>OY728120.1:548004232-558004232 GCA_963277665.1 Viscum album
TTTTCTTTATTTTTGTCTTCTGGACCAGGAGCTGATTCGGCCATTAGAGGGTTTAAAAATTCATTGAAGTTGGAAATTTTTTCGGGCGGACAGCTTGGACACCACCACTGTAACGGAACCCAAACGCGGACTACACACCTAAAAATGAGGTTTTTACACCTAGTATGGGACTCAGACATCTAGGAATGACCATAAAGGAAATTTGGGGATGTTTGGAAGTCATTAACGTGATAATTAAATGACATACTTTTGGGGGAACCATCCTGGAAGCATCGTCCGGAAACAGAAACCAAGAATTAAAAATTCATAAATCCTTCATCTAGTTTTCAAATTTTCTGAAATTTGGAGGAGAGATGGAAAATATATTGGTGAAAAACATTCATTATGGGTGGAACACGCGAATAGGTCATTTATGGGGTCTGCAATGCGCAATCCTTCGGGGGTCGAATTCTGCCTATAAAAGGAGGCCCTGACATCCTTCCCAAAGCATTCCATTCTCCATCCCATTCCTTCCGGGACACCAAGAAGGAGATATTTTTGGATTTATCTTTTATTTATTTTCTTTTTCATAGTTTTTAATGCCTTCTTCTTCCCCATTCATCTCGATTACCCTTACCATGGTGGGGGTAATTATTTGGAGTGATTGGGGAAGGGTTGGTTTTCTACATTGTAATGTTTCAGTTCTTGGATGCGATTGAATTAATTTCTTTCTTCTTCAAAGTTGTTTTCAATTTCTTATAGAAGATTTTATTATCAAGTGTGACCATTCTTGAATATAAATTCCGTTATTGATTTTTTCCTTGGTAAAATAATCATTATATCCCTCCACTGATTTCTGGTTTATATACGATGGAATAAACCCGGGATTAGTGGTGAAGTACTCGACGATCCTCAGTACGTGTAAAAGGTGTAGTGAATGTTTTTGATTATTTGGGATAAACAAAACCTGATCGGGTATTTCCCATTTCAATTAAGTATATTCAATACAACTATTTTACACATGGAAGGAGATTTGACCAAACCGAGATCATGGTACGGTTTTCTCTCACCATCATAATTTCACCTAGGAAGTGAGAGGAAACAGTTGTGGAAACTCACTTTAATCAACAAAGAAGAAGAGGTTTGAATTAAATTGAACAAGGATAGCATTACAATTAGGAAATCGACCCCATCCTAATCACCCTTTTTAATATCATAGTTTTTCAATCATTTTAATTTCAAATTTTATTTCAAAAACACAACATTTTTACCCTCGTTTTAAAGTGACAAACCATTTTGTGTGCATTCATCTTCTAGAGACATCCTAGTTCAACCACATTACTACATTTTAACATAGTAAATAATTGTTTTTCCATTCCCTACGACAAGAGTGCATCATTATACTCTCCCAATGATGGCATAGTGTCCCCACTATCACACCCTAGGCCCTCACTGCTAGTCGGCTACCTCTAATATTTGGGGAAATGCACTGGAGGCCATCTGAGAAACTGGGTATGGGGAAATTCAGGGTGGCACCTTGATCTGGGATGTTATCAAGTGGTATCAGGGTATGGAAGATAGGTAGGGTCATAGGGCTACGGTACAGGTCAAAAAAATTTGGTGGAACAAACCCAACATGAGCAGGATCCTAGACCCTCTATAATAAGTTTTATGATTATAGTTTCTTTAGTTTTAGCTTATGCACTTTTAGATATAGGGGATTACCATATTATTGTATCTGTTTCCAATATGGAATGCCTTGGGCACTGTATCTTAATCCTGATTATGTTATGATGCTTGAAAAATTGTTGGGGATAAGGGAGGCTAGTGTACATTAGTGCATGGAATTACCTCTTGAGATTGGTGGGTGCCCCTTCTTTTTAGACCATTATGTCTTAGAAATTATAGACATAGATTTCATCCTCATAATAGACTGGTTGGTCTCTTTGCAGGATTTGTTTACTGCTATCACCAGAGGGTGGGTTTCACTTCATGAGGGGGGTATCATTTCTACACAAGGGAGAATGAGATGCCCAAGGGAGCGGAGCTAAACCTAAGCACATGGGATGGGAGGAATTACAGACTATATTGCTAATTTATTTCTAGATGACCAAGGGACTTCACAGATGGATTTTCCTTTAGTGGTGGATTTCTTCAGATATTCCATTCCAATAACTTTTTCTGTTTACCTTCGGAGAAATTGGAGGATTTTTCTATTGACCATGTGTCACGAGTGGAACAGGTGTGCATTAAACCGTATAGGATGGCTACACCAGAATTATTGGAGCTCAAGATGTAGTTACAAGATTTGAGGGAAAAGGGTTTCATCAGATCCAGTACGTTTACAAGGTGTTTTCATGTCCTTTTCACGAAGAAGGTAGACAACACCCATATACTTTTTGAGGATTATCATATGTTGATCCAATTAATGGTGAAGAATTGATATTTATTTATGAGGATTGATTATGTATATGATAAACATCGATGAGACCAGGTGTTCATGATGATTGACTTGAGATCTGGTTATCAACAATTTTTACTTAGACCATAAGAAATATCTCTTAAATCCTTTCGATGTAGGTGTGGCCTTTATGAATTTTTTGTTATGTCATTTGGTCTCATGAAATTGGCCACATATTTCTTGTAACTAATGAAAAAGGTTTTCCATCCTTACATTGATTTCCTTGTGTTAGTATTCGTGGATGATATTTTGGTGTATTCTAAAACATGACCCAACGATGTCACCCACCATGGTATCAGATTCAGTATACTGAGAGAGCCTCTGTTATATGCAAGGATCTCAAAATACCACTTAGAGTTGGACCAGATTCATTTCTTGGGTCATGTTATCTTAGAGACAGGAGTATGAGTAGACACAGAGAAAGTGAGAGTGATGTTTTCTAGGAGCATACAAAGAATGTATTTGAGGTAAAAAGTTTTCTAGGGATGTATGGTTAAAACATGTGATTTATTCAATTCTTTAAATGATTAAAAGTGCCACTGACGGTCCTTACTAAGAAGAGTGTGAAGTACATGTGGACAGATTTCTGCGATTCAGCCATTCAAGATCTAAAAGGGATATGGACTTCAACATTAATACTAATTCTTCTAGAGCCTGTCATGAGTTAAATTATTTACAAATATTCATTAGGTATTGGGATGGATGCAGTGCTTATGTAGGGGGAAGGATTGGTTACATATGGTACATGGAAGTTGAGGCCACACGAGAGGAATTACATGAAACAATATCTCTTGTAGATGCAGATGTGTATGCACTGCACCATTAGAGACATTATCTTTTGGGAGATAATTTTGTGGTATATACACACCAAAAAAGACTCTAGTATATCTTTACTCAACAGGAATAGAATTTGAGACAATGAAGGTTGTTTGAGTACCTTAAATATTTTGGCCTTGAGCTTTCCTACATTCCGAGGAAAGACAATGTAGTGGCATATGGGTTGAGAAGGAGGAATAAGATATAGGTAGTTTAGGGGGCCCGTAGTGAGTGGGATATTATGGCTTTGTTCACTGAGATGCATTTGGAGGTGAACAAAAAATGGGGGCAGACGTTTCTTTCTTTCATAGTTATCACCACTATTATAATGGATTATGTGCGGATGAGGCACCGATCTGATTTTAAAGTCATAGTCCTAGTAGTGAGATTGTCAGGAGAGCACCCTCATATTGGGTGGACCATAGGAAAGGATGAAAATTTGAGTATTCATCGTCGCGTATGGGTGTCAACAGACAAACATTAGGAGTGTTTGGTAGATTTTCATGCCAAAGTATGTTTAGTTCATCCTACTGTCACCTAGATTTATTCAGATTTACATCATATTTTATTAGTTTTTATGAATGAATAAGGATTTAGCTGGGTTTTTCTGAGATGTTCCATCTATCATTAGCTGAAGGTGGGGCATCAGCAAATATAAGGGGTATTATAGAAGTAACCCATTCCAAAGTGTAAGTGGAATGAAGTCATGATGGATTTCATGAATAGTTTTCCATGGTCCCCTCGATGAAATGATGTTTTATGTGTTGTTTTTGATAGACTCATGAAGGTTTCACATTTGATTCCGATCAAGAAATACTTCAGTATTGATGAGTGTAGAAGGTTGTACATACAAGATATAGTGCATTTTAAGGGGGGTTTTCAACCTATTATTTTAGAAAGGGATGCTCGGTTTACTATTCATGTCTGGAAGGGACTACGGAGGGATTTTGGTATACACGAAATTCTGAGTAGAACATAGCATTCCAAGATAGATGGCGAGTCCCAGTGCACAATTTATGTTCTGATAACATGCTCCGAGCTTGTATCAATAATTTTGGGGTCTCTTGGAAGAGACACATAACCCTAGAGGATTTTTTATACAATAACTTTTTTAGGAAATGACAATAATGGAACCTCGTGAGGCTTTTTACAGTAGGCCATTCCGATAAACCTTATGTTTGCTACAGGTAGGAGAGGCTGCTATACTGGGATCTCATCTTGTCCAGGAGACCATTGAGTTGGTAGAGTTGATTTAGAAGATGATAACTAGTACATAATCTCGCCAAAAATATTATGTTGATCAATAGAGCCGGCCCTTGGAGTTCGAGGATGGGGATCTGGTTTTCTTGCATGTCACACCTATATTGGGACACAAGAAGATCATGGGAGAGGGAAAGAATTCACTGATATACATTAGGCCATTTAAGGTTTTGGATAGAGTCAGGATTGTTGCCTATATGATGTAGTTACGTCAGAGGTATCGAGATATGCATGACTACTTTCATGTTTCCTAGAAATTGGATTATTTTTAGAGATATCTCATGTTTTTCATCCCGAGGAGGTTGAGTTGGAGGTGGATGCCTCATTCTTGGAGCACCCTATTCGGATTATGGATCATCGCACGATGTTTCTCCATGGCAGGTCAGTTCCTCTGGTATGGGAGCTATGGAATCACAGCTGATTGCATAACGAGACATGGGAGAGAAAGGATAATGTATGATCACTGTGGAAAGAGTTTTTCACAGTTTTTTCTTCCCCACCATTGGAAGGGAAAGTTGGGGATGAATTTCATTGTGGGATGATGTTTGTAAGAACAGGTATATTCATTTCAGGTAAGGATCTTGATTTTAGTTTGTTTGATGAAAAAGGAACATAAGAAGTTTTTTCGAATTACATGTTGTGTAATTATAAGTACAATCCCTGTACCTAGCTTACAACATAAAACTGCGTGCTAGCCGTGTAATGGCCAGATACATGGCCTTATGATGACCCGGCATTCCACTAACATTGGGGGCTGGCAAAGGCTACTACACACCATGTATTTTTAATGAACATGTTGAGTAATTTTTTAATTTTATATATTATAGTGGGGTATCATATGATGTTTGGAAACACCTTATTCATCCAATGTTTTTTAGTGGAGCACTCAAAAATAATACATGAAGATCCCACCCCCGATTCTCTGTTCGAGCTTCTACTGAGACATCATCATGGGCGTTGGAATCCCACTGGTGAGTTATCAAATCCTCTAGATCATTTCTTCTGGATTTCTAATCTCCTGTGAGTTATTCATTATTGGGTGTTTTAACCTTTTTGTAGATCTATTCTGATCTACACTGATTCAAGGGACGACATTCAAGTATATCTATCGTATGACATCGAGAAAGGTGGTTTTCTTATTTCATTATCCTTATTTGGATTGTATATGATAAAATTTCTTCATACCCACATTTGGGGTATTACATGATTTGTAATTTAACCATGTTTATTACTTTCTATAGTTTTATTGATCAATTATGATATTTTTCTTATGTGTAATGTTAGATACCTTATTTATGGGACACCCCATGGGAGAGTTTACCTTGATTGATTATTATGGCAGTTCGGTCTTGGATGACTATTAGTCATTCTTTATTTACATATCTTGTCTTGTTTGGATGGAGTTTTTATTATAATAAATTACTTTCATATGTATTGAGATTTTTTATCCATGTAGTAGTTTTATATTACATGAGCTACATTGATATAATAAGCACAGTAATTTTCCAATGGACCATAAGAGCCATAGATCATGAAGACTGAGGGGACTTCCAGATTATTTTCATTGATATGACATGTGCAATACAATATTTTGTTTAAATGGACCATGATATCCTTGGACCAGGATGACTATGGGGAAGTCCATATTTTTTATATAGAACCATGACATCCTTTGTGTAGAGGATTGACCTAGGGATATTGACTATGATAGGTACCTAGGTGGTTGTTTATAATTGATTAATGATATTTTTACCCATGTGTATTGACCATGAGAGCTACCCAGGTGGTTGTTTATAATTTATTGATTCCATGTTGACCAAGGTGTATTGACTGTGAGAGCTTCTGAGGTGGTCGTTTGTAATTTATCTATACTATTTGGAACCAGAGTTGTTTGACCATGAGAGTTTCCCATAGGGTTGTTATTTAATGAGTTGGTGCTACATTATACCAAAGGGTTTAGACTCTGAGAGATTTTATAGAAGTTTTTTTGTGAATAATTGAATGATACTGAGGAGTATTCCAATCCAAAGCACAATCTTGGACACTCTCATAATTCATGCGTAGTTGGTCTTCTAAGACATCTGTTTTGATACTTTACACATTGGATACAAAGAATAGGATAGATCCCAATGTTACATTAATCAAAAGGTGATTAATAAATGTTAAATGAATGTAATTGAAAAATATAGGATGGTTTCCTTTTAGGTACTTCATTGTTTATTGCCTCATTTTTTCATATTAACTGCTATATATATTCATTTACCATTAGGCACCGATCATTTGAAGGTTTCCTACTGGGATTAGTATCCCACCCTATTTGGGTCATATTTTTGATCCCAAACAGAATATATGATTGTAGGAATAGATAAGGGAGATATACATTTTTCAATAGGTACTTGATTGTTGTATGTTGGAGCTAGAGATCCTGGGACCAAGACGAGGCTTGCGATGCTGTAAGATTTTACATTCTTTTTTTCTTTATTTTGTATTTTATTGTATTTCCAACATTGTAACATGTTTTGAATAAATTCCTAGAAACATTTGACATGCTTAATTATATATATGATATTGTATCAGTTGTTTAATTACTATCAGTCTTCTACTGTATACTTCTATTGTATGGTATTATTGCTTCCGCTATTGTTTACTATTTGTTTTCTACATTGCTAACACTACTAATGAGAGAATAGTTTCCCCACTATCACACCCTAGGCCCACACTACTAGTAGGATGAATCTGGAATTTGGAGAAACCCCCTTGATGCCATGTGTCCAACTAGGTATGGGGAACTTTTGGGAGGCACTCGAATCCGAGACGATACATGTTTGAGCCTCATGGTTGGCGCAAATTTTTGAAAACTACTCTATCTTCAAAAATCAGGGTGGAATTACAATATTTCCATCCATTACCCCTATAATCAAATTTTCTCTTCCTATACAACATTTTTTATGCACAACAGCTACTAGATATCCCCCATTCATGTCCTTATTGCCTGATCTCCAACCTTCATATAAGCTCTGATTCATGAATCATTGATCACATTTGATCCCTTCAGCAAGACTATGAGTCCGCTTACATTATTTATTAATATCTCTTATCATCTACAATATTACATGTTTATGATATAAAATTCCCTATTTTCAAATAGTTTTTTCATTTATTCATTTATCTTATTTTAGTTGAACTATTGTGGAATGTTGGATGAGAGGAGGTTCTATAGATTAGGGATGGTGTTCCATGTATTTTACTTAAATATATCACATATTAAAAAAAATCCACTATGCCACATGCCTGTGTTTCTGTGTGCTCAACATAGTTTTTGAAATACTATAAATGAAAAGGTTATACCATAACCATGATATTATTTAGAACCATTTCAAGTTTTGAGGTTGATGACCCCAACTCGAACCACAGTATAATGCAGCTTCAATTAAATTTCCATATTTCTTATTTTATACATTATATCCAAAAAAACTAGCATAAATGCATGGAATTCCAATTTCAATGGAAAATTATAAAAATATAGTACAATTATATGACTTGATTATTAACTTGTATATTGATTATCCAAAAGGATACACATTTCCTGGGGGAATAAACAATCATTTTGGGGTATTGATTGTCTCTTTCCAAAAGGATTGTTAATGGAAAAATATTTAGATATATGGTTGAAGGAGATAAATAATTCCATTTTCAGTTATTTAAATATAATGTATTATTATTACTCTAGAGATCATGAATTCCTCCTTATCCCCATGTCATTGTTAAATGAAGGGGTATTTGGATTCAATTAAAAATCACTTTAGATGTTTTAATGGGATAAAAATAGTGATTTCATGACATTGGATCTTGTTTGTGTATGAATCATGCTTCTAACTAAATGAGATACAATGAAATGTTATTTGGATATCCTTTACACCCAGACTTTGGGATCTTAAAATAATTTATTGATGGTGTGTATGATTTTTATATTGGAATGGGTGTTTTCTAATTGAATATGTATGATTATAAAATGGAGCATTCATCTGTAGTAGTTATTCCTTGAGTGATACTTAGAAAATGATATGAAATTCCATCGAGGCACTCATAAGTCATATTGAAAAAAAAAACAAATTATGACTGATTGAAAAAAGATCGGATTGATGCACCAAATTGTTTAATTAAAATAATTATACTCGAAATTCTATATTTCTGTGGAAGTCATAGGACAATAAATTCCACAACGCATGTTAAATTCATTGGACATGGTGTTCCATGACATTTATTGAATTCATTTCACATGTAATTCCATATTTCATATTGAATACATTGTAAATGGTGTTTCATAGTATTTATTGACCTTATTATACATTGTGTTCCCAATTTCGTATTGAATTAATTGGAAATTTCATTCCATGCCATTTGTTGAATTCATTGGACATTGTATTCCCTATTACTATTTGAATTCATTGGACATGTAGTTCCAATAAATTTATTTAATTCATTGGAAATGAAGTTCCCTAGAGTATGTTAATACTATTAGACTTGAAATTCCATGGAATTGAATTTTTGAAAGTGTAATAATTTTTTCCATATCTATTTCACATGAAAACTAGGATATCCTGATCAACAATTACATTTCATCTATATACTTTGGAAGAATCCCGTATTTGAATATGTTAAAATTATGATTATTATTTTACACGTATTCTATGGTTCAAAAACACAGTTCTTTGGTTTAATTTATTATGTACATATAATTTGTGGAAACATTCATTTACCCTAAAGTATGTATGGTTATCTATGGGTTCCATGAGGAACAAGATCATGACATATGTTTTTATAAACTATTTATTTACTAACTTTTTATTCTACATGTACAATGATTTATTTTATATTCATATACTATATTTTCATTGGAAACTATAAATGGTGGACTATTTAGTTTTACTCACACCATGTTTAGGCATCCATGAAGTACCTAGATAGGCCTCTTGGTTGTATGTTCGGACCCTAGATGGTGATGTTTTCTATTATATATTATGTTCTGGGAATTATTTTGGGATTAGTAGTTGATGATGTACCCGACCATCATTTTAATATCTGAGTCTTAGATTAATTTATTATTTCTTATTCCTAGCCCGGTTGTGTGGATTATCTATTGTATGAATGTTTGACAGTATTATGACTAAGCATGTTCATGTATGGTTTGTATTATTCAATCTTTTCTCGTTATATATTTATTATTGGTTATTAGTAATTATCTAATTTCAATGATTATTCTATTGATTCATGCTTCTGATATAATTAGTACAATTATTGACTATATTGTATCCCAATTTTACTTCATTTAGACTATTTCTACTAGTCAGAAAACTCTAGAATATGTGAATTTGAACAATAGGACATGTCACAAACTAGTCTTGTTACTAATTATACAGTGAAACAATAACGTGTGAAAAAAATATAGATAACATTATTCGTAAATTTTTTTTGGATATCCAGCTAATCCAACTCCAATAGTCTTTCCTTTTTCAGTTTCTCTAAAAGTAACCAAGCCTTTATCTACTTTTGATTATTCATGGAAAATAAAAAACTATTCACTCATGTTCCTCCAGTATCCCATATCCATGTTCCATACAAAAATTCTATACATGCATATTTTCACCAATGAAAATATTGAAAAAAAAATTATTCAGGTTCCCAAATTCTCTTAGGTCTAGTAATGTCAGTCAATATTGTTCTAGGAATCCATATATATCTAATTTTAGAAGAAGTTATAGAATGTAACTTAGATAAACATCTATAAATAAGTTCTTTCATAGAAAAAATAATTCAACTATTTTTTATCCAATATTAATTAGTATGATTTAATATAATTCCATATTAAATGTAACTAATGTTATATATGTTATGGTTCATTGATATAGACAACAAATTGTTTCTATATAGATTAGATTTTTCACTATTACTACCAATGTAATAGTTGATTATTTTGTGAACATTAATTCAATGGATCTATTTTAAGGATTATTCACCATCATTATATATTATTATTGAAATTTTAATGGATTACACTTTACCATCAAAATTTTAAATTATTATTTTATGTATAGTATAGATTGATGTAAATTTACATAATTTTTTTTTTCAAATTATGGTTTTTTAACTTGTAACTTTTTACACTAATATTAACATTATCAATTTTTAGTTTAGATTTATATTTAATTAATATATATTCAAATTTATTTTAATGAATAGAACAATATTCCAATAATTTATAACCTATGCATATTTTTGAATCAAAGTTAATATAGTATTATGATTTTACATCATATTATTTTTCCATAAATAAGACGATGAATGTTATATATAATAGATCCTTTCTCAGAATTGTATTTTGATGATTTGTTTCATTATTTAGAAACAATCCATGTTATATTCATAGAATTTTTTCTATTACATTCATAATCATATTTCATTTGGTATTTATTATCTTCCCATTACATTTTTATCCTTTCCAAATTTAGTTATGGAATGTAACATCTAATATGCCGCATTTTATATATTCACAATACCCAACATATTATAATTCGTAATTATTATTTCTAGAATCATTATAAGACTTAATGAAGCCTCTTTTCCTAAAATATAATTTTATGAAGCATTTTTGTTGGTGATTTAGTTCTTCAACAATGTTAAAACTGTCATAATAACATGAGTATATGACATCCTCCAGTGTCTTCTTTTTAACTTTCTACATCATTAACATTTAGAGAACTGTTATCCCTTATTATAACACTATGATGTAATACTTCAGCATCATTTTCATCTTCATATATCATCAATGTAGTAATAAACCTCTTCATTTATTATTCATTTATAGGTTTGTATTTTATGATAAAATTGGAGATCCCATTCCATTTGGTGGTCAAAACTCTAAGCACATTCAAATACAGATTTGGTTCTATAATTAGAGCCCCCAGGGAAAGCACACGATACATATTTCAGTAATTATTATATTTATTTAAGTAAATATTTATCATTCATACAACCAAAAACTTTATAACAGTAGCTTAGACTAGTTGTAATTAAGTTGGCTATAATTTCAAATTCAATAACATGTATCAATTTTAATTTGACCCATTTTATTATAATTTTCACATTGAAAAACATGATTAAATTAATTAAGACTATCTAAAAAATGATGGAATTCATATATTTTTAATTTAATCCATTTTCATCATCTATCATAATATCCGACATTTTTGTTTTTTGGGAATTTCATAAGGGTTAGAATTATTCATATGAACCGTTAAACCAATATTATTCAGGAAAAAAATCATTTGATCATTCCAACAATAAAAAATTTTACAATTAATTTTTCTTTATATGATCTTTTATTTTACATACTTTCATATTTCAATAGTCATATTTTCTTCAAAAATATTTTAAACATAATATTTCTATAGATTCATAGGTTTCATTAAAGAGATACACTCTTATAAAAATTGTGGTTTTGAAAATATGAAGTCACAAGAGGGGGTAATTGTGTCCATTCAAGGACACAAAAAAATTAACCCCCATTATTTTGTGTAGAAGTAATATTTTATTTTCAAAAATATTGATGCGTGAAAATAAGGGAAAAAAATTTTGTTATTTTTTTGGTTATCTTATTAAAAATGGTCCCCTATTACATAAAAACCACGTTATTTGTGTAATATTTGAAATTTTCAATATTCATATCATTTTTTGAGGGACTAATAAAAATAATTATTGGTAGCCAATACCTTTGACAAATAGTTTCATCTATAGGGAAAACTAAGAAGAAAAAATTAGTGTAAGAAACAAACACTCCACCATGTCTGAGTAAATATAGATAACAATATAAATGAAAAGATAATATATACGTTGAATAACCGGATCAGGTCATGGAATCAGTAGAAACAAATAGACGATGTGTATTCTTATTCATATGATAACATCATCAAGTAATTAAAACTAATTACATATTATTATTGAAAATGATAATAAATGAAATATAGTAATAGAATAATAACCATGAGTTATATTCATATGAACACACAACAACAGTTTAAAACATGTATGCTAACAATGTGTAGTTATGAAATCATTGATTAATGGATAGAGATAAAAAATAATATATCACCATAATTTTAGATAATTGTAAAATATCCCCTTGATAAAAATCTATGGCAAATTAATATAAAGAGGTAGATTTGATTTTCTATATTCATGAAATATTTTGATCATTCTAATTGACTATATAAAATTACTTTGAAATTACTGATATATTTTCAGTATCACATATTTTTATTTGATAAATATTTTTTGAATGAATAATAACTATAATTTTATCTTGGGAAAATATATCATTAAATATTTAATGATAAACCATGATATTAAAAACATCACTATGTTTAATGTTTTAATTTAAATTTCCACTAATAATAATAACTTCCCTCGAAAATAAAAATGATTTTGTCCATTGATTAAAATACATTGAATTAGTCATTTAATGATTTTTTTGGAAAATTTCATCCAATTAACCATTTCTAAAATCAAGGGACATAACTAAAATTCCAATCCTGTAAATGATTTCTAAAAACTAAGGGATTCACCTACATATAGTGTCTTAAAAATATGGTTCAAAACAAAGTGTTTATTTGAAACATTATATTGACTGACTATGAATAATAAAATTTAATGGAGGAATCCGATAAAAAATATGTTCCAAAACCAAATGTTTTTCTTAAATACTATCTATAAATTAAGTTTTTCTTATCCAAATTTAGGTTTCAAACCCAAATATATTACTAAAATATTTTGATTAAAGAAGTGATTCGAGAATCTTTATAATGCGTCCATAATGCATAATAAAACATTAATACACATACCACTAAAATCATATAGATAAGAAAATAAATATTTTAATAAACATAGTAATGGAACTAGTATAAAGTACCTTAATTTTTAATAAATATATAGGTATTTTTGTGTCTAAAAATCAATGGGAAAAATTAATTATTGGACTAACATTCATATGAAAAAAATGTATTAATTTCATGGTTAATAAATTAAAATGGAAATATAAAAATCTATGACATCAAACACTCATAAAGGGTTTACATGAGTAGTAACTACAAAAGATCAGAATTTATCACATGATAAACTTATGCTAATTAGAATATATGAAACAAAAATCAAAATTAAATATAGAATTCATACAAAAAATCACAAGAATATTTTTCTATGGATAATTGAATTTGGAATTCATATAAATAAATTAATATAAAATGGAATTGGAAACTAATTATAGTTACCACAATATAATTAATTACATCACTGACCTAAGAAAAGGTTTTCTCCCATAATAATCCTAAAACAGGGTAAACATTACCATGGTTGATTAGGTACACTATATAATCACAGATATAACATATCATGAGAATTAAATCTTTACCAAATTTAATAGAGGTAAATTAAATTTCTGGCCTACCTGATACATCTTATTATTCATATTCATAAGTGTTACGTATAGAAAAAACTAACAATTTCATCAAATGAATAATAAAATGATAATGAAAGGGGGTTCAGGATTATTTCCATAAAACATGAACATAATCCATATGGTGTATTAAGGTGGATGGTTGTAAAAGATAATGTCCCTACATAACAAAGTAAAAATTGAAGGATATTAGAAATTATACAAAACACACTTTAAATATGATTACCTCAAAGAGTACACCCCAAGATATTAAAAACTAAATTTTCTGACGAAATAAATTTAATTTATCAAAAATAAAATAATATCCAGTAAATATATTGGTAAATAAAGAAACAAAAATTCCATTTGTGTAATTAATTTGAAAAAATAAGAAGGTGAAAAAGAATTAATAAATCCTAGAGTTTTTATAAAATATTTTTAATGTTGTCGTAAAAGATGTTGTTTTAGGACATTTTTAATATTTATTTTCAAATTAATTAAGTAAAATCATTTCTAAACACTAAATTAAAAAAACCATTGAGAAATGTATTTGACATAATTTTTTTTATTGAATAAGTGTAGAGGGGAATTCTAACCATTGATTATAAAGTAAAATAAACCCCATTAATATAACTTTAATTAAAAAACATCTTTCACACATTATGAAACAATCTTAATGAAATTGTTTAAGAAGTATGAATTACATTGGAAACAAAACATTCTTATTATTCCAAATATTAAGGTAAAATAGTTTCATGAAGATTAAAAATGTTCATGGTTGACAAATAATCACTTAAGGGGATTTTAATTATTCTTAATATAGTTTTATTTTCAAGAAGTGACGGAATTCATCAGTAGTGATGATTTTGAACCAAATCTGATTTCAAGGTAAATAAAATAGTAACGTCATGTCAGATGAAATATAAATCTCATGGATAAACAATATAACTCAGGAAATCATATTATGTTATGAAAAAACCCTATATATTTTAGGGAAGATGAAAATCACAATCTATAATATGGAAGAGCATGAGAGGTAGTAATGATTTCATGATAAGTAATAGTTTCTGATATTAGATGTTATGTAGACGTAGTTGCACATTACAAAATAATATTGTTACATAATACTGATACATGACTCAATGTACGACTATCAAGATGGAAAATATTACATCTTTTAGAATTGATTGGTTAACAAACCCCTGAGATAATGATCATTGATTATAAGGTTAGATAACATGAATTATATAAAAATTTTGATTAAAATAATTTAAATAGAATACGATACATAATCATTGGGAAAATAATATTTCAATAATGTGGTTTTATAGAATAATCAAAAAACCCTATAAATTAATGAAGAAATGAAATAAAAATTATTTATTTTGCAGAGAAAATTAAACATGTAATAATAGAGATTTTATAGAATATTTGAAACTCAATGCAAGAAATTTTAAATAAAAAACAACTTACTTGTTCCTGATTTTTTACATGTATATATATAAATGATAGAATTATAAAATTATGTTTTTATATTCCATATTAATAAAATTATTCATTTATATTTAAATTCATATGGACCATTTATTATCAAATTATCTTTATTTGTAATATATTTCTTTCTTATGTTCGCCTAAAAATTGAATCTGGGATGAGTTATTTGAAAAATTTAAGTAATCAATGATGATATTTTATTAATAAGACAAATACATACTTAGAAAATAAATAAAAATATTTATTAATTTCTTATTTACTTATATATATATAATTATTTCTGTTCACACAGTCATCCATGATAGTCATTTATATCATTATTCATATAGGTGGTTAAACCAACCAAAACATGAGCACATTTTGTGTGGATGGTGAGTATGGTTATGGAAGTATATCATAAAATTATAAATAAAAAATAATGATATTATTTTGATGTTTTTATGTTTGTGAATATTATTTTATGGAGTTTTGGATAAAGAATGAAAATAAATTGGTGCAACAGAAATTGTTACTTCAAAGAGGGTGTATTCCACACTACACTCAGTTAACAATATTTTGTTTGTCTAAGTTGTAAAAAATGAGTATATAAGGATTTTTACATTAATAAAATATAAAATCAATATAATAATTATAATGGGTTTTTGAAAAAATATGGATAGGTTATGTTTTAAAGTCCAATATTAAGAAGAAAATATAATTTTTAAGTAATTATCACATTATTACATTGGAAATTATTAAGAATATATCCTTATAAATAAAGGTATTAGGATACATAATTGAAACCATAGGCATATGAAAATTGTTGGTACATAATTTTGTACATATATTTCAATGATTGAAGAAGTAATTTGAAGTAATGGTTTGTTCATGAAGGGATGGAACAATCCAATTATATAATTACACAAATGGGGAGTTTTGTGAATACTCATTTACTAATCAATTATATCATTACACTATCTAAATTTCAAAGACTCCAACACTGTGAAAAAATGTATTTGGGGTGATCTTTTATCATGATATCATCAAAAAAATTATTTCCATGTATGTTTTATAAATGTTGTTTGTCATTTATTCATATCATTATACGAGTGCCTTTTTCAAGGTAACATGTTTTCACCAAACATATTTTTTCTTAATAAACCATATAAAAAAATTAGGTTTTTTGCTTCTAAATTTATTCACAATTTAATCCAATTAAATTTCTAATTAATTGATATTTATATTTTAAATAAAAAAAATATATATTGAAACACAGTTTGGTAGAAAAATATTTTTTTCACCATTATGTATTGTAAAAAATGTTTATTATTAATTATTAATTAAATAAGATAAACTAGATTTAAATATATTTTTAAAAATTATATTAATTTAATCTTTTTGAATTGATTAATATTTTTATTAGATAAAAAATATACAATATTAATAACATGATTCGTCGAAAATAATTGTTTTACCATTTTAGGTTTAGTATCTTTAATATTAGTAATCATAATTTATATCAAAAAATGTAATTTAAATTAATAAATAATATGATAATGTTTTTATAAAATACAAAATCCAGTTTCATAGTTAATATCAATAGTTGATGGAAACAAATTTCTTATAATAAAAAACAAGATTAGTTTTTCAAGCAAAATATATCTATCATTTTCAAAATGATATACACATGTTCTATAAATTCAATATTGTAATTTTGAATGAAATATTTTTATTATTTATTATTTTATTTTGTATAACAATGTTATGGAAACATTTAATTCTGTCGTATATTATGGTAATGAAATTTTTTTTTGGTTTTATCAATATAATATTTTTTATAATACTCACACAAAACATAATGATTCTTAAAATTTAAAAAATATATATACTAATTGTGTGTTTGTAAATAAAAAATCTAACTCAAATACTAAAATTTAAGACATATTAATTTAAATAATAAATATAAAGAACATTTCATGAGATGTTATATAAGACCAAAGCCATGAAAACCCTAGGCCCACCATCCATAGTCCAGAGACTGGTGACAAGCACCAAGTGGGAATATCCCAAAAAAGGGAAGGCATTTCCTTTAAACCATTACTCATGGACAATGCTCAAACTATAGAAAGTACACACAAAGTAAACCACAATTGCCACTGAGGCATCTATTGAGAGAATAGTACAAAATAAATGGACAAAGGGCTCAGAATATAAGACCAAAACCACAAAAGAATGTAAAACTATGGTGGTTCATCCTCTCAAGACCCTTCCAAAATGGTATGTGAAGGGTGGATACCTGTAGTGGTAGAAATATTCCCTTCTATCCCATCTAATAGAGCACCACCCACTCTCGGACCACCAAGGTCTCTATAAATATTTTTACCACCTTCACGAGACCCCACACATGTGGGAGAAGTACATGTTGGGGTCAGTAACAAAATACTCGGATGGGACCCCAAACCAAAAATGAAATACCACAAAGAAAGACAAAAAACCAAAGACAGCTCATAACAATTATAACTCAAGGTATAGAAAGTGTGATTATAAGTTATATGGATGAATGATCTTGTACTACTGTGGGACTCATCTTTGATGAGTCACTAAGGTTCACTTGGATACTAGAAAACTAATATTTTCTTAACTACATGACCAAGAAGGCCCATTGAGATACTAGACCACTGAGGTCCACTAAGCTACAGGACCACTGAGCTCTCTCGGCCACTAGATAACTGAGATCTTCTTAGCTATTGATCCACTAATTTCTGATTATCTACAAGACAATTGAGGTCAATTAAGCTACAAGACCACTAAGGTCCAATCACCAACTGGACCTCCGAGATCTCGCTCATCATGTCCTTCATGTCACATCCATCCATATGATTCCTCCTCTCCTGCGCACATGATTTTGGGAAACTCTAAACCTCAATCCATCAGTCATATTTTTACTGAAAAAACTCACTTAGTGTGTATAGAATGTACTATTTCATCCCAAGAGTCCCAATGCTTAAGAAGGTGTACTAATGAGAGGACTGGTATAAAAGATATTGGAATTTTAGAAAGTACGAGCCGGTTGCATTCTGGCCCGGTCCGACCGACCAAACCAACCCATCCCATGGGGCCACACATGAACCAACCTAGTTCAACCAACCTGAACTGGCATAGTTGGCAATAGTCTGAACCAGTCCGACCTCGCCTAGTGGCCAGGACAAGTGGTCCTTTCTTAACACGGCCCGGTTCGACTGTTGGTCCACCTTGTAGGGTCACCATCAACTCGCTTCTAATCTGGTCCGGTCAAAATTAGTCAGATCAGTTCTGACTATTTGTGCCACCCAGTGGCCTGGTTTCCCATCCGATATGACCCATAATTTGGTAGGTTGGTTCCTCTCCAGTTCGGCCCATCCAATGACCCATTTTACCTCATTTTCCTAGCCCGCATCAATAGGCCAGCTTGGGTCAATCCAAAATTCCAAATGGCATATGGTTCGTGTAGTCACAAAGCCGGCTATGGTCTGCCACCTCCCTTCTCATACGGTCTAGTGTGGACCACGTGTTTGGGCATTCCATGACTCGCTCCACATGATGCAGTTCCCGAATGATGTCTCCACCCTACACCATCGTGACCCCTGGTAGCCACGACCTCCACCACCTCGGTTCACTATTGTGGAACACTGCCTCCTACCCATGGCCACTGCCTCCCTCCCATGGCCACCACCTTGGGCCACCAATCATTCTTTGGTGGTCTGTTTCCTGACCTGTCTATTCTTTTGGGCTTCTTGGGGTGTAACTATCACTGCTGCATACTCTCCCCTATTTTCCATTACTTAGGGGTTTGAACTCATTTGGGATCCCCCCATAATAGATTTTATGTGACCTCATGGGTCCATTGGCGATGAACATGGAGAGAGGGAGACAAATGGGGGATCACAGAGAACACCCAATAAAAAAACCAACCTTTGATCATGTCGGCCCATAATTTTTCTTCTCAGTGGGATCACAAAGCATAAATATAAATCACTAAGATATAATTACCATAAACAATCCCATTAGAAATATTTCCCAATCACACAAGAAGAATCCATCCATGGATCAACTTGTTAGAGATTTTATTTGTGTTCTTCATTTAGATGGGATAATGGGGGAAGATAAATCACTATGATTTAAACCCCTACCTAGGAAAAGGAGATCAGTCGAGGAAGATCTCATGTCTCCATCAGTAAAAATCTGGTTCTGATTCTCTCTTTAAGGGTTTCATCGCCACTTTCCAATTCACTGACATTTTTTGTTGGATAGGATTCATTTATTGTTCATTAGAGGAATTATATGGTTTTTTATCAACCTTGAATCCCTGTTTAATTAATGAAGGAAGGCTAGTTGTGCATTTCAGCATCACCACACAGATTCATTAATGAGTTTCATTAATGTATTCATGATCACCTCATCACCGTACTTTAGTGCTGACAAGTCACTACATAATGATGAAGAGAAAATAATAAAATAACCTTTTAATGTTATTTAATTTTTTATCCTCAAGGTCACGAAAACTATCTTTTTCTATTGACCCAAGCTAGTTGATGTTGGGCCCATACAAGTAGAATCCCAACACTCTGAGATCAATGATGCCCTCATATTTTTGATATTGGAAAAAATTTCAATGTTAGAAAAACTCACCAACATGATTATTTAATGAACAATAAAAATAGATCAAAAATAATTTTTGGCCACTCCATGCCACAGAATTTTGTGCCATCTTATATCATGATCTCAAAATAATCCCATTTAACTTTTTATAAATTCTACATGGAATTATGGGGTGTTACATTCTACCCAACTTAGGTCATTACATCCCTAAAAGGCAAAAAAGGCTAATCAAACAAAATGACATACTGATCATGAACCTGAGCCTCCCTCTCCCACATTCTCTCCTGTAGATTCTCGTGCTTCCAGTGAACACACATAACATGATTCGGCCGAGAATGAAGTATCATATCCTATCAACACTATATCTCGATCAGGTACTCTATGAATTTTTCCCCGTCGTCAATATCTATAGCACCGTGGTCGATGACGTGAGAAGGGTTATGCACATATATCCTCATATATGATACATAAAAGACATCATGTACCCTCTCAAACTATATTGGTAGAGCCAACTAGTACACCACCTTGACCACTCTATGATGTATTAGGAATGGTCCGAAGAACATCAGAGATAACATACCTCCCCGAAAAAATCAATGCATATAGCATTGAGGTGAGACCTGTATGAATATGTGGTCCCCCTCCTCAAACTCCAAGGGTTACCATCACCCAACAACATAGGATATATGTCGGCTCTTTTCATTCTTAATATTTTCTCGAATGACATTCAACATCTCATTGGTAGCCTATACCATCTCTGGACCCATGAGTGATGACTCCCCTCGGACTGTCTAGCATAACGGGGACCTGTATGGTCTTCTGTATAGTTCCTTGGAAAGTACCATACCGATGGTGGAGTGGTAGTGGTTGTTGTACAGAAACTTCAATAGGGGTAACTGGTCCTCCCAACTATGAAAAAATCAAGAACCCAAGCACATATGATGTCATCCATGGTATGTATTGTCCTCTCTATATAACCATACGTCTATGGGTGAATAGTTATGCTCAAGCATAACTGATACCCAAAAATATCCTACAATCCCTTCCACAAACAAATTTAACGTATGCATCACAATCTAAGACATTTTAAGATGGGACTCCACGAAGTCGAACTTTCTCATACACGTAGAGGCATCCCAAACTCTCTAATCAACCCTGCTCTCAATTGGGTAGGAAGTGGGATGACATGGTGTGTTAGTCTAAGATCATTGAGGTGGTATTGTACCCCCTGGATGTACGTGGTAAGCCTACCAATAAGTCCATCTTTATCCCTTCTCACTTCCACTCTAGTACCATGACGGATTGTATCAAACAAGATGGAACCTAGTTCTCAGCCTTCAATTTCTGACAAGTGAGGCATCTCGAGAAAAACTCGACCATTTCATTCATCATCCCCGTCCACCATTAATGATATCAGAGGTCCTGGTACATCTTCTCCACACCTAGATTTACCACCAAAGAGTATGTATGGAACTCCCTCAACAACACCTCCAACAACTCTAGTTGTACTATGGTGTATCCTCTTAAAAGGATGACCTGCTCCCCACCTTTCAATTATCCTTCAAGGGCATGCCATGTGAATATCTGGTCACATGTAGTCACGCAGCTCGCATCTTTGAGTTGTGCCTCTATAATTCACTATAATATTAGAGGGAAAAATACCATTGACTAAAGGAAAGGCATATCCTCTATATCCATGATGGATATCTAAAGTGAGGTCAACTACTCTGAGCCCTCATTCAATTGCTTTGAACTCGATATCCTACCGATAGAATCTCCCACCACATTCCCCTTCCAATGAGTATAGACTCTCTAAAAGTCATAGTCCAAGAGTAATTTTATCCAACCTCAGTATTTAATATTTATATCCTCCTAATGAATGATATTCTTGAGAATCTTGTTGTTATAGTAGACGATGAATCATTCTCCATAAGGTAATGTTGCCACATCTTCAGTGTGAAGTCTTCTGCTACAAACCCAAGGTTATGACTCACATAGTTCTACTAATGTGGTCTCAATTGTCGTGAGCCATAAGCAATCACTACTTTCTACTACATCAAGAACTAACCATGCCCATTTAATGAAGCGTCATAGAACACCACGTAGTCGGTTCCCTCCTTGGGTATCCTCAAGATAGCAGAACTCATCAAGATCTGCCTCAGCTACTGAAATCTTTTCTAGCATCATTCTATCCACAAAAAGGGTTTTCCCATCTTCATCAATGTATTTTAATTTCCTCCACTCTAAGGAATTAAGTTACACCCCTATGATAGTACCTAGCCAACCCATTGAAACTCTGCACCTTGGTAACACTCATGGGTTTCTCCCAAGACAGCACTACCTCGATCTTCCCTGGATCCACCACAGCTCTATCCTCTGTGATGACACGTCCCAAGAAGTGGAACTTTCGTATCGATAACTCACACATTTAGAGATTTTAGAAAATATTGTTCTCTCATATTGTGTCAAAAACCATCCTTAGGTGTATCGCACACTTCTCCTCAGATACAGAATACACTAAGATGTTATCAATGAAGACCACTAAAATCTAGTATAAGTATGGCTGGAAGATTTTGTTCATGAGTCCCATGAACATATCATGGATGTTCATCAAGAAAAACAACATCACTAAGTACTCATTGTGTCCATAGTGTCCTCTAAAATCCATCTTTGAGATGTCCTCACCTCATACTTGAATCCGATGATAGCCTGGTCTATGTTCAATCATAGAGAACCATATCCTCCCGTATGCTAATCGAAAAGGCCATCAATCCTCGATAGGAGATTCTTTTTGTTCACGGTCACCTATTTCTGGTACCAGAAGTGCATACCTAACCCCAAGATTATGTCTGCCTTCATGAAAAAAAACATTGGGGCTTACCATGTTGAAACGCTGGTCCTTATAAACCCCTTCCTCTATATTTAATTCAATTGTACTTTTAGGTCCCATAATCTACAAGAGCCATCTTTTTTGCAGTTGTAGATATCGGTTCCATCTTGGGGTACATATTAATGTAGAAGTCTACATCTATGTGGGGAGGTATTCCTCGAACATCTTCTAGATGGACGTCCTCATACTCATCTAACATTATAGGAAACTATGGAATTATCTCATCCAATGCATTGGGGGGCATGATATTCAACTGATGAGTGATCATATACTCCTTTATATGTGTGATTATATCTCATGTGACATTTTTTATTTATTACTGATAAGGGAAAACCAGTTTCCATCTATGCGAACGTACCAAATTTTTCATCAACAATAGTCGATCTGAGCAATAACTGCTAATAGACAGTCTATAACAATAAGGGAGTCATAAGGCCTTAACATTGCTACTAAGATATCCTTGCCAAATCATTCTCCTCCAAGAGAAATCTGACACTATAGTCCCCAATTTTTGATCTTTGAATCCCTTCCCGTAGGAGTCTCTAATCGCAATTCTCGATCCAATAGCTCATTTTGAAATAACTATGCTCCGAACAAGGTCCATTATAAGGACAGAGTGAATGTAACCTATGTATATAATAACTTCAACTAAAGTGGGTAAGACACAAATTGTACCTCATATCATTTCTGGGATGTCGGGAAAATAGGCCTCAATTTCCTAAAGTTGATCCCACCCATGTCCACCTATACCTGGCGCCCATGGTGGACCCAATGGGGATGGTGGTGGTAGTACCTCGTACCTACTTCCGCTTCCCCCTGTTTGTCCTTCTCTTCTACAAAACCCACCACCTGGATGACCGCTCTGTTTCTATCTCAATTTATTCCTCGACAGTCCCTCGACCATTAGTCAGTCTTCTACATGGTGATTCGAGAAATCCCGAGCTACGATCCCATGCCTGCCACAAGCATAGCACACTCTACTTGTCTTATGACTCCCTCTCCCCTAGGATCCTCATACCACCGACCCTATGTCATGGGGTTTCCATTCAAATGGTCTGGCCCACTTGGGCATATGTATCATCTATCGACCACCTTCCATAGATGACTCGGCCACCTATCACCCAGTGGTAGTTCCCACAGTCGCTGCCTGCTCCGTGAGGAAGCTCTTCACTAGTAGTGCTCACTCCAACACCCCAGCCTATGTAGGGATTCTGGGGGAATTCATCGATGTCGTGATTTACAATATAAGACCCTATTAAAAGGATATGACCCTAATGAAAGGGTCACATACCATATCTATAGTGTAACAGGAGAGATCGATGATCCTCATAGTCTACTTAGTCACTTCCAGGTTACACTTCTATAGGTTAAGCAGCACGTATATACTCACTGAGAGTAGATTTGTGGGGATGAAATCCTCCTTGATATTTCTCTTAATGTCATCCCAATAAGGGTCATGTCCTCATGTGTCTAATATTTCAAACCCCGCCATCTATATGTCAAGCCATACAGAGGGATTGAGGCTAGAACATCCATAAGGTCAAGTGGCATCCTAACTAAGTGGAATACTTGTGTCACCGCCTCTATCCAATCCTTAGATACCAGAAGATTTGTCTCTCTCGTGAACCTGGGAGGTCTCTCTATCTTGAAATCATGTAATTCACATAGCCTACATGCATTCTATACCCATATTGTTAGTAGTAATTACTTATCAATGGTCAGTGGTAAATCAAGGAAACCGCCTAAAGGTTCCATCTCAAAAAATGGTCTCTGTACCGAGGCCCCATCCATATGTGGACCATCATTGTGGTCACACACTATAATCCTAGATGGCTGTCCACATGGAGGATTTCTAAAAGAGATCAAGATGAACCACAATTAATAGATAATAAATAGTGTCTGGACTCTAACTCAGAATGATCGTGAGAAAAAATTTAAGGATGCATAAAACCAGTGATTTCAAATACTATTTCAGAGAGTAGAATTCAGGGTCCTAGTGTATGGATATGTTGGTCTTTGCACCCACACTGGACCCCCTACCACAAAATCCAAAACTCGAAACACTTAACATTATTTTTCCCTTAAAATTTATAGATAGTTAGAGCTTCTGGTAGAACCAACCACTCATTGATACAACATTTTAATGACTCGTCTCCCATGGCTCGTGTTGTGACTACCCCAAGCCCAACATCCATAGGCCAGGGGCTGGCCACTAACACCGAGTAGACATATCCCAAAAAGGGAAGGACGCACGTACAAAGCTCCAACTACAGAAAGTAAACACAAAGTAAACCACAACTATCCCTGAGAGAACTACTTAGAGTAAAGTAAAAAAACTAAATGTACAAAGGGGCCAAAATATAATCCCAAAACCATAATGGAAAGTAAAATTTCCATGGACTGTCCGATCGATACCCCACCTGATGTGTAGGTGGAGGGTAGATTCCTGTAGCCAGAGTAGTACACTCATTCATACCATCTCACTATGCACCACCTAGTCCCAGAACAGCATGGTCTCCGTCGAAGCATCAATCACCTGCACGAGACAATGAATTGTTCATGAAAAGCATATATAGGGGTGAGTAACACAATACTTGTAGGGTACTCAATCCATTATGTAAATACCATAATGTAAGAACACAAATCAAAGACATCTCACACCAGGTTTTACTGAAATTATAGAAAGTAAGATTATTAGTCGTAAAGTTTAATCATCTTGTACTACTGAGGGACTCATCCATGATGAGTCACTGAGGTACGTTCGGCTACTGGATAACATAGGTCCATAATGCCACTAGAACAAAAATGTCCTCTGAGCTACTGGACAACTATGTCCACTCATATAATGGACCACTATGGTCTTCTCGACTTCTTGACCACTATATTATGTTCGGCTACTGGACCAGTAAGGTTTTCTCATCTACAAGACCACTGAGATCTTCCGAGCTATTAGAAAATAGAATTTCTCTATGCTACTGGACCTATCAAGACCCGCACATCATATCCTTCATGTCACATCCAGCCATAGGATTACCAATATCCAGCATGCTTGATTTTGAGAGAATATACTTCACAATCCATCATTCATATATCTACAACCGCGAAAACAATCTTAGAGTATACCCAAAGGACTGACTCGTCAGAATGGTCCCAACACTGTAGATGACTCATAAATTGGACTAACAGTTTGAAAGATATTGACATTTTAGTAAATATGGGCTGATAACATCTGGGCGATGTCTGACATGGTCGGGTTGACCTATCTACCCTAGCCAGAGGGGTCCCGCATGACCTGAAATGATTGGTTCTAGTCCGACCCATTCCAGCTTGGCCTAGTGTATAGGCCTAGATTCCCTTGAAGGACCCAGGCGAGTTCAGTCGTTGGTCCATCCCACCATGTCACCCACCGACCTGATACTCATATGGTCTAGTCTTCTTAGTCGAACCGGTTCTAACATGTCAGGGGACCATTGACCAAATTTAGTCCATCGGCCCGGTCAGAATTGGTAGGCTGGATTGGGACCATTCTAGGCTCTAGTTGGTGTCCAGTTTTTGTATCCACATGGCCATCTAAGGTCATCAGCGTCCCTCCACACATGGTCTGCTGTGGTCCATGTTCTGGTACACTCCACAGCCCACCGAATGGGAGAATCCACCTAAAGTGACTCCCGACCAGTGCCACAACCCTACACTTCCACAACCTTGGCAACATCAATTAACCACCGGGGCACACCGCCTCCCCCCACAGCCACCACCGTGGGCCACTGGACTTCCTCTGGTAGTCTGTTTCGTAATCGCTCTGTGATTCTGGGATTCTTGGGAGCATCACCATCACTTTCGTGCACTCCTGGCCAATTTTCCATTGCTTGAGTGGTCCGATCCAAATTTGAATGCACCTGAAAAAGATCTAACGTGACCATGTGGGTCCACCAGTGAAGAACAAGGAGAGGGGGGGGGGTTAATGAGATAACCCAACGATAAGACCAACTGTTCATCATGTCGGCCTGAAATTTATCTTGTAAGTGGGATCATGAAGCATAAATATAAATCACAATTATTTAATCCCCATAACTAATTCCACAATAAATATATCCCAATCCCAGAAGAAAAATCCATTCATAGATCAACTTGTTAGAGAGTTGATCAACATTCTTCATCTAGAGTGGGAAATGAGGGAAAAATTATATAAGATTTAAACCTGAACATTAGAAAATGATATCTGTTGAGGAAGATCACCCATTTTTTTTCTTTGATCTCCAGTTCTGATTTTCTCTCCAAGCATATCATCATAATTTTCTGATTCAAAATAATTCATCGTTGGACAGGTTTCATTAATCATTCATCAGAAACATTTCATGGTTTTTCATCAACCCTAAATCATTGTTTAATTAAAGATGGAAAACATGATGCACATTATAGCGTCACCACACGAATTAATTAATGAGTTTCATTAATAGGTTTACTGTCACCTCATCGTTGTACCACAACACCGGTAGATGTTAATCCCTTCCTAGGGGAATCTTGATGTTCTGAGTCCAATGGTGCCCTCGAATATTTTATCTGGGAACCAGTTTAAAAGGTCAAAAAACCTACTCGCATGATTATTTAATTAATATTTGAAATATTTCACAAATACATTCCGGCCACGCTATTCTTTAGAATCCCAATCTGTCTTATATCCTGATCTCGAAATAATCCCAATAAATTTTTCGAAAAAAAATTACATTGAATTCTAAGGTGTTGGTGAAAACTATATTTATATAAAACAAACTGCCTTTTTTAAGTAAAAAATTCATATCTAGAAAATATATGTGATAAATGAAATACTACATTAAAAAACATATTTTTTATCATCTGAATTTATTTTTATATATCCCATTAGTATATTCATTTTTTATTTTAGTAAAAGGTACACTTTGGTTGTAATCAAGGGTGGTGATTCTTTTAGTATAGATCTCATGTAAATTTCCATGATCTTGAATTTATATCACATATATTTTTTCTCTTACCATAATTGATCATGCATTTCTTCACCTTAGTCTAAAGAAGATAATAATGAATCAAATTTCATTACAATCATGCAAAAATATTCTTTTTAAAGAATAAGTTTTATATGGATTTCTTTTCATTACTTCATAGATTCCTTAATAAGTTTACATCCTTTTATAAAAACTAATTTAAATGATTTTTTATATTGCACACATGTTATTAATACATTCCTTGTATTAATTTCTTGTCATTCATTCATTTAAAACAATACATTGAAAAAATATTTATTAAAGGAAAATACATAGTGAAATCACAGGTCCATACATTCCCCCCCTAAAGAAATTTTCCTCGTAATTTTAAAACTCATATGATTAAAAATATTTACATAGAGTATCTTAATTATACATACACCAATAGTTTCTCATTGATTTATTTATGAAATATAGTGATATTTTCTTATTCTCAATTTGATATAATCCCATTGTAAAAAGTGGTAATCCATTCTAAATATAATCCTAGTAAGACATAACTTCCACAATCCACCAAGAAGATACTTTTACTATGATTATAATAATAATAACAAAAAAAAATTTGGTTAAAATACAATATCTAATATTTTGAAACATACACAAAAAAATAGATACTCAATTATAGAGATTTAAATTAAAATACAACTTCAATAAATAATGTTTTATAAGATATTCCTTATTCCAATGGTCTAAGTGTGTTTTGGTACAATTTTATATGTTATACCATGGATTTCGGAATTTATTTAAAAAAATGCCTAAAATGATTTCAATATAAAAATCACATATTTTCCTTCTTTATTTCCCAAATTTTTTGAAATTTATGTCATTAATATCTACATTTTTATCATCTACATGCCCCTTGAAATAAATTTCTACCATGTTTCTTTACAAATTTATAAGATTCAGTGTGTTGAATATTTTTTCCTTAATTATGCTTACCACATTAAGATTACTGAGAAAAAAGCATTATATAATTTATTATGTTTACTAAATTGACTATATTCACATTTTTAATCAAACTAATTGATAGATGGTATGGAATAATCAAAAGGTTTCTCACTCCATCAACCATTCTAATGGTTTTTTTCAATTAGGCCATCTATAAACTGTCTTTCACACCCAGGTTTCATTATAGTCCCATAATTTTGTAAAACTATAAGGGGTAATCATGAGAGATGAAAATTAAAATAATATTATTTTTATCCTAAATAGACTTGGTAAAATTTAACCACAATATATCCAATTTTTTGATACTGTCATCTTAACCAAAAGTTATTTAAGGGCAACACATATCACTCTTAGTTCCAAAAATAAAGATTTTAATTCAACCACATTTACTCTATGTTTACATTTCTCATACTTATTATCCTCATACCATATTCATCGATCAATCCACTATGGTGGTTCATGAAAGGCATGAAATTAACCATGGAATTTCCTCTGGGAGTGTCAAACATGGGCTACAATTATAAATATTTTTCATGCAGTAGGTGATGATAGATTTAATACCCTATCATCCAATTTCAAGTTATTTAACCTAAGTAAATCAAAATTAGATGTTTCACCCACTTATATTATCCATAATGGGATATCATATCTATAAAATCCACATACTTAAAACATTCATAAAACATCGTATTATATAAGATGATTAGAATTTTAATAGGGTTTTAATTATTATTCTCTCAGATTAATACCTAGAATATTCAATGATATCAAAACTAACAGAAACTCTTATCTATAACTTGTAAATTATAATCAATCCTATCTTATTTACAATTAATTTTCCTCAACTAACATGTTATCCTCTTATGTTTTATAATCCCAATTATGATAACAAATATGTAACCATAAGGAAAAGACTATAATTTTATATAATATAAATATAAATATATATAAAAATATATACCGATGATCTTTTATTTTTATAGTTTTAGGGAATTAGGAAAAAATTAAATTAAAAATTTTTTTTGAAGTAATAGAAAATTTTACCACCATATTTGTTATTTTATAACCTATATAAATTATTAAAATTTTCCAAAAATAAATTATATCTGATATAATATTCCAGACATGGAAAATATATTACATTACTTTTCAACCTGTGATAATGTAAAAATTATTAAGGGTGAGCTCAAGTTCGTAGTAAGTAAAATAAGAAGTGTTAATAATCAAAGATATTATGTGGGGACATGATTGACATATGTTTATGATAGTGTAATCAAGGAAAATAAACACAAAATTTATAACTCATACTCAATAAAAAATTTACTATATGTAAAGAACCATATCATAAGACATTTTTAAAAAAGAGATGTACGTCAAAGGATCTTAGGATCTTACAATTATAACCACAAAATAATTCATGATATAATTAACACATGTCGAGGTTATATCCCAAGACCATCATCAAATATTTGAAAAAATTAAAATGGTTCATTAGGTTTAATTCCTCAACCCAAACATAATATATCAAGAGATATAAATATTGGCCCATTTCCCTATATTTCAATATAATGTCTGGAACATCTGTCACATTGTATTATGTTCATGCATAATTGTTCCATATATAAACAATTCATAATTTTAGTTAAGAAATATTAACCGTAGAATTTAAGGATTTTCAAGATTATTATTAAAAAACTATACCTTAAAATATCCTGAGTTGTAAGGAGGATGGTTTCCAAATAACATATCCATTAATACATGAAATAATAAAAACATAAGAGATTATAGATTGTATATTTTTATACCATGATATTAATTCCCCAGAAACAAAAATAAATTATAAAATTAATAGGCTAAATCCCAAAAACAAAATCACATAATGTTGATTCCTTTTGAAAATGAAAACATAAATTTGTTGAAAATTTTAATTGTTTTGGGAAAAAACTTTTTACATTTCCATAAAATACAATGTCATGGGTCATTTTTAATATTAATTTTTAAAAATGTTCGAAATAATTTATAAATATTGTCTATAAAAATGACCATACATAGTGGAGACAAATTTTTACATAAATTATTATCTTGAGGATGTTATTAGTGGAAGAAAAACCATTAATTATAAAATTAAAGAAACCCATTTTTAAACTATTACATAAAAACCACATAATGAAAAAAAGGTTTTTAAAAATCATGTAAAAAGGTTGAATGGAATGGAAAATTGTCTTATATTCTATAAATTATGATAAAACATTGTATTGAAGAAGAAAACATGGACATGGATGATAAAACAACCTTTAGGAATATGTGAATTACCTTATATCATAGATATATTTTTAAGAATTAATATAATTAATCAATAAGTATTATTTTGAACACAAATTAGTTACTAAATATAGGATTAGGGAATGAAATACAAAATTAAATACAAATAAAAATTATAAAAGTAAAACTCATGAAATAAGGATACGTTCTGAAAACCCACTTATATTATAGAGAAATTATCAATAATTCTCTATAGAAATGAACAAAATTAATGGAAGTGAAATTTAATTGATAAAAAATATTTTAATATGTTATAATTAAAGGATTATTTGTTACAAAATTCCAAATTATATTGGTACATAATATCAAAACATTACTAAAAATTTTTTATTGAGACTGAAACATGTACTTCTATTGAAATTTTTTAGAAACCCCCAATGGGAGAAATGACATTTATTAGAAAACATTATATAATTAAATATATTAAAATAATGATTCAATAAAATTAAATGGAATTATATAATCATTTCCAACGATAAAATTCTGTATAATAATATTTATTCTCAAGGTAATGATAATAGAGAAAAGAAACGATTACACTTAACATAGTCATTGAGGAAATAATCACTATATAATATTTTTATAATAATGATTTTTAAAACACCAAAAAAGAATAATTAAATAAATTAAAAGTATAAAATTTGTTAAAATAATTAAACTTGGATCAATAGTGTTTTATAATAATGTGTGTAACTCATTATGGGTAAATTGAGTTAGCACAAACTGATACCTTGTATCGAATTCATTATGAACATATGAATAAAATTCTATATAATTTGGTTTTATTTATTAAATAAATTATATGGAACATTATTATAACAAAAACAAACCCAGAATCACAGATACAGGGCTCAAAAATTATATTTATATTTTTTTTCTTGGATAATAATGGTGGAGACACAATATTCAATGTCTAAAACATATAAAATCCAAAGGAAAATTGGATCACTTATATACCTAAAGGACTATTAGGTTTGGAATTTTAGTGAATTAGGACCAAAATTGAACAAATTTGATTCATAAACAACTAGTTCATAAATAATAAATAATCTCCCAAAAAACACCATCTTTTCATAATTAATATTAATTTTTAAACATTCCCCACAAATATTTTCACTTTATAAACCATTATGATCAGTAATAATTTAATAATCATTATTCATTTTCTGGATAAAAGGGAAAAAAGTATTTATAAACACAAGTCCAGGGTATGGGTAAATATTAGAATTTAAAATTAAATTTCATATATGATCATTAGAATAGAATAAGGTTATAAGGAAATGATAAAATTTTATATGGGTAATATAAGAATATTCATACACAAAAATACAAGTATCTTGAATTGTGAATCATTTAATAAAACATTGTGAAATGAAACATTCATCGGAATTAGTAATCATGTACTATGTGTTATCATTCCTGACTAAATGAAACATTTAAAACGTATAAATAGTTTAACAAAATGCATTGGTATCTTTTTTTACATCTTCATCCTATCCCTTTTTAATACTCATGTGAAAATAGTTTGATCTCAACTAAAGGCAAAGGATAAACCCTCAATTAACTCTCTCCAACTTTCCTCTGAGAAAGAATTATTTTACCATTGTATAAGAGCACTACCATGGTGCACCGATCATATAATCTATATCAGGCTCACCCAACACTTCTAAACACACAAATTGTATAATATATGATAGGATCACCCAACTATGTTGGATAACCCCTATCTTATAATCTATATCGGGCACACCCATGCGATGTAATGGAAAATAATCATTCTTATATGCTATATATTTTTTACTCATTTATCATCAATAATTCATATGTACCATTCATGAATAGAACATTAATAAGACTTCACTATTGAATAATAATAATAAATATTGTTCTCTCATAGACCGACTAGCCTATGGAAAAGAAATGGGTTCCATGACAATATCTTAATCCATATAGGTAATGAATAATTATGGAATCAATACCACATATCAATATTTTATTTTATATAACACCTAGGGTGGTTATTATTGATGAATGGAAATTCCATTAAAAAAACATTAAGAATATTCTAGATTAAAATAACCATTATTTTTAAAAATAAATTAAAAAATTAAAAAATTTAAAATATTGTGGAATTCCTTTACATTGAAAATCATCTTCTTAAACATTAATATGATTAGTTAAAACAATTAATGGTAATGGTGGATGAAAATTACATTCATTATGTAAATGTTTAAAATAAATATTCTTTTCAATAATCTTCTAATGTGATTCAAAAGTGAACCATTTGGAAAATATTAAGAAATTTAATTTCAAAAACATTTAATATATTGTCAATGATCTTGTAAATTATACTTAGGAATCAATTATCTTTAGAAATAATATTGTTTCAAGAAAATAAAACACATTTATATTGTATGGAATGATAACTGATCCAAAATAAAATATAAGATCAGTATCACTTAAAAATACTTTGTTTTTGTTTCATCAATAAATAAGGGAAGAAATTGATATCAAACATGTTAACCACATTCATTACTTATACTTAATAAATATATTTTTTCAATGAAATAAATTAATTTGATTTCCTGAAAAGGAACAATGAACATATATAATCATGAATGAATAAACATTATAAAAAAAATATTTCCACTTTCGTAACAATTCTACAATAATCAAAATGATAGAATAATATAAAATGATACAATAAATATAATTAAAATTATCATATTCATGTAAAAACATATTAATGTTTTATTAGATATAGTACATAATATAATATAGTTTTATAACATAACATATGCCCCGATAAAGACAAATTTAGATGAGCAACCATTATAACGATTATAACGTTCCTGTGAGAATTGATTAATGATTCGATTGTGTGAATTAATTTTAAATACTATAATGAAAAGTGAAAAAAGTATAATGTGATCAAAAATAATTTAACACAGAATTGCATAATATAAAATACAATGATAGTACAATATAACCCAATGAAATGAAATTGACATATGAAATTCTTTACCACTTTGTATCATTCATGTAAAATTAACATGGATGATATAATTAAACATTAATCCTAAAATACCATGAATAATTAAGGTTTCTTGATATGACCAGTAAAATGGTCCTTTTGTACACTATATGTAACAAATGAGGTATATATCATTAAATTGTGCCTCAATGAAGTATAAATGGGATAAAGTTCCTTACCTCAAGCTGTAAGCTTCCATAAATGTCATTTAAATATTTTATACAAGGAATATTTAAATTATTTTACTTTTTATGTCATTTTATATGTTTAATAACATATACATATATTTTTTATTTTAATTATTTTAATGGAAATTTAAATACTTTATCAGGTAATCCCATGCCATGTGTTTTGAGGATGTTCGGTTCATTGATTCAATATGAATTCGATTTGGGTTCTGATGTCAAATTGGTCATTATCTAAACAGAAAAAGAATAATAATAGTGTAATTTTTATACTTATTATAATTTTTATAAATATAGTATGAATATATATTCACTCATGAGTAATGGTTATGAAAAATGAACTGTGTTACAGTCATGGAAACAGTCAGTATTAAGTATGCATGAGCAATGATTCCATTTCTCAACAATCATTATAGAATGTGGATTATTATTATATTATCTTAAATAATTACAATAATATAATAAAAATAATATTATATAGTTATATATAATATTATATAACATCAGAGTGATTTGGAGATAAATAATTAATTTCATTTCTTTGTAGAGGTTGTAGTCAACATGTACATGAGAACGATGTTTTCATTTTTCATTTAGTAAAAATTTAGGAAATAATATTATATATTATCTTCAAATATTTATTAATATATCATGAATATAAATATTATTTCTTATATATCAAATATATTCATTAAAACTATCCTTACTGTTGTCCATGTACAATGTTAGTAAAAATAAAACCACTTCACTTCACAATTTGATAAACTTCCATACATATGAGTTACATTAACACATTCCCTCACAAAATTGATTTTAAGAATATATAAGTGAAAAAATAACACCATAAGAATAATTATGAAATAAATAGAATATTTATACATTACATCCATCATTATAAGAGGATATTAGTGTAGACGGCGAAAAATGAATTACTTAGGTTGATGAGGCAGTAGTCTGGCTTACACATGAATGATGTTTTCATTTCCCATATGATGGAAGATGAGACTATTTTAAGTTATACCATTAAAATAACTAATTCTATGTTTTTTATCTATAGTTTTTTTATTATATTTGTACAATTTAATTATATTTTATGGAGGTGTGAAAATAAATAAAATGGAAACACTCGGTTAATCATGAAATCTCTTCTTCGAATAACCCCATTTGGATAGAAAAAAAAGACTAAATAAGATGGATTTATGATCATAAAAATGATCATAATATGTGTTTACATATATAATGATTTTATTTAGGTTGTTATTTTATAATCCAAAATAGTTTTAATGTATTAAGTAGAGTAGATTATGGGTGGCCTTTTGTAAGTGAGGTGAGTGGCACACTCGTATTTTCTTTTTCAGAAAATACCCAAATTTTACAATTTAAAAAATATCCATAATGAGACATTATTGATAAATAGAAATTAAAATTTCACAAAATTTAAATAAATTATATTTATACTTTTTTTGTTTTCAATCAAACCCAAAATATTTTAGTTTATCCAACTGCAAAATCTGTTTTTACATTAACCATGGTAAAATATTTTTACAGTTTTCAAAATTCATTGTGAAATAATTAATATTAAATCATTAGATAATATAAATAATTATTATTCCTTATATGTATACCATTATAATGAATTATATTCAAATATGTGGAAAATTTTAATTTAAAATGAAATAGAAATTTGTGATGAAAAATAGGGTTTTCAATATGTGTATTTTTCAAGAAAAATATAATTTTACATTAAATATATGACCAGTAATAATCACTATATGAAATTAGTTTCATATTTATATAAATATAATATATAAATACAATTAATATAAATCCTCAATAATCTCTTTTAATAAATAAATATAGAGAATCATTATGCTCTTCAAAATAGTTTTTTGAAAAACAATCACTTTTTAAACTAAAAAATAAACATATTGTTAAATCTAACATAAAATTTATTCAAAAATATTTTAATGGATTAAATATAACTAAACAATACTTTTGTTTATTTAAATAATATTCATAACATAATATTAATTTTAAAGGATTTTTTTTATCAAAATAAATGGCTTTTTAAAAAACATGGTATTTTAAGTACTCACTGAAAATTCTATATTTTATAAAAAACAAAAAAATTCACCTAAATATAATTGTCATAAATATAATTGAAAATTTAATTACATATTGTAAAATAAATTTTCTAATAGAGAAAAAATTAATTTTAATTTATGTGCATAGAGAGTAATGAATCCACCCTTTAGAAAAATGTTGTTTTTTAAGAATGCATTTCATTTCATTTAAAATGATTATTATTTTAATTTATAATAAATTGATAACCAATGAATTTATTTTATGCATGTGTAAAACATATAATTTATATAATTTAGTTAGTTTTATTTATTCCCAAAATTGTAATGGATATTTGAAAGGTATAATGTACTATGGTTCATTTATAATCAGGGTTGTGTGTACCATAATATATTAATTGAAATATATTTTTATAGTTGTTTAATATCAGTGTTTCTTGTTGAATACACTATAGAAATTGTCTTCCTATTTTAAATAAATATTGGGGTATCACATTATCCCCCACTATAATAAATTTCATCGTTGTATTTTAATGATTATCCAACTAATTAAAAGATTGACATTTGGAAATAAATTTTTTGAAAACACTCTTTGTAAAAAAGGATAACATAACATCATCTTGTTATGATAGAAAGGGATGTATAATGGTCTTCATGAATAATTCATAAATAGGTTAAAAATTAGTAAAAAATTGGTTCAATGTGAAGATATGGTTGTGAAAAAAAAATCATAAAGCCTAAATAATTATGGAGACTGATAAGGATCATTGATCACAAGAAATTGAATGATCATGTGAATTCCAACAAAAAACAAATCATAAAATAGAGAGGTGTGAAAACGATCATTTATGTCATAAATAATGAAAGTAATATGGATTTTTATAGCCTATTCCTATAGTTTGTGAATTACATTACCATCCAGACTAAGAGGAGAAGGAAATATACATACATTATGATTACAATTTCATGAATTAATAAACTCCCACCAAAATCTCATTTTTTTATCTAAAAATAATTATTAAAGATGACTATATTTTTTGATACACGATAGACTAAAATTATATTTTAAAGGACTACCTAACCATCAATGTGATAATCCTGAAATTTCATTGGCCTTTAGAAATTATCAAAATAAGAAATGCTTATTATAATGAAATATGATTCTAAAAAATTATAAATATTCATGTGATGAAATAATATATTAATCTATAAAATTTAACTGTAATACCCAAAGTTAAAAATAAATAATTCATCAAATTAAAGAACTTATATCCCATATAACCATAATAAAATCAACAATTTAATTTTTTAATCATTAAAGAATATATTGTAAATTGAATCTTTCAGGTTTAAGAATATGATGATCAATATATGAAATAATATTGATCAATTTTTTGGAAAAATAAATTTTCAATACCAAAAGTCTCTATTTGATTAAAAAAGTGTTCAAAAAATTTCATCAATATAAAATACTATTATAACCCCAATGTTTATCAATTACTTAAAACTATTTCCAAAAAATGTATATTCTTACTTCACATTAAACCAATTCATTACATACACTTCGTAAAAATAAATTATATCCCAAAATTAAATTAGTCACAATAAGGAATCATCACATCATACCTCAACATGAGTGTCTATGACATTTAACTTCTAATCAACCATAATTTTCTTGTCCTATGATAGTATCCATGAATCTTAAGATAAACTCACATAAAATAATCATAATATTCGATATTATCAAAACGTTCTTCTGATAAAAACTACAATATCTCTGAATCTGTACTCCAAAATCTAGTTCTAAAAAAATATTTTTATAGTTCTCTCTTTGATACCTAGTAAGGTGGAATAATTTTCATCATTGAAAAAATACTACATCAAATGAAAAAATTATATCACCTATATAACCTAATAACTTTTAGGGTTAGATTTTATGATAATTAGGAAAAATTCTGAACAACATTGACACATGAAAATGGCTTCATGAAAATCCAAATCATCTCCCACTAAACCCATATTTTCATATTCCATTTTTATTATTCAATATGTTTCACAAAATTCATCATGATATAATACTTTCTAGACATAACTAATTTAACCTTTATTTTTCATTACCTAGGGAAAATGAAAAATAAAATTTTTGAGAATGAATTCTCATTAAGGGTATACATAATCATTTATAATTTAATTTCATTAGTGGAATGAAGAAGATCATATGTATTTTATGACATAACCAAAATTAATGATAATAAAATAATAATATTCATACTAATAAATACTAGGGACAACAATCAAGAGAATTGGAAAAAAGTTTTAACAAAGAAAATTGTCATTAGATTATGTAATCATGAGCCATTTGATATAAATATTGATCCAAAGAATAATTTTAAACACATATAATTCTGAAATTAAACATGTGGGTAACTTTGTCACATTTTCATCATAACTCATTTTAACCTATTTCATATTTCACTATAGTCCAGTTAAATCCATATGAGAAACCCTCTAGTAAATCCCTACTTCTTTACTATAAACACAAGGATCATTACCCAATTCATTAGAGTGATATCTAGGTGAACCCATCACATAAGAAATGCTGGACTCACCCTACATTGTGTGGAGAACATATTATATTAGTTATATCGAGATCAGTCGATGATATATGGGTGTACACCCTTATATGAGAAATATCTAGAAATTCAATGATCTATAATGGTGCCCAACCCATCATATACTCTATATTGTCCTCACCCATTATTCATAAATATTTTCCAACTATAGTTCATGAGATGTAATTATAAGCCTTCACTTTTCAATCAAAACAAAAGTTATTGTTCATTCATAGCTCGATTAACCGATGGACAATAGACACATTTCAGGAAGATATCATAATACATCTAGAGAAATAATAATGATGTAATCAATACACATATCCACCATTTAGAGATTATATAACATCAAAGGATGGCATCATTGTTTAATTTAAATACTATTAAATGATCATTCAAAAAATCATTAAGAAACATTTCCTTGTTTTTTTGAAAATTAAGTTCTGAAACTTATACAATTCAATGAATATTAAGAAAATAAATTTCCATGAAAATTAAAATTCAAACAAAAAAAAGAATATTTAAATCGTAGTAGTTATCTTAATAGAGGGAAAATAATTACATGATGTAATTTTTAAAAATAAACATTCTTTCAAAATATGTTGTAATGAAAATCAAAAGTGTCCCATTTGTAAAACATTATGAAATTTCATTTTAAACCTTCTAAAATAACCTAAAATACCTAGTAAAATATATTTATGATGTCATTTATTTTATCAAATAAATAATTTTAGAACATTTAATATTGCATGGATATATGATATAATGGTAACATATCTAAAAGAAAATACAAGGTTAGTATCTCATACAAATGACTTCAATGATGTGTATTTAATCAATAATGGAGGAAATAGAATTAAAACATGTTAAACACATTAATAACTAGTGGTGAATAAATATATTTCTTAAACGAAAATATAAAATACTTTCCCCTTAATGGAACCTCAAACATAGACAATCCTGAATGAAATGAGATTATAACAAAAAGATTTTTAGACAATTGTAACTCTTCAATCATAAGGATTGTGAATGAATAACATGATCTGATTCTTTGAATTTCATGAACATAAGTATTTTTTTTATAACATATAAAATTGGTAGTATATAGACATTACAAAATATTAATGGTGTATAATACAACTTATTTCCCAGAGAAGAAAATTTGAGATGAATAGCCCTTACAATGATCAAAACATTGATGAGACAATTAATGAATTAATTAAATATGTGTATAAATAGTAATTCCGTAGAAAAAAATAATAATATAAATAAAATTCATTAATAATAAATTAAAAAAAAAATTATAATTTTAATTATATTGAGTATGGAATATAACCCAATGAAAAGAAACTATGTTATGATATTGTTTACCACATGGTAGATTCAAGTCAAATACCCTTTAGTGAAATAATTAAAATTGAAACATAAAATTCCATGGATTATTAACGATTCATGATATCGAGTTTAATCGAGGAATTATACACACATTATAAAAAAATTATGTTCATAACATTAAAATATATCTTGATGAAGGAAAATTGAGGTGGCATCGTATACCCCTAGTTTAGAATTTAATTGTATATTATTTGTCTATTGTATAATAATATGATATAAATTAGTTACTTTATTAAGAAGTATTTACAGGTTTATTTAATTATACCTTAATAATTAATATTATTTAGTTCAATTTCATATGTCATTACTCAATCAGTTACGTCCACGTTGTGTGTTTTGATGTCTTTTGATTCATTATTTCAATATGGATTCAGTTTGATTCCCAGGGTCAAAGTCATCATTATATAAAAATATATAGATTAATATACATGAAATAATAATAAATTTTATATAGAAAATTTACTTTTAAATTAAATAATTTGAGATGTCTATGAAAATGAACTACATTACAATCATGGAGATAGAACGTCATATATATGCATGAGTAAGGTTTTCATTTTCAATGATCATTATAGAATGTTGGTAAGTATTTTATAACTTAAATAATAATAATATATTCATAAATGAAATATTTCTTCCTTAAATAAATTTACATATCATCCATTTTATTTGGTGATGAAAATAATCACATCGCTTTGTGGACGCGATAGTCCACAAGTATGCATGAACGCTGTTATAATTTATCAGCGAGTGGAATGTTAATAAAGAGAATGAAATATTATATTTTAATTGATATGAATATTTTATTAATATAATAATCAAATCATATATATCATATATATTAATTAACATTTCCTTTTCAACATTCATGTAAAGTGTTAGTGAAAAATGAATCGCTTCGCTTTGTGAGGCGTTAGTCTGCCTTATACACATTTGACATTATTTTAACCCCATGTAATGAATAATTAGAAAGTACAAGTGACATAATAATTCCAAAAGTATAATATTATTAAAATATAACAAATATATACATTAAATATTTCATTATAACAAGTCTTTAGTGTTGACGGTGAAAAATTATTTACATCTATTCATAAGGCGGTAGTCTGTCGTACACATGAATAGTGATTTCATTTCCCATTTTATGAAATGGTACATGAGTCTTAGTTATAAAATTATCCTTATAAATTCTAAATATATTTTATATATTGGTCTTTATATGTCACACAATGTAAGAAGATTTTAGGGATGAGGAATAAGAAATAAAATATAAATGATCGGTCAATCAAGACTCCTATTCTTTGGATGAAGTATATAGGTTAAAACTAGAAGTATTATTATGAAGTATTTATAATTCAAAATAATAAAATTTTGTTGCAAGGGATTATAGTAAGGTAATAGTGTCGTTATTGGATGATTCAACATGTTATTATTGTGTGAAGAGGAGTAGAGAGTGGGTGACATTTTATAAGTGATGTGAGTGGTAGACATGTAATTTTTGAAAAGGGAAAGTGATATGAAAGTTTTTCATAAGAACCAAGGATAAAACATGATACATATACCTGAAAAGGTAAATATATGGCCAAAAATAAAATTTTAAATATTCTATTAAGTAATTTTAACAATTACAATTTTAGTTTAACAGCTGATAAATCCATTTTTAACTTAACAGTGAAAAACAATTTTCATATTTCTCAAAAATAAATAAGAAAAAAATGAGTTTAACTTATTAGATAATAAGAATTATTATGATTTCAAAAATTAAATAAATCCTACCAAATTAAAATCAAGGAATTATAATTTTTTAATTAAAAATTTAACCCGCTGATGTGATGAGAAAGTGGGTTTCCTGGAAATATACTTTTGAAGAAAAATGTGATTTTATATTAAATCTATGACTGGTAATAATAATTATATTTATTTAATTAAATATTTACAGATGATTTTTTTTTTAAATTTACTCAAAATAATTCATAATTAAGGGTTTTTTTAATTAATTAAAATTGAAAAACATTATTCACATTAAAATAGTTTCAAAAAACAATCCCTTTTTAAACCCCTAAATAAACTTATACTAAAATACAATAAAAACTTATTTAGAAGTAATTTAAGTGGAATAAATATACCAAAATAATGAAATTTTTATTTAAATAATATTTAAAACATAATGGTACATTTTCAATCCTTAATCATCTGAAAAGAAATGACTATTTTACAAATATTAAAATTTTCACTATTCACTATGAAATCTATATTTTCTAAAAAGTAAATCCATTCACCCTATAATAATTTTAATGTTTTGAATTAAAATATTAAGCATTTTTTTCAAAAAAAATCTATAAGTTTTCACTAATTAGTTTTAATATATTTTGGTAATGCATAATGAAACCAACATTAAAAGATACATTTTTTACTAAAATAATTTCATTTTAAATAAAATTAATTTTTTTATAATTAATCTATAACAATTGAAGTTATTGTATACATGTGTAAACCACATAAATTTCATTATTTAATTATTCTTATTCATACTAGACATTAAAATTTCTAGGTTATAACGCTATACTTTTTTATAATTCATTTATACATAGGGTTGTATGTACCAAAATCTATTAAAAGAAATATATTTCACAGGTCATTGTAGCTCAGTGTCTCATGTTGAATACGATATCGAAAATATATTCATTTTAAATAGATTTTTTTTTGTTTCATTAATCCATAAATATTTAATTTAATATAGACCATTTATCATCAAGATCTATTTATTTCTTATATTTTATCTTTATGTTTGTGGGAAGATTTATTTATGGTCGGATAATTTTGATAATTTGAGGAATTAAATATTATATTTTAATAATATGTTGAGTACATTATATAAAAACTCTATAAAAAATAATTCATATCATAATAAATTATAGTAATATTTGTAATTATTTTCCTATAGTCATCCATGATAAAGATCTATAACATTATTTTGGTAGGTGGATAAACTGACTCAAACATGAACATGCTAAATCCTGATTGGTGAGTACAGTTAAAGAAGTATATAATATAATTACAATAGAATAATAATTATTATATTTATATTTTCTGTATTATTGAATAATATTTTATGTCTTTTTTAATGAAAAAAAATAAATATGAAAAATCAAAAACATTTCTTCGTGGAAGATGATGGTTTACCAATACATTATTAGTATTAATTTATATTTCTATGTGGATGGAGAGGTGTAAATAATTTTTTTTCACTAACATAATAATCATTCATTATAATAATGACACATAGGCCATTATATTTCCATAGTAATGGTATTTTTTAATGAGAATGATTAACAAGAAATGGTGTGTAGTAAGTAATACTAGCATTGTTACCATTAACTTTCTCTTGTAGGTAACACTGAAAATGATGGGCTTGGGTTAAATAATTTAGCAAGGAGGGTTATGAAAATTAAACAATGTTCTTTGTGACAAAATGGAAGAGACTTAAGAAATAATATGATAGAATGGGTGTGTCTTAAAGGGGTTGAATTTTAATATTTTATAATTAAATAAAATATAACTTTTGTGAATAACCCTTTACTTTCCAAATATATAATTACACTATTAAAATGAAAATGACTCAAAATATCATAAAAATTTGAGTGTAGGGGTGAGCATGGTCAAGAAATCCCCAACCATGTATTTCCACACATATTTTAAACAATATTTATTACATTTGTTCATATATTGTTGTGGTAACCTTTTTTATAGGGGTTAAAAGTTTTTAAATAAGTAAAATAGGTTTTACTAAACATATTGAAATACCTCAGACCTAGATAGATAATAGTTATTGAACTATATTGTCCACATGGATTCAAGAACAGTACTATATATGCCCGAAGATACCATATTGTAGTGAGGGTCTCTGATTTTACGGTGGTGATACTATATAATCGTGTTCAGAGTGACACACAACAATGATAACTGATAATTATACAGAAGGAAGATAGTGTAAATAGAAATAGAGATAAATAATCCAAATAACTACAAATGGTATCTAATTTCTATTTATATAGTAAATTTTCACATCTGTGTACCCTATACAGAAATGGGAATACATTATAATAGAGCAGAAGTCATATACAATACTTGATATATAATAAAAAATGAAAATTTATCCCCAAAAGAAACAAGAGAAAAAGCACGGTCCTATTCTACCATAATACATCCTAGTACAGAAAATCAGGAATCCATAGAAGAATTCCGCCCTTTTTCCTTAACGACTTTTAATATATTTTTCCAGGAACCAATCAACAGCATGGTCATGGTAAGAGTGAAACTCAATAGGCCACCACAATTGGTTTTTAGCACTTTAAAATCTGTGAATATAAATTGAGAAGTGTAAAAATAATAATCAAGTAAACTATTAAAAAAATAAACCACATTGTTTTAAAATCCTTATGGGACACCTGCCCAACTCTTTTATCTTTTTTTTATGCTGGAATTTCAATGAGCACAAACATTTTATGTTTAATTTTATAAGGTATATACTCAAGGTCTAAAAAAGGATTATATGAATAATTATAGGAATGAAATATCCAAATCCCATGGAATTTATGTTTTATAACATAGGTAAATTCCCAAGGGGTTACCCTTGGTAGTTCACCCTAATGTGAAAGAACTGCCTGAGCCCTAGGTTCATATCCTTACTAACCTCAGTGTAATACTTTATGGGATCCAAATCTATACAAAACAGTAGGTCCACAATATCAAGATGAATCTATGTATAATCATTCAAGGTACTCAATTTCTTTAATTTTTCTAAATATCAGTGAACCCCCAATGTTAAGATGGGATATTAGCTTCTATAATATAAATCCTAAATCCATGTGTGGTCATTAACATGGATGATGCAATAATAAATTGATGGAATCAGATGAACCCATCCAATTTGAACCATAATGGGAGCCCATGTATCGCTTAGGGAAAGCTTAACCATTACATAATTCTATCTCCTTGACCATAATCAAGAATTATATAATAATCCATACAGTATCTATAATCAGATCAGTAAAAATAATTTCATTTTATAATTTAACAGTTTCTACGGGATATGACCATTATATCCCCTATCACTTATATCAATTTGATTATTCAATTATATAAGTATAGAAACTCTCCTCAGATGTTGAATCAGTAACATATCCAATTCAAGGTATTAATATCAAGGTATCACTCCATTTTACTTTCTTCCATTAAACCATTTTATTTCGGAAATCCAGTTCATCCCACCTCAAATGGTGGTTTAATTTGATTTCTTGTAACTACATTTGTTGTCCTTTAAAGAAAAAATACCTAAGGGGTTCTAAAATCTGGGATCAAAACCTTCAATGATGTAACATGGTGAATTTAAAACCCATTCAATGTACTAACTTTGTATAAATGACATCAGATATTGAAAAGTGATCCTCAAAAAAATGTATGGTGTGCATAATGTTTAAACATTGAATAAACATTAATAATTTTATTGAAAAAGTCATAAATCACTTAACATTGAAAAATTTCTTTCTCACCCTATAGTATCTACCTCTAACTCGAATTGAACCTGATAAATAATAGAAGAAGGAAAATATCATAAAAATAGGTCCTATTAAAATTCACATATTTGGTATTCCAAATAGAAGATAAATAATGAAATGAAGCGATTAAAATGAGTGACATAAGGAGACGGATCAAACGAGATTAAAAAATAGTTAAAAAGATGCAAGATGAATAATATATTTCATTGACATTATTAATAGGAGGAGATTCCAAAAATTAGGGTGAGTTGTTGTACGATTTGATAGAAAATCGGAGGAATAAGGTTTAAAGACCCATGAGGAAAATTTAATTTCCCATAATTTTAATGAGTTCATGGTTTGGCCACATTGTTGGAGAAACTATGATTTTCCACTATCTATGTGGAACACCCCCACGCATGGCTATTCATATGGTTTAAAAAATGATGAACAGCTTGGGTGAGCTCATTGTCCAATAGCCATTCCCCCTAGAATAGGTTTTGAAGTGTGTGATATCCTATGTGCACACCGTGTAAATCACACCTACAATATTTCTATTGATTTTTATATGGAAATATGGATTCAATGAATTTTTTTCCAAATAAACCCCTTCCTCACATGGTTTTCATAGTTTAGTGGCATGGTTACTACTGATTGTGCCCCCATCCATGTGCCTCAATCTACTTCTCTAGAATTTAGACCTCCATGCTTTGAATAATACTCAGACACTCCCTACCAATTACATAAAATATTTATGACACTAATTAGAGTAAAATATAATATATAAAAGGAAATGGAAAATATATTTACCACTATAAATAGTCGAGACATTATAACCTCCCCTCCTTAAAATAACTCATCCTTGAGTTTCCTTTTTAAGGGTTTTTCAATGTTATCTTAGAATAGTTTAGACCACTAATCATGTATGTTATTATATAACTCCTCTGTATTGTCATTTATATGGTTGTTCATCCCATGAACCTAAACTATATATTCCTTATATAGATCCCTCGAAATGTAATACTAAGATATTACATTATTTTAGATGAATATTCAGTACATAACATAAATAAATTCCAAAGGACTGCAATTGTTTATTGTCCTTGGAAACATGAAAAAAATCAACTATCCTGGTGAAATATCATAAAAAATATCCCATAAATAACTACAACATAATTACTTAAACCAAAAAACATTATTCATAACCTTGGGAAGCTTTGAATAAAAGGGGTGATCTCAGAATCTCAGTAACTGTAAGAATGATAGACATATATGCATAAACATGAACATAGTGGTGTGGGAATGTAATCGTACCATTAAGAGATCATAACCAGAATATCAAAGATCATAAACATGAGTTATGGGATAATGATTAGTATTTCATAATACATTAATCATAAGGATATAAACATTTTTAGTCATGAAATCATAAATGAGGAATATGACGTAGGATTTGTGGTATACATATAAGAATAAATACTTTTATGTCAAGGTTACCAACCAAGACCTTTAAAACATGTTAGTCTTGGGCTATAACCCATATACATGATTTGGGTTTGGGATAAAAACCCATATACCCTCTTTATTTTAGTCTTGGGACCCAACCCATGTACGTTCCTATTTTCTGGCATAAGCTACAACCTGTGTACCCTCTTACATTTAGTCACGAGATAAAACTATGTTACCTTTTTTTTCAAGATTATAAAACTACCCTTGTACACTCATTCTTTTAGTATTAAGAAACTACCCATGTACCCTCATGTTTTACGGCTTGGGATAAAACTAATTTAACCTTTCATGTTATATAAAAATTATAATTATCCAATTAATAAAAGGGAGAAATAGGTCCCACTAATCTCAGAATAAATTCATTCATACATCTAACATAACATAATAAAACATTCATCATATAGTGTCCCACAAAAATAGATTGCTTTTATATACATAAAATCATAACACATGAAATGAAATTGGTATCATTAACATTTCATAACATCATAACCTTTGAAGATAGATGTGTTTCATAATCCATTTATGAATTCATAACCCATGAAAATAAGTGGGCTTCGATAGAATAACAATCATGGAAGTGAAACAGGTTTCTTTAGAATAATTCCATCAAAATATAAATCACTCAAAAAAATATGATTGACGCAATTGAATAATTTTATAGTAGTGAAGGAGTAGAATCAATTAAGGTTATCATATTTGAAATATAACATGGAAGGATATTCTAAAAATAAATAATGAGGTAAATATTATTTATTCTTTGAAAATGAATCATTAAAACATAAAACATATTAAAAAAATATCTTAATAACATTTAAAATAAGACAGAAAATATTTTGAAAACTATTTCATTCAAAATACTTTGAATACATATAAATAAATCTTGAATTTTTTTCAAAACCATTTCCTAAGAAATCTAATAACATAATATTGAAAACATTTTTGAAAACCTTTTCCTTAAAAATGTTTAAAATAAGCTTCAAGCCAATTTTGAGAACAAAAATCATTGAAAATTATTTTGAAAATGTATAACGGAATCATTGAAAACCATAAAAAATTGAAATCCTTTTTTTGTTCAAATTAATTACAATGATATTTTGAAATATTTCTTTATTTCATTTTTTAAAACATGATTTTTGAAATAAAAGATATTTCTGACCGATAATAGAAATACGGTCAAATTTTAATATACTTTTCTCTTAAATATAATAAGTTCAAATGAACCTAAAAATTGTACTAAAACATTAATATATCATGAATACCCAATGGATTATAAAATTAATGAGTTTTCTTGAGATATGGATCATAATATTTAAATAAAGGAAGAATATTCGGAAATAATCTCAATAAATTATGAGATTGTTTCAATAAACTCTTACCACATGTTTGCATGGGATCATAATATTCATGTAAAAGAAAGGAAATTAAAAAAGGCTGAAATTTCATTAAATGAAGTTTATTCAAGAAATAACATTTCAATTGGAAGTATATACACCTCAAGAAACAATGTATGAGGATAATAAAGCATGTCTCTCAAAGAAGGAAAATTTAGAGAAAAAAATTGTCTTTACGATTTGGTAGATATTGAAACATTAACCCCATGAAATAAAGATCATATTAAGGATATATAAAGAAATATTAATTTATTTATAAAAAATATTAAATATCCCCATGGTATGTATAAGAACAACATAGGACTAAGGGATAATGAATAACACATTTATCTCATAGAAATAAAAAGTGAGATGAACTCCCCTTACATGTTATCTTGACAATTGTCATAGTCATTAAAAATGAATGTATAATAAAAATAAATTTATTATACTTGTTTTAAATAACCATATTATTATACCTAATATAATGTATGGTTTGATTATGATGTTATATTAACCAGTTGTTTACAATCCTATGTTAAGGTTTCAATTCAAGCTATATTCTCTTTATTCTTCACATGTTTCTTAATTTGTTATATCTTTGTTACTTATACTTATATCATTATTAAAAGAATTTAAAATTTGATATAAATATCATTTATATATTTTATATTTTTATCATAATAATATATATAATATATAATTATGATATTTAATACATTATTCATGGAGACGCTAGGCCATATATACACATAAATGCTACTTCCGTTTAATTGTCATGTTGAATGAAATAAAGTAAATGGCATATATGTTTGTGTATATATATAAATAATAAATTATATTTATTATATCGTATATATTTACTAAAACCATACTTAAAATGATCTATGTAGTGTATGAATGAATCATATTACTTTGATAGAGCTAGTCCACACTTCCTCAAACAGAATTATTGTATTTACTTAAGATTGGATGCATTAAGGTATGACAAAAATTAAATTTATAGAAGAAAAAATACATTAAAAATATAATATATATCATATATAAACATTGTTGATATCTTAATATCCACCATGTTAGGTGGTAATGGAAAAATGAACAATCATCATTTCCTGAGGTAGTAGTTCCCCAAAAAAATATGTTTGTTACCCATTAGATTGAGGTGTTTGTAAGTGTAGGTAAAAAAAATAGATTAAAAAAAATTAGAAGATTTATGATACTAATTTTTTTAAAATCATTAAATAAATATATTGGTGGGAGTGTATTAGTAAAATAAAATAAATGATCTTGAGAGAAGATGTTACCGTTTAATTTGGTAACTCGTTTTGGTTTGTGCCATAATACTTCTTTGGATTTCCTTATTCCCAAGGATATGAATCAAGGATTAAGTAAGGGATTTTTATAATCATATTGGTATGATATTTTACAATCGTATGTGGTTTTAGAGGTGTGTAGATGTGGGAGAGGTGGTTTCGTTATATAGGGAAGAAAAAGTAAACATTTTAATTTTTGAAAACATGTTAGGTGTACCCATGTTATTAAATAATAATGTCATATAAAACAAACCAAAATAAACAATTAAAGGTTTATGGATAACCAATGTCCATAAATTTGGTTTCTCATATGTTTATAAGAAATTTGGGACCCTAAGATTGAGGTTTAGTCCCAAATTATGCTTAAATTGACTATAATTATTGTGATTATGTTTAATTAATTTTACTAATAATTTTGGTAAATAAATAAAAATGATTTAAATATAATATAAATATTATATTCATTAAAATTCATTATGCAATTATTTTAAAATTAAATTTTTTTTTTCTTCAAAATTATGATATGTGCTACTCTAGAAAACTAGATGAAATATTGGGGTTTTAAAATAAATAAAAATTTTCAAAAGTTTGATAACTTTTTTTATTCAATTTAAAAATTAAATTAATTATAATAGCTTAAATAGTATTAATAAGTATTTTACTTGACCTTAAAAAATTTTGATTTATAATTTAACAATAATAATTATTAAAAAAAATTATTTATTAACTAAAATATAGTTTTTTTACTATTCATCAGCAAATGATGTTTCTCAGCAAAATACGAAAAATCCTACCAAGATAATATGGCATTGAAAATTAAAAAATGAATATAATTTTATCAAATTAAATTTATATATGTTTCTAAAATTAATATTATTTTTTTACCAAAATTTATATATATTTCATTATCAATATTTGTTATTTTGATAAAACAATTAAAAATATATTTTTAAAGTAGTTTTTATTATTTATAATAATGTGTATAATGGATATGTTATAATTATCTAATTTAAATGATTATAAGTGAAAAATGATGTTTTTTAGAAACATTAGTGTTGCATATAACGTATTCCAGGTCGGTGTTGTGTGTAACACATGCCTAGTCATGGTTGCATGTAACATATCTTGAGTCAATGTTATGTCTATAATTTTTCATGTTTTATTCATGTGAAAAAAATGTTTTAATTATAGTTTATATATACGTATATATATAACTATTTCATGTTTCTTGTGAAATGAAAAATATAAAATGGTAAATTAATTTCAAAAAAATTCACAAAATCATAGGATGTTACATTCTACACCCATTTAAATGATTTTATCCATCAAAATTTATATTTTTTTATCAAAGAATTAATATTTTATTGTTTTATTCATATAATCCAACATATTAAAAATGAATACTAAAATTTCCCTTAAAAATGGAATGTTGGAACTATAATGGTTACCCAATGTATTATATAACTGGGTTTCCACATTGCAGAACATAATTTGGAACTGTTTATTGGACATAGATGAAAAGCATAAATGTTTATAAGGGGTCATTGAGGTCATCAAACATAAACTAATGAATGATAAAAGAAATTTTGAGGTAATAAAATTCATAAATAAATAATTATTTAAAAGGCCATCAGTTTAACAAAATTATGGTATTTGGAAAACATGATTTCCTTTGATCATTATCCTAATGTTGAGTAAATTTTATATTGACCACGAATATAAGGAAATATAATTACATGATATATTTCTTTAAAAAATTTCATTCTTTATTTGTGATTTTATAAATTTCTAAATCATCCATTCCATCATGTAATGGATGTCTTTGATTTAACATTGATGCCTAAATTGCTAAAATATAATTTTAGCAGATCTTATAATCCCTAAATGAATGAGTTGTATGACTTTTTCACATTTAAATATTCATTAAAATAAATAATTTTAATAAATTAATCTATAAAAATAAAAGGTAAATATATTGGGTCATAATTAATAGTTATTCAAACAAAAGTAATTATACAATAACTAGGACATCACATAGGGTATTTGTATGCGTAAAACTTTTATCATCCTTTGGTCAGGGGTTCATAACCCACGACCTTGATGGACTTGATTGGTTGTAACCCAACATATATTATGTTCAATTCTAAAAAAATAAAAATATAATTTCCAGAATATGATGGAAATCCTTGAAACAAGGACAATCACAATATAGGATTTTAATTAAGGTTTTCAATACAATATGAATACATTAATATGTCCTACGAAGTTTAACTTAATAATTTCATGAATGGTTAATCACATAACACTTATGAAAGATGAAAATACAAAATTTTATAAATAAATACATGAAAACATTTTATTATTGGTTCCCCTGTACATAAAAAATTACAACTTGGTTGTCACATTCCAAACATGTGAATAATCTAATTGTATATTCCCTTAAGACATGGTAATAACCGTCATTACCATAAATTGATTTGTAAAAATTAAATCTTATTTATTCCAATTATTACTATATTTATTTTTTAAATACAAGAATTCATAAGCTTCATCCGTTATTAAATAGTACATTTTTCAATAATTCGTTCCTAGGTAACCGGTACCATCCTATTTACTAATTAATATCCAACACAACACTATCCAAATATCATTATCTAAATTTTATGTACTAATTAAGGGTTACCATCCATTATTCTAGATATCACATTTCCGTGAAATCTCTTTCTCTTTCTTCATCACCATTCAACAACTCCTTTTCAATACACAATGAAAACTTATACTAAAAACACTTACACATTTCGAGATTCATATAACATAATCTTTTAATTCCAAAACAAAAATACATCAATAATCCAAGTTTATTCTTAAGCAATTAATCTGGCTTCATAAACATATTCCTTAATTACACTTTCCAATTATATGAAATATGAATAATGTAATAAGGTTCCTTAAACACAATCTAATCATTCTTCCCGTGATCGATGTAAACAATACTAGAATCACAACACATACCTTTCACAAGTCATTTGTGGTCAATTTATCTTCAGATTTATAACCAATACCCACACCACCTTCTTGATTCTCATAATGATATTTCCACTTAGGAAATAAATTTTCAAAATTATCATACATTCAAAATATAAAACATTCAATGTTAACCATATTCTGTTTACTTCTCTCAAAATATTAAACCAGAATGGATGGGGTGAGAAGAACATATCATATACAAAATCCACATAATCATGATAAATTACATATATTATGTCTAAATTATGACAACATCCTTAATATATGAAACTGTATGATTATACTTGCTTATTTACAGAAATTTTCTATTCAAATCCTTCATTATAGTTCATGATGTTTGTTTTAATTCCCAACACATTTCAACCAGGAGGGTCAAACCAACTGTGAATTAAATCCTATTTTCATGTACCATATTACCCTAAGTCATGCCTAAAAGCACATTTCAGAGTTCTTACCACTAGTTACATATATTATAGATCCCCATCAACTTATAGTTTCCAAATAATGATGTATTTCTATGAAACTAATCAAACTAACATTTATGAAATTTCCATGAAATCTTCCTAAATGTTAACTTGTCCATTTTTATATCCTTATGGACATCCATTGACATATCCTTAGAAATAAAAATAATGATCTCACAAATTTTTTCTCATCATAGTTTCCAATGGTGGAATAAACCTTCTCTTTGTTGAAAACTATAGCTACCCAAGCTTAGCATACATGGATATTACAATATTTTATATTAGTATTAATTATATTATAAAAATCATTCCTCAGGATCATAATAGATTCATGTATTTGGAAAAATGGAAATAAAAATATTCTATCCTAGGGGAAGATCTTAAACATATCCCATAAATATATCCTCCTTTTGTAGTTTTACCTCAAAAAATTCTTCATACCCTGTGGAATGGAAACATAAAAGGGGTGATCTCATATTCTCAGTAAGGGTAAAAAAATGGAAACAAGTATACAAAAACATGATCATAGGGGTTTGAGAACATGATAGTAACATTAGTAGATCATAAACATCATATAAATGATCATAAACATTAGTTATAGGATAAATCATGACACTTTATAATACATGAATCATAAGGAAATAAGCATCATGACACCTGAAGTATTAACAGGGGTATAAGACATCCGATTTTTGGAGTACATATAAGAATAAAAAAAATTCTTTCAAGAATACCTATGAAGACCTTTATAACAAGTTTGTCTTGGGCTATGGCTCATGTACCCACTTTGGGATTGGGATAGCAACTTGTGTACCAAATTTATTTTAGGCATGGGATAAAACAAATGTACCTTTTTATTATGGGATTCGGATATAACCTGTGTACCCACATTCTATTAATCATGGTATTTAACACATGTACTTTTTAATTTTTAGGCTTGGGATACAACCAATTTCCCTCATTTAGTTAGGCATGGGATACAATCAATAGACCATCTTCTTTTCAATATTGGGATACAACCCATTTTTCCTTTGAGATCATATACAACTTATCATTATATAATGAATTGGAGGAAGATATAGGTCTTAACTATCTAATAATAAAACCATTCACACATTTTCCACAAGTTAATGAAACTTTAATCATATCACGACCCATAAAAAGAGATACATTTTATAAAAATAAAACCATAACCCATGAAATGAAATGGGTATCAATAACATTTAATTAGATAAAAACTTATGAAAAGATATAGGTTTAATAATCACATCATGAATTCATAACCTCTGAAAATAAGTGGGTTTCAAAAGTATAAAACCTATGTAAGTGAAATGGGTGACTTAAGCATCATTCCATAAAAACATAAAAAACTCAATAAAAAATATTAATGACACATTTAGATCATTTCCCCAAAGTAAATGAATAACATCAATAGATGATATAATATACCTAAAATAACATGGAAGGATATTATTGAAATAATTTCATTGGTAATTATCTATCCTTCTTTGAAAAATGATATTTAAAACATAAAAACTTTTGAAAAATGATATCTATAATAACATATAAAATATGATTGAAAACATTTTTCACACAATTTCATTGAAAATAATTAAGAAGCATCAAATAAATGTTGAATATAATTTTAAAACCATTTCCTTGAAAAATTATAAAATAATCTTGAAAACATTTTTGAAAAACATTGTCCATAAAAACCTAGAAAAGAGGCTTAGATGCATTTTTTGAAATCCTTTTTCATGGAAAATAAATTTCAATAATTATAATGGAAGCCTTTTAAACCTTAAAACTTTTTTACATCCCTTCTCCAAATAATTATATTCAAATATAATTTGAAAACATTTATTTAAAACATTTTTTAAAATATGGTTTTTGAAATAAAATTGATTTCCATCCTAAGAGAGAAGAATTATCAGATTTTGATAAAAAATATTTATTAAATATCATAAGTAAAAATTATTTTGAAAATGGTAAAATAATAAGAATATATCATTAATAAATTGGGATAAGTAATTTCATGAGATTTCTTGATATGTTGATAATAATTTTTCAATAAATGAAGCATATTCCCAAACTATCTCAATAAACGATGAGATTGTATAAATAATCTCTTACCACATAGTAACTTGGGATAATAATATCCATTTAATAAAAATTAAATTAAATGATGCTTAAAATATAATTAAATTAATTATATTCAAGATATTAAATTTCCAATTTAATTATATAGATGTTTAAAAATAATTTATGAGTATAATAAAACATGTGTCCCAATGAAGTAAAAATGAGACAAAATAATTTTTTTGATTTGGAAGCATTTGAAACATTAACCCCATGAAATAAATATCTTATAGTTGATTTGTAAATAGAAAAACATTTATGTATAATAATAATTTAAAACATACTTTGTAAGTATGCCCCTCTATAAAAAAAAGAAAGTTATGGTGAATACGCATGTAACTCACAAAAATAAAACTCGAGATGAAATACCCTTGACTTATTTCTTAAAAATAATAATAATCATTAAAACCAACTTTATAATAAATATAAATTTATTATAAATATTTTAAGGAAACATATTTTTATATCTACTACCATATATGGTTTTTTATGACCATTTATTACCTGTTTGATAACAATTTTATCTTGAGGTTTCACTTCGGGTAATATTCTCTTTATTCTTGACATGTGTCTTAATTATTGATATCATTTTTCCTTATACACATATCTTGATTTCAATAATATAATCCATGATACAAATATCATGTATATAAATAAATTTTTATTTATAATTATCTATATAATATATAAGTATGAAATGTAAAACACCATTTATGAAGATGGTTGGTCGTATGTACACATTAATGATATTTCTGTTTAATTGTTCCGTAAAAAGAAAGATATTAATATATATTTATATATATTTATTTATTATAGTAGAATTTTGATATTATATATATTCACTAAAACCTTCCTTAATACGATTCATATAGTGTATTAATGAATCATATCACATTCAAAGGATGTAGTCCACACTTCCTTAAATGAAATTGTCGTATTTACATAAGATGGAAAGCCAAAAAAATATTAGAAATGAAAATTATAGATGTAAGAAGTAATTTAAAAAATTATAGGGTATATAATATATTTTTTATCATATTAGATACAATGATAGGTGGTAATGGAAAAATGAACAATAATATTTTCCTAAGGAAGTAGTTCGCCATTCACAAAAATACAATATTCATTGTCTATTATATGGTGGTGTGTGTAAGTGTAATTCCAAACGATAGCATAAAAAATCATAATATACTTAATATATTGGTCATGTTATAAAATCATGTAATAAAGATATTTTAGCGGGTGTAGAAGGAATATAAAATAATGCACCTTGAGAGATGATGTTACCACTAAATATGGAAAATACTTTTGGTTTGTGCCAAAAGTATTCCTTGGATTGATTTATTCCCAAGTATAGTCTTATAGAACAATGTGAGGGTTATTTATATGTTTATTGGGAATAGATTGGTGGAACATAAGTGGTTTTAGAGGTGTGACGATGTGCGACAGGTGGGGGATTTTTTTATGGAAGGAAAATGGATCACTTGGAATTGTTGGAAATAACATAGGTGTACAAATGTTCAAAACTAAGAAAATTCATATAAAACCAACATTAATAAATTATTTATTTTTTATATAAGACATATGTAATTAAAATGGGGTTTTTAAGAGTGGATAGGTCATTTAGTCCTATATGTTTAAGGTTTCACCCCTAATAAAGATTAATTTGATCTTAATAATTATGATTACTTTTAATCACATTTAAAAATAATTTTTTTAAAATTTAGACATGGTATAATTATACTATAAATATTATTCAGATTCAAATGTATATTTTTATTTTTTTCAAAATTAAAATCACCGATGTAGTAAAATTAAGATTTATGATAATCTTGTAGACGGGATGAAATAATGGGGGTTTACAGTAGAAAAATGATCAAATGTTTGTTAAGTTTTTATATTAAATTTAACAGTGAAATTAAAAATAATAAATTAAATGGTATTAATATAAGTCTAATGTTTCCTTAAAATTAATTTATTTTATAATTTAACAATATTTATTATTTAAATAAAAAATTAGTTATTAACTAAAGCAGAGTATTTTTTACAATTCATCAAAAAACAGTGTTTCACAGAAAATTACAAACAATTCCCCCTAAGATACATTTGGAATCAAAAATTTGAAAAATAAGTTCATTTTATCAAATTAAATTTATGTTGGACTCTAAATTTAATTTTTTTCTCATAGATGGACAAGAAATAATGTTTATTTGAGAGAATAGTATTTCTAAACATATAATGTATTTATAACAAATTATACCTTTATTTAACAATATTTTTTGTTTCAATATATAAATCATATAAAATAGTTGAAAATTAGTTTCAACTATTAATATTACTATGTTGAACTGCTATGTTAGAATTATCTAATTTAAATAATTATTACTGTAAAATGTTTTTTAGAAATAACACGGTTACATGTAACGTACGCCAATTATGTGTTTCTTGTAACACATACCAAGACATGGTTGTCTGTAATTTACGCCAAGATGATGTTCCATGTATTGTATTTTGAGTTAGTGATGTGTGAAGTGAATTTTTGAGTTACTATTTTAATATATATATCGTTTTCTAATGTCACATGGAATGAAAATTAAAAAAAGGAAAATTAATTCGAAATAAAACATTTCACAAAATCATGGGGAGTTATTCCTACCATAATTGAATATAATTCATGATCTAGTAGAAAATAAACACTCAATAGTCATAAAGTTCATCATCAACACCCAACTCCGCCTCATCTGGGTGGAAAACCTAGGAATGGTTTGAATGTTAATGGTGAATCCATTAAACATTAAAGAAGTCACGAATAGCACTATACCCATAAGGAAAATGAAAATGATAGTATAAAAACTATATTATCTACAAAATATAAAAGCTCCCAATCATCAAAGGTGAAAGCTTCCATTTCCTCTAAATCCATTGATTCCATAGTCATTGAAAATCATGAAAACAGACATAATCTCCCCCTCAAAATATAGAGGCCAATAGTGATTATCAACATAATAGTTCTTCCTATACAAAACCATAGACATGAACTTTATGATAAGTTGGTCAAACAATGAAGTCTCATGAATGAGATCTGGTCCTGTTAGTGAATAATCTTTTACCTCTGACCACTTCAGGGGTGAAAGTAATAGCCTACTGTATAGGGTCCCATAAGGATCCATCTTCAAAGTCACTTGTAATATGTTATTATAAGTGAACTTATTAAAAGTAAAATTTTCACCTTCTAACCTCTAAAATCATGTAAAAATTCTTAGGGAATGTCCTCTAACACCCATATCATATTCTCGGACTATCTATCGGTATGTGGGTGATAAGCTATATTAATAGGAACCAATAAAACATGTTCCCTTGGAAACCCCTTCCATAACTATGACATTAATTGATCATCCCTATATAATTTTATGATATGTGGAAATATTTGAGGCATATTATCTCCCTGATATATAGCCTTCCAAATAAATCCATAGAAAAGGTCTCTCAAATTAGCATACAATGGGTGACATTGGACCACATGTCTATGATAACCCATAATGAATCCCTTCTTGGAGGTAACCTTGGTAAATCCATTATTAAATACATGGTTATGCCCTCATAAATGGATTATGAAATGGTTAACAGCTATAGAAAACTAGTAACATACTAGTTTTCCACAATTACTTACTTATATGAGGAGAACCTTGCATAAAATCCAACAAATTTTCTTTTCAATTAGGCCACAAATACAATATGCCTATGTAATGGCACAACATTTTATGACTGGGATAAACTAACCATATAGAGTCATGATTCCCTTCAATCAATATAACTAATATTTTTATCATAACCTAGACACACTCATGAATTCATAAGATCTTATCACTATCACTAACCCAACCAGGTGGTGGGATCTCACCTGAAACACTCTCCCATGGGACTATGTCGTTAGGATAAGGAAGTTTCCTTGTCATCACTATATCATGAAGTTAATATGTCACTAAAAATGAAGTTATAGGGTGATATATATTATTCCTCTAAACTAGTAAATGCATCTCACAAAATAAGTCCATCGACTTCCACTCACTATTGGTCTCCTAAACATCATCAGTATGAGTCTTCCTACTCAGAGAATATTTTAATACATTTCATTTTCCACGAATATAGGATACATAAAAATTAATTGAATATAACTATTTAACACCCTTTTCTATATATAGTTCAATTCAGGATGGGTAAATATATATTGGAGGATTTTTTTCCCTTTTATAACATGACCACTCTCCCAATAAATAATACCTCTATTAGTATAATGAATGAACCATAACTTCTAGATAGAGATCATGAATTGGATAATTATACTCATGAGGCCTCAACCAGTGAGATTCATACAATACATCTCAATCTCTCTAAATCATAACTACTCCTATCGCAATTATTGATACATAAAAATTAATTGTGTAGCCTCTATCAGGAACTAGAAAAATTATTATTGATGATGAAGTTAAAATTTCTTTCACCTACTAAAAGCATCTCATATATGCTTAAGATAATAGGAATTCAACAAGATTATTTTTAATAGTCAAAATAGGGTATGAAAGGAATGATAATTATTGTATAACACACCTATAATAGCCATTTTTCACCAAGATAAATTTTATATCAATGATGTTCCTGGGCCACTGCTAAAAACCCATGTCTCTCACCTTCATTGGGAAAATGGGTATTCCTGATTTCAATAAAATATTACCTAGGAAGTAAAATTTTCTAATCAAGAAGTTTCACATTCATTGAATGGAATAGCTCTTATTCTCTTTTAGGATGTTCAATATTATATCAATGATTTTTTCATGATCACATCAGGTGTGATAATACACCAATATTTCCTCAATAGGAGCAATGATAAATTATTCAATATATTGGTTGAAACTCCATTCTTTATGTCCCTAAAAACTTTTGACACATTCTTGTGTCTGATAAAAATTCTCAAATTCTCATACTAGTGATATATACTATGAAATATTTTAAATGGTATATCAAAGGGTCTTACCCTAAACTAATGATATCCCAAAATAAATTCATTTTTATAAAAAACTAACACTCCACTGATCTAATTGCGGTGGCTAGTTGTATCACATAGTGTATACTGATTCTTAAACATAATAAGATTCAACCAATGTTAATACATGTAAATTGTAAAGGTCCCATCATTTTTATTGACTAAAACTCAAGGCAATCCCTAACTTGGGCTTTTGAGTCAATTAAACCCACTAGATTCAAAATCCTCCAACTACCTCTTGAGCTCTTGTACCTTGGTTGTAGACATCCTCTAGTGAGGAATTAATCCTTGTGATACTCCTATCACTGTATTAGTGGTAAACTCTACAATTACCTCTATATGTCCCACTAAAAATTCATTAGGGAGAATATCCTTGAAACCATCCACCATAGGATGAAAATATGTATAGAACATTCACTTGTCATCAAAAAAGTGACTAGAAATATGGGCTATCACTCTTCCAATACAATAATGATATTCATGATCATCCTTAATGGACTTCCCATTCACCCATGGGAAGATGTTTACCATCCTTATGTGATGTTAAAAACGCCTATTAGTAATAAAAATCAACATTATCCTAATAAGGAACCACATAGTTTATCATGACAATGATATCGAATCCAGACACCTCAGGGATAAATATGTTCCATACAAAATTATTACCAACTATTTCTAGTGGAACTCCGTATATCAGTGTAAATTTCTAATTGAACCCCTAATAGAGTATATATAGTCATCACTCCATTGAAATAATCGATCATGAGGCCATGAAATTCTATAATTTTTCTGGATATAAAGGATCGGGGAGCTCCTGTGTCGAAAAAAAACAATAATTTAGAGGATATTAAAATCATACATTGAATTGAAGGTAGATCAGTTATCTATATCTTTGGTGTCTAATGTACTAAATATATATGACATTATACAATACCCTTAGCAAAATCTTGAATAAAATGACTATATTCTCTCTATATGAACAATGTGACAAAAAACAGAATTCCAAGACCTCATCGACCTCCTTTCCCTATACAGATGAATGTACTCCAACTCCCTAACAGATGTAGATCTGTAGATCCCACATCAGGACATAGAGTTAATTTTTTTACTCTCCCACTAGAAATTTGTGGATATTTTCTATGAAACCACTATTAATTCCCCATTTCTCCAATACCCAAGTACATGGTGGGGTCTTTACTATTTATTAGACATCATGTGTCTCAAACTACTACATTGGTGATAGATTATATAGATATATAAATTCAAACTCATACAACTACATCATGTATGAGATGGATCAAATCATCGATTACTACTACTTTATGAACATACTCCATGTTGAGGTATGGAACTATTGTGCCCCATACATTCAACTTCTCTAAGGTTATGCTCTATAATGAAGGAATTGTTCACAATCTTAGTTATTGTAGTCAAGAAAAACACATTCATCTAAGATCAAATGGAATTCATGATCACATCATATAATCACCAGTAACTGGATAGTTTCCACCAATGATAGGAAGAATAAATATATGATGTCACATAAAATGATTAGGGTAATATATAACCAATAAATTGTTCTAATTGATCTGTATAAACTCTTTAGATTTGTCAGTTCTTATTATCTCAGGAAAGAAGTAGTCGATTAATGGTCTCATCAAATCCATTTTGAATGTAAACTAATGATTGTAATCCTAACTCAAAATAAACCACCGTATCTTTTATTATATTTTATACATACACAACATAATATTCAACTTACAATCAAGAGGCATATCAATATGGTCTATGATAGATAACATCGCCTCTGGCCGTGACTCAAGATCCTAGGGATTGACTTCACCAGAAATTGTATTATGGTGCAACTATTTTAATTCCCAAGTCAATATTCTATTTAAGGGGTAGTTTGTTGGGATCACTAAATAGAGTAACCTATTTTTATAAAACCCAGTCAAAATTGAGAATAATTTCCCCGATCAGGAATAGTAGGAGATTACCTTAGTTTAACTAAATGAGGTAATACTGGTGGATCATGACCTACCACCTCTAGATCATTATCATTTCTTCCCTTTAAGATCTTGACTTGAGTATGTTGTGTTTCCATATTATTATAATGTCAAACACATGCATTGAGATAGTATTCCATAATATAATAGATAACAGTTATATGAATTGGATAGGTACAAGTCTACTCACACATGATTCTATCCCAACATCATTTCCCTGAATCCATTTATAGGTGATGTATGATATCTTTAAGGACCACAAGAGATACCCCCAATAGCTCAATATTATGGCCAGGTCAAAGGAATGTTCTCTATCACACATGAGGGCTTTCAAAAAATTCAATTTCAATTACATGTTATATAAAAAACTCATTAAGCATAAATTGGAATCCCCATTTTATAGAAACCATTCTATTAATGAATTATAAATTTTTGGTTTCATATATATATATATATCATGGTTCTATTAGATGGTTTAAAATTCCCAATATATTACGTCTACTCAATATATGTTATAATTGGAATGTAATGTAACTAAAACTAGACAGATTAAATTTGGTCTTGGTATGTAAAAAAAGTATAATATGCAATGATTTGATTAATTTCCATCACCAATTTATAGAAGTATATGATTTATGAATTATAATTTTTGATCATGTAAAAAAAATAAAGTAACTCTTCAGCTCATGTGACCACAATTAGATAGCTCATTAATGTTATAATTGGTTAATTATAGTTCCACCCACAAGCTATGATGGAAAAAAATATTTATGTTGTGGCATAAAAACAAATAAAAAATTATTTCCATTTTACCTTATAAGAAAACTTATTTGAAATTTCAATTATCTCAATTATTGAACATACAAAATTCATTATAAAATGGTCGTATGAAATTAAATGTGGTTTGGAACCTGAATGAATAATTTCCTAAAGTTACTATAAGGATATATAACCAATAATTCCTTTCCATACTATCTTAGGGTAAAAAGAGATCCCATAAAAATTATAAATAAACCCAAAAAACCATGTGTGTCAAAAAATAGTGACATTTGTACAACTATAATAAGAAAAAACAAGAACAAAGTTTCATCCTAGGGAACATGGAGTTTTCTATGTACAGGGTATAGAAACTCATACTAACATAATAATTACCAATTTTAGAATCATCCTAATCTCTTTTTTACCACACCAAAACAGTAAGAAAAAGAAAAGAAACCCTCTGATACAAATTGGAACATATTGTACAAGATTTACTCAAATGTAACTGAACCTGGTTGGACAAATTGAACCAATAATACCTCCTATTATTCCAGAGGATACTATAAATGAGTGAGCGTGTATAATGGTATAGTTGGTATGTTATACCAAAATGATCAGAATAGCACACAATGGTGTTAATATACAAATTAGTGGGAGAAAGAAAAATAGTAGTAGAAGCATAACACTATAAATGGTAGAGAAATTAATTCCATTAGATAAATATCAACACTAAATAATATCCAGTATAAAATATAATATGATTTCATGTTTTTACGCTAAAAAATGTGGGAATACATGTGAATAGAGGAGAACAAATGTATAGTACATGATAAATAGAATAAACAAAAATGAAAATATTATCTCCAATAGAATAGATAGAACAAGATTTGTCCCCTACCCTCATACTCTATTATAATATAGAAAATTAGGCCCCCATATCATGAATCTTCCCATTATCCATACCATGATCCATTAATAATATCAGTGTACCAGTTGATAGCCCAAATAGGGTGTGACTAAAACTCAGTTGCTCACAACCAATGGTTTTTATCACTATTTATTCTATGAATACAATGAGCAGTGTTCAATTAATAAACTATTTATCTTAGTAAATAAATAAACCATGTCAGTTTGGGTTCCTTGTGGGACACTATTCCAACACTGATTACTTTTAATTAAGCTAGAATGTCATTGAGAACAAAAAAATGAGGTTTATTTTTTTATGTTCATGGCCCAATATATACAACCAAGGATTTAATGAATAGTAATGGGAATTTTTGTTCTAAATCCCTTAGAATTTATATTTTATAACATGGATGATGTACAATAGAGTATACCCTTGGAAGTTCAACCTTTGGGGAAAGTATCGATCAGTCCCTATTATCATATCCTATGTACCCTCAGTTCTAGAAATGTAGGGAGACTAATGTATAAAACCAAGGAAATTCACAAATCAAGTTGAATTCAATGATATTAATCCATGATATTCAATTAATTTAATTTCTTGAAATAATTGTTAATACTCACTACTAATCTCTGAAATTAACATATATTAAATAACGATCAAATACAAGTGTGGTCATTAATATAGAAGATTTATCAACAGATCTGTGGAATCTGATGAGACCAAATATTTAAAATCAATATAGGGGTTTAAAATTTCACTCAAGGCATACCTGACCTTAACTTAATTCAAGGTCCATGACCATTGTCAACTATGATATAATATTCCATATATTATCCATAATCATTATGACATCCATAATTCCATTATACAATTAAATACAGTATAAGATATATGACCTTGAAATTCACAACTAATTTATTTCAATTAACCATTTTAATAATATATGAAAAGAAAATAAACTCCAAATGAGGTTAAATTACACAGCCTATGCATAGGTGGATTTGAAAGTAATCGATCCATTTACCTTAATTCCATTAAACCATTTTATTTCAAAAATCCAATTTAACCCACCTCTAAAAGTCATTGAATTTCATTTCAAGGCATATAATTCATAGAACATTAATGTGAAAACCTCTAAGGAGTGTCTTGTGTCAATGTAGAGAGTCTTTAATGATTTTAATTAGGTGTAAGGATAGTCGATTAAAGGAGTTATCCAATTAATAATTCAATTATATTTTTAATGGGATTCAAACAGAAAGTAAGGTTCCCATCTTGACAACTAATTATATAACTGTTAAAACATTTAGGTTAAAAAAGGATAGACCACATACCTTAAACAGGAAGTAGACTTATAATCTAGTATCATCCTCTAACACAATCTATACATGGGTAAATTGGAGAAATTGTAAAATTCCTTAAAATAAATCCTACTATCACACATAGATTTTGTTTTATATAACAAAAATTAAATTTATAAAATATTTAAGAAGAATGAGAGACCATCCATGATAGAACCAATGTGATGAATTGTTGGTTAAATGGATGTCAGATAGGGAGGCTAACTCAAATACTTTGTTGAGAGGAGGATATTCCCATGATTGGGGAGATGTTATATGTGATTTGGGGAAATATGGGGAATAAGGGTAAAATTACTATGCAGAAAAAGATAATTTCACACTATTTTATTATGCAAAAAAATATCCATATGGTTCTCCAAACCATGCACCAAAAATGTGCCACCACTGTCGGAGTGCCAAATCCCCTCACACAACTAAAACTGTGGTTTCTCAAAGAGTGTGATTTGCCTTTTGAAATCACATTCCTAGAGACATAAACCCTTTAATGATTTTAAAATGGTTTTCGAAACTGTTTACCCAACATTAATATATCTATGGAACATGTTTTTATCTATTCCCATGTCCATGAGGCCTCCCGCACATTTTTTTCCAAAGTGTGTTCCTCATCACATCGGTTACAAAATCATAACATACAGTTACTACAAACCATGTCCCAACCAAGTGGTTCAATATCAATCTACTAAAATTAGATCCATAGGCTCTATGAAAGACCCACATTCTACTAAACCATTACGTAAACACCAAATAAATTTTATTAGTGTAAAAATAGATCTAAATAGTAATTAAAAGGAAGTGTACCTCTCTTAAATTTCGATATGGTATACAATTTAAATAACCAATCATTCCAAAAATGTAGTTTGAAATATGAATATAATATTAATTTATTCTAATTCGTGTTCTAATAAAGATAAAGTTAATATTTAAATTAAAACATATGATATGTTGAATAACTCTTGTGGAAAAGTAGTCTTTCACCGATAATGTGTTCAAAATATTATTTAGTATTAAAAAAATTTAACTGACTGATAGTTTATATAAATATAGGATTATTTTTTATATAAAATTTCCATTTCATATTTCATTAATTTATTTAATTAGATAAAAATTATAAAATTCTAATAAAACAAATCTTTAAAAATAACTTTTTTTCATTATCATGGTCATTAACATTAGTCTTAGTAGTCTTAAATTTATGACCAACAATGAAGTTTTTCTTATAAAATAATTTCATAATGGAATTTAAAATTTTAAATCCATTTATTTGAATTTAATTCAATAATTAATGGAAAAATTATATTATATAAGAAAATAAATTAGTTTTTCTTGTAAAATGTGTTTATGATTCTAGAACAGTATACAAGGTATTATTCAATAAAAAAATCTAAAAGATTTTACAAATATATAAATATATATTGTTTACATAAAAATGATTCCAAATCATTTAGGTCACTATTTTATAAAGATAATGTCTTAATAGGGATGATCTTTGAAACATTGGCATTTTTTCACTATTCACCCAAAACTAAGAGCTTACTAAAAAGTAAAAAAAGTCTTACAAAACTAATTTTTACATTATAAACACAGAAAAAAAATTAATTATTTTTTTGAAATTATTTAATTTATCTTCTAAATATATTATATAAATAAAACCACTTTTATATAAGAAGTATTCATTTTTTTAAAATTTGAAATATAAAAATTAAAAAAAAAACTCTGAAAAAAAACTATTATTTTTTTTTCATTTATATCATCATATTTTCTTATTACATATCATCAAAATATAATTTTTTAAGATCTATGAATAAGGAATGCTTTGATAATTGTTGAGGATGGTGATTTTTCTAACATCGATATCTGAGAAATTTCCACGAGATTGAATTTCTCTCGTATACAATTTCAGTCATTCCGTAATTATTCGAGTTCATCGTGGGAATTCTATACATTAAACAAAATAAAGATACATTATTTCCAAGATCATAAATTATATCTATATAAATAAAATTATAGACATGATTCATTTTCATTGAGTCATTGATTTTATAATATGGTTACTTCATTTTATACCTAATTTTTTAGTATCTATATTATAATAGTGATGTTTTATTTTAGCAAATCAAAGATTTATTTTATTTCATCATTGAATTTATATATATATATATATATATATATATATTAACATTATATTTATGTAAATAATATATATTGGTAATAATTATGTCATTACATCCCCCCATTAAAAAATTGTTTCATCGTAATTCTAAAACTAAAATAAATGTATTAATGCCAATATAGAGCACCTAATTAAACATACATCGATATTTTTATTTTGTTTTATTTATGATATGAAGTAATATTTACCTAATATTTATTTCATAGTATAACTTTTTATAAATAGATAATTTATTCTTAATATCATTCTTATAAGACATAATTTCTCTTAATATTACAGAAGAACATGTTAATATAAATATAATAATCATTCCATCGAATGAGTTATTTATAATTGAAAATATAAGAGGATGAAAATTACATGAAATAGTTGACAAATAAATATAGATTGAAAAATTACCTTTAACTTTTAATAGAATTTTCTTTTCCTGGTTCCTATAGTCTAAGTAGTTGTTGGTGCATATTTTCTTCATTAGCCTCAGGAGTAGAAAGTTGATTTCATCATGTAAAATTTAATTACACTTGAATAATTTGATATTTGTTTATTTTCTATTTACCACAAAAATTTTAGTTTTATGTCCTTCATCTCCATAATTATACCCTATACTAGTCCCTTTAAGGAAATTTCCACCATGATTATTTCAACATCTGTGACATATATATAATATAATAGTTTTTCTATCTTTATCCATTTCACATAAATTTATATTATACTCTAAAATTATATTCTTTAGTGTGTATGTAACTTTTAATTTGTATACATTGTTAAAAAATGATGTGATTTGTGGTTTCTCATAATTGTATGTTTTGTCACTTTAGCTCTTATTCTATGGGGTTGTACAATGAGGTAATACATGCATTGTCCCTCACACCCATGGTTCGTTATTGTTCCACGCATTACTAAAAAATGGGTAAACATGATTGAATAAAAGTAACATCCTATGATCATTATCATAAATATTCATAGGAAAATTTAACCGCATGATATCCTATTTTACGATACAATCCAATTACTTAAACTTATTTTAGTTGAGTCTATGTCAATCAGGTTATAGCTATATCATTCGTCATTCAAAATAGATTACTTTAATTTGAGACTTATCATACCTTATTAACTAATCCTCTAAAATAATATAAAATTAGATATTTTACGGTGGTTCATCAAGAGAATATTGTTATCTAAATCAATCCCCCTGTGTGTGTCAGGCCATGTATTTTATTAGGCCTCTTTGTAATGAACAAGATATAGTTAACATTAATACCCAATACATAATTCATAGGATTTTTACACCAACATACATATATGATTTATCATCAATGCTATTTTATTTTATAGACAATGATATCATTGCTAAGAAAATCACATTCTCAAAACTTGTCAAATTTGGTGGATTCTATCATATGCATAGAATTATCCATTGAGATTAAACTAATTTCCTATCATTATAATCCCCAAAATAGTCAACATAACTTAAAATAACCACAATTTTTATCTATACCATTCAATTTAAGATGAATCATAAACTATTAACCCTTAATTTATCATCAAATTTGATCATTAACTCTATATATCTACACGATACTCTGATTCCAACTATGACACCCTGATGATGTGACCATAAAATTACATAACATAATGAAAATATTTCATTATAATACCAAATTTGTTTTTTAGTTTTATAGTTTCATAAAATTATAAAAATACATAAACAAATAATTAAAAATTCATTTTCCACTAACAAAAATTTCAATACCATATAAGTGACTATTTAATCAATAAAAATCATTCAACATCTATAAAAACCCAACTTTTTATTACACACATAAACATGATTTATTACATAAACTCTTCACTTGATACAACATAGAATATTTATTGGTCTAGTTTCTTTGGGGATTAATGACATTACATATCTACTTAGAACATAAAAAACACAACATCTTTATTGAAAAAATCCTTTAAATGACCACTACATAGCCTCATATTTAGCATTGCATGGGATTTCCTTAGAAAAAGTATCAGAAAAGGGTGAGATATAAAACACAATAATGGAATAAACATGGAATAACATGAGGAATACATTACATGTTATATAATAGGCATATCAATGGATCACAATAGAAACATTAACATAAAGGAATGATAAAGATTTATAATCATAATATAGAAATGAGGCAACAACACATAGCATGGAATTAGCATGAGCCAAGGATCATTGCACATGGAGCATGATTAAACCCTCAATGCACATTAAGAATCAGTAATACCTCATTTCACGTGAGTAAGCATGAGTCAACACCCATTTCACATGACATATCATGATACTATACTTTACCTAATGCACTGGAGCTCTATCAGGGCACACCCTTCCTAAACATTTCATTTCATGCGTAAGTGTTCCACATGGATCATTAAACATAGAATCATTCATCATCATTTATTCCAATATAAAGTGATGTGAAATACATATATGAAACTTTATAATCAATAAGTAAATTTTCATAATGGTGAATACCCTTGATAGATAAATGTGCATTGTATTCACTACATAATGACATTGGCTTGGAAAAATCATAGTTCAATTTCGGCAGCATGATGACATGAAATAAGAACTCATAAAAATGGATGATGAAATAGAATGGAGTGTCTCATAATATTTATATGAAATTTACAGTAAGGGGGTCATATAGATACATGTCCCAACAATATTAATTGAATTTAGATGCATAAGTCAAAATAATTACTTAGATGTAAAGGAGGAGAGGGAAATCTACCACCAAATTTTAGCATGGTAACAGGTGTATATAGGCAGCATTAATGAGATAAAAAGGGGTCTCCCATAATCCCAACATAAAGAGTTTAGTATGGTTGAGGTGCACAATCATACCCTAACATTTGTAATTGATTAAAAAGGGCATAAAAACTTAATGAAAATTGGATAAAAAATGAGATAAGAAAAAATCCCTTAATTGGAAGTGTGATCCCAAAATCTTGGGAGAGGCTTGAGAGAGGCTTCTAGAGATTTTGGAGAACCTTTGGAGGCTTCTAGAGAATGTTGGGCATGGGATGGTCGAACTCCAATGTCTTTGAGTGAAGAGGAAGTCAGATCTTGGGTGGGTTTATATAGGAAAGGGGAGGGAATTCTTTATTATTTAGGTTTTGGTCACCACACATTAAACTAATCAATGCCACAAACCATCGCACGGTTTTTCCCCATGGTTATTGCCAAATTGGAGTGGAAAAAAATATTTTATAAGGACAATGGCCGAACATCTTAAAATAATAGGGTTGATTATGTGGAGGTGATTCATACTCTTAAGGAAAACAATTTAAAAAACCATATGTTTTATAAGCATGGAAGGATCCAATAATGCTTTGTAAAATAAATCAAACAAACCCAAAATCACATTATTTTAATGGTATATCATATATTGGCCGAAAATAATGTTTATATTATTTTGATACATTACTAATGGGTCATTATGATTTCATAAAACATATTATATATTTAAACGATATTTAATTTTTACCCAAAAATTCTACTGTCTCTGAAAATTATGAAAAATTCATCATTGGATAATTTCGGCAACTTGATTCCAAAAATAATATTAATTTTATCTAAATAATTATATAAATAATTTATTTTTTACTTTTAAAATAGAAACCAACATTTATTAAAAATTCATGGGTTTTGAGAAAAACAGTTTTTAAACCTTAATAAAAATTACCAATGTAGTAACAAAATTATACGATAATTTATATTTAATAAAAATTAATTTAATTATAATAATAATATTTTATTAAAATATTATTTAATTCAAAAATCCATTAATTCTTCAAAATAGATTTCATAGTAGAATATTAACAAAAAAATACTATTTGTTCTTTAAAAACTAGTTACAAAGTAACAATAAAAAATGCATATTATCTATAAAAGAATAATGTACAAAGTCATAGTGCTAGGGTCACATTACAAAAACCATTATAACACATGCATAATACGAAACGGTATGGTGAGCAACGATGACAGACTCTTGGGGTGGCTCGGATAACATCGCTCAAGAGGTAATCTCTATTTACTTCCCCTTCTACAGTAGTCGGTTCCACTCATGCTTAACGTGTTCAAGCATGGCTTGGGATTAGTAAAGAGAGAAGCCCAATGGAACCACCTCATTTCCAGGATCTGAAAAATGGGCTTCGTATGGGGCAATTATACTGAATGAGGCCATCTCTTTCTTTTTCTGAGTTAATTGGATTTGTTAAATCCCTATATTTATACTAATCATATGATCAATGTTCAATGGCTATATTAGCAACAATAACAATTAATAATGGTATTTTAAAATCTATAATCATAAAACCAATGATGTTCACATTTTATAAAACCATAATAAAAATTTAATTAGATCAAGATGAATTTTCATTAATGAATGTTTTGGTCGTTACAACCTTCCCCCCTTAAAAAATCTCGCCCTCAAAATTTTCTTTTCCCACACTAAAAGAGATGTGGGTAACTCTGCTTCATCACATCCTCCAATTCCTACATCGCTTCTTCAAACTTTTGGTTTCACCAAAACACCTTGACGAGGGGCATTGTCTTATTTTGTAGAACTTTTTCTCAACGATCTAAGATCTTCACTTATTGCTCCTCATAAAAAATATCCTCCTCTATCTGGACTACCTATGAAGAGATTATATGTTAAGGTTTTGGTATTTACTTCATTAATAGGGATACATGAAAGATATCTTGTTCTTTGGATATGGTAGGTGGAAGTACTTGTCGATTGGACACAACCCCAACACGATCAAGAATCTCGAAGGCGCTGATGTACCTAGGACTTAAGTTTCTTTTCTTTCAAAGCTTTAGGACTTTATTCCATGGAGATATGTGTAGAAATACCACATCTCCAACTTTAAACTCAATCTCTAGTCAACAGTTATTTGCATAACATTTTCTTTCAACTATGGGCAGCCTTGATCTTTTGCTAAATGGCTTTCACCTTCTCCACCATTTCATCGACCATTTCTAGTCCTAGAAGCTTACCTTAATTGACTTCATCCGAACATGCTGGTGTTCTTCACCTCTTCCCATATAGGGCTTTATAAGGTGTCATTCGAATGCTCAAGTGGAATCTTATATTGTAGGAGAATTCAACCAGTGGAAGATATTTGTCCCACCCTCCTTTGAAGTCCATATAACATGATCTTAACATATCCTTCAGTTTCTAAATAGTTCTCTTAGATTGGCCATTAGTTTGAGGATGATAGTTCGTACTGAAGTTCAGTTTAGTTTCCAGAGCATGTTAAAGACTTCTCCAAAACAAAGAGGTTAATCTAAGATCTCGATCAGATACAATAGATAGTGGTACTCCATGTAGCATTACCACTTCCCTGATGTATATATGTGCCCATTGATCCAACGAGAAATACTCCCAGATTGCAATGAAGTGTACAAAATTTGGAAGATGATACACAACAACCCATATTGAATTTTTTACGTTGAATTTATTTGGAAGTTCGATGAAAAAGTCCATGCTGATGTAATCCCATTTCCATGCTGGTATGCGTAATGGTTGCATCATCCCCTTAGACTTATGTCTCTCATCCTTCACTTTCTGACACACTAGGCACTTTGATGTATATTTTGTGATCTCCTTATTTATATTTTCCAATCAATAATTCTCATGGAGATATCAATACATCATTCTGTTTCCGGGGTGAATAGAGAAATTTTAACTATGTGCATCATCCAAAAATTCCTTGTTCTACTCTGAACTTGATGGAACACATAGTGCTTTACCAAATCTCAAAATTCATTCTTTATTAACATAGAATTCCAAGGATTTCCCTATTTTGATAGCTTATACTTTCTTTTTAATTCCCACATCATCCTTTTGAACATCCATTAACCTTTTCTAAAGAGACGGTTGAGAAATTATTTTTTAAAGGATTGATGATGTTCACTTCCTTATGATTCCCTGGTCCATCTTAATCAAAACTATGAATATTGGTTCTTTTTCAATTCTCATCAATGATAGAATCACTGGGTCCTTTATACTTAGGTCATCTGCCTCCTTGATCACTTCCCCAGGGTGGTAATGGATTGAATAGTCATATTCTATGATTAGCTCTAACCATCTTCGTTGGAAGTTTTTCAACTCTTTCTGTGTGAATATATTTGAGGCATTTTTTTTCTTATATATTTCAATCTTCTCCCCAATGATATATTGCCTCCAGATTTATAAAGTGAAAATAACCCCAGACAACTCAAAATCATGTGTTGGATAATTCTGCTCATGAACTATCAATTGCCATGAAGCAAAGATAACGACTTTGTTATTTTTCTTCAACACACAACCCAGGCCCTTCTTCAAAGCATCACTGAATACCACAAAAACATCTCCACTTGTGTGTAAAGTGTGAAAGAGCATAGTGATAGGACTCTTTTTTAATTCCATGAAGCTTTATTTTCATTCATCACTCCAAGCAAACTTTACTCCCTTCCGAGTTAGCTGGGTAAGAGGGTTGGACAGTCCTAATAAATTTCTCACAATTCATCGATAATATCCAGCTAAACCCAAGATGCTACGTATATTCGTCACCAATTTTGGCCTCGACCATCCCTCAATTGCATCCATTTTGGAGGGATCTACAGATATCTCATTTCATGTGATGATATGGCCCAAGAATGAGACCTCCTTCAACCAGAACTCACACTTGTTATACGTTGCTTAGAGATTCTCCTTTCGCAAGGTCTCTAGTATAGTTCTTAGATGCTCCTCATGGTCCTCCTTGGTTTTGTACTATATCTGAATATCATCAATAAAGTATACCAAAAACTTGTCTAGGTAATCCCTAAATACTCTATTAAACATGTACATGAAAATTTCTAGATAATTATTGAGTCCGAAAGGCATTACTATGAATTCATAGTGCCCATATCTTGTACAAAAAGCATTATTGGGGATATCTTCCTTCTTCACCCTTACATGATAATATCCTGACTGAAAATCCACATTGAAGAACTATTGTGATCTGTGATGCTGATCTATCAAGTCATCGATTTGTGGGAGAGGATACTTTTTCTTTATTGTGATTTTGTGAAGCTCATGATAATCAATGAAAAGGTGCATTGACCCATCTTTCTTCATGATGAAGAGGACTGGTGCACCCCATGTTGAAGCACATGGGTGTATAAACCCTTTATGTAGATTCTCTTGTAGTTTTTTCCTCATCTCCTCAAGCTCCACAATACCCATTTTATACGGAGTCTTCGATATTGGAAGAGGCCAAGGAATAAGGTCAATTGAGAATTCAACATCTTTTCTAGGGTGAAGTCTATACAATTTCTCAAGAAACAAATCAGCGAATTCCCTCAAAATAGGCTTCTCTTCAAGGATGGTTTCCTCCTTAGACTCAATCATCTAAACCAGATATGCAAGCTCATAGGGTAGTAATATCCATGATTGAGATGACAGAGCTAAAGAAGATCCATCTTCCTCCTTCCACTAATATAGAATCAGGGGTCAATTCTCCACATGGAGAGTGATGTCCCTCCCATGACAATTTATGTTGGCTCTATATAAGGAATCATAATCCATGCCATGAATTTCATCAAATTCCACCAGAGGGAGTATCATGAGGTTCACCGAGAAATTCAATCCATATATTATGACAGGGGAGGAGTTATATTCATGGGATGCAATGATTTCCCCATTTTCTGTACTCACCAACATCTATACATAAATGATTTGTGGTGGTTCAGGGATTGTTCTACTAAACATTTGGGATATAAAAGAATGCATTGAACCTGAATCAAAATGTTAGTTCCCTATTCATTGAATGAATAACTAGTGTACCTGTCAGAACTTATTTTTCAGGGTTCACTTCGACATTAGTGTTGGCAAAATCTCTCCCTTACTGCATTGAAGATTGTTGGTTGCCTCCTAAAACCCATGTCTTAGGGCACTAATTTACAAGATGCCAAGGTTCATTGTAGTTGTAGTAATGAAAAACACATTGATGTTCAAACAGAGTGTTCCTCTCCTCTGTTGAAACCTCAGGGTTTTCTTTTTAGTAGTTAATAATTATGTGCCTTTATCATCCACACCTAAATAATTTCCTCTCCCCCTTCAAGAAATTTTTGGGGTTCTTATTTCCACACCATTAAAAGGTGGGGTGTTAGGTCATTGTAGAACCATTAGATTTATCCATCAGACTGCCAGCATAGAATTTCACCTTATGCTTCTTATCCCCATGATACCCCTAAGATTCTATGATCTCCATTTCGACCTTGAGGAAACATCAGGCAATTTCCTCATAGTTTTCGAAGTCATGGATCACTAGCACTTTCCGTAGGCTCTGTTTCATCCCACCAAAGAAGAGGTCAACCATGAATTCGGGGGTAATGAAAAAGCCAAAGGAATATAATGAAAGACTTGTGATGTTTTCCTCGTACTCTCAGACAAATTTACCGTCATTTTTCTTGAACGAATGGTAGTCCCCTTCAATCTTATGTCCAAGGGTGCGTGGAAAATATTTATCGAAAATCATCATCAGGAAATCCTTCCATTCCAACACCTCGATCTCCTCCTCAGGCTTTGTATTTTCTATCAACGTCCACCATTGATCACCTTCACCCTTCATACGATAATCATCTAGGAGAACCTTATCTTTTTCAGAACATTGAATGATTGGGAAGAACTTTTCAATGGAGTTGATCCATTGTTCGACGATTGAGTGAACTGATGATCCCTTAAAAGTAGGTGGACTTTTTCTCATGATGCTCTTGATAGTGACTTGTTCATTATTGGGGGGGTGAATGTTCTTCTTGTCCAATGTTTCTATTACAATCTTGAGTTAACTGAGAGAGAAGCATGACAAAGTTCGTGATTCCCACTCCCATCGGATTTACATCTCATTACCACAGTCATCACATTGATCTTCACATCGGTTGTTAGCCTGAGTCCTCCTATTACCAGCCATTGGCTGGAATAAAAGGAAAGTTAGAAGTATAAAATAAAAGGTAATCCAAGGAGAAAACTAATGACGTATATATAATTTTTATTTCCTTAAATTATTAATCCATAGGCTTCAATCTATGATATTCATGATTTACTTTATAACATATAGTCTTAATGGAATTTTATTAATTTCCTTAATAAGGGTTCAAACTGAACTTGCAAATTTACCAAAGCATATCCCCAGGGGTTTTTGTTACCATGAGTGCAGCAAGGCCCATTTTTGTGCATCCGTTCCTATTCGAGTCTATCTCAAAGTGGTTTCATTGGATTTTACCCCTAGGATACATCTATGCCAAAGCCGCCTCTTCCTGCTCGTATCCCAACAGAGATTTATTTTCTTGATAAACAAATTACACAATACTAAACAATACATATGGATTTTTTTATTATACTTATTCTTTTCTCTAAGTCTTCACTATGGTTTTCTAATCCCAATCCCAAAAATAACTAAACCTATCCACTGATGCCAACTATAACAACTATTATTTTTATTACACACTTAAACCTGATTTATTACATAAACTATTCACTTGATACAACATAGAAGATCGATATGTCTAGTGTATTTGGGTCTTTGGAAAATTACATAATTTCTTAGAACATAAAACAAACAACATATTTATTGAAAACTTCCTTTACATGACCACTACATTCCCTTGTACATTTCATTTCATGGGATAACCTGAGAACATTCATAAGAAAAGGGTGAGCTATAAATCCCAGTAAAGGAATAAACATGGAATGAAATGAGGAATACAATACATGTTAGACAATAGGAATATCAATGGGGCACAAGAGAAACATGAAAATAATGTCATGATAAAACATGATAATCATAACATGTAAATGTGGCAACAACACTTAACATGGATTTAGCATGAGCCAAGTCTCATTGCACTTGGAGCATGAGTAAAAACTCATTGCACATGAATCATGAGTAAAACCTCATTTCACATGAATTATCATGATTTAACACCAATTTCACATGAAGTATCATGATACTATACTTTACCCAATGCATTAGAGTGCTATTAGGGTGTACCCTTCTTAAACATTTCATTTCATCCATAAGTGTGCCACATGGATCATACGACATAGAATCAATCATCATAATTTATTCCATGACAAAGGGATGTGGAATAAATACCTGATATTAAATAAAATAAGTAAATGTTTATAGAGGTGAATCCCCTTGATAGATAAATGGGCATGGTATTCACTACAAAATGAAAATGGCATGGAAAAATCATAGTGCAATTTAGGCAGCATGACAGCGTGAAATTAGAACTCGTAAAAATGGTTGATGAGAGAGAAAAGAGTGTCTAATAAAATTTACATGAAATGTAGAGTAAGGGGGTCATATAGATACATGTCCCAAAAAACCTAATTTAATTTAGATGCATAATTCAAAATAATTACTTGGATGTAAAAGAGGAGAGAGAAATACCTCACGGAATTTCAACATGGTAACAGGTGTACATGGGGTAGAATTAATGAGATAGAAAGGGGTCTCCCATCATCCAAACATAAAGAGGGCACTGTGTTGGAGGTTCACAATCATACCCTAACATTTTTAATTGAAAACAAAAGGGTATAACATGTTAAGGAAAATTGGACCAAAATGAGAAAAGAAGAAATCCCTTACTTGGAATTATGATGCCAATGGCTTTGGAGAGGCTTGAAAGAGGCTTATTGGGATCATGGGGAACATTGGGTATATTCTATAGAGAGAAGGACATTGGTCGGTTGAAATCGAAAGGCTTTTAATGAAGAGATAGTGGAATCTTGGGTGGGTTTTTATAGGAATTGAGAGGGAATTATTTATTATTTTGGTTTGGGTCACCACACATTAAACGAATCCATACCATAAACCAGCCCTTGTTTTTTTACAAAGGGAAGTGGAAAACAATATTTTATATATTCAATGGCCTAAATTCTTAAAATAATAGGGTTGCTTTTGTGGAGGCGAGTCACACTCTCCAGGAAAACAATTTAAAAAGAAAAAAAGTTTTATAAGCCTTGAAGGGTCCACTAAAGCTTTGTAAAATAAATCAATAAAAACCAAAATCACATTATTTGAATGTTAAATCATATATTGTCGAAACATAATGTTTATATTGTATTATTACATCACTATCGGGACATTATGATGTCATAAATCACATTATATATTTAAATGTTATTTAATTTTTACCCAAAAATTTGACTGTCTCAGAAAATTATGAAAAATTCACCATTGGATAATTTCGGCATCCTGATTCCAAAAATAATATTCATTTTATCTAAATAATAATCTATAAATAAGTAAATTTTTACTTTTAAAATAAAAACCAACATTTATCGATGATTCATGGGTTTTGACTAAAATAGCATTCAAACCTTAATAAAAATTACAATTACATTCTTAAAATTATAAGATAATTTATATTAAATAAAAATTAATATAATAATATTAATAATAATTTATTATAGTATTATTCAAATTAAGAATCCATTAATTAATCAAAATAGATTTCTGTCTCGCGGCGCACGACAGGGTCGTGGGGGAGAAATGTGCGCTACCCGAAGGTTGATTAGAGAAGATTGGGTTCTTCTTAATCACTCATATCAGGAGTACCGTTTTCACCTCAAAATTCCCAATGGTTCCATATCCAGCAATATGTGAACCTGCTTTCCAAATCCAGGCATTCGCTGGGTGGTTTGACCAGCAATGCTTAAGAACTCACATTGGTTAAGAGGATGGGAAGTCGGGCTCATCGCACCCTTTTGGGGGGAATTATTTCCTGTTCCGGGACTCCCTTATAGATTTAATATATATTCATATGTTCGAAAATCTTTTGTTTATACCCAAGAATAGTATCCATGGATTACTTCGGGTTGGAAATGGTCAGTTGGACGCAGGGGTTCAGAATTATTTATGGCCAAGGTTTACCATCCCTAATTGGATTAATGACCCCGAGAAGTCTAGACTCACTGAGATGACACTGATTTAAAGCCTCGTAATCAAAAAATATGGAGTTTATGGTCATCGAGGGAGGATAGATAATGACTCGAGTTTCTGGATCGAACCCGTTATATGGGCTTCCTATGTATCCTCATGAGAGGAATCAGAATCAACATAGTTCGGGGTGGTATGGTGCTTACACTCTAGGATGCCCAGGGTTGGTGTGGTGAACCAACGTAAAGATGGTTGGATTGACCGATTGTTGGGATTGAACCTCGTGGAGGCTTCTTACTTACCCAGCCAAGGAGGCAGGGATCATAGTCCACGTAGTTCGAATGGGATTTTCAGAAAACCAATGTGAATGTGGACCCGAGGGTCCGATGGTGATCGGGATTTAACCTCATGGACGCTTCCTACGTACTATTCCCTGACATGCATCAAAGTCCTCGTAGATCGCATGGGAGTGTTGGAGAACCGATGTTAATGTGGACCCAAGGGTCCGATGGTGATCGGGATTAAACCTCTTGGAGGCTTCCTACGTACCATGACATGACATGGATCAAAGACCTCGTAGTTCGCATTTTCTTAGGGCTTACGCTCTGAGGCATCACAAGAGGGGAGGTCATGGTCAACGCCTACTCTAAGCCCTCGTGAGTCATGCTCAGTGTGAGAAACAAGAGGCAGCAGGGACCAGACAATCACATTGCGAAAGGTGTGTCCATGGGAAGTGGAGTGGGGCTTACGCATGGGGGCGGCCCAGAAAGTCGGGGCTTACTCCGAGATGGATGCCCATGGAGACAAAGCGCAGTGGGAGAGGGAATTGGCCCCAAAGAATAACTGAGCAGCACACTTCCCCACTACGCCCTTCCTTGTCCGTGGTCGTAGGGAAGTATGGAGGTGCATGGGGGTTTCCTTCGGATGGGTAGCCTTCCATGCCCCGGGGAGGGGAGAAGTTCCCCAGTCCTAACAAGTGGAGGGGCAGAAAGGGGTCTCCCAGGCTCAGAATCCACATTACCGTGGGAATGTGAACCCAGGAATGCTTCGAAAATTCACTCAAGGGCCTGGGCAACCCCCTCTCCCCTGCTTACCGTGGGTATGTGAACTAAAGATGGCACACTGATGCGCCTGAGGGTTATATCACATGGGTCAGGGGGCTCTGGTGGAGGCCTTGGCTCGGGGCCGGTGATTGGGTCAATGAGGGAGTTTTGGAGGATCAGGCCAGATTGGAAAGACTTTATCTAGCTCGGGGAATGGGAACTCTGAAGGATTTGGCAGGCCACACTGGTGTATGAGTGGTGGCTCCCTTCGCATAGGGAGGTGCTACGTGGTTGGAGAGGCCTTCTGCGAACCAGGGTGGTCCGCGGACTGATCGGCATTCCATGAACTAGGGTGGTTCGCGGTTTGGTGGGCATCCCGCAAACCAGGGTGGTTCGCGGCTTTGCGTTCGGCCTGCGTACCATATTGATACACAGAGGGGTCTGTGCAAGCAGTGGCAGCTGAGGGAAATTTCGGTCAAAGGTTTGTTGGTCAGGGCTCCGCCCTCGTAGGAGGGAGCTACACGGTGTGACGGATCAGAAAAGGGGCATAAACTCCCTGGTCCGTGGGGGGTGCATCTACGGAGTGACCATGGTTCGCGGTCTTTTTTTCATTGTTATTTTATGTTCTCAGTTCACCAATTTGTTATGTGTTTTCCGTTCCTTATTAATTCACTTCCATCTTCATACCTTCTCTGGCTCACGAACTGGAACTTTGGTGTTTGTGAAATCCTATGCTCCTTCCTTAGAAATCCTTCAACCTGAATCTGATCGATCTCCAATTGCTCCCGTCTAAAAAAATCCCCTTCTTCTTCCCCATTGATCTCCTTTTATAGAGTGGGGAAAGAGATGTATCTGTGGTCATGAATCGCCTTTTGTGGAGGCCCATGATAGGGAACCCGGTTTACAGATGAGTTGGTTAATCTGCAACTCACGGGGGGAATTGAACGCATCTCCCCCGTGAACCAAACTAAATCTGGGAGTGCCTCGCGGTCGCGCAGGGTCCCGCCTCCTTTCCGCAAACGACAGCGGATGCGGTCTAGGCTGGTCAACACAGTTCGCAGCTGGGGCGGTTCATGTTGGTGAACTGGGTTGGCACCTGTCCAGCTTCACGCCCGCGGAGGGCTCCCTCCTCTATTCCACAAACGATAGCAGTCCGCGGAGGAGGCAGACTGCTGAACTGGCCACGTACCATCACTATTGGACCGGTACACGGACCGGTTGGTCCTTTTTTGATTTATGGGGAAATATTCATATTTTTTCCCAATTTCTTTGAAGGAAATTGGGTAGAATCCCCCCCTTGAATTTAGTGTATTATCAATCCCCTTTGAATATTTTTTAGGACCCTAAAAATTCCCCCCATCGGAATGGTGTCCGATCAGAACGAAGAGGAGGCCATTCTGATGTAGAGTGGTCTTGAAACATGGATGGTTTATGGTAGGGGAGTGGACCAGGTAGGGGACCCCACTTATAAATACGGGTTCCCTTCCTTAGTCATTTACATTATTCTTTGTGAAACCAAAGCTCTATTTATTTTTGTCCTCGCGTGCTCGTTCCTTCGTGAAATTCTTCGTTCGCGAACCAGCTGCCACTTCCGCAAACCATTCCTCGTTCGCGGTCTCCTTCACCCATGGACCAATGTCACAGCTGTGAACTAACACTTTTAATTAATTAAAAAGTAATTCACGATTGTAGAGACAAATTGCTTGATTTACATGGACATCACATTACTTTTTCAGAATACTTAATACATAACAAAAACAGACACACAAGGACCGTAATAGTTTAGTGTCTTTGGAAACTCGGAACGTAATCTTCTAATCGTGGTGGATGATCTTAAAAATCTCCCATAAAGATCTTCTCCTTTTGTTTTATTACCTAAAACCTTTCTTTATATCCTGGAGAAAATAAAACATATAAAGGGTGAGCTCAAATGCTCAATAAGGGAAAACATAGAGAACATAAAACAATCCATAATCATTTGAATGAAAAAAAATGAACATGAAATTTAAACATCAAAATATTGAGCAAGGAAATAAATCATGGAAGTACATAAGGGATATATCATAATGTAACATCAACCATGCTAAAATATAATGGGAATAAAACATGTAATTGTGGAAACCATTCAGCACATGTTATGATTTCCATAGCAGCCAAGGCATTGCTTCCAAGACCATCTTAGTGGAAAAAGTCCCTTTCTGAATCGAGTTCACTCCTCATTTCAGTCCTCTAACACTGAACCAGATTAACTTACCATTCTAGCCATGTATATCTCATGAGATATTAATCTTTACCTAATGCATTGGAGGGAGATATAGTTCCCACCCATCTCATAATGAAATCATTCTTACTTGTGCCACAAAATTAACATACATCATTAATAATAACCCAATAAATAAAATCGTTTTCATAAACATCATCCCATTATCACATAATCCACATAAAATAAATGGATATCATTTCATAATAAGAAAAGTGAAACCATGTAAATCATAGATACGTGATACTTGAAACATACACATTTGAAATAATGTCATCTTAGTTGAAAAATGGTTTTGATAAAACACTTGAAATGAATTCTTTAGGAAAATATCCTTTCTTCTTCTAAATCATTCTCTTTCGAAAAAATGTCATGATATTTTAAAAGAAAATTATTTTGTTGAAAATAGTCATGAAATATTTTGGAGGATGATTCATTAAAATAAGGCTTTATAAAACTGTAAAAATCCTTTAATGGCGTATTAGTTAAAAAAACATTCTTCATGTACTTTTGCTGGAAAAGTCAAAATAGTTGCTTGTAACGTAAAAAAAAGAAATATTCCTTACATAGCATGTAGTAAAAGTAAAAAATGGGTAAAAAGGACATTAAAAATACATGAAACCATTTTTAGAAAATAGGGACATGGATTATAGATATAACCCCAGTGAATACTTACGAATAAACAATCTCGGATAAAAATGAGATTGAAAAGATATCCCTTACCTTAGGTCTGAAATGCTTCGTATGGATCCGAACCTCCAATATAATGATTTAAATAATTCCATTTACATATTAAATAATCATATTCATTGTTATGAAATCATATATGTTTCACTTATGACTTTATATTACCCGTTCTTTTGTAAATTCCATGTTAAAGCCGTGTTTTGGGTAAAATCATTTCATTTATCGTATATGTTTTGACTTGTTGTTCTTGATATTATTACTTATATCCTGATTTACATAATTCTAGAATGTAAAGAATGATTTATATATAATATATATTCATCATATACATGTATTATTATAGATCGATAAAAGAAATTAAATACACCATTCATGGAGACGGTAGGTCGTATGTACGCATGAACGCTATTTTTGTTTCCTTATTGAATTGAATGAAATTAAGTAGATGACATAAATATATTTATATATATAAATAAAGTATCATTATTATGTAATATATTTCACTGTTACATATTATATATACTTTATAATCATTAATTAATGGTTTACATGGATAATGAATCTCATCGCGTCATGGAGACGGAAGTCCGTATGTACGCACGAGCAATGATATCATTCCCATAATTATTGAATAAAATTGGAGTGGATGGCATAATAAATCAGAATCAGTATGATTATATAATAACCATATATAATTATTCTTTACAACATTATACCCATCCATGTAAGGTGTTGGTGGAAAAATAGATTACACCACGGCGTGGAGATGATATTCCATACGTACGCACGCGTGGTGATTTTGTTTTCCATAGGATGGACAGAAGGTGAAATAGGGTTGTTTCATATATATAATAACATATAATTATATTAGGGATACTTATGTTATTACTTCATAATAAAACAACTAAATAAGAGTGAGTAGAAGAAGAATAGAACTTGAAGAAAACGGTAGAAGGTATTACCTCTTTCTCGAAGTGCCTCCTTTAAACTTTCTCTTAGGGCACTAGAGTTGGTCTTTTGAGAAGACCAGTACCACTAGTGGGTTTATAAGGAAGTGGGGAAGTAAAATGGGCAGGTTTTGGCCGAGCTTAAAGGCTCCAAATTGTGTGCGGAGAAGAAGGAGGAGATGCCCTTTTATAAGGGAGGAGAGGGGTATCTTTGGAAATATAAGAAAATATTAATTTATATTAAATCCCAACCCCACATAAAAACTTCCAAAATGACTCAAATTTAATATAAGATGAGATAGGGTTTTAGTCTCATCAAAAAATAAAATTTAGATATGTTAGGAATTTATTTTAAACATTATCAACTTGATTTATCCTTATTTAATCATTTTAATTTTATTTGTGGTAATAATATTATAAATTTTAAATTATTATAAATAATTAGTTATTTGTTTTGAATTGTCCATAATTGGATAATTTATAAATGTTTAGACCATATAAATATAAATTTATAATTTTTAAATATTTTTGTGATTTTTAATCAATTTTATAATATGTTATTTTTATGAAATAACAATAGTGCCAATTTTAACAATATTCATTTATTTGAATTTAGATAAAAAATATACAGAATATATGTTCGAAATAAAAGATTTAAAAGACTCATAACATATCATATTTATCTATAAAATTAGTGGAGCACATTAAATAGTTCATATAATATTTATTTTAATATTTTTTAAACCATTCATTTGATATTTCTCTTAATAAAATAATTTCAACATCAGTATTATGTCACCTTTAATGATAATTATTCAATCCCTAAAAATTATAAATAAATTCATATTATGTAGATAATCTTATTATATTTCTGGATACTATTCATGTTCGAAGTTTCATGATGTTTACCACTAAATTAAAATTAATATACTTATAAAATTTAAGAGAGTGACATGTTGTCACTTTCTTTGGTTTTAATAATAATTATATTATTTCATGGTAAACATTCCATGAAATGAATCTTGTCCGACCCTTAGGTGATATGGGTCTACTTTTATTCATCCAATACGATTTTTCCAAGTGTTAGGATAATTTTATAATCTTATTTTTACCCTTAATTACCCAATTTACCTTTAACTGTAGTAAATAAAAAATTACCGTAGTTACTATTCATAATATCAAAAAAATAAAAGTAACCTATTAACATAATTTGGACCCACTTAATCCAAATATGGAATCCATTTTTTCAAATTTAATACACATATGTTTCATAAATTAAATTAAAAATAATCTTGTTGTCGAATGAAAACGGGTTTCTGTTTAAAACATTGCAAAAGATTGAATTGATTTAACCTATGAATTCAATGTAAAATCAATGCTAATGAAATAAATTATATTAAATGGTAAAAATTTATTCTATTTATACATTAAAACCATTCAATATTATAATTTAACCATATAAATTATGATGATGAAAAAATTTGTTTTTAATAAAAATATATCGTGTTTTAACTATTCATTAAAATATTAAAGTTATCAGAATAATATGAAAAATTTATCCAAAGTAAATATTTAAATCCTGATTCCAAAGAAGAATTTTATTTCGTCAAATTGAACTCATAAACTTGTCAAAAACTAGATTTAAAGTTGATGCGCCATCAAAAGGAGGCAAAACTACAATTTTTGAAAAATACTTATTTTACCTGAAAATTTTATTTTGTTCTCATACCATGTTCTAGAAAATGTGTAAGATGAATAATAATGTTATAAAATTCAAAACTCAGTTAATACTATTCATAACGGCTAGTTCTTCATAATATTATATCCATATATCGTTGTTTAATGAAACCCGGTATTGCGTACAACACATGTTATCGAGGAAGGTCGTGATTTCATGTAAAGCAAGCCAAATCAGGGTTGCGTGTAGTGAAAGACTACATTGTTGTTGCGTACAACAAAATACAACCATATTTCATTTATACATTTAATATATATATATATATACATACACACTCAATGTTTCATAGAATGACAACTATCAAACAAACATGAAATTGTGTGTAGCATAATCAAAGAATAATGTTGCATATACTGCAAGCTAATACAATGTTGCGTATAGAACAAGATAATATTGTTGTAGCATAAAACACATGATATCAAATAAATTAAAAATAATACTTATCATAAAATATCAGGTTGTTACATTGTACCCCCCTTAAAATAAATTTCTCCCTCGAAATTCGTCGGGGTTATACATGGTTTTCTACTTGAAAGTTTCTATAATTAAAACCCACATCGTAAAATGAAATAACAAAAATTAACTTTAAAAACTAATGTATGAAACGTAACTGTTACCCAAATAAACTAATCACTGGGTTTCCACATAAAAGAACATAGGTGAATATATGGATATAGAAGTGAAATATAACCATCATGTTCTGATAGAGAATGGTAGAGAACATGGCTATGAAAAAGCCAACAATCACAAAGCCATAGATTTGCGATGATCTAAGGTACCATCTGATTCGTCAGATATAAGAGCACTAGGTAAACATTTTTGGTTTTCAATATCATTTCCCTAAAGTTTAAAATTTTGAATTAGAAGAAATACTTGCTTGATTTTGGTACAATCTCAGTGTTGTTCGTGCTTTGAACAATTTCCACTTCATCTCCTAAAGAAATGAAGTTGAATTTGTTATTCGTGAAGTTCTAACAGATCATGTGATAGAATGATGGGTCATTCCATCTCTCTCAAAGAAAAGGTTAGAAAAATTTATCGAATACATAAGTCCATGTATGGTGAGGTTAATCAGATATGATTCTAAACATGGACTTATACTTCATCTATCATAACAAATAATAAAATAAAACTGGTTTCTACTAACCATGGACTTCCTGTAGGCCAGTGGTAGGCGATAAAGTCTTGGCGCACTTCGGTTGTGGGTTCGATTCCCACAGCCTTGTCCGACGTGATGGGTTGTCGCACGTTCTTGAGGTTGTCCTTTTTCTAAAACTACATTACTATAACATCCCATCAATAATATCAAAAAAAGTTATACCCTTAAACAATACTAACTTATGTCCAACATAATCCATTCTAATCTTTAAGATTATCTAAAATACTTCGGTCCAAGCTCATAGTATAAAGAAAACAATTACTAGAAAGGTTATCTACCAAGAATGTGAATATAAGCATTTATCTCACAAATATCATAAGATATATCTTGTTGGTTGCATTCCAAACACATGAATACCTTAGTCATATATTCTGTTGAAACATAAATTACCATAGAACCTTGGTGAAAACATGAATACTGTCAAAAGGTAACTCTTTCCACATACCAAAATCCCAAAAAATCTATATAATCAAACCATAATATCACCTAGTCCTTATATCAGTCACGATCTCATCAATACAATAAAACATCTCATTATCATCTTATCCCTTCATTATGCTCATATCATCTACATTCCAAAAATATCTGAATAACCTTTCATAGTTACCGGTACTATTTAACATATACTTTCAAATACTTTAGGAAAAACAATAGTGTAACAATCCTTAGATGATTCTTTATTCCATATTACCATACATTATTTTTTATAAAAATAAAATCATTCCACTAAATTCTTAAACCAGTGACTCAGCTTCATCATTTCATTCATCTCATATTTCATTTGCAGTCTCTTCATCATCATCCACATAAATACTAGTCATATGACCATTCTGATTCTCTTCATGAGATTTTCCCTTAGATAATTGGTTTGTATAATGACCATACATTCCACATTTAAAACATTTAACCGTTGTTGATGTATTAGAAATACCATTATCCTTGTCCATGTTGTTAACTAAACCTTTTCCTTTGAAATTACTAGCTTTGTGTCCTTTTCCACACCCAAATCATCTTCCAGTTCCTTTGAAACATTATCACTGATGCCTCTTCCCACCTGATTTACATGAGGGGAATTGAACTTTCATTCCTCTATGATCATCATGAAACTCCATCTTTCTCTTATTAGCTGAGTCCGGAAACTTACCAAAGTTGATATTATTGATCATATTATGAGATTTATGATTAGGCATAATAACTATATGAGGACCCCCAGATCCAATTTCATTTGGTTGCTTATGAAGAATATCATTCCATTGTCCATCATATCCTCCATTATCGTGAATCTTCCTGTTTCCATCCATTTTCTAAAACCCAAAAAGAATAGTATGAGAGGCAAAAAATCATGCTCGGGAAAACAACATAGTAAAGGGCGAGTACCCTCAATATCTATCGTCTTAGGTAAAATTATAAGATCGTTACCGTAGTTCTAGGACTATATCCTATACGTATACTTATCCTTAGGGACATCCCTAGACAAACAATAGAAATATCTCTAGGGATCTCACTAACGTTTTCACATCCTAGTTTCAAATAATGACTAAACCTTTCCTCTAATACCAATTTTAACGGTCTGTAATTACTTCCAGTGGACTATAATTGATTCCTATCAGGGAATTCCATGGGAAGCTACACCCCCTGGGCGGGACACACCACCATCCCCAGTGGCAGCCATTTCCTCATTAAGCCCTTGGGCGGAGAGCCATGTTTCGTCCAACGCTCACATGTGAGAGTTCCCAAGGATCTGATACATTCCTACCTCCTTTTCTTCTGATACCAACTGTAGAGACCCAATGCATGACGTACATGGGAATTACATTACTTTTTCAGAATACTTAATACATATCAAAAACATACACACAAGGACCGTAATAGTTTAGTGTCTTTGGAAACTCGGAACGTAATCTTCTAATCGTGGTGGAAGATCTTAAACATCTCCCATAAAGATCTTCCCCTTTGATTTTATTACCTAAAACCTTTCTTTATATCCTGGGGAAAAGAAAACATATAAAGGATGAGCTCAAATGCTCAGTAAGGGAAAACATAGAGAACATAAAACAATCCATAAACATTTGAAAGAAAAAACTTGACCATGGAATTTAAACATCAAAATCTTGAGCAAAGACATAAATAATGGAAGTACGTAAAGAATATATCATAATGGAACATCAACCATGATAAAATATAATGGGAATAAAACATTTAATTGTGTCAACCATTCATCACATGTTATGATTTCCATAGTAGTAAAGGCATTGCTGCCAAGACCATCTTAGTGGACAAAGTCCCTTTCTGAATCGAGTTCACTTCTCGTTTCAGTACTATAACACTAAAAGGGATTATATTACCGTTCCATCCATGTCTATCTCATGAGATATAAATCTTTACCCAATGCATTGGAGGTAGATATAGGTCCCACCCATCTCATAATGAAATCATTATTACTTTTACCACAAAATAAACACACTTCATTCATAATAACCCAATAAATAAAATGGGTTTCATAAACATCATCCCATCATCACATAATCAATATAAAAGAAATGGATATCATTTCATAATAAGAAAAGTGAAACCATGTAAATCATAGATAAATGATACTTGAAACATACACATATGAAAAAATGTCATCTTCGATGAAAAATGGTTTTGATAAAACACTTGAAATGAATTCTTGAGAAAAATATCCTTTCTTCTTAAAAATCATTATCTTTCCAAAAAATGTCATGAAATTTTAAAAGAAAAGGATTTTTTTGAAAATAGTCATGAAATATTTTGGAGGATGCATCATGAAAATAAGGCTTTATAAAACCGTAAAAATACATTCATGTCGTATAAGTTAAAAAAACATTCTTCTCGTACTTTTTCCGGAAAAGTCAAAAAAGTATCTCGTAACGTAATCAAAAGAAATATTCCTTACATACCATGTAGTAAAAGTCAGAAATGGGTAAAAATTACTTAAAACATACATGAAACCATTTTTCGAAAATAGGGACATGGATGATAGATATAACCCCAGTGAATACTTACGAATAAACAATCTCGGATAAAAATGAGATTGGAAAAGTTATCACTTACCTTAGGTCTGATATGCTTCGTATGGATCTGAACCTCCTGCATAATGATTTAAATAATGTCATTGACTTATTAAATAATCATATTCATTTTTATGATGTAATATATGTTTCACTTATGACTTTATATTACCTGTTCTTTTGTAAATTCCATGTTAAAGCAGTGTTTTGGGTAAAATCATTTCATTTATCGTATGTGTTTTGACTTGTCATTCTTGATATTATTACTTATTTCCTGATTTAAATAATTCCAGAATGTAAAACATGATTTATATATAATATATATTCATCATATACATATATATCACAGATCGATAAAAGGAATGAAATACACCATTCATGGAGACGGTAGGCCGTACGTACACATGAACGCTGTTTTTGTTTCCTTATTGAATTGAATGGAATTAATTAGATGACATACATATATATATACATAAATACAGTATCATTATTATTTCATATATTTCATGATTACTTATTATATATACTTTATAATCATTAATGAATGGTTAACATGGAGAATTAATCTCATCGCGTCGTGGAGACGGTAGTCCGTACATACGCACGAGCGTTGATATCGTTCCCATAATTATTGAATAGAATTGGATTGGATAGTATAATATATCAGAATCAGTATGATGTTATTATAACCATATATAGTTATTCTTTACACCATTATACCCATCCATGTAAGGTGTTGGTGGAAAACTAGATTACACCATGTCCTAGAGATGGTATTCTGTATGTACGCACGCGTGGTGATTTTGTTTTCCGTAGGATGGATAGAAGATGAAATAGGGTTGTTTAATATTTATAATAACATATCAGTATATCAAGGATACTGATTTTTTTACCTCATAATGAAACAACTAAAGAAGATGGAGTAGAAGAAGAATGGAACTTGAAGAAAACGGTAGAAGCTATTACCTCTTTCTCGAAGTGCCTCCTTTAAATTTTCTATTAGGGCACTAGATTTGGTCTTTTGAGAAGACCAGTAACTCTAGTAGGTTTCTATGGAAGTGTGGAAGTAAAATGGGCAGGGTTTGGCCGAGTTTCATGGCTCCAAATTGTGTGAGGAGAAGAGGTAGTAGATGCCCTTTTATAAGGGAGTAGAGGCACACCTTTGGAAATATAAGAAAATGTTAATTTATATTAAATCCCATCCCCACATAAAAACTTCCAAAATGTCTCAAATACTAATATTAGATGATATAGGGTTGTAATATCATAAAACAATAAAATTTATACTTTTTAGGAATTTATTTTAAACATTATCAACTTGATTTATCCTTATTTTATCAATTTAATTTTATTTGTGGTAATAACATTATAAATTTTAAATTGTTAAAAATAATTACATATTTGCTGTGAATTGTCCATAATTGGATACTTTATAAAATTTTAGACCATATTAAATTAAATTTATAATTTTTAAATATTTTATGGATTTTTAAACTATTTTATAATATGATATTTTTATAAAATAACAATAGTGTCAATTTTGACACTATTCATTTATTTGAATTTAAATAAAAACTATACAAAAGGAATGTTCGAACTAAAAGATTTAATAGATTAATAACATGTCATATGTATCTAGAAAATTAGTGGAGCACATTAAATAGTTTATATAATATTTATTTTAATATTTTTAAAACCATTTATTTGATTTTTCTCTTAATAAAATAATTTCAACATCGATATTATGTCACCTTTAATGATAATTATTTAATCCCTAAAAATTATAAATAAATTCTTATGATGTAGATAATTTTATTAAAATTATGGAGACTATTCAGGTTCGAAGTTTCATGAAGTTTATCACTAAATTAAAATTAATATACTTATAATATTTAAGAGAGTGACATGTTGTCACTTTCGTTGGTTTTAATAATAATTATATTATTTCATGGCCAAAATTCCATGAAATGAATATAGTCTGACCCTTGGGTGATATGGGTCGACTTTTATTCATCCAATAGGATTTTTCCATGTGTTAGGGGAATTTTATATTCTTATTTTTACCCTCAATTACCCTATTTACTTTTAACTATAGTAAATAAAAAATTACCGTAGTTACTATTCATAATATAAAAAAAATAAAAGTAACATATTAACATAATTTGTACCCACTGAATCCAAATATGGAATCCATTTTTTCAAATTCAATACATAGAAGTTGCAGAAATTAAATTAAAATTAATCCCGTTGATGAATGAAAATGGGTTTTTGTTTAAAACATTGCAAAAGATTGAATTGATTTAACCTACGAATTCAATGTAAAATCAATTCTAATGAAATAAATTATATTAAATAGTAAAAATATATTCTATTTATACTTTAAAAACATTCAATATTTTAATTAAACCATATAAATTATTACGATGAAAAAAGTTTTTTTTATTTAAAATATAGCATTTTTTTACTATTCATTAAAATATGAAAGTTATTCGAATAATATGAAAAATTTATCCAAAGTAAATTTTTTATCCTGATTCCAAAGAAAAATTTTATTTCTTCAAATTGAACTTATAGACATGTCAAAAACTACATTTGAAGTGGGTGCGCCATCAAAAGGCAGCAAAACTGCATTTTTTGAAAAATACTTATTTTACCCGAAAAATTTATTTTGTTCTCATACCATGTTCTAGAAAATGTGTAAGATGAATAATAATGTTATAAAATTCAAAACATAGTTAATACTAGTCATAACAGCTAGTTCGTGATAATATTATAACCATATATCGTTGTTTAGTGAAACCCGATATTGCGTAAAACACACGCTATCAAGGAAGGTCGCGATTGTGTGTAATGCAAGCCAAATCAGGGTTGCGTGTAGTGAAAGACTCATTTGTTTTTGCATACAAAAAAATACAACCATATTTCATTTATACATTGAATATATATATATACATACACACTAAATGTTGCGTAGAATAAAAACTATCAAACAAACCTTAAATTGTGTGTAGCATGATCCAAGAATAATGTTGTGTATAGTGCAAGAAAATACAGTGTGGCGTATAGCACAAGATAATCATGTTGTAGCACATAAAACATGACATTAAATAAATTAAAAATAATACTTATCATAAAATATCAGGTTGTTACAATGACGAGCCGCGTAGGAACTCGCTCTGCGGTTTTGATGGTCCACAGACTGAAAACGTCCAGACATTGAAAATTTCTTAAATCTTCTGAACCTAATTAATTAAATCCAAGATTAAGATTCCATGGAGAAACATTGATCCCAATTTTCTAGCCAATGCTCCGCAGGACAGAGTACCGCGGACCTCTTCTGCGTAGGGTTGGTTCGCGGGATGCAGTCATTGCGAACCACATTTTGAGGCCTCCTCGACCCCTTTTACATACACATGGAATTTTTGTCCAGATTTTATTATTCTGGACTAACCATTTGCATGGTTTTTTATAATTCAAGGAGAAAATATGGTTCTCCCTCACCCTGCACCCAGGCCTACTACCGAGCCTCTTCTGATTGGTACAGGGAGACGTCTAGCTATGATTCGTAGAGCGGATAACATCAAAGAGGACCCTAGTAGGTCCATCATTCCCAACGATGATGTCCTGAAGGACTTTCTCTCTCCTGAGCTCCTGGGTTATACACTATTGAATCTTCTTCCACTTTATGGCTTTGGTCTTCAAGACAACGTCCCTATCCTCCCTACCTTCTCAGGTCTTCTGTCACCTTTCTTGGAAGCATTGCCGAAGCTTATCCAGGCAAACCTCGCCCAATCGGGGGAGATAATCCCTAATCCTGATCCGAAATATGATTTCTTTTTGAGAGGATCTGTCTAGACCCAAAGCGATCTGTACACACACTAATTCTCTCAAGAATCTTCCCTCAAGAGTTACCCCTCCATAATCAACCTTGCTCGAGTGGATCAAGACGCGGGGTGGATTTCTAGGTGGGATCTTCAGTCTGGTGGGATTTTCATAAATGACTGGGCCTGGGCCTTCTGGGTCCTTTATCATTGCTGGGAATCTCCCAAGTCACTGGAAGTAGTCAATTTTTACTCCGCAGTGTGGGCCTCCCAGTTCGCTGTTTACCCACCATCATTGATCCTGCCTGACCTGCTCAGTCGCTGGTGTTCAAGAACTAATACTTTCCACCTTGCCCATGGTGAAGTTAGAATTAGCTTATGGGACATCTACCCATGGGATGAGATTCTAATTATTGCTGAGATGTATGATGAGTTTCTGCCTACTCTTGACGCATGGGACGGTGTCGAACAAGTTCCTTCATTGGTGAGGGATCAGCTGGTTATGGCTGAGCAGTCACTAGGTCAGGCTTTGCGTGCCCACTCTCTTATTTCCAATAGCACCTGGATAGAGTTATTTATAAACACCATTGGTCCAGTTCTGAAGATCAAGCGCCCCAAGACTCATCCTTCTCAACAGTCACAAACCATCCCAGGTTCCTACTGGGCGGTTTTGGAAGTGGGCTACTACCTTTCATGGGGTTACGAGGTGCGCCCCGGTGTGCCGCCTATGCTCAGGTTGGAAGGTTTGTTGTTTATGTTTTTGAGCGAGTGGCTATTCCCTTCTCAGGATATCAACCCAGGTGTCAGGTCTGGCACCTTGATGATGGAAGTTGAGTTGGAAGAGGGACGCCCGGTGAATTTGGTCGTGCCCACTTTGTGTCATATTTACGAATTATTGAGACACATGCAGGATGGCGGGTCACCCTACCGTCTGAGTGGGCCATATCAATTCTTATACAGCTGGATAGTGAATAATTTCTGGTTTTACGAGTATTTTCATAAAACCGTCATCTCGCTTCCTACCTTTCGGCCTACCTTACTCTATATAGTTGGGGTTCGCTTGAATCCCCTCAGTTCTGATGAAGTCATCAAGCTTCTCGGTGACTTCTCTTAGTGTTCATTCGCTCCCTACCCCAAACCTTCTGGCATCAGGGTTGAAAACTCCATGGGGAGCCTGTAGGAGCGTTCTTACATGATTTTATTGTGGGATGGGTTTCTGTCATTGTGGATTGACGAGGTTTCTCTGTGTGATTTGTATGCCCCCATTGTTCTTCCCTCTAGTTTGGGTGTATGCAACTGCACATTTCCCATCCCCCTCCTAAGGCTCGAGGACTACACCTAGCCACTCCCCATCAATGGTGGTTGATGCTGATGCGGGAGGGACTTGACACAAGCATTCCCTTGCCTGGCATAAGAGTGGATTCCATCCTATCCTTGGAGTACGCAAGAATGTGGATAACACATTATCCCGATGGGATCCTGGGAAGGCTGTTTGGTAGGTTCCCAAGCCAGGAGCCATTGCTGATGTTGTGCCTATCGTGCCATTCTCATCGTCTCTGAGGGAGGACCAACTGATGTCTCTTTGTTCAAAGTGACTTAAGGTATTTACCTCTCCGAGCCCCATTGCGGCCGATGATTAGATGTACACAACCTTATTAGACATGGATGGAGATGACCCTATGGCTTCGGGTCCTGGTGGGACAGTTCCTGATGTTTTTCCAGCCGATACCGGACTCAAAAAATTGATTCCCAAGCCCCAACCGGGGTTAGAAGCTTCAGACCTTCTAGCTTCAAAACCATCTTCTAGCGTGCACATGTCTGCGCTGATCGCAATTCCAAACATTGTTCCAATGCTATCTAGCGAGGATACCAATGATCCTCATGTCATAGCGGATGACCGAGCAGTGCGTAGGTGGGCCTGGCCCCAGATTTGAGAGATTGTCACCGAAAATCCTTGGGCTGAGATAGCAACTAAAACGGAAGCTCCCCGACAACTCTTCCTGGGTTTGGGGTCAGGTGTCTTTGACTATCGGCAGTTTCATTCTCTCGATTCCTAGGTTGTCATTGCCCATGGGGAAGTTTCCGCTATTGAACACAAGCTTTCTCACCTTGATTATTCTAATTTTAGGACCTGATCCCTTGAGGAGGCCATGATGAAGGTCCATCAACTGTAAGAACATGAGGAGGGCTCTCAAGATCAGGCGACCACCCTATCTACCAAGTTGTGCGAATGAGATGCTCAAGAAGCAATGCAGAGGGATCAGTTGTCAACTCTGACTGGTAGCCTTGAATCCACGAGAAAAAGGATCTATGACCTTCAAACGATAGTAAAGCATACTCGTTCAATGGACGATGTTGAGGCCATGGAGAAGGGCGTTCTAGAGCAGACTTGAAACATCCTTCACCGCACGGTTGTTGATCTGATGGAGAGAGAAAGCCAGGCTCATTTATGACTATCAGAGCTATTCCTGTACACTCTGTTTTTCTCACCCCCCCCCTTTGTTTCTGTGAGGGAGAGGCCCCAGCTTGTGGACGTCCTCCCTTTTTTCAAATGGAATACAGTCTATGTCAATATTTCCATGCTATAAAATTTTATTGTCACTAGAACAATTATTGTGTAAATAAAAACTCACTGAATAATAATTAATCATAATTCAGAAAAATAGAAACAAACTCTAAATTTCACCTAGATCATGGGATCCAGTGAGCATAGTTTGACTATTGCTAGGGTTTTGTAGAAAACCCCCACAAACATTTTGTCTTTTCTTTTATTACCCTAATTTTTCCTGGGCCCATTTGGTGTGGACCCAGCGGGTATGTCCCAACTTTTACTTAGGTCTCCCTTTTCGAGTTTTCAACCTAACAGACTTTGCGCAACTTTTTGAGAGCAGTTTAATGTCCCGCTCACAAGACTATCATTATTGATGTTTTAGGTCTAACAACATTGACCATATATGGTGGGTCGAGGGACCTAATGATGTTTGGTTGACTAAAAGATGTCTCGATATCATTCAGACACATTTGGGGGGAGTGTGTTTAGATTTGAATGACAATCAGGGCATGTCTCAAGGCATGGGAGTCGTATCGACGTGCAGAGGTAGGAAGAGCATCGCCTAAGGAAATCTTGCCTTTGGTAGATGGGTCATGGGTGATCAATATGCAGAGCCGATGAGGGTATTGTATTAATAGTCATGAAAAGGTGTCTTTAAGTTAATGACTCTCCATTTCTGATGGCCTAAGGACTTCATGGGAGTCGAGCTTACGGAAACCACCATGGGTGGCTTGGAGAATTATGAATACCACAAGGGGTGGCTCAGAAAGGGTGTGTGACATCTGAAAGGGTTTGAGGACATCTGTATTAATCAAGAGTGTGGACTCAGGGTCCCTGTCCTACGCATTTATCTAGCGTAAAGGATGGTTGGATCTTGGAGCAGTTTAAAGTCATGAAACTGGGACATCATTTAGAATGAAACGACTTCTCCTAGTTCTTGGTAATCTCGTCAGAGAAGTTCCACCATACTCAGTTAGGGTCATGAAAGAGGCTGGTAAAATGTATCTCAGATGGTTTCTGAATCCCGAGATGGACATGGGGGCTCAGGGCCAAGAGGCGTACAGAGATAAGCATCACTTAAGAAAATATTACCTTTCATAGATGGGCCAGGGGAAATCAGTATGCAGATCCGCTGAGGGAATGGTGTGCATAGTCATGAAAAGGTTTCATTAGGCCAATGATTGTAATCTTTTGATAACCGGGCAACATCAAGGAAGTTTGAGATTCGGGACCACCATGGGTGGCTTATGAGAATTCAGAATATTTTGAGTACAAAGTATGGTTTTTGAGGAGAGGGATCCTGGATACGAGAGAAACATCTAGAATAAATTTCCCAATAATGGGTGAAGTCATTCCTTCTCTAGCTGGTGTGAGACGGTGGTTTGTGCAAGTATAAGTCGTGTACCGAGGGATAGAGAAAAGCCTTCGTTCCTTACTGAACCCATTACAGGTTTGGCTGGGAAATTTAAAGTCATTAGGTAAGGATAGCTTCCGTGAATTTTAACTTCATGCGGTAAAGACGAAGAGTATCATTAAAGGATGTTGTGCAGTTTAACGTCATGCAACGAGGTCGGGGGGAATTTTTTCCGATGCTGTGCAGTTTTAACGTCATGCAGTGAGGAAAAAGTTCCAAAGGCTGCTCTCGATTAGAATGTAACTGGGCTTGAACATCTCGTCATGCCCAAGACGTGGAGAGGGGTTGATTGGTGTAAATCTTGGTTCTAGGGCTTCTTGGATCAGGAGAAATGATATGGGGGCTCTGAGGCCGGTAAGCGTATGGAGCCAGGAAGAGTATTGCCTGAGGAAATCTTGCCTTTGGTAGACAGGCCAGGGGCTATCAATATGCAGAGACACTATGGGCATGGTATGCATAGTCATGCAAAGGTGTCCACAGGTATTTAACTCTCCACTTCTGATGGCCGTGAATGGTTATGAGGATCCTCGAATGTCCGGGCCACGAAGTCTGTCATTTGGTAAGAAAATATATGGACATGTCGGGCATATTCGACCCTGGTTGATGTTAAAGCTTAGAGATCTCCATGTACTGATTTGTCTTGTGCGTTGGGGTGTACCTTCACTCCATGTAGTTTAACATCATGCGGTTAGGACGAATTAGTCCTAGTTTGGTATTCATTGATCTCAGACCATATGGTGACTATTTCTCCAGTCACTCGAAGGATAACTGAGTTACCATGCTCTGATATACTCTGAACAGGGTGGGGGATGAAGGTTATAAAAAGTAACTCTAAGGTTTCCTGGATCAGGGGATGTGGTGTGGGGGCTCTGAGGCCAGTAAGCATACAGAGCTAGGAAGAGTATCGCCTGAGGAAATCATGCCTTTGGTAGACGGGCCAGGGGATATCAATATGCAGAGCCGCTAAGGGCATGGAAAGCATAGTCATGAAAAGGTTTCCACGTGTCGATAACATTCCACTTCCGATGGACATGAATGATTATGAAAATCCTAGAATGCTCACAGTAAAGAGTTCAGCATGTGGGGATAATAGTGTTCAAGCATGCAAGAAACATCTTCACTGAAATTGTCTCTTGAGTCAAAGTAGCCTAGCTCTGGCTTGATGTTCGTAGATACAGGTCATCATGTGAACCACGGGTAGATACATAGGCTAACAAGCTAGGGATACCCTGGAAACATTTGGATGTGAAAAGGGGGAAAACTTGTAAACCATTGCGCCATAAATCTCTCGATCAGAAGATATGATATGGGGGCTCTGAGGCCGGTAAGATTACGGAGATAGGAAGAGTACCACCCGAGGAAATCATGACTTTGGTAGATGGGCCAGGGGATATCAATATGCAGAGTCTCTAAGGGCATGGTATGCATAGTAATGCAAAGGTTTCCTCGGGTCGATAACGTTCCACATCCGATGGCTGTGAATGGTTACGAATATCCATAATTATCAAGGTCGTGGAATATGATGTATGGAGGGGATGCATTCAAATTCACAAGGAGTATTTCCATCTTTTTTTGCCATATATCTTGGGTGGGTCGTGATAAAGTCCATACAGTTTAATGTCATGCGGTGAGGATGAGAAATACACCTCGGGCAGGTCTGGTCCGTACACGGGGGAAGATGGAATTTTTTTAATCCTCATTCAGGAATGGCTGGGCCAGGATGGGAAGCCTTGGCATCCCTACGCATCCTACGAAGGCAGGGATCAAGCCACACGTAGTTCCTTGAAGGAGGTACACCCCGCGTAGTGTTATTCTATTCACAGGGGAAAAGGGTATTTTTGACTTTCATTTGGGGATGGCTGAGCTAGGGTTAGGGTCCCTGGCGTCACTATGTATCATGCGAGGGTATGAATCAAGCTTCACATAGTTCTCTAAAGTCTGTTCAGTTTAACTTCGTGCGGTGGGGATGAATAATACACCCTGTGCAGGTCTGGTCTGTACATGGGGGGAGAGAGAATTGTTTTTGAATGGCTGGGCCAGGGTGTGGAACCCTGGCATCACTACGTATCCTGCGAGGGCAGGAATCAAGCCTCATGTAGTTCATTTAAGGACAATACACCCCGTGCAGGTCTGGTTCATACACGGGGGAGAAGGGGAATTTTTTTATCTGTGCAGTTTAACTTTGTGAGTTAAGGATGAAGAATGCACCCCGTGCAAGGCTGGTTTATACACGGGGGGAGAGGGAATTTCTAACATTTATTTGGGGATAGATGGGCCAGGATGGGGAACCCTGGCATCGCTACATATCCTGCGAAGGCAGGAATCAAGCCATACATAGTTCTCTGAAAGAAGTACACCCTGTGCAGGTCTGGTCTGTACACGGGGGAAGGGGACATTTTATTTTATTTTATTCCATTTGGGAGTGGCTGGGCCATGATCGGGGATCCCGGCATCACTACGTATCATGCGAAGGCAGGAATCAAGACGTACATAGTTCTCTGTGGAGTACACCCCATGCAGTTCTGGTCCATACACAGGGGAAAGGGGAATTTTTAAATCTTCTTATCCGGGGGTGGCTGGGCCAGGATGGGGAACCCTGGCATCGCTACGTATCCTGCGAAGGCAAGAATCAAGCCGTACGTAGTTCCCTTTGGCGTACACCCCATGAAGGTCTTGTCCATACATGGGGGAAGGGGGACATTTATAAATCATCGTATCCAAAGGTGGTTGGTCCAGGATGGGGAACCCTGGCATCGATATGTATCCTGCAAAGGTAGGAATCATGTCATACATAGTTATCTGAAATTCGTGCAGTTTAACGTCGTGTGTTGAAGAGGTAATACTCTTAGTTTAGGGTCATAGATTTTGGACAGTTGGGTACCTGGCAGTTTAACCTCATGCAGCTCAAAAGATAACTTCTTTTGGTTATCTATGAAAAATACTTCTTCCGTAATATCGCATTTGTAGGAGTGGTGGTGAACTTACCATCCCTGGAGATCTTGGCATACGCTCTATTGGAGTAGACCTTATGTATAACATACAGTACCTCCCAATTGGGCTCCATCTTTGGAGATTTTTTTCTGGGTATCATTGTTTTCCAGAGGACCAATACCAATTCTCCTTCCATGAAAGACTGAAGATAGACCTTTTTATTGAAGTCTCATGAAATCCGGTTCTGGTATACTTCCAGATGGTACAAGGTGTGAAACCGCTTCTTTTCTAGCTGCTCCAATTCACCTAGCCACTTTTCATATTGCTTAACGTTGGATAATTGATCGCAAATGGAAATGCGGAGTGAGGGTAATTGGATCTCAATGGGCAGGACCGCTTCTATTCCGTATACTAATGAGTACGGAGTAGCCTGAGTAGCGGTGCAGATTGTGGTTCGATAAACCCACAATGAATGGAGGATTTTATCCAGCCATGAATTCTTGTCTTTGTCCACCATTTTCTGGAGATTGATGGACATGGTCTTGTTGAAAGCATCTATCTTTGTGTTGGCCGCTGCATGGTAGCGGGATGAGTGGTTAGCCATGATACCATATTCTTGGTATAGTTTCTCCAATTCGGCAGAGCAGAAGTTGGTGCCTTTATCCATCAGTATGGTTTGTGGGACACCAAATCTTGTAATGATATTGGTTTTCACAAAGATGACAATTTTTCTTTCCCCGAATTCCTTAATGGGTACATCTTCTGCCCATTTGGAAAAATATTCAATTTCCATGAGGATATATTTTAGATTTTTGGCTGTAGTGGGAGGATATGGTCCCACGATATCCATTCCCCAGACCGTAAATGGCTAGGAGTACTTTTCCTGATGAAGTAACTTCTGGTGTTGGTGTATGAAGTTGTAATGAACATGGAATGAGTGGCATGTTGCGGTAAAATGCTCACAATCTCATGTCACTATGGGCCAATAATACCAAAGTATTAAAATTTGATGGGAAAGCTTAGACCCCGGCTCATGTGCTCTGCATACTCCGGCATGCACTTCAGTCATGATGGTAGTGGTTTCTTCTCCATCAATGCATCTGAGGAGGATTCCATCGAGGCCTCATTTTTAGAGGACCTCCTGCTGACCCGTGCCACCATATAGGACAATGTTGATTACCCTTCTCCGTATTTGCTCCTCGTTCAACCCTATCTGATGGATGTTCCCCCATTAAAGGTAGTTTTCAATGGGGGTCATCCTGTTGGTGGTGGGAGAATATGGCTTAGGGATAGGACTGAATTCATGGACTTCTTCCGTCATAGCTTGAAAAAATTGAAAGACCATTCGACAGTGAGAAATACTGATAACTATTTCATCTCGGTCTGGGACAGCTAGGGCTACGTCCACATTAGATAGTGCGTCGGCCTGGGCATTTTGAGACCGGGGAATATAGTTCAATGTTGGTTCTATGGATAATTCCACCATTAACCCTTATACATGGTCAAACAGGGGAATCCGCTACACCTTTTTAAAAGAATAGTCACCATTGACTTGTTTGATGACCAGTTCTGAGTCACCTTTTACCTTAAGGTGTTGTACTTATGCTTGGAGTACATGAACCAGGGCTGCAAAGAGGGCTTGATACTCCTCTTCATTATTCGTACATCCTTCTGATATAAAGAAGGAATATGGAAAGACTCCCTTTTCTGGGGACATGAGTATTATCCCCAAAACCACCTTTTTAAATTTGGGATCATCCATCCTCTTCCCGGTTGGTCTTTGGGATGCGTCGTCGAAGTACATTTCACATTTTGTGCACTCCTCTTGAACCGGGAAGATGTCTTCATCAGGTAGCTCAACGTCTAGTGCGGCGGTCCCTGTTGAGGGCTGCTCCGCCAAAAAATCTGCTAATGCATGGGCTTTAATGGACTTCTGAGGCACGAACTAGATGTCAAACTGTTGCAGTATGACTGCCCATCGGGATAAGCGCCTGGTCAGCAGCGGGCGGCTGTGAATGTACTTGAGCAAGATACTTTGTGAGACCAAATGGACTTTATGATGATGCAAATAATGTCACAACTTTTTAACTGCGATGACCAAGGCCAAACAATTCTTCTCGATGTTTTAGTATCGAGTCGCAGCATCAATCATGTTTCGACTGAGGTAATAGAGTCTGTTTTCACTGTCGGTGTCATTCTTCTCTACGAGGAAGGCTCCTAGTGAATTCTCTAGGGTCGTCACGTATAAGATGAGAGGTCTTCCTTCAACCGGGGGAATGAGCACTGGTGGGCTTAAGAGATACTTCTTTAGGTTGTCGAACACCTCTTGGAAGTCATGTGTCCATTGGTTTGTGACTCCCTTATTCATTAACCTGGTAAAGGGATGCCAGGTTGGTTATGAACTACCAGATATAGGCCTGGTGTCCTTAGAATGCTCTCAACTTAGTGAGATTGTGGGGGGGGGGGGGGGGGTGGCAGGACAAGGATAGCCTTTATATTTTCAGGGTCAACTACGATGCCACGATGGCATACGAAAAAGCCAAGGAATTTCCCTGAGGTAACCCCGAAGGCGCATTTCAAGGGATTCATCTTCAGGTTATGCTGCCGAAGATTGATGAAGATAGTCTCATGTTCTGATAGGTGATCTAAGCACTACCTGGACTTAACCACCAAGTCATCCATGTAGCATTCAACGAATCTCCCAATGAATGGTTTAAAGACACGATTCATGGCACGCTGATATGTGGCACCAGCATTCTTGAGAACAAAGGGAATGAACCTGTAACAGAATATTCATTGAGGGTCCCTAAAGGGAGTGGCTTCTTCGTCTTCTTAGGCCATCCTGATTTGATTATACCCAAAATATCCATCCATGAAAGATAGAGCCTCATACCCAGTTGTTGCATCGATTAATAACTCCATGATCGTGACAGGGAAATCAACTTTCATGAAGTTCTGATTGAGATCTCTGAAGTCAATGAAGACGCGGACTTTTCCATTATTTTTCAATACAGGGATGATGTTGGCCAACCAGATGGGGTATTGGACCTCCCGAATTAAGCCTTCTTTAATAAGCTTATCAACATCAGCCTCTATTTTGGCAGCATGTGAGGGGTGTGTCCTTATGGTAGCCTGCTTATAGCTCTGATGATCTTCTGGCAGACCTAGGTGATGCATCGCCACTTCGGGATCGAGTTCCTACATTTCCATGTAATTCTAGGAAAAAACATCTCAATTTTTCCTCACGAAAGAGTTATATACCTCATGTTCATCGGGGGACATGGCTGCACAAACAAAAGTGGGCCTCAGGTCTTCCTCGGTACCCAAGTTTATTTCCCTGATCTCGTCCACCATGGTTGAGATACCTTCCTCGAATGCGGGTGGTGCATCCTTGAGATCTTCCTCCACTTCTTCTTCCAAATCCTCATCTTCATGATCTGACGGGGGGAGATTTTTCGACTTGGGCTCCTGGGAGTCCGGAGGTGAGGCATTGTGGGTGTCCTTGATCAAGTATTCGCCATTATATTGAGGGTTGGTGGACGTTCATGCATTGTCATGCTCTGACGTTACGGACGAAGACATGAGGACAGCTGAGTGTGCATCGAGACTTGAACCCATACTCTCAATATGGTTTATGGGCAGTACATAGTCTCTACCAAGCTATATGAGGGGGGCATGAGGAACCATTTACAGACCATTTGGAGTAGGGATACAGTCAGCACCATCGACCGAAGGCTTCTTCTTCTTTTTCTCATAAAAATAGGCATCAATGTAGTGTGACTCGGAGAGCTCAAAAGGGGCATTGTCGGTGTGCAATGTCCCACTTTTACCATTGACACAATACTTAATACACTGGTGGTTGGACAAAGGAACGACCATGTGCTTATAGATCCATGACCTTCCCAGCAAGTCATTGAATGTTGTGTTCTTCAAAACCACCAGGAATTCCGAATAGGCCACAAGGTTGACAATGTGGGTATTTAACTTAATTTTTCCCATTGGCTTCTACTCACTCAGGTCGTAACATAACCGAGTTTTGGATGAGGGTACTAGGAAATTTTCATTGTAGCCCAACTTTCGGAGTGTCCGTAGGGGAAGGAGGTTAACTCCAGAGCCATTTTCAATAAAGACTTTATTGATATCAACATCATATAGTGTGACAGACACATATAGTGGTTTGATGTGTCCCTGTATGATGGAATCCTTGTCCTGATCGGTGAAGGAAATCACCGTATTGCATTCAGTCGAGCCAGTCTCCGTTCGATAAATCTTTGTGGCAGCTACCTCGGCTTGAAACTCTTGAAGGATGAGAAAGGCATCTATAAGTGCCTCCCTAAGGTCTTCTGACAAACTCAAGGCGTCCAGGGTTGACATTTTGGCCGGTACCGACACCAGCTGCTTAAAGATTTTGTATTTCTGTTACAGCGTCCGACGCTTCTCCATTGGTGGGAGAGTTTTAGCGGGCATCTTGGGAGTTGGAATACATGACGAGGAGGGACCAGCTACGGAGTCGGACGTCGACGGTGTTCCAACATTTTAAGGACTCGGCCCGGCAGTTCTATTTGTGCGCACTAGGCGGCTAGACACTTGTTCCTCCTCTAATGGGTACTGCAGAATGACAGGGCCAAAGTGACTGCTTGTGGAGGTATAGGGACATTCTTTCTCATGTTGAGTGCATTTAAGGGCTCTCCCACGAGTTTCTGTGATATTAACAGTTTGGGCCAGGGTCCAACTGTAGGGTTGATTTCGTCCTTCACTACGCCTCCCCTAGTATCCCCTACCTCTACGATTCCCCCTCCCATCCCTTTTCATTGGGAACTCGGGTTCATAATCATACCCATCTTTAGGGAACGATTCCATAAGATGGATAACGTTGATGGAACCAAAAATTGGCTCCTCATCATCTGACCAGTCAACCCGGTCAGTTGTCCTTGATGGTGTCGTTTAGTGGGTTGGTGCCCATGGCACCATGTTTGGTTGCACAAAATCCAACATTTTCGGGGCTAACATTGGCCTTGTTGCGGACTGCTTCTCTTTCGCTTGTCTCCTCCCTTCTCGATTACGCCTAGATGACCGGATCGTGGAGGGTTGTGAGGCCGATCTTGTCAGCTATGTGACATTAGGGGCTGTTGGTGGAAACACTGGATGCCGTAGTTGATCTCAGAGTATTCCCTGGGCTCGATTGATTGTCTTCCGATCCATCTAGTTATAAAAATTTGGCCCCTTTTTGCTGGTTACTTCCTACCACCCCTCCCCTTTGTCGGAGTCAGTGGTAGAAATATATGTCACATGTGCTGGGGGTGGTCCCAGCTCGAGCTGTCCCGGAGTCTACCATCCTTTTCAAGAGGTATTTGAAGACGAATCATTCCCGAATATTGTGCCCCAACATTCGATGGTAGGGACAGTAGTCCAGCCTATCATCAAGGCTGACTTATTCGGGTTTCCTCGGCTCCGGGAGGTGAAGAAAGTTGTAATTCATGGCGGCGATGAAGTAGTCGCAGACTTGGTCAACTCGGAATGAGTATAATTTGTGTCTTCAATCCTCAAATTGGTTCCTCTTCGAAACTCTCTGATCGCCCCACTTAACTGGAGGAGGCCGCTGATATACAAGGGGACCTTGATGATTTGGTGGAGGCTTGAGTAGTGGAGAAGGCCCAGGGGATGGATTGAGCATGATAGAGGACGCTTCAGCTCTAGATGCTCTCTTTGTGGGAGCCTGCGAGGCTAGTTAGGACTTTCAATTGGTCTGCTGCAGGGAGTCCTCAATTCTTTGGGAAATGGGTGAGAGATGGTGGAAGCTAGTGGTGCACTCCAATGGTATGAGCGGTGTTCGCAGATCCTCTCAAAGATCATTGATGCATATGGAAACAACTCCTATTGAGGCATTGGCCTATTCAGAGATTAGTTCAGACCTTTCCATATAGCGATGAAATATGAGACCCTCTCGTTCTGCCTCTGCTTGCAGTTCACGAGGTTGCTGACCGTTGTTTTAGGCAACATTGAGCTGAAGTGGAACATGAACTACTGCAAAAGGTCTTCTCTGCTTTTTATTGATTGGGATGTTAGGCTTGTATACCAGACGAAGGAAAATCTTTACTAGGTCCATACGAAGCATTTGAGTTTCACTGCTTCTTGTTGTTCCGGAGTTCCCATCATAAGGTCACAATAAGACGCTTAGTGCATCAAGTGGTATCCTGGATCACCTGATCCATTGAAGATAGGGAATACAGGGCTCCAAAAATTGGGTGGAGGTGGTGTGTATGTCAACCAATCTAGGTATGGCTTCCTCTCTGGCTGTATCGCAGCGCATCGACCTTCCATTGCTTCCAATCTCGCTATCAGTGCCTCGATGGTGTTGTTGAGACCCTAGATTACATCCTATTGGGCCCGGTCCTAGGATGGTGTATCCAGAGGCATTTCATTAGGATCCAGCTCAGTTGGAACTAGGGGTGCATGTTCCGTTTGTGACACCTTCAGAGGGTTTATACGTACTCACTCCGGTTGCTTCCTGAGTGGAGGGAAGTCTTGGTATTCATTCGAATCCACATTTAGGTAGTTAGATGGGCCAGGACCTCATTGGGAAGGAGCCCTGACCGTACTTCATTTGCTGGGGTAACCCTTGGTCTTTGAGGTGAACTTACTAGGAGTGCATGTTGTGGCTCCTCTTGGGAAGCGCTTTCAATAAGAGGATTCCTCGGGAGTATCTCGGCGTTAAGCCGCCTCAATTATTTCATCTCCTCTTACTGTCAAGCAAACCTCTCTTCGAGCGTAAGTGGCTTGTTTTTATCGAGAGAAGCAGGCGGGTTTAGGGTAACCGGACCTTTATTATTTTCCCTGTTGAAAGCTCATAGGGTAGGCGGAGGAGGGTTAGCTGGAAGGGTGGCCATATTTAGGGCGACCCTCTGGTTCCGGGTGTGCACACCTAGTGGTTCGTTGTGAGTCACAGCCTAACCGGAACCGTCATCTCCCTATCCTTATGTATTTTCATCATCTCTAGTGTCACCAATGGGGATAGCCTCTATGGAGTTGATTGATACATGTTTCAGGGTGGAGGAGACTTCATATTTAAAATAGGAAGAGGATCTCTCTCATCTTTCATTGGTCCTCCCCCTCCCATCTCGGGATTGCTTTTGGACTCCTTGACGAAGGGTGACGTGGAAAGTCCCTTGATGTGTCCTTACGGTACACCTCCCTCTAGAAGGGGATGGTGAATCAAAAAATAGGATAGGGCAGGATCCTCCAATCATGACTGTCCTCCCCAGACGATAAAATACTGATCCTCATGGGGGAGGTTGTTATTGAGGTGGTAAAAATGCCCCCAGCCCTGAGGGCTGGGGATGGCTCCGTTCCATGGAAATTGAGATTCTTCCCATTTTTATTAGTCTTACGGGGGCATTTGATGTTAAAAATTCCCCCTGCCCTACAGGCTGGGGTTGACCCTGGATTTCGGTAGTGGCTGCTGCTATCGCTACCTGCCTGATTTTGCGTGCCCCGATTCGGGGGTGAACTGGTTCTGATGCCGAGTTCACTCATGACTCAATCCTCTTCGGGGAGGCTGGAAATGACCACTGATTGGCCTCTCTTAGGCGAGAGGCTTGTTGTATGCTCTCAGTGGATTGATTCAGGAGTTTTTTAATGGCTCGCTCCTACTGGGCCTAATGCTTCTTGGACTTATTCATGGCATTTATTTACTGGGTGTGTCGCCTTTCTCGAACAGGAAGACCACTCGATCACTACCTCGCTGGGATGGTGTTGCAAGCCACTATGCTGAACAGGTTCATCTGGGTGAGGAGCGGAGTGAAATGCAGAGCTCCATGTTCTCCCCATCCTCTGATATGGACTCCCGTCAGAGCGTTGGCAATGAGGCCGCACAGATGGTGTAGGGCATGGAGGCAGGCTAACTCTTTCTTTCCATTAAGCCTCTCAGGTCTCATTTGTCATGCGAAGGAAGAGCTTCTAGGTCGATGTGAAACAGGAGGTCTCCTATTGTCTTGACATGGTCTACATACCCGTCGTAGGTCAGGAAGCTTGATTTCAGCTGGCGGAGTGTTGTCCATATGTTGTAGCGGATTTCATGAACGCATTCATCCAACAACTTTTTGGGTATGTCAAATTAAGAGGTGGTCGTGGGCCAAAACATTACCAGTATATCATCATTGGCCAGTCGTTTCCTCAGGTCCAACATGTTGGCATACTCCTCCGCTAGCGATTCCTCTACCTAGTTAGCCCAACTGAAACACTCACCGATAGTGTGGTTGGGGTGGTGGGTCCGACAGGTATTGAATTGTCATGGGGGTGGTTCCGAGGTGGTTCAGAAGATGAACATGGCCCCATAACGTCTCCTGATTGAAGAAGGGTGTCGTTGGTGACTAGTTGGTAATCTGACATGCTTGATCCCGTCCTTCTGAGTGCCTTGGCAAACAGGGGCTTTTCTATGCTTGATTCGGCAGGGTGAGGACCTTCCTGTCGATATGATATGTCATTGCGGGGAGGACCTTCGAAATGGTGGCCGCAATGGCTAGGACTACCAGTACTACTTGACGCCTCACTACATATATGACTTTTGCAGTGCATACCCTGAGGAGGACCTCCAAGGCATGTCGCTTCAAGGGGAGGACCTTCTGGCTGCATAGCATTGTTGCGGGGAGGACCTTCGCAAAAACTGGCATCCTGGTGAGGATGACCATCATGGTTTAACGTTCGATGTGCATCTTGGGGAGGACCTTCAATACACACTACGACATGGGGAGGACCTTCTTGTTACTTGGGGATACTGCAGGGAGGACCTTCGCAATGGTGGTCATGGTGGTGAGGACTACCATCATAGCTGCTGCAATGGTGAGGACTACCATTACACCTACTTCAGGGAGAATATCTGCGGGGTACGACATTGGGAGGGCCTTCACGATGTACCGCAATGAGGGGAGGGACTTCCCGTTGCTTGACGTCTCTATGGGGAGGACCTCCATTACCAGGGTGGAGAGGACTACCAACGTGATCTGAATCCTGGATGCATGGAGTGTCATTGCAATGTAACCCCTGGGAGGACCTTCAGGGTAGGCTACGACAAGGGGAGGTCCTTATTATCATGATGAGATGCCACTACCGGGAGGGCCTCCATAGTTTTGACTACGATATCAAGGACTACTATCAGAATCTGTGGTCCCACTACATGGAGAGTGCTTACAGTGTATACCCTGGGGAGGAACATTAGGGTGGACCACAGCAAGTGGGTGCCTTATTAATACTCTATCTTCTAGTCACATGGAGGGTTTCCATGACTCGCATCAAAAGATGAGCTCTCGTGATCGATCGTTATATTCCCGTGGGGGAGGCCCCTGCGGGTGCTCTAGGGAAGACCTTCAGAGCTACTGGTAGCAAAATTACAGGGAGGAACTTAATAAAAGCTACTACCACTCCCATAATATGGTAATGTTTGGTCAGGTTTTTGAGCCTTCGGTATGCTCTTAGCAGCATCTAGAACCCCATCTTCAAGTAGAGTGGAGTTTTGAACCCGTTATTTATTTTCAGCCCGCCTTCGGTGCGTTCGAGGAACATTCTTGCAGGAAGTGGGGATAGTCTGTTATTGACAACGAACTTCACCTTTGCGTCCCTATCTAATTGGGTGTCATGATGTTGTCGGGATACGCCGACGAACATCTTGACTTTTAGCAGGAATATATGCCTGCTCTGGAGCATCCACCATGATGGATGGGTGTCCCCCAGTTGGAACGATGACGCTGCTTGATCCAGCTGCCCTTTCGTCACAGAATATAGTCGGTGACCCTCCTGGGTGGATGCAGGGATGCAGATTTTCTCCGAGGTGACTATCTCATCTCATAGATGAGTCACCTCAATTGGGGAGATGGGCTCACGGGCCTGAGTCCATGTTGTTTCCACTGATGAAATTACATTATGGAATTTCAGCAAGATATGATCTAGGATCGATATCTGCTCCGCCATCATTTCCAGGATATGCAGAGAGGCATCTTTGGATGGAATGGGTATGAAGGCGCATTATAGTATCGGAGTAGGAATATCCTGCTCCAGTCCTCTGGTGGTCAGTGGGTACTAAAAATTATCCTATGTCGGGACAGGTGAACGAATCTTCCCTTGGGTCGGGATATGCCAGTTTATCTCTCTGTTTGCCACAACATCTGGATGGCAGACTTTACTTGCATCCACTGGGTGTTGGCCTTGCATATTTTGGTTTCCCAACGTATCGAGTCAGTGGCATTTCATGGGAGGGATACATGCCCGCCTATTAATTGCCGCCACATCTGGATGGCATGCTTTATTGATTTCCACCATGCCAGGATTGTAGGCATCAAGAGCATATGCTTGGAGCTGGTCCTGCAGGTGCTGGGTCACCACCACGTCGGGTTGGTGGGCTTCACGACCCTGGGCAGGGAGAGGTGCCGGCCGGGTAGGTGCCGTCCTGCGTGAGCGACGGGCTTGATGGAGCCCGGTGGGGATGTGTGCCTAATCGTATGATGCCGCCATGTCTGGATGGCGGGCTTTAGAGGAGCGAATAGGTTTTTGTGCATGTTCGTGATACATCTCTGTGACTGGGCAGCAGAGCTCCTTCTCCGGGACAAGGGTGATGACCGGTCCTTGGTTGTACGTTTTCCGCCCTCGTCAGGCATTCCTTGGGGTCGGAGCTTGGGGATCAGGGGCCTTGATCCTCAGTTCAACTTCCTCCTTTGCGTGAGGAAGCTAAGTCGCAGCGTAACCGTGATGACGTCTCCCGATGGGGTCCTTAGAGTGGAACCCCCATTCAGCGGGGATGAAGTCCTCAACGTCGACCTCATACTCCTCCTTATGATAAGGGAGGTACACATTGTCTCGTTCCAGGGATAGACTCTCAAAATGGTTTGAGACGGCAATAGGGGCCATATTGATCTAATTTTTTGGCTGCTGTTGGGCAGGCGATCGGTGAGTCCGGGAAGATTGGAGGGTGTGCATGGCCACCTCCACTGTCAGGAGAGTACTGTTCACATGGTACTCTTGGGTCAACGCATCTGAGACCTAGCGTTGAAGACTCTGGGTAGGTGATAGGGTCCTCAGATGGTGAGGAAGTCCGATCATTTCATTGTTGGAAGCACACACCCCTGAGTTCCTTCGTGACACCATGGGATCTAAGGGAGTTCTGTGTTGTTCCTGTAAAACATTTTAAATAATGCCAACAGAAAACCCGTCAAAGCAGCATCTCATGATCCCATGCAAAAATAATGACCTCACATGGCCCTACATGTGAGTATAAAGGGGAAACAAGATGGGATTAGTTTAAATCCATCATGCTTGGTTAAAGATTCATGTCGGGTTCACCATTTTTTGTCTCGCGGTGCATGATGGGGTTTTGGGGGAGAAATTTGTGCTACCCAGTGGTTGATTAGAGAATATTGGGTTTTGCTTAATCACCAATATCGGGTGCACTGTTTTCGCCTCAAAACACCCAATGGTTCCATATCCAACAATGTGTGGACCTACTTTCCAAAGGTAGGTGTTCTCTGGGTGGTTTGACTAGCGATGCTTAAGAACTCACATTGGTCAAGAGGATGGGAAGTCAGGCTCATCATACCCTTTTGGGGGGAATTATTTCCTTTTCTGGGACTCTCTTATAGATTTAATACATATTCATATGTTTGCAAATATTTGGATTATACCCAAGAATAGTATCCATGGATTAATCCCAGTTGGCAATGGTCAGCTGGACACAGGGGTTCGAAATCATTTATGCCTGAGGTTTACCACCCCTCATTGGATTAATGACCTCGAGGAGTCTAGACTCATAGAGACAACACTGATTTAAATCCTCGTAATCAGGAACTCTAGAGTTTATTGTCATCAAGGGGGGACAGATAATGACTTGAGTGTCTGGATCGAACACGTTATATGGGATTCCTACGTATCCTCATGAGAGGAATCATAATCCACATAGTTCAGTGGGGTATTGGGCATAAACTCTAGGCTTCCCCGGGTTGGTGCGGTGAACCAACGTAAAGTTGGTCGGATCGACCGGTTGTTGGGCTTGAACCTCGGGGAGGCTTCCAACGTACCCTGCCTAGGAGGCAAGGATCAAATTCCACATAGTTCTAATGGTATTGTCATAGAACCAACGTGAATGTGGACCCTGGGGTCCGATGGTGATCAGGCTTAAACCTCTTGGAGGCTTCCTACGTACCATGCCTTGACATGGATCAAAGTCCTCGTAGTTCTCATGGGAGTATCGGAGAACTGATGTTAATGTGGAACCAGGGGTCTGATAGTGATTGAGCTTGAACCTCTTGGAGACTTCCTACGTACCATGCCTTGACATGGATCAATTTCCTCGTTGTTCGCATTGGAGTGTCAGAGAACCGACGAGAATGTGGACCCGGGGGTCCGATGGTGATCGGGCTTGAACCTCTTGGAGGATTCCTACATACCATGCCTTGAAATGGATCAAAATACTCGTAGTTCGCATTTTCATGTGGATTATGTTCTGAGGAAACCCAAGAGGGGATTTCATGGTCGACGCTTACAATACGCCCACGTGATTCATGCTCGGTGTGAGAAACAAGAGGCAGTAGGGACCAGATGATCACGTCGTGAAAGGTGCATCTGTGGGGAGTGGAGTGGGGCTTACACATGGGGGCGGCCCTGATTGTCGGGGCTTACTCCGAGATGGATTCCCATGGCGACAAAGCGCAGCGGGAGAGGGACTTGGCCCCAAAGAAGAACGGAGTAGCACCCTTCCCCACTACGCCCATCCTTGGACGTGGTTGTAGGGAAGTAGGGAGGTACATGGGGGATTCCTTTGTATGGGTATCCTGTCGTGCCCCGGGGAGGGGAGAAGTGCCCCAGTCCTAACAAGTGGAGGGGTAGAAAGGGGTCTCCCGGGCTCAGACTCCGCATTATCGTGGGAATGTGAACACATGAATGCTTCAGAAATCCGCTCAAGGGTCGGGGAAACCCCCTCACCCATGCTTATCGTGGGTATGTGAACTCAAAATGGTGTGTTGATGCGCCTGAGGGTTACATCACATTGGTCCGGGGGCTCTGGTGGAGACCTCGGCTCTGGGTCGATGAGTGGGCCAATGAGGGAGTATTGGAGGATCCAGCCAGATTGGAAAAATTTTATTTGTCTCAGGGAATGGAACTCCGAAGGATTTGGTGGCCCACACCGGTGAATGAGTGGTGGTTCCCTTCATGTAGGGATTTGTTACACAGTTGTAGAGGCCATCCGTGATCCAGGGTGGTCCGCGAACTGTTTGGAATTCCGCGAACTAGGGTGGTTCGCGGATTGGTGGGTATCCCACGAACCAAGGTGGTTTGCGGCTTTGGGTTCGTCCCGCATACCAGGTTGGTATGTAGAGGGTTCTATGCGAGCAGTGGTGGCTGAGGGTGACTCCATTTAGAGGTTCTTCGGTCGGGTCTTTTCCCACGTAGGAGGGTTCTACATGGTGCGATGGATCGAAAAAGGGGCATAAAATCCCTTGTCCATGGGGGATGCATCCACGGATGGTCCATGGTTCGCGGTCTTCTTTTCTTTGTTATTTTAAGTTCACTGTTCACTACATAGTTATGCATTTTTGATTCCATAATAATTCGCATCCAGCTTCATACCTACTATGGATCACAAACTGGAAATTCACTGTTTGCGAAATCCTAAGCTCCTTTCATCGAAATCTTTCCACCCGAATCTGATCGATCTCTAATTCCTCTCCTCCGAAAAAATCCCCTTCCTCTTCCCCCTTGATCTCCATTTATAGACTGGGGAACAAGATGTATATGTGGTCTTGTGGAACCTTTTGCGGAGGCCCATGACCAAAAACCCGGTTTACAAATGACTTGGTCAATCCGCAAGTCGCGGGGGGCATTGAACGCTTCTCCCCCGTGAACCAAACGAACTCGGGGAGTGCCTCGCGGCCGCACATGATTCCACCTCATTCCAGTGAATGACAACGGATGTGGTCTGGGATGGTCAACACTGTTCGCAGCTAGGGCGGTGCCTCTCAGGGAACTGGGTTGGCGCCCGTCCTGCTTCGCGCCCGCGGAGGGCTCCCACCTCCATTCTGCGAACGACAGCGGTCTGCAGAGGATTTGGACTGCTGAACCGGCTGCGTACCATCACTGTTGGACCGGTACGCGGACCGGTTGGTCCTTTTCTGATTTTTGGGGTGCTCTTAATATTTTTTCCCAATTTCGTTGAGGGAAATTGGGTAGAATCCCCCCTTGAATTAATGGGATTATCATTCTCCTTTGAGTATTTTTCCGGAACCTACAATTTCTTAGTAGAATATTTACTAAAAATACTATTTCCATTTTAAAATCAATTTACAAAGTAATATTAAAAAGAAATTATATTCTATATACAATAATAATGTACATAGTAATATTACTATGGTCTTGTTACATAACCCTTTACAACACCTGTATAAGACTGAATGATATGGTGTGCGATGGTGACAGACTCTTGGGGTGGCTCATGTAACATCTCTTGGGTGGTAATCTCTATTATCTTTTACTTCCCCCGTAGTTGGTTCCACTCAAGCATAATGTTCTCAAGATCAACATGGGTTTGGTCAAGAGTTAAGCCTAATGACACCACCTCCATTCTGAGCTCCGAAAAATGGGATTCGTATGGGGAAAGTCTCCTAGATGAGGCCATCACTTTCTTTGTCAAATTAAATTGGATTTGCTAAAGCCCTATATTTATATTAATCATGTGATCACTATTCAATGTCTATATTAGAAATGGTCACAATTCATAACAGTATTTTAAAATCCAAAAACATGAAACAAATTAAGTTTACATTTTATATAACCATAACAAACATTTAATTAGATCAAAAGGAATTTTCATTAATGAATTCCTGGGTCGTTACAACATCTACCAAAAATTCTCTACACAATATAATCTTCTAGACATACCACATGTATTAATTTTCTTCTATACCTCGTTGAAAGTAAATACAAGAATGTGTGAGATCAAAATCTTTTTATGTGTACGAGTAAGCGATAGAAAATAATTATAATAAGTGAGCAGAATATAGACATATGTATATGACAATTTAAAAAAGACAAATGAACATTAATTATAGAATTTAAATCCAATAATAGATGGATTAGGAGAAAAGAATCCTATATTTTGGATTTTATATAATGAAACTGATATTAAAAAATATTGGAATATTAATATTGTGATCACAAAATAATCTGTGACATCATTAAAATAAGTCATGGTTCTACCCCAATACAAACATCAAAGAGTGTCCAATTCCTAATGGTGGATTATGTTTAGTCTCTAATCCCATATATTACATCTCATGAGATATAAATATTTTCCTAATTCATTAAATTTCTACAAAATTTTAGGCGCACCCTTTACATTATGTTATGTAGAAACACAAGTGTTAACTACAAAAAACAATTACAATATCATCAAATATATATGAACCCAAAAAATGGATTCCTTATTACTTTTAAAATAAATTTCCATACACTATATGAAGGATTGATTTTGATGGTTTTAATGAAGCATAACCCCTATTAATAAATGAAACTAATATGGAAATTGGTTTACATAGAATGAAACCCATGATAGAATAATTTTTCAAACATTTCCCTATCTAATAATATGAATTATGGTCATTTGATACCATGAGTTTAATTACCCATAAATAAAATAGTATCGTTTAAATTATAGTGTAAATCATGAAACAAAAAACCATTAGAAAAATTCATTTTGAAAATGAAATTTGAAATTAGGAATAGAAGATAAAATTGTATTTAGATAACACATTTATCATTGTTGTAAAAGATGATGGTATGCGTCTTTTTCAAATTTCATTTTACAAAAGGTTATTTAAATCATTAGTAACAATTTCTTTTAAAAACATCAATATTTTATACATTAATGTTACAAAATGGTTTATCTTTAGGAAGTGTGTAGTGGATGGTAAAACATTGGTTATAAAGCGGAGGTGCCCTTTTGTATATCTTTGTTGAAACCTCCATTATTAAAACAATACAAAAAAATATTTCTAAAATGAGGTAGGGGGAAAATAAATGGAATAAAAAATAAAAAAATATTTGTATTAAAAATATTATTGGAAAAAAAATTAAGAGGAAAACATGAAAAATTGGTGAAATTTTGACATTTGAGAGGATATAAATTATTCCTAAAATAGTTTCATTTCCATGAAGGAAGATAAAACAAAAATAAATATAATTTTAAAACAAATTTTTTTAAAAATATAGAAATTTTGTGTAATATATAAAATTGAAGATTATAAACAGCGATAAACATTATTACTTCGGGAAAGAGGTCAAGTTATGAAAAACCCCTTACAATTTAGAGAAGATATCAATTGAAGTCCCACGCAAAGAAGAGACTGTATGGAAATAATGTTTTCATGTTAAATAAAAATATAAAATATTTTAAGATAAGGGGTGTTTTTACAATATAAAAATTATGATTGGTGTATAATATTAAAGCATGCCCCAATAAAGGGTGATTGAGATAGAAACCATTACGGCATTAGTATTTTTGACTCAAAACCCTGTGAGATAATGACAATTGATGTAAAGGCCTTGAAATTCCATGGAATGTTTTCCCTAAATACATGGTAATTTTACAAGTCCGTGAAAATTTACAGTGCATGAATCTGAGGCCCGGTGTTCCCATAATCAATTTATGAAGTTTCGTTCGAGTACATTCATTAAACGTACGAACATGATTTAATAACTTTTGAAGTGGTTCTCGGAATTTAAATCTGAGGGCACCGTTGAACTCACAACGCCTGTATTCACTTAAGAAGACTTTTACTTCGATGATAGTGAGTCAAGGATAGAAGTTAATTTTTGGGTTTTCTTAAAAAATATTAATAATACAATAAATGTAGCTACACTTTATTTTATTTGAGCCTCCACATGGTGTGTGGTGGTTAAGATCTCCTCATGGTTTTTTGAGGTGGGGCCACTGCACCTTAACCTCCAATGAGAGGTTATGGTGGTGGGACCCACCCAAACTCAACCTCCCATTAGAGGATTCCTGTGATGGGGGACCACACGGGGCTTAACCTCTTATTAATGGAAGGAGAGGAAAACCTCTCAAATCTCCCTAATTAATGATGGAGAGCCTCTTGATTCCTTAACACCCCATTATATGTGGAGAAACTCCTTGACCCCCCCCCCCCCGCCTTAATGGATCCAACTCCCCTAACATTTAATTTGTGTCAATCTCCCCTAATTAATTTGTGCCAAGTCTCATGAAATAATTTAGGGGAGCCTCTTAAACTAATTCTCCAATTTTGGATTTTTGTTCCAACAAAATAATAGATAAAATATTTCTTCAGTTATTCTCATTTGGTAATTGGGTGGAAGTTGGGAAGGGGGATTATTGAGAGAAGAGAGAATCCACCAAACGAAGAATGAAGAACGTGTTCTTCCAACGAAGAACGCCAGCAATGACCCTTCTTCGACTTCTTCGACGGACACCTACTGACGTAGACCCACTTCCAAAACTGTCGTGTGAACTTATAAGTGGAAGTGTGTGGTGGACGCGATGAACGATGACTATTTCTTCATCCCATGACTTCACTGTCGACGCCCGACAATCCATGTAGGGGGTTATTTCATGTTGATGCCTTTCTTTTCTTCTTCTCATCATCGAATGAAAGAAATCAGTGAAAAGTGATGTAATTAATTTTTTATCACCTTATTTTCTTGATGAACAAATTTATACCACTTTAAACATAGAGGATGCGGGCCAACCTAACATGGGCCGACATCCTCCGTCGATTATCTTTCTGGTGGTGTTCTTCAAAGTGGAAATGAGGCGAAGAAGGCAGCAATGACAAATCTAGAGGCCCAATCTTGATGCACATGGACATTTCATTACTTTTTCGGAATACTTAATAAATAACAAAAACAAACACACAAGGATCGTAATAGTTTAGTGTCTTTGGAAACTCAGAACATAATCTTCTAATCATGGTGAATGATCTTCAACATCTCCCATGAAGATCTTCCCCTTTTATTTTCTTACCTAAAACATCTATTTATAACCTGGAGAAGAGAAAACATATAAAGGGTAAGATCAAATTCTCAGTAAGTGTATGTATGGAGAAAATAAAACAATACATATACGTTTGAACTTAAAAACACGAACATAATATTTAAACATAAAAATCTTGAGCAATGACATAAAACCTGGAAGTACGTAAGGCATAGATCAAAATGGAACATCAATCATGATAAAATATCATGGATATAAAACATGTATTTGTTGAAACCATTAATCACATGATATGATTTCTATATTAGCCAAGGCATTGTCGCCAATACCATAACAGTGGACAAAGTCCCTTTCTGAACCGATTCCACTCCTCGTTCCAGTCTTGTAACACTGAACCGGATTAACTTACTGTTCTAGCCATTTCTATCTCATGAGATATAAATCATTACCCAATGCATTGGAGGGAGATATAGGTCCCAAATATCTCACAATGAAATCATTTTTACATGTGCCACAACATAAACATTAATCATTCATCATAACCCAAAGAATAAAATGGGTTTCATTAACACCATCTCATCATAACATAATTCATATAAAACAAATGGATGTCATTTCATCATATGAAAAGTAAAACAAAGTAAATAATAGAGACATTATACTTGAAACATGCAAATATGAAATAATTTCATCTTATATGGAAAATAGTTTTGATAAAACACTTGAAATGAATTCTTGAGGAAAATATCCTTTCTTCTTCAAAATCATTTTCTTTTTCACAAAATGCAATGAAATTTTAAACGAAAAGGATTTTGTTGAAAATATTCATGAAATATTTTAGATTAAACTTCATGAAAATAAGGCATTAGGAAACCATAAAAATCCGTTCATGCTGTATAAGTTAAAAAAACATTGTCCTCGTACTTTTAACGGAAAAGTAAAAATGTACCACGTATGGTAAAAAAAGAAAGATTCTTTCAATAACACAAATTAAAAGTCAAAAAGGGTTAAACATGAATTTAAAAATACATGGAATAATATTAAACACTTTATGAAAAACATTTTTATAGACATGGATGAAAAATATAACCCCAGTAGATACTTACGAATAAACAATCTCAGATAAAAACGAGATTGGAAAAGTTATCCCTTACCTTATGTCTGATATGCTTCGTATGTATCAGAACCTCCTGAATGATGATTTAAATAATGTCATTAACTTATTAAAGAATCATATTAATTTTTATGATATCATATATGGTTCAATTATGTCTTTATATTACCCATTCTTTTGTAAATTCAATGTTAAAGCAGCATTTTGGGTAAAATCGTTTCATTTATCGTACGTGTTTCGACTTGTTGTTCTTGATATTATTACATATATCCTGATTTAATTAATTCAAGAATTTAAATAATGATTTATATATCATATATATTCAGTATATTTATACATATATAACATAGATAAGTGAAATTAAATACACCGTTCAGGGAGATGGTAGGCCGTACGTACGCATGAACGTTGTTTTCCTTTCCTTATTGACTTGAATGAAAGTAAGTTGAAGTCATATATATATATATACATAAATACTATTGATTTATTAGGTAATATATTTCATTATTATTCATTATATATACTTTATAATCATTCTTGAAAAGGTAACCTGGAGAATGAATCTCATCACGTCGTGGAGATGGTAATCCGTATGTACGCACGGGTGATGATATCATTCACATAATTATTGAATTGAATTGGAGTGGATGATATAACATCTCAGAATAAATATGATGTTATAATTACTATATATAGTTATTCTTTACACTATTATATCAATCCAAGTAAGGTGGTGGTAGAAAAATAGATTACACCATGATGTGGAGACGGTATTCCATACGTACGCACGTGCGGTGATTTCATTTTTCATAGGATGGATAGAAGGTGAAATGGGGTTGTTTCATATTTATAATAACATATCAGTATATTATTGATACTTATGTTATTAATTTATAATAAAACAACTAAAGATGAAGAAGTAGAAGAAGAAAGAAACTTGAAAGAATCGGTAGAAGAGATTGCCTCTTCTTCGACGCACCTCATTTAAGATTGCTCTTTAGGGACTAGATTTTGTCTTTTGAGAAGACCCGAAAATCCATATTCATTCTATGGAAGTGGATAAGAGAAATGGGTAGGGGTTGGCCGATCTTGAAGGCTCAAAATTGTGTAAAGAGAAGAGGGATGAGGTGCCCTTTTATAAGGGAGGAGAGGGGCACCTTTGGAATTATAAGAAATATTAATAAATTCAAACCCCACATAAAAACTTCCAAAATGACTCAAATACAAATATTAGATGATATAGGGTTGTAATATCCTCAACCAATAAAATGTATAAATTTCTTGAATTTATTTTAAACATTATCAACTTGATTTATACTTATTTAATCTATTTAATTTTATTTGTGGTAATAAGATTCTAAATTTTAAATTGTTACAAATAATTACATATGTATTTAGAATTTTCCATAATTTTATAATTTATAAAATTTTGGAACATATGAATTTTAAATATTTTTGTGATTTTTAAACAATTTTATATTATGTTATTTTTATAAAATAACAATAGTGCCAATTTTGACACTACTCATTTATTTGAATTTAAATAAATTCCTCATAGATGATATGTTCTAAATAAAAGAATTAATAGATTCATAACATGTCATATTTATCTAAATAATTAGTTGATCACATTAAATAGTTCATATAATATTTATTTTAATTTTTTTAAAACCATTTATTTCATATTTCAATCAATAAAACAATTTCAACATCACTATTGTGTCACATTTAAGTATGATTATTTAATCCCAAAAAATTCTAAATAAATTCACATGATGTAGATAATGTTATAATATTTCTGGAGACTATTAATTTTCAAAGTTTGATGATGTTTATCACTAAATTAAAATTATTATACTTATAAGATTTAAGAGAGTGACATGTTGTCACTTTCTTTGGTTTTAATAATAATTATATTATTTTCGTGGTCAAGAGTACATATAATTAATCTATTCTGACCCTTAGGTAATATTCGTCGACTTTTAGTCATCCAATAGAATTTTGGCAGGTGTTAGAGTAATTTTATATTCTTATTTTTACCCTTAATTACCTGATTTACCATTAAATGCAGTAAATACAAATTACCGTAGTTACAATATTCATAATATCAATACAAATTAACCTATTAACATAATTTGAACCCACTTAATTCAAATATGGAATCCATTTTTCAAAATTCAAATCACATAAGATGCAGTAAATAATTTAAAATTAATCCCTTTGTTAAGAAAATGGGTTTTAAAAGTCAAAACATTTCCAAAGATTGAAATGTTTTTACCTATGAATTCAATGTAAAATTAATGGTAATGAAATAAATTATATTAAATGTTAAAAAAATATTCTATTTATACTTTAAAACCGTTCGATATTATAAATTAACCATATAAATTATTTCAATGAAAAAAGTTGTTTTTAATTAAAATATAGCATGTTTTTACTATTCATTAAATTATGAAAGTTATCAGAATAATATGAGAAATTTATCAAAAGTAAATTTTTATATCCTGATCCCTAAGAATAATTTTATTTTGTCATTTTTAACTTATAAACCTATCAAAAACTAGATTTAATGTGGGTGTGCCATCAAAAGGCGGAAAAATTGCATTTAAAAAAAATACTTATTTTACTCGAAAAAATTATTTTGTTCACATAACATGTTTTAAAAAATGTGTAAGATGAATAATAAGGTTATAAAATAAAAAATGTAGTTAATACTATTCATAAAAGCTAGTTCATAATAATATTATAACAATATATCATGGTTTAGTGAAACCCGGTATTGCGTACAACACACGCTATCGAGGAAGGTCGCAATTGCATGTAACACAAGACAAAAATAGTGTTTGCCTATAATATAATATAATACGATGTTTTTTATAGCACAAGCTAATTTTAGTGTAACGTACTACACAAGACATAAACGAAATTAAAAGAATATTTTTCATAAAATCGCAGAGTGTTACATTCTACCCCCCTTAAAATGAATTTCGCCCTCGAAATTCGTCGGGATTATAATTGGTTTACTACTTGAAAGTTACGTTAAGAGAAGCCCACATCGTAAAGAGGAAGACCAAAAATGAAATTTAAAAACTAAATTATGAAACGTAACGGTTACCCAAATTAACTAATCATTAGGTTTCCACATACGAGAATATAGGTAAAAATATGGATGTGGAAGAGAAATCTAACCATCATGTTCTGATAGAGAGTTGGAGTGAACATGGCTATGAAGAATCCAACAATTACAAATCCATAAATTTGTGATGATCTAAGTACCATCTGATTCATCAGATATGAGGACATTAGGAAAACATTTTTGTTTTCCAAGATCATTTCCCTAAAGTTGAAATATTGTTGAATTAAAAGAAATACTTAGTCGATTTTGGTACAATCTTACTGTTGTTTCTGCATTGAACAATTTCCTCTTCATCTCTTAAAGATATGAAGTTTAATTTTCCTTCTGTGAAGTGTTAGCAGATCATGCGATAGAATGATAGGTCATTCCATCTGTCTCAAATAAACAGATAGAAAAAGTTATTAAATATACATAAGTCCATCTATAGTGAGATTAATTGTTTATGGTTCTTAAAATGGTATTATACTTCAAATATCATACCTCTTAATATAATAGAACTATTTTCTACTAACCAGGGACTTCCTGTAGGCCAGTGGTAGGCGATAAAGGCATGTCTCACTTTGGTTGTGGGTTCGATTCCTACATCCTTGTCTGAAGTGAAGAGTTATCGCTCATCCTGCAGGTTTTCCTTTTTCTAAAACTACATTATTATAACATCCCATAAATAATATTGAAAAAAGTTCTATCCTTAAACAATACTTACTTATGTCCAACATAATCTATTCCGATCTTTAGGCTTATCTAAAATACTTATGTCCAATCTCATAGTATAAAAAATCAATTACTAGAAATGTCATCTACCGAGATTGTGAATACCATCATTTATCCCCCGTATATCATAAGATATATCCTATTGGTCACATTCCAAACATGTGAATGCCTTAATCATGTATTCTCTTGAAAAATGAATACCCATTGAACCTTAGTGAAAACATGAATGCTGTTTAAATTTAACACTTTCCACATACCAAAATCCAAAAATTTCTATATACTCAAACCATGATATAACTTTGTCCTTATATCAGTCATGATCTCATGAATACTATCAAACATTTCATTTTCTCTTTTTCCGTTCATTATGCGCATATCATCCTCTTTCAAAAAATATTTCAATCACTTTTCATGGTTAGCGGTACCATATAATTATTGAAAACAAATACATATATATTCCAAAATTCCACGATACCATAAATGAGATTCCATGATACTATTTTGAAATACCATTATATAAACACATAATCATTACAAAACATCATTTTAATAATAAACATCACAAATAGTGATCGCATGTGACTTCCCTTTATCCTTTGCCTTAAGAGGATTCTCACGTTGATCATCATTAACCCTTGGATTAGAGCATTGATTAGCATAATGCCCCATTTCATTACACTTGAAGCATTGAAGTGTTGGTTGTGCGTTCTTTGTAGAATTTTCTTTATTCACATCATTAGCAACCCCTTTTCCATTACTTTGACACTCAGATGCTCGATAACCTTCTTTTCCACACTTAAAACATTTTCTAGTCCCTTTAAGACAATCTCCACCATGCTTTTTTACACACTTTGAGCATAAAGAAACATTCATCTTCTTTTCACCATTATTCTGAGATTTATACTTGAACTCCATCTTTCATTTCTTGTCAAAACCACAAGATGGATATGTAACACAAACTTTTATTTCTACCATGATAACACAACGCACAATTTATTCATAGATATTGAAGTCTCTTATAGCTAATGCCCTTCGAAGACTTGGTTTTAAGACACTGAAAAATCTATCAACATTACTTTTAGGTTGGATGATAAATCCAGATGCATACCTTGCAAGCCTTGTAAAATTCACTTTGTATATACCAACTGATTCATCATCATTTTTCTTAAGCTCATGGAAATCCTTTTCCATCTTTGTTCGAAGAACACGAGGGAAGTACTTATTGAAAAAGAAGTACTTGAACTCGTTCCATTCCATGGATTCAATTTCATCTTGGGGCCTTGTATTTTTAACGAGATTCCACCACTGGTCTGCTTCACCTTCTAACCAGTAAATAGCCAAAATGACTTTTTCATGCTCCGAACAGCGAATTATGGAAAATATCTTTTCAATGGTACTAATCAATTATTCTTCAACAAGTGGATCAGAAGAACCACTTAAAGAAGGTGGATGTTGCCTCATGAAGGACAAAATAGAATATTGTTCCCTTCTTTCCTCATTTGGAAGTTCAGAATGATTCATATCTTGTGTGAGTATATAAAGAAGATTTTTCACACCATCTCCCATAACATTGGTTTGTTCAGGAGGACAGTAATTGCATTGTTCATTACATTGATCAACACAGTTCTTTCGGGTTCCAGCCATCGTCTAAAACCCAAACAGAATAGTGTGAGAGGATAAAAATCATGCTTGGGAAAAAACATAACAAAGGGGGAGTACCTTCAATATATAACGTATTAGGTTTAATTATAAGATTGTTACCATAATTATTGGACTATAACCTATACTTATACTTAACCTTAGGGACATCCCTATACATACCATAGAAATATCTCTAGGGATCTCACTAAATTTTTCACATCCTAGTTTCCAAAGGTTAACTAAACCTTTCCTCTGATACCAGCTGTAGAGGAACAATATTGACGTAAATGAACATTACATTAATTTTTCAGAATACTAAATACATAACAAAAACCAACAAACAAGGACCGTAATAGTTTAGAGTCTTTGGAAACTTGGAACATAATCTTCTAATCATGGTGAAAGATCTTCAACATCTCTCATAAAGATCGTCCCCATTTTTTTTCTTACCTAAAACCATTTTTTATATCTTGGGGAAGAGAAAACATATAAAGGGTGAGGTAAAATGATCATTAAGGGTATGTGTAGAGAAAATAAAACAAACCATATACATTTGAACATAAAAACATGAACATAATATTTAAACATCAAAATCTTGAGAAATGACATAAAACATGGCAGTACGTAAGCCATAGATCATAATTGAACATCAATCAAGATAAAATATCCTGGAAATAAAACATGTAATTTTAGAAACCATTATGCACATGATATTATTTCCATAGTATCCAAGGCATTTCTTCCAAGACAATCTTAGTGGACAAAGTCCCTTTCTGAATCGAGTTCACTCCTTGTGCCAGTCCTGTAACACTAAAACAGATTAACTTACCATTCCAGCAATGTCTGTCTCATGAGATATAAATCTTTACCAAATTCATTGGAGGGAGATATAGGTCCCACCCATCTCATAATCAAATCATTATTACGTGTTCCACAACATAAACATTAATCATTCATCATAACCCAAAGAATAAAATGGGTTTCATAAACATCATCTCATCCTAACATAATCCATATAAAACAAATGGATATCATGTCATCATAAGAAAATAGAAACCATGTAAATAATAGAGATATTATACTTGAAACATACACATATGAAATAATGTGATCTTAGATGGAAAATATTATTGATAAAACACTTGATATGAATTATTGAGGAAAATATCCTTTCTTCTTCAAAATCATTTTCTTTTCACAAAATGAAATGAAATTTTAAAAGAAAAGGATTTTGTTTAAAATATTCATGAAATATTATAGATTAATATTCATGAAAACAAGGTGTTATGAAACTGTAAAAATCCGTTCATACAGTATAAGTTAAAAAAACATTCTCCTCGTACTTTTAACATAAAAGTAAAAATGTACCATGTTTGGTAATCAAAGGAAATATTCCTTCCATAAGAAAAATTAAAAGTAATAAAGGGTTAAACATGACTTTAAACATACATGGATGAATATTAAACACTTTATGAAAAACAAATTTGGACATGGATGGAAAATATAACCCCAGTAAATACTTATGAATAAAGAATCTCGGATAAAAATGAGATTGGAAAAGTTATCCCTTACCTTATGTATGATATGCTTCATATGTATCCAAAACTAATGTATAATGATTTAAATAATGTCATTGACTTAATACATAATCATATTAACTATTATGATATCATATATGTTTCACTTATGACTTTATATTACCCGTTCTATTGTAAATTCCATGTTAAAGCAGCGTTTTGGGTAAAATCGTTTCATTTATCGTACGAGTTTTGACTTGTTGTTCTTGATATTATTACTTATATCCTGATTTAATTAATTCCAGAATGTAATTCATGATTTATATATCATATATATTCAGTATATATATATATATAAATGAAATTAAATACATCGTTCATGTAGACAGTAGGTCGTACGTACGCGTGAACACTATTTTCCTATCCTTGTTGACTTGAATGAAAGTAAGTAGATGTCATATATATATATATATATACATAAATCTAGTAGCTTTATCATGTCATATATTTCATTATTATTCATTATATATAATTTATAATAATTTTTGAATGGTTAATATGGAGATTGAATCTCATCGCGTCATGGAGAGGGTAATTCGTACGTACGCACGAGCGATGATATCATTCCCATAATTATTGAATTGAATTGGAGTGGATGATATAATATATCAGAATCAGTATGATTTTATAATAACTATATATAGTTATTATTTACACCATTATACCCATCCAAGTAAGGTGGTGGTGGGAAAACAGATTACATAACGGCGTGGAGACGGTATTCCGTACGTTCACACACGCGGTGATTTCATTTTTTGTAGGATGGATAGAAGGTGAAATGGGGTTGTTTAATATTTATAATAACATATAATTATATTAGTGATAATTATGTTATTACTTTATGATGAAACAACTAAATATTATGAAGTAGAAAAGAAAGAAACTTGAAAGAATCGGTAGAAGAGATTACCTCTTCTTCGACGCACCTCCTTTAAGCTTCACCTTTAGGGACTAGAGTTGGTCTTTTGAAAAGACCAGAACCTCCAAAATGTTTCTAGGTAAGTGGAGAATAGAAATGGTCAGGTTTTGGACGATCATTAAGGCTCAAAATTGTGTAATGAGAAGAGGGAGGAGGTGCCCTTTTATAAGCGAGGAGAGGGGCACCTTTGGAATTTTAAGAAATATTAATAAATTCAAACCCCACATAACAACATACAAAATGACTCATAGACAAAGCTTATATGAGATAGGGTTGTTATCTCCTCAGCCAAAAAAAATTATAAATGTTTTGAATTTACTTTAAACATTATCAACTTGATTTATCCTTATTCAATCTATTTAATTTTATTTGTGGTAATAAGATTCTAAATTATAAATTGTTATAAATAATTACTTATCTGTTGGGAATTGTCCATAATTTGATAATTTATGAAATTTTAGACCATATAAATTTTAATTTATAATTTTTAAATATTATTGTGATTTTTAAACAATTTTATATTATGTTATTTTTATAAAATAACAATAGTGTCAATTTTGAAACTATTCATTTATTTGAATTTAAATAAAATTCTCACAAAGATATGTTCAAACTAAAAGCTTTAATAGATTCATAACATGTCATATTTATCTAAAAAATTATTGGAGCACATTAAATAGTTCATATAATATTTATTTTAATATTTTTAAAACCATTTATTTGATATTTCAATCAATAAAATAATTTCAACATCACTATTGTGTCACCTTTAATGATAATTATTTAATCCTTAAAAATTTAAATAAATTCACATGATGTAGATAATTTTATTATATTTCTAGAGACTATTCATGTTCGACGTTTCATTAAATTTATCACTAAATTAAAATTATTATACTTATAATATTTAAGAGAGTGACTTGTTGTCACTTTCATTGGTTTTAATAATAATTAAATTATTTTTGTGATGAAGAGTCCATAAAATTAATCTATTCCGACACATAGGTAATATGGGTCGACTTTGAGTCATCCAATAGTGTTTTGGTAGGTGTTAGGGTAATTTTATATGCTTATTTTTACCCTTAATTACCCGATTTACCTTTAACTACAGTAAATAAAAATTACCGTAGTTACTATTCATAATATCAAAAAACAAAAGTAACCTATTAACATAATTTGGATCCACTAAATTAAAATATGGAATCAATTTTTCAAAATTCAAAGCACAGAAGTTGCAGTAATTAATTTACAATTAATCCCATTGTTAAGAAAACTGGTTTTAAAAGTTAAAACATTGCCAAAGATTGAAATGTTTTTACCTATGAATTCAATGTAAAATTAATGGTAATGACATAAATTATATTAAATGGTAAAAATATATTCGATTTATACTTTAAAAACATTCAATATTATAATTTAACCATATAAATTATTGTGATGAAAAAAGTTTTTTTTATTTATTATACTGCGTGTTTTTACTATTCATTAAAGTATGAAAGTTATTAGAATAATATGAAAAATTGATCCAAATTAAATTTGTATATCCTGATTCCAAAGAAGAATTTTATTTTTTTCAAATTGAACTTATAAACCTTTCAAAATCTATATTTAATGTGGGTACACCATCAAAAGGCGGCAAAACTACATTTTTTTAAAAATACTTATTTTACCCGAAACTTTTTTTCTTCACATAACATGTTTTAGAAAATGTGTAAGATGAATAATAATGTTATAAAATTCAAAATTTAGTTAATAATATTCATAACGTCTAGTTCATAATAACATTATAACAATATATCATTGTTTAGTGAAACCCGGTATTGCGTACTACACATGCTATTGAGGAAGGTCGCAATTGCGTGTAGCGCAAGCCAAAAATAGTGTTTGCGTATAATATAAGCTAATACGGTGTTGTGTATAGAACAAATAATTTTTGTGTAACGTAGAACACAAGACATCAATGAAATTAAAAAAATATTTTTCATAAAATCTCGGGGTGTTACAACAAAGGCCGCGCTCCCACGGCCTCCGCGAACCGCGCCACCCCCATCGCGGCACACCGGTGTTCCCAGTCGACCACCTCCGGACCGCGCCGACCCAAGAAGCGTTGAACTGGCCTGCCCGGCCACCCTCTCGCCTCTCCGCAACCTACATGCGCTCTGCCCACGTGCCGCGCCGCCTGCCCGTGTACTGTCTGGTGCGCTGTTGGCCTGCCCGGTGCCCTGCTGGACTGCCCAGGCTGCCTCCTGGCCTGCCCAGTCAACTTTCGGCCTACCTGACGCCCTCCGGGCCCCCTGCCGGCCTCCCAAGAACCCTGACCAGTGCCTCACTGGCCTGCCGAGGCCACCACCCGGCCTACCCGACCGTCTGCACGCATAGCCGACACCCTCCCGGCACCCTGCCCAGCCGCCACCCAACTTGCCCAAACTGCACCCTGTTTCCCAGGCCGAGTCTCCCGAGCCGTGCCCCTCGCGGAACTGGCCGAACAGGCCTCGACCATGGGGGAGAGCCCCCTACGCGGAGTCCTCCGGTTTGAACCACCCCCGTAGTCTGCTGGGCTGGGCCCAAAAGACTGGGCTGAACCCAGCAGGCAACCCACCCAACGGGCCGGGTCAGACCCAACGGGTCTGACCTGGTCGACCCAAACTGGTTCGGCCCAGTCTGGGTTGGGCCGAGTCGGTCCGACCATGTCGGATCGGGCCCATGCCCATTACCGAACCCTTTACATTCTTTGTCCATATATTTGGCACCAGACGTCCGTTTGACGAACCGTCAGCAGCGCTAGTATTCTTGGAACGCGACAGTACCTTTGAGAATACCCCAATGGATTTTGGGGTATATTTGAGATACGGTCAGGTTGGATCGTACACGAATCCAACTGGGACCCGGGTCCAAAAGTATAATAACTCACTAACTCGGCGTCTAATCGACCCACCATCTATTGTGTTAACACCCCTATGACATGGCAGACCTTTGAGATACTTCTACATGGGACTTTGTGACAGTTTGAGTATCGACCAGTATCTCTTAGAGAGGATCCTTCTAGTGGTGAGCGAGCATTTTTGCGGGAACCTAGTTGCTGGATGAGACTTGATGACTACTGATCGAGTGACTCGGAGTGACTCATATGGATCAGTGGGGAGCACCTGGTTGTGGCGTCAGACCCACGGAGGAGGAGTGCCTGGTTGTGGTGGCACATCCATGGTACTCGATAGAAGGATTGACTCTGTATGCTATGAGGGGGAGCACATGGATGTGGAGGCATACCTATGGTGGGAAGAACCTCTGTGTGATAGAGCAGACCCACGATACTCCCTAGGATGAGTACCTCAGTAGTCCAAGGTTAGTGGGAAGCACCAGGTTGTGGCGGTAGGCCCACTGTACTCGATAGAGGAGGAGTTCTCAACCAACCGAGGGTTTGAAATGTTACTACCCCTATAATAAAATTCCTGGTTGATTTGAGTCGGTAACATTGTTTTTTCCTCATTATTGAGATGGATTACTTGATAAATTAGGTGTACGTATGGGCATATACGTATGTAAGTTTGTCTGTTGAATTGATACTTTTTTCTATATCCTTGATGGATTTGTGAGAACATGAGGGTCTCCGGGTCCCTACTGTGTATCGTTATACTCACCCCTATACTGGCTATGCTCACATCTCATTATGATGGTTTCAGACGACATACATCGTTGGCTGAGGCCGAGAGTAGTAGGACTAGATAGTACCCGGAGGTAGACATTACGACGAGTCGGTACACGGAGAAGCCAGACAGATGTGGAGTGCTGAGGAGGCTATATGTACCTACCCTTTAGGTAGGGTTTCCCAGTGGACGATCCAGAAGTTGTTATACTTTTCATTCAGTTTTACTTTTACTTTACTGTTGGTCTTGTATTTCCGATGCCATTTACTTTTTAGTTATCCTTTGTATACAGTTTTGCTTAGTTTTTTACTTCCATCTCATACTCTGTTTTGTCTGTTATAATTTATAAAGGCAATGCCTTTCCAGTTTTAGTGATTTACACCTTTGGTGCAAGTCCCCAGCCCCTAGCCTATGGAAGGCGGGCTTGGGGTAGTCACGGCCCTAGGCCCCTGGGGACGGGTCTTGACAAATTGGTATCATAGGATTCAGTTCTACCGCATAACATAGGACTATGATCTTTCTTTTTTGTGAATCAATAGTGTTAAGGGTACTAAGGGTGTTTTTAGATCAGGGAGTCCAGTGTTGGTGCGGTGGATGAAATATCCATACACCAGGACCCTGACTACTGATTTCCGACTCTATTCATGAAAACACTGATTGCATGTTTCTTTTCAAAAGTTTTTATTAAGTCAGCTCAACCAGGTCAGCTCACCAGGTATAATATTTTGACCATGTCATATCTATTTCTTTCAGGATGCCTCCCCGCAGATGACCAGTTAGTTCCTAGAGAGTCGTATACACAAATAGCCCACCGAGCGATGAGGCCTTGGTGCAGGACACTTTTCCAGTGGATTCAACAGTTGTACAACTTCCCATTGGGCCACTGATGCCACCATCCCTAGAATAATATAATGCACGTCTCTTGAGCACATTGCATGAGTTTCAGCACCAGAGGCCACCCAGGTTCAGGGGAGAGATGGACTCCTAGGAATTTGAGGATAGGCTAGAGGCTGTAGTGTATAGAATCCCACCTTTTTGTCACATAAACATTCATTACATTATACAAAACTGAGGATCTTTAAGGTTTAGTGTATTGGAAACCAGGAACTTAAAACATGAAAACATAAAACATTATTCTTAAACACTTGAAAATCTTATCCTCATGTTCATCCTAGGTTCATTACTACATCTCATAACCCGGGGACATACATCAAAAGAAAGGGTGAGCAGAAGGCCCAGTAAGGGAAACAAGAGAATCATTTTACATGTGAACATGAGATACTTCAATATGGTCATGAAAAGAACTTTAAGGAATGAGAAAGAAATCATGAGATATATCATAATAAAAATAACATTTTTCATAACATGAAGATGTGGCTACAACATTTAATATTGACAATCATTTCGTTTTACCAAGGTCCATCCCCAAGGTGTCATTAAAAATTACCAAGGTTATTCACCAAGGTATCATTCTAAAAGGTTATCTCTAGAGATTAAGTCTTTACCCAATGCATTGGAGTGCTATCTGGGCGCACCCTTGACATGTATTTATTATCATGTGAACCACATATATCATCATCAATAATTTCATAAACAACCCATATAGCATAAAATAAATGGGTTTCATTTAATAATCATAACATTTTAAAAACTGCTTTAAAGACATGATCTTTATGTCACTTTAAACCCACAGAAAAGGGAAAGCGGGTTTCATGTATGTAAATCCAAGAATTTAAAATAGAAAATTTTGGTATATATGTGAATACCCATATAGAAGAGAGAGCTTTGAGTATTCACTTAATAAAATAAAAGAACTTTAGAAAAGGAGAGAGAGACATTTTGAGACGGAAAATTCTGCAGCATGACGGCTATGTTACAGGGTTTTAGAAAACATTGAAAAGAGAGGGGACAAGGGTCAAACATTCATAAATGACCCATAAAACAGTAGAGGGAAAGAATATAAGGGATTTAATAACATTGTAATGAAATTTGAAAATATAACATATGAAATGAAGAACATGAAAGGAAGTCAAAAATAAGATTTCTCTTATGAAAATTCGGTAGCCTAACGGCGTCACATAAACCTCAACCAAAAATTAATTGATGAGATAAAATAGGGTCTCTCATAATATGAACATAAAAGATCAGTATGATAGATATAGAGATCATACCCCAACATAATAAAAAGTAACATGCAAGACTAGACATGGAATTAGAACTTTGAAAAAGGAGAAAGGTGAAAGAACCACTTAAAAATTCGGCAGACTAACGACGCTACTTAAAACTTCAAAATACTGAATTGAAGAGATCAGTTGGGGTCTCTCATCATATTATCATAAAATATCAGTATGATAGATATAGATATCATACCCCAACCTAATAAACAGTAACTTGAAATACTTGACATGGAAGTAGAACTTTGAAAAATGAGAAAGGTGAACGAATCCCTTAAAAATTCGGCAGCCTAACGGCGCCACTTAAACATCAATAAAAATGATTTGAAAAGATAAAATAGGGTCTCTCATCATATTATCATAAGATATCAGTATGATAGATATAGAGATCATGCCCCAACATAATAAAAAGGAACTTGAAATACTTGACATGAAAGTAGAACTTGAAAATGAGAAGGGTGAAAGAATCCGTTACAAAAATTCCAGCAGCTTAACGGCGCCATTTAAAACTTCATAAAATGAAATAATGAGAGTAATAGGGGATCTCTCATTATATGAAAATTAAAAGGTAAGTAAGAGGATTATAAAAGTACATCCTTTAACAAAAGAACATGGAGCAAAAAATATATTACATAAAAGAGATTTCTTGAAAAGAAAGAGAGAGGTCGGATCCCTTACCTTAAAACGTAACACTTAAAACTCAAGGGTTGGGACCTTGAGGTCTTGGGGCACCTTGGGAGGACTCTTTGGGAAGAAATAAGACCAGAAATTCTTTGTGGGAGAGTGGGGAGTCGAAATGGATGAGAGGTTGGCTTGGTATTTATAGGGAAAGTGAGGGGACAAGGCATTAATGGCCAAGGGACACCTCAAAAGTGGTTTTCTCAAAACCATGTGCTCTCCCATGGTATTTCCAAAAGAGTTAGGCCACATGGTTCCCCCCATACAATAATTAATTACCTTTGGTCGGCCAACCCATAAAATATTTCATGACATCATCATGACACAGTTATGATGTCATTAAACATACTGAAACCGTAAAACTGTATTTTTACTATTCACTGAAAATTCAACTTTCTCATAGAAATCCCAAAATTTAACCTTAACCAAATATCAATTCTCTGATTTCAAAAAATTAACTCCATTTTATAAAAATAATTTTCTAAATATTTTTAATTTATTTTTTAAATAAATACACTATTCACCGAAAATTCATTTTTTTCAGAAAAATCCCCAAAAATTACCTTGACATAATATCGATGCTCTGAGTTCAAAAATGAAATCCATTTTATAAAAATAATTTTCTAAATATTTTTAATTTAATTTTTAATTTAAAAACAACATTCACCCTAAAAAACTAATACTTGAATAATAATTTATGAAACCGTTATTTAACCATTTTATTGAATCACAACACTTAATCAAGGTGCTTAGATTATATTAATACTTTATTTAAGTGAGATTACTAATCCATTTGGTCACATTACTAATCCTAAGCATAAAATCCCTATTCATAATTTACTATTCAACAAAAATCAAGTTGATCTTATTAGAATCTAAATTTCGTACTGAACATAATTGTAGAAGACCATTTTTTAAAAATCATTACACATTTTTAATTATTTAAGGTTTACTTAAACATTTTTTAAATATTATTTTTCTAAAATTCATCAAAAATACGCATACTATATTTATCCGGTCATTTGAAAATTCATAAACATCATCATAAGAAGAAATCCCAATTTTAATTTAAAACAAAGGATTACACAAGGCAGTTACGGTCTCCTTACATATCCCCTAATCACACCAGCATAGGACCTAAGTGTAAGGTTTTCTCAGGTGAGAGAATATGAGGGAGTCTTGACCAACATTGCACGATTAGTAATTTCTATCAGTTTGAACTTCTCGCAAAGTCAATTACGTTCTAGCATCACATGATTTAGTTCAGCTTGGGTTTGGTCCAGAGCAAAGCCCAGTGGTTCTACCTCCTTCCCAAGTTCTGTTAGATGGGCTTCGATCGGTCCAAGACTACTGGGTGAGACCATCAAATCTTCTTTATATAATAATTAACCAAGATTACTTGTATTTAGATACAATAATCGAAACATCTAGTTTACAACGGTCATATTGACAAATGGTCTTATAACAGGAAAAACCCAACGGTCTCATTTTAATTATACTCATGTTATCAAATGAAACATTTTTTTTTGAGTATAAAAATAAAATAAAATAACACATAAAATCATGAAACACTATTTATTCAAAATTTCGGGTCGTTACAATCTTCCCCCATTAAGAAATTACATCCTTGTTATTTTTAAAAATTGGGTTTTGAAATTTCATTGAAATTCCCACATCGAAAAAGGATTAAGAAAAACTATTACTTTAAAAGAATGAAAGGGAAGTACGAAGGTCACCCGAGTTAACCCATACTAGGATTCCATGGAAGAAAACATGGATATGGAAGAAAAAAAGGGTCAAGTTCAGGGGGAGAGTGATAGAAAACATTATTAGGAGAAATTTAACCATAAGAAAATCCCAAACTTATGATGTGTGTAAACGTTCATTGATTACCTAGTAGGAAACGTAAACCAACAACGTTTTTGTTTTATGTTCCTTTTCATAATTTTGAGTAATTCATTTACTACATAGAACAAAAACATAAAACAATATACCTACCTTCATGTAGAGTTTCATCCTTTAATAAGTTTCTACTAAAACTAATCTTTTCTCCAAATGATGAGCATTCAAAACTACTTGGTCTCATCAAAACACAAGAATCATCTTCTAGAGAATCACATAATCCACAAATGATTAACTATCTATTTCTTCTATCTTTAAAAATTATCCCAAAAATAGAAAGGGTAAGGTAAAACAACTCTTCAAAAAGAAATAATCCCATAGGAATGGAAACTACTTTTAAATCTTCAAAGTTCCATGGTACTACCCAAAGTTCATCGTAGACAATTTCATAAATAACGGTCCTTAAAATTCCTCAAAATAAACCATACTAAGATTGAAACCCAAATACAAAAAGGATTTGATAACATAGTCTTCCAAAATAATCTTCATTGTTCATCTCCAAACAACATCAACCACTCCTAACATCTTATAACAAAAGTATCTAACCTTAACATATTTTAGCCATGATAGGTTAATCATTCCCATAAGTAACCTAAATTACTATAAGTCCACCTTAAATTCATCAATTCTTCAAAATATAAGTCAACCTTACTCCTCAATGAAAATACCGTAGTAATCTATTTACCTCGATCATATAGGGTCCCCAAAATAGTGAATGTCTTCCAAAATAATAATAATATTTTAATCCCCTAATCATCTCTATCATATTAATATGTAAATCATCACATTTCCTATTACTTTGGTTATTGGGACATGTTCTTCCATTTCCCGCCATTAACAATGAAAAAAAGTACAATTTGGGGCTTGAATACTTAGCCAATAATCATGAAAACGAACTTAAAGAATATAAGGATAAATTATAGAAGAAAAATATACCCTAACTTTTTATCCCCTAGTTTCCCATCTAGGTTATCCATGATCATATATTATTATGTGAATCATTATTTTATTTTATATTTGTTCCTTTAACAATGGTTCATACTAAGCTTATGAATTTACCAAAGCATATCCCCTAGGAGTGTCGTAACCAAGAGTGCAGCAAGGCTCGTTGTCGTGTACTACTTCCTGTTTGAGTCTAGATCAAAGTGGTGTTTTCGAGTTTTACCCCTATGTACATCTGTGCCAGAGCCACCTCTACCTGCTCGTATCCAGATAGGGATGTATTTGCTTGGAAACCCATTACTCAATACTCACCAAAATACTAGGAAGATTACCTATATATAAAATTTTCTATAATATTCTTCCTAAAGTATTAATATCCTAATTTCCACAAATAACTAAACCATCCTTTGATACCAACTATAGCATCCCACCTTTTTATCACATAAACTTTCGTTACATTATACAAAACTGAGGATCTTTAAAGTTTAGTGTCTTGGAAACCAGGAACATAAAACATGAAAACATAAAACATTCTTCTTAAACACTTGAAAGGCTTCTACTCATGATCACACTAGGTTCATTACTTCATCTCATAACCTGGGGACATATATCAAAAGAAAGGGTGAGCAAAAGGCCCAGTAAGGGAAACAAGAGAATCATTTTACATGTGAACTTGAGAGACATCAATAAGGTCATGAAAATAACTTTAAGGCATGAAAAAGAAATCATGAGATATATCATAATAAAAATAACATTTTTCATAACTTGAAGATGTGGCTACAACATTTAATATTGAAAATCATTTCGTTTCACCAAGGTCCATCCCCAAGGTGTCATTAAAAATTACCAAGGTTATTCACCAAGGTATCAGTCTAAAAGGTAATCTCTAAAGATTAAGTCTTTACCCAATGCATTGGAGCGCTATCTGGGTGCACCCTTGAAATGTCTTTATTATAATGTGAGCCACATATATCATCATCAATCATTTCATAAACAACCCATATAGCATAAAATAAATGGGTTTCATTTCATAATCATAATGTTTTAAAAACTGCTTTAAATATATGATCTTTATGCCACTTTAAACCCACGGAAAAGGGAAAGCGGGTTTCATGTATGTAAATCTATGAATTGAAAATAGAACATTTTGGTATATATATGAATACCAATATAGAAGAGATAGCTTTGATTATTCACTTAATAAAATAAAAGAACTTTAGAAAAGGAGAGAGAGACATTTGGAGACGAAAAATTCTGCAGCATGACAGCTATGTCACAGGGTTTTAGAAAACATTGAAAAGAGAGGGGACATGGGTCAAACATTCATAAATGACCCATAAAACAGTAGAGGGACATAATATAAGGGATTTAAGAACACGGTAATGACATTTGAAAATATACCATATGAAATGAAGAACATGAAAGGAAGACAAAAATAAGATTTCTCTTATAAAAATTCGGCAGCCTAACGGTCTCACATTAACTTCAACCAAAAAATAATTGATGAGATAAAATAGGGTCTCTCATAATATGAAAATAAAGGATCAGTATGATAGATATAGAGATCATAACCCAACATAATAAAAAGGAACTTGCAAGACTGGACGTGGAATTAGAACATTGAAAAAGGAGAAAGGTGAAAGAACCACTTAAAAATTCGGCAGCCTAACGGCACCACATAAAACTTCCAAATACTGAATTGAAGAGATCAATTAGGGTCTCTAATATTATTATCATAAAATATCAGTATGATAGATATAGAGATCATACCCCAAAATAATAAATAGGAACTTGAAATACTTGACATGAATGTAGAACTTTGAAAAATGAGAGAGGTGAACGAATCCCTTAAAAATTCTGCAGCCTAACGGCGCCACTTAAACATCAATAAAAATGTTTTGACAAGATCAAATAGGGTATCTCATCATATGATCATAAGATATCAGTATGATAGATATAGAGATCATGCCCCATAATAATAAAAAGGAACTTGAAAGACATGACATGAAAGTAGATCTTGAAAATGAGAAGGGTGAAAGAATCCGTTACAAAAATTTCGGCAGCTTAACGGTTCCACTTAAAACATCATAAAACTAAATAATGAGAGTAATAGGGGATCTCTCATTATATGAACATGAAAAGGGCAGTAATAGGAGTATAAAATAAAATCCTTTAACATAAGAACATGGAGCATAAAATAAATTACATAAAAGAGATTTCATGAAAAGAAAGAGAGAGGTCGGATCCCTTAACTTAAAACGTAACTCTTAAAACTCAAGGGTTTGGACCTTGAGGGCTTGGGGGCACCTTGGGAGGACTCCTTGGGAGGAAATGAGACCATAAATTCGTTGGGGGGAGTGGGGAGTCTAAATGGATGATAGGTGTCTTGGTATTTATAGGGAAAGTGAGGGGACAATGCATTAATGGCCAAGGGACACCTCAAAAGTGGTTTTCTCAAAACCATGTGCTCTCCCATGGTATTTCCCAAGGAGTTAGGAGACATGGGGCCCCCCATAAAATAATTCATTACCTTTGGTCGGAAAACCCATAAAATATGTCACGACCCGTCCTCGGGGCCCGTGCCGTGACTACCCCAAACCCGCCTTCCATAGGCCAGGGGCTGGCGACTAGCACCAAGGCGTAAATCCCGATAAAAAGGGAAGGCATTGCCTTTGTAAAGTAAACAATCACACAGAGTACAAGTGGAAGAAGTAAACACTAAGTAAAAACTGAGTACAACAGTAAGTGCGGAAAGTAAAAAGGGGCCGGAAATACAAGCCCAACTGTAAAGTACAACTCGAAAGGGAAAACAGCAACTGAAAAGTAAAGCTGCTACGCCGAGCTGTCCACTGGAAATCCCACCATAAGGGTGGGTACAGATAGCTCCTCTGCTCCTCAGGTCCCGCCGTCCGCTCCGAGTATGTCCCGCCCAGTGGTCCACCTCCGGGTACCGCCTCATCGTCACGTCCACCTCTGGGTACCGTCTCGTCGTGAGGTCCTCTTCCGGGTACCATCTCGTCGTATAGTCAACCTCCAGGTACCGTCCAGTCCTCGAACACTCGGCCTCCGTCAGCACTGCCCGTCGTCTGCATCCAACACAACGAGGTGCAGGCATAGCCCGTGTAGGGGTGAGTATAACGATACTCAGTAGGGACCCCGAGACCCTCAAGGTCTCACTAAAACCAACAAGGATAACCACAAGAAGATCTCAACAGATAAACTCTACTTAGGTATATGCCCATACATATACCTAAGTTATCAAGTAACCCATCTCAATCATGAGGAAACACAAGGATCGTGAGATCAACGGATAACCACTACCCAGGTATATGCCCATACATATACCTAAGTTATCAAGTAACCCATCTCAATCATGAGGAAACACAAAGGTCTAAAGTCTCAGCTCAAACCAGGATTTTCATTATCGAAACCGTAACTGCTGAAGAGCTCCGTCTCTGGAGTGTACAGTGGTCCTGTCACGACTCTGAGGTACTGCTCACTAACCTAAGACTGCTGAAGAACTCCACCCATCGAGTATTGCGGGCCAGCTGCTACAACCAAGCGCTCCCATGTGCCGCTACAACCAAGGGCACCTCTGTCGTGGGTCTGCCGCTACAACCAAGCGCTCCCATGTGCCGCTACAACCAAGCGCAACTCTCTCGTGGGTCTGCCGCCACAACCAAGCGCTCCCATGTGCCTCTACAACCAAGCGCACCTCTTTCGTGGGTATGCCGCTACAACCAAGCGCTCCCATGTTCCGCTACAACCAAGCGCACCTCTGTCGTGGGTATGCCGCTACAACCAAGCGCTCCCATGTGCCGCTACAACTAAGCGCACCTCTGTAACACTCCGAGTCGTTCGATCAGCAGTCGTCGGGTCTTAGCCAGCTACACGGTCTCCGTACTCCGCACGCTCGTCACTGGGAGGGTCCGCTCCATGAGCTACAGGTCGATACTCCAAGTATCTCAAAGTCCCATGAAGAAGTATCTCAAAGGACAGCCACGTCATAGGGGTCTCAACGCAACAGACAGCGCGTCAATCGGACGCCCGGTCTGTGAGTTATTAACCTTTTCGTCCCAGGGGCCCGGTTGGTTTCGTGAGCAAACCAAACCCGGCCGTATCTCAAATGTACCCCAAACTCTCATAGGGTAAACTCATAGGGAGCGTTTCTCAACGCGATCACCAACGCCGCTGACGGTTCGTCAAGCGGACGTTCTGTCAGAAAGATATCTGCTTTTTCGTTCTAGGGGCCCGGTTGGATTTCGGTGCGATCCAACCCGACCACTATCCATCTGCATCCAAAACTCGGGCGGAGGATGCCAAAAGTTCTGTATCGTCAACAGGAACTCAACGCAACAGACGGCGCGTCAGTCGGACGCCCGGTCTGAGAGTAATTGACTTTTTCGTCTCACACTCACCTTGGAAAACTTCCCCGGAGGTCACCCATCCTGATCACTACTCTAGGCCAAGCACGCTTAACTATGGAGTTTTAACCACGTAGGCTCCCGAAAAGGAAGGTGCACCTTGAGTATAGTATACCGAAACGACCGTCTCGATCCAAGGATCACGTTGCCGCTAACGACGAGTCTTTTGGAGGCCCGTAGCACAAGATACGGGCATTTGACCAAACCGCTCGGTAACGGGGGTTTCGGGCCTGGGCCGTCCCGGCCCGAGACCCCCCGGATGGCCCGAACCGGGTCGACCCGCCCCAGACAGGGTCGACCCGGCCCGGCCCGGCGCGGCTCGGCCCGGCCCGGCGTGGCCAGGCCCGGCGTGGCCCGGCGCGGCGAACCGGCCAGGCGCGCCGGTTCGGCGCAAGGCAGCGCGCAAGGCGCACTGCCAGCTGGGCTGAAGGCCGAGCTTGCTGGAAACGGGGGGCCGCCTGCCCCCCCCCCCCTTTTTGTGAAATCGGCCCCCCTCATAATGGGGGGCCAAATAACTGCTTGGGGGAATTAAATTCCCCCGGTTTCCACCAACCCGGCCGGCCCGACCTGGCCTGCCGGCTTCTTGTCAACAGGACCGGCAAGGGTCGGTCCTCTTCCGTCTTCCGGCACCGGCGGCCCGGCTGGCCGCCGGTCATCACGATCCGCCGCGGCCCGGAACCGGCTGCGGCCTTCGTCAACCGGCGCGGTGCGACGGCACCGCGCCCCTCCGCCGCGGCCCCGCTCCGGCTGCGGCGTCTTCGGTTTCCTTCGACGCAGCGCGATGGCGCCGTGCAATAATTTCCGTGTGATTCCCGCGTGGTGCGACGGCACCACGCTATCTCGTTTCATCCGCAAGAAACATTCAAAAACAAAGGATGGGGTTTCGGCCGTGTTTGTGCGGTCTGGTCCCCCTCCCGTTAGACGATAACACTTAAACGTTCATCCTCAAGTTTGTCATGCTAGAACCAAGAACGGAAAATAATTAAATAAAGAAACAACAAACCCCTACATCGCTTTTCGTTATGTGTTGACGAAGTCGCGGAAAGGCGGCGACGATTCGTCGACATCGGAAAAGAGAAGCCGTTGACGACGTCCGCGTTCTTCGTGAAAGGCGCTCCCTTCTTTATTCCGGAAGGAGTGGGAAGGAGGCATCCAAGAAGGGATCGACGTTGGAAACTTCACGTTCTTCTTTGGAAAGGCATTCTTCGTCGATAAGACGTTGTTCCATGTTTGGAGATGTCCTTCGTGTTTTTCGTCGAGGGTGGAATTCTCTTCAATCCTTCCATGACTCTATCACAAAGATTTAGCCAACCCCAAACAATAAAACAACACACCTTATTATAGTGTTAGCTTAATGAATTCAAAATAATTCAAATTCATTAAGTTACATCCTTCATTAATGGGTGGAGAGGCTCTAAAATTAATGAAGGTGGAAGTGAAGAGTCACATGTAATTGGGGGGGGGGCTCAAGGGAGTTAAGGAGTTTAAGGAGTTAGGAATTTGAGGGGTTTTGGCACATTAAGTGCAAGGGAGTTTAAAGGGGGTAGAAGAGAGTTAAGGGGAAGGGGAAGGGTTGGGGCTCGCGTGGGCCCCACCTCACCTTAATCCTCACTTGGTTAGTTAGGAACTTGTGATTCCACCCCAACTTCCACACTTAGGATATAACCACTTAAGAAGATAAATAAAATTTGTAACACGAATTTTATTTTTCTTTACACTTAAACCACAACCTTAATAAACAACTGCTCCCAAGCAAACACAACTCCAGGAAAGGCATTCCTAAGAAAAAACCGGCGCTACGGTTCCATCGGTGCCCTCAGAATTTGATTCCGGGCACCGGTTCAAAAGTTAGAAATTCCCGCTCGTTCGTTCACTGAACGTACCCGAGCCAAACTTCGGAAATTGATTCTGGGCACACCGGGCCTCGGAATCAGGCGCTGTCAGAAACTGTGTTCTTGTAAAATTCCAAAGAAAATTAAGAAAAGAAATTTCCTTGAAATTTCTGGGTCTTTACATTACTCCCACCTCAGGGCTTTACGTCCCCGTAAAGCTTCATCACAAACTAGGGTCACAAAAGCGGTACAGAGCACGCATCTGAGCCTTCCGCTCCCATGTGCTCACCTGGAGGTTCCCGTACTGTCAAAGGAAGTGCACCCAAGGAATCGATCATCCTCGTAGGATCTGCTCCTGTCTATTCTTGATCCCCACTGGAACCTCCATGCATGTCGCTCTATCATCGACGTCCAACTCCCTGAGGTCGATGATGTGTGAAGGATCAAGCACGTATCTCCTCAATTGAGTTACGTGAAAGTCATCGTGCACCGGGTGCAACTGAGGTGGAAGGGTCAAGAGATAAACCACCTCGCCTACCCTACTGGGGACCTAGAAAGGTCTATTGAACCTCAGAGATCTCTTGCCGCCTCGGTTACATCTCCATAAACCTCGTCGAGGTGAGACCTGTATAAGAACGTGGTTGCCATCCTCGAACTCTAAAGGTCTCCCTTTTTAGGTTAGAACTGAAACTCAAAATTCACGCTGCCACAAGGGTAAGGTTGGCCGACCCAAGAATGATCGGCTACACCCTCCCATGCACGAGTTTATGTTGTGCTGCCCAGGGTTTCCTTTTCGCTAACCAAGGAAAACTCATCCCAACGTTTGCCTAATACCGTCAATTTGAGTATGAACAGTGATTGCCAAATACATACTCAAACTAACACCATAAGGCCTCGACGCTGCCACCAAGAGGTCCTAACCGAGACTCTCGCCTCAAGGGTCAGATCACACCGTCGGCGTAAGTGTGACTATTGAGTCTCCTCCCAAAGGTTTCTCTAGACGTGAGGGTCAAGTCAACGGAATAACCGGAATCTCTAGGTCTGGGACTAGATTCATGGATGGAAGGGATGATTCGTTTTGATGCCTGTGGCTACGGCAGCTAGTAGAAGATAAATTCCGCACTTTGAATCATCCTTAGAGCCCCTTTTTGGTCGCACTCCATGACCGCAAGCAGCTACCCTCTTTCCCTGCTCTCCAGCTCCCTGAGTCTAGCGGGGACTACAAAGGCGGGTGATGGTAACATGTTGAAATGTACACCACCACGAGCTGCTCTCCAAGCTCTGCCTCCATGTCTGCTGCTCTGCAGATTCATCTGTCCTTAACATTTCCTCTTTTTGAAACATTTTACATGCCCAATTCTACGAGACTGGTGTCAGTTTCCTGTTTTCCAAACTTCTAACATTCTCTGGCTGTATTCGATCAGCAAAGAATTATCAACCACAAAGGTTCCTTCTAGCACTCTAGCCTAAGTAGAAATGCATAGAGAAAAGGTGCTGGCTCAGAATCCCTTAAACATACCATGCTCAGAGGTCCGACCTCTATTGCACTGATTGAAACGCTTCCATAGAGTACCCGATATGTTCGGTACGCCTCGATGAATTCTCAGCTATCAACACGTCATCCCGCCGAAACTGTAAAAGTTCTAGAAAATTCTCGGCCACCTCCTCAAGCCAGTCCTCAGCCGCCTATGAGTCAGGTTCACCTCGGAACATGAGGGTATCTGAAGTTAGAACACATGTAAGGCAGTAAACTTACATGTGTCACCTACCGGTACCGCCGGTTGTAACTGCTGACCAATAGGTAGTGATGTATAGCTGACACACTACCCAAAGGCACTATCTCAGGCATCGGTTCACGTACCGAAGCCTCATCACTATGCAGACCATACTCATGGTCATTCACTGGAAAACACTAGTGGCCAAGTCCACCATCCACTCTACTGATGTCTCAGCTAGGCGGAAAACTCTAGCAATCGCCTCCAGCCACTGCTCTGCTGTCTGGAAATCTGCCTCGCCTCGTAACTTCTGAGGCCTCTACTGCTGGAACTCGTGCAATGCGCTCCGCCAGCATGCACAGTTTGCTAGTATAGCCGTTGGCATCTGCTTCCCAACAGGTGGTGATGTACTGGTACACCACCTGAGGGTTCCAACAAAGTAAAAAGGGCCCTGCACCAGAGCCTCGTCGCTCGGTGAGCCGTCATCGAGTACTCTCTCTGAACTCTAACTGACTGTCTGCGTGGAGACATCCTGAACAGATGCGACACGGTCAACGTCTTATACCTGGTGAGCTGACCTGATTTGAGCTGACTTTAAAACTTTGGAAACACACACGCAATCAGTGTTTTGTGTACAAAGTCGGAAATCAGTACTCAGGGTCCTAGTGTACGGATACGTCGGCCGCCACACCAACACTGGACTCCCTGAACTGAAAACCACACTCGGTACCCTTAACATTATTGCTTCACAGAAAGAAACATCAGAGTTATAAGTTCTGAGGTAGAACCGAACTCCATTGATACCAATTTGTCACGACCCGTCCTCGGGGCCCGTGCCGTGACTACCCGAAACCCGCCTTCCATAGGCCAGGGGCTGGCGACTAGCACCAAGGCGTAAATCCCGATAAAGAGGGAATGCATTGCCTTTGTAAAGTAAACAATCACACAGAGTACAAGCGGAAGAAGTAAACACTAAGTAAAAACTGAGTACAACAGTAAGTGCGGAAAGTAAAAAGGGGCCGGAAATACAAGCCCAACTGTAAAGTACAACTTGAAAGGGAAAACAGCAACTGAAAAGTAAAGCTGCTACGCCGAGCTGTCCACTGGAAATCCCACCAGAAGGGTGGGTACAGATAGCTCCTCTGCTCCTCGGGTCCCGCCGTCCGCTCCGAGTATGTCCCGCCCAGTGGTCCACCTCCGGGTACCGCCTCGTCGTCACGTCCACCTCTGGGTACCGTCTCGTCGTGAGGTCCTCTTCCGGGCACCATCTCGTCGTATAGTCAACCTCCAGGTACCGTCCAGTCCTCGAACACTCGGCCTCCGTCAGCACTGCCCGTCGTCTGCAACCAACACAACGAGGTGCGGGCATAGCCCGGGCAGGGGTGAGTATAACGATACTCAGTAGGGACCCCGAGACCCTCAAGGTCTCACTAAAACCAACAAGGATAACCAAAAGAAGATCTCAACAGATAAACTCTACTTAGGTATATGCCCATACATATACCTAAGTTATCAAGTAACACATCTCAATCATGAGGAAACACAAGGATCATGAGATCAACGGATAACCACTACCCAGGTATATGCCCATACATATACCTAAGTTATCAAGTAACCCAACTCAATCATGAGGAAACACAAAGGTCTAAAGTCTCAGCTCAAACCAGGATTTTCATTATCGAAACCGTAACTGCTGAAGAGCTCCGTCTCTGGAGTTTACAGTGGTCCTGTCACGACTCCGAGGTACTGCTCACTAACCTAAGACTGATGAAGAACTCCACCCATCGAGTATTGCGGGCCAGCTGCTACAACCAAGCGCTCCCATGTGCCGCTACAACCAAGCGCACCTCTGTCGTGGGTCTGCCGCTACAACCAAGCATTCCCATGTGCCGCTACAACCAAGCGCAACTCTGTCGTGGGTCTGCCGCTACAACCAAGCGCTCCCATGTGCCGCTACAACCAAGCGCACCTCTGTCGTGGGTATGTCGCTACAACCAAGCGCTCCCATGTGCCGCTACAACCAAGCGCACCTCTGTCGTGGGTATGCCGCTACAACCAAGCGCTCCCATGTGCCGCTACAACCAAGCGCACCTCTGTAACACTCCGAGTCGTTCGATCAGCAGTCGTCGGGTCTTAGCCAGCTACACGGTCTCCGTACTCCGCACGCTCGTCACTGGGAGGGTCCGATCCACGAGCTACAGGTCGATACTCCAAGTATCTCAAAGTCCCATGAAGAAGTATCTCAAAGGACCGCCACGTCATAGGGGTCTCAACGCAACAGACAGCGCGTCAATCGGACGCCCGGTCTGTGAGTTATTAGCCTTTTCGTCCCAGGGGCCCGGTTGGTTTCGTGAGCAAACCAAACCTGGTCGTATCTCAAATGTACCCCGAACTCTCATAGGGTAAACTCATAGGGACCGTTTCTCAACGCGATCACCAACGCCGCTGACGGTTCGTCAAACGGACGTTCTGTCAGAAAGATATCATCTTTTTCGTTCTAGGGGCCCGGTTGGATTTCGGTGCGATCCAACCCGGCCACTATCCATCTGCATCCAAAACATGGGCGGAGGATTCCAAAAGTTCCGTATCGTCAACAGGAACTCAACGCAACAGACGGCGCGTCAATCGGACACTCGGTCTGAGATTAATTGACTTTTTCGTCTCACACTCACCTTGAGAAACTTCCCAGGAGGTCACCCATCCTGATCACTACTCTAGGACAAGCACGCTTAACTATGGAGTTTTAACCACGTAGGCTCCCGAAAAGGAAGGTGCACCTTGAGTATAGTATACCGAAACGACCGTCTCGATCCAAGGATCGTGTTGCCGCTAACGACGAGTCGTTTGGAGGCTCGTAGCACAAGATTCGGGCATTTGACCAAACCGCTCGGTAACGGGGGTTTCGGGCATGGGCCGTCCCGGCCCGAGACCCCCCGGATGGCCCGAACCGGGTTGACCCGCCCCAGACGGGGTCGACCCGGCCCGGCCCGGCGCGGCGCGGCCCGGCCCGGCGTGGCCCGGCCCGGCGTGGCCCGGCGCGGCGAACCGGCCAGGAGCGCCGGTTCGGCGCAAGGCAGCGCGCAAGGCGCGCTGCCAGTTTGGCCGAAGGCCGAGCTTGCTGGAAACGGGGGCCGCCTGCCCCCCCCCCCCCCCCCTTTTTGTGAAACCGTCCCCCCTCATAATGGGGGGCCAAATAACTGCCCGGGGGAATTAAATTCCCCCGGTTTCCACCAACCCGGCCGGCCCGACCTGGTCGGCCGGCTTCTTGTCAACAGGACCGGCAAGGGCCGGTCCTCTTCCGTCTTCCGGCACCGGCGGCCCGGCTGGCCGCCGGTCATCACGATCCGCCGCCGCCCGGAACCGGCTGCGGCCTTCGTCATCCGGCGCGGTGCGACGGCACCGCGCCCCTCCGCCTCGGCCCCGCTCCGGCCGCGGCGTCTTCGGTTTCCTTCGACGCAGCGCGACGGCGCCGCGCAATAATTTCCGTGTGATTCCCGCGTGGTGCGACGGCCCCACGCTATCTCGTTTCATCCGCAAGAAACATTCAAGAACAAAGGAGGGGGTTTCGGCCGTGTTTGTGCGGTCTGGTCCCCCTCTCGTTAGACGATAACACTTAAACGTTCATCCTCAAGATTGTCATGCTAGAACCAAGAACAAAAAATAATTAAATAAAGCAACAACAAACCCCTACATCGCTTTTCGTTATGTGTTGACGAAGTCGCGGAAAGGCGGCGGCGATTCGTCGACATCGGAAAAGAGAAGCCGATGACGACGTCGGCGTTCTTCGTGAAAGGCACTCCCTTCTTTATTCCGGAAGGAGTGGGAAGGAGGCATCCAAGAAGGGATCGACGTTGGAAACTTCACGTTCTTCTTTGGAAAGGCATTCTTCGTCGAGAAGACGTTGTTCCATGTCTGGAGATGTCCTTCGTGTTCTTCGTCGAGGGTGGAATTCTCTTCAATCCTTCCATGACTCTATCACAAAGATTTAGCCAACCCCAGACAATAAAACAACACACCTTATTATAGTGTTAGCTTAATGAATTCAAAATAATTCAAATTCATTAAGTTACATCCTTCATTAATGGGTGGAGAGGCTCCAAAATTAATGAAGGTGGAAGTGAAGAGTCACATGTAATTGGGGGGGGGGGGGGCTCAAGGGTGTTAAGGAGTTTAAAGAGTTAGGAATTTGAGGGGTTTTGGCACATTAAGTGCAAGGGAGTTTAAAGGGGGTAGAAGAGAGTTAAGGGGAAGGTGAAGGGTTGGGGCTCGCGTGGGCCCCACCTCACCTTAATCCTCACTTGGTTAGTTAGGAACTTCTGATTCCACCCCAACTTCCACACTTAGGATATAACCACTTAAGAAGATAAATAAAATTTGTAACACAAATTTTATTTTTCTTTACACTTAAACCACAACCTTAATAAACAACTGCTCCCAAGAAAACGCAACTCCAGGAAAGGCATTCCTAAGAAAAAACCGGCGCTACGGTTCCATCGGTGCCCTCGGAATTTGATTCCGGGCACCGGTTCAAAAGTTAGAAATTCCTGCTCGTTCGTTCACTGAACGTACCCGAGCCAATCTTCGGAAATTGATTCTGGGCACACCGGGCCTCGGAATCAGGCGCTGTCAGAAATTGTGTTCTTGTAAAATTCCAAAGAAAATTAAGAAAAGAAATTTCCTTGAAATTTCCGGGTCTTCACAAAATATTTCATGACATCATCATGACACGGTTATGATGTCATTAAACATATCGAAACCCTAAAACTGTATTTTTACTATTCACTGAAAATTCAACTTTCTCAGAAAAATCCCAAAATTTCACCTTAACCAAATATCAATGCTCTGATTTCAAAAATTAACTCCATTTTATAAAAATAATTTTCTAAATATTTTTAATTTATTTTTCAAATAAATACACTATTTACCGAAAATTCATTTTTTTCAGAAAAATCCCCAAAAATTAACTTAACATAATATCGATGTTCTGAGTTCAAAAATGAAATCCATTTTATAAAAATAATTTTATAAACATTTTTAATTTAATTTTTAATTAAAAAACACTATTCACCTGTAAAAACTAATACTTGAATAATAATTTATGAAACCGTTATTTAACCATTTTATTGAATCACAGTACTTAATCAAGGTGCCTAGATTATATTAATACTTTATTTAACTGAGATTACTAATCCATTTGTTCACATTACTAATCCTAAGCATAAAATCACTATTCATAAATTACTATTCAACAAAAATCAAGTTGATCTTATTAAACTCTAAATTTCGTAATGAACATAATTGTAGAAGACAATTTTTCGAAAATCATTACACATTTTTAATTATTTAAGATTTACGTAAAAATTTTTAACATATCTTTTTTCTAAAATTCATCAAAAATATGCATACTATATTAATCCGGTCATTTGAAAATTCATAAACTTCATCAAAAGAAGAAATTCCAATTTTTATTTAAAAAAAAGGATTACACAAGGCAGTTACGGTCTCCTTACATAGCCCCTTATCACACCAGAATAGGACCTAAGCGTAAGGTGTGCTAAGGTGAGAGAATCTGAGGGAGGCTCGGCCAACATCGCATGAGTAGTAATTTCTATCAGTTTGAACTTCTCGCAAAGGCGATTCCATTCTAGATTCACACGATGAAGTTCAGCTTGGGTTTGGTCCAGAGCAAAGCCCAGTGGTGCTACCTCCTTCCCAAGTTCTATTAGATGGGCTTCGATCGGTCCAACACTACTGGGTGAGGCCATCAAATCTTCTTTCTATAATAATTAACCAAGATTACTTTTATTTAGAGACAATAATCGAAACATTTAGTTTACAGCGGTCATATTGAAAAATGGTCATATAAAAATCAAAACCCAACGGTCTAATTTTAATTATACTCATGTTATCAAATGAAACATTTTTTTAGTATAAAAATAATATAAAATAACACATAAAATTAGGAAACAATATTTATTCAAAATTTTGGGTCGTTACATAGTGAGAGTATTCAGACTGGTAGGGGCACCAGCCAAATTCAAGGTGATTATTTCTACCAACCCTCTATAGGCAGCAGTGGGTAGATGGTGGAGCCTGATTCTCCAGGTGCATGAAGAGATGACTCTACTCTGGGCAGACTTCGAGAGCCCGTTTCGGGTGGAGTTTGTCCCAGCCACCCTACGTGCTGTGCATATACAAGAGATACTTCATCTGCAGCCTGGCAGCATAATGGTGGCACAGTACTCAGCGAGGTTCACCGTCCCCTTATACTACTCCATAGATATGGTACATCACCCATTCTTCAGGGCTCAGACCTTCGAGAAGGGGCTCAGGTGAGAGATCAGAGCTTCGGTGATCTCGCTCGGCATCTCGACACAGGCGGGGGTGTTGGATCTTAGTGGTGAGTTTTCTTGCTGAGCAGCCTTTAGCAGCGAGACCAACCGCTAGTCGATATGCATTTAAGTCTTGTGAAGATGGAAGTATACATATGAAACAGAGGTCCAAGAGGACCAGACCTACTGGTGGACGACCGCATGACTCAGGGTCAGTTGTGTGGGGCACCCGAAGTGGAGACAGATCTTTCAAGAGATGGTAGTGTTACTCATGTGGCAGACAGGGTCACATGGCTCTTGACAGTCCGACCCGCCATTCGGATGATCAGTAGATAGTTGAGGGACCTCCCATGTAGAGGTAGGGGTTCAATCGAGGCGGTCCGTATGGAGGAGAAAGACGTAGCAGAGGAGCTGGTCGTGTAGCTGGCGGTGGACGACATTACGAGGTGTTACCACCACCACCACCAGGAGGTCCACCTCGACCACAGGGAGCAGGTGGATAGGCGAGATCTCATCTCCAGGCAGCTGAGTCTTACGATCATGGTGCTACGGAGATGATTCGTGGTACAATCTATGTCTACTCCACCATAACATCAGTTCTTATAGACATAGGTGCCAGTCACAATTTCATTGACACTAACCTCGTTTGGATCACAGAGATTATGATGGGGTCGTTGGCAAGATCCTTACAGATAGAGACTCTTACGGGTGCAGACTCGATGATTACGCACTTGTGCCGGCAATGTGAGCTTACTCTAGGAGGTGAGAGCTTCAGCCGGGTTCTCCTCATTGCGGCGTTGAGGCAGTTTGACATCATCTTGGGTATGGACTGGTTATCTATAGTCAATGCTCAGATTGACTGTATCAGGTGGAATGTGTGGTGTGTTCGCATGGATGGGACAAGGTTCGCCTTCAATGGCAAGAAGGGAACCTTTGCAACATAGGATAGACTTACTCGGAAGAGGGTTCAATTGATCGCCCATCAGTTGGCCTTCCTTACCCTCTGAACAGTTTATATAGAGAGTCCGTGCTATCCTGATGTGGTGAACTAGTACACAGATGTTTTCCATAATGATGTCCCAGGTCAACCTCCTCGTCGATAGGTGGACTTCTACATTGACATGTACCCCAGGATGACACCGATATCTATACCAGCATATCGTATGGCTCCTGTTGAGCTTCGTGAGCTACGTGCATAGCTCGAGGACTTGTAGGGGAAGGGATTCATCTGGCCTAGTGTTTCTCCCTTTGAAGCCCCGATTCTGTTCGTCAAGAAGGTGGATGGGATCATGAGGCTTTGTGTCGACTACTGTCACCGGAATTAGGTGACCGTGAAGAACAAGTAACCACTTATGAGGATCGATGACCTCTTTGGTCACCTGAAAGGAGCACAATGGTTCTCGAAGATAGACCTCAGATCAGGCTATTACCAGTTCAGAGATCGAGATGAGGATGTGCAGAAGACGGACTTCAGATGTCAGTATGGCCACTATGAGTTCTTGGTTATGCCTTTCGGTGTAACCAACTCTCCAACAGAGTTCATGGGACTCTTAAATAAGATATTCCAGCCGTACCTCGATCGGTTTGTCATAGTATTCATTGACGACATTCTGATCTACTCGACTACTGAGAAGGAGCATGCCTACCATTTGCGGTTAGTACTGGAAACACTCAGAGAGCACCAGCTTTATGGTAAGCTCTCAAATTTCCAGTTCTAGATCCTAGAGGTTCACTTTTTGGTATATGTCATCTCGGAGTCTACTTTTTTAGTGGTTCTAGTGAAGATTGATGTGGTACTTTCTTCAGAGCCACCCATGAGTGTGACAGAGGTAAAAAGTTTCATGGGTTTGGATGGGGACTACTGGAGGTTTGTACCAGACTTCTCCAGAGTTACATCACCACTATCAGCATTGGTTAAGTAGGGTAAAATCTTCGTGTGGTCGGAGAGATGCCAACTGAGCTTTCCAGAGCTCAGGCAGAGGCTGACTAGTGCCCCCATCCTGAGGCTTGCAGAGGAAGGCATAGTTTACATAGTTTACTACGACACATCAGGGACTGGACATGGGTGTGACTTGATACAGGAGCGAGCTGTGATCGCATATGGTTCTTGGTAGCTAAGACAACATGAGTTGAACTAAGCTACCCATGACATGGAATTAGCAGCAGCGGTTTTCTCCCTGAAGATGTGGTGACACTATCTGATGGGTTAACGTTTTATCATTTACTCTAACCCCAAGAGTATCAGGTATATATTCTCTAAGAAGGACCTGAACCAGAGACATTGGTGTTTTCATGAGTTTCTCTAGTACTTTGACTTCAAGATAGTCTATAATCCTATGAAGGGGCACATTTGTGCAGATGCACTATGCAGGAGGTCTGGTATACAGCTGCTAGGAGAGGCAATAGAGCAGTTGGATGCTTTAAAGATATAGTTTGTGAATAGAGATGGATCAGCCTTTCTTTAGTCTCTTACAGTCACTCCCCCACTTAATCAGCGAGTTAGGGAGGCACAGTGTGTAGATGCTGACTGTGAGACATGACAAGCCCAAATATCCACCGGGCATGAACCTGATTGATTTTCTAAAGGTGGGGAGCACATCATCCTCTTCAGAGGACGTACTATGGTATCGGTGTCACTTCTGGAGGAATTCTTGAGGGAGTTCCACACATACTCTCTAGCGGTACATCCTAGAGTGGTGATGATATACCAGGACCTTCAGCGATAGCACTGGTGGCTCTGTATGAAGATGGAATTAGCGAAGTTTTTCTCTCAATGCCTCACTTGGCAGAGAGTGAAGGTGGAGCACCCGATACTAGTAGGGTTGGTTCAGTCTTTAGAGGTCCCAGAGTGGAAGTGGGATGAGATATCCATGGACTTTGTGAAGAGTCTTCCATGAACGTCCAGAGGTCATGACTTGATTTGGGTGATTGTTAACTGACTCACCATGTCAGCCCACTTTCTACCGATCAGAGAGCAGGGTTCAGTAGAGAGCATTGGACACCTCTATGTGCCAGAGATTGTGCGGCTACATGGAGTACCTTCTTCTATTGTCTCCGACTGTGATGCACAGTTTATTTGCTAGCTATGAAAGGGGTTGTAGGAGGCTTTTGGGATTCAACTACGTCTGAGCACCGCCTTCCATCCTCAGACGGATGACCAGAATGAGAAGACCATTTAGATCCTCGAGGACATGCTACATGCTGGTTTCCTTGACATCGGTCGCAACTAGGAGGATAACTTGACTTTGGTGGAGTTTGTGTACAACAACAGTTATCACTCCACCATCGGGATAACACCTTTTGAGGCATTGTATGGACAACCTTGTAGATCACCCTTGTACTGGATAGACACTGGGGAGTCATCACTGCTGGGACTAGAGATGGTACAAGCTACCACAGAGAATGTGAAGATCATCCAAGTGTGGATGAAGACAGCAAATAGAAGGCAGAAGTCTTATGCTGATAGGAGACATAGACCTCTGGAGTTCGAGGATGGAAACCACATCTTCCTATGGGTCTCACCTCGACAAGGTCTACGAAGTTTTCGTTGAGGTGACAAGTTATCTACGAGATTCGTTAGACCTTTTCAGGTCCACAGTATAGTGGGAGAGGGGGATTACTTCCTAGCTCTTCCACCACAGTTTCACCAGGTGTATGACGTCTTCCACGTATCCCAGCCGTGGAGATACGTGCACGACCCTTCCCACATCATCCATCATGGATATTTGGACGTCGGTGATGGGGTGACATTCACAAAGGTTTTATTGAAGATTGAGGATCGATAGGATTGGGTCCTAAGTGGATGGTAGATACCTCTCGTTCGCGTGCACTGGAAGCACGAGAACCCTTAGGAGAGCACAATGGAGCGGGATGCTCAGATACGTGCTCATTACCCCCACTTGTTTTTATAGATCGAGTTGTAGATTACGGGAACATAAAACCATAGAGTTGGGATAATTTAAAGACTAGAAAATTCTATGGAATTTTTTCCTTAAATTAATGGGAATTGTACGAGTCTGTGAAAATTTACGGGGCATGATTATGAGGCCCAGTGTGCCCGAAATAAATTTCTGATGTTTTTTCCAGGTACTTTCAGTAATCGTATGAGTTCGATTTTATAAATTTTGAAGTGGTGCTCAGAATTGAAACTGTGGGAACTGTTGAACTCGCAGTGCTGGTATTCACTTAAGAAGACTTTCACTTCGACGAAAGTGACTCAATGATAGAAGTTAATTTTTGGGTTTTCATAAAAAATAATAATAAAATAACATGAAGTTACATTTTATTTTATTTTAGCCACCATTTGGTGCGTGGTGGTTAAAACCTCCTCAGGGAGGTTGGAGGTGGGTCCACCGCACTTTAACCTCCCATGAGAGGTTATGGTGGTGCGGTCCACCCGAAATCAACCTCCATTGAGAGGATTAATGTGGTGGGGACCACACGGGGATTAACCCCCATATTAATGAGAGGAGAGGAAACCCTCTCAACTCTCCATCATTAATGAAGGAGAGCCTCTTGATTCCTTAAATCCCCATTAAATGGGGAGAACCTCCTTGACCCCCCCCACCTTAATAGAGCCAACTACCCTAGAATTTAATTCTCACCAATCTCCACTAATTAATTCGTGCCAACTCTCGTGAATTAATTAGGGGGAGCCACTTAAATTAATTATCCAATTTTGAATTTTTATTATGAAAAAATAATAGACAAACTCTGTTTTCTGTTATTTTCATTTGGCATTTGGGTGGATGCAGGGAAGGAGGATTATTGGGAGAAGAGAGAACCCTCCCCAAGAAGAACAAAGAACGCATTCTTCCAATGAAGAACTCCAGCGATGACCCTTCTTTGACTTCTTCCATGGATAACTACTGACGTAGATCCACTTCCACAACTGTCGTGCGAACTCGGAAGTGGAAGTGTGTGGTGGACATGATGAACGACGACTACATATTCTTCCCACGACTTCACCGTCGACGCCCAACAATCCGGGTAGGGGGTTATTGCCTATTGATGATTCTCTTTTCTTCTATTAATCATAGAATGAAAGAAATCAATGCAAAGTGATGTAACTAATTGTTGATCATCTTCTTTTCTTGATGAACCAATTGATACCATCTTAAACGTGGAGGATGCCAGCCAACCTAACATGGCCCGACATCCTTCGTCGATTTTCTTTCTTGTGGTGTTCATCGAAGTGACAACGAGGCGACGAAGGAGGCAATGACAGAGGATGTGCTCCCCACGGCCTCTGCGAACCGCACTGCCCCCACGGAACACCGATGTTCCCAGTCAAACACTGTCAGACTACATCGGCCCGAGCAGCACCAAAATGGCCTGCCCGGCCTCCGGACCGCGTGCCCACGGCCTTCCCGTGCCCCATGCTACCTACCCACGGCCTACCCGACGCCCTACCCACCTTCCTTGTCCACCTTTCGGCCTGAAAAAATGCTGAATGACCTGCCCGACGCCCCCTGGACTGCCCATGCCGTCACCAGCTGGCTCGGCCACCTGCTGACCTGCAGAGAACCCTCCCGGCCGCCTGCCGGCCTGCCAAGGCCGCCACCCAGCCTGCCTGAACCACACCCCGGTTCCCATACAGAGTCACCTGAGCCGCGCCCCTCACGGATCTGGCAGAATTGGCCCGAGGCTCCAGGTCATTCCACATATGCGGCGACCTCCGGGATGAAACACCCCCGCAGTCCGCTGGGCCGGGCCCAACAGACTGGGATAAGCCTAGCAAGCTGACCGGGTCGACGCTGTATGGGTTGGGCATAGTTGGTCCCACCAGGTCAGACCAGGCCTAGACCCATTACCGACCCCTTTACATTGTTTGGCCATATCGTTGGCACCAGATGTCCGTTTGATGAACCGTCAATGGTGCTGGTATTCTTGGAACGTGACTATCCCTTTGAGAATAGCCCACTAGAGTTTGGGGTATATTTGTGATATATTCTATTTGGATTGCACACGAATCCAACGGGGCCCCCGAGACTAAATGGATATTAACTTATAGGTCGGGCATCCGATCGACGCGCCGTCTTTTTTGTTGAGACTCATATGACGTGGCGGACCTTTGAGACACTTCTATGTTGGACTTCGTGATAGTTAGAGTATCAAACTGTAGCTTGTGGTGCGGATCCTTCCAGTGGAGAGAGAGCATTTGTGTGGGTACCTAGTAGCTGGATGAGACTTGAAAACTACTGATCGAAAGACTCAGAGTCCCTCGTGTGGCTTAGTGGGGGGGAGTGCCTTGTTATGGTGGCAGACCCACGGTGGAGGAGCGCCTGGTTGTGGCAGCAGACCCACGGTACTCGACAGGAGGAGTTCCTCTACAAGCTATGAGGGGGAGCACCTGGCTGTTGTGGCAGACCTATGGTGGGGAGCACCTCTGTGTGACACAGTAGACCCATGGTACTCGACAGGATGAGTACCTCAGCAGTCTAGGGTTTGTGGGCAGTGCCTGGTTATGGCGGTAGGCCCACTGTACTTGATAGAGTATGAGTTCTCCAGTTGCCGCGGGTTCGAAATGTTACTACCCCTATAATAAAAAACATGGTTGATCTGAGTAAGTAACTTTTTGTTTTCCTCATTATTTAGATGGTTTACTTGATAACATAGGTATATATATGGGTATATACCTATGTTTGGTTATCTTTTTAATTCACACTTTGTGCTATATACTAGTTGGATTTGTGAGACCATGAGGGTCTCAGGGTCCCTACTGAGTATCGTTATACTCACTCCTACACGGTCTTTGCCCGCTCCTCGTTGTGTTGGTTGCATATGATGGACAACGCTGAAGGAGGCTGAGAGTAGTAGGACTGGACGGTACCCAGAGTTGGACCTTACGATGAGTCGGTACACGGAGGAGCCGGACGGACATGGAGCACTGAGGAGGCTATATATACCTACCCTTTAGGTAGGGTTTCCCGGTGGACAATCCAACAGCTATTTTACTTTTCTTTAAGTTGTACTTTTACATTACAGTTTGGCTTGTATTTCCAGCCCCTTTTACTTTTCAGTACTTCTTTGTATACAATTTTACTTAGTTTTTTACTTCCAGCTCGTACTTTTGTGTGTGTGTTATAATTTATAAAGGTAATTCCTTCCCAATTTTAGGGATTTACACCTTTGGTGCTAGTCCCCATCCCCTGGCCTATTGAAGGCAGGCTTGGGGTAGTCACAGCATGGGCCCAGGGGACGGGTCGTGAAAATTGAAAAAACATTGAATATCATGAAATATAATGATTTCATCATTGAAAAATATCAAAGGGAATTACATACAAAATTATAAATAAAAAAATAGTGTATAATAAGATCATATCTTAATGGGTGAAAATTGAGACAAGAAACCCTTACATATTACATAATCATTGAGGTATAAATTATTTGATAGCGAGGTAATAAGTATAGAAATTATAAAATGATATAATATAAAGTGGAAATTAAATTCAAATTATTAAATATGTAAAATAAATCAAACATGGAATATTATATCGTAATAAGATTGTTTCTAACACCATTGATTATAATTTTGTTAGCACAAACCCTTACCTTGTTCTAAATTTCATCCTCACATTCACCTAACCTCATGAATAATCAAATTATATTTATTAGATACCTTCTCAAAAATATTAATATTCTATATATAATTTAACATGGACCATTTATTATAATATTCTACATATTTATTATTATTTTTATTACTTATGTTTTCATGATAATTGAATCAGTTGAGACTTATTGTAAAAATTTCAATGATCAAAGTTTATATTTTAATATTATAATAAATACATAATATAACCATTTCATAATGAATGAATAATTATTATTTTCATATTAAAATATAATATTATTATTATTTCTATTATCATTTCCTTCCGTTATAGAGTTTTAAATTATTATTCAAGTATGCGGTTAAACAAAAACAAAAATGGACCCATAATATCTCGATGGGTGAATGTGCTCACAAATGTGTATTGAATAATTATGGAAAAATATATATTATATTATTTAGTTTTTCTATTTAAATAATCGAGTTTTATTTTTTTAACAAATAATTAATATCATTATAAAAAATTCAATATAAAATTTACATCGTTGATTTGACAATCCATAAATTTAAAAATTAATGTTCTTTTGTATTCATAAGTGTATGTTGAGTAAGTAACTATTTTTGGGATGTAATAATAAAAATTAAGTATAATAATGATATTTATGAAATTATTATACTTTTTAGGGACGTTTTGAATGAAGTTTATTATGAAATAAATGTTAGGTTTACGATATACTAACCATGGTACCCTAAAAGTTCTAGTGAAAGTCTCTGGAAAAATAAATGTATTAGGAAAAATAATTGAGACTAGAGGATCTTGAAAATTATATATGATTATAGGAGGGCACAAATTTATATTTTAAAAAATTAATTATAAGTAATTGGTGTGGAATAAGGTTTTAGAAGTGTCCCCTTTTATAAGCAAGGAAAAAGGGATATTTTGTGAATTCCCTGTTAAATTCAAATAATATCATTACTCAATACAAGGGTCCATGACTCTAAATGTTATAAATAATATAGTTTTGGGAGAGAACATATCTATAATATCCTAAAATTTTCAATTTTCAACAAATATTAAACATTTTGGAATTCATTTTTTCTTATATTTTTTCATTTACCTCTTTCTATTTTTTCCAGGATAAGTTCCATTTCCACAATTAACTTCTGTTTTATGAATCATATATAGAAAATACATCTGACCAAATATTGGTGTGATAACCCTGAATAAAACATAAATTTAAAAAAAAATCAATTTTTAATTTAGATAATATTAAAATTTAAATTAATATTTTTTATATATAAAAAAACGTTTTGAAGAAAAACATTGTTTTTAATATTAATTGTCCTTATGTTTTTATCCTTGAATAAAAATTGAAATATTGATAATATATTTAAATATATTCTGAAAAAAAAATTACTCACCTTAATATGATATTATTTTATATATTATATAAAAATTATTCAATATTAATGAAAAAATCCATTAAAATTTTAATTTTCATTATTAACATTGCCATTAACATTAATCATAACAATCATAATTTTATTCACAAAACTGAAATTGAACTATCTCATAATATGATAATTCTGATCTACAATATGAAATTATTATTTTTTAAATCAATTTCAAAATGAGACGAAAATTAATTTATTATAAATAATAGTATAATTCGTTTTTTAATGAAAAATATTGGTTCTGATTCCAAAATTATATGCATGGGTTTTAGCAATACAAAAATTAAATTTTAATGGAGTTTTATTACATAAAAAATTATATATTTTAATTTAATTTTTTGAAACATTAAATTCATTCTTGTATTATGATAATTTCATTAAATTTCGGGTTTTTTCAAAAATTATTTTTCCACTCTTCACATAAAAAATTACTTTTTTTAAATATAATAAGGAATTAAAAATGTGATAATTATAAAATTGAAAATATAAAATAAAATTATTATTCTCTAATTCAGATTATAAATTTTTAAAATTTATTTTTAAAATAATTATTAATGAAAATAACATTGTTTATAAATAATATGCTACTTTTTTTTGTAAAACTATAAATGTGAAATGTGAAATATAAATTTTTTAAATAACATATTAAAATATTAACTATATATTAATACAATAATAATTTCTAATAACATAGACCCTAAATATCTCGCCTATGTATCTATGGTTCAAGTACGTTGTGGTGGCCGTTGAGGGAGGTGATTCTGCTAGCATAAATCTCATTGAAATGTCAATGATCATGAATTTACCACTCATATAATTTTTCATAACTAATAATTATTAATTTTTGACTTTAGAATATTCTATAAAAAACCTCAAAAAGATACACCGATTCCATGGTTAGAAAAATAAGCTTCATACAAATGGCTTCGTCTACTTTATGTCATCACTTTCCAACATCATTTTTATAACATAGTGACATCTTGTTATACCTGATTTTTCTTGGCTATATTACAACTGTAAAATTTGATTTTCCTATATCATTTTTTTTGAGTTCAATGTTGTGTTTAGAAAATGTTATGAACATAACATTTATTTAAGTAACATTATTAGTGAAATAACCTTTCATTATATTTAGAGTCAAATATGAGGTACACTATACACAGTTATAAAATTTCACACTCCCCTTCATAATCGCCTCTATAATAGTTAGATTGATTCTTATTTGGGGAAAACTAACAGGATTTCAATCTATTTGTATTATAATTATGACTATGAAATATTGGGCTCTAATTCTAAATATATCATCAAAAATCCATTCCATTTCATACACACTTTCACACAAAAGATTCATTATTTATTATTCATGATTAGGATACATGTTTCTAGAAATGGAAACTATTAGATTGTTTAAATCCATTAGAAACACATGCTTTAAATTAGTGGTTAAATTTTTGAACTCTGAATTTGGGGGAAGCGCTAATGTTAAAATCAAAATTGGTCTCATTGCCAATATATTATTTGTTTCTAGTTCAAAAGATGAAATTTTTTGTCCTTCATCACATAAAAAATAATAAAAAACATCAAAAAAGTTTGATGTCAACTCATATTAAAATTGTTGGGTAGAGTTTACTTATTATAAAAAAATCGTTGAAGTAACATATCTTAATTGTGATTTCAAAATTGAAATTTCATAAAAAAAATTCAATACTTAATATTGATATATCTCTACTATCTGTAACTATATGAAATTAGAATGATCTTCTTATGGGTGAATAATAAAATAAAAAATTATGAATTGGTTATTGTTCTAACCAAAATCCATAGTCATAGTTCCAACATAAATATTAATTATTCTTTTAAAAAAATTTAGAATTGTTTTTTTCCTGGATGATATGTTGCTAATATAGGTTGTTTTCATCTTCTATGATTAACACAAAGAGAAAAACTATGAAGATCAAATGTTACACTCTAACTTAAAAATATTCAACTGTCATAAAAAGAAATGTAGTTTTTCTTTTTGCAAGTTAAGAAAACCCACTAACGTGTTTCTTTCACTCATTTTTAATTATTTAAACAAATATAGAACTATATTCAAAAAATATATAATATCACATGTTGTATAATTAAAATTTGTAGATGTTACGAGGGATAAGATGTATCTAGATCATGGATATTGGTATGAAAATGTGCAATGATGTGGGTTGAAACTCTTATTCTTATGTTTACCCTATCATTACATTGATGAAACCTCTTTTTGTTTAACATTTAATGGAGTAAAATGACATAAATTTTAATTTTATTGAGATATTAAAAAAAATATGGTGATATCAACATTTTGAAAATTTTCTAATGTTTCATTTTGGATTTCATTATTTGGGATATTCCTTTAATAAATGGTTCATAAGGGAAAAGTTAGAATAACATGTTTTTTACATTAGTTATTTTTATATAGTGGTTTATGTATTATTCATTCCTTTTTCAGGCCCCTCTTCCTCTATTTATTCTTCTTTATCATTGGGTTTAATTTCTTATTACATTGTAAGTTCCGTCTTATTTTCTATATACCTATGTATTTATTATTTTCTTTTATAGTATGGTTCTTTATTGAATAATATTTGTAAATAAATTGACTCACTTTTCCACTTCTAGCTATTACCTAGATTACATTACCTTTCAGATTAAGAATGAGTGGAACATAATTTTTTCCACATTTTTAAACATTTTCATACAATAGTTTCTAGATGATTACATAATTATTACTAATAATTTATAAACTCTTAAAATTTCAAACTGTATTTTTAATATAAATTTAAATAATAAATAAATAAGGGATGATCAATGATTTATTTTTTGAAAGGGTGGTTTTTGAATGACTTATTAGTGGTAAGGATTTTTTTATGTTTGTTAAAATAGTAGAGGAAGAGACTAGATTAAAAAAAGGAAAAATAAATTGTTCAATAATACTGAACATAGTATCAATATATAGGTACAATTTTTAGAATATTCCTTCTATAATAATATTTTTTTCTTTAGTATTCCTCTGACACAGAATTCATTCAGTAGGTCTCACAACCCACTATACACTAAAAAGGAACTGTGGTGGGGGATAGAAATAATGGATTATTTACCATGCCTATATTTATACCAAACCTAGTTTGGGGTTTATGATGTAGGTACCAGGACAGAACATCATATCCCATAAAACAACACCAGTCTTTATGGGGTTTCCTCACTGTCCATGGCATAACCACCTGTAGAGAGGAACCGAGGTTGTTAATCCTCTATCCCCAAATCATGTTGGGTTTCTGATAAATAAAAATGGGGCTAAAAATATCACCTGAATTTCATTAAAATATAATAAAAATATAACCATATTTATAATAACACTATATGATCCTTTTCTGGAACAATCATCCTCCATAATATTCTTCACATTAGGATTCTTCATGCATATCTTTTATTTCAACATGGCTCGCTACCAAATTTTCTATATAAATTCTCTCTGATGAGTTATATAAAATTATTTCATTTACACCATTACCAATGTTGGACTAAGAATGTAGGTACCACGAAACAACATCATATCCCAAAATTCATTTCTTGTATTTTTAGTAAAGCCTAACTTATCAATCTACAACACGTTGTAGCCAGATATAGGGGATGATAATCCTCTATAAAAATTCCTATAGGGTATGTGATTTATTCTAGTTGTTCTTGTAATATCCATGGAAATTATAGAATAATAAATTTTTATATCTATTATGATTTATTAATTAGATAGTAATTAATCTTTAAAGGGGATTTTATATCTGAGAGTCTACCCAACATGCAACAATGGGTTTCTTCAAAATCGTATGTTTCACACAAGGGTGAGTTATACTAATAAATAATACATTATTAATATTATTATATTAAATGGTAGTTATTACAGAGCCATAATATTTTAGTGAAGGAACAAAAATAACTATTTTGTGCTTAAATATATTTATTAATTGTTTTTACTTTCTGCCAACAAATTTTATGGACATAAATAATTTTAAATCCAATTTTAAGCATAATTTCTCTAATATTTTTATAATTTAATTTCTCAGCCTTTTGATGGAAACCCCAATTTAAATATAGTTTTTGATATCTTCATAAGTTATATTCAACAAAATAAGTTTCCTCCTCGAAAGAGGGATATCAAATTTTACTTTGGATAAATTGTTTTTATTTTTCTGATAACATTCCTATATTAATGAATAGTTAAAATATTGTATGTTAATTCCAAACATGTTTTTCTTCTAATTTATTTAAATTGATAGATTATAATTTTAATTGGTTTTAATGAATATTTGGATTATTTTTTTATCGTTTAATCTTATTTATGTCATTTGAAAAATTTTTAAAATTGAAATTAGATATAAAAACATTTCAATCTCTTAAATGTTTCACTTTAAATACCAACTTTTTAGTTTTATCAGCAGAATTAATCTTGAATCTAATTTTACCAATTATGTGAATATAGTAAGGTAAAATGGACTCCATATTTTTAATCATATGTTCTAAAAATTTATTATGTTCAATTTTTTTCGGTATAAAAAAATTAATATTGTTAAAAAAACTATATACCGTAATAAAATTAAATGTTTAACAAGGGTTAAAACTAAAAGTAAAAATCATAACATACCAAAAAAATACAACATTTAAAGGATGTATGATGTATGAATATCCCTTTTCCAAAATTTAAAACATTAATAACAATCCATATATGTGAAATTTAATGCCGCCTCAATATTTTTAGCTTTTAATATAAAATAATCAGTCAATTAATCACTTGCATCTACTTCTCGTGCAGTATAAATACCTCCTCTCCAACACCCTATTTCACCCAAAAAGCCTTATAAATTCTCAAATATACAATGAAACCTCTTCTTCTCACTGTAACCATATCCATGAATTCTGTTCTCATCAAAATACTAAATCTAATGTCCTCAAGAGTCTTTCAAGAATGGAATATTCAAGAGGCATGTTTTTCAATGTAACTCTATTTTTTTTACTTTACCCTCACATAATTCATCAATAAATCCATGATAACTAAAGAATCATTTAAATACTGGTGATTTATGTTTATAATTAAATATATCATATGCATTTTTTTCTCACAACCTCTTATTCAAAGAAACAAAATTGTTGTCCACGTTATGCAGGTTAATCACCTCCATGAATAATATTTTCCTTCCTTTTCCATTACTGCCATCATGGTTGGTATTAAATCTACTTTTAGGTAAAATTATATTTAAATATTAATATTATAACCTATTTCATATTCTGGAATGTTTATATTAAACATACCTTGCTTCTTTCCATATTTTCTTTAATACGATTACTTCGTTTGGAAACGTGTGGACTACCGCCTCCAGAAAATTATGTGATTCATTCACACATAATGAGTAATGTATTAGGAATTGTTTTAGTAAAGTATATGATATTAATGAAATATTAATTCTGAATTTATGATATTATATATGTATAAATATATATATATTTCATTTAAATTTTCTATTTCAATAAGACAGAAAAAAACAAATATAGCGTTTATGCATACGGATGGCCTATCGTCCTAATTAATGGTGTTTTTAGTTTTTCATAAAAGGAGATTATAAATAATTATATATTAAATATATAGTATATTTATATCAGGTATTATATTTGGGAGAATATGAACTTATTACCACATGGATTACTAACATTATACCAAGTTCATATTTGAATCTTGTGTGGAATATCTACAAATCATCTCACATGAACATATATAATTATTTAATTATTATAACATGGTATGAAGTGATATAAAATTAATAATAAAATAGAAAAAATTTATCAAGAAATTTTAAATTGACATAATTTTATTATTATGGACGATAAAGAACATACAAGATTGGTCAAACTCTTAGAAAATTAATTTCTTAACATAATTTAGAATCTTTGGGATAAATTTCTACATCATGATTATATCATTAAACTCATACTTCTGAAATTAATTTTGAACACATTGTACATTTTTTATATCATTAAATTCATTCAATTTTTAAGCAATATTTTTATATGGAGTGTTTGAATTTCCGTACGAAATGAGAAATGGAATGTTTTTTAACATATAAAGTGGTAATGAATTTTTTCCACTATAAATATTATTTGATATTTGGATTCCTCTATAAGTATTAATGTTTTCAAAAGGAAAATAGATACTATATTTTCTTTTCATGTATTTCTGTATTGATAATGGTTTTGAGAAGGTATTGATTATGTCAATATCTTGAAATGATATATTTTGATAGTAATGTCGAAATGTTATTACTCCTTTATTCATGATTTTTGTGTTGTGATTTTGTTTTGTTTCTTGATAATTAAATATCTATATGGGTTGTACCATGATAAAATTAGGATGGATGATCCCATGATAGCTCTCTAATGCACTGGGTAATGAGATGGAGTTTAATGATAAGGTTTTTCCTAGGATATTTAGGGAATGTATTGTGACGTGTATTCGAAATGTATCCATGAAGGTTACTCCCAATGTAGTTGGGAAAGCTACAATGTAATTTTGATATTAATTACACAAGTTAAATTTATGAATATTGAATTCTATGAATTATTTTTTGAAATCTTATGACTTCATTAGGTAATTTTTATGGGTGAGATGTATGATTTCTTGAAAATTATTTCTTGAGTTGAAAATATTCATGGGATAACTGTTGAATTCATTATATTATATCCCTTATTGAGATTTTTGTGACCATACAATGTTTTTGAATTGTTTTCAAAATGGTATAAGGATAAGTAAGAGAAATGACAAAGTTAAGAATAATTTTATCTGGAAAATAAATCACGATTTGTTGTAGATGTTTTATATTTTGAAAAAAATTGATACTATTTTGGTAGTATACTCTTGTATGATTATGGGATGTTATGTATTAACGAAAGAATAATTCTATAATACTGAAAACCTGAAAAGATACAAAATGTGAATGAAAGTAAATTATTGAATAAACTTATAATTATTTAATGTTTAAGGTTTTTTCCTTATAGTTGGTATCATAGACCTGTTTAGATAACATTAGGGGTTATGATATTATTAATAGAATATCCATAAATGATATTTAATTTATGGTAAAATTGATATTATATTGAATTTTAAGGCAAAAATGTTTCTTCATCTAACATATATCTATTTAGAATATTTTTCCATAGATGATACATGGGAACTTTTCTATGATGATATCCTAAGGAGAGAAATTCCAAATCAGTAACATAAGATAGTCAAAATCAAAATTCCCTAGATTGTTTCAGTTATGGTTTAATTTACTCAGGAGATAAATATTGGTGTTTTCCATGCAAGAGATCATTCAGATCAGTCACATAGGAACATGTCGGTAGTGGAGCACTTCATGAGGAATCATCCTCCATCATTCAAAGGATCAAATGACCCTATGCAAGGTGAAGGGTGGATGAATGGAATAAATAATATTATTAATGTAATCGAGTGTTCATAGAATCAAAAGGTTTGTATTGATTTCTACCATTTAGAAGGTGGAGTTGATTAGTGGTGGACAATAGTTAAGAATTTCTGGGAATGTAATGATATTGATTCCCTTGATTGGTATAAAATAAAAAAATATGATTTCTCAGAAAAATTTTCTAAGGTAGTTTGACAAAGGATAGAAACAAATTCATGGAATTAAGAAAAGATGGTAACTCTATGGCTAGTTATGAAGGAAAATTAACATGACTGGTAGGGTATTCTCCACATTTCATTAGGATCCTGATTGTAACGTGAATCATTTTTACTCAGGATTAATGACAAAGTATCAAGAGGGAATTTTCTTCTCATGAGTATAAAAGTTACAAAAAAATGTTCAATGTGCAGAGAAGGAGGAAATAGTGATTGATGATGATAATGTGTTCTTTTAATAGAAACAAAATAATAGGTCGAGGTGGAAGGAGAAAGGGATGAATTAATTGAAAAATTCTATTGGTAAGATAATTAATTTTATAGTTTGTTAAAATTGTTGTAAAAAATACACTAGATAATGACTTCTAAATTCAGGTAAGTTTTTCTGATGTGGAAAAATGGGGAAAAAGTGTTATAACTGAACTGAGAAAATAATGTTAATGGTATGGAAAAATAATAATTACAATCAATAAAATGTTTTACGTTAAATGAGATGGGTCATTTTTAAAATGAGTGTCTGATAATGAACTCAATTGAAAAAAATCATCCAAACTATAAGCACAAAGGTGTTGTGAAATCCTTTGCAAATTCTTTAACAGTTTTTTGTTCCATAAAATGATGCCATATGAGGTACATTGTTTGTTTACTCAGATTATGCCAATGTATTTTTTGAATTAGGGTCTAGAAATTATATATTTCATAATAATTTTTCTAGAATATTATAAATTCCACCTCACGAAATGAACCCATATCTTATGGTGGAAACAGTAGGGGGAAATTTTGAGATAAAAATAAATTATATGAATATTCTTAATCTCATCTTTTTGAAAACAATTACCAATGATCCTTGTTTATTTGTCTCTAGTAGAGATTGATGTTATTTTGGGTATGGATTGGACTTCTTTTTAACATGGTAAAATTGATTGTAGAGCTAAAAAAGTTTATTTTTAGAAATATTTTCACTTTGTGTAGAATAATGAAATTGTATCACTGATAAAATACTAGGAAGTTGATAAAATTATAAAATATATAAATGAATTTTATATTTCACGTAATTTTAAAAAAAATAAACTTTCCACATTACTGACATGGCCATTTTAAATGACTATGTTGATGTTTCTTTGAAGTGTTGATAGGTATTATACCTAACATATGAGATGAATTTATTGTAGACATTGTTCTTGATGATGTGCTAATTTCATCACCCCCTTACAAAATGGTTCAGATTGAACTTTTAGAGATGTACAAGAAATTTTAGGAGTTATTAGATAATGGTTTCATTAGACCTATGACATCACTATGGGTGATCCTATCATGTTTTTTAAAAAGGATTACGGTTCAACGAGACTTTTCATTGATAATATAGAATTATATGAATTCAATGTTAATAATAAGTATACTTTTCCACATATCTATGATTTTCTTTATCAGCTCAAGGGAGAATAATATTTTCCAAAGGTTGACTAAAGGATGGTGCACTATCAGCTCTATGTAATGTAAGAAGACATTTTGAAGACCATGTTTTGTACTATATATGGAAATTATGAATTTTTAGCCATACTATTTAGGATTAATAATGTACCTAAAGTGTTCATGGATCTTTTGAATAGAATATTCTGTGAGATTTTGGATATGTTTTTGGTTGTGTTTATTGATGAATTATTGATATATTCTAAAGGTAAAGTGATTCATGAAAGTCGTTTAAGAGTTTTCATTCAATCCATAAAGGAAAATAAACTTAATGGGAAATTCAGCAAGTGTCTGTTTTGGTTACATAAAATTTCAATCCATGGTCACATTGATTGTAATGATGGAATAACTGTTCATCCTATTAAAATGTATGTTGTTGTATAATGGCTGAGACCCATAAATGTAACCGATATTCATAGTTTTCATATTTTATAAGGATATAACTTGCGTATTTTTGAAAATTGGGAATGGATATCTATCCAAATGACTATATTAACATCAAAGGGTGTTAGGTTTGTATAGAAAATAGACTGTGATTATTTATTTAGGAATTGAAATGATTATTTGGGACTACAATATTATTGGAATTACCTTACAGAAATGGTGAATTTGTTATATATAATGATGCTTCATTGAACAGACATGATTTTTTCATAATATAGAATAAACATATAATTGTTTATGCTTCATGTCATATGAGAACTATTGAGTTAAATTACCCTACACATGATTTGGAATTTACTACTTTTTTTCTTTAAAAATTTGGATACATCATCTATATGTAGTAAAATGTGAAATATATACTGAACATAAATATTTTATGTATATATTGACAATGAAACAATTGCGCATGAGATATAGGGGATGGCTGTAACAATTGAAGGATTATTATTTCATGATTCATTACCATCTAAGAAATCAAATGAAAGTAGTTCCTGCTTTGAGTCTAAAAATTAATGTCACATTAAACATGCTAATTTTGGGACATGATACATTGGTTAGTGATTTTTTGTATCATTTCATGGAAGTTTTATTTGTGGGAATTTCCTCTGTTTGGTTTTAGATGTTCATGCAATCATCTATATTAGACATAATTAATCATGTACCTAATGAAGACATTGAGTTGCATAAAATGGTAGAATTTTTTTAGTGAGGAATGATACCTAAATATAACATTGATAAATATATTTTTTTCAAAATTGGAATGAGGTTACATGTTCCTTGTGATCCAAAATTGAAGAAAGAGTTGTTATGTGAAGCTTATAGTTATCTATTGATAGTTCATCCTAGTATTACAATGATTTATAGAGATCGTTAGGATATTTATTGGTGGGATTGAATGAAAATAGAAATTACTGACTTTTTGTGAAGTTTTTGACTTGTAATCAGTTTAAATAGGTCTGACATTTTAAAAAGGGGATGCTTCAGCCTATTTTGGTGCTAGAATGTAAATGGGAAAATATATCCATGGATTTTGATGTGGGATTACCAAAGACTTATCAACGTAACAATGCGATCTAGTTTATTGTTGATCGATTAACTATATTATCTCATTTTCTTCCTCTTATAGATACTCTATCAATAAAAAAACATTCTCAGTTTTATATTAAAGAGATATTCATGTTTCATGCATTTTTTCACTCTATTATGTTTAATCATGATCCCCAGTTCACAAGTTACTCTTTAAAATTAATTTAGATGTTATTGGGAACTTAATTACATTTTTTTATATCTTTTCACCCTCAATAAAATACGGATATATAATGAGAAAATTCATCCATTAGAGTATATGCAATTTTCATGTTCAATGGATTTCCTGCGAAGATGGGATCAGCATCTTTCTTTGGTCGAGTTTTCTTATAAGGACAGTTTTTATTCCAGTATATAGATGGATCCATTTGAGGATTATATGGAAAGATGTGTTGAAGTCCAAATATTTTGGATGAAGTAGTATAAAGGGAGTTTATGGTACTATATGTGGTAAAATAGATGGAATAATAAGTAAAATTGATTAAAAAGTATATGTGTAGGGATCAGAGTAGGATGAAAAGTTATGCAGATAACCAGAGAACATATCATTCTTTTGAGGTAGGTGATCAAGTCTTTCGCAATGTTTATCCATGGAAAAGATTGATGCATTTTGGTACGAAGGGGGATCTAAGTCCATAGTTCATAGGACCCCCTAAAATCCTGGTGAATTTTGGATCAGTTTCCTACCTAGTAGATTTACCTTTGAGTTTATCATAGGTATACAATGTTTTTCATATTTCAAAGTTCAGAATGTATATGCTGAATTCATCTTAGGTTTTGAGTCAAGATTTATTTCACTTCGAAGAGAATAATTCTTATGAGGAATAAACAGTTAATATTCCTAATCAAAGAGAAATGGGTTATGAATGAAGTGATATGACAGGTTAAGGATAAATGGAAAACCCATATGGTTTAGGTGGCAACATGGTAATATGAAAATGCTACGAGGGAGAAAATTCACCTCTTATTTGATAGGGGAATAAAATTGAGAGAACTCAGTTTCCAAAAGGGGGGAGGATGTAGCAAACTAGGTAATTATAAAATAATACTTTTTGATATATATTAATTTTTATGAAATAGACAATAATTGAACTTTAAATGGGATGTTATGTCTGATAGTGTAGCCGACACACAAAAATGGGTTTCTCTGAAATTCTATATTGTACGCAATACTGAGTTATATTGAAAAATAATACATTACTAATATTATTATTTTAAATGGTAGTTGTCGCATAGCCCTATTATTGGTGGGAATGAACAGAAATAACATTGATTTATTTACACATTTTATTAATATTTTTTAATTTCTTCCAATATGTATTGTGGAAGAAAATTATGTTTAAATCAATTTTACCCATAAAAGGACAAATATTTTTTAAAGGTAGTTTTGCCACCATATGATGGAGAACATATTTTTAATCTAGTATTCAACACCATTATATATTCTATTTGAAAAAATAAACGTCTTCATTGATACTAAGATATCAAGATTTAATTTGAATAAATTATATTATTTTTCTGACAACATTCATATTTTAATGAATAATAAAAAATTTGTATTTTAATTCAAAAAAAATTTCTATAATTAATATAAATTATTAGATAATCCATTTAATTGGTGTTAAATTATATTATTTTAATCATTTAATCCAATTTTGTTAATTTTAATAAATTTGAAATTCAAATTAGATATATAAACATTTCAATCTTTTGAATGTTTCGCTTTATAAAAACTAACTTTTTAGTTTTTTTTCAGAATTAATTTTCAATATAATTTCCCCAATTCTATAAATTGAAATAGGGAAAATTGAACCCATATTTGGAGTCATAATTTCCAAATTAGGTTTTTTTTAAATTTTATATTATGGGATAAAAATTTTACTTTGGTAAAACATAATTTAACTATAGTAAAAGTAAAAATTTGGCAGGGGTTAAAATTAAAAGATAAAAGTGTAACATGACTGAAAACTAAAAAATTTATTGGTTGGATGAGGATTGGTTTGAACCTCAAATAACTATAAAATATTAATTACAATGATATTTCTTGGAATTTAATCCCACCACTATATGGTTATATTTTAATATAAAATAATCAATAATTTAATTTCATGACCCCACCTTTCCTCAATTATACATACCACCTCTCCACAACATAATTTTTACCCACAAAACCATTTATCTCCTTTAATATTTTCCTAAACTTATCCTCATCACTATCCATACTTTCAGGTGCTTCTTGACTCAGTATAATAATAAATTCAGTTTTCTCAAGGGTCATTCAAGGGGGGGATATTCAAGAGGTAATTTACTCAATGTAACACTTTCAATTTCATTTATTTTTATACTTTCACCACAACTCCTTCATTATAAAATTCATGATAACTCCATAATCATGTACATAATTAATTTTTATGTTTATAATGAAAATATCTCATACCCATTTCTTTTATCCCATCATATTATTTTAAATAACAAAATTGATTTCCATGTTATGCTAGTTAATTACCACTACTAATAATGTTTTTTTCCATGTTTTGTTACCACTTTAATGGGTGGAATTAAAACTAATTTTCATGTTAAATCACATATAAATTTATATATTATAACATATTATATATTCTATAAATGTTATATGAAACATATAATCATTATTTCCATATTTTTGTTATATAATATCTTCTTTTTGGGATTTTTGGACTATCGCCTCCTCAAAATGATGTGATTCATTCACATATCATGTGGAATGTATTAGGTATTGTTTTAGTAAAAATTTATTACATAAATGAAAAATTAATTATTCTATAATTATATTATATATGTATATATATTCATTTTAGTTAATTTTACAATTGAAATACGACTGAAAAATGAAAATTGTGTTCATGTGTACATTATGGACAACCATCTCAATGAATGGTGTTTTTAGTTTTTCTAAAAATATGATTATAAATTCTTATATAATTAATATATATGTTATTTTTATCTTGTTTTCAATTATATTGATGTTTAACTTATGACCCCATGGATTATTAACGTCATAACAAGTTAATTTTCGAATCCAGTACTAAATATCAGCAAAACATATGACATGCACATTAACAATATATAATTCCTATAACATGTTAAGGAGTTATATAAAATGAATAATAAACATGAAAAATATTCTCAATAATGTATAAATTTACCTATATTTATAATTTTGGAAGATAAATAACGTATGAGAGAAGTCAGACGTGAGGTAATGTAATTCCTTAACCCAATTTCGATTATTTTGTTTAAATTTATAATTAAGTCATTCTAATATTTCATGTGAAATAAATTTTGAATATATTATCTTATATTTATATCATGAATTTAATTCAATGTTTTTAAGGGATTATTTTTAAATGGAGTGTTTGAATTTTCATACAATTCTATAAAAGGAATGTTTTTTAACGTGTACAGTGACAATGACTTCTTTCCTACCATATCCATTATTTGATATTTTGAATACATTATAATCCGTAAGGTTATTAAAGGAAAATAACTAAAATATTTTATTTTTCAGGTATTTGGGTATTGAAAATGTGTTTGAGAAGGGATTTATTATGGCTATATCTTGAAATGATACATTGGGATTACAATGTAGAAATGTTATTTTTCCTTGATATATGATTTATGTGTGGTACCTATGTTTTGGTTCTTGGGAATTGATTATGTATATAGGTGGTTCTAGGATAATACAAGGGAGGATGATCCTGTGACAGCTCTCCAATGTTTTAGGAAATAAGATAGAGTTAAATGATATGGTTTCTTATAATATATTTTGGAAATATACTATGAAGGGTATTATAAAAGAAACCATGAAGTTTAATCCCTATGTAGACATAAAAGAAACAATTTCATTATGATATGGATGCCACTTGTTACCTTTATGATTTTTTATTTCCAAGAAGTATATTCTAGAATCTAGTGATTTCTTAAGGTATGATTTTTTGCGTCAAAAGTATGATTTTGTGAAAAAACGTCTTACGTTTAAAATATTGATCGACTAACGGTTTCATTCCTTATTTTATACCCCATATTGAGATTTTTTTACAAATACATAGTGGTTGAAATTTTTTCCATAGGTATACTATATTTATATCAGAAATGAAAAAGTTTTTAATATTTTAATCGAGGAAATAAATCAGGTTTTATTTTAAAATTTTTATATTTTGAAAATAATTTTAATGCCTTCTTAGTATCCTCCTATATAATTATGGCATGTTATATATTAATTATATCCTAGTTATCTAAAACTGTCTACCTGAAAATATACTCGATGTTAAAGTAAGTAATTTTTTTATTAAACTTATGATTTAGTAAAGTTTAAATCTATGGCCTTATAGTAAAAATTGAATCAATATTATTCAATAAATGAATGAAAAAAATAAATTAATAGAAGTTTAAATTTTATTCATTTAAATACATAACAAATAATTAAAATTATATCTCATTACCCTACTATAATCAGAAATATGGGTTTACCCTTCAATTCAAGAATTAATATATACTATGGAAGAAAAGAGTGTAAAATTAAACAATAACATAACTAGAAAACAAAAAACAAATCATTAATCAACTATAATCCACCTCTCTATTAATAATCCTATTATTTTTTTGTAATATCCCTTTTTTTCTTATAACACTGATTAAACCCTATAATATTATTCCCATTTAAAATTAAAATAATTTCCCTTTATTTCGTATTTCTTGTGAATCCATATATGGAATTCATTATTTCATTCCCCTTTATCATTGGTCAACATTTAACTCAATGGATTTATTCTAATTTTTTTTAAAATTATATACTTTTAAGTAATTCAATATTCCATACTAATAATTTAAAAGTATATCATTTGATTAATATATAAAAAATAAAAACTCATTATTTTAGTAATTTCAAAAAGTTCCAAGTTGTGACAGGTTATTATATATGGTGTGGATCCTATGTGAGTTATAACATGTGTATTTTTACTGGGAAAAATTATACATCCACAATAGTCTCCATGCATAAAAAAATATAAATAGGAAGTGTCACTATAATTATCCAATATCTAAGCTATCAAATTTTTCAATACCCTATTTCATATTATTTTTCATTTAAGACCCTGAAAAATGAAAATATTATTCATGAGGCTTTTATTTGAAATATATATAATTACCAAATAATATGGATACCTTATTCCACATCCAATAATATTATATATAACTATAGTGGAAATAAACAACATTATTTTTAGAATCGTAGTGATCTATGTTGAAAATTGTGTGGTGTGATTTCTTTTATTCTTTTTACATTATTTTCATTATTAAATATGTTGATTCAAGTGATGAATAAGGCCAGTTGAAACTATGAAGAATGTTGGAGGAGATGATGTAATTTTCTAGAGTTTGATAATTTTATGGTGTTAAATTCAATAGTGGATGAAGGTTTTTTAGTCGACCATCGAATGGTCACGTGATGGCATAAGATAGAATGGATCACATGATCACGTTTTTTCAAAAGAATCTCATTCTGTGGTATGATTAATCTCTTATGTTTCAAGGGTTTATGTGATGATATTTTTAGAATCATGAAAAATACTATACTTTAAATTAAGTATATCAAATTATGATAATGTTTTTTATAGTGTGTGTATTCATGTATGGCTTTTGTGACAACATGTGTTTCAATAGTTCAGTACATTCAAAAATATCTGTTGGATCAATTGGATGTTTTTTTTTCAAAGAAAGTTATTACATCATCATTATCTAACTGCCATCAGATGATTCAATTTTGATCTTTTGGGAGTTTTTTGTTCAGATCATCAATGTATGTATAACATTCCCCAAAGATTATGTGATTACATAATCATGAATAGTTCTTTTGATGGGGTCATTAGAAGTGAATGTAGGGTGAGACATTGGGAATGTAAGTGTTTTAAAGTGATTATTTATTATTCAATCATGAAAGTCATACAATGATTGACTTTTGAAATATTAAATACAGTTCATACAATATGCATATTAAGAAAGGTGGTCTAGTTTAGGGTATGTGAACTTAGCTGAGGCATTGGATCATATAGATGGATTCTTTTTTCAAATGTTAATTTAGTGGGTTAGTATTATAAATACACAATGTCAACATCCATAATATGATAAATAATTGATTAATGATTTAATATAGAGTGGTGAATGTTCACGAAAATTAGTCTAGGGGTTTAATATCCACAAAGGATATTCCTGCTAAATCCTAGAGCTTAGGATCTTCAAACCATAGAGATATGTGTTGGGCTCATGTGATAAGGATATTATGATGTGGGATCCATGTGAAGTTTTCAAAAAAAGGAGATACACACTATGATATTTTGATATAAATATTAAGGCTAGAATTACTTGAAATATAGTCATGAAAGGGAGTTACACACTCATTTCCATGTTCTTCGGATCATGTGACTATGGTGACATGTCAGCTTATCGTGGGGAGGAGTCTTACAACCAATATTATACTACTAGGGTTTTCACAATGGGTTTATGTGATACAAATTTTTTTCGGAAATTATTGTTTAAAATATATAAGAATTTTATTCTTAAATTATTCTTATGAATAAGAATCATATTAAAGAATCATCTTCTTGTAATAATTATGTTGATCATACAATATACCTTGAAAAAGGTGAAAATGAATTTAATGTTTTTAAACTATAGAAAACATCATCCATAAAATTATGCAAGGAGGAATTAAAAGAAGTGATATGAGGAAGGATGTAATTTATCCATGATTAAATTATAACTGTAGTGTTCCAAGAATGGAGTGATCATTGAAAAAAATATTCACTAAAAAATGAGTGGGGAATGGTGATGATAGAACTTTGGCACATAATTTCTGTGTGATCCCTGGATGTAACCCATTGTGGTGAACCATGTAATTTTTTTTTCAAATTAAATTTTTGTAATTCAATATTTTCTGTTGATATGCTAATATCTAATGTGTTTAACAAGTTCCTACAATCATTGTACAAATATACATGGATCAAAATAAGTATTTGATAACATAATTTATCATTCCCTTCCTAGTGATTCTTGGGGTAAAATAAGTGGTATCCAAGTGAAGGTTCTTAGTGATAAACATGATTTTAAAAGTCCAATATCCTCGAGAAAAATATCAATGTTAGGGAAATTACACAATTTTATGGGAGAAACTCTCACATATAAAAAAAATATAATGAAGTCACATTGTAATTATATTAGGGTTGAAGATATTTTTCTATATTTAATGTTGTTAAAATTGTTGATATGGTATGAAATTTTATGACAGAAATTGATAGGATTTTTTTAATGTGGGTGACATGGAATTTACTATGTTAAATGGAGCTTGGAATAATTATATATAAATCAGGTTAATTAGAAATACTATTTCTAATAGTATGTGGGATAAATAAGAAATATATATGAAGGGGATAACAATGTGAATGAATAGAACCTCAATGTACTGAAAAAAAATTCGATGATATAAAAATGAATCTAGATAATAATGCAGATAGTCTAATTAATCGAATCATAGAGGTCATTAGAGGTATCTATGGACATGGAGAAGATATAATAGATTTTAAAACCATCAAAAAGATATAATAATTATTTCCTCTATGGTATTATACAAAAGATGCGATTATTGAAAAATGAAAATTAACCAAAAAATCTTTAGAGTACCATATAAGAAGTCTTGTTAATTATGAAATAATAATTCAATAAGAATCCACTTAAACCAATCCTAGTTTTAAAATTATATTCAACTCAATGAAAAAGATAAATTTAATTAGTGAAAAAATGGAAATGATAAAGAATAGGTTCCCTATCAATAGTTCATATAAAATTAAATTTATTGAAAGGACGATTGAAAGGAAAGATAAATATAGTATGGTTATGGTGTGGATATGATATGCACATTTTAATAAGATACCCTTGGAGATTTTTTGATGAATAAATAAAATAATTTTTTCACAAAATCCATGAAGAAGCATGCTATCAAAGAAGGGACTTGATCTAGATTGAAATTTATGTCAAATATTCAAATGATAAAATAAAATAAATACAATGAAGAAATTATATAGGACGTTCAAATAAAGTTAAAATATATTATTAAATATTCTTCGATAAAAAATATTTAGAGAAAACTAGAATAATAAAGATTAATGAACTAGAGGGAATATTTGATCTCAAGGTGAAAGATACTGGTAGACTTGAAGAGAATCATATACAATGAAATAAACAAAATATTAAATAATTTATAATGATTTCTTAGAATATGATTATTTGATTTAATAATAGATTTAATGACTATGAATTTGGTACATGATATGTTTTCCTATCATAGTTATATGGTAGAATTTTTAAAATTCACATAGATGATATAATAATTTAATTAGGTGATTCATGATAATAATTTGTTATATTGGAAATAATTTAAAAAGTAATATCTCTAGAAGAATATGTCATTTCTATAAGAAAAAAATGTTGAGAAAAATGAAATCATATGATACAAAAGGAAACAATTTTTTGGTAGTTTCATATATGGTGAAATTTAATAAAGAATTATTAATTGCTCAGAATTTGATAATAACATTGTAAATGAAAAAAATACAGAATTATAAGATAAATTTGGAATCTTATATGAGTCTAATATATCTATGTTTCAAAATTTTATGTAATAGGAAATTTAAATTTAAATATAACCAATCTATAATTTATTACACAAATAGTAGTTGATCTTATAATGGATTATCCTATTAAATAAAACTATAAAATGAGAGATAACATTCAATTCAAAATGGTTAACAAACATCTAAATTGTTTTATGAATACTAGATACATTTGGATGAATGATTCAGGGATGAAATTATCTATTATGGAATTTCGTTTTCATAGAAACCATTGTCACACCATGTCTTATTATGATAAAGAAATAATTTATTTGTATCGAGATACACAAGGATGTTAAGAGTTGTGAAGGACACCTTATCCCCAATATCATTGAATTAATTAAATCTATGAATATCACGTTCATTGTAATAACTATTGGCATAATATATGGATATAATCCATTGAAAAATATTATTACATGCTTTTTCTCCTAAATATCCAATAAATACAAACTGAGGATCAAACGAGACTTATTTATTTTGAATACATGATACCTAGAATAACTAAAATAAAACACCTATATTTTATTCTCTAAAATGACATTCTAAATGAATTCATTTATTAAAAATACATAACATTACTTAGGTAATATATAAAATAATATGGTGAGATATGAGATAAAGTAATGGAATAATATGATAAGGAAACATAGTATGTGAGTCCAACGTATAAGATGACATAATAAAAGAGAAGGGCCATTAGTAATAACGTTGGAGAATGTCATAGATAAAAACATATCATAAGATCATGGAATCATATGAAAAGTGGTAGTAACATAAAACTTTAAATAAATATGAGTTGAGGTTAATTATCTATAAAATATCATATAGTGACAAAGTCTCGTAATGGATTATGTTTACTCCCTAATCTCATATATATCATATCATGGGAATAAATCATTATCCAAATCATTTGAAATCTATATGGTCACACAGAACCTAAAAACGTTCATGATTTTTGTGTGCAACAAAAAGTAAATCTTTCATAATATGTAACATAAGGATTACACATGGAAGGAAAATGGGTTGCATAATCATATCTCATTTCACATTCAAATGAATTTAATAATAAAGGAAATTTTTAGATAATTATAATTCATATATTAACCTTTTAATGCAATGGATAATATTATAGGAATATATGTGAGTTAATATATACATAATATGAGAATAAATCTTACACATCAAAGGTTGTCTTGATTAATTACATTGTATTTCAAATATTTCACAGAATATTTCATGTGGAAGATACCATTTTCAAATCGAAATCAATTCCACAAAATATAAAAAAAATAAAAAATACTATAAAAATATTTTTAAAAAAATAAACATGGAACCATATAAATTATTCTTCAATGAATTTAGTGCTTAGGATAAAGAGAATATTCCCTTTATACCGAGGATGTTAGAATAATGATTCCTTTCACATTATCAGTAAAATGTTGAAAATATATTGTTATAAAAGCGATGAAAATATTACCATTGAACCATTTATTAAAAATTTAGAAAAATATTATTTTCATTATTAAATAATAAAAAATATCAAAATCATCGTTAAAAATTGTAATGGAAAAATATAAATACGATGAAAAGGAATAATCAACTGAAAAGAGAACTAATATTGGAAATTGATAAAAACATTTTCTTAATAATATTATATACCAAATAGATAAAAATCATACTATTACATGAAAAATTCATTAAAAACTAGGGTAGAAGAAACATAAAATTCTTTATTATAAAATGATCAAATAATATCATTAATTAAAATTCATGCATAAAAATCGAGATTAATGATGAGTTTATGAAATATACCCTTACCACTTTTGAAACTACTGAATCATAAACACCTTGAAATAAATAACACCAATAAAACATTAAATAACATGAATATAAATAGATTCATGACATAAAATATCAAAGGCTAAATATATATACCACATAAAATAAATTTGTGGTGAATATGGAAAATGACTCATGAAAATAAAAGTGATTCAAAAATACCTTACATAAATCATGTCATCGAAGAGAGAATTACTAAAAATATTTATTTTGTGTTTAAAATGTAATTATATATAAAAAATGAAGAAATAAGTAACAAATTAATCAATAGTCATGGCACACATAATCTTATTATACGAAATAAAATTAAGAAGCAATCTAACCCAATGAAAAATATTGTGTTATAAAATATCATTCCATGATTTTGACTCATTCTGTATGTACTTAAAATTCCAAAATAATAAACAAACTATAATTATTTACTTAAAAATTAAATTTTTTATGTTTATTCTACCTTTTATTTTATTTATTACTATATAATATGTATTTACAAAATTAATTGAGCTCATGTCAGATGTTTTGATGATATTTGGTTCATGTATATAAAATGACAATGATTGGTTGACTATATTAAAATAAATCATTTTTCCAGCATAGAAAAAATAATAATAATGAAAACAAATATTTCAATACATCAAATATAATTTTAAAACAAACCATGGAAGACAGTTAGGAAAAATTATATAAATTACAATCATTGAGACAATATGTCATATGTACGCATAAGTACCATTTCCAATTTTCAATGATCTAGATGGAAAGAAGGTAAGTGTAAATTATATTACCATTATGTTAATTATGAAATAAATATAATATAACTTCATTAAATACACATACATATACCATCCATGTTATAAAATAAAAAATTTGAATCACCTCGCATTGCGAGGCTGTCATCCACCGTACACACAAACAATGTTTTCATTTATCAATGGATTTTATGGTACGATGGTATAAGATATATTAAATTTACTGAATTATTAAATTTTCATGAATGTCATATTTAAATATTAAATCTATCATCATGAATATCTATGAGATTTTATAATGTAAAATGAAGTACATTACTTTAGGAGGTGGTAGACCTTTGTACACATAGATGATAGAATAGTTACTCTTTTGATGGAAGAATATGTGTATTTATTTTATGAATTTAAAATAAATCACATATTATAATATGTAATATATTGATATTATTATACCATAATGATTGTGTAATATTTTATGGATGTGGGAGATGAAATAAAAAAATTATGCTCCTTTAAGAATGATATATCATCTTCTAACCACCTCATTATGGTTAAACCGAAATCCCCCTAGATTGGATTTCTAATCAAAAATGGAATCTATGATATGGTTAAGTAAGTATGAAATTTATTTCTATAGTTTTTTTTAAAACAAAATTATATTAAGTGTGATAATGTGAGGATATAAGTTTCCCATCTATAAATGAGAGTGGTGGAACTGTTTAGATATCTAAAACTATTTAATAATGGGAACTCACTCTAAATCCCAGAGCAATAAAAATTTACATATAATGGATTTATGGTTGACATGGTTTATCCATGCCTCAATAGTTAAAAAATAAACCTTTTTTAAACATTTTATTCCGTTATCATTTAAGGTTACTAACTTTTGCCATTTTTTTACCATGATAACTTTTTTTTAATATACTTAAAAATATTTATGACAAAAATTAAATTGGAAATCTTGCATAATATATATTATTATAATTAAATAAATGGAATAAATTTTATAATATTCATATAACTATAGTTTTATAATTCATTTTCATATTAAACCCTTAGATTGAGTCAAAAACATTTTTTTTCAAGAAATGCATTTTTCATTTAATGGATGGTTATATATTAACTCTATGACTATATATAATATTTATAGGAATTTAAATTATTATAAATAGATGAAAAATATATGAATTTTATTTAAATATTTTTATAAAATGGGTTATTTTAATTAATTTAAATTGATAAACGATATGTACTTGAAATGTTTTTGTAGTAGACTGCATTTTTCTGCCTAAAAATTAACTAATACTAAAATAATAAAAACATTTAAAAAAAATTAATTAGATTATTCTAGATTAAATTTATCTTATATTACATTAATACAAAATAAAAAAATATAACTTAACTTTTGAATTACTTTATTTAATGAATAGAATTCATAATATTTTGAGATAATCGATAATTATAACTATCATGGAAAGGTTAAACCTCACAGTAAAATAATAAAATATCACCATAAATTAATTTTAATATTATTTTTTCAGATATTATATCATTTTAATAAAATACAATTTCAACACTTTCTAGTAACTAATTATAATATTCACTCACAAAAAGTAAGAAAAAATATTTGTTAATAAAATGTATTTTTTGAAGCATAAAATAACATTACCAAAACATGATTACTTGTTTATTATTAATTAACCATTAAATATATATAATATAAAAAATTTAGATATTTATCATAATATGGATATTTCATTTTCATACCACCAATTTCGACAACAAGGTTATAATTTTCGTGACTAAATAATTACATTTTGATAATATATCATGGTTTGTTTAATCATAGTGTTATATGTTTTATGTTCGGTCAAATATTGTTTTGTTTTCAAATGTCATGGTGTTAAATTATACACCCCTAAATAAATTACATCCTTATAATTTTATGTTGTACTATGTAATCAGGGGTTTGATATTCTAAAATTCCATTAAGGATAAACCAATATCATAGAAAAGGTAAATAAAAAATAATCTTAAAAAGATGAAAAGGAAAGTCTTAAAGTATTCTGAAATGATATTGTAGGGACCCGAAGGTTGACGTACATGGAAATTACATTACTTTTGCGGAATACTTAGTACATAACAAAAACGCACACACAAGGATTGTAATAGTTTAGTGTCTTTGGAAACTCGAAATATAATCTTCTAATTGTGGTGAAAGATCTTCAACATCTCCCATAAAGATCTTCTTTTTTTAACCTAAAACCATTCTTTATATCCTGGGGAAAAGAAAACATAAAAGGGTGAGCTCAAATGCTCAGTAAGGGTAAACAAAAGAAATATCAATAACATCATATTCATAAGAACATAACATTTTGGAAATCTTAACCTGCAAAAGAGAGCATAATATCATAACATGGGATAAATCATAGCAGTGAAATGAAATCCCAATAATCATAAATTAAAACATGAAACTTTGTGGCATACACACATAATCATAGAGAATCATATCTTATTAGTCAAGACTCATTTCCAAGACTATCTTAGTGGACAAAGTCCATTTCTGAACCGAGTCACCCTCGTTTCAGTCTTGTTTCACTGAACCGGTATAACCTACCGTTCCAGCCATGTCTATCTCATGAGATATAAAATCTTTACCCAATGAATTGGAGGGAGATATAGGTCCCACCCATCTCATAATGATACCATTCTTATGTGTGCCACAAAATCATAAATCATACATCATTTCATAACCCATGTAATAAAAATGGGAATCTTAAACATCGTGACATCATAAAACAATTCATATAAGATAAAGGAATTCATAAAAATATAATTCCATCACAAAATAATCAAATCAATGTAATAATAGGGATAACAACAGAACCCTTTATTATCTTATATGGAAAATAATTTTGATAAAACACTTGAACTCCATTCTTGAGGAAAATATCCTTTCTGCTTCAAAAACACTTTTCATTTTTTAACATGTCGTACAATTATAAACTAAAAGAAGTTGATTAAAAAAAAACTTGAAAACTTGTAAATTAAGATTCTTGGAAATAATGTTTTAAAAATCCATTCATTCTGTATAAGTTAAAAAAACATTCTTCTCGTACTTTTGTCGGAAAAGTCAAAAAGTACCTCATACAAAAAACGACAAAAGATTCCTTTCATATCTTTTACTAAAAACTCAACGAAGGGTAAAATAGGATTTAAACAATTTTAGGTGGATTTAAATAATATTACCTATTGAGGAAACATGGATGTGGATGATAAAATACACCCCAGTAAATACCAAAGTATAAACAATCTCGGATAAAAATGAGATTGTGATATTTCCCTTACCTTATGTCTGATATGATTTGTACGTATCCGAACCTCCTGTATAAGGATTTAAATAATGTAATTAACTTATTACAGAATCATATTCATTGTTATGATATCATATATGGTTCACTTATGACTTTATATTACTCATTCTTTTGTGAATTCCATGTTAAAGAAGCGTTTTGGGTAAAATCGTTTCATTTATCGTAGGTGTTTGGACTTGTTGTTCTTGACATTATTATTACTTATATCATGATTTACTTACTTCCAGAATATAAAAAATGATTTATATATCATATATATTCAGTATATATATATATATAATAGATAGATAAATGAATTGAAACACACCGTTCATGGAGACGGTAGTCCGTACGTACGCATGAACGCTGTTTTCCTTTCCTTATTGTCTTGAATGGAAGTATGTACATGAAATACATATATATATATATATACATAAATCCAGTAGATTTAACATGTCACATATTTAATTATTATTCATTATATATACTTTATAATCCTTGATGAATGGTTAATGTGGAGAATGAATATCATCGCGTCGTGGAGACGGTAGTCCGTACATACGCACGAGTGATGATATCGTTCTCATGATCGTGAACTTGTGTTGAAGTGTATGTATACTATTTCAATATCAATATCACATTATAATAATCATATATAGTTACTCATTACACCATTATACCCATCCAATTAAGGTGGTGGCGGAAAATAGATTACACCACGGCGTGGAGACGGTATTCCGTACGTACGCACACGCGATGATTTTCTTTTTCCGTAGGATGGATAGAAGGTTAATTAGAGTTGTTTAATATTTATAATAACATATCAGTATATAAGAAATACTGATGTTATTACTTTATCATGAAACAACTAATGAAGAAGAAGTTGAAGAAGAAAGAAATTGAAAAAGATCGGTAATGGATATTACCTCTTTTTGACGCGCCTTTTCTTAACCTCCACTTAAAGAACTAAGGATGGTCTTTGAAGAAGACCAGGACCTCTAGGATGATACTAGGGAAGTGGAGAAGAGATTTTGGAAGGGTTTGGACAAGCTTGAATGCTCAAATTGGTATGAGGAGGAGAGGGAGGAGGTGCCCTCTTATAAGGGAGGAGAGGGGCACCTTAAGAAAATCTCAAAACATTATTTTATATTAAGGTCAAATTCGGTTTATAATGGTTACAAAGGGTCTTATTTAGAAGATAATCTGGGGATGGGTCGAAATCCTCTCATCCAATAGGATTTATACAAGTTTAGGTTATTATTTTAACCTTATCAATTAGATTTAACTCAAAGTTAAATAATTTAACTTTTATCGTGTCTTTTTGTTTTCTTACACTATATGGTTAATAAACTTAATATAACAAGCCAAACGAACCCCAAGTTGTTTATTATTAATATATATATCTTTATCTAAGTCATTTGTCCGTACCTTAGATTTTTAGGAATTAAATAACAATTAATAATATAATATTTGTTTTAAAAACTAATTTATGTCAATTTTGACACTATTTGGTACATGATTTTTATGAAATTTATAACAGAATGATAAGTTCGAAACAAGTTACTTATATCAACAATAACATGTCATATTAACCTATAAAATTAATTTAAGTCATAATAAGTCTCAAATTACATTTATTTGGGCATTTATAACATCAATTATGTCAATATTTCATTAATAAGACAATTACTGCATCATCTTTGTGTCATAATAAATGATAATTATTTAATCCCTAAAAATTCTAAATAAATTCCTATGATGTAGATAATTGAATTATCTTTCTGTATACTATTCATGTTCTAAGTTTCATGAAGTTTATTACTAAATTATATTTATTATACTTATAAGATTTAAGAAAGTGACATGTTGTCACATTCTTTGGTTTTAATAATAATTAAATTATTTTCATGGACAAAAGTCCATAAAATGAATCTAATCCGACCCTTAGGTTATATGGGTATACTTTTATCCATCCAATAGTATTTTTCCAAGTTTTAGGGTAATTTTATAATCTTATATTTACCCTTAATTACCCGATTTACCTTTAACTATAGTAGATAAAATTTACCGTAGTTACTATTCACAATGCCCAAAAATAAAAATTATCTTATTAACATAATTTGGACCCACTGATTCCAAATATGGAATCCATTTTTCCAAATCCAATACAAAAAATATTCATAAATTAAATTAAAATTAATCCCGTTATCGAAAGAAAATGGGTTTTTCTTTAAAATATTGCAAAAGATTGAATTGATTTAACCTACGAATTCAAGGTAAAATCAATTATAATGACATAAATTTTATTAAATGTTAAAAATATATTCTATTTATACTTTAAAACCATTCAATATTATAACTTAACCACATAATATATTACGATGAAAAAAGTTGTTTTTAATTAAAATATAGCGTGTTTTTACTATTCATTAAAATATGAAAGTTATCGGAAAAATATCAAAACATTATATAATGTAAATTTTTATATCCTGATTCAAAATAAGAATTTTATTTTGTCAAATTGAACATATAAACATGTCAAAAACTATATTTAAAGTGGGTGTTCCATCAAAAGGCGGCAACACTGCATTTTTTTAAAAATACTTATTTTACCTGAAAAATTTATTTTGTTCTTATACCATGTTCTAGAAAATGTGTAAGATGAATAATAATGTTATAAAATTAAAAATCTAGTTAATACTATTCATAACGGCTAGTTCATGACAATATTATAATAATATATCGTTGTTTATTAAACCCCGGTATTGCGTACAACACACGCTATCGAGAAAGGTCGTGATTGCGTGTAATGCAAGCCAAGTCAGAGTTGCGTGTTGTGAAAGAATCCTTCATTGTTTCGTATAACATAATCCAAGCATATTTAATTTATACATTTAATATATATATATATATATTCAATGTTGCGTAGAATAACTATTATCAAAATTGTGTGTAACACGATCCAAGAATACTGTTGTGTATACTGCAAGCTAATACGGTGTTGCGTATAGCGCAAGGTAATCTTGGTGTAGCATACAACACAAGACATTAATGAAATTAAAAGAATATTTTTCATAAAATCTCAGGGTGTTACATTCTACCCCCCTTAAAATAAATTTCGCCCTCGAAATTCGCCGGGGTTATAAATGGTTTACTATTCGAAAGTTTCTTTAATAGAAACCCACATCGTAAAAAGGAATACCAAAACCAATCTTCAAAAACAAAAGTATGAAACGTAACCATTACCCAAATAAACTGATCACTGGGTTTCCACATAGGTGAAAATATGGATATGGAAGAAAAATCTAACCATTAGGTTCTGATGGAGAGTGGTGGAGAACATGGCTATGAAAAAGCCAACAATCAAAAAGCCATAAATTTGTGACGATCTAGGGTACCATCTGATTCATCGGATATAAGGGCACTAGGACAACATTTTTGGTTTTCAAGATCATTTCCCTAAAGTTGACTAATTTGAATTAGAATAAATACTTACTTTATTTTGGTACAATCTCACTCTTGTTCGTGCCTTGAACAATTTCCACATCATCTCTTAAATAATTGAAGTTGAATTTGTTATTCGTGAAATGTTAGCATATCATGTGATATAATGATGGGTCATTCCATCTGTCTCAAAAAAAAGGTTAGCAAAGGTTATATACATAAGTCGATCTATAGTGAGATTAATCATATATGGTTCCTAAAATGGATTTATAATTCATATATCATACTGCTTAATATAATAAAACTAGTTTCTACTAAACAGGGACTTCCTGTAGGCCAGTGGTAGGCAATAAAGGCCAGTCGCACTTCGGTTGTGGGTTCGATTCCCACAGCCTTTTCCGACGCGATGGGATGTCGCTCGTCCTGCATGTTGTCCTTTTTCTAAAACTATATTACTATAACATCCCATAAATAATATCGAAAAACAAACAATACTAACTTATGTCCAATATAATCCATTCCAATCTTTAGGCTTATCCATAATACTGCAGTCCACTCTCAGAGATTTAATACCATCGTTGATCCCCATATATCATAATATATATCTTGTTGGTCACATTCCAAACATTCAAAGGCCTTAATCATGTATTCTCTTGAATATCCATTCGACCTTATTAAAAACATGAGTGCTGTTAAAATTTAACTCTTTCCACATACCAAAATCCTCAAAATTCTATATACTCAAACCATGATATCACTTAGTCCTTATATCAATCATGAGCTCATAAATACTGTAAAACATTTAATTTTCTCCTTATCCCTTCATTATGTGCATATCATCTACATTCCAAAAATATCTAAATAATATTTCATGGATACTGGTACCATTAATCATACACTTTCAAAACTCAAGGAAAGACAACAGTGTAACAATCCTTAGATGTCTCTTTATTCCATAGTACCATGAGATTACTTATACAACATTACATATGATAAACATGTAATCATTCTACAACATTCTTAAACCATTGACCGAGCTTCAACAATTCTTTCATCTCACATATCATTTGTAGTCTCTTCATCATCATCAACATAAATACTACCCATACGACCATACTGATTCTCTTCATGAGACTTTACCTTAGGGTATTGGTTTGAATAATGCCCGTACATTCCACATTTAAAACATTTAACCATTGTTGATGTCGTAGCAATACCATTATCCTCATCCCTGTTGTTAACTGAACCTTTTCCTTTGCACTTACTGGCTTTGTGTCCTTCTTCTCCACACCCAAAGCATCTTCCACTTCCTTTGAAACATTCTCCTTGATGCCTCTTCCCACATGATTTACATTGGGGAAATTGAACTTTCTTTCCCCAATGATCATCATGAAACTCCATCTTTCTCTTATTAGCCGAGTCAGGAATCTTACCAAATTTTACTTTATTGATCATATTATGAGATTGATGATTCGGCATAATAATGATGGTTGGACTTCCAAATCCCATTTCATTTGGTTTCTCATGAAGAATATCATTCCATTGTCCATAATATCCTCCATTATCGTGAATCATCTTGTTTCCAGCCATTTTCTAAAACCCAAAAAGAATAGTGTTAGAGGAAAAAATCATAATAAAGGGGGAGTAACTTCAATATATAACATCTTAGGTTAAATTCTTAGATCGTTACCATAGTTCTAAGACTATATCCTATACGTATACTTATCCTTAGGGACATCCCTAGACATACCTTAGAAGTATCTCTAGGGATCTCACTAACGTTCTCACATCCTAGTTTCCAAAGGTTGACTAAACCTTTCCTCTGATACCAATTATAGAGACCCGAAGCTTGACGTACATGGACATTACATTACTTTTGCGGAATACTTAGTACATAACAAAAACACACACACAAGGATCGTAATAGTTTTGTGTCTTTGGAAACTCAGAATATAATCTTCTAATCGTGGTGAAAGATCTTCAACATCTCCCATAAAGATCTTCCTTTTTTTTACCTAAAACCTTTCTTTATATCCTGGGGAAAAGAAAACATAAAAGGGTGAGCTCAAATGCTCAGTAAGGGTAAACAAAAGAAATATCAATCACATAATATTCATAAGAACATAACATTTTGGAAATCTTAACCTGCAAAAGAGAGCATAATTTCATAACATGGGATAAATCATAGCAGTTAAATGAAATCCCAATAATCATAACATAAAACATGAAACTTTGTGGAATACACAAATAATCATAGAGAATCATATCTTATTAGTCAAGACTCATTTCCAAGACTATCTTAGTGGACAAAGTCCATTTCTGAACCGAGTCACCCTCGTTTCAGTCCTGTTTCACTGAACCGGTATAACCTACCGTTCCAGCCATGTCTATCTCATGAGAAATAAAATCTTTACCCAATGAATTGGAGGGAGATATAGGTCCCACCCATCTCATAATGATACCATTCTTATGTGTGCCACAAAATCATAAATCATACATCATTTCATAACCCATGTAATAAAAATGGGAATCTTAAACATCGTGACATCATAAAACAATTCATTAAGATAAAGGAATTCATAAAAATATAATTCCATCACAAAATAATCAAATAAATGTAATAATAGGGATAAAAACAGAACCCTTTATTATCTTAGATGGAAAATAATTTTGATAAAACACTTGAACTCCATTATTGAGGAAAATATCCTTTCTGCTTCAAAAACACTTTTCCTTTCTTAACATGTAGTACAATTATAAACTAAAAGAAGTTGATTAAAAATAAACTTGAAAACTTGTAAAGGAAGCTTCTTGGAAATAATGTTTTAAAAATCCATTCATTCTGTATAATTTAAAAAAACATTCTTCTCGTACTTTTGTCGGAATAGTCAAAAAGTACCTCGTACAAAAAACGACAAAAGATTCCTTTCATATATTTTACTAAAAACTCACTGAAGGGTAAAATAGGATTTATTCATTTTTAGGTGGATGGAAATAATATTACATATTGAGGAAACATGGATGTGGATGATAACATACACCCCAGTAAATACCAATGTATAAACAATCTCGGATAAAAATGAGATTGTGATATTTCCATTACCTTATGTCCGATATGCTTTGTACGTATCTGAACCTCCTGTATAAGGATTTAAATAATGTCATTAACTTATTACAGAATCATATTCATTGTTATCATATCATATATGGTTCACTTATGACTTCATATTACCCGTTCTTTTGTAAATTACATGTTAAAGATGCATTTTGGGTAAAATCGTTTCATTTATCGTAGGTGTTTGGACTTGTTGTTCTTGACATTATTATTACTTATATCATGATTTACTTACTTCCATAATATAAAAAATGATTTATATATCATATATATTTAGTATATATATATATATATAATAGATAGTTAAATGAAATGAAACACACCGTTCATGGAGACAGTAGTCCGTACGTACGCATGAACGTTGTTTTCCATTCCTTATTGTCTTGAATGGAAGTAAGTAGATGACATACATATATATATATACATAAATCCAGTAGATTTAACATGTCATATATTTCATTTTAATTCATTATATATACTTTATAATCATTCATGAATGGTTAATGTGGAGAATGAATCTCATCGCGTCATGGAGACGGCAGTCCGTACGTACGCACGAGCGATGATATCTTTCTCATGATCGTGAACTTGTGTTGAAGTGTTTGTATACTATTTCAATATCAATATCACTTTATAATAATCATATATAGTTACTAATTACACCATTATACCCATCCAATTAAGGTGGTGGAGGAAAATAGATTACACCACGGCGTGGAGACGGTATTCCATACGTACGCACGCGCGGTGATTTTCTTTTTCTGTAGGATGGATAGAAGGTTAATTAGAGTTGTTTCATATTTATAATAACATATTAGTATATAATAAATACTGATGTTATTACTTTATCATTAAACAACTAATGAAGAAGAAGGTGAAGAAGAAAGAAATTGAAAAAGATCGGTAATGGATATTACCTCTTTTTGACGCGCCTTTTCTTAAAATGCACTTAAAGAACTAAGGATGGTCTTTGAAGAAGACCAGGACCTCTAGGATGATACTAGGGAAGTGTAGAAGAGATTTTGGAAGGGGTTTGCCGAGCTTGAATTCTCAAATTGGCGTGAGGAGGAGAGGGAGGAGGTGCCCTCTTATAAGGGAGGAGAGGGGCACCTTAGGAAAATCTCAAAATATTATTTTATATTAAGGTCAAATTAGGTTTATAATGGTTACAAAGGGTCTTATTTAGAAGATAAAGTGGGTATGGGTCGAAATACTCTCATAAAATATGATTTAGACAAGTTTAGATTATTATTTTAACCTTATCAATTAGATTTAACTCTAAGTTAAATAATTTAACTTTTATCGTGTCTTTTTGTTTTCTTACACTATATGGTTAATAAACATACTATAACAAGCCAAAATAACCCCAAATTGTTTATTATTAATATATATATCCATATATAAGTCATTTTTTCGTATCGTAGATTTTTAGGAATTAAATAACAATTAATAAAATAAATACTTGTTTTAAAAACTAATTTATGTCAATTTTGACACTATTTAGTACATGATTTTTATCAAATTCATAACAGAATGATAAGTTCAAACCAAGTTACTTATATCAACAATAACATGTCATATTAACCTATAAAATTAATTTAAGTCATAAGAAGTCTCAAATTACATTTATTTGGGCATTTATAACATCAATTATGTCAATATTTCATTAATAAGACAATTACTACATCATCTTTGTGTCATAATAAATGATAATTATTTAATCCTTAAAAATTCTAAATAAATTCCTATGATGTAGATAATTGTATTGTCTTTCTGTATAATATTCATGTTCGAAGTTTCAAGAAGTTTATCACTAAATTAAAATTATTATACTTATAAGATTTAAGAAAGTGACATGTTGTCACATTCTTTGGTTTTAATAATAATTAAATTATTTTCATGGAAAAAAGTCCATAAAATGAATCTAATCCGACCCTTAGGTTATATGGGTCTACTTTAATCCATCCAATAGGATTTTCCAAGTTTTACGGTAATTTTATAATCTTATATTTACCATTAATTACCCGATTTACCTTTAACTATAGTAGATAAAATTTTCCGTAGTTACTATTCACAATGCCCAAAAATAAAAAAGTAGCTTATTAACATAATTTGGACCCACTTATTCCAAATATGGAATCCATTTTTCCAAATTCAATACAAAAAGGATGCAGAAATTAAATTAAAATTAATCCCGTTGTCGAAAGAAAACGGGTTTTTCTTTAAAACATTGCAAAAGATTGAATTGATTTAACCTACGAATTCAAGGTAAAATCAATGATAATGACATAAATTATATTAAATGGTAAAAATATATTCTATTTATACTTTAAAACCATTCAATATTATTACTTAACCACATAATATATTACGATGTAAAAAGTAGTTTTTAATTAAAATATAGCGTGTTTTTACTATTCATTAAAATATGAAAGTTATCGGAAAAATATCAAAACTTTATCTAATGTAAATTTTTATATCCTGATTCAAAAGAAGAATTTTATTTTGTCAAATTTAACATATAAACATGTCAAAAACTAGATTTAATGTGGGTGGGCCATCAAAAGGCGGCAAAACTGCATTTTATGAAAAATACTTATTTTACCTGAAAAATTTATTTTGTTCTTATACCATGTTCTAGAAAATGTGTAAGATGAATAATAATGTTATAAAATTAAAAATTTAGTTAATACTATTCATAACGGCTAGTTCATTCCAATATTATAATAATATATCGTTGTTTATTAAAACCTAATATTGCGTACAACACACGCTATCGAGAAAGGTCGTGATTGCGTGTAATGAAAGCCAAGTCAGAGTTGCGTGTTGTGAAAGAATCCTTCGTTGTTTCGTATAACAGAATCCAACCATATTTCATTTATACATTGAATATATATATATATATATTCAATGTTGCGTAGAATAAATATTAGCAAAATTGTGTGTAACACGATCCAAGAATAGTGTTGCGTATACTGCAAGCTAATACGGTGTTGCGTATAGCACAAGGTAATCTTGGTGTAGCATACAACACAAGACATTAATGAAATTAAATGAATATTTTTCATAAAATCTTGGGGTGTTACAGATACAAAGTTGGGTTTCCACATAAGGAGAAAATTGGTGAAAAGTGAAAATCTGGATATATTAATAATATCCATTTGAAATGAAACATTATATTTTTTGAAGTGATAAGAGACCATCAATTTATCAAAAACGAATAACAATTTTATGTCAAGGAACATGTCATAAATATGATAAATCATTTTACCATATAAAATAAGAACATAAGAAAATATACATACTTTAAATGTAAAATTTCATACTTTTTTCATATTCACTACAATCTCATATGTTTATCCAATCTATTAGTATTCAAGGGGTATTTTTCATGTCTAAATAACTAAAAAACATATAATATATCACTTAACCCAAAAAATGATTACAATAAATTCATCCTATATATAAATTTTAACTAAATGTTAAACGGTTATGATAATGTATGATGGCATCAAAAATATATAAAAGATAATATTAATCTCAAAATATAAATTTCAACTTAAATAATTATATTAATAAATAAACCTATATCTTAAATAACCACAATATTCAGAAATTTATTTGAGTTCGTCCCACTAGTATTTCATTTCAAAACCCATGTTATACATATAGTTTACATGTACCTCAACCTCAAAAAATATTTCACAAAATATAATAATTCACCTAAAAAATATATATATTTAATCCTAAATTATATTTCACAAAATAAATTAATATTTATCTATAAACTATACTATGTAAAAACAATTTCATTCTTATTAATAAATCACATGGGACAACATTTTTCACTAAACCCTTGTCTCCATTAATTTCTGGGTTCAATCCCTATAGCCATTACAGATGGGATGAGTTGTTGAGAAACATTTGAGTTTTCTTTTTTTTAATGGAAATCCAAATTGATAACCATATTCATAATTCACCATTATCATATTACATTATAAATAATATAATGAAAATTCTCAAAAATAACTTCTATTATAATTTTTTTAAAATCTATGTTTTTCTATTATGCTTAATTGTTTCCAAAATATAAAATAATTCAATCTGAATATAGTTATCTCAACATCAACAAGTTGAAAAAGAATATATTTTCCATAATCCTATGTTTTTACATTGAATTTAACTATACCATTAAATAAAATTTCATTTTCATTAGTAACATTCAACATATTATTGAAAATACATATTAAAAAACTACTACAAAATAATCCTTAAAGGATTCTTGATTTCTATTAATAAAATACCATTGATTAAAATAATTCACCGTCATTATTTTTGAGATCCAACACCTAAACACTTAAATAATTCCACAATAATGATTATAATAACATATTACCTTATGAATTAGTCCTTTTGTTTGGGTTTTTACAGTGAAAATGACGAAGCTCCTGACATCAATGAAATTTAACTATAAGTGTTTCCTTATGATCAAATTTATTTCCCTAGTCTTATTAATCGGGAACCCAATATATTTTCTATAGTTAGATTAATTTTTTCTACTTTTCAACACATAAAAAGTCAATCAATTAATTTAATTAATTTTTCAATGTTCCTCTTCCAAAATTTTAGCAAGTAGTAAATTGAATCATCTTTTCATTATCATCTTTTACACTTGACCATACCTGAGACACCATACCTCTATTCTTTGAAGTTTCATGAAATTTAAATATGTGAAATTTGTAAATATATTTTTGAGAAAACTCATCTGATATGATCCTGATATTTCAAAATTTTACTCCTATTAGGTCAAGCATATCATTAGAGAAATCATTAAACGCCCCACCGAATTTTTAGTTGGCATGATATCTCCTATTTCCCACTATAAACTAAAAAGAAGAAATATAAAAACATGATAATTCATTAATATAAAAAAAATTATAAACCATTTAGTAATAACTTATTACTTGTTTTATATATCTTATAATATGATTCTCTATGTTTCAATATTGGTAATACATGGAAACATTTCCTATTAGATTTTCTAATAATTTATTCAAGTCCTTCATGATTATTTGTAAGGAGATTGTGAATTTATAAAACATATCCCCTGAGAGAGTCAAAAGAGATGTTTACTAAGTTACATTTTCATTCACTAGGTGATGATTGAGTCTCAATAAATGCAACCTTTTTGGGTTATTAACCTTATATATAATTGTTCTTGATCCACATCAATGGGTATTATCCAGACTGGGATTTATTTTCTTGGAAACAACATACTCTCTATATTACAAAAATTTTGTGACGTTTTAAAAATTTTAGTATTATACCAAAGGTTATAACTACAGTTTTCTAAACCTGATAAAAAATATAACTAGACCATTATATGATAAAAAATTTGACAACCAAATATTTTCCCACATATTATTAAATAATTTTTTACATAAATACAAATAAATAGAAAATGTGGATTGAAATTGACTTGTGTATTTAGAAAACTATATACCTAAATCAAATAAATCAAAAAATATTATATTAATATTCATAATGAGATTTTAAATTCTGAAAAAACCTAAAAAAATATAGGATAATTTTTGGAATACATGAAAGAAATGGGTGAACTGAAAATCCAATTATAGGAATAACATGAGAAGGAAACATAATCGATTTTTTAAATTAATGACATGATATTGTAAAAGATAAATCTTTTAAGTAATCCCATTTAATAATAACATAATTTAAGTTGAATCATAATGTAATGACCTGGTAATTCTCATTGGCATGAATGTAAAATAGATCATTACATGGCCTTAGGCGACATACGCAAGGCACAATGGCTGGAAATAAATTCCCAGGTGTTTCAATGAAAGTGGGGGATGGTTTACCCTTTATTAAGAATACCATTAACCTAGAAATACACAACCAAAAATATCAATATATGATGCATGAAGGAAATCAAGACAACTCAACAACATTATACATATGAAAACAACATCAAATTATGCAACAACAAAAGAATCAACAACTATCAAAGTGAATAGTTGAAACTAACTAAAAACTCCAATAATACCACCATACATCAAGCTCCACATTCCCCATACTCCAAGATCATGAAAAATCCCATGCATCATTATATGTTGCTAAATAAGTTGGATAGTTTACCTTTTCCCATGTCATGGAAGATAGAATATGCAAAACCACCACAGTTCCAAAGCAGGGGTGAGTATAAAACCTGGTAGGTTTTCCTCAATGACTTCCCTACTGACACCACTAGTATAGAAGAGTTATAAATGATTATATAAATTAGTTTATTTAAATCAATTTCTTAGAAACAATTTATAACTAAATATACACATGTTTCCAAAGCCATTTATAACCACAAGCATACAAGTGAAATTGAAACAAATTTTTGAGAAAGTAATTCTTCCAGAAAATTTAGTAAATAACATAAAAACGATTTCTCAATATTCCTTTGGCATTCCCAATCCATTCCACACATCCACAAAACCAAAAATGTAGGCTAGAAAGTCACAGTTCCATTTTCATGAGCGGTTTCTCGTCGATCTACCATAACGTCACTAGGTAATTATATCCCATGACCCATTTGAAATTTGGAACTAATCACAATATCATATTTCAACCTATCCCAATAAATGAAATATTGAATCACACACTAATATTTCCAAGGATCATGCCAAATAAAAAAATTCCTATTCATAAAAATAACATTTTATTGAAACACATTTCCATAAAAACCATTTAAATGCCAAACCATTTCAATAAAAAAAAATTATAGATTTGTTTTCTTCAAAAAAAATTTCAATTCTAGAAAATCCATAATTTTAAATTAAAATTTTAAATTCACAAAACTAAAACAATTTTCACAATAATTCACCGTGATTCCACGATTTCACAAAGCAATATATCATTACAAAATAAGATTTATTAAATTATTTGAAATAAGATTTCACAATCAATTTCATTCAATTTTAACAATTTTAAACTAATCCAAAAAATTCTAGAAATGGGAGATGATTTTGAAGCCACCTACCTCAAAGTTCTTTATGAATCCTAACAACAGACGAAGAACGCTCAAGAAAACTTGGTCGATTATTCAAAGAACCACCTTAGATCACTACTCCTAATATGATCAAGACAAAATCTCAGCTTATTTTGTATACACAATCATTTAGCTATCCATAGAAGGTGTAGATCTAAGAAAAAAAAAGAGAGGATATGTTTTTCTAAGTAAATCTACGAAACCGTTCAATAATGATGAAGAATGATCACATACCTTGAGTAATTGGGATCAAAACACCATGGGAATCCATTAGATTGGTTTCAAAATGATTGGGAGAGGTTACCCAACTTTCTATAGAGTGAAATCCCGAGTCATGAATTATTAGAAGAAAAAATGAGCAACTATGAGGTAAAAACTTGTGATATCCACTTTTTCAGAATCTCATTTAAACCATGAGCATGGTTGGTTCTCACAGTTAGACAAACTATATTCTAACATTGTGTTAGCTAATATATAGACATACCCTCACACATCCTCCTCACATAGTCTCCTTAACTGTGTTCACACTATGCCAAATCTCTCTACCTCAAACATTATATTGTGCATGATTTATACTAGGACTTCTGCATGGTTTTGATAAACTATGCATTGCCAGTGCACCTCTCTATTGGCCCCCCAAAACATTTTGAAAGAACACTTCACTCTACCAACATTCCCCCTTAAAAATTATATCCATAAAAACAAAATGAAAGTGTTATGTACTAGAAACTAGGGTTAAAACTATGACATCCCAAGAAACTGTGCTATGTAACGATATGTTTTATATTACTATATTTTCCTTTAATCGAACAAGCTGTCCTCTTATATATAAAAAATATGACAATACAATAGATTAAATGAACCAAAATGAACGAAAGGCTCGTTTATTCAAATGAGGAACACTTTGGTAAATACAACTTACAGTGATCAAATAGGAGGCTTATCTAACCAAAGATTCCAACTTAAAACTCGATTAAAATTACAGGAAGACTATTCAAAACCACAAGAACCCCGAGAAGGAGATAAGGGTCTTTAACATCCATCAAAACAAACATAAGGATGGCAGAAGAAACCTCCACCTTAATGAGCACCAAAGGAATAACTTGAACCATATCCTCCTCTTTCATCATCAATCGTCTTGAGTTTGGGATACCCCAAGACCAGGTTTTTATGGAACACCTATTCGACCATTAGGCACCAACTGCTATAATTATAGACGTTGGCTCCCATATGATCCAATATCTTTTATTGTTTTAATTTTCAATCTGAACCGTTGAAGCTAAGATCTGAATACCCCCCCAAGGGTTCACAAAGGTTAAGTATGTTATTTGAGTTAATTTTTTAATAACGAAAACACAAATAGTGACAATTTAACCAGTTTATTGTTTATTTTCCCAAAATGTGAATTATATGAGAATGTTTATTTATATAATGCAAAATAGTGGGAATTAATATCATTATTTTCCACAATTTATTATACACGTTTTTAACTTGAGCAAGTACATATTTATTTTATGAATGACTATGTTGAATCTGGTGGGGATTTATTTATTTTTTGTCTATGAAAATATGTGTGCAAACTATTGAATTATATATATATATATATATGTATATGTATGTTACGTCCAACTTTAAGTTAAATGTATTATACTTACTTTGAAATTAAAAATAAGTAATAATAATAATGAAAATGTTTATAATTTAAACTCTTTATAATTAACAGTTTTGAAATGATGTCAAATTATGGTTTCATTTGTATTAAAAATTTTGTTTCATAATGTTAATATTTACATCAATGCACTATTAATTGTGAAACATGAAAATAATTATTAATGTTATTATGTCAAATGTCTAATTATATTAACAACATTAATATAGATCTTTAATTATAGTGATTAAGATAATTAGTATATACAATTCAATAAAGCAAAATAATAATATGATATAGATTGGGGTAAATAATTTAATATATATGTGTATTAAATGACCATTGACTCACCTTAAAATAATAAAAGTTGATTAATAATTGTATTTAATGATAATAAAACCGTTTATTATTATTATTATTATAATAAGTGTAATAAATAAGTAAAATGTATTGAAGATAGAATAAAAAAAATGAAGGAAGAGAGGATGTGGTTCTTTAAAAACACTACAACACTCTCGGGTTGTCTGATCCTCCTCTTGTCCAATCGTGGTCGTCCGTGGTTTTAATGTTGCATCACTTCTGAGCCGTCTGATCAGATTCCATTTAATCATGGCCGTCCCTTGTTTTTTCGGATTTTTTTCTTTCCCCACGTTCACTTTATTCTTCCTCGTGCGTCGAACCAGTACCTAGGTCACATTTTCTTCAGTTAGGTCGGCGAGTGGACCCGGCTGCCTCTCCTTTCCACAAGTTAGGCACCGTCTCGACCTCAGGTACCCAATCAACCTCTCTGTGCAAGGAGGAACTCCATGCTCTAAAGCCTCAGTTTTCACTGAAGAGAAAATGTTTTTCACCGAAGAAGGAGAGGGTTTTGCACCATGTTTTCGTGGATCTTAGACCACCTCGATAACGTCTCCTGCTTCTTCCTCTACTCCTATTCAATCATAGGTAAGGGGATGATTCTTGCTTTCTGTTTTCTTAGATTTGTTATATATATATATATATGTTCATATATATAAACCTATATGTATATAAACCTTTTGTATACACATATCTATGTCCTTGAGAATCGTCCATATCCGCTTCTGCATGGAGATCCCAAATCGGGGTAAGGAAAAAACTCATGAGCTTTGTTTTATTTCGGTTCTGGTTTTTTTATATACCTATATACACCTTGTGTATATATATATATTTATATACATATATATATAAGATGATATATGCATGTATACTCTTTTCTTTATTATGTCTATAACCCAAGTTTTATTCCGCCCTATGAAAATGGGGATTTTGGGTAATTACTATGAACAAAAAATATATATACAAGTACATGTATTATATATGTGAATATGAATACATAGATGTATATGTACATTTATGTGCGAACATAAGGATGAGCATGATTATTTGTTTTAAAATTTATCAGTATGTAACATTATGATCTGACCAAGTTTCAATCTAATCTTAAAATGTGTTATGTCAAGTGCGATATTAAATTATATAAGTACATATAATAGGTAAGGATTAAAATGCGTCTCTAATAACAAAATACTGTCCCAAAAGGATAAGTCTCATTTATCATCATGTTTTCCAAATCATTTGTTTTTATGAAAATGTAATTTTACCTTGGTACTGTGGAAACCATTTTGACATTTATATTTCATGTGTAAGAACCCCACTTGGACTTACCAAATTATAATCATGTTTAAAGTAAGTATATCTGGAGAAATATTCTTTTTGGTGTAGTTTAATTTGGTAACCTATGCATATATGTATATGCATTTAAACTTATCCATATATAATTATATACATCCTTGCATCAATATGTTTTCTTCAAATCCAAAATTATATAAAGAAATGTCTTAAGATGATCTTTATTTAGTGTGCAAACGACTTTTTACATAACCATGTTTACATTTATACAGTTTGTATATATTCATATTTATACATATTGACTACCCCAGCTAAACCGATTCTCACACCATGTAAATATTACTGTGTAAATATAAGGGCATGCTCACAGTTTTAAATAAACTACCACCACACCCATTTATCAGCATATGTTCTAAATATGAATGACCTTGTTGCTACTCTAGGTTGTGATGTATGAAGTATTAAAGTGTATATGTTCATTTGAAGCATTCCATTAAGTCCAAGTTTTCAATTGTTATGTTAATTTCTAATGTGTACTGATTTTTATTACCTATGTCTTAGTTTTATTAATGTTGGTACTCTTCTTCCTTGACTATGAAATCTGCATATGAAAAGGGACGAATGTAATGAATGTAATAATGAAACACTATGAATGTTAGACAAAATCAAATATGTGAGGGATTTATTGGACTTAAATTATTATGGATGGGTGCACCCGGAATTATACAGCGCTCTAATGCATTGGGTAAAAGATGAGTCTCATGAGACGTTATGTGCGACGGTCTTGGTAGTTAGCCTTGGCTTGTGCTACCATGGAAACGGGGTAGGCGGATAGCCTTGACCCATATTAAGTTATGTTTTATGGTCATGACGCAAGGTCTTGACAATGTTTGGCATAATAGATTCCCTCTGCATGTGATGATAAATGGTCAACCAGTGGATAGTTCAACTAACAGGACATCCCCTAGTTGGAAATTCCCTCGACTATGAGAATGAGATTATGAGATATGAACAGTCACACATGTGGTATGTTCTTATAATAACATTATGCACCAATGAATCATGATATGAATGTTTTCCCTGCTTACATACAAACTTTTAGAAATGAAGTAATTGGGTTGTAAATTATCCATCATCTATTCTTCACATGCTTGCGCTCTCTGATTTACGCCTTCTTTGAAGTTTATTTTAGGAAAGTACTTATTTTCTGTGTATGTGGTTTTCAAGAATGTAGGATTTACATGTTTTATGGAAAAGATAATGCCTTGATTTTAATGAAGTGTTTTATCATCTTTAAAATGACTGTTTTGAGAAAGAATTTTCATTAAACGTTTTAAAACCCCTTACTAGGCATATTTTGCTCACCCTACGTTTTTGTTTAAAATTTTTTCAGTCATGGATTTGTACCTAAGAAGTTTTTTAGAAGCAGCTGGTTTCCCAGAATCCTGAACCTTGCGATCTTCTGTAGTAAAGGGACATGATGTATTATTGTAACTTTTTGTAATAAATTTTTATTACATCATGCCCCATGGGCACCTGAGAATCAGGGTCCATAACAGTTGGTATTAGAGGATGTGTTCAGGTAACTCTGGAAAACCTGGTGGTATGAAAATATTACTATGATTGACTAAGTAAATATGTTATAACTTTCATATGGATGATGGAAGTGTATCTACCAATCTACTGTCACTTCCAACTGAGGCCCTAGAGACCATTGTGTCTCTGGCTAGTCGGGAGAACTTTCTTAATTATGCCTATATTCACATATCATGCAAGAAACTGTATGATGTGTCACACTCGCCTAGGGTTCTTAGTCTTCACCGGGGTTTGGGAATGGATTATCTCATAATGATGATGACCCAATTCCACTCTTATTCACGTCTGGGAAGGTACCACGAGGGGCTCTTCCGAGTGTTAATGACTGGAGAATATTTTGGCACGATTCTCGATAACCCCTTTCAAGAAGCTGCTGCTGTCGGAGACCTCCGAGTGGCCTACCCGTGTCAGATTTTCCACTACGGCTTCTGGGGACTGTTGATGGACTTTGGAGTGTTAGAAGATGAATCCACCCATTTTTCTTATAGGAAACAAGTGTATACCGACATTTCTCAACTTCATACCCCTCATGATAAACTCAAGAGGAATCATAGATGTTCCCATGAGTTTAACCCCGTCTGTTCAGCTTGTGTGTGGTTTGAAGAGTTAGGGATTTTTGCCTCTATTTGTGGTGTTCGTTTAGTAAACCCAGGCTTTGTTATGTAAACATTGGTGTAATTGAAAGTTTCCTGTTTCCTTTCCTATCTCTACCTTAACAGTGTTGTTATGTGTGTTCTCATAAATGTTTTTTTTTCAGATGGCTGGTGAAATGAACATCTCATCTCGACCCGATGAGTTGGAAGAGGTTATTTTTATCAGGACGTGCACTGTGGATTATCCATCCTATCTCCCCCTGCGAGGGTCTTTCCAACGCCTGCTTGATTTGTCGAACAGTCCTGAGATTCTTCGTTCATGTCAAGGGAATGACCATGTTTTTCATCTCATTTCAACTGCCCAACTCCCCTACCATAGGTGAAGGGGGAGATACTACAAAGGCCTCTTCCAGTGTTTTACTTTGGCGCAAAACTTTTCGGCCAGAGCATGCTTCCTCATAGCTGCTCAAGATGGCCACCTCAAGGTAGCCTTTATGTTCTAGGTTTTAAATCTCAGTCTCCTCAATCGCATCATCCCCCTCGAATACCTCAAGCGTGATGTAGTTCGGAGGGTTATCAGGGAATTTTTCAACTCGGAAATTACCGAACTTTTCACTGCACGAGCCTCCCTATGGGAGCCTGTGTGCAGTATACATGAGCAGGGATTCAAAACCTACTACTCAAGGTGAATCTAGGATAGGGAAATGGAGAAACTATGTACCAACTTGGGTATTCCGTTAACCGAGACGGATATCCTGTTTCTGTAATTTTGTACGATTGGGGTTTCTATTTTCCTATTTATGAATAGAATTGCGTGGACGCAATTCTTTCAAGGGGGAGAAATGTTACATCAAAAGAATGTAACACCCGAGACATTTATGAGAAAAATTTTGTTTTTATGTTATGTAAATCATCAAAGGAATCCTTCACTACATACAACAGTAGCTTGGCTTGCTTTACACGCAACCACAACCTTCCTCAATAGCTTGCGTCATACGCAATACCGAGTTTCACTAAACAACGATATGCTATTAAAATATTATTAAAACTATCCATTATGAATAGTAATAACCATCTTTTGAAATTTTGTAAATTTTATTTTTCAAAATGGAATTCATTTTGGATTCGGAATATCGAAATTAGCTTAGGGTGAAATTTTGGTACTTTTCGGATAACATTCATATTCTGATGAATTGTGAAAATTACTAAATTTTAATTAAAACCCACTTTTTTAATCGAAATAATTAATAGTGATAAATTATTAATTTGAGTGGTTTTAAAGTATATTTACAATATATTTTTACAATTTAATACAATTTCGGTCATTGGATGTAATTTCAAATTTAAACCAAACATAAACAAGTGTCAATCATTTGATAGTTATTATCTCTTAAAAACACGCTATTTATTTTGAAGATGAGAATTAATTTTTAAATTAATTAATGCAACTGATGTGTTATAAATTTGGTAAAATAGACATCATTTTTGAATTCATAATATCAAATATAGCTTAGTCTTAATTTTTGGTATTTTTCTGGAAACATTCATTTTTTGATGAATAGTGAAACCACTAAGTGGTAGTTAAAAAAACTGAATTTTCCATAAAACATAATTTTACCGCTTTCGTGAGTAGAATTTTGAAAATCCAAGAGACACGGTTAATATCAAGGACTAAAATTTGGTTCAATGAGATGAAAATAATTTTTGGTGAATAGTAACTTTTTACTTTTTTTTACCACGGTTAAAAGTAAATAGGGTAATTAAGGGTAAAAATGATATTATTATTACCATAACACATGTCCTAATACTATTAGATAAGTGTAATTCGACCAAAAACAACATTAGGAATAAAATATGACCATTTAGGCCCACATGGATTAGATTAGGACATTTATTATTAATTTATTTAAAGAAGGGTTAAAATAGTTAAAATCAAAGTTTAATAACTAAAGCATTTTTAATATAGGGTAATACATAAGATAAATTCAACTAAAAATATTAATTAGAAATATAAATATATTACCTACATAATGGTATTTTATTTATAATTTTTAGACATTAAATAATTTAATTTATTTATGACACAATGATGATGCAGTAATTATCTTATTAACGAAATATTAACATAATTGATGTTATAAATAACCAAATAAATGTAATTTACATCTTTTTAGGAATTAAACTAATTTTATATGTTAATATGACATGTTATTATTTATTTATTTATCTTTTTTCTAACTAATCGTTCTTTTATGATTTTCACAAAAATCAATTACCAAATAGTGTCAAAATTTACATAAAATTGTATTTAAACAAATTATTATATTATTAATTGTTATTTTATTCCTAAAAATCTAAGGTTCGGAAAAATGACTTAGATAAGGTTATATATATGAATAATAAACAACTTGGGGTTCGTTTGTCTTGTTATTGTATGTTTATTAACCTTATAGTGTAAGAAAACAAGAAGACATGGTAAAAGTTAAATTATCTAACTTAAAGTTAAATCTAAATGATAAGGTTACAATAGATACCTAAACTTGTCTAAATTCTATTGGATGAGATTATTTAGACCCATCCCCAACTTAGCTTCGATGTTAATCAATTTGGAGCTATTAAAAAACCGAATATGACTTTATAATAAAGTAATATTTTTAGTTTTTCTAAAGGTGCCCCTCTCCTCCCTTATAAAAGGGAACCTCCTCCCTCTCTTCCTCACACCACTTTGAGCCTTCAAGCTCAGCCAACCCCTGAAAAATTCTCATCTCCACTTCCTTACAAACATCATAGAGGTCCTGGTCTTCTTCAAAGTCCAATTTTAGTTCCCTAAGAGGAGGTCTCAAAGAGGCGCTTCAAAGAAGAGGTAATGTCTGTTACCGATTCTTTCAACTTTATTTCGTATTCCACTTCTTCTTATTTAGTTGTTTCATTATGAAGTAATAACATCAGTATCACTCTTATACTGATATGTTATTATAAGTATGAAACAACCCTATTTCACCATCTATCCATCCTACGGAAAATGAAATCACCCCGTGTGCCTACATATGGAATACCGTCTCCACGCCATGGTGTAATCTATTTTGCACCACCACCTTAATTGGATGGGTAAAATGGTGAAAATAAATAACTATATATGATTATTTTAAAGTGGTATTGATTCTGAAATTTTATACATACACTCCAATATAATTCCACGATCATGGGAATGATATCATCGCTCGTGCGTACGTACATAATACCGTCTCCACGATGGGATGCAATTCGTTCTACATGATCTTCATTTCATAATAATTATATAAATTAATTGAATGAATAAATATGATATATAGTACACTTATACCATTCTGGAAATGAGGTATCTATAACCTAAAGATAAGAATAAGAATTTATTCGACAAAACACGCATAAGAACAAAAAGTAATAAACACCCGAATAACAAGTAGCAATGAAATATTACTAATAAGAAGCTAAGAAAGTGACCATATATGATATCATAACAATGAGTATGATTCTGGAATAAGTCAATGACATTATTTAAATCATTATACAGGAGGTTCAGACACTTACGAAGCAAATCAGACCTAAGGTAAGGGAAAATATCACAATCTCATTTTTATCCGAGATTGTTTATACTTTGATATTTAATGGGGTGTATTTTATCATACACATCCATGTTTCCTCAATATGTAATATTATTTCCATCCACCTACAATTTTTTAAATCCAATTTTACCCTTAGGTGAGTTTTTAGTAAAAGATATGAAAGGAATCTTTTGTCATTTTTCGTACAAGGTACTTTTTGACTTTTCTGACAAAAGTACGAGAAGAATGTTTTTTAACTTATACGGCATGAATGTAATATTAAAATATTATTTCCAAGAATATTCCTTTACATGTTTTCAAGTTTATTTTTAATCAACTTATTTTAGTTTAAAATTGTATGACATGTTAAGAAAGGAAAATATTTTTGAAGTAGAAAGGATATTTTCGTCAAGAATGGAGTTCAAGTGTTTTATCAAAATTATTTTCCATATAAGATAATATAGGGTTCTGTTTCTATCCCTATTATTACATGGATTTGATTATGTTGTGATGAATTATTTTTATGAATTCCTTTATCTTATATGAATTTTTTTATGATGTCATGATGTTTAAGAATCCCATTTTTATTACATGGGTTATGCAATGATGTATGATGTATGATTTTGTGGCACACATAATAATGGTATCATTATGAGATGGGTGGGACCTATATATCCCTCCGATGCATTGGGTAAAGTTTTATATCTCATGAGATAGACATGGCTGGAACGGCAGGTTAAACCGGTTCAGTGAAACAGGACTGAAACGAGGAGTGAACTCGGTTCAGAAATGGACATTGTCCACTAAGATAGTCTTGGCAATGAGTCTTGACTACTAAGAAATGATTCTCTATTATTATGTGTGTATGCCACAAAGTTTCATGTTTTATGTTATGATTATTGGGATTACATTTCACTACTATGATTTATCCCATGTTATGAAATTATGATCTCTTTGGTAGGTTAAGATTTCCAAAATGTTATGTCCTTATGAATATGATGTGACTGATATTTCTTTTGAATACCCTTACTGAGCATTTGAGCTCACCCTTTTGTATGTTTTCTTTCCCTAGGTCAAGAATAAGGTAATTAAGTATGATATGCCAAAAGGGACTCTAGATATGACGAAATAAATGGGAGATAATGTAGATGCTTCCTGAACCAGTTGTTTATGGTTCCCAGTTTCTAAAGACACTATACCTATTCGGTCATTTCATGGTTTTGTTATATGTTGTAATAAGTGTACTTCAATTTTGAAGTATTAACAATGTATGCAATGTATGGGTCGTTATAGTTGGTATCAGAGGAAATGTATAGTCAACCTTTGGAATCTAGGATGTGAAACCCTTAGTAAGACCCCTAAGGATAAGTCTAATCATAGAACAGAATATTAGTGTTTTAGAAATGGCCATGAACAACCTATGATAAGACCTTAAGTGTGAAATTTTATTCTTGATTATGTGGTTTTACTATTATAATTAGTGTTTCTCACACAATTCTTCTTGGTTTTAGTCAATGGATGGAACCCAAAGGAACTGTGTTAATGCGGAATGTGATGGGCAATGCAATGATTGTCCCCCTGAGCAACCAAACATTATGGGAGCTGGAATGAAAAATCTTGTAGCAATGCTCACACAACTTTCTCAAGCTATGAATCATGAAGGACATCCAAATGAGAAAAGGAAATGGCAACATTCTGTCGAATCCTTCATGAGGCAACATCCACCTTCATTCAGCAGGTCTTCTGATCCATTAGTGGCTGAACAATGGATCGGGACCCCTGAAAAGATATTTTTAGTTCTTCAATGTTCTGAACATGATAAAGTCATCTTAGCAGTTTGTCATTTGGAAGGTGATGCTGATCAATGGTGGAATATTATTAAGAATATGAGGCAACATGATGAAATTGAGTCCATGGAATGGGTAGAGTTCAAGAACTTATTTTTCAATAAGTACTTCCCTCATATTCTCCAAAAAATATGGAGAAGGAGTTTCTTGAACTAAAGAAAAAGGATGATGAATCTGTTGGTTGCTACGAAGCAAATTTTACAAGACTTGCAAGGTACGCTTTTGGTATTATTATCCAACCTGAGAGTAAGATCGATCGATTCTTTAGTGGCTTAAAACCAAGTCTTCGAAGGGCGTTAGCCATAAGGGACTTCAACAGCTACGAGGAAATTGTTCGATGTGCTCTCAAGGTTGAGATGGTGATTGGTGTAACCCATCAGTCACATGGGTTTGATAAGAAGAGGAAAATGGAATTCAAAGGAAAATCTAAAGAGCACACTGAAAAGAAGTTGAGTTTTCCCTTATGCTCAATGTTTGGAAAGAAACATGGAGGAAATTGTCTTAAGGGGACAAGAAAATGTTATAAGTGTGAAAAAGAAGGTCATCGGGAAATTGAATGTCGAAATAATGGGAAGAAGATGACTAATGATGCAAAAAAAGGAAGGGATACGTAGAATGAACCTACTACCCTTCAATGTTTCAAGTAAAAGGAGATGGGGAATTATGCCAATCAATGCCCAAATCCAAGGTTTGATGATGATGATCGACGTCAACAAACTATTAAGGCTAAAGACAAAGGAAAGCCACATGCAATTACTATCAGCAATGTGGAGTATGACAACGAAGTGGTGAGAGGTACACTTACCATCCACTCTAAAGTAGAAAATGTTTTATTTGATTCTGGATCCACCCACTCTTTTATTTCTAAAGATTTTTCTAAGGTTATCACAGTATTACCTCAAAAATTAAATGTTGAGTTAGCTGTGACAACTCTTAATGGCACAACTGTCGCATCAAAAGTTTAAAATTCTTCTCCGATTGAAGTTTGTGGGAATGTGATTCCTGAAAATCGTGTGATCCTTCCTATAGTGGAATTTTATGTGATTCTTGGCATGTATTGGCTTTCTTTATATGGATCTCATATAAATTTTCAAAGAATGGAAGTCACATTTCATATTCCAGATCAATCTATGATCGTATATCGATGCAAGGATGAACATAACCTTCCAGTGGAGATTTCTTCCATCTTATGGGTCTTGATTCCACTATATGAAGGTTATTTATCTCAAATGGTTGGTGAGAAACTCACGATTAAGAATATTCCCATTGTACGAGAGTTTGACGACGTCTTTCTGGAGGAATTGCCGGGTCTTCCACAAAATCGTGAAGTTGAGTTTTCAATAGAACTCGTACCAGGCGCTTTGCCTATTTCAAATACACCTTTTAGAATGGCCCCAATTGAGTTGCAGGAATTGAAGAAGAAACTCCAAGAGAATCTTGATAATGGATTTATACTCCCTAGTACGCCACCTTGGGGAGCACCTATTCTGTTTGTTAAGAAGAAAGATGGATCAATGAGACTCTTCATTGATTATCGAGAACTTAACAAGATCACTATCAAGAACAAATATCCTCTCCCATGCGTTGATGACTTATTTGACCAACTACGCAGAGGTCAATACTTTTCCAAGATTGATCTTCGTTCAGGGTATCATCAATTGAGGGTCAAAAGGGAGGATATACCAAAGACGGATTTCCGTACAAGTTATGGACACTATGAATTTATAGTGATGCCATTTGGTCTTACTAATGCCCCTTCTATATTCATAGATCTGATGAATAGAGTCTTTAGAGACTATCTTGATCAGTTTTTGGTAGTCTTTATAGACGTTATTCATGTCTATTCAAAGAGCAAGGAATAACATGAAGATCGCTTGATAATTGTATTGAAGACCCTGAGAAAGGATAAGATTTATGCCAAATTTACCAAGTGTGAATTTTGTCTTCAAAAAGTTCCATTTTTGGGTCACATAATCTCAAAAGAGGGGATATCTGTGGATCCAGCAAAAACAGAGGTTATTGAAAGATGGTCGATACCAACAACAGTAACTGAGATCTGAAGTTTTCATGGTTTGGCTGGATATTATCGATGTTTTGTGAAAGATTTTTCATGATTATATAATCCACTCACCGAGTTGACTTGGAAATGAGTTAGGTTTGTTTGGATGGAGGAATGTGAAGAGAATTTCAAGGAGTTGAAAAGAAGGTTATCCAGTGCACCTGTACTCACACTTCCTTGTAGTGGAGAAAGGATTGTGATCTACAGTGATGCATCCAAGAAGGGATTGGGGTGTGTTATTATGCAAAATGATATGGTGACAGCTTATGCCTCATGACAGTTGAAAATCCATGAGAAAAATTACCCAACTCATGATTTGGAGTTAGCTGCGGTAATCTTTGCATTAAAGATTTAGAGGCATTATCTTTATTGAGAAAACTATGATATTTATACTGATCATAAAATTCTAAAGTATATTTTCACACAAAAGGATATGAATATGCGCCAAAGAAGAAGGTTGGAGATGATTAAGGATTACGACTTCTCAATTCATTACCACCCTGCGAAAGCAAACAAGGTGGCAGATGCATTAAGTCGACAAGACCATGCTAGCATATCCATGATGAGGATCACAAAAGATCCAATATTTATGGATTTACAAAGGATGGATCTTGGAATTATAATGGAAGGGGAAAAATCGTATCATTCTCAATTGAATGTTCAAAAATCTATACATGTGAAGATTAAAGAGGCGCAGAAAGAAGATGTAGAGTTACAAAAGTAGGTGAGAAATATTCCTGAATTCAACCTTGATTGTGATGGGATAATAAAGTTCTGGAATCGGGTTTGTGTTCCTACCATCCCAGAATTAAAGAAAGAGCTGCTGGATGAGGCTCATAGTTCTTCATTCTCTATTCATCCTGGAAGCTCAAATATGTATAGGGACCTGAAAGAGTACTACTGGTGGGATGGCATGAAAAGAGATGTTGCTGAATAAATCTCTCGATGCATGGTTTGTTAGCAAGTTAAAGTTGAGAGACAGAAGTCTAATTGGAAGTTACAACCATTACCCATACTAGAATGGAAATGGGAAAACATCATTATGGACATTGTCACTGGACTTCCTAAAACATCCAAATGCAATAATGCTATCTGGTTCATCGTTGATCGTCTTACAAAGTCCATACACTTCATTTCTATTAGAGAGGATATCTCTGTGTATCAACTTTCCAGGATATATGTGAAGGAAGTGGTAAGATTGCATATAGTACCACTTTCTATTATATCTGATCGGGATCCGAGATTTACCTTGATTTATGGAGAAGTCTTCAGCATACTTTGGATACAGAGTTGGGTTTCAGCACTGCTTATCATCCTCAGACAGACGGTCAGTCTGAGAGGACAATTCAAACTCTAGAAGATATATTGAGAGCTTGCGCTATGGATTTGAAAGGTGGTTGGGATCAACACCTACCTTTGGTGGAATTTTCTTATAATAATAGCTTTCACTTCAGTATTCAGATGGCTCTTTATGAAGCTCTCTATGGAAAGAAATGCAGGACTCCAACTTACTGGGATAAAGTTGGGGAAAGAAAGCTATTAGGACATGATCTTGTTGATGAGATGGAAGAAAAGGTTAGATCTATTCAAAACACATTAGACCAGCTTAGAGACGACAAAAAAGTTATGCCGACAATCGAAGAAAAAGACCTAGAGTTTGAAGTGGGTGATAAATTGTTCTTACGAATATCTCCTTGGAAGAGAGTAATGAGATTTGGAAATAAGGGAAAGTTGAGCCCTAGATATATCGGTCCTTTCAAAATACTGGATCATGTTGGGAAGGTAGCTTACCGATTGGAGCTTCCACCGAATCTCTACCAAGTTCACGATGTGTTCCATGTATCTCTCCTGAGAAAGTACATACCTGATCCTTCACATGTACTCAGCTCAGAAGTTGTATCGCTGGAACAATATCTTTCTTATGAAGAACAGCAGATAGAGATTCTGAATCATAGTGAAAATGTCCTATAGAACAAGGCCACTCGCTTGGTGAAAGTTCTATAGAGGAACCACCAGTTAGAAGAAGCTACATGGGAGCTTGAGGATATGTTGAGGGAAAGGTATCCTCATATGTTTGTTACCAAGTGACGAATTTTGAGGGCGAAATTCATTTTAAGAGGGGTAGAATGTAACACCTGAGACTTTTATGAGAAATATTTTTTTTATGTTATATAAATCATCATAGGAATCTTTCACTACAAACAACACTAGCTTGTCTTTCTTTACACGCAATCACGGCCTTCCTCAATAGCCTGCATCGTACGCAATACCGAGTTTCACTAAACAACGATATGCTATTAAAATATTATTAAATTAGCCATTATGAATAGTAATAACCAATTTTTGAAATTTTGTAAATTTTATTTTTCAAAATGGACTTCATTTTGGATTCGAAATATCGAAATTAGTTTATGGTTACATTTTGGTACTTTTCGAATAACTTTCATATTCTGATGAATAGTGAAAATTACTAAATTTTAATTAAAAACCACTTTTTTAATTGAAATAATTAATAGTGATAAATTATTAATTTTTGTGGTTTTAAAGTATATTTAGAATATATTTTTACCATTTAATACAATTTCGGTCATTGGATGTAATTTCACATTTAAACCAAACATAAACAAGTGTCAATCTTTTGATAGTTATTATCTCTTAAAAACACGCTATTTGTTTTGACGATGAGAATTAATTTTTAAATGAATTAATGCAACTGATGTGTTTTGAATTTCGTAAAATAGACATCATTTTTGAATTCATAATATCAAATATTGCTTAGGCCTAATTTTTTGGTATTTTTCTGGAAACTTTCTTTTTTCGATGAATAGTGAAACCACTAAGTGGTAGTTAAAATACTGAATTTTTCATAAAACTTAATTTTACCGCTTCTGTGAGTGGAATTTTAAAAATCCGAGAGACACGGTTAATATCAAGGACTAAAATGTGGTTCAATGAGAAGAAAATAATTTTTGGTGAATAGTAACTTTTTAATTTTTTAAACCAAGGTTAAAAGTAAATAGGGTAATTAAGGGTAAAAATGATATTGTTATTACCCTAACATGTGTCCTAATTCTATTGGATTAGTGTAATTCAACCAAAAACAACCTTAGGAATAAAATATGAGCATTTAGGCCCACATGGATTCGATTAGGACATTTATTAATAATTTATTTAAAGAAGGTGTAAAATAGTTAAAATCAATGTTTAATAACTAAAGAATTTTTAATATAGGGTTATACATAAGATAAATTTGACTATAAATATTCTTTAGAAATATAAAATGATTTCCTACATAATGGTAGTTTATTTATAATTTTTAGACATTAAATAATTTAATTTATTTATGACACAATCATGATGCAGTAATTATCTTATTAATAAAATATTAACATAATTGATGTTATAAATACCCAAATAAATGTAATTTGAGACTTTTTATGTATTAAACAGTAATTTTATATGTTAATATGAGATGTTATTATTGATTTAATTAACTTTTTGTGAACTAATCTTTCTGTTATGATTTTCACAAAAATCAATTACCAAATAGTGTCAAAATATACATAAAATTGTTTTTTAAACAAATATTATATTATTAATTGTTATTTTATTCCTAAAAATATAAAGTTTGTCCAAATTACTTAGATAAGGTTGTATATATTAATAATAAACAACTTGGGGTTCGTTTGTCTTGTTATAGTAAGTTTATTAACCTTATAGTGTAAGAAAACAAGAAGACACGGTAAAAGTTAAATTATCTAACTTAAAGTTAAATCTAAATGATAAGGTTAAAATAGATACCTAAACTTGTCTAAATTATATTGGATGAGAGGATTTAGACCCATCCCCACCTTATCCTCTAATTAAATCAATTTTGAGATATGAAAAACTGAATATGACTTTATAAAAAAAAATATTTTTAGTTTTTCCAAAGGTGCCCCTCTCCTCCCGTTTAAAAGGGAACCTCCTCCCTCTATTACTCACACAACATTGAGCCTTCATGCTCGGCCAAACCCTGCCAAATTCTCTTCTCCACTTCATTAGAAACATACTAGGGGTCCTGGTCTTCTTGAAAGACCAATTTTAGTGCCGTAATAGGAGGTCTCAAAGAGGCGCTTCAAAGAAGAGGTAATGTCTGTTACCGATTCTTTCAACTTTATTTTTTCTTCCACTTCTACTTCTTTAGTTGTTTAATTATGAAGTAATAACATCAGTATCACTAATATATTGATATGTTATTATAAGTATGAAACAACCCTATTTCACCATCTATCTATCCTACAGAAAATGAAATCACCGCGTGTGCGTAAGTACGGAATACCGTCTCCACGCCGTGGTGTAATCTATTTTCCACCACCACCTTACTTGGATGGGTATAATGGTGAAAATAAATAACTATATATGATTATTTTAAAGTGGTATTTATTTTGAAATAGTATACATAAACTCCAATATAATTCCACGATCATGGGAACGATATAATCGCTCGTGCGTACGTACAAAATACCGTCTCCACGATGTGATGTGATTTGTTCTACATGATCTTCATTGCATAATAATTATATAAATGAATTGAATAAATAAATATGATATATATTACACTTATACCATTCTGGAAATGAGGTATCTATAACCTATAGAGAAGAATAAGAATTTATTCGACAAAACACGCATAAGAACAAAAAGTAATAAACACCCGAATAACAAGTAACAATGAAATATTACTAATAAAAAGCTAAGAATATGTCCATATATGATATAATAACAACGAGTATGATTTTTTAATAAGTCAATTACATTATTTAAATAATTATACAGGAGGTTCGGACACTTACAAAGAAAATCGGACCTAAGGTAAGGGAAAATATCACAATCTCATTTTTATCCGAGATTGTTTATACTTTGATATTTACTGGGGAGTATTTTATCATCCACATCCATGTTTCCTCAATATGTAATATTATTTCCATCCAACTACAATTTTTTAAATTCAATTTTACCCATAGGTGAGTTTTTAGTAAAAGATATGAAAGGAATCTTTTGTTGTTTTTCGTACAAGGTACTTGTTGACTTTTACGACAAAAGTACGAGAACAATGTTTTTTAACTTATACGACATGAATGGATTTTTAAAACATTATTTCCAAGAAACTTACATTACAAGTTTTCATGTTTATTTTTACTCAACTTCTTTTAGTTTAAAATTGTATGACATGTGAAGAAAGGAAAATGTTTTTGAAGTAGAAAGGATATTTTCCTCAAGAATGGAGTTCAAGTGTTTTATCAAAATTATTTTCCATCTAAGATAATATAGGGTTATATTTCTATCATTATAATTACATGTATTTGATTATGTTGTGATGGGATTATTTTTATGAATTCCTTTATCTTATATGAATTGTTTTATGATGTCATGATGTTTAAGAATCCCATTTTTATTACATGGGTTATGCAATGATGTATGATTTATGATTTTGTGGCACACATAAGAATGGTATCATTATGAGATGGGTGGGACCTATATCTCCCTCCAATGCATTGGGTAAAGATTTATATCTCATGAGATAGACATGGATGTAACGGTAGTTTAAACCAGTTCAGTGAAACAGGACTGAAACGAGGAGTGAACTTGGTTCAGAAATGGACTTTGTCCACTAATATAGTCTTGGAAATGAGTCATGACTACTAAGAAAAGATTCTATATGATTATCTGTGTATGCCACAAAGTTTCAAGTTTTAAGTTATGATTATTGGGATTACATTTCACTACTATGATTTATCCCATGTTATGAAATTATGATCTCTTTTTCAGGTTAAGATTTGCAAAATGTTATGTTCTTATGAATATGATGTGATTGATATTTCTTTTGTATACCCTTATTGAGCATTTGAGCTCACCCTTTTGTAAGTTTTCTTTCCCCAGGTCAGGAAGAAGGTTATTAAGTAAGATATTCCAAAAGGGACTCTAGATATGATGAAATAAATGGGAGACAATGTAGATTCTTTATGAACCAGTTTTTTAGGTTTCCCAGTTTCTAAAGACACTATACCTATTTGGTCCTTCCATGGTTTTGTTATATGTTGTAATAAGTGTACATAAATTTTGAAATATTAACAATGTATGCAAAGTATGGGTCGTTATAAAGAAATTGTGCTATGTAACGATATGTTTTATATTACTATGTTTTCCTTTAATCGAACAAGCTGTCCTCTTATATAAAATATATATATATCAATAAAATAGAGTAAATGCACCAAAATGAGCGAAAGGATCGTTTATTCAAATGAGGAACACCTTGGTAACTACAAATCACAGTGATCAAATAGGAAGCATAGCTAACCAAAGATTCCAACTAAAAACCCAATTAAAATTACAGGAAGACCGCTCAAAACCACAAGAACCCCGAGAAGTTGATAAGGGTCTTTGACGCCCATAAAAACAAAAATAAGGATGGATGAAGCCATCGTCGCCGTACTGAGCACCAAAGGAATAACTTGAACCATCTCCTCCAGTTTCTTCTTCAATCGTCTTGTGTTTGGGATACCCCGAGACCATGTTTTTATAGAACACCTGTCCGACCGTTAGGCTCTAATGGCTATAATTATAGTGATTGGCTCCCCTATGATCCAATATCTTTTAATTTTTTAATTTCAATATGAACCGTTGAAGCTAATAGCTGAAAATAATAACGTCAACAATAATAATGATAATATAACTAGTTTATGTTTTTTTTCCAAAAATGTGAATTATATGAGATTTTTTTTATATAATGAAAAATATTGGGAATTAATATCATTATTTTCCACTATTTATTATACACGTTTTCAATATGATCATGTAAATAATGATTTTTTGAAAGAATATGGTGAATCTGGTGAAGATATACTTTTTTAGTCTATGAAAATATGTGTGAAAACTATTGTATTATATATATACATATATTTATATATATATGTATGTTACGTCAAACTTTAAGCTAAATGTATTATACTTACTTCTAAATTAAAAATAAGTAATAATAATAATGCAAATGTTTATAATTTGATCTCTTTAAAATTAACTGTTTTGAAATGATGTCAAATTATGGTTTCATTTGTATTACAAATTCTGTTTCATAATGTTAATATTTACATCAATGCACTCTTAATTGTGAAACATGAAAATAATTATTACTGTTATTATGTTAAATGTATAATTGTATTAACAACGTTAGTATAGATCATAAATTATAGAGATTAAGATAATTAGTATATATAAGTCAATAAAGGAAAATAATAATATGATATAGATAGGGGTAAATAATTTAATATATTTGTGTATTAAATGACCATTAACTCACTTTAAAATAATAAATGCTGATTAATAATTGTATGTAATAATAATAAAACTGTTTTTTTATTATTATAATAAGTGTAATAAAGAAGTAAAAAGTATTGAATATAGATTAAAAAATGAAGGAAGAGAGGACGCGGTTCTTTAAAAACACCACAACCCTCTCAGGCCGTCCGATCCTCCTGTTGTCCAATCGTGGCCGTCTGTGGTTTTAATGTCGCATCACTTCTGAGCCGTCCGATCAGATTATGTTTAATCTTGTCCATCCCTCGTTTTTTTTTGGATTTTTTGCTTTCCCCGCATTTTCTTTCTTCTTCCTCGCGCGTTGAACCAGTAATTAGGTTGCATTTTCTTCACTTAGGCTGATGAGTGGACCCAGCTGCCTCTCCTTTCCACAAGTTAGGCACCATCTCGGACTCAGATACTCGATCAACCTCTCCACGCATGGAGGAACTCCCTGCTCTTATGCCTCGGTTTTCACCAAAGAGTGAATGTTTTTCACTAGAGAAGGATAGGGTTTTGCACCGATTTTTCTTGGATCTTCTACCACCTCGACAATGTCTCCTACATCTTCCTCTTCTCCTCTTAAAGCGTAGGTAAGGGGAATAGTCTTGCTTTGCGTTTTTTAGCTTCGGTATACATATATATATACCCATATGTATATACACCTTGTGTATACACATATGTATGGCCCTGAGAATCGTCCATATCTGCTTCTGCATGGAGAACCCAAATCGGGGTTAGGAAAAAAAACTCAGGAGATTTGTTTTATTTCAGTTATGGTTTTTTTATATACCTATATACACCTTGTGAATATATATATTTATATACATATATATATAAGATGATATATGAAAGTGTACACTTTTCTTTATTATGTCTATAACCCCTGTTTTATTCCACCCTATGAAAATGGGGATTTCGGGTAATTCCTATGAACAAAAAATATATATACAAGTACATGTATTATATATGTGATTATGAATACATAGATGTATATGTAAATTTATGTGTGAACATAAGGATGAGAATGATTATTTGTTTTAAAATTTATCATTATGTAACTTGATGATCTGACCAAGTTGCAATCTACTCGTAAAATTTGTTCTGTCAAGTACGATATTAAATTATGTAAGTACATATAATAGGTAAGGTTTAAAATGTGTCTCCAATAAAAAAATAGTGTCCCAAAAGGACAAGTATAATTTATAATCATTTTTTCCAAATATTTTGTTTTTATGAACAGGTAATTTTACCTGGGTATTGTGGAAACCATTTTGACATTTATATTTCATGTGTAAGAACTCCACTGGGACTTACCAAATTATAATCATGTTCAAAGTAAGTATATCTGGAGAAATATTCTCCTTTGGTGTAGTTTAATTTGGTAACCTATTCATATATGTATATACATTTAAACATATACATATATAAGTATATAAAGCCTTGCATCAATATGTTTTCTTCAAATCCAAAATTCTCTAAAGAAATGTCCTAAGATGATCTATATTTAGTCTGAAAAAGACTTTTTACATAACCATGTATACATTTATATAGTTTGTATATATTCATATTTATACCTACTTGACTAGCTAAGCTAAAACGATTCGCACACTATGTAAACTTCACTTTGTAAATATAAGGGCATGCTCACAGTTTTAAATAAACTACCACCATGCCCATTTATCAGCATATGTTCTAAATATGGATGACCATGTTTCTACTTTGGGTGGCGATGTATGAAGTATTAATGTGTATATGTTAATTTGAAGCTATCCATTAAGTCCAAGTTTTCAATTGTTAAGTTAATTTCTAATGTGTATAGATTTTTATTATCTATGTCTTAGTTTTATTAATGTTGGTACTGTTCTTCGATGACTATGAAATCTGCATATGAAAACGGATGATATGTAATGAATGTAAGAATGAAACCCTATGAATGAAAGACCATGTCAAATATGTGAGGGATGTATTGGACTTAAATGATTATGGATGGGTGCGCCCGTAATTATACTACGCTCCAATGCATTGGGTAAAGGATAGGTCTTATGAGACGTTATGTGTGATGATCTTGGCGGTTAGCCTTGGCTTGTGCTACCATGGAAACGGGGTCGGCGGTCAGCCTTGACCCGTATTAAGTTATGTTTTATGGTCATGACACAAGGTCTTGAAAAAGTCTGGCATTATAAATTCCCTCCGTTTTTTATAATAAATGTTCAACAAGGGGATAGTTCAACTAATAGGACATCCCCTAGTTGGAAATTCCCTCAACTATGAGAATGAGATTATGAGATATGAACTGTAACCCATGTGGTATGTTGTTATAAGAAATTTATGCGCCAATGAATCATGATATGAATGTTTTCCCTACTTACATACAATCTTTTAGAACTAAAGTAATTGGGTTGTAAATTATGCATTATCTATTCTTCACATGCTTGCGCTCTCTGATTTACGCCTTCTTTGAAGTTTATTTTAGGAATGTACTTCTTTTCTATGTATGTGGTTTTCAAGAATGTAGGATTTATATGTTTTATCGAAAATATAATGCCTTGATTTTAAATAAGTGTTTTATCATCTTCAAAATGGCTGTTTTGAGAAAGAATTTTCTTTAAACGTTTTAAAACCCCTTACTAGGCATATTTTTCTCACCGTACATTTTTATTCTAAAAATTTTTAGGCATGGATTTGTACCTAAGAAGTTTTTTAGAAGTATTTGGTTTCCCATAATCCCGAGCCTCGCGATCTTGTATAGTAATGGGACATGATGTATTATTGTAACTATTTGTAATAAATTTTTAGTACATCATGCCCCATGGGCACCCGGGAATCGGGGTCTGTTATAACAACATTCTCACCAACATCTGTCATTCCATCCTCATAATGTAGAATACCATCACCTCCATGAAAGTGTTCTTGTAATGTTGCATATTTTCTGTGTATTATTTTTTAAATATTATATAGAATTATTTCGAGACCATGCACGAAGACAGAACATCATTCTGAGGCCCAGTGAGCCCGGAATGGTGGTTTGAACTTTTTATTTGAGTCAGCACTTGTGCACAGTTGTAGCAGTTTCTAATCGGATGTCCGGATTCAAAATCTGAGGGCACCGTTGAGTTTGGGGTGATGAATTTACCTAATAATGTGACTAACCTCGACCAGAGCAGGTCGAGGGAAAAATATAATTTTTTTACGTTTATGTAAAATAAAATAAAATAAATTCACTGGTTTATTTTATTTCTTTTATGGAAACACCCGTTGTAGCCCGACAATGAGGAAACTGTTTCCTTAATTAAATGGCATGTCATAATGACTCAAGAATGGAAATTTTGACTCATTAATACCGCATCGTATTTTTTAGTTTCAAAATATGTTTCCCTTTTTATTGGGATAATCGAACATCGATCGTTGGCAAAAGATTGAGAGAAACACTGGAGAAAACTCTCGGCGACGAACAACGGCAGATCGAAGCTGCGAATCGATTTACCAACAAAGTTGGGGGATCAAGACTATAATGGTATCAATTTCCCTTCTTTAGTGATCCAACCCTTCTTGATGTAGGTGTTTGTTATTTATGTTTTCTTTTCCTCGTTTTCAATTTGAACGGCGAACACAGATCAACCACGAACAAGTTCATTGGTAGATTTGTAAGTTCTCGCGGGAGGGATTTATTTGGGATTATTATGGGGAATTAATCCACATTGATTATTGTTTTTGGATTCTGCTCTGTTTAAGCCTATTAACGGTATCAGATCAACACCATGATGAATGAAGGTGGAGGTTTCTTCCTCAAATTTGTTTTATTGGATTTCTTCCGTTTTTCTTTCGCGCGTTCTTCACATCCTTAATGGGGTGATGAACAACGAATCATTTAGTGTCCTTTTTGTGACACAACGATCCGAAATTGAACAATCAAACCCACAATGACCTTGAGGAGGTGCGACGACGATGGCAGATGACAAATCGGACCGAATTCGGAAGGGTCAGTCTTCAAGCATTCTTCGCGCGGTAAGATCAAAGCATGATTATGGGGCCGATCGGAGGTCCAGAAACAATGGAAGAAGATTTATGGAATCAGGGAGACCAAACCTAGGTGTTTCGTTGAGATCATACAGTGGGATCGATGATCGGGGCAGCACAGGAGGCGTGCCAGTGAAGAGAGTCGTTTCTAGAAATTTCTAGAATACACGGCGTGTACTTCCGAAGAACTCGTCATGTAGTTCTAGCGATATCTAGGGTTTCAGGGTCCAGAGAGGAATCACACGGCGTGTGGCCCTAGTCACACAACATGTTAGACCTTCCCCAAATCTTGACATGTACTTTAGGAAGTACACATACACGGGTTGGACTACATGGCTTCATACGACACGACGTGTACAACATGGAAGAGGCAGCTACATGGAACTCAGCGTGTATCCATGGGGTACATAGACACGGGATGGAGTACATGACTGTGTACTCCATCACACGGCCAGGTGATGCTAGTAATGCGGGTCACCCCGTGTACCGATTACATGGGTTAGTGTACACAGGTTGATGACCATGTATGGTCACATGGCCAGCGTACACAGAGACAACACCGGTCACTTGGACATGGCGTGTACATCATACTACACGCCGTGTACTCGATTTTTCTACACGACCAGCCTTGCGACACGGGCTTTTGTACACGTGTAGTACCTGGGGTCAGACTACACAACGTATAACTTTTCTACACACCATGTACATTATGGGAAATGGAATGGTCCTCTTGCTCACTGAATCTTGGAAGTCTTTCATTTGGGTTAGTGCCCCTTCTTCTCATTCCCCTAATGGTCAAACATTGTTTCCTATTACAGGAGTATGATCCCTTCAGCAGGACTTTCTTTGATAGTGGCAGGCATCCATCTGAGAGGCCCAGATCAATATCCTTTATCCATTCTTGATCCTATGTAGAGTCCAACATAGACTTGGCCAACTCCACAGGGCGTTGATCTTCTACCTTGCAGGTGAATTCTGGATGAGTCGCAGTATCCGCCATGACCATGGCAGTGATCCTCATCTGTGTATCGGGATCTTTCCCACTTAGGAGTGTGTCTCTTGTAATGAGTGCATCTATCTATCGTGATCTCTCCCACTTAGGAGTGTGTCTCCCATAATGAGTGTAACTACCTCTCATGACCTTTCCCGACAAATTGAACTTCTTGGGCAGACGTCATCAGAGCTATAAGACTTGTGGAGTGTGTTCTCCCGGAATGAGTGCTTCGGGGAATCTTCGTATTGAATCCCTATGGGGGTATGTGGTCATGTGACTTGTCTCTAGACTATGTGTCTGGGTTTTGATTATATCTGGTTTGTGCTGTATATTCTATAGATAGATACTGTGCATAGATGACTGTAATTTTATTTTGTGTACTGATTTGTGGTTTTCGGGGTCCTCTACTGAGTATTTTTATACTCACCCCTGCACGGGCTTTGCCTGCACGTGTCGTGTCTTGTGCAGATGAGAAGACTTTTGACGGAGTCCAGGGTGGACCAGGATATGATACAACTTTCTGAGTTCCCTACAGTCCGAGGCATTCCTACGGTTACGAGCAGCAGTCCTAGTACCTTTTGTGTTACTGGTTGTACTTTGCAGTTTTTCAACATTATATTTTTTTGGGCTTGTATTCTAGCCCAGTTTACTTTATGTACTTTATCTTCCGTCGTACACTGTTGGTTGGGTTTAGTTGTATGCATGCATTTTTATTCCTAAGATTTTTTTAATTTTAGAATTTGTGTGCTTGTAGATGTGTGTGTGTGTACTGGTGCTTAGAAAATACCTCCTACGATAGTAATATGCCTACTCGGTGCTAGTCACCAGCACCTGGCCTATTGGAGGAAGGCTTAGGGAGTCGTGGTGTGGGCCCCATCGGGATGGGTCGTGACAGAGTGGTATTATAGGTGGTCGATTATACCTTAGGGCCAAGAGTCTATGAGATTGGTTTAGGGAAACAATGTTAAGTGTTTCGAGATCAGTCTTTAGGCCAGAGTCACTAGTGTTGGTGCGGCGACTGACGTATCCATACTCCAGGACTCTGATAACCTTATTTTCGACTCGGTACATGAAGACACTGGTTGTGGGGAAATAAAATAATGGTACATGTATCTTATAGGAATGGGTTGTGTTTTCCATATCCTTTGTGTTAGCTATACAGATATACTCATTGACCATGGTACATCTTTTTTCATTACAGGCTGCCTCTGCGATGCATACCCGCTAGGATTCAGCAACACGATCATGAGGATGACCCCCTCAGTGATGTGGCTTCGATACAGGGACCAATCCCCCATGAATTTCCACCATGTGGTGAACCTGATATGCCACCACCAATGGGGCAGCCCGTGGTACTTGTGGTACATATTGATGAGGAGAGTAGGATTAGCGCACTCCATGAGTTCCAGAGACAGAGACCCCTCAGGATCCAAGGCGAGCCCGACCCTCAGGTGACTGAGGACTAGCTTGAGGCAGTGACTAGAGTTTTCCATCTTATGAGGACACCAGCAGACTAGATGGTGATCCTAGGAGCAAGCCTTCTTCATGGTTCGGTGGGATAATGGTGGAGTCTGACTACAGAGACTCACAATGAGGAGACTATTTCGTGGACGGAGTTTGAGCGACTCCTCAGGGAGGAGTTATCTCTGGTTACGCTAAGAGCTATGTGCATCCAGGAGCTTCTTCAGCTCCAGTAGGGCAGTATGATAGTATCTAACTATTCATAGAGGTTCACCAACCTCACCTGGTACTCGATGGATATGGTCAGGGAACAGTACATCAGATCTCTAACCTTCGAGTGAGGTCTACGATGAGACATCCAAGCTAGTGTCGTTCCTCTATGCATTTCGACTTGTGGTGGAGTGCTCAATAATGCCAGGGTGATCGATAGTTTCTTGGCGGAGTAGAGATAGCCTATGGAAGTCAGTAGTAGGAATACAGGTACGGAGACACCAGAAGCAGGGATCCGGCGTCAGACACAGAGATCTGGAAGTGAGAAACATTATAGGAGGACCTAGGATAGAGGATCGACAGTCCATGGCTCTCGGACAAGATCCATCCAGAATAGGGAAAAGTGATGCTACACATGCAACGATAGGGGACATCTCGCTAGATATTGCGCAACCCGTAGAGTTTGTGATAGGGAAGCGGTGGATGGACCACCGAGGCAGGGGAAGATAGTGGAGCAGATAGACCTTCCAGGCGGCAGACGTGGCAGAGGAGCAGGGTGTGCTGCGGGTGGTGGCAGACCCTTCGACATACTTCCTCCACCACCCCAAGGAGGTCTGAACTGGGCTCAGGGAGTTGGGGGATAGGGGTGGGGACATCTGCATGTGGTTGAGGTTTATAACCCAGGGGCTCCAGGGATGATTTGAGGTATAGTCATTGTCTTTTTTACCTTATCTGACGTACTAATAGACACAGGTTCCAGTCATTCCTTCATAGCCACGTGTCTTGTACAAAACCTCTAGATTCCTATAGAATCATTGACTTGATCCTTATGCGTGGAGACACCTATGGGAGGAGACTCGACGATCAAGAACCTTTGCAGGCAGTATGATCTTACACATGGAGGCAAGAGTTTCAATTGGATCCACTTTTTGGTAGCTTCAAGGCCTTACGATGTCATTCTCGGTATGGATTGGTTATCTTCGGTCTATGCCCATATTTATTGTTTTAGGTGAAGAGTGTAGTGTGTTCGCCGTGATGGAACAAGGTTTTTGATTTTCAGAGAATGGGAAACCCATGCAGTGTAGAATGAGCTTATGCATAGGAGGTTACAACCAATATCTCATGAATTGGCTAGCATTTCCCTCAGAGTAGTGGATATTGTGAGCTCCTAGTTCCCAGCAATAGTTGTGGAGTGTGAGAAAGTCTTTCACGAAGATGTTCTAGGATTACCTCCCTGTCGAGAAATCGACTTCTGCATTGACTTACACCCCGGGACAACACTGATTTCCTCATCAGCATATCAGATGGCTCCCACAGTGCTTCACGAGATGAGGGTGCAGTTCAAGGATTTGCAGAGCAAGGGTTTTGTGAGACCCAGTGTTTCACCCTGGGAAGACCCAGTCTTGTTTTCTAAGAAGGAATACGAATGTCTGAGGTTGTGCATGGATTACCGGTTCCTGAACCAGGTGACAGTGAAGAACAAGTATCCACTGCCAAGGATAGATGACCTCTTAGATCAGCTAAGAGGGGCACAGTGGTTCTTGAAGTTTGAACTTCGATCAGGTTATCACCAGTTACGAGTACGGGATGAGAATATAATGAAGATAGCATTCAGATGCTTCTACGGTCACTATGATTACTTGGTGATGCCTTTTGGCGTGACGAACTCCCCTGCAGTGTTCATGGGACTGATGAACCATATCTTCCAGTCTTACTTAGACTGATTCGTAGAGGAATTCATCAACAACATCCTTGTCTACTCGGTGTCAGAGGAGGAGAACATGAGACACCTGTGGATGGTTCTAGATGTTCTTCGGGAGCACCAGCATTATGGGAAGCTCTCAAAGTGCCAGTTTTGGATTCAGGAGGTCCACATTCTAGTACATGTCATCTCAGCAGATGGATTAGTTGTATACCCAGCCAAGGTGGAGGCTGTGTTAGCATGGGAGCCACCTTGGAGTGTGAAAGAGGTGCAGAGCTTCCTTGAATTGGTAGGATATTACCAAATCTTCATTCCCGACTTCTCTCGGATATCAGCACCGATGACAGCCTTGACCAGGAAGTGGAAACCCTTCGTATGGAAGGAGAAGTGCCAGGGGGCTTTCGAGTAGTTGAGACATAGTTTGACGAGGGCTCTAGTCTTGAAATTTCTAGAGGAGGGTGTCGAGTACGTAGTTTTTTGTGATGAATCGGGGTCCGGGCTTGGTTGTGTCCTAATGCAGAGGCAGGAAGTGATTTCATATGGTTTGCACCAGCATAGACCACATGAGCAGAACTATGTGGCCCATGATCTCGAGTTGGATGCAGTATTATTTTCATTCAATATGTGGTGAAACTACCTTATGGGCGAGTGGTTTATCGCCGACTCTGACCACAAGAGCCTCAAGTACATATTCTCACAAAAGGATCTAAATCTGAGGAAGAGGCGTTGGATAGAGATTCTCCAGGATTATGATTTTGAGATCATCTATACTCCTGTGAAGGGGGACAAGGTGGCAGATGATCTTAGCAGAAGGACGAGCTCACAACTGTTCAGTGAGGCGACACAATAGTTGGCCGCGTTGCAGTTATCCTTTGTGGACAGAGAGGATGAAGGCTACCTACAGCCAATGGTTGCCACCCCTCCACTCTTATAGCTGGTTAGGGAGGCATAGCTAGGAGATGTTGACTGTGTGGCTTTTTCATGTTCAATTATCCACAGTACATTCTCATGATGGATATTCATAAGGTGGGGAGCACATACTTCTTTTAAGATTAGGCACTGATATACCAGTGGCGTTGTAGGAGGAGGTCCTGAGGGAGTTTCATACATCTCCCTTAGAGGTACATCCTAGAGTTGTAATGATGTACCAGGATCTCGGACGACCGTTCTGCTATTCAAGCATGATGAAGGCAGTAGCAGAGTTCGTTTCTTGGTGCCTTACATGCAAGGAGGTGAAGGTCGGGCACTAGGTTTTGGTGGGATTATCTCACACATAGAAGTTACAGAGTAGAAGAGGGGTGGAATATCAATGGAATTTGTGACAGGATTTCCACGGATGTCTAAGGGGCATGATTCCATCTGGGTGATCGTTGATTGGCACACCAAGTCGGCCCACTTCCGGGCCAACAGAGAGCAGAGTATCGTAGAATTCATGGGATGCCTCTATGTGCAGGAGATAGTTCATCTTCATGGAGTCCCCTTGACAATAGTCTCAGACCGAGATGCATGTTTCACATCTCAGCTGTGGAAGGGATTGCAGGAGGCTTTTGGGACTTAGTTATGCTTGACCACATCGTTTCATCCCCAGACAGATGGTCAGACGAAGAGGACCATTCTAGTTATGGAGGATATGTTGAGAGCCTGGGTCTTGGAATTTGGCCGCACCTCGGAGGACAAAATACCAATTGTGGATTTTTCATATAACAATATCTACCAATCCAGTATTGGTATGGCACCGTTCAAGGCCTTGTATGGAAGACCCTTCCGGTCACCGCTTTGTTGGACCGACCCCGGAGAGACAGCACTCATGGGTCCAGAGTTAGTGAGAGCTACCATCGAGAAGTTTTAGGTCATCCGGGAGCAGACGAAGACTGCACAGAGCCAGAATAAGACTTATGCTGACAAATGATGGAGACCTCTGTAGTTTGAAGAGGGAGACCACGTCTTTCTTCGGGTCTCACCTCGATGAGGGTTATAGAGATTTGGCCAGGGTGACAAGATATCCCTGTAGTTCATCAGACCATTCCAGATATTGTGAAGTGTTAGAGAGGTGGCATACCACCTATCTCTATCGCCACAATTACCTCAGATACATGATTTCTTCCACGTGTCACAGTTGAGGTGGAACGTGCGTGACCCATCACACGTCATCGACTGGGGTGAGCTGGACATCGAGAATAGAGTGACCATTGCTGAGTACCTGGTGGAGATCGAGTATCAACAGGAGAGGATCTTTAGTGGGAATAGATTCCCTAGGTTCATGTCTGGTGGCATCACGAGAATCTTCAGGAGAGCACGTGGGAACTGGAGTCCCAGATCTGTGCCAAGTACAAACATCCTTTTAAGTTGCCTTTGTTTTGGCTTTTCGGGGACGTAAAGCCCTAAGGTGGGGAGAATGTAATGTCTCGGATTTGACCATGTATTATTTTTTTAAATATTATATGGAATTTTTTCGAGACCGGGTGTGAAGATAGCCCATCATTCCAAGGCCCAGTGAGCCTGGAATGGTGGTTTGAACTTTTTACGTAAGTCGACACTTGTGCGCGGTTGTGGAAGTTTCCAAACGGATGCCCCGTATTAAAAATATGAGGGAACTGTTGTTTCCGAGGTGACGTCTTTACCTAAAAATGAGCTTATCCTCGAACGGAGAGGGACAAGGTAGAAATTTAATTTTTGTAAATTTTATGTAAAATAAAATAAAATAAATTCGCAAGTTTATTATATTTCTTTTATGGAAAAACCCGCTGCAGTGCGGAAACGGGGCAGCTCTTTCCATAATTAAATGGCACGTCATAATGTCTCAAGAATGTAAAGTTGAACTCATTAATACTGCATCATATTTTTTAATTTCAAAATATGTTTCCCTTTTTTTAGGATAATCAAACCCCGGTCGTTTGAAAAATATTTACAGAAACGCTAGGGAAAACTCTCGGTGACGAACGACGATGGATCGAAGCTGTGAATCCATGCGACAACAAGGATAGAGGATCTCTATGAAAATGGCATCATGTTCCCTTCATTAGATATCGATCCCTTCCTGAGGTAGGGGATTGTTATTTAATTTTTATTTTCCTTGTTTTTGATTTGAACGACAAATAGGGATCAACCTTGAACAAGTTGATCCGCGGATTCGTACCTTCTTTCAGGAGGGATTTATTTGGGATGATTATGGGGAATTACTCAACGTTGATTATTGTTGTTGGTTTCTACTCCGTTTAACGCTATTAATGGGAGAGGATCAACGTTGTGACGAATAACATTGGAGGTTCGTTCCTCAAATTTGTTTTATTGGATTTGTTCCATTTTTCATTCACATGTTCTTCACGTCCTTTATGGGGAAATGAAAAACAGATCGTTGCACGCCCGTTTTGCGACGCACCGACCCCAAATTGAATAATCGACACCAAAACGACCTTGCAGAGGTGCGATGATGATGGCGGACAATGAATTGGACCGAATCAGGAAGGGTCGTTCTTTGATCATTTTTCATGCGGGATGATAAGAGCATGTTTTCAGGGCTGATTGGAGGTCTAGAAACACCGAATGAATCTTCATGGTGTCGGGGAGACCAAAAACTGAGAGTTTCGTGGTGATCGAACAGCCAGATCGATGATTGGGGTAGCATAGGAGGTGCTCTGGTGAAGAGCGTCGTTTCTGGAAATTTCCATAATACACAACATGTACATCCGAAGAACAGGCCGTGTAGTGCTGGCAGCTGGGGATAGGGTTTTGGGGGCCTGAGAGGAATCACACAGTGTGTGAGCCTAATCACATGGTGTGTCAGACCTTCTCAAAAGCTCAGCATGTACATTAGGAAATACACTGACACAGGTTGGACTACACGGCTTCAGACGACACGACATGCACAACATGGAAGAGGGGGCTATGCGGAACTCGTCATGTATCCAGGGGATACACGGAAACGGGATGGAGTACACGACCATGTACTCCATCACACGGCTAGGAGAGGCTAGTAACGCGGGTCTCCTAGTGTACCGATTACACGGGTTGGTGCACCCGGGTTGATGACCGTGTATGGGCACATGGCCAGCGTACACGGAGCCAACCCCAGTCACACGGACATGGCCTGTACATCGTACTACATGCCGTGTACTAAGTTTTTCTACACAACCAGCCTTACGACACAGGCCGTTGTACACTGGCAGTACCCAAGGTCAGACGTCACGGCATGTAATGTTTCTATATGCCATGAACTTTTTGGAAGATGGCATGGTCCTCTTTTTCACTACATCTTAGACATCTTTTGTTTGGGTTAGTGCCCCTTCTTCTCATTCCCCTGAAGGTCAGGCTTCATTTCCTTTTACAAGAGTATGATCCCTTCAGCATGACTTTCTGTGATAGTGTCAGTCATCCATCAGAGAGGCCAGGATCGAGATCCACTATCCATTCTTCACCCTAGATAGAGTCCGGCATCGACATGACCAACTCCACCTGGAATCTATCCTCTACCTATAAGGTGAATTCTGGATGAGTCGCGGTATCTTCCATGGCCCTGTAAGTGATCCTCATCTGTGTATCGTGTTCTTTCCCACTCAGAAATGTGTCTCCCATAATGAGTGCATCTATCTATCGTGATCTCTCCCACTCAAGAGTGTGTCTCCCGTAATGTGTGTAACTACCTCTCATGATGTTTCTCGATGAATAGTACTTCTCAGACGGACGTCATCGGATCTATAAGACTCGTGGAGTGTGTTCTCCCGGAACGAGTTCTTCGTGGAATCCTCAAACTGAATCCCTATGGGGGTACGTGGTAATGTGACTTGTCTCTAGACTGTGGGTCTGGGTTTTGAGTATATATGGTTTTTTTGTATGATCTGTAGACATATACTATGCATAGCTGACTATACCTTTATTTTGTGTACTACTTTGTGGTTTTTGGGGTCCTCTGCTGAGTATTGTTATACTCACCCTTGCGCGGGCTTTGCCCATACGTGTTGTGTCTTGTGAAGATTAGCATCCTTTTGACGGAGTCCAGGGTGGACCAGGACTGGACCGAGCATTTTGAGTTACCTAAAATCCAAGGCGTTCCTATGACTATGAGTGGCAGTCCCAGTACCTTTTGTGTTTATAGGTTGGACTCTGCAGTTTTTCAGACTTTTTTTTGTGGGATTGTATTCTGGCCCAGTTTACATTTAGTACCTTACCTTCCATCGTACATTGTTTGTTGTGTTCAGTTGTATGCATGCATTTTTATTCCTTAGTGTTTTTATATTTCAGCATTTGTGGGCTTGAAGATGTGTGCATGTGTACGGGTTCATAGGCAATGCCTCCCATGTTAGTAATATGCCTACTCAGTGCTATTCACCAGCCTCTGGCCTATAATTGGTGTGCTTGGGGAGTCACACCGCAGGCCCCACCAGGATGGGTCGTGATAGTTTTGACCATTTATCTTTCATTTCCTTCTCACGTTCCCATGTATCTTACTAGATATGACCATCCTTCCATAAAACCTGCACTTAACCAATGACTTTTCCTTACAAAACATAATATTTTCTATCCTTAATATGTAATGGGATGATTACCAATGAAGAATCTGGCTCTAGGTCAACTTGACCTCATCTAATCACATTGTCAGGATCGGGCAGGTACTTTTTCAACTGGGACAAGTGGGACACATTATGAACCAAACAGAACCATGGTGGAAATTCAAACTGATATGACACCACTCCAACCTATTCCAATATCTCAAAAGGCTGAATGTCTCTAGGAGATAAACTTCCATGATTACTGAAATGATTATGTCCATGACTTGGAGAGATCCTCAAGAACACATGAACTCTCATTGAAAGTAACAATGACCTTCGACAATGATCCACATAAAATTTATCATGACTCTGAGTCGACTCCATCCTCTTTTTGATTAACATAAGCTTCTCTATTGATTATTTTACAAGGCTCGACCCAACTACTGATGTTTCAACACTTTACACCCATCATAGTGGATAACAACAAGAGATCCCATACAATGCTTCAAACAGAGCCATATGTTTCAAGGTCTGAAATATTTTTTTATATGAGAACCCCACTAAGAGTAAGTGATCCTCCCATTAGCCACCAAAATTCATTACATAATCCCAAATCATGTCTTCCAACATTTGTATCATCCATTTAGATTTCCCATATGTATGAGGATGATACGTTGTGCTCATATTAAACTAAGATCCATGGGATTTCTATAATGATTTCTAAAAATGAGATATAAACCTCAGAACTATGTGTGAGACTATTGAACCGGGAATTCAATGTCCCTTTAAAACTTCTAGAATTTAGATATTATAGAGATCATCCACTATATGAGTTTCATGAATTGGAATGAAATAAGCCGACTTGGTAAGCCGATCCACTATCTCCCATATGGAATCTTGTTTCCAAAACCGTCACGGGAGACCTGTAACAAAAACCATCGCTATATGACACCATTTCCATGTTGTCATAGGTAAAGACTGCAATATACCCACTGGTCTCAGATGATCTTCTTTAACCAGAAGACATGATAAACATCTCGAGACAAACTCAACCACCATCCTTTTCATTCCTCTCCACCAAAGCTTCACCTTCAACACCATATACATCTTTTATGTGCCCGGATGTATAGTCCATCTCGATTGGTGTTATGCATGAAGGATTAGTTAATGAAAAGACATTGGTACAAAAATTTGATCAATAAAATAGAAAATTTAACTCCCATTAGGATTCAAACCCTCAATGGTCTCCCCAAAATTGAGTGTTGAAGTCATAATTAGGAATTATGCATCATATATTTGGCCTCTTTGATGATCTTTAGAAAATCAGGAATAAGCATAACTGAAAAGAAAACCAAAACATCACCTTGGTCTATTCATTCCATATGAATATTGGCTAGAACTAACATAAATAGAAATTAATGTAAAGATTCTTTCCCTAAATGTGCATATGAATTTCTTATCAATGTATCTTCCACGAAATTCCATTTTCTTGATGTATACATCACGTCAAATTCAAATATTTCGAGATACACCATACTTACCCTTTTCCCCAAATTGAAATATCACTGTGAGAAAATGTTTTTCAAGATTTTGTTGTCCGTGAACATGGTAAATTTCTCAACGAATAGAAAATGATTCCATGTATTCAAGGCATGAATAACTACTGAAAATTCCATGTCATGTGTTGGGTAATTATTCTCATTCACTCTCAAATTCCTTGAAACATAATCCACAATATGGTATCATTTCATAATAACACATTCCAACCCCGATCCTGAAGAATCAAAGTACACCACATATCCCTTTCCTGATTCTAGAAAAATCAAGATAGGAGCAACAATAATGTGAAAATTAAGATCCTAAAAAGTCTTCTAGCATTTCTCTATCCATTTAAATGGAGTATTACTCTTTCTAAAATTTTTCATTGATGAGTATATCCACAAGAATTCACAAACATAGTTCTAGTAATAACCAGCTAGATAAAGAATTTTTTTTATCTCAAAGACATTTTTTTGTCAGTTTCCTTGACATCACTGCTTCTACCAATTCAGGATCCAACAAAATACATTTTTTAAAAATTAAATGACCATGAAATCATACCCCATATATCCCAAAATCTTTCTTTGATAGTTTGGCATAAAAACAGTGATCTCTCCTGATTTGTAACGCCATCTCCATGTGTTCCTCATGATCATTCATTGTCTATAAATACACCAAGATTTCTTCTATATATACGAAAAAAGAGTCTATATGTTGTAGTAATATCCAATTAATCAAATAAATAAAGGATTCTGGTTCATTAATGAGACCAAAAGGCATGACTATATATTCATAGTGGATACATCTACTTATGAAAGATGTTTTCGAAATGTATTCTTTCTAAATCACAATTGATGATATCCAAATCCCAAGTCAATTTTAGATAACCACTGAGCTCCCATAAATTGATCAAATAGATCATCAATGTGTGGTAGTGGATACCAATTCTTTTTCATAACTTGGTTAAGAATATGATAAACAACAAATAACAGAAGAGTTCTATATACTTTCTTTACGAACAAGACCATGGATTTCCATAGATATGTACTTGGTCAGATAAAACCCTTGATTTACAGCTCCTGCAACTTCACATTCCATAACCGAACCACTATTTTCTCCATCTTATAAGGACAAAGGTAAATAAGAAATTACCTTGAAATGAAATCAATCGTAAACTCAACTTCACTTATTGGTTGTAAGCCACAGAAGTTCTTAGAAAAATATCTAGAAATTGATCCTCCACTGCTAGAAAACTGACATCTTGGATCTCTTCCATTGATGAAAATGTTAACACTAACAACTGGTAAGATATTTCTCCCACTGTGGGTGCAAACAATCTCGTTTCACCCTTATTTACAACCTTCCCTCATTTCATGAGATGCTCAATGTCGTCCTCAGTCATGAAACTATGTTTTCTACTATAATAGTAAATGTGAGCATTGAAAATTGTCAACCAATCCCTACCCATGATTACATCATAGACATCCATATCCAACAATAAGAAGTACAACATCAATTCAACTCAATCATCAATTATAGAACAAGAACTACACACGAGGTCTCGACATTCTCTTTTATTGATAGTAGTTTTCAGTTTTATCAAAGAAGGAATCATTTCGTGTTTTAGGAATAACAAATGTGTGTCCTACTTCCTCTTCATCTTAGTTCCTAAGTTCTCAGCTCCTCTTGTGAAGACAACCATAATTCCTCCACTTGGATTTTTCGTAGTGATAGATATCGTAAACAGAGTATGTAGTTGTGGTCGCAACTCAATGGTATGAAAATACTAATCATTGATTTGGACCAACTATTGGTTCACATGTGTATCTAGTGCAACCAAATTTTCAACGCTTTCTTCCAAATAGTTTCAATTATTCCTACTAGGTGCCATTTTAAAAACCAATAACAATCTCTAGAATTCTCACTCTCTCGAAACTAATGGATTAGCATTTCAAATTCCATCACTTCAACTATCACAACATTGTAGTAAAAAAAATTCCATGTTAAACCATTTTTTAAAAACCATTAATTCATTCAAATATTAATCTATTTTCAAAATAAAATATTCATTCCCTTTTTCAATTTCTTTCATTTGAAAAAAAATTATGTATTTTTTAAAAATAAACATGTTTCCAAAAAATCATTAATAATTAATCACAATGAAATATGAATTTTTTGAATTAATTCATTCCTCTATAATGATTTACATTATCATCTCATTGGATTTAATCATGACAGTGATATTTCATAATCCTAGTTGTCACCCCAAACACTTATGTTGCATAATCCCTGGTAACATGATGTTTAGCATAAAGCGTTTAACTATGTCCTTTTATGTAATATATTTCATGTTAAAAAAATCCCAATTAATATTATGATTCCAACCCAAGGAATAGATAGTAATAAATTTCAACTCCATGACTAAAAACATCAGTGACTACTTGTTTGGAAAGGGCCAAAAAAATTGATACAATTTGTAATTACCCGCTAATTCTCATTTTCTTGATAGTACAATGGATTATTACTTGGCCTTAGTTAACATACCCAATGTGCCAAAGGCAGGAAATGAATAAATAAGGGTTTCAATGAAATTGGGGGATGATTTACCCTTTAATAATAAAACTATTAACCAAAAAACTCATAATCAAACAACTCACTATATGATGCATGAATAAAATCAAGCCAACTAAAAACATTATATATATCAAAAAAACATCAAAGTTTGCAAATATGGAAGACTCAAAAACAATAAAGTAAATAATAGAAACAAAATAATAACTCCAAAGTGACCAAAATACTTCAAACCCCACATGACCCATGCTCCAAGATCAACATACAGCCCACGCATCATGAAGTGGGGCTAAATATGTTGGATACTTTACCTTTTCCCATATCATAGAAGTTAGCATTTGTAAATGTACAAAAGTTCCAAAGTAGGGGTGACTATAAAACACAGTAGGTTTTCCCCCAATGACTTCCATACTCAAGAAAATAAGATAGAAGAGTTAGCATAAATTATATAAATAGATTATATAAAACAATTTCTCAAGAACAATGTATTACTAAATATAAATATGTTTCCAAAACCATTTATTGCCACAAGTATACAAGTGAAATTTAAACAAATTTTCCAGAATTTTTTTTTCCAAAATTATAAATAAAAATAACAATAAAACTATTTCCCATTATTCTATTTCCTTTCCCAATCCATTCTACACATCCTCATAACCAACAGTGCATGATACATGACCATAGTTCCATACTCATGAGCAGTTTCTTGTCAATCTACCATGTCCTCACTAGACAACTATATCTTTCGTGCCATTTAAAATTTGGAACAGAGAATACGTTCATATTTCAACCAAGCACTAGAAAATAAAAATGAACACACACACCAATATTCCCAAGGATAATGACAAATAAAAAACCCTTTTCTATAAAAAACACCTTTTTAAACCATTTCCATCAAAAATAGATCAATAAAAAAACATTTTAATTAAACCACATTTTTATTGAAAACCCAATATTCATCAAACCATTTTCAATTCTATACAATCCATGATTTAAAATAAATATTTAATATTCATGAAACTAAAACATTTTGCAACACAATTCACCAAGATTCCACAATTTCAAAAACTGATAAATCATCACTAAAGAAGTATTCTTCCATGATTTGAACCAATATTTAAAAATAAATTACATTCAATTTAATAAATTTTCAAATAATAAAAACAATTTTAGATAGAGGATACGAGAGTGAATCCACATACCTCAAAGGATTAGATGAAACTTGACAACAAACAAAGAAAAATCAAGAAAACCGAGTCGGTTCTTCACAAACCCTCCCTATATCTATTCACCTAGAAATATTGAGACCAAATATCATCATATTTGGAATAAATACTCACATATCTACCCATTATATGTGTATATATGAGAATCCAAGAAGATATGAGAAGTATATCTATGTAGATCTAAGAAATAGATCAAGAATAATGAAGAACGATCACATACCTCAAGAATTCTTGGTTCAAAACACCAGGGGAATCCATTGGATCAGTTCCAAAACACATGGGAGAGGTTAACCAACCATAAATAGAGAGAAATCCCATGTTAGGGATACATTGGAGAAAACATTTCAACATATAAAGAAAAAGTGTGAGGTATACCTTTTTAGGATCTCATTTAATCCAAGCACACGGTATGCCTGCACGGTCAGAAAAATAGAGCACTAATTCTGTATTACCAACATTCTAGACATAACATCTCTGGGTCTCTACATATGGTTTCCTTAACTGTGTTCACACTGTGTACAAGCTCTCTACCTCAAACCTACAATTACGCATAGTTTCAACTTGGATTTTCACATGGGTTGGATAAATCGTGTGTTTCTTGTACGCCTCTCCTTTAGCTCCCAAAATTTATTTAATGTACATAAAACTCTCCTAACATTCCCCCATAAACATTATATCCATAAAAAAAGGTTTACATACTAGAATCTGGGGGTACTACACATAACATCATGGAATCATAGAAAATGTGGTAGAAACATAAAACCTGACATAAACATTATCCAAGGATAACAACATAGGCAATACCACATGGTGGAGAATATCCTATGTTGAATTATGTTTATTCTTTAATCCCATACATAACACCTCATGGGACTGAATATTTACCCAAAATAGTGGTGTTTTATCTGGTCTAACCCATTATAATATATTCATGAATTATATTTTTCATTAAAAGTAAATCAAACCTAAGGAATATTATAAGAATTACCGATGGAATGAAAATGGGTTGCATAATATATTCTCAAATTATAATCAATATAAATTTCATAATTAAGGAGTTTGAGATATGAACCTGAGGAATGTATTACCCCATATTATGGGGAATAAGCTAGGTAAATATGTGGCATATATATATATATATATATATATATATGTGTGTGTGTGTGTGTGTATCTTAAAGTAAATACAAAACATAAATGTTTTCCTTCAGGGATGAAAATTTCTTTGAAATATTATATAGAATATTTAATGTTGAAAATACAATTTTCACATAGAAATCACTTCATTAAAATCTAATAATTTTAACAAAAATATTATATAAAAAATTTCATTCAAAAGAACCATGTAAAATAACAATGGATGTTATAACTAATTAGATGGACATGATAGTATGAATATTATCTTTATGCTAGGTATGTTAATACCGAGATTCCTTTCACATTTTTGATAAAAAATTCAAAAAGTGTTATTTTTGGAAATCCAAAAGGAAATTATATTTATTTTTTTTAAATAATAAAAACATAAAATTATCTTTAATAAGAAATTTGATAATATTAAAATTATGGTTTATAACATTTTAAGGAAATATATTTATGAAGAAAAATATTTATGACCGATAAGAGAAAATAAATTTTAATGTTCAAAAAAATATCAATAATTTTATGTACCAAATAGAGAAAAATCGTGATATTAATTGAAAAATAAAAAACTTACTAGGAGATAAGGAAATGAAATATGGTTATTAGATAATGATTAAATAATTTTATTCAGTGTAAATTAAAACATAAACAATCAAGAATAATGATAAGATTGTGAAATAAACCCTTACCACTTTGGTAAATTTTGAATCATAACCCCCAATAAGGAAATAAAAACAAATAGAACATTAAATATAATGACGATACATATATTCATGACATAAAAAATTAATGTGCAAGAATGTATAATACAAAAAATAAATATGATGTGAATATAGAATATGTATCATAAAAATAAAAGTGATAAAAATCCCTATCAAAGATCATATCATTTATGTGATAAATAATCAATATATTTATTCTGTCTATCAAATTTAATCCCATATTAAAAAAATAGAAAATAAAAAATATAATAAAAAATGTTAATTACACACATAATCTTATCATATCAAAGAAAATCCGGATGTAATTTTACATGATGGAAGAAATTGAGTTAATATATTATTTAACATGATTTTTACTGGTCACATAGATAATTTATCTTCCAAAATAATAAACCTAAATTAATTATTTACATTCATTTGAATTTTATATTTCCTATTATTGATTTTATTTTATTTATTACCATGTTATATATATTTATCTATGTTATTATGTTCATGTTGGATGTTTTGACGGTATTTGATTCATGTGTCTAAATTGAATTTTATTGGATGGCTATGGTAAAATATGTTATTTTCACGTCATTAGTAGAATAATAAAAAATAATTAATTAATTTTACATACATCAATTATATTTTTAAATATATACTTGATATATGGTAATGAAATGTGAGGTACATTACAATCATGGAGAAAATAGATCGTATGTATGCAAGAGTAAGGTATCTAAATTTAATGATCATTATGGAAAGAAGGTATGTATTATTATATAATTAAATTATGATAATTAAATCATATTATCATATTATTTCTAAAAATACAATTATATATACCATCCATGTGATGTGGCAATAATAAATTATTCACGTTACTTCCCAAACTCGCAGTTCATAGTAAACATAAACAATGTTTTCATTTTTCAATTGATGGTAAGGTAAGAAGGTAGATGATAGAATAATTCTTCAAAATTTTTAATATTTTATGAATATAATATATTATCAATAAATACATCATCATAATATCCATGAGAGGTGATTGTAATAACCCGAAATTGTTAAGAACAACTTTATTTTCTACATTTTTTATGACACATAACACCAAGTATAAAAATGGGATATATAAACCCAAAAAATTAAAATATATTTACTATATGAAATTAAAATAATATAATATATTCTTATATTTCACAAAACACCGAGTTATCTTTCATTTCACAAAATAGAAACCTTCCTTGATAGCTTATGTCACACGCAAGAATGAGTTTAACTAAATAACAATGTATTAGTCAACCATTATTATTAAATATAATATAAAATAGATATTAAATATGTAGTTATGAATAGTAAAAACTAACTTAAAAACATTGCATAAATATAAAGTTAATTCATTACTTAACAGTTTACTAGAAATGAAAATAAGAACCAATTAAATATAAAAATAAATGTAATTATTTTTATGCGTCCAAAAAGGTTTTATCCTAAAATACATAATTAGTTAAATTTGATTAATGATATTAATGAATTAAATGTTATATATATTTAATAAAGTGTATTTTATATTCATCTGTTTGATATTATTTTATAAATATAAAAACAACACCAATTTTATGTGTAAAATAATATATATTTTTAAGGCAATTTTACCGCCTTTTAATGGTGATCCCTTGTTAAAACTAAATTTTGACACTTTTATTGACATTATTTGTCAAAATAAACTCTATAACTGAAATAATAACATAAAAATTAGTTTAGGGTACATTTTTTATATTTTTCAGACACAAGTCAATTTTAATAAATAGTTAAAAATTCCGAATTTTAGTTTAAAACTCCTTTTTAATAAAATATTCTTATAAGAATATAATATAATTTTAATTGGTTTTCAAGTTTAATGATATAATATTTATATCAATTAACATAATTTATGTCATTTTAATCAATTTTATATTTATATTTATTATAAAAACATTGAAATCATTCTGATATTTTTAATTTTAAACCCCACATTGTCATCCCACCTACGAGATGAATATTATAATTATTTCAATAACTTATGTGATTTTAATTTGAAAAAATTGATTCAATATTTGGAATAATCATAATTTATAAGGATAAATAATACTAAATTTTATTTTTTTTCATAATGAATAATGAAAGTGATTAAAATTAATTAAAATGGTTTATGCAAAATTAAAATTCATAAAAGAAAGAACCATTATCATAAGGGACCAAATGACCTAGACACTTTTAAAAAACCAATTTTATGGCCATAAATATTCCTGTAACCTTATATTATTGAGTTTTTTTATTTTTTATGACTTTTTTTAGGTATGGACATGTGCACACCTAACTTGTTTCCAAAAAAATCCATGTGAGTCCATTTCCATCCCATTAAAACGCGACCAAATATCCCACTACATTACACCTCTCATTCCACATTGGCTCATCCAAAATCAAACCAATTATTCTCCCAAAATCACTCACATCATCTAATAATCCTTACAGTTGGAATAAATCAATACAAGGAAGCTATTGGTTCAAGAACAAAGTATTTATCAGATTTAGAGGTAACGTCTTCTCTCAGTGGTCTAGTTTCAATTTCATTATCCTCCCACTGAAATCAATTTTTTCCATACTTATATAAAAACCACAGTATCAAAAATATACTAGTATGTTCTTATTTAATGGTTTCTAACTTCACATACACACACCTCCATCTAATGTGTAAAAACATATTCTTAATGTTTAGGTGGAACTACCACCTCACAAAATGATGATTGTTCATTTTTCCCTTACCACCACTCATGGAGGCCATTATGGTGGAGAAAAATTATATATTTTTATTATATATGATATTTATCATTTCATTATTCTTTAATATTTTTTATCAATAACACGCCTTTTTCCATTCCTTCATGTGTATATTCGATAAATTTTTTGAGGAAGTGTGGACTATCACACCCTAAATGAATTATGACTCGTTCTTTCCATACATGGAACTTATAAAGGATGGTTTTAATGAACATATGAAAAATAAATAAAAAGTATATTATAATTTAATTATAAAATACATATTTATCATTTATATTTCATTATTTTTATACAAAAAGGAAATGAATTTAGCGTTCATGCATATGTATGGAATACAGTATCCTGAAACATTGCACTTAATTTCTAATATATATATATATATATTATACAACTATAAATACATATACACTAAATATATATGATATTTAAATAAATTTTTATAGTTTATAAATGATCAAACCATGATAAATTTAATAATAACACCAAATAAAAAGTTAAAACAGTCTAGAAAAACATGGAAATTAACATACAAAATTGTAAACATAATGAAAGGTTATTAACAAGCGGGTACATAGATTTTATAATAGGATTATATGTGATATTATAAATATTAATATGGTTATGTTATAATTAAGTAAAATTTTTAAACCCACTATGATGGAGGATCAATACCACAAAACACCAATAAGTTTATGGAACAAATTCTTCTCTTACTTTTCTTTTCGTAAGGCATGCACCATATACCCCACATACTTCTATTGTTTAGTGTATCTACTTCCCATTTTATACATTATATCGTGAATCCTTTTTCTTCATGGAAGGATATATTTCATTAATGGTGGTTATGAATAAATTGTTTCAAGTGGTATAGGACACATTGGAATGATTAATGATTAGTTTTCTTAAATATATTCTTAATGATTTGCATTGCAATATCACTTACTTTTTGGATTGTTAACCATATCCTGAAACAATCACTTTTTATAATCATATTTCATTAGAAATTTACATGAATTACCATATTCTCGTATAACCGATATTATTATTTCCCAAATAGTATACCATTTTACAAATGTATCTACATTGATAGTTATTTGATTATTTAAGGAATTATTGATAAAATAGTATTTTTTATTCAATATAGTTATTTGGTAGGACATATTATTCATTTGATTGTTTGATAAGAGGAGTTATTTGCAATAGTATTTATGGGTGGGACTTAGAAATTATATAGTCCATTGATTCATCGATAGGTTTTCAGAAGAATAATTAGTTTTGATAATTAAATCGGGTTCTATCCATAGTTTTAAACCATTTTTTGAATATTATTAACTGTAATAGGTTTTCATGTTCCTCAAACATGACATCGAACAACTAATCATTTCTCTTATTTAGATTCTGTTATTATTCATCAACGAGATATTGTGTCGACATATCTATGGATATATATCATTCTCAGTTTATTGAATTTGATTAATTGTGTTTTAGTTTAATACCTTGATATATTGATATTGAATTATCTAGTTTTTTAAAATTTATGTGTTATTAGTTACATAGATTTCAATGTTAATTTATTTATATTGGTTAATTATTGTTTACACTTTATATACCATTTATAATCATTTTTACTCACTGTTATTATGTTTCTCTACCCATGTTATGAAGAATAAATCATTGAATAAGCGTTCATGGATGAAGTTCATTTTAGTTTATTGTGTAGCATGTTTTATTTTCTTTTCCTAATGTATTATGGGTATCATGTATGTAGTATATCTTTCGAGGACTGCTAAACTGAATTGTAATTCAATATTTGATTCCTTATAATAATTCTAATGTAATAAAATAATGCACCGGCTCTAGGATTCTGGGGATGGGGTGTTACTATTGGTATCAATGGATTTTTAGAAGTATCCTTATAAATTAGATTTAAAAAAACATAGATTCTATAGCACATCCCACAAATATGTTTCTATCACGAATATTGAATAACATTTAAATAACGTGGTTGAAGTAGATATTATGTTGTTATTCCAAGAAATACATCCATGTATGGATGCTATGGGTGGACGTGGTTCCAAAACAAATGTACCTAAGAGTAATAACATCGAAAAGCTATTTCTGGCCTGACTCGGGTAACCTGGTAAAACAGGCCTTATTGTTCACCTAGTTTGAAACTCCCATGGGATAATCATAGGATATATCACATTTTATTTACCAACCATTATGAATGATTTAAAAGTGAATATATCATCAAAGTAACCAATGTTTATGATTCCAGGATTTATGATGCAGAAATTTATATTATTTGACATACCATGTTTAGAGTTATATAATGTTCATAATTTTATGAGTTAATCTAGTATATGAGATTTTCTAGACATGGATCCTTAAAGGAAGAATTGTATAAACACTCAAGGAGAATGTAGATATTTCCCTACTACGGTGGTTAGTGTATATGGTATTAGAATTGAGCATGATATGGATATATTAGGGAAACATAGTTAGGTTATAATAAATATCTTTTCTTAAGTAGAGCAATGTATTCTTCAGCGAGACTTTTCTATGATGAATAGATTTATGTGGATGAAGCCTGTATCCTTTAGTGGGAATACTAGACTATTTGTGGCAGAGAAAAATATTATTTCTCTAGATAATATGTTTATGTCCTTGGAATGTAGTGAAAAATGAAAATGATACACTTACTGTCTATATTCTCTAAGGTGTTACTGATCAATTTTGGTCATTGATCCAAAATAATAGAGAGGAATAAAGAATATAATTCATGCAATGGAGATCATTTAAGGAAAAATTATTCAATAAATACTTCCCTCATTATCAGAAAACTAAAATAAAGAGAAATATTCTTAGCATAAAGTAAAAGGAATAAGAGACAGTTGCAGATTATGAGGCTATATTTATAAAGATATCTAGAGGTGATGAAAATTATATAGACAATATAGAGTAGAAGATCAAAAACTTATTTAATGTTCTTAATCCAAATATTCAAATGGAATTGCTTGCTCCGAATTTTTCATCCTATGAAGATATATTTTTATGTTCCATACAAATAGAAAATGAATTCTGTAGAAACTATGTATTCATGGGAATCCAAGATAAGAAGAGGTCTTCTCAACACCCTGAAAAAGGTAATGTGTCAAGGTAGATGATGAGAAAGAATGATTTTCTAACTTGTTATAAATTTTGAATGAATCCAAATTTGTGGAAGGATTGGGAGTTATTTATAAGTGCAGAAAAAAGGGCCACCTGTAAAAAGAATGAAAGTGATAGAGTATGATCAATTATGTTCAGTCCTACAATTACATGGACATGTGGAGCTATGAAAATGAGTTCTACAAGAATCAAGGGAATATAACTCTAATGAATATAATGGATCCATGTCAAGTATATGTTATTTAAAGAATGAGGGTGGAATGATTAATGTACATCAGTATTGGGTTTGAATAAATATGTAGTAAAATTATTTTATTTATCTTTTTCTCATTTTTGATGTATGAAAAATGTAATAATTTTAATGCAGTACATTTTTGTTAAGTATTTGAAGACCATATGTTGAATGGTACTAAGAAAATTATTGAGTGGGAATTTAAACTTTTCATAAAACACATGATTGGGGGGAAACAACTCGTAATATGTTCATGATTTAGATATACTTATGAAGAAATGATTGATTTGGATGATTGTTGGATACCTTGGATTTCATTAATAACATGTTCGAAAAGTGGACTGTGCTATCTTTGATAGATTTTACAATATTTTTTATTTAAGGAATATATCTAATAACACATGTCTTACTTACAGAATATGTAAGAAGTCACCTTTCTAATATGGTTTTATGGTAATTCTAGTTATTATCATATTTAAAGACAATAAATGATGAATATATCCACTTTTTTAAAACATAAAATTTAGGTCTACCTCATATTGACTAAAGGATAATGATATGTTCATTTTGGAAATTCAGAAACCTTATTTCCAATATATTGCATCAAAATATTTTGGAAAAGTTATCCATTTATGAAATGGATTAAGTAGAAAATTTTCTCCAGCTATAATGATAGACGTATTACATCACCATATGATGCTTCATGTTCTAAGAGAAAATTTATAAATAGTTATAGGAATACTGAATGGAAAATATTATGTTAATGGAATCATATATTTACTTATATTATTAGAGAGTGAAAATTTCTTTAACTATAAAAAAGGGAATTGAAACTAAAATCATGTCCTATTATCATAATTTTTTATGATTTAAATGACATTTACACACAACTATGGTTTATGGTCATATAGGATAAAACATTCATCTGAACAATTTTTCTATAATTTTCCATTAGAACATAATTGGTGTATTTTTTTCTTCCATATCCGTGATTCCATTTCACACCTCTGTTCACCTACTTGGGAACCCTGTTACGTGACCGTTGTAATTTTATTTCTCTATTATTTTGAAAACATGATATTTAACCTTTTCACGATGTGGGTATTTTAAAATAGTTTATTTTAAATACCTATATTACCATGTTTCATTCTAGATTGGGGGGAAAATTTTCATTAAGGTTGAGAGAATGTAACAACTTCAAATTTTAAAGAAAAACTTTCTGTTATATAGTGTTTATGACAGGTTACACTAAGTATAAAAAGGGAATATATAATACTGATACATTATAATATAGTTTCTATATTTAATAAATAAAATATATTATATAAAATAAAATTCACATAACAACAAGTTATCATATGTTTCATGCAAGATTGGCCTTCCTCTATATCTTGTGTCTCACACAAGATTGAGTTTAAGAAAAGAACAATGTATTATTGAATTATTATTATTTAATAAAATAAAATCTTGTTTTCAAACTATTGTTTATGAATAGGAATGGATAGATTATAAAATATTTCACTTTCTATAAATATAATATAAATTAATTGGTTAATAATTAATAATAAATAAACCCAAGAACTAATTGTATATAAAAAGAAATATTATTATTTTTATGCATCTAACGTAGTTTTATCTTAATAAACACAATTGTATTTGGGGTTTGGCTTAGTGGTAAGCACTCCATAATTCTACATGGAAAATGGGGGTTCAAAACCCATTGGGCGCAGGCACTGGAGCAGTACTGTAGCGCTACTGTAGCAGCCGAGATACTGTTGCAATGGCGACACTATAGCGGTGGCAGGGGCACTATAGCAGCGGCGAGTATTGTAGTTGTATTATTCACAGAATAGGCTTTAGGCCAAAAAATTGGGCCTATGGGCTATGTAATGGGATATATTCCCACTGGGCCTTCGGGCTATGTAATGGGTCTCCCTCTATCCAGTTAAAGTGGTCATTGCTTTGTTTTAGTAATAAAAATGAGGCTTCGACCCCAACCTTTAAAAAAAACTTAATAAACACAATTAATTACAATTATTTATTTATCATAATGAAATATATATGTTATATATTAAATTTATTTATATTGACATTCATCCATTATATTTGATTGGATTAATATGAAAACAATACAAATTTTATGCAGAAAATCCTATATATTTATTAAGGCAATTTTACCATCTTTTAATGAAGGTCCCATTTTAATTTTTCTATTACAATTTTATTCATTTAATTTTTTAAAATAATCCATTTCATTGAAATTTTAACCTAAAAATTAGGTTATGGAAATTTTTTTATATTTTTTTGGAAAAATATCATTTTTTAATGAGTGGTTAAAAATATTGAATTTTTGTTCAAAACCACTTTTAATATTATTTATATATAATGTTTAATTATAATTATTTTTATTGTTTAATTTGAAAATATTTTATTTTCAATTAATACCATTTTGACATTGGAATCAATTTCACTTTGAAATTTTTTATAATAAGATAGAAAACATTCAGACATTTTTAAAATAAAACATGTATTTTCGTCCCGCCTAAAAGAAGCATTTTATATTAATTTTAGCCACTTCAATTATTTGAATTTCTAATTTTTTTCCATATTTGGAATCATTATAATTTAAAGTTTCTATTAATACCAATTTTGTTATAACACCCAAGACTTTTATGTTATATAAATCGTCAAAGGAATCTTTTTCTACACAACACTTGCTTGGCTTGCTTTACACGAAATCGCGACCTTCCTCGATAGCTTGCGTCGTACGCAATACCGAGTTTCACTAAACAATGATATGCTATTAAAATATTATTAAAACTAGCCATTACGAATAGTAATAACCACTTTTTAAAATTTTATAAATTTTATTTTTCAAAATGGACTTCATTTTTTGGATTCAGAATATCGAAATTAGCCTTGGGTGAAATTTTGGTATTTTTCTGAAAACATTCAATTTTTGATGAATAGTGAAACCACTATGTGGTAGTTAAAAAACTGAATTTTTCATAAAACTTAATTTTACCACTTCTGTGAGTGGAATTTCGAAAATCCCAGAGACACGGTTAATATCAAGGACTAAAATGTGGTTCAATGAGATGAAAATAATTTTTGGTGAATAATAATTTTTTACTTTTTTTTACCATGGTTAAAAGTAAATAGGGTAATTAAGGGTAAAGATGATATTATTATTACCCTAACACATGTCCTAATTCTATTGGAAAAGTGTAATTCGACCAAAAAAAAACTTAGGAATAACATATGACCATTTAGGCCCACCTGGATTAGATTAGGACACTTATTTTTAATTTGTTTAAAGAAGGGCAAAATTAGATAAAATCAAAGTTTAATAAGTAAATCATTTTTAATATGGGGTTATACATAATATAAATTAGATTATAAATATTCATTAGAAATATAAAAGTATTTCCTACATAATGGTATTTTATTTGGAATTTTTAGATATTAAATAATTTAATTTATTTATGACACAACGATGATGCAGTAATTATCTTATTAATGAAATATTGACATAATTGATGTTATAAATACTATAATAAATATAATTTGAGACTTTTTATGAATTACACTAATTTTATAGGTTAATATGACATGTTAGTATTGATTAAATTAACTTGGTTTGAACTAATAATTCTGTTATGAGTTTCACAAAAATCAATTACTAAATAGTGTCAAAATTGACATAAAATAGTTTTTAAAACAAATATTATATTAGTAATTTTTATTTTATTCCTAAAAATATAAGGTTCAGAAAAATGACTTAGATAAGGTTATATATATTAATAATAAACAACTTGGGGTTCGTTTGGCTGCTTATAGTATGTTTATTAACCTTATAGTATAAGAACACAAGAAGACACGGTAAAAGAAAAATTATTTAACTTAATGTTAAATCTAAATGATAAATTTAAAATAGGATCCTAAACTTGTCTAAATTATATTTGATGAGATGATTTCGACCCATACCCTCCTTATATTCGAAATATATCAATTTTGTGCTATTTAAAACCGAACTAGACTTTATAATAAAAAAATATTTTTAGTTTTCCCAAAGGTTCCCCTCTCCTACCTTATAAAAGGACACCTCCTCCCCCTCTTCCTCACACAACTTTGAGCCTTCATGCTCGGCCAACCCCTGAAGATTCCTCCTCTACACTTCCCTAGAGACATCCTAGAGGTCCTATTATTCTTCAAAGACCAATTTTAGTTCCCTAAAAGAAGGTCTCAAAGAAGCACTTCAAAGAAGAGGTAATGTCCGTTACCGATTCTTTCATCTTTATTTCTTATTCCACTTCTTCTTATTTAGTAGTTTAATTATGAAGTAATAACCTCAGTATAACTCATATAATGATATGTTATTATATGTATGAAACAACCCTATTTCACCATCTATCCATCCTACGGAAAAAGAAATCACCGCGCGTGCGTACGTACGGAATACCGTCTCCACGTCGTGGTGTAATCTATTTTCCACCACCACCTTACTTGGATGGGTATAATGCTATAAATAATGACTATATATGACTATTATAAAGTGATACTGATTCTGAAATAGTATACATACACTCCAATACAATAACACGATCATAGGAACGATATCATCATTCGTGCGTACGTACGGGATACCATCTCCACGATGTTATGCAACTCGTTCTACATGATCTTAGTTTCATAATGATTATATAAATGAATTGAATGAATTAATATGATATATATTACACTAATAACATTCTGGAAATGAGGTATCTATAACCTAATGAGAAGAATAAGAATTTATTCGACAAAACACGCATAAGAACAAAAAGTTATAAACACCCGAATAACAAGTAGCAATGAAATATTACTACTAAGAAGCTAAGAATATGACCATATATGATATCATAAAAATAATTATGATTCTTTAATAAGTCAATAACATTATTTAAATCATTATACAGGAGGTTCAGACACGTACAAAGCATATCGGACCTAATGTAAGGGAAATATAAAAATCTCATTTTTATCTGAGATTGTTTATACTTTGGTATTTACTGGGGTGTATTTTATCATCCACATCCATGTTTCCTCAATATGTAATATTATTTCCATCCACATATAATTTTTTAAATCCTATTTTACCCTTCAGTGAGTTTTTAGTAAAAGATATGAAAGGAATCTTTTGTCGTTTTTCATACGAGGTACTTTTTGACATTTCCGACAAATGTACGAGAAGAATGTTTTTTTAACTTATACGACATGAATGGATTTTTAAAACATTATTTCCAAGAAGCATCCTTTACAAGTTTTCAAGTTTATTTTTAATCAAATTATTTTAGTTTAAAGTTGTATGACCTATAAAGAAGGGAAAATTTTTTTTGAAGAAGAAAGGATATTTTCCTCAAGAATGGAGTTCAAGTGTTTTATCAAAATTATTTTCCATCTAAGATAATAAAGGGTTATGTTTTTATCCCTATTATTACATTGATTTGATTATGTTGTGATGAAATTATTTTTATGAATTCCTTTATCTTATATGAATTTTTTTATTATGTCATGATGTTTAAGATTCCCATTTGTATTACATGGGTTATGCAATGATGTATGATTTATGAATTTGTGGCACACATAAGAATGGTATAATTATGAAATGGGTAGGACCTATATCTCCCTCCAATGAATTGGGTAAAGATTTTATATCTCATGAGATAGACATGGCTGGAACGGTAGGTTATACCGGTTCAGTAAAATAGGACTGAAACGAGGGTGACTCGGTTCAGAAATGGACTTTTTCCACTAAGATAGTATTGGAAATGAGCCTTCACTAATAAGAAATGATTCTCTATGATTATGTGTGAATTCCACAAAGTTTCATGTTTTAAATTATGATTATTGTGATTACATTTCACTGCCATGATTTATCCCATGTTATGAAATTATGATCTCTTTTGTAGGTTAAGATTTCCAAATGTTATGTGCTTATGTATATGATGTGATTGATATTTCTTTTGTTTACCCTTACTGAGAATTTGAGCTCACCCTTTTGTATGCTTTCTTTCCCCAGGTCAGGAAGAAGGTTATTAAGTAATATATTCTAAAAAGGGACTCTAGATATGATGAAATAAATGGGAGGAAACATAGATGCTTTATGGACCAGTTGTTTATGTTTCCCAGTTTTAAAGACACTATACCTATACGATCCTTTCTTGGTTTTGTTATATGTTGTAATAAGTGTTCTTCAATTCTAAAGTAATAACAATGTATGTAAAGTATGGGTCGTGAGGCATAGGCTATCACCATATCATTTTGCATAAGAACACACCCCAATCCCTTCTTGGATGCATCACTATAGATCACAAACCTTTCTCCACTACAAGGCAGTGTGAGCACAGGTGCACTGGATAACCTTCCTACCCAACACATGATTTGGAGTTAGCTACGGTAATCTTTGCATTAATGATTTGGAGGCATTATCTTTATGGAGAAATATGTGACATTTATACTGATCATAAAAGTTTAATGTATATTTTCACACAAAAGGTGCTAAATATGCGCCAAAGAAGATGGTTGGAGCTGATTAAGGATTATGACTGCTCAATCCATTACCACCCTGGGAAAGTAAACAAGGTGGAAGATGCATTAAGTCAACAAGACCATGCCAGTTTATCCATAATGAGGATCACAAAAGATCCAATATTTATGGATTTACAAAGGATGGATCTTGGAATTATAATGGAAGGGGAAAAATCTTATCTTTCTCAAATGAATGTTCAACCATCTATACATGTGAAGATTAAAGAGGCACAGAAAGAAGATGTCGAGTTACAAAAGAAGGTGAGAAATGTTCCTGAATTCAACCATGATTGTGATGGGATAATAAAGTTCAGGAATCGGGTTTGTGTTCCTCCCATCCCCGAATTAAAGAAGGAGCTTCTCGATGAGGCTCATAGTTCTTCATTCTCTATTCATCCTGGAAGCACGAAGATGTATAAGGATTTGAAATAGTACTTCTGGTGGGATGGAATGAAAAGAGATGTTGCTGAATATGTCTCTCGATGCTTGGTTTGTCAACAAGTTAAAGTTGAGAGACAGAAGTCTAAGGGGATGTTACAACCATTACCCATACCCGAATGGAAATGGGAAAACCTCACTATGTACTTTTTCACAGGACTTCTTAAAACATCCAAAGGAAATAATGCTATTTGGGTCATAGTTGATCGTCTTACAAAGTCTGGACACTTCATTTCTATTAGAGAGGATTTCTCTCTGGATCAGCATGCCAGGATAAATGTAAAGGAAGTGGTAAGACTGTATGGAGTACCACTTTCTATTATATCTGATCGGGGTCCGAGATTTAACTCGATGTTCTGGAGAAGTCTTCAGCATACTCTGGATACAGAGTTGAGTTTCAGCACTTCTTATCATCCTCAGACAGACGGTCAGTCTGAGAGAACAATTCAAACCCTAGAAGATATGTTGAGAGCTTGCTCTATGGATTTCAATGGTGGTTGGGATCAACACCTACCTTTGGTGGAATTTTCTTATAATAATAGCTTTCACTCTAGTATTCAGATGGCTCCTTATGAAGCTATCTATGGAAAGAAATACAGGACTCCAACTTGCTGGGATGAAGTTGGGGAAAGAAAGCTATTAGGACCCGATCTCATTGATGAAATGGCAGAAAAGGTCAGATCTATTCAACAATACATAAGAGCAGCTCAGATTCGACAGAAAAGATATGCCAACAACCAAAGAAAAGACCTAGAGTTTGAAGTGGGCGATAAAGTGTTTTTACGAATATCTCACTGGAAGAGGGTTATGAGATTTGGAAAGAAGGGGATGTTGAGCCCTAGATATATCGGTCCTTTCGAAATACAGGATCGTGTTGGGAAGGTAGCTTACCGATTGGCGCTTCCACCGAATCTCTCCCAAGTTCACGATGTGTTCCTTGTATCCCTCCTGAGAAAGTACATACCTGATCCTTCACATGTACTCAGCTCAGAAGTTGTACCGCTGGAGAAAGATCTTTCTTATGAGGAACAACCGATTGAGATTCAGGATCGTAGCAAAAAAGTCCTACTATGGAAGACCACTCGATTGGTGAAAGTTTTATGGAGGAACCACCGATTAGAAGAAGCTACATGGGAGCTTGAGGATATGATGAGGGAGAGGTATCCTCATCTATTTGTTACAAAGCGACGAATTTTGAGGGCGAAATTCATTTTAAGGGGGGTAGAATGTAACACCCGAGACTTTTATGTTATATAAATCATTAAAGGAATCTTTTTCTACACAATACTTGCTTGGCTTGCTTTACACGAAATCGCTACCTTCCTCGATAGCTTGCGTCGTACGCAATACCGAGTTTCACTAAACAATGATATGCTATTAAAATATTATTAAAACTAGCAGTTATGAATAGTAATAACCACTTTTTGAAATTTTATAAATTTTATTTTTCAAAATGGACTTCATTTTTGGATTCAGAATATCGAAATTATCCTAGGGTGAAATTTTGGTATTTTTCTGAACTATTTCAATTTTTGATGAATAGTGAAACCACTAAGTGGTAGTTAAAAAACTGAATTTTTCATAAAACTTAATTTTACCGCTTCTGTGAGTGGAATTTAGAAAATCCGAGAGACACGGTTAATATCAAGAACTAAAATTTGGTTCAATGAGATGAAAATAATTTTTTGGGAATAGTAACTGTTTACTTTTTTTTACCACGGTTAAAAGTATATAGGATAATTAAAGGTAAAGATTATATTATTATTACCCTAACACATGTCCTAATTCTATTGGACAAGTTTAATTCGACCAAAAAAAACTTAGGAATAAAATATGACCATTTAGGCCCACTTGGATTAGATTAGGACATTTATTATTAATTTATTTAAAGAAGGGTTAAAATAGTTAAAATCAAAGTTTAATAAGTAAATCATTTTTAATATGGGGTTATACATAAGATAAATTAAATTATAAATATTCATTAGAAATATAAAAAGATTTCCTACATAATTGTATTTTATTTGTAATTTTTAGACATTAAATAATTTAATTTATTTATGACACAACGATGATGTAGTAATTATCTTATTAATGAAATATTGACATAATTGATGTTATAAATACCCAAATAAATATAATTTTAGCCTTTTTATTAATTAAACTAATTTTCTAGGTTAATATGACATGTTAGTATTAATTTAATTAAATTTGTTCGAACTAATAATTCTGTTATGATTTTCACAAAAATCAATTACTAAATTGTGTCAAAATTTACATAAAATAGTTTTTAAAACAAATATTATATTAGTAATTGTTATTATATTCATAAAAAACTATGGTTCGGAAAAATGACTTAAATAAGGTTATATATATTAATAATAAACAATTGGGGGTTCGTTTGGCTGCTTATAGTAAGTTTATTAACCTTCTAGTATAAGAACACAAGAAGACATGGTAAAAGTAAAATTATTTAACTTAATGTTAAATCTAAATGATAAGGTTAAAATAGGAACCTAAACAATTCTAAATTCTATTGGATGAGATTATTTCGACCCATACCCACCTTAGCTTCGAAATATATCAATTTGGAGCTATTTAAAACCGAAATTGACTTTATAATAAAATAATATTTCTTGTTTTCCCGAAGGTGCCCCTCTCCTCCCTTATAAAAGGACACCTCCTCCCCCTCTTCCTCACACCACTTTGAGCCTTCAAGCTCGACCAAACCCTGCCAATTCCTCCTCTAAACTTCCCTAGAGACATCCTAGAGGTCCTGGTCTTCTTCAAAGACCAATGTTAGTTCCCTAAAAGAAGGTCTCAAAAGAAGCACTTCAAAGAAGAGGTAATGTCCGTTACCGATTCTTTCATCTTTATTTCTTCTTCCACTTCTTCTTATTTAGTTGTTTCATTATGAAGTAATAACATCAGTATCACTCATATACTGATATGTTATTATAAGTATGAAACAACCCTATTTCACCATCTATCCATCCTACGTAAAAAGAAATCACCGCGCGTGCGTACGTACGGAATACCGTCTCCACGCCGTGGTGTAATATATTTTCCACCACCACCTTACTTGGATGGGTATAATGGTATAAATAATGACTATATATGACTATTATAAACTTATACTGATTCTGAAATAGTATACATACACTCCAATACAATTCCACGATCATAGGAATGATATCATCACTCATGCGTACGTACAGAATACCGTCTCCACGATGTGATGCGACTCTTTATACATGATCTTTATTTCATAATGATTATATAAATGAATTGAATGAATTAATATGATATATATTACACTAATACCATTCTGTAAATTAGGTATCTATAACCTAAAGAGAAGAATAATAATTTATTCCACAAAACACGCATAAGAACAAAAAGTTATAAACACCCGAAGTAGCAATGAAATATTACTACTAAGAAGCTAAGAATATGACCATATATGATATCATAAAAATAATTATGATTCTGTAATAAGTAAATAACGTTATTTAAATCATTATACTAGAGGTTCGGACACGTAAAAAGCATATCAAACCTAAGGTAAGGGAAATATCACAATCTCATTTTTATCCGAGATTGTTTGTACTTTGGTATTTACTAGGGTGTATTTTATCATCCACATCCATGTTTCCTCAATATGTAATATTATTTCCATCCACCTAAAATTTTTTAAATCCTATTTTACCCTTCGGTGAGTTTTTAGTAAAAGATATGAAAGGAATCTTTTGTCGTTTTTCGTACGAGGTACTTTTTGACTTTTCCCACAAAATTACGAGAAGAATGTTTTTTTAACTTATATGACATGAATGGATTTTTAAAACATTATTTCCAAGAAGCATCGTTTACAAGTTTTAAAGTTTATTTTTAATCAACTTCTTTTAGTTTAAATTTGTATGACCTTGTAAGAAAGGAAAAATGTTTTTGAAGAATAAATGATATTTTCCTCAAGAATGGAGTTCAAGTGTTTTATCAAAATTATTTTCCATCTACGATAATAAAGGGTTCTATTTTTATCCCTATTATTACATTTATTTGATTATGTTGTGATGGAATTATTTTTATGAATTCCTTTATCTTATATGAATTGTTTTATGATGTTATGATGTTTAAGATTCCCATTTGTATTACATGGGTTATGCAATGATTTATGATTTATGATTTTGTGGCACACATAAGAATGGTATCATTATGAGATGGGTGGGACCTCTAACTCCCTCCAATGCATTTGGTAAAGATTTTATATCTCATGAGATAGACATGGCAAGAACGGTATGTTATACCGGTTCAGTAAAACAGGACTGAAATGAGGGTGACTCGGTTCAGAAATGGACTTTGTCCACTAAGATAGTCTTGACAATGAGCCTTGACTAATAAGAAATGATTCTCTATGATTATGTGTGTATGCCACAAAGTTTCATGTTTTATGTTATGATTATTGTGATTACATTTCACTGCCATGATTTATCCCATGTTATGAAATTATGATCTCTTTTGCAGGTTAAGATTTCGAAAAGTTATGTGCTTATGTATATGATGTGATTGATATTTATTTTGTTTACCCTTACTGAGCATTTGAGCTCACCCTTTTGTATGTTTTCTTTCCCCAGGTCAGGAAGAAGGTTATTAAGTAAGGTATTCCAAAAAAGGACTCTAGATATGATGAAATAAATGTGAGGAAAAGTAGATGCGTTATGAACCAGTTGTTTATGTTTCCTAGTTTCTAAAGAAACTATACCTATACGGTCCTTTCTTGGTTTTGTTATATGTTGTAATAAGTGTGATTCAATTCTCAAGTAAAAAAAATGTATGTAAAGTATGGGTCGTTATAGTTGTTTTATTCCGAAATGATTAGTGAAGTTGATTAAAATTAATTATAATTATTAATGAAAAATTAAGCTTCATAAAGGAAAAAACCTTTAACATAAGGGCCAAAATGACCTAGCCTCTATTAAAACACCCATTTTCTGGGTATAAATCATCCATTAAAATTAATTAATTTATTTTTTGGGGTTTCATGGGTTTTAAGGTACGATCATGAGATAACCTAACCTAATTCCAGAAATTTCAAATGAGTCCATCTCCTTCCCTATAAAAGGCCACCACCTCTCCCACTTCCTCACACCTCTCAAGACACATTGACTCATCTTACCTCTACTCATGTAGTCTCTAAAAATCCATACCCTAATTAAAGATGCCACCCCTTTGGATGAATTCTACCCAAGGACATTTTTAATTAAACCGAAAGAAGTTACATGTTTAAGAGGCAATGTATTCTCTTAAGATATCTAGTTTCATTTCCATTATCCAACCCAGAAAATATAGTTTTTCCATACATATAAAAACATTGTTATCCACAATATTCTAGGATGTTGTTATGAAAATGGTTCGACCTATACATACATACACATTCATCTAATGTGTGACAGATATATTGTTTCTGTTAATGATTAACTACTACCTCACCAAATAAGGATTGTTTGTTTTTCCCTACAACATCGCATGGTGGTGATTTTTATAGAAACTATAATTATATATGTATTATAAATAATAGATATAATTTTTTTATTCTTTTTTTAAATTTTTATTTATAGAATAACATTATACTTTTCATCATTATAAAGTACGATAATTTCTTTTGAAAGAATGTGCACTTTCACCCCCTCAATGTGATATGACTCATTCATGACACACATGGAACTCATTAAAGATGGTATTAATAAAAGTATGTATCATATATAACATAGTTGTGATACTATAAATAAAATATAAATATCTATCATTTATCTGTCATTATTTTAGTAAAAAAAGGAAATGAAAGTTGCGTTCATGTGTACGTACGACCTACCATCACCATGAATTGTGCACTTCAGTTACAATCTCCAAATATTATAGACTAAAATAAATACATATATGTTAGATATATATGATATTAACATAATGTTTTACATTCTGTAGATGATGAAACCATGAAATAATTAATAAAAACCTGAATTAATATGTTAAAACATACTCTTAAAACTAGGCAATTATCACCTGATATGGTTAAAATAATGAAGGTTTATTAAAAATGGTAATAAAATATTGAAAGACGATCATATATGAAATAGTTAATATTAATGTGATTTTTTGTAAATTACTTGCATGTTTAAATTCACTATACATGAGGATAAATACCATATAACACAAATATGTTTAAGATATGGGATTCATGTCTTATGTTTCTTTTGTAAGGAAGACGCCATATACAATACATACTTTATTTGATTAGTGTATCTAAAACACATTTTTTTACATTATATCATGAATATTTTTTCTTCATGATATGAAAAAATTTCAGTGTTGTGGATTATTAATTTAATGTTTTATGTGTTATGGGACACTTTGGTATGTTTAATGATTAATTTAATTTATCATATTCTTAATGATTATCTTTGTAATATCACTTAATTTTGGGATTGTTAACCTTTTATTGAAAAAGTAACTTTATTGTAATCATTTTTCATTATAAATTTACATGAATATCCATATTCTCATACAATGGATATTAGTATTTCCTAAACTGTATACCATTTTATATACGACGTCTACTTTGACTATTATTGGATTATTTTCTAAATTATTAATATCATCATATTATTTCATTAATACAGATATTTTGATAAAGAATGTTATTAATTTGATTATTTTTATAATTAATTCTTTGGACTAGTATTGATTGGTAGGGCGTGGGATTTATATAGATCCTTCATGTATCGATTGGTTTTAATTAAAAAAATTAGTTTTCAAAATTAAACTGATTTCTATCTGTAGTTTTAAACCATCTTTTGAATGGTATTAATGGAAATAATATTTCATGTGCCTCAAAAGTGGCATCCAATAATTAATAATTTTCCTCATTTAGATTCTACTATTACTCAACCATGATATTTTCCATCAACATATATATGGATAAAGTTCATTATGAGTTTATTTATTTATATGGAACAATATTAAGTTTCTTACCCTGCCAAATTGATATTTGTTTATTTAATTTTTTTAATGGAATGTGTTATCAATTACATACCTTTCCATGTTAGATTATTTTTATTATTTTATTATTATTTCTTATTTAATTTCCATTACTGAGAATCTGATCTTTCATTTATTATCTTTCTTTACATAGGTTATGAATAATAAATATATGAATTAGAATTTATGGATGATGAATATTTTAGTTTATTATTTAGCATCTTTTATTTAATTTTCCCAATGTATTATAGGTATCATGTATCTAATCAGGCCTTCTATGGATGTTAACCTAAAAGGTTCTTTGGGATTTGATTCCTTATAATCCGTACAATGTAATAAAATAATGCAATGTCTCTAGGATTTTGGGTTAGGTTTGTTTCAATGATGATGAAAATCAAATTACATCAGTTCATATTTCTATATTGGGCTGTAGATACATATGATGGTTTAATTTCCTATTTAATGGAATCATAGATAGATATAGGTTATAAAATTAACAAAAAACATCAATGTAAATTTAGATACGTATTATTATTTATCATAATGAATAATTAATATTTTAATGAATCAGATGAATAAATAAAAAATATTCTCGACTAAGAATGATATCTATTCTTAAGATGACCTCTTTTGCGATATACATAATTATCCTATAAATTGTATTTTTATCAATTTTTTTCAATGATGTGGGGAGGTATTGGATGAATGGATTTTTGAATTTATTTTTTGAATAAAAAATATTTTTAATTTTATAAAGGAGTGGAGTGGAGGTTCCCTTTTATAACTATGAGGTAGATTCCTTTTTTAAATACCCAAAACTATTCATAAATTGAAATTAAATCATAGGATAAGTGCCAACAAAATTGATAAATAATGATGTGTAGTGGTGATATGTTTGATTCAAACCTCAAAAGTTAATACTTATACATTTTTTATCCATTATATTCTATTTACTTCTTAGGTTACTCACTTTTACCATTTTTCATTTTTCTCCATGGTAACAATTCTTATTCGGTATTTAATATTTATTTCGATATACATTAAGAATTATTTAATAGAAAATTTCAATTATTTTGATTAAAAATAAGGAATATATTTTATAAAATTCAAATAATATAAGTCATAGAATTAAATTTAATATTAATCCAGCAATAACAGATGAAGAGTGTTTTTTATGAAATACGTTTTTCCAGAAAAAAAATGATCTTAAATTAACAATGTCATTAAAAATAATAATTTATGAATTTAAATTTATATAATATATGTATAATAAAAAAATTTCATTAAAAACATTAATTAATATGTTATATTTTAAATAATTAAAATGGTTAAACATTATCCACTTAAAATCAGTTTGTAGAAACCCATTTCTTTAGGCATTAAATTAAACGTATACCACATTCAAGAAAATTGACAATTAAAAAGAAATTAATTATATTTTTAGAAATAAAATGGTTCAAATTTAACAATAATTAATGATAATAAACATATGGGTTCTTTTAAATTACATGATTTAATGAAGATTGATGAAAATATTTTTAAAAACCCATAATTTTTAATATTCACTAAAAACCAAAAAATTCAAAAATATATCAAAATTTCAACATAATTTAATTTAAACGTACGTATTTAATATTTTTTTATCAATTCTATAAAATTAAATTTCAATAATATTGAGTAATTAATTATGATATTCTCTCATATAAATCAACAAAAACATTTTTGAAGAAAACATATTTTTTTCAAGAATAAAATTACAATACTATTATATTTGTAATTATTTATTATGAAGTGAAGTATTTCTTTAGATTATTTAAAATATTTGGAGATAAAATTTTATAATAAGTATATTCTTATTCATTCCACCAATTTTAATGGATAAGTTATAGTTTTTATGTTTCAATTATAATATTTATCAATATATCGCAGTTCATTTAAAATCATGTAGTTCTTTCTATAAAGTATTTGATTATGGGGAAAGTGGAGAATTTATTAAAAATATTGAATTCAATGATAAATTAACTCAATTCACCCTAAATTAATTTATTTGATAAATATATATACACCATTTCAAACATGTTGTGTATGATTTCATGTCATATTCCAAATAAATAAACAATGTTCCAAATTATAATCTTACATAACAATAAATATCATGTAATGAAATTTTAATATTTATAAGGAATGCTTTATTAAAATTATCATCAAAGAGAAAATAATATAACTGGGTCTACTCTTAATAGTGGGTGATCACCTTTCATGATATATAATAATGACAATATAAATAATATAAATGGAATAGAGGATGGAAAAATGTGTTTCACTATTTATAGGGCCCTAAATATTAATTTTATATGAAATATATTGTTGGATAGATAAGAACTAAATAAAACAAATGTTCTCTAGGGGGATGATTTTCAAAACAATCTCTTTAGTGCGAATCAACTATGATACTATGGACTTAAAGTCTCATTCATTCAAAATTGGCCCATTATTAAGGATAAAGTAGGTAAATCTATCATTAAAGGCTTGATGACAAATAGTAATCTACCCTAGGTAGATATTATATAGAATACATTCATTCTTATAGTTTTAGAGGAGAAAAAGTTGTGGAATTAGAGGATTATGAAAATTTACTGATACATATTGGAGAACATGTCCATGTTAAAATCATCCATGGATATTCCTAATCTTAAAAATGACCATGAAAATAAATATAATGATTTAATAAAAGGAAAATGGTCTAAAATCCATATATGATAACTAAAAAAGGACTGATGAATCTTCTAATCTAATTCCCACTGACCTCTTTGGTGATAAATTTATATATGGAATACATAGAATGATATTTTATTATCATTTTATATCATTTTTGAATAATGGTATATTTCATATTCATGTAAATTAAGAGATAGGTCACGGGGTGCTTGAAGAGATATCTAAGGATGTTTAAAAATGATAGTGGGTGAAATATTAATATTTTTAATTCTAGTAATGGAATAGCATACACATAAAATGAGTTTTAGAGATATCATTGGAAGAATTGAATTAAATATTTTATATCATTGGTCACAAAAAATAATGGGATTTTGGAATGATGAAATGTAAAAGTGAAAAATATGGCCAAAACCATGATGATTAAGATTGGAATTTATCATCTCTATTGGAAATAGTTTCTTCGACACATTATGTATACCCAGTAACTATTGTTATTGAGTCCATTAGAAGATATAAAACTATATAAAATGTGGAATGGATGGAATCATTCTATAAATAAATCTCATGTTTTTGGAATACAATGTTTTTTAATGAATAATGAAATCATGGTTTGTATATAGATGAAATAGATAATGTATTATTTCATGGATACTGTATGAAGTGTAAATTCTACGAATTATATAAAAATATATTGACAAAAATTATAGGAAAAATAATGATAATCTACTTGAGGAGAAATATATGAAGAAATCTATAAATAAAAATTCTATTGAGTTATGTTACGAAGATAAAAAATAAGATCATGAGATTAATTAAAATTTAGATATAGTGGAAGATAGAACAATGTTCAGAAGTACCCAAATGATTAATATTTATTGGAAGAATCAGAGGAGGTAAAAATTGTTGAAAATATCAAGGATGCACAAAATGGAAAAAATAATATAACAACGTTTTATGCTTCTAAAATTATAATGGAAAATTTTTCCCCAACACAAATAAGTATCATGAAGTGTATAGAGAATGATGTGCTTTTATATGTCATATATCCAACTTCATTTAATGAGGTGGTGATAGAAGAATAATATATTAAAGGTATTAATGTATAATTGGACCATATTGATAAAAATTGATCATTGTAACTTTTTGAATGTCTATATAATAACAATGTTATTGGATAAAATGGATCTACATAAATAGTTTTTTTAGCATGAAAAAATGATAAAAAATCATGCATAGTTAGCATTGAAGGGATATGCTCGTATGGAAGGAATGGATGATGAATTAAAAAATACCATTTGGTATTATAGAGTCAATCATGATATTTTTAGCTATATAAATTCATTTTGGATATAAATTTTTTCAATTTGGAATTAAATAGTAATTTTTAGAATGTGTTATTGAAGAAAAAGAATATATTGAACATCCAGAACGTTTTCAAATTTCAAAAGTATAAAATAATGTTCATAGGTTGAAGCAGGTCGTGTATGAACTAAATATATCTCATCATTCATGGAATTCAAATCTATATTAATACTAGAAAACGTGGGAATTGAATTTATGTGTAGTACATCCCAACCATTATATAAAAACCAATTTGGAATAATAGTTCATGGTGATTGTTTATATTTATGATATCATATTTGATGGATGAAAAAATTATTTGAATTGTTTTGAAGAACAATGAGAATAAATATTTAGAAGAGTCTAATTCATGAGGTAACATATGTTCATGGGTGGTAAGTGATTCATTATGAGACTTATACTACTTCTTTCCATGAAAAGTATGCACCAGAGTTACTAAAAATGTTCGACATTCGTTATTCTAACTAGATATTCAAAACAATTTTGATTGAGACATAACATGGAAATAATTAAGATAGAAAATAAATGGATCTGACCTTTTATAGGAGAATAATTGGATGTTTACTATACTTAACTGCTACATTGATGAATATTTTCTATGAAAAGTTTCTATAAGCTCTTATTTATTGTGATATGAAGGAAGAGAATCTCACAAATGTTTGATGTATTATGTAATATTTTCAACATACACATAATAATATATTATTGTATGATTATTAATGAGGTCATGAAATATCATAATTCTTTGATGAATACTGTTATAGAGATGTGGTTGACCAAAAATCCACATGTTTTGGATTATTCTTCATTAGTAGTAGATGTGCTAGTAAGATGTGTAAGCAAAAATAAATCATATCACTGTGTTTGTGAAATTAGGAGTACATTTCCATAAATAAAGTGTAAGAGAAAACATAAGTGGATGAAGAAATAACTTGAGGGTATCGGTAGATAAGTGAAAATTGCTATGAAAATATTTTATGGTAACAAATGTTAGCTCGATCTCACAAAAAATATAGTCCAACTATGAAATCTCAACATCGATGCCACTCAATGGTGACCCAAACATGGTTTCAACATGGTCTCAATCATTCCTCCACGTATAAAAGATGCATTCAACTAATAATGAGGGCCTAGGGTGTGTTTGTAGATATAATCTTCCCTTCTATCTGATTAAGGAATATTTGATATACATATAATAAACTGATTGATTAAAATAGAAGAATCATAAAAATGAAAAAAAATAATGATATATGTGGAAGAAAATACAAAAAATAATCAACATTAATCAACAAAATTCTAATTTGTGTCATATAAAAAATGATGAAAAAATTTCATGTCTCTACAAATTAGGAAAAATGGATATAAGGAAGTAGGCTATCAATATTGTACATGATACAAAAATATACAAAAATATAAAAATCTATCCTATCATCATAAGCTCATGCTTGTTCATATGTTACCAAGATCCACCCTTTGAAATAAATTAATAAAGTTAGTGGTCCAAGGATAGATTCTTCCCCTTGTTTATACATATGATCTTGTAATCATAGGGGAAACCAATGGTAGCCTGGATAGGGTGTGAGATATATCTCAATAGGCCACCACCAATGGAATCCATACAATCTAGTTGATGCATATAAACTGATCTATGTGTAGGTTTATATAAAAGTAAATCAATGACAAATAATAACTCATTAATTCTACATCCTTAGCTGGTAATGTTTCTAAACATGAGATCATTTAATAAATTTATTGTGGATCAGTTTATAGAGTAATGAAATTTGAAATATTCAATAGTACTGAAATTGATCATAGTAATAATGAAAGAGGATCCAAGTTAAACAAATTCATCTTTGACCTCATGGGTTAGCAAACTCATAGTTGTAACTCATGATGTTAAGAAATAAAGGGGGTATGAGTATAATGCAAAGGGGAATGCCCAAGTTATTCCACTTAAAATGATTCAAACTAAGTCTAAGGATCTTACACAGAAATCATGATCTAAGAATGACTAGACCCAATTGGTTGAATCCATGGTGTCAGGTGTACGAAGGTAACAACATGATCAAAAGATATTATCCATGGAATCCTAATATCTAGAGAGATGGTTAATGTATCCTAACACATCATTTATAGAATCCACTAGTATACAAGGAACATGATCCACTGTGGGTATTTTATTTGAAAATGGGCTCCTGTAATCATAATGGAATCCTCTGATTACCCAAGGAATTCCCTTTGGAATCCATTTATATATCATGTCTGACCACTCTTATAAAGTTGAAAATTTCTATATAAAGTATTAACATTACACTTATTACATTTATCTCCCATGTAATAATAGGTCATGTAACACTCTTTCTTTTAAATCATTTAATATTTTTGTTCATTTACCTTTCACTAAACAATACATGGTGCTCTGAGGACATGCAACCAATATTCTTTTAAATTATAATTTAAATATTTAGGTTCACACAATTTCACTTCATTTAGTATGATAGAGTAATTTTGGGATATGAAACCAATGTCAAATTCAATATATAAATCAATAAAAAGGTATATATATAACATATTTGTATTTTACATTTTTAATGGTTCCTTAATTAATTTAAAACAGATATATTAATAGGGTCAATTCGGGCACGCCCACACGACCTTGTAGATAACCCCAATATGGGTTTTAGAACTTAAATAAGAAATAACCCTTTTTATGGTGGTGTTTATTAATAATATTCCTCGAATGAGATGAAGAATATTATAAATAGGGATCTAGAACATGGTTTCAATAATTATAATAAATGTACAATAAGTTAAAAGAATATGCTTAGTTAAATTAGTGTGCACACATTGAAAAAAAATTATAATTGATGAGACCTTTTTGGACAATACATATACCACCAACCTTGAGGTTATAACACTCTACTCATCTAGTTTAATTTGTTAGTTTTTTTAAGATATAAAGATAATCGAATAACATATAGACACCTTAAAAATAGGGAATACGAGACTATATCAAAATAACGATGTTCAGAGGAAGGAAAATGTGGAACTGGACCTAAGGATTGTGTCACTTATTGAGGGAAATATAATGATATGATCATATTTCTAATTGGGCCTCAGATGCTGGTGAAATGGTTTCAAAAACTATAATGTTGGTAGGATGACCTTCTTCATGGTGAAAATAATATATGTTGTCCACTATAATGAATAATAAAAGAGTTAGGATTTTTATACAATAATTTAATTCATTTTTGTCCATTTAACCCCCAAAAAAAATACTTCACATCATTTGGCCACATTCTTTGATAGACCGTGAGCCAACAGTGCACACCACACCACCCCAATATGTAACCTTCATAGTTTTACTACACAGATTGAGACTCCATTCTGTAATCATTCCATTTTGATAATCTAAAAATTACAGACAATCTGCATGGGTTTGTGGCCATGGGAACACTATTACGGAAAATGATGAAATATTCATTTCCCTCTAAAACACTTCACATGGTCAGGAGAAACCATTTTCTCTAGGATTCACAATTTCAACTAACTGTGTGGCCGAGTGACTACTTCCATCAGCTAGTGTTCTGAGCTCTAAACATTCCACGAATACTCCTATAACTTCTGTGACATCGTTAGATATCTATAAAAGTTCTATGAAAAGAAATTCGACTGAAAATTAAAGGATTCATACTTCTTAAAAAGTAGGTTAATAAAGTCTTCCACATTACAAGAACTCATTCCCAATATCTCTTTTAATGGTGTAAAAAGTTCTTTAGAGAACAAATCTAGCCACTAATCATGAATTTCAGCCTCCCTCTACCCAGTTAAAGAGGTCTTTTCATTATTTCAATAATAAAAATGCGGCTTCGGCCCCAACCTTTAAAAAAAATGAATTTCAGCCTCCTACTCTCTGGTATCATCATTACATAGCATTTCTTCCATGGAAGTCATACTAAAGGGGTATTCTATCCTCATAAGTAATTTTTTCTCTAGTCAATGATGTGTATAGGATACTCCAAAATTAATGCATCAACATCTAACTCAAACTCCTTGGGATAAAAAATATTTGACTTCTCAACATGATATTGGTGAAGCTATGAAATGTGGAAAATGTCATCTATAGAGTGGTACCACTTATTTAATATAAACCAATTGGCTACTGGATCAATTAAATAAATGATATAAAATTTCTGCACAAAACGTGGTGACATATTTCCAACCCATCATATATATATATTTCAAAGTATGGCTGATAGCCACAAGAAAACAAGATCCAAGACACTGAACTAAATAGGTTTTAGATGGGGATCGAAGAAAGAATTCTATCTACGATGATATCAAGACATATTCATCTAGATCAATTGAACCTCTTCCAAAGACTCCATCATGATATGAGTACCTAGTAGTGTTACCTCTCATGTCTCTAACCAACACAAGTTCCAATATAATAAACTACCATATAAGCACTCATACAGATCCATATGAATCATCCTTAGAAAAATATTATTGTTTGTTAAATTGAAATTTGGGATATGATTCTTCAAATAACTCTTGGATGCAAGGACTAATTCATAGATATTTCCCTCAAATACCAATATATTTTTTTCTAATTTTCCATCATTATATAGGTAAAAATATGTTCTTAGATTCACTTATATACCCAATGTTCTCTACAACCCCTTTCATAACTCTAATATGAAATAAGTATCCCTTTCTCAAATAATATTACTTGGGACCCTTTTTAGCTATAAAATGACACAAACAAATTGAATTACTAATTCATCAGCTAATATATTCTTCAAAATTTGAATGATTTACAAAACATTAGTTTTTCGATCATAAACATTCAAAATTGCAACAGTAACACAAGGTGGCCTCAATAAGCTACTGAAAAAATACTTGAAACATATTCCCCATTCCATTTTGGCATTTGAAACATATGTTATAACCCTACAAGGCACTGGTTCTCCATCTTCACCTACTAATATGTGGATCATCTATTGATAAAACCTACTATCTAAAATTTCATCCACGACCACCAAAAATAGTGTCAAACTAGTACTTGCATGTGCTATTGCACAACATATTCTTCTTACTGGTTTTTTATTTAATAAGAGAATAGTATTTATAAAATTTGAGAAGAAATAATAATGTTGAAGAAAAATTGGATGAATTAGGGCATAAAGAAATAATACATATGGTGAAAAAATATAACTATTAATGGTAGTCTATTTATTTTAGTATGTACTAAATATTTTACATGGGAAATCCATTTTCATAAGAAGACACTTTTTGGATAAGTGGAAACCGTACAAAAACTTATACATTTAAACCACACAATGTTTCTTTTTCAATGAATAAACATCATGAGTATAAATGTTTAAAAACAATGTTGATACATATATATCCCAAAGATAAATTTGAATTGAATTGCAACCTTCAAAAAAAGGGAGACCAACTGGAAAAACCAATAGCCCATCACATGGGAGACCAAATCCACCATGTCTGATTTCCTATTATGCCAAAATATAGCATTCAGTGAACCACTACATCCTCTAAAAGTAATCGTTGGAGCACTTCCCTTTAGGGGAAGCACATCAAGAAACATAAAATCTGTAAATGTGCTAGTAGCATTAAATCACACCGAAATTGGGAAGAAGACGGATGAATCTATTGGAGGAACAACCAAATCCACTGATCCACTGAGTTTAGAGTCATCGATCAATAGGATTGACCATTTAAAAACATAATTTTTGGAATCATACCTCTACTCCCCATCATGTTTCCAGACATTTGGGGCCTCTTGAAGAGCTATAAGAGGGAATTGATGCTCCCTAGAGGTTTGACATGGATCCATAGGATTGTTGGAGAAAAATCCTTTGAAGTGAAAGTTTGTTAATTAGAATAAGATGGTAAGGTTGTGGAGGTAATAGAAACCTGTAATGTGGGTGATCAATAAAATAGATTATATATCATGTAGAAAAGATCATGAAATAAAAATAATAATAATAATATCCATTTCTATTGATAAGAATGTTACTCTTTGTAGCCTTTTCTTCATGAATATTTCTTTATTGTTTGATGTTGTGTGTGATGTCTCTGTAATCATATGATAAGATATTCAATAATAATAATCTTCACAGTTAAGAAGATAATATTTAAAAATAAAAGTTAAAAAGTAGCTGATTTTAAAGTAGAACATATTCTTAGAGGGATACTGAAATTAAAGAAGGATTATATTAGTGATATAAAAAGGAAATCAACATATATCAGTATAATTATTGTCATAGAAAAATATAAATTAAGAAACAATTCAGATGAAACTACATGATGGTAGAATATCTAAAGGCCATGAGTAAAAATTCCCTGAACATGAGACTTCAATGACATAGTCACTATTTTAGTACATAATGCAAATTCCTGATCAAGAAACTGATATAGAGTATTTATTTTTCCGGTTCAGGGGGAACACTGACATTGTACAGAATTTAATACCTCTATGCTAGAACATCGATGCATAATCAAAATCATACCTAAAAATTCCAAAGTATATCCATCATTTGCATAACATCCCTAAAAAAAGGAAAGAGTTGGATATGTGAACTAAGAATGTTGAAAATGTTACCATGAAAAACATTATTTGAATACGTCAATAAACATCAATTTACAAACCTACAGTAAAAGAAATTTAATTTGGATTTCACACCAGATTTCCAAACCATCACGTTGTTACTACCTTCTACTAATGATAGGATAATAAAATGGATAACCCACATGAGTTTAAGCACCTACAAAATCATCCAAAATAAAGATTTAGTTTTACCTAGATATTTATTTCTGAGCTATAGTTAATGGAATAAGAGGTAATGATCCAAGTGTTTCATCACTTACAAAATCATCAAACATGTCTACCTATAGATAAAACAATGTTAAAAAAATAAGAAGACATTCTAATAAAGATTACCTTGGCCATATTATGTAGTCAGACCTCATATTCTATAGGGATTCATTCAGTACATACTAATATCGCATATCAAACTATCCATATCAACCTCATATAGTGATCATAAGAAATCTGGAAATAGTTTTCCATAAGAAATATGGGAAAACACTTTTTAAGAAGAAATACATAAAAAAATCTAATCTCCTCCCATATTGAAACTCATGTTTTTTGAAGAATACATTGGCCAAATTAATGTAGTCAAAACTCATAGCATATTTTGATTCATTCAGTACATAATGCTCAATATCAAACTATCCAGATCAACCTAAAATAGTGATTATAAGCAATCTGAAAGCACTTATGCATAAGAAACAAGGAAATGGTTATGCATTTGAAATTTGTAAAAATAGTATGTGTGAGAAATTTTGAAAAAGTGGAATATTAAATCCGTAAATATTGATGTATAACTAATATGGAAACTATTTTATATTAAAAATCATGAAACACTAAATTTTTCATAATGTGTAAGAAATTATGTAAATATTATGGCCGTCTGAATTCTGGTTCACATAACTAATATATCCAGGTTATATAATGATACGGTAGGTAGAACTATATATAGAAGTTAGTGAGGACGTAGAAGTATCCTAGATAGAAGGTGATGTTATTAAGGATGTAAACAATATAAGTATATCTTAAAAAACCAGCAACGCTAAGAAAACAATTATTAAAAAAGATAGAATATTCTATTTTCATGCATGCATCTATAAGGGGTAAACATTCTTGTATATTCTATTTTTTACTATCTTTATTGTACATATAATATATCTTCTGAAAAAAGTTTCCACGTTTCGTTCCATACAACCTGGGCAATAAATGATAGCAATATATGAGAAAACAACATGTGTAATGAATCTCTTTTTTTCCACTAATATGATCAACATGTAAAAATATAGGTCATCCTATACCTATGATTGATGGTATGATTGATGGATGGTTGAATCTACATAGCCCATGTATTCCACTGATATGATCAGCATCATTTCTCGTTGAAAAAAAAAACAGTAGTGCATCATGAGAAGAAAATGAATGTAAATAAACCAATGCAGGGGGGAGTGACTATTTATCATCTGTAATGACCTGTTATAGTTTCATGTGGTTGAGTTATCAACTTTAGTTGAAAACTATAAATTCACACAACGATTCACCCATGCTCTTTGGTTATCTCACATTAGGCTAGTGGTCCCAACATAACCCAACCAATGTGTGCATTCCATGGGTTTTTAATTACACATTTTATGTATGATTCATTGAATATCTAACAGAAGAGTTCTGGGAAAAAAATCAGTAGAAAAAAATATGTAACATTATGTTAATCCAATTTATTGATCAAAATGTTAAATTCATCCATTAAGTATCATTTCAAGTACTGACATTGAGCAAATGATCCTCCAAATCTATTTAAAGAGTCATAACTTAAGAAGAGATGAAATATGGTATCATTACCATCAGTTAAAATCATTTTCATGCCCTATGATTACTTAACACATCTCTTCAAACATTCCAACATTATTCTGCAGGAACCATAGGATGAGCTCAGAGGTTTTGAGAGTTGCAAAAGTTGATGGATATTGCATGTGGGAGTGGGTATTCTAGGATAGAATGATGGAATAATGATGCAGAGGAGGGTTTCCGAAGAATGAAGCACAAAGTTCTCATTGATAACCCTTGCTGGAGTGGAAAATAAAACTGGGAGTGGGAGAATGATGTCAGTATAATGTTTCAGGAACCGCAGGTCGAGGAGAGGGTAATTGCGAGTGAGAACTGTAAGAGTATCTTAAGGAAATTTTGAGAAGGGGTGAGTCTTACCTTACTCATGGCATTCCTCCTGTTTCCTGCACAGTTAATCAGTCAAACCAGAAAAAATAGAGAACATAAGTTCCTAAAATTCCAAAACAGTATAAAAATAGAGAACTTACAACTATTAAAAAAATGATAATAAATAGGACATTTTAATGTGAGAATCACAGTGAACTTACAAGAGTTCCAACATTATGCTACAGGAACCCTAGGATGAGTGGAGAGGCATTGCGAGTGTGAGAAAATGAGGTAAATCACATGTGCGAGTGGGATTGTTGGGATAGAATGAAAGGGGAACGATGCAGAGGAGGGTTTCTGAAGAATTAAGTACAAAGTTATCTTTGTGAAACCTTGCTGGGGTGGAAAATATAACATAGAGTGGCAGCACGATGTCATTATAGTTCTCCAGGAATCGTAGGTCGAGAAGAGGGTAATTGCGAGTGAGAAACGTAACTATCTTACAGAAATTCTGAGTTGGGTTGAGTCTTATCATACTATATATTTCTTCATTAAAATAACATTAACTGATAAAAATTCATCTTATATGGCTCAAGGAAATAAACAAACCATTTCCTAATGCAAAAACATCCAAGTAAGCTCCTCTTACCGTTTTACTCTTACTCGTGGTAGTCCTCCTGTTTCGTGCATACTAAATCAGTCAAACCAGACAAGATCAATAATATTGTTTTATTTAAAAACATAAAATCATCTCTATCATAGCTAATAAATGAGGATTCAAGACGACAACATGTTTATGATTTGGGAAGTCATAATATAAAATGAACCAAACCTACAAATTAGTAGTAACATTATATTTGGAATGATCCCTGTGAACCAAATGAAAAAAGTGAATTTGTTAATTCATGGACTACAAGAGACACTAAAAAATATTTTATTCAGATTGATTTACCATGACTTTTACTTTTTTAATTTCATGGTAATAAATAATTAAGGTAAATTTATCATCAGCGCAATTATTTCATTTCTAATTCTATTTTCACAAATATTTGATTTGTCTTTCATCATAAATAACATTAATATTTATAATCATGCTTTCCATAGGGATCAATATACCATTTTTTTATCATAGGTCCAAGTGTTAGAAGATAATTTTCATTCACATCAATTTTTTATTAGAATGCATCATTAAAGTATCCAACATTATCTTGTGGTAACCCTAGGAAGAGTAGAGAGGAATTGCGAGAGGGAAAAGCGGATGGAAATCGCTAGCAGGAGCGGGTCTGGAGGGACAGAATGAAAGGGGATTGATGAAAATGAGGGTTTCTTAAGTAAGAAGACTGAAGTACTCTGTGGGAAATCTTTCCGGAGTTAAAAATAAAACCAGGAGCCACAACATGATGACAACAGAGTTCTACAGGAACCGTAGGTTGAGCAGAGGGTAATTGAGAGCGAGAACCCTAAGAGTATCTTATGAAAATTGTGAACAGGATCAAGTCTGATCATAACATATATTTCCCCATTAAAAAACATTAACCATTAAAAATTCATCTTAAATGTATTAGGGAAAGAAACAAACTGTTTCTTAATGTAGAAACACCCTAGCCAACTCCTCTTACCATTTTACTCTTACTCATTGTAGTCCTCCTGTTTCCTGCACACATAATTAGTCAAACCAGGCCAGATCAATAATATTGTTTTAGTTAAAATCATAAAATCATCTCTATCATAACTAATAAATGAATATGTAATATACTAACATTTTGATAAGGTGTAAATCCATAATATAAAATTAACCAAACTTACAAAGCAATAGTAATATTATATTTGGGATGCTCCTTGTGAACCAAATGAAAAAAAGTGAATTTCTTTATTCAAGAACAACAAGAGACACAAAAAATTCAAATGTGGAGCCAAGGTCGAAATATTATTTCATAGATTGTTCTAAATGCTCTGCATTCATTCATTCACCTTATATCTTTCATAGGAAACTTTTTGGGAGCTCCAATAAAACCGTTGATTAAAACAAAATATTTGACCTTCAAAACAACCATTAGAACATTAGTTAAAGATCTTAAACACTGTGAAAGTAATTAAGGTGAAGCAATATGACCTTTTATAAATCTTCAACAACTGGGATTGGTCCATGATTTCTCTTATAGAACAACTTCGCTATTGTAATAGAGGAAAGAAAGGCTGGTCGATGTGGTTCTGTATTGAAAGGATCCTCTAGCCCAACACTAGATGAATATCCCCATGTCATCGCTCCAAATGGTGGTATTTAAAGAACAATATACCAAAATTTCCATGGATAATAATGTGGGAATTAAATTCTCATTTCTCAAAATAATCCAAAAATAAAACAGGAGTCGAAACTCAAATGAATCAACACTTTCACGTAATGAATGTGTCCAACATGCAAAGTTAATGTGAATTTCATATAGAATATTAGAAAAATATGAGTACTCATATCAGAAAATACACAATTAGAGGAGAATTGTAGGGAAACCAAGAGTAAGAGCATGATTCTTGCGTTGTTCTATGGGAATCTGTAGCAAGATCACGATGCAAGCATGGTTCTTTGGGAAATATTAACTTATGAATAAAAGGTATATTTTTTCATGAAATGAAAATGGAAAACCTTTTCCGTAGATTGTGTTGGTAAATATAATAAGTGGTATAGTTATGGTGGTAGACCGAACATAGTGGAGTCCCAATAACTAAAACATGAAAGCAGAAATATTGCATTACATTGTGGAAGTTTTGTATGAATAGGTTTTGATGGATAACTTCCAGCACAAAATAGCCCAATGACATAAATGGACATCTATAATAGAAAACAATGCACATAAAATTTCATAAATTCATCCAAATACAGAAAAAAATATATAATACCAATGATAAAAATAGACAATGAATAAAAAAATAAAACAAACAAGCAAGAAGACAAATATCATCACCTGAAATCAAACACGGTAAATAGTCTAGTTAATTTTTTCAAAACTGGTCGATTACTGTAATAAAATAAATTGTTTCCAAAGGAAATTTAAATAAACCATAGGCAATGAGAAATTAAAAACAAAGAAATATTGGATAAACAATGAGAATAGAAATTGATACCAATAAATCATAGACCATAGAGTGGTCACCAATGTCTACCTCAATGGAGCATATAATGATGTTAGGAGTTTGCTGGAATTTGTAGAAGTGGATGAGTGTGCGGAATAGTTGTATGAGATGAGGGATTCAGGGACCGGGATGTTATGTGGTAAAAGGTAGGGTTACATAAATCATTGGAGGGGAAATCTGGCATCAACGCATTTTCGGAGTATTACCGCAAGTTAGGTGGAGATGTTGTTCAGTAGTAGAAGTAGATGATGAAAACCTCTAGCAGGAGGTGGGTGTTGATTTTCTAGGAACTATGGAGGAGTAGAAGGAAATCGGGATCCAATAACGACGGGGGTCTGGTTTGAAGTGGACAGATAGATAAAATTTATCATGGTATATGTGATTGGGTCGATTTCAGTGTAGTGGAGGAAGAAAGAAACTGGGATTTGTAGTTTGGAAGAGCTGTGCAGGAGACAAAGGTTGAATGGATGAGAAGATGGAGCCGAAACCATAGGAAGCTCAAGGAATGGTGGGTGGAAAAAAACCCGAGTCGTAAGCGTCGAAGGTACTACATCAACCAAGGGTAGTGTAGAAACCGGGATAAGGTTGACAGCAGAGATGAAGGTCGATCGAGTGTAGGTAGACTGGGAAATCCAGGAGGATGGAGGCTAGGGTTTTAGGAGATGATAGGTCATGATGTGCGATAAACTGAGCGGAAGCGAGAGAGTGGGGCAGAGATAGGAAGAGATACCGTGTGGAGGGGAGATATGCATGGAATTTGCAGTCGAAATCGGTAGGTGGTGATTGGAGATAGACAGGTTGGAGTCCATGACCGTGAGGAAGGTGATGGAGGGAGTACGATGGAGACATAGGTCAAGACCCATGCATTTATCAGCAGACGGAAATGTGGGAGTGACTAAGTTACTCGGTGGAAAAAAATTTATTCCACGGGGAAGAGGTGCGTGGAGGTAGTGGATGATTGACACGTTAGGAAAAGGAGACGTGGATTCATAGTGGAGGGATACGTATAAGCTGGAAATTCCAGGGTTAGTATAGTTAGTATATATCACAATAAATCATAGTGATTCCTAGATGAACATCCCACTAAGAATCATTTTACAAGAAAATAAGATCCTCTATCATATCCATATGAACCTATACATTCCCATATATACACCATATATAATCTCCATCAGCTCACTATTCTAGAGTTGGGTACTCACAAGAAATACACTCCCATAGAACCAACCCCATCGGAACGAAACATTTCATACTCTTCACCATATCCACAAGAGAAGAGCTAACTACTAAGTCAAAAAGATAAGAATTCATGTGATACTCAAGAAGCGCTAGATATTTCTAATAAATGATGGCCATCAATTTATATCCACCATTGGCTTCCTAAATAGTCTATTATCAAGTCATCTGGATCAGTGTATCAGCTATTACATTTCCTTTTCATGGCATGTAGGAAATCACAATGTTGAATGAGTTAATATATTATCTCTATATTGACTTAAAATTAAATTTTTTATTTCAAAAACTCTTTTAAGGAAAAAGTGAGAAGCTTCACAAGAACCACATGCGAGACAACCTGCCCAAGAGGATCCACCATTGCAGACACGAGTCAAAACATACCCATTGATCAATTTTATGGTTGAATGAGAACTAAAAGTTAAACCCAAAAATAATCCTCAAACATACCTTCTGAATCATCATGTTCCCTCTTAGAATCAAGATATGACTCAGACATGAGACCAGATTGGTGGCTGATGGAGCGAGTGCGCATCCTACCCAACTTGCCTCCCACCTCCTGGCTGCCAATGACCTGTGAGGAAACACCCAAGTTGAAGAGTTTTCATGACCTCCCCCGTATTTTGCGATTTCTTTTTTGTTGATTGGTGTTCCCAAGGATATCAAACTTCTTATGGATGGCCACTAGGGTATCCCATCTAGCTTTAATCCCCACGCCACTAATCCGCCCATCATTAGGCAAGGGGGTCATAGAGATGGCCACCACATGTTCCCCAATCAGACCGATAGTTGAAGTGACACTCTCTATTCACTATCTAATATTAATTCCATTAAACATAAAGATATATTTGAGTCTAATGTGGTTTTTATACACCAAAAATCACTCACCGATTAGATAGATTCTCTATCAACAAAATGCAGTTAAAACTTATACTTGATCTCGATCATGCGTTGAGTAATTATGCTCATGGGGTCTCAAATTTTCAGACCCATGTGCAATGAATATATCCCCTTAACTAATCACTTCACCCATCTATAGGTTTGATGAATCATAGAAAATTAGGTAGCCTCTTCTAGGATTTGGAAGAATTAGAATCAATGTCAATATAATCCTTTCTTTCAACACCTTTAATGATTTTTCGTACACTTCAAACCATAAGAACATCAAAAAAATAATATTAATGCCATTAAAAGGTGTATAATGGAATGATAAGTCCTATATAAAACACCATTAATACATAAATTATCCCCTAAAAACTTCTTATAACAATCATGTGGTTGGGTTGATCTCAGGAAACGACTACACTAACATATCTTGGCTAACTGATACTCAATATTTTGAGATATTATGACATAGGAAAGGAACTATATAGTATAGAAATATTATCCCATATACGATGCTCCATCAGTGCATTCAAAGTGATATCATGATTTTTATCATGGCCACTTCAAGTATGAGAATGCAACAAGTTGTCATTAAAAAACCACAACTAAAGAAAATAGGTAGGGGTGGGAAATGATAACAATAGAAGACATGAAAATGAAGGGCACAAAAATAAGACTTTAAATAATAATTTCATACTCATATAGAACAAACTATCTTTAGATTATTTTATGTGGTTTAAATGAAGGCCTTACTTAGACCTAATTACAGCTTGATCTCTAGTTGATCTTTGAGAGTAACCAATACCTAAGGATCCATTCAAATAGATCATCTAATCAATGATAAGGATAATAGTTCTAAACTATAATAATTTTTAATAATTGGAAATCCATTTATAGAAAAAGGGTATCATCCACCTTCATAGTGAAAATCATAGATAAATACCATGAATAAGTGTGGGGTCGAATAAATCCCTTTGATTATAAATCCTGTAAAATTATCTTCATCTCCTAGAGATTAGAAAGTTTTATCCTATATAGAGGAATAGACACTGCATCTTATCCTAGAATGATATCTATAGAAAACTATACCTCTCTTTCCCTAGTTTATCTAATGAAATCATCTATTAATATATCTCTAAAATGATATATTATAAGAAGAAAATAAATTTGTGGAAAGCCTTGATCCTCAATAAAATGACTAGAAATATTGAAGGTCACTCCACATAACCAATGATTCTCTAGTCCATATCTACTATATTGGACCTTCCACTCACCCTTATGAAGATAATTAACAACCTCCACTAATGTAAAATAAACCTATTAGTGATTGTACTCCACATAGGCATGACAGGGATCCAACTATTCTATCTCAAGAAAGAAATCGAATCATGTCATCTCAAGGATGAAGAGGTCCCATAACAAGGGATAGCTGGATAACTAAAGGGGGAAGTACATAAATTGAAGTATTCCTTTTTACCAAACTCCCAATGGTGTATCAACGATCATCACACAACTGTAGTACACAATTTCAATCATGAGACTTCTCATGGTTGATAATGAGATAAAAGAATAAGAATCACCTATATAGAATAAATATTATACAATAATAGAGGATAGTAGAATTGTACCTCATAGATTTTATGATCATGCGCTGTTATCCTTGGTTATTGGCTATAAATCATGCATCATTCTTAATTGACTACCATGTGCTATAGCTGGTCTACCCTGAGTTGGTCCACTCTACTTCATTGATAATTTGATGTCTGGATACCACAACCATGACGTCCTCCCTAGCTTTTACTATCTGTGCTTCTCCAACTCCATTACTTGTGTGGCACAACTGACTGTTCCTATAATGGTTGATCTGATCTAGATCAACATCCCCTAGAAGTATGTGTAAATGTTTTTTAGAATCCATAAATATGTCTCACATAAACTAAATCACTACACTCAAGGGTTTCTCTATCACACCGAGGCTTAGGATTCCCATTCCTTCAACACAGATGGAATATAACAGAGCTATGATTATAGATAATCTGGATTCCACTTCCCTTATAAGAAATATCAGGCTTATTCTAACTACTACATGAAGAACTACAGCCTAGTCTCAATAAGGAAACTCATTCCTAAGTACTATTATATTCTCTCCGGTTGCGCTCAATGATATGATCAAGATTAATGATCTCAAAAATGTTATATAGGTGAAATACATTCACATGTGAGTTAATTGAAAACATAATCCCATCCATGAAGTTTATAGATCATAATAGTTCATCGCTGGCTAGAAGTGGTGAAAATAATTACAATTTTGTAAAACAATTAGAATAGTTCATTTCATACATATAACCCTATTATATGGTTTTTAACTCTATGTCCTAGTCCACTCTCAAAATTGGAGGAAACAATAGTCATAGAATGAAGGTTGTAATTTTTCTTAGACCATGCTCTGATGTTGAACAACATGATTAATCATATCCCATCATTGCATGGTGGAATCATCCAACAAGTAGGTGAAATTTTTGAACCTTCTCTATAGATGAATATATGGATACTCAATGATAGAATAAATGGAATATTACCATGAATAATCATCCCATTGGCCGCCATCCCTCTAAAATATTGTAAGCTACTTATATTAGAACTCATGAGTCAGATCCGCCATAGAAGGTATAGGTTAGGGAGAACCACGCATTGAAATCATTAGATGTTGTAAAATTGAGTGAATATGAGTTTCAGTACCTAGACTAGGAATAATAGGTAGTGCCTCATGTGGAACTAAAATTAGGATCACTAGTTGCTCACGGCCCACCACCTTGGGAGCATGACTGTCTCCACATTCTTCGAGCACGACTAGAGGCTTTCTGGGTAGAATAACACTAAAAAATAAATACATGGTTCTCATAACATATTGAATAATATAGAAACACTATCGGAAGAATATCATAAGTATAAAGGATCACTACCCAAGGTATACTACCCAAATACCTGCATTTAAGGGAAATTTATTGGTAAGTGTCAAAATATAATTTACTAGGGTACATCTTGGGGAAGGGTGAAATAAACCACTTCCCATCATTTAGTTTCATAAATTTCATTTTATAAGACAATGATTACATTTATAGATGTATATTCCATTATTTATATAATATGGTTCGATTAAATGGATCATTATTCCCATCTAATAAAGGCCCATGAAATTTATAATTGAAAGCGACAACCAAAAAATTTCAAATTAGCTATCTTATTTTTTTAATAGAATGTAATGTGAAAAACATATTATTCCATAACAGAGTGAATTATGAATTCCAATTCAAAATTTAATATACACCTCTTGGATGGAAACTGTTAGTCAGTAAATAATAACTGAAGAACAACTCATGTAATCAAAGGTTAATAGTGAAAAATGGAATACAATTTTTTTTAGATTCCAGCATCAACTTTTATAGGAACAAAATATTTAGATTCATGAAGAAACATTAAATAACCAATCCCATTACCATATATAATGTGTTATGAGCTCTTTGATATATATAACCACAAAGGATCATTCAACAATCAAAGGTAACATACGAAATGTAAGCAGTGAAATGAACTTATATAGCATCGAATATGAAAGGCCTTTGAATTCAAGGGGCCTATAATGGTTCAAGTGAAAATAATCCTTGTCATACCATATGAAAGAAAATATCCTTAAATCAATTTAAAATCTCACAATTCAAGTGAATCACACAATAGTGAATGTATATCAACAATAATTAGAAACATACTAAATAGAAAACATGTATTATATAGGAACACTGTTTTTACCCTGAATGTGGGTTAGATACTCCAAGTAATAGATTATATCCATGCTGAATCATCATCATAGTATCCTATATAAATATAAAAAATAATAAAAAATATATAAGATACATATAATACCACTTTTTTACATCCCGACCGAGGTGACACTAAATCATTCAATAATCCCGATCGCCCACATGGCGTCCCGAACACCATCCCATATACAAGAGGCTAGTATTAGTATGGAGGGCCTATGGTGTGTCATTGGGGATACTATTACCTCATGTTATAGTGGAGAACATTGTATATTGATATAATAAATATAGGGATAACAATAGTGGATGTATAATAATGAATAAAAAAATATGACCGGAAGTGGAATGAAAGGTAATTAACCCTAAAAAATAATCAACTGAATATAGAACTATATCATATAAAAAATAATTTTGTAAATTCGTGTATATATAAATCATTTAAACATTTATACAAAGAAAAATGCTATCAATATAGTACATGTTTTAAATGAGGCAAAAACATATCCAATCATCCAAATCTCCTTCTCAATCAACTACTAAAAAGCTCCATCAAGATATTGATTTCATGAAATTATGGTGCCCATGGTGGGATACATCCCATTGAACATACATTTGAGCATTTAATCTTCATGGGTACCAATGGAGTCCCAGATAGGGTGTGTGATAAATTTCAGTATCAGAACACCAACGGTGCCTATAGAATCTAGTCTGTGAATATAAACTAAACAGTGTGAAAGTATCTGCAAATGTAAATAAATTCCAAAATAATAAATCATACATACATTAACTTCTTCTTATAATTTATCTAAACATGAGATCATTTCATTAATTCATTTTGGAATAGTTTATATAGGTATGAAATGTTATAGTTCCATCAACACTGAAATATATCATAGTGATAAGAAAATGTGATCCATGTGAAACCAAGGCATCCTTGACCTCTTGTGTTATCCAACACATTGTAGTAACTTATGCACTCTATAAATAATGGAGATCTAAGTGATATACATGGGGAACCTCCCAAGGAATTATACTATAAACGATTCTAACTGAGTCTAAAGATAACATCTCATGTAATCATGGGATAAGAATGACTAGGCCTGATGGAGTGAATCCATGGAACCACATGTTTGATGACATCAATATTGATACAAGGATTATATATCAGGCATCGTAATATCTAGAGTGAGAGAGAAGGGGTCCTACGACATCATTACTGAAATCCTCTAGTATACCTGTACTTCCTTAAAAGGTGGTTAACTCCCGTTGAAACTATATATTTGAATCATAATGTTGACCTCTGTGTGTTGAAGGCATTCCCTATGGATTCCAAGGCTAGTTTAAGTATGACCACTACTATAATGATTAAAAGGTCTGTATAAAATAGGACCATATACTTATTACATTAGTATGAAATGTTATCATATTCCATATAATACTCATTAATTTTAGTAATTTAATATTTTCACTCCTTTAACTTTCAGTAAACATGATAACGTGGGATAAAGACATGCAACTGATAATCAATTCAATTACAATATCAATTTTCAAGTGTGTAATGATTCCTTTCATTTACCATGACAATGTAATTTAGGGAAATAAAACCAATTCCAAAATCAATTAATAATTTAAGGCATGATGATATATATATAATAAACTACATTTATCAGTTTAAAGGTTCATCAAATAATTTAAAACGTATACCTTATCAATGTCACATCTGGTTAGGAATTACCATAATATATTTCACTATAGATTCTACCTTTTTTGGTTCCACATAAAGACCACCACAACAGTGTCCATTAAATTCTAGGATAACTTTGTTCCTACTGATGCCATCCATTTACTTAATCTATTGGGGTTAGTGTGGGTTTATCAATAAAAATTTTAAAAAACCATCTTATTATGAAGATATATTATATGATTTCATTAACAATGTCATATTTTTTTAAAATATTTGGATTTAGAGAAAAAATATCTCCATGACATAATAATATTTATGTTTATTGAGTTCTTTAAATACATACTCGAATAACATATTAACCTAAAAATTTATTTTAACCCATCCTTTGATAATAACTATATGTGATCATGGATTAAAACCCGGTAATTATGAGTATAATATCAATGATTTCACATTAATATGTTATTGGGATCTTTTAAGTATATAGTTTATCAGAATTAGAAAAAAACACTTATATATCATACCCATATGTTACAAAGATGGTCCTTCCACTAAATGTCATTTTTTTCAAATACAGTGATTATTAAATTTAGACATTTACTTCATGCAATTATATTGTATTTATTTCAAAAAATTTCCACTATAGTGGAATGAAAGAACTCTCTATAGTTAATAATCATCCTTAATTGTTGAATGAAAACGTTTTTAAAATAAGGGATGAGAATAAAAATATTAGTAATATATATAAAAGAGAATTAAACCCATTATTACATTTTAAAAACTATGAAATACAAAAGAAATGTGTTCCATATTTATAAAAAAACATTGAACTCAAATATTAGTTTACTTACTCTTGAGGTTATATTGATTTATCACATTTTTTCATAAATAATTACTTAATAAATAAATAATTAATAAATAATCATCATGGATTTTTCTATGAAAACATGATAAACCCTAAAAAATAAATCCTTGAGAGACATAAATTAACCAATAAAAGGATCATTAACTCTCAAAAAACATAAGATCATTTGATTACCTTGTGAAATAAAAAAATCCTTCAAAAATATTTTCAATCCAAGGAAATCCACGGATATTCACTATGAAATTATCCTCATAATCAAGCATATAAGAAACCATAAAAAGGAATAACCACCATGCTTGTGTTTTCTTAGGATTAACTTATTTCGCGTTAGGTCCATCATCAATACCTAACGCATTGTAGAACTATATTAGATTCACCAATAATCATAGCTATATCAAGCTCATCCATTATCATATAAATTTATGATGGACCATATCATGATCAAAACAGATAAATTCATAAAATTCAATTAAAAACCTTCTAAAAATATTCATTTCATTCCATAAGATAACCCAGATTTAGTTTTCTCATAAAAATGTGATGTAATATTGTTATCATTGGAAACATATAAAACCAAAAAATTTACCTAAAATGGAAAGATGAATGTGTTTGAAATACCATATATTCATTATACTAATCATGATATATAATAAAGTATATTAATTTTTGGATACTATATAATGTATTAACAATTAAAAAAGCCAATTTTCTTACTTTTGAAAAAATAGTCACAACTTACTAGTACAAAAAAGGTTTAAAAAATTCCATTTCAAAAAAAATTAAAAATTCATGGATAGTTGAAAGTGAATTTATTAAAAAAGTTAATTATATTTAATAACATTATTTATTATTTTTGGGAACATGTATACATATGATAAAGAGTAAAAACCTTTTAAAAATCATTTAAATGAAATATCTCAAAATATATTACTAACAATCAAATCAAAAGGGAATTACTACATGTAAATTGTAGATGATTTTTCAACATTGTCTGTTTAATAAAATAAGTAATAATCGGCAAAAATATTGTATTATATACACCAAAAAATAATAATTTATTTTTTAAATGGATTAGGTATCAATAAAATAAAATTTAGATTATAAATCCATTACCTTCTATCAATATTCCATGCATATTCATTCTATATTAAAATAAAACCAACTGTTAACATTAATATTTTCACAATAAAATATGTCACGGTGCCCTCTCTTCAAGGTGTAACCCCCCTCCCCCCCTCTTGGGCCGGCAATGTGAGAAGGGATATAATGACCCCCTAGTCCCACCTCCTGTAGGCCCCAGGATGGAGACTAGCATAAAGGGTCTAGTAAACAAACAAATGGAAGGAATTACCCTCTAAGAGAACACATGAGAAAGAGAGAGATAAAAAAGAAACCAACCAACTCCAAATCAAATAGAAATATAAAATAAATCCCATGTACGCATATGTAATGTCTTGGAAAACTACCCCAACTGAAAGGGGAAAACTACAAGAACCCAAAAGAAAGTAAAAAAACAGCAGTGACCATGAACCCTGAATAGCTCCTGCAATCCCAAGCTAGTAGTAACCAACCTGATCTCCAACCTCTTCCAAGGGACCTGAAAAAAAGGTTATATATACATAGGGTGAGTATGAAAGTATACTCAGTAGGATCCACCCCAGAGCCTCTCGTGCAAAATCAATGAACGCATGCTAAAACACAATGAAGAATAAGTGAAACTAACTCGTCACTAAAACAAGTATACTAAGTTCCCAACCTCTCCACTTCTACCCTCATTATGTATCACATATAAGAATATGTAATATCATAATTAATATCATGGTTACCCCACTACTACTTATCTATTGGTTTGTTGCTTCTCCCCAACATCGCACATTCTAAGCATCTCCCTCCAAAAAGGCTTGCCCGCTAACACCTAGGCGAAGCACCACAACATTCACCTCATGAGAAATAAAAGCACCATTTCCTTGTAATAAAAGTAATCCAGAAGTTTCTGGGATCCACCACAGATCGCATAATGTGTATCATAGGTCAGGAATTACCCCTGAAGCTATTACAGCCCATACAGTAAGTAGGGATCATCAAGCCATCACAATCTATACACGTTACACCTATAGTAGTCCATGGGAAACTATATACAGAATATATGTTTGTGAATAACTAAAATACATTATATCCCTCTACACACATATACTGAGAAGGAAAACCATTGTTCCTACCACCACAAGTATCTACCAAGAGAAGAAAGTGGGGCCAAAGGGGGTAGTCAGCCATCCATCCTCCAACCAGAATGTTAGGGAAAACACCCCAGGGGCTCAGAATACCTAGGGATTCAGTTTCCCAAACTAACAGGGTGTAATAGTGTATAGAAACACAAAAAGAACAGAATAAAATATATACCAAATCCACACTATGGGAATAGCATAGTCTTATACTCAACTACAACTAATGTCTTGAGACTCCAAGCTGCTACTTCTAAGAGATGTCATTCAATAAGCACACAACCATTTAAAGAGTTTTATTACATTAATTCATTCCATTTTTATCAATTTCATTTTACGTTAATTAAATATAAAGAAATCAATTAACCATTAAATAAACATCATTGTATTTCACTAACATAACACCCAAGGTCCACTATTCTACTAAATGGCAACCTTAGCATTGTTTCCCTTCAATATCCAACCCCATGGGTTAAAATTATTTATTCAATCATTTATTAATAGCATTAATTTCCCATATTCCCATGCATTATAGAAAAATATTCAAAGAAACTAAAAACAAAGGGCTAAACATGGTGAGTATGTGAACTACCCATTGATCCATTGCAACATATAACAAGATAGTAGACCCATCCTCCCTCAGGAATTGAAACATCAAAAGCACGTGGAATACCCAACCCGTCCTCACCCCTTTTGGAAGGATGGTATGAAAACTAGATACCCTGAACAGTGGGTAAAGTAAATAAGATAAACAACCAACAAGAATCAGCAAGCATCCAAACTTTCACATACAACCTATTTAATCATCCCTAGTGTCCTCCCCAACACCCACATTCATTAAACCAATGCATCTCTCTACTCTAGGCGTCAACTGCTGCCAAAACCTATAGGCTTCCCTACCACACATATCATAACACCCTTCCAGGATCACATCACAACACGATAAATAAGAAAACGAACATCAAAACAATTGGTCTCTTGGCCCTTAAATAAGGCATCTAACCTTTAAAAATAATGATTTTTCATAGTTCTAAGCATAAGGATCTTGGCCTTTACAAGCAAGAGGGTAAATTAGAACCCTACAAGGAATTATCTTTTTATCAAACAACCAGTTCTATAATCCATATGGAATTAACCAATTTATTATTCAGAGGTTCCAACTATGGGTAACCTTAATATAAATGTAACAACCCCAATATTTCTTATTATGTTATCTCCTTAAATTAATTCAATAGCATGCACTACACACAACACTGAGTTCAAGCGCACCACAACTTACCAAACTAGCCATTCAAAAAGATGTTATTAAAAGTATTAACTAAATTTTTAATCTTATATACTATGTATAATTTTAACATACATATTATGCATTTCTTATGCACAATATAAGAACAAATTCATTTTTTCAGATAAAAGAAGTATTTTTTAAAAAAATGAAATTTTACCACATTTTAATGTCGAACCCTTTTTAAAACCACCATTTGTCAATTTTATATATTCAATTTAAGGAAATTAAATTCTTATTTAGAAGAAGGACTTGAAAATTTAGTTTGGATAAATTTTTTTGTACTTTTTTGATCACTTTCATATTTTGATGAATAGTGAAATATACTATGTTTTAACTGAAAACAACTTTTTTAATAGAAATAATTTATAGTGTTAAATTATAAATTTGAATGGTTTTGATGTAAAATTAGATTATATTTTTATGATTTCATACAACATAGTTCATTATAACTATTTTTACATTTAAATTTGACATAAACACATTTCAATCTTTTGAGAGTTTTTACTTTTTAAAAAATCGCATTTTGATTTTGACAATGGGATTTGATTTTAAATTAATAAATGAAACCTCTATGTTTTTAATTTGGTAAAATAGAATTCAATTTTGAATTCAGAATATCAAAATTAGCTTAGGGTGTATTTTTGGTATTTTTTCTGAAAACATTCAATTTTTGATGAATAGTGAAAAAACACTAGGTTATTATTTAAAACCGAATTTCAATTTAAATAATTGATTATTTTATATAAATTTATTTTAAGTAAAAATTGATATATAATACATATATTATTTCTATTTAATTCATTGGAGTCATTTTATAATAAAATTATATGTATAGAATTCTATTGAACTTTTAAACCTCTTTTACACACCTTCTAGGCACGTTAGCAAATTTGCATAAAACATAATTTTAACACTTCTGTGAGTTAAATTTCAGAAAACTGAGTGACACAGTTGATATTAGTAAGTAAAATTTTGTTCAATAACATGAAAATAATTTATGGTGAATAGTAACTTTTAACCTTTATTTACCATGGATAAAAGTAAATAGGGTAATTAATGGTAAAAAATATATTATAATTACCCTAACGCATGTCCTAATTCTATTGGATAAGTAAAATTTGACGAAAAACAAATTTAGGAATAGAATATGACCCCCTATGGTCCACTTGGATAAGATTAGGAAAATTAATATTATTTTATTTGAAGAAGAGTCAAAAGGGTTAAATTCAAAGTTTAATAACTAAACCATTTTTAATATTGGGTTATACATAAGAGAAATTTGACTAAAAATATTCATTGAAAACCTAGAAATATTTTTTAAATAATTCTTTTATTTATAAATTTTAGACATTAAAAACTTTTATTTAGTTATGACACAATGATGATGCAGTAATTACCTTATTAATGAAATATTAAAATATTTGATGTTATAAATTTCTAAATAAATTTAATTTGAGACTTTTGATGAATTCATCTAATTTTATAGGTTAATATGAAATGTTATTGTTGATTAGATAAATTTTTTCGAAGTAATAAGTTTGTTATAACTTTAATAAAAAACCAAATACCAAATAGTGTCAAAATTGACATAAATTACTTTTTAAAACAAATACTATATTATTTGTTTATATAATATTCCCAAAATTATAAGGATCATAAAATAGGATCAAATAACATTATATATTTCCTTAATGAACCGCTTTAGGTTCTCTTGTAAGTTTAGAGAAATTTTATTAACCCTATAGGTTAAGAATACAAGAAGACGCGGTAAAAGATAAACTATTTAACTAAGTGTTAAATCTAAAGGATAAGGTTAGAATGGTAACCTAAACTTGTCTAAAATAAATTGTTTTAGATAAACATGACTTATAACCACATAATTCTCGAAATTAATAATTTTTGAGTCATTATAAACTGAAAAGTATTTTATTATAAAATAATATTTCAATATTTTCTATAGTGACTCTCACCTCTATTATAAAAGGGTACATCCCCTTCTCTTAATTTCACACCCCCAAGCCATTTGTCTCGTCTAACTTCTGACCAAATATCCTCCCATCATTACTCCATTCATCTTAGAGGCCTTCCATCGGTCATAAATCCCACCTATGGATCCCTTTTGTTCAAATCAAAAGGAAGAACCCGAAGAAGAGGTAAATATTTCGTCACCTCTTCAAGTTCTTTTCTTCTTCCACATCCTCTTTCTTTGTTGTTTCCATTATAAAAAAATAACTACAGTATCTTCTATATATTTTTATGTTATTATAAAATTGGTACAACCATATTCATTATTCTATCCATCATATGAATAACAAAGTCACTATACGTGCGTACGTACGGCTTACTGTCTCCACGTCCTGGTGTAGTTTTTTATTCAAACACTTCTTTATTTGGATGGGTATAAAAATGAATATAACTGATTTAAATAATAATTATAACATGTTAATGATTCTTTATATATGATATGACATCCAATTACATACAATTTCTCAATCAATATAATGATATTGTCACTCCTGTGTACGTACAGATTACAATCTCCACGACGCGATAAGATTCATTCCCACGTTCACCACTCAATGATGATTATAAAAAAATATGTTTTTAATAAGTATGTAATATATGACATAATAATTATACTGTAGATATATATATGTTTGGGTATTTACATATATCTTATTCATTTACTTTTATTCTATATGATATGAAAACAGAAACATCCTTTATGCGTACATACAGCCAACCGTCTCCATAAATGGTGCCTTCCATTATATATATATATATATCTATTATAAATATTTATATTATAGATATGTATGATTTATAAATCTAGGCATATATTCTATAAGTATTTAAATCATGATCTAAATGACATGATCAAAAATAACAAGTTAAAACACGTACGATAAAGAAAGTGATAATTACCCAAAATGTTAATTTAACAAAGAAATCATTATTAAATGGGTAATATAAATTCATAAATGAATCATGAATGAAATAATAAATATGAATATGTTTCTAGAAAAATTTAATAACACACTATGTCCATTATATTGGAGGATAAACATACACTCGAACAAAGGAAAGTGCAAGGTAAGAGTCCATTTCACAATCTCTTTATTATCTAAGTTGTTTTTACATAAGTATCTATTGGGACATATTTAGTATTCGTGTCCATGTTTCATAAAATTTTATTCAAAGGGATTATTTTTAAAGAAATTTTTTCTAAAAAATAATTTTAAATGTCTTAAAGATTTATTCATCTAATCCTTTCTCATTAATGTCCATGTTTTCAAAATGGTTTTGAGGATTTATTTATATAGACATGAATATTTTAAAACATTAATTCTTTTAAAAAAATTCAATTAGGTATGGGAAAATTTGATTCAAAACTATCGTTTCAACAAATTCCATTATAAGACTTTTAAATGATTTCATGAAAATGGTATATTTCTCTCAATTGGTATTACTAATCAATTTCAACTAGGTCAACATCCTTTACGGTATATTAATCTTGATCAAGTTTGATTTATTAAGATACAAATCGTCCATATTGTATTGATGGTTTTGTGATATGTTTGACTACGGATGTGTTATTTGTATACCATTCAAGGTTTATGGATAATGTATTGACATTTTTATGCTATTACCAATACGAATGTTTATGTTATGTTTTAACCTTTTCATATTAGGAATGCATTGGACATAGTAAGTGACGGTTGGAGCCCGCTATAGCTTCTTGATGCATCGGTAGTTCACATGAGACAAACTAGTTCCTTGACACATGGCCTTCACAAAATCTTATTTTTAGTCTTAGAATACGGCTTTTACTATGTGGTTATGAAGTCTGGCATTATGCATTCCATCATTATGAAATGTTCTATTGATATTACATGTTATTATTCGACTAGTAGAGTATCCATTTGAATAATTAAATGGCATTATATGGTTTATATTTTCCATATTATAATGAAGTTTATGTTTAAAAATATTTAGTTTTAGTTTTATACATTTACTTAAATGTTTATGGTTATTTATGAAAGTTTCCACAATATTGTTATCCTTATTGAGCATCTGAGCTCACCCCTTTCTATGTTTTATTTTTCCCAGGATGTGAGGATGTATAGTATGACAAACCTGTATGCATAATCTAAGGGATATGAAAGTGGTTAATGGAGACAATGTTGTTATTGTTTTTAATTGTATAATATAATGTATAGTTCATGTATGTAATCGATTTTCTATGACTGCTAAACTGATCGGTCCTTCGGGACTTGATTACTTGTAATCATGCTAATGTATTAAAATAATGCACCGAATCTGGGAAACAATGGTCGTGGCGTTACAGTTGGTATCTGAGTATGTTTAGTACAATCCTTGGAATCTAGATTTAGATAAACTCTAATTATATCACACTACCCTAAGATAGACATTGAGGATTGGTATAGTAGAACTTCCTTGAATTATGGTCGTGTATAGATTTTGTGAATTTTCCAAGAAATACATCCCTGTCTGGATACGAGCTAGTAAGGAGGATCTAGAACAGATGTATCTAGGAGTGAAAACTCTGACAAGGAGTCTCGGGCTGAACCCAGGGTATCCTGGTACATGACAATGCGCCTTGCTACACTCTTGGTTACGACACACTAAGGAAATAAGCTTAGGATAATTAACATTTTCATTACAAGCCATTATTAATGATTTAGAAGTAATTACTTCATCAAAGAAAAAAAACATTGGTTTATAGATTATATACATAATATATTCTATTTACATTAGGTATTTTACATCTTTGTAATTAGGAATTGAGATTCATAAACTAACATAGTGTGTGCCATTGTTTACCAATGGCGCCTAGTAGAAGGAATGATAATTCCATCAATTTGAATGATTAAAAGATTAAGAAGGATCATACCTTTCATTGCATTAAGCCAACATTTAAAAGGGAAATAGCCTCCCATATATTCTCATCATATGAAAAAATAATATCATATGTTAATAAGATATGTAATGAATTATATAAGTCCTATTTATGTGAAGGGAAGCAAGGGAAGAAAAGGATAGAAGAGAGAAATAAGGATAAAGGGAAGAGGGGAATGATGGATTTGTGCATATGTGATAAATGTGGAAAGAATCACCTTGTTAAATGATTGAAGGGAAAGGGAGTTTGTTATAAGATTGGTAAAAGGGGACACCAGGAACATGATTTCAAGGGTAAGAAAAAGGTTTCAAATATTCAATGCTTCATCTCTAAGGAGTTGGGACACTACACGAATCAATGTCCAAATTATCAAAGTATACCCCAAATGCTGCTATTAAATAATAATCAAGTTATTATAAAACAAAAGATGAAGAAGAATGATTAGATTTCTTATGTTGTTTTTAATGTATTGCGTCATTTGAGTATTGGATTAATTAAGTAGACTTTATAAGAATTATAGAGTATAAAAGGATTGTACTGCAGTACTTTGTCATTAAGTACTTAAGATTGTGTGGAACCATGAAAAGTGACTCAATATCAAATTAAATTATTTTGTAAAATATATAGTTGAGTGAAATATAAATCATAATTTTGTTCTCATACTAGGGTAGTGACTTTAGAATAATATATGATTGATTTGGATAAATTACATTGGATATTCTTGACTACCTTGAAACTAATTAATGATTTGTATATTTCATTATTGATGGAGATTACAAAATTTTTTGATAGAAGGAGTATATCCAGTATTCTATAAGGAATAAGGGATCATGAATGTAATAAATAAGTTTTTTTGGTAATTTAAGGTGTTACAGTGTTTTAAAAGAATACATGATGAAGGGATTCCCATGTTCTTACATGGGAAAAAGGATCTTTATTATGTTTTCCTTCCTTATAAATTTTGGACTCTGAGTTTACACAGAAGTATTTTGTACAAGTCTGAAGGTTTTAATTGATTAACTCTAACATTGGATAGTATTGTTAAGGTTAAATAATTTCTTGATATTATTTTTGGATTGTCATAAAGAGGACAACCCGAAGGTCGGGCTACAACTCGTCACGTCCGGCAAGGCCGTGAGACTTGAACCCGCAACCGAAGGGTGACAAGGGTGGATCATCTACCACTAGCATACGTGATTCCCTAGTATGTATAATGTAGTATTTTAAATAGTCGGAAAATTAATTATAAATTCATTATTTTTGAAACCCAATACGATTATGGTAAATAGAATTTTTTTGAATTCTATTATCTTTTGGAGTGAAAGATGAGTTTGTGGTAGGAATTAGTTGAAGGATGAAACTCTAAATATCATGTATATTTTTTTCTTATTATTATATGAATAAATTAATTCTTAAAATTTATGGAATGGATCTTAAAACCAAAAATGTGTTATCTTAATACCTTATGTTTTGTCGAACTAATAATAGTTTAAATCATCATACATTGATGGCTTTGAGGACCTCAATTTTACACTTGTTTGTGATTGATGGCCTTAATCACTCCCTATAAATATTTAAATTTTTCCTTCAATTATGTATATCTAATTTCTATCAATTTTCTATTAGTTTAGATCATAATTTGGTAGTGACTTTTTATTCCCTTTCCCTCTTATTAAGACTAAATTTAATTAACGCAATTTCCGATGTGGGATTTCCACAAAAGGTAATTTTCTCTTTTTAACCATTTATTTTCAAAGAACAATTTCAAATTGTGAGGAATAAATTTTTTGAAGGAGGGGAGAATGTAACACCACATGATTTTATAGTACGTAATCTCATTAAATTAATTCAATAGCTTGCACTACACCCAACACCGAGTTGAAGCGCACCATAATTTACCAAACCAGCCGTTCAAAAAGAGGTTATGAATAGTATTAGCTGCATTCTGATTCTTATATACAATGTATAATTTTAACATCCATATTCTGCGTTTCTTATACATAATATAAGAACAAATTCATTTTTTCAGATAAAAGAAGTATTTTTCAAAAAATGAAATTTTACTGTCTTTTAGTGGTGAACCCTTTTTAAAACCAATATTTGACACATTTATATATTCAATTTAATGAAATTAAATTCATCTTTATAAGAGGGATATAAAAATTTAGTTTGGATAAATTTTTGGTACATTTCTGATAACTTTCATATTTTGAATAATAGTGAAAAATACTATGTTTTAATTCAAAACAACATATTTAATAGAAATAATTTATAGTGTTAAATTATTAATTTGAATGATTTTGAAGTATAATTAGATTATATTTTTATCATTTAATACAATTTAGGTCATTATTACTGATTTCAAATTTAAATTTGACATAAAAACTTGTCAATCTTTTGATAGTTTTTACTTTTTAAAAACATTTTTTTTAGTTTTGACAACAGGTGTAGATTTTAAATTAATAAATGAAACTTCTATGTTTTGAATTTGGTAAAACAAACATCATTTTTGAATTCAGAATATCAAAATTATCTTAGGGTTAGTTTTTGGTATTTTTCTGAAAACATTCAATTTTATATGAATAGTGAAAACACTACGTTATTATTTAAAACCGAATTTTTATTTAAATTAATTTTTAGTAAATATATATATATAATATATATATATATTCAATGTAATTAATTAGAAGAATTTTATAATAAAATAAGATGTATAAAATTCTATTGAACTTTTTAACCTCTTTTACCCACATTCTAGGCGTATTAACAAATTTACATAAAACATAATTTTACCACTTCTGTAAATTGAATTTCAAAAACCCGAGAGACACAGATGACATCAGTAATTAAAAATGTGGTTCAATATGATGTAAATAATTTTTGGTGAATAGTAACTTTTGACTATTATTTAGCACGGTTAAAAGTAAATAGGTTAATTAAGGGTAAAAATTATTTTATAATTACCATAACACATGTCCTAATTTTATTGGATAAGTATAATTCGACCAAAAACAACCATAATAATAAAATATGACCTCATTTGGTCCACTTGGGTAAGATTAGGACATATATTATTATTTTATTTAAAGAAGAGTTAAAAGAGTTAAATTCAATGTTTTATAACTAAACCATTTTTAATATAGGGTTATACATAATATAAAATAGAAAATAAATATTCATTACAAATTTAAAAAATATTTCCTGTATAATTTTATTTTATTTCTAAATTTTAGACATTAAATGATTTAATTTATTTTTGACATAATGATGATGCAGTTATTAACTTATTACTAAAATATTAAAATAATTGATATTATAATTATCTATATAAATGAAATTTGAGACTTATGATGAATTACACTAATATTATAGGTTAACATGACATTTTAGGGTTTATTAGACAATTTTTTTATGTAATAAGGTTATTATGGCTTTCACAAAAAAACAAAATACCAAAGAGTGTCAAAATTAACATAAATAATGTTTTAAAACCAAAACAATATTATTGGTTGATATAATAATCCCAAAAATCTAAGGTTCTTCAATAGTTCATAATTAATATTATATATGTCATTAATTAACAACTTTAGATTCTCATGGATGTTTAGAGTAGTTTTATTAACCATATAGTGTAAGAATACAAGAAGACCCGGTAAAAGTTAAACTATTTAACTAAGAGTTAAATCTAAAATATAAGGATAAAATGTTAACATAGCCTTGCCTAAAATCTATTGGTTGAGATTATTTAGACCCATAACCACTTAATTCTAGAAATAAATCATTTTGGAGCCATTAGAAACCAATAATTATTTTTTTTATAAAATAATATTTCAAACATTTCCAAAAGTGACTCTCACCTCTCTTATAAAAGGGTACTTCCACTTCTCTAAATTCCACACATCGAAAGCCATTTGGCTCGGCCAAACCCTACCCAAATATCCTTCTGGACTTCCTCCCTTCATCTTAGAGGACTTCCTTTGGTCATAAATCCATCCTATGGATCCCTTTTGATCAAATCAAAAGGAAGAACCCGAAGAAGAGGTAAATATTTCATCACCTCTTTCAAATTCATTCCTTCTTCCACTTCCACTTTCTTTGATGTTTCCATTCTAAAAAACCTAAAGTATATTATATATAAAATTATGTTATTATAAAAATCATAAAACCATATTCATTATTATATCCATCATATGAATGAAAACATCACCATACGTTCGTACATATGACTTACTGTCTCCACGTCGTGGGGTAGTTTGTTATTAAAACAATTCATTATTTGGATGGAAATAATAATGAGTATAACTGAAGTTAATAATAAATATAACATGTTATTAATTCAGTATATGTGTTATACCATCAAATTACATACAATTTCACCATCAATATATTGATATTGTCGCTCGTCTTTACGTAAGGATTACCATCTCCACGAAGCGATAAGATTCATTCCCACGTTCACCAATCAACGATGATTATAAAAATATATATTATTAATAAGTATGTAATATATGAAATAATAATGCTACTTGATATATATATAAATATATCTGTGTGTTTATTTGTGGGTACTTACATATATCTTATCCACTTACTTCCATTCAATATGATATTAACACAGAAACAACGTTTATGCATACATACGGCCTACCATCTCCATAAACGGTGCCTTCCATTTCATATATTTATCTATTATAAATATTTATATTATAAATATATATTATATATAAATCAAGGTTTATATTCTGGAAGTATTTAAATCATTATCTAAATGCTACAATCAATAATAACAAGTTAAAACATATACGATAAAGAAAGCGATAATTACCCAAAATGATAATTTATCAAGCAAGTCATTATTAAATGGGTAGTATAAAGTCATAAATGAATCATGTATGATATAATAAAAATAAATATGATTTTTTAATAATTTAATAACATAGGATGGTCATTATATAGGAGGATAAATGTACCCCCGACCAAAGGAATGTGCAAGGTAAAGGTTAATTTCACAATCTCATTATTTTCTGAGGTTGTTTTTACATAAATATCTACTAGGAAATATTTATTATCTATTTCCATGTTTCATAAAAGTGTGTTCAATGTGATTATTTTTAAGGGAATTTATACTAAAATATCATTTTAAATGTTTTAATGATTTATTCTTATAAACCTTTCTCGTTAATGTCGATGCTTTCAAAATGGTTTTAAGGATTTATTTATATGAACATGAATATTTAGAAATTTTAATTACGTTGAAAAGTTTCAAAGTGGTATGGGACACATTGATTCAAAACTATCTTTTAAATAGATTCCTTTATATTACTTTTAAATGATTTCTTGAAAAAGGAATATTTCTCTCAATGATTTTAACTCATCAATTTCCATTATACCAACATCTTTTATGGGATATTATTCTTAATCGAACTTGATTTATTATGATTCAAATATTTGATATTTTATTGAAGGTTTTGTGATATGTTTGACTGTGGATGTGTTATTTTCATACCATTAATGGTTTATGGATAAATTAGTGAAATTTCATACGTCAGTTTTAATAAAAATGTTTAGGTTATATTTATACCTTTTGATATGAGGAATGCATTCGACTTAGTAAGTGATGGGTGGATCCCGCTATAGTTCTCGATGCATCCGTAGGTCTCATGAGACAAACTAGTGTCTTGGCATAAGGCCTTGAAAAAATCTTATTTTTAGTCTTGGTATAAGGCCTTTATTATGTTGATATGATTTATGACATTATGCATTCCATCATTATGAAATTTTCTATTGATATTACATGTGATTATTAGACTAGTAGAATATCCATGTGAATAAGTAAATGGAATTATTTGATTTTTTATTTTACATATAATGAGTAGTTTATGTTTAAAAAACTTTTGTTTTAGTTTTACACATTGCATTAAATGTTTATGCTTATTTATAAAAGTTACCGCTATATTTTTATCCTTACTAAGCATCTGAGCTCACCCCTTTCTATGTTTTATTTTTCTTAGGATGCACAGAGGAATATTATGAATGACCTGTAGGGATAATCTAATGGATATGAATGTGGTCAATGGAGACAATTTTGTTTTTTTCATTATATAAGATATTGTAACGTTCATGTTAGTAATCTATTTTCCAAGACTTCTAAACCGATCGATCCTTTGAGACCTGATTCCATGTAGTCAAGAAAATATAATAAAATAATGCACCGACTGTAGTAAACTGGGGACAGGGAATTACAAGAAATCTATCATAGAAATCAAAAATTGATTAAACATGCTTACTTTATCAATTTGATTTTCATCTTATTACAACAACAAGAACTAGATTCATTTACAAGACACTTTATCTTTGGCAATTAATTTAAAATTAATACAATTTTACGTTATTGACCCATTTCCATCAAGAATTTAAACCTAAAAAAATCAATTATAGATATCACGCAATCTAGAAAAACAAGAGGCAATAACATATAATCGATATCAATTTATTTATTTGGTTAAAATACTTATTATGTCAATTCTATTGTGATCTAGTGGGATAAAACATGTTAAATATACATTTTCAAGTAAAAGGATAGAGAATAAATGAATCCCATAACTCAAATGGTCCTTGACATTCTTTATACGAAAACGATCCACACAACATATCACTATCGTCTCCTCCCGTGACAACTACATCCACCCGAGGATGATGTAGTTCGACAGAGATAACTAAAACCCAAGATAACTCCATTAAAACCATAGAGATCACATTCCATAACATGGATAAGAGAGAATGGTGCAAAATGAATCGAATAAAACACATGAACGAAGGTCGTTCATAACTTCTATTGATAATGGATCGACACTTGCTACTTCCACAAAAACTGGGGGTGCGCATGCAGTAAGATGGATCTTCAAGGGAAAAATATACAAGGATTAAGGATTGATCAGACCAATCCTCTGGGAAGAAGGAATTGTTTGAGGATATCACACCAGGGAACAGTAAGGTAAAACATGGGAGGAAGATATCTCATCCCTTTAGAAAATTTAAGGAGTAGGTTTATGATACACAAGAGTTTACATTAAAAAGAAGATTTCATTAAACCACATGGTTTAACCAAGAAAAAGCACCCAGAGCTTTTGGAAAAATTTATATATGAGTTATGGGTTTTTGATTCGGCCTTAAATCCCTTAAAGTAAGGCCTTGAATGTGTTTTACGTCAATTAAACATCAAAGTGGTGAAATTATAGGAGGGTGGAAACATTGTACACGATCTTGGAATCATTGTAGACCTAATGATCATAGAAACATTGTACAGCAACCAATCCTGGAAACCCTATTCACAGAATGACTCACTGATACTGATGTGACTGTTCACAAAATGACTCACTGACACTGATGGCACTATTCACAGAATGACTCACCGATACAGATGGTTCTGTTCGTAGAATGACTCACCGATACTGATGGTACTGTTCATAGAATGACTCACCAACACCGATGGTAATGTTCATAGAATGACTCACCGATAATGATGGTACTGTTCACATAGGTCTCAGTGATTCAAGTTTTCACATCGGTCTCACCGATGGAACTGTTCACATCATTCTCAACAATGGAACCGTTCACATCGATGTCACCGATTGAACTCTTCACATCAATCTCAGCGATTGAACTGTTCACGTCGGTCTCACCATATTGAACTCATCACATTAGTCTCACCGATGGGGCTATTCGCATCGGTCTCACCGATGGGCATGTTCACATTAGTCTCGCTGATGGGACTGTTCACATCGGTCTCTCGATGTCACTATTCCCATCAGTCTAACAGATGAAACTATTATCATTGATCTCACTGATGGAACTATTCACATCAAACTCACAAATGTAACTCATCACATCGGTCTCACCGATGGAACAATTCCTATCAGTCTCATCAATTGAACTATTTGTATCAGTCTCACTGATTATACTGTTTGCGAAATTGGAAATTTGGAAAAGTATTGAGGATAAGTCATCTTGACCTCCCATAACACCTCAAATAACAGATTTCCACAAAAGAATGGACCAGAAAGTTCTAGGACATTACAAAATATTTCATTTTAATTTCCTTGTTATTATTCCATTCATTACATTTGTTATCATGTTTTATTTTGTTATTAAATCAGTTGAGTTTACATTGGATGTTTTGTGGTTGTTTGATTTATAACCACAAAATTACATTGGGGAATTAAATGTGGTCAAAGGTTTCATGGTTCAATTATCCCCATAATATTAAAAATATAATAATTATCATTTTATTCATTTTATAAACATATATATCCATAAATTTAAGTTATTTATGAAAAATTTAGCTCATTGTTTCAGGGAGACGGTTTTCTGTGAAAACACAAGAATGCCATTTTCATTTTTCTACTGCGTAGAAATGAACTAAATTAGAAAATATATTACTTATATGAAATGATAAATATGTTATATGTCACACATGGAATTCACATCGAGGTATGTTTTTAATTTTTATTCTTATCTCAAAAGTTTAGTTTCCTTTATTATAATTGTTTCGTTGGAAAGCAGGCTGAGCACGAAATTAGTGTGGCTTTTGGAGCTTATAAATGAACGCTGCCTTGACAATGCCCGATGAGTAGGCAGGGCATAGGCAAAGTCGTGTGGCCTGCTTACTGTACGGGTGGACCTTTTTATCATTATCATTTTAAATGCGTAATTTTATTCATTAACACCATTATTATTATTATTATTATTAGTTTAAATTAGATATTATTTTTATGTTTAAATTTATTTTTATTTCCCCATATCCTTATTTTTATTTTATTTTATCCCTTCTTTTTTTACTTTTATTCTTTTATTTTCTTTTATTTTTATTTATTTATTTCTCTTTCACTTTACCCTTTCTTTTTTATTTCTTTTATTTTTTTCCCTCTCTCTTTTTTCATCTCCCTCATGGCGGCGTACTATTCACTCAAGTCCTCTCCCCCACCCATCGCGGCATTTGGCCAGTGAAAACCATATCCACCCTCCCTTGTCTTGAGCCGACACCGCACAACCCCTCGCTGGATCGGCCTTGCACCCGATCGCGCTTCTCCCTTATCCAGCTCACCCAGGCCACACCTCCCTTTTTCATAGCCTAACTCATCTGCGACCGCCCCCTACTGCTCCTTCCGTTCGGCTGCCCTCCCTACTACCTCCAACAGGTAGCCGTCCACACTTCCCTCTACCTCCCGCACCCTCGGCCGGATTCCGATCACCCCATCTGTTACCAATCTGAATCCACACCCCCTGCTATCCACACACTTGTCTGAACCCCTTCCCTACCCCTACTTCCCTTTCGGATAGCTGTAAAACCCTCCTCCCGCTTGGCCAGCCAATGTATTGCACCGCTTTTCCCCATCCGGACATCCTCTATCAACCTATGACGGGTCTTCCTATGCCCTCACCGTAGGAGTGGAATACACCAGTTATTCATTCATTCATTTTTGGTGATGTTGAAAATATAATTTAGTTTTCATTTGATTAAATTATGATGTGTTTTTGCTATGCCTTGTTTTAGGGTGGATTTGATTTTTGTTGAGGTGCATTAGGTGTGGTCTCTTTTTCTAACCAATTGTGCGAAGCATGGGACACGTTGGTTGGTGGTTCCACACACAAGTATTAATTTTCAATAATTTTCGTTCTTATCTAATTAATTTAGTGCTTTTGTCTATTTGTTTACATACTATGGAATTTTCATTGACTTAGTTTCATTGTAAATTTATTTAGATAGAGTTATGTTTAACTGACTCTGGTGAATTTCATTGTGAAAACCTGTATGGACTATTTATCAGAGTTTTTGCACACTGTGTAACATGTGTGTTAGGGAAATATGGTTGGTGCAGATATGTTTTGGTGTATTACTAAAAATGTGGTTGTCTTGAAAAATATATTGAGTGAAATTTTTCCTTTTAAATATTTTGCGATATGTTTTAAAACTGCTTAATTATTTTTTAATGGTTTTCCTAGTTATAAAAAGAGTTTTTTATAAAACTATGCAGTTGGTTTAATTTAATCTACTAGCGGTGCAAGTTTAGTTTTAAAACGTCTGTAGTGTGCGTGTGTTTATAAAAGTGGATTTTAGTGTGTGGGTGGCATGTTCTTGTGTGTAATAACCTCATTTGGTTTTAAGTGACATGTTGTGTGAACATTGATCTTTAGGTGAGCACAAGGAGGGAAGCTGGGGTATTAGGTGGGTGGAATTTGGACTAGTGAGCTAGTGTTTCAGAGATGACTTGGCCAAGTTTCATTGGCAGGATTTACAATTAAAAAACAAACTAAACATATGATGACTAAGATTTTTGGCCTTCCAAGGAACTTTTTCTATGGTTCTTGGCATTATTGGCCACATTATCTGAGGCTCATGGCCTTCTAAGCCACATTTCACTAGGACACGATGTTCTAGGGTACCACCTGTTTCTAGTTCCCCTAGAGACTCTCCCATCCTTTGGTGCTACTGGTAACTTTTCGCATATAAATGATACATGACATGTCACTTGCGTTACTTCCCAAACATGTGTTTGCCTTAAACTACTTTTCATTAATGTCATTTTATGAAAACCGTTTTCACTAACATTGTCAAGCATTTCTTTTTTTCCTTTATTTATCATTAAAAATGTATTGTATTTTAATAATTGTGGGTGGAATCTTTTCATGGTGATATCCAGATGGGCAATTTCTCACACCCTACTTGCACCCTTGGTTGTAAATAGATTTGTTTATGTCTGATATATGTAAGGGTCCAGCATTTGGGAGAAGTGGTTTAGGTTTTTAGAAGGCCTCTTTACATGGCATTGTGGTGGTGTCTTGAGGGTGGTGTCCTCACACCGGGCGATAGTTCTTTGGTTGGTATTTGGTTACCTTAATTTTAGTATTGTTTGGGTTTTTGTTTTACATGTGACTCAAAAATCTATTTTTGGTTAATGACTTCTTTGGCTGCAACTTTTATTTATGTTTGGTTTAATATTTTGGCTACTTTATATTTGTTTACTTGGGTAAATCATTCCAAATATTTATTTTCATACCCGGGCACTTGTGCCAGCCTGTGGGGATCGGGAACGCCCTTCGGGCCTTGCCGCGAGCCGGGTCGAGCGTCGGTTCGGATGGCGACCCGACTTGGTTCGTGAAAAAATGGTATCAGAGGAGGTTTCTTTTGTTTTATGAGTTATTTTATTTGGTAAGAGTCTGGTTAGATAGGAGTTTGGATTTTCGGGGCTCAGAATTCTGGTTGCGATTAGGGTGCCTGGCCAGCACACCTCGTGACAGACCGTGAGTCTCCATGGGATGTCGGGATGCTTGTTTGATTCCGGGTGGGACATGTAGGCTGAAGACTGTGCGTGGACATCAGGTAAGAAAGGAGATTTTGGTCCTGATGTTACCATTTCACATTTGGTTTACTAAGGAATACTATTTCTTCTGAAAATATTACTTTTCTTTGGATATTATGTATTGATGATGTTCTTTTATGAATGTTGCTCTTTGAATCAAGATGCCTCCCCGGAGATCTTATACGCACCCACGAGAGGAAGCCGGGGAGAGTTCTCCCTCTCAGCTTGATCAGAGATTGGTAGAAGCCGTGGTTCGAGCTGTTCAGACTTTAGGATAGGGGTGACTCGTACCCCCGCCCCTATTCGAGCTAGAAGAGATGAGTTGGGCTCCAAAAGGGATAATGCTCAAGAATTTCTGAAGAATAAACCTCCTTCATTCTGAGGTAGCTCAGAACCTCAAGAGGTAGAGGAATGGCTTCAAATGATATAGTGTATGTTCGTGTTCCTTGACATTCTAGAGGATGTTAGGGTAATATGTGCCTCTTTCCAGCTAGAGGGCTCCAGTTGCAAGTGGTGGGAATCAAGGATCCAGTTTGGAAAGCATGAGCAGATGAGTTGGAAGGATTTCAACGCTATCTTCAACAAGAATTATTTTCCCGAGTTCCTGGCCTATGCTAGATCCCGGGACTTCATGGATCATTCACAAGGGGATCAGATAGTGATGGAGTATGAAAACAGATGTGTTGAGCTAGTGCGGTACGCACCTGAAATTGTTTCGAGTGAATATTGGAAAGCCCAGATGTTTGAGAAGGGCCTTTGACCAGAAATCCACTCTCAGGTATTCCTGTTCAAGCTGGGAACATATGCCAAGGTGGTCGATCATGCTTGATTGGTCAAGATTGACTAGAGAAGAAAGTCAGGGTTTTCTGGATCAGTATCAGGGTTTGTAAGTGGGAGTTCATCCGAGATGAAGAGAAAGTGTGATGAGAAATGGAAGAAGAGTGGTGGCAGATCAGGTCATCCTCCCAGGAAGAATTCATCTAAGGATTCTGGTGCGGGGTCTGTGGTGTTCCATCAATGAGGAAGGGTAGGGCACATCAGACCTGCTTGTCCATACCCTCCCAGACCATGCCATGGGTGTGGAGTTGTGTGACATCTATAGTTCTTCTGCAGGACTGCACACCCTTACTACAGTGGGGCTAGATCTTTGGAATCCAAAGGGGTATCAGTTTAGTCAGAGGCGACTACGATGACAGGATCTCAGTTCAGTGACCATGGTGGTTGGACTGGATCGTCTTCAGGGAAGAGCCAGATCAGGGCAGAGCCCCAGGCGAGTGGTCGTTCTCAGGCCGGGACCAAATATTTTAATGCTGTGGATCAGGCACCAGTGGGATCTGATGGAGGACCTCCGACTGCTCGAGGTACCATTCTAATTGCATCATCTATATTTGTAGTTTAATTTGATACTGTTGTTTCAGTTTATTTTATATCTTCCCTTCTTGTGAAGTTTTTGTGGCTTCGAACCTAGCTTTTATCTGTTACAATGGAGTTAGTAACACCACTATGTAATAAAAAAGAGCAAGGCCTTAGGTGCCCATCCTGCGCACTCTCTGTGTCAAGATTCGAGATAGAGTGGGATATCTTGGTCCTTGATATAGACCTATTTGATGTGATCCTCAGCATGGACTAGCTGGTGCGCTTTCAAGCGCATATTGACTACTCTCGGTGCCGAGTCAGCTTTATGGCTCTAGATGGGAGTCCTCATTTATTTCATGGATAATGGAATCCTTGGTCAGGTCACGCAGGACCTCCACTAACTGAGTTGGGGAATCATGCTTATCAGTTTTCATCGCTCACACTGGAGGAAAATGGTGGTGTTTATCAGGTAGGGTAACCTCGTGGAGTGGATGAGTTCCCAAAGGTATTCCCAGATGATTTTTCAGGCTTACCTCTAGAGCGGGACGTGGAGTTCTCGATTGAGTTGGCCCTGTGAACACATCCTATATCTCTCCCCTCATATCGCATGCCCCCCCCCCGAATTGAGGGAATTAAATATACAGCTAGACGATTTGGAATCCAAAGGATTCATTCTCCCGAGCATCTCTGCTTGGGCCGCCCTATTTATATTCGCGACAAAGGCTGATGGAACCCTCATGTTGTGCATTGATTACCATAAATTGAATAAGATAACAATCAATAATAAATACCCTTTTCCCTGGATTAAAGATTTTTTTGAAAAACTGATGGTGGAAAAGTGGTTCTCCAAAATTTACTTGCATTCGAGATACCACCAGCTCAAGGTGAGAGAAGAAGACATTTTGAAGATGGATTTCTGAAGAAGGTATGGTCACTTCGAGTATCTAGTCCTACCTTTCGGATTGACGAATGCTCCGGCAGTGTTTTTGGCACTCATGAATACGGTGTTCCACCAATATCTCGACTCATTTTTGTGGTATTTGTGGATGACATCCTGTTTTATTCTGGATCTGAGGAGGAACATGAGAATCACCTGCTCATTGTTTTTGGCACTTTGTGGGATCACCGCCTATCTGCCAAACTCTCGAAGTGCACATTATGGATTAGGGAAGTGAAGTTTTTGGGGAATAATCTCTCAGAACAAGGATTTTTAGTGGATCATGAGATGATCAGTGTGGTGATGTTGTGGGAACAACCAAGGAATGTGTTTGAGATCAGGAGCTTTCTTGTCCTGGCATGTTATTATAGTCATTTTGTTCATGATTTCTCACGTCTTGCCTCCTCTATGACCGCACTCACCCAGAAAGGGATGAAGTTTGAATGGGGCCCATAGTTCCTGGCATCCTTTGAGGAGTTGAAGCAGTTGCTGACCACCACACCTGTGTTGATCTTACCATAGTCTGGGAAGGGCTAAGTGGTTTATTGTGATGCGTCAGCTACGTGCCATGGTTGGGTACTCATGTAGGATAATCACGTGCTGGCTTATGGTTCTTTCCAGTTCCGACCACACGAGAAGAGTTATCCGACTCGCGACTTGGAGTTGGAAGCAGTGATGCATGCCTTAAATACTTGGAATAACTACCTCTTTGGGGAGAAATATTTGGTCTATTCTGACCATAAGATCCCAGCCTACATTTTCTCACAGAAAGATCGCAATCTGAGGCAGCGTCACTGGACCGTGTATCTGCAGGGATTCGACATTGTCATTTTCTATACTCCAGGAAAGGGTAATGTGGGGGCTGAAGCTTTGAGTAGGTAGGTACCAGTGCAGGAATTGAGGAAGTCCAGTAATGAGTGGACTTTGATGGGGCTCTTCGCCCGGATGCACATGGAGAGAAGGGAGCATAGTGGAGGTACTTTCTTGGCTAGCATTCAGTTGACTCCCACTCTTCTGGAGTTGATTCAGTAGGAGAAACCCAGTGATGAGTTGTGTCAGCGATCTATGCAGTTTATTCATGGGGGGGGAGACTCCATATGATTGGTCTTTGTCTCCCGAGAGAATCTTGTGCTTCAAGGGCCGCACAGTTGTGTCATTGTCTCTACGGAAGGTGGTGATACAGGATAGCCACCAATCTCAGTGTGTCATCCATCCTGGTGCAACCAAGATGTATTACGATTTTAATTTCCAGTTCAGGTGTCCAGGTATTTAGAGGGACATAGCCGACTTTGTATCGAGATGATACACTTGTCAGCAGGTGAAAGCAGAGCATCAGAGACCGGCTGGCCTACTTCAGCCATTAACCATTCCTACCTGGAAGTGGGACAAAGTCTCAATAGACATCATTATTTTATTGACTCATAAATCTCATAGTTTGAATGTTATTTGGGTGGTGATTGATCATTTGACCAAGTTAGCTCACTTTATCCCGATCAGAGATACAACGAAGGTGGAGGAGTTGGGCCGTTTGTATGTTCAGGAAGTGGTCAGACTTCATGGTGTGCCTTCCTCAGTTTTTTCTGACAAGGACTCCCGATTTACATATCGGTTTTGGGGAGGCCTCCAAAAGGCATTGGGGTCATAGATTAAGATTAGCACGACATACCATCCTCAGACTGATGGCCAGACAGATTGGTAAATCCTGATCCTGGAGGATATACTTCCCACATGTGTGTTGGATTTCAGAGGTGTATGGGATAGCTATTTGGTAATGGTCGAGTTGGCTTATAAAAACAGTTACCAATCCTCTATTAGAATGGAACCCTTTGAGGTGCTCTATGGTCGGCTTTTTCGGTATCCTTTATGTTGGGATGATGTAGGAGAGACCTCATTCATGGGACTGACCCTCGTTTAGGAGACATCTGATAAGGTCAAGTTGATCAGACAACGGTTGCTGATAGCTCAGAGTCGCCAAAAATATTATGCAGATCAGAGGCATCGAGATCTTGAGTTTTCAGTGAGGGATAGAGTGTTCTTGAAGGTGGCCCCTCGCTTGGGTCACTGTCGCTTGGGAAGGCAGGGAAAGCTGGCACCGAGGTATGTTGGGCCTTTTGAGATTACCGAGCGGACTGGCAAGGTGGAATATAGGTTAGCTTTTCCTTCATAGTTGAAATCGTTTCAAGATGTATTCCTTGTCTCCCAACTGAAAAAGTATTATATTGATCCATCACAAGTGTTGAATTGCGAGGAGTTTGATATTGATCCAGACTTAGTAGTGTTTGAGGGGCTAGTACAGATAGTGGATTCTCAAGAGAAGGTGCTTCGTGGAATATCCATTCCCTTGGTTCGTATTATCTGGAAGCATGGGAATTAAGATCATGAGACATGGGAGTGGAAGTCTTGGTTTGATTAGGAGTTCCCATTTCAAATCTCTGCTCAGGCTTCATGTTGACTTTCAAGGGCGGAAAGTATTCATGGTGGGGAGAATTGTCACACCTTGACTTCGCATCGAGGTATGTTTTTAATTTTTATTCTTATCTCGTATGTTTAGTATCATTTTTATAATTTTTTCATTGGAAAGTGGGATGAGCATGAAATTAGTGTGCACTTTTGGTGCTGATAATTGAAAGCTGTCTTGACAATGCCCGATGAGCAGGCAGGGCACGGGCGAAGCCGTGCGACCTGCCTGGTCTGCGGGTGGACCTTTTTATCATTAACATTTTAAACAAGTAATTTTATTCATTAACACTATTATTATTATTATATTTATTAGTTTAAGTTAGAATTTCCATTTAGGTTGTAATTTGTTTTTATTTCCCCATCTCCTTATTTTTATTTTATTTTACCCCTTCTTTTTTTACTTTTATTATCTTATTTTCTTTTATTTTTATTTATTTCCTTATCTTTATCTTTATCTTTTGTTTTCTATTTCTTTCATTATTTATTTATCCTCTCTCTTTTTCCCTCTCCCCCATGGAAGTTCACTGTTCACTCAAGTCCTCTCCCCCTCCCATCGTGGAATTTGGTCGACACAAACCCTAGACACCCTCCCTTATCTTGAGTCGACACCGCATCGGCCCTAACCGGACCGGCCTTGCATCTAGTTGCGCATCTCCCTTTTCACGCTCACCCAGGCCGCACCCCCTTTTTATAGCTGTCCTCCTCCAGGACTACTCACTGCTGCTCCTCCCATTCAGCCGCCCTCCCTGCTACCTTCAACAAGCCGCTGGCCACACTTCCTTCAACCTCCCGCACCCTCGACCGTATTCCACTCACCCAGTTCGTTACCCATCTGAATCCGCACCCCCTTCTATCCAACGGCTTGGCCAACCAATTCCTTTCACCACTTTTCCCCCTCTAGACAGCCGCCTTCAACCTCTAACCGATCTTCCTAAGCCCTCATCGTAAGTGAAGAATACACCAGTTATTCATTATTTCATTTTTGGTGATGTTTCAAATAGAATTTAGTTTGTGTTTGATTCAATTCTGATGAATTTACGATATTCCTTGTTTTAGGGTGCATTTGATTTTGTTGGAGGTGCATTAGCTGTGGTGGCTTTTGCGCACAAATTGTGCAAAGTTTGCGACACGTTCGTAGGTTGTTCCGCACACGAGTATTAATTTACAATCATTTTCTTACTTATCTAATTAATTTAGTGATTTATTTCTATTTATTTGCATACTGCAGAATTGTCTTTGACTGATTTTTATTGTGAATTTATTTAGTTAGAGTTATGCTTAAGTGATTCTGGTGAATTTCATTGTGAAACCTTGTATGGACTGTTTATTGGTGTTTTGGAAAACTGCGCAGTGTGTCTGGTAGGGAAATGTGGTTGGTGCAGTTATGTTTTGGTGTAGTACTAAAAATGTGGTTGTCTTGGAAAGTATTTTGAGTGACTTTTTTCCATTTAAATATTTTGCGATATGTTTCAAAACTACATAATTATTTAGTTTTAATGGATTGCATGGTTTTAAAAAGTGTTTTTATATAAAACTATACATTAGGTTTCATTTAATGTGCTAACAACGCAGGTTATGTTTTAAAACATTTTTTGTGTGTGTGTGGTTCTAAAAGATGATATTAGTGTGTGGGTGGCATGTTCTTGTGTGTAAGAACCTCATTTGGTTTTAAGTGACATGTTGTGTGAACATTGATCTTTAGGTGAGAACAAGGAGGGAAGCCGGGGTATTAGGTGGGGGGAACTAGGACTAGTGAGCTGGTGTTCCGGTGATGACTTGGCGCGGTTTAACTGGAAGGATTGACGATTGCAACACTAACTAAACATATGATGACCGAGAGTCGTGGCCTTCTAAGCCACATTTTCTGAGGGTCATGGCCTTCTAAGACATGTCATCTGAGGTCCGTGGCCTTCTAAGCCACGTTTCCATGAGACACGACATTCTAGGGTCCCACCTATTTCTTGTTCCCATAGGGCCTCTCCCATACTTTGGTGCTACTGGATACTTTGTGCACATAAATGATAAATGATATATCACTTGAGTTACTTCCCAAAAATGTGTTTTCCTTAAACTTTTTTTTCTTTAATGTCATTTTATGAAAACCTTTTTCACTAACATTATCAAACATTTATTGTTTTCCGTTATTTATCATTAAAAATGTATTATATTTTAATAATTGTGCGTGGAATCGTTTCTTGGTGATATCCTGCAGAGCGATTTCTCACACCCAACATGCACCCCTTGGTGTAAGTAGATTTTTTACATATGATATAGGTAGGGTTCTAACATTTGTGAGAAGTGGTTTAGGTTGGTAGCATGCCTCTTTATGTGGCGTTGTGGTGGTGTCTTGAGGGTGGCGTCCTCACACCAGGGGACAGTTCTTAAGTTTGTTTTTGTTCACCATACTTATAGTATTGTTTGGGTTTTGGTTTTACATGTGACTCAAAAATCTATTTTTGGTTAAGGACTTGTTTGGCTGCAACCTTTATTTTTGTCTGGTTTATTTTTTTGGCTACATTATATTTGTTTACTCATATAAATTCTTCCCAAAGTTTATTTTGACACCCGGGAACTTGTGCTATCCCATGGGGATCGGGAACGCCATTCAGGCCTTATCATAGGCCGGGTCGGGGGTCAGTTCGGATGGAGACCTGACTTGGTTTGTGAAATTATAAATCTCGTATTTATTCATTATTTACAACCATTTTACCATTTATGAGAGGTGGTAATGAAAAAATGAATCACATCTCTTCACAGATGTGGGATTCCACACGTACGCATGACATATATTATCATTTTTAAACAGATGGAAGGGTAAAAAGGTAGACAATAACATCTCTTTAAAAAATCATAATAACCTCATAATCATAATATATAATAATTAATTTGACCATTAAAACCAATCATGTGAGGTGGTTATGAAAAATAAATGTGTCACTTTGTGGAGGTGGTGGTCCACACATATACATAAGAGATGTTTTCATTTTTTATATGATAAAAAATGTGATAAAAATAGTTCATAAAATATAAGTAATAGTATTATATTATTTTTCAGATACATATTTTAATATATAATAATGGTTATTATTGGTTTAATAGATGTATATGAAAAAATAAACTTTCCAGAAGTCAGTTAAGAGTTTTTCTTCTTATTAGGAAAACCACATTTTTCATACAAATTAATTTTTAGTAGATTCATATTTTAATTACACTATTACATATATGATGTGTGGGGATGTTATGAAGTAATTTTGGTTGGTATTATATGATATATATTGATCATGTTTTGTGATTAAGTAAGAAATTGGAGTTCTCATTTATAATTAAGGGGAGAGGTACACATGAAAATATCCTTAACATTTAAATATTAAAAATTTATTAATCTAGTTAAATGAAAAAAAATTAGACAAATTTTCAATATAAGGTGATAAAATTCAAAATAATATTATTCAACAAAAATTAAGAAAATATTATGTGACAATATCAATTATTTTTTGTATCATTAACTTTTTTACTTTTTATTTTGTTAACTAATTTTACCATAAAAACTATTTATTATGAAAATCATTATATATAACATTATACTAATTTTTAACCTCATGATTAAAAATACTAATTTCATTTTTTATGATTCAAATATTCTAAATATATATAGATAATTTTAATACAACAAAGCAAAATCCTAGGAAAATAATTTTTTTAGAAAAATTAATTTTTATGTGAAAAAATGAATTAATAATAAAAGACACTTAAATGATCATTTATATGGAATTAATTTTATTTGGTTTAGTAAATATATAAAAAATTTAAATTAAAAATATTTGATCATTGATTTATTCTGGTTAAATAATTTTAATGAAAACACAATTTTTATAAAAATATATTTTGTTAATTTATTCAGATTAAAATAAATCTTTTTTATAAAATCCCAAAAATATAATCAAGATATAATTTTAAAAGAATTATTTTAAAATTTATGTCATTTTTATGAAATATAATTTATTAAATTAAAATTTTTTTATCAAAATATAGATTCATAAGTTAAAACAAAAAACTCTTAGACGAAAAAGAATTTTTGAAGCAGAAAAAAATTTTCCTCTTTATTTACCTTATAACCAAAATTAGGTGAATGTTAATTTATTTTAATAAATAAATTATTGATTTTTTTAAGTTTAAATACATCATCTATGGTTATTATCATATTTTACTTTCATAATAAATACTTTGTTTCCATAAATCTGCTTTCGGAAAAATAACTCTTATAGTGTTATTAGATATTATATAAAAAGAATCTTATTTCCTAAGAATTGACAATACATTTGTATTATGAAAAATTCCCTAAAATTATTTCATATTATTTTTAATCATGTTCAAAACATTGAATGTAATGACATAATTATATTCATCATATTTAGATAATAATAATTTAATAATATATTTTGGTTTGATTAAGCTCATTGTTGTCTGTGGTATCCAATATCAAACACAATATTATTTAAAATTAAATAAAATCTAAAATATCATGATATTACAAAGTCACACTCCAAATATATCATTATGATTCTTCCCATAATATTATTTTTCACACCACTATTCCATTAAAACAATGACATCGAATGATGATATTCCAAAAAATAACTACATAAGAGTCCAAAAATTTAAAACCAATTAATCTAAACACATATTCTATACTAATAGGTCATATAATTTTTAATACACCATACATATCTCACCTGATATCGGGGACACTAAATGAACACTTTCAACTAGTGACACACTCTATCCCCCAAGAGCATTCCAAAATTGGCCTCGGTAATCAATAATAACTTATCACAATTTACCCCATAAATTATCTATCATTTTTTAGTCACACATTGTGTTATAAAACATTTCACCCACAAAGATCCCTGAAATTTCATCCAATGTACTAGATTTCCCAAGATGATACATTCCCCATCATCCATTTGATACAGGAAGCACATCACTTATGATAAATTTTATTAAAAAATAGATTATTTATACTAAAAATGACACATTGTTTTCAAATATAAATGTGGTGGATTATCTCAAGAAATACAGGATAAGTCATTATGTTTTAGTTTTGAGGTTTCCTAAATAAAATGTTATACATGATAATTTAAATTGTATCATAAATTTCATGAATCATATATTTCTCATTGAAAATTAATTACCATATAATTGTTAAAAGGAAGTAGTATTGATAGAGATATATATCAAAATATAGATCCTTGTTATTTTTTGATGAGGAAACCCCCTATATGAGATGTTTCATGGGATTAATCAATCTTTTAAATACAATTAATTCTTCAAAAATCAAAATTTAATTCTACATTATGAGAAAATCATAACAATATGAATTCTCATTAGGATAAGGAATTTCTTTTTGCTTAATATTTTAAAATAATGGAATAAAAGGGTTTTTAAAAATGTATTGTAAACACATTTTAATAACAATATATCCATATGGTGGAGGTAAAGTGGATTTTTCAACAGATAAGTACCTAAATTATAAAACAAATATTATATATTTAGAGTAAATGGGGAAAAGAAAAATGGGTTGGTATATATTCATATTAATAAATAGTCAATTAAGAGATTGAAAATATTGTTTTATTTGAAATAAAGTCAATAATTTAGGATAAAATTGTTGATCAAAAAATAATTTATCACCATAAATCTATAATGTAAAAAAATATTATTTATCAACATAAACCTTCACTCCCTTCAAAATAAGAGACTAACAGTTTTGATGATGCTTATAGAATTGAGAATTGGATAAATGTTCTAAATAAATTGATGAACTAAATCCATGTAAATCCTACATTAGAGATTGTTTGGAAGTTAGGGGAGAAAAAAGTGGTCATGACCAATTTGGTTATACAAATAATCATTAAAAAGTCAATTTTATAAGAAATAAGGCAATACTCAGGTATTAAGGCCCCTACCAAGTAATGTTACATACATGGATGATACTTTTTTCTTCTTAATTGATTGAAAATGAATCAATTGTTCATGTCTCAAAAGATGAAAAAAATTCTTTATATTCCAAACAGATGTAAAATATACATTACGTAATGGAATTACTAAATAATAAAAATTTCATTAAGTAATTTAATGTATTTTTCATTCCTGAATATGAGAAAACATTGTACCAGTTAAATAAGTGACATTATATGATTATGTAAGAACTATGATCATGGTATTCTGTGCATGTCCAATAATTATGAATGTTTGGATTCCAATTATTTGTATTTGATCCTAATATATATTTTAATGTGGAAAATTTAATAATGATAATGGTTCTTATATCTATATATATAAAATAATCGTTATAGGATATAAGAAGGCTTAATAAAATGATTTTACTAAATTTATGACGATTGAGTTTGAAAATCCAATGATTGATTAAATTAATTTTTTCATGGGTTCTATATTGACGCATAGAAGGCATAAAACATTTAAATTATAATATAGATATCCAGAATAGGTGACTAAGAGATTTTAAATGGGGTACTATACTGTTTTAATAAATCTAGATAATACTAAGATGAAATTTTAAAAAGGTGACAATGATAAGGAGTTCACTGTGATGGTGTAAAGGAATGTTCTTCTCAGAATCTTACACATAATAACACGAAAACCAAATATTTATTTTTCTATTTTTAATTTTTTAATCTATCAAAATATTCTGAAAGAATATTTCATGGTATTGGTGATGTTAATACATTGATATATCAAAGGCACATAGTATTTTGTATAGTTATATAATGAAATATCATATAAGGTATTATTGGGATTCATATATGTGGATTGATCCAATTCAATGTAAGAAAATTTGTCTACCTGAGGAGGTTAATTTTAACATTTAAACTTATGTATTTGATATAAGATTAATAACCACGATTCTATCTCATTAAGTATTATATAATTATAATACATAGAGAATAATCAACCTTTCACCCAACTCTTTTGGATTAAGAAAATCCTTGAAAAAAATAGAGTTAATGTTAATTCATTTTTTATATCAAGTGTCAGAACTTGAGCGCAATTAAATTTAACAAAAAAATATAATTTAGAAAAAAATTATATCAAAAAGAATTAATAAATTATAAAAACTAATTTTGAGAAAGGATTGGTGAGGATGGATTATGTATCAACACAACATTATCAATTGGATATCATAAAAAAGGATCATTCCATTGAAATTTTAAAGAAGGATTGTTTTTCTTTGTGATTTTGACAAACTCTATTCACATGAAAATTTGGAATAATGGGCCCTCACGTCGCTATGTTTATTTTCATTCCTGGTTCGATGCATGATTTATAATTATTAAACTGTTTTTAAAAAAAAATTATGATATATCCCATGGTTAAATTTATTGAGTTAATATTTTTTCCTTATAACATTGAATTAATTTATATCTTAATTAAATGAACAGTGGAATATAGGGATTATATTTAATTTAAAAGGGTAGATATACAGAATGAATAATGGCATGGTGAGGTATTTAACGTTCATTAAAAAGGTGTGTTAAACTAAAATGTTTATAAAGGTTGTTGTTTAAAAAAATATTTGGATAGTACATGAATAAAATACCAAGTGTGGTATAGAGAATATTATTTTATTCTCAAAATATTGAGTTATATCTATATTTATTTAGTGAAATGATAGAAAAAAATGGTGTTATATTAATTATTGTCAAATTAATTTCAAAATAATGAGGATTAGAGAGTGTTTCATTGATGATTTTTATAGATCTTGTTTCTCACCTCAATCATGACTCATTTTTTCATATAGTGAAGGATTAGTGAATCATTTATTATATTATCATTATAATGTAAGTGGTATCAGAATAATAGCATCTATTGAAGTGTATTAATGTGACTCATTTTTTTAATAATCCTGAAGTGGATAATTTCAAAAAAAAATCCCTTATATTGAGAGGAATTCACGAAAAACATAAAAAATCATTATTCCAAGGAAGGAACGAGTAGACTTTTCGAGGACCACTCTAATGGTAATAATAACCTCATATTTATTAAAAATATACTAAAAATCATATGAATAATTAGATTTGTATGTATAGTGCCCCCAGATTAAGGAATGTAGCTTTTTTTATGCCTTTTTATTTGTTTAAAGTGCTTGGGATGAGTTTGGATGAGTTTGGGAGAGCATGGGAAGGTTTTGGAAAACATTGGAGGCCATTTTAAGAGTGCACAGTTTGAGAAAGGTTAGTAGAAGCCGTGTGAGATGAACTATGCGGGATTTGGGGGAACACAAGAGTAGAATACAATTTGTCTAACTATGTGGGGGTGGGCCATGTGATGTTCCCCTTCAAGGCAAGAGCAGGCACACAGGTAGTTCATATTTTGTCTAACCGTGTGGCCTTTAAAAATGATGTTTTAAGAAAATTTGGTTTTAGTCAGGATTTCCTGAAAAACACCCATACTCTCTCACACTCTAGTCTCACTTTGGATATCCTCTTCCCATGGTTTATGGGTTCCATCCCACTCATTTTGAAAGAAAATATAAGGGTTTTCTTGGTTTGGTTGAGCTGATTCTTCTCTGGTAATTCTCAGTACTTAGTTCTTTGTGGTTTTATCAAGATATACATTTTCCTCTATCTTGATTTTCTATATCTACAACCGATGTGTGTAGATATAGGGTTTTTGTTTCCTTGGGTGTTGATTTTATGGATTTTTGATGACGTGGTTGTAGATATAGAGTGGTTTTAGTAGGGAGTTATCCATGATTGGGGTGCGATTGTGTGTTGGTTGAATTCACCGAAACCTTAAATGGTTGGTGGCTTCTCCCTCGACTCCACTTGGATTGAACTAGTGGTTTTGGTTACAATAAATATGTTTTTCTTGAAATTATTTGTTATAATGACGAGCTATTCTTATTTGAAATTCATTTGATGAGGATTTTGGGGATTTTGTAGAAAACGAGTTATTGTAGAAAAGGGGCATTGTTGTGTGATTTTAAAATGTCAATATTAAAATCATCAGTAGCTGATTATGAATTTTTTTTAATAGATGGTTTTCAATAAATATTTTTATCATTTAAATTTGGTTAGTGATGGAATGTGGTTTAATATTTTTTTCAATAAATGGGTGATTTATTGAAGTGAATTGGAATGTGTTGGAAATGGTTGTGTGCTTATTGTGCACCATTGGTGATTTGAGATTATAGGTTATTAAGTGTTATAGATTTTGTTGGTCGGATGGATGTGTAAGGGAAGTGTCACTATAAAAGTTGATGGATAATTGTTGGAATAACCCCCATTATGGATAATGGTCGGGAAGCACCACTGGTAGGGAATCGGGTGAACGGGATTGGAAGAAGTTCCACCGTAATTATTTCTTGTTTGTATGTTTCTTTGTAAAGATGTTATTTGTTGTGCTAATATGTGTTTGGAATATAAATTTTGGTTTTGTTGTGGTTTTCCCCTATTTGAAATGGCGTGGAAGGGTATATTTGTCTAGTTGTAATGGTTGAGCTATTTAGTGTTTTATATAAGCTGCTTTACATAAACGTGCTAATTGTTTTATCCTAGTGGAGTGTGTATGGAAGTCATTTGGGGAAAACCTACTGAGTATTTTTACTCACCCCTAGATTCAACACATTAGTTCTTTTTCATATGTTTTATTTTGAGACACAGGTAAGAGTGAAGGATCTCATTTTTCTAGACGTTGGTCATGATGCTTTGGTGATTTTGGGGTGCATTGAGTGTGTAGCTTGGTGTTGAGCTAGGGATGGTTCCCTAGTTTCTTGGGGACTTATTGTGTAATCTACCGCTTGTCACTCTAAATTTGTGTTGGTTGTATTTAGCGTGTGGGATTTTTATTTATTAGTTTGGTTTTCATTTGATAATTTATGGGTTATTTGTCTTGTTGACATACACCATGTAGTTTGTTTGTAGTGGATTGTTTGGTTGGTTGGTTAAATATCAAGGGATAATCATTAGCCAATTTATTCTCGAATCCCTTAGAATTTTTTTCCATCCTTTGGTCCCTTGGTAATGTCACTTAAGTCCAAGTATTATTCCTCCTCCCTCTCCATCAAATAACATGGGACTATATGATACAAGTGGTATTAGTTTGTTCAGTCCATGGATTTCAAATGAGACCATTTGTTTGGTCCTTTAGAATTGATTGTTGGTCTTTATGTTGACATTAATTATTGGTATATTCCTATATTTGGATGGTAAAAAGGTGATGGATTGTCATAATATGGAATGTATATAATAAAAGGATGTATCTAGTCCTTTTATGCAGAACTTCAAGTTACAAGGGAGTTGGGTACATAAGTGTATGGAGACTCTTATAGGCATTTGATATCTCATTATTGTGGGTGTAGCAAATGAGATTATAATGACATGCATTCTAGAAATGTCTTCCTAGATGGTTTCATATTTCATTGGATGTATAATGATTTATGGTGTGATATGAATGTGTGGAATTTCAAAAATATAAATTGGGATCCACAATGGAATGATTTGAAAAATGGAACTTGTGGTATTTTGAAAATGGGATCATTTTGAAAACATGGTTGTTTTTTCAAAGTAGTACAGTATGGGAAATTTCAACATTTGGAAAGCCTGGTTTTGATAGTTTTTATGATAATAAATTTGGAAAATTTATACCCTTTCTTGTTAAGGGACAAGGACTGATGGTTATTTCTGTGTTGATAGAAATGGAATCGGGTAGGTGTTGTAGGGACCTACTAGTGGAAGATGTTGAAAATGTGGTTGCGCCTATTCCATAGGTTAACCAATATCTAGTGTAGAGTATTGTGAAAGATTACCAATCTGTTGAAAGTGGGAATAATGTGTATGAACCAAAATATGTGGATCATGTAGTTCAATTTCAAAAAATAATCCAGTTGTGTTTAGGTGTAATTCAGATCCCAAAAGGGATGAAGTATGGCTGAACAGAATGAATAAGATATTTGTCTTCTTGGGAACACATGGTAAGTTGAAAGTGAAGTTAGAAAATTATTTGTTGGAAGATAAATCCCATCAGTGGTGGGAGCTGTTGGTCCAAGCTGTGATTGGCCTAAGTGTGACATACGAGGGGTTTGAGTAATCGTTTAACAAACAATTCTACCTTCATAATTTTAGAATTAAGTGTACAATAGATTTCATCATTTTGATGCAAGGGAACATGGCCGTGATGGAATATGCGGCTATATTTATGAACATAGTGCGGTTACACCTAAGGTGGTGGGTAGTACATCATTGAAGGCATGAATTTTTGAAGTTGGGTTGAAGCAGGAAATTTGTTCCATGATAGTTGTGCTGTGTATAGATGATTACATGAAAATGGTGAATCGACCTTTGCTGGATTAGAGGGATCTTGTGGGGGATACAATAGGCGGATGTATATTGTTACCCATGGGAAATAGTTGGAACTCAAACGCTGGGTTCAAGCCGAAGAGGGACTCTTTTTCCAGGGTGGGAGTACGATCCCAAATTCAACGGCAGGATCAGTGAATCTTCCTCTGAATCCTTTGAGTAAGAAGGGATGTTTTTAGTGTGGTTCTATGAGCCATATCAACCAGGATTTTATGGAACAACGATGAGTATGTCAAAATTTAAAATGATGGGGTATCTGTAGCATTATTGTTAGAATGCTCCCTGTTCGGGTGTCCATGAAACTCTTCAAGGGTCGTAGGGATCTTATGCCACAAAGGGACGAGGCCAACATCAAACCCCTTGTTAGTAGACTAAAATTAGTCACAATGATTCAAAGGACACCACAACTCCTCAGCAGGGTATTAAAGAGAAAAGTGTGGCAAGTAAGCAGTTGTTTGGAGTTGAGAAAGCTGTGATGGATGATCAGTCGAGACAATCCATGGTGCAAGGTACAATACTTTTAAATTCCACGATGATGCATGATTTGTTTGATACAAATTCTTCGCATTTTTTTCTTTATTCAAACATTTTAGATTTTCTGGGATTAACAGTGAAAATGATGCCCTATGTTTTGAAATTAAAAACATTTATGGGTCAAAGACAGTTTCATTCATTCATTTTTAGAGTGTGTTGCTCAGTTGTGGAAAAACATTAATTAATGTGGAATTTCATGGTGCCTGATATATATTCTTATTACATAATCCTGGGAATGGATTAGTTGGTTTTGTTTAAGGGATACATCAATTTTTACGCCTGAACGGTTTATTTTACAACATATTATAGATTTGAACATATCTTCAGAGGGGAGAATTATGAAAGGATGAGTGCAATGGATTTTTTGGCCCCAGCTATTGGAAAAATATCATATCATTTAGATAATTTTCATTGGAATCGGTCGAACATATTGATCAGGATGTTCTTCCCGTAGTTTTGGATCAGTTTATGGATGTATTTTCTGAATAATTCCAAGGGTTTCTACTCGAAAGGGAAGTGGATTTTATGATTGATCTCCTTCCAAGGACCATCCATATATCAATTTCATCTTACCAAATAGAACTAGAAGAATTGTGGGAATTATTGGTGTAGTTGGAAGATTAAGAAATAATGGTTCATCTAGCCTAGCATGTCTCTGTGGGAAGCACCAGTTTTTTTATTAAAAAGGGGGGTGGAGCACTACAGCTCTGTGTGGATTATCGTAGATTTAATTAGGTTATGATAAAGAACTTATATCTACCTGAACACATTGATGATTTTTTTACCTGTTGAGGGGATATCACTGGTTCTCTAAGATTGACTTGAGGTTAGGATATCATCAATTGTGGATAAGGAAGGATGATATCCCGAAAATGGATTTCAGAAGTAGATATGACCATTACGAGTACGTGGTTATTCTCTTTGGACTAACTAATGTAACATCAATGTTAATGGCATTGATGAATCAAATATTTCAGAGATATCTAGATTAATTTGTGGTGGTATTTGTGGATGATATACTGGTTTATTCAAGGAAACGAGTCGAGCTTGAAAAGCACATGGCGATAGGGTTTGTGATCTTGAGGAATCATCGGTTGTAAGCCAAATTTCCAAAGTGTGACTTTTTGAAAAAAGATGTCCTTTTTTTCCATGTTATTTCTGAGATGGGTGTTTCAATTGATCCAGAAACGATAGAGGTCATTATCCCCTGGAAACTGCCAAATAATTTTTTTGAGATATTTCGCTTCCTTACTCTAGCAAGGTATTATTGATGTTTGTTTTTGTGAATTATCCCTATTGGATTTTCTGTTGATATATTTGATACGAAAAACATCCCACTTCAATGGTATGAGAAGTGTCATAAATGGATTGATGATTTAAAGGGTCAACATATATAAGCACCAATCGTGGATTTTCTTGAACCAGGAAAAGGGTACATGGTGTATTGTGACGCATCGGGATCAGGTTTGGGGTGTGTTCTCATGAAGGGGAGATCATGTGGTTGCATATGGCTCATGGTAGTTGAGGTTTCATGAGGATAACTACCCATTACATTATTTGGAGTTAGCAGTAGTGGTTTATTCATTAAAAATGTGGCATCATTATCTCTTTGGTGAGAAATTTATAGTCTTTACCGACAATAAGGACATAAAGAATATCTTCTCACAAGGAGATTTTAATTTTAGGCTAAACAGATTTATGGAATATCTCTAGATGTTTTATTTTGACCTACTGTGCACACTGGGTATGTGAAATTCGGTGGAATATGCATTAAGTAGAAAATTATATGCTCAGATTGGGAAATAGGAATCAGATCAGTGGTAGTTGATGTTAGTCATTGCTAACGTGGAGTTGGAATGTGAGGAACATGGTGGAAGAGTGGTCTTATTTCCAGATTCATTGGTTCATAACTTGACTGGTTTGGTTAAAGAGGCACAAGAATCTGATTTTGAATGTGTGGCGTTGTGGTCGAAACATAGTGGTGGGGAGACCATGGAGGGTTGTGAACTGAATGGAAATTCATTCTTGTGTTGTCGGAATTGGAGGGTGGTGAAAATGGATTGTTAGGTGGAACTTCTCAGTTCTTATCATTATTATTTTTGGGCTTTCGATCCTAAAAATAAGAATATGTATAAGGCATTGAATGTTTAGTTTTGGTGGGTTGTTATGAAATGGGATGTGGATGGGTTTTTCTCGAGATACTTGACTTGTCTATAAGTACAGGTAGAGCTTTAGTGGCCAGAAGGTATGTTACATTCTATACCTATCACATTGTGGAAATGGGAGTAGATAGCAATGGATTTTGTGATAGGTCTATTGATAATGGTCTGGAAACACAATGAAATTTGGGTGATTGTGGATCATCTCACAATGTCGACCCATTTCATCCCGATTCGTGAATCTCATACAGTGGAGGATATGTCCAAAATATATATCCAGGATGAAGTCAAGAGTCATGGTGTTCCAGTTTTTATTGTATTATATTGAGATATGAGGTTCATATCTTGTTTTTGGACTTCTTTGGGGAAATTTCTTGGAACACCGTGGATTATGAGCACGGTGTATCATCCACATATGGATGGAATATCTAAGAGGATAATACAAACCATGGAGAATTTGATAAGGGCATGTGTGATGGATTTTGGTGGTTCATGGTAGGATCACTTACCCTTGGCGGAGTTATCCAACGATAACAATTATCATGCTTTAATACATATGGCTCTGTTTGAGTCATTATATGGGAATTCATGTTGTTCACCACTATGTTGCATGGAAATGGTTGAGACTTCAATGATCGGATCGAGCCTTGTCCAAGAGTCTACGAAGAAAATCAGGTTGATCATAAAGAGGATGGAGATGGCTCCATGTTGTTAGAAATTGTATGTGGACCATCGTCGATGAATTTTTTCGTTCAAGGTGGGTGATGATGTGTTTTTGAGAATCTCTCTTAGGTTGGGACCTCGTTGGTTGGGGACATAGGGTAAGTTATCTCTGAGGTATATTGGGCATTTTGGGATACATGAGGGGATTGGAAATTTGGATTATCATTTGGATTTTCCACTATGGTTTGGTGCAGTGAAAAATGTGTTTCATGTGTCATGGTTGAAAAACAATCAGCCATATTGTGACCATGTGATTAATTTGGATCTTGTTGTGTTAGAATAAGATGTTTCATAGATGCACGTTCTAGTGAAGATTATGGAGAGATGGGAGAAAGTCTTATGGGTAAAATCATCAGTTTACTTCAGGTTTTGTGGAAGCATGGTCAGATTCTGGAGGAGATGTTGTAGCGGGAGAAAGACTTGGCCGAGAAATTGACCATGCTCATTCGACAGAGAGATGACTATCTACTTTCGGAGGATAGAAATTCCAATGGTGGGGAGAATGTAGCACCCATTAGTTTGAGTTATGTATCATTTTTATGCTTTCTTATGTTTTAAATGATCCTGGGATGAGTTTGGATGAGTTTGGTAGTGTTTGGGAAGGTTTTGGAGAGCTTTGGATGCCTTTTTAGGGCCCCACGATTTGAGCATGGTTAGGTGAAACTGTGCGAGATGAATAGTGTGGGTAGTGAGGTATGCCTGGCTTGTGCACTGTTTTTCTAACAATGTGGGGTGGGCCATTCGAGGTGCCTCATCGACGCAACAGTAGGCAACCATTTAGTGTATGGTTTGTCTAATCGTGCGAGCTAACTCTCCAGCCCGTAAAAATGGGGTTTTTTATAAAAAATTATGGGATTAGTCGGGATTTCCCTAAAAACACCCAAACTCTCCCAATAAAGCATCAAACATGATTTCATCTTCTCAATGGTAAGGTGTTCCCTCTCACTCATTTGGGAAAAAATAGATGGGTTTTCCTGGTGTGGTTGAGCCTACTCCTCTCTGGTAAGTCTCCTCGCTTAGTTCGTTGTGCTTTTCCTTAGATCTACTTTTCCCTCTTTATCGGTTATGTAGATATACACCTATTATTTTGATATATTGGGTTTTTGTCCTTGGTTGTTGATTTTAAGGGTTTTTTATGATATGTAAGGACATCTTGAGATGTTTTAGATTACTATTTTCCCAGAGTCGGGTGCGGTTTCATGTGGGTCGTATTTGGATGAACCCTATAGGTAGGTAGATTCTTTCTCGACTCCACTATGTCATTACTAGAAGTATTAGATTCAATTATTTTTTTCTTGAAATTAATTTTGATAATGATGTGTGAATCCTATTGGAAATACACTTGGTGATGATTTGAGGGATTTAGTGTAAAATGGGGTATTACTGCAAAAAGCGGCGTTGTTGAATGATTCAAGAATGTTTATTTAAAAATCATTAGTGGATGATTATTTTTTTTTCTTAAAGATGGTTTTCAGTAAATATTTTGATTATTGAAATTTGGTTGGGCATGGAATTCTATTAAAGGTTTTTTTCAATAATTGGGTGATTTATTAAAGTGAATTGGCATCTGTTGGAAATGGTTGTGTGCTTATTGTGCAACCCTGGTGCTTTGTCCATGTTTTTTGATTAGGTGTTATGGAATATGTTTGTTAGGTAGAAGTTCATGGTATGTTTAACTATAATAGGTTTTGGATAACAGTATGAAGAACCACCAATATGGATAGTGGTTGGGAAGCACTGCTAGTTGGGATTGCGGTGAACGGGATGGGTGGAAGTCCCACCGTAATGACGACTTTATTGTGTGTTTCTTTGGAAAGATGGAATTTTTTGTGTTTATGTGTGAGAGGAATATGGCTTGTGGTATGGTTTTGGTTTTCCCATATTTGACATAGATTAGAAGGGTATGTTTGGGTGTGGTAATGGTTAAGCTTTTTACTGTTTTATAAAAAACTAGTTTATATAAACGTGCTAATGGTTTTATCCTAGTGGCATGTGTAGGGATGTCATTTGGGGAAAACCTACAGGGTATTTTTACTCAACCCCTAATTCAGCATATTAGTTCTTTTTCATGCATTGTTTTCTAGGACACAAGTAAGTATAAAGTATCTCATTTTGATAGAAGTTCATTATGATGCTTTGGTGATGTTGTGGTACTGGGAGTGTGGAGCTTGGTGGGGAGCTATGGATGATTCCCTAATTCCTTGGGTTCTTGGTGTGTAGTCTTCCGCTTGGAACTTTGATTTTGTCTTGGTTTTATTTGGTTGGTTGGTTTTATCTCAAGGGAAAATCATTCCCAAATTTATTCTCAAAGCCCTCATCATTTATTTACATCACTTGGAGCCCAAGGAATATCACATAAGGCCAGGTATCCCCTACCCTATCATGAAAATGAGATGGGGTGGGAAGTTTCAGTATGTATTCTATATTTTAGAACATCAGATTGTAAATATTCATCGTATCATATGACTTTTTCGATCATCGTTAGACCATAGTGTCTATAGGTATGTAATTATCAACATCATTCCTAAATGTATACCTTTTGTGATAATATTTCATTCTTTTTATGGTATGAATTTATTGTAAACATTAGGATTTGATATATTACATCACAGTGATACATCATTCAAGAAATAAATCATCATTCAATGATGTTATGATATTAAAACATTAACATAAGTCTTTATCTAATTGTAAGTATATAATATAAAACCTTTACTAATCATAAGGATTTGCAAAAGTATGAATTTCTCTTGTATTTTATATATATCTTAAGGATATTGTGAAAGGTTCTAGTATATTAGGATACTATAAAATATTATTCACTCAATTATAGAAAATTTTTAACCAGAATAAAAATAGATAATAAAAATATGGTTAGAACTTTAAATAAATTGAACTTCACACTTCAATAAAAGTCATTAGAGACAAAATGGAGCGTTTCGTCTTCAATATTCATTTGAATAAATTAAATGTGTTGTAATAATATTAGTTATTATAAAAATCACCCACATTATATGTTCATAAAACCCATAGAATGTTAAATATGAAATTATATGGATTTTATTGGAAGAATTTTTCAATAAGATGCTCTTTATAATACGTAAAAATATTTAAAAGTGTAAAAAAAGGAATAATCCATTTTATTATCCCTTTTTTATGATCCAAAAGTTAGATTCAAGAAAGGATCTAACCCAATAAATATCTCACACTGAACATTATAATTTCTTTTATAGATTATTTAGATGAATTATAGTTTTGCATTGATTTTCTGAAAAATATTAAAAACAGAAATAGATGAAAAATTGAAATTAATTTTAAATATTCGATGATTAATTGTATATAAGAATAATTCTTAAAACATTGTTAAAAAATAATAATAATTATAAAGATAATTGTATATACCTTATCCATATGGCACAGAGTCATTAGTTCTTTGGCTTGGGAAAGGGTTCGACTAGAGGTTTAGGTAGAGGATTATGATTTTTGATGATGTTTTATAATAAGTATGTTTGGAACTGGAATCTTAAATTCCATCCTTAAAGATTCTAGAATTGGTCATAAAATTTCTTCTTTTAGATCATGTAACCCCAATGTCTATTTTATCGCATCCTCTCCATGTCATCAGTGATAAAAAGTAATCCATACTCCACTTGATATTCTCATCATCAACCTCAACAACTCTAAAGTAGATAATATTAAGTCTATGAGGTATTTACCTAAATACCACAGCTACATAACTCTAGGTAAGAATAACATCATGTCATTCATCATCTGTGTACATGCCGATAGAACAAAATCATTTTTCTAAATTTATACAGGATGATGGATATTTATTTAATAATACCTCATCTATAAAGATGCCACTTAGAATTTTTGACAAGTTCTAACCAGACAGATATATCCCTCTCCTCTACTCATCATTATAATAGTTCAACAATTCTATATTCCCCTCCTTTATAAAATAGTTAGAATTATTTTTTATATCATAGAGATCCAACCTATAGTGGTTAGTGAAATTGTTTTACATTTTCTTACATATAATTGTTCCTCTGAATAATATGAAAATATATCTCCAATAATATTTAATGAAACTATGATCATCTCCTAAAACAAACTATGGAGTACAATGTGGTTCAATATTTGGTAGTTTTGAGGGTTTAATTTCATAGATATGGATGACAGTGCATGAAAATGGGTTCATAAGACAAGTAATATCTCATAAAGTGGTATTTCAAGTAGTAGAAACCGTTATCTAGTAGAATAATTTTAGGATTCTGAATGGAAGGACCTATAAAAAATTTATCCATGCAACATGTCATGGAAAATATAATAATCCTATGGAATTTTTATCCAATGGGACATTTTCCCCTAGATTTCAAACAAGGATCTAGTATGTGGATTTGTTCTTTATATAGTCTAATTCTCTAAAATGTAGAAACAATATTAGCAATTCATTTTTCAGATCAACTTGAGTAACTCTATCTGTTATCTAGGTAAAATCATCATTACATAAATATTCGATTATATAATAATTTAAGGTTTCTAATTACGAATCTAATAATATTATAAGATAGAGTTATTTTTTCAACATAGACATTATTTACTCTTTTTTCAAGGATATATCTCTTTTAATATTAGAAATTTTAGGAGTAGATTTATCAAATAATTATCCAACCCATAAGCCACTAGATTTTTAATAATATTATTGATCTTCATTTTATTATAGGATCAAAATATGAAATTTTCAATGATGATCCTTCCTATAAATTTATTTGTTTTTTTATTTTTAGTCATATAATCTAAAAAAAGTATATTATTGATTTTATCTTCATAATTATATCCCTGGGAAATAATATAACTTTTAGGATATTTATTCCTTCTATTAAATATATTTAAAATTGAGGAAAAAAGTCAAACTATTAATTAATTAATTCAATATACTTTAGTGTAGAATATGATAAATCTTCTTGAGTATTTGGAACTATCATGACATATTCAAATTGAGAAGATATAATTCACATCATTGGATGACAATTCTCCTTTAACATATTCATAATATATTTTTTTCCTTCTAGAAATGAGTATGAGATGTTAGACTAGAAAATTTGAATATTCCTGAGGATTTTAGATTACTCATTCCATGTTTTATTAAGCTAAAAAAGGTGTTTCAAATAGTTCTAATTTAAAATACTTCAATTATATTATAGAAAAATAGTTTAATATTATGTTTATTAGTTGGTCTATTAATGATTCAAATTTTGTTAAAACATCATCTGAATCTCCTACCTATGTATTATAAAAATTCCTTATCATTTTATTTGATTAATCAATTATCTACAATCTTCTAGAGAAGTCATTATTCGAGATTGATTTCTCTTTTAATATATGAAAATAATCCTTGTATGATTTTGTCTCATACTTAATCTAATATTTTTTTTACTTTACCTTTTTGAAACTCCTTAAGAATTTCATAAAAAAATTTCATGACATGATAATATCACTATGAATCAGTTTCATCATGATTTAATGTTTATGGAGCATCATGATTATTAATTCCAAAGGATGGTAATTTTTTAGTGACCCTAACTGAGGGAAATATATTTTTATTTTATAACTTGTAATGAAATATACTTATTTAAAAATATATTATTCCGTACTAAATAAGAGAATTAATTATTATTATTTCACATATCCTTAATATTTTAAAAATCCATCTCAATTTACATAGATTAATATTATATAATAAGAATTATTCCTATTGAAACATTTTATCCGACATTATCTTCATGTCTGATATCACAACTGATTACAACTATAGTTTTCTGATTCATTATATCAGTAGATGATTTACCTTCATATGTAATCTCATCCACAAAATAGGATATAATTGGAACCAACTCAATTGTAGTATTTCATGGATCCTGAGGAAAAACGATGGCTGTTGGGGGATCAACAACTCTAATATGATCCCCTCAATATGATCACTAACTTTAGTATTGACATACTATTATACTTCCTTATACCTTTTCTTTTTCACTTCATTATTATTTTGTGAAGAATTCCAAAAACACGTCACATTATTTATAAATTATTATAACATAATATTATTCATTCAAAAAAATTTATCTCAGCATCTGATTGGTATTTATCCTTCTTATTATAGATAAAGTTCAAGATTCTTCTATATTAATAAAACATAAGTCAATTCATTAGTTGATTGAAAGGATTCATATAATGAATTATAATCCATTTCAAGGTCACTTTAAAATCATACAATTTTAGATACATAAAATTAAATTCCTAACTAGATTTCTAAAATTATCCCTCTCTCTATCCTATAATGATCTGAATGTTCTAGGAAAGGACATATTGGTCAAGTTGGAGGACATTTTCGAAAATCATTTAAATATTTTAACTAGAAAAATGATTTAATGATTTAATATAGACATATTTCATTATAAATATTTAAGGAGATATTGTAGTGATATAGGCCCTCATGGGGATATTGAAAAGCTTCAATTATTATCTCAGAAGAAATGGTGATGTGTTTCAAATTCACTTGTGATTGTACACAATCTTCAATATGATCAATGAGAAACCAGGTTTTTATATAAAACCCCCTTACTTAATTGTGGAAAATGTATCCTATTTTATTATCCTTAATTATCCTGTAGTACTTTGATATCTTATAACTATATTTAGTATATGATTACTTTGATTTAGCCATCCAAGATCCACAATTGTTCCTAGTAGCACCTGTTGATCATTTCCACATGAAAAATATTTCATTGAACTTCCCAATGCTCCATAGTGGGCTATATTATTTCTCACCATAATTGAGAATGATTCTTGATGTCTACAAGACAAGATCTTATGGTTAAGATTTTGATAATTGAAAAAAGGGAGTGATTTATTGAGAGTGTGTGATTGGGTGACCTGGGGTTCAAAAAAGAGTTGGTCTAATAAAAGAGACAATTAAAATTAAAAAATCATGTCAATAAGATATCCATAATATCAAATTAAGTGAAATATATCATGTTTTCCTAAAATATATTTAAAAATTGAAATCCAAAAAAAGATAAAATGATATAGGGATGAATAAATAGTAAAGGCATATAATATATCTAAAATACTAATTTAGGACTTAAACCACATTGAAAATTTAATTAATTCTAAATTTAAATTCAATTCATATAAAACCTATTAAATCCATTCAATATTAATGAACCATTAATTTAATAAAATAAATCATCTCATAAGGTATGTGTAAATATGTCTACTAGTTTATATTCATTCATAATGACCTCTAAGGAAATATCAACATTTTATAAGATATCCCCAAGGAAATGTCTCGTCAAATCATTATGTTTCATTCTTGAATTGATTATTGGATTCATAGAAATTTTGATATAAGAATAGTTATAACATTTATTTGTAACTTGATCAAAAACTATTCCAAAATCCACTAAGGATTGTTTTATTCACATCACTTTTGAATTAAATAATACACTAAAATGTACTTTGGTTTAATAAATAGCCATTAAATAAAGTGTTTCTTTTTTAATTATCCAAAATACTAATTATATTCTGAGAAATTTTTAGTTTACAGATTCTCATTTTTATAAAAAACAAAAGTATAAAATTTGAATTTGAATATGAAATTTGGTCATAGTCATAACTATAATGGCTCAGAGCATGAGGGGTACCCATGCTCCCATTAATTATTTAACAAAAATGTAAAAGTTAGGTTATTACACAATGTATAATAATTTTATACCATAAGAAGAAACATTGAAAATAAGATATTTTAATATTTAATATCTAAAAACTATCCCAGTAGGGACATGATAGAGCTCAATGAGGATTTATTCAAGACTGAGCAGTGTAACTTCCCCCAATGAGAAAATATTCACTAAATACATCATGAATAAACTGATAGTCTGCAATCAAACCTATGTTGCATCATTAATATGTGGATAATAACATGATCAAGTGTCTCAATGGCACAACTTAAAGCACTCATTTAGATTGAAAAAGCCTTAGCACACTTCCCATGGATATAATTTTCATTTCTAAGGCCTCCAAACATCTCCTGTCTAGAAGTGTCCCTATAATAAATTCAAAATTTATAATATTTAGTGAAAAAATTAAAAAGGTTAACTCTTAAACCAATAGATGGATCATGGTTCTGATTCCATTTAGGTACATTCTAAATTGCCATCCTGGAAGTAACATCAACTATAGTAAAACATTATTCAATATTGTAGAATGTTAAATTCCAGTGCCTTCACTCCATGTTTTTCGGGTCCTCATAAAAAAGACCATAATATAGAACTCGACATTCGATGTGCTAAATTGAAAATTTAAAAACAATTCTTTTTTCCCTGTCCTAATATTTTCCAATATCTCATTATCCAGAAATGAAGTTATGTATATAGCACCAAATTTGATTTAAAAATATACACAAACACCATTCCTATAATATTTATTCCCAATAATGTTTAAAATAATCAAAATCAATATATCTGTCAGGATGAAAATCAATTTTATCAAACATATAGTATCTGATACTTATATAATCCTCACAAGTTATCTCCTTAATATGATATCTTTTAGAATAAAACATTTCTTGTTCCTAAATCAAAGGGTAGAAGTCATTGCATCGTTCATTAATATAACAAATAAAATTTTTAAGCATAATTTACTTCTCATTATCCTTTTAATATAAGGAGGAATTCTCTTCATATGTGGGTGTATAGGAACCCTGTTTATCAGAGGATGTAAGAGAAGATATATTTTCATCAATTACCATATGTGGATGGATTTTTTTCTTCTCCATTGGAATCCCCAGTTATTTAGTAACAATGGATCTATCCAAATTAGATTATTCAATATGTCATTGAGTCTACCTAAGATTGGAAATGATAAAACCATCAGAATATATAAAATGTTTATTACCTTTTTTGGCACTCTATTGTAGTCATTAATAAAAAAAATTCATGTCCTTCCTCGTGATCCTCATGACTATAATCACTAGAAATATAGTGGGTCTCATTTTTCACTATGTTATTGGTTGGAAAATCTACTAAATTGTCTATAATAGGATTATCATTGTTGACTGTCTCCAGAAAACTGGAGAAAACGTCAACATGACTTCATTGAGACTGTTCTAGGATTAATATAGGGTAGATGAAGACATCATGGGTGCCTTATCATTACTGGGTACATCTTGTTCATTAGAAACAATTCTATATTTCACAATCCAAATTGTTTTCCCTTTACTCAGTGGAGGTTTCCTAATGGTAGTATTGGTTATTGAGTCTTTCCTAATGCTACCATTTCTAAGGGAGTTTCCAAGATGTAGGAAATTAGATATGTAGCTAGTAATGTTTTCCTATACCGCTTTTTGAAAAAATCCTACGATCACAATTCTAAATATAGTTAAATGAAGGTAGGTGTTGCATAAGTTCAACCTCAATACAGAAACGTGCAACCGACAACCTTGTCATATTTTGAGTAGTGGAATCCTATTTAATGGGATGCCCTATTAATTTAGTAATATGTAAGATAGAAATTTGTTTGTATAAGTGAAAAAAAGACCATAGGAGAAAAAAAATATGTGGAAAAAGGGATTCAATTTTAAATGAAAACATGGGTGCCATTTTAAAACGTTCATTAAGTTGAAACCAAAAGTCCATGAATTCTTATACCAACGCTAGAAGTAATTATTTTCATAGGAAAATTGAATCACATTATCCAACAAATTTAGCAGGATGATCTCAAAATCCAAAAATCCAATGAATTCAATGGATTTTGACACGAATTTCTATGAGGTATGAGGATTAAATAATTTACCTAGAAGAAAAAAAATCTAGGATCAGAATAAAGAAATTGAGCCTCTACATTTTAAAAGGAAATGGTCAAATTAAATATTTTATGAAACTACTTCAGATGAAAGTATTTAGCAAGCATAAGAGGGACAACAAGATCAAAATATTTTACCTGAGAGTTCCCTACAACCACATTCGCAAAGCTACATGAATCAAAAGGGTTAGGGAATCATCCTCACTTCTATGAATCACATTCTATCGTCTAATCCAACTTTCCGAAACATTGAATCTTTAGGTCACAATCATATGTTTTTATAAAAACAAATAATAAAAAAATAATTTCATATAAATACATTCACAAATATTTGGTATTAGAAATCTGAGAATATTTTAATATTTCTCAAAATTTAGAACCCATGCATATATAAAATTATGATATATATTCTACATATAGTTAGGTACTAAAATCTCCCAATTATTTATATGTACATCTTCTTATCAATAGGTTTTCCAACTTTATAAAAATCCATTATAATATTATAACTCATAGGACTTTATCAAGTCATTATTCCTTTACGTAATAATATTTTATGTAAAAAATCTATATATTTTATTTAATTAAAAAAATACACCAAATAATTTCAATAAATCCAAAATATAAAAATGATATTTAACTCAAATGTAATGATCATTGTAAATAATTTTTTCATGGGTCTAAAAAAAATTACACAAATTATGATTTTTAAAAAAATAAATCTCATCATTAACATGAATTTAAACTAAAAAATATTCTTTGATGGTTTTTTTAAAATATTGGCATCATAAAATCAAATATAAAATTGATCTTACAAATGAACATGAACATGAAATTTTATTCCAAGGTCTATGTGGTTATTAAAGACCATAAAAGGTGTCAGTTTTTATGAAAATAAAATTCATAATATAGGAGTCTTCAAAACCTAGAAGTTTTTTGACATAAACATCATCCATTAAAGAAACTTTTAGAAATTATTATTCAATATCCATAAATATTAATTTAAAATTCATAAAATATGTGTATTCTAGAAGGATCCTAATAGATTATTGTATTGAAACTGGGAAAAAAGACACCTCATAGATTATCCCCACCTCTTTGATGTATCCGCTAAAACTAACCAAGAATTATTTCGAGTGATCACACCATGAGCATCAAATTAATGTAGAAATATCCATTTAGTTTAAATTAATTGTTAATTAGAGTGTATATCAACTAATTTTCAATCATTGATTCTCTTGAACTCTTTTAATTACTATTTCAGAAAAACTAAACAAATATCCTCCATTAATAATTCTTCTATTATTTTATGTTCAAGATAGGTTAAAATAAAAGTAAAGTAAACTATTTTCCCATTATTCGTTCTAGTTTTAACTCCATTATAAATATTTACAATAACATTATATATTTAATGTATTTAGTAGATTTTTTAATTTCTAAGAGACAAAATTTAAGGTTAATCATATTAAAACATTTTATCACAGGATTTAACTTGATCTTGTTCCCCATCATCATCCTCTTTGTTATGAAGGAGATTTTCAAATATCATAATTTATTTAGAGTAACATAAGTTATAAATATAAATCTTTTTATAATCAATGTGATCAATTTCAACAAATTTTACATTACTATATCTGTAACACAAAAATAAATAGGTTTTTTTGTAAATTAAAACATTTTATGATAACTTATTTTGAATGCAACACCAAACTCAAACGAGATGTGACATATTAGATTCATATTAGAAAGAAAATTATATGAATAATAAAATATATCATAAATAAAAATATATTAATCAACCAAAAATGTTTATATTTAAGGGAGATGTAATTAATGTGATCAAATGTTAAAAAGTATTATTCCTTATCAAATAATTATTTTTTTAAAGTGTTGTACTTTATAATCCAAATAAAATAAATTATGCACTTTTAAAAAAATTATTATATATTAACTAATATATTAACATTCATAAAATTAAAAATTGATATGGAACTATTTTAAGAATACTGATTTTTTAAATATACAAATTTGAAATAAAAATTTATATTTAATTATATGTTTTATATTAATTTAAAAAGATAAATTTATAAATTTAATAATATCAATTTAATAAAAAAATAATTTATTTATTAATACTTTCAGAATTATCTCTTATTTGTTTAATTATCTTAAATAGGTATTTTTTATTTCAATATTGGAGAATTCAGTTTTTATGAATATCATAGCATTTTTTTAGTTATCATGATCTAGAAGAAAATTAACCTTTTTATAAAAAAATCAAGAGAAATAATATTTATGGGGACTGAAATGATTAAATTAAAAATAATATGTTGAATTTTTAAAATCCTTGTTAAACATTTTGAAACTTATATAAAGTTTTATTCTAATAATTTGTTTCATATTTTTTTTCATTTAATTTTTTAAAGGAATAATTATATATTGTATTACATTTAAATAAGAAAAATCCTGTTATGATAATAATAAAAAAATTATTTTCATATAAATTAAAAAAACTATTTTCTACTTAATCTTTTTTTAATGAATAAAATAAAATCTAAAAATGGTTTTTAATTGATATGTGTGCTAATATTGACATTAATTTTTATCACCCTATGAAATTTTATTTGAAATATTTTATATAACTTTATAAATCATTTGGGAAAAATAATATAATTTTTCTCATTTTTCTTATGTGTTAAAAAAATATCTTCTGTAAAAATTAATTATCAAAGTAAAAAAGAAAATATGGAAAAAATGAAAAATATAATTGTAAAAGACGTAAAAATTTGAGTTAAAATGTGTTGTTAAGTTTTTACATATAACCTTCATACACTGTTGATTTTCACTTTCAGGATCAATTTTATATTTTAATATTTACTCTACCTTTTATATATTCCAAATATTCACGTCCTCTCCATTATAAAATGATTCATCACAACCACGCTTCTCTTAACACACAAAGACACATCTATTCCCCCAAAACCTACATAAATAAAACCCATAAAACTTATCCACATTATAGAGGTTTGAATCTTTTCAAATTTTAACCTCTCAATTCCTTGATCCATTTCAAAATGAGATCTTCTAAGGAGTATGTTAACATTATGAATTACTCAATTTCTATTATATTCCATTATTTTTATAGAAACACCATAGAACAAATAATAACAATGAAATTATGATAACATCATTATCACTGATATGAAAAAAATATTATTATTCCATGGGAATATCCATTTTCTACCCTCAACAATAACAATTCAAAAAATGATGATATCTTTATATATACATGCAGATTACAACCTCCTTGAATTATTTTCTTGATTTTTCATCACTATATTACATAGATGGTTTTAAATGTACATTTAATGGATTAGGTTTATTGTTATAAAATTATTATTTTTATAAAATTATAATTCACCCTTTAACTTCCTATAGATCTAAACAAAGTGAACTTGTTTCTTTTGAGTGTATGAGGGCTACCGCCTCCATGGTGGTGACATTTTTAAATTTTTTCAATATCCATTTATTTTTTATCAAAAATCCTAAAAACTAATTAAAAACCTAAAACATTAAAATAATTTCATGATTATTAACTAATAATTATATTATTCAAATTTAGTCCCTTCATTAACCATACTCTCTAATTGATTATAGTATTTTTAGGTTCATGTTACTTTAAACCCTAATATGAAAAATGTTATTACTATATAACTTTGGAAATTGTGGAAACATATTTGAAGTTTATTTTTTAAAATAATAAGTAAATTAATTTTTACTGTAATTGTAATGGTACTATCTTACCTGTTATTATGATACCACATCATTTTTGAAAAATTGCAAAAATAAGGTCATCACTGAATTTCGATCATGAATTGTATGAAAAATACATGTGGGTTGAAATTACAAAAATATAAATAATTATAAAAAATAAATTCTAATTTCGATAATGATTTCTAAATGATGAACATTGAATGTATATTTAAAAAACAACAATACCTTTTGAAACTAGAACTAAATATTCACTGAATGATATTAAAATTTTATGATAAAATTAAAATATAACTAAAAATATATTTGAAATTAATAATTATAAATATAGATAATAAAATGTTATAAGTATGATATTTTTTTTCAATAGTTTAAAAACGGATTTTTTATAGGAGGTAAAATAAGAATTTTGGAATTCTGGAATGAATATAATGGTTTTTAATCTGAATTTTTCTTCCTTGAGATATATTGGGTATTCACCACTAGTTTCCTTTTTTGGTGTACATTTTGGACATAGATTTATTTTATCATAAAAATTCATGAAATTTAAGATATTTAGAAATCCATCCAATGCTCCACCTTTCATTGGTTTTATATTTGAATTGATAATGATGAGGTTTGGATATTTGTTAACTCAATCCCACTTTATTTGAGTTATAATGTTACATCCCAAACTTACAACATTTGTGATTGGTTTCTTCCACCCAATGATTTTATGTTTTACAAACTATTTCTATTTGGGTAAAATTACATTTATGATTCTATTGTTTCTCCATGTTGAATTACATCCCTATAATATTATATAATTGTTAAGAAAAGTTCTCATTCAATTTAATTATTTTTTTCATCCATGATCATAAATTTTATTCCCACCAATTTTTCTCACTAAATTTTGAAACCAAATGTTATGTTATCATATGGGTCTTCCATCATTCAAATATAATATTTTAAAAATTACTTTTTCTTTTCGTTTTTTATAATATTGGTTTTAAAAAAAGTTATATTAAAATATTCCAAAGGATTTACATTCATGATCATACATATTATATTCTACTCCACATTTTCTATACAAAACATTATATTTTTTCATGCCTACATTATAATATACTCATTTAAAAAATAAGTTGGTTTCAAAAATTTTCAATCTAGTTTTTGAAAATTAATTTTGAACTTTACCTACATCTTCATATTTTACAACAATTGCAAAAAAATATCTAAAAATTGTTTTATAGTTTCATTCATTATATGAGATTCTATATTTTTATTTATAAAATTAAATGTTACCCTATGTTTTCCAAATTATTTTTAATATAGAGGATTTTTAAAATCAATGGAAATATTCATATACTTTAATAAATTAAATGTTTGATTTTTAAAAAGAATTTATTATTTAAAAATTCATTTTCATTTCATGAGTTTTTAAGATATAAGTATTCTGTGATTTTATATTTTTATAAATAATTTTAAAAAATATCATTAACTTATGCAAAAAATACTGAATGTCTTTTTATGGGATTAATACGATAACATTTTTTTATCATAGGGTTTATATTTTTACAAAAAATCATTTTTAAGGACACTATTCAAATAAATTCTCAAGATGGACTCCTTAATGTTTTGGAAATGTTTCCACGAAACCAATACCAATTCAATGGTGTAATAAATATATGTGTGAGATATTCGGGTTTCCATGTTCTAATTGAACATATATGTATGGATGATTATTTTTTTAAGCTTTGGTTCAAATACCAGCATCAAATAAATTAGTTAAGATTTTATATCACCTGAGATGATAAATTGTTGTGTGTACATGATGCGATTATATTTTCCACGTGTTTATTATTTCCAAATGATGTGGGATACTTTTCTCACATGATTTTATGAGAACATTACCCAGGAAGAAATGGTGACATGTATCTTGTTAGAACATGATTTGGGATCCTTTTTAACAATTTTTACTTCAACATAATGTGGGAATCTATGCTCACTAGTTTTTTGTGTGAACATAGTGAATGATGATTTGTTCAAAATTTTATAATGTTAATGTTGATACATGTATATTTTTTCATCCTCTAATTGTGTGATTGTGATGAAAGAATCTTTTTTCATAGGTTTTTTCATGAATGTGGTGTAGGTATCTTTGTTCAAAATATTTGTTATGATTTTCGTTGTATTATAATTATTTATTATAATATTTTTATTTGACATGAACTATTTATATATGCCTCTAATTATTCCTCAAATAAAATAATTAATATATATGTCAATTTTACCATCGAATAAATATGTTCATTTGAGATTACATGTATTTCTGTCATGATGTTTGAATAAATATTTTGGTTACATGTTCTTTTTTAAAACAAAATTTCTCCCCTGTACTATTTTTATCATATAAAATATATCTAACCTTTTATGAAATGTTGTTGATTTTTTCATATTTTGAATTTCAGGTCACCCATTTATTATTCTTACATTACCTAGGATATTAAGATAAATGTGACTTATGGGAGGTCTATAAGAGTGACTACTATGGAACAATTATAGAGAAATGTTCCTTGATATTGTAAAATAAATTTATTATATCTCTATTACTCATATACATTAAACCTTATATTCTTGGGATTATGTAATATTTTTAAGCGGTAATATTTTAATTATGGAAATAATTTAAAATAAAATGTTTTAATCTTACCTTTTCTTAAATACAGTGTTTAATGAATGATTTTTATCACAATTTATGGGAGTTCATGTCTTGGAGACTCAACTTGTATCAAGTATGAGTTTTGTTATTTCTTTATAATTAGGGAATTAATTTTGAGTATTAGGATGAGATAAAATCAGTGAAAACCGAAGGACGAGGCTAAGTGTAGTATAACATCCTCACATTTTATTATTTAAGAGATTTTTTAGTTTCCATGAAACTAAAAACCTATTTGGTTACCGGTTAGTACATGTAGTTGTGGAACTCCAACAAGGTGTAATAATCATGAAAAATTAAGTTTGAATTTCAAATTTATCTATACTCATGGCATGATGTGTGGGCCTAAAACAACACACCGATATAGAAACTACTGAGAGTTGTGCATTGATTGATCACATAACCATTATGAACCATTATGAATAATTTTAATTGTATGTGAGGATGTAACTATAAAATCTAAAAAACCAAATAGGAAAGTGACTATGGAAAACTAATGATAATGTAATGAAGTGATAGGATTATCCAGATATATAATATTAGAAATCAAATTATCAATGGTTGAAATGAGGGTGTCATTATAGAAGACATATTAAGATTTATCTTTTTTATTCATGGGATAATTTAATCTAATTCTGTTGGATATTATCATAACAATTTTGGACTTATTATTTGGTTGGAGATAATATCATGAAAATGATCATGTGAAAGGTATATATCAAGAAACTCTTATAAAAAACTATGGAAGAATGTTTGGTAAAAAGAATTATGATAAAGGAAAATCAAAATTCATTCAAATTGTATTTGAAATTAATATATCATAGTATCTAATATTATGAGGTTTATATATTTGTAGATAATATATCTTATTTCTATTTTGGATCCCAAAGATTCATTATTCTATGAATGATAAGTAAACTGTGTAGGAAACAATTTATTTAAGGGGAAATCTAATTCCCTAATAATTTATAATATATATTTCAAAATTTGTAATATGTTCGATATCTAGTTTCACATGAAAAACCAAACTTAAATTATCCAAAATATATTAATTTAATATTATTAAGAAAATCATAATAATAATAAATACTCTATTAAATAATAGTTTTTTATCAGCTAAAAATCATTTGACTTATAATTAAATAATTTATATGATTTAATTTTAAAATGGGTAGTAATTCCTCAAATAAGTGTTTATTTAAATGTTATAAATTTTTATCCTAAAATATTTAATTTAAACAATTGTAAAAATATTTATATTTGAACTATTATATTAAGAAACTATAAATAAAAAATTGATATTAAATAATTTCAAGAACACTTAATGCTAAAAAAACCATATTTTAAAAAAAATTAATTTTGTTTATATATTTTATTTCCATTTAAATAATAATTTGATAAATTTATATAGTTTGGTTTTATAAAATGAAATGAAATTTTTTATGTAGTATGTAAAAGGATTATTGTTATTTTTTTGGGATTTTTCCAAAATAGATGATTTTTTAGAATAGTGAAAAGTATTATTTTTATAAATACTAAAAAAATTTGGAAGTAATAATGTATAAGGATGATGTAAAACAAATTCATGAAGATTAATGTATTTATTTATTATAATAATTTATTTAAAATACATTTTTTAATTTATAAACCCCATGATTAATATTTTGAAACATAAGTAATATTTCAATCTGAAAAGCAATTCATGTTTTTATTTTACATATGATTTGATAGGGTAAAATTATATTTTGGAATTTATTTGAAGTCCACATGTAACATATTTGGTTAATAGTAAACCAATTAATTCCTTTTAAATCAAAAATATTTATAATTTTACCTTACACATAAATTTTAAGCATAAAACCATGTTTTTTTCTAAAAAATATTTTCACATGTTATGTGCAAGAATTAGAAAGTAATTTTATATATTCCGTTGTAATTTTATTCCAAAATTTGGATTTAATATTATGAAAAATTATATATAAATTACATAATATGTCCCATTTTATTTTCAATCAAAACAATTAAATTACATTTTTAATATTTACATACCATTATAAAAACCAAAATATGAAAAAAGTGACAAATCTAGATCTAAAATTTCTAATGTTAGTTAATAAAATTTTATAAAATTATATGTACAGCATCTTATGACTTCATCAATCCCAAATCCAATATTTTTTATTATTTTTTACATTTGAAATTTGAATATTGAATTTTCTTTTTTTATATATTAAAAAATGACAGTCCACTCCCTTAGAAAAATGATTTTTCACCACCCCACTTATCTTCACAACCTAAGCCTCTAGGATTCAACCCAATATTTTAAAATATCTCCCTAGTACACCTATACACGAGTCAATATTTTTTATTATAAAAATTACACATCGCATACCCTTAATCCATTTTCCAAAGGAACACTTCCAAGGATTAAGGAAACATTCTCAGTTGCATATTTTTATTTCTTTTTCCATCATTTTATTTTACTACCTTTGAAAAATTATGATATACATGAAATTATTATAAAATAATTATTAATAATATACTTAAATATTATTATACTAATGGAATATCCATTTTATACAATCTTCCGAAAAATTAAAAATGAAGAAATCATCATCTGTATGTGTAGATTACTGCATCCATGAATGTTGTGCCATATTTTTCATCACCTCCATACAGTTATTATTGTAAATGTAAATTAAAAGGATTAATATGATATTTATAACAAAATTAATTTTCATAAATTATAAATCATTCCCTATATTTCACCAAATATATATGAACTGATCACATCATTCGTACATACATTCAGACTTCTACATCTAGGAAAGTGATGTATTTCATTTTTTAAAATATCCTATAATTATTTATCCAACACTATTATAACCATATTCAAAAACACAAATAATGTACATAATATCATTATTATTCAGTAATAATGACATCATTACAAATTAATCACATTATTATCCATACCCAACCATCAATTATATCATATTTTTATTTAGGTTGGATTAATAGACTAAATTAGAAATGATATAATTTTTTATAGTGGGTTACTGAGGAGACATAGTTACTAGTTGTAAAGAAAAATAATATTTTTTTAAAAAATTAATCTATAATGGTTATAGTATATAAGTTTTTATTAACATACCACCCCTCATTCATCAAAATTACCAAAACATGTTCATCATAGACTTCATCATGACACACCATAACTAAAACACATTTTAAAGAAATTCTGAAAATAATAACTAATTATAAAAAAATTAATTTTCCTATAATTATATATACAATATTAACATTGAATCAATAAAAAATATTTTTCTTTGTCATTATAGAACAAATTCTAAATAAATAATCAAATATAATAACATTTTATAATGAAAATTAAATTCATATAACTACTATATTTGTAATAAAAAATAAAAAATTAATGTTATAGATGATTGTTGGAATGAATAAGGTTTTTAAATAGCTTATTATGATATTCATTTCTAATATACAAGTGGATGTATAAATTTTGTGTAATTTTGGAATAAAGGTAATCGTTTTTCATCTTAATTTTTGTTCACAAAGATATTATAGTTATTTACTAAGTGTTTAATTTTTTGTGAATATATTATACATGAATTTGATTAATCTTAATTCTAAAAGAAATATAATGTATTTACAAATCCATTTCATATTATACCATTCATGGTTATTCAATTTGATAGATAATGATAATGAAAATTTCTCTCAGAACGGGTCTCCTGCATCCTCACCTCTCACAATCGGTGCATCAGGTCCCACTATTGGTGGTTCAACTCTAGCAATATCCTTTTTTAGAACCCTCAACAACTATCATCATGAAGGTATATCTGTATAATTCCAATCACACATCTATGAACACATAATATCACTTTATGAAATTTACGAATGAGTAATAATCAATAATGTCACAAAATTTCCATTACCCAAACCTCACAACAAGGTAAAAACCAAGGTGTAACATCTACACTTAACCATCCTACAACAAGGCCCTAGTTACAAGGGTAAACACATTATAATATCATGTTTCTCATTAGAAACCCATTTATTCTCATCTTATATTATTTAAAATCATTTTATATTCTATATTAGACACCATTTCCATTTCAATTTCAAAATAATGGAAAAAAATTTATGTTCAACAATGTACCCAAAACCCTATTTTCTCAAGCATTTCTAAAGTGATACATTTCATAATAATCCAAAGTGTCTAGAATGATTCATGCATACTCCAGCATCTTGTGATATCGAGCCATTAAACAATAACCATGATTTTTTTAAAAAAAATTACATCACATAATAATATTTTCATCCATGGTGAAATAATATTCAACTCCAATAGAAAAAATAATAACATCAATCCCACCCTGGGTACTTGGGACCTTTACAGTACATTGGTTTTCAACTCCCATGCATGAGCTCATAACCAAGTCATAAATCTTCCATGTCTCTTATATATCTTTCCCAAATAGTAAGGGAAAAAATAAAATAAATCTGCTCTAATACAACATGGTAATGCCCTGAACAGGGTTTAAGTTACCGGTTTCCCGAGCTAGTCAGTCACATGACCTCAGGTATGAATCCCTATACACATGAGGCTTTTGACTAGTAGAAATTTTCTAATATCAATCATGATTATAAAATACCCTATTATCATTAAAGTAATATACCAGTGTAATAAAAGAATAAATAACAGAATTAAATATCATCAATAACCATGAATAACCAGTACCCCAAGATAACCAAAACTAAAAATACAATTTAATGAATATATTGTAGATATTCAAAGATAAAGTATGTGACAAGTGTCAAAATGAAAAATAAAAAATAAATATACTAAAAACCGCAAGTGGGCCCAAAACAACATTTGTTTCCCTCATCCATGCTCCATCCCAAATCATCCAACTAACACTATTTATTTCCACTTCACCTATCTATTAATTTTTTAATCTAATCATGTGGCGATAAGGTAGCCCCGGCAGGGTTTGAGTACACCTCAACAGGAAACCACCAAAGACATCTAAAATAATATCCTATCAAATAATGGAGTTTTTATTCACATACAAAACAATTATAATGTATATGTAAATAGTTATCACATTATCAATTAATCTTTTTTTAACAACATAATCCCCCCGAGTTCCCTTAACACCTAAAATTCGATACATTGTCATCTCAGAATGGAGCCAACAATTTATTTTAGAGATATGACATCTCATATTACCATTTTATCCATTCTTTACCTCAGTAAACAGATAAATACCATTGCTACCATTCATTTCTACAACTAACACATGAGTTCCATAATAACCACACATTGTTTTCAATTAACTGTTGAATTCCATTATTACTACTCATTGTTCTTAGTTAATTTATGAATGACATTGTTACAACTCATTATTCTCTATTATCACATGAATTACATTGTTACCAATCATTGTTCTTAATTAACACATAAATTCCCTTGGTACCACTTATTATTCTCATATAGTCATGAATTCCATTATTACCATTCATTGATTCAAATTCATTTTATTAATTAATCCAACAATTAATTAATCTCAAATTTTCATTGAAAATTAAATGATTAGTCGATCACATCAATACCCTTAATTATTTCCCCTATTAATTAAACTCACAAATCACACTAATTAATTCACATATTAATTAATCAATATTCACAAACTCAAAATCCCGTAAATTATTTCTATAATTAATTATTCAATTCATCATTCATCATTCTAATAATTAACACAATAATTAATTATTTCCAATACCAATTTAGGATTCTAATAATAAGCTCAATGATTTATTATCCCCAAACTACAATCTCAATATATCATAATTTACTAAGCAATTAATTATCTGAAATAAAAAATCTCGAAATATCATAATTAATTAAATATTTAGTTATCTCAAACCAACAATATCAATACATCCTATGTAACTCAAAAATTATTTATCTAAAATCAAGTATATTAATATATCTTAATTAACATGACTATTATTTATCTCAAATATATAATCCCAATATCTTAAATTTATAATTTTATTCATCTAATTAATTCTCCAAATTGACTAATATAATCGAGAAGTAAATTTCTAAAAAAAATAGAAAATCAACAATTACATACATATAATTTAAATAAAGACTATATGATTTAAATTATAGACCACCTACCTCAATTCATTTATGATCCCTATCATAATGAAAATCCTCAATTTTAATGTAATAAAGATGTATCATGAGATTTAGATATAAAGTTAGGTGGAGCACATATCTTAAATCATCCCTTTGATTCACCTTGAATGGAGGTCATGAATGCATAGAATTTGTCTGCATCCTCCAAAAATGTGAAAGAGAGGATATAGTTGAGCAAGGGTCGAATAAGAGTATACATGGGGCCTTAGTAAAATTTTATAGAAATTTTCAGCCTAATTTAATTCTCCCACGTGCTTTGCTACTCGGGTTGCATGGTTTCCCCAAACTGTGTGCCATAACAATCAACCTCTTCTATGAAGTTCATGGTTTCTCCTATTTGGGTACATGGTTTGGAAAATGGTGCACCATCCATGAAAAATCCCTCTGTATAGGGTTTCATGATTTTTTTGTGCCTGCACACATGGTTAGGTAAAACCATACACCAACCATGCAATTCCCCCTTTCTTCACGTTGTCTCAAATGTTCACCCAACACACCCCAATATATACCCAAATTAATATTACTCGAAAAAATGAAAAATAATATATATAAATTTAGTTGAGACATCTCCAATAAATGCAGGGATCTTACAAATTTCACAACCAAATAATTTCATTATCAAATACAAAAAAATAATATTTACAAAAACCACCATTTAAAATTAAATTACAAACATTAACCAATGATGGAAATATATTTTTCAAAAAATTATATTAAAAAAATATCAAAAAAATTTGTAGACTCATAATTTAAATTATATCAAGTATAGTATCCAAACCCTCAAGAAAATTCATAATAGATATAGAAAAAATATTTCACTCTAAATTAATATTTTATCAAATAATTATTCATAAAATAAAAATAATGTAATTCCATGATGATCAAATAAATAATAATTATTTAAAAGTAATTATAATTTATTATAATGATTAGTTAGAGATATGAAAATATTTAAGATACATAACAATTTTTGTTTTATATAAAATTTCTCTAATTATTTTTTTTAATCATAATAAAATATTGGATAAAAATATACCATGAGCACCCCTCAGTTAATTATAATTTATAAACCAAAATAAATAACTCTCCCTTAAAGTATGTTTGACATGGATCATATATATTTATCCAGGACCACATACCCCTTTATCATGAAAAAAATTATTTTCATTGTTCTAATGAAACTCATTATAGTGAAACATAAGATCTATAAAGAGCCGTTCCTAACCCAGGAAACATGGATGGACCCCATTTTAAATCTCTTGTCTCATGTTATAGAATATGAATTATATTATTAGAAATTATCAATATACTGACATAGCTCGGATTCCAAATGTTATGTGAACCAGGCTAATTAATTAAACATTATAATATCAGTATTAAAGGATTTTATGATATTTGAATGTCATTGAACAAATTGAATAATTATATATATACATATAATAATTCATATAGTGTACCTTTATAATTTTAACAAATATCATATACTAAATTCACCATTTTAATAAATTCTGTCACTGTATAATAATATAAATAGTTATATTTGATGATATGCAAGAAATAAACATGTGGTGTGTGAAATACTACCAAATCGATCAACATATTAAAAATAACACTCTATCTATATGTAAATTGGATATGAATATACTCTTATTATTACAGTCAAATTGTTCTTACTCATCATAATTTCTGTCATTCAATCACTATATCATTTACTACATTTTTTCATTATTTAAATTACGAGAGTAATCCAAAATAAATAATATCTTCTTAAAATATTGAATTTAATATAATCATCATTAATAAATCATGTAGTCAAGCTTCTTTTTATTCACCTAATTTATGGTTTGAAAAAATGAATTTCTATATCAATAACTACAACATAAAATTCCAATTTTTTTTACATCACTAAATTAATTAAATTAATACTTGAAAATGAAAATTTAAAATAAAATAATTTCTAATGGTAAAATTAAGAAAAATATTTAGATTATAGTATAAATATTCCTAACATAAAAATACACCAATTATTTTATTATAAATAAATAAATAAAAAAGTATATGTCAATCCCATAACATCATTAATTACTATTTAATTAAATATAATGATTATAATGATATTTACTTTTTTACATGGAATGATCACTTAAATTAATGAACACAAATAAATCTACACATCCAATAAATAAATAGAAATATATAATGTTACATGTTTGTTTATGCTTCTTGATATGAGGTTCCTAATTAGTTCTATCTAGGTGAATAATTATCTTTATATATATCAGCGTTCACATGGATCATGTTACATATTTCCAAAGGGGAATGGATTTAGCTACCATAATATGGAATGGAGTGGGGTTGTACTAGAATTGGTGGAGAAACATTGGAGTTAGTTAGATGATTTTTACTTAATTCACTAGGGGTTTACGTATTGAAATTTTATAACATTATGATTCTATATAGATTAATAAAAAATAAATTTATGAATACCTTAGGGGTAATATATTATAAAAACTAAGGAGGAGTTTATAGGGGGATGATTTTATAATAGCTGTATTTTTTTAAGGGATAAAGACATAAATGATTTTATACATTCAATAAGTATTTCATAGAGGACATTATAACATTTTATATAGATAGAATAAAAATAAGTTGGAGAGCTCAAATTACTTATCCATGGAAGGAAACTATTTAGTAGTCAAATAAATGTGGGATTATGGTCACATATCCAGATTCTCAGATGTCATTTCAATACATGCTATAATTTTATTCCAAAATTTTATTAGAGTAAATGATGATTTTTATTCTTCTTCATACATTATTAAATTTGTTAACATTATTAATCATTTAATTCACCCCATGATTATTATTCATATACAATTTAATGAATTGAATTATTGATTGAAGTTATGAATTCCATGAGTGTGGAATCAATATTCAGTTCACTGTTTAAAAAAATATATCATGAATAATAGTTACTGTCTAAGTGTATACTTTTTTCATAAATTTTAGTGCTTTTCAAACACATTGATCATACCTAAAAGGTAATACATTACTTAAATTTATATCTTATTGTTATTGATATTAATTTAATAACATTCTTCTGATATTCTATGATCATATTTTCTGATTGAGGTGTTTTATAATTAGAAAAAACATTTATACATAGAATTACAATGTAATTTCGTATCTTTTGTGACCAAATTTTAGCTTGATTTAGCTGAACCTCATAACCTCAGGATTGTCTCCCCATACACCAAAAGCATTCGAATAGAGTTGAGATTCATTGACTATTGTGGGGAGAATATACTCTAAGAACAATCATATTAAATATCAATTGATTAAAAACATCATTTAATGAATTATAGTAAACTAATCAAATTATAGTTAAATTATACGAAATAATATTATAAAAATAACCCATTAAATAAAAATCTGAACTCATGTTCATCACAGTGTCATACAAAAAAGATTATCCAGTAGGATGGTCAAATACAATATAATACAGAAGAAAATAATAAAAACAATATAATAAAACTAGTGTCCCTCCTAAAACATATTTCTCTAAACTCCAACTAGTTATATCTATTACTGATGTGCATTGAGTGTCTTTGATTTTTAAAGTATGTTTAAACATTCATTATAAAAGATGGAATTCACTAGTACACTATCATTGATTATTTTTTTGGGAATTGGTCATGTGTGTAGGAGTTATATATCATCTCACCCCTTTTAGAAGGAATTGATTCCTTCTACAGAAAAATATTAATAATTTTATAAATACTCATAAATCCATCCCTTTAACAGTATTACAAGTTACCCCCATGAAGTGATGGATTAGAGACTTGAATTTTACAAGTTACTATACTATGGTTCAAAGCCACAATGGTAGGAACTCTAGAATTAATTTCCATATAATGATGTTGTAGGTGTTGTATGGTTGAGATAGATCCCATAAGAGGACCATGATATATATCACATTCAATGGAATTTGACCCCATAAAGATCAATTCAACTAAATTTAACATGCCATACCACTTAATATTTTGTGAAAAGAACCACAATGAGGCCTATTAAATCGACGCATTTTTTACCTACTATTGTGACTTTTATCATTGTGCATCCAATAGATACTAAAGAACCATTTATGATCATGCATTAAAGAACTATTGAATTTCATTTTACATTCATGCATCCAAGACATATTAAAGTTAATTTTATGGTCATACATCCAAGACCTATATTGTGATAGGATATTTCCTTTGAGTGGTATAATATGAATCGTGGTTAGTCAGGATCATTGCCCAAAATATCATATTAAGTAGTTTAATGTCATATTTCATGAATCATCTCTCTAGTATAACATAATGTGGAAAGGTAATACATGTATTGAAATGGGTAAATATATACAACTGGAAAATGAGCCCATACCCATAGTTATGGAAAAATAATTGGTATAGTTCTTCCCTATATCTGACGCGGGGAAACAAATTTGAGATGAAAATATACCAATAGTTTGTGGAGAACTATAGCTATAGTATTATATGGGTAAACCAATAATCACACTTGTGGGAAAACCGTGGCTATAGATTTGTAGGAAACAATATTCTATGGGAAGAACATATACCAATGGTTTAATAAAACTATGGGTATAAGTCACCCATATACCAACTATTTCTTTATTTTGTGTCAATATATTTCGTAGGAAAACAATTTCGGGTAAACCTATACACACGGTTTTTTCAAATTGTGGGTATAAGATGACCCATTAATATTCCATAATAATTATAATAATAATAAATAAATTATGATGAATTATTTTCTTACATATATATATTTATATATATATTTTTATATAATAACATAAAATATGTTGTGGGATAATAGTAAAGTCATTTTTTATATGTTTTTGGTGTAGGATTCAAATCCTCGAGGAGTTTAATTTTCAAATAAAGACATATACCCACAGTTTGACCAAAAAATAGGTATAGGTGGGTTGATTAAAATTTCATATCCCAATAACATAGGAAAAGTGGGTATACAGGTCTAAATCTATAATTTGGAAAAACCTTGTGTATAGGTCTATACCGATGACTCGGTTTTTTGATGCTTTATAGATCACTGGGTATAGTCAATACCCATAGTTTTTTGGGTTATACCCAGAGTTTTGAACTTTGGGTTTAGGTTCAAACTATAGTACTGTTTGGAAATTCATTTGGGATTACACATAGGCCTCCATCAATGGTTTAGCCTATGTATTGGTAACTATATTGGAAATGTAATGTTTGATAGATAGGGAATGTGGCACATTAATGAAGAGATACTTAAAAAGGGATATTTCAAATAAAGGTGGAATTACAGGTAGGGATTATTTCCCTTTGAGGAAAAGATAGTGCTTCTGCAGGGGATTGAATATGGGTATATCTTGTTGAATGGATCAATGATGAGGTAATAAATTAGAATATGATTGGGTATTTCACCTAAAAGGAAGAAAATTTGTGACCTTCCACGTCCTATATGTTAATAACATGATAAGGATGTATTAAGGTAATTTCTAGGGATATTACCCTGGGGAGAATATTTGGAGTATCTGTATAGTTGAACCTAATCTATTTAACCTAGATGATGACTCATGTAAAGGAATATTTTATAGACTACACCATATTGGAGTCCCTCTATCATTCAACATGATATATAAAATATATAAAGGATACTGTTTAGGGTTACACTACATTGGATTACCTCGTCTATTTATGTTAGGACCAATAGGGGCTTATACCCTAAGAGGGGGGGGGGGTGAATCAGGGTATGGATGTTCTTTTCTAAATTCCTCCTGCCCCACTGGATCTTGACCTCTTTGTTACAAGGGTCACTTTTTTTGAACTTGTGTGTTCATTATAAACACTTCTTTTCTTCTTTATCTGATGATGATGCTTTAAATGCAATGTAGGAAAACAAGCAGTTAGACACAAAGATTTTTACTTGGTTCACCCTCACTCGGCTGCGTCCAAGGAGCATACGCCGACAAGTTGTCGATCGTACCAAATTCCAATAAGGCTCACTGCCAATATTGTTCGGGCTAGATCACTTCTATGCCTAGGCTCACTGCCTTTACAAAGGTTTAGGGTCCGCTCACTGCTTTCCCAAGGGTTAGTCCCTATTTCTCTCTCTCTGGCTCACTGCCGGTGGACATGATCACCTTCTTCCTCTTCTTAAGATCACTTATCTGGAAGGGAATCCATTCACAGTTTATAGACTTGTAGGTCTCTTCATTTGCATTAAGGAATGCATCCTTGACTATTATTGAATGCTCTGTTATAGTCCAACTTTCATCCACTAATGAAAACCACTTTGCCTCTGAACACTAGGAAACTTCCTTTGGAAACACCTTCACAAAGCACCCTACATTGCGAGGCTCCCAATTTCGCGAAGCTCAAACAAGCCTTTGTGAACCTCGTGCCTTTTTGCGAATCACTCTCGCGAAGCACTACCGTGAAGCTCAAGTCATTGCAGAGAAACTTCCCTCGCGAAGCTCACTGAGCCAACGCGGAGCTCGCAACTTTCGTGGAGCTACAATAGTCACCGTGAAGCTCTTCTTTCGTGAAGCATGCTGCCTTCGTGAACTTCCTTCTCGAAGTGAGAGAAAAGTATTTTCTCTGAAAATTATCTCTCCTTCTCTCGAGGGGGTTGACCTGTATTTATAGGCGTTTACACGGACCCTCGACCCTTCCGTGCAAAGTCAACACCACGTCATCTCAAATCGCGAAGCTCCGAATTTTCTGCTAGAATTCTGTCCAAATCGCGAAGCACCTCGGAAATTTTCAGATCGCGGAGCTCGTCATAAACGCAGAGCATCACCATCAACATTATTTCGTGCCTTCGCCATGAATCTCCCTCGCAAAGCCCTTCACCACCGTGATGCGCTTCAACTCTTCCACTTGCGAAGCTTTGACGTAATTGTGAAGAATCACCGCCTCCATTTTTCTGATCTTTGTGAAATCCAATCCATGGATCCTCTCTTCGCGAAATTCATGCCTTTGCCATATTAAAATATGATCTTCAAGGATATCCACTTTTCGCGATGCTCACCAAACTCCAAATTTTGGACCCCAAAAATTTGGTACACTGGAAAACGGCGCCAACTCGTACTGCTCCTTTGTACTGCCTCCAGATCATCCTTTCCTTTGCCATCGTTCTTTGTCGAGATGGATTGTCAACAAATTCTCAGGAACTCGTCAATTTTCCATGGAAACCTACTTTTTCAACAAACACAATCAACCCAATGATACTTCAATGTTACCTTGAGTGATTTTTTCCCTACAATCTCCCCCTTTGGGTTTGTTGACAGCTCTTCACAACTCTACTCAGAATGATTTTCTGCACTTTGATATCTCACTAAGTCTACTTCCAGCTGCTACCACCATTCGCCTCTTGCGATTATGATAGTGTTCAAGGAATCACTTAACACGTACTTTAATCCCACATGAGAAATTCTCGGAGTGAGAAACAACAGTAGTATGAAAGGTTCATCAATGAATCACTTCATATCAAACACCAATTTTCGATCCCAATTCTTAAATTGATACCAATTGTTAAACAACACTGATACTAATTGGTGATAGCTGGACACCTTCTCACACCATTCCAACCCCACTGTTCTTCTTTTATCACGATCCTCAGTTTTCGTGATTTCTATGATTTGATCGATCACTTCTAGCATCGTCAGATTTAAAAATATCCCCCTTTATCATTTCTCCCCCTATCTGGATGCTCCACTGGTCAGCTTCTACCTGTATCTGTCATGATTTCTCAAATATCCACACTGTCTCCCCTTTGAACAATCACTATTTTCTCCCCCTTTGTAAACGAACCCAAAGGTCACTCCTTTGTAGTCTGTAACATAGTAGAGAACACATATCAGCACATTAGGAAAAAACACACCATACCTCGGGGATAGGGAAGGGTTCCACATCCACAATAGTTCACGTGCGGGGAATCGACTGAACTCCCAGAGCCATTCGATGCCTCTCAAAAGCTTCCTTGGGTATGGCCTTTGTCAGAATGTCAGCAACCTGTAGTTCTGTAGGCACATACTCCAACTTCATGATTCCCTGCTCAACCTTCTCCTTGATAAAATGATACTTTATCTCAATGTTCTTTGTCCTTCAGTGATTGATGGGATTTTTGCTGAGATTTATAGCACTTGAGTTATCACACTGGATTCTGATTGGAGACTTCACCTCAAATCCCATATCTTCAAGCTGGTGCTTCATCCATAATAATTGTGTGCACGCTTGAGTAGCCGCAATATACTCAGCTTCCGCGGTGCTCAACGAAATGCAATTTTCCTTCTTGCTTAACCAAGCAATACATAGTCCACCAAGATAGAATCCTCCTCCTTACGCTGATTTTTTGTCATCTGCTGATCCGACCCGGTCTGCATTAGTATATCCCAATAACTCTGTCTGAGATTTGTCAATATATGTCAAGCCTAAGTCCACTGTGCCCTAGATATACCAAAGTATTCTTTTCACTGCAAGCATGTGGCTTTCCTTGGGATTGCTCTGATATCTCGCTTTCCATCATCATCTTTTGATAATTTCATCCGGGTAGAAACCGGAGTCTTTATCTCCTTGGACTTCTCCATTACAAACCTTCTCAGAACCTCCTTATAATATTTAGATTGAGAAATTAATGTTCCATTCCTGCCTTGTGTAACCCGTAAACCAAGGAAAAACATCAGCTCACTAATCATAGACTTTTCTAACTCATGTTTCTTGAATTCAGATGATTGTCTCCACTATGCTTCATCTGATCTTCCAAATATTATGTCTTCTTCCTAGACCAGCCTCATCATCCTTTGATTACTATTGTTGTTGAAATAAATATTGTAATCAAATCCCATACGCTGAAAACCAAGCTTCTTAAAATACTGATATAGCCTTCAGTATCATGCTCTTAGTGCTTGTTTCATCCCATATAACGCCTTCTTCAGCCTTCAAAATTTGTTCTCATCCTCATGAATGAGAAAACCAACTGGCTGCTTAATTTACACCTCTTCTTTCAGAAACCCATATAGAAATGCAGTCTTGATATCTATCTGGAACACTTTGAACATTCTTTGCACTGCAATGTCTAGGAATAATCTGATTGTCTCCTGCCTTGCAATCGGTGCAAATCTCTCATCACTATCTATTCCCTCTATCTGGGAGTCTCTTTTTCACATTAGTCATGCTTTATTCTGAATCAATGTTCCATATTCATTCATCTTGTCTTAATAGTCCCATTTAGTCCTGATAATTTTTTTATCTTCTGGCCTCGAAACAATCTCCCACGTCTGATTCTTCTCAATTCTGATCTATCTCTTCATTCATGGCTTGGACACAGTTTTCTTCTTTAGATGCATTAGCAAAGCATTTCAGCTCAACCTGAGATATAAAAGATGTCTGCTGTAGTGATTTAATTTTCCTTGTCTGAACTGAATCCGACTAATCACCAATGATTTTCTGTCTATCAATTTCATCTCATCTCTTTGGATTCCTTGTAGACACAGACTTGAAACATTCGTGTTCATCATCAGTGTCTTCTTCTAAATCAGTATTAGCCACTTCTGCTCTCCCTGTGTCGCTTTCTTCCTCAAAAAATTCATCAGGAAGTTGTTCACTGACTCATTTTTCAGTGGCTTCATTTCTTTCAGTTAATTTTCTCTGTGTCACTATTCACTGATATCATATATTTGAACTTCTTCTCTCAGATTTTTGTTGACACACCTTTGATTTTCTTCTCACAACTTCTTGGTATCCTGAAAGCAGTCAGCTGATACCACGTTGTTATTGCAAATATATAAGCATGAAATTCATTGTTATTGCTGATTCTCCCTGTGTTTCCTTCTTCCCTCAATAGGAAACAACAGATCCGAGTCATCCAATTATTGCATTGATGGCTCTTGAATCTGATTTGGATATAGAATTCTCCCCCTATGTTACAAAACACTTCTATCTGTTAGTTCCAACGGTAGAGACCCATAACCATTCTTCTCCACATGCAGCATTTATACTAATATGGAACATAGCATTGAGCCATTAACCAAATCTCCAAGCCTACTGAGTTGGAACTCGGTGTAGGAAACAAGAGATAAAGCTAATTACACAATCCCTTCTAATTATGCTCAGTTTATCCCTTTCATTTTCAATTCTGATACCTGATTTGAATCATTTTGAAATTGTAGAGCATATCACATCTCCACTTTACATCCTTAAATGCCACTTCCCCTTGGGTCATATCTCCCTAGAACCTGAAACACATGAATCATCAGTTAATAGAATTTATATAAATAGGGAGAGGGGTTCTTCTGGACTCCTCAAGACGAGGATTGTTGTTGATCCTGATGGGTCAACCCTTTGATTCGTTCTTTCAGAGAATCACACTCCTTCATGGATTCTTCTAGCTACCTAGCCAACTTTAACTGCTCTGGCCATATGACTAACCATCCATCACCTGTATGCTGTTTCTTTTTCTGATATGATGATTCTGCAGGACTAGCCTTTCTCACCATTTTGGGTTTAAACCCACTAGTAAACATTTATATCTTTGAAGTTCCACAAAAATTCCATTTCTCATGATTCCTTCTCTGAAGAGGAATATATTTTCTTTTCACCTTTCCTTTATCCTTCCTCCATTGTAGGGATCTTCCTCTTTCTTCCACTTCTTGTGGTGGCACATGACATGAAAATTTTTCAATGCATTCGTTGTTTATTTTTCATCTATCACATCTCTGGGTTACCACCCTATTTTGCATTGGTGGTGGGTCCTACACTGAACGTTCATTATTCTTACTCACAACTGTAGAGTTTCCTCCCTTTTTCATCCAGATTTGGTCATGTTCTTTCTTAGAGAGCGGCTGTGAGTGTGAAAGATGAGGTGATAGATACACCTTTTGTTCAGCTCCGTGTGATTCCCTTGAGGCCATAATCCTATTCTCCAACTTTCCACTTTGTCTCCCAGTGTAGAATTTCACACTTTGCATCACTGGAGTCGAGAATCTCTTTTCGAGTCCCTTTTCCTTTTCTTCTTTCTTCTTGCTGCATTGTCTTGCCAAATACCCATAATCAGAATATATAAAACATTTTCCATTAATGGCATATCTCATTTCATCATCTCTCATCTGAGATGTTGATGCAGCTTGAGTTCTTCTTCTGACATTGATCTTTTGAGCTCCCTGACACATATTCATGGTGTGTCCCATTCTTCCACAGTAATAGCATCTAATGAATGCTTTCCTCTGAGAGAATCTTCTCTCTAATTTCACATGACGCTTCATCTTATTCTCATATTTTTCAAAGTTCATATTTTCACAGCCTGAAATGTATTCCAGAGCCTCTGAACAGAAGCTTGATGTGTGGCCATGAATCCCGCAGAAATAGCACATGATGTCACTACTTCTTGTAACTGTCCTCTTAGGCCTATCTCTAGCACCTATAGGATTTTCTCCACATATGGAACTGTTCACAGCTCTTTCTCTATCATGCGTGGGAGGTGATTCATCAAATCCAATACCAGTTTTTCCCAAACTGTATGGTCTTTGAGCTGAGAAAATATTTTGTTGTTTCTCCTCATAAATCTCATACATCCTTTTCATTTTATCATCACCTTTCAAAGGACAATCGAATAGTAAATGCAGTGCATCCTTCATCTGAGGTTTTCCTTTGTCTTTTGATATCTCCATTTCCTTCTTGGATTTTTCCTATATCTTCCTCCAATTGTTGAATCTTCTTATCTTTGGATTCAAGCTGATAATTGAGTTCTTTTCTGAGATTCTTCCCGCTACTCAACTCATCTTCTAGTTCACGTGTCAGCTTATCCACCATGTTACTCTACTCCTTTACTTTCAATTTTTCCTCAGAAACAGATTCATAGACAGATTCATTCTCTTATTGTAGCCTTTGATTCTTCTGAAATTCATCAGACAACTGTGTTTCTAGATCATCATTTATAGATTTCAGATTCTTAACATCCTCTGAATTTTGATTCTCTTCATAATCATCAGCCTTTTGTTTTCCTTTCATTTTAGCCAACTTCTGTAGTTCTTCGGCATGTGAATCATTATTCTCTGTTAGGTCAGTAACTATATCAATAAGCCTTTGATTTAGGCCTCTTAGCATGTTGAACTCAATTTCCAATAATTTGATCTAGATATCTTTAGATTTGACTTCCTCGTCCAACTTCTGGTCCACTTCCTTTGTCATGTTGACAACATCTACTGGTGGCCTCCTTATTGAAGATTCATCATCAGTTGTTTCGACCTCACTTTGAAGTTCAAGTACTTCACTCATCCCTACATCATGATTGAGTGAATCAATATTTTCCCTATCAGATTAATCCAGGCCTTCTTTCAGTAATCTGTTTGATTCTTTTAATTGAATCACACTTTTTCCATACACACTTCCACGCTGAGGGATACCACCTGACTTCTGATTCTTCTTTGATTTCTTTCCCATTGCCATGGAACACCGAGATAAGAGCATACTGATTCATTTACCACACAGATCGACTACACCAAGTCGGAGCAAACAAATCTGATAACAGCAACCTATCACTCCGATACCAATTGTTAGGACCAATAGGGTCCTATATACCCTGAGAGGGGGGGGGGTGAATCTGGGTAGGGATATTCATTTCTAAATTCTTCATGCCCCACTATATCTTGATCTCTTTGTTACAAGGGTCACTTTTTTTCACTTGTGTGTTCATTATGACCACTTCTTTTCTTCTTTACATGATGATGATGCATTAAATGCAATGCAAGGAAGCAAGAAGGCAGACACAAATATTTTTACTTTGTTCACCCTCACTGGGCTATGTCCAAGGAGCATACGTCGAAAAATTGCCAATCGTACCAAATTCCAATAAGGCTCAATGCCAATATTGTTCGGGCTAGATCACTTCTATGCCCAGGCTCACTGCCTTTACAAAGGTTTAGGGTCAGCTCACTGCTTTCCCAAGGGTCAGTCATTATTTCTCTCTCTCTGGCTCACTGCCGGTGGAGAGCACCACCTTCTTCCTCTTCTTAAGCTCACTGCTCTGGAAGGGAATCCACTCACAGTTTATAGACCTATAGGTCTCTTAATTTGCATTAAGGAATGCATCCTTGACTATTGATGGATGCTCTTTTATAGACCAACTTCATCCACTGATGAAAACCACTTTGCCTCTGAACACTAGGCAACTTCCTTTGGAAACACCTTCGCAAAGCACCCTACTTTGAGAGGCTCCCAATTTCGCGAAGCTCAAACAAGCCTTCGCGAACCTCCTGCCTTTTCGCGAATTACTCTCGTGAAGAACTACCGCGAAGATCAAATAGTTGCAGAGAAACTTCCATCATGAAGCTCACTGATCCAACGCGGAGCTCGCAACATTATCTTAGCTACAATAGTCACCGCAAAGCTCTTCTTTCACGAAGCACGCTGCCTTTGCGAACTTCCTTCGCGAACCGAGAGCAACATATTTTCTCTGAAAATTCTCTCTCCTTCTCTCGAAGGGGTCAACCTGTATTTATAGGCGATTACACTGACCCTCGACCCTTCCGTGAGAAGTCAACGCCACGTCATCTCAAATCTCAAAGCTCCAAAGTTTCCGCTGGAATTCTGTCCAAATCGTGAAGCACCTCGGCAATTTTTGGATCGCGGAGCTTGTCGTAATCTCGGAGCATCACCATCAACATTATTTCGCGCCTTCGCCGCGAATCTCCCTCGCAAAGCCTTTCACCGCCGTGATGTGATTCAACTCTACCGTTCACGAAGCTTTAACGTAATCGCGAAGCATCACCGCCTCCATTTTTCTGATCTTCATGAAATCCAATCCATGCATCCTCTCTTCCCGAAATTCATGCCTTTTCCATATTAAAATACGATCTTCAAGGATATCCACTTTTCACGATTCTCACCAAACTCCAAATTTTGGACCCTAAAAATTTGGCAGACACTAGGAAACGACGCCACCTTGTACTGCTCTTTTGTACCACCTCCAGATCGTCCTTTCCTTTGTCATCGTTCTTTGTCACCATGGATTTTCAACAGCTCCTCGGGAACTCGACAATTCTCCATGGAAACCTACTTTTTCAACAAACACAGTCAACCCAAAAATACTTCAATGTTACCTTGAGGGATTTTTTCCCAACAATTTATCCTATGAGATGACTTGGGTGAGGTATGGTATCGAGGCATACTCCGTATTGGAGGCCTTGATCCATTCAACTAGGAATATCACATATAGTTGATGGTGGGTTATGGAATTTACAATAGATTATTGGTCTCTATCCATTTATCCAATAGTACAACATAGGTGGAGGAAGGTATTTGGGCATATAATAGATTTGAGTCCCTATTTCGTGTATGTATCATTGAGTGGGCCAACGATGAGGACACTAATGATGATACAACAATGTTTCACACATAATAGGTTTCTTTATTGGATAACATTTCTATTGGGTGAAAAAATATGTCTGCTAGATGTTATATCCAACTATATACAAAATATTTTGGAGATAAGATAATTAAAAGAGTTATGATAGGTTCCATTGTTATTCTCATGAAAAGGATCATCGTTATCATGGGAATAAATTTTCAAAATTACACTAATATTCCTATCATTTTGGAAGGAAAACCTAGTGATGATCCTTTGTTAATGGAATGCATGATAAATTTTATGATATATAATGTACATAGCATATTCATGAACCTAATTAGGCTACGGATAGGGCATGTTTTTGTAGGATATAAGGTATATTACATTGGTGCAAGGTGTTACCTAGAATGATAACCTGGGGAAATTGGTTCCCAGGTATGGGCATCGAGATACCTTTAACAAATTATAGGATCTTGGTGAATTTTAACCCATGTAAAGAGACTTTGGAGAATTTTCACCTAAGTGTGGGGACCAAGGTGAATTGTCACCCTTGTGTAGAGACCTAGGTTAAATGACTCAAAAATGTTTTACATCAGTCATGTGTCAAAAAAATGGGATTACATGGAGTAGTGTCCCATTAATGGGGCACCAAGATGAAGTATATACCTAAAAGAGTACTAGAATAAAAAAATTCAATAACGGGATACCTTGGGAAAAATTATGTTTGTGGATTCTTAGTGATGTATCCCCTGTGAGTTTGATAATGTAGTGACTTTGAAATTTACATCTTGGATGATATCTTATACCCTATTTTGCAATTAAATGTGGTATTATAGGATGTATTAATGTTTAACTCTTCATAGGACACAATTGTTGGATCAGATTATACTAAATATAAACTAGAGGGGATGAATTGTGCCGTTTTCAAATTCATAGAGAGATTGTGATCTGTCCATTTAACTTTATCAGAATGGTTATGCAGTGGAAAATAAACAAAAAAGGATGCATGATGTATAGTGGTTCATGGAACAGAAGGCCCCTAGTCCACTCCATCAAAGCTCTACTCCACGGGTTTGGTGATTTTCACTATCTTGTCCTCTTATCAAGAGACCATTCCATAACTGAGTGCAGGAAGTTGAAACATTTATAACTTCAAGGATAAACAGATCCTTCTAGATCATACATAGAACCTAACGAACAACTTAGTGTGAGAAGCCGATCACTCAAGGTAAAAGGGTATTTGTTTTTTGAAATAATTTCCAATTGTTCTTCTCAATTGCAACAACACACAATTTAAAGTCGATGGATCATCATCTTCAGAAAGAACAATCTTAAGGTATAAGTAGTTCTAAGCCGATCCAGTTGAAGTAAATCGTGAAATGAATTCGGCAACATCAACAATAGCAGATCCACAAAAGTTATTTGTTGTAGAATCAGTGAATCTTCAATGGGTTTCTTATTATTTAGAAAACAGAGCATTGTCGCTCTTCATAATAGAAGATCTATAAATCTCAATGTTTTTGTACATTTTTTTAGTGAAAAATATTGAGAAAATTATTTTGTCCAACTCTTAATCCCTTGATCAGTCAAAACAACACAAATATATAGGGAATAATGACGAGTGCTTCCTCTGTAAATTTAGATCCACAAAAGTCGCCTTCTAACCCGCGATATTCAAATATTTGAATAACAGAGCAGTTATAACATCCCTTAATATTATCCACGAAAAGATCCCCTTAAATAAATCCATTGAATCATAAATAAATTACTTTGATTCAGTCAAAGAGGCACTTTATATTCAGGCTTTAAATATGGCTAGAAGTCAGTCTGATAATCTTGCATAAAGACTGTTGATCGATAAAATCGTATATTAAAATATCTGACATAAATCGTAGGGTTGAACTGTCTAGCATGAATTCTATGAATGTAAGGTTGACAACATAAGGTTGATACAGTATGTTTGATCATGAAAGTAATATTGATGATTAAACCTTCAAACGTAAGGTTGATATGAAACGTTTGATTGATCATCCATACTTTTCTCTTCAACTCTCAAATGTATGATATTTGATCCATTATTTTTTGTTCTTTAAAACATATAGAATATGATTCATACTTTTTAATAAAACGTCAGGTTCATTATAAAAGTAAGGTTGATGAACCATACTTTTGAGAAAATAACGTAACATTCCATATTAATGTAATGTTCTTCTTCCATACTTTTCTGATATCTCAAACCTAAGGTTCCCTCCAAACTTAGAGTTCCTTTTACCATACTTTTCGGATAACATGTAATGTTAAGGATGGACTCCATCCATACTCTAAGCTCCTCAACGTATGGTATGAATAGTGTTTCCATAACATGCTAATGCGCTAAAATGATTACTGAACACTTAAAGCATTAACATTGTTTCTATAACACTTCATCAAATAATCCACATGGATTAAACAGTTTAATAATTTTCCAAAATAGAAAAAAAGATCATTAATTTCCTGAATTATACTCAAAGTAAAATCATTAGAATAAAAAATAAGGGTATTTTTTAACATAAAAAGCATCATAAAGAGATAGATTGTTTTTCTCAACAATATTCCCATAATAATTATAAAATAAAATAAAGTATTGTTGAAAACAACACTTTCTCAGCAATGTCCCCCTTTTTATGATAACAAAACCCATGCAATTATCTTTACCCATGAAATTAACAATTAAAATTAATTGATTATAATTTTTATTTTTCATGGATAATTACAATATTTAATTTTAACAATATTATTATCCCCTTTTTATAATGTAAAATAAAATAATATTTCTCTCTTAAAAAAATTTATCCAAAATTTCTCCCCATGAGTAAAAAATTTGAATATAGAAAATCCTAAAAAAATTTGTGTTTATCCAAATTTCAGATGTTTTACTTAAAAAATATTTAAAATTTAAAATAAAATGTTGTTTTTATCCAAATTACTACCCCCCCTTTTTGATATAAAAAAGAATGATAGAATACGTAATAGAACACATTATAACGTAGCACTAAACTGAAGTAAATTTTATATAAACTATTTATCAATAATTAAATTTGGATTATTGGAATTCTAACTTATTTAGTACTGTAAAATAGATCAAAACATATGACAAAGAGATGGAAATAAATATTTAGTGATACATGTATAAGTACAGTAATGACAATAGGAATCACAGTTGGGTTTAAGGTTTGTGTCAAGTTTCATCTTCTTTGAACAACTTCCTTGATTTATGCTAACTAAGTCCTCAAACAATTCCTAAGTCCATAACCTAATTGAACTATGAGATATCATCTTTCCTGGGTTTGATAAAAATATTCAATCAAATTAACTCTAAAGATCTCATGTATTCATTCTTCCTTCTCCATAAAAAGAGTTAAAATATCGGTGAACTGATTTTGAAAAGATCTAATACCTAGTTCATTTGATGAATGGTGGTCATCAAATGAATTTGATTTTCTTGCAAAACAGATAAGGGAAGAGAGTTACATTGTATTTCTGGCAATCTGTCATTCATATTCACCATTACTGCAATAATGGATTAAAATCTCCATATCAGATCAGTTGAAGTACCTGATATACTAGCTTCACTAGTTTTGACTGCTACAAATTGTTGATCCATGAAAGATTTAAACTCCATTAAATCTAACTACATCACCATTTCAGATTTCAAATTGGATACCTCATCCATCATCTCCTTCTTAAAAATCTAAACTTCTTGCTTTGAAATAGAACTATCTTTCAATCATTGAAATCTCAGATTTTTCTTTTCCAATGCTTTTCATAAAGCATCATTTTCTCGATTTATCTCTATTTAATATTCTATAGAGATCCTTTACTTCATCATTCACATAATCAAAGGCATTGTGTGCTTGATTCACAATTTTAGCTTCAATGTGATGAATCAGTTCTAATGGAAAAGATTGTGCATCATATTTTTATTCATCCTGACTTTTTACTAGTTTTTCAACAGATATTTTCTCAGAGCCCTTCCCTAACTCATCCACCAGAAATATTTTCTTCTTAAATCACAACATCATCATGAGGTTTCTCCTCATGAGCATCTTCTTCATTGAATTCCTCCAAGACTGGATTCACTAAAACTGATTCCACTTGATCCACTTCTTCATGAATAATGTCAGTAGGTTGAGAATATTGCTCGTGAATAGTCTATGTTTTAGTTTGATTATGAGCCAATTTTCCAACTCCAAGAACTGCTTCTGCCTCTATCTCTATTTGATTAATATTATCATTCTACACTAGAGGTTTCACCTCAATCTGAGAAACTGTTGGCTTTGAAATGTCTTGTACTATACATTCTACAATAAATTTGTAGCTCATAAAAGGTTTAGTTCCATTTGAATTTTTTGGAGTAGGATCCTCTCCAACTTGAGCAGGTCTATGACTTTTCCTATGAAGACCTTCTTGACATTCCTCATCTATAGGTGAATCAACAACATCAAATCTAATTCTCCTTGAAACTCAAATTGCTCTAGACTCTACCACACCTTATTTCGATTTGGCAGGTTGATCATGAGCACTCCCTTGATATTCTTCTACTCCAACAGTCATGAGCTTTCCTTTACTTTTACTCCAAAAGAACCCAATCTTATTTAATGTTCCTGCATTAATTTTTTTTGGTGGAATCTCACTATAGAATCGTCCATCCTCATCATATCTTTCTTAAATAACATTTTTGAAATAAATCTTCTAATTGGATAGAAGTTCATCCTTGCCTATTATTGACAGCAATAATTGAGATATCTTACATTATATCTTGGAAAATTCAACTTATTTTCACTTATAAATAGAAACATGATTTACATTTCATGGTACATAATTTTTTCCATCTCCAACATTCTTGGTGCAATTTCTGTTTGCACAAATTTCACTAAAAGTTTTTGGTCAGGCTCTAGATCTTTCATAAATATCTTTCCCACATTTGTATATCCAAAAATGAAAGTTATAATATCATCTGACTTATGTATGATATGACCAATATTCATTAAATAGAAATGAAAATATCCCTCATGAGGGCAGTTAAGAATCTTGGGTATTTCCACATATGAAAGAAAAAAATCATGGTCCTCGATCAAAGCTATTATAGTATCCCCATCTTCTCCCAGGATGAACTGAACAGACTTAAAAAAGTGATGAAGTTATACCTCATACAGAATCTCTATGTTATCTCTATTAAAGGTTTTCTCCATTTTTTGAAATGCTAGAGCTTTCCTTAGCATTAGATCTATCTGATATAACAATTCCAAATAGATCACTTTTACCTATAATGTCTTTCTACATGTCGTGCGCTGCCGGTTGGAGTTGTTGGTCTCTAAAACATCATTCCTCTTGGTTATGGATATTTCTTCACTGATTTCTGATGTTTTGAAATGATAGGGTTTTGAAGGATCAATTGCGTGTATAAAAGAGCGATAGAAGATTTCAGGGATTTGAGAAAATGAACTGGATTGGAATTTTAAATGGTTTTTGATAGCCTTGATTCCCGTGTCATTTACGTACATAATAAACATTAAAATAATTTTAAAACAAATTAAAATTATTCACACCAAAAAAGTATCACAGAATGAATAAAATTCTAAAATATTTGAAAAATAATTAATTAATGTATTTTAAATAGTGAAAATTTAAAATAAAATTGAGATAAATTTTAAAATTAAATTTATGTTTAAAAGATTATTTGAAATTAAATAAACCTAAATCCCTCTTAATAAAATATAATCTTGCAGTGGGAAGTGGTTTAGTAAAAATATCACCTAATTGATTTTCAGTATTTACAAATTCTAAAAATATATCATTTTTAAGAATATTGTATCTTAGAAAATGATGTCTAATTTCAATTCATTTATTCCTAGAATGATTAATAGGATTTTTCGAAATATTTGTAGAACTTGTATTATCCAATAAAATAGGTTTATTAGAAAAATTTAGTTCAAAGTACATAAGATTTTTTTCATCCACAAAACCATTACATAAAAACTGTCTGCAAATATATACTCTGCCTTGGCTGTTTATAGGGAAACTTAGTGTTGTTACTTTCTAGACCATGATACAAAGGATTTTCCTAAAATGTGACAACTCAGTAATGTGTTTTCTTTGATTTAAAACATTTCCAAAATATTTTTGACAAATTTGGAGTCCTAAAAATAAATTTAATCCTCCCCTCATTCACATTTCAAATTCTTTTTGCTTTATATTTGAAAAATCCTGACAATTTTTTACATTTGTTGATCCAAAAATTACATCATCAACATAAATTTAAAAAAATAAAATATTAGATCTTATAGTTTTATTTACTATTGATGGATATGCTATTCCATAAATAAAATCATGTTTTAAGAGAAATGAACCTAATATTTCATAACAAGATCAAGGTGTTTGTTCAAGAACATGGAGAGCTTTAGTATATTTAAAAACAAAATCTGGTTTTTGTGAATTTTGAAAACCAGTGTGATCCTCAATATAAACATCCTCCATTAAATAACCAATTCAAAAGGAAGACATAACATCAATCTGAAATAATTTGAAGTTCATATGAGATGCATAGGCAAAAGGATCTTAATGGCTTCTAATCTAGCTATAGCTGAAAATGCCTCATCATAATCTATACCATCTTTTTGATTATATCCTTTAGATACTACTCTTTCTTTATTCCAAGTTATTATTCCTTGATTATCTTGTTTATTTCTATAAAACCATTTAGTACCTTAAACTAGATAGTTTATTGGTCTTTCAACTAATATTCAAACTTCATTTGTTATGAACTGTTTTAGTTCTTCATTACATTTCTATCATCAAACATTCATCAAAAAAGGCTTTTTCTATAGACATAGGTTCTAATTGGGATATAAAGGAAGAGAATTCAATAAGATTTCATATGTTCCTTATAGTTTCTATTCCTATGACCAGGTCACTTATTACTTCTCCTAAAGGGTGATTCTTTAGGGATCTAGAATTTCTAGGTAGTACACTATTTGGTTCCTCAGTGTCATGTTCTTCTAAACTGAATTGAATATCATTTATATATTTTTCAGAAACATAATTCATGTTACCAAGTCTCATGTTATCATTGGAGTCATTTTCATCAATTTGGTCTTTCCATTTCTCAAAGGAATCATATTCATCAAATTTCACTTGAAATTATTCTTCAACAATCCATGACTTTTTATTAAAAACTCTATAAGCTTTGGAAAATGCAGAATATCCTAATAAAATTCATTCTTCAAATTTTGGATCAAACATTCCAAGATTTTCCTCAGTGTTTAAGGATTAAACCATACATCAAAAAACACTAATGTATTTTACATTAGGTTTTGTGTTATTCTAGAGTTCATAGGGTATATTTTTATGGATTGGCCTTATTAAAACTATATTCATTATATAATTGGCTCTGCTTATAGCTTCTACCTAGAAATATGTAGCAAGACTGTATTCATTTAGCATTGTCCTAGCCATTTCTTGAATAGTATTATTTTTTCATTAAACAATTCCATTTTGATGATGTGTTCTTGGTGCTGAGAAGGTGTGTTTGATGCCCATATTTGAGAAAAACGAATTAACTTATATATTTTTAAATTATATACAATGATCACTTCTCAATGAAATTATTCTGTGACCTTTTTCATTTTGAATAACATTTCAAAAACTTTCAAATAATGAAAATGATTCATTTTTATATTTCAAAAAATAAATCCAAGTAATTCTAGAATTGTTATTAACTAAAACATATAGATATAATTTACCAGCCAAACTTCCTACCCTTGAAGGTACAAACAAATCAATGTGGATAAGTTCTAGAGGTTTTGATATAGCAATTTTGTTAACATATTTGAAAGATGATTTGTGCTTCTTGCCAAGTTGAAATGCATCATAAAATCTATCACATTCAAATTTGAGACTAGGAAAATTAGAAACATGATGTTTCTTAGATAACTTATTTAAAGCATATATATTGCATTTTCCACAACATCTATGCCAGATACAAGATTCATTTACCTTACCATTTAAGCTGTTTACTTTTTTATTTCATAGGAAATTTAAATCCAGGGTATACACATATCAGTTCTTGGTGCTCTAAATTTAAGAAATTTATCTTTAAAAATAGAAAAGAAATTGTTGGAAAAATAAACAACATAACCATCATCATAGAGTTGATAGTTACTTATCAGGTTGTGTTTTAATCCTTGTACATAGATTACTTTATTAATTTATATAGCTTTTGGATCTCTAACTATTCAATGCTAATAATTTTACCTTTGGCATTGTCACAAAATGTGACTAGTCTACCATCCTTTTGAGTTAGTATTCTGAAATTTAATGAGTTTACACTCATATTCCTGGAGCAGCCACTGTCCATATACCGTACAATAGTTCAGCTTCGGTTTCCTACTTCCTGCAAAGTCATTTAAATTTTTTTTTGTTTTGGTGCCCATATTCTATTGGGTCCAACAAAGTATGCTAGAAATGATATGGGAATCCAGACATGCTTTGTTTTTATAAAATCAACATAATTATATAAATTATTTGAAACAAAGGAATTTTTTATTCAATTTATTTTAGGTTTCCTTAAGTAAATTTTTTTAGATATGTGTCATTTTGTTCCACAATAATTATAGATTTCTTTTCTAGTACTTCGAAAAAATTAATTTTTATACAGTTTAGGTTTCTCACCCTTACTGCCTATTCCATATCTTTCCTTTTCAATGACATTCTTTCCAAGAATTTCATTTAAATAATTTTATACTTTAATAAAAACAATAGATGCACTTTTATCTAATTCTACTTATGTTTTCTGTGTCTTTATTTTAAATTCCCTATCATTATTGTTTGTGTTAATTGAATAATATTTCTCCCATAATTCATGATATTGTTTTAGTAGTGTCTCTCTCTCTCCAAAAACATCATTATGAATATTAATGACTAATTTGTGTTTCTTGAATAAAGAATCATATTCTTCATCCAACATGTTGTAATAGGGTGAATTTTTATCATTTGAGCAACTTGAATTAGAATTAGAGTCACGTAAGTCATAGGATAGTACCTCATCAGTTTCTGCCATAAAGCACATATTGGCTTTCAGATTTGATTCCTATTTTTCTGATTAAGACTATGATGATATGCTGGAGTCTTTTGATACACTCCAAGTAGCTTTCATTGGATTCTAATATTTCAGTTCATTATTATTTCTTTTGAAAAAATTATTCTTCTTTGCTTCCTTTAATTGAGGATATCCAGGTTTTATATTACCCATATTCTTTCATTCATAGAATCTAACTTCCTTTTCATCCTTTTTGAATGTTTTTCTGCATCCTTTCTTCTTTCTGTATAATTTTCTTAATTTGCTACAATGTTGAGCTAGTTCCACATCTGAATTAGGAGAATCACAACTCTATATGTTTGTTGAGATTTCATTGTTTATTTTTTTCTTTTATTTTGAGATGTTACATTCAATGTAGTATTCTCTATCTTGACTAAGACTTTATGCTCATTTTCTTCATTATGCATCTCATATTCGTACATCATAAGACATCCAATTAACTCTCTCGTTGTTAAATCTTTGATAAAAGATTATTTCCTGATAGCAGGAAAAAATCCATTCCGTCTAGATGGTTGTACTCATCATACTTTCAGGGCTCAATCAGCTTGTTTGATTGGATCTCCCAAGGCAGTGATATTTATGTCAATATATGTCAACATTCCATTCATTTGGGTGATACTTTCCCCTTCAAACATTATGAATGTGTTGAATCTTAATTTAGTAGTGTCATACTTCATCGTTATAACATTGTCAGTTCCTTCATAGGCTACTTCAATTTTTTGCCACGTCTTAGAAGCAGTTGGGCACTGAGATACTCTATTGAATTCATCTTGTCTAAGACCACAGATGATTAAATTCATTTCTTTCGGGTTTATGTCATACTCTACTTCTTTTTCAGCACTCCATGTCTCAGGTTTTTCAGAATTGCATATGGTGTTTTAATTTTCAAATATACTCTTTATCAAAGGTTCTTTAGATAAATTATCATCCTTTATTTCCATTATCCATAGTTCTCACTGTTGAGGTAGGGATCTTGAACCATTTCCATACCCTATCATGTATCAGCCATTGTGATCTTCCTAATCCAAAACATTAATCATGTTATAGCGTTGAAAAAAAAAATCCTCCATTGAAACCAATTGATGGATCAGATTTTACTAAATATGCACAAGAGGGGGTGAATTTTTCCTTTTTCAAATTCTTAGTGATATCATGATTTTACCTTTTAATGTTATTATATTGGTTAAGTAGTGGAAAATAAAGAGAAAAGGACACATGATGTATAGTGGTTCAGGGAATAGAGGGCCCCTAGTCCACTCCAGCAACACACTACTCTATGAGTTTGGGGATTTTCACTATCTTGTCCTCTTATCAATAGACCATTCCACAACTGAGTGAAAGGAGTTGACACCTTTACAACATTAAGTCTAAACAGAGCCTTCTGGTTCATACACAAAACCTAAAACACAACTTAGTATTATAATTCAATCACTCAATGTAAAAGAGTATTTTTTTCATTGATATACTTTTTAGTTATTATTCACAATTGCAACGATATGCAATTGACAATTGATGGATCATCATTTTCAGAAAGAATAATCTTCAAGTAGACGTAGTTCTGAGTCAATCCAATTGTAGTAGATATTGAAATGAATTCATCAACATAACAAACAATAGATCCACAAAATATATTTGATGTAGAATCGGTGAATCTTCAACGTGTTTCTTCTTCTTCAGAAAACAGATCATTGTCGCTCTTCATAACATCAGATTTGTAAATATCAAATGTTTATTTAAATTATAGCTGTGAAAAATATTGTAAAAAATATTTCGTCATACTCTTGATCTTTTGATCTGTCAAAAAAGAACAAATTTATAAGGAATAACAATGAGCGCTTCCTCTGTAAATTTAGATCCACAGAAATATTCTACTGACTTGAGATATTCAAATGATTGAATAACAGAGTAGGTATAACATCCCTTAATATTGGCCATGAAAATATCCTATTAAAACGATCCATTGAATCATAAATAAACAACTTTGATTCAGTCAAAGAAATGCATTATATTATGGATTTTAATATTAATTGAAGTCAGCCTGATAATCTGCATAAAGACCATTGATAGATAAAATCGTTTCTGAAAATATATGATGTCAAACGTAGTGTTGACTTCTTAACATGAATTCTCTGAACATAAGGATAATAGTGTAAGGTAGATAATATAAGGATGATCATGAAAGTAATATCAACGATTCAACATTCAAACATAAGGTTGATATCCAATGTATGATTGATCATCCATACTTTTATCTTCAACTCTCAAAAGTACAGTATTTGATCCATAAATTTATGTGCATTCAATAATATAGAATATGATCCATACTTTTCAATAAAACTTAGGGTTCATTAAAAAAGAAAGGTTTTTTAACCATAAATTTTAGAAACAAATGTAACATTCCATACTTACGTATTGTTTTTCTTCCATACTTTTCTGATGTCTCAAACGTAAGGTTCCTTCCAAAAATAGGGTTCCTTTAACAATATATTTCTGATAACCTATAAATTCATAGACATATTCCATCCTTATGCTACACTCCTCAACGTAGGGTACGAACAGTGTTTCCAGAACACACTAATGCACAAAAATGATTTCCAAACATTTAGTGCATGAAAAGTGTTCCTAGAAAACCTTTTCAAATATTCCACAAGGATTAAATATATTAATATTATTCAAAAATAGATAAATAAATAAAATTAATTTCATGAAATATAATCAAATTAAAATCATTATAATAACAAATAAGGGTATTTTTAAACATAAAAAATCAACATAAATAGATAAAGTATTGTTCTCAACAGTCTTCCATTAATAATAATAAAATAAAGTATTGTTGAAAACAAAACATGCTCCACATAAATTAACATTAATTTCAATAATTATCCTTATTTTTTGAATTAGGAATTCACATGAAGGATAAGGGAAGGGTGGGGTGCATGAAGAATCTATTTAGATCATTTAGTCTCTCCTTTTGTTTTCTCGATTGTGTGCTACTTATATCCTCTTAACAAATGGGATGAATGTGATTCTATTTATATGTAATTTGAGAATAGGAAATGGGGAAAGGTGAGTAACATCTTCTCTTTACAAAGTGGATAGGTTCCATATGAAATTAGTATATGTGTTAAAATTGTGTGTGAGAAAAGGTGGGGTGTGTGATTGATATTGGTCAAAATAATACCTGATAGGACCAGTATGCAATGAATTTTCATGAAGGAGTCTAGGAATATAGAACAAATTCATGAAAGGATTATTTGACACATATAAGGGATTTAGAATTTTCAATAAGAGGATGGTGAGATTATATTCTATAAGAATGGTGTGTGTGATCAAATTTCACCCACATGTAAACTGTCTAGAATTTAGAAAAACTGCTTCCAAAATAAATAAACCATAATTTTGATCTATATGTTTTTTTCACTCCAAAAGTTTTCATATTGATATTTTGTAAATGAAATATTACCATATGCATATTGTTCCACTATATATATTTTTTTGTAATGTAAAAAGGTTTCTAAAATACACTGGAATTTTTTTCCCATTATCGTCTATAATGACTAAAATACATGGCCTACACAGAGTGGGTGGTTCTCACCACAATTTCATTGGACTAGGAAATTTTTATTATGAAACTCAACCCCATAGTGTGATTGGAATAAAATAGAACAAGGATGAACCATGTGTGAATTCATTATGCACATAGGACGTATTTTCAAATCACATGGCTTGTTTCATCTGATTTGGTATTATATCATGGATATGGTGGAAAAGTGTCACATGGATTTTTTGGATGTCAACCCACTATTTTATATTTACACTTGAAATAAATATAGATGTTTTCTAAATGCGATTATATTATTTTTGGGGGAATGATAGTAAATCTTAATTTATTATCATTAATGCTTCCCCTATATACATCATTATAATTAGTGTACCGATGAATTGAAAAATAAAATAAGATATAAGAGATAAAATGTAAGAAATAACATCAGGCCATCTTGTGTAGATCCAGACTCCATAATACTATAATCCACCTACATCGGTTAGTTTTAGTGATGGAACCTCAATAGTCATATATAATAGGAGTCCCATCATGGGAAAGTCAAAAAAATTATAGACCTAAGCATATATGATGACCATCAGGGGAATGAAAAAACGAAAAACAATGTTTCATAGGAATCCCCTAAAACTAATGGAAAAACCAGGCAATACATAGACACATAAGAACCCCATTTGGGTGATTAAAAAATAGAGAAATTATTAGTCACATATGAATCCCATAATTTTAAGGTAAAATTTATCTATGCCCATGTGTAATTAGTTACTAGGGATATAATACCCCGATTGTGATCTACCCCTAACATGTGAATAATGATCATCCGGGTGGTGTAATCTCCACAAATGAATAGCTAGGACCTATGAATAAACCAATGAAAAATTTCCCCACCATCATCAATATAAGGTATTGAAAACCAATATTGTAAAGGAATGACATAGGGAAAGACACATATGATATAAAATGGTGAGAATATTCTACTCTAGTGATCTACCAACAAAATAAATCCTAATATCTCATGAATATTATACTACTACACCTGAGTACCTATGTCTCCAGGTTTTTCCCTCATATGTAGCTAAAAAATAGTTCGGATATGTATACATATTTTTCAATATCATACCCAATATCTCATCTAAATAGAGATCCATACCCACCCCTTAGAGGATAGATCTTACTGGTCAATATCTACCATCCAGAAAAACCTCACCATATGTTACTTAAACGAGCATATTTCTAGCTACCCAGTACCTATGATGGTCAAAAGGCCATTGAAAACACTCAAATGATAAGAATTTACCTTAGGTAAAACCCATATGTAAAAATATTATAAGCCTATTTGAATTCATACACTAACCTAAAGTTTATCAGGATAACACACTTTGAATCTATCCTACTCAAGTGAAGGTCTCACTAATCTATACGCATCAAAAGAAAAGTAATCCTATCTCCCAGCCATTATACCCAACAGAATCACTATTTTTAAACTATCCAATCCCATCAAGGATTAGCAATAAGTTTCCATATTCAACCCATGATCAAACATTGATTCCTTAGGATCTCCATACACAAGATAACTCATGCTACCACTTTAATATCACCAAGAGATACTAGGGAAACATGAGAATAGTAACGACTATCTCTCACAATCTCATAACATATATATCACAATCCCAAATATCTTACCATAAACCACTTTATCTATTCCAAATATATTAGACCTAATACACATGGAGCCTTAATGTTTGAAGGCGATTCCCATATCCCTTGCACCCATAATTCCCTAATCACATCAATAATAAGTCTTTCCTCAAGGTAAAATCATGTGAAATCACTTCATCCCACTTTATAGGGTCCATGATAATACATTCCCATAATAAAACAAAATAAAATCCCACTTCAAGGACCTTTAAATATTTCTAGACATCATTTCCATTAGTGTAATAGTTATGGGGCATCTATCAACTCTTACCCATGTACGAAACACCCATTCAAATTTGTTTGGATTAACCCTATCCTAAAACACATTCTAAAACCCACTCAGTAACCATCAAAATATTAATATACCCGAGACATGAACCAATGGAACTTTAATGCAATGAAAATACATTCAATTGTTTATTGTTAGGAATTAATGGGGAACCTACCTCAATCAAATGTTCTAATACTTAAGTTTTTTTTACCCATCCCTACACCTAGAAATAGAAAGTTCTAAGAACCGGAATCACATCATATAACCTCATAAATTTATTATAATAAATTAAAAAAATTATATAATTAAACTAAATTTAGACTATTACTTAAAAACACATAGATAATTTACAAATCATTGAATCAAACCTGAATATATTATAGAATATATTCGCCCATTTTAAAGATGTGAAAAATATGTGTTCACAATCATTATAAATTATGAAGAAACCGAACCATGAATCTATATTCATTAGAGTTGATACCTCTATTATGTAGAAGAAAATAATTAAATACTTAATTAAAAACAATTTATAATCATATGAGATAATTGAGAAGTACAATAGAAGAAAATGGAGAAATATTTAACTCTGTTTGTAAAAAAAGAAACAGGCCCATTTCATATTATATTAATGGGATAAAAGGGGAGACAAAGAGGGGGGAGTTTCATCACCTATCAGGTTTGGTCATCCAAAATAAGAGAGATTAAAGTGGGGGTCAAAAAATTGAATGATTGTTTTCTTTAATACATTTTAAAAAAACTGTAGAGGTTTTATTGGGTACCTATTACACAATCATAGGGTACCCGATAGCTCCCCTAAAAGGGACACATCCCAATCCTCCCAATGGTGTACACAGTACCACTACACCAAGTACCTAGTGGATTTTTCACATTTCTATAGACACAAAAACAAGCCCAAGTTAATCAGTTCCCTCTAACCATGTACTCGATATCTACTATATTTTTCGATAGTTATCTATTGCTCCACTTTTTAGTACCTCAAACTCGGTAACTATTATGGGAATCTAAAAAACCATTATAATTGACCAATAATATCTCATAAAAAAGTCCCCACAAATAGAATTTTATTTTGAACCATAATTCTCAAAAACCCCCATACTCAGAGTCTCAAAAATCAAAATACCACATAATTTACAAAACAAAAATTATTTTGGTTTCTAGAAAAGCATATACATACGGATTTTTATCCCTAATAAGAACCTAGTACAATACCTAAATACTCAATATTACTATTAGAATCTAATTTTGATGCTCAATTTTGATTATATTTTGATACAACTCCATTACACATACACATAATCAATCCCACATTATTTTTCATTGAAAGACCTAATGCATAACTGAACTCACATCAATCATTATAGAAACTACAATTATAATTTCAAACCCAAATTTCTCATATAATAATCAAGAGAAATTTCACACATCCACATAATGAATTTCTCAAAACTGACATTTTTTCATCTGGATACCAAAACTACAAACACAACATTACACCTTGATATAAATGACATCATATACACACACTATCTATAATCAACCCATTTCGCAAAATACACTATTCATAATTTTTAACTCAATAATGAATCCAATTATAGTAAATGAGATCCCTAATCTATTATGATCTTCAGTAGAAACACCAAAACTCACTGACCAACTAGTGATTCTCAGTATCTCAAGAGATTTAGATTTCCCACACCCATTTCCAAGAGATCAGTTATATCCTCAAAAATATTCATATGATGATCCACACCATATTATGGTACACGCAATCATCTCATTAATACAATCTAATCTAAATGATGGAATACCAAAATAATCATAGAAGAATATTAAAATTCATCATAACCTGTTAATGTTGACCCATGAGCTCCACATTCAATTACTATGATGTTAAATTCACTAAAAATGACTCACATACTCTACATGAATCTATAACATAAAATATAAATAGTAACACAATATTCCCCCCATGATCCTGCAAAACTAGAATAATGTAACCTATCCAAACTTATCCCAGGGACCCCTAGTCATTATCTCATTTTCCCCCCAAACAATGTTCTATATCATTTTTATCTTATAGAGGTCCTTGAATGTTTTACAAAAATACCAGAACAGAACAACTAATATATCCCCCTTTATCCATTTGAAGCATTAATTATATAACTATATGATTGTATCAGTACCCCTTTACAAAAAACAAACAATCTGACCTCTATCACTATACCAAAACAATCCACCCCATGCCAGGTTTTCATAAAACATTTTTGTGAAAAATTTAATCCTTTAAAATCAGGGATGGAATTCCATAGATACCCAAACCACAAACTTCCCTACAAATATACAAGAACTAACCTCTAAGAGTGATAAATATTATCCACACACCAACTCGTAGGATAGATTCTTTATAGATGTACCTATAAGAAACATTCCTTAATCTCACATAACATTTCAAGAGAAACATACCATAGGTAATCTCATTTAAATGCCAACATACTCACCTAATGGTCATTTCTAAGAACCCATTAAACCCTATTCAAACCAAAAATCATCTATGAACATTGTTTCCTCAAAACTATACAACAGAAACACATTATTACATAAATTCACTTCCCAAATAGTAGCACATCACCCTACTCCACTAGTCCACCATTAATGAGGGATCACGTACCCAACGACGAAACCCTGATGATTCTCTTGAGCGAGCGGTGATGACGACGAATATGCTGGCCTTCCCCCCCTTTGGGGGGGAAGGTAGATTCATCGTCTAGTGAGATACTAGGTGTTTTCTAACCCTTATCAAATCCAGACTTCCTTCCCCCTTTCCCAAAAGTCTCTTTGAGTACCAAAGCTTCCGATCTGATCGATGGGTGCCCTAATCTTCCACTATCAACTTTGGAGTTTTAAGAATCTTCAGCACTTCTGAATCATACTTTGATTGCACGATTAAAAATAGACGACCTTCTGATGATGCATTCGACAAGTTTATCTTTGGTTTGGGGGATCTTTAGGAAAGAGAAATTGTCATCTTTCTTGACAGGAATCACATGATAATTAGGTTTGAATCTGATGCAGATATCATTACTTCTTGGTCGAGGGCTCCCTGAAACTTCAACGGATGTCGTTTCCTTCTCTTACGATGGTCCTTTGACTTTCACATGAAGAGTGATTCACCGTCGGCGGTGGTCTGGGTAAGCTTCCCTAATCTTCAGCTTCCCCACCAGAATACTTCTATTATTCACATGATAGGTAATCTCATAGGAAGGTATTTGTGTTCTGATAGTCGAACTGATGTTCTGTGCCCCCCGGTTAACCCTCGGATTTGTGTGGAATTGGTTGCCTCCTGGCATCCTTTTTATTATGTGTGTATTATGATTGGCGAAAAATACAGGTGTAGACAACAAGTGATTTACGAGAACTGGACAGATTTCTATTCTTTTTCTCACCGTTTGGGTGATGGATTGGAGGTTTTCCCATAGGAGTGGAGCCTTGAAGTCCTATCTGCATGATCCCAGTCAAAGGGAGGGAGATGCAAGGGGAAGGTTATCAGAGTTTGGTATGAGGGTGGGGCGTGATCAAAATAAGGCTGGACCTGATGGCAGAGGTGAGGGATCCCACATTTCAGGTGTGGCCCGTCCACTTATTGATGATAGCAATGCGGCAGGTGAGGAGGTTCTTTCTCCTTATCATAAGGAGGGGGAAATAGAAGGGGAAGGTATAGAGGCTCAGACTCCAGTGGTGGATGGACAGTTGGTAGAGGTCAGTATTTTGTTGGAGGAGTATGATCAAGTTTCTAAGGATTATTATGATAGGGTGATTGCTCGAGTGGGGTCTGATTTGGTTCAGGCAGTGGGGGATGCGTGTAACAGGCCCTTTTTGAAGGTTTCCTATATAGGGGAGGCTAGAGGATTGGATCCAGCGGTCATACCTTTTGTATCTTTATCTAACAGGTTTGAATGCCTTGGTAATGATAGTTTGGAACCTTTTTATGTTTTGTTTCAAGTGATGTTGATGATGGTGTGGGGAACCCAGAGAGGAGATTTTTGTTGGGAATCTGGGACAAGATAATGTCACTAAGGATGTGGATAATTCTATCGAGGGGGGTAGGCATTCTTTCCCTACTGAAAGTAATACTTCGGCAAAAGATAAGAGGGGTAATAGCAAGTGAAATGATAATAAAGGGAAGGAGGCCTTGTCCATGGTTGTGGAATAAGCTCTAACTGAAGATTTAAATCTCCCTTTATTGGAGATCAGCACTCCAGATCAGAGGCTGGGTAACATAGAATTCCCGGTTTCTGTTTGGAGGGAAAAACATGGTAAGTTAAGGGAGAATTTAGGGGGTGGAAAAGACATTGTGAGTATCCCTAGCGGTCTTTCATTCAGTGATATTTTTAAGAGTGGGAATCATAGGATAGATTTAGGTGAAGGGACTTTGTCTACACCATCAAGAAGAAGAACCAGGAAGGATTACTCTTACCTTTCTCTACCGATGCAGACAATATCAACCTCTAAGTGGGGTGGAGAGGTGGTTATTTCTTTTAAAAAGGGTAGAGTGGTCAAAGATAATTCATCTGAGCTACCTGTACTGTATTATCTTAGAATTCGAGTTCAAAGTGCAATTTTTTGGAGGCATCCAGAGTGGGAATCAGCTACGGGAGAAGAAGAATCATGAATGGGTTTTAGAGATGATTATGGATATTATGATTTGTAATGTTGTGATGTTCTGTGTCGTTTAAGGTTCATCTTTCTTTTTGTAGTTGTGGTTGTATGTTGGTGTACCAACCCCCTTTAAAACGGCCTTTAAAAATGGGGAAAAATGATTTGCAGGCACTATACCACCATTATTGAATTGTATTTTAGTAAACAAAATCCTTAAATAAAGGATCCAACAAAATCTAAAATTTAACTATCGTTCGAAAAATAAAACACCAAACCAACAAAAATATACTCAAATTTTGGTGGATGATACACTCTCACAAAAATAGCGATAGAGATATCATTTTGAATATAACTGGGAAAATTATAAATAAATACCAAACTCTACATAACACCAATATCTAGAGTCTCTTTGAAATATGATCATCTAAATATTCCCTAATAGTTGTAACCAAAATCCTTAACTAGTACCAACCCATCTCACCTAATCCAGAGGCGCACCACATAGTCTCATGAAAATAACTACATTTTTTTGAACTCTATAAAGGGTATCTCGTCAACAAAAACCTCTTCTATGAGCATAACCCATAGGATTGGAAATCACATCCAAATCTCAATATAAGTAATGTAATTCCTAGAAAACCAACAATTTGGAATCCATATTCTTTGAATATAACTAAAATCATATCACAATAGAAAGACATGAAACTAATATATTGGATTTAATTAAATATGGAAACTATACCAGTTTTTTTAGAAAAAAATAATAATTTATTACTAGTGATTTAATTACAAGGAAACTGTTTCGTAAAAAAGATGATAAAATTTTTTTCCCCTACAAAAAAATTTACATACCTTTTTTCCTATTGAAAATAATTTTTCACAATCAAGTAGTCATGCACATGCCAAGAAAATCTACCTGGATAAAATGATTTATGAGGCATGCTCTATATCGACATCAAGAGAACAATAAAATATTATATAAAAACCATTCACTAGAATATCATTCATGAAAAAACAATCAATTATAATATTGAAAATCATTGAACAAAAAATCAAGCTTCGAAAATGGGAATTTCCTTACATATGGGTTAGTTATTCCCCAATATAAGGTACATTCCAAGATCCAAATCAATCATAGTCATTATATACCATGTCCCATGTAGTCAATCAACAAAAAAAGTATTTGATGATATTTTGTAAATCCTTGATCCAGTTAATTGATACTCACCCCACAATGGGTGAACCACATGACTTTATGAATGCATACACATTCCCAATATGTTACCGGCTTGTATTGAGAGTCTATGAATATTGTGGGGTGACTTTTCTCCTTGAACCAACATATAAAGTTCCAATCAATAATAAAATAATAATATAAAACATAAGAATAAATTTATATGATTATATCTAATGGAAATCCAAAAGTAACAAAAAAATCCCACATGATATAATAATACATATCCATGCATATCACAAAACTATTCAATAAGGATATCCCACTATGATGTTAAAATATAAATAAAAATTGGAAATAATAAAAGATACATAAACACAAGATAAATGTCCCTCCATGGGTCTATCACCCAAAACTCCATCCAGTTAATCCACCATGATTTAATATAAAACGTTTAAACTAAAATCCAAGATTATGGCCTTCATGTGAAATGTGATTCTCATGAAGGGAATTTGAATAAAATACAATAGGGTTACACTAATGATTCACTTATATATTCCATCTTATATAATGTATTCTTGATTAGGAAAAGAAATCAAAATTTATAATTAAATGTGATTGTAATTACTTCAGGTCATCAGGTTCTTACTGGGCCACCTTGACACATAATCCCACCAACTTCATACAAAGCCTGTACTAAAACCAGAATTGTCATATATCATAGGAATCCTATCAAATATGAGGTAGAAATTCTCTATAAGTATAAAAATTTAAACCCTATCCATTTAAATGAAATTTTTTTTAGACTTAGACACATATGTAGCTCATCAAGGGAAAGGGAAAATAGATCCAGACCCCAATAGATGGGAATCAAATCATTAAAAACATAAAATAGAGATAGAACTAGGTGAATAATAATCTCATTTAGTGAATGGAGAAAAAATGAATGATTTTGGTGCACAATGTTACAATGAATTCCATCATTAGATAGTGATATTCCCTATACCTGGGAATAATGAAAACCTGGGTAGTGCCACATTTTTGCAATGATTCTATTGTCCCATTAAAAACCAATCATAAACTACCACCTCATCATCAATATGATGAATAGTAAACATATCTTTGAAATTAGTGATATATACATACCAACAAAGAATATATATAATGGATCATCTCATAATTTAATCATCTTCTCAGAATAATGGAAACAAGAGATCCTTTGGGTGTACTATTACACATTGATCCCCTGTCCTCTAGGATATAGACTTGTTTGTGCTCACAAAACATTGTTGGGATATGAAAAAATAATAATACATGGAAGTTAAGATAAAACACCAGCTCTGAAATATTCATTGATCCATAACAAATCATTTTCTTGAGGATAAATCATACCACATAACATGTTATTTCATAACCAACCCCTCTGTACCCATCTATAACAACCATACCAATAGCTACACTACACCCATGATTATCATGGGAACTGAAGACAACCTAATAAATCTATAAAAACTCTCATGTTATACCTATATGCACCAAAATTCAAATATTTATATGTCCTTGAACTCCCACAATCAATCTTTTGTGTACACACTCTAAAAATATCCCATCATGGATAAGATCTCAATGATATCAAGGAATCAAGATAAAACAAAATCTTACACATGACTATTATACCCATAGGAATCCCAATTTACACACTATCTAATAATATAAAGCCTACCTACTAGGTGTCTATACCCATCTCATGACCCAACTCAAATCCCTTGAGAGATCCCTATACATTGATGCCCATACCAGCACTTTCCTATAACTGAGTTCCAGTGGACATAATTACGAACAATGAATAATCTCACACAATATCTTAAAACAAAGATATTTAATTACCAATGGATTACCATGATCTATGATACCCATTACCAACACCTAACTCCTCTCATGTGGGGAGTCTCAGGGTCACATGGTTATTCAATGAGCCCTTCCGACACAATTTTGAATCCTTATAGAAAATATTTGGTTCTATAATGGCCAAACAATTAAATTTTGTGGAACTATATTACTAAGTTTTATTCTAATCCCTTATGAATTTAACACATTATCCAATATCACTTCATAATCTATTATAAAAATTAAGACACCACATATCTTGGAAACAATGAAATTGGGTGTCTCTACAATCCATCCCATGTACGTCACACAACATTAACTATTTAATGCTTAACCCAAGCCTAAAAATCATTTTATGACTCACATAACAACCATTAAAAAATTCCCATAAATATAGCTGAAACCCATCTTAAACACATTCAATAAACATGCATTCAAATTTTTATGGTTTTTTATAAAAGGGAAAACCAAATTCAACATGGATCTATGATCTTAATTTCTATATCATCATAGAAAAAACAAATCCATGCAGATATTTAACACACAATATATAATCAATTCACATAAAAAATACATTATAATAATTAATAATTAATTATCCATGTTAATTCAATAAGTAATATACATCAAAAACTAATATATTATCACTAAAACACCAAATATCATGTTCCAATTCATGTGTACTACTCGTTGCATTACTCTAGAACCCTTGATACCAAATACCGAATGAAGTTATAACTAATTTATAACCAATTCCATGAACATTTTTACAAATTCCTAGAAAAAACATTTATTGTTATAACACTATAAAAATGGTGAGAAATGAGTGGCCTTACCCAATTCAGTTATGCTTAATACAATAAACCATATATCCCAATGCATCATAAATGATTCCACTGTCATCTAGTAGAATCAATTTTAAATCCCTAACTAAAACCATCTAAAAATAATAGGAGAGATGATGATCAAATAATGGAGGATGGGGGTGAACTATTGACCTCCATATTACAAGATGAAACTATCTCATGTTACTTTAGATCCATAGGAGTATGGGGAGACAAATGTATGATGAGATAGTTATCCCCTTTTATTTCATTCAACCAGAATAGGAGAAACCTATGTTGGGGCTTAAAAACAAAAAAAAAGTCCATGTTTTACCCCCTATTTTTTAAAAAATAATTTAGGCTCTATTATGAAACTAATACACACTCACCAGGTACCGATTGGATTTTATAATTTTATATAGACTCACTAATTAGAATAGTGTACTCAGTTCCCTCTAAATAGGAACTTGATGGCTACTGCATTCATGAATAGTTAACCACTTCCACTCTCTCCATCACCCAAACCATTTTAAATGTATTGAGTATCTGAACAATTTTTTATACTAATAAAAATAATCTATTATATATGAACCAACACATATAATTTTAATCTAATCCTCAATTATCCAAATACCCCCTAATCTCTGTCTCAAATTTAAAATTCCATTTCCATTTACCAATATTTAATGAAATGGTTTATTAATAAATCACCACCATAGGTATTATCATCCCTGAGAATCATAAAATAGAATAAAATATTACGCAATCTAACCATATGATCTGATTCAATGGTTTGTTCACAATTATTCCTAGGTAGATCCCTACTACAAAAATGCCTAGTCCATCCAAAGTGTCTTTTCACTGCACTTTATTCATCCATCATTGTACATGTGAAAATTGACATCTGAATGAAATTTTGGATGCCAAAACTCAAATAACCATATCCTATGGATGTTAAAAAGAGATCTTGGGATAATCTATGCACCAACTTCTAAAAAATATGCACTATCCCACTATGATACCAACATTAATCCATAACCCAATTCATTTATATGAATTTTTTCAGGAAAATATAGGATTTATTCACATAAAATTTAATTAAATAGTCATCTATTAAGTTTCCAAATTCATTAACAAACCAAAATAGAGAATCTTAAATTTCCAATTTTTTATCCTATAATAATTCAATACTAAAATTATCCAAACTATCCATATATAGTTCAAATCTTCATAGAATCATATGATAGACATCTTCTACCAAGTGAGAGTTTCACACATAAAAATTATTAGTAGAACAGTCCGTAAAATTTAATTTTTTATACAATAAACATGACAAAATAATATTATTTTAATTATTACATTTTAAAACAACCATCCACACAAGTCCTTCTCATTAAAAATATTTAATCCCAAAATATTAGCTCCACTTTATTTTATTATACAATTAAATCCATTAAATATCACTCGCCTAATTTGGATGACCCTCAATCATCACCACTAGATTGAGTCAAACTCTAACCCATAAAATTATACAGAATTACACCCATGGAAACAATATCAAGTCATATCAATCATCCAAATATGTTATATCACATAGATAAATCACACTATATGTTATACAAAATTTATAAAATAATGATTCAATAATGATTTGTAAATATTCTAGCTCGCCCCAAATAAGACATTCCACGTCATCCATTTAAAAATGGATCCACTTCACCGTAAAAAAATAGCAACACCTTATTTCTAAATAGATATTATTACTAATTTTCCAAAACAATCCACATTACAAAGGATCTACATAGATCTTTAAAAATTATCTTTTTATCTTACAAGGATTTTTTAGAATTTGCATGGATTTCTAAAACATGATTCCTTATATGTCTTCACAATCACAATATTATTTGTTTTGGAATTCACCACATGTACGATACTAGTGTAGTTTCACTTGGGATCTACCCCTAGATGTTATAACATAGCCACACTTAATGTTTCAAGAGAAACTACTGTATGAGCCTTATTTGTCGACAATAAAAAACTGACATGATAGTCTTTTCTAATAACCAATCTATCCCTCTTCAAGGCACTAAAAATAAAAGATTTCATGGTTCCATGATACTTTTTATAAAAATGAAATTGGAATAAAATCACACATCCCTATGCCTGAAAAAACCCTACTCTTTAAGACAATGAAGCCTCAGATAGATTTTCATGATCCTAAGTAATGAGAATTGGGTCTATCCCAATCCTAAACAAAAATTCAGTTTCTAAATTGAAAAAAAAAACAAATCCATTCTTAAGATACCAACACATATCTAAAAATCCAAAAATAATTCATTCATTTTTGACATACAGCTTATAATACATATGAAAAACCAATCACTCAAACCCTCCATACCCAAGTGTCACTATAATATCAAATCATCTAAACATTATCTTCTCAACCTATGTTGCATCTATCCATGATCCATGGATAATAATAAAAAATTATTTCACTAATCCCTTAGGAAAATGAGGATTGACCAACCCATACTATCCACCCTTAATAGGGATGACATCCAGTCTTAACCTAATACCAACCTATGTCACCACATTAATATGCTCACCACACAATCAAAAGGAAAAAATTCCAACCATCTCAACAAAAAATAAAGTTACTAGATTATCCAAAACCGTAAACACTAGTGCATCACATATCATATATTCTTACCTTCTGATACTGACATATGGAATTTCATACCCAAACTTCCTATAATTGGTATATTTCCTAAAACGGTCACTAATACAATTATATCTCTATGGAAATAATGTAAAACATAAAAATGATATTAATTAAGTATATAACCACTAAATATGATGCATGACAAGCAATCTCATACAACATTTGGATAATAGAAAAATAATAAATACCAATGTGAAACCAGAAAATCATGCCATATTAAACAGATTAGTACAAATATTGATAATTAATTACCAGTAACACTATCTCTGGTAACATGTATTTTCTTTATGTAAGGTTCAGTTATTCCCAATAATATGGTCTATTACGATATTTGAAAACATCTCACATCCAACTTCCATATAATTAATAGTAAATGAACCTAAATTAGTCTCTCATTATATTTTTTAAGTCGATATCCAAGGTAACCAACTACTATCCTAGGTTCAGGGTGTCTCATGGCCTCTAATGTGCCTCACTATAGCCCCATGGATGTCAACTGTCGGTGAGAATCTGTGACAAACATTGGAAGACTACACTCGAAGTACCATCCCATATAATATCAATAAAAAATGAATATTTGAATAAATAATAAACATTAATTCACATAATTATAGATAACTTATATCCAATAGTAATAAGAAAAAATTACTTTCTATAAAAATATGTACCCATATTGATCTCATAATCATATATAAAAGATCTCCCCCTAGGTAAATCAAGTATTTAATAAATAAAATACAAAAATACAATTGAGTTAATTATAAAACGTGAGTCACTCCATATAATTTTCCATCAATAATATATCTAGATAATCTGAACTGATCTCTTAAAATGTCATGTCACTTAATATACAATTACAAGTTGTGCATTCACATCAGGATAGTCATTCAAGTTATGAGAATAAAACGTACTATATTACTACTAACATATCTCAAATATATTTTTTTCAAATAATTATTATTATAGTGACTACTCTCTCCCCTAATCTAATATCATTGATCTACGAAGCCATGTGTCTTACCATGAACCACTATACCCATTACCAATATCTAACTATATTCACATTGGGAGTCCCAAGATCAATAGGCTATTCCCATACCATCACACAAAATTATCTCTCCTCTTCACTAACGATCCATTATTAAAGGGATAAACACTTGGAATCCTTTAACCTAACTCTCCAAGATTTTTTCTAAGACCTTCCTAATAGACCAAACAATACAATACCATTTTTTTTCAAATTTTATAATAAAAAAAATATGACCCATAGATGAATATCCACATAGAATCTATCATATCCCACACATTAAATGAACACTCAAACCAATCCATAATGATTAATACTAGTATAAGGCACATTTTTGGACTCACTCAACCCTCATAGTAGAATTATCATACCACAAACGCATCATTAAGAACAGACAATAAATTCACATGAATTAACATATATATGATTAAACATTTAGGGGAATACATACCTAAATATAAATACACACCTAATTACAAACTCATCTATGTATTTTCCATGATTCCCCTAAATGACACAAAAATGAGATCCCCTGTATCACAATACCAAAACAAAATAATTAACCGTAAACACTTATAATTAGTTATAAATTTAATTCAAAGAATATTATTTCATAAATACACACAAATAATCTTTATGATTCAAAAAATAGAACCAAAAGTTCATGGAAAACTAACCTCACACCTAAGAACACAGTTGAAAAAAAACCACATGAATCTATGCTCATTTGTTCCCCAATTTCAATGCAATTTGGAAATTACATAGAAACATACATCAAATAACATACCCCTATAAAAATATAGATCGAATATTATTATTTTCTCCATTGTATCCTCATGAAACCACACATGGAATCCATATGATTAGAAGATGATTCCATAATGATATTGTGAAATCCTCTTTAATTCCTATGAAAAACCCACGAAAAATCAAAGAAGACAAGAGGAAATAAAAAATAATGGAAAAGAGAATATATTTAACTCCATATAGAATAATTAATTATCCTAGATCACCATGGATAAATAGAAACAAAGGGTGAAATGATAGGGGAATACAATTGTCCCCCTCTAGTTAGGTGTACCAACAAAAGACACTAATATTTTGGGTGGGATTATCAAAAAACCAAAAAACCTTATTTCCTCTAAATTTTTTAAATTGAGATTGAATCTAATAAGTACCATGTGAACACTCTTAGATTAATTGGTGGACCTTAAAAAAAGGTAAAAACATCTAGCCACTCCACTAGGAAACCTATGGAGTCATTTTACGATTTTTCCACTAATAGATATATTTACCTATTGGATAATATATTATTCTCAGTTAACCACTATATCAATCTATAAAAAAATCATATAAAATACACAAATTATTATGAAAACCCATTATAATTGTGAAAATTAATCTAAAAAGGATATTTCAATTCCCACAGTTCAAAGTAGAAATTTCATTATCACGAAAACCCTTCTCCATATCACAAAATTCAAATATCATTTTAATATAAAAATGGTAAATCACAAGATTTTTTTATAACATAACTACATTTCCAATATTTTATACCTAGTGGGTAATTACTATGAAAATAGATCCGTAGGATATAAGTTAGTAATTGTAATGACTATTTTTTTATATTTATGTCATTAGAGTTATAAAAAATAGAGTGTGTGTAATGATTATAGGAATATTTTTTTGTGAAAAAAAATACCTCATTACACATTCATTTATTTATAATATATTAGAGAGTATTGATTGTAAATATCACCACTATTTTATATATAGATAAAGTTATTTATAAATTCATTTAGATGTAATGTACCCTAAAAATATAACACTTACCAATCAAGTTAGTATTATTATCATCAAATAATGTAATATATACTATGTAATGACCTTGTAACCTTATAATGGTGTGTGATATTATAAATTTCTCTATTTTTATAATAATTTATAGAATAATCATATATTATTAAATTATTATGAATTATATTTTGAGAGATTCTTTGTCCAATTTTTGAGATATATTTAGGAAATTAATTGACATAAAAATGTAATTTAATTTCATAAGTGTCTCTTTTTAGTTAAGAGGGGTAATCAATTAAATCATGTGGTGTCTAGATATGGTATATAAATATATTAGATTAAGGTAAATGAAATTTAATTATTGTTCAATTAAATCATAGTGAAGAAAATGACATATTTCCATAACTATGATTTATTTTATTAAATATTTTTTAGAAATTTTGTTATACATTCTTTACCTTAGAAAATATTTCTTTAAAAAGATTCAATTTTTCTTTTTATGAGAGTTTTGAGATATTATTTAATAATCTGAAGTAAAAAAAACATGTGAATTACCATAATATATTTCCACCAATAAAATTTATTACCTTTTATATTATAATTAATGCATTTAATTATTTCCTTATTTTTTAATTAAGTTAAATAGTGGAAAAGAAGTACACTTTTATAGATTTTGAATCCATAACTATATTATCTACAAAAGATAATTATATAACCCAATGAAAATAATTTTTTATATTATCATTAAATTAAATAAATTAGTTTTTTTTACATAAGAGGATATAATGTTTGTTTATCACTGATTAATTTACCATTAGATATATCATGATGCGATATAGAACCCATTCTTTAAATGAATGGTTAGAACATCAATTTAGATAATTATTTAGCACACTATAGAAATATATTCCTAGGGACCATAATAGTTTATTGTGTTTCTTAACATGAAAAAAAATCATCTAACTTAGTGAATGATCATCAACATTTCCGGAAAAGACAATTCTATCTAGTAAATATGCCTAAAACCATTATTCATAACCTAAGGATATAAAAATTATTATGTGTGATCTTCGATTTTATGTAAGGGAAAAAAGGAGACACATAATCATAACATGAGCATAAGAGTGTGAAAATTACATTTAAAGATCATCACATGCATATCAAAGATCATTTGAGTGAGTAATGGCATAAATATTTGCTGTTCACAATACATGAATCATATGGGATACCATACCATAATCCAGAAAAATTGAACATATGAATTTGACATGGAATTTTGTCCAGCACATAAGAATAGAAAATATGATCTTAAGGATACCTACCAAGGCTTTGATAACATGTTAGTATTGGGATAATAACCTATGTACCTCCTTCGGGAAAGGGATTCCCTCCTATGTACCATATTGTTCGGGTCTTGGGATGTCCTTATGTAAACCATATTGTTTCGTGATTGCGATTCCCTCCTCTGTACCCTCTTGTTTTTTATTACAATGACCTCCTATATACCCTCATTTGTTAGGCATTGGATTCCCTCCCACGTAAAATTTTATCTTAGGCTTAAAATGAATTTTTTTCATGCTTGGGATGCCTCCCATGCATCGTCTTTAGGTAATAAAACATTTATTTTCACCTAATTCATTAGAGGAAGATATTGGTCCCCCTCCATAGAATTAAATAATACATTTATGTGAAAAAAGGGATAAAAATTCATCATATAATGGCCCAAGAAATAAAATGGGATTCATAATAATATAATTATATCGTAACTTATGGGAAAATATATGATTCATAATATTTTTGAGAATGAATAACACGAAAAAAAGCATGTTTAATAAGAATACAACCTGAGAAAGGGAAATGGGTTTCATAAAAATCATGCCATTAAATAATAAATCATTAACATAATGTGTATGAATGTAACCATTAGATAATTCCCCCATAAAGGTATTGTTAACACCAAAATATTTCATCCCAGATTGAAATTAATTTTAAACTATCCTCTAAACACATTTCTTGAGGAACAAATCATTACTTGTTTGAATAAAAATCAATCTAAACGAATAAAAATTATGAATCTCATTTCCTTTTAAAATAAACATGAAAAAATATAAATTATTCTATAAAACATATTGATTCATTTATCCTTCAAAACATATAAAATAATCATGAAATCATTTTTCAAAACCTTTCCTTGAAAACGTATAAAAGATGCTTCAAAACAATTTGAAAACATTTCTCATAGAAAATAACTTGTTAACCTAAAATTATAGAATAAGATTATTGCAATAAACTTTTTTGTAAAATATATTTTAATACATATAATAAATTTTTAAAAAATTAAAATTATTTTTTGGAAAATAACTTTTTGAAAACATATAAAGGAATCCTTGAAAATCATTTAGAACTCATTTAAAGATAAAACATTTTTGAAAACTATTTACTTTGAAAAAAATTGTAAATTACAAAAATTTCAATAATATTTTTAATTCATTTAAATTAAAAATAACCTTTTTAACATAGAAAGTAAGCTTCAATGAAACGGTGGTCATGATGGTTGGTAAGTTTGTACAGACTGAACATTCCTTTTTCACCTTAAATGTTTAAAATAGTTCTTTCATCAGAAAATGATAAAAATGATCCTTTGAAGATTGTTTTGAAATATATTAATAAATATATAAATATTTACTTTAAACATCATAATATAAATTTAAAAATTATTTTGAAATTATTTTTTAAAAACAAGGGTCTGAATGAACACACATTTTTGACTGAAATGTGAAAAAATGTAAGATTTTAATAAATATAATTTCTTAATGATCATATGTATAAAAGAGTATTAAAGTTATACTAATACATAAATATATAATTAATATATAGACATTAAAAAAATTCATGAGTTCTATTGATATATGGATAATTATATTTCACCAATCAATGCATAATCATAAAAACAATCTTGATACATAATGAGATTGTTTCAGTAAATTCCTTCCACATCTTAACATTAAATTATACACCCATTGTATGAAAATAAAATTAAATTATTAATAAAATATTAATAAAATAAGTAGTTTCATGATATAACATGTAAAATGGTTATATATACTACCTGTAAAATAATATTGAATCATAACATGGCACGTATGTCAATGACTTAAAATTGGGAGATAATTAATATACTGATTTGGAATCATTTGAAAAATAAACCTTGTAAAGTAAATATCATCAGAATGATATTTTATTATGCAGATATTTATATATATTAATAATATAATACATCAATGGTTAGTTAGAAAATTACATATAATTAGTAGGTGGTTAATGTGGCTTCTGACTCATGGAAAATGATAGTGGGACTTTAAAGCACCTACTACATATGTAAAATTAGAATAATGATGCCCATGAGATAATAATGTCATTTAAAGATTTTTAAAAAATTAAATAAAATAAATAGATGAAATATTGATTCTTTTGGTAGTATATAAGCCACACAAAAGAAACGAGTGGTGAATATGGCATGTATCTCATGGAAATAAAAAGTGAGATGAAATCCACTTACCTTCAGTTTTTACTTTCTTTTTACATGTTCATTTCTCTTGTATAATAAATATGGGTTCCTAAAAAAATTAAAAACCCCAATATTGTTATATATAATACCATATATGATTTATTATGAATTTATATTAAACATTTATTAACAACTTCATGTTAATATTGTTTTTTAGGTAATATCTGCTTTGTTTTTTGTATATGTTTCTACTTGTATTGTTTGATCCTATTACATAGATCATAATTTAGAAATTTAAATAATATAAAAAATGATATAAATATAATAAATATTTCATAGATATTTATTTATAAAATATATATAATATAGATGTTCGAAATGGAATACACCATTCTCAGAGATGGTTGGTCATATGTACGCATGAAAGTTATTTTTGTTTTATTGCTGCATTAAAAGAAATAAATTACAATATATATTTATATTAAAATTAAAATATAATTATTATTTAATATATATCATATAAATTCACTAAAATCATTCTTAGGACATATAATGTATGGTGTGAAAAAATCACATCACTTTGGGGAGGCGGTAGCCCACACATCCCCTAATGAAATTATCGTGCTTACACTACATCAAATGAATGAATGTATGTTTTATATTATAAATCCATGATAAAAAAAATCATAAATATCATATTTAACCTGTAAAAATATGGATTTAATCATTATTTTTAACAATGAGAGATAGTAAAGGAAAAACAAACCACAACATTTCGGGAGGCGGTAGTTTTCCTTATACTTGAATGGTATGATAATTACCAATTAGATATAAGTTTTTCTAATTCAATGTCCAAAAAATATAGTAAACATATCTGAGTATATTTATGACAATAATTTTGTTATATAATCCTAGAAAATAAAAATATTAGGTGGTGTAGAATAAAAATAAAACATTGGAGGTTGAGGAAGGATGATACCCCTTCTTTGTGTAACTCCATTTAGTCCACACCAAAGGGATTATTTGGTTCGATTTCTACACACATTTACCCATATATGAGAAATATAGGGATGTTGTGATATTATATTTGTATATTTTTTGAGATAAAAATTGCATGATATGTGGGAATAGGTGGGAGGGGTGAGTGCTTTTAAATAGTCCAGGAGGGGTATCATTCTTGTAAATTTGGTAAAAGGGAATTTCACCCACATTTATGAAATTTAAAGTGGCTCTAAAATGGAAAACTATAGTTACAATTAGGGATATGGTATAAATATTAACATATAATCGATTTTAAACTTGTTTTGAGGTAACATTGGATCTTAAGATTAATGTTTTCTACCTTGTTATGATAATTTTCCTTTTAATTATTGTAATTAATTTTAATTACATTCACTAATATTGTTTGGTAAACAAACTAAGTAGAAATTATTATAGATTATAATAAATGATTATTTAAAATATGGAAACAATTTTTCGAAATTATAATCACAAAACAGGATGAATTAATTTCAAATTAATCCCACATACAAGATGATAATGTGGGTTTATAAAGATAATTTTTTTAAAATTTTATTGTGTTTTTATATCTATTTTCAAAGTAAAATTGATCCCAATGGCATAAATTGTATTAATTTAATAATAATTCAAAAAATTATACTTTAAAACCAATTATAAAAATAATTTATCCTTAAAAAAAGAAGATAAATAATTATTGAATTAAAATTCATCGTTTTTCACTTTTTATCAAAAAATTAATCTTCACCAATAAATAAAAAAAACATCCTAACATAATATTTATAGTTAAATTAAAAAAAATTAAGTTTTTTTGAAATATAAAATATATAAAAGTTACAAAATTTATATTTAAAATACATTCTCAACTAAAATTCATTTAATCCGCTTTTATAAAATTATTTGTTCATATATGTAATATTGGGATTGTTCATATATTATGCATATAAAATACATTATATGAATGTATAATATATTTTATTGAATATATAGATTATATATTTCATTAATATCATTCAAAAATATTAATTACTTTAATATATTATTATATAATTCCTTTTTGATAAAATTAACAGTTTTTATAAAAAAATTCCAATTTAATTCAATTAGTTATTATATTCATTTATATTTAATTTGTAACCAGTTAATTAAACCATGTATTTACAAAATTTAGTTAATTATATTCATAATTTCTAACATAAATTCTAGGTTATATATTATTATATAAATCAGTAATATTGTTTATGATATATTATTGTTTGGTCCATATAGGTGTTGTGTTTTACGCAAGCCATCAAGGAAAGTTACACTTGTATGTAATGTAAGTTATCCCCATTGTTTCATTTATAGGAGGATAATAATTATATTTAATATAGATAATGAATATCATGTTTTCATATATAACTCAATCCATGCATAGTGATTTTATATAAAAAACTATATTCAATGTTTCCTAAAAGTGAATAATATAAAAATTATTATGTATATTAAAAAAATAACTCACAAAATATGAGTGAGTTACATTTTACCCCCCTTAAAAAGTAAATTTCTCCTTTGAAATTCATCTAGGTTATCAGATGTTTAATACATGGATGTTCCTTTCCAAGAAATCCACTTCATAAAAAATGAATGATAAAATATCCTTTAAAAATGGAATGTTAGAAACATAATAGTTACCCAAAGTAACATAAAACTAGGATTCCACATTGGAGAACATAGGGCATATGTGAAATCATTAACAAGTAAGAGAAATATAACAATCAAGTTATGATGGAGAGTGATATAGAACATTGTTATATGAATGTTAAAAATCACAAATCCATAATATGCTTTCATCTAAGGGATTATTTGATTCATTAGAAACAAAGGTACTAGGATAAATTTTCTGGTTACCAAATCATTTTTCCTAACGTATAATATTTTTCATGAAATGATACACATATATTATTTCATGAAAAACATTCCATGTATTATTCCATGATCAACTTCCACTTCATATTTCATTCAAGGAAATGAAAGAGAGTCTTTTATTCCTAAAGTATAAACATAACAGGTGGTCCAGGATTAGAATGACAGGTAATTACATCTATTTTTATCAAAATAAAAGGTCAGAAGAAGTTGTCCAATATTCATAAATCATCTTATGGGGAGATAATAAATTAATGTATAAAACCACATCTTATTATTATAGTAAACCATTATATAAATAAACAACCTTGTAACCCATCCAAAATATAATTCAACCATTATTTCTTAAATAAGCAGTAATCTTACACCAAAAAATATTAATTAGAAGCATTGGTCAATCCTTTTATCGAGAGAGTATAAAATTTTATTTTATTAATCAAGAATCCATGTAGAGGTATATAATGACATGAATCGTCACTAAATGATGAACACAAAGATTTTAATTGGGAATAATCATACAAAATCAAACATGAAATTTTTAAATAAGGTGTGGAGGATAATCGGTCATTAATTATCATGATTCACTTATCCATTATGATTTCATAAACTTTCACAAATTCCATTATCATTTGAGGGTTTCAAGTCTTATCATCCAAATCAGTCCCTTGATTAGGGAACTTAATAACATAATGGCCAAACTCCATCCAATTGAAACACGAAAATGTGGGATGTGAAATATATGGGGATTTATCAATTTTCACATCATTAGCTTACTTATTCATAGTAAATGAATATTATTCCACTCTATGACCTTCCCTACCACACATATAACATTTATTAGAATGTCTCAGAAAATTCCCTCAATATTTATTCCAACACATTATGCATAATGGAAGGATAATTTTCATTTCACTATGTTCGTATGAGTTTTCTTCAAACTCTATCTTTTTTTCTTTTCAAACCCATGACATTGATACAAAATTACAAACACTATTTACACCTTGATATCATATAGAACAACTTCTTTATAGCTAATAAATTCTCTTATATCCATTTCCTTTTGAATACTATGATTGGGGACATGAAATAATCATTCAATTTTTAATTCAGGTTGTAGGATATTACCTGAATAGTAAGTCCTAAGCCTTGTAACCTTTTTTTCATATGCACCAACTAATTCATCATCCTTATTTTGAAGATATAGGAATTCCTTTTCCATCTTCGTATGAATAACATGAGAAAAGTACTTATTAAAGAATAATTTCTTCAACTCATCTTCATCCATAGATTCAATTTCATCTTGATTAATCATATTCTTAATTAGGGTCCACCATTGGCCAGATAAATATTCTAAATGATAAAAATCCAGAATTACATTTTGTTGTTCCAATCACTATAGAACCAATAATATCATTTTAGTTGTATCGATCCATTGTTTAGCCGTAGGTGGATCAGATAACCCGTTGAAAAAAGTAAGACATTTCCTTATAAAGTAATCAAAAAAACATTGTTCCCTCCTTTTCATGATTGGATTCTCATAATGATCAATAGATTGAGAAATTTTTTATACCATAGAAATGAGTTTTTTCATTCCATCTCCCATGAAAATCAGTTTCTCAAGAGGAAAATCATTTCATTATCCATTTTATTCCTAGCTGGAAAAGTTCCTTTGGATATTTTCCATTGAATAATAGAAGAAACAATTGAGTATGAAACAACCATCATTGCAGGGAAGTACATAATCTTGAGAAACTACTTATTGGATGCCTAAATTAGGGATCCTACTTCTTTAATCTAGGACATATTAATTTTATCTTAGATTATTCATTTCCCTCTTCTACATATATCATTTATGATGGTTTATAAAGAGTTTTTTAATTTCCAATGCATATCCCTCAAGAGTTTCGAACCAAGTGTTTAGTAAGGCATTTTTTCATGTACTAGGTTATGATCGATTCATGATTTACACAGCTTTTCAGAGTTTTTACCATTAGGTACATCAGTTCCAAATCCACAACCACTTTTAGTATCCACACTGGGATGTATTTAAAGGGAACCACTCACTATTTCCATTATAAAGATTCTAGTACATTTTCCGATAAATTTCATTATCCTTAGACTAATCCATAGAGACATACCCTGACATATCTTTATATATATCACTAGGTATATCATTGAATATTTCTCATTCTAGTTTCCAATTATTAACTGAAACATTCATTTAATACCAAATATAGTGACCAAATATTATCATATAGGGATGGTACAAAAGATTAGATGAATACACATCCTATTATAGAAATACATGTATGAGGACTTTAATAGTATAGTGTCTTTGGAAATTTGAAACAATATCTTCTATATCATGGATTGGTCTTAAATGTTTCCCAAATAGATCTTCCCTGGGATTAATTATAACTCAAACTCTTTTTTATAACCTGGTAAAGAAAAAAATAACGGTTTCAGTTTATATACTCAGTAAGGGTAAACAAAAGAGATATGTATTGATAACATGAGCATAAGTATAACGACCCATACTTTACATACATTGTTAATACTTCAAAATTGAAGCATACTTATCACAACATATAACAAAACCACAAAAGGACCGTATAGGTATAGTGTCTTTAGAAACTGGGAAACATAAACAACTGGTTCATAAAGCATCATCTTTGCCTCCCATTTATTTCATCATATCTAGAGTCCCTTTTTGGCATATCCAACTTAATAACCTTATTCATGTCCTAGGGAAAGAAATCATACAAAAGGGTGAGCTCAAATGCTCAGTAAGGGTAAAAAAAAGAAATATCGATCACATCGTATACACAAGCACATAACTTTTGGAAATCGTAACCTGCAAAAGAGATCATAATTTCATAACATGGGATAAATCATGGAAGTGAAATGTATTCACAATAATCATAACATAAAACATGAAACTTTGTGGCATACACACATAATCATAGAGAATCATTTCTTGCTAGTCAAGACTCATTGCCAAGAATATCTTAGTGGAAAAAGTCCCTTTCTGAACCGAGTCACCCTCGTTTCAGTCCTGTTTCACTGAACCGGTATAACCTAATGTTCCAGCCATGTCTATCTCATGAGATATAAAATCTTTAACCAATGCATTGGAGGGATATATAGGTCCCAGCCATCTCATAATGATACCATTCTTATGTGTGCCACAAAATCATAAATCATACATCATTGTATAACCCATGTAGTAAAAATGGGATTCTTAAACAACATGACATCATAAAACAATTCATATAAGATAAAGGAGCTCATAAAAATATTTCCATGACAACATTATCAAATCCATGTAATAATAGGGATAGAAATAGAACCCTATATTTTCTTAGATGGAAAATAATTTTGATAAAACACTTGAATTCCATTCTTGAGGAAAATATCCTTTCTTCTTCAAAAACACTTTTCCTTTCTTAACATGTTGTACAATTATAAACTAAAAGAAGTTGATTAAAAATAAACTTGAAAACTTGTAAAGGAAGCTTCTTGGAAATGATGTTTTTAAAAATCCATTCATGCCGTATAAGTTTAAAAAAACATTCTTCATACTTTTGTCGGAAAAGTCTAAAAGTACCTCGTATGAAAAACGACAAAAGATTCCTTTCATATCTTTTACTAAAAACTTACCGAAGGGTAAAATTGGATTTAAACAATTGTATTTGGATGGAAATAATATTACATATTGAGGAAACATGGATGTGGATGATAAAATACACCCCATTAAATACTAAAGTACAAACAACCTCAGATAAAAATGAGATTGTGATATTTCCCTTACCTTAGGTCCAACTTTCTTTATAAGTGTCCGAACCTCCTGTATAATGATTTAAATAATGTTATTGACTTATTCCAGAATCATACGTATTCTTATGATATCATATATGGTCATATTCTTAGCTTCTTAGTAGTAATATTTCATTGCTACTTGTTATTCGAGTGTTTATAAATTTTTGTTCTTATGCGTGTTTTTTTGAATAAATTCTTATTCTTCTCTTTAGGTTATAGATAACTCATTTCCAGAATGGTATTAGTGTAATATATATCATATTCATTCATTAAATTCATTTATATAATCAATATAAAATGAAGATCATGTAGAACGAGTCGCATCACATCGTGGAGATGGTATTCCGTACGTACGCACGAGTGATGATATCGTTCCTATGATCGTGGAATTGTATTGGAGTATATGTATACTATTTCAAAATAAATAAATAGTCATATATGGTCATTATTTACACCATTATACCCATCCAAGTAAGGTGGTGGTGGAAAATAGATTACAGCACGGCGTGGAGACGGTATTCCGTACGTACGCACGCGCGGTGATTTCTTTTTCCGTAGGATGGATAGATGGTGAAATAGGTTTGTTTCATACTTATAATAACATATCAGTATATGAGTGATACTTATGTTATTACTTCATAATGAAACAACTAAAGAATAATAAGTGGAAGAAGAAATAAAGATGAAAGAATCGGTAACGGACATTACCTCTTCTTTGAAGTGCTTCTTTGAGACCTTCTTTTAGGGCACTAAAATTGGTCTCTGAAGAAGACCAGGACCTCTAGGATGTCTCTAGGGAAGTGGAGAGGAGAAAGTGGCAGGGGTGGGCCGAGCTTGAAGGCTAAATGTGGTGTGAGGAAGAGAGGGAGGAGGTGCCCTTTTATAAGGGAGGAGAGGAGCACCTTTGGAATAACTAAAAATATTATTTTATTATAAAGTCAAGTTCGGTTTTAAATAGCTCAAAATTGATTTATTTCGAGGCTAAGGTGGGTATGGGTCTAAATACTCTCATCCAAATGAATTTATACAAGTTTAGGTTCATATTTTAACCTTATCATTTAGGTTTAACATTAAGTTAAATAATTTTACTTTTACCATGTCTTCTTGTGTTCTTATACTATAAGGTTAATAAACTTACTATAAGTAGCCAAACGAACCCCAAGTTGTTTATTATTAATATATATAACCTTATCTAAGTCATTTGGCCGAACCTTAGATTTTTAGGAATAAAAGAACAATTACCAATATAATATTTGTTTAAAAACTATTTTATGTCAATTTTGACACTATTTAGTAATAGATTTTTGTGAAAATCATAACAGAATTATTAGTTCGAAAAAAGTTAATTAAATCAATAATTACATGTCATATTAACTTATAAAATTAGTGGGATTTATAAAAAGTCTCAAATTACATTTATTTTGGTGTTTATAACATCAATTATGTCAATATTTCATTAATAAGATAATTACTGCATCATCATTGTGTCATAAATAAATTAAATTATTTAATGTCTAAAAATTACAAATAAAATACCATTATGTAGGAAATCATTTTATATTTCTAATGAATATTTATAGTCTAATTTATCTTATGTATAACCCCATATTAAAAATTATTTACTTATTAAACTTTGATTTTAACTATTTTAACCCTTCTTTAAATAAATTAATAATAAATGTCCTAATCTAATCCAAGTGGGCCTAAATGGTCATATTTGATTCCTAAGATTGTTGTTTGTCGAATTACACTTATCCAATAGAATTAGGACATGTGCTAGTGTAATAATAATATAATATTTACCCTTAATTACCCTATTTACTTTTAACCATGGTAAAAAAAGTAAAAAGTTACTATTCACCAAAAAATTATTTTCATCCCATTGAACCAAATTTTAGTTACTGAAATCAACTGTGTCTCTCGGATTTTTGAAATTCCACTCACATAAGCGGTAAAATTAAGTTTTATGAAAAATTCAGTTTTTTAACTACCACTTAGTGGTTTCACTATTCATCAAAAATTGAAAGATTTCAGAAAAATACCAAAATTTCACCCTAGGCTAATTTCGATATTCCAAATCCAAAAATGAAGTCCATTTTGAAAAATAAAATTTATAAAATTTCAAAAAGTGGTTATTACTATTCATATCGTCTAGTTTTAATAATATTTTAAATGCATATCGTTTTTTAGTGAAACTCGGTATTGCGTACGACACAAGCTATCGAGGAAGGTCGCGATTTCGTGTAAAGCAAGCCAAGCAAGTGTTGTGTAGAAAAAGATTCCTTTGATGATTTATATAATATAAAAGTCTCGGGTGTCACATTCTACCCCCCTTAAAATGAATTTTGCCCTCGAAATTCGTCACTTTGTAACAAACTGATGAGGATACCTATCCCTCATCATATCCTCAAGCTCCCATGTAGCTTCGTCTAATTGGTGGTTCCTCCATAAATCTTTCACCAATCGAGTGGTCTTGTTTCGAAGGACTTTTTCGCTACGATCCAGAATCTCTATCGGTTGTTCTTCATAAGAAAGATCTTGCTCCAGCGGTACAACTTCTGAGATGAGTACATGTGAAGGATCAGTTATGTACTTTCTCAGGAGAGATACATGGAACACATCGTGAACTTGAGAGAGATTCGGTGGAAGCGCCAATCGGTAAGCTACCTTCCCAACACGATCCAGTATTTCGAAAGGACCGATATATCTAGGGCTCAACTATCCCTTCTTTCAAAATCTCATGACCCTCTTCCAGGGAGATATTCATAAGAACACTTTATCACCCACTTCAAAGTCTTGGTCTTTCCTTCGGTTGTCAGCATAACTTTTCTGTCGACTCTGAGCTGCTCTTATGTGTTGTTGAATAAATCTGACCTTTTCTACCATTTCATCAATGAGATCAGGTCCTAATAGCTTTCTTTCCCCAACTTTATCCCAGCAAGTTGGAGTCCTGCTTTTCATTCCATAGAGAGCTTCATAAGGAGCCATCTGAATACTGGAGTGAAAGCTATTATTATAAGAAAATTCCACAAAAGGTAGGAGTTGATCCCTACCTCCTTTGAAATCCATAGAGCAATCTCTCAACATATCTTCTAGGGTTTGAATTGTTCTCTCAGACTGACCGTCTGTCTGAGGATGATAAGCAGTGTTGAAACTCATCTATGTATCCAGAGTATGCTGAAGACTTCGCCAGAACTTTGAGGTAAATCTCGGATCCCGATCAGATATAATAGAAAGTGGTACTCCATGAAATATTACCACTTCCTTTACATATATCCTCGAAAGATGATCCAGATAGAAATCCTCTCTAATAGCAATGAAGTGTGCAGACTTTGTAAGACGATCAACTATGACCCAGATAGTATTATTGCCTTTGGATGTTTTAGGAAGTCCTGTGACAAAGTCCATAGTGATGTTTTCCCATTTCCATTTGGGTATGGGTAATGGTTGTAAGTCCGCTTAGACTTCTGTTTCTCAGCATTAACTTATTTACAAACCAAGAATCGAGAGACATATTCAGCAACATCTCTTTTCATGCCATCCCACCATAAGTACTCTTTCAGGTCCCTATACATATTCGTGCTTCCAGGATGAATAGAGAATGAAGAACTATGAGCCTCATCGAGCAGATCCTTCTTTAATTCGGGGATGGGAGGAACACAAACCCGATTCCGGAACTTTATTATACCATCATAATCATGGTTGAATTCAGGAACATTTCTCACCTTCTTTTGTAACTCGACATCTTCTTTCTGTGCCTCTTTAATCTTCACATGTATAGATGGTTGAACATTCATTTGAGAAAGATAAGATTTCCCCCCTTCCATTATAATTTCAGGATCCATCCTTTGTAAATCCATAAATTTTGGATATTTTTTGATCTTTATCATGGATAAACTAGCATGGTCTTGTCGACTTAATGCATCCTCCACCTTGTTTTCTTTCCCAGGGTGGTAATGGTTTCAGCAGTCATAATCCTTAATCATCTCCAACCATCTTCTTTGACGCATATTCAGCTCCTTTTGTGTGAAAATATACTTTAAACTTTTATTATCAGTATAAATATCACACCTTTCACCATAAAGGTAATGCCTCCAAATCTTTAATGCAATGATTACCGCAGCTAACTCCAAATAATGTGTTGGGTAATTTTGCTCATGGATTTTCAACTGTCGTGAGGCATAAGCTATCACCATATCATTTTGCGTAAGAACACACCCCAATCCCTTCTTGGATGCATCACTATAGATCACAAACCATTCTCCACTACAAGGCAGTGTGAGCACAGGTGCAGTGGATAACCTTCCTTTCAACTCCTTGAAATTCTCTTCACATTCTTCTGTCCAGACAAACTTAACTCCTTTCCGAGTCAACTTGGTGAGTGGATTCGATAATCGTGAAAAATATTTCACAAAATGTCGATAATATCCAGCCAAACCAAGAAAACTTCGGATCTCGGTTACTGTTGTTGGTCTCGACCATCTTTTGATAACCTCTGTTTTTGCTGGATCCACAGATATCCCCTCTTTTGAGATTATGTGACCCAAAAATGAAACTTTTTGAAGCCAAAATTCACACTTGGTAAATTTGTCATAAAGCTTCTCCTTTCTCAGGGTCTTCAATATAATTCTCAAGTGATCCTCCTGTTCTTCCTTGCTCTTTGAATAGACAATAATATAGTCTATAAAGACTACCACAAATTGATCAAGATAGTCTCTAAAGACTCTTTTCATTAGATCCATGAAGATAGGAGGGGCATTAGTAAGACCAAATGGAATTACTATAAATTCATAGTGTCCATACCTTGTACGGAAAGCCGTCTTTGGTATATCCTCCCTTTTTACCCTTAATTGATGATACCCTGAACGAAGATCAATCTTGGAAAAGTATTGAGCTCCGCGTAGTTTGTCAAATAAGTCATCAATGCGTGGGAGAGTATATTTGTTCTTGATAGTGATCTTGTTAAGTTATCGATAATCAATGCAGAGTCTCATTGATCCATCTTTCTTCTTAACAAATAGAATAGGTGCTCCCCAAGGTGACGCACTAGGGAGTATGAATCCATTATCAAGATTATCTTGGAGTTTCTTCTTCAATTCTTGCAACTCAATTGGGGCCATTCTATAAGGTGTCTTTGAAATAGGCAAAGCACCCAGTACGAGTTCTATTGAAAACTCAACTTCACGATTTGGTGGAAGACCCAGTAATTCCTCTGGAAAGACATCATCAAACTCCCTTACGATGGTCATATTCTTAATCGTGAGTTTCTCACCAACCATTTGAGATAAATAACCTTCATTTAGTGGAATAAATACCCATAAAATGTAAGAAATTTCCACTGGAAGGTAATGTTCATCCTTGCATTGATAGATGATCATAGATTGATCTGGAATATGAAATGTGACTTCCCTTCTTTGGAAATTGATATGATCTCCATATAAAGAAAGCCAATCCATGCCAAGAATCACATCAAATTCCACTATAGGAAGGATCACAAGATTTGCAGGAATCACTTTCCCACAAACTTTGATCGGAGAAGAATTATAAACTTTTGATGCGACTTTTGTGCCATTAGGTGTTGTCACAGCTAACTCAACATCTAATTGTTGAGGTAATACGGTGATACCCTTAGAAAATTATTCAGAAATAAAAGAGTGGGTGGATCTAGAATCAAATAACACATTTTATACTTTAGAGTGGATGGTAAGTGTACCTTTCACCACATCGTTATCGTACTCCACATCGCTGATAGAAATTGCATGTGACATTCCTTTGTCTTTAGCCTTAAGAGTTTGTTGACGTCGACCATCATCATCAACCCTTGGATTAGGGAATTTATTGGCATAATGCCCCATCTCCTTGCACTTGAAACATTGAAGTGTAGTAGGTTCATTCTGTGTATCCCTTCCTTTGTTTGCATCATTAGACATCTTCTTCCCATCATCGCGGAATTCAAATGCCCGATGACCTTTTTTCCACATTTGAAACATTTACTTGTCCCTTTAAGACAATTCCTTCCATGTTTCTTTCCACACTTTGAGCATAAGGGAAATCTCATCTTCTTTTCAGTGTGCTCTTTAGATTTTCCTTTGAATTCCATTTTCCTCTTCTTATCAAACCCATATGACTGATGGGTTACTCCAATCTCCATCTCGACTTTGAGAGCACATCGAACGATTTCCTCGTAGCTATTGAAGTCCCTTATGGATAACACCCTTCGAAGACTTGGTTTTAAGCCACTAAAGAATCAATCGATCTTACTCTCAGGTTGGATAATAATACCAGAAGCGTACCTTGCAAGTCTTGTAATATTTTCTTCATAGGTACCAATAGATTCATCATTCTTTTGCTTCAGTTCAAGAAACTCTTTCTCCATCTTTGTTCGTAGAATATGAGTGAAGTACTTATTGAAAAATAAGTTCTTGAACTCGTCCCATTCCATGGACTCAATTTCATCCTTTTGCCTCGTATTCTTAATAAGATTCCACCATTGATCAGCATCTCCTTCCAAACGATACACTGCTAGGATGACTTTATCATGTTCAGAACATTGAAGAACTGAAAATATCTTTTCAGTAGTACTAATCCATTGTTCAGAAACTAATGGATCAGTAGACTCGCTGAAAGAAGGTGGACGCTGCCTCATGAAGGATTCAACAGAATGTTGCTCCTTCCTTTGCTCGTTTGGAAGTCCTGCATGATTCAGAGCTTGAGAAAGTTGTGTGAGCATGGCTACAAGATTTTTCATTCTAGCTCCCATAACGTTTGGTTGCTCAGGGGGACAATCATTGCATTTCCCGTGGCATTCCGCATTAACACGATTCCTTCGGGTTCCAGCCATTGACTAAAACCAAGAAGAATAGTGTGAGCAACACTAATTATAATAGGAAAACAAAATAATCAGGAATAAAATTTCACACTTAAGGTCTTATCCTAGGTTATTCATGGCCATTTCTAAAACACTAAGATTGTGTTCTATGCTTAGACTTATCCTTAGGGTTCTTACAAAGGCTTTCACATCCTAGTTTCCAAAGGTTGACTATACCTTTCCTCTAATACCAACTATAACGACCCAAACTTTACATACATTGTTAATACATCAAAATTGAATCATACTTATTACAACATATAACAAAACCACAAAAGGACCGTATAGGTATATTGTCTTTAGAAACTGGGAAACATAAACAACTGGTTCATAAAGCATCAACTTTGCCTCCCACTTATTTCATCATATATAGAGTCCCTTTTTGGAATATCCTACTTAATAACCTTCTTCCTGACCTGGGGAAAGAAAACATACAAAATGGTGACCTCAAATGCTCAGTAAGGGTAAACAAAAGAAATATCGATCACATCGTATACAGAAGCACATAACTTTTGGAAATCTTAACCTGCAAAAGAGATCATAATTTCATAACATGGGATAAATCATGGCAGTCAAATGTAATCACAATAATCATAACTTAAAACATGAAACATTGTGGCATACACACATAATAATAAGGAATCATTTCTTGCTAGTCAAGACTCATTTCCAAGCCTATCTTAGTGGACAAAGTCAATTTCTGAACCGAGTCACCCTCGTTTCAGTCCTGTTTCACTGAACCGGTATAACCTACCGTTCCATCCATGTCTATCTCATGAGATATAAAATCTTTACCCAATGCATTGGAGGGAGATATAGGTCCCACCCATCTCATAATGATACCATTCTTATGTGTGCCACAAAATCATAAATCATACATCATTGCATAACCCATGTAGTAAAAATGGGATTCTTAAACAACATGACATCATAAAACAATTCATATAAGATAAAGGAGCTCATAAAAATATTTCCATCACAAAATAATCAAATACATGTAATAATAGGGATAGAAATAGAACCCGATATTATCTTAGATGGAAAATAATTTTGATAAAACACTTGAATTCCATTCTTGAGGAAAATATCCTTTCTGCTTCAAAAACGCTTTTCCTTTCTTAACATGTTGTACAATTATAAAGTAAAAGAAGTTGATTAAAAATAAACATGAAAACTTGTGAAGTAATCTTCTTGGAAATAATTTTTTTAAAAATCCATTCATGCCGTATAAGTTAAAAAAAACATTCTTCGTACTTTTGTCGGAAAAGTCAAAAAGTACCTCGTATGAAAAACGACAAAAGATTCCTTTCATATCTTTTACTAAAAACATACCGAAGGGTAAAATTGGATTTAAACAATTGTAGGTGGATGGAAATAATAATACATATTGAGTAAACATGGATTTTGATGACAAAATACACCCCAGTAAATACTAAAGTATAAACAACCTCGGATAAAAATGAGATTGTGATATTTCCCTTACCTTAGGTCCGACTTTCTTTGTAATTGTCCGAACCTCCTGTATAATGATTTAAATAAAGTTATTGACTTATTCAAGAATCATAATTATTTTTATGATATCATATATGGTCATATTCTTAGCTTCTTAGTAGTAATATTTCATTGCTACTTGTTATTCGGGTGTTTATAACTTTTTGTTCTTATGCGTGTTTTGTCGAATAAATTATTATTCTTCTCTTTAGGTTATAGATACCTCATTTACAGAATGGTATTAGGGTAATATATATCATATTAATTCATTTAATTAATTTATATAATCATTATTAACTGAAGATCATGTTGAACGAGTCGCATCACATTGTGGAGACGGTATTCCGTACGTACGCACGAGTGATGATATCATTCCTATGATCGTGGAATTGTATTGGAGTATATGTATACTATTTCAGAATCGATATATAGTCATATATGGTCATTATTTACACCATTATACCCATCCAAGTAAGGTGGTGGTGGAAAATAGATTACACCACGGCGTGGAGACGGTATTCCGTACGTACGCACGCGCGATGATTTATTTTTCCGTAGGATGGATAGATGGTGAAATAGGGTTGTTTCATACTTATAATAACATATCAGTATATGAGTGATACTGATGTTATTACTTCATAATGAAAAAACTAAATAAGAAGAAGTGGAAGAAGAAATAAAGATGAAAGAATCGGTAACGGACATTACCTCTTCTTTGAAGTGCTTCTTTGAGACCTTCTTTTAGGGCACTAAAATTGGTCTTTTAAGAAGACCAGAACCTCTAGGATGTCTCTAGGGAAGTGTAGAGGAGAAAGTGGCCGGGGTTGGCCGATCTTGAAGGCTCAATGTGGTGTGAGGAAGAGAGGGAGGAGGTTCCCTTTTATAAGGGAGGAGAGGGGCACCTTTGGAATAACTAAAAATATTATTTTATTATAAAGTCAATTTCGGTTTTAAATAGCTCCAAATTGATTTATTTCGAGGCTAAGGTGGGGATGGGTCGAAATACTCTCATAAAAGTGAATTTAGACAAGTTTAGGTTCCTATTTTAACCTTATCATTTAGATTTAACATTAAGTTAAATAATTTTACTTTTACCATGTCTTCTTGTGTTCTTATACTATAAGGTTAATAAACTTACTATAATCATCCAAAAGAACCCCAAGTTGTTTATTATTAATATATATAACCTTATAAAAGTCATTTTTCCGAACCTTAGATTTTTAGGAATAAAATAACTATTACCAATATAATATTTGTTTTAAAAACTATTTTATGTCAATTTTGACACTATTTAGTAATTGATTTTTGTGAAAATCATAAAAGAATTATTAGTTCGAACCAAGTTAATTAAATCAATAATAACATGTCATATTAACCTATAAAATTAGTGGGATTCATAAAAAGTCTCAAATTACATTTATTTTGGTGTTTATAACATCAATTATGTCAATATTTCATTAATAAGATAATTACTGCATCATCATTGTGTCATAAATAAATTAAATTATTTAATGTCTAAAAATTACAAATAAAATACCATTATGTAGGAAATATTTTTAGATTTCTAATTAATATTTATAGTCGAATTTATCTTCTGTATAACCCCATATTAAAAATTATTTACTTATTAAACATTGATTTTAACTATTTTAACCCTTCTTTAAATAAATTAATAATAAATGTCCTAATCTAATCCAAGTGGGCCTAATTGGTCATATTTTATTCCTAAGATTGTTTTTGGTCTAATTAAACTTATCCAATAGAATTAGGACATGTGTTAGGGTAATAATAATATCATCTTTACTCTTAATTACCCTATTTACTTTTAACCGTGGTAAAAAAAGTAAAAAGTTAATATTCACCAAAAAATTATTTTCATCTCATTGAACCACATTTTACTTACTAACATCAACCGTGTCTCTCGGATTTTTGAAATTCCACTCACAGAAGCAGTAAAATTACGTTTTATGAAAAATTCAGTTTTTTAACTACCACTTAGTGGTTTCACTATTCATAAAAATTGAAAGTTTTCAGAAAAATACCAAAATTTCACCCTATGCTAATTTCGATATTCCGAATCCAAAAATGAAGCCCATTTTGAAAAATAAAATTTATAAATTTCAAAATTTGGTTATTACTATTCATAACGGCTAGTTTTAATAATATTTTAATAGCATATCGTTGTTTAGTGAAACTCGGTATTGCGTACGACGCAAGCTATCGAGGAAGGTCGCGATTTCGTGTAAAGCAAGCCAAGCAAGTGTTGTGTAGAAAATGATTACTTTGATGATTTATATAACATAAAATTCTCGGGTGTTACAATAAGTGTATGATAATAGCATTTCATGATCATACCATGAATATCAAAGATTATATACATGAGCCATATCAAAAATATTAGCAGTTCATCAGATATGAATCATAAAGGAAACAAGATCACAATTCATTTAGATATAACATCAGAATAAGACATGGAATTTATGAAAAAACATAAGAAGATAAAATAAGGGAGAGGGGAAGGTGGACAGATCACAATAAATTAGGGGGAGTTGTCAAAAATTAATGAAGTGGAGTATTAATGGGGGGTATAAGGGGAGTTATGGGGAGATGAAAGGTTTAGGGCACGTTTGGGTCCCACCACACTAAATCCTCTCATGGGAGGTTAAGTGAGTGTGCGCCCCACTTCTAACTCCCCTTGGGAGGAAATAACTTCCTGACTTAAATAAAATAGTGTAATACAAATTTTATTTATTTTATTCTAAATCTCCAAAAATTATCACTCAACCCGCATAAAACGCAACTGCAGTAAAGGTCCCCTTAAGCGAATATCGGCACTACGAGTTCATCGGTGCCCTCAGATATCAATTCCGAGCACCGGTTCAAAAGATAGAAAAACCCGCTCAAACATTCACTGAACATACCCGAAAAAAACTTCAGAAATTAATTCCAGGCACACCGTTCCTCGGAATCAAGTGCCATCAGAAACCGCAGACTTGTAAAATTCCAATGTATTTAAGAAAAAAATTTCCTTTAAATTTCCGTGTCTTTAAATTACACCAACTCCAGGCTATACATACCCGTAAAGCTACAACACACACTAGGGAAACTAATGACGGTATTATACACGCATCTGAGCCTCCCACTCCCATGTGCTCTCCTGGAGGTTCCCGTGCAGTCAAAGAATTCACATAAGAGGAATCAACTATCCACATAGGACCTGCTCCTATCGATACTCGATGTCCACCGGGACCTCCATGAATGTTTCCCTGTCATCGATTTCTAGCTCCTCGTGATCGATGATGTGGGTCAAGTCGTGTGTGTATCTTCTTAGCTGAGATACGTGGAAGACATCATGCACCCAGTGCAACTGAGGTGGAAGGGTCAGGCGGTAAGCCACCTCGCATACTCTGTTGAGGAACTGGAAAGGTCTGATGAATCATGTAGATAACTTGCCGCCCCGGCCAAATCTTAATAGACCCAGTCGAGGTGAGACCCGTAAGAAGACGTGGTCACCATCCTCGAACTCCAGTGGTCTCCGTATCCTGAACCATCTATGGTTCTACAAGTGTGGACCCCCCAGGGCCAGTCCAGCACAGAGGTGATCTGCAAGGTCAGCCGCACAGTGCCTAGTATGGTGTCATCCCGATGGTGGAGTGGTAGCTCTTGTTGTACGCAAACTCCACCAAGGCTAAGTTATCTTCCCAGCTATGATCAAACTCATAGACACAAGCACGGAGCATGTCCTCGAGAGTACGAATGGTCCTCTCTGTCGGGCCATTAGTCTGAGGATTGAAGGTGGTGCTTAGACATAGCTACGTCCCAAATGCCTCCTGTAACCCCTTCCATAGCCGGGAAGTGAATTGAGAATCCCAATTGGAAACGATAGTCGATGGCACACCATTGAGATTTACAATCTCTTACATGTAGAGGCGTCCCAAGATCTCTACTGAGCCCTGCTCTCTGATCAGTAATAAGTGGGATGACTTGGTGAGTCGTTCTATGATCACAGAGATATAGTCGTGTCCTCTGGATGTACGTGGAATCCCCATCATGAAATCCATATATATCCCATCCCACTTCCACTCTGGGACCTCTAAGGGATGTACCAAGCCAGCTGTAACCTGGTTCTCTGCCTTCACATTCTGACAAGTGAGGCATCGTGAAACAAACTCTGATAAAACCTTCTTCATACCCGGCTACCAGTGCTATCGTCTGAGGTCCAAGAACATATTCGCCACTCTTGGATTCACCTCTAGAGGGTAAGTGTGAAACTCCCTCAGCACTTCCTCCTATAATGTGGCTGGTACCATGGTACGTCCACTTAAGAGGATGACATGCTCCCCTACTTCAGAAAATCCATCAGGCGCATGCCCTGTGGATATCTGAGCACATCGCATCTCACAGTCAACGTCCCGACGTTGTGCCTCCCTGAACCGCTGTAGTAGTGGACGAGTGACTGTGAGAGACTGTAGAAAGGGTACTCCATCTCTATCCACAAAGGATATCTGCAAAGTGTCTTGCTGCTTCATCTCCTCTCCTAGTAGATGTATGCCTGAACTCCTGCTAAGAGAATTTGCTACTACATTCCCCTTCCCAAGAGTATAGACTATCTCGAAGTAATATTCTTGGAGGAACTCAATCCATCACTGTTTTCCCATGTTTATCTCCTTCTGCGAAAAGATGTACCTGAGATAATGGTGGTCAAATTAGACTGTAAAGCGCTCTCCCATCAGATAGTGTCACCACATTTTCAAGGTGAAGCTCACTGCTGCTAAATCCAGGTCATAGGTAGTGTAGTTTTTCTTGGGCTGTCTCAAATTCCGTGAAACATACGCGATCACTGCTCACTCCTACATTAGGACACACCCGATTTTGGTCCCTAATTCTTCCCATTAAAATATGTACCAAACGCCCTCCTCTGGTAGCCTCAAGATGGGTGCACTGGTCATTCTATGTCTCATCTCCTAAAAGCTTTGTGGGAATCTATCTAACCACACGAGGGGTTTCCCCTTCTTCATAAAATCTGAAAGCGATGCTGCAACTCTTGAGAAGTCTGGCACAAATCTCCGATAGTATCCCGCCATGCACATGAAACTACGCACCTCTGTCATGCTCTTAGGTGGCTCCTAAGAAAGCACTGTCTCAATCTTTTCCGGATCCACAACTACTCCAGCCTCTGAGATGACGTGTCCCACGAAGTGATCCTCTAGAATCCAAAAATGCCACTTCGAGAGCTTACCATAAAGATGGCGCTCTCAGAGTGTATCCAGTACAACCCGCAAGTGGTAGGTATGCTCCTCCTCAGTAGTTGGATAAATTAGTATGTCTACGATGAAGACTACAACAAAACGATCGAGGTAAGGCTGGAAGATCCTGTTCATGAGACTCATGAGCACTCCTGGAGCGTTGGTTACGCCGAAGGGCTTAATCAAGAACTCATAGTGGCCATACTGACACCTAAAGGTCGTCTTCTGCACATCATCTGTCACGACCCGTCCTCGGGGCCCGTGCCGTGACTACCCCAAGACCGCCTTCCATAGGCCAAGGGCTGGCCACTAGAACCCAAGGCGTAATTCCCGATAACTGGGAAGGCATTGGCTTTATAAAAGTAAACAAAACACCACAGAGTACAAGTGGAAGTAAAACACTAAGTACAAAAGAAAGTGATGAAAAATAAATGGGCCAGAATACAAACCCAACTGAAAGTACAGCTACAACTGAACAAAAGTACAACAGAAAAAGACAATAGCTGGAAGAAAGGAAGCAGCTCATGGGTCGTCGTCCTTGGATCGTACCTAAAGGGTAGGTAAAGATAGCCTCCACAACGCTCTCGCCCGTCAACCTCCCCTGAGTGTCATCTCGCCTTGAAGTCCACCTCCGGATACTGACTCGTCGTGTGGTCCACCTCCGGGTACTGACTCGTCATGTGGTCCACCTCCAGGTACCGTCCAGTCCTCGAACACTTGGCCTCCATCAGCACTGCCCGTCGTCTGCAACCATCATAATGAGGTGCGGGCATAGCCCATGTAGGGGTGAGTATAACAATACTCAGTAGGGACCCCAAGACCCTCAAGGTATCACTAAAACCAATAAGGATAACCATAAAGAATATCTCAATAGATAACCACTAATTAGGTATATGCCCATACATATACCTAAGTTATCATGTAACCCCTATCAATCATGAGGAAACACAAAGATTTATGAAATAAACGGATAACCACTACCCAGGTATATGCCCATACATATACCTAATTTATCAAGTGACCCATCACAATCATGAGGTAAACACAAAGGTCATAGAGTCAGCTCAAACCATGATTATCAATATCGAAACCGTAACTGCTGAAGAGCCCCGTCTCTGGAGTGTACAGTGGTCCTGTCACGACTCTAAGGTACTACTCACTAACCTAAGACTACTGAGGTACTCCTCCTGTCGAGTACCACAGGCCAGCCACCCAAACACAGTAGTGCTTCCTTCCGGGGTATTCCACCCAAACACAGTAGTGCACACCCCCTAGTAGACTGCAGAGGTTCTCTCTGGACGAGTACCGTGGGTCTGCACAGTCACACAGGTAGTGCTCCGTCTGCCATGGGTCTGCACCCAAACAAAGTAGTGCTCTGTCCACTGGGCTAGTCGACTCACTCCAAGTCAAGTCGGTCAAGTAGTCGTCAGGTCTCAGTCGGCTACACGGTCTCCGTACTTCGTACGCTCGTCTCTGGGAGGGTCCGCTCCACGAGCTATAGGTCAATACTCCAAGTATCTCAAATTCCCATGAAGAAGTATCTCGAAGGAATTCCTTGTCATAGGGGTCTCAATGCAACAGACGGCGCGTCAATCAGATGCCCGGTCTGTGAGTTATTAGGCTTTTCGTCCCAGGGGCCCGGTTGGTTTCGTGTGCGAACCAACCCGGCCGTATCTCAACTGTACCCCGAACTCTCATAGGGTATACTCATAGGGACCGTTTCTCAATGTGATCACCAATGCTGTCGACGGTTCGTCAAACGGACGTCCGGTCTGAAAGATATCAGATTTTCTGTTCCAGGGGCCCGGTTGGATTTCGGGTACAATCCAACTCGTCCATACTCCAACTGCATCCGAACCTCGGGTGAAGTATGCCAAAAGTTCCGTCTCCTCAAGTGGAATTAAATGAGACAGACGGCGCATCAATCAGACGCCCGATCTGTAAGTTATTGGGTTTTTTGTTTCAGGGGCCCGGTCGGTTTCGTGAGAGAACCAACCCGACCGCACTCTGTCAGCATCCAAACCTCGAGTGGAGTAACCATATCATCAAGAGGAATCCAAAAAAGTCGACGGCACGTCAATCAGACATCCGGAGCCCAATATATAAGCGTTTCCGCTCCGAGGGCCCGGTTGGTTTCGTATCCGAACCAACTCGGCCGAACCCAAAGTACTCCAAAACCTTGAGTGTAATATTTCAAAACGACCATCTCAGTCCAAGGATTGCATCGCCGCTGACGGTGAGTCGATCGGAGGTCCGTAGCCCAAGATATGGGGAAATGACCGAAGATGTCCGGAAACGGGGGGTCTGGGCCCGGACCGACCTGGCCCAACCCCCCTGGGTCGGTCCGAACCGGGTCGACCCGACCCAGGTCGAGGTCTGACCCGGTAGGGCACGGCCCACCCCGGCTGGTATGGCCCAGCCCGGCTTGGGTGTGGCCTGGCCTGGCGGTCCAGACGGGTGGCTCGGCCCGGCGCGCTGGCGCTGGCCAAGCGGCCGCGCAAGGGGGGACTGCCCCCTGGACGAAACCGCGGCCCCCGTGCGGGAGCCACTCCCTGTCAACGGACGCGGCACGATGTCGTGTCCCTCTGGTCCCGCTCCGGTGGTCCATTTTGCTCGCTGCTTTTTCCAACAGTCCTCCTAGGACCCGACCTTTACTACAACGGCTTTAAAACGCCTTTGCGGCCCACCTCACCATCGTCCGTCGATCCGCACTTCGACAAAAAACTGCGGAGTCTTCAAATTGCCTTCACGGCCCCGACTCCGCCCATGGTTTAGTTTGGCCTCAACGGCGTGGCACGACGGCGCTGCGCTTCTTCGCCGCGTTCTTTCTCGTTTCTACGTGGTGCAACGGCACCGCGCTGCCTTTCTCATGCCGCAACAAATTCAAACAAAAAAGGGGGTAAGGAGGGTAGGTTGTGTTCATGCGGTCTGACCTCCTCCCATTAGTATTATAACAGGCGGCCCAAAATGAATCCATGAAAGGCGACAGATGAGATCACGATCAACAATAAAATAATCCCCGATAACTTCCCAAAACAAATTATTCTCAACCCGCAAGGAAAACGTTCGCGGATCAACTAGATAATAAGTTGATATGTGTTCTTTGTTTTCTTTAGAATGAAATAATCAAGGGAATAAAATGATTATCAAACATAATTCCCTACCTCAATGTTGTAGTCGAACAAGAGTTCGTCGCGGAATTAACCATCGTGGAAGAAGAGGATCGTCGCGGAAGAGAAGGATTGTCATGAAAGAAACGTCGCGGAAGGAGCATCGTTGATTTCCGAGGATTTGGCGTTCTTCATCGGAGATCGGTGCATTCTTCGCGTTCTTCATGTTCTTCGCGTTCTTCGTCGAAGAAGAACGCTTTCCTCCAAATCCTCTCCACGCCACAAGTTCCAACAGAAATAAAATAACAGTTGTCTTATTTTATTAATTCACATGACACGTTTTAATTTCAAAAGAAACAAAACGAACAATTAATTCAATGAATTAATTGTAACGATTTAACCGCCCAATTTAATGAGGCGTTTCTTAACCAGAATAAATGCACGGTTGACTTCATTAAAGGGGGGGGGGGGGTACGGCTGCGTTACTTAGAAGGAAAGAAACGGTGGGGCTCGTGCGGGACCCACCTCTCAAATATCCTACCAAGTGGGTAGGATATTGTGGGTCCCAACTTATCTGCTTAACTTAGGTTAAGCCGCTTTACGTAAAATAAAATAAATTATCGCACCACCTTTTATTTTATTTCTTAACTTAACCCCAAAAAATTAAAAACCACACCTGAGCAAATGCAACTCCGTAAAAGGTGTTACTAAGAAATAACCGGCACTGCGATTCCATAGGTGCCCTCAGAATTCGATTCCGAGCACCGGTTCAAAAGTTAGAAAAAACCCGCTCGTTCATTCCCTTAACGTACCCGAGCTAAACTTCGGAAAATGATTCTGGGCACACCGGCCCTCAGAATCAGGCGCCGTCAGAAACTGCGTTCTTGTAAAATTCCAAAAACAATTATGAAAAAAATTTCCTTGAAATTTTTGGGACGTTACACTACTCCCACCTCAGGGCTTTACGTCCTTGTAAAGCTTTAACACAAACTAGGGATACAAAAGTGGTAATGAGCATGCATCTGAGCCTTCTGCTCCCATGTGCTCACCTGGAGGTTCCTATACTGCCAGTGAAAGGGAACCCGAGTAATAAACCATCCTCATAGGATCTGATCCTTTCTAACCTCAATTCCCATTGTAACCTCCGTGAAAGAAACCCCATCTCCATCGTCCAGCTCCCCATGGTCGATGATATGTGAAGGATCACGCACGCATCTCTTCAGTTGAGATATGTGGAAGTATCCGTGCACCTGGTGCAACTATGGTGGATGGGTCAATTGGTAAACCACCTTGCCTACCCAGCTGAGGACCTAAGAAAGTCCGCTGAACCTCAGAGATAACTTTCCGCCTTGGCCACATCTCCGTAAACCTCATTGAGGTGAGACCCGTATAGGGACGTGATCATCATTCTCAAACTCCAGAGGTCTCCAATTTCTGTTTAGAAGTGGAAGTCAAAACGACTGCTGCCACGAGGGTAAGTTTGACCGACTCAAGAGTGATCGGTCACACCCTCCTTTGCATGAGTTACCCTGTGCTACCTGGGGTTTCTTTTTTCTCCGACCAATGAAAACAAATTCCGACGTCATAGTTAAACCACAAACTTTTTTCCTAATACCGTCAATTTGTGTATGAATTTTGATTGCCCAGTCCATACTCAAACCAACGTCGTAAGGACTCGACACTAAAACCAAGAGATTCCAACCCAAACTCTCACCTTGAGGGTCTAACCACACCGTCGGCGTAAGTGTGATTATCGAGTCTTCTCCCAAGGTATCTCCAGACATGAGGGTCAAGTCTACGACTTACCAGAAACTCTAGGTCTGTGACAAGATTCGTGGAAGGAAGGAATTGATTCATATCGACGTCTGTTACTATGTCAGCTAGTAGTGGATACAGACTATCCCTTGAATCATTCTTAGAGCCATTGGGTCACTCTCCTTGACCGCAAGAAGCTACTCTCTTCCCCTGCCCTCCAGGTCCTTGAGCCTGGTGGGGACAACTAAGGCGGGTGGTTGTAGCATGTTAAAACGTACACCATCACATGCTGCTCTCCCAGCTCTGCCTCCAAGTCTACTGCTTCGTAGACTCACCTCTCCTTAAAGATTCCACTTCTTGAAACATTTAACATGACCGAGTCTCTAAGACTGGTGCCGGTTTCCTATTTCTTACTGCACTGTGCAGTCTTTATCCGCTCCTGGATGACCTGCACCTTCTTTGCATATGATCTGAAAGAGCTGCTAAAATTTCTCCTTTTTCGAAAAGAGAAAATCGGTCTCATCCCCTGGATTAACCATGCCCATTTCCTAATACAGTCAATCCTGAAATGAATGATGCATTCATGCCATGGATGACAGCGTAAGGCCTCGACGTAACTACCAAGAGATCCAACTGTCACTCTCGCCTCCAAGGGTCGAGTCACACTGTCGGCATCAGTGCGAGGTCACTGAGTCTCCTCCAGGATAAATCTCGAAAGTGAGGTACAAGTCAACAGTCTTAACCCAGACCACTCAGTATCAACCAAACAAAAGGACAGGAAAGCAAACAAATACAAGTGTCTTTTTATTATTGCATCTTATAGTAAAAAGACACAAATACAATAGAAACATGGAACTAGAAGTATAAGGGATGTATCCACTAGTTCCACTCCTGTCCACCTGCTCCCGGAGCACTACTGCCTTGTCCACTGCACGGCTGTTTCTCAAGCACCCGCCGCAGCTTCTGCCTCAGTGGCTCCTCCAAAGCCTGCAGATCAACTGTACAATGAGTCGGACAGTCACGTGCCAGGTGACCCTTCTTACCGCATTCATAACACTTCTTGCTCCTCGTACGGCTGGCTCTGTTCCTCTTGGACCTCTGCATCATCTTTATACTGCCCACAAATGACTAGGCTATTGATCGAAAACCTTGCGGCAAAGGCAGAAGCTCTTGTACACGCTCGGGGTGTAGAGCTACTAGCACAAACTCCACCCTGAAGATGGTCTCGAAGTCTTCCCATGTGAAGGTCATCCCGTCGCAAAGCTGAAACATGTTGCTCCACCACCTACCTACTGCTTCCTGATGAAGGCTAGCAGCAAAGATCACCATGAAGTCTGCAGGTGTCCATAGTAGCCTGAAGACTCTCACCACTGCCTCCAGCCAATCCTTAGCCGCCTGCAGGTCCGTCTCTCCCCAGAACCTGGGTGGCCTCTAGTGCTGGAACTCGTGCAGTGCACTCAAGTGGCATGCATTGCCTACTGCTGGGGATGGTGGCATCGGTGGCCCAATGTACGTTAGTACTGCTGGTGCCTCTGCTGGTGCCTCGACTGCAAGAGGGCCCTGTACCGAATCCTCATCGTTTGGCAGGCTATCAGTACGCACATACCTTTGGGCTCTAGCTAGTCGTCCGTGAAAAGGAATCCTGAAAGAAACAACGTGACACAGTCAAACGATTATACCTGGTGAGCTGACCTGGTTTCAGCTGTTTTATGGGAAAACCTTTGAAAACACACATGCAATCAGTGTTTTCATGCACAAAGTCGGAAATCAGTTGTCAATGTACTGGTGTATGGATACATCGGCCGCCCGCACCAACACTGGACTCCCTGAACTGAAGACCACACTTGTTACCCTTAACACTATTGCCTCACAGAAAGAAAATATTAGAGTTATATGTTCTGCGGTAGAACCGACTCCTCTGATACCAATTTTTCACGACCCGTCCTTGGGGACCATGCTGTGACTACCCCAAGCCCGCATTCCATAGGCCAGGGGCTGGCAACTAGCACCAAAGGCGTAAATGCCGATAACTGGGAAGGCATTTCCTTTATAAAAGTAAATAAAACACCACAGAGTACAAGAGGAAGTAAAACACTAAGTACAAAAAAAGTGCTGAAAAGTAAATGGGCCAGAATACAAACCCAAATGAATGTATAGCTACAACTGAACAAAAGTACAACAGAAAAATACAACAGCTAGAAGAAAGGAAGTAGCTCCTAGGTTGTCGTCCTCGGATCCTACTTGAATGGTAGGTACAGATAGCGCAGCTCCTGGATCGTCCACCACAGATCCTACCTGAAGGGTAGGTATAGATAGCCTCCACAACCCTCTCGCCCTTCAACCTACTCTGAGTGTCGTCTTGCCGTGAAGTCCACCTCTGGATACTGACTCATCGTGTGGTCCACCTCCGGGTACTGACTCGTTGTGTGGTCCACCTCCAGGTACCATCCAGTCCTCGAATACTCAGCCTCCGTAAGAACTGCCCGTCGTCTGCGACCAACACAACGAGGTGCGGGCATAGCCCGTGAAGTGGTGAGTATAACGATACTCAGTAGGGACCCTAAGACCGTCAAGGTCTCACTAAAACCAACAAGGATAACCACAAAGAAGATCTCAATAGATAACCACTACTTAGGTATATACCCATACATATACCTAAGTTATCTAGTAACCCCTCTCAATCATGAGGAAACACAATGATTTATGAAATCAACGGATAACCACTACCAAGGTATATGCCCATACACATACCTAATTTATCAAGTGACCCATCTCAATCATGAGGTAAAAACAAAGGTCATAGACTCAGCTCAAACCAGGATTTTCATTATTGAAACCATAACTGCGGAAGAGCCCCGTCTCTGGAGTGTACATTGGTCCTATCATGACTCTGGGGTACTGCTCACTAACCTAAGACTACTGAGGTACTCCTCCTGTCGAGTACCGCGGGCCATCCACCCAAACACAGTAGTGCTCCCAACCGGGGTAGTCCACCCAAACACAGTAGTGCACACCCCCTAGTAGCCTGCAGAGGTACTCTCCGGACGAGTACCGCGGGTCTGCACTGTCACACAGGTAGTGCTCTATCCGCCATCGGTCTGCACCCAAACAAAGTAGTGCTCCATCCAATGGGCTAGTTGACTCACTCCAAGTCGAGTCGGTCAAGCAGTCGTCAGGTCTCAGTCGGCTACACGGTCTCCGTACTCCGTAAGCTCATCTCCGGGAGGGTCCGCTCCATGAGCTATAGGTTGATACTCCAAGTATCTCAATGTACCATGAAGAAGTTTCTCAGAAGACCGCCTCGACATAAGGGTCTCAACGCAACAGACGACGCGTCAATCGGACACCCAGTCTGTGAGTTATTATCCTTTTCGTCCCAGGGGCCCGGTTGGTTTTGTGTGCGAACCAACTCGGCCGTATCTCAACTATACCCCGAAATCTCATAGGGTATACTCATAGGGACCGTTTCTCAACGTGATCACCAACATCGCTGACGGTTCGTCAAACGGATGTCCGGTCTGAAAGATATCAGATTTTTCGTTCGAGGGGCCCGGTTGGATTTCGGGTACAATCCAACTCGTCCATACTCCAACTGTATCCAAACCTCGGGTGAAGTATGCAAAAAGTTCCGTCTCCTCAAGAGGAATTCAACGAGATAGACGGCACGTCAATCGGATGCCCGGTCTGTGAGTTATTGGCTTTTTAGTTTCAGGGGCCCGGTTGGTTTCATGAGCGAACCAACCCAATCGCACTCTGTCGGCATCCAAACCTCGAGCGGAGTAGGCCAAAATTTCCGTCTCATCAAGAGTAATCCAAAAAAGTCGACGGCACGTTAATTAGACGTCTGGAGCTCAAGATATAAGCGTGTCTGCTCTGAGGGCCCGGTTGGTTTCGTATCCGAACCAACCTGGCCGAACACAAAGTACTCCGAATCCTTGACTATAAAATGTCAAAACGACCATCTCGGTCCAAGGATCGCATCACCGTTGATGGTGCATCGATCGGAGGTCTGTAGCCAATGATATGGGCGAAAGACCGAAGAGGTCCGAAAACAGGGGGTCTGGGCCCGGACCGACCCAGCCCAACCCCCCTGGGTTGGCCCGAACCGGGTCGACTAGACCCTGGTCTATGTTCGACCTAGCTCGACACAGCCCAGCCCGGCGGGCGCGGCCCGACCTGGTGATCCGGCCAGGAGGCCGTGCAAGGGGGGACCGCCCCCTGGACGAAACCGCGGCCCCGCGAGGGGGCCGCTCCCTGTCAACGGACGCGGCGCGATGTCACGTCCCTCTTGTCCCACATAGCCGTAGGACCAGCCTCCCGCCGCTGGGGCTTCAGCCGTGGTGGCCCCTTCCCGGCGGCGCGCCGGGCGCCGCCTCCTCCTGGCGGCCGGCCGGTGCCGGCCGCCGGCAGAGTCTTCCGCGGACCTCCAGATGCGCTCCGGTGGTCCGTTTTGCTCGCGGCGTTCGCCAACGGTCCTCCCGGGACCTGACCTTTACTGCGGCGGCTTAAAAATGCCTTCGCAGACCACCTCACCATCGTCCGTCGATCCGCACTTTTACAAAAAACTGTGGAGTCTTCAAATCACCTCCGCGGCCCCAACTCCGCCCGCGGTTTCGTTCGGCCTCAATGGCGTCGCGCGACGGTGCCGCGCTTCTACGCCACATTGTTTCTCGTTTCCGCGCGGTGCAATGGCACCACGCTTCCTTTCTCATTCCGCAACAAATTAAAACAAGAAGGGGGGGGGGGAAGGAGGGTCGGTCGTGTTCATGCGGTCCGACCTCCTCCCCTTAGTATGATAACAGGCGGCCCAAAATGAAACCAAGAAAGGCGACAGATGAGATCACGATCAACAATAAAATAAGCCCCGAAAACTTCCCCCAACAAATTATTCCCAACCCGAAACGAAAACATTCGCGGATCAACAAGATAATAATTTGTTCTGTGTTCTTTGATTTCTTTAGAATGAAAGAATCAAGGGAATAAAATCATTCTCAAACATAATTCCCTACCTCAACGTTGTAGTCAAACGAGAGTTCGTCGCAGAATTAACCGTGACGGAAGAAGGGGATCATTGCGGAAGAGAAGGATCACCGCAGAAGAAACGTCGCGGAAGGAGCATCGTTGATTTCTGAGGATTTGGTGTTCTTCATCGAAGATTGGTGCATTCTTCACATTCTTCGCGTTCTTCGCGTTCTTCGTCGAAGAAGAACGCTTTTCTCCAAATCCTCTCCACGCCACAAGTGCCAACAGAAATAAAATAAGAGTTGTCTTATTTTATTAACGCACATGACACGTTTGAATTTCAAATGAAATGAAATGAACAGTTAATTCAATGAATTAATTGTAACAATTTAACCGCCAAATTTAATGAGGCGTTTCTTAACCAGAATAAACGCACGGTTGACTTCATTAAAAAAGTGGGATGCGGGTGCATTATTTAGAAGGAAAGTAATGGTGGTGCTCATGCGGGCCCCACCTCTCAAATTTACTACCAAGTGGGTAGGATATTGTGGGTCCCAAATTATCCGCTTAGCTTATGTTAAGCCGCTTTAAGTAAAATAAAATAAATTGTCGCACCACCTTTATTTTATTTCTTAACTTAACCCCAAAAAATTAAAACCACACCTAAGAAAACGCAACTCCAGAAAATGTGTTTCTAAGCAATAACCGACACTGCGGTTCCATCGGTGACCTCATAATTTGATTCCGAGCACCGGTTCAAAAGATAGAAAAACCCGCTCGTTCATTCACTGAACGTACCCGAGCTAAACTTCGAAAAATGATTCCGGGCACACCGGGCCTCGGAATCAGGCGTTGTCAGAAACTGCGTTCTTGTAAAATTCCAAAGAAAATTAAGAAAAAAATTTCCTTGAAATTTTCGGGTCATTACATCCTCATCTAAAACTCTGAGCTGGTGATAGCCTGACCTGAGGTCTATCTTCGAGAACCAACGTGCTCCCTTGAGCTGATCAACGAGGTCATCAATCCTCGGGAGTGGGTACTTGTTCTTCACGGTCACCTGATTCAGGCGACTCTAGTCGACACAAAGTCCCAAGCTCACATCCTCCTTCTTGGCGAACAAAACTAGATAAGCCCATGGTGAAACACTGGGTCAGATGAATCCCTTTCCATGCAAGTCCTCTAGCTGTACCCGCAGCTCACAAAGCTCAGCGGGAGCCATCCGATATGCTGGAGTAGATATCGGTGCTACTGGGTTACATGTTAATATATAAGTCTAAATCGTTGTGAGGAGGTAGTCCTAGAACATTGTCAGGAAAAACACCCGCATACTGATCCACCATAATAGGAAAACTAGGACTCCACACATCAACTGCTCCAAGGATGAGACTAGCCAACTGATGGGTGATCAGCTTCCCTATCCTATACGAAAGTCCATCCTGCACTACAAAGGCTCCCTTTTTGCCGGTGAAGGTGAACCTACTCCCATCCGTGCGGACACACCTCACTTTGCGCCTAATGAAGTCGATCTGAGAATAGACTGTAGAGAACCAGTCCATACCCGGGATGACATCGTAAGTCCTCGATGCTGCTACAAGAAGATCCTAGCCGAAGCTATCGCCACCTAGAGTAAGCTCACACTGTCGGCACCAGTGAAAAATCATCGAGTCTATTCCTGTAGGAGTCTCTATCCATAAGGATCGAGCCAACGGCTTTGTCGGAATCTCTGAGATCTGAACAAAGGCAGCGACAATGAAAGAATGGCTCACACTTGTGTCTATAAGTACTGCAGCAAGGGTGGAGTAGACACAGATAGTACCTCGAATCATCTCAGGTGATCCGTGGTCGTAATCCTCCACTTCCTAGAGATGAGCCTTCCTCTGTCCGCCAACTCCCTATGGTTGGGGTGGACCTCCTGGTGGTGGTGGTAGTAGAACCTCAAATAATCGTCCACCACTCGCTCCTCGGCCAGATCCACTGACTCATCCATCTTCTCCCTGCAGACATCCACGGTCGAACCTCTGCCTCTACCTGGTAGGTCCCTCCACTATCTTCTGCTCATCTGCACAGCGGGTCAGGTAGTCTCGAGCCATGTGACCCTGCCCGCCGCATGCATAGAACTGCCTGCTCCTCATATAGATGGATGTGTTTCGGGTTCTTCGGACAACCGAACCTGTATCCTGAGGTCACTCTCCTGATGGCCTGGTCTGCTTGGACCTCTGCGACATCTGTCTACTGCTGACTACATAAGACTCCACTATGTGTCGTGCTGTGGTGGGTCTTATTGCTGGTGTCGGCTCATCGAGAAAGCTCTCCACAAGAGGGCTCACTCCAGCACACCAGCCTGCGTCGGAATGCTGAGGGAGATCATCGAAGCCCTGATATCGTGCCTCAGTCCCTGTTCAAAGGTCTGAGCCCTGATGAATGGGTCCCATACCATGTCTTTGGAGTAGCGCGAGAGGTCAGTAAACCTCACTGAGTACTGATCTACTATCATGATGCCCTGTCGTAGGTGAAGTAACTCCTAAATCCGCACCGCAAAAAGGGTGGCTGGAACAAACTCCGAGCGGAATAGACTATCGAAGTCTTCCCAAAGTAGAGATGCCTCATAGTGCACCTGGAGTATCAAGCTACACCATCCACCTGCTTCTACATGTAGGAGACATGCGTTAAGGATCAACGTAATGTCGTCTGGTGTCCCTACCAATCAGGAGACTCTAACAATAGCCTCCATCCAATCCTCGGCTACCTGAGGGTCCATCTCTCTATGGAACCTAGGTGGCCTCTATCGCTGAAACTAATGCAACACACTCCGGCGACGTGCACTCTTTGCTACCAGGGCTGGTAGCATCGGTGGCTCAAAGGGTAGTGGTACTGCTGGTGCCTCCGCCGTGATGGGGCCCTTCACTGAGGCCTTATCGCTCGGTGGGCTGCCATCTCGTACGCGACTCGGAACCCTAGCTGGCTGCCTTCGTGGGGCCATCCTGAAAAGAAATAGGCGAGCCACGGTCAAAACAGTATACCTGGTGAGCTGACAGAAATTAATCACAAAGAATACTTTTGAATCACACATGCAATCAGTGATTTCGTGCAATGAGTCGGAAATCAGGGGTGAGGGTCCTGGTGTATGGATATGTTGGTCGTCGCACCAACACTGGACTCCCTAGACTGAAAACCACACTCAATAATCTGAACACTATTACTTCACATAAAGGAATGATTAGAGTCCTGAGTTATGCGGTAGAACCAATTCCTCTGATACCAATTTTTCACGACCCTTCTTCGAGGCCCGTGCCGTGACTACCCCCAAGCCCACCTTCCATAGGCCAGGGGCGGGCGACCAACACCAATGGTGTAAATCCCAATAAAAGGGATGGAATTTCATTTATATTAGTAAAAAACCCAACAAAGTATGCAATATATGTAAGCACAAATTGATACTGAATACAATAGTATGTGTTGAAGGGTAAATGGGTCGGAATACAAGACCAACTGAAAGTATAGGACAACTAAAAAACGAGTACAACTGTAGTAAAGTAAAATAGAAACAACTGAGTTTTCCTCCAAGTATCCCACCTAAACGGTGGGTACATATAGTCTCCCCAATACCACGGGTCCGTCCATCTACTCTATGTACGTCCCACCAAGTGGTCCACCTCCAGGTACCATCCAGCTCTACCAGCCTCTACCACGATCAGTGATGTCCGTCGTCTGCATCCAACACAATGTAGTGCGGGCATTTCTCGTGAAGGGGTGAGTATAACGATACTCAGTAGGGACCCCAAGACCCCCGAAGTTCTCCTATAATCCATGAAAAATAAACCACAAAGAAAAGATACAATCACGATGTATCAACCATCTCTACCTAGGTATATTCCCATACATATACCTAAGTCATCAATCCCAGTTTGGCTCCAACTCTCAAGCTCAAGTACAACCCCGTCCACATAGGAAAGAAGTCAATCACATTGATGATAATCATTTAAAATCAAGACTCAGCTCACACAGGTATATATCTTTCGTAAAGTGATAAAGATGATCAGATGTAGTTACTGATTCATCTAAGATGTCAGACCCACGTAGGATACTAGACCAGCTAATCTGTCGGACCCACGTTGGATACTAGACTAGCTACTCTGTCGGACCCACGTAGGATACTAGAACAAATGACAAACTATCGAACCCACGTAGGATACTAGAAAAAAAGTAAAACTACCGGACCCACATAGGATACAGGAACAGTAACCATCGCCATCGAACCCATGGAGGATTCTAGTACAGTAGTCGTCATCGCAGAACCCACAAAGGATTACAGTACGGCAGTCGTCCTTGCCAAACCCATGGAAGATTCCAGTATGGTTGTTGTTACGGTCGCAGCCAGCTCTGGGGTTCCCGCACACAGCACGCTCGTTTCCGGGAGGATCCGCTCCTCGATCAAAGGGGTCGATATTTCAACTGTCACGATGTCCAGAGTTGATGTATCCCGAAGTTCTGTCTCATCAAAAGGAACCCAACGTGACAGATGACACATCAATCGGACGCCCGGTCTGAGAGTTATAAGCATTTTTGCTTCGGGGGCCCGGTTGAAAATACACACGTTCCAAACCCGGACATTTTCCAAAGTTGTCCAAAACTGACTTAGTGTATCTCAAAAAGACTACCACGTCATGAGGGTCCCAGTACTGCAGATGGCGCGTCAATCGGATGCGAGGTCTTCGAGTTATTCACCTTTAAGTGAAAACGGGCCCAGCCCGTTAAGCCCAGTGGGCAGGCGGGTCGGGTCAACCCGGTTTTGGAGGGTCCAACCTGGCAGAGGGTCGTACCTTCCCGATTTGGCATGCTGCCCGGCCCGGGGTGGCGCGGCCCGACCTAGTGCGGCACGGCCTGGCTGGCCATGGCTCAGCCTGGAGGGGCCGAGCGGTCCGAGGGGGGGGGGCGCCCTGCTTTCCCGAACCGGTGCCGCTGATCCGCGTCGCCCTCCCAACCGGTAGGCCGAAGCCGGCTGGCCTTCCCTGTGCAAGTGGCTCACTATAGTTGGTTGCGGTCTTGATGCTCGGCAGCTTTGGGTTCCGTGGCTCATTCACCCAGCCGGCCGAGGAGCTGGCCGGTTCACCGCTGAAGCGGCCTGCGGAGCGCGGGCCGCGGTCCTCCGCAGCGTGGCACCCCTTGTGGTGCCGCAGTCTTCCTTCGCCCCGGCCAGATTTAGCCAGCTGGTTCTTCTTCGTCTGAGCAGCCAGTGGTTGTGGGATGTGATTCTTCCTCATCTGGCCGGCACGCAGCCACCGCCTTCGTACGTCGCCACCTTCCCAAGATGATCTCCTTCACAAATAAAAGATACTACTGGGTGTCTTTGGGCTGTGTGTGTTCTGCCCGCGCCCTCTACGTTAGGCGGTATCAATTGGCCATAAACAACCATTCACATTCAACAACTAAAAGTATATAATTTTATAAAACTAAAATTATACAATTCCCCTACCTCGAAATAAGATTCGCAGTAGTCGGGCGTCGCGGAAGATGGCGTCGTGGGGAGACGGCATCAACTCGTTGACGTTGGGGAAGAAGGAGTCGAGGTTGGTGATTCGTCAGCATTCGTTGCGGGTGGCTCCTTCTCCTTTGTCTTGGCCGAAGATTGAAGTATGTGATCGTTTTTCATCACTAGTTCTTCATTGGAAGGACAGTGTTCTTCGTTGAAGAGATAAACTCTTTCAAATTCTCAAGAGCTCTCCCCAAAATCCTATAAACACAACAAGTGCCCAAAATAAAATAATATCTAAGGCTATTATTTTATTAACACATGTAATTCAAAATTCAAACCACTTTAATTAATTAATTGTAGTTCAATTCATTAATTAAAATTGTTGTCATAAAATTTAAGGGAGAAGGGAAGGTGGAGAGATCACAATAAATTAGGGGGAGTTGTCAAAAATTAACGAAGGGGAGTTTTAATGGGGGTGTTTAAGGGGAGTTACGGGGAGATGATAGGTTTAGGGAACGTGTGGGTCCAAACACACTAAATCCTCTCATGGGAGGTTAAGTGGGTGTGGGTCCCACTTCTAACTCCCCTTGGGAGGAAATAACTTCCAGAATTAAATAAAATTGTGTAATACGTATTTTATTAATTTTATTCTAAATCTCCAAAAATTAACTCTCAACCCACATAAAACGCAACTACAGTAATGGTCCCCTTAATAGAATATTAGTGATACGAGTTCATTGGTGCCCTCATATTTCATTTCTGAGCACTGGTTCAAAAGATAGAAAAACCCGCTCATACGTTCACTAAACGTACCCGAACAAAACTTTAGAAATTAATTCCTGGCACACCGGGCCTCGGAATCAAGTGTCGTCAGAAACCGCAGACTCGTAAAATTCCAAAGTATTAAAGAAATAATTTTCCTTGAAATTTCCATGTCTTTACAATACATCCTACCTTTTCCCTATCATATGTAATGGTTATATCCTCGTATAGAATATTAGGCCTACAAATATAAAATCTCTTTATTATTCAAGTGTGGAACGACAAAGTGTTTCTATCTCTTTATTTAAGACACTTTACCTTGTATTTCTCATTATATGGTAATTCCATCAGAACAAAATGATCCTATATAACTTTTTTCCTTTGAGTTAGATCATAAAAAAGAGCCTCATCCCATGCATTATTAACTCTTGCTTCCCACCAATAAACGTAATTTTTCAACTCAGCTAGATCATGATAACCAAAATGATTGTTTTGGCCTATGAGATCAGATCTCCCTTGAGATAATACATTTTTTTAAGATACAACCTATGGATTCCTGAAATAGTCTTATTCAATGATGAATCCATAATATGATGATAATATATGTCTGAAGTCCAACATTGGGAGAAGAAAACCCACTCCCTATAAGAATGGGTAAAAGATAATGCATTCAACATTGAATATTGAACCTAAATTTATATAACCAAGTGGGACACCATGATATCCAAGAATTAAGAGATTCTATGAATATTGGAAAAGATCCGATCAATTTGGCACCAGGTTCTACCTCTTCCTTTCTAATTATTTCACAAAATAAAAAGTGTGCATGTGTAACCCATGTCCTCCAGCCCTGAACTAGACATGAACATAGGTAAATTCCAACTATCCTTTATTGAAAATGAATATCCTCTCTTGTTTTTCTGAACATTCCAAGATAACAAAAATTGGGCCACTTAAAAACCATTGTGACTCTTAGGGATCAAAGGATGAGGGATTCAGCCACAAGGATTTTCTATCATGGGATTCACATTTAGAAAAGACAATAGAAATTAGGGGAGTTTCAGTGCCAGTGTAAATTATGGTGGTGATGAAGTTATCAGAAGAACTCAACAAATCAACTGATGTACATTGTTTCTAGAACACACAAATGTGATTATTTTAAGAGGCATCAAGCATGCCATTTTTTAACATCATACTAAAGTAAAATATAGATAACTTTGAATGATTTTATTTAGGTTCCAGTATAGTAAAAAGGACTTTCTCTTATGAAGATCAAGTGAATGGAAATAAATTTTACAAATTCTATAAGGCCGCAAGAATTCCATATGATAAATTAAAACAATGATCAAGGGATTAAACATGTTTGCAAAAGTCCTTTTGTGAAAACATAAGGGAACAAGAATGAGATGAATGTGGTTTACATTAGGACCTAGTAAGGAAATAACTAGTAGGATAATAAAATTAGTAGAAAGTATTGATAGGGGATGATATATTCATTAAATTTTGAGGTAGATTGGATAACACTAAAGGCATGTTAATGGTAAGGAGTGGTTCAGATTCTAAAGGTCCCAGGATTACTAGAGATAAGGGAGGAGAGAAGAGATAAACCTTATTACCTGAAGAGTGAGCGGTTTGACATTATGGGGAAATTCAAATCCTGGAAGGACATCAGATGCCCATACAGCACAAAATACTTGTACTTTATGACACTGAATGTAGAGGGGAGTGGGGAGGAAACAAGATGTTTGGAAAGATCATGGGAGGTAATGGGTCTTATGAAGGAAGTGGAACCACAATTTTGATGTGGATAATGGAACTATGAGTGGTGGGTGGAGGAATATATTGGACTGAGGATCTCGGTTCGATATGAGGGGAATAAAAGGGGGTTTTCAGAAAAGATTTTTGGCTATAGGGGAGATGATATTTTGAGCCAAACCATCAACTAGAGGATAAATAATGTTTGTGGAGATTTCATTTCAAGTAATAGTGCATTAGTGAGGAAGTAATAATATTCTAACAATGTGAGATGAATTGTGACATTGAGAGGAAAAAATACACCATAATGATGGAGAAATGTTGACCTCTACCCAAATACTTGATACATAAGTGATGATCGATTGTTAAGTTTGATCATTAACACATAATAAAATACCATTACCTCTATGATGGAGGAAGATAGAATGATTGTGGAATAGAAATGGTAGACCCAGAATATTGTTCCACATAGCTTCATGTGAAGAATCAATGCCTTAATGAAAGATGACTGACCACCTAAAATGGAGAAAACACTATTTTTTCACAAGATCTAGATCGATGATATCGGGACATTATGAAAAACCCTATAGAGTAAATAACAAATAAAAGATGTAAAATTCTTAATAGAAACCCTCACTCAAGAATCCAGGTGCTATGAAGTAACACAATTCAAAAAATAAGGAAGAGGAAATCCATTCCCAACAGATTAACTAACTCCCACTAATACTGGAGAGATTCCACCTGAAAAACATCTTCCCAGAACTCAATAAAAAGAGATACATTCCATAGGCCTTGGTTAACCTCTCCAAATGAACATATATAAAGGGGAAAATCCTCTTAATGATAATAGATATGGCCGTGTGAGAATACCTTTTCTAGATGGACCTACAAATGAATGTTTTGGGGCTTTGAAAGAGTGTGGGCCTATGATGGAGGATATATTATAATTTGATGGAAAACCATGATATGATTACTGCCATTAGGGAAGCATAATTATCTCCTCATTAATAGAAGATGATTTCATAACAGTAAACATATTTTGAAAACCTAATGTTCTGGGAGACACGTTCTTAGAGCCCAGATCCATTTCTAGGATGTTTCCAACAAGAAAATTGATTATAGGTTCCTCAATCATCTAATTAAAGTCTTCAGATCCTTATATGTACATGGTGATGAAATAAATATATTGATGTTATGAAACAAATTCTCAAAATACTACCACTAGTGTACAATTACACAGAATCTATTTCGAAGAAAAAATTTCACATACATATCTCTTAATGATCTTTACAAAAATATTGTGTCTTTTGAAAATAATTTAAAACCTGAATGAAAATCCCTCTAATGATCATATTATATTTCTTTTAAAATAATAGAGAATATCAATTTATATGAATTTGGAAACAATGATGGATAAATTAGTTTTGAATTTTTTTTACTAATATAAATAATAATTATTTTAAATAAAGTAAATATAAAGAAAATATATTATTGGATTTATTTAATTGTGGAACATTTAGGCATATCATTTAAATATGTACAAGGGAGTATTATATTATAGCTAAATATAGTGTTTTATTAGTGAAAAATTCATATATTAACTTGTGATGAAAATTTATAATCAATAAATCTAACAATAAATAGGTTCCAGTGAAGAAAAAATCATATCGTGTAATGAATAAAAAATGAAAAATATATGTTTTAATATTGATGAGTTGAATTTATTTCAGATACATAAGATATTAAAATGTAAATAGATAAAAAATTAATCTAAAATTGAGTAATAATACCATTTTGAAGGATTCTAAAATCTGAAAGTCAAACATGAATGTGTACATGAAGAGTTATATATTCAATTGAAAAAAAACCAAAATATTGGTAGCCTACTAAAATAATTATTAGAAAATATTGATCAACTCAAGGTAAAAAATAATTGATTATAAAAGTTAGTAAATTATATTAAGGTAACTCGTGAAACTTATGGAGGAGGATATGTTCTTAGGGAAGTGATTGAAGAGAAATAGAAAATAATGGATAATCCTAATACTCAAATAAGGAGATTAAAAATAGTATTTAATCACTTAAATAATAAATTATATCATTGGCAAGGAAGATTAAGGATTATGAAAATTTCTATAGGGATAAGAACTAAAATTTAATAATATAACTGATAAATAGTTTTTAGAATGATTTAGAAGTGGTATAAAGAAATTATTTAAATTCATAAATGATTATACAACCAATACTATGAGAAAGTGTTTTCTCAATTTTGACGTTAATAAATACAAGAATGAGGGGTTCCAGTAAAGGATAAAGGAAAAAAAATTAATTGTATATCTCTACCATAAAATATGTATAAAAAATAAATAAAATATGAAAAATCTATTAATATGTTGATTGGTATAAATGATAAAATACTTGCCCTATCAAAACCCAAATTTTGGGTTATCATGGTCAAAGAATGACTTCTTAATGGAGGCATAGAGAAACATGATAGGTGAATTTCATTGTATTAAACAAAAAAAGATGGTAATATAACCTAAAACACAGAGTATATATCCTTTTGGATATTGTCATAAGTTTCAAAATTTTGTTCATATTTTTTTTTTATTATAATGAATGGAGAGGTAGAAAATAATCTAACGAATGATAATTAAAAATGTTTTCTAAATAAAAAAATAATATACCCTTTCAAAATAGTTTTTATCCTTATAAAGAATAGGAGTATAACATCCAAGCTTTTATTGTGGAAAATTAGGAAACCCCGCCTAGTTTTACCACTAAAATAGACATTTCATGGAAGAAAATGAGAATGAATGAGAAGTCAATATTAGTAGAAAATTCCCTCAATGTAAATTGAAATTATGTCTCTTGGATTCTAGAAGTAGATTTTTTATCCCACATCACTTGAAAAAGGATCCCTTAATGAATATGAAGGGATGTTTTGAGGTTGAATTTATTTTCAATAATGACATTTCTCCAAAAATAAATGGATATGGAAATAAGGGTTGAGATGGAGATATTCTAATGAATAAAATATTTCATTATATTAATGGTATTATATATATACTATTCAATGTTAATCAACTCTCTAACTCTAGATAAGAGTTCACATTCTTTTTGAAGGGATATTTAACCAAATTCAAAACTATAAACTCGTTAATGAATGGATTTTGAAATAATTATAATCTATTATAATTATATTTTATGAATAAAATGTGTCTCCTTGTGATATAAGAAGAGAAAAAAATTTGGTAGTAAAGGATTGGTGAAATTCATTGACAATGTTTTGGAAATATGTCATAGTTGAAAGCTATAAGTGATATTAAAATCTAAAACTATATTCGGAAAAGTTTTTTGCGATTCAGGTGTAACAGGGAAATTGGTGATAAATCCTAACTAGTTGAATAATAATAGGACATAAAATATGGATGATCTAATCCACACCAATGTGTATGGACCCATGATGTCTTGTTAAACATATAAAAAGTTATAATTTATATTATTTATTGAAGATTATAGTAGAATGTGTTGTTTAATATTCATATAGGTAACGATATATGTCATTAATTGGATTAAGATTAATCAGATAAGAGCTAATAAAGAAATAGGGAGAATGATCAAAATTAATTGATCTTATAATGGTGTGGAGTACACATTTCAATAATTAAAGAAAATATGGGGAATCATGGATTTAATCATAATGTCTCTTAAATGAAACACAATAACAAAATAATGTCTCAAAATAGATATATCGAATGATAAACAACTTTGTATAAGTAATTACTAATTGATAGTGGACTATCTCAACACTATTGGATGGAAATCATGATATTGGAATTGTACATGAAAAATCATGACTTATTGAGCACTTTACATCAGAATAATCAAACGATATGTCACATGGAAGAAGCATAGCAATGTATCACTTGATGTGTTTTATTATCAAGTGTGACCTCTTGAAAAAGTGAGAAAATAAAAAGTAAATATAGAGAAGTTTATGATTAAAGGGATATTTTTTTATAATCCTTTGAGATCAAGACCTATAAGTGTTTAAACAAGAAGAGGAATATTATGGTGTAAAGAAACAATGTCAATAATTTTTATGATAATTATATGAATAGATATTGAATTTTAGACATGAGTGATTTCTGTGATGAAGAATTAAAAATAAAATAAAACCGTGTGTCCTACAATGTATCAAATGTGAATAATATTCTAAGACAGGATTTGTTGATAAATAATCTATTAAAGGGGCCCAACTAATAAATAAATAGAGAGAAAATTTGAGATCAATAAGTTAAATATTATTAGTGATATATATACTTCCACAAAAAAATAGAAAATTAAAACTATAGATCATTTTAATCTATTAAATCAAGTGGAACCATCCTGATTTAAATAATCAAAACAAGATAAATCATGGGTAAAATCCATGGATGAGGTGTCATATAAAATTCATAAAATTCAAAATTGGTATCTTGTGGAGCGGTTGATTGATCACATTTTCATTGGAATGATGTGGGTGTTCAAAAATTCATATTTTGAGCATTTAAAGGTGATATAAAACAAATTATGTTTTGTTTGAATGAGTTATAAATAAGAATAATTAATTTTTAATGATTAACCCTTCCAACCTATAGAGATACATGAGTTGATTAGACTATTTTTTACAGTGTATATTTTGAGTAAATTTTTAATATAGTATTTTGATGTCATGAAAGAATTCATAAATTTAATTCTCAATGAAGAATCCTACATTTTAAAATGGTTGTATTTCTAATGGATGAGAATGAATAAAAGTTGTGCAGGTTGATGAAATCCATATATGACTAATAACATGAACCTTAGTCTATTTTTTCTTGGTAAGAAACATTCTTGATGATGATAGAATTTAATATAGGTGGATGTGATCATAATATTTACATGAAAATGTCCATGGAAATTATATTCAAGGTTATCAAATATATTTAGTACAACATATTTAGGGTAATAAAAATAAATTTAATAGAAAAAGTTTCATATTTGATGAGATTGAATTATGTGATATTAGTGATCCATGAACTCACATGTTTCCTCAGGGTATATGTTAGTCCAAATGGGTGAACTCAATTGTTTCATAGAAAATATTTGATAAATTTGTATTGAATTATTTTGAGATGCATGATATAAAAATTGTTTTAATAAGACTGTTGGATGTAAAAGGATTGTCAAGAATAATGAAGGAAGACTAGTTGATCCGATACATGATTGGAGTATTATTTGAAACATTTTATATCTTATGGAAATAAAACTAAATATTTTGTTATCAATATTCTTTGATGCCTACATTAAATATTTTCCTAGGCATGGAAAACTATTGGTTGTCAAATGGATCATGATGTAGATTCAAGGAACACATGATTATAGTTTGGTATAAAATGAAAGAAATGAAAGATACTAATTTGAATAAATTGATACAAATTGGTATGGATACATTTTTTTGTAGAAATATATGAGTGGTGGATTATTATATATTGGAATCAATGGCATTAGAATGCCCAATAAGAAGAAATAAATAATTTATCTTGGTATATCAGATGTGGGATACATTTCTGAAATAAAATCACATAGGTGACTAGAGTGAATTAAATATTAATTAAAGTTCATGGAAAATATTTTATGTTATCTGTGTAAGTATTCTGGGATAAAAAAGTATGAATAACCCTTACATATTCATATTACACAATTGATGAGTTAATTGATTTGACATACTAAAAAATTTAACAAAATGATAGGGTGAGGCATTATCAATACAGAACACGTGGTTACTATTCAATAAGTGGCATATAACTTCAAAAAACTATAAGACACAACTGAATTTGAAAATAATTGGCTGAAGATTACTGATCTTCCACCTCATTCAGATTGGTGTGGTTTAGAAACTACCCTCTCACCAATTTACATAATCTATTATATATATTTTTTGTGTTGATGTAGGTGTTCACATTTTATAGGGTATACTATTATATTGTGACAAAATTCAGGAAGAATTATAAGTCGAACATAAGCCTTCTTTCAGTATATGTATAATATTATAAATATCAACATATTATTTTGTTTCCTACAACATTTCTTGACTCGTGTTGGGTTAAAAAATATATTAATACATCATTAATTGTCTTTTTCATAGTGAAATTTCAATTAATGGTCATTTGTAATTAAAAATTCAATAGGAGAACCCCTTTTAATTTATTGATGATGGGGGAAAATTGATGTGTTATCATCTTAGACTCAAATTCCACTCAATAGTTCCCTAATATTGGTTGGCCACATGGCATCAAGCACACCACCCCAAACACCAGAATATATATAATAGTAGTGAAGGCCTTGGTTTTTCAGCGGGGAGTCTATTCCATTGTCACCTGAGTGTAGTATAGTGAAATAACCAGAATAGATATGTAGTTGAATATGTAAATCCTAAAAAAATAGATTAATTGTAGGAATATACTATTATCTAAAAAGAAAACCCATAAAAAATGATGATAATAACACATGTGATATTTCAATAACAAAGAAGAAAAAACATGTATACATAAAAGGTTTACAATACATGGAAAAAATAGAAAATTCTAAAAGGTATCCTAGCTAGCATTGTGAGCCTCAGATCAGTCACATACTCCCATGTTCCTATAGAGCCATCAGGAACCAACTTCATGCCACTTTCTGTTATCCATACCTACAATCATATAGTCTTTTTCGGTACCCAATGTCTTCCCAAAATGTGTGTGAGATATTATCCCAGTTAGAAACCACCCATGGTGTGTTCTATATATTTTGTTATAATATATAACAGAGTGCATACATTAATATAATAAGTAAGGAAGTAAAAAATGTAAACATCCTATCAAGTATAGGATCTAAAATATTAACAAGTTCAATTAAACATTTATTCTAATTTAAATATTATGTCTCAATACCTAGTGAATTTCCTAGTGTCCCCCTTGATAACATGTTCAAGGATTCCCAATAGCATATCCATGAAGTATAAACAAAGACTAACTCGAAGACCGTGCTTTGTCTTGGAAGATGCATTATATAAAACATTTAATTCATTAATCATTTATTATCCTACGCCCATACCTAGAATTCCTAATTTGTAATTTGGGTATCGCTCTAGGTATAATATAAACCAACACCCTAATCGCCATTATATATTGATCCTCATGAACCCAAGTATCACTCTCAATTTTTAAAAAAATCATAGCCATATGAGGCAATCCATCACAATTCAGTAGGGGAGAGTAAGTATCACCCATGGAATATATGATCAAATTACTATTGATTATATCCTTGTAAATATATTTTAAATTCCAATTATCTCTCAACATATAATAGTCATCCCTTGATTCCATCCCTGGTAGTCCATTAGGAATTCCAAGTATCACATGGGTAAAATCAAGGTAAAAGACTATTGAGTCCTTCAATAGAATTTTTATATGAATCCCTATGTCACCCTAAGGATATAGTAATTTATTCAATTCAATAAAATATTAAAAATCCACTTAATTATGTTATGGTCAGAACCATGAAATCCCTATTTATAACTCACCTCGTAAGGTGACACAACAAATTAGACAATTTTAGAAGTCTTTCCTTAACTTCACTCACATAGGAATTCTTTTAAACGAGCATCTCAAAGCATTATTAACAAAACATTGGATGTTTAAAAGATAATGGAATAAATCCCTTATCCTTAATTCTATTTCAACTTCAATTTATAATTCATAATAAAATTATATTTACATTTTAGTCATCAATTTTATTTTCTAATCAATTCTCAATTCACATCTAAATTCTAGGGGTAAATATGAACACCTCAAGGGTATCCAAACATGAATATTCCATAGAAATGAACATTTAAATACCTAACACACCAAAAGAGATGGTTCCACTAATAGTTCTTATCCATTTGACATTAATAAATGGGAATTATTTATTTTGTAGGAAATACCTATCAATTTAATTCCAGGATCAAAATTTATTTCGAGGTGAAACTTTAGAATTGGTCATGTATAATGAAGGTATATATAAACATCTTTAATTTTAATGAATGGAATCAGACCACCAACCATATTTCTGTAGTTTATATATCATCTAGTATTACCTCTTTATTAGACACATATCAAGAGAAATTAATGAATGGTTGAAGAACCAATTAATAAGAAAAATTTTCTTGCACCTATATTGAATATCAGATACCAAATCATATCAGTAATGGATAAAAATGATTTGAGATCTTACATGTATAGATCCAATGAAATATATGTTTCTTAATTTTGATAGATTATGGTGGAGGAGGATCAAATCCTATAATATTTACTCCAAGGAGTGTGGAAATGGTTTTTTCTGCCCACTGAAGAAATGATCATTAGGGATTACAAAATAATTATAATTAAGGACATTTTTGTAAATTTATACAAAAAAATAATGCTTAATGGTTTGGGAAAATGGTTTAAAAACCATATTCCATTCATGCATAGTTTACTATAGGGATGGGTTATAACACACAGTTTACTCACACGATTTGACTAACCATGTGAAAATCATACAAAACCCCACTTTTAAAATATCTGAAATTCCTCCATAGTTGTGCTCCTCAAATTTCACTGATTAGTGTTACCATGTGGCATGAAACTATCCTCATTCCATCCTCAAATGGTTTTATCTAACAGTGTTTCCTTCCCAAAAAATCAAAATTTAACCATTTGTCAGGCCATTTTTACCCCAAAAGCAGGGTTTCGGGAGTCAAACGTTCCCCAGAGACCCCCCCTGATATAACCATGACCTTAATGGGAAATCACATTAAGCCATATAAAATTATTTAAATTAAAATTTAATGGATGATAAAGGATATTTACCACAATAAATAACAATGGTTTTAGAAACAACCCCCCATAAAGAAATTTATCCCCAAATTTCTTAACCAAGGGTGGGGAAGCAGGATATGATAATAAATTTACCCACTGTGATTGTACATCGGCCTCCCGCTCCCATGTCTTAATCGGTACTAATCTATTCTTCCATAGAAATCATACTAGGGGAATGGACCGGCCTTTGAGAACCTTCAGGCTACAATCCACAATATGAATTAAATACTCCTCAAATGACACATCTACCAATAACTCAACATCTTTGAGATAAAAGGAATGAGGTTAGTCTTATTAGAAACATCATAGTTGAGAAACATTGTAGATGTATTGTATAGATCAGTACCAATGATTTATCTTCAAACAATAGGCTGCCATCCTGGATCTCTCCCAAATAATGAATGGCCTGACATACCAAAGTGAAATCTTACCATGTATCATGATTCATCTATATCCCAAAATCTGGGGAAAATGTAAGAAAACAAGACCCCCAATTGAAAAATATAGAGGATGAATATGCAAATCAGTATATGATTTCTGATGAGACTGTATAGTATCCTTAAACTTCTTATTCAATGTCGCCTACTTTGTGGCCTCCTAAATAAGACAATTTCAATGAATAGATTAATATAATACCTCTAAACAAAAAAGTGTGATCAGAATGGCCCGTCGTACATATCCATATAAGGGAACATTAGTATAGAATCCTCAATGTTATTATTATAGGAAAATTCATCATAGGGTATATGACTCTCCCAAGATCCACAAAAACCAACTATGTTTTCTTAAAACATGTCCTTATGCACCTGTAACATACAGAATGACTAGACATCACTCTAATGGTATAATGGTGTATGCAGAAGAACCTACTCAACTAATTCCCTCTATAAACCTTTCTAGACCATGAATAAAACATGGTGACCTGGTACAAAATGATAGTATGTAGGACCCCCTGAAGTCACACTATCTCATGGATCTACAACCTCCCATGTTTATCAAAATTGAATGGTTTCTTCATCAGGAGGAAATGTGAACCATTCAAGATCCAATCAACAATAACCCATAAGGAATTATTTAGTAGATGAAACCTTGGTAATCCTAACCATAAATCCATCATGCCAAAATTTCATTGACATTGTGTGAATGGTAGTTGTTATACGATTATGGATGGTAACTGGTGTTCCACCTTCACTTTGTGACTGGTATAGAATCTCATGAAAAAAACAGGTTGCATATCATTCCATAAATAAAAACTAGTAATAACGATGTAAATACTAATACATCTTGGTGAAACTTAGGTTCACTTCCCGTGGTGAAGCATGAAAGTATCACATCACCTCTACGTACATGTTTTAATAGACCCATACCCAACCATGAATAAGAACAATCTTATTCTAAAATATTGTTTAAATGGGGGAAGGTCCCCACCTGTCACAATCTTCAATAGGACTAAGACTTGTGAGTCCAATAGATGCTTCATTGTAACTCCATCCAAAATGGTATAGGTACTAGCGAAGTATGATAGAAAATTCATTCTCTGACCCTCATGCACCACCAAGTGCATCTCAGAGATCAAATCCATGAGATGAAACATTGTATTGGAATGCTGGTCTACCGATATCTGAGTCTTAATTCTCAGTTTAATGACCACTTTGTTGCATTTAACAAGTGTGTATGAAAATTCAATGTTGAAAGACTATAGGTAATCCACCACCCTTTACTACCTCAGGTTATGATGGTAGTGTGTAAATATATAAATAAAGATTTTTTGGTCTATGTACACCATAAAATTAAGTCCCGTTTTGTAATTTCTCTATCTACAGAATGCATGAACAATCGAAGAAAACATAAGATCATGCGTTAGGTAATTACTCTTGTGAGAGCTCAACATTTGAGACCCATATTCCAAGAATCTATCCTCGTACATAAGAACTTCTCCCATCTCGATACCTGATGCATCACAGTAAATAGTGTAACTCCTTCCTGGTTCTAGAAGAATCTATATTAACGCAACATTCAAGCACCCTTTCATCTCATAAAAGGCCTCCTCTCCAAGATATGAACAAAAAAACATTATACCATTCTCATTCAATCTCATCAACAGTGGTACTAGGACTGAAAATTTTTGTATAAAGCTCATATAATATATAAATATCCACATTAAACATCATTCTAGAAAAATGCTCCTTGGATGCTTCTTGTAATCTAAATCTCTCACCTTCTCTAGGTCGAATAATACTTTTTCCACACAGTTTATGTGACCTAAGAAGTGAATCTGATCCATCAAGAAGTGGATCATTGTGAGCTTATCATATAACCAATTCTCTCTCAGTGTATTCCATATAATATCAAGATAATTGTTATGGTCGACTCGATTGTGGGTGTATAATAAGATATAATCCACAAAACCACCACAAATGAATCAAGATAAGAATTGAAACCACAGTTCATCTGTTCCATGAAGACTGCTTGCTTGATTGTGAGACAGAAGGGCATAACCTAAATAGAATATAGACCATTCCTTCTTTGAAATTTTGTGCAAGGTATCTACAATTTTCTAACATTAACTTGATGATAAAAAAATCTCAAATAAATCAGTAACAACACCCAATATCATTAGATCTAGTCCAAGAGATCAAATATCCATAGAAAAGGAAACCAGTTTTTAAACATTACCAAGTTCAACTTTTATTAATCTACACATATCTTGAGGGATCCTTCCACATTTTTTGAAAATATGACTAGGGAACCCCTCAGATAAGTATTAGTTCTAGTAAAACCCTATGCCTATAAATCCTATGTCAATGTCTAGAGAACTAGAGTCTCAATAATAGCCATCCTATAAAGAGGAATGGATATTATGTTTTCTCCTAGAACTAGATTGATAGAGAAATATATCTTTCTCACTAGAGGTAATCCTGAAAAGTATTATGGAAAGACAGCCTTAAAATGATCAACCAATTGAGGGAAATATAACTAATGTATTTCCTCATCATCAATATGTAAACTCGCAATCTATACTATTATCCCACCATAGCCATGATTCCTAAGTCCAACTCATCTCACATGGATATCCCATTCAACCTTGGGAATAAACATGTCTCCCAATGGTGATGTGATGATCACCCTTCAGTGATAGAAATTAATGAATTCATGGAAAGGAGAATGCTATTCCTTCCCAAAAATGATGTTAAAACTAGTAATCTTGGGGAAAAATATGTCCCATATTAAGTGACTCCTTCTAATATCACGGGTAAATCCTTTCATTAACATACAACATCCTCTATAATCCCTAATAAAATTTAAAGAATCATGATTCCCTCAAAATTAAAACCCCTGAGACTAAAGCTCTATACAATGAGGATAAATATAAAGCTATGAGAATCCCATGTATCAAAATTGAAGAAGATAGAGTATAGGTGACAATAATAGCACCTCTAATAGTACAAGGTCTATGATCGTACTTCTCAAGGGGCTGTTGCACGACGTACAACTGGCATAAACTTTTGACCTGTGATACTTCCTGGCTACCCTAAGTAAAGCTACTCAGCTCTCACTATAAAAATAGGGAATGATTACCATGACCAGGACGACAACCTCATCATGATTGATCGATTGTACTCTAAATAACAATCTGATGAGAAGCTACTGACCATTTTCTTGACCATGGTGTCAGTGTTGACCCTCTATCATTTTATTTCAGAGGAAACGTTCTGAAAAATCATTGTAGATGACCCATCTTTCCATAGGATCGACACTCGTCTAGGTACCTCACACACTGTAGACTTGTATATCTTATCCCAACACACTGGTAACACCTCTCCTTGCTACCTGAATATGTTCCAAGATTACTAATATCACCATATCAAATCTCTAGGCAATACTTCCTACTACATTTAGATGAATTACCATATCTCAGTGCCGAACCACCTTGGTTCTTACCCCATACTCTCTTAGGTTATACTCTATGATATTACCCAGATTCATTATTTCATAAATTATAGCCAACCGAAATAAATTCACCCATGATCAGATTTCATACCAAGGACCATCCATGAATTTCTGGTCATTAAAAAACTCATCACCCATTAGAATAGGTGTGATGCACTGAAGGATAGTATAACATGATGAGTATTCCATAATTGATGATGCATCATAGTCCAGGCGTAAGAGCTTCCACACTCTATTAACCCTCAATGATAAGGGATATATGTATTTATATAAGTTCATATGAATATCCCTCTAATCCATCTCCCGTGGATGATCCAAATGAGAAAAAACATCCCACCATCTCTTGAATGAATCACACAGCATATATGAAGTGAGATATATTATCCTCTCCAGAGGGACCTCCATATTCTCTAAGATAGATAACATTGAATCTATCCATGAATTTGGGGCCTACGGTACATCATCCCATAATTATGTGGATTTATTCTACTATTAGAACTCATGTGATAACTCTTACCTTATATGTGTTGGTCAAAATTCACCCTAAATCGTATGAATAAATCTCAATATGTCCTCATGGAACAGTGCCTTGGCACCTTTTTCCAGTAAAATAACTAGTACCACAGTTTTCACTACTATAGGATACGTTGGTAGCCCATAGCCCAGCACCTCTTGACTATTTTTGTAACCACACTCATGTCGTTCGACTAGACTATATCACGGTGGAATACCCCAAAAAAAATTCTATGTGCAAGCCTCATGTCATGATCCTTATCAATTATCATAAATCAAAAGCACAAATATTTTATAGTATAGGTAAAATCCTTCATATATAAGAATACACACTTCTTCCATATCATTTAGTCCAGTATGGGTGATGCATAAAATATATATATAAAAAATGAATTCTACCTACTCCCTACAACTAAGGCCAATTATGGGTTTAATTATACACAATAAACAATTCTAGTTTCCATTTTATTTTACTTGGAATCATATATTCATTATCATTTAAAATTAATCTCATTTTAGCTTTATATCTCAATTAAATTTAAATAGGTTAAACCTCATGGTATGTCAAATTTAGATACATGAGGGAACATAATCCTTTAGATCCAATGTATGGTGTCCACCTATTTCACACCATAACCCACTCGATAAATTTTATTATAACATCAGGTATAACTATCATGACACCTATCAGAGTAGCATGAAATAGGTAATTGATCCTAAATGGGTGGACATAATACATGGAATGTGATATCTAACAAGTTCCTATATGATTCATGATATGTAATACCTTTATCTCCTAGGTATTCAATAAAATATAACCACAATCGTATCAATAATAACCTCATAATACAAGTTAACCACCAAATAGCAGAATCAAATCAACTGTAACAGTCAAAATCTTGAAAATAATAATTTAATTCAATGATATTTGGCCATTGACTATAAGTCGGTTCACTGCGCTCAAGCACAATAGATTGTCAAATTATTTTTCCTTCCTATCCCTTTCTATTTTCTAAAAGTTATAAATTAAAACAAATAATAATTCTCTGATACCACTTTTTAATATTGATAACTTGGATTCCACTCAACATTTCCCCGATTGAGTTGGCCACATGGCCTCAATCACCTCTCCCCAATCACCTGAGGCCATCGACAAGTATTGATGGACTAGGTTTTTTAGTGGGGAGACAATTCCCTTATCACCATAGTGTTGGAGAAGATAATAACAATAATAAAAATAATGTGGAAGCATTAAATAATACAGCCAATAGATACAAGGAAAGAATATATAATAATATCAAAATAAAACCCACTTAAAAATATGATGTTAATACATGTGATATGTCACTAATAATGAATCCAAAACATGTATACATAAAATATGTACAATAATTTTTACCAAATTTTAAAAATACCAAAACTTATCCTTGTTAGAATCACAAGTGTCATCTTAGTCCCATGCTCCCTAACTCCTATGTAACAATCAAGAACTATTATCATAGTGATTTCTCATATCCATAACTACAATATTATAGTCAATTTGGGTACAAAATTATGGATGAAATAGGGTGAAAGATATAATCCAAGTATGCTACTTCCCAATGTATGTGCCATCTAGTCAGGTAGTATATATATCAGAGTGAAATTAGTAATAGAATAAGCGTGTAAGTACTAAAAGTGAATATATAATCAAGTCCGGGTTATAAATTATAAACAATTTAAATTAACCATTCATTCACATTTAAATATAATTTCCCAAGACAATGTGTATGGAATGATATCCCCATGATTACATGATAAAAGATTCCTAATATGCTATCCATGAAGTATAAAAAATACTGAATCAAATCTTGTACATTTGTTAGAAGTTGTTAAATATAAATTATTTCATTCATTATTCAATTATGGACCAATGACCATCCTTGTAATTCTTAATTTGGATATTGAGTATCGCTCTATTTATAGCATACACTAACACCCTACAATACCATCCACAGTGAGCCTCAATAACCTTGGTATCCCTCTAGGTTTGGTAAAACATCACAGCTGTACGAGTCTATCCGTGGAGGTCCACTAAGGGAGCCCAAGTATCACCCATAGAACATATGATCAAATTCCCATTGATTAAATCCTTGGAAATGCATGTAGAATTCCATGAATCACTTGACATATAATATTCATCCCCTAAATCTATCCTCGTTAGTCCTCTAGGGAATCCAACTATCACTCAAGCAAAAGTAAGGTAAAAGGAAATTATTTCCATCCATTGGATTTGAATATGAATCCACATGTCCCCCAAGGCATATAACCATTCACTTAATTCAATAAAATTTAAGAAAACTTCACTTAATTATGTCCTGGTCAAAAACATGAACACACCATTTAAAACTCACCTCTAATAGCGACACAATGCATTGGTCAAGATTATAAGGCATTTTTTAACTTCACTCACATGGGAATATAATTTTAACAAACATATCATACATAATTAAGAAAAACGTGGAATGTGTCATGGATCATGGAATCCAAACCATTTACTTAAATCCAATTCAATTAACATTAATAATTCATAATTCAATTAATTTTACATTTTGATCATGAATTTGTTTATAAATCAATTCAGAATTTAGATCCCAAATCTAGGGGTAAATTAGAAATCCTATGGGTATCCAAATATCCATATGCCATAAAATTGTCCATTTAAATACCCAAAACACCCAAATTATTGTTTTAACTGATGTTTCTTAACCATTTAACAATAATCAATGGTCCTAATTAATTATATTCGATATACTTGTCATTTTAATTCAAGGATCTCAATTCATTTCATGAAGCTACTTGATAATTGGGTGCATGGAACATTATATATATTAACACATGTTCTTTTAACTAAAGTAATGATTCCACATATTTTAGGTATTTATATGATATATCATCTATTTTCTTCTCCTAATTCATCTCAAATTAGAAAAAAAATGAAAAATAGAAGAGGATCCTCTTAGAATGGAAAATTAGATTTCACAAAAATAGTATTAATAATACCAAATAAACGTGGAATGAATAAAAATGGGTCAAGTTCTTACATATGAAGAGCTTATAAGATACAAATTTACTGAATCAGACACTATAAAAATTTGGGGATAAAATCCAAGAATAGTCACCCAAGGGTGGTTCAAAATGGCATGCTTTTGCATTTTTCAATAAATAGTTTCCTAGGTTTATAAATATATTTAATTCGGAGCATTATTGTAAAATTACGAAAAATAATATGGTTGCACGGTTATTAAACATGGATTGACATACTGTGTTCCAAAAATTCATGATATGTAGTAGGGAAGTGGTACATTGAATAGTATACTCACACGGTTTGAGTAATCATGCACAAACCTTGAAAATTCCCACAATAAAAATTATTTTCATTTATGAACTGCTGAGGACTTCAAATCCCACAGTATTTTCTAACCATGTATTTTTTATTTTCCCACTTCCCAACCTCATAAAATTTAATACTACCATGTGTATGAGCCTTTATGGTTTAATTTAACCATCCAACATTCCATTTTCACCAAAAATGCTGGGTTTCAGGCTCCGAATCAGCCATGGACACCCTTGATACCTCTATGTCTTCATATTTAACTCACATTCGGCCATATTTAGTTATTTAAATTGAAATTTAATGGGTGGAAAAGGATCTTTACCTCATTAAATAACAAAGTTCTTATAGATGCATCAAAATTATTTGATCATGTTTGGATTAAATAATAAGGATTAATGATATCTTTTAATGTATCATTATATGGAATATTTATTTATTCAAAGGGTTATTCAAAATAAAATCCTAAAGGGGGATATTTTTCAACCACATATACAAATGTTATATTTTATTATTAATTGAAAATGAAGATTTTTATTTTGGATGAAACTTTTATGGTTGTATGTACCTAGATTTGTATGTTCAACATGTAAATAAGATGATTGATAATGAATTTATAAGTACAGAACTAAATCATAATTTTTATTGAATGTAAAAATATTCAAGAATCTATTTTGGATGAGTATATAGAAAGTTCCAAAAAGTATATTTAATATTAAGAGATTATTTTATAATTTATTCTTCCAAAAAAACTCAAATCTAGAAAATGACTTATTTAGGATTTACTCTACTAGATATATAAAACTCACATTTTAAGAAGAGTAAAATATAGAAAATTTATATGTTTGAGTAATCTTTATTCTATAATATATACATATGTTTCAATATGGTATTACACTTCCCTAGTTCAAAAATGGAAATGCCCCATATGTAATGGCAATAAAAATATTATATTAAAATGTACCCGAGAAAATACATTATGTTCACTAAGATAACACATAATGGATACCATCATGTATTTTATGATGTCTTGATATGTAAAAATAACCTCAAAAATACATAAAGGTCCCCAGGAAGATATGGAAAGAACACTAGTTATATAATATCAAGTGATATATAAGGTTAAATAGAAAGATATTTAAGCGTTACTCAAACCACATATATTATTCTTTCATTATCCATTTAAGGTGATGTTTTAGCACTGAGGTGACATGTTAGAGCAATTATGAAAGATTTCATCGACCAACTATGGATTACAATGTACATAATGAATCATAATATATTATCAACAATGTTGTATGACTTGGATGATTTTATGTTATAGTTTATAGAATAATTCCATGATTAAAGGGAATACTCACATAGAAATACAATCTTACAGATGATGTGGAAATTAGATGGAAATAATACATGAAATCATAGGATGATTTCAAGAAGGAAAAGGATAAAAATTATGGTGAATTATTGGGGAATAAATGATCCACAGATCATGGGGGTAGTTTGATGTGATTTGATTGATAATTTAATATAGATAAATTTGTGGTTCCAAATATGATGGAAATTATATTCAAATTATTTTATGAATATATATGAGGATAATGAAGAGTTAGATAAAGGTATTAAAGATAATTCTGTCCAAAAACAAATTTGAGACAAATAATGATAGTGTTAAAGGAGACAATAGTGAGAAGGTTTAATAAATTTCATGAATTAATGTAGCAAAAAATGGAACAATGAAAACACACTTATTATTTCGATGGTCTTATTTTGTAAAATAATAATTATTTGAAATAATCATGCTATATTTTAATGTAATATCTATCGATAAGTATTCCATATTGTGATTACATGAAAGAATGTCCCTACTATCAATAGTTAATCCATCCTAAACTATTGTAACAATTACAGTGGGTAATGTTTTGAAATGATATATCTACACATGGTTGGTGTATTTTCCTTGGAACAGAATTTGGTGGTAAACCATGTGAAATATTCATGTGCTGATATTTAATTTTGGAAATTTGATATTATGTATACTAGGGAACTAACTTTCTTAAGATGTTATGGATAACATGGGGACAAGATCCGATGAAAAATTAGAATAATTAAACATTGTAATTCACCCTTCCCCCTACAAACACAATTAGGTTGTATTGGGTATGTTGTTGCAATTTGTTTTACTAATTCCTTGTATTTTTCATGTGTGTGGCAAGGACATCATGGTTACTTTTCCAAAATTTATTGGATTTATTTATATTTTTTTGGGCATATATTTCCATGTTGTTATATTTCATTCCAAGAATAAATAATGATGCAAAATGTTTTATGAAGTTTATGAGATGTAACATTTATTATTTTTAAAATACCCAAGTTTATTTTAAATCATCAAGGAACCCATTTTTATAATATAACCTTGTAGGTAGTCCTCATAAAATAAAATGTCACCTACAAGGTTTCCACACCTTACCATAATCAAAATAATGGATCTAATAATGTGTTAAATAGGTAAATAAATAATGTTTTTGGATTATCCAAATAATAATGGTTAGATTCAAAAATATGAGGATGATATTTAAACATGTAAAACTAATTTAAAAACTCTAGTAGGTATGTCTCGTGATAGGATATTATATTAGAGATAATTTCACATTCTAGTTGATTTAAAACATTAAACATTATAGGTTTTGATAAAATGTAACATGGATTTTGTATATATGAAAAAAAGAAATTATATTTTTGTTGTACAAATTTATATAAAATTAGAGAAACTTTTATGATAGTTCATGGTTGTATAAGGTGATATGGAAATCCATTAATTCTAATTAATTATTAGATTATTTGAAATCCACATTATAGTTTAATAAAAAATCTTTGAATTGAGACATATCCTAAAAATAAATCCCCAAACCCATACAAACAAAAGGGGACATAACGCCAACCATTTTTTTCAGTTATCTTAAAACATTATTCAGACTTATATTTCTATGTATACTATTTGAAATAACTGGTGGGATAATGTAAAAGGAGGTATTTTATGTCTCTAATGGTGAAATATGTGTCCACAATATTGGAATATTAGAAAAAAATATTTATCATTCAAATCCATATTTCTAACATCAAGAATTTAATTCATCCATTAGGTGTTGACATCATCTTGATCATATGGTTATGTTAGTCGGTACTGTGTGACTTTATCTTCTAAATTAATCTTCATCTCAAAAATCATTGAATTCATTAATTATTCCTATGAATACATTCCATTACATCCAAACATTTCATTCATATTCTATAATATGTGAGTGTGTAAAAAACCTTTTATATATGTCCTTATAAGGGATATCCCATTATATGAGATCATTTTTCATAATGTTTGGTTTTTGACATCCTCCCTTACCATAAAATAGTGAAATGAATATTTTCCTTTATCTACTCTCTATCCTCTATTGGTAATTTTATATGATCCTTATACCCAAATACCCATCCCATTAACCTTATCATCATGGGTTCAGGTGGATCAGAATCATTATTTTGATACATATTTTTCTTCCTCTTTTTTCATAAATATCTGAACTATTCTTGTTGGTGTGATTGGAAGTTCTCCAGTTATATAGAAACCTATCATTCCATTAATCACTCATAAATAAAATTAAAAATACTCATAAAATTATAGTCCCTCTCCATTTTTTGAGGAATCACGAATCCAAATTGTGAGGGACATACCTATCTTTAGCTAAAATCTCATTAGTTGATATACCGTGGTCTAAAAATGAGGCTAAATCAAGTTTATTCATTATCATAGAACATGATAATTACCATCCCTCATTATCATTATTCTTCAATTACACATTATATTTATGAATACAATTTCTAAGATAATGCTAGATTGAACTCTCTAATTGGGAGAGAGAAACTTATCCTACTCTTTAGAATCATTAAATTCCAGTCTAATAGTATCCAATTTCTCCCTAAAATGTCTAACCCGACATAAGTAGTAAAAATAGTGATTCTTAAAACAACCAAAAGTGAAAAAAGAATTATTTGAATGAAATCTATTGTGGTATAGATCTACTGATGTTATGCTACCAGAAAAGAGAGTGAGGGAGACCATTTCCCCTTTCAGATTATGTAATTTGTTTTTAGAGGGAAATAATTTTTGAGGAAACCTATAATTGTCAACTCATATTTGGAGTAATTTCACAATATATAAGAAAATTATTATTTTAGAAGGTTTTGAGTCTCTTGCATCATAGAAGGAGAGGTAATCACACCATGTGCCTATTCACCTAACAAAAGAGGTAACCATCCTCTCAATTTTAAAACATAAATAAAAAATATATATCAGTAATTGAGGACAATTCTCATATAAATCATTATAAACAATATTTTTTACATTGGAATAAGGATTTGTATTCATAGTCTAATTCTAATTATTTAAATAGCCTACTAGATCAAAATTACATTATATATTTGTCTTCCTATCAGAAAAACTAAACCTATAGGCTAGATTACAATGTCTTAGGATGTTAACACAATACTTTTTATCTAACCAGGTCTCAAAGAACACAATTTAATTTCAAGGTTATTCTCATTATATTTAGATCCATTTAGAGTCCACGAGTTGTGTTGATACATTTACCTCAACACGTATATAAGGAGTGTTAAAATGATAAAGTGATTTGTTAATATTATCAAAACATAAATATGAAACAACCAAACTCTAAAATATCATCTGGATTTAAGGATTTTGAAAATTAATGGGTAATTTAGGGAAAATGACCCTAGTTTTTATGATAATAAGATCATTAATCACTTTATTCAATTCATGATGAGTTTATGAGTTTATCATACATAATGATTTCAAACTTGGTGATAGATTTTTATAATAATATTCTAAAATAAGAGTCCATCTATATGAATTTATTTCAAATGTATATAACTCTAAGTTAACACATGTTTTTTTATTTAGTGAAATATGGGGGAAGTATGATGTGAATAATTCTATTTTTATAGTTAATGGTCATAAACCAAAGTTACTTTTTGAGTCTATGAATATGTATTTTATAGAGGTGGTCCTTTTTCAAGATGATTAACACCACTTACATACCATATTTTTTTAATTTTTTTATTTTATTATATATCTTTCATTAAAATTATTATATTTCTATTATATTCTATGAGTATAAAAAATAATAAATGTATAGGTAAGGGAAAATCATTATTCTTTTATGAGGATTTTCATTTTTTATTTAAATTTTTCAAATTTTTCAATTAAATTTTATTAAATTTTTAACATAATATTCATATCACTTTCATATGTTATTTCAGATCATAAGTGACTTTACCAATTTTAAAATGTGAAACTAAAATTATTTTTTATAAATTCCTTATAAATATATTGATTTATACATTAATGTAAATTTTAATCTAATGTGAAACTCAAGATCACCAATACATGACAATACAAAAAAAATTGGAATAATGAGACCTTGTATAAAGGGCGAGTCTCTTATATTAGAGGGGGTAAAAGTTACACCGGACTGAAGGAAGTAATTATGTTTTTCTTATTGGAACATATGTATCAACACATTAGGGAGTGTGTTTTAAAATATGGAATCATCATATCACACCCCATTATTTTTAATACCATCATTGAGTTAGACTAGTGGTATGCGTGTGTGACGAAATAGTTAATTATGGAGAGAATTTCAAATCATTTCATCCATCGATCAGTCATCTTATAAGAGAACTTAATGTTAAAAATTTGTAAAGACATTAAAATAGAGGTAGAGTCAGACACAATCCATAAAATACTCTATCTCAACTTTATCTCCATGTAAACCACATTTATCAAGAAAATAATTTTCTATTATAATTAAGAGAAATTTCTATTATGTCATTAAAGTTATCCCATAATGTCACCATTTGGTATCTAAAGACAGCCAAAAATCCCCAAAAGGTATTGATTTTATCTTGAAGTTATGTAAGATATTTTTTCATTCCAACCAATAAAAATAGAGTTCCAAATTAAATAAAAAATATCAATAGTTGGGTGTAAATTTTCATCAATATTAAGGGGATTTAAGACTAAATTTTTTGAAAATAATTATTTTAGTGGTCACTCTAAATAAAATAAGCACATTTCATTGCCACACTAATTTTCCAACCATATAAATGAATGATGAAAGATGCATCCTCATGTATCTTCTCAATTATTCCATGCTATATGACATGATGAGATCAGTTCTATACACTTTAATGATTTTAATAATTTGTTGAGAAATGGGAATCTTGAAACACCCTTTCATATGATCATGGATAAAGTAAGAATGTGAAGAATAAACCACGGGGATGCCAAGAATTGTTTTTCATATTGATGATATAATGAGATAAATTAAGAATATATTATTCCCATCGTACCTATGTTGATGAAAATGAACTCTTATGAAGCATATAGAGGTACCCATAGATTTAGTACTAGAATCTATATGGAGAATCAAGAATGTTGGCCTATAAAATGGTGTAAATCATGGTAGAAACCAACAATTGTTATTCAGGGGCACAATAAAACTATACATGTCACCATGTATCATGTTTTAGTAAAAATTACATGTGTTGAGAATTCCATCCATAGATGATTAATTGATAAGAAATCCATTACGGTCACTAAATTCATAGTTGTTAACAATTGTTTTAACATCCTCAAGAAGAGATACATGATAATCCATTAGTTCATTGATGATAGTGGTGGAATCCCCAACTAGAGTATAGGATTTGATCATATCAACTAGTGGGTAAATGGTTAAATTATAAATCCAAAATCTAAGAGAATAATATCTTATAACCAATAAATTTCATTACACTGAAATATTACAAAATACGGATTTTAAAGAAAAAAATTTGAGGAGTCATCATAGTTTAAATTTCAAGAATTAAATTTTCCCAGAAATATTAACTTTTTAAAGACAAACGTTCATATTTATCATTTTTAATACTCTATATAAAATTATATTGATGAGATTTAAGGAAGAGGTGGAAGTTTTTATTCATGACCTCCAATAACATGGTACTTTCGGCATTTCCTCCAAGGAACTATGATGACACATTTCAAAAATTATTTCACTAAAAACATATTATTGGATTTGTTGATGCTTTTGAGAGGATAATTTATCCATGTTTACACTATGTTTTTATAAAAAAATTTGAAACTATAATATGCATAAGAAGTTAATTTCTTCCTTCCATAGAATGAGACATACATTTACAAGTGTCCAATAGTATTTTAATTTAACCTAGAATATGATTATAAAAATAATAACAGGGAATTACAAAAAACATGGGTACTCTATGGTTGTAAAGGGTAATAGATCCTTTATTAATACCCATTTCGCAAAGAAGGATCAATTCTATTTGGGTAAAGTTATATTTTTCCAAAAATAAATGATGTATTTATTCCTACTTATCACTTAGAAAGCAGCTTTTCATAAATAAGGTGATCTATATTGAAATTATATATGTTCTTTTTATTACACTGGGTAAAGAGAATAATTTCATCAGTATATAAAAAATTTGAAGGATCTGATAAACCTTTATAATCCCTAATGGTATTCAATTCTTCCTTATCCACCATGTAGTGTTCTAGCCTGCTATGATATTCTTCTATGACCATAAGTTCAATGGATGAGATTAGATCTCGTTGTATATCCCCCGTTAATAAAGTGAAATAATACTCTAGAGATCTATTAATGATAATTGAAATTTGATCTGTTCTTAGAATTGTTTTGATCTTACGGAAAAAACTCTCATCAAATCCAAATATGAGAAAAAAAGTTACTAATGAAAACCCAATCCATGGTGTCAATGGATTTTTAACATAAATATTAAATAAATATTGTCTCATTAGTTGTTTCCCTAATAGGATTTACATGATCTGAAATAGAGATCGGAAAATATTGAATTTCTCCACCTTTAATGAATCCAAATTAATACACAAAAATGTTTTTTATACTTTAGAAATAATATTAGTAATAATTTCTCATATAATTTTTTGAATAGAATTAATAATAGATAATGATCAAAATTGGAAAATATCACTTCATTTTCATCATTTGGGATGTGGAAAACGAATTGATCACTAGTTCTATGTGTGATAGAACCACCCATGATAAAATCAATAAACTATTTTTGGTTATCATGTTGAATAATTTCATACATGTTTTGGAAAAAAAAAATTATTGATTCTTATAGTGCCTAGGGAGCTCTGAAAATTAAATCAAAATATATCCCCAATAATTTTAAAATTATGAGGAGTTGAAATTATAATTAAATTGTCTTAAAAACAAACCAATTCAATAATTAATCCATCTATAAAACCTAATATAGTTTAGGGAACATGGAAATTAATCATATAGAATGAGAATACCCGGTTAGAACATGATTTTATGTCATCCAAAAGTAGAACACAATCATTTAAGAGATATATATGTATATTATCCATTCTATATTTATGGAGATAATTGAAATTTTTTATTTTTATTCTTGGTAATTGATACATATAGTTCATAAAATTTCCATCTAAAATTTTCCTCTATGATTTAGTATATTATTAAGCTTTGATGACATCTCAACTTTTTTCTCAAGTCTTCTAGAGAACTAATTAATAGTGATATATTCTAGAAGGAGATATAGTGAATTTTCTATATAGTAAATCTTTATACTTAAAGAACTGACACAATTTATACTCTAACAATTTATTAATTTATTATGAAATTTATACTAATTAATGTAAGATAAATCATTATTTTCATAGTCATCTGAGGTCAAGATTTTATAAAGAATATTACGGTACTCAGGATAAAAACTCCAAGAATTATTAAACCTAAGGAGGAGTGGATTTTTCTGATCATTAGAAAGAAAAATATTGAGTACTAGGTGGTGATTAGAATTTATCCTTGCAAAGAAGAAAAATATTTTGATCACCATGTTTTCAAGGAGGAATCATTTGCAAAATCTCTACAATTTGTTTCGTAATAATTCTATTTAGATGAATTTTATACCCAGTAATCTTGGATCCCACAATTTTTATCTCAAATTAAAAATACTTAATATGTCTCTTGGAGTTTTTAATCATATTATTTCCAACACCCTAGTACTATGTTGAATTTGTATACATGTTTAATAATTCAGAACATGATGCTCTAATCGTCTGCTACTCTTGAGGATTAGTAGTATATTGAATGATAAATAATTTTTTTCATAAAATGATACCTTTATTGATAATTTTTATCCACATATAAATTTATACTTATTTAATACATTAATCCTATTAAAATAAATTTAGGAAATTAATTTCAATCCATAATTCATTATCACCATAATCTTTTGTTAAATTCAATTGATATTTATAGAACACTATGGGTGAGCAAATAATAGTCGTGGTTTAGTAGTAGTAGTGAGTATTTAGGGAGCTCATTCATATTTTATATGAGTGTTAACATAAAAAGGTTTTTAATGTAATAAAAAATTACTTTATATCCATTCTTAAATAATATAATATAACAATTTAAATAAATTTTTTCAAGTTATGAATATTGGAAAGATCATAAAAAATGAATAGTTGCATTTTCTTAAATCAATGAATGATAAGGAACTTATGATTATGTTTATTGAATAATTGAAAAGGGGGTTATTTTGAAGTAATTTTAACTATTAATGATGTAGTGTTTATAAATTGTTTAATCACCACTTTCGATGATAAATTTTTTTAATTAAACTATCAATCTATTTTTCCAATATTTTCTCAATTCTTATTCCTTTTGGTTTAAATTATCTTAATTGTTACCCCTGATAAATAAGAACATTTATATAATTATTTTACATGAATCAACACTCCATATCACAAATATTAATGCGATTTAGAGGACTGGAGAGTTAGTTTCCTAAATGATTATACAAATAAAAATATTATATTACAATACTCATCAACATTTCTTCATAAGTTCAACATAGTAGACCATGTTTTAAACAAATCAGTAGTTATTATCATCCTAATATCTATGGGAATGAATAGAAAAGAAATTTTATAGTATAAACTTTTAATAATTAATGAATTTACATATTAATAAGTAATAGTTCTTATATATAAGAAAAATTATATAAGAATAAGTGAAATATCATATCATCATGAGTGTTAATTTGAAAGAATAAGTGAGAATAAAAGTAAATGATAAAATAATATAAATCCACTAAAGATCTACATAGAAGCATAATAGACATAACATGTATTATAACCTTGAATCCTGGAAATGTTATATTGTAATACATAACATCATTCAACTAAGACACAAATATTATCATAGAGAAACCTTACTTTTATGTTCATCACCATCAGTGCCCCTATTTATGAAAAAAACTAAAACATACTCATGAATAATTTTCTCATGAGATATTATCTTTTATAAAATGAATTTTAAAGAGATATATGACCCCACATTTCATCATCCATACTTATTTGTTCTACTTGAAAATCATTGAATTACCAAATCATAAATAACAAATTAAATAAAATGGGTTTCATAAAAAAATCAAATGAGAATCATTCTATTTTCATGTAAATCTTATGGGAAAGAATTTATTTAATAAAAAAATTTAAATTAATATCATGAACCATTCATAGTTCACATAACCAATTCAAATTAAAATAATTTTTATAAAATTCATAAATTGTATAAAAACGCCAAGAATTAAATATATTGGAACTGAAAACTTAATCACCCCGAAAAATAGCATAATAAAAGATAAATGGATGGTGAAACATAAAATGTTGCACCAATAAAGATAGATAATTTTTAATATATACATTAAAATTTAATCCGAATAAAAAAAGATAATTCTTAAGATATATTTTGTTACAGTCATTGTAAAATTAAATTTTGTGGGTTTCTTTTCAAAATGGATCCTCCATTTTTGTAAAATAAAATTAAAAGAAAACAGTTCATTGAAGTGGATTTGAATTATAAACTCTTTTAAAAAATGATATAAGATATAACAAAAATGAATTTCAATGATACAGTGAACATAAGGGGAATATATTCAAGATAAAATGATATAACTCGAAGGAATAACTTTTGTTTACCAAACACCTTACCGTTATTATCGACTTCTAGAGAAGTGTTATAACCTATGTTAAAATGAAATAATAACTGTCTTAATAACCTATTTCAAAGTTGCATCCATTTTTACAACCTATTGCATGTTTAATTTATAATTAATCCCAGTATTAATATTAGTTGGTTGTTACTCATTTTCAGTATCAGGTGTGAGTATTCTTGATCCATTCATCAAATAAACACATAATATTGTTTTCATTAACATAAAATTTGGGTGAAAAGTGACACTCATACATGAAATGTAAATAATCATACTATAAATGATAGATTTTAAACATTTAAATTGAAGCCCATTATAGATTTTTTAATAATTAAGGCCATTAATGTCTGTTTTCTGTAAAATGGATATTGACAGTGATCCATATTTAGAAATATAGAATTATTTAGATGCTATTCTTATAAAAAACTGACATGGAAACACTACCATGGTGAATTTCAATGACATTTTAAAAAAAATGAGGTTGAAATGTGAATTTTTTAAAATATTTAATAATTAAATAATTTCAGAATGTAAACTAAAACTGAAGTAGAAAACATCAACAAAAAATAGAACAAACTAAACAAGAGTAGAAAAACACATTGGGAAATTTTAGGGTAAATTTTTACCAATATACAGCTAAATGAAATTATATCACCAATTTAAAAAATATTATAAAATATTTTGTAAATTAATTTTGGAGTTGTATCTAGTTAATGGAGGTATAAAAAGAAAAATCCTCAAAAACCTATAAAACAAAGAACTAAGAATTTATAAAATAGTATTTTTGTTCAAATAATACGTGCTATAATAAATCTAACCTTTCCAAAATATTTCATTATTCATATCTATATTAACACATTAATAAATCATAAAACACAATGTGAACATTGAATATTTCCTTGTTGATGAAGCAACTATATTTTGAAACAATATTTTGAAAACAATAACACTAGATATTTATGTAAAAATAAATATTGGTTTATATTAATGTTATCTACTTGAAAATTTGTGAATTAAATTTCATCCAGATCAACTACTCAGTATTGATTATTTCTAAATATAATCCATGACCATATGTAATATAAAATATTAGTTCTCAAAACTAATTTATAATGAAAATAATAAGACTGAATTTCTAAAATAATTGAATTAAACATTCCTCTTTAAGAACATGCTAAATCTCCATCACACTCCACCTAATAAAGAGAAGATCTGATATCCTTTGTAATCTTTTGGAAAAAGTATACATAACATAAAATCACTAGAAAAATGAAAAAAAATATGAAACTTATTAATATAATAATGAATAATGGTTCATAATTAAATATTTTTAAATACCATAAAATAAATTAAAATACCATGTAATCAACATATTGTTTATTCATTCATATTCATATTAAAATATATCATTATGTTTTATTTATTTTACCTCAATTGAAAAATATTATAGGTCCATAATGTCATAAATTGAAGTTTTATTTTTTTAATGAGTGTGGACATCACTAATTAGAAATGTAATTAATTATTTCAATATATAATATTTTTACATAGAAAAATAAATTAATAATTGAAATAATCTTACATGGAAAACAATTGCAACATGGATATACTGAATTGATCACCCATTTCAACATTTATGATATCAGATTCAAAAATATCTCATATATAATATCTTCTAAAAATATCATCAGTCAACATAAATGTATACTAATTTTATAATATAGAATTTTTTTGATAAATTTCATACCCCATTAGATTACTAAGGAGTATCTGAATGTGTTTGACCCAGTAAATTTATATTACTTTGTAGTGATTATTTCAATTTCATATACTCTTATATATGTTATGTATATGAAATATTATAATTAATTGTTAATTTAAGGGTAAAGAAATAAAATTAACAACAAAACAAACCTAATTGATCATATAATGGTTTACATTTTCCATAAAAAGTAAAAATGACAAATTCTTCCTCCAAAAATGGACACCTCTGAAGTAGGCATCATCATGGGGGAAGTTTGATAAATAATACAATGTACCAATACTCTTACATAAACCAAATACATTAGGTTATGATTTATATAATCCTCCATATTATGTTAAATTATACATACTACATCCATGGGAATCCCTACAATGAAACTCACTTGACATGTTCCTGTCTAAATAAAGAGGTGGGAGATCTGGGTAGACACACTATAATGGTTGTTTCTATATCATCACTTCTAAAATCATATATGATGTAGATAATGTAATTATATTCCCTATTAAATCATTAAATTTTCTCATTTCATCCTTCAAAGAATCTATTTCTATCAAATATTTTCCTCTATCAATTCTGTATTGGGGTCTAAGAAAAAAAAACATTTTTAATGATAATACCCTCTATATACCCTCTGATGCATCCCGTGTGTTCTAAATTTCCAAAAGTACTATTAAAAATATTCATTAAAACCATGGGTATTAATGTAACCGATTTCATTTTCTAATAATTTCAATCCCAATGTGATATTTTCAAATGTCATATTATTTTGAGAAATGTAACAAATTATACCTGAATGCGCAGAAACAGGCAAAAAACATGTTCCTAAAAAATTATATTAATAAAAAATAAAAGGAAACTAGGGTGAATAGATAATGGGGTTAACAAAAACAGATGAACACATCACAATGCACATCTGCATCAACTAACCCACAACAGAATGTTGGTGTGACAAAGGACAAGAAAAACTAACCTCTACAACGTCATGTTTGGAGAGAGAATCAACAACCCGCTTTTCCTCCCTATAAAAATGAGTGACATACAAACAGAACTACTCCAATTTCTTGATAAAATCATCCCAGTATGAAATAATTCTCCATAGAACATTCCTTGATCAGTTTTGAAGAATTGCAACTCCCAAAGTAGAGTCAAATTCCAGTCATAAGAATGTCCTACCATGATAAGAACCATACCAGACAGCCTTAATCATTGCCCACAACTCAGCCTCAATTGCCTAAAAATTTCCTAAAAATGGTAGAAACAACCTTAATGAAGCCCCTATAAGTGAAGAAGATGCCACCAAAGCCTGAAAGTCCCAATATACTAGAGGCCAGCCCATCGACATTGATTTTCAGACGTTGATAAATCGGTAGTAACCATAGAATATACTTCCTCAAAAGGGGCTTTTTGCATCTACCAGAAATACCTAGGGTCCAAAAAACCACAAAATCAGAAACATCATTCCACATAACACCAATTCCAACCCGAGAAGATGCCATAACACCAAGATGAATCTCCTAGATACCAACAGATGTCGGCGTAATTCTGTTTTTAAAAAAGAGCATTCTAGGCCCTCCAAATAAATGTCACCAGTGCTAAAACATCAAATAGAAACTATATTTTATGTTAAGTAAATCATTCAACCTGATACAGAGATTCCATATGCTGGAAAAAATTACAGATTCTAGAGAAATCCAAAAAATATTTGTATGTAACTTTATAGACAAGATGAAGATTCAGAAGAAATGAATAAATGATCAACAATATCTTCTACAGTAAGACAAAAAAACGAATCTAGGTTCCAGTGCATAACTGGCCATCTGCAACATCCTTTGCGAAGGATGTCTATCCTTCCAAGTCCTCCACATGATAAAATTATGAGCATGTTGAATTGAGGTAGTGTGAAACATCAACAACGATGGGACTAGCATATGGATAACACACATAGATCATTATACTGCCATAGTGCTAAAGAAACCAAGAACATCAGGCAACCAAATCCTACTATCCATAGTAGAGTAACGACAAAAATCAAATTCCATCTTCAATGGACCTGGAAGAAGCTCATGAGAATTTCCATTATTATGAAATTCAGAAATATAGAGATCGTTCAACAGTGGAAGAATGTCAATAACCTTAGAAATATCCCAAGATTACCAAATAGTCTGCCAACAATTCAAGGGGTAATTTATACAAACCACCCATTTAGATGATTGTGAATGGTTAAGGTAGGAATTCTTGATGGAAGACCAAATCGAATAGGGGACATGAAGAGAATACCCATATAAATGCTTGGTCCCATGTCTATTGCACAAAAATTCCCAAGATAAATCATTAGAAGTCAAAATATACTAGGTAATTTTTTTAATGGGAGATTCATTAAAAAGATTAAAATACTTGAGCCCTATACCTCCCATGTCAACAGGATGAATACAATCACTCCAAGCAATTATACCAATCTTTCTTTCATTAACAGAGTGAGTCCATATAAAGTGACAAATCAATAACTTTAACTCCTTGAGAAGAGTTCTAGGCCATATATAGATAGAAACAATATATAATAACATGGAGGTAATCACATAATTAATAAGACATACATGCCCTGTCCGAGACATATATTTCCCATTCCAAGTAGCCATCTGATTGAGAATTATAAGATTAATATTTTCCAAGTAGCATATTTTAACAAGAACCACAAAAAAGGGAACCTGAAGATAATTAAAAGGTAGAGATCCTCTCTTAACCCCTTTCTTCTGTACATTGATGTTTTTCTTAGAAATGATAACCCCTTCCCCAAAAAACACAGAGGATTTCCCCCAACAGATAAATTGACCACAAACCTCCTCATAATGCTCAAAGGTTGACTAAATATATTGAATAGTGATCCTATCAGCCTTTTTGAACAATAGAATATAATAGGCATATAAAACATGTGAAGGAGAAAAAAGACCTATTCCAAAATTAATTTTTTGAAACAAACCAGCATGCACAAGATCAAAAATAAAAATACTCAAATAATCCTCCACAATAGTAAAGATAATTATAGACAAAGGATCACCTTGTCTCACTCCCCTCGAGCACTGAAAAAAATCCTCGAGGAGAGCCATTAATATGAACAGAAAGCATAACACCCGTAAGAATGAATTTAATCAAACTGATGAAACCAGTAGAAAAACCATGCATTTTTTACACCAAAAAATGAAACTCCAATTAATTGTATCAAAACCCTTCGAAATATCAACTTTAAGAGCCATATTACAATACCTCAATTTCTTTCTCATAATATTGACACATTCAGAAGCCGTGTACCCACAATTTCAAATGTTCCTTCTACACCCAAACCAAAATTGATTAGTGGATATAAAATCATTAGAAATCCTTCCAAATATATTTTCCAAAATTTTACTAATATCCTTTGGAAGAGTATTCCATATTTCCACAGGCCTGAAATCACAAATATCAAGAGAATTATCTTTCTTTAGAATCAAATAAATAAAGTTAGCATGACAACCAAAAGGAATGTAAGCATGATAGAAGAAATATCTAACCACATTAACAAAACTAGAATGAAAAATATCCAAATAATTCATGAAAAAATAATTTGAGAAACCATCCAACCCTACCACACTATTATCATTCTTAGAAAAGACGTCTTTTCTAACTTCCTCCTCAGTGGGGACATTAGAGATCATATCATTTTGAGAGGCCTGAACCATATAAGATATATTTATGAACATTATATGAGTATTTTCATTTTCGAATCCTTAAAGAGATTTTCAAAAATATTTACAAGCATCACCAAAAATATTATTTTCAGAGATGAAAATAACTTCATCAACCATAGGGCCATACATTCCACTTTTCCCCTTAATTAACTTTTCTATAAATGAAAATTTATTTTATTTATATCACCATCTTTCATCCACCTAACATTATATTGATTCTGAGAATGGTTTTCCTATAAGGCCAACAGTTCATTAAATTTAGAAGGAGAAATCAACTCATCCGTAGAGATAACATCTTGACCCCCATTGTTTCTTTGACACTACAAGAGATAATCATCTACACATTGAATTTCCTGATCATTGCTTGAGAGTGACTGTTTACTCCAAACTTTAAGCTTTTCCTTCACATACATAAGTTTCATAACCATAATGTAAAAAAGATTTCCAATTAATGTGGTCTCCCATGATTCACTAACAATATTCCTGAAACCTCGGATAGTTAACCCAAAATTATTAAACCTAAAAGGAAAATGAGATGATCTTTACCTGGATAGACATAGATCCATTAAGAGAGGATTGTGATTTGAATGAACTATTGGAAGATAGATACTAGAGAGGGATAAATTATAACTTCCCTCCTTCATATGACAAAATCACATATCAATTATGATAGCTTAGAGCCCATTTAATGTGTATCTTCTCTAAGTAAAATCATATACCATGATTGGAACCTCAATCAGGTTACATACATCAATGCAGGAAGAGAATTCCTGAGTAGAAAGTCTATTGAAACTATTCCATTTCTTTTCATTAGGCTGAATAACCAAATTTAAATCACCAATAATAACCCATCTCTGGCTCATGTCAAGAGATATACTCTCTATGGCTGACCACAAAGCACGTCTTCCAGTATACTGATTCAAGGCATAAAAAAGGTAAAAGACATAACATGTCCATTAATCCCAGTAAATAAAGTTATCGATTGTAGATCATGAAAAGAAAAAAACAATGAGATTCTATCATGTTTCAAAACCCAAAGTGACTTTAAAGAGTTATTATAGGCATTATGGGAAACCATAGAGTACCGAAGGGTCATCCATTTAAAGGATTCCCATTTATAGAAGGACATTTGGGGCTCATCATTACCAATAAGGCTAGGTTTAATGGCCACAATAAAATGCCTATGGGTTGTGACTGTAGGAGAATTCCAAATCCCTTAGTAGTTCCAAAATAAAATATTCATAGGAGGGAAGATTTGGACCTAGTGTTAGGCCCATCATCTTGGTGAAATTTCACTTTCTTGATATGCTTCTCACATTTATTTTTCTTTCCCTTAACTGCAATAGGTGAGGCAGGAGCTGAAACAACCACTGCATATTCTAAAGAATGTGGTTTCTCTTCAAAGGGAGATTCCTCCTTTTCATCAGACTAATAAGAACCACTCAAAGGATTAAAATTATTTAGACATTGAATAGGTTCCTAACTAGAATATAAATAGGGCTTCCATGAAGCCTTAGACATTAGAACTTGAGAAAAAGATCCATATGCAGGTTGTAGATGCTCACTAGTCCTTATCCCATCAACAGAATGGGAAGTCAGGTTTGTCACAGAGTTTAGAACTGGAGGATTTATCAATGCCAACTGAACTAGATCTTGAGCAAGAGGTTCAGAGGATCTGGTAGCCTCATTCCTCTTATAAAACTCCATAAAATTCTTAGTAAACTCAGCATCTGCCAAGAAATTAGATCATGTAGGTGGATCAAAAGAATCCCGCATTAAAATATGATTAATAGGTTCAATGAAGTGATCAGTTAAATAAATAAATACCTACATAGGGACCTTAATAGAAGAATCATAAGAGGGAGAATAAATGTCAGAAGGTGTATGTATGGAGGCCTAGACAATAGGCTCATGGGGTCTCTAAAATGGATCCTAAACTGGGACATGATTAATCTGCTCAAAAGTGGGAGAAATTAATTTAGTTGGTACCTATACGGGATCCTAGAAAACATGATCAGGAGTTCCCTGCATTGATGATTGAGTAACACGGTCAGACACTATAGCAGCAGGTTGTATGAGAGACTGCACCAAGTCATTATTCTTCCTACATAAGGCATCTCGGTGACCTCTAGTTTTACAAAATTCACACACTTTATTCCTGTAACATTCATAATCCATATGACCAGAAAAGTGTCAATTCAAAACGAACTTTGTCTTATGACCATACTGTATATCCAAATTAAACCAATCATCTCTCGTCATTAGTACAACCTCATCAACCAGAGTAGAAGCCATATCTACTTCTACTAAAACCCCCACAAAGTGACAAAATCTAGGAATTTCAGTCTTCTTATCCATTCGAATGGGATAGCCAGTAGATGAGGCAATGTACCATAGAATTCTAGGATGCCACTAAATCAAATTCCGATGTATGTGAATCCATACATGAGAATGAGTATCTTTGACATTATCAGGATCAAAGTTCATATCCCACTTCTGAATTTGATGAAATACAAGCATCAATGAAATAGATCTGAAGCTCTATGCTCTGCATTTGGACTCCATATATGATTAGATAACATGATAATACCCACGACCCATAGAAATCATCCTCAAATTTTAAAACCTCCATATCCGTGAAATTCATTGAGAACGATAATTTAATTTCTTGAGGTTTCCTCCATTTAGAAGAAGAACATGGGAAATGATTGAGAACCGATAGAGGCAGAACCATTCTTCATCTGCAATCTTATCATTTGTGACATGGGAAATGTACCCCTTCTTGATGATCCAACTAGGTGGAGGACACTCAAACTCCAAAAAATTACCAGATGATTTAAGGAAATATGCCAAATTCTTCTTCAAACCTAAATACTCAGAGTTAGGAACCACCGTAGGGTGTTTTTAATCATTACATTGAACATCTCCTTATGACTGAAACAATCGTACATCCCAACCATTGTATTATTAATAGTGAGAGGATCAATAACCTCATTCTCGAGCAGACCAGGATCATCAGAACTAGGGTCCCCCCCACACCCTGATATGAAACTCCATCTTCTCTCTTTACCTAATTATAATATTTATGAAAGGGGACAATTAATTACATAAAATCTTTACATCTACTTCCTTTTTTAGATTTATAATATACATCAATTTTCTTTTATTCACCAAGTTATCGTAAAAAATTTTATCTCTAGAGATTAAATTCTTTACCCAATGCATTTGAGTGCTATCAGGTTCCAACCTTAAAATGTATTTATTTTCATTTGATCCAAATATATCATAAACAAACATTTCATAAATAACCCAAAAATAATAAAATAAACAGAGTTCATTTTAAAATCATGATGTTTTAAAAGTGATTAAAAATTATATCATTATGTCTATGATATCCCATTGAAATGAAGTGAGGGTTATATGTTTTTAAATTCCAAAATTAAATAGATAAATTTTATGTCTTCATGAATACCCCTGAAAATGAAAATAAATTTGTGTATTCACGTAAATAAAAAAATAGAATTTATTGAAAAAAGAGAGAGTGATTTTGAGATGAAATTTTTTCAGCATAACGACTATATAACATGGTTTTAGAAAACATTAAAAAGAGGGTAAAAAGGGTCATCCACTCAGAAATAACTCATAATAAATTATAGAGATAGAATAAATTATAAATAAGAGCATGGTATGGATATTTTATTTACAGACCACATTAAAAGGAAACTTGAAGGAAAAGAGAAGATGTGATTTCAATTACAAAAATTCCCTTTCCTTATGGTGTCACTTAAAAATTCAAAAAAATTAATTGATGATAGAGGAATGGGACTCTCATCATTTAGACATAAAATGGAAAGTAATGAGGACATAGAATAAAATTCTCCAACACAAAAAAATGGAAACTAGAAGACAAAACATAATAGAAGTCATAACTAATAAAGGAGGGTGAAATTTTCCCATACCATGAATAATAACATCAAAAAATCAGAGGTTGTGACCTTTGGGGGCTTGAGGGAACCTTGGGAGGACTCCTTTAGAGGTAAAAATACTAGAGCTTCATTGAGGTTAATGTTTTACCATAGTAAGAAATAACAATTTTATTTATACAAAAGGATTACAAAAAATAACTAAGGCCGCGTAACATAGCCCCAAATAACACCTCCATAGGGGCTAAGAGTAAGGTGTGAAATGGTGATAGAATAATGGAGTTTCTCAAACAACATTTCTTGAGTGGTTATTTCTATCAGCTGGAACTTCTCTCATTGGAAATTTCGTTCAATATTCCCACATTGATGATTATCTTGGGCTTTTTTCAGAGAAAATCTTAGAGATGATACCCCCTTACCGCGCTCTGATAGATGGACTTCGTACGGACCAAGTCAACTGTATGAGGCCATGGACCCCACTTTATTAATAAATTAACCATGACCAATTTTATTTTCAAAAAATAATAATGTTAAGATTATAGTTTTCAATGTCCATATTGACTAACAGTCATATAACAATTGAAACCCAATTATCTAATTTTAATTATACTCACTTCATTAATTAAATGATATATTTTTATTGAGTATATAATAAAATAACACAAAAAGTTAGGAAAAAAATTATTCAAAATATTGGGTCATTACATTCTTCCCCCATTATGAAATTTCATCCCTGACATATAAACTCATACCCTCGGAAGAGAGAAGGTGTGGGTACTTTTTCCCCATATACACCTATGGTTCCCATGTGGATTATTCACATTTTTGGTTCCACCATAACACCATAACAAGGTGGGTAGTCTTTTTTCATATAAACTTGTATCTATAATCAAATATCTCCACAGTTACCTCCTCAAAAGAGAGGTCATCTTCCAGTTGTACCACCTCTAGTATTAGAACATTTGATTGGTTAGTTATGTACTTCCTCAAGAGGAATATATGGAAGACATCAGAAACTTGTTCTAGATTTAGAGGAAGTACAAGCCAATAGGCCTCTTCTCCTATGGGATCACAGGTTTCATAGGGGCCAAAATACCTATGGATGGGCTTCCATTTCTTCTCAAACCTCATGAATCTATTCTAAGTGTAATTCGAAGAAATAATTTTTCACCAACATTGAACTCTGTGTCCCTTCGATGATTATTGACATACCTCTTTTACCGACTCTCAGCAGTCTTAATGTGTTGCTGGATGGTAGGGTATTTTTTTCATCTCTTGCACAATATCAGGCCCACGAATATTTCTCTCACACCCTTCACCCTAACAAGTATTAGTTCAACATCACTTCCCATCCTTCATAACCACAAACTTCTTTAGTAACAATGGATCTTCTTTCTAATAATTCATGATATTATCTAGTAATGATTTTTGAGAAATCATTTGGGTTAGGGTTTATGATGTCCCTACCCTTATAATTCCCATGTCAAGATTTACTAGGTCGTTAATCAATGGATCTCTTTTAATCCTCACCATGTAAATTACAACTAGGTATTTACTAATTAATGCATGATCAACATTCTTTTCTCTTCTGGGAAGATAATGAATTGAACAATTATAATCTTTAAGAAGTTTCAAACGTCCCTTTGGTATCTTGTTCAATTCATTTTGCATGAAAATATGCTTTAAAAATTGATTATATGTATATATATCACATTTTTCACATAATGAGAGTGTATCCATATCATCATTGCAAAAATGACCATAGCTAGCTCCAAATCATTTATAGGATAGTCCAGTTCATGAATCTCTAACTATCGAGACGTACAAGAAATACTTTGTCATTTTTAATGTGGACACACCATTGCCATTTCAAAGATGCATCACTAATAATAATGAATCCTTATCCACATTATAGGAGAGTTAGAAAGGGTTTAGTAACCAATATCATTTTCATATATTGGAAACATTCCTCACAATCTTTTATCCAGAAGAGCATGACCCTGTTCCAAGTTAACATGGTTAATGGATTAGGATGTCATGAAAATATTTTCACAATCCTCCTATAATATTTTTCTAATCTAAGGAAACTAACAATATTAGTTATTTTTGAAGCTTAAGGAATCTCTTATACAACCATTGACCTTGTAGGGTCAACTGTGATTCCTTCACTGGTTTCGATGTTCCCTAAGAAATCAACTTGTTGTTAGAAAAATTCAAATTTTCTGAGCTTTCCAAAAATCCTATGCTTTCATAGTGTTTTAAAAAAAACCCTTAGATTATCCTCATGAGCCTCTAAAATTTTGGAATATATCAAAATGTCATAAATAAAAACTACCAAAAATTTAGTAAGTTTGTCTTTAAAGACTCTATTCATCAAATCCATAAAAATATCATGTGAATTATTCAGTCCGAAAGGCATAACAATAAACTAATAATTCCCATATCATTATATGAAGTTAGTTTTTGGAATATATTCTTTCTTCAACCTCAACTAATGATAACCATATCAGAGATGAGTCTTAGAGAAGAATTGAGCCCCACGAAGTTGGTTAAATAAGTCATCAATTCTTGGAAGAGGATATTTTTTATCACTAAAATCACATTTAGTTCTTTATAATCATTTAATAACTACATTGATCCATCATTCTTCTTCACGAATAGAATATTTTCTCACCAAGGTGACACACTCAGTCGGATAATCCCCTTCTCCAAAAGATCATGGAGTTGTTTCATTAATTTCTCCAGCTCCACATTTTCTATCCTATACAGGGTCTTTGATATTAGATTAGATCAACATATGACATCAATGGAGAATTATACCTCTCTTTTTGGTGGAGGTCCAGGTAACTGCTAATGAAATATGTTAATGTATTCATGTGTGATGGGGGAATTTTATATCCTTATACTATCATTTCCTTCTTCTTCTTCGCCGATCATATCCGTAAAGAAGGATATTAGAGGTTATTCTAGACAATGATCAGGCTGAGATATATCTCCATGGAATATAAATGTTGGTTTCCAATTAAATACTACTGAGATTTCCATTCTTATGTATTTGATGTTAGTATTATACTTTGAGATCCATTCCATCCCCAATATAATGTTGAATTATAGCATGGGAATGGGCACTGGATTTGCATTAATATTGTGCGCACTAATGTAAATATTAGAGTTTCTAAACATTGATGATTTTTGGATAATCCCTCCCGGAGTCTTGAAAAATAACTCAACTTTTAGAAATTCAGGGGTTTATTCTAGATTCAGTGAAAACAAAGGATAATTAATAGAATCTTTAGAAACATAATCAAACAAAGTACTTTCTATAATTGAGATAACATCGAGAGTACCTACCACCTCATCATTTAGAGCATCAACATCAGTTGTAATGATAGAAAAAGACCGACATTACTCCCTTAACCTTCACTGAGGCTGATGGTGGTTCCTCTTCACTACCCTCAGATTTGGAAAATGATTGAAAATGTTTCTATGTTGTCCACACTTATAGAATTAGAAATTAGGAAGGGATGAACCATCTTCCCTTTTTCATTAGAGTTTTTGATTTGGGGCATAACCTCACTATGACAATTCTGTTTAATATGGCCATCTCTTCCATACTTGTATCACTTCTTTCTCCCAAGCAGGATGTTCCTCGAATGCTTCATCCCACATTTACTACGTGTGGGACATTGTACATTCTTTCCTACTCTTCCTTGATAAATGTTCCTCCCTATGCTAGGATCAATTGATATCTTCTTGTCTTTGGAATTACGAGACCACTGCATCTGACCAAACTCCATTTCGACTTTCTACACACTCCGCCCGACCTCCACATTACTGTTATAGTTTTGGTTGGATATATTCTTCCCTAGATGAAGAATTATTCCAATAAAGAATTTATGTAACTCCCTGAGATTTTATGGGATATATTTTTTTTTAATTTCTTAGATATCTTTTGTTGTACGCTACACCATGATTATATTTATCTATATGAAACACTGTATTATATTGCATTATATGCAACACTTTTATTGGCTTATGTTACACACAATTTCAAGTTATTTTGATAGAATTCAACACTGATTATAGATTTTTTTCAATGAAATACTATTTTATTATGTTATATGCAACACCAAATGAATCTATCATGTAATAGTGACTTGGCTAGCATTACACACAAGAGAAAGCTTCCTCAATAGGTTGCGTTGTACGCAATATCATGTTTCACCAAACAACGATATATTATCATAATATTATTATGAACTAGATATTATGAATAGTATTAACCAAATTTTTAATTTTATAACATTATCATTCGTTGTAAAAATTTTCAATGACAAAATATGAAAAAAATAGCTTTTTCAGACAAAAGTAGTATTTTTAGAAAATTGCAGTTTTACCGCCTTTTGATGGAACACTTATTTTAAATCTAGTTTTTGACATATTAATATAGTTAATTTGAAAAATTAATCATCTTATTTGGAATCAAGATATTAAAATTTACTTTGGATATACTTTTACAAATTTTTCTAATAACATTCATATATTGATGAATAGTAAATATAAGTTAAATTATTAGTTAAAAACAAATTTTTTATCGAGATAATTTATATTGATAAATTTTAATATTTAATTGTATTAAATTGTAAATAGAATATATTAATACCATTTAATATAATTTATTCCCTTAGAATTAACTTTACATTGGATTCATTGGTAAAAACATTTCAATCATTTGCAATGTTTTAGCTTTTAAAACCCTTTTTCTCAACAACGGGGTTAATTTTAAATTGATTACTACATATTCTGTTTCATGAATTTTAAAAAATTAATACCATATTTGGAATCAGTATGTCCAAATTATGTTAATAGGATACTTTTTATTTTATGAATAGTAACTACGTAAATTTTATTTACAACAGTTAAAGGTAAATATGGTAGTTAATGGTAAAAATTATATTATTAAATTACCCTAACGCATGTATTAATATAATTGGATGATTATATTTGTCCTTAAAACATACTAGTGTCAAAATGGAATCTATTGGAACCCACTTTGATGAGATTAAGGCATTTAATTTATTTTATTTAATGAAAAGTAAAATATGTCTCACTCAAACTTTAATAATTAATATATTTTGAATGTAAGGTTATACAGAATATAAATTTGTTTATAAATATATATATGAAATCTAAAATGTTTTTATTTATCAGGGTAATTTTTTGAAATTTTTAAGAAATATATAATTGCATTAATAGCCTATACATTAATAATGAAAAAATTAATTATTATTGAAAAATCAATAATATAGTTTTTTTAAAATAATAATACCCATAAAAGGCCCAAACACTTGCCCAAAACTTATTTTTCTAGTATATCAAAACCATAAGAATCCAAGGGTTGTCTTCTGGATCATTTTGTGCCTTATAAAATTGATTATGATACTTATATAATTTTATTCTAAATGATGTCAAAGTTGTCACCTTCATAATTTAATAAATATAACATTTCAAAAGTTGGGTTTTTAGAAGATAAATTCATCTATAAGTATTTTTATGAAATATATTAGATATATCATCATAAAGGTATTTTATTTTTAATTTTTATGCATGAAATATGTATGTTAAATAATTATACAAAACGTTGTATTAATTATTTTAATAATAGATATATCAAATAAATGGTTTTACAAATATTACAATAAATATTATATGAACTAATAAATGATATCCACAAATTTTATAGATTAATATGAAATGTTTGGAATCTATTAAATATTTTTTCCAATCTATCTTCTGTTTGGATTTTATTTAAATTCATATAATTTAATAGTGTTAAAATTGACACCATTGATATTTTCTAAAAATAACATATTATTTAATTGTTTAAAAACCACATAAATATTTAAAAATTACAATTTGAAAATTATATGATCTAAAATGTTCTTATTTATCCAATTAGGGACAATAATCAAACCATAGGTAAGTATTTTTAACCATTTAAAATTTAGAATATTATTACCACAAATAAAATTAAACTGATTAAATATGGATAAATCAAAATGATAAGATTTAAAATAAAATCAAAACATGTATAAATTTTATTCGATGATGGAATTAGAACCTTATATCATTGAATATTCTATGTTGAGTCATATTGGAGGTTTTTATGTGGGGTTGGATTGTATTATAATTTAATATTTTTGAGGATTCCAAAAGTACCACTCTTCTCTCTTATAAAAGGGAACCTCCTCCCTCTCCCCTTCACACCATTTTGAGCTTTAAAACTCGGCCAAAACCTGCCTTTTCCCTTATAAACATTCTTATAAACATACTAGATGTCCTGGTATTCTTCATATAATAGCTTTAGTTCCCATTGTGAATGTTTTTAAGAGACTGATTGAAGAGGATGTAATATCCATTACTGATTCATTCAAAATTCATTCTTCATCTACTTTCTCTATACGAGTTGTTACATTATTATGTAATAAATACAGTATCACTTGTATACTGATATGTTATTATGAATATGAACCAGCTATATTCCTTCTTTTATCCACCCTATGAAAAATGAAATTGCCACGCATGTGTACGTACATCTTACCATCTCCGCGTTGTGGTGTAATCTTTTTTTCATCACCAATATTATTGGATGTGTATAAAAATGGAAGAAATATCTATATATGATTATTTTAAATTAATATTTATTCGGAAATATTATACACCATACACTTCCACACCATTCAACAATTTTTTGAATGATGTCATCATTTGTGTGTACGCACGGTTTTCAGTCTCCATGACACGATTCGATTCATTCTCCACGTAAACCATTCATGAATGATTATAAGTTATATATAATAAATAATAATGAAATATATGATATAATAATTCTACTATATTTATTTGTGTGTCTATATATATGTGAGTATTTTATTTACTTATGTCCATTCAATTCAATTTATGAGGGAAATGAAAACAGAGTTCATGTGTACGTACGGCCTACCGTCTCCATGAACGGTGTATTCCCTTTCATCTATCAATCTATTATATATATTTACATTATTAATATATAAGATATATATAAATAATTTTTCATATTCGGGAAGTTAGTAAATCATTATCTATGTAATAATATGAAGAATAACAAGGCCTTACATGTACGATTATTACTGAAAATGTTGATTTAACATGGAATTAAAAAATGAATGGGTAACATAAAGTTGTAAGTGAATCATATAACATATCATAAAAATGACTTTGATTATTGAATAAGTAAATTACATTATTTAAATAAATATACAGGATGTTCGGATATGTACAAAACATATCAGACCTAAGATAAGTGATAATTTTGAAATATCATTTTTATCTGAGATTGTTAATATGTAAGTATTTTCTGGGGATATATATATCATCCATGTCCATGTTTTATAAAAATATTTTCATAAAATGTTTAATATACTTCCATTAATGGTTTAAGTAATTTTTACCCTTTTTGACCTTTACCACATGGTATGAAAGAAATATCTCTTTTGTTTACCATACGATGTACTTTTTGACGTTGCTGACAAAAGTATGAGGAGAATGTTTTTTTATCTTATATGGAATATATGGATTTTTACGGTTTTATAATACCTTATTTATATAATGAATCCTCTTCAATATTTCAGGATTATTTTAATGAAAATTTATTTTAAAATTGAATGGAATTATGGGAATAGAAAGTTATTTTGAAGAAGAAAGGATATTTTACTCAAGAATTCATTTAATGTTTTTTTATCAAAACTACTTTCCATCTATGATGAAATTTTTTATTATGGTTATGTTTCAAGTATAATAACTCTATTATTTACATGTTTTGATTTTGTTAATGATGAAATGATATCCATTTTTTTATATGGATTAGGTTATGATGATATGATGTTTATGAAAACCATTTTATTGGTTGGGTTAGGATGAATGATTTATGTTTATTTTTTGGCATAGGTAAGAACGATTTAATTATGAGATGGGAGAGACATATATAAACCTCCAATGAATTGGGTAATGATATATATCCCATGATATAGACATCGCTGGAATGGCATGTAAATCTAGTTCAGTAATACAAGGCTGGAACAACATGTAAACCCAGTACAGTAATGGACTCCGTCCACATTGATGGTCGTGGTAGAAATTCCCTCGCTACTATGGAAATCATAATGCAGGATTATTATTTTTCAACAATTACATATTTTATTCAAATTCTATTCATCTATGGTTAATGTTATTTTATGATCCATGCCTCACTTACTACAATGATTTATTTAATTCCCATGATTTTGAGGTTTAAATTTTATGTTCATGATTTTACGTTCAAATATTTGTGGTTTGTTTTATGTCATCCATATTTACCCTTTCTGAGAATTTGATCCTACCCTTTCAATGTTTTCTTTTCCCCAAGATATAATCAATGGTTTTAGGTAAGAAAACAAAATTGGAAAATCATTATGGTATATGTTTAACATCTTTCACCATTATTATAAGATTATGTTCCAAGTTTCCAAACACCCTAAACTAATATGGTATTTAGGCATTTTTTTCTTATGTGTTAAGTATTTTTCAAAAGTAATGTAATGTATCTCTACGTCCAGCATGGGTCTCTATAGTCAGTATTAGATCAAAGTTTTAGTTAACCTTTGGAAATTAGGATGTGAAAACATTAGTGAGATCGCTAGAGATATTTCTAAGGTAGGTATAGAGATGTCCCTAAAGTTAAGTATAAGTATTGGTTACAATCCCAATATTATGATAAAAATCAAGAATAACATAATATTAAACCTAATTTGTTAGAGATTAAAAGTACTCAATCTTGATTATGTTGTTTTCCAAGTAATATTTTGGCCTCTCGCGCTATTCTTTTTGGGTTTTAGATAATGGATAGAACCCGAAGGAACTGTGTTAATGATTAATGCATTGTGTAATGCAATGATTGTCTTCCTGAACAGCCAAATTTTATGGGATATGGAGTGAAAAATATTATTTCAATACTTACACAAGCTATGAATTATTCTGGACTTCCAAATGAGCAGAGAAGGGAACAATATTCTATTAAGTCCTTTATGAGGGATTGTTCACCATCATTCAGTGGGTCTTCTGATCCACTTGTTGATGAATAATGGATTAGTACCATTGAAAAAATATTTTCCAAACCTTGATGCTCGGAACATGAAAAATTCATTCTTGATGTTTACCGTTTTTAAGGTGAATCAGACTAGTGGTGGAATCTAATTAAGAATAAAAATACCCTAGATTAAATTGAATCCATGGCGTGGGATGATTTCAAGAAAATATTTTTCAATAATTACAACCCTCGTATTCTATGAAGAAAGATTGAAAAAGGAGTTCCTAGGGCGTAAGAAAAAGGATGATGAATATTTTGGTACATAGGAGGTGAATTTTACAAGACTTGAATGGTATGAATTGGGTTTTATCATCCAACCTGAAATTAAAGTTGATTGATTCTTTAGTGGCTTAAAACCAACTCTTATAAGGGCATTATCTATAAGAATATTCAGTTGCTATGAAGAGATTATGTGTTGTTCTATCAAGGTAGAAATGGATGTTGATTTTACATATCCATCTCATGGTTTTTACAAGAAAAGAATGATGGAGGTCATGGAAAAATCTCAAAACAATGGTGAAAAGAAGATGAATTTTTTGTTATGATAAAAGTGTTGAAAGATGCATGGAAGATATTGTATAAATGGGACAAGAAAATTATTTAAGTATGAAAAATAAGATCATTGAGCATCAGAGTGCCAAAGTAATAGGAAAAAAGGTAACTAATGATGTGAATAGAGAAAATACAATAGAGAATGAACCACCAACACTTCAATGATATAAGTGAAAGGAAATAGGACATTATGCTAACAAATGACCTAATCCAAGGGTTAATTATGATCGACATCTCCAGCCTCTTAAGGAAAAATAGAAAGGGAAGTAACATTTGATCACTATTGGAGATGTTGAGTATGACAATAAAGTATTGGAATGATTAAGTGTTTATGTAATGGGATTTCAAAATAGTCTTGGGTAATCTCAATTATATTATTATGGAATATTTAAATATCTATGTATTAGTATATTATGGTTTTAAATAAGAATATGGTTTTGGTAACCATGAAATGTGATTGAAATATTTTTTGGGAGGCAGATGTTATGCACATAATGAATGGATAAAGAAAAAAAATAATATCTTTGATTGTATTAATTAGCTCATGACTGATACAAGGACAACGTTATATGATGTTTTGAGTATATAGAATTATTGGTATTTTTTGTGTATGGAAAGAGTTACTTTTGATAAAATGAATGTTGTCACTAAGGTTCTATGGTAATTTATGTTATTATCATATTTCAATAGGATTCATGATGAAGTCCTTAAATTGTTTGGAATCTGAGAAACAGGATATATATTTTGATATATGGGGGATAAATGATGGTATATGCCCTAACGGTAATTGTTTTCTTTGTATTATTAGATTGGAAAGATGTATTTTGGATAGGCCAAAATGATGGAATGGATTAAGTTTGACATCTTTTAGTATTATTTAATTCTATAACATTTTTAATTATTTCGAGAATGATATAATAGTATACTTTTAGAAAAAGGAAAACATGTTGGATGGTATACAACCCATCACGTCGAACAAGAATGTGGGAATCAAACACACAACTGAAGTGCGACAGACCTTTATTGCTTACCACTAGCCTACAGGTAGTCCCTGGTTAGTAGAAATTAGTTTTATTTTATTAAACGGTATGATAGATGAATTATAAGTCCATTTTTGGAATCATATATGATTAATATCGCCATATATGGACTTATATATATTTAATAACTTGTTTTAACCTTTTTTTATAGATATAGATGAAATGACCTATCATTCTATCTAATGATATACTAACACTTCAAGAATGACAAATTAAAATTCATTTCATTAAATAAGATATGATGTAGGAATTGTTCATGGAACGACCGATGATGATATTACACTAAAATCAAGTAAGTATTTCTCCTTATGAAAAAAATCATCAACTTTTGGAAATCGATCTTGAAAGCCAAAAATTTTGTCCTAGTACACTCATTTATGATGAATCAGATGGTAGCATAGATCATCACAAATTTATGGCTTTGTGATTGTAGGTTTTTTCATAGCCATGTCCTCTACCACACTTCATCAGAACACGACGGTTAGATTTCTCTTCCATATCCATGTTTTAGCCTATGTTCTCCTATGTGGAAACCCAATGATGAGTTAATTTGGGTAAATGTTATGTTTCTTAAATAACTTTTTAAAATTTATTATTATTATTCCGTTTTACGATGTGGGTTTTAATGAAATGAACATTCATGTTGAAAACCAATTATAACCTCGATGAATTTCGAGGGTGAAATTCATTTTTAGAGTGGTAGAATGTTACACCCCGATATTTTATGGGATAGATTATTATTTTTAATTTCATTGATGCCTTGTGTTGTACAGGACACCAAGATTGGATTTCACTATACTCAATACCCTATTATCTTGCAGTATACACAACACTATTATTGGCTGGTGTTACACAAAATTTCAAGTTATTTTGATAGAATCCAACACTAAAAATGGTTTTTGTTCATTGAAATGAAATTGGATTATGTTATATGCCACACCAATGGAATCATTCATGCAACACTTACTTGGCCTATGTTTCGCATAAGAGAGACCTTCCTCGATAGCTTGTGTTGTACGCAATACCAAGTTTCACCAAAAAATGATATATTATTATAATATTATTATGAACTAGCCTTTATGAATACTATTAAACACATTAAGAATTTTATAAAATTATCATTCATCCTACACATTTTCTAGAACTCAATATGAAAAAAATCAAATTTTCGGATATAAGAAGTATTTTTCAAAAATTGCAATTTTACCGCCTTTTTATGGTGCACCCATTATTAATCTATTTTATGACATGTTCATAAGTAAATTTTGACAAAATAAAACATCTTATTAGGAATCGGGATATAAAAATTTACTTTGGATACTTTGTTGATATTTTTCTGATAACATTCATATTTTCATGTATAGTAAAAATAAGCTAAATTTTTAATTAAAAACATGTTTTGTCATCAAAATAATTTATATGGTCAAATTATAATATATAATGGTTTTAAAGTATAAATAGAATATTTTTTACCATTTAATATTATTTATGACCTTATAATTAATTTTACATTGAATTCCTAGGTAAAAACATTTCAATCTTTTGAAATGTTTTAGCTTTTAAAACCCATTTTCTCAACAACCGGATTAATTTTATATTAATTACTACAAATTTTGAGTATTGAATTAGAAAAAATGGATTTTATATTATGAATATATAGGTCCAAATTATGTTAATAGGCTATTTTTTATTTTTGGGCATTATGAATAGTAACTACGGTAAATTTTATTTACCACATTTAAAGGTAAATCTGGTAATTAAGCATAAAATAATATATTAAAATTATCCTAACACTTGTTTTAATATAATTTAATTATTATATTTACCCCTATAACATTCTTGGTTCAAAATTGAATCTATTGAAACCCACTTGGATGAGATTAAGACATTTATTTTATTTTATTTAAAGAAAATTGAAATATGTCACACTCAAACATTAATAATTAAATTATTTTTAATATAATGTTTTACAGAATATAAATTTGATTATAAATACTCATTTGAAATCTAAAATATTTTTCTTTATCGAGGTAATTTATTTTTAATTAATTATTTAGTGAAACATCAATAATATAGTTATTATTAATATAATAATACCCATAAAAGGCCCAAACACTTGAACACAACTTATTGGTCGAGTATATCCATAATCATCCAAGGGTCAACTTTTTGGTCATTTGGAGCCTTATAAAAGTTATTATGACACTAATATTATTTTATTTTAAACGATATCGATGTTGTCACCTTTAGAATTTAATAAATATAACATTTTAAAAGTTGGGTTTTTAGAAGATAAATTTGACTAAATGTATTTTTATTAAATATTTTAGATTTATCTCCATAAAAATATTTCATGTTTAATATTTATGATAAAAATATGTATATTAAATAATTATAAAAAATGTAGTAGTAATTATTTTATTAATAGAAATATCAATTTTTTTTTAAAATATAAAAATAAGTATTATATGAACTAATTAATGTGACCCCCAAATTTTCTAGATGAATATGACTTGTTAGGAATATATTAAATATTTTTTTCGAATATATATTCTCTTTGGATTTTATTTCATTTCAAATAAAATAATTGTGTCAAAATTGACAATATTGATATTTTTAAAAAATTACATTGTTGGACTCCTCATGTATTAATCATGTTTTAATGATCACAAATCCTATTACTGTTAATTAACCTCAATATTATTTGAACATCTTGCTAATGCTCTTCAATATCAATAATAACTACACATCATGCCTTAATGATAAAAAATCTTATTGATGTTAATTACTCTCTTTATTATTTTCAAAGTCTTATGCATGATCACAAATCTCACTTATATTATCAAGCCTTTATGATTCAAGTTCTCTTACTCTCAAATGATTAAGATTAATCCATATTCTGCATATTAATGTCTTGATCTAAATACAGATATTTGTCAAAGTATAGAGACACCGTGATGTTTGACATAGTAAGACAGACTGTGTCCAAGACACAGTCACATTCAGCCAGACACCGTGACCCAGACACCGTGAAGGACACACCGTGACCACACACCGTGAAGGAAACACCATGACCCAGACACCGTGAAGGACATACTGTGACCACACACCATGAAGGAAACATCGTGACTCAGACACCATGAGCTACACACCGTGACTCAGAAACCATGAGCTATACACCGTGACATGGAGATACCGTGAAGACCATACCGTGAAGAAGACACTATTTACATAATCATTGTGACACTGTTTCTTAACTTTTTGTCACTATTAAATAAATAATGCTAACAGTCATATTTGATGTTTTTAATGCATTTATGTTATTTAATGATAGTTGTTGGCATGTCAGAAAACCGTATCTCGTACCTATGAAAAGGGAATCATTCCTAATGCCGAAACCTGTGGAATATAAGGAAGATTGAGATGCAGTACACACGAGAAAAAGTGGGATGATACAATAAGAATAACTTACATACACCCGAGAGCATTGTGATGAACAAGAAGAATAATCCCTAGCAATAAAGAGATTGTAATACTTTCAATGAACTCTCATGAGTACAATCCAACACCACTGAAGAACACACGACGAATCAAGAGATCTTTTTTACTCCTGTAGAACACAAGCTAGGATACAACACTCAGTTTTTCAACATAAAAACCAGAGAAGGACTCAGAAACATTCCTGCTGAATCCAACGAGTCCAAAACTGCATTGATAATCCCTAGAGCTTTCTAAAATCTTATCTGTTCTCTCTAAGTGATTTTCTTTTTTATATTCAAGCAGTGTGGTTTACTTTGTATATCTTACCACACACAGTCTCCTGCACTGAACTGAAGGATATCAAAATCCTAACTCCAAAACACTTAACTGTTGTTTACCCACGTCAACTGTGGAAGAGGTCCTTGTGTGGTCTGGTCTTTGCATTATTTCCCATTAAGAACTATTGTAGAGGTCCATGCGTGGCCTGGAAAGTTTTGTAAACTATTGTTAACCCCGATCCAGGGTGTGGATCAAATTTATATAAATTTCAGAGGACTAAGTCTCGGCCTGAGATTGAACCACTTGTAATATCTGATGTGCATCTTTATTTTAATTTTAAAGTATACTATATATATCTTTTATATTCCGGTACTATTACTTTGAAATACAAAACTATTTTAAAGATAATTTTATAGTTAAATTAGCTAGTGTTTACACTTATTGTAAATTAGTAGGTTAGTTTCAAAAGTTGGTTTAATCTTGTGGTTAAATTAATTGAGACCTAATCAATATTTGAGAATCTAAGTGAACATTTACAATCTATATAAATTCACTACAGTTTAACTTGTTTTATAAATTGGGGGATTTTAAATAGACAATAATTGAATAGAAATTTTAATTGGAAATAAATTCACCCCCCTATTGAGTATCCACTCCGACCAACATTTGGTATTAGAGTATTTTTTTTGTTAAAGGATTTTTGAAATACCCTATTTTTCAACTGTGATTTTAGTTTGATATTTAATGATCTTAAATTTCTGTTAGTTCTAAATTTTATCTCTTTAATTATACTTTCTAAAATATAGTTATGGATAATAGACTAGACGGTGCTGCTACTAACGGGCCACCTTTCTTCAATGGTAAAAACTATGCTCAGTGGAAACATAAAATGAAAATTCATTTAGAGAGTATGGTTTTTGATATTTGGACTGCCATAGAATCTAAATATAAAATTCCAGAAACTGAAGGAACAACTTGGGATGAACCTACAAATACTGCTTATAATAATAATTGTAAATCCATGAATGCCTTGTACTGTGCACTAGGATCTGAGGAATTTAACATAATTTCTACCTACAAAACTGATTTTGAAATTTGGGATACTTTTGGTGTTTCTTATGAAGTAACAACTAATGTTAATGAAATGAGATTGAATACTTATACTATCAAATATGATAATTTTAAAATGAAGACTAATGAACCCATTTCTGATATGTATCTCAGGTTCAATGAGATATTCAATACAATGAATTCACTCGGAAAGGCTGTTCCAGCAAAGGAACAAATTATGAGTATATTGAGGTGTCCACCAGACCGATGGAGAGGCACATCTATTTCAATCAGAGAATAATGTGACATTACTACTCTAACTGTCAAAGAACTCATTGGTATTCTTATGATGTATGTGGAAGAACTCAAGGTGAATAAAGAGGAAGAGGATGAACCAAAAAGGAAATCTGTAGCTTTCAAGTCTACTGATTTAAAGAACAAGGACAAAGAAAAAGCTCAAGTACAAACTGACAGTTCAACAAGTTGAAGTTCAGACTTTGATAGTGATGCTGAAATGGTTCAGATAGCCAGAAGGTTTAAGAAATTTTATAGGAAGAATAAATTTTTCAGAAAAACAAATTACAAAGGAAAGTATGACAATAAGGGACATTGGAAGAAGGACTGGAAAAATCCAGATAAAAGTGAAGAAGTTGTTTGCTACGAGTGAAAAAGAAAAGGACACATTAAAGAAGACTTCCCAAAGCTAAAATTCAAGAAGAAATATGATTACAAGGACAGTAAGTACAAGAAAGCTATGAAGGCTACCTAGAGTGCTTCTGAATACAGCACAAGTGAATCTGAAATGTCTGATTCTGAAAAGAATCGATCCAACATGTGTTTCATGACAAACAAATCTGAGGTAACCTTAGATACTCTTGATTTAAATTCTTATTATTTTGTAGATGATGCAGAATCTGATTCGAATTATGAAAACATGACTATTGAGGAATTTTTTGAATATTGTAATATGCTGGAAGAGACATGAAATTAACTTAAGGATAAATACAAATCATTGAAGAAGCAACATGCTCTCACTACAACTGTTAAAACTGAACTTAGTATTGAAAAATAGAAAAATGATCAACTGTTAAATGAAAATACGGAACTGAAAATGTCTAATGAGAAACATAGAAAGGACTTAGAGAATTTTACAAATGGAAAGGATACACTAACTCAAATTCTAGGAATGCAAGTGGCACCTAAATACACTACTGGAATAGGCTACAAACCTAGATAGAGACAGATTGCTAAGAATAGATTTATTCCAAAATCTGGACAGAATAATGCTAGTTCTAGTTCTAGACAATCATTTTCTTCAACTAGTTAGTCACATAGTTATCAATCAAATAGATTTTATCTCTCAAAATATTTTGATTCTTTAAATTATATGAGACCCATAAGACAAATCTGGGTACCAGAATCATTGATTGCTAACCTGTCCGGACCCAAGAAGATCTGGGTACCAAAATCATATTCTATCTAAAACTGTTTTGTAGGAAACCTGCTTGAAAAGTTCCCACAAGAAAACGTGGTATTTGGAAAGTGGATGTTCAAGACATATGTCTGGGGATTACTCATGCTTCAAGAGTTTAATAAAGGTTCATGGAGGCTATGTCACCTTTAGTGAAAATTCTAAATGAATGATCATCGGCCTAGGCCAGATTGGTAACTCTAATTCAGTTTTAATTTCTAATGTTTTATTTGTTTATGGACTGAAATATAATCTGTTATGTATTTCTCAATTGTGTGACGATGGTTTTAATGTCAAATTAGAAAATGATTCCTGTAATGTTTTTAACTCAAATTTTTTTATTAATTTCTACTTCAAGAAATTAAAATGTTTATGCAGTTGATTTAAATTCCTTAGCTAAACAAAATGTTACCTGTTTAAATGCTTTTCGTAAAGAGTCTTGGTTGTGGCATAAAATATTAGGACACTGAAACATACATTAACGTAGAAAACTGATTAGGAAGAACTTAGTTAGAGACCTACCTAAACATGAGTTTCCAAATGACAAAGTATGTAATCCCTGTCAAAAGGGAAAGCAACACAAAGTTTCTTTTAAATCAACGAAAGAAGTCTCAACTTATCAACCTCTCAAGATGGTTCACATGGATTTTTTTAGACCATCTAGAGTTTCTAGATTAAATGGGAAGCACTATGTCTATGTCTTAGTAGATGACTTTTCTAGATGTGCTTGGGTATACTTCTTAGCTCACAAAAGTGAATCTTTTTCTCATTTTGTTAAATAATCCAAGTCAATAGAAAATCTTAGTGGACTTATGATTAAAACTCTATGAAGTGATCATGGTTGTGAGTTTGAAAATCAAGACTTTGAATCTTATTTCTCACACAATGGCTATAATCATAACTTCTTTGCTCCTAGGACACCTCAGCAGAATGGTGTAGTAGAAAGAAGAAATAGAACCCTTCAATAAAAATCTAGAACCATGCTTAATGAGTATGACCTACATATTTATTTTTGGGATGAAGCTCTAAATATATCTTGTTATATCATTAATAGAGTCTTAATTAGACATGTTCTTAAGAAGACCCCTTATGAACTTTGGAACAATAGAAAACCCAAAGTTAGTTACTTTAGAGTCTTTGGTTGCAAAGTCTTTATTCTCAATACAAAAGATAATCTTGATAAGTTTTATTCTAAATGTGATGAGGGAATATTTCTTGGATATTCTTTAACTAGAAAAGCCTATAGAGTTTTCAATAAAAGAACCAAGTGTGTGGAAGAATCTTTTCACATCAAATTTGATGAAACTGATCCACAAGATTCTAAAAACTATCTTGAAAATCTTGAAGAAGATTTGAGTATTCTGGACCTTAATAACAAATCTAAAGAACCTGCTATAAAGGCAACCAGTTCTAGACTTCTTCCAGAATCTGCTTCTAATAAACCCGAACCTAGAGAAGAGCCTGAAATTTCTAGTCCTACCTTCACTAGATCAACTAGAATTCTAAAGAATCGTCATTTAGATGTTGTTGCAAAAAATATGGATAGGGGGACACAGACTAGAGATTATCTTAGAAATATGGTTGAAAATCAAGCTTTCGTGTCACAGCTTGAACCTAAAAGAATTGATGATTCTATTAATGATGAATTTTGGGTGATTTCCATGCAAGAAGAACTCAATTAGTTTGAATGAAATAAACTTTGGAATCTTGTTGAAAGACCTAAGGACACTTTCACAATCGGCACTAAATGGGTGTCTATATATAAAGTAGATGAATCTGGAAACATAGTTAGAAACAAAGCTAGGCTAGTTGCACAAGGCTATAGTCAAGAGGAAGGTATTGACTATGAGGATACTTTTGCTCCAGTAGCCAGATTAGAAGCTATTAGGATTTTACAAGCTTATGCTGCACATCTACATTTCATGCTATATCAAATGGATGATAAGAGTGTATTTTTAAATGGATATATTGCTGAGGATGTTTTCGTTGAACAACCACCTGGATTTTCAAACCCTCATTTTCCAAATCATATTTTCACATTTTTAAAAGCATTATATGGTTTAAAGCAAGCTCCAAGAGCTTGGTATGATAGATTAAGTACTTTTCTAATTTCCAAAGGTTTTACAAAAGCTATAGCTGATCCTACTCTTTTTATAAAACTAATTTCTAAAGATGTTTTAGTTGTACAAATTTATGTAGATGATATTATTTTTGGATCTTCAAACACTACATTATGTACTGATTTTTCTAAAATGATGCAAAATGAATTTGAAATGAGTTTAATGGGTGAACTAAAATTCTTTCTGGGATTTGAAATCTTTCAAAATGATGTTGGAATTATTTTAACTCAATGTAAATATACTAGAGATCTTTTAAAACGTATTGGATTGGATAGCACAAAAAGTAGTGACACTCCCATGAGTACCACCTGTAAGTTGGATCTTGATGAAGATGGAAAATCCGTTGATCAAACCACTTATAAAGGAATGATTGGAAGTCTACTCTACCTGACTACTAGTCATCCTGATATTATGTTTAGTGTGTGTATGTGTGATCATTTTCAAGAAAACCTTGAAGAGTCACATTTTAATGCTGTAAATAGAATTTTCAAATACCTCAAGCGTACTCCCAATTTAGGATTGTTCTATCCCAAAGGACAATCATTTGAACTTTTCAGTCATTCTGATGCTGATTTTGCTGGATGTAAGTTAGATAGAAAAAGCACCTCTAGAACATGTCACCTTTTAGGAAATTCACTACTATCATGGTGTAGTAAGAAACAAAATTTTGTTTCTTTATCTACTACAGAAGCTGAATATATAGCTGCTGGAAGTTGTTGTGCACAAATTTGTGGATGAAACACACATTACTAGACTATGGATCTCAATTCAGACATGTCCAAATAAATTGTGACAACATAGGTGCTATTAACATATCTAAGAATCCTATTTCTCATTCTAGGAAAAAACATATTGATGTCATACATCACTTTTTGAGGGATCATTATCAAAAATTTGATATCACTTTGTAATTCATTGGTATTGAATATCAACTTGCTGATATATTCACTAAAACATTAAATTCTAAAAGACTAGAATACATCATACATTATCTTGGTATGATTAATCATAAATTGATATCTTACTGATCTTAATGTTTAATACTTTACTGTATTTTACTTTAGGTTTTCATGCTCACTGTTTTAGAGTTCCTGTTTCATGCATACGGTCTCACCGTTAAGACCTTGTGCTCACGGTCTGTCAATTCATTGTCTCACCGTGACTGCCCAGAATGGTCACTGTCTCACCGTGACAACCACCAACTGTCTCACTGTGATGACTTGTTTTCATCACAATGTAATTCCTACTCATGTACTCACTGTGAAGATTATTTATACTCTTATTTTAACCCGTATCGTGGTAATTTTTATTTCACCGATGTTTGATTTCCCGCATTTTTGTTTTTATGACGCTTGACATTCCCAAATGATAAAACGTAAGTGTTTCATTCGATTCCTTACCCGAAATCTCTTCTAAAACTTCTCACTCTTGAAAACCTTCTCTTCGCTCTTTCCCAAACCTTAAGTGGATGCCAAGGATGAAGTGTCTGTATTCACCCTCATCTGAGAAGCGCCTCTCTAAGAAACGAAAGAGAATTCCGAGGATAGCTCCTGAAGGACCACTAAACCCACACTTGGTAAGATGTACTGTTGTACCTGAGAAATGAATATGCCCTGAGTGGATTCTGTCTATAATGTCGTTAGTTTTGAACGTTTTATGAGAACAAGGATGGCTTGAATGGTTCTCTGTACAAATTAGACCGATTTACCCAAGGATGGTATCTCAATTATATCAATATGTGATGTTTTCCATTGATTTTGGAGAAAACATTATGGTGACCAGCTGGATCAATGGTCAGAAGTGTTCATTCACCTCGAGGTTATGGGCTGCATGCCTACGGATTCCTCATGAAGGAGTTTGTGAAGACTACCAGAGAGACCCTTCTCCATCATCTGATATCTTCAATCTGGAAAATGCCTTGGAAATTTTAACTAGTAATAGCACCAAGCGAAGGTCTATAGCTGTAGATCTAGATGGAGAATCTATAATTCTATTCAAATTTATTCATAATTTGATCAGCCCAAGAAAATGGGATTTTTCTGTAATGAAGTATCTGGATGTGTTCATGATTCACCTATTGAAGAATGGCCATAAGATCAAACTATGCAAGTATGTATTTAACCATATCTGTTAGCTGATTAAAGTCACTTCCAAATCCACCTCCTTGTTTTACTGAAAGATGATTTCATCCATGCTAGTTGCCGAAGGAATCGTTGGACCGAATGAAGAAAAGTTACAGGACAATGATTTCTGCTTATCCAACCTATCATCAGAAGGATGAAGATTAGATGGAACCCCAGGAAGAAGCAATGGGTTGAGGATAATGATCAATTGTATAAGAAGTTTAATCATGTTGATTATCCAAGAAGGCCTAAGAACCTATCTGATCCTGGTTTAGAACCAGATGATGTGGTTGAGTATTCAAAAGAAGAAGAAGAAGAGGAAGTGATAACGATAATTCCACCTAGAGAAGAGGCTGAAATACCACAAGTGGAAATATCTCCTATTGAAAAATAAAGGACTGATGTTGTCCCTGCTGATGATCCTGCTGAAATACCTCAAGGAGAGGAAGTTGTTGTTGGTTTGAGAGAAGAGGAAGCTCCATCTTCTAGTGAGGATTTCAATCTAAAAACTCATCCTATGATTGGATGAAAATTTATTTTTCCTGATTTAGAACAGAAAACAACCATAGAGACGGATCATGTTGAAGAGGATCTCCCCGTTGAAAAAGAAGCAAGTCTAAAAGCACTACCAGTGGAATAATCGGTTCCTGAGATAATTCCCTCTATTGAAGAAATGATGGAAATTGGATTTCAGCTGGCAAGGCAAGAGTTTTCTGAAGATATTAGAGATAATCCTGTGGATCTTGACCATGTTGCTGAGCCTATAGTCTCTGAAATGGAAGCACAATTTGAGGGGGAGGAACCTCAAAACATTGATATTATAGAAGCTGGATCTGCTGAAGCTTCTCAACATACTGTCTCATACTATGTGTACACTCAATATTTTTTCCCAATATTTTATGATGTCAATGTGTCACAGAAAATAACTACAACTGGAATGGATCTCTCTTATGTGTTTCAACTGATGTCTGTAGCTCATACAGAACCAGAACTAGAACCGGAGCCCTATTCTCAATCTGAATCGGAATCTGAGTATGATGATGAGTCTGAACTACAACAAGAACCTGCTCCACTACCTTAACCTGTACTCATACCTGAGCAACACTCCTTCGTAACTAAAGATGATCTGAATGTTTTTGGAGAGACTCTATTAGCTATAGTTGAGAAAATATTATCCACTCAACCTTGTCCAGTGACTCAACCGAGTCAAGAAGATTCATCAATTCTCGTGGAAAATATAATTTTGTATATTCAACCAAGGATGATCCGAGAAATTGAAGAAGTCAGAGTAGAAAATAAGCTGCTGAGTGCTGATGTTGCAAACCTGAAAAGTATGGTAGCAAACTTGCAGAATGAGTTGTCTTTGAGATCAGAGCCTGATCCTATTTCTTCCCCTGCACATGTTGATGCTTCTCCTGAGACAACTAATTCCACCCTTACTAGAGAGATTGTGTCTCAAGTGCATCCATATCTTCTATCTTTCGATTAAAAGATTGGAACAAGACACACCAATATGCTAGAACGCATGAGGGAGCTTGTAGAAAATCTAAATAAACTCACAAATGAGTACACTGGGTGTCTGTAGAAAGTTTTGAAACAACTCAAAGTTCTATCCATAGCTTTCAAAGCTTCTCCTACTTCTGGTCAACCTTCTGTTCCTCCTTTGGATGATTCTCTGCTGAGATCCATAATCAAGGATGAACTTCAGAATGCCTTTAGTGGATTGGATCTATCTTCTTTGTCAGAAGTGCTTAAGAAAAGTGATTGAGCATTGGACTTGGTTAGAATTCATTCTAAGATAGCCAGTGATGCTCAATAAGAGATCACTAAAAAAATAAATTTCTATCTCACCTGGATTTTCTCCAAAAGTGATATGACAGATCACTTTAGATATATTATGGAAAACCTGAAAATCCCTCCTGTAAATCAAGATTTTAAAGCTCAAGTTCAGAAGATTATAGAGTTCACCAGATTGTTGGACAAATTCATGGAGAATAAGGACAATTTTGAAAAGGATATTAAATATAGTGGAGAAATCAGTAATAATTTCATAAATCATTTGAAGCCATATCTTCATGTGCAGAGTACTACTATAGTTAATCCAGCTGTTGCACCCCTTAGACCTGGTCTACCTACCTTAGCCTCAACTTCCATGATAGTCAGCTAAGCTCTTTCTCAGATCCGGCCAGTCATTCTTGACCAACAACAGCCTAGATCTCCTATTGCTCCTACTTTGGCTCCATCCGTTTTTGAAGGTCTACCCTTACCCTCTTTGTCAACCACTTCAATGCCTTCTTCTACATCATCCCCAGCTCCTGCTACTGATAAAGGCAAGGAAAAGGTGGGTCCCTGAAGAGTCCAGGGACTGTTTATTTTTTTTATGGGATGTCATTTGTTTTTTAATGTTTTTATCATCTATTTTTTATTCTGAACCTTTTTAATGCTAAAATAAGTGTTTCCCTTCATTTATCTATACATTTTGATAATCCCAAAAGTGGGAGAAAAACTACAAGTATCAGTACTATAATGAGATATGTTATTTATTGAATCTATTATTCTCTAATTTTTTTCTATTCTAATATGCTAGTTTCTTTAATGGTACATTTCTTTTATATTTTGACTATACGTGATTTCTGATCATCAAAAAGTGGGAGATTGTTGGACTCCTCATGTATTAATCGTGTTTTAATGATCAAAAATCCTATTACTGTTAATTAATCTCAATATTAATTACACATCTTACTAATTATCTTCAATCTCAGTAATAACTACACATCATGTCTTAATGATAACAAATCTTATTGATGATAATTACTCTCTTTATTATTTTCAAAGTCTTATGCATGATCACAAATATCACTTATATTATCAAGCCTTTATGATTCAAGTTCTCTTACTCTCTAATGATTAAGCTTAATCCATATTCTGTATATTACTGTCCAGATCTAAATATATATATTTGTCTAAGTATAGAGACATCGTGATGTTTGACACAGTAAGACAGACTGTGTCTAAGACACAGTCACAGTCAGCCAGACACCGTGACCCATACACCGTGAAGGACACACCGTGACCACACACCATGAAGGACACATTGTGACCTAGACACCGTGAAGGACATACCGTGACCCACGCCGTGAAGGACACACCGTGACTTAGACACCGTGAGCTACACACCGTGACACAGACACTGCGAGCTATACACCGTGACATGGAGATATCGTGAAGACCATACCATGAAGAAGACACCGTTTACATAATCATTGTGACACCGTTTCTTAAATTTTTTTCAATATTAATTAAATAATGCTAACGGTCATATTTGATGTTTTTAATGCACTTAATGTTATTTAATGATAGTTGTTGGCATGTCAGGAAACCATATCTCATACCTATGAAAAGGGAATCATTCCTACTACCGAAACTCGTGGAATATAAGGAAGATTGAGATACAGTACATGTGATAAAAAGTGTGACAATACAACAAGAAGAACTTACATACACCCTGAGAGCACTATGCTGAACAAGAAGAACAATCCCGAGTAAGAAATAGATTGCAAGGCTTTCAAAGAACTCTCATGAGTAAAATCCAACACCACTGAAGAACACATGAAGAATCAAGAGATCTTTTTAATCTTGTAGAACACAATCTTGACTACGACACTCTGTTTTTCAACAGAAAAACGAGAGAAGGACTCAGAAGCATTCCTGCTGAATCCAATGAGTCCAAAGCTGCATTGATAATCACTAGAGATTTCTAAACTCTTATCTGTTCTCTCTAAGTGATTTGATTATTTACTTTCAAGCAGTGTGGTGTACTCTGTATATCTTGACACACACACTGTCTCCTACACTGAACTGGAGGATATCAAAATCCTCACTCCAAAACTCTTAACTCTTGTTTAACCACGTCAACTGTGGATGAGGTCCTTCTGTGGCCTAGTCTTTGCTTTTTTTCCCACGAAGAACTATGGTAGGGGTCCCTGCATGGCCTGGATAGTTTTGTAAAATGTTGTTAACCCCGATCTAGGTTGTGGATCAAATTTATACAAATTTGAGAGGACTAAGTCTCGGCTTGAGACTAAACTGCTTGTTATATCTGTTGTGCATATTTAGTTTATGTTTAAATTAAACTACATATATCTTTTATATTCCGATACTATTACATTGAAATAAAAAACTATTTTAAATCTACATTGATAGTTAAATTAGCAAGTGTTTACACATTTTGTAAATCAGTAGGTTAGTCTCAAAAGACAGTTTAATCTTATGGTTAAATTAACTGAGACCTAATCAACCTTTGAGAAGTTAAGTGAACATTTACAATCTGAATAAATTCACTACAGTTTAACATATTTTATAAATTGGGGGATTTTAAATAGACAATATTTTAACGAAAATTTTAATTGGAACTCAATTCACCCCCCCTCTTGAGTATCCACTCGGAACAACAAAAATATTATTAAATTGATTAAAAATCACAAAAATATTTAAAAATTACAAATTTAAAATTATATGGCCTAAAATGTCATAAATTATCCAATTATGGAAAATTAACAACAAAAAAGTATGTATTTATAACCATTAAAAAATTATAATATTATTACCACAAATAAAATTAAATAAATTTATTAAGGATAAATCAAAATGTTAACATTTTAAAAAATCCAGACATGTATAAATTTAATTGGATGATGATATTACAACCCTATCTCATATAAACTTTTACATTGAGTAATTTTTATGGTTTTTTAGTAGGGGATTGAGTTTATTAAAAACTAATATTTTTGATGATTCCAAAAGTGCCCCTATCCTCTCTTATAAAAGGCAACCTCCTCCCTCTCCCCTTCACACCATTTTGAGCATTAAAACTCATCCAAACCCTACCCATTTCACTTATCACTTTTCCAATAAATGTACTTGTGGTCTTGGTCTTCATTAAATACCATATTTAGTGCCCTAAGAGGAGGTTTGGAAGAGGCACATCGAAGAAGAGGTAATATCCTTTACCGATTCTTTCAAAATTCATTCTTCTTCTACTTCCTCCATATGAGTTGTTTCATTATTAAGTAATAACTACAGTATCAATTTTATATTGACATGTCATTATTAATATGAAACATCCATATTCCATCTTTTATCCATCCAATGAAAAATTAAATCACAACGCTTGTGTACGTACGGCATAACGTCTCCACGTCGTGGTGTAATCTGTTTTTCATCACCAACATACATAGATGTGTATAACGATGGAATAAATCAGTATATATGATTATTTTATAGTAATATTGATTCAGAAATATTATTCACCATTCACTTCAATACTGCTCAACAATATTGGGAATGCCGTCATCGCTCGTGCGTACGTACAGCATAACATCTCCACGACATGATGAGATTCATTCTCCATATTAACCATTCAAGAATGATTATAAAGAATATATAATAAATAATACTGAAATATCTGATAGAATAAATCTAATGGATTTATGTATATATATATATGTCATATACTTACTTCAATTCAATTCAATTTATGTGGGAAATGAAAACAACGTTCAAGTGTATGTACGGCCTACCATCTCCATGAACGGTGTATTCCATTTCATCTATCTATCTATTATATATATATTTATATACTAAAAATATAATATATATATATATAAATAATGTTTTACATTATGAAAGTTAGTAAATCATGATCTATGTAATCATATGAATAATAACAAGGCCAAACACATATTATTATTAACCAAGACATTGCTTTAACATGGAATAGAAAAAGGAACAGTTAATATAAAGTCATAACTGAATCATATATGATATTATAAAATGACTATGATTATTAAATAATTCGATGACATTATTCAAATCTTTATACATGTGGTTCAGATACATACAAAGTATATTGGACCTAAGGTAAGGGATAATTTTGAAATATCATTTTTATTTGAGATTGTTTATACTTGTGTATTTTCTAGGGATATATTTATCATCCATATCGGTGTTTTATAAAAAAAATTCATAAAATTTTTACTATTATTCCTTGTATGTTTACATTCGTGTTTTCCCTTAGTTTAGTTTTACCTCATGTTATGGAAGGAATCTCTCTTTGGTTTACCATAATACGTAATTTTTGAATTTTCAGGAAAAAGTACAAGGAGAATGTTTTTTTATCTTATACAACATGAATGGATCTTTATGGTTTCATAACTCCTTATTTCCATGAGTCTACATATTCATGATTTCATGATTATTTTCAAAAAAAAAAATTTAAAATTGCTAAACATTTTGAGAAAATAAAATGATTCTTAATAAGAAATGATATTTTCTTTAATAATTCATTTCAAGTGTTTTATAAAATATATTTTCCATCTATGATGACATTCTTTGATATGGTTATGTTTGAAGTATAATGTCTATATTACTTACATGGTTTGATTTTGTTTATGATGAAATTATATCCATTTGTTTTATATGGAGTATGTTATGATGGGATGATGTTTATGAATCCCAGTTTATTCATTGGGTTATGATGACTGATTTATGTTTATTCTGTGGCACATGTAAGAATAATTTCGTTATGAGATGGGTGGGGCCTATATCTCCGTCCAATTCATTGGGTAGTGATTTATATCTAATGAGAAAGACATGGTAGGAATAAGATGTAATCTGGTTCATTAATACAATGTTGTAATGGAAAGTATACCCAATTCATTAATGGACTCCAGCCACTATGATGGTCTTGGAAGAAATGCATTGGATACTATTGAAATCATAATATGTTCTTATTAGTTTTCCAAAATTACATGTTTTATTCCAATTCAATTATTTCATGGTTAATTTTCATTTATGATCCTTTCATTACGTACGTCTATGATTTATGTCATTTCTTAAGATTTTGATGTTAAAATTTTATGTTCATGTTTTTAAATTCAATTGTTTAAAGTTTGTTTTATGTTCTCCCTGATTACCCTTGCTGATCAATTGAGATCACCCATTCTATGTTTTATTTTCCCCATGATATAATTAATAGTTAAAGGTAATAAAACAAAATGGGAAGATCTTTATGGGAGATGTTAAAGATCATTCACCATGATTAGAAGATTGGGTTCCATGTTTCTAAAGAAACTAAACTAATATAGTCTTTGGAAATTTGTTTTTCTAATGTATTATGTATTCCGAAAAATAATTTAATGTCCACGTATATAAATCTTGGGTCTCTTCAATCTATCAACCTTCCCATTTGGATCCATGAAAAAGCTAGTGGTTTAAAATGAAAGCCCTGTGAAGATCATCTTGTAGATTCTCGTACATTCATTCTCCTTCTTCTTCAGCTTGAGAAAATCCTTCTCCATTTTTGTTCTCATAGAACGATGGAAATACATAAAGAAGAAGATCCATCTAAACTATTCTCACTATATAGCATCAACCTCAACTAATGGCCTCGTGTTTTTAATCAGTTACCACGACTGCTCAGCTTCTCCCTCTAAGTAGTAAATATCCAGGGTTACCTTCTCTTTCTCTGAATAGAAAATAAAACAAAAGCTCTTCTCTATAATACTGATCCAATGTTCATTAATCAATTCGTTAATCGATCCACTGGTGTTTGGTGGTATCTAATGCATGAAAAGACTCATTAGAATGTTGTTCCCATCATGGTGAAATGTGTCTCTTAGCTTTATTGAAGTTATTTCTCATAACATGAGTCATTTGGATCATCATTCTCATGAATGTCTCCATTCTGGCTTCCATTTGAGGGTCGTCAGCACATGGTCCATTGTGGTCACCATTTTTTGGGATCCTCTTATAGCCATCCATTTTCTAGAAGAATAAAACCTCAGTTAGAAGCTTATTTCATTTAAAAAATTTTAATTATATTTTATTTTTATCTCTTAAAACATCATTCTTAAACATATTATTCTTTAACAAAAATTACATTTATATATAAATCATTCATAATGATTCAAAAAAACTTATGATTAACCAAATGTACCCCCCATGAGTGTCAAACGAGGAGGGAAACAAGGCTTGTTCTCATGTACTAGGACACCCCGGGTCAAATCTAAAATTTCTCGTTAAAGTTTTCACTCTTAGGTACTTCTCTTCTAGAGCCACATCCACATGTTCGTATCCAGACATCGATTTATTTGGTTGGAACCCACTTACTTAATATTTCACCAAAATACGAGGATTTTTTATTATATTCAAACATTTTTATATGGTTTTTCATAATTTTTTTCATATCCTAATTTCTATAAATAACTAAACTATCCTTTTATTAAACTATAACATCCCACCGTTTTATTACATACCTTTTCATTTCATTTTAAAATCATAGGATCTTTAAACTCTACTGTCTTGGAAATCCGGAACATAAAATACGAAAACATAAAGAATTAATTTAATACCCCTCCATATATTCTTGAAACATTCATCCTAATTACATTTACTTCATATCATAACCTAGATACATACATCAAAAGAAAGGAAGAGAAGATGGCCTTTTAAAGAAAACAAGTGAAATAGTTTTCATGTGAACATTAGCCATATCAATAATAACTTGGAGATAAACGAGAATATAAAAATAATAATAGCTTGAAAAAAACATGAAAATGTGTCTACAACTTTTAATTTAGTCATTCATGAACATACCACCAATGAAAAACCCCATGGTGTCATAAACATTACTAAGGTTATTCCCCAAGGTATCATAAAACTTTTATCTCTGGAGATTAAATTCTTTTCTAAATGCATTGAAGCTATATCTAGGTGAACACTTAATATTTATTTATTTTCATGTGAGCTACATATATAATAAAAAAACATTTTACAAATGACGAAAAAATAATAAAATAAATGGGTTTTATTTCAAAATCGTGACATTTTAAAAGTACGTAAGAATTAGATCATTATGTCATTTATAACCCATGGAAAAGGAGATAAGGTTATATATATGTAAATCCAAAATTAAATAGATCAGTTTTATATCTTGAGGAATACCCATGGAAATGAAAATAGATTTAGTTATTCACATAAATAAAAGAAGATAATTTCATGTGGAAAAGAGAGATATATTTTGAGACGAAATGTCTCCAGTATAAGGGTTATGTAACTTTATTTTAGAAAAAAAATTAAAATAGTGATGAAAAGGTTCAGAAACTAGGAAATAAATAATAATATAGTATAGGGAAAGAAATAAATAGAAATAAGATCATGGCTTGGATATTTTAAATACATACCACATGAAAAGGAAACAAGAAAGAAAAGAGAAGATGGTATTGTTTTTTATGAAAATTCGGTAGCCTAACGTCGTCACATAAAAATTCTGAAAAATTAATTGATGAGAGATGAAAGGGACTCTTTCCATTTGGAAATAAAATGGTTAGCATAAAGGATATTGAATAACATTAACCCACCTAATAAAATGGAAACTATATGACATAACAGAAAGGAAGTCATGACTAAAAGTGGAGGGATAAATTTTCCCTTACCTTGAAGAGTATCTTATTAAACTCAATGATTCTGACCTTGGGGGGCTTGACGGAACCTTGGGAGGACTCCATGAAAGGTAAAAATATAGGAGCATCGTTGTGGATGAATTTTTAATAAAATTAATTAAGGAATGGGTTGATATTTATAGCAAAAGTAGGAGAATATTTTATTAAATTCTAAGGAACACCTCATTAGTTGTAATTACAAAACCATGGGCTTGTTCATGGTATTTTCCCATGGGATTAGTCATTTGGGAATCCTCATAACATATATTACTATTTTAAAGTTGACCAGAATTATTACATCATTGTAACATTATTAATGATGTCATTAAATACACTGAAACTCAAAAACTATATTTTTACTATTCACTGTAAAACACAAAATTTTATAAAAATCATATAAATTCAACCAAACCTAATATCAATGCTATGAATTCAAAAATGAACTCCATTTTATGAAACTAATTTTATAATTATGAGTTTTCTAATTGTTAGTTAAAAACACTATTTACATTATACAATACCAATAAGTAACTAATAATTTCTGAAACATTTATTTACTTATACTATTATATCACATTACCATTCTAGATACCTAAATTATATTTATACAATATTAAGTGAGGTTTCTATTCCATTTATCACATTACTATTAATAAGGGTAATATTACTATTCAAACATTAATATTTACTAAAAATTAAGTTATTCTCATTATACGATAAATTTCATACTGATCATAACAATAGAAGACCATTTTTTGAAAATAATTTCACATTATTAATTATTTAATGTGTAAAAAAATATTTTAAAATACACATTTTCCAAATTAATACCAAATAATATGGAACTTCTATAAATTCATCCTATATTTATTTTGACAATTGAAATTCACACATTTTACCATAATAAGAAAAAAATATATTTGTTTATACAAAAGGATTACAAAAAGATACTAAGGCCTCATTACATAGCCCCTTATAACACCAGCATAAGACCTCAGGGTAAGGTGTGCAATGGTTATAGAATCTTGGGGTTTCTTGGAAAAAATTTCCTGAGTGGTTATTTCTATCAACTTGAACTTCTCTTGTCGGCGATTTTGTTCAACATTAACATGTTGTCGTTCGTCTTGGGCTTGGTCTAGTGAAATTCCTAAAGATGCTACAACCATCCCAAGATCTGACATATGGTATTCATACGAACCAAGTCACCTAGATGATGCCATCAACTGATCTTTATTTATTAACTAATCATGATCACTTGTATTTAAAAACATTAATCATAATGTTAATATTATAGTTTCCAACGGTCGCATTGACCAATGGTAATAATGACCAACAGTCATATTGACCAGTGGTCATATAAATGTAGAAACAAAATTGTATCATTATAGTTATAATCACTTCTATTATAAAAGGATATAGTTTTTTAGATTATAAAATAAAATATCACACAAATTTATGAATGAAAAATCATTCAAAAGATCGGGTCGTTACATATTTTCATTACATTTTACAAACAGATGATCATTAAAGTCTAGTGTATCGGAAATCGAGAACATAAAGCATGAAAACATAAAACATTATTCAAATATCCTTGAAAATAAAATTTAAATGTTCATCCTAAGTACATTTACTACATGTCATAACCTGGAGACATAAATCAAAGGAAAGGGTGACCAGAGGGCCTAGTAAGGAAAACAAGTGAAATTGTTTACATGTGTACATGAGCGGTATCAATAAGAAACTGAAGATAAAGAGTCATAAGTTATTAATAATAACTTGAAAAATAACTTGGAAATGTGTTTAAAACCTTTAATTCAGAAAATTCATGATCATATCACCAAGGACCAACCCCAAGGTGTCATAAAATTTACCACGGTTATTCACTAAGGTATCGTAAAACTTGTCATCTCTAGATATTAAATTCATTACCCAATTCATTAAAGTTATATCAGGGTGAACCCATAATTTTTCTTTACATTCACGTGATCCACATAGATCATAAACATACTTTTCATAAATAACCCAAAAATAATAAAATAAATGGGTTTCATTACATAATCGTGATGTTAAAAAGGGCTTAAAATTAAGATCATTGTGTCATTTATAAACCGTAGAAAGGGAGTGAGGGTTTTATGTATGTCAATTCCATTATTAAATAGGTAAATTTTATGTATTTATTAATACTGTAGGAAAATATAATATATTTAGGTATTCACATTAATAAAACAAGATAATTTCTCAAGAAAAAGAGATAGATATTGAGACGAAATTTATCCATCGTAACGGCTATGAAACATAGTTTAAAAAAAATAAAAAGAAGGTGGAAAAGGGTCACCCATTGAGAAATAATTCATAATATAGTATAGGGAAAAATAAAATAGAAATAAAATCATCGTATGGATATTTAAATGATATACTACATGAAAAGGAAACATGAAGTAAAAGAGATGATGTGATTACTTTTAAGGAAAATCGGTAGCCTAACAGCGTCACTTAAAAATTTAGAAAACAAATTGATGAGAGAGAAGAGGGTCTCTCATAATATGTAAATTAAATTGACAGTAATATGTATATAGAAGTTCCTAGCCCCACATAAAAAAATGGAAACTATAAGACAGAATATAAAGGAAGTCGTGACTAAAAGGGGAGGGTGAAAGGTTCTTATACCCTGAAGAGTAACATCAATAACTCAAAGGTGATGACCTTGGGGGATTTAGGGCACATTGGGAGGACTTCTTGGGAGGTATAAAGAGTATAGAATCATTGTGGATGAATTTTTAATGAAATTAATGAAGGAATTGGATAGTATTTATAAACAAATTGGGGGATTATTTTATTAATTTCCTAGGGACACTTCATTAGTTGTATTTGAAAAACCATGGGATTTCCAATTTTATTTTCCCAGGGAATTTTCTCATGGTATTGGATACTTTGGACACCTCATAACATATATTACTATTCAAAAGTTGACCATAACTTTTATATAATTTTTATATTAATAATTATGTCAGTAAATACACTGAAACTCAAAATTTTATTTTCACTATTCACTAAAAAACTAAACGTTAACATATCTCATAAATTCACCTTTACCTAATAGTGATGATTTGAATTCAAAAATGAACTCCATTTTATGAAAATAATTTTCTAATTATTAGATATTTAATTTTTAAGTAAAAATATTATTTACCCAAAAAAATACTAATACATAACTAATAATTTCTTAAACAGTTATTTATATAAGTTATTATATCAAATTACCATTCAAGATACCTAAATTATATTTATACATTCTTATGTGAGGTTTCTATTCAAATATTCACATTACTATTCCTAAGGGTAATATTACTATTCATACATTACTATTTACTAAAAATTAAGTCGATCTTATTATACTATAAATTTCTTACTGATCACAACAATATAAGACCATATTTTGAAAATCATTTCACATTAATAATTATTTAAAATATATTTTTTTTAAAATTACCCTTTATTCAACAAAATAACCAATAATATGGAACATCTATAATTCCATCCTATATTTATTTTAACATTTGAAATTCTCAAATTTTTCCATAATAAGAAATAATAATTGTATTTATACAAAAGGATTACACAAAGTAACTAATGCATCATTACAAAGCCCCTTATAACACCGACATAGGACTTAATAGTAAGGGGGGCAATGGTGATAGAATCTTGGGGAAGCTCGGAAAACATTTCCCGGGTGGTGCTTTCTATCAACATGAACTTCTCATGTAGGTGATTCCGTTCAAGATTCACATATTAATGTTCAGCTTTGGATTATTCCAGAGCAAATCCCAGATATGTTACCTCGTTCCCAAGAACAGAAATATGGGCTTTGTACTAACTGAATCAGCTGGATGTGGCCATCAACTCCTCTTTCTGTATTAATTAACCATGATCACATGTAATTATAAAAAATAATAAAAACATTAATATTATAGTTTCCAATGGTCATATTGACCAATGGTCTTATTGAACTATGATCATATAAGAGTCAAAACCCAACAGTCTCATATTAATATACTCACTTATTTAATTAAAGGATATATTTTTTTAGAGTATAAAATAAAAAACAATCAAATTTAGGAAAAAAAAAATTCAAAATTATGGTCCATTACATTATTCCCCCTTAAGAAATTTTACACCCAAAATTATAATTCAGACCCTGTTTCCGACGCTTTCGCCGGGGCGCGCGCACATCCGTCCGTCAGGGGGGACGCGCGGCTTTGTTGCCCCGCATTCCCGCTTTCCAAAGGCGGGCGGCATTCGTTCCTTGTTCAGGTACGTCTGCTCCTTGATCGAAATGGGGTGATGGGATGTCAGTTCTTCCTTCCGTGGATTCCTCCTCAGAACTCGTCGCCTAGTCCGGGTCTCCCTTATAGATTTAATACGTAGTTCGTGAAACTCTTCCCAGTGCCATGTTTCCATGGACGCCGGTTAATTACACTGCTTCTGTTGGGACATTCCAAAGGGTCCAGTCAGGGAAGCAACCTTCGGTCAGGGGAGTAGTCACGTTGAGGCATCAGTAGCGTGTCTGGATGCTGGGGTACCTGGCATGTGTGTCTGTTATCCTTGACCACAAGGCTTCTCGAGGGCGTGGAAGCCCGAGGCATCCCACATCGAGTGCGGGGAATTACACGTCATAGACACGTATCTGAGGTTTTCCTCAGCTTCCCGTGTTCAACACAGGGTATGCCGCGAGTTTAACGTCTAGCGGAGATGGATGAGAGTGAAATGGGACCATCGCAGGGGGGTGACAGTGAAGTTGGGCTTGAGCCTTGACGAGGCCTCCTACATATCCCCGTGGCAGGGAATCAAAGTCCGCGTAGTTCGGGATGGTGCCGGTAAACCGACGTGAAGCTGGACCTTGGTCCGATGAATGTCGTCAGCGTACCGACGTGAAGGTGGACCTTGGTCTGATGGGCATCGTCAGCGTACCGACGTGAAGATGGACCTTGGTCCGATGGAAGTTGGGCTTGAACCTCTGGGAGGATTCCTACGTACCATGCCTTGACATGGATCAAAGACCTCGTAGTTCAAATGGGGCTTTGTCAGTGAACCGACGTGAACATAGACCTTGGTCCACTATTGGTGGGCTTGAACCTCGTGGAGGCTTCCTACGTACCATGCCTTGACATGGATAAAATACCTCGTAGTTCAGGTGGTTGGGTTGCAATGGCTTACCACTGGACCAGAGTGTAGTTTAACGTCATGCTGGACGTAGGTAGAACACGACGTGAATTGGGTGATGGGTGGGCTTGAACCTCGTGGAGGCTTCCTACGTACCAGGACTTGACATGGATCAAAGACCTCGTAGTTCAGGTGGGTTTCGCCGGTAAACCGATGTGAAAGTAGACCTTGGTCCACTGTTGGTGGGCTTGAACCTCGTAAAGGCTTCCTATGTACCATGCCTTGACACGGATCAAAGACCCCGTAGTTCGGAGAATACAGTTTAACGTCATGCGGGACGATAGTGAACCCTGACGTGAATAAACGACGGGTGGGCTTGAACCTTATGGAGGCTTCCTACGTACCATGCCTTGACATGGATCAAAGACCTCGTAGTTCAGAGGGTTTCGCCGGTAAACCGACGTGAAAGTAGACCTTGGTCCACTATTGGTGGGCTTGAACCTCTGGGAGGATTCCTACATACCATGCCTTGCAATGGATCAAAGACCTCGTAGTTCAAATGGGGTGGGTCGCAATGGCTTACCACTGGACCGGAATTGCAGTTTAACGTCGTGCTGGACGGGGGTGAAACCCGACGTGAAAGACGGGCGGGCATGAACCTCGTAGAGGCTTCCTACGTACCATGCCTTGACATGGATCAAAGACCTCGTAGTTCAGAAGGGGTTTGTCAGGGTCGGTGCTCACTCTAAGCCCACGTGAGTCTTGCTCGGTGTGAGAAACAAGAGGTTGCATGGACCAGACGATCACGTCGCGAAGGGTGCGTCCGTGAGAAGTGAAGAGGGGCTTACGCGTTGGGCGGACCATGGTGTTGGGACTTACTTCAGGATGGAGGCCCATGGCGCGACAAAGAGCGGGGAAGATGGACCTTGGTCCGACGATGGGAGGTGCCTCGTTACCTATCACGTCCTCCACTGACCTTAGTAGTGGGGAAGTACAGAGATGCACGGGTGCAATCATCTGTACCAAAGGTTAGGGGCTTACGCTCTGAGGCAGCCCTTCCCCTGCGAACATACACCACTCTGACAAGGAGGATCTCATTCCATGTGCGTAAGAGTTCCATTCCCGTGGAGACGAGTGGTGTAATGAATGTTCGAGCTGGAGGGACCCTTCGTGAGGGAGACGAGGTTGGGTCACAGTTTAACGTCATGTGTTGAGGATGTGGTGCTTGGCAGTTTAACGTCCTGCAGCTCGGACGAGGTGGGTTCACTCCACACCCCTAGGGCTTACATAACCGGTACCCTCTGGTCCTTGGGGAAGGGAAGGTGTCGGTAAGGCCATGGTAAAGGGGGGTCGTGGGACGAACCATCGAGGGGTCCACGTTAGCATGGCTATGCGAAGAAGAAATAGCTGTTAGCGTGCCTATGCGAAGAAGCATTAGGCGAAGCAACGCTACGGGAGGTGTTGTCCATGGGACTTTGAAATCACATCGTGCAAACCTGGAGGGTCGCACGGAAAGAGGAATCGCTAAGCAGAGTAGTGTGCTTCGCGAAGTGGGGTGCCTTGGCCTTAGCATGGGGCATAGGTGGGAGTGGGAGGTGCTTCACGAAGTGGAACCGTGTTCGTGGAGCACTGCCTCGCGAAGAAGGAGTGGTTCGCGAAGCAGGGTCCTGCCAAGCAGTGTACTTCGCGAAGTGGAGCGATCCTGCCTTAGCATAGGGATTACTCGTATGGGTTGGGTGTTTCGCGAAGCACAAGTGCTCCACGGCTGCCCGGGTTCCCTTGGGAATCCCCTTCCTTCTTGAACGCCCTTGAGCTTCGCGAAGGGAATCCCTCTCGGAAGAGGGGCTCAAAACGAAACAAATCAGAGTCGTCTCGCGAAGTAGAAATACCTCGCGGAGCTTATGATTCCTGGGGCAAAGCGTGCTTCGCGATTCGGGAGAGGAGAAGCCGAAAGTTCGGTTTGTCCGTCCTCGGGACTCAGGGGGAGTCGAGTATTTATAGGGAAGGGGCGCCGCGAAGCAGGGCTCGCGCGCCGCCTTCGGGGCTTCGCGGCGGCTCGCGAACGTCAAACGGGTTCGCGGAGGATTACCGCCTCCGGAGCTTCGCGGCGGCTCACGAACGTCAAACGGGTTCGCGGAGGATTACCGCCTCCGGAGCTTCGCGGCGGCTCGCGAACATCAAACGGGTTCGCGGAGGATTACCGCCTCCGGAGCTTCGCGGGGTCCCCATGGTTGGGGCGCTTCGCGGCGGGGCTTCGCGGTTGTACTTCGCGGTTGTGCTTCGCGAGGCAGCGCGCCGGCTGTCTTTTTCATTCCTTCCTTTCGCGCCACATTTTTAGCGCCAACAAATGCCCCCCCCTCAGACTTGGAGCCGCGGAGGGAGAAGGGTCGAAGTCTGAGGGAAAATCGCCAAAATTGTCGGGGTTCGTGATGCAGCATCGCGAAGGGGCCCCACGATACTCACCGGGGACGGACGCGCCGCGATTCTTCGCGCGGTTGAGGCGCGCCGCGATGCTCTGGGGTTGCCGCCTCTAAATAGGGGGTCCGCCCTCTTTTCTCCTCATGTGCCTTTTCCTTTTGTGCGCTCTCGACTTCGCGAAGCTCCGCGTACTCCGCGACAGCCCTCCGCGAATCGAGCTTCGCGGCGAACCGCGAGTCTCCGACTCCGCGTCCGCGCTAGGCGAACTTCTTGTCGGCCTTGGCCAGACTTCGCGACTGTGTCTCGCGACCGATCTTCGCGATTCCACTTCGCGGTGGAGCTTCGTGATCCAGGGGAAAAAACTTTTCTGAGGGTCGACATTAAAAATGGCCCATCAAGAGGCTGTGTTGGGAGTGCTTGCAGATGCTGCTCGTCGAGATGAGATGGCCAACCGTCCAGGCTTGGGGGAAATGGTTCGGAGCCACTCGGACCACACTTCCTTGACAGACCTGCTGTCGGAAGGTCAGAAGGATTACCCGCAGTGCAAGAAACTGCCGTTGTACGGCTTCGGGCTGAGGGATGACGTCTTCATCCCTGAGGCAAGAAGGGATGAACCAGCTTGCTGGTTCAGGAGCACACCATGCCAGCACCAATGGTTCAGGGTGGCCGATGGTCATGCACAGGAGGATTTCACACCCGTCACCGCTGATTGCCTCTACAATCATGTGAACGACATTGACGGGAGTCCACTGCAACCGGAGACGTCCCCTCCTCTCTACCGCACCATGCTGAAGGCGGCTCTACAGGATCCGAAGAAGGGATGGTCCGATGAGTGGGACCTGCGCCAGGGCGGCAACTTTACCGATGACTGGGCCTGGGCCTACTGGGTAGGTGTCTCCTGCGAGGAGTTCGAGGCCGAGCTGAGGAGAGTGGGATTGTATGAGGCGGCATGGGCCTCCCAGTTCCACATTTACCAACCAAAGCAACTGATGCAGGAACTGTTGAGTAGATGGTCGTCCAGAACCAACACTTTTCACCTGCATCACGAGGAGGTGGGCATCAGCCTGTGGGATGTCTATCAGGTTTCTGGGGTCCCGATCTTGGGGGCCATGTATGACGACTTCCTCCCCGTTGCCAGCGTGTGGGGAGATGCTGAGAAAATGCCACGGCTGGCGTCAGCGCTGATGGCCCTTGTCCCTGGAGAGGACAAGGAAGCAGTGAGGGATATCCACTTCAAAAGATGGTTCAAACGCTTCCTGAACTTTCCAGAAGATCGAGAGTTCCCTCCAAGGCCTCGAACTTGTCCGAGGGCAGCCCAGCGGGGCAAGGGACACTCGTACTGGCGGGTCTTAGAGGACTGCCAGTGGAAGACTTGGGGTTTTAGTGTTAGCACTGAACAACAGCCAATAGTCAGGCTGGCGGCGTTCATCGCGTCTCTCATTTGTGGGTGGATCCTACCGGTGAGAGATACAAGCATGGGGGTACGGCCCAGCTCGTTCATCATGGCATCGATGTTGGCCATGGGGCGGCGGATCAACCTGGGGATCCCGATGCTCGCCAAACTATATAGAATGTTGCGGCGTATTAGCGAGGGCAAGAAGCCACCAAGAATATGCGGGCCCTTCCACCTCCTGTATGGGTGGATCGTGGCGCATATCAGGGGGATTCACGAGTATCCAAACCCCATTTCGCCGCCGGGATCAGACTTTCGCCCCTCCATTCTGAACGCAGTTGGGAGCTTCCCATTCAAACTGGCCGTTCCGATGGTGCTGAATAGGGTGTGGAGGGCGGACGATTTCAACTTTCATCCCTTCCCACTGCCGACGAGGAGGCTTACTGATGATGGACGGGAAACAGAAGAACATCGGGCTTACCTCCTGGCCTTCCAAGGTGGAGTTTTGGTGGCTCGGATAGATCGTGAGACAATCTGTGAACCGTACACCCCGCATCGTTTTGCAAGGCAGTTCTGGTGCCTCCAGCGGCTGACCCCGCAGGTATACTGGGAGGTGCGTCACGAGGAGCAACTGTGTGTGATGAGGAAGCTGTGGCTCATGTTCACATGTGAGGATGGAAAGATGCAGATCACATTTCCTCCGTCCACCGCCGCCTTCGGCTTAGTGAAGGAGTACGCCATCAGCTGGGAGGCCTCTTATCCCGGAGAGATGCTGAAGCAGCCAACGATTCGGGTTGGCAATGGTGGGCCTCCTCTATCTCGAGGACGAGGTCGGAGGGTAGCTAGGGCCGCTCGCGGCAGCGGGGCTGCCATGGCGGCGAGACCCGCACCGGCCGGGGGTATGGCAGCAGCGGCGGATCCGGTGGTTCCGGGAGAGCAGGGTCATCCGGAGGGGCGGCCACCGAGGGTGTTCCGTAGGATACCCACTCAGGCTCCAGGGAAGCGGCTGCGTCACATCGATATGGCATAAGATGCTGTCTTTCCAGAAGCTTGGGACATTTGGGATGTCAACCAGCAATTCCTCATCCCACCTGAGATGTGGGCCCACCTGAATTGCCTCGGGATGGAACTGCCGGGCATAGGCCCAGTTCGGGCTGGATTCATGGTGTCTCCGGCGGAGGCGGATCAATACTTGAACGAGCTGGAGGATTACGTCCACTCCAGCGGTGTTCCTCGCCCAATGACAGACCAGGTGAGGGTACTGTTGAATCAGACGGTCCCTCCACAGTTATCGGCTACCGATCTGAGGGAGCGCTTCCCCTTGCCGGAGGAATCAGGGGACTCTTCTCAGGGGGACGAGGCTGGAGGAGGGAGCCCGTTAGAGGAGGGAGAGGTCGGAGACCGAAGCTCAGAATCTGACGACTTCACGGAGGCTCTCGAGGTAGCATTCCGAACTTCTCTTCTTACGATCTGTTCTTGAATCCCTATGTACTTCTCACCAATGTTTGATCCATGCAAGAGGAACTTGTTCGTAGGCCTCGTTCTCACTCCTTGACGGGTGATGACGCGGGACCTTCAGAACCCGCGCCTATGGCTACGTCCAGTTCTGCGTCTGGTGGGGCCAGGGGGTCTGAGGCGGCTCCTCTGGAATCTCCAGACCTTCCAACAGTATACGGGGGGCCTCGTCTCGGAGTCCCATCAGTACCGGCCCAGGATCAGCGCTCGGAGGTCGATCTTCGTAAGTCTCCTCCACTGGTCTCCTCGTTGTCACATGTGGGCCATGCCAACTAACGTTTATGTCTCTTTCTGTCATACAGTTCTCCGACTGGCGTGGGCTGCTGCAGCGAGGCTGGTTGGGATGTCTGGCGGCGTCCCTCCCAGGGGCATGCCGGTGATGGTGACGATAGTCCCTTCACCTCCTCAAGCTGCGGCGCACACCATCACTGGCGGGACCACCAGCAGGGCCGTACCTGAAGTCATCAAGGTGGACTCTGAAGAAGAGTATCAACCGGTCGGTCCCAATCCTGTCCTGCCTGCGTCGGCGTAAGGTGTCGTACCAGACTCAACACCAGATGCAGATCCTGCTGAGGAATTCCTCCAGGCATATCCTGCGTACGAGCCTGCCGACCGCGTGGATTGGGACGAAACGGCCTCTGATGAGGAAGACAACAGCATAGTCCGGCGCCGGTCATGGAAGCTGATCACGCGCTTTATCAGGGACACTCCCCAAGCGCAATGGCTGGCCGAAATGGATAGGCTCCGCTCACGGTTGCGCGAACTGTGTGCCGGGGGAGTGGATGCCCAACGCCCTCACGCGCTCATCCGAGACCTCATGGCTTAGAAGATCCGGGAGCATGATCGTGGGCTGAGCGTGGGATGGCAGCGGAGGAAGGCGACCAGCATTAGGAAGCTCCAGGAGGCTGAAGGTGAGGTCCAACAGATGCAGATCCGGGCCAACGAGCTTTCAGCCTCTCTCGATGCGCAGTCTGAGCTGGTATCATGATTGAAGGCCCAGCTAGCGGAGGCTGAGGAACATATGGGGCAAACCTCTGGAAGGATGGCTGCCGTTCGGGCTGAGGTAGAAAGGGCCATGGCCAGGGTTGACGAATTACGCCCCGCCGCCGCTGAAGAGGAGCGGGAGTTGAATCAGCGGCAACAGGCTTTGGACGCCGCAAGTCAGCGGGTGGCGGAGCTGCAATGCTCTTTTGACGGAGTCAACCCGTCCATGAGGGAAGTCAACCCCCGAGTATTGTAGCGAACCCGAAAGAAACTTTTATTAACACTTTTGTGCTTCAAATCTTTCTTTCTCCTTTGTTTTGAGTTCCGTAGCACGCACGATTTCCACTGTTGAATTGCCTTGTTACATCCCTACAATGTTTGCGGGACGTTTGACGACAATTCCCTCAAACCAATCCAGATTCCCGAAAGATGGGGAAGGCTTGATCAGAGGAGGAACTTCCAGGATAGCCGAATTACCATTTCTCCAACGTGCTCTTATGCACGAACGGGGCAACACCAGGAGCACTGAAATCAGTTCAAACAGATGAAAATTGGAAGTGTGAATCACGATGCCCAAATTCGGAACACTGTGGGGATGGCGTGACAATAAAGGACAACCGCTAACCGTGGCGGACAAATGGTATCCTTACTGCGTTAGCCTGAAATGGGGACAACGAATGAGCATCGACCGCTGACCATATTCGCAACGAGGGATTTTATCAATTTGTTGTCGATCAATCCTTCAGGATGTTGGCCCAGGACAGTTGGTGGACCATAGGTCAGAAATCCATACTGTTAGGTGGTCCTTCCAGACATGACCAGTCTTCCGGAACGTTGGCCCAGGACGGTAGGTGAGCCGATGCGGCATAAGACCAGGCCGTTAGGGGGTTCCTTCAGACATGAAAGAGGACGAGGGTCCGAATAAGGGACACGCAAAGCGTGGAACATGGAGTGGTGGTTTGCTCAAACAGAATTCAACACTTCGGTAGTTGCACCACTGTGGTGGGAGTACGCCAGATGGGCGCATCGTCCTGATCACGGATCATTCTTTCTTCCAGACAGGGCCTCTGGCGAGGGCTGGAAATGGGGAGGAGGAAGATTTTGCGATTCCTAGGGCTAGAACGTAGGTGAAATTCCTGGGTGTCTCTACGTATCCCATGATGACGGGAATCAAGCCATACGTAGTTCTGAAAGCGCAGTTTAACGTCATGCAGGACGAGGAGCAGCCTAACCGTGTTCGTACACATCCTGCCAAAACTTACTAAGCCCGCATGAGTCGTGCTCGGTGCGGGAAACAAGCAGTAGTGGTGGGAATTTCCCGACAAAAAAGTGGCAGGTTAGGGCAAAGGGACACTCGGTGACTACCGGCCCAATGACACTAACACGATCATTTAGCGCACCTAGATGCACGAAGAGAAAGAGCCGGGTATGACGGAATTCCACTTGAACATGAGGAAGTGGAAATGTGTGAATCATGGTGCTCGAGATTCAGATCACAATGATGGTGGCGTGACAATGGAGGATTACTGCTGACCATGTTCGCAACACAGCATCCTGTCGCGTTAGCCTGAGGTGGGAACAAACAAATGAGGGTCGACCGTTGACCATGTTCGAAACACGGGACCATGTCACAAATGTTGTCAGAGATCCGTGGGGACGTTGGCCCGAAACGATTGAAGGGCCCTTAGGTCCAGCATTCATGGAGAGCCCTTAAGCATAGTATCCACGTCGTCTGAGGGTCCTTTTGGATGTGGAAGAGGATGAGGATCCAAATAGCGAGCTCACGAAGCTTGATCATGAGATGAGGGGAATGTCCCTGTGAAAATCCCATGCTTCGGGCTTTTTGTCAAAACACATCTGAATACGTCAACGAAACGTATAAGAGAGAGGGAGAAGATTCATTTACCTTGGGGAGATCTTAGTTTAGGGTCATAGAATTCGGACCATGGATGGGAAAAGGGATCAGGGGACGCATGACATCAAAACCTGATGTGAATGAGGACGTAGTCCTACTTACCATGCGTTCTCCGAGGAAATGCTCGAGTCGAGGGACCGAACACAAGAGTTAGGATGGGCCCGCGGGGAAGTACCTGGGCGCTCCTACGTATCTCATAAGGATGAGAATCAAGCCATACGTAGTTCTGGAAGTGACATGGTAGGATACCAGTTCCAGGGGAAAAGGGAGTGCGGATGTGGCCCTTGCACTAAAGAAGCAGAATTTGATGTATATTGTTTGTTCTTTAAGGTGAATGGTTTTTTTTGTGAAGCGACAGGCCTAGAACAGTAGGTTGTGATGTCGCCACAAGAATCAAGCCGTGATGGGCGTTGACAAATGGCATGGCACGTGACCAATACCCAACGTGATGTCCTCTACAGCGAGGTCACCACAATGCGGTGCCGTTTTTCGTCGTGCGACCAGGACGATAATGTCATAGTTTAGGGTCGTATGATAGGACCAAGCATGCATTTTATCTTCATGCAGCGCAGACGTAGCAGAGACGATGCTAGGCGGGAAATGTGCGTAGTGTTATAAAACACAATTGACGGAGACATGATCCCACATCAGATTTTACGCCATCCGGAGAGGGAAACCTTAGGCCGAGGGGCCTACACAGAGGTGAAACAGGGAGAGAGACCGACTTCTTGAATGGGTTGTACCCGGAGACAGGGCGTCTGGGCGGTCCTACGTATCCCATGAGGATGGGAATTTGAATGTAGTCCCAAATGGGTCTTATTTTATGGTCTTAGAGCTCGAACCATGGGAGTCCCAAAGGATGCCAGATTGCAGCTTTGTCCCCCTAGCATGCAAAGGTGCACTGAGGGATAACGCCAAAAGTGTTGAGATTCCACCTGGACATGATGGGGTGGAAAATTATGTGAATCATGCAACCAACATTCAAGGACTGAAGGGGCTGGCGTGACGACAGAGGATTACTGCTGACCGTGTTCGCAACACAGCATCCTGTCGTGTTAGCCTGAAATGAGGACTAACAAAACGAGCATCGACCGTTGACCGTATTCGCAACGAGGGATTTTATCGATTTGTTGTCCAAAAACCCTGTGGTGCGTTGACCCGTATCGGTAGGAGAGCCCTTGGGTGTAGTATCCAGGCCGTTCTTGGGGGTCCCTCCAGGTGTGAAAGATGATGGAAGTCCGAATAGAGGGGAACACAAAGCTTGACAAGTGGAAGGAACTTGATCAAGTTGAATCAGACACTCTTGGTCCTAGACTAGAGTGCTCTTAATACATGGGTGAACCACTGCAGGGAGCCAAGGGACTCAACTTTGAGGGTGACCGAGAGATGGCAGGTCCCCAGGGGAAGGGGGCATGGTGCCCAAAACCTTGTATCATACCTACACATCCCCCTTCTGGAGAGGGATAAACTAAGTGGCCTAGGTGAATGAGAGATCAGGGGATCACCAGGAGGTGGGGCTGGACCCGAATCTTAAACATCCAGGTGGTCCTACGTATCCCATTAGGATGGGAATCAAGCCACACGTAGTTCTGAAGGGTGCCTTTTAACGTCATGCAGGACAGGGAACAAAAGGACTGAACCTCAGAATGGGGGCGTGCGTGGTGCAGTTGTTGCAAACCCGACGTGAATGAGGACGTTGTCCTACACTGCACCACGCAGCCCTGTGATCAGGGTCCTGAAGGCAGGATTAGAGAGGTAAATTTGCTGAACTCAAGCTGGGTCCGAAGACAAGGGGTCTTGAACGTAGTTCCAGATGAGAGTCTTAGTTTATGGTCTTAGAACTCGGACCGTGGATGGTGACAACTCCCGAGTAATCACAGATGTTAACCCAATCCCTAAGCCCATGTGAGATAAACTCGGTGTGGGAAACAAGGGGGGTATCCTCATCGCAATACTTGGGGCGTCCGTCAAAGGGGAGTCAGCAGAGAGTTTCGAAGGACACCTTTGATGTAGCTTGTTCCTCGAACGCGCAGACGTGCACGGGGGAAAAGTACCAAGAGTCCCGAGACTCTACTTGGACATGATGAAGTGATGAAGGGTGTGAATTGTGTACCCAGCATTTGGGCTTAATGGGTTCGCGTGACGACAGAGGAAAACTTTTATCCATGACGGAATCACAGTGTCTGTATCGCGTTAGCCTGAGGTGGGAACAACAAACGAGCATCGACCGCTGACCATATTCGCAACGCGAGATTTTATCAATTTGTTGTCCGAAACCCTCAGGGGCGTTGGCCCGTATCGGTAGGAGAGCCCTTGGGCATTGTATCCAGGCCGTTCTTGGGGGTCCCTCCGGGTGTGAAAAGGTGATGAAATCCCTGATGCGTGGATACGCAAAGCCTGGAAAGCGGGTGCGGACGTGTCCGAGTAAAGCTTGGCATTCCAGGTAATAAACCAGAGTACTCTTAAGCACATTGGTGAACCGCCGAAGAAAAAGGATCGACGAAACAGCTCAGTAGGGGGGGATCATGGCGTAGTCATTACGAGATCGTCGTGAATGAGGACATGATCCCACACCACACCATATGGTCCCCTCATGGAGGAAGGATAGGCCAAGGGGCCAAGATGGGATGGGGATTCCCGAGAGATGGGGCTGGACCCGAAGCCTAGACGTTCAGGTGATCCTACGTATCCCATTAGGATGGGAATCAAGCCACACGTAGTTCTTGAAATGCAGTTTAACGTCATACTGGACGAGGAGGGGAGTAATATACCCCTAAACAAGGGAGGTGTATGGAATGGTAAAGAAGCCGTCGAGAATGAGGACGTAGTCCTACGTCACACCATATGATCCTATAAGATAGGTACTGGGCCATGGCCCGGAAAGGCCAAGGGGCCTGGGGCTAAGCCTCGGTCAGGAAGGCCTGACTGGTTTGTAGTTTAACGTCTTACATGAGGACGGGGGTCGGGGACCCGAGGAGGCCAAGGGGCCTGAGGCTGGGCCTCGTAAAGGGAGTTGCACGGCATGGAACATGATCCCGACGTGAATGAGGACGTAGTCCCACACCACACCGTACACTCCGGGTAAGAAGGGACCTAGGCTGTGACCTGGAAAGGCCAAAGGGCCTAAGGTCAAGCATCAGTCAGGAAGGTCTGACTGGTTTGTAGTTTAAAGTCTTACATGAGGACGGGGGGCCAGGGGCCCAAGGAGGCCAAAGGACCTGAGGCTAGGCCTCGTAAGGAGAGTCGTACGACATGGTACATGATCCCGACGTGAATGAGGACGTAGTCCCACACCACACCGTACACTCCAGGTGAGGAAGCTTGGGCCGTGGCCCGGAGAAAAGGGGAAGTTATCAGTCAGAAAGGCCTGACTGGTTTGTAGTTTAACGTCTTACATGAGGACGGGGGGCCAGGGGCCCAAGGAGGCCAAAGGGCCTGAGGCTGAGCCTCGTAAAGGGAGGGCGTACGGCATGGTACATGACCCCGACGTAAATGAGGACGCAGTCCTACATCACACCGTACACCCTTATGAGGAATCCTGGGCCGTGGCCCAGATCGCTAGCACCACCTGGGGGAAGTTTGTCACCTTGGGATGGGGAAGAGGGGATCACTGTTCTTGATGCCTGGGGCATCTCGGGGTGGACCCGAAGATCCAGGACACTGTTGACCATGTTCGAAACAGAGCGTTCCTATGGTGACCTGCATGGGGGCAACAAATGAGCGTCGACCGCTGACCAAATTCGCAACGTGGGAGTTGTATCGACTTGTTGCTTAAGAAAACCCTCGGGGGCGTTGGCCCGTATCGGTAGGAGAGCCCTTGGGCATTGTATCCAGGCCGTTATCGGGGGTCCCTCCGGGTGTGAAAAGGTGATGAAATCCCAGTCAAGGAGTGGGTGAAGCTCAGTTGCGTTCATCCACGAAAGGGGCAAACACCTCCAGGGGGAATGTGCAGCCGGGTCGAGGCTTGCTCGACGTGGGTCGGGGCAAAAGTGTGCACCCTGCCATGTCTTGACCCGAGGGGAAGATTTTGGCTTTTGGGCTGGGCCAACGGACGAAATGTCCGGGCGTTCCTACGTATCTCATAAGGATGAGAATCAAGCCATACGTAGTTCTTGAAGGCCATGCAGTTTAGCGTCATGCGGTGAGGACGTGGGAGGGTAGAAGAACGGGAGTGGGCGCATGGTGAAACCTTTACAATCTTTGTGCGAGCGGGGTTGCATGAGCAGGGCCAAGAAAGCCTACTCCCTTCTACACAAAGATCCTCCAAGGAGACTATCCCCAGGGGGAATAGCGGAAGAGAAAACCTTGGGGCTGGGCTCAAGATGAGGCGTCCGAGCGTTCCTACGTATCCCATGAAGATGGGAATCAAGCCGTACGTAGTTCTTGACATGCAGTTTAACGTCATGCGGGACGAAGTCGCAGTTTAGGGTCGTGTAGGGCCCTCTCGCAGTTTAGGGTCGTGCAGGACCAAGTCGCAGTTTTAGGGTCGTGCAGGACCACCTCGCAGTTTAGGGTCATGCAGGACCAATGCAGTTTAATGTCGTGCAGGACCCTCTCGCAGTTTAGGGTCGTGCATGACCACTTTTTTTCCCTAGGCAAAGTATCGCTTGAGGAATTTGGCATTGGTGGGAGGAGTTACACGCTCTCCATCTGTGGTCACCAAGGAGTATGCTCCGTTGGGGTAAACCATATGGATGATATAAGGCCCTTCCCATTTGGGTTCTAACTTGGGTGGTTTCCTACCGGGGATCTTTGGCGCTCGAAGGGCCAGTACCAGGTCACCCTGTAGAAAAGAGCGGAGACGAACCTTCTTATCAAAAGCTCTCGCTATCTTGTCCTGATGCCTTTCCAGATTGTGCAGGGCATGAAGCCGGTTCTCGTCCAGTGCCTCTAACTCAGCTAGACGGATCTTGGCTACCTCATCTGATGTCTGGTGATCATAAACTACAGTGCGCAGCGACGGCAGCTGGATCTCAATGGGTAGGAAGGCCTCAGCTCCATACACCAGGAAATATGGGGTCACTTGGGTAGAGTTGCGAGTCGTCGTCCGGTAAGCCCATAGGGCGTTGGGGAGCTTTTCCGGACAACTCTTCTTGTTCTGACCAACCATCTTCTGCAGAATGTTAGAGAGGGTCTTGTTGAACGCCTCGATCTGTCCATTCGCCTGCGCATGGTAGCGGGAGGTATGGTTTGACCGGATGTCGTACTTAGCGTACAATTTCTTCAATTCAGCTGCTCGGAAGTTGGTGTCGTTGTCAGTGAGGACGGCATGAGGGACTCCAAACCGGTGGATAATGTTGGAGCTCACAAAGTCAACGATGGAACGGGCCTTGACCTCTTTGAGCGGAACTGCTTCTGCCCACTTGGAGAAGAAATCTATAGAAGTCAGGATGAACCTACACTGGCGGGCTGTTGCTGGCGGATACGGTCCCACTACATCAAGTCCCCATACCGCAAATGGCCAAGAGTACTTGGTGGGGTGGAGGGGTTCTGGCGGCCGATGCAAGAAGTTGGCGTGTACTTGGCACGCGTGGCATCTCTTGGCGTATCCAATACAATCGTGGATCATGGAGGGCCAGAAGTACCCTAACCTCCGGATTTGTTGGGACAGCTTCGGCCCAGCTTGATGGGCGCCACAGGAACCGGGGTGAACCTCTTGCATAACTTGAGTTATCTCTACTCCTTGGATGCAACGGAGGAGGACACCATCGAAACTCCGCTTATAGAGGATTTGCTCAAGACTGGGGCCGCTCTGGAGGGTGAATTGAAGTGCGCGGCGCCGGATTCGCTCGCGCTCGGCCCTGTCGTCTGGGAGCTGACCATTTTGGAGATACTCGACAAAAGGTGTTCTCCAGTCGAGGGTGGTTTCAACCACTGCGTCTGACGAACCCGGGACTCCCGATATGGAGGGTCCGACGGTGAGATGACTTACCCGCAGTCTATCACGGTCCTCTTGGGTGACGAGAGCAATGACTCTCCGGTGGTCCACGTGTATGACCAAATTATCTTGCTCGGGTTCTGCGAGCGACGCAGCTAAGCCAGCTAGGGCGTCCGCTTGGCCGTTCTGTGACCGCGGGACATGGGTAAACTCTGGCCGAGGAGAGAACTGGGCCATTAGGAGGAGGGTGTACTCCAGCAACGGTGCAAGCTCTGGCTTCCTGACGACGTAGTCGCCATTAACCTGTTTGATCACCAGCTCAGAATCTCCCTTCACATGTAGATGGGGAACATGGATCTCAAGGGCCAACTCGAGGCCGGTGATGAGAGCTTGGTACTCTGCCTCATTGTTCGTACAACCTCCTGACAACAGAAACGAGTATGGCAGGACGGCTTGCGCCGGGGTAATGAAAACAATGCCCAGACCCACTCTGTTGAGATTGGGGTCGTTGAGCCTTCTACCGGTGGGGCTCCGGGAGGCGCCGTCGAAATGCATTTGCCAACATGGGGCAGCATGATCGACTGAGAGGATCGTCTCGTTGGGAAAATCCAGGTCCAGGGATTGATCCGCGGAGGTTGGATGGGAAGCTAAAAAGTCTGCCAACGCCTGTCCCTTAACGGCCTTCTAAGGCACGAACCTGATATCAAATTGCTGGAGAATCACCGCCCACCGTGCTAGTCGGCCAGTCAGCATGGGGCGGTTCAGGAAGTACTTCAGCGGATCTACCCGAGAGATCAATTGTACCTCGTGGTGTTGCAGGTAGTGCCACAACTTCTGCACGGCGAAGACGAGCGCAAGGCAGCTCTTTTCGATAAGGGAATATATGACCTCCGTATCGAGAAGCATGCGGCTGAGATAGTAGAGACTGTTCTCAGTGCCCTCGTTATTCTTCTGGGCGAGCAGCGCACCGAGGGATCTCTCCAGGGCGGTCACGTAAAGGACCAGCGGCTTTCCGGAGACGGGTGGCATCAAGACCGGAGGTTGGAGCAGATACTGCTTGATTTCCTCGAAGGCGGCCCGACACTCCTCATCCCATTCGTAGCCAGCGTCTTTCTTCATGAGCCGGGAAAAGGGCTTACACTTGCCGGCCAAATTCGCAATGAATCGGCGTATATAGGCTAAGTGGCCTTGCAGGCCTCGAAGCTCCCAAATGTTGTTCGGGGGAGGCATTTGGCTGATGGCCTTGATCTTCTCCGGGTCGATCTCGATACCTCGGTATCTGACAACGAATCCCAGAAACATCCCGGAGGTGACTCCGAAGGCACACTTCAGCGGGTTCATCTTCAGGTGACGGGAACGGAGGAAACCGAACACTTTCTCATGGTCTTTGAGATGGTCCTGGCGCTGGCGTGATTTGACTACAAGGTCATCCACGTAGCATTCCACCAATGTCCCGAGGATCGGTTTGAATATGCGATGCATGGCCCTCTGATAAGTGGCACCTGCATTTTTCAAACCGAATGGCATTACCCGGTAGAAAAAGGTACCCTGGGGAGCCCTGAAGGCAGTAGACTCCTCGTCTTCGGGGGCCATCCGGATCTGGTTATACCCGGAATACCCATCCATGAAAGAGAGGGCTTGGAACCCGGCCGTGGCATCAATCAACAGCTCCGTCACTGGGAGTGGGATGTCATCCTTTGGGCAGTGGCGATTGAGATCGTGGAAGTCGATGCAGACTCTGATCTGCCCATTCTTCTTCCTGACCGGAACAATGTTGGCGAGCCATTTGGGGTACTTGACCTCCTTAATGAATTTGGCTTTGATAAGCTTGTCAACTTCGGCCTCCACCATAGCACCATGAGAAGGGTGCATTTTCCTGGGAGGCTGCTTGAACCCACGATGTGTTGCTGGGAGGCCCAGACGGTGGATGACCACTTGGGGATCCAGCCCTGGAATCTCATCGTATCTCCAGGAAAACACATCGCGGTGTTGTTTGAGGAAGTCTACATACTGTTGCCGCTCCTCGAGGGACATGGCCGCACTGATCAATGTGGGTCTTGGATCTGCCTCTCTACCAAGGTTCACCTGTACCAGTTCATCAACCGTGGTAGAGACGCCTTCTTCAAAGGCTGGGGGAGCATCCTCCAAGTCTTCCTCCCCAGCCATGGGGGGACTTCTTGCGACAGAAGATGCTTCTGGGCTCTCAAAACCCGAGGGGCAACTGGTGCCGGCATGGGTAGCAGCGGTCATCACATCAGGAGACTCAGTTGTCGTTGATACCATAGCAATGAATGCATTTGATCCGATCCCATCTGGCCTTCGGCCTAAGGGGCCACGCTTGATGATATCAAAGCAGTGGTGACGTGTCGGCCTGAGTCGGTTAATTCCAGCCCGGCGAAAGAGACACGTATGGCGCACCGCCGTTGTCATCAGCTTGACATCCTGATACCGTACAGGGGTAGGAGGTTCCGGGATGACCCGAGCCTGGTTGATGTAGGAGTATGAGGTGATTTTCCGCCGTTGCTTGGACACGGGAACATGCCTTCCTTGCGTACCCGAAACAACAAAACATTGTCCCATGTTGGGGGTCGTGGCCTCCAACCGGTGGATCGGGAGGATGTAGGCATCGTCCAGGCTTGCCCAGGGATCACTTGTGATCGGGGCGGGCTCATCCTCGCTTACCAGGATTTGCTTGTCCTTACTTTTGTAATAACCCACATCCAGATAGCGGGCCTCACAAGAAGCGAAAGGGGACGTGTCTCCTTGGAGCACACCTACTCGACCGTTGAGCGAGTACTTAAGGCACTGGTGATACGACGATGGGACCGCTGCATGCAGATGGAGCCATGGCCTACCCATCAATGCGTTGTAGGCGGTGTCCTGAGAAACAACCATGAACTCGGTGCTGGCAATTAAGCCACCGAACTGGGTCTTCAGGCGGATTTTGCCGACCGGGCTTTGCTCTATCCTGTCGTACCCCTAGATCCTTAGGTCAGAGGGAGTCAAATCACCTTCGGACAGACCCAGCTTTCGTAGCATCCGGGTCGGAATTAGGTTGATTCCAGAACCCGTATCAACGAGGCATCGGCGGACTTCCACACCGTTGAAGTGGCCAGTGATATACAGTGGGCGAATGTGCCCCCATATAGGGGGGTCCTCATCTCCGCCGGAGAACGAGATAACCGCCTGACATTCGGCGTCTTCAATCGTCTCAGTATGGAAGGCTTCTGCAGCTGCTACTTCCGTCTCGAACTGGAGGGGGCTCCTCAGGGCCTCGGCAAGTGCCTCGCGCATCTCGGATGACAGGCGCAGGGCCTCAAGGATGGAAAGCCTCGCCGGAATTCTGGCCAGGTGCTTTAGGACATCATACTTGCGTGCCAAACGCGAACCTCTGCTTGCAGGAGGTCTTTCGGCATTTGGATGCACAGCGGGTCCTGCCGATTGAACTGGCGAGTAACTAGTACTGGGTACATCTTGCTGCCTACCAGTAGAAGCCTGAAGAGTAGTCGCCGGGCTAGGATCGGACAGCAGAGGCTGGCCTGTCGCCGGGCAAGACTGGATGTGATACGAACGAGGCAGCTCCCCCCGATCCAGTAGCACGAACGGCGGTGGAGGCAGAGCCGAGGGTGTTGGATGGGTTTGCGCATGCTGAGATCTGCGCTGAGCCTGCTGCCTGGTCTCGGAAGCGTTCACGGCTTGGCCACAAGTGCCTGCTGGTGTGCGTCAATGACCGGCACGATTGCGATTCCGCTGACGTTGACGTCGGCTGGGAACGTTGGGGAGGTCTGCCTGGGGTTCCCCCTCGTCGGGGGTCATATAGGGCTTTACCAGCTCCACGGTGTTAACCGAAGCGTACCCTTGACTGTCGCTCGAAGAGTCATCCACCGCTGGGCGGATTCTGGGAGGAATTCCCATTTCGGGAGGCATAAAGTCGCCGAGAGTGCGGGATAACGACGGCACTGGCGGTGCACGTTTCTTCTTCTTGCGTCGCCGATGCTTGCCCTTTTGGGCAGAGGTCGACTGTGAAGATGATGCTGAGGCACCGTCTACTTCTTCTGAAGGTTCCGACTGCTTCAGGCATGCCCGGATGATACCCTGGGCACGGACGACGGTTTTTCGAGCCATCCAGTTGTCGTATTTCTAGGACCCGCGGCTAGGGACCTGCTGCCACTCACCTTCGCTGTCGCTGCCGATTTCTGATCCCGCAAAGACGCCTGCCACTTGCGTTGGCGCTGGGCCCAACTTGACTATGTTTTTTTTGACCTGGTCCTGAAGCCAGTCTTTAAACACATAGCATCGCTTGAGGGTGTGCCCCAGGATCCGATGATAAGGGCAGTAGTTGGGGTGATCGGTGAGATGCGCCTCTGCCGGCCTCCTGCACTCAGGCAGACGCACAATCCATTGCTCTAGAGCACTTCGGAAGTAGCCAGGGACCTGATTTTCGTTGAACGAATAGGTATGGTACTTTCTTTCCGGGTAAGGATCCCTGGGGGCCTGGTCCTGTCGAGGGACCAGAGGGGCCTGCCGAGGAGGTGGAGCCTGGTTGTCTCGCCTAGGTGGCGGTGGCGCATTGCGCGGGGGAACCTGTCGGTTCTGAGGCGGTCGCTGCTGGGCAGGAGCCTGTGCTTGAGGTGGAGGACCTCTGCGGGGTTGCGGGGGTGGTGCCGCCGGTAGCAATTCCAGCTACCTCGGGGCTTCTATTTGAGCCACCGCGGTGGGTTCATCCCTGGCGACCCACCTGGCTGGGATCATAGGGGGCAGCAAACGTGCCTGACTAGCCTGTTGCAGGGCCTCCTCGAGGCGCTGGGCCTTATCCGAGAAATCTTTGAACCCTTTAGGGTAGTTCTGGGTAATCAAGGAGGGTACCAGCTCTGTCTTGACGTTCCCCACACACATCGTCAGTAATTGCTCCTGAGTCAGTGGCATATCGAGGGAATACGTAAGTCCTTTCCACCGGGCGATGAAGTCTGCAACCCGCTCATCAGGCCTCTATTTGCACTTGAAGAGGTCCGCAATGCTGGTCTTTCGCCTGGTGGAGCTGAACTGGTATAAGAACTGCCGGCGAAGATCCTCCCAACCGGTCACTGATCCGATAGGGAGCTGGCTGTACCATACGAATGCCAGACCTTCCAATGTCTGTACAAAACATCGGAGCTTAGCGGCTTCTTGCTAAGCCGGGGTCCCCAGCATGGGGCCACACCTGGAAGAGAAATGAGCCAAGTGCTGGGGTGGGTCCCCTGTCCCGTTAAAAGGCGAGAAAGTGGGGTTCCCAAAACCCGGAGGCGCGGGCATATCATCCACCCACGCGGGATAAGGCTTGCCATCCGGTGGGACTGCCACCTGCCGTGTTTCCAACGCCTCGAGGCGGGCTGTGAGTGCCGCAATAAGGTCCTCCGGGTGGGGGTCCCTGTCTTGACGGGGATCCCTAACCACAAACGCATTTCCAGGTTCTTCAACACGGTAGACGGCTTCGGCCGCTCGCGGGTCAACTGGCTGGACGACCTGCTGGGCGACTGGGGGAACCCGGGTTGGATTCTTCAGATTGCCCCGTCGCTCAGGGGGGTTTGGCGAGACGTATCGATCCCTCTTGCCGTATGTTCCGGCTTCCACCCTGTCCGCGGTAGTAAAATGATCAGGGTTGCCCGGAGGCATCTCACCGGGGGGAAATTGTTCCTGCCCCTGCTGCCCAGGCCTGGGATTACCATAGTCGGGTCGCCGCTCTGCGGCGCGTTCAGCCAATAGTTCGTCAACCAGCCTCTTCTGCTCAGCAAGCTGCTGGCGCAACGTGGCCTTCTCAGGATCCTCGTCTGTTTTCTGCACAGAGGCGGACGGGTCGGAGTGCTTGACGGTTCCAACGTGCTCCTTACCCTTGCCAGTGCTTCGACCGAGTTCCAGCGACTCGGTGGGCACGGGGAGGCCTAGCAGGTTCCTCTGATGACGGGTAACTCTCCCTGATGGGTCGAGAAGCGGCGGTACTCCCTCGGATGGTAAGTCTCCATCAAGGAACTCAAGCTCATCTTCCTTATCCACAACGTCGGCCATGTGGACCGCGATTCCTCTCGAGGGCATGTCCTCGATGTCGCATAGCGAATCGGGTTGTCGTCGAATAGGATCGAACAGAAGGGCAGCATAGTGTCCCCAGCCACAGACTTGCACATGGGGGGAGGCTTCCTTGATGATCTTGCGGAGTGCCTTGAAACTCTGAACGCATTTTCGTTGGAGGGCACTCTGGTGACCGGGCGACTCGGGGTGCTGGGCCACAAGGAGCGCCACTGCATCAATCAGGCAGCACTGTTTTCCAATCTCCTCGAAGTGCTCTCGACTCCTGGGGTATACTACCCGTTCACAACGAAGGCGGAAGTGCGTCACCCACAGGGTTCGACAAAAGCATACCACTTCTTCAGGGGTAAGCGACTCGGGTACGCGGAAATTCAGCGCCGCCATGGGCCAGAACTTCTCTGGGAAGTAGTCCTCTGCAAGAATACTCCAAAAGCTCCTGGGTTCGTCCTCGGGGTTCGGCCCTACATTACCCCACTCATCAACCGGGGGAGGCTGATGGACCGGTAGCTGTACCGAGGCGGACCTCTGGGATAGCAAACTCGGTGGTGGAGAATACGGCGAGCGAGCAGACTGGCCACCGAATTCTGGGCCTTCCTCTGAAGAGCGAGGTGACCTGACCACAATGTCACGATAGGACGGGCTAACAGCCACTGCTTCGGGTACGGGAATCGCCGTTACCGGTGTCCGGTCATGTCGTGGCTCTACCAACGTTGTCCCCCAAAACAGCTCTTCGTGATCCCGAGTAGAGGTAGAGGGCGCTTTGGGTGACGATGGCGGTGACTGCGCGGTCGAAACCTGCGGAATTCCCAGGATTTCTTCCTCCTGGATGTACCTGCGGAGAGAGACGGGAATCCGGTGGACCTCAAATTCTGGGAGAACGATGCTGACGCGTCTGGTTCCTGCCCCAGTCCTTGATACGGAGGAGCAGGGAGAAGGTTCCATCGCTGAATCGCATTCTGCTTCCGAATCGGAGAAGCGAGCGGGTTTGATCTCCCCATGGGCCTTCCCAGGATTCTTCTTGTGGCGGCGACGACCCTCTCTTCTGCCCCTGGGTGGCTCTTCGGGACAGGGTTGACCCCTATCAGGCAGCCTTGGGGTGGCGCTGGCGCCGTGGTGGAGAGGGCCCCCACTCGAGACAGCTGGGGTGCGAGGGGCACCAGGGAAAATGTCAAAGGGTACATGGGGAGGACCTCCATGAACAGTACCCATGTGGGCGTGGCCTCTGTTGGAACTGGCAGGAGCATGGGGAAGGCCTCCATGGTCGATGCGAGTGGAGCGAGGCTGACCTTCACTCCTTGAGTTGCTGGGGCGAGGAGGACCTTCGCCAGTCGCAGAGAGGACGTAGGGGGGACCCCTACGTTGAAGAAGGACCGAATGGACGGTGCCTTCAGAAGGATGGACTCCATACCCTATACAGCGGGCGCGGGAAATGTTTCCACACTGAGCATCACGGCCACGGGGCAGGTCTTCCTGCGGGATGGGGGCAACACGAGGCATGCCTCCATGATGAACCTCGGAGCGGGCAAGGCCCACGCTCTGTGGAGTAGTGGTACGGGGAGGACCTCCGTATGGGGTGGCATCACCGCGGGTTAGTTCGCGGCGATCACTACATGGGCCTGCACCCCGGAGAGTCAACCCAGCCTGCCCGTGGGGTGGTTGGGGTCTCGATCCTGGTTGGGCGAAGGGGTGCCCCTGCTCAATGTACGCGGGGGCTTCGTAATGTACGTCGGCGGTGGCTCGGGCCACTGTAGCTGTCGACGTGGACGCGCCTAGGCGAGCGTCCTTAGCCCGGGCCCGGCGCTGACGTCGGGTCAGGCGGGCCGGTGCAGGTGGTGCAGGGACGTAGTCTGCCTGCTCTTCTTGTGGGTCCAGACGGTGGCGCTGACGTGGCCGGATGGGAGCTCTCGCCTGGGGGCCCCGGGTCGGGACCCTGAGCGGACTGAGCCGGACAGCGCCTGCCTCTTCAGCGTAAGGTGAAGAGTCGTCAAGGCGTTCCAGAGATAGGCTCCCGAAACGGTTGAACTTCTGGGTGGGGAGCAGGGGCTCCCTGCGCGGCCGGTTAGGGCGGCGTTGATGGCGGGGCCTGGAGGCCTCCAGGTCCAAGCGGGCCATATCCCTGGTCGGGATGACCCCTTCCTCCTCGTACCTGCGCACGAGGCTGTTGATCACTCATCGTTGGATGACCTATAATGGGGAAAGGGGACGTGGACGTCCCGTATTCCGTGATGTGGCAGCCGTCGTGGCGGTGGTGGCGCCATGTGGAGTGGTCGTCGTGGTGTTGCCCCTGCCCCTGCGCGGGCGAGGAGCGGATGGTGACCGCATCTCTGAAATAGCAACCTGGTTCCTCGAAAACGAAGGGATCAACTCATCAGTGCTGAGAGGAAAAGGATTGACAGCCAGTGCCCCAGCGTTCTTCCATCCTCCATGTCTGTGAGAAGGATCCACGCCAACACGCTGCAGAGCGGAGTGCCCCATGTTCTACTACCCCGACTGCCGGTGAGTTTCACGACAGGCCGGCTATTTGCTGCGCGGGACCAGGCAATGGATATCTGGATCCAGTGACACGTCAATCTACTGGTGTCTCGAACTCTACTAATCTCCATGCTGAGGAGAATACATTCACGTCGGGTTCACCATTTCTGTTTCCGACGCTTTCGCCGGGGCGCGTGCACATCCGTCCGTCAGGGGGGACGCGCGGCTTTGTTGCCCCGCATTCCCGCTTTCCAAAGGCGGGCGGCATTCGTTCCTTGTTCAGGTACGTCTGCTCCTTGATCGAAACGGGATGATGGGATGTTGGTTCTTCCTTCCGTGGATTCCTCCTCAGAACTCGTCTCCTAGTCTGGGTCTCCCTTATAGATTTAATACGTAGTTCGTGAAACTCTTCCCAGTGCCATGTTTCCATGGACGCCGGTTAATTACACTGCTTCTGTCGGGACATTCCAAAGGGTCCAGTCAGGGCAGCAACCTTCGGTCAGGGGAGTAGTCACGTTGAGGCATCAGTAGCGTGTCTGGATGCTGGGGTACCTGGCATGTCTGTCTGTTATCCTTGACCACAAGGCTTCTCGAGGGCGTGGAAGCCCGAGGCATCCCACATCGAGCGCGGGGAATTACACGTCATAGACACGTATCTGAGGTTTTCCTCAGCATCCCGTGTTCAACACAGGGTATGCCGCGAGTTTAACGTCTAGCGGAGACGGATGAGAGTGAAATGGGGCCATCACAGGGGGGGTGACAATGAAGTTGGGCTTGAGCCTTGACGAGGCCTCCTACGTATCCCCGTGGAAGGGAATCAAAGTCCGCATAGTTCGGGATGGTGCCGGTAAACCGACGTGAAGCTGGACCTTGGTCCGATGAATGTCGTCAGCGTACCGACGTGAAGGTGGACCTTGGTCCGATGGGCATCGTCAGCGTACCGACGTGAAGATGGACCTTGGTCCGATGGAAGTTGGGCTTGAACCTCTGGGAGGATTCCTACGTACCATGCCTTGACATGGATCAAAGACCTCGTAGTGAAAATGGGGCTTTTTCGGTGAACCGACGTGAAATTAGACCTTGGTCCACTATTGGTGGGCTTGAACCTCGTGGAGGCTTCCTACGTACCATGCCTTGACATGGATCAAAGACCCAGTAGTTCAGGTGGTTGGGTCACAATGGCTTACCACTGGACCAGAGTGTAGTTTAACGTCATGCTGGACGTAGGTAGAACACGACGTGAATTGGGTGATGGGTGGGCTTGAACCTCGTGGAGGATTCCTACGTACCATGCCTTGACATGGATCAAAGACCTCGTAGTTCAGGTGGGTTTCGCCGGTGAACCGACGTGAAAGTAGACCTTGGTCCACTGTTGGTGGGCTTGAACCTTGTAAAGGCTTCCTACGTACCATGCCTTGACACGGATCAAAGACCCCGTAGTTCGGAGAATACAGTTTAACGTCATGCGGGACGATAGTGAACCCGGACGTGAATAAACGATGGGTGGGCTTGAACCTTATGGAGGCTTCCTACGTACCATGCCTTGACCTGGATCAAAGACCTCGTAGTTCAGAGGGTTTCGCCGTTAAACCGACGTGAAAGTAGACCTTGGTCCACTATTGGTGGGCTTGAACCTCTGGGAGGATTCCTACGTACCATGCCTTGACATGGATCAAAGACCTCGTAGTTCAAATGGGGTGGGTCGCAATGGCTTACCACTGGACCAGAATTGCAGTTTAACGTCGTGCTGGACGGGGGTGAAACCCGACGTGAAAGACGGGCAGGCTTGAACCTCGTAGAGGCTTCCTACGTACCATGCCTTGACATGGATCAAAGACCTCGTAGTTCAGAAGGGGTTTGTCAGGGTCGGTGCTCACTCTAATCCCACGTGAGTCATGCTCGGTATGAGAAACAAGAGGTTGCATGGACCTGACGATCACGTCGCGAAGGGTGCGTCCGTGAGAAGCGAAGAGGGGCTTACGCGTTGGGCGGCCCATGGTGTTGGGACTTACTCCAGGATGGAGGCCCATGGCGCGACAAAGCGCGGGGAAGATGGACCTTGGTCCGACGATGGGAAGTGCCTCGTTCCCTATCACGTCCTCCACTGACCTTGGTAGTGGGGAAGTACAGAGATGCACGGGTTCAATCATCCGTACCAAAGATTAGTGGCTTACGCTCTGAGGCAGCCCTTCCCCTGCGAACATACACCACTCTGACAAGGAGGATCTCATTCCATGTGCGGAAGAGTTCCATTCCCGTGGAGACGAGTGGTGTAATGAATGTTCGAGCTGGGGGGACCCTTCGTGAGGGAGACGAGGTTGGGTCACAGTTTAACGTCATGTGTTGAGGACGTGGTGCTTGGCAGTTTAACGTCCTGCAGCTCGGACGAGGTGGGTTCAGTCCACACCCCTAGGGATTACATAACCGGTACCCTCTGGTCCTTGGGAAAGGGAAGGTGTCGGTAAGGCCATGGTAAAGGGGGGTCGTGGGACGAACCATCGAGGGGTCCACGTTAGCGTGGCTATGCGAAGAAGCAATAGCCGTTAGCGTGCCTATGCAAAGAAGCATTAGGCGAAGCAACGCTATGGGAGGTGTTGTCCATGGGACTTTGAAATCACATCGTGCAAACCTGGAGGGTCGCACGGAAAGAGGAATCGCTAAGCAGAGGAGTGTGCTTCGCGAAGTGGGGTGCCTTGGCCTTAGCATGGGGCATAGGTGGGAGTGGGAGGTGCTTCGCGAAGTGGAACAGTGTTCGCGGAGCACTGCCTCGCGAAGAAGGAGTGGTTCGCGAAGCAGGGTCCTGCCAAGCAGTGTACTTCGCGAAGTGGAGCGATCCTGCCTTAGCATAGGGATTACTCGTATGGGTTGGGTGTTTCGCGAAGCACAAGTGCTCCGCGGCTGCCCGGGTTCCCTTGGGAATCCGCTTCCTTCGCGAACGCCCTTGATCTTCGCGAAGGGCATCACTCTCGGAAGAGGGGCTCAAAACGAAACAAATCAGAGTCGTCTCGCGAAGTAGAGATACCTCGCGGAGCTCATGATACCCGGGGCAAAGCGTGCTTCGCGATTCGGGAGAGGAGAAGCCGAAAGGTCGGGTTGTCCGTCCTCGGGACTCATGGGGAGTCGAGTATTTATTGGGAAGGGGCGCCGCGAAGCAGGGCTCGCGCGCCGCCTTCGGGGCTTCGCGGCGGCTCGCGAACGTCAAACAGGATCGTGGAGGATTACCGCCTCCGGAGCTTCGCGGCGGCTCGCGAACGTCAAACGGGTTCGCGGAGGATTACGGCCTCCGGAGCTTCGCGGCGGCTCGCGAACGTCAAACGGGTTCGCGGAGGATTACCGCCTCCGGAGCTTCATGGGGTCGCCATGGTTGGGGTGCTTCGCGGCGGGGCTTCGCGGCTGTGCTTCGCGGCTGTGCTTCGCGAGGCAGCGCGCCGGCTGTCTTTTTCGTTCCTTCCTTTCGGGCCACATTTTTGGTGCCAACAGACCCTTAGAAGAGAAAATGTGTGGGTACTTCTGCATCGTCGAATCCTCTAGTTACCATGTGACTTCTTCACATATGTGGTTCCTCTACAACATCGTAACAAGGTGTGTAGTCTTTTTTCATAGTACCATATCTCTATGATCCAAGATCTCCACATGTTTCCCCTCAAAAGAGAGGTAATATTCTAGTTGTACCACCTCTGTAATTTGTAAATATTATGGTTCAGGTATGTTCTACATCAAGAGGGATACGTGGAAGACATCGTGAACTTGTGAAAGATTTAGAGGATGTGCAAGACGATAGTCCACTTATCCTACACGATCAAGGATTTCATTGGTGCCAATGTGCCTAGTTATGTGCTTCCATTTCTTCCCAAACATCCTGAATCTCTTCCAAGGTGAAATTATAATAAAGACATCATCACCAAGATCAAATTCCAAGTCCCTTTGATGATTATCGGGATAACTCTTTTCCTGACTATGAGTAGCCTTATTGTGTTACTAGATGGAATTTACATTTTTGTCTACTCTTGTACAAGATCATGCTCAAGAAACATTCTCTCAAATGCTTCATCCCAACAAGAAGGAGTTCTACATATCTTCCCATCCATCGAAGCCTCAAACTTCTTCTTTAACAAAATGATCTTCTTTCTTCACTTTTTGGATCTTATCTAGTAATGATGGTTGAGAAATAATTAGTCTTAGAGATGATGATGTCACTTAACTTATAATTCACATGTCAATCTTTACTAGGTCATTGATAAAAGTTTCTATTTTAATCATCATCATGGAAAGGAAAATTGTGTTTTCTTACATAATTCATCAGCGATATTGCTTGCTCTTTCGGGGTGATAATGAATTGATCAATCATAGTCTTTAAGAATATCCAAGAATCTACCTTGTCTCATGTTCAATTACTTATGTGTGAAAATATACTTCAACCTTTTATGGTCTGTGTATATATAAAATTTCTCCACATAAACATATTTCCACCATATCATCAAAGAAAAAACGACAGCCGCTAGCTCCAGATCATGTGTAGGATAGTTCTGCTCGTGAGTCTTCAACTGTTGATATAGATAAGTAATGAATTTGTCATTTTTCATGAGGAAGAACCCAAGAACTTTTAGATATACATCACTAGATATAACAATTCCTTCTCCACTTGAGGAAATATTTAACACAAGTTTACTAACCAATATCTTCTTCAACTCATGAAAACATTACTCACACTCCATTATCCAGATGAACTTGAGCCCTTTTCAAGTTTACTTGGTTAATTGATTAAAAAGTCACGAAATGTTTTTTTAAAAACATACTATAATAACCCTCTAATATAAGGAAACTATAAATCTCAGTTATTGTTGTAGGCTGAGGTCACTCCTATACAAACATTGTCTTTTTATGGTGAACTATGATTCCTTCATTGGTTACTACGTGACCCAAGAAAGAATCATATTTTAACCAAAATTCACATTTTCTAAACATTCCAAAAAGCTTCTGTTTCCATAGAGCATGAAAAATAAAACATAGAAGATCCCCATGATCCTCACTAAATTTGGAATATATCAAAATATCATTAATATAAACTACAACAATGTTATCAAGGTAGTCCTTAAAGACTCTATTCATTAAATCCATAAAAATATCATGAGCATTAGTCAGTCCAAAGGGAATACCAACAAACTCATAATGGCCATATCTTGATCGAAAGCTAGTTTTAGGAATATATTTTTTTTTCACCCTCAATTTATGATAACCAGATAAAATATCAATTTTAGAGAAGAAATGAGCCTCACCATGCTTGTGAAATAAGCCATCAATTCTTAGAAGATGGTATATTGTTTTTATAATGATCCTGTTTAGTTTTCTATAATCAATACATAGCTAAATTGATCCTTCCTTCTTCTTCATATGGATAATAGGTTCCCCCCCATGGAGACACACTCATTCAGAAAAAACCCTTTTCCAAAAGATAGTGGAGTTTTTTCTTTAATTCTGCTAGCACCACATTTTACAACTTATACGGGGACATTGCAATTGGAGGAGATCCAGGTATGTGTTCAATGGAGACCTATAACTCACTTTCTGGGGGAGGTCTGGGTAACTCCTAAAGAAATATTTCAATGTATTCCTGGATGATGGGGACATTTTCTATCCATACACTCTCATTTCCTTCTTCTTCTTCACCGATAAACTCCATAAAATGATATAGGATGTTCTTCAAGAAAATAAACAGTTTGAGATATCTCTCCTTGGAAGATAAATGTTGGTTTCTTGTTCAATTATACTAATATTTCCTTGATTTTTCATTTTTTCATAGCATTGTACATTTAGAACTTGTCTATCCCTAGTATAATGTCTAATTCTAGAAGGGGAATTACTACTAGATTTGTGATAAGTTTGTGCTCACTAAAGTAAATACTACAGTTTCTAAACACTGACACTGGTTGGATAATCACACCAGGAGTATTAAATTATTACTCACATATTAGAAATACATGGGTTTATTCTAAATTATTTGAAAACCTTGAGGAAATAAAGGAAGGTGTAGAACAATAAACAAACACAGTACAAACTATCATTGAGAGAACAAAAGGAGTATATGCCACCTAATAACTCAGATATTCAACATCAACTATTTTGATAGAAAAAGCATGTCCTTTATCACTTGGCCTTTTCTAAGGCTGATGGTGGTTCCCCTCCACTTCCCTCAGATTTGGACAACGATTTCCAAGTTCCCAAGTTGTACAATCTTATAGAATTGGACATTAGGTAGGGCCTGCACCATCTTCCCTTTGTCGTTAGTGTTTGGGTGTTGAGGCTTCACCTCACTATGACAATTCTATGTGATATGGAAATATATTCCACACTTTTAGAACATCCCACTACCAGGAATGTTTTCCCCTAATTCTTCACCCCACATTTATTACACGTGGGACGTTGCACTTTCTTTCCTCTACTTCCCTAATCATTGTTCCTCACTAAGATGGGATCCATTGATCTCTTATTGTCATTTGATTTATGAGGCCAATGAATCTAACAAAAATCCAGTATGACATTCATTGCACACTAAATGACCTCTTCATAGCTATCATAGTATCAGTTGGATATTTCATCTCGCATTTTTTACATATCTTTCCATTACATTTTACAAATAAAGGACAATTAAAGTCTAGTGTCTTAGAAATCAGGACCACAAAACATGAAAACATAATAAATTCTTTTAATCCCCTTGAAAATATTCTTGAATAGTTCATCCAATGTATATTTTCTACATCTCATAAACTGGAGCCATACATCAATGGAAAGGGTGAGAAGAAGGCCTAGTAAGGAAAATAAGTGAAATAATTTACAAGTGAACATCTGTAGTATCAAAAAGAACATGTAGATAAAGAGACATATAATAATAATAATAACTTGAAACATAACATGAAAGTTTTTCTAAAACATTTAATTTATACATTCATGAATATATCACCAAGGACGAACCCCTAGGTGTCATAAAATTTATCAAAATTATTCACAACGTTATCGTAAAACTTGTCTTCTCTAGTGATTAGATTCTTTACACAATTCATTATACCGCTATCAGGGCGCATGATTAATATGTTTTTATTTTTATGTGATCCAAATTGATCATAATAATACATTTCTTAAATAACCTATAGAGAGTATAATAAATGGGTTTCACTTCAAAATTGTGATGTTTTAAACAGTTCTTAAAAATAAGATCATTATGTCTTTTATAAACCATGGAAAGGGAGTGAGGGTTATAGGTATGTAAATTACAAAGTTAAATAGATAATTTTTTTTTCATGATGAATTCCCCAAGAATTGAAATTATATTTGGTTATTGGTATAAATAAAACAAGAGAATATCTTGAGAAAAATAGAGAGATATTTTTGAGACGAAATTTATGCATCATAACGACTATATAACATGGTTTAAGAAAACATTAAAAAGAAAGGGTAAAGGGGTAACCCACTCATAAATAACTCATAATATACTATAGGTATAGAATAAAATATAAATAGAATCATGGTATGAATATTTTAATGATGTACCACATGAAAAAAAACTAAAATAAAAGAGAATATGAGATTTGTTTTATGAAAATTCGACAACCTAACAACATCACATAAAAAATTATAAAAATTAATTGATGATATTGGAAAGGGTATATAATATTTTGGACATAAAATTTAATTTAATAATGATATAGAATAACATAACCCCACATAATAAAATGGATGTTAGAAGACATAACATAAGGAATTCATGACTAAAAAAGTTGGGTGAAATGTTCCCTTAACAAGAATATTGACTTAAAAAACACAACGGTTGTGACCTTGGGGGGACTGAGGGAACCTTGGGAGGACTCCTTGCACGGTAAAAATTCCATTTCATCATTGAGGATTAATTTTTAATGAAATCAATTAAATAATAGGTTGGATTTATTGAAAATGTGGGGGATTATTTTATTAATTTCCAAGGGGCACCTCATTAGTGGTATTTGAAAAACCATGGGCTTTCCCATAGTATTAACCCATGTTATTGGACACATGGGAAAACTCATGACATATATTACTATTCAAAAATTGGCCATAATTATTACCTCATTGTTACATTATTAATGATGTCACTAAATACAATGAAACTCAAATCTGTATTTTCACTACTCACAAAAAACCAAAACATTTTATAAAAATATCATAAATTCACCATAACTTAATATTGATGCTCTGAATTTGAAAATGAACACCATTTTATGAAAACAATTTTCTAATTATGATATATTTATTTTTATGTAAAACCAATATTTAACTGAAAAAAATATTAGTACATAACAAATAATTTCTGAAATAGTTATTTACTTATGCTATTATAGCACATTACCATTCAAGATGCCTAAATTATATTTATACGTTCATAATTGAGGTTTCTATTTCATTTGTCACGTTACTATTCATAAGGGTAAATTTACTATTCATACGTAATTATTTACTAAAAATTAAGTTGATCTTACTATACGCTAAATTACTTACTGATAAAAATAATAGAAGACCATTTTTTGAAAATCATTTCACATTTTTAATCATTTAAAGTATACAATAATATTTCAAAATACCTTTTTACAAAAAATCACCAATAATATGGAACACCTATAATTTCATCCTATAATTATTTTGAGATTTTAAATTCACATATTATAACATAATAATAAATAAAAAATTTATTTATAAAAAATGCATCACAAAATGTAACGAATGCCTCGTTACATAGACCCTTATAACACATGCATAGGACCCAAGAGTTATGTGTGCAATGGTGATAGAATATTGAGGAATCCTGAAAAACATTTCCCGAGTGGTGATTTCTAACAGCTTGATCTTTTCCCCATAGTAAATTCCATTCAATCTTCAAATGTTGAAGCTCATCATGTGCTTGGTCCAGAGAAAAACCTAGTGTTGCAACCTCCTTCCCAAGATCTAAAAGATGGGCATTGTATGGACTGAGTCTACTGGATTAGGCCATCAACTCTTCTTTGTGTATTAATTAACCATGATCACTTGTATTCATAAAAAACAACCATTACATTAAGATTATAGTTTCCAACAGTCATATTGACCAATGATCATATTTATCAATGGTCATGTAATTATAAAAACCCAACGGTCACGTTTTAATTATACTCAATTAATTAATTAAAGGATATAGTTTTCATGATTATAAAATAAAATAACACACAAATTTAAAAAACAAAAATTACTGAAAATTTCATCTTGTAACATTCTTCCCCCATTAATAGATTTTGTCCTCACAATTCAAACTCATAGCCTCTAAAGATAAAAGGTATGACTACTTCTTCCCCATTGACTCATGTGTTTCCCACATGGCTTCTTCACATTTTTGGTTCCTCCAGAACACCCTAAGAGGTGGGTAGTCATCTTTCGTAAAAACTTGACTCTACGATCCAAGATCACCACATGATTTACCTCATAAGAGAGGGCATGTTCCAGTTGTTCCACCTCTGTAGTTAGTACATGTGATGGGTTAGGTATGTACATCTTCAAGAAGGATATGTGGAAGACATCATGAACTTGTTCCATATTTGGACGAAGTGAAAGCTGATAGGACACTAATACTACATGATCAATCATTTCATAAGGGCCAATGTACCTAGATTTGAGCTTCCTTTTCATTCCAAACCTCCTGACTCTCTTCCAAGGTGAAACTCAAAGAAATATATGTTCACCAACATCAATCTCCATATCCCTTCGATGGTTGTAGCCATACCTCTTTTTCTGACTCTGAGTAGCCTTAATGTGTTGTTGGATGGCGTGAACCTTTTCTGTCATCTCTTTCACATGATCTGGCCCAAAATATTTCTCTCACCTACTTCAAACCAACATGTTGGAGTTCTACATCGCTTCCCATATAGAGCTTCATAGGGTGCCATATTAATGCCTGGGTGGAACATATTGTTGTAAAGGGAAATCAACTTAAAGGAGATGTTGATCCCATCCACATTTAAATTCCATTAATAATGTTCTTATCATGTCCTTGAGTGTTTGAATAGTCCTATTAGATTGGCCGTCAGTTTTGGGGTGATAAGACTTACTGAAATTAAATTCGCTCCTCAGAGCATGTTGAATACTTCTCCAGAATTTTGATGTGAACCTTGTATCACGATCATACACATTAGAAATTGGAACTCCATACATCCTTACCTATTCCTTCCTATAAATACTGGCATATATATCAAGAGATAAATCCTCCCAAATAGAGATAAAATGGGTTATCCTGGTGAGACTGTCCACAATATCCCATATCGCATTGTTTCCTTTGGAATTTCTCTAGAGACTAGTGATAATGTCCATAGTTATATTTTCCCACATCAATTATGGTAGGGGTCGTGGATATAATACCCCTACAAGAAGTTGTCACACTACCTTCACATGTTGACATACTAGGCACCTTGATGTGTATTCATCAATCTCCCTTTTTAGATTATCCCACCAATAATGATCATGAAGGGCCCTATACATTTTCATGCTTCACAAATGTATAGATAAAGTATAGCTATGACCATCATCCATCAACTCCTTCTTTATTTCATGAATATCTTGGACACATAGTCTTTAAAATATTTACGTACACCTTCTTGATCAATATTGAACTCAGTAAACTTTACATCCTTCACAACCTCAATCTTCTTCAGTAATAATGGATCTTCTTTTGGAGCCTTCTTGATTTTCCCTAGTAAAGACGGCTGACAAATCATTGTAGATAGAGATGGTGATGTCCCTTACCTTATAATTCCCATGCCCATATTTACTATATCATTGGTCAAAGGATCTCTTTGAATCCTCATCATGCAAAGAACAATTGGGTCTTTCATACATAATGAATCAACACTATTGTCTACTCTTTTGGGATGATAATGAATTAAGAAATCATAATCTCTAAGAAGTTCCAACCAAATCATTTGTCTCATGTTCAATTCCTTTTGTGTGAAAATATACATTAAACATTCATGGTATATGTATATATCACAATTCTCCCGATAAGGATAGTGCCTCCATATCTTCAAAGAAAAAATGACTATAGCCAACTCTAGATCATGCATAGGATAGTTATACTCATGAGTCTTCAACTGTCGAGATACATAAGCAATGATGTTTTCATTTTTCATGAGTACTCACCAAAGACCATTTATAGATGCATCACTAAAAATAATGAATCCTTCTCTAATTTAAGGCATTTATAACATGGGAGCAGTAACCAATATCTTCTTCAGCACTTGTAAACATTCCTCACACTGCTTTTTCTAGATGAACATGTCCCATTTTCAGGTTAACTTTTTTAATGGATTAAAAAGTCATGAATTTTTTTTTCAAAAACCTCCTATAATATCACTCTAATCTAAGGAAATGACAAATCTCAGTAAATTTTGTAGGATGAGTCTACTCCTCTACACCCTTTGTCTATGTAGGGTCAACATTGATTCCTTCATTGGATACAATTTTCCCTAAGAAATCAACTTGTTAAAACAAAAATTCACATTTTTTAAACATCCCAAAAAGCCTCTCCTTCTATAGAGTGTGAAAAATAACAATTATATGATCCTATTTCTCCTCCATTCATTTATAATATATCATAATATTATCAATAAAAACTACCATGAGGCTATTAAGGATGTCCTTAAATAATATTTTCATCAAATCCATAAAAATAGAAGGTGTGTTAGTCAGTCCTAAGGGCATAACAACGAACTCATGATGCCCATATCATGATCGGAATGAAATTTTTGGAATATCATCCTTTTCCACACTAAATTGATTATAACTTGAATGTAGATCAATCTTAGAGAAGAATTGAGTCTCATGAAGTTGGTCAGATAAGTCATCAATTTTTGGAATAGGGTATTTTTTTATTCACTACTATCCCATTCAATTCTCTATAATCAACACATAGATGCATTGATCTATCATTCTTATTCACAAAGAGAACATGTGCTCCCCAAGGAAACACACTCGGTCAGAATAACCCCATTTCCAAAAGATCTTGGAGTTGTTTCTTTAATTCCTATAGCTCCAAATATTCCATCCTATATGGGGTATTCTATATCAGATGAGATCAGGGTAGGGGATCATTAAAAAACTCTACATCTCTTTCTTGGGGACATTCGGGTAATTTCATAGGAAAAACGTCAATGTATTCCTTGATGATGGGGAAATTTTCAATACTTTACTCTCATTTTCTTCTTCTTCTTCATTGATTATTTATATAAAGAAGAATATAAGAGCATATTCTAGACAAATATCAGGTTGAGATATCTGTACTTGGAGGATAACTGTAGGTTTTCCATTCAAGACTACTTTTATTTCCTTGCTTCTGCATTTGATCTTATCATTATACTTTGAGATCTAATCCATCCCTAGTATAATATCGAATTCCAGCATGGTAATTACTAATAGATTTGTGATATGATTGTGATAACTAATATAAATACTAGAGTTTCTAAACACTAATAATTCTTAGATAATCCCACCATGATTTTTGACTGATAAATCTACTTTTAGCAATTCAGGGGTGGATTCTAAATTCATTCCGGACATGGAATAATTAAAGGTATGCAGAGAACCAGAATCAAACAATGTACTTACTATCTTTGAGATAACATCAAGAGTACCTATCACTACATCATTAATAGTTTCAAGATCAGTTGTGGTGATTGAAAAATCACATCTGTGCTCCCTTGGCCTTTTCTAGGGCTAATGGAGGTTCCCTTCCACATCCATCGGATTTGGAGAGTGATTGGAAAACTACCCAGGTGGTCCACACTTCTATAATTTTACATAATATGTGTAATGCACCAAATTCCCTTTTTCTTTAGTGTTTGGTAGTTGAGGATTCACCTCACTATGACAATTCTATGCTATATGGCCCTCTCTTCCTCACATGTAGCACTTACCGCTCCCAAGAAGGCAGTTCCTCGAATTCTTCTTCCCACATTTATTACATGTGGTGCATTTCACTTTCTTCCCACCTCTTCACTGATCAATGATTCTTCCAAATATGGGATCCATTTATCTCTTATTATCATTGGATTTATTAGATTAATTAATAGAATGGGTGAGCATTAAATATACCCAGAAAGGGGTTTTAAAAAACCTTCGAAAAATCCTTTTTAATATGTGATTCGAAATTAATTTAATAAGTACATAATGAAATACTTTTTTTAAACACTAATTGAAATTACTTACAACATTAAAATAGAAGGACGTTTTCAGAAATAATTATGTGAAATATTACTTAAATATTATACAAGGTTTTCCTTAAAACAATACTAAATATTCTATAAACAAAACAATCTTTTGAGGTCACTTAAATCTCTAAAGGATATCTGGGCATACCCATTTAGAGAAGGATGGGTTCACTCCCTAATGAACTTCCATATTTAAAACGATCAAGATCTTGAGTTTCTGAAAATATTTTAAGCCTTATTTACCTATATATATATATATATTTATATTCACTAGAGTTTTCAATTTTGAAAACATGTTTCTACATTAAAATGAACATTCATGATTATATATATATATATATGTATATGTATATAAATACATTTATTTTCATTGCATCACCTAGAAGTTCTGTTTTTACCAAAACCTCTACCACTTATCCTTTACATAGACTATCCTGGTAATTAATACTTTTTCCATGAAATTCATTTTTGAAAAATGTTCATGAAAATTAATTATAAAACTGAAAAAGAATATTTTAATATAAAATATGTTCAATTTATTCCTTGTACTTATTAATGACCAAATTTAATCCTTTAAATTTGATAGATAAAATTTATTATTATACAATGACTTTAGCCAATATTAATATTCGCATTTCCATGACTGTGTGCAGATGTGATGTTTAAAATAACACGTTGATATGTAATGGGGATTTTATAGAAATATGAAAATAAATTGACGCTAATAATTTTAAACATGACAATAACATTTATATATATATATATATAGATATCTTGGGTTGAGTAATTTATTTTAAAACTCATCCAACTAATATTGAATTTAAATAAGTGACTTCATTGCCAATATAAAATTAGAAATATGGTTTAAGTCATAATAAAAATTATATATATATAATGAAAATATAAAAAATATAGGTGTATATACGCATATATATACACATATATGTAAATGTTAATGTGAAAATACCAACAAAATACACCATTACAATGAAGATATTTTAGACCCATTGCGTCAATATAAACAATTTATGTATGCAAATCAAATTAGGGGAAAATGATTTTACATTATTATACATATAAATATTACATATATATATACATGTATATCAATTGAAAAATAATTAAATCACTTACATAATATTTCAAAAATCATTAATAGAAAATGAACAATCTATCATTGAAAAAACATTTTTCATGGTAAAAAACAACCAATCAAATAACCACAGAAATTTAATTCCCTTTACACAAACCAGAAAATAGAGACTTTAACATGAAATAAATAAATAAATTTTCTTTACTTGATTTTGGAAACTAAATGGGAAAAGGGAAATTGATGGTTGCTTAAGAACATGTACACAAATAATTGTTTTGGCTTGGGGTGTCAAATCATGGAGGAAGGGTTCTCCAAGAGTCTCATTTATTTAGAAAAAAAATTAAGGTGGCGTAAGCTTCTTAATGAAGCTTAGTTATTTTTATTATTTTATTTAAAACAAAACTAAATAATGATAATTATTCACAGGACATCAATAATTATATCATTATATTAAAAATAATATAATATATTTATCATTTTATGTTACTTATTTTTTATTCATTTCATTATTTTGTTGTTTATTTCAACCATTCATGTGCTTTTTTTATTATTATTTAAGCATTTTTTAGTTCCTGTTTTCTTTTTTTTTATATCTTTCATTGTTTGAAAATTTTCCACTTTTTTGTATTTAGCATTTTCACTTTCTTTGTAAAGTCACATTATTTCTATATTTCACTTTAAATAAAATGTGTTTAATTGTTTTTTAACGTTTTATGTACTTTTTTTAATCAATTCATTTAATTTTTTTGAATAAAAACAGTGAGAAATTGTTTTAACAAAATAAAAATAACGTTTTACATTAAGTAGAAATTATAAATGTGTTTTTTTATATTATATATATTTATAATATACAATAATATCATTAAATAATTTCATATTGTTATATTATATTTTCTTTTTAATCATTATATGCGACACAAAATTTTTGTGTTGGTCGTTTTACAATAATTATTGTTATAAATTATTATTATTGGTTAAAAAATACACATTATTATTTTTTTTGACACGTTACCTATAATTTTTTATTATTTCATTTATTTTCAAAGTTTTCTATACTTTTATTATTTTATATTATTTTATGTTTTCTATTTCTTTTTGTGTCCTATAATTTTTTCATTTGCCAACATTTTCATTACAACTATGAAGTTCCCACGTCAATCACATCACTTTTTCATGTCATTAGTATTTTTATAATAATATATTATTATATATGATTTAATGTTTTTTCATTTTTTAACATATTAAAATAATTTTTTTGAAAAAAATGTGAACCTTTAGAAATAAATATATATAAGTTCATTTTTTTACTTAACTAAATCAAAAAAAATTTAAAAAAACACACACACATATATATGTGTGTTATTTGAAATAAAATAACAATATATATTTATAAATTATAAATTTTATAAAAAAATATAAATTATTTCAATAAAATGTATCAATAAAATTAATTTATAAAAATAATCTAACCATAATTAATAATCCAAAACTTGTAATTATATATCAATATGTATATATATACATATTTAAATATATCATATTTTTTAAAATAAAAATTTATAACAACACATTAATTATATTAGTATATAAATTTTAAAGTATTAATATTAATCAAAATTTTTAAATAGTATGTTTCTGTAATTTACAAAACAATTCAATTATTAATTGCTAATTTAACAATTTATAATTTTTGGGGTGTTACATTTTTCTCCCCATAAAAAGAATTGTGTCCTATCAATTCATTCATCAAACTCTAGATAATTCTAATTTTTTTATCCTCACAATTAGAAAAACATAAAATGATAATCTTGTATACAATACCGACAATATCTAATCCCCCAAATTATCTAGATCGTTCCTCTAATACGAATTATAAGGACCTAGCCTTAGAAATTACATAGTAGAGGACCTTTTACCAGACTAGGATCTGGAGAATAGGTACAAGCTTACAAAATATCAGCGGTTCCAAAAATGAAAATAAAACTAGAATCCAACTATGATTGGAAAGCTCGAAAATGATGATGTCTAAATTTGGACACCGAAGTGACCAGTGAAAAATAATTAAAACCAGGGGTGAGCTTTCAATATTCATAGTATGGGGTTTAAAAAGACCTATGATAATTTCTTTTTAAAATAAGATTTGAAATAAATTTAATTAATACATAAAAAATAATTTTTTAAATACTACTTGATATTTTTTACTTCTTTAAAATACTAGTTTATTTTAGAAAATACTTACTCTAAAAATTGGTTAATCATAATCCAGTGTTTTTCAAAAATCATTACATATGATTCAGAAAATAAAACACTATTCTAATGTCACTTGAATCGTTGAAGGTTTTTTGGGCTATCCCACTTAGTGAAGGACGAGTTCACTCCCCAATGACCTTCCATATTTAAAAAGATCAAGCACTATATTTTCTGAAAACATTTTAATCCTACATTACCTATATATATTCATTGGATTTTTCAATCTTGAAAACCTATTTCTGCTTTAAAATGAACATTGATGATTTTTTATATGTATATATATTTATATGTATATAAATACATGGATTTACATTGCATCACTTAAAAGTTTTTTTATAACCAAAACATCTAACACTTAGGATTTTCATGGACTATCCAGGTTTTTAATCATTTTTCCTTGAAATACATTTATCACAAATGATTCTGACAATTAATTATAAAATTGGAAAGAAAAATTTTAAAATAAAATATATTAATTATATTCTAGGTACTTATTAATTACATAATTTAAACCTAGAAATTTGATACCATAAATTTATTATTATGCAATGAGAGTCGAGGATATGCATATTCTCATTGCCAAGATTGAATACAGATACAAATTTTAAAATAACATGTTGATATTGTAGTAAATTTTTCAAAACAATAATGATAAATCAATGATAAAAATTCTAAACATGACAATAATGTTTTAATCCATATATATATATAATGGGTTGAGTAATTTATTTTAAAACCCATCCAACTAAGATTGATTTTAAAGAAGGGACTTCTTTGCCAATGAAAAATGGGAAATATAGTTTAAAGAAACAAAAACCCTTTATATATATAATGAAAATATAACCAATATGTGTGTATATATGCATGTATATACACATATATGTAAATACTATTTTAAAAGGTCCATTGAAATACACCATTACAAAGAAGAGATTTTAGACCCATTGCATCAAGGGAAATATTTTATGTATGCAAATCGAATTAGAAAAAAAATTATTTTACATGATCATACATATATATACATTTATATCAATTGAAAACTAATTAAATCATATACACACAGTTATGAAAATTCCTGATAGAAAATGAACAATCTATCTTTAAAAACATTTTTAGTGGTAATAAAAACAACCAATCAAATAACCACTGAAATTTAATTCAACTTATGCATACAAGAAAATAGAGAGTATAAATTCAAATAAATAAATTTTCCTTAATTGATTTTTGAAACTAAATGGGAAAAGAGAAACTGCTAATTTCCTAAGAACATTTACATAATTAATGGGTTAGTATCAAGACTTAAAATCATAGAGGAAATATTCTCTATGAGTATCATTTATTTATGAAAACATTTATGGTTGAGTAAGCTTCTTAGACAAGTTTAGTAATTTTTATTATTTTATTTAAAAAAACTAAATAATGATAATTATTCATGGGTCATCAATACTTCTATCTTTAGATTTATAATAATATATTAAATTTATCATTACATTTTACTTATTTTTTTATTCATTTCTTTAGAGTATTGATTGTTTTGACCATTCATATTGAATTTTTTTTTATAATTTTTTGTACGTCCTGTATCCTTTTTTTATCTTTTTCATTTCTGAAAATTTTTCTTCTATTTTGTTTTTATAATTATCAAATTCTTTGTAGGGATACATTTTTCTTTATTTAACTTTAAAGAAAATGAGTATAAATTATTTTTTTAATTTTTTATTCTTTTTTTAATCAATTTTTTTAATATTTTTTAAATAAAATCTTTCAGAAATTTTTTAATACATTAAAATTAATGTTTAACTTTAAATATAATTGTTAAATTCGTTTTTTTGTTATATTATATATATTTATAATATCAAAAAAAACATGATAAAACAATTTCAAATTATTATATTATATTTTTTTTTAATTATTATACAACACACACAAAATTATGTGTGTGTCAGTTTACTACTATTATTAATATAAATTTTTATAATTAGTTAAACAATACACATTATTATTTGTTTGGACACGTTTCCTATAATTTATTATTATCTCATTTATTTTCTTAGTCTTCTCTTCTTTTATTATTTTTTTTCTTATTTTTTTTTTATAGTTTTATCATATCATTTTTTTATGATGCCAACATTTTCATTACCTCTATTAAGTCATCACATCAATCAGTTCACTAGTTTTATGTTATTAGTATTTTTATAAGAATATATTAATATATATGATTTAACATTTTCTAAATTGTTTTACATATTAAAACAAATTGTTTAAAATGAGTAACTTTGTATATATATATATATATTCATTTTTTTAATTAACAAAATCAAATTCATATTGAGGTGAAGCCTCAAATCCAAAACACTAAAGACAAAGGAATGATAGATCATGACCTAAATGATTTCCAAATGTTATAAGTGTCGAAAAATTGGGCACTTTTCTAAACACTATCCAAATATGAGGAAAGTGGTGTGGAACCACCATCATCCCCAATAAAGAACAAGTGAGAAAGGTTATTATTTTTCTTCCACAACAGCAGATATTGATACTCTGAATCATGTGGTGTTAAGAATTATTTTTTTCTCTCAATGATATCATGTACTTTTTTTGATTCTGTTTCAACATATTCCTATATTTTTCCCATGTTTGAAAAGAATTTAGAATCATCCCATGAATTGATAAAAGTAGAGTTATTAGTCAAGACTCGTGGTGGGATTATCCAAGAATCATCATTTTTTAGAAACTATAGTATTTACTTTATTGAGGAAAATATTATCCCAAATCTAGTTGTCATTCCCATGGTGGAATTCAATATTATACTAGGGATGTATTTGCTCTCAATGAATAATGTTAAGATCAAATGCAGTAGTAAGGAAATCTCAGAATTCTTGAATAGAAAACCTACAATTATTGTCCTAGGAGAGATATCTCAACATATTATTTGTCTAGAAGAACCTTCTATATCATTCTTTATAGAGTTTATCGCTGAAGAAGAAGAAGGAAATTATAGTATAGGGATAAAAAATGTCCCCATCATCTAGGAATACATTGAATTAGTTCATGAGGAGTTACCTAAACCTACTCTAGAAAGAGAGGTAGTGTTTTCTATTGAACTTGTTCCAGGATCTCATCTGGTTTTAAATACCCCGAATATGATGGAAACGGTGGAGTTTGAGTAATTAATGAATCAAATCCATTATCTTTTGGAAATGGGGTTTAGCCAATCAGGGGTGTCTCCTTGGGGAGCACGTGATCTATTTGTGAAGAAAGATGGATCAATCAGGCCATGGATTGATTATAGAGAACCGAATGGGGTCACAGTGAAAAATAAATACCCTTTTCCAAGAATTTATGACTTATTTGACCAACTTTTTGGGGCTCAATTATTCCCTAAGATTGATCCCCATACTGGTTATCATCAATTGAGGGTGAATAAATAAGATATTCCAAAAACTGTCTTCTGATCAAGATAATGGCATTACGAGTTTGTGGTTATTCCCCTGAGGAAATGAGCTCTACCTTGGAAGACTTCAAGGAAATTGTGGTATTAATAAAATATCTTGTGACCGTAACCTCAAAGAAGGTGAAGAAAGATAAAGGTGATTTTAAATGGGTAGTGTTTTTGGTGGAAACATAATTCCTTGAGTGGTATTGAACGGTTGGCCAACGACCTCTTTTTTAAGTGGTTAGAATGACATTTTGTTAATTATAACCACTTATTTTAATTAGAACACATGTTAAAATATTAAATTGGATCAAAAAATAGATTATAATTTATTATAGATAAGGTTTGGTTGAGATAGTCCTCCAAAAAATTATTATAAACACGTTTTAACATTTTATTTCATTTACATCTTAAGATACTTATTTTTACAATTCTAGTTTTCTACTACGGTGACTAGTTTTTTTACCATGGTTACATATCCTTTATACACAAAAATAAAATGGCACATATTCAATACTTTTTTTCATATAAATCCATATATGAAATACATTCTATTGCAATGTTTTTCCAAAATTGATTGAAATAAATTTTAAAATAATATGTATATAAAGAGTTAATGTAATTTTTATAAAGTATAGTTTAAGTTCAAAATGTCAAATATATGCTTTAAATTAAATGTTAATATTTTTAAGCTAAAAAATTTTTAATAATAATTATTTTTTCTATAAAATTGTTTTATAAATTTTTATGTCATAATTACATAGTAATAATTTTGAAAAAGTAACATTTTTTAAAAATGGTATTTTTTATTATTCACCTAAAAACCTGTTTTTTTAAAAATATCTTAAATTAATATAAACATAATATTTTCATTAAAATTAAAAAATTAATTTAATTTTTTCTAATCCACATTCTATAATTCATAAATTTAAATTTTAAATAATATCATTGAGTATAGAGGAAACATGGTTTTTTATATGAAATGATCCTTTAGTTATACTAACTATGCTTCTAAAAAGTCGTGCTAAAATATAATTTATACCAATTATATATCATACATGAAAAATGTTTCATTATTAAAAAAAATTATAAATTTTTTTCATTCTCTTAGATACACTAGTTAAAATAATATTAAAATGCAGATTTATTTCATAGTGTGAATATAACTGTTTGACCCAACTGATTTGAAGTATATTTTAAAGTGGGAAGCATCAATTTTAAAAATATGTTTCTTGGACCAATAAGATTTTAGTTTTCATGTGTAGAAATATATAAAATACAATATTTGTTTAAGGATTAATAATTCACTAAAATATTGGGTTATTTGGTCTTATATTATATAAGTGGAAGAATGAGTAATATGAAATGCTTTTGGAAACATTATTTTAATGAATGATTGTAACATGGTTTAAACTTTTATCATTGTGTGATTTAGATAACTATGAATATGGTAGGTGAAATGATTCATGGACTAAATTTAATGTTGAATACTGTTTTTATGAAATTATGGAGATATTGAAAATTGGAAAAACATAAAACAAGATAAATAAATGAGAATAATAAATTAAAAAATAAATTTAAAAACAATATTAGAATTATTTTAGCTTTGATAACTAAATTCACACATTTCACTAAAACACTAGTGTAGGTGAATCAAGAAATCTTAATATTTCAATATTTTTGAATGTTATTTTTAGGGAAAATATTCAATTTTATTTATTTCGAAAAAATATGTGTCTATACATATTTATATATATATTAAGTAAATTTTATTAATTCATGTTAAATATATATTTTAAATTATATTAATTCATATTTGACTTTTATTTTAAAAGTAATTTATTTTATCATTGTTAAATTTCAACGAATTGAATAGTCCACTTGACGTATTAATTTGGCCTTGGATGGGATTTTCATATGTTATGAGCATGATTTATACTAAGTAAGATATCTAGAAATGAGGTTTTGAAAGTTTCATCATAATTTGGATTATCACTCTATAATTTTATGATTCTTAAATATTTATACATTAGGTGATATGAAATTTCACTTTGGATATTTTCTGGATTCTAGAAACATCCAATGTGTCTTAAGAAACTTGAAATAAATCCAAAATTATATTCTAACTGCAATCCTACTATTTTTATGATATTTTTTAATTGAATATGACAAAATGTTGAGGTGTGAAATATTTTATAGGGTTGTTGTGGCTGGATGAATGGTTTTTTGGTTGTTGTTCCTCATCATAAGGATTTTTACAGACATTTTTTTCACTTTTTTTAGGTATCCTGATTTTCATGAAATTATTTCATAGAGTTTAGAAGTGTAAATGTGTCTACTATCTAAAGATGATCTAATATAGAGATAATCTAGAATTTTTGGAGAATCATAATGTCACATATAATATTTAAGAATGATTACTTTTGATTTGAGATAAATAAGAAGAATTAGAATACTTGGACACCATGTAGATCATTGTGACGTAAAGATGATCATGTCTCAAGTATAATATTTACCATTTAGAAATATATACATATTTTAAAACAGTTGCACATTAATGGTTTCCTTATATTATTATTAATAAAAAATTTGATAAGAAAGAGTTTGAATACTCTAGGGGTTCTACATTTAGTAATTAAGAAATATCAGATAGGTATTTTTTATGAATTTACAGTGTAACATCCCGAGTTTTAAGAATGAAACGCAACGCTCAATAACATACATGACATGCTACATGGAGAAAAATGAACAACTAAATATTATTATCTAAATGTTACCATTTTAACCTAGCTATTGGAATGGGGGGAATTAATAGTATCAAATAAATTATGAAAATATGGTTTAGACATGTTTAAATAATGATTAATTGGTAACCAAATTTAAAAAAAATGAAATGAAAACCAATTGAATATAAAGGATGTGTTTTTATGAAAACCTATTTAAAAAGATAATAATTGTGTTTATAAAATCATATCACACTTTATGGATTTTTTTTAATAAATATATATGTTATATATTCAATGTAATTTTTTAAATTCATCTTATTTGTTTTCAATGTATGATATAATAACATATTAATATCTTTCAGATAAATGATGTATTTCTCAAAAAATGAAATTTTACCTCCTTTTGATGGAGAAACCATTTTAAATTTATTTTTTGACACATTTATATGTTATATATGAAAAAATAAAATTCTTCTATTGAAGTCAGACATCAAAATTTTCTTTGTTTATTTTTTTTGTAATTTTATACTGAAGATCATTTTTTATTAAATAGTGAAAAATACTACATTTTAATTCAAAACTACATTTTCATCTAATTTATTTATTTATTTATTTTTTAATATTAATTCTTCTTAATTTGTAATTAGATTAAAATTTTATAATTTAATCCAATTTTTTTCATTGGAAGTAATATCACAGTTAAATTGGACATAAACACATGTCAATATTTTGATAGTTTTTGTTTTTTAAAAACAAAATTTTGGTTTTGACAACAAAAATTAATTTTAAATTATTTTCTACAAATTCTATGTTTTGAATATGGAAAAATGGAGTCCATATTTTGAATCATAAGATCCAAAATTTTTAAATAATTACCTTTCTTAACATTTTGAATATTAACTTTAGTAATTATTTTTAATTACCATGGTTAAAGGGTAAATCTATTAAATAATGGTCAAAAATAATATTATAATAATTTTAAACTTCCATAAATCATGTCCTAATCCTATGTTTTATAATATATCCATCTTTGGTCATCCTTGGGTCGATTTTGGGACCCCATGGAGCCACATAAGTGTGAAAATGTCGTGTTATAAAAATTAATTTATAATAAAGAGAAATATAACATAAACCTGTATCTTTTACTAAAAAAATTATAATTTTGTTTATATAAATGATATATTAGAATATAAATATTAATTAGTAATCTATAACGATTTCCTACATCATGTGATTTTATATATAATTTTTAGAAATTATATAAACAATATAATTTATGACACAATGATGATGTAGTGATAACATTATTAATTAATGATTCAAATAAATGATATTATATATATTAAAAAAAATATAATTTGAACGTTTTTATTCCATAAAATAAATTTATGGAACATTATAAAATATAATATTTAATATAGTTATTTTTTTTAATGGAATATATTTTTAATATCTTTATTAAAAATCAATTAATAAATAATGTCAAAATTAACATAAATGAGTTTTTTAAACAAAAACTATTTTATTAAATGATATAATAGTCCTAAAAATATATTATTCTGAAAAATAACTTATATAATGATATAAATATCATTAATTATCCACTTTTAGTTCTGTTGTCATTTTATAGTAACTATAGTTACCACATATTTTTTAAATAAAAGAAGACATGGTTAGAGCTAATATTTTTAAGTAAGGGATAAAGCTAATTGAGAATGTCACTTTTGGGACCAAAACTTGTCCAAAAACTATTAGATGAGAGTATTTAGAACCAAAATCATTTTATTATTTACATTAATGATTCTGGGACCATTTAAAACCTAAAATCAATTTTAAATAAAAAAACATATCAATACATTCTTAATGTGCCAGTCCTCCCTCTTATAAATGGAAAAAATATATGCCCACTTAATCACACCTCTAATGCCCCATTAATGTTCCCAATTATTCTAAAATATTCTCCAAACATCCCTAAATTCTTATTAGAATACTTAAATCTGGAAAATGAAATTAATGAAATATTGTTGGCTCAAATCAAAAGAAGTTACTTGGTTTAGAGGTAACTTCTTCTCTCATGTTCCTTTCATTTATTTTCCATATAGTATCCCTATTTAATTATTATTATATTATTAAAAAACAATAATAGTATCCTAAAAATACTAGTATGATTTTAGGATAAATATTATAACTACAATTACACACACCTCCATCTAATGGATACGATCATACTATTCATGTGTACGACAAAGTACTACCTCACGAAACAATGATTGTTTAATTTTCCCCTACCACCTCTCATGGTGTACATTTTTATGAAAATATATTTATATATGACATATAATATATTTATATTTTCTCCATTATTCTATATGATTTGTTTACTATATACATTTATTATTTTCATGATGTGTAAATGTGATAATTTTATTTGTGGAAGTGTGGACTACAACCCCCTCAAAGTGGTATGACTCATTCACGCTAAACATGGAACGTATAAAGGATGGTTTTATTAAATCTATGAGACGAAAATTAAATACATATAATACATATATTATAGTATACATTTATATCATTTTATTGTTTTTTTAATATGACAATTAAATTAAAGGGGCTTTCATGCGTACCTACGACCTACCATCTCCATGAATGGTACGTTTCATTTCATATCTCAAAATATTATGGATATTATAAATACTTATTTAATTGATATATATTATATTTAAATATTTAATAATATTATGGATATGATGGACTTTTTTCCAAATGGAAAATTTTCATCAAAACAAGTTCATTTTTTATTGAATTACAGAACATCGACAGAACGTCTGATATAAACTCCAATAAATAAATAATTGATATATCATGGTAATAAGTTTTATAAAAATAATAAAAACATTTAAAATGTTATAAAAAATGTATAAATTAACTTAAAATTTTCATTTAGGAAAAAACAAGGAATATACGTGATGATTTGGACTAAATGTAAGGGAACTTCTAAACCCAATTTCCATTATTTGGGTTAATCTTCTACTTCTTGTTTATGTCGTGCTATTATTATGTGAGAAATATATTTTGATATAATATCTATTATTCATACTTAAATTGTGTTTAATTTAAGTGAATACACATAATCAATCTATTTTAATAAAAAATGATCTTTGTAAGGGAATCTCTAAATTTAATTTCCAATCCTTGGGTTTTGCGCATACATATTTGGTTATATTATGCCAAGATTATGTGTGGAATAAATATTTATTTATTTAGGTTGTAATTTACATAATCCTTTTTGTGGATATAGTTTCTCTAAAAATAATCGTTTCTTTGATAAATTCTTACTTCATTTATACGATCTTTGTAAGGGAAATCTAAACTCAATATCCATTCATTGAGTTAAATATTCGTGTCAATGGTTTTGTTTTTCCAAGAACATGTGTGAATTTATTTGATTGTTTTGGACTAAATATCCACTTATATTGGGTCTATTTTTAGTTTTCACACCAAACGAAGTCATCGATTTATCCTTAATTTAATGCTACTATCTTTGTAAGGGATTTCCTCTTAATTTATAATCCATTGAGACTAATTTGTTGTTATGAAACAATTCACTTTTATGGTTTATATATTTCCCTTTGACATATTATATCATGAATCTACATAATCTCGTGATATAATATGTTTTGATTAAATTTATTCCTAAATTAAATTTATTCAATTATTTAATCAAGTGGAAGTGACTCTTTAACTGAAACATCATTTTAAATGTTTTAAATATTTATTCTTAAAAATCATTCTCATTAATATAAATGTTTTCTAAATTGTTTTAGGGATTTATTTATATGATCATATATGTGTTAAAATTATAATTCTCAAATTTCTTTTAAATGTTCCAAATTTGAATGGGACACTTTGATTCAAAAATATTATTTTTAAATAATTTAAATGGTTTTGGAAATGGATTGAATATTTTAATATATTAAATTTATTTTGGGTTATTGATGAGTTAAATGTTGATAATTTCAATATTGTTTGTGTTATGATTATGTTATGGTACTTATACCATTGATGGGTGGATATGTGATAAACCAAATATGGGTGGTTCTGGGATAAACATAGGGTGGGTGAGCCCATTATAGCTCTCTAATGCATTGGGTAACGTGATAGAGCTAAATGATAAGGTTTTTACCAAATATAATTAGATAATATTATGTGATGGGTATTCCAAATACAAAAATAAATTTTAATCCCTATATAGGAGTGAAAGTTATAATGTAAGTATGATATGGATTCCAGAAGTTACCTATATGTTATATGATTTCTATGATTTTTTGTAGGAATCTTCTGATTATGTGATGTAAGCTATGTAGTTTGTGTTTTAGAGGTGAAAAGTATGATATTGTGAAAATGTTTTCATGGGTTTTAAATATTCTTGGACTAACGATTTTATTATTTATTATCTATTCCTTATTAATATTATTATGCTCATCCCATGTTTTGAAATGTTATTTATATGACATAAATAAAATAAAATAAAATGTTAGATCAATAAAATTTTATGCTTTTAAAACATGAAATGATAAGATTTTTCTTTTCGATGTGTTTTTTAATGAAAAAAATGAGTAGTGAGTAGAAGTGTCTACTTGTAATATTTACATTTCTATGTACGAGTTGTGGATTATTTCTCTAAAACTCTAAATCTGAAAATATCCTCAAATTAAATTAATGTCAAATTAATGTAATATCTCAAGATTATGTAATGTTTAATTTTGGGTCCTTATATTTTGTATCATATGATGGTTTAGACAACATTAATGATTTGGAGTTTTTGATAACCACATGGTAATTTCATATTTTTATTATTTCATTTAAATACATGTTTTATAACATTTCTAGATCAAGGAAATTTAGTTACATGTGGAAGGAGGAGGATTTCAATCAACATTTCTATCTCTTCCTAATATCATTCCTTCAATAATTATTACAAAGTCATGTTTGGATGACTGTGAATCTTTTTCTAGCATTAAAATCACATGAAAGTATTTGTTTGAGATATCAAACACCTCAACTATACCTTGATACCATCGTGGATCATGGGTTTTATTTAATCAAATCTTATTTTCTAAATATCATTATATTTTCTATAAACGATAATATTATCAAGGAATTTTCATATATTTTACCTTATCACAAGATTTTGAATTTTAATTTGATTTTTAAAAAGTGATGAAAAATGAGACCCTTGTGCAACCTATTATATTTTCTTATAAAATATATTCTTTTATCACATACATATTTAATTTTAAAAGGGCCATTTATTGAAATTTTCAACTCAAACTATGTTCGACTATTTTATAAAAAGCAAGTTTTATCAAATGTTTTGAAATTATATGTCATACATGATTATGTTGGGAAACTATTTTTCTATGAACACTGATATGCACAATATTTTTCAAGGTGTATTTGGATAAAGGAATAAAAGGATTTTGAAGGATCTATAAATTATTGTTGCAATGCATGGACCTTCTGTCTCCATGATCAAGATCTTGATCAAACTAGGTGGACACCATGATCAAAGTACAATGTTATTTCTTTGGGGATAATTTTATTTTATCATATGGAGGGGAAATAAAAAAATCAATATATATAAGATATCATTAATTAAGAGGTCATTATGAGTCAGGATGAAAATGAGAAGTATAATACAACCATTTAGGTTAAAACATGTTAGGGTTATTTTTTTATTTTTGTAAAAGGGACAACCCGCAAGATGGGTGACAACCTATCGCATCCAGTAAGGTCATGGGAATCAAAGTATGAGTATTTAATTTTAATTAAAAGATTTTATGAATCAGGAATAATTTGATTTTGGGAACATATGTTTTATCAAATGTATATCCTCAGTATAAGAAAAAATTTCTTTGATTATGTGATAAATGATTTTTGGAAGAAGATTTCTTTTTTCGGAACACTATATGCCAAAGGAAAATAGAACACTAATGGATTTCATTTGAGGAGTAAAGGTTGAATTTTATTTTTGATGAATCTAGGTTTATATTTTAGACATATGTATATTTTTTTTATTTATGGAAATGACTATCCTATTTTGGATATTTTTTATTAGGTTAATTACTTTTAAGTATGAGCCTTTAAGAATAGTCAATGTTATTTGAAGATAAATGTTAATATTTATCATGTAAGACTATTTGATCAATTCCATATAAGTTAAGGTTTTAAATCTTAGTTTGGATAATTATTTTTGAGTAATTATGAGGAATGTTTTTTATTGAATGGTCTTTGTTGAACATTGGTTATTATTTGTTGAATTTTTGATATTAAGAGTACAATTTATTTTTATAAATGATTATTCTTTTTTGGGATTATCTGAACCTATACTATACATTTTGGATTTGGTTAATTTCTAAATACAAGATAAATATATGGTTCATATTTTTTGGATTATGTGATTCTCTAGAAGATAATTCTAGAAATTCAGGTGTGAAAAATTTATCTTGAATACTCATCATTTAGAGAAAATATTAGTTTGTCGATGATATTTATTAGTGGATAAAACTATTCATGACATGTAAGTATGTTTCCTTATGTTATTATTGTATGTAGTAAAATAATTCCTTAACTTTATTAAAAGGAACTTAAAACAAACACGTTTTCTGTTTACTTTTCCTACATGGAAATCAAAGACCGTTTAACCCATAACAAGTTTATGGTTTTTTAATAGTTAAAATTATCCTGATATTGTTTTAAATCACCCTCCATCAATACATGATAGTTAGTTTTTCTTCTATATCCTTGTTGTCCTACATGGAACCCTAGTATGTGTTTTCTCAGGTAACCTTCGTACTTCTCTTTCCTTCTTTTAAAGTGATGGATTTATTTACTCTTTTTTCTAATGTGGGATTTTCAATAATGTTTCCAAGACCAATATTAAAGTTTTGGGGAAGAAATTTTTCAAATGGTGGGAATGATTTAACATCCCTAGTGTTTAGAAAGAAACATTATGTTCAATAGCATACATGATATGCTACATCGAGCTTTAACGAACAACTAAATATTATTATTTAAATTTTACCATTATAACCTTTCCCTTGGAATGGTGGGAATGAATAGTATCAATTGAATTACTAAAATATGGTTAAAATATGTTTAAATAATTATTCATTGGTTTCCAAATTTATTAGAAATGTAAATAAAACCAAATTTAATATAAAGGATATCTTTTTTTTAAACCCTTTTTAAAAAGTGAATAATTAAGTTTATAAAATTATATCACCCTTTAGGGATTCTCATTTAATGAAAATATATGTTATATATTCAATGTAATGTTTTAAATTCATCTTAAATTTTTTCTATATATGATATAAGAACAAATTACAGTTTTTTGATAAAAGAAATATTTTTCTAAAAATGGCTGTTTTACCACCTTTTGATGATGAACCCTCTTTAAATTTAGTTTTTGACACCTATATATGTTATATTTGACAAAATAAACCGATTATACAGAATTAGGAAATAATAATTTAAATTGGTCAAATTTTTTGTAATTTTCGGATAAAGATCATTTTTAATGAATAGTGAAAAAATACTACATTTTAATTCAAAAGTGCCTTTCCATATAATTTATTTATGTAGTTAGATTATCATTTTAATTGGATTTAAATTTTAATTTGATTATGTTTTTATCATTTAATCCAATTTTACTCATTATAAGTAATTTCACTTTTAAATTGTACATAAACACATATCAATCTTTTGATAGTTTTTACTTCATAAAAACGCGCCTTTTGGTTTTGAAAATGGGAATTAATTTTAAATTAATTTCTAAAAATTATATGTTTTGAATTTAGAAAAATGGATTCCATATTTGGAATCATAAGGTCCAAATTGGCTAATTAAGTAACTTTTATTTTTTTATAACATAAATAGTAAATTTAAAAATTATTTTTATTTACCATGGTTATAGGATAAATCTGGTAAATAAGGGTTAAAATTTATATTATAATAATAAAAAACTACCCTAACACAGGTTCTAATCCTATTTTATGAGATATTTCCAACCATGGGCACACATGGGTCTATTTTTTGACCCCATGGAGCCACTTGGGTGTGATAATGATATGTTATAAGAATTAATTTAAAATAAAGATAAGTATCACATAAACATGTACCTTTTTCTACAAAAATTTTAATTTGGTTTATATAAGTGATATATTAATCTATAAGTTGTAATTAAAAATATAAAAAATATTTCTCACATCATGGTATATGATTTAAATAAATAATTTTCTTTATGACACAATGATGATGTAGGGATTTCCTTGTTAATGTAAGATTATAATAAATGATATTATAAATATTAAAATAATTATAATATGAAAATTTTGATTCTATCCATGAATTATCTATATTATTATGTCCAATTCTATTTTATTTAATGCTTTTGATTCAAAGGAATCAAGTTTTTATGTCTATAAAAAATCAATTTCTAAGTTGTGTAAAAATTTGCATAAATGTGTTTTTAAAAAATTACTATTTCATTAAATTAAATAATATTCCTAAAAATATAATATTAAGCCAAATAAATTATATAATATTAAAATTTTTCATAGGGATCCACTTTTGGTTCTCTTTCCATTTTATTCAAACCATAGTAACCATAGTAACCATATTTTATTAAAATACATGAAGACATGGTAAGAGTTAATGTTTTTAACTAAGGGTTAAAGATAAAAAAAATGTTAATATTTTGACCTAAACTTGTCTAAAAATTATTGGTTGAGATTATTTCCACCCAAAATCATTTTATTTTTTAAATAAATGATTTTGGGATGATAAAACACTATTTTATTGAATATTTTATTGATAATAAATGATATAATTTCCTCACATTGTGTTAAATATGTTTATTTATAAAATATTTTGGATTTGATCATTCATTTGAAAATTTGGTGAAAATTCCAGTTTTACCCTTTATAGTGCACTGTATTATTTCAAAGATAAATATTTCTATATTTATTATTTGAATTTGAAATTTTGTAACAGTGTTCCTAACTTAATTATCTACAACTTTTATTCAGGACACTAAAGCTAAAGAGTTAATTTGGTTGTTGAAATTGGGCCATGAAGTCAAAGTTGGGCTGGGCTCGCCAGAATGGAGAAGGTTCTGTATTTGGGCCATATCCTCTACATACGGGCTTGGATTGATCCCAAATTTTGAGGAAAGCTCGGTGACAGGATTTGGCACAAATCATCCTTCTGGAAGGCCGGTCAATTCACGCGTTTTGGAGGTCAAATGGGCGGTGCAAGTTTCATTAAAATATTTGGCCGAGATTTTGCATTCACACTTGAAACCACTTTAAACCTAGCCTCCCCTCCACTCTATAAATTAGTGATCTTCTCATTTGGAGAGGCTGGTTCGTGCATTGGGAGATTGGAGGCAGAGGAGAATTGGTTTCAACCAAATTCTACAACCATTGTAAGAGAGGTATCTCTTGAAGCAAGGATCCTCTCATCGAAGCCTCCTTCTCTCCTTCATGTTGTAATTGTTTTGTTTGTGTAATAAACTTCTTTGTTCTTCTTTTATTTCTTCTCTTTTCCTCTGTTTTATTTAAATTTATTCTTCTCTTAATCTTCCTCTTGGGGCTGGAATTCTTGAGTAGAAGCGATATTGGGTTATACCCATTATAAACCTTTGCACATGCAAAACGCTTCTACGATGATTACGCCACCCATGGAAGAGTAATTTTTAGTGATCGATCTATCTTCTACCCTCTTCATTTAATTATTTTGAATCATTGAGCCTACTATAATTCACTTAATATGATCCATGAATTATGTTTTTAAATTTTAAGAAACTAAGCAAGCAATTGAACAATTAATACAAAAACACGCGAGGTCGAGATTTTGTGTAAATTGTGAGAGTGCGAGCTTAATCGGTAATACAAGACCACTTGGGATAAATTTGTAGAGTTCAAATATAATCCCTAAACACAACTCATCCTCATTTCCAGAATGGATTTGTGCTCTAATTAACCACTGACCATAAGCTAACCTTAGAACAACAATCAAAGCAGGGTTCCGCGATTTCATGTTCCGAAGCTAGCCTAGGGTTTAAGTAATTCCATCTTTGTGGTTAAGTTAACTCTTGTAGGGTTCGAGGGTTAACAAATTAGAGGATCATAATTAAGTGGATATTAATTTAAATGATAATGATTAATATGTAAATGAAGAGGTAGAGTTAGATCGATTACGCCTTTTAAAATATTTTCTAAAAAAAAACATCTTCTTGTTGTGTTATTTTAATCGGAATTCATTTCAAAACTAAAAACAAAAAAAAATACAATCTTCTTCCAGCAAACTTCTTCTAGATTCATAAACTATAAACAAACCCCATCCTTTTCTAGTAGTGTTTTTATTCTCTTTTATTTTATTTTTATAATACCTCTAATAATATGTTTTAATTCACTTCCTCCTTTGAGAGACGACCTTGGTTAGCCCCCTATGCTACACCAAGTAAACTAAACATTAGCTTCATAGAGTGTTGTGCTTGGAGTTTTATCCAACGTAACTCACTTTTGAAGTTCTTTTGAGAGCGCGAGCGACAACGCTCTTTCAAATTGGCGCCGTTGCCGGGGAGGCAAGTAATTATTTCAACCAACTAGAGGTATTTATTTTATTTTACATTTTATTATTTTCCTCTCTTCTTTCTTCCTTCTTTACCCAATCTGATTTTTCATCCTCTTCTTTTATTTTCTCCTACTTCTTTGTGGACCATCAACTCAAACTTCTCATTTTTATTTTACTATGGTCCACCTTCTTTCTTTTCATTTTTATTTGATCTATGACACGAACTAATCCCGAAGATCTCTTAGATCTTGACCCTGAGATTGAACGTAGCCTTAGGGCACGAATCAGACATTCTCAGTCTACGGGAAGTTTCAACATTCAACCAGTTGGAGAATTACTCCAATATCAGAACATTGAAATTGGAAGCAATTCAAATTCAAACATAAAAGAGGAACCAATGGCTGATAATAATGGAAATGAACTTAATAGAACCATTCGAGAATTGGCTGCACCTGATATTAACTATCAACCAAATTGTATTGCATACCCAAATCTCGAATCGGACTTTGAACTAAAATCAGGGTTAATTCACTTACTTCCAAAGTTTCATGGCCTCTCTGGTGAGGATCCGAATAAACATTTGAAAGAATTTAATGTGGTTTGCTCAACCCTAAAACCTAAAAATGTCTCTGAAGATCAAATCAAACTAAGAGCATTCCCATTCTCACTTGATGGAGCTGCAAAAGATTGGATGTATTATTTACAACCTGAAGATGTAACTTGTTGGAACGATTTGAAACGACTTTTCTTGCAGAGATTTTTTCCAGCATCGAGGACCACTTCCATTCGTAAGGATATCTCGGGGATCAAGCAAGCACAAGGGGAGTCCATGTATGAGTATTGGGAGCGATTCAAGAAGTTGTGTGCAAGCTGTCCACATCACCAAATCAGTGAGCAACTCCTCATTCAGTACTTCTATGAAGGACTCACAGCTATGGAGAGAAGCATGGTGGATGCCGCAGCTGGAGGGGCATTGGTGGACAAGACACCAATAGCCGCACGTGCATTGATTGTCAAGATGGCCCAAAACTCCCAACAATTTGGCGATAGAGGTACACTACATGTCAGGGGAGTACATCAGGTAAGTCCTTCTTCTCTTGAGAGTCATTTGATTGATACCAAGTTAGAAGAATTGACAACTATGGTAAGGCAGATTGCTTTGGCACAAAAGACATCTTTACCTCCTCCTTCAAGGCCTTGTGGTATTTGCACTGAGACAAGCCACCCAACTGACTGTTGCCCACAACTCCAAGAAACAGAAGATTGTGCAGCAGTGTTCCCTGGGAGACCATATCAGCAGCAGCAGCAACAACCATATCCCCAGAAGAAGTTCGATCCAACATTCAACCAAGGGTGGAAAGATCATCTGGACATGAGGTATGGCTCTGGACAACAACAAAGGCCCCCCTTTCAACAAAACTTCCAGCAGCCTCCACCTTACCAACAGGGTTTCCAACAACCCCAAAGGAGATTTGAAGCTCAAACATCAACAAGTCAGCAACAAGGGAATCTCCAACCCAAGGTAGACTCTAACACTGATGATCTTTTGAAACAAATTGTTCTTAATCAACAGAATGAGCTTAAAAGTCAAGGTTCGGAGCTGAGGGAGTTGAAGACTCAAATGAGCCAGATTGCCACCGCCCTCCATGAACTTGTAAGTAAGAATTCTGGAAATCTACCTTCCCAACCCACTCCAAATCCAAAGGGGAATGTTAGTGCCATAACATTGAGAAGTGGGAAGAAAATGAACGATACAGCTGTACCTACCATTCCACCGGGATTCACCTCAACTTCAGAGAAGCCACATTCCATACCAACTGATGAACAATCCAAGGAGAAAGATAAAGGTAAGAAAAAGATTGATGATGTTCCTCCTAAACCACTTCCTTTTCCAAACAGGGTTGTTCAAACCAAGAAGATGGCTGAAGAAGCAATGAAAAAGGAGGTTTTGGACACATTCAAGCGTGTGGAGATCAACATTCCTCTACTCGAAGCCATTAAGCAAATCCCAAGGTATGCCAAATTCTTAAAAGAACTTTGTACCAATCGAAGAGGGCTCAAGGGAAATGAGAGGATCAACCTTGGAAGGAATGTCTCAGCACTCATTACACCAACTCTAGCAATGCCAACAAAGTGCAAGGATCCCGGGACATTCACCATCCCATGCACCATAGGGGAGTTTCACTTCTCTGATTCTCTTTGTGATTTAGGAGCTTCAATAAATGTGATGCCTCACTCTGTTTTCTCTTCATTGCAGATTGGTGAGCTCAAGCCTACAAGGGTAGTGGTGCAGCTAGCGAATAAAGCTACAGCATATCCGGCTGGTGTCCTTGAAGATGTGTTGGTAAAGGTAAAGGACATGATCTTCCCTGCTGATTTCTATGTACTAAACATGGAAGATGACCAGGTAAGTTCTCATGCCCCTATCATTCTTGGTAGACCCTTCCTCAAAACTGCTAAGACCATTATCAATGTTCATGAGGGTACTCTTTCCATGGAATTCGGGGATGAAATCGTGAGGTTTAAAATCCTGGATTCTATGAAGTACCCACCAGAGGAACACTCAGCATTCTTTCTCTCTCATTCTGAGTCTCCATGTGATAGTCCCTCTATTTTTGATTCCCAATCTCTTGGGGACTATTCACTTCTTAATGAAATAATGAGTATTGGGTCCAACTTGATGTCTCATTCTACTTCATCCCCTTTAATTCATGATCTTTCTGATCTTGGGATTGGTTCATTTGTCCAATCATATTCGAATTCTGAGCATGTATACTCTGATTATGATATGGCTGCTAATTTTTCTGATGGATTTGATGCATTGTTCTCTCATTCAGATGATATGTATGATTGTGCACAGATGTCGACGCCACTCATGCTTCCATCCATTCAGCAGCCACCATCACTGGAACTAAAGCCATTGCCACCAAATCTCAAATACTCATACTTGTTAAGTGGTGAAAAATTACCTGTTATCATTGCTAACAATCTCTCTTTTGAACATGAAGAAAAACTTTTGAATCTTTTGAGGGAGAACATCAGGGCAATCGGGTGGACCTTAGCTGACATATCAGGTATTAGCCCCTCCATTTGCATGCATAGGATTCTTTTGGAAGATGGAGCTAAACCGGTGAGGCAACCACAAAGGAGACTCAATCCAACCCTTCTGGAGGTTGTTAAAAAAGAGGTTGAAAAATTGCTCGAGGCAGGTATAATCTATCCCATTTCAGATTCTCAGTGGGTAAGTCCTATTCAGGTTGTGCCTAAGAAAAGTGGTGTTACTGTTGTTAAAAATGAAAAAGATGAGTTAGTTCCAATGAGGGTACAAAACAGTTGGCGCGTGTGTATTGATTATAGGAAACTAAATCATTCCACTCGCAAAGATCATTTCCCCATCCCATTTATTGATCAGATGCTTGAGAGACTAGCTGGGAAGACACACTATTGTTTCTTGGATGGATTTTCTGGATATTTTCAGGTTCCTATAGCTCCGGAGGATCAGGAGAAGACTACATTCACCAGTCCCTTTGGGACATTTGCCTATTGGAGGATGCCATTGGGACTTTGCAATGCCCCAGGTACCTTCCAGAGATGCATGGTGAGTATTTTTTCTGATTTTATTGAGACCTGCATGGAGGTATTTATGGATGATTTTACAGTGTATGGATCTTCATTTGATGAATGTCTAAGTAGTTTGGAAAATGTGTTGAATCGTTGTATTGAGAAGAATCTAGTTCTGAACTTTGAAAAGTGTCATTTCATGGTAGAGCATGGCATTGTCTTAGGGCATGTAGTGTCAAAACATGGGATAGAGGTTGATAGATCTAAGGTAGACATCATTTCATCCTTACCCTACCCTTCATGTGTGCGTGATGTTCGATCATTCCTTGGACATGCTGGATTTTATCGACGCTTCATCAGAGATTTTAGTAAGATCGCTCTACCCTTATCTCGATTGCTTCAAAAAGATATTGACTTCAATTTTGATGATTCATGCAGGGTATCATTTGATGAGCTAAAGAAGTGTCTGACCACTCCACCGATCATACAGCCCCCACGGTGGGAGATTCCTTTTGAGCTTATGTGTGACGCCTCCAACTTCGCGGTTGGAGCTGTCTTATCTCAGAGGGTGGAGGGACGTTCACATGTGATCGCCTATGCATCGAGGACACTAGATTCAGCCCAATCAAACTACACCACAACAGAAAAGGAGTTTCTTGCTGTTATATTTGCTTTAGATAAATTTCGTTCATATTTATTGGGCTCTAAAGTAGTTGTTTTTTCTGACCATGCAACTTTGAGGTACCTCCTAAAGAAGCCAGATGCAAAGCCACGACTTATCCGTTGGATGCTACTTCTTCAAGAGTTTGACCTTGAGATAAAGGACAAGAAGGGGTCAGAGAATTTGGTGGCAGACCACATGAGTAGGCTTACTCACACACTAGAGGGTGACACCTTGGACCAGGTACCACTTCGGGACACTTTCCCCGATGAGCATCTCTATACCATCTCAGGTAAGCATCCTTGGTATGCTGATTTAGTTAATTACATTGTTGGCTCTGAAATCCCAGTAAATTTGAAGAAGCATCAAGTCCAAAAATTAAAAAGTGAGTCTAGGTATTATGTGTGGGATGATCCATACCTCTGGCGCATGTGTAGTGACCAAGTCATTAGGAGGTGTGTTCCCGATCATGAGTTTGAGTCTGTTTTGCATTTCTGTCATACACTTGCTTGTGGTGGACACTTTGGACCCCAACGGACAGCTAGGAAGGTTTTAGACTCAGGATTATATTTGCCTAGTTTATTCCATGATTCCCATGTATTTAGTAAGTCATGCTCTCGTTGCCAACACACTGGAAACATTTCAAGAAGACACGAGATGCCCCAACAACCCATTTTATTCTGTGAGATTTTTGACGTTTGGGGAATTGATTTTATGGGACCTTTTCCTAGTTCATTTGGTTTCTTGTATATCCTTGTTGCTGTCGATTATGTGAGTAAATGGGTGGAGGCCAAGGCCACCAGGACTGACGATTCTCATGTTGTTGTGGATTTTGTCAAAGCACAGATTTTTTGCAGGTTTGGAGTACCAAAGGCCATCATCAGTGACCAAGGGACACACTTTTGCAATAGGAATTTTGCTTCCCTCCTTCGGAAGTATGGGGTGACACACAAAACATCAACACCATACCACCCCCAAACAAATGGCCAGGCTGAGGTTTCAAATCGTGAGTTGAAACAAATCTTGGAGAAAACCGTGCAGCCAAATAGGAAGGATTGGAGCAAGCGCTTGGATGATGCATTGTGGGCTTATAGGACAGCATACAAGACCCCCATTGGTATGTCCCCATTTCGGATTGTTTTTGGGAAAGCGTGTCATCTCCCCGTGGAAGTCGAGCATCGGGCATATTGGGCTATAAAGAAATGTAACATGGATTTGGCCCAAGCTGGAATTCAAAGGAAGTTGCAAATTCAAGAGCTTGAGGAGATTCGCCTGTCATCATATGAGAACTCAAGGCTCTACAAGGAAAGATCAAAAGCAGCTCATGACAAAATGATCCAACAAAGGGAGTTTCATATTGGAGAGAAAGTCCTTCTCTATAGTTCACGACTGAAGTTGATGCCTGGTAAGTTGCGTTCCAGATGGTTAGGTCCTTATATTGTGTCTAATGTTTTTCCTTATGGTGCAGTGGAGATCACACAAGAGGACACTAGAAGGAGCTTTACAGTCAATGGGCAACGTTTGAAGAGATACATTGAGGGACATCCTACTGATGCAGTGGATTTTATCACACTGCATGACCCCATCATCACTTGATCACATCAGGCTGTTCCTAACCCTTTCACTTTTATATTATTTGTCCTATTTAAAAATTCTGCATTTCATGTTCATATATCATCTCACGGGTTCACATTGAGGACAATGCAATATTTTAAGTGTGGGGGAGGGAACCTTTTAGTTTAGTAATTTCAATTGTTTTCCTGTTAAAAAAAACCAAAAAACAAAAATTGTGTGTTTTTCAAAATTTGTGTGTTTATTTTACAATTTTCTGTGTGTTTTTGAAACTTTTGAGCTGAAATGATTCTCATCACCATTTTTAAATCCATATCAATAAGTGAAACAATTTACCCCTTGAAACTAAGCTTAAATTAATGCTGAAATGACTTTGTTTCAAGTTCAAATATTTAGTAATTTCATGCAAAGTACGCTGAATTTTGAATCCCATGCCAATCTCACTGTCTTTATATTTGAAATCACTTTCCTGTGAGGCTTCTAAACCATTATTTTCATATTCTTTACATTCACCTCACTTCTTGAGAGAGCCAAACCATACTTGATTTAACCAGAATTTGATCTATTCCTGTCAAAACTTGAGGGTTTGAGGTTCTTGTGTTTAAATGATTGAGGCATTTGTTTGGTATTAAAACCCCTATTTCAAATAATCCTTTTTTATAATGGCCTACCTTGAATATTTAATCCTTGTAGCCCTTAGAAGCCATGCACAGCCTGTTAGGTTAAGCCACATTACAAGCCAATTTTCCCTATCCAACCAACTCTTGAAGTGAAATTGCATAATCTAGTTGAGCTTAAGTGTGGGGGAAGCTGTCTTGTGTTGTGCCACCACATTATGTGATACTTTGGGTGGAAAATTAAATTCTGAAGAGATGTGTTTGCTGCTAAAGAAAGTCATTATATTGAAAGCTGTGCCTTTTCTGGAGCTTTCATGACAAGTGAAGCTGTGCCTTTTCTGGAGCTTCTAATTGAGGTGGAAAGCTGTGCCCATCTGGAGCTTTCAAGAAAATCATGTTCTAGAAGATTGACATTTTTTATGCTGAAATGATGAATGGTGTAAACCTTTCATGACTTTTCATGATGATGGAGCTGAATTGATACTATGGGGATTGAAGAGAAGACCATATTTAAGTGAAAATTAGATTAATGCAATTTTGCTTTAAAAGAGTCAAGCCCTCCTCATCCAGCCTCAGAGTTTTTCACATCTTAATCCTACCAACCGAAAGCCACAGAACAACCCTGAAAAGTCCTCATGATAAAAATATTTCCTTGACTCACATCGGGTAGCGATGTAGGAATCTATCAAGCCTATGGTGACCCTTGTATGAGTTTGGATGAGAAAGACATTGCAAAAAAATTGATATTTGAGTGATGAGAGAAAATTCAAGCGAGGTAAGTGTTTTGTGCATGGGTGGACAAATGAAGTGGAAATATATTGAATGATATAAATGGAGAACCTGAAATAAGGTTTTTTATGAGGCATGATATCTTTTTTATTCTTGGTGTGAAATTGATTGATCTTAAAGATATGTGTTTTAAAATTGGTTTTGATTTGATATTGATGTTTACTTGATATGAGGTTTTGCCCAGGTGTGCAAAAGGGTAAGTGTGGGGGAGTTGATAAAACACTATTTTATTGAATATTTTATTGATAATAAATGATATAATTTCCTCACATTGTGTTAAATATGTTTATTTATAAAATATTTGGGATTTGATCATTCATTTGAAAATTTGGTGAAAATTCTAGTTTTACCCTTAATAGTGCACTGTATTATTTCAAAGATAAATATTTTTATATTTATTATTTGAATTTGAAATTTTGTAACAGTGTTCCTAACTTAATTATCTACAACTTTTATTCAGGACACTAAAGCTAAAGAGTTAATTTGGTTGTTGAAATTGGGCCATGAAGTCAAAGTTGGGCTGGGCTCGCCAGAATGGAGAAGGTTCTGTATTTGGGCCATATCCTCTACATACGGGATTGTATTGAGCCCAAATTTTGAGGAAAGCTCGGTGACAGGATGTGGCACAAATCATCCTTCTGGAAGGCCGGTCAATTCACGCGTTTTGGAGGTCAAATGGGCGGTGCAAGTTTCATTAAAATATTTGGCCTAGATTTTGCATTCACACTTGAAACCACTTTAAACCTAGCCTCCCCTCCACTCTATAAATTAGTGATCTTCTCATTTGGAGAGGCTGGTTCGTGCATTGGGAGATTGGAGGCAGAGGAGAATTGGTTTCAACCAAATTCTACAACCATTGTAAGAGAGGTAGCTCTTGAAGCAAGGATCCTCTCATCGAAGCCTCCTTCTCTCCTTCATGTTGTAATTGTTTTGTTTGTGTAATAAACTTCTTTGTTCTTCTTTTATTTCTTCTCTTTTCCTCTGTTTTATTTAAATTTATTCTTCTCTTAATCTTCCTCTTGGGACTGGAATTCTTGAGTAGAAGCGATATTGGGTTATACCCATTATAAACCTTTGCACATGCAAAACGCTTCTACGATGATTACGCCACCCATGGAAGAGTAATTTTTAGTGATCGATCTATCTTCTACCCTCTTCATTTAATTATTTTGAATCATTGAGCCTACTATAATTCACATAATATGATCCATGAATTATGTTTTTAAATTTTAAGAAACTAAGCAAGCAATTGAACAATTAATACAAAAACACGCGAGGTCGAGATTTTGTGTAAATTGTGAGAGTGCGAGCTTAATCGGTAATACAAGACCACTTGGGATAAATTTGTAGAGTTCAAATATAATCCCTAAACACAACTCATCCTCATTTCCAGAATGGATTTGTGCTCTAATTAACCACTGACCATAAGCTAACCTTAGAACAACAATCAAAGCAGGGTTCCGCGATTGCATGTTCCGAAGCTAGCCTAGGGTTTAAGTAATTCAATCTTTGTGGTTAAGTTAACTCTTGTAGGGTTCGAGGGTTAACAAATTAGAGGATCATAATTAAGTGGATATTAATTTAAATGATAATGATTAATATGTAAATGAACAGGTAGAGTTAGATCGATTACGCCTTTTAAAATATTTTCTAAAAAAAAACATCTTCTTGTTGTGTTATTTTAATCGGAATTCATTTCAAAACTAAAAACAAAAAAAAATACAATCTTCTTCCAACAAACTTCTTCTAGATTCATAAACTATAAACAAACCCCATCCTTTTCTAGTAGTGTTTTTATTCTCTTTTATTTTATTTTTAGAATACCTCTAATAAGATGTTTTAATTCACTTCCTCCTTTGAGAGACGACCTTGGTTAGCCCCCTATGCTACACCAAGTAAACTAAACATTAGCTTCATAGAGTGTTGTGCTTGGAGTTTTATCCAACGTAACTCACTTTTGAAGTTCTTTTGAGAGCGCGTGCGACAACGCTCTTTCATGGGACCTTTTGAAACTGAATATCAATTTGTAATAAAATAATATTTCAAGACCTTCCAAAAGTACCTCTCCCCCCTCTTATAAAAGGCCACGATCTATACCCACATACCCACAAATCTCAAATCCCTTGGATCATCCTGATTCTACTCAAATAATTTTCCAAAAACCCTCCCTTATTCCTAGAATCCATATCTTGTGCTGATATAAATTCAAAAAGCCTTCTGGCTCAAATCAAAATAAGTTACCTGATTTAGAAGTAACGTCTTCTGTCATTTACCTTCCATTATTTTCCACATCCACTCCCTATTATCTTATTATTAATTTATTACATAATATAATTTTCATCCTCAATATACTAGGATTTTGTTTTTAGAAGTATTATAACTACACTTATGCACTCCTCCATCTAATGGATACGAACATACAGTTTCAATGTACGATGAACTACTACCTCACGAAATGATGATTGTTCAACATTCCCCTACCACCTATCATGGTGACCATAATGATAGAAATATAGTTTTATATGATTTATATTTTATTTATATTATCTATATTATTCTTTAATTTCTATTTACAATATACTATTTTTGCTTTCATTGATGTGTAAATATGATAATTTCATTTGAGGATGTGTGGACAATATCCCCATTAATGTGATGTGACACATTCATTCTATAAATGAAACATATAAATGATTCTTTTATTAACCCTAGGAGATAAAAATGGAATAAATATAATAATGGTGCAATAATATACATTTATATCATTTTATTATTATTCTTTTAATATGAAAATGAAATTAAAGTATAGTTCATTTGTACATACGGCCTACCATCTCCATATAAAATTCATTTCATTTATTATCATAAAATATTATGGATATTGTAAATAGATATATAATGGATATATATGATATTTAAATATTGATTAATATTATGGAGATGATGGAATTTTGACCACAAGTAAAATTTACATCAAAACATGTTCTTTTTTTACTCAAGTGTGGAACTTCCAAAAAACATCTGATATGAACTCAAAAAATTGACTAATTACAATAACAGTGTAATAAGTGATAAAAATGAATAAAAAATTTAAAAATATTATAAAAAAAATTAAATTAAATTATGTTAATTATTCATGATGAACAAGGAACAGATGTTGTGATTTGGAATTAAGGTAAGGGAACTTCTTAACCGAATTTACATTCACCGGGTGAATCTTTTAATTATTGATTATGTCTTGCTATGATTATGTGATAAATATATTTTTATATCCTATCTTGTATTTATAATTTATTTTCATGTATTTATATTTAATACACTTAATTAATATATTTTATTAATAAAATGATCTTTGTAGGGGAACTTTTAAACACAATTTTCACTCATTGGGTTTTACACAAACTTCATTAATTATATCATGCCATGATTATGTGTGGAATCACAATTTATTTACTTTTGTTGTAATTTATGGTTTTTTTGTGTGGATATAATGTTTCGAAACATAATCATCACATTGATTAATTCTAACATCATTTATACGATCTTTGTAAGGGAAATCATAACTCTATATAAATTCATTGAGTTAATTATCCATGTCATTGGTTTTGTTTTTCCAAGAATATTCTTGAATGACATTTGATTGTTTTACACTAAATATCAACTTATATTTGGTGTAATTATATTTTAAAAACATAATTATGTCATTGATTTATCATTAATCTAATGATACGATCTTTTTAAGGGATTTCATCTCAATTGACAATCCATGGAGACTTATTTGTTGTTATAAACCAATTAACTTTTATAGTGTATATACTACCCATTGACATGTTATTTTAATAATATCCTTATTCTCATGATATTATATGTTTTTTATTATATTCTTTATTTATTCATATTCTAGTATTTTATCATGTGGTAAGGGACTCTTTAACCAAATCACTGTTTTAAATGATTTAAATATTATTTCTTCTAAATCATTCTCATTAATGTCCATGTATTAAAAAAATTAATGATTTATTTATGTGAACATATATTCATTAAAATTCTACATCTCTATTTTCATTTAAATAATTCAATGTGGTATGGGACACTTTAATGAAAAAAATAATTTTTTTAAATTTTTTAAATGGTTTTGCAAATATATTAAATATTTCAATATCTTGTATTTATTTATTGTTATTGATGAGTGAAATGTTCATAATTTCAATCTTTTATGTGAAATGATTATGTAATGGCACATGGAAATTTGACAAGTTGTTAAGTTATAATCATAATACTAGTTGTTTTGCAATAAACATAAGGATGGGGAGCTTGTGATATCTCATTAATTCAATTGGTAAAATGACGGAGGTAAATAATAAAGTTTCCTAAGAGATTTAGGTAATATACTTTGATTGGTATTCCAATCATAACCATGACTGGTACTTCGTATATAGCTGTGAAAGATACAATATATGTATGATATAGATGCCATAATTTTCCTTTATGTTTTATTATTTCTATTATGTTTTGTAGGAATCTTGTGATTAGATGATGTAAGGTCAGTAGTTTATGTTTTATTGGTGAAAAGTATGATTTTCTGAAAATGATTTCATGGGTCTTAAGTATTGAAATACTAATGATTTTATTCATTATTTTATTTTTCTTACTTAAATTTTTAGGGTCATCCCATTTTTTGAAAATTTTTCTCACATTAAATAAAGTGGATTAAAGTCAAGGATGGGATAAAGTAAAATTTATGCTATTAAAAAAAGAAACGATACAATTTTTATTTTTAAAGAGTTTTTGTTTTATGAAAAAAATGGTGGGTGAGTATAAGTTTCTACATGTAATATTTGACTTTGAATTTATGAGTTGGTCATAATTCTCTAAAATTATAAACCAAAAGTTATCCTATAAGTGAATTAAAGAAAAATTAATTAAATATCTCAATATTATGTAATGTTTATGGTTGGAGCCTTATAGTTGGTATCATATGATGGTTTAGACAACATATGGATTAGATGATTTGTATAACCACATGGTATGTCCCTATGTATATTCTTTCAATTCAATCATTGTTTGATAACTTTTTGAGTCCATAGAATGTCAGTTAGAAAGGGGAGGCAGAGGATCTCATAAAACATTCCAATCACTTCATGATGACATGCTTGAAATAATTTTTCCAAAGTCTTGTTCAGGTGATTGTGAAACATTTTCTAACATTAAACTCACTTACAAGAAGTAGTTTTAGATATCAAAAACCTCCGCTATTTCTCGTTATCATAGTGGATCATAGGTCTCATTTAATCAAATCATATTTTCTTAATATTCTCATATTTCCTAGAAAGGTAAATATTATCAATGGATTTTCCAATACTTTCTCTTATCGCAAGATTTTGAAGTATATAATGATTTTGAAAAAGTTACAGAAAAAAGTTACCCTCGCAAAAACTATTTATATTTTCAAAATCATAATATTCTTCAAAATCTTGCGATAAAATAAAATATTGGAAAAAAGTTACAGAAAAAAGAGACCCTTGAATAACTATTTATATTTTCTTTCAAAATATAGTCTTTCAGTACATACTTATGGTATTTGAGAAGGACTATTGATTGAATGTTTCAACTCATACTTAATCTGACTATTTTATAAAAGTCCTATTTTATCATATGTTTTAAAAATATATGTCATTCATGATTATTTTCAAAAACTATTTTTCTATGAACACTCATATAAACCAAGATGTAAAAGGTTTATTTGGGTAAAGGGAGCAAATTATTTTAAAGGATCTAAAAAATCATTGTTGGAATGCATGGACCGTCTATCTACACGAACAAGATGATGTTGAAATGAGGTGGACAGCGAGATCAATTTATGATGTTCTTCGATTTTGAATAGTTTTATATTATCATATAGAGGTAAAAAAATTCAATATATATAATACATAATAAATTAAGAGGACTTTATTAGTTGGGATGAAAATTAGAATTATAAGATAACTATTTAGGTTAAAATACATTACAGTTACTTTTGAGTTTTATAAAAGGGAAAACTCATGGAATGGGTGAAAAGAATCCACATCTGGCATAACCACGATAATCGAAGTAAGACTAATTATTCATAGTTAAATTAATTTGTTGATCAAGAATGAGTTGATTTTTGGAACTTATGTTTTATGGATATCCTTATTATAGGAAAATGATTTGGTGATTAAGTGATAAATGTTATTTTGGAAGACATTCACTCAAATGGGAATACTATACACCCAAGGAAAATATAATACTATGGGATTTCATTTGAGGAGTAATGGTTGATTTCTATTTTCATAGAATTAGTGTTTTTATTGAGAATATATGGTGATTTGGGTTATTTATGGAAATGACTAACCTATTTTAGAGGATATGTGATTATTTTAATTTCATTTAACTATTATACTTTAAGAATAGTGGATGTTATTTGGAGACAAATGATAAGATTTATCATAGATCACTATGTGATCAAATACATCTAGATATTATGCTTCCATCTTATAATGGATTATTCTTTTTGAGTAATTATAAGGAAAATGTTTTATTGAATGGCATTTTTTGAACATTGGGTATTGTTTGTTGAATTTTGGAGCATAATTGTTTTATTAATTTTTATAAATGATTATTCATTTGGGGATTATCGGATATTTTACTAACCATGTTGGTTTTGGTTAACATCTAAATAAATGGGATATATGTGGTTAATCTTTGGTGGATTATGGGATTCTCTAGAGTTTGATTATAGCACTTCAGTTGTGACCAATTAATATTGAATACTCATCATTTGGAGAAAATATGTGTTTGTGATATATATTTATTAAAGGAAAAAATAGTACATGAAAATTAAGTATGTTTCCTTATGTTCTTATTCAATGTACTAAAATAATTCTTCATCTTTATGAAGAGGAACTGAAAACCATTTTCAGTTTCCTTTTCCTACTCAGAAATCGAAGACCATTTAACCCATGACTAGATTATGGTTTTCTAGTTGTTAACATTCTCCTGGTCATTATTCTATCACTTTAAATAATAATATGACACTTATTTTTTCACCTATATCCGTGTTTTCATACATGGACCCCTAGTATGTGTTATCTTAGGTGACCTTTGTAATAATTTTTGTAATGTGATAGTTTAATTTACTATTTTTCTGATGTGTGATGTTCAATAATGTTTCCGAGCCTAATTTTATAATTTTCAGGATGAAATTTTTGAAAGGGGAAATTATGTAACATCCTGAGTTTAAAGAAATAAACACTATGTTAAATTTCATACATGATACGCTACATCGAGCTTAAACGAACAACAAAATATTATTATTTAAATGTTATCGTTATAACCAAGTCTTTGGAATGGAGGGAATGAATAGTATCAAATGAATTATGAAAATATGGTTTACACATAATTATATAACAATTCATTGGTTACCAAGTTTATTTGAAATGGAAATAAAAACCATTTGAATATACATGATGTATTTTTTTTAAAACCTATTTAGAAAGATAATAATTATCTTTATAAAATCGTATCACTTTTTTTTATTTTTATTGAATGAAAATATGTGTTATATATTCAATGTAATGTTTTAAATTCATCTTATATGTTTTCTAGATATGATATAATAACAAGATAATTTTTTCTGATAAAAGTTGTATTTTTTAAAAAAAAATTTGTTTTACCTCTTTTTAATGGAAAACCATTTTTAAATTTAGTTTTTGACACCGTTATATGATAAATTTGACAAAATAAGATTATTATATATAATAAAGACATAAAATTTTACTTTGGTTATTTTGTTTAATTTTTTTCATAAAGTTCATTTTTATATTTAATAGTGAAAAATACTATATTTTAATTCTAAATGACCTTTTCATCTAAATTATTTATATAGTTATATTGTAATATTAATTGGTTTTAAAATATATATGGATTAATTTTTTTATAATTTAATATAATTTTGGTCATTGGAAGAAATTTCACATTTATATTGGACATAAACACATTTTAATCTTTTGCAAATGTTTTACTTTATAAAAGCTACCTTTTGGTTTTGAAAACGAGAATTAATTTTAAATTAATTAATGAAATTATTTGTTTTGAATTTCTTAAAATGGATTCCATATTTGAAATCAGATTTCCTAAATTTCTTAAATAAGTACCTTTTAGTTTTGGACATTATTATTAGTTATTTCAGTAATTATTTCTATTAACCATGGTTAAAGGGTAAATATAGTAAATAATGGTAAAAATAATATTATTATAATATAAAAATATCCGAAAATATGTCCGAATATTATTGGATGAGATATTTCTAACCATGGGAAACCTTGGGTTGGTTTTGGAACCCCATGAAGCCACTTGGGTGTGATAAATACATGTTATAAAAATTAATTTAAAATAAAGTGAAATATAACATAAAACATTATCTTTTACTAGAGAAATTTTAACTTGGTTTATATAAATGATATATTCAACTATAAATATTCATTAAAAATATTAAATTATTTCCTACATCATTTAATCTAATTTAAAATTTTTATTTATTAAATTAATAATTTTATTTATGACCAAATGAGGATGTAGTGGTTACTTTATTAATGAAACATTACAATAAATGATACCATAAATATTAAAATAAATATAATTTGAATATTTTTATACCATAAAAAATTCTATAGATGATTATGAAATATTATCAATGATTTAATTCATTTTTTTATAATGAATAATATTTTTAATATTTTAACAAAAATCAATTACTAAATAATGTAAAAAATTGCCATAAACGAGTTATTAAAACAAATATTGTTTTATTAAATGATATAATAGTCATAAAATATATGATTTAGAAGACTGACTTATATAATGTTATAAATATTATTAATCATCCAACATTTATTTTCTTGGAAGTTTATAGTAACTATAGAAACCATATATATTTATATACAAGAAGACATTGTAAGAGTTAATGTTTTTAACTAAGCGTTGAAGGTAAAAGTTAAAGATAATATTGTGATCTAATCTTGTAAAAACCTATTGGTTGATAGGATCTCGACCTAAAATCATCTTATCTTTTAATTAAATAGGTTTGGATCCATTTAAAAATGAAAATAAATTTATAATAAAATAATATTTGAATACTTTCCAGATATGCACCTCCTCCCTCTTATAAAAGGTATTCACCTTTACCCACATACTCATAGCTCTCAAGAACCTTGTCTCATCCATATTATGCTATAATAACATCAAAAAATCCCTCCCTTAATCCTAGAATCATTAACATGGGTATAAGTAAATTCAATAAATCTTTTTGGGTCAAAACAAAATAAGTTTCTCTATTTAGAGGTAACATCTTATCTCATGTTTTTTTCATTTATTTTCCTTACCCACTACCTATTATATTCTTATTATATGATTACATAACAACACCAGTATCCTAAATATACTAGGATGATTTTATTATATGTATTATAAATACCCATACACACTCCTCCATCTAATGGATACGAACATACTGTTTCTATGTTCGGTAAACAACTGCCTCACGAAACGATGATTATTCAATCTTCCCCTACAACCTATCATGGTGTCCATTATGATAGAAGTATACATATATATTATATATATTATATTTATATAGTCTCTAAGATTATGTTATTTTTATTTAAAATATACCTTTATTCTATCCATGATGTGTAAATATGATAATTTCTTTTGAGGAAGTGTGGAAAACCCCCCACTCAATGTGAATTGACTTGTTCATGATATAAATGGAATATATAAAGTATTTTTTCATAAATACTATTATAATAACATGGAATATATATAATATTTGTATAATAATATAAATTTATATGATTTTATTGTTATTCTATTAATATAAAAATGAAATTAAAGTATCGTTCATGCGTACGTATGACCTATAGTATCCATGAACTTTACATTTATTTTATTATCACCTAGTATTATGGATATTATAAATAAATATATACTATATATATTATATTTAAATCATGAATAATATTCTGTATATTATCTACTTTTTATCACATGGACAATCGACAAAATGTCTGATATGAACTCAATTAATTAACTAATTACTATAACATGGTAATAAGTGATATAGAATGAATAATAAACTTTAAAAAGGTTATAAATCAAGTGTAATTTAACCTAATTTTATTATTTAGGATGAATAGGGAACATACAAGATGATTTGAACTCAAGGTAATGGAACTTCTTAACGCAATTTCCATTCTTAGGATTAATCTTATACTTCTTGATTATGTTGTGTTGTGATTATGTGAGACTTTTTTTTGATATACTATATTTTATATATACTTTATTTGGTTGTATTTATAGTGAAAACAAATAATAAATCGATTTTATTAATAAAATGATCTTTGTAAGAGAGTTTCTACACCCAATTTCCACTCATTGGGTTTTATGCATACTTCGTTGATTATATTATGCCAAGATTATGTGTCAAATCACTATTTATTTATTTTTGTTATAATTTCCATTTATATTTGTGTTTATATAATATTTATACTCTTAATAAACCCATTGATAAATTCTTACATCATCTATGCGAAATTTTTAAAACAAATATTAACTAAATATCTATTCATTGAGTTAAATATCCATGTCCTTGGTTTTGTTTTTCCAAGAATATATGTGAATGACAATTAATTGTTTTACACATAAAATACACTTACATTGCATGTATTTATATTTGTCAGACATAATTTTGTCATTTATTTATCCATAATCTAATGATATGATCTTTGTAATGGATTTATTCTCAACATATAATCTATTAAGACTTATTTTTTGTTATGCACTAATTCAATTTTATGGTGTATATACAGCCCTTGGACATATTATATCAAGAATATACTTAATACCATGATATTATATGTTTTGTTTAATTTTATTCGTTAGATATTTTTTTCATGTATTTTATCATGTTGTAAGGGACTCTTTAACTAAAACATTGTTTTAAATGTTTTAAAGATTTATTCTTCTAAATCATTCTCATTAATCTCTATGTTTTCGAAAATTATTTAAAGGAATTATTTATATGGACTTATATGCATTAAAATTATACTTCAAGAATTTAATTTATAATATTCAATGTGTAATGTTACACGTTGTTTCAAAAATCTCTTTATTAATTGATTAAAATGGTTTTCAAAATGGATTGGATATTTAAATATCTTGAATTTATTTCATGTGATTGATGAGTGAAATGTTGATAATTTCAATCTTTTATGTGTTATGATTCTGTAATGGTATATAAAAATTTGACGGTTGGTTACGTGATAAATTAAATAATGGTGGTTCCATGATAAACTGAGGGTGAGTGAGCCTATGATAGATCTCCAATAAATTGGGTAATGTGACAGAGGTAAATGATAAAGTTTCTCCTATGAGATTTAGGAAATATACTTTGATGGATATTCCAAACATAACCATGAAGTTTAGTCCCTATATAGCTATAAAATATAAAATGTATATATGATATGGATTCCAAAAGGTACATTTATGTTTTATGATTTTTATGATGTTTTGTAGGAGTCTTATGATTACATGATGTAAGTTAAGTATTTTATGTTATATGGGTGAAAAGTATGATTTTATTAAAATTATTTCATGGGTTTTAAATATTCATGGACTAATAATTTTATTCCATATTTTATATTCCTTACATAGCTTTTTATCATCATCCCATGTTTTGAAATGTTTTCCATATGACATAAAGAATAATAACATCCTGTATGGGATCAAGGAAAATTTATGTTTTAAAAACATGAAATGATGCCATGTTTCTTTTTAATGAGTTTTCGTTTTATGGAAAAAATGGATAGTGAGTATAAGTGGCTACATGTAATATTTATGTTATTATGTATGAGTTATGGCCTAATTCTCTAAAAAACGAAACATAAAAATATCATCTAAGTTAATTAAAGTCAAATTAATGAATTATCTCCAGATTTTATAACGTTTATGGTTGGGGCCTTAAAATTGGTATCAGAGGATGGATTATATTATATTAGATATTAAGAGTTTTGGATAACCACAAGGTAAGTCCATATGTCAATTTTTTATATTAAATACTTGTTTTAAATACTTTCTAGATCTATAAATTTTTGTTAGAAATGGAAGGAGGAGGATATCAAATAACATTCATATCTCATCAAGTTGACATGCTTGCAATAATTATTTCAAAGTCATGTTCGGATGATATTGAATCTTTTTCTATTATACAAGTCACTTCTAAGATATTATTTGAGATATCAAACACCTCCACTATAACTCTATACCATCATGGATAGTGGGTTATATTTAATCAAATTATATTTTCTTAGTATTCTCATATTTTCATGAAATGTATATATTATCAAGGCATTTTAAAATATTTTACCTTATTAAAAGATTTGGAAGCATATTGTGTTTTTTAAAAAGGTGTTGAAAAAGGAGACCCATGCGCAACATATTTATATTTTATTTTAAAGTATGGTATTGTAGAACATACTTATGGTATTTTAAAATGACCATTGATTGAATGTTTCAACTAAAACTTCATCCAACTTTTTTACAAAAATATTGTTTTTTCAGATTTTTTGAAATTATTTTTCATACATGATTATTTTCCAAAACTATTTTGATATAAACACCAAAATGACCCACATTGTACAAGTTTTATTTGGATAAATGAATAAAATGATTTTAAGGGAGTATAAATCATTGTTGCAATGCATAGACCTTATATATACTTGAACAAGATGATGATGATACTATGTAGACACTATGATCAATGCATGATATTCTTTATTTGGGTATATTCTTATTTTATCATATAGAGGTCAAATAAAAAAATGTTAATATATATAAGACATCATGAATTAAGAGGTCACTATGATTTGGGATTAAAATTATAATTATAGGACCACCATTGGGGTCAAAACATGTTAGGTTTGTTTTTGAGTTTTATAAAAGGGACAACCTGCAAGATCGGCGACAACCTATCACATCCAGAAAGGATATGGGAATCTATGTATAACGTACTCTTTTTAGATAAATGGTTTTATGGATCAATAATTACTTGATTTAGGGAACTTATGTTTTATCGATTGGATATCCTTAGAATAGGGAAATGATTTCGTGATTAAGTGATAAAAGTTATTTTCAAATACATTACCTCATTTGGGAATACTATATGACTAAGGAAAATAGAATAATTTAGGATTTAGTTTAAGGAGTAATGGTTAAATTTTATATGTACGAATATATGTTTTTATTGTGGACAGTTGGTGATTTGCGTTATTTATGGAAATGACTAACCTATTTTGGATAATATTTGATTAGGTTAATTACTTTTTTGTGTTAGACTTTAATAATATCTGATTTTATATAGAGATAAAAGTTAAGATTTATCATGGAAGACTATGTGATCAAATAATCCTAAATTTTTTGTTTCAATCATAGTTTGGATTATTATTTTTCAGTAATTATATGGGTAATTTATTATTGAATAGTCTTTATTGATCCATGGGTATAGTTTGTTGAATTTTGGAGATTAAGAGTAGCATTTTGTTTTATAAAAGATTATTATTTTTCTGGATTATCTTATATTTTTCTATCCATTTTGGTTTTTGATTAATGTCTAAAGACAGGGGAAATATATGGTTCTTCTTTTGTGGATTATGTGATTCTGTATAATTTGATTCTATCACTTCATGTGTGACTATGTCATCTTGAATACTCATTGTTTAGAGAATATATGATTTTGTGGTCGGTATTGATTAAAGTATGAAACTCTAATTGACTAGTAGGATTGTTTCTTAAATATATTATTCTGTGTAGTAAAATAATTCATCAAATTAATGAAAAGGCCCTTCAAACAAAAATTTTTTCTCTTTACTTTTCCAACTAGGAAATAAAATATTATTCAATCCATTACAATTTTAGGGTATTATGGTTGTTATATTTTCCGTGATAATGTATCTATCACTCCGCATTAGAACTTGATGCTTAGTTTTCCTTCCATATCCATGTTTCTTTAAATGAAACCCTAGTATGTGTTATCTCATGTGACTATTGAACTTCTCTTTATTTTTTCTAATTTAATGGTTTTATTTACTCTTTTTCAGACGTGGGATTTATAATAATGTTTCAGATCCTAGTTTTAAAATTATGAGTATGCAATTTCCCAAAGGTGGGAATGATGTAACATCCTGAGTTTTATGAAATAAACAACTAAATTCAACAACATACATGATATGATACATCAAGCTTAAATGAACTGCTAAATATTATTGTTTAAATGTATCCATTATAAACTAGTCATTGGAATGATATGAATGAATTGTAATAGTTGAATTTTGAAAATATGGTTCACACATTTTTAAATAATGATTCATTTTTAACTAAGTATAATTGAAATGGAAATAAAAACCAATTGAATATAGATGATGTGTTTTTATGAAAATATATTTAAAAAAGAATAATTTCATTATAAATACATATCACTCTTTATGTATATTTATTTAATGAAAATATATGTTATATATTCAATGTAATGTCTTAAATTCATCTTATATGTTTAGTAGATATGATATCAGAACAAAATAAATAATTTCAGATAAAAGAATTATTTTTCTATTTTTTTTGTTTTAACAGCTTTTGATGGATGACCCTTTTTAAAATTTAGTTCTTGATACATTTATAAGTTATATTCGACAAAATAAAATTCTTATATAGTATAAGGAAATCAAAATTTTCTTTGGATAAATTTATTGTAATTTTCTAATTAGGTTTATTTTTAATGAATAGTGAAAAATAATTCATTTTAATTCAAAACTACTTTTTAATAAAATTTATTTTTATAGTTATATTGTCATTTTAATTGGTTATGATTTTTAGTTAGATTAATATTTTATTTTTTAATCCAATTTTGGTCATTGGAAGTAATTTCACTTTTAAATTAGACATAATCAGATGTCAATCTTTTGATAATTTTTACTTCTTAAAACCCCGCTCTTTGGTTTTAAAAATGAGAATTAATTTTAAATTAATTTCTGAATATTATGTGTTATGAATTTTTAAAAACGTATTCAATATTTGTAATAATAAGGTCCAACTTGTGTAAATATGTACCTATTATTTTTTTTACATTATTAACAGAAACATCAGTAATTATTTTTATTTTCCATGGTTTAAGGGTAAATATGGTAATTAATGGTAATAAAAAATATCGTAATAACATTAAACTACTCTAACACATGTCCTAATCATACAGGATGAGATATTTCAGACCATGGGATTCCGTGGGTTTATTTTGGGACCCCATATAGTCACTTGGGATTGATAATGACATGTTATAAACATTAATTTAAAATAAAGGGAAATATCACATGAGCATGTATCTTTTACCTCAACAATTTTAATTTTGTTTATATAAATTATATATTTGACTAAAAATAGTCCTTATAAAAATAAACATATTTCCTACATCATGGTGTTTTATTTTTAATTTTTTTGACATTATATAAATATTTTTATTTATGACATAATGATGATATCATGATTACCTTATTAATGAATGATTCAAATAAATGATATTATAAATATTAGAATAAATATAATTTAACATTTTTATACTATAAAAGAATTTTATTTATAATTATGACAAATTATATTTTATTCAATTCCATTAGTTCAAAAGAATCATGTTTTTATAACTTAACAAAAAAACAATTAATAAATTGTGTCAAAATTCAAATAAATGAGTTTTAAAAAAATACTATTTTATTAAATGATATAATATTCCTAAAATTATAGGATCCAAAAAAACTAACTTAAATAATATTAAAAATATCATTAATTCTCCACTACTGGTTTCTTGGAATTTTATAGTAACTATATTAACCATATGTTATTAAAATACAAGAATTCATGGTAAGAGTTGATGTTTTTAACTAAGGGTTAAAGCTAAAATATAAAGATATTTTTGTGAACTAAAATTTCCTAAAACAAATTTTTTTAGTAGATTGAGACCCAAAATCATCTTATACTTGGAATAAATGAGTTTGTGTCCATTTTCAACCTAATATAAATTCATAATAAAATAATATTTGAAGACATTCCTAAAGCGCCCCTCCTCTCTCTTATAAAAGGACACCATGTATACCCACTTACACAGACCTCTAAATCCCCTTGAATTGTCCAATTTATACTAAATTAATCTCCCAACATTACTAACCTCCACCTATAATCCTTATCTTGGGCATAAGTAAATTTTAAAAGGCCGTTTTTATCAAATCAAAAGAAGTTACTCCATTTAGAAGTAACGTCTTTTCTCATGTTCCTTTATGTTATTTTAATTATCCAATCCCCATTATCTTATTATTATATGATTACATAAAAACACCAGTATACACAATATACTAGTATATTTGTGTGAGAATTATTCAAACTACACTTACAAAAACCTCCATTTTATGGATACGAACATATTGTTTCTATGTACACCAAATTACTTCCTCACCAAAAAATGATTGTTAAATTTTCCACAACCACCTCTCGTGGAGGCCATTATGATGGAACATTTTTATATATGGTATATAATATATATATATATATATTCTCTCTATTCTTATTTAATTTTTATTTACAATATACCTTTATTCTTTCCATGATGTCTAAATATGATAATTTCATTTGAGGAAGTGTGGACTTCCACCAACTGAAAGGGATATGACTCATTCATTCTACATGTGGAACATATAAAAGAAGGTTTTATTAAACCTATGAGGAAAAAATATCATTAATATAATACTTTTATTATAATATACCTTTATATAATTTGATTATTAATCTTTTAATATGAAATAAATATTAAATTAGTGTTCATGCGTATGTACGGCCTACCGTCTCCATGAACTATGCATTTCATTTCTTAACTCAAAATATTATGGATATTATAAATAAATATATACTATATATATATATTATTTTAAATAATGAATAATATTTTTTAGATTATTTACTTTCTACCACATAGAAAATTTACATTAAAACAATTTAAGTTTTGACTAAAGAACTGAACATCGACAAAACATCTGATATGAACTCAAATAATTAAAAAATTGTTATAACATGAAAATAAATTATATAATAGAAATAATAAACTTTATAAAGTTACTAAAAAAAGTATAAAATAACTTATTTATATTATTTAGGAATAATAAGGAACATACGTGATGATTTAGACTAAAGGTAAGGGTACTTATTAACAACATTTTCATTCATTGGGTTAATCTTCCACTTCTTGATTATGTAGTGCTATGATTATTTGAGAAATAAATATTGATATTGAATCTTATATTTATAATTTATTTGTATTTATTTATAGTAAATAAACATAATCAATCTATTTTATTAAGAAAATTGAGTTTGTAATGTAATTTATATACTCAATTTCTACTCATTGGGTTTACATATACTTCATTTATTATATTATGCCATGATTATTTGTGAAATCACTATTTGTTTATTTATATTGAAATTTCCACTTCTATTTGAGTGTATATACTATTTCTACAAATAATAATCCAACTGACAAATTCTTACCTAATTTATATGAACTTTGTGAGGGAAATCTTAACTCAATATCAATTCATTGAGTAAAATATCCATGTCATTGGTGTTGTTTTTTCAAAAATATGTGTGAATGACCTTTGATTGTTTTAGACCAAATATCCACTTATATTCGGTGTATTTATAATTTTTACACATTGACATGTCCTAAATTTTTATTTAATATAATGATACGATAATTTTAAGATATTTCATCTCAATTTACAATCAATTGAGACTTATTTATTGTTATGAAGAAATTCACTTTTATGGTGTATATATTTCCATTTTACATATCATATCATTAATCTCCATATTATCATTATATTATTAGTTTTATTTAATGTTATAATTTATTTAGTTTTATTAAATTATTTTATCTAGTGGTAAGGGACTATTAAACTGAAACAATATTTTAAATGTCTTAATGATATATTATTCTAAATCATTCTCATTAATGTCTATATTTTCATAATTCCTTTCAAGTATTTTTTTATATGAACAAATATACTTTAAAATCCAATTCTATAATTTCTTTTAAAATTTCTCATTTGGTATGGGACAGTTTGATTAAAAAATGTCTTTTTTAAATGTTTTAAATAGTTTTGGAAATGGATTGAATATTTCAATATATTGAACTTATTTCATGTGTTTTAGGAGTGAAATTTCGATAATTTCAATATTTTATATGTTATTATTCTTTAAAGGTACTTCGAAATTTGATAGATGGTTCCGTGATAAACCAAATTCAGGTGGTTTCGTAATAAACCTAGGGTGGGTGAGACTGTGACAGATCTCCAATGAAATAGGTAATATGATAGTGGTAAATGATAAAGTTCATCATAAGAGATTTAGGGAATTTATTTGGATGAGTATTCCAAAATTAACCATTAAGTTTACTCCATATGTATCTATGAAAGCTACAATGTGAGTGCGATATGGATGCCACAAGATACCTTTATGTTTTATGATTTATATGATGTTTTATAGGAATATTATGATTACATGATGTAAGCTAAGTAGTTTATGTTTTATGGGTGAAAATTATTATTTTTTGAAAATGATATCATGGGTATTAAAAATTCTTGGACTAACAGTTTCATTCATTATTTAATCTTACATTGTAATATATTTCTGCTCATACCATGGTTTGAAATGTTTTTCATTGGAATTAAGGAATAATAATGTTAATTATGGGATCATGTAAAAGTTATTCTATTAAAACAAGATATGATATCTTGTTTATTTTTTAGGAGTTTTTTATTTATGAAAAAAATGGATAGTTAGTAGAAGGTTCTACTTGTAATATTTAAGTAGTTATGTATGAGTTATGGCCTAATTATTTAAAACTCTAAACATGAAAAATCCTCAAGGTGAAATAATGTCAATGTAATGAATTGTCTCAAAATAATGTAATGCTTTATATTGGGGCCTTATAGTTGGCATCAGAGGATGGTTTAGAAAACGTTAGGGGTTAAGGATTTTCGATAACCACGTGGTAATTCTTTATGTCTATTCTTTCAGTTAAATCCTAATTTTTATACTTTTTCAGATCAAGGAAAGTAGGTTAAAAATAGAAGGATATGGATTTCAAACAACATTATTATCTCTTCCTGATAATATGAAATAATTATAACAAAGTTTTCTTCAGATGATTATGATTTTTTTGTAGCATAAAACTCACTTGCAAGCAGTTTTTTAAGATATCAAACACCACCACCATACCTTGATACCATCGTGGATCTTGGGTTGTGTTTAATCAAATCATATTTTTTCAATATTCTCATTTTTTCCTGAAAGGTAAATATTTTTATGGAATTCTCAAATATTTTACAATATCATTAGATATTAAAGAATATTATGATTTTGAAAAAGGTGTTGAAAAAGGAGACCCTTGCGCAACCTATTTATATTTTCTTTTAAAATATAGTCATCCATCACATACTTATGTCATTTTTAAAGGAATATTGTTCGAATGTTTCAACTCAAAATCGGTATGACTATTTTATAAAAATCATATTTTATCAGATTTTATGAAATTATATGTCATACATGATTATTTTTAGAAAAAAATTTCTGTGAGCACCCATATGACCCACATTATACAAGGTGTATTTGGATAAAGAAATGAAATTTTTTCGAAGGATATTAAAATAATTGTTGCAAAAAATGAACGTTTTATCTACGTGAACAAGATGATGAAACTATGTGGACTCCATGATCAAGAAATGATGTTATTCTTTGGGAGTAGTTTTGTTTTATCACATGGAGGTGAAATAAAAAAATGTTAATATATATAGGATATCAATAATTAAGAGGTCATTGTGATTTGGGATGAAAATGAGAATTATAAGTTAACCATTTAGGTTAAAACATGTTGGGATTATTTTTGAGTTTTATAAAAGGGACATCCCACAATATGGGTGACAACATGTCACATTTAGAAAGGCCCCAGGAATCGAAGTACAACTTATTATTTTTAGTTAATTTATTTTATGGATCATGAATATGTTTATTTTGGGAACTTATGTTTTATCAAATGGTTATCCTTATTATATGAAGTTGATATTTTGATTAAGTGAAAATGTTATTTTAGAAGTCATTCACTCCTTTGGGAACACTATATGTCTAAAGAAAATAGAATACTATGGGATTTCATTTGAGGATAATTGATTGAATTTTATTTTGGGAGAATATTTGATTTTATTGTGGATATATTAAAATTTGGGTTATTTATGAAAATTGTTAACTTATTTTAGAGAATATGTGATTTTTTAAATTAATTTTAAGCCTGAGACATTAAGAATAATCAATTTTATTTTCTGAAAAATTGGAAGATTTATCTTGGAAGACTGTGTGATCAAACCCCTCTAAATTTTGGGTTTCATTATTAGTTTCGTTTATTATTTTTGTGGAATTATAAGGAAAATTGTTTATTGAATGGTCTTTGTTGTACTTTGGGTAATGTTTCTAAATTTTTTGACATTAATAGTAGTATTTCTTTTTAAAAATGATTATACATCTTGGGGATTATCTGATCTTGTATTAACCCTTTTTCTTTTGGTTAATGTCTAATGATGGGAGAAATATATGGTTCATCTTTTATGGATTCTGTGATTCTATAGAATTTGATTCTAACACTTCAGGTGTGACCAAGTCATCATGAATACTAATCATTGGGAAAAAAGATTATTTTGGGGTATACATTTATTATAGGATGAAACTCTATATGATCAGTATGTTTGTTTCCTTATGATTTTATTCTATGTAGTAAAATAATTCATCAAAATTATCAAAAATTCATTAAAACAAAAACATTTTACGTGTACTTTTCCTGTTGGGAATAAAAATACCATTTAACGCATCCCATGTTTATGGTTTTATGTTTATTATCTTTATCTAGATCATATTTTCTATTTCTCTCCATCAAAACATGACACTTAGTTTTTCATCAATATATATGTTTTTCTACAAGGAACCATATTATGTGTTATCCCATGTGACCTTTGTACTTCTCTATCTTTTTTTATGTAATGGTTTTTTACACTTTTTTATCAGGGATTTTCAATAAAGAATTTGATAGCAAATTTAAAATATCAGGGATACAATTTCTGAATGTTGGGAATGATGTCACATTCAATTTTTATGAAAAAAGTACTATGTTAAATGGAATACATGATATGCTACATAAATTTTAAAAAAAAAACTAAATATTATTATTTAAATGTTACTTTTTATCCTAGTTGTTGGAATAGTAGGAATGAATAATATTGACTAAATTATGAAAATATTGATTAAACATGGTTAAATAATGATTCATTGGTTTCCAAATTTTTTAGACATGGAAATAAAAACCAATTAAATATAAAGGATGTGTTTTTATGAAAACCTATTTAAAAATAGAATAATTATATTTATAAAATCATATCACCCTTTATGTATTTTTAATTAATGAAAATTTATGTTATATATTCAATTTAATTTTTAGGGTTCATATTATATGATTTCATGATATTATATAAGAAAAAATTAATTCTTTCGGATAAAAGAAGTGTTTTTAAAAAAAATACTCGTTTACATAATTTTAGTAGAGAACCCTTTTTAAATTTTTTTTGAGACCTTTATATTTTATATTTTTGAATATAAACATATTCTATAGATGCCAAACATTAGAATTTATATTTGATATATTTTTTTTTAATAATCTAAAAAATTTTAATTTTAAATGTATAGTGAAAATTAATGCATTTTAATTCAAAACTGTATTTTCATCTAATTTATTTATATAAAAATTTTATAATTTTAATTTTGTTTAAATTTTAATTGGATTATTTTTTTATCAATTAATTCAATTTTTGTCATTGAAATTAATTTTACTTGTTAATTGTACATAAACACCTGTCAATCGGTTGATTGTTTTTACTTTATAGAAACCCACTTTTTGGTTATGACAACGAAAAATAATTTGAAGTTAGTTTCTGCAATTTCAATGTTTTAAATTTAGAAAAATGGAATCCCTATTTGAAATCAAAATTTATAAATTGTGTAAATAACTACTTTTAATATTTAGACATTACAAATAGTAATTTCAGTAATAATTTTTATTTACCATGATTAAAGGGTAAATCAGGTAAACAAGGGTAAATAATAATATTATAATAATATTATGCTATACTAACACATTTCCAAATGCTATTGGAAGACATATGTAAGACCATGGTCGTCCATGGGTCTATTTGGGGCCCGTGTAGCCACTTGGGAGGGATTATGAATTGTTATAAGACTTAATTTAAAATAAATAGAAATATAAAATAAACATTTATCTTTTACTAAAATAATTTTAATTTGGATTATGTAAATGATCTATCCAAATTAAAATATTTATTATAAATCTAAAAATATTTCTTACATTATGGTATTTTATTTATAATTTTTAGACATTAAATAAAAAAAAATTATATGACACAATGATGATGTAGTAATTAACTTATTAATGAAATATTCAAATAAATGTAATTATAAATATTAAAATAAATATAATTTGAAAATTTTAATATAATCAAAAAATTTTATGGATTATTAAGAATTATTATCTTTGACTTAGCTCCTTCTGTTTGAAGTAATAATGTTTTTATGAATTTAATAAAATCAATTACTAAACAGTATCAAAACTGACATAAATGAGTTTGTTTGGTGATAAATGTTAATATTTGTCATGGAAGACTATGTGATCAAATACTTTTAAATTTTGGGTTTCAATCTTAGTTTGGATTATTATTTTTCAGTAATTATATGGGTAATTGTTTATTGAATGGTCTTTGTTGATCCTTGGGTACTATTTGATGAATTTTGGAGATTAAGAGTATCATTTAATTTTATAAAAGATTATTAATTTTTAGGATTATATTATTTTAAAATATAATTTTTATGACTTTATTTAGAGATAAATGTTAGGATTTATCGTGGAAGACTATGCGATCAAATCCTTCTAAATTTTGGGTTTCAATCTTATTTTGGATTATTGTTTTTCTGTAATTATATGGGTAATTTATTATTGAAATGTCTGTGTTGATCCTTGGGTATTGTTTGATGAATTTTGGAGATTTAGAGTAGCATTTCATTTTATAAAATATTATTATTTTTCAGGATGATATTATATTTTAATATCCATTTTGGTTTTGGTTTTTGACTAAAGACAAGGGAAATATATGGTTCATCTTTTTTGGATTATATAATTTTGTAGAATTTGATTCTATCACTTCAAATGTGACTATGTCATCTTGAATACTAACAGTTTTGTGAAAAGATGAGTTTGTGGTTGATGTTGATTTATGTATGAAACTCTAATTGAATAGTAGGTTTGTTTCCTAATCTTATTATTCTATGTAGTAAAATAATTCATTAAATTAATGAAATTGGCCTTTAAAAAAATGTTTTCTCTTTACTTTTCCTACAAGGAAATAAAATAATATCCAACCCATTACAATTTTATTGTTTTATGGTTGTTACATTTTTCATGACCATGTAATCTATCATTCTTCATTAGAACTTGACACTTAGTTTTCCTTTCATATCCATGTTTTCCAACATGAAACCCTAGTATGTGTTATCTCGGGTGATCATTGTACTTCCCTGTCTTTTTTCTGAAGTAATGGTTTTATTTACTCTTTTTCTGATGTGGTATTTTCAATAATTCTTCAGATCCTAGTTTTAAAATTATAAGGATGCAATTTCCCAAAGGTGGGAATAATGTAACATCCTGAGTTTTAAGAAATAAACAACTACGTTCAACAAAATACATGATATGATACATAAAGATTAAACGAAAAAATAAATATTATTGTTTAAATGTATCCATTATAAAATAGCTATTAAAATTATAGGAATTAATTATGACAACTTAATTTTTAAAAAATGGTTTAAACATGTCTAAATAATTATTCATTGTTTACAAATTATATTGGAAATTGAAATAAAAACCAATTGGATATAAATAATGTGTTTTTATGAAAACATATTAAAAAGAGAATAATATTGTTTATAAACACATATCACTCTTTATGGATGTTTATTTTATGGAAATATATGTTATATATTAAATGTAATGTTATAAATTCATCTTATATGTTAACTAGATAAGATATCAGAACAAAATATAATTTTCCAGATAAAAGAAGTATTTTTCTTTTTTTTTTACGCCTTTTGATGGATAACCTGTTTTAAATTTATTTTTTGACACCTTTATAAGTTCTATTAGACAAAATAAAATTCTTATATAGAATAGTGACAACAAAATTTACTTTGGATAAATTTATTCTAATTTTATAATAAAGTTCATTTTTAATGAATAATGAAAAATTATACATTTGAATTCAAAACAACTTTTTAATCAAAATTAATTTTATAGTAATATTTTTATTTTAATTGGTTTTCAATTTTCATTAGATTAATATTTTATTGTTTTATAAATTTTTTTTCATTGGATGTAATTTCACTTTTAAATTGGACATAAACAAGTGTGAATCTTTTGATAGTTTTTACTTCTTATAACCCCGCTCTTTGGTTTTGAAAATGAAAGTTAATTTTAAATTGTTTTCTGAAAATTATGTGTTTCGAATTTGTGAAAATGTATTCAATATTTGGAATAATATGTTACAAATTTTGAAAATATGCACCTATTATTTTTAATATTATTAATAGACACATTAGTAATTATTTTTATTTTCCACGGTTTAAGGGTAAATATGGTTATTAATAGTAAAAAAATATTGTAATATCATTAAACTATTCTAAAAAATGTCCTAATATAACAGGATGAGATATTGCAGACTATGGCCTTCCTTTGGTGTATTTTTTGACCCCATAGAGTCACTTGGGTTTGATAAGACATGTTATAAAAAATAATTTAAAATAAAGTGAAATATCACATAAGTATGTATCTTTTACCTCAATAATTTTAAATTGGTTTATATAAATTATATATTGGAAAAAAAAAATATTCCTTAGAAAGATAGAAATATTTCTAACATCAAGGTATTTTATTTTTTATTTTTTGACATTATATTAATATTTTTATTTATGACAAAATACGGATGTCATGATTACCTTATTAATGATTGATTCCAATAAAAGATATTATAAATATTAGAAAAAATATAATTATATATTTTTATACTATCCAAGAATTTTCTTGATGATTATGAAAAATAATATTTTATTTAATTCCTTTGGTTCAAAGGAATCGTGTTTTTATAACTTTAACAAAAAACAATTAATAAATAGTGTCAAAATTCACATAAATGATTTTTTAAAACAAATACTATTTTATTAAATGACATAACATTCCTAAGAATATATGATTAAAAATACTTACTTATATAATGTTAAAAATATCATTAATTATCAACTAGTTGTTCTCTTGGAATTTTATAGTAACTATAGTAACCATATGTTATTAAAATATAAGAAGTCATGGTAAGAGTTAATGTTTTTAACTACTGTTTAAAGATAAAATATAAAGATACGTTTGTGACATAAAATTTACTAGAAAATTATTTTTTTAGTATTTTGATACCCAAAATCATCTTATCATTGGAATAAATGAGTTTGTGGACATTTAGAACCTAAGATAAATTCATAATAAAATAATATTTGAAGACTTTCCTAAAGTGCCCCTACTCCCTCTTATAAAATCCAACCACCTCTACCCACATACTCAGACCTCTCAAGCCCCTTGAATTGTCTAATTTCAACTAAAATATTATCCCAACATCCCTAAACTCCACCTATAATCATTAACTTGGGAATAATGAAATTTTAAAAATACTTTTTTACCAAATCAAATGAAATTTCTCCATTTAGAAGTAACGTCTTATCTCGTGGTCCTTTTCTTTATTTTCCATATCCACCCTCTATTCCCTTCTTATTATATAATTACATAAAAACAATAGTATCCTCAATATACTAGTATATTTTTGTGAGATTTATTCGAACTATATTTACAAAAACCTCTTTTTTATGGATACGAACATATTGTTTCTTTGTATGGAAAATTACTGCCTCACGAAACAATGATTGTTCAATTTTTCACAACCACCTCTCATGGTGGACATTATGATGGAACATTATTAATATATGGTATAATATATATATATATATTATGTCTATTCTTATTTAATTTATATTTATAATATAACTTTATTCTTTCCATGATGTGTAAATATGATAATTTTATTTGAGGAAGTGTGGACTTTCATCCACTCAAAGGGATATGACTCATTCATTCTATACGTGAAACGTATAAAGAATGGTTTTATTAAATCTGTTAGGAAAAAATTTCATAAATATAATACTGGTATTATAATATACATTTATATAATTTGATTATTATTCTTTTAATATGAAAGAGAAATTAAAGTAGCGTTCATTCGTACGTACGGCCTACCATCTCCATAAACATTGAATTTCATTTCTTAACTCCAAATATTATGGATATTATTAATACATATATACTGGATATATATATTATATTTAAATCAAGAATAATATTTTGTAGACAATTTACTTTTTACCACATGGACAATTTACATAATAAAAATTTATGTTTTGACTCAAGAACTGAAAATTGACAATGCATATGATATGAACTCAAATAATTAAAAAATTAATATTACATGGAAATAAATAAAATAATCTGAATTATAAAATTTCAAAAGTTTCTAAAGAAATTAGAAACTAACTTATTTATATTATTCAGGAATAACAAGGAACATACGTGACGATTTAGACCAAAGGTAAGGGTACTTCTTAACAAAATTTTCATTAATTGGGTTAATCTTCCAGTTCATGATTATGTAGTTCTATGATTGATTAAGAAATAAATATTAATATTTAATCTTTTATTTATACTATATTTGTTTTTATTTATAGTAAATACACATAATCAATATATTTTATTAAGAAAATGGTCATTGTAAGGGAATTTCTATACTCAATTTCTACTCATTGGGTTTTACATATACATCGTTTATTATATTATGCCACGATTATTTGTGGAATCACTATTTGTTTATTTATATTGAAATTTCCTCTTCTGTTTGAGTGTATATACTATTTCTACACATAATAATCTAACTAACATATTCTTACCTAATTTATATGTACATTGTGATTGAAATCTTAACTCAATATCAATTCATTGAGTTAAATATCCATGTCATTGGTGTTGTTTTTCAAGGAATATGTGTGAATGACCTATATTTTTTTACACCAAATATCCACATATATTTGGAGTATTTATATTTTTTACACCTAAACATGTCATTAATTTCTCTTTAATCTAATGACACAATCATTATAAGAGTTTTTATCTCAATTTACAATCCATTGAGACATATTTATTTTTATAAACAAATTCTCTTTTATAGTGTATATATTTCCCTTTGACATATCATATCATGAATCTTTATATTGTAATAATATTATTAGTTTTGTTTAATGTTTTTATTTATTTATTTTTATTAAAGTATTTTATCATGTGGTAATGTACTATTTAACTGAAACATTATTTTAAATGACTTAATGATTTATTATTCTAAATCATTCTCATTAATGTTTATATTTTCATAAAACATTCGCGTATTTATTTATATAATCACATATACTTTAAAATTATAATTCTATAATATCATTTAAAAGATTCAATTTGGTATGGGACACTTTTAATAAAAAATCTCTTTTTTTAAATGTTTTAAATGGTTATGAAAATGGATTCAATATTTCAATATATTGAATTTATTTCATGTGATTTAGGAGTCAAATGTTGATAATTTCTATCTTTTATTTGTTATTATTCTTTAAATGTACTTAAAAATTTGATAGATGGTTCCATGATAAACCAAATACAGGTGGTTTCATAATAAACCTAGGGAGGGTGAGCCTGTGATAGATATCTCATGCAATGGGTAACATGATGGGGGTAAATGATATATTTCCTCATAAGAGATTTAGGAAATTTATTTGGATGAGTATCCCAAACATGACCATGTAGGTTACTCCATATGTATCTGTGAAAGCTATAATGTGAGTATGTTATGGATTCCAGATGTTACCTTTATGTTTTATGATTTCTATGATATTTTGTAGGAATATTATTATTACATGATTTAAGATATGTAGTTTATGTCTTATGGGTGAAATGTATGATTTTTTAAAAATGATTTCATGGGAATTAAATATTCATGGACTAACAGTTTCATTATTTATTTTATATTACATTGTTATCATTTTATGATCATTCCATGTTTTGAATTGTTTTTCATAGGAATTAAGGAATAATAATTTCAAGTATGGGATGAAGTAAAATTTATTCTGTTAAAACATGAAATGATTTTATGTTTCTTTTTAAAGAGTTTTTTATTTATGAAAAAAATGGATAGTGAGTAGAAGTGTCTACTTGTAATATTTAATTAGTTATATATGAGTTATGCCCTAATTCATTAAAACTCTAAACATGAAAAAAATACTCAATGTGAATTAATCTCAAAGTAATTACTTATCAAAAGATTATGTAATGTTTAATCTTGAGGACTTATAGTCAGTTTTATAGGATGGTTCAGACAACTTTAGCGGTTAAGGGTTTTAGATAACAACATTGTATGTCCTTATGTCTATTCATTCAGTTAAATCCTAATTCTGTAACTTTTCCAAATCAAGGAATGTTGGTTACAAATATAAGGATATGGATTTCAAAAAATATTCTTATCTCTTCATGATAATATGCTTGAAATAATTATTACAAAGTTTTGTTCAGATGATTTTGAATCTTTTTGTAGCATACAACTCCCTTGCAAGCAGTTTTTCGAGATATCAAACACCACCACCATACCTCAATACCATCATGGATCATGGGTTGTATTTAATCAAATTAGTTTTTTTATTATTCTCATTTTTTCAGGAAAGGTAAATATTTTCAAGGAATTATCAAATATTATACAATATCACTTGATTTTAAAGCTTATTATGATTTTGAAAAAGGTGTTGAAAAAGGTGACCCTTGTGAAACATATTAATATTTTCTTTTAAAATATATTCATTCATAACATACATATGTCATCTTAAAAAGAATATTGTTCGAATTATTCAACTCAAAATTGGTCTGAATATTTTATAAAAATCATATTTTATCAGATGTTTTGAAATTATATGTCACACATGATTATTTACAGAAACAATTTTTTATGTGATCACCGATATGACCCACATTGTTCAAGGTGTATTTGGATAAAGGAAGAAAATTATTTTGAAGGATCTCAAAATAATTGTTTCAACAGATGAACCTTATATCTACATGAACAAGATGATGAAGAAACTATGTGGATTCCACGTTCAGGGAATGATGTTATTCATCGGGAGATATTTTTTTATCATATGGAGGTGAAATAAGATAAATTTCAATATATATAAGAAATAAATAATTAAGAGGTCATTGTGATTTGGGATGAAAATGAGAAGTATAAGTTAACAATTTTGGCTAAAACATGTTGGGGTTATATTTATGTTTTAAATAAGGGACAACCCACAAGATGGGTGACAACATTTCACATTTGAAAAGGCCCCAGGAATCGAAGTACAACTTATTATTTTTAGTTCAATGATTTTATGGATCAAGTACACATTTATATTGGGAACTTATGTTTTATCAAATGGTTATCCTTAGTATAGGAAGATTATTTTGTGATTAAGTGATAAATGATATTTTAAAAGTAATTTAATCATTTGAAAACACTATATGTCTAAGGAAAGTAGAATACTATGAAATTTCATTTGAGGATAATTGATTGAAATTTATTTTGGGAGAATATTTTATTTTATTGTGGATATATGTAAATTTGGGTTATTTATGGAAATTGTTAACTTATTTTGGAGAATATGTGAATTGTTTAATTACTTTTTGGACTAAGAAATTAAGAATAATCGATGTTATTTGGTGAAAAATGGGATGATTTATCATGGAAGACTGTGTGATCAAATCCCTCTACATTTTGGGTCTCAGTATTAGTTTGGATTATTATTTTTGTGGAATTATAAGGACAATTGTTTATTGAATGGTCTTTGTTGGAATTTTGGTATTGTTTCATGAATTTTGGATATTAAGAGTTTTATTTTTTTATAAATGGTTATACTTTTTGGGGATTATCTGATCTTTTATTAACACTTTTGGTTTTGGTTAATGTATAATGACGGGAGAAATATATGGTTCATCTTTTTTGGATTATGTGATTCTATAGAATTTGACTCTAACACTTCATGTGTGACCAAGTCATCATTAATACTAATCATTTAGAGAAATGATTATTTTTGGGTGTATATTTATTATAAAAAGAAACCCTACATGATAAGTAAGTTTGTTTCCTTATGTTATTATTCTATGTAGTAAAAAAATTCTTCAAAATTATGAAAAGGACCTTCTCATGTGACCTTTGTACTTCTCTATCTTGTTTCAAAGTGATTGTTTTATTTACACTTTTTATGTGGGATTTTCAATAAAAATCTGATACCAATTCTCAAATATCAGGGATGAAATTTCCAAAAGTAGGGAATGATGTCACATACAATTTTTTTGAAAAAAAACAATATGTTAAATATATTACATTATATGCTACATCAATCTTAAACAAACAATTAAATATTATTATTTAAATGTTATTATTATAACCTAGTTGTTGAAATGCTAGGAATAAATATTATCGACTGAATTATGAAAATATTGTTTCATCATTGTTAAAAAATGATTCATTGGTTTCCAAATATTTTAGAAATGGAAATAAAAACCACTTAAATATATAGGATGTGTTTTTATGAAAACTTTTTTAAAATGAGAATAATTATATTTATAAAATCATATCACCCTTTATGGATTTTTATTTAATGAAAATATATGTTATATATTCAATTTAATTTGTTATGTTCATATTATGAGATTTAAAGATATTATATAAGAAAAAATTAATTCTTTTGGATAAAAGATATGTTTTTTTTAAATAATCGTTTCCAGAATGTTTGTGCAAACACTTTTTAAATTTATTTTTTGAGACCTTTATATTTTATTATTTGTCAATATAAACTTATTTTATAGAGGAGAAACATTAGAATTTACATTGGTTATATTTTCTTTAATAATCTAATAGTGATTTTTTTAATGAATAGCGAAAATTACTGCAATTAAATTAAAAACTGTATTTTCATCTTATTTATTTATATAAAAATATTGAAATTTTAATTTGTTTAAAATTTTAATTGGAATATGTTTATATCAATTAATAAATTTTTTTTCATTGGATGTAATTTTACTTTTTAATTGTACATAAACACATGTCAATCGGTTGATAGTTTTTACTTCATTAAACCCCACTTTTTGGTTTTGATAATAAAGATTAGTTGAAATTTAGTTTCTGGAAATTAAATGTTTTATATTCAGAAAAATTTATTCCTTATTTGGAATCAAAAGATATAGATTTTTTGAATAACTATCCTTATTATTTGGACATTACAAATAGTAATTTTAGTAATAATTTTTATTTACCATGATTAAAGGGTAAATCAAGTAAATAAGGGTAAATAATAATATGATAATTTTATTAAACTAGTCTAACCCATTTCCTAATGCTATTGGAAGAGATATGTTGGACCATGTTCTTCCTTGGGTCTATTTGGGGACCATGGAGCCACTTGGGAGGGATGATGAATTGTTATTAGACTAAATTTAAAATAAAGAGAAATATAAAATAAACATGAATCTTTTACTAAAACAATTATAATTTAGTTTATGTAAATTATATATCAATATTTAAATAGAAATTATAAATCTAAAAATATTTCTTACATCAGGGTATTTTATTTATAGTTTTTAGACATTAAATAAAAAATATTATATATCACATAATGATGACGTAGTAGTTACATTATTAATGAAAGATTCAAATAAATGTTATTATAAATTTTAAAATAAATATAATTTGAACATTTTGATACCATCCACTAATTTTATGGATTATTAAGACATATTATCTTTGAATTAACTCCTTTTTTCCGAAGTAATCATGTTTTTATGACTTTAATAAAATCAATTACTAAATAGTATCAAAATTTTCATAAATGACTTTATTTAGAGATAAATGATAAGATTTATTGTGGAAGACTATGTGATAAAATCATTCTAAATTTTGGATTCCAATCATAGTTGGGAATATTATTTTTTAGTAATTATATGGGTAACTGATTATTGAATGGTCTCTGTTGATCCTTGGGTATTTTTTGATGAATTTTGGAGATTAAGAATAGTATTTTTTTATAAAAGTTTATTATTTTTCGTGGCTATCTTATATTAAAATAATGTTTTTATGACTTTATTTAGAGACAAATGTTATGAGTTATGGTGTATGACAATGTGATAAAATCCTCCTAATTTTTGGGTTTCAATCTTAGTTTGGATTATTATTTTTTAGTAATTATATGGGTAATTGATTATTGAATGGTCTTTTTTGATACTTGGGTATTGTTTGATGGATTTTGGAGATTAAGAGTAGCCTTTTATTTTTATAAAAGATTTTGATTTTATGGTATTATCTAATATCTTTCTATCCATTTTGATTTTGGTTAATGTCTAAAGACAAGAAAAAGATATGGTTCATCTTTTGTGGATTACGTGATTCTGTAGAATTTGATTCTATCACTTCAAGTGTGACTATGTCATCTTGAATAATCATTTTTTGGAGAAAGGATGAGTTTGTGGTGGATATTGATTAAAAGATGAAACTATAATTAACTAGTTGGTTTGTTTCCTAATGTTATTATTCAATGTAGTAAAATAATTCCTCAAATTAATGAAAATGGCCTTTAAATAAAAATGATTTCACGTTACTTTTCCTACTATGAAATAAAATACTATTCAACCCATTACAATTTTATGGTTTTATGGTTGTTAACATTTTTCAGGATCATGTTATCTATCACTCTGAATCAGAACATGACACTTATTTTTCCTTTTATAACCATGTTTTCCTACATAAAACCCTAGTATGTGTTAACTCATGTGAACAATGAACTTCTGTTTCTTTTTTCTAATGTGATGGTTTTATTTACTATTTTTATGATGTGTGATTTTCAATAATGTTTCAAATCCTAGTTTTAAAATTATGAGGATTCAATTTCCCAAAGGTGGGAATGATGTAACTTCCTATGTTTTTGGAAATACACAACTACGTTCAACAACATACATGATAAGAGACATCAAGATTAAATGAACAACTAAATATTATTGTTTAAATGTATCCATTATAAACTTTCCATTGGAATGATAGGAATGAATTGTAACAATTAAATTTTCAAAATATGGTTTACACATGTTTAAATAATTATTCATTTTTTACCAAGTATATATGAAACGGAAATAAAAACAAATTGAATATAAATGATGTGTTTTTATGAAAACTAATTTAAAAATAATAAATATTTGTTTATAAATAAATATCACTATTTATGGATATTTATTTCATGGAAATATATGTTATATATTCAATTTCATGTTTTAAATTCATCTTATATGTTTACTAGATATGATATCAGAACAAATAAAATTTTTTTTGGATAAAAGAAGTATTTTTTTATTTTTTTTGTTTTAAAGCCTTTTGATGGATGACCCTTTTTAAATTTAGTTCCTGGAACCTTTATAATTTTTATTATAAAAAAATAAATTTCTTATATATAATAAGGACATAAAAATTTACGTTGGATAAATTTATTGTCATTTTCTAATAAAGTTCATTTTAAATGAATAGTTTGAAATACTACATTTTAATTCAAAACTACTTTTTAATAAAATTTATTTTATAGTTATATTGTCATTTTAATTGTTTTTTTATTGTAATTGGATTAATATTTTATCATTTAATCTGATTCTGGTCATTGGAAGTAGTTTCACTTTTAAATTGGAAATAATCAAATGTCAATCTTTTGATAGTTTTTACTTCATAAAACCCCGCTCTTCAGTTTTGAAAATGAGAATTAATTTTAAATTAATTTTTTAAGATTATTTGTTTTTAATTTGTAAAACTTTAGTCATTGGAAGTAGTTTCACTTTCATGATCCATTATTTTATTTTCCTTATCCAATCCCTATTCTCTTATTATTATATAATTACATAAAAAAAATTTATCCTCAATATACTAGTATATTTTTTTGGGATTTAATTGAACTAAACTTACAAAAAATTCCTTCTTATGGATACGAACATATTGTTTCTGTGTATGGAAAATTACTACATCACGAAACAATGATTGTTCAATTTTCCACAACCACCTCTCATGGTGGCCATTATGATGGAAATTTATTCATATATGGTATATAATATATATATATTTATCTATTCTTTTATAATTTTTATTTAAAATATACAATTATTATTTCCATGATGTGTAAATATGATAATTTCATTAGAGGAAGTCTGGACTTCCACCCACACAAAGGGATATGACTCGTTAATTCTATATGTGGAACGTATAATAAAAGTTTTTATTAAACCTAAGAGGAAATAATTTTAGAAATATAATATTTGTATTATAATATACATTTATATAATTTTATTATTATTATTTTAATATGAAAGTGAAATTAAAGTAGCGTTCATGCGTACATACGACCTACCGTCTCCATGAACTATGTATTTCATTTCATAACTCCAAATATTATGGATATTATAAATACTTTTATACTGGATATATATAGTTTATTTAAATCATGAATAATATTTTGAAGATGATTTACTTTTTACCACATGGACAATTTACATAAAAACAATATGAGTTTTGACTCAAGAACTGAACATCGACAAAACATCCGATATGAACTCAAATAATAAACAAATTGCTATAACATGAAAATAAATGATATAATCTGAATAATAAACTTTAAAAAGTTACTATAGAAATTATTAAACAACTTATTTATATTATTCAGGAATAACAACTAACATACGTGCCGATTTAGACTAAAGGAAATGGTACTTCTTAACAAACTTTTCATTCAGTGGGTTAATCTTCCACTTCTTGATTATGTAGTGGTATGATTATTTGAGAAATAAATATTGATATTGAATCTTGTATTTATACTTTAATTGTTTTTATTTACTGTAAATACATATAATCAATCTATTTTATTAAGTACATGATCTTTGTAAGGGAATTTCTATACTCAATTTCTACTCATTGTGTTTTTCATTTACTTAGTTGATTATATTATGCCATGATTATTTGTGGAATCATTATTTTTTATTTATATTAAAATTTCTACTTCTGTTTGAGTGTATATAATATTTCTACACAGAATAATCAAACTTACATATTCTTACATAATTTATTTAAACTTCATGAGGGAAATCTTAACTCAATATCAATTAATTGAGTTAAATATCCATGTCATTTGTTTTGTTTTTCCAAGAATATGTGTTAATGACCTGTGATCATTTTCCACCAAATATCGACTTATATTGGGTGTATTTATATTTTTTACACATAAAAATTTCATTAATTTATCTTTAATCTAATGATACGTTCATTGTAAGTGAGTTCATCTCAATTTACAATCTATTGAGACTTATTTATTATTATAAACAAATTCACTTTTATGGTGTATATATTTCCATTTGTTATATCATATCATGAATCTCCATATTTTCATTATATTATTAGCTTTGTTTAATGTTTTTATTTTTTTATTTTTATTAAAGTATTTATCAAGTGGTAATGGACTATTTTACCAAAATATTAATTTAAATGTCTTAATGATTTATTATTCTTAATCATTCTTATTAATGTCTATATTTTCATAATTCATTCATGTATTTATTTATATGAAAAAATATACTATAAAATTATGATTCTATAATTTCTTATAAAAGTTCCAATTTGGTATGGGACACATAGATTCAAAAATATATTTTTTTAAATGATTTAAATGGTTTTGGAAACAGATTGAATATTTCAATATATTGAATTTATTTCATGTGATTTATGAGTGAAATTTAGATAATTTCTATCTTTTATGTGATATTATTCATTAAAGGTACTTCAAAATTTGATAATTGGTTCTGTGATAAACCAAATACGGGTGGTTTCCTAATAAACCTAGGGCGGGTGAGCTTGTGATCGCTCTCCAATGAAATAGGTAACATGATGGTGGTAAACGATAAAGATAGTCATAAGAGATTTGGGGAATTTATTTCGATGATTATTCCATACGTGACCATGATGGTTACTCCATATGTATCTATGAAAGCTACAATTTGAGTATGATATGGATTCCACAAGTTGCCTTTATGTTTTATGATTTCTATAATGTTTTTTATGAATCTTATGATTACATGATGTAAGCTAAGTAGTTTATATTTTATGGGTGAAAGGAATAATTTTTTGAAAATGATTTCATTTTTATTAAATATTCATGGACTAACGGTTTCATTTCTAATTTTATATTACATTGTAATATTTTTATTCTCATACCATGTTTTGAAATTTTTTTCAAAGGAATTAAGGAATAATAATGTCAAGTATGGGATCAAGGAAAAGTTATTCTGTTAAAACATGAAATGATAACATGTTTCTTTTTAATGAGTTTTTTATTTATAAAAAATATGGATAGTGATTAGAAATGTCTGCATGTAATATTTAAGTAGTTATGTATAAGTTATGGCCAAATTCTTTAAAACTCTGGACATGAAAAAATCCTCTAAGTGAATTAAAGTCAAAGTAATGACTTATCTCAAGATTATGTAACATTTAATCTAGGGGTATTATAGTTGGTATCAGATGATGGTTTAAACAACTTTAGGGGTTAAGGGTTTTAGATAACCACATGGTAAGTCCTTATGTCTATTCTTTCAGTTAAATCCTAAATTTGTAACTTTTTCTGATCAAGGGATATCGGTTACAAATTGAAGGATAAGAATTTCAAACAACATTCTTATCTATTCTTAATAGTATGCTTTTAATAATTGTAAAAAAGTTTTTTTCAGATGATTATAAATATTTTTTTAGCATACAACTAACTTGCAAGAAATTTTTTGAGATATCAAACACCAGCACCATACCTCTATACCATCGTGGATCTTGGGTTGAATTTTATCAAATCATATTTTCTCAATATTATCATATTTTCAGGAAAGGTAAATTTTTTTAAGGAATTCTCAAAAAATTTACAATATCACAAGATTTTTATTCATATAATGATTTAGAAAAATGTATTGAAAAAGGATTCCCTTTCACAACTTATTTATATTTTCTTTTAAAATATAGTCATTCATCACATACTTATGTCATTTTAAAATGAATGTTGTTCTAAAGTTTCAACTCAAAATTGGTCTATCTTTTTTATAAAAACATATTTTATTAGATATTTTGAAATTATATGTCACACATGATTATTTTTAGAAGAAATGTTTCTATGAACACTCATATGATCCACATTGTACAAGGTGTATTTTGATAAATGAGGAAAATTATTTTGAAGGATCTCAAAATAATTATTGCAACACATGAACCTTCTATCTACGTGAACATGATGATGATGAGACTATGTGGACTCCACGATCAAGGTATGATATTATTCTTTGGGATTAGTTTTGTTTTATCATATAGAGGTGAAATAAAAAAAAATATATATAAGACATCAATAATTAAGAGGGATTTGTGATTTGGGAGGAAAATAAGATGTATAAGTTAACTGTTTAGGCTAAAAATGTTGGGGTTATATTTTAGTTTTATAAATGATACAACCTACAACATGGTTGACAACATGTCACATCCGGAAAGGCCCCGGGAATCGAAGTACAACTTATTATTTTTAGTTAAATTCTTTTATGGATCAAGAATATGTTTATTTTGGGAACTTATGTTTTATCAAATATTTATCCTTAGTATAGGAAAATGATTTTGTGATTAAGTGATAAATGTTATTTCAGAATTCATTCACTCATTTGGGAACACTATATGTCTAAGGAAAATAGAATACTATGTGATTTCATTTGAGGATATTTTATTGAATTTTATTTTGGGAGAATATTTTATTTTATTGTGGATATATGGATATTTGGGTTATTTATGGAAGTTGTTAACTTATTTAGGAAAATATGTGATTTGTTTAATTACTTTTAAGCCTGATACACTAAGAATAATTGAATTTATTTGGAGAGAAATGGGAAGATTTATCTTGAAGACTATGTGATCAAATCCCTCTACATTTTGGGTTTCAGTATTATATTGGATTATTATTTTTGTGGAATTATAAGGATAATTTTTTATTGAATAGTCTTTGTTGATCTTTTGGTATTGTTTCTTGAATTTTGGATATTAAGAGGAGTATTTCATTTTATAAATGATTATACTTTCTGGGGATTATCTAATCTTGTATTAACCATTTTGGTTTTGTTTAATGTCTAATTATGGGAGAAATATATAGTTCATATATTGTTGATTATATGAGTCTATATAACTTGATTCTAACACTACAGGTGTGACCAAGTCATCATGAATAATAATCATTTGGAGAAAATATTATTTTGGGGTATATATTTATTATCTGATGAAACTCTACATGATAAGTAAGTTTATTTCCATATGTTATTATTCTATGTAGTAAAATAATTCCTCAACATTATGAAAAGGACCTTAAAACAAAAACATATTACATGTACTTTTCCTATTGAGAATCCAATTACCATTTAACGCATCCCATGTTTATGGTTTTATGTTTATTAACTTTATCCTAATCATATTTTCTATTACACTCCATAAAAACATGACACTTATTTTTTCATCAATAACCATATTTTTTCCACAAGGAACAATATTATGTGTTATCTCATGTGACCTTTGTACTTCTGCATCTTTTTTTAAGTGATAGTTTAATTTACACATTTTTATGTGGGATTTTCAATAAAGAATATGATACCAATTTTAAAATATCAGGGATGCAATTTCCAAATGTGGGGAATGATGTCACATATCATTTTTATGAAAAAAACACTATGTTAAATAGCATACATGATATGCTACATCAATCTTAAACAAACAACTAAATATTATTATTTAAATATTACTATTATAACCTAGTTGTTGGAATGGTAGTAATTAATAGTATCAACTGAATTATTAAAATATTGTTTAAATATGGTTAAATAATGATTCATTGGTTTCCAAATTATTTAGAAATCGAAATGAAAACCAATTAAATATAAAGGATGTATTTTTTTTTGAAAACCTGTTTAGAATAAGAATAATTATATTTATAAAATCATATAACCCTTTATGGATTTTTATTTAATGAAAATATATTTTATATATTCAATTTAATTTTTTAAGTTAATATTATACGATTTAAAGATATTATATTAGAAAAAATAAATTCTTTCAGATAAAATAAGTGTTTTTTATAAAATACACATTTTCAGAATTTTGGTGGAAAACACTTTTTAAATTTATTTTTTGACACCTTTATATTTTCTATTTGTCTATATAAAATTATTAAATAGATTCGGAACATTATAATTTACATTGTTTATATTTTTTTTAGAAATCTTATAATTTTTAATTTTTAATGAATAGCGAAAATGAGTGTATTTTAAATCAAAACTGTATTTTCATCTAATTTATTTACATAAAAATATAGTAATTTTAATTTTTTTTAAATTTTAATTGGATTATGTTTATATCAATTAATACAATTTTTTTCATTGGAAGTAATTTTACTTTTTAATTGAAGATTAACACATGTCAATCGGTTGATAGTTTTTACTTCTTAGAAACCCACTTTTTGGTTTTGACAACAGAAATTAATTTAAATTTAGTTTATTAAAATTCATTATTATAAATTTATAAAAATGGATTCCTTATTTGGAATCAAAATATATAAATTGTGTAAATAACTACCTTAAATAGTTGTACATTACAATAGTAATTTCTGTAATAATTGTTATTTACCATGATTACAGTGTATATCAAGTAAATATGGGATAATACTAATATTATAATCATATTAAACTAGAATAACACATTTACTGATTCTATAGGAAGAGATATATTTGACCATGGTCATCATTGGGACTATTTGGGGCCCAAGGATCCAGTTGGTAGGGATGATGACTTGTTCTAAGACTTAATTTAAAATAATGAGAAATATAAAATAAAAATGTATCTTTTACTAAAAAAAAATTAATTTGTCTTATGTAAATGATCTATCCAAATTTAAATAGTAATTAGAAATCTAAAAATATATCTTACATCATGGTATTTAATTTATAGTTTTTTGAAATTAAATAAGAAAATTACATATGACACAATGATGACGTAGTAATTACCTTATTAATGAAATATTCAAATAAATGTTACTATAAATATTAAAATAAATATAATTTGAACATTTTGATACCATCCACAAATCTTATGGATAATTAAGACTTACTCTCTTTGACTTAACTCCTTCTGTTCAAATTAATCACGTTTTTATGACATTAATAAAATCAATTACTAAATAGTACAAAAATTGATAGAAATGAATTTATTTAGAGATAAATGTTAAGATTTATTGTTGAAGACTATGTGATCAAATCATTTTAAATTTGGGGTTTCAATATTAGTTTACATTATTATTTTTTAGTAATTATATGAGTAATTTATTATTGAATGGTCTTTATTGATCCTTGGGTGTTGTTTGATGAATTTTGGAGATTAAGAGTAGAATTTCATTTTATAAAAGATTATTGTTTTTAAGGATTACATTTTATTGAAAACATTTTTTTACTGTATTATGAGATAAATGTTAAGATTTATTGTAGAAGACTATGTGATCAAATCTTTAAAAATTTTGGGTTTCAATCTTTGTTTGGATTATTATTTTTCAGTAATTATATGGGTAATTGATTATTTAATGGTCTTTGTGGATCCTTGGGTATTGTTTGATGAATTTTGGAGATTAAGAGTACCATTTTGTTTTACAATAGATTATTATTTCTTGGTATTATCTTATATTTTACTATCCATTTTGGTTTTGGTTAATGTCTAAAGACAAGGGAAATATATTGTTCATCTTTTGTGAATTTTGTGAATCTGTAGAATTTGATTCGATCACTTCACATGTGCTTATGCCATCTTGAATACTCATATTTTCGAGAAAAGATGAGTTTTTGTATGATATTTAATGAAAGATGAATCTAAAATTGATTTTTAGGTTTGTTTCATGATTTTATTACTCTCTGTAGTTAAATAATTCCTCAAATTAATGAAAAGGGCCTTTTAACAAAAATGTTTTCTCTTTACTTTTCCAACTAGGAAATAAAACACTATTCAAACCATTACAATTTTATGGTTTTATGGTTGTTAACTTTTTCATGATCATGTTATCAATCACTCTGCATTAGAACTTGACACTTAGTTTTCCTTCCATATCCATGTTTTCCTACATGAAACCCTAGTATGTGTTATCTCAAGTGACCATTGTACTTCTCTTTCTTTTTTCTAAAGTGATGGTTTTATTTACAATTTTTCTAATGTGTGATTTTAAATAATGTTTTAGTTCATAGTTTTAAAATTATAAGGATGCAATTTCCCAAAGGTGGAAATTATGTAACATCTTATGTTTTAATAAATAAATAACTATATTCAACAACATACATGATATGATACATCAAGCTTAAACGAACAACTAAATATTATTGTTTAAATGTATCCATTATAAACTAGAAATTGGAGTGATAGGAATGAATTGTAACAATTTAATTTTGGAAATATGGTATACACATGTTCAAATAATGATTCATTGTTTACCAAGTTTATTCGAAATGGAAATAAAAACCTATTGAATATAAATGATGTGTTTTTATGAAAACTTATTTAAAAAAAGAATAATCTTGTTTATAAAGAAATATCACTCTTTATGGATATTTATTTGACGAAAATATATGTAATATATTAAATTTAATGTTTTAAATTCATCTTATATGTTTACTAGATATGATATAACATCAAATTTAATTTTTTCAGATAAAAGAAGTACTTTTCTATTATTTTGTTTTAACGCCTTTTGATGGATAACCCTTTTTAAATTTAGTTTATGACAACTTTTTAAGTTCTATTAGACAAAATAATATTCTTATTTATAATAAGGACATCAAATTTTACTTTGGAAAAATTTATTGTAATTTTCTAATAAAGTTCATTTTTAATGAATAGTGAAAAATAATACATTTTAATTAAATATTGATTTTTAATCAAATTTATTTTTATAGTTATATTTTCATTTTAATTGGTTTTGAATTTTAATCATATTAATATTTAATCTTCTAATCCAATTTTAGTCATTGGAAGTAACTTCACTTTTAAATTGGACATAAACACATGTCAATCTTTTGATAGTTTTTACTTCTTAAAACCCCGCTCTTTGGTTTTGAAAATGAGAATTAATTATAAATTAATTTTTTAAAATTATTTGTTTCTAATTTGTAAAAATTTATTCAAAATTAGGAATCATAAGGTGGAAGTTGTGTAAATATATACCTATTATTTTTCTAAATTATTAATAGAAACATTAGTAATTATTTTTATTTTCCATCGTTTACGGGTAAATATGGTAATTAATGGTAAAAAATAATATCGTAATAACATTAAACTACTCTAAAACATTTCTTAATCTTACATGATGATATATATCAGACCATTGGATTCTATGTGTCTATTTTAGGACCCCATAGAGTCACTTGGGTTCGATAATAACAAGTTATAAAAATTAATTTAAAATAAAGGGAAATATCACATAAGCATGTATCGTTTACCTCAAAAATTTTAATTTGATATATATATATTATATATAGAACTAAAAATATTCCTTATAAAGATAAACATATTTCTTATATAATGTTATTTTCTTTTTAATATTTTGACATTATATATATTTTTTTTATTTGTGACAAAATGATGATGCCATGACTACCTAATTAATGAATGATTCAAATAAATGATATTATAAATTTTAGAAAAAATATAATTTAATATTTTTATACTATCCAAGAATATTCATGTTGATTATGAAAAATTATATTTTATTTAATTCCTCTGGTTCAAAGGAATTATTTTTTAATAACTTTAACAAAAATACAGTTAATAAATAGTGTCAAAATTCACATAAATGAGTTTTTAAAACAAATACTATTTTATTAAATGATATAATATTCCTAAATATATAAGATTAAAAAAAATAACTTATATAATGTAAAAAATATCATTAATTATCCAATAGTGGTTCTCTTGGAATTTTTAGTAACTATTGTAACCATATGTTATTAAAATACAAGAAGTCATGGTAAGAGTTAATGTTTTTAACTAATGGTTAAAGCTAAAATATAAATATGATTTTGTGACCAAAAATTTCATAAAACAAATTGATTTAGTAGTTTGAGACCCAAAATATTTTTATCCTTGTAATCAATAATTTTTTGGCCATTTAGAACCAATGATAAATTCATAATAAAATAATATTTTAAGACTTTCCTAAAGTGCCCATCCTCCCTCTTATAAAATGCCACCACCTCTACCCACTTACTCAGACTTCTCAAGCCCCTTGAATTGTCAAATTTCTACTAAAATAATCTCCCAAAATCCCTAACCTCCACCTAGAATCCTTGACATGGGAATATTGAAATTTTAAAAAGCCTTTTGTATCAAATCAAAAGAAGTTACTCCATTTAGAAGTAACGTCTTATCTCATGTTCCTTTCATTAATTTTCCTTATCCATTACCTATTGTCTTCTTATTATGTGTTTACATAAAAACACTAGTATTCTCAATATACTAGTATATTGTTGTGAGAATTATTCAAACTACACTTACAAATACCTCCATTATATGGATACGAACATATTGTTTCTGTGTACAGTACATTACTACCTCACAAAACAATGATTGTTCAATTTTCCACAACCACCTACCATGGAGGCCATTATGATGGAACTTTATTTATATATATTATATAATATATATATATAATGTCTCTATTATTCTATAATTTTAATTTACAATATACCTTTATTCATTCCATGATTTGTAAATATGATAATTTCATTTGAGGAATTTTGGACATCCACCCACTCAAAGGGATATGACTCGTTCATTCTATCCGTGGAACGAATAAAATAGGTTCTATTAAAGATATGTGGAAAAAAATTCATAAATATAATACTAGAATTATAATATACATTTATATCATTTTATTATTATTCTTTTAATATGAAAGAGAAATTAAAGTATCATTTAGGCGTACGTACAGCTTATAGTCTCCATGAACTGTGCATTTCATTTCTTAATTCCAAATATTATGGATATTATAAATAAATATATACTGGATATATATATATTATATTTAAATCTTAAATAATATTTTTTAGATGATTTACTTTTAACCACATGGAAAATTTACATAAAAATAATTTATGTTTTCACTCAAGAATTGAAGATCGACAAAACATCCGATATGAACTCAAATAATTAACAAATTGCTATAACATGAATATAAATGATATAATATGAATAATAAACATTATAAACTTACTAAAAAAAGTTGAAACTAGCTTATTTATATTATTCATGAATAACAAGGAATATACTTGATGATTTAGACTAAATGTAAGGGTACTTCTTAACAAAAGTTTCATTCATTTGGTTAATTTTCCACTTCTTGATTATGTAGTGCTATGATTATTTGAGAAATAAATATTGATATTCAATCAGGTATTTAAACATTATTTGTTTTTTTATATTTAATACACATAATCAATCTTTTTTATTAAGAAAATGATCTTTGTAAGGGAATTTATATACTCAATTTCTACTCATTGGGTTTTACATGTACATCGTTGATTATATTATGCCATGATTATTTGTGGAATCACTATTTTATATTTATATTGCAATTTCCACTTCTGTTTGAGTGTATATACTATTTCTACAGATAATAATCTAACGAACATATTCTTACCTAATTTATATGATCTTCGTGAGGGAAATCTTAACTCAATATCAATTCATTGAGTTAAATATCCATGTCATTGGTTTTGTTTTTACAAGAATATGTATGAATAACCTTTTATTGTTTTAAACCAAATATCCACTTATATTGGGTGTATATATATTTTTTACACATTAACATGTCATTAATTTATCATTAATCTAATGATACGATCATTGTAAGAGATTTCATCTCAATTAACAATCCATTGAGACTTATTTTTTGTTATGAACAAATTCACTTTTATGGGGTATATATTTCCCTTTGACATATCATATCATGAATCTCCATATTTTCACAATATTATTAGTTTTGTTTAATTTTATTATTTATTTATTTTTATTAAAGTATTTTATTATGTGGTAAGTGACTATTTAACTAAATCATTATCACTACTACAAAAACGGGCAAGGGATGCGCTTCACTTTTATCAGTGCTAAAAAAACCGCTGATAAAGGCCCCCCCTATATCAGCGCTTTTTTTAGTGCTGATAAAGTGGGCCCCTTTATCAGTGCTTCTTTTAGTAGCACTGATAAATTGGTGATTTATAAGCACTTTTCCCGATCGCTGATAAATGTTATGTTTCAAAACAAAATCATGAAAACTAATATTTTTTTTATATAAGTAGATTTATATTAATATAAATACAATATATATTTTTTAAATATGTCATATATACGTATAAATATACAATTACATTTAATATATACGAAATTTAGTAAAAATGGATTCAAAATATTTTAACAAAATATTATTAATTAATAATTTTCTAATTATTATCGATTAAAAATAATTTAATAACAATTTGAGGACACAAGAATTCAAAACAATTAATAAAAGATCTAAAATATGTAGAAAATGTTACTCAACGTTCAAACGGCCATAACTTTTGATCCGTGTGTCTGTTTGAGCTCTACAGCATATCAAATCGAAGCCTGCGACGAGATCTACGCGTTCGTGACACAGGAATGGCCTCTGTTACATTTTTATTTCCCAAAAAGGCCCAGAAGGACTCCAAAACTGAGTTTTTATTCGGGATACCCCGATTTTTTAACATTAAAACATGTATAACTTCTGATCTAGATGTCCGTTAGGCCTATACCACATATCATACCAAAGATTGTTTCATTTTATTCTATTTGACTGATTGTGGCATTGAAACGGAATTCTAGATTATATTTTATGGTATTTTTTACATTCTATGGCTTTTCAAATATATATATATATATATATATGTATTTATTCCTAAATATATATCTGTCTGTGGGTGGGTGGGTGCCATGTGTGTGTTTGTGTGTGTTGTATATATATATGTATTTATTTATTTATTTACTTTTAAACACACATCAAAAACCTATTTTTTCATAAATGTATTTAAAAATAATCTTATAAGTACATTATATGGCTTTTCAAATACATATATATATATATGTATTTATTCGTAAATATATATGTGTCCATGTGTCTGTGTCTCACTGTGTGTTTCTGTGTGTTCTATATATGTATGTATGTATTTATTTATTTATTTATTTAAAAACACAAATAAAAAACATATTTTTTCATAAATTTATTTAAAACTAATCTTATAAGTATATATTAATATACAAATAAATATATGTATAAAAAATTATAACTAAAAATATATATATAAATATATTAATATTCAAATTAATATATATATACTAATATATAAATAAATATATTTATATTAATATAAATCTATATCAATATATGAATAAATATAACTATAGATATAGATATATCCCAAAATAGAGAACAAAATGAAATTTCTTAGTGGTAAAGGTCTAGCCGCGAAATGGGGGAGGTCCAGGGTTCGAGTTCGGGTGGAAGCGAAGGGGGTGCGCATGTATGAGGATGCACGGGAAGGGAAGCACACAAGAGACCTGATATCACAGATAAAGGGGGTGTGAAGCACTGATAAAAGCACTCCCTAGATTTTTTTTTTATTTTTTTTATTTTTTTAAATTTTTTATGACCATTATCAGCACTTTCTAAAAGTGCTGATAAAGTCCTCTTTTATCAATGCTAAAAAAGAACTGATAATGGGGTCTTTTATAAGTGATTTTTTTATAATTGAAAAAATCATCCTTTATTAGCGCTTTTCGGAGTGCTGATAAAAGGTCCCCCCCCCCATATTAGCGTTGAGCTTTATAGTTCTGTTAAAGCCCTTTTCTAGCGCTGATATAGGTCGTTTTTTGTAGTAGTGTATTTTAAAAATATTAATTATTTATTATTCTAAATCATTCTCATTAATTTCTATACTTTCATAATTAATTCAAGTATTTATTTATTTGAAAAAATATACTTTAAAATTCCTATTCGATAATTTCTTTTAAATTTTCAAATTTGGTATAGGACACTTAGATTCAAAAATCACTTTTTTAAAATATTTTAAATGGTTTTGGGAAATGATGGAATATTTCAATATATTGGATTTATTTAATTTGATTTATGAGTGAAATTTTGGTAATTTCTATCTTTTATGTGTTATTATTTTTTAAAGGTACTTATAAATTTGATAGATGGTTCCGTGATAATACAAATACGGGTGGTTTCATAATAAACCTAGGGCATGTGAGCCTATGATTGCTCTCCAATGCAACAGATAACATGATGGTGGTAAATGATAAAGATCCTCATAAGAGATTTAGGGAATTTATTTGGATGAGTATTCCAAACGTAACCATGAAGGTTGCTCCATATGTATTTTTGAAAGCTAAAATGTGATTATGATAGGGATACAACTAGTTACCTTTATGTTTTATGATTTCTCTGATTTTTTTTTGTAATATTATGATTACATGATGTAAGCTTAGTTGTTTATGTTTTATGAGTGAAAATTATTATTTTTTGAAAATTATTTAATGGGTCTAAAATATTCATGGACTAATGGTTTCATTCCTTATTTTATATTACATTGTAATCTTTATATGCTCAAACAATTTTTTGAAATGTTTTTCATTGGAATTAAAGAATAATAATGTCATGTATGGGATCAAGGAAAATTTATTCTGTTAAGACATGAAATGATATCATGTTTCTTTTTAAATAATTTTTTATTTATGAAAAAAAGGATAGTGAGTAGAAGTGTCTAATTGAAATATTTATGTTATTATGTATGAGTTATGGAATAATTATTCAAAAATATAAACATGAAAAAAATCCTAGGAGTGAATTATAGTGAAATTAATTACTTATATCAAGATTATGTAACATCTAATCATGGGACCTTATAGTCGGTATCAGTGGATGGTTCAGACAACATTAGGGTTTAAGGGTTTTGGATAACAACATGATAAGTCCCTATGTCTATTATTTCAGTTAAATCCTAGTTTTGTAACTTTTTCATATCAAGGAAAGTTGGTTACAAATATAAGGATATGGATTTCAAACAACATTCTTATCTCTTCTTGATAATATGCTTGAAATAATTATAATAATATTTTTTTCAGATGATTATGAATATTTTTGTAGCATACAACTCACCTGTAAGTTGTTTTTTGAGATATCAAACACCACCACCATACCTCGATAACATCGTGGATTTTGGGTTGTATTTAATCAAATCATATTTTCTCAATATTCTCATTTTTTCATGAAAGGTAAATTTTTTGAAGTAATTCTCAAATATTTTACAATATCATAAGATTTTGAATCATATTTTGATTTTGAAAAAGGTGTTGAAAAAGGATACCCTTGCGCAACCTATTTATATTTTTGTTTTAAAGTATAGCCAATCATCACATATGTATGTCATTTTAAAAGGAATTTTTTTCGAATGTTTCAACTTAAAATCGGTCTAACTATTTTATAAAATTCATAATTTATTAAATGTTTTGAAATTATATGTCATACATGATTATTTTTAGAAAAAAATTTCTATGAGCACCCATATGACCCACATTGTACAAGGTGTATTTGAATAAAGGAAGAAAATTATTTTGAAGGATCTCAAAATAATTTTTGCAACACATGAACCTTCTATCTATGTGAACAAGATGATGATGAAACTATATAGACTCCATGATCAAGGTATGATGTTATTCTTTTATATTAGTTTTGTTTTTTCATATGGAGATTATATAAAAAAATTTCAATACATATAAGACAACAATAATTAAGAGGTCATTGTGATTTGGGATGAAAATGAGATGTATAAGTTAACCATTTAGGTTAAAACATGGTAGGGTTATTTTTAGGTTTTATAAAAGGGACAACCCACAATATGGGTGACAATAGGTGACATCCATAAAGGCCCCAAGAATAAAAGTATAACTCATTATTTTTAGTTAAATGTTTTTATGGATCAAGAATATGTTTTTTGAAAACTTATGTTTTATCAAATGATTATCCTTAGTATAGGAAGATGATTTTGTGATTAAGTGATAAATGTTATTTTATAAGTCATTAACTCATTTGGGAACACTATATATCTAAGGAAAATAGAATACTATGGGATATCATTTGAGAATAATTGATTGAATTTTATTTTGGGAGAGTATTTGATTTTATTGTGGATATATGGTAATTTGGGTAATTTATGGAAATTGTTAACTTATTTTGGAGAATATGTGATTTGATTAATTACATCTAAGCCCGAGACATTAATAATAATCGGTGTTATTTGGAGAAAAATGAGAAGATTTATCTCGAATGACTGTTTGATCAAATACCTCTATATTTTGGGTTTTAGTATTAGTTTGGATTATTTTTTTGTAGAATTATAAGGGCAATTGTTTATTGAATGGTATTTTTTTAAATTTGGGTATTGTTTCTTGAATTTTGGATATTAAGAGTAGTATTTCTTTTTATAAATGATTATACTTTTTGGGTTTTATCTAATCTTTTATTAACCCTTTTGGTTTTGGTTACTATCTAATGATGGGAGAAATATATGGTTCCTCTTTTGTGGGTTATATTATTCAATAGAATTTAATTCTAACACTTTAGGTGTGACAAAGTCATCATGAATACTAATAATTTGGAGAAAAGATTATTTTGGGGTATATATTTATTATAGGATGAAACTCTACATGATTTGTATGTTTGTTTCAATATTTTATTATTCTATGTAGTAAAATAATTCCTAAACATTATGAAAATGACCTTAAAACAAAATCATTTTACGTGTACTTTTCCAATTGGGAAAACATATACCATTTACCACATCCCATATTTATGGTTTTATGTTAATTAACTTAATCTTAATCGAATTTTATATTTCTCTCCATCAAAACTTGACAATTAGATTTTCATCAATATCCATGTTTTTTCACAAGGAACCATAGTATGTGTTATATCATGTGACATTTGTACTTCTCTATCTTTTTTTAAAGTGATTGTTTTATTTACAGTTTTTTATGTTGGATTTTCAAAAAATAATATGATACCAATTTTAAAATATCAGGGATTCATCATCCAAAATGGGTGAATGATTTCACATACCATTTTTATGGAAAAAACACTATGTTAAATAGTATACATGATATGCTACATCAATCTTAAACAAACAAACAAATATTATTATTTAAATGTTACTATTATAACCTAGTTGTTGGAATGGTAGGAATGAATAGTATCGACTGAATTATGAAAATATTGTTTAAACAATGTTAAATAATGATTCATTAGTTTCCAAATTTTTCAAAAATGTAAATAAAAACCAATTAAATATAGAGGATGTGTTTTTATGAAAACCTGTTTAAAAAGAGAATAATTATATTTATAAAATCATATCACCCTTTATGGATTTTTGTTTAAGGAAAATATATGTTATATATTTAATTTAATTTTTTAAGTTCATATTATATTATTTCCAGATATAATATAAGAAAAAATTAATTCTTTTGGATAAAAGAAGTGTTTTCTAAAAAATACACTTGTACAGAATTTTGGTGGCGAACCCTTTTTAAATTAATTTTTTGACACCTTTATATTTTATATTTTCCTATATAAAATTATTCTATAGATGCAGAACATTAGAATTTACATTAGTAATATTTTTTGTAATAATATGATAATGTTTATTTGTTTAATGAATAACGAAAAATACTGCATTTTAATTCAAAACTGTATTTTAATCTTATTTATTTATATAAAAATATTGTAATTTAATTTGTTTTAAATTTTAATTGTGTTATGTTTATATCAATTTATACAATTTTTGTCATTGGATGTATTTTTACTTTTTAATTTTACATAAACACATGTCAATCTGTTGATAGTTTTTTCTTCTTAGAAACCCAGTTTCTGGTTTTGACAACAGAAATTAATTTAAATTTAGTTTCTCAGAATTAAATGTTTTAAATTTAGAAAAATTAATTCTTTCTTTTTAATCAAAAGGTATAACTTTTTTAAATAACTACCTTTAATATTTGGACATTAAAAATAATAATTTCCGTAAAAAAGTTTATTTTCCATGATTAAAAGTTGAATCAAGTTGATAAAGGTAAGAAATAATATTATAATAATATTAAGCAAGGATAACACATTTTATAATTTTGTTGGAAGAGATATGTTGGACCATGTTTATCATTGGGTCTATTTGGGGACCATGGAGCCACTTTGTAGGGATGATAATTTTTATAATACATAATTTAAAATAAAGAGAAATATAAAATAAATATGTATCTTTTACTAAAACTATTTTAATTTGGCTAATGTAAATGATCTATCCAAATTTAATTAGTAATTAGAAATCTAATAAAATTTATTACATCATGGTATTTTATTTATAATTTTTAGAAATTAAATAAAAAATTTTGTACCACACAATGATGACGTAGTAATTACCTTATTAATTAAATATACAATTAAATTTTTTTATAAATATTAAAATAAATATAATTTGATCATTTTGATACCATCCAAGAATTTTATGGATTATTTAGAGTTATTATCTTTTAATTAAATCCTTATGTTTGAAGTAATCATGTTTTTATGACTTTAATAAAATCAATTACTAAATAGTATCAAAATTGACATAAATGTGTTTTTAAAATAAGTACTTTTTTATAAAATGATATAATGGTACAAAAAAACTAGGATTCGGGAAACTGACTTATATAATGTTTTAAATGTAATTAATTATCTAATTTTGTTTTTCTTTACATTATATGGTAATTATAGTAACCATAAATTATTAAAATGAAAGGAGATGTCGTAATAGTTAATGTTTTTAAATAAGGGTTAATGCTAAAAGGTAATGTTAATTTTGTGGCCAAATGTGGTCCAAAACCAATATTTTTAGAGTATTTTGACCCAAAATCATCCTAAATTTTATATAAATGACTTTGGGACTTTTTAATCTAAAAATAATTTATAATAAAATAATATTTCAGGATATTCCTAAAGTTCCCATCCTTTCTCTTATAAAAGGCCACCACCTCTAGCCACATACTCATACCTCTAATGACCCTTAGATCATTAAAATTATACTCAAATAATCTCTCAACATCTCTTAATTCTTCATATAATCCTTAACTTGGGATGATGGAAATAAAAGAATGGATTTTTTGTCAACACAAAAGATGTTACCTGATTTAGAGGTAACGTCTTCTCTCATGTTAATTTCCATTATTTTCCTTCTCCACTCCCTATTATATTCATATTCTATGATTACATAAAGACAAAAAAATCCTAAATATACTAGTATTTTTTTATGATAATTATTATAACTACAGTTACACATAAATCCATCTAATGGATACAAGCAAATTGTTTCTATGTACAGTGAAAAACTATCTCACAAAATGATGATTATTCAATTTACCCCTTCCACCTATCTTGGATTCCATTAGGAAGAAACTATATTTAAATAGGATATATTTTATATTTATATTTTATCTATTATTATATAATTTTTAGTTACAAGAATCCTTTATTCACTGCATGATGTGTAAATATGATAATTTAATTTGGGGATGTGTGGATTACCGGCCCCTCAATGTGAGATGACATGTTCATTCTATACATGGAAACAATAAAGGAAAGTTTTATTAAAACTTTAACACAAAAATAAATAAAAATATTAATAGTATTATAATAAGCATTTATATCATTTGATTATTATTATTTTTATATGAAAATGTAATGAAATTAGCGTTCACGCATACGTACGACTTACCATCTCCATGAATGGTCCATTTCATTTATTATCTACAAATATTATGGATATTATAATTAAATATATATATATATATGATATATAAATCATTAATAATATTCTATAGATTATGGAATTTTTACGACAAGGATAATTTACATCAAAACAAGTTCATTTTTTACTCAAGTACCAAACATGGACCAAATGTCTGATATGAACTCAAATAATTATCTAATTTATATTACATGATAATAAGTGATATTAAATGAATAATAAAATTTAAAAAGGTTCTAACCAAATAATAAATAAACTTATGCTCAATATTTAGGATGAATAAGGAATATATGTGACGATTTGGACTCAAAGTAAGGGGTCTTCATAAACCAATTTCTAATCTTTGTGTTAATCAACTACTTCATGATTATGTCGTTCTATGATTATCTATGAAATAACTTTTGTTATCAAATATTGTATTTATAAATTATTTTATATATATTTATTTAATACACATAATCAATCTATTTCATTAAGAAACTATTCTTTGTAAGGTAATTTCCAAACTGAATTTATACTCATTGGGTTCTATGCATATTTTGTTGATTATCTTCTGACAATATTATGTATGGAATCAATGTATATATATTTATTTTGCAATATACACTTATATTTATGTGGATATAATTTTTATACACATAATCATCCCATTGATAATTTCATACTTCATTTATGTGAACTCTGTATGGGAAATCTTAACTCAATATCTATTCATTGAGTTAAATATCATTGTCATTGGTTTTTTTTCTCAATAATATGTGTGAATTTACATTGATTGTTTTACACTAAATATCCACATATATTGGGTGTGTTTATTTCTGTAACACATTATTATGTAATTGATTTATCCTTAATCTAGTGATATAATTTTTAAGGGATTTCATATGAATTTACAATCCATTGTGACTTATATGTTGTTATTCACCAATTCACTTTAAGAGTGTATATACTTCCCTTTGAAATATTATATCATGAATCTTCTTTTTCTCAGTATATTATAAGTTTTGTTGAATTTTATTCTTTATTTACTTTTACTCAATTATTTTATCAAGTGGTAAGGTACCCTTTAACTGAAACATCATTTTAATTATTTTAAATATTTATTCCTGTAAATTATTTTCATTAATGTCCTTGTTTAAAAAAAATTAAGGATTTATTTATATGTTCACATATGATTTAAAATTATAATTATATAATTTCTATTACAAGTTTAAAAGTGGTATGGGACAGTTTGATATAAAAATATCTCTATTAAATGTTTTAAATGGTTTTGGAAATGGATTGAATATTTTAATATCCTGAATTTATTTCTTTTGATTGATATGTGGAATATTGATAATTTTAATCTTGGATGTGTTATGAATATGTAATGGTACTTAAACAACATATGGTTGGTTAACTTATAAAATAAATACAGGTGGTCTTGTGAGAAACCTAGGTCAGGTGATTCATTGATATCTCTTTAATGCATTGGGTAACGTGATGGAGGTAAATTCTAAATTTTCTCCAAAGATATTTTTGAAATAGACTGTTATGGTTATTCCAAATGTAGACATGATGGTTACTCCCTATGTAGCTATGAAAGATATAATATAAGTATGATATGGATTATATTTGTTACCTTTATGTTTTGAAATTTCAATAATGTATTGTAGAAATCTTATGATTACATGATTTAAGAAAAGTAGTTTATGTTCTATGGTTGGAAATATGATTTTTTGAAAATGTTTTCATAGGTTTTAAATATTCCTGGTCTAACGGTTTTATTCCTTATTTTATACTCCTTATTAATATTTTTATTCTCATCAAATGTTTTTAAAAAAATTTCATAGGACTTAAAGAATAATAAAGTCAAGAACAAGATCAAGGAAAAGTTATTCTATTGAAACATGAAATGATAACATATTTCTTTTTAAAGACTTTTTGTTTTATAAAAAATATATATAGCAAGTAGAAGTCTCAACATATAATATTTATGTTGATATATATTAGTTATGGCCTAATTTTCTAAAAATATAATCCTGAAAAGATCCTTGATGCTAATTAATGTCGAAATAATTACTTATCTCAAGATTATGTAACGTTTAAGGTTGGGGCCTTATTTTTGGTATCATATCATGGTTTAGACATATGAGTGATTAAGAGTTTTTTATAACCACATGGTATGTCCCTATGTCTATTCTTCCAGTTATATCTTTGTTTTATTGATTTTTCATATCAAGAAAATTCTGATACAAATTGAAGGATAAGGATCTCAAACAACATTCATATCTCTTCATGATGACATGCTTACTATAATTAGTGCACACACATGTTTGTATGGTTGTGAAAGTTTTTCTAGTATACGACTCACTTGCAAGATGTTGTTTGAGATATCAAACACCTCCACAATACCTCGATAACATCATGGATCATGGGTTATATTTAATTAAATCATATTTTTCAATATTCACATATTTTCAAGAAAGGTAAATATTTTAGATGAATATTCAAATACTTTACCTTATCACAAGATTTTGAAGCATATTATGATTTTGAAAATATTGCTAAAAAGAAGACATTTGTTAAACCTCTTTATATATGATTTTAAAGTATTGTATTTCATCATATACTTATGGTATTTTAAAAGGGTCATTGATTGAATGTTTCAACTCAAACTCAGTCCAACTATTTTATAAAAATGATGTTTTATCAGATGTTTTGAAATTATAGGTCATACATGATAATTTTCAGGAACTATTTTTCTGTGAACACCCATATAACCCATGTTGTACAAGGTGTATTTGGATAAAGGAAGAAAATTATTTTGAAGGATATCTAAATCACTATTGAAATGCATGGACCTTATATCTATATGAAAAATATAACGAAGAAACTAGGTGGACACCATGATCAAGGTTTGATGTAACTTCTTTGGGAATAGTTTTATTTTAACATATAGACGTGAAATAAAAAAACCAATATATATAATACAACATTTGTAACACCCTGCCCCTACATCATTGTCTTGAGGAGGTGGTGAGGGTTAATTGGCCTTAAGCGACGTTCCCAATGTGAAAAAGGCTGGAAATAAATGATGAGGGATTTCAGAACAAATTGGGGAACGATTTTACCTTATGACAAAACCAACCAAACCATCCACTACAAACAACTATATGATGAATGTCAATCCAAAAATTCAGGAATTTAATCCCAAAGGAAAACCAAGTTGTTCCACAATACAAACCAAAACCAATACAACCAATACCATATCAGAGTACTATACGAAAGACTCAACAGAAGACCCAAAATAAACCACGACACACTCCATGGCTCCACACCAAGATCCATGCTCCAAGCTCCACCCAGACATCACGATGCACCACTAATGGAAGGTGATGCCTTACCTTTTCCCATGTCACGATACACAACATCTGGAAAGACACCAACATGCCAAAGAAGGGGGAGAATAACTACTTAGTAGGATTTCCCCAAATGACTTCCCTATACAAACCACTAGGATAAAACCATTATCAGGTTTATAAAAAGAAGTTTATATAAAATAATCACAAGTGCATCTGTAACCATCAGCCAAACACACCATTACCAAGCCATCTTGCCAAAACAAAGTAACCAAGGGAAATACAAAGAAACATGCCACAACAAATTTCATTATTTACACATTAACACAAAAATTTCCATCTTGCAAAGAAATTCCCAACAAAGTGACCATAATGGTGGAAATTTTGTCCAACCCGTTCACCCATTCACAACTAGCAGTACTTCCAGACCACTTATCCTTTGATGGTGGCCCTTCGGTCCACTATCCATCCCCTTTTATAGTGGTACTTCCTTCCCACTTCCACACAATATTCCAAATCAAGTCATAACCAAGAACATAACCCACCAAGGCCACAACAACATGAAATAAACCACTTTCATTACTTGTCAACGACTTTAATAAGTCTCCCATTTATTGAAACCACCCTCAAACCATTTTCAATGAAACGAAACATTTCAATAAAACAACATCTTTATTGAAAACCATTTTCATCAAATAAAATTCACAAATCATTCACCGCAACCCATTTTAAAATCCACAACCAGAAACACTTCACCCCAAAAACCCAATTTTTCCTGAAATTCTCTAAAACATCACCCAAGGGATTTTTAACCATTTTCACAGATCAAACGAAATTAATTTCAATCCAACAAAATTAATTGAAACCAAAACCATTAGCTCTAACCATGTGGAGTTGATAGAGAAGCCACCTACCTTTAGGGTTCCGAAAAAATCGACCAACAAGCAACAACTATTCAAAACTGTCAAATGCACCACGAAAACCTCTCTAGATATCCTTCCCTAACAACAAAAAGCCTTAAAATTAACATCCAAGGAAACCACATCCCTAGAACTAAACAGAATGGGTGTAGATATAGAAAACTGCGATAGAGAGAAATGTATATATAGAGGAAAACCCAAGGAAACCAAAAGGAGAGACTTACCTGGGATAAACTACCTTCAAACCACCATGAAATCCCATTGATTTTTTCCAAAACGAGTGGGAGATCACCCTCAACTTCTAAGAACCCGAAATTGCGAGTGAGGCTCAAGTGGGAGAGAATTTAGAGAGAAATGAGGCAATCCCTAGTGAACCCATGTTTTAAAACCATATTTTTATGTGGCTACACGGTTTGCATGCACAGTTTGGAAAAAGTGTGCTAACCATAGAAACGCTACTGCATCATGAGCAAGTATCTGCACGGTTTCCTTGAACGGTTTGGAAAATCGTGCATAGTCCGTGTGAAGCCTAATATCTCCCCTGACACGGTTTCTTGGAAAACTCGCATGGTTTCCCTTAATCGTGCTAAAACTGTGCTCCCTGTAAAAAGAATCCAAACTTATTCAAAACCATTCTATACTCTCCCAACTCTTCCCAACTCATCTCATGCACTTTAAACACATAAAAATCATAAAAAATGCTACGTACCTCAAACAAGGGGTACTAAATTCTCCCCAACATTGGACATTCCATCATCGGAAAGTAGAGAACTCACCTTTTGCTAAAAGTGCTCATGCCATTGCTCGACCATCTCTTTCTCCTACTCCCAAGTCTCCTCTTGGATCTGGCCATACTACCGCAAAACCCTAACCAGTATGATGCTTTTACCCTGTAAGACATTCTCTTACCTATCCAAAATCTGCACTGGAACGTGCACCAACGAAGCATCCGGCTCTAGCTCCACATGATCCCATCGAATAACATGGCTCAGATCCGTCTGATACTTTCTCAACTGCAACACATGAAACCCATTGTGCACCGCACTGAACCTAGGTGGAAAATCCAAATGATAATCCACCTCACCAAACCGCTCAATAATCTAAAAAGGTCCAATATTCCTCGAAGATAAAATTACATGCTTGTGAAACCGACGATGTCCCAACCTAGGAGAGATCCTCAAGAAAACATGATCCCTCACTTGGAACGACAATGGTTGTCGATAATGATTTGCATACGATTTCTGACGACTCTGAGCCATCTCCATTATCTTCCTGATGAACCTGATCTTCTTCATTGTCTCCTAGACAAGGCTATGTCCAACCATCGATAACTCACTCATTTCCTACCAGCATATTGGAGAATGACACGACCGCCCATACATCACTTCAAATGGATCCATATCTATGGATTCCTGATATCTGTTATTGTATGAGAACTCAACCAACGACAATTACTCCTCCCACGAGCCACCAAAATCCATAACACAAGCCCGCAACATATCCTCCAAGGTTTTTATCAACCTCTCGGATTGACTATCCATCTAAGGGTGATACATCGTGATCATAGTCAACTGTGTCCCAAGGGATTGCTGCAAGTATTTCCAAAAACGATATGTAATACTCAGATCTCTATATGATACAATTGAAACTGAAATACCATGCCGCTTTACCACCTCCGGAAGATAGATTTTGGACAGATCCTCCACCATATTAGATTCACAAATCGGGATGAAATGGGTCGATTTGGTTAGTCGATCCACTATCACCCAAATTGCATCGTGCTTTCTGATCGTTCTTGGGAGACCTGTGAAAAAATCAATCACTATTTTCTCCCACTTCCGAACAGGTATTGGTAAAGACTACAACATTATTTCTGGCCTCTAATGCTTTGTCTTGACCTGATGGCAAGTCAAGCATCTCTAAACAAACTTAGCCACTTTTCCTTTCATACTTGGCCACCAGAACTGTCCTTTCAATGCTTTATACATTTTCTGAATTCCAGGATGAAGAAACCACCTGGAATGATGATACACCCTTAGAACATCCTCCTGAAAAGAAATTAGTACAACCATATGATTCATAAAACAAAAAACTAAATCTCTATTCAGTTTCCAACCCTCAATGGTCTCCCCACCATGGAGTTATGACCTCATGTTCAAACACTCAGAATCAGATATATACGCCTCTTTATCCAGGAAAACCAAGTTAGGAATCAAAAAAATCGGAAAGAAGACCACTCTATCACGATGTTCCTCACATTCCAACCCCCTATCAGCTATAACCGACATCAACTGCCACTGGTCTGATGTCTGTTTCACCACCTGAGCATACGATTTCCTACTTAATGAATCTACCATTGAATTTCCCTTACCCGATGTGTATATCATGTCAAAATCATACATCTGGAGATATTCCATCCATCTCATTTTCCACATGTACAAATCCCTTTGTGAGAAAATGTGCTTCAAGCTCTTATGATCTGTATATACCGTGAATTTCTTACTGAAGGGATAATGACAACACACTTTCAAAGCATGGACCATTGCTGCCATTTCCAAATCATGTGTTGGGTAGTTCTTCTCATGCACCCTCAACTTCCATGAGACCTACGCAACCACGTGATTCCCTTTCATGTGCATGCACCCCAACCCTGATCACAATGCATCGCAATACACCACGTACCCTCTTCCTAGTTCTGGAAAAACCAAGATTGGTGCTGATGTAAGGCGACCCTTTATCTCTTTGAAACACTGCTGGTACTATTCATTCAACAGGAATGGATCATTATTTCTTATAAAATCTATCATCGGTGAAGCCTAATGTGAAAAATCACAAACAAAATTATGATAATACCCAGCTAGACAGAGGAAACTCTATACCTCAAACACATTACTTGGCGGTTTCCACAAGATAACAACCTATATCTTTTCCAGATCCAATGAAACGCCCCATTCGGAAATCACATGGAATAGAAAATGGACTTCCTGTATCCAAAAGTCACACTTTGACAATTTTTCATACAACTGATGATCCCTCAAGATCCCTAGAACTGTCGCTAAGTGATGTTCATGCTCCACCCTTGTCTTAGAATACACTAGAATATTATCTACAAACACCACCTCAAATGAATCCAAATATCTATGAAATATCCGCTTCATCAATTCCATGAATATAGTTGGAGCATTCTTTAGACCAAAGGGCATAACCACAAATTCATAATGGCCATATCTACTTCTGAAATATTTTTTAGGAATATAGTCCTTCCTCACTCACAATTGATGATATCCCGACCTAAGGTTGATCTTGGAGAACCATTGGGCTCCCCTCAACTGGTCGAAAAAATCATCAATTTTGTGGAAGTGGATATCTATTCATTATTTTAACTTGGTTATGTCTGCGATAATCTACACAGATCCTCAAAGTTCTATCCTCCGTTTCACAAACAACACCAGCGCTACCCCTAGAGATGTGTTTGGCCAGATAAACCCTTTGTTTTCTAACTCTTCCAACTATAATTTCAATTGATGCAAATCATTAGGGTTCATCCGGTATGACGGAAGTGAGATTGAATTGGTCCCTGGAAGGAGATCAATCGTAAACTACACTTCTCTTACAAGAGATAACCCAGAGAATTCTTCGCGAAAAACATCCATGAACTGATCCACCATTGCTGGAAGAACACTCTTTTCAAAACCCTCTACTAATTCCAGTGACAATACCACCAACTAATACAATAATGTGACCACTTCTAGTTCCAACAAACCTATTTCTCCCTTCCTTTCATGTCTCTCTCCTCTAAAGTGATGTCTAGTGCCATCGTGTGTCGTAAAAACCATTGTATGTGCATTACAGTAGATGTGGTCCTTAAATTCCACCATCCAATCCATTCCAAGGATTACGTCATACACATCTATCTCAAGCATTTAGATATTCCACATTATCTCAACCTCACCCACAACGATACAAAATACTCTACACCAGAAGGCTTGACACTCTCTTCAACCCAGAGGAGTTTGATGTTTCAAAACTGAAGGCATCATTTCAACCATTAAACCCAGCAACTTAGCCACACATGAAACAATAAACGAGTGTGAGGCACCCTTATCAAACAACACTTGCATGAAGGTAAAATTTTAGAGAATAGTACCTCGCACCATGGATGGTCCCGACTGATCATCCACCACAACCTGCTCGGCTCCGAACAACACCTTGGTTGCCACACTCTACTCTTTATTTCCCTTATGAGGAGTTGTGGTGTTCCGAGAATCAGCATAACTGGCCTTGATCTTCTGATGATGGGTATGCTTTTGTTCCCATCCCGTCGAAGCATACGACATTTTCGATCCCTATGGAGATTCACGCACGCCTGACCTTGGATCATTCCATGAATAACACTGCAGATTCCCCATCTACTTACAGTTGTGACATGCTTGAGTTTGTTCCATACAATCCCACTTGATGTGGCTTGTAGAACCACACTAAAAACATCCTGGCTTGCTCTGGGGGCTCGGAGGAAGATTTACTGATCATGTCGTCAGATTATGTTCCATACACTCACCCTGGGAATAAGTGTCCCTCCTCTGCTTGAACCCAGCGTTAGAGTTCCCTCTATTCCCCAAGGGTACCACCATGCTTCCTCTGCCCAGAGTTCCCAACAGATCCCGCTCAGCCACCGATGCTTGATTCACCATCTCTGTGTAATCACCAATACACATCACTGCTATTTTTGAATGGATCTCTTGCCTTAACCCTGCTTCAAAGATCCTTTCCTTCAATTATGTGCTACCCGCCACCTCCGGTGCAAACCGCACTAAGCTCTTAAACGTACCAACATATTCTATCATAGACATATTTTCTTGCTTCAAACTGATGAAATCAGCTGTGTGCTGAATTCTGAACGTATGTGGGTAAAATTTTTTATTAAACAATTCCTCAAAGCCTTCCCACATCATACCCTAGTTCGTCCCCACATGGACTACCCACTCCCACCACTAAAGAGAAAGATCCTCTAGCTTATACGTCGATAGCTTTACTTTCATCTCTACAGGCTTCCCCAAGAATTCAAAAATTCTATTCATTCAGGACAGCCATGCCTCTGCCCTTTCCGGGTCCGAATCACCCCTAAAGATATCAGGATCCTACCTTTGAAACTGAGCCATATGATCAACATTCTTTCGATCTTCCATTCTATTCACACTTCCCATATCTTGGAAAACATGCCCTATAATCTGGGCTAATTATTGGTTCACCTAGGGCTCTGGTGCAACCATGTTCTCATTGGCCACTTCCGATTAGTCTCTACGACGCCTACCCAGTTCCATTTCTATAATCAGAAAACAAACAAACATGAGTCTCACTTCTGTAGACATCAATAATTCCCATTTCAAATCGCATTACACAACACTATCACAACGAGCCTTTCTACCTTTTTTACATTTTCCATGTTTCACCATTTCTGAAAATCAAACCTTTTTAAAAATACCCCCAGTTTCCATGTTTAAAATCCTTATATTTTGAAACCAAATTCTGATTTTTCAAAATCCAAACTTTCATATCACAACATAAATCATTATACCTCAAAGAAATATGCATCCTAGAGGGAAGTCATTTCTACCATGCATGCCATGCTCATCTCATTGGTTATACCAATGACAATGAGATATCCAATGCATATAAGTGTCTCGAACCACTTATGTACCCAACTCCCTGGTAACTTGAATTTCATCATAAAAGGGTTACCTAAATCCTTTTATGATATATATTCCATGTTCCAACATTCCTACGCCTTACTACCATCCCGACTCAAGGATTATACCACAACTAATGTCAACTCCATATCTGAGAATCAACTCCAAAGGACCAAACAAGCTGATACCCTTTGTAACACCCTCCCCCTACCACATTGGCTTGAGGAGGTAGTGAGGGTTACTTGGCCTTAAGCGACATTCCCAAGGAGCCAAAGGCTCGCAATAAATGCCAAGGGCTTCGAGAACAAATTGGGGAACAATTTTTCCTTAAGACAAAACAAACCAAACCATCAACTACCAACCACTGTATGATGCATGTAAATCAAAACATTCAAGCATGTAATCCCAAAGGACAACCATGTTGTTCCAAAATACAACCAAAAACTAATACAAAAAATACTATATCAGAGTACTACATAGAAGACTCAACACAAGACCCAAAAAAAGAAAAGACACACTCCGTGGCTCCACACCAAGCTTAATGCTCTATGCTCCACCCAGACATCATGATATACCACTATAGGAGGGTGATGCCCTACCATTGTCCACATCATGATACACAACATCTGCAATGACACCAACGTGAAAAAGTAGGGGGTCATTACAACTACTCTGTAGGATTTCCCCAAATGACTTCTCTAGTCACACCACTATAATAAAACTATTGTCACGTCTATAAAAATAATTTTATATAAAATAATCACAAGTACATCCATTACCATCATCCAAACACACCCTTACCAAGCCATCATGCCCAAACAAAGCAACCAAGGGAAATCCCAACAAACATACCACAATCCATTTCATCATTTACACATTAGCACAACAATTTCCATCTTGTAAATAAATGCACAACTAACCAACCATAACAGTGGAACATTCATCCAACCCATTCACCCATAAAAATCTAGTGGTACTTCCCAACCACTTATCCTTAGATGGTGGCCCTTCCGTCCACTATCCATCCCCGTTTTGTAGTGGTACTTACCGCCCACTTCCACACAACATTCCAAATCAAGCCATAACCAATCAGATAACCCACCAAGGCCATGACAACATGCAATAAACCACTTCAATTACATGAAAACCACATTGATAAATCACCAATTTATTTAAACCACCCTTAACCCATTTTCCATTCAATTACACATTTTAATAAAACAACATATTTATTGAAAACCATTTTCATCAACCATTTTCACAAATCATTAACCATAGCCCATTTTAAAATCTTCATTTTAAAATACACAACCAGAAGTACTTCACCAAAAACCCACTTTTCCCAAAAATCCCCAAAACATCACCCAAGGGATTTCTAAACATTTTCACACATCAAACACAATTAATTTCAATACAACCAAATTAATTGAATCCAAAACCATTACCTCTAACCAAGTCGATTTGAGAGAGAATCCACCTACTTTTAGGGTTCCTGCGAAATCAACCCACAAGAAACCAATCCTCAAAACCAGAAAACGCACCATCGAAACCTCACTTGATCTACTTCCCTAACATCTACAAGCATTAAAATTAACATACAAGGAAACCAAACCCCTAGATCTATACAAAATAGATGTAGATCTAGAAAACCTAAAGGGAGGGAGATGTGGACCTAGATGAATACATAATGAAACCAAGGGGAGAGACATACCCAGGAGAAACCACCTTCAAACCACCACGAAAACCCTTCGATTTTCTTCCAAAATGAGTAGGAGATCACCCTAAACCTATGAGAACCCAAAATCCCATGTGAGGCTCGAGTGGGAGAGAAATTGGTGAGAAATGAGGAAACCCCGAGTGAACCTAGGTTTTAAACTGCTATTTTTATGTGGAAGCACGGTTAGCCTGCACAGTTTGGAAAATTGTGCACTAACCATGCGCACGATACTGTATTGAGAGAAAGGGTATGCACAGTTTTGTCGCACAGTTTGGAAGATTGTGCACAGGCCGTGTAAAGCCTACTGTCTCCCCATGTACGGTTTCTTGGATAACCTGCATGGTTTCCCTTAACCATGCTCAAAACCGTGATCCCTATGAAAAGCCTCTAACCTTATTCAAAACCATTCTAAACTCTCCCATACTCTTCCCAACTCATCCCATGAACTTTAAACACATAAAAATGCATAAAAAGGCTACATAGCTCAAACCGGGGGTACTACATCAGGAATTAAGAGTTCATTATTATTTGGGATGAAAATTAGAAGTATAATACCACAATTTAGGTTAAAACATGTTAGTGTTATTTTTGAGTTTTATAAAAGGGATATCCTCAAAGATGGGTGAAAACCTGTTGCATCCAACAATTCCGTAGGAATCGATGTATGACATATTCTTTTTAGTTAAATGATCTTACTGTACATGATTAAGTTTATTTTTGGAAATTATTTTTTATCAAATATATATCCTTAGTATAGGAAAATGATTTGGTGATTAAGGGATAAATGTTATTTTGGAAGACATTTTCTCTTTTAGGAATGCTATATGCTAAGGAAAAAAGATTAAAATGGGATTTCATTTGAGGTGTAATAATTGATTTATATTTTGGAATAATATATGTTTTTATTGTGGACATATGGGGAATTGGGTTATTTATGGAAATGAATACCCAATTTTGGATAATATGTGATTAGGATAATTACTATTAGGTATGAGACATTAATAACAGTCGATGTTATTTGGAGATAAATGTTAAGATTTATCTTGTAAGACTATGAGATCAAATCCTTCTGAATTTTAGGTTTAAATATCAGTTTGGACTATTATTTTAGTGGAACGATAAGGAAAATTGTTTTTTGAATGGTCTTTGTTAAACTTTCAGTATTTTTGTTGAATTTTTGAGATTTATAGTATTATTATATTTATTAAATTATTTTTCTTTCTAGATATTATCTAATCTGGTACAAACCATTTTGGTGTTGGTTAATGTTTATAGTCAATAGAAAGATATGGTTTATCTTTTTGGATTATGTGATTCTATAGAAATTTATTCTAGCACTTTAGGTGGGACCAAGTCATCTTGAATACTCATTTATTAGAGAAAAGTTGAGTTTTTGGTATATATTTATTAAAGGATGAAACTTCATATTGCAAGTAATTATATTCAATTTTTTTATTATTTTATGTAGTAAATGAAATCCTCAATATTATGGAAAGGGCCCTAAAACAAAAACTTTTTCCATTTTCTTTTCTTATTGGGAAATTAAATACATTTTAACCCATCATAAGTTTATGGTTATCCGGTTGTTAAATTTTTCCTAATCATGTTTTATATTATCCTCCATCAGATTATGACACTAATTTTTTCATCCATAACCATGTTTTCATACATGGAACCCTAATATGTTTTATCTTGGGTGACATTATTACTTCGATTTCTTTCTTTTAAAGTTATTGTTTTATTTACTCTTTTTTCGATGTGGGATTTTCAATAAAGTTTTCAAGCCTAATTTTAAAATTTTGAGGAATCATTTAAAAAAATGGGGGAATGATGTAATATCACGAGTTTTAGGAAAGAAACACTACGTTAATTGGCTTTCATGATACACTACATCAAGCTTTAAAAAGATTAAATATTTTTATTTAAATGTTACCATTATAACCGAGTCGTTGGAATGGAAGGAATTAATATAATCAACTAAATTATGAAAATATGTTTTACACATGTTTAAATAATGATTCATTAATTAAAAAAATTATTATAAATGGAAATAAAAACCAATTGAATATAAAGGATGTGTTTTTATGAAAACATGTTTAAAAAGAGAATAATAGTGTGTATTAAATCACATCACAATTTATGAATTTTTATTTAATTAAAATATATGTTATATATTTAAATTAACCTTATATTTATTCTAGATATTTTATCAGAACAAATTAGTTTTTTTGGATAAAATAAGTATTTTGTTAAATGTTTTTTTACCACCTTTTGATGGAGAGTAGTTTTTAAATGTAGTTTTTGACACCATTATATGCTATATTTGGAAAAATAATCTTCTTATATAGAATCATGACATCCAAATTTATGTTTAATATATTTTTTTTGTAATTTTCAGATAAATTTCATCTTTTAATGACTAGTGAAATAAACTAGATTTTAATTCAAATCTGACTTTTCATCTAATTTATTTATATAGTTAGATTTTCATTTTAATTGGTTTTAAATTTTCATTGAATTATTTTTTTATAATTTAATCCAATTTTGGTACTTGAAAGTAGTTTTAATTTTAAATTGGACATAAACACATGTCAATATTTTGTTAGTTTTTAAATCTCAAAAATCCAATTTTCAGTTTTTATAATGGGAATCAATTTTTAAATAATTTATAAATATTGTGTGTTTTAAATTGGAAAAAATGGATTCAATATTTTTAAAAATAAGGGTCAGATTTTGTAAATAAGTACCATTAATTTCATGACATTATTAATAGTAACTTCATAAATTATATTTATTTTCCATGGTTAAACGGTAAATCTGGTAAATAAGGGTAAAAATAAAAATAAAATAATATTAAAATACCCTAACACAAGTACTAATCCTATTGGACGAGATATTTCCTACCATGGGTATCCTTGGGTCATTTTGGGAACCTATGGAGCTACTTTGGTGTGATAATGACATGTTATAAAAATTAATTTAAAATATAGAGAAATATGACATAAACCTGTTTCTTTTACTAAAAAATATTAATTTTTTTATATAAATGATTTCTATGACTATAAATAGTAATTTTAAATCAAAACAATTCCTACATTATGGTATTTTATTTATAAATTTTAGCCATCAAATAAATATTTTCATTTATCACACAATGATGATGCAATTATTACCTTATTTATGAAATATTCAAATAAATCATATTATACATATTATGATATATATAATATGAAAATTTTGATTCCAGAAACGAATTTTCTAGATGGTTATGACATTATCATTGAGTTAATTCCTTTTTTCTAAGGAATCATTTTTTTAAAACTTAACAAGAAATCATTTACTAAATAGTCTCAAAATTGTCAGAAATGGATTTTTAATGAAAATACTATTTTATTAAATGATATAATTGTCCTAAAAATATAATATTTTTAAAAATGACTTATATAATGTTAGAAATGTAATTAATGATCCAATTTTGGTTCACTAGGATGTTTATACTAACTATAGTATCTATATATTTTTAAATACAAGTAGACATGATAAGAGTTAATGTTTTTAACTAAGGGTTAATGCTTAAAGATATGGTTAATTTTGAGACCTAAACCTGTCAAAACCTATTATTTGAGATTAGTTTGACCCAAATTCATCTTAAATTTGAAATAAATGAGTTTGAGACTTTTTAAACCAAAAATAAATTTATAATAAAATAATATTTCAAGACTTTCCTAAAGTGCCCCTCCTCCCTCTTATAAAAGTCCACCACCACTACCCAATTACTCACACCTCTCAATCCACACGGATCATCAAAATTATTCTCACATAATCTCCCAATATCCCTCGCTTCCTCCTATTATCCTTTACTTTGGAAGATGGAAATTCAAGAATTCCTTTTAGCTCAAATCAATAGAAGTTACTCGATTAAGAGATAATGCCTTATGTCATGTTCCTTTCCATTATTTTCGTTCCCCACTCCATATTCTCTTATTATTATATGATTATATAAAAAAACCAGTATCCCCAAAATATAAGGATGATTTTATGAGAAGTATTCTAACCACAATTACAAACACCTCAATCTAATGGATATGAACTTATTGTTTCCATGCACGACAAACTACAACCACAAAAAATGATGATTGTTCAATTTTTCCCTTCCACCTCTCATGATATCAATTATGATGGAAGTATATTTTTATATTATATATATTATATTTATATTTTCTCTATTATTATGTAATTTTTATTTACAATATAAATTTATTCTTCCCATTATATGTAAATATGATAATTTCATTTGAGAATGTGTGGACTACCGACCCCTCAAAGTGATAAGACACATTCATGGTATAACATAATCCTATAAAAGATGGTTTTATTAAAAATGTGATAAAATATTAAATAAATATAATACTTATATTATAATATAAATTTATATAATTTTATTATTATTCTTTTAATATTACAAACAAATGAAAGGATCGTTCATGTGTACGTACAACATATCGTCTCCATGAACAATGCATTTCATTTCTTGTCTCCATATATTATGGATATTATAAATACATATATAATTCATTTATGTGGTATTTAAATCATGTATAATATTACAGATATGATGGACCATTTTCCACATGGATTATTTACATCAAAACACGTTCATTTTTGACTGAGTAACCGAACATCTACAAAACATTCGATTTCAACTCAAATAATTAAATAATTTCTATATCATGGTAATATGTGATATGATATTTATAATAATATTTAAATAGGATTATATATAGTATAAATGAACTTATGTTTATTACATATGATGAACAAGGAACATACATGATGATTTGGACTCAATGTAAGGGAACTTCTTAACCCAATTTCCATTCATTGAGTTAATCGTATACTTCTTGATTATGTCGTGCTATGAATATGTAAAAAATAAATTTCTATATCCTATAATTGAATTTATACTTTATTTTTGCGTATTTATATTCAATACACATAATTAATCTACTTAATTCATAAAATGATCTTTTTAAGGGAATATATAAACTCAATTTCCACTCAATGGGTTTTACGCATACTTCGTTGATTATATTATGCCAAGATTATGTGTTGAATCATTGTTTTTTTTTTATTTTTTAATTTAAAATTATATTTGTGTGGATATACTTTTTTACATGTAATCATACCATTGATAAATTCTTACTTCATTTATTCAATCTTTGTAAGGGAAATCATAACTCAATATCCATTCACTGAGTAAAATATCCTTATCATTGGTTTTTTCTTTCCATGAATATGTGTGAATGACCATTGATTATTTTAATCTTAAAATCCAATTACATACGGTGTATTTATATTTTTAACACTTGATTATGTAATTTATGTATCCTTAATCTAATGATATGATCATTTTAATTGATTTCTTATAAATTTACAATCAATTGAGACTTATTTTTTATTATGCACAAATTCACTTTTATGGAGTATATAATTACATTTGAGTATTATATCATGAATCACCATATTCTATTAATATTATTTTTTGTTTAATTTTTTTCTTCATTTTTTTCTTCTAAATTTACAATCAATCGAGACTTATTTGTGGTTTGGGACACTTTGATTCAAAAATATTGTTATAAAATGTTTAAATGGTTTTATAAATGGATTGTATATTTTTATATATTTATTTTTTTTTATTTATGGTTTAAATGTTGAAAATATAATTATTTTATGTGCTATTATTGTGTAATTTATCTTACACATTTGATGGGTGGTTAACAAATAAACTAAATATATGTGATTTAATCATAAAACAAGGCTGGGTGAGCCCATGATTCCTCTCCAATTCATCGGTAACTTGACAAAGGTAAACGATAATGTTTCTTCTAAGAGATTTAAGGAATATACTATGATTCGAATTCCAAACATAACCATGAAGGCTACTCCCTATGTATCTATGAAAGCTATAATGTATGAATGATATGGATTCCAAAAGTTATCTTTATTTTTTATGATTTCTATTAATTCTTTTAGTAATCATATGATTAAATGTTTTAAGCTATGTAGTTTATGTTTTATGGGTGAAAATTATTATTTTGGGAAAATGTTTTCATGGGTTTTAAATATTCATGGACATACAGTTTTTTTCCTTACTCTATATTCTATAAAGACCTTTTATTCTCATACCATTTTTTGAAATGTTTTTCATTGGATATAAGGAAGAATATTTTCAAGTATGAGATCAAGGAAAAGTTTTGTTGTTTAAACATGAAACGATGCCATGTTTCCTTTTAAAGACTTTTTATTTTATGAAAAAAATGGATTGTGGGTATAAGTTTCTTCATGTAATATTTATGTTGCTATGTGTGATTTATGTTCTAATCCTCTAAAACTGTAATCCTAAAATGATCCTCGAAGGGAATTAAAGTAAAATTAATGAATTATCTCAAGATTTTTTATCGTTTAAGGTTTGGTACTTATATATATATCTCAAAATACATATACATGGATAGATAATAACTATTTTATTGAACATTGACTGATTCTGTTGACATCACCCAAGTCTTAAACATCATTTTTTTATTTTATATTTTTTTATTTAATTTATTTGTTTTTTTGACAAAGTGATGATTTTTGTTTTTTCATTTCTATTTAAATTATTTTTAAACAATTAATAATCTATTATCCATCCAAACTATTTGATTGATATAAACTAGAATGAATTTAAATATTGAGTGATTTAGTTTTTGTTTTCATTCCCTGAGAGTGGAATAAAATTGGAGTACATTTTTTAAATTTTTATCACTTTATAGAAATTATATTTGTTTATTTTTTTTATCATTGATATTATTTTTTATTAAATGAATTCATCATCATTAAATTGAACAAATTATCAAATTATTTATATTTTAGAGTGACTTCTCATCATTTAACAGTGCGTATTGCATAGTTTATTATCACAACATATTCATGATATCATTCAATGTCAAAAAATTACATTTATACAGAGAATTATAATCTCCTCGTAGGATCAAGCATGGTTGAGATAATTTCTTCATGTTAATTATTCTCATGTTTTTGGTCTATTAATTCTAGTTACATTTTTGTTCAAATATATATACGATAACCCGCCAATTATTATATCATAATGTATGTACCAATTAAATGTGACATAGAAATTAGTTACAACCTTTATGTGAGGTCACCTTGAGACAACATTACTATTTTTTTGTGGTAAAATTAATTATTATGGTTTCCCAAAAAATTAGTACAATCAAAAACATTTAAAAAGAACTAGGTGTTCATGATCGATGTAAATAATCAAATATGAAAAAGTATTAAGATTATCTGATCATGATAAAATGGTGAATACTTCAACTAATAAATATTTAATCATCAATGTGATTATGTAATTTTGTCACAACTCATTATTTCTAGAACACCTCTTTGTAATAGTGTGTCTGAAAAGAATAATTATAACTTTTTATACATGGTCCAGTTAATTATGAGTCGATCTGACCTTCCTATATAATTCATTAGATACATTTTAGAAAATATTTTCTTCCTACTTAACCATATTTCTTCTAAAGTATTCATAAAAATCTATATCTGATATAGAATATTAGGCATCCCAAATTTTCTTTTATATGGATGTGGGGTTCAAAAAAACATAATTTTGTTTCAAACAATTTAATACCAAATCTAGAAAGTGCTTAATTATTGTAATCCCATGGAAATTAAGAGATAATAGTTTTATAATACTACTGAACACAAATTACTTATCTATAGAACTAATAGTTTCCATATGAAGGATATAAATCAATTGAGAAACCAATGGCATGGATATCTAACCATGATAGGTTCGAAATCCATATATATGAATGTTTATAGTGTTATAAATTTATTTCATTTTCTTGGAGGATAAATATATATAACATAATAATATTAGTTCTTCTAAATCAATGGAATTTTTTATCTAGTGTTCGTGTATTTTATTTCCAGTCCAATCATTCATTATTTGAAGAAGGTATATAAATAAATTTATTGATATTGGTGTTTCAATGTAACTCATTTTTTGACACATATTTTGATTATTGGGAGATCAAAACACTTTCAATATCAACTTGATTCCTATATAAAATTTATATGGAAAAATAATATGTGCATTACATTTAATTTTTGATATTTTCATTCGACATAAAAAAGGGGACCTTACTGAGAGTGTTTTTAGGTTATCCCTATTATAGTTCCTACCCAGGAATATGGGATACTACTTTGTGAGTCTAGTAAAGGTAATTTGGGGTCATTAAATTTTAAAATCACATTATCAATTAGAACAACTGTTCTCTTATCCAACAATAAGGCTATAACTTAGTCTCAATGTTTTGATCCCATGTCATGACATAATTTGTGTGGTCTTTGTGTAAAGTGACTTCCATTAATCCTCTTATCCCATGATTATGTTTTCATTAATGAAATTCAGTTTTTTATTTTAAAAAGTAAAAATATAAATAAGATATTTTTATTAATTTTTTAAATATAACAAAATGTATTTTATAATTTTATTTTAAAACTAGACCCTTGATTTTATCATGTAAATGGAATTGTATATATTCTTCGTTGGTTCATTTTTTTAATTAGATCAAATACTATATACACAATCAGGTATGTATATAGACCTTGTTTTATATAATGTGTAAAAGGTGGAAAGTCTATTATTTGTTAAGTGGTGTACCATAGATTCATTCTTCATGTTTTGGTGATGGATATTCTTGGTTGAGGACCAAAAGTCACATATTGGTGGTTTATATTTTATTTTTGGAGCCATAAATTATTTTTGGGATGTATTGTGTAATGTACACATCAATCGTATCCTTTTATTTCGGTATATTTTTAATCCTTGATGTTTTATATGACAACCCTGCTTTTATTACAAACTTAAACATGATTTATTACATAAAACTTCACTTGATACAACAAAGAAGATTGAGAGGTTTAGTGTCTTTGGGGCTTAGGACCATTACATAAAAACTAAAAACATGAAATACAACATCTTTATTGAAAACCTCCTTTACATGACCACTACATTCCCCCGTACTTAGCATTGCGTGGGATAACCTGAGGACATGCATAAGAAAAGGGTGATCTATAATGACCAGTAAGTAAGTACACATGGAATAACATGATGAGTAAAATACATGTTAAAAAATAGGAATATCAATAGATCATATAAGAAACATGAACATAAAGGCATGATAAATCATGATAATCGTAACATGGAAATGTGGCAACAATACTTAACATGGAATTAGCATGATCCAAGGATCATTGCACATAGAGCATGAGTAAATCCTCATTGCACATGAAGCACGAGTAAACCCTCATTGCACTTGATTTTGCATGATTCAACACTCATTTAAAATGACGTATCATGATACTATACTTTACCCAATGCATTGGAGCGCTATAAGGGCGCACCCTTCTTAAACATTTCATTTTATGCATAAGTGTGCCACATGGATCATAAAACATGGATTCATTAAACATAATAATTTATTACAAGGTAAAGGAATGTTGAATTAATACATGAAACTTTATAATCAACAAGTAAATGTGCATAAAGGGGAATACCTTTGATGGATAAATGGGCATGGTATTCACTACACAATGGAATTGGCTTAGAAAATCGGTGCGATTTCGGCAGCGTAACGACGTGACGTAAGAATTCATAAAAAAGGTTGATGGGTGAGAAAGGGGTTCGTCATCATATTTACATGTAATGGAAAGTAAGGAGGTCATATAGATAAATGTCCCAACAATTGTAATGGAATTTAGATTAATGATACAAAAGTATTGCTTGAATGTAAATGAGGAGAGAGAAGTTCCTTTCGGAATTTCGGTATAGTAACGGATGTACATGGGGGGCATTTAATGAGATAGAAAGGGGTATCCAATCATTCAAACATAAAGAGGGAAGTATGAGGTAGTTTTGAAACCATACCCCAACATTCATAGTTGAAATTAAAAGGAAAAACAACTTAAAGAAAATTGGACAAAAAAAAGAGAAAGGAAAAAAACCCATACTTGGAAGTGTGCTTCCAAAGGCTAGGGAGAGGCTTGTGAGAGGATTCTTGGGAGCTTGGGGAACCTTGGGAGGATTCTAGAGAGATAAGGGAAGAGGTTGGACGAAATCCAAATGCTTTGAGTGAGGATGAAGTGGGAGTTTGGGTGGGTTTATATAGGAAAGGTGAGTGAATTCTTTATTATTTAGGTTTGGGACCCCATATATTAAATTAATCCAAACCACAAACCATACCATAGTTTTTTCCCATGGTATTTGGAAAAGGGAAGAAGAAAACAATATTTTATAAGGCCAAATTCCTAAATTCTTAAAATATTAGGGTTTCCTAGGTGGAGGTGAGTCACACTCCCCTGGAAATTAATTTAAAAAGGCAAGGTGTTGAATAAGTCTTGAGGGGTCCATTAATGCTTTGAAAAGTAAGTCAAACAAACCCAAAATCACATTATTTTAATTTTAAAACATATATTGGCCGAACATAAAGATTATAGTATTTTATTACATCACTATTGGGTCATTATGATGTCATAAAACACATTATATATTTAAACGGTATTTAATTTTTACTAAAAAATTTGACTCTCTCAGAAAATTATGAAAAATTCACCGTTGGATAATTTAGACGTCCTGATTCCAAAAATAACATTTATTTTATCTGAATAATTTTATAAATATGTTAATTTTCACTTTTAAAATAAAAACTGACATTTATCAAAAATTCACAGGTTTTGAAAAAAATGGATTTCAAACATTAATAAAAAATTTAATTGCATTCATAAAATTATAAGATCCTTTATATTTAATAAAAATTAATTTAATAATAATATTATTATTTTATTAAAATATTATTTATTTCAAAAATCCCTTAATATAATAAAATAGATTTCTTAATTAAATAATAACAAAAAACATCATTTGTAATTTAAAAACTATTTACAATTTATAAAAAATGACTAGAAATTATATTCATTATTATATACAAAAATAATGTAAATGAACATAGTACTACTTATTTGTTACATAACCCCTTAAAACAACCTCATAAGATCTAAGGGTAAGGTGTACGATGGTGACAGACTCTTGGGGTGGCTCATATAACATCGCTCTAGTGGTAATTTCAATCAACTTACACTTTTCCCGTAGACGGTCATGTTCGAGCTTGACATGATGAAGCTCAGCTTGGGCTTGGTCAAGAGCGAAGCCCAAGGATTCCACCTCTTTTTTGAGCTCCGACAAATGGGCTTCATATGGTGAAATTGTACTGGATGAGGCCATCGCTTCCTTTGTCTGAGTAAATTGGATTTGTTAAAGTCCTATATTTATAATAATCATGTGATCACTGTTCAACAACTATATTAGTAACGGTAAAAATTCTTAACATAGAACCAAAGAAGTTGAAATTTTATAAAAACATTTTATATAAAGAGACATTTAATAAGATCAAGAGGGATTTTCCATTAATGAAACTTTGGGTCGTTACAATATTCCCCCTTAAGAAATTTCACCCTCGAAATTTTCCTTTTCCCACACTAAAACAAATTTGGGTAACTCAGCTTCATCATATCCTCTGATTCCCAAGTCGCTTATTCAAACTTGTGGTTTCTCCACAACACCTTGATGAGGGGCATTGTCTTATTTCGTAGAACTTTTTCTCTACGATCTAAGATCATCACTGGTTGCTCCTCATAAGAGAGATCATATTCCAATTGCACTACCTCAGAATAGAGTACATGTGAAGGGTCTGGTATGTACTTCCTTAATAGGGATACATGAAAGACATCATGTACTTTGGACATAGTAGGTTGAAGTGCTAGTTGATATGCCATAGCCCCGACACGATCAATAATATCGAAGGGGACGATTTACCTTGGACTTAACTTCCCTTTCCTTCCAAACCTCATGACCTTCTTCCACGGATATATGCGTAGAAACACCATATCTCCAACTTTAAACTCAAGGTCTCATCGATGATTATCTGCATAACTCTTCTGTCGACTCTGGGCTGCCTTGATATGCTGCTGAATGGTTTTCACATTCTCCACCATTTCCTTGACCATTTCTGGTCCAAGTAGTTTATGTTCACCGACCTCATCCCTTCATGCCGGTGTTCGACACGTTTTCCCATACAGGGGTTCATATGGTGCCATTTGGATGCTCGAGTGGAAACTATTGTTATAAGAGAACTCAACCAGAGAAAGATGTTGATCCCATCCACCTTTAAAGTCCATTGAGAATGCTCTCAACATATCCTCAAGTGTTTGGATAGTCTGCTCGGATTGGCCATCAGTTTGGGGATGATAGGACGTACTGAAGTTCAGTTCAGTATTCAGAGAATGTTGAAGACTCTTACAAAATGTATAGGTGAATCTTGGTTCTCTATCAGACACAATAGATATTGGTACTCCATGAAACCTTACTACTTCCGTGATATATATCTGTGCTAGTTGATCCAATGTGAAATCCTCCCGAATAGCAATGAAGTGTGCAGTCTTTGTTAGACAATCCACAACAACCCAGATTGCATTGTTGCCTTTGGATGTCCTTGGAAGTCTGGTGACAAAGTCCATGGTGATGTTCTCCCATTTCCATTCTGGTATGGGCAATGGTTTCATCATCCCCTTAGACTTCTGCCTCTCTGCCTTCACTTGCTGACACACCAGGCACTTTGATGTATATTCGGCGATCTCCTTCTTCATATTATCCCACCAAAAGTTTTCTCGGAGATCTCGATACATATTTGTGCTCCCTGGGTGAATAGATAAATTTAAACTATGTGCATCATCCAAAAGTTCCTTCTTCAGCTCCGGACATGATGGAACACATATTCTTTTCCCAAACCACACAATTCCTTCTTTATTAACATTAAACTCCGAGGATTTCCCCTTTTTGATATCTTCCACTTTTTCTTGAATTCTCACATCATCCTTTTGAGCATCCTTTAATCATTCCAAAAGATATGGTTGAGAAATAATTTGTGAAAGGATTGATGATGTTCCCTTATCTATGATTCCCATGTCCATCTTCCTCATGTCTAAGAAGATTGGATCCTTCTCAATTCTCATCATTGATAGAATTGTTGGGTCCTTTCTACTTAGGGCATCTGCCACCTTGTTCGCTTTCCCAGGGTGGTAATGGATTGAACAATCATAATCCTTGATGAGCTCTATCCATCTTCTTTGGCGCATATTAAGCTCTTTCTGTGTGAATATATATTTAAAACTCTTGTGCTCAGTATATATCTCACATTTCTCTCCATAGAGGTAATGCCGCCAGATTTTCAAGGCAAAGAACACTGCCGCCAACTCCAGATCATGTGTTGGATAGTTTCACTCATGGATTTTCAATTGCCTTGAGGCATAGGATATCACTTTATCATTCTGCATTATCACACATCCTAAGACCTTCTTCGAAGCATCATTGAATACCATAAAAAGCTCCCCACTTGTGGGTAAAGTGAGAACGGGTGCAGTGATAAGCCTACTTTTCAACTCATTGAATCTTTCTTCACATTCATCACTCCAAGAAAACTTTACTCCCATCCGAGTTATCTTGGTAAGAGGGTTGGACAATCGTGAGAAATTCCACACAAATCGTCGATAATATCCAGCTAACCCCAAGAAGCTACGGATATCTGTTACCGATGTTGGCCTTGGCCATCCCTCAATTGCATCTTTTTTGGAGGGGTCTACATATATCCCATTGCTTGTGATGATATGGTCCATGAATGATACCTCCTTCAACCAGAACTCACACTTTCTGTACGTTTCATAGATCTTCTCCTTGCGCAATGTCTCTAGTATAGTTTTTAAATGCTCCTCATGATCCTCCTTGGTTTTGGAGTCTATTAGAATATCATCTATAAATACTACCACAAATTTTTCGAGGTAATCTCTAAAGACTCTATTCATTAATTCCATGAAGATTTCTAGAGCATTGGTGACTCCGAAAGGCATTAATATGAATTCATAGTGCCCGTATCTTGTGCGAAAAGAAGTCTTGGGGATATCTTCCTTCTTCACCCTTCCTTGATAATATCATGACCGCAAGTCCACCTTGGAGAAGTATTGTGCTCCACGCAGCTGATCAAACAAGTCAGCGATCCGTGGAAGAGGACACTTGTTCTTTATCATGATTTTTTAAGCTCACGATAATCGATGCAAATCCACATTGACCCGTCCTTCTTCATGACGATGAGGACTGGTGCACCCCATGGTGAAGCACTTGGGCGTATAAACCCTTTATCCAGATTCTCCTGTAGTTGTTTCTTCAGCTCTTCAAGCTCAACAACAGCCATTCTATATGGGGTCTTGGATATTGGTAACGCCCCAGGTATAAGTTCAATTGAGAACTCAACATCTCTTCTAGGAGGAAGACTAGACAGTTCCTCGGGAAACACTTCTGCGAATTCCCCCACAATAGGCATTTCTTCAAGGATGGTTTCTCCCTTGGATTCAATGATCTGAGCCAGATACGCGTGCTCATAGGGCAGCAATATCCATGCTTGTTATGATGGAGCTAAAGGAGATTCATCTTCCTCCTGACACTTGTAAAGAATCGGGGGGAGATTCTCCATATGGAGTGTGATTTCCCTCTCCCGACAATTTATGTTGGGTCTATATAAGGAAAGTCAATCCATGCAAAGAATTGCATGAAATTCCACTAGAGGGAGTTTGACAAGGTTCTCCAGGAAATTCAATCCACAGACTATTACAGGGGAGGACTTATATTCATGGGATGCAATGATTTCCCCATTTTCCATACTCACCGACATCTTTACTTCTATGATTTGTGGTGGTGCTGAGATTGTTCTACTAAACTTTCAAGATATAAAATAATGTGTAGAACCTGAATCAAAAAGTAAATTCACTATTCTTGAATGAATAACTAGCGTACCTGTCACCACTTCATTGTCGGGGTTCACTTCGGTAGAAGTGATGGGAAAACCTCGTCCTTGCTACCTTGGAGGTTGTTGGTTGTCTCCTAAAACCCATGGATTATGGAACTGGTTTTCAAAATGACCCAGTTCTTTTCATTTGTAGCATTGAACAACACGTTGAGGTTTGAATGGAGAGTTCCTCTCCTCTGTCGCAATTGTGGGTCTTTCTTTCCGACAGTTAACAGGTAGGTGCCCTTCTCTTCCACACCTGAAGCATTTTCTCATCCCCTTGAGGCAATTTCTAGGGTGCTTCTTTCTGCACTTTTGGCAAGTGGGGTGTTGGATCTTATTAGCACCGTTAGATTTATCCATTGGACCACCATCATTGAATTCAACCTTACACTTCTTGACCCCATGATACCCTTGTGATTCCCTAATCTCCATTTTGACCTTAAGGTAACATCAGACAATTTCCTCATAGCTGTCGAAGTCACGGATCGCTAATGCTTTCGGCAAGATAGGCTTCAGCCCACCAAAGAAGTGGTAATCATTTCATTCAGGGGTAATGACAATGCTGGAAGCATATCAGGCAAGCCTTGTGAATTTTTCCTCGTACGCTCCAATAGATTCTTCAACTTTTTTATTGAGGGAAAGGAAGTCCCTTTCCATCTTAAGTCGGAGGGTGCACGAAAAATATTTATCGAAAAACATCTTCCAAAAATCCTTACATTCCAAAACCTCAATATACTCCTCAGGCTTCATATTTTTGATCAACGTCCACCATTGATCATCCTCACCCTCCATATGATAAGCAGCCAAGAGAACCTTCTCTTGTTCAGAACATTGAAGGATGGAAAAGATCTTTTCAATGGAGTTGATTCATTTTTCAGCGATCGTGGGATCGGATGATCCACTAAAAGTAGGAGTCCATTGTCTCTTGAAGCTCTAGATAGAGACTTGTTCTTTATTATGGGGGGTCAAACATTCCTCTTGACCCGTGTTTCAATTCAAAACTTCAGTTAACTGAGAGAGAAGCATGAAAAAGTTCGTGATTCCCTCTCCCATTGGATTTGGCATCTCATTAGTACAGTCATCACACTGATCTTCACAACGGTTGTTAGCCCGAGTCCTCATATTACCATCCATTGGATGGAATAAAAAGAAATTTAGGGGTAACACATAAAGGGTAATCCAAAGACAAAATTTGATGACTTATAAATAAACTTTCATTTACTTAACTCATGACTCTATAGGCTTCAATCTAGGATTTTTATGATCTACTTTATAACATATATTCTTAGGGAATTTTTTTAATTCCCCTACTAATGGTTCATACTAAGCTTGTGAATTTATCAAAACATATACCCCCGGAGTGTCGCAACCAAGTGTGCAACAAGGCCCGTTTTCGTGCACCAGTTCCCGTTCGAGTCTACCTCAAATCGGTGTTTTCGGGTTTTACCCCTAGGATACATATGTGCCACAGCTGCCTCTACCTGATCTTATCCAGATAGGGATGTATTTGTCTGATAAACCACTTAATCAGTACTTACCAAAGCTTAGGGCTATTTTTATTATACTTACTCTTGTCTCTAAGGCTTTACTAGGGTTTCCTAATCCCAAAAAATAACTAAACCTATCCTCTGATACCAACTATGACAACCCTGCTTTTATTACAAACATAAACATGATTTATTACATAAAACTTCACTTGATACACCAAAGAATATTGAGAGGTTTACTGTATTTGGGGCTTAGGACCATTACATAAAAACTTAAAACATGGAATACAATATCTTTATTGAAAACATCCTTTACATGACCACTACATTCCCTCGTACTTAGCATTTCATGGGATAACCTGGGGACATGCATAAGAAAAGGGTGATCTATAAAGCCCAGTAAGGGAGTACACATGGAATAACTTGAGGAGTATAATAAATGTTTGACAATAGGCATATCAATAGATCATATAAGAAACATGAACATAAAGGCATGATAAATCATGATAATCATAACATTGAAAATGTGGCAATAACACTTAACATGGAATTAGCATGAGCCAAGGTTCATTGCACATAGAGCATGATTAAATCCCCTTTGCACATGAAGCACGAGTAAACCCTCTTTGCACTTGATTTATCATGATTCAACACTCATTGCACATGACTTATCATGATATTATACTTTACCCAATGCATTGGAGCGCTATAAGGGCGAACCCTTCTTAAACATTTCATTTTATGCATAAGTGTGCCACATGGATCATAAAACATGGATTCATTAAACATAATCATTTATTCCACAATAAATGAATGTGTAATTAATACATGAAACATTATAATCAATATGTAAATGTGCATAAAGTTGAATACCCTTGAGGGATAAATGGGCATGGTATTCACTACACAATGGCATTTGCTTAGAAAATCGGTGCGATTTCGGCAGCGTAACGGCGTGACGTAAGAAGTCATAAAAATATCTGTTGAGAGAGAAAGGGTTTCCTCATCATATTTACATGTAATGGAAAGTAATGAGGTCATATAGATACATGTCCCAACAATTTTAACGGAATTTATATTCATGAATCAAAAGTATTGCTTGAATGTAAATGAGGAGAGAGAAGTTCCTTTTGGAATTTCGGTATAGTAACGAGTGTACATGGGGGGAATTTAATGAGAGAGAAAGTGGTCTCCCATAATTCAAACATAAATAGGGAAGTATGAGGGAGGTTTGAAACCATACCCCAACATTCATAATTGAAATTAAAATGCAAAACAACCTAAAGAAAATTGGACAAAAAAAGAGAAAGGATGAAAAACCCTTACTTGGATGTGTGCTACCAAAGGCTAGATAGAGGCTTGTGAGAGGCTTCTTGGGAGCTTGGGGCACCTTGGGAGGATTCTAGATAGAGTATAGTAGAGGTTGGACGAATTCCAAAGGCTTTGAGTGAGGAGGAAGTGGGAGCTTGGGTGGGTTTATATAGGAAATGTGAGGGAAATATTTATTATTTAGGTTTGGGACCCCTTATATTAAATAAATACAAAGCACAAACCATCCCATGGTTTTTGCCCATGGTTTTTGGAAAAGGTAACAGGAAAAAAATATTTTATATGGCCAAATTCCGAACTTCTTAAAATATTAGTGTTGCTTACGTGGAGGTGAATCACACTCCCATGGAAATTAATTTAAAAAGAAAGGTGTTGAATAAGTCTTGAGGGGTCCATTAATGCTTTGAAAAGTAAGTCAAACAAACAAAAAATAACGTTATTTTAATTTTAAAACATATATTGGCCTAAAAAAAGATTATAGTATTTTATTACATCACTATTGGGTCATTATAATGTCATAAAACACATTATATATTTAAACGGTATTTAATTTTTACTCAAAAATTTGACTGTCTCAGAAAATGATGAAAAATTCACTATTCGATAACTTTGATGTCCTGATTCCAAAAATTTATTTATTTTATCTAAATAATTTTCTAAATATTTTAATTTTCACTTTTAAAATAAAAACTGACATTTATTAAAAATTCACGGGTTTTGACAAAAATGGTGTTCAAACCTTAATAAATTTTTTTATTGCATTCATAAAATTATAAGATCATTTATATTTAATAAAAATTAATTTAACAATAATATTATTATCTTATTAAAATATTACCTAATTCAAAAATCCCTTAATTTAATAAAATATATTTCTCAATTAAATAATAACTAGAAACACCATTTGTACTTAAAAAACTATTTACAATTTATCAAAAATGACTAGAAATTATATTAATTATTATATACAAAAATAATGTACATGAACATAGTACTACTTATTTGTTACATAACCCCTTAAAACAGCCACATAAGACCTAAGGGTAAGGTGTTCGATGGTGACAAACTCTTGGGGTGGCTCATATAACATCGCTCGAGTGGTAATTTCAATCAACTTCCACTTTTCCCCTAGATGGTCACGTTCGAGCTTGACATGATGAAGCTCAGCTTTGGCTTCGTCAAGAGCGAAGCCCATGGATGCCACCTCTTTTCCGAACTTTGACAAATGGGATTCGTATGGTGCAATTCTACAGGATGAGGCCATCGATTCCTTTGTCTGAGTAAATTGGATTTGTTAAAGTCCTATATTTATACTAATCATGTGATCACTGTTCAACGGCTACATTAGCAACGGTAAAAATTCTTAACATAAAACTAAAGAAGTTGACATTTTGTAAAAACATTTTATATAAAGAGACATTTAATAAGATCAATAGGGATTTTCCAATAATGAAACATTGGGTCGTTACATTTTGTTTATCATATTTAAACATATGGTTCATAATTACATGGTTAAATGTATTTATGTTTCAAATTGTCCTTAGAGCCTATTTTTTTGGTCTATTATATTTCCAACATATAGGTACACTATGATAGATTCCTACATTTAATATGAATTCTCATTATATAACATTAAATTTTAAAATAATTCCAAAAAATATAATATTGAGACACATGCAACTAGTTTCCATCCTATGGTATTTTGAATCACACTTTAGGCCTTATGGTAGGCTGACTCGGGTAATGTGATAGGTTGAATCTAGTATGTCATCGAAATTTTCCTCTGACTTCCAAGTCAGTATTGGTAAATATTTTAGGAGTCACAACTATCTTTGATATTTTTCCTTTAACTATAGAAAAACTATACACGGGTAAACATAATCAACATTTTCTTTCATTATATATCACCACTAAATGAGAAATGTGATATCATGGTACATATTTATGATCATTTGATTTACTTCCCAATTAGAATGATAAAAATAATTATAAATTAATTCCTGAAAGGATTATTAATTAACAATAACATATTTAAATAAATAATCAATTCTAATTACATGCTCTGACCATTAGTTAACTCCCCACTATAATAGTTTTTTATATTCCCTAACATATTGAATAATCTAACTATTTTTCAGTGGATCATTGTCCCTTTGTGTCTATGGTTTTATCATTTACAGAATAGGTTTTTATATTTTTTAAAAAATATTTCTTATTTTAGGGAGATTTTAAAAATTTTAGTATGTTGAAATATTTTTGATAATATATTATGTTTAGTTCCATGAAAGTATTTCTCATAACATGTCTCACAAGTATTAATAAGATCCATTAATCTATGTATTTTATTTTTTGAATCTAAATATTGGTTATTATTAATTTGTTAATCAATAATATGTATTAATATAAATATATCACACTATATTTCATTAATACTCAAATATTTTTAGGTTTAAAATTTACTCTTAGAATCAAATGAGTTGGGTGTTCTTGAGATCAATATCTTCAGTCCCCAGATTGACATATTTCAAAAGATTATATGTTTTGATCATATATCATGATACAAAACTCCAAATTGATTGATTCCTATTATGCTATGAATTTAAAACAAAGATATAAATATTATTTAAACATAATTAATTTTTAATTTATCATATCAATGTGCATATATTATCTCAAAGTCACCGTAATTATTCTACTACAATTATCCAATTCCCATATTACATTTTTTACTATTTAGTGAAGGTATCGTCATCTAGAGGTATAATATTTTGATCAAACTTTAATGAATCGTAATGATAAAATATTATATAAATATTATTAAACTATAATTAAGTGGAAAATTTATTTTAAAAAGTAAAAACTCTTCTATAATACATTTTTTCTTCTATGATTTTCAACAAAAAATTTATCATGTAAAAATGTTAAAGAAAATCGTAACTAGGATAAATTGATCCATTTTAAATATATTTACATCAACCTAATTATTGTGGTTAATTCATGTTAATTTTATAGTTTGTAATTTATTTTTTAACAAATTCTTAATATTTTGTTGAAATGATTATTTTTGTGACTATTTTAAAGATTACACAAAGGTCAAAGGTGAAAATAAATAGTGACATTACAGTATATATTTAATTACACTGTTTCATATGAAATATCAATGAGTATTGTAAATTATATTTTTTATGAATAAAAAATTTAAAATGATGCTAATTTAATTTTTTATGAATTAATTTTGGAATACTATGTTTAGATATAATGATATGTGCATGAGAAAAAAACAACATCCATATTATGCGTCATTTATAAAAGTAAAACATAGAAAGAATAATTAATTGAATTATGTGTGATAAATTTAAAACAAATATAATCAAAACCTTTTTAACTAGAATGGAATGAAACATTCTAATTCTTCAAGTATATCCTCTCATTTTATAATGATATAAAAAAATTGATAATTTTTCTATATAAATGAATAAGACAGAATGGAAAGGCCATGGGTCTATAATCATAGAAATAAATGAATGTTAATTTGAAGGAGTTTATTCCTTATGAATATTTAATAATGTAAACATTTCATATTTTATTATTTCTAACCATTTTATGATATATAATTTCAATAGATTATGGAAAAAATGATCAATTGAGTTATTCTTCCATATCGAAATATGGAATCCAAGTTAATTTTTGGTCATTTCATATAGACATTGTTATAAATGATAATCCTTTTATAGATTTATATAGTTATCTAAAAGAGGCTACACCAAAAGAAATATATGATACCAATATTTCATCATTCAAACTTAATTACTAAAATATTGAAGTATTACTTTGTCATTTCCTAAATATTAAATGATTAAATAAGTTCATTCATGGGTAAAAACATCATCATGTCCATATAGAACCTATATTATCATCTGTATTCACTAATTTGACTATTTAATCTGTAATTGTACTTAATCAATAAAGTACAATATTTTTTATAGATTTTTTATAAGGCCCCAGCCGTAAACCTTAATTAATATTGAATTAAATGAATAATTCACATTTAAGATCTTTTCAGGTTTAGAGTTTTAGATAATTAGATCATAAATCATGAATTACATTCCACATTTAGACAAAGTTGTTACATAAAAGATAGTATTCGTTTTTTCCCATCAACGGAGACATATTTAAAATAAAACATGGATTCTTTCTTGACACTTCCTTGACACTATCATTATATCATGCACCTTTCCCTTGACCTATGAAAAACATTTCAAAAACATGGGATGAGCATTAAAAGCTCAGTAAGGGATATAAATGAACAAAATGAAAACATTATTCCGTGTATGAAATCATACTTTACTCATAAAACATAAGCATTTTAACATACCTCATCAAATCATGAATAAATCATAGAAATCATATGGCATAAAGGTCACTTGAGGCATTCATAACATTATTATATAGGGAGTAACCCTCTTGGTTACGTTTGGAATACCCATCACAGTATATTCCCTAAATCTCTTAGGAGAAACCTTAAGGTTTAACACCTTCGCGTTACCCAATGCATTAGAGAGCTATATCGGGCTCACGCGCCCTTAGTTTATCACGGAACCACCCGTCTTCATAACAATGCCCAAGAACCATAAGATAATCATATCACATAACATATGCATAAAGGAAAGATAACATTCCCACATTGCAATAACAATATAACATTTTAAGATATTGAAATAATGAATCCATCCTAAAAACCATTTTCAAAACCATTTAACACATTTAATAAAAATATTTTTAAATCAAAGTATCCCATAACACATTGAATCTTTTAACATTTTAAACCATTAAAATCCATATAAATAAATACTTAAAACCATTTTTAAAACATGGATATTAATGAGAAATATTTATAAGATTAAATCATTAAAACATTTAAAACGGTATTTTAGTTAAAAGGTTTTTAACAAAATGAGAGACACTTGAATACAATAATTGAGGAATAAGATTTAATAAAAACTTTATAATGTCATGAGAATAAAGGGATTCATGATATAATATTCCAAAGGACAGTATATACACCATATAAGAGTGAATTGGTGCATAACAACAGTGAAGTCTCAATGGAAATGTAAATTGAGATGAAATCCATTATAAAGATGGTATCCTTAAATTAAGGATAAATCAATCTCATAAATATGTGAGACAAATATAAATACACCCAATATAAGTGGATATTAAGTGTAAAATAATAAAAGGTCATTCACACATATTCAATGGATGAAATATTCAATAACTACATGTTGAACCCAAAGAAATCAAAATTGGGTTAAGAAGTTCTCTTGACAGCCTAACGGCGTCACATCAAATTTTATAAAATGTGTTGATGAGAGAGATAAAGGGTATCTCATATCTTGGACATAAAATTTACGGAAATATGGATATATAATAACATATCCCCAAATAATAAGATGAAAATTAATAGACATAACAAAAGAAGTCTTCTAAAAAGAGGAGGGTGAAAGGTTCCCTTACCGATTTGGGTAACTTTCGAAACGTACACCCCATCGAAGAAGGGTCATAAAATGAATATGTAAATAACAATAAATGAAATTAAACACACAAAAAGTATAATAATGGTAATTACACACACCACTCAATGGAAATGGTGGAAAATGTAGCATAAATCTCATGGGACTAAAAGTGAGATGAAAAATCCCTTATGAAAACTCGGCAGCCTAACGGTGCCACTTAAAACTTCAAAAAATGGATTGATTAGATCAAATGGGGTCTCTAATCATATTAAAATAAAATTTATATCAAGAGGAATATAAAATAACATCCCCCCAAATAAAAAATATGACCTTAAAATAAGTGACATATAGGAGAGTTCTTAAAAAGAAAGAGAGAGGTTGGATCTCTTACGAAATTTCGGCAGCCTAACGGCACCACTCAAAACTTCAAAAATGGATTGATGAGAGAGAATAGGTTCTCTCATAATATGAAAATAAAAAGTACAGTAGGAGTAATTTAAAAGAACATCCCAATAATAAGAAAGATGAGCTTAAAAGGAATGACGTAAAAGAGTGTACTTAAAAAGAAAGAGAGGGGTAGGATCCCTTACCTCGTGTCCGACATGACTCGATCGTTATTTAATCTCCTGAAGAATAAAATTTTGTCAATTTATAATTTCTTAAGGACCTAATTTTAATATTATTATTCAGTTAATATCACATATTATAAGGTTATAATAATTGGTTAATAAAGTGAGTTCGTATCAGACGTTTTTGTCGATGTTCGGTACATGAGTAAAAATCGAACTTGTTGGAAAAGAATTTTCCATGTAGTTATAGGTAAATCATATCTAGAATAGTATTGATGTTTTAAATATCATATATATCCAGTATATATTCATTTAATACTATTCCATATCATTCAGAGATAAAAAAATTAAAAGCACCGTTCAAGGAGAGGGTAGGCCGTACGTACGCATGAACACTACTTTCATTTTTTGTCATATTAATGGAATTAAAAAATGAGATATATATATTATAATTCCAGAATGATATACATCATTTATATGTAATATATTACATATATATCCATTATATATATGTACTTATAATAGTACATAACATTTGGAGATAAGAAATGAAATATACCGTTCATGGAGACGGTAAGTTGTACGTACGGATGAACGCTACTTTCATTTCTTTCTTTTGTATTCAATGGAATTAAATAATAATTATATAAAGGTATATTATAATTCAAGTAGTATATAATATGTAATACCATTTATTCCATCCTTTATACATCCCACATCTGGCATTAACGAATCAAATCACTTTGAGGGGGCGGTAGTACGCACTTCCTAAAATGAAGATATCGTCTTTACCCATAATGGAAACCATAAAAGTATGCCATAAATGAAAAATACAGAAGCTTAAGGAAAACATAAACATATAATATATCATATATAAATATAGTGACATATTAATGGCCACCTTTGAAGGTGTTAAAATAATATTGAACAATCCTCGTTTCGTGAGGCAGTAATTCGCCATCCATAGAAACAGTATGTTCTTTAACCATTAGATGGAGGTGTGTGAAAGTGTAGCTATAATACTTCATATATAAACATCCTAGTATATTTAGTATACTTGTGTTATTACAAAAAAAGTAATAAAAAGCGTTTTGTGGTTTGGAGAAGAAAAATAAAACAAAAGAACACAAGGGAAGACATTACCTTTAAATCGGGTAACTCTCTTTGATTTGAGCTCAAAGGATTCCTTGGAAAGGATTCTGCCCAAAGTGAGTCTTTAATGATGAAGATAGGGATGTGGAGAGATGAAATGGGCAGGGGTTGGCCGATCCAAAGGCTTGATAGGTGTGTGTAAGGTGGTAGAGGTGGGGGCCTTTTACAAGAGGAGAGGAGGGGCACTCTTAGAAAGTTATAAAATTTTACTTTATTATAAAATTATTTTAGGATTTAAAATGTCCCAGAAGGATATATTTCGAGGATAAGGTGATAAGGTTTCTAAATACACCCATACAATTGGTTTTTCACAAGTGTAAGACTTATATTTCACCCTATCATCACATTTTATTTAAATCGTTCATTTATGAGGTAATCACTCCATCATAACGGTGTCATAAATTAATTAATTTATTTAATATCTAAAAATTATAAAAAACTATCATGATGTAGGAAATCTTTTTATATTTCTAATGAATATTTATAGTCAAAAATATTAGTTTTATAACCCCATTTAAAAATTGTTTTAGTAAAACAACATATGTTTGTGACATTTTAATTTTAACTTTAAATAAAAAGGTAATTATGTCATTTTTCAACCAAAGTGGCTCCATGGGGTCCCCAAGTTGACCCATGGATTTTCTTGGTCGGCCATGACTCATCCAACGAGGGTATTACATGTTTCTAGGTCATTTCATATTATTAAAACCTTATTTTTAACTTAAACTACACTAATTACCTCTAATCACGAATAAAACTTAAAAGTTACTATTCACCAAAAAATTATTTTAATCCCATTGAACCACATTTTACTTCTTCATTGTCACGAACCAACCTGGGTCGACCCTAAACCGATCAACCGAGTCGGCCCGCGACATGGCCCAAGAGGCGTTGTCGATCCTCCCGGGCTGGCGACAAGCACCAGGGCATCAAAGAGAGCAAGAGGGAACAATTTTGCCCAAAGAAAATAAATAAAGCATTGGAAAGAAAATAGAACAACACAAAGTAAATAAACAACATGAAAAGAAAGAACGACCAACAACAACAACTAACCTAACCACGAACAAAACTCCTCACGACTCTGAGAGTCGCTCACTAGTTCACAACCAAATCTCGCCCACAACGAGAGAGATCATGTCATCCTGCAACAGAAACTAAAAACAGGAAAACACTATAGGCGTGATTATTAAAACTCAGTAGGCGTTCCCAAAAAACTATTCCCAATGCACAAACTTTAAATTAATAATTCATTAATTTCATGTTTGAACTACATTGTACAAAATATGGGTTTTTACACACTTTAACTTCTAAAACAAGTAACAGTCCATTGCCCTTTTTAATTTAGAACAATTTCAATGATGAAAGAAACAGGTGCATTGCATTTTAAAACATTTTGCTAAAGATTAAGAAATCCAAAGTTTAGTTGTTAGTAAAAAGGTGAATCACACACAACATACAACACACACTAAGGGCAATGGAAAAAAATGGCACACGGGGGTCATCATCTTAACTCGACCTCTCAGTCGTCTTCCACATACAAATAAAATCTAAAAGAAACATGGGTCGAACCTAGGAGATTGTGAACAATCCAGAACATACTATACATCTGACTCATCCTGAAGGCATGCCCTAACTCGATGACATCATAATTCCCTAACGCTCTACATAGCCCTACATGGCCTAACCGAGGGGCCCAATCCCCATAGCAGCAATAACTCAGTATTCCCCTACTATGGGGCCACTAGCCAGTGCGTGGTCTAAACTAGTGCAGAAACCGTTCTCATAATATTCACTCAATATGCCAGGTTCCCATGTCAACACAAGCAATAAAAGAGGGGTGTGTCCACAATGTAAATCACAAAGTCACAATGCACTGACATCACATACAGCTCATGCAATCAACGCACACAAAAGATCACCCATGAATGGGTTTTCCAAAATAATTTATTCTATTAAAGTGCCAAACGGGCCTTCACAAATTTGAAAACAAAACCTCATTTCTCGAGAAAACCCAAAACACTTGTTCAGAAGAAATCACTTATATTTAAAAATAGAAGTACGTTTGAAATTCCATGAATTATGTTTAAAGACCAAACGGGAATTCATTCAAAATTGTGTGTCCGCCCGTCAAGAAAATGATCCAAGAGTTTGGAATAAAATAAACTCCTCTTTTATACACCAAATAATCATTTAAAAATTATTTATCTTATATTATTTATCATTCATTAAAATTAATAAAACTACAAGCAATTAATAAATTCTAAATTTAAAGGTGAGTGCAGTGGGGGGGACCTACCTCGACACGTAGCTCGAACACGATGATGTGGCACGCCTCGAAAAGGCGCACAAGCACGCACAACTTCTAGAAGACCGCAATATCACGGAGAAACCTCGCTAATGCGCTGTGACAGAGTGGAACAATTTAAAACAGAGAACCCTAGAAAAAAAATAGCTCAAACATTTAAACATCACCTAAATAGATAAAAACATCTCAGCCCAAGTTAATGAAATTTAAACAACCAAACAGCGCAAAGAAAACCCACCTCGATGTACTTCCAAAACAAAACTCAGACCACAGAATTAAACACACAAAAATATTTTAAAAAGAAAGGAAAAAAATTAAATTTGCATGACCTCATTAATCACAAGACATGCAAGAAAAATTATCCAAGTTAAGAAATATCACTAACCTCACCCCAGTGCGTAGGTGCGCTCAAACAGATCGGTCGCGCAAAAAGGGAATCGGTCGGCACGATGCTGTGGTGTGCGGGGAAAACCACCAACACCGTCAACAGCGATATGAAGATCGGTGCGGTTTATGGCGAAGTTGGTTGGGGTAGTAGGGGTGGCTGGGATGCATGGCGCAATGACTGGAAGATGAAAAAGGGGGTTGGATGAAGTAGCGAAGGGGAACGACGTCGGTGACTTTACAAGAGGCATGCGGCGGCAACCGAAAAGTGAACCAAACTCTAAATTTAATGGTGTAGAGGTCGGCGAGGGGTGCGCTCAAACAACGGAGTCACGCGACAGTAAAAATGGGGCATCACGCAATAAGAGGTCGCTGCAAAGGGCAGGGGGTGCACCGGGATTTGGGGTCGCGCACGTCGGACTGCGGGAAGGGGAGATTGTTGCACAAGTTGAATGGTTTGATGTGGCTGGATAGGGGGTGCGTCAGCGGAGGAGCTTGCTGATGGAAGCTGATCAACGAAAGGAAGAGGGAGATCTAGAGGGGTGCAAGGCTGGAAGAGGTCACATCGGCCGAGGGTTTCATCGTTAGCAGGGTCGACTGGATGAAAGGTAGAGCAGGACTGCTGGCTGGAGAGGGAAAGAGGGGGAGGTCGCCATGCAGATGGAGGTACGGTGCGACATCGAGGCGCCAGGCTGGTGGAGGTGTTTGAGTTTAGTGTTGCAGGAAAAGGGGAGGAGCACAGGGTGTTTGTTGGAGCAAGCCAGCGGGATCCAGGGAGGTAGGGAGGTAGAGAGCGGTGACATGCTGGAAGGGCGCTACGACATGGGAGCTGGGGAAGATGATGCGATGCGCTGGGAAAGAAATGGGCGCAGGATGAGGGAGATCAGGGGGGCTGCCCGCAGAGGAGGGAGAGCTAAGGGAGAAGGGTGCTGCGGCGGGGAAAGAAGGGTAGGGGCGTGGGGAGAATAATAGAGGAAAGGAGAGGTGGCGGCCGAGTGGGAGAGGGAGATAAAAAAAACGAGGGAATGGGAGGGCCGCTAGGGTTAGAGGGGGAAAAATTAATAAATAATAAAAATAAAAGAAATAATAATAATGATAATAAAATAACATAAAATGAAAAATAAAAATGAAACAAAGCACATAAATAAAACAAGGGGAACATTGACCCATAGTAAAACTACTTCACATAAAAAGTAATAAGAAAAATAATAATAATAATAATAATGGTAATATGATGATGATAAAAATAATAATTTTAAAAGAATCAATTTAATTTTAATAATAATGATAAAATTATTAACAACAATAAATATTTTAAATAACGCAATAAATCACAACTTTACCCATCTTAGTTTTCTGAAGGTAGACGAACTGTGCCGATGTCTAAGCAGCACCGCGCGAGGTATCTAAAACGCACTCTGCCCGGGCACTCAGCGACGTCAGCTGAAAACGCACACTTTTTAACACGACTCAATGTTTTTTTTCGTCCAGGAATCAACCCGAACCCCAACAAAAAATTAAAAAGTCAAAGGAAATTATAAAATAAAAGAAAAGATAGAGCGTGGTGCAAAAATTCTCCCCACCATAATGCTTTCCGCCCTCGGAAAGACAAAACAAGATCAAGACCCAAAGATGAAACTCCTTAAGTGTCACTCACCCCCAAAATTTTAAGTGCCTCCAGTTGATCGATTCAAATGAACACTGAACCGTCATAATATGCAACTTACCATGAAAACAAGATCACCTTAATTGTCACCAAGCTGAACTCGAACCATCTATTTCAACCAAGGAACGAACGATCTTAAATCACCTCTGAGACTTATCCCTACAAACTTCATCCAACGAAATGGTTGGGTGTACGCCAATCTCAACGTTCACCTGAGAGGATGAACTCAAGGTTGGGTGGTTCCGCACGAGACCACTTACCACCAAAAGATACATGAAAAGAAGCCTGGATACTGACACAAGGAGGCCTGAATGATATCCCCACCTTAAGGATTGGGATAACTCCAAATTACATGAGGTGTAACTTTGCGAGACCCGTTGTGGGTCTCCCCACCATAAGGACTGACGAGATTAACATAACTTGAATACTTTCTGCACAGACCAAAAACCCCACCATAACGGTAGGGGAAGGAAAGTTAGGGCCTAACTGGCAGAGCATCCAAAACTTCCACCATTACTATATGAACAACATCACACCCCTGGAATAAAACAAACCAAGACATATTAAGGACAAAGGTTAAACCTAGGCCCTTTTTCACCATTGGGAATCTCCTGACTACGCACCAGCTTCACTCCGAGGCCTATGGCTGGAGCACTGATGATTGAAGCATCTTCTGCCTCGCAGTCAGGCAGCAGAAATTCCCAAACACAATGCACAAACTAGAATTTTACCAAACACGCTTCTAATAAAAATAAAGGTTCCAAAGAGGTTCAACCACAACCATTATTACAACAGAAAGAAACAGAACACTGCAAAACAGTACAAGAGACGATTACTACACCCAAGAAGAACTACAAAGAGAAAACCTCAAACTGACCCCAAACATCTCCCTACTCCTACTGACGGGCTGAGGTGACCTTCGACGAGCCAGGTCTAGCTTTAGCGTGCTTCTTGGAAACTCCACAGCAGAATCGCTGCAAGTGACCTAGACGTCCACAGGTGTGGCAGGGTCTTGGAGCACTTAGACATGTCAGCCTTTTGTGACCCTGCCTACCACACTGGTGACAGATCACAACATTGCACTGTGAAGAAGATGACTGAAGGTCTGAAGGCCTCTTGATTCCTCTACCAGCACCACCAGCATCAGGTCGCTTCTTACTCTTCTTATCATCATCCTCTGCAATGCTTCCCAAAGATAGAGGATTCACCACCTCAAGTCCTCCTACTAGCTCAGCTTCAGCAAGAAAGGCTTGCTCGACAATATCCGAGAAGGTGGTTAGGTTGATCTCTTCCACTCTCGATTGCAGCTCAGGTCGGAGTCCAGACTCAAATTGTCGAGCCTTCCCAGGATCATTCTCAACAAACCACTAATCATACGGAACTAGATCTATGAATCGTCGATAGAATTCTAGTACCGATTCAACACCCTACTGAAGACAACACAACTCCATCCACTTCCTCAGCTTCGTCAACTCAGAGAAGTGTTTTTGGATAAATGATGACTTGAAAAACTACCATGTTAGAACTTCCCGAGGCTTATTCCGAGACACGGACTTCCACCATTTCCAAGTTGGGCCTTCAAGAATAAAGGTAGCCAACTTCACCTTTAACGACTCAGGCAACCCAAAAAAATGAGCTTCCTCTCAATCTTCTACAACCACTCCTCTGCCTCAAGTGGATCTTCTTGTCCATAAAAGAGAGGAGGGTTCAACTTCGGGAACTCAAGAACATAGTCGATGGGATGATCAACTGGAGGATTTGCTAGGGGCGCACCACCTGAAGCTGCACCTTGGGCCTCCATCAAAACGACGTGGGGGTAAACACTAAGGAACAAAGAAACAAAGAACATAATCAAAACTTGGTCATTGCCATTTCAAATTAAACTTTTCACAATTTCCAAAATAAAACTTTACAAAACAATTTTCAGAATGAAGGAAAACGCAAACGATTCACTAGGGGAAAACTAGTGATGATGGGTGACTTGGACATATGGTTGGCAGCCAAACGCACATCACCCCACCGTCACAAGGAGCACTCTAGGGTAATGTCTCCAGCTCCACATGGCTTTCCAGGCCCTGCGAGCTCACGGAGGGCACTTGCTCAGCTCCCCTTTCATTTCCCAATACAAAACAAACCATATGAAGAACCAAAATACACCATTAACCCGAACATTTCATGGTAACCTAAGGATCGAAACGAGCAAGGGTTCATGATGTCCTTCTTGTCCATACGCCCCGAGTCCCAACAATTCAACTCATTCTACTATGAAAACCCCAAATAACAATGGGCACTCGAAGAAACAAGGTCCGCTCAGGAGCCAACCGTGCTCTGATACCATTTTGTCACGAACCAACCTGGGTCGACCCTAAACCGGTCACCCGAGCCGGCCTGCGACATGGCCCAAGAGGCATTCCCGATCCTCCCTGGTTGGAGACAAGCACCAGGGCATCAAAGAGAGCCTGAGGGAACCATTTCTCCCAAAGAAAATAAATAAATCAGTGGAAAGAAAATAGAACAGCCCAAAGTAAATAAACAACACGAAAATAAAGAACGACCAACAACAACAACTAACCTGACCACGAACAAAACTCCTCACGACTCCGAGAGTCGCTCACCAGTCCACAACTAAATCTCGCCCACAACGAGAGAGCTCAAGTCAACCTGCAACAAAAACTAAAAATAGGAAAATACTATAGGTGTGAGTATTAAAACTCAGTAGGCATGCCCAAAAAACTATTACCAATGCACTACCTTTAAATGAAGAATTCATTAATTTCAAGTTTGAACTTCATTGTACAAAATATGGGTTTTTACACACTTTAATTTCTAAAACAAGTAACATTCCATTGCCCTTTTTAATTTAGAACAATTTCATTGTTGAAAGAAACAGGTGCATTGCATTTTAAAACATTTTGCGAAAAATTAAGAAATAAAAACATTAGTTGTTAGTAAAAAGGTGAATCACACACAACATACAACACACACTAAGGGAAATAGAAAAAAATGGCACACAGGGGTCAGCAACCGAACTCGACCTCTCAGTCGTCTGCCACATACAAATAAACTCTAAAAGAAACATGGGTCGAACCTAGGAGATCCTGAACAATCTAGAACATATTATACATCTGACTCATCCTAAAGGCACACCCTAACTCGATGACGTCATAATTCCCTAACGCTCGGCATAGCCCTACATGGCCTAATCGAGGGGCCCAATCCCCATAGCAGCAATAACTCAGTATTCCCCTACTATGGGGCCACTAGCTAGTGCGTGGTCTAAACTAGTGCAGCAATCGTTCTCAGAATATTTACTCAATATGTCAAGTTCCCATGTCAACACAAGCTATAAAAGAGGGGTGCATCCACAATGTAAATCAAGTAGTCACAAAGCACTGACATCACATACATCTCATGCAATCAACACACACAAAAGATCACCCCTGAATGGGTCTTCCAAAATAATTTATTCTATTAAAGCTCCAAACGGGCCTTCACAAATTTGAAAACAAAACCTCATTTCTCGAGAAAACCCAAAACACATGTTCAGAAGAAATCACTTATATTTAAAACTAGAAGTACGTTTGAAATTCCCTGAATTATTTTTAAAGACCAAACGGGCATTCTTTCAAAATTGGGTGTCCGTCCGTCAAGAAAATGTTCCAAGAGTTCGGTATAAAATAAACGGCTCTTTTCTACACCAAATAATCATTTATAAATTAATTGTCTTATATTATTTATCGTTCATTAAAATTAATAAAATGATAACCAATTAATAAATTCTAAATTTAAAGGTGAGTGCAGTGGGGGGGACCTACCTCGACATGCAGATCGAACACGATGATGCAGCACGCCTCGCAAAGGAGCACAAGCACGGACAACTACCAGAAGACCGCAATATCACGTAGAAACCTCGCTAATGCGATGTGACAGAGTGGAACAATTGAAAATAGAGATCCCTAGCCAAAAAAATAGCTTAAACATTTAAAAATCACATAAATAGATAAAAACATCTCAGCCCAACTTAATGTAATTTAAACAACCAAACAGCGCAAAGAAAACCAACCACGATGTACTTCCAAAACAGAACCCAGACCACAAAATTAAACACACTAAAATATTTTAAAAAGAAAGGGTAAAAAATAAATTTACACCAACTAATTAATCAAAATACATGCCAGAAAAATTATCCAAGTGAACAAATAGCACTAACCTCACCCTAGTGCGCAGGTGCGCTCAAACAGAGCGGTCGCGCAAAAAGGGAAACCGTCGGCACGATGCTGTGGTGTGCAGGGAAAACCACCAACACCATCAACGGTGACACGATGTTCGGTGTGGTTGACAACGGAGTTGGTTGGAGCAGTGGGGGTGGCTGCGATGCGTGGCGCAATGACTGGAAGATGAAAAAGGGGGTTGGATGAAGTAGCGAAGGGGAACAACATCTGTGACTTTACAAGAGGCATGCGGCGGCAAACGAAAAGTGAACCAAACTCTAAATTAAATGGTGCATAGGTTGTCGAGGGGTGCGCTCAAACAACGGAGTCACGCTACAGTAAAAAGGGGGCAGCGCACAACAAGAGGGCGCTGCAAAGGGCAGGGGGTGCACCGGGAGTTGGGGTCGCGCACGCTGGATACCGGGAAGGGGATATTGTTGCGCAAGTTGAATGGTATGATGTGGCTGGATAGGGGGTGAGTCGGCGGAGGAGCTTGCTGATTGAAGCTGATCAAGTCAAGGAAGCGGGAGATCTAGAGGGGCACAAGGCTGGAGGAGGTCACATCGGTCGAGGGTTTCGCCGTTAGCAGGGTCGGCCGGATGAAAGGTAAAGCACGGCTGCTGGATGGAGAGGGAAAGAGGGGGAGGTTGCCATGCAGGTGGAGGTGCGGTGTGACATCAAGGCACCAGGCGGGTGGAGGTGTCTGTGTTTAGCGCTGCAGGAAAAGGGGAGAAGCGTCGGGTGTTTGCTGGAGCAAGCCAGCGGGGGCCAGGGAGGTAGGGAGGCAGAGTGTCGTGACCTGCTGGAAGGGCGTTACGACAGTGGAGCTGGGGAAGCTGCTGCGGCGCGTTGGGAAAGAGATGGGCGCGGGCTGAGGGAGATCAGGGGGACCGCCCACAGAGGAGGGAGTGCTGAGGGAGAAGGGTACTGCGGTGGGGCAAGCAGGGAAGGGGCGCGGGGAGAAGAAGAGAGGAAAGCAGAGGCGGCAGCCGAGTGGGAAAGGGAGAGAAAAAAAATGAGGGAATGGGAGGGCCGCTAGGGTTATAGGGGGAAAAAATAAATAATAAAAATAAAAGAAATAATAATAATGATAATAAAATAACATATAATAAAAAATAAAAATGAAACAAAGCACATAAATAAAAAAGGGGAACATTGACCCATAGTAAAACCACTTCACATAAAAAGTAATAAGAAAAATAATAATAATAATAATAATAATAATGGTAATATGATGATGATAAAAATAATAATTTTAAAATAATCAATTACTTTTTAACAATAATGATAAAATTATTAAAAACGATAAATATTTTAAATAACGCAATAAATCACAAATTTACCCATCTTAATTTTCTAAAGGCAGGAGAACCGTGCTGATGTCTAAGCAGCGCCGTGCGAGGTATCTAAAACGCACTCTGCCCGGGCGCTCGGTGACGTCAGCTGAAAAACGCACAGTTTTTAACACGACTCGAAGTTGTTTTTTCGTCCAGGACTCAACCCGAACCCCAACAAAAAAATAAAAAGTCAAAAGAAATTATAAAATAAAAGAAAAGATAGAACGGGGTGCGACATTAATGAAAACCATGTATGTCGGATTTTTGAAATTCAAAACACATAGGTGGTAAAATTTCATTTAATCGAAAAAATCAGTTTTTTAAGTACCACTTAGTGGTTTCACTATTCATCAAAAATTGATGTTTTCTAGAAAAATAACAAAAATTCACTTTAAGCTATATTTGATATTCCAAATTCAAAAATTATGTCTAGTTTACAAAATTCAAAACATATAAGTTACATTAATTAATTTAATAATTAATTTCCGCTGTCAGAGCAAATAGCGTGTTTTTATGAAACAATAAGTATCAAAAGATTGACACTAGTTTAAGTCCAATTTCAAGATGAAATTAATTCCAATGACCACTATTGGATTAAATGGAAAAAATATATTCTAATTTCACTTTAAAAACAATTCAAAAGATTATCTAATCATATAAATAAATTAGATTAAAATGAGATTTTGAATTAAAATGCAACATTTTTCACTATTCATTAAAAAATGAACTTTATCGGAAAAATGCCAAAAATTTACACAAAGTAAATTATGATGTCCCGATTCTAAAGAAGAATTTTGTTTTGTCAAATATAACACATAAAATTGACAAAAAGTGAATTTAAAATAGGTTTGCCATCAAAAGGCGGTTAATCGGCCTTTTAAAGAATATTAGAATGTTTATGCTTAAAATTGGATTCAATCACATTTTTAATCCTCTAAAATTTATTGTAAAAAGTAAAAATATTTGACAAACATATATAATCATTTTTTAGTTAGTCCTGTTCATTCCCTCCATTACAACAGCTAGGCGTTAACTACCATTTAAAATAATATTATTTTATTATTAGAGTGCAATGTAAGATTCCCAAGAAACTCGTTGTTGCGTATTGGGTACGCCATCGAGCATAGAATCCCCTTTAAAGTAATATTAATATTTTATTCACAAATATGGATAAATATGAAAATGTCATATTCTTTATTTACCTGGGGTGTTACATTTGTCTCACTCAATAGGAACATAGATCATAACACCAATCAAAATGAATGATTGGTTATTATTTCTTAACCATAAATAATGTGTATAGGTTGGTCCTTATCAGAATTAAATGGAAGGGTTGCGTTTATTATTAGCACATAAAAAAATTTGGGGAAATTATTTTATACTTATTATTTCACTAAATTATTCTGGGTTGTGCCACCATGTGTGAAAAATGTAGATTGCAGAGGGCTATGAATGATTTACCTCTCTCTCTCATGGTGTTTTCATGATCACATGAACTCACAAATTTATCTAAAAATTTCATTTAAGTGAGTTTTAGTTTTCTATATTTAATTTAATGTGTTGTAATTCACTAAAAATTGATTTTTATTTAAATCCTTAATGAAGACTTGGACATATCTTTTTTTTATTATTAAAATTCTTCAAATAAACATTGAAGTAATATTAAAGGAAAATGAATAAAGTGGAAGAGGATCTATTTTAATTATAACCAATACAGTGTACCCCAACTACACGGGGAAGTGAACTGGCTACTTGGTTCAATTGTTGTAGAAAGCTACCCCTTTAGTAGGACTATTGTCCACCTGGTGGAGGAGAATTGTCTATCCGGTGGATCCACCCAAGAATCATGACTTCCACCCAGAGGCCACCAATATTCCCCTCTCAAATGATTTCGTAAGTTTCTTGAGTAATCTACTGGCATATAAATATACCCCATTGGCTAATTTAATACTCGTCATCACTACTTCGGATCTTTTCTCCCTATGAAATGATCTCCTAATTTATTAACTGGTTAAGCTCTAAAATTCCAATTTCTATCTTGATCCTTCACGTTCCTGATTCATAAAAGGCTCTCCAAACATTCTCATAATATGTTCTCCCTCTATTTTACATCATATATATATGATATCTATGACTGTAATGTAATCATTTTTTCTAAAGAAAAACATCTCTTTCCTCAACATCCTTTTACAAATGGTACACACTCTAAAATGTATATGGACAAAATAATTGATGATCAATGATGTTAAAGATGTAATACACAAGTAATAATTTTGAGGGTTGGTTTCTAGGACACCATTGAGGAAAAACTATTTATACAATAGCCTTATTGAGTTAGTGTGAGGATATGTAGGGGTACACCTCGTTATTTATCTGGAATCTATATCAATTTTGTTTGTTTTTTATTTAATTTTTTCCATTATGTCATTATACATCTTGAATAATTTTATAATATCAATTTTATCATTTTGGAAATTATTTTACGTAAAAATATTCTTTATAATATCGAATTTAAGTTTTAAACTATCATGTATTCTATTTCTCAGTTCTATATTTCAAAATAGTTTTATTTTGAAATCTATTATGTATTTATCATTTATTTTGAAAACATAATTCACCCCTCATTATATATACATAATATATGAACAACAATTGGTATCAAATGGGTACATTATATCTATTTCACAGACCATTATTTTTAAAAGTTGCGTCTGTTTTCCAAAAAAAATAAATCTTTCATAGATGTAAATGATATATTTTTTATGCCTCCTAATTCCAATTTACCTAACCTAATTTTTGAGGAAACTGATTATTCATATTTTAATAATCAAATTCCAACATTCCTTTTTAGTATTTATTATCTTTTTTTTTAATATGGTAATTGATGATTATATTCCCACATAAGAAACCATATAAACTTGGAATACTAGATATGTTTAGAATTTTTAATTGTGTAACAATGCTATGAATTATTTACATAATGGTCTTGATAAAAATGAGTTTAATTATGTTTTCATATGAAAAAATACTTATGATATTTGGAAATATTTATTAGTAACACATGAAGGAAAAAAAATCAAGGACAATAGATTTGAAATATGCCATCACGAATGTGGCTGCTTTAATATGAGTTCTAATGAATCCATTACATGCATTTTTATGAGATTTACTGAAATTTACAATGGTAAAACGTGACACAATAATGAATTATCTATAGATACACACATAAATAAATTTAATGGGTTTTATCTACCTCTTAATCTCCTTACGTGATGGCCATCCTATAATCCAATGTTATGAAAAAACATTTTTGTATATGAACTCATTATCTCTTTAATGACATGACAATCATGAATAAATACTGAGATGAAAAGGATGAAAGTGAAGCTGAACATATAAATAAAACCGTTCCCCTAAAAACTATCCATAAAGAACAATTATGAGGTTGTGTCATGGAATATGCTCATTATTCTTGGAAAATAACAAAATACCTCAATGAGAGGAATTTCAATGATTGATCCAAAAAGTGATATATAAATGTGGAACTATAGGTGAAATTCTATGGATGTAAAAAATAAAAGGTCACAAAAAACTAGAGTGCCCTATATATGATCAAAATATCAATGAAATAATTGAGGTAAAAAGGATTTCAATGTATTTATGTGGAGTGAATGTGAAGATTCCATGTATAAAACTTCAACATTCACATTCATAAAATCCAGCATGAAGTTACTCATGGAACATGTTGACGAAGAAGTAAAGGTTATTACTCCCTTTCCTATTTCTTCTTCTTCTCATTCTACTCCCCATTCTTATTATAATTATTCGCACTCTTCTCTTTCCTATTTATCCTCAATTTTCAATAATTAAAAAGGCATAAAATATGACAAGATCAAATAAATAATGCATATCATCAAATGGATTATTTATATATTAATCTTGAAAGGAAATATAATCATTTTGTTAAAGAAAAATATAATATTCATAATTAAAAGGATTACATCATCAATGAGAAATTAGTCCTCATTAGGAAAATAAAAGATAAACAATATATTCAAAATATTGAATTAACCATCAAAGGCCATGAAATATCACATCCAAAATTTACGGTAGGAAAATAAAATTAAAGAAAAATTTAGGCACTTAAAAACATAAAAATAAAATGGTCAGATTTCGTAACTCAAACTATGTGAGTTCTTCAAAAAAATCATCAAAATCATGTTCTATTAAATTCATTTTTCAAGATAATTTTTTTAATGGTTTTATAATAATTCTTCATTTAGTATATTTAGGAGACTAAAAAAAACATGATTTGGAAGTCGAAATTCAATCTATATTTATTCAAATATTGTTAAAAAACCACTAAAATTATTGTATTTTGAAAACATTATTGGATAATATAAAAGGATGAATGTTTATGTGGGTACCTAAAATATCATTTTTTTAATTTTTAGGAAAATATTCACAAGAGAAAAATCCATGATGTAATGATGTACATATACATTTGATACTCAAGACACATGTTTGGTAAATTATCCAAATTTAATCAAATCAGTAAACCATAAGGTGGTCACATCATTGTTAAAGATAGTTCCTAGGGTTAGATCATTGGTAATGTACAATCATTTTCAGTAACTCATACAAAATAAATAATGTTTTATTCATAAAAGTATTGAAGTAAAATTTAATATATATTATCAAATAGTGTGATATTTATTTTCCAATCAATTTACAAAATTATTTTTTAATATCTTGATAAAATAGGAAAATTATATTTACCACAACCTAATTTAAAAATCGTTCTGCAATTTATTTAAAATTACTTTCTAAAAAATGTTAACCGTTTTAATGCAAAATTGATTGGATCATGGATTTTAAATGAATTCCTTGGTCATTTAAGAATGCACTCTCACATAAAAATCAACTAATTTAAACTGTTAATATATATTGCAAAATTTCATTGCAATGATGAAGTAGTCTATAAAGAATTCCAACATATTAAGAAACCAAAATCTTGTTTTATATCTCAATATTTTATTTTTACATTAATAGATATTAAAATGATCCATGTTTACCTTTTTAATCCAAATCATAATGAAATTATAGGAGGAATAACCTATAATTTGGTAATATTAGGCTCCATTAGAAGGATTATATAAGCTTATTTCATTACTCATAAAATTGAAACTTGTAAAGTCTCCATCATGTTTGAAAAGGGACTGAAATTGTAAAAGGTTTTAAAATAATTTTTATTCATATTGATATTGATATAAAATTTTATTACAAGGAATTTTATTATCTTTCTTCCTCATAATGATATAATCATTATTCTTCTACTCCTCAAACCCCATACCAAAATGAGGTATTGGAAAGAATAAATTGAACAAAACAATATATTAATCAAACTCATTGAAATTTTTTTCCCCTAAAAATATTTTGAGACCAAGTCCATGAATCATTCATGTTGTAAAATTAATCATATTATCATTTAAATTTTTTGAAAATAAACCCTTTATGAGATTTTTACTAATAAAAACCCTATGGTATTCTTTTAATGTTTTGTTTACAATTTTATATTTTAATCACCAAATTAAATCTTCATATATATGATTCTAAATATAATGATGGTATCTTTAATTGGTAATACAACACAATGAGATCTTATTATGTCTTCAACAAAATGAATAAAAATGTGGAAGAATCAACCGAAGGTCTTTATGTAAATTTTCTAAAACCTCTTCATAAAAATGTTTTTGAATATATTGTTTTAAGTGAACCTTTTCAAACAAAAATGTATCTAGTGAAAAATAATATCCATTAAATTAATTTTTCGATGTTTTCAAAAAATATATAGAATATCCCCATGAATATTTCATTAGTTTTTTATAAGCGGGAACTCATAATCATAGTTTTCTCTAAAATGACGTTAAAAACCTATCCTTGGTCTTTGACATTTAATATGAAAGCATTAATGAAACACTTGACTATAAATTGTATTCTTTCAACCGGTTTTAAAATTAAAAAATATTGTTCAAATATATTTTTATAACACTTCTCAAATGATATTTTACTTTTTAAAATTTAAATTTATGATATGGGTTTCATTTATAACAATGAAAAACAATTTTTGTATAATTTTTCTTATTTAATTAAAATAAAACTTATATGATATTTATGGGTGAAGTCAAATTATTCCTCAGTTTTCATGTTTCACAAAATTCCAATGGAATATTTTTGAATCGAAAAAAATAAACTAATGAACTATAAAAATGATTCATAATGGATATTTATAAATAACTATAACTTCCTTGAGTATGATGTTTTTGTCAACATTGGATGAAGCCGATAAAATAGCCAAAAAAATAATTCTAGATATATGATGGGGATCCAACTTTACATTATTGTGACCCAACCAAAAATCATGTTTAGTGTTTTTCTTTACGATAATTATTAATCAAATAGAATCTAATAAATTTTAAAATCTATCAACAATTTCATCAATTATTTAAAAGGATATGAAAATATTTGTATATTTTATCCAAAATAAACTTCATCTATTTTAACTTTATTCTTCAATTCTAATTTTGACAGACACTGACTAAATAGAGAAATTACTAATGGATAATGGATTATACTAGGAAAGTATCTCTTCTCTTGAAGTAGTAAGTACAATAATTCTATTTCTTTATCTAGATTTGATGTGAAATACATAATTTTTGGAAGTTTTTTCCCACAAATTATATTAATAGAACATACTACTTTGAAAATTGTGATAACATTTAATAATATATATATCAACTATATCAATTCCAATTTGCTAAACACATATAGAAAGAATATTCAACACTCTCATTGGATGAAAATTTACCTTCATCACTATTTCTTAGTAAATCTCTTACAAAATAGTGATAACTTATTGGATGTTATCCCAATGGAATATCAAATCCCTCATACATTCACCAAACCATTATCTCGTTTTTATATTGAATTCATTAAATGGGAATTATGAGTGAATCGATTGTGAAATTATTCATTTTAACATTGTATATGTGTATTTATCTTTAAAAATATTTTTAAAAAAAACATTTTATAAATAAAAAACATGTTTTTATATTAGTAAATTACCTCTTTATTCATATATTTATATTTTTTATGATCTCTTATCTCACATGTGTTACCATCTGATGTGGAGTAGTTTATATTTTTAATTTTAAAAATTTCCTTGAGTTATATTTTTTTTCAAATTAATTATTACATTTAAGGAAATTCTAATATTTTAAAAATATCAAATTTATATATTCAAAATAAGAAGTGTTTTATTTAATTTTGTTATTTTTAAAAAATACATAAAACATTATATTTAAATTTTATTCCTTTTATTTTTAAAAAATCAAATATGAATCTTGAAAATTATTTTTAGAACTCATAAATGTATCTATTTTCAAAAAATATTGTTTTTCTATATATTAATGAAGATTAATAATGATTATAAAGTGACTTAAATTTATATTTATCTAACATTACTTTTTAAATGAGTTTTATTAAATTCTATACCAATGATATGTTTCCAACGTTTGTATAATATCACCTAAAATAAATAACCTCTAGAAGATATTTAATAAGATAAATTTCTTAATTAAGGTCAATAGATATCTTAATGTGTTGTGGAAAAAGTATATACTTATTTTATTTTTCTTTCATTATTTATTTTTATCTTTTCATCACTTATAATCTTATTATATTTTCTTATAGAATGATTTCTTCCTCTGATTCTTTTTTTTATTTCTCTTTATTTTGATTCTTTTGTCATTTACCTTTTTCAATTCTTCATTACCTTTTTAAATATCCAATTAATTGGGGAGTATGGATGTTAATAAATACTTTTCAATTTTTCTTCTTTCCCGTTTTAATTTTTTAATTTACTCCATCTCTCTTTATAATAATTATATCATTTAGTGTATCTTAGAAATTAAAAGGTAGTTTTAAAATCTTTTTTGCATTTAATATTTTTTTTCCAAATATTTTTCTCCTTTATCTTCTTATTTTTTTACTTCTTGAAATTTACCACTATTTTATAATCACAAAAGAAGAGAAATATTTTAAAAATTAAATGTGGAGTAAAATATATTTTTTAAAATGGGGGGAGTTCGTGAAAATTGATCTTTAATTATTTATTTTCTTTCCCTATATTATATATAAATTTTTTTATAAAGTAAATGATTTTAAAAACTATTATTTTATTTATTTATAGTAGTTAAAATCATGCTTTATATTTTTACATTTTGAGATTATTGAATATCATGTTATCCAATTGAATATATTCTATAATTCATTCACTCCATATCTAAGGTTAATTTTTCTATTTTAGTTAAGTGTTTATGATCATCAAAAAAAGGGGAGATTATTTTATGGCTCTCTCTTATAGTGTTTCAATGATAAAAAACACACACCTATCAATTTAAATCTTCTATTTAAGTGAGTTTTAGCTTTTTTTAATAATTAAAAGTGCTGGAATTTATAGAATGTTCATGATCATTTAAATCCTTTATGATTATTTGGAGATGTCTATTTTCAACCTTTAATGTCTCGTAAAATCTTTGAAGAAACATTGAATGTGTTTGAGTGAATTATATGTGCCTCCAATTGATGAAGAACCTATGTAGACTGCACCACCTACCCATTGTGGTGCACCGGAAACCCCGTATAAATCACAGAAACAAACATATCCTTCACCAGGACCACCATTTTCTAGATGGATGAAAACTATGTAGAAATTGGATGAACCTTAAATGTAGGCCTTATATCTCGATGCCAGATCACAAATCAAGACAAGTCATCATCTGAACTGGAACCCAATAGGATATGTTCCATATATAAAAGGGTTTTCTGAATCACTATAGGCGAGAAAAAAGTGATTGGGTATCAAAATAAAAAATGGGAATGATTTTACACGATTTTATATTTATAAAAAAACTAACAAATAATTAATAAAAAACTAAATATGTAAAACCAAACAAGGCATTACAATATTTCAGATTCAATTTACAACCTTAGATAAATACCAAAACAGCTACACCAAAAGGTGGAAACAAGATCTATCCCAAAAACCACCATATGGAAAGATGAAAATCTCCCACAAGCCATCACCATCAACCCCAAACTCAGATGACCTCTGTAAATCTAATCAACCATCTCCAAACACCTTTCCATTACATGTGTCAAACATCACCACTGTAACATGCCAGTTCTGGAAGCCACCTAGATGTGCCCCATACCTAGTTGGTCACATGGCCTCAAGCACATTTCCTCGAATGCCAAAGGCTGCCAACTAGTAGCAAGGTACATGGATGTTATAGTGGGGAAACTATGCCCTCATTGGCGGCGTACATAGAAGAAGTAAACAACATTAAATAGAGGAAGTAGTAATAATCCATACAAAGGTAAACCGTAGAAGGATGGAAATAATAAACTAAAGAACATATATAAAATGATGCATGATACATATGTCTAGGAAAACAGCCAAACAAGTCACAACATTGGAATATAACAGTGCTAAGCCAAAGTTCAAAAGAAAGCAGATAAACTCCTCATCATCGCAAGACAATACTTGGTCACATTCTCTCCAACTCCATAGAAAATCAAGTGCATGAATTAGAAGGGATATTTCCCTTATCTATACATGTAACAATATAATCTTTTTGAGCCCAAAAACATGTCCCAAATAGGGTGTGAGACTAAATCCCATTAGGTAACTACTACAAGATCTGTGTCTAACAGTCAGTGAATATATGGCAGGTAATGTACGGAAGGCAGTAAACAAGGAAGTATTCAATAGTATATAATCCACAGTTTCAAAGCATTCAAATTACCACATAACATGAAACATCTAATAAAACATATAAACACAACAGATAACCCTCTGAGAAGTACCCACATCCTACCCCCTCTACTCCTACCTAGTAACACAAGCAAGCAGCTAAACACAAGGTACCCCTCTGGGAATTACTCACAGCTAATCCCCTCTATTTTTACCTAACAATTACAAGCAACCCTCTGTGTAGTACACTGAGTCTAACCCCTCTATTTCTGCTTAGCATAGACTCTCTGAGGAAGCACTCACCATCAATTACTCCTATAGTACCGTACCTGTATCTAAAGGCGCTCTAAGAAATCACTTACATCACATTCTCTATGTAGACTGCGTCGAGGAACTGTAGACACTCCGAGGAAGCAATCATCGTCAATTCCCCTTGTGGTCTCACATCGTAAGTAAAATAAACACTCCGGAGAAGCCCTTAATGTCCATTCTCCCTATGGTCTATGCACTGGGTTCTCACGGCCCTGTGAAAGTCAAGTATGTGTAGCATCACGTAATGGACTAGGTAAACCTAAAGAACTACTTTGATAGCATTCTACAACATTAGAAAAAAATAGAACAACAGTCACACCATCCTAAAATATTGGGCATGGGAAATTAAACAACAGCCTAAGAGGAAAACTAGACCTAATTGTCAAAAAAGTCAAAACATCCATGGGAAACACATCCAAAGCACAAACATTTACCCTATTCACAATCAATTATCATATAATCAATCATACAAGCATTGAAGGAAAACAATAGGGCTAAAATGGTAAACACAAAATACCCCGTTCATGGGTATTTGGAAAATTTGCACATAAAACACAGACTTTCAATAGAAAGTCACAAACCACCTACTATGGAATTAGGAGATCAATATACTTTAACCTAGAGGCCTGAATCACAATAAAGCTCTGATGATCTATAAAAATGTCTAAAATGTTTAACATATGATAACTTACGAAGGAAGATGAATCATGAAACGATGCTCAACTAGAAGAGAGAAGTCACCGATGTAATTCCAATGCAACTGATGGTGTTTGATTCAGAGGACAGATGCTTGCTCAGGGTTTCATCGATGATCTACGGCCGTATGGAGCTCTCGGTCAAACGAGACCTAAAAGGAGAGATTTATGGCCAGTAGATGCGACCTCAGTGTGTTTATTGAAAAAACACTACATGGCATGTACTTTTGGGGTATATGGTGTGTACATTCCATTTTTATACTCTGCTTTGTTGGGTCGGAGAGTAATGGCAAGAGGGGGGGTGAATTGCCTTTGTAAAATAATTAGCAACTTAAAAACAATTTATAAATGCAGCGGAAATAAAAAGGGGCAAGACACAATTTGATAATGGAGTTCGGCTTAAACCAAAGCCTACGTCTCCGCTCCCAACTCAACCGTTGAGAGATTTACTACCGCTTTCTTTTTAATGGTTTTAGCAAGAAACCCACTAGACTTTAAGGTAGTCTAGAACCTATTACAGCTTGCTTTTAATGGTTGAGCAAGAACCCACTAGCCTTCTTATAGGTGAAGGCTAGCTCACCTATGACTCAATCCTTTTAAAGGGAAGGCTTGACTAACCTCTTCACACCTTGAAGGTGGTGTGAAAACCCAAACAAATAGAGGATGAGAGAAAGAAGGGTTTGTATTCACAAACTCAAAATAAATCTCAAAATGATAAAATAATAAAAATCGTAAAGAGGAGAAGTCTTGGCCTCCAATTGATTGATTGGAGTTGATGAAGAGCGCTCCCAAGCTTCTATGGTGATGCTCCTTGGATGTGGAAATGGGTTGGAGCAATTGAGGTTCTTTGAGGGAATGCACCGGAGGTTCTCCAAATAATGGAAAAATGTTCCCATGGGCTACCATATATTTTCGGGGCTTCCTAGTCCTTTATTTATAGAGGGGGAACCCTCAAATGGCCTTTGGAGGTCTTCGGAGCCGTTGGAGAGGCCTTCGGAGCCGTTGGGAATCAAGTGGACAAGTCTAGTCAAAGCCCAACGGCTAGTTTGACTGGCTCCACCATCTGACCGGTGCTTGGCCACAGGTTGGCCGGTGCTTTGGAAAAGGGAGAGGCCTTCTGCCCAGGCACCACCGGCTGGCCGGTGAGGAGGCCACCGGTTGGCCGGTGCTGAGACAGTAGGTGTCCCTTCTGTCTGGGTTCCACCGGCTGGCCGGTGATGGGACACCGGTTGGCCGGTGGTCTGGACAGAGGGGATGCCTTCTGACCAGACTCTACCGGCTGGCCGGTGGTCATCCACCGGTTGGCCGGTGGACTGAAATCAGGCCACTTTTGCCTTCTTGGCTTTCTTGGCCCAATTCCTTGGCAACCTTAAATCATGCCTATCATCCAAAAACACTTAAAAAAATTAGATAATTAAGAGAGTGATTCTGATCATGAAAATTAAACCACGAGGGGTACGAGAGGTATAACAATCTCCCCCTATTTTGATGATCAGAATCACCAAAACAAGCAATGTAAAAGACTGAAATGAAAGGCATGCTTTAAAGGATAAAGCAAAGCATGAGAGAAAGATTTTTCCCCCAATAAACCATGAATTTCTCCCCCTTTTTGATTATCAAAATAGCACGGGGCATAAAACTTGATTGAGGGAAAGGATTGAAAAACAAGATAGAGATTTTAAACCAATTGAAATTTTTGAAATTTGAATTGAAAGTTTTTAATTGAATGTTTTGAATTGAAAGTTTTGAAAGAATGTTTTGAATTGAAAGTTTTTAATTGAATGTTTTGAATTGAAAGTTTTGAATTGAAAGTTTTGAATTGAAAGTTTTGAAATAAAAACGAAAAAAGGCATAAACGATCCTAACTCCCCCTAAATAAAAACAACAAATCACCGGGGAGAGGATTTTAGAACCGAGACAAATTTTGGTCCGTTGAGACTCGCTAAAAGGGATTTTTCAATCCATACTTGTCTAGTGGCGGGTCTTCTCTTATGAAATTCATCATTAAAGGAAATGGTTTTGGGCCTTCCATACCGGGCATTTTTGCGATCGCACTCATAAATTAAGTGCCCGGGTTTTTTACAATAGTTGAAAAATTTATATTGGGAGCTCCCCCTTACAAAAATAGTAGGAGCATGGGAAGAGGAAGCTTTCTTGGAATAGCCAAGCCCTTGATTGGTTCTAGATATGCATTGGGAACCAAGGAGCTTCGAAAGGTTATGTTCACCTTCGGTGAACTTAGCTAGGGATTCCCTTAAATCCTTGATTGTTGATTCCATAGAATCAACATCGGGAAGGTTTTGGATCTTGAGGGACAAGTCCTCCTTTTCTTTGAGAAGTTGTTCCTTTTCGGAAGAAAGTTTTTTGAAATTCTTTTTTTAAGCAATAAATTTGGATGATAGTTCATGAAAACCTTCCTCCACTTGATCTCTAGCATGTTGGAGATCCTCATAAGATAGACGATTAAAAGAATTTGAAGAACTAGAGGATGAGGAGTCGGAAGAGGATACCTCATGAAATGCCATTAGGCATTTTTTACCTTTATCGCTTGAGGAGGAGGAGGAGGAGGATGTGGAGCTATCAATCCATGTGGCCTTGAATGCCTTATTCTTTTCCTTTTGCTTGGCCTTTTTCTTGTTGATTGGACAATCGGGCTTGTAATGGCCTTTCTTGCCACACCCGTAACATGTTACCTCGGGCTCGGATTTTTCGTTGGGTTGAGCCTTGCGTGATTTCTTCTTTTTGTTCTTCTTCATGAATTTGTGCATCTTGCGGGCAAGGTTCTCGATTTCTGAATCGCCACTTGAAGAGGAAGAAGATGAGGAGGAGGAGCTTTCTTATTTTTGAACTTTAAAGGCGATGTTCTTTGGAACTTTGATCGGTTTGCCTTCCTTTTCAGCTTGCCTCCTCATGGTGATCTCGTAGGTCATGAGGGATCTGATGAGCTCTTCGACCGGCATGTTCTTGATGTCTTTTTCTTCTTGGATTGCCATGAATTTCGGTTCCCATGAGCTTGGTAGGATCCAAAGGATCTTTTTGACCATTATTTCTGCAGAAACATCATCTCCAAGAGATTTTCTTCCATTGCAAACGTCAGTAAAACGAGTAAACATTTCAGTAATATTTTCAGATGGATGCATGGTAAAAGACACAAAATCTTGACGGTACATATCCAATCGAGTATCCTTAACTTTGTTGGTCCCCTCATGGGTAACCTCCAATAGTTTCCAGATTTCATGAGATGAAGTGCATGTGGAAACTCGATTGAATTCATTATGATCAAGGCCGTAATGAAGAGTGTTCATGGCTTTACCATCAAGTTCGAAATTTTTAATATCGGCTTGAGTCCATTTGGATTCATCGGGATAAGAAAGAGAATAACAATGCATGACAATTTTATAAATAGGATAACCTATACTTCTAAGAAAAGTGGTCATGCGGTTTTTCCAATAAGTATAGTCGGTTCCATCAAAGAATGGAGCACGACTCAAGGAATAGCCTTCGGGGGCAAAAGAAGTTGAAGCCATCACAAAGGATCTTGAATTTGAAACCGGTTAGGTTATTACTCAAATTTTCCCTCTGATACCAAATGTTGGGTCGGAGAGTAATGGCAAGAGGGGGGTGAATTGCCTTTGTAAATTAATTAGCAACTTAAAAACAATTTATAAATGCAGCGGAAATAAAAAGGGGCAAGACACAATTTGATAACAGAGTTTGGCTTGAACCAAAGCCTACGTCTCCGCTCCCAACTCAACCATTGAGAGATTTACTAACGCTTGCTTTTTAATGGTTTTATCAAGAAACCCACTAGACTTTAAGGTAGTCTAGAACCTATTACAACTTGCTTTTAATGGTTGAGCAAGAACCCACTAGCCTTCTTACAGGTGAAGGCTAGCTCACCTATGACTCAAGACTTTTAAAGGGAAGGATTGACTAACCTCTTCACACCATGAAGGTGGTGTGAAATCCCAAACAAAGAGGGGATGAGAGAAAGAAGGGTTTGTATGCACAAACTCAAAATAAAGCTCAAAATGATAAAATAATAAAAACCGTAAAGAGGATAAGTCTTGGGCGCCAATTGATTGATTGGAGTTGATGAAGAGCGCTCCCAAGCTTCTATGGTGATGCTCCTTGGATGTGGAAATGGGTTGGAGCAATTGAGGTTCTTTGAGGGAATGCACCGGAGGTTCGCCAAATAATGGAAAAATGTTCCCGTGGGATACCATAAATTTCCGGGGATTCCTAGTCCATTATTTATAGAGGGGGAACCCTCAAATGGCCTTTGGGGGTCTTCGGAGCCGTTGGAGAGGCCTTCGGAGCCGTTGGGAATCAAGTGGACAAGTCTGTTCAAAGCCCAATGGCTAGTTTGACTGGCTCCACCGGCTGACCGGTGCTTGGCCACCGGTTGGCCGGTGCTTTGGAAAAGGGAGAGGCCTTCTGCCCAGGCACCACCGGCTGGCCGGTGAGGAGGCCACCGGTTGGCCGGTGCTGAGACAGTAGGTGTCCCTTCTGTCTGGGTTCCACCGGCTGGCCGGTGATGGGACACCGGTTGGCCGGTGGTCTGGACAGAGGGGATGCCTTCTGCCCAGACTCTACCGGCTGGACGGTGGTCATCCACCGGTTGGCCGGTGGACTGAAATCAGTCCACTTTTTCCTTCTTGGCTTTCTTGGCCCAATTCCTTGGCAACCTGAAATCATTCCTATCATCCAAAAACACTTAAAACAAAATTAGATAAATAAGAGAGTGATTGTGATCATGAAAATTAAACCACGAGGGGTACGAGAGGTACAACATGCTTTAAGTGGGCTCTGGTCACCCCCAAATGTTCATGTGTGTGGCCATTACATGGACAGCACACAACCTCATGTCGTAACCCAGTACATGTTGTGTACTCAAAAAGTACACAGCATATACTTAAAAAATTCAAGAAAAAGCTATTTTCCTAAAAAACAAATAGAAAAGGAAAACATACTTGAAAAGAAGGTATGGATTCTTACAAACTTCCCCCATTAAAGAAACCCTTCCTTTAATTTCCCTTGCAATGCGGCGTAGATGAAGAAATACTGAATAGCTCTGGACACTTCGATCGTACGTCTGCCTCCCCCTCCCAAGTCTCATCTGGTACTCGCCTGTGCTTTCACCCATCCCGGTGACAGCATCGAATCCACACATTTAACATATTCGTTGGGTCATAGCCTACCAGGTACCCCTAGTTTCCCCGCATACACATGGTCCCCACATAGGGGCCCACCCACATGCCTGAACGGGTCATCTGACTAATGATTGTCCCTATAGGCCAACAGAAGTCCTTTCTAGAGTGCTTTTTCCTCACTCACACACACCCTGAGAATCTTCCTAGACGGTCACCCATCATGATCACTACTCCAAGATAATCAGGTATAAATGTGAATTTGTAATTAGGGAGTCTCTCAAAAAGGAAGGTTCATCTTATTTACATGAGTCATGTCATTTACCCATTTAACCCTTTACCATTCGAGGGTGTTACAGTCAATCCCTTTATAGAACAATGTCCTCATTGTGGGCCCTAAATATCAACCCAGGCAGTGCACTGAATTTAAGGATGGGTACCACCTCTAATATCAAATGTGACAACTGGGTCCCACTCTGCTCGCTTGTACATCCCATTCGACCTTATGAAGAAAGGATCCACCCTCTGGTGATGTGAAACTCACCCTACGATGATAGCAATTGACGACTGCCTGGAAGGGAACTAGCCATTCCATTACGAGAATTACATCATAGCATGTCATCTCCAGGACTAATAGGTCCCATAAAAAGTGACACCCACCAACATTAAGAGGGCACTCCTTACACTGACGTACACTAACCATTCTAGTCCCCAACTGATTGTCTAGTGTCAAGATATCAGTAGAATAAAAGATGCAGAGCCCATGGCTCCCCACAATAGCAACAGTTATAAAGCTATGGGAAGCCCCTATATCAAAAAGATCAAAAGCTAAAAATAAGGCAACTAAGATCATACCTTGAACTATAGAAGGTCCAAGATCCTTCTCCTACTAGGTCTAGTCCACTGCAAACGTATGGTCGCCTTCATAGCCCTATGACCCCGCCTGACCACTCTGAGCTGATCTGCCCTAATGCCGCTGGAAACTGGGCGATTGGCTACCATGGTCACAATCTCCACCTTGGCCTGAATGGCCGAAAGAACTAAAGTTCCCAGACTAGTGACAAATTGGGGGTGCTGCTTCTGAATAAGAAATCATAGAAGAACACTTGACACCAACTGCTGGTGAGAAGATCTGATAGAAACGCTGAATATGACCCATCTTGTCTCTTTATCGGCACTCCACTGGGTCCTTTAGGAAATGTTGCCTGATATGCCATCTCTTCCCACACTGGTAGCACACCACCTGGCTACTAGAAGATGTGTCTCGCCTTCTTGGATCACCATGTGAAGACTCCATGTGGCACTTCCTACTGTCAGTAGGAGGGATGCTAACTCCAGATGACGAGCCGCCCTGGATCACAACTCCAGAATCCCTCAGATTGTGCTCTGTGATTAGCTCCTGGTTGACTATAGAAGTGGTAGAAGTCAATCGGAAGATGTTCACATATGATCGGATGTCGTGCCTCAGACCATCCTCGAACTTCCTTACCATGAATAAATGATCAACTCATGGAATAGGCGTGAAGTAATACAGCTCAGTGAAGCATGAGGAATACTCCATAATAGAAAGAGTACCCTACTATAGACTCATAAAAATTCGGGCTCGATCAGCCCTCAAGGTCTCTAGATAGAAGTAATCATAGAATATGCGCTGAAACTAATCCCACGCCATAACCTGATGGCGTCCCTCCTATGAGATCACATCCCACCACCTCATGGTGGTGTCCTGAAGCATATAGGTACCGATATTTACCTTCCACTCTGGAGGAATCTATAGATTCTAAAAGATTGTAAGCATGAATTCTCTCCATGACTCTACTGCCTAAGGTTCTCCTTCCCCTGATAAAGTGGGAGGATGCTACTGCTGGAAAACCAGCGTCAAATATCCCATTGATAGGCCAAGAGGCGGTGCTCCCTAAAAAGTCTACATCATCCTCATGAAGCCTTCCCTGAACTATGAATCAACATCGGTATCAGGTATAACTATTGGTTCCAGGACTGTCACGACATGAGGATATGCGAGAAGTCCCTGGTTAGCCGTATTTGGCATCTGCTCACTGCACTGTAACTGGTGGACAATCAGAGGATTGTTGGGTTCCGGGACTCCGCAGCGGAAGCCTGTGGGCCTGGATTTTAAATTTTTTCTGCTTCACCGGAGTGACAAAACTTTGTCAACTCCGGTGATCGTGTCCCGGCTTGGTCCGGGGATCTCGCAAGGTTTTTTAGGAGCACAAAAATAAACTTGAACATTTAACTTGTTCTGAATTGACGTGCGGGACGCCGGCGATCGTTGCTCGAAGACTCCGACGACGAAGCCCTCTAGATCGTCCACACACACCTTGCGAATCTGCACGTGCGCCGTTTGTCAAGATCCGGGTGCTAGCGCGGATCTTCGACAGACACTTCAGCGCAACGATGATCGCCGCATCAAGGGAGGATGCTTCGATCCGTGATGGATGAACTTGAAGATCATCCTTGCTTGAGAGACTCTCTCTCTAAGTTCCAGAAGGAGAGAGATGCTCTCAATTTTGACACATGAATAGTTCTGGTGGGAGAGCATCTCTCTCACTTATATAGGGAGTATTAAAACACGCGGTGTAGGTTCCCGACCCCCGTGTATTAGGCGTCCGCTATATAAGTGATGTAAATTATTATTTATGGAAAATAAAATTATGCAATAAATAAAATTTACAATTTATCACTTACTTGTAATATATAAATATATTACGTGATAAATTTGAGTCTTTAACTCGACTCATATCTCCTACTAATATTAAACGAACCTTGGATATTTAAATCCAGTCGAATAATATTAATACGTGTATTTAACATACAACATGTAAATACATGTTATAAATAAATTCAACTAATTATTCTGAACTCGAATAATTAATGAACTTATTTATTATTTGGTGATCCATAGAACTTGGATAGTACTCGGACCCTTTGACGAGGCCCACCAAGTTCTAAATTCCTACTCACAGAATAGGGCAGATTTTCAAGGCGCTATCGTGTGTGACCCTCTAGGCCCTTATCTCAATTTTAGTTAATAATATCACAGACCTAGAGCAGGGTCTAGCAACCCATCGAGGCCCCCATAGAGATAAGGCAAAGTCAAAGCAACGACTGCCTTCCTATGAACATTGTCCGTGTAATATAATCTCTTCGTCAAACGATATCTCAATAAAGCAGAATGCATACTAGTGTCATCATTCTTTATTTGCTTTATTTTTGTTTGTTGATTTGTCAGGACAGTCTTACCTTCGACTACCATGGCCATGGATTTAATGAAGGTGAAACCATCCTAATCAACCAGGCCCGAGATATCTCTTCCTAAACATGGAAGCGACAAATCCTTTCTCGATCATTCAATCAATGCCATGCCATTAATGACGTACCCAATACAAACTACCTCGCCACGACTTTGTCGCCATGGTTTTCGCCTTATATCAAATGTACGTAATTAAATGAAATTCATTGATAATGATCTCAAGTCAGGATACCATTACACATGCCCATAGATAGGAACGACCAATGACACCAGAAACATGTGGTGTTCCTATTAAGCGGGTCTGTCCTCATGATCTCGTTAGCTAGAGATAATCAAGTGCGAACTTCATGAGATGAAGTCTCAATGCTTATGAGCCCCCAACACCTGATGGTCACACATAATCTGTGTCCTTTCAGAATTATGTAATTAGACCATAGGTCGTTACTTTAAGATTACTGTCATGGCATTTCAGGGTTCTCATTATAGCCTGGGACCTACTATAACCATTTTGATGCGACCGGTAATCTAAGGACATTGCCATTAATAAAGTTGATGCATAAGTATCTACACTATCATGACAAGATAAATACATGTATAAAACAAACTGAATACATGTAGCAGTAATCAAAGTACAATACAAGTTGGGTCTAGGGCACCCACTTTCAACACTCCCACTTGCACTAGAGCCAACTGCTAACAGTTTTCAATCCGCTAGCTCTCACATTTGAATCATGCTTCTGCTGAGAAATGGCTTTAGTCAGGGGGTATGCCACGTTGTCCTCTGTGGCTACTCTGCTAACTGTCACTTCACCTCTTTGAGTAAAATCCCTCAAGAGATGGAAATTCCGAAGAATATTCTTTGTCCTCTGGTGAGACCTGGGCTCCTTGGCAAGCACCACTGCAGCAGTATTGTCACAATATACTGAAACAGGGTCTGCACTGCTAGGTATAACACCAATGTCTGAGATAAAGCTACGTATCCTGACTGCTTCCTTTGCTACATCGGAAGCTGCAATATATTCGGACTCTACTGTAGAATCAGCAACCACAGCTTTCTTTGAGCTTCTCCAGCTCACTGCACCACCATTCAGGCAAAAGATGTAGCCTGGCTGCGATTTCATATCATCATGATCTGTCTGGAAACTAGCATCAGTGTATCCCCTCACAACTAGTTCCTCATCTCCTCCATACACCAGGAACATATCCTTAGTACGCCTCAAGTAATTAAGGATAGTTTTAACAGCTGACCAGTGCACCTCTCCTGGATTAGATTGATATCTACCCACCATGCTTAAAGTAAAGGCAACATCAAACCTAGTACATAGCATGGCATACATGATAGAACCCACTGCTGAAGCATAAGGGACTCTACTCATTCTGTCAATCTCCTCCTGTGTTTGTGGACACATTTTCTTGGAGAGATTAATACCATGTGACATAGGTAACAATCCTCTTTTGGACTGTTCCATATTGTACCTTTTGAGTACCTTGTCAATATATGTACTTTGACTTAGGCCAAGCATCCTTTGAGGTCTATCTCGATAGATCTTGATCCCTAGAATGTAGGCCGCTTCACCTAAGTCTTTCATGGAGAAGCATTCATTTAACCAAGTCTTAACTGACTGTAAGACTTGCACCTCGTTTCCCATGATTAATATGTCATCAACATATAAAACTAGGAAAACAATAGCATTCCCTTCAACCTTTTTATAGACACAAGGCTCGCTTTCATTTTTGACAAAACCAAAATCTCTTATGGCCTCATCAAATCGTACATTCCATGATCTTGATGCCTGCTTCAATCCATAAATGGATCTCTGCAGCTTGCATAATTTATTGGCATTCTTTGACTTAACAAACCCTTCGGGTTGAGTCATATAGACGTCTTCAACCAACTTCCCATTTAGAAAAGCAGTTTTGACATCCATTTTCCAAATTTCATAATCATGAAAGGCTGCTATTGCAAGCAATATTCTGATGGATTTAAGCATTGCCACTGGTGAGAAGGTTTCATCATAGTCAATGCCTTGACATTTTCTGAAACCCTTTGCAACCATTCTTTCTTTAAAGGTATTAACCTTACCATCCATGCCCAGTTTTTTCTTGAATAACCATTTACAACCAATGGGCTTCACATCAGCTGGAGGGTCTACCAAAATCCAAACTTGATTTTGGTACATGGACTCCATCTCATAATTCATGGCTTCTTGCCATGTAGCAGCTTCTTTGCCTTCTACTGCATCCTTGTAGGTCAGAGGTTCATCATCCTCAAGGATTATTGTGTCACCTGACTCGGTGACAAGAAAACCATAACGTTCCGGTTCTCTAACCTCTCGCGTAGACCTACGCAGTATCTGTGTCTCAGGAACAATTTCTTCTTCCACTTTTTCTTATAGAGATTGTTCCTCTACCAACTCTTGTGCATCTGGAGCATTGACTTCATCGAAGTCAATCTTGCTCCCACTATTTCCAGTAGAAATGTGATCCCTTTCTAGAAATGTGGCATATCTTGCCACAATGACTTCTCTATCTAAAGGGTTATATAGGTTGTATCCTCTATTTTCCTTAGGACAACCTACAAAGATGCACTTAGTGGTTCTGGATTCTAATTTGTCACTTGGTAAAGTCTTGACAAATGCCTCGCACCCCCACAAACGCATGTGTGTCAGATTGGGTTTCTTTCCAAACCATAACTGATATGGAATCCCATCTGTGTCTTTAGTTGTTACTCGGTTAATGGTATATGCTGCTGTCTGTAAGGCGTGTCCCCAAAAGGATAATGGAAGAGTTGTATGACTCATCATTGATCTGACCATGTCAAGCATGGTCCTATTCCTCCTTTCACTAACACCATTCCATTGTGGTGTATAAGGAGGAGTGAGTTGAGATACTATTCCAGACTCCTTCAAATGATTAATGAAAGCTTGGATAAGATATTCTCCGCCTCGGTCTGAGCGAAGTGCTTTTATCTTCTTACCAAGTTGGTTTTCTACTTCATTTTGATATTCCTTAAAGAAACGAAAGGAATCTGACTTATGCCTCATTAAGTAGATATAGCCATACCTACTATAATCATCGGAGAAAGTGATGAAGTATAGAAAACCACCCCTTGCCTCTACTGGAAATGGACCACATACATTGGTATGTATTAATTCCAGTACTGCATTGGCCCTTTCTCCCTTTCCTGAGAAAGGTGCTTTGATCATCTTTCCTTGTAAACAAGCTTGACATACATCTAAGGGTTCTAACTATACCGAGTCTAGATACCCTTCTTGATGTAATTTTTGTAATCGCTTCTCGTTTACATGACCAAGCCTAAAGTTCCATAGGCGGGTGTTATTTGAGTCATGTTGGTTATTTTTTTCATTGATAGCCATTAATGAGTTTTCTAGTTCTAGTGTATATAAACCATTGTTAAGATGTGCCATACCATAACATATGTTATCCCTATAAAAGAGACAACTTTTATTTCCAAACTTGATATAAAAACCCTTAGTGTCTAGACATGACCCAGAGATAATGTTTCTGGTAACAGACGGTACATAATAGAAATTGTTTAAAACAAGAACCAAACCAGTTGGTAAAGTCAAGTGATAGTCTCCCACTGCCAAGGCCGCCAAACTTGCACCATTTGCAGCTCGGAGATCCACTTGACCTTTTTCAATCTTCTCAAACCTACTTGGTTCCTGTATATGAATACAAATGTGTGAGCCACATGCCGTATCCAATACCCAACTTGTAGATAATGATAGATTGCATTCAATGACAAAAATACCTGAAGTAGAAGCGTCAGCTTGCTTCTTCTTCCCAGCTCTGCAATTCTTTTTCCAGTGGCCTTTCTTGCCACATCCAAAATAGACAGCTTCCTGCTCATTACTCTACCTCTGAATCTTTGGCTTCTTGGCAGGACGATGCATTGGTGTCTTTGGCCTTGACTTGGCTTTAGAGCCCTTTTCCTTGCCCTTGTTTTTCTTGTTCACCATAAGGACAGATGTATTGGTGTTTTTCATGTCCTTATCAGCTTGGTGAACTAAAGCCAAAAGATCCGGGAGCGACTTTGTCATATCATTCATATTATAATTGACAATGAAAGTCGAGAAGCTTGACGGTAAAGAGGCAAGGATGAGATCCACTGCTAGTTCTTGGTTATGTTTGAACCCAAGGGCTTCGAGCCTCTCAATATACCCAATCATTTTGAGTACGTGAGGACTAGCTTGGTGCCCTTCTGCTAGCCTGCACTTATAAAGCGCACTTGATAATTCATACCTTTCTTGCCTAGCCCTCTCCTGATATAGTTCTTGGAGATGTGAAAGCATCTTGTAGGCGTCCTCTTCCTCATGCATTTTTGAAATTAGCTGGACATGGATGACAGCATGATGCATTGTACATCAAGCGCATCGTCTACATGCCTTTTCCACTTATCTTTTTCCGTCTTTCTTGCTCCCTGAGGAGGCTCAGCAGGAGTTGGGGATTCCAGCACATATAACTTCCTTTCTTGGCGTAGTACTATGCGCAAGCGCCTGTACCACTCCTGGAAGTTATTGCCAGTCAGGATATTTTCTTTATCCAAGATTGATCGCATTGATAAAGTACTAGTGGTGTTGGTGATTTCCATTTTAAATCTACATCAGATAAACATTTAGCAGTTAGTACTTTGTCTTGATTACCTTTTTGACATTTTATGATTAATAAATTATTATATCATTTAATGTCTCCCACTATTTTAACAAACCTTAATGGCCCTCACCATTAGATTCGGAATTCTCTATCTCTTGAGAATTCTAGTGGCAAGGAACCTCGAAACCTCCCTCGTAGTCTACAAGCTAGGGCTACGACACTACATGGAGGGTTTCAAGGTAGGCGCTATGCTGGCCAACCACCTGTTCTTGTGGTTCCTTGTGTAGTTGAGTAAAGTCCAAGCTTTTGGAATCTATACTTGATTCCCTCAACCTCTTGCCTCTAAAGTGATAATAAGTTAGCTAAGGCTAATCCTTGATTACTCACTTTAGTTAAGTCGACCCATTCCTCGCATGGAAACGCCCCGGTAGTAAGAGGCACTCTCAACTGAGGCTAATGAGCACCCAAACAGCCGGTTTTGTTTAGATATGAGAAATTGAAGGCATTATGACTTAATATATCTTTGAGGGATTTTTAAATTATTAATTGATGAATATAATCCCTTTTCTATTTATTATATTCAAACTAGGTTGTCATGCTCACAACTGAACATTCAAAAGAGTATTTATTCGTCATAACTTTATGGATTTTCTCTTGTTTACTATCCTATGTGATCATGCAATAATCATGCAGTCGCATAAAAATAATAAACTATGCATAAAGTAAATCAAGCATTCCGACTGGTCTTGAGCATTCTATAATGATTGATCATTAACTGATCAATCATCACCTAGGGGCACCCGTACCTGAGTCAATACAAGACTCGTGTCGCTGCTGGCCCTAGTGAAAAGCGTCCAACTTCTGTCTGGTCTACCGCTTCATTTTGGCGGGGGCTGCCCTCGGATCGTCATTGAATAAATACAAATATACTCGCACGCAGGCGAGGGGGTCTGGGGTACAAAATACAAGTGGTGCAATGGACACGCAGGCCCTTATACATATTTGAATTAAAAGACGATTCGCAGACTGTCATTTATCTAATTAAATATTACAATCATCGCACACATTGAATAAATAATTAAATAAATACATACATGCCAAACATACACAGGTCGGTCAAAAGCTCAAGACCAGTCGGGGTAATCGTGCAATAAAATTAAATTGCAATAACTTTATATTATGCGAGGGTGTTTTAATAAATTAAATGAATTTGATTAAATTCAAATAATTTATTTTTATCGGTTCCATTTGTTTAATTTAATTTTAATTCAAAAATTAAATTAAACCATTAATTTAATTCTAAACTTAAATTAAATTAATATTTTTTTTGGATTAAAATAAACTAAACCCCTAAATTAATTTCAATTAATTTAATTTAAAGAAAAACTAAATTAATTAAAATTAATTCAGTGCCCAGTTACCTCTCGCCGGAGAAAAGTCTGGCGGGACTGCGTACCGCCGCGGGATGTCGTCCTGAACCGCGGCGTGACCGCGGCGTGACCGCGGCGTGACCGCGTCCCGCAACGGCTGCATCTCCGGGCAGCCCGCAACTCCGGAGAGCCGGCGAGGGGTCGGCCAGTGCGAGGCAGTCTGGCAGGAGGTGAGGCCGGAGCGAGGCAGTCCGGCAGGGGTGAAGCCGGAGTGGTCGGCGGCTGCCGGCAGGGGCCGGTCCGGCGAGGGAAAGGCCGGTTCAGAGGAGGAGGGGCGGCGCGGTGGGGCTCCGACGCTAGGCCGGTCCGGCGCGGACGAGGTCGGCAGGGGTGGTCCGGAAGGGTTTCGCGTCCGGCGAGCGCTGGCGAGGGCCGCGTCCAGCAAGGCGGGCTGCGTCCGGCGAGGGCGGTCCGGGGAGGAGGCCGCGTCCAGCGAGGCGGCGTGAGCGAGAAGACCCGTAAGAGTCTTCCTCCCTTTTTTTAACAACAAATGGCCAGCCCTTGTCCCCGTTTTTTAATTTTTTTTATGACAAAAGGAGAAGACCCCATTTTGGGGTCTTTTCCACTCCCCTTTTTTTTAAAACAAAAAGGAGGAAGACCCCAAGTCTTGGTCTCCTCCATTTTTACTTTATATATTTTATTATTATAATATATAATAAAAATTTATTATAAATATAATCAAATATTTATTATAAATTATTTTATAATAAAATAAATTTATTTGATGTTAATTCTCAATTTGAGATAAACACCAAACAAGCAAAAACACAGACGTCGATCCGATTGAAACTTTCAAATGATCGTATCTTGATCATTTGAAATCGAAACGACGCGTGGTCGAATCCGAATGAACCGTTTTAACACCCCGCAATTAAATTTAATGCAATTTAATATTTTTGACTCAGAAAAACCTTGTGCTCCCTCTGATACCACTGTTGGGTTCTGGGACTCCACAGCGGAAGCCTGTGGGCCGGGATTTTAAATTTTTTCTGCTTCACCGGAGTGACATAACTTTGTCAGCTCCAGTGATCGTGTCCCGGCTTGGTTCGGGGATCTCCCAAGGTTTTTTAGGAGCACAAAAATAAACTTGAACATTTACCTTCTTCTGAATTGACGTGCGGGACGCCGACGATCGTTGCTCGAAGACTCCGACGACGAAGCCCTCTAGATCGTCCACACACGCCTTGCGAATCTGCACGCGCGCCGTTTGTCAAGATCCGGGTGCTAGCGCGGATCTTCGACAGACACTTCAGCGCAACGATGATCACCACATCAAGGGAGGATGCTTCGATCCATGATGGATGAACTTGAAGATCTTCCTTGCTTGAGAGACTCTCTCTCTAAGTTCCAAGAGGAGAGAGATGCTCTCAATTTTGACACATGAATAGTTCTGGTGGGAGAGCATCTCTCTCACTTATATAGGGAGTATTAAAACACGCGGTGTAGGTTCCCGACCCCCGTGTATTAGGCGTCCGCTATATAAGTGATGTAAATAATTATTTATGGAAAATAAAATTATGCCATAAATAAAATTTACAATTTATCACTTACTTGTAATATATAAATATATTACGTGATAAATTTGAGTCTTTAACTCGACTCATACATCCTACTAATATTAAACGAACCTAGTATATTTAAATCCAGTCGAATAATATTAATACGTGTATTTACCATACAACTTGTAAATACATGTTATAAATAAATTCAACTAATTATTCTAAAATAGAATAATTAATGAACTTATTTATTATTTGGTGATCCATAGAACTTGGATAGTACTCGGACCCTTTGACGGGGCCCACCAAGTTCTAAATTCCTACTCACAGAATATGGCAGATTTTCAAGGTGCTATCGTGTGTAACCCTCTAGGCCCTTATCTCAATAGCAGTGAATAATATCACAGACCTAGAGCGGGGTCTAGAAACTCATCGAGGCCCCCATAGAGATAAGGCAAAGTCAAAGCAACGACTGCCTTCCTATGAACATTGTCCGTGTAATATAATCTCTTCGTCAAACGATATCTCAATAAAGCAGAATGCATACTAGTGTCATCATTCTTTATTTGCTTTATTTTTGTTTGTTGATTTTTCCGGACAGTCTTACCTTCGACTACCATGGCCATGGATTTAATGAAGGTGCAACCATCCTAATCAACCAGGCCCGAGATATCTCTTCCTAAACTTGGAAGCGAAAAATCCTTTCTCGATCATTCAATCAATGCCATGCCATTAATGACGTACCCAATAAAAACTACCTCGCCACGACTTTGTCGCCATGGTTTTTTCCTTATATCAAATGTACGTAATTAAATGACATTCATTGATAATGATCTCAAGTCAGGATACCATTACACATGCCCATAGATAGGAACGACCAATGACACCAGAAACATGTGGTGTTCCTATTAAGCGGGTCTGTCCTCATGATCTCGTTAGATAGAGATCATCAAGTGCGAACTTCATGAGATGAAGTCTCAATTCTTATGAGCCCCCAGCACCTGATGGTCACACATAATCTGTGTCCTTTCAGAATTTTGTAACTGGACCATAGGACGTTACTTTAAGATTACTGTCATGGCATTTCAGGGTTCTCATTATATCCTGGGACCTGCTATAACCATTTTGATGCGACAGGTAATCTAAGGACATTGCCATTAATAAAGTGGATGCAGAAGTATCTACACTATCATGACAAGATAAATACATGTATAAAACAAACTGAATACATGTAGCAGTAATCAAAGTAGAAAACAAGTTGGGTCTAGGGAACCCACTTTCAACAAGGACATCTCGGTGGGATGACCATGCGCGTTCAAATTCACACTATAGATCAGGACTAATAGGTACTGAAACATAGAAATTTAAGGAGGGAACAAGAGAAAGAAAACATTCAATATTTATAAAACATGACTACATAGCGTGTATTAACCATACACGGCGTGTTCCCTTAAGTCATTCACATGGGAGTGTACCTCTACCAAAATTGGTCGTGTAACACCCAAACCACACGGTGTGTTGTCCTAACACACGACATGTACTTGAATCCTCTTCTCCTCTCCAAGTCCTTCTGCACGGTTAAGTCACATGGATCTCCCAAAGCATGACTACACGGCGTGTTCAAGATAGACAGGGCATGTACTGGACCAGCTTCACCTGGCCCATGTTGTTAGTGACACAACCTAACACACGGATCACACTACACGACGTGTTCTCAATGGACACGGTGTGTACGAGAAAGGATAACACCGAACCGTGTTGTTCGTGACATGATCGAGTACCAGGGTTAGACTACATGGCGTGTTCAATAATGAAACGACGTGTATAGATTAAGGTTCATCCGTATGTGTTTCCAGTTACACGAGAGGACACAGGGTCAACACCACACGGTGAGTACAACTGCTACACGATGTGTTCCCACTAGACATTCCCCATCCCGTGTCTCTAACCACACCGCCTATGACACAGCTAGGGATTACAGGGGATTTACATAAAGTAAAAAAACGTGTACTTCAGAAAAACAGTTTCTTCCCGAACAGAAGAACACATGGCATGTACATAACATTACACGTCGTGTATTCTAGGTTTTTCCAGACAGAAAGACTCATAAACTACTCTAGATCCATGAATGTCACAGAAACGAACATCAAAAGTTCCATATTTCGATCTATGATGGCCCATAATCCCTGCGAATAAAATTTTGGCATCTTATACATGTTATAACATGGAAAACAGGGCAATGATCCACAAAATTCTGGTCCATGAGGGCCCATAACACCTCAAGAACCAAATTTTGACGTTCATTCCTACCAAAATCTTACACAAACTATACCCTATCAAACAACATGTATTTTATCAAGGAAACTATCACAACAACATGGATATTTTACACAACATCAATCACAACAACATGCAATCACTAATGCATCCTAGATGGCATGGAAAAAATGCGTGACATGTGATTTCTAGAACATTCCTGTATGATGCATGAGATGGAATCCCCTCATCTCATCAGGTTTCAATGGAAATAGAACCTCAACAACATCAATCGTTATGACACAAAACATGTATATCACCCAATTGTGAAATCAAATCAATTGTAAAATTGAAAAAGAAAAAAAAATGTAGTAAACGTGGTAGATTGGATTTTCCCTTTAAACGGGTTAGCTACTCTCGGACACAGCTTATTACCAAGTACATATTCTATCCTATCTCTTGCTATAGGCTCCAAACAGTAAGTCAAGATGAAAAGGAATTCCTTTGATACAACTTTGTAACGTCCCGGTTCCGGAAGCCACCCAAAGGCACCCCGATCCTAGTAGGTCACATGGCCTCAAACCCATTTCCCCAAATGCCAGAGGCTGCCGACTAGCAGTGAGGGTCTTGGGTGTGATAGTGGGAAACTATTCTCTTATTGACAGAGTACACAGTAGATGAAAACAACTTACAATAGAGGAAGAAGTAATAACCCATACAATGGTAAACAATGGGAGACCAGAAATTATAAACTGGAGTAAATATATAAAATGATCCATGATACATATGTCTAATAAAATAGCCAAACAAGTCACTATGCTGGAATACAATAGTGCTAAACCAAAGTGAAAAAGAAAGTAGATAAACTCTTTAGTATCACAAGCCATTGCTTGGTCCCATTCCCTCTATCTCCAAAGTAAATAAAGTACCTAAAGTAGAAGGGAACTTTCCCTTATCTATAACTGCAAAAATATAAACTATTTGGGCCCAACAGAATGGCCCAAACAGGGTGTGAGTCTAAATACCAGTAGGCAAACACCACGACATATGTGCCTAATAGTCAATGAATATGTTGTAGGTAATGTACCAAAGGCAGTAAAAAAGGATGTACTAAGCAGTAAACAATCCATAGTTTCAAAGCATTCAAATTACCACATAACATGCAACAGCTAATCAAACAGATAAACACAATAGGTAACCCTCTTGGAAGTACCCACAACCTATCCCCTCTTGTCTTGCCTAGCAACACAAGAAATTAGCTAAACACAAGGTAACCCTATAGGAAGTCCTCACAACCTATCCCTTCTTCTCCAACCTAACAAGTACAAGAAACCCTCTAGGAATTACACTAAGTCTAACCCCTCTGGTTCAGCTTAGCATAGACTCTCTGAAGAATCACTCACCATCAATTCCTCTTATAGTCTCGTATCAGAATCTAAAGGCGCTCTATTAAAGCACTTACATCACATCCCCTCTACGGCCTACGTCGAGGAACTAAAGACACTCTGAGGAAGAACTCAATGTCAATTCCCATTGTGGTCTTGCATCGTAAGTAAAACAGACACTCTGGAGAAGCCCTCAATGTCCATTCTCCCTATGGTCTGTAAACTAAGTTCTCATGGCCCTGTGTAAGCTAAGCAGGTGTAGCAGCGTGTAATGACCATGGTATACCTAATGAACTACTTGGATATAATTATACATCACAATAGCATAATAGAACAATAGTCACACCATCCTACAATACTAGGCATGAGAAAGTAAAAAGCAGCCTAATAGGAAAACTACACCCAAAGGTCAAAATAGGCAAAACATGTATGGGAAACATATCCATAGCATAATAATTCACCCAATTCACAATAAATTATCATCTAATCAAGTATACAAAAATAGAATAAAAAAATAGGGCTAAAACGGTAAATTCACAATACCTTGTTCATGGGTATTGGGAGAATTTGCACATAAAACTCCAAGACCTTCAATAGAAAGGAACAAACCACCTACCTTGGCATTGGGAGATCAATATACTTCAACCTCGAGGCTTGAATAACATTATAATGCCGAAGATCTACAAAATTTTTTAAAACATTCAACAGATGATAACATGATAAGGAAGAGGAATCATAAAATGAGGCTCATGCAGAAGAGAGAAATCACTGATGCAATTCCAATGCAACCGACGGTGTTCGATTTGGAGGACTGACACTCGATTGTGGGTTTGTCGAAGATATGTGGTCGTATGGAGCACTCGGTCGAACGATACCAAAAAGGAGATCTTTATGGCGATTAGACGCGACCCCGGTGCGTTTAGAGAAATAAAAAAATACATAGTGTGTACTTTTGGAGTACATGGCATGTACATTCCATTTCTATACTCCACTTTAAGCGGGCTCTAGTCACCCCCACAAGGTCATGTGTGTGGCCATTACACGACAAACACATGGCCTCCTGCGGCAACCCTGTACACAACATGTACTCAGAAAGTACATGGTTTTGACTTCAAACATTTCTAAAAAAACCTCTTTTCCTAAAAAATACCTAGGAAAAGAAAACGTACATGACAAGAAGGTTTAGTTTCTTCCAACAACGTATACTGACACCAAAAAGCGTAAGTAGGGTGTGATAAAAATCCTAGTAGGATTCCACCCAAAAAATGATTCCATGATATAAACATTATAATATAAATAAACTTGCATGTTTAATAAGATAAATACAAGGAACATTTTATGGATAGAAATTCATAAAGAAAACATGCTTGCCTTTTAAATAACCTACCAAGTATACCGTATGATGATGGTATGGGTGATATCATCATATAGAAATATTTCATGGGAGAACACTATAAGAATGATAGATGTATGGTACCCTAAAGACATCATATCTTAGTGAAAAGTGGTATATAAACCACAACCATCCATTACTCGTGCATAAACCACTAGAGATGAGAAACATCCAAAATTATAGTGGTATCCAATCATCATTAATATTTAATTAGTGTTGTAGAATTGATCCTTATAGGCCAAACCAGAATGAACCACTTTCATATCATCTAGGGTATTATTCCTAGTCCTCCCACCTAGTTACTTAGGATTCCCTTTGGGCTAAATCATGTTCCAAATTTCACAGAACATGCCATTTTCACAATACACAATCCAAAAAAGGCAATATAGACAATATTCCAACACTTTAGCAACCAAAATTTTCATCATCCAAGCTAAGATTTCATCATACCTGACACCCGACCCAGTCTGAGACGTAGACCAAAGGGCTTTTCTGATCCCCATGGGTTGACATTTGTTGTTGGGCATGAAATGAAATACAACTCGGAATAGTTTCATACTGATAAACTATGATCGAATGAAAAAAATAAATAATCTAGAAATTTATAAAAAGTAATAACTGATCATAAATAAAAACACAAGCTCATTCGGATACAGATATAAATATATAACAAACAAAATAGAAATTAAATACAAAACTAAAACCAGACTGTGCCAACCAGATCTCCATTTGACTTCTTGGTCAACTCCAAACACAAGACCGACTACTCTGATTACAAGAACAGTAACCAGAAACATGAACCTCAAAAATATCTTGGGTCTAATGACACTGAATTGTACGAGTTGGGTGTGACCTAGACAGATCAGGCGGCACCCATCAAAGAATCCATGTGATTTTTTTCCTGAAAAAAAATCCATTAACACTAGTTTGAAATACATTTTTAAAAATATGATTTTTCTTGTTTTATTAATCAAATATAGAATCCCCATTTTAAAACCAAAAACAGAACATGTTTCATTTCCAAAAAAAATATCAATATAAAATGAAATTGAAACCAAATAATAATAGGGATTTTATGGAAATAAATAAATCGTTCTAGATGGGAATAAAATATAATAAGAAGTAAACCAGAACAAACTATTTAGTAACAATGGGATTCTCCAAAACATCTCTAGAGAGATGCATGGACACACTCGGTTACGAACCATGTGTCGGTGTATGGTGATGCACTCTAGTATAGAACCAACTAACCACCCTCAACTAACTAAACCAATAGCACAACCCACCTGGCCTCTCATAAAATCCAAGGGTTACCAACCTCTCTAATTATTGATGGAAGGAAAAATCACTAGATCCTCTTAAAGAATTGCATGAACCCATGGTAAATGTATATTATGTAAGTAGGAGGCCCTCACATGCCTGAATTGTCTTACATGTCATCACCACAGTTGCCTACCCCATACAAGGAAACCACCTATACAAAAACCCATAAAGGGAAATCCCCCCATTGATGTGGACACTATGTATATACATATCACATCATTAAAGGTGATAACTGGGATTTCACCTAACATGATCTTTCAAAACCATTACAAAAAAAATTCTAAAAATGCCAATACGACGTTCACATTTTCAAAACTACCATAAATTATCAATATTAAAAGGTTCCAAACAGGCTTTATAGCAATTCTATTCAAAATAAAATTTCAAAATATTTCCCAATAATTCACAAATATGATACAAATGACCACTTTCATGAACTCAATACCAAAGGATCCTTTATTACAAATCCAACTTTTTTTTAAAACCAAGATGAAAACACACAATGCACTTGAATATGCCAAAAAGGGTTCCTTATCGTTTAGAAACCAATCATGATTTATAATAAAAAAATTGGCCATTAATTCCAATACAATCTTGGAACCACTTTTTCTAATTTGGGAAAAAAATATAGAACCATTTTATAATAAAAATAGTAGATGATGATCCTTTTAAAAAAAAAACTAAATATCAAGAAGAGAATAATAGTCAATGCCATCAACATTTGAAAGTCCATCTAGGTGTGCACTCTGTGCACCCATGGATTTTCTCATATCTAATGGCATTCCATGAGTAGATTTTCCCCAAACAATCTCCAAACAAACATCACGTGCTTTCCAACTAGTAAAAAAACCACAAAATAAAAAACCACCATGTTTCACATAACTATTCCGAACAAAATCCAATCATTTTAAGAAAACATTTCTATAGGAAAACTCTAGAAAAATAATAAAATTTTTACCATAAAGTGTTAATTTATCATTTTATCAAAACATTTGGTGTGTATACACATAGTACTAAACAATTATTCAGTTTGAAATATATTTTTATAATATTATAATAATGAGAAAACCCAACAGTAAACTAACCATGTGTATTATAATGATGTGAATAATGTTTAAAAATTGACTAAAATTCCCAAGAATCAAATAGATTCCATCGATATTTAAAGGGATGGAAACACCGACCTCAATGGCATGAAAATGCGATGAAAACCTTGAAAAAAGAGATTAGGGCAAAACAATGATCTACACACCCTAGATCCAATGAAAACAGCTCTATAAATAATCCATAATATCTATAGTTTGACCAAGATGGGTCATACTAAAGAGGATCCATGAATTATATATGGAAGAGAGAATGGAGAGAAAAATGACCAAGCACCCCTCTAACTCACCTTGGAATCGAAGAGGATGAAACCATGGCGGAGGAGGAGCCAAGGGAAGAGGGGTTTTTGGACCCCATAGTGCACCAAATTTTCCAATGATTTAGGGGGATAAATGGGGTAAAAGGGAGAGTGATAAATAGAGAGAGAGAGAGAGAGAAGAAATAGTTTTTTAATATTTTATTTATGTGGCATGACTGAACTGTTTGGTCGCACGGTTTATCAAACAGTACGTCAATCGTACGGTAGGAAATTCCCATGTAGGAACCGACTGCATGGCCAACCCGGACAGTTTCACTGCCCATGTTAAAACTACATGGTAGCTTCTGTCCAATACAAAAACCTTTCACATAGGTACCTGGGCTGATCTTCACAGTTTCTACGAATCATGTGAGGCCCATACGCAAACTAAAAACCAACACGGACATCAAAAATTTCTAAACTTTCAACTGTGTCTCAACCAGAACCTTAACTTGGAAGATCCAAGACACATAAAATAATAAAATAAAAGAGTATCAGAGGTTGGGGTGTGACAATTATTCCCACCATAGACACTTTATACCCCTAAAACTCACTAAGTCTAATGATAATCAAAAATTTAATCCATTCCAAATCAAAATCGAGGAAAACCATGAACCTCAGGTGACCGTTCACTCCACAAGTTACACCTGACTGATCAAGAAAAAACCATAGCCTAAGAATAAAGGGATGACATGAGATCCCCCCCCCCAAAATCTCAACTAACTTTTCTTATAAAATATTTAACTCATAACTTGAGCAAATCCAAACTTCTCTACATCAACCATGCAACTCCCACATCCTGATCATAAACTCCCAATACAACTAGCATAAACTACTTCACATGAGAGAATAAACACCATTACAAGAACTAGAAATTTCCCACGCATTCCTCATGTCCCTAGCACAGGGGAAAACCATGGGAGGAAACCGAACATTCATCTAGAACATCATCCATCCATCACTTCAAAAAAACATATGATACTCCAAATGATAACTTACCAAATAGCGACCAATCCAAACAAGTGATGATCACACATTAAGAAAATTAAAAACTCTAGAGTCCACATGTGGATTAACACAACCATTTGATCAATAAAGAACAAGTTCATCACACTTTTTGAACGATTAACTTACAACAGCATAGAAACAAGAACAAGGAAACATTGAATGTCTCCATCCAAACACGAAATGAAAAAATCAGGCCAAGGATATGCACCCCATGGAAACTCATGACTATGCATGAGCTTCACTCCATGACCTATGAATGGATCCTTGATGAATGATGCATAAAATTCCTCATATTCAGTTACTAGAATCCTCTGATCGAAAAATATTCTTCGGGTGACGTTTCCTACAAAACATCTTTAGAAGACCCAAGCATCCACAATGATGGAAGGTCTTTGGATGGATGCTTCAATATGGATTCGAATGGACAAACTGGACACATTAGTGGAACACAAGTGAATGGTCTGATGAACTGTAAGCTAAAATCAATGAATGAGACTCCTTAAATATAGGTTCCTCTAGCATGCACTCCCTTACAGATTGGGAACCATCTCAAATAAATAAATAAACCATGTTTCCAATTTCATGCACTTTGATATCTAAATCATCTAGAAAAACCTCATCTATTAACTTCTCAATGTGAAGATCCCTAGAGGAGAGGACTCACTCCATGATTTCTAGAAAAACACTCCCAATGAAGAGATAATTCTTCAATAGATACTATGATGCCACCTTAGTAGAATATATAACCATCTCCATGAAAAGAAAAACATAGTCCATCACCATTCGCTGACCTTATTGAATTATCATGAGCTCTTCCCTCTTCTTCATCTTCACCTTGTCTGGTATAAACCATCAAAAAAGACAGACTTAAACACTTACCATGTCATCCAATCATGCAATGATGGTGGGGTGATCAACTCCCTTTCATCCTATGATGGATCCTGAAACAACCCCAGATTAGTACGAACTCTAACACCTTCAGGATTTCCCAATGATCTGAAGACATGATAAACTTCCTAAAGCCATTAAAATACCTCTAATAGACCATGGTCACTAAGAAGAATAGGAAAAAACAAAGAAGAACTAGAATCTAGGCATGAATACTTGGAAAATTTGATGACATTTCTTGGTGACATATTATGAACTAAAATAGAAACAAGATTCCAAAAAAATAATCGACCCAAAACACACCTGAAGGGAACAACATGATCCTAAAAAACCATCTCAGGGGATAAAAAAGCACAAGCCCAACCAATAACAATCCTTTAAAAATCCACAATTTTAATTTAATTTCAAAATTACCCTCTTCCAAGGCCACATTACAAACAAAAAATCCACTTTTAATAATATAAAACCACACCATTCCAATAAAAATTCATTTTCAAAACAACTTTCATCTTTCAAAACCACTTTAATAAATGGAGGCCAAGCCTGTATTTTCAATCACCTACCCATGGAATCCCATTAACTGTCGTACACGTGTTCATCTATTTATATCCATACGTGCAAACACAAATCTTCCTCACATACCCACACATATGAAAATGCTCATAAGGGACACCAAGGGTCACATCCAATCCACCACCCTCCTCAATTTCCAAATTACACCCAATTTAATTATCAAAACAAATGATTCTTTTATTGAAACCCATTTTACCAATTTCAAAACCACTTGAAACAAATAATTTCTATTTTCATAAAATGGTTTTATTTTAAAATCTTACCCACTCCAACATTGATCAAAAAAAGACATAACTCATGCCAAACTATAGGAATGTGGAGTTAGTAATGATTCCTAACTCGACGACATGGTATTGGTCCAGCCCCATGTAATAAATAACAACTTGTAAGACCATGAACAATTCACTTGGAATCTACATTTTTCACTACACCATGTGAGATAACAACATGAAACCGGCTTGTATCCATTGTAATCCCTTAATAAAAATAGACCAAGACAAGACAATGACTCAATTATCAGACTACCCTTGGTAACATAGGACTGTCATGAGTGGTGGTGATTTGGAACCAACCTGTAGCCTACCTCCTTAGCCCCAAAAATCTTAGTCTCTAATCTACCAGACAACCAAGACAATAAGAACATACTATGATACCAATTTTTCATGATCCAGGTTGGGATTCCATCCAACTCGACACTCGATCTGGTCCAAGACCTGACCCACAAGGGAAGGAAACACGCACCACGTATCAAATTAAATACAAGTGGGAATGGTTTCATCCCAATAAATCAAAATTGAAAAAATGAAATAAACAAACAGGGAACACAAAAAAACCCGACAACTAATCATAAATAACTTCAACAGATGATCCAAATTTAGTTACAATTAAACAAGAAACTAAATAGTTTCTAAACATAAAAATAAAATTGGGTTATGGCAACAAGCCCCCCAAGTGACCTCTGGGTCACCTCCACCCACATGACTAACTTCTCCAACAATAAGAACATGAACCAAGGATCCTAAACTTGCAAAACACCTCAGGTCTACTGACACCGAATAGTATAAGTAGGGTGTTATATGGAAATCTCAGTAGGCAACCACCGATGAATCCATGTGTTTCATTTCCTGAAAATAGTCCATTGGTTTTAAATGAATTTATAAAAATATGTTTTTTCACATTTTTTAAATAAAAAAAAATATTTCCGTATTTTAAAAGACAATACATGCCACATTATATTTCCAAAATAGATTTCCATTTTAAATCAAAAATTGAAACCATATAATACTATGGTTTTGTAGGAAATAAATAAATAGTGTTAAATGGGAATAAAATATAATAGAAAGTACACAAGATCTAATTATTCAGTAACCATGGGTTTCTTTTAAACATCCCTATAGAATTCCCTAGTTTCACTATGTTTGGAACCACCTACCGGTGTATGGTCATGCTACGTTGTCTATAACCAAAAAACCACCCTAAAATGAATAATCCAGTGGCACAACCCACCTGACCACTCAACAAATTCAAGGGTACCAAGCCATATAATTAGGGCTAGTAACTAATATCACTCAATCCTCTAAAATATTCCTAGGAACTCTTGGTAAAAGAATACTATGTAATTAGGAGGCCCTCACACATGTTACTCATCATACCTTCCATCACTGCACTTTCCTACCCCATACATAGACACCACCTATACGATAACCCTTAAAAAAAATTCCCCCTATAGAGGTTCCCACTATCTATATACATATCACATCATCAAAGGTGCAAACCAGGCCATCACGTCTCACATGATTTCAAATCCATTTTGCAAAATTTTTTAATAATGAAAATCAGGCATTCACGTTTGAAAAACTAACTTCATTTATCAATATTAAAAGGTTTCAAATGAGCCCTATATCACGTCAAATCCAGAACAAATATTCCAATCATTTCCCAATCATTCCCAAGTTTGATATAGAAGACCACTTTCATGAATTAAATGGAAAAAACCCTTTATTCCAAATAAAAATTTATTTCAAAACAAATATTTAAATAGAAAAGGCATTTCAAGATTCCAAATAGGCTTCTGTATCATTTAGAAACAATTAATAATTTATAAAACATCAAACAATCTACCACTTCCACTACAATCTTGATACCACCTCAATTAATTTGAAAAAACATGGAACTATTTTATAAAAAAATTAAGAAAGAGAATATGAGGTGTCTTTTAAAAAAATCAAGGGGAGAATCCCCTTCAATTCTATCATCATTTGAAATCTCATCATTGTGTTCACACTATTCACCCATGGATATACCCACATCCAGTGGAATTATACATTTAGTTTTGACCAAAACTATTTCCAAATGAACTACATGTTCTTTCTAAATAGTACAACAAACCATCCAATAAAAACAACCTTATTTCACATAATAAGAAAAATAACAATCAATCAATTTTAAAAACATTTTTATTTGAAAAATCCAACCAAATCATCCAATTCAACCCTTAATGGGTCAATTTATCATTTTAGCAAAATTTTGGTTGTGTATATGCATATACATAAACAATGAATCACATGGAAACCTATTTTTAAAAATTCAAACAATGAGAAAACCCCATAATAAACTAACCATGTATATTATAAAGATTTGATTCAGGTATAAAAATTAATTAAAATAAACAAGATTCAAATAGATTGCATCAGAAAGGAAACATATGGAAACACCTAACTCAATGGTATGAGAATGCAATTAAAACATCATATAAGAGATATTGGGGCCCCTTTGATGATACACACTCCCTAAATCCAAATAAAACGGAGCAGCATTGCAACCCTAACATATATGGTTGTTCCAAGATGGGGTTACCAAAGTAGAACCAAAAATAAAGAGGGGATGAGATAATGGAGAGAAAAATGACCACGAAACAAAAAAACTAACCTTGGAATCAATGAGGATACATCCATGGGAGAGGAGGACCCAAGTGAATTGGGGTTTGGGGACCCCTTGGTGCACCAAATTTATCCAAGAGGGAGGGAACAAAATGCGGTTAAAAGGGAGATTGAGTGAAAATGGGTTTTTTGATTTTAATGGTCTTGTATGACCACATGGTTTTGAAGCACAATTTATAAAACTGTGTGCCCACTACGTTGTAGCCCCTACCCAAGCAGGAACCGACTGTTCGACCATCCTGCATAGTTTGGTGGACCGTTCTCAAACCATGTGGTAGCTTCTGTCCAATACCAGGACATTATTCATGGGTATGTTAGATGATCTACATGTTTTCAGATAACATTTTTGTTCCAATTTGAAATCCAAAATCCCACCTAGACTTCCAGAATATTGAAAATGTCAACCGACTCTCAAACTGAACCTCATCCTGGAAGATCCAATACCCAGAAAAGAATAAAAAAAAGAGAATATGTGGTTGGAATGTGAAAAAAATACTATTTTGAAATCAAAAATTAACTTAAAATATTTTAAAAAACGTTTCACACCACATTAACAATTAAATAATCCATATTCAAAATTTATAAAACACATTCAAGAGGAACAAGAAATTTTTACATAAGAAATACACCCAATTTCTAATAGAAAAACCATTTTACAACCATATTCACGTTAAATCCATTCAAAAACTCCTTTCTCACAACACACATAAATCATAAAACACCTTAAAATACTCAAGAAAGCAGTAAATTAATTAAATAATGTTTAAGAACAGAATCAGCTACCATGGGTGTAGAAAACCCTACAATACTGTGTGAAACTCGAACTGCTCCTCAGCCTCGCCACAAAGAAGAACGATTGAACCCTAAACATTAATATTAAACCCAAATATTCATGATCCAACCATAAAATTGGCACCCAACCTATTATAGAAGAGAAAACCCAAAGAAATGGGCAAGAAACCCTAAAATAAAGAAGGAATCAATGAGGGGAGGCACTTTCTTGATGACTCTAGGAGGAATATCTGAAAATTCGGCTCCAAATGGAGCTCCAGTGGAGGGGGGAGGAGAGGGAGGCCTACCTCGGTATGAGAATCCAAAGTGGGAATGAAAAATGAGGGTTTAGGGGTTAAAATTGGTGAGAGATAAAGAACAATACACAATTTTTAATGACCTGGATAGGATGTATGATTAGTCTGCATTGTTTCATAAATAGTGTTGTGATCATGCTACAATAACTATCCAAGACGAACTGACTATATTGTTTTCTCACACGATCAAAATGATAGTGTGCAAGCCATGTTGTAACTGTAGCCTCAAATCAGCCACCTACCACATGGTTACCAGGCTGTGGGCATATTTAACACTAACCATGCGCCCATTGTGTGCCACACAATACCCCCCCAAATTATCTCACATTTCTCAAAAATATCATAGAGAACCAAAAATTAAAGTGTTTGGACAAAAAATAAATAGAATAATACATCATAATAAATCAAAGATTAAAAAATTCTTCTAACTATGGAATCTTTCCATCCCAAGAAAGTCAACCAGAAGTTTCATAAAAAAATAAAAATGGTTATTCTTTCTTGACCCATGCTTTCTTATCCTAAGTCTCATTTATATCATATCCATACTGCCAAGGAACACAAACCAATGGAATATAATTCCCATAATGCACCTTCTCTTGGGAATCCAGTGTTTTCACTTGCTGTTCAAACATAGATAGATCAGTTTCTACTACCATGTATTCCCAATTCAACACATGATATAGATACAGATTATATTTCTTCAATTGGGAGACATAAAATATTTCATTAATTGATTTTATCTCAGAGGGAAAATCTATCCTTTATTCCACCTTTCAAACCTTCCTAGTGATATTGCAAGGTCTGCTATACCTTGGTGTAACATTCCTTTATTACCTAAACAATGATGAAAAAAATGAGGTTTTACTTCATGAACACCTGGTCCCCATAGATAACTCATGATCTCGGTGCCTCTGATTTAGATAAGATTCTTGGAGACTCTGAGATACCAATATCCACTACCTAATCAACCTGGCCTTCTCATAAGTATCATTCTCTAAACTCAGTCCCCAAGTGAGGTGTCACCCACATCAACCCAGAAAAAAGGTGACCAACATAGCCAACTATAGATCTCCTCAGAATGATCCATTCAAATAAAGGATGTGTAGCTGTTATTATAAGAAAACCCAACCAATGCCAAATGGTGGTCCCAAGATCCTCTAAAATACAGGACACATGACCAGGTCATGTCATCTAGAGTCTTATTTTCCTGCACATTCTAGCAATCCATTTGAGGATGGTATGCCATAATCTTTTTGATTTGTTACCTCAATTCCTTTAGAAGGCCTTACCAGAACATAGTAGTAAGATTGGAGTTCCTATCTGAAATAATTGCGGATGGCACACCATGAAGCCATATAATCTCTAAAATGTATAGTCGAACCATCTTATTAACTTTTGCGAAATCAATGACCAGAATAAAATTGGATTATTTTTTTAGACCGTTGATTACTAACCAAATGGTGTTACTTCCACAAGGTGTATGAGGTAGGCCAATAATGAAATTCATGGTGAAATCATCCCACTTCGATGTAGGAATGGAAAATGGATGAAGCAAATAAGAGGGACATTGATTCTCTTCTTTTACCTACTGACATGTATAGCTCTTCGATATGAGTTCAACTATGTCTTTCCTCATACCTGGCCACTTTAACTTTTTATGAACATCATAATACATCATGGTAGAACAATGATGAACATCCCACTGATACTGGTGTCTATCCTGCATCACCACCTTCCTCAGATATTACAGCACCACAAAACAGCATTTGAAACATAGAACCCCCTCAGGAGACAATGAACAAGAACAACCTATCTCCCCACCATGAAGACACCAATTAGACTATTGGGATATCTCATCATTGTGATGATCCTAAAAAATCAACTACAAAGTAAATGGATTCAGCTAAACATTGGAAAATAAAGTACCACCACTATGAAAATTTTTTTCCTAATGCAACTGGGAAGAAAGACCCATCAATGTCCACACATCACTGGACTCCTTTAATGCATGCATCAACACTTTTCTGCTAAATTAATCTTCCACTAAATTAATTTTATCCCAAGTATAATGATATAAAAATTAAACCCCTATAGATATTAAACCAAATGGCATTGCCTTATATTCAAATAAATTTGGGGGAAAGTATAGGCTATTCTTTTATGATCTAATTGAACCACAAAATTCTCCCCAAAATGATAATGATTCAATGTCATTAATGTATGCATCGACAATGCTAACTCCACATCATGGGTCATGTAGTTTGTTTCATGTGGTTGGAGTTGGATAGATCCATATGCCACCACATTATCATCTTGTTTAACCACAAATCTATGTCACATACCTAAAGAATCACAATAAACCAAATATCCCTTTACCAACTACGCAAATATCAACATTTGTGCAGTTTTCAACCACCTCTTCATCTCTTCATATGAATCTTGAAACATTGTCCTCCATTCAAATTTTGTTCCTTTTCGGGTGAGTTCTCTCATGGAAGAAGTAAGGATAGATTAGTCTAGAAAAAACTTCCTGTAATAACTAGCATGTCCAAGAAAACTCCTAATCTCAAAAATGTTCTTTAGAAAATCTCATGATATAATGACACAGATTTTCTCTGGGTCCACTGAAACCCCTTGATCTACGATTAAATTATGTTGAAACATCACATCACTGATGTAGAATGTGCACATTGAAAAAATTGTCCAATTGATATTATCTTGAAGAGTGCCTAAAAATCCTTAGATGATGCTCCAGCTCTTCCTTATATCCAAAATTAACTAGGATGTCATCCACGAATACTGAGACGAAATAATTGAGGTACTTGTGAAACACCATGTTCATAAGATCGTAAAAACCATTCGAAAATTCATCCACTTGAAAGGCATTACCAAATACTCCAAATGGACTTACCTACATTGTAATGTTGTTTTTTTTAATGTCTCCCTCTTTCACCCTAACATGGTGGTAACTAGAACACAATTATATAATAGAAAACCACATTTCACCTTTCATCTGATTTAATTAGTCATTATCTTGAGGAAAATTTTACTTTTATCTTGATGGTTACCTCATTCATCTTAAAGTAATTGATCCATAACTAGTTAGATCCATCGCCCTTGTTCTCAAATAATACTACGGCAGCCCAATTTTAGATTCTTGGTTGAATGAACCAATTTGATAACAAATAGTCTAGTTGTATCTTGAATTCCCTCCACTGAGTGGGGGGACACGATATGATTGATGTGATATAGGTGGCATCCATGATGCCAAATCAATTGAGAACTCCACATCCAGCTCTAGCGGTAAACCTAAAAAGTCACCTGAGAATAACTATGGGAACTCATCCAGTATATGAGGTAATCTACCATAAGTAGAACCAAACTCATCCTATTTCATGAGAAAAGATAACTAAAAAAAGATTACCCAATTCTGGGAGTGGAGGTTAAGCACAACCCAACCAAGGATTGCATTCACTAAGAAAAATATGGGTATTTCTGTCTACTTCCACAAAATATACCCACCTCTTATAACATATAATATGTTCATAAAATCACACCATCCTATCCATAACAAGGATTGGATCAAGGTGGTCCATATACAAGGCCAATAAATCTCATTCCATCAAAATCCATGACATAGATAGTGCACAAGACAAGCACCTAAGACCCCACTCCTTCTTCTTACACAATAGTGTCACTAACTCCATCAAAAAAGACATGAGATCAGTTGGTAAACTAAAAAGATTCATAAGAAGGGTATAGATAAATTAAATAGAAGAACTTATATCAAAGAGAATAGTTTCTATAGATGATTAAATAAAAATGGTACCTAAAACTATGGAAGGCCCTATATCTTATCATGATGGTGCCCGAACAACTGCATGAAAATTCTTTCCCTTGGCCTGAGCCTGATAGATAACACCAGTTTGAGGCTCTTCCATGAACTAAATCTTCCCAAAATATGATCCAACCCTACCACTGAGACCGCCAAACCTAGATCACATGGTTCTGAATGGTTTTTACTGGGCATAAGTCCCCTAAGAAGCCATAGACCCTTCTCAACTATGATAAGAACTTCTTCCTCTATAAATTCTCTACAAGTACCCAATCTCTATACATCAATGACATGATTTGAGGGGATATGTGAAGTCAAGTATAATGTGTCCCTAATTCCCATAGTGGTGACACACAAGAGACCCTACACTGGATTCCACATATTAGGACATCTGGGAAGGATGGCCAGAACTACCACCTCCCTTTTTCAACTACCCATATCACTTCCTCTTTTTCTCAGATGAGCTTCCACTACCTATAACATAATCTACTAAAGAGAACCCAAAATTTCCTTTCTGATCATTCATGACCAAGAAATCATGATCAAACACCCCAGTATAGGTATTTAGATTGAACAAAAAACATTAATGTAGATCTCTTGTTGCAACTCCATCTCGAATCTCCGAGCTTTCATCTACTCAATGGAAATAATCTCAGGTGCGTACCACACTACATCAAAAACAAATTGGCATACTCTATCACTTAAGGATCTATCTAGGATAGATCTATGAACTCTGAAGACCTGGTATTGTCCAAGACCTCAGGAAAATAATTCTCATTAAAGATGATCTTGAAATCATTCCAACTCATCTATATTGTCTTCCTAGTTTGGACCAATAAGTCCCACCACCTCTGACTGGAACCTTGTAACACTAAAAAGGCACATTTCACCCTTGATTCCTTATGAGTGTTAATAAATTCAAACGTCCTATTTATATTATCAATCTACTCCTCTTATTCTCAAGGCTTAGCTTCTCCCGGAAATACTGGTCTGTTATTCTTGAGAAACACCTGATATTTTTCCTTACTAGGACTTGACACATCTTCTCTAGTTAGAGAAGAACCATGACATGCTCTCTGTCACGATTCCTAAACATCCAAAACCATAGCTTCCTGTAGTCTCTAATCAATTGGTGAGTAAGAAATATCATTGGACTCTTCCTGTGGATTCACAACATGTCTCTAAGGAGGAATTTTTCTACAAAAAGAAACAATCACAATGAAAACCATTAAAACAATTATTCTATGAATTCCTAGCAATAACTGAAAACACAAAAAAATTGTAAATAAAAAAAATAAAAATCATCATAATAACAAAACAACCAAACTTATTCACCTCCACCTAATGTCTATGTACAGTCTGTATCATGCACATCTCACCTAGAGGAGGTGTCAAGTAGAAATCCCAACATCCCATGGAGACTGAAGATCTTTCATGAGGTGTGTTGGTCAGGCCCCTACTCGCATCCAAAACATCATGTCCTGACAATACAAGCTCAATTATATCCAAACTCATCTAAAATAATATAATCCAATTGATAGAACCTCATTTGATACGATTTTTTCATGAACCATGTCAGGTCATCATGCGAACTGGTAGCCATCCTGGTCTGTGGAATGGACTCAAGGTCTTTCCTTATCCCCATGTGCTGAAAAAAAGATCTTATGTATCAAATATAATGTATGAGAATGATTTTAATTGATTTTATATTCATAAAAAAGAAAAAAAACCCAAACTAAAAACCAAAAACCAAACAAAGAATTACAATATTTTAGATTCATTTTACAACCTTGAATAATAAACAAAACGACTACAATAAAAGGGGGAAACAAGATTTATCCCAAAAAACCACCATATGGAAATAGGAGCGTTACCCTCAAGCTATCACCATAAACCATAAACCATGAAGACATGTATAAATCTAATCTGCCATCTCTATACACCTTGAATTTAACTATATCATACATCACCATGTCAAATTACACCCAACGGTGTAAGTAGTTTTTGAGAAAAATCACAGAAGGATTCCACCCAGAAAATGATTCTAGGATGAAATCATTATAAGATAACTAAACTTGCATGTTTTATGAGATAAACAAAAGGAAAATTTTATAGAAACAAATTCTTAAAGACAATATTCTGGAATTTTAAATAACCAACCAAGTATACTATATGTCGACGGTATGTGCGATATCACCATATAAAATTGAGTCCTCGAAGAACCCTGTAGGTACTAACTTATAGAGAAACACTATATATTTTGTGTCTTGTTGAAAAGTGGTATTGAAACCAAAATCATCCACGTCCTCATGCACGAGCTTCTAGAGAGGAAAAACCTCCAAAATTCTAGTGGTCTCAAATCAACATAAATACATAGTTATTATTGTGGTGTCAATCCTACTAGATGAAATTAGGTTGAACTAATTATGTATCATCAGGAGTACTAGTCTGATTCTTCCCACCTAGTTACATGATCTTTCCTTTATGATCAATCATGTTTCACATTTCACATAACACATCATTTTCACATTACTCAAGAAAGTCTAGGAAACACACACTATTTGCCTAAAATTTCACAAATAAAAGACTCTTTTCAAATCAAACACACAACAATACTATTTCAAAACATTATTTATACAACTTTCACAATTAAATAAACCATTTTCATAATCTTTTAAACACCTTCAAGAGGTAAAATTAGATTTTACCCACGAGATAGACCTAATTTCTTATATAAAACCCATTTTCAAACCAGTTGCATGTGAAATACATTCAAAAACTCATTTCACAAAAAATACATAAATCATAGAAAACATAAAAATAATCAATAATGAATAATATATTCAAAAAATAATTATTAAGCACGAAATCACCTACCTTGGGTGTAAAAATCCTTGAAATCCAGAGTGAAACTCCCACTGCACTTCAAAAACACCATAAGGAAGAAAGATCGAAACTTGAACATTAATATTAAATAAAAATATTCAGGATAAAACCCTAAAATCATTACCCAACCTTCTGGAGAAGAGAAACCCCAATTAAAGTGCGAAGAAACCCTAGAATAGAGATGTGATCAATGGGAGAAGGCATATACATGAAGAATTGAGGAGGAATCCCACAAAATATAACTCTGAATGTATCCCCAAGGGAGGGGTAAGGAGAGGGAGGTGTGCCTAGGGAGGAGAATCCTGAATGGGATGAAAAATGGGGGTTTTGGGGTTAAAATTGGGAAATATAGAAAACCAAAAATCCAAATTTTAATAACCTAGATAGGCCTTACGATTAGACAGTGCATTTTGATAAACTGTGTGGAGACTGTGATGCACTCACTATCCTTGTAGAAATTAATTCATGGTTATCCCACATATTCTAACTAACAGTGAGCATGTTATGTGGCATCTGCTACCTCAAATCGGCCACCTACCGTGCATTTACCTGGGTCTGGTGCACGGTTACAACAAACTATACACCAATAATGCACCACACACTACCCACCCGAATTATCTCACTTTTCTCCAAAATATTTGAGGGAACAAAAAAAGTTATATCCAAAAGTAAATAGAAAAATACCTTAATATAAATCACAGTTTTGAGAGGCTAATAGTCAACTAGTTCTTACTAGCGGTTCATCGATGTAGTATCAGCAGTAGTCCTCAACTACTGGACTTCCACAGGTTGCCTAGTTGAGGCTACTAAGGTCTAGGTAGTGCCAGGTAATGTCCAACATGGTGTGTTTTAATATGATCCAAATGACCAATATAGAATCTATTTGAAGGTTCAATAATCCCAATGATTCTCGAAGGTTCCTGCTCCTTTTTAGGGCCTATAAGTAAACTATTTTTTCTCCATGATGACACGCCTTAATATCTTGTGATCCTTTCTCCCAATAACATTACCAAAAAATTAATTCAAAGGTATTGTTGTATATTTAGATATTCTAATATGAGACATAATTTTCTAAATTCTCCAAATACACTTAATCAATTCACACAATATCTGCTTTCACCATTTTACATCCTTCAACTGAGATATTTTTGAGCATCTTGTAAGGGGTCTCCCAATGAAAAATTTTGTTTATTCTACATCCTTTCACCAATGATTCACACTCCATAAATGTATGGGATGGGTTACTTCATTACTGAAGTCATTCATGTCAATTATAAAAACAGTAAATTGTGAGGGAAAAGTTATTGGTTACCGTTGAGACTAAGGAAATTATACAATAGAACACTCGATTTGTGTGGTGGAGAAGTTGGTTTGTAGATAATTCTAGTTATAAACTCCTTATAAAATGTGTTTCTCCCATATGTACATTTCTGAACTAAATCCCTAAAAATCATCTCACGTACTTGCGTAATTTTGATTTTAATGTTTTTATTCGTTAATTATTTTGGTATATTATATTTAAATTAAAATCAAAGTTATCAACTATAGTTTATTTAATTTCTTTCTTCATTATTTAAAAATAATTCTATTTAGAAATTGATTTTTTATTCTAAATTTTTATTTAATGAGAAATTCCCACTACTATAATCTTGGACCAATAGTGAATAATATAAAAATTATGTCATTGGGTAATACACATACCCCTCTATGATTCATGGTATTAATAGTAGACTTTTGATTTTGGTAAACTATTATAAAATTATTATATCATCTTTTAAAATCTTTATTAAATTTCATGTTCATTACAACCAATGTATATTTATCTTTCACAAACTTTTTTTAGATTCTTTGCTACCAATATATATAAATATTATTTACTATGTTTAACGAATTTCACTTGTTTTTTCGATTGATAATCCACACCACACTATACTTTATATAATTCATGTGGTTCCAAATAACAATGAATCTATCACATTCTCCAATAAAGAAAAAATCCACATTAATAATAGAAACAGACACACTAATCACTATTCAAACTATCTCAAATTGAAAATATATTAAAATTCCCATTTACTAACATTGGTCCATAAATTCCTTAATAGAATGAACTTGATTATTTTTACTCAAGAAATCAGGTAACAAATTTCCATTTCAATGCTTATTTAAAATTTAAAAATTAATGGTTTCAAAAATATTTAACCACCACTATGATTTCATGTTGAGATTGTGATGTGAAATAATATACATGAAAATATTAAGATCAATATCCACTATAAACATTTCACTAAATAGGGAAGGCCTATAAATCTCTAAGTCATGAACCATCATAGGAAACTATAAATTATTTATACTTTGGTTACTATAATACATTTTAACCTACCTTGATACATATGTCATGACTTCAACAACTTGTATGATTGCACATTCGATAACTAATCCAAAAGTGTTATAATACACTATTTAGTTATAAACTTTATATAAACCTTATTTAATATATTTATCGTGATAGTGGGGTGGGGAGGGTTAGTCTCAGTTCTACATAATTAATAAATTTCCGTTTTATCTCATTTTTCACCATTGTTAAATATTATTTCCATTTTAAATGGTGTGTATTTAATCACATAGTGGATGTAATTCCCACTATATAATTTAAAAATATATAAATTAAATCACTAATCACGTATGGATTTTCCTTTGTTCACCATAATGGTCTATTTCTATGCAGGAAATTATGTTAATTTTTCAATGTCCCAAAATCTATTATACCCACTTTTAGTGGAATATAATTTAATTCATGGAACCAAGGCACACTACCTTTATAATTTTTAGGGATTAATAACTCCTCACCCTTGGGTAACTCCAACTTCTTCCACTCCACACACCACTATAAGGTATTATTTTTCATGGTTATATTTATTTTCATCTCTTTAAATTTTTTACACATGTGGGTATAAATCATATAAATTTAATGAACATATGTTTTTCCATGATACAACTACGGAAATATTGGATTTGGTTATGCAAGATATCCCATGAGAAGTCCCAAATGTAGTTCCAAATACCCCAAAGAAACAAACTAGTTGATGAGAAGTACTTAATCACATTTGGAATAGTTTCTCACAATAAAAAAACCAAATGCATTGTAAAAGATTACTGTAATTTGAAATGACTCATCTCTAAGTTATTCTTCCATTCAAATAAAATAATTAGTTTATAAATTTTATATTTACTTGAAAAATTACTAACCTCAAATAACCTTCCATTGCATATTCCATAATGAACAAGAAATACAATATATTAGATTAAAATATAAGGAATACCAAAAGGAAAAAATTTCTAATATATTAACCATACAAAATAAATAAATAAATCCAAAAATTCTCAATAATAGATATCTACATGCCATGCGATCACTATCTAAATACATTACCACAATCCACTCCATGGGATATATTAACAGATCAATTCTAAAATTATGTGATTCTCATGCACTCAAACATGAACTTATGAGATTAACATAGTTTATAAACACATATTGATTTCATTTGGGTGTGATCAATAGACCAACAGGTTGTTAAAAATAAAATTATCTACACGATTTCTTTCAAAAATAATTATATTAGTTTAATTATGTAATAATTTTTTAAAATAATATCCTTTTTATCATTTCATTTAAAACATCATTTATATGAAAATCCCAACATTAGTTTTTAAAATCAATCAAAATTTTTAGATCATAAATGAATGTTCTAGGTAAATCATTTAAAGTAATTTTATTGGAAGAGTAGAAAATCCATTAAAATCAAAGTAGAAAAAAGGTGTAAATCATACACATGAGAAAACCATGTGAATAAGAAATAATGGGAAACTACATCACATATATATGAAAACTGATGGAAAACAAATATTACAATCAATGTCATCCACTTGGGTTAAAAATAAATGACTGAATAAAAATGGTAATAACATTGACTCAAAATATGAATGATAAATAGAATCAATGGAATATAGATACATAAACTATTTCATGAAATTATAACTTCATTATATCTCTTAGTGATCATGGAAATAATATCCTTCCATATCCTAACATATCAAATTCTATACTTGTCTCTAGGGAGAACACATCCGTGTCCTAGTGGTATGTCATATAAATGACATTCTATCATTTATTTAGTATTTTGCAGTCCAAATCTAGGGAGATTGTGTTGTTTGAAATTTTTAGTTAATCCTAGACTTCCTAACACAAGCACATAGGGTTCATATGGTTAAACAAATAGAGGTCAATAAACTAATCATTAATTCAATCACATAAAACGAAAATTACATAAGAAAACATCATGCATCTCACCTATAAAAACCCTTAAAATAAAAAACCCATTTTAATCAAATCATATCAACTACCATGTATCCATAAAACTCAAATAATCAAACAAGGAAAAGAGATTAATCCAAACTACATTCATAAAATACCAACTGAGCCTTCGATACTTATTTCAGAACTCAAATCATGAAATTACGTTAAAATTTCTAAAAATAGGATTCACAACAATAAACCATTGTCCAAATCAGGTAAATGCTTTTAAATACCCAATTATTGATCAATAATTTGAAAACAAAACTTAAAACAGAGAGAAACATAAATACATGGTAAATTTAATGACTTGGGGTTTTGGATCTATACTATGTTCAATAACTCATGTCACACACTATAACAATTATAAACAAACCACCATATATTTATAATAAATTATTAATAAATCTATAACAAATTCTTCGATAATAAACTATTAATAGTTTTAAATTTTAGAAGGTGAATAAATAATATGATTTAATAGAGAAATTATTATTTTAAATAAAATTTGTTTGGTCTAGATTATATATTTTATTCTTTTAAAAAATAAAAATATTAGAATTAATATTTGATAAATTGAAATTCAATTTTAAATTTTTGAAATAATATTATCTTAGGATGTACTTCTGAGAATCTTATAAAATAACTGGTTTTGGGGTATAGTTGGGGTTTGTCTTAGTGGTAAGAACCCCATAATCCAACATGAAAAATGGGGGTTCAAAACCAATTGGGTGTAGGTACTATAGTGGTACTGTAGCAGCAGAGATACTGTAGTAATGCTTTTACTGTAGAGGTGACATGGGACTATAGTAGTGGCAGGTACTGTGGTAGGAGGTACTGTAGCAGTACTATTCACAGAATGGGACTTGGGAAAAAAACTTTGGGCTTTCGAACAATATATTGGGATAAATTCCCACTAGGCCTTTGGGATATATTCTGGGTCTCCCTCTACCCAGTTAAAGAGGTATTTTCTTTTTCATTAATAATAAAATGAGGCTTCATCCCTTTCCTTTAAAAAACTTTTAAAAAATTGGTTTTTGGGTGAATACAGAAAGTAATGATTATCTTAATGCCAACAATTTTATATGACTTAGATGTTATTGGAACATTTTTCTAGGAAATTATATATCAGAATTTATAATAAACAAATTTAAAAATGTATTTTTAATTTATAAACTCATGCATAATTTTTAAAAAATATATGTACCATTTTAATGAAAACTGTTTTTTTTATGTTTTGTTTCATTAATTATAACATTATAAATTTAAATTTTTATATATTTTAGTATTATATAAATACTCATTGAATTATAATAATTATTTTAAATTAATTGGATAAAATGGAATTGATAATTATATCGGAATTATAAATCATTTTTTAAAAAAATAAACATTACAAAAATGATTTTTACATAATACTTGGGATAAAGTTATGATTAATTTCCCTACCATTGGAACATTAATCTTATCAAATGGTTCGAATATTTGAGATTATAATTTTCATAATATTTTACATAGCCAATTTAATTTTTATGTTTGAAATATAGATAAATCAGATTAATTATAACTACCATGAATTTTGGAAATAAATTATTTTTAACATATTTTTTTTTAAATAATAAGGAATTTCTATCAAATAAAATAAAATAAAAAATTTAAATAATTAATATAATATGATTTATAAAAACAAAAATAAATATATTAACACTCATTTAGATGGTAAACAAGTTTAATTAACATTAAGAATCCCAAATGGTCAATATGCCTTTTCTTACTAAAATATTTTTTCTAATCATTATCTATATTAATATAGACGCTATTGAAATTATATTTAGAAATATATTTAGATTAAATTTATTTTAATTTTGGTTTCATCAAAACTCAATTTTTTTATTTTTGTTATGTTATATTTTTAACAGAAAATAAAATCACCTAGTTAAATTCACGTTACCTAGTTTAGATGTAATAGAGTATAATAAAAAAACACATTGGTAAAAACACAATAAAACGTTTAAAACATGTGAGGAAACACTTTTTTAATATTTTATTCACATAAAAATGCACCAAAATTCATTGTTGATAAAATTTGGTGACATTGACCATGGAATAAGGTCAGGTCCATATTAAAACATAAATTTAGTTTAAAAAAGATTACATTTACTTTATGCTAAAAGGGGATCACTTACATCAATTCAAAGACACAACTATACTAAAATTGTATTATTTAAACTATAATATTTAACTATCTATCTATTCTTCTCCAAAAAAATTATACATTGGTCACCCATAGGTGTCCAAATGCCATTAATTTCAATGTAACTTCCTTGGAAAAATTATAATGTAAGTATTACTTTCTTCTTAAGTTTGCTTTCCTCATCTTACTCTCCCTAATATCTTGTCACCATTAAAATATTATGAATTATATATAATAAGTATAATATTATGATATTATATTAATTTTACAATCCTTATTTATTCATTTACAACCACATGGAAAAAACATAGTGATGTCAATCATGTGTGTCTGCAGACAACCGCCTCTATGAATAGTTATTTGTTAATTTTTCTTATAGTTTCTCATTGTTTATATAAAATTATAAAAATGTTGTTAAAATTGTCTTAAAAATAAAAAAAAGTAACATTATCCTTATTTTATAATGATATTATATCAAAATAAACACCTCTTTAATAATACTCCCCAATCGAGTTAAAGTGTATTGATGTATATGTGGGTTTAAACACCAAAATGAAAGATGTTGCAAAACATTAAAATATATGACTATGAGAACATGAATAATTATTTTATTATAATATACTAATAAACTTATTATTTTTATATTGTTATATAAATATTATATTAACAATTATAATTATTAATAAATTTACTTTTGTTTCTTGAAATTGTCGAAATATGCCAATCATGAGTCCATTTTCACACCGTGTAATTGAAACACTTATGTAATGATATTAGATATTTGTAAATCAATATAATATATATAGTTATATATTAAATTATCTCAAATGATATATTAATCATAAAATTGGTTCCATAGTATGGGTAATGACATAAATATAACTAAACATGCGCAACAAAATTAAAGTTATTAACAACAAATGGACATAATATGATATAAAAAAATAATTAATATATGATAAAAAAAATAATAAGAACTATAAATGGTTATTATTTAATATTAAATATATGAATAAATAAAATTATTTTAGATATATATTTTTATATGAGGATAGATTTTGATCAACTAATCAATGAAACAATGTAAGTAATTTTTTTATCATTTTCCATTCATTATGATTTTATTTTTTTTACATACCAATTTTTATTTAATTAGTGTATAGATTTATAATATGATATAATATTACCGGGATTAAAATTTATTTAATGTTATTTAATGTTCAACTTCATTATAATTATATTTTAAAAATTTTATTTAAATTTAACTCAATCTATAAGAATTAATTTCCAAATTATTTCATAAAATCAAGATCTCTAAAATGTGATAATCCCTCTTGGAGAAATGTGTGATCATTAATTATAGAGCCTCTATAATTTTTATACACTATGGATACATTTTTGATAACATAATTTCTATTTTACTCATTTTGAAATTCATGAATTAAAATATTTAATGCAATATGCGTTTTAAATATGGTTATTTCAGTATGTACAATAAGTTTTTTAATACTTTACAAAATAAAAGTTTGATTATCCACTTCAATTTTTATATTTATAAATTTTATTTAATTTTCAATGATCAATTTTTAAATATTCATTTTAAAAGTAAAAAGAGTTCAATGTATTTCCACATCTATTATTGAATACATTATTCATTTTTCAAGTTTCCATTTTTAAATAATATTTTTAAAAATAAATGTTTTCAATGTATTTCAATATATTTTATTGAAAATTTATTACATTAAAACATTCCATTAATAAATATTATTTTTTAATGTAAATACTTTCAAATTATTTTCAATTATTTTATTGAAACTATTAAGTATTTTCAGGTTTCAATTCGAAAATATTCATATAAAAGTATACATTCTCAAATAAGTTTCACTTATACATTTTTAAAACCATACTTCTTTACAAAAAAATTTTATTAGAAAATAATTATATTAAATTATTTAAAAATTTTCTATATTCCTTCAAAAAAATTTATGTAATTTTCAATTAAATATTTTAAATGTTTTTTGTGAAAACTATTGTATTTTCACATCTATTTTCCCTATAATTCTAATATTTAATGAATTTATGTTTTCATCACCCTATTTATGGTATTATGATATGATTCCTTTAGATTAATTTCATTTCTTATATATTATGATTTCATAATTTCAGGTTATGTTATTTTTTAATAGGTTTAAGAAACACTTTAATTATGCGTTATTTATGATATAATGATGATTTTTAAGTAGTATAGATGTGCAGGGTTTATGATGGATGAGGTATTATATTTCCCTTTAATGATTTTTATAATCATATATATATATTATGATAAATTTATTATAATCATGAGACTTTTTTTCACAACCTGAATCATGGGAATTGTGTTTTTTCACAACATGAAGTGTGTGAATTTTTTGTTCAAAACATGAAGCGTTATAATTTTGTTTGTTCACCACCTAAACCAAGTGATTTTTTTACAACAAGTTGAATGAGAATTTTATTTTTTCCCAACATGAGTTTTGGTAATATTTCATGTTCACAATGATATAATTTAAATATTATTATATGTATTCCATAATTCATTATTATATGGCATGCCATATTTCAATATTCTTATGATTATTCTCCTTGTAAAATTTTTATTATCTTCAGATTCCACAGATTTTTTTCATGGTATATGTTTTTTTTATTTGATATTACATGTCCTTATTTATTTATTTATGGAAAATTTATATTTCTCAATGTTCTTTTTAAAAATAAATTCATCTATTGTCCATGTTTTCTCAAATTCATATGATATAACCAATGAATATATGTTGATATGTTTTCTCATACTATAAATTTGATCCCACCTCTTTATTCAATTTTCCAATATTTTGATTAAGAAAATAAATAGAATTTAGGGTAATTATAGAATGTACTGAGGAGATTTTCGATTGTAGAGACCAAGAAGCAACTTAGGCAGACCGCACAAGAGCTGGAAATGATGAGGATTCCAAGCAAGAAAAAACAACCACTAGAGTAGATATCACCATATTATTAGAATAAGAGGGTATGGAAACATTCATTGGGACTAGGAACTATGCAGCTCTACATAGGGAAATGCTATCCAATCAGCCGTGCGAGGTGGGGAGCTATGTGCCTTTAAGATGCAGATTATGTGGAGGGGATTTTTCAAGTGTATCTGGTCTTGGGCCTTTAAGGTCATGTATTGGGTTATGTATGGGACTTGTGCCTAATGTCTTTGGGTTATTTATGGGTTCCCCTTCAACCATCAGAAGGGGTATTATCAAAAATTAAATAAAAAGAAGGCTATTAGGCGCTTTGGGGTAAGGATGTTTATGCATCTAATCACCATGACATTAATCATTTTTTTGGGTTATGAAACTATTTTTGGGATTTATTATTTAAATTTTAGGGTTATTGTTTTATTTAATTCATTTTTATCTTGGTTCACTTACCATTTTATCATATGGGAGTTTAGATATTTTGGATATTTTTTTAGAAAATATAATTGAAACCGCTATGGAGAACTCTAATGGATAAGCCTAAATATAGAATTTTATCCTAATTTTTTTTATAAGTGATAAATTTATTTATGGAACGAATTTATGCTGTTATAATAAATTTATTTCTATATTTAAATGATTATTATTTATAATTTTTGAGGGGATTAAATCATTTTTTGTTTTATGGCTAGATACACCAGAAAATTGAAAAAGGAGTCAATCAGCATAAGCTGAAGTACACATGTGTCAGGGTGGGACACATATGGTTCATGTTGTGAAACATGTGATGATTACCCAAGGAGAAGAATGTCATCAATTCGGTACACTTGGATAAATATTTACACATCAGGTAACCATTACATTGTATAAAAATTCGGGACAAGATTTACACAGCTAGATTTGAAGTATCGTCAATTATTGACTCATTTTAATGCTTAGGACCACTCGTGAACACTTTTGGACCAATACATAATGTCATTAATTATTCTATAAGACCATATAATTTCTATAAATTGAGGTCCAAGATAATTCTTTGGGGATATACTTGAGACCAAATCCCAGAGCGAGAATCTATTCACAGTAGAGTCCTCCTGAGATTCAACTATTGATTCATTATTCTTCTGTTTTATTTCATCCATCAATATTATCCTATTATCACTAGATTTGTGGGGTAGTACCTAATTTGGATTGGATTACGAAATATAATGGTAAAGGAGTTTTCTGGATTTATTTATTTTCCAATTAATGTACTTGTTTTTCCATTATTTCTTCAATCAATTTCCAATCCCCTTCTATTATTTTTATCAATAACATTGGTAATTGAATATGAAAAGAGCATTAAAATTGTGAAAATGACTACCCTAAAAGAGGAATGACCATTGGGAAATTTAGGGGAATTAGGTTTAAGTATGGTTTTTAGAAAAATATGACTACGAGAAACCATATATATCAGTCCAAAGAAAACATGGTATTGACGCGTCAATGAGGGGATACCTAGACCATTGGGTCTTACTCAACTCAACTCCAACACCAATCTGGGATTAAGAAATCTATTTTATTAAATCCAATTTCACCTGAACACTTAAATTAAAAATCATATGGACCCTTTAAAATATATATTTTTAAACCAATAAATCATTTATCTTTGTTTCATTATTCTATCTTCAAATTTGATAAACTAGCATTTTCTTACAGATTTCATTAAATTAATAAATTTTAAAAATTTAAAACATAATCAAACTAATTCATCATATCTATCGTTCTGACCTCAAGTTACCAATACTAAATTTTAGTTAATATAGTATCATAGTTTGAGTTTTTATCAATTTTTAATTTTATTATACCTATCTGTAAATTATGATGTCCCATGGGTGAATCAAAACTGGAATGGTTTCTGGGGAAAATTTCATGTTGTTTTATAAGTTTTTATTGTTTTATTTTAATTTGGTTCCATTATGTCAATTACACTTTTTACACTACATGTGAATATATTGGGAATTTTATATTTTTAATCCATTAAAGCATTACTATAACACACAATCAAAGGAAAAAAGACATCATTATGTCCACACACCTGTCTGAACCAAACAATGAGTGTAAATCATTGAAACCATTGTATGATCTGAGAAAAACCAAATTATTTGGGTTACTTAGAGAGATATACGATAGAACAAACTCATAGACTACAGGCATCCATTGAAAACAGGTTTACAACCAAGTATCCAAGCACCCCCGGTTACTGGAAACCATTTTGATATCAAGCCTTCAATAATTTCAATGATCTCAAATAGTGTGAAATTAAATTTTCTAAGACATGGAGATCTAAAAATTAATATAGTAAAATTCTTCTAGATCTAGGAAAAATTATAATTAGATAATATTTTCAGACATGTTTTATGACCCTCTCTTTTTATATTTTATTAATGTTAGTGTATTCGAGATTGGATACAAAACTGGGATGAAAATTCAATCAATACATGCGATGAAATAGTCGGGGCATCCTCATCCACATCATTCCACCTTATATGCCAATAGACATATGGGTAATCATTAAAAAAATTTCAATTTAAATTTTAATCTCTATAATCATCATGGGAATGATATAACGATATGACTTGAAAATTACCTCATCATGGAATAGAGAAATTTATTATAATATAAACATTTTATTAGTGTTTTTCATAGGGAAAAATGTCAATTATTGATGTTGAAACTAGTGGATAAGTATTGTACAAGTCCAATGTATTGAGGTAAAACTTATAATATAAAATGGTTCCCAACAATTTATAGTGGCATGGAGAGGGTACCCAATGAATGTGGGTCTACTCAATCAATAAAATGATTGGATGACAGTATAGCAGGAATCATAAACCAAAAATATTGACACCATGACGGGCCAACAACAAAATCCAAAAAAAAACTCATATAAAAGTTCTAATTATGGTAATTAAAATAATAACCATTATTTTTAGGGTTGGTAGACACAACAACAACAAGGACAAGCATATCGAAAAATGTCATAAGGGTTTCAATAAAAAACAACCAAAGGGCCCAAACTACTGAGCAATTCCCAAACATTGGAAGAGATATTGGCTATATTAATATCCACATTAGGGGATGTATTCTTAGAAACAAAAGAATAATCAATGAACCAAAAACAAAATTGTCGAATATTATCCATCAAGTTGTCCAAATTGTTGATCGTATCAGAGAGACACCCAAAAGAAGATTATCAAGATTCCCTAAATTATAACTATAGTAATATTTAAAAGTTTTACTTTTTAGAAATGGGAATAATATATGAGTATATGGTATATAATTTATAGAAAAACAACATGTGGATTCAAGAGAAGAGGAATATGAAAGTAGTATGGAATAAGTGGGAAAATAAGGTGAAGAATAGCCACCCCCATACAATACACAACGTTAATTTCTATAATGAGTGGTGCAAGTAAGGAACAATGCATAGAAAGTTAAATTTGAGGAAAAAATTAAAAAACATCATATTAATGTATCTTTTTGTGAGGCACTCACGAACATGATGACATAGGTAAATTTTTTCAGAGATCTAGTAACCAACAAGAATAATATGAAAGATATTGGAATCATTCAACTCAAACAATAGGGTTTTAAACTGGTATCTAAGGAACTTCTGGTGACACCAAAATTTACCCAATAGGTATAAGTGATTTTTTTAGTATAGGTAGGGGATGAATCAGTAGATACCTAAGAAGAAACATACATACACTATGATTTATTTGGAGGGTTGGATATGAAGTGGACAATATTGGGGTTGATTGAAACTAGGATAAAATAATACTTAATTACATTAATAAATTGATTTAATTTAAGAATTAGACACCCAATTATTTTATGTAAAAAATTAAGGAAGATTAGTAAATCCTAGGAAATTGTTTTTTCAATATTGGAGGTGTTTTTCTCTCTTAGAAATTACCATATCACTAATTGAAAATTTATCTAAAATATAAGATAATTCCACAACATCATTCATCAATTAAATACCTCAACTATTAAAAGGGTAATAACTAATTCTACTATAGGATCTCCTTTATGAGAATCCAATGTAATTAGATCATACTAGAACTCAAAATGTTTCATCATTAAAGATGATGAAGATGGATAAGATAGTAACTCATTCAATGAAAATCATAAAATAATGAAAATATTAAAATATTAAAGAACATGAAAAACCTTTCAATACAAACCCACACAACTCCATATGATCAACATATAAATGGATAATCCTTAATTTAAATAGAAATATCAATGAATGAGGTATGTTGATGTAATGATGTGGGATTTAAGAAGTGAAAATAATGAAATAATGAATAATACATCGTTGTCTGAGGAATTTCAATAAGTTTTCTGTGAAAAAATCCTCACCGTGATTCAAAACTATCAAGATGATATGAAAACTTTCATAAAAATGTAATAAGAATAGCTTTTATTAAGAAACTAATGTGATTCATTTAACTTTCATGATATAAATTGAACATATGATTACAAAATACAACTATAACAATACAATTGGAGGAATAAAACATTCCACTAATTCCTTCACCACTCCTCCATAAATAGAAAACATTAGATCCTTTTTCATGCCCCCATAATTAAATATCATCCCCATTAATTACTACAGTCAAAATGATGGTTGAAAATAAAGGAAAATTGGTGTTCTTAACGTTGACGATAAAATTCGAACCATATTATTCCCCATTTTGATATGTGAATTTCGAATTGAAGATTCCAAATAAAATTGGGATATAGAATAAAAATATTTTAATCCATTTATTCCCTATTAGATGAAAATATTTAATCACAAATTTTTTTCCATTCATAATATATGAAGAAATTTGTAGGATGAATTTACGGTGCTTTAAATCTGGCCCATAAATTAAACTTCAAATTGGGCTCCCATGATCTCCCTAAAAACATGAGAATAATCCATAGAAAAAGTGGAGTCAAAAGATCCCAATAATTTCTGCTATCTCAAATTAAAATATTTGCTTCATTGGGAATTTATTTTGGTATCAACTATTATTTGAGGGGCTTAAGACCAATAATAATCTCATTAAAAAACATTCATCCACAAAAAAATTATATCAATATTCCCATTTGATTCATCCATTGATCCTAAAATACAAAATTTTACACCCAATGTGATAAATCATATCTCAAAATATCAAATTAAAATAAGAAAAAATAAATAATTTCACAAGCTGATGATTAATTGGGCCCAAATTGAACCACATTAAAAACAAACTGCAAAATGACGTGAAATGAGGTTCAAATAATAATATGAAATAAAAAATCTATTTATGGACATTGAAAAAAATGAATTTTTTAATATAAATAAATAATATTATAGTACTTTAGTGGATAATCACACCATCCACATGTTTTTTTCTAGTCTTGAGAAAAAACTATCTTGATATTATAAAATTTAATTCCCTTTATGAATTTTTCTAAAAAAACATTCTTACAAAAAGGCTTCATTCTAAAAAATTGATGAATCCTATCAAAATTACATAACAAAATTTACGTTCACATAAATATCCCAAGTCCAAGCCCATTCTATTATTTAGATTCATTATCACATTTCATCTTATTTCAATTAAGCATGATGATTTCTTGTGAATTACAAAAGAAAAGGGGGCAGTTACTTATTCAAAGTAAAAAAATAGGAGAACTAGGTTGGAATGACATTAAAACATAAGTTGAGTATCCAAATGTTTTATTTTCCTCTATTTTTAATTTTAATGTTTGTGTTTTTTATCTGTTTTTTTGTTTTTTAACCACAATACATATGAAAAGAACAACTTTAGGAAATCCAATTTTGTGGTCAAGATCCCCAAGATCCAAAACCCACACATTTCATCATTTTTGAGCTCTATAATAGATATTTATGCCTACCACTAGGAAATACAACTATAGATTCATGATAAAAATTCTTAAATTCCACACATATGTGCAAAAAATTTCTCAATGTGGTATTTTATTCATATTATGTTGGATATTAAAATTAAAAAAAATGTTTCCTCAAACCCTATGTTATGATGAAAGGGACCCATGAACTCAAACATACACCCAAAATCCAATGGACTTGAATTGTGGAATTTGGATTAAAAAGATGAAAATATAAATGTTGATAAGCCACATCGGAAACCCAAACATTGAAAAAACTATTATCATAATCATAAATGATAATTGAAATCATAACCATGGAATTCAAAATATTTTTAAATTTAGTTTTCATATTTTACAATGTACATTAATGCATGAAAAGATTTTGAATTTATATTCTCCATGAAATCCTTTTTTATCTCATATTTTCAATCCCCCAACCTAGAACAATACATCCCACAACATTAAATGATAAGAGAAGAGAGAGATACAAATTAAGAAGAAGGAGGGGGTAGGGTAAGGTGATTTGAAATGAAATCATGGACCAAAATCACCTATGTTTTGGTTTATGACCCATTAATAATAAATTGATCAAATTATCTTCATGTCACAAACGGACTCCTTGAGGATTATTAAACGATATCGTAGAATTATATTAGACATGTGTTTCATATGAAAACATAAAAAAACTTTAACTTTGAAATATCACACATAAAAAACATTAGATCATATTAGAAACCCAACAAGGGTTCCCTAAACTATAAAACATTCAGAAAAACTAAATAAAATGGTTAATAAAACTCTGGGTTTCCTCCCTTAAAGAACATTGTTTAAAGTGCCCTTAATGACTTGACCCCCCCCCCCACAACATACCAAATAAAATATTTTGACATTTTAAAAATATTCTTTCTCATAACTTATTCTAGATTAAGATTTATTCACCCATGCTGTTGGATGGAATTTTTTAAAATTTCTTTAATAAAATTCATAGAGGTCAGTGTGAATGAGCTAATCCATTTAATATGTAAATGGTTCCATCTCATTGATTTCCTAATATTTTATAAGGTATAAAGGATATTTTTCATATTACTCTCCTCAAGAAAGGTTGAAATGATGAAATGTTTTTGGATTATCCCTTATTATTGAATAATTGAGAGAGGATGTATAGACCTTGAATTTAATCTCATGTTCACTAACACTTTCAAAAAGAGGTTGATAATCATAATTAAACTCGATTTCATTTTCAAAATTTCATAACATAATTGGTTACTTATGAATAGAATATTTGAACAAAATGTTTCCATATGAGTTCCATGAGTGGGTATGGACTTGAATTTTTTCATTCCCCTAAGGATCAATTCAGTGGAGATCGTGAAAAATCATTATTTGCGTCATCTAATAGATATCCAAGACATTGATAAATGTTTCCCTCACATGTATAAAGAAAATAAATTTCATACTTATTTAGAAAGCCTTATATAATTTCCTTTCTCCCTCAGGTTGAATTTTAATATTCTAAACAAATTCACTTCTGTTTCTAGAATTTATTTCTCATTTTCACATATTTTTTATTCATTATTTTATTGTGATTTTGATCCCTCTGATGGTTTACATTAAATGATTAAATTTTTTCATTATTTCCCCACTTTTCTAAATAGTCATTAATTGGATTTGTTCAAAATAGGTTTTATATAACAATATTATTTTATTAATATTTAGTAAGGATAATATTGAGTGGGAATGAGTTCCATAATTGTTTTAATTATTTCTACTTCTAATTTAAATGATCAAACATCCAAATTCATTTTATATATTTGTTCACAAAATTTTTCCAGAATTTTTTGGGGATTATGATGGATATAAATATAGACATAATGTACTTCTCTAATAATTATCTCTTTAAGCATTCATGAGAGGGATCAAAATTTATAATTTAGAAATTCAACTTCCCAATTATTTTACATCTCACAGGTTATGGTTGAATATTTCAGGGTTTGACCTTTAAATTTACCTTCGCTAGGGAATTCCAGATATTGATTTTTATTTGAATCAGTAATGGTTTTTTAATAGTTCTTACTGAAGAGACTCCATTGGAGTAGAATAATATTATGTTGTCGAGTAAATAAAAGGTAAATAAGGGTGATGAAATAGATATTATAGTGAGAACAAAGAAGTGTGTTGATGATTTCACGTCATTTTCCTAAATATGTTACATAGGTCAATATAAAAGGCACTAAAATTTGTGGATTCCAAAATTTAAATAACAGGTAGATACTGTTTTTCTAGAGCAAAAAGGGGTCAAATCCAAAAATACCTAAGAAGAAGCCTACATATGCTCATATTTATTGGGGGGATTTTCTATGAAGTGGCCAATCATGGGGTGGATTTTAATTATTATAAAAGAATAATTATTTTTCAAATATTATTAATTAAATTTAAGAATTACACCCAAAATTATTTAAGCATAAATAAATTAGGAAGATGATTCAATCCTATGTTGTTTTTAGGGATAGACTGGATTTATTTGTTTTCGTAGAAAATATCATATTACTAATTCAAGATGTATTTAAATAATGGGCTTATTGAAAAACATTAATTACTTAATTTAATACCCAAAAAATTCCAAGGGTAATATCAAAAATTCACTAATCATATCACATTAAAGATCACTATAAATAATTGTACTATACTGGAACTAAAAATTTTACATCATAATGTTTGAATAAGATGAAGAATATTGTAACTCATTGAATGGAACTATTAAAATAATGAACTGATTTAAATATGAAATAACATGTAATAACATTCAATCCTATCCAACATAAATTCCTATAATGAAACCATAAAATTATTATCCTTTTATTGATGAAAATATCTAAATTTAAATAGAAGTCGACTTTATGAATCGGGGTTGAATAAGTGAAAATAGTGAACAAATAAAAATCCCACCATTTTGTGAAATTTTTAGAAATTTATTATTTTGATAAATTCACACCATGATTTAACAATATCAACATATTAATAAAAATGATATAATAATTAATGAATAATAACTTTTATGCTGAAACTACTGGGATTTAAAATACAAACATGAGTTAAATTGAATGTACTAATACAAAATGAAAGTGTACCAATAAAATTGAAAGCAGAAAACATTCCTATAAACCCTTAACCACCACTACATTAGAAATAAAATATTAGATCCCTAGTTAGAATCCCCATAATTCAATATCATCTCTTTTAATTAGGAAAGTCAATATATGGTTGGAAATAATGGGAAAGAGGACGTTTCATCTTTTACCAGAATAATTGGGCCAGCCTCATCCCCCTTTTGGATATTTGAATTTGGTATTGAATATGACCTTATTTTCATTGGTTTTATAATATAAATATGTTGTTCCATATATCCTATAGTGTTTTTGGATATTTTATGCCAATTTTATATCCATTCGGGATTTATGATGAAATTGGTGAACAACCTTTATGGGATTTCAAATCTTGTACACAAATTAAACTTTTACATGGGATCCCTGGATATCCTTGAAAATATAACAATTATATCAAGCTATAGCTGAATGAAAATTTTTTCATATCTATATCAATTTAAAATTTGATTTTAATTGGGAATTAATTATGCGCTTCAAATTTAGTTGATGTGATTAAGTCCCTTTATGTTTTGAGTGGAAATTTATGAATCCATTTTTAAAATTGTCCATCTTCCCTTATGATTCATCCATTGACCCAAAACTAAAAACAATTATAATCAATGTGATAAATAATAAACCAAAATATAAAATTAAAATAATCTAAATAATTAATTCCACAAGCTATTGATTAATTGGTCCCATATTATACCATATTAGACATGGATTGAATAATGTTATGAAGTTTGGATCAAATAAAAAAATTCATTAAAACTTGAATTTATGGACATTGAAACAAAATAAAATTAAAATTTAATCAATTAATATTCTATTTTTTAGTTTTAAATCATCTATAAAAGATGCAATTTGATCCATGTATCTTTTCAATTCCCATTTTTTTGAGGAAAAAATGAGGAAATGAATTGTGTGACTTAGGTGAGAGTGTCAATATCTTTTCATACACAAAATTAAATAGTTTGGTATTGGATGTCTTGAACACCAAAAGATCCTGACATAAATTGGTAGACTCGATAGTGAAGAATCTATGAGGATTCATCAAGGATTTCCTGATCCAATGTGACATGTTTATCATTCCACTGGACTTCTTAGTGATAGATGTGGAAGAGGAGAAAAATACACTCATTCTTGGGAGACCATTTTATCCACTGAGCATGCACTAATCATCATCCAATGTGGATAAATCCATGCCATAGTTGGGTATGATAATGTATATTTCCACAACCATCAAGTAATAAAAAACCATGATGTGTTAGAGGACATTGAATTTAGAGAAGACAATATACCTAATTTTTTGGATGGTACTAAATGTGAAGAGATACATGGGTTAATAGCTATTGTGTAAGAGGATTATCAACTAAAGAATAATTAGATTCTAAAGGGCCAAAATACTAACACCAAAGGATATATTGACTCCACTGAATTTGAGAATGGAAAATAGGTGTGGCTGGTAAATGAACTTTCATTTAGTTCATCATGATTGTGGAATAAATGATAAATCAGTACAATGAAAATTATGAAAGTAATTCCAATAGAAAAAGTTATGTAATTTAAAGAGGAAGACTAAGGATCAGTCTATGTGGATATGACAAAACTAATACCTTTTATAGACCCCAACTAGGTACAATGTTTTCAATCATCTGTCACATGATAAAAATCTAAATGAGGAAAGTTGGAACCAATGATTGAAACAAACAACACTTGTAGGAGACAACCCTAGTTTTTTATATTATTCTTTATTTAGTTTTTAGTCATGTTCTTGAAATTGCATGAAATATTTAAAAATTCATTGATAATCTCCTCTGATTTCTCTTGTTTATTTTTAATTTTTTGTACCATCAAACCCCAGGCTAACAACATTTATTAATAAATATAAACAAAATTTCTTGGAAAACTCCACACTATAAACCACATACAAGTCATGAAATCAACAAAATACATCTCACGTAATGAATACACATCATGAATCTATTGTAGAAAAAACTTGTTGATTCATGTTTGAAGCACAAATTGAAAGGGTTTTATGAGTTTAAATTCATCATTTATCTATTGTATTCCCCCACACAAAAATTTTTATAATTATTTAACAACAAATTTCATGGTATAACTTGATTCATTAATTAATCAACTAAACTTGGAGACATATACTACTTAGGAAAATTATCATTCCATAAATTTAAATTTCATTTCAAAATAAAAATGAATGATAAAAATGAGTAAAACCTCCTGCAGGGATAATAATGTGTATTGGGATTTTACAAATCATCATTTGAAAACTGTTTTAATCATTGAAAATTAATTTTTTGTCAAATTTTTCCAGGATTTTAATTTTAATGTTTTCATTAATTATTTTAATTAATCATATTCACTTCCATGAGTGATTTTCCTAAAAATTATTCTTCTTGATACATCCTATAAACCAATATTTTCCATTATCTGTGATATATTTCTTGATAAACTCAAGAATTATTTATTCTATAACATTCATTTCAACTTATGAATTCATTAGCTAAAATAATTAATTTAAATAAGATTTAGTCCTATTTTTCTATCTCGTATCCTAAAAACCGCCAAACATTAATTTGTTTTAAATAAAATGGAATCCATGACTAACCCTGTTAAGAAATCCGTTGGGTTATAAGCCTATTATATCATGTCATACCTTGATATTAATATTTTTCTTGATTATCCAAAAAATAAGTGGGGGAAGAAGTACTAGTTGAATGGTTAAAAATAATGTAATGAATGTGTCTAGGAGGGAATTTCATGTCAGTTGGGTAATTTTCATTCATTTTATTTGATGAATAACCTATTGAAAAAAAGAAAAAAAGGTTTATGTCTATATATTTTCTAAAATCATCCTTTCTGGACCGTTGATCTTATTATAATTATCGAAAATAGTTTCATGAGGAGATAATTTGGGGTTGGGTGATGGGTATGATATTTTTCCCTAACACAAAATTTTAAAAAGAAATGAAAATAATAATCATAAAAATAAAATAGTGTGTTTAGATTATTTCATTCTATCTCATTATGATCCTAATATGAGCTACTAGGGGAAGATGAGAATTTCATGGAGCAGTTTTCAATTATCATGAAAAGTAATTTGGAAAAAAACCTCCTTATTTATCCATACATGATTTATGTAATTTACCTTCCTTCCATAAGACTGATAGTCATTTCATCTTAAATAGTGAAACCCTAATTTTTATTGGTGATTCTATCTTTAGATGGTGAATATGGTAGATTCCATGTAATCCTATTGTAGGTGACATGTTCTTTTAGTACGCACGTCACTATCTTTATTCGTACCATGAGGATGAGTAGAAAAGATAATGTGAGGTAAATTAAAAAATTTATGTATATTATTAATTAATTTAAAAAAAATAGTTGAACCAATTTATTCGCTATATCAAGAAATTAAAAGAAAAATACATGGTTGATTTTTATTCATTGAAAAATGATGTGTTGATAAATTTTCTACCTATATTTCTTGAAAAATTAATTTTCAATTTGACTGGTTTCTTTTTTAAATTAAATTAAAACTATGATATGTTGAGTGTCACAAGTAGTATGTTTTGATTTCATCTTTGATGAAAATTATGAATTCTTGTTTTGGGGTATTATGATATTTGTATTTCATTCATTTAATTTATGGTTTTTTGTGACTAATGTTTTTACTTATAGTGCAGTTGAGATCACACAATATGACACTGGAAGGAGATTTATAGTTAATGAGTAATGTTTGAAGAAATACATTGAGGGACTTCCTACTGATGTAGTAGATTTCATCACACTACATGACCCCATCATCACTTGATCATATCAGGATGTTCATAACCCTTTCACTTTTTTATTCTTTGTTCTGTTTGAAATTATATAGTTCATGTGCATATATCATCTAATGGGTTCACATTGATGAAAATGAAATATTTTAAGTGTGGGGGAGGGAACCTTTTATTTTTCTAATTTCAATTGTTTTCCTGTTTTTCTATGATTTTCAAAAAAAATTGTGTTTTTCAAATTTTGTGTGTTTATTTTTCAAATTTTTGTGTATTTTTTAAACTTTTGAGCTGAAATGATTCCCATAACCATTTTTAAATCCATATCAATAAGGGAAACATTTTTTCCCATGAAACCAAGATAAAGTAACGCTGAAAATAACATCGTTTCAAGTTCAAATATTTTGTAATTTCATAAAAAGTACTCTAAATTTTGAATCCCATGCCACATGTCACTGACTTTATATTTGAAATCACTTTCTTGTGAGGCTTCTGAACCATTATTTTCATATAATTCACATTCATCTAGCTTTTTGAGAAAACCAAACCATGCTTGATTTAAACAGAATTTGATTTATTTCTGTCAAAACATGAGGGTTTGAGGTACTTCTGTTTTAAATGATTGATGGAATTATTTGGTATTAAGGCCTATATTTCAAAGACTTATTTTTTATAATGGCCTAACATGAACATTTAATACTTTTATCCCTTAAAATCCATGATCATCATATTAGGTTTTCCACATTACAAACCATATGTCCCTATCCAACCAACTCTTTTATTGAAATTGAATAATCTAGTAGAACTTAAGTGTGGGGAAAGATATCTTGTGTTGTGCTACCACATTTTGTGATACTTTGGGTGGAAAATTAAATTATGAGGATATTTGTTTATTGTGGAAGAAAAAAATTATATTTAAATTTGTGCATTTTCTGGAGCTTTCATAATAACTGAAGTTGCACCTTTCTAGAGCTTCTAATAGAGGAATAACGATCTGCCTATATGGAGATTTCAAGAATATAATTCTTGAGAATATTGATATTTTTACTACAGAAATATTGATTGGTGTGAACATTCATGATTATGAACATAAATTTATGTTATGGGGATTGAGGTGGATACCATATTTAAGTGAAAATTAGATTAATGCAATTTTTCTTTAAAATGTGTCAAGCCCCGCTCATTAAGCCTCAGAATTGTTCACATCTTAATCCTACCAACCAAAATCCACAGAAAAACCCTGAAAATTCCCAATAATAAACATATGTCCTTGACTCGTATTGGGTAGCCATGTAGGAATTTATCAATCCTATGGTGACCCTTGTATGATTTTCGATGAGAAAGACATTGCTAAAAAATTGACATTTGTTTGATAAGAGAAAATTCTACTGAGGTAAATGTTTCGTGCATGTGAGGATAAATGAAATGGAATTATATTGAATGATATAAATATAGAACTTGGAATAATGTTTTTTATGAGGAATCATATCTTTGGTTTATTAGGATGTAATTGTTGGACCTCAAGGATATGTGTTTTAAAATTTGTTTTGATTTGATATTGATGTTTACTTGATATGAGGTTTTGCCCAAGATTCCAAAAGGGTAAGTGTGGGGGAGTTGATAAAACACTATTTTGTTTAATATTTTATTGATAATTAATGAAATAATTTCCTCACATTTTTCTAAATGTATTCATTTAATAAATATTTGGGATTATATTATTTATTTGAAAATTTGAGTAAAATTACAGTTTTACTTTTTTAAAATGCACTGTAGTATTTTGCACATAAATATTTTAAGATGAATTGTTTGAAATATTTGTTTTGTAAATATTTTACTAACATAATTTTCTACAACTTTTATTTAGGACACTAGAGATACAAAGTGCATTTGGAATGAGTAAATGGGCCATTAATTCAATGGTGGGATGGACTCTCCAGAATGGACATGGGTTCTATATTTGGCATATACCTTCTTCATCCTTGCTTGTATTAGGCCCAAATTTCAAGATGTGTTCTACGATGAAATTTCTCACAAATAATATTTCTAGAAGGAGATCTTATTCTCGTCTTTCGGTGGTCAAATGGGTGGTGAAAGTTGGATTAAAATATTTGGATGAATTTCCCCATTCACACTTGAAACCACTTGTAACCTAGCCTCCTCTCCACTCTATAAATTAGTTTTTTTATTATTTGGAGGGGTTGGTACGTGAATAAGGAGATTTTAGGAAGATGATAATTGGGTTCACCCAAATTCTCCAACCATTTTAATAGGGGTAGCTCTTGAAGAAACGATCCCCTAATCGAAGACATCTTCACTTTATCATGTTATAATGTTTTCATTTGGGTAATAAACTTCTTTTTTCTTCTTTTATTTCTTCTCTTTTCTTCTGATTTGCTCAAATTTCTTCTTCTCTTAAACTTCCAAAGTGTGTTGTAATAAAAAGTGGAGACGAGATTGGGTTCTACCCTTTAAATCATTTTCTCAAGAAAAATGTCTCCACTATGACAACTCTGCCCATGGAAGAGTAGTTTTCTAGTGATCGATTTATATTTAACCCTCTTCATTTAATTATTTTGAATCATTGAGCTACAGTAATTAAAATAATATAATCCATGATTTTGTTCTTAAATTATAAGAAACTATGAATTCAATTGAATAATAAAAACAAAAATAAGTGAGGTTGAGGTTTTGTTTAAATTCTGAGAGCACAAACTTAATTGGTAATACAAGACCACACGTGATAAGTTTGTAGAGTTCCAATTTATTCCCTAAACACAATTCATCATCATTATCCAGAATGAAAATGTGCCTTAATTTACCATTTACCTTAAGCTAACCTTATAACATCAATCATTTAAAGGTGTTGCAATTTCATGTTCTGGAGGGGAGGCCCGTGACTGCAGGGGCTCTGTCATCCTGCTGTTTATAGCACAGTATGGGTGCGGACACTCTATCCAGGATTAGGCTCTTGCTATGATTTCTGGTCTCATGATGTGTTTCCAACATAATATTCTCATCAGTGAAGCCGAGACAGATTTCATGGTCCTATTAAACGCTCTGCAAGGTATAGGTAATACCCCTAGTCTATCTCATATGCTATCAGAAAATGCCAAGGCCTCCTGACAAGCAATACCAAAGTGGATCACACTTGGCGCCAGGGTAACAAAGTGGCTGATCCTCTTGCCTCCATTGAGTCCCATAATTTGGTCTTTTTGGGCCTTGATGGTAGGAGAACTCTCAAGGATGAGGGAGAGGAACTTGTGAGAGGGGACGCCCTTGGCTTACATTACTTCAGACCCCCATGATCTTATTTTCCTTTTTTCCCGTTGGTTTCAGACTGCTTGTTGTTTTCCTTGTCTTTTATAAATAAATAACATTGAGATAAGGGATAATAATTAATTGAATGTTAATTTAAATGATAATGATAAATAATTGAGTGAATAGGTATAGTTATATCGATTATACCTTTTCAATATTTTTTTGAAAACAACTTCCCCTTGTGCTTTGTCAATCGACTTTTATTTCAAAATTTAAAAAATGAAATCTTCTTCTAATAAACTTTTTTATGTTTTATAAACGATAAACAACACCCCATACTTACATGTAGTTTATTTATTCTCAATTATTTTATTTTTATAATACCTTTAAGAAATTTTTATAATTATCTTACTCCTTTGAGAGACGACCTTGGTCAGCCACTATGTTGCACCTAAGTAACCCGAAACTAAACATCATTTGAAAATGTCCACGACATCGCCTTTCAATGACAATAATATTAATTTTTTAACCATTGAAATTTATTTTTATAAAATTATAATTATATTTAATATGGGATTCTTTTATTAGGTATATGTTTTTTTATTACTATGATTAATGTCAATTACCACAATAACAGTGAAACAATTATTTTGAATATTTTATTATATTAATATCAAGTAATTTTTATCAAATGAATTAAATTAAAATAATTTAAATAATATATATTAAATAATATATAAAAACATATATATATATATATATATATATTAACTGTTATTTATTTGGTAATAAACACTAAAAATGATTAAGAATACATGATGGTCAAAATTCGTTTTTGTTTACTTGAAATATTTTTATACATATTATATATTTTAATTTAGAGGTTAACATTATATTATTGGAAATTTTATTTATATAAAATAGATAATTAATTTAGTTATATAAAAAAAATTTATATATGGTATGTTCTGTGTTTAATAAAACATGAAATCACATAGTTGAAATCTATTTACCTGGTTTTGTGGTAAAATGGTAAAATGGAAAAACATAATAGTAAAATTCATATATCATGTTTAAAAATTGTGAGGAAAAGAATTTTTTATTTTTTATAGATCTAAAAATAACCCAAACTCTAATATTTCTAAATATTATATATTTTTTCCTTGCAATAGTTTAAAATAATTATTAAAATATATAGGGTGTTTCCAACAGATCATTTTTTCAGTTATAAACAGGATCACATTGACTCTTTCAAATAAACACCTATAAATTGAAATAAAAATTTAAATTATTATATTTTACATTCCTAATAATATTATCCCACATGAATAATCCCATATTCACTCATATGTTTACTAAATTCTTAAATTTTAAGGGTACATCCAAAGAAAAATCAAGTCTCCAACATAATTGTTATATATTTCTTATTTTTAACTTCTTAATATTACTCTCCAAAATTTATTATCAAAATAATAAAATTATGATTCATAATCATAACTATACTTATATTTATTATATTAATGTTACATAACTCAGTAATTAATTTCTTTCCACTTAGATAAACCGAGGAACATCAATCGTGTGTGTGTGTGTGGACTACCATCTCCTTGAAAAATCATTTTTCTATTTTTCTTCTAGTTTTTAATTATTTATACCAAAAAATTGAAATCCCATTCAAAATAATATAAAAAATTTAATTATTATTATATTATAGTGATATTATTTCAAAGTAAACAACTACATTACTATACTCATCAGTTGAGTTAAAGCATGTTCATGTTTTGGTGCGATTAACCACCTATAAGAACAATTATGTCAAACTATATTATGGATGACTATGGAATCAATAAATCTAAAATTATAATAATCTAATATATAAATAATGACTATTATATGGTTCTAGAACTATTCTATTAATCATTTTACTTTTTACTATAGTTCCTTTTTCATTAGCTAAAAATCACGCAAATAAGCCATCATAGATTACATTTTCACGCTGAATGCCTAAAACACTTTTGGATTGTTATAATATCATCAAATATTTTTAGGTCATATATTAAATTATATTAAATTATATATTAATTATAATCTTGGTTTCAAATTATTTTTATTTAAATCAATATTATTAACATGCGCAAAGGAGTTAAAGTTGTTAACACACGATGTTCATAATATGATCTAAATAATTAATGTGATCAGAATAATATATTATAATCAGTAAAGTAATGGTGTGATATTTATTATTATGTTTATGAAGTAGGTTGTTACTTTTTCATGGGATATTAGATTCTGATAATCTATGAAAGGAAACAAGGTAATACATTTTCCCCTCAACTTACCTTCATTAAGACTTTATTTATATTGTGAATATATTTTTATTTATGTGGTTTGTATATTTCCTATATGATATAATATATAATGATTAATTAAATAATTCATGATATTTTTACATCAATTTCATGGTCACTCTCTTTTAATATTTTCATTTAAATTTTATACAAGACATTAGGATTGATTTTCAACTTCTTTCAAAACAATTGATATCCCTCAAATGTGATAATCAATATGGGTAATTTTCTTGATCATTAATTCTAAACACACTACAATTATCTTATAATATGAATATCATTAATAATATTCATCTTCTATTTACCTCATTTTAAATTGGGTTTTTAAAATATTTAATGGGATTTGGGTTTTTAGTAACACTATTTAGAAATCTTCAAGAGGTTTTTAAACCCTTCAAAAAATAAATTTTTAATCATTTACCACAAAATTTCATTTTATAAATTAAATTTCTTCACAAATGTTAAATTTTTAAAATTATCTTTTGAAATTAAATTTTTTAAAACTATTTCCAATTATTTTATTGAAAACATTATTTATTTTTCATTTTCTATTATTAAATATTGGTGTGAAAAGTATATTTTTTAAAATTATTTCTACTTATTTTGTCAAAAATTATATATATTTTAATGTTTAAATTGGTAAATATTCTTTTAAATGTAAATCCTTTCAAATTATTTTAACATTATCTTTTTAAATCATTACATATTTTTAAGTATCCATTATTGATGATTTATTTAAGTTAAATGTTTTCTGAGTATATTCATTTATCATTTCTTAAAGCATTTTTATATTCTCAAGGAAATTTTATTATAAACAATTTATAATAAGGTTTTCAAAATTAATCTTTTTCATCCCACAAAAATGATTTTTAATGTTACTTTAACTTCAATGTATTAAATAAACTGAAACCATTTTAATTTTCTCATGCACTTACTCTCAAAAGTTTATCATCCATGAAGTGATGTTTTGATCACCCTATTTATGATAATATTATATAATTACTTTTAGAGAATGATATTTATTATATGTTATTATTTCATAAGTTCATTATATGTAATATAATTTTTTTGTTTATGAAACTATTTTTTTGATCTGTTATTTATGATATGACGATGATCATTTATAACTAGCACATATATATAAATATTATGACGAGTGATATCTTATATCCCACTCCAATAAATATGTTAAGAATTTATATAACATGGTATAATGATATTATGTGTGATAATTTTTTTCTACATGACGTGTTGGAATTTTATTTTTTCCCAATATATATAATGGGAATTTGATGTTTCACAATATGAAGGGTGGAAAAAATTGCAATATGAAGTGTGGGAATTTTTTTGTCCACAATATGTGGCTTGATAATTATTATTTTTCATAATTATATAGTTTCAATATTGTTTTTATTTTATCATAATTCATTTTTATATTTCATTCAATATTTTTATATTCAGATAATTATTATCCTTGATTAATTTTTATTTTTATAAGATTTTAAAAAAATCCATGGAATAATTTTTTTTATTTGAGATTACATGTTCTCATATAATGATTTATTGAAAATTCACATTATTCAATGTTCATAAAAAAAATTTCCACATCCCATGTTTTCTCATATGTATATGATATAACCCTTAATGGAATGAATATATGTTTTCCCTCACTCAGTTCTTTAGATCACCCATTTCTTAGGTTTTTATTTACCCGGGTTTTAAAGAAAATTTAAATTTGTGAAAATTCCACTTGGGAGGTTAGATAAGTTCAATTATGAAGATATGATTTTATATTTTGAAGTTTATATATCTAATCACCAAAAAACTAAAAATTTCTATCTATGTTTATGTGACTATTTTTTGTATATATTTTTTAAATTGTGGGAATAATATATCATTTAACTAAGGATTAGATTGAAATACTTTAGTTAACATATTTAAAATGAATTATATAAATCTAGAACATCATTAAAAATTGGGTAAAATATTATAAAACTCAACTAATTATTTTAAAATCATAATATTAAGGAGAAGGTGAACTAACACTAAAAAATTATCAGTAACCTCTATAAATTTTTTGATTTATTTTGAAATAAAAACATTGACGTAAGAGCTATTACCATTTATAAAAAACTTTCAATCATTTTAATAACTTGAAATTCCTTTTTTAATGTTAATTTACCTGATTAATTCATTAAAACATTTTCACAATCACCTAGAGAGATATATAAACTAGTTATAACAATTTAAGGCCTAAGTGGAATTAAAATTCTGATTTTTATAATAAATAAATATAAAAAAATTAAAACAACCATATAATTATTTAAAATATCTCAATACCAAGGATTTCAAATAAATTTAGGATTTCAAAAAATAAAAAGAAAAGAAGGTTTTCTAGAGGAAACCAATCACAAATAATCAAATAACTTAATCTAGAGGAATAATTTTTTCCATTGACAAAAATGATTGAATGGGTCTGAATAAGATATTTAAAATCCCTGGAAATAAAAAACCACATTTTGAAACAACAAAAATGAATTATTATTTGTCTATCATTGTCCCCTTACAGAGATGAGGAAGAAGAAATAAGATGAGTGGAAGTGGAAGAAATAAAAGGAACCCTAATGTTGAATAATCTAGCTGGAATTGATAAATAATACAGGGAATAAATGGAGGATAAGTGGGGAATAATGATTGATGGTATATTTGGATACCTCAAATGAATTCGGGAGAGTAGAAGAAATTTTGGTTTTTAAATATATGGGGATAAAATAGGAAATTTAATATTTTAAGCACTTTTAAAAAAAACATGGGTTATATCCATGGTCTACCGAACAATGCACCAACCATTCTAAAAAAAATTAGATAAGACTTGTTGATGGTTCATGATTTTGACACATGGTATCATTTGTCCATGAACTAACCATGAAAAAGACACCAATATTAAAGGGGACCTCACATGGTTCCTCCTGGGATTGGTATGGCTTTTAAAACCATTTTATGACCATGTGAGAGACACTAAAACACCTAAGAATAGGTATATGTCTGGGACACTGTCACGACCCGCCTTCACCAAAAGGAGGGATGGGTCAGCTGATTGACATGCCCTTCCTTCTTTATGTTGAAGGAGAGATAATGACCCCCGAAACCCACCTTCAATAGGTCTCGGAGTGGCGACTAGCACCAAGGGTATAGAAAATTCTCGCAAATGGAAGTCATTACCCTTTTTATTTTATAGGATCGAGAGATAAGGAGAAGAAAACCCAACAACACCAAGTTAGAGAGAAAAGTAAAGCCAAAAATAAACCATTCCCACATGCATGTGTCAAAATTAAAAACCAAAAGGTGCAAAAAGGTAACTACAAGGTAAGTACCAAAAAAGGAAAACAACAACTGCAACTGCTCCAAAAGTCTGAGCTTGTAAGGTCCTGTGTAATCCCCGAAGTCCTCCTGGAAACCTGAAAGCAGTTTTATTTACGTAGGGTGAGCGTACAAGTACACTCACCAGGGAAAACCAAAGACTCTCGTGCACAAGTGGGGGAACGTGCTAATGTCCCATGAGAAAAGAGTAAACTAAACACCTATCGAGGTAAACTATCCACCCCAGGCCTCACCAAGGAACACTCCCCAAATAACGCAAGTCAATTAATTTATATAATAAGAGCACATCGATGTTTGGGTACCCCGAGCCACTTTCCAACTGGTTATTGAGACATCCTACGCATCAGACCAATCCCGCCATTCTCACCGCAGTCCCACTGCCACACCTACCCGCACACACCTGGGCCACAACCACACGCAGTCCCACTACCAAAACCCGCCCGCAAACAGCTGGGCCTCAACCGCACACAGTCCCACTGCTGAAACCCGCCCGCACACACCTGGGCCACAACTGCACACAGTCCCACTGCTGAATCTCGCCCGCACACACCTGGGCCACAACTGTCACACGTAACCATTCCTGCAAACACCTAGGCCAGAACAACCACCACCACGCCCGAAGACACCTGGGCCTCATCCCGAAAAAACATGGGAAACCACCTGCCGCACACACCTGGCCAACCACCACACTACACAGCCTGAAGGTTCTTGGGCTAATAATGGACTTCAGACCGTCACAGCCTTCCTGAAGATACTTGGTCTATCCAGGAAAGGGAGAAGAAAAGGAGCTAATAACCAGCCACTAAGAATAGTGTTGGGAAAAACACTCTCCCCCATGAAATGGGGGTGTTCGGCACTAAGTGCTCAACTTAGGTGGGGCGCGAATAAGAAACACAAAGCTACAAGTATATATATAGATAACAAGAACTCACCTAAAGCTAGGTTTTTCTCCAGACAGCCTACAGATCACAACAACACTCAAGTCCGAGTCACGACTCACGCCAACAACCCATGTGTCCCATTTATTATTTCACATTCAGTAACAATGTTTATGTTTAAGAACTACTGGGAAACTAGTAGGCATAGGCATAAGTCCAGGAAAGTAAACAGTCAAACATCAACCAAAACGTCCACACCTGGTTCACAACAACAGAGGATTTCACCCCAATTAGTTATATGAACAAGTAACCACCCGGATTTAAAACTCACAACCACCGAATCCACACCAACAGAAGATCCCATCCCCCAAAATAAAATCACACGACCACCGAGAGTATAAAAGAACAAGGGATCCCATCCCCTCCCACATCTCCAGCAATCGACCCGAAAGGAAAACAACCAACTACCTCCACCAACACAAGACATGGATTTTTAGATTTAAATGACTTAACACACTCCATGATTTCAAAATTCCATGTTTTCTAACCGGGAGTTATCACAGAATGGTTGATCCTGGTGCTTTCAATTATTCAGCTGGATATACGTGATTAACCGATTCATTTTTCACAGCAGGAGTTTACCACCACAAAAAGCTATTTAAAACATTAGCAGGGGTTCATTATTTCACAAACAACGACCACCAACGGCCTCGATTTTCAGGAGGCATAAGCCAGCACAACTCAACAAGATGGTCATAAGAGAAACAACATAAAAACATAAGACAATATCAACGATCACAGCCCCCCCCCCTTATTTCTTTATAGAATTCGTTAGTTATCTTTAATTAGGTCTGGTTTATCCAATTCTACAGAAACAAAAGCACGCCCACCCCGCATGATACACAAAGAGAGAGGCAAAGGAAAAATTCCCTAATTCTTGATAGATGATCGACATTTTAGGCCGGGGGCACGAAACTTTATGGATAACGATGCGGCCGGTCCGACGCACCAGAAGCTGTTTGTGAAAGTCACGTTTGAGGAAAGGAGAAACCACGGCTATCCCTTATTTTATAGGATCCGGGGACAGTTGAGGTGAAAACGCGAATCCGCGTAAGGCACGGGGGTCGTGGGTTAATCACGCGGCTCCACTCATTACAAAAGGGGTCGGGTGGTTTAAGCCAACTCATGAATTGATGAAGCATTCAATTAAAGCTCTTATGCGCATTACGGGTCTTTAAAAACACGCTTAAATGAGTCAGAATAGGGTTTAAAACCCTATACTGGAAACAAATTGACAAGGCCGGGTGACGCCGATCGGTCTCACTGATCGGTCGCGCCGATTGGTCTCACCGTTCGGTCGCGCTGATGGGTCTCACCGTTCAGTCTCACCAATCGGTCTCGCCGATCGGTCTCACTGATCGGTCTCGCTGATCGGTCTCACCGATGAGTCTCACCGATCAGTCTCGCCGATTGGTCTCACCGTTTGGTCTCGCCAAGACGCCACTCCTTTATAACCCAGATATTGACAAAGGGAAGGACCAAGAGAGTCTGGGTCATCACATCAGATACCTCTCAAACTATTCTCGTCCCCGAGAATATAATCAACCCAGAAGAAAAGGGCAGGTCCGAACAACCACCCCAAACGATACCTCTCAAGAGTGAACCTCATCGTTAACTAAGAACATCTTCCTGTCACGAACCAAGAAACATACCATGCCAAACTGCCCAGACATGTGGGTTGGTGAGTCTCCTCCCCCATGTCAAGATATTATCCGCTTTGGGCGGCACTGACTCGCCCGCACGGGTTTAATCGCATCCAGCTTAATGCGTCTTGATTAGGGGTCGGGTCCTCTCTTTCCCTATAGCCAGGGGTTTTCACACACAAGAAGAGGAAGAAAACCAGTACATTTCATAGCTAAAGGACAAAACGTTCTACCACAACAGGTACAACAAGGAACAAAACTCAAAACAACTATGGGTACTCGGTACGCATCTATGCTTCCCTCTCCCACGTACTCTCCTCAAGCCCACCATGTCTCCACAACACGCGAACCAAGGGAATGTTTTTCCCGCGAAGAACCTTTTCTTTGCGATCCTCGATCACCATTGGTATCTCCACAAAGGTCACATCATCCTTGATGTCCAGCTCACCCCAATCAAGGACGTGCGAATCTTCGTGCAGATACCGTCAGAGCTGGGACACATGAAAGACGTCATGTATCCTTAGTAGCGGCGGTGGCAACGCTAGTTGGTAAGCCACTTCGCCGACCCACCGCAACACTTGGAAGGGTCCGATGAATCTGGGAGAAAGCTTACTCCCTTTTCCGAACCTCCGCTGCCCACGCCGAGGGGAGACCTTCAAGAACACGTGGTCCCCAACCTCAAACTCCAAGGGCCTCCTCCTGGTATCAGCATACGACTTCTGTCGGTCCTGGTCTGCCTTCATCCTTTCCCGTATGAACTGAACCTTCTCTGTCGTGTTCTGCACCACCTCTAGACCAAGGATGCCTGCCTCTCCAACTTCGGTCCAACACACGGGCGAACGACATGGCCTCCCGTACAAAGCCTCAAACGGGGCCATGTCGATGGTAGATTGGTAGCTATTATTGTAGGAAAACTCTACCAGAGGCAAGTATTGCACCCATGACCCTCCTGAGTCCAAAACACATGCCCTCAGCATATCCTCCATGGTCTGGATAGTGCGCTCCGTTTTCCGATCTGTCAGGGGATGGAAAGCAGTGCTAAGGCGTAACTGGGTGCCAAATGCATGCTTCAATCCTCTCCAGACCCACGAGGTAAACCGTGCATCCCTATCCGAGACTATAGACCTCGGAACTCCATGCAACCGCACCACCTCATCCACGTACTTTCTTGCCAAAGCATCCACAGCACTCGACTCCCTGATCTCCAGAAAGTGAGCCGATTTCGTCAACCTGTCCACTACCACCCAGATGGCGTCGTAACGTCCTTGGACCTTGTGTAGTCCCGTGATGAAATCCATTGATATGTCATCCCACTTCCACTCGGGGACACCTAGGGGTTGTAGTAGGCCACCTGGAACTCGGTGTTCAGCCTTCACTTGCTGACACACTAGGCACTTGGCCACAAACTCCGCCATTGCTCTCTTAACTCTGGGCCACCAAAACTGCCTCTTCAAACCCTGGTACATCTTGGAAACTCCATGGTGTACCTCCAGGGGTGAGTTGTGGAACTCGCCGAGAACCCTGTCGCGCATCGCCTCTGGGACAAACAACCTTCCCTGGAAAAGCATCCGGTTCTGACCATCCTCGATCCATCCTTCCGGAGCATTTCCCTGGTCAACATGGTCATGCATAACTTCACACTCTAGGTCTCCCCACTGAGACTCTTCCACCTTCTGAAACAGGGATGACTGCACTGTCATCTGATATAGGCAGCCTCTGCCGCTATCCATCTTCTCATCCAGGTGTAAGGCAGCCAATTCTTCCATTTCCTTCTAGGCGTCTGCCGACTCTCGGACCGCATCCTTCTACGTCCTCCTTCTCAAGGTGTCGGCCACCACATTTCCCTTGCCCTCAGTATAAGAGATATCGAAGTCATAATCTTGTCGGAAATCCACCCATCTTCGCTGTCGCAAGTTTAAGTCCCGCTGGGAGAAGATATACCTCAAGATTTTGTGATCTGTAAACACCACAAAGCGTTCCCTGATGAGGTAGTGCTGCCATAACCTTATCGCAAAAATGACCGCTGCAAGCTCTAGGTCGTGGGTGGCATAATTACGCTCATGGGAACGCAGCTGCCTAGACCCGTAAGAGATCACCCCTCGTCATTGCATCAACACGCATCCCAGGCCTAGTTTCGAAGCATCGCAGAATGCCTCATAGGCCTCCCCTTCTTCTGGTAATGTTAGCACTGGGGCACTGACCAACTTCTCTTTCAGATAGCTGAAGGCTGACTGGCACTGCTCACTCCATACGAAAGCCTGGTCCTTCTTGGTCAGAGCCGTCAAAGGGGCTTCTACTCGGGAGAAGTTGGGTACGAATCTTCGGTAGTAACCTTCCAACCCGAGGAAACTTCGGACTTCTGCCAAATTCTTGGGTTCTGCCCAAGAAACAACTGCTTCAACCTTTTATGGGTCGACCACTATCCCCTTCTCCGACACTACGTGCACGAGGAAGTGCACTTCTCATGTCCAGAACTTGCATTTTTCCAACTTCCCATATAGATGGTGTCATCGGAGGACCTCCAGAACTGTCCTCAGGTGCTCTGCATGGTCCTCCTCTGATCTAGAGTAGACCGGGATGTCTTCGATTAACCCAACCACGAACCGATCCAGGTACTCCCGGAAGATGGAGTTCATAAGCCCCATGAACACAGTAGGGGCGTTCGTAACACCAAAGGGCATGACTACGAACTTGAAGTGTCCATACCTGCACCTGAACGCTGTCTTTGGGATGTCTCTCTCTTTCACCCTCAGATGGTGGTACCCAGACCGCAGGTCGATCTTCGAGAACCATCCTGCCCCTTTCAGCTGGTCAAAAAGATCATCTATCCTTGGGAGAGGGTAGAGATTCTTGATCGTCGCCTGATTCAACCTCCTGTAGTCTATGCATAGACTAAGACCTCCATCTGCCTTCTTTTCAAACAAGACCGGAGCACCCCACGGTGACGCACTCGGACGAACATAACCCCTCTTCATCAGATCGTCAATATGTATCCGCAACTCCCGTAGCTCCGAAGGTGCCATCCGGTAAGGAGCCATCGAGATTGGACGAGTTCCGGGCTGCAGGTCTATCCCGAACTCGATATCACGTCGAGGGGGTAGAGTCGTCACCTCCCCAGGGAAGATGTCCATAAACTCCCGGACGATCTCTGGCACTTCCACCATTTCCGCATCTACTGATTCTACCGTCAGCTCGGTCAACTAGGAGAGGAGAGGAACTCCGCCCGGAACTCCTTCTCGAAATCCACCCAAGCAACCTCAGATTCTCTCCTCTCCCCCAGGTAAAGAATACACCACTAACGTGTCGCGCCCCGCATATAGCTAACGGCCAGGGCAACCCAGTACTCTGTCGGGGCCCGAATCAGGCTGAAGGCTATAACTAGCTCCTCTAGCCAACCATCCGTCTTCATATTGGAGGTGCTGCCCTCATACTTCTTGAGGTCCTGTCGCTGGAAGGCTCGAAGAGTTTGCTACCACTGGTCGTCCTCTTCCTCTCGATTAGCTCTCTGCTGATTGGCCAAAGTAGTCTCAGTGGCCTCAATCGCCTGTACCACACGTGGTCGCCTTCCGGGTGCCATAGCTACAAGGTAAACAAGGAATGCCTAAGCCCAAGTAGTGCAGAATATCATTCTTAAAACTTCTTAGAATTTTATTTATTCTTAACCCCCAAGACATCCCAAAAACACAAGAACACAAGTCATTATGATGCATGTACCTTTCCTAGGGTCTCTACCCTGCAATCAGTGTGGCCTCACTTGGTCATTCGGTAGGTCCAGAGTCCTTGCATCGGATCACGGGGGGCCCTAAAATCACGTTTCCTAGCCAGTCTTCCCTAGCCTAATTCACGCGTCAAGGTCACCCAACACTGTTGCCTTACCATCCAATGAATTCCTCACTGTGCCTAACTCCAGACTCCATCCTATATCTCAACCAACCTGCTCTGATACCATTCTGTCACGACTCGCTTTCACCAAAAGGAGGGAAGGGTCAGCTGATTGCCAGGCCCTTCCTTCTTTAAGTTGAAGGAGAGATAATGACCCCTGAAACCCGCCTTCAATAGGTCCCAGAGTGGCGACTAGCACCAAGGGTATATAAAATTCTTGCAAATGGAAGGCATTACCCTTTTTATTTTATAGGATCGAGAGATAAGGAGAAGAAAACCCAACAACACCAAGGTAGAGAGAAAAGTAAATCCAAAAATAAACCATTCCCACATGCATGTGTCAAAAGTAAAAACCACAAGGTGCAAAAAGGTGACTACAAGGTAAGTACCAAAAAAGGAAAACAACAATTGCAACTACTCCAAAAGTCCAAGCTAGTAAGGTCCTGCATAATCCCAGAAGTCCTCCTGGAAACCTGAGAGCAGTTTTATATACGTAGGGTGAGCATACAAGTACAATCAGTAGGGAAAACGAAAGACTCTCGTGAACAAGTGGGGGAACGTGCTAAAGTCCCATGAGAAAAGAGTAAACTATACACCTGTCGAGGTAAACTATCCACCCCAGGCCTCACCAAGGCACAATCCCCAAATAACGCAAGTCAAGTAATTTATATAATAAGAGCACATCGATGTTTGGGTACCCCACGCCACTTTCCCACTGGTTATTGAGACATCCTACGCATCAGAACAATCCCGCCATTCTCACCGCAGTCCCACTGCCACACCCGCTCGCACACACCTGGGCCACAACCACACACAGTCCCACTTCCGAAACCCGTCCGCACACACCTGGGCCTCAACCGCATGCAGTCCCACTGCTGAAACCCGCCCGCACACACATGGGCCACAACTGCACGCAGTACCACTGCTGAATCCCGCCCGCACACACCTGGGCCACAACTGTCACACGTAACCATGCCTGCAAACACCTAGGCCAGAACAACCACCACCACGCCCGAAGACACCTGGGCCTCATCCCGAAGTCACTTGGGAAACCACCTGCCGCACACACCTGGCCAACCACCACACTACCCAGCCCGAAGGTTCTTGGGCTAATAATGGACTTCAGGCCATCACAGTCTGCCCGAAGATACTTGGGCTATCCGGGAAAGGGAGCAGAAAAGGAGCTAATAACCAGCCACTAAGAATAGTGTTGGGAAAAACACCCTCCCCCATGAAATGGGGGTGTTTGGCACTAAGTGCTCAACTTGGGTGGGGCGCGAATAAGAAACACAAAGCTACAAGTATATATATAAATAACAAGCACTCACCCAAAGCTAGGTTTTTCTCCAGACAGCCTACAGATCACAACAACACTCAAGTCCGAGTCACGACTCACACCAACAACCCATGTGTCCCCTTTCTTATTTCACATTTAGTAACAATGTTTATGTTTATGCACTACTGGGCAACTAGAAGGCACATGCATAAGTACAGGAAAGTAAACAGTCAAACATCAACCAAAACGTCCACACCTGGTTCACAACAACAGAGGATTCCACCCCAATTTGTGATATGAACAAGTAACCACCCGGATTTAAAACTCACAACCACCGAATCCACACCAATAGGAGATCCCATCCCCCAAATGAAAATCACACGACCACAGAGAGTATAAAAGAATAGGGGATCCCATCCCCTCCCACATCTCCAGCAATCGGCCCGAAAGGAAAACAACCAACTACCACCACCAACACAAGACAAGGATTTTCAGATTTAAACGACTTAACACACTCCATGATTTCAAAATTCCGTGTGTTCTAACCGGGAGTTATCACAGAAGGGTCGATCCTGGTGCTTTCAATTATTCATCCGGATATACGTGATTAACCGATTCAATTTTCACAGCAGGAGTTTACAACCCCAACATGCTATTTAAAACATTAGCAGGGGTTCATTAGTGCACAAAAAACGACCACCAACGGCCTCGATTTTCAGGAGGCATAAGCCAGTACAACTCAACAAGATGGTCATAAGAGAAACAATATCAAAACATAAGACAGTATCAACGATCACAACCCCCCCTTTTTTCTCTATAGAATTCGATCGTTATCTTTAATTAGGTCTGGTTTATCCAATTCTACAGAAACAAAATCATGCCCACCCCGCATGATACACAAAGAGAGAGGCAAAGGATAAATTCCCTACTTATTGATAGATGATCGATGTTTTAGGCCGGGGGCGCAGAACTTTACGAATAACGATGCGGCCGGTTCGACGCACCAGAAGCTATTTATGAAAGTCATGATGGAGGAAAGGAGAAACCACGGATATCCCTTAGTTTATAGTAGCCGGGGATGGTTGAGGTGAAAATGTGAATCCGTGTAAGGCGCGGGGGTCGTGGGTTAATCATGCGGCTCCACTCCTCACAAAAGGGGTCGGGTGGTTTAAGCCGACTGATGAATTGATGAAGCATTAAATTAAAGCTCTTATGCGCGTTACGGGTCTTTAAAAACACGCTTAAACGAGTCAGAATAGGGTTTAAAACCCTATACAGGAAACAACTTGACAAGGCCGGGTGACGCCGATCGGTCTCGCCGATCGGTCTCACCGATTGGTCTCGCCGATCGGTCTCACCGTTCGGTCTCACTGATCGGTCTCACCGTTCGGTCTCACCGATCGGTCTCACCGTTCGGTCTCACCGATCGGTCTCACCGATCGGTCTCGCCGAGACGCCACTCCTTTAGAACCTGGATTTTGACAAAGGGAACGACCAAGAGAGTCTGGGTCATCACAGACATGTTGTTTATCAAACATTGAACCAAGCATGCACCAACGTAAAATAATTTAATTTTTTTTTGAATAAATTATATAAAAATCTACCATCTCTAATAAAACAAAAAATCAAGATAAAAATGTAGAAAAGAGAAATTTGGATGTGCCATGTTCCTTGAAAACCCATCTACAAATAGATTCACCATACATCTCCAAATTATTATTCTCCCAATCCTATAATATACCATCAAATCCACACTTTATAAATTTTTTATTCATTTTTTCTCTCCCAATTATTAATGAGAATGTCCTCAAAATGTGAGGATGAGATATTTTTTAAAAATAATTATATAACCAACTAAATTTTTATTAATGATGATTTTCCTAAACTGGAATAATATAGTTGTGATATGTAATCTTATTCAAAAGTTATATATATAAATGTATATATATCATCTACAAAGATCCCAATTCCTTCAAATTAGATTCGATTAATCGAACTAATGTAATCAATTTTTTAGAATCTTGAAAAAACATCCAAATTTTATCTAAATGTTGTGACCAATTGGATTTGCCTCATGGTTCCACGGCCATTACATGTTTCCACTCAACTATATTGGTCATAATTTTACCTATTTAATTAAAATTATTACTTTAAATATCTCTCCAAAACATCTAGATTTTATTTAATTTGTTTCCTTTCATTTTTATAGATTCTAAATATATTATAAAAACTTCTACATTGCATATAAATAAAAATATAAAAAACAAAATGCCAAAAATACAACCTATACTATTGATTGAACATCGATTTAAATCTAAATGATTTAGAATAGTCCCTTTTATACCACAATTATTTCTATTCATATCCTTAAATTTTTGGATGATATATAGTTAATAATACATATCTAAATCTCATGTTCCTTAATATGGAAAAAATAATACATTAACACCTTTTTATATCTATTTTATCAGCATCATATCAATATTATATGATTTTACTAAACTTATTATCCTAGAAAATATTCATTTAAATCATCTATATAAATCAATATTTACCTCTCCCTAAAAATATGAAAATAAATATTCCCTAAAAATATTCACACACTTCACTATTTATATATCCAAATACACTATTCTTGAAAATAAACATATGATACCTTTGAATAATTCCTACAATTTATTTATGAAATAAAAATCCCTTAAAACTGTCATAATTTTTTAAAAACATAGTTAAGATTTCAATTTTATCTTAAGTACTAATAATATGAATCTTAAAAGTACACAATTTCATAAAATATTATATTAATTATTCTAAAATGTTACTAATAAATTATTACATACCTATGAATCCCTTATTTCATTACTATAAAGGTTCTTGTGTATTTTAATGAAGCTTCATAATTCCTATAGTAACTCTCACAAATAATCGATTTTTTCTTACACATCTTCTTATAAACTGTGTTAATCATAAATATATTCAAATTTTTACAAATTACACTTAAATATCCCTTTTCTTATTTTATCTTGACCTTAATATTTAATTTAATCTCATAGAGGTCATTTTTACTCTTACACTACTCAATATTTATAAATTTAAACTTTAATAGAAATATATTATTCCATAATACATCCATATTATTTTATGAAGGACTTCATTAAAGCTCCAAACTACTTATAAATGTTACTAAATCTAAATCCAGTCTTCAAACATAACTATGAACATCCATGAATAACTATGTGTAGTCATAAAATCAACATATTGAGTACACCATGAGTTTTAACCTTGATTAATTTCTTCTAGAAAACTCCAAATGATTCCTTTTGGTATTTTAGTCCTTCCACTGTTATGTTATGATTTATTAACATTATAAATCATCTAAAAGAACTATTTATCATCACACTATAAATCATTATCTCCACATTCCTTAACCTATATCTGAGAATATCAAGGTAGTGATTCCTTTATAAAAACCACTATTTTAGAAACTGTATTATCTCTAATAAATTCTCACTACCATCATGCTTCCATTATTTCTTTCTCATTCCAAACCATAATCTCTAATTCCGTATATATCAATGATATAAATCCTTCATGAATTTTTCTTCCATTAACACATTTTAAAAATTAATTGACTAAAAATCTAGTAAAAATTATAGATTAAACATTCACCCACTTTATATTTTTTTCAATTTTACCATAAATACACATCATGATACACTTCAAAAAAATACATATATTTACGGTGCACTCTTAACTCCCCTTTTGATAATAATTGTTATAGTTTTATTAAACAGATTCACATCATTATTCTTTCTCTTGTTATTTCTAAAATTCAAGAGGGTTTTCATCATAGACATTACTCTCCATTATGGGGATAATTCTAGAATCATATTTATTTGTAAAAATATCACTAATTTCCATAAAATCTACTTCTTCATTAATTTATTGCTCAAACACCACTTTTTAAATATGTATTTTTAGTGTTTTTACTCCTCCTTTAATATGAAACTCGTTCAAATTCTTTTTGAAACCACTTACATGATAGATTCAAAATATTTGTTCACTTTCAAAAAAAGTAAACATGTTCTTCTCTTGAACTTACAACTAAAAATTCTCAAATATTATATGTAGTTAATTTAAAACTTAGGAATTATTTATTAACTAATTTTATATTTTTATTGAGTCCAAATATTTTATAGGAAATAATATTCAAAGTTAAAAATATAAAAACAATCAATTTCACTCAAATTCTTCAATAAATTCCATGAAACATGAGAAGATATATTCTTCCAACATATCTCCAAGTAATCTACATCACACATATAAAAAAATAAATCTTTAAATAAACAAGTCTATGAACTATAAAACATGTTAAGGATTCAATATTTTTAGATAATGAATAAACTTAGGTACCTCTAATTTATTAATAACCAATAGATTTTAGATATTAAATTTCAATGTACAGTTCAGGATAATCTACATTCCAAGCATTTTTGAAAAGATTTTAATGAACATTCATTAATTAGGGATTTATATACTCAAATAAAACATTAATCTCTTAGAATCAAGGATGAGTCCATGTGATTATTAATCGTATATATCGTGAAATAAAATCAATATCATCTAAAATCCATACTGCTTTTATTTATAACATTTTTCTATCATGAGTGGACTTTATCTGATGGGTATCACTACTCTACTGGTACCACTAGATTATTTATAAATAAAAAATAATTTTTCTTTTAATTTTTTAACTTAGAAAACAATTACAATATTATGTTTTTATATCAATATATTTTCCTTTACACTACTTGTTTATTTTTGTGATGAATTAATACAATTTATTCGTGTTTTGAAACTATTTTTCCAATGGATATTATTCTTATAAATACACCTTAGGGATTTAGTCTCCCCCTTAATCCTAAACCACATTAAAAATAGTTATAAATAATAATGTACATGACTATAAAAATAATTACTAACATGTAGAAGATAAGAAACATGTTTTCCTATGTTAAACCAATCCCTGACATCAAACTCGCTTCCTAGATTTTCTAGTGGTTATAAATTCAATAACACTTCTACAAAAATTACTCTAAATATCTTCATGATAATTTTCTATCTTCATTATCATGGTATAAGAAACCATTGTGATACTAATCCAAATTATTCATGTTTCATTCTTTGATATATCATCACTACATACTCATAATTTCTCCTCTAAAAGAGGGTTCTTCAAACAATATTTTCCTCTTTCCTTGGCTTATAATTTTTGAAACCACTTAGTCATGATTCATATTTATCCTATTTAGTAACCATTATAGTCCATTAAAACTTTTTTGTCTTTGATGACTGTTTCATTAAATATTAATATAAGTTTCTCATAGTTGGATATTCTTTATTCTTCTTCATCTTCAATATTTTCTTAATTAAATCCTTGTCGGATACTATGGGCATACCATTAATAGTTATTAATGTAAAATTCACTAATATTCATCATTAATTTCCACCCATATGGTAATATATATTTTCTATAATAACAAATTTTCTTTCAATGAACAAGAAATTATTAATTTTATAGGAATAAACGATTTCTTTAAGAAACTTTTTCCTCCTCTATTACTATAATTTATTACATATATTAATTATTATCATAAATAAAACATATCCTATTAAATTCATAAATAATATTGTTATCCATTGATATATATATCATTTCATCACATTTTATTATAATTTTGAGCCCATTTCCATCTAAACACATGATCACATGGTCTGTCCTATGATTCCAAAAATGATTCACCTTATAGCTACCTTACATTGAGATTATTTTCTTCTAGATTTTGAAAGAGTGTTCCATTTTTTAACTAATTCCATATTTTTAATTCTTCAAAAATCACTTAATGATCCTACCATATAAGGGACCTTATTTATTTAGTTAAATACATTCATCCACTCCTGGATTTCCATAGTCATATAATCCTTTTCTATTAATTGAGAATTAATTTCCTTCATACATGAGTTAAATTACTTTATATATTTTTCCTCTCTTCATGAAATGTTATATGATGGATACTAATTTCTTTCAACTCCTTCCCCATGACCATTATCTCTCCAAACTCATTTTCATGTTCTCTAAGTAAGTCACTTTTTCCATCAATTTTTGATACATTTTTATAATTTATTTGTTCAATGAAAGATCTTATTTGTCAATAATTTTGGTTGTATATGATAAATATTGTAATTCCCCAAACCCCATTACCTAGAGTCGGTGCATTATTACGTAACATTGGCATTATCATAAGGAGATAATGTTCTGAAAGACCGATCAATCTAGTACTATTGGAAACAAGATTCATACATAAGTTCAACATTACAACATGAAAAGCAATAGAGTACTAATATATTCCACTAGAAACATCCAATAATCCTAGATTAAGCCTTAAAGTCACTCATAGTTAACTTCTTCACATCCTGGGAAAAATAAAACATAAAAAGGGGTGAGCTCGGATGATTAGTAAAGATAACAATAGAGCCGAAAATTTCATAAAAAATAAAAAACATTTAAGGAAATGTTTATGAATATTAAAATCCTTTTAAACTTGAGCTTCAGTATAATATGGAAAATATAGAATCAAAATAATTCTATTTTCTTACTCACATGGATATTCTACTAGTTGAATAATCAAATGCAATATCAATATCAACTTTCATAATGATGAATTGCATAATTCCAGACATTCATAACCACATAGTCAAGGCCTTGTGCCAAGAATACAAATAATTTTTTTAAGGCCTGGTTCCAAGACACAAGTTTGTCTCATGAGACCTACCGATACATCGAGGAGTTATAGCGGTCTCCACCCATCACTTACTAAGTCTAATTCATTCCTCATATGAAAAGGTTTATACATAACAGAAACGTTCATATTAAAACTAGCATACAGAAGGTCAATACGTTATCCATTAACCATGAATGGTATACAAATAACACATCTACAGTCAAACATATCACAAAAACATCAATAAAATACGTAATATTTGTATCATAATAAATCAACTTCAAACAAGTTTAAAATCCATCAAGGGATGTTTATATTGATGAAAATGATTTGTAAAAATCTTTGAGAGAAATATCCATTTTTCATAAAAACATTTAAAAGTCACATAATTTATAAAGAAAGACATTTAAAGAAATTTTTTATTCAAAGTTTCCAATACCACTTTGAATATTTTTAATGGAATTTACATTTCAAAAACTTTCATGTCCATATAAATAAAGCATTAAAAACCATTTTGATAACATGGACATTAATGTGAATGATTTAGAAGAATAAATATTTAAATCATTTAAAATGATGTTTTAGTAAAAAAAAGTCCCTTAAAAGAATCCCTTTGAAAACTTTTTCATGAAACATGGACATGGATAATAAATATGTCTCAGTAGATACTTACACATAAACAATCTTGGATAATAATAAGATTGAGGAATTAACCCTTACCAATTTCGTAACTTACGAAACATACACCCCATGAAAGGTGTATCATAAAATGAAGATGTAAATACACATAAATTAGATTTTATTACACAAATAATACAATTTTGGGCAGTACATACACCACAGAGAAGGAAATAGTGGCAATATTGCATTAATCTCATGAGAATAATTAGTGAGATGAACACCCCTTACCTTGCACTTTCCTTTGGTCGAGGGTACGTTTAACATCTTATATAATAACCATCATTTGTTATTAGATAATAAAATAAAAATATAAATATTTATTATATCATACATGATTCATTAATGATTTTATACTACCCATTTAATATTGATTTCCGTGTTAAATTAACATTTCGGGTAATAATCGCTTTCTTTATCATACGTATTTTAACTTGTTATTCTTGATCGTATCATTTAGATCATGATTTAAATAATTATAGAATATAAAACATGATTTATATATCACATATATTTAGAATATAAATATGTATAATAGGTAGATATATGAATTGGAAAACACTGTTTATGGAGACAGTAGGTCGTACGTACGCATAAACGTTGTTTCTGTTTTCATATCGTATTGAATGGATGTAAGTGAATGAGATTAAAGTAAATACAAACATATAAATATATATATATATATCCATTAGAATTATTATATCAAATATTACATACTTTTTCATAAGTTATATTTTTATAATCATCGTTGAATGGTGAACGTGGAAATGAATCTTATCGCCTTCGTGGAGACGGTAATCCGTACGTACACACGAGCGACAATATAATTATTTTGATTTTAAAACATATGTAAATAAATGTTATATCATATATACATAATAATTAAAATGTTAAATTTTTTATTTATGTCAATTATAAATAATTATTATACTCATCCAAATAATATAGTATTTGAATAACAATTACACCATGACGTGGAGACGGTAAGCCGAACGTACGCACGCATGTTGACATGTCATTCATGGGATAGACATAATAATTAATATGGTTGTACCATATTTATAATAACATAATTTTATATATATGATACTGGATTTATTATTTTATAATGGAAATGACAAAGAAAGAGGATGTGGAAGAAGAAAAGAACTTGAAAGACGGTGGTGAAATTATTACCTCTTCTTCAGGTTCTTCCTTTTGACTTGATAAAAAGGGCTCCTTAGGTTGGATTTATGACTAAATTATGGCCTCTAGAATTAAGTGATGGATGTTGTGACAATTTATGGGAAGTTTTTTTACGAGTCAAAGTCTTGATAAGTTTGATAAATGGGTAGGAATTGACGGCTTTTTATAAGGGAGAGGAGGGGTTCTTTAGGAAACTTTGAAAGAATTATTTTATTACAACTTCATCTTCATTTTCAAAAAGTCAATGATTAATTAATAACAAAGATAAGAAGACTCATGGTAGAAATAAAATAATCCAATAATAATTGGATAGGTTTTGGATATTGTTTTAACATTTATAATTTTATTTTTTTAAAACATTTATTAATGAGGAAAATATTGCATCATTACTGTGTCATAAATAATTTAATTTATTTGATGTCAACAAATTATTAAAAAAACACTATTTAAGAAATCTTTTTAAATTTCCAAATTATATTTATAGTGGAAAATATAACTTCTATAATCCCATGTAATAATTTATTTAGTGAAATATATTTGTTTATGTCATTTTTGTCTTTACTTTAAATTAATTGATATAAAATACCATTATTACTCCAATGTGGCTCCATGGGGTCCCAAATTCAACCAAAAGATGCCCATGGTTGTATATGTATCATCCAATAGGATTATGACACATGTTATGTTAATTTAACATTATTATAGTAGTATATTTTACCCTTATTTATTATATTTACCCTTTAATCATGGTAAATAAAATATTTATCGAAATAATTATTCAAAATTTCCAAAAATAAAAGCTACCTATTTACACAATTTTGACCTCATGATTCTAAATATGGAATCCATTTTTATAAATTGAAAACACAGGAATGGCAGAAATTAATTTAAAATTAATTCCTGTTGTCAAAACAAGAATCTTGTTTTTAAGAAATAATAACTATCAAATGATTGACACTTGTTTATGTCTAGTTTAAATGTCAAATTACATAAAATGACAAAAATTGGATTAAATGGTAAAAATATAATATAATTATACTTTAAAACCACTGAAAATTATAATTTAAAACTATAAATTATTTTTATTAAAAATGTTGTTTTTAATTAAAATTTAGTATTTTTCAGTATTAATCCAAAATATTTATGTTATCAGAAAAGTGCCAAAAATTTATCCAAACTAAATTCTCATGTCCCCATTATAAATAAGTGTTTAATTTAATTAAATTAAATATATACAAGTTTCAAAAATGATTTTTAATAAAATTTTCTCCATTAAAATGCGTTAAAATTGCATATTTTGTAAAATAATTATTTTATTTAAAAAATGAATTTGTTCTTATATTATGTCTATGAAACACATAATATGGATTCTAAAATTTTATAGATTATATAAAATTATAAATTTAGTTAATATTATTTATAACCGGTTTTTGAACAGCTAGTTTAGTAAGTCGTGTTATGCTTGAACTTGGTGTTGCGTGTAGGGAAAGTTATTGAATTACTTTGAAAAGATAATTTACTATGAAATCTTGGGGCATCACATTCTCCCCACCTTCAATAAATTGTGTCCTTGAAATTTGAAATTGTTATTCGAAATTAAAAGGTTAAAAATAGAAAATACCTTTGCAGAAGACCCACATCGGAAATTGGGTTAATAAAATTTAGTCTTACTAAGGGGGAAAGGGAATTGAAAAGTCACCACAAAATTATGATCTCTATTAGGAGAAAAATTTTGGAAGTTAGAGAAACATAATTGGAGGAAAAATGTAATTATTTATTGGGATCTATTGAGTTCATCAATCCCAAACAAGTGTAAAATTGACAGCCTCAAAGCCATTAATCTAAGATTATTTAAAATATCATCAGTTCAACAAAACATAAGGAATTAGGATAATACATTTTTGGTTTTAATATCCCTTAAATAAAGTTTAAGAATTAATTTATTCATAGAATAGGAGAAAAAAATTCTTCACAAGTAATGTTCTATCCTTTAACTAATTTCTACCACAAACTCATCTTTCCCTCTAAATGATAATAGAACATAAAAGTACTATATTTATCCTAATCGTATAGGGTTCCAAAAAAATAATTTATAATTCATTCGTTAGATTATTTAGAAAATTAAATTATACAAGCTAGGAAATCATGTAGTCCAGTTGTAGGTGATGCACCCATGTCGCCCTCCGATTGTGGGTTCAAGTCTTGCAGCCCTGCCGGACGCGACGGGTTGTCGCCCGACCTCGGGGTTTTCCTTTTTATAACAATCCAAAAACAATCTTAAAAAATTATTTATCCTCAAGAATAGTATCTAATGTAAACCTTAATCGATTCCAACATTTATACTTATTCAAAATACTTCTGTCCAAACTCACAATCCAATATTTATATGGAAGGTGAGCATAATAAAAGTCATTTTTACCACGTAATAACATGTGTATACTTTCATCGTGTATTTTTTTAAAACTTCGGTAACAACCTTATTTATTACATTAATGTTCCCTTATTCCTTATAGAATACTATATATATTCCTCATATGCGAAAATTATGAATACTCTAGCAATGATGGAATAAAGAAACCCTTAATCAGTTCTAGGGAAGTCAATAATATCGAATATAATTTATCCAAATCAACCATATTTTATTCCAAAATCACTACCTTGGTTTCAAGACCATGTTAAGGACTACCTTTACTCTAACCATTTATTTTTCAAAAAGTATAACTTTTTTTGAGTCACTTTTCATAGAAACAAATAATCTCAAATCGTCAATGAAATAGTACTGTAGTACAATCTTTATTTATTTCCATAATTCATATGACTCGTATATCATTGATACAACACTGAAATGACATAATTAATTAGTAACAACATAAGAACACTAGTCATTCCTCTTAATCTTTTGTAGTATCGTAACCTGATTATTATCCAATAGCATCATTTGTGGTATTCTCTGATGAATGGGACATTGGTTCGCATAGTGTCCCAAATCCATGCAGATGAAGCATTGTACATTTAAAACATTTTTCTTACCCTTGAAATCACGTACTGGGTGTCCTTTTTCTCTACACATATAACAAACTTTCATTCCCATCAAGAATTTACCAAAGTGATTCTTTCTAGAGTTATCACATATGGGAAAATCCTTCTTTCCCTTCTTCCCTTTATCCATCTTTCTCTTTACCATCCTTTTCTTCTCTTGCTTCCCTTCAAATCCATAGGACATCAGAAATTCTTTACATAACTTGTTAACACATGATAATATTTCTTTATATGATGAGAATACTAGGGAAACTATTTCTCTTTTAAATATTGTCTTAATACCATGAAATATAAGATCTTTCTTACTCTTTAGATCATACGTATTGTTGGAGTTCTCATTCCTTCAATTGGCCACCATTTTTGAAAAATGGCATACAATAGGTCTGTTTATGATTCTCAATTCACAATTCCAAACTTGTAAAATACCTTACATAAATTTAACAGTTTATGGAAATAATCCATAACCAAGAGTGTATCAAGGCCCATTGTCGCGCACCATTTCCCATTCGAGTCTAGCTCAAAGCGGTGTTTTCATGTTTTACCCCAAGGTACATCTATTCTAGAGCCGCCTCTACCTGATCGTATCTAGACATGGATGTATTGCTTGGAAAATACAAAAAATCTCTACGTTACAAAAATTCTAGGAAGTTATTCTATACCAATCCTCATAGTATATATTAGGGTAATGTGATCTAATCAGAGTTTATCTAAATCTATTTTCTAAGGTCTGTACTAAACTTTCTATGATACCAACTGTAAGGCCCCGACCCCAGTTACCCAGAGTCAGTGCATTATTAAATAACATTGGCATGATCACAAGGAAATCATGTCCCAAAATACCGATCAGTTTAGTATTATTGGAACCAAGATTCATACATAAGTTCAACATTACGACTTGAAAAGAAACACAACACTAATTTATTCCATTTTAAACATCCAGGCGTCCTAGATTAAGCCTAGAAGTCACTCATAATTAACTTCTTCATATTCTGGGAATGTCAATACATTATCCATAAACCATGAATGGTATACAAATAATACATCCACATTAAAACATATCAAAAAACCATGAATACAATATGGAATATTTTTATCATAATAAATCAACTTCAATCAAGATTAAAATCTATAAATGGATGTTGATATAGATGAAAATGATTTGTAAAAATCTTTGAGAAAAATATCACATTTTCATTAAAACATTTAAAAGTCATAAAATTTAGAAAAAATGAAATTTAGTGAATTTTTTTAATCAAAGTGTCCCATACCAATTTGATATTTCTTAAAGGAATTAATATTTTAAAAACATTCGTGTCCATATAAATAAATCCTTAAAACCAATTTGAAAACATGGACCTTATTGAGAATGATTTAGAAGAATAAATATTTAAAACATTTAAAATGATGTTTTAGTAAAAAAATCCCTTAAAAGAATACTTTTGAAAACTCTTTCATGAAACATGGACATGGATAATAAATATGTCCCAGTAGATACTTACACATAAACAATCTTGGATAATAATGAGATTAAGGAATTAACCCTTACCAATTTGGTAACTTACAAAACATAAACCCCATGAAAGGAGTATCATACAATGAATATGTAAATACACATAAATTAAATTATATTACACAAAGAATACAATTATTGGTAGTACATACACCACACAAAAGGAAAAAGTATGAAGATAGCATGAATCTCATGAGAATAATGAGTGAGATGAAAACCCCATAACCTGCAGTTTCTTTTGGTCAAGGGTACGTTTAACCTCCTTTATAATGACCATTGTATTTTATTAGATTATATAAGAACCATATGAATATTTATTATATCATACATTATTCATTTATGATTTTATACTACCCATTTAATATTTATTTCCATGTTAAATTAACATTTCGGGTAATAATCGCTTTCTTTATTGTATGCATTTTAACTTGTCATTCTTGATCGTATCATTATATCACGATTTAAATAATTCTAGAATATAAAACATGATTTATATATCATATATATTTAGAATATAAATATGTATAATAGATACATATATTAAATGGAAAACACAGTTTATGGAGACGGTAGGTTGTATGTACGCATAAACGTTGTTTCTGTTTTCATATTGTATTGAATGGATGTAAGTGAATGAGATGAATGTAAATACATACATATATATATATACATATATTTAAAGGATAATTATTATGTCATATATTACATACTTATTAATAATAAATATTTTTATAATCATCATTGAATGTTGAACGTGGAAATGAATCTCATCGCGTTCGTAGAGACGGTAATCTGTACGTACACACGAGCAACAATATCATTATTTTGATCATAAAACGTACATAAATAGATGGTATATCATATATAAAGAATAATTAACATGATAAATTTATTATTTACATCAATTATACATCATTATTATACTCATCCAAATAATAGTGTTCTTGAATAACAACTACACGACGGCGTGGATACGATAAGCCGTACGTATGCGCGTATGTTGACATGTCATTCATAGGATGGATAGAAAATTGAATATAGTTGTACCGTATTTATAATAACATCACAGTATATTTATGATACTGGATTTATTATTTTATAATGGAAACAACAATGAAAGAGGAAGTGGATGAAGAAAAGAACTTGAAAGACGGTGGTAAAATTATTACAGCTTCTCCGGGTTCATCCTTTTGATTTGATCAAAAGGGCTCATTAGGATGGCTTTATGACAAAAATAAGGCCTCTAAAATGAAGTGAGTTATTTTGGGAGGATATTTGGTTAGGGTTTGTACGAGCCCAAGTCTTGAGAAGTGTGGGCTATGCGTAGGAATTGAGGGCTTTTTATAAAGGAGAGGAGGGGCTCTTTAGGAAACTTTGAAACAATTATTTTCTTATAACCTCATATTCAGTTTCAAAAGGTCAACTATTAATTAATAACAAATTTAAGATGACTCATGGTAGAAATAAAATAATCCAATAAGAATTGTATAGGTTTTGGAGATTGATTTTACATTTATAATTTTATTTATTTAAATCATTTATTAATGAGGAAAATATTGCATCATTATTGTGTCATAAATAATGTAATTTATTTGATGTCAAAAAATTATAAAAAAAACCACGATGTAGGAAATATTTTTAAATTTATAAATAATAGTTATATTTTAAAATATAACTTATATAACCCCATGTAAAAAATTATTTAGTAAAAGATATTTGTTAATTTCATTTTTGTCTTTACTTTAAATTAATTAATATAAAATGTCATTATTACTCCCATGTTGCTCTATGGGGTCCCATATTTAACCCAAAGATTCCCATGGTTGGATATGTATCATACAATAGGATTATGAAACATGTTAGGGTAATTTAACATTATTATAATATTATATTTTACCCTTATTTTTTATATTTACCATTTAATCATGGTTAATAAAATATTTATCGAAATAATTATTCAAAATGTCTAAAAATAAAAGCTACCTATTCAAAAAAATATGGACCTCCTAATTATATATATGGAATCCATTTTTCTAAATTCAAAAAAAAAGATGTGGAAGAAATTAATTTAAAATTAATTCCCGTTGTCAAAACAAGAAGCTTGTTTTTAAGAAATAATAGCTATCAAATGATTGACACTTGTTTATGTTCAGTTTAAATGTGAAATTACATCCAATGGCCAAACATGGATTAAATGTTAAAAATATAATCTAATTATACTTTAAAACCACTCAAAATTATAATTTAACACTATAAATTATTTTTATTAAAAATGTTGTTTTTAATTAAAATTTCGTATTTTTCACTATTAATCAAAAATATTAATGCCATCATAAAAGTGAAAAAAATTATCCAGATTATTTTTTATGTCCCAATTATAAAAAAGAATTTAATTTCATTAAATTAAATATATAAAAGTGTCAGATATTGGTTTTAAAAAATTATTCTCCATTAAAAGATGTTAAAATTATATTATTTGAAAAATACTTCTTTTATCTAAAAAATGAATTTGTTCTTATATTATGTCTATGAAACATAGAATATGGATTACAAAATTTTATATAATATGTAAAATTCAAAATGTTGTTAATATTATTCATATCCACTTTTTGAACGGCTAGTTTAGTAAGTCGTGTTATGCTCGAACTCGGTGTTGCGTGTACCTCAGGTTATTGAATTACCTTTAAGAGATAATGTACTATGAAATCATGGGGTGTCACGTTCTTCCAACCTTCAATAAATTGAGTCCTTCCAATTATTTTTTTTTTTGAAAATAAAAGGATAAAGATAGAAAATACCGTTGCGGAAGACCCACATCAGAAATTGGGTTAATAAAATTTAGTCTTAATTAAATGGAAGGGGAACTGAAAAGTCACCACAAAATTATGATCTCTATTAGGAGAAAATTGTAGGAAGTTAAGGACCCATAATTAGAGGAACAATTTAAATATTTATTGGGAGTTATTGAGGTCATCAATCCCAAACAAGTGTAAAATTGACAGCCTCAAATCCATCAGTCTATGATTATTTAAAATATCATCAGTTCAACAAAACATAAGGTATTAGGATGATACATTTTTGGTTTTAAAATCCCTTAACTTAAGTTTAAGAATTATTTTCTTCATAGAATAGGAGAAAAAAATACTTGATAAGTAATGCTCTATCCTTTAACTAATTTATACCACAAACTCATCTTTCACTCTAAAAGATAATAGACCATAAAAATACTCTATTTATCCTAATCGTATAGGGTTCCAAAAAAATGAATTTATAATTCATTTGTGAGATTATTTAAAAAAATGACATTATAAAAATTAGGACATCACGTTGGCTAGTGGTAGGTGATGCACCCTTGTCGCCCTATGGTTGTGGGTTCAAGTTTTGCGGCCTTGCCGGATGCGACGGGTTGTCGCCTGACCTCTGTATATTCCTTTATATAACAATCCAAAAATAATATTAAAAAAATTATTTATCCTTAAGAATAGTATCCAATTTCAAACATAATCCATTCCGAACTTTATACTTACCCAAAATACTTCTGTCCAAACTCACATTCTAAAATTTATATGGAAGGTAAGCACAATGAAGATCCTTTTTACCACGTAATAACATGTGTATAATTTCATCACGTATTTTTTTTCAAAACGTTGTAACAACCCTATTTATTACATTCATGTTCCCTTATTCCTTATAGAATACTATATATATTCCATATATGAAATTTTTTTGAATACTCTAGTAATTAAGGAATAAACAAACCCTTAATCAGTTCCAAGGAAGTCAAAAATATCCGAAATAATTTATCCAAATCAACCATATTTTATTCCAAAATCACTACCTCAATATCAAGGCCATGTGAAGGACTATCTTTCCTCCAACCATTTATTTTTTCAAAAAGTGTAACTTATTGTTGAGTCACTTTTCATAGAACCATATAATCTCAAATCCTCAATTAAATAGTACTGCAGTATGATCCTTATTTATTTCTATAATTCATATGACTGGTATATCATCAATACAATGTTGAAATGACATAATTATTTAGTTAAAACATAAGAACAATAGTCATTCCTCTTAATCAGTGGTAGTATCATAACCTGATTATTATCCAATAGCATCATGTGTGTTATACTCTGATGGGGGCATTGGTTTGCATAGTGTCGCAAATACTTGTAGATGAAGCATTTTACATTTGAAACATTTTTCGTACCCTTGCAATCACGTACTTGGTGTCCTTTTTCTCCACACTTATAACAAACTCTCATTCCCTTCAAGCATTTACCAAAGTGATTCTTTCCACAGTTTTCACATATGGGAAAATCCTTCTTTCCCTTCTTCTCTTTATCCATATTTCTCTCTTACATCATTTTCTTCTCTTGCGTACCTTCAAATCCATAGGACTCAGATAATTATTTACTTATCTTGTTAACACATGATACTATTTCTTCATATGATGAGAATACGTGGGAGACTATTTCCCTTTTAAATGTTGGCCTAATACCATGAAAGATATGATCCTTCTTAATCTTTAGATCATACGTATTTCAGGAGTTCTCATTCCTTCTAATAGGAACTATTTCTGAGAAATGGAATACAATAGTTCAGTTTATGTATCTCAATTCATAATTCCAAACATGTAAAATACCTAACATAAATTTAACAGTTTATTGATATAATCCATAATCATAAAAATGATTTCTATGAGGAAGTATTTACTCATAAATCCTTCATAATGGTTTGTAATGAAAATGAAAATTATCCTAAGCATATCCCCAAGAGTGTGTTAACCAAAAGTGTAGCAATGCCCATTGTCGTGTAACTTTTCTCGTTCAAGTCTAGCTCAAAGCGGTGTTTTTGGGTTTTAGCCCTAGGTACATCTGTTCTAGAGCCGCCTCTACCTTATCGTATCAAGAGAGGGATGTATTTCATGGAAAATACACAAAATATCTATGTTAAAAAAGTTCTAGGAAGTTATTATAAACAAATATTCAAAGTCTATCTTAGGGTATTCTGCTCTAATCAGAGTTTATCTAAATCTATTTTCCAACATTTTTACTAAACTTCCTCTGATACTAACTATAATGCCCCAACCCCAAATACCCAGAGTCGGTGCATTATTATGTAACATTTTCATGATCGCAAGGAAATCAGGTCCCAAATGACCATTCAGTTTAGTATTATTGGAACCAAGATTTGTACATAAGTTTAACATTACAACTTGAAAATAAAAACAACACTAATTCATTCCTTTAGAAACATCTAAGCCTCCTAGATGAAGCCTGCAAGTCACTCATAATTTACTTCTTTGTATCCTAGGAATGTCAACACTTTATCCATAAACCATGAATGGTATAAAAATAACACATCCACATTCAAACATATTAGAAAACCTTGAATACAATATGGAAGATTTGTATCATAATAAATAAAATTTAAACAAGTTTAAAATCCATCAAGCGATATTGATATAGATGAAATTGATTTGTAAAAATCTTTTAGAGAAATATCCTTTTTTCATAAAAACATTTAAAAGTCACACAATTTAGAATGAAAGACATTTAATGAAATTTTTGAATCGAAGTTTCCCATACCACTTTGATACTTTTTAAAGGAATAAACATTTTAAAAACATTCATGTCCATATAAAGAAATCCTTAAAAACCATTTTGAAAACATGGACATTAATGGGAATGATTTAAAAGAATACATATTTAAAACATTTAAAATGTTGTTTTTGTAAAAAATATTCCCATAAAATAATTCATTTGAAAACTATTTCTTGAAACATGGACATGGATAATAAATATTTCCCAGCAGATACTAACATATAAACAATCTCGGATAACAATGACATTAAGGAATTAACCATTACCAAATTTGTAACATACTAAATACACACCCCATGAAAAGATTATCATAAAATGAATATGTAAATACACATAAATTAAAGTTTATTACACAAAGAATAAAATTATTGGTAGTACATACACCACCAAAAAAGAAATAGTGGCAAGATAGCATTAATCTCAAGATAATGATGAGTGAGATGAAAACCCCTTGCCTTGCACTTTCCTTTGGTAAATGGTATGTTTAACCTCATGTATAATGACCATTGTATGTTATTAGATTATGAAGTGCACTGTGTTGCATTTTTTGTCAATGAGGCATGATATTGTCATGGAATGAATGGATATCAAGGAATGTCAAGATGTGAATGAAAAAGGATGTGATGGTGATGGTGATGAAGGAGAATGGCCATGGTACTCAGAGGCATGTCACTTAGGAGATTCACTAAGTGACATAGGAGATGATGGTTGAAACATTCTCTATGAATATCAGATGATTGTAGAACTGATCTTAATGTTTCAATACTTGTATCAAGGTGATACTAAGTGACAAAACTTGAAGAATGAATGATGATGGAGCATCATTATATTTGACGATTGTTGAGATGCTCTTTAAGTTCGAAGAACTTGTATCAACTGGATACAATGTCACAACAAAGTTTGAAGACCATGCATTGTCTTAACAATGCATGAGGAGATGAAGAGATCCATCCACAACTTCTAAGTGGATGATGTGGATTAATGAAGTCCATGCACTATCACTTAGAGCATGTGAATTAGAAGAATATCCAACTTGATCTCTGATTAGATCAATAAAGTTCATTGAAGAATATGTTCGATTCAGGATCTCGGTTGAAGAAGAACCTTCTACATTTACCTCCTAAGTGAAGATTATATGTTGAGGATGATTGAGGAATTAAAATGAAGAAGAAAATGAGAAGAAATGAAGAGGAAGAAGCTTGAAGTGGCATTTGGCATATTACACTTGGTACTTTGTTTTTATACAAAGTTACTTAGTGTTTTTAGTTGCAAAAATATGAGCCACCAAGGAGGCCAGCCGAGGGTCCTCATCCAAGGCTCATGTGGTGGGACTCAAGGTCACCACACCCATGTAGAACCCTCAGGCCAAGGTGGCACCTTGAGGCAGGGGCGCACCCGCAGGACGCCGCATGGGCGCCATGGGGCATGCCCGGAGTGCATGGCGGGCGCTAGAAGTGCGCCCGCAGTAGCAAGGTGGGCGCCAGCGGCGCGCCTGAGTGGCAGGGGTGGGTGCGGACCGCGCCCGCAGAGAACCCAGTGCAGGGCGGCACCGAGAGGGGAGGAAGAGAATTAATTGAGGTGGAGCGGGCAGCGCTACTGTGATAAGCCGCAAGAAATCCGGGCTTCGATTCGATGTGGGATGCGGAAAATTCACCCGAGACGAATCCTGACCGCACGATTGATCGCGCGCCAGATCTCAGCCGCACATCTAATCCGCCGCGGCCCGATCTGATCCAGCCTGTCCAAGTTCTTTTGAGCACCGGATACAATGGAGGACGAGTCGTCGTCCACCCCGAGCTCTGCCGAAGACACGCCATGTCATCCCGCAACCTCGCCGTGTACCAGAGCCCTCCCGCGAGATGTTTTCGAGATTTCGGCCACCTCCGAGCAAACCAAGGTGTCCCTCGTGATCTTCTGGCCACACCGAACATGTCCATGCATTAAAATGACTCTTCATGCAACAACGGAGAGATTTCAGAGTTTGGTCGAAGGCAAGTGAAGATGTCGAGGCCATGTGGTGTTCGTGTTATGCATGGACCGGTTTTAAATGAAGCCATGCATGCGTTTTAAAACGCATGCACGTAGAAAAGGCTGAAGATAAAAGATCATGCGTTGAACAGAGGATAAAAATCAAGATTTAAAAAATATTGATGATCCAAAATCTTCGGGAGATCACGCGGATGACAAAGGCACCACCTCTACCTATAAAAGGAGCACCCGATGCATAGTTTTGGTTTGCTGAATCATTGATGATCTGTGAGTGCTCCCCAGCCTCACGAAGAAAGATCCACCATGAATACTTGTGTGGCTGAAGATCTCGGGGTCACCTAAGGTCCCGAAGGAGTTCCATTTGCGCATACTTGCGCAAAAGAAGGTGTTGGGTGAACCCCTGCGCACTACCCCTTGCACGACAGGGAGGAGAAGTTGGGAAGCGCACTTGCGCGCCCTTCTTGTGGCCGCGGCAGTAGCACCTGCGCGCCCATGGTAACATCTTGCGCACCCATGGTGCCTTGCATCCAAGTGAAACTTTCACGGCAGTAGTGCACCCTGTGCGGCAGTGTTGAGGTATCTTGCACCCTTGGTGCTTGCGCGACCCAAGGCTAGCACACCTTGCGCGATGCTTAAATAAGGACATCCTACGGGTTGGATGCATTCGGGAAGTGTGTGTGAGTGAAGAAGATCACACACAATCTTTGTGTGTGTGCAAGAATAGGCTGAGGCCTTAGCATCTTGTGTGTGAAACAAGTGAAGGGGCCGTATCCAAGTGGGTGTGGAAGAAGAAGTAGAGGTTGTACCTTGTGTTTGCAAAGTGAACAAAGTGGGTGCAAACAAGAACAAGTGAAGGCCGAGCCTTGGGTGTGTGAAAAAGGAGTGTAGGCCACAACAAAGAAGAACACATTTTGTGTGTGTGTGCAAGAGGAAGAAAGAACAATTTGTGTGTGCTAGACAAGAAGAGGCCGAAGCCATAGTGTGTGCATAAGTGGTGTGTACACACTTAGAAGAAGAAGAGGATTCTCACACTAAATAAGAACACACATTTAAGTGTGTATTCAAAAGGACAAAGTGTGTGAAAGAAACAGAAGGTGTGTGTGCTAAAAGTGTTTACACCCTTTGAGGGGTTATCACACTAAGAGAAGAAGAAGGGGAGTGCATGCTTTCATGCATGCACGTGCACACGTGAACAAAGCTAAATCTTCTTGTGTGAAATTTTGAGTTTTCCAAGACTGAAAGTTCTTGAAGAAGATTTTGAGAGGCCTTGCAGTTAGTGCATGAGGAAGAAGAGTTTCCATGCACTCAGTGCATGAAGTTGATGTGAAGTGAGACTGAAACCAGACTGAAGTTAAAGACATCAGCAGCCTGAGTTTTCAGTATTTGAGAAGACCCTGATCAACAGAAGTGATCAGAAGCTGTGAGCAAGACCAACAGACCTTATCAGAGGATGTTGAAGATTCTTGATGAGAGAGGCCAGGTCATCCTGAGAAGAAGGAGATAAATCCTGAGCAAGACGAGATGACCTGATCAACTCAAATGATCATAGGTACAGAGCAAGGCCAGTAGTCTTTATCCCAGGCTACTGAAGATACTTGAAGAGCTGAACAAGAAGAAGAGCTACTCGTGCGAGTCGAGGAGCCAGGAGAATCCCCCTGTGAGACTCAGGGTGGAAGAAGTCTTCAGTGGGATTTTGGAGCAAGCCAGTGGGACTCTGGTAACACTGTGGGACGCATTATAAAGACCCTCATGTGGGACTCATGAGAGATACAGTGGGACTCTGTATCGACCATTGTAATTCTAACAAGTTATAATGGAAGAAACCATGTTGGGGTGTTTGACCAACATGGCAAGGACGTAGGCCTTTGGACCCGAACCTTGTAAATCCTTGTGTCATGTGCCTTTACATTGACTACATCACTCGAGGAAAGGCTGAGAGATACAAGAAGAGTGGATCGAGGCCTTAACAAGCCATAGAGGTTTAATTGATAAAGAATCAATTAGTAAAAAGTTTTAAGGGATCACTGATTCACCCCCTCCCCCTCTCAGTGATTCACATTGATCTGGGAACTTCAATTGGTATCAGAGGGAGGTTACCTCTAAAAGATCGAAGGGAGTCTTTATGAAGTGAATATTTGAGTAAGTGAGTGAATACCCTAAAATGGAGATATCTTCCATGACTCTGAAAAACAAGAAGAAGAAATAGGCAAAGAAGATGAAGAAAGCCTGTCCTAGCTGTGCTGAAGTTGGAACAATGAATGATCTTCAAAATGCACTCTAATATCTTCAAAAGTCAGTCCCCAAGGAAGTGGTAATGTGTATTACTACATGCATCCTTGATCTTCAAGATGAAAAATTAAAGCTAGAAGAAGAAGCCAATTCTATGGAAGATAAATTGGCAAAAAGGGTTGGCATAACCAACACTCTCAGAAAGATGCTGAAGGCTAAGGATGAAACAGTTTCTCTTTGCAATGATAGATATGAAGATACTTGTGAATAATTGCAAAGAAGCCTTTCTGAGAAACAATTATTTAAGACAATGGTCAAAGAAGTTTTCCATGCACTGGAAAAATTGCACAGAGTCTCAATGGTTGTCAAAGATGCTCAACTAGAAGAGAAAGTCAAAAGGGTGAAGGAGCTGGACAATTCATTGCAAGAAATGAAGAAAGTGCATGAAGACCAGATGAAACAGCTGGAAGAAAAATGGGAAGGAAGGCTAAGAACTGTTGTGGATGAGAAGAACTCCCTCAACATGAAATGCCTTGAATTAGAGGTGATATTGAAAAATCTGCAATCACCCAAATCTGAATCGTCCCAGTCAGCTGAAAGTAGAAATGTTGCTACACAAGTGTGCTTTGAGAAGGATGATTCTAAAATAAAGACATCCTCTAATTAAAGGGAAAAATATTCTAAAAAAAAGGTACCATCCATACCATCTTGTACTCATGCTTCTAAAAGTGTTTCTACTAAAAGTGCAGGATGGAAGAATGAATCCAAACAAGTATGGATGAAGACAGTGAAGAAAGAATGATCTCCTGAAACAACACAGCAAGTCAATAAAAGTACCCATCGATCAGAAGGACTGAAGAGGTCAAGATTTGTGGGTCAGTGTTGGTGTTGTAATAAGTATGGGAACTGTGCAATGGATTTTTGGTACAATCCACTGAATGTCAAAGCACAAAGGAAGCCCATGCCAAGGGGGAGCAAGCCAGAAGAAAAGAAGCAACATCCACAGGTCCAGAGACATCTGTTTACTACAAATAGATTTGGATTGCTTGATAACATCTGGTATGTTTTCAAAAGTGGTCAGAAAGATACATGTCAATCTCCAATTGTATCCAGATCTCAAAAGAAGAAAATATCACAAAACCTGGCTCAAAAAGAATCATTGGGAAGCAAGAAGAATAAAGTTGAAGATGCTCCCAAGAAGGTTTGAAAAAGGAAAAGAAGTCCTTGGAGTCTAAATCTAAGAAGGGTGATGCATCCAGAAGGACCACCATGAATAAATGATTCTATTGTGGAAAGAAAGGCCATACCATGGATCTTTGTAAAGAGGCCATGGAATTCAATAGAGGTAGACTAGACTCAAACAGACAATCAATCCAGAAGAAGCAGAAGGGATTGGTTGAAAACAAGTTGCCTAAGAAAGGTAGCTTGAAATCATCGAAGGAACCATGTGTAATTTCCAGAACTGAGGCCACACTTCCAAGTGACTTATTAGTCATATGGCCAAATCAGTTGCAACTTTCCAAAGATCTGCAAAGAGCTGAAGATGAAGTTCTAGCAATTTCTAAGGCAAAAGGGAAGAATAAGATTTCACATGAAGATGTGTTGAGATCCACACCAGCACCAACATCATTGAAGATCAAATGTGAAAGTGTGAAGAATGGTGAAAATGGGACATCTCGGTTGAGAGAATCTTCTCAACCTTGTTGTTCACATTGATGAACCAAGGAGGTTCCATATTATTCCCTAATAACTTGTATTTACATGTTCTGACATTGCAGGGATTGAAGATGATGATCATTCTCAACTAGAGGATTGTTTGGAATTAAAGGAGTGCACCCCTTGAGTGGGAGCCAATCTGGAGAAGATGATATTTTGGGATTTAATATCATCTTGAGAAAAGTGAAGGTATTCCAATCATACTTTCATCCCTTGTTTCGTAATTGTATTCATCATGTCAATTAAGGGGGATTATTGATTGAAGGCAAATGGATGAAAGGGGGAGCTTTATCTTTGCACTGAACTTTCTAATGAGATTTGTGAAGTATGTGCAGGATTTAGCAATTCATTGATAAATATGAAAAATTTCACCCCCTAAAGCATGATCTCACATGTACAGTGAATTGTGGACAGTATTGAAAATCTTGGTTACATCACTCTTGTTTTCTACACCAGGTTAGCCGAAGTAGACTTAGAGTAGATCTACTAAAGGTTCTTTTCTCAAGAGAACATGTGGCATCATCCATCTCTTAGTGTTTTTCAAGAAAATACTTTTCAAAGGGAAGAATTGATATTTTGGAAGACAACCACACCACACCTTTTCATTTGTTTTCCAATAAGGGGGAGAAAATATTGGCACACATATTGATCCATTCATATCAATGTGCTCTATTGTATTGCCAACAAATACAAAGGGGGAGATTGAAGTGAACTGTGTTGCATTTGTTGGCAATGAGGCATGATATTGTCATGGAATGAATGGATGTCAAGGAATGTCAAGATGTGAATGACAAAGGATGTGATGGTGATGGTTATGAAGGAGAATGGCCATGGTACTTAGAGGCATGTCACTTAGGAGATTCACTAAGTGACATAGGAGATGATGGTTGAAACATTCTCTATGAATATCAGATGATTGTAGAACTGATCTTAATGTTTCAATACTTGTATCAAGGTGATACTAAGTGACAACACTTGAAGAATGAATGATGATGGAGCATCATTATATTTGACGATTGTTGAGATGCTCTTTAAGTTCAAAGAACTTGTATCAACTGGATACAATGTCACAACAAAGTTTGAAGACCATGCATTGTCTTAACAATGCATGAGGAGATGAAGAGATCTATCCACAACTTCTAAGTGGATGATGTGGATTAATGAAGTCCATGCACTATCACTTAGAGCATGTGAATTAGAAGAAGATCCAGCTTGATCTCTGATTAGATCAATAAAGTTCATTGAATAATTTGTTTGATTCAGGATATCGGTTGAAGAAGAACCTTCTACATTTACCTCCTAAGTGAAGATTATATGTTGAGGAGGATTGTGGAATTAAAATGAAGAAGAAAATGAGAAGAAATGAAGAGGAAGAATCTTGAAGTGGCATTTGGCATATTACACTTGGTACTTTGTTTTTATACAAAGTTATTTGTGTTTTTAGTTGCAAAAATATGAGCCACCAAGGAGGCCAGCCGAGGGTCCTCACCCAAGGCTCATGTGGTGGGACTAAAAGCCACCACACCCATGGAGAACCCTCAGGCCAAGGCGGCACCTTGAGGCAGGGGAGCACCCGCAGGACGCTGCATGGGCGCCAGGGGGCACGCCCGGAGTGATGGTGGGCGCTAGAAGCGCGCCCGTAGTAGCAAGGTCGGCGCCAGTGGCGCGCCCGAGTGGCAGGGGTGGGCGCGGAGTGCGCCCGCAGAGAACTCTGTGCGGGGAGGCACCGAGTGGGGAGGAATAGAATTAATTGAGGTGGAGCGGGCAGTGCTACTGTGATAAGCCGCGAGAAATCCGGGCTTCGATTCGATGTGGGATGTGGAAAATTCACCAGGGACGAATCCTGACCGCACGATTGATCGCGCGCCAGATCTCAGCCGCACATCTAATCTGCCGTGGCCCGATCTGATCCAGCCTGTCCAAGTTCTTTTAAGCACCAGATACAATGGCGGACGAGTCGTCGTCTACCCCGAGCTCTGCCGAAGACACGCCATGTCATCCCACAGCCTCGCCGTGTACCAGATCCCTCCTGCGAGATGTTTTCGAGATTTCGGCCACCTCCGAGAAAACCAAGGTGTCCCTCGTGATCATCTAGCCACACCGAACATGTCCATGCATTAAAATGACTCTGCATGCAACAAAGGAGAGATTTCGGAGTTTGGCCGAAGGCAAGCGAAGATGCCGAGGCCATGTGGTGTTCATGCTATGCATGGACCGATTTTAAATGAAGCCATGCATGCGTTTTAAAACGCATGCACGTAGAGAAGGCTGAAGATAAAAGAGCCTGCGTTGAAAAGAGGATAAAAATCAAGATTTAAAAAATATTGAAGATCCAAAATCTTCGGGAGATCACGCGGATGAAAAAGGCACCGCCTCTGCCTATAGAAGGAGCACCCGAGGCATAATTTTGGTTTGCTGAATCATTGATGATCCGTGAGTGCTCCCGAGCCTCACGAAGAAAGAGCCACTGCACATACTTGCGTGGATGAAGATCTCGGGGTCACCTAAGGTCCCGAAGGAGTTCTTTTTGCGCATACTTGCGCAAAATAAGGTGTTGGGTGAACCCCTGTGCGCTACCCCTTGCGCGACAGGGAGGAGAAGTTGGGCAGTGCACTTGCGCGCCCTTCTTGTGGCCGCGGCAGTAGCACCTGCGCGCCCGTGGTAACATCTTGTGCACCCAAGGAGCCTTGCATCCAAGTGAAACTTGCGTGGCAGTAGTGAACCCTGTGCGGCAGTGTTGAGGTATCTTGCACCATTGGTGCTTGCGTGACCCAAGGACAACACACCTTGCGTGATGCTTAAAGAAGGACATCCTACGGGTTGGATGCATTCGGGCAGTGTGTGTGAGTGAAGAAGATCACACACAATCTTTGTGTGTGTGCAAGACTAGGCTGAGGCCTTATCATCTTGTGTGTGCAACAAGTGAAGAGGCCGTATCCAAGTGGGTGTGGAAGAAGAAGTGGAGGTTGTACCTTGTGTTTGCAAAGTGAACAAAGTTGGTGCAAACAAGAACAAGTGAAGGCCGAGCCTTGGGTGTGTGAAAAAGGAGTGTAGGTCACAACAAAGAAGAACACATTTTGTGTGTGTGTGCAAGAGGAAGAAAGAAAAAGTTGTGTGTGCTAGACAAGAAGAGGCTGAAGCCATAGTGTGTGCATAAGTGGTGTGTACACACTTAGAAGAAGAAGAGGATTCTCGCACTAAATAAGAACACACATTTAAGTGTGTATTCAAAAGGACAAAGTGTGTGAACGAAAAGTAAGGTGTGTGTGCTAAAAGTGTTTACACACTTTGAGGGTTTATCACACTAAGAGAAGAAGAAGGGGAGTGCATGCTTGCATGCATGCACGTGCACTCGTGAACAAAGCTAAATATGCTTGTGTGCAATTTTGAGTTTTCCAAGACTGAAAGTTCTTGAAGAAGATTTTGAGAGGCCATGCAGTCAGTGCATGAGGAAGAAGAGTTGCCATGCACTCAGTGCATGAAGATGATGTGAAGTGAGACTGAAGGCAGACTGAAGTTAAAGACATCAGCTGCCTGAGTTTTCAGTAATTGAGAAGACCCTGATCAACAGAAGTGATCAGAAGCTGTGAGCAAGGCCAACAGACCTTATCAGAGGCTGTTGAAGATTCTTGAAGAGAGAGGCCAGGTCATCCTGAGAAGAAGGAGATAAATTTTGAGCAAGACGAGAAGACCTGATCAACTCAAGTGATCAGAGGTATAGAGCAAGGCCAACAATCTTTATCCCAGGCTGCGGAAGATACTTGAAGAGCTAAACAAGAAGAAGAGCTACGCGTGCGACTCGAGGAGCCAGGAGAAGCCCCCTGTGAGACTTAGGGCGGAAGAAGTCTTCAGTGGGATTCTGGAGCAGGCCAGTGGGACTCTGGTAACACCGTGGGACGCAGTATAAAGACCCTCATGTGGGACTCCGAAGAGATACAGTGGGACTCTGTATCGACCATTGTAATTATAACAAGTTATAATGGAAGAAACCATGTTGGGGTTTTTAACCAACATGGCAAGGACGTTGGTCTTTGGATCCGAACCTTGTAAATCCTTGTATCCCGTGCCTTTACATTTACTACATCACTCGAGGAAAGGATGAGAGATACAAGAAGAGTGTATCGAGGCCTTAACAAGCCATAGAGGTTTAATTGATAAAGAATCAATTAGTAAAAAGTTTTAAGGGATCACTAATTCACCCCCTCCCCCTCTCAGTGATTCACACTAATATGGGCACTTCAGATTATAAAAGAACCATATGCATATTTATTATATCATACAGGATTCATTTATGATTTTATACTACACATTTAATATTGATTTCCATGTTAAATTAATATTTCGGGTAATAATCGCTTTCTTTATCGTAGGTACTTTAACTTGTTATTCTTGATCGTATCATTTAGATCATGATTTAAATACCTCTAGAATATAAAACATGATTTACATATAATATATATTTAGAATATGAATATGTATAATAGATAGATATATGAAATGGAAAACACTATTTATGGAGATGGTAGGACGTATATACGCATAAACGTTGTTTCTGTTTTCATATCATATTTAATGGAAGTAAATGAATTATATGAATGTAAATACATACATAAATACATACATACATACATATTTCCAGTATCATTATTATGTCATATATTACATACTTATTAATAATATATATTTTTATAATCATCTTTGAATGTTAAACATGGAAATGAATCTCATCACGTTCGTGGAGACGATAATCCGTATGTACACACGAGAAACAATATCATTATTTTGATTTTAAAACGTATATAAATAGATGGAATATATAACATCCCTCCTTTATCACATAAACGTTAATTACATTATACAAAAACGAGGATCTTTAAGGTTTTGTGTCTTGGAAACCAAGAACTCAAAACATTATAACATAAAACATTCTTCTTAAACACTTGAAATGATTCTCCTTAAATTCATACTAGGTTTATTACTACATCTCATAACCAGGGGATATACATCAAAAGAAAGGGTGAGTAGAAGGCCCATTAATGGAAACAAGAGAAACATTTTAATGTGAACTTGAGATACATTAATAAGGGAATGATAAATAACTTAAAGGCATGAGAAAGAGATCATGAGGCATATCATAATAAAAACAACATGTTTGATAACATGAAGATGTGGCTAAAACATTTAATAAAGACAATCATTTCCATTTCGCCAAGCTCTGTTCCCAAGGTGTCATTAAAAATTTCCAAAGTTATTCACCAAGGCTTCGTTAAAAATGGCCATCTCTAGAGATTAAGTCTTTACCCAATGCATTGGAGCGCTATCAGTGCGCACCCTTAAATTTTCCATTATTATAAAGTGAGACAAATATATCATCATCAATAATTTCATAAACAACCCATATAGCTTAAAATAAATGGGTTTCATTTCATAGTTATCACATTTTAAAAACTGCTTTAAAGACCACCCCTTTATGTCACTTTAAACCCATGGAAAACAGAAAGTGTGTTTCATGTATGTAAGTCCCAGAATAGAAAATTATGATATATATGTGAATACCCCTATAAAAGAAAGAGATTTGAGTATTCAATTAATAAAATAAAATAATTTGAGATAAAGAGAGTGACATTTTGAGATGAAAATTTTGCAGCGTAACAGCTATGTTATAGGGTTTTAGAAAATATAGAAAATAGAGGGGAAATGGGTCACCAACTCATAAATGATTAACAAAACAGTATAGGGACAGGATATAAAGGATATAATAACATGGTAATGAAATTTGAAAGACATACCATATGAAATGAAAAATATTGAAGGAAGACAAAAAAAGATTTCTCTTATGAATATTCGGTAGCCTAACGGCGTCACTTAAAACATCAAAAAAATGAATTGATGAGATCAAATAGGTTCTATCATCATATGAACATAAATGATAAGTATGATAGATATAGATATCATACCAAAACAAAATAAAAGTAACTTGAATGACTTGACATGAAAACAGAACTTGAAAATGAGAAGGGTGAAAGAATCCCTTAAAAATTTGGCAGCCTAACGGCGCCACTTAAACATTCATAAAATGAAGTGATGAGGGAAAGACAGGGTCTCTCATCATATGAAAATTAAAATGACAGTATGATTAATATAAAAGAACATCTCCAACATAAGAACATGGAGCATAAAAGAAATGAAATAAAAGAGAGTACTTGGAATGAAAAACAAAGGTAGGATCCCTTACCTTAAAACGTAACTCTTAAAACTCAATGGATGGGACCTTGAGGGCTTGGGGGAACCTTGGGAGGACTCCTTGGGAGTTAATGAGACCCGAGCATCATTGGGGGAGAGTTGGGAGTGAATGATAAAGGAGGAAAGGGTGGGTATTTATAGGGAAAGTGTGGGGACAAGGCATTAATGGCCAAAGGACACCTCATTGGTGGTATTGAAAAAACCATGGGCTCTCCCATGGTATTTTCCCATGGTATTGGCCACATGGGACACCTCATACCTTATATTACTATTCATAAGTCGACCATATTGATTACATACATAATACATCATTTAATGTTGTCATTAATCACCCGTAACTTAAAAACTATATTTTAACTATTCACCGAAAATTCAACTTTCTCAGAAAAATCCCAATATTTCACCTTAACCAAATATCAATCCTCTAATTTCAAAAATGAACTACATTTTATAAAAATAATTTTCTAAATATTTTTAATTTAATTTTTTAATAAATACACTATTCACCGAAAATTCATTTTTTCCAGAAAAATCCCCCAAAATTACCTTAACATAATATCGATGCTCTGAGTTCAAAAATGAAATCCATTTTAAAAAAATAATTTTCTAAATATTTTTAATTTTATTTTTATTTAAAAAATACTATTCACCCGAAAAAAAACTAATACTTGACTAATAATTTCTAAAATAGTTATTTACCTATTTTATTGAATCACATTACTTAATCAAGGTGCCTAGATTATATTAATACTTTAATTAAGTGAGATTACTAATCCATTTGGCCACATTACTAGTCCTAAGCATAAAATCATTATTCATAATTTACTATTCATCAAAAATTAATTTGATCCTATTATAATATAAATTTCATACTGAACATAATTGTAAAAGACCATTTTTTGAAAATCATTACACATAATTAATTATCATAAGTTTACATAAATATTTTCAAATATCCTTTTCTAGAATTCACCAAAAATATGCATATTATATTTATCTGGTCAATTGAAAATTCACAAACTTCATCATAAGAAGAAATCAAAATTTTTATTTAAATCAAAGGATTACATAAGGCAGTTACGGTCTCCTTACATATCCCCTTATAACCCCAGCATAGGACCTAAGTGTAAGGTGTGCTAAGGTGAGAGAATCTGAGGGCGGCTCAGCCAACATCGCACGAGTATTAATTTTTATCAGTTTGAACTTCTTGCGAAGGCGATTCTATTCTAGCTTCACACAATGAAGTTTGGCTTGGGTTTGGTCTAGAGAAAATCCCAGTGGTGCTACCTCATTCCCATGTTCTATTAGATGGGCTTGGATTGGCCCGAGACTACTGGATGATGCCATCAAATATTATTTATATATTAATTAACCAAGATCACTTGTATTTAGAGGCAATAGTCGCAACATTTAGTTTCCAACGGTCATACTGACTAACGGTCATATAACATTCAAAACCCAACGATCTCATTTTAATAATACTCATGTTATCAAATGAAAATGTTTTGTTGAGTATAAAAATAAAATAACACACAAAATTAGGAAACAATATTTTTTCAAAATTTTGGGTCGTTACATTCTTCCCCCCATAAGAAATTGCGTCCTAGCAATTTTTTAAATTGGGCTTGGAAATTTCCTTGAATGTCCCACATCGGAAAATGAGTCAGTAAAACTATTACTTTAAAATAATGAAAGGGAAGTACAACGGTCACCCGAGTTAACCCATACTAGGATTCCAAGTAGGGAAACATGGATATGGAAGAGAAAACAAAGGGTCATGTTTTGATGGAGAGTGAAGAAAGAATGATTAGGAGAAAGTTAACCACAAGAAAATCGCAAACTTATGATGTGTGTAAACGGTATTTGGTTACCCAGTAGGAAACGTAAACCAAAAATGTTTTTGTTTTACTTTCCTTGTCATAATTTTGAGGAATTCATTTACTAGATAGAATAAAAACATAAGGAAATATACCTACCTTCATTTAGAGTTTCATCCATTAATAATTTTCTACCAAAACTATGTTTTTCTCCAAATGATGAGTATTCCAAAACACTTGGTCTCATCAAAAGCACAAGAATTATCTTATATAGAATCACATAATCCACAAAAGATTAAATATTTATTTCTTCTATCATTAAAAATTATCCCAAAAACAGAAAGGGTATGATAAAACAACTCTTCAAAAAGAATGAATCCCATAGGAAGGGAAACTTCTTTAAATCATCAAAATACCATGGTACTACCCAAAGTTCATCATAGACCATTCCATAAATAACTTTTCTTAGAATTACTCAAAATAAACCAAACTAATATTGAAACCCAATTATAAGAACGATCTCATAACATAGTATTCCAAGATAGACTTTATCGTTCATCTCCAAACAACATCAACCACTCTTATCATCTTATAACAAAAGTAACTAACCTAATCACATTTTCCCCAAGATATGTTCATAATTTCCTAAATTACTATAAGTTCACATTAAATTCGTTGATTCATCAAAATATAAGTCAACCTTTACTCTTCAAAGAAAATACCATTGTAATCTACTTACCACGATCATATAGGGTCCCAAAAATGTGAACGTCTTCCAAAATAATAATCACCTTTTAATCACCTAATCATCTTTTTTTTCAAGAAGAATAGATTCCCAACCTCAACATGTGGTACATAATAATAGATGTTTTCCTTAATGATATAAAACCATCTTAGGTAGTGACTCTATGATCTTAGAAAACATAAAAGATATGCTCATAGAGCACGAACTAAAATACAACATGACATAGACAATTATTGCGAAGAAGTTACATGTACTTTAGTCATCATGATCTATCTCAGCATAGGACTTGCATTGTTCCCTTGTCCATGAAGATTTTTGATGCTCATCATGCTTCTCATCCCTTCCGAGAGACCATTGCCTTGGATAATGTCCAACTTCTCCATATTTATGACATTGAAAAGTATAAGGTACATTAGATCGAACCTTATCTCTATTCATCACATTATTCTTTTTTTTAAATAAAGTCGCTACTTTATTCCCTATCACCCCACACTTAAAACATCTCCCTATTCCATTATGACATTCTCCTTGGTGCCCCTTTCCACACTTTTTTCACAAAGGAAATTGGGTATGCTTTCCCTTATCAACTTTAGCAGATGAACATCCTTGAGACTTCGTCTTCTTCTTCCTTGATGAATTTGGGCATTCAACTAGGTACCAATTATTAATTGTGATTTTTGATAGCTAGTTTGGCATAATCACAAAATGTTCAACATGATCTCTCATCATCTCTGTCATATTAATAGGGTAATCGTCACATTTCTTATCACATTGTTTGTTGGGACATGTTCTTCCAATTCCCGCCATTAACAAAGAAAAGAAAGTATAAAAAGGGGGCTTAAATACATAGCCAATAATAATGAAAAGTAAACTTTAAGCATAGAAGGATAAACTTATAGAAGAAAAGTATATCCTAACTTGTGACCACCAAGGTTCCAATCTAGGTTATCCATGATCATATATTTTAATGTGAATCTTTATTTTATTTTATCTTTGTTCCTTTAATAATGGTTCATACTAAGCTTACGAATTTACCAAAGCATATACCATGGGAGTGTCGTAAACAAGACTGAAACAAGGCCCATTTTCAGGTACCAGTTCCCATTCGAGTCTAGCTCAAGCGGTGTTTTTGGGTTTTACCCTTATGTACATCTGTGTCAGAGCCACCTCTACCTACTCGTATCCAGATAGGGATGTAGTTGGTTGATAAACCACCTACTCAATACTCACCAAAATACCTGGATGATTTCCTATATTTAAACTTTTCTATAGGGTTCTTCCTAAATTTTTCATATCCTAATTTCCAAAATTAATTAAACCTTCATTTGATACCAACTATATCATCTTGCCTTTTTATCACATAAGCATTCATTACATTATACAAAAATGAGGATCTTTAAGGTTTAGTGTCTGAGAAACTAAGAACTCAAAACAAGAAAACATAAAACATTCTTCTTAAACACTTTAAAGGCTTATAATTATATTCATCATAGGTTCATTACTACATCTCATAACATAGGGACATACATCAAAAGAAAGGATGAGCAGAAGGCCCAGTAAGGGAAACAAGGGAAAAATTTTAATGTGAACATGAGATACATCAATAAGGGCATGATAAATAACTTAAAGGCGTGAGAAAGATATCATGAGGAATATCATAATAAAAATAAAATGTTTCATAACTTGAAGATGTGGCTAAAACATTTAACATAGACAATCATTTTCGTTTCACCAAGGTCAATCCCCAAGGTGTCATTAAAAATTACCATGGTTATTCACCAAGACGTCATTAAAAATGGTCATCTCTAGAGATTAAGTCTTTACCAAATTCATTGGAGTTATATCAGAGAGAACCCTTAAATTTTACTTTATTATCATGTGAGCCATAGATATCATCATCAATCATTTCATAAATAACCAATATCGCATTAAATAAATGGGTTTCATTTCATAGTCATCACATTTTAAAAACTTCTTTAAAGATGTGATCTTTATGTCACTTTAAACCCACGGAAAACTGAAAGTGGGTTTCATGTATGTATGTCCTAGAATATAACATTTTGATATATATGTGAATACCCCTATAGACTAATGATCTTTGAGTATTCACTTAATAAAATAAAATAATTTGAGATAAAGAGAGTGACATTTTGAGATGAAAATTCTGCAGCATAACGGCTATGTTATAGGGTTTTAGAAAATACTGAAAAGAGAGGGGACACTGGTCACCAAATCATAAATGATTCATATAAATGTCGAGGGAAAGGATATAAAGGATATAAGAAGATGGTAATGAAATTTGAAAGACATACCATATGAAATGAAAAATATGGAAGGAAGACAAAAAAAATATTTCCCTTATGAAAATTCGGCAGCCTAACGGCGTCACATAAAACATCAAAAAAATGAATTGATGAGATAGAATATGGTCTATAATAATATGAACATAATATATAAGTATGATATATATAGAGATAATACACCAACATAATAAAAGGAACTTGAAAGACTTGACAGGAAAATAGAACTTGAAAATGAGAAGGGTGAAAGAATCCCTTAAAATTCAGCAGCATGACGGCGCCACCTAAACATTCTTAAAATGAAGTGATGAGAGAAAGAGGGGGTATCTCATCATATGAACATGAAAAGGAAATTAGGATGAATATAAAAGAAAATCTCCAACATAAGAACATGGAGAAAAAAAGAAATGACATAAAAGGGAGTACATGGAATGAAAAAATATGTAGGATCCCTTACCTTAAAACATAACTCTTAAAACTCAATGGTTAGGACCTTGAGGGCACGGGGGAACCTTGGAAGGACTTTTTGGGAGGTAATGAGACCATAGAATCATTGTCGGAGATTTGGGAGTGAAATCTATATGAGGAAAGGGTGGGTATTTATAGGGAAAGTGAGGGGACAAGGCATTAATGGCCAACGGACACCTCATTGGTGGTATTGGAAAAACCATGGGCTTTCCCATGGTATTTTCCCATGGTATTGGCCCCTTGGGACACCTCATACCTTTTATTACTATTCATAAGTCGACCATGTTGATTACATACTTAATACATCATTTAATGATGTCATTAAACACCCGTAACTTAAAAACTGTATTTTCACTATTCACCGAAAATTCAACTTTCTCAGAAAAATCCCAAAATATCATATTAACCAAATATCGATCCTATAATTTCAAAAATGAACTCCATTTTATAAAAATAATTTTCTAAATATTTTTAATCTAATTTTTAAATAAATACACTATTCAACGAAAATTCATTTTTTTTATAAAAAATCCCAAAAATTACTTTAACATAATATCGATGCTCTGAGTTCAAAAATGAAATCCATTTTATAAAGATAATTTTCTAAATATTTTTAATATAATTTTTAATTAAAAAACACTATTCAACAAAAAAACTGATACTTGGCTAATATTTTCTAAAATAGTTATTTACCTATTTTATTGAATCACATTACTTAATCGAGGTGCCTAGATTATATTAACACTTTCTTTAAGTGAGATTGATAATTTATTTGGACACATTACTAATCCTAAGCATAAAATAACTATTCATAATTAACTATTCATCACAAATCAATTTGATCTTATTAGAATCTAAATTTCATACTGAACATAATTGTAGAAGACCATTTTTTGAAAATCATTACACATAATTAATTATCATAGGTTTACATAAATATATTCAAATATCCTTTTCTAGAATTCATCAAAAATATGCATACTATATTTATCCGGTCATTTGAAAAATCACAAACTTCATCATAAGAAGAAATCACAATTTATATTTAAATCAAAGGATTACATAAGGCAGTTACGGTCTCCTTGCATATCCCCTTATAACCCCAGCATATGACCTAACTATAAGGTGTGCTAAGATGAGAGAATCTGAGAGCGGCTCGGCCAACATCTCTCGAGTAGTAATTTCTATCAATTTTAACTTCTTGAGAAGTTGATTCTATTCTATCTTCACACGATGAAATTCGGCTTGGGTTTGGTCTAGAGCAAAGCCTAGTGGTGCTACCTCCTTCCCAAGTTCTATTAGATGGGCTTCGATTGGCCCGAGACTGTTGGATGAGGCCATAAAATATTAATTATATATTAATTAACCAAGATCACTTATATTTAGAGGATATAGACACAACATTTAGTTTCCAATGGTCATACTAACTAACGGTCATATAACAGTCAAAACCCAACGGTCTCATTTTAATAATACTCATGTTATCAAATGAAAGAGTTTTGTTGATTATAAAAATAAAATAACACAAAAAATTAGGAAATAAGATTTATTCAAAATTTTAGGTCGTTACAGAATATCATATATAAAGAATCATTAAAATTTTAAATTTATTATTTACATCAATTATACATCATTATTATACTCATCCAAATAGTAGTGTATTTGAATAACAATTACTCCACGACGTGGAGACGGTAAGTCGTACAAACACACATATGGTGACATGCCATTCATAGGATGGATAGAATAATGAATATGGTTGTACCATATTTATAATAAAATCAAAATATATTTAAGATAGTGGATTTATTATTTTATAATGGAAACAAAAAATAAAGAGGAAGTGGAAGAAGAAAAGATCTTGAAAGAGGGTGGTGAAATTATTACCTCTTCTTCGAGTTCTTACTTTTGATTTGATCAAAATAGATTTTTAGGTTGGCTTTATGACTAAATTAAGGAATCGAGAATGAAGTGAGTTATTTTGGGGGGATATTTGGGAAGGTTTTGTATGATCCAGAGGCTTGAGAAGTGTGAGAAATGGGTAGGAATTGAGGGCTTCTTATAAGGGAGAGGAGGATGTCTTTAAGAAACTTTGAAACAATTATTTTATTAAAACCTCATCTTCGGTTTAAAAAGGTCAAATATATGTTAATAACAAAGTTACTATGAATCATGGTCTATATAAAACAATACAATAATAATTGGATAGGTTTTCTATATTTTTTTAATATTTATAATCTTATTTATTTAAATCATTTATTAATGAGGAAAATATTGAATCACTATAGTGTCATAAATTGTTTAATTTATTTGATGTACAAAAATTATAAACAAAATACCATGATGTAGGAAATATTTATATCCTTACAAATAATATTTATATTCCATAACATAACTTATATAACCCCATGTAAAAATTTATTTACTAAAAGATATTTGTTTATGTCATTTTTGTCTTTACTTTATATTAATTAATATAAAATGTCATTATTACTCCCATGTGGCTCTATGGGGTCCCAAATTCACCACAAAGATTCCCATGGTCAGATATGTCTCATCCAATAGTATTAGGAAACAATTTATGGTAATCTAACATTATTATAATATTATATTTTACCCTTATTTGTTATATTTACCCTTTAATCATGGTAAATAATATATTTACCAAAATAATTATTCAAAATGTCTAAAAATAAAATATACCTTTTTACACAATTTGGACCACCTTATTCTAAATATGGAATCCATTTTTCTAATTTCAAAACACATAAGTGGAAGAAATTAATTTAAAATTAATTCTCGCTATCAAAACAAAAAGTGTGTTTTTAAGAAATAATAACTATCAAAAGATTGACACTTGTTTATGTTCAGTTTAAATGTGAAATTACATCCAATGACCAACATTGGATTATTATGTAAAAATATAATCTAATTATACTTTAAAAACACTCAAATTATTATTTAATAGAATAAATTATTTTTATTAAAAAATTGTTTTTAATTAAAATTTAGTATTTTTCACTACAAATCCAAAAAATGAATGCAATCAAAAAAGTGCCAAAATTTTATCCAAAATAAAATTTTATGTACCCATTATAAAGAATGATTTAATTTAATTAAATTAAATGTATAAAAGTGTCAAATATTGGATTGCAAAAAAGGTTCTCCAATAAAAGGCGTTAAAATTGCAATTTTTTGAAAAATTCATCATTTATCTAAAAAATTGAATTTGTTCTTATATTATGTCTATAAAACACAAAAGATGGATTCTAAAATTTTTTAGAATATATAAAATTAAAATTTTAGTTAATACAGTTCATAACTGGTTTTTGAACGGCTAGTTTAGTATTTCGTATTACGCTCGAACTCAGTGTTGTGTGTAGCGCAAGTTATTGAATTACTTTGAAGAGATAATGTACTATGAAATCATGGGGTGTTACAAATATATTATGAATTTTTATTCCACTCCATACATAATCTAATGTTTATTGACGTTATAATATAGGGTTTCAATATTATCTTAATCACTACTTGAACAATATCTATATTTTCAACTATGCAGGGATTCCATATCATCAATTGAATAATATTTCACTTAATTATCTTTGTGGAAATATGAATTTTCAAATTTTTAAGCTGAATAAAAAAATATAAATATAATTATCAACATATCATATTGCACGTACCTTTTTGGGTGTTTCTTTATTGATGTGAGTCTTCTTCCTTGTTCTTTTCTTATTTCCTATTGACATAATGCATTCCTCTACCATATTTTTATATTTATCCCTCTAACTCCTTAGCTTCCACTATCTATTTGTAAATAACAATGATTGATTTATACATATCCAAGGTATTATCATAATAATATGTTTTCTTGTATAAGTTATTATAAAATATCCAGTATTAGATCTTCTTTGTTATTTTATAGAAAATTTTATCGCTTTGTTTAGTTAAATGAGAATCACCTCGTATAAACTCCGATAATTTCCAAAATAATTTTTGAAAAAATGTTTCTTCTTTTTCAATCAATGTCTAATATGTGAACCCTTAGATTAGGGTTAAGTTAGATTGTTTACTAGTTAAATCATTTACCTTTAATATTTTTCTCTATTTTTTGATCACTTTTCATCATTAGAAGAAATAGATTTAATCATTCACACTTTATGTAACTCCACCAAATCGTACACCAAAAAATAAATAAAACGGAAAATCACAAAAGAATTTTACTTGGTTTAATAAAAATTATTATGTCCAATGATATCTAACTGATAATGTGTCGATGTTCCAAAAAAAATTACACTCACTTTAGGTGAACTAAAATTTTAGTCATGGACACCAGAATTCTGGTTTCACTTTCATTATAATTTTTCAGTCTTAGACACTCCTCACACAAGTGGAACTCCCTCTTATTCAACAATGTGCATTGATTCATGGGTGTCTTTCCAATTTATGGACATAAGGATTCTAAAAAGATAGAAGATATGTGGGTCTATTATAGATCATTATAATGGACAAATATTCTTTACATCATTGTCTCCAAATATAATCTCTATTGTAATACAATTTTTTATTCTTAATGTTTTTTAAAACTAAATTATATAATATCCTTGTAAAGTGATGAGAGTCTATATTTGATATCAAATAACAGAATATAGAGTCCTCTTAATGTTTGGTTTGTAACTCCCCGACCCCAGTGCCCCAGAGTCGGTGCATTATTTTAATACATTGGCATGATTACAAAGAATCAAGCCCCAAAGGACCAATCATTTTAGCAGTCTTAGAAAATAGATTACATACATGAATGTTACATTACACTTCATAAAATACAAAACAACATAAATAATACTCTATGAATGCCATTATTCCCTTGTCATAACCCTACATATCAATCACAATATAGTTCTTCAAATCCTGGGAAAAATAAAACATAGAAAAGGGTGAGCTCAAATTCCCAGTAAGGATAACAATATTGTAGAAACTTTCATAAATAAGAATAAACATTTAAGGAAGTGTATAACTAAAACAAAATCCTTTTAAACATGAACTTCAACATAGTATGGAAAAAATAAAATGAAATAATGCCATTTACTTATTCACATGGATATTCTACTAATCTAATAATCACATGAAATATCAATAACCACATTCATAATGATAGAATGAATAATTCCAGACTGTCATAACCACATAGCCAAGGCCTCGTGCCAAGACTAAAAATAAGATTTTTCCAAGGCCTTGTTCCAAGACACTAGTTTGTCTCATGAGACCTACCGATTCATCGAGGAGCTATAGTGGGCTCCACCCATCACATATTAAGTCCAATGCATTCCCATATAAAAATGTTTAAACATAACATAAACATTTGTATTAAAACTAGCATACAAAATGTAAATACTTCATCCATAAACCATGAATGGTAAAAATAACACATCCATAGTCAAACATATCACAAAACCATCAATACAATGTAGAAGATTTGTATCATAATAAATCAACTTCAAATAAGCATAAAATCCATCAAAGGATGTTGACATAGATGAAATCAAAACTCTTTTTAGAGAAATATCTCTTTCTATTTGGAAATCATTTAAGAGTCATATATTTATAAAATAAAATATTTTCTTTGAAAATATTCTTATAATCTTGTAAGGGAAGTTTCGAAGATTTTATAATAGCGGAAAATAGCCGCACCCGCCGTATATGTTAAAAAAAAACATTCTTACCTTAATTCTGTCGAAAAGGTTAAAAGCACCTTGTTTGGAAAACGACGGAAATATTCCTTTATAAACCTCTTATAAAAAGTCAAACAAGGTTATAAATGTCTTTAACCCATATTCTTGTAAATAGTAAAAATGTTTGAAATACATTCTTAAGAAACATGGATGTGGATGATAAAGAAATACCAGTACATTATTCCGTATAAACAACCTCGGATAATGAAGAGATTGCGAAATAAACCATTACCTGGTACTTTTCCTTGGTTGGGGGTAGGTTAACCTCCTCTTCTCCGGGTTCTTCCTTTTGATTGATCAAAAGGTCTCCATAAGTTGGCTTTCTAACTAATGTAATGCCTCTAGAATGAATTGAGGGATGTTGACAGAGTATTTGGGAAGAGTTTGGCCGAACCAAAAGGCTTTGACGGTGTGATTTAATGAGAAAGGAGAGTGCCCTTTTATTAGAGGGGTGAGGGGTATCTTTGGAAAAGCTAGAAATATTATTTTATAATAAATTCATATTAGGTTTATAATGGCTCCAAAGTGGACTATTTAAAGGTTAAGGTGGGGATGGGTCGAAAACCACTCAACCAATAGAATCTAGATAGGTTTGGGTCATTATATTAATCTTATCATTAAGTATTAACTCTTAGTTAATTCGTTTCACTTTTACAATGTCTCTTTGTATTTTTATATTATATGGTTAATAAACATACTATATACATCCAAGAGACCCCCAAGTGGTCAATTAATGATACACCTATCATGACATAAGTCTCTTGGCCGAACCTTATATTTTTAGGAATTTAATATCAATTGATAATATAATATTTTTTAAAAAACTCTTTTATGTCAATTTTGACACTATTCAAAAATTGATTTTTGTAAAAATCATAACAGAATTATTACTTCTAAAAAAGATAATTAAATCAATAATAACATGTCATATTAATCATGAAAATTATTTTAATTCATAAAAAGTCTCAAATTATATTTATTTGGGTATTTATAATATCAATTATTCTAATTTTTCATTAATTAGGTAATTACTACATCATCATTGTGTCATAAATAAATTAAATTACATAATGTATAAAAATTATAAATAAACTATAATTATGTAGGAAATATTTTTATCTTTCTAATGAATATTTAAAATCTAATTTATCTTATTTATAACCCAATATTAAAAATGTTTTAGTAAATAAACTTTGATTTTAACTCTTTTAACTCTTCTTTGAATTAAATAATAATAATTGTCCTAATCTAATCCAAGTGGACCTAAATGACAATATTTTTTTCCTAAGATTGTTTTTGGTCGAGATACACTTGTCCAATAGAATTAGGACATGTGTTAGGGTAATATTAATATCATTTTTACCCTTAATTACCCTATTTACTTTTAACCGTGGAAAAAATAAAAGTAAAAAGTTACTCTTCCCCAAAAATTATTTTCATCTCATTGAACCAAATTTTACTCCTTGATATTAACCGTGTCTCTCGGATTTTAGAAATTCCAATCACAGAAGCGGTAAAATTAAGTTTTATGAAAAATTCAGTTTTTTAACTACAACTTAGTAGTTTCATTATTCATCAAAAATTGATGTTTTTCAGAACAATACCAAAATTTCACCCTAAGCTATAATTGATATTCCAAATTCAAAAATGATGTCTATTTTAAAAAATTCCAAAAATATAAGTTGCATCAATTAATTTTATAATTAATTCCCACTGTCACAACAAATAGCGTGTTTTTAAGAAATAATATATATCAAATGATTGACAATTGTTTATATCCAATTTCAATGTGAAATTAAATATAATGAACAACATTGGATAAAATGGTAAAAATATATTCTAATTATACTTTAAAACCACTCAATATTATAATTTATCACTATAAATTATTTTGATTACAAAAGTTGTTTTTAAGTGTTTTTCACTATTAATAAAAATTGGAAGTTCTCAGAAAAATACCAAAAATTAAACTTAGGATAATTTCGATATTCCGAATCCAAAAATGAAATCCATTTTGAAATATAAAATATATATAATTTCAAAAGGTAGGTATTACTATTCATAACGGCTAGTTTTATTGGTTGTGGTGTGTTAGAACTCGATGTTGCGTACAACACACGCTATCACATTATTCAAAGAGAAGCGTACCGTAGAAGCTTGGGGTGTTACATTGTAAATTTTTTTATTTCCCCATTATAGAGAATAAATTTATTAAGTCAAATAGAATATATAAAAGTTTAAAATATTGTATTTAAAAAGGGTTAATATTGGTAAAAGTACATTTTTGAAAAATACTTCTTTTATGTGAAAAAAAGGAATTTGTTCTTAAATTATGTCTAAGAAACTCATAATATGGATTCTAAAATTATAAGGATTATATAAAGTTTAAAATTTATTTAATACTATTCATAACCTCTTTTGAACGGCTTGTTTGATAAGACATGGTGCGCTTGAACTCGGTGTTTCATGTAGTGCAAGTTATTAAATTATTTTGAAGAAATAACACACTATGAAATCTTGGGGTGTTACATTCTCCCCTCCTTCAATAAATTGCGTCCTTGAAATTTGAAATTTTCCTTCGAAAATAAAAGGTTGAAAATAGAAAATATCTTTGTGGGAAAACCCACATCGGAAATTGGGTTACTAAAATTTAGTCTTAGTATGAGGAAAAGATAAATGAAAGGGTCACCACCAAATTATGATCTGGATTAGGAGAACATTGGAGGAAATTAGAGAGATATAATTGGAGGAAAACCGTAAATATTTATAGGTAGTGATTGAGGTCATCAATCAGAAAAAAATTGTAAAATTTAGGTCCTTATATTCATCAATCTATGATGATTTTAAATACCATCGGTTTAACAAAACATAGGGTATTAGGATAACACATTTTTGGTTTTAGGAATCCTTAAATAATGTATGTGAATTAATTTCTTCATAGAATAAGAGAAGAAGAAAAATATATTCTTGACATGTAGAGTTCCATCCTTTAACTACTTTCTACCATAAACTCATCTTTCACTCTAAAATATAATAGAACGTAAAAAAAATTCAATTTATACTATTCGTATAGGGTTAAAAAAACGAATTTTTAATTCATCTACTAGATCTTTTAAAAAAACCACATTATTTAATCCAGGAAATCTCGTGGGCCAGTGGTAGGTGATACACCCTTGTCGCCCTTCGGTTGCGGGTTCAAGTCTCGCAGCCTTGCCGGTCGCGACGGGTTGCCGCCCGACCTCCCGGTTGTCCATTTATGGGAATCCAAAATTAATCTAAAACTAGAATTATCCAAAATACTTCTGTCCAAACTCATAGTCCAACATTTATAAGCAAGGTAAACATAATGTTGATCATTTTTACCTCATAATATCATATGAATACCTTCATCATGTATTCTTTTAAAACACTGAAACATCTTGAATTACCATAATCCTTATTTATTACATTCATGATCCCTTATTCCATATAGAATGCTGGATATACTTCATCCATCCAAAAATGTTGTAAACTCCAACAATTATGGAATATACAAATCTTTAATCAGTTTCAAGGCAGTCAAGAATATCCAATATAATTTACCCAAATCAACCATATATTATTCCAAAATTAGTACCTCAATATTAGGACCATATTAAGGTTTATCTTTCCTTCAACCATGTAATTTCCAAAAAGTTTAACTTGATATAGAGTCACTTTTCTTAGTACCATAAAATCTCAAATCCTCAATGAAATAGTACTGTAGTACAATCCTTATATACTCCATAATTATTATAACAAGTACATTACTGATACAACACTCAAATGATATAATCAACATAAGAACTCTAATCATTCATCTTCATCTATGGTAGAATCATAACTTAATTTTTATCCAATGGCATCATTTGTGGCATAGCCTAATGATAGGTTCGCGTAGTTTCCACACTCCTTGCAAATGAAGCATTGTACATTTGAAACCATTTTCTTACCCTTGCAGTCACGTACTTGTTGCACTTTTTCCTACACACATATAACAAACTCCTATTACTTTCAGGCAAGTTCCAGGGTGTTTCTTCCCACAGTTATCACATATGGGGAAATTCTTCTTTTCCCTCTTCCCTTTATCCATATTTCTCTCTTCCATCATTTTCTTTTTTCCTTCCCTTCAAAGCCATAGGACTCAGTAAACTCTTTAGTTATCTTATCCACGCATGATACTATTTCTTCATATGATAATAGTACATAGGAGAATATTTCCTTTCTAAATGATGGCTTAATACCATAAAAGATACGATCCTTCTTACTCTTTAGATCATACGTATTACTGGAGTTCACATTCCTTCTACTGGGCACAATTTCTATATAATATCATAAACTAGGTCAGTTTATTAATTGAAATGAATAATTCCAAACTTGTAAAATCTCTAACGCAAATTGAACAGTTTATGGATATAATCCATAATCCTAAAAAAAAAAATTTGAGTAAGTATATACTCACGAGCCCTTCATAATGGTTTGTAATGAAAATGAGAATTATCCTAAGAATATCCCTTGGGAGTGTCATAACCAAGAGTGTGGAAAGGCCCGTTGTCGTGCACCAGTTCCCGTTCGAGTCTACCTCAAAGCGGTGTTTTCGGGTTTTACCCCTAGGTACATCTATGCCAGAGCCGCCTCTCCCTGCTCGTATCCAGATAGGGATGTATTGCTCGGAAAACTCACAAAATCTCTAAAATACCAAAATTCTAGGAAGTTCTTATATACTAATCATCCAAGTCAATCTTAGGGTTATGTGCTCTAATCAGAGTTTATCTAAATCTAGTTTCCAAGGTTTTTTCTAAACTTCCTATGATACCAACTGTAACGCCCCGACCCCAGTGCCCTAGAGTCGGTGCATTATTTTAATACATTGGCATGATTACAAAGAATCAAGCCCCAAAGGACCAATTAGTTTAGCAGTCTTGGAAAATAGATTACATACATGAATGTTACATTACACTTCATAACATACAAAACAACATAAATAATCCTTTATGAATGCCATTATTACCTTGTCTTAACCCTGCATATCAATCACAATATAGTTCATGGGTTCTTGGGAAAAATAAAACATAGAAAAGTGTGAGATCAAATGACTAGTAAGGATAAAAATATAGCAGAAACTTTCATAAATAAGAATAAACATTTAAGGCAGTGTATAACTAAAACAAAATCCTTTTAAACTTGAACTTCAACATAGTATGGAAAAAATAAAATTAAATAATTCCATTTACTTATTCATATGGATATTCTACTAATCAAATAATCACATGCAATATCAATAACCACTTTCATAATGAAGGAATGCATAATGCCAGACTATCAAAACCACATAGCCAAGGCCTCGTGCCAAGACTACAAATAAGATTTTGCCAAGGCCTTGTTCCAAGACACTAGTTTGTCTCATGAGACCTACCGATGCATCGAGGAGCTATAGCGGGCTCCACCCGTCACATATTAAGTCCAATGCATTCCCATATGAAAAGGTTTAAACATAACATAAACATTCGTATTAAAACTAGCATACGAAATGTAAATACTTCATCCATAAACCATGAATGTTAAAAATAACACATCCATAGAAAAACATATCAAAAAACCTTCAATAGAATGTACAAGTTTTGTATCATAATAAATCAACTTCAAATAAGCGTAAAATCCATTGAAAGATGTTGACATAGAAGAAATCAAAACTCATTTTAGAGGAATATCTCTTTCTATTTTGAATTCATTTAAGAGTCAAATATTTATAAAATAAAACATTTTCTTTGAAAATATTCTTATAAACTTGTAAGGGAAGCTTAGAAGATTTTATAATGGCGAAAAATAGCCGCACCCGCCGTATATGTTAAAAAAACATTCTTACCTTAATTCTGTCAAAAAGGTTAAAAGCACCTTGTTTGGAAATCGACGGAAATATTCCTTTATAAACCTCTTATAAAAAGTCAAATACGGTTATAAATGTCTTTAACCCATATTCTTGTAAATAGTAAAAATGTTTGAAATACATTCTTAAAAAACATGGATGTAGATGATAAAGAAATCCCAGTAAATTATTATGTATAAACAACCCCGGATAATAAAGAGATTGCGAAATAAATCCTTACCTAGTACTTTTCCTTGGTTGGGGGTAGGTAAACCTCCTCTTCTTCGGGTTCTTCCTTTTGATTGATCAAAAGGGCTCCTTAAGTTGGCTTTCTGACTAAAGGAATGCCTCTTGAATGAAGTCAGGCAGGTTGAGAGAGTATTTGGGCAGATTTTTGCCGAACCAAAGGCTTTGAAGGTGTGAGTTAATGAGAAGGGAGAGTGCCCTTTTATAAGAGGGGTGAGGGGCATCTTTGGAAAAGCTAGAAATATTATTTTATAATAAATTCATATTCGGTTTCTAATGGATCCAAAGTGGATTATTTAAAGGTTAAGGTGGGGATGGGTTGAAAACCACTCATCCAATATAATCTAGACAGGTTTGGGTCATTATATTAACCTTATCTTTATGTATTAACTCTTAGTTAATTAGATTCACTTTTACAATGTATCTTTGTATTTTTATATTATATGGTTAATAAACATACTATATACATCCAAGAGACTCCCAAGTGGTCTATTAATGATACACCTATCATGACATAAGTCTCTTGGCCTAGCCTTAAATTTTTAGGAATTTAATATCAATTGATAATATAATATTTGTTTTAAAAACTCTTTTATGTCAATTTTGACACTATTCAATAATTGTTTTTTGTAAAAATCATAACAGAATTATTACTGCAAAAAAAGTTAATTAAATCAATCATAACATGTCATATTAACCTAGAAAATTATTTTAATTCATAAAAAGTCTCAAATTATATTTATTTGGTTATTTATAATATCAATTATTCTAATTTTCCATTAATTAGGTAATTACTGCATCATCATTGTGTCATAAATAAATTAAATTATTTAATGTATAAAAATTATACATAAAATATCATTATGTATTAAATAGTTTTATCTTTATAATTAATATTTACAATCGAATTTATCTTATGAATAACCCTATATTAAAAATGTTTTATTAAATAAACATTGATTTTAACTCTTTTAACTCTTCTTTGAATTAAATAATAATAAATATCCTAATCTAATATATGTGGACCTAAATGATAATATTTTATTCCTAAGATTGTTTTTGGTCGAGATACAATTTTCCAATTTAATTAGGACATGTGTTAGGGTAATAATAATATCATTTTTACCCTTAATTACCCTATTTACTTTTAACCGTGCTAAATAAAAGTAAAAAGTTACTATTCACCAAAAATTATTTTCATCTCACTGAACCACATTTTACTCCTTGATATTAACCGTGTCTCTCAGATTTTCGAGATTCCAATCACAGAAGTGGTAAAATTAAGTTTTATGAAAAATTCAGTTTTTTAACTACCACTTAGTTGTTTCACTATTCATAAAAAATTGAAGTTTTTCAGAACAATGCCAAAATTTCACCCTAAGCTATAATTGTTATTCCGAATTCAAAAATTATGTCTATTTTACAAAATTCCAAACATATAAGTTGCATCAATTAATTTTATAATTATTTCCCGCTGTCACAACAAATAGCGTGTTTTTAAGAAACAATATATATCAAATGATTGACAATTGTTTATATCCAATTTCAAAGTGAAATTAATTCTAATGAACACCATTAGATAAAATGGTAAAAATATATTCTAATTATACTTTAAAACCACTCAATATTATAATTTATCACTATAAATTATTTTGATTACAAAAGTTGTTTTTAAGTATTTTTCGCTATTCATAAAAATTGGAAGTTCTCAGAAAAATATCAAAATTCAACTTAGGATAATTTCGATATTCCGAATCCAAAAATGAAGTCCATTTTTAAATATAAAATATATATATAATTTTAAAAGGTAGGTATTACTATACATGATGGCTAGTTTGATTGGTTGTGGTGTGTTATAACTCGATGTTGCGTACAACACACGCTATCACATTATTCAAAGAGAAGTGTACCGTAGAAGTTTGGGGTGTTACATTTTAAATTTTTTTATGTCAAAATTCTATAGAATAAATTTATTTAGTCAAATTGAATATATAAAAGTTTAAAATATTGGATTTAAAACGGGTTAATGTTGGTAAAAGGGCTTTTTTGAAAAATACTTCTTTTATCTGAAAAAAAAGGAATTTGTTCTTACATTATGTCTAAGAAACTCATAATATGGATTGTAAAATTATAAGGATTATATAATGTTTAAAATTTAGTTAATACTATTCATAACCTCTTTTGAACGGCTTGTTTGGTAAGTCATGGTGCGCTTGAACTCGGTGTTGCGTATAGTGCAAGTTATTGAATTATTTTGAAAAAATAACACACTATGAAATCTTGGGGTGTTACATGGGTAAACTTCATTGTTATTAAATAACCACAATATGGAATAACTTTTTCCAGATTAATATTATCTTGAACTCTGATTTTCCTATTTTTATCTCACTTCTTCTTCAATGACTAGATATAAAATAAGAAATATATTTTCTTATTCCATTAAATCATATTTTATAAATTGAATTTTTGTCTTCTATGATATTTTTTTATTCCATTATCAAAATTTTAAATTCAACTCAATCAATATCTTTTATTGAACTATTGTATAAAACATTATAGAGTCTCCAAAATCCTTATACATTGATCCAAGGAATACAATTTTTTAAATCATATTTATGATCACATTATCATTACAAGATTCCAACCAATTATAGTTTTTAAAAAACCCTCTTTAAATCAAATTTTTTATCTAAATATAACTCTATTCTCTACGAATTTTATTTTATGTGGTTTATTTTTATTTTTCCAGATCCTAAATATTTTCTAGAAACTACCATATAGAATATAATTCAAAATATTAAAAATGTATTCCCATAAAATCATTTGAGATAATTAATTAAACCTACATTTACGTTTCATTGATCTCTTCATTTTAAATCTTCTCAAAAATATCTATTTAACATTTTATATATTTTTATTCATAGAATAAGTATATAAATTGCAATGTGGTCTAATTACTAGAATAGATGATGATGTTTAGAACCTCTGATTAAGGAATGATATATGGCCATAATCATATACAAATAATATAATTACTTTAAAAAATTGAATACTGATAAAACTTAATCAATCTATAATATATCACAGTGATATTTTATGAATTTTGTTCACATAAATATAATTTCTTCGATACTATGCGTTATACGCAACACCAGGTTCTAACAAACCAAAATATACTATTTATATTACTATTTAATAATATTTCTATGTCCCCACCAATAAACATGATAGTATAAATAAAAATTAAATCATTTTATATATTAATTATAAGGGATTTAGATAAAGAAAAAAAATTATAAAGAAGTTATCAATTTTAGGTAAAGCCTTTAAATGAATCAAAAAAATCTCAAAAAATGATTTTATTATTTTTTTGTGAAAAAAAAATGAAAGTAATTTTTCAAAATTTTATGAAATTTATTTTAAAAAATAAATTCCAATTCATGAAAGAAAATATTAAAATTATCTTAGGGTGAATTTCTGGGAATTTTCTAGAATTATTAATTTTTTAATGAATAATAAAATATTCTAATTTTTGTTGAAAATATCCCTTCCATTTAATGAATATATATGGTTGAATTTTGTTTTGAAATTGATTAAAAATTACAATTATATGAATTAAATTATTATTATTATAAAAATAAATATCATTATAATCAATTTTAAATTGAATTATGATATGAAAATATTTTAAAGTTTTGAAAATATTCTCTTTTGAATGCAGCTTTTTCATCACGCCTACAAATTTATTTTTAAAATAAATTCTAAATATTATATGAATTAAAATTGAAAAAACAGATTAAATATTTTTAATAAGTATAATTACTATTTTATAATAATTTAAACTTAATTTTTGACAATAATTAATAGTGAAAGCAGAGAAAAAACAAATTACCATGGTTAAGGATAAAAGAAGGTTTACAATGGGTTAAACTAAAAAGATCAGGGGTAAAATGACCTAGAAACATTTCGAAAACCCCTTTTATAGAAATTTTTATACCTTATATCTAATGAGGTCTTATAATAACCCATTTTTTGGGTCATTTGTCCGTTGAAAAATGAGGTTACGAATTATTCTTTATAAAAATTTCGTCTATGTCCTCTCCCCCAATTATAAAAGACCACCCCCTCTCCTCTCCCCTTCACACATCCAAAACCATTTAGGATCAAAAATAAATACCCAAAAAACCATACTGGGTTCCCTCCATACATCATAGATTAATTATTTTTATCATTAATCCATCTTTTGAAGGAATTAGGTTTAAATCTGAAGAGATAATCCGAATAATAGGTATAGTCCTTAAACTTCTTTTTACATTTTATTTCTTCATCTGAATCCCTAAAATATTATTAAAATTTTATTATATAATAAAAAATATATCTTTAATATAATGAGATTTTATTTATTTTATTTAATATCCTATATCTATCTATTCTTCCATAAAATGGAAAACAAATCGTTGTTCATGTGTACAGTAGACCACCACCTCGCAAACCGATGTTATTTTATTTTCATCACCACCTCTCATGGATGGATATAGTTATTGATTTAAATGTTATATAATATATTTATGATTTTATTATACTTTTTTAATTATTATATCACACTTACCTTTTGAGCTTCCATCCTTCTGGAAAACAATAATGTCGTACAGGTGTACGACGGACTACCGCATCACCAACCGATGTGATGTGTTTTTTATTTATATATTACCTATATAGTAAAAGGGATATATTAAATAAATATATTTAATATTTTTTAAAATAATTATACTTATATAGTTATAATATCATATATACCTTCTTACGTTCCATTTTTTGGGGGATACGATAACATTACTCAGGTGTACAATAGACTACTGCTTCACAAAGCAATGTGATTTGTTTTTCATGAATTCATTACATGAATGATAATAAAGACAAAGCTGATAATTATATCTCATATATAAGTGATAATAATTATTCTGGAATGGTTAATTATTATATACATATATTTTTTTCAATCAGTTAAAATTTGATATAGCGTTCATTCATATATATGTCCAACTGTCTCCAGGAATGGTGTATTTCAGTTTTTATTTCAAAATTTTTTAGAATAATATAAATTATTATAAAATGAATATATATGACAGTTATATCACGGTTCAAATTCTATATATTATAGAACCATGATCAAAATGAATGGACCCAAAATACCAAATCAAAACAAACAAAATGAATCTAAGAAGTTATTACCCAAATCATGGTTTTATCAAGGAAAAATTAATCAATTAGTAATAAAAGTTCATAATTAAATCATATATGGTATGATAAATATTATTATTTTTTAATAATAGATTTAAAATAAACTAATATTTACAATACTTGTGGTGTGAAAGGGTATGATGGAATTTGTGACTTATGGTAATAGTTTTTTTGTCTCTCTTTTATTACTGGGAGACATATGTCATTGTCCCCACTCATTTATTTTTTGTGTTCTATAAAAATCCCATTTGACGTGTTAAATCATGAGAATACTACTTTCATTATATTTATTTTCTCATTTAATGATATTATTTACTTTACAAATTATTCCTAGTTTTTCAATGTGGTAAGATATTTTGCATCCTTTTTTATTCCTTGGGATATATGGTATATTATTCATTTTTATTCTTTTATGATGAGTATATACAACTCACTTAACATCTAAAATACTGAGATTAATTATTTTCATGATATAATAATTTTAATTTTATTTTATTATTTCTTGGGACTTCTCATTTAAATACTGCAATGTGGTGTGGATTTTATGTTACAATATCATTGTTTATCGATATTATTCATGAGTATGAATCCAATGATGAAATAGTATAATCTATATCACAAGAAAATAAATTCACTTTATTATAATAGGGTTATTTTTAGAGAATAATTTTTTTCCTTTCATTTTCCTCTCTTAATGGATTAAAGAGACCAAAATAATTTTTTTATTAAAAAAACATTTGTATTTCTCTCTTTGATCAAAAACCCTTTTCCTTCCATATCCATGTTTTCAAAAAAAAAATTTCAACATTCTTTTAATTTTCCTTTGGGATTGTATAAATATTTATTTATACTTTTTTTACATATTTTTCTGAAATGAATAGTCCTGCCATTTTTAAAATAATTCCAGTTTGTATTTTACTATAATTTTTATAGCAATCATTGTATTAACTTGTATAAAAATTCCCATTATCATTACCAATTGATTTTTTAAAGATTCCATTTTATGTTTCATATTTTATTTTGAAATAAAAAGATTTATAAATATTTTTATGAATTTTTAGTTTTAAAAAATTATTTTCAGATAGAGGTTATTTCCCTCAAAAATGTTGTAAATGATTTTTAAATCTCCCTTTATAAGATTCCAAAGTTATTTTTAAAGAAAATTACTCTAAAGATTTTGTTCATTTTAAAAATAGTTTTCATAAGTAGGAAGGCTATTTTATTTAATAAATTATCCATGTGATCTTTCAAAATCAATTTATATCTAAGATGACATCCTTTGATGTTACGTATACTTTACTAGGGATATAATCCAAGTATTCCATTATTATTCCTTCTCTAAATGCTTTATGATTATGATGATAAGATTTTTATGTAAACCATTTCCCTTCCAACGGATATACTATGCTAAAATGAAAATGAAACCCACTTATTTTTCTATGAGTTATGATATGGTGAAATGATGCAATGATTAAAAAACCAATTTCTTTTTCATAGAAGATGATATGATGAAATTTTTATGAAACCAATTTATTTTAATGGGTCTTTATATGTTGAATGTTTTATGACCTTAAGGAACACATAGGTATAATTCTCCTTATTTGATATTTGGGACCTATATATCCCTCTATTGTTTAGCCTATTAATTGATATCTCATTATATAAAAAGAACTATATTAGGTATTCAACCTATATTAGAAAGGGTATTTATCCACTATGAATGTCCTTGTAGTTAACCTTGACTACTATGATGGTTTCAGGAGTGAACCATAGAACATACCAAGTAAATAAAAAAAATACCACATTTTCATATTTATTAACAATTATGAATTAAATATTAATTTTACTTTAAATTGGATTCTATGTTCGATGGCGTACCCAACACACAACAATGGGTTTCTCTGAAATCTTATGTTGCATACAATTCCGAGTCATCCATAAAAAAATAATAATATAATATTATTATTTTAAATGGTAGTTAATGCCTAACTATTTTATTAGAAGGAATGAACAGAATTGACCATATTATTATTAAACATCTTTTTAAATATTTTTTACATTTAACAAATAAAATTTACAGGCTTAAAACAAGAATGAATATAATTTTAAGAATGAATACTATAATATTTTTAAAATGTATTTTTACCACCTTTTGATGGAAAAATATTTTAAAATATAGTTTTTTCACTTTTATATGTTCTATTGGACAAAATAAAAAACTTCTTTAAAATCAGGACATCAAAATTTTCTTGGGGTAAATTTTTTGTATTTTTCTGATAAAGATCAATTTTTATAAATAGTGAAAAATACTTCATTTTAAGTAAAAACATTCATTTCATCTAATTTATTTATATAGTTATATTTTCCTTTTAATTTCTTTTAAACTGTAATTTTATTATATTTTAATCATTAAATTCAATTTTGGATGATGTAAGTAATTTCACATTGAAATTGGACATAAACACATGTTATTTTTTTTATAGTTTTTACTTATTAAAAAACACTTTTTTGTTTTTTACAACAGTAATTTATTTTAAATTAATTTCATTTACTAATTTGTTTTGAATTAGGAAAAATGGATTCCATATTTGGAATCAGGATGTCCAAATTTTCTAAATAGGCGTCTTTTACTTTTATACATTATGAATAGTAACTTTAATAAAAATATTATTCCCCATGGTTAAAGGGTAAATCTAGAAAATACAGGTAAAAAATAATATTACCATAATTTTAAAATACCATAAAACATGTCTTAATACTATTGGAAAAAAATTTTCGAACCATGGGAATCCTTGTTTCTATTTTGGGACCCCATGGAGCCACTTTGACGTGAAAATGACATTTTATAATAATTAATTAAATGTAATGAAAAATATAACATAAACGTGTATCTTTTAGTAAAACAATTTTTATATGGGGTTATATAAGTGATCTCTTCGACTATAAGTAGTAATTAGAATGATAAAAATATTTGGTATATCATTTTATTTTATTTATAATTTTTATACATCAAATAAATAAATTTATTTATGACACACTCATGATGTAGTGATTTCCTTATTGATGAATGATTTAAATAAATGAGATTATAAAAATTAAAATAAATTTATTTTAAAACTTTTTATGCCATGAAATAATTTTAGGAATTATTTTGACTTGTAATAATTGAATTAATGATTTTCTTCAAATGAATCATATTTTAATGATTTTTAAAAAAAATCATGATATGAATAGTTTAAAAATTGACATAAATGATTTATTAAAACAAATTCTATTTTATTAAATGATATAATAATCCCAAAAGATTCATCCATATGACTAATATAATTATTATGATGTCATTAATGAACCACTTGAAGTTCTATCAACATTTTAAAGTAACTATATTATCCATATAGAATGAATATACAAGAAGACATGGAAAGAGTAATATTTGATAACTAAGGGTTAAAGCTAAAAGTTAAAGATTCATTTGTAAACTAAGCTTGTATAAAGCATATTGGTTGAGTGTTTTTACACCCATAATTATTTTATCTATGAAATAAATTACTTTGGGACCATTTTAAATGGAAAATAAATTTATAATAAAATATTACCTTTAAACATTCTTAAAGTTCCCCTTCTCCCTCTTATAAAAGGATATTAACTCCACCCTTTTAATCACACATTTCAAGCCCCTTGTCTCATAAAAAATCTGGCCAAATAAGATCTCAAAATCCCTATATTACTCTTATAAGACTTACCATAGGTAGAAGTGGTTTCAAGGAAGCCTTTTGGCCCAAATCAGGGGGAGTTACCTGATTTAGATGTAACATCCTCTCTCAAGTTATTTTATTTTATTTTCCATCTCCACTCCCTATATTATTATTATTATATTATTACATAAAATAACTAGTATCATAAATATTCTATTATTTTATAATTATTGATAATTGAACTACACTTACACACACCTCCATCAAATGGATACGAACATACTGTTTCTTTGAACGACAAACTACTACCTCAAGAAATGATGATTGTTCGATTTTCCCCAACCACCTCACAAGGTGGAAATTATGATGGATGTATATTTAAATATGTGATATATATAATTTTAATATTTCTTATATTATTCTTTATTTTTCATTTACATCATACGTTTATTCTTTCCATAATGTGTAAATATGATAATTTCATTTGAGGAAGTACAGACTACTGCCCACTCAAAGTTATATGACTCATTCATACCGTACATGGTATGTATAAAGGATTAAATTAATAAAATGATGTAACATATATAAAATATTATATTATACTATAATTAAAAAATACCTATGTTTCATTTATTTTTCATTCCATTAAATATGAAAAAGAAATGAAAGTAGCGTTCATTCATATATACAGCTTACCATCTCTATGAATGGTGAATTTCATTTTTTATCTCCAAATGTTATATACTATTATAAATACATATATATACTCAATATATATTATATTTCAACTGAGAATATAATTCTATAGATAATGTAATTTTGACCACATGTAAATTTTTTAATCAAATCAATATTATTTTTTACTCAAGTACAAAATATAAACAAAATGACAGATATTAACATAAATAATTATGTATTGTATATTAATCGGTAATAAGTAATTTAAAATGAATAATGACCTTTAAAAATCCTCTTTATCATGTAGAAATTTGATTATATTTATTATTTACGAAGAACAAGGAACATAAGTGATGAGTCAGACTCAATGTAAGGGACTCCATCTCAATCTCCTTTCATTGAGGCATATTTTGATTTATGAATGACTTTATTTTATACGATGTATAAACCCCTTTGAAATTTCATTTCATTCAAAGAGATTATTTTTCTATGAAGTGTTTCACTAAATGAAAAAAATAATGTTTCTTTTTAACGTATATGACGATAATGGCCTTTTCTCCACCATGAGCATTATTTGAGATCGGGATTCCTTAACAAGAGGTAACATTAAAAAAAAGAAAATATATAATAAATAACATTTTCTTGTATTTTGGTATTCAATGTGGGTTTGAGAATGTATTCATTATGTCAATATCTAGAAATGTTATATTTTATTGGATTGCGGAAATGTTATCTTTCCTTTATGCTTGTTTTTTGGACTATGATTTTGTCATGGTTCTTGGGAATATTTTATGTATATAGGTGTTTCCATTATAAAAATAGGTTTTGTGAGCCTGAGATAGCTCTTAAATGCATTGAGTAATAAGATAGAGGTAAATTTTTATGTTTCTCTTAAGAGATTTAGAGAATATTTTATAATGGGTATTCCAAATGTAACTCCTTGTGTAGCTGTGAAAGCTACAATGTAAGTACATTATAAATGCCACAATTTACCTTTTTGATTTATGATTTCTGTGTTTTATTCATAAATATTATGATTTCATGAGGTATATAAAAGAACATATGTTTTATTCTTGAAATTTATGGTTTCATTGATATGTATGTATTGATGGACTAATTTCTTCTTTCCTTATTCTTTATCAAATACAGCGCTTTTTATGCTGATCCTAAGTGTTTGAAATATTTTTCAAATGGTACAAGGAAGGGTAAGAGAAAGGAATAATTAAAAACTGTTTATATCAAGAAAAGAATTAATTTTTTATTCAATGAGTTTTATTGTTTTGAAAAAAAAATGGCTAGCGAGGATGTGTCTACATTGTAATATTTGAAATGTAATGTAATACTTATGGACTAATTCTCTAAAACTATAAACATGAAAAGATCCTCAATGTGAATTATTGACATAAATCAATATTATGTAATGTTTATGTTTGGGCCTTATAGTTGGTATGCGAGGTCGATTTAGACAACTTTGGAGTTTTGATATTGTTATATTAATTAATTTACGGTATGATTGAAATAATATAGAATTTGAAGATTACCATTTTGCTTCACCAATGATATTTCTATGTTCTGAATGGTTTTTTGTAGATGAAACATGGATATTGTGATGGGACAAAATAAAGAAGAAAACAAACTTCCAAATCAGCTACCTTATATGGGAAGAATCTGAACAGAACTATTTGTTAAAGATATGGCACAGTTGAATCAGGGTATAAATGATGGTGGTATCCATACATGAGATATACCCAATCAACCATAGAGGAACATTTTAGTAGTGTAGAATTTCATTAGGAAACATCCCCAATCATTCAGAGGATCATCTTACCATCTGTAAGAAAATGGGAGGATTAAATCACATAAAAATATTTTTGATGTCATGGGGTGTTCAAAACATCAAAAGGCCAGTCTTTCTATTTGATGTTTTCAAGGTGAATAAAATGAGTGGTTGAAGATGGTTAAAAACATCAGGGATAGTGAGGAGATTGATTCTATATATTGGGATGAATTAAAAGTTATTTTATTTTAGAAATATTTTCCTATAGAGGTTTGACTTTGGATGGAAAAACAATTCTTGGAATTGAGGTAGGAGGATGACTGAGTGGATACTTATAAATCAAAATTCAGTCGACTGGAAAGGTATGCATAAAATTTCATATGAGATCTTGATAGAAAAATAAAATCATTTTTACTCTGTATTGGAGCCAATGTATTGAAGGGATTTAGCTTATCGTGAGTTTAATGGTTCTAAAAAACATGTTCGATGTGTGGAGAAGGTGGAAATAGAGTTTTCTGATGATCAGGTGTCCTTTTGAAAATGATTTAATAAGAGTTCAAGGTGGAAAATGAAAGGGAGGAAATCTTAAAAAAAAACCAATGTTAAGAAACAGAAGATTACAATTTGGGAGGATTGTGGTAAAAAACATAATGATAATACCATTTTAATTCTGCTAGGTGCTAACGATGTGATAAAATGGGGCATAAGGCATATAATTGCATTGAAAATGATTAGGGTAATGGTAAGACACAATTTAGTTTAGAGTTAGTTGAATGCTTTAAGTGAAATTAAAATAGTCATTGTGAATATTAGTGTCCAATGAAGAACTATACTATGGGAAGGAATCCAGACTACAAACAGAAAGGGGTGGTGAAATCCATTGAATCTACTTCAGAAAATTTTGGGCCATAAAATTAAGTTGTATCAGGAACCCTGTTTGTTTATTCAGATTATTCTAATGTGTTGTTTGATTTAGGGTCTAAAAATTCTTCCATTTGTGATAAATTTCCTATTAAATTGGGAATTCTATATCAAGATAAGAATCTTGAAGTTGTGGTAAAAACACATATGGGTAATGTTGTGATAAAAATAAATTATAGGAACCTTCATGTACTTGTGTGTGGAAGGAATCTACCTGTAAACCTTATTCTTTCCCCTCTAGTAGAGTTTGATGCTATTTTCGTACGAAGTAGATTTACGTTTATCATGCTAGGATTGAATATAGAGCTAAATAGGTTTTTTTAACTAATATCAGGTTGTGTACAATAATGAACCCTTACTTTTGAAAACATATTAAGAAGCAAAGAAACAAGTAAAATAGAAATGAATGTTACCTTGCACAAATTGTTGAAAACAAAGGAATTGTTCAGATTAATAATGTTCTAGTGGTAAATGAGCATCTGGATGTTTTTAATGAGTTGGTTAGTATAATACCTGATTGGGAAGTTGAATTTACTTTTGAATTTATTCTTGATGCTAAGACAATTTCAAAACCCCTTTATCGAATGGCTCAAATTGAACTTTTCAAGTTAAAGAAACAATTACAGCAGTTATTAGGTAATGGTTTTATTCATCCCAGCACATCACCATGGGGTTCTCAAGTCTTGTCTAATAAAAATAAAGATGGTTCAATGAGACATTGAATTGATTATAGAGACTTTAAGGACTTCACTATTAAGAAAAAGTATCCTTTGGCTCATATCAATGATTTGTTTGATTAGCTCTAGGGAGCTCAGTGTTTTTGGAATATTGACATGAGTTTGGGGTACCATCAGTTCAAATTAATGTTATAAGACATTCCAAAAACCACTTTTCGTACTAGATAGGGCCATTATGAATTTTTAGTTATACCGTTTGGGTTAACCAATTCCCCTATTTTATTCATATATCTTATAAATATAATATTTTTTTAGTTCTTGGATAAGATTGTGGTTGTGTTTATTGATGATATTTAGTTATATTCTTGAAGTAAAGAGTAGCATGAAAGACATTTAAGGGTTCTCTTGCAAATATTAAAATAAAATAAACTTTATGGAAAATTTTGCAAGTGTGAGTTTTGGTTAAAAAAATTCATTCCATGGTCATATTGTTTCTAAAGATGTCATAACTATTGATCCATCTAGAAAAAGTATTTAATGAACGGCCAGGACCTAAAAATATAAGTGAGATTCATTGCTTTTTTAGTTTAAGAGGTTATTATTGATGTTTTTTTGAAAATGTGGTACGGTTATCTAGCCCACTATCTAAGTTAACTCAAAAAGGTGTTAAGTTCATGAGTAAAAATTATTGTGATGAATATTTTTAGGAATTGAAAAGAAGATTTGGGAATTCTCTAGTATTGGAACTGCCTTCTATAAATGGTGAATTCGTTATCTATAGTGATGCTTCTTTGAAAGGACATAGTTGTGTCCTTATGCCAAAAGATTAGGTAATTGCTTATTCATCACATCAGTTGAAACCTCATGAGTTAAATTACCCTACAAAATATTTGGAATTATCAACTATTGTTTTTGCAATAAAATTTTGGAGGCATCATTTTTATAGCATAAAGTGTAACATATATACCAACCACAAATGTTTGATGAATATATTCACTCACAAATATTTAAACATGAGACAAAAGAGATGGATAGAATTAATGAAAGATTATTATTTCATGATCCATTACAATCAAGGGAAGGAAAATAAAGTGTTTGATGCTTTGGGACGAAAGAGTAATGCTAAATTAATCATGCTATATTTAGAACAAGATCCTATGGTTTTTTATTTGATGAATTTTTGGATTAGAAGTTTTTGGTGCAGGGAATTCCACTGTTTTGTTTCAGGTGGTAGTGAAATCATCTATATCAAAGATAATTATGAAAATATATAATGAAGACAGTGAGTTGCAAAAAAATGTATAATTGGTTTAGAAGAGTAAGTTACGTAAATTTAAAATTGATAAAGATTGTGTTTTTAGGTTTGGAAAGAGGTTAAGTGTGCCTTGTGATTCACAGTTGAAGAAAGAGATGATATATGAAGCTCATAGTTCTCCATTTGTAGTTTATCCTAGAAGTGCTAAAATGTACAGAAATATTCAGGAGTATTACTAGTGGGATGGAATGAAAATAGATATTTCTGATGTTACTATGAATTGTTTGACTTGTCAACAGGTTAAAGTAGAATGATAGTTACCGAAAGGGATGCGTTAGCATTTTCCAATTCTATAGTGGAAATGGGAAAATGTGTCCAGGGATTTTGTAGTGGGATTACCAAAAACTTCTCAATGTAACAATACAATTTGGGTTATTGTTGATCAATTTACTAAATATAAAAATTTTCAACCTATTTGAGATACTCTATCTCTAGATAAAATTTCTCGATTTTATATCGAATAGATAGTCAGGTTACATAGATTTCCCCTCTCCATTGTATCTGATCGTGATTCTAGGTTCACTTCTAACTTTTTGAAGTGCCTTCAAAAGTCTTTGGGAACTAAATTAAATTTCAGTATTGCTTTTCATCCTTAATCAGATGGGTAGTCAGAATAAACAATTCAATCCTTGGAGGAGATGTTATGTTCTTGTTCACTGGATTACCAAGGAAGTTTGTACCATCATCTTTCTTTGGTTGAGTTTTTTTATAACAAAATATTTTATTCTAGTATACTGATGGAACCATTTGAGGCATTATAAGGAAAGAGGTGTCTAACTCCAGATTTTTGGGATGAATTAGGTTAAGGGAATTTGATTGGACCAGAATTGGTAGAAGAGATGGATGAAAATGTTTAGTTGATTAATAAGAATATGAGAACAGCTCAGAGCAGGCTGAAAAGGTCTATGGATAACCGAAGGAATGATCATTATTTTAAGGTAGGTGATCATGTCTTTCTCAATGATTCTCCATAGAAATGTGGGATGCATTTTGGTAATAAGGGAAAGCTGAGTTCGAGGTTCATTAGACCCTATGAAATCCTAGAAAATGATGGATTAGTTGCCAACATAGTGGATTTTCTTCCATTCTTATCCCAGGTACAAAATGTTTTTCATTTTTCAATGTTGAGAACTTGTATACTGGATCCGTCTCATTTTTTGAGTCTGGAGGTTGTTCAGTTGGAAGAGAATATTTTTTATGAGGAACAACCAGTCCATATTCTTGACCAAATAGAGAATGTGTTTTGAAATAAAGAATTTCAACAGGTAAAGGATTTGTGGAAAAACCATAAGGTCTAAGAGGAAACATGGTAATCTAAATCTTTTATGAGGGATAAATACCCCCATTTATTGGATAAGTGAATAAAATTGTGAGGAAGCAATTTCCAAAAGGGGAGAAGGAATTAACATCCCAGGTAAATAAAAAATATAATATTTTCATATTTATTAATATTTGTGAATTAAATATTAATTTTACTTTAAAGGGGGTGATACGTTCCATGGCATACCCGACATGCAACAATGGTTTTCTCCAAAATCTTTTGTTTCCCACAATATTGATTCATACAGAAAAATTAATAATATAATATTATTATTTTAAATGGAAGTTAACGTATAGACATTATATTGGTGGGAATGAACAAAATTAAGCATATTATGATAAATTATGTTTGTTAAATGTTTTTACATTTATCCAATAAAATTTAGAGGCTTAAAATGGAAATGAATCCAATTTTAATCATAAATACTCTAATATTTTTAAAAGGTAGTTTTACCACCCTTTGATGGACAACCATTTATAAATATATTTTTTCCTCTTTTATATATACCATTGGAAAAAATAAACTTCTTCTTTATAAGTGGGGTATCAAAATTTATTTTGGATAAATGTTTGGTATTTTTCTGATAATGTTCATTTTTTATGAATAATGAAAAATTCTGCATTTTAAGTCAAAACGGTCTTATCATCTAATTTATTTATATAGTTATATTATCATTATAATTGGTTTTAAAGATTAATTGGATTATATATTTATCATTTAATCAAATTTTATTCATTTTATGTAATTTAATTAGGCAATTGTACATAAACACATGTCAATCTTTTTGTAGTTTTTAACTTTTTAAAAACATGCGTTTCGGTATTGACAACGGGAATTAATTTTAAAATTATTTATAAAAATTATTTTTTTTTAATTTTGAAAACACGATACAATATTTTGAATCAGTAGGTCCAAATTGATTAAATATTTACCTTTTATTTTTTAACACTATTAATTGTAACTTCAATAAATATTTTATTTACCGTGGTTAAAGGATAAATATGGTAAATAAGGGTAACAAAATATATTATAATATTATTAAACTACCATAAAATTTGTCCTAATACTATTTGATGAAATATTTATGACCATGGGATTCCTTTGGTCTCTTTTGGGACCCCATGGAGCCACTTTTATGCGAAAATGACATTTTATAATAATTAATTTAATGTAAAGAAAATTGTAACATAAACGTGTATGTTTTAGTGAAATAATTTTTATATGGGGTTATATAAATTATATCTTTTAATATAAATATTAATTATAAATCTAATAATATTTCTCAAATCATGGTATTTTATTTTTAATTTTTACACATCAAATAAAAAAATTATTTATGACACAATGATGATGTAGTGATTTCATTATTAATGAATGCTTTTAATAAATGAGATTATAAATATTAAAATAAACTTATTTTAAAACTTTTTATGCCATACAATAATTTTAGGGATGATTATAAATTTTTATCTTTTAATTAATTAATGTTTTTAGAAATTATTAAGTTGTAAGGATTTCTGAAAAAGTCATGATATGAATAGTATAAAAATTGGCATAAATGAGTTTTTTAAAACAATACTATTTTATTCAATGACTAAAAATATAATATTTGGGAAAATTAGTTAGATAATATTTAAAAGGTAATTAATAAACCACTTTAATTTCAATTGGATTTGTATAGCAACTATATTCACAATATAGTATGAATATTCAAGAAGACACTGTAAGAGTTAAATTTGTTAACTAAGGGTTAATGCTTAAAGATAAAGTTACATTTGTGACCTATACATGTGTAAAACCTATTGTTTGAGATTTTTCTGAAAAATAAGTATCATATATTTTACATAAATTACATTGGGACCATTTGAAACCGAAAACCATTTTATAATAAAACAATACTTTCAAACATTCCTAAATTGCCCCTCCTCCCTCTTATAAAAGGGAATCACGTCTACCCATTTAATCACACCTCTCAATCCCCTTGGATTGTCCAACCTCTACCCAAATAAGCACCAAACATCCCTAAATTACTCCTAGAAGCCATTCCTATGGTAGAAGTCAATTCAAGAAATCCTTTTAGCTCAAATCAAAGGGAGTTTCCCGATTTAGAGGTAACGTCTTCTCTCAAGTTCATTTATTTTATTTTCCACCTCCACTCCCTATTTTATTAATATTCATTGATTAAAAAAATTATCAGTAATACCAATATAATTGGATTTTTATATGATATGGATTTTAACTACACTTACACACACCTCCATCAAATGGATACGAACATACTGTTTTTGTGTACGGTGAACTACTGCCTCACGAAATGATTATTGTTGGATTTTACCCTACAACCTATCATAGTGTACATTATGAATGAACTATATTTATATAAATTATATATTTTTTAATTATATATTTTCATTTCTTTTGTATTTTTAATTTAAATCATACATTTATGCTTTCTATAATGTGTAATTATGATAATTTCATTTGAGAAGTGTGGACTACCCCCCCCCCCCTCAAAGTGATATGACTCGTTCATGGCATACATGGAACATATAAAGTATGGAATTAATAAAATTATAAAACTTTTAAAAAATATGATATTATACTAGAATTATAATATACCTATGTATCATTTAGTTTTGATTCAATTAAATATAAAATAGAAATGAAAGTAGTGTTCATGCGTAGATATGGCTTACCTTCTCCATGAATGATGAATTTCATTTCATATCTACAAACATTATGTTCTATTATAAATACATATATATACTACATATATATGATATTTTAATCAATAATATCATTCTGGAGTTAATGGAATTTTGACAACATGGACAATTTGTAATTATATCAAGTTTATTTTTTGACTCAAGTACCTCATATCCACAAAACTACGGATATTAACATAAACAATAATGTAATGTTCATTATATTGTAATAAGATATTTAAAAGTAATAATAAACATGAATGATGTTATTAATAATTTATAAATTAACTTAAGTTTATTATTCAGCAAGAACAAGAAACATATGTGATGAGTTAGACTCAAGTGAATGGACTTCATCTCAATCTCCTTTTATTGAGGAAAATTTTGATTTAAACACGAAATTATTTAATAAGTTGTATAAACCCCTTTGAATTTGCATCTAATTAAAATGTAATATTTTTCAACAATGTTTTTTACTAAAATAAAAAAAATAATTTCTATTTTTTAATGTATGTGATGACGGTGACCTTTCATCCGCTACGAGCATTATTTTATATCTGGCTTCATTAACAAGTCATAATGTTTTAAAAAAAGAAAATAAATACCAAATACCCTTTTCATGTATTTTTCGGTTGAAAGTGGTTTTGATAATGTATTTATTATGTAAGTATCTTGAAATTTTATATTATTATTGGAGTGTGGAAATGTTATCTTTCCTTTATTCTAGTTTTATGTGTTACGATTTTGTTATGGTTCTTGGGAATTTTTTATTATATGGGTAGTTCCGTGATAATCATAGGGAAGGTGATCCCAAGATAGATCTCCAATGCATTGGGTAACATGGAATAGGTAAAAATTAATGTTTCTCCTAATAGATTTAGGGAATATGTTTTGATGGGTATTCCAAACATAACTCTATATGTGGTTGTGAGAAGTACAATGTATGTATGTTATGAATTACAGAAGTTACCTTTGTGATTTATGATTTCTGTGTGTTATTCATAAATCTTATCATTTCAAGAGCTATTTTAAAGAATATATGTTTTATGATTGAATAACATGGTTTCAATGAATTGTATGAATTGATGGACTATTTTTTCATTACCTTATTTCATATCCCTTATTGATCTTTATATGCTCATCCTAATTTTTTGAAATTTTTTTCACAGGGTCTAAGGAAGGGTAAGATAAAAAAATAATTCAAGAAAATTTTTATCAAGAAAAGAATTGTTATTTTATTTAATGAGTTTTATTATTCTGAAAAAATTGGATAGAGTATAAGTTTATACTACTTTGTATTTGAGATGTAATGTAATAATTATGGATTAATTATCTAAAACTCTATACCTAAAAATATAATTAATGTAACACCCCAAGCTTCCATAGTACGCTTCTCTTTGAATAATACAATAGCGTGTGTTGTACGCAACTTCAAGTTCTAACACACCACAACCAATCAAACTGGCCGTTATGAATAGTAATACCCACGTTCTGAAATTTATTAATTTTAACTTTCAAAATTGACATCATTTTTGGATTCGGAATGTCGAAATTAGCTTACGGTGAATTTTTTGTATTTTTCTTAAAACTTTCTATTCTTGATGAATAGTGAAAAATAATGAGTTATAGTTTAAAACCGAATTTTTATATAAATAATTATTTATTTTATTTAAATTTATTTTAGGTCAAAATAGATATATAATACCTTTATAAGGTCAATGTAATTCATCAGAGTCAGTTTACAGTAATATTAGACATATAGAAATTTTATTGAACAGTTTATCGTCTTTTACCCACCTCCTAGGAGCATTTGAAAATTTATATAAAACATAATTTTACCACTTATTTGAGTTGAATTTCAAAACTCTGAGAGACACGGTTGATATCAATTTGTAAAATTTGGTTCAATAAGATAGAAATAATTTTTGGTGAATAGTAACTTTTTACTTTTATTTACCACGGTTAAAAGTAAAAAACTATAATTAAGGGTAAAAATGATATTATTATTACCCTAACACATGTAGAAATTCTATTGGATAAGTATAATTCGACCAAATAAACCTTAAGAATAAAATATGCACCTCTTTTGTCCACATGGTTTAGATTACGACATTTATTATTATTAAATTCAATGAAGAGTTAAAAGAGTTAAAATCAAAGTTTAATAACTAAAATATTTTTAATATAGGATACACATAAGATAAATTCGACTATAAATATTCATTATAAATATAGAAATATTTCCTACATAATTTTATTTTATTTATATTCCTTAGACATTAAATAATTTAATTTATTTATGACACAATGATGATGCAGTAATTACCTAATTAATGAATGATGAAAAACATTTACATTATAAATATCCAAATAAATATAATTTGAGACTATTTATGAAATCGACTAATTTTATAGGTTAATAGGACAGATTAGGGTTGGTTAGATTAATATTTTTCCATGTAATAATGTTTTTATGAATTTAGAAAAAAAATACTAAATAGTGTCAAAATTGACATAAAAGTGTTTTTTTAAAAAAATTATATTATTAATTGATATTCTATTCTTAAAAATATAAGGATCATAAAAAAGAATTATATAATTATTGGTTTATCATTAATGAACCACTTCAGGTTCTCTTGGAATTATATAGTATGTTTATTAACCATATAATATAAAAATACAAAGAGACATGGTAAATGTAAAAATATTTAACTAAGTGTTAAATCTAAACAATAAAGATAATATATTGACCCAAACCTATCTAAAACCTATTGGTTGAGTGTTTTTCTACTCATAGCCACCTTAGACTTTAAATAATACATTTTTGAGCAATTATAAACCGAAAATTATTTTATTATAAAATATTATTTCTAGCTTTTCCTAAGGTGCCCCTCACCCCTCTTATAAAAGGGAACTCTACCTTCTCTTTAATTCACACATTGAAAACCATTTGGCTCATCCAAACCCTTCCCAAATACCCTCTAAACTATACTATCTTAATCCTAGATTCCATCCTTTAGTCATAAATACAACCTATAGAGCCCTTTTGATAAAATCCAAATGAAGAACCCAAGAAGAGTTAAATATTTATCACCTCTTTCAAGTTCCTTTCTTCTTCCACTTCCTCTTTCTTTGTTATTTCCATTATAAAATAATAAATCTTGTATCTTCTATATAATTATATGTTATTATAATTATGGTACAACCATTTTCATTATTTTGTTCATCCTTTGAATGACATGTCACCATAGGTGCGTATGTACGGCTTGCCGTCTCCACGTCGTGGTGTAATTTGTATTCAATACATTATTATTTTTATGTGTATAATTATGTCTAATTTAAGTAAATAATAAATATAAAATGATAATGATTTTTTATATATTATATACCATCAAATTATTTATTATTTAATATCGAAATAATGATATTGTCGCTCGTGCATACGTACGGATTACAGTCTCTACGAACGCGATGAGATTCGTTCCCCATCATATCCATTCAAGAATAATTTTCATTAGATTATTAAAAATAATGTTTAAAGACTTAATATAATTCTTAATATGAATAAGATACATCCTATCCATAACAAACATTACTTACATAACAATGTATATAAAGTAAAACGAATCAGTTAACACCCGAAATGACGATAATACTAATATATTATTAAAAATGAAATATTAAAAGATCATATATGATATCATATTAATGAATGTGATTATTGTATAATTTAATAAAAATTATTTCACCATTATACAGGAGGTTAACCAACCCTCGACCAAGGAAAAGTACATGGTAAGGGTTAATTTCACAATCTCTTTATTATGCGAGGTTGTTTTTACAAAAGTATCTACTGGGACATCATTATCATCCACATCCATGTTTCTTAAAAATGTATTTCAAAACATTTTTACTATTTACTAGTCTATGGGTTAAAGTCATTTATACCCTTATTTGACTTTTTATAAAATGTTTTGAAAGTAATCCTTCCATCGTTTTCCAAAAAAGGCACTTTATGAACATTTCGAGAAAATTAGGGTAAGAATGTTTTTTTAACTTATACAGTGGGTGCAGCTATTTTCGTCGATTGTAACATCGTCGAAGCTTCCCTTAAAATTTTATAAGAATATTTTCAAAATAAATTTTTTCCTATGTGACTCTTAAATTATTTCAAAATAGAAAGAGATATTTCTGTAAAAAAGGTTTTGATTTCATCTATGTCAACATCCTTTGATGGATTTTAAGATTATTTGAAGTTGTATTATTATGATACAAAACATACATATTGTATTAAAGGTTTTGTGATATGTTGGAATGTGGATGTTCTATTTTATTCCATTCATGGTTTATGGTTAATGTATTAAAATTTATTATGCTAGTTTTAATACGTATGTTTACATTATATTTCAACCTTTTCATATGAGGAATGTATTGGACATAGTATGTGATGGGTGGAGCCCGCTATAGCTCCTCGATACATCGGTAGGACTCATGAAAAAACTAGACGTGTAATTGGGCAAGGCCTTTCCCAATTTGAGATATGGTTTTGGTCGAGGCCTTAATCATTTTTAGACGTCTTGGCCGAGGCCTTGATAAAATGTTTCAGAATGTCTAGCATTATAACTTCCCTCATTATGAAAATAAAACTGATAGTTCATGTGGTTATTCAACTAGTATAATACCCATGATTATTTTTTATTATGGGACTATTTACAAAGCTCATATTCCTTCCATAAAAGTATTCATGTTTATTATTGGTAAAGGCATGTAGTTTCAATTATTCACCATGATTAATATTTATGTTATCTTCTGTTGTATTGCTTACCCGTACTGAGCATTTGAGCTCACCCCTTTAATATGCTTCATTCTCCCAGGATATGAATGAAGTTAGTTATGAGTGACTTGTAGGCATAATCTAGGAGGCTTGGATGTTTCTAATATAATAAATTCGTGTTGTATTTCTTTTCAAGTTTTAATGTTGAACTTATATATGAATCTTGTTTCCAATAATACTAAACCCATCGGTCTTTCGATACATGATTTCCTTGTGATCGTTCCAATGTTATGTAATAATGCACCTACTATAGGTAACTAGGGTCGTGGTGTTATAGTTTGTATCAGAGGAAGTTTAGTACAAACCATGGAAACTAGATTTAGATAAACTCCGATTAGAGCACATAGCCCTAAGAAAGACTTTGAGGATTAGTATATAAGAAATTCCTAGAATTTTGGTAATGTAGAGATTTTGTGAGTTTTCCAATAAATATATCCTTGTTTTGGTATGAGTAGGTATAGGCATCTCTGGCACAGATGTACCTAGGGGTAAAACCCAAAAACACCGCTTTGAGCTAGACTCGAACGAGAACTGCTACACAACAATAGGCCTTGTTGTACTCTTGATTACGACACTCCCAGGGGATTTGAAAAGGATAATTCTCATTTTCATTAAAAATAAATATGAAGTGTTTATGAGTATATACTTCCTCAAAGAAAACATTTTTTATGATTATAGATTATATCCATAAACTGTTCAATATATGTTAAGTGTTTTATAAGTTTTGATTTCTGTATTGCGATTCATAAACTAATCTAATGTATTCCATTGTATATAAATGGCACCTAGTGGAAGGAATGGAAACTATATCAATGAACACACTACATATAGGTATTTCCCTCCTAATCAAGATAATTATAGTGGAGCTAGTGACACAACTGGTGTTGTTCAGCTAATCACCATACTGGGACAACTCACTCAGGTTATGAATAATAACCATACCCGTATGGATCACCCTGATCCGTAGCATGGAGGATCAATGTTATATCGCTTAATTAGACAACAAACACCAACATTTAATGGGGGTACAAATCCACTAGTAGTTGAGAAATGAATAAATTCCTTGGAGAAAATATTTTGCGCCTTGGGGAGTAGTGAAAGGGAAAAAGTTTACATGTCAGTTTACCGCCTCAATGGAGATTCTGAGAAATTGTGGTCATTGATTCAAAACACAAAGGAAGATGATGAAGTATCAAATATGGAATGGAGGGAGTTTAAAGAATTTTTTTTAGAAAAATACATTCCTCATGATCATCGAGCGGATATGGAAAGACAATTTATGAGTCTGAGGAAAAAGGTGGATGAGAATGTCACAGAGTATGAAGCTAACTTTACAAGGTTATCAAGGGATGCTGTAGATTATATACGTAACCCAATAAGTAATATTGACCATTTATTTTATGGGTTAAAACTATTTCTCTGTCAAGAATTAGTATCACAATCCTTCTCATCATACAAAAATATTGTCTCTTGTGCTATCAAGATAGAAAAGGAATTCTCTATGTCTTATGACTTTAAAGAAAATAAAGAGAAGAAGAGATATTATTACCACTCTGGGAAATGAAATAAGGAAAAAAGGAAGAAGGGAAGATTTGAATTTCCACCCTGTGATAATTGTGGAAGGAAGCACCCTGGTGCCTGTCTAAAAGGAAAAGGATTATGCTACAGATGTGGACAGAAAGGACATCTTACTGGTGATTGTAACGGAAATAAAGATGCTACCAATGTTCAATGCTACAATTTTAGGGAGATGGGACATTATTCAAATGAATTTCCTAAGTGTTAGGGAATCATACCTCAGAAAAGGCCAAGGGATCAAGGCCAAGCTTATGAAATCACTACTGCTGAGGTTGAAACCCCGAAAGATGTGGTGGCAGGTAAATTAATGGTTTCCCCATGTTTATCCAATGCATTATTTGATTATGGATCATCAAATTGTTTCATATCTTCCTATTTTGCTAAAAAATTTGATATTTCCAATTTTATTTATCAAGGGAGTTGTTAGTCAAAAATCCTAAGGGAAGTATCATTACTACAATGTTTTGCGAACCAGTTCCCATTAGGGCATATACATGTTCTTTATCTGCCAATCTCATCATCATACCCATGATTGAATTTGATATAATCCTCAGTATGGATTGGATTTAGGACCATGTTGAAAAAATTTATTGTAATAAGAAGGAGGTTACAATTTTTGATGATGATGATAAAGAACACCTTATCTTTAGAGTAGAATTGTCACCACCTAATTCTTATCTAGATCCACCTCCAGCAGCTCAACTAAATTCAATTATTGGGGAGGAAGAGAATGAAAGAACTATGGGTGAGGAAAGTAATGTTCAAATATAGGATGTACCTATTGTGTAGGAGTATGTTGATATATTTCCAGAGGATTTATTTGGACATCCTCCAGAACAAGAAATTGAGTTTTCAATTGAATTAATTCCGGGTTCAAGACCCATATCGAAGACACCTTATGAATGGACAATGTGGAATTAGTGGAAGTAATGAAACAACTAGAGGAATTGGGTAATAAGGGATTTATTAGCCCTTATGTTTCTCCATGGGGATCCCCTGTCCTTATGTTACAAAGAAAGATGGATCTATGAGGTTGTTCGTTGACTACAGGGAAATAAATGCTATAATAATAGAAAACAAGTATCCCTTACCTCGCATTGATGATTTATTCGACCAACTTCATTGAGTTCAATACTTTTTAAAGATTGAACATCGATCTGGATATCATCAGTTGTGTGTGATGAAGTAAGACATTCCGAAAGCAGCATTTCAAACCAGGTACGTACATTACGGGTTTACTGTAATGCCTTTTGGATTGACTAATTCACCCTCTGTCATCATGGATCAAATGAATAGAGTTTTCAAGGAATATATTGATGATGTTTTAGTGGTATTTATTGATGATATCTTGGTATACTCAAAAATCTACGAAGATCATGAAAATTACTTGCGCATTATTTTGAAGACTCTGAGAAGACATAAATTATATGGGAAGTTTAGAAATTGTGAATTCTGGATTCAGGAGATTTCCTTTCTTGGCCATATTGCCTCCAAGGATGGAATCTCTATTGATCCTTCTAAGACTAATGTAATCCAAGAATGGTCAGCACCGACGATTATATCTGAGGTACGTGGTTTTATTGGTTTAGTAGGTTATTATCGGTATTTCCTCTATAATTTTTCCCGATTAGCTAACCCATTAACAAATCTCCCACGAAAAGGGGGGAAAATTTTTTGGACAAAAGAGTGTGAAATTTTTTTGAAGAACTAAATAGAAGATTAATCAATGATCCTATCTTGACTCTACCATCAGGGAATGAGGGGTTTTTTATTTACTGTGATTCATCAAAGAAAGGAATTTGTGGTATCCTTATGAAATATGATAGAGTTATTACATATGCATCACAATAGCTGAAAATTCATGAGAAAAACTATCCTACTCATGATCTTTAGTTAGAAGTTGTAATATTTTCTTTGAAGATTTTGGAGACACTATCTATATGGTGAAAAAAGTGAGATTTATACTGATCACAATATTATGAAGTATATTTTCTCACAGAAAGAACTCAACCTGAGGCAAAGGAAATGGCTTTAACTACTCAAGGATTATTATTGCACAATACACTACCACTCGGGAAAGGAAAATAAGGTGGCTGATGCTTCAAGCAGAAAGGATCATGGAGTTTTGAACAAGATAAGAGTTGACAAGGATCCTATATACATGGATATAGTAAATATGGATATGGGATTCACCATGGAAGGTGAAACATAAATAATTTTTCAAATGGTTTCCAAACCATCTTTACTGGAAAGGATAAAGAGTTCTTAGACCAATGATGAAGAGTTTCAAAAGATGATTAAAGCCGTGAATGATCGGAGACTGCGTGACTTTGTGTATGAAGATGGGATTTTGAAATTTGGGAAGAGACTTTGTGATCACGATATACCTGATCTAAAAAGAGAATTTCTGGATGACTCTCACAGCCCCAATTTTTCTCTACACCCTGGGAGTACCAAAATGTATAGATATTTGAAGGAACATTTTTGGTGGGACAACTTAAAGAGGGAGATTGTTGATTTTATGTCAAGATATATGGTTTTACAACAAGTGAAATTTTGAAGGCAACATCCTGGAGGAGTCTTGCAACCTCTTACCATACCTAAGTGGAAATGGGATAATATTACGATGTAATTTTTCATGGGACTACCAAAGACTCCTATAAGGAATGATGCAATATGGGTCATTATTGATCATCATACCAAGTTAGTACATTTTATTGCTATAAGAGAAGATTTACCACTTGAATGATTAGAAATACTATATATTAATGAAGTTGTAAGACTTCATGGAGTACCACTATTTATTGTTTCTAATCATGATCCCCATTTTACATCAAGATTATGGAAAAGTATTCAGAAATCCCTGGATACTGAACTTCGTTTGCGCACTGCCTACCACCCCCAAACTGATGGAAAATCAGAACATACTATTCAAGCCTTAGAAGACATGTTGAGATCATCCTCAATTGACTTTCAAGATATAAGGGATCAATATTTACCTCTGGTAGAATTTTCTTATAATAATATCTTCCATTCAAGTATTTTTATGGCACCATATGAAGTGTTATACATAAAGAGATGTCGCACACTAACCTGTTCAGATGATGTTGGTGAAAGAAAACATGAAGGCCCAGAACTTGTGGGGGAAACGATGGAAAATGTGAAGGTAATACAAACCCACATCAAAGCAGCTCAAATTAGACAGAAGAGCTATGCCGATAACCAAAGGAAGGATTTGGAATTTTAGGTAGGAGACCATGTTTTCTTGAAGGTATATCCAAGGAAGGGTGTTATAAATTTTGGTAAAAAGGGAAAATTAAGCCCCAAGTACATCAGATCTTTCGAAATTCTAGAACGAATTGGGGCTGTAGCTTACCTTTTGGCAATGACGCCAAGTCTCTCTAATGTTCATGATGTTTTCCATGTATCACTATTGAGAAAATACATGCCTGACCCAATGCATGTACTCACCATAGAGGAATTAGAGCTGGAACCCAATCTTTCATATTGTGAAGAGTCTTTCAAGGTTCTTGATACAAGAGAATAAGTGCTGAGAAACCAGACGACTCGTCTGGTAAATGTTCTATGGATAAACCGTAAGATGGAAGAGGCAACGTGGGAACCTGAAGAATTTATGATGAAGAAACACCTGAGTATTTTTAGGTAATAATACTCAAGAAATTTCAAGGACGAAATTATTTGAAGTATTGGAGAATGTGACATCGCAAGCTTCCACCGTACACTTCTCTTTGAATAATAAAATAGCATGTGTTGTACACAACTTCGAGTTCTAACACACCACAACTAATCAAACTAACCATTATGAATATTAATACCCACTTTTTGAAATTTTATAAATTTTAGCTTTTAAAATGGACTTCATTTTTGTATTTGTAATGTTAAAATTAGCTTGGAGTGAATTTTTCGTATTTTTCTGAAAACATTCAATTCTTGATGAATAGTGAAAAACATTGAGTTATAGTTTAAAAATGAATTTATATTTAAATAATTATTTATTTTATTTAAATTTATTTTAGGTCAAAATAGATACATAATATCTATATATGTTCAATTTTATTCATTGGATTCAGTTTGTAATAATTTTAGATATATAAAATTTTTATTGAACTCTAACTGAATGGCCCAAAGGCCTTCATTTTTATTGATTTTTATTGAACTTTTTACCTTCTTTTACCCACCTCCTAGGAGCATTTTTAAATTCACATAAAACATAATTTTACCTCTTATGTGATTTGAATTCAAATAATCTGAGATACATTGTTGATATCAGTAAGTAAAATGTGGTTCAGTAAGATAAAAATAATTTTCTATGAATAGTAACTTTTCACGTTTATTTATCACGGTTAAAAGAAAATAGGGTAATTAAGGGTAAAAATGATATTATTATTACCCTAACACATGTCATAATTCTATTTGATAAGTATAATTCGACCAAAAACAACCTTTGAAATGAAATATGAACCTTTTTGGTCCACTTGGTTTAGATTAGGACATTTAGAATTATTTAATTCAAAGAAGAGTGAAAAGAGTTAAAATCAATGTTTAATAAATAAAACATTTTTAATATAAGGTTACACATAAGATAAATTATACTATAAATATTCATTATAAATATAAAAATATTTCCTACAAAGTGGTATTTTATTTATAGTTTTTATACATTATATAATTTAATTTAATTATGACATAATGATGATGCAATAATTACCTTATTAATGAATGATTAAAATAATTGACATTATAAATATTAAAATAAATGTAATTTGAGACTTTTTTTGAATTCCACTAATTTTCTAGGTTAATATGACATATTAGGGTTGTTTAGATGAATTTTTTCTGATGTAATAATGCGATTAAAAATTTATAAAAAAACAAAATACCAAATAGTGTCAAAATTGACATAAAAGAGTTTTTAAAACAAATATTATATTATTAATTGATATTCTATTAAAAAAAATTTAAAAATCGGTCAAAATATTTATATCATGATATTTGTATCATTAAATAACCACTTGGGGTTATCTTGGAATTAAATAGTATGTTTATTAACCATGAAATATAAAAATACAAAGAGACATGTTAAATGTCAAACTATTTAACTAAGAGTTAAATGTTAAAGATATAGTTAATATAGTGACCCAAACCTATCTAAAGCCTATTTCTTGAGTAGTGTTCAACCCATCCCCACATTATCCTTTAAATAATCCATTTTTTAGCCATTATAAACCTAAAATTATTTTATTATAAAATAATATTTCTAGATTTTCCTAAGGTGCCCCTCACCCCACTTATAAAACGGAACTCCCACTTCTCTCTAATTCACACATTCAAAGACATTTTTCTCGGCCAAACCCTACCAAAATACCCTAAAAAATATCCTCCCTTCATCCTTGAGTCCTTCCTTTAGTCATAAAGCCAACCTATGTAGCCCTTTTGATCAAATCAAAAGGAAGAACCCGAAGAAGATGTAAAAATTTCATCACCTCTTTCAAGTTCCTTTCTTCTTCCACATCCTATTTCATTGTTATTTCCAATATAAAATAATAACTTCAGTATATTTTATATACTGGGGTGTTATTATAAATATGGTATAACTATATTCATTATTCTATCCATCCTTTGAATGACATGTCACCATACATGCGTATGTATGACTTACCGTCTCAAAGTCGTGGTGTAATTGTTGTTCAATACATTATTATTTCAGTGGGTATAATAATGATGTGTAATTGATGTAAATAATAATTATAACATGATATTGATTCTTTATATATGACATACCATCCAATTATATATTATTTTAATATCAAAATGATGATATTGTCGCTCGTGTGTACGTACGGATTACCGTCTCCATGAATGCGATGAGATTCGTTCCACATCGTATCCATTCAAGACTAGTTTTCATTATATGATTAAAAATAATTATTAAAGACTTAATATCATTAATAATATTAATAAGATACATACTATCCATAATAAACATTACTTATGTAACAAAGCATATAATGGAAAATGAATCACTTAACACCCGAAATGACGATAATACTAAGATATTATTAACAATGCAATATTAAAAGATCATATATGATATCATATTAAGGTATATGATTCCTGTATAATTTAATTACAATTATTTCACCATTATAAAGGTGGTTAACCGACCCTTGACCAAGTAATAGTACAAGGTAAGGGTTAATTTCACAATCTCTTTATTATGTGAGGTTGTTTTTAGGTAAGTATCTACTAGGACATCTTTATCATCCACATCCAAGTTTCTTAAAAATGGATTTAAAAACATTTTTACTATTTACTATAGTATTGTTTAATGTCATTTATACCCTCATTTTACTTTTTTTAAAATGGTTTTAAAGGAATCTTTTCATTGTTTTCCAAATAGGACACTTAATAACCTTTTCGACAAAAGTAGGGTAAGAATGTTTTTCTTAACTTATACGGTGGGTGCAGCTATTTTTCGCTGTTATAACATCGTCGAAGCTTCCCTTACAAGCTTATAAAAATATTTTCCAAATAAATTTTTTCTTATGTGACTCTTATATGATTTCAAAATAGAAAGAGGTATTTCTCTAAAAAAATGTTTTGATTTCATCAATGTCAACATCCTTTGATGGATTTTATGTTTATTTGAAGTTGATTTATTATTGATACAAAACATCGATATAGTATTGAAGGTTTTGTGATATGTTTGAATATGGATGTGCTATTTTTATACCATTCATGTTTTATTGTAACATTATTGAAATTTCATATGCTAGTATTAATACGAATGTTTATGTTATATTTCAACCTTTTCATATGAGGAATGTTTTGGACTTAGTAAGTGACGGGTGGAGCCCACTATATCTCCTCGATGCATCGGTAGGTCTCATGAGACAACTAGACATGGAATTGGCTGAGGCCTTTCCAATTTCATATATGGTTTTGGCTGAGGGCTTATTCATTTTTAGACTTCTTGGTCGAGGTCATGAAAAAATGTTTTAGAATATCCAGCATTATACATTCCCTCATTATGAAAATAATATTTATGGTTCATGTGGTAATTATACTAGTATAATACCCATTATTATGTTTTTTTAAGGGAATTATTTACTCATCTCATATTCCTACTGAAAAAGAATTCATGTTCATTATTGGTAAAGGAATGTGGTTTCAATTACTCACCATGCTTAATATTTATGTTATCTTTCGTTGTATTTCTTATCCTTGCTGTGCATTTGAGCTCACCCCTTTCATATGTTTCATTTTCCCAGGATATGAAGAAGTTAGTTATGAGTGAATTGCAGGTATAATCTAGGAGTCTTGAATCATTCTAATGGAATAAATTTGTGTTGTATTTCTTTTCAAGTTGTAAAGTTGAACTTATGTATAAATCATGTTTCCAATAATACTAAACTAATCGGTTGTTCTAGACATGATTTACTTGTGATCATGCCAATTTTATGTAATAATGCACCAAATCTGGGTAACTACAGTTGGGGGATTACACTAAAAGTCAATTCTTTACAAAACTCAAGATTATGTAATGTTTAAGGCTGGGGCCTTATAAATCCATTCCACAATTATACTATTTTCAATTGGCCTTTAACTACCAAGGAATATTTTTAATTATGTGTATGCCAAAAATCTAGGCCTTATGAAAATGTGATGTTATCATGGTTCATGTTCTTTGATTTATTTATGATACACATCTTATGATCAAATAAGATTTATGTCGGGGCTCTATTTTATAATATATGCTATGTAGGGTGTGGTTTTCAAATGTTATTACAACTTTTTCATACCCTTATTCCCATGATATGTTGATATATCTCCTGTATACAATTACTGAACATATAAAATCACCCTTTTTTTGTTTCCATTTCTCAAGCTATAATTGAAGGTATTATGTATCATATTTCTAAGAATGGTTCTAGTTATGAAGAACATAGTGGTATATGATGTATCTCACTTATGAACCATTTATTTATGATTCCATGTTTGCATAGCCATTGGACCTTTATGATCCTCAAGCATGTGTTTTTGTAATGTAATGAATATTCATCTAAAAATGTAATATCTATGTATGAGATGTTTTGGTCTTCATAGTTATTATCAAGGGATATGTTTTGTTAACATTTGGAAACATGGATGAGAAAAATGTAGTGAATAACCCATTGGATGAGTCTATGTATAAGATAACATCCTAATGTTTTGAAAATAAATAAATTACGGGGTTTATATAGAAATGTACCCCTATTAGGATAATACATGAGGGAATTGTTTTGGAAAATATTTTTCTAGGGGTAATGAATCTGAAAAGGGTGAGTTGGTATTTACATTATCATTACCTAATAAAAAAACTAAGCCATAATATGAATGTAGTTTTTCACTTTCAAGGGAAATATATTGGTAATTTCACATTTTCTTTATGAGCCATGAAGAAGGATTCAAGTAGATAATGACCATGAATGACCCATGATAAACCTAATGGGTCATTTGTTGAAAAGAATTTGTAATGACATTGACATATTATAACTGATATTTTTTAATTATGTGGTTTTCTTCTAAGAATAGATTTTCTAATACTATAAATTGTGTTTTTGGATAATGGAAAAATTATATGGAACAAGGTAAAAATTGAATTTTATATAAAAATTTGTGATGGGAATCCAAACAATATGATAACTAGAGTTAAATAATTTTTGATTATGACTATTCATTTATCATGATATACGATTAATAACATTCACATTTACCAACTCCAAGACTCACCAACGAATGAGAGGATTGAGTTTGATATGAGTTTGGGTAGTCGGTATTATGGAGGAATGAATATTTCATTTCATATGTGTCCATAACGTTCGAAGAAGCACCCAAGTGGATATCGTAAATGAATGAGTATTGTTTTTCAGTGATTAAAAATGACATGTAATTAATAAGGAAAAAATGCAATTTCTTTATTACAATGGACGAGAATAATTTTCTCCTAAAAGTATCATATATAGTTGAATGTTTTAAATTATGAGTGTATGGGAATTAGGAAAATTGATTTACTTGGGGAAATATCATGAAGAGAATAAGAAAACTTTTATGGGTAATGGTTATATAGCTGATTATTATGAGATTATGAATGAAATATATATGGAAATAATGTTTCTGGAATAATATGAAGAATACTTATTAATGGTTTATGATGAAGGTGTAATTATTGAAGAATTTATGTATTGGGATTCATGAATTATATTGTATAAGTATTTTACCTATAATTTTTTGGTAATAATGATAATGAAAAATCATTCAATTTTGTTAATTTTGGAATCATGTATTCCTTCAGGTAAGATTAACTTAAAATTTATGGATACTATGATGGGTTTAAGATTTTTTGATTGATCATAATATCAATTTCATATAAAACCATTTTGAGGATTTATGTGATGGGATTTTGTCAAGATTAAGGATATTTGGGGAGTCATCTATGGAAATACAACCCTTTGGTTTTATTTTAAATTTATTGAGAAATTTATTTAGGGAGGAATTCCTTTATGTTTTATGGACCTAAAATTAAACATATTGGTAACCTTTAGAGTATATGTTATTTTTTATGGTTCGGTAAATATGATTTTTTGGAACATGGTAATTATATTAATATAGTATTTTAAAAATTAGAACCAACATATCTGGAGACAACTTGACACATCAAGAAAGGCCACTAGGCTTTAATCAAAAACGAAATGACGATAAGGGTATATCACCTAACATTAAACAATGGGAAAGTGAGCTTATAGTCTGTAGAAATGAAGGGAAATAATGCTTCGTATATGTCTTGGTGTTTGGTATGTTAGCATGTTAATGATTCGAGAAATTTTTTAAAAAGGATTCTACCACCATTATCCATACCATAATTGAAATTGGAAAATATCACCATGTATTTTTTCATCAAACTCCATGAAAAGTCTGAAGGGAACAATTCTATATGGGCTATATTTGACCACTGAAAAAAATTCAGAAATCAATATCACTTTTAGATATAATTTCACTTTAGTACATCTTTCATGGATATATATTATGGAAGTGGAAACGTTTCATGGAGTATCTCATTCCATTTTCTATGATCAAGATATGAGGATTACCTTGATGTTTGAATGAATTATTCTATAGTATTTGAACGTATAGTTTATTTTCATCACTAAATATCACCCTTAGATAGATGGTTATTCAAAAAAACAATTCAAACCCAAAAGGATTTGTTGATTTCTTTTTCTCCGTACCTAAATGGTGTTTGGGATCATCGCATTCCTCTAGTTGTGTTTTCAAAAACATGAGCTCTCACATGAGTATTAATATGGATCCTTATGAATACCTCTATGAATATAAGTGTATATATCCACCTTTATAAAAATAGGTTGTCGAAATAAGGCTATTAGAACTGGATATAACAACTGAATTGGAATGTAAGGTTAGAGCCATTCCAAAACACATATAATAGGCACAAATTTGAAATAAAATTTATACTAATAATCACTAATGTGATTTGAAATATGACAATGAGGAAAATGTATTTTTAAGAATTTATACATGGAATAATTTAATGACATTTCTCATGAAGGGAATACTAATCTTTTGCTATATTTTTTCCTCTGAACTTCTTGATCATGTCAGGACAGTAGAATGTCGGTTAGACCCTCCTCCAAACCTCTATCAAGTCCATGATGTATTCCATGTATCTCTCCTAAGGAAGTACATACGTGAGTGTTCACATGTACTAAACTCATAATCTATACAAGTAAAGAAATATATTTCATATAAGGATAAACTGGTTGAAATTCTTGATTATAGAGATAATTTTCCACAGAACAAGACTAATAACATGGTTAATGTTTTATCATGAAACCACAAGCTTGAGGGAGATACATTAAAACATGAGACTGTAATGAGGTATATGTATCATCATTTTTTATATTTGAGTGATAATTATTTTTGGAGACATTCATTTTATGGGGGTATAATTTAAAAACATAAGAATTAATTATTTTTCTCAAATATGTTTTTTAGATAGATTGTGATACATGCAACAATGATTTGAAATCAACCATAATATACTATTTATATTACTATTTAACATGGATGTTATGACGAATCCATTAAATATGGTGGTATGAATTGGAATAATGAAATTTTAAATATGATGTATATTGGATTTATATATATAATGTATTAATAAAAACAAATCAATTCTTAGTAAATTATTTATTGGTTTCCAAAATTATATTTTCTCATAAAATACATTAATTGCATTTCGTGAACAAATAATAAAAAAATTAATTTTTTTTTCAAATTAATATGAGAAAAATAAATTAATTTTTTCACTGTGCAAACATAAATTAGGTTATATTGGTTTTTTTGGGATATTTCTAAAAATTCTACTTTTCCAATGAATACACAAAAATACTAGTTTTTATTGAAAAGTTACTTTTTATTTAAATAATATAGAAGATAATTTTTAGTTTTTAAATGTTTCTAAATGTATAATCAGTTAAATTATATTATAATTATACAATTATAGGTCATTTTAGTCAATTTCCTTTAGAATTATGATATAAAAACTTTTAAAATGTTTAAAACTTTTCTTATTTGATACCCGCATTTCCATCTCCTCAACAAGCTTAATTTAAAATTAAATTCTCCCACTTATATTAATTGAATTTGAAAAAATAGATTCCAAATTATGAATTAGAATAATTAGTATTTCCAAAACATATTTGTTTTCCCTAATTAATTGTTAAAATTGAAAAAAAAATGTCACGAATAAGGTTAAAACGGGTTTACTAAGGGTTAAACAAAAAGGATTTTAGGTAAAATAAACAAATAAATTATTAAAACCCCATTTTAATTTCATATTTAGACCTGAAATTCTCAATATTTATTGAACTACCCATTTTTTATCCTTGTGTGATGTGAAAAATGTGAGTACACTTTTTTCTTTTCAAAATATCAATGTTTTTCCTCTCCAATGCTAATAAAAGGACAACCCCTCTCCTCTCCACTTTACACTTCTAAAAACGTTTAGATCATCTATGAAGAAAACAAATAAAATTATTAATTCCCTCCCAAAAAACCTATAGGAATTATTTTGATTATAAATCCCTCCTATGAAGGCTTTAGGTGTAAACCTAAAGAGGTTGTCTGAAGAACATGTATAGTCCCTAAACATGCGTTTTCATTTCATCTCATCCTATAAATCCATCATATTATTAGGATATTATGATATAATAACCCCAGTATCTAATATATAACTATATTTTATTATTTTAACGGAATACCCTATATTTATCTCCTCTTATATCAAATAGGAAATTAAATTTTTGATCATGTGTACGACAGACTTCCACCACGTGAACTGAAGTTATACATTTTCCATAACCACCTCTAATGTCTAGATATAATGATTGATTTTATTTGAAAATATGATATTTATGATATTAATATAATTATCTAATTATAATATAACAGCTACCTTCTTAAATTCCACCAAGTTGGTAAATAATATCATCACACATGTTTACGATGGACTATCGGCTCATAAACTGATTTGATGTGTTTTTCATTTATTTTTTACGTGGACGGTAATTGTGATATATTATATAAATATATATGATATTTTTAAAATAATTATAATTCTATATATATTGTATCACATTTACCTGCTTAGTTTCCATTCTATAGGGGATATGATAACGTCGCCCGTGTGTATGGCGGACTACCACATAACGAGGTGATGTGCTTCATTTTTTATGAACACTTTACATAGAAGATAATAAAGATAAAATTGAATCTTTTATGTGATATATATATAATCATTAGGATTCTATATATTTTAATTATTATTTACATTTATTCTGTTACATCCATTAAAAAATTTAAGTAGTGTTCATGTACACATATGCTATATTGTCCCCATAAACTGTATATTTCATTTTCTATCTCTATATTTTATTCATTATGATAAATATTTCTATATTGAATAAAAATGGAATTTATATAATGGATAACATTATCCATATAATCGAACAATGATAGAAAATTAATTTACTAAAAATACAATGTAAAAACATACAAAAAAACAATGAATTTTTTACTCAAAATGTGATGTAAACAAGGAATTGTTAATAAATTTGTAATAAAATGTCAAAAGTAAATAATATATGGTTTTCTAAATATTATTATGGTTCTATAATATATTTATAATAATCATGTATTTACTATATAGGTGTTCTAAACTTGTTCAAAGGATTTAAAGAATTCAAGAAATGAATTTATAATCTCTCTTTATCTCATGAAGAAATGTTCAATATTCAATGATCATTTATTTTATGTGGTCTATATACCAACCATTTGATATTTTATATCATTAATACAAATATTTTAATGATATTTAGTGTTTAATTATATTTTATTCTTTAATGGGGTGTAATATTCGAATGTTTCCAAAGTGGAAATGGATTTTGTCTCAATTTGTCTTCTTTGGTATATACATTATGTTATGAACCTATATTATTTTAGGATGTGTGTCTATAGACAAATTAAAATTTAATATAATGAATTTATTTATTATCAATTTATTATAAGTTTAATTTAATTTTATTTATTAATGTTGATTCTAATTTAATGATGCCAAAGTGGTTAGGGTTTTTTTAGTAATCCTATCATTTATCAGGATTCTTAATAATTTTACTTCTAGTCATGAAATATTATCATATATATCATAATAAAATCAATTATTTTCTTCTCCATTGGTCATTTATTAATAATACATGTTTTCATTTCATTTTCCACTCTTAATTAATTAAATAGAACAAAATAGTTTTATAATTAATATCATCTTTATTCCGCTTTCCATGTGAAAAACAATTTTCTTCTCTATCCTTATTTTGTATAAATATTTTCAGAAAATATATTTATGTTAATTTGTGTATTTTTAATAAATTTTTACCCTTTTTTATTTTAAAAATATTTTTAAAATAAATTATCTTTTCATTTTCAAAACAAGGAATATTTGACATTTATATAAAATGTGAATGGAATCATTATTTTAATGTGTACAACATTTCCTGCCGTCATGAACACTGAATGTTTCTATTATTACCTTGTATGTTTCAAATTTTTCTTCAAAAAATATTATTTCTAAAATGTTTATGAATTTTATTTTATAAAAATTAAATTTTAATTTTTTTTATTTTTCTAAAAAAATGTTTTAAACTATTTTTAAAGCCTACATTATATGTTTCAAAGGTGATTTTTAGAGAAAAATATTTTAAAAATATTTTTTGTTTAAAAATTTGTTTTCAAAAGTAAAAAAGATAATTTCCATCTAGAAATGTTCCATGTGGTCTTTCAAATTCATTTTAGATCTAAGATGGCATCCTTGAATGTTTCTTATACTTTACTAGGGATAAAATATCAGGTTACCATTCTTATTCTACTATGGATAGTTTATATTTGTGATGACAATATGATTATGAAACCTATTACTATTCATCGGGATAAACCATATAAAATTATAATGAAACCTACTAATTTATCCACATTATAATCTATGATGAAATGATGAAATGATAATGAAACTTGTTTCTTTTCCATTGGTTATACGATGATGAAATGTTTATGAAACCCATTACTTTTCATGGGTTTTGATATGATTAATGTTTTATGATATTATGAAACACATATCTATGATTATAATAATGTCATGTGTGGGACCTATATCTCAGTCCAATACATTGGGTAATATTGTAATATCAAAAGATATATTATAGATAAATAAGGAATTAACCTATTTTAGTAAGGGACTCTATCCAATATAACAGTTTTTGGAGTGAACTTAGAAAACATGAATATTTGGGGAGTGAATCTAATCCTCTATGATAGTCTTGGAAATTAGCCTGGAAAAACTTACAAAATTATTTTCTATGCTTATGTGTATGAAGAAAATTGTGCCTTATGCCAATATCATATTATCATAGTTCATGTTCTTTGATTCTATTATGATTAATGATTTTATGAACTACCAAGATTTGTTCCACGACTCATGTTTATGTTCTATGATCTATTGGGTACAGTTTTCAATTTTTATTCACATGCTATCATACCGTTTTTCACTTAATATATTAATCTATCCTTATTTACCCATACTGAGCATATGAGCTCACCATTACTTATGTTTTCTTTTCCCACATTTTGATGAATGTTATTATATATGATATGCTTAAGAAGGGTTGTAGTTATGATTAATTTAGAGAGAGATTCCATATCTCACTTATAAACTGTTTTTTATGTTTCCATGTTTCCATAAGAGCTAGAACTTTATCGTCCTCAAGAGTATTCTTGTTTAATATAATGAATTTTCCTCTAAAAATATGTAACATCCTTGTATGAGAAGTTTCAAACATTAAAATCGGTATGAGAGGATATTTTTAGTTAATATTTAGAAACTAGGATGGGAAAACATTAGGTAAGAACCCGTAGGATAAGTCAAGCATTAGATAACATCCTAATGATTTGGCTTGGAATAGATTATGTAGATTACCTAGAGATACATCCAAATTATGAAATTACATGTCCTAGTGGTCCATTCATAGATTTATATAGGGGTAATAACTCTAAAAGAGGCATAGAGGGCTTGACTTCATAATTACTTGATACATGACAGGAGCTCTTACAGTGCACCTAGTTTGACAATACTATTGATGTGGCAGTGTTTTCATGCTCTCTCCCACATACTTTTTTATATTTTTTGTTTACTTTTTAATATCAAACCTTTGTGTTTTATGTAACATTTAGCAATTGTTTTATTTTGTAAATTATTTTATCAAAACATGTTTTTATTTATTAAAAGTGTGTTTTTATTGATATCTGTTATTATTTTTCAATAATAAAATTAAGTTATTATTTAAGTTTCATTCAATTAATTCTCTTTGTTATTAGTTTTCAATAATTTTTAATTAATTAATTAAATTAATTAATTTTATATTCTTTAAATTGTAAATAAATAACTCAATTTGGTTTTTAGTCTTTTAATAATTAAATTAATTTTAACAATTTAAGTTTATTCATTTAATTTTTCTTATTATTTAGTTTAATTTAATTATTTATTTAATTGGTTAATTAATTTAATCAAGTAATTGTAAATATTTTAATATGTTCTTTAATTATTCATGTGTATAAATTTTAATACAAATAAATTCATTCTTTTAAATAAATTATAATTAATTTTATTATTTAACTTTGTTGTTTTTTGTTTTTAATTTCATTCTATCTAATTTATTTTTTTAATAGATTAAACTATTTTTAGTTTCATTAAATTATTTTATTTATTTAATTTTTTTTGTTGTGTTTGTTTGCAGGTGTTCGGTCGCACGGTCCGTTCCTTTACGGTGTATGTGCCACCGTTTCCAGGCTAACTGTCTCACCATGAACATTCTTCATGGTGTCACTGTGTCCACCTTATTACTGTCTCACCGCATCATCCTGCTACCATAATCTCCACCCCACCCATGGTGTCTATGCCACCGTTTTAGAAATGGTGACACAAAAAACCCTCCTCACAGTGCGTGTCTCACTGTATCCCAATACCACCCTCACCATCTTCCTCGCTCACCGTGAACCCCCAGCACCACTTTCTTCCATCCTTCCTGAAGGGAAGGCATGACCATCGATAGACCTCACCAAAAACTCCCAGCACTGGTACTAGTAGCGCGAGAGATCAGAAAAAACACACATGAATCAACTAATAGCAGCATGAAATACCTAATCAAAACCATAAACCCCAAAATTCTTCTAAATATAGAACTAATGAAAATCAGATCTTCCAGATCCGTCCACACCAATGTCTGAATAGTCTCCCAAATCTTGCTACCCACACCAATGCACAGAATAGATCTGTGTCGCCCTTCGGATAGTGCTGGACAACCTAAAGCTACCTCGGCCCTCATTTCCCCTGCCTATTTTCTTGAGCCGAAGCCACAGGTGACCCACCGGCCTAAACCCAAGTAGCTCCCTTGTTACCAGCCGACCTCGTCGCCCCACATCACCAGAACACCATCTCATTGCCGCCTCCTTCCCTGCCTTGCGCTGAAGCTTCTGTGCGTCGTGCGCCATCGCCTCCTACACTAACTCCCCCTTTCTCCCCTCTCATCTGCGCCGAACAGATCCCCCCCCCTCTTCATTGTTTTAATATTTTATATACTATATAATAACATTTTTATACTTAATATATTTATAATATAACTATTATAGCATATAATATAACATTATATATCATTATATATATATCATATACTATACAATAATAATAATAATAGGTGTAATAGTAAATAGAATATAAGTTTTTATATATCATAATCACATATGGATTAATTAAATAAAATATTTATTAAATATATTTTACTAATAATTTAGGTATTATAATATATATATATATTAATAAGTTTTTTTAAGTAGTAATATGAATATATAGTATATATATATAATAGTTTCATTTTACTTGACTCACGTGTGTTTTTTTGGGTTTCATGTAGGGGAAGCTACTGGTAGAAGCGGGGATAAATTAAGTAGTTCGTGGAAAGGCGCGAGAAGATTCTTGAGATCGTTGAAAGGTATTGTTTGCACTTACATGGAGTTCACTCGGGAGCTAGTTACACCCGCCCAAAATCACGCCCCATGGATCTGTTGTATGCTAGGTCGTTTATTGCTTTTTTCAGTTTTCATCTCTGAATAAGAGGACTCTCGACTCCACTCTTCAATAGCAGCCAAGGCAGGAGAGCCAAAGGCCAGGGGCCTGGCAGAGCAACGAGGGGGGTGGACATCATTCCAAAGTGGGGGGGGGGAGACTCCACCCGATTCAGACTTCCATTCCTTCCACATATCACGAACTCGGACTCTTCGACTGGGAGATGAGTCTCTGCTCCTCCATTCTCTACCTCTCCTCCGCTACTCTGTTTCTGGTGTTTTATGTTGAGTCTGTAAATACTCTCATTGTGTTGCATGTTTATTTAATTGAACTGTGATATTTGTTTCATTTGTTTTTGTGTGTTCATTCTTATTCTCTTCATGTTGTGATCTTAAATCTCTATAAATGGAGATCTAACTCTCAAGGCAGGACTCATTTTATGAAACTCAACACGATCTGGAGATCCGCACATTAACGTGATCGTGTTCTTTATATTCACCTTGGTAGATCGTGTCTATGAGTTAGATTGAGTGAGAGAGAGATCTTGCGTATAATGATTTCTTACTCTCTTCTCTCAATTATTCTCCCCTTATTGTCTTAACATCTCAAACTGAGAATCAGGATTGGTTGTGCGATGTGACGATCTTAGCAGGATCATTTCGCCGAGTGAAAATATTTGGCTGGTATGATCTTTTTGATTGAATCACTTGTAGTTCGGTGGAATGATTGAGCATAGAAGAAATTCTATGTTTGAGTGTTTAATTTCTAGGTGAGATTGGTGTGTGATTTGAGACATCGATCATGCACTGAGAGAATTTGAGAATTGTTGATTAATTTCTTAAGTTAATCTTGGATGGGGAGTATAGGGTGAATTAACCTAGGTCCGGCCTTGTCCACACTGACATTCTTCTTCTGTGTCTTGCTTTCATTTTTTTTCCTGGTCTTGTCATGTGTCTCTATGTTTTTTCACTTTTCTATACCTGTATATCTCCCCACTGTGCTCTTCAGCACTGATCAATTTTTTCTTAGGGTTAGGATTCTATTGTTTTAAAAATATTCAGAAAAAAAAAAGATTTTTGGAACGACCACATAGGCTCTCCACACTGCTTCCTTGAGAGTGACACTGATGTTAGCCATTGTGCTATATTTTGGGTCTTTATAAATGTAAACTTGACCGTCCTCATGAAAAGGATGACCCTCATATTTTGGCACCGTTTCCAGGGAAGAAATGAGTGTATTAGTGGTTTTACCATTTTTTCTTTAAATAAAAATAAAAATATATATATAGAAAAAAAATGGCAATTATGTTCTCTTTTGCTGACAATGATTTGTTTGATTTCTCTGATGTGCAAGCATTATATGAGGATGTTGACTTATTCCAATTTTGGCTACAAAGCCGACCATAAGGAGACCCCTCATAAGTGACAAAGGTTGTAACACATGAGACCAAACAACAATATGCATACCGATTCAATCAAATTATGAGGGTTTCAGAGGGGAATCAGCCCACCAAGAAATATTTACTGGCTGCAAAGAGGATCAGGGAATTCCTAGGACCTAATTAGTTGACTCTAGAAGATCTGAGCATGGAAGTTCCCCAACAAGCCACTGAAGTTCCACCTTCTTTAAAGAAACTGAGAAGAAAGGAAAGTGGACATAGGATGAGTGACAAAAATCTAGAGTTTCCTATTTTTGAGCCTGGAGAACCTTCTAAAATGCTGCTGGATTTTAATGAGCTGCATCCCCAATATGTTTTCAAGAGATGGAAGGATTTGGGATGCGAAGACCTCGAAGAAGCTGGACATACACAGGGGGATCATTTTATTTCTTGTACTTCTATCAATGATATTTTTTGTACTGAAGTGTCTAATGATTTTTCCTTGTTTTCACAAGACGACCCGACACATGACATCCTAAGATTTTCCTTGTAAGACACCACATCAGAGATCATCTATTTCGAAGAAAGGTTGGAGGAGGTTGACTACCTTCCTCCAGCCATAGAATTTTTTCTAGGATCATGGCTTAACCAGGAGAAACAAACAGCATCACTTCAGGGAGTTGACTTCACCTTAGAAGAACTTTTTTTTTGATTTTTTTTAAACTAATGTACATTGTGATTCTCCCTATGTAGATATTGAAAATGCAATACACCGTTGTGATTTCCTAGAGAGCGAGGAAGTTTCGGTATCATCTGCTGAAGAGTTAATGGAACTCCCAATCCTGGATAACACTTACATTTGGGAGTTATTTTGAAGATGAATTTTTGGAGTTGTGCACTAGAATATCAGTGGATGATGACACATTATTTTCATTCCAAGAAGAAATGTTTTATTTGAATGAACCAGAAGGAAACTAACATCCATGTTTTCTAACATTACAACTTGTGCACGCTCAGCCTCAAGCAAAAGAAGTAGGGTAGTACCCCTACATTCTTTATTCCCCTCCATCACTCAACATGAATTACGTCACTTCCCAGGAGGGGAATTTGTTTGAAGCTACACATGGGGTACTCTAAATATGGAAAAGAAATGAAGTTGGAAGGAATCACACCTAGTGGTTCCTGAGCAAGAAGTTAAATCCCATATCCAACTGGGTGTGATCTGAGGACTGTCCAGCTGTGGACAGTCAAACTACAGAACCCCCTAGGGGGTTATCCCAGGATTATCCTCTTTCATTTCCTGCTTTAGTTTCTTTTTGCATGTTGTTTTTAATTTGAGTGTTTTTTTTTCTTAGGACAATAAACAGGAAGTATATTCCATGTGGCAATCATTCACGTCTCAGAGGAAGAGTACACTAAAGATCATGGATAACACTCCCAATCTCACACTTTTTTGTTTCTTTTTAATTGAGATTTAAATCTTGAACACTAATGCTAACTTGTTTCATCATGTAGGTTCCCAACTGGAGCAGCCAAAGTTCATGAAAATGGGAATAAAAGGGAGAAATTTGTAAATTTGAGAAGCTTCCCATTCATGGGATTATTGTTTTATGTTTCAATGTTTTACTCTTCGCGTTTTTATTTCATGCTGTTGTGAACTAAGTGTGGGGGAGTCCCCTATTTTTCTGTGAAAAGTAAACTGTGTTTTATTCATGGGTGTTTTTCTTCTAATATCTACTAAGTTAAACATTATTTTGAGCTGATTTTTATAACATGCACCCACCCACTTCTTTCAATTTCATTATGCCACTTCTGCTGCACATCATTGATAAACATGCTACTATCTGAAGTAAATTGATACAAACCTTTTTCTTCTCAGAATGATTAAAGCATGAATAATTTAGGAATATAAATGTACATGGTTTCTGATGAGGTTGGTGGGGTTGCACTTTTCTATTTTTTTGTGTTTTTGTTTTTATTTTCATTTTCTTCTTGTGGGGAAAAGAAAATGTTTGAACTTCATTGATACCCCTCCATATCCTTTTTCACCTAAAATGTCTATATGTTTTGAACTTTAACTGTCTCCCACCCTGAGATTCAACATTGGGGACAATGTTGGGTTTTATGTATGGGGGCGAGGGTTCATTATAGTGTCATTTCGAATCCCCACTTCTTGAACCCAAGTTTGTGTTTGTTTTAAAAAATGGTAAAAAAATTCAATATTATGGTTCAAAATTCCTTCAAATTTTTTCAAAATTTATTCATTCCATGATGGTCATTGGAGGTTCATCGCAACTTAGTTTTTGTCCTGTTTAGTGGATAACTGTTTGTTGGATGTTGAGAGTGGAACTTAGTCATAAAATGTTAAGCATGAATGATTGTTGAGTGCAATTGTTCACTGTCTCTATGGATCTACCTATTTAGGAACTGAGGATGAGAGTATGATAGGATAGGTTTTGTGGGATTATGATCATGACTCAGGGTAACATAAAGTTTTCACTAGAACCCATGTGACTCACTTTTTAATAAAATCATATTCCATCACTTTAGGGAGTCAATTCGAATGATTATTAATTAAGTCCTTTGTAACTGGAGTAAAATAGGAAAATGGGATCCCACGGTGAGTATCCGAGACAAGGTGCACTGGGTGCATTTATGTGAATAAATAAAGCCAATTTCAATCTTAATAAGTGCTATGTACAGTGCTCTGCAGATGGAATAGGGCTGGTAAAAATAAAAATAATGTTCCCTTGTCAAAAATGATCTCATTAATGTGAGGGGAATTTTGAACCCAGATGAATAAGGGAGAAATTTACATGGTTAATATTCATTTTAGTTTAATAAATAAAGTTATCAATTTAATGGAATTTAATTCTTTGAACCTGGGGGAAGGTTAGAATGGAAGGTTCCCTTGGTTAAGTTTTGAGTTCCACTTCTTCTAACCTGTCAACACTCCTTGAATTAGAACTTGAACTGGAAGGTGAAGTAGGACAATTAATGAATACACATAGGAGTCATGACATACTTGAAAGTGTATGAATTTGTGAGGCTTTTGAATTCTAGTGAGTATTTGAATCTAGGAAGGGCATCATTTTTGAACACCTTTGAAAAGATTGACCTATTGTTTCTTTTGATCATATGGGTATTAATGTTTATTCATGCACATTGTTTTGAACTGAACTTCACAAATCATCTTTCTGTTTAATGTCAAATGCATGTACTTGTTTGAGGGAAAACAAAGTTTTAAGTGTGGGGGAGGTTGATGTGGCAGTGTTTTCATGATCCCTACCACATACTTTTTTATATTTTTTGTTTAATTTTTAATATCAAACCTTTGTGTTTTATGTAACATTTAGAAATTGTTTTATTTTGTAAATTATTTTATAAAAATAAATTTTATGAATTAAAAGTGTGTTTTTATTGCTATCTGTTATTATTTTTCAATAATAAAATTAAGTTGTTATTTTAGTTTCATTCAATTAATTCTCTTTGTTATTATTTTTCAATAATTTTTATTTAATTAATTTAATTAATTAATTTTATATTCCTTAAATTGTAAATAAATAACTCATTTTGGTTTTTAGTCTTTTAATAATTAAATTAATTTTAACAATTTATGTTTATTCATTTAATTTTTCTTATTATCTTGTTTACTTTAATTAATTATTTAATTGGTTAATTAATTTAATCAAGTAATTGTAAATATATTAATTTGTTCTTTAATTATGCATGTTTATAAATTTTAATACAAATAAATTCATTCTTTTAAATAAATTAAAATTTATTTTATTAGTTAACTTTGTTGTCTTTTGTTTTCAATTTCATTCTATATAATTTAAATTATTAATTGATTAATCTATTTTTAGTTTCATTAAATTAAATTATTTATTTAATTTTTTTTGTTGTGTTTGTTTACAGGTGTTCGGTCGCACGGTCCGTTCCTTTACGATGACTGTGCCACCGTTTCCAGGATAACTATCTCACCGTGAACATTCTTCATTGTGTCACTGTGTCCACCTTATTACTATCTCACCGCATCATCCTGCTACCGTAATCTCCACCCACCCATGGTGTCTCTGCCACCATTTTAGAAACGGTGAAACATCAAACCCTCCTCACCGTGTATGTCTCACTGTAACCCAATACCACCCTCACCATCTTCCTTGCTCACCGTGAACCCCCAGCTCCACTTTCTTCCATCCTTCCTAAAGGGAAGGCACGGCCGTCGACAGAACTCACCGAAAACTCCCAGCCCTGATACCAGTAGCGCAAGAGATTAGAAAAAACACACATTAATCAACCAATAGCAGCATAAAATCCCTAATCAAAACCATAAACCCCAAAATTCTTCTAAATAGAGAACTAATGAAAATCAGATCTTCCATATCCGTCCACCCCAATGTCCGAATAGTTTCCCAAATCTAGCTACCCACGCCAATGCATGGAATAGATCTGTGTCACCCTTCGGATAGCGCTGGACAACCTAAAGCTGCCTCAGCCCTCGTTTCCCTTCCTCTTTTCTTGAGCCTAAGCCGCAGGTGACCCACCTGCCTGAACCCGAGAAGCTCCCTCGTTGCCAGCCGACCTCATCGCCCCACATCACCAGAACACCATCTCTTGCCGCCTCCTTCACTGCCTTGCGCCGAAGCTGCTCTGCGATGTGCGTCGTCGCCTCCTGCATGAACTCTCCCTTTCTCCCCTCTCATCTGCGCCGAACAGATCCCCCCCACTCTTCATTGTTTTTATATTTTATATGCTATATAATAACATTTATATACTTAATATATTTATAATATAACTATTATATCATATAATATAACATTATATATCATTATATATATATCATATACTATACAATAATAATAATAGGTGTAATAATAAATATAATATAAGTTTTTATATATCATAATAATATATGGATTAATTAAATAAAATATTTATTAAATATATATTACTAATAATTTAGGTATTATAATATATATATATATATATTAATAAGTTTTTTTAAGTAGTAATATTAATATATAGTACATATATATAATAGTTTCATTTTACTTGACTCACGTGTGTTATTTTGTGTTTCATGCAGGGGAAGCTACTAGTAGAAGCGGGGATAAATTAAGTAGTTCATGGAAAGGAGCGAGAAGATTCTTGAGGTCGTTTCAAGGGATTGTTTGCACTTACATGGAGTTCACTCGGGAGCTAGTGACACCCACTCAAAATCATGTCATGTGGATCTGTTGTCTGTTAGGTCATTTATTGCTTTTTTCTGTTTTCATCTCCGAATAAGAGGACTCTCGACTCCACTCTTCAACAGCGGCCAAGGCAGGAGAGCCAAAGGCCAGGGGCCTGGCAGAGCAGCGACGGGGGTGGACATCATTCCAAAGCGGGGGGAGGAGACTCCACCCGATTCACACATCCATTCCTTTCACATCTCACGGACTTGGACTCTTCGACTGGGAGATGAGTCTCTGCTCCTCCATTCTCCGCCTCTTCTCCGCTGCTCTATTTTTTGTGTTTTATGTTGAGTCTGTAAATACTCTCATTGTGTTGCATGTTTAGTTAATTGAATTGTGATGTTTGTTTCATTTGTTTTTGTGTGTTCATTTTTATTCTCTTCATGTTGTGATCTTCAATATCCAAAAATGGAGATCTAACTCACGAGGCAGGACACAGTTTATGAAACTCAACACGATCTGGAGATCCGCACATTAACGCGATCGTGTTATTTTTATTCACCTTGGTAGATCGTGTCTGCGAGTTAGATTGAGTGAGAGAGAGATCTTGCATATGAGGATATGTTACTCTTTTATCTCAATTATTCTCCCCTTCTTGTCTTGACATCTCGAACTGAGAATCATGATTGGTTGTGCGATGTGATGATCTTAGCAGGATCATTTCGCCGAGTGACAATCTTTGGCTGGTATGATCTTGCTGAGTGAATCACTTGTAGTTCAGTAGAATGATTGAGCATGGAAGAAATTCTATGTTTGAGTGTTTAATTTCTAGGCGAGATTGGTGTGTGATTTGAGACATCGATCATGCACTGAGAGAATTTGAGAATTATTGATTAATTTCTTAAGTTAATCTAGGATAGGGAGTAGAGGGTGAATTAACCTGGGTTCGGCCTTGTTCACACTGACTTTCTTCTTCTGTGTCTTGCTTTCATTTTTTTCCTGGTCTTGTCATGTGTCTCTACGTTTTTGCACTTTTCTATCACTTTATATCTCCCCACTGTGCTCTTCAGCACTGATCAAAGTTTTCTTAGGGATAGGATTCTATTGTTTTAGAAATATTCAGAAAAATAAAAAAAGATTTTCATAACGACCACATAGGCTCTCGACACTGCTTCCTCGAGAGCGACCCTGATGTTAGCCCTTGTGCTATATTTTGGGTCTTTGTAAATGTAAACTTGACCATCCTCATAAAAAGGACGACCCTCATATTTTGGCATCATTGTCAGGGAAGCAATGAGTGTCTTAGTGGTTTTCCCATTTTTTATTTAAATAAAAATAAAAATATATATAGAGAAAAAAATGGCTATTATGTTCTCTTTTGCTGAAAATGATTTGTTTGATTTCTCTGATGTGCAAGCATTATATGAGGATGTTGAATTATTCCAATTTTGGCTACAAAGCCGACTAGAAGGAGACCCCTCAGAAGTGAAAAAGGTTGTAACACATGATACCAAACAACAATATGCATAACGATTCAATCAAATTATGAGGGTTTCGGAGGGAATCAGCCCACCAAGAAATATTTACTGGCTGAAAAGTGGATCAGGGAACTCCTAGGACCTAATTACTTGACTCTAGATGATCTGAGCATGAAAGTTCCCCAACAATCCACAGAAGTTCCACCTTCTTTAAAGAAACTGAGAAGAAAGGAAAGTGGACATAGAAGGAGTGACAAAAAGCTTGAGTTGCCTATTTTTTAGCATGGAGAACCTTCTAAAACTCTGTTGGATTTTAATGAGATGCATCCCCAATCTGTTTTCAAGAGATGGAAGGATTTAGGATGCGAAGGCCTCGAAGAAGATGTACATACATAGGGGGGTCATTTTATTTCTTGTACTTCTGTCGATGATATTTTTTGTACTGAAGTGTCTAATGATTTTTCCTTGTTTTCACAGGACTACCAAGCACATGACATCCTGACCTTTTCCTTGGAAGACAACACATCAGAGATCAACTATTTCGAAGAAAGGTTGGAGGAGGTTGACTACCTTCCTCCAGCCACAAAAATGTTTCTAGGATCATGGATTAACCAGGAGAAACAAACTGCATCACTTCAGGGAGTGGACTTCACCTTAGATGAACTAGTTTTTTATTTTTTTTAAGCTAATGTACACTATGATGCTCCCTGTGTAGATATTGAAAATGCAATACACCGTTGTGATTTACTTGAGAGAAAGTAAGATTCGGTAGCATCTGCTGAAGAGTTAATGGAACTCCCAATCCTGGATAACACTTACATTTGGGAGTTATTTTTGAAGATGAATTTTTGGAGTTGTGCACTAGAATATCAGTGGATGATGACACATTATTTTCTTTCCAAGAAGAAATGTTTTATTGGAATGAACCAGAAGGCAACTAACATCCATGTTTTCCAACATTACAACTTTTTCATGCTCAGCCTTAAGCAGAAGAAGTAGGGCAGTACCCCTACATTCTATATTCCCCTCCATCAATCAACATGAAGTACATCACTTCCCCGGAGGGGAATTTGCTGGAAGCTGCACATGGGGCACTCAAAAGATGGAAAATAAATGAAGTTGGAATGAATCACACCTAGTGGTTCCTGAGCAAGATGTTAAATCCCACATCCGACTGGGGGTGATCTGAGGACTGTCCAGTTGTGGACAGTCAAACTACAACACCCCCTAGGGGGTTATCCCAGGATTATCATCTTTCATTTCCTGCTTTAGTTTCTTTTTGCATGTTGTTTTTAATTTGAGTGTTTTTTTCTTAAGAAAATAAACAGGAAGTAGATTCCATGTGGCAATCATTCAAGTCCCAGAGGAAGAGTACACTGAAGATCATGGATAACACTACCAATCTCACACTTTTTTTTCTTTTTAATTGAGCTTTAAATCTTGAACACTAATGCTAACTTGTCTCATCATGTAGGTCCCCAACGGGAGGAGCCAGAGTTCATGCAAATGGGAATAAAATGGAGAAATTTGTAAATTTGAGATGCTTCCCATTCAAGGGATTATTGTTTTATGTTTCAATGTTTTACTCTTCACATTTTTATTTCATGCTACTATGAACTATGTGTGGGGGAGTCCCCTATTTGTCTGTGAAATGTAAACTATGTTTTATTCATGGGTTTTTAGCATCTAATATCTACTAAGATGAACATTATTTTGAGCTAATTTTTATTACATGCATGCACCCACTGCTTTCAATTTCATTATGTTGCTTCTGCTGCACATCATTGCTAAACATGCTAGTATCTGAAGTTAATTGATACAAACGTTTTTCTGCTCAGAATGATTAAAGCATGAATAATTTAGGAATATAAATGTACATGGTTTCTGATGAGGTTGGTGGGGTTTCTCTTTTCTATTTTTTTGTTTTTGTTTTTATTTTCATTTTCTTCTTGTGTGGAAAATAAAATGTTCGAACTTCATTGATACCCCTCCATATCATTTTTAAACTAAAATGTCTATATGTTTTGAACTTTAACTGTCTCCCACCCTAAGATTCAACATTGGGGACAACGTTGGGTTTTAAGTATTGGGGAGAGGGGTCATTCTAGTGTCATGTCGAATTCCCACTTCATGAACCCAAGTTTGTGTTTGTTTTAAAAAATGGTAATTTTTTTTTCAAAATTATGGTTCAAAATTCCTTCAAAAAATTTCAAAATTTATTCATTCCATGATAGTCATTGGAGGTTCATTGCTACTTCGTTTTTGTCCTGTTTAGTGGATAACTATTTGTTGGATGTTGAGAGTGGCACTTTGTCAGAAAATGTTAAGCCTGAATGATTGTTGAGTGAAATTGTTCACTTTCTCTATGGATCTGCGTATTTAGGAACTGAGGATGAGAGTATGACAGGATAGGTTTTGTGGGATTATGATCATGACTTAGGGTAACTTGAAGTTCTCACTAGAACCCATGTGACTCACATTTTAATAAAACAATATTCCATCACTTAAGGGAGTCAATTCGAATGATTATTAATTAAGTCCTTTGTAACTGGAGTAAAATAGGCAAATGGGATCCCACAGTGAGTATCTGAGACAAGGTGCACTGGGTGCATTTCTGTGAATAAATAAAGCCAATTTCAATCTTAATAAGTGCTATGCATAGTTCTCTGCAGATGGAATATGGCTGGTAAAAATAAAAATAAATTACCATTGTCAAAAATGATCTCATTAATGTGAGGGGAATTTTGAACCCAGATGAATAAGGGAGCAATTTACTTGGTTAATATTCATTTGAGTTGAATCAATAAAGTGATCAATTTAATGGACTTTAATTCATGGAACCTGGGGGATGGTTAGAATGGAAGGTGCCCTTGGTTATGTTTTGAGTTCCACTTATTCTAACCTGTCAACACTCCTTGAATTAGAACTTGAACTAGAAGGTGAAGTAGGACAATTAATGAATACACATATGAGTCATGACATACTTGAAAGTGTATGAATTCGTGAGGCTTTTGAATTCCAGTGACTATTTGAATCTAGGATGGACATCATTTTTGAACACCTTTGAAAAGCTTGACCTATTGTTTCTTTTGATCCTCTGGGTATTAAAGTTTAGTCATGCACATTGTTTTGAACTGAACTTCACAAATCATCTTTCTGTTTAATGTCAAATGCATGTACTTGTTTGAGGAAAAATAAAGTTTTAAGTGTGGGGGAGTTTGATGTGGCAGTGTTTTCATGCTCTCTGCCACATACTTTTTTATATTTTTGGTTTACTTTTTAATATCAAACCATTGTATTTTATGTAAAATTTAGCAATTGTTGTATTTTGTAAAATATTTTATAAAAAAATGTGTTTATGTATTAAAAGTGTGTTTTTATTTCAATTTTTTATTCTTTTTCAATAATATAATTATGTTGTTATTTTATTTTCATTTAATTAATTCTCTTTGTTAATTTTTTCCAATAATTTTTAATTCATTAATTAAATTAATTAATTTTCTATTCTTTAAATTTTAAATAAATAACTCATTTTGGTTTTTAGTCTTTTAATAATTAAATTAATTTTAACAATTTAAGTTTACTCATTAAATTTTTCTTATTCTTTAATTTACATTAATTAATTATTTAATAGGTTAATTAATTTAAGCAAGTAAGTGTAAATATTTTAATTTTTTCTTTAATTATGAATGTTTATAATTTTTAATACAGATAAATTTATTCTAATAAATAAATTATAATTAATTTTATTAGTTAAAGTTGTTGTTTTTTTAAATTTCATTATATCTAATTTAATTTATTAATTGATTAATCTATTTTTAGTTTCATTAAATTATTTTATTTATTTAATTTTCTTTGTTGTGTTTGTTTACAGGTGTTCGGTCACATGGTCTGTTCCTTTATGGTGTATGTGCCACCATTTCCAGTCTAACTATCTCACCATGAGCATTCTTCACGGTGTCACTGTGCCCACCTTATTACTATCTCACCGCATCATCATGCTACCGTAATCTCCACCCCACCCACGGTGTCTGTGCCACCGTTTTAGAAACAATGACACAGCAAACCCTCTTCACGGTGCGTGTCTCACCGTAACCCCATACGACCCCCACCTTCTTCCTTGCTCACCATGAACCCCCAGCACCACTTTCTTCCATCCTTCCTGAAGGCAAGGCACGACCGTCGACAGACCTCGCTGAAAACTCCCAACACCGGTACCAGTAGCGCGAGAGATCAGAAAAAACACACACGAATCAACCAATAGTAGCATGAAATCCCTAATCAAAACCATAAACCCCAAAATTCTTCTTAACAGATAACTAATGAAAATTTGATCTTCCTGATCCGTCCATCCCCATGTCCGAACCATTTCCCAATTCCTGCTACACACGCTGACGCACCGAATAGATCTGCACCGCCCTTAGGATAGTGCTTGAAAACCTAAAGCTGCCTCGACACTCGTTTCCCCTGCCTCTTTTCTTGAGCCGAAGCCACAGGTGACCCACCTGCCTGAATCCAAGCAGCTCCCTCGTCACCAGCCGACCTCGTCGCCCCACATCACCCGAACACCATCGCATCGCCGCCTCCTTCCTTGCCTTGCGCCGAAGCTGTTGTGCGATGTGCGTCGTCGCCTCCTGCATGAACTCCCCCCTTTCTCCCCTCTCATCTATACTGAACAAATCCCCCCCCTCCTTGTTTTTTTATTTTATATACTATATAATAACATTTATATACTTAATAAATTTATAATATAACTATTATAGCATATAATATAACATTATATATCATTATATATATCATATACTATACAATAATAATAATAGGTTTAATAATAAAAAGAATATAAGTTTTTATATATCATAATAATATTTGGATTAATTAAATAAAATAGTTATTAAATATATATTACACATAATTTAGGTATTATAATATATATATATATATATTAATAAGTTTTTTTAAGTAGTAATATTAATATATAGTATATATATATAATAGTTTCATTTTACTTGACTCACATGTGTTTTTTTCGTATAGGGGAAGCTAATGGTAGAAGCGGGGATAAATTAAGTATTTCATGGAAAGGCGTGAGAATATTCTCGAGGTCTTTGCAAGGGATTGTTTGTACTTACATGTAGTTCACTCGGGATCTGGTGACGGGCACTCAAAAGCGTGCCATGTGGATCTACTGTCTGCTAGGTTGTTTATTTCTTTTTTTCTGTTTTCATCTCCGAATAAGAGGACTCTCAACTCCACTCTTCAAGGGCGGCCAAGGCAGGCGAGCCGAAGGCTAGGGGCCAGGCATAATAGCGAGGGTTTGGGCATCATTCCACAGTGGGGGGAGGAGACTCCACCCGATTCACACATCCATTCCTTCCACATCTCACGGACTTGGGCCGTCTTTAGCTGGGAGACGAGTCCCTGCTCCTCCATTCTCTGCCTCTCATCCACTGCTCTGTTTCTGGTGTTTTATGTTGATTCTGTAAATACTCTTGTTGTTTTTCATGTTTATTTAATTGAATTATGATGTTTGTTTCATTTTTTTTGTGTGTTCATTTTTATTTTATTCGTGTTGTGATCTTCAATCTCCAAAAATGGAGATCTAACTTGTGAGGCAGGACCTAGTTTATTAAACTCAACACGATCTGGAGATCTGCACATTTACGCGATTGCGTTATTTTTATTCGCCTTGGTAGATCGTGTCTGCGAGTTTGATTGAGCGAGAGAAAGATCTTTCATATGATGATTTGTTACTCTCTTGTCTCAATTATTCTCCCCTTATTGTCTTGATTTCTCGAACTGAGAATGAAGATTGGTTGTGCGATGTGACGATCTTAGTAGGACCATTTCACCGAGTGAAAATCTTCGGCTGGTATGATCTTTCTGAGTGAATCACCTGTACTTCGGAGGAATGATTGAGCATGGAATAAATTCTATATTTGAGTGTTTAATTTCTAGTCCAGATTGGTGTGTGATCCGAGACATCGATCATGCACTGAGCGAATTTGAGAATTGTGGATTAATTTCTTAAGGTGATCTAGGATAGGGAGTAGAGGGTGAATTAACATGGGTCCGGCCTTGTTCACACTGACTTTCTTCTTATGTTTCTTTCTTTCATTTGTTTTTCCTGGATTTGTCCTATGTCTCTATGTTTTTACACTTTTCTATCACTGTCTATCTCCCCACTGTGCTCTTCAGCACTGATCAGAGTTTTTTTAGGGTTAGGGTTCTATTATTTTAAAAATATTCAGAAAAATAGAAAAATATTTTCAGAATGACCAATTAGGCTCTCCACACTTATTTCTTGAGAGCAACCCCGAGGTTAGCCAGTGTGTTATATTTTGGATCTTTATAAATGTAAAATTGACTGTCCTCACAACAAGGATGACTGTCAACTATGGGATATTTTTGGGATTATTCAAATTTTCTTTACAAACAATCATGAATTATTAGGACATATAATGACAATGAATGTCCTAGTTTAGACCTATTGTATCATAGATTGAAGAGAAGGAATAATTATTTAGACATATTAATATTTTCTATATTATTATTTGGTTTACCACTATGAATATTGTTACTCATACTATAATTTTTATTATTAGTCAATGGAGAGAACATGATATGACTTGGTTAAAATTGAATATGAAAGAAAATGTGTTCATTAAAATTCAAATGGGATGATAACTATATTTAATTATATAATGATTATGCCTAATTAGTTTTCATGATATATGATTAATAAATTTCTCATTAAACAACTCTCAGACTCACCAAATAAGAGAAGGATGTATTTCTTTAATGGATCAGGTGGTGGAATCTATAAGAGAGAGAGAATCTTTAGATTCCTTTCATTCAAGAATGTCGTATGAAACACCAATTTAGATATCTTAGAAGAACAACAAGATGTTTTGAGTGTGAAAAATAAGCAAACAGAGTAAGTAATAAATGATGGAAAGGAAATATTCAATTAATGCAATTGATTAGAATATTGGTCTCTCTAAGGTATCATTCATGGATTAATGTTTTAAATGTTGAATCTATGGTAACTATGAATTTTTTTTCCTAGGTTGAAATACCATTAAGAGAATCATCAAGGATTTACAAGTAATGGTTATATTACTGATGATGAGGACACTACAAATGAAATATGAAATGAAATATTTTTAAGGAATAAGACAATGAATCATGGTCAATGGTGTATAAAAAAGTAAAACTATAAAAGTATTTTTGTATAATGATTCATGAATTATATTATAGAATTATATTTACCAATTTTATTTTGGTTATAAGAATCATGAAACATATACGGATTGTGTTAAATTGAAAAGAATATAAGTCTTTGAGTATGATTATCTTAAGAGTTAGGGATACAATCATGGGTTCATGATATTATGTTTTATCATATGTTTATAGTCATATAAACCCCTTCTTGGGTTTTATGTGATGTATGCTTATCTTGATTAAGGATATTTTGGAAGAAATATATGCTAATACAATCCCTTGGTTTTTTTCATGATTTATTGGAAATATTATTTGCAGAGGAATTAATTTACATCATCTAGACATAAGATTAAAGGTATTAATAAACATTAGAGTTCTTATTATAATTTATGTTTCATAAATGTGGGTAATTAAAACTTTGAAATTATAAAAATATATTCTTACAAAAGGATAACTAACATGTTGAGAGACAACCTTTCCCATCCAGTAATGTTGCAAGACTTGAACCCACAACTAAAGGATGAAAAACATTGATCACTTACTACTAGACAATGTAAGAGAGTACTTATGGTGTGAAAACATTAAGAGAGATATGACTTTGTATGTATCTTGGAGTTTGGTATGTCATAGGTTTTGGTATAAGAGATAGATTTCTTATGAGATGATCCCACAATTATCTATACCAAAATGGAAATGGGTAAACATCACCATGGATTTTATCATCAGACTCCCCAAAACATCAAATGGGCATTAAACTATATGGGTTTTAGTCAATCACCTAAAAATTTTTTAGAACACTTAATTATTATTAGGGAATATTCCTATTTGGATCATATTTCTTGAATATATATTACGGAAGTGATAATGTTTCATGGAGTACAACATTCTATTTTTTAATCATGATCTAAGGATTAACATAAAATTATAATGATGCCTTTAGAAAGATCAAGATATAGAGTTCAATATCATCATTGTGTATCATTATTATATATATGGTTAATTTAAGATAACAATTAAAAACCAATAGAATATGTTAGGGTATTATTATATGGGTTTCAAAGTTGGTGGGATCGAAACCATCATCTAGTTGGGTTTTTATACAACAGGATCACTAACATGAGTATCAAATGGACCCTTATGAATCCCCCTAGGGAAATATGTTTAAATCTCAAACACGATGAAATAATGTTTAGTAATGAAATATATTTGGACCTGATATATTTTAATATGTGTAAAGTAATGTATGATCCACTCATAACCCATAAAGGTTGCATAAAGTATATAGAAAAGTAGTGTTGATTATTATCAATGTGATCTGTAATTTGATGTTTTGGAAAATGTGTTTTAAATAATTTGTCCACCCAAGAAAGTAATGATATTTGTATTGAATGGAAATATATGACCATGTTATAATGTTCCCTTTTAAATTTTTTATCATATCTGAATGGTAGGCTATCAGTTTATACTTCCACCAAACCTCTCTCATGTCCAGGATGTATTCCATGTATCTCTCTTGAAGATGTGCATACATGACCATTCACATGCACATAACTCAATGGTCACAACATTTTAGAATGTTAATTATTTTGATTAAAAACTAGTGGATATTCCATATCATTGAGATAAATTTATATGAATCAATACCACTCACTTGGTCAATTTTTTGTGGTCAAACCACCATCTTTAGTAAGCTACATGGGAATCTAAGAATGTAATAATGAAGAAGTATCCTAATTTGTTTGAACCATAGGGATGAATTTTGAGGGTGAAAATAAAATAATGGGGGTATAATCAGACACCCCTATACATAATGATTTTTTAATAAATTAAATAACTTCGATAGATTATGTTACATGCAACAGCTAGTTCTAAAAAACCTTAATATACTATTTATGTTACTATTTAAAATCATTTTTCTGACCTATTATTAAACTTGATTTTGTGGATTCAAATAACAACAATTTACATATTATATATTCTATTTTTATTTAAATAAAACATATTGATAAAAAATGCTTAGTTTTTTTTAAAGTCTTTATATGTTTCGAAGATTTAAATTTCTCAAAAAATGATTATATTTCTTTTTGTGTGGAAATAATAAATGTAATATTAGAAAAATTAAGAAAATTTATTTTAAAAAATGAAAATCATTTTTTGATTAAAAGATTCAATATTATCTCGGTGTGAATTATTTCTAATTTTCTAGAAAGAATTATATTTTTATCTAAAGTGAAAAATATTGGTTTTTATTAAAACATCCATCTTCGTTTAAAGAATATATAACATTATATTCCATTTAAAATTGGTTTTAAAAGTAAAATTTGATAAATTTTATTATAATAAATATATTATAGTCCATTTAAATTAATTTAATATTGAATTATGATATAAAAACTTGTTCAACTTATGATACTTTTCTAGTTGGAAAACCACCTTTTAATCAAATTTATGGGTTTATTTTTAAATTCAATTTTTTCCACTTCTATGAATTTAATTTGGTTAAATGGAATAAATATTTTTAATTATTATAATTAATATTATCCAATAAGGTCAAATTAATGTTTTACCAAAATGAATAGTGAAATCATTAAAGCATGTTTTACTATGGTATTGTTTAAAATGGTTTACCAACGTGTTAATCAAAACCAATAAAGGGTAAAATGACCTAGATAATTTCCCAACCCCCAATTTATTTATATATGATTATTTTATAACATATATGGTTTGTTAATGATCCATTTTATATCCATTTGGAATGTAACAACTGTGTGTAAACTGTATCCTTTTAAAAAAATCCATGTTTATTTTCTCCCCAACTTATAAAAGGCCACCTCCTCTCCACTAATCCTTAATCATACAGAACAACTTAGTTTGGAAAATTACTAGCCAAATTTATGCTTCAAATCAAACCCCACATACTATATATTTTAATTTTATTTCTAATCCCTCACATGAAGGCTTTAGGTGTAAACCTAAAGAGGTTCTTTGAAGAAGATGCATATTCCTTGAAATTGTGTTTTAATTTTATTTCTTCTTATAACTCTTTAAAATATTATTAAAAAATGATAAAAAAAATAACACCGGTATATACCATATACTAATATTTTATTAATTTATTTTAATAACTCATTTTTATGTTGTATTTCATCAAATGGAAAACAAAACTATTAATCGTGTGTGTGGAGGGCTACCAACTCCCGAAATGATGTTATTTTTTTCATCACCACATCTCAAATATCGATAAAATTATGTATTTAATTTTAATAAAATATATTTTTTATTTTATTAAACTCATTAAATTATAATATCACACCTACTTTCTTCCAATATAAACAATTATAAAACAACAATGTCATTCGTGTGTTTGGAGGACTACTTCCTCACAAACTGATGTGATGTGTTTTTCATTTATTTTTTACCTTGATAGTTATAGGGTTATAAAAAATTAATATATATTATATTTATAAAATAGCTATACATTTTTTAATTATTATATCACATTTACCTTCATACATTCCTTGGTGTGTGGGTTACGGTAATGTAGATCATGTGTACAGAGGAATAACACCTTGTGAAGATTTACATGGAAGTTAATAAGGATAATTTTGATAAATATATACTATATATAAGGCATAATAACTTTTATTTATTATATTCTTTTATTTTTTTCTATCCTTTAAAAAAGTGAAACAGTGTTTATGCGTATGTATGGCCTACCAACTCAATGAACAATGAATTTCGTTTATTTTTTTTCATTGATAGTAATAAGGATATAAAAAATTAATATATATTATATTTATAACATAATTATACATTTTATAATCATCATGTCACATATACCGTCTTACATTCCTTGGTGTAGGGGATACGATAATGTCGATCATGTGTACAGAGAAATACCACATCACGAAATGAAGTTATTATTTTTTCACTAACACTTTACGTGGAAGTTAATAAGGATAATTTTCATATTTATATAATATATATAAATGAAATAAATAATTTTATGTAAATTTTATTTATTATATTCCTTTATTTTATTTTATCCATTAAAAAAATCAAAACTTGTTTATGAGAATGTATGGCCTACCATCCCAATGAGAGATGAATTTCATTTTCTATATCTAACATTTATGGATTACTCTAAAAAAATAAAGAATGAATATTTATTAAATTTATATAATTTTTAGAATTATTTATTTTATGTATCCATGGTCAAAATGAAATTAATAAAAATATCAGATCAAAACATGCACAAAAAACAAAGTAGTTATAACCTGAAATTTGATTTTAATAATAAATTGTAAATAATCATGAAATAAATTGTCATATGTCAGTAATATATGGAATAATAAATATTATTAGGTTTCTATAATATATTTATGATAATCCTATATTTTTTATCTAGGATTTTTTAACATGTTCGAAGGAATTCATGACATAAGGTAAGGTATTTCTGGTCTCCCTTTTATTTCTGGAGTCATATTCCATATTCATCAATCATTTTTTTTTAGTGAATATATTGTATTGTTGAAATACTATATCCTAAATATAATTATTTTAATTTTATTTAAATATTTCTTTTATTTCATTATTTAATAGTACTTACTATTTTAATGTTTCCAAAGTGTCAAGGTATTTTTCCCTCAATTTTTCTTCTTTGGGACATATGTAAAATTATGCACCTCTCTTATTTTATGATGTGTATATACAGCCACATTAAAATTTTATATCATGATTTTTTTTATTCTCATTATGTTATAGGTTTCATTTAATATTATTCTTTAATGGGGCTTAATATTAAATGTTTCTAAACTAATATGGTTTTTACATCACAATTTTATCTATTATTGAGAATGTTCATGATTATTCTTCCAATGATGAAATATTCAAGTGTATATCCCAATAATCTCAATATTTTCCTAATAATATGTTTCTTTCTGAGGAATACATGTCTTCATTTCATTTTACTCTCTGAAATGATTAAACAGGTGAAAAGAATGTTTTTAATAAAAAACATCATTATTTCATTCTTCAGTCAAAAACCCTTTTCCTCCCTAACCATGTCATGTTAGAAATATTTAAAAAAAATTTAAAGATCTTATTGGACTATATAAATTCAAAATTTACCTTGTTTAATTTTTTTACAAAAAAATGTAATATTCATGTCATTTTCAAAGCAATCAATGTTTTTATTTTATAGAGAATTTGAGGGGAATCTTTTCTTAATGTGTACAGAAATTCCTACCGTCCTGGATAATGAATTTTTTATATTTTATTTTATTAGTTTAAAATATTATTCTCAAATAAAAAGTATTTTAAAAATGTTTTTGTAATTTTTTTTAAAAAAAATAGATTTTCAAATAATTGTTATTTTCTTCCTGAATCATTTTAAATGATTTTTAAATATTACAATTCTAGATTCCAGGTTTATTTTTAGTGAAAATGATTTTTAAAATATATTATGGTTTAAAAAGTGTTTTAAAAAGAGGAAATTCAATTATCCATAAGAAATTTTCTAATATAAATTTGAAAATAATTTATATCTAACATCACATACATTGATGTTACTTATTCGTCTCTAGAGATATGATCCAAGGTTACTATTATTATTTCTTATATGGATGATATTTGTTTATGATGAATAGTTATTTATGAAACTTGTTTCTCTTTTTTTGGTTATACCAAGATAACATGAAAATGAAACTCTATTCAATTTCCTTGGGATATGATATGATAAAATGAAGCAATGATTATGAACCCTATTTCTTTTCCATGGGTTATAAAATGATAAAATTTTAATGAAACCCATTTATTTTAATAGTTTCTAATATGAGGAATGTATTATGATATTTTGGTAAAAATATGTATGATTCTCATTATGGGATTTGTGGGACCTATATCTCCCTCCAATACAATGGGAAAATATATTTAACTCATGGGATAAACTAGACTAGAATAGTGAGTTATCCCAGTTCAGTAAGTGATGTTTTCTACTATGTTAATCATGGGAGTGAACCTTAAATACTATGATGGTTTAGGGAGTTAAATCATTACACTATGATTGTTTTTTAGTGAGCCTTAAAATACAAAGAAAATTATTTTCTATGCTTATTTATATATGCCTTATTCCAATATTATATTCTTCTGGATCGTGTTATGTGATTTTATTATTATTCATTTCTTAGGAACATCCATGATTTATATGATGACTCATATTTAAGATCTATTATATTCAAGGAATGGTTTCCAAATGTTATTCTTAGGTTCTTATATACTTGTGATCATGGTATGTTAATAACTCCCTTGTTTTCCTATACTGATAAAATGAGTTCACCCTGTATTAAGATTCATCTTACAAGGTTATGGTGAAAGTGGTTATTTATTATATGTCAAGTAAGGGTTTTAGTTATTTATAACATAGTGGTAGACAACAAGCACTATTATTAACCATTGTATTATGTTTTTATGTTTCCAAAGGCATTGGAATTTTAAGATCCTCTTGTATGTTATTCTATAACGTAAATAATAATATTTAAAAAAGATATAATGACCATGTATAAGATTTTTCATTCTTTAAACGTATCTTCTATGATTTATATAAAAGAATATCCTCTAGAATCGATGATTTTATCTAATTAAGTGTCCATAAAATTATCTATTTAAGCCCTCTATATAAATATCCATTTTGTTTTACATAAAATTATATAAGAAAAATGTATTTTAAATATTATATGAAAATCTTCTTGAAATCCATATTTAATTATCCCCATATATCATCATTTAATTCGCCATTTATTTTTTAGGATTACAAATGTGAAATATATTTGAATACTTATTTCTATTTCTTCACGTGATATGAATCCTCTGAAATCATACATATTTTTTCAAAAAACCTGGATAATATTTCATGTTACTCTTACATATTTTTAATATGCATATTATATTTCCAATAGTTATTAAATGTTAATATTAAATATTTAAAATATTATTCTTACATATTCCCAGTTCATTATTATGTACCTTCAAAACCATTTAGTTAATCTTATATAGGAATTCGTGTATTTCTAGGCATATTTATAATTGAAATATTTAATTTCAAGAAGACTCTTTTCATTCGTACATGTCTTTATTTTCATAAAGTTAATCATATATTACATAAAATGATTTTATACTACACTTATGTGTCCCATTTTATTCTTATGTAGACCAAAAATTCTAATTTAATCTGACATAGTTAATTTCTAATCATATATATCTCAAAATTTTATACATTCAATCTTATATAACACCATTATTTTCAAATATTTTTTCATTATTCTCAAAATAGATTTTTAAGGCTTCAAAATCCTTTATAAAAATGAATTGGTCAACATTATGCTTCATACATTTTGATAAAAAACCATGAATCATTCTAAGTAGTCAAAAAACATCATATTGAATATAACTTGAGAAATAACAATATCAAATTGTTTCTACCCAACTCTAATTGATTCCTTTCATGTTTGTATTCCAAGAACGAGTTTGTTAAGGTAGATTCTACATGTTGATCACAAAACCAAGAAAAATGTATCCTCACACTCTAATTCATGATCTTATCAAGCCATAACCTTGATATAGAAATATCAAGTCCAATATTCCTTTACCGATATATCTTTTTTATCATTTTACAATCTCTAATATATTTCAAATAATTTTATGGTTCCCCTATTTCTTTCATATTTTCTACACCAAGAACAGATGAAATATATTTCATTTATATCCATCATTCACTACTCTCCATACGTGACACACATTTCCAACATTAACTAAAAAAATATCAAACATTCAACAAATTGTTGCGGCAACCATATTATATAAGGAAAAGAATCAAAAATCAAGTAATACATCTCCTAAATTCCTCAAATATTTTGAAAAACTTCTTATAAATTTAAACATAAAACCCTTATTATTAAAATTCATCAATATTTAATACAAGATTGAGAAGTTCTCAATAAAACCTTACTAATTTTCAGTTAGTTCAAGAAAAATTTTAATCTCACAGAAATTCTTGGTATTATACAAAATATTCATGGATTTAAATTTTTTAGGATTAATAAATATCAATTTATTTTAAATAACATGAAAAAAACAATTTACCTCTTGAATCATAAAATTATAGTTATAGATATTTAAATATATCTTATAAACATGAAAAATATATAAAATAATTACATAGTGTAACCTATTATCAACCATTGATCCTGAGAAAATTATTATAACATCTTAGGATAACACTAAAAAGTAATTAAAGTACTAATTTTGTATTCAATTCAAAAAATCCCTGAACAAATTATGTGTGTTTCTAATTCCAAAATGCCAGACCAAAAATTTATAATGTTTGTAATGACTTTAAAACACTTCTTTAGAATATCCCCAACATTTACCCATAATTAATGATATATAATGAAAATTTCAATCTTATTTATCCATTGATATATCATTATATGGAAAAATATATCATTAATTTCAGGAAAGGGATATTTAATCTTTATCATCACATTATTCAACTATTGGTAGTCAATACACTGTTGGATCTGAATCTACGGATTACACACAAGAGGGGGGGTGAATTGTGTCTTTTCAAAATTATTACAATCTCTTCAATTTAGACAAATTCTGTCCACGATGCTTTTGCTTGATTAAATATGCAGCGGAAAAAGTAAAAGCATGAACACACGGATGTATAGTGGTTCGGGGAACAGAAGGCCCCTAGTCCACTCCACCAACGCTCAAATCCACGAGCTTGGCGATTTTCACTATCTGGCCCTTGTTTCCACAGACCTGTCCACAACTGAGTACAGGCAGTTGACACCTTTACAAGATTCAGGCACACACAGCCTTCCTGGTTCAAACACGAACCCACACAGCTTAGAACGAGAAGCTGATCACTCAAAAATAAAAAGAGTTTCGATAAAGAAAACACTTCTCCAGTTGTTCTTCACAATTGCAACAGAATTCAATTGACAGTAGATAGATCGTTGTCTTCAGAAAATAAAGATCTGTAATCAAAACAGTTCTGAGTCGATCCAGTTGCAATAGATATTACTAGAAACTTCACAACTTCAGCAGCAGTAGATTCACAACAGATAGTCGATGTAGAACACGTGAATCTGTTATCAAGATCTTCTTTCGGTAAAAAGGATTTTACACTTCTTCTCGATCACCTGAAAAGAACGCCTTTTCACAGTCTCTGTTTCTTGCTCGTTAAAAGATCAATCAATAAATTTCACACACTTTCCTGTGTATATATATATCTCCGAAGTTTCCAAGATAGAACATATATTCAAATCTGAGAGATTCTTCCGCATAAATAGATCCATAAAAATCTCCTTTAGATTCGCGATATTAAATGAAATAACAGAGCCGTTGTAACTCCCCTGAGGAATCGGCATAAAAAGCTCCGTTTTAATCAATCAGTAATCCGTTGAAAATCGTCTTTGATTCAGTCAAAGTCGTACTTAAGAATCGGCTCGAAATCCGCCTAATAATCCGCTTGTTTGACCAATGCAAACGGTAATATCGTCTGTCAAAAATATCCCGACGCCAAACGTAGGGTTGATGACGTGGCTCCAAACGTAGGGTTCACAAACGTAAGGTTGAACATACATACTTTCTCTTTAGCATTCAAACGTAGGGTTGATCATCCATACTTTGTCTCGCTTCAACTCTTCAAAGAACGTACGGTTGATTATAAAAGTAAGATTGATGATCCATACTTTTGAGAAACAAACTCAACACTGAAAACTAACATACGGTTTCTCTTCCATACTTGTCCAACAACGAAAACGTAAGGTTCCTTCCAAACGTAATGTTCTTCTTCAATACTTTTCAACAACGTAAGGTTCATTAACCATACGTTTCAAAATAACGTAAGGTTCCTTAACCATACGTTTCTTTTAACATAAAAAGTAAACTTTACATCCATACGTTACGTTCATTAACGTAGGGTATGAACAGTGATTCCAGTACGCGCTAAAATTGATCTCGCGCTACAGTGATTCCAGAACGCGCTAAACTTGACCTCGGAATAAATGAAGTATGAAATCTCGTTATATGCAATAAATAAATGAAATAAATTCCTGCAAAATACTCAATGAAATAATTAGTAAATAATTAAGGGTATTTGTGAGCATCAAAATCATCATAAAGAGACAGAGTATTATTTAAAATAATCTCCCCCTTTAAAAACATTATTTTGAATTGTTTGAAAACAATACATTGCTCAACAATATCCCCCTTTTTGATGATCACAAAACCCATAAAATAATAGAACTAATTTAATTGCAATCTTTATTGAAAAATTAGTTTTATAAAATTTTTAGAATTCTGAAAGGATTAAAACAATATTTAACTATAATAAAATTTCTCCCCCATAAAAATAAATTTTCAGCCAAAAAATAAATAAAAGATAAATGTCTTCTCCCATATATCCAAATTTCTTCATAGGATTCATAGGAAACAAATGAATTTAAATGTTGTGTTTATCCAAATTATCCCCCTTTTTGTGATATCAAAAAGAATGAAAAATTACGGATTTGAACACATTCAATATTGCACTGAACTATAAGTAAATGCTATAATTAACTGTGTATGAATAAGTGAATTTGTTATACTGGCTAACTTAATCATAAATCAATAAACAACAATAACAAAAAAAGAAATCAGAAAAGAATTTTCATTCACAAGCTGTTATATATATAAATGATTGTGATATACAGAGGAATCAAGGTTCATTGATAAGACAGGGAAAAAGGTGTCTATCTCCTTTGAATCACGGTCTTGATCTCTGTAAACTGTTCTCTGAGCCTCTTCATCATCCCATCTTCTAACTTGATGATAAGATCTCTGTTCTCTTGAGTCATATGAATATCTTCAATCAAATTAACTCTGAAAAACTCATGCATTCTTTCTTCTTTTTCAACAAAAAGAGTCAGCTTCTCTGATAACTGATTCAAAAGAATCATAATCGGTTGCTCTCCAGATGTCAACTGATCCACTAAAAATTTCTGATTATCCAGCAAAACTGACAAAGGGGAACTATTACACTGAAGATCGTGTAATCTGTCACTCATATTGCTTAGTGCTCCTGTAATTGCTTGAAATCTTCGAATCAAATCAGGTGAAGAACCTGATCCACTCACAGCATTGTTTGCAATAGACTCAAATTTATTCTCCATGTAAATCTTCATCTCAGCCAAATCATCTTTCTTTACCATCTCTGATTTTAACTGATCAACAGCATGCAACATATCAGTCTTAAACAAATCTACTTCCTGTCTTGAAACAGTACATTCTTTCAGCTTCTGAAACTTCAACTGCTCTAAGTTCAGAGAATTTCTGAGACTATCATTCTCAGATTCCAACTGAGAGATACGCTTGTACAACTCAACAACATCTTCTTTTCTCAAATCAGGGGCACCCTGTGCTCTATTCTCATGTCCAGAAATAGGTTGATGAGGCAAGGCAAGTGGTAAAGAATCTGCATCTGATTGTTCTTTGTCCTTGTCCTGACAAGGTTGATCCACTGAACTAGCTTTTGAAGCCTGAAATTCTTCCACTGAAAAATCTTCCTGAAGTACTTCTGTATTAGCTTCAGAAGTATGTTCATCACGAACAGTAGTCTCTCTGACTTCTACTGAATGATTAAGAACAATATCTTCATGTAAATCTTGAGGTCGGGCCACTTCTTCACCAGGCACTGCCTCCATAGGTTGTTCTTGTTGTATTACATTTTCAACAGCCACAGCAGCAGATTGAGGTTCTTTTTGGATTTCCGGTTGAGCTGCTGGTTCCTCTATCGGTGCAGTCTGCTCCACAACAGCTTCTCTCACAAAGGAATAAGAAATTACCGGTTCAGAGGATTTCAAGGCAGGAGAGATCATTTCTTCATCAATTGACCTCTTCCTTCTAGATTGAAGTCCTTCCTGACTTCTCTCTTGCTCAACTTCCCCCATTTCAAAGCGAATTCTCCTTGCCACTGTACTAACCCTTGATTCTGCTTGTCCCTCCTTGGACTTAGCAGGTTGAGCCTGAGCACTCTCTGAGTCTTCCTCAGCTCCAACAGGTAATAGTTTTCCTTTAATAGTGCTCCAGAAGTATCCGACTTTCCTCAAAGTCCCAGCATTAAAAACATTACTGTGGTGACATTTCACCCCAGCATCGACCAATCTGATCATTCCTCTTTTAAACAAAAACAAAGAAATGAACCTTCCATAAGGGAAAAAGGTCATTCTTGCTTCACTCTGACAGCAGTATCTCAGATATCTTATCATAAACCGGGGAAAATTAAACTTAATATCACACATCAGAAGATACATTATGTACATGTCAGGGTATAGAATTTTCTCCATCTCAGCCATCCTTGGTGCTAAACCAGTCTGAACAAACTTTACCAAGATTTTCTGATCGGGCTCCAAATCTTTAATAAGCATTTTCTTTATCACTCTGGTTCCAAACAGAAAAGACATAATGTCTTCAGACTTATGTACAGAATCTCCAATATTCCGTAAATCGAAATGAAAAACTCCTTCATGAGGGTAGTTAAGAATTTGACTTATCTCTACAGATGATATGGAAAAGTCCTTATCCTCTATTTGAGCCAACAAATTGTCCTCCGTATCTCCAAGGCTAAACTGAACAGTTCTAAAGAAATGTCTCATTTCTGCCTCATAAAGAAACTCAGAATTTTCACTATTAAAAGCTTGTTCAAGGCTTTGAAACGATAACGCTTGCTTCAACAGTAAATTAGTTTCAAACAGCCACTCTAAATCGATGACTTTACCTTGCAGTATTTTCCGACCAACTACTTTAGATTTCTTTGTAGCACTGCTCTCGGCTTCATCAGGACGCTTAGTTTTTGCCATTCCATCAACGATTTCTGAAGGTTCGTAAGTTTAGGGTTTGAAGATTCAGAAAAGGGTTTTGGAGCAGATGTGCGAGTTTAGGTTTTTCGAAAGGGTTTCCGAAAAAGGTGAAACAGTTTAGAAGGTGAAACGGTTCTGACAGCCTTGATTCCCGTGTAATCACTAATCATTACTTTTATTTAAAACAAAATAAAATTACTTATAGCGGGAAACAAAAAATTAAACAGAATTCGAAAACAGAATAAGATTTAAAATTAAATTATTTAAAATTAAATAAACCTAACTCCCCCTTAATAAATTCAAACCTTGCCATGGGAAGTGGTTTAGTAAAAATATCTGCTAATTGATTTTCTGTATTTACAAATTCTAAAAATATATCCTTTTTAAACACATGATCTCTTAAAAAGTGATGTCTTATATCAATGTGCTTAGTTCTAGAATGACTAATAGGATTTTTTGAAATATTAATTGCACTACTATTATCACATAAAATAGGCGTATTATTGAAATTTAATCCAAAGTCCATAAGAGTGTTTTTCATCCACAACACCTGTGCACAACAACTACCTGCAGACACATATTCTGCCTCGGCTGTTGACAGGGAAACTGAGTGTTGTTTCTTACTAGACCATGATACTAAAGACTTTCCTAAAAAGTGACATGTTCCTGAAGTACTCTTCCTATCTAATCTACAGCTTCCAAAGTCAGCATCTGAATATGAAATTAAATTAAAATCAGAGGTTTTTGGATAAAGCAGAGATTGATAAATAGTACCTTTTAAATATCTAAAAATTCTTTTAATAGCAGTTAAGTGGGATTCTTTGGGATTTGATTGAAATCGAGCACAAAGACATACTGAATACATTATATCTGGTCTACTAGCAGTAAGATATAACAAACTACCAATCATACCTCTATATAACTTGTTGTCCACTGATTTTCCAGTTTCATCCAAATCAAGTTTTATATTAGTACACATAGGAGTTGTAAATGTCTTGCTGTTTTCAAGTCCAAATTTCTTAAGTAAATCAGTAATGTATTTGCATTGATTTAAAACATTTCCAAAATCTTTTTGAAATACTTGAAGACCCAAAAAGAAATTTAATTCTCCCATCATACTCATTTCAAATTCTTTTTGCATTAATTCTGAAAATTCATGACAAAGAATTTTATTGGTCGATCCAAAAATTACATCATCAACATAAATTTGAACCAACAAAACATTATTTTTCACAGTTTTCTTAAATAGTGTTGGATCTGCTAGTCCAACAGTAAAATCATTTTTCAAAAGAAAAGAACTTAGTCTTTCATACCAAGCTCTAGGTGCTTGTTTAAGGCCATAAAGAGCTTTAGTAAGTTTGAAAACAGAATCTGGTTTTTGAGAATTTTCAAAACCAGGAGGTTGCTCAACATAAACTTCCTCCATTAAATATCCATTTAAAAAGGCAGATTTAACATCCATCTGAAATAATTTAAAATTCATATAAGATGCATAGGCTAAAAGGATTCTAATGGCTTCTAACCTGGCTACAGGTGCAAAGGTCTCATCATAATCTATTCCTTCTTCTTGATTATATCCTTTAGCTACTAATCTTGCTTTATTTCTAGTTATTATCCCTTTATCGTCCTGTTTATTCCTAAAGACCCATTTAGTTCCTATTACTGGATAATCATGTGGTCTTTCAACTAATTCCCAAACCTTATTTCTCTTGAACTGGTTCAATTCATCCTGCATTGCTATTACCCAGCTCTCATCATCTAAGGCTTCTTCTATGGTCTTAGGTTCTTGTTGGGATAGGAAAGCAGAGAATTCAACTATGTTTCCAAGGTTTCTTCTAGTTTGAATACCAGTCTCTAAGTCACCTATCACAGATTCTAAAGGGTGATTCTTTAAGGTTCTAGACTGTCTAGGCATTACATTCAAAGGTTCTTCAGTATCATGTTCTTCTGAACTGGACTGAATTTCTTTTATATCATTTTCAAAATCATTCTTTAAATTCTCAAGTCTCAAGTTTTCATTAGAATCAGGTTCATCTATTTGTTCTATCCTTTTCTCAAAAGGATCAGATTCATCAAATTTCACATGAACTGATTCTTCAACAATCCTTGACTTTTTATTATAGACTCTATAAGCTTTGGAGGTTGCAGAATATCCTAAGAAAATACCTTTATCAGATTTTGGATCAAATTTACCAAGATTATCTTTGGTATTCAAGATGTAAACCTTGCATCCAAAAACTTTAAAGTAATTTACTTTAGGTTTTCTGTTATTCCATAGTTCATAGGGTGTCTTTTTCAAAATAGGTCTTATTAAAATTCTATTCATTATATAACAAGCTGTATTAACAGCTTCTGCCCAGAAATATATAGGTAGGCTTTATTCATTTAACATAGTTCTAGCCATTTCTTGAATAGTTCTATTTCTTCTTTCTACAATCCCATTCTGTTGAGGTGTTCTTGGAGCAGAGAAGGTGTGTTTAATACCCATGTTTGAGCAAAAGGAATTAAATTCCTGGTTCTCAAATTCTCCACCATGATCACTTCTCAATGAGATTATATTAAAACCTTTTTCATTTTGAATAGATTTACGAAAACCTTTAAATAAACTAAAAGCTTCACTTTTAAATTTCAAAAAGAAAATCCAAGTAAATCTAGAATAATCATCAACTAATACATAAACATATAATTTACCAGCTAAACTTGCTACTCTTGAAGGTCCAAACAAATCCATATGGATAAGTTCTAGAGGTTTAGTTGTAGCAACTTTATTAATAGATTTGAATGATGATTTGTGTTGCTTGCCAAGCTGACATGCATCACAGAATCTGTCATTTTCAAATTTGAGACTAGGCAAATCAGAAACTAGATGTTTCTTAGATAATTTATGTAAAGCATATATATTGCAATGACCAAGTCTTCTATGCCAGATCCAGGATTCACTTATATTAGCAGTTAAGCAGTTTACTTGTTGTTTACACAAGGAATACAAATCCAAAGTATAAACATTATCAGTTCTGGGTGCTCTAAACTTAAAAAGTTTATCTTTAGAAACAGTACAAATATTGTTAGTAAAATCAACAGTGTATCCATCATCACAGAGTTGAGAGATACTTATCAGATTGTGTTTTAACCCTTGTACATAAAGTACTTTGTTGATTGATACTGTCTCTGGATCTCCAACTGTTCCAATACCAATAATCTTTCCTTTGGCATTGTCACCAAAGGTGACAAGTCCTCCTTCCTTTCGAATAAGAGAAGAGAAATTAGCTGAAGTTCCACTCATGTGTCTTGAGCATCCACTGTCCATATACCATATTTCTTTCTTTCTTTGGTGACCTGCTACCTGCAAAGACATTTAAACAAATTGCTTTGGTACCCATATTTTGTTGGGTCCAGGAGTGTTAGCAAGCAGTGATCTGGGTATCCAGATTTGCTTTGTTTTCTTAAAATTGATTGAATCATATAGATCATTGGAAATATAAGCTTTCTTAATTCCACATATTTGAGGTTGTCTTAGAAAACAGTTTTTAGCTATATGACCTTTTGTTCCACAGAAGTTACAAATAACCTGTTTAGTGCTAGGAACAAAATAATTTTTGTATAACTTAGGTTTTTCTCCTTTACTTCCAATTCCAAACCTTTCCCTTTTAATTACAGTTTTTCCAAGTATCTCATTTAAGGTGTTTTCTCCTTTTGTAAAAACTAATGCAGCCTCTTTATAAGATTCTACTTCATCCTGTAGAGTTTTTATTTTTGATTCAAAATTAATTTTATTTGAGTCAGCAGAGTTGTATTTATCAATTAATTCCTTATGTTGTTTTAGCAAAGTATTTCTTTCATCTGAAATAGCTTTATGCAAGTTCTTTATAGATTTATATTTTTTAAATAATGAGTCATACCTTTCTTCAAGCATATTGCAGTAAGCTGCAAGTTTTTTATTTGAGAAGCTTGTTTCAGAGTTTGATTCATTATTTGAGTAAGAGGAGTAGTATGAGTGTACCTCATCAGTTTCAGCCATGAAACACATATTTGCTTTTAAATTGGCTTCCTCCTTCTCTGAGCTTGATTCAGAAGAATTACTTGAGTCTTCAGAAACACTCCAAGTAGCTTTCATAGCTTTCTTGTCTTTCTGCTCATAATCATCTCTTTTGAAGAATTTCTTCTTCTTTGCATCTTTCAATTTAGGGCAATCCGGTCTGATATGTCCCATCTTTTTGCATTCATAACATCTCACTTCCTTGTTATCCTTTTTGAAGGATTTCTTGAAGTCTTTCTTCTTACTGTAGAACTTTCTGAATTTTCTGGCTAGCTGAGCCAGTTCTTCGTCTGAATTTGAAGCATCAGAGCTTTCTGATTTAGCATTTACTTCTCTGTTCTTCATCTTTCTATCCTTTTGTTGAGAAGTCGCTTTCAACGCAGTATTTTCCCTTTTTATATATACTTTATGCTCATTTACCTCATCTTGCATTTCAGCCTCGTACATCATCAATGTACCAATCAGTTCTCTCATAGTTAGATCTTTAACAGAAGTTGATTGTCTGATTGCTGCAGAGATTCCATTCCATCGAGTAGGAATTACTCTTAGTACCTTCAACGCTTGATCAGCCTGCTTGATTGGTTCTCCTAGAGCTGTTATATTATTGACAATTTCTGTCAATCTTCCATTCATCTGAGTGATGCTCTCTCCTTCAATCATTCTGAAAGTATCGAATTTTAACTTAGCAGTTGCATATCTCATCTGTCTTACATTATCTGTTCCTTCATAAGCAACAGCTATTGTTTGCCACATTTCATATGCAGTCGGGCATTGAGATACTCTGTTAAATTCATCTGGTCCTAGACCACAGATGATTGCATTCATAGCTTTTGAATTTATGTCATACTCAGCCTCTGTAGCAGCACTCCATGTATCGGGATTTTCAGGAATTTCATAGGGAGTCAGAATCATTGAATAGACTCGGTAACCAAGATTTTTCAGATAAATAATCATACGTGATTTCCAGCAGCCATAATTATCTCCATTAAAGTAAGGTGCTCTGACCATTGACATTCCCTCTCTCATATCAGCCATGATACACTATGTATAATCTTTAAATACTTCTAGCTTGATAAGACTTTAAAAATAAGAAGCTCCTCCTCTGATACCAATTGTTGGATCTGAATCTACGGATTACACACAAGAGGGGGGTGAATTGTGTCTTTTCAAAATTATTACAATCTCTTCAATTTAGACAAATTCTGTCCACGATGCTTTTGCTTGATTAAATATGCAGCAGAAAAAGTAAAAGCATGAACACACGGATGTATAGTGGTTCGGGGAACAGAAGGCCCCTAGTCCACTCCACCAACGCTCAAATCCACGAGCTTGGCGATTTTCACTATCTGGTCCTTGTTTCCACAGACCTGTCCACAACTGAGTACAGGCAGTTGACACCTTTACAAGATTCAGGCACACACAGCCTTCCTGGTTCAAACACGAACCCACACAGCTTAGAACGAGAAGCTGATCACTCAAAAATAAAAAGAGTTTCGATAAAGAAAACACTTCTCCAGTTGTTCTTCACAATTGCAACAGAATGCAATTGACAGTAGATAGATCGTTGTCTTCAGAAAATAAAGATCTGTAATCAAAACAGTTCTGAGTCGATCCAGTTGCAATAGATATTACCAGAAACTTCACAACTTCAGCAGCAGTAGATTCACAACAGATAGTCGATGTAGAACACGTGAATCTGTTATCAAGATCTTCTTTCGGTAAAAAGGATTTTACACTTCTTCTCGATCACCTGAAAAGAACGCCTTTTCACAGTCTCTGTTTCTTGCTCGTTAAAAGATCAATCAATAAATTTCACACACTTTCCTATGTATATATATATCTCCGAAGTTTCCAAGATAGAACATATATTCAAATCTGAGAGATTCTTCCGCATAAATAGATCCATAAAAATCTCCTTTAGATTCGCGATATTAAATGAAATAACAGAGCCGTTGTAACTCCCCTGAGGAATCGGCATAAAAAGCTCCGTTTAAATCAATCAGTAATCCGTTGAAAATCGTCTTTGATTCAGTCAAAGTTGTACTTAAGAATCGGCTCGAAATCCGCCTAATAATCCGCTTGTTTGACCAATGCAAACGGTAATATCGTCTGTCAAAAATATCCCGACGCCAAACGTAGGGTTGATGACGTGGCTCCAAACTTAGGGTTCACAAACGTAAGGTTGAACATACATACTTTCTCTTTAGCATTCAAACGTAGGGTTGATCATCCATACTTTGTCTCGCTTCAACTCTTCAAAGAACGTACGGTTGATTATAAAAGTAAGATTGATGATCCATACTTTTGAGAAACAAACTCAACACTGAAAACTAATGTACGGTTTCTCTTCCATACTTGTCCAACAACGAAAACGTAAGGTTCCTTCCAAACGTAATGTTCTTCTTCAATACTTTTCAACAACGTAAGGTTCATTAACCATACGTTTCAAAATAACGTAAGGTTCCTTAACCATACGTTTCTTTTAACATAAAAAGTAAACTTTTCATCCATACGTTACGTTCATTAACGTAGGGTATGAACAGTGATTCCAGTACGCGCTAAAATTGATCTCGCGCTACAGTGATTCCAGAACGCGCTAAACTTGACCTCGGAATAAATGAAGTATGAAATCTCGTTATATGCAATAAATAAATGAAATAAATTCCTGCAAAATACTCAACGAAATAATTAGTAAATAATTAAGGGTATTTGTGAGCATCAAAATCATCATAAAGAGACAGAGTATTATTTAAAATAATCTCCCCCTTTAAAAACATTATTTTGAATTGTTTGAAAACAATACATTGCTCAACATACACAACCATAATATACCATTACCCTTCTTGGAAAATAATAATTATGCATTATAATGTGACATTATAGGGAAGAAATACTTTATAGTGAATTTCAATAAAAAAACGGTACTCAATTACCTCTAAACCATTGGGTTTTGTTGGTAATAAGGTATGGAAATCATATTTATTCGTGAAAAAATATTAATGAAAAATTTCACTACTCTAATCAGAGGTAACATTAAGAAAAACATGATAAAGATATCGTGATAACTATCAACTAGAACATATTGCATGGAATTAATTCATTCCTCTATGGATTCAAGGACTAAAACATATAAAAGAGAATAAGTTCATCCTGTGTCCTAAAAAATTAAACCAATCCTACATTCATCAATTTACCACTCTCTATAGAATGGATGAAAAACACTTTAGAAGAAACTAAAAAAATATTTTACTTTAGTTTTTGATTACATATATTTACTTCAGATATCGTTATATCACAATAATGAGGTTTGATGTTTTCATCTCAAGTTCTATAAACCCAATTTGAATTTTATGTATCCTACAATAATGTTACATGACACTCTTTCTAAAACTTTCACATTCTTTTAACCCAATAGGGTTTCAATTATCATAGAATAATCCATCATTATGATATAAAATCCTAAAATGTTTATTATCCATAAAAATATAATAGAAACATACTATCCTGTAATAAATAAATTAGAAATAATAATATAATTAATCGATATATTTCTTAAAATCATTGGTGTTCATGCCTTAATGTCAAATTACTTGGCCCCTTTCTCAACTACAATGAAAGGGCCATGATCCATTGAAGGTCTATCGATATTTCCCTAACATCCTCACCGATGATAGTTCACATATTATAAAAACAAATAATGATCCTTACACCATATTTTATAATCCAATACTATTTATTCTAGAATTTAACTCATATATTTTCATAAAATAAACCATCTTCCCACACTGATGGATTGGTTGTGGTGTAGCAGGGCGATGAGAATTTATATGTAGCTTTCCCAACACTAGTATCACAACGTTAAAATTCCATCTTGAGAATAACCTATAATATCGACAGAAATAACTTTCATAAATATTTAAACATACTTTTATGGCTACCAAAATAATTCTTTCTGCAACTTGGTTATGGATGAAAAGACATATCCCAAAAAAAATTACAATGTTTTCTTCGGTGACAACAATCATACTTAACACCTCCATGTATGTTGGTAACATTAATTGAGTAATCCTCTGTAGTATCTTTAATTAAAACAATATCTCAAAACTATATGTTTTAGGTTTATATTTTTCATTAATTATGGTGCAAAATGTATAAGATCTAAAAAGTTAAATGTATATCAGAATGCCATTTTATTGCTTTGATTAAAAAATTAAAATTATCTTTCTTTCACTAGAATAAATTATTAAGGATATTATTTAACATTTGAAACATACTATAGTGTATTAAAGATAATATACTTATGAATTATATTTTTTGGTTAACATCTTAAACCACTTCCATGATATTACATCCTAAAAATTCAGTGTAGACTCTACCTTTGAGGACTCTATCCTTCATAAAAACAACAACAATCTATTAGGTTATCCAACCATTATTCTATAAAATCTTGTGAAAAATTACTCAATAATGTTGTTGGTCTCTAATTTTAAGGATCAAGATAATAATAATTTTCCCTCAACCTATCCTAGATAGCTTCTTTATTAAATTTACATACGGTTATTATAATCATGTTCGCCAGTTGAAGATCCACTATAGAAATATTTATTATTTCTTATCCTCACCCTACATGACTTATTCTTTGTTTAATTACTCTATAATCCCCAAATAATTTCATTAATATAAATTACACATCTAAATATTCTAGAATACATCAAAATATATCTTTATCTTAATTTTATATCAATCAATCACTTTAATAATTAAATAAATTTTGTATCAAAAAATATTATAAAACAAATTTTGAAGATCAATAATCATATAGTCTTTTAAAATCCACATTTAATCCCATTTTCATTTAATAAAAATATACAATCTCTTGAATGATATTATTATAATCTATAGTCAAATTATTTTTGGATTATCTAAAAAAATTTAACAACCATTATTCTGCATAGACATTCTGGTAACATTAATTTAATTAAAAAAGGATTGTTATAACTTTTTATAGATACATTTCAGGTCTCATCCATACTACTATTTACTACAAACAAAATTAAAATTATTTATACATGATTTAATACAATTTTATAATTAAGAAACTATTGTACCCAAATCTGATGACCTGAACATAATTTCCATAGGAACTCAAGCAAAGTTTGTGATCCATAAAGGAAAAAGATTATTATTTTGTGAGAAAATTAGTCATTATGAAATTATTTTCCATATAAAGATATAAATCCAAATAAACATTCATTTAGATATAAAAAAATTGGTCAAATATTTTTTAATAAAAACTTACAATGAAAATATTTATTCATTACAAATTTGATAACAATGAAAAGACAACATTGTAACCAAACGTGACCCAACTACCAAGACACAAAACTCAAATGATAATATCTTTATTATGGATTAGTAAATCACTAAAGACAAATAATTTTGTCTTATATTTCACTGCATCATGACCACTATAATCTATATGTTCACCAAAATGTATAGGTAGGGTATGAGTGTAAATACAGTATTATTCCCATGATAACTTTAATTAATCCCTTGCATGTGCAATCCGAATATAAAATGAAAATTTAGGAACATTTATGGAAAATAGTTTTTCAGAATCTTTGAATGAAAATATATTTTTTTCAATCATAAAATAAGTAAAAATTATTATGAGAAAAAAAATCATTATATATATTTTTTGGATATATATATTAAAAAATATATTGTGAGGTCATATAAATGAATATTGAAATCAATAGAGAATATTAATTGTATGTTTTGTATGTATTGGGGGATTATTGTAATAATGTTTGTCTTAGTATATCCTAAAGGACAAAACAATCCCATTGTGGATCATATTTTACTATATATCTAATTTTCTTAATTTCTTATTTTTTGGAGATATTATGCCCAAAAATGATATGTTTGACTCAAATTAGGATAATTTTAATAGATGAATTTTTATAATATAGTGGAATAAAATTTAATATGCTAATAAATATAGATAATTTCTCAAAAATATTGAGAATTATAGAGTGGGTGAAGGGAAGAGTTTCCTGGAGATCTAATGGGGAGATAGTATTTTAGATATCTTTACTTGAAAAAATATGGTATTCAAATATTTTATACTGTTCTAAAAAATTAGATCACTATGTTGATGGATAAAAAACTTATTTTTTCATCATTTTTTGAGAAATAACGTATTCTTATTTTGGTTATGATCAAGTAATGCACTTAGGGGAGTGGGGATTTATTTTCCTTGAAGTGAGTAGTTTCTTTTAAATAATTTTTGTTGTTGTAAACCTAGAGGGTTAGTTAGTATACTATAAATTTAAATGAAAAATAAGATCACTAGTAGTGATTCATGGTACACAAGAACTTTTCCAAGTGTATGTCACATGGATGTATCCCATTATTAGTGAATAAAATAAAAAAAAATTACTTCTGTATTGTTTAATTTAATTCATTCATTTTGAGTGGGGTATGTGAGTTTCCAATAACCATGAAACTATATCATTGCTAAGGGATGTTTTAATTTTTATTATAAGATTACAACTCCCATTTATTGTATCATCCTTATGTTGAACAATGAGTGGTATCAAATCAAATTTTTAGTTTTAAGGGGTGTTCTATATACAGAATTATGGATGTGTAAGTGAATCATAAATCAATTCCAAAATTCAATGGATATATTTTTTAGCTATATATGAATTTGATACAATAATACTTTTGATCTTATGAAACTAATTTGTACCTATTTATATTGAATTTATTTATAGTAAACACGGATATTAGAGCATTATTAAAAATAGATCATAAGTAATTGGATGTCAATTATATGGGAAAAAATGCATTAGGGTGGTCTTTTCGTAATATAATATGCACAAAAGTGATTTCAAGTAAACTCCCAAACTCTATATAGGAAATTTTTTTATAATATCAATACAGGTTAAATGAAGGAAAGATATGATACATTGAATTATATGTGAAATAAATTCAAGGTTTTAAGTAACAACATGAATGAATTTATATATTTATACTTTTATTGGGTGATTGTGGTTGTTGAGGACATTAATGGACATGAAGAAAACCTGGATAATATATAAATAGTAAAGAAAATATTGAGAATATTTCCAAATCATTTCATTCTGATGTTATAAGTGATTAAAAAAAATTATTTAGATGAATTTATATTGAACATCCTTTATAATACACTCCATTCATATTAGATGATGACTAATGATGAAAATCCAATAGATAAGGATAAATATTATGATGTAGTAATCAAGATTATAAATAATCTTTATATGTTGGATTTTGATGAAGAAAAAATGATTTATGGATTCATGTGATTAAATTCAAAGTTCATGGGAAGAGGAAAGTAAAAATTCAAATGGAATGTTCCACTTTCATACTATCAATGTTGAATGGTTTGGCACCTTAATGGGAAGTCTCCAAACAAATTTTTAGATATAGATGATGATGAAGTAACCATGAATAAATCATATAGGGATATGAAATTAAATAGGGGTACAATGTATAGTTTCTAAAAAATTAAAAAAAACATATTTCAAAGGAAGATAATAGTTTATAAGAGACTAAGGTGGAAGAGACTCGGGATTATAAATTTATCAGTTAGGAAGTTCTTATGGATATTATTTTTAGACAAAAATATGAGAATAAAAGTTATATTTTTGATGTGGATGTTGATGGTGTCACAAACCTCAATGAGGAGTTAGATGATAATTTTGATAATATATTTTCTTGTGGATATAAAATGAAGAAAACCAATGGTTTGATATGTGTAATGCTGAGATATTTTTTTGAAATATTTTTTCAAAATAATTTTAATTCTTCAATAGATTGCTTTGAATGTAATGAGGACATTAAACAAACCATGAGATTCCCTTTTTATAAAATCTAAGTTTTATCCCAGTTGTTTGGTGTGCAGGAATAAATTTAAATATATTATGAAAATTTATGGTGAATTCATTCGCTGCCAATTATTTATGAAAAATATATATCAATTTTGTTATTTTATTTTTAATAAATCGAGTCAATTATTATTAGTAAATTACATTAATGAAATTTACATTTTATATACTTAATAAACTATTTTTCATATTTCGATAATATAAATTATTTTGATAGGGTAGGAATAAACAATATTTGATTGATAAAACATATTTTTTTAAAAGGGAAATTTTATCACCTTTTAATGGAGAACGGTTTTTAAATTATTCTTGTAACATCCAAGGAAAATAAAGAATATGAAATTTTCATATTTATTAATATTTTTGAATTAAATATTTATTTATTTTAAATGGGATTCTATATTCAATGGAATACTTGAAATGCAACAAGGGTTTTCTCTGAAGTCTTATGTTGCACACAATGTTGAGTCATATTGAAAAAATAATAATAATATAATACAATTATATTAAATGGTAGTTAATGTCAAGTTAATTTATTGGATGGGATTAACAAATATATCCATATTAGGATTATACATGTTTTTAAATGTTTTACATTTATTCAATCAAATTTAGAGGCTTAAAATGTTAACATATCTAATTTTAATCATAAATACTCTAATATTCTTTAAAAGGTCAATTTACTACCTTTTGATGGAGAACCCTTTTTAAATATATTTTTGTTCACTTTTATATGTTATATTTGACAAAATAAAATTCAACTTTAGAATTGTGACATCCATATTAACATTGGGTAATTTTTTGGTATTTTTATGAAAAAATTCATTTTTTAATGAATAGTAAAAAATAATGTATTTTATTTCAAAACTGCATTTTAATCTAATTTATTTTTATGGATAGATTATATTTTTATTTGGTTTTAAAGTGTAATTATATTTTATTTTTACCATTTAATTCAATTTTGGTCAATCGATGTAATTTTACTTTGAAATTGGACATAAACAAGTGTCAATCTCTTGATAGTTATTATTTCTTGAAAACATGCTTTTTGTTTTGACAAACAGAATTTAATTTAAAATAATTGATGAAAATTTATATGTTTTTAATTTAATATAATAGAAATTATTTTTGAATTCAGAATATCAGATATAGATTAGGGTGAAGTTTTGGTATTTACTGAAAATCGTCAATTTTTTATGAATAGTGGAAACACTGAGTAATAGTAAAAAATTAGACCTTTTCATTTAAATGAAATTTTAATGCTTCTGTGAATTGAAATTCAAAAATCTGAAATACATTTTTTTTATCATTAAGTAAAATGTGGTTCAAAAAGATAAAAATAATTTTTGATGAATTGTAACTTTTGACTTTTATGTCACGTGGTTAAAGGTTAATAGGGTAATTTAGGGTAAATATAATATTATAATAATATAAATTTACAATAATAATTGTCCTAAAATTATTGGATGAGTAATTTATGACCATGAAAATCCTTGGTTAATTCTTTTGGCCTTTTATTTCCATTTGGGTAAGATAATTTCATTAATAACTTTCTATTTAAAGTAAAAATTAAAATATCATAAACATGTATTTTTTGTGAAAACAATTTTAATGTGTGGTTATATAATTTATATATTTGACTACAAATATTCATTATAAATGTAAAAATATTTCCCACATCATGGTATTTTATTTAAAATTTTTATACATCATATAAATAAAATTATTTATGACACAATAATGATGCAGTGTTTACCTCATTAATGATTTATTTGAATAAATAAGATTATAACGATTAAAATAATATCCAAAACCTATAAAATTATTATTACATTATATTATATCGAATAAGAGTCATCTTATCTTCGACTTTAATAAGTTTTGGAATTTTAGAAATCGAAAATCAATATATAATAAAATAATATTTTCAAACCTTCCTCAAGAGCCCCTCCCCCTCCCGTTATAAAAAGCCCTCACCTCTAACCCCTTAATCAAATATCTAAAGCCCCTTGTCTTGTACAAACTCTTACCAAATAATCTATCAATGTCCTTATATTACACCTATAATCCTTACATTAAGAAGAATTCACATCAAGAAATCCTTTTGGTTCAATCCAAAGGGAGTTACCAAATTTAAAGGTAAAGTCTTCTCTCAAGTTCATTTATTTTATTTTTCTTCTCCACCCCCCTAAACTCTTTTTATTCCTCTATTTTATAAAAACATAATTATAATCAATTTACTAGTTTTTTGTTATGATAATTACTCTTACTACACTTACACACACCTCCGTCTAATTGGTAAAGAACATAATGTTTCTGTGGATGCCGAACTAATGCCTCACAAAACGATGATTGTTCAATCTTCTCCTACCACCTCTTATGGTGGCCATTAATATAGAATTGTATTTAAATTTGATATATATAATATTAATATTGTTTCTATAATGCATTATTTTTCATTTATATCAAACCTTTATGGTTTCCATAATGGGTAAACACAATAATTTCATTTGAGGAAGTGTGGACTACCACCCCCTAAAAGTGATATGAATTTTTCATGCCATACGTGGAATGTATAATGGTTAGAATTACTGAATTTATATATTATATTGTACTGGAATTATAATATTCCTATGTATAATTATGTTTTAATTCGATTAAAATATAAAATAGAAATGAACGTGGTGTCCATGCGTACATACGACATACTATCTCCATGAACGGTGTATTTTATTTCATACCTCCAAATGTTAAGTACATTTATAAATAAATATATATTTGATATATATAATATATATGATATCTAAATCATGAATATAATTTTGTATATAAGGTAATTTTGACCACATGAACACTTTTAATAAAAGGAAATTCATTTTTGACTCAAGTACCAAATATCGACAAAACGACAAATTATTAACTTAAATGATTTCATAATTTTTATATCATGGTAATAAGTGATATAAAAAAAATAAATCATTTGAATAATTTTCTTACTATATTATAAATTAACTATAGTTTATTATTCAGTAGATTATAGTATGAATGGGTCAAGTCTGACACGAGGTAAGGGGTTTCTTATCTCACTTTTAATTCCGTGAGATTTCCATTGTTCACCAATTATTTATTGCAAGTGGTGTATTTTGTACTACCATTTGATATATATTATCATTATTATATTTATATTCATGGTATTATATGATTTATTTAGAAGTTATTAAATTTCTGTCATACGGCTCGATTGATTACAATGTGGTAAGGGGTTTTCATCTAACTTTTTATTCACGTGAGATTCATTCTATATTGGACACTATTTCCTATTGTGTGGTGTATGTACTGACCATGATTGTATTATTTGTATAATATACTTTAATTTATGGGATTTTACATCTTAATTATATGATCTTTATTTCATGTGGTGTATGTGTTGTATGTTACCAAATCGGTAAGGGAACCTTTCACCATACTCTTCTAGTCAAAGACTTCTTTAATGATATGTCTTTTAATTTACATTTTCATATATTGGGATATGTTCTTATATATCTTTAATTTTGTACATTTTATTTCTATGTGATTAGAGACGTTTTTCTCTCTCATCAACTCATTTTCTGAATATTAAAGTGATGTTGTTAGGTTGTCGAATTTTCGTAAGTGAACTTCTTAACCCAATTTCAATTCATTGGGTTAAACTTGAACTTCTTGATTATGTATTGATATAAATATGTATTAATGACCAGTGATTTTTTTAAACTTAATACCCACTTCTATTTGGTGTAATTATATTTTTCACACATAATTATGTAATTTATATATCCTTAATCTAATGATACCTTCTTTATAAGGGATTTCGTATCAATTTACATTCCATTGAGACTTCAATGTTGTTATGTGTTAATTCACTATTAGATGGTGTATATACTGTCCTTTGACATATTATATCATGTATCCCTTTATTCTCATAATATTATAATGTTTTGATTAAATTTTATTCCTCAATTAATTGTATTCAAGTTTCTCTCATTTTGTTAAAAATTCTTTAACTAAAACATCATTTTAAATGTTTTAAAGATTTAATCTTCCAAATCATTCTCTTTCATGTCCATGTTTTGGAAATGATTTTAAGGATTTATTTATATGGACATGAGTGTTTTGAAGTCTTAAATCCTTTCTTAAGTTTCAAAGTGGTATGGGACACTTTTATTCAGAACTCTTATTTTTAAATGTTTTATATAAAGTTATTATATCAATAAATCGATATGATATATTGCGATTGAAATGTAGAAATGTTATTTTTCCTTTATACTAGTTTTATGTGTTCTGAATATGTTATGGATCTTGGAAATTGTTTACGTATACAGTTGGCTCTATGATAAACCTAGGGTGGGTGAACCTGAGATAGATCTCCAATGATTTGGGTAACTTGATGGAGGTAAACGTTAATGTTTCTGCTAGGTGGTTTAGGGAATATACTATAGTGGGTATTCAAAATGTAACTCCCTATGTTGCTATGAAAGATACTATATATGTTTGATATGGATGCCATAAGATACCTTTATGATATATTATTTCTATGTGTTATTCATAAGTATTTTGATTTCATGAGGTATGTTAAAGATATTATGTTTTGTATGTATTCATGAACTAATGTTTTCTTTCTTTATTTCATAACACTTACTGTGTTTTTTATTCTCGTCCCATGTTTTTTAATTTTTTTCATAAGGTATAAGGAAGGGTAAGATAAAGGAATAACTCAAGAATATTTATATCAAAAAAATAACTATTTTTTTCTTTTAAGAATTTTTATTTTTTGAAAAAAATGTATACTTAGTAGAAGTGTCTAATTTGTAATTTTTTAGATGTCATGTAATAGTTATGGCCTAATTATCTAAAGCTATACCTTTGAAAATATCCACAATGTGAGTTATTCACTTAAATCAAGATTATGTAATGTTTAAGGTTGGTTCCTTATATTTGGTATCAGAGGTCAGTTTAGATAACTTTCGAGGTTATAGTGTTATTTAAGCATAATTGACATAACCATAATGGTTAGAAATTAGAAAGTGTCGTTGTTATTTTATAGGTGATAAATGTTTATTACATTTTGGGGTGAAAAATTAATGATATTAGATTACCGTTGAGGATAAAATATGTTATGGTTATTTTTGAGGAATTTGTCTCTTTTTTTTGAAATGTTATGTAATTGTATAGTTTTTGAAAAAGGACAACACACATATCATGTTACAATACATCATTTCAGATAAAGCTGGGGGAATCGAACCCACAACCATAGTGTGATTGAGATTTATCACCTACCACTGGCCTACGTGATTTCCCTGGTTAGTATGAGTTATTCCTTTAGTTAAATGATTTTATGGATAAAGAATAAGTAAATTTGGGATCTTATGTTTTATCAAATGTACATCCTTAGTATATCAAAATGATTTGGTGATTAAGTGATAAAGTTTATTTTGGAAGACATTATCTCTTTTGGGAACACTATATGCTTAAGGAAAATAAAATACCATGGGATTTAAATTGTGGATTAATGGTTGAAATATTATTTTTGAAGAATATATGTTATTATTGTGGACATAAGGTGACTTGGGTTATTTATGTAAATGATTAACCTTTCATAAATAATTTTTTATTTGGTTAATTACACATCAGTATGATAATTTAAGAGTATTCAATATTTTTGGGGATAAATGTTAAGATTTACTATGGATGATTATCTGATTAAATCCTTCTATTTATTGGGATTAAATATTATTTTGTATTATTTTTTATAATTCTATGTACAATTGTATATTGAATAGTCTTTCATGAAATAGGGGTACTTTTTGTTGGATTTTGGAGTTTATGAGTAGTATTTATTTTTATAAGGGATTATCCTTTTACGGATTATCTGATCTTATACTAACAAATTTTGGCTTTGGTTAATGTATAAATAGAGGGTAAATATATGGTTCATATTTTTTGGATCATGTTATTCTCTTGAAGTAGATTCTAGCACATTTTATGTGACCAAGTCATCTTAAATACACATCATTTGGGGAAATAATTTGTTTATGGTAGAAATTTTGTAAATGATGAAAGTCTACATGTCAAGTAAGTAAGTTTCCTTATGTTCTTATTCAATCTCATAAATAAATTCTACAACATTAAGAAAATTAAATTAAAACAAAAATGTTTTCTGTTTACTTTTCTTATTGGGAAACCAATCACCGTTTAACCCATCACAATTTTGTGGTTTTCTTATTGTTAACCTTCCCCTAATCATGTTTTCTATTACTCTTCATCAGAACATGACACTTAATTTCTCCTCCATATAAATGTTTTCATGGAATCCAAGTATGGGTTATTTCGAGTGACCTTTGTACTTCTCTTTATTTCTTTTAAAGTGATATTTTTATTTACTATTTTTCGGATGTGGTACTTTCAATGAAGTTTCAAAGCCCAATTTTAAAATTTCAAGGACGCAATTTTCAAATGGGGGGAAGGATGTAACATCCCCAGAAAATAAATAATACGACATTTTCATATTTATTAAATTTTTTGAATTAAATATTAATGTTATTTTAAAGGGGATTATATATTAAATGGCATACCTGACACACAACAATGGGTTTATATAATTTATTATGTTGCACACAATGCTGAGTCATACTGAAAATAATAATAATATAATACTATTATTTTAAATGTTATTTAATTTCTATCTATTTTACAGAAGATAATGAAAATTACTTACCATATTATGATTATACATGTTTGTTTAATGTTTTCTCATTTATCCAATCAATGTTAGAGTCTTAAAATGTAAATGAATCTAATTTTATTAATAAAAACTCTAATATTCTTTATAAGGTCGATTTACTGCCTTTTGAGGGAGAACCCTTTTTAAATCCAGTTTTGGTAACATTTATAAATTCCATTTAACAAAATAAAATTTTCTTTATAATTAGGACATCAAAATTTATTTGGGTAAATTTTGGATATTTTTCTAATAAAATTTATTTTTAAATGAATAGTGAAAATGATGTATTTTATTTCAAGACTATATTCTAATCTAATTTATTTATGTGGTTAGATTATATTTTTAATTGGTTTTAATGTGTAATTATATTATATTTTTACCATTTAATAAAATTTTGTCAATGGATGTAATTTCACTTTTAAATTGGACATAAACAATTGTCAATATTTTAATAGTTATTATTTCATAAAAACACGTTTTTTGTTTTGACAATGGCAATTAATGTTAAATTAATTAATGAAGCTAGAATGTTATGAATGTGATAAAATAGAAGTCATTTTAGAATTCAGAATATCAAGTATAGTTTAGGCTGAATTTTAGGTATTTTTCTGAAAACTTTCAATTTTTTAAGAATACTGAAAACATTGGGTAGTAGTTAAAAAATATACTTTTTAATTTAAATAAAATGTTACCGCTTCTGTAAATTGAATTTCTAAAATTTTACATACATTTTTTTATTAGTAATTAAAATTTGGTTCAATAAGATGAGAATAATTTTTGAGGAATTGCTACTTTTGTTTTTTATTTCATGCAGTTAAAGGTTAATAGGGGAATTCAAGGTAAAAATAATATTATAATAATATGAAATTACCATAATACTTGTCCTAACATTATTAGATGAGTAATGTCAAACCTAGACTATCCTTGGGTAACAATGTTGGTCTTTGAAAGCCATTTGGGTAAGATAATTACTTTAATAACATTTTATTTAAAGTAAAAATAAAAATATCATAAACATGTATTTTTTTACTAAAATAATTATAATTTGGGGTTATATTATTGATATAGCTGGATATAAATATAAATTAGAAAGATAAATATATTTCCTACATCATGGTAGTTTATTTATAATTTGTAGACATCAAATAAATTGAATTATTTATGACACAATAATGATGCACTGTTTACCTCAATAATGAATGATTTAAATAAATAAGAATATAAAAAATAAAACAATATCCAAAACACATCCAATTAATATTGGAAGATTTTATATCGAACATGAGTCAACATATATTTTAATTTATTAAGTTTTGGACCTTTACAAACCAAATACCATTATATAATAAAATAATATTTTCAAACCTTCCTAAAGAGCCCCTCCCCCCCCCATTATAAAAATATCGCACCTCTAACCCATTACTCACACCTTTCAAGCCCCTTGGGTCATCCAAACTCTACCCAAATAATCTCTCAAGATCCCTATATTCTGCATAGATGCCTTAATCTAGGTATAAGGAACTTCTAGAAAACCTTTTGGTTCAAACCATAGGGATTTACCCGATTAAAAGGTAAAGTCTTCTCTTAAGTTATTTTATTTATTTTACTTCTAAAACACCGTAAAATATTTTTATTACATTATTTTATAACAAAACTAGTATCCTTAATATACTATGTTGTTTTTATGAGAATTATTTGAACTACACTTACACACACCTCTATCTAACGGGGAAAGAACATACTATTTCTCTGGACGGCGAACAACTGCCTCATGAAACGATGATTGTTCAATCTTCTCCTAAAACCTATTATAGTGGCCATTAAGATGGAAATATATTTAGATATGACTTATATTATATTAATATTTCCTCTAAAATTAATTTTTTTTTCATTTATATCAAACATTTATGGTTTACATAATGGGTAAATGCGATAATTTCATTTGAGGAAGTGCGGACTACCACCCCCTCAATGTGATATGACTCGTTCATGCCATACGTGGAATGTATAAAGGATGGAGTTACTGAAATTATATATGATATTATACTGGAATTATAATATACATATGTATCATTAATTTTTCATTCCATTAATATAAAAAATATAAATGAAAGTAGCGTTCAGGCATATGTATGGCTTACTATCTCCAAGAACGGTGCATTTCATTTCGTACCTCCTAATGTTATGTAAAATTATTACTACATATATTTAATGGAAATATATGATATATATGATATCTAAATCATGAATATAAGTCTAGAGATAATATACATTTGACCACAAGAACAACTTGTAATTATAAGAAGTTCATTTTTGACTCAAGTACCAAATATCGACAAAACAACCATTATTAAATTAAATGATTCCATAATTTTTGTAACATGGTAATAAGTGATATAAAAGTAATAATAAACTTGAAAAATATTATTAATCAAGTATAAATTAACTTTAGTTTATTATTCTGTATATTAAAGAATGAATGGGTCATGTCGGACACTAGGTAAGGGGTTTCTTATCTCACATTTAATTCCGTAATATTTCCATTGTTCGCCAATTATTTTTTATATATGGTGTATTTTTTACTAAAATTTGATATATATTATCATGACTCTTTTTATATTCATGTTATTTTGTGATTAATTTGGTGGTTATTAACTTTTGGTCATACGACTTGATTGATTACAATGTGGTAAAGGGTTTTCATCTCACTTTTTATTCCCGTGAGATTCATGCTCTATTTGACACTATTTCATTCTGTGTGGTGTATGTAATGCCCATTATTGTATTCTTTATATAATATAATTTAATTTATCAGAATTTTCATCTCCATTTTATGATCTTTATTTCATGTGGTGTAATTCTCGTAAGTTACCAAATCGATATGGGAACCATTCACCATAATCTTTTAGTCAATGAATTATTTAATGACATGTCTTTTAATTTCCATTTTCATATGATAGGATATGTTCTTATATATCATTATTTCTTTACACTTTATGTCCATGTGATGAGAGACCATTTTATCTCTCATCAAATCATTTTTAGAATTTTAAAGTGACGGATTTAGGTTGTCAAATATCTGTATAGGAACTTCTTAACCCAATTTCAATTCTTTGGGTTAAACTTCTACTTCTTAATTATGTCTTAATATAAATCTGTGTCAATGACCTCGGATTTTTTTACATTTAATATCCACTTTTAATGGTTTTATATATATTTTTCACACATAATTATGTAATTTATTTATCTTTAATCTAAGGATACCGTCTTTATAAGGGATTTCATCTCAATTTGCATTCCATTGAGACTTCATTGTTGTTATGTTCCCATTCACTCTTATATTGTGTATATACTATAAATTGGAATATTATATCATGAATTCCTTTATTCTCATGATATTATAATGTTTTTATTAAATTTTATTCCTCAATTATTAGTATTTAATCACTCTCATTTTGTTAAAAAATCCTTAACTAGAACATCGTTTTAAATTATTAAATGTTTTTATCATAAAAATCTATATCATTCATGGCCATGTTTTAGAAATGATTTTAATGATCCATTTATATGGACATGAGTGTTTTAAATTCTAAAATTCTTTCAAATGTTTCAATGTTGTATGGGACACTTTGATTCAAAACTCTTCTTTTGGAATGTTTTATATAAAGTGATTATATCAATATCATTAAATGATATATTGTGAATGTAATGAAAAAATGTTATTTTTCCATTATGCAGGATTTATGTGTTATTAATATGTTATGGATCTTGGGAATTGTTTGCGTATATGGGTGGCTCTGTAACAAACCAAGGGAGAGTGAGCCCGAGATAGATCTCTAATGCATTGGGTAATGTGACAGAGGTAAACATTAAAGTTTATCCTAATAGATTTATGGAATGTTCTATGATGGGTATTTCAAATATAACTCCCTACATAGCTGTGAAAGCTATAATGTAAGTTTGATATGGATTCCATAAGTTACCTTTATTGTTTATGATTTCTATCTATTATTCATAAATCTTCTTATTTCATGAGGTTTGTTAAAGAGCTTATGTTTTGTATGTATTCATGAATTAATGTTTTCTTTCTATATTTTATAACCATTACTGAGATTTTTATGATCATCACACATTTTTGAAATGTTTTTCATAGGGTATAAGGTAGGGTAAGAGAAACCAAGAACCCAAAAAGATTTATATCAAAAAAAATTATTATTTTTATTTAAGAATTTTTATTTTATGAAAAAAATGGATACTGAGTAGAAGTGTCTACTTTGTAATTTTTTAGATGGAATGTAATAGTTACGACAAAATTCTCTAAAGCTCTAAACCTGAAAATATCCTTAATAGGAGTTATTCAGTTGATTCGAGATTATGTAATGTTTAAGGTCGGGTTATTATAATTCTTTTGACACATTAATAATTTTTATTGGACAAAAAAACTTTTTATTTGGAATTGAGATATAAAAATTTACTTTGGATGACTTTTTAATAGTTATATGATAACATTCTTGTTTAAATTCATCGTAAAAATACGAAAAATATTAATCGAAAAAAAATTTCATCAAAATAATTTATATGGTTAAATTATAATATCCAATGTTTTTAATGTATAAAGTGAATATATTTTTATCATTAAATATAATTTATATCATTATAATTAATTTTACATTTAATTCATATATAAAAACATTTCAATCCTTTGTAATGTTTTAACTTTTAAAACACATTATCTTTTTGTTGAAATGATATTAATTTTAAATTACTTATAGAAACTTATATGTTTTCAATTTTAAAAAAGTATTCCATATATGGGATATGTAGCTCCAAATTATATAAATATCTTTATTTTATTTTTGTGATTTATGAATAGTATCTTTGTTAATTTTTATTAATACGTTAAAAGGGTAAAACTGGTAATTATGGGTAAAAATAAAATCATAAAGTTACCCTAACAATTGTCTTGATTTCATTTTATTAGTTTTTTTGACGTAAATTATATGTGGGTCTAAATGGTGTCTTTTTGAAGCCACATGGATGAGATTAGGACATTTAATTTATTTTATTTGAAGAAAAATTAAATATATCTTACTAAAACTTGAATAACTATATCATTTTTTATATAAGGTTACACAAGAAGATAAAATTGTTTATAAACACTAATTTTAAAGCTAAAATGTTTCTATTTATCATCAAAATTTATTTATTATTTATATAAAATAAATAACTACCTTAAAGACTTATATACTTTGATGATGTAAAAATTAATTTGTTGATATAATGTCAATAAATTTTTTTATTAAAATTATAATAACCATTTAAAGACCTAAAAACATGAAAAAAATTGATTTTGTAGAGTAAATCTCAACCATAACCATCCCAGAGTATAATTAGTGACCATTTGGATCCTTATTGAAGTGATTTTGACACTTATATTATTTTATTTAAAGCGATGTTAATGTTGTCACATTCATAATTTAATAAGTATAACATTTTTAATGTGGATTTTCCAGAAGATAAATTCTATTAATGTTATTATTATTAAATTTAGTGAATTTATCTTCATCATTTATTTTATTTTTAATTTAGATTAAAATTTATGTATATTAAATAATTACACGACATTAATATAGTAATTATATTACTAATAGAGATAACAAATAGTTGTTATTAAAAATGTTAAAAAAATGTAATTTTGGATAATTAATATGAATAATGAATTTTATAGATTATTTATATCTATTATAAACATAATAAAATATTTTTATATAAGTTAACTTGTTATATTCATATTTTTAAAAATCAATGAATTCAATAGAGTCAAAATTGACACTATTGATTGTTTATCATAATAATGCATTATTAAATCATTTAAAAAATACAAATTTTTAAAAAAAATATAGAATAATTATTATGTTTTCTTAAATAGTATAAGGTATTTATTTATGGTCTAATGTACCTAAAATACATAAATATTTCACCTTTTAATATTGAAATGTTAGTTACCCTGGTTCAAAATTAAATAGAATAACTATGTGTTAATAAGAATAATAAGGTTTAAATTGACATAAAAACTTGTCTAAAGTATATTGGATGATGAGATTACAACCCCATTTCATCTAAACATAGAAATGGAGAAATTTTGGAGGTTTTTGGATGGGGTTTGATTTTCTTATAAATTAATAATTTTAGAGACCCTAAAAATGCCCCAAGCCTAAATTATAAAAGGGAACCTCCTCCCTTAACTTTTAAATTATATTTTAGCCTTAATTATCATCCATATTATGACCTTTTCCCTTATCAACTTTATTATTTAGATTATATTTTTTTTGTCTTTTTCCAAGACAAACTCAAGGGATATAATGGGAGATTTAGAGGAAACACATCAAAGAAGAGGTAATATCTTCTATAGATTAATTCAAACATATTTCTTCTTCTACATTCTATTCATGTGTTGTTTCATTATAAAGTAATTAATAAAATACAAATTATATACTTCAATATTATTATAATTATGAAAAAAACCATATTACACCATCCATCCATCCTATGAAAAATGGGATAACCAATCCTGTGTACGTACGACTTACCATCTACAAGTTGTGATGAAATTTTTTTTTCACTGCTACCTTAAAAAGATTGGTATATTGATAGGAATAAAAACTATATATTATTATTATAACATTTTATTAATTCTAAAATTTTATAAACTATTCAATTGAATACCATTCATTAATTATGGAAATGATATTGTCGCTCGTACGTACATACGGCCTTCCCACTCCACGATTCGATGTGATTAATTCTATATGATATTCAATAATGAATGATTATACAAATTCACAGAATGAATAAATATGGTATATATTATGTTAATATAATTTTTTAATGATATAATTATGTCTTACGAAGGAGAAGTGGACTTTATTCAACAAAACATTCATAATAACATTAAGTTGTTAATATACGAATAATGAGTAACAATGAAATGTTACCAACAATGGTAACATAAAATGATCATGTACGATATCATAAAGATGGTTATGATTATGAAATATGTCAATTACATTATTTAAATCATTATACACGAGATTTAGATACATAAAATGGATATCAGATCAAAAGTTATGTATAATTTCTCATTCTCATTATTATCCTCGATTGTCTATACGTAAGTATTTATTGGGGTATATTTATCATATATTTCCATGTTTCCTAAATATGTAATATTATTTCTATTATTCTATAATTTTTTAATGTCAATTTTACCCATTGGTTAATTTTTATTATATGGTTTGAATGGAATCTTTTATTTTATTCGATATGAGGAACATTTTAACTTTTCTAGAAAACATTCCATGATTTTTTCCACTTATACCGCATGAAGGGATTTGAATGTTTTCATAATTAATTGTTTCCATGATTCCTACTCTATATGATTTCATTTTTATTTTAAAATTAATTATTTTCTTTCTAAATTGTGTGTAATTTTTAAAACAAAATTGAATAAAAAAGGAAATATTCCTCAAGAATAAATTTCAAGTGTTCAATCAAAATTTTTTTCCATATCAGATAGAATTATTTAATAGGGTTATGTTTCAGGTATACTATCACTATTATTCATATTTTTTTATTATGTTTTTTATGGAATTTAATTTATGAAATCCATTTTTTTAAATGGATTATGTTATTAAGGAAATAAGTTTACAAAACCCATTTTATTAATTTTTTTATGCTATGATAAATGATTCTTGTTTTTATGGAACATGTAAGAATGATTTCATTATGATATGGGTGGGACCTATACCTACTTCTAATGCATTGGGTAAAGATTTATATCTCATGATATAGACATGGATGGAATGGTAAATGATCTTAGTTCAATAATAGAGGGTTGGAACGAAGAGTGAACTCAGTTCCGAAATAAAATTTATCTGCTATGATGGTCATGGAAATGAGCCCTGACTAATATTAAATGATTTTCTCTACTTATTTTTATACCAGAAAACATCATGTCTTATATTATTAATTTTTGGATTTTTATCATTGAATCATGTGAACATTTATGATTTATCACATGGAATGACATCCCGATCTTTCATATGCTGGATATGATTTTCAAATGTTATGTTTTTATGATTATGATATGATAAATATCTCTATTATTTACCCTTATTGATCATATAATCTCACACTTCCATATGTTTATTTTCCCTTTGGTTATGAAAGAAGTTTATTAAGTATGATATATCAAAAATGGGTATAGTTGTAACAAAATAAGTGGGAGACAATGAAGATGTCTTATGAACAAGTTGTTTATGATTCCGAGTTTCTAAAGATACTATTATTATATAGTCCTTTCATGGATTAGTTATATTTTATTAAAAATATTATTCATCAATGAATTTATATCAATGAATATAAAGTATGGGTCATTATATTTGGTATAAGATGAATGGTATAGTTATCCTTTCAAAACTAATATGAGAAAACTATAGTAAGGACCCAATGGATATATTGAAGTACATGTCACAATCATAGTGTTTTCAAATTGATCATGAATAACCTAGTATAAAACATAATGTTTCATAAATTAAAATTTTATTGTTCATAATGTGATGTTACCATTATTTTTATTATTCCTCATGTTATGCTTCTTGGTTTTAGTTAATGGATTGAACCTAGAGGAACTTTTTTGATGTTGAACGTGATAGAAAATGCAATGATTTCCCTCCTTTGTAACAAAATTTCAAGGGAGATGGAATGAAAAATCCTATATCCATGCTCACACAACATTATCAAGTTATGAATCATGCAGTAATTCCAAATTAGAAAAGGAGGTAAGAACATTTTATTCAGTCCTTAATGAGGCAGCGTCCACCTTATTTCAATGGGTCTTTAGATCCATTAGTTGTTGAACAATGGATCAGTACCACTGAAAAGTTATTTTCAGTTCTCTAATGTTAAGAACTTGAAAAATTCATATTAGTAGACAATCATTTGGAAGGTGAACAATATCAATGGTGGAATCATATTAAGAATACAGGGAAAAGAGATGAAATTGAGTCCATAGAATGGGACGACTTCATGAACATATTTTTCAATAAGTAATTTCATCAAATTCTTTAAAAAAAGTTTTAGTAAGAGTTCCTTGAACATAAGTAAAAATAATAGGAATATATTGGTACCAACAAAGAAAATTTAACATGACATGAAAGGTTCACTTTTAAAATTATTTTCTAGCATTATAGTAAAATTGATTTGTTCTTTAGTGGATTAAAATAATGTCTCCTATATACATTAGCCATAATTGAATTCAATAGTTATAAATAAATTGTTTTATGTGCTCTCATGGTTGATATGGATATTGGATTAACCCATCACTATAGGTTTGGTAAGAAGGAAAAAAATGTATTCAAGGTAAAATCTAAAGACCACAGTGAAAATAAGACATGTTTCTATTTTTTTCAAATTGAGGAATGAAACATGGATGAAATTTACTTAAAGGGATTAGTAAATGTATTATGTTTGAAAAATAAGTTCATCATGCAGTTTAATTCCTAAGTTATTGGGAAAATATTTCTTAATGATGTGAATAGAGAAAAGGCTACACATAATGTACCACCTACACATTGATGTTATAAGTTCAAGGAAATGGGGAGTTATGCAAATCAATGCCTTAATCCAAGGGTTATTGATGATGATTAATGTCAAAAAACTCTTACAGTCAATGAATAATACAAGTCACATGCGTTCAATATCGTTGATGTGGAGTATGGTAATAAAGTGGTAAAAGGTGCACTTACTATCCAATATAACGTGTAAAATCTTTTATTTGATTCTGGATCCAACGAATATTTTTATTTTGAAGAATTTTCTAAGGGTATCATCATATTACCTTAACAATTAGATGTTGAGTTAGCTATGAAAACTCTTAATGGAACAATGGTCACATCAAAAGTGTAAAATTCTTCTTTGGTTGAAGTCTGTGGGAATGCACTTTCTGAAAATCAGGTGATCCTTTATACAGTAGAATTTTATGTGATTATTAGCATGTATTTCCTTTATCTATATAGATCTTAGATCAAATTACAAGTAAAGGAAGTTAGATTTCATATTCTAGATCAATCTATGATCATATTTTGATGCAAGGATGAATATGAACTTTCTGTAGAAATTTATTCCATCTTATAGGTATAGTTTTATATTAATGAAGTTTATTTATCTCAAATTGGTGTGGATAAACTCACAATTAAGAATACACCCATTGTATGATATTTTAATGATTCCTTTCCAGAAGAATTTCTAGGTCTTCCACTAAATCGTAATGTTGAGTTTTCAATAGAACTCATACCTAGTTTTATTCCTATTTCAAGGAACCCTTATAGAATGGCCCCAATTGAGTTCAAATAATTGAAAATTCAAATCCAATAGATTCTTGAAAAATGATTCATATGCCCTAGTGTTTCACAATGGGGTGAACCTGTAATATATGTTAAGAAGAAAGATGTATCAACGAGACTCTACATTGATTATTGAGAACTCAACCATATCACTATCAAGAACAAATATCATCTTACCTACATTAATGTCTTATTTGACCAAATATATAGATCTCAATACTTTTTCCAATATATATCTTTATTCAGGATATCATCAATTAAGGTTTAAGAAGGAATAAATACCAAATATGGCATTCTGTTCAATTTATAGACATTGTGAATTTATAGTGATTCCTTTTGGTCTTACTAATATGTTGATTACCTTCAAGGATCTAACGAATAGTGTATTTAGAGACTATCTTGATTAGTTTTTGGTAGTATTTTAGATGATATTCTTGTTTATTCGAAGAGTAAAGAAGAAATGAAGTTCACATGAAAAAATTTCTGAAGACCCTAAGAAATGAGAAGCATAATGAAAAATTTTCCATCAATGAATTTTTGGTCCAAAAAGATTCTTTCTTGGTTCACAGAATCTCAAGAAAGAGGATATTTTTAGATCCATAAAAAATAAAGGTTATTAAATGTTGTTCAAAACCAATAACAATTATTGATATATGATGTTTTCTTGGTTTGATTGGATATTTTTGGCATTTTATGAATGATCATCACAATTATCTAATACAATAACCATATTTATTTGAAATGTAATCATGTTCATGTGGGTGAAGGAATGTGAAGAGAATTTTAAAAATCTCAAAAGAAGGGTCAGTGCACCTATGCTCACACTACCTTGAAGTGGATAAAGGTGTGTGATCTACAGGGATGAATCCAAAATGTTTATGGGATGTTTTATCACGAGAAATTAAATGATGATATCTTATGCCTCACGATAATTGAAAATAAATGAGAAAAATTACCCAACTCATGATTTGGAGTTAGTTGTGGTAATCTTTATATTAAAGATATGGAGGAATTATATTTTTGATGAAAGGTGTGATATTTATACTAATCATGAAACATTAAAGGATATTTTCACATAAAAGGAGTTGAATAATTTCCAAATAATGTGGTTGGAGTTGATTAAATATTATGACTGATCAATACATTACCACCCTAGGAAAGCGAACATGGTGGCAAAATCTTTGATTCAAAAGGACCATGATAGACTATCCCAAATGAGGATCACAAAAGATCAAATATTTCGGGATTTGAAAATGACGGATCTTGAAATTTTAAAAGAAGGGGAAAATATTATATTTCTCTAAGGAATGTTCAACCATCTATAAAATTGAAGATTAAGAGGCACAGAAGAAAGTTGTAGAGCTACAAAAGATGGTGATAAATATTCTTAAATTCAACCTTGATTATGATTGAGTAATAAGTTTTAGGAATCTGGTTTTTATTCATCCCATACCAGAATAAAAAATGGATTTTTTGGATGAGGTTCATAGTTCTTCATTTTATATTCATCTTAGAAGCACAAAGTTGTTCAGGGACCTGAAAAAGTATTTCTTTTGGGATATAATGGAATGAGATGTTTCTGAATATGTATCATAGATCTTTTTATGTAAGTAATCTAATTCTAGGAGACAAATTTCTAAGGGGATGTTACAACCATTACCCATACTATAATGAAAATGGGAAAACAAAAATTTGGAATTTTTCATCAGACTTTCAAAAACATCTAAAGACCATAATGCTATATGGGTTATAGTTGATCACCTCTGGAAGTTGGTACACTTTATTTCTATTAGATATGGTTACTACATAGATCAATCTTTCATCATATATGTAATGAAATTAGAAATATTTCATGGAGTACTATATTCTATTATATCTGATTGGGATATGAGGTTTACCTTGATGTTCTGGTGAAGTATTCTATAAGCTCTAGACATAGTATTATGATTCAGTACTTCTTATCATCCTTAGATATAGGTTCAGTCTGAGGGGACTATTCAAACTCTATAAGACATACTGAGATATTTCTCTTTTTATTCCAAAGGTCATTGGGATCAAAACCTACTTTTGGTGGAATTTTCTTACAATAATATCTTTCAATACACTATCCAAATGGCTCCTTATGAATCCCTCTATAGAAAAAAGTTAATAACTCTAGATGGATATAATGAATTTGGGGAAATAAATATATTAGGATCTGATATTGTTCATGAAATAGAAGAAAAGTCCAGATCTATTCAAAAACACAAAAGAGCATCACAGAGTCAACAACAAAGTTACACTGATAACCAAAGAAAATACTGAGTGATTAAAGTAGGTGACAAGGTGTTTCTATGAATATCTCCCTCGAAGATATTAGTTATATTTGTAAAGAAGTGAAATCTAAGCCCAAGTTATATCAGTTCATTTGAAATTATGGATTGTGTTGGGAAGGTTGCTTACAGATTGGTGATTCCACTGAATCTCTATAATGTTCATGATACATTCCATGTATCTCTTTGGAGAAAGTACATACCTGCTCTATTCAATTTATCTATCTGCGGAAAGTACATACCTTCTCCTTCACATGCACTAAACTCAGAAGTCATATCACTGGAGAAAGATCTTTCATATGAACAATGACCAATAGAGATATTATGTCATAGTGAAAAAGGATTGTGAAACAATACCACACATTTGGTTAATGTTTTGTGGTGGAACCACAAATTCTATGAAGATATGTGGAAAATTTAGGATATGATGAGTGAGATATATCCTAATCTATTTGTATCTATTTGATGAATTTCAAGGGTTAAATTTAGTATAAGGGGGGTACAATATAACACCCAGATATTTTTACGAAATATTTTCTATAAATAATTTTAATTATTCAATAGCTTGTATTCCACACATTCATGATTTTAAATGAACGAAAAGATTCCCATAGTATAAAATGACTACTTTAACCTAGATTTTAGGTTAGCGGGAATAAATATAACTAAGTTATGAAAATATATGGTGAATTCATTCACTAAAAATATGTTATGAAAAAATAATTTGATTTTTTATTTTTATTTTTTATAAATTGAGAGAATTACTATTAGATAATTAAATATATATTTTATATACTTAATAAAATATTTTTCATATTCATCTAATAGATATTTTTGTCATACGATATTAATAAACCATATTTTATGTATAAAAACCTATATTTTTAAAAGGGAAATTATACCATATTTTAGTGGAGAGCCCTTTATAAATTATGATTTTTCACATTAATAATTTTTATATAACAGAAAAACATTTTCTTTGGAAGTGGGATATAAAAATTTAATTTGGATAAATTTTTAATATTTTTTTGATAACTTTCATGTTTTGATGAATAGTAAAAATATGTTGAATTTTAATTGAACACAACTTGATTCATAAAAATAATTTATATAGTTAAATTATAAAATTTAATGGTTTTAATGTATATATAGAATATATTTTTATCATTCAATATATTATATGACATTAGCATTAATTTTTCATTGAATTCATATATAAAAACATTTCAATATTTTGCAATGTTTTAACTTCTAAAACATGTTCTCTCTTTCCGATGATTAGATTAATATTAAATTAATTGTAGAAACGTAAGCATTTTTTTATTTTGAAAATTTTATTCTTTATTTGGAATCAATATCTCCAAATTATGTAAATAGTTTATTTTTAAAAATTTATGAATAGTAACTTCAATAATTTTTATTAATATAGTAAAAGAGTAAATTGGGAAATTAATGGTATGAATAATATTATAAAGTTATCCTAACACTTCTTTTAGTATCATTGGATGAGTTTTTATGTTCAAAATATGAAGTGTGGGAATTTTTTTATTCACAATATGAGGCTTGATAATTTTTATTGTTCCTAATTCTATAGTTTCAATAATATTTTTCTTTTATCATAATTCATTTTTCTTTAACATTCCATATTTTTATATTCTAATAATTATAGTCCCTGGCTAATTTTTATTTTCTCAATAATAAAAAAAATCCATTGAATATGTTTTTTCTATTTGAGGTTACATGTACTTATATCATGATTTATTGATAACTCGTATTATTAAATGTTCTTCAAAAAACTCTACACCGCCCATGTTTTCTCATATGTGTTTGATCTAAACCTTTATGACATGTTCATATGTTTTCTCTTACTAAGTTCTTTAGATCACCCATTTCTTATATTTTTATTTCCTCGTGTTATGAAGAAAATTTAAATCTTTAGAAATTCCGCATGGGTGTTTAGATAATTTCAATTATACAAATATGATTTAATATTTTGATGTTTATATATCTAATCACCAAAAAACTAAATATTTATATCTATGTTTTTGTGAATATTTTTGATTTGTATTATATAAAATTGTGGGAATAATATATTATTTAATATCTGATTATATTGAACTACTTTATTTAACATATTTAAAATGCATTATATGAAACAAGATCATCCTTTAAAATTGGGTAACATATAATAAAATCAAAAAATAATATTAAAATTATAATATTATCGAAATAGATAACTAACACTAAAAAATAATCAATAACCTCTTTACATTTTCTGACTTATTTTGAAATAAAAACAATGAAATATTAACTACTACCCTTTATAAGAAAATCAATCATTTTATTAACTTTAACTACCTTTTACAATGTTAATTTACCTGATTATTTAGTTAAAACATTTTTACAATCAGTTTGTGGGACATAGAAAGTTGTTATAAAAATTTCAGGCCAAAGTGGAATTAAATTTTTTATTTTTATAATAATTAAATATCACAAAAAATTTAAACAAAACTATATAATAATTAAAAATATCTTTATACCATGGTTTTCAAATAAATTTGGAAGTCTAAAAATAAAAAGCACAAAACTTTTTCTAGAGAAATCCACTCGCAAATAATCATATACCTTAAACTAAAGGAATCATTTATTTCATTTACAAAAAATGTTTTAATGGGTCTCAATATGATATTAACAATCCTTGGATAGAAAAAACAGAATGTTGGAATAACAAAAATGAATTTTTTTTCTCTATTATTTCCCCCTTATTGAGATAAGGAAGAATAAATAATATTAGTGGAAGAGGAAGAAAGAAAATGAACCCTAAACATGAATAGTCCTCTTGGAATTGTTCGAGAAGACAATAAATCAAAGTAGGATAACTGTGAATTAATGATTTATGGTCTCTTTGGCTACATCAATTTAATGTGGGATAGTATAAGAAATTTTGGGTTTTAAATATAAGGGATAAAAGAGGAAATTAAATATTTTAAACACTTTTCTAAATTACATGGGTTATATGCATGGTTTACCAAACAATGCAACAAACACTATAAAAAAATAGATGAGACTTATTGATATTTCATGGTTTGGACTCATGGTATCTATTAACCACGAACTAACCATCCAAAAGACACCCATATTAAATGCGACCTCACATGGTTCCTACTAAAATTGGTATGGATTTTAAAACCATTTTATGACCATGTGAGAGACACTAAAACACCTAGGAAGAGTTACATGTCTAGGCCAAATAGTTTATCAAACCATTAACCAAGCATTCACCAATGTCAAAAAATTTATTTTTTTCAGAAAAATTTAGAATAAACTCTACCATCTGCAATAAAATAAATAATCAAGATCAAAATGAATGAAAGTGAAATTGTGATGTGACATGTTACTTGCATACCCATCTACAAATATATTCACCATTAAGCTCCACATTATTATTGTCCCAACTCTATAAAATAGCTTGAGATCAACTCTTTATAAATGTTTTACTCATTTTTTCTATTCTAATTATTAGTTAGAGTGTCTTCCAAATGTTAGGATAAAATATTTTTTTATAATAATTAACAAACTAACTGAATTGTTCTTAATGATGATTTTCATATACTGAAATAATAATGTTGTGATATGTATTGTAATTCCAAATTTATAAATGTCAATGTACATATATCATCTACAAAGATCCTTATTCCTTAAATTAGATTTATTTAATGGAACTAATGTAATTTATTTTTTAGAATCTCAAAAAACAACCAAATTTTATCTAAATATTGTGTTTTGTTTGATTTGACTCATGGTTCCATGGTCATTCCACGTCTCCACTGAATTATTTTGGTCATAATTAGGCATATTTATTTCAAAATATTACTTTAAATTTCTCTCTAAAACATCTATCATTTATTTCATTAGTTTCCTTTCATTTTTACAGATTCCCAATATTTTATAAAAAAATATATTGTATATTAATTACAATTTCAAAAAAAAATATTCCAAAATTAAACCCTATAATATTTATTGAACATCCCTTTAAATCTATATGATTTGGAAATGTCCCTTTTATTGCACAATTATTTTATTGAATATCCACTAATTGTAGGATGATATATAGTTAATAATACATATCTAAACTTATGTTTCATCAAGACATTGAATAAGAACAAATAAAACATTAACACCTTTTGATATCTATTTTATCCGCATCAATTCAATATTCTATGTTTTTATTCAACTGATTTTCCAATATAATATTCATTTGTATCCTCTAAATATATCAATATTTACCTCTCCTTGAAAATGTGCATATAAAATTGCCAAAAAAATATTTTCATTCTTCAATATTTAAATATCCAAATATACTATTCTAGAAAATAAACATAGAATGCCTTTCAATAATTCCTATAATTTATTTCTGAAATAAAGAACAAATAAATCTCTCATAATTTTTTAAAAAAATTATCAAGATTTGAATTTTCTCTTAATTATTATTTATATGCATCTTAAAAATCCACAATTTCATCAACGATTATATTAATTATTATTAAATGTTCCTAATCAATTAATACGTACCAATGAATCCCTTTGTTCAATATTATATAGGTTCTTTTGTATTTTACTGATTCTTTATAATTCACATAGTAACTCTCACAAATACACAACTATTTCTTACACAACATCCATTAGACTGATTTAATCATAAATAGCTTCAAAAGAACACATATTAAACTTAAATATCCCTTATATTTTTGTATGTTGACCATAATATTTAATTTAATCTCATATAGTTCATTTTTACTCTAATAATACTCAAGATTTTTAAATTTAATCTTGAATAGAAATATACTATTCTATAATGTATCCATATTTTTTCTGAATGACTTCGTTAAAGCTCCAAACTACTTAAAAACTTTACTAAATCAACATATAGACTTCAAAAATCACTATGAACATCCATGAAGTACTATGTGTAGTAAATAACAAGCTCCATATTGAGTACATCATTAGTAGTAACATTGTTAAATTTCTTCTAGCCGACTCCAAATGATTCATTTTATGATTTTATTCCTTCCACTGTCATGTTAAGGTTTATTAACATTAAAAATCATCTTAAAGGACTATTTATCATCACACTCTAAATCTATGTCTCCACATTCCATAGCCATGATATGAGAATATAAATGTAGTGATTTGTTTATAAATACCTCTATTTTAGAAACTGTATTTTCTCTAATACATTCTCACTACCATCGTGCTTCAATTATTTCTTTCTCATTCCAAACCATGATCCCAAATTCCATATATATCAATGATATCAGTCCTATAGGAATTTATCTTCCACACACACAGTTTTAAAATTTATTGACTAAAAATACAATATAAATTTATAGATGACACATTCTCCCACATTATATTTTTTTCAATTTTCCTATAAATCCACATAATAATACACTTCAAAAAATACATAGATTACCAGTGAACTCTTCACTCCCCTTTTGATAATAATACTTATAGTTTATTTCACTAGATTTGTCTCATTATTCTCTCTCCCATAATTTCTAAAATTTAATACAGGTTTCTTCATAAACATTACTCCACCTTTGTGTGATAATTCTAGCACTATATTTATTGATAAAAATATCACTATTTTCCATACAATCCATTTCTTCATTAATTTCTTGCTCAGACAAAACTTTTGAAATTAGTGTTTTTAGTGTTTTTACTCCGCCTTTACTATGAAACTCCTTAAAAATACTTTTGAAACCACTTACATGATAGATTTTAAATATTTGGTCACTTTGAATAGTTTTTAACACCTTCTTCTCTTTAACCTATAACTAAACCATCTCAATGATGATATATAGTTAATTTACCTCTTGGGAATGATGTATTAACCCATTTAATACTCATATTGAGTCCAAATATTTTATTCGAAACTAGAGTCAATGTTAAAAATATCCAAACAATCAATTTCACTCACATTCTTCCATAAATTCCATGAAACATGAACAATTATCTTATTCTAGCAATTCTCCATGTAATCTCCATTGCACATATATAAAAAATCAACAAATAATCCTTTAGATAAACATGTCTTTGAAATATAAAATTTGTTAAGGATTTAATATTTTTAGATAATGGATAAACATAGATAACTCTAATTTAATAATAATCAATTGATTTTAGATATTAAATTTCAATGTATACTTCACGAGAATCTACATTCCAAGCATTTTTTAATAGATTTTAATGAACATTAATTAATTAGGGAGTTATATACTCAAATAAAACATTATTCACCTACAATGAATGATGATTCCATATGATTATTAATCATATATATCATGAAATTAAATCAATATCATCTAAAATCCATACTACTTCTACTTCTATCATTTTTCTATCATGATTTGCCTTTATCCGATGGGTATGACATGTTTATTGGAATGACTAAAAAATTTCTAAATAAATAATAAATAACGTTAACTTTTTTAACATAGAAAACAATTTTAATATATTTTTTTTATATCCAAATATTTTCCATGACACCACATGTTTATTTATTTGATGAATTAAAACCATTTATTCTTGTTTTGAAACCAATTTTTCAATGTATTTTTATCCAATATATATACCTTAGGGATTGTTTATCCCCCTTAATCTTTAACCACTTTAAAAATAGTTATAAATAATAATGTACATGGCTATAGGATTACTTTTTAGCTTGTAGAAGAAAAGAAACATGTTTTCCTATGTTAAACCAACCAGTTACTTCGAACTCGCTTCCTAGATTTTATAGTGGTAATCAATTCAACAACTCAAGTAAAAACATAACTCTAAATATCTTCATGATAATTTTTTATCTTTATTATCTTGTTATAAAACACCATTGTGATACTAATCCAAATTATGCATGTTTCATTCTTGGATATATCATCACCTCGTACTCATAATTTCTCCTCCATAAGAGAGTTCTTCAACCAATCATTACGTATTTTTTGCCTTATAATTTTTTAAACCCCTTAGTCATGATTCATATTTATCTTACATAGTTTACATTATAGTCAATTAAAACTTGTTTGCCTTTGATGATTATTTCTTTAAATATTAATATAATTTTCTCACAGTTGGATCACCATTATTCTTCTTCATCATACATATTTTCTGAATTACACCCATGTCAGATATTATAAGTATACCATTAATAGTTATTAATGTAAAATTCATGAATCTTCATCATTACTTCCCTCCAATTTATTAAATCAATTTTCTAACATAACAAATTTTCTTTCAATGCAAGAAATATTATTATTTTTCATAGGAATAAATGATTTCCTTAAGAAACGTTTTCATACTTTTTTATTATAATTCAGTACATATAATAATGATCATCCTAAATAAAACATACCCTGTTAAATTCATAAATAATATAGTTATTCATTGATTGATATTTAATTTCATCACATTTTATTCTATTTTTGTCCCCATTTTCATCTAAACATATTCACACATGGTCTGTCCCATTATTCCAAAAATGTTTCACTTTATTGCTACCTTACATTGAGATTATTTTCTTCTTAAATTTGATTTACTGTTCTATTTATTTATTAATTCAATATTTTTAATTTTTCATAATTCACATAATGATCCTCCCATATAAGGGATCTTCATTTTTTAGTTAAATACATTCATCCACCCCTGGATCTCTTTATTCTTATAATCCTTTTCTATTAATTGAGAATTCATTTCCTTAATACTTGAGATAAATTCCTTTATATATTTTTCCTCTCTTCATGAAATGTTTTATGATGGATAATAATTTATATCAACTCCTTCCCCATGAATATTTTTTCTCTAAACTCATTTTCAAGTTCTCTAAGTAAGTCATTTTTCATTCTATTTTTGGCACATGTTTATAATATATACATTCAAAGAAATATCTTATTTATCAATTATTTTGGTTTTAAAAGATAAATCTATTAGGAATTGTTATTTCACTCCATGAATAATCTAATGTTGATCTATATTATTATATAGGGTTTGAATATTATCTTAATCACTACTTGAACAATATCTATATTTTCAACTATGCATGGATTCCATATCTTCTATTGAATAATAGTCCACTTAATTATCTTTGTGTAAATATAAATTTTTAAATATTTAAGTTGAATAAATAAATTAAAAATATAATTATCAACATATCCAATCGCAATTACCTTTTTGGGTGTTTCCTTCTTCTTGGTAGTCTTCTTCCTTGTCCTTTTCTTTTTTCCAATAGACATAATTCATTCCTCATCCATATTTTATATTTTTTCCTCTAACTACTCATCTTCCACAATCTATTTAGAAATAACAACAATTTTATTATACATCTCAACTTTATTATCATAATAAAATGTTTTCTTATATAATTTATTATAAAATTTCCGAAATTAGATCTTCTATGTTCTTTTATAACAAATACTTTCACATTGTTTGGTAAAATCAGTATTTATTCATATAAACTCCAATAATTTCCAAACTATTTTTTGAAAAACATGTGTCTTATTTTTTAATCAATGTTGAATATGTGAACCCAATGATTAGGGTTAAATTAGATTGTTTCTATATTAAAAAATTTCCCTTTAATATTTTTCTCCATTTTTTATCATGTTTTATCATTAGAAGAAACTCATTTAATCATTCAAACATGATATAACTCCCCCAAAACATACACCAATAAATAAATAAAATAAAAAAACAAACAAGGATTTTTCTTGGTTTACAAAAAACTATTATATCCAAGGATATCTCATTGATGATGTGTTGATGTTCTGGACTACATTATACTCACTTTACGTGGATTAAAATATTATTTAGGGACACTAGAATTTTTTTTCACTTTAATTATAAATTTTAGGTCTTAGAAACTCCTCACCCAAGTGGAACCCCCTATTCTTCAACTATGTGCATTAATTCAAGGATGGTTTTCCAATTTATGGACTTAAGGAATCTAAAAAAGTTAGAAGTTATGTGGGTCTGTTATAGATCATTATAAAGAACTAATATTCCTTTCATCTTTGTCTCCAAATATAATCTCCATTATATTCCAATTTTTTATCCTTATTGTTTTATAAAACTAAATTATATAATCTCATTGTAAAGTGATGAGAGTATATATTTCAAATAAAATAATAGAAGATATATCCCTATTAATGTTAGGTTATACTTCCATTATTATTAAATAATGAAAATAGGGAATAAATATTTCTAAATTAATATTATCTATAACTCTAATATTCATATTTTTATCTCTCTTCATTTTCAATGACTAGATATACAAAAAGAAATATATTTTATTATTCATTTAAAACTAATTTTATTAATGGAATTTTTGTTTTCTATGATATTTTTTATTTATTATTTTATAAAAATTTTCAATTCCATTCCATCAATATCTATTGTAGCACTTTTTTTCAAAAAAATTCTATAGTCTCCAAAATACTGAAACTTTCATCCAAGGAATACAATCCGTTAAATCCTATTTATGATCCCATGATCATTACAAGATTTCACCCAATTACAGGTTTTGAAAACATATTTCATGAACTCAAATTCTTTTATCAAAATATATCACTATTATCTCTAAATTTAATTTGAAGTGGTTTATTTTTTTTCCAAATCCTAAATATTTTCTAGAAACTAACATATTGAATATAATTCAAAATATCAAAATATTATTCACATAAAATCATCTGAGACTATTAATTCAATATACCATTAAGTTTTATTGATCACTTCAATTTAAATCTTCACAAAAATATCTATTTTACTTCTTCTATATTTTTCTTCATAGCATCATTATCTAAATTGTAGTGTGGTCTAATTACTAGTATAGATGGTGCAGTGTGGAACTTCTGATTATTGAATTATATATATCCATAAACATATAAAATAATATAATTACTTTAATAAATTTAATATCAAAACAAATTAATCTATCCATATTATAGCACCCTAGTATTTTATGAATTGTTTTCATATAAATATAATTTCATTTATATTATGTGTTATACGCAACATCGAGTTTTAAAAAACCAAAATATACTCTTTATATTATTATTTAATAAGATTTAGTTGACCTCACCATTAAACATGATAGTATATATAAAAATAAAATCATTTTAAATTTTAATTATAAGGGATTTAGATAAAGAAAAAATTATAAAGAAGTTCTCAATTTTTCGTAAATACATTAAATGTTTAAAAAATATCAAAAATGATTTTATTGTGTTTTGTGAAAAAATAATGAAAGTCATGTTTTAAAATTTTAACAAATTTAATTGAAAAAATAAACTCCAATTCTTGAATGAAAATATGAAAATACAATAAATTTTATTGAAAATACCCTTTCCATTTAAAGAATATATATGGTTAAATTTTGTTTAAAAACTGATTAACAATTAAAATTATCAAAATTAAATTATTATTATTATTATAACAATATATATCATTATATTCAATTTTAAATTTAATTATGATATGAAAATGTTTTAAACATTTGAAAATATTCTCTTTGGAATATAGCTTTTTCAACATGCCTACGAATTTAATTTGAAATTAAATTCAGACTATACTTTGATTTAAAATTAAAAAAAGGATTAAATATTTTTAATAATTATAATTAATATTTTATAATAATGTAAACTTAATTTTTGACCATAATTAACAGTGAAAAAAGAAAAAACAATTACATGGTTAAGGTTAATAGAAGGTTTACAATGGGTTAAAATAAAACGATCAGGGGTAAAATCACCTACAAATTTTTCCAACACCTATTTTACGGAAATTTTTATACCTTATATCCAACAAGGACTTATAATAACCCATTTTTAGGAACTTTTTCCTTTGAGAAATGAGGTTATGCTTTTTTCTTTACAAAAAATTTTGTTTGTGTCCTCTCCCCCGCTTATAGAAGGTCTCCCCCTCCTCTCCCATTCACACTTTAAAACCCATTTATGATGGAAAATAAATACAAAAAATATCATACTATATTCCATCCTAACATCGTAGACTATTTATTTTTATCATTAATCCATCTTTTAAAAGAATTAGGCTTAAATCAAAAGAGATAATCCTAAGAACAGGTATAGTCCTTAAACGTGTTTTTATATTTTATTTCATCATCTGAATCCCTAAAATATTATTAAAATAAGATTATATAATAAAAAAATATATCTGTAATATAATGAGATGCTATTTTTTATTTAATATCCTATATTTATCTATTCTTCGATAAAATGTGAATGAAAATCGTCGATCATGTGTACAACAGACTACTGCCTCACAAATCGATGTTATTTGAATTCCATCACAACCTCTCATGGATGGATATAGTTATTAATTTAATTTTTATATAATATAATTATGATTTTATTATAATTATTTAATTATAATTTTACACCTACCATTTTAACTTCCAACATATTAGAAAACAATAATGCTGCACAGGCGTACGGTGGACTACCATATCACCTACTGATGTGATGTGTTTTTCATTTATGTATTACCTATATGGTAATAAAGATATATTAAATAAATATATTAGATATTTTTAAAATAATTATAATTATACAATTATAATATCATATATACCTTCTTACTTTCCATTTCATGGAGGATACGATAACATCACTCAGGTGTACGACACACTACCGCCTCACCAAGTAATGTGATTTGTTTTTCAAGAATGCTTTACATAAAAGATAATAAGGATAAAGTTGATAATTATATCTCATATATAAGTGATAATAATTATTCTCAAATGGTTAATTAATATATACATTTAATTTTTAATCTGTTAAAAAATTGAAATAGCGGTCATTCATATATATGGCCTATTGTCTCCTGGAATAGTGTATCTCAGTTTTTATCTCTAAATTTTTTAGATTAATATAAATAATTATAAAATTAATATATATGATTATTATATCATGGTATAAATTATATATATTATAAAACCATGATCAAAATTGATGGATCCAAAATACCAAATCAAAGCATACAAAAAAATAAAATCAATGCAGTTATTACCAAAATTTTGATTTTAACAATGAAATATTAATCAATTGGTAATAAAAGTTCATAAGTAAATCATATATGGAAGGATAAATATTACTATTTTTAAATAATAGATGAAAAATAAACTGAAATTTACTATACATGACATCGGAAATGGTATGAAGGAATTTCATACTTATGGTAAAAGATTTATGGTCTCCCATTTATTTCTGGGAGACATATATCAATGTCCCCACTCATTTCTTATGTGTGTTGTATATACTTACCATTTTATGTGTTGAATCATGAGAATAATTCTTTTCATAATTTTTTTTTTTCATTTAATATTATTATTTACTAATACATATGATTCTTATTTCTTCAATGTGGTAAGATATTTTGTCTCAATTTTTATTCTTTGGGATATATGTTATATTATTCTTTTTTCTTCTTTTATGATGTGTATATACATCCCATTTTACATTTAAAATCATGAATTTAATTATTTTCATGAAATTATAAGTTTAATTTTATTTTATTATTTCTTGGGACAACAGATTTAATTTCAGCAAAGTGGTGTAGATTTTCTATTACAATCTCATTTTTTATAGGTATTATTAAAAATTATGAATCCAATGTTAAAATAGTATAATATATATCTCAAGAAAATAAATTCAATTTATTATAATGGGGTAATTTTTTATAATACTTTCTTCCTTCTTCTTTCCTCTCTTAAAGGATTAAAGAGACCAAAATAATTTTTTATTAAAAAACATTTGTACTTATCTCTTTAATGAAAAACACGTTTCCATCCATATCCATGATTTTAAAAAATGTTTTCAAAAATATTCAAATGTTCCTTTGGGATTGTATAAAGATTTATTTATCCTTTTTTAAAATATTTTACTAAAATAATTATGCTTTCTATTTTCAAAATAAGGCCAGTTTCTATTTAACTAAACATGTTGGAGGAATCATTTTTTACCATGTATACCAATTCCCACTATCATTAACAATCAATTTTTTAATAATTCCATTTTATGTTTCATATTTTATTTTGAGAAAAAAGGATTTCCAAATATTCTTATTAATTTTTATTTTTAAAAAATTGTTTTAAAATAAATGTTATTTTTCTCAAAAATGTTTTAAATGATTTTTAAATCTCCCTTTATAAGATTCCAATGTTATTTTTAAAGAAAATGATTCTAACCATTTTGTTTATTTAAAAAAGTGTTTTTATATGTAGAAAGTCTATTTTCATTTATAAATTGTCCATGTGATCTTTCTAAATAAATTTCTATCTAAGATGGCATCCTTTGATGTTACGTATACATTATCAGGGATATGATCCAAGGATATCATTATTTTTCTTTCTCTAAATGGTTTATGATTATGACGATAAGATTTTTATGAAACCCATTTCCCATCTAAGGGTTACAGATTGATACAATAAAAATAAAACCCACTTATTTTTCTACGTGTTATGATATGATAAAATTATTCATTGATTATGAAACCTATTTATTTTTCATATGAGATAATATGATGAAATTATTTCGAAACAAATGTATTTTAATAAGTCTTGATATGATGAATGTTTTATGATCTTTGGAACAAATATGTATAATTCTCATTATGTGATGGTTGGGACATATATCTCCCTCTATTGGTTAGCCTGTTGATTGATATCTCATGAGATAAGGAGGACTATAATAGGGATTGAACCTACTCCAGAAAGGAAATCTATCCACTATGAGTGTCTTTAGAGTGAACCTTGACTACTATGATGGTTTGGGGAGTGAACCCTGTAACATCCCAAGTAAATAATGATTACAACATTTTCATATTTATTAATATTTATGAATTAAATATTAATTTTACATTAAAAGGGATTTTATATTTGAAGTCATACCTGACACACAACAATGGGTTTCTTCGAAATCTTATACTGCACACAATGTTGAGTCACAAAGAAAAAATAATAATATAATGTTATTAATTAAAATGGTAGGTAACACCTAACTAATTTATTGGCAGGAATGAACTGAATTTACAATATTATTATTAAACATATTTTGTTAAATGTTTTTACATTTATACAATAAAGTTTATCGGATTAAAATAAGAATGAATCCAATTTTATTCATAAATACTCTAATATTTTTTATATAGTAGTTTTATCACCTTTTGATGGAAACCCCATTTTCAATCTAGTTTTTTTCACTTTTATATGATCCATTGGAAAAAATAAACTTCTTTTTTATAATTGGGATATAAAAATTTACATTGGTTAATTTTTTTTCTTTTTCTGATAAAGTTAATTTTTTATAAATAGTTAAAAATACTACATTTTAAGTCAAAATTGTCTTTTCATATAATTTATTTATATAGTTATATCATCCTTTTATTTGTTTTTAAACTTTAATTATATTATATTTTTATCATTTAATACAATTTTGGTCATTGGATGTAATTTCATTATGAAATTGGACATAAACAAATGTCGTTCTTTTCGTAGTTTTTACTTCTTCAAAACACGTTTTTTGGTCTTGACAATAGGAACTAATTTTAAATTAATTTCTGCAAATTATATTTTTTTTAATTTGGAAAAGTGCATTATATATTTGGAATTATGATGTATAAATTTTTTAAATGGGAACCTATTATTTTTAGACATTATGAATAGTAACTTTAATAAATATTTTATTTACTTTGGTTAAAGGGTAAATTTGGTAAATAAGGGAAAACAATAATATTATAATAATATAAAACTACCCTAACACGTGTCCAAATACTGTTTGATTAAATATTTCCAACCGTGGGAATCCTTGAGTCTATTTTGGGACCACATGGAGGCACTTTGACGTGAAAATGACATTTTATAATAATTAATTTAAAGTAATGAAAAATATAACATAAACATGTATCATTCAGTGAAAAAAATTTATATGGGCTTATATAAGTGATATCTTAAACTATAAATAGCAATTTAAAATATAAAAATAGTTCCTACATCATTTTCTTATATTTATAATTTTTATACATCAGATAAATTAATTTATTTATGACACAATTATTATGTAGTGATTTCTTTATTAATGAATGATTTAAATATATTAGATTATGAATATTTAAATAACTTATTTTAAACAATTTTATGGTATCCGTGAATTTTAGGGATTATTATGACTTGTAATCATTGAATTAATTAATTTTTATAATAGATTCATGTTTTAATGTATTTTTAAAAAATTCATGATATGAATAGTATAAAAATTAACATAAATGAGTTTTTAAAACAAATAGTATTTTATTAAATGATATAATAGTCCTAAACTATTCATCCATATCACTAAGATAAGGTTTAATATGTCATTAATGAACCACTTGAAGTTATATTGGCATTTTATGGTAACTATATTAACCATATTGTATAAATATACAAGAAGACATGGTAAGACTAAAATTAGTTAACTAAGGGTCAAAGATAAATGATAAAGTTAACATTGTGACCAATACTTGTATAAAACTTATTGGTTGAGAGATTTTAGACCCAAAAGTATTTTATCTTTGAAATAAATTACTTTGGGATTATTTGAAATCAAAAATAATTTTATAATAAAACAGTATTTTAAAACTTTTTTAAAGTGCCCCTCCTCCCACTTATAAAAGGGCATCACCTATACCCATTTAATAACACCTCTAAATCCCATTGGATCATCCAAAATCTTCCCAAACAAGCTCCCAACATCCTTCTATTACTCATATATGCCTTACCTTAGGCAGAAGTGATTTTAAGGAAGCCATTTGGCTCAAATCTGATGGAGTTTCCTGATTTAGTAGTAACATCTTCTCTCATGTTATTTTCATTTATTTTCCTAATACACTCCCTATTTTATTCTTATTAGTTGATTATATAAAATCACCTGAATCCAAAATATAATATTTTTTTATGATAATTATTTTAACTACACTTACACACCCCTCCATCAAATGTATACGAACATACCATTTCTTTGTACGACGAACTACTGCCTCAAGAAACAATGATTGTTCGATTTTCCCATACCACCTATCATTGTGGACATTATGATGGAACTATATTTATATATGTGATATATATTATATTTATATAGTCTCTATTCTTCTTTATTTTTCATTTACATCATACCTTTATGCTTTCCATAATGTTTAGATATGATAATTTCATTTGAGAAAGTGCGGACTACTGCCCCCTCAATGTGATATGACTCGTTAATTCCATAAATGGAATGTTTAAAGGATGGAATTAATAAACATATATAACTTCTATAAAAGAAGAAATTATACTTAAATTATAATATACCAATGTATCATTTATTTTTCATTCCTTTAAATAAGAAATGGAAATGAAAGTAACATTCCAGCGTACGTACAGCTTACCATCTCCGTGAATGGTGCATTTCATTTTTATCTCCAAATTTTATGTACTATGATAAATAAATATATATACTGGATATATATGATATTTCAATAAAGAATATAATTCTTTTGATAATGGAATTTTGACCACAAGAACAATTTTTAATTATAACAAGTTCATTTTTTACTCAAGTATCGAATATCGAAAAAACAACCAATATTAACTTAAATAATTATGTACGATTTATTATATGCTAATAAGTTATATAAAAGTAAAAAAATTGAATACGGATCTTAATAAAGTAAAAATTAGTATATTATAGTTATTTATGATGAACAAGAAACATATGTGATGAGTCGGACTCAAGGTTAGGGACTTCATCTCAATCTCCTTTCATTGAGGCATATTTTAATTTATGAATGACTTTCTTTTATATGTTGTATAAAAACCTTTGACATTCCATTTCATTCAAAGGGAATCTTTTTCCATGAAGTGTTTTACTGAACAAAAAAAATAATATTTCTTTTTAACGTATATGATGACAACAACCTTTCCTCCACTATGATTATTATTTGATATCTTGATTCCTTAACAAGCTGTAATGTAATAAAAAAGATAAAATCAATACCAAATATTGTTTTCCTATATTTTAGTATGGAATACGGTTTTGAGAAATTATTGATTATGTGAATATCTTGAAATGTTATATTTTATTGGAATATGAAAATATGATCTTCCCATTATGTTTGTTTTATAGGTAATGATTATGTTATTGTTCTTGGTAATTGTTTACGTATATAGGTGGTTACATGATAAAAATAGGGCAGTGGAGCCTGAGATAGCTCTCTAATTCATTATAAAACATGATGGAGGTAAACATTAATGTTTTTTCAAAGAGATTTAGGGAATATTCTGTGATGGGTATTATAAACTTAACTACCTATATAGCCGTGAAAGCTATAATGTAAGTATATTATAAATGACACATGTTGAATTTATGATTTATGATTTCTATGTGTTATTCATAAATCATATAATTTCATGAGGTATGTAAAAGAACTGATGTTTAATGATTGAAAATTAGGGTTTCATTGATTTGTAGGTATTGATGGACTAATTTTTTCCTTTCCTTGTTTCATATCCCTTACTGAGATTTTATGCTCATTCCAAGTATTTGAAATGTTTTTCATAGGGTATAAGGAAGGTTAAAGGAAATAAATAATTCAAAAATATTTTTATCATGAAAAAAAATTATTTTTTTATAAAATTATTTTTATTTTTGTGAAAAAATTTGTAAGAGTAAAAGTGCCTACATTGTAATATTTTAGATGCAATGTAATACTTATGGCCTAATTCTCTCAAAATCTAAACCTAAAAAGATCCTCAATGTGAATTCATGACATAAAAAAATATTATGTAACGTTTAAGGATGGGTCCTTATAGTTGGAATCCAAGGTCGGTTTAGACAACTTTAGGAGTTATTAAATTGTTATATTAATTAATTTATGGTAAGATTGAAATAATATAGAATTTTAATATTACCAAGTTGCTTCACAGAAGATATTTCTGTTTTTAGAATGGGTTTCCAATGAGGAAATAGGGAAACTATGATGGGGCCAAATCAAGAATAAATCAACCTTCCAAATCTGAAAGCCTATATAATCAAAATCATAACTAAACAGTTTGTTGTAGTGATGGAATAGTTGACTTGGGATATAAATGGTAGTGGTATCGATGCAAGAGGTCATCCAGATCAACCATATAGGAACATGTTAGTATTGGATCATTCAATGAGGCAACATCCTCCATTATTCAAAGGATCATCTTATCTTGTGCCAGCTAAAGGGTGTATTAAAGCACTGGAAAATATTTTAGAAGTCATGGGGTGTTCAGAACATTAAAATGTTTCTCTTGTTGTTTACCATTTTGAAGTTGATTCCAATCAGTGGTGGTCGATGGATAAAAATATCAAGGATAGTGAGGAGATTGATGATATGGATTGGGATGAATTCAAAGGTATTTCTCTTGAAAAATATTTTCCAAATGCGGTTATACATAGGATGGAAAAGAAATTCTTGCAATTGAGGCAGGAGGATGACTTAGTCTCTAATTGTGAATCAAAATTCACTCGACTGGAAAGTTATGCATCATATTTCATATGAGATTGTGATAGTAAAATAAATCGTTTTTACTCTAGATTATAGCCAAAGTATCGAATGGATTTATATTATCATGAGTTTAAATGTTCTGAAAAACTTGTTCAATGTGTGGAGAAGGAGGAAAAGGAGTTTTCTGATGATCATGTGTTCTTTGAAAAACAACATAATAAGAGGTCGAGCTGGTATATGAAAGGGAAGAACAATTCAAAAAATTATGATGGTAAGAAACATAAGTTTACAATTTGTGAAAATTGTGGTAAAAATCACATTAAGAATACCATTTGAATTATGGTATGTGATAATGATGTTGTAAAATGGGGCATAAGGTTCGAAATTGCACTGAAAAATATTAGGGTAATTTTACGACAAAATATGTTTTACAGTTAGTAAAATGTTTTAAGTCCATTGAAATGGGTCATTATGAAAATGAGTGTCCAACGAAGAACTCAACTGAGGGAAAGAATCCAGACTACAAGAAGAAAGGGGTGGTGAAATCCATTGGAATTACATTAGAAAATTTTGTGCAATCAAATGAAGTAGTATTAGGAACACTTTTTGTTTATTCGGATTATATCTATGTGTTGTTTGATTCAGGGTCTCCACATTCCTTCATTTCTGAGAAATTTTCTAGTGAATTGGGAATTTAATTTAAAGATATGAATCATGAACATGTGGTAAAAACAACTGGAAGAAATATTTAGACAAAAATAAATTATAATAACCTTCTAGTACTTGTTTACAGATATAATCTACCAATAAACCTATTTTTTTACCCCAATTAGGGTTTGATGTTTTTTTGTGTATGTATTGGCGTTTCATTTATCATGCTAATATTGACTATAGAGCTAAATAGGTTTCTTTTCAGAAAGAATTTTAGTTTTTGTACAATAATGAGACCCTACTTTTGAAAACATATCAGGAATATGTGAAACTAGTAAAAGATGGTAATGAATGTCTCCTTGCATATATTTTTGAAAACAAAGGAACAGTTCAGATTAATGATTTGATAGTGGTAAATGATTATCTTCATGTTTTTACTAATGACTTTCCCAGTATAATACCATATTAGGATGTTAAATTTAGTATTTAATTAGTTCTTCATGCTAAGAAAATTTCAATACCCCCTTATTAAACGGTTCAAATTGATCTTTTTGAGTTAAAGAAACAATTGCATGAGTTATTAGACAATGGTTTCATTATACCTACCACATCACCATGGGGTTCTCATGTCTTGTGTGCTAAAAAGAAAGATGGTTCAATGTGAAATTACATTAATTATATAGCCTTGAATAACATAAATATTAATATCGAGTATCATTTGCCGCATATCGAGGATTTGTTTGATCCATTTTAGGGAGCTCAGTATTTTTCGAAGATTGACTTGAGGTCGGGGTTCCATCAGTTCAAAGTAATGTAAACAGACATTCAGAAGACTGTGTTTCATACTATATATGACAATTATGAAGTTTTAGTTATTCCTTTTGGTTTAACTAATGCACATACTATATTCATGGATCTTATGAATATAATATTCTATGAGTTCTTGGATAATATTGTGGTTGTGTTTATTGATGGTTTTATGGTATATTCTAAAAGTAAAGTGTAGCATGAATGTTATTTAATGTTTTTATTGCAATCCATAAAAGAAAATAAACATTGTGTAAAATTAATCAAATATAAGTTTTTGTTAAAACAAATTTCATTCCTTGGTCACATTGTTTCTAAATATTTCAAAAATATTGATCCAGCTAAAATAAAAGTTGTTAAAAATGGCCAAGACACAAAAATATAACCTAGATTCATAGTTTTCTTGTTTAGCAGGTTATCACAGAAGTTTTTCTGAAAATATTTCAAGGTTATCTATCCCATTGACTATGTTAACTCAAAAAGGTGTTAAGTTCATTTGGAAAAAAGAATGTGATGAATGTTCTTAGTATTTGAAAAATGATTGGTGAATGCTCTAGTATTAGAAATGCCTTCAAGAAATGGTGAATTTGTTATCTATAGTGATTCTTTGTTGAAAGGACTTTGTTGTTTCCTTATGCAGAATGATCAGGTAATTTCTTATACTTCACATCAGTTTAAACCTCATTAGATAAATTACCCTAAAAATGATTTGGAATTAGATATTTTTGTTTTTTCATTAAAAATTTGGAGGCATCATTTGTATGGCTTAATGTGTGAAATATATACTGACCACAAAAGTTCGAAGTATTTATTCACTCAGAAAAAATTAAACATGATACAAAGGAGATGGATAGAATTAATCAATGATTATTATTACACGATACATTACGATTTGGGAAAGGAACATAAAGTGGTTGATGCTTTGGGTCGAAAGAGCAATGAAAAATTAACCAAGATACGTTTGGAATAAGATCTTGTGTTTTTTGATTTAATTAATTTTGGATTGGATGTTATTGGTGCATAGAATTACTCTGTTTTGTTTTAGGTTTTAATGAAGTCATCCTTGTCAGACAGAATCAAGCAAGTTAAGAAAGAAGACAATGACTTTCCGAAAAAGGCATAATTGGTTCAGAAGAGTAAGTTACATGAATTTAACATTGATAAAGATTTTTTTTGAAGTTTGGAAAGAGGTTATGTGTGCCTTGTGATTCACAATTGAAGAAAGAGATGTTATCTGAAGCTTATAATTCCCCATTTTTAGTTCATCCTAGAAGTACTAAAATTTACAGAGATAGTTTGGAGTATTACTAGTGGGATGGAATGAAAATATATATTTCTGACTTTACTATGAAGTATTTGACATGTCAACCGGTTAAAGAACAACGACAGTTACCAAAATGGATGCAACAAAATTTTTCAATGCAAGAGTAGAAATGGGAAAATGTGTCCATGGATTTTGTTAAGGGATTTTCAAATACATCTCAAGGTAATAATAAAATTTGGGTTATTGTTGATCAATTTACTAAATATTCTCATTTTCATCCTATTCATGATACTCCATCTCTAAATCAACTTTCTTGATTTTATATTGAAAAAATAGTCAGGTTGCATGTAGTTACCCTCTCCATTGTATCTAATAATTATCATAGGTTCACTTTTAACTTTTGGAAGGGCCCTCAAAAGTCATTAGGAACTGAATTAAAGTTTAGTATAACTTTTCATCCACAATCAGATGGGCAGGTAGAACAAAAAATTCAAACCTTGGAGGATATTTTGTGTGCTTGTTCACTGGATTACCAGGGAATTTTGGACCACCATTTTTATTGGTTGAGTCTCTTATAATAAAAATTTTCATTCTAGTAGATATATGTAACCATTTGAGGAATTATATGGAAAGAGGTGTCTAACTCCATCTTTTTCGGATGAAGTAGGTGAAAGGAATTTGATGGGACCAGAATTGGTAGAAGAGATGGAAGAAAAAGTTCAGTTGATTAATAAGAATATGAGAATAGATTATAGCAGGAACAAAAGTTATGTGGATACCCAGAGGAAGGATTTTTATTTTGAGGTAGGTGATGATGTCTTTCTCAAGGTTTCTCCATGTAAAAGTGTGATTCATTTTGGTAAGAAGGTAAAGATGTGTCTGAGGTTTATTGGACCGTATAAAATCCTAGAGAAAGTTGGATCATTTTCCAACATTGTGGGTTTACCTCCATGTTTATCCATAGTACACAACGTTTTTCATTTTTCAATGTTGAGAATTTATATACTAGATCCATCTCATGTTTTCAGTCGAGAGGTTGTTTAGTAGGAAGAGAATATTTCTTATGAGGAACAACCAGTCCAAATTCTTAATAGAAGATACAAAGTGTTTCAAAATAAGTAAATTCATTAGGTAATGGTTTTTTGGAAAAAATATATAGTGGAAGAGGTAACATGATAATCTAAAAATTCTATGAGGTATAAATACCTCGACTTATTTGATGAGTTAATAAAATATCGAGGATGTAATTTCCAAAAGGGGGAAGGATGTAACATCCTCGGTAAACAAAGAATATTACATTTTCATAATTATTAATATTGGTGAATTAAAAATTAATGTTACATTAAAGGGGTTTCAATGTTCAATGGAATATCTGACAAGAAATATTGGGGTTCTCTGAAATCTTTTGTTGCCCACAATGTAGATTCATACTGAAAAAATAAAAATATAATATTATTATTTTAAATGGAAGTTAACCCATATACATTATATTAGCAGGGATGACCAGAATTAACTATATTATGATTAAACATATTTTTTAAATGTTTGTACATTCATCAAATAAAATTTAGAGTCATAAATTAATAATTAATTTAATTTTAAGCATAAATACTCTAATATTTTTAAAAGGTCGTTTTACCTCATTTTGATGGATAACCATTTTTAAATATAGTTTTTGTCACTTTTATATATTCTATTGGACAAAATAAACTTATTTTTTAGAAGTGGGATACCAAAATATACTTTGGATAATTTTTTTGGTATTTTTTTGATAATTTTCATTTGTTTATGTATATTGAAAAACACTGCATTTTAATTCAAAATGGCCTTATCATATAATGTATTTATATAGTTATATTATCATTTTAATTGGTTTTAAAGTTTAATTGGATTATATATTTATTATTTAATCCAATTTTATTTATTTGAAGTAATTTCACTTAGAAATTGGATATAAACACAGGTTAATTTTTTGGTAGTTTATACTTCATAAAAACATGCTTTTTAGTTTTGACGATGGGAATTAATTTAAAATTAATTTTGATAACCTCTGTTTTTAAAATTTCAGAAAATGGATTCTATATTTCGAATCATGAGGTTGAAATTGTGTAAATGGTTTCAATTTATTTTTATACATTTTTTATAGTAACTTCAGTAAATATTTTATTTATCATGGTTAAAGGGTAAATATTGTAAATAAGGGTAGAACATAATATTATAATAAAATTAAACTACCATAATAGGTGTTCTAATACAATTTAATGAAATACATATGACCATGGGAATCCATGGGTCTATTTTAGGACTCCATGGAGCCACATTGATGTGAAATTGACATTTTATAAGAATTAATTTAATGTAAACAAATTGTAAAATAAACATGTATCTTTTAGTAAAGAAATATATTATGTTATATTAGTGATATCTTCAAATATAAAAATCAATTATAAGGATAAAAATATTTCCTAAATCACGGTATTTTATTTATAATTTTTATACGTCAAATAAATAAATTTATTTATGACACAGTGATGATATAGTGATTTGATTATTAATGAATGATTTAAATAAATGGAATTATAAATATTAAAATAAATTTATTTTTAAAATTTTTATACCATCCATGAATTTTAGGGGTGCTTTTAACTTGATATATTTAAATTAATAACGTTTTTTTAGAAATAATCTAGTTGTTATGGACCTTTAAAAAAGTCATGATATGAATAGAATAAAAATTGACATAAATGAGTTTTTAAAAAAAATACTATTTTATCCAAGTATATAACAGTATTAAAAATATAATATTCAACAAAATTTAATAGATAATGTTTAAAATGTCATTAATAAAGCACTTTATGTTCTATTGAAATTTTATAGTAACTATAGTAACCAAATAGTATGAACATACAGGAAGACACGGTAAAAGTTAAATTAGTTAACTGAGGGTTAAAGCTAAGAGATAGGGTTACATTTGTGACCTAGACTTGTCTAAAACCAATTTCTGGAGATTTTTGTGACCCAAAAGTATATTATACTTGAAATAAATTACTCTAGGACCATTTAAAACTCAAAATTATTTTATAATAAAATAATACTTTCAAACTTCTCTATAGTGCCCCTCCTACCTCTTATAAGAGGACATCATGTTTACCCATTTAATCACTCCTCTCAAGCCACTTGGATCGTCCAAACTCAACCCAAATAAACTCCCAACATCCCTATGTTACTCCTAGAAGCCATACCTTAGGCAGAAGTCAATTCGAGAAGTCCTTTTGTCTCAAATAAATGGGAGTTACCCGATTTAGAGGTAACTTCTTCTCTGAGGTTCTTTTCCATTATTTTCTTTATCCACGTCCTATTTTTTTAATATTAATTGATTACATAAAAAAATCAGTATTATCAAAATACTATTACTTTTTTATGAGAAATATTCAAACTACACTTACACACACCTCCATCAAATGGACACGAACATACTGTTTCTGTGTAAGGTGAACAACTGCCTCACGAAACGATGAATGTTCAATTTTCCCCTACCACCTCTCATAGTGGAAATTATTATGGAACAATATTTATATATATTATATTAATTATATTTATATTTTTTCTATTCTTCTGTATTTTTTATTTATATTGGACCTTTATGATTTCCATAAATTGTAAATACGATAATTTTATTTGAGGAAGTGCGGACTATCGCCCCCTCACACTGATATGACTCGTTCATCCCATACATGGAACATATAAAGGATGGAATTAATAAAATTATGTAACTTATATAAAATATTATATTATACTGGAATTATAATATACCTATGTATCATTTAGTTTTCATTCCTTAAAATATAAAAAAGAAATGAATGTAGCGTTTGTGCGTACATACAGCTTACCGTCTCCATAAACGGTGCATTTCATTTCATATCTAAAAATTCTATGTAATATTATAAAAACATATATATACTAGATATAAATGTTATTAGAATCAATAATATCATTCTGGATTTGATGGACTTTTGACCACATGGAAAATTTGTCATTATAACTAGTTCATTTTTGACTCATGTACCGAATATTGATAAAAAGACCGATATTAACAAAAATAATTATGTAATTTTTATTACATGATAATAAGTTATATAAAGGAAAAATAAACATGAAAAATGTTATTAATAAAGTAGAAATTAACTTAAGTTTATTATTCAGTAAGAACAATGAACATACGTGATGAGTCGGACTCAAGCTAATGGACTTCGTCTCAATCTCCTTTCATTGAGGAATATTTTGATTTATACATGAATTTATTTTATACTCTATATAAAACCCTTTGAATTTTCATCTAATTCAAAGGGAATATTTTTCTACAAATTTTTTTGCTGAACTACAGAATGAATGTTTCTTTTTAACGTTTTTAATGACAACGACCTTTCTTCCGCTGCGAGCATTATTTTATATCCTGCTTCATTAACAAGTCATACTGTTTAAAAAAAGAAAATAAATACCAAGTACTATTTCATGTATTTTGGTATTGGAAATGGTTTTGATAATATATTTATTATGTTGGTATCTTGAAATGTTATATTATTAATTTAATGTTGAAATGTTATCATTCCTTTATTCTTATTTTATGTGTTATTATTATGTTATAGTTCTTGGGAATTGTTTATGTATATGGGTAGTTCCATGATAATCCTAGGGAAGGTGAGCCCAAGATACCTCTCCAGTGCATTGGGTAATGTGACAGAGGTAAACACTAATGTTTCTCTTAAGATATTTAGGGAATATGATGTGATGGGTATTCCCAACATAACAGCCTATGTAGCTGTGAAAACTATAATGTAAGTATGTTATGAACGCCATAAGTTACCTGTATGATTTATGATTTCTATGTGTTATTCATAAATATTTTGATTTCATAAGGAATTTTGAAGAAATTATGTTTTATGATTGAGATGTATGGTTTCATTGAATTATAGGTATTTATGGACTAATATTTCCTTGCCTTATTTTGTATCCCTTATTGATCTTTCTATGCTCATCCCATTTTTTTGAAATGATTTTCACAGGGTATAAGGAACTGTAATATAATGGAAGAATTCAAGAATTGATGTTTTATTTAATGAGTTTTATTATTGTGAAAAAAATTGGTTAGAGTATAAGTGCCTACTTTTTTATATTTGAGATGTTACGTAATACTTATGGCCAAATTATCTTAAACTCTAAACCTAAAAATATCCTTAATGTTAGTTCTTACCTTAACTAAAGAATATGCAATGTTTAATTTTCATTCCTTAAAAACCCATTCCACAATTATAGTATTTTCATTGATCCTTAAAGTTCTGAAGAATTTTTTTTACTTATGTGCATGCCCAAAATCTAGGTCGTATTCCAATGTGATGTTATCACGGTTCATGTTCTTTGATTTAATTATGATTCATTTCTTATGATCAGATAATATTTATGTTAGGGATCCATTTTATAATATATTATATGTAGGGTATGGTTTTAAAATTATATTACAACTTTTTCATACCCTTATGACATGATATGTTGATATATATTTTGATTACCATTATTGAACATATAAAATCACCCTTTATTTTTTTTCCTTTTCTCAAGTTTTCATGAAAGTTATTATGCATGATATGTCTAAGGAGGGTTATAGGTATGAAGAACATAGGGGGAGATGGCATAGCTCACTTATTAACCATTTATTTATGTTTCCATGTTTCCATAGCCATTGGACCTTTACAATCCTCAGTCATGAGTTTTTGTAAAGTAATTAATATTCATCTAAAAATACAATATCTATGTATGAGATGTTTTGTTCTTTATAGTTATTAATAAGGGATACATTTAGTTACCATTTGGAAACACTGATGAAAAATTTGTAGTGAATAACCCATTGTATGAGTCTAAGTATATGATAACATCCTAATGTTTTGAAAAGGAATACATTACGTGGTTCACCTATAAATGTACCCCTATCAGGATAATATAAGACGACATGGTTTTGGGAAACATTTACGTAGGGGTATTGAATCTGAAAAAGGTGCATTGGGATTTACTTGATCATTAACTGATTAAAAAAATGACCCATACTATGAACATGGTTTAACATTCTCGGGGGATATACATTGGTTATTTCAAATTTTATTTATGAACTATCAAGAAGGATTCTAATAGATAATCACCAAGAATTACCCAGAATAAACCTAATGGGTCATAGATATAAGAGAATCTGTAATGACGTAGACATATTATAAATGGTATTTTTAAATTATTGGTTTTCCTCAATGAATTTTGTTTCTCATAATATACAATTTTGGTTTAGTCAATGGAAAAAATTATAAGGAAAAAGGTAAACATTGAATTTTATATAACATGTGTTGATGGGATTCCAAAAAATATGATATCTAGCATGAAGGATGTTGTGATTATGACTAATAATTTATCATGATATATAATTAATAACATTCACATTTACCATCTCTTACACTAACCAATGAATAAAATAATTGAGTTTGATATGAGTTTGTGTGGTCGAGATTATGAAGGAAAGAATATTCAATTTCCTTTGTGTCCATAATTTTATAAGAAGCACCCATGTTGATATCATAAATGAATGGGAATATTTTTTCAGTGTTGAAAAAATGACATGTAATTAATGAGGAAAAAATAATATTTTCTTAAATAAATTGATGAGAATAAAGTTCTCCCATAAATATCAGAGATTTTTGAATGTTTTAAATGTTGAGTGTATGGGAATTATGAAAATTGATTTAATAGGGGAAATATAATGAAGAGAATCAGCAAGGTTTTGTGGTTAATGGTTATATAACTAATTTTGAAGAGATTATGAATGAAATATAAATGAAAATATGGTTTATGGAATAATATGGAGAATCCATGTTAATGATTTATGATGAAGGTGTAATGATTTAAGAATTTATGTATTGGGATTCATAAATTGTTTTGTATAAGTATTTTACCCTTTTTGGTTATAATAATCATGAAACATCTAATTATTTTGTTAATTTTGGAATCATATATGTCTTCATATAAGAATAACTTTATATTTATGAATACCATGATGGGTTTAAGATTTTTTGTTTTATCATAATCTCATCATCATATAAACTCATTTTGAGGTTTTATGTGATGGTATTTTATCAAGATTAAGGATATTTTGGGAGTCATCTATGGAAATAAAAACCTTTTTTATTAAAAAAAATAGAGAGGAATGCCTTTCTGTTTTTTAGACATAACATTAAATATATTAGTAACCATTAGATTATATGTTATAGTTAATAGTTAGGTAAATATGGTCTATTTTAATATGGTAATTATATTAATATACATTTTAAAAAAGAATAACCCACATCTCGGGTGATAACATGTCACATTCGGAAAAGCCACTGGGCTTTAACCAAACAAGAAATGATGAAAAGGATATATCACCTAACATTGACCTATGGGAAAGTGATCATTTAGTCGGTGAAAATTAAGTGATATATTGTTGAGTATATATCTAAGTGTTTAGTATGGAAGCAAGCTAAGGATGCGAGACAAATTTTAAAAAGGATTCTTCCACCGTTATTCATACATTAATTGAAATGGGAAAATATCACCATAGATTTTTTCATCGTACTTCCCAAAAAGTAGAAATGGAAAAATTCTATATGTGATGTATTTCATCACCTAAAAAATTCAGAAAACATCATCACTTTCAGAAAAAATTTCACTTTGGTTCATCTTGCAAGGATATACATTAAGGAAGTGGTAAGGTTTCATGGATTATCTCATTCCATTTTCCATGACCAATATCTACGGTTTACCTTGAAGTTCAACTAAATTATTTAGTAGGATCTTGATGAATAGTTTATTTTCATCACTCCATATCATCCTCGGATAGATGGTCATTCTAAAATAACAATTCAAACCCAAATTCTATGTTGGGTTCTTGTTATCTATACATAAAAGGTGCTTGGTATTAGCACATTCCTCTAGTTGAGTTTTCAACAACAATAGATCTCACACGAGTATTTAGATTGATCCTTATAAATCCCTCTATGAAAATAAGTGTACATATCCATCTTGATAAAAATAGGTTGTATAAATAAGGCTATATAAACTAGAGATAGCCACTAAAATGCAATATAAGGATAGATCTATTCTGAAACACATATAGGAGGAAAAAATTATAAATATAATATATACAAAAAAATCACTAATGTGAATTGAAATTTGATATTGAGAAAAATAAATTTCTAAGAATTTATACATGGAATAAGGTAATGATATTTTTCATAAAGGGAAAACTAATCCCTATCTATATTTTTTCCTCTGAAATTATTTATCGTATCGGGATTGTAGAATGTCGGTTGGATCCTCCTAAAAACCTCTATCAATTCCATGTTGTATTCCATGTATCTCTCCTAAGAAAGTAATTACAAGAAGGTTTACATATTCTAAATTTAGAATATATACAACTGAAGAAATATATTTCTTATAAGGATAAACTAGTTGAAAATCTAGATTACAGAGAGAAATTTCTATAAAAAAGACTAATGCCATGCTCAATGTTTTATCATGAAACCACCAGCTTGGATTTATATATATAATTTATTGATAAAAAACAAATCAATCCTTGGAAAATTATTTATCGGTTTCCAAAATTATATTTTCTCATAAAATGCTTTAATTTCATTTTGTGAACAAATGATAAATGATATTTTTGAAATTTGTTGAAAATTTTAATGAGAAACTTAAATTAATTTTCGGATTAAACAAAAAAAATTAGTTTATATGATTTTTTTCATATTTCTGAAAATTCTAATTACTTATTGAATACTGAAAAGTAATGGGTTTTATTGAAATTATCCTTTTCATTTAAAGAATATATAAGATATAATTTTGCTTTTAAATGTATTTAAAGGTAAAATTAGATATATTATATTATAATTATCGAAATATATGTCATTGGAATTAATTTTCTTTTGAATTCTCATATACAAAAACTTTTAAAACATTTCTCATTCGATACCCGCATTTCCATCTTGTCTACGTGCTTAATTTCAAATAAAATTCTACCGCTTATATGAATAGAATTTGAAAAAATAGATTCAAACTTATGAATCCGAATAATTAATATTTTTTACAAACTCCAACATAAAATTTTTACCATAATTAATATTGAAAATAGGAAAATATAAATATCACGGATAAGGTTAAAATGGGTTTACGGAGGGTTAAACAAAATAGATTTGGGGTAAAATGACTGATAAAATTTTAAAAAAACCATTTTCATTTCATATTTAGACCATATAATATCAATTTTTATATAATTACCCATTTTTTAACCTTGTGTGATGTGAGAAATGTGGGTACACATTTTTCTTTTCAAAACATCAATGTTTTCATCTCCAATGCTAATAAAAGTAAACCCCTCTACTCTCTACTTTACACATATAAAAACGTTTGGATCATCCAAGAAAAAACTAAATAACACTATTAGTGCCCTCCACAAAAACCTATAGGAATTATTTTTATTATAAATCCCTCCAATGAAGGCTTTAGGTGTAAACATAAAGAGGTTGTCTGAAGAACATGTATAGTCCCTAAACATGTTTTTTCATTTCATTTAGTATTATAAATCCTTCATACTTTTGAGACTATTATGATATAATAACACCATTATCAATGATATAAGTATATTTTATTACATTAATGGAATTACCTATATGTATCTCCTCTTCTATCACATGGAAAATGAAATTGTTGATCATGTGTACAACGGACTACCACCACGTGAACTAATGTTATTCATTTTCCATAACCACATCTATCATCTGGATATAATGATTGATTTTATTTTAATATAATATATAAATTATATTATTATACTTCTATAATTATAATATAACACATACCTTCTTACAATCCACCATGTTGGAAAATAATATCCTCACTCATGTTTACGGCGAACTACCCACTCATAAACTAATGTGATATGTTTTTCATTTATTTTTCACAAGGATGGTAATTGTGATAAATTAAATTAATATATATGATATTTTTAAAATAATTATTATTCTATAGTTATTTTATAACATATACCTTCTTAGAGTGCATTCCCTAGAGGATATGATAACGTCACTTTTGTGTATGCCAGACTACCACATCACGAACTAATGTGATTCATTTTTCACTTACAATTTACTTGGAAGATAATTAGGATAAAATTGAAACTTTTTTCTGATATATATATATATATATATAACATCATAATTATTCTATATATTTTAATTATTATTTACCTTTATTCTATTATATCCATTAAAAAATTGAAAAAGTGTTCATGGGCACATAAAGTATATTGCCCCCATAGACTGTGTATTTCATTTTCTATATCTAACATTTATTAATTACCATAAATACATACATTAAATATAAATGAAGTTTATATAATGTTTAACATTATTAATATAATGTTACAATGATAAAAAATTAATGTACCAAAAATACTAAGTAAAAACATACAAAAAAATATTGAATTAATTACGCAAAATGTAATGTTAACAAGGAATTGTAAATAAATTTGTATTAAAAGGTAAAAAGAAAATAATATGTGGTATGATAAATATTATTATGGTTCTTAATATATGTATAATAAACATTATTTACTATAAAATTGTATTAAACGTGTACAAATGATCTTAAGAATTCAGGAAATGCATTCATGTTCTCTCTTTCTTTTAAAAAAAATATTTTATATTCAATGATTATTTCTTATATGTGGTCTATATACCGACTCTTTGAGATCTTATTTTAGGAATATAAATATTTTCATGATATTCAATGTTTAATAATATTTTATTCTTTAATGTGGTGTAATATTTGAATGTTTCCAAAGTGGAAATGGATTTTTGTCTCAATTTGTCCTCTTTGGTACATACGTTTTGTTATGCACCTATAATATTTTAGGATGTGTGTCTATAGAAATATTAAAATGTAATATAATGAATTTTTGTTATCATGTTATTATATGTTTCATATAATTTTATTCTTTAATCTTAATTGTGATTTAATGATACCACAGGGGAAAGGGGTTTTTTAGAAACCCTATAATTTATCAGGATTGTTCATGATTATGCTTCTAATAATGAAATATTATCTTATATATCTTCATAAACTCGTTTATTTTCTTCTCCACTAGTTATTTATTTAGAATATATGTTTTCCTTTCAATTTCTTCTATTAATTTATTAAATTGAAAAAAATTTTATTATAATAAAAATCATCTTAATTTCTATTTTCATGTGAAACCCATTTTTCTTCTATATCCTTATTTTGTATTAATATTTTCAAAAATATATTTTATGTTAATATGGGTTTTTAATGTAAATTTTACCCCTATTTTATTTATTTTATAAAATTTTATTAAAGAAATTCTATTTTCATTTCTAATCATGGAATGTATGGATTTTATCTAAAATGTGAATGGAATCATTGTTATAATGTGTATGACATTTTATTCCATCATGAAAACGTAATGTTTTTAATATTACAATGTATGTTTCAATTTTTTCCAAAAAATATTATTTTTAAATTTTTTAATTAATTTTATGTTATAAAAAGTAAATTTCAAAAAAAATATTTTTATAAAGAAATGTTTTGAACGATTTGTAAAGCCTAACTTATATATATCCAAGGTGATTTTTATAGAAAATGATTTTGAATATATTTTATGTTTTAAAAGTTTTTTTGGAAGTGGAAAGTTAATTTCCATTTATAAATGTTCCATGTGGTCTTTCAAATTCATTTTAGATCTAAGATGACATCATTTAATGTTTCTTATACTTTAAAGGGGATAAAATCCTAGGTTACCGTTTTTATTCCTTATATGGATGGTTTCTATTTGTGATGACAAGATGATTATAAAACCTATTACTATTCCAATAGATAAACCATATAAAATTATAATGAAACCAACTTCTTTATCCACAATATATTCTATGATGGAATGATAAAATTATTATGAAACATGTTTCTTTTCCACTAGTTATACTATGATGAAATGTTTATAAAACCCATTAATTTTCAAGGGTTTTGATATGATGAATGATTTTTGATATAATGAAACATGTATCTATGATTATAATTAGGTTATGTGTGGGACCTATATCTCACTCCAATGCACTGGGTAAATATTTTAATCTCATAAGATGCATAGTATGTAAATGGGGAATTAACCCATTTTATTAAGGGACGTTATCCGATATGATAGTCTTGGGAGTGAACCTAGACTAAATGATGGTTTGGGGAGTGAACCCACTCCTCTATGATAGTCTTATAAATTATCCTCAAAATACTAACAAAATTATTTTCTATGCTTATGTGTATGAAGAAAAATTATGCCTTATACCAATTTCACATTATCACGGTTCATGTTTTTTTACTCTCTTATGATTCATGTCTTATGAACTACCATTATTTCTTAAATGACTCATATTTATGATCTATAATATATTGGGTGTGGTTTCCAAATTTTATTCACATGTTATCATAGAATATTTCTCATGATATATTAATATCTTATTATTTTCCTTTACGGAGCATCTGAGCTCACCATTTCTTATGTTTCCTTTTCTAAAGTTTTTATGAATGATATTATGTATGATATTTCTAATAAGGTTCATAGTTATGAATAATTTAAATAGAGATTCCATATATCACTTATGAACTTCTATTTTGTTTCCCTATTTCCATAGGAGCTAGACCATTATAATCCTCATGAGTATGATTTTTCAATGTAATGAATTGTCATCCAAAAAGATGTAAACTCCTTCTATGAGAAGTTTGGAACATTAAAATAAGTATCAGTGGATATTTTTAGTTAAAAATTAGAAACTAGGATAGGAAAACATTAGTGAAGAACACATAGGATAAGTCTAAGTATAAGATAAAATCCAAAATATTTGGTAGGGAATAGATTATATATATTACCTAGATATACATCTCAATAAGAAAACTAAATGTACAAGTGGTTGATTCATAGATTTATATAGGGCTAATAACTTTGAAAGAGGCACATCAGGCTTAACTTGATCATTACTTGATACATGATAGCAGGCCTTACTGTGCACCTAGTTTGACAATCCCATGGGTTATTATTTGGATAATTAAAACTATCTTTACAAACTATCATGAAATATAAGAATATATAATGATAATTAATGTTCTAGTTTAAACCTGATGTTTCATAGATTGAATAGATTGAATAATTATTTAGACATATTATTATTTCCTTAATGATTTTTTTGGTTTACCACTATGAATATTGTTTATCATTCAATAATTTTTATTTTTTGTCAATGGAGGGAACATGATGTAACTGGTTTAAATTTGAGTTTGATAGAAAATGTGTTTATGAAAATCCAAATGGGATTATAACTATATTGAGTTATATGGTGAATATTCCTAATCTATTTTCATGATATATGATTAATAACCCTCTTGTTCACCAAATTTCAGACTCGCCAAGGGAAGGATGCAGTTCACTAAGGGTTCGGGTAGTGGAAGCTATAGGGGAGAGAATATTTAGATTCATATCTTTCAAGAATTTGGGATGAAATACCAATTGGATATCTTAGAGGAACAATAAGATGTTTTGAGTGTGAAAAATAATGATACAAATATAGGAATTTTTAATGAAAATGAAATGTTTAATTAAATAAATTGATTAGAATAATGGTATTCATAAGGTATCATTGATGTATTAATCTTTTAAATTTTTAATCTATAATAATTATGAAAAATAATTTCCTAGGGTGAAATCCTGTGAATAGAATCATCAAGTATGTACAAGTAGTGGTTAGATTACTAATGAAGAGGAGACTACGGATGAAATATGAAATGAAATTTTTTTAAGGAATAAGACAACGAATACTAGTCAATGGCATATAAAAATTAAAATGATTAAATGATTTTTCTATCAATATTCAAGAATTATATAATAGAATTATTTTTACCAATTGTATTTTGGTTATAAGAATCTTCAAACTTATAATGATTGTGTTAATTTGGGAAGTATATAAGTCTTCATGTAATATTATCTTAAGAGTTATGGATTTAATCATGAGTTCATGATATTATGTTTGATCATAAGTTCATAGTCATATAAACCTTTTTTTCTGTTTTTATGTGATGTATGCTTGTGTAGATTAAAGATATTTAAGGAGACATATATGGTGATACAATCCTTTGGTTTTGTTCATGATTTATTGAAAAATATATTTGAGGAGGAATTAATTTAAAACATCTTGACAAAAGATTAATGTTGTTGATAACCATTACGGTTAATATTATAATTTATGTTCCATAAATGTGGATAAATAAAATATGGGAATTATAATAATATATTCTTTCAAAAATGATAACCTACATGTTGAGAGGCAACCTTTCCCATCCAGTAATGTTGCAGGGCTTGGACCCACAACTGAAGGATGACAAGTATTGATCACTTGCTTCTAGAAAATGTGAAAGAGTATTTATGGTGTGATAACATTATGATAGATATTTCTTAGTATCTATCTCTTCGTTTTTTATGTCATATGTTTATGTCTAAGAGACAAATTTCTGATGGGATTCTCCAACAATTATCTATACCGGAATGTAAATTGGTAAATATCACCATGGATTTTATCATCGGACTCCCCAAAATATCAAAAGGGCACACAACTATTTGTGTTTTAGTCAATCACCTTAAAAGTTTAGTACACTTAATTGTTTTTAGGGAGTATTCCTATTTGGATGATATTTCTTGGATATATATTAGGAAAGTGATAAGGTTTAATAGAGTACCACATCCTATTTTTTCTGATCATGATCTGAGGATTACCATAAAATTATAATGATGTGTTTAGAAATATCACGATAAAAAGTTCAATTTTATCATTGTGTATCATCCTTATATATATGGTTAATCTAAGATAAAAATTAAAAACCAACAAGATATGTAGAGATATTATTCTCTGGGTTTCAAAGGTGGTAAAATCAAAACATTTATTTAGTTGGGTTTTTATACAACATGAGCACTCACTTGAGTATTTAGATGGATCCTTATGAATTCCCCGAAGGAAATATGTTTAAAGAACCAACATGATGAAATAAAGTTTGAGAATGAAATTTATTTGGACGTGAGATAATTGAATAAGTGGAATGTAATGTATGATCCATTAATAATACATAAGGGTTGAATAAAGTTGATAGAAACATTATGTGGATTATTATCGATTTTATTTGGAATTTGAATATTAGGAAAAGGTGTTTTAAATAATTTATCAACCAAACAAGGTAATTATATTTTCATTGAATGGAAATATATGACCTAGTTATAATGATCCCTTTTAAATTTTTTATCATATCTGAATGGTAGGATATCAGTTTATACTTCCACCAAACCACTCTTATGTCCAGGATGTGTCCCAAGTATCTCTCTTAAAGATGTACTTACATGACCATTCACATGAACTTAACTCAAAGGTCACAACATTGGAGAAAGTTATTTATTATGAGTAAAAACTATTGGATATCCCATGTCATTGAGATATATTTATATGAAATAATACCACTCACTTGGTCAATGTTTTATAGTCAAACCACCAGCTTCAATAAGCTACATGGGAACCTAATAAGGTAATAAAACATATTTATCCTTATTTGTTTGAATCAAAGTGATGAATTTTCATAATTATTTTTTTAATAAATTAAAATTTTCAATAGCTTATGATACATGCAACATCTAGTTCTAGAAACCCATAATACACTCTTTATATTACTATTTTAAACGGCCCTTATGACCTATCTATTAAACTTGGTTTTATGGATTCGAATAACCTCAATTTACATATTATATATTATTTTTTTATATAAATAAAACATGTTGATAAAAAATACTTAGTTTTTCTTAAATTGATTATATGTTTTTAAAATTTTAGTTTCATAAAAAAGAGGATTTCATTTCTTTTTCTGAAGAAATAATAAAAGTAATTTTAAAAAAAATTAAGAAAAATTATTTTAAAAAATGAAAATTATTTTTTGATTAAATTTTTTAATATTATATTTTTTTTAATTATATAGATTTTTTCTAGAAAGAATTATATTTCGATATAAAGATAAAAATATTTTTTTATTGAAAATTTACTCTTCATTTAAAGAACATATAACATTATATTTTATTTAAAATTGGTTTTAAAAGTAAAATTAATTATATTATATTATTATAATGCTATTATAGGTCATTTAAATTAATTTAATATTCAATTATGATATAAAAACATGTTCAACTTCTGATATGTTTCTAGTAGGAAACCCTCTTTTTCGGAACATCTATGGGTTTATTTTCAAGTAAATTGTTTCCTACTTCTATGAATTGTATTTGGTTAAATGGAATACATATTTTTAATTATTATAATTAATACTATCCAATAAGGTCAAAATAATGTTTTACCAAAATGAATAGTGAAATCATTAAAGCAATCATTACCACGATATTGTGTAAACTGGCTTACCAATATGTCAAACAAAAATGATAAGGGGTAAATTGACCTAGAAAATTTTCCATCCCCCATTTTATTGACATATGTTTATTTTATAACATATATGGTTTGTTAATGATCCATTTTTTATCTTTTTGGCAAGTGAAAGCTATGTATACATTGTATCCTTTTAAAAAATTCCATGTTTATTTTCTCCCCATCTTATAAAAGGCCACCTCCTCTCCTTTAATCCCCAAACATAAAAAACAATTTAGTTTGGAAAATTACTAGCCAAATTTATTCCTTAAATCAAACCCCACATACTATAATTTTTATTTTTATTTCCAATTCATCCTATGAAGGATTTTAGTGTAAACCTAAAGATATTCTCCAAAGAAGAGGTATAGTCCTTAAACATGCATTTTTATTTTATTTCATCTTGTAACTGCTTAAAATATTATTAAAAAATGATAATAAAATAAAACTACTATCTACCGTATACTATTATTTTATAACATTATTTTAATAACCAATATTTATATAGTATTCTTTCAAATGGGAAACAAAACCATTGATTGTGTGTATAGAGAACTACCACCACCCGAAATGATGTTATTTTTTTCATCACCACCTCTCAAATCTAGATAAAATTATGTATTTAATTTTCATAAAATATATTTATTATTCTATTAAACTGATTAAATTATAATATCACACCTCCATTATTCCAATCTAACCCTTTGGAAAACACCAATGTCATTCGTGTGTATGGCAGACTACTACCTCACGAACCGATGTGATGGGTTTTTAATTTATTCTTTACATTAATAGTAATAGGGTTATAAAAAATTATTATATATTATATTTATAACATCATTATACATTTTTTAATTATTACTTCACATATACATTCTTACATTCCTTAGTGTAAGGGATACAATAATATTGATCATGTTTACAGAAAAATACCACCTCGGGAAATGATGTGATTATTTTTTCACTAATGGTTTAAATGGAAGTTAATAAGGATAATTTTGATAAATATTTAGTATATATACGAAATAATTATTTTTATTTAAATTTTATTTATTATATGCCTTTATTTTGTTCTATCCTTTAAAAAAATTGAAACATTGTTTATGTGTATATAGGACCTACCATCTTAATGAATGCTTAATTTCATTTTCTATATCTAAATTTAATAGATTACTCTAAATAAATATATAAAGAATATATATTAAATTTTAATAAATTTTATCATTATTTATTTTATTGAACCATGATCAAAATGAAATTAATAAAAATAGAAAATCAAAACATGCACGAAAACAAAGTAGTTATTACCTGAAATTTGATTTTAATATAGAATTGTAAATAATAATGAAATAAAAGGTCATATGTAAAATATTTATGGAATTATAAATATAATTATGTTTCTATAATATATTTACAATAAACCTATATTTTTTTTACAGGATTTTTGAACATGTGTGGAGGAATTCATGACATATGTTAAGGGATTTCTAGTCTCTCTTTTATTTCTGGAGTCAAATTCCATATTCATCAGTCATTTTTTGTGTAGTGAACATATTGTATCATTGAAATGTTATATACTAAAAATAATCATTTTAATTTTATTTAAATATTAATTTTATTTCATTGTTTAATGGTACTTACTATTTAAATGTTGCCGACGTGTCAAGGTATTTTTCTCTCAATTTTTCTTCTTTGGGACATATGTAATATTATGCACCTATCTTATTTTATGAGGTGTATATATATCACCTTATCATTTAATATCCTGAATTTTTTTATTATCATTATTTTATCAGTTTCATTTAATATTATTCTTTAATGGGGCATAATATCAAATGTTACTGATGTGATATGGTTTTTATGTCACAAACATATCCATTATTGGGAATGTTCATGATTATGCGTCCATTAATAAAATATTAAAATATATATCTCAATACAATCATGACTTTTCTAATAATATGGTTATTTCTGAATAATACATGTCTTCATTTCATTTTCCTCCCTTAAAAGATTAAAGAGGTGAAAAGAAGGTTTTTAATAAAAAATATCTTTATTTTTCTCTTCAGTCAAAAACCCTTTTCCTCCCTAACCATGTTTTGTTAAAAAAATTAAAAATGATTTAAAGATATTATTGGATTGTCTAAATTCAATTTTATCTTTATTTTACTTTTTTACAAAAAAATTTAAAAGTAATATTCACATCTTTTTCAAAACAATCAATGTTTTTCTTTTATAGAAAATTTGAGTGGAATATTTTTTTAATGTGTACATAAATTCATGCCATCATAAACAATGAATGTTTTATATTTTCTTTTATTAGTTTAAAATATTATTTCCAAAAAAAAAGAATTTATATTCCTTTGAAATTTTTAATTTTAAAAATTTATTTTCAAATAAAATTTATTTTCCTAAAGAAACATTTTAAATGATTTTTAAATATTCCTATTCATGATTCCATGTTTAATTTTAAATAAAATGATTTTGAAAATTTATTATGGTTTAAAATTTTATTTAAAAAGTTAAAGTCTATTATCGATAAGAAATGTTCAAATAGAAATTTGAAAATAGTTTTCTATCTAACATGAGATCCATTGATGTTACTTATTATTTACTAAGATATGATACAAGGATACTATTATTATCCTTTATATGGATAGTTTATGTTTATGATGAAATTTTTTTTAGGAAATATGTTTCTCTTTTATGGGTTACACCAAGATAAAATTAAAAATTAAACCATATTCTATTTCCATGGGTAATGCAATGATGAAATGATTATGAACCCTATTTCTCTTCCACGGGTAATGAAATGATAAAATTTCAAAGAAATCCATTTCTTTTTATAGTTTCTAATATGAGAAATGTTTTGTGATATTTTGGTAAAAATATGTATGATTCTCATTATGTGATTGGTGGGACCTATATCTCCCTCCAATACAATGTGAAAATATTTTTAACTCATGAGATAAACAGAACTAGAATAGAGAGTGAACCCAGTTCAGTAAGGGATGTTGTCTACTATGGTAATCATGGGACGGAACCTTAAATATTATGATGGCTTAGGGAGTTAACCCATTACACTCTAATTGTTTTTTCAGTGAGCTGTAAAATACTACGGAAATTATTTTCTATGCTTAACTGTATACCAAAAATCTATGCCTTATTCCAATATTATGTTCTCATAGATCCAGTTATGTGATTCCATTATGATTCATTTCTTAGCAACATCCATGATTTACTTGAGGAAACATGTTTAATATCTATGAAATGAATGTTATGGTTTCCAAATGTTATTATCATGTTATCATATCCTTATGACCAGGGTATGTTGATAACTCCCTTGTTTACCTATACTAATAAACTGGGTTCACCCTTTATTATGTTTCATTTACCATGGTTATGGTGAAAGGTTTTATTTATAATATTTCAAGTAAGGGTTATAGTTATGGGGAACATAGTGGTAGATAAAAATCTCTCTTATTAACCATTTGATTGTGTTTCTATGTTTCAAAAGGCATTTCACATTTAAGATCCTCATGCATGTTATTCTATAATGAAAATGATATTCTTCTAAAAATATAATATATCTATGAATAAGAATTTTTTGTCTTTAAATGAATCTTCTATGATTTCTATAAAATAAAATCCTTTAAAATCGATGATTTTATCTAATTAAGACTCCATAAAATTTTTTATTTAAAACCTCTAAATAAATATCCATTTAGTTTTGCACAAAATTATATAAGAAAAATTTCATTTTTATATTATGTTGAAATTTTCAAGAAATCCTTTTTTATTTATCCACATATATCATCATTTAATTATCTATTTATTTTTTTAGTATATCCAACTTCTATTATATTTGAATAATTATTTCTTTTTCTTCACGTGATGGGGAACCTATGAAATCATCCATATTTTTTCAAAAAACATAGCTGATATTTCATGTCAATCTTATATATTAGTAATATGTATATTATATTTCAAATATTTATTAAAATTTAATATTAAATATATTAAAAATATTCTTACATATTCCCAATTGATTATTATGAACCTTCAAAACCATGTGGTTAAACTTATATAGGATCAGGTGTATTCCTCGGCATCTTCATAATTTAAATATTTAATTTTACGAAGACTCTTTTAATTTGTACGTATCTTATTCTTCACTATATTAATAATATATGGCTTTAACATATTTTATATTACTCTTATGTGTCCGATTTTATTCTTATGTATACCAAAACTTTTAATTTAATATAACATACTTAATTTCTACTCTTACATGATTCAAAATTTTATAGATTCAAAATTATATAACCCCATTATTTCGAAATATTAATACATTATTCTATAAATAGATTTTTAATGCTTCAAAATCCTTTATAAAATTAATAGGTCGACCTTATGCTTCATTGATTTTGATAAACAACCAAGAATCATTCCATTTAGTCAAAAAAACATCATATTGAATATAAAATGAGAAATAACCATATCAAATTTATTCTACCCAACTATAATTGATTTCGTTCATGTTTTTATTCCCTAAACCAGCATGTTATGTTAGATTCTACTTATTAATCATAAATCCAAGAAAAATGTATCCTCACACTTCAATTCAGGATTTTCTCAATCTGTAACCTTGATATAGAAATATCAAGGAAAATATTCCTTTAATGGTATCTTTTTTTTATCCACTTACAATATCCAATATATTCCCTCTAATTATATTATTTCACTCCTTCTTTCTTATTATCTACCCCAAGATCAAATGAAATATATTTCAATGATATCAATAATTTACCACACACTATAAATGACACACATTTCCAACATTAACTGAAAAAATATGATACATTCAACATATAGTTTCAATGACCCTATTATATAAGGAAAAAAATCATAAATCAAGTAATACATCTCATAAATTCCTCAAATATTTTAAAAAACATATTATAAATTTAAACAGAAATCCATTTTGAGTAAAAGTCATCAATATTTATTCCAACATTGAGAAGTTCTCAATAAAACATTTATAATATACAGCTATTTCAAGAAAAGTTTTAATCTCAATGAAATTATTTGGATACTTCCAAAAATTAATAGATTTAAATTTTTTTGGATTAATAAATATCCATTTATTTGAAATAACATGAAAAAAAATCTTTACCTCTTGAATAATAAATTTATAGTTATAGATATTAACATATATCTTATGAACATAAAAAATACCAAAAATAATTATATGGTGTAACAAATTATCGACTGTTGATCTTGGGAAAATTACTATATAATCCTTGAATAAAACATAAAATCAATCCAAATAATTATTTAGTATTCAATTCAATAAATCCATGAACACATTATGTGTGTTTGTAATTCCAAAATGACAGACCAAAAATTTATAATGTTCATAATGACATTAAAACCCTTCTTTAGAATATCCTAATCATTTACCCATAATTAAATATATCTAAAGAAAATTTCAATAAAAGATATCCATTGATATCTCTTTATATGTAAAATAGGTCTTTAATTTTAGGTAAAGGATATTTAATCTTTATCATCACATTATTCAACTATTGGTAGTCAATACACAACAATAATATACCATTATCCTTCTCGGAAAATAATAATTGTGCATTATAATGTGAAATTATAGGGAAAATAGTTTCTACTACATTCCTCCCAAAAATGTACTCAATTCCAAATAAACCATTTTTTTTGGTTTTTAATAAGGTATATATATCATATTTATTCCAAAAAAATATAAATGACAAATTTTACTACTCTTATAGAGGTAAAATTAAGAAAAACATGATAAAGATATCTGCATAACTATCAACTGGAACATATTACATGGAATTTATTAATTTTTATATGGATTCAAGGACTAAACCAACCAAATGAAAATATGTTTGTCCAGTGTCCGGATAAATTAAACCACTTCTACTTTTATCAATTTCCCACTCTATATAGAATGGATGTAAAAATTATTAGAAGAATCCAAAAAAAACTTCTACTATATTTTTTTCTTTCATATATGTACTTAATAAACCATTATATCTTAACAATGAGGTGGTATGATTTCATCTCAAGTACTAGAAACCCAGTTTTAATTTTATATATCCTACAATAATGATACATGACATGCATTTTAATACTTTTTCATTCTTCTAACCCACTAGGGTATTAAATATCAAATAATAAGGCATAATTATGATAAAAAATCCAAAAATATATATTTTCTATTAAAATATAATATAAAATTATTATCCTATAATAAATAAACTATAAATCATAGCATAAATAATCAATATATTTCTTCAAATCATTGGTGGTCATGCCTCAATATCAAATTACTTGGCCCCTTTCTCAACTATAATGAAATGGAAATGATCCTCTAATGGTCTATCGGTATTTCCCTAAATACTTGAACTAGGATAGTTCACCTATTATAACAAAAATTATGATACTTACACCATATTTTATGATCTTATAATATTCAAACTAGAGTTTAACTCATATGATTTCATCAAATAAACCATCTTCCCACACTGATGGGTTGGTTGAGGTGTAACTGGGTTATGAGAATTTATATATCTTTTTCCCAACACTGATAGCACAAGGGTAACATTCAATATTGATAATATCATATAATATCAACAAAAATACCTTCTATAAATATTTATACATAATTTTATGGCTATAAAAATAATTCTTTCTACAACTTGGATATGTATGAAAAGACATATCCCACTAAATTTCTACAATATTTTCTTCGGTGATGGCAATCCAAAATAACACCTCCATGTATGTTAGTAAATTCAATAGAATAATACTTTGTAGTATCTTTTATTGAAACAATATCTCAAAACTATATTCTTTTAGGTTTATATTTTTACCTAACACTAGTTCATAGTGTATAATATCTGAAAAATTAAATGTATATCACAACACCATTTTATTGCTTTGCTCAAATATTTGAAATTATCATTATTTCACTAGTATCAGTTCTTAAGGAAAATATTTAACATTTAAAACCTTCTATATAGAATTACCGATAAGATACTTATGAATTATATTTTTTTGTTACCTTATCAAAAAACTTCAATGATATTTCATTCAATAAATTCAGTGCAGACTCCACCTTTGAGGTCTTTTTCCTTCATAAAAACCGGAATACTTCATTGGGTTATCCAACAATTATCCTATAAAATCTTGTGAAAAATTACTCAATAATGTTGTTTGTATCTCATTTTAAGGATCTAGTTAATAATAATTTTCCCTCAAACTATCCTCGTAAGATTCTCTATTCAATTCACATATTGTTATTATAGTCATACTCACCAGTTTATGATCCATAATATAAACATTTATTGCATCTTATTTGTTTAAAAAAGGTGATTCATTTGTCAAAAACGACCAAAGAACAAATATTATGAAAAAATAAAGATTAAAAGTGTCTAATAACAGGATCATATTACAATATTTTTTATGAAATAAATGAAGAGTAGTGGGAAGGTCTTCAAACCAAGTATTGTCTTGATTTACTCCCATGTTGGCCAAACCATCTGCAACCATGTTTGCTTCTCGATAAACATGTGTGATGATATTGTTATGATCAATAAGGGAATGATATAATTCCATCTATCTGGTATTAATTTGCTAAGCAAGGTGGATTATGCCATTCCAAAATTGCTTGGATGATAGTTGTCGATTTACTTTTGATCATAAGGTTATTCCAACCAAAGTGTTTGGAAAAGAAAATTGCATGTATCAGGCTCAGCATCTCAACTTCAAGGGAAGAGGAAATGCCACATTTACCCATGAAACATCCAAAGATCTGACTCAGGTGATTCCTGAAAACAGAAACACACCCTGCAGGTCCTGGATTTTCCTTGAAGGCACCATCAATATTAATATCGATCCATCCAGACAGGGGGGGATCTTCAGAACACCTTCATTGTATGATGTGGCTGACGGAAGTTTCCTTTAATCCTTAGACACCTCATGATCGCAAAGTCATGCATGTTGTTGTGGAAATTACCCTTTTTAATTGAGGCAGTTTCTTGTACGGCAATGAGGATCCTCATCCTACCAATATTTTGATTAAATGAGTAATTATTATAAATATTTTCATTCTGATCATACCAAATCACATGGTGGATCTCATCAACCGCAGCATGGAAGAGGTTCATGATTTTGTAAGAGCCATCCCTTTATACATATTTTTAATTTGTGCTTTGATAGAGTTAAGACTCAACCATATACAGACAAAAATATAATGAATATAGTTCTCGAGAGTTGAAGTAGTAGCTCAAGAGAGTAATAGGTTGTTAACATCTCCCCTGTGTTGATTACAGATTTTTCATTTAGAGTAGATATGGATGAAAAAGGATTGTAGGCAATGTTCAGTGGGAACTATTTTGTGAGAAAGACGCCATATGACGTTGAATCTCGATGTTTTTATCCAAAGTTTGTTGAAATGTTTTAACCATCTGTAGTATCTTTCAGAGTTATAGAAATAATGTTTGTAGAAATGTTTTGAGTTGAGAATACTATTGGGAGAAGGTTCCAAATTTAGAAAATCAATGTTTTGAGATAAAGAGTAGTTTTCAATGATGTTTATATTATTGTTAGGAAGGTGATAATGATGAGAGTTTAATATTTCCTTGATAGAGCTGTTGGTATTATCAAGGGTTTGATCAGGAGGAATCATGAAAATTACTGGCACGCCAGTCCAGTTATCCAAACAAAATTTCATGGAGGAGTCTCTGGAGACCATCCATCTAGTTTTATTTATAATATTGGTGAATTATAAATTTATATCATGCTAGATTGATGAGTTAATGAAGATCAAATTTCCCATTTTAAGTTTGTTAAGAAACCTATTTTTGAGAAATCTAATAGATTCATAAGTATTGTGGAAAAGGTTCCAAGTGAGTCTTTCTTGAATGAATTCATTAAAGTATTTGATATTTTTTTACCAATACCACCATTTTCAATGGTCTTGCAACATGTTGACCAAGTCACAGTCACAATTATTCTTTCTAGAATGCTTCTGGTCCAGATGAAGTTCTTTATGGTGGTGTTCATTTCTTTAATGAGGCCAACCAGCCATTTATAGACCATCATGGAACATACCATCTTGGAGACAATAGTGGATTTAACAAGGAAATATCTTCCTGTCATAGAGAGAGATTTACCTTTCCAAGAAGATGGATGATTTAGAACATGGTCAATAATAGTCAAAAAATGACATGATTTGGGTCTACCCCAAAAAATGGGAACACCAAGATAGGTGAAAGGGAGCATACCTTCTTTCAGACCCAGGTCAATGATAATGTTACATTTTCTGTCTGGAGGTAAATTCTTCCCAAAGAAGATACAATATTTTTTCTAGCTAATGGTTTAACCAGATAACTCATCATAGTGTGAGAGCACATTTATGAGGTTAAGAATGTTTATTTTATCCCCCTGACGGAAATGGATGATTTCATCATCATAAAAGAGATGAGTAGAAGCATTCACATTCCTACAGACATGACTTACTCTTAGTGTAATTACTCTATAATACCCAATTAATTTCATTATTTTAAATTACCCATATATTTATCCTAGGATACATCTGAATAGGTCTTTATCATTATTATATATCAATCAATCACTTTACCAATCAAATAAATTTTGTATCCCAAAATATTATAAATTTTTTTTTGAAGATCTGTAATCAAAGATTCATTTGAAATCCACTTTTAAACCCATTTTCATTTGAAACAAATATATAATCTCTAGAATGATATTATAATAATTTATATTCATATGATTTTTGTAATAACTAAAAAATTAAACCGCCATTATTTTACACATACTTTCTGGAAACATTAATTTCTACAAAAAAGTTTAGTTATGACTTTGTATAGATACATTTCAAGCCTCATCCATCCTATTATTTACTCTAATCTAAATTTGAATTATTTAACTAAGATTTATTATAATTTTATAATTAAAAAAAATATTGTACCCAAATCCTATGACCTAAACATAATTTCCCCAGGAACTCAAGAAAACTTCATGATCCATAAAGGATAAAAATTAGTATTTTTTGATAAAATAAATCATTATGAAATTATATTCCACATAAAGATATAAATCCAAAAAAACATTCATGTAGATATAAAAAAATTGGTCACAAAAATTTAAATAAAAACATACAATGAAAATATTCAATATTTACAATGTTGATCACAAAGAAAAGAAAACATGCTAAGAAAATAAGACTCAACTACCAAGACACAAAACTATACCATTAATATCTTTATCGTGGATCTATAAATCACCACTAAGAAGTAATGATGTCTTTTATTTCACTGCATCATGTCCACTAGAATTAATATGTTCAACAAAATTTAAGTGTAGGGTATGATTATAAATATAGTATGATTACCATGATAACCCTAATTAATACCATGCATGAGTAATCCACAAATGAAACGAAAATTTATGAACATTTATGTAAAATACTTTTTGAAAACCATTGTATGAAATAAAATTTTTTCAATCATCAAATAGGAAAAAAATAATTATGAGAAAGAAATAATTTTATTCATTTTTTGGATATATATATATATATAAAACATATTATGATGTCATATAAATGATTAATTATATCAATGGAGAGACATCATTTTATTTTGTGTAAGTCATGGAGAATTATTGTAATAATGTGTGTCGTAGTTTTTCTTTAAGGACACAATGATCCCATGGTGGACCATAGTTTATTACATATCACATTTTTTTAATTTCCTATTTTTTAGAGATATTATGCTCAAATAAGATATATTTGACTCAAATTTTGGGGATGTTAATAGATGAATTTTCAAAAAATAGTGGAAAAAAATTGAATACTCTAACAAATATAGGGAATTTCACAAAAATATTGAGAATTATAGAGTGGGTGAGGGGAAGTGATATCTAGAGATCTAATGGAATGTTATTATTTTAGATATCTTTACTAGAAAAAAATAATGTATTCAAATATTTTATACTATTGTAACAAATTTAGATCATTATGTTTATAGAGAAAAAAATTATTGTTTCATTATTATTGGAGAAATATCTTATTCTTATTTTGTGCATGGTCAAGTAATCAACTAATATGAGTGTTGATTTTTTTTATTTAAGCGAGTAGTGTGTTTTAAATAATTTTTATAGTTGTAAACCTAGAGGGGTAGTGAGTCTATTAAAAATTTAAATAAAAAATTATTTCACTAGTAGTGATTCTTATTACACAAGAACTGTTCCTAGTGTATTTCACATAGTTGTATCCCAGTATTAGTTAATAAAATAAAAAAATTACTTCTCTATTATTTTATTTCTTTCATTCTTTTTGAATGTGGTATGTGATTTTCTAATAACCATGAAACAATATCATTGGGAAGGGATGTTTTAATTTTTATTACATGATTCCAACTCCCATTTAGTTTATCATCCTTATGTGGAACTATAATTTGTATCTTATCACAATGTTTAGTTTTAAGATGTGTTCTAGATGTGGAATTATGGATGTGTAAGTGAATCAGAAATGAATTCTAAAATTAAATTGTCATAATTTTTATCTATAAAATAATTGGATACAATAATACTTTTGATCTTTTGAAATAAATGTGTACATATTTATATTTTATTTAATTATAATCAATATGGATAGTATATCATTATTATAAATATATTATAAGGAATTGGATGTCAATGTTAAAGAAATCAATGCATTAGGGTGGGTTTTTCAAAATTTAATATGCACAAAACTGATTTCATGTAAATTCTCAATCTCTATATAGGAAATTGTTTTATAATATCAATAATTGTGTCATGAAGGAAAGAGATGATACATTGAATTATCTGTGTATAAAATTCAAGGATTTAAGGAATAACATGAATGAATATATAGATTTATACATTTATTGGGTGATTGTGGCTGTTAAGGACATTAATGGACCTTAAGAAAACCGTGATGATATCTTAATAGTGCGGAAAATCATGAGAATATTTCCACATAATTTCAATCACATGTTATAAGTGATTAAAGACAAGGATTTATAGGAATTTATATTGAATAGTCTTTATAGTACACTTCATTTATAAGAGATTATGACTAATGATGTAAATCAAATGGATGTGGATAAATATTATGAAGTGCTAATCAAGATGTTAAATAATCTTTATCTGTTAGATGATACTGAAGAAAAAATGGTTTATGGAGTCATGTAATTCCATTCCTAGTGCATGGGAATAAGAAATTAAAAATTCAAAGGGAATTTTCCACTTTCTTAATATCAATGTTTAATAGTTGGGCACCTTGTTGGGAAGTCACTAAATAAATTTTGAGATAAAGATGATAATTAAGTGACCATGAATAAATCATCTAGGGATATGAATGAATATAGGGGTACAATGTATAATTTCATTAAAATTAAAACATTTACTCAAAGTAAGATAATAGTGTAGAAGAGACTAAAGTGGAAGAGACTGGGGATTATAAATTTATCAGTTAGGAAGTTCTTATGTAAATTATTTTTAGACTAAAATTTTTGAATAAAAGTAATAGTTTTTATGCGAATTTTGATGGTATCAAAAACCTAAATGGGTAGTTAGCTGCTAATTTTGATGATATATATTCTTGTGGATATAAAATGAAGAAACCCAATGGTTTGATATGTGTAACACTGACATATATTTTTGAAATAGTTTCTCTAAATAATTTTAATTATTCAATAGCTTGCATTGAATGTAATCATGACATTAAATGAACAATGAGATTTAGTTTTTATGAAATAATTATTTTATCCCAACGTTTATGCTTTTGGGGATAAATTTAAATAAATTATGAAAATTTATGGTGAAGTCATTCACTACCAATTAATTATGAAAAATATAAATCAATTTTATGTTTTTATTTTTCATAAATTGCATCAATTACTATTAGTAAATTATATTAATGAAATATCTATTTTATATACTTAATAAAATATTTCTCATATTTATCCAATATATAGTATTCTCATAGGGTGGGAATAAACCCTACTTGATGTATAAAAACATATGTTTTTAAAAGGGAAATTTTATCACCTTTTAATGGAGAATGGTTTTTAAATTATGATTTTGATACATTAAAAATATTTATGGGACAAAAAAAATTCTATGGAAGAGGGATATAAAACTTAACATTGGAAAGATTTGTAATATTTTTATGATAACATTCTTTTTAGATGAATAGTAAAAATATACTAAATTTTAATTGAAAACAACTCCTTCCATCAAAATAATTTATATGGTTAAATTATAATATCCAATGTTTTTAAAGTATAAATAGAATATATTTTAATAACTAAATATAATTTATTTCATTAGCACTAATTTTACATTGAATTCCGATATAAAAACATTTCAATATTTTGCAATGTTTTAACTTTTTAAACACCATCTCTTTTTCCAAATACTAGATTATTTAAGAATTAATTACAAAAATTTCTATGTTCTGAATTTTAAAAAATTGATTCCATGTATAGAATTGGTAAATCCAAATTATATAATTTTTTTATTTTATTTTTTTGATTTATTAATGGTAACTTTGGTAATTTTTATAAATATGGTAAAAAGGTAAATTTGGTAATTATGGGTAAGAATACTATCCTAAAGTTACCCTAATAATTGTCTTCATATTATTTAATGAGGTTTTTTCAACATAAAATATCCTTAGGTCTAAATAGTTTCCTTTAAAAGCCACTTGGATGAGATTAGTACATTTAATTTATTTTATTTAAATAAAAATTAAATATTTCTAAATAAACTTTTTATAACCATATCATTTTTTATATAATGTTATAGTGTAGAAATTTTTTTAAATGCAAATTTTAAAGTTAAATTTTTTTTATTTATCATGATAATTTATTTTTAATTGATACAAAAAATATAATTACCTTAATAACATATACTTTAATGATGTTAAAATTAAATAATTGATATGAAGCCACTAAAAAATTTATTAAAATACTAATAACCATCTAAAGAACAATAAACATGAAAAAAATAGAATTTGTAGATTAAATCATAACTATAACTATCCAAGAGTCTAAATGGTGACCATTTGGAGCCTTATAGAAGTGATTGTCACACATATATTATGTTATTTAAAGAGTAGTTAATGATGTAACATTTATAATTTAATAAGTTTAACATTTTAAATGTTGGATTTTCCAGATGATAAGTTCAACTAAAATTATTATTCCTAAATTTCTTGAATTTATCTTCATCATATTAATTTATTTTTTATTTTTATTAGAAAATATGTATATTAAATAATTACACAACATTAATATAGTAATTATATTATTAATAAAGATAACAAATAAATCAAATTAAAAATGATAAAAAAATATAATTCTGGCTAATTAATATGTATAATAAATTTTATAGATTATTTATACCCATTAGGAACATAATAAAATTGTTTTTTAGAAGTTAACTTATTATCTTAATATTTTTAAATTCAATGAATTCAATAATTTCAAAATTGACACAAATAATTATTTATCAAAACAATGCATTACTAAATTATTTAAAAATTATAAAACATTTTTTAAAATTAAATAATTATTATTATGTTTTTTAAATAGTATTTATTATTTATTTATTGTCTAATTTACATCAAATAAGTAAATATTTCACCCATTAATATTGAAATAGTTGTTTCCCTAGTTCAAAATTAAAAAGAATAACTATGTTTCAATAAGAATCAAAAGGTTTAAATTGACCTAAAAAAGTGTCTAAAATATATTGGTGGATGAAATTACAAACCTATCTCATCTAATATCAGAAATGGGGAAATTTTGGTTGTTTTGGTTGTGGTTTGATTTTATATAAAATTAATATTTTTAGAGATCCAAAAAATTCCCCTAACCTAAATTATAAAAGGGAACCTCCTCCTTCAACTTTTCACTTTAATTTGAGCCTTAATTATAATCCATATTATGACCTTTAACCATATTTACATCCCTAGTTCCATTATATATGTTCTTTTCTTCTTCCAAGACCTACTTTAGTGCTCTAATGGGAGATTTAGAGGAAGTACATTGAAGTAGAGGTAATATCTTCAATAGATTAATTCAAACATCTTTATTATTCTACTTCTTATTCATGAGTTATTTCATTATAAAGTAATAAATCCAATATAACTTATATACACTGATATTATTATAAATATAAAACAACCATATTCCACCATCTATCCATCCTATGAAAAATGAAATAACCATGCCTGCGTACATACGGCTTACCATCTCCACATTGTGATGTAATCTTTTTTTCACTACTACCATACATGCATTGGTATAATTATAGAGATAATAACTATATATAATTATTATAACATGATTTTAATTCTAAAATATTATACACCAATAAATTAAATACCATTTAATAATTATGGGAATGATATTGTCGCTCGTGCATACGTATGGCCTATAGTCTCCACGATTCCATGTGATTAGTTCTACATGATATCCATTAAAGAATGATTATATAAATTTACAGAATGAATAAATTTGGTATATATTATGTTAATATAACAAGTAAAAATGAAATGTTACCAAAAAACAAATGATAATATGGTCATATATTATGTTAATATAACGAGAAGAGGACCTTATTCGACAGAACATTCATAAGAATATTAAGTAGTTAATATATTAATAACATGTAAGAATGAAATGATACAAAAAAACATATGATAATATGATCATATATGATATCATAAAGATGAGTATGATCTTGAATAATTCAATTACATTATTTAAATCATTATACAAGAGATATAGATACATATAAGGATATTAGATCTAAGGTTTGGGATAATTTCTCATTCTCATTAATATCCAAGATTGCCTATACGTAAGTATTGACGGGGATATATTTATCATCCACATACATGTTTCCTAAATATGTCATATTATTTCTATTATTCTATAATTTTTTCATTTAAATTTTACCCATTGGTTATTTTCTATTAGATTGTATGAATGAAGGATTTTTTTATTCGATACGAGGTACATTTTAACTTTTCGAGAAAAAATATGAGGAAATTGTTTTTTCACTTATACACCATGAAGGGATTTTTAAGTTTTCATAAGTCCTTATTTCCATGAAGCATTCTCTACATGAATTCATGTTTATTTTAAAATAAATTATTTTCTTTCAAAATTGTGTGTCATTTTTTGATAAGAAAATTTCTATGAATAAGAAAAGAAAAAATTCCTCAAGAATTTATTTTAAGTGTTCAATCAAAATTGTTTTCCAAATAAGATATAATTCCATAATAGGGTTTTCTTTCATGTATACTATCCCTATTATTCTTATGGATTTAATATTTTTTTATGGAATTATATTTAGGAAATCCATTTTTTTACGTGGATTTTGTAATGATGGAAAGATATTTACAAACCCCATTATATTCTTTGGGTTATGCTATGATGAATGATTTATGTTTTTTTGGAACATGTAAGAATTATTTAATTATGATATGGGTGGACCATATATCTCATTCCAATTCATTGGTTGAATATTTATATATCATGAGATGGACATGAATGGAATGGGAAATGATCTTAGTTCAGTAATACAGGGCTAGAACGATGGGTGAACTTAATTAAGTAATAGAATTTATCAGCAATAATGATCTTAGAAAAGAGCCATAACTAATATGACATAATTTTCTATACTTATTTTTATTCCATAAAACATCATGTCTTATGTTATAAATTTTGGTATTTTTTCATTGATTCTTATGAACATTCATGATTTATCATATGGAATGACATCATGATCTTTTATATGCTGGATAATATTTTAAAATTTGATGTTCTTATGATTATGATATGATAAATATCTCCATTATTTACCCTTAAGGATAATATTATCTCACCCTTTCATATTTTTATTTTCCCCCAGTCGTAAAGATGTTTATTATGTAAGATATGTCAAAAACAGGTCTAGTTCTAACGAAATAAGTGGGAGACAATGAAGATGTATTATGAACAGGTTTTTCATGTTTTCCAGATTCTAATAAAACTATACCTATATGGTTTTATCATGGATTAGTTATATTTTTTGATAAATATTATTCAACTATGAAGTAATATTAAAATATATAAACTATGGGCCGTTATAGTTGGTATCAGATGAAAGGTATAGTTAAACTTTGAAAACTAAGATGAGAAAACCTTAGTAAGAACCCAATGGAGATATTGAAGCCCATGTTATAGTCCTAGTGTTTTAGAAGTGATCATGAATTACCTAAGATAAATCCTAAAGTGTCCAAAATTAAAATTTTATTGTTTATAACGTTCTTTTCCCAATATATTTACTGTTACTCGCGCTATGATTCTTAGTTTTAGTTAATGGATGGAACCTGAAGGAACTGTGTTGATGCTGAATGCAATAAAAAATGAAATTATTTTCTTACTGAGTAACCAGATGACATGGGAGAAGTAATGAAAAGTCCTATAGTTATGGGCACACAACATTATCATGAAATGAATCATTCAGGAATTCTAAATGAGAAATAGAGGTAACAACATTCTATTCAGTCCTTAATGAGGCAGCGTCCACCTTCATTCAATGGGAATTCATATCCAAAAACTTTTGAACAATGGATCAGTACCAAAAAAAGATATTTTCAGTTAATTAATGTTTAGAACATGAAAAATTCATCTTAGTAGTCAATATTTTCTAAGGTGAAGAATATCAATGGTGGAAGATTATCATGAATAAAGGGAAAACAGATGAAATTGAGTCCATGGAATGGGAAAAGTTCAAGAACATATTTTTCAATAAGTAATTTCCACATATTTGTCAAAAAAATGTTAGAGAAGGAGTTCCCTGAACTTAAGTAAAAAAAGATAAATCTCTTGGTACCTACAAAGAAAATTTTACTTGATTTTAATGTTAAACTTCTGGAATTATTTTCCAGCTTGAGAGTAAAATTGATTGATTCTTTAGTGGCATAAAACCAAGTCTCCTACAAACATTATCCATAAGGGACTTCAATAGTTATGAATAAATATTTTGAAGTGCTATCTAGGTTGATATGTATATTTGAGTAACCCATCACTATGGGTTTGATAAGATTATAAAATTGTATTCAAGGTAAAATCTAAAGACTACACTGAAAAGAATTCGAGTTTTCCAATTTTCTCAAAATTAGTAAAGAAACATGGGGGAAATTACTTAAAGGGATTTTTAAATGTTTTATGTGTTTAAAAGAAGTACATCAGGAATTTGAATGCCAAAGTGATGGGGAAATTATGTCTAATGATGAAAATAGAGAAAGGCTACACATAATGTACCTCCTACACATCAATGTTACTAGTTCAAAAAAATGGGGAGTTATTCCAATAAATGCCCAAATCCAAGGTTTATTGAAGATGATTCAGGTCAGAAAACTCTTAAGGTCAAAGATAGAGGAAAGTCACATGCGATCAATATCGTTGATGTAGAGTACGATAATGAAGTGGTGAAAGGTATACTTAATACCCAATATTGAGTGGAAAATGTTTTATTTGATTCTGGATCCAATGAATCTTTTAATTTTGAAGAAATTTATAAGGGTATCACCATATTACCTCAACAATTAGATGTTGAGTTAGATATAAAAAATCATAATGGCACAATAGTCACATCAAAAGTTTATAATTCTTCTCTGGTTGAAGTTTGTGGGAATGTGCTTCCTAAAAATCATGTGCTCCTTCATATAGTGGAATTTTATTTTATTCTTAGAATGGATTTCCACTCTCTATATATATTGGATCTCATATCAATTTTCATGTAAAGGAGGTCACTTTCCATATTCTAGATCAATCTATGATCATATATTGATGCAAGGATTAATATGACCACCCAGTATAAATTTCGACCATCTTATAGGTTTAATTCCCTATAAATGAAGGTTATCTATATCAAATGGGTGGAGAGAAACTCAAAATTAAGAATAAACCCATATTAAGATAGTTTGATGATATACTTACAAAAGAATTAATAGGTCTCCCACCAAATCGTGAAGTTGAGTTTTCAATATAACTCGTACCAGGTTTTATTCCAATTTAAAGTAAACCTTATAGAATGAACCCAATTTTGTTGCAAGAATTGAAGAAGAAAATCCAAAAAACTCAATAAAAATGATCCATACGCCCTACTATTTCACCTTGGTGTGAACCTATTCTATTTTTTAATATGAAAGATGGATCAATGAGACTCTACATTGATTATTGAGAATTCAATCATATCACTATCTAGAGAAAATATAATCTTATTTCCATAAATTACTTATTTGACCAACTATACAGAGCTCAATAAATTTCCAAGATTGATCTTCATTCAGGATATCATCAATTAAGGTTCAAGAAGTAAGATATACCAAAGATGGAATTTTGTTCAAGTTATATACACTATGAATTTATAGTGATACCTTTTGGTCTTACTAATACCCCGACTATCTTTAGGGATATAATGAATAGTGTATTTAGAAACTATATTGATCTGTTTATGGTAGTATTTATAGAATATAATCTTTTTTAATTGATGAGTATGGAAGAACAAGAAGATAATATGAGAATTTTTGTGAAGACCCTAAGAAACAAGAAGCTTAATGAAAAATTTACCAACTGTGAATTTTGGGTTCAGAATGTTTTATTTTTGGTTCCCATAATCTCAAGAGAGAGGATATCGGTAGATCTAGAAAAAAATAGATGTTATTAAAAGTTTTTCAAGACCAATAACAATAATTGAGATCTGATGTTTTCTTGGTTTGACAGGATATTATCGTCATTTTAGGAATGATCTTTACAATTTTATAATCCACTCACCATTTTTATTCTAAATGGAATCATGTTCGTGTGGGCGAAGGAATGTGAAGATAATTTTGAAGATCTCAAAAGAAGGTTTTCCAGTGCACCAATGCTCACACTGCCTTGTAGTAGAGAGAGGTTTTTGATCTATGTGGATTAATCCAAAAGGGTGATGGGATATGTTCTTATGAAAAACTATATGATGATATCTTATGCCTCGTGATTATTTAAAACCTATGAGAAAAAATACCCAACTCGTGATTTGGAGTTAGCTGTGGTAAAATTTTCATTAATGATATGGAGGCATTATATTTATGGTGAAAGGTATGATATTTATATTGAACATAATACATTAAAGTATATTTTCACACAAAAGGAGCTCAATATGTTCCAAATAATGTGGTTGGAGTTGATTAATGATTATGACTGTTCAATACATTACCACCATAGGAAAGAGAACTAGGCGGAGGTTGCTTTGATTCAAAAGGGCCATGCTAGACTATACTTGATGAGGATCACAAAAGATAAGATATTTATGGATTTACAAAGGATGGATCTTGAAATTTTAAAATAAGGGGTAAATATTATCCTTCTTAAGTGAATGTTCAACCATCTATACAAGTAAAGATTAATGAGGCATAAAAGAATGATGTTGAGCTACAAAATATGGTGATAAATGTTCTTGAATTCAACCTTGATTGTGATGGAATAAAAAGGTTGAGGAATTGGGTTTTTATTCCTCCCAATCAATAATTATATATGGAGTTATTGGATGGGGATCAAAGTTCTTCATTCTCTATTCATCCTGGAATCACAAAGATGTACGGGGACCTGAAAAAGTACTTCTGTTGGGATAGAATGAAAAGGGATTTTGTTGTATATATCTCTCAGTTCTTAGTTTTTCATTGAGATAATACTAAGAGATAAATATCTATGGGGATGTTGCAACCATTACACATACCAGAATGGAAATGGGAAAACATCAATTTGGACTTTTTCATAGAACATATAGAAACTTCTAAAGGCCATAATGTTATATGGGTTATAGTTGATCACCTCTCGAAGTCGGTACACTTAATTTCTATTAGATATGGTTACTATCTTGATCATTTTTTCATGATACATGTAAATTAATTGGTGATATTTCATGGAGTACAAGATTCCATTATAACTGATCAGGATCTAGGGATTACCTTGATGTTCTCGTGAAGTCTTCTACAGGCTCTGGACATAGTGTTATTTTTCAGAACTACATATCATACATAGAAATAGGCTCAGTCTGAGAAGAATATTCAAACAATAGAGGACATGTTAAGAGCTTTCTATTTGTATTCCAAAGGACATTGGGATTAAAAACTACTTTCAGTGGTATTTTCTTACAATACATTATTTCTCTACACTATCCAGATGGCTCCTTATGAATCCCTCTATGAAAAAAAGTAAAGAACTTCGAATTTCTAGGATGAAGTTGGGTAAAGAAATATATTAGGATTAGATCTTGTTTATTAAAAAGATGAAAAGTCCAGATCTATTCAACAACACAAAAAAGCATCTCAGAGTCAACCAAAAAGTTACGCTGACACCCAAAGAATAGATTGAGTGTTTGAACTGGGTGACAAGGTGTTTCTACGAATATCTCCTTCGAAGAGAGTAATTATATTTGGAAAAAATTTAATGTTGATCTTAAGTTATATCAGTTCATTTGAAATTCTAGATTATGTTGGGAAGGTCGCTTACCGATTGTTGATTCCATTGAATCTATATCAAGTTCGTGATGTTTTCCATGTATCTCTCTAGATAAAGTACATACCTAGTCCTTCACATGTACTAAACACAAAATTAATTTCACTGTAGAAAGATCTTTCATATGAAGAACTACCAATACAGATATTGGATCATAGTGAGAAAGGTCTGTGAAACAATACCACTCATTTGGTTAATGTTTTGTGGTGGAACCACAAATTTTAGGAAGATATGTGAGAAATTTAGGATATGATGTGTTAGAGATATCGTCACCTATTTGTATCTGTTTGATGAGTTTCTAGGGTGAACGTTAGTTTCAGGGGTAAAATATAACACCCAGATATTTTTATAAAATAGTTTCTATAAATATTATTAATTATTCAATAACTTCCATTGCATGAAATCATGAGTTTAAACAAATCACCAGATTCCCATTGTATAAAATGACCATTCTATCCTAACTGTTAGGTTAGAGGGAATAAATATAACTAACTTATGAAAATATATAGTGAAGTTATTTGTTGAAAGTTATTTATGGAAAAAATTAATTAATTTTTTTATTCTTATTTTTTATAAATTGAGTGAATTACTATTAGATTATTAAATATATATGTTATATACTTAATAAAAAAATTATATTCATCAAACAAATATTGTTTTCATATGATATGAATAAACCATATTTTATGTATAAAAACCTATATTTTTTAAAAGCGTTATTTTACCATATTTTAATGGAGATTCCTTTCTAAATTATGATTTTGACACATTAATAATTTTTATATGATAAAAAAAAATTTTGGAAGTGGAATATAAAACTTTAATTTCGGGAATTTTTAATATTTTTCGAGTATCTTTCATGTTTTTATTAGTAGTAAAAATATGTTGAATTTTAATTGAAAACAACTTGATTCATCAAAATAATTTATATGGTTAAATTATAATATTTAATAGTTTTAATGTAAAAATAGAATATATTTTTATCATTCAATATAATATATTTAATTATAATTAATTTTACATTTAATTAATATATTAAAACATTGAATTCATTTATAAAAACATTTCAATAATTTGCAATGTTTTAACTTTTAAAACATGTTCTCTATTTTCGATGAAGATATTAATTTTAAATTAATTACAGAAACTTATGGGTTTTAATTTTGAAAAAATGGTTCCATATTTGGAATCAATATCTCCAAATTATGTAAATAGATTTATTTTTCTAGATTTATGAATAGTAACTTTGGTAATTTTTATTAATACGGTAAAAGGGTAAATTGTGTAATTAAGGGTAAGAGTACTATTATAAAGATATCCTAAAACTTTTCTTAATATCATTGGATGAGTTTATTTGTTCACCATATGAAGTGTGGGAATTATTTTTGTTCACAATATGAGGCTTGAGAATTTTTTTGTTCATAGTTCTATAGTTTCTAAATTCTTTTTCTTTTATCATAATTCATTTCTATATGACATTCCATATTTTTATATTCTGATAATTATGTTCCCATACTAATTTATTTTCATGATTATAAAAATAAATCCATGGGATATTTTTTTTCTATTTGGGGTTACAAGTACTTTTATCATGATTTATTGATAACTCATATTATTCAATATTCATCTAAAAAACCTCCACTGCCCATGTTTTCTCATATGCGTATGATCTAACACTTGATGACATGTTCATATGTTTTTTCTTACTGATTTCTTTAGATCATCCATTTCTTATGTTTTCATTTCCCGGGGTTATGAATAAAATTTAAATTTTTGGAAATTCCTCATGGGAGTTTAGAGAAGTTTAACTATGCGGATATAATTTTTTATTTTGATGTTTATATATCTTATCAACAAAAAACTAAAAAATTCTATCTATGGTTATGTGACTTTTTATATATATATTATTTAATTTATGGGAATAATATATTATTTATGATTGGATTAGATTGGAAAAATTTAGTAAACACATTTAAAATTCATTATATGAAACCTAAATATCATTATAAATTAGGTAACATAAGATATAAAAATTATATCAATATCAAAATATGATAGAAAATGAGCACTAACACTAAAAAAATCGTTAACCTCTTTAAATTTTTTGATTTATTTTCAAATAAAAAAATTACATATGATATATTACCCATTATAAAAAATCATTCATTTTAATAATGTGAACATCCTTTTATAATGGTAATTTACATGATTAACTCATTTAAACATTTTTAAAATAACCTAGAGGGAATTAGAAACTAATTACAGAAATTTAAGGGCTTGGGGGAATTAAAATTCCAATTTTTATAATAAATAAATATCACAAGAAAATTAAAACAACCATATAATTATTAAAAATATAATTATACCATGGATTTCAAATAAATTTAGGAGTTTAAAAAGAACAAGCACAAAAGGATTTTTAGAGGAATCCACTCACAAAAAATCAAAAACCTTAAACTAAAGGAATCATTTTTTTCAATTGACAAGAAATGATTTAATGGGTCTCAATAGGATATTTACAATCCTTGGATAGAAAAAACGCATTTTGAAACAAAAAAATGAAATATTTTTTTATCATTTCCCCCTTATTCAGATAAGGAAGAAGAAATAAGATAAGTGTAAGAGGAAGAATGAAAATAAACCCTAACCTTGAAAAATCCACTTGAAACTTATTGAGAATACAAAAAATCAAAGGAGGATTAGTGGGGAATAATTATTGATGGTCTCTTTGGCTACCTCAATTGAATGTGGGAGAGAAGAAGAAATTTTTGGTTTTAAATAGGGGATAAAATTGGAAATTCAATATTTTGAACACTTTTCCAAATAACATGGGTTAAATTTTTCATTTACCAAACCATGCACCAACCATTATAAAAACATTATATGAGTCTTGTTGATGTTTCATGGTTTGGACACTTGAAATCTATTAACTATGAACTTACCCTGAAAAAGACACCCATATTAATGGAGACCTCACATAGTTCCTATTGGGATTCATATGGATTTTAGAACTATTTCCTGACCATGTGATATACCCTAAAACATATAGGGAGTGCTATATTTTAGGGCCACATAGTTTATCAAACCATGAACCAAGCATGGACAAATGTAAAAAAATTTAATTTTTTTTTAAAATTTTAGAAAAAACTCTACAATGTCCAATATAATAAATAATAATGATAAAAATGCAGCAAAGTGAAATTAGGATGTGACATGTTCCGTTTATACCCATCTACAAATAGATTTGCTATTAAACTTCACATTATTATTCTCCCAATCTTATAAAACAGCTTGATATCCACTCTTTATAAAAGTTTTACTCATTTTTTCTCTTCCCATTATTAATGAGGGTGTCCTCAAAATTTGAGGATGAAATATTTTTTGTAATAATTAAAGAACCAATGACATTTTCTTGATGATGATTTCCCTAAACTGGAATAATATTGTTGTGATATGTATTTTTATTCAAATGTTATTTATATCAATGTACGTATACTTCAACAAAGATCCTTAGTCCTTAAAATTTAATTTCATTAATTCAACTAATGTAATAAATTTTTTAGAATCTTGAAAAAAATCCAAATATTTTCAAAATATTGTGATCAATTTTATTTTCCTCATGGTTCCCTAACCATTCCATGTTTCCACTCAATTAGTTTGTTCAAAATTGTGCCTATTTAATTCATATTATTACATTAAATATCTATCCAAAATATCAAGATTTTATTTCATTATTTTCCTTTATTTTTTACAGATTCTCAATATTTTATAAAAACTACTATATTTCTTATAAATATAAATATAAAAAAAAAAATTCCAAAAATAATACCTATATTACTGATTCAATATCCCTTTAAATCTCTATGATTGGGAATAGTCCCTTTTATAGCACAATTATTGCAGTGAATATCCTCTAATTGTTGGATGATATATAGTTAATAATATATATCTAAAACTCATGTTCCTTCAAAACATTGAATAAGTCAAAATAATACATTAACAAATTTTGATATCTATTTTATCAGTATCACACATATATTCTACAATTTTATTCAATTGATTATCCTAGAAAATATTCATTTAAATCATCTAAATAAATAAATATATACCTCTCCCTGAAAATATGCATATAAATATTCCCTAAAAATATTTGCATACTTAGATATTTAAAAATACAAATATACAATTATAGAAAATCAATATAGTATAACTTCAAATAATTCCTACAATTTATTTATGAAATACAAAAACTCTAAAATTATCATAATTTTTTAAAAACATAGTTATGATTTCGATTTTCCCTTAAGTATTAATAATATACATCTTAAAAATCCATAATTCCATCAAAGTTTTTATTCATTATCCTTAAATTTTCCTAATCAATTATTACACACCTATGAATCCCTTAGTTCATTACTATTTAGGTTCTTGTGTATTTTAATGAAGCTTCATAATTCACATAGTAACTCTCACAGATACTCAATTTTTTCTTACACAACTTTTTTTAAACTAATTTAATCATAAATAGCATCAAAAGATCACATATTACACTTAAATATCCCTTTTATTTCTATATTTTGACCATAATATATAATTTAATCACATATAGTTCATTTTTACTCTTACACTACTCATGATTTTTAAATTTAATCTTGAATAGAAATATAATATTCCCTAATACATCCATATTATTTTCTGAATGACTTCTTTAAAGCATCAAAATACTTCAAAACGTTACTAAATAAACTTATAGACTTCGAACATCACTATGAAAATCCATGAAGAACTATGTGTAGTCAATAACATGCTCTATATTGAGTACATCAAGAGTAGTAACCTTGTTAAATTTCTTCCAACAGACTCCAAATGATTCCTTTTATGATTGTATTCCTTGTACTTCCATGTTAAGATTTATTAACATTATAAATCTTCTAAAAAGACTATTTATCTTCACACTCTAAATCATTATCTCCACATTCCATAACCTAGATATGAGATTATCTAGGTAGTTATTCCTTTATAAATACCTCTATTTTAGAAACCATATTATCTTTAATACATTCTCACTACCATAATGCTTCCATTATTTTTTTCTCAATCCAACCCATAATCAATAATTCCATATATATCAATGATATCAATCCTTCATCAATTTATCTTCCATACACACATTTGAAAAATTAATTGAATAAAAATCCAATAAAAAATTATTGATGAAACGTTCACCCACTTTTTTTGTATTTTAATTTTACCACAAATCCACATCATCATACACTTTGAAAAAATACATAGATTTACGATGCACTCTTCAGTTTGCCTTTAATAATAATACATATAGTTTATTTCACCAGATTCACCTTATTATTCTATCTCTCATTATTTCTAAAATTCAAGAGTGGTTTCTTCATAAAAATTACTCCCCCTTTGTGGGATAATTCTAGCACCATATTTATCGATAAAAATACAGCTAGTTTCTATAAAATCCAATTATTCATTAATTTTCTTCTCAAAAACCACTTTTGATATCTGTATTTTTTGTGTTTTTACTCCCCCATTACTATGAAACTCCTTAAAAATACTTTTGAAACCCCATACATGATAGATTCAAAATCTTTGGTCACTTTCACCAATTTTTAACACCTTCTTCTCTTGAACCTACAACTATACCATACCAACGATGGTATCTAGATAATTTACCACTTAGGAATGATATATTAACCAATTTTATAATCTTATTGAGTCCAAATATTTTATAGGAAACAAGATTCCAATATAACAATATCAAAAAAAAATCAATTTCCCTCACATTCTTTAATAAATTCCAGGAAACATGACCAGTTCTCTTCATCCAGCATTTATCCATGTAATCTATATCACACATATATAAAAAATCAATAAATAAACATTATAATAAAAAATTCTGTGAACTACACAACTTGTTAATGATTTAATATTTATCGATGATGGATGACATAGGTAACTATAATTTATTAGTAACCAATAGATTATAGATATTAAATTTCAATGTACACTTCAAGAGAATCTATAGTCCATGCATTTTTTGAATATATTATGATGAACATTCATTAATTAGGGAGTTAAATACTAAAATAAAACATTAATCTCCTACAATCAAGGATGATTCCATATGATTATTATTCATATATATCATAAAATAAAATCAATATCATCTAAAATCCATACTGCTTCTACTTCTATCATTTTTCTATCATGAGTTTCCTTTATCTAATGGGTATCAATAGTTTATAGGTACCACTAGAAATTTTTTAATTGGAATATAAATAATTTTAACTTTTAAAATTTGAAAATGATTCCAAACTTAGGTTTTCATATCCAAATATTTTCCTTGACACCACTTGTATATTTTTTTGATGAATTAATTCCATTTATTATTATTTTGAACTCAATTTTTCAATGGATTTTCATCCAATATATACACCTAAGGGATTTTTTCTCCCCCTTAATCTTGAATCGCTTAGAAAATAGTCATAAATAATACTTTACATGGCTATTGGAATACTTATTAACATATATAAGAAAAGAAACATGTTTTCTTATGTTAAACCAACCATTTTTTTCAAACTAGATTCCATGATTTGATAGTGGTTATCAATTCAACAACACTTATACAAGAGTTACTCTAAATATCTTCATGAGAATTTTCTAGCTTCATTATCTTGGTATAAAACACCATTGTGATAATAATCCAAATTATGCATGTATCATTTCTGGATATATTATCACTGCATATTCATAATTTCTCCTCCCAAAGAGAGTTCTTCAACCAATATTTACCTGTTTCCTTGGCCTATAATTTTTTAAACCACTTATTCATGATTGATTTTTATCCTATTAAGTTTCAATTATAGTCAATTTAATATTTTTTGTCTTTGATGATTATTTCATTAAATATTAATAAAACATTCTCATAATAGGATCATCTTTATTCTTCTTCATCATCCATATTTTTTAATTATATCCAAGTATGATACTATGGGTGTACCATTAATAGTTATTAATGTAAAATTCACTGATCCTCATTATTACTTTCCTCCAATATATTAAATCTATTTTCAATCATAAAAAATTTTCTTTCAATGCAAACAATATACTTATTTTTCTTAGGAATAAAATATTTCCTTAAGAAAATGTTTCATCCTTAATTACTATAATTCATTACATATATTAATTATTGTCATAGATAAAACATATCCTATTAAATTCATAACTAATATAGTTATTCATTGATAAATATGTCATTTCATCACATTTTATTCATATTTTGAGCCCATTTCCATATAAACACACTCACGCATGGTACGTCCCACGATTCCAATAAAGATTCACTTTATAGATACCTTAGATTGAGATTACATTATTCTAGATTTTGAAAATGTTTTCAATTTTTTTACTAATTCCTTATTTTTAATTTTTCATCATTCACTTAATGATCCTACCATATGAGGGATCTTCTTTTTTTAGTTAAATACATTCTATCCACTCTTAGATCTCTTTAATATTATAATCTTTTTCTATTAATTGAGAATTAATTTTCGTCATACATGAGATAAATTCCTTTATATATTTTTCCTCTATTTATGAAATGTTTTATGATATATAATAATTTCATTCAACTCCTTCCCCATGACCATTTTCACTCCAAACTCATTTTCATGTTCTCCAAGTAAGTCACTTTTTCCTTCAATTTTTTATACATTTTTATAATATGTTTATTCAATGAAAGATCTTAATTATCAATAATTTTTATTTCAAATGATAAATTTATTTGGAATTGTTATTTCACTCTATCCATAATCCAAATTTGATGGACTTCATCATATAGGGTTTGAATATTATCTTAATAACCTCTTGAAAAATATCTATATTTCCAACTATGCATGAATTCCATATATTCTATTGAATAATAGTCCACATAATTAACTTTTTGGAAATACTAATTTTCTCATTTTTAATCTGAATAAATAAATAAGAAATATAATTATCAACATATCCAATCACACTTACCATTTTGGGTGTTTTCTTCATTACGGGAGTCTTATTCCTTGAACTTTTCTTATTTTTAGTTGACATAATGAATTCCTCATCCATATTTATATTTATCCCTCTACCTACTCAACATAACAATCTATTAATAAATAACTACCATTGTTTTATAAATCTCAAATGTATTATCATAATAATATGTTTTCTTATATAAGTTATTATACAATATCTTAAATTAGATATTCTTTTTCATTTTATAACAAACATGTTCACTATGTTTGGTTAAATCAGTATCTATTCATATAAACTCCTATAATTTCCAATATCTTTTTGGAAAATAAGTGTCTAATTTTTTAATCAATGTTGAATATGTGAACCCAAAGAGTAGGGTTAAATTAGACTGTTTACTTGTTAAAATATTTCCCTTTAATATTTTTCTCCATTTTGGGATCATGTTTCATCATTATAAGAAACTCATTTGGTCATTCACACATAATGTTACTCCACTAAAACATACACCAATAAATTAATAAAAGATCAAATCACATAGTGATTTTACTTGTTTTACTAAAAATTCCTATATCCAAGGATAACTCACTGATGATGTATTGATCTTCCAAAATACATTATACTAACTTTAGGTGGATTAAAATTTTAGTCGTGGACACTAGAATTTAGGTTTCACTTTCATTATAATTATTAGGCCTTAGACACTATTCACCTAAGTGGAAATCCCTCTTCTTTAACTATGTGCATTGATTCATGGATGGATTTCCAATTTATGGACATAAGGACTCTAAAATGATAGAAGATGTGTGGGTCTGTTATAGATCATTATAAAGAACTAATATTACTTGAATCTTGGTCTCCAAATATAATCTCTATTATAATCCACTTTGTTATGATTTATGTTTTAAAAAGGTAAATTATATAACATCCTTATAAAGGGATGAGAGTCTATGTTTCATATCAAATAAAAAAAGATATAGTCATCTTAATGTTAGGGTAAACTTATTTATTATTAAATAACCACAATAGGGAATAACTTGTTCCAGTTTAATATTATCTTGAACAATAATTTTCCTATTTTTTTCTCTCTTTTTCTTCAATGACTCGATATACTAAAAGAAATATATTTTCTTATTCCTTTAAATCATATTTTATTAATGGAATTTTTTTTATATGATATTTTTTTTATTTTTTATCATGTTTTTCAATGTTATTCCATATATATCTTTTCTAGAACTATTGTAAAATAAATTAAAGAGCCTCCAAAATCGTAAAACATTAATCCATAGAATACAATCAGTTAAATCCTATTTATGATCCCATGATCATTACAAGGGTCCACCCAATTACAGTTTTCAAAAACATACCTCTTGAATTCAAATTTTTTATCTAAATAGAACTCTATTATCTCCAAATTTTATTTGAAGTAGTTTATTTTTATTTTTCCGGATCCTAAATATTGTCTAGAAACTACCGTATTAAATATAATTCAAAATATAAAAACATCATTCCTAAAAAATTATTTGAGATAATTAGTTCAACCTACCTTTAAGTTTCATTGATCTCTTCAATATAAATGTTCACAAAAATTTCTGTTTAACTTCTTATATATTTTTCCTCATAGAAAAATTATCTAAATTGTAGTGTGCTCTAATTACTAGTATATATGGTGCAGTGTGGAGCCATTGATTATGGAAAAATATATGGTCATAATCATATAAAAATAATTTAATTACATTAAAAAATTTAATATGGAAACAAATTAATCAATCCATATTATACCGCCCTGATATTTTATGAATTGTTTTCTTATAAATATAATTTCTTCGATATTATATGTTATACAAAACACCGAGTTCTAAAAAACCATAATATATTATTTATATTACTATTTAATATGATTTCTATGACCACACCATTAAAATTAATAGTATAAATAAAAATAAAAACATTTTAAATATTAATTATAATGGATTTAGATATAGAAAAAAATTATAAGGAAGTTCTCAATTTTTTGTAATTCCTTTAAATGTTTCAAAAAATAATTCTCAAACAAATGATTTTATTGTATTTTGTGAAAAAATAATGAATGTATTTTTTCAAAATTTTAACAAATTCATTTGAAAAAATAAACTCTAATTTGTGAATGAAAATAGGAAAATTATCTTAGGGTGAATTTCTCCGATTTTTCTGGAATGATTATTTTTTTAATGAATAATAAATTATACTAATTTTTATTGAAAATATCATTTCCATTTAAAGAATATATATGGTTAATTTTTTTTGGAAATTTATTAAAAATTAAAATTTTCTAAATTAAATTATTATTATTATTATAACAATATATATCAATATAATAAATTTTAAATTGAATTATGATATAAAAATATTTAAAACTTTTGAAAATATTCTCTTTGGAAAGAAGCTTTTTCGTCACGCCTGCGAATTTAATTTTAAATTAAATTCTTAAAATTCTATGAATTAAAATTTAAAAAATGGATTAAATATTTTTAGTAAGTATAATTATTATTTTATAATAATATAAACTTTAATTTTGCCCATTATTAGTAATGAAAACAGAAAAAAAACCATGGTTAAGGGTAAAAGAAGGTTTACAATGGGTTGAACTAAAAAGATCAGGGATAAAATAACCTAGATACTATTCCAACACCCGATTTATATAAATTTTTATACCTTATATCAAATAAGTCCTATAATAACCCATTTTGGGTCATTTTTCCTGTCAAAAATTATGATACACTTTATTATTTAAAAAACATTTGTGTGTGTCCTCTCCCCAACTTATAAAAGGCCACCCCCACGGAGCTCCCATTAACACTTCCAAAACAATTTAGTTTGGAAAATAAATACCAAAAATATCATAATAGATTCCCTCCCATAATCATATATTTTTTATTTTTTCATTAATCCATCTTTTGAAGGAATTATGTTTAAATCTAAAGAGATAATTTGTTCAAGAAGTATAGTCCTTAATATTGTTTTTATATTTTATTTCATCATCTAAATCCCTATGATATTATTAAAATAAAATGATATAATAAAAAATATATCTATAATATAATGATTTGTTATTGTTTTTATTTAATATCATATATCTATTTATTCTTCCATAAAATGGGAAAGAAAACTGCTGATCATGTGTATAACGGACTACCGCCTAGCAAACTGGTGTTATTTGATTTCCATCACCAACTCTCATGGATGGATATAGTTATTGATTTAATTTTTATATGATATATTTTTTATTTTATTATACTTATTTAATTATAATATCATGCATCCCTTTTTACCTTCCAACCTATTTGAAAACAATAATGTCACACGGGTGTACGGCAGACTACCGCATCACAAACCCATGCGATGAGTTTTTCATGTTTGTATTATGTATATGGTAATAGGGATATATTAAATAAATATATTTTATATTTTTAAAATAATTATACTTATACTATTACAATATCATATATACCTTTTTACTTTTCATTTCGTGGGGGATACGGTAACATCGCTCTGGTGCATGACAGACTACCACCTCACAAAGCAATGTGATTTGTTTTTCATGAATTCTTTACATTGAAGATAATAAGGATAAATTTGATAATTAAATATCATATATAAGTGATAATAATTATACTGTAATGGTTAATATTTATATGCATATTTTTTTATCTGTTAATAAATGGAAATATCATTCATTCATACATATGGCCTATTGTCTCCATGTTTGGTGTATTTCAGTTTTTATGGATAATTTTTTTAGATTCATATAAATAATTATAAAATTAATATATATTATATTTATATAGTGGTTTAAATTCTATAAATTATAGAACCATGATCAAAATTAATGGACCCAAAATACCAAATCAAGACATACAAAAATAATCAAATCAGTTATTACCAAAATCCTGACTTTAACAAGGGACTATTTATCAATTGGTAATAAAATTTCATAATTAAATCATATATTGTATGTTAAATATTATTATTTTTTAATAATATATATAATATAAATTGAACTTTAATATACATGAGGTCTGATAGGGTATGGAGGAATTTGAGACTTATTGTAACAGATTTCTGGTCTCTCGTTAATTTTTGTGAGACATATGTCAATGTCCCCAATCATTTCTTATGTGTGTTGTATATACATCCAATTTTACATGTTAAATCATGAGATTAATTATTTTTATAATATTTATTTTTTTAGTTTAATGTTTTTATTTACTTTTACATATGAATTCTAGTTTTTCAATGTGGTAAGATATTTTGTCTCAATTTTTATTCTTTGGTATATGTGTTATATTATTCTTTTTTATTATTTTAGGATGTTTATATACAGCCCCTTTTACATGTAAAATCAAAAATTTTGTTATTTTCATGATATTATAAGTTTTATTTTATTTTATTATTTCTTGGGACTTCTGATTTAAATTCAGTAAAGTGGTGTGGATTTTATGCAATAATATTTTTGTTTATAAGTATAAATCTTGAGTATGAATCCCATTATCAAATAGTATAATCTATATCTTAAGAAAATAAATTCAATTTATTTTAATAGGGTTATTTTTTAGAATACTTTTTCCTTTTGTTTTCCTCTCTTAAAGGATTAAAGGGACAAAAATAATTTTTTAAATAAAAAAACATTTGTATTTCTCTATTTGACCAAAAACCATTTTCCTTCCAAATCCATGATTTCAAAAAATATTTTCAAAAATATTTTAATTTTCAATTGGGATTGTATATAGAATTATTTATTCTTTTTTTAAATATTTCTCTAAAATGGTTATTCAATCCATTTTCAAAATAAGATTAGTTTTTATTTTACATAAAATGTCTGAGGAACCATTGTTTTACCTTGTATAACAATTCCCACTATCATTACCAATAAATTTTTTAATGATATCATTATAATTTTCATATTTTATTTTAAAATGAAAGTATTTTCAATTTTTTTATAAAAATTTAATATCAAATAGAGGTTATTTTCCTTAAAAATATTTTAAATTATTTTTAAATCTCCCTTTATAAGATCCCAAATTTATTTTTAATGAAAGCGATTCCAAAAATTTTGTTTATTTTAAAAATTGATTTTCAAAGTAGAAAGGTTATTTTCTTTAATAAATAATACATGTGATCTTTAAAAATAAATTTCCATCTATTATGACATCTGTTGATGTTATGTATACTTTACTGGGGATATGATCCAAGGATACCATTATTATTCCATCTCTAGATGGTTTATGATTATGACAATAATATTTTTATGAAACCCATTTTCATTCCAAGGGTTATACTATGCTAAAATGACAATGAAACCCACTTCATTTTCTCTAAGTTATGATATTATGAAATGATGCAATGATTATGAAACCTATTTATTTTTCATAGGAGATAATAGGATAAAATTTTTATGAAAACAATTTATTTTAATGGTTCTTGATATATTGAATGTTTTATGATCTTTAGGAACACATATGTATAATTCTTATTATGTGATGGTTGGGACCTATATCTCCCTCTATTGGTTAGCCTATTGATTGATATATCATGAGATAAATAGGACTATAATAGTGATTGAACATAGTTCATAAAGGGAATCTATCCACTATGAATATCTTTGGAGTGAACCTTGATTACAATGATGGTTTGGGGAGTGAAACATGTAACATCCCAAGTAAATAAAGAATGCGACATTTTCATATTTATTAATATTTATGAATTAAATATTAATTTTACTTTAAAGAGTATTTGATGTTCGATGTAAAACCTGAATCACAACAATGGGTTTCTCTGAAATCTTATGTTTCACACATTGCGAAGTCATACAAAAAAAAAATATAATATTATTATTTTAAATTGTAGTTAAAGCCTAGCTGTTTTATTGGTAGGAAAGAACACAATTGACCATATTATGATTAAACATTTTTGTTAAATTTTTTTACATTTATCCAATAAAATTTAAAGGCTTAAAATGAGAATTAATCCAATTTTAATCCTAAATACTCTAAAATTTTTAAAAGGTATTTTTACTGTATTTTGATGGAAAAACTTTTTTGAATATTATTTTTTTCACTTTTATATGTTCTATTAGAAAAAAAACGTATTCTTTATAATCTGGACATCAAAATTTACTTTGGGAATATTTTTGGTATTTTTCTGATAAAGTTAATTTTTATGAATAGTGAAAAATACTCCATTTTAACTCAAAACTGTCTTTTCATTTAATTTATTTATATAGTTATATTATTTTTCAAATTTGTTTTAAATTTTAATTTTATTATATTTTCATCATTTAACCCAATTTTGGTCATTGGAAGTAATTTACTTTGAAATTAGACATAAACACATGTCATTCTTTTGGTAGTTTTTACTTCTTAAAAACACGATTTTTGGTTTTAACAACAGGAATTAATTTTAAATTAATTTCTGAAACTTTTGCATTTTGAGTTTTGATAAATGGATTCCATGTTTGGAATCAAGAGGTTCAAATTTTTTAAATATGTACCCTTTATTTGTAGTCATTATGAATATTAACTTCAGTAAATATTTTATTTACCATGGTTAAAGGGTAAATATGGTAAATAAGGGTAAAAAAAATAATATTATAATAATATTAAACTACCATAACACAAGTACTAATACTGTTTGATGAAATATTTCCAACCATGGTAATCCTTTTTTCTATTTTGGGACCCCATGGAGCCACATTGATGTGAAAATGACATTTTATAATAATTAAATTAAAGTAATGAAAAATATAATATAAACATGTATCTTTTTGTAAATCAATTTTTATTTGGGGTTATATACGTGATCACTTCAACTATAAATATTAATTATAAAGCTAAAAATATTTCCTAAATCATTATATTTATTTATAATTTTTACACATCAGATATATAAATTTTTTTATGGCATAATGATGATGTAGAGATTCCATTATTATTGAATGATTTAAATAAATGAGATTATAAATATTAAAATAAATTTATTTTAAAACTTTTTATACCATCCATGAAGTTTTGGGATTATTATGACTTTTAATAATTTAATTACTGAGTTTCTTCAAAAGAATCATGTTTTTATGGGTTTTTAAAAAAGTTATGATATGAATTGTATAAAAATTGATATATATGTGTTTTTAAAACAAATACTATTTTATTCATTGATATAATATTCCTAAAATATTTTACCATATGACTAAGATAATGTTTAAAATTTCATTAATGGGCCACTTGATTTTATATTGTCCTTTTATAGTAACTATATTAACCATATAATATGAATATAAAAGAAGACATGGTAACAGTTAAATTAATTAACTATGGGTTAAAGCTAAAAGATAAGGTTAACTTTGTCACCTAGACTTGTCTAAAAACTATTGGTTGAGATTTTTTCGTCCCAAAAGTATCTTATGTTGGAAATAAATTACTTTGGGACCATTTGAAATCTAAAATAATTTTATAACAAAATAATACTTTCAAACATTCTTAAAGTGCCCCTCCTATCTCTTATAAAAGGGCATCACCTCTACCCATTTAATCACACCTATCAAGCCCCTTGGATCATCAAAACTCTTCCCAAATAAGCTCCCAACATCCCTCTATTACTCCTATAATCCTTACCATATACAGAAGTGCATTCAAGGAAGCCTTTTGTCTGAAATGAGAGGGAGTTACCTGATTTAGAGGTAACATCTTCTCTCAAGTTCTTTTATTTTATTTTACTTATCCACTCCCTATTATATTCTTATTATATTATTACATAAAATCAATAGTTTCCTAAATATACTAGGATGTTTTTATGATAATTATTTGATCTAAACTTACACACACCTCTATCAAATGTATATGAACATACCATTTTTTTGTACTGTGAACTACTGCCTCAAGAAACGATGATTGTTCGATTTTCCCCTACCACCTCTCAAGGTGGACATTATAATGAAACTATATTTATATATGTGATATATATTGTTTTTATATTTCCTCTATTATTTTTTATTTTTCATTTACATCATACCTTTATGCTTTCCATAATGCTTAAATACGATAATTTCATTTGAGCAAGTGCGGACTACTGCCCCCTCAAAGTGATACGACTCATTCATGCCATACATGGAATGTATAAAATATGGAATTAATAAACTTATGTAACTTATATAAAATATGATACTATACTGGATTTATATTATACCTACGTATAATTTATTTTTCATTCCTTTAAATATGAAAAGGAAATGAAAGTAGCGTTCATGTGTACGTACAACTTACTGTCTACATAAACGGTGCATTTTATTTATTATCTCCAAGTGTTATGTACTGTTATAAATACATATATATACTAGATATATATGAAATTTCAATAAATAATATAATTCTGGAGATAATGTAACTTTAACCACGTGGATAATATTTTATTATAAAATGATCATTTTTACTCAAGTACCGAATATCGAAAAAACAACCAATATTAACTTTAATAATTTTGTACTATTTATTATGTTATAATAAATGATATAAAACGAATAATAAACTTGAAAAACAATCTTAATAAATTGTAAATTATTTTAATTTTATTATTTAAGAAGAACAGTGAACATACGTGATGACTCGGACTCAAAGTAAGAGACTTCGTCTCAATCTCCTTTCATTGAGGCATATTTTTATTTATACATGACGTTCTTTTATATGATGTATAAATCCCTTTGAATTATCATTTCACTCAAAGGGGATATTTTTCTATGAAGAGTTTCTCTAAACTACAAAAAATAATGTTTCTTTTTAACGTATGTAACTACAACTACCTTTCCACCACTTTGAGCATTATTTGATATTTGGATTCCTTAACAAGACATAAAATTTTTAAAAATAGAAAATAAATACCAAATAAAATTTTCCTATATTTTTGTATTTAATATGGTTTTAAGAAATTATTGACTATGTAAATATCATGAAATGTTATATTTTACTGGAATGTGGAAATGGTATCTTTCCTTTATGGTTGTTTTATATGTTATGATTATGTTATGGTTCATGGGAATTATTTACATATATAAGTTGTTCCATAATAAACCTAGGGTGTTTGAGCCTAAGATAGCTCTCCAATACATTAGGTAACATGACGAAGGGAAACGTTAATGTTTATCTAAAGAGATTTTGGGAATATTTTGTGATGGGTATTCCAAACATAACTCTCTATGTAGATGTGAAAGCTATAGTGTAAGTATGTTATGAATACCACAAGTTACTTTATGATTTATGATTTCTTTGTGTTATTTATAAATCTTATAATTTCATGAGGCAAGTAAAAGAAATTGTGTTTTATTATTGAAAAGTATGGTATCATTGATTTGTATGTATTGATGGGATAATTTTTTCATTCCATGTTTTATATCCCTTACTGATCTTTTTATGCTCATCCCATGTATATGAAATGTTTTTCACAATGTATAAGGAAGGGTAATAGAATCAAATAATTCAAAAATATTTTTATCAAGAAAGGAATTGTTGTTTTATTTAATTATTTTTATTATTGTGAAAAAATTTGTTAGAGTATATGGGTCTATATTGTAATATTTGTGATATCATGTAATAATTATGGCCTAATTCTCTATAACTATAAACCTAAAAAGATCATAAATGTGAATTCAAGACTTAACTCAATATTATGTATTTTTTAAGGCTAGGGCCTTATAGTTGGTATCATAGTTCGGTTTAGAAAAATTTAGGATTTATGATATTTTTAGATTAATTAATTTATTTTAATATTGAAGTAATATAGAATTTAAATATTACCATGTTGCTTCACCAAGGATATTTCTATGTTCAAAATGGTTTGTCATAGTGGAAATAGGGAAACTATTATGGGACAAAATTAAGGGGGAAATAAAAATCAAAATGAGCAACCTTATACAGTCAGAATCAGAACTGAACAGTTTGTTGCAGTGATGGCACAGTTGACTCATAATATAAATAGTGGTGGTATCCATGCATGAGATTATCCAGTTCAACCACAAAGGAACTTGTTATTAGTGGATAATTTCATGAGGAAACATCCCCCATCATTCAAAATAACATCTTACCATGTGCTAGCTAAAGGGTGGATTAAAGCACTGGAAAATATTTTTGATGTCATGGGGTGTTCGGAACAACAAGAGGTCAGTATTTCTTTTTACCATTTTGAAGGTGAAGCCAATCATTGGTGGTCAATGGTTAGAAATTTCAGGCACAATGATGAGATTGATTATATGGATTATGATGAATTCAAAGGTATTTTCTTGAGAAATATTTTTCTAAGGCGGTTATACTTAGGATGGAAAAACAATTCCATGAATTGAGGTAGGAGGATGACTTAGCCGCTACTTGTGAATAAAAATTCACTTGATCGGAAAGGTATGCTCCAAATTTCATATGAGATCTTAATAGTGAAATCAATCATTTTTACTCTGTATTAGAGCCAAAATATCAAAGTGATTTATCTTATCGTGAGTTTAAAAGTTCTGAAAAAAAAATTTGATGTGTGGAGAAGGTGGAAATGGAGTTTTCCAATGATGAGGTGTTATTTGAAAAACAACATAATATGAAGTTGAGGTGGCATAAAAAAGGGAATAAGTCTTCAAAAAATCATGATGGTAAGAAACATAAGTTTAAAATTTGTGAAAATTGCGGTAGAAATCACACTGAGAATACCATTTTAATTCTGGTAAGTGATACCTATGTGGTAAAATGGTGCATAAGGCTCGTAATTGTATTGAAAAAGATCAGGGAAATGGTAAGACCAAATCTGTTTTACAGTTAGTAAAACATTTTAAGTACAATGAAATGGGTCACTATGAAAATGAGTGTCCAACAAAGAACTCAACTAAGGGACAACTTCCAGAATACAAGAAGAAAAGGGTGGTGAAATCCTTTGAAACAACTTTATAAAATATTGGTCCATCAAATGAAGTTGTATCAGGAACATTGTTTGTTTATTCAGATTATGTAGATTTGTTTTTTGATTCAGGGTCTACACATTCTTTCATTTCTAAGAAATTTCCTAGTAAATTGGGAATTCCATCTCAAGATATGAATCATGGACTTGTGGTAAAAACCCTTGGATGAAATGATGAGACAAAAAAAATTAAGAACCTTCCTATACTTGTGTGTTAAAAGAATCTACCTGTAATCCTTCATGTTTTGCCTCTAGTAGAGTTTGATGTTATTTTGGGTATAGATTGGAATTTCGTTTATCATGCTAAGATTGACAGCAATGATAAATAGGTTACCTTTCAGAAATAATTTCATTTTTTGAACAAGTATGAACCCCTAATTTTGAAATGAAATCATAAAGTTGAGAAACTAGTAAAATATGGAAATGATGTTTACCTTGCACAAATTGTTGAAAACAAAGGAACTGTTCATATTAATGATGTTCCAGTGTTAAATGAATGTCTTGATGTTTATTCTAATGAGTTTACTAGTATAATACCTAATTGGGAAGTTGAATTTATTTTTGAATTAGTTTATGATGCTAATACATTTTCAAAAAACCTCATTATTGAATGGATCAAATTGAAATTTTAGAGTTAAATAAACAATTTCCAGAGTTATTAGATAAAGGTTTCATTTGACCTAGCACAACACCATGGGCTTCCCATGTCATTTTTTTAAAATGAAATATGGTTCAATGAGACTTTTAATTGATTATAGAGCCTTTAATAACATAATTGTTTAGAACAAGTATTCTTTGCCTCAAATCTAAGAATTGTTTGATTAGCTCTAGGGAGTTCAGTATTTTCCAATGATTGACTTGAGGTCGGGGTACCATCAGTTCAAAGTAAAGTATGAAGACATTTCGAAGACCATGTTTTGTACTAGATATGGCAATTATAAATTTTTATTTATGCCTTCTTGGATTAAACAATTCACCTACTGTATTCATGGATCTTATGAATATAATATTCTATGAGTTCTTGGATAAGATTGTGATTGTGTTTGTTGATGGCATTTTGAAATATTCTAAATGTAAAGAGTAGCATGAAAGTAATTTATGGGTTGTCTTGAAAACCTTAAAACAAAATAAACGTTATGGAAAATTCAGAAAATGTGAGTTTTGATTACAACAAATTTCACTCCTCGTTCACATTGTTTCTAAATATTTCATAACTTTTAATCCTGCTAAAAAAACTTATTAATGAATGCCAAGACCCAAAATATATCCAAGATTCACTGTTTTCTTGGTTTAATAGGTTATTAGAGAAGGTTTTTTGAAAAATTTACACGGTTATCTAGCCCACTAACCAAGTTAACTTGAAATTGTGTTAATTTCATCTGGAAAAAAGAATGTGACGACTATTTTTAAGAAATGAAAAGAAGATTGGTGAATGCTCTAGTATTGTAACTTCCTTTTACAAATGGTAAATTTGTTATCTATAGTGATTCTTCATTGAAAGGAATTTGTTGTTTCCTTATGTCGAATGATTAGGTAATGGCTTATTCTTCACATCAGTTGAAACCCCTTTTGTTAAATTACCATATACATGATTTGAAATTAGCTGTTGTTGTTTTTTCATTAATGAAATAGAGGAATCGTTTGTGAGGTTTAATGTGTGAAATATATACTGACCACAAATGTTTTAAGTATATGTTCACTTAGAAAGAATTAAAATGAGACATAAGAGATGGACAGAATTAGTCAAGGATTATTATTGAATGATCCATTACGATATGGGAAAGGAAAATAATGTGGCTGACACATTGAGTCGAAAGAGTAATGCTAAATTAACCATGCATCATTTGGAATGAGATCCTATGGTTTTTGATTTGATGAATTTTGTATTGGAAGTTGTTGGTGTAGGGAATTCATATGTTTTGTTTCTAGTGGAAGTGCAGTCATCCCTATCAGACATAATTAATAAAGTACAAAAAGAATATAGTGATTTTCAAAAAAAAGTTATAATTGGTTTATAAGAGGATGTTACCCTAATTTAACATTGATAAAGATTGTGTTTCTAGGTTCAGAAAGAGGTTTTGTGTTACTTGTGATTCACAGTTGAAGAAAGAGATGTTATGTGAAGTTCATAGTTCTCCATTTTTAGTTTATCCTAGCAGTAATAAATGAATAGATATATTCGGGAGTATTACTAGTGGTATGGAATAAAAAGAGATATTGCTGACTTTTGATTGAAGTTTTTTACGTGTCAATAGGTTAAAGTAGAACAGAAGTCATCGAAAGCGATGCTTCATAATTTTCTATTGCCAAATTGGAAATAGGAAAATGTGTACATGGATTTTGTAATGGGATTAACAAATAATTCTCTAGGTAACAATACAATTTGGGTTATTGTTGATCGATTTTCTAAATATTATCATTTTCTTCCTATTCAAGATACTTTGTCTATTGATCAACTTTCCCAATTATATTTTGAAAAGATAGTGATGTAACATGGAGTTCCCCATTCCATTATATCTGATCATGATCATAGGTTCACTTATCACTTCTTTAAGGGCCTTCAAATTTCATTGGGAACTAAATTAAATTTCACTACACTTTTTCATCCTCAATCAGATGGGCAGTCTCTACAAACAATTCAAACCTTGGAGGATATGTTGCAAGCTTGTTCACTGGATTACCAATGATGTTTGGACCAACATCCTTCTTTGTTATAGTTTTCTTATAATAAAATTTTTCATTCTAGTATAAATATGGCACCATTTGAGGAATTATATAGAAATTGATGTCTAACTCTAGCTTTTTGGGATGAAGTCAGTGAAAGGAATTGGATGTGACCAAAATTGGTATAAGAGATGGAAGAAAAAGTTCGTTTGACTAACAAACATATGATAATAGATTGGGGAAGGAAAAAAAAGTTATTTGGATAACTAGAGGAAGGATAGTTCATTAGAGGTAGGTGATCATATCTTTCTCAATGTTTCTCCATGGAAAAGTGTGACGCATTTTGGTAATAAGGGAAAGCTGAGTCTGAGGTTTATTGGACCCTTTAAAACCCAAGAGAAATTTGGATCAGTTTCTAACAGTGGCTTTACCTCATGTTTATCCTAGGTATGAAATATTTTTAATGTTTCAATGTTGAGAAACAATATGCTGGATCCATATCATGTTTTTAGTCTAGAGGTTGTTCATTTGGAAGACAATCCTTCATATGAGGAACAACTAGTCCAGATTCTTGACCGAAGAAGAAAGTGTTTAGGAATGAAACAATTTACTAGGTAAAGGTTTTGTTTCAAAACCATATGATTGAATATGTAACACAGGAATCTAAAAATTCTTTGAGGGATAAATAGCCTCATATATTTGATAAGTGAATAAAATTGCGAGGATATAATTTCCAAATGGGGGAAAGGATGTAACATCTAAGGTAAATAAAGAAAATAATATATTCATATTTATTAAAATTTGTGAATTAAATATTAATTTTACTTTTAAGGTGGTGTTATGTTCTATGGAATACCCGACATGTAACAATGGGTTTCTCAGAAATCTTTTGTTGCCCACAATGTTGATTCATACTGAAAAAATAATAATATAATATTATTATTTTAAATAAAAGTTAACGCATACCCATTATATTGGTGATAATGAACCGAATTAATCATATTATGATTAAACATGTTTTTAAATGTTTTTATATTTATCCAATAAAATTTAGAGGCTTAAAATGAGAGTGAACCCAATTTTAAGCATAAATACTCTAATATTTTTAAAAGGTAGTTTTACCTCCTTTTGAAGGATAAACCTTCTTAAATATAGTTTTTGTAACTTTTATACGTTCCATTGGGAAAAATAAACTTCTTATATAGAAGCGGGGTATAAAATTTTACATTGGATAAATTTTTGGTATTTTTTTGATAAAGTTCATTTTTTATGAATAGTGAAAAATACTGCATTTTATTTCAAAACGGTCTTATCATCTAATTTATTTATATAGTTATATAGTCATTTTAATTGATTTTAAAGTTTAATTGGATTATATATTGATCATTTAATCCAATTTTGGATATTTTAGGTAATTTCACTTGGAAATTGGACACAAACATGTCAATCGTTTGGTAGTTTTTACTTTATTAAAACATGCTTTTTTATTTTGACAACGAGAATTAATTTTAAATTAATTTCTAAAACTTGTGTGTTTTAAATTTAGAAAAATGGATTCAATATTTGGAATCAGGAGTTCTAATTTGTATAAATAGTTACCTTTTGATTTTATACATTATTAATAGTAAATTTAGTAAATAATTAATTTACCATGGTTAAAGGGTTAATCTGGTAGTAAGGGTATAAAATAATATTATAATAATAATAAACTACCCTAACATGTGTTCTAATATTATTGTATGAAATATTTCTGAACATGGGCATCCTTGGGTCTATTTTGGGACCCCATGGATCCAATTTGAAGTGAAAATGGTATTTTATAAGAATTAATTTAAAGTAATGAAAATTATGACATAAAGATGTATCTTTTAGTAAAAAACTTATATGGGGTTATATAAGTGATATATTCGACTATAAATAGTCATTATAAAGATATTAATATTTCATAAATAATGGTATTTTATTTATAATTTTTAGACATCAAATAAATAAATTTATTTTTGTCACAATGATGATGTAGTCATTTCATTATTAATGAATGATTTAAATAAATGATATTTTAAATATTAAAATAAATTTATTTTCAAACTTTTATGCCATACATGAATTTTAGGGATTTTTATAACATGATATATTTGAATTAATGATGTTTTTTATAAATAATCATGTTGATATGGATTTTTAAAAAATTCATGATATGAATAGTTTAAAAATTGACCTAACTGAGTTTTTAAAACAAATACTATTTCATTCAATGATATAACTGTTCAAAAAATATAATATTCTGAAAAATTACTAATATAATTTTTAAAATGTCAATAATAAACCACTTTATGTTCAATTTTAATTTTATAGAAACTATATTAACTATATTGTATGAATATACAAGAAGACATGGTAAGAGTTAAATTAGTTAACAAATGGTTAAAGATAATATATAAGGTTAAATTTATGACCTAGAATTGTCTAAAACCTATTGTTTGATATTTTTTTGAACCAAAATTACCATATATATTAAATAAATTACTTTGGGACCTTTTGAAATAGAAAATCATTTTATAATAAAATAATACTTTGAAACATTCCAAAAGTGCCCCTCCTCCCTCTTATAAAAGGGCATCACATTTACCCATTTAATCACACTTATAATGCCCCTTGTCTCTTCCAAACTCTACCAAAATAATCTCCCAACATCCATATATTACTCCTAGAATCCTAACCTTGGTAATAGTTCAATTCAAGAAAGGATTTTAGCTCAAATCAAAGAGAGTTACCTGATTTAGAGGAAATATCTTCTCTTAGGTTCTTTTCTTTTATTTCTATACTCCATATTTTATTAATATTAATTTATTAAATATAAAAATAAGTTTTATAAATATAATAGGATGTTTTTATGGAATGGATTTTAACTACACTTACACACACCTCCATTAAATGTATTCGAACATACTGTTTCTGTGTAAGGCGAACTACTGCCTCATGAAATGATGATTGTTCGATTTTCCACAACCACCACTCATAGAGGACATTATCATGGCACTATATTTATATAAATTATATTTATTATATTTATATTTTCTCTATTATTATGTATTTTTCATTTACATCATACATTTATTCTTTCCATAATGTGTAAATACGATAATTTCATTTGAGGAAGTGTGGACTACCGCCCCCTCAATGTGATATGACTCATTCATGCCATACATGGAATGTATAAAGGATGAAATTAATGAAATTATGTAACTTATATAAAATATTATATAATACTGGAATTATAATATACCTCTGTATCATTTAGTTTTCAGTCCTTTAAAAATAAAAAAATGAAAGTTGTGTTCATGTGTACATACGGCTTACCGTATCCATTAACAGTTCATTTAATTTCACATCTCCAAATGTTATGTACTATGATAAATACATATAATTACTAGATATATGTGATATGTGAATCAATAATATCACTCTGGAGCTGACAGGATTTAGACCACATGGACAATTTGTAACTATAACTAGTTCATTTTTGACTCAAGTACTGAATATCGACAAAATGACCGATATTAACCGAAATAATTATGTAATGTTTATTACGTGGTAATAAGTTATATAAAAAGAATAATAATCATGAAAAAAATTATTAATAAAGTATAAATTAACATATGTTTATTTTTCAGAAATAACAAGGAACATACGTGATGATTCGGTCTCAAGCTAAGGGACTTCGTCCCAATATCCTTTTATTGAGGAATATTTTGATGTATACATGACAAGATTTTATAAGGTTTATAAACCCCTAATAATTTTCATTTAATTAAATTGGAATCTTTTACTATAAATTGTTTTACTAAACTAAAAAAGTAATTTTACTTTTTAACGTATGCGATGACAACGACCTTTCTTCTGCTGTGAGCATTATTTTATATCTGGCTATCTTAATAAGCTGTAACTTTTAAAAAAAAGAAAATAAATACCAAATACCCTTTTCATGTATTTTTGTATTGAAAATGGTTTTGATAATGTACTTATTATGTCATTATCTTGAAATGTTATATTATTATTGGAATGTGGTAATTTTATATTTTTTTATGCTTATTTTATGTGTTATGATTTTGTTATGGTTCACGGACATTATTTACATATACAGGTAGTTGTGTTAATCCATGAAAAGTTGAGACCAAGATAGCTCTCTAATTCATTGGGTAACAGGACAAAGGTAAATGTTAATGTTTTTACTAATAGATTTAGGGAATATGTTGTGATGGGTATTCCAAACATAACTCCCTGTGTAGATTTGAAAACTACAATGTATGTATGTTATGAATACCACAAGTTACATTTATGATTTATGATTTCTGTGTGTCATTCATAAATATTTTTATTTCCTGGGGTATTTTATAGAACCTATGTTTTATGATTGAAAGGTATGATTTCATTGAATTTTATGTATTGATGGACTAATTTTTCCTTACTTTATTGTATATCCCTTACTTAGCTTTCTATGCTCATCCCAAGTTTTTGAAATGTTTTTCAAATGGTATAAAGAAGGGTAAGATAAACGAAGATTTCCAGAAAAAAATTATGAAGAAAAGAATTTGTGTTTTATTTAATGAGTTTTATTATTGTGAAAAAATTATTTATAGTAGAAGTGTCTAATTTTATATATTTGAGATGTAATTTAATACTTATGTCCTAATTCTCTAAAACTCTAAACCTAAAAATATCCTTAAAGTTTATTCTTGACTTAACTCAATATTATGTAATGTTTAAGGCTGGGGCCTTATAAACCCAGTCCACAATTATAGTATTTTCAATGAGCCTTTAAAAACTATGGAATTTTTTTACTTATGTGTATGCCAAAATTCTAGGCATTATGCCACTGTGATGCTATCATGGTTCATGTTCTTTGATTTAATTATGATTTATGTCTTATGATCAGATAAGATTTTTTTCAGGGATCTAGTTTATGATATATGATATGCAGCATATGGTTTTCAAATGTTATTACAATTTTTTCATACCCTTGTGCACATGATTTGTTTATATCTCTCTTGTTTACCATTACAGAACATATAAAATCACCCTTTATTATATTTCCTTTTCCCATGTTATCATGGAAGGTATTATGTATGATATGTCTAAGAAGGGTTCTAGTTATGAAGAACATAGTAGGAGATGACATAGCTCATATATGAACTATTTATTTATGTTTCCATGTTTCCATAGCCATTTTACATTTATGATCCTCAAGTATGTGTTTTTTTAATGTAATGAAAAATCATATAAAAAATAAATTCTATGTATGAGAAGTTTTGGTCATTATAGTTATTATCAAGGGATAGTTTTAGTTAACATTTGGAAACCTGGATGGGAATAATGTGGGGAATAACCCATTGGATGAGTCTAATTATAATATAATATCCAAATGTTTTGAAAAGGAATACATTACGTGGTTTACCTAGAAATGTACTTCTATCAGGATAATACAAGAGGGAATGGTTTTAGAAAAGAATTGTGTAGGGGTAATGAATCTGAAAAAGTGGCATTGGGATTTTATTGATCATTACCTTATACAAAAAAATAAGTCGTACTATGAATTCATTTTGGAACTCTTGGGGGACATACATTGGTTATTTCAAATTTTATTTATAAACCATCAAAAATGTAGAAATAGATAATGACCAAAAATGGACTAGGATAAACCTAATGGGTCATATATTGAAGAGAATCTGTAATGATGTAGACATATTGTAAAGGATATTTTTGAAATATGTGGTTTTCTAGTATGAATATTGTCTCTCATACTATACATTTTTTGTTTTAGTCAATTGAAAAATTATAAGTAACAAGGTAAACATTGAATTTTATATAAAATATGTTGATGAGAATCCAAACAATATGATAACTAGTGTGAAGGATGTGGTGATTATGACTAATCATTTATCATGATATGTGATTTATAACATTCACATTTACAAACTATTAGACTCACTAATGAATAAAAGGATTGAGTTTGATATGATTTTGGATGGTTGAGATTGTGGAGGAAAGAAGATTCAATTTCTTATGTGTCCATAATGTTGGAAGAAGCACCCAAGTGGATATCTTAAATGAATAAGAATATTTTTTTTAATGTTGAAAAAATGACATCTAATTAATATGTAAAAATGAAAATTTTCTTAACGCAATGGATGAGAATAAAGTTCTCCCAAAAGTAACATAGATTGTTGAATGCTTTAATTTTTCAGTGTGTGAGAATTATGAAAATTTATTTACTAGGGGAAATATCATGAAGAAAATTAGAAAGGTTTTATGGGTAATGGTTATATAGTTTATTATTAAGAGATTATGAATAAAATATAAATGAAAAGAAGGTTTATGGAATACGATGGAGAATACTAGTTAATTGTTTATGATGAAGGTGTAATGACTGAAGAATTTATGTATAGGGATTCTTAAATTATGTTTTATGAGTATTTTACCCATATTTTTTTGGTTATAATGATCCTAAAACATATAAGTATTTTGTTTATTTTGGAATCATATATGTCTTCATGTAATATTAACATAAGATTTTTGGATACCAATATGTGTTTAAGATATTTTTTTGATAATATTATCAGATTCATATAAAACCATTTTAAGGTTTTATGTGATAGTATTTTATCAAGATTAAGGATATTTTGGGAGTCATCTATGGAAATACAACCATTTGGTTTTATTTAAAATTTAGGGAAAATGTATTTAGGGAGGAATGCCATGATATTATCTGGAAATAACATTAAATGTATTGGTAAACATTAGAGTATATGTTATATTTCATGGTAAGATAAATATGGTTTATTAGAATATGGTAATTATATTGATATACATTTTAAAAAATATAGCCCACATCTCTGGAGACAACTTTTCACATCCAAAAGGCCACTGGGCTTTAACCAAAAAATGAAATGACGAAAAGGGTATATCACCTAACATTTACCTATGGGAAAGTGAACTTATGATTAGAAAAAATGAAGGGATATATAGCTGAGTATATATCTTAGTGTTTAGTACTCCAATAAGTTAATGATTCGAGACAAATTTTATAAAGGATTTTCCCACCATTATCCATACCATAATTGGAATGGGAAAATATCTGCATGTATTTTTTCATCGAACTCCAAAAAAAGTATGAAGAGCACAATTCTATATGGATTATATTCTATATCCTTAAAAATTCCGAAAACTTCATCACATTCAGATAAAATTTTACTTTTTTCATCTTGCAAGGATATACATTAAGGAATTCAAAAGGTTTCATGGAGAATCTCATTCCATTTTCTCTGATCAAGATCTGAGGTTTACCTTAAAGTGCGAATGAATTATACTATAAGATCTCGACATATAGTGTATTATAATGACTAAATATCATCCTCGGTTGGATGGTCATTCTAAAAAAACAATTCAAACCAAAAACGTATATGTTGAGTTCTTCTTCTCTGTAATTAAAAGGCGTTTGGGATCAACACATTCCTCTAGTTGAGTTTTCAACAAAAATACCTCTCATGTGAGTATTAAGATGGATCCTTATGAATGCCTATATGGAAATAAGAGTACATATCCAACATGATAAAAATATGTTGTAGAAATTAGGATATTAGAACTAGATATAGCCACTAAAATGGAATAGATGGTTAGATCCATTCAGAAAAACATATAGGAGGCACAAATTCGAATTAAAATTTATACTAATAATCACTAATTTGAATTAAAAATTAATATTAGGGAAAAGGTATTTCTACGAATTTATACATGGAATAAGTTAATGATATTTTTTATAAAGGGAAAACTAATCCCTAGCTATATTTTTCCCTCTGAAATTCTTGATTGTATCAGGGTGGTATAATGTCGGTTGAAACCTTCTCCAAACCTCTATCAAGTTTTTGATGTATTCTATGTATCTATCTGGAGGAAGTACATACATGACTGTTCACATGAACTGATCTCAGAATCTGTAAAACTGAAGAAATATATTTCTTATAAGGATAAACTAGTTGAAATTCTATATTATAGAGATAAAATTCTAAAAAACAATACAAATCACATGGTCCATGCTTTATCATGAAACCACCCGCTCGAGGAAGATACATTGAAACCTGAGAATGTAATGAGGTAGAAGTATCATCATTTTTTTGTATTTGAATGATAAATTTTGTTTGGAGAAATTCTTTTTATGGGGTTATAATGTAAAAAAATAAGAATTTATTATTATTATTTCAAATAAGTTTATTTCCTTTGATTGATTGTGATACACACAACAATAATTTCTAATGAACCAGAATATATTAATTATATTTCTATTTAACAAGGATGTTATGAAGAATCCATTAAACATGGTGGTATGAATGGTAATAACCAAATTTTCAATATCATGTATATTGGATTTATATATATAATGTATAGATAAAAAAACAAATAAATTCTTGGTAAATTATTTATTGGTTTTGAAAATTATATTTTATCATAAAATGCTTTAATTGCATTTCATGAACAAATAATAAAAGTTTTTTTAAATTTATTTAAAATTTATATGAGAAAATAAAATTATTTTTTGAATTAAAAAAATAAAAATAAGTTTATATTGGTTTTTTTGGGATATTTCTGAAAATGCTAATTTTTCAATGAATACTAAAAAATACTGCTTTTATTGAAAAGTTCCTTTTCATTTAAAGAATACATAAGAGATACATTAGTTTTTAAATGTTTTTAAATGTAAAATTAGTTATATTATATTATAATTGTACAAATAAAGGTCATTGGAATCAATATACTTTTGAATTATGATATAAAAACTTTTAAAACTTTTAAAACTTTTCTCGTTCGATACTCGCATTTCCATCTCATCTACGGGCTTAATTTCAAATTAAATTCTACCACATCAATGAAATTAATTTAAAAAAATATATTCAATATTATAAATCAGAATAATTAATATTTTTTACTCATTCCAAAAAAAATTACCATAATTAATAGTGAAAATAGAAAAAAAAATTCATTATCGTGGATAAGGTTAAAACGGGTTTACTGAGAGTTAAACTAAGAGGATTTGGGGTAAAAAGACCCATAAAATATTAAAAACTCATATTAATTTTATTTTTAGACCATATAATCTAAATTTATATATAATTACCCTTTTTTATCCTTGTGGGAAGTGAACAATGTGGGTACACTTTTTTCTTTTCAAAACATCAATGTTTTCCTCTCCAACGCTAATAAAAGTCCAACCCCTCTCCTCTCCAAATTTCACATATAAAAATTTTTGGATCATAAAATGAAAAACCAAATAAAATTATTAGTTCCCTCCACCAAAACCTATAATAATTAATTTGATTATAAACCCATCCTATTATGACTTTAGGTGTAACTCTAAAGACGTTGTCTAAAGAACTGTTGTAGTCCCTAAACATGATTTTTCATTTCATTTTATCATATAAATCCTTTATATTTTTTAGACTATTATGATATAATAACACCATTATCTAAGATATAACTATATTTTATTATTTTATTGGAATAACCTATATTTATCTCATCTTCTTTCTAATGGGAAATGAAATTATTGATCATGTGTACGACAGACTACCACCACACGAACTAAATTTATTTGTTTTCCACAACCACCTCTAACATCTGGATATAATGATTGATTTTATTTTAATATAAGATATTTATGATATTATAATACTTCCCTAATTATAATATAACACCAAGCTTCTTACATTCTACCATGTTGGAAAATAATATCATCACTCATGTTTACGGTGGAATAACAGCACGTAAACTGATGTGATGTGTTTTTCATTTATTTTTTTCACTGATGGTAATTGCGATATATTAAATTAATATATATTATATTTTTAAAATAATTATAATTATCTAGTTTTTGTATCACATAAACCTTCTTAGTTTTCTATTCCATGAGGGATATGATAACGCCATTTGTGTTTATGGTGGACTACCACATCACATAGTGGTGTGATTCATATCTCACTAACACTTTACATAAAAGATAATAAGGATAAAATTAAAAGTTTTATTTGATATATATATATATATATATATCATCATCATAATGATTCTATATATTTTAATTATTATTCACCATTATTCTGTTACATCCATTAAAAAATTGAAATAGTGTTCATGTGCACATACTGTATATTGTCCCCATAAAATGTGTATTTAATTTTTTATCTCTAGATTTTATTCATTACACTAAATAATTATATATTTAATATAAATGAAACTTATATAATAACTAACAATATTGAGATAACGAAACCATGATCAAAAATAAATGTACCAAAAATACCAAGTCAAAACATACAATAAAACAATGAATTTATTACCCAAAATGTAGTGTTAACAAGAAATTGTTAATAAGTTTTTAATAAAAGGTCAAAAATAAATAATAAATTCTATGATAAATATTATTATGGTTCTATAATATGTGTATAACAAACACGTATTTACTATAAAGGTGTTCTAAACTTGTACGAAGGATTTCAAGAATTCAGGAAATGGATTAATAATCTCTCTTTATTTCTTGTAGAAATATTCTATATTAAAATATCATTTCATTAATGTGGTCTATATACCGACCCTTTGAGATTTTATATAAGGAATATAATTATTTTCCTGATATTTATTATTTAATTATATTTTATTATTTAATGGGGTGTAATATTCGAATGTTTCTAAAGTGGAAATGGATTTTTGTCTCAATTTGTCTTCTTTGGTACATACATTATGTTATGCACATGTAATATTTTATAATGTGTTCCTATAGGAAACTTAAAATTTAATATAATGAACTTATTTATTATTAAGTTATTATAAGTTTCATTTAATTTTATTCTTTTGTGTTGATTGTGATTTAATGATAACATAGGGGTAAGGGTTTTTAGTAATCCTATCACTTATCAGGATTGTCCATGATTATGCTTCTAATTATGAAATATTATCTAATATATCTTAATAAACTCATTTATTTTCTTCTCCTCTAGTTATTTATTGAGAATACATGTTTTCTTTTCATTTTCCTCAATTAATTTAATAAATAGAACAAAATATTTTTATAATAAAAATCATATTTATTTCTATTTTCATGTGAAACCCATTTTTCTTCATTATCCTTATTTTGTATAAATATTTTCAAAAATATTTTTATGAAAATATGGGTTTTTTAAAGTAAATATTTTCCTTGTTTAATTTATTTTACAATATTTTCTGAAAGAAATTATTTTTTCATTTCTAAAACATGGAATGTTTGGATTTTATCTAAAATGTGAATGGAATCATTATTTTAATGTGTACGACATTTCATGCCAGTATGAACACTCAATATTTTAAATAATATCCGGTATGTTTCAATTTTTTTTCAAAAAAAAATTCTAAAATATTTATGAATTTTATGTTATAAAAAGTAAATTTCAAATATTTTTTATTTTTCTAAAGAAATGTTTTAAACTATTTTAAATCTTAAATTATAGGTTTCCGAGGTGAATTTTTAAGAAAATGATTTCAAATATATTTTATTGTTTTAAAATATATTTTCAGAAGTGGAAAGTTAATTTCCCTTTAGAAATGTTCCATGTGGTCTTTCAAAATCATTTTAGATCTAAGATGACATCCTTTAATGTTTTTATACTTTATTAGGGATAATTTCCCAGGTTACCATTCTTATTCCTTATATGGATGGTTTATATTTGTGATGAAATGATGATTATGAAAACTATAACTATACCACTATATAAACAATATAAATTTATAATGAAACCAAATTCTCTATCCATAGGTTATTCTATGATGAAATGATGAAATTATTATGAATGTTGTTTCTTTCCCACATGTCATACTATGATGAAATGATTATAAAACCCATTACTTTTCATGGGTTTTGATATGATGAATGTTTTATGATCTTATGAAACACATATCTATGATTATAATTATGTCATTTGTGGGACCTATATCTTACTCCAATTCATTTGGTATATATTGTAATCTAATAAGATACATAGTACATAAATGGGGAATTAACCCATTTTAGTAAGGGACTATATCCAATATGATAGTCTTAGGAGTGAGCCTAGACTACATGATGGTCTGGGAAATGAACCCAATCCTCTATGATATTCTTGGAAATTATCCTTGAAATACTATCAAAATTATTTTCTATTCTTCTGTTTATGAAGAAATATTATGCCTTATGCCAATATCACATTCTCAAGATTCATGTTCTTTGATTCTATTATGATTCATGTCTTATAAACTACCAATATTTCTTTTATGACTCATGTATATGATCTGTGATATGTTGGGTATGGTTTTCCGATTTTATTTACATGTTATCATAGCATTTTTCTCATGATATATGAATATATCCTTATTTACCCTTATTAAGCATATGATCTCACCATTTCTTATGTTTCCTTTTCCCATGTTTTGATGAATGTTATTTTGTATGATATTCCTAATAAGGGTTATATCTATGAATAATTTAGACAGAGCTTCCATATATCACTTATGAACTGTTTTTTATGTTTTTGTGTTTCATAGGAGCTATACCATTACTATCCTCATGACTATGCTTGTTCAATATAATGAATTTTCATATAAAAAGATGTAAACTCCTTGTATGAGAATTTTGGAACATTAAAATCAGTATCATATGATATTTTTAGTTAAACATTAGAAACTATGATAGGAAAACATTAGGGAAGAACCCGTCAGATAATTCTAAGTAAAAGATAAAATCCTAAAGATTTCTAAGGGAATGGATTATGTAGATTAATTTGATAAACATATCAATAAAAAACTATATATGCAAGTTGTTCATTCATAGATTTATATATGTGTAATAACACTAAAATAGGCATGGTGGGTTTGACTTGCTCCTTACTTGATACATGATAGTAGGTCTTACTGTGCACCAAGTGTGACAATCCCATGGGATATTATTTAGATAATTCAAATATTCTTTACAAAATATCATGAAATATTTGAATATATAATGATAATGAATGTCCGAGTTTAATCTTGTTGTGTCATTGATTGAAGAGAATGAATAATTATTTAGACATATTATTATATTATTTTTTATTTTTTTCATTTACCACTATGAATATTTTTTCTCATAATACAATTTTTATTTGTAGTCATTGGAGTGAACTTTATGTAACTGGGATAAAATTGAATATGATAGAAAGTTTTTTCATCAAAATCTAAATGAGATGATAACTCTATGAAATTATATAGTGATTATGCCTAATCCGTTTTCATGATATTTGATTAATAAACCTCTTGTTAACCAACTCTTAGACTCACCAAATAAGAGAAGGATATAGTTGACTAAGGGTTAGGGTTGTATATGCTATAAGGGAGATAATATTTATATTCCTATCTTTAAAGAATTTGGGATGAAACACCAATGTGGATATCTTAGAGGAACAGGAAGATGTTTTTAGTGTGGAAAAGAAAAATACAAAGTAAGTTGTTAGTGATGAAAATGAATTGTACAATTAATGCAATTGATTAGAATAATAGTCCTTTTAAGGTATCATTAATGGATTACTGTTTTAAATGTTGAATATATGGGAATTATGAAAATATTTGTCCTTGGGTTAAATCCCCTAAATAGAATCATAAATGATGTACAAGTAGTGGTTATATTACTCAGGATGAGGAGACTACGAATGAAATATGAATTGAAATATTTTTTTAATGAATAAGACAACAAATCCTGGTCAATGGTGCATAAAAAAGTAAAATGATTATATTATTTTCGAATTATGATTCTAGAATTATATTATAGAATTATTTTTACCTATTGTATTTTGTTTATAAGAATCATGAAACTTGTAAATATTGTGTTAATTTGGTCAGTATATAAGTCTTAATGTAATATTATCTTAAGAGTTATTGATAGAATCATGGGTTCATGATATTATGTTTGATCATAAGTTCATAATAATATAAACCCCTTTTGGGTTTTATGTGATGTATGATTATCTAGATTAAATATATTTTGGGAGACATATATAGTAATACAATCCACTTGTTTTGTTAATTATTTATTGAAAATTTTATTTGAGTGTGAATTAATTTACATCATCTGGACTTAAGATTAATGGTATTGATAACCCTTAGGGTTATTATTTTAATTTATGTTGCATAAATGTGGGTAATTAAACCATGGGAATTATAATAATATATTCATTCAAAAAGGATAACCTATATGTTTATAGATATCCTTTCCCATCTAGTAATGTTACAGCACTTGAACCCACAACTGAAGGATTACAAGTACAGACCGCCTGCTACTAGACAATGTGAAAGAGTACTTATGGTGTGACAACATTAAGAGATATATTTCTTAGTATATATCTCATATTTTGGTTTTTCATAAGTATAGTTCTAACAGAAAAAATTCTAATAGGATGCTCCAACAATTATCTATACCAAAATAGAAATGGGTAAACATCCCCAGGGATTTTATCATCCAACTCCCCAAAATATGAAAAAGGCACACAACTATATGGGTATTGGTATATCACCATAAAATTTTAGAACACTTAATTGTTATTAGGGAATGTTCCTATTTGTATCATCTTTCTTGGATATATATTGTTGAAGTGATAAGATTTCATGGTGTACCACATTCTATTTCTTATTCTCACGATCTGACAATTACTGTAAAATTATAATGATGTCTTTAGAAAGATGATGATACAGAATTCTATTTTATAATTGTGTATCATCTTTATATATATGGTTAATCTAAGATAACAATTAAAAACAAAGTGGATATGTTGAGATATTATTCTCTTTGTTTCAAAGGTGGTAGGATGAAAACCTTCATCTAGTAGGGGATTTATACAATAAGAGCACTCACATGAGTACTCAGATGGATCCTTATGAATCCCCATAAGGAAATATTTTTAAATCTCATATATATTTAAATAATGTTTTGGAATGAAATATATTTGGAATTGAGATATTTGAATAAGTTTAGAGTAATTTATGATCCATTCACAACACATAAGGGTTTCATAAAGTTGATAGAAAAGTTTTCTTGGTTCTTATCGATGTGATCTGGAATTTGATGTTTAGGACAAGATGTTTTAAATAATTTATCCACCAAACAAGGTAATTATATTTTAATTGAAGGGAAATATATAACCTAGTTATAAATTTCCCTTTTAGTTTTTTGAAAATATCTGAATCGTAGTCTATCAGTTTATACTTCCCCCAAACCTCTCTCATGCCCAGGATGTGTTCCATGTATGTCTTCTAAATATGTATATACATGATCATTCACATGTACTTAACTCAAAGGTAAAACAATTGGAGAAAGATATTTATTATGAGTAAAAACTAATAGATATTCCATATAATTGAGATAAATTTATAGGAAATAATACCACTCACCTGGTCAATGTTTTGTGGTGAAACCACCATCTTTAGTAAGTTACATTGGAACCTATGAATGTAATAAGGAAGAATTATCCTAATTTCTTTGAATTTGGGTGATGAATTTTGGGGTGAAAATTACATAATTGGGGTATAATCTGACACCCATATACTTAATTATATTTTTAATAAATTAAATTTCTTCAATATCTTATGATACATGCAATAAATTGTTCTAAAAATCTGCAATATACTCTTTATATTACTATTTAAAATGAGTTTTATGACCTCTCTATTAATCTTGGTTGTATAGATTCAAATAACCACAATTTAAATATTATTTATTTTATTTTTATATAAATAAAACATATTGATAAAAAATACTTAGTTTTTTTAAAAGTCTTTATATATTTCAAAAATTTTAATTTCTCAAAAAATGATTTTTTTTTCTTTTTGTGAAGAAATAATAAAAGTAATTTTAGAAAAATTAAGAAAATTTATTTTAAATAGTTAAAATATTTTTTTGTATAAAATTTCCAATATTATCTTTTTGTGATTTATTTTTATTTTTCTAGAAAGAATTATATTTCGATTTAAATTGAAAAATATTGGTTTTTATTCAAAATTTCCTCTTTATTTAGAGAACATATAACATTATATTTTAATTAAAAAAAATTTTAAAAAGTAATATTTAGTAAATTATATTGTAAAAATGCTATTATAGGTCATTTAAATTAACATAAATTTGATTTATGATATAAAAATGTTTTCAACTTCTGATACTTTTCTAGTTGAAAATTCACTTTTTGAGCATATCAATGGGCTTATTTTTAAATTCAATTTTTTTAAATTACATGAATTGAATTTGTTGAAATAGAATACATATTTTTAATTATTATAATTAATATTATCCAATAATTTCATCTTATTTTTTGACCAAAAATGAATAGTGAAATCATTAAAACATTTTTTACCAGGGTATTGTGTGAACTAGTTTACGAGCATGATAATCCAGAATGATAAGGGGTAAAATGACCTATAAAATTTACCATACCCCATTTTATTAACATATGTTTATTTTATAACATATATGGTTTGTTAATGATCCATTTTTTATCCTTTTGGAATGTGAAAACTGTGTGTACACTGTATCCTTTTAAAAAATTCCCTGCTTATTTTCTCCCCATCTTATAAAAGGTCACCTCCTCTCCTCTAATCATCAGACATACAAAACAATTTAGCTTGTAAAATTAATAGAAAAATTTATGCCTTAAATCAAACCCCATATACTATACATTTTAGTTTTATTTTTAATCCCTCCTATAAAGGCATTAGGTGTAAACCTAAAGAGGTTCTCCGAAGAAGGGGTATAGTCCTTAAACATGGATTTTAATTTTATTTTTTCTTATACCTCATTAAAACATAATTAAAAATTATAATAAAATAACACCAGTATCTAAAATATAATAATATTTTATTACATTATTTTAATAACCAATATTTATGTTATATTCCATGAAATGGGAAATGAAACCATTGATCGTGTTTATAGAGTACTACCACCTCTCGAAATGATGTTATTTTTTCATCACCACCTATCAAATCTTGATAAAATTATGTATTTAATGTTTAGAAAATATATTTATTATTTTATTAAACCTATTAAATTATAATATCAAACCTGCCTTCTTCTAATCAATCCCATTAGAAAATAACAATGTTATTTGTGTGCGTGGCGGACTACTGTCTCACGAACTGATGTGATGTGTTTTTCATTTATTGTTTACATTGATAGTAATAAGGATATAAAAAATTAATATATATTATATTTATAAAAAATATATACATTTTTTATTTATTATATCACATATACCTTCTTATATTCATTGGTGTGGGGGATAAGATAATATCGATCAAGTGTAAAGAGGAATACCACCTCACAAAATGATGTGATTATTTTTTCACTAATTCTTTAAATGGATGTTAATAAGGATAATTTTGATAAATATATAGTATATATAATAAATAATAAATTTTATTTAAATTTTATTTATTATATTCATATTTGTTTTTATCCTTTAAAAAATTGAAATATTGTTTATGTGTATGTATGGCCTACTATCTCAAAGAATGATGAATTTCATTTTCTATATCTAACTTTATGGATTACTCTAAATAAATATATAATGAATATATATTAAATTTATATGATTTTTAGCATTATTTAGTTTATGGAACCATGATCATAATGAAATTAATAAAAATACCAAATCAAAACATCCACAAAAAACAAAGTAGTTATGACCTGAAATTTAATTTTTATATGTAATTGTAAATAATCATGAAATAAAAATTCATATGTAAATAATATATTAAATGATAAATATCATTATTTTTTTTAATATATTTATAAAAACCCTGTATTTTTTATCCAGTATTTCTGAACATGTACGAAGGAATTCATGACATAAGGTATGGGATTTATGTTCTCTCTTTTATTTCAGGTGTTAGATTCCATATTCTTCAATCATTTTTTTGTGTAGTGAATATTTTGTATCATTGAAATGTTATATACTAAATATAATTATTTTAATTTTATTTAAAAATTAATTTTATTTTATAATTTAATGGTACTTACTGTTTGAATGCTGCCAAAGTGTCAAGGTATTATTTTCTCAATTTTTCTTATTTTGGGTCACATGTAATATTATATACATATCTTACTTTATGAGGTGTATATATGGACACCTTAAAATTTAATATCATGCATTTTTTTATTCTCATTATTTTATAAGTTTCACTTAATATTTTTCTTTGATGGGGCTTAATATTCAAAGTTACTGAACTGATATGGTTTTTACGTCACAATATTTCCGATTATTGGGAATGTACATGATTATGCTTCCAATGATGAAATATTAAAATATATATCTCAATAAACTCATGATTTTTATAATAATACGGTTATTTTTAAAGAATTCATGTCTTCATTTCATTTTTATCTTTTAAAGGATTAAAGAGATAAAAATAATGTTTTTAATAAAAAAAATCTTTATTTCTATCTTCAATCAAAAACCAGTTTTCCTCTCAAACCAAGTTTTGTTATAAAAATTAAAAAAAAATTACATATCATATAGGATTTTATAAATTTAATTTTAACCTTGTTTTATTTCCTTAAAAAAATTTAAAAGTAATATTCATGTCGTTTTCAAAACCATCAATGTTTTTCTTTTATAGAAAATTTGAGAGGAATCTTTTTTTAACGTGTACTAAAATTCCTACCATCATGAAAAATGAATGTTTTATATTTTATTTTATCTGTTTAAAATATTATTTTCCAATAATAAGAATTTAAAAAATGTTTCTTAAATTTTTATTTTTAAAAATTAATTTTTCAAATTAAGGTTATTTTACTCAAGAATCATTTTAAATGATTTTTAAATATTCCTATTCAAGATTCCATGTATATTTTTAAAGAAAATGATTTTGAAAATATATTATGGTTTAAAAGTGTTTTAAAAAGTTGAAATTCTATTATCCATAAGAAATGATCCAATAGAAATTTGAAAATAATTTTCTCTCTAGAATGACATCCTTTGATATTAATTATTCTTTACTAGGGATATGATCCAAGGATAGTATTAGTATTTCTTATATTGATGGTTTCTGTTTACGATGAGAATTTGTATATAAAACCTATTTCTCTTCTACGGGTTATACCAAGATAAAATGAAAATGAAACCCCATTATATTTCCAGGGGTTATGATGTGATGAAATGACATAATGATTATGAACCCTCTTTCTTTTCTATGGGTTATGAAATGATAAAATTTTAATGAAACCCATTTCTTTTTTTAGTTTCTAATTTGAGGAATTTATTATGATATTTTGATAAAAATTTGTATTATTATCATTATGTGATTGGTGGGACCTATATCACCCTCCAATACATTGGGAAAATATTCTTAACTCGTGAGATAAATAGGGCTAGAATAGAGAGTGAACCCAGTTCAGTAGGGGATGTTGTCTTATATGGTAATCATGGGAGTGAACCTCAAATACAATGATGGTTTAGGGAGTTAACGCATTAAAATCTGGTATTTTTTTCAGTGAGTCTTAAAATACTAAGGAAATTATTTTCTATGCTTATCTATATACCACAAATATATTCCTTATTCCAATATTATGTTCTCATGGATCATGTTACGTGATTCCATTATGAATCATTTCTTAGGAACATCCAAGATTTACTTGATGACTCCTTATTAAGATCTATGATATGCATGGTATGGTTTCAAAATGTTATTATCATGTTCTCATATCCTTATGATCATAGTATATCGATAACTCCCTTATTTACCTATACTGATAAACTGAGTTCACCCTTTATTAAGTTTCATTTACAAAGGTTATGGAAAAAGGTATAAATTATTATATTTCATGTAAGGGTTCTAGTTATTGAGAACATAGTGGTAGATAACAAGATCTCTTATTAACGATTTGATTATGTTTCTTTGTTTCCAAAGGCATTGGACATTTAATATCCCCATGTATGTTATTCAATAATGTAAATAATATTCTTCTAAAAAGATAAAATATATGTGTATAAGAATTTTTTGTCTTTAAACTTATCTTCTAAAATTTCTATAAAATAATTTCCTCAAGATTCAGTGATTTTATCTAATTATGTATCCATAAAATTATTAATTTAAACCCCCACATAAATAACCATTTATTTTTACACACATTCTAAAAGAAAAATGTCATTTAAATATTCTATAGAAGTCATCCCGAAAGCCCTATTTAATTATCCACATATATCATCATTTAATTCTCTATTTATTTTTTTAGGATAACCGAAATTTAATATACTTGAAAAATTATTTATATTTCTTCACGTGATATGGAACCTCTAAAATCATCCATATTTTTAAAAAAAACATAGCTGATATTTCATGTTACTCTTACATAATAGTAATATTCATATTATATTGTTAATATTTATTAAAATATAATATTTATTATTTAAAAAACAATTCTTATATATTCCCAATTAATTATTATATACCTTGAAAACCTTGTGGTTAAAATTATATAGGATCCGGTGTATTCTTAAGCAGCTTCATAATTTAAATATTTAATTTCAAGAACACTCTTTTAATTTCTACGTATCTTCTTTTTCACTACATAAATCTTATATATCTTGAAAAGATTTTATATTACTCTTATGTGTCCTGTTTTACTCTTATGTAGACAAAAACATCTAATTTAATCTCACATAGTTAATTTATACTCCTACATGTCTCAAAATTTAACAGATTCAAGCTTATAAACCCCCATTATTTTCAAATATTCATACTTTATTTTCATAATATATTTTTAATGCTTCAAAATCCTTCATAAAATGATTAGGTCAACATTATGCTTCATGAATTTTGATAAACAACCAAGAATCATTCCAAGTAGTCAAAAGAAAATCATATTGAATATAATAAGAGAAATAACAATATCAAATTTATTATACCCAACTATAATTGATTCCTTTCATGTTTTTATTCCTTGAACCTCCTTGTTAAGTTATATTCTACTTATTAATCATAAATCCCTGAAAAAATTATCCTTGCACTCCAATTCATGATCTTCTCAAGCCATAGCCTTGATATAGAAATATCAAGGAAAATATTCCTTTATAGATATCTCTTTTTTATCCATTTACAGTCTCCAATATATTCCCACTAATTATATGGTTCCACTCCTTCTTTATTATTATCTACCCTAGGATCCAATGAAATATATTGAATTTATATCCATCATTCTCTACTCTCAAAACTTGACACACATTTCTAACATTAAATGATAAAATATCAAACATTAAACAGATGGTTGCAACAACCGTATTATATAAGGAAAAGAGTCTGAAATCAAGTAATACATATCTTAAATTCTTCAAATATATTTAAAATTTTCTTATAAATTTTATCATAAATACCTTTTCAGTAAAAGTGATCAATATTTAATCAAACATTGAGAATTTCTCAATAAACCCTTAATAATGTCCAGCTAGTTCAAGAAAAGTTTTAATCACAAATAAATTCTTGGGATTCTCCCAAAGTTATATAGATTTAAATTCCTTATGATAAATAAATATCCATTTACTTGAAATAACATGACAAAAAATCAATACTTCTTTAACTGTAAACTTACAGTTTTAGATATTTACATATATCTTATAAACATGAAAAATACTTAAAATAATTATATTGTGTAACCTATTATCAACTGTTGATCCGGAGAAAATTTTTATATAATCTTTGAATAACACTAAAAAGTAATCCAAATAATTATTTATTATTCAATTTAATAAATCCATGAACACAATATGGGTGTTTGAAATTCCAAAATTCCAGACCAAAAATTTATAATTTTCATAATGACTGTAAACCAAATATTTAGAATATCCTCATCATTTTCCCATAATTAAATTTATCTAAAGAAAATTTTAATCTTATAGATCCATTTATATCTCATTATATTGTAAAATATGTCACTAATATTTGGTAGGGGATATTTAATCTTTATCATCACACTATTAAATTGTTAGTAGTCAATACACAACCATAATATACCATTACCCTTGTTGGAAAATAATAATTGTGCATTATAATGTTAAATTATAGGGAAAAAATACTTTATACTGCATTTCTCCAAAAATGGTACTCAATTCCCACTAAAAACCCACTCCTACTTTTATCAATTTCACACTCTCTATAGAACAGATTAAAAACACTTTAGAAGAAACCAATAAAATATTATACTATAGTTTTTTCATTTCATATATGTACTTAAGAAGCCATTATATCTCAATAATGAGGTTGTATGTTTTCATCTCATGTATTATATACCCAATTTTAATTTTATATATCCTAAAATAATGTTACATGACATTATTTCTAATACTTTCACATTCCTTTAACCCAATAGGGTATCAATTATCATAGAATAACGCATCACTAAGATATAAAATCCTGAAATTTATATTATCCAATAAAATATAATAGAAAATCATTATCCTATAATAAATAAATTATAAATAATAGTATAATTAATCCATAAATTTATTAAAATCATTGGTATTCATGCCTCAATATCAAATTACTTAGCCCCTTTCCCAACTACAATGAAATGACCATGATCCTATAATGTTCTATCGATAATTACCAAACATCCTAAACTAGGATAGTTCACCTATTATAACACAAATCATGATACTTTCACCATATTTTATGATCCTATACTATTCATTCTAGATTTTAAATCATATAATTTAATCAAATAGATCATCTTCCCATACTAATGGATTGGTTAAGGTGTAGCAAGGTGTTAGAAATTTATATATCCTTTTCCCAATGTTGATAGCCCAAGGGTAATATTCCATATTAATAATCACCTATAATATCAACAAAAATACCTTCTATTAATATTTATACATAATTTTATGGATAAAAAATTAAATCTTTCCACAACTTTGTTATGGAGGAAAATACATATCCCACTAAATTTCTACAATGTTTTCTTCGGTGAATACAATCATACATAACACCTCCCTGTATATTGGTAACTTTAATAGAATAATCCTCTATTGTATATTTTATTTAAACAATATCTCAAAACAATATGCTTTTAGGATTATATTTTTCACTATCATTGGAGCATAATGTATAGGACCTGAAAAATTAAATGTATATCACAATTCCATTTGATTGATTAACTCAAGAATTTTAAATTCTCTTTCGTTCACTATTATCAATACTTAAGGATAATATTTAACATTTTAAACCTTCTATATAGCATCAAGATAAGATACTTCTGAATTATATATTTTTTACCTTCTTAAACTACTTCCATGATATTTCATCCTATAAATTCAGTGTAGACTCCACCATTGAGGTCTCTATCCACTATAAAAACAAGATTACTCGGTTGGGTTATCCAACCATTATCTTATAAAATCATGTGAAAAAATTACTCAATAATGTTGTTGGTATCTAATTTTATGGATTTGGATAAATATAATTTTCCCTCAACCTATTTGGGATAGCTTCCCTATTCCATTCACATATGGTTATTGTAATCATGCTCACCAGTTGACGATCAACTATAGAAACATTTATTTCTTCTTAACCTCACCCTATATGACTTATTCTTAGACTAAATACTCAACAATACCCAATAGATTTCATTAATATAAATTACCCACACAATTATTCTAGGATACATCTAAATAGATCTTTATCTTAATTATATATCAATCAATCACTTTAACAATCAAATAAATTTTGTATCCCAAAATATTATAAAAAAAATCTTGAAGATCAATAATAATAGAGTCATTAGAAAACAACTTTTGAAACCATTTTCATTTGTTACAAATATTCAATCTATATAATGATGTTATAATAATATGTAGTCATATGATTTTTGGAAGAACTAAATAAATTAAACCATTATTCTACACAAACATTCTAGTAACATTAACTTCACCGAAAAATGTTAGTTATGAATTTTTATAGATAAATTTCAAGTCTCATACATCCTATTATTTAATCTAATCTATATTAAAATTATTTATCCAAGATTTAATCCCATTTTATAATTAAGAAACTATTGTGCCCAAATCCTATGGCCTAAAAATAATTTCCCAAGAACTCAAGGAAACTCCATGATTCATAAAGGATAAAAATTAGTATTTTCTGAGAAAATAAATCATTATGAAATTACTTTCAATATAAAGATACAAATCCAAATAAAAATTCATGTAGATATTAAAAAATTGGTCGAAAGAGTTTAAATAAAAACTTCAAATGAAGATATTTAATCTTTACAAAGTTGAAAACAAATAAAAGACACCATTCAAACAAAACATGACTGAACTACCAAGCCATAAAACTCCGCCAGTAATATCTTTATCCGGGATCTATAAATCACCACAGAAAAAGAATTATGTCTTATATTTCACTGAATCATTTCCACTAGCATCTATATGTTATCCAAAATGTATATGTAGGGTATGTGTGTGAATATAGAATGATTCCCATGATAACTCTAATTAATACCATACATGAGTAACCCAAATTTGAAATGATATTTTAGGAACATTTATGTAAAATAGTTTTTCAAAAACATTGTATGAAAATATATTTTATTTCAATCAGCAAATAAGTAAAAAATCATTATCAGTAAAAAAATCATTATATTCATTTTTCAGATATATATATTAAAAAAATATTGTGAGGTCATATAAATGAATAATTATATCAATGGAGAATCATAATTTGATGTTTTGAAATTCAAGGGGGATTATTGTAATAATGTGTGTCGGAGTTTTTCCAGAAGGACACAACCATCCCATAGTGGATCGTCTTTCTGTATATATCTCATTTTTTTCTTCTTCTTTTTTCGGGATATTATGCTGAAATAAGATATGTTTAACTCAAATTGTGAGGATGTTAATAAATGAATTTTCCAAAGATAGTGGAATAATATATAATACTCTAATAAATATAGGGAATTAATCAACAATATTGAGAATTATTGAGTGGGTGAAGGGAAGTGATATCTCGAAATCTAATGGGGAGATAGTATTTTAGATATATTTTCTAGAAAAAATAGTGTATTTAAATATTTTAAACTATTGTTAAAAATTTTAGATCATTGGATTGATGGAGAAAAAACGTACTATTTCAACATTATTAGATAAATAACTTATTCTTATATTTTGGATGCTCAAGTAATCCAATTAGGGGAGTGGTGATTTATTTTAATTCAAGTGAGTAGTGTGTTTTAAATAATTATAATGGTTATAAACCTAGGGGTAGTGAGTCTATAATAAATTTAAATAAAAAAATTAGAACCCTAGCACATATTCTTGTTACACAAGAACTTTTCCTTGTGTAGTTCACATGGATGTATCCATGTATTAGTGAATAAAATATAAAAATTAATTCTCTATTATTTTATTTATTTCATTCATTTTGAGTGGGGTAAGTGATTTTCCAATAACCAAGAAACAATATCATTTGAAAGGGATGTTTTAATTTTCATTACATGATTCCAACTCCCATTTAGTGTATCATATGTATGATGAATAATAAGTGGTATCGAATCACAATGTTTTGTTTAATGGTGTGTTCTATCTGTGGAATTGGGGATCTTTAAGTGAATCAGAAATGAATTCCAAAATTATATGGTCATAATTTTTAGCTATAGAATAATTGGATACAATAATTCTTTTGATCTTTTGAAATGACTGTGTCCCTATTTATATTTTATTTAATTATATTCAACATAGATAGTAAAGAATTATTATAAATAGATCATAAATAATTTTATGACAATGCTAAAGAAATCAATGCATTAGGGTGGGTTTTTTCCAACATAATATGAAAAAAGTGACTTCATGTAAATTCTCAAGCTCTATATTGGAAATTTTTTTATAATATCAATAAATTTGACGTGAAAGAAATAGATGATTCATTGAATTATATGTGTAATAAATATATGGATTTAAGGAACATCATTAATGAATTTATATATTTATACTTTTTTGGGACATTTTGGTGGTTAAGGACATTAATGGACATGAATAAAACCTTGATGATAGCTAAATAGTGAAGAAAATGTCACAACCCATCCTCGGGGCCCGTGTCGTGACTATCCCAAGTCTGCCTTCCATAGGCCAGGGGCTGGCGACTAGCACCAATGGCGTAAATCCCGATAACTGGGAAGGCATTGCCTTTGTAAAAGTAAACAAAACACCACAGAGTACAAGAGGAAGTAATACACTATGTTCAAAAGAAGTGCTGAAAATTAAATGGGCCAGAATACAAACCCAACCGAAAGTACAACTACAACTGAATGAAATTACAACAGGAAAGACAAGCAGCTGGAAGAAAAAAAGCAGCTCCTAGGTCGTCCACCTCGGATCCTACCTGAAGGGTAGGTACAGATAGCGCAGCTCCAGGATCGTCCACCACAGATCCTACCTGAAGGGTAGGTACAGATAGCCTCCACAATGCTCTCGCCCGTCAACCTCCTCTGAGTATCGTCTCGTCGTGAAGTACACCCCCGGATACTGACTCGTCGTGAGGTCCACCTCTGGGTACCGTTCAGTCCTCAAACACTCGGCCTCTATTAGCGCGTCCCATCATCTGCAACCAACCCAATGAGGTGCGGGCATAGCCCGTGCAGGGGTGATTATACGATACTCAGTATGGACCCCGAGACCCTCAAGGTCTCACTAAACCCAACAAGTATAACCACAAAGAAGGATCTCAACAGATAACCCTTACTTAGGTATAAGCCCATACTTATTCCTAAGTTATCAAGTAACCCATCTCAATCAAGAGGAAGCACAAAGGTTATGAAATCAATGGATAACCACTACCTAAGTATATACCCATACATATACTTGATTTATCAAGTGACCCATCTCAATCATGAGGTAAACACAAAGGTCATAGACTCAGCTCAAACCAGGATTTTCATTATCGAAACCATAACTATTGAATAGCTCCTTCTCTGATGAGTACAGTGATCCTGTCACAACTCTGAGGTACTGCTCGCTAACCTTAGACTACTGAGGTACTCCTCCTGTCAAGTACCGCGGGACTGCTGCCAACTATCGGGCACTCCGTCCGCTGAGGGTCTGCCGCCAAATACTGGGCGCTCTCCCTAATAGCCTAAATAGGTAATCCTCCTATCGAGTACCGCGGGTCTGCATCCAACTAATGGGTACTCCATCTGTCGTGGGTCTGTCGCCAAATACCGGGCGCTCCGTCCACTGGGCTAGTCGACTCACTCCAAGTCGATTCGGTCAAGCAGTCGTCAGGTCAGAGTTGGATACACGGTCTCAGTACTCTGTACGCTCATCTCCAGGAGGGTCCTCTCCACGAGCTACAGGTCGATACTCCAAGTATCACAAAGTTCCATGAAGAAGTATCTTAATGGACCACCTCATCATAGGAGTATCAATGCAACAGATGGCACGTCAATCGGATGCACGGTCTGTGAGTTATTAGCCATTTCGTCCTAGGGGCCCGGTTGGTTTCATGTGAGAACCAACCCGGCTGTATCTCAAATGTACCCCGAACTCTCATAGGGTATACTCATAGGGACCTTTTCTCAACGTGATCACCAACGCTGCTGACGGTTCGTCAAACGGACGTCCGGTCTGAAAGTTATCATCTTTTCCGTTTCAGGGTCCCGATTGGATTTTGGGTTCAACCCAACCCGGCCACTATCCAACGGTGTATAAACCTCAGGCGAAGTATGCCAAAAGTTCCGTCTCATCAATAGGAATACAACAAGGTTGAAGACACGTCAATCAGATGTCCGGACCTCAAGTTATATGTGTTTCCGTTCCGAGGGCCCGGTTGGTTTTGGGTTCGAACCAACCCAGTCGTACCCAAAGTTCTCTGAAACCTTGAGTGTAATATACTAAAATGACCGCCTCGATCCAAGGATTACATATCAACTAACGGTGCATCGATCGGAGGTCTGTATCCCATGTTATGTGCTTTTAAGCAAACCTGTCCAGTTTTAGGGGGTTTCGGGCCCGGACCGACCCGGCACGAGACCCCCTGGGTCGGCCCGAACCGGTTCGACCCGACCCGAGTCCGGGTCCGACCGACTAGGGCGCGGCCCGGCCCGGCGCGGCCGGGACGGGCGCTGCGCGCACCGCGTGAGCACGGAAGGGGGGGAACCGCCACCCCCTTCGACGAAACGGGGGACCCGCGAGGGGTCCGCCCAGGAGCGCTGACCAGGAGTTTGACCCCCGGTATTTCCGGATATGGCTGGCAGTAAAGGCCGGCCATCGCACTCCATGAAGGACCGGTTGGTCCCGCCCTCCAGAACCGGCGCCCGACAGCTCCGGCCGCCCTCCCTAGCTCTGTTGCGGCCTTAGTTCGTCCGGCACTGCGGCCCCACTCCGGCCGCGGCCTCCTCGTGGTTCTTCGGTGCAGCGCGACGGCGCCGCACCCCTTCACTGCAGCCCGACTCCGACCGCGGCTTCGTTCGGCCTCAACAGCGCGGTGCGAAGGCGTCGTTCTTCTTCGCCACATTTCTCCTTGTTTCCGCGCGGTGCGACGGCACTGCGTCGCTTCCATTTCAATCCACGAAGATAACCATCAAAATAAAAATAGGGGAGGAGGTTCGGCCGTGTTTGTGCAGTCTGACCCCCTCTGTTATTTTGATAATAGGTGGTCGATATTATCAAAGAACGTCCAAATAAAATCCGAATGTCATGAAAAAACCCCTACCTGGATATTTGATGTCGTACGTCGGGTGTCACGGAGAATGGCGTCGCGGGGGTCGGACGTAGATTTTGTGGACATCGGGGTGCGTTCAAGGATGAAACGATGTCTCCTCACTTGTTGTGGTGATGAAGAAGGAAGGTACGTTGTCGTTGGCAATGATCACCACGGTCGGCAAGTTCTCCCTTGTCGTGGAGGAAGAAGAAGACGGAAGAATCTGGGTCGCTGAGTCATTCAAAGTTGAGGGGTCGATGTTCTTAGTCGGAGAAGAACCGATCTTCACGGAGAGGATGATGTTCTTCCATCAATAATTAAAATGAAGACTATCTAGAGATGGAAAATGATTGAAGACACATATATAGTTGTGATTTCCTTTGAATTTCCACATATCCTTATTGAGATGATCTCTATATAATGATGAACATAGAAATATCATCAATATTTCTTCATAAATAATCACATATACACCAAATACAATATTTTCCTCTTAATAAAATTTTGGAATGTATAATATATATTTATCAATTTTTTCAGGCCCCATTTCTATGGCCAATTTTATTTCCCATGATTCCCATGTAACTCACTATAGTGAATAAGATGATCTCCATATTGCGGAACACCCCCATTTAAATTAGTACATCACCCATGTAACTTTATGGTGTCAATATAAAGAATAAGAAAATTTTATGGAATAACAATCCATAAATTGTCATGGATTGCATTCGAGATTTCTTAAATCCTTTGATTAATGCCTAAAGAATTATAATGTAAAATTTAAGGGTTTTCATGATATTTTCATATCATTTAGTTCTTTTAATAATGATATATATATATATATCAAATACCATTATAATTATAACAAATCTTTAATCATGCGTTCACCATTCTTCACAAAGTATATCATGATAGAAAAAAATACTATAGGTAGAGGATTGATGAGATGAAAAAAATAAAATATTTGTGTTTCATTGACTACAATTTAACATTTGTGTTTAATTGATATGAAATAGATCATCTGAATGGTTTAAAATTTATATTACTCATTATAATTTCCTTTATTCCCTATTTGGAAAATTATACTTATTTTTTCATTATTAATATTCATATGGTAGACCACTATCAATAAATACCTCCCTAAACTCTATAATTTAAAATATTCAACCACCATGACTACACTATTATTCATACTCTTTATTCATTGAATTTAATGTTTGATTAAAGATGGCTCTATCATATCATTAACACACATCGGTGTACCTTTTATCCCTATGAGCATAAAATATAGTAGATATTCATAAAAACAACCCTTATAAAAGAAAAAATATACAGTATAAGCATGTATAGAAACAAAATCAAGAAATATCATACAACATAAAATAGATCATTTTGGGTCATCAGGTGCTAACCAAAAAACCACAAAATCTGACTCACCCTAAATTGGACAATTTTAGTTCTAGAACCACCATAGTCACATATCATTAGAAGACCAATGATGGAAAGGAAAAAACATCACCATGATCATGTGTAAAAGTATTCTATCAAAGGAAATCCTAAATAGTTCTAAACATGGGGGAATAAGAATCCATTCAAGGGAAAAGAAAAACAAATCATAAACTCGTATTATAGAAATCCTATCAAGGAAATGTAAAAACCAGATTAAAACAAAGGATTTTAAGAATAACCTCATGGAAAATGAAAAAATATATTTAGACTTTAGTGTATAGAGTAATTTTGGATCCACTAAAATGATAGTGAATCACTCAACACTCGAGAATAACAAACAATGGTGTAGTATAAAATCCACATACGAATTTATCAGTCCCATTCCCAACCCTGTGTTGAGATACCTCATTATAATTAATATAATGTACATGAAACATATATAATAAAGGCATTCCATAGACATACCGATGAATCAAAGAAACCAAGGATCATATCACACTCTGACGATTTTCCCAAAACTATAGAACTAAAGAACCTACGTGGTTTACTACTAAACCATGGTCCCTAGGTCCCTAGGCCATATTTGTAACTATAACTAAAAAATTAGAATATAATAAAATTAAAATAAACATAATTAAATTACATACCCTTTTTCATAGATATCCACTTATCAATACAAATCCCTCAGCTATAGGATATCATTTATAGCACAACATAACTTTCCCCAACCAACAATTCCACACCAATCCATCATAAACTGACTGAAAATTAAATTTTTATTTCAAAAGCACTTTTAAGGCAAAAGTGGGAAAGCAGAATGATATCAAAGACTTAAAATGAAATCATGCCTCCATGGGCCAACTTCATCAAGACAAAATACAATCCAATTCAAGAGAACGAAGTAGCCCCACCCTAGCGAAAAAACAATAGGAACAACGTCCACTTTCCCATTGCTCCTCGACTAGCTGTCTTGTGCAAAGTTACACAGGCCCAGTACCGATGGAAAAAGCCATACCCTCTCAAATCATCCAATTTTGGATAACGATGAAGAGGAAAATTATATCAGCTCTGAACCTCATCTGGGACACTCCCTTTCAATTAAACTAGATGCATTGTCTCATGGAACAAGGCCACAGTGCCACAAGAAAAATCACAAAATCAAACCATAAAAACCTCATCAAAGCACATCAACACATCAACTTTCACCAAATCATAAGAAATCAAAGATGCATCCCCGTAGAGCATACTATAGTTCATTGTGTCTTCCCTTGCTCCTAAACCGTAGTCAGACCATAAAAAAATACCAATTCCATGAGGTTCTCCCGGTTCCACAAGATGTAGAACAAAATCAGACTGACCATACTCCGCAATACCACCACACAAAATTCACATTCTTCATCCTCGAAACCACTTCATGAAAAAATCCACATCAAAACTCTAGGATCCAATTCATGCTACAAAACCATAACCAAAAAATGCAGATGTCCCAAAGCATAACAAATAGGAAAACAAGATAGGAAAATATGGAGGAGAAAACCAAAAACCCAAAGTTAGTCGCGGTTATTATTGCAAACCAGGACAGATCTAGTCGCCACCTTCACACACTCACCTGGAGGAAACCTCGAACAACTGCACACACTCCTAGCCGACACTGAACTGCACATCGATCCACAACATGAGAAGCTGGAGGATGACCGCAGGTTCCACTGTACCGCTAGATGGAACCCTACCCAGTGAATGGGGGAGAGCGAGAAGAGGCAAGCAAACAGTAAATTCCATGCCAGTCGTGCCCACGAAGATGTCGCCACCCTTGATAGAATCTGCTGTCGCAAAAGCACCGACAATGAGCAAGAAGGCGGTTCGATGTCGACCCAAAGCAGAGTGATATTGGTGGTGATAGGGGAAACCCTAACAAGATAACGCCCATTACAGGCTCATCCTCTTCTACATAATCACCAATCCATCATAAACATAACTACAACTACAGAGGCACCAGGTTAGTTTAAATTTCTTCATAAAATCTCATACAGAAATATCAAACCTCATGAAAAACATCAACACATTAAAATGGTAATTATCTATTAGGCTATGCACTACCTTGTAGGGTCTCAAGGTAATGCCCTTAGAAACAAGCCCAACTATCAAAAGGTCTCACCGCTATCTTTGAATTAAGAGAAAAACTAACCTAACTCATGAATATTATACCAAAAGGAATCAAAATTAATATAATATAAAATCCTATCAATTCCCCATACTTGGTTTTAATAATCATCTTCTAACACCTCAAGGTTATAAATAAAAAGCACTTTGTATGATGGTGTATCCAACACGCAACACTGAACTTAAACAACCTGTGAAATATATATCTATTATAACATAGCCATTAGATTATAAGGTATAAATATTGTTAAGTAATGTAATATATATACATATATATATAATTGTAAAAATAAATATAAATTATTCATAAAATATCAACAAATCATAAATCAATTATTTAAGTAATGTAATTTTATTCATAAAAAAAATTTCTTCAAACATGATTTTTATTGATTTTTGTGAGATAATATTACAAATGATTTTAGAAAAAATAAAAAATTTATTTTATAAAACTAACATAAAATTTTAAAAAATTGTATCAAAATTAACTTAGAGTGAAATTTTGTTTTTTTTATAATAACTTTTTAGAGAATAGTGAAAAATAACAATTTTAAAAAAAATGTTTTCTATTAAATTAAGAAATTTAAATGTACCATTTGGTTTTGAATATATTTTAAATTAATAGAAGTATTATTTAGTTATATTTAGGAAAATTAATTTCATTTTAATAATCTTTATATTTTATTTCAGTATAAGTTTATTTTTGTGTCTGAAAATGGGATTTTTCTAAATACTATTTGAAAGTGCAGAATATATATCCTTTTCAATTAATTTTAAAAACCTTAATGAGTAATTAAATAAAATAAATGTATATATTATATAAAAATAAATATTAAATTAGATTTATAAAATTATTATTATTAGTCTTAGAGTTACTATAAAATCATATTTTTCTTGAAAAATATACTTCTTGAAAACCCGCTTTTTTCATGTTTGATGGTTCAATTTTAAATTAAAATTTTCAAATTTTGTGATTTTAATTTAGTGAAATTGATTCCATATTTTTAATAAAAATAATTTATATTATTGAATATGTATACCTTGGTTTTGACTATAAGGAATAATTAAAACATTAACAATTAATTACCACGGTTAAGGTGAAAACGGGTTTATCAGGGGTTGAACTAAAAATATAAGTGTTACATTGACCTAAAAACTTGCATAAAATTTATATTAAATATATATTTCATAATTATAATTTATAATTCTAAAAAATGGTCAATTTGTTTATCTCCTCATGTAAAAAATCTTGTGTACACTATTTTCTATTAAAAAATTACAACGGTGGCATTCACCTCACTTTTAAAAGGTCCCCCCATCTCCTCTATTTTTAAAAAATTAATATAAATTTTGATAATAAAATATCTTCCCAATTCTATCCAAACATTACTAACCATTACATAGATCCATTTTCATGATAAAAAATCCATTATATGACCACTTTTTGTGCCAACTAAAGATCTTGTCAGAAAAAGTGGTAATGTGCTTAAGAGAGAATTTTCAATTTCTTTCTTATTCCCACTACTTCAAGCATTATTAAATTATTCTAATATAATAAAAAAATGTATAAAATAACCATATATGATATAATTTTCATTGAATAACCTAAATCCGTTTCTGATCCCATCAAATGTGATCTGAAATCGTCATTTGTGTGTACAACCGAATATCGACTCATGAACTGATGTCATTCATCTTCCATAACCACCACTCATAATTTATTATAATTATGTATTTAAGGTAAATAAATTTTATTTTAAAAAAATTTATTCTTATATATTTATGATGTCACATATACCTTATTACTTTCAATTATGTTAGTGACACAATAACGTTTCACATGTGTACGGTGGACTACTACCTCACAAAGTAATGAAATTCATTTTTCACTACCACTTTACATTAGACATGATAAGGAAAAATTAAATTAATATATGTAATATAAATGAAATAATTAAAATATTAATGAATTAAATTTAATTTTTAAGAGATAGTATTTCATTTTCTTTCTTACACTGAAAAATGATAACGTCATTAGTGTGCAAGTGTGGAGGACTACCTCTACGAAGATATGTGATTTTTTTTACATCATAATAAACACATGGATGATATATATAAGTATATTAAATGGAATAATAAGGTATTTATAATATTATGATTATTCTATAATGATAAAAAATTACTTACCTTATTTTCATAATGATCATCGAAAAATGGAAACGTTACTCATATGTATGTATGACCTATTATATCCATGATTAAAACGTAAATAATTTTTTATAACCTTATTTCATGTTTTATTTAAAAATTATATTTCATATAAAAATGTGATAAATATTTCATTTTTTTTATTTTTGATATGTTTAAATAATTACCTCTTTAACCATAGTCGATGCACCAAATCCATTTTGAAACAATAAACTGAACGTCCTCCAAACACCCAAAGTGGAATTAACTGATTAATTATTTAAATATATAAATTATTTTATTTTATTATAAGGTATTAATCCTATAAAATATTATTAATAAATAAAATAATTTATTTAATCTTATTATGTCAGAGTTAAGGAACACACATGGAATGTCTGGACTCTGGGTAAGGGTTTTCCCATATCGCTTTTACTTTTATCAAACATATTCCATATTCACCACTTATATATATTGTGTGGTTTATATATATATACCTTTTTACATGTGATAACATTAATCCTTCATCAATAATGTTTTTATAAGCTTCAATTTGAATTATTATATTAAATTATAATGGACATGAAATTTACAAAGTAGTAAAAAATTCCACAAATTGGTTTCTTTTCATTAGGCTATATTATATCTTTATTGACATTATAATTTCATGATTTTATATGTAATGAATTTTGAATATCTTATTTTTTATTTACACTTATCTAATTTGGTTTTCCATTTGATATGAATAATTGATTCATTGATTAATTCTAAAATTATACGGTATGATTTTTGTAAGGGTTATTCATATCAAATTCTCTTTCTTTGAGACATACGATTTATGATATTAACCCATATTCATTTTGAGGTGTATATACTATCCTTTGAAAAGTTATTTCATCAAAATTATTATTTTTAGGATATTTAGAGTATCATCTTACATAATTATTTCATGTGGAAAATGATTAAGAGATACCAATGTGGAAAAGGATTTATATTAGAATATTAATTATATTTGGGATTGTTTATGTTCATGGTTACATTGGAGAAAATAATATGATATTATTTTCTTGAACCAAATATATTTATTCTAAAATATTAATAAATTTTTTTTGTAATGACCTGAACCCAGAATCCTGGATCTGATTCCTTACTTTTTTACATTGCTAAGATTATAAGGTATCAAATCACAAAGTAACAATTAATTTAGGACTTTTGGAAAAAAAGATTACATACATTATGCCTATATTTAATTGGTAGTTGTAAGATAAAACCTGGTAAATATTAAATTTAAATGAATATCCTCCTTGAAATATCATTCAAATATGTATTCTTTATACCCTGGGGAAACGAAACAAAATAAGGGTGAGATCAAGTTCTCAGCAAGTGTAAGTACATCATAAGAAGTAATGAATCAATGAGAATATCAACATTTCAATGTAAACAAATTATCACACATGAAATTTATATTAAAATATAATTAAAAAATAAATATAGAAAGGTAAGTAACTAAAAAACATTCCATTTAATCAAAAAAAATTAGACTGAACTTCATCCATACAAAATGTAAAAATGAAGATATCGTAGGTAAATAATAACTGAGTATGAATGATGGAAATTCTTATTTATTGGAAACCATGTTTCCTAATTACATGGTACTTTTATCATCAAGACCTTCAATAATATGGTTTATAACATATCAGGTAAAACCCCATCTAATTGGCCAAATTATTCTTCAAATTATACTACTAATGCACCATGGGGATATCTATAACTGAACCACACCTATATCGTACATTTACTAATAAATAAACATAAATTGAATAATAAATTTAATTAATGTAAAATTTTCCTTATCAAATATCCATATTGAGTAAAATACATGTATTTACCAATATTTCCCTAATTAATCAAATAACTACCATGTACATATTTTATGTAAAAATGGTATATGAATTTTTAAATAATTATACACATCAAAAAATATTATGTATATCCAAAATAAATGTGATTTACAATAAAAAAATGGGAATAAGGAAGATATTTTTTATTGAGAATGTTAACAAATATAATTAAAATTGAGATTATAATGATAACTTTTACCATTGGATAATTTTCAAGTAAAACCCCCTTAGATGAGATAATTCAAATTAAACAATAGAATACCATGAAATATGGGTTAATCGTGTCATGTAATGAAAAATTTTAATTATATACACCAAATTAAAGTATATCAGGGCATAATATAAAATAAGACTCAATGGAATGTAAATTGAGTCAAAATTCCTTACTATATTTACTTTTTAATCATGTATTCCATGAAAGTATGACATCAATTAACACATTGAAAAACATGAAACAAGGGAATGTAATGATATAACATGTCATTTGGTAGTATATACCCCATCTAAAAGAAATATCTGGTAAATATAGCATAAGTATAACAAAAATAGAAGTGATAATATAAATCCCCATCCATTATACTTACTTTTGGTTTAAAATTCTTTAACCTCAACCTTTTTAGGTAACTCCTTTGGGTTTATTACAAAATTCATCCTTGGTTTGATTTCTGAAAAAAATGGATTCTAGGATGAGGTTGGGAATTTTTAGATCTTATTTGTGTAGGTTTTTGTTGATACAAAGGGATTGAGAGTAGTGTATAATTGAGGGGGTTATTTCAATTTTTTAGTGGAGGAGGGGTTCCATTATTGAAAATATAAAAAGGTAATCACAATTGATAGGTCTGCATTGCATCATGATTCTCCAATAATTATCCAAATTCAATACTCGGAAGTATATGATATATATATGGCCATATAATTGGTTTTGGACATACATCTAGCTCATTTTGGCCCTTAAAATTAATGTTACACCCTTGTTAGGAATGTTTTTCTCTTAATCACAATAATTAATTTTAATTACTTTCACTAATATATTTCGTAAAAAAATAACTTGAACTTATTATTCAACATAAATTATTATTATATTTAATATGGAATAAATTTTTTAAAATTACAATCATAAAATAGATATAAATTAATTTAAAATTATTCCTACATATGGTATAACAATGCACATTTATAAAGTGAAAATGTTCAAAAGATCACTATGTTTTTACATATAAATTCAACATAAAAATGATTCTAATGATAAAAATTAGAATAATATATGTATAATTAATCTAATTAAACATTAAAACCAATAAAAATATAGTTTAACCTTATTATTAATTGAGATGCAAAAGTAGTCTTCAATTAAAATTTATTATTTTCACTATTCATCAAAAAATTAAATATTTCATAAAAATACCCAAAAGATATCCCTAAGCTATTTTTTGAAATAATAATTAAGAAAATGGTTTATTTAGAAAATCAATCCTTATAAATGTTTGAAAATATTTATTTAAAATTGGTTCCCCATTAAAAGGTAGCAAAACATCTGTTAGAAAAATATAGCTTTTAGGCATAAAATTTGACGTGTTCTTATCATATGACAATCAAATCTATTAATAAAATTTTAAAAATATATATTTTTCTATAATATATATATATATATCATTAATATCATCCACTTATAGTAATTAATTAAATTTATTAAGGGAAAACTCCTTTGGAGGAAAAAAAATAGATTTTTTATAAAAAACATTTCTTATCACAAACCAACCCAGGTCAACCATAAACCAGTAACCTAAGTCAATCCATGATAAGGCCCAAAGGGTGTTCTTAAACCCAACAGGACAACACAAGTTCTTGGTTAACAACATTATTACATTGTAAATATTTTCCCTATGCTATAATGATAAATAACCAAGAAGAAAAATAAACCAAATATTAGAGGAGACAACCACAGAAGGCATGACCAAATTCCAAATTTAATGTTTACAACTCTAAGAAAAAATCCCAAAAGGACTACAAAAAACGTAAACTAAAAATCTGACCCAAACCTCCATGAAACGTGATCTAAAAAATCCTCAAGCCTCCACCACCAATATCAATGTGGAGATACTACTACGATCCCAAATCATACACACAACACATCTTTCCTTTACGTGGAACAAAAATATAACATGATTTATAGACACCCATAGCTGTATATAGGGTGTGAGCCTAATCCCAATACAATTCCACACAAAATAGGATTCCATGATATAAAAATTAAATTAAAAATAAGTTACAAGTATTATAAATAAAACAAATACTAGGGACAATTTTAACGAAAACATATTTTTAGAAAAACAACTTTAAATGAAAGCAACTATACAAGAAAAATAGTTCTGAAGGATGAAACATTAAAGAAAATTTATTTTCATTTGAAAATAACACCCAATATACTTTATGTTTAAGGTAAGTGTGATATAAACATTGATCACTAGTTACGAGAAATACCCCTAGGAACTAGTTAGCAATGGGGCCATAGGATCCTAGTATCTCAGTGAAATGTGGCATAAAAGCCACGACCAGTAGCTTTCTCATGCATGATCCACTAGGAGGGGACCCCCCAATTTCCATGTGGACTCCAAAAATCATCATATTTTAGTTAGTGTTGTCATCATCAAACCTTATAAGTGAATGTAGGCCAAAACCACTTCCAAAACACTAGCATACTATTCTAAGTCTGCCCATCTAGACACCCAGGATTCCCTTTGAGATCAAAAAAGTTATACATATCACATAACACACCACATCCACATTTCATCAAACAAACAAGTCATTTTATATCATTATACTCCACTTTCACTCTCAAAATCCTATTTAAAATCAAATGTTCACATAAAATAATTTTCAAATATGTTTCGCATCTCATAAAAAATTTAATAAACCTCTTGTATTGTTCAAAAATTCTATCAAATGACTCAACCAATTTTTCACATAAATCACCCACAATGTCTCAAAAAATCCACTTTAAAACCAAATTCATGACAAACAATTTCATAATTCACCACACAGATAATTTAATAATTCAATTAAAAAATTAATAAAACATTTCCAAGATGCACAATAAGGTTTTACCATAAATACATACTCAAATCCATCACATTAAAATAAAACTCACACTAAAACATTTTCCAAACACCATTCACATCATTCATACAATTTAAAAAATAATTTACACAATTTAATAAATCCTTTATTCATATAACAAAACATTTTCAAGATTCAACAATAGATTTTACACCACAAATACACCCATCTCCATTATGTAAAAGCCACTTTAAATCCAAATTCACCTCAATTACTTTCACAAACCATTTTCACATAGCCAAGGATAACCATAGAACATGAAAAACCACACAGGGAAGCATAATAATTCATCAATTAAGGGTTAGAAAGCGAATCACCTACCTTGGGATGATAAATTACTATAAAAATGGTGTGAAACCATAGCCGCAGCTCAACTACACCTTGATAAAAATCCTAAGATAGAAAGATTCAACTATGAACAACATAATAAAATACTTTTCATCATGAAATACCCCTATATTGAACACCCTACCCACTGGAAAACCAAACCCCTAAATAAAAAGAACAAAAACCCTATAAAAGAGAAGTATATGATAACTTGGTGTAGACCGTACCCGTGGAAGAGGTAGAAGAGGAGCATTGAGTGACCCGGGATCCTTTTGGGAAGTGTTGCGTGTGAGAAGGGATAAGGGGAGGGGGATCGGCTACCCGACAGGGAGGCTATCTGGGAGGGGAAGGCGTAGTTGTAGACATGGAGTTCCATAGTGGAGGTGTGGCCACTGGAAGAGAGGCAGTCGGCCCCTAAAGGAGAGGAGGGAGGCTACTGGAGGACCCTCATCCAGAGGGGTCGTGCAAGCATACATGGAAGGGTGCAATAATAGGGTGTGTATGGGAGAGGTAGAAAGAGGGAGAATGGTTGAGAAACCCTAAAAAATTAATAACCTAATAATAATATTTACAATAATAAGAATAATTACTTAAAACTAATAATAATAATTACTTAATATTATCATTAAAAAATAATAATATTTTTAATAATATTATTTTATTTATTATTATTAAAAAATATATTTTAATTTCATTTTACTTTTCTTTTTTTTTTTAATTTTAATATTCATTTTATTTTATTCATTTCGAACACTGGGATGGATAAATGGTTACCTGGGTGACGTCGCACGATTTCAAAATCATGCTCTTCCCGTGCACCCGATGTTTCCCAGACCAAAAGCCTCATTTTCCAATAAAAACTAAACGATTCAAACTGGTATTCAACCTTAAATAGAATAAGAATATTCCAAAACATTAAACATATCACACCTGGTTCCCTAAAAAAACAACCAAGAAATCAACCTGAGCCGAAACCAATGAAAAAATTAAACCTGGGTGTGACTGATCTCCCCAACATAACACTTTCTGCCCCCTAAAATCCATAAACTGGTCTAGAAAAAAATAAAAACTGATATTACTTCATTGTTTGTGGAGATCCACAACAAATGATGAGAAAGGAGAATACAAGAGAACGATGAATAGAAAATGAGACTAAAAAATAAAAAAAAAGTGAACAAAATGGACCCCCTTCTATGTTCCACACGCTCCCAAAAGTTTAAACACCTAATGTTGATCGATCAATGGAAAATAACTGTCATGATGCTGGATACATACCCTTAAACCAAATAACCTAAGACCCTATCATTGAAACTCACACCACTAGATTAAAACAAGTAAACAAGATCAAACCACATCTCGATGAATACTCCCACAATCTTAATTCAATGAAAATATTGGGTGCACTTTTGTACCAACGTTTACTCGAGGGAGGAGCATGGGGTTAGATTGCTCTGAATGAGACTACCTATTACCAAGTATACATGAAGAAGATAATTGAATTTTTGAAAAAGGGAGGCCTGAATAGACTCCTCCCCATAAGAACAGAACAACAACCAAGAGAGAGCTAGAGGACCAACATGGAAAACTGAACCTGGTTAACTTGGCAGCTTCTCAAACACCAAATCTCACACCACAAGAAATCTGATTAACGAAACTATAAACCAAGAAAAAGACACTACACAATTAAGACATCTAAAATCTCATAGAGATTCACACCCACAAGGGTATAGGAACCAATGTTCAATAAAATGAAACAACATGGCATCCTTATAACCCAAGAGGGAATATTCTACCTAAAAGAATCACAACATTGAGAGGCAGTGTTCCCATCTCCCTTTCCCTCCCATAGAACCACTTCAAACAAAGTTTCCACATCAAATGATTTGATTGTCTCCATTACCAACATTAAAGACAGAAATTAGAACAAGATATCTTACACCTATGGGGGGATCCTGACTATATTACAACTTCACTCTGGGACCTATGTTGGAGCTCTGATGATGGAAGCATATCCTACCTAATATTCATGTATTAAAAATCCCCGAACAGAATATCTCCTTCTATTTCCACATGAAACCATGCTATAATCAAAATGGCACCAACATAACACAACACATCCTACAAAATATTTTTCCTCAATATAGAACTTCACCATGAAAATTACATAAAAAATTCCCACAATTCATTCATTTCACCTTGAATGATTATGAAACAAAACAAGAATTCATATACCATTATTCTATTCAAATAAAGAAAAATTATAATATTCAAAAGAGTGACAGTTTCTATTAAAATAGATTTTATCAAAAGATTTCATGACATCAACCCTTTTCCTTGAATAAAAAAACATTGAAAACATCACTAAACATGAACACCAGAACATAAAAGTCCATATAAGGAAAAGGAGTTCATGTTGAGTTATGAAAGACATAAAAATTCCTACAAACAGCCATAAAGGCCTCATACAACCAGATTTTCCAAATTAGTGGACTGACATAAACTTTTGATTAGTTGAACCTGATGGAATATCCAAAGTCCCTTTAAGGCCCAACCAACCACAAAAACCCATACCACATTCACCCTTCCTCACTAGGATTCCCCTTCACCACATCCATATAGGGCCTACATACAAAACAATGTCAAACTTCACCTTTGATGACTCAAGAATCATTTGAAACTAAGGTCTCTATTAACCTTTCACAAAAACACTCCTCTGAGAAGTATCCTCTTAACCGAAAAATAGGATATGTGGACTTAATTTCCATTGCATAAGAGGAATTTCCTTATATTTTTCCACATGAGGGTATTCCAATAGTGAATCACCTATAGCCACACATCTAGAATCCATTAATCCATTATGGGGTTTACACTAGCCAATAGAAGAAATAGAGGGTCCAAACAAAATAACCCACTAGAACATACATGCTATAATAGACTCTGAACATGGAAATTGAACCATTTCAAAGGCATACCAAAACACTTCCCAAAAAGTATCCATCAACTATTATCCTAAAACCAACTCACTAATAAGAAATAAAACTCAAGACATGATTTGACAAGGATGAATTCTTAGTCTCAAAATGCCTCTTACACAATATTCCCTTAGTATAAGAAGGCACACTAGGAAATCACTAGTTATCAAAATATTACCTTTCGTTTTAAAAGTTCATTTGAAAATAAAAGAGGATCGGTGGCTTGCACATTCACTAAACAAATATCATGGAGCCTCTCACATGAATTTTTCTCATGCCAAACCAGGAACCCATTAACTTCTTGAACATATCCTATGTCTGAATGAAAATTAATTTTTTATTAATATATACCCTCATTTAAGGGGTGAATGGGATCCCAACATTACATCACATACTTAAAACTACAACCAGACCACGCTATCTAATGTCCCTAATCCAAAAACAACCCAATTAAATTTTGTAAAGAAAATCCCCTCCCCTACATCAATTGAATTAAAACAGGCTTACATTATCTCATTGATGCTTAGAAATCTATCTCTTGTAGGGATGCACATGACTGGTACCGATGGAAACTTCCATAACCTCTCAAACTTCCGATTTTGGATAGCAATAGTCTAGTGAGAACATTCTGCTCTGAAGCAATCACCATATCCTATGAATGTGATCAATCATGAAAGTATCAATAGTTAAATAAAAAATCTCCATCTTTCCAAAAATAAACATTCAACTCCCTTTTACAATTTATAAATTCACTAATGACTCTTTTCATTAATTACCATTTTATGAAAACTCATGTGTTCTTGTTTAAAAAACGTTTCCAAGACCATTTAAAAAATGATTTTCCTTTTTCCCAAAAAACAAAATTTTTACAATAAACCAAAAACATTATTTAAAAAATTAACCCTTAATAAACTTATAGCATTTACTCAAAATCATTTTATAGAAGTTCACATTTCCAAAATATCCTTTTGGAAAATTCTGAAAATTTATTTCCCACCTTCCCAAAACCAAATCATTTTTTATTTAAAACCTTTTTTCCATGATACAAAAGTAAGGGATTTTAAAAATGATCTTCTAAAACACAAAGAGACACCAAACAGATCAAGAGGAAACTAATTTCGATGGGTGACTCAAGCATATGGTTGGCAGCTAGATTTCAGTCACACCACCACCAAGGAGTGTGTTCTAGAGTAATTTCTCCAACTTCACCTAGATTTCCTGGCCATGAGAACTCACTAAGACTGTTAACCCAACTACCATTTCATTTCCCAAAAAAAGCATGTATAAGGACTAAAATACTCATATGGAACCTGAATTTCCCCGTTTACTCATGTCTCGACAGAAGGTGTGTAGGCAAGGAACCTTAATCAAAACAAGAACATCAAGTTCTAACAATCCAAGCTCCAGTATACCCAGAATTTCCCCAAATGAATAAGACCCAAAAGAATATAACCTAATCTAATACCATTTTTTCTTGAACTAGCCTGGGTTGACCATGAAACTGTCACCCAATTCAATCTACGACATGGCATGTAGGTCATTCCTAATCCCCACGGGCTTGCACAACTGCATGGCTATCTAAATTACAATATGGGAATGATTAACTTAATGTTATATTGATAAAAACCCAAGAAGAAAAATATACCAAAAATAGAATACACAACCAGAAAATTCCTAAACAAAATAAAATTTTTATATTTATAACTCTAAGAAAACCCCCAAAAGGACTACAAAATTTTAAAACTAAAACTCCAACCCAAACCTCCACATAACAAGAGTTTCAATATCCTCAATCCGTTGCCACAAATATCCATGAGGAGATAACACTAGGAACCCAAATTTTCCACACAACACACATTTCCTTTACCCATAAAAAACATAAAAAAAGATCTATATACACCATAGGGTGTATGTAGGGTGTGAGGCTAATCGTAGGAGGATTCCACTGAAAATATAATTCCAAAATATAAAAATTAAATTGAAAATTACTTTCATGTTTTATAAATAAAATAAATGTTATGGGAAATTTAAAAGGAAAATAATGTTTAGGAAAAACAACTTTGAATGAAAACAACTATAAATGAAAAACATCTCTAAAGGATACAACATTAAAGAAAACGCACTTTCTTTTGAAATTACCAACACAACATACCATATGGGGATGGTAAGTATGATATAAACATTTATCACTATTCATAGGAAATACCCCTAGGCACTATCAACTAGTGGGACCCTATAATCCTTATTTATCGGTGAAATGTGGCATAGAAACCACAACCAAAATCATTCTCATGCAATGGATATTAAGAAGGGACACCCCAATGCTTATGTGGTCTCAAAACATCATCAGAGTTTTGTTAGAATTTTAATCATCAATCCCTCTAAGTGAAACCGGGCCGCAACCACTTTTGAATCACTAGAAAACTAGTCCTAGTCTTCCCACCTATAAACACGGGCTTCCCTTTGTGATCAAACAAGTTTAAAATACCACATAACACACCACATCCATATTTCATCAACCAAACAAGTAATTCTACTACACAAGATGCTATTTTCATGCCAAAAATCATCTTTAAAAATAAAACACACTCTAAAACCAATTAATAAAGTTTTTAACATCTTATAAAACATTTAATAAAACTACTACATAGTTTATAAAATGAAATAAAATGACTCAACCAAGGTTTTCACATAAAACACACCCAATGTCTCAAAAAATACCTTTTAGCACTAAATTCATGAAAACCCCTTTCATAATCCACTTTCACACCACACATGTAATTTAACAAATCAATTGAATAATTAATAAAACAGTTATAAAATGCAAAAAAAGGCATTACCCCAAAAACATAATCAAATTCATCTCTTTAAAATCAAACACACACTAATAAATTTTCCAAAAAAATCACATAATTTATAAAAAAGAAAATACCAAGTACAGAATTTAAAAAATAATGTATACGCATATTAAAACATTTTAAGGATGAACTATATGATTTTACACTATAAATACACCAATATCCATTATATAAAATCCACCTTAAAACCGAAAACATATCAATTTTTTTCACAAAAAATTTCCATAGCACAGAAGATAACCATAAATCAAGGAAAAACACTAAATCATGCATAATAATTTATCAATTAATGGTTAAGCATAGAATAACCTACATCATGTAGAGAAATTTCCAGAAATATGTTGCGAAACTGAACCTACACCTCAATCGTGCCTCGAACAAACCCTAAGAAGGAAACATTTGACCAACAACAACAAGATAAAACCCTATTCATCTGGTACTAACCCTAAATTAAACACACTACCCACTAGAAAACTAAAACCCAAAATGACAAGAATTGAATTCTAGAACATTGGAGCAGCTTACCTGGAGTAGACCACACCCATGGAGGAGGGATAAGATGAGTTTCAAGTGACCAGGTAGCCTTTCAGACAATGTCGTATGACAGTGGGGATATGGGGGAAGGGGTTTTTCCATGTGGAAGTTATGGTTATAGGGATGGGAATGTGTAGATACCGGAGTAGAGGAGGTAATCCATTATAAGAGAGGAGGGAGGTCACTAGAGTATCCTCTTCCTATGTGGGTCATATGAGTGGATAGGTAAGGGGGAGGGGGTGTGTATGTGAAATGGGGGAAGAGGGAGAAGGGTGGAGAAATCCAAAAAAATAACCTAATAAGAATAAGAATAATAATTATTATTATTATTATAACATAATTCTAATAATAATAATAATAACTTTATAGTAATATTAATAATATTATTATTATTATCATTCTTAATAATAATATTATCATTATTATTATTATTAAAAAAATTATTTTAATTTCATTTTACTTTTCTTATTGTATTTTCTTTTATTTTATAATTCATTTAATTTTATTTATTTTTAATACTATGAAGGGTGTACAGTTTCCAGGATGAAGCTGCATAGTTTCCAAACCATTCTCTTCCAATGTGTTAGATCTTTCCAAGCCCAAAACACTCATTTTTTAATAAAAACTCAAAAATTATAACTCGGATTCAACCTGAAACCCAACAAGAATATCCAATATTAGAAACATGTTACAACTAGTTCTTGATAAAAAATGATAACCCGAACTATGCTGGAACCAAGGAAAAATTAAAGCATGGGAGTGAAATTTATTTTCTATTTATTTGGTCTCTATATTCATTTATAATTAATTGGTAACCAAGGAAATTAAATATATATTTTCATAAGATATGTAATCCTAATCATTAGAACAATGTAATGGATATTATATATTTTTCATTTCAAATAAAAATATTAATAGTATTCGGAAAAATTTGGTCTTTCTTGTAATGCAAGCCATCAAATAATCTCATTATGTGTAATGAAAAATTAAATCATTGTTTCATGCATTTCAATATATAGAATAGATTGAATCTATTTAAAATAATAAGTATACTTTAAAGACTTTGGATATTATATTCCCTTAAGTGTTTCATGTAGTGTGTCATACACTCTAGAAAATACAATGTCTATATATTAAAATTTTGGGGAGTCGCATGTCTAATTTTTATTTCCTCCATTATAGAATATTGAAACATAAAGGAACTAACTTTTATGTGGTCTCGATATTTTTCAATATTTTATATTAGGAATGTACTTATTCCATATACATGTTTTTTAAAATGATTCCAAAAATTTAATTTTATACAAATAAATGATTTATAAAAGCTATTTTATATGATCTTTGGGCTTATTTTTAAAATAAATCAAAGGATATTTCAATAGATACCAAATGGTTTTCTTTTTACTCCTTATAAATAATTTTAGAAAATAATTATTATTTTTAACATCTATGACATGAATATAATTTACCTACATGAGGAACATAATTTTAATTAAACCTTAATTTATATGTTTTCATGGTTTTTTTCTAAAAAAATCATTATCTAAATATTTTTCTAATTATTAGTTTTTTCAAAGTAATTGTCCAAGTGAAAAGTTTATTTTACTCATGATTTATTTTTATGATCTATTAAATGTGTGTACATTTATAAATGATAATAACTTATTATGCTACATACACTCCATGAAGGATATATGGAATTGATAACATCCATATTCTTTATTTGGATATATTATAAAATTGACATGGAACATATTTCTTTTCCATGGGTTAATCATGTTTCAAAGAGATTGTTATGGAACCCATTTATTTTCCATTGTATAATCATGTTTTAATGATATTTTTATGGAACACATTTATTTTACATGGGATAATAATTCTTCATATAGATTATCAGGTCACATGTTTCTTTTCCATGGTTTAATCATGTTTTTAAAGTAATAATGGGTGTTTTATGATTTTTACAATGAAATTCATTCTCTATGTACTTTATTTATAATTCTTTGATATTTTTATATGATGGCGGTTCCTAGATAATTTTAGGTTAGCCTAATATATATTATAGGATGGGTGACCCCAGATAACTCTCTAATTCATTGGCTAATTATTAAGTTCTGTAGAGAATTATATTGGATGTCTTTCGTATGGTTATTATAATTTTTAGGTTTATATAAGGGTTTTATGATGAAGATGTTCCGAGATAAAAACAATTTTTTTTATGTTCTTATATTTTATAAATGTTTCATTTGATCAATATTGATATCAGATTACTCATGATTTATTGAATTTCATGAATCATTCATTTGTTAAATCCTTATTTCATGTTTTCATATTTTATGATAAAAGTATTAATGGGTGTGCATATTATTATTTTGTGTTCATGAACATTGATTATGTAATCATACCTATATTCTTATCTCATTATCACAAATGAAATTCAATTATTATTTCTTATTTTAACCTTTTCTGAGTATTTGAGGTCACCCTTGTTATGTTTCTTTTTCACCAGTATATCAAGAATAATATTCAATGAATTATTTAAAGAAGGGTTTCATATGAAATATTATGATAGCCTAATGTTGAATATGAAAAAAAAATAGGTAGTGGGATATGATTTTCATCTTTATAAACTAGTTTTTTATGAAATCAGGATGTTAATAGTTTTTTGTAGTTCCCTAAAATTCTAAACCAAAAAGGTACATGAGAATGTAAGTGTTCCAAAACATACTTTAGATGTTCTATGTTTTGGAAGGTGAAAATTGGGTCCCCTTCATTGGTATCAAAGATATAAATATAATGTTGTTGATTTTAGCACTAGATCTGAGAATATAGTTTTTGGGATGTTATAATTGGTATCAAAGGTGGGTTAGATAACTTTGAATATTATGATGTTATCTTTTGAGTTTAACATAAGAGTTATGGATAAAATCATAGGTCAATATGATTAAGTATGATAATAAGATAAACGTTTTACAATCCCCTATTAGGTTTTAGGAAAAGATATATTAAAGAGATTAATGACATTTTATGAGATGTTTTATTAGGTTATTGTGTATGTAATTCTTTGGACTAATATAAATATTGACTTTAAATGTTTTGGGAAAATGTGTAAATTTATTGATTAACTTTAGGTTTTATAAGTTTTATATTTTGAGGCAATTAATGGAAAGAAAATTTTTATCATGTATATTACCATGTAACTAAAAAATGATTTGGTGACTAACTGATTACTTTTATTTCAGATTAAGATCACTATATTTTTTGTCTTGTGTGCTAAAAGGTATGATAAAACATTTGATGTTAAAATATTATTTAATGTATATTTTTGAAGGTTATTTTTTATATAAGGACATTTATATATGGAATGATTTAGTTTAAATTTTGGGTATTATTGTTGAATTTCATATATTTATATATTATTTCATCATGTGATGTTTTATTCATTTTTCGAATTACCTTACATTATGCTAACCATTTTGGTTTTGGTTAATGAATAAAGATATTATGAATAAATTTTAATCAATTTTATGGTTATGTGATCCTTTATAAGTTTATTTTACTTATTTAGTCATGAAAAAAATCATCTTGAACACTGATAGTTTGGTGAAAAAGATGAGGTTGTGGATGAAATTGATAAAAGGAGGAAATTCTAGTCATTAACTAAATATATTTCATAATTTTATTTGTATAGATAGAAAATAAACACCTCAACTCTTGGAAAACTATTCTGAAATGAAAAATCAATTCTCTTATATTTATTTTTTATGATATCAATGACATTTTTCAAACATCTTTGGTTTATGGTTTTCTGGTAAAAACTTTCTCTAGATCATTCACATTTTTATAATCAATTTTATATATATAAATATATATATCTGTAATTATTAGGGAAATAAACCATTCTTACATGTTCAAATACTCACATACCACATATTTTCTCCTACATTGTAATATGGTTATGTGTTATTCCAAATGTCCATCATATTTCCATTTATCTCTTATTATGGGGATGTTTGGATAACACATTTATGTTGTGGGTTCCAAATAGTGGTATTTTTAAAGATCCAACATTGGATTACCATGTTCAATTTAAAATTTAAATGATGTAAAATTATTAAATAGGGGTAGGATGTAATTCTCTGATATTTTAAAAGGAGAGCATTATATTTGATGGTGTATTTAGCATGCAACACAAAACTTAATCAATCCATGAAATGTAGAAATATTATAAAAAAGACATTAAAATAGATGATACAAAAAGCATTAATTAATTTTTAAAATATAAATATATAAATTTATTAGTAAATATAAACTTTTAATAAATTATTTTTAAATAATCAGTCAATTATCTTAGTAAAGTAATCATATTCTTCAAAAATATGTTTATCTTAAAAATATTTTTTATTCATTTTTATGAGAAAATATTATGAATAATTTCTAGTAATCTTAGAGAAAATATTTTTTATAAATAAATTAATTTTTAAATAATCATATCAAAATTAACATTGAGTGAAATTTGGATTTTTATAAAATATTTGATTTTCAATGAATTGTGAAAAATTACAATTTTTTTAAATTTGTCATTTATTCTCCAAAAATTAAGTGATTTAAAACTATCATTATATTTTTAAAATTATTTAATGTATCATAAGTTTTATTTAGTTATATTTTATCTACATAGTTACATTTTAATTGTTTTTATATTGTGCTTTAGTATATATTTATTGTTGGGTTTAAAAATATATATTTCTAAAAACCTCTTTAAAGAAAACAGTGTTTCATATTTTTAATAAATAAAAACAAAAAATAATTTGTAATTATCTAAATTAAACATATATATTATCTATCAGTGAATATTACTTTTTATCTATAAAATGATTTTTATTAGTCATATATTTAATATAAAATCATCTATTTCTGGACAAATAAACATCTTGAAAACACCCTTTTTCATTGCATTAGCAAATTTACTGTTAAATTATATTTTCAAACTTATGTGAATTTAATTTGGTGAAATGGGTTAAACATTTGGAATTTGAATATTTATATTTTATAATATGTTTACCTTATTCTTTTACAATAATTAATAGTGAAAATATTAAAAATTAATTACCATAATTACGGTGAAAATAGGTTTACAGGGGGTAAGCTATGATGATAAGTGGTAAAAGGACATAAACACATTTTTATAATCTATTTTATATAAATATTTAGACCTTTTAATTTTTAATTATCTATAATAATCCATTTTTTATCCTTTTTTCATGTGAAAAATATAGGTACACCATTTTCTTTTCAAAAATTACAGGTGTGTCATTCACCTCACTTATAAAAGGCTAAGCCCTATCCTCTCCTCTTAACACCATAACATTCATTTTTCTCAAACAATAAATTACAAAATTAATTTCTAAATTACCACCCCAAGATCTATATCCATTTTTTATCATAAATTCTACCTTATAAGTATTTTTGTGCTAACCAAAGAGGTTGTCAAAGGAAGAGGTATCTCTCTTAACCAATCGTTTTTATATTATTTCTTATTCCACATCGTTAAAATATTATTAAATTATTATAGTATAATAAAATAATTATCTAACATATAATTATATTTTATTATGTTATTATAATTACATATATTCATCTCCACTTCCATCAAATGTGATATTAAATCTCATTCGTGTGTATAAAAGACTACTTCCTCCCGAATCAATGCCAATTTTTTTCCATCATTAACTATAATGGATTATTATAATGATATATTTAAATTAAATATATTATATTTCAAACATATTTATACTTATTTAGTTATTTTATCACAAATAACTTATTACGTTCAATTATTTGGATGATATAATAATGTCACTCATTTGTACGGTGGAAATCTGCCTCACAAAGTGATGTGAATCGTTCTTCACTAACTCTTTACATATATTTTAATATGTTTAAATTTAATAAAAATATTTTATATACTTGAAAAAATTATGATATTAATCACATATGCATCATTCTCAAAACATGATATATCTTTTTATTTCTTACACTAAAAAATGTTAACATTATTCAAGTGCATGTGTGGACTACCGCCTCCATGAAGGGATGTGATTCTTTTTTTAATCTACATAAAACATAGATGGTATATATATTTAATTTAATAAAATAATAATTTATTTATAATATTATTATAATTATTTAATGATAAATAATTACTTACCTTATTTCCATAATGATTGTTGAAAAATGGAAATGTTACTCAAGAGTAGGAATGAACTACTATCTCCATGATTGAAATGTATTTCATTTTTTATAACTATATTTCATGATTGATTTTATAATTATAATTAAATTATAAATATGATAATTATATAATTATTATTCTATATGTGTTTAAATAATGACCACTTTGACCATGTTTAACAAACAAAATCCATTTTGAAACAATGAACTAAACTTCCTCAAAACACCTCACATGGACCAAATAGATTAAGAATTTAAATATGTCATTAAATTAAATAATTTAAATGATTTAAGTATAATATATTAAAGTATAAAAGGTTATTAAGAAATATAAAAATTTATTTAAACTTATTTTACCGGAGTTAAAGTATAAATATGGAAATTCTGGACTTGAGATATGGGTTTTCTCATCTCACTTTTACTTCTCTGAGACATATACCATATTCACAAATTATTTATATTTTGTGTTTTATATAATAAAGATATTAAATGTAATAAAATTAATACTTCAAAATTTTTTGTATTTTATATTTCTATTTAAATTGTTTTATTTAATGTAAATTGACTTTAAATTTAAAAAGTTCTAATGGATTTCCTAACCAAATTTCTCTTCATTGAGTTATATTACTTATTTATTGAACTTATTATGCTATGATTATCTATGTAATAATTTTTTATTATATTATTTTTTATTTAATATTATTTTGTGTGGTTTTATATTTGACACTCATATCTTATTCATTGATTAATTATTAAACTAAATTCTATCATTTTATGAGGGTAATTCATCTCAAATTATCAATCTTTGAGACATATGTTTATTATATGAACTTATATTAATTTTTGAGATGTATATATAGAAATTTTAAATTTTATATCCAAAAAATAATTATCTTAATAATAATGAAATTATAATTTAATGTTATCCTTTCATGGATCTTACAATTTAAGAGCTACGAAAGTGGAAAAGGCTTTATGTTACCATCTCCTTTATTTACAGGATTTTTTAAGATCAATGATCAGAGATAATATTATTATATTATAATTTAATATGTACTCCTCTATCTTATGTTGTAAATCTCACCCTTTCCTAGTAGCAGTCAACCAAATCATGAAAGGGAACCAACCAATTCATCCAAATAATGATATCGAATCTTATCATATAAAGTATGAATAGGTATCATAATAATTTACACATTTCAATCTTGAGGGGGAACTCATGGGACTCTTTTACACCCTCCTTTCTAATTCCCATGGGAGTGTCAAGAGTCATGATGTCATCAAAATATGGAACACTGAGCCCATGCCTCTCTACAATGGTAACAAATATAAATCTATGTGAAGAACCTGTAACAATGAGTGAAAAACCTAAATTTGAGTCAACTATAATTGTACATCTAGTAGTATATGGTTTCGGATCTTACTCCTCACAGGTCTGTTGCACTCCATATGCCTAACCGGTACCACAGCCCTATGACATTTTCTGGCTACCCTGAGCTGATTCACCTTGTTGTCATTGTTAGTCTATGGTATGACTACCATGACCACGACCACCACATAATCCATATTATCTATTTTTACCCCATCCTTTTTCTAGGTGAGAAGCTTATAACCCTACTCCATAACATGGAGTCGGTACAAACCCTCCCTCAATACAAGATGGTGGAAAAGATCTACAGAAGCACTATATATGGCATATATTGTCAAAATACTGGCACTTGAATGGGTCCCTTGGACCCTATGGCCTCATATGTCCTATCTTAATGCCATGGTATCACCTCACTTAGATACTTGAAGGTGTTTTCTGACTCCTTACATCACTACATGGAATCTATGGCTGATTCTTCCTACATTCAGTCGAAGTAGTACCAGATTGAGATGTCAAACCACCATAGCTCGCACCCCCAGTCTCTATGAGGTTATGCTCTATGATTAAAACATGATTCACTATTCCATAATTGGTAGTTAGTTTAAAGACAATAACCTATGATAGGATGTCATACCTAAGACAACCCTCAAATTTCCTGGATCTTGATAGCTCACCTCCCATTAGAATAGGTGTGAAGCACTAAGGATCTATAAAATGTGCTGAATAATCTGTAACTGATATTTTTCCCTACTCTAGATATAAGAACTCCCAGGAACTATAATCCCTCAAAGTCACATGAGAGAAAGAATCATAGAAGCTCATATGAAAATCCCTATAGGCCATCTCCCAATGAAGATCAGTATAAGTGATAACATCCCACCATCTCCTAGAAAAATCATACCACATGTACATAACGAGATAACCCTCATCTCAGGAGGCATCTCTAAGTGCTTGAAGAAAGGAAACATGGCATCCATACATTTCTATATAGCCTATGGTCTAGAATCACCTAAAAACATGGGTGGATGCGACTGCTGAAACTCACATGTAAACACTACAATAGTCAGGGTAGGTTATAGTGATCCCTGAATGGTCTACATGAACTGCATAAATACTTCATAAAATGTTTTCCTAACCACCTTGGTCCAGTACAACTCTTAGTGCCATGGTAGGCACAACTAGAGGATCCACTGGTATCCCATGGCATACCACCTCCAGAGTATGATCATCACAACCCTCCTGGCCGACCACTTAAAGTCGTCGTGGTGGATTGGATCTATAATTTCAAACACATGCCTCAGTTCATTATCATTATCAATGTTTTCATCTCAAAAGTGCAGATATTTATGTAGGACATGTATAATCCTTCCTCTATAAGAACACACACTTATGCCTACTCTATGAGTCAGGTCTGGGTGATGTACAAAACATATATAATCAAGAGACACTACAATAATCCCACTACTTTGGTTTTTCTAGTCATGTTCTCCTCTAAAAATTACTCAAAACTATATTTCATTTTACATTAATTAATTTTTAAATGAGTTCATATATTCATTTTTATTTTCAATTTTAAATCATGATTATTCACGTGTATATAAAAATTCAATTTATAAGGTTAAATAATTGTTCTCAAACTTCCAATCCATGATGGACCATACTCCCTAGAAATGAAATATTGGCATAAATCCAATCCATACCACAATACATCCCAATATACCTATCCAAATATTAGTAATGCCGATCTTACCAACTATCAAAACAGTGTGCAATAGTAATGCTCCCATAATGGAATTGAAAAATAAATGGCACGTTGTTTCTAGAAAAATTTCTTATATGGAAAATGATATGGAATACCCTCATCTCATCTAGTAGAAACCAAAATAGAACCCATAATAATATAAATAATAATAGAAAAAACTAGTGTTACACCCAACAATGGAATAAAATCAATTGTAATAGGAAAAATCTAGAAAACAAATAATCAATTTTAGGAAATTTAGATTTTTCCTATAAACAAGTCAGATATACCTGTGAAAAATTCATTACCAAATTCCTATTAATTCATATCACATTCTACTATCACCAAAGAGTAAATAATACCAAAAAAATTAACTCTGATACCACTTTGTAACGTTCAAACTCCAAATTCCACTCAATTGTGCTCCATAACCCGTTGGCCACATGGAATCAAGCATATATCTCCAAATTCCAGAGCCTATCAAATAGAAATGAGGTAATTCATGTGCTAGTGGGGTTACTATTCCATTATTAGTAGAGTGAAAAACAATGGAAATACAACAATAGTTCAATAGTGGAAGAAGTAAATCATACAATTGAAATAAATAGTCGAAGACTGGAAGTAAAAACAATCCCAAAAGAGAATTCATGTACAATATGATTATACATGTCACATGTTTCTAACAAAACAAAACAAAAGGTACACATCATTCATATAGAATACATTTCCCAAAAGTAAAAAAATGACAAAAAATCCTAGTATCATCACAAGACACAACTTTGTCCAATTCTCTCCTACTCCTGAGCATCATATAAAGTGCATGTATTTGGGAGCTTCCCCTTATCGACGTCTATAATCATATAATATGTTTGGGTCCAAAAAGGTAACCCAAACAGGGTGTGAGATATAATCCTAGTAGGAAACCACCCGTTGTCTATACCAATCAGTTAATGATTATATATAACAATTGTGCATGTAGTATATCAATAAAAAATGAAGTAATAAAAATTAAACAACTATCTAATTTAATTAGTCACTTTTAACAATTAAATCACATTTAATTTTTGTGTCTTGAGATTTATCAAAATTACGACATTATCCATATAGTCAATAGAAAAAACAAATTCCTAACATACCATCTATAAAGATATGAATCAAGACTGAATCCATGATTGGGAATTGTATTGGAAGATGATTCATATAGTATTTTATTATTAATTCATCTTAGAACCTGAACCCATCCCTAAAATTCCTAAGATGGAATTCAAGTATTGATCTAGTTATGATAACAAAGTATGACCATCCTTAACATTACTAAGATATAATTCATGTATCACCCAGGTATGATATCCACTAACTCCCTATAATCTTATTCTAGTGAACCTATTAAGAACCCAGTACCCCTCTAGGTGTGGTAACATCCATGACATATGAATCCATCATTTCTGGTCCATTAAGGAATCTCTAAGTGTCACTCATGGTGTATAAGGTAAAATTCCATTTTTGAGCATGTCCATGTAATCCTTCATTTAGATCCATGATTCACTTGGTATATCAATTTCTCCTCAATGAGTCTTTCTATGGAATCTGTCATTTGGATCCCTAATTCACCCATGTAATAATCAAGGTTTAGGCCATTGAGTATGTCCATTGAATCCTTAATTTGGATACATGATTCACCCAAGGCATAAAATTCATTATTCCAATTGGTTTTTCCATGGAATCATTCATTTAGATCCATTATTCACCCATGACCATAATGAATTTCATCAATTCAATCCCATTTAAATATTTCATTTAATATTCCAAGGTCAACCCCAAATCATCCATTTCTGTCTCACCTCAAATGTTGACTCTAGCATTTACCCAACCTCAAAAGGATTGGGCTTTCAATTCTTGAAATGGTAACATTCAGTTTAACAAACATCACATGCATAAAAAAGAAATTACATGGATTAGATATCATTTAAATCACATGGGAAAATCATAATAATGATCGATTAAGATCATAAACTTATACCTATAATAGGCATAATTGATATCACATGGAAAAATAAATACAAGTAAAATCAAGAATATAAACATATATAAATCAAGCTTCATCAAGCTAAGGGCTAAGGGTCATTCTCACTCCTCCATTCCCATTTAACCATTTTAATTAAAATTTATATATATTGAAAATAAACTCATAATTCAACATCATATAACCTAGGGAATAAAGGAACACCACAAAGGGGTCCAAGAAAATCCCATAGGAAGGTCCATTTTTTTTACACACTCAAAGGGGTTTTTATTCAAGGTTCTCAACCTATAAAAAGCATTAAAATTATTGATTAATCACCTAGAACAAGACTAAAAAATCGAGGGATTTAATTTCAATTTAAGGTGACACCTAAAAATTGGTTTTTTGGTACAACAACATATAGAAATGATACAACTTTGAGAAAAAGGCATGACACCACCTACCTTAGGTTCATACTAGATTTCTCATCCAGTATTAGGTCCTGATTTGGCTCTTATTAGGAAAAATCTGAATAAAAGAAAATTTATAAGGTTAATAACTATATAATTAATTATATTATTTATAAATAAGGGAGAATTATGTTATTATAATATAAAATTAAAAAATTTAATTGTTTTTTAAAATTATATGATTAAATGAATAGAAATGATTGTTTTAAAAAATCGATATTTTCACAATTCATGAAAAAATAAATATTTTTAGAAAATTCTAATAATCACCGTAATATAATATTGACATGATTATTTCAAAAAAAATTATAAAAAAAAATTATATATGTGGTGTACATTAATTATGATTTCCACATGTAAAATGAAAAAATGAACATTTTAAAATAAAAAAAATATTTTTTAAGAATAAAATGACATTACTCAAAATTTAAAAACAATATATAATATATTTAATCAAAACATTTGATTTATTTAAGACATTGATATATATTTTTCATAATTTAGTATTACTATTCATGTCTTCAGATTAAAGTCTATGTTATAAAGGATTACTATTTCTTAGTTCATTTAGAATCGAGGTTACATTAAAAGTAGGCTATCAGATTCCAAATGTTTATTTCAAGGGAAATATATATAAAATCATATGTTTTTACATTATACCCCATTTAAAATTTAATTTTCCCTTAAAATTTCATCACTATGATAAAAAATGAATATATAACTTCTTCATCACATCTTCTTTTTCCAATTTTGCTTCCTAAAATTTTTTATTCCACTCAAGGACATTAACTAGGTGAGTAGTATTGTTCTGTGTCACTTTATCTCTATGATATAAAAATTATACTTATTATTATTCATAATAAATATAATAATCTAGTTTAAAAACCTTTTATTTTAGTACATGTGAATGATTGGGTATGAACTTCCCTAGAATAGATACATGGAACATATCGTGAACTTGAGAGATGTTTAGTGGAAGCGTCAGGCAATAAGCTATATTCCATACTCAATCAAGAATATCAAAGGGACTAATATAAATAGGGATTATTTTTCATTTATTTTTTATTCTCATAACCTCCAATCATTGAGAAATTTGTATGAATTCCTTCTCACCAAATTTAAATTCAATATCCCACTAATGATTTTTAGTATATCTCTTCTGTCAAATCTTGGATACATTGATGTGTTGTAGAGTCGATATAAAATTCTCTTCCATTTAATCATATATATCAGGCCTCAACATTTTTCATTCTCTAACTTCATCCTATTATGTTTGAGTTCTATACTTCTTTACATATTGGGATTCATAAGTAGCCATATGACTACTCAAGTGAAATCTATTGTCACAAAAAAACATGACTGGAGGAAGGTGTTGATCCGAAACATATTTGAAATCCATATAACAGGACCATAATATATCATTCATATCTTTAATTTTCTTCTCAAATAGACATCGTTACGTGGAAGATAGGTAGTACTGAAACAAAACCTTTTATCCACATATTGTTGATGACAACACAATAACATCGAGGTAAACCCTATATATCGATTAGATAAACTAGAATGTAGTACTCCATGAAAAACTGCCAATTATATAGTATAAATAAAGGAAATCTAGTAAAGAGAGGAATATTATCTAATCGAAATGGAATTCATTAACATAAAAAATAGATAGACTACAACCCAAATATCATTATGGATATTAGATGTTTTATAGAGTCCTACTATGAAAACCATTGTGTTGTTTTCCCATTTCCATTATGGTATGGGTATAGATATAACATCCCCTTAGAATTATTTCTCCCATCCTTAACTAACAAACATACTAATCACTATAATATATACTCTTAAATATCTCTATTCCTATTGTCCCACCAAAACTAATATTCCAGATCCCTATACATATTCATTGTACCATTATTAATAGAGAATGATGATCTATGATATTAATCCAACATCACATTCTTCAGGTTTAATATTAATGGGACACACACTCAGTTCTGTAAGCTTATAATCCCACCAAAATTAATTTTAAACTCAGGAACATTTCTTACCTTCTATTTTAACTCTACATCCTTATTTTGAGCCTTTTTAATCATCACATAGATTTAAATTTGAACACTCACTTGGTAAAGATAATATTTATCCCATTCCCTAAATATTTCAAGGTTAAACCTTTTTAAATCCATAAATATTAGATCATTTTTATCCTATTCATATATAATTTATCATGATCCTTTCAACTGAAAGAATCAACCACCTTGTTCACTTTTTCAAGGTTGTAATGTATTGAACAGTCATAATCATTAATCACATCCTACAACATCCTCTAGTACATAGTCACCTATCTCAAGGTGAATATATACTTTAATAGTTTGTAATCATTATATATATCACACCTTTTTATATAAAGTTAATGTCTCCATATATTTAATGAAAACATACCACAGCTAACTCCAAATCATGAGTTAGATAATATTTCTCATTAACTTTCAATTGGATTGAGGAATAAGATATCACTATTTCATTCTATATAAGAACACATCCCAACAAATTATTTTATGAATCACTATAAATCAAAAGTCCTTCTCTACTATATGGTTTTGTGAGTACAGGACCACTAACCATCCATCCCTTCTTTTCCTTGAAATTTTCTTTGCATTCATTAATCTAAAGGAACTTGACTTCCTAGTTAACATGGTCAATGTATTATATGTCCATGATAAATCCTTAAAAATAATTTATAATATCCACACAATCTAAGAAAACTATAGATCTCAGTCTAAGTGGTTGTTTTGGGGCAATGTTTGATAACTTCCAACTTTGATAAATCCACTAATATCCTTGCAATGAGATTGAATTCCCCAAAAATGAAACTATCTATAGATAAAATTCATACTCGGAAAAAATTTCAAATACCTTATCATTTTTGGGGGTCTTTTGTGAAATCATTAAGTGATTTTCATGCTATTCCTTTATCTTATAATATATAATAATATCATCTATAGAGACTACCAAAAATAGATAAATGTGAACTCAAAAACCCTATAAATTAAATCCATAAAACTTTTGTGGGAATTAGTATAAAAAATTAAATCACTATAAATTCATAATTTAAAAACCTCTAATAGAGGGATATCTTGGGTATGTCAGCAATTTTTACCCTCAATAGATAGTCTGATGTTCAAAGATCAATATTGTAAAAATATTTATCTCCACATAATTTATTGAATAGATCATCAAAAAGGGGAGTGGATAATTATTATTGATCATATTCTTTTTAAGTTCTTGATAATGAATATAGAGTTTCATTGATATGTATTTTATCTTAACAAAAGGAATAGGATAATCACATGGTGATTCACTAAGACAAATGAATCCCCTATCATCATTCTATTAGAGTTTCTTCTTCAATTCCTAAAACTCAACTGGGGTAATTCAATATGGAGTCTTTGAATTAGGTGTGGCACCTCAATAGAGTTCAATTGAAAAATAAACTTTCTTATTCCTAATAATATTACAAAACTATTTCAAAAAGACATAAACAAACTCCCATAGTGTTTGAATATATTCAATGTGGATTTTCTCGTTAACCGTATGAGATAAACACCCCCTTTTAATTAGAACCAAGACCCATTCATTGGATGGAATTTCCATTAGAAGTTCACATTTATGTTCACAATGAAATACAATCATATGTTGGTTTTTAATATAAAATGATAATTTCGATTATTAGAAAATAATATAGGACTTATATAAATAAATTCAATTTAGTTCCAGAATCACATAAAATAAAAATAGAGGGGTAATAAAAACATTTTTTGGAAGCTTCTTTCCAAAAACATCAATCAGATTAGAAAAATAGAGTTGAGATGTAATCATTTTACCATTATGATATTTTATTACTAATTAAACATTGAAAAATTGAGTTGGTAATGTGATACCCTTATAAAATTATTCAGATATACAATAGTTTTTAGATCAAAAATAAAATAAGACAATATTAGTTATTGTGTTGATGGTAATCATACCATTCACAAATTACTCATCATAGCCCCCAATAGAAATAGTGATTGCATGATATTTACATTTTATTCATGGATTTAGATGTTTTTTCCATCAACCATCATCATCAACCATTGCCTTTGATCACTATTTATCATAATTCTGATACCCCTTATATTTGATGCACTAGAGTGTTGGTGGTGAATTCTATGGATCTTTCTCTCCATTTGCATAATTTTCAAACTTATTCCCATTACATTATCATATGATTTATTGACCACATTTTTTTTCATACATAAATAATTTATTATCCCCCTTAATACAATTTCCTTTATGTTTCCTTCTTCAATTTTTCCATAATGGAAGACTAAATTTCTTCCCTTTTTTATTATAATTAACATTGAATTCAGTCTTTCCATTCTAGTAAAAAATATTAGATTAATGGATTCCTCTAATCTTAATTTATACCTTGAAAATACATTGAATTATTTTTATTCATTTTTAATTAGTTATATTATAGATAAATCACTTTTGATACATGGGTTTAAGATACTAAGGAATCGATAAATATTGATTTTATGTTCAATGATAATACAAAAATCATACCTCACATGTAATATAATATTTACTTTATATATACTAATTATTCCCCATCCATCTACTTTAGCTCACCTAATTCCTTATCTCTTTTTATACTATGAATATGGTGAATGTAATTACTAAAAATAATATCCTTAAATCATCCATCTCCATGGAGTCAATTACATTTCACTTCCACATATTGTTGATAATATTACATCATTGATCCACTTCACATTATAAACATTTAATAGTTAAAATAACTTTCTCATGTTTTGGGTACTAGATAATATAATATTTCTTCTCATTGGTATTGATCCTTGGAATGTTAAATTTTGGATTAATGGACCCATTAAAAGAAGGTGGATATTTCCTCATGAAAGACTCAATAATATTTTCTTCCCTCCTTTACCCATTTAGAATCTTAGAATAATTCATGTCTTAAGAATACTATGTAAGTATAGAGGCAATATTTTTCATTTTATCTCCCGTAAAATTTGGTTTCTCAAAAGTATAAAAATAGAATTTTCTATCACGGCTAGTGTTAACATGGTTCGTTCTAGTTTCATCCACTGACAAACACCAAGAATCATGGAATGAGCGACAATAATCATAATGGAAAATCATAAAACCCTGAAAATCATTTATAATATGTATAAATCTTCACACATTATTTTTAATCAATTACACCTTGATTTTAACCTAGGTCATCTATAGTAATTATCTAGTCTAATCCATTATATTGATCATCAAAAAATTTGAATCAACTTGACCATATCCCTCAGGAGTGTCTATCCTTGTTTGTAGTATTGGGCTCACTCATCATGCATTGGTTAAGATCAAGTTATTACCCAATATTACCCATTCATTGTTATTACCCCTATGTGCATCTGTGCAACGACCGCATCCACATTCTAGTATTCTACATGTTCTCGTGTTTTCTAGTCTGAATTTTTTAGCAGAACTTTGAATTTTTTCTATCAAATTCCTGGAAGTGGTAAAATGGTCTCTTCTTCTAGAATATGATCTCAGTTAATTTTTATGACCACTCTATTGGTCCTAGAATAATATTTTTACCCTAGTATAGGAGTTTGGTAGAATATTGATCTGTTCTAATTTTAAAAGAATAATTGAATTTTATTACGTAATAAATTAGATATTAATTTATTTGTGTAGGTTTGTTCGACTATATCTTTTGAACAGAGTTTTAGATTGAGAATCTATCTCCTTTTTTTATTCTAGAATGGGTACTTTTTCCATACGGGGAATAAACTCGTGTTGGGCATTGGATCCAGCCGAGGCACTGTTTTCCTTTTCTTTTCTTTTCGTCCTTCTTTCTTTTCTTATTTTCTTTCGTTGGTTTCTCCCTTATGGATTCTCACACATTCTTGCTATGGCTCACCCATCATGTGACTGAGAGAAAAAATAATATAGGTAGAAATAGATTTAGGTAGTGCGGATGAGTTGTATTGTCACAAAGATCGAGGTCTTCCAGAACATGGTAGAGTAAACATGGAATACATAAATGGTCGAAGATTCAATAGATTCCTCACAAAGGTTGGATGTTTTTTCCATAGAATCCTATAGATTAGAAATTTTAAATTTTTAATCCCCTTTTATTCATTCCTAGGACCCCTTGAAGGTCAATCTACTACTTTCCATTTTAAAATGTGGGTTTCAGGGTGATTCGAGCATTTTCCATTCGGGAACACCCGTGTACGCACTGTGTGGTTCAGGGAATACATGTCATGTGTTCTTTAATTATGGGGAAGATGAAATTTTCAATGTGCAAGTCATGTATAGGTCATAGAAACCATGTACTAGTACTAAGATGTGTAGCCGAGTACCTAGTCAGGCTTCTCGTGTAAGGGGAACATGTCGTGTGGAGTACATGGCCAAACTACATGTGGGTCACAAGCCATGTATAGGTACATGACCAGTCCAAATACACGATCATGCTAGGTGAGTGACATCGAAAGGTACCCCATGAAGGGGTATACATTATGTACCTATTTTAAACAATGTGTACTTTGTAATTTTCACGCCAAGTCTTGTTAGAGTACATTCCAAGGTGGGTAATTGGGAGTATATGACGTGTACTTGGGGAGACATGCCATGTACTAGCCCTTTGCAACCCTTTTTGGTTTTTTCATATCTTTTCAACCAAGAGTCAAAATTGGACCAATGAGTAGTCAATCATGATTATTTTTCCACATATATCATGATGGTTCAACCCTTGGGGTGATTTGATAAATCCAAATCTATGTTTTGAAGCATATACATAAACAGAGAGGTCCTTCCTTTAGTAATTGAATGAATTTGTCTCCTTAGATGATATTTGGTCTGAGACGATCCATGAGCTATCTCTTGTGACCAATAGCTTTGTAGATTTTCCCTTGAGGACATCTTCCTTATGAGATTTGTTTGTCTAGCATAATTTTTAGTGAGCTTATTTGTTACCAAAGATCCCCTATTGGATACCTTTGTTTACCTTTTATCCTAGAATATCCATAGTAGGATGACTCTATATTCTTACTAATTACTGAAGGAACCCAACGGTCTACATCATCTTTAATGATGACCAAGTTAATCCCTTGTAGGATCCCTTTATATGTATATTATTTTGAGGATACCATATAGAATACAAAATCCTTCTTATGTGCTTATAGAGGGTCCGTGTAGGACTCCTTCACCTTTCTGTTGTTCTAGGGATCCCCTGTATGACACCTTAGTCTTTCTTACCATTTGAGGATCCCCTCTAATATTTATCCTTATTTCATTGCTTCTATGGTTCCATAGTATGATTAATTATAATATGTGTGGATCTAAGGACCCCTAGTAGGATTCCTCACCAATGATTGACTTTAGAGGCCTAATGGGTGCCTTGATTTTTGACTGCCCCTAAGATAGTTCATCGGGTTTGGGTAGAGATGGTAGGGGTGTCACATTTGAACCCATGTTGAACATGTAAGCATATGATGAAGTATAAGTACTGTTGGGTTTAGGAATTCAGCCTCTATTTCTATTTTTTTATACTTTCACATTGTTATTTCTGATGCAGCGATAATAGCCCAAGGTGCTTCTTGGTTGGTGGTTGTTGAGCCTAACATGAGGTGTCTTTCATTATCTTCGTGATTCCTTGATGTTCTTCCTACGATCTAGATTCTAGGAAATGTTATTTTCATATGCCTATTTGTATACATAAAGGTAATACCTGGGATCTGGCTATTGAGCCGATATTTTTTTTTATTATATTACTGTTACTTTCATATGTACTTCTAAGAATCCATCTTTTGAGCCTACTACTATGGTATACAGGAATTTCATCCCTAGTAATGATACTTAGGGTCAGTTCTGTTCTCTTGAGTGAGGAGTATGATTCTTGTATCCGATGGTTTATATGTTATGAGGAAGATTACACTCTCCTTTGTATTAATATACTCATGGATGACTACGCTCTCCAAAGGGATAAGGATGATTATGCCCTCCATGATTGATTACATGACCATAGTGTTTAGCATGGTTTCTCACATATTTGGATAAAATGAATGACTAATCTATTCCAGATGACAAATATTATTAATCTCCCCCTTATTAGAGACTCTAATGTTCGGCCTAGAATCTCAGTGGTGAGTTATCCTTATAGGTCACCTATGGGTCAGACCCATAGGGATTATCTGAGTTCTGAATGTTGTGACCACCTACAGATAGAGACCTCTGTCTCAGAACATGGACTATATTTACATAGCTTGGGCATCAGGGAATCTATCTCAATGAACATTTATTTTATATCCAGATTCACTTCCATATAAACTTTCTTTAGAGTGATACAAGGTGAGTACAGGTGAACCACATGTTAGGATGAGTATCTACCTATAGTAATATAGATTTCTCAAGTATATTTCTGGTTTTGTCTGATGTAGGTATATTAAAACTGGGATTATGGGCCCAAAGATCGACCTAATGAAATATATCTTGACTGGTATGACATCCGTCCTAATTCCCTTGCACAGGATATCTAGGTTATTAGGATCATGGACCAAGGATCAACTGCTGATTGGTTTTATGTTACTTCTTTAACCATACATATAAATATTCATAATTATTTATATATGTATAAGTATGTTACTATACATGTGTACTCATATATAAATGGAAATATGTGGTGTAAATTTCACATTTGACTGAGATTATGGACTTGGGGTTTGATTATTGATTCATGTTATTGGATTTATTTATCTTTATGGAAGTGTCTCGAAAAGGATAAACATTTTTATTTTGCATGAAATTATAGAAGAAAATTTATAGGTTCATCATTATGGTGTATTATGGAGAATATTTCTCACCCCTTCACATTCACCTCGATGTATGTATAAAACAAGTGTCTACTTTTTTGGTTGAGCATAGTGGCATGGTGGATAGGGCTGAGGCCCAGAGTTTGATGATCCAGCAAAGCTACTCATGTGGGTTATTCTAATCGGTCTAGTGATGTTTGGAAGTGTCTAATGATCAGGTATGTGTTCTGTCTTAGAGTTAGTATTAGTGACCTATACTTTTATTTCAGTTTCTTTTGTATTTTGTAACAATATAGTCAGCCTAGTGGGTGACCAATGTGGTATTAATGAAATAGTTGTTTAATATTTTATAGATTTTTCATTTACTATTATAATATGTTCTATTTATGTTTATTTACATCTTTAGTTTTTTATTTTCAACTATGTAAGATAATTATCTATTTCCATTCTTTTATTACTCTGATATGATGGCATAGTCTCCACTATGTCACAACTAAGGCCCCCATAATGAGTCTCTAGCCTCTAGCATGTGGGGAGGTTCTCTTAAGGACTCATAACCAACCATCATGGGTCATCATTTTAGATTAATCAAGGCCAAGATGTTATAATGTTGTATCATATAATTGATTTCCTAGAATTTACTATTTGGGGATATGGTAGACATGAGTATTATTAATGAATTGGAACCTATGATGGATATCAGACTACTGCATCAAGAATACGTGTTCCAGTAAGAAGTCATAGTTTCAAGATATATGGGATTATTATTCTGATCCATGTTATTACAGTTGTATATTATTTTCTCCTTTAGATATACACATGTTGTGTGGATGTTATGATTTATTATGGATTTCCAGCTCATTTCCATTGGAAAGAGGCTAGTGATGGATTATTACTCTTGGGAGGAAATGGAAAGAGGTGTCCCATTAATCATATTTGGCACATAGGATTCACAAAATTTATTCCTTCTAGTGTGTGATTTTACTAACTAATGGGGCCTATTAAATTGGTCCCACTTACATACACACACACACATATATATATATATATATCATTTTTATGGTAGTTTATTTGGATCTACATTATGGAATTGGTGTTGAGGTTGATGACTCGGTCTACATGAATTAGAGGTGCAGTAACCCCAGTAGGTTGATGCAGTACATGATAACTGTTTATTGTACCCCCTTTTATGGTATTGTTTATTGGGTCATAGTGATCAAGTTGTATCATATAGAATTATACTAATAGGTACCAAGATTTTTCTAGTAAACCACACCTCATGTGGGTATTACCATATATGGATTCTCATTGAGTGTCAACTTAGTATTGTTTTCAGTCTTGGTATTCTGACATCTAGTGACTGGTTCTAGTATGAGGATTCTCATTGAGGTTCATGCCTTTATAGGTAATGTTTTTAGTTTTGACCCTCATCAGCAAGTTTTCTATTTACCTTATTTAGGGAGGTTTCAACTTTTATGCTAGTTGGTTAGACATTGTCACCTAGTTGTAAGAAATTTTTTATAGGTGTAGGTGGGAGACCTAGAGGCCCTTAGTTAGACTCAGACCATATAGTTCAACATCTGTTTCACTTGAGGTAATTCTATGACAGAGGTCGGGTCGAGTTTATGACTAAATTTTTAGGTAGTGAGCTTGGTTATCCACTTTTTTTTGAGACTGTTGGATGATAGGTGCTCGATTTTTTCATTATCAGCATGTTGATGACAATAGCGTTTGGAAATCACCTAGCTTTTTGGGCATCAAGACTGTATTTGATAGGAAATACTCTTTGGGTTCCTAGATTGGTCGTACAGTTTTTATCCTATAGTAAATGTTTATAGAGTGTGGATAGATACTCGTGACAAGAATAACTCCAGTTTATGGGAGATTGTGGAATAAATCATGGAATGAGTGAGATTCCTAACATTGAAGAGGGGTTACATATAATATTTTGGATTAATGAGATTAATGTTTCATGTAGCATGGTCATCTTAGCCTTGTAATAGATGACTTGTTGTAGTATGAGTCAAGTGAAAAAGGTATGTGTCAATTACATGTGGTATCATTTAAATTTTAAATCGGTGACTTGCTAGATGCAAGCTGATGATTTATGTTTTCATGAAACTTCATGATATTGGTTTCCAAGGAGTTTTGGTAAAAGGAAAAATTTCACTCCATGGTATAGGTGACATCATGAATTACTAGGTACCGCAATATGTTCGACCAGTGGCTGGATCTGGAAACACTTCATTGGGAGACGTGGTGTCAGGTGTCGGATAAAGGCGAGTTAGCTTGTTTTTTTGGATCATGGATCAGAGGGATTTGTACATTAATTTTTTTAATATTTTTGAACTGTTTGTTAGATGTTATCATGCTCTATCTTGATATCTTCTTGAGTACATAGATAGACCATTGGACCTATGTCGATCTTCTTTTCATTTTTAATGTTCTTCCCTTATTGAGGAAGGAAACCTAGTGAGGTTGCGCTCATGTAGCTGTATAAGTTAAGCCATATAGTGGGGTGTACACATTTGGACATATGAGGGTGGTGAAAAAAAATTCAGTTGGACTTAAATGTTTTTTGTGGTCTATTTTTCTTGTAATTTGGTTTTGAAATGACAATAAGGGTATTTCTTTGCTGGGGAGAACCAGAACAGTCGTAAGTCAAAATCTTCCATGTAGGAGTCAGTTGCTTATTCTATAGGGTTGTTCATTAGATAGAAAAGATATATTGGTTGTTCATATTCACAATTTTATATCATGGATGTTAGTCTCATCACCATTCTTCTCTTATATGAGAGGTTTATGGTGTGGATATTGTATGGTCTTGTATTTTTTTAGACTGAACTTTCGAGCGTAAATATGATTTTTTTACTATCAGATGCTTCTATGGGGTGTAATAGTCTTTACACCATAGAGGATGATCTTGTATAATTTTTATAACCTCTATGTTAGTCCTATAATATGTTTTTTAACCAAGTATATGATGTTTTTGTAATGTTGATCCGATTGAAATTTAGTAGAATAATTAATATCAATTAATTAATAAATTAAATATTAATTTATTCACACGGTTTAATTCAGCCATATATTTTGAATGAAGAATCATATTGAGATTATATATCCCCCATTGAGTACAGAATTGGGATTTTTTCCAAGGTGGGTAATAATGTTAATTTGGACGTTGGGTTCAGGTCCGACCCCTTTTTCCTTTTATTTTCTTTTCTTCTTTTCTTTATTTTTTTTCTCCCATATGGATTCTTCCACACTCCCCCTATGGATCCCCCTTTACATTAATGATATTGAAAATGGGATTTGAGTAGAAGGGTAGTAGGAGGAATGGCACCATCATTGAGCTCCGGATATTTCGGATTGTCGTGCGACAATCGTGGACTGTGGAAATAGGGAAAGCTTTGGTGGATTCTACCCAAAGGTATTCCATTTTAAACATTCTTTCATATAACCCTATGCATTTTTTTTCAATTTTTAATCCCATTTTATTCTTTCGTAGGACACCTTGATGGTTGATCTACTACATTGGGGGTTAAAATGGGAGTTTTGAGGCTCTTGAAGGGTTTTCCATTTGAAAAAACTCGTGGACATGCCGTGTGGTTCAAGGAACACACAATGTGTGTTCTTCTAATTTAGGAAATAATTAATTTTATAATTACATTCAATGTTTTTTTCGTACATTCCATGTACTTGTACTCATACGAGCAGCTGAGTACCCAATTAGGCTTCCCATGTAAGGGGTACGTACTTTGTAGAGTACACAGCCAGACCCCTTGTGGGTCACACACCATATATAGTTACATGGAAAGGACAAATACATGTTTAGGATAGGTTACAGACATGGCTAGGTACCCCGTGTATGGTACACATCATTTACTCATCTTACGAATCTTGTACTTTTTCATTTACAAGTGAATTACAGACAAAGTACACTCCCAGGTAGGGATTTTTTAGTACACCCCTTATACTCGAGAAGACTTGTCCTGTACTTCCTGTTCACAACCCTTTTTGTGTTTTTTCATATCTATTCTTCAATGAGTTATAATTGTACCCCAAGATTAGTCCATCATGATTTGGTTTTTGGATATATCATGATGGTTAAACCCTTGAGGTGATTTGACAAATCAAAATATGTGTTTTGGGGATTCTGAAGAAAGTTAGAGGTTCTTCCTCCAGAAATTGAATCGACTTGTCTCCAAAGAGTGTGATCTAATTGAAGATGATCCATGATATATCTCTCATGATTGATTTCATTGTATATTTTTTCTTGAATAGTTATCCCTTTTGAGTTGTTCCCTTATTGACTAAGAGTTTGTGTGTTTATTTGTTACTAAGGATCCCCGGTAGGATTTCTTTGTTTACGTATCAGCTTGGAGTATCCCAAGTAGAACACCTCTATTTTCTTACTAGTTGACAAAGGACCCCAATGGGTTACCTTTACTTATATACTGACCAAGGGAATACACTATAGGATCCCATTAAATGTATAGAATTTTTTGGATCTCATGTAGGATTTCTCCAACTTCTTAAGCATTTATAGAGGGTCCCTTATAGGATGCTTTCACCTTTTTGTTTTTCAAAGGATCCCATGTAGAATTTTTTGATCTTGATTATATTTTGAGGATCCCCTACCTGATTCTTACCTTTTCTATTTCTTTCATCGATCCCTAGTAGGATTCCTTTTCATATATGTAGATTTTAGTATCCCTAGTCTAATTCCATGATAGTGTTTAACTTGAGGGACCCAATGGGTGCTCCGATGTTTAATTGACCATGAGTTTGTACATTGGTTTTGGCTAGATATGGTAGTAGGTGTCACCTTAGAACCCATGCCGAACTTTTATGCCCACGATTTTATGGAAGTATTGTTGGGTTTATATATTCAACCACCCTTACTATATGTTTTATACTTTCACATGGTTATTATAGATGTAATGTTGATAGCCATAGGTGCTTCCTAGTTGGTGGTTATTAATCCCGACAGAAGGAATAATTATTTATCTTTGGGATGCCTAGACAATATTCTAGGGACCCGGCTTCATGGCCATGTTATTTCCATATTTTTATTTTTATACCCATAGGTAATACATGTGATCCGGCTATTGAGCCTGTATATTTTATTGTTATATTATTGGGATTTCCAGATGTTCTTCTAGGTATCTGGTTGTTTATCATACTATTATTGTATGCAGTCATTGCATCCATGGTAATAATACTCGAGGATGATTCCACTCTCCTCTAGTTTATACGTGATGGGGATGATTATGGTCTCCTCGATCTGATTATACTCGTGGATTATTATTCTCTCCCAAGGGATATGGATGATTACTCTCTAACTGATTAGTTACTTGACCACACTATTGGGCACGGAATCTCAAATCATTGGATACCCTAAATGATTACACTCTTCCAAATGATATGTATTATTACTATCTCCATTATTAGAGACTCCAAGGGTGGTCTTGGTGTCTCATTAATTATTTATCCTTTCATATCGCCTAAGTTTCAGACCCTTAGGTATTATCTGAGTTCTAAATTTCATGAGATATTATTGACTGGGAACTAGGTCTATGTCATTAGACTAGATTTACATGGATTGATCATCATGGAATCTTTCTCACTGACCATCTATACGATATCTGGATGTACATCCATGGAATCCATCATTATAGTTATTAGAGGTGAGTATGGGTGATCCCATGGTTAGGATGAGTATCCCCCTATGGTGACGTAGATTTCCCAGATACATTTTTGGTGTTTGTTGATGATGATATATATCAATTGGGATTATAAACCTAGAGATCGAGTTAATGAAATATGACTTCAATGGTATGATATCTATCTCAATTCCATTGCACATGATGTCCAGGTGATATGGATCACAGACACAAGGATCAGTTGTTGAATGGTTTTTTGTTATTTCATTCACATTACTTGTTTATATTCATATTTATGTATATATTTATAGGTATGGTAATATACATGTATACATATGTAGATATAGAAATCCATGGGGGTATTTTCCCATTTGACAGGGATTATAGACTTAGGGTTCGATTGTGCATTCACATTATGATCTCTATTTAACTTTTTATATGTTTCTTGGCTAGGCTAAGAACTTTTCTTTTTCATGCACTTATAATATAATGTTTATAGGTTCATCATTGGGGTGTCTTACTGGGATTATTTATCACCCCATCCTGTGAACCTTGTTGCATGTGTTGAACTTATGTTTAATTTTTAAGTTTATCACATTTCCAGGGTGGATAGGGATGAGGCCTAGAGTGGCATGATTGAGTGAAGCTACTGGTCTGGGTTCTTCTGATCAAGCTGGTGTAATTAGATATTGTTTAGAGACCAGGTATGTTGTCTCGCTCATATTCAGTAGTAGAACTTCATAATTTTATTTAAATTTCTTTAATATTTTATATATGTATAGATGACCCAATGGGTGACCAGTTTTGTATGCATGACATAGCCTATTGGAATTTAATTTCTTTTTCATTAATTATTAAGGAATATTATATTTCAGTTTATTTACTACTTTTTCGCTATTTATATTTACCAATGTGTATAATACATAGCTATTTCCAAAAAAAACTTACTCTTATATAAGGTAATAGTCTCCCCACTATCACACCCTAGTTCCTCATTACTAGTCGGTAACCTCTAGCATATAGGGATGCATACTTGAGGCCTCGTAACCAACTGGATTAAGGAGCCGTTTTTGTGGCATCTGGGGCGGGACATTGTAAATCGGATAGTTGTGTATCTTCTATGAAACATAAATTTATCTATTTACCCTTAAAATGGATGTTATCATGTTCAAAGGATTATCCTAAGGGTTATCACTAATGTTTTCTCATAATAGTTTTCAATAACAATAATTAATTTCCTTGATACCAACTACTGTAGCCTAAACATTACATATATAAATATTAACATTTATTAGATGAATATTAATTAAATATCATTATTATCTTTCCAAAAATATAAAGTTTTAGTTTCTTTGGAAACATAGATATATAAAAAACTATTACATCAAATATTTACATCTTCTACCACAGAGTTAATCACAACAAGAAACGTTCTTAGTGTTATCATACCTAAAAACATTCTTTATATCCTATGGAAAATGATACCTAATAAATGGTTATTTCAGATGCTTTATAAGGGTAGAAAATGGATATATCAATTAATGATCATATATAAGGATATCATGAACATAAGGGTATTATAAAATGATCTTGAAATTTAAAATTCATACCCAAAAATTCATATAATCATTACTCATGACAAAAATCATGGAAGTTCATATGACAACAATCATAAATGAATAAAAAATCAAGATCTGTGAGAGAAAAACATTTGTATGAGAAAATGTCCTAAAAGAGTGGTATAAATTGTCACATAATCATAATCATAGAAATATTATATCATGTCTACCCACCAAGTCCTTAATTACATGTTAGTCTTGGGATGACCACTTATGCACCTACATCAGTATTGGGATCACTGTCCTTATAGACACTTTTGGTCATTAGATAACCTCCCATACACCCTCTATTGGGATTTTGATAACATATTATGCAACATTTGAACTCATAAAACATTAATTTTTAACCCATGTATTAGAGAGATATAATTAAACCACCAATCACCTATTCAAAATGAATTCATATATATGCCACAAGATCATGAAAACATTTTTCATTATATCAAATTTCAACCTATCGAAAAGAAAACAAATTTAACTAAAATATCATCATCATCATAATAATAAATTTAGATAAAGAGAAAAATTGTAAAATTGGATCATTTTCCCATTAAATAAAAAGAATAATCAATGTATATTTTTTAGATGAAATTCTTTTAAATGATCACTTGAACAGTTCTTGGAGAAAATACCCATCTAATTTTTCTGAAATCTCTTATTTAAAATATAAAATTTTCCAAAAATATGAAGTAAAATTTTATCATTTAAAATAAAAATGTAAACTTTTAAAAAAAATTAATAAAAATTAGAATTCATTTTAACCACAAATTCCATTCATGAGTTATATGTTTAAACTAAAATTCCTTTCATATTTTTGGTAAACATCTAGAAATACCTCATTTGAGAAATGTAAAGAATATTAATTTTCAATATTTTATTGAATGTCCAAAATGGATATACATTAATTTATTAAATAATTTTTAAATGGTAAAAAGATTATTAAAAATATTTTAAATAAAATATAGGCATGGAATAAACATATTCTTGAGTGAATAGAGAAATAAATTCAGTATTTATTAAAAAAAGTATTTTATTATCTGGAGTATTTGATTAGAGTTTATTGAATGGGAAAAATTTACATCACAAAAATAAACATAGAATAATAAAATACAAATAATTTTGGATATATGGATCATATAGTTTAAACATTAGACAAATTAAGCAGAAACAATCCCAGTAAAATGAGATTGTAATGTAAAACTCTTACCTCAAGTATTAATCACTCCATAAATTATCTAACCTAAAATATAATAAATTAAAATTCATTATAAATCTACTAAAAATATCCTTACCTATAATACCATTTATTTCCCAATTATAATATTTAAACACATATTTATTGATTATTATTTATTAAAATCATCATTTGAAGGTGTTAGTTGTTTCGTATTTCATGAAAGTTTCGACTCGAAAGTTAGAGTCCTTTCGAATTGATAATTGTTCCATCATATAAAAAATAATATTCATTTAATAAGTATAATATTTAATCATTTAATACACTTGTATATCTATTAATATTAATTAGTGATGGAAAATTAATTACATCACTTTGTTGAGAAAGTAGTCTATAGATGTGCACAAGTAATACTTTCCACTTTTTGATGGATAGAAAGAAATAATGGTAAATGATAATTAAGAATTTAAAAGTCATTTTTATATCATAAATATTATATATATATGTGTTTGTGTGTGTATTAAATTCATTGTAACAATAAACAATGAAATATAGTGGTGTAAAATGAATAATATCATTATGTGGAGGTCTTATTATACTCACACGCGCAATCGATACTTTCATTTCACATTTCATGGGGAAGTGGTGGGAAATGGTGGTGAAAACATAATAATAACATCTCAGTATATGAATTATACTATATTCATCAAAAAAAATAAACGAATGGGCTTAGATAAGGTGGATGAAGAAAAATAATTAAAAGATCTTGGTTAAGATTCATACCTCTCCTTTGAGATACCTATGTTGGCATACACTGTAAGACATGAAATATTGGTCTTTAGAAAATATCATGGGATAAAGGATGAAGGGAAGTAATATTGGAAGGTTTTTTATTAGGTATATAATGATCTATAAGTATCAAATTTTGTGAATAAGGGAGAAGAATACGTTTCCTTTTATAAGTGTAGGTACATATATGGACTTACCAAAAAGATTTCAATAATATAATGTCACATTCATGTGAATGTGGGTCCAAATGTCCAGGAAAAAATGGATCTATAATATATTTTGGAGATATTTTCAACCAAATTATTAAATTTTATGTGTAATTCGTGTCCTTTTATCTTATTTTAACAACCCCCACCCCCTGATAAACCCATTTTAACCATAATAATGGTTATACAATTTTAATATTTTTATTATATTTTATGAAACAAATATAGTTGGTCCAATTATATTTATTATTGTAATTGAAAATATGGAATAAAGTTTACCATATTAAATTTCTATAAGTGGATCCCTTAAATTTTAAATGATCTCACAAAACACAGTGAAAACTGATTTTTAGACAAATGCATTTTTTAGAATAAAGCTTAATTTACTTCAATTCCTTCCCCTGTGAAAATCATCAAATGAATGTTCAAAATATTGATTAAATATAAAAATTTTAAATTTCAATAAAACTATTAAAATATATATATTAAATTAAAAACACATTGTGTGTATAAAAATACATTTTAGATTTATGTGTTTTTAAGATTAAAATGAACTTATATAAAAGTCAAGTATATTTTTTATTACCATGTAATTAATTAGATTATTTATAATTGAATGAGAAAATTTTTATTTTAATATTAATTTAAAAAATTAATTATCCTTTCCAAATAACTAGATTTAATGAATTGAAATGATATTTTTTGGAAAAACCAATATTTCCACTATTCACTAAAAAATAAATCTTTTCATAACAAAACAAAAAATGTCACCCAAATCTAATATTGAAATTATGTTTTAAAAATAACATTAATTTCCTAAAATAAAATTTGAAAAATGGTATAAATTCATTATAATGTGCATGTGAAAAATGCAATAAAACCCATTTTTATGAAAACTTATTTTTATAGAAAAAAAATGACTTTAATAAAAAATTATTTCATATATAATAGAATTAATCAATAATTTTACATTTTTTTAAAAAAATTATACCTATTTTCTAAAATTTTCTTATTAAAATTCATACTTTCTAATTTAATATAATGGTTATAAAGGATTACTATATCATGGTTCATTCAGACTCAGGGTTGACTGAAATCATGTTATCGAATACCTCAGGTTTGTTTCAAAGAAAATAAATATAAATTATTGGGGTTTTATAAGGTTTCATTCTAAAAAATTAAGAATTGATCAAAAAAACTAAGACCACATTAGGGAATTTTAATCTATTATATAAATTTCACCCCTTCACAATAAAACCACTAGGCGTCTCTCAACTCTAACCCATGCACAACACACTCAATTCACTCTTTAAGTATTAACAATAGCCTAAGGACCATTCAAAGACTAAATCACCACCCATCATAGTATTATAATACATAGAACCTAAACCCAAGTCACACATATTCTTTTCACATGCATTCATGTGTGTAGAGTTATGTATTGAAGTTAACAACTACCATAACATGCAGTTACACTCCTTAATCCAAACTTGTCCAACTCTCATATAGGCACACACTGAAACACGTCAATCAATAATCCCATATCTCACACTATAATATGTAAATCTTTAATTACAATTATTTATAATTAATTATCTAATTTAATTCAATGAGCCATATTCCTTGAAAACATACTAGGCATCCCTGTGATATCGAAACTCCAACAAAAAACATATGGAAGACTCATAAAACTCAACATGGCCTATTTTAAATATATATATTTTTCATCATATTCTGTATAATATAAATTTTTTTACCCAAATATTTTTTAATTGATAATATTTTGAATCATTTTCATTTTATTCGATATTTAAATTCTTTGAATATTTTCCTTGAATTTTAAAATTTTATAGATAAATTTAATAAATGATATTTTCATTAATTTCCATATTTTTCAACCTCATAATCTTGGGTTGATTTTTCATAAAATAAAATAAATATTATATAAGTCTTGTTAATGTTTGTTGGATTCAATTCCACTACTATTTTATTTTTTAATCTATAATTTTTCTTTTGGAATTCGATATTCTGGATTGATATAGTTTCACAAGGTTTTTTGTGATTTTTGTGGAATCACATCTGTGAAAGTCGTTATCCATCCATTTAATGTGGTTTTGATGTTTAAAAATACATGTAATGGTAATTATTATGATGAATAGCTAGATAATGTTAACTCCAGGATTATTCAGACCTGAATAATGGTTCACTGAGATTCATAGATGGGTTGTATAAATGTTTCATTAATGTTCTGGAAACTATATAAGGATAATTAAGAATTATATAGTGACCAAAGGGGTAATTGCACATTAATAGATTCTTCATAAGGTTACTCCTGAACCTCCACTATTTTCCTCAATATATCATTATGGAAAAAAAGTCATCAATGTTATCTCACATATTTTCCACTCGCATGAAGGTTATGACAACCCAATCTTGACATACATTAACATTACATAACTTATTCAGAATACATAAAACATTACACAAATAGATTCTTGAATACCATACTGGTCTAGTGCCTAGGAAACATAAACAAATGTACATAAATGAGCTACATTATCTCCCACTAGGCTCTTCCTGACCAGCATCCTTCTTAGAAAAATCAATCATAATATATATATTCATAACCAAGGAATTGAACCATAAAAATTGGTGAGCTAAAATTATATATAAGGGTAAATAAGGGAGACATGTAATCATAACCATGATTATAAGGGTATGAGAACATTATCATAAAAATTAAATATCATACCCTTCATATCAAAGATTATATATATGAATCATGGCGTAAATAATGGAAGTTCGTAAGACATTAATAATAAGGAAAAAATCACATAATTCATGAAATCATAACATAGGAATGAAACATGTAATTTTGGTAGATCCATAAGTATGTAATATTATTTCCATTGTAGCCAAGGACTCGTTGCAAAGACCATCTTGGTAGTGTAGGTTAACTCCACATACCATCTTGGTAGTCATGGTTCACTCACATGGCCAACTTGGTACCATGAGTTCACTCCCCATACCTTCTTGGAATTTGTGGTTCACTCACATGGAAATCTTAGTAGTCAAGGTACATTCCAAAGACTGTATTATTTTATCTCATGAGATGTAAATCTTTACCCATTACATTGATGGGAGATATAGTTCATACCAATATCATAATGAAATCATATATATATGTTCCACAAGTTAAATAAACAATCATATAATAACCCCTGAAATGAAATGGGTATTTTAAAAATGTAATTATATCATAACCTATATAGAGTCACTTGTTTCAAAATTGTTTCATGAGAAACATATCCCATGAAAAGAAGTTGGATTCAAAATCACATAACCCATGAATGCAAAATGGGTTCCAAAAATACTATTACATAAAAAAATAATCCATTCAAAGAAATAATATGAATGTAAACATTGAATAAATTCCCCATAAAGGCATGATTAACACCAATTTATGTAATATTATATGGGAAATAATTTTGAAAGGTCCTTTAAAAACATTTCTTGAGTAAAATATGCATTCCTGTTTGAAATAATTATTTTTATAACATAAAACCTTTTGAAACCCTTTTTCATAGAATATAGATTTTAAAACATATAATGGAATCTTTGAATACAATAAAAAAAATTTAAATCATTTTTCCTGGAAAATTATCTTTTATGATCTTTTGAAAAAAAATTAAAAAACATGGTTTTTGAATACAATAGATTTTTGACTAAAGAGAGAGACAATAATATTTTACAAAAACATTTTATATTAAGTTCCAAATAGTGGAAACCAATGGTACTAACATATGATGATATTTGGAATAAATAGAGGATAAGGAAACTCATGAGTTTTCTTGAGAGATGGAATATAAGATTTCATCAAAGATGAATAGTCATTAACAATTTCGAAAAGCGATGAGATTGTTTCAATAAACTCTCACCACATGGTTAATTGAGCCCATAAACTTCATGTAGTAAAATGAAATTGCATGAAGCTTCAAATATCATGAGAATATTTGGATTCTATATATAAAATATAAGTATATACACCTCGAGAAAGGTGTTAGGTTCATAATAATAAATTAATCTGAAAGAAGAAAATTTGAGGCAAAACATTTTTACCGATTTGGTATCTTTGGAAACTTAAACCCCATGAAAGAAATTTCATAAAATGGATTTGTTAATAACTATATATTTAATTAAAATATACCTATAATAAAATCATGGGTAGTACATACACCACACAAAAGGAAGAGTGGTGAACATAGCATGTATCTCACAAAAATAAAAAGTGAGAAGAAATCCCCTTATATAGTATCTTAACACTCATCGTACTCATTCAAAACACCTGTATAATAAATATAAATTTATTATAAATAAATTATATAACCATATTATTAGTTATAATACATTATATTCTCTGATTATGACCTTATATTACCCACTTTTTAACTATCTTATGTCAAGGTTTCACTTCGGGCAATATTCTTTTTGTTCTTCACATAAGTCTTAATTTTTTATATCATTGGTCCTTATACTTATATCATGATTCCAGAATGTGAAAAATGATATAAATATCATTTATATTCAGTATTTTTTAAATTAAAATAATCTATATCTTATATAATTATGAAACAAAATACACTGTTCATGGATATGGCATGTCGTACGTATGCATGAACGCTATTTCGGTGTTTTATTTTCTTATTGAAAAAAAGTATATAAATGACATATGTATATATATATATATATATATGTATATAAATATATAATTATTAAATTATCATTATTATATCATATATATCATATATTCTCACTAAAACCATCCTTAATGCATTCCAGGTGGTGAGTGAACAAATCACATTGCTTTGAGGGGGAGGTAGTATAAACTTCCTCAAATGAGATTATCGTATTAACACCAACTAGAAAGTAAAATATATGTGTTTTAAAAATGAATAAATAATCTTAAATACATAATAAATATCATATATAACATATACAAACATATCTTTTGTCATAATGTCCCCCATGAGAGGTGGTAAGGAAAATTGAACAATCATTATTTAGTGAGGCGGTAGTTCACCGTACACATAAACAGTATGTTCGTTATCCATTAGATAAAGTTTTGTGTAATTGTAGGGGGAATACCTAGAATAAAAAAATCATATTATATTTAGGATATTTTTTCATACAATCATGGATAAAATAATGTGTAGGGGTGGATAAGAATGTACAAGAAAGGACTTGAGAGAATATGTTACCTCTTGATCAGGTAACTCCTTTTGGTTTTTTCAAAAAAGCATCCTAGGATTTCCTTATGGACAAGGTAAGGATTATAAGAGGAATATTGGGATTTAGGGAAGATTATTTGGAAGTAATTCTTTGAAATTAAATGGTTTGATATGTGTAAGGAAGTGGGAGTGGTGGTGGCTTTTTATATGGAAGGAAAATGACTCACCTGAAATTTTTAGAAACAAGTTAGGTATAAAAATGTTCTTATACAAAAATAATAATAACTAAATAAACACAATAATGGAATGTGTATAGAAAAATATGGATATATAATGGGTGTTGGACTAGTGGATAATTCATTTGGGCCCTTAATTTTATGGTTTAGTCCCTTATTAAGCTTAATTTGGCCTTAATCATTGTGATTATTTTTAATAACTTTTACATGTTATTTTGTAAAAATTATATTGTTCTTATTAGACTATAAATATTATACTGAATACAATGGTGTATGTCAGTTTTTCAAAATTCAAATCTCTGAAGCTGAAAAATTAAGATTAATGCTAATCTCACAGACAGGATGAAATTACGGGTTTTTAAAGTAGAAAAAAGTTCAAAAGTTTGTTAATATTTTAGATTAAATTTCAAAGTGAAATGGATTATAGTTATTTAAATTATATTAATATATTTAATATTTATCTAACGTAACCTTAAAAAATTATTTTATTATTTAACATTTACAATTAATTTAACAAAAATGTAGTTTTTAACTAAAAATCAGTATTTTCACTATTCATAAAAAATGATGTTTCTCCGAAAAATACCAAAAATTCACCGTAAGATAATTTATACATTATAAATTCAAAAATTAACTTTATTTTATGAAAATAAATTTCTAAATGTGTCTATAATTAATTTTATTAATAAAAGTGAATTATTCGGGAAAATAGTATTTTAAAACATAAATGGACTTTACAAAAAATCATATATTTAATTATTCATATGTTTTATTTATATAAAACAATTATTTACAATATTTGAAAATTATTTATCACTATCACATTACTAATTTTAATTTATAGTTTATAATTATATCATTTAAATAATTATGTCATTAAAACGATGTTTCATAGAGACTCTCTCCTACATGTGATTTATACTAAGTCAGTGTTCAGTGTATCATATGTAACACCCCAAGGTTTTGAAAATAAATATAGAATGCAATTTTATAAACACAACTTTTCCTCTTCTATGTTTTGAATTTCAAAAAATGGGCATCTAGAGTTGTGTTCGGTAAGTCATTTGGAGTCTGATAGAACAAACATGATTTTTGGTGAATAGTAACATACCCTTATGAATAGTAATATGCCCCTTGAACAGTAAATAATATTATTATTTTATTTTCTTAAGGCAATATGATAATGGTATCTTAATTAATTTTTCAATGTCACATAAAACTAATTGCACTTCAAGATTGTTATTTTTCAAATTAACTATGATCTTATTTAAAAATTAAATTAATATTATTTAGAAAATTATTTTTGAAAAAAGGATTTCAATTTCTAATTCAACATGTCAAAAAATGGTAGCGGTTAATTTTTGGGATTTTTCAGAAATTCAAGAATTTTTTATGAATAGTAAAATATGATAAAATACGATAAATGCTAAATACTTGATTTCTGCATCATAGGTGATGCAAGGATGTTGTAAGCTCACCTGGTTTGAACTCACATTCCATTATTACTATTATGGGTCACATGAAACAATACTATTGGTTGTCTTGAGGGAAATAATAAAATAATGAATTAAATATTCAAAAATTATCCATCTCCTCCACTATAACCCCCCCCCCCCCCCCCCCACTACCTCTTCTCTTCACTCCTCTAAGCCGTGAAGATCCATAAAGTTATTCCCAAATACCCTTCCCTAGTCACTCCCCACGACCAGGAAGCTCTTTTTCTTTCCAAAATACCTAAATCCCTTCCCTTAAGAAGTCTCTCAAGGAGGTTATTTCAAGAGGTAAAGCACCCTTCTTTTTCTTTTGGTTTCATTTCAATTTATATTATTTTTCTATCCTCTCCTCACATCCTCTGTCCAAATGATCATTATAACTCAAGTAACATCTATATACTAGATTTATATCATGTTAATAGAAGAACCACCATAAATATACATACTCCCTCCCATTTATTTTATAAATTGAAATCGTCGTCCATGAGATTCTGATTTATAACCTTCATGGATGACGAAGTTTCATTCTTCAATTTCATCTTAATTAATAGTCATGAAACCATATTCATGGTTGAACTAGACTATAATATATAGGTTATAACCTAATTAATATTCAGTAACTAGAATATGTACATATAATTAAGTTATAGGACAAAACTAGTTCATAATATTCCAAATACCGCCAAAAAATCAAAGTGGTGGTCATCTAATGATTCATCCTCATTCCATGTAACCAAATGATATAAATGAAAATTATACATTCTCTATGTTCATTAATAGTATATAATTCCATTCCTGGAGATTTTTATCCATTCCTCATTAACTTCATCACTTAAAAACAAGTGAACTGAATATGAAAACAAAGGAAACGAACACTCCAGAACAATGAAATTCAATACAATAACTTATCAATAAAGACATAAATGAACTAACCAGAATTATGTTAAAATAAATACATGTCTAATAGGTGCTGAAATAATTTATTAACAAGTACAATTTCATATTCCAGGAGCTTAAGTAGAAGAACGGAACACATTTGGAGTTAAGGTAAGGGGTTTCTCGTCTCACTTTCATTTCTGTGAGATTTCCATTGTTCGCCAATTATTCCTTATATTTGGTATATGTGTATTTCCATTTGATATATGATAACATGATTATATTTATATTCAAGTTATTAAATGATTCAATTTATGGTTATTAAGTTCTGGTTATACGGTTCGACTGATTACATTGTGGTAAGGGACTTTGTCTCAGCTGCCATTTTCATTGTGACTATCTTTGTATGTGCACCTAATAATAATTATATGGTGTAACTACTTCCCATTTGAGATAAGTTTTCATGTGAAATTATATTTATATTAAATATCCGTAATCTCATGTCATGGATATGTTTTTTGTCTAAACCGTATACCATTTTACATATGGTGTTTATTTGGAAAGTTATTTTAAATATGGAAATATTGATGAATCTCTATATTCTACTCTATGCAGATATTGAAAGGGAATATTTCTCTTGTATTGAATCAATTTATAAATAATTATTTGGACATGTATTGGCGGTTGGGGCCTGCTATAGCCCCTCGATGCATCGGTAGTTCTCATGAGACAAAACAGTTTGGCGACAAACCCTTCGAGTTTGTTTCCAAAAATCAGAAGGGTTTCTACCCATAGAACTAAACAATTTTTACGTTATTATGGTTTCATGTGCCAAATACATGAAATCCAATTAATAATCATTATCTTTATTCATTATCAGTTATTATTACTATCCATGAGGTTTTCACTATGACAAAATCTATGGATGCAGTTTCATTCTCAGTTTACTAATGGCATTAGTTATTCATTTATTCACTATGCCATATTGATTATATCAGATTGATTGTGATTCATTTGTTATTGTACTCATGATTATTCTATTTTTAACCCTTAATAAACATTTTAGCTCACCCCTTTTATTGTCTACCTTCGACAGGTGATGAAGAGATGTTCTTCTTTTGAGTTCATGTGGATGCAGATTTTAGTTTTTGTTTTTTATTGTATTTTGTAACCTTTTCCAATGTAATTTGAGTTACATCTATATATCAAGTTTCTTCAAGACTAATAAACTGATCTATCCTTTTGGATTTTAATTCCTTCTAACCATTCCAATATCACAAGTAATGCATCAGCTCCATCCTAGAGGGGTCGGGGTGTTATAGTTGGTATTAGAGGAAGTTTAGTAGAAAACATGGAAACTAGAGATGTATGGTAGGGAACAAAGTCCTAAGGTAATATCTGAGGATTAACATACAATAACTTCCTGTTATTTTGGTAAGGAATAGATTTTGTGGATATTTTAAGAAATATATCCCTATCTAGATACGAGAAGGTAGAGGCAGCTCTGGCACATATGTATCAAGGGGTAAAACCCAAAAACACCGCTTTGAGCTAGACTCGGACGGGAACTGGTGCACGACAACAGGCCTTGTTGCACTCTTGGTTACAACACTCCTAGAGGATATGCATAGTATAATTAATTTTTTCTTTATAATCCATTATGAAGGAGTTAATGTAAATTTTTACTTAGAGGAACCATGTTTATAAGATTAGCTATGCATAGAATTTCAATATATGTTGAGTGATTTTCTATTTGAGATTCATAAACTAATCTAGTGTATCCCATTATTTAGAAATGGAATCTAATGGAAGAAGGGGAATCAATACTTGTGGGAAAGGTTGGGATCTCCCTACTGATCAAGTCAACACAGTCAATGTTGGAGAAGATCAGATCATGAACATATTGGGACAACTTACTCAATTTGTAATGAATAACCATTCAACACCTGTGTTGGATCGTTTCATGTGGTAGAACCCCCCATATTTCAGTGGGACTACTAATCCAGTGGTTTCTTAATAATGGATCAAGTCCCTTGAAAATATATTCATGGCATTAGGATGCAATGAAAATGAAAAGGTAGTACTGGAAGTATATTGTCTCAAGGGAAACGCTGATCAATGGGGGTCCTTGATTCAAAATACCATGGCGGAAGAAGAGATAGAGGATATTGAATGGAGGACTTTTAAGGAAATATTCTGCGAAAAATATTTCCCTCGGGAGCAACTAACTGAAATGAAGTGGAAATTCCTTGGCTTAAAACAAAGGAAAGAAGACAGTGTTGCAGAGTATGAGGCTACCTTCACAAGTCTAGCTAGGTATGCCATGGATTATGTATGTGACTCGAAAGAAAAGATTGATCATTTCGTTGAAGGCCTTAATCCAAGTCTTCGAAGGGCACTGGCTTCTCCATCATTTTCATCATATGATGAAATTTTATCATGTGCCATCAAAACATAGAAGGAATTTTCTAGATCAAATTTTTTCAAAGGAAACCAAGATAAGAAGAGTAATTCTAATAACAAAGGAAAGGGAGAAGCACCAAAGAAAATCAAGGGAATGAATAGTTTCCCATTATGCGACAACTATAGAAATAATCATCTCAGCAAATGCTTGAAAGGCACGGGAGTCTGCTATAACTATGGAGAAAAGGGTCATCGATCTGATGAATGCATGGGGAACAAACAATTAAATGATGTTCAAAGCTATAATTGGAGAGATATGAAACACTATTCAAATGAGTTTCCTAAGCACCAAGGAAACATGCCACAGAAAAATCCCAGAGAGTAGGAAAGAGCCTATGTGATTACAACCACGGAGGTTGAAGTTCCTAGTGACGTGGTGGCAGGTACTTTAATTGTTTCCTCAAACTTAGCCACCACTTTATTTGATTCTTTATCATCGCATTCATTTATATCCTCACAGTTTTCCAAGAAAATTATATATGTCCAATCTGATTTAAAAAAGGAGTTGTCAGTCAAAACTCCCATGGGATGTATCATTGCAACAAAGGCATGTCGACCTGTCCCCCTCCAAGCACCAAAACGTGCTTTAGTTTCTAGCCTTGACATCATACCCATGACTAAATTTGGTATAATTCTTGGTATGGATTGGCTATCAAATTATGATGCGAGGAATTATTGCAAGAAAAAGGAAGTTACAATTTTTGAAAATGGTGTATAATCTCTTGTCTTTAGGGCAGAAATTTCGCCACCTGATTCCTATCTAGAACCACCCCCAGAATCTCCATTGAATTCAATACTTAGAGAGGAAGATAAACCAAAATCTATGGGAGACGAAAGAAATCTTAAAATTGAACATTTGCACATAGTGAAAGAGTACATTTATGTATTTCCATAGGATTTACCTGGATATACTTAAGAGTAGGATGTTGATTTCTCTATTGATTTAACTTCTGATGCAAGACCTATATCAAATACTCCCTATAGAATGGCCACTGTGGAGTTATTGGAGCTGAAGAAACAACTATAAGAGTTGAGTGACAAAGGATTTATTCGACCTAGTGTTTCTCTATGGGGAGCCCCGGTCTTGTTTGTAATGAATAAAGATGGATCCATGAGGATATGAATTAATTACAGAGAAATCAATGCTATTACAATAAGTAATAAGTATCCTCTACCTCGTATTGATGATTTATTTGACCAACTTCATAGAGATAAATACTTTTCAAAGATTTACCTTCGATCTGGATATCATCATTTGAGTGTGAAGAAGGAAGACATTCCGAAAACAATGTTTCGAACCCCGTACGGGCATTATGAGTTTACAGTGATGCCTTTTGGACTGAAAAATGCACCCTCTGTTTTCATGGATCAAATGAACAGATTTTTCAAGGAATATCTCGATGATTTTGTGGTGGTATTTATTAATGATATCTTTGTATACTCAAAAAGCTATGAAGATCTTGAAAATCACTTGCGCATTATCCTCAAGACTCTTAGAGGAAATAAATTATATGGGAAGTTTAGAAAATGTGAATTCTGGCTTCAGTCAGTTTCTTTTCTAGGACATATTGTCTCTAAGGATGGAATCCTAGTTGATCCTTGAAAGACAAAGGCAATCCAAGAATGGCCCACTCCAATAAATATAACTGAGGTACGCAGCTTTATTGGCTTAGTAGGTTATTACCGGAATTTTGTGCAGAATTTTGCCCGACTGGCTAACCCACTAATGAAGCTCACACATAAAGGGGTTAAATTTTTTTGGACAAAAGATTGTAAAGAATTTTTTGAATAACTGAAGAGAAGATTAGTCAATGCTCTTATATTGACTCTACCATCGGGGAATTACGGGTTTTTTATTTATAGTGATGCTTCAAAGAAAGGACATGGTTGTGTCCTTTTGCAAAATTATAGGGTTATTACTTATACATCAAAACAACTAAAAGTTCATGAGAAAAACAATCCTACTCATGATATTGAGTTAGCTGCTGTAATCGTTCTTTTGAAGATATGGATACATTATCTCTATGGTAAAAAATGTGAGATTCATACTGATCACAAGATTTTGAAGTATATTTTCTCACAGAATGAACTCAACATGAGGCAAAGGAGATGGCCTAAACTACTCAAGGATTATTATTGCACGATACACTACCACCTGGAGAAGGAAAATAAGGTGGAAGATGCTTTGAGTAGAAAGTATCATGGAGGTTTGAACAATATGAGAGTTGAAAGAGATCCTATTTTCATGGATCTAGTAAAGATGGATATGGGAATAACCATGGAAGTTGAAACCTCAATTATTTTTCAAATGGTTGCAAAACCATCTTTACTAGAAAGGATAAAAAGTTCTCATGCTGATGATGATGAGTTTCAAAAGAAGATTAATGTTGTGAATGAAGGAAGACTGAGTGACTTCGTATATAAATATGGAATTTTAAAATTTCGGAAGAGACTTTGTGTTCCCAATATACCTGATCTAAAAAGGGAATTTTTGGATGATGCTCATAGTTCCAATTTCTCTATACACCCTCGTAACACTAATATGTATAGAGATTTGATGGAATATTTTTGGTGGGAAAACATGAAGAGAGAGATTGCTGATTTTTTGTCAAGATGTATGGTTTGTCAACAAGTGAAATCTGGAAGGCAATAGCCTGGAGGAGTATTGAAACCTCTTCCAATACCTGATTGGTAATGGGATAATATCATGATGGACTTTGTCATGGGACTACCAAAGACTCCTATAAGGAACGATGAAATATGGTTCATTGTTGATCATCTTACCAAGTCATAACATTTTCTTGTTATAAGAGAAGATATACCACTTGAACGTCTAGCAAGACTATATATTAATGAAGTTGTGAGACTTCTTGGACTACCCCTATAAATTTTATCTGATCGTTATCCATGTTTTACATCATGATTCTGGAAAAGTCTTCAGAAGGCCCTAGATACTAATCTTCATTTGAGCACTGCCTACCACCCACAAACTGATGGACAATCAGAACGGACTATTCAAACATTGGAAGACATGTTGAGGTCTTGTTCACTTGATTTTCAAGGTATGTGGGATCAGTACTAACCTCTTGTATAATTTTCATACAACAATATCTTCCATTCAAGTATACAGATGGAACCCTATGAAGCATTATATTGGAGGTGATGTCGTACACCAACTTGCTGGGATGATGTTGGTGAAATAAAGATCATGGGCCTAGAACTTTTTGAAGAAACAATAGAAAAGGTGAAGATTATTGAGAACCATATCAAAATAGGTCAAAGTAGGCAAAAGATCTATGCGGATAACTGAAGGAAGGATTTGGAGTTTCAAGAAGGTGATCACATTTTCTTAAAGGTATCTCCATGGAAGGGTATTATACGATTCGGTAAGAAGTGAAAATTATGGCCCAGGTACATTAGACCTTTTGAAATTTTGGACTGAATTGGAGTCGTAGATTACTGTTTGTCAATGCCTCCAATTCTCTTTAAGGTTCAAAATGTGTTCCACGTGTCAATGTTAAGAAAGTACATGCCAAACCCAACACATGTACTCATTTATGAAGAAGTGGAACTTGAGCCCAATCTATCTTACTGTGAAGATCCTATCAAGATTCTTGATACTAGAGAACAAGTATTGAGAAATTAGATGACTCGACTGGTAATGTTTTTATGGAGGAACCATAAGATGGAGGAAGTAACATGGGAGCTGAAGGAGCTTATGTTAAAGACATACTCGAATCTTTTTAGGTAATATTCTGTGAATTTCGAGGATGAGATTTTTATAAGGAGGGGAGAATGTAACACCCAAAGGTTTTGAAAATAAATATAGAATCCAATTTTATAAACACAACTTTGCCTCTTCTATGTTTTGAATTTCAAAAAATGGTCATCTACAGTTGTGTTCGGTAAGTGATTTGGAGACTGATAGAACAAACTTGATTTTTAGTGAATAGTAAAATACCCTTATGAATAGTAATATGAATAGTAATATGCCCCTTGAATAGTAAATAATATTATTATTTTATTTTCTTAAGGAAATATGATAATGGGATCTTAATTATTTTTTCAATGTCACATAAAACTAATTGCACTTCAAGATTGTTATTTTTTGAATTAACTATGACCTTATTTAAAAATTAAATTTATAATATTTAGAAAATTATTTTTGAAAAATGGATTTCACTTTTTAATTCTACACTTCAATAAATGGTAGGGGTGAATCTTTAGGATTTTTCTGAAATTCAAGAATTTTTTATGAATAATAAAATACGATAAAATACGATAAATGCTAAATACTTGATTTACTGCATCATAGGTGATGCAAGGATGATGTAATCCTACTTGGTTCGAACTAAAAATCGATTATTACTATTAGGGGTCACATGAAACAATACTATTGGTTTTCTTGAGGGAAATAATAAAATAATGAATTAAATATTCAAAAATTACCCCTCTCCTCCACTATAAACCCCCCCCCCCCACCCCCCTACCTCTTCTATTCACTCCTCTAAGCCTTGAATCTCCTCAATGTTCTACCCAAATACACTTTACTAGTCACTCCCCACGACCAGGAAGCTCTTGTTCATGCCAAAAGACCTAAATCCTTTCCCTTAAGGAGTTTCTCAAGGAGGTTATTTCAAGAGGTAAAGCACCCTTCTTTTTCATTTGGTTTCATTTCAATTTATCATCTTTTACTATCCTCTCCCTACCTCCTCTGTCCAAATGATCATGATAACTCCAGTAACATCTATATACTGGATTTATATCATGTGAATGGAAGAACCACCATAAATATTCTTACTCCCACCCTTTTATTTTATAAACGAAATCGACGTCCATGAGATTCTGATTTATAACCTTCGTGGATGATGAAGTTTCGTTCTTCAATTTCATCTTAATTACTAGTCATGAAACCATATTCATGGTTGAACCAGACTATAATATATATGTTATAACCTAATTAATATTTAGGAACCAGAATATGTATATATTATTAAGTTATATGACAAAACTAGTTCATAATATTCCAAATACCGCCAAATAATCGAAGTGGTGGTCATCTAATGATTCATCCTCATTCCATGTAACAAAATGATATAAATGACCATTATCAATTATCTTTGTTCATTAGTAATATATAATTCCAATCCTAGAGATTTATAACCATTCCACATAAACTTCATTACTTAAAAACAAGTGAACCGAATATGAAAATAAAGGAAACGAACACTCCAGAACGACGAAATTCAATACAATAACTTATCAATAAAGACATAAATGAACTAACCAGAATTATGGTAAACTAAATATATGTCTAATAGGTTCTGAAATAATTTATTAACAAGTACAATTTCATATTCCAGGATCTTAAGTACAATAATGGAACACGTTTTTAGTTAAGGTAAGGGGTTTCTCATCTCACTTTCCTTTCTGTGAGATTTCCATTGTTCACCAATTATTCCTTATATTTGGTATATGTGTACTTACATTTGATAAAAGATTTCATGATTATATTTATTTTCATGTTATTCAATGATTCACTTGATGGTTATAAATTTCTGGTCAAACAGTTCAACCAAATACATTGTGGTAAGGGACTCTGTCTCAGTTGCCATTTTCGTTGTGACTATCTTTGTATGTGCACCTAATAATTATTTTGTGGTCTACCTAATACCCATTTGAGATCACTTTTTATGTGAAATAATATTTATATTAAATATCCATAATCTCATGTCATGGATATGTTTGTTTTCTAAACCGTATACCATTTTACATACGGTGTTTATTTGGAATGTTATTTTAATTATGGAAATATTGATGAATTCATATACTCTACTATATATGAATATTGAAAGGGCATATTTCTCTTGTATTGAATCAATTTATAATGAATGCTTTGGATATGCAGTGGTAGGTGGGGCCAGCTATAGCCCCTCGATGCATCGGTAGGTCTCATGAGACAAAACAGTTTGGTGACAAACCCTTCGAGTTTGTTTCCAAAAATCAGAATGGTTTTTACCCATAGAACTAAACCGTTTTAATGTATTATGGTTTCATGTTCTAGATACATGATGTCCAATTAATAATCATTCTCTTTATTCATTATCAGTTATTAATATTATCCATGAGTTTTACTTTTAAAAAATCTATGGATACAGTTTCATTCTCAGTTTATTAATGGAATTAGTTATTCATTTATTCACTATGCCATATTGATTATGTCAGATTGATTGTGATTCACTTATTATTGTACTCATGCTTCCACTATTTGTAACCCTTACTGAGTGTTTAATCTCACCCCTTTCATTGTCTACCTTCGAAAGGTGATGATGATAAGGTCTTCTTTTGAGTTCCTGTGGATGAAGATTTTAGTTTTTGTTATGTATTGTATTTTGTAACCTTTTCCAATGTAATTTGATTTACATCTATATATATAGTTTCTTCAAAACAGCTAAACTGATCATTCCATTGGGATTTTCATTCCTTCTAACCATGCCAATATCACAAGTAATGCACCGGCTCCATCCTAGAGGGTTCAGGGTGTTACATCATACGCCAAGCCAGTATTGTGTGTAATGTATTCCAAGTCGGTGATGCATGTAACAGATAGTTATTTGGTTCTGTCTGAAATGAATATTTGACTTAATTCATTACAATACACAAATTCATATTGAATTTATTCCAAAACAAATGTCCATAAAAACATGGGGTGTAACATTCTACCCTGCTTAAAATGAATTTCTCCCTCGAAATTTGTCACTCAAGTCAAAAAAATGAGGATAATTCAGCTTCATCGTATCCCCAAGTCCCCACATAGGTTCCCCTAACTTGTGATATTTTCACAAAACTTTTACTAGGTCTGTGGTCTTGTTTCGTAGAACTCTCTTTGATCGGTCCATAATTTCAACTTGTTGTTTTTTGTAAGAAAGATACTAATACAGTAGTATGACCTCTGAGTTAATACATTTGAAGTGTAAATTATGTACTTACACAATAGATATATATGTAACACATTATGGACTTTAGAGATATTTGGAATAAGTTCCAAGCGATAGGTTACCCTCCCAATATGCTCAAGAATCTCAATGGGATCGATATACCATTGTTTTGGATTCCCGTTCTTCCCAAATATCATAACATTTTTTCAGGGTGAGATAAATAGAAACACCTTTATACCAACATAAAATTATAAATCATGTCGATGGTTATCAGCATAATGTTTCTACTGCCTATGAGCTTCATTGATATATTGATGAATGGTTATAACCTTCTCGATAATTTCTTTTGTGATCTTAGGTCCCAATAGATTTCTTTCTCCAACATAATCCCATCACATTAGAGTTCTAAACGTCTACCCATAGAGGTATTTATAATGTACCATATAAAATTTTGAGTTAAAGCTATTATTTTATGAAAACTCAAATAGAATAAATTTTTTATCCCAACCACCCTTGATATCCAAAGAATAACATCTCAACATATCCTATAGGGTTTGAATCATTATTTCAGACTGAGAATCTCTCTAAGTATGACAAGAAGTGATGAAACTCAATTAGGGATAAATTTATTACTGACGACTTCACCAAAACATTGAGGTAAACCTCAGATCTTAATATGATACAATGGAATGTGGTACTCCATGAAACATTACCACTTTTTTAATGTATATCATAGAAAGTTGATCCAAATAGATGTATTCTCTAATAGAGATGAATTATGATGTATTATTAAAGAAATAGACTACCACCCACATAGCATTAAACCCTTTAGAGGTTTTGTGTAATCTAACAACAAAATCCATAGTGATTTTCTCCCATTTCCATTCTGGTATGGGTAAAGGATGAAACATCCCCTTTAACTTTTGTCTATTATCCTTAACTTTTTGGCATACCAAGCACTGAGATACAAACTCTATGATATATCTCTTCATGTCATCCCACCAAAATTATTCTTTCATGTCCTTAAACATATTTTTACTTTGATGATGAATAGATAATGAATAACATTGAATTTCCTCTAACATTTCGTTCTTCAAATCTAGTATGGAAGAAACACATGCACAGTTCCTAAATCTTATCATTCTATCTTAATCAAGGTTAAACATAGGATTATTTACAACTTTCTTTTCAATCTCTCCATCTTCATTTTTCGCCTCGTTAATTTTCACTTGGAATGATGGTTGAACATTCACTTGAGAAAGATAAAATTTCCCCAAATCCATTTATATTTCTATCTCCATCCTTTGAAAATATAGAAATATTGGATCTTTTGTGATCTTCATCAGGGTCAAGCTAGCATGATCTTTCCGACTCAAAGCATCGACCATCTTGTTCACATTACCAAGGTGATAATGTATTTAGAAGTCCTAATCCTTTATCAACTCTGTCAATATTCTTTGGAACATGTTCAATTCCTTCTATGTGAATATATATTTCAGACTTTTATGGTCGGTATATATATATCACACTTTTCTCCATAAAGATAATACCTCTTTATCCTTAATGAAAAAATTACCACCACTAACTCTAAATCATGATTTGGGTAATTCATCTCATGAATCTTCAACTTTCATGAGGACAGTCTATAACCATATTATTTCTACATACGAAAACAACACAATCCATTCTTGGATGCATCAATGAATATTACAATCCCTTCTCCACTATAGGGTAATATAAACACAGGTGCACTGACCAACCTTCTCATTAGTTCCTTGAAATGTTCCTCACATTCATCTGTTGAGGGGAACAAGAAACCCTTTCATGTTAACATAGACAGAAGACTAGATATTCATGAGAAATTCTCTACAAACCATTGATAATATCAAGCTAAACCATGAAATCTATGGATCAGTCACCGTGGTTGGTCTAGGACAGAATTAAATGGCATCCTACTTGGATGGATCTATTGTTATACAAACTATTGAGGTTATGTGACACAAAAATGGAACCTTTTGCATCCAAAATTCACAATTCGTAAATTTTTCATATAGATTCTCTATCTTTAGGGTATTTAGTACAATTCACAATTGATCTTCATGCTCTTACTTTCTCTTTGAATAAGAATATCATCTATAAAGACCAGCACAAACATATCAAGGTATTCTCTGAAGACTTTGTTCATTAAAACCCTGAAGATAACAGGGGAATTAGTAAGAATAAAAGGCATCACTATATATTCATAGTGTCCATACCTTGTATGGAATGTTGTCTTATGAATCTCCTCTTTATTGACCCTCAATTGATGATATCCAGAATGAAGGTCAATCTTCAAAAAAAATTGAGCTCTGCCCAGCTGATCAAATAAGTCATCAATATAGGAAAAATGATACTTTTTCGTTATTTTGATCTTATTCAACTTCTGATAATCAATGCATAGTGGAATTTACCCATATTTATTTATCGCAAAAAGAAATGATGCACCCAAGGTGACACACTTGGCTGAATGAATTCCTTATAAATATTTTTTTGGATGTGCTTCTTCAATTCATAAAACAAAATTGAAGATATTATATAAGGAGTCATTGAAATTGTCCTGGAACAAGGTATGAGTTATGTTGAGAATTCAACATCATGTTTTGGTTGAAGACTAGGAAACTCTCTATAAAGACATCCAGAAAATCCCAAACAATAGGTATTTCATCTATGTTGATTTTATCCCTAATAATTGGAGATAAACAACCATTTTGAATGGTAATAAAGACCCATACACCGGATTTAATCTCCATTGAAAGTTCATACTTATCATCACATGGATGGATGATCATAGGAGGGTTTTAAATATAAAAATTAACTTCCCTTCCTTGAAAATTGATGTGGGATTTATTGAGATATATCCAACTGATGCCGAATATGAAATCAAATTAAACTAAAGTAAAAAAGATAAGATTTTCAGAAATCACATTCCCACAAACATCAATTAGAGATGAATCATAGACTTTAGATGAAATCACTGTACAATTGGGGGTTTCCACTGCTAATTACACATCTAATTATTTTTGTGGAATCTTGACACCCTTATAAAAAATTTATATATGAATGATTGGGTATATCCAAAATCAAATATGACATTAGTAGTTCTAGAGTAGATTGTAAGTGTACCTTTGATCATCTCATTGTCTCACCCCTCATCAGAAATAGAGATTGCATGAGATTTCCCCTTGTCACTTAGATTAATAGGTTGTTGACATTGATCATCATAAATAGACCTTGGGTTTGTGCAGTTGTTAGCATAATTCCCATTCTCTTTACAATTTTAGCACTAAATTGTTGAAGGTTAATTATGTGCTTTTTTTTCAATTGAAAATATTATTTAACTTCTTCCCATCACATCAGAAGTCAAATACTTGATGGTCTTCCCTTCCACACTAAAAATATTTGTTGGACCCCTTATGGAAATTTCTTCTATGTTTCTTCCCACACATAGATCCTAAAATAAAGTTCATCTTCATTTATTCATGGTTTTTATATTTTTCTTTAAATTCCATATTCCTCTTCTTGTCAAAACCAAGAGATTAATATATGACTCTATCCTCTATTTAATCCTAGATTTCACTATGCACAATCTCTTTATAGAAACCAAAGTATCTTATGTACAACACCCTTTTGAGACTTTTCTTTAATCCAATTAATAACCTATCAAATTTACTTTCGGGTTGGATGATCATTCCTAAAGTGTACCTTGCAAGTATCATTAAATTAGCCTTGTAGGTACTAATATAATCATTATCCCTTTTATTTAACTGAAGGAACTATTCCTCCATCTCAGTAAGAAGAACATGGGGAAATTACTTATTGAAAAATAAGTACTTGAACTTGTCCAAACCCATGGATTAAATCTTATCTTCCTTTCTTATTTTCATAATTAGAGTCTACCATTGATCTAATTTTCCTTTCAACAGATAGACAGCCAGAATGACTTTATCATTCTCTAGATAGTGAATAATGGAGAATATATTTTTAGTGGTAATGATCCATTCTTTATCTACAAGTAGATCAGAAGACCCTCTGAAAGAAGGAGGACATTTCCTCATGAAAGACTCAATAGAATTTTGTTCCCTCTTTTTCTCATTAGGAAGTCCACCATGATTCAGAGATTGAGAAAGTTATACGATCCTAGTAATAAGATTCTTAATTCCATCACCCTTAGCAATTAGTTTCTCTAAAGGAAAATCATCACATTGTCTGTTACAATCACCATTAATGTGTTTCCTTCAGGTTCCAACCAATGACTAAAACCAAAATCATGAACTAAGAAATATTTTTCTTAATGGGGAAGAACATAACCAAGAAAAAACAATTATAGGATTTCTAACATATGAAACCTTCTTTAATCTAGGACATAATAGTTTTATCCTTGGTTATTCATAAAAAACTTATATTTAAATACTTTAGTATGGTTCATGAATAGTTTGTGAATTTCAAAAGCATATCCCCTGGGAGTGTCAAACCAGGTGTGTAGCAGGGCCCATTATCATGTAACAGATTACCCCGAGTTAGGTCTAGAACCTATTTTCGGAGTTATTATCCCTAGGTATATATGTTCAAGATCCACATCCACTTAAACTATCAATACATAGATGTATTATTAAGAAACCACTCATTCTATCCTTTACCAAAATTCCAAATCATTTTCCAAAAAGTTGAGTCTTCCTTGTACTTATCCTTAGATAGGTCCCTAGGTTTCTCACTATGGTTTTCTTATCCTAGTTTCCAAAGGTCATATAAAATCTTCCTTTGATTCCAACTATAAAGACCCAATCATGACTTACATTATTATTTCATAACTTTTATAGAATACATAAAAATTGACATAAGTAGACGCTTGAAGACTATACTAGTCTAGTGCCTTTGGAAACATCGAAACCTAAACATAGGTACATAAATGAGATACATTATCTCCCACTACGTTCTTCTTTACTATCACCCTTCTAAGACAAATAAAACATAATAAGTATCTTTATACCTGGGGAAGGAAACATAAAAAGTGGGAGGTCAAATTCTTAGAAAGTGTAAAAAAGGGAGACATATAAGCATAATAATGAGCATAAGTGTTTGAGAACATGATCATGAAAAGATAATATCATACTGTGTATATCAATGATCATATACATGAATCATTTCAAAAAGCATGGTAGTTTGTAAGACATGAATAATAAGGAAATAAAAAACATAATCCATGAAATCATAAATTAGTAATAAAACATGGGATTATGGCAAACACATAATCATATAATATGATTTCAAAAGTACTAAAGGCATTGATACCAAGACCATCATGGCAGTATATGTCCACTCCCCATACCATCTTGGTACTCCTAGTTTTCTCCCATGGTCATCTTGGTAGCATGAGTTCAGTCCTCATACCATCTTGGGAGTAATGGTTCTCTCCCATGGCCATCTTGGTGGTCAAGGTTCATTCCCAATACCAAATTATTTTGTCTTAAGAGATATAAATCATTACCCAATGCATTGAAGGGAGATATAGGTCTCACCAGTATCATAATGAAATCATGCATTCATGTGCCAAAATATCATATCCTAACCCATGAAATGAAATGGGTATTGTAGATATGTAATCCTGTCATAACATATAGGAAGATATAGGTTTCATAATTTATTTATTATAAACATAACTCGAGAAAAAAATTCAGGTTCAAAAGTATATGATCCGTGAATGTGGAATGGGTTCCATAAACATAATTCCATAAAAACATAATCCATTCAGAGAAATAATATGAATGTAAACATTGAATAAATTCCCCATAAAATCATGATTAACACTAATGGATGTTATCTTCGATGGTAAATAATTATTAAAGTCCTTTTAAAAACATTTCTTGACGAGGATATCATTTTTTATTTGTAAGAATACTTTTATAACATAAAATCCTTTGAAAACCATTTTCTTTGAAAATATATTGGAAAAAAATAAAACATTTTTAAAATAATTTTTCATTGAGAATTGTCTTCAATGTTGTTTTGAAAACATTTTTTTAAGCATTTTTTAAGAAATGGGTTTTGAATATGATAGATTTCCAACCAAAGAGAGAGATGGTCAAATTTTACAAGGAAATATTATCCTAAGTAAAAAAGTGTAGAAAAAATGGTATGAACTGATGATAATATCTGGCATAAATAGAGTATAATTAAACTCATGATTTTTCTTGAGATATAATAAATAGGATTTCATGAAAGACATATAGCCATTAAGAATCTTGAAAAGTGGTGAAATTGATTCATTTAATTTTTACCACTTGGTTACTTGGGACTATAAATTTCATGTAGTGAGAGTAAATTACATGAAACTTAAAATATAATGAAAATTAGAATATTAATGACATAAAATAGAAGTATACACACCTCAGAAAAAGAATTTAGGTGTATAAAAATACATAAATCTCAAAGAAGGGAATTTGAGACAAAACTTTTTACCGATTTGGTGACTTTTGAAACTTAAACCCCATGAATGAAAAGTTCATAAAATGAATATGTTAATACCCATGTATTTATGTAAAATATAGATATTATAAAATCATGGTAATTACATAAACCATGCAAAAGGAAAGATTTGCGAACATATCTTGTATCTTACAAAAATAAAAAGTTAGAAGAAATCCCCTTACCTTGTATCTTTATTCTCTTCATACTTATTCTAACCACCATTATAATAAATATAAATTTATTAAAAATACTTTAAATAACCATAAAATTATATACAATACTTTATATGTTATTATTATGACCATATATTACCAACATGTTAATAATATTATTTTAAGGTTTCACTTCAGGTAATATTCATTTTATTCTTCGCATATGTATTAATTTGTTATATCAGTTGTCCTTACGCTTATATCATGAATATATAACTTGATCCATGATAATAATATCATTTATATTCAATATATTTATATTATAATAACAAATTTAATAAAAAAGTATGAAACAGAATACACTGTTAATGGAGATGGTAAGTCGTACGTACGTATTAACATTGTTTCGATTTTTATTTTCTCATTAAAAGAAAGTATGTAAATGAAATAAATATATATATATATATATATTCTAGTAGAATTATTATATCTAATATATCATATAAGTTAACTAAACCCATACTTTATAAATTCCATGTGGGTGTGAATGAATCGCATTAATTTGATGAGACAGTAGTCCACACTTCCCCAAACGACACCATCATATTAAAACTAGATGGGAAGTTAAAGGAATATATTGTAAAAAGTAAAAAATAATCTTATAGAAATAATTAATACCATATATAAAATATATAATCATATTTTCCATCATAATGGTGATGATGATTGGTGGTAATTAAAATAGAATAATCGTCATTTAGTGAGGTCGTTGTTTGTCGTACGGATAAATAGTATGTTCATAAGACATTAGATGGAGTTGTGTGTAAGTTTAGGTTAAATATTTAACATGAAACCATCATAGTATATATAGGATACTTATTTTTATAAAATAATTCAAAAAAATGAAATTTTACGGGTGGAGAAAGAAAATAAAACAAAGGACTTGAGATAAGATGTTACCTCTTGATCGAGCTCCTTATTGTTTCTACCAAAAGGATTCCTTGGACTACCTTTTGGCCAAGGTAAAATTCCTAGGAGGAAGTGAGGGATGTTTGGAAGTGTGTTGGTTTGGTCTTGGCCAAACAAAATAGGTTTTAATGTTTTGAGGAAGTGGGAGAGGTAGTATATATTTATAGGAAAGGAAAAGGACATACTTGGAACTTTTAGAAACAAGTTAGAAGTGCAGATGTTCTTATCTAAAAAAAGTCAAAAAAAACCAAAAAACTAAATAATGAAAGTTTAATGGATTAAATATGGACATAAAATGGGTGTTGTAAAAGTTTATAGGGCATTTGGTCCATTAAGTTTAAGGTGTAGTCCCAAATTATGCTTAATTTGGCCTTAATCGCTGTGATTGATTATATTCACTTTTACTAATAGTTTTGGTAAAGAATTAACAAGTTATTATTAGAATATGATAATTATAATTAATTAAATGGGGTTATTTTTTTAAAAAAAATTGAAATAATATAAGAGGAAAAATTAATATTAATGTTAATCCAGCAGACGGGACGAAATAACCAGGTTTTAAAGTAGAAAAATGTTCAAAAGATTGTTATGATTTTATATTCAATTTTAAAGTGAAATTAATTATAGTGAAATAAATTTTATTAATAGATGTAATATTTCTCTAATTTTATAATATAAAAAATTTATAACATAATTTATCATTAATAATTAATAAAAAAGGCATTTTTTTAACTAAAAATCAGTATTTTTTACTATTCAGCAAAAAAATGATGTTTCTTAGAAAGGTCCCAAAAATTCAATCTATAATAATTTTGAAATTTTGAATTAAAAAATGAATTTTACTTTATAGAATTAAATTTCTATATGTGTATAAAATTAAACTTATTGTTAAAGTTGGTTCATTTGAGAAAACTATTTTTTAAAACAAAAAAGGACCTGACGAAAAATCATATCTTTCATTATCAATATGTTTTATTTGTGTAAAAAAATTAATAAAAAATATTTTAAAATTATATATTAATGTTCATATTATGAAGTTTAAAGTCTGGGATATAATTATCTCATTTAAATATTTATATCATTAAAATGATGTCTCATAGAAACTTTGTGTTGTGTGTGATGTTTACTAAGTCAATCTTGCGTGTATCATATGCCAAGTCAGTGTTGCATGTATCGTACTCCAAGTTAGGGTTGTGTGTAACATACAACAATTCAGTGTTTCATTTAATGTACACCAACTTGGTTCTGTGTAAAAGGAATTTTTGATGAAATGCATTTCTAGACAGAAATGAATATTTAATTTATTCGAAAAACATTTCCATAAAAACATAGGGTGGTACAAAGGTTATACTTAGTGTTTAATAATTGTATCATTTCCTCATTTAAACTCACATAAAGGTCACTAGTTATACACCCATAAAAATACCCCCATATATCAATATCACTTTATTAAGTTCATGGAATCCAATAATAAGGTACCCCAAAATCTAAGATCTCATGTAAATCTTGTTAGGATCTTAGAGCAGGGTAACCTCCACCTACGAAGTAGTTATATAATTGTCAAATTCATTTAAGATTTTTTTTCTCTAAAAGATTAAACTCATGGGGAGCCCTAAATTATCAAGATCATGTGGGAGCATAATTTATTTCTAATAAGTAAGAACTCCAAACATTTAGGATACGATTATAAGAGGATCAATATTTCTTAGGGTTATAACATTGTAAGGGGATTTCATATCTAGTCACTAGGAGGATGAAAATAAATAATGACCTGCACCACATGGAGGCAAGATATTTCACAAGGAAGAACAATTCATGAGTTTAGTATTGGGAGATAGTAGGTGATTAATTTATAAATTAGAGAATAATTATTTATATAAAGACACATTTTAGGGGGCATAGAGGAAATGTAACTAGAGATATTTAAGGGGGTGTCGTAGTAGGCTTGGAGTGAGGGAAGGGAGCTTGGAGAGAGGTTGATCAACATTATGGAGAATATTCTGCAACCAATTTACCTTTTTTCATTTATTTTTTCAATATTTTCATGAAATTATTATATATTTTTCATATAAAAAAATTATTTTGATTTTAGTCAAGGGAAATATATTTTCCTATTATTCATGAATCCTTATTCTTAAAAACATTTCATGCAATTACACTAGTTATTTTGTTTACCCATTAAATAAATAAATTATTTTAGTCTTTTAATGTTAGTGATAGTTATCTTTATTTAAAAATATTATATTTTAAGAAACTTTTCTTCTTATTAACCTTAAAAAATTATTTTCAAGATTGTGAAAGTAAGATTCCAAGACATGATGGTAATTTTGTTATGGAATCTTATATTTCCCTTTTCTATTTGTAGGAATAAAGAAAAATCAATTCAATAACAAGAAGTATAGTTTCCCCTAGTTTATTAATTACTTCATACCAACATCATTGTTTTTTTCTTGAGTTACTATTTCTACACATAGATTCAAAGTAATATCAAGATTCATAGATTAATCTCATTCATTTAATATTTTATTATTTTTTTGTAGTTTCTTATTTTATATTCATACAATTAATTCATCCATGTAGTTCATATTTTCTTCCCATAGTGAACTAATTATATATATTATAAATAGGATTAATGGGATATTTCAATGACTTTATCATAATGAATTTTCATTTTTCTAGGGGAAATTATTCCAAATAAATAAACAAAAATAATAATAATTCAAAAATATATGTGTCAAAAAAAGATTATTTTTATTTACTGCTTGTGCTAAAAATTTTAATCTATTTTAACTCGTGAATCCATGCACACAATTTCATCATCCAAATGTGACATGAATTAATTAATATGAAAAATTGAAAAAATTACACTACCCTAAGAAGAAAAAATATATTAAATGGATAATCATGAAATACATAGAGCTAAGAACATATATGAAAATGAGAATTGTTTGCACCTAAACTAAGATATAATAATAATGAGTGGAAAATACTTAGGGACTCCCAACATCTCATAGTTTCATCTCATCTATATTGATATAGTTTTACTAATGGATTATGTATTATCAGCTGATACAATTATACATCTATATCCTACCCTCTTTTAATGGTCATCCCAATTAGGATTATTTAAAGTTTATTTGATATTTTAACTGATTATTTTATCATCTAGTAGTATATGGTATTAGTTAAGAATTTATAATGTTGAAAGTGTTCCATTTTTCTTGAATGATAATTCTAGGAGCTTGTTAAAATAATTTTAGGAAGAATTTTTTTCCACTTGGGACCATGTAATCAATGAATTTGTGAAAAAACATTACCTTAGGAATATGACAACATAAGTGAGGCATAAGACTATAGATATTTTCCAACATAAGAGAGAATAAATTGATGATTCTTGGTATATATTTATCGTTATTTTTAGGAAAATTTTTGTATCATCAAATCATTGTGCACCTCTTAATGGAAACAATCTATAATTTTTTCATTTACTATCCCCCAAATATATTAGAACAATCTTTAGGTGGTATTTCCTCTAATATGATATCTGAGAAGATTATGTAATTTTTTTATAAACATACTCAATATTCTCAAAATAAAAGTTTTGTAAAAATAACTATTTATAGTGTAACACACTGATATTATAAGAAATATTTTTTAAAAATGAATTAAATTTCAATGAAAGATTGTTTTACACACAATAGCGATAATCGAAAAATCATGATATACTATTAAATATTATTATAATCTAGTCATTAAATTATTTCAAATTAATAGATATAAATAAATTATAAAAATTTATGTTTTACACATGTATAAAATTAATTCATTAATTATCAATAAATTATAAATGAAAATAAAAATCATTTTAAAATAAAGGATATGTTTTTTTGAAAAACAAATTATGTAGGTAATGTATTTTTATCCAAAAAAATAAAATTGATAAATATTGGTGGATGATTTAAATAAATTTATATATTTCATATTCAATAAAATGACTTAACATTAATCTAAGAATTTTTTTTATGCATCGGATAATAATAAATCTAGTTTTATTCACTAAAATATATTTGTCTAAAAGTTGATTTTCATCTCATTTTGTGCACTTACATTAAAATAAATTTCAAACATTTATAGGTATTGATTTAAATTAAATTAATTACATATTTATAATTAGGAGGTTAAAATTTGGTAAATAGTGACCTTTATTTTTGGTCAAAATGAATAATAACTGTGGAAAAATTTATCACCTTAGTAAAGGGTAAATCGAGTTTATATAGGTTACAACTATGTGTTAAGGAAATAATTATTCATCCTATTTCTTATTTTATGAATTTAATTTTACCTTTATCGCCGTATGCACTAAATTTATTACCATAATGGATACATGTCCCTGAGAATGACCTATATGATATTTAAATCAAAGAAAGTTACAAAATGTGACTCTCTTTGTTTTTAATATCTCTTACATGTCCACATCGGGAAAAATAATGCTATAAATGAATATAATTGTATATTTTTATATAATTAAATTATTTTCCTGATATAAAATATTTATTATCTTTTATTAATTATATAATTACCCTAATTTCTTATGCAACATTAATACATTATTTCTTCATTTAATAAAAAAGATAATAAATGATTTTTAAAATATTAAAATTCATATAATTAGTCTGATTTAACATGTACTATGAATATCAAATATCTATGTCAAATATTAGGGATGTTTTAAAGAATTATATTATAATTAGACATTTTTATTTATGTATATAAATTCAAATTAAATGAATAGTGTTTAAAATGAAATTAATGATGTTTTATAATAAATAATAATTTATTAAATGATATAAAATTCCTAAAATAATAGATAAATTAAAATGAAGGTGAAATGATTTTAAACATCACAAATGGTCCATTTTTGTTTCTTTTTTATTTAATATTATCATTATTAACCCTTAAAAGGTTGAACAATTTACTATTATGGCAATTGTCAAAAGGGTTAACAAGGGTTAAAACTAAAAGATAAGGGTAAAAATGTGATCCAAAATATCCAAACTTTATTGGATGATAATACATTAACTCAACATCATCCTATATTCAAATATTATCATTATGGATACAATTTGATATTAAAAATAATTTATTTTATTTTTATATTTTAATAAATTATATGAGTTCCCCTCCCCTCTATTATAAAATAGTACCACTCATTTTTATTATTCACACTTGTTTGAGCATTATATCTTGTAAAATATCTATAAATTTATCTTCTAAACTGCCATACGAAAATTCATGGGCTTTTGGTATTTTTAAAGAATCATCCCTAGAGCCCTTTATAGGGGATCTAAAAGATTCATTTCAATGAAGAGGTCATTAACATAACTGATCACTTTCATAAAAAATTTTCTTTTACCCCTGATATAACTTTTATATTATCCATAAAATAAAAAATTCAAGACCATAAATATACATAAATTTTATTATTAATATTGAAACACAATTATAAACCATCATTCCATCAAATTGATTATAAAGGTATCACTCATGCATACGTAAGACTTACTATCTCAACATAGCTAACCAATTCATTTTTTCAACAACATATTTTATAGATGGGTATTATGATGGGATTAATATTTATATATGATATTTATCAAAAAAATTACATCTATAATGATAATATGTGTCTAAATTTTGACCATACCATCTTTTACAAATGATAACGTGACTCGTACAAATGTGTGGAGAATCACATCCACAAAGCGATGTGATTCATTTTCCATTTTACATATATGGAAATGTGGATTAATTTGATGAATATTTATGATATATATGATATAATAATGATATAATAAATTTCAATTAATATTTTAATTTATTTTATTCCATCCATTGAAAAATGGAAACAACGTTCATGCATGTGTACGACTTACTGTCTCCATGAACGGTGTAATTCATTTTTATATCACAAACATTTATTGATGAATATTAATTGTATATGTATATAATGAATATATATGATATTTATATTATAATTAAAATTATTTATTATGTGAAAAATATAAAATTACCAGGAATGAAACTATGAGTCCCAAACTGACATGAAAAATTAAGCAATTATCACTCAAAATAGTGATTTAAATAAATATATTTAAATAAAGGGTGATAATAGGTTAAAAATAAATCATATAAGTTTTAATACATATGATTATGGTTATGGAATAAAATTTATAATAAAATTATGTTTATTATAAGGTACTTTTTAATGTTATGAAAGAATTCAGACATGAGGTAATTGGTTTTATATTACAATATCATTGTTTATCAGGATTGTTTATGGTTATGTTCTGAAGATGAATTCAAATGATCTACCACTAAATAAACTCATGAATTTTTTATCCACTATTTATTTCTTCAAAATACATTTCTTTCTTTCATTATCACTTCCATATGTACTCAAGTGATACAAAATCTAGCTTTATGAAAAATCAACTTCATTTCTCTCTTCAGATGAATAAACATTTTCTTCCATATCCAAGTTTTCTAAAAATATTTTAAAGATATAATTTAATATTATCATATGAATTTTTAATTTCTTTATTATCCTTGTTTTAATTTTTAAAAAATGGATAAAAATTCTTCATATCATTTTTTGAAGGAGGTATTTCTGACATTTTTGCAAAAAATTAAAAGAATTTTTTCATAAATTATATAGTATGAATGGAATTTCCTATAATAATGGCCACTAAATGTTTTTAATATTATATTATAGGTTCCCATTTTTATTTTCAAACAAAATATTTTCTATAATATTTTTTACATTTTTATATTTTAAATAATAGATTTCAAAATTGAAAGGTTATTTTCATCAATAATGTTTTAGAAATATTTTCATTCATCAATGGTATAAACATTAATTGTTTAGAATGATTTACTATGAATATGATCCAAGGATATCATCCTTATTCTTTCTCTATATGGTTTATGTTTATGATTGCATGAGTTTTATGAAACCTATTTCATTTTCACCGGTTATGCTACAAAAAAAAATTCATGAATCCCATTTCTTTTCTTGTTTTATGATATGGTGAATAGTTTGTTATATTTTGTAACACATATGTGTGATTTAAATTATTTAATAGGTGGGGACTATATCTTTTTCCAATTAATTGGGTAAATATTGATATCTCATGATATGAATAGTACTAGTATGCAAAGTGAATCCAGTTTAGCAAGGGACTCTCTCAACTATGATTGTCTTGGTAATGAACATTGACTACTTCAATAGTTTCTGGAGTGTACCTGATCCACTATAATAGTATTGTAAGTGAATCCAAAAAACTAAATAGGTGATTTTATATTCTTAATTGGTTCCTAAAATTCCATATATTAAGCCTATATTATGCACTTATGGATCATGTTATTTTAAGACATAATTATTCATGTCTTAGAAATAACCATGATTTATTCCATGAGTCAATAAAATAGGTTATGATATATAATGTATTGTTTTAAAATGTTAATATCAGGTTATCATACATTTTTCTCTTATTTTTCTTATATGATCATTGATATATTTCTTGTTTACCCTTATTGAGAAATAAATCTAACCCTTTATTATGCATCCTTTCCCAGGTTACTAAGAAATGATTAATGTAGGATGGCTCTAAGAAGGGGGATAGTTATGAAGCTCTACGTGGGAGACAATGTAGAATTATTATTAATTTCTTTAAGTTCGCAGAATATACTAGTAATCTATGATTTTGGGATAGATCATTATGTTCTATAAATAATATTCATCTATTTATATATAATATATATGTATAGAAATTTTGGATCACTATAGTTGGTATTAGAGCATGATTTACTTATCCTTTGTAAATTATGATGATAAAAAATTAGTGAGAACCATAGGGATAATTAAATGTATATGACAAAATACTATAGCTATAGTAAGGATCATGAATGTCCTTGGTTAAACCTAATGTTTCATAGAAGAAGATATCATTATTTAGACATCCTATAAGTGATTTTAATGGATTATTTGGTTCCCCGCTATGATTTTTTTCTCATGTTATGATTTTCATTTTTTAAATCAATATAACCCAAAGGAATTATGTTATTGTAAAATTTTATGAAAAAATAAATGATTTTTCTCTTGAAAAACTGAATTTTATGGGAGATGAAATTTAATTTCACATTTCTATACTCTTACAACTTTCTCACACATTGAATCACATTGAGACTCTAAAAAAGCAGTGGAGTGGACAAAATTTTATTGATTTATCAATGATGAAATGTCCCCCTTATTTTATGTTTATAATGATCCTACATTCACTATGAAATGGATTATTAACACTGAAATTATATTTTTTTCTCCATTGTTTGGAACATTAAAATGTTACTATGGAAATTTATTATTTGGAAGGTGAAGTAGATCAATAGTGTAATCTTATCAAGAATAAAAAAAAACAAGAAAAAATTGACTATATACAATGTCATGATTTTAATACCTTATTTCTCACTAAGTATTCTCCTCATATTATTTGTATGAAAATAAATAATGATTTAATTTAGTTAAAATATATAATTCTGAATTCTTTTTATTATTTATGAGGTGAATTTAATAAGGCATTGAAGATATGCTTCAAGTATTACCATCCAAACTGAAAATAGGTTTGATCGATTCTTCATTGTTTAAAATAATCTCTCTAAAGTGTTTTATCCATAAGATAATTCAGAAGCTATGAATAAATCATTCATTTTACTATCATGGTGGAGATTTTTATTTTTGTTACCCATCAATCTCTTGGTTCTAAACATTAATGAAAAATGCAATTCAAAGGAAATTCTAAAAAACATGGAGGGAAGAAGTTGATATTTCCCTTATGATAAAAAAGTGGAAGGAAACATAAACAAATTTTCTTTAGGGAACTAGTAAATGTTTCAAGTATGTAAAGTAAGGCTGTCAAGAAATAAAATTCTGAAGTGATGGGAAGAATTTACATAATTATGAAAATATAGAGAAAACACCAAAAACGCAAAACCCACTCAACATTGTTTTAAATCCAAGGTGTATGAGAATTATGTTATCCAGTGTCCAAATATCAATGTCATTGATTATGATCCATCCCAATAGCCTCTTAATCCCAGATATAAAGGGAAATCCCATTTGGTCATTATTTCTGATGAGATGTATGATAACGATGTGATGAATAGTTCACCTACCATCCACTCTAGAACTGATAATGTCTTATTTCATTCTAGATCTACCCAATCCATTATTTCTAAATAATTTACTAATGGTATCACATTACCACCTCAAAAATTATATTTTGAGTTAGTAGTAAAAACCACATTGTTGTATCCAAAGTCTATGAGTCTTCTTCGGTTTATTTTTTTTAGAATGTGTTTCCTAAAAATATTTTTATTCTTCTAATAGTTGAATTTTATGTTATTTTGGTCATGGATTAGAATTATTTACATAAATACCACATTAATTTCCTAACAAGGGAAATTAAAGTTTATATTCTGAACTAGCCTATGATTATCTATTTTTGTGATAACAAAAATGAACTTCTGAACAAAATTACATCCATCGTATGGGTCATGAATCCTATTAAGAAGGGGATTTTATCTCATATGGATTATAGGGAACTAAAAATCAAATATATGCCTATTCTTCAAGAGTTTATTGATGTGTTTCCAAAATAATTATTTGGTCTTCCATCAAATCGAAAATTTGTGTTTTCAATAGAACTCATACCTAGTACCATACATATTTCTATGACTCTATATAGAATGGACCTAATTCAGTTTAAAGAATTGAAAAAAAAACTCCAATAAAATCTTGACTGGGGATTCACTCAGCCAAGTATTTCACATTGAGGTGAACCTTTTCTATTTGCTAAGAATAATGATGGATCAATGAGACTCTTTATTGATTATTGAGAACTTAACAAGATCACTATTAATAGAATGTATCCTCTACCACATATTAATGACATGATTGATCAACTAAGTGACTCTCAATACATTTTCAGTATCGATATTTGTTCTAGATATCATCAATTTTGTTTTAAAAAGGAGGATATTCCCAATATACTATTTCATACAAGGTATAAAAATTATGTATTTATAGTGATATAATTTTTCCTTACTAATTCTATAATATATTTATTGATTTTAAAAAATATTGTAATTAAATAATACTTTGATTTTTTTGTGGTAGTATTTATAGATGAAATAATTATATATTCAAAGGTAAGTAATATTAGGAAGATAACTTGAGGATTATACTGAATACCTTGAGGATGCAGAGTTTTTTTGAAAATTTTACCATGTGTGAAATTTGGATTTGGAAAGTTTCATTATTGAGGGACTATAATCTCATGTGAGGGTATATCAGTTGACCCTTCAAAGGAATAAGTTATGGAACATTGTACATGGCCATAAAAAATGACTATGATCCATAGTATTATTTATTTGTATGGATATTATCTGATCTTTGTGGAGAATTTTTCATGACTATTGAATCAAATCACTAAGTTAACTCAGAAGGGATCCAAGTTCCTTTGGATTTATATACATGAGTAATGTTTTAGGGAACTAAAAATAATGATTTTCATCACACCTATACTTAAATTACCTTATAGTGTATGAGGGTTTACAGTCTATAGTAATGCATCAAATAAGGGCTTGGTATGTGTCCTCATGAACAATGATTTGATTATTTCTTATGCCTCGTGATAATTTAATCTCCATGAGAAAAATTATCCAAATAATGATTTAGAGTTATCTTTGGTATTTGTTCATTAAATATATAGTGGAATTATCTCTATGGATAATTTTTTGACATATATACTGATAAAAAATATTAAATTATATTTTCTATAAAAAAACAACCTCATATTCTTTAGAGAATAATGTTATAGAAGATTAATGATTATGACTACTCAATACATCACCACCCTATGAATGTGAATATGGTGGAAGATTCTCTGAGCTCAATGGTTCATTCTACCTTTTCATAGATGAGGATTAAATATGTAATATTTTTATACATTAACAGGATGGATTATTAAATCTTGATATAATGGATGAAAAATTATCATTCTCAAATGATTCTTCAACTTTTTACACAAATGAATATTTAAGTGGTGAAAATAGAAGATGTAGATATGTAAAATAAATTGAGAAATTTTCATGAGTTCAAACATGATTTTAATTGAATAATAAGTCCTAAGAATCATGTATGTGTCCCTTAGGTACCATATCTGAAGAAGGAGTTGTTATATTATACTCAAAGTTCTTTATTCTCTATTCATCATAGAATTATGAATATGTGTAGATATTTGAAAGAGTTTTTATGGTCGAATGGCTATAAAAGAGATATTTTAGAGTATGTTTATTGGTTCTTGGTATGACTGCAAGTTAAGGAAGGGATATATAAGTCAATGGTGATGTTACCACAATTACCCATACTATAATTGAAACGGGAAAATGTCAACATGGTTTTTTTTTCATCATACACCCCAAAAAATGTAAATAATGTAATGTTATATGGGCTATATTTGATCACCTAAGCAATCCATCACACTTCATTTCCATTAGAGATGATTTCTCTCTTGATCAAATTACCTGGTTATATATTATGTATGTGGTAATATTTCATGGTATACCAATATCAATTGTATCTGACCAGCATCTTAGGTTGACCTCAATGTTTTGGAGAAGTATTCAGTAGGCTCTAGATAGAGAGTTAATTCTTAGAACTTCTTATCATCCTCAGTTATATGTTCATATTTGGAGGAACATTGAAACTCTCTAATACATGTTGAGAGTTTTCTAATGGATTTCAAAGGTTTTTGAATCAACACCTTTATTTGGATAAAATTTACTAATGATATAGATTTTACTATATATTTAGATTTCTCTTAATGAATCTGTCAATGGTAATAAGGGTGGAACACTACAATTTTGCAATGAGGTTGTAGAAATAAATATTTTGGGACCTAATATAGATGAAAAAATTAAATATAAGTTTATATCCACTCAACATCACATAAGATAAGCTCAGAGTCGACAAACATTTTATGATGATAATCATTGGAATGATATAGAGTTCAAAGTTGGTGATAAGGTATTCCTATGAATATCTCCCTAAAAGAGGGGGATGATATTTGGAAAGAAGTTAAAGCTAATAGCTAGTTAAATTAGTCCTTTTTTAAATTATTCATCGAATCGGGATGGTATCTTATTGATTGGTTCTCCTATGAATTTCACTAAATTTAATGATGTGTTCAATGTATCTATCTTAAATAAAGTAAATAATTGGTCCTTCATATGTACTAAAGTCAATGGTAAAACCACTAGTGTAATATATTTCTTATTTGAATCAATTCGAGGATATTCTTGATCATATATTGAACGTTCATTTAAAAAAGACCACACACATGGTCAATGTTTTGTAGTGAAAACACAAGTTTGAGGAATTTGCAGTGAAATATTAGGATATGATGAGGTAAAATTACCCTCAGTTGTCTGTATCTGAATAAAATAATTTTGAGGTAAAATTTCCTTTAAGGGAGGTAGAATTAAACACCCTTATATTTTAGGAAGTATTTTTTTCAAATAAATTTAATTTATTCGATAGCTTGTGTTATAGGTAAGAGTGAGTTTAGAGAACTACAATATACAATTAAAATATTATTATCACCTAGTAGTTAGATTTGAGGGTATTATTATGAATTAATAAATTAAGAAAACATATAGTTTAAATAGGTATAAAATGCAATAATTATCTTTCAATTAATTATAAATTGAAATAAAAATCATTGTAAAATATAGATGTGTTTTTAAAATGATTTTATAACCTTAATGTATTATTTATCCGAATAAATTAAATTGATCACAATTTATTAATAATTTTAATGGAATTTATATATTATATATTCAATAAATTTTTAACCATTCATCTAATATTTTTTCATTATGCATAGGATAATAATAAATCCAGTTTTATGCATAAAATGTATTTTTCTAAAAAGATATTTTCATTGAATTTTTCACACATAAATTAAAATTAATTTAAATGATTTATTGTTTTAAAATTTAGATAAAATGAATTATTTAGTTATAATCATGAGTTTAAAATTTGTTAAATAGGCCCCTTTTACTTTTTTTATTATAAATAGTAATTGTGGTAAAATTTATCACCATTGTAAAGGGTAAATGAGGTTAATATAGGTTGAAAATAAATATTAATGCCATAATTTTTCATCACAAATATTATTGTATGAAATTAATTCTATAATTACCACCTTATAATATATATTTATTAGTTTAATTAACACTTTTCCAAAAAATTACTTATATAATGTATAAAACAAAGAAAGCTTAAAAATGTCACTCTCTGGTTTTTAAATATCTATTATGTGTCTAGATAAAGATAAGAGAAAGTTATAAATGAAGCTACATGTATATTTTGAGATTAAAATAATTAATTTCCTATAAATAATTTATTTTAAATTTTTTGTAATTATATAATGACCTTAATTGATTATGAAGCACTGATACAATATTTCTCTATTTAATAAAAATGATAATAAATTGTTTTAAAAATATAAAAATTTATATAATTTATATTAGATAATGTGTCCCATAAATTTTTGAGTTCTATATGAAAAATTAATTAGTTTTTAAAACATTATGTCATAATTCCCATTTATCTTGATTTATTTAAATTTAAATTTAATAAAAAGTATTAAAAAGGACATTAATGATATATTATAATAAATAATATTTTATTAAATGATATAGAATTAAAAATTATATTTTATTCATAAAAATGAATTAGTATCATTTTAAACATCTACCATGGTCCATTTATGGGTCTTTTTCATTTTATAGTAAAATTATTGTCCCTTAAATCGTTGAAAACATTAATATTGCAGTAATTGTAAAAAGGGTTAATGAGGGTTTAGATGTAAAATATAAGTGTAAAAATGTGATCCAAAATTTGAAAAAAATTACTTTATGATATTATTTAGAAAAATATTAATCGTTCATTTTATTCGTAAAATTTTTTATCCCTTTGGACATCAAAATTAATTTATATTAATTTAATATTTTAAGAAATTCCAATTGTGTCCCTACCCTTAATTATAAAAGGGCACCACTAGTTTCTCTTCTTCATGCCACATTGATCCATATATATTGAAAATCCTCTAAAAATTTATATTCTAAAATTCTCTATCCACATTATATAGTTTTTTTCATTCACAAAATAGTATACTCATGGCCAATTACAGGATATCTAAAGGAGTCATTTCAAAGAAGATATAATTACCTTAACATGTCACTTTATTTTAAATTTTTATTTTTCCTCCTCTAAATCATTTAAATTATTCATAATAAAATAATTAAATAATATAAATATACTAAAATTTTACTATGAATATTATAACACCGTTATACACCCTATTTCTATCGAATGGGATGGAAAACTATCGCTTGTGCGTATATATGCCTTAAAGTCTCCATGTAGTGATACAACTCATTTTTTTCATCACTGTATTTTATATATGGGTGTTATAATGGGTTTAATATTTATTAATGATATTTATAACACAATTATATTTTTAGAATGATAATATATTGTATTTATTCTTACAATACATTCCTTTTGGAAATGATAATGTCACTCATGTGTACGTACGGACTATCACCACTACGAAACGATGTGATTCATTTCTCATTTTACAAGTATGGTAATGGGGACGTTTTTTATAAATAAATATGACACGATAATTATTTTTTAAATTTAAATTAATATTTTCCTTTCTTCTTTTCTGTCTATTGAAAAATTAAATCAGCGTTCATGCATACACACGGTTTTTTCTTCACCATGAACAATGTAATACATTTTTCTATCCTTAACATTTTTAGATTACTATAAATATAAATATACATATATATATATAATGAATATTTATGATATTTATGTCATTATTTAAATTTTTGGAATGGTGAAACTATGATAAAAGTATATGTATCAAAACTACCAAATCAAAACTTACAGGAAAAATGAAGCATTTATCACTCGGAATAGTAATTGTAACAAATAATTGTTAATAAACTAGTGATAAAAGGTTAAAATTAAATTGTATATTTATTTAATATATATTATTATGGTTCTATAATAAGATTTATAATAAACCAATATCTATTATTCAGGAGGTTCGAAAATGTATGAAAGAATTCATACCTGAGGTAAGGGGTTTTAGGTTACAGTTTCATTGTTTATCAAGATTTTTTATAATTATTTTCTAATGATGTAATATTATGATAAAACACTGATTAAAATTATTCCATTTCTTCAAATATGGTTATTTATTTCAAATAAATGGTTCCATTCATTTTTTTCACCTTATGTACTGAAGATACTGAAAACATTATTTTATGGAAAGTCAACTATATTTCTCTCTTCAGTTGAAAAAACTTTTTCTTCTAAATAATTTTTTTCTAAAAATGTTTTAAAGAAGGTTTTTAATATTATCATATTATTATTTAATTTATTTTGTACCTTTTATCTACCATTTACCAAATGGTTTGAAATGAATCTTCATGTCGTTTTCTAAATGACTAATTTTTTTAATTTTTACAAAAATGTGAAAAGAATGTATTTTTTAACTTATATGACATGAACAAAATTTACCACTATCATGAACACTCAATGATTTAAATCATACTTTAAAATTAAAAATGGTTATTTTCATATTAAATGTTTTCAATAATATTTCAGAAATTTTTATATTTTATATAAGTTATTTCAATATGTAATGGTTATTTTCATTATAAAATAACTATCTTTTCATTTATCAACAAAAAAAACATTTAATGTTTCATATTATTTACTAGTAATATTATATAAGGATATTATCCTTATTCTTTCTCTAGATGGTTTATTTTTATAATGGCGTTATGTTTATGAAGCCAGTTCATTTTCTATAGGTTATGCTACTATGAACAATTTATGAAACCCATTTAATTTTAGGGTTTCTAATTTGATTAATGTCATATTATCTTATAGAACACATTTTTATGATTTTCAATATATGACGGGTGGTACCTATATCACCCTCTAATGAATTTGGTAAATATTCATATATAATGAGATACATAGGAATGTAATGGGGAGGGAACCACATTTAGTAATGGACATTATCCACCATGATAGTCTTAGTAGTGAACCTTGACTACTAGCATGGATTGGGGAATGAACCCAATCCACTATGATAGTCTTGTAAATGAGCCTTTACTACTAAATAAATGATTTTACATGCTTATTTTTATTCCATAATTCCATGAATTGTGATTATATTATGATCTCATGGCTCATGTTCTTTGATTCCATTGGGATTTATATATTATGAACTACTAAAATGTATTCCATGACTAAATTTCATGATCTATGATATACAAGGTATGGTTTAAAAATGTTAAGATCTAGTTCCCATACACTTTCTCTCTTGTAATTCATATTTGTTCACTAAAATATCCCTTATTTAACCTTTATAGCCATCAAATATCACCCTTTATTATATTTCATTCCCCCAGATATAAGTAAGGTTTTGTGTATGATATGTCTAATAAGGGTGATATTTATAAAGATCTAGGTGGTAGAAAATGTAAAAATATTGTGAACTAGTTGTTTATGATTCCAACATTCCAATGATACATGACCTATATGATTTTAGCATCGAATCATTATATTATGTGATAATATTTAAATACATTGATTCAATACCTATGTCTGAAATGTTTGGGTCACTATACATAGGGGATTGTATTTTCTCAGCCTACTATAATTGATTTTATGAGTAAGGAAAGTACACTTAGGTATAAAATTTATCATTGAGGAATGTTTGTGCATACTATAAAAACTTTTTCAAACATTTATTTACTTACAAATCTAGATGAAAACTCTTAATTTGTGGACCATAGGGGTATAAATCAGAGTATAAATGATCCTTTTTATAAAAACAATAACCATATATTTAGGAATCACTCAAACCATTCATAAAGATATCAAGGAGTTGTAAACCAATCTGCTACCCCTGGATTCCCACAATAGCCAAGAAAACCTTTACTAACCAAATATAGGGCTCACTATTCTAATTATCAATAGGAAATAATGGAATTTTTAAAGAAAGTTTTAGGTGATGTTTGTTCCCTTAAAATATATGAAAATTCTACAATCCATGCTCTACAAATCTAAATGATCCAAATTGAAAGAAACAATAAGTGGAGGTTAAAAGGGGAGGTTTCAAAGTTCAATAGAATTCAATTCCTAAGAAAATATAATGGTTTTCACCACATTATTAGGTCTTAAATATCAAGAGCGTATTAGGGAGAAATATTATGATGATAAACTTGAGGTTATAAGTGAAAATGATGATGGGCATGTGGAAAGCATGAAATATAGAAAAGTAGAAAAAAGTTTTAAAATAAAATATTTGATTAATATTAAAATTAAATAGATAAAGGGAAAATGAAAATAAAATGGAAAATAGTGAATGAAGGGAAAAATAAATTTGTGATTGAGGAGAGGGGAAAATATCAAAATATTTTACCACATTATTCCCCTTATATTCTATTTTTATAAAGAGTCAATCCAAATAATGTATAACATGGTTATTTAAAATTGATTATGTATTCTATATCATTAAACTTAAATATACCCCTTATTGAGGCCTTAAAAATACAATCATATTTTTAATCTCACAAAAAGTATGTTTCTAATAAAACAAACTTAGCAGAGATGGACGCCATTAGTCTTACGGAGGGTTTTAATTTTTTCCTCTAAAATAAGTTACCTCTTAAATTGGAAGATATTTTAAGATTTTTTATACATTTTAGACTTGGATAAAGTGTGGAAAATAATTTCTTTTGTGACATATTTTCTAGTGTCAATATAGTTCATTTCTATTTATTTCAGCTACTGGTTTTAGGAGATAAAACATAAACCTTTATATTATTTAAGTTGTCTGATGGGTCAATTACTCATCCCACTAGAACAGTAGATAACCTATTATACAATTTAAATTATATTAAATTTCTTATTTATTTCATCTTTCTTCATATGGAGTGTGAAAAAAAGCTTATAATCATTTTTTGCAGACCACTCTTAACTATAGTAGGTTTTATTATATGTTTTTTTAAGGGATATATTATCTCTAATGCTGGTTATGGAAAAAAATAATTCAATGTTTTTAATGAATCTATAATAGTAGTTATTTTTAAAATAATATATTTCATTTAATATGTCTTTAGAGTTTATATAAGGAAGGAAATTCATGACCCATTTGCGTGAATAATTCAAGACTCGGTGGAAAACTATTTTAAGCTCAACAATGTCAAACCTAAATCTACACAATAAATTTAAATACTAATGATACTCGAGAGAATAATTAAGAAACTTATTACTAAGGATCAAAAGGATTTCCATTGAGAATAAAGTAGTTTGGTTGCAAATTATTCATTAGTTGTTGATATAAACTCACAAGAATCTTTTGGTGAGATAATACCCTCCCTTGTTTCCAATCAAGATTCAGTTCCCTACACCATTCATCATGATAACATAATGTATATTACAGTGGTATTCCTAGATAATAATGAGTTTTTAGGGATAAGAATAAATTTCCTATCTTTTTTTAACTCTATAATTTGGAAATGATTTTTCCTAACTTGTTTAGAGTGTTAAAATGAGAATTTGAATTGTTTTTAGGAAATTGATAACAGGTTTGTTCATATTAATATGTGACGTTTGGATGATGAATTTTCTATCTATTTTCTTAATGTGTTATTAAAATATACTTGTGATTCTTTACCATCATTAAAAAAGTAATCCCACTCTAATAGTGGTGAATTGTATGAAATTAATAAGGTTTCAATAGTCTTTTCACTAAAATATGATTTTGCGGAATTTTTAAGTGTTGAGGAACCTTATGATAATGGTTATTGGAAATTTAGATTTTTCTCATAGTGGTTATCATTAATTCTTGGCTATGTAGGTGATATTTATTGACATTAAATAGAATTGGACAATAAACATGGTCTATTAAACATAAATTAATTATGGAGGATATTGATAAATGTAGATGTTCTAGATATTTATAAATAACAAGATGTAATTTCCATATAAAACAATATTGTGATAACCATCAATAAATCATACCCTCCTTGTGATCATCATTAAATATTTTTGGTGAATGTCTAACTAAGGACTCTAAAATTAGTGATTCTAGGAAACCTATGGTTTTTTATAATTTATATTTTTTTTCTTCTAAATAAAATATTTTTCCCCAAACTCTATAATCCCTCTCATCCTTTCCAAAAAATGTAGTTATTTATTTCAGTTTTATTACACAATAAGATATCCCACTACAACATCATGTTCATTCAATTTCATATAGATTCATTTCAATACATCATCCTTTTTCTAATTTCATATTTTTATTTTTAATGATTTTAATCTCATGGACAAATTATTTTACTCTTTTAAGTGATTGGATGGGAGAATTCAAGTGGAGTTGGAAGTGATAGAGATAAATTTTAGGGATGATAATTAATAGAAAAATAATTAAAATGGGATTAAATCTTTTAATTATCTCATTATACGTTAAATTTTCATACTATTTTAAATTAATGAATGCTTCTCTAAAAAGATAAACTAAATTGAATTTATTACTATGTTAAGGAATTAAGTGTTCGATATTTAATTAAAATTTGAAACCAAATACAGTGAAGAAACTAAATTGACATTCATAGGTTGTTATGCTTACATAAATATAATTTTTTAAAAATGATGATTAAATTGAATTGATATCAACTCTTAAAACCCTTTAACCTTTTTGGAACTCTTTGAGAATTTTTGGAACTATTTTAAAGTCCAACTATTTCATCAATAATCATTTCATAAAAATATTACTTCCTAAAATTTAATTTTTATTTAATTTTTATTTTAATAATAATAATCATGTGGAAACCTATTTTATACATTTGTGGACTTTGTGGAATTAATTCTATTTTGAGATTTATTCTGACGTAAAACATTATTTTGAATTTCTTAATTGAAAATATTCTTGGACAATTATTTTTTATATTATCTCCCATATTGGGATTTGGTATTGGTGATAGTTTTAAATTAAATGTTTATGGGAGGAGTATTTAATTGATTAAAGCTATTTTTATTTGAGCTCACTTTGATTACCCCTCATTTTTTAATTCAACTTTTTTTCAATATTTATTTATAATTTTAAATGGATATGAATTTTTTTTAATTATGAAGTATTTAACTATTAGAGTGATTTATAATTTCTTTCCAACATGGACTCAATATTATAAAATATTTTACATTGATCTATATAAAAAAAATTCTTATTGTGTAATTTTTGGAGTAATACATAAAAACTAAATTGGATTTGAAATTTTTTCATTACATTTTAATCTCATTGGTTATGATTTAAATGGGATATTAAATGAACTCTTAATCCTTCTGAACTATTTATTTTCTAAGATATAATTAGATAATGAGTTAGTTATGATTCTATTTAGTTATTAAATTAACGCATCCATTATGGTATACATTTATTTTGGGTTCTAAAAATGTGAGTTGGTTCATGTTGAAAAATGAGAAATTTAAAGTAAAATTTAAATACATAGTAATGTTATTTCCAACATTTTATAAATATTATATACCAAACAATTTTGTAAAATAAAAAATAATATTTTCGCCAAAAACATTATTTTGAGAATAAGAATCTTCCATTTCATATATGACAGAGTGCATGGGGGGGGAATATTTTCAAATGTCACTCCATGGTTGACATGAAAATACATTAATTTATAATATGAGTTTATTTCAACATATTTTTTAAAATTCATTTGTTTAGGATAATATATAACTTAGGTATGGGATAATTTTATGTTGAATGTTTTGAATTTAAATATTCTAAGTCATATTCTTCAAAATCATAATGATTTAAATGTCAAAATATTCCTTATTGATAAAATTTTAAATCGTTTTCATTTATAATATAAATTGAATTTTTAAATATCATAATAGAAAATTGTAATTTTAATGATAAATTGATTCAATGATTTTTGGAACCCTATAATGAGTTTCATGCACTTTTCTATAGATCCACCTTCCATTAGTAAGTGATGGATTTCCTCAATTGTTAATAAAAGTACATTAAAAAGAAAACCCATTTTTAAGAGCCTTTTAGCCACTTTTGGACTTATAAAATAATTGATATATGTGAATAAAATAATTAAAGGCATAGTTCACATTGAAAACATCAGTTTTACTACTCTTGTATCCAAAATTGACATGCAGATAAAAAATTATATTTGTTCAATTATTACCTCCATTTTGTCATAAAGACACCATGCACCTAGTCACCTCATAGAGGCACTATGTGGTCACACCTGGTAAATTATAATATTGGTCCATGTTATGTGTATATTTGAAGGATCTTAGCCTGATATATACAATGTACCAAGTGATTCTCAATGGACCATGTAATGTTTTACCCCATCAGGGACATAGTTATCCACTATGTCCCCATGCAACGCTCTCTCGACCAAGCGTGAAGAGTCGATGATGTTTGTACAACATTCGAGGAATCCTCCATGAGCATGACATTGATCTTTTAACCCATCTTCTATGATGGGTCTAAAATGAATCACCTTATCAAGTGTGATAAGTGGATAAATCTTGAAAACAATTAATAGACCCCATGGGGGATGTGATCTCCTTCCTCTGATCTATTGTATGTGAATCCTTTCTCCTTTATGTTTACTTCCCCAAATAAAATCATTTAATATTTATTTTAAATTCCTATGATTTCACAAAATCCGTCATATTAAATATTTCTAATAGTAAATTTTGGGACACAAGCATATAAAATTGCTCTTATACTTCGTGTAGCTGCTTACTTTGGGGTAACAATACCCTACCCTTTCTTATAAATACTAAAATTAATCTTTTGGTAAGAACCACTATGAAAGTGGAGAAAGTATTTGGAGAAAAAGAAAATAATAGTACATTCAATTAGTCTAAATAGATTCATGGCTAATCTCCATGCTTGATAAATTTTGATGGAATGTAACCTTGTGGAGGCAACTACGCAAGTGCTAGTAGGAAAGTGCTGGTATGCAAACCCATGTGAAAATATTCATCACATAGTCACTTTTTCTAACACACTCTTTATACATTATAATATGATTCTTCACAATGTGAGCTATGTGGATATATTTAGGAGAAGATCTCTTTGAATAGATGAATCTAGGTTAACTTCACTATCCACCTAAATTCCCATTATGTGGTGAACTTCTTAGGGAGTAAGATCTCACTAAAGTGAAAATATTCATATAATCGATATATAAAGATGAAGGAAACGCAAAATATATTTATGGGTTCCTATGGAAAAGTTAAAAACCCCAAAAAATTTAAAATAAATCTTTTTCTAAAGCTACCTGATATACGTGATCTGGGCATCTACACCCACATGATCCCCTTTAATCATGTACTCCCCTGACAAAAGTTCACTCTCTCTTATCCTCTATAATAGATAGTTTCCTAAAGGGATTTGAAATTATGTGTCCCCAAGATATTGAAAGACTTTACCATAGGGATATTGATGAAACCACTCATGGATCATTCACTCCAACATGGTTAAGATAGGTCCAAGCCTGATCAACCTAGGTTCTTACTAGATTTCCAAGTCCACTCATTAATCTATGAGAATTTGGGATTCCTATTTTGTTACAAACCCAAAGATGATTATCATTGATGATTTCAAAACCTTGAATCATCAACGAGTGAGGGACACCTATATCTGGGAAGGACACATTCATGCTTAATCCCCACTCATTCTCCCTCATATCCTCAGCTTCACATGGGCCACCTTTAAGGTGTATGTCCCATCCATGGAATCATCAAGGGAAAACACCTTGATTCTCCCAAAAATACATACTACTAAAGAGTATCCCCAATATATATGGCCCAGAATATTTTACCCATGGGGTTTTATCCCTAATGAGTATATTTTTTCTTCCTGGTCTATACATCGAACATCCTGATGTAGGAAACCATAAATGGACCTCCTCTTATTTGTAATCCCCAACTCTCTATCTATCTCATTATATCTCTTTCTTCATCATATTAGTAACCAATAATTCTACAAATATATATACATCCCTAATGTTTATTCTCGAACACATATTCCTCAAAGGGACATATACATCATGGGACTCATCATCCTTATATAACATAAAAATATAATCATAATAAATAGAAACACTAAATAGAATCCATGTATGTTTAATACCTACTCAATTCTCAGTTTTTACACCTTCCATGAAATATATATCCTTGAATAATGATGTTAGGATATGTTTCTAGTGACCTAATCAAGTTATCTAAAACTACATGACAATTTCCATTCTATATTATATTAAATTGTATGGTATATTCCTGCAAAATGACATTAAATGGTATAACTACAACTACTTGGGATTTTATTATTGTTTCAACAAGAAACATATGACATCTCCCAAAGGTTCAAATATAACAACACCAACACCCAATTGTCATCCTCATAGATCCATATTCCTCATAGCACCACTTATATCCTTCTTTATTAGGATTTATTCATCATAAGAATAGACTCCCCATTCCCTAGGTCCATATTTACTAAGAACTCTCCCCATTGGGCCATATTCCTAATCAAAATATCCCCCAATAGATGGTTCATATTCCTTCTATGTATTAACACTCTATTTCATTATGTTATATTCCAAATGAACCCACGTCTTCTGATATGGAAATAGTCATACTACCCAGACTAATATTGCCCCATTTAGACATATTCCATTTGAGGACTACTAGGATGGGTCTCTCCGGTGTAAGTCCCTCAACAACCATTAATATGAACCTTTATCATATAAGTATATTCTAAATGATGTTAAACTATTTTTAATTGCTCCTGTAGGATCTAAATAGTGATGTAGATGCTCAATATACAAGAGGGGGGTGAATTGTATACTTTAAAAATTCCTTTGGAACCTTTAATTTCAGTTACAAATAACTGTGTTTTCCTAAAGCAAAGGAAGTGGCTAAGTTTAACAAAATTAAACTTAAGAAAATTCACAACACCTCTAATACCAAATGAAAACCTGGAAAGAGATTCCGAACTTGGGTTCCAGAAATATGGTTCCGGAAATTGAAACTTAACAAAATATTACAATATGAGATTCTACCTTAAAGCGTATAGAATCTAAATGAAATAGAGTACAAGTAAGGAAGTATAAGAAAGTTATACTTTCATTATAATACAAAACGCAGAGGAAATAAACAATTAGTAAAACTACAAGTAACAAGATATAAGTCTTTTAACCCAAAGAGAAGGGTATCCAACAACCTTGGATAAAGGTCCCTTGATTTATACTTTCAAGAAAGTCTGTCTTACCCACACCAGGGTAAGCCCTCGATACGAAGATCGGAGTGTCTCTGTCTTTCTATCCCCGCAAGCCCTCAACTTCAAGGTAGTTAGAAACCTCTATCTTCCTCAGCAAGGAAGCCCTCGAACTTCAAGGTGGTCGGCACCTCTGTCTTCCTATCCCCAGAAGCCCTCGAATGTAATCACCAACATTCGGAGTCACACGAAGCTTTGAGAGTTAATAAGAGCCTCTCTCTCTAGAAATCACATCAACAGCATGTATGTACAATAACCAAGTTGTTCATCCATCAGTTGTGAGATCTTTCAAATGAGCTCCTATTTATCAGTAAGGTCGGCCTCCTTCCCAACGGTCATATTTTCCTTAAAAATCAGAGGTACCATTACACGTGTAACTTAACCAACGGTTAGTTCATAACAGAATACGTGACATCGTTTTATAACAAAACAAGTGTAACAGAATATACGACACTGTTTTAAATCTTAACTAAAAATATTCGGAGTGAAGGTTCGGATTTAATGTTCGGAGGGTAAAAAAAATAATAAAGTGTAGCCAAAATATAAAGGCATAAGAAAAATGAATGTTCGGAGTGGAAATTCGGAGTCTGAATAAATTCAGAGTGTATAAAACAAAGATGATCAGATTCTGTTTAATAGATGAATTCGGAATGCGAATTCGGAATGAGAATTCTTCATCAGAATTCATAGTGAGGATTCCTCATCAGAATTCATAATGGGAATTCATCATCCGAATTCATAATGAGAATTCATATTAAGAATTCGTAATGAGAATTCGTATCCAAAATTCGGAATGAGAATTCATCATCAGAATTCGTAATGAGAATTCGTCATTAGAATTCGTAATGAGAATTCAATGTCGAACTTCATAAGGATTCATATCCTGAATCTGGAATAGAACATAGTCAGAGTTCGTATCCGGAATTTGGAATGATACTTTATTACAGTTCTCATCTGGAATTCGGAGTGAAACTTCCTTACAGTTCTTATCCAGAATTCGGATCCTAAAACAGAATACTTTATATCAAAGTTTCAAACAAATCTGAGAAAACAGAAATGAATCCGAATTTTATACTTAGGAAAAATATGAATGAAAATATGATAAAAAAAATTTCTTACAAAAGAGATTTTCCTTATAAAAGTGATTTTCCTTATAAAAGAAATTTCCCTTATAAAAGCAATTTTCCTTATAAAAGCAATTTTCCTTATAAAAGCAATTTTCTTAAAGATAAGGTGTTTGTGATTTTCAAAACAAGAAGGAATGGAAAAGTCATAAGTAAAACCTTATTGACTCAACAATCTCCCCCTTTTTGGAAAGCACAAACATACTTGAAAAAGAAATTCCAAGGAGAAAGAAAAACATTAAGGCTTATCTCCCTTTGCTTTAAGGATACTGATGAATACGAGTAACTCCCCCTTAGGCTTTGGAACTCTAAGGATCGTATTCTAGATTTCCGGAGTGACATTTCATTACGAATAAGAAAGTTTTCTTTAATGAAAAACTTCCCCTTAGATAAACTCTTATTAGAGTTTGTTTTCTTTCTCACCCTTTGTTAGGATTCTTTTTCCCTTTCATTAGAGTTATTTTCCTTCTCCCCCTTTGTGATTTTCAAAAAGAATATAAGGGAATGGAAAGTATAACAAAGTACATGAAAGATTAGTAGTAAAAAAAAGAAACGAGCAAGCACAAAAATTCATTAATATTGAAAATTTCAACAAGAAAAGAGTTAAATTACAACAAAAGATCGGATCTGTCTATTTGGGATCTTTCTCCTTTGCCATGAGACCCATTAGAATAGTCTTTATCTTCTTTAAGTCTTTATGATCTTCTTCAGCTTGCTTCTCTTAGACCACTATTCTTGCAGATTGGGCTTCAATCTTTTCTTCCTGGGCTTGAAGCTTTTCTTCCTGAGATTTGATCTTTTCTTCCTGAGCCTTCATCTTTTCTTGAAACTCGATCCGATGATCTCTTTCAAATTTCCAGTTTTGAGAGACAGAATTTAGCTTCCCATTCAGATCTCTGACTTCTTGAATCCGTACGTTCTTTTCTTCTGTCAGCTTTTCTTCAATGGAAGAAGTTAGCTCATTTATCTTCATGTCCTCAGTCTCAAAAGCATCTTTAACATTGTCTTGAAATTCGTTGAATAGCCTCATCTCTTCTACAGTCTTCTTCGACCAGTTTGTCATCCTCTTACAAGATTTTCTATGGTATTCGTAGCCAACAAAGAATGTTTTGAACTGAGCCTCTATTTCAACACACTTGTCCATAACCATAGATATGGAGTCTGATTTCTGATTTAAAGCATGTTGGAGCATCTGACATCTTGAGTCAATACTTGAGAAGGTCGGAATGGTTCCCACCAACTTTTTTAAAGACTGTACAACAAATTCATGCCCCACCGAAGATGACTCCGAATCCGAAACTTTTCTAGGAGAATTTTATTCTTCAACAAGGTCAAGATTTCTCTTTGAAGAACTATCAACTTATTTTCTCTTCACCACTACAGAACTCGGAGTATCAGCAAGAATTTGCTTTCCCTTGTCTTTTTTCAGAATAGAATCCTATTCTGGAGTTTTCTTTTCACTATCAGAGACTTGGACAACATTATCTTCCTCATCGGCAACTTCCTGAACACCAGCCTCTAAGTTTTCCATCTGAGAAATATCATGTAAAGTTTGTTATTCTTCTCCATGATAAGCTACTTCTTCTTCTCCATTCTATTCTTCCATTGCTGGAGTAACTAGCTTCGAAGATTCAGCTTCTGAAGTTCGGAGCGATAAGTGTTCTGAAGGTGTCCCCTTATAATCATCTACTTGTTTCAACACATCTCCGGTTCCACCACTTCCTTCAGAAACATCTTCTTCTTCTTCCACTTGCTCAACTTTCTCAACTTGTTCAACTGGCTTAGCCACTGCCTCTTTCGGAGCAACAAATTCTCTTCCTGGAGTCTCAGGTAGAGATTCCAATGAAAAGGATCTCGGAACAGGAATGTTTGCAGAAACCATCTCATTGAATTTTAACAAATCCTGAGCTACCTCATCCTCAGACATCTTCTTCTTGAGCTTCTTTTCTTTTTCTAGTTTTTCTAGCTCATCGGAAGTTCTTTCCTTCAAGGCTTTAGCCTCCGCAGGGTCCAATCCAAACTAAGGCTCCCCTTGCACTCTCTTTTCTTTCATCTCCCTCCATTTAGCAACAACCTCATCTGGGTAATATTTCTTCTTATTTGGTTTTGGAGGTGCGGAATGAACTTCCTTAGACTTCGGATCCTCGGCTTCTACTTCCACTTCCTTTAGCTTTCTCTTCCTTACCGGCTTAGAGGATTCCGGATCAGCAGCTTTCGGAACTGATTTTTTTGAGCAGGTAGATCAATAAACTGTCCCGACTCCTTGTCAAAGGCTACATCCATTCTTTTGAGTGTACCATCACTCACCAGCATAATCTTGCAAACTCTTGGCTTAGATTTTCAAGCCTCCTTGAAAGACTCAAGGAACTGAACTATCAACTTGGAGAGGATTGCTGGATACATAATAATCTGAGCTCTCAGATTTCCTTTCTTCAAATTCTCAAGAGTGATAAGAATGTGCTTCATTAAATTAAACTTCCTCAGATTTATCAGAAAATCTAGGATGTAGATCTCACTCTTCTTCAAGCTATTTTTGTCACCTTTCCTCGATACGATAAGACCATGTACCCATAACTCTAGAATCCGGAAATTTGTAGATAAACTAGCAATATTTGGAGCCTTGTCATCAGCCAGTCCGAGAGTTTCTAAGGCTTTTTCCTTGTCGAAGCTACCCTTAGAATCTGGAAACACATGAGAAACAAACTCATCTTCACCTTCATTCTTTAGCCCTACCAAGCTGGTTGCCTTGGCATATGAAATCTTATAAGTCTTACCATAAGACTTAAAAGACAATTTTTCCTTTCCATCTTCCTGAAGAAAAGAAACTGTCTCATAGAATTCAACAAGTAAGTCTGAATAAACTTCATCTTGGTTCCCGGGTTTTGACACTGCAACATCTTCCCAACCATTAAGCTTGATATTCTTGGAAATAAGAGAACTGTACTTGTTGAAGAAATCCAGATGGACCAGCCTCTCTATGTATACTAACCACTTCAAAATCGGCTTGGAGGAAGACATATCTTGCGAAGCTACTTCCACAGGCATTCGGATCTGAAGACCACTGAGAAGTTCGGAACTGAGAAAACTGAAGTTCGGAACGGCCTTAAAACAGAGAGGCAGAGCTTCGAGACGCTGGAGCTTGAAAACCGATGTGGGACAAAGTTTGGGGTCCCCTTTATATAGGCAACGAAAAAACGGTTCAACTTCCACAGTTGATCAAACAGTTTTGATAAGCTGAGATCAGATCTGACGGTCAAAAACCAATTCTCTTGAATCCGATCTTTTGAGGTTTTTATTAAAACATAGAATTATGAAAATTATAATCCGAAAACAAAATATAATAAAATTCCAGAAAGTAAAATATGATTACGAAAACTTGGGTAAGGAAATCATACCTTTTGGATTGTCTTAGGAGTATTATTCGTAATGGGTAATATTCTTATGAAAACTACAAAAAAATTATTACGAAAAGGAGAAATTCGGAAAACTGACTACAAAAAACAAACTTAGTAAGGAAAACTTAGTACGAAAATTTCATTACAAAATTTTGAAAATGAAAAACTTATTATGGAAGATTCGGTACGAAAATCCCGTTATGAAAATACCAGTATGAAAATTTCCATTCTGGTTGTTTTCAATACGAACACTTCCATTCTAGAAGTATTCTGTACGAAATTATCCATTCTAGAAAATTTTAGTTCCGAAAATGCCATTCTGTAATTTTAGTTCCGAAAAGTTTGAAAACAAAATTTGAAAAACTTTGTTAAACTAACAATCAAATGTACTCCCCCTATGAAAAGGATTTTATTGATATAAGGAGACTTTTTCAACAGAAAGTTAATTAAGAAGGATTACCTTACGGTTATCATTCCTAAATTCTGTATAATGTATTCAAATCTATCAGAAGGTAAAGATTTTGTGAAAATATCAGCAAGTTGATCTTGCGTTCTGATAAACTGAAAAATAATATCTCCTTTAAGTGTGTGATCCCTAAGAAAGTGATGCCTAATATCTATTTGTTTTGCACGGGAGTAATGTGTAGGGTTCTTACTAAGTGCAATGGAACTTGTGTTATCACACAAAATTTGAGTTTTAGTAAAACTCAATCCATAGTCAGTGATTGTGTGTTGCATCCACAACACTTGAGCACAACAACTTCCAGCTGCTACGTATTCAGCTTCAGCAGTGGAGAGTGCTACAGAATGTTGCTTCTTGCAAGACCAAGAAACTAATGAATCTCCTAAGAAATGAAAAGATCCGGATGTAATTTCTCTATCCATTCTACATCCACCAAAGTCAGCATTAGAAAAGCTTTTTAGGATAAAATCATTTCCAGAAGTATAAAATAATCCTAGATGCATGGTTCCCTTAAGGTAGCGAAAAATTCTTTTTACTGCCTTTAAGTGAGATTCCTTAGGATTGGATTGATATCTTATACATAAGCATACTGAAAACTTTAGGTATGTTCGAATAGATGTTAAGTATAGTAGACTTCCTATCATACCTCTAAAAGATGTTTGATCTACTGGTTTCCCAGCTTTATCAAGATCTAAAGAGTTTGAGGTACCAATAGGAGTACTTATACTCTTAGTATTATCATAACCATACTTTTTAAGAAGATCTTTAATATACTTATGTTGAGATATGTAGGTTCCTTCTGGTTTTTGAGAAATTTGAAAACCAAGGAAAAATGTTAACTCACCCATCATACTCATTTCAAACTCAGATTTCATTAGACTTGCAAAAGAGTCGGTCAAAGATTGATGAGTTGAACCAAATATGATGTCATCAACATAAATTTGAACAATCAAAACATTTTTCTTATCTTTCTTTATAAAAAGGGTTGGATCTGCATTTCCCTTAACATAGTTATTTTCAGGAAACAATCCAGTGAGTTTATCATACCATGCTCGTGGGGCTTGTTTAAGGCCATACAGAGCTTTGGTAAGTCTAAAAACATAATCAGGATGTTTTGTATCTTCAAATCCAGGAGGTTGTTCAACAAAAACTTCCTCTTGAACATAACCGTTAAGAAAAGCACATTTCACATCCATTTGGAAAAGTTTGAAATTAAAGAATGCTGCAAAGGAAGTAGAATGCAGATATATTCAAGTCTAGCTACTAGAGCATAGGTTTCTTCATAGTCTATTCCCTCTTGTAGATTATAGCCTTTATCAACAAGTCTAGCTTTATTTCTTACTATGCCTCCATTTTCATCACATTTATTTCTGAAAACCCATTTGACTCCAATAACAGAAGTTTCCTTAGGTCTTTCAACCAAGGACCAAACTTTATTCCTTTCGAATTCATTTAGTTCATCTTGCATGGATTTAATCCAATCATCATCACCTAAAGCTTCATCAGTGCTTTTAGGTTCTAATTGGGAAAGAAATGCTAGATATTCTACTTAATTTCTTAAGGAACTTCTGGTCCTTACAGGTTGATTTACATCACCAATGATACTATCACTGGGACGATTCTTAAGAAACGCCTGATTTGGGTTTTGAAAATCCTATTCATCAACATAGGGTAGAAAATCTTCTGGGGTAAATGTTTCAGGAATATCTTCTTGAACATTATCTTTATCAGAAGGTTCTTCTATCAAATGTTGATAATCAGTTTTTGAAAACACATCCGAGGATGTATGCTGAGATGTTTTAAAAACAAAAGGATTTGACTCATCAAATTTTACATGTACTGTTTCTTCAACAGTACAAGTGTTTTTATTAAAAACTCTATAATCCTTAGATGTTGTGGAATAACATAAGAAAATTCCTTCATCAGATTTCGGTGCAAATTTATGTAAGTTATCTTTAGTATTCAAAATGAATACTTTGAAACCAAAAACCTTGAAGAAGGATAGTCTTGGTTTTCTACCATTCCATAACTCATAAGGAGTTTTATTATGAAAAGGTCTAATAAAAACTCGATTTATAGTATAACAAGAATTACTTACAGCTTCAGCCCAGAAATGTGTAGCTATAGAATATTCACTCAACATGGTTCTAGTTATCTCTTGAAGAATTCAATTTCTTCTTTCAACTACACCATTTTGTTGAGGAGTTCTAGGTGCTGAAAAATTTTGAGTAATATCTTTTTTACTACAAAAAGTTTCAAAATCAGAATTTTGAAATTCTCCACCATGATCACTATGAATAGTTTTCAATGGAACGTTTTTCTCATTTTTAACTTGAGCTCAAAATCTTTTGAAATAAGAAAAAGCTTCATATTTCTTTGCTAGAAAATAAACCCAAGTAAATCTAGTGTAATCATCAACTAGAACAAACACATAGTATTTGCCTCCAATACTTCCAGTTTGTGTTGGACCAAAAAGATCCATGTGCACTAACTGTAATGCATCGGTTGTGGAGACTTCACCGATTGATTTAAAACTATATTAATGTTGCTTTCCATATTGACAAGGATCACAAACTTTATAAGAATCAAATCTAAGCTCCGGTAGATCCTTAACTAGTTTCTTCTTAGAGAGTTTACATAGGTTCCTAAGGTTACAGTGACCAAGTCTTCTATGCCATAACCAGGAATGATCTTCCATTGCACTAAGGCAAGGTAAATCTTGGCTTCTAAGATCTTCTAAGTTGAAGGTGTAAACATTCTCTTGCCTATTGGCTGAGAGAATAAATTCTTCCTTGGAATTGTGAACTAAGCACTTATCATTCCAAAAATTCACAAGGTAACCTTCATCACATAACTGACTTATACTAATAAGGTCGTGCTTAAGACCCTTAACAAAAAGAACATTTGAAATCAATGTTTTACCAAGAAAAACAATATTACCAATACCAACAATCTCACCCTTAATAATACCTCCGAAAGTTACTTTTCCCCCTTTCGTTTTGATAATCTTTTCAAAATAGCATTTATTACCAGTCATGTGCCGGGAACATCCACTATCCATGTACCATGTATTGTTGCTGGTACTCTCTTTATTTTCCTAAAATCAAGAAAAAAATTAGACTTTCGGAATACAAATTTGTTTGGATCCGAGATTTCCAGACAACAAAATTTTAGGTACCCACATTTTCTTAGAAAAGTAAGCTTTGTGAAATCCTAAAGATTGAGTTTTGTTTAAGGAACAATCCTTTGCCTAGTGACCACCATATTGACACTTGGTACAAAATGGGACACTTTGAGGAACAAAATAATTGTTACTGAAAATTGGTTTTGCATGGGTATAACCAAATCCGGATTTATTTCTTAAAGGTCATATTTGGGAATACATTTTATCATAATTTTCTTTCCCATGGATAAAGTTTGATAAACACTTCTTTAAGGAAAAAATTTTGGACTTGAGTTTTACAACCAAGTTTTTATCCTCAAAATCATTAGTTTTAGAACTAGAGCTCGGCTCGAAAACATTTTTATTGGAAATTAATTTTTCTAATTCTTTAGAAAGTTTGTTCTTCTCAGAACTTACCTCCTCAAGATTTTTTGAAATACTTTCAAAATCAGAATTTTTCTTATCAAGATCTTTAGAAAGATCTGATGTCTCTTTTGTAAGAATAGAATTCCTAGAGTTTTCCTTATCAAGTTTTTTATTGAGTTTAGAATTCTCAATCCCAATAAGTCCAGAAAACCTAGAGACTTCTCATAAGTAGGTAAAGTATTTTCTTCATCAGAAGAAGATTCTTCATCAGAAGAGTCATAATACTTACTATCATTAGAATTTAAAGAAACATTGGTCAATGATTCAGCATTTCGTACCTTAGCCATAAAATAATGATTATCAATAGGTATTCTAGCTATAAGACCAAGATTCTTCTGTCCTGAAGATTCATAATCAGAAGATTCATCTGAAGAGTCACCACCACTGGGACTCCAGGTGTCATTAGCTTTCAGAACTTTCTTAGCTTCTTCTTTATAATACTTCTTTCTGTTCCTGTCTGAATGCCTTTCTTTCCTTTCTTTCTTTTTGATCATAGGTAAATCTGGTCTTATATGTCCAGCTCTCTTGCATTCATCACAAGTAACTTCTCCATATTTCTTATCTTTCATATCCTTTTTCTTATATTTGGATTGGAAATTTCTCTGGCCACCTATCTTGTTCATCCTTCGAGAAAGATTTGCTAATTCATTTTCGGAGATTTCAATCTCACTAGAATCTGATTGAACTATCATCTTCTTAGACTTGGATCTGGTTACTCTCTCAGGAGTCTTAGCTTTCATATGATTTGATGTAGTTGTAAAAGAAATAGTACCATTTCCATTTTTCATTTTGATGTTGCCAGCATCTCTCTTCATTCTGGTTTCATGTTGAAGAAGAGTTCCAAAAAGCTCATCAAGAGAAATCTGAGTGACTTTCCTGTTCTCATCTATATCTGTTCTTTTGGATTCCCACTCATTGGGCATGATATCAATTATCTTATCCACAAGAGCTTCATCATCTAAGCCTTTCTCTCCCATAGACTGTAGGTTGTTTACGATAGTCATAAATCTCTGTTGAACTTTACAGATTGGTTCTCCATAAGGAAAATTGAAGCCATGATATTCATCTCTGAGCATAGCTCTCCTAGTCTCAATCACCTTAGAAGTTCCAAAGTGTGTAACCTCTAACTTCTTACAGATACAGTTAGCTTCTTCACAAGAAGAAATTTGGCTATATATATTTCTAGTCATCGAACAAAGTAGAGTATTACGTACCTTATAGTTGAGTTGATACTCTTGATTTTCCTGGTTAGTGAAAGTTCTAACTTCCTTATCAGGAATATTATAATCACCAGTAAGCATAACAAAATTGTCCACTCCAGTATTGATAAAAAAAGTCTTCATTCGATCTCTCCAGTACTCATAATCATTACCATCAAGGATTGGTGGTCTTGTAGGATTTAGAATATCAATTGAACCAACATTAATTCCTACCATACTAAAAAGAACCTTCGGCACACAAACTTGTTAGTAGAAAAGATTCGTAATAACAAAGTTTGGAATGGAAAAGTTCGGAATGGGAAATTTCGGAATGGGAAAGTGAGCAAGAAAAACTTATACGTGAGTACAAGTATTTCAGAGACCTCCTCTGATACCAATTGTAGGATCTAAATAGTGATGTAGATGCTCAATATACAAGAGGGGGGTGAATTGTATACTTTAAAAATTCCTTTGGAACCTTTAAAGTTAGTTACAAATAACTGTGTTTTCCATAAGAAAAGGAAAGGGCCAAGTTTAACAAAATTAAACTTAAGAAAATTCACAACACCTCTAATACCAAATGAAAAACTGGAAAGAGATTCCGAACGTGGGTTCCAGAAATATGGTTCCGGAAATTGAAACTTAACAAAATATTACAATATGAGATTCTACCTTAAATCATATAGAATCTAAATGAAACAGAGTACAAGTAAGGAATTATAAGAAAGTTATAATTTCCTTATAATAAAAAATGTAGCGGAAATAAACAAGTAATAAAACTACAAGTAACAAGATATAAATATTTTAACCCAAAGAGAAGGGTATCCAACAACCTTGGATAAAGGTCCCTTGATTTATACTTTCAAGCAAGTATGTCTTACCCACACCAGGGTAAGCCCTCGATATGAAGATCAAAGTGTCTCTGTCTTTCTATCCCCACAAGCCCTCAACTTCAAGGTAGTTGGCAACCTCTGTCTTCCTCAGCAAGGAAGCCCTCGAACTTCAAGGTAGTCGTCACCTCGGTCTTCCTATCCCTGGAATCCCTCTAATGTAATCACCAAAATTCGGAGTCGCACGAAGCTTTGAGAGTTAATAAGAGCCTCTCTCTCTAGAAATCACATCAACAGCATGTATTCACAATATCCAAGTTGTTCATCCATCAGTTGTGAGCTCTTTCAAATGAGCTCCTATTTATAGGTAAGGTTGGCCTCCTTCCCAACGGTCATATTTTCCTTAAAAACGGAGGGACCTGTACATGTGTAACTTAACCAACGGTTAGTTCATAACAGAATACACGACATCGTTTTATAACAAAACAAGTGTAACAGAATATACGACACCGTTTTAAATCTTAACTAAAAAGATTCAGAGTGAAGGTTCGGAGTTAAAGTTCAGAGTGTAAAGAAAATAATAAAGAGTAGTCAAAATATAACGGCATAAGAAAAATGAAAGTTCGGAGTGGAAATTCGGAGTCTGAATAAATTCAGAGTGTATAAAAAAAATATGATCAGATTCTGTTTAATAGATGAATTCGGAATGCGAATTCGGAATGAGAATTCGTCATCAGAATTCGTAGTGAGGATTCCTCATCAGAATTCGTAATGGGAATTCATCATCAGAATTCATAATGAGATTTCATCTTAAGAATTCGTAATGAGAATTCGTATCCAAAATTCGGAATGAGAATTCATCATCAGAATTCGTAATGAGAATTATTCATTAGAATTCTTAATGAGAATTCAATGTCGAACTTCATAAGGATTCGTATCCTGAATCTGGAATAGAACTTAGTCAGAGTTCGTATCTGGAATTCAGAATGATACTTTATTACAGTTCTCATCTGGAATTCGGAGTGAAACATCCTTACAGTTCTTATCCATAATTTGGATCTAAAAATAGAATACTTTATATCAAAGTTTCAAACAAATCCTAGAAAACAGAAATGAATCCGAATTTTATACTTAGGAAAAATATGAATGAAAATATGATAAGAAATATTTTTCTTACAAAAGTGATTTTCCTTATAAAAGTGATTTTCCTTATAAAATAAATTTTCCTTATAAAAGAAATTTTCCTTATAAAATCAATTTTCCTTATAAAAGCAATTTTCCTTATAAAAGCAATTTTCTTAAAGATAAGGTGTTTGTGATTTTCAAAACAAGAAGGAATGGAAAAGTCATAAGGAAAACCTTATTGACTCAACAGGTCCTTTTCAAATGACCTTAAACAGTATGATATACTCAGTTAACTGTCACCATATAGAGTGGGTTATGATTCCATTCATAGAGATATGTATGAAACACCATCCATGGGTCTGATCCCAAATCCAAAAAAATAATTACCTCACTAGAAAAAAATAAACTTCTAAGTGTCCAATTATGTGTATTGAAACCATAATATCCCAAATTATGAATCAATAATAAGTAAATAAAAAATGGAAAACCTTTAATATATTCTAATGTTTTCATAAATTCATTATTTTGATCTATTTTTTACATTTAGGTTACCAATATCAAATCAGAATTTGGGAAGGATTCATGAATACGAATTAAATCTATACGAGAGTCCCATTATAGGATAAAACACTCCACAAGAAGGTTTAGTGAGCCCAACATTCCATCCTCTCAATTAACGGACAATCTGAAGGGTCACTATCTTGAAACCTCGAAACCACCTACCTTTAGAGAGAAGGTATTTAAGGATGATTATGGGAAAATTTCATAAATATGGAAGCACATCAAAAGTTTCCAATGGAAACAATGATGTTTTCTTTATTTTTCATATTTTTTTAGGATCCTAAAAATTTGTTGATTTTTTATTTTATTTCATTGGAATGTGATTTTATAAGTCATGTTAATATTTTTTGGATTCAATTCTTTTAATATATAATTGTTATTTCGGTATTATACAATCTATATTGATAAATTTTCAAAAGGTGTTATTTTATATTAAAGAAATGAGTCATTAAACGGTCCTCTACATATACATATGTGTGGTTTCAGGTTTAAAATTATATATAAGGGTAATAACATTGAGTATTAGAAATTTAAAGGGACTCCATGCTTATTAAAACCTTTACAAAGGTGACTCGATCTTTATAGAAGGGTGGTGTATAGGTTTCAAAACTAATAAAGAACTTATTTAAGGTTAATTCAGGATTTAACATATATATGGATGTGTAATATTGAATTTATATTTTCTATGTAACGGTTAACTAGATTTTAAACATACCACTTCAATGTATCTCTATGATAGGAGACTTGTGTAAATGATTCCCTATATCTCAGTCACTCATGTCGGGGTTATTCTAATCACGGTGTAAAGGTATCATCACCTCATGTCTTCTCATTACAAGCTCACCATTATATCTCATATAAGGGTACCCTCACATCATAAAAGCACTATGAAAAGGACAGGGATGCCTGTGAAATAGTATTTCAAAATTTGATATCTCATGTAAAATTAATGTGGCTCTCGGGTTAGGGTAACCATGGAAAATAAATTTTATATGAAAAGGTCATATTATATGAATTTTTGCTTTTGTGAAGGATTAATATTCATGGGGAGCCCTAAAATTTTAATATCACCTTGGATTTAAAGTTTTCAAAGATGAGGAAGAATTAGATTCTTATAGAGGAAGATGAGATGTGGTCAATAATCATGTGGGATATGATATTCGCATGTGATATTAGATTAATTTAATATGATGTATATGATAAATAGTTAATTGATCCATAGAGAGGTTAGTAATTTGATCTGGAGGAACAGTCTGTGAGCTTGCAACTCTGAGTTTTCATGTAATTCATTTTAAAAGGTAGATATTGATCGTCTAAGAAGATACACATTTTTATGGATCAAAGAGGATAATAAAATAGAGATATTAAATAATATGAGGTACGAGACTTGATAAGTGAGAATGGATCTTAGATAGAGGCATGCCGAATTGATAGAGAATATTCTTTAACCCAATTTCCTCTTTTCATCATTTACTTTGTTATTGTGGGGAAATTATTTTATATTATTCATATGAAACTTTTTTTATAATAAAAATTCTCATAGAGAATTGATTTTACTACAAATTATATTTTATTTTTTTCATAATTAATTTCCAATCCTGTCACTGCTTCTTTGGTTTACCCCTGAAGGAAATCAACTCTTTTAAACTTTCTAGGTCAACGGTTGTTGTTTTGATTCAAATTTTAAAGTATTTTAAGAAACCTTTCTTATTAATAACCTTATTACAAGTATATTTTAATTTGTGAGAGTATTTTTCCAACTCTAAATGATAATTTGGTCCTAGTATACCATATTATTGTTTCTTTTCAAAAGAAAAAAAGGGAAATAATTCAATAACATCCAATAAAATTTCCCATAGTTTGTTAATTACATGACATAACATCTTCATTATTGTTTCCACGATTTATGATTTCTATAAAAAAATGTCACAAAACTCTTTATATGTATAGTTCTATCTCATTAATTCATTATTATTTTAATCATTTTAGTGTTTTTATGTTTTCTCTTTCTTTTTTTGGATTCACACTATTCTTATTTAAATGTGGTTTAACCCTACTTACAAAGGTGATATTATAAAGTAATTTATAAATAGTATTTTTGATAGTGTTCAAACATATTCCCATAGTCATACCTCTATCACCCCTGTGACCAAAATCCCCTATAATCTATACCCAACAGATCACCAATTTCTATCTAATTTAAAAAAATTCCTAGAAAAAATCACTAGGTGACATACATCTCTGAAGATGATTATTAATGATTATTTTTCACCTACCTTAAGAATATTTAAGACACTACACCCTAAATATATATTCTTTATAGAATATTTATCCATTATCTTGGGTAATTGTATTTAAATATTAAAAGATAAAAAATTAGAGAATACAATAGGGAAGAACAATGTTGGAAGTGGGAGACAGATTTACCAATATTTTGATGGATGAAACTAACCCTAATCCCCTTGAATCCATCAGATCAAAGATGAAAAAATGAGAGGGAGATGGGGGAAGTGGAATCTTTTCATCCCCTCATGGGATAAATCAACAAAAATAAGAGATATATAAGTATGGATATTAATTAAAATGGACAATAACTCATTTCCCCATCAATTTTTGAAAACATTGTTTGGATTTATCATGTACTTGATGTATAATCACAGGGTGTATAGTGTCACTAATGAATGAGATACACCTCTTTCCACCCACATTGGGTATATGTCACACCTTCATGAGGTACCCTGTGGAGCCTATAATTTTATACATACCCAAAAATAGGTTTCCTGTACCTGATTCCCACCAACCAAGTACTTGGTGGTATTTATAGTCTTTTATATTCAAAAACTACCCCACTCTCTCATACCAAACCTCTAGATTTTAACTGATTATTTAAAAACTCTTTATAATCAATATAAAACAATCCTAGACTTGTCCCATCACTCACAAATAAATTATGAACCACAGTTTTCAAAAAAAACTCCAATTGAAATCTCTAAATTAAAATTATATCCAAATATAATTACCCTAGTGATATGGGCCATTAAAAAGTCCTCACCATCGGGATTCTTATCCTCAAAAAAATGCATACCAATCCCTTGATATTAAATCTAACTAAATAAATTTGATGACCCTACTCATTGATTGTTACTTATGGTTATGGATCCACTACACATACACCCAATACAGAACAACTAGATCACCATTAAATACTCTCAATCAATCGTTTTATGTGAATCTATCATCATCTAAATGATATTTCCAATTCCAAAACTATCTTTCCCCACACTAATCACATACTAAAGCACCTGTCGGAACATCTATACATTGAATTCCTCATTACTAATATTGGCCAACTATGATACCAACTAATAATACAAAGCATGATCCCTTGACCTAAAAAATATCATATAAATATATTAATTACATGCAACCTATTTCCAAAAACAAACACCACGTCAGCTGCCAAATTCACTAATGGTTCCAACTACTACAACTAAAAATCCAAATTTATTATACGTTGAATTATAATATATTTTCACCCTTACACGTGTGAATTAAAATTGTTTTTTCTAATGTACCATAATTTAATAATTCTTCATCCAACCTTATTTTTTCAATCATTATATAAAAAATTATAAAAGGTAAAATTCAAAAAATTTAAAATTTCCATAAAAAACTTTTGTCTTGTTATTATTTCTTAACCTTAAATACATTAATAAAAATTGAAAACTTATTTCTTACAGGATTAAATAGTTATTTATATTCATTTTATTCATTTATATCAATTACTAAATCCAATCATAGAATGTCAAAATGAAGTATACAAGTAGTTTCAAGGATTCTACCAAAAGTTTTAGAAAATCCTTAACGTTGGGGCCATATCACCCAAAGTTCAAGTTCAAATGAGTTAAAAAATTTATGAATATAGATAATTAGGTGGAGAATATTTTCTTAAACTTTTAATTGTCTAGATTCATCCATTTTCATGTCCATAAGATTATGGAAAACAAGATAAGGGGAATCAGAAGAGTCTGTGAGTCCCAAAAATATGACTCTACTAAAGTAATCATAATTTTTCTCTAAATTTTCAACGAAATCATGCATTATATATGAATATATAAGATATTTTATAACCACTTCCTATAATATCACATTCGATGATTATGAGTCCTTGGGGACTAAACAAGCAAGGAGATTCAAATAATATAATTTGAGGGAAAGTTAGCTATCACTCTTTATTAAAAATATGTTCCTCCACTTCAATTCAATGTTTTATCCATTTTTATAATAAAATGATCGGTTTAAGAAATGAATGGATAAGTTATAGTATATTAGGGTTTTCTTTTAGAATAGTTTCAATAATTATAATAATAGTTTTCTATTTATATCTCTCTTATAATTTTAACTTTTTTTTTACTTCGTGATCCCTTCATCTCCATGGTCATAGAGAAATAACCCTTATTTTCTTGAAGGGGTAGCAGTGATGATTTGATTTTTTTTGGATTTTATGATTTATCATTATTTTTCTCTAATAATTTAGTAGTGGTTAATCTAATTATGTTTGTGGTCACATTGATTTATCTGTTAGCATCACCTTCTTTCTATTCACATTTTCAAATATTCTTCATAATTATAATGTTTTTTACGGTGGAGTATCATTACCCTGATAATTTGGAATATATTTTCTTGCATAAATATTTTTTAGTGTATACTAATGATAATTTGAAAAACAAGGTGTAAATTGATAGGCCTTGATCTCTGTATTGAGTGGAATAAGAATAATTATTATTTTAATTATTATTATTTTCATCACTATAAACTCATATGTAGTGAATTTTGTTTTCTAACATCATTATGTTTTTAATTCATTTCATTTTCAATAATAATATTTTATTTTACATGAATTTATAAACTCGCACTATTATTTTTAGTGTTTCATTTGTAGTATATCTTAATAATTAGTAATGATAATAAAAATTCATTATTTATGAGTGGTCTCATAGAGATATTTACCCAGGTTCATTCCACTATAGTTCATTCTTAGGTAAGTAATAAATTTTTAGCACATATTTTTGAAAAATATCTCATGAAATTTTGGAACTATTTTTAGGGTTGCACATCACTTTCACACACTTCTTTCCCTAAAAATTAGAAACATACTAAAAATATAAAAAAAATTATATAATAAATTACATCCAAGATGGATTATCATAGTGATTATCCATATACATGGATTGTTCACAAATTTAGTGAGTCTATCAAAGAGGAATCTTTCTGGAAAAAAGTTCAAATAAAATTAAAAATACCTAAACTTGTTAGTAGACAAATGGAATATCATTCCACTTCCATGAAATAATTTAAAATAGAGAATAAAGAAAAATAAAACCTTTTACCACCCACATATTATATTTAGAAACATGTGAGGGGGAATTTACGGGTAAATTATATTTGGTTTTTCAATTTCATGGTAAAAATTACACATCTCACATGACATAAACATTGGTTTGACTAATTATGATCAAGTATATTTATATAATAAATGGTATGATATTTTATAAATTGAAAAGTCTTTTTTTCTCCTGGAATAATAATTGGTAAAATCAATACCCTTGACCACTTTTATAGCTAAGGGTGAAATTAATATTGGATTAAATTAACATGAAAAAAGAATAGAGTTTGAATTATCCTATCCATCAGATGAATTCCCAATGAATTTTTTTAAATAGAATGGTATTTAAGGTGAAATTTAGAAGGTAGACGCATTTTTTAGAATTTATTTTTTTAAAAGTACATCGGTACTAAATTGGGAATTGACCTCACTTTTACTAAAATTACTTATTTGGATAAAATAGTATTACCCTTAAAGAGTTATGATTAGAATAAAGTGACTGCCACTAATGAGATTATAGTAGTGGAATATAAAGAAAAATAAGATCTTAGAGGTCCTATAATGAAAAAATTTCATCCTTTACATCGAATTTCATATCACATGGAGGAGGAGACCATGAAATCGAACAAAGATCACCCCTATCTTTTCCTCCCTCCCCCTTTGTACTTATGTTTCTTTATTTCTTATTTATTGGGAGTTGGAACATTTATTTATGTTTTCTTTGTCCATTTTTTATCTTTGAATCCACTTATAGATTTTAGTAGAAATAACATGTAGTTTTTTCTAAAAATAATCATGAAATACTTTATATTGGTGATAATGAAAGGTCTATCCAACTATATAAAGTAAAAAATATAGAAAACATTGTGGGGTTCTCCATAGATTATCTATTCATCCATTATTTTTAGTTTTTAATTAGTTTATTTGTAGTTTAATAAATATATTTTTTTCTTATAGGCCTTATAAAAAGTGATAGAAATTTGGGGCCTAACTCAATGCTGATAAAATCAAAATAAAGTGAAGTTATATATCTTTTTCTTAGTAGTTTATCTTCCTTATTTTTTAAAGGTGATGCAAAGGCCATTTATTAAAAATAAATAAATTGAGAAAAAAAATTAATGGTGTCAAACAAGGAAATATACCGCAGATCAAGATCAAAATATTTCATGAGAACATCAACAATAGAAGAAAATATAATTATCATCATCATAATCTAATCAGAATCATCTTTTAATGGACTAAAATAATTACATTGATCATTTCTCCTACTTGAGAAAGATCTAGTTCTCATAGTGGGCTTCAAATCCAAATAGTTCATCCTTGTCCTTGTATTCTTTAAAGGTGATGATGAAAATCCTTCAATTTCTATCACCATAAATTTTTCAACCGCATCTTAATATGAGATTTTGTTTGGAAATTATTCATTATTTGTGTTTTCCCAATTTCCCCCAATTTTATTTAGACTCCACTACATGTTAACTTATTCTGTGATCATTTTATTTTCATCAGTAGAGTCACATGTAACTATATCAGTATATTTCATTAGTTATCCTCATCCTCTAGAGTCCCATGAGAATTATGAGCCTATATTGTTTCGTTCACCCCTCTATGGTGAGGGGATGACTCAAAACAATTTTTTCTACACATTTTAAGGACCTATAGAGTACTATCTCAAGTCCTTCATGTTCAGAGGTCCTATCACCATGCATCACATCAGATTTAAAATGAGTCACATCCTACTAATATTCAACATTACTACACTGTTGGACAACATGCTCTTATAATCCACTAGAAAAAAAAACATCATTATCCTATATATCCCCTTTCACTTCAGAAAAATTAGACAATCTACTATTCTATCTATCTGAATTCCTTTCATTATTGGGTACATGAGGTGTGTTTGTCACTATTATTTTTATTTTAGAGAGAATATAATAGAGTTTATAATAATTTTGGATTCATTCATGTCATAATTTCTATTAAAAAATAAAATAAAATTATTGATGAGATTGAATTATTCATTTTGTTCACTCATATGAATCATGTCAAACTCAAAACATAAAGGGAGTGAAATTTCATTGATTCATTAAAATCATTTTTCATCTTATTACCTTCTAAAAAAGGAAAAAACGAGATTAATTGAATGAAATAATTAGTTGTAGATATTTCTTAAATCTTGAACCATGTCCCTAATATTGAGTGTGGTGTAGATATTATATGTGGAATTGAGTGACGACTATCATATGGTTTCAATTGAATATTCAATATTTTAAATCCTGTGACTCTTTTCCTTATAAAAATAAAAGTTAATTAATTATAATTCATCTATTTCATTACTTTTTCATTATATCCTCTTTGAAAAAAGAAAATAAATAAAGGGGAGAATTGAGATGAAATCATTCATTTCATTTATTACTAGACTCATTTCTAATGTCCCCAAAAAAATTATTGTGTATATATTTTAAGGGTAATTGAGTGAGTAGTTTCCTATAGTTTCACTTGAATATTAATACATTATATTTAATAGTTCCACCTCCACTTTTCATCCATAAACTTTTATATGTTTTACCCACCTACCCTTAGCCACTAAAATCACATTGAAAACACCCCATGATAGAAAATAGATTTATGTTTCATGGTGTGAAGGACTGAAAAAATTTTCAATCCTATTTTGATTTAGTAATTTTCTATATATTAGTATAAATATAGATTAGATATCTCTTCAAATAAAATTTACATGAATTTATATTTGAGGTATGTTATGATTGGGTAATTGATTGATTTTTTAAGATGAATAATATAAATGTTAGAGTTGCAAATGACAGAAATATATTTTTTCAATATATGATACATGATAGATTTTATTTATGAAATGGTTTTTTAAATTCCCTTATTGTTTTTTTAATATGATATGGTTATTAGATAATTTTTTCTTTAGTGGAAAAATTCTTTAGTGTGAGGGTGTGGTCACACAGAAAATTATCCAATATTTTTACCCTTACACATGTGATTTACAAATTTTAAAAAAGCTAGTATTATATAATTAAATTATTTTTAATTGAACTTTTATTTTTTACTAATTATATAAAAATTTATTATAAGGTGTAATGTCACTATTGTTTATATTTCAATGTCAAAATATTAGTTTTTTATTTTTTCCAGAACATTCACTAAAATGATCCAAATGGAAAAAAACTTTTTTGGGGATTAAATGGTTATAGGTATTTATTTAAATTAGTTGGACCAATTACTAAATCCAAACATAATAGGATTAAATGAATCATTAAATTGGGGATAAAGAATCTACTAATGGTTTTCATGAACTTTAATATTAGGACTATATATAAAAAAAAGAACTAAATGAGATAAAAATTGAGGATAAATATAATTGGGCATAAAATGTTTTCTTAAAATGGGATGTCACAATATTTTACAGTTTTTAAAGACATAAATTCATTAAAAATCAGATAATTAGAATTTTAGGAGTATTTCAGGCTAATGAATATGAATTTAGTTAATAGGTTGTAACTTTTTTACACATTCCCAAAGGACTGAAACTTTTTTAGTAGATAGATAATATGTGGAAGATAGAATTCATTGAGTATCACTTGATAAGATTCTAATTTTGTTAAGGTCGAAAATTAATATACATTCAATGGAATAAATTGGAGAGGAATATATGTAACATTATTTCTTATAAATATATACCTACACTTCCATTTAATGAGTTAGCTATTTTCAAAATCAATGGAATGTATTAAAACAAACCAGGGATGAGTTAAAATATATTAGGGTATTCTTTTTCAATAGATTCAATATTATAACAATAGTTTCTTCTTTCAATCTCTATATCTCTTAATTTTTAATCATAGTATTTACACCTCTGTAATATATCATTCTCCATGGTTATGGATAACTAACCCTCATTGTTTTAAGGAGGTAACAGGGATGATCCCAGTTATTTACGACTTAGTTTTTTCAAATTATTTTATTCTAAAAACCCAATAATGGATAAAATGATTTCATTTCTAGTTTTCATAGTTTACATGATACTATTTTCTTCACATTCATATTTTTTACTATCCATCATCGTTATAATGTTGTGTAAAATGGATTATAATTATAGTGATGATGTGAGAGAAATGTTCATAAATGCATAGGTCTTAGTGTTGGATAATTATAATTTTAAAAGTATGGAGTGGATTTATATGTCTAGATATATCCATTGAATAAAATAATGATAATTTTATTTAAATAAAAATTTTGTTCATCATAGTGAACTCATAAGGACCATAGTTTCTTTATACTACTTTCACCCTATTTAATATATTTTCTTAATTTTTATTTTTATTTTTATATTTTACATGAATTTATAGACCCCACTTTTTAGGTTTAGTGTTACATTTTTATTACAATTAAATAATAAAAAGTGACTATAAAAATTTATTGCTTGTGGGTGTCCTCCTATATATATCAACATTGTGCCATGACACAATAGTTCATGATTTAGTAAATAAGAATTTATTGATAGGGATTCATGAAAAATATCACATATCACTAATCTAGTATGGTATTGAATCCATATACCGATACTCACCTACCTACTGTCCATTCTCTACATATCCATAGATTTAAATTTTGACCACCACCTACCTTGTGAGAGTATCTCTCTCCCAAATAATCATTACAATTCTACAAACCATAGTATTTTCTATACCATTATCCTATTAAAAACAAATAATATTACATTTGATATTCTATAAAAATCAAGGTGCATGAGTCCCATTGATTAAAACCCATTAATCTCAACCCACCAACTCCTCTTTTGGGTCAAGAGATGTCAACTCCACTAATTAGCCACTTCTAAATCTAGTAAACCATCATTCATCACCGATAACTAAAGATACACTCTATCCTCTAAGATAATCCCAAGATCCACCCATAAAACTAATCTAAAAGTATCCCAGTATCCCAAAATTTTCATCCCACATTTATAAAGCACACCCAGTATTACACAACATTTCAACCATAGAGATCCAAGAATGTTATACCAATTTCCAAGATCAACCTAGCTGATACATTCCATTATTATCCATTAGAAACTAACTGTAGTTCTACACATATAAATATCCCTTCCCATTTTCCAAAAAAAACATTTTTATCAATTCCTCCATATCAAAACAATAAATTTCACTACATATTTCCTTAAAACTATCACGAGAATCCCAAAATCATACAAGGACCTTATATAATTTCTATAGATACACAAAAGAAATTCTTCCATTTATCTATTTTAGAACCCACAACCATGAGTTCTAATGATTCACCACTTTCTTGTTCCCATTGTAGTTTTACTATGACATTACCTATAGTAGATATTCAGTAACCACACATGATATTTTAAAAGTAAAAACCTACAAGAAATTAATTTTTGATGCCAATATATCACCAAAGTGTCATTTTTGATAACCACCCATCCTTCCTTCCTAATCCTTTAAACTATTACAGATCATAGGGTTCGTTCAAAACCTTGTATCTAAAACCCTATGGAATACAAACATTCTTTAATATGAATATTTTATCACCCCACTCCTCAATAATACCATGAATTGCATATATTTTCCTAAACTCAATCAATAATCGTGGGCTCTAACCCAAAATAAAACTCAAAAATGGTTTAAAACCTGGACCCACAAATAAAAAATAAACTACATATTCCGTTTAGGCTAACATATATCTCAAAAATAAATAGCAGTGCATTCATTTTGGATATACCAAGGGAAATTCCTAATCAAAATCAAAAACTCAATCCCACCACACTTGGGACAACTCCAACATATGTACATGTAACCATGGTCCTATAACCCTAGGTAAAATCCATAAATGTACCTATAATAATAATAAAGACTCTATCACACATCTCTCAAGAAAATAAATAACAATTAACCCATTTTTGACAACCATATCTGACCTCCATCATAGGAATAACAACCAGTTTTTCCTAAGAACTAACCCAACACACCACATCAAGAGGCTCACCACACCATCTCATGAAAAACTCTAACTATATCAACCCACTCAAGGGTCTCTTATAAAACAAAATATCTTATACTATAACAACCCATAGCATAGTCACTCACCTCCAATGTCTAAAAAATATGTATCATACCCAATCTATCCACTATAAGGATTTCAATATACATGACCATAAATGTAATAATATAATCTAATAAATACATGAAAAAACTAAAATTAATGAAATTAATTAAGTTTACACAAATATGTTATTTTTTAATATTCCAAATAACATATTATTTATAAGTTAATTAATAAGAATCTCTTTCCCAAAACATTTAATCAAAAGAAATTCATTCTAGAAATTAATTTTACAAACTATTTTACCTTTTAAAATAATTTCATAACCAAAAGAAGTTATGAACATGTACCGAATATCTATGTTCCTGAAAATGATGCATGAGACACACTCGGTTAAAATATTTGGGAAGGATTAAAGTAATAAATAAAAATATAACAATATAACATAACTTTTGGATAAACACCTCAATCGTAAGTGTAAAAATAAATTAATAGAAATATTATCTCGGGTAACATGGGCTTTATTCCTATAGGGGTTAGCTATGAATAAGAAAAAGGTCCATCCAAAGATCCAATAATACCAAAGCTATAAATATCATATCCAATATACTAGATTAACCAAAACAAGGATTTGATGTTATTTTATAATGCCCTGTTTGTTGGGAATCCTTTCTTCTGTATTGTGGTTCTTCTAATAAACCCATATGAGGTTGTCTACCTTACACCAACTGAAGTAACCCATCATATTGAGACCATAGTAATATTTTTAGAAAATCCTAGTCATCTAGATGGACTCACATGACTAATTATACTAGAAGTATGACATCCTCACACCCAAATCAGCATACAAACTCAACCCTTGGAAACATAAATAATAAATAATATAAATATAAACAATCTAAAGAACATAAAAAATTGACATGATTTAGAAAAAGTGTCATATATGAATTGTAGAAACAATATTTCTATCTTTTCCATTATAATTATAGGTACAAGAGATCACAAACATGATTAATAATTACAAGTAATCCTTATATGATATATCACTCTCTGTGATCCATTCTAAATTTCCCCAACTTGAATCATGATTTTCATTGATGTATGGGAATCATATATACTAAGTACCATCCTGTCAAGAATTTAAAATCACCCCACAAATCATGGTGATCATAACATGATCGCCTTATCTTGGATACCAAACATTTTAACGTATAGTTTTGATAATAATATAGACATAAATGAACATAACATGATATAGTTTTGTTAATATTATAGTTAAACACATATCATGTTATGTTCACTTAGGTTTATGGATCTCTAAAAAAGTCAGAATAAAATATCATTGCATTATATTTTCCACACTAAAGCATACATATGTGCCTTCTATTACTTTCAAGTAATGAATAACCCATTTTATAGGATCCCAGTGTTCCTTTATCAGATGAAACATGAATAAAATTAAAAATCCCATTATAAAAATAATATCCATCCATGTACATATAATTGCATACATCAAACTTCTAAACATCAATACATTTGTAAATTTATCCTTGTATAGTCATTGTTCTTACATTTATGGTTCCTACATCTTGGAATACATAATGTTTCTAGAAATAGGTGTTTACACTAGATTGCATCCGGTCAACATAAATCATTCAATGAATATTATATTTAATATTTTTTGTATAGCACTAATTTTTTATCATTATTATTCCTCTCAATCCTCATCCCCAATATTTTATTTATATTTTTAAGAAACTTTATTTCTAATATTCGATAAAATTTATCCTTTAGATATTGAATCTTTGAAGTCCCCAAACACACCAATAATATATCATTAATATATAATTGAAGTGTAATAAATTTCACACAATTACAATTCTTCAAATAAAAAAAATAACCTACATTTCACCTTATGAAATATTATTCTAAAAAACATGCATAAAATGTATGATTACATTATCATATAGATTGTTTCATCTGATAAAAACATTTATTTAGTTCCCAAAACAAATGTTTTATTTCAACTTCTGTGAATCCCATAGGTTTCTTCATGTAAATTTATTCCTATAACTTACCATAAATAAAGGTCATCATTACATACACTTTTTCTAAGTATAGATCTTATGTTTCTGCAATGATTAAAACCATCCTAAAAGTAATATGTTTAACTACCAATGGGAATTTTTCAAAGAAACTAAGTATTTAATTTTACAAAAATTCATTTTACACCATCCTTTCCAAGAATTTTTCATTTCCATAAGCCACTTATTTTAATCGCAAAAACCAACTAATTTTTTAGTTCTTTCTTTCCCTATGGTGACTTCAGTAGCTCCCAAATTCCATTTAATTTAAATTAATACAGATCTATATCCATCAGTCTCTTCAACTATTTGGTATCATTAAGTGTTATTGCTTATCCCAGGCATCCTCGTTCCCCTTTATCCATTAAGAGTAAAAAAATATAAAATCGTTTGTGAAGATATGAAATAGTATTCTAACTATAATTGATCTCTTAAACTGAGTTGGATACTCTTAACTTCTCATCATAGTTAAAAATTATAGATACCTATATTATAGTTCTCTCAATTGATATTTTTACCCCCTTTAACATTCATGTATATCTTCAGTTGACTTGTCCTATAGGATTTTGGTTCATTCATCAGAGATCTTCAAAACTTTTCCATTTTTTTCATACAAGAATGAACTTGGACATTGGTAGTTTATTTATTTCAATAAAAATTATTAGTTACCATGTTTTATTCTTTCAACTGAACCCTTTTGTTGAGGTGAACATAATGGATTCCGATTAATTCCAATTTTCCATCATCACATAGTTGGAAGTTGAAATTGTCATCACCATACCCAATGATAAAATATTTGTTAAACATATCATCAATAATATCCATTTCCTTAGATTTTAGATTCCAAAATTCTAGTATTTTAGAGACTTTAATATGGATACCATTTATTCGTTTATTTAACCATAGCTCCACTAGAATATTTTGACTATTCATTGTTGTTATAATTATATTGAAACTATATGATGTTGTGTTGAGTTGCATGATCCAAATTCCCTTATAAATTTCATAGTGAAAACTCATGATTCAATACTTCTACATCAATATATTATTCATAATTTTATCCAAACAATTATGTTGTGGTGTTCTAAACATTGTCTTCACTCCACTTTTTTTTCTTCTACCAAAAGTTCTATATAGCATCCCCCCTTTTTATAACATAACTTTTCATTACATTCTACAAAACCGAGGATCTTTAAGGTTTAGTGTCTTGGAAACCAGGAACTTATTACATGAGAAAAAAACATTCTTCTTAAACACTTGAAAGGATTCTTCATTTTTTCATCCTAAGTTCATTACAGCATCTCATAACCTGGGAACATACATCAAAAAAAGGGTGAGTATAAGGCCCAGTAAGGGAAACAAGAGAAACATTTTACATGTGAACTTGAGATACTTCAATAAGGTCATGAAAAGAACTTTAAGAACTGAGAACGAAATCATGAGGCATATCATAATAAAAATAACATTTTTCATAACTTTAATATGTGGCTACATCATTTAACATATAAAATCATGAACATATCACCATGGTCCATCCCCATGGTGTCATTTGAAAATTACCAAGGTTATTCACCAAGATATTGTGAAAATTGTAATCTCTAGTGGTTACATCCTTACCCAATGCATTGGAGCGCTATTAGGGAGCACCCTTAAATTTGCCTTTATTATCATGTGAGCAACATATATCATCATCAAACATTTCATAAATAACCCATATAGAATAAAATAAAGGGGTTTCATTTCATAATCATTACATTTTAAAAACTGCTTTAAAGACATGATCTTTACGTCACTTTAAACCCACGGAAGGGGAGAGTGGGTCTCATGTATGTAAATACCAGAATTTAAAATAGAACATTTTGATATATATGTGAATACCCATGTATAAATAAGAGCTTTGATTATTAACTTTATAAAATAAAATAATTTTGAGAAAAGAGAGTGGAATTTTGAGACGAAAACTCTGCAGCATAACGATTATGCTTCTGGGTTTTAGAAAACATTGAAAAGAGAGGGGACATGGGTCAAACATTCATAAATGACCCATAAAATAGTATAGGGGAATATTATAAGGTATTTAATAACATGGTAATGAAATTTGAAAATATACCATATGAAATGAAGAACATTAAAGGAAGACAAAAATAAGATTTCTCTTATGAAAATTCGGCAGCCTAACGGCGTCACATAAACTTAAACCAAAAATGAATTGATGAGATCAAATAGGGTCTCTAATAATATGAACATAAAAGATAAGTATGATATATATATAGATAATACCCCAACATAATAAAAAGGAACTTGCAAAACAAGACATGGAATTAGAACTTTGAAAAAGGATAAAGGTGAAAGAACCACTTAAAAATTCGGCAGCCTAACGGCGCCACTTAAAACTTTAAAATACTGAATTGAAGAGATAAAATGGAATCTCTCATCATATGATCAAAAAATATCAGTATGATAGATATAGAGATCATACGCCAACATAATAAAAAGTAACATTAAATACTTGACATGAAAGTGGAAGTTGAAAACGAGAAGGGTGAAAGAATCCCTTAAAAATTCGGCAGCCTAACGGCGCTACTTAAAACATCAAAATACTGAATTGAATAGATCAAATAGGGTCTCTCATCATATGAACATAAAAGATCAGTATTATATATTTATAGATAATACCCCAACATAATAAGAAGGAACTTGCAATACTTGACATGGAATTATAACTTTGAAAAAGGAGAAAGGTGAAAGAACCACATAAAAATTCGGCAGCCTAACGGTGCCACTTAAAACTTCAAAATACTGAATTGAAGAGATAAAATAGGGTCTCTCATCATATGAACATAAAAAATAAGTATGATAGATTTAGAGATAATACCCCAACATAATAAAAAGGAACTTGCAAGACACGACATGGAATTAGAACTTTGAAAAAGGAGAAAGGTGAAAGAACCACTTAAAAATTCGGCAGCCTAACGGCGCCACATAAAACTTCAAAATATTGAATTGAAGAGATCAAATGGGGTCACTCATCATATGATCATAAAATATCAGTATGATAAATTTATAGATCAAACCCCATCATAATAAAAAGGAACTTGAAATACTTTACATGAAAATAGATCTTGAAACATGAGAAGGGAGAAAGAATCCGTTACAAAAATTTCGGCAGCCTAACGGCGCCACTTAAACTTTCATAAAATTAAATGATGAGAGTAATAGCGGGTCTCTCATCATGTGAACATAAAAAGGACAGTATAATGAATATAAAATAACATCCTCCAACATAAGAACATGGAACATAAAAGAAATGACATAAAAGAGATCTCTTGAAAATAAAGAGAGGGGGTCGGATCCCTTACCTTAAAACATAACTCTTAAAACTCAAAGGTTGGGACCCTGAGGGCTTAGGGAACCATGGGAGGACTCCATGAGAGGTAATGAGACCAGAAAGTCGTTGGGGGAGAGTGGGGAGTCGAAATGGATGAGAGGATGGCTTGGTATTTATAGGGAAAGTGAGGGGACAAGGCATTAATGGCCAAGGGACGCCTCAAAAGTGGTTTTCTCAAAACCATGTGCTCTCCCATGGTATTTCCCATTGAGTTAGGCCACATGGGGCCCCCCATACAATAATTCATCACCTTTGGTCGGCCAACCCATAAAATATCTCATTACATCATTATGTCACAGTTATGATGTCATTAAACATACCGAAACCCTAAAACTGTATTTTTACTATTCACTGAAAATTCAACTTTCTCAGAAAAATCCCAAAATTTCACCTTAATCAAATATCAATTCTCTGATTTCAAAAATGAACTCCATTTTATAAAAATAGTTCTCTAAATAATTTTAATTTATTTTTTTAAATAAATACACTATTCACCGAAAATTCATTTTTTTCAGAAAAATCCCCAAAAATTACCTTAACATAATATAGATGCTCTGAGTTCAAAAATGAAATCCATTTTATAAAAATAATTTTCTAAATATTTTTAATTTAATTTTTAATTAAAAAATACTATTCACCCAAAAAACTAATACTTGAATAATACTTTATGAAACCGTTATTTAACCATTTTATTGAATCACATTACTTAATCAAGGTGCCTAGATTATATTAATACTTTCATTAAGTGAGATTACTAATCCATTTGGTCACATTACGAATCTGAAGCGTAAAATCACTATTCATAATTTACTATTTATCAAAAATCAAGTAGATCTTATTAGACTCTAAATTTCGTACTGAACATAATTGTAGAAGACCATTTTTCGAAAATCATTACACATTTTTAATTATTTAAGGTTTACATAAACATTTTTAAAATATCCTTTTTCTAAAATTCATCAAAATATGCATACTATATTTATCCGGTCATTTGAAAATTCATAAACATCGTCATAAGAAGAAATCCCAATTTTTTTTTAAAACAAAGGATTACACAAGGCAGTTACAGTTTCCTTACATATCCCCTTATCACACCAGCATAGGACCTATGTGTAAGGTGTGCTAAGGTGAGAGAATCAGAGGGAGGCTCGGCCAACATCGCACGAGTAGTAATTTCTATCAGTTTGAACTTCTCGCAAAGGCGATTCTGTTCTAGCTTCACACGATGAACTTCAGCTTGGGTTTGGTCCAGAGCAAAGACCAGTGGTGCTACCTCCTTCCCAAGTTCTGTTAGATGGGATTCGATCGGTCCAAGACTACTGGGTGAGGTCATCGAATCTTCTTTCTATAATAATTAACCAAGATTACTTGTATTTAAAGACAATAATCGAAACGTTTAGTTTACAACGGTCATATTGACCAATGGTCATATAACAGTCAAGACCCAATGGTCTCATTTTAATTATACTCATGTTATAAAATGAAACATTTTTTTGAGTATAAAAATAAAATAGAATAACACACAAAATTAGGAAACAAGATTTATTCAAAATTTCGGGTCGTTACAATCTTCCCCCCTTAAGAAATTGCGTCCTCGCAATTTTTAAAATTGGGTTTTGAAATTTCATTGAAATTCCCAGATCAGAAAAGGATTTGGTAAAAATATTACTTTAAAAGAAAGAAAGGGAAGTACAAAGGTCACCCGAGTTAACCCACACTAGGATTCCATGTAGGAAAACATGGACATGGAAGAAAAGAAAAGGGTCAAGTTCTGAGGGAGAGTGATAGAGAACATGATTAGGAGATAGTTAACCATAAGAAAATACCAAACTTATGATTTGTGTAAATGGTCTTTGATTACCTAGTAGGAAACGTAAACTAACATCATTTTTGTTTTACATTCCTTTTCATAATTTTGAGGAATTCATTTACTACATAGAAAAAAACATAAGAAAATATACCTACCTTCATGTAGAGTTTCATCCTTTAATATGTTTCTACCAAAACTAATCTTTTCTCCAAACGATGAGCATTAAAAACTACTTGGTCTCATCAAAACACAAGAATCATCTTCTAGAGAATCACATAATCTACAAAAGATTATCTATCTATTTCTTCTATCTTTAAACATTATCCCAAAAACAGAAAGGGTAAGGAAAAACAACTCTTAAAAAAGAAACAATCCCATAGGAATGGAAACTACTTTTAACTCTTCAAAGTTACATGGTACTACCCAAAGTTCATCATAGACCATTCCATAAATAACGGTCCTTAAAATTCATCAAAATAAACCAAACTATGATTGAAACCCAAATACAAGAAGGATTTGTTAACATAGTCTTCCAAAATAAACATCATCGTTCATCTCCAAACAACATCAACCACTCCTAACATCTAATAAAAAAAGTAGCTAACCTAAACATATTTTACCCAAGATAGGTTAATCATTTCAATAAGTAACCTAAATTACTATAAGTCCACCTTAAATTCACCGATTCTTCAAAATATAAGTCAACCTTACTCCTCAATGAAAATACCATAGTAATCTATTTACCTCGATCATATAGGGTCCCCAAAATAGTGAAAGTCCTCCAAAATAATAATCATCTTTTAATCCCCTAATCATCTCTGTTATATTAATACAGAAATCTTTGCATTTTCTATCACATTGGTTGTTGGGACATGTTCTTCCATTTCCCACCATTAACTAAGAATAGAAAGTATAATTAGGGGCTTAAATACTTAGCCAATAATCATGAAAAGGAACTTAAAGCATATAAGGATAACTTTTAGAAGAAAATTATACCCTAACTTGTGATCCCCTAGGTTTCAAACTAGGTTATCCATGATCATATATTCTTATGTGAATCTTTATTTTATTTTATCTTTGTTCCTTTAATAATGGTTCATACTAAGCTTATGAATTTACCAAAGCATATCCCCCGGGAGTGTCGTAACCAAGAGTGCAGTAAGGCCTGTTGTCGTGTACCAGTTCTCGTTCGAGTCTAGCTCAAAGAGGTGTTTTTGCGTTTACCCCTATGTACATATGTGCCAGAGCCACCTCTACCTGCTCGTATCCAGACAGGGGTGTATTTTCTTGGCAACCCCTTACTCAATACTCACCAAAATACCAGGAAGATTTCCTATATTTAAACTTTTCTATAGGTTTCTTCCTAAAGTTTTCATATCCTAATTTCCACAAATAACTAAACCATACTTTGATACCAACTATAGAATCCCGCCTTTTTATAACATAACTTTTCATTACATTCTACAAAACCGAGGATCTTTAAGGTTTAGTGTCTTGGAAACCAGGAACTTATTACATGAGAAAAAAAACATTCTTCTTAAACACCTAAAAGGCATATTCATTTGTTCATCCTATGTTCATTACAGCATCTCATAACCTGGGAACATACATCAAAAGAAAGGGTGAGCAGAAGGCCCAATAAGGGAAACAAGAGAAACATTTTACATGTGAACTTGAGATACTTCAATAAGGTCATAAAAAGAACTTTAAGGCATGAGAAAGAAATCATGAGGAATATCATAATAAAAATACCATTTTTCATAACATTAATATGTGGCTACATAATTTAAAATAGAAAATCATGAAAATATCACCAAGGTCCATCCCCAAGGTTTCATTTGAAAATTACCAAGGTTATTCACCAAGATGTCATGAAAATTGTAATCTCTAATGGTTACATCATTACCCAATGCATTGGAGCGCTATTAGGGCGCACCCTTAAATTTGACTTTATTATCATGTGAGCCACATATATCATCATCAAACATTTCATAAATAACCCATATAGAAAAAAATAAATTTTATTCATTTTATAATCATAACGTTTTAAAAACTGTTTTAAAGACATGATCTTTACGTCACTTTAAACCCACGGAAGGGGAGAGCGGGTCTCATGTACGTAAATCCCAGAATTTAAAATAGAAAATTTTGATATATATGTGAATACCCCTATATAAATAAGATCTTTCAGTATTCACTTTATAACATAAAATAATTTTGAGAAAAGAGAGATGCATTTTGAGACGAAAATTCTGCAGCATAACGGTTATGCTTCGGGGTTTTAGAAAACATTGAAAAGAGAGGGGACATGGGTCAAACATTCATAAATGACCCATAAAACAGTAGAGGGGCATAATATAAGGGATTTAATAACATGGTAATGAAATTTGAAAATATAACATATGAAATGAATAACATGAAAGGAAGACAAAAATAAGTTTCTCTTATGAAAATTCGGCAGCCTAACGGCGTCACATAAACTTCAACCAAAAATGAATTGATGAGATCAAATAGGGTCTCTCATCATATGAACATAAAAGATCAGTATGATATATATAGATATCATACCACCAACATAATAAAAAATAACTTTCAAGACATGACATGGAATTAGAACTTTGAAAAAGGAGAAAGGTGAAAGAACCACTTAAAAATTCGGCAGCCTAACGACGCCACTTAAAACTTTAAAATACTGAATTGAAGAGATCAAATGGGTTCTATCGTCATATGATCATAAAATATCAGTATTATAGATATAGAGATCATACCCCAACATAATAAAAAGTAACTTGAAAAACTTAACATGAAAGTGGAACTTCAAAATGAGAAGGGTGAAAGAATCCCTTAAAAATTCGGCAGCCTAACGGTGCTACTTAAAACATCAAAATACTGAATTGAAGATATCAAATAGGGTCTCTCATAATATGAACATAAAATATCAGTATGATAGATTTAGATATCATACCCCAACATAATAAGAAGGAACTTTCAATACTTGACATGGAATTATAACTTTGAAAAAGGAGAAAGGTGAAAGAACCACTTAAAAATTCGGCAGCCTAATAGCGCCACTTAAAACTTCAAAATACTGAATTGAAGAGATAAAATAGGGTCTCTCATCATATGAACATAAAAGATCAGTATGATAGATTTATATATCATACCCCAACATAATAAAAAGGAACTTTTAAGACATGACATGGAATTAGAACTTTGAAAAAGGAGAAAGGTGAAAAAACCACTTAAAAATTCAGCAGCCTAACGACGCCACTTAAAACATCAAAATACTGAATTGAAAAGATAAAATGGGGTCAGTCATAATATGATCATAAAATATCAGTATGATAAATTTAGATATCATACCCCATCATAATAAAAAGGAACTTGAAATACTTTACATGAAAATAGATCTTGAAACATGAGAAGGGAGAAAGAATCCATTACAAAAATTTCGGCAGCCTAACGACACCACTTAAACTTTCATAAAATGAAATGATGAGAGTAATAGGGGGTATATCATCATGTGAACATAAAAAGGACAGTATAATGAATATAAAAGAACATACTCCAACATAAGAACATGGAACATAAAAGAAATGACATAAAAGAGATCTCTTGAAAAGAAAGAGAGGGGGTTAGATCCCTTACCTTAAAACGTAACTCTTAAAACTCAAAGGTTGGGACCTTGAGGGATTGGGGGCACCTTGGGAGGACTCCTTGGGAGGTAATGAGACCATAAATTCGTTGGGGGAGAGTGGGGAGTCTAAATGGATGAGAGTATGTCTTGGTATTTATAGGGAAAGTGAGGGGACAAGGCATTAATGGCCAAGGGACACCTCAAAAGTGGTTTTCTCAAAACCATGTGCTCTCCCATGGTATTTCCCATGGAGTTAGGCCACTTGGGTGCCTTCATACAATAATTCATCACCTTTGGTCGTACAAACCATAAAATATCTCATGACATCATCATGACACAGTTATGATGTCATTAAACATACCGAAACCCTAAAACTATATTTTTACTATTCACTGAAAATTCAACTTTCTCAGAAAAATCCCAAAATTCCACCTTAATCAAATATCAATGCTCTGATTTCAAAAATGAACTCCATTTTATAAAAATAATTTTCTAAATAATTTTAATTTATCTTTTTAAATAAATACACTATTCACCGAAAATTCATTTTTTTCAGAAAAATCCCCAACAATTACCTTAACATAATATCGATGCTCTGAGTTCAAAAATGAAATCTTTTTTATAAAAAGATTTTTATAAATATTTTTAATTTAATTTTTAATTAAAAAACACTATTCACCCAAAAAACTAATACTTGAATAATACTTTATGAAACTGTTATTTAACCATTTTACTGAATCACATTACTTAATCAAGGTGCCTTGATTATATTAATACTTTCATTAAGTGAGATTACTAATCCATTTGGTCACATTACTAATCCGAACCATAAAATCACTATTCATAATTTACTATTTATCAAAAATCAAGTTGATCTTTTTAGACTCTAAATTTCGTACTAAACATAATTGTAGAAGACCATTTTTCGAAAATCAATACACATTTTTAATTATTTAAGGATTACATAAACATTTTTAAAATATCCTTTTTCTAAAATTCATCAAAATATGCATACTATATTTATCCGGTAATTTTAAAATTCATAGACATCTTCATAAGAAGAAATGCCAATTTTTATTTAAAACAAAGGATTACTCAAGGCAGTTATGGTCTCCTTACATAGCCCCTTATCACACCAGCATAGGACCTAAGTGTAAGGTGTGCTAAGGTGAGAGAATTTGAGGGAGGCTCGGCCAACATCGCACGAGTAGTAATTTCTATCAGTTTGAACTTATCGCAAAGGCGATTCCGTTCTAGCTTCACACGATGAAGTTCAGCTTGGGTTTGGTCCAGAGCAAATCCCAGTGGTGCTACCTCCTTCCCAAGTTCTGTTAGATGGGCTTCGATCGGTCCAAGACTATTGGGTCAGGTCATCGAATCTTCTTTCTATAATAATTAACCAAGATTACTTGTATTTAGAGACAATAATCGAAACGTTTAGTTTACAGGGGTCATATTGACCAATGGTCATATAACAGTCAAAACCCAACAGTCACATTTTAATTATACTCATGTTATCAAATGAAACATTTTTTTGAGTATAAAAATAAAATAGAATAACACACAAAATTAGGAAACAATATTTATTCAAAATTTCGGGTCGTTACATTCTATGTTTTGTATTCATTATACTCACTACCATTTTGGGAACATAGAAATTTCAACTTTTGAAAACTTTCTATTTTTTCAACATATTTACATTGACTGAAATCCTGAAAAATACATCAAACGTTGTTCTTTAGAAAGTAAACCCATACTTTTTTAGTAAAATCATCAATAAATGTTATGAATTAATGTAAACCTCATAGGAACCAAATAAGGGTAGGCCAAAAAACAATCATATAAACTATTTCTATCATCCAAGATATAATATTCTATCAATATAGATTGAATACACCCTTCTCTTTTTACATAGTAGAAAAATATCACACCTTCCAATTTACTTATGATCAAACTTCATTATACCTTTGGTTTTTAGAACTTTTATGTTATTAATATATAGATGTACAAAACTGAAATGATAAATCTATAGATCTTAAAAATATTTTCATTCCATCATTGAAATTCCATTTGTGCTTCCAATAAAATATAGCACCCCATCCTTTACTTCTAATGAAACCACTAAGTATCCTAGATTTAATTTAGAAACTCCATTTATAAAACTATTATCATAATCTTATTTATTAAATCATCTAATGATAATTATAATCTTCAATAGTGTTTGGATATGTATAACTTCTTCCAACATTAAGATATACCCATTATTTAGTCATATATTCCCATTAATATTTTTTGTGATCATCAGATCATCTTCATACACTAAATATAATTTTCTATACATCTATACTATTTCATTGAATGGAATGCCACTCTTGAATCAACCACCCATGACTCCAAAATAATGTTGAAACAGGTAAACATTTCACTTCCTCCTTTCATAAAATCAATGGAATTTGATGTTCTAAAAGTAGAAACTCTTTTAAATATTTTATTATAACTATTTAATTCCTTATGTAAGAGTCATATTTTTACAAAAATTTAACATATAGGACTAGGACCATCCGATATAGATTAACCCTTCTCTCAAGGATTATCTTCAAATGATTTCTTTTGATAGATATTATATTGAGGTGTTTATTATCATCTTTCATCATTAAAATAATCACCAATTTATTCATAGAATTATATCCACCTAAGACCCTAATTCAAGATCCTTTTTATAATATCCTCAGAGAAAAAATTAGTATTTCCACTGGATTTATAAACAGTAGTATCCATCACATCCCAACACTAAAAAAGAAATGATAATAGAAGCGGCACCCACAGATTATCTGTGAAAGTTACTTTAAATGATTCAAGATTTCAAAAAATAATTTTGAATTCATTCACATGATGTTCTTCTAGTATTCATTATAATAACCATAGCATGAATAATCATAAATTCATGAAAACATTTTTCATCGCCATAGGTTTCTCACACATATCTATCAGCTCCATCATCACATCTGTAGTTGTTTTCGTTTTTTGGATTTGGAAGGTTCATTCCATTCTAATTAAATCCCCACAAATACTAGTTCCTTTTTATAAATATGTTCTCATTATCACTTCTCCATTTTTTCCACTTGATCACCAGTAAGTTAAATATATTTGTCTTTTTGAATGAGATGATTCTCCATCTTCATCCTCCAAAATCCAAAATCTATTCCATTAAACTTAATAACATAGACCTTACCATCATTCAATGACATTACATCTACTAATAATGAACACCAACTAAAAATAAAAAACCCTTCATGATAATTTTTCTCATTTTCTCACTAGAAAACACCCCCATCTCTGATACCACTTATTTTAAATCCTTCATACTATGTTTATATGCTTATGATAATATCATTTTGTGTTAAATATGAAAATACAACACCTAAAACAACTTTATTAATCCATTGTTGGTTCTAGAACTTCCATAGTATCATGTCGTACAAATCCCAAAATGGAAAGGATAAATTTAGATAGACCTATGTGCAAAGGATACCAATCCTAATAAAGGTAAAACAGATCCAAAACTGGGAACATAGAAATAATATCTTGCGAAAAGAAAAATAGAGCTATACCTAGGTATATAAGAATCACATCAGAGGAAAGGAAATGAATTTCCAATACTAGGAATAAAAATTAAATGAGGATCATCTCACACAATGGATATCTTCACATCACATAGGAATAAAAAACACCTAGTAATTATAATATTCCCAACCTGATTTTCAAGTCCCATTAAAATCCCCATTCTAAAATACCTAATAATTTTCAATATATCATATAGTAAATGAATCTAGGAAAGGAATGAAGAATCCAAACCAATTGGTTAGAGAGGAAAGGGATCGTATCACATACAATAGATCTTCCCAAAACAAATAAAGAAATAAATTATAGGTTGTATGATACTACACCATGATCCCTAGGACTCTAGACCTTATCCTTACTTATAATTTCAAAAAGATGATAGGATATGAAAAAATAATACATTTTATTCAATCTCATAACCAAGATCACATCTAGAAACTAATCCATACTTATCCCTTATCTATATAATAGCATGTAGATCTCCACATGTCCTTCCACAGCCAACATCACAATAACTATCCATTAAAAATATATAAAGTAACCATAATGATCTTGGGAACTTAGTCATCCCTAAATCCACAAGACTATCCCTCAAGTTATACCTAACCAAACTCAAATTTTTATCCTCTATCATTTCATGCACTACCCTACATAGGTCTTATTGTAACACACTCTGAAACTGTCCCATCCAATCCATGCGATCACTACTCTCTATTAATTGAGTAAAAACAAAAACTAACACTTGACCATTATACCGATATGTAGCACCATTTATACACTATATAATCCTCTCAATGCTCCTTGTTATATATCTATACGCATATCGTGCTCCACCCCTCCTCCATCAAGTGCTCCATACTCATCCAAGCCCTTAAAGAAACTTTACTATCCCTAAGTTCCTCTAAGAACCCTTAAAAAGATTGATTATTCTTTCCCATGATCGCTTAACATAGACATCCTATTCCATATAAATTACCATAAAATATTATACCCATTCCCAGAATCATACTTCACTCAATTATAAAATCTAAATATCATAAGGCTTCCCCCATAGCCTTTCTCAGACAATTCTCATCCCTCGTCATTAGGCCCCTTAGTGGCATAGCTGTCGGGATCCTCTTAAATATAACCCATTTAAGGAAAATTCAATTCAATCCATAAGTCTTAATAATATCCTAATGACATTCTAGGACTCACTTGTCCCCATTATAAAATTACCATACCTATAACTTATACCCTACACTCGTGTAATGAACATGCATTAACGCTTATATAGTTAAGTATTAATGAAAATAACCTATTAAATATAATGTTAAATTCCTCATTCCATGGTCATACAAGCCTCAACCGAGCCCTCACTAAGACAAGGAAATATTTGATATGTTGTTTTGCAACAAATGGACTCAATAATTATTTATAATTAATTTTCAAATTTAATTCAGTGAGTACTATTTTAAAAAAAAATAAAGAATAATTATAGCATCAAAACTAAAAATAAAATTAAATGGAAGACCCATTCCATGTCTCTATAACTAAGGATACAAATATTCCCATGAATCCATACCTAGATAATCACTAATTCTAAACTAATTTTGTGAAATTCCAAGAAACATTCATCAAGTGAAAGTCCTATAAAAAATGTGAGATACAGGTGGTGTTAACCCCCCGTATGAATCTTTAAACCATTATACCATGAATCCCTACACATTATAGATTATTTCACAATTATATAGTGCAATTACTTTAAAATACCGTTATATAACCAACTAAAACTAATCAAAAACAAGTGGGATGAAAAATAGAGGATGTTATCGAAATATTTATCCTAATTTAGTGTGAAGAAACATTCCCATATCTCATTATATCCATAATATTAAATGGAATAATGAGAGAGGGTGAGAGAGTTATCCACCCTCTAGTTTGGTTAACCAAAATAAGTAACCCTGAGTGGGGGACTTACATAAAATGGAAAAATATGTTTTCCCATAAATTTTAAAATGGGGTTGGGAAATAATAGCCACCAAGTATATACTATCTAAGAAAATAGAGTCCCTTATAAAATCCTCACACCTTTACACACCCCATCGAGTACTCGGTACCCCTCCATCAGGTACCTGGTTGAGTATGTAATTTTCATATTTTACACCAATAATGTTCATGTAACCGAAGACGTCTAACTAAGTAGCATATGTTTAATACATACTACTATAGTTACTCACCTCCCAACTCTCCAAAAACCAAAACCTCTATAACATCCATGAGAATTAGAAAAACTTTTTAACTTGAATAAAAACATCTCTTAGAGATGTTTCAACAGCCAAAATTCAAATATAAACCCCAATTATCTAAACACTCCCTTATCTAAATATCAAAATTCAAATTCCCACTAAATTTACCAACTTTCAATGATAAGGTTCATTATAGATAATTTCACCAAAGGATCAAACTTAGATTATTTATTATCTTCATATTTTTCTTTATTCCTTTATATCTAATAGTTATATTTATATTTTAATTCTAATATATATATATATATATACAAAACATCATTTGTTCTTTCATAACTCATAAAATAATTTAAGGTGACCAAAGAAATATATTCAACCACTATTTAAGAAAATAATGAGAATTATTTAATATTTATTAGATCAAAAAAATATTTATTAGGATTTAACAAAAAATTTATTACCCTCGATTTTTCCAAAATTCCAAAGATTCTTCCTAAAGATTTACATGTGTTCTTTATTTTGACTTATTTCTTATTTTCCTTTATTTTTACTATTGTTATGGTTAAATATAACTTCTATAGATATCAATTATACATTCAAACAATCACACATAGATTTTTGTTCCATTGTAGCCTCAAATAGATAGGATATTTCCTTTATGATCTATGAAAGTGAGTTAGTAGAAAGATCATTAACCGTTGGTTGAACCTATTAATTTTAACAAAATATAAAATATTCCTGAAATATTCATTAAAAGGTTTTAAAACTTGAATTATATAAAAAATGAGTATCAATAACCTATTAAATTCATATAATATCAACAAAAACATTAAAATAACTAGTTTCACTAGATGAAAATAACTAGAAAACTTTATTATAACACATAGAAATAGCTTCTAGATTTGATTTAAGGTTGTATTTTCTTCAAATGTTTTACTATGTTTTTTTGACATCCCATGTAATATCTATATAAACACTTCAATTAATTTTACATTGTTCTTGTCATGATGAAATCATAATGAGTTAGTAAAGATCAAATAAAAATTATGTATTTTCTATTTTCTCTATATTGAGTGGTAAAGGAATAGTTTTATCGTTTCCAATCTATTTCAATTGGAAATTGATATGACTATGAAAAAATAATTCAGATAACTTTTTCCCTAACATTAGGATAGCCTCGATTAGCAAGTAGATTTTCAAAATAAGACAAAACAAAAGGGGCACTTTACATGAATTTTCGGAAACATTTAGAAGTATTTTATCTCATTTTACAAACCCTTAAACTAGTGATCAAATTATTATTTATAATTTTTATGATTATTTAGTACCCCTTTATAAGATAATTAAAAATTATACCAAAGGATGTTCCATATTTGATAAAACACCAATTACAATATGAAATAAATTTTAAAAAATAACCCATAATTCATAAGTATTTTAAAATATGTGTCTCAATAATTTAAAAACATCCCATGAAATACCTAATTATATTTTTGAAATAAACCTCACTATAAGTCACTTATATAGCCTCACCACTATGGTGAGATCAAGGATTCTAGCCAATGCTTCACCAGCAAAAACAAAAAATCAACCTGAACCTTATTTTACACCTTAAATAAATTGTGGTATTTGAGAGTTCAAATATAATTTTAGTGACCAATGTACTTAATTAAAAAACTATCCTGAGTCTTATGACACTATTTTCATTAGAAATAAAATTCAAAATAACTCAAATCCTTGATACAATCAGAATTTTAACCAATGCAGAAATGATAAATTACAAAACAAGTTTATAAATATTGTAAAAAAATGTATATTTTTCAATTTCCCATTAAGTAACCAATATCCTATTCATTACAAAGATCAATCCAATGCTAAGCCTATTTGTAATTTTCAGTCACCACCCCCATAAACCAAGTTTAAACCTATCCTAGAAAATATGATCAAAAAACAAAAAATCAGCTTTTAAAATTGGATAACATAAATGGGATAAATAAAAAAGTTTATATTTAACATTAGAAGTCAATTTAGTGGTTTTAAACCTTTACAACTTATTATCAATCAAAAATATAAAAAAAATATAAGTGTAACCTGTCTTAAGAGTGACATTCTAATAAACAATATGTAAGTTATAGTCTATGACCTAGATTATTTATAATATATTTACACATATGTTGAGTCAACTATGAGATAAGACCTTATGTAAAAAAATAAATTTTAAAGATTGAGATAAGTCATGGAAAACATAAGACATTGATGGGATCCTAGAAAGGTAAAAAAATTGGTTAGATGACCTAGAAATTCCTAAAACACCACTGTTTTTCCGTTAGAATAGGCACATGATGAAGAAAATAGTATAAATTGAAATATTCAAAGAGATCCTTCATATATTTAAGATGGTACAAATTAACATACATTTATTGGATTTAATGTAATATATTTCCAAATAAGAAAATTTTCTTAAATAAATGTTAACACATAAGAGGAAATAAATAGATAGTAAAAGAGAAAACATTGGGAGTAATGTATCATCTTTAATATAGAATGTTGTTTATATTAGGTATAAATATCTTGGTATATTTTAAATTCCAAGAATAATAGATATTGAAGTTCCCAAGTAAGTAGTAAATTAATTATTTATAATTCAATATGTTTTTAGTGATGCAATATGATGATGATGCTTAGAGGATTTTTATGGATTCATAATTTCATATTGGATTCTATACTTAATAATCCATGATCCATTTTTATGTGAAAATTTTTAAATCAGATTTTTAATAAAAAATAAATGTTTTAGTTTTATTTAGATATAACAAAATTCTTAAAACATAAATAAGTTGAACATTCAGTTTTTTGACTGATAGGATAAAGATATTAGAGGTTGGAATCATTGAATTCTAATTGAAAAAAATAGATGTTATTAAAAATTATTTAAAAGGAATATTTTAGGAGGCTTGGTATAATTCTATTTGTTATTTTTGACATTGTTTTTTAATATTTTCATGAAAACAATATAGTCCAAGCCCTAGCTAGGTCACCCAAGAAGCCTATGAAAATACCAAGACATGCTTGAGGGAAAATATCCCTAGACTTGATCGAGGGAGGTAACACCTGATCCAAAACATTAATGGGCCTTGAAGGGAGTTTTTATATCATGAAAATTAATTTCAGGGGGCACTCAGGGCTGCCCACACCATAAGCAGCGTGTTTGTGTGTGTGTGTGTGTTTATGTGGATATATGACCCCATATTCATGGAATAAAATGATATATCTAATCAAGGGTTATTAAAAATAATAATTTTATACTATAGAACCAATGTGGGGATCTCTAGTCACATCACAGTTTCTATAAAAATTAAAATGAATTATATAATGTAGGGTTCCTCATAGAATCAAGAGAATAAATTTGATAAATGATGTTTTTTAATCTTCATATTTTGGATTGATTAGTGTTACATAGGAGTTCCATGACAAGATATCGTGAGTTTTGAACTACAGTAAGAACTAGTGTGGTAGATATGCCTACCATGATTTCAAAACTATGATGAGTTATCATAATAGATATACCAACCATGAATCATAATCATCCATGAGTGTAATCTTAGTAGTTGGAACTACCATCCAAACATCATCGACTGCACTCAAATGATTGACAATGAGATACATTTAATAAACAAAATAGACAAAAACAACTTTGATCAGGATTGAACACAATGAAAACTAACCACAAGATTCATATGAATTGTTGTATGACCATATGATTTAAGATCAACAAGGACACGTTGTAGTGATAGTCATAACTACTGAAAAATAGATAATGTTGAGAAACATGAAAAATTATTTTCATGCATGTTGTCATGTGTTTTGTGAGGATCCTAATAAATTTTTGACATGCTTTATAATATTTACACACCATAGATAATCAACACATCATAATAACAATTTGTGTTTAACATTGATGTTGTGGATGTGATAATCTCTATGCATGAAAGCAGTTTCTTGTGCATGCATGTGAATTTGTTACTATAAAGAATAATAGACACACAAAACTCCTCAAGAGAAACATGATGCATACATCATATATAAAAACCTACATGCATGAATTAAGGAACTCAAGCTGCATCTAGAACTATCTCATGAAAAATTTTATGATATATATTTCATGATGATGAGAATGAATAATCGAGAAGCTATATTAATTTTCAAACCGCATAAAGAACAAATTTTGTGATCATTATACTTCTATGTATTTACAATGAGTTTTAAAATATTAATTTATAATGATATATTAAATGAGGAGAAGTTTAGTTTTAAATTACTAAAATACAATATGAGAATAAACTTTAGTACATAAGGAGTTTAAATTAAGATTTAATTTTTATGTCACATTTAAAAAGATCAATTATTATTGGGGAGATTTAAGTTAATATACCTAAGATTTAATGATATTTTAATGATAATTAAAATAATATATATATATATACTTAAATATTAAATTCAAATATTTCTTGATAACAATATTTAAGGAATTTATATATTTTTGATGTAAAAAAATCAGTCCATAAATATTTTCTTAATATAAATAAGTGATTAATGTATCAAAGAATATGTCTATAATATTGATAACTCTCTTTAATTGTGAAATATAGTTCTGAGAGATAAATACTACATATTATTTTAGAGAGATAAGTATTCAAATAAGGGTAATTATTTAAGAAGTATATAAAAAGTTCATAACCATTAAAAGATTGATAATAACCATGTCATTCTAGATATGAAGATAGTTTTAAGACGAAAAAATCAATTCCAACTAGATATTGAAGATCTATAATAGTTTCACACAACAAGGCCCATTTATCTAGTCGATGTTTGGAGGGATATTAAATCACAAGTGGCATAGAATAATCTTGTAACATAAAAATATCTTTATAAAAGTGGTTAAAATTTTAAGAGGAAACTTATGAGTGGGTTATATAACCAATTTCTATAGGATTTGGATTGAGGTGTATAACAAATAATTATAAAATTTAAATTTGGGTTTCTAATGAATTATGAGAGAATTGTAACTATGGTTTCAACTCAGTACTAACCACTTGTGTCTATAGTGAAAAATCTATATTGGGGTGTCTAGCCCATAGGGAATGGAGTATGGTTTTATGTCAACCCTTGTAAATACTACAGTTTTCTCTATATTAAAATAATTTTATACATGAGGTGAATTTTTAAGATTATGTTAAGTGTATTTATAACTCAAACTAGTTTAAGATGATGAATTTAAAAAAAAATAAGAAGTTTTTAAAAAATAAGACCACAGATTCATGGCCCCAAGTGGTCCATTTCGATCTAGGAACTTTTAGTGTTTTGAATTATAAGATCCCCTCTATAATATCCAAGAATAATTCTAACATATTGAGAATAATATATTAGTCAATATCTGATATTTTTATTCATTTTAAAGGAATAATTATCATAGTTAGTGAAATAATATTCTACCCTATCTCATATTTCTTAGTCTAGAAGTGATATATTTTACAACAGTGGGTTTTCCACCCACTAATGAAATTTATAACATAACTCAAGATGATAAGAGAAATGTGGAGTTAAATGGAATGGATAAAAATTTAATCTTAATATCTCTATTATAAAATGTATATACCAAGTTCATGGTTATTCAAACATCAAATGAGATCTTAGAAAAATAAAATATCAGTTATGAAGGAAATATAAAAGTCAAATAATACCAGATTTATGTCTATATGATATAACTAGAAGATATTAATATGGATGATGATGTGAAAATTGATGATTAATTTACAATGTATAATGATATTGGGAGAAATATCATGGGTTTTGTTGAGAATCTATGGGATAATATCATTGTTAAGTAAATAATAACTAATTTTCTAAATAGGTTTGATTAAAAAATATCATATTTTCAGGAAATATTTAAGTTATAATTAGATGAGTTAAACAATATAATCATAGATTATGATATAAGGAAATCTATAGATTTCAATAAGATAAATAAATAAGTGGAAAATTTTGTATATATGTGAAAATGAAGTGTCGAAGAAGAGGATGTTATAGAATAAATTTCTTTTGAAGATGAAGACTTCAAGAAGTTTTTTTCTCTTACTTAAAATTCATTTATAATAGTAATATTGAATGGGGGAAGAAAAAAATAACAAAACTACTGGAGTTATGATAGACTTTGATACTTTTCTTGTAATTTTCCAAAGAAAAATGACACTAAATATGAATCTGAAGAGGAAGATAAGAAACGTAAAAAATAGAAAAAGGATAAGAAGAAGAAGAAACATTCCAATAGTAGGAAAATGTAATTTTATAAGATAGAATGAGAAATTTGATTCATAATCAAGTAAATATTTATATTATTAGTTAATTTCATATTTAATATTCATAAAATATTTTATTCATTGAGAAATAATGATGATGGTGAACAAAGAACTAATCCCGAATGGATAATAAAAGTTAATTTAGAAGAATATTTCACAATAACACACAAATAAATAAATTAAAGTGTGAGATAGTAAAATAGAAAAAAAAATTGGTTTTTGAGAAAGATTATTATCTCATAAAAAAATTCAAATACATTTAGGAGATCAAACAATATAAATTGAATATAGTAGACAATGCGCTAATAGTGGATAATCTCGAGGAGAAGCTAGATGAAAAGGAATAAAAATTGCTCATGATATATACTATATGTATCAAATTTTAGCATGGGTTGAACATGGATAGAGAATACCTCATTTAGGCTATAAATATTAAAGTTGAATCTTCTTGATCTGGTGAGGAGAAGGTCTATAACAAGGATTGTGAGTCTATACCCAAATTAGATCAAAATAGATTTTAAATTTCAAAAAAATGTATGATTTAAAACCAAATATTTGGAGACATGGACCATGTAAAATGAGACTCAACCCCCTAAATAGAAAATAATGAGGAAATTTTCCTAAGGGACAATTTCACCCTATAAAAAATAAGGCTCATTTTGAAGGATGAAAATCATAATAAAATGTTGATTAAAATTATATTCATAATCAAAATTCAAGGATCATAGGTTTTTATAGGTTTTTTGGAATGTATGAAGACAATTCATATTCTTATTGGTTTCATATGTTATTTATATGTAATATCCAAGAGGAAGAAAGGTGTTTAGGTTAGAAAATATGTACCAAAACTCATGGAAACCATGTTATGACCAAGAACACATGAAATCTAACGATATTAAAAAAATATAAATTTAGATGAAGTGTGTGGAAGATGTGGACCAGAATATCATAATTATTAGGAGTGTATTATTAGATTATAGGGAGATATTATCTATAATTAAAGGGGAATAAATTTCAGAATAAAATGAAATACAAGTCATGTATTATTTCATCTATCCATAATTTATGTGAGAATACCAAAGAAACTAAGAAATAAAAGAAAGAGTGTTTCACTATTTGGCCTAGCCAATGGGTTAAGGATAAATAAATAGAGGAATAACATATTATTATTGGGTATAATGGAATAAAATTGGTTTTAGAAGATGATTTCAAGAAAATTGAGGATTCATCCCTAAGTGGTATTTGAAAATCCAGAATAAGTGTGAAATATGTTAGAAATATAGACATAGTTCAAAAAAATATATCAAAATCTTTCCTGGTAGACAATATATTTGGAGGAAGAAAAAAAAATTATCATGAAATGGTGTTTCCTTGAAATTTATGGTTATAAGCAAAGAGTGGTCTTTTTTAAGATGAAACACTCAACCTATGTGTCTTTTATGAGGAATCAAAGAGGTCCCACTTTATTCCCTAATATTATTGTTTATTTTTGATAAAATAAAGGAAATTAAAGGATGTTTTTAGGATGTTACTACAATTATAGAATGAAAAAATAATTCTTATACATTCTACAAACTTATATTAATATTATTTTAGTTATTCCCTTGAGTATAATCAAACTTATAGAAGAAAATTATCAAAATCAAGTAATCCATACACTCTATAATATTTGGATAGATCAATGAAATCCTGAGAAAATGGAATTCCAGTCACACCCACAATAATTATTCAATATTGTATCAAATATATTTTATAGTTCCAGTCATGGTGGATGAAAATATGATAAAATTAAAGGTTTCATAACTTTTACATGAACCGTTTTTATAGTTTGTTGATATTTTTGTATGTTATATGATCTTTTGGAAATAATTTATTTTATACAGCCCCATAAAAGAGAATTGTGGAATTTTTTTATCATGGTATCACATGTTGATTAATTTATAAACATCATTGATCATCATGGTTATACACGCTTTCTTTATATAAAGGTCTTCCCCTTGTAGGCTTAGATTGGACTAACTAAAGGATCATTTCTAAAAATAACCATGTAATGTTATATTTATCCCAATAAGATATAGGATTATTTATAGGTTTGAAAAGGGAGAAGATTATAAGACTTATTGAAAGATTAAATATGAGTTGAGAATACCCCTTAAATTGACCTTTTTATTAATTATCAATAAGGGTAGAAGAAATAATCCATTAGATCACACATATTGAAATTAAAGATTTATGGTATTGAAAAAAAATTCAATGGGGGGATTAAAGTTACCAAGTAAGTATTTCGTTTTTTCAATAAGTCAATATATCTTAGGTAAATGAATATAATGATAATTCATAATGAATTGTTAGGGACTCATGAGTTAGAATTAGAGGTTATGCATTACAGTAGAATCCTCCCTTTTGTATATGATTTTTGTTAAACTTATTTTTCAAATCCTTAAGAGACATGATAGTGTTATTTTTCAAATTTTTATTACATTACTAAATTTAAGATTCCATCATTTTTATAATTTGATGAAGATATGATAAGGCGAGATCATTAAATTTTAATTGAGGAAAATAAAATCTTGGGAAATTATGAAGAAGAAAAAAAAGAATTTTTGGGCAGTCTTTAAATTTTTAATGTAGTTATATTTCACTAAGTGTTTGAGTATGGTTATTCCAAAAAATAATTTCCAAGTACTAGTATGGTCACCCAACAAGGGTTTGAAAATCCCAGGAAAATCATTATGGAAACCCTTCCTAGACCAAGTTTAGGGAGTGCATAGTTGAGACAGAGGATTCCCAAGTAAAGAAAGAAGTTTTAATAACATGCATGGAGATGGAATGGTGCACATTGGGAAGTGCATAATATATGTAGTTTCTGTTTTTATTTATGTGTGTGTATGAATGTGACCATATGATCATGGTGTAGTAACATATATAGGGTTGAGGGTAATTAACAATAATAATGTTCCAGAATAAAATATATGTGGGACACATTGTACACACAATTATTCATCCTACATTAAAAATGTTCTTATAATGTGGTTTGATGGATAAAATCAATCAATGTTGATCCATAAATCATGCATTTTCATCTTCAACCATAGTATGATTGTATTTTATTAAGGATCTCATTTCTATGAAACCAATTTTTTCCAACAAACATAAGCACTAGTGTGGTAGATTGAACAAAAATGTGTTCTAAACTAACACAAGTCATCACAACAGATAAACTAACCACAAACACTGATCTTCCAGGATTTCTATCATTGTACATGGACCAATCATGAAAACAACCTTGACTACCCACCTTTGGTTGACCGTGAGATACATTAGTTGAACCAAATTGAATTTGAGGCATTAAAAAATATTTAAACAAATGACAACTCACTACAGGCTTCATATGGTAGGATTTCCTACCACATGTGGAAGATCGATCATGACACATTATAGTGATAGTCTTGGATACTAAAAATAGAGAAGTTTAAGAAAAATTCATGAAATAGATGTGATTTTTTTCATGTATTATCTTCGGATCATGAGACATGCCTACATGGTTTTGAAGAACTCCAGAGTAGAATAAAATTTTCACATCACAATAAATTTATGTGTTTAATTTTGATGTGAGAAATGTGATAGTATTGATACATGCATATAGTTTCCTGTGCACTCATGTAAACCAGTTACTATGAGAAAATTTGGGTTCACATACCTCTTTAATAGAAATAGAATGCATGCATCATACATTAAAACATCCATTCATGAATTGAGGAACACTAACCAGGTCTATAACCACTACATGAAAATGTGCATTCCACATACTATTTGATGATATGAAAGAAAAATGGAGAAGATGTGGTTATTTTCTAATCACATAAAGTACAAAATATAACATCCTATGTCGTTTCCGTATTTAAAATGACTTTTAAAAAGAGGGAATCTAATTTTGATTAAAATGTGGAGAATATGAGGTCGCAGTTATTCGAATACCTTGTGAAAATAAATTATGTGTCCTATGGAATATAAATGAATATGAGATATTATATCATATTAAAATAGACTTATTCTTAAGAAGGATAATTAAATTAGGATGACTAATTTTGATTTAGTTTTTAATGGGAATTCAAAGTGTAAAAATATCCTTTAGTTTTAAATTTGAAAATTTCCTACCCTCAATATTGATGTAAAATCTAAGAAATAAATTTATTTCAAGATGGTTAATTATAAAAAAAGGATATCACAAGTTATTGAGTATCCAAACATTGAGAACAATAAGATCATTAAAGATATTAATAGATTTTTTACTCTAATGGATCTATTCCATGTGGTTGTTAAAGATATTTAAGAGATGTAAATTCATCCCACTTTTTATAGTGGGAGATCAAATAAAATGTGGAATGGAAGAATCCAGGAGCATAAAAATAACATTCAAGAAGTTGATCAAAGTTTAATAAGAATATTGTTACTTACTTATCTACAAAGTTAATAGAAGATTGTGATTGGGGTGTCTAACCAGTAATTTTAGAATTACAGTTGAGTTGTCTAAAAAAATTATGGTGAATTTAAAGTGGGATTTCTAACTATTTTTATCTACTTTTTTCTATAGTGTAGGTTCCATGTTGGTGTGTATAACGAACAAAGAAAAGATCATGATTTTTTTTTGGACATTATAAATATTTTGTGATAGTATCGCTTTCACTACAAATTGTGAAAGTACTTTTTTTTGAAACATATCTACTTAAACTAAGAAACTCCTTTTCATAGGGGGAGTACATTTTTTTATTTCAAAGAAAATTCTTTCTTAATAAAATATTTCGGAAACAATTTTTTTTCTTAAAGAAATTGTTTGGAATCCAAATTTCTTTTCCTTAACAAAAGTTTCCAGAATCTAGGTTTTTAACCATATAAATACGGAAAATTCTTTCTAATAAGACTGGAAGGTATGTTTCCTTATATAAATTTTCATAAATGAATTTTTTTTCTTGTTGGTATTTTTATCCTATTTTAATAATACTCTATCAGATTCAATTTCCATAACTTTGACTTTTCCTTAAAACCTAAAAAGATCGAAAGCTATCAAATACTTATTCGACATTCATCTCAACCATCAGATCAGATCATGATTATTACAACTGTTTGTCCAAATCTGAAATTAAAACTGTTGCATTGAAGCCTATATAAAGGCCCCTTATTCTTTGTCCGACATTAGTTATTCAAGTCTTTGTACACCAAATCTCTACTAATCTTTAAATTGGTCATTTAGTTTTACAAGTTTTCTTACACTTTGAATGTTCCTTGAATCTTCCCCATAGAAACACCTGTATTCAACTGAGGAAATCAAGGATTGAAAAATATACAGGGAAAGGTTGGTTGACCCAAATTTCATATCTAAGTACAATTCATTGATTATGAATAATATCAAGCTGAATGGATGGGAGAGTTTTTGTGTTGCCAAGATGAAGAGTCGGGACCTGGTTTATCCTGACATTATTATAGAGTTTTATGGTACAGTTTTTTTTTATAAAGAATGGGGAAGGGAAAAGTTTTAATTTAAGAGATATGGAGACCACCATTCCCTATCTTTCAATATGGCATAAAATATTCTTGGTATCCCATATGTATGTGTGGAAATCTCTTTCTCTCACAAGATTCCTGCTATGTCAGTAACCTCTAAGAAGGAAAGGGTAATTGAGTTCCTTGGACTCAAGGGAGTAAAGTCACCTAAGATCAACCATCTGTTAATGAATTTCATGATTCTAGACTTATGAGTACAATGTTTTCTTATTCTTAGAAAAAAAAGACAAGGACTCTAAAGAAAAGTGATATATTTATACTTGACTTTTTGGTTAACCTTAGAAAGGTAAACCTAGTGAAGTGAATCCTTCTGAAATCTCCAACACAAAGAATGGAACTATCATGTGTTAGATAATTATGTATCCAGCAATCTTGTCAAAGATCATAGTGCTTGGTTTATAATCCTTTAAGATTACATATAGGCTCTAGGGGTAAAGGAAGCGAGTGGATGGGTGTACCCAACATTAATTTTACTATTAACAACGATCAATCTGATATCTGTCACGTTAAAAAAATGTTGGATCTTTGGAATAGAATTCAGAATGAAAAGGAAAGATGGAATTTCTAGAACCATAGATTGTATCATCATGTGTTTTTTTATAATAATTTAATTAAAATACAAGAATTACCTTGATTTAATTCTATCTTTGATGATGTTTCTAGTCACAATCTGATGTGATCCATCATTGCATCATATAATCCAAGTGTAGGGTTCCTCTAGCTATGATCCACCTATACTCCACGTATCTTTGGACATCACCGAAGGGATCTCTAGGTGCTAGCGCAGAATATCCTTCTCTTGTGATGTCCGCCTTCAATCACCTTAAGAGATGCTTCCAAAGTATTATCCTTGATCTGATAGAGGAGGATCTCTCTCATAACTTGAGAGCATACTTAGAGGAAAGGAATTCTTTCTTGGCTTGATATATTTTTCCAGATCTTTTATGCACAACCATAAAAAATGGCTAGGCTAATGAGAATAATGTAATTGAGATTTTATTACATAAAATAATAAAATAAATTAATTACCCAAAATCATTTATTCATTTAATTCAATCCATAGTAATACCTCATGTCTAATAATAATTTTTGACTACTATTATCACTTGACATGTGCCTAGCGTATTACACCCAATATTATTTAATTAAATAAATAATATTATTTCACACAAATCCCCAAAAAAACTACATGGTGTGTATATTAATATACATGGCGTGTACTTTTTTTCCATTTTCATTATTTCCTCCACCACATTTATTAGACCTTGAATAATGACTATTTATTTCTCAAATAAATATCACTGCCATACTCACTAATAAATATATTATTTCACGCACAATATATTCTCTCAAATAACTAGTGTCGAAATAAATGTGATCAGGCATCCTTGAATAGTTATTTAACCACAATCGGGAATAATATTTATTCAACTTGTTAAATAAATATTTAACTGAGATACTTGGACACACTTAGTGTGTGACCCTCCTGGCCCCTTTATCAATGTCATTAGGTGGAGCCTGCGAAAATTCCAAGGTTTTCATATAACAACACACCGAGGCACCCATAGAGAAAGAAGTTAACTCTGCAATGATGTGTCACCTCCTACAAATGCTTAACGTGTAATGTAATCCCTTTGTCTCATTATCTAAAATCAAGTGGGTTGCATGCTAGTTCCATCAACCCATGTGCTCAATTATTCTTTCTTTGACTTTCTGGAATTGAACTCACAAATTCCTCACCATGGAAATGGATATATTTAGGCTATATCAATTCCATCAAAGGGTCTAAGATATATTCCTTCATTATGGAACGTAAGGGAGAAATCCTTTCTTTCATTATCTATTAATGCAGTATTACTTGTGACGCACTTAACATATCATACCTCACTTAGAACACTATGTCATCATAGTTTTCGTCAATACCTCTAAGTGTGCGAGTTATAATACTCATTAATAATAATCTTAAAGTCTAAGGACCAATACACACGTCCGTAGATAGGAACATTCAATGACACTATGAAATGGTGATTTTCTACGGGTGGGTCTCATTTTCATAATATCCTCCTAGATATTACCAAGGGAACACACCATGATAAAGTGTATAAAAGATTTATCTTTCCTCACCCCTAATGATCTATATTATTGTTTCCCTCAAAAAACATCATCTGACCATAGAAAATATATTTAAGAATATTGTAATGGAACTTTCGGGTTGTCATCAAAGCAGAGATCGGTTATGACCATTTGGTGTAATAGCTATCCTTTTGAAATTATCATAGGAACTGTCACACAAAAGAACAATCAAGATGTGATAAGGTATTTATTAATGAATAATGTAAAAAAAATTGGTTCTAGGATACCAACTTCAACAGACTCCCACTTGTACTAGAGATAACTTCTAACAACCTTTAACCCGCTAACTCTCACATGATATTCATGTTTCTGCGGAGATAGGGCTTTAGTAATGGGGTCCTCCATGTTCTCTTTTATGGACACTCTACTCACTGTAACTTCACCCCTTTGATATAAATCCCTCTATACGTGATACTTCTAGATAATGTGCTTTGTCTGTTTATGTAACCTTGGCTCCTTTTCAAGAGCCACTGTTATAGTATTATCACAATACAATGTGATAGGGTCTCTACATCTAGGAACCACATCAAGCTCTTGGAAAAAGTTCTAAATCCATAAGGCTTTCTTGGATGCATCACAATCCTCTATATATTCAAACTCTACTATAGAATCGGCGACAACTGGCTGCTTTGAACTCTTCTATCTCCCAGCTCCTTCGTTGAGATAGAAAACATATCCTTACTGTGACTTCAGATTGTTCTGAACTATCTAAAAACCTACATCAGCATACCCTCTGATGAAAAGATCATCCTCTTCTCCATACACTAGGAACATATCCTTAGTTCATCTCAGATTCTTAAGGATTGTCTTAAAAGTAGTCCAATGATGTTCTCCTAGATATTCTTGATATTTTCCTACTGTGCTCAGTTTGTAGGCAACATCAATTCTAATACATAAGATGGAATACAAGATAGATCCTATAGTCAATGTGTATGGGATCTTACTTATCCTATCTTTCTCCAGTTTTGTCTGAGGACACATTTTATTAGAAATATGTAGGCCATGTGCCAGTAGAACCGAACCCCTCTTGTATTGTTCCATACTAAATCTCCTTTGTATTTGGTCAATGTATGTACCCAAACTTATTCTATGTAGCCTCTTGGATCTATCCCGAATGATCTTGATCCCTAGAATGTAGGCCCCTTTCCCTATGTATTTCATGAAAAAAAACTTGTTCAACCAGTCCTTAACTGATTATAAGACTAGTACATCATTTCCAATAAGTAATATTTCTTCAACATATAATACTAGGATAACGATTTCATTCCCATTAAACCATTTATAAACACATGGCTCGCATTCATTCTTAATGAAACCAAATTTCTTTTATAGCTTCATCAAATTGAAATTTCCATGACCAAGATACTTTATTTAATCCATAAATGGATTTCTATAACTTGAAAGCCTATTTGGATTCACCTAGTGTCATAAACCCTTCCGGTTATGTCATATAGACATCTTCCTGAAGAATCATGTTAAGGAATTATATTTTTATATACATCTTCCAAATCCCATATTCATGGTATGATGTTATGGAAAGAATGATTATTATAGATTTAAACATGGAAACTAGAGAAAAGGTTTCATCATAGTAAATTCCATGAAACTATCTGAATCCTTTTTCGACTATCCTTTCTTAATAGGTGCTAACTTGATCTTCTATTTCCATCTTTCTATTGAATACCCATTTTCATCCAACATGCTTTACACCAACTGACTCATTGACCAGAACCTAGACTTGGTCCTAATACATGGAATATATCTCAAAATTCATAGCTTTTTTCCATATTGCAGCTTCTGAAATCTCTACTACTTACATGTAGGAGAGAGGTTCATCATTTTCCAAAAATAATGATTCACCATTCTCAGTGAATAGAAAACCAAATATCTCTGGTTCCCTTACCTCTCTTGTGATCCTATGTAGTACTTGTGTTTCTGGAACTACTTCTATAGGGACCTATAGAACTTGTTCCTATACCAACTCATGTGTATCCTGAGCATTAACTTCATCAATGTCAATATTTCTCCCACTATCTTTTTTTAGGATGTGCTCCCTCTCAAGAAAGACAACTTATTTAGTGATAGTCACTTTTTTATCTGAAGAGTTATATAGGTAATATCTTTTCATTTCCTTGTGATATCTTATAAAGATAAACCTTGTTCCATGGGGTGATAGTTCGTTGCCTGATAAAGCCTTAACAAATTCCTTGCATCCCCATACATCTGTGTGCGACAAAATGGGTTTCTTTCTATTCCATAACTCAGGGGGAATTACATTTTCCACCTTAGTTGGTACTCATTTTAATTGTGTGTTGTAGTTCATAATGCATATCCCTAAAAGGATAATGGAAGATATTCATGACTCATCATTGACCTCACTATGTCCAACAAGGTTCAGTTGCTCCTTTCACTAACACCATTCCGCTGAGGTGTATAAGGAGGGGTGAGTTGAGATAGAATCTCAAACTCCCATAAAAGGTCTATGAATTCTTGGCTCAAATATTCTACACCTCGATCTGATCGAATCCTCATTATCTTCTTACCAAGATGATTCTCTACTTCATTTTTAAATTCCTTAAATTTCTCTAAGGACTCTGACTTATACCTCATTAAGTAGATATAGTCATATCTACTCAAATAATCAGTTAAGGTAATGAAGTAAGAATATCAACCTCTAGATTCTACTGAAAATGGTCCACACACATCCATGTTTACCAATCTTAGAATCTCTTTGGCCCTTCCATCCTATCCACCGAAAGGTGGTTTGGTTATTTTACCTTGTAAACAAGTGTGACATATATCAAGTGATTTTAGATTAGTAGATTCTAAATAACCATCTTGGAAGATCTTTTCCAATCACTTCACATTTACACGACCAAGATAGTGATGTCATAACTGGGTGTTGTATGATTCATGAGAGTTTTTTTCATTATCGATTTCCAACGCTTGGTTTTCGTAATTTAATACATACAAGCCATTATTTAAAGGAACCATACAATAACATACATTTTTCTTGTAAATAAAAAACCCTTATTTCTAAACATTAAATGAAATCCATTCATATCCAAAAATGATACATAAATTATAATCTTGGAAACACTAGGCACATAATAATAGTTATGTGACACCAAAAGCATTCCCCTTAGTAATGAGAGATGGTAATCGCCAATGGCTAACGTAGACAGCCTTGCACCATTGACATCTTGAAGATCCACATATCCTCTAAAAATCTTTATAAATCTACTTGGTTACTACATTTGAATACAAATTTGATCCCCATAAGATGTATCTAATACCCAATGTGTATAAATATAAATATTACACTCGATAAAAAATTATTCTTTAGCATCCCCGTGCTTCAGGGTAAAGTTATTCTTCTAGTGGCCTGGATTTCCACATGATAAACACACCACCTACCATTCCATTCCCTACCTCTAGATCTGCCCCATCTTATAGGTATGGTGCTCAGGGGCTTCAGTCCATTTATAAATCATTGGCCCCTTTTCCTTGTCCTTCCTTTTCTTATTCACAATAAAGACTACGGGTTTGTCATTCCCTATACCTTATCTACTAGGATAATTAAGGTTAGAAGTTCAAATATACACTTCTCATTGTATCTCATGTTTTATTTGACAATAAATCTTGATAAGGTCTTGGTTAGTGATGATAAGATGATATCAGTACATTACTCATCTGGGAACTTAATCCCTAAGATGTCCAGGCATTCTATGTAGAGAATAAGCATGACTGCATGAGGCCCAGCTTCCGAAGACTCTACAAGCTTAGATGTGAAAAAAGCATTGGATATCTCATATCTCTCCTATCTCTCCTTCTCTAGATAGATATACTTAAGGTGAGACATCCTACTATACGTGTCTATGTTTCCATGTTTCTTCAAGAGCTCATTAGAAATGTATGATAGTATGAAACATTGAAAATCTGTGACATCATCCATATGTTTCATATAGAGAGATAGTTACTCATCACTGACCTCTTTTACAAGAATAACTATAATAGGCTCCTCCAGCACATACAATTTCCTCTCATGGGGAAGGATGACACGTAAACGCCTCTTCCACTCCTAGAAATTGGTGCCGATAAGAATGTTTTCCTTCTCAAGTATGGTTCTCAATGATATTTTTGAAGTAATTTTTCATTTCATTTTGAAAAACTAATATGACCACATATTTTATACTTTATCATGATAAAACATAGATAAATAAATAAATTAATACCTATTATTCTCCCACTATTTTATCGAAATCCAGTAGTCCTCACTATTGACTTCGGAATATTTTGTTGCCTAAATATTCTATTGGAAAGGATCCACAATTACCTTAAAATTACCCCAACTAGGGTTTGTCAAGAAAATATAAGGGTTTTAGGTTGGAATTCCAAATGCTGACTACATTAACTCGTAGTACCTTGATCCGCTGAGTGGACTCCCCAATCCTAAAATCCATTTTATTTTGGATTTCCTAAATCTTTGCCTCCCGATCACCCCAAGTCCTACTGTGGCATTCAACCCTTGATGTGAACCAATTCATGTCAACCCAAAACCTTGAATTAGAATTCCTTGATAATTGAAATCACCCCTACTATTGTTGTTCAAGAACTTTGAACTATGGTTTGATTCTAACCAAGATTATGGAAGGCAATACCGACTTAAAAATTCATTGAGGTATTTTGTCCTTATATGTAAATTTCCATTTTATTATCTTTGACTACATGATTATTAATATTAAGTGGGATATACTTAATTGATTAACCATGTATACAATAATATTTATGCATAAGATGATCTTATTTTAGTTCCATCTTACATGCTTTTTTAATTCATTAATTGTGTGATCGTAACAGCACATCCACAATAAATAAACCATGAAACTGATAGAAATAAAATAAATGTTATGATCATGAAATTTTTCTATTGGTTATTTTATCTAGCGGTTGATAAACTAACCTAAGACCTAGCGGAGAAAAACCTTTAACCTTTTGGGTTTATGTTTACATATTTCCACCTACCCACCTTTGTATGTCCTTAGATTGGTTTCACCATGGATCATAACATAAGACACCACCACTATCTTATGAGATCCATCTGTTAAATATGATTTTATCTCACTCAAAATTGAGGGGTAAAATGGGGTTTTAAAGAAAATAAATCATGGGAACGCAGGCCCTACATATTAATGAGGAGAAGGTTCGTAGGCCAAGAAATTTAATTTTAATAAATAAATTAAAATAAACCATCCACATACAATGGTCTTGGTCTATCTCATTATCAACCATACATGAAATGATATTTACGCATAAATAAAACTAGCATTAATTTGTTTAATAATTCTTTTTTAAGATAAATCACGCTCGAATCAATTAATTATCTTTAATTAATCAATCCTTTTATCTTAAACCGTTTTTCTAAATTTCCTTTAGATTCTCATCCACCATAACTTAAAAAAACATTTAAAATTATCTTTTTACGTAACATGTACATTGGAGGAAACCCGGTGAATTCTCATTCATAACTACCCAATGAGAAGAAATGAACATTACGTAAATGTTAAATTAAACACATATATATGAAACACATATCATGTGTTGTGCTTCAACTTTATGCTAGCACCATGGTACACGTCTCAAGAGTTTGTATAATATATTAATAAATTTTAATAAATATGTGTAATTTGGATGAGTACATGGTGTGTACTGTCGTTCACCATCCATCTAAAGTACACGCCCAGGGATATGGAATGTAGATGTACTTCAGAAATATTATTAGTACACGGTGTGTCTAGTGGGCCACATACCATGTAGTTTCCACATTACATAGTCTCCATCCAGGTGAACCGTGTACGGCGTACATGGTGCAACCCTAACTTGAAGGGACTACACGCCATTTCCAGTGGGCCACATGACATGTAATCTAGAACCCATGTGCCAACTGTTCCTTATCAGCACACAGAGTCATTTAATACTTAGATAAACTCCAACACACAACTCGGTTTGGCGGACTAGACCTGATGCATTGAACCATTACTACACAGTGTGTACAGAAGAATACATGTCATGTGTTCTATTGTTGTACATCTAGGAACCTTTGGCACCTCCAGATGATATCCTTTAATTTATTTTAACGAAAATAAAAATAAAAAATATTTTATGTAAGTTGAACATGAAACGAAATAGGAGGAACAAATATTGAGATTCAGATTTATAGAATGATTAACTTGAATTGAAACAACTAAATTATAAAATTATAAAATCATAAATGAAAAACTAAATAATTATAATCAATGATATGACCACTATGGTACCATTTTGAGGTTCTGGGTGCAGTGGAAGCACGTGGATGGGTGTACCCAACTTTAATTTTAATGTTAATAATGATTAATCTAATATCCATAATGATAATAAAATGATAGATCTTTGAAATAGAATGAATAATAACATGTAAATAGGGAAGTCGCATAACCATATAGAGGATCATTATATATTTGTTATAATTAATTTAATAAAAAGACAAGAATTATCTTGATTGAATTCACTCTTTGTGGATGTTTCTAGTCATGATTTCATGTGATTTATCGTTACATCATAGAAGACAAGTCTAGGATTCCTCTATCAGTGATGTACATGTATTACATTTATCTCTAGACATCGACGAAGGGATATACAGGTGATAGCATGAAATATCTTTCACATTCAATGTCATCCTTCTATTTCCTTGATATTTTCTTCCAAAGAGCTCTCATTGATCCAGTGGAGGGGGATATCTCTTTTAACTTGAGATTGTTCCTAGAGGAAAGGAATTCTCTCTTATCTTGAGAGATTTTTCCAGATTCTTTATGAAAAACCACAAAATACATCTAGGCTAATGAGAATAGTATAATTGGGATTTTATTACTTAGAATAATAAAATGAATTGACTACCTGAAAGAATTTATTAATCTCATTTAATTCTTAGTAAGACCCCATGTCTAATAATAAATGTTCAATATTATTATCAATTTACTTGTGCCTAGAAAATTAAACCTAATATTATTTAATTAAATAATTATTATTATTTCTCAAAAATCTCTAGAGAAACTACATGGTGTGTATATTAATATACACATAATGTACTTTTTTCGATTTTCTTTATTTCATCTACCACATTTATTAGACCAAGAATAATGACTATTTATTTCTCAAATAAATATCATTGTATTACTCACTAATAAATATATTATTTCACCCACAATATATTCTATTGATTAACATGTGTCAAAATAAAGGTGATCTGGAATCCTTCAATAATTATTAAACCACAATTTGGAATAATCTTTATTCAACTTGTTAAATGAATATTTAACTGAGATACTTGGACACACTTAGTGTGTGACCCTATGGGCCTCTTTCTCAGTGGCATTTGGAAAAGGCTACGTAAAGTCCAAGGTTAGAAACTAGAAACACACGAAGGCACCCATAGAGAAATAATTTGATGTTGAAAAGACGTGTAACCTCCTATGAACACTTACCATGTAAAGTAATACCTTTGTGTAGATATCTCAAATCATTTGAGTTTCATGATAGTGTTATCAACCCATGTGCTCAATTTTTCTTTCTTTGAATTTCTGAAATTGAAGTCGCCCAGTCCTCACAATTTCCATGGTTTTATTTCGACTATATCAATTCCATCAAAGGGTCTGAGATATCTACTTCCATTATGGAACATAAATGGAAAATCCTTTATCTCATTATCTATTATTGCAGTATTACTCGTGATGCACCTAACATATCCTACCTCACTACGAACAGTGTGTCCTCATTGTGTTCATCAATAAATCTAAGTGGGTGATTTTTAATACCCATTAATAATAATCTTAAATTCTAAGTACCAATACACACGTTCGTAGATAACAACATCCAATGACACTATGAAATGTGGATTTCCTACTGGTAGGTCTCGTTCTCATAATATCCTCCTAGATATTACTAAGGGATCATACCATGAGAAGGTGCCTCAGATATTTATGAGTCCTCACCCCTAATAGTCTATATTATTTGCATCCCTAAAATAATATCATCCAACCATAGAACATATATTAAATAATAGTATTATGGCACTTCTGAGTTGTCATCACAGAAGGGATCTGCTATGACCCTTTGGTGAAACAGCTATCCTTAGGACATTATCACATGGATTGTAATGCATATGAATAATCAATATGTGATTAGTTATTTATTAATGAATAAAGTACAAAGTAGTTAGTTCTAGGCCCCAAATTCCAAAAGTGTGGTTGTGAGATTATATTGAGTGGATTGAGAAATCTAATAAGATCAACATGTTGAATTTAATAGGAATATTTTTTAAAATAAAACCATTGATTCTCCCTAACAGTAGTGTATACATACCTGGGAACATTGAGGTTTTTCAATCCAAGATACATTGTTAAATCATGGAGATTTAATAAACATGATTCCTCACCCAATATACTCCAATCTAAATATTAGACAACTAAAACTTTTGGAATTAAAATCCAACTATCTTAAAATACCACAATTAATCCTATAGTACCTTGGAGGATTTTATTAATAATATTATAAGATTTTTTATTTCCATTTAATTTCTATATTTTATAAATGGAGGAATATAGATTCAACAGGCATGAACCTTTGATATTTGGGAGGTTAATTATAAAAATTTTAAAGAATAAATTATTAAAGTTTAAAAGGTATATTTTTAATCTAATTTAGAAATAAGTTTTTCATTTAAATATATTTGAATCCATGAAACTCGTAGTAGAGTATTATTCCTCTTTCTAAGTCAATATAATTATCTAGTTCTCCTCTGATATGTTTCTATGATTTTAATATTATGAGTAGTTACCAAATTAATTTGAAAATGAACATTTTATTGTTAATTTTTATGTTCTAAATAATTATCATATTATTTTATATGATAATGGAACAATAATTGAGAGCAATGTCTGTGATTAACCTATTGATAGTATTATTGAAATTTTTTAGCATGTTGAAAATAAAATAATCTCACAAAAAGAAGAATGTGTATTTTTTTGTAAATATTATTAATAAACATGCATGTGAGGATAGAATTCGTAGATCATAAATAAGTGTTTTGAGTTATTAAAACCTTAAAATACATTTATAGAAACCCCCTTAACATAGAAATTAAGTGACTTATATATAAACATAAAAATATATTCTTAGATAAGAATGAAAATTTTCTTATTATAATTTCTATGGGATTAAATTTTGAGTAGCACATTATGTTGTTAGAGTAGCTCATGATCACTAATAATGCCTTATATTGAACTTTATCTCACTTTTTAGGTGTGATTCCATTAATCTACATTTGTAGAATCAGGTTAGATCAAAATGAAAAAAAATGCTTAGTCAATGTCATAGAACACATAAACATACTCTGTTAGAAGTTTTCAAAAATGAAATTACCACCAGTTCTACTTAAAATATATTTCCAATATCATTTAACTAGTGGGTAATTCTTATACAATTATTTTTTAATAATTTTGGTTTTACTATGATAAAGAATGAATTTTTGAGCTTGTTCTAGATAGATTTCTTGAAAATTGGAGAGTGTGTATAGATTATTGAAATCTCAACTTTTTACTTAAAGAGACCACAATCCTCTTTCACTTTATGATAAAATTTTATAAAATATTGTTTTTCAATATCTCTACTATATTTTAGATGGATATTAATTTTATTTAAAATTCATATAGCATTATATGACCTAAAAAAGATCACACATACCTATATTTTTTGTACCTCTAAATATATAAGAATTCCCTTTTGACTATGTAATACCCTGTACACCTTCTAAAGTTGTATGAATAATATCATTATGGAATTTTTGAATGAATTCATCAATGTATTCATGGATGAATTCATAATTAATTAATAATCATTTGAGAGTATTCTATCTAGTTTCACAAATCTCCTTAGGAAATGAATTGAAAAAAAAATCCTAACATTAAGAAGTTCTAATTTGTGGTTGAGAGGGGAATTATTTTATGACATATGGTGTCTAATGAGGGGATAATGTAGATATATTTAAGTTTTATGTTATAACCTCACTATTTTTTCCAAGGATAGTGAACGATGTGAGATTTCTCCTTGGATATGCTACTTTATATAGGAGAATCATCCAATGTTTCAACAGATATTACCTCCCATTGACAAGATTTCATTAAAAATAATCATATTTTTTATGAGGGTTGGGAGAGAGGATTTAAGGTGTTGAAAAAAAAACTTGTGTATTTTCCTATTATAGAGTAACTAAGAGATGATACACCATTTGATTTGATAAATGATGCATCTAATTATTTACATTGTTTATATTAAGTTAAATAATTGAAAATAAGTCATTTGTAATATAGTATGCATCCATAACTCCATAATCTACCCAATATAATTATAAAACCATCAATATATAGTGGAAAAAATATTATTTGGAATCATAGTTTTAACATTGGTTTCTGTAAAATTGATGTTAATAGTGACACTGGAAGTCTCTTAGAATTAGTTATAATAAAATAGAAGTTAAAAGTTATTATAAATGACTTGTAATGTTAATTATAGAATAAAATAATGTTAAAATAAATTCTTAATAAATTTTAATGTCTTTCTTATCATAACCATCAATAAATGATTCTTAAAAAATCTAATACACATGTACTTCTCCTTATTTTATTACACGATATTTCAAAAAACCTCAACCTCTCAACTCACAACCGCACCCCACCGATGCTTGATCTTCTACATTATTTTGAATATCATACTAATTTTGTCATTATTTCTTACTAATATTCCACTAGTCTTCCTTCTATTATGGCCCTAAAATTCATTTGGTCTTTTGAAACACTAATCCACAAAACTCAGGACTGTAGTACAACTTTTTTGTTTGATCAATTTTATATTTTTTATGTAAATATTTATCCTCAAGCATTAAACATCTACCCTACTTCCATATCCCTTGAGTGTATTCATAAAAGGTCAATATTTATTTTACATCATCAGCCTCCATATTGTTTAAGTAAATTTTTCTTATTTTTGAAATATAAATTAATTATTTTTTTGTATTAAATTACATTCATAAATTCAATTGTTTATATTAATATCATTTTCAATTATACATTTTTGTTGTTATAATTGTTTACGCTTATTTTTTTTATTGTAAATTTTTTTATTATAAATGAAGGTACATTTTTTTCTAATTTTCATAATTTATAATTGTTTATATTTATAATAGTTTACATTTATAATTTGTTTTCATTATAATTTTATTTGGTTTTACCATTGTATTTTTATTAAAAAAATCTCTTATAATTTATTTTTATCATTATAGTTACATTTGGTTATATATTTTTTTATTCAAAAAAATGGTTGAAAAGTATAAAATTCAATATTTTTCTTTCTATTATGTATAATTAATTTTTATTTATAAAAATATTTAATTTTAATAAAATATAAGTAAAAAATCATTTATGTTTCATACATATTTCTAAAGGACTTACTATGAGGTAGGGGAACCAAGGATTATACATTTATTCATATAAATATATCTATAGTAACTAAACTATTAAATGAAATTAGTCTTGTATTTCATAAAATTATCTACAAATCATATTATTCTCTAGATAGGATGGTACCTAAATATAGTAGTAGTGAGATTATATGTTAAACCACAGTTTCACTTAAACATAGAGATAAATTGTTTTTAATTGTGTTTTATTATAACAACCTCTTTACTATATCACATTCCAAATAGTTTAGGAGTTACTTAGCTATATAGTGTCATTGTTGGATAAGTATTTTATTCCATCATTATAGGAGTGTCGACTTGTTAGTGAATGATCAGTTATAGGAGTCCAAAATGGTAAAATTTATAAACTTATTTATTTATTTTTCTAATAGTTTAAATATTATAAAATTCATATGATTAATATTTCATCTAATCAATTATAGATGAAATTTAACATTCAAGAGATTAAAGAAACTGATAAATGTTATCTATCATTTACAGAAACTAGGCTGATATATTTTATGTAAAAACTGACTTCATATTATATTTTTGGGAGCAAAAAGAATCAATATCCTTGTATTAAGTATAGGTTTATAGATATTAATTCATTGTATATGTTTATCTCATATCAGTGGGATGAATCTTTTATAGTATGTAATTATTGTTTTTATAATTTATTTGTGAAATAATTTTTAATTACATGATATCTTATTAATTTTTTCTTATGTGGTAGGCCTTAAAAAAATCTCACCAAGAGATACATTCCCAGAATTTTTTCCCTCATACATTATCATGAAAAATGTATAATTTCTTTGAAGATAAAATGAATGCTAAAAAATGTAATTAACTAATATCAAAGTAAATTAGTTTCTCCAAAGAGGTTTAATAAGGAATTTATATCCTCTCCTTATCATGAAAAATGGAAAATGGGAAAGTATGAAAAAAGGATATGTTTATTTCTAATATATCAAAAGAAGTTGCTGATAATATTTTAAGTACTTAATTATTATTTTTCTTCAATATCACTATTTTATAAATTCATCCCACTAATATAACAATTGGAAATATTATTTCAGGATTCCCTTTAGGATAATATGATATAGGGGATCTTAATCTATAAGGGTGGGCTAGATATTCATATAGATGGTTTTGGAAATTGGGAACAGTTGGGCTGTACATAGGTTATATGGAGGGTATTTTTTTAGAAAATTATTTGGTCACACCCATAGTACATCATTAATATGAGATAAATACAAGGGATAAATAGAATCATTGAACAAAAATATGTGATAATTGAATGACTCGATAAATAATTTAATTTATCATTTTCCAAGCTATCTTTTCAATATAAATGATATAGAAGTATCCCATATAGCCAACTTACCTAGATCCACTACCTCCTCATTCAGACTCAATCATTTACTGTGAGTTATATGATGGGGATCCCCATATACATATTATAGCATATATAATTTCATGTCAACTAGATGATTAGTACATAAAAATATGAAGAACATAGGTATGTTAAGAGTAGTGTAAAATGATATTAGTTATCCAATTTCCCTAGTGTGATTAACTACTAAGGAGGTGACCATAATTGGATAGATTATTGGTCATTTTTTACTTTGGTCGGCTATATTTTCTCATTAGTTGACATGTGATATTTGCATTGTTTTTTAATTAAATTCAAATTACTTATATTTTTTCTTACACTAACTTTATATATGAGTATTTTAAATCAAAGGAATCGTTAAAAAGGAAAATTACAAGAACTGGAACCATTAGATACTCATTAGGATCTTGATGGGATAAAAAAATTTATATAGCTTTATTTTATATTATTGAATTATTATAATTTTCTGATCAATATTAATATTTTTGGAAGAGATTTGAATTAGATATATTTCAAAAAATATATCAATCTTGTGAAGGCTAAGGATCTCATTGTTCACTTTTTATAGTTATTTTCCATGTAAGTAAATTTCAATTATAAATTTAATTTATTTAATTAAATAAATATTAAATTCAATTATTTTATTAAATTTTCAATTAGGTATCTCCACACTATTTTTATACAACAATATAATTCTTCAATTTAGGGTTTTATGGGTCTAAAATACATTTCAACATCTATGAAATAAATCGACTAAAATTTCCAAAATTGAATATATGTATATATATATATATATATGAAAGAATAAAAAAATATTTTATGTTTATTTCTTCCATTTTATGACTGGTAAGAATACATATATAATTATGAACCACTATTCATCATACTATTATTAATGTTGTAATTTTTATGTTTTAGTGGAAATTGGATTTTATGCATATTTCACACAACGGAATGTAAGAAATATAGGTTATCCCATTTATTGGATGATGTTTGAAGAAGATCTACAAAATTGTTAAACTAGTAAGTCTTATTATTTTCATTTAGTTATATAATTTTAATATTTTTATTTTATAAATTTTTTGATAATTAATATATAAAATTAAAATAGTTCATAGATTGAGTTCAAAAGGGATAACATTTAAACAATAGAACCATAGAAATGAATTTGTGAAAGTTCATGTAGATAACTTTTATATCATCCCTTCCAAATTATATTTGTATTCATTTTTAATAAAATTATCTTTTAAGGTGGTCTGGGAAGATGAAAAGACATGTTAATGTAACAGAAATTTAAACATCAATAATAAATTCCAAACCATTCCTTAATAACCTTAAATTATTTGAACCATATAACTTATGGAAACTCTATTCAAGAAAATGGGTTACTTCATTATGGATCCTTAAGAATTGTATCCTTGAAGAGTGATAACATCTTATCCCAGGTCCTCATATAATCCTCTATATTGATCATATTTTTATTGAACCCTTAATAAAATATAATATCTAAATTATTTTCCCATTGTGATTGATCATTATTAGTTATAACAAGAAGATTTATTTCGTCCATATTTCCACCTTCTTCATTTGATACATTGGTGAAAATTTTCTTTTCCTTTATCAACAGCTAGGAATTTATAATCATGTCCATATAGGAAGTTTGGTTAATTTATTCATCTTCCAATTTTTCTATACTCCCACCTATTTTTAGATTAGTTTGATCTAGTTTATCCCATTTAATACTTTCTACATTACCATGTTGTCCTTGTTCAAAACTATTTATAAATACTATACATTTTATATTAGTTAGTACCCGTTTTCTCTTATATGTCCAATGCTTCTATTTTAAAAATATTATTTCAAAAATTCCATGTTATATTAAAATAGGGGGGGGGTTTAATGTGTGTATTATGTTTTATGACACAATTATGAGATAATTATGATTAGAACAATGATAGATTTTTAAAAATCTTATTTTTATTATATAACTTATAATTTAAAAAAATATGGTGTGTTTTTAAATTTATCAAACTTTATGTCATATATTTTTTATGATGTGTATTTGTATATGATAAATTAAGTAAATCATACTCAAAATTTATTTGAAAAATATTTTTTATGTTTGAAAAAATTTTAGATGTAGTTTCTTGTACGGATATATTATTTTTTAAAAATATGGTAAAATTTTTCGATGAATTTTATTGTTGATATTTGTTTTTTCTAGAGTAGTTATTTGGTGATATTGTTTGTACAATATCAAAATAGAATCATGTATTTTAAAATATTTTTTAAAAAAAATATTGACATTCAATGTTTGTTTTAGGAGAAAACAACATTGAAATTATCAAAAATTAAGGCTTTTGACATTTTTTCTAAATAGTCATTGAATATTAATTCCACTTTGGTTTTATTAAAATATGGTGTGTAAATCAATGTATGAGGCCTTTAAATGTAGATTTTCTTGAATAAAAATCGAATATTTATTATTAAAACACTTTTAAGGAAAAATTGAGAAACCAAAAGTTCAACCAAAAAATGAAATAACAGAGCTATTAAAAGATAGCTAAAGCCTATCGAATTTAACCTCCCTAAATAACTTCCAAGATAGATTGTTTACCTGGGTGTTTGTTTTATCCAATATGAGATCTTCAAACTGAAATTCCAACATATCCCAAAATTGGATGTACTCACCAAGGTTGGTATTCCCATTATGGAAACCCCCAATAAGAATCAGGTCCTTCTTGTCAATCTAGTTACACCTATCTTCATTGAGAGTCACCCACAAAGACCTCCCCATAATTTTGGTGGATTATTCTTCAGTATCATCAAGAGACAGAACCTATTCACCCACTTTTTCTTTTGTGCTCATAACCAGTTCCAATGAGTTATCAAGAACAACACTTGTTTTCAGATATTGATAAGAAGCCTTGGGGGTGGGTATCGATGTCCATCTACTTGTATTTAAAATTATTCACATATCTTGTCTCCATTGGAGTTGGTAAATAAGAGTAATCCTTTCTCTCTTCTCGGATTCCTATACGGATTTAACTTCTCCTCAGACTTGGGATATTACCACCCTCAACTGCATTATCTACTTCACCGATAGATAATTCATTATAGTATTTGTTCCCGGGGATCTTCTACCCATCTATGTAGGGCCTAATCAGATCTTTCTCAGGCTCATAAACTAGATAATTATTAGACATTTGCTAAAAGCTATTTCCCAACCCAATGGTTTCCACCTCCCTTTTAGGAATTTACTAAAGGCCTATAGAAATACCTTCATGGGGTTATTTAGAAACCTATTATTGTCTTCTAACACTGATTCCACTCCCTAGGAACACCACCTCATCATATGAATCACCCAATGGAGTCATGAGACCTCCATCATCCACTATTTGATACTCCATTATAGTATTATTCCCACATCCATCTGGGGTACCCTCAAGCAATGGAGGGTTCCAAAGTTCTCCCCCTTCAACCATATTACCACCTGAAGGAAATTTATTTAATATAATATATTATCCTACATGGTTTTCTTAAAACCCAAGATTTAATGATATCTATATTATTTTTTAGAATTTAATTCAACATTGGTTATTACAAAACCAATGTTGAAAGCCCTAATTTTTTGACATATATATTAACGTCACTTTTAATGGACATTATAGTGAAAAAAATGACATTTCTTATTTTTTCACTTGTGTAAAAATAATTTTTTCCCATTTTCTATGCCTTAGAAAATTTTCAGTGATATCACTTACTATGATCCAATTTTATTTTTCTTTACTAATCACTATTCCTTTAGATATCACATGAAGAAACATGAAACTAAACAAAGACTTATTATATGAATTTATATTTTATAAGAATATGATGCTTAAATTCGGGATAAGATAGGTATTTAAAATTTAGTAACAGATCATTTGAGTAGATTACTTTATTTTACATGAAATAAACCTTTAAACTATCAAACCATTAAAGAAAAATTGTATGGTAAAGAGTTTTATACTAATGTTGGGAGTGAAAAAGAATGTTTTCCTAAGCTTCATAAATATTTAATATTTAATGAGATTCCAGACTTGTATTTAGAGTAATGAGTAAACATATTAGTTAGTAAGGTTGGGAAATATATATGGGGTAGATCCTACATATTGAACATTATGAGTGACCCAATCATTAGGAAATGTGTGAAAAAAACCTGAAACATATTAAATGATGAAATAATATCATACATTTTTTTGTAGTTTCCACTTGGGGGTATAAATGATAACTTGGAATTCAATTTTTAATAAATTATATTAGTTTTTAAGATATTTAGAGAGTATTAATTTTAATGAAACATTTCTAATATGAAATGGATGCCTCAAAAATATCTATTATTTTTTTATATTTTTTATGTATCAGGAATATAATTCACACTTATTATCCCTAACTCACATAGATTTATTTAGATATTGTTTTTTGTTTACTATATATCCTATTGGGTTGAGTCTATTACAACAAGAACTAATGATGAAAAATAGTTCATTATGTTTATAATATGTAATGTTTTAGCATATTTAGATTAACTCGATTCATTTTAACTGATCAAAGAACCCATTTGGGAAATTTAATTATGGAGGTTATGTTTAAGATATATCAACAAATTTATAAAGTATTTTCACCCTACCATCCTCAAAATAATGGTATATCTAAAGTGTAAAATAAATAAATATATAATATTTTTTAGGAAATCGGGTATCCAAATAAAAAATATTGAATTAAAATTTTGATTTTTCTTTTTGGGAATATAGAATTTCTTTTGAAAATATAATATAGATATCCCCTAATGGACTAGTGAATATGAGATCCTTTTCATTTATGGTAGATTTAAAACAAAAACCATTTTAGGTTGTGAAACAATGTAACATAGATGTTATGGATATGGGAAAAGAAAGAATATTATGTTTATAGAAATTGGAATAAAAATGAAGAAATGTGTTTGATAATTCAAGATTTTATATGGAGGAACTCAAATAAATTCTTTATTAGTTTATCTTACATATGTAAATTAAAGTGGGATATAGAGTGACAGAATAAAATTCTAAAATGAGGTATCATCAAAGAAAATTTAATCACAAATAGTCTAGACCATTTATATTAGTCGCATATTTTTATTTGGTTCTATATAGGTGGAGTATAAATTAGATAATTATATTTTTATAGTAAATATAAATAGTCTAAAATTATTTAGGGAGAGTTTCAAGGAGTATATCTGTGAGGAAGTCATCCATCAAGATATTTATTACCACTGAGATACCCAAGCTATTTATTTACTTCCCATTTATTCTATATTATCGATAATTTGTTATTAAATTTATTATATGATTATTTTGAATTATAGATGCAACACAAGATAAGTATAAGGGGATGGGGAAGTCATAATGTTATAATATGATTTTTTTCATTCTTTTGTTTTAATTTATAATTAATTATATTTTTTATATTTTTTGTTTAATTTTCATATCTCTACAAAAAAAATTTAGTTCATAAATGAATCCATAAATTTTAAAGACTTAAATTAAAATTATTGTTTATATGATCCACTTCTTTTTATTGATTTATGTTTTAAAGTAAATTTTGATCAAATGTGAATATAAATGTCACCTACACTATAAAATATCAAAATAAATTTACTTAATAGGAATCTAAAACTTTTGACTCATTTTATTTTCAAAACCCTTATACATTATTTAATCTTGACACATGACCAACAATATTGAAAAATCTTCTAAACTGTTCTAAAAACCATGGAGATTAGAAGGGTGTTGAAATTATAAATGTTTTTTATCAATAAATGTACCCTTAATTTTCAATTTTTATCCACCCTTAAGTTAGGGTGTTCTATTAAGCCATGAAGATCATGAAAAGACTTATAGGAACTATATTTAAATCTAAAATATATTCCCATGTTTCTCCTTGGTGTAATTCATGTAGATAATGAAAAAATAGTTTAGGGGAGGAATGAAAAGGCATGGTTTAGTAGAGTGAGTGATTTTTTGGGGAAGTTGCTAATATTTTACAAGGAAGATGATTTTAATAAGGTTTACCAACTATGATTAATGTAAATTTATATTTTTTGGTAGAAAATAAGATAGTATTTTAAAAATACAAAAAGATAATGAAAATATCTAAGAGATATAAGTAAAAAATAAAATAATTTTTTCTGATTGTTTTAATGAAAATAAAAATGTAAGAATGATGTTTTTATTTAATTAATAATGGATAAATGATGTAATTTATAATAATTTTAACAGTCAAACAATCATTTTTTTAATTTACTCTATTTTTTACCAATAAAACATTATAATTTTTAAGGAATTTTTTTAACCCAAGTATAGAGTTAGTGAGTTATTTTAGGGCCCGGTAAGCCCCTGTATTGATATAATAAAAATAATAAATATCTTATATCACATGCATGTGTATTTTATAAAATAATTTAATATCTCTTGAAAGGTGTTTAGATGGTAAATCTAATACCACCATTTAATCTATAATTTGGGTTTTACCCTAGGTGATATATAACATTCATGCGTGTTTGGTGTTTAGTTTAAAATTGGTCCTTAGTGGATTAATAAATGAGTTAATTGATTGAAAAATTTATTATTTATTAAATGGAAAAACCTAAGTCCTAAAATATATAATATCTTTTATGTAAAACCCATAGGCTTATCTGCATAACCCTATGGATTTGAGAGTATCCATAGGGTATAGCTTTTATTGAACAACAACAGGACCATGGAGGAGTGATTGTTTCTCTAAAGAGTTTTCTTCTCTAGTTATGTTCATGGATCTTGAAAATGATAATGGAATATAACCATTATTCATAAATGATTAATCTAATCTTGTGGTTGGATGTTTTTTTGTTGGATTTATCAATGTTTTGATTACCTATTTTCTAACATGAAACAATATTTTTAAAATTTTGATTTGTGAGTCGATCATTAATTTACATGTGTTTATTAATCATTCAAGATTTAGGAATTGATATTAATTTTTAATAATTGATTTAATTTTTTATTTTAAACTTTCTTCATCAATAAATTGAGGGAAACATAAAAAATGACTAGTTTTCATTTTCTCTCTTTTTTTATTTCCTGATTTTCTCCCCTGGTTCTTCCTATGTTGCTATTCAGTGTTCCATCTGACTGGCGGTTAAAAAATAATCAAAAACCAATTATTTCATAGTCAATATTTGGTGAAATATGTAATTTTTTAGGATTATTTTTGAGATCTAGAGTATTATTTCATTATAATGTGGTGAGATGGGAGATAATACATGGATTAGAGACCTTCTCTTAGTGGTTTTGGGTGTCTGGTGATGAGGTGGAAAGCTGGATAATGTGTACGCTGATTAGGTGGTACAAATCCATCCACCGATTATTATTCATGTTTGGTCAACCTCATATCCATGTTCCTTGGCGGTTTTCATAGTTAGATCAAAGGAGGATGTGGAATAGGTGTAAATGCATGAATACTATAGGATTTTGGAAAATCCAAAGTCATATGGCATGTAGTTCATAGGAATACGCATCATGTGGAACCCTTTTATAATAGATTGGGATCACATAAAGAATAAAATATCACATTTTGTGTGGCCATATCATGAACTATGTTACCCAATACTAGTGACCTGGTGTATATCCCTGGGGTACATGAGCATGAGCATGGAATGTGCACAGGAGCATGACTAGGCTACATGGGAATAGCTAGAGTACACAGGAGAAAATAAAGTACAAATGCATGGGATGAGGGAAACAAGAAAGTCCATGAATATTGGGACACATCATGTACTCCCTATACATTTCATACACTTCTTATAGGGTTGGTTGAGGCCCTCATTTTTTTAATTTTAGGCTAATATTTGTAGGGTGAATACCCTTGGTATATCCCTATAAGGGTATAGTTAGGCATCACAACCAATATATAGGATGAGTGATCACCTATATTGGTTTTTCTTTGATAGAGTATGGCATCCCTCTATATATCCTGTAGTGTTATCCTCTATCATTACGTCTTGTTTGGGTAAGGTATCGCATTACAAACTACTAGGTCATGTTTTTTCCATCCCAGTGGATTGCTCTGGGTTGGGTTAGGTATACCTCATGGGACCAAGTTCGATCCTATATTTTTGTATCAACAACTTAGGAGTTATGGATTTTACTTTTTCTTGGTGATTCCTAGAAGGAATGACCTCTCAGATTAGAACTATCGGTGTTAACAACACTAGAGGAGTGAGTTATCTCAGACTAGCATTACCTTAATGGAACGAGTGAAATCCTTGGACGGTAGTATGGTGGTGACCTTACCTTGAGGGTTGGTGTGTGACTTGAGTATATATGGGTTATTATTATTTCTATTATCTCAAATTATCATTGGAATACCTCTATCATGATGATATAACATCACTCTTAATGCTTTATATTTGGTGATTTTGGTGTGTCCTACTTGGTATGTTTATACTCACCCCTGCATGGATTTTTCCTTCATGTGTCTTGTATTATTTAGATGTAAATACATTCAAAGGATCCCTAAGTGGACAAAGATATGGTAGAGAATATTTTATTTCGATGAAACAAATTTAGTTACAAGAGTATCATTTGATAATAGTCCCATTATTATTATCAGGATGGACTCTTTTACAGATTTTTTGGACTTATATTTTGGAGTTTTTATTTCTCATACTTGTTTCATAATCTGATGTGGGATTTAGTTGTTATGAATTCATTTTTGTATCAATTTTATTATCATTTCTTCATTTTATGGGTGTTTAGAGATGTTTTCATGTGTACTAAATTAGTATAAGGCTGTCCATGTCTGTGATATGCCTAGTTTGATCATTTCACCATCACCTATCCTATTTTATGTGGGATTAGGGTGTCACACTCATCTTGTCACCTTACATGAGGGTCCTAGGGGGTCAGTTTGTGACATAGTGGTATTAGAGAATTTCATCTTATAACTAGATTTTGGATATTTTCTTGCTTGGATGTTTTCTTTAAAACCTATGGAAACAGTGTTAAAGTGTCTAAAATTAGGCTCTCAAGCCAGGGAGACCAGTGTTTATGTATAATTCAATCTATCCATTCACCTATACATTGAATAATTTTATGTTTAAACGATACATATAGTCATTGTTTGCAAGTAAAACATTGGTACATGAATTGTATAAGAATGGTTTGCAGTTTCCATGTCCTTCTTGAGTCATCAACCAAGATATACTCTTTAACCATGGTATTTCATGACTTTGATGGGATTCCTCCACAATAAAAACCATATAGGATACTGCAAAAGGATCATGAAGATGATCTACCTAGTGATGATGTTTCAGTACAAGAGTATACGCTGGAGGTGGTACCTCTTGGAGGTTATTCAATCATTACTCCAACTATTGGATTTTAGTTTTCTCTAACAATTGGGAAAGATAATGTCACTTGTGGAGAATTCTTTATGATTTTTAGAGATAGATAACCCTTGGGATTTGGGGTGATCTAGAGCTCCATGCAGCAATGGATGACCTTGAGGTGGGTGGGCAAGTTCATTAACCTGTTAAAACCCCAACTGACTAGACGGTGGTAGAAGGGATGAAACTTCTCCATGGATATGTACGGTGATAGTGCAGTCTGGTGACTCATAAGAATGAGAATGAGACTCTCTTTTCGATAAATTTCTAGCTTATATTTAGAGTGGACTTCTACCCACCTACATTTTTGGTAGTAAAAATTCAGGATCCTTTGCAGATCCAACAAGGCAGCCTGATAGTTCTTGTGTATAAAAAACTGTTATATAACTATTGGTTATTCTCTATTGATACTGTTCAAGATTTTTACATTCGATATTGGACCTTCGAGTGTAGACTTAACTAAGATATCTTGGATGGTGATGTATCTCTATTCAGTTCTTTGTATCCAATAGTGCTAGAGAGTGTCTTTTTAGTTGAGATATTTCATACAAAGAAGAAACAGAAAGGTGATCCTTGTAATAGGCATTGTGGAGCTGATACTTCAGTAACTAGTAGTCGATGATAGACTCATAGATATATGAATTCGAGCTATTTTCAACGGAAATATCTAGATATAATGTCTCCATTTTGGGGACCTCAAGATAGTTTCGGTTAGCCAAGTGGGGGTTATGTTACTCCTATAATGTGTGGGGACATATTCCATGGGATTTTCGGAACCATCATGTGATTGAAATATATTCATTAGCTGAATATCATATTCAAATAAATCAGCTAGTTAAGGGAGGTCATGGGTGTGTTAAATGTGGTTGTAGAGTGGGGAGATTTGCTGGTGGTGGCTGAAGATTGTATCTATTTTACCCCATAAACCCTGACACCATCCACACCATGCTCATGGAGATAGTGGTTTGAAATGTGGGAAGTTGTAGATAGTAGAGTATTATGATCCATAGGTTCCTAAGATGATTCAACATATGATCTATATCATATCTACTTTAGTCAAAATATTGATAAAACCATAAAAATTCACTATTTCCTTTCTGTATCCCTTGTTTGAGATCTATATATTATAGTGGAACCTTTACCTCAGCACTAGTATTTGAAGACTCCTACCTTGGTAGATTCATTGATCATGAACCTCCACTGACATAGTGACCAAATTCTTGGTAGAGAGATATTCTTTTGGGATTTTTTCTTTTTAGAAATAAGGCCTTATGATTTCATTCTAGGTCTGTATTGTAAATCCTCAATTCAAGCATAGATTGACTATTTTAGATAGAGGATTTGGTACAACTGAGTTTATGGGATAAATATTTCCTTCATTTGTGATAAGGAAACACAAGTATATCCATATGGGCTCATACACTGGTGGGTAAAGTTTATTACTCATCAATTTGTTAGTATTAACCTAAGACCATCAGATGTTATGAGCTTTCAACATACTATAGTATTGGCGTGGTATGAGGCTTAACTTTCCACTGATATATTTTCTTTTTCATAGACTTTCACCTATAGAATACCACGAAATCTTCACTAACATATTGGATAAATCACATAGTGCTTTTTGAGATGAATGTTATATTAGAAGGTTAGCAGAGTAAATATTGTTTCCGAACAAGTGGGTCTCCCTAGGGAGCCCCAATTTTTTTCCAAGATGGTGGATAGAAGATTATGGATTTTTTTGGATTACCTTCACCTTATTCAAGTAACCATCAATAAGAAATATACACTTTTGATAATTTATTCCCTCTAAGAGTAGTTGAAAGTGGAGAGGTTGTTCTTTATGATTGACCTTAGGTTGTTCTATCATCGGATTCGAGTTCGATACAAGGATATACCAAAGATGGTATTTTGATGTCATTAAAGTCACTATGAGTTCTTGGAAATTCAATTTGGTATAAAGAATGCACCAGTAGTGTTTGTGAGACTTATGAACTGGATCATTTTTTCATTCTTGGATAGTTTATATTTTTCTTTATCAATGATATACTTGGGTAATAAGTATTAAAGGAGGAGCATGCAAGAAATTTGTAGATGTTTCTGGACATAATCAAAGAGAACTTACTTTATATATATCTATATAGGTATTATTTATGTTTATGAGAGGTACTTTTCTTGGGACATGTATTCTCATAAGATGGAGAAGGAGTGGACCTAGTAAAGGTTAAGGTATTTTTATTTTAGGATACACCTAAAGCGTGACTGATGTGAAAAGATTCATTGGTTTGGAAGTATACTACCAGATATTCATGCCTTATTTCACCCCAATTTTGAAACCATTTATTAGTTTGACAAAAAATGGGTAGCCTTTCATGTGTTCGAAAATATTCTAGCAGTATTTTCAGAATTTTTGACAGAGGTTTGTGGGTGACCAAATCGCGAGACTTCCATAAGAGGTTATTGAGTATGTCGTGATCTAGGATTCCTCTAGAACTAGTATTTTTGTCTTTAGATGTAGAGGGAGGCAGTAATTTCATATGGATACAAGCTTCAAGAACCCCATGAGAAGGACTGTTTAACCCATGATCAAGATCTAGCACTAGTGGCCTTCACCTTTAAGATGTTATGACACTACCTTATGGGCGAGAAATTTATCACTTATTATTACAACAATATTCTCACATATATATTTTCACAAAATGATCTTAACCATATATAGATATGGTGTCTATATTTTCTCTAGGATTGGAATTTGAGATGGTCTATACTCCCAAAAGGGGGAACATGGTGGAAGATTCTCTCGGCATAAGATCTTGTTTGCTGTTGTTGAGTGATGCATCAGAGAATTTTTCTTCATTGTAGTTGTATTTAGTAGATGAGGATTGTGAAACTAAGCTATATTTGATGGTTTCTACCCCTTCACTTATTTATCTTGTTTTGCATGATCATCTTGGAGATATCAATTATTATTCCTTTCATGTTCATATATCTATTAGATGTTCTCTAAATGGAATTTTTGATGGTGGGGAACACATCATCTTTTTTTGAGGGAATATAATGGAACCAGTGATCCTACAAGATAAGGTCTTGAGGGGGTTTCATACATCCCCCTTAGTAGTAAATCCATGGTTGAAAAAGACGTACCAAGACCATAAATGTCATTTTTTTGGTCATGAATAAATAGGTGTTCCACCAAGTTTATCTCTCAATGCTTCACTTGTCAGCAGGTGAAGAATAAGAACCATTTTTCAGTGGGTTTAGCTCAACCCATTGATGAAGTAGAGTGGAAGTGGGAAAGTGTCTCTATGTACTTGATGATGGGTATTCCATAATCTACTAGAGTAAACTTTGTTATCTAGGTGATCAAAGACTGACTCACTAAGTCATCCCACTTATTATCCATCCTAGAGTAGAGTTCAGTAGAGAGAATGGGATTCCTTTAATTTTAGGAGATATTAATACTATATGGAGTTACTTAGATGATCATTTCATAATATGATTATTACTTCACATCATGATTATGTAGAGGATTATTGGAAGCCTATGGGACTCAGTTGTCATTGAGAATATCATTTTACCCCCAATTACATGGTCTAAAGGAGCAGGCCACTCAAGTGTTGGAGGATGTACATCGGGATATCACATTGGGCTTTGGGTGTAGTTAGGAGGATAACCTACCCATGGTGAAGCTCTCATAAAAAAATAGTTACCACTCCACTATCGGTAAGAAACCATTTTAGGCCTTGTAATAGAGACACTATGGTTCACCAATATGCTAGACTTATCTAGGGGAATTAGTAATAATGGGTCGTTAGTTGGTCTGAGTGATAAACATGAAGGTACAAATCATATAGGAATGGAAGAGGTATTCCCAAATGCATCAAAAGTATTATACAGACTAATGATGGAGAAATTGATTTTTTTATGAGGGAATCAATGTATTTATAAAGGTCCTACCTCATTTTGTATTGCACATATTTTTCTAGGGTGATAATATATCTCCAAGGATAATTGGCCCTTTCCAAATGTTTTGTAGGTTTGATGAGGTGTCCTACATCTTATACCTACTACTACAGTTATAATAAGTATATGGTGTCATACACATGTCACAGCTGAGGTGGTATATGAAATACCGATCACATGATATCGACTGGGGTGAGTTGGACATTAAAGATAGAGCTACATTTGCAGAGTACCTAGTAGAGATCAAAGATCAATAAGAAAATATCCTTTATGGGTGTGTGATTCCCTTGGTGCATGTTTGATGGAATCATGAGAACCATTCAGATAGAACCTTAGTGTGAGAGACCCAAATGCGAGCCTAGTAACCTCACCTATTTTAGTAGTATTTTTCTTCTCAAGAAAAAAATCCATGAGGTGGGGAGAATATAATAACTCTATCTTTTCCTTGTAAAAATTTGGAATATTTTTGGGAATATTTTCAGATCCTCAGAAGGGGTCATTGTAGGATTTTAGGGCCTGGGGAGCTTCAATAATGATATAGAATAATATTAATTAAATTAATTTTGGAAAATTTTGGTTTTCAATTATAATGGAATATATCATGAATAGTGTTCAGGATATAAAATCCATGAACTCCATTAAACCCGGATGTGGTTTTTACCCTAGAAATTACTTAACAATTCTGAATGTTGGAAATTTGGTTTAAGAGTGTTCATGGAAATGATTAATAAATAAACAAATTGATTCATTCCTTAATTATTTTTTAAATTAAAAAAAACTAATTCCTTATCTATATAATCTATATTATGAAAACCCCCTATATTTATCTGCAAAACCCTTGGGATTTGGGAGTATCCTTAGAGGAGTGCTCATGGTGAAAAATTATTGAATCATGGAGAATTGATCATTTTTTCAAGGAGTTTTATTTGTCATAAAAAGTTTTAGATCTAACAAATGAAAAAGGCGTGGATCTTTTATTCATTAATTATTGATCCAATATCTAGTTATGATGTATTTTTGGATTTACTCATATTTATATTATTCCATGTTGAATTATAGTCAATCCTTCTAAAGAATCAATTCATGGGTCATTCATTAATTTGAGGGTGTAGATTTATCTTCCTAAATTTATGAATTTATATTTCTTATTATTCATTGACTTATTCCTTTCATTCAATTATTTATATATTAATGGATTGAGGCCAAAACAAACAATGGGAAATATCTATTTTCTCTATTTTAAATTTCATTCTTTTCTCCCCTTATTCTTTGTGCATTTATCATCGGTGTTTTTTTTTGACAGGCAGTTTGGAAATACCCAAAAACTAGTCATTGTATATTTGATCTTTCACAAAATAGATCATTTTTTAGGGATAAAGTTTGGGATTTAGAGAACCATTGAGATTTGATTCAGTCCAATTGGATATAAAACATGGATTAGAGACCTTCATTTCATGGGTTTTTACGTCTCATGTTGTGGTCCAATGGGGGATGATCCTTGCATAGATTGGGTAGCCAGAATCTAGCCATCTATGATGATTTGAGTTCATTCAACCTCAAATATGAGTTCCATGGGGGTTTTGAAGTTTGGATTGAAGGAATATGTAGCACAGGAAGAAACATGTGAGTGTTATGGGATTCAAGAAAATCCTTGGTTACATGGAATATAGTTTAGATGTTCACATGTTGTGTGGATCCCTCCTAAGGAAGATAAGGTTTATGCATAGAATAAAATATCATATTCCATGCGACTATATCACATGTCATGTGACCCGATGCTGGAAACCTAATATGTATCCCTAGAGTATATGGTCATAGTAATGTCCAGGGTACATAGTCTTACCCAAGCTACATGGGCACCACCATAGTACACAGGCATGTCCAAAGTGCATGTTCATGGGATTATGGACATTATCATGTTCGAAATTAGTGGGACACTCCATCTACATCTTATACACATTGTTAAATTCTTCTAGGGATGGTTGAGGCCCATATTATATTTAGTTTACATGTAACACCCCAAGATTTCATAGTGTGTTATTTCTTCAAAATAATTCAATAACTTGCACTACACGCAACACCGAGTTCAATCACACCATGACTTACAAAAAAAAGAGCCATTCAAATGAGGTTATGAATAGTATTATCTAAATTTTAAACTTTATATAATCCTTATAATTTTAGAATCCATATTATGAGTTTCTTACATATAATGTAAGAACAAATTCATTTTCAGTATTGCACTTTTATCAACTTTTAATAGTGAACCCTTTTTAAATACAATATTTTAAACTTTTTGACTAAATGGGGACATCAGAAATTTAAAATGAAACATCCCAATCTTCCACGGTACGCTTTCTTTGAATAATACAGTAGCGTGTGTTGTACGCAACCTTGAGTTTTAACACACACCACAACCAATCAAACTAGCCGTTATGAATAGTAATACCTACTTTTCGAAATTATATATATTTTATATTTTAAAATGGACTTCATTTCTGGATTCGGAATATCAAATTTAGCCTAAGGTGAAATTTTGGTACTTTTCGGATAACTTTCATATTTTGATGAATAGTGAAAATTACTAAATTTTAATTAAAAACAACTTTTTTAATCAAAATAATTAATAGTGATAAATTATTAATTTTAGTGGTTTAAAAGTATATTTAGAATATATTTTTACAATTTAATATAATTTTGGTCATTGGACATAATTTTAAAATTAAACCGAACATAAACAAGTGTCAATCTTTTGAAAGTTATTATCTCTTAAAAACACGCTTTTTGTTTTGACAGCGGGAATTAATTTTAAATTAATTTCTGCCACTTCTGTGTTTTGAATTTAGGAAAATGGATTACATATTTGGAATCAGGATGTTCAAATTGTGTAAATAGGTAACTTTTATTTTTAGACATTTTGAATAATTACTGCGGTAAATATTTTATTTACCATGGTTAAGGGTAAATCCGGTAAATAAGGGTTAAAAAATAATATTATAATAATACTAAATTACCCTAAAACGTGTCTTAACCCTATTGGTTGATACATGGACGATCATGGGCATCTTTGGGTCGATTTTGGGACCCCATGGATCCACTTGTAAGTGATAATGACACTTTATTTTAATTAAGTTGAAATGAATACAAAAATGACACAAGCATATATCGTTTAGGAAAACAATTGTTACATAGGGTTATATATGTTGGATTTTAGATTATAAATATTCATTAGAAAGATAAAAAGTTTTCCTACATAATGATATTTTATTTATAATTTTTAGACATTAAATAATTTATTTTATTTATGACACAATGATGATGCAATAATTACTATAATAGTGAAAAATTAAAATAATTGATATTATAAATACCCAAATAAATATAATATGAAACTTTTAATGAATTAAACTAATTTTCTAGGATAATATGATATATTAGAATTGATTTAATTGACTTTTTTCTAAGTAATCAATCTGTTATGAGTTTCACAAAAATCAACTATTGAATAGTGTCAAAATTGACATAAAAGAGTTCTTAAAACAAATATTATATTATTAACTGATATTAAATTCCTAAATATCTAAGGTTCGGCCAAGATACTTATATCATGATATTTTCATCATTAATGGACCACTTGGGGGTCTCTTGGATTTATATAGTAAGTTTATTAACCATATTATATAAAAATATAAAGAGACATTGTAAAAGTGAAACTAATTAACTTAGAGTTAATACTTAAAGATAAGGTTAATATAAGTACCCAAACCTATCTAAATTATATTGGTTGAGTGTTTTTCGACCTATACCCACCTTAACCTTTGAATATTAAACTTTGGAGCCACTGGAAACCGAATATGAATTTATTATAAACTAATATCTCTAGCTTTTCCAAAGGTGCCCCTCACCCCTTTTATAAAAGGGAACTCCTCCTTCTCATTTCTTCACACCTTCAAAGCCTTTTGGTTCGGCAGAACTCTGCCCAAATACTCTCCCAACTTCCCTCACTACAACCTAGGGGCCTTAGTTTGATCAGAAAGCCAACCTAAGGAGCCCTTTTGATCAAATCAAAAGGAAGAACCCGAAGAAGAGGTAATGATTTCACCACCCTTTTCTAAGTTCATTTCTTCTTCCAATTCTTCTTCCTTTGTTGTTACCATTCTAAAATAATAAATCCAGTATCATATATATACTGTGATGTTATTATAAATATGGTACAACCATATTCAGTATTTTATCCACCCTTTGAATAACATGTCACCATACGTGCGTACGTACGGCTTACCGTCTCCACGTCGTGGTGTAATTGTTATTCAATATAATATTATTCGGATGGGTATAATAATGATGTGTAACTCATTTAAGTAATAAATATAACATGTTAAGGATTATGTATATATGAGATACCATCCATTTATATATTATTTTAATATCAAAAGAATGATATTGTTGCTCGTGCGTACGTACGGACTACCGTCTCCACGAACGCGATGAGATTCATTCTCCATCGTATCCATTCAAGTATAATTATCATTTGATGATTTAAAAAATGATGTTTAAGGACTTGATATCATTCTGGATATGAATAATATAAAACCTATCCTTTAAAAACATGTCTTACGTAACAAAACATATAAAAGAAAACAAGTAAGTTAACACCCGAAACAACGATAATACTAAGATATTATTATCAAATCAATATTAAAAGATCATATATGATATCATATTAATGTATATGATTATTGTATAATTTAATAACAATTATTTCACCATTATACAGGAGTTTAACCTACCCCAACCAAGGAAAAGTACAAGGTAAGGGTTATTTCACAATCTCTTCATTATCCGAGGTTGTTTATACGTAATAATCTACTGGGATTTCTTTATCATCCACATCCATGTTTCTTTGAAATGTATTTCAAAACCTATTTATTATTTACAAAAATATGATTTAAAGTCATTTATACCCTTGTTTTACTTTTTATAAGAGGTTTATAAAGGAATCTTTCCGTCGTTTTCAAAACAAGTTCCTTTTTAACCTTTTCGACAGAATTATGGTAAGAATGTTTTTTTAACTTATACGGCAGGTGCGGCTATTTTCTGCCGTTATAAAATATTCAAAGCTTCCCTTACAAGCTTATAAGAATATTTTCAAAGAAAATGTTTTATTTTATACGGATCTTAAATGATTTCAAAATAAAAGGAGATATTTCTTTAAAAAGAATATTGATTTCATCTATGTCAACATCCTTTGATGGATTTTAAGATTATTTGAAGTTGATTTATTCTGATACAAAACTTCTATATTGTATTGAAGGTTTTGTGATATGTTTGACTATGGATGTGCTATTTTTATACCATTCATAGTTTATGGTGAAATTATTGACATTTCGTATGCTAGTTTTAATACGAATTTTTATGTTATGTTTAAACCTTTTCATATGGGAATGCATTGGACTTAGTAAGTGACGGGTGGAGCCCGCTATAGCTCCTCGATGCATCGGTAGGTCTCATGAGACAAACTAGTGTCTTGGCACAAGGCCTTGACAAAATCTTATTTGTATTCTTGGCACAAGGCCTTGACTATGTGGTTATGATAGTCTGGCATTATGCATTCCAACATTATGAAAGTGGTTATTGATTTTTTCATGTGATTATTCGATTAGTAGAATATCCATGTGAATAAGTAAATGGAATTATTTCATTTTATTTCTGTCGTACCATGTTGAAAGTTCATGTTTGAAAGGCTTTTGTTTTAGTTATACATTGCCTTAAATGTTTATTCTTATTTATGAAAGTTTCCGCTATATTGCTATCCTTATTGGGCATTTGAGCTCACCCCTTTTCTATGTTTTATTTTTCCCAGGAAGTGAAGAAGTAAATTATGAATGACCTGCAGGGATATTATGTGGGGATATGAGTGTGGTTTATGGAGACAATATGTTGTTTTAGTAGTTTTTCATTTTATGATGTAATGTAAGACTTAAGAATATATCTAGTGTTTCCAAGGCTACTAAACCAATCGGTCTTTCGAGATTTGATCTTTCTTGTGATCATGCCAATGTTATGTAATAATGCACCGACTCTGGGTAACTAGGGTCGGGGTGTTACAGTTGGTATCAGAGGAAGTTTAGTACAAACCTTGGAAACTAGATTTAGATAAACTCTGATTAGAGCACATAGACCTAAGATGCTCTTTGAGGATTAGTATAGAAGAACTTCCTAGAATTTTGGTATTGTAGAGATTTTGTGAGTTTTCCGAGCAACACATCCCTGTCTGGATACGAGCAGGTAGAGGCGGCTCTGGCACAGATGTACCTAGGGGTAAAACCCAAAAACACCGCTTTGAGCTAGACTCGAACAGGAACTGGTGGACGACAACGGGCCTTGCTTCACTCTTGGTTACGACACTCCCGGGGTATATGCTTAGGATAATTCTCATTTTCTTTACAAACCATTATGAAGGGTTTATGAGTATATACATCCTCAAAGGAGACATTTTTATGATTATGGATTATATCCATAAATAGTTCAATTTATGTTAAGTGTTTTATAAGTATGGGATTATGTATTTTGATTCCTAAACTGATCTAGTGTATGCCATTGTTTAGAAATGGCGCCCAATAGAAGGAATGAGAACTCCAGAAATGCACATGATCCAAAGAGAAGGAAGGATCATATCTTTCATGGTCTTAAGCTAGAATTTATAAGAGAAATAGTCTCCCATGTATTATCATCATATGAAGAAATAATATCATGTGTTGATAAGATAAGTAAAGAGTTTACTGAGTCCTATGGCTTTGAAGGGAAGCAAGATAAAAAAAGGATGGAAGAGAGAAAGATGGATAAAGGGAAGAGGGAAAAGAAGAATTTTCCCATATGTGGTAACTGTGGAAAGAAACACCCTGGAACTTGCCTGAAAGGAATGTGAGTTTGTTATAAGTGTGGAGGAAAAGGGCACAAAGTACGTGACTGCAAGGGTAAGAAAATGGTTTTAAATGTACAATGCTTCATTTGCAAGGAGTTTGGACACTACGCGAACCTATGTCCCAGTCATCAGACTATGCCGCAAATGATGTTATTGGATAAAAATCAAGTTATGATACTACCACAGATGAAGAGGAATGATTAGAGTTCTTATGTTGATTATGTCAATTGAGTGTTGTATCAACAATGTACTTGTTATAATAATTATGGAGTATATAAGGATTGTACAACAGTACTATTTCATTAAGGACTTGAGATTGTGTGAACAAAGAAAAGTGACTCAATAGCAGGATAAATTTTTGGAAAATATATGGCTGAGAGAATGATAAATCATAATATAGTTCTGATACTGAGGTAGTGATTCTGGAATAATATGTGATTGTTTTGGATAAATTATATTGGATATTCTTGACTACCTTGGAACTGATTAATGATTTGTATATTCCATCATTGTTGGGGTTTAAATCATTTTTGGATTAATGAAGTATATCCAGCATTCTATATGGAATAAGGGAGCATGAATGTAATCAATAAGAAATATGGTAATACATGATGAAGGTATTCATATTCTATTATGGGGTAAAAAGGATCTATATTATGTTTACCTTCCTTATAAATGTTGGACTGTGAGTTTGGACAGAAGTATTTTGGATAGTTTTAGTTTGGATTATTTTCTATTTCCATAAAAGGACAACCCGGAGGTCGGGCGGCAACCCGTCGCGCCCGGCAAGGCTGCGAGACTTGAACCTGCAACCGAAGGGCGACAAGGGTGTATCACCTACCACTGGCCCACGAGATTTCCTGGATTAAATAATGAAGTTTTTATTAAAAGATCTTGTAGATGAATTATAAATTCGTTTATTTTGGAACCCTATACGAATAGTGTAAATAGAATTTTTTTTACATTCTATTATCTTTTAGAGTGAAAGATGAGTTTGTGGTAGATATTTATTAATGGATAGAACTCTAATTATAAATTAAGTATATCTCCTTATGATCTTAGCCAATCTCATAAATAAATTCCTCAATATTAAGAAAAGCAACTTAGAACAAAAATGTTTTCCTAGATGGTACCTTAAATCATCACTAATTTATGGCTTTGGGATTGTTGGCCTTTTCATAGCCATGTTCTCTACCACTCTCCATCAGATAATTGATGGTTAGATTTTTCTTCCATATCCATATTTTCCTACATGGAACCCTAGTATGTGTTATTTTCGGTAATCTTCATACTTTCGACTCTTTATTTTAAATAGAGGCCTCATTAATTTATTTTTCGATGTGGGATTTCAACTAAGATATTTTGAAACGTCAAAAATGTGTTATCCTAAAACCCTATGTTTTGTTGAACCGATGGTATTTCAAATCATCATAGATTGATGAATTTAAGGACCTCAATTTTATACTTGTTTGTGATTGATGACCTCAATCACTACCTATAAATATTTACGTTTTTCCTCCAATTATATGTCTCTAATTGCCACCAATGTTCTCCTAATCGAGATCATAATTTGGTGGTGACCCTTTCATTTCTCTTTTCCTCATATTAAGACTAAATTTTAGTAACCCAATTTCCGATGTGGGTTTTCCCACAAATATATTTTCTATTTTCAAACTTTTATTTTCGAAGAACAATTTCAAATTGTGAGGACGCAATTTATTGAAGGAGGGGAGAATGTAACACCCCAAGATTTCATAGTGTGTTATTTCTTCAAAATAATTCAATAACTTTCACTACACGCAACACCGAGTTCAATCACACCATGACTTACAAAAAAAAGAGCCATTCAAAAGAGGTTATGAATAGTATTATCTATATTTTAAACTTTATATAATCCTTATAATTTTAGAATCCATATTATGAGTTTCTTAGATATAATGCAAGAACAAATTCATTTTCAGTATTGCACTTTTATCAACTTTTAATAGTGAACCCTTTTTAAATACAATATTTTAAACTTTTTGACTAAATGGGGACATCAAAAATTTAAAATGAAACATCCCAAGCTTCCACGGTACGCTTTCTTTGAATAATACAGTAGCGTGTGTTGTACGCAACCTTGAGTTTTAACACACACCACAACCAATCAAACTAGCCGTTATGAATAGTAATACCTACTTTTCGAAATTATATATATTTTATATTTTAAAATGGACTTAATTTCTGGATTTGGAATATCGAATTTATCCTAAGGTGAAATTTTGGTACTTTTCGGATAACTTTCATATTTTGATGAATAGTGAAAATTACTAAATTTTAATTAAAAACAACTTTTTTAATCAAAATAATTAATAGTGATAAATTATTAATTTGAGTAGTTTTAAAGTATATTTAGAATATATTTTTACCATTTAATATAATTTTGGTCATTGGACATAATTTTACAATTAAACCGAACATAAACAAGTGTCAATCTTTTGAAAGTTATTATCTCTTAAAAACACGCTTTTTGTTTTGACAGCGGGAATTAATTTTAAATTAATTTCTGCCACTTCTGTGTTTTTAATTTAGGAAAATGGATTCCATATTTGGAATCAGGATGTTCAAATTTTGTAAATAGGTAACTTTTATTTTTAGACATTTTGAATAACTACTGCGGTAAATATTTTATTTACCATGGTTAAGGGTAAATCCGGTAAATAAGGGTTAAAAAATAATATTATAATAATACTAAATTACACTAAAACGTGTCTTAACCCTATTGTTTGATACATGGTCGACCATGGGCATCTTTGGGTCGATTTTGGGACCTCATGGATCCACTTGTAAGTGATAATGACACTTTATTTTAATTAAGTTAAAATGATTACAAAAATGACACAAGCATATATCTTTTAGAAACACAATTGTTACATAGGGTTATATATGTTGGATTTAAGATTATAAATATTCATTAGAAAGATAAAAAGATTTCATACATAATTATATTTTATTTATAATTTTTAGACATTAAATAATTTATTTTATTTATGACACACTGATGATGCAGTAATTACTATAATAGTGAAAAAATAAAATAATTGATATTATAAATACCCAAATAAATATAATATGAAACTTTTAATGAATTAAACTAATTTTCTAGGATAATATGATATATTAGTATTGATTTAATTGAATGTTTTTGAAGTAATAAATCTGTTATGAGTTTTAAAAAAATCAACTATTGAATAGTGTCAAAATTGACATAAAAGAGTTCTTAAAACAAATATTATATTATTAATTGATATTAAATTCCTAAAAATCTAAGGTTCGGCCAAGAGACTTATATCATGATAGGTTCATCATTAATGGACCACTTGGGGGTCTCTTGGATGTATATAGTAAGTTTATTAACCATATTATATAAAAATACAAAGAGACATTGTAAAAGTGAAACTAATTAACTTAGAGTTAATACTTAAAGATAAGGTTAATATAAGTACCCAAACCTGTCTAAATTCTATTGGTTGAGTGGTTTTCGACCTATCCCCACCTTAACCTTTGAATAGTCAACTTTGGATCCACTGGAAACCGAATATGAATTTATTATAAACTAATATCTCTAGCTTTTCCAAAGGTGCCCCTCACCCCTCTTATAAAAGGGCACTCTTCCTTCTCATTTCTTCACACCATCAAAGCCTTTTGGTTCGGCAAAACTCTGCCCAAATACTCTCCCAACTTCCCTCACTACAACCTAGGGGCATTAGTTTGATCATAAATCCAACCTAAGGAGCCCTTTTGATCAAATCAAAAGGAAGAACCCGAAGAAGAGGTAATGATTTCACCACCCTTTTCTAAGTTCATTTCTTCTTCCACTTCTTCTTCCTTTGTTGTTACCATTATAAAATAATAAATCCAGTATCATATATATACTGTGATGTTATTATAAATATGGTACAACCATATTCGGTATTCTATCCACCCTTTGAATAACATGTCACCATACGTGCGTACGTACGGCTTACCGTCTCCGCGTCATGGTGTAATTGTTATTCAATATAATATTATTTGGATGGGTATAATAATGATGTGTAACTCATGTAAATAATAAATATAACATGTTAAGGATTCTGTATATATGATATACCATCCATTTATATATTATTTTAATATCAAAAGAATGATATTGTCGCCCGTGCGTACGTACGGACTACCGTCTCCACGAACGCGATGAGATTCATTCTCCATCGTATCCATTCAAGTATAATTATCATTTGATGATTTAAAAAATGATGTTTAAGGACTTGATATCATTCTGGATATGAATAATATAAAACCTATCCTTTACAAACATGTCTTACGTAACAAAACATATAAAATAAAACAAGTAAGTTAACACCCGAAACAACGATAATACTATGATATTATTATCAAATCAATATTAAAAGATCATATATGATATCATATTAATGTATATGATTATTGTATAATTTAATAACAATTATTTCACCATTATACAGGAGGTTAACCTACCCCAACCAAGGAAAAGTACAAGGTAAGGGTTATTTCACAATCTCTTCATTATCCGAGGTTGTTTGTACGTAATAATCTACTGGGATTTCTTTATCATCCACATCCATGTTTCTTAGAAATGTATTTCAAACATATTTATTATTTACAAAAATATGGGTTAAAGTCATTTATACCCTTTTTTGACTTTTTATAAGAGGTTTATAAAGGAATCTTTCCGTCGTTTTCAAAACAAGGTCCTTTTTAACCTTTTCGACAGAATTATGGTAAGAATGTTTTTTTTCACTTATACGGCGGGTGCGGCTATTTTCCGCTGTTATAAAATCTTCAAAGCTTCCCTTACAAGCTTATAAGAATATTTTCAAAGAAAATGTTTTATTTTATACGGATCTTAAATTATTTCAAAATAAAAGGAGATATTTCTTCAAAAAGAATATTGATTTCATCTATGTCAACATCCTTTGATGGATTTTAAGATTATTTGAAGTTGATTTATTCTGATACAAAACTTCTATATTGTATTGAAGGTTTTGTGATATGTTTGACTGTGGATGTTCTATTTTTATACCATTCATAGTTTATGGTGAAATTATTGACATTTCGTATGCTTGTTTTAATACGAATGTTTATGTTATGTTTAAACCTTTTCATATGGGAATGCATTGGACTTAGTAAGTGACGGGTGGAGCCCGCTATAGCTCCTCGATGCATCGGTAGGTCTCATGAGACAAACTATGTCTTGGCACAAGGCCTTGACAAAATCTTATTTGTAGTCTTGGCACGAGGCCTTGACTATGTGGTTATGTTAGTCTGGCATTATGCATTCCAACATTATGAAAGTGGTTATTGATTTTTGCATGTGGTTATTCGATTAGTAGAATATCCATGTGAATAAGTAAATGGAATTATTGCATTTTATTTATGTCGTACCATGTTGAAAGTTCATGTTTGAAAGGCTTTTGTTTTAGTTATACATTGCCTTAAATGTTTATTCTTATTTATGAAAGTTTCCGCTATATTGTTATCCTTACTGGGCATTTGAGCTCACCCCTTTTCTATGTTTTATTTTTCCCAGGAAGTGAAGAAGTAAATTATGAATGACCTGCAGGGATATTATGTGGGGATATGAGTCTGGTTTATGGAGACAATATGTTGTTGTAGTAGTTTTTCATTTTATGATGTAATGTAAGGCTTAAGAATATATCTAGTGTTTCCAAGGATAATAAACCAATCGGTCTCTCGAGATTTGATCTTTCTTGTGATCATGCCAATGTTATGTAATAATGCACCGACTCTGGGTAACTAGGGTCGGGGTGTTACATTACACTTGTATTTTTGGGTGTATTCCCTTACTCCAAATCTATCAGGTTATAGTGATGTATCCCATCCTGAGTACAGGAAAAGTGCTCCCCTCAATGGGTTAGTCTTGGATAGGGTCAAGTATCCCTCTATGTGTCTCGATATTGGATCCTCTATTATTTCTCCCAAGGTTGGGTTAGTTAACCTATCACTAACTACCTGTGTGGGGGATCACCATCCTAATGGATTACTCTAGGTAGGTTTAGGTATCCCCTATAAACCTTGGGTGTGATCCCGTATCTTAGTATTAACATATTCTGAGTTATTGTGTGTACTTATTCATAGAGATGCTCGATACGAATGACCTCTTGGATGATCGCCATCAATGATAGAGATACCTGAGGATAGAGTTCTCCTAGATGATAATCACATTGAAACCTCGAGTTAAATCCTAGGAAAGAATTATTTTTTATACCATGGCTTGAGACTTGGTTTCTACCTTAAGAATATATGGGTTGTTGTTATTTCAATGATCTCAAATTCTGATTTTTATACCTCTATAATAATAAGATAACTTCTCTCTTTTTTATTTAGGTTTGGTGATTTTAGTTTGTCCAACTATGTATGCTTATACTCATCCCTACATGGGTTATTCCTGCATGTTTCATGTCTTATGAAAATTTCATTTCATTCGATGGATTTCTACGTAGAGTGGGAATAGGTAGATCATAGTTGAGGTAGAAGGACCACAGTCAGTTCTACGAGTTTCATTTGATAGCATTCCCCTATTTATTAATAGGGTAGACACTTTTATAGTTTTTTTGGGTTTGTATTTGTCCCTTTTTCTTTCCCATGATTTTTTTCAAACATTGATGTGGGATTTAGTTGTAAATAATTTGTCTTGGTTACAGTTATATCTTCATTTCTACATTTTCTGGGTGTTTGGAAATGTGTTCATGTGTACAAGTACCATAGTATATAGCCTCCCTTGTCTTTGATATGCTTATTCAACACTTATCATCATCCCTTGGACTATTGTAAGAAGGCATGGTGTGTCACACTTGGTTGCCACCATCCAAGAGGCCCCTACTAGGTTGGGTCATGATATTGTTTCTAAAGTGTTTAATATATTATTTTTATCCTTATATTTTTAAAATTAATTCAATAACTTGTTAACCCCAAAATTTTTTAATTTTAAGTCCTTTTAATTGATAGTATATTTTTACAAATAAGATGAAGGATGAGTAATATGGGGAAATAAAATAATGTATGTGTATTTTTTAAGAATTGATATTACATTGTGTAAACTCTTTTTAGAGTGTGATTGAAGTTATTCCTAGGATTGTTGGTGACATGATTCTCTTGTGTAATTGAATATTGAATATAGTTTTTATGAATTAATGGAGAAAAATAAAATTAGTTATGGATAAAACATGATAAATATATGATACTAATGAATTTAAAAAAAAAAATTCTTAAAAAATAGAGATAATTATTTTATATTTGGTGTCTAATTTTACTAAGTATATAAAAATAATATTATAGGTAAATTAATCAATCTAATATTACAATATTTTTACAATTTATTTATTAGGAAAATTTTCCCTTTTCTATTAATTTTAGAAAATATATGTATTTTCAAAATGTTTGAAATATTTCATCAGATATTATTAATTCATGGTATATATGTCATATTAATGATCTAAATGCCTAAAGTATATTTTATATTGGATAAATTTTTGAAATATTTCAATAATGGTCCATTGGACTTATTTATTAGGCCTTGAATGGTATTTTTCATGAACCTCCCCCATTGGGAACCCCTCCCATTTCAATAATGAATATGAGAGTTTCCACAAGGTCCACCTTCCATAGGCCACGAGATGGTGACTAGAACCAAAGATATAAAACATTAAAATGGGATTCATTTCCCTCACATATCCTTGGAACACATGAAAAAACCCATCATATCGGTTCCATCAAATAAATAAACCAAATTCATCCATAATCCCATAATGATTAAATATATCATAAAAATAAATATCTCCTATAAAAATATTAAAATAGTCTGAAGGAAGATACTCCTCAATAGAACCCAAGATCTAAGATAGTAGAGTTTAGTTCGGTCACTAATCACACCATAGAAACCTAAAGGAAAATTCATATATATATATATATAGGGGTGAGTATAACATGTACACCTAGTATGATCATATTGAATACCTCTTCTGAAAATGTGTAATGAGAAGATTGATGAATGAGTGGATAAACTACATAACTAATAAGTTTCAATTAGGTAAACTATCACCTACCCTCACTAATTCCCTCTCACTAATCATCACATCGAAGTATTATAAAATATTATAATAAGAATATATCAAAGGGTTTCTCATTACAAATTATCCAGTACACCTTTAGTATCACACCCTAATGTCAAACATCATGTGATCCCAATCCATTTTTATAGTCTTTCCATAGAAAACCATGTCTTGTATCAAGTATATTAGGCCATCATGTACATGAATTCCTTCAACCTCATTCACTCCTACTACCACGCATGAGACCCACCATATAGTTTTATCTCATCAATACTTCATAGAGTTTTTGTATACATCGTGTACATTCTCATCCATGCCCCATAGGGTTTTTTAGTATATTAAGTACCTCTAATCACCCCAATACCCCATAGGGTATTATAGTATATCATGTGCCTCTCAAATCATCCAAAATCGTACCACACCTTCAAGGGGGTGGGGAAGAGGGGGTGGTCTATCATTTTCTCCATCGAAAATATAGATGTTAGAGGAAAGCACCCCAGAACCAAAACATGTAGGGTATTAGTAAGGGTATTCGACTCATGTTGGGTGTATATAGAAATCACATGGAGAATAAAAATATGGTAATGGTAGAACACAAACCCAACCAAGTAGGATGGCACCAAACCGAAGCACTACATCCTGAAAATATTAGCACACTACAACTACCATGTGGTATCATCGATTCCAACTATAACACTACAACCATCCACACTTTTCAACAAAACAACCACCATAATCCTTCCAAAAATATAAGTTAATTATGAAAATGTTTCATTTTACGGTTTTCAATTTACTATCCAATTTACAATCATTAATACATTTAATTATATATTTAATGAAAACCCAATTCAATTCGATAACCACATTAATTTTAGTCATTATCCAATTCATTTTATTATTAATATATCATCATATCCATGAGTTTATTCAACTCCATCCAATATTGTTTCAATTTCAACAATACCAAATATATTTCATTCAACTGAGAAACTAGCATCGATCCCATGTTCACCAACCAACCCATATCCCAAAGAAACCCCACTTTTTCTCTGTTAATAGTCATGGTAAGGAAGCTGCAACCCCGATTCAAAATCCACAACCTCAACTGCATCCCCCCTACCCCCTCTTTCCTACTGAGGAAACACATTCATAGACCTTCTCTTAAACCCAGAATAACTAATTCATCTAAAACTAATAATGAAAATTGCAAAAAAAAATATACCACACATATCTACCCAATCATAATAATAATAAAATCATAAAAAATGCTACACAAAAAAATCACATAATGACCAAATAATGTAATAACCACTACCATAGCCTTTTTTTCATCTGAAACAACATCATTCCATTTTCATAACTTAGTCAACTAGTTTAATTGTAATTTTTAAGTAATTAGCCATTTATGAAATATTATTCCTGAAAACCCAACATGGAATCATCACACATGGCTGTTAAATAATAATTATTTTTAAATATAGTGGGTAACAAACACAAACTGTGATAAAGATGTCCTGAAATTAGGTAAACACATGTGATTAACCATTCCTTATAAACTTATTTTAAGTCTAGTTCTTCAATTTTTTTATGAAACTCCACACTACAAACCGAAATAAGGAATGATAATTTTATTACAAAAATTTACATATAATGAATGAATGTTCTCAAGTCTCATACTTTAACCAGAGATTTAAATTTTTTGTTTAAGACAAGTCATTAATGAAATGATCCTAAGATCAATATTTAAATAAGGAACCCTTTAGAAACCTAAATAATTATATCCATTATCTACCACTCACCACAACTCCCATAATATAACCATATCTCATAGCCACATACTTTAATGGATGATAATCAATGAGGAAATTAAGAGGGAAAGGAATAGGCCTCACCTAATATCTCAAAAAATAGATCTCCTAATATAATGATCAATGAAAAGAAAGGGGGTCTAGAAAGGTCTCTTAAAATCACCCTTGAGTCACCCAAGATTAAAGGGAAGGTGGGGTGATTGAATGAAGATCAGAGAAACATATTATTTTATACCAACCTAGAAAATTGTAATTTCATAGAAAAAAACCATAGGTTATGGTGAAACCGCATGTTTTTTACCTAAAATTATAATGTATAATGATTGGACATTATACAATGATCCTAGGTCAAACCAACCAATGAATATTATGTTACAATATATACCAAATCCTACATACTCTAGGTGAGGGTTTCAAGAAACCTATACATCATTCCCTAACTACTCCCAAATCAATAAAGACATCAAAATCAGTCACATGGGCCTCCATGTTTAAAGGTACTTATCAATGTTGTAAAAGTTACATCCCTATATCACACCATGATGAAACCTAGGGTCATGTTAGAACCACCCTAATAAACTAGGCTATCAAGTCCAACTTCTCAAGGCCCTATGCCACAACTACTTTCATTATGCTACAACTAAGCCTTCAGGATGAACCTACATAGTGCAACTCACACCACCCCACTATAATACTACCTCCCAACTAAAATTTATGCTCAAATCCACCAATCTCACCTCAAAACTTATCTCAGATCCTCTAAATACCAAAATAATAAATCTAATGGTCTGGAATTTCTAGATCATTATTTTATATACCTATCAAATTATTATCATACTAAAGAATTAAAAATTTACCCAAAAGTAAAAATCCACTGAAACCTCAGAAACTCCCTAGAGAGATACCTCTAGAAAGGGAACATTCTATCAAAAAACACATAACACTTGGAGAAACAACTAAAAAATCATTCAAAAAACAAACCCTTCATTCAATTAAATTCATTGAAAATATATGTATCTCATTGAATAGTCAAAACAAATATAAATAAATCTTGTGATACTCATCTTGTATATGTGACTCATGCTCCCACATGATCTCCTCCATACCACCATTCCTTCCTAGAATATGCAACAAAGGGACAAAACCTTGAATAAACTTATCTGAAATATCCAAGATCAGTACCGAACACTCTAAAAACATCACATAATCCTTAAAATTAATATCCCCACAATAAATGGCATAATAACTTCCATGGAGATTTCTTCGAATCTTCAATACATGGAATACGTTATGAACCCTATCCAATTATGGAAGAAGCATTAATCAATACACCACCTCACCAACACACTCTAATACCTAAAATGACTATTCAAAAAGAGATAAATCTGAATCCCTTTTCAAAACCTCCATAGCACATAATGTGGGGAAACCCTCAATAATAAATGATTTCTAATTACAAACTCTAAATGTCTCCTCTATCGATTCAAAGAAGACTTATTATGGTCACATTCCATATTCATATATTACCAAACTGTATGTATATTATTTTTTATACTATGAACCACATCTGGAGTAATAACAACTAAATCCCTAAATCTTGAATAATGGAAATGACAAGCCTGTCTACACATTTCCTCAAATGTGGTCATGTCAATAACAGCGTGTAATATGTTATTATAATAAAACTCGTCCAAGGGGAAACACATCATCTAAGCTCCACCAAATTCAAAACATGAGTCCAAGAAAATATTCCATAATATCTTGATTTTTTCTCTATCTATCCATTTTTCTAAATATGGAAATATGTTTTAAGGCATTCTTATGAGCCAAAATCAAGTTGTAATCCTCTAAAAACCCATGAGGTAAATCTAGGATCCTGGTCATAAATGATACTCATTTGTACCTCATTATGTTACACCCCGACATCCATATAACACTATACTAGATCCTATATAGCACCCAAATCCCTAATCCATAGGAATAAGATTAACTTCATCATACAATCCATGATCACTGATGTAGCATTAAATCTTCCCTAGGCTCATTGTAACATCTCAAAATTTAAGGAAATATATTCATTCAAATTATTTTAAAATATTTTATAAATTATGTTACATGGAACACATAGTTGGTGTTTTATTATACACAACACAAATCTTATATTTCATTTCATGTAACGGTGATTTTCTCCGATAACTTTTGTTACACGCAACCCTGAGTCTTGCTAGACAACAATATACTATTAGTATTTTTATTTTAACATGATAGTTATCACCTAGATATTGGAATGTAAATAATTAATAGAATTAACTAAATTACAAAAATATATTTTCAAATTTTATATACAATGAATGAATTGGATTCTAGTTAATTGTAAATTAAAATAAAGACTAATTGAATATAAAGGATGCCTATTTAGGAAAAACTATTTTTTTTTACCAGAATGGAGTTTTATTTAAGAAATTAAATTAATTACTATTAGTAACAGATATTAATAGAATTTATATTTAATATATTTAAAAAAAATTAATTCATCCAATAAGTTTTATAGGATTATGATAAGAATAAATCCAATTTTTTACATAAAAAATTGTATATTTTTAAAAGTCATTTTTACAGCCTTTTAATGATAGAATTATTTTAAAATTTAAGTTTTAAACTTTTATAATATTTATTTCAAAAAATAAACATAATTTTTTAAACAGTAATATGAAAAAAAATTGGTGCATTTTTGATATTTTTCTAGGAAGTTTCATGTTTTGATGTATAGTGAATAATAACGGGTTTTAATTGAAAACTAATTTTTGGTATAAATAATTTATAATGTTAAATTATATTTTTAATTTGTAATAAATTATAATTAGATAAATTTTATATCTTTTAATCCAATTCATTTATTTTTAATTAATTTCACAATGAAATTGGAAAGAAATTTTTTTTCAAAATTTTCAACTTTTTACTCTAAAAACCTGATTTCTCATTCTATCTGGGAGATAAATTTTAATTTAAATTATGATATTTATAATATTATAATTTAGAAAAATGTATTAAATATTAATTATCATAATAATTTATAATTTCTATTAATATCAACATATTTTTTGACCCAAATTATTTTTGAATGCAACTAAAATTAATTATTGTGATTATAGAAAAAATGAGTTTACATTGTGGTTAAACATTAATCTTAACGAAAAAAATGACCTAGAAAATTCTCAAAATCCAATTGGATGGAAACGTTTAGACCATATCTCCACTTTAATATATTTTTTTCATTATTTGAGGAACATTATGAAAGGGAGACCTCCAAATAGTGTTTACCTTTTTGTATTTACTGGAATTTCACTCCTCCTACACTACAAAAAGGTACTCACTCTCTTCAATTATTGAAACATATAAAGTAATTTTTCTCATAAAAACCTCACCCAAATAATATTTAAACATATCTACCATTATCATAAAATCCTCACCTTGTGAATAAAACAAACCAAGTACAATCATTGGTGAAAATCAGGAGATATCTAAAGAAGAGGTAACATTCTTCAACGATCATTTTTTTTATTCCTTTCTACACCCCTTTAGTTTTTATTATTACATTAAAATACGATAACATATGTATCCTAAAAAATAAGATATTTTTTTATGTTAAGTTTCATACCTGCACATACACACACTTCCATAGAATTGGTAACAAGATCATTGTTCATGTGTAAGGCAGACAACCGCCTTGTGAAACGATGTTGTTCACTTTTCCCGTACCACATATTATTGTTCGTAATTATGATGTACATACTTTTTTTATCTGATATATATTATATTTATTATTTATTCATACTTATTTAATTATTATATAACACATAAATTCATTTCTCTATTTTTTGGGAATATGAAAAACTTATTTCTGGATGTGTGGAGTATCACCTCCTCAAAGCGATGTGACACATTCACACTTTACATGGAATGTATTAAATGTGGATTTAAAAACATATATTATATAAATGAAGTATTTACAATATTCATGAAATAATTATCTATCTAGAAATATAACATATCATTTTATTCTTTTCCTTTTACAAGCTAAAAAGGTGATAATGTCGTCTTTGGATATGTGGACTACCACCTCCTCAAAGCGATGTGATTCTTCCTTTTCCATCACCACATAACAAGAATTATATATATAAGTATATATAATTAAATAATATTTTATTAATGATATAATATCCATTCTATAAATATAAATGAAATTGACCTTCTTTCTATAATGATCATTGAAAATTGGGAATGTTACCCATGGATACGTATGACCTACCTTCTCCATGATCATAACATTGGTTCATTTTCATTACCATATTTTTGTATAATTTTAAATTTATAATTTATATACAAATTTGATAATTATTTCATGTTTATTTTTATGTATATTTTTAAATAATGACATCATTAACAATAGTTGACCTATCAATGTTGGGTTTGACAAATAAGATAAATATGGTCAAAAAACTAACTTGAACATTATTGCTTAAGTAATTGAATATAACTTGTTTATAAGTGAATTAAAAGTAATAATAAAATTTTACAAGTTTCTAAACTGTTTTAATAATTAAAATAATTTTATTATTCAGGAAGATAGAGTAAAATAATTATAAATCGGACTCAAGGTCAGGGGATTCCTAGTCTCACTTTTATTTTTGTGATACTTATGGCATATTCATTGCTTGTTTCATTTATGTAGTGTATAAACCATAATATGACATTTTACATCATGAATTTAATTTATTTCATGATATTAAAATTTTCAATGTAAGTTATTCTTTCATGGATCTCATTATTCAAAAGTTACTCTCAAGTAGTAAGGGATTTTCATCTCACTTTTTACATCTGTGAGATAAATTTCATATTAACCACTTATTTATTCTGCGTGGTGTATCTAATTCCATTTTATATATTATATCATAAATTTTTTTATCTTCCTGGTATTTAAATGTTTCAGTTGATTAATATTGGTTTTGGGGCTTTTTATTTATGTGTTACCATGGTTGTAAGGGGTTTCATCTCAATTTACATTCCATTGAGACTTATTTGTTATTATGAAACAAATTAGATTTATTTGGTGTATATAACACCCATGAATTTATTTTATGATTCCTAGAATTTAATTTATGTGTATATATATATCTATCTGATTATATCTCTTTCATGGGGTTTATGGTTTAAAATTTACCAAAGCGGTAATAGATTTTTGTCACAATTTTCCTTCTTTGAGGCATTTGTTATGTTATACCCCAATATTCTTTAATGTGGTGTATATACTTCTCCATTAACATGATATATCATTAATATCCTTATTCTCATGTTATTAAAAGTCTCATTTAATGTTATCCTTTCATGGGGATTATGATTTAAATGTTCTGAAGTGATATGGGAGACTTTGGAATGTTTAAATATTATATTCCTCAACAATGTTTTTAATGATATATTAATGGTTATTTGCATTCATAAATTTAAAAAACCCTTTTTTGTTACTTATCCTACATAATGGAAATGTTGTATTGATACCATCCTTGTTATTTTCTATGTGGATTAATATTTTTTTGAATATATTGTTATGGAACCCATCTCTCTTCCACAGTTTGATTATATCCAAAATATATTGTTCAGAAAACCATTTATTTTCAACGGATTAACCATGCTTCAAAGTGATTATTATGGAATATTTTTATTTTCCATGGTTTAACCATGTTTCAAAGTGATTTTTATGGAACCTGTTTATTTTCCATGGTTGAACTGAGGTTTAAATAGATTGTAATGGAACTCATTTCCTTTCTACAGGTTAATCATGTTTCAAAAAGATTAAAGGTTATTTCCATGAGTTATGATGAAATTAATTATATTTGTTCTTTATTAATTATTTGGTTCATTGAAATTATAAAATATGGGTATCCCCTAATAGTTCTAGTTGAGCCTGTTAAATCTTATACAATGGGTGCACCTAGATAATGTTCTAATACATTGGGTAATGATTATTTTCTCTATAAAATTATATTAAAAATTGGCTATATGTTTATTTAAATTTGTAAGGGTTTTTCAAGGGTTTTATGGATTCTATAAGGGTTCAATCAGAAAATGTTCCAAGATATTAATATGTTTTATCTATGTTTCTTATGGGTTTATAATGTTTATAATCATCGATATTGATATCACATGGATAATGATTATTGATTCTGATGACTCTTTCCTTTTCCATGCTTTCATATTTGATGATCCAAGTATTTATATATATGAGTTATTTTATGATTCACTAATTCACTTTGATTATTTCATCATACCCTAATGAACTCTTATGCTCATTGATGATATTCAATTGTTAATTATTATGTTTACCCTTACTTATCACCTCCAATGGCCTGAAGGCCTTAATTTTTTATTGATTTTAATAATACACATTTAAAGGGGTGAGGTAGAACCCTTACAAGGATTGTAGGAATAATTTTTACATACCTCGTAGGCCCTAGAGGAATTCATTTACAGTAGGCTTCAAACATTATATACAACCCAAACTAACTACTCGAGACTGCACCTCCCCGGCATCTTCATCGTGAAATCAGCTCTCCACCTTCGCATGGTTGTTTGGCTGGGCTTTCTCGTGCATGCATAGGCTTGTCCCAATGGCAGGTTCCATACCCTCTCATTCTTGAAATCTATTTAACTTTTTCTATGTTGAATTCTCCTTAGTCATCCTCCTTCTGAAGATTGTTCCTTATAAGTTGTCTGGTTTGCATATGCACTAAAGGTGGCTCGAAGGCCTTGAGGTGGCCACAAGGCCTTACTAACCCGAAGGCCTGGGTGACCCGAAGGCCTTAAAGGACTCGGGGACCAAATCGGTGGACATAAGGCCCAAACGGGGGAATATCCACTACTGTTATAGTTCCAAACAGTACCTACTACAGTTCCCTCTATAGTACCTACTACAGTAACCCGGAAATATGCCTCTACCTGGATTTGATTTCGGGTCGTCTGGATGCACTTAAAGAGTCCTCACCAACCAGGATGAGATTCATGTACCCTTACTTATCACATTATCTCACCCTTTTTATGTTTCATTTTCCGAATGTTTTAAATAATAATGACTAACAAGTTATGTATATAAGGTATTTAATATAGATAATTATGATTTATTAATGTGAAAAATAAAAGCTATTTTAAGTGGGATAAATTCTTATATAGAGTCATGTAACTTTTTTATATAGGAGTTTTTCCTAATTCTATAAAACAGTAAACCTAAAAGGCCCTCCATATTTTAAGTTATTCATTTTTGTTTATGATTTTTTTAGGGTTAGATCAAAAATTTGGGTCCCAATTATCGACATTAAATCCTGAGATATAAATTTATAGGTTTCAGCACAGGATATGATAGTGGGGGTCCTGGGCAATTATAGTTAGTATAAAATGTTGATGTTGATAACATTGGAGATTAAGAAGTTTTCATGTGATGTTATATTAATAGTTATGGATACCATCATAATACTATAATATTAAGACTGATTATATGTTAAATGTATTAATACACTCCAATAAAGGTTTTTAAGTAGTAAACAAACTTTTTTTAGAATGGATTTTTTTGGAATTTTTTTTGGTATGAGGTATTTTTAACCCTTAATATCAACATGGAGTGTTTTTATGAAGTATTTTTTTAGGATTAAATATGAAAGTGGGAGAACCTGAATGATGGGTGAAAACATGTCATATCCAGCAAGTTTGTTGGGCTTAAACCCATAACTGAAGGGTGACAAAGGTTTAGTGCCAACAACTGCCCTATGAGCTATCTTGGTTAGTATAAAAAATATTATAGGTTAAGATTAAGTTTATTTTGGAAAAAATGGGATTTTATTTGATGAGTAATTGTTGATTTATCTTTTAAGAATAAATGATCAAATCCTTCTAAACTTTTTGTTTCAAACATAGTTAAGAGATTTTTGAAGAATTTTAAGGATAGTTATTTATGGGATAAATTAGTATCAAATTTTGGTATTACATTTTATGATTAATATATCATGTGATGTTTCACTCATTTTTGGAACTATCTCACCATGTTCAAACCATGTTGGTGTTAATTAATGTTTAAACATAGGTTGAATATATTGAATATACCTTTTATGATAATTTTATCTGTACAATTTGATTTTAGTTCTTCAAGAATTAAAAATTCATCTTGAATACTCATTTTTTTGATAAAAAGATAATATTTTTGTGTAAATCTATTAAATTATGAAATAAAATTTTCATGTGAGTAAATTTATTTATGTTTTCATTCTATATGGTAAAATAAATCCTTCAACTTTAGGAAAAGGATCTTTAAATAAAATTTTATCATATTACCATATTTTATGAGGATATCAGTGAACATTTCCACACCTATTTGGTTTTTTCTTTTTTTTCATTTACTTCCTCTTGACCATGTTCTCTATTACTCTATATTAGTCTATGAGAATTAGTTTTCCCTTACAAATCATTATTTTAATTTCCCACCTATGTTCTCTTATATAAAAACAAAGTTATGTGTATCTTTAGGGGTCTTTTATGTTTCTCACTTTACCTTTTTAAGGTATGTTTTCTTTATTTAATTTGTATGATTTTTATTTCAATAAATTAATTCTTAAAATACATTATAACTAATGAAATTTTCTAGGATGAAATTCATTTTAAAGGGGGTAGGATTCAACATCCCAAAATTTTATGAAATATATTCTTTCAAATTAACTTAAATTATTTGATATCTTGTGTTACACACTATTCATAGTTTATCTTAAGTTATACACAACATAAAATTTATCTTTTTCTGCTCATAAAATTTAGCCTCTTCTATAACTTTTTTTACACGCAAGGTTGAGTCTTTCTAGATGATAATAAACTGTTAATATTATTATTTTAACATGATAGTTATCACCTAACATTTGGAATGGATGGAATGAATATGATTAAAAGAAATTATGAAAATATGGTTAAAAATGTATATATAATGAATTAATTGGTTAAAAAATAATTCAAAATGAAAATAAAAACCAATTTAATATAACATATGTGTATTTAGGAATAACTATTTTTAGAACCATAATGGAATATTATCTTAATAAATTAAGTTATTCACTATTAGTGAAATATATTAATGAAATTTATATTTTATATATTTAATAAAATTTTCTTAAATTTATAAAATAATTTTGATATTTTTATGATAATAATAAATCCAATTTTAAGCATAAAAAACTATTCATTTTTTGTAAGGAAGTTTTACCACCCTTTAATGGAAGATTTGTTTTAAAAATAAATTTTTGGGATTTTATAATTTTTATTTGAAAAAAATGGTCTTCTTTTTTTAAATATAATACCAATTTTTAATTTGGTTTAATTGTTTATATTTTTCTGAGAAGTTTCATGTTTTGATGAATAGTGAAAAATAGTGGATTTTAATTGAACACTATTTTTTCATATAAATAATTTATAGTATTTAAATTATATTTTTAATTTGTTTTAAAGAATAAATATATAAATTTTATATAATTTAACTCAATTTAAGTTATTGTTACAAATTTAACATTTAAATTTTATATAAAAACACTTCAACATTTAAACTTTTTACTTTAAAAACCCACTTTTTCATTCTGTCTATGTAATTAATTTTAAATTAAATTCTGACAATTTTGTGATTGGAATTTGGAAAATTTTAATTCATATTTTGAATCAGAATAATTTATAATTTCAAGTAAGTTCAACATAGTTTTTTACAAAAAATATTAGTGAAGTAAATTAAAAATAATTGCAGTGATTAATGTAAAAATGAGTTTACTTAGTGCTTAAACATTAATCTTAAGGGGAAAAGATGCCTATAAACATGTCCAAAACCAATTTTATAGAAATATTTATACCATATATCCACCATTATATTATTATTTTCATTATTCGTGGTGCATGATTTAAGGGAGACCACCCAATAGTGTTTACCTTTTTGTATTTACAAGAATGTTTCTCCTCCTCCACTATAAAATGGAACTCACTCTCCTCACTTCTTCACAAAACTCAAGGCCTTTTTCTAAAAAAATCATGGCCAAAGAAACTCCCAAAATCCCTCATATCATCCTAGAAGCCTCACCTTGTGTATAAATCAAACCAAGGAATTATTTTAGTGAAAACCAAAAGGATGTACCTGAAGAAGATGTAACATTCTTCAACAAGAACTTTGGTTTTATTTATTTCTAAACCCCATATATTATTCTTATTCCATGGTTATATAATAAAATAAGTATCCTAAATAAAATAATATTTTTTTATTTTATGTTTTTCACCTACATTTACACACACCTCCGTCAAATGGGAAAAAAATCACTCTTCGTGTGTATAGTGGACTACCGCCTCCTGAAATGATGTCTTTTGGTTTTCCTTTACCACCTCTTATGGTTGGAAATTATGATTTACATATTGTTTTTATATGATATATATGATATTTATATTGTATTAATACTTATTTAATTCTTATATAACACATACCTTCATGCTTTCTATTTTGTGGGAATTTGATAACATCGTTTGTGGATGTGTGGACTCCCGCCTCCTCAAAGTGATGTGATATGTTCACACTTTACAGGAAATTTATTAAGTATGGGTTTAAAAAACATATATTGACAAAAATAAATATTTATTATATTACTGACATAATTATATATATTTAAATATGATATATCATTTTATTCTTCCATTTCACACGCAAAAAAATTCATAACGTCATTCGTGGATGTGTGGACTACCACCTCCTCGAAGTGATGCGATTATTACGTTTTCATAACCACATCATAATTATGATATATATAAGTATATATAATTTAAAAAATTGGTATTTAAGGTATAATTTTCATTCTATAAAGATAAAAATTAATTACCATCTTTCCATAATGATCATCAAAAAATGGGAATGTTACTCTTGCATATATATAGCCTATCGTCTCCATGATTGTAACATTGGTTCATTGTTCATAAACATATTTCATTTATGATTTTAAAAGCTGAAATTTATTTAAAAATGTTTTAATTATTCAATTTTCATTATTCTTGAGATGTTTAAATCATGACCTCATTGACCATAGTCGACCTATCAAATAGAGTTTTGACACATAAGCTAAATATGGTCAAAACATCCAACTTAAACATTGATGGTTAATTAATTGATTAAAATTTTTTATAAGTGAAAAAAAAAGTAATAATAAAATTACTAATTCTTATAAATAAATTAAAAAAATTAACATAAACTTATTATCCATGAATATACAGTACAAGAATTACAAATTAGACTCAAGGTAAGGGGTTTCTATCTCACTTTTATTCCTGCAAGACTTATACAATATTCACAAATTATTTATTTTATACAATTTATATACCTCTCAATGAAATTTTATTTCATTAATTTCATTGATTATATGATAATAAAATTTTATGTTGACATTATTATTTCACAAATTTCATGATTCAAAAGTTACTCAAGTAGTAAGGAATTTCCATCTCACATTTCACATCTTTTTTATAACTATCACATTCTCAACATAATTATTTTTTGTGGTGTATCTACTATATTTTGGATATATTAAATCATTAAATTTTTTTATCATCATGGTATTCAAATGTTTTATTTGATGATTATTACTTTTAGGGCTTCTGATTCAGATGTTACCATAGTTGTAAGGGGTTTAGTCTCAATTCACATTCAATTGATACTTATTTTTTATTATGCACCTAATTAATTTTATATGATTTATATACTTCCCATTAATGTAATTTAATATTATTATACTAAAACTTATGTGATTTTAAATATACATTATATGATATATCTTTCATGGGCCTTATAGTTTCAAGGATACCAAAACGGTAATGGATTTTTGTCACAATTTTCCATGTTTGAGACATTTGGTATGCTATACACCAAAATTATTTAATGAGGTGTATATAATTATACATTAACATGATATATTATGAATCTACTTATTATCATGATATTCTATGTTTAATTTAATGTTATTCCTTCATGGGGATTATGATTCAAATGTTTCAATGTGGTATGGGACACTTTGGAATGTTTAGAGATTATTTTCTTCAAGAATGATTTAATGATATTTTAATGGTAATTCCATTAATAAAAACCAACAATGAATGTTTCTAAATTTCCAACATTGGGGATATTTTATATTTATATCATCCTCATTCTTTTCTGGATTGATGAATATTGTTCCAAAGAGATTATTTTAGAACTCTTTTCATTTATATGGGATGATTATGTCTAAGAGAGGTTATTACAGAACATGTTTATTTTCCATAGGTTTACCATGTCTCAAAGTGATTGTTATGGAACCCATTTATTTTTCAAGTGTTAAACAGGTTTCCAATTTCTTTTTATGGAACCCATTTGTTTTCCATGGGTTAAATAAGTTTCAAGGAAATTATTATGGAACATGTTTCCTCTCCATGGGTTAATCTTGTTTTAAAAAGAATAAAGGTCATTTCAATGAGTTATTATGAAATTAATTCTCTAAGTTATTTATTCATTATTCATTTCTTGGAAATTATAAATAATATTTTCACCCAGATAGTGCTGGGTGAGCCCATTATATCTTATACAATAAGTGCGCTCAGATATTTCTCTAATTCATTAGGTGATGATTATGTTCTTTGGAGAATTATATTAGAAATTTTACATACGGTTATTCCAACTTGTAAGGTATTTGAAAGGGTTACGTAAGAGTTATATAAGGTTTAAATAAGATTATGCTCCAAAATACCAATATGTGTTATCTATTATTTCTATGGGTTTATAATATTTCCAATAATCTAGATTTATATCACATGGATCATGATTATTAAATCTGATGACTTTTTTATTTTCCTTATTTTTATATGTTATTATCCAAGTTTTCATTGGTATGAGATCTTTTATTATTCACTCATTCACATTGATTATTTCATCTTACCCTTATGCACTATTATGGTCATTGATAACATTCAATTATTAATGCCTATGTTTAGACTTTCTGAGCCTCTAAGATCACACTTTTTATGATTCCTTTTCCCCATGTTTTAAAGAATTATTTTGAATTAGTTATGCCTAGAAGGGAATTTATATGTATGAGGATGATATATTAATGTGAAAATGATAAGATGGATTATGTGGAAGAAATGACCATTTAAATTTATATGAATTGTTTTTGTAGGAGTATTTTCTAATTATCGAAAACTTTGAACCTAATAATTCCTCCAAAATGTAAGCGATCCAAGTGTTACATTTGATGTTGTAAGGTTTAGATAAATTATAGATGGATATAGATAGATTTTAATATTTTGGGGGTATTTCCCAATGTAGTTTATACATATATGGTTAAAAAATAATAGAAAGTTTTATAGATGTAATTAGATGACCATGGCTAACTAACATTTACTTTCTAGATAAAGGAGTGATTTATGGATACATATTCTGAATCATAATCCTAATATAGATTCATTTGATACTTCTATTATATATATATGACTGGTTTTTTGTGCTTGTTATTACTTTTATTCATATTTTCAACTAATAGAAATCTTCTTAAACAATTAATCATATATTTTACCTATCAACTATTTGAATCTTATATAGTGGAATGAATTGGAATATTAAGATGTCTAGTTTGTTTTTTCATTCCATGAGAATTGAATTGAATTCAAGATCATTATTTCAATTTCATCTATTCGAGTGATTGTTATGGCCATAGTTTATTTTTGGTTATATCTTTGTGTTTAAGCATTATTAAACACATTGATCATATCTTAGAGTAAATAGTTCACTTATATTGAGATTTTAGTGTGAGTTCACGTCATTAAATAGTGTATTCTTTTTAATTTATGATAACATGATATTCATGGAATTATTTAAAATGAAAAAGAATATTATGATGATGAATAAAAGGTCACAAAATTATCAAACATAGTTTATTTATTGTTTTTATATTCTTACTTTATTCATTTTTCCCTTGTATGTATAGTTATAATTTAACTCAAACATACATATATAAACCCATTTATTCTCCTGTAATACTTATACCAAATAAAATTGGTGTATAAATTACTAGAAACCTCCACATGAGATAATCTTGGTAATAGTTTATTATACTATTAGGAGTAAAAATATAGATAAGGAATCATGATATAAAACCTTTCATGAGAAATCATTGAATATTTAAATATCTTCAAGATAAAGGTTCATAATAAAATAGGAAGAAGTAATAATATTCTTCAATCGGGTTAGGATGGTGAATAATAATGATAAAAACATATTATCCATCTATATTAATATATAATTTTTTCATAACTCAATCTTTTAAGAACACCTCAATGAAATAGGGTGTCTAAGAGGAAAAATACTATCTTTTTAGACATGGATCAATTAATAATGAGTCAATTTGTCATTATAATATTATTTTGGTGATAATCTATAGGAAACTATTCAATCCTAATTAACTGCATTTCATCTAAGAAAATCATAAATTCACTATATGGGATATATATCGAAAGTAATTATAATTTCCTTCAATAATTATTTGGGGTTGTAAAGAATATGTATGACATTGTTTTAAAAAAATTAATCTTAAATGAGAAAATTAATTATTCGTTGATTATCTTGAAGAAAATAAGGGATATTACTTTTATAATACTCTTATACACAAAAACATTCATGGATTGAACTAGTATTTTCCTTAATAAGGAAATATATATATATATATATATATTAATAGAGAATCCACTGTGAGGGAACAAATATAATGAAGTTCAAAAAAATATGAATAATTCCCCAAATGAAAATTTAGTTGGATCTATAGGAAGTTTTGGATATAGAACTGACTTGTGGGGATTTTTCTAAGTCATGAGGGTTTTTTTCTAGGTTTCATGCATATTATTTTTATTTTTTATTTTTCATCATCTCAAGAGGGTATGTGATTATGTTTTTTGAGGTATGTTTTTCTATTTAGTTCCTTTTATTTGATATTGGTTTTAATGTTTAGTGTTTTTAAACATTTTTCTTATCAATTTGATACATATATAATCTAAATAAAATGGAATCATTAGTGTATTATAATGTCTTTTTGGATTTTATTTGATATAAAAATAGCTAATTAAATGGAACTTAGTAATTAATTTTATAAAAAACTTTGTTTTTTTACATAATTAATGGGTTTGATATGATTGAATAATGATCATTGGAAATATAAAACAAACTGAAACATATCTAGATCTATATTTAAAAATCAATAATAAAAAATATGAAAAATAGATTACCTGGTTTTTTTCTATTGTAATATCTTACATTTTCTCTTTATGGAGATAATTATTGAAAACTACCACTAATGTAACAATAAAATTCTTCCTAACTAAGAGGGAGTTCTTTGGACACTCATATCCCTGATTATATCAAGAGGATTCTTAAAAGTTGAAATTTTTATTCCAACTTCATTAAGAATGATGAAAACCATTCATGAAGAATAAAGGTTCATGAGTGGATCTCAAGTATTTCACACCCAATAAGTGAGTAATTAAACCTCTTATATATCCTTTCCATAATTCTCTTCATGAAATTAATAACATCTTATATATCATAATGTCCCATGTTCCATCGCATGGAACCTAATAATTGCATCATATTTATGTTCATTCACTGAATAATTCAATTAATATGTATCTAACAACTAGTATGATCCAAATTATAGATTATAAATAATGTAAAACTATTCAATAGTGGAGGTGGTAGCTGTATGAATCACATGCATGTATTCACCAAAAATATCTAGCTTGGGATTTTATATACACTTCAAACAGTATCCCATATACACTAAAATATCATAACGACATTATACAAAACTCCAAAAAACATGGTGAATCCATCAAAACCTCTTTTGGAAAAGGTTTTTCATTTAAACCACTTTATTTTGAACAAACACATTCTCTAAAACTTTATCTTTACCCAATTTTCTAACAGTATGTCCCTACAGGCCTTAGTAGTACTGATAACAACTATGAAATCCATATTTCATAGATATAAACAATGACTGATCTCAAGAAAATAATTATTATTACCCATTATTCTAAAGGGTCTAGTGTTATCTCTATCAAATATACACATATATCAAAATGAACATATCCACCACAAGATCTATCATATACATCATATTTATACCTATATAATCCTTTTTTCCATGACATCTATTAACCATAAGACATGGAATATATCAATATATTATTAGCCTCTCATAATTTTTTGATTCTATAAAAATTATTGGACATGTTGATGAATACATCACATGTCCTTCATTTACCTAATAAGTATATCATAAACCACTTATCCAGTTAGTTGAACACATCATATAAGAAACAACTAATCATGGCCATGTATTTAGTTGGTCTAGTACAATTGTGATATATATGTCTTTAAATTGTCATATGAGTGGAAAAATCCCAATTTGGTTGTGCTCCAAATGATGAAATTATCAGCAACATACCCATCCACCCCTGTATTAGCAATGTAAACATATAGACTTTCATAAGTATGGTATCAAAGTATGAGGATTCTCATGATATTTATCTCCCAAAAATTATGTATGAAGGATTTATAATAAGAATATAACCTTAAGTATGTCAAGGATTGTATGAAATTCTATGAGACAAATATTTTTTTTTTAATCATTACCCCTGACATAATATAAGTGGGTAATAGATAATGTGTGATGAGAATCAGCAACCTGGTGAGGAGCTTCATTCTACTGGGTACACAAAAAATGAGACTATCAATTGTGTTGTACCAAAGTAAATTCCTTAAAAAAATTATTCTAGGGAAAGGTAGCATTGTACAGCTTGTAGGAACTAATTTATCAGTACATGTTCCATAGAGATATGGTCTAAGTAATTCTAATTTTCAATAGAATAAGGATTATTTTTTTGTGATTCACAATTATTTCAATTCATTAAGAATTTCTAGTAAATGGGGAAACATATCAGATGATGGAAATGATAAGGAGAAGTGGTGGTCACCCAATCCACTCATCTCAAACCTTTAGGCAGTGGTGGTTCTTCTTCCTTTAAGTATTTTTTCATAAATGGAAAGGGAAGTATGAGTAATGGATTCACTATTGTTCCTCTAAAAGTAATTCCATGAATGGATTATTCAAAAATTACATGGATTGTGTCTACCAAATCATCTTATATGGAATCAAAGGTTAGGCTCACTATGGAGAAGGAAAGGTCCCATGTAGAGATTATTAGGATCTTAAATTAAGGTAATTCATAGTCAGAGTGGGAAACTGCTGATGAATTTTACTATGACCATGAAAATTATTTTCATTTAATGATCACTAAACTTACAATTTATTTTTCCTAGATGAGTAAAAGTCCCTTTGTTTATCCTATTCTACTCCCTTATTTCTTTTTTTCTTTCATTTATTAAAATTATAAGGGATTTGTCTTCTAGATGAACCTCTTTCAGTACTTTACTATATCAATCCAACTATTATTTATCTACTTATTACCTCATGAATCCATTCTTCATAAATCAAATACAAATCGTAATAATGTGTACAATAATTAATTCATGATAAAATTATCATATCATTAAAACCAAAAATAGTTTTTAATGATCATAAGTTAGGTAAAAATCAAAGTCATACTTTGAGGGGATATTTTTAATCAACTGTTCATGTAAAATTATTTATAGCACACATAAAATATTGATAATTGGATATTTCATTTATTATAATAACAATATATATTAGAAACCATTACTGTGAATCAAGCAGGTTTCTTACAATTCAAGATTCTATATGACCATCATAGTGTTGTTGCAGTAATGGTTTCATCAATGGATCTATTACATTCTCTGGAGTACCCACCAAAAGGATCTTTACATCACACTTATCTATGATCTCTCATATGCGAAAGTATTTCTATAAGATTTGTTTGATCCTTTGATGAGAGAAGGGATCCTTAACCGAGAAGCTTCTTATTATTCTCAAAATATATCTCAATTTATCCCTTGATACTATTAGCCACTCCATATTTAAAAATAAACTTCTTCATTTGAAAACTTCCTTTACAACGTCTTATATAGCGATGTATTATAACTCAATTTTTAAGTTTTATATATTGTCTTGTTGGGAGCTATTCTAACTAATTTTTCCAGCATTTAGAAAAAACACAAATCCTAATTTATATTTCATATCATCTTTTTCATATTTGAATCTAGTATTCATGTAACCCTTTATAAAATTTTCATCCTCTCATACAAAGTCTAATATCATATATGTATTCCTTATTAAATACTTAAGGATTTTATTCATAATAACACTTTGACACTCACTAGGATTGGATTGATATCTACTAGTTATGTTCAAAGCATAATAGATATCAGTTCGAGTACACAACATGGAATACATGATAGAATCTATGGAATATTTGAAAGTAATATTATCTGTCATTTCTTACTATTCAAAAGATCCTAAATCTTCCTAAGATTCATGCCATTAAATACTATTAAATACCCCTTTTTAGAGTTATCTATGCTAAAATTCAATAGAAATTTACCAATATATGTATTCTGAAGGATTCCAGTATACCTCTTAATCTATCTATGAATATCCTCATTATGAGTATTTATGTTTCTTCACCCATGTATTTTTTAAAGAAACATTTATCTAACCAACATCTTTATAGAGTGTAGTGTCAGCATTTAATTACCAATAAACAGTATTTCATCTACATAATGTATCAGAAACAATATTATACTCCCACTATGTAAGTTTTATATACAAGAATCATCCCCCTTCTTAATGAAATAAAACTCTTTTACTAAATCATCTAAATGGATATTCCAACTTTGATAAGCTAACATTAGACCATTAATAGACCATTTCAATTTAAAAACCATTTAATTCTCATTTTGAACTTAAAACCCCTTTAGTTATATCATATATATGTCCTCAGATAAATTTATATTATGGAATTTGGTTTTTAAATCCATCTAATATATCTCATAATCATAATGAGTTTATATGGATAGAAATTTCCTGATGGAATTTATCATCACAATATGTTATAGGGTCCCTTCATAGTAAATACCATAAATGAATTTGTAACACTTTTCCACAAAGAATGATTTATCGGCAGACACTCTATCATCTATGAAAATTTTCTTGTGGAAAACCCCACTTTTACCCTATGGGTCTCACACCTTTAGGTTCATCCACCAAATTCCAAACATGGTTAGTGTACATATATTTCATCTTAGATTCCATGGATTTTAACCATTTCTTAGAATCATAACATTCAATTTAATCCCATTAGAAAATAGGTTAATCTCCTATAAACATTACTTCAATATCATTATCCACAAAAAAAATCCATCTCTCTCAATATCTTGATGAATCCTATCAGACCTTTGAGGTTCATTTGAATATTAAGTCAATTCTTCTTCCAAAACACTTTGCAAGACTATCTTAGCCTCCATATTAGAAAAACATCCTTTTTTTGGTCTGAAATTGCTCTAAGATAAACTTTCATCCCACCTACTCCTTGAATTAGATATTCTTTCTTAATAAATATACCAATTCAATCTGTAAAAAAGTTGTGTTTATTATGGTGTTAGAAATAATATTCCTTGGTTTCTTTGGGATAACCATCAAATAAGAATTTTTTATACTTAGGGCCATGTTTATCATAAGAAAAAACATCCTACGTAAGCTTTACAACCCCAAATATTCACGAATGAAATATTGGGTTGTTTCCTAGTCCATATCTCATGTGGTATCATTTTGATTTACTTATATGGAATTTGGATTAGTGGAATGTAATTGTATCAATATAATAACCCCAAAATTAGATTGGAAGGTCACATAGACTCTTCATCGATTTAACTATTTCTAACAAGGTGCAATTCCTTCTTTCATGTATTTAATTCCATCATGGTGTTCCAAGATGTGTGAGTATAGAACCAATTCCCTAATCTCTCATATGTGCTATGAATTCATGGATAAAGTATTCAATACCGCGATCTAATTATATGATACTAATACATTTTCTAAATTTATTTTTTACTTTTTTATAAAACTCTTTGAACATTTCAAATGTTTCATACTTTTGGTTCATCATAAACACATACCCATTCCAACTAGATTGATCAGTAAAAGTAATGAATTTCCTAAAACCACTATTTTATTGTGTACTCATCGGTCCACATTGATCACTATGTATGTGATCCAAAAATCCCTTAACCTTATCAATTTTTCCAACAAAATGTTAATTTTTTATTATTTACTATAAATAATACATTCATGTATCAAATGATTCATAATTAAATGAGTCCAACAATCCATGGATATAGAGGCTTTAATCATGTTTCTCATTTATATTCCCAAGGTGGGAATACTAAAGTTAAATAGGATTATAATCAAATCTAGCCTTCTTATTCTAAATATAATAAATATGATTATCCATATCATGAATATAAAAATTGTCCATTATATTATTAATTCCATAAAGAATTTCATTATTATATATTGAAAAAATATTATTCTTAATAATGAATGAAAATATCATTTTTTTTATATATATATATATACAAAAATTTAATTCATGTTTATGGTGGGAAAAAATAACAGTTTTTCAATTGTAGAATCAATACACTTGCAAAAATCATATCACGGGTTTCAACCACTAATGTAAAAACTCATTCCCCATTAGTAGAACAAAGATCTATTTCACCCTTCACTAATTACCTACACTCTATAAGTATATGTTTTTCATCATAAATGTGTGACACACACTCGATATCTAATACCCATGAGTTAGAGTTAGAGAAATTGATTTCTATAACATTCAAATTTGGTTGCTTTAATTGTTTCCCTTTGAAAATACTTCTAATTCTTAGATAGTAATATTTAACTATTTATAGTTTATACCTATTCTTGATCTTAATATTATTAGTGTGAATAATTCCATAATCTATAATAAATATATATCAATAGGTGACTGTCATGAATTATATATTTTCACTACGGGGATTAAATGAAAGTGCACACACTAAAAATGATGAACTCATACGTCATGTCCATTTAGTGATACATGATGTGTATTTAACTATGAAATGGGTCTTAATATGTGTTCCTATCACTACAGTGTTACTTAGTTATAGAATTATACCAATCACAATATCTATGAGTCTTTCATAGTTGAGTAGAAGACCACTTATCAAATTAAATTATATGTATTCAATCAACTCCATTCCTTTAGAAACCTAATCCTATTAGGGTAACCCAACTATTGTAACCCAAAGTAAGAATCAAAAATAAATTAAAAAGGGAAAATCTAAGGGAACCACGCTTTTGAGTGACTTCCCCATGGATGTTCCTTAATAACTTATTACTTTATTAAATTACATAAGATAATCTATGGGCACCCATCTATTCCATGACCTACCTGGTCAGATGATCAAGATCATGAAAAGTTTTTCCTTGGAAAGAATCTAAAAATTAGTATTTAATTTTTATAAGGTATCACTAATTTAAAATTCATAAAATCCATAATAATTCCATAGCTACAACATAAAATGTAATATTTATCTTTTCATGCTTTTTTTATTTTTTGTATGAATGCCTCTAATGATTTAGTTTTGGAAATACATCTTAAAATGACCAAATTAATGTGTGACTTGTTATACAACCCACACTCTTCTGTCACTTACCCAAAAAAATAAGTATATTTATATATATTCAAATTTATTATATTAAAAAGGTATAAAAATGCTTTATGTAAAGGCATAAAATTATGTATTATTGAAAAAATACACATGAGTAATCCTAGAGAGATAGATAGCCAACCCCATTCACTTTTCTAGTCATGAAATATGCCCCCAAGAAAGTAGTTTTTTAGGGCCCAAGTACCTCTACCTGGGAAAAATTTACTAAAGATAGAATTAAATTCATGAAAACTCTAATGCCTAATATGAACAAAATATGCCAAATAACTATTATCAAGATCAAAACTATAATTACAAACTCAGGGAAAGGTAGATGAAAACTAAATTTTATAATACCAAACCTAGAATGATATGAAAATCTCTATATAAGAAGAAATTTATCATTTAAATGGTCTTATATAATGTTCTTGTTTCAAAAAACATTTACTAGACATAAATATAAAATAAATTTATACAATAAATAAACATTTTATTTATTTTTATAAACCTTACAAATTTATGAACTATTCATAAATAAACGCTTATATTTATTTAATAAATTAACAAAAATATAAACATTTTATATTAATTTTAATATATAATTTCCCATATTTAGTATTATATTCTATTTATATGCTATATCGTGAATTATAAACATTTCATAATTTAGTTTATATTTATATACATTTTATGTAATCTAAATATCATATATTTTTGAAATTTGAAAACACTTTTTGAAATAACCTATATGATTTTAAAATAAAAAATTTATTTCTAGATTACAAATCATCCCATATAATTTTGGTAAAAGGTTTTTAAATATTAACCATTAATATTTGGGGAAATGTTTCATAATGATATATTTAATTAATTATAAACAATTTATAATTAATTAATTTATTTATAAATTCCTCATAATTTAGAATATTCCAAAATACCTTTTATAATGGTTTATAAACATTTTATAAATCAATTATATAAAATTTTAAATTAAAATATTAAATATATATTTGGTCAACACTTATGTAGGTACCACACATTGTGTGAAGATAAACAGTTTTACCTGTATGCAATCCATCTATAACCGTTTCATAAAGGTAACAAACTCATTATCTTTATGGATATTTGTTGAATATTCTTTTAAGGGTAATGAATGTTTTGAATAGCCTATGTCAAGGTTGTTTAAAGGGTTCCTTTTGGAGATAGATTGATAAACTTTGTGTAAAGTTAATATGTAGAATACCTTTATATATTTTCCATGTATAATGTTATTACCTTTACATGGACTCTTCACATAAGGATAAGTAACATGTTACCTTTACGTTAAATTTATCATATAAGGGTATGTTCTTGGAAAACGTTACATAGGATATGATTACCATTACACATCATACTTCGGTAAGGGTAACATATGAATTCTAAAGTCTTCATAAAGGTAATAGAATGGTTTTGTTTAGGCATCTTCCTATTTTTGTATATGGGTACTCAAAATCATATTTGTAACACCCCGAGATTTTATGAAAAATATTCTTTTTAATTTCATTAATGTCTTGTTTTGTACGCTACACCAAAAGGAGCTTTCTCAACACACATCCTTGAATTGCCTTTCTTTACACGCAATCGCGACCTTCCTCGATAGCGTGTGTAGTACGCAATACCGAGTTTCACTAAACAACGATATGCTATTAAAATATTATTAAAACTAGTCGTTATGAATAGTAATAACCACCTTTTAAAATTTTAGAAATTTTAGATCTCAAAATGGACTTCATTTTTGGATTCGGAGTATCAAATTTAGCCTAAGCTGAAATTTTGGTACTTTTCGGATAACTTTCATATTCTGATGAATAGTGAAAATTACTAAATTATAATTAAAAACAAATTTTTTAATCGAAATAATTAATAGTGATAAATTATTAATTTGAGTGGTTTTAAATTATATTTAGAATATATTTTTACAATTTAATACAATGTTGGTCATTGGATGTAATTTCACATTTAAACCAGTCATAAACAAGTGTCAATCTTTTGATAGTTATTATCTCTTAAGAATACGCTATTTGTTTTGACGAAGGGAATTAATTTTTAAATTAATTAATGAAACTGATATGTTTTTAATTTTATAAAATAGACATCATTTTTGAATTCATAATATCAAATATATCTTAGATCTAATTTTTGGTATTTTTCTGGAAGCTTTAATTTTTTGATGAATAGTGAAACCACTAAGTGGTAGTTAAAAAAAACTGAATTTTTCATAAAACTTAATTTTACCGCTTCTGTGAGTGGAATTTCGAAAATCCGAGAGACACGGTTGATGTCACTAAGTAAAATGTGGTTCAATGAGATGAAAATAATTTCTTGGTGAATAGTAACTTTTTACTTTTTTTACCACGGTTAAAAGTAAATAGGGTAATTAAGGGTAAAAATGATATTATTATTACACTAAAACATGTCCTAATTCTATTGGACAAGTTTAATTAGACCGAAAACAACCTTAGGAATAAAATATGACCATTTAGGCCCACTTGGATTAGATTAGGACATTTATTATTAATTTATTTAAAGAAGGGTTAAAATAGTTAAAATCAAAGTTTAATAAGTAAATCATTTTTAATATGGGGTAATACATAAGATAAATTCGACTATAAATATTCATTAGAAATCTAAAACGATTTCCTATATAATGGTATTTTATTTGGAATTTTTAGACATTAAATAAGTTAATATATTTATGACACAACAATGATGCAGTAATTATCTTATTAATGAAATATTGACATAATTGATGTTATAAATACCCAAATAAATATAATTTGAGACTTTTTATGAATTACAGTACTTTTATAGGTTAATATGAAATGTTAGTATGTATTTAATTAACTTTGTTCGAACTTATCATTCTGTTAGGATTTCACAAAAATCAATTACTAAATAGTGTCAAAATTGACATAAAATAGTTTTTAAAACAAATATTATATTATTAATTGTTATTTTATTCCTAAAAATCTAAGGTTCGGCCAAATGACTTAGATAAGGTTATATATATTAATAATAAACAACTTGGGGTTCGTTTGGCTTGATATAGTATGTTTATTAACCTTATAGTATAAGAACACAAGAAGACACGGTAAAAGTAAAATTATTTAACTTAATGTTAAATCTTAATGATAAAGTTAAAATAGGAACCTAAAATTGTCTAAATTATATTTTATGAGAGGATTTAGACCAATCCCCACCTTAGCCTCTAAATAAATCAATTTGGATCTATTTGAAACCGAACTTGACTTTATAATAAAATAATATTTTTAGTTATTCCAAAGGTGCCCCTCTCCTCCCTTATAAAAGGGCACCTCCTCCCTCTCTTCCTCACACAACTTTGAGCCTTCAAGCTCGTCCAACCCCTGCCAAATTCTCTTATAAACTTCCCTAGAAACATCCTAGAGGTTATGGTCTTCCTCAAAGACCAACTTTAGTGCCCTAAGAGGAGGTCTCAAAGAGGCGCTTCAAAGAAGAGGTAATTTCCGTTACCGATTCTTTCACCTTTATTTCTTCTTCCACTTCTTCTTCTTAGGTTTTTTCATTGTGAAGTAATAAAATCAGTATTACTCATATACGGATATGTTATTATAAGTATTAAACAACCCTATTTCACCATTTATCCATCCTACGGAAAACGAAATCACCGCGCGTGCGTACGTACGGAATACCGTCTCCACGCCGTGGTGAAATCTATTTTCCACCACCACCTTACTTGGATGGATATAACGGTGTAAATAATAACTATATATTATTATTTTAAAGTGATATTGATTCTTAAATAGTATACATACACTCCAATATAGTCCCACGATCATGAGAACGATATCATCGCTCGTGCGTACGTACGGACTACCGTCTCCACGACGCGATGAGATTAATTCTCCACTTTAACCATTCATGAATGACTATAAAGTATATATAATAAGTAATAATGAAATATATGACATAATAATGATATTTTATTTATGTGTATATATATTTATGTCATCTACTTAATTCTGTTCAACTCAATAAGGAAACGAAAACGGCGTTCATGCGTATGTACGGCCTACCGTCTCTATGAACGGTGTATTTCTTTCCATTTACTGATTTATTATATATATGTATATTCTGAATATATATATATATATATCATGTTTTATATTCTGGAATTAATTAATCATGATCTAAGTAATCATATGAATAATTACAAGTCAAAACACGGACGACAAATGAAACAATTTTACCCAAAACGCTCTTTAACATGGAATTTACAAAAGAACGGGTAATATAAAGTCATAAGTGAACCATATATGATATCATAACAATGAATATGATTCTGTAATAAGTTAATGATATTATTTAAATCATTATATAGGAGGTTCGGATACGTACAAAGCATACCGGACATAAGGTAAGGGAAATATCACAATCTCATTTTTATCCGAGATTGTTTATACTTTAGTATTTACTGGGGTGTATTTTATCATCCACATCCGTGTTTCCTCAATATGTAATATTATTTCCATCCAACTACAATTGTTTAAGTCCAATTTTACCCTTCGGTGAGTTTTTAGTAAAAGATATGAAAGGAATCTTTTGTCGTTTTTCATATGAGGTACTTTTTGACTTTTCCGACAAAAATACAAAAAGAATGTTTTTTTAACTTATACGACATGAATGGATTTTTAAAACATTATTTCCAAAAAGCTTCCTTTACAAGTTTTCAAGTTTATTTTTAATCAACTTCTTTTAGTTTAAAATTGTACGACATGTTATGAAAGGATAAATTTTTTTGAAGTAGAAAGGATATTTTCCTCAAGAATGGAGTTCAAGAGTTTTATCAAAATTATTTTCCATCTAAGACAATATAGGGTTCTGTTTCTATCCCTATTATTACATGGATTTTATTATGTTGTTATGGAAATATTTTTATGAATTCCTTTATCTTATATGAATTGTTTTATGATGTCACGATGTTTAAGATTCCCATTTTTTATTACATGGGTTATGTAATGATGTATGATTTATGATTTTGTGGAACACATAAGAATGGTATCATTATGAGATGGGTGGGACCTATATCTCCCTCCAAAGCATTGGGTAAAGATTTTATATCTCATGAGATAGACATGGCTGGAATGGTAGGTTATACTGGTTCAGTGAAACAAGACTGAAACGAGGGTGACTCGGTTCAGAAAGGGACTTTTTCCACTTAGATAGTCTTGGCAATGAGTCTTGACTAATAAGATATGATTCTCTATGATTATGTGTGTATGCCACAAATTTTCATTTTTTATGTTATGATTATTGGGATTTCATTTCACTACTATGATTTATCCCATGTTATGAAATTATGCTATCTTTTGCAGGTTAAGATTTCCAAAATGTTATGTTCTTATGAATATGATGTGATTGATATTTCTTTTGTTTACCCTTACTGAGAATTTGAGCTCACCCTTTTATGTTTTATTTTCCTTAGGATATAAAGAAAGGTTTTAGGTATAAAAAAATGAAGATCTTTATGGGAGATGTTGAAGATCTATCACCACGATTAGAAGATTATATTCCGAGTTTCCAAAGACACTAAACTATTACGATCCTTGTGTGTGTGTTTTTGTTATGTACTAAGTATTCCACAAAAGTAATGTAATGTCCATGTACGTCTAGCTTCGGGTCTCTACAGTTGGTATCAGAGGAAAGGTTTAGTCAACCTTTGGAAACTGGGATGCGAAAACGTTAGTGAGATCCCTAGAGATATTTCTAAGGTATGTCTAGGGATGTCCCTAAGGTTAAGTGTACGTATAGGTTATAGTACTAGAATTACGCTAACGATCATATAATTAAACCTAAGATGTTAGATATTGAAGATACACCCCATTTATTATGTTGTTTTCCCTAGCATGTTTTTTTCCTCTCACACTATTCTTTTTGGGTTTTAGAAAATGGATGGAAACAAGATGATTCACGATAATGGAGGATATGATGGACAATGGAATGATATTCTTCATGGGAAACCAAATGAAATAGGATTTGGAAGTCCAAACATCATTATTATGCCGAATCAGTAATCTCATAATATGATCAACAAAGTAAAATTTGGTAAGTTTCCTGACTCGGCTAATAAGAGAAAGATGGATTTTCATGATGATCATAGAGGAAAGAAAGTTCAATTTCACCTATGTAAATCATGTGGGAAGAGGCATCAAGGAGAATGTTTCAAAGGAACTACAAGATGCTTTGGGTGTGGAAAAGAAGGACACAAAGCTAGTAAGTGCAAAGGAAAAGGTTCAGTTAACACCAGGGATGAGGATAATGGTATTGCTACGACATCAACAATGGTTAAATGTTTTAAATGTGGAATGTATGGGCATTATGCAAACCAATGCCCTAATGGAAAATCTCATGAAGAGAATCAGCATGGTCATATGTGTAGTATTTATGTGGATGATGATGAGGAGACTACAAATGATATATGAGCTGAAAGAAGTGTTGAAGCTCATCGGTTGTTTTAGAAGGTAGTGGAATGATTGTATGTTTATCGAGAGTTTTGTTGTATAGTTATTGGTGCTATGGAATAAAGAATCATCTAAGGATTATTACACTATTTTTTTCCTAAAAGTATTTGAATGTATATGTTTAATGGTACCAGTAACCATGGAATGTTATTCAGATACTTTTGTAAAGTAGATGATATGCGCATAATGAAGGAATAAGAAGATAATGAGATGTTTGATTGTATTCATGAGCTCATGATTGATATAAGGACTAAGTGATATCATGGTTTGAGTATATATAATTTTGATTATTTTGGTATGTGGAAAGTGTTAACTTTTAACTGCATTCATGTTCTCACTAAGGTTCAATGGGTATTCATTTTTCAAGAGAATACATGATTAAGGCCTTCGAACGTTTGTAATGTGACCAACAAGACATATCTCATGATATACGGGGATCAACGATGGTATTAACATGCTTGTTATATGAACTCTTTGGTAATCGTTTTCACTATAATATGAGATTGGACATCAGTATTTTGGATAAGCCTAAAGATTGGAAATGATTATGTTGGACATAAGTTAATATTGTTTAAGGATAGAAATTTTTTTCGATATTATTGATGGGATGTTATAGTAATGTAGTTTTAGAGTAAATGACAACCTGCAGGACGGGCGACAGCCCATCGCGTCGGAAAAGGCTATGGGAATCGAACCCACAACTGAAGTGCGACTGGCCTTTATCGCCTACTATTGGCCTACAGGAAGTACTGTTTAGTAGAAACTAGTTTTATTATGTTAAGCAGTATGATATATGAAGTATAAGTCCATTTTAGGAACTATATATGATTAATCTCACTATAGATGGACTTATGTATTTTTTGATAACTTTTCTAACCTTTTGTTTGAGACAGATGGAATGAACCATCATTCTATCACATGATCTGCTAACACATCACGAATGACAAATTCAACTTCATTTCTTTAAGATATGAAGTGGAAATTGTCCAAATAACGACAAACGGTGAGACTATACCAAAATCACAAAAGTATTTCTTCTAATTTCATCAACTTTAGGGAAATGATCTTAAAAACCAAAAATGTTGTCCTAGTGCTCTTATATCTAATGAATCATATGGTACCTTAGATCTTCACAAATTTATCGATTTGTGATTTCTGGATTTTCCATAGCCATTTTCTCTACCACTCTCCATCAGAACATGATGGTTATATTTCTCTTCCATATCCATATTTTCACCTATGTGGAAACCCAGTGATTAGTTTATTTGGGTAACTGTTACGTTTCATACTTTTGTTTTTAAAGACTGGTTTTGGTATTCCTTTTTACGATGTGGGTTTCTATTAAAGAAACTTTAGAATTGTAAACCATTTATAACCCCGACGAATTTTGAGGGAGAAATTCATTTTAAGGGGGGTAGAATGTAACACCACGATATTTTATGAAAAATATTCTTTTTAATTTCATTAATGTCTTGTGTTGTACGCTACACCAAAAGGAGCTTGCTCAACATGCATCCTTGACTTGCCTTGCATTACACGCAATCGCTACCTTCCTCGATAGCGTGTGTAGTATGCAATACCGAGTTTCACTAAACAACGATATGCTATTAAAATATTATTAAAACTAGCCGTTATGAATAGTAATAACCACCTTTTAAAATTTTAGAAATTTTAGCTCTCAAAATGGACTTCATTTTTGGATTCGGAGTATCGAATTTAGACTAAGGTGAAATTTTGGTACTTTTCGGATAACTTTCATATTCTGATGAATAGTGAAAGTTACTAAATTATAACTAAAAACAACTTTTTTAATCGGAATAATTAGTAGTGATAAATTATTAATTTGAGTGGTTTTAAAGTATATTTAGAATATATTTTTACAATTTAATACAATGTTGGTCATTGGATGTAATTTCACATTTAAACCAGTCATAAACAAGTGTCAATCTTTTTATAGTTATTATCTCTTAAGAACACGCTATTTGTTTTGACGACGGGAATTAATTTTTAAATTAATTAATGCAACTGATATGTTTTGAATTTTATAAAATAGACATCATTTTTGAATTCATAATATCAAATGTAGCTTAGATCTAATTTTTGGTATTTTTCTGGAAACATTCATTTTTTGATGAATAGTAAAACCACTAAGTGGTAGTTAAAAAACCTGAATTTTTCATAAAACTTAATTTTACCGGTTTTGTGAGTGGATATTCGAAAATCCGAGAGACACGGTTGATGTCAGTAAGTAAAATGTGGTTCAATGAGATGAAAATAATTTTTTGGTGAATAGTAACTTTTTACTTTTTTTACCACGGTTAAAAGTAAATAGGGTAATTAAGGGTAAAAATGATATTTTATTACCCTAACACATGTCCTAATTCTATTGTAAAAGTGTAATTAGACAAAAAACAACCTTAGGAATAAAATATGACCATTTAGGCCCACATGGATTAGATTAGGACATTTATTATTAATTTATTTAAAGAAGGGTTAAAATAGTTAAAATCAAAATTTAATAAGTAATTAATATTTAATATGGGGTTATACATAAGATAAATTCTACTATAAATATTCATTAGAAAGTTAAAAATATTTCCTAAATAATGGTATTTTATTTGTAATTTTTATACTTTAAATAATTTAATTTATTTATTACACAACGATGATGCAGTAATTATCTTATTAATGAAATATTGACATAATTGATGTTATAAATACCCAAATAAATATAATTTTAGACTTTTTATGAATTCCACTAATTTTCTAGGTTAATATGACATGTTATTATGTATTTAATTAACTTTTTTCTAACTTATCATTCTGTTAGGATTTTCACAAAAATCCATTACTAAATAGTGTCAAAATTGACATAAAATAGTTTTTAAAACAAATATTATATTATTAATTGTTATTTTATTCCTAAAAATATAAGGTTCGGCCAAATGACTTAGATAAGGTTATATATATTAATAATAAACAACTTGGGGTTCGTTTTGCTTGATATAGTAAGTTTATTAACCTTATAGTATAATAACACAAGAAGACACGGTAAAAGTGAAATTATTTAACTTAATGTTAAATCTAAATGATAAAGTTAAAATTGGAACCTAAACTTTTCTAAATTATATTGGATGAGAGGATTTCGACCCATACCCACCTTAGCCTCTAAATAAAACAATTTGGAGCTATTTAAAACTGAACTTGACTTTATAATAAAATAATATTTTTTGTTATTCCAAAGGTGCCCCTCTCCTCCCTTATAAAAGGGCACCTCCTCCCTCTCTTCCTCACACAACTTTGAGACTTAAATCTCGGCCAACCTCTGCCAAATTCTCTTCTCCACTTCCCTAGAAACATCCTAGAGGTTCTGGTATTCCTCAAAGACCAATTTTAGTGCCCTAAGAGGAGGTCTCAAAGAGGTGCTTCAAAGAAGACGTAATTTCCGTTACCGATTCTTTCACCTTTATTTCTTCTTCCACTTCTTCTTCTTAGGTTGTTTCATTATGAAGTAATAACATCAGTATAACTCATATACTGATATGTTATTATAATTATGAAACAACCCTATTTCACCATCTATCCATCCTACGGAAAACGAAATCTCCGCGCGTGCGTACGTACGGAATATTGTCTCCACGCCGTGGTGAAATCTATTTTCCACCACCACCTTACTTGTATGGATATAATGGTGTAAATAATAACTATATAATATTATTTTAAAGTGATATTGATTCTGAAATAGTATACATACACTCCAATACAGTCCCACAATCATGAGAACGATATCATCGCTCGTGCGTACGTACGGACTACCGTCTCCACAACGCGATGAGGTTCATTCTCCACTTTAACCATTCATGGATTATTATAAAGTATATATAATAAGTAATAATGAAATATATGACAGAATAATGATACTGTATTTATGTGTATATATATGTATGTCATCTACTTAATTCCGTTCAACTCAATAAGGAAACGAAAACAGCGTTCATGCGTACGTACGGCCTACCGTCTCCATGAACGGTGTATTTCTTTCCATTTACTGATTTATTATATATATGTATATTATGAATATATATATATATATATCATGTTTTATATTATGGAATTAAGTAATCATGATCTAAGTAATCATATGAATAATTATAAGTCAAAACACGGATGACAAATGAAACAATTTTACCCAAAACGCTCTTTAACATGGAATTTACAAAAGAACGGGTAATATAAAGTCATAAGTGAACCATATATGATATCATAATAATGAATATGATTCTATAATAAGTTAATGAAATTATTTAAATCATTATACAGGAGGTTCGGATACGTACAAATCATACCGGACATAAGGTAAGGGAAATATCACAATCTCATTTTTATCCGAGATTGTTTATACTTTAGTATTTACTAGGGTGTATTTTATCATCCACATCCATTTTTCCCCAATATGTAATATTATTTCCATCCACCTACAATTGTTTATGTCCAATTTTACCCTTCGGTGAGTTTTTAGTAAAATATATGAAAGGAATCTTTTTTCGTTTTTCATACGAGGTACTTTTTGACTTTTCCGACAAAAGTACGAAAAGAATGTTTTTTTAACTTATACGGCATGAATGGATTTTTAAAAAATTATTTCCAAGAAGATTACTTTACAAGTTTTCAAGTTTATTTTTAATCAACTTCTTTTAGTTTAAAATTGTATGACATTTTATGAAAGGATAAATGTTTTTGAAGTAGAAAGGATATTTTCCTCAAGAATGGAGTTCAAGAGTTTCATCAAAATTATTTTCCATATAAGACAATATAGGGTTCTGTTTCTATCCCTATTATTACATGGATTTGATTATGTTGTGATGGAAATATTTTTATGAATTCCTTTATCTTATATGAATTGTTTTATGATGTCACGATATTTAAGATTCCCATTTTTTATTACATGGGTTATGTAATGATATATGATTTATGATTTTGTGGAACACATAAGAATGGTATCATTATGAGATGGGTGGGACCTATATCTCCCTCCAATGCATTGGGTAATGATTTTATATCTCATGAGATAGACATGGATGGAATGGTAGGTTATACCGGTTCAGTGAAATAGGACTGAAACGAGGGTGACACGGTTCAGAAAGGGACTTTGTCCACTAAGATAGTCTTGGAAATGAGTCTTGACTAATAAGATATGATTCTCTATGATTATGTGTGTATGCCACAAAGTTTCATGTTTTAAGTTATGATTATTGGGATTTCATTTCACTACTATGATTTATCCCATGTTATGAAATTATGCTATCTTTTGCAGGTTAAGATTTCCAAAATGTTTTGTTCTTATGAATATGATGTGATTGATATTTCTTTTGTTTACACTTACTGAGAATTTGAGCTCACCCTTTTATGTTTTATTTTCCTTAGTATATAAAGAAAGGTTTTAGGTATAAAAAAAGGAAGATCTTTATGGGATATGTTGAAGATCTATCACCACGATTAGAAGATTATATTCCGAGTTTCCAAAGACACTAAACTATTACGATCCTTGTGTGTGTGTTTTTGTTATGTACTAAGTATTCCACAAAAGTAATGTAGTTTCCATGTACGTCTATCTTCGGGTCTCTACAGTTGGTATCAGAGGAAAGGTTTAGTCAACCTTTGGAAACTGGGATGCGAAAACGTTAGTGAGATCCCTAGAGATATTTCTAAGGTATGTCTAGGGATGTCCCTATGGTTAAGTGTACGTATAGGTTATAGTACTAGAATTACGCTAACGATCATAGAATTAAACCTAAGATGTTAGATATTGAAGATACACCCCCTTTATTATGTTGTTTTCCCTAGCATGTTTTTTTCCTCTCACACTATTCTTTTTGGGTTTTAGAAAATGGATGGAAACAAGATGATTCACGATAATGGAGGATATGATGGACAATGGAATGATATTCTTCATGGGAAACCAAATGAAATAGGATTTGGAAGTCCAAACATCATTATTATGCCGAATCAGTAATCTCATAATATGATCAACAAAGTAAAATTTGGTAAGTTTCCTGACTCGGCTAATAAGAGAAAGGAGGAGTTTCATGATGATCATAGAGGAAAGAAAGTTCAATTTCACCTATGTAAATCATGTGGGAAGAGGCATCAAGGAGAATGTTTCAAAGGAACTACAAGATGCTTTGGGTGTGGAAAAGAAGGACACAAAGCTAGTAAGTGCAAAGGAAAAGGTTCAGTTAACACCAGGGATGAGGATAATGGTATTGCTACGACATCAACAATGGTTAAATGTTTTAAATGTGGAATGTACGGGCATTATGCAAACCAATGCCCTAATGGAAAATCTCATGAAGAGAATCAGCATGGTCATATGTGTAGTATTTATGTGGATGATGATGAGGAGACTACAAATGATATATGAGCTGAAAGAAGTGTTGAAGCTCATCGGTTGTTTTAGAATGTAGTGGAATGATTGTATGTTTATCGAGAGTTATGTTGTATAGTTATTGGTGCTATGGAATAAAGAGTCATCTAAGGATTATTACACTATTTTTTTCCTAAAAGTATTTGAATGTATATGTTTAATTGTACCAGTAACCATGGAATGTTATTCAGATACTTTTGTAAAGTAGATGATATGCGCATAATGAAGGAATAAGAAGATAATGAGATGTTTGATTGTATTCATGAGCTCATGATTGATATAAGGACTAAGTGATATCATGGTTTGAGTATATAGAATTTTGAGTATTTTGGTATGTGGAAAGTGTTAACTTTTAACTGCATTCATGTTTTCACTAAGGTTCAATGGGTATTCATTTTTCAAGAGAATACATGATTAAGGCCTTCGAACGTTTGTAATGTGACCAACAAGACATATCTCATGATATACGGGGATCAACGATGGTATTAACATGCTTTTTATATGAACTCTTTGGTAATCATTTTCACTATAATATGAGATTGGACATCAGTATTTTGGATAAGCCTAAAGATTGGAAATGATTATGTTGGACATAAGTTAATATTGTTTAAGGATAGAAATTTTTTTCGATATTATTGATGGGATGTTATAGTAATGTAGTTTTAGAGTAAATGACAACCTGCAGGACGGGCGACAGCCCATCGCGTCGGAAAAGGCTATGGGAATCGAACCCACAACTGAAGTGCGACTGGCCTTTATCGCCTACCATTGGCCTACAGAAAGTACATGTTTAGTAGAAACTAGTTTTATTATGTTAAGCAGTATGATATATGAAGTATAAGTCCATTTTTGGAACTATATATGATTAATCTCACTATAGATGGACTTATGTATTTTTTGATAACTTTTCTAACCTTTTGTTTGAGACAGATGGAATGAACCATCATTCTATCACATGATCTGCTAACACATCACGAATGACAAATTCAACTTCATTTCTTTAAGATATGAAGTGGAAATTGTCCAAAGAACGACAAACGGTGAGACTATACCAAAATCACAAAAGTATTTCTTCTAATTTCATCAACTTTAGGGAAATGATCTTAAAAACCAAAAATGTTGTCCTAGTGCTCTTATATCTAATGAATCATATGGTACCTTATATCTTCACAAATTTATCGATTTGTGATTTCTGGATTTTCCATAGCCATGTTCTCTACCACTCTCCATCATAACATGATGGTTATATTTCTCTTCCATATCCATATTTTCACCTATGTGGAAACCCAGTGATTAGTTTATTTGGGTAACTGTTACATTTCATACTTTTGTTTTTAAAGACTGTTTTTGGTATTCCTTTTTACGATGTGGGTTTCTATTAAAGAAACTTTAGAATAGTAAACCATTTATAACCCCGACGAATTTTGAGGGCGAAATTCATTTTAAGGGGGGTAGAATGTAACAGCACGATATTTTATGAAAAATATTCTTTTTAATTTCATTAATGTCTTGTGTTGTACGCTACACCAAAAGGAGCTTGCTCAACATGCATCCTTGACTTGCCTTGCATTACATGCAATCGCTACCTTCCTCGATAGCGTGTGTAGTATGCAATACCGAGTTTCACTAAACAACGATATGCTATTAAAATATTATTAAAACTAGCCGTTATGAATATTAATAACCACCTTTTAAAATTTTAGAAATTTTAGCTCTCAAAATGGACTTCATCTTTGGATTCGGAGTATCGAATTTAGACTAAGGTGAAATTTTGGTACTTTTCGGATAACTTTCATATTCTGATGAATAGTGAAAGTTACTAAATTATAATTAAAAACAACTTTTTTAATCGGAATAATTAGTAGTGATAAATTATTAATTTGAGTGGTTTTAAAGTATATTTAGAATATATTTTTACAATTTAATACAATGTTGGTCATTGGATGTAATTTCACATTTAAACCAGTCATAAACAAGTGTCAATCTTTTTATAGTTATTATCTCTTAAGAACACGCTATTTGTTTTGACGATGGGAATTAATTTTTAAATTAATTAATGCAACTGATATGTTTTGAATTTTATAAAATAGACATCATTTTTGAATTCATAATATCAAATGTAGCTTAGATCTAATTTTTGGTATTTTTCTGGAAACATTCATTTTTTGGTGAATAGTAAAACCACTAAGTGGTAGTTAAAAAACCTGAATTTTTCATAAAACTTAATTTTACCGCTTTTGTGAGTGGATATTCGAAAATCCGAGAGACACGGTTGATGTCAGTAAGTAAAATGTGGTTCAATGAGATGAAAATAATTTTTTGGTGAATAGTAACTTTTTACTTTTTTTACCACGGTTAAAAGTAAATAGGGTAATTAAGGGTAAAAATGATATTTTATTACCCTAACACATGTCCTAATTCTATTGTAAAAGTGTAATTAGACCAAAAAAAACCTTAGGAATAAAATATGACCATTTAGGCCCACTTGGATTAGATTAGGACATTTATTATTAATTTATTTAAAGAAGGGTTAAAATAGTTAAAATCAAAATTTAATAAGTAATTAATTTTTAATATGGGGTTATACATAAGATAAATTCTACTATAAATATTCATTAGAAAGTTAAAAATATTTCCTAAATAATGGTATTTTATTTGTAATTTTTAGACTTTAAATAATTTAATTTATTTATGACACAACGATGATGCAGTAATTATCTTATTAATGAAATATTGACATAATTGATGTTATAAATACCCAAATAAATATAATTTGAGACTTTTTATGAATTCCACTAATTTTATAGGTTAATATGACATGTTATTATGTATTTAATTAACTTTTTTCTAACTTATCATTCTGTTAGGATTTTCACAAAAATCAATTACTAAATAGTGTCAAAATTGACATAAAATAGTTTTTAAAACAAATATTATATTATTAATTGTTATTTTATTCCTAAAAATCTAAGGTTCGGCCAAATGACTTAGATAAGGTTATATATATTAATAATAAACAACTTGGGGTTCGTTTGTCTTGATATAGTAAGTTTATTAACCTTATAGTATAATAACACAAGAAGACACGGTAAAAGTGAAATTATTTAACTTAATGTTAAATCTAAATGATAAAGTTAAAATAGGAACCTAAACTTTTCTAAATTCTATTGGATGAGAGGATTTCGACCCATACCCACCTTAGCCTCTAAATAAATCAATTTGGAGCAATTTAAAGCTGAACTTGACTTTATAATAAAATAATATTTTTTGTTATTCCAAAGGTGCCCCTCTCCTCCCTTATAAAAGGGCACCTCCTCCCTCTCTTCCTCACACAACTTTGAGACTTAAATCTCGGCCAACCTCTGCCAAATTCTCTTCTACACTTCCCTAGAAACATCCTAGAGGTTCTGGTCTTCCTCAAAGACCAATTTTAGTGCCCTAAGAGGAGGTCTCAAAGAGGTGCTTCAAAGAAGACGTAATTTCCGTTACCGATTCTTTCACCTTTATTTCTTCTTCCACTTCTTCTTCTTAGGTTGTTTCATTATGAAGTAATAACATCAGTATAACTCATATAATGATATGTTATTATAAGTATGAAACAACCATATTTCACCATCTATCCATCCTACGGAAAACGAAATCTCCGCGCATGCGTACGTACGGAATACTGTCTCCACGCCGTGGTGAAATCTATTTTCCACCACCACCTTACTTGTATGGATATAATGGTGTAAATAATAACTATATAATATTATTTTAAAGTGATATTGATTCTGAAATAGTATACATACACTCCAATACAGTCCCACGATCATGAGAACGATATCATCGCTCGTGCGTACGTACGGACTACCATCTCCACAACGCGATGAGGTTCATTCTCCACTTTAACCATTCATGAATTATTATAAAGTATATATAATAAGTAATAATGAAATATATGACACAATAATGATACTGTATTTATGTGTATATATATGTATGTCATCTACTTAATTCCGTTCAACTCAATAAGGAAACGAAAACAGCGTTCATGCGTACGTACGGCCTACCGTCTCCATGAACGGTGTATTTCTTTCCATTTACTGATTTATTATATATATGTATATTATGAATATATATATATATATATATATCATGTTTTATATTATGGAATTAAGTAATCATGATCTAAGTAATCATATGAATAATTACAAGTCAAAACACGGATGACAAATGAAACAATTTTACCCAAAACGCTCTTTAACATGGAATTTACAAAAGAACGGGTAATATAAAGTCATAAGTGAACCATATATGATATCATAATAATGAATATGATTCTATAATAAGTTAATGAAATTATTTAAATCATTATACAGGAGGTTCGGATACGTACAAATCATACCGGACATAAGGTAAGGGAAATATCACAATCTCATTTTTATCCGAGATTGTTTATACTTTAGTATTTACTGGGGTGTATTTTATCATCCACATCCATTTTTCCCCAATATGTAATATTATTTCCATCCACCTACAATTGTTTAAGTCCAATTTTACCCTTCGGTGAGTTTTTAGTAAAATATATGAAAGGAATCGTTTTTCGTTTTTCATACGAGGTACTTTTTGACTTTTCCGACAAAAGTACGAAAAGAATGTTTTTTTAACTTATACGGCATGAATGGATTTTTAAAAAATTATTTCCAAGAAGATTCCTTTACAAGTTTTCAAGTTTATTTTTAATCAACTTATTTTAGTTTAAAATTGTATGACATGTTATGAAAGGATAAATGTTTTTGAAGTAGAAAGGATATTTTCCTCAAGAATGGAGTTCAAGAGTTTCATCAAAATTATTTTCCATATAAGACAATATAGGGTTCTGTTTCTATCCCTATTATTACATGGATTTGATTATGTTGTGATGGAAATATTTTTATGAATTCCTTTATCTTATATGAATTGTTTTATGATGTCACGATATTTAAGATTCCCATTTTTTATTACATGGGTTATGTAATGATATATGATTTATGATTTTGTGGAACACATAAGAATGGTATCATTATGAGATGGGTGGGACCTATATCTCCCTCCAATGCATTGGGTAATGATTTTATATCTCATGAGATAGACATGGATGGAATGGTAGGTTATACCGGTTCAGTAAAATAGGACTGAAACGAGGGTGACACGGTTCAGAAAGGGACTTTGTCCACTAAGATAGTCTTGGAAATGAGTCTTGACTAATAAGATATGATTCTCTATGATTATGTGTGTATGCCAAAAAGTTTCATGTTTTAAGTTATGATTATTGGGATTTCATTTCACTACTATGATTTATCCCATGTTATGAAATTATGCTCTCTTTTGCAGGTTAAGATTTCCAAAATGTTATGTTCTTATGAATATGATGTGATTGATATTTCTTTTGTTTACCCTTACTTAACATTTGAGCTCATCGTTTTATGTTTTCTTTTCCACAGGATATAAAGAAAGGTTTTAGGTATAAAAAAAAAGAAGATCTTTATGGAAGATGTTGAAGATCTTTCACCACGATTAGAAGATTATATTCCGAGTTTCCAAAGACACTAAACTATTATGATCCTTGTGTGTGTGTTTTTGTTATGTACTAAGTATTCCACAAAAGTAATGTAGTTTCCATGTACATCTAGCTTCGGGTCTCTACAATATTCATTTTTAAAAACACTACAACTTGATTATAGTTCTAATATTAATGAAAAAGTGATAAAAATGCATTTAATTCTTGAAGAAACCGCCTCTAGTACCACTTATGGGGTTTGTATGATCATATAATGGTCATTAAAAGTGGAAAACAACCCAAAAAGTGTAAAATTTATCTTCTAAAAATCAACATGTAAATAACATAAAAACAAATTTTTGGGTACTCGTCTTTTTTAATGGATTATATTTTCTCCTCATAAAGAGAATTAAAGATAAAAATCACTAAATAAACAGACAAATGTTTTTTGGAATTTGATGGAATACACCATCCACTAAAATCCTTGATCATATCAATAGGATACCAAGAACTGAAATAGGTTCTAGCACATTTTTATAGAACAATGAACAACCATTTAGAAAGAAGATAGGTTTAGCGGTGTCTCTCAAGTATCACACACCCAACATAAGAGGAAATCAGTCCCTTATATATCATTTCCTCTAATTTCTTCATGAAATACAGTGTGTCTTCTATATCATAAAATATCATGTGAAATTATATATAACCTAAGCATTTCATATTACTGATGTGCATTTTTTGAACAGTTTTAATAAATGTTTATATACTAACCAGTATGATCCATCTTATGGATCATAAATGATGTCAACCTATTTGGGAGTGGAATTGGTTGTCACGGGCATTACATGCATGTATTCACTATGCATCTCATGTATGGGATTTTATATGAACTTCCAAAAATAAAATATTTAATAAATGGTCCTAGTATTTATTTTGGTTCAAATAGATTTATAAGGGGTGTTTTGAGATATGTTTAATTTTAATAAAGTGAATTCCATGGATTTAAAAAATGTTATTTTTCTAAAGGCATGATTGGAATAATTTAAATTATTATTGATCATTTTATTCTCTCTCTACTATTCCCCTTAATATGGTTGATATAATTTTTAGATTTTCGGATACTAATCGATGTGATATAGATTTTCAAATGTCTTGTTTCATATAGTGTGTTTGGAGGATACATGAGATTTTTGTATGTATTTATTAGTTTAATTTTTTGTATAAATGATTAAACATACATGGGAACCTTGGATTTATATGTGGGAATCTAGTTATGAGTGTTATACTTTTTTTTGATTATTATATAGTTAGTGTCCTCTAGTATAATTCATGGCATGACAGGGGGTTACTCTATAGAGAGGTTGAGTGGGAAATTAAAGGTTCACGACTATTAGGATCACATCATAGGCCGGTGGATGGGTCTACAAATCAAATTTCTAGGTTGTCCCTAAGTCTCATGGTATTTATCCATATCATGGTATACATTAAGTTTATTTTGTGTTTCTATTTATTGTGACTTTTATATTTATCCTCTTATCCCATGAATATGTTTTCATCAATCCAAGATGTTTAAAAAAAATTAAATGTATATATGTGAGTTATTTTCAATATCATGTATATATGAAAAAAAGTATTTTATAATTTTTTATAAAACTAGAACCTTGAGTTTTTCTTAATAAAAAAATTTCACATATTAATGGTGGTATCCTATAGGGTACAATATCAAACCTTATATACACACTCATATGTATATGTCAACATGGATTAATCTAATACAAAAAATTAGAAGGGATATTCTACCTTTAATGGTTCTCCATAGATTCCTTCTTCATTTTTTGTGATAGAGATTCTGGGGTGCTGACCTTGAGTCATATAGAGGTGGTCCTCATGGTATTTTAGTAATTATAAATTCTTTTTATAATTTATTTTTCATCTTTCACATTTTTCATCCCCCTTTATATTCTTATATTTTGTATCATTGATGTATCTTGTATCACTTTATTGAATTTGTTGTTAATTCCTTTGTTAGATGTCTCTATGTTATTAATAATACTTAGACCTTGTTTTGTTAGTTTATGCTTAAAACTATTTATTATTTATTAAGGATATCCAAAATATAGATACATCATTCCAGATTCTTGGTATGAATTTTATTCTTAGTTTTATAAATTTAAAGGGTAAAATAATTCCCAAAATTTTATTTTTGATACCCTCATCACTAGTTTCTATCATCCGGTGCTTATAAAATCACATCAGGACTTATAAAAGGATAAATCAGTTAACATGACAGGTTGAATTGGATTGGTTCATTATAAAAACCACCTATCTTCCAAGTTGGTATAGGTAAATATTATTATAATCATCCAAGTATATGATGTTTCGCCTTTAACTATTAAAAAACTATACATCTCAAAATATAATGATCAATTTTATTTCTAATAATGTTCTATTAAAAGATACATTTACTATCATAATACATGTTTTTGATCCTATGATGTACCGGTCAACTTGAATGATGAAATATTTTCATGATTTCTATGATAAAGGTAATAGGAACAAAAACTCACTTATTCAAATAAGTATCCATGTCTAACTTCATGCTTCACCCATTAGTTATCTCCCCACACAAAAAAAACTTCTCAAATTCCTTTACATTCTTGGTCATCTCACTATTATTGAGTGGATCATTGTCCTTTTATGGTTAGGGTTTTAATATTTAGACAACACTTTTCATTGTAATGTTTATAAATTCTTGTCTACTTTTAAAAGTTCGTTATTGTTTATTTATAATTAAATCATCTTAACATTATCTTAAGTTTATTACCACAAATATATTGATCAAATCAATCTCTACAAGTTTCATGAAGATTCCCTAATATAAATATTTCCTTTTTGAATTAAAATATAATTTATATATGTTTTAGAACTTCTTTTTTTGTTTTAATAAATCCCCACAACATTTTTTTCATTATAACACACATTATTTAAAGTTTACATTGCACTCCTGGATTCTGATGAGAATGGAATTCTTGATTTCACTATCTTAGGTCACGGGTTTTCAAAACATCAAAAGATATTGTGTTTTTTTATATATAAAGAACTGAAAATTGATTAATTAATTTTGAATTGGAAATATAATAAATTCATGTTAATTTTATTTAACCACAAATATGGTTATATTTTTTATTATCACATTCAAAAAATGATCCCATATTCACTGAAATTTTTTGGTTTCAACTACCTAGTTTTCATATTATATTTTTAAATTTTTGTTAATGATATCATGATATAAAGGTATCATACTTAAAGTTATATTTAATACATTATAAAGATAATATATTTTTAAAATATTATTTACTTAGAATAAAAATGAATAATTCATTTATACATTAAAAATTTTGATGGAATATAAGATATCGTGTTTGGTTTTCCATAAATTTGTATTAATATAATTTTTATGGTTGGTGAATATATATGACCTCATATTTTCATAGTTCACCCAGTTCTCTCTTATCTTACCTTTTCACCTAGGTTTTTATATGTTTCTATTTAGCAGTGTTGGAGCTCATTACTCACTTGTTCTTGGTTTCTCTCACCCTTATCTACAATTTTTGCAATTCACCACCGCTCTTTGTAAATGTCTTACCACACCAGACCCCATCCATGGTATATAATTTTGGTGTTAAATGTATATCAGGTCAGAAAATGTGGTGGAATCCATTATATTTTCACATATCCTTTGTTGGTGGTTGCATCTATGGTTCTGATCATCATCGCTCCTCCTATACCTTTGTGGGATAATGAATAGTTTCGACACCCTTTTTTATCTTAAAATATGATGTTTCATGTCAAATCGAGATAGTGTTAGAGGTTGTAATAGTGGAAGAATTAGTTCAGTATTCTCTTGTTGAATTCGACGGTATCTTATAATGGAGTGAATTTTTTTCTTGGTTATTCAATTTAGATTCACTTTCTTATTTATGTATAGGATTTGATGTGGTAGCTTTCATTCTTCCTTTCCCTGGGTATATTGTGTGGTTTTTTAGTCTTTCCACCTCATTATACATATAGGTTAGTTACAAATAAAGAAAACTATAGGGGCCTTCCCAGTGGAGGGTGTACATTGATGGAGTAATGACATACCCTGACTAATTCAATGTTGTGCATTGTATTGATGGAAGACAATACATAGTTAACTACTTATTATCTAAATTGTGATTCATTTTGGTACTTTTATTGTCTTGGATTCATAGGTGGTGTTCTATTGGTGTTAGTTTGTCTCTATTTTTGTTTTATGAAGGCTATTATTTATCAATTCTAGAAATTCTAGTTCTCAGCTTGTCTCTCTAGGTGTAATTTTTAATCTCTATCGTTTTACTAGGTCTCACTCATGGTTGTTTTAGTGTTTATTCTAAGAAGTCATAAATTATGCTTTGGTTATTTCTTGTGTGGAATTTTTGTGATGGGGATTCAGAGGGAGATTTATTTTTTGATGATGAGTGGTGGTGACCTCTGTGATAATTATATAATGATGATGATGGGGACTCAATCATTAAAGGAGTCCCCTACATAGAATGGTGTAATTTACAAGATTGTATTTCTGTTAATGTGATGGGAGGATCAGGTTATCTACTTCATTTCCTGATTTCAAGGATCCTTTATTTTGTAAAATTTTGGTTTTTTTATTTTGAATTGGTTACTTTGTGGAAGGTGAGTTTTTGAATTTGTGGATTTTTGTGGGTTCCCACTATAATCCTTAAAATTCTCCCCATAATAATTTAAAAAAAGGTTGTATGGTAGTGAATATCAATTTTATGGTTTTTAATTTAATTTTTAACCATTTTCCAATGTCCAGATGAAAAAATTGTGTTTTTTAATATTTTATGTAAGTTTCAACAAAGTTTCAAATCCAAAATTAATACTTATGTTATAGTAAAACATTTAGTACTTCATTAAATGTAAAATCTCAAAGAACAATATCAATAAGACATATTGTATGAGGATAGAATAAAAAGTAGTAATGGAATTTTTTTGAAAAATAATAATGGAAAAACATTGATATATAACATGTAATGAATGAGAACAAATTAAAATGTCAATATTATATTCATTGTGCAAAGGCATAATGTGTAAAGTGAAACTAAGAGAACAATGTATTATCAATTTAATGTAAATAGATTCACGTACATCATTATATAATAGATTTACATAGACTAAATCTTAGAGGATATTTCCAAATATAATAATGATACAAAATAAGTTAATACGATTATATTTTTTAAGAATATAAAACAAATAATGAGAACTTGAGTATATTACCTTATATAACAATGTGGTAGAGTGTGAAGGAGTTGAAACCATGTCAATATATGAGTATTGTATACTTTCCTTGATTTATTATTTATAAACATTATATATTATATGTTTTCAAAGGATTATATAAACATTGATCATTGGACTAAATCATTCATAAAATAATAAGTAAACCAAGTAAATATGGAGTCATTTTATATATACATTGGATAAAAAGTTGATCCCTGGAGAAATTACTATAAATATCCAAATGAGGCTATACCAAAAATGATATAAGATTCCAATATTTCATCATTTAAATATTATTACTTAAATATTAAATGATTAAATTTTTCTAACTCAATGATTGAACATTTAAATAAGTTATTCATGGATTTAAGATTCATCATGTTAATACAAAACTTATATTTTCATCAAAATTTGTGGTTTTATTATTTAATATATCCTTTTGTTTAAATTTTAAGTTATTTTTAATTTTATTACATAGTTTTATGACTCAACTCAAACATGTTTTTCTCCTCAAATTAAAATGTGTGATTTTTCTATTCCCACCTAAAAAAATAATGTACACTGGTTATGCCTCATCCCAATTAAAAGGAAGAGTTTGATTTATTTTTAAGTATTAATCAAATAATAGAGAAATTATTTTGTGCTTATCATTTAATCAAAATAGATATGTTTCTGACACCAGGTGTAAAGAAATAAATATTGTAATGTTTTTTTAATACCTTTAAAAGTTAGTCTACAATTTATATCCATAAACCACTATGTTTGAGGGTGTGAAAATTAAAATAGGGAATTATCCAAACCACTATAAAATTATAATTATCACATTTTTTAATCATTTTACCTTTGCATGATCTTTTCACCAACTATATATTCAAGTTTCACCCAATTGTAATGCTTTATTTACTACCAAATTCTATAAAAAATTGTTATTATTTACTCTTTTCACTCATTCTTGTGATTTTCAATCCCCCCTATTCTATTCCATAAAATAGTTTCTGTCAGAACTGAAAAGTATAACTCTTTTACTGGGTTCAATAATGCATAGGTCACATTAAAAATGGAAATATTCATACCTATAACTATTTTAACTATCACTAAATGAAATTCATATAGAATACCCATTAGCAACCAATTCTCCTAGGATTCCTTAATATCATGGTCTTGTTTCTTTTTACTCTATATATTAGCTATAACATTTCCTTTTCTTGGGGTTTATAAAAGTTAAAAATTAAAAGTTTCAAGGAATTATACTTGAATTAATTGTCTCAAATTCATATCACTCTATGAAAAAATATACTTCAAAATCTTATGACCAATATACTCTATGAAATTTTTACCAAATTGATAATACCTCCAACTCATCAAAAAGCATAAAAACTACATGAAACATAAATATATGTGTACGAAAGTTATTCTCAAATAGTTTCATTATCTTTGATCCATTTTTTGTTACTTAAACGTATTTCATTAGAAATCATTACAAAAATTATCTTTAATAATTATAATACCATTCACAGTCATCTGATTCTAATTGTAGGACAAGAACCAGAATTGAAATAAGTATTATCTTTAATTACTCAAAGATGTTTTGAAACTTTTTATTTCATTAAAACATAAATCATTTATAATTTAAAGTTGTCATTTAGAAAGGTTTACATTAAAAGGATTTTAATAAACACACAATAATATCTTGCTAGTCCAGGAAAGATGTGGATCTCAAAGATATTCTCATGCCTCTCTTAAAAAATAAAAACATTCACATTTTTAAGATCAATGGAGATCCCTTTATCTGAAACAACATTACCCAGAAACCTCACCTCCCAAATAAAAAACTAACATTTATATAACATAAAATATAACTTATGGTCCTAAAAAATTACTAAAATAATTTCAAGGAATCTCATATAATCCACCTTTTATCTGGAGTAAATCATTCTATCATATTTGAATACCACAAAAAAATTCATATAATTATAGAATATTCAATTAATTAAATCCATAAATATTGTAAGTGAAGTTGAAACATCAAAAGGAATGACCAAAAATTCATAATGGATATAATTAATTTAGATAGTTTTCTATAGAATTTCATCATATTTTTACCTAAATTAATGATATCTAAATAAATTAATTCTTAGAGAACCAAATATTTTTCATTAGTGGGTCAAATAGATCATTAATTCAAGGAAATGGATATTTATTTTTATCTTGAGTGAATTTTTTTTTGTCAATACACAACCATCAACTACCATCAGCCTTCCTAGAAAATGATGATGGTGTTTTCTAGGTGAAATACTAGGAAAAATAAATCTTTTCTAATATATTTCATCTAATTGGGTATTTAACTAACATTCCTCTTCTTGTTCCATGTGGTAACATCATATAGAAATTAGATTAGTTTTAAGAAAAATATAAATGGTAAATTTATCTTCCAATTTCAAAGTTAAACTTAAGAAATCATTAAGAGAACATTCGGATGCCTTTCAATTAAAACTAATATCCAAAAAATGGTTTATTTTATTTAGAGTTTTATGAAAAAACCTACTAAATAAAAATATATTCATCCAATATCCATAAAAATTACACCAATCATAATTTCATTTACATCCCATTATCTATAAAATGAATAAACAACACTATCACGAGAAACAAAAAGTAATTATTTTGATATAGTATATAATTAGAATTTTACTCAATAATATATTCTATACTAATAATTTGGCTATATATTTTCATCATAAGGATTAGAAAACCCCATGATTCTTCAATATATTTTACCATAATGGTGGAATATGTAAATTTGAATCACATATCATTCCTTTCACCGAACATGGAAACAGATATCATATTATAAGAAATTATCAAAAAATTCCATCCTAAATCATCTATTATCCATAAAAAATAAAATAATGAGATTCTACCACAAAAAATAAAGTATTAATAAGACTATAAGTAATAAAGATAGTAACTAAAACTATTTATGGTTCAATATCAATATCAAATTTCATGGAAACTTTCTCAATTACAAAGAGATTTTTTTAATCATTTAAAGGTTTATCAAATATTCCATGGGTTCAAAACGTAGGTTAATTCACATTTTTACATATATACATGATAATTCCACCAAATTTTATGCTCCTATAATTTTAATTCAGTATAAAAAATCAAATAATTTATTTAAATAACCCATCTTTTCATAATTATGGAAATGTTGATGTGTAACAAGATAGTAAGTCTTTATATGAACATTTTCCCAAAATTAATAGCACGTAGTTAACTTTACACCTTGAGAATCACCTAAGGAAAAATTTAAGGTTACCTTCCAAAAATCCATGCCCCATTTTTAAGGCTAAAAATTTATTTCCACTACAATATTATTGAAGAAAAGTGATATCACTATTAATTTATATTATATTTACTTCTATAATAACAACTATACATACCCCTCTAGATTAGTAGGTAATTTAAATAAAATAGTCTTTGATAATATCTCTTGTCATAACAACATCTTTAACCTCAATGATTTTATTTTTTTCACTAAATTTGGTAAATAATTTATATGATCTAAAAACATTGATTCATATTACAACAATGTTGTATTTACTTTCTCAAATATTAAAATTTTAATTTATATAATTATATTCAATTATTTAGGATAATATTAACCATTTAATATATTATATAATCCCTTATTGTAAAGATCATTATAAAAAAACGTTTTCCAAAATCCAACACCACTTCTGACCTAGTACATATAGTAAATAGGATGTGAACTCCACCTTTGATGTCTCTAGTGTTCACAAAAACAATAATATCTGGTTGATCCTCTCTAATAATTATTCTGTAAAATATAATAAAATATTATTTATTAATTATGTTGGATTCTACTATTAAAACTATGATATCCAATTTTTTTCCCTCAACCAATCCTAGTTAGCTTCTTTATTCAATGATCAGATACTCTACACAATCTTTCTCACCAACTGAGGATCTACTAGAGCATCTTTTATTTCTCTTTATCCCCACCTTTTATGAATAATTTTTGGTGGAATTTCTATAAAGTAAAAAAATAACTTAAATAATATAAATTACCCATGTACTTATTCTTAGATATATCTAAATACCTCTCTATCATACTTGGATATCAATCAATCACTTAAAAAATGAAATATGTTTTGTTTCCATAAATATTTCCAAGTCAAATTTGGGAATATTAATAATCTTAGTCATTGGAGATATATTTTTGAAAACCATTTTAATGTTATTAAATAATATATTTTCTATAATTATGCATGAATAATTTCCCATATTATCCTATAATTGTGTAGTTTTTGGTAGAACTAAAAATAAAATTTTCATTGACCATTATTCTACCTTGAATTTTAGGTATCCGGATGTTTTCAAAAAATGTTAGTTACACCTTTTATTACTGAATTTATCATCTTAACAAACTTACTATCCACTTAAATGAAAGATCCAATGAAATAACAAAGTATTTATACCATTTTGTGAGGACCCCACATAAGTATATGAATCTTGAGACCCAAACTGGATTTCCACAAAGCCAAGATCACTCTCCTCGATCTCCATATGCTATAAATTAGTGTTTGGAGAAAAAATTAAATCATTGAGGAATGATTTTACCTCTAAATATATAAAAAATATATAAATAAAATTCATGTATATATAAAACTATTCTTATTGAAAACTGGTTAAACACAAACTTAGATCATAAAGATTTAAATTTTTCAAAACTGATATCAAATAAAATTAAAACTTCAACAAAAAAGTGACTCAAGTACCAAGACATTAAACTCCACCTATCATATCTCCACCATGGATCTATGTCTCACCACTAACAAAGAAAAATGTCTTCCATTTTCCTAAATCATGTTAAATAGTATCTGTATGTTCACAAAATTATATATATATGATTTTATTATAATATAAGTAAAATCTCTAATGATGCATCCAATTAATCCCAATAAAGAGTAAATAAATAATGGAATGTCAATTTTAGGTCTATTTAACACATATATATTATATTTTATTAACATATTTCAAAGTAAATATCTTATTAATTCAATCATAAACTAATTTATCAATTTTTACATGAAAAAAAAATACTTATATTCATTATCTAGTTTTTTATTAAAAAAAAATATTGTAAATTCTTATAAATGACTCATTGTATTAATGTATATTCATAATTTTAAGTTTTTAAAATATTGTAGAATGATTGTAATAGGGATGGTTATAGTTTTACATAAAGGTCACAACCACGCCATAGAGGATCTAGTTTCAGTATATATCTCAATTTAAAATTTCCTATATTTTGGGAGATATATTATAATTCAAGTGTATTATGTTTTATTAAAATTGGGAGGATGTGTATGGATAAATTTTCCCAATATATCAATGAAAATTAAAGACTCTAATCAATGAAAAATTATTGAATTTGTTAATAAGATAGATGGTTCTAGGGTAAGATCATATATGTGGAATAAAGATGTATTTTGGAGGGAGGGAGGGTATTCTTGATATATTTACTATATAATAGTGAGTATTCCAAGAATTCATATTGTAATAAATTTTTGGAGATTATAATGATGATGAAGTAATATATTATTGTTATATCATTATTCATGTAATCTCTTGTTATTTATTCATGGTAGATCAAGATATTCACCTGGAGGAGTGTTGAGTTATTCTATGTGAATTTAGAAATGTTTTTCAGTCATTAAGAGGGTTGTAATCCCAGAATATAGTGATATTACTCTGAATTTTTACACATATTCAATACACATACAGATATTTTTTGTGCACTAGCACTTCATTGATTTTATGCTATTTGGATGTAACCCATTGTTGGTGAAAAATATAAAAACAATTTGTGTGTTACTCTGATTTATTTAATTCATTCATTTTAAGGGTGATAGGTGAGTTTAAACTAAGAAAAAATATCATTGGGAAGGGATGTTTAAATTGAACATAGCTTGATTCCCCCCACCCCCACCCCACACCCGGGTATGTTCCCTGTGTGGGACCAATATGTGGTATAATAGTAAATAATTCAGTTTGAAAGAGTATTCTCTCTTTGGATGTGATGTAAGGGAAAGTGAATCAAAAATTAATTATGATATTCAATGCTCGTAATTTTCATATATGGAAAAATTGAATGTAAAACTACATTTGGTATTTAAGAATGGATTTGTACATGGTTATGTGTTATGTAATTATAGTTGACATGGATAGTAGATATTTAATATAAATATATACTAATGAATAATATTTAAATGAAAATATAATTAAGGGGAGATTTTTCAAATTTAATTTATTAAAAAATCATCTAAATCCTCAAAGTCCATATGGTATAATTTTAGTAATATATATAAAGGTTACATAGTGGTATAATAAAATAATTTAAAAGTTATTTGGAATAAATTAAAGGATTTAAATATTTACCCAATTTAATTTGTGTATGAATTCTTTTTTCATGTGAATGTGGTTGTGAAGGACATGAATGGACTTAAATAAACCCTTGATGATATCAAAATAGTGAGCAAAATACTAGGAATATTTCCAACTCATTTCAATCTGAAGGTAACAGTGAATAAGGGAAATGTTTTAGAGGAAGTTATATTGGATATTATTCTTAGTATTCTTATTTCATATGAGATAAGAAGTAATGATTTTGATCCAATGGAAAAGGAAAAATATCATAAATTTTAATTCAAGGTAATGAATAATATTTTACTAGAGGATGATCACAAATAAAAGCAGGTTGATAAAGTCATTTCATTCCTATCCTCATCATTAAAATTAGAAAAAGTATAGTTCAAAGGGATTCATTGACTTAATTAATTTTTATTTGAAAATTTTGTTCATGGTTCTATGAAGCATCCCATTGAATTATGGGATAAATAGGAAGATCAAGTTCCCATAAAGAAATATTCTAAGTATGTAATTGGAAATAGGGGTACAAAATATATATTTTTTAATAAGAAAAAAATTATTTCAATAGAATAAAATATATCATAATAAATATAATTCAATGATATTTTGTATTATAAAGTCCTCAATAAGTATGTTCTTATCAATATTATTTAAAACCCATAAATTAAGGATAATATATGTGGGGATAATAATAAAGTTAGGGATATTTTAAACCAAAAAGTAGTGTTTTAGAAATCTCTTAAATAAATATATGTTTAGATAGATAAAATAAATAAATCCAATGTAATGGTATGTGATTACAAATATTATATATAGATGTAAGAGGAGGAAAAGTTGAGTTAAATTATATGATTTTAAACCTTAAATATGATAAGCTAAAATAACTCAATGAAATTTATTGAGATGAAGATAAAAAATCAATAACAATCTTGTATCATTGATATAATGGCCAACATGATGAAAAATAAGGTTAAAAGTATTAAGAGGCTTGAATGAGAAGTTTTTAATATGGCACGAAATCTTGAGTGTCAAGAAACATCCATGACTCCTGGAATGACATCGATAAGTTGGGTAGTGTGGTTTGAAAATAAGTTAAAGCATAATCATGGAGATATAAAAAAATAATATTGAGAAAATCCTATAATAAAAAACATCATACTATGAAATAAAAAAAAAATTGGGAATTATCATAAGAAAAAGTCAATCATGGTAGAGGTTAATCCACATTCACACACTCCTTAAAGGAAAATTGATTTTAAAGAAACCAAAAATCCCATTAGTGCATTAATTATGACATGTAATAATAAACCACAAATATTGTATTTTGTTATGTAAATATATTGAATAAAATAATTTTTTTCTATATCAAATTGGTAGTTCAAGGTATAGAGGTAACAAAGATATATGAGAAAAATTAAATATTCTCAATATGTTTTTTATGGATACTATTTTCAGTTTATGGGATATATAAAAAAATAAATTCATTGATAATAAAGGTTGTGAAGTAATATGCTAAGAGAGACTTAAGGTGGTAAGGTAATGTAATTTAAGGATTCATAGATAGAGATAAAAGGATTATATAATTTGGTACATATGAGAGATAAGGAAGACCCATTATATCTAGAGTAAAAATTATATCAAACATCAATATAAAAAATATTTGTTTTAGAATAGAATGGTTGAGAAAGCTACTATAATTGAAATTTTTTTGAAATCAATAGACCGAGCGATAGTGTGGAACCCTGAAAACATATTCACTTCCCACAAAAAGTGGAATAGGGATATTTTCATGGGAATCAAATATAAAATAAATGATTCATATAATTTAGAAATGATGAGGGTTTTGAAATCATTGGTTCAAATAAATTAAAAATTAGATTAAAATATATGAATATAATGGATTCCTTGGTAGTTAATGTCCTTATTTACAACTTTTTTAGAAAAATAAAATTGTTTGATTATGGTAATTAAATAAATTTTAAAAAGTAGAATTAAACTATCAAGGAAAATGATGGTGAAATTTTTATATTGGAAAATTATAGGAATGGGAATAAATACCTCATTAGTGGATAAGAATACATATTCTTTCTATCTAAGGAAGATGAAGAAAGTTGTGCCATAAAGGAATTATCCACATGATCCAAAAATACATAGAAGAGTTATTGAAACTTGAAGGAGTTCTTGATATACCTATCATTACAGGTGACTATAATCGTTCATGAGATATTTTTTAAAATGAAATATCTTTCAAAATTATTAGAAGACAAAAGATAAAAAAGTTGACATTGTTTGTAGAATAATTTCATATTGATGATTATGGGATAGTATTAGAAAATATTCATTCATAAAAAGATTTATTATATGTCATTCATTGATTAATATAGTATAATGGGATGGTTTATAGGGATTAATCACAAATTTTAGATGTTTAATTTAATGAAACATTATCGAAGAATAGTAAAGAAGATGCATGTGTGGGAAATATTGAAATTCTAGACCAATAATGGAACACGTTTTACAAATTCCAAATAGGGGGGTAATCTCTACTAGTAGAGGCCAAAAAATAAAGTTTTAGTAGTGAGTAATCCTTAGTAAAAGTTTTCATTTAATAGGAGGAATCAAATCCTTAATAATACAACCCAAAAAATGATCCATGAAAAAAATCTATCGGATAATTTTATAAGGATGAATATTTGACACCAGTATATTTCAAAAATTGAGTCATATTATTTCTAATAAAGTAAAATTCCCCATATGAGATGTGGTATAGTAAAAAAGATGATATTTAATTAATTTTGAATCTTTAAAAGTAAATTATTTATAATCAATGATGGTAAAAACCCATTGGAAGTTTAAATATCATAAAGATGAGTGAATTATTCTTAGATACCATTGAAATATAAATTCATATAATTTTTAAAAAAAATCATGGAAAACATTTTCAAATATAAGATTTAATTTTGGTTGAGAATGGGTGAATTTTGAAAAAAAAAATTGAAAAAATTCCAAAATAAAGAGTAGATTAGTTGAACAGCTCGAGGGGGATTGTATAGATTTAGAAGAAGACCATAAAAATTATTATATTTAAAAAAATAATCCATAATAAAATTAATAATTATGGATTAAATTTTTGATAAAAATGATATTGGTGACTAGATAGTGTGGGTATAAATAAGAAAAATTATATTTCTACAAATAAAATCAATTTTATCACAAGTAGAGCCTATTAGTTTCTATGAGTCTACATTGGATGAGAATTTGATAAATATTATGAATGAATATATTAAATAAATTGATAATAATCAGACATTGACAATGTTTTGAGGATAGGGGAAAAAGTTTTATTGATACTAAATGGGTTTTATAGAATAAGAATAAAAAATAAGGTAAAGTGATTTGATACTTTTCATGAATCATTTTAAAAGGATACTAAAAAATTTATGGTATTGATATGGATGAGAATTTTTCTCATGTGGATAGATTTTAAATTATTTGTTTGTTCATAGCCAATGTGGTGTAAAGAAAATTCATCTTTTTCAAATATTCTTTTTAATTTCATTCCTTAACTATGTTCTTGAAGAAGATGTTAACATTGAATTGTTTAATATATTTATCATTCATAAAAATGATAAAAAAAAGGGTGTCGATTAAAGAAATAAATTTATAAGCTAAAGCAAGAACCTGGAGCATGGTATTCTAGTCATGTTCAATACATGAGAATTTTTTATTTACAATTCATTGGAGTTCATCATAATCTATATGTTAAGAATAATAATTATTAAATAGTGATAGCTCTTAAATATGAAGATAACATAATATTTGGATAATCGAGTGAGGAACAATCTAAGGACTTTAATGAATATATATGTAGTTACTTTGAAATGAAATTTATTGGTAAATTGAAAATTTTACTTATTTTACAGGTGATAAAAGGATGGAATGAAAATTTTATTTCACAATCTGCATAAGACAAACTAGTTCTGGAGAGATTTCAAAATGGAGGACTATAAGGTTGTGAAAAAACTTGTTGCTAACCATGTCTAGTTTTCAAGATATGTAAATTGAAATGAGGTTAATTTTATGGAGTATATGTAAATCATTGGGATCCTAATGTAAATAATATCTTGAATATGTTATATTATTTTTATACATTTCAACATGCATGTTATAAAAGTTTTCCAAAATAAACTCATATTCCAGTGATGAAAATAATACAATGTTATTTAAAAGGAACTATAGATTTTTGAATATACTATAGTAAAAGATCATATTTAGAGTTATTAAGTTATATGGATGTATATTGGTCCAGTTTAGAGAGTTATAAAAAATCTATATATGTGGCACATTTTATCTTGAAGTCTTGTGTATTTCTTAGAAAAGTAAAAAAAGAAAAAAAAATTCTTATTGTGAACTGTATAAGTTCAACACATAAAGACTAATCAAGATTAAACACAACTCCTATAGATGAAGAAATATATTAAAGTTACTAGATTTAAGGTAAATATTCTTAATCCAATCAAGTACGATAACTTATTTTCTATTAATATTAAAAAAATATTATTAATCATTCAATAAAAAACATATTGAGACTAATTATCACTTTATAAACGATATAATTGAGAAATGTTTAGTGATATCGGTGTGTGTTTCTACTCAAATTAAACCACAGATATCATGAAAATGGAACTTTCTAATGAATGTTTTCATAAGTATCAATTGGATCTTACAGCTAAACATTCACCATTTAATTGAATGACTTGAATAAGGTACCCTCACTCCCCTAAGGTGATTATTACTCCACCTTTGGTGATTTATTTGTAATTCTCAACAAGTGGTTCAGGGAAAGGTATGATATATCTCATGGTTTTATTGACTCAGTTAGTATTCCTCCCTCATAACCATTAAATAATTTCTCTTCAGGATTATTTATATAGGGGTATATAAGAACCATATTTCATTGAAATGAGGATATATACTCAATAAATGTGGGAATGATAAGGTGTTTCTCTTATGTTGAAAAAGGGGTGTAACTCAAAGTGTTTCCAAAGTGGATTTTTTTAGAACAATTTGTGTATATTATATTAATTATAAATCAAATAGACACTTTTAAAGATGAATTGATTATTACAATATCCTATGATGTTAAAATACATTTTTTAAAATAATTTAAATTGGTGGTGTTTAGTAAATAAGTGATAAAGTGGTGTAAAAATTATTAGGATAATAGAGTTTTTCATTGATGAACATTTCATTTAGATCATGTTTCTATTGATAAGCAATACTCAATTGAGATTAGTGTTAATGAGGAGTGAATTATTGATAACAGTATATAGTTTATTTTATGGGTAGATAAAGGATGAGGTTTCAAGGGGTTTATAAATTGTTGAAGTGTTTCTAGCATAACTAAAGGGATAAATTGTTAGTTAAAATGTTCATATATTTTTTTGGGTTTTTTATCAAAAAATATATTTTTAATCCTTCTAAATAAATCGTATTAGAAATATAGATTCTTCATTTGAAGTGTTTGATGTCATGGATTATCATGGAATAATTATGGTTGATGTTTGGAATAGAGATCATTACCACACCTTTGTGTATTGATTTTTGACATGTATATCAATTTTTAATTTCCTATCATGTAAAACTATAGTATTATTTTATGGTTTATATCAATTTAAATTTTGTTCAAAACCATATATATAACATGGTTTAAGTGTTTAAAGGGTCAACAATTACTCGGGAAGCGATTTGAGTGAATCGGGTAGGCCTACAGTTGAAATAGAAGCATTTTACATCCATTAATGACGGGACACCTACTTCCATAGTATGAAGGGTACTAATATATAGGTTCACTTGAATTGTTATATCACTACAAGAACATGTAGTTCACATTGTGACCCTTTCTAGACGAGAAAAAATTATGTTTTTTTTTAAATTGAAATGGGTTTTGGGGAAAGTCCATTTGACTAATCTGGTAGTGGATACACCACCTTCCTCTTCTCAATTTACTCATTCAATTCATGTATTCTCCTTTTTATTTTGTTGGATATTGGTTGCATTAAATATTGGAGGTATCCTTGGGTATGGATAACACTTTGAATCCTTTCTTCTTTTATTACTCACACTCAATTGATGTGTTTCATCATTTATTTTTTATATTCAATATTTTTAGGTTTCTTATACAATCTTCTCATTACCACTATTTGAGCTCAATAAAAGGAAGGAATTAGATGAGTATGCATATAAATTCATAAGCTATGTGGTTCCTAGAATTCTCAATAATTTATATGTTCATTTTGTGATGCATGGTAAATGGTTGTGAACAAGGTAGTCTCAGTGAGAATGATTATGTACTGCTTTTCAAATATGTGGTTCCTTAGAGATATTGGTGGGTAGTCATATGTGTGAAAGGGTATGATTGAGCCTATTATAGCATGAAAGGTTTAATTTGTGACTTAACAGTCATTTTTTCGTGATGACACTAGGAATATGAATTTTTATAAGTGTGTTTGGAAATTCCCATGTGACTATGGGTGATGTTGACCACCGATAATGAGGTGACATAGCTTTTTATGTTGAGGTGGATAATTTTGACAATTTTTATTGTAGGGGAGATCTGGTTTCAAAGTTGAAACAGATGTTATCTTGAGGTGTGTCCTAAGATTGTTAGTGTTTCAATAAATAATTATTTTCTAATAGTTTCTCTAGGATTATGTTCACAAATAAAAAGCCCATTGAGGTGGTGTTGACCAATAATTATGGTTGGAGACCTAGATAGATTAAGGGGAAAAGGGATGGTGTTAACCATCAATATGGAGGTGGTTATAATCATATAATTCCACTATTGATGGTTCTTTAGACCATTATATGGGGCTAAGTATCACTATTTATGATGGGTAATCGCCATTGGGATTACGGAAGAATGGGTATCACCTTGATTTGGGTTTATCTGGTTTTTTAGTCAATGGTTGGTTGAAGGAAGTATAAATTTATGGGACTTGTGGTATGTTTTGTGTTTGTTCCTTTGGGACATCAGGTTGACTCAAAAGTATTATTTATGAGTTCTAGTAGGTGATTCAATATAAATTATGTGGTTGTGTTGGATTGTTACACTATCTAAAATGGAAATGGATGGAAGGATGAGGGGTATTTTGGTATGATTTACCATGTAATTACCATTCTATTTCAAAATTGGATGAGGAATGGAAAGGATAAATTATGGGTACAGAGGACAGGTAGTGAATTTTTTGTGATATATGTTTATTTTCATTGATTAACATTTTTTCATACACCATTACATGTATGGATGTATTCTAGGGACACCATTGGTGGTGTCCTACTGAGTTCATACTGATATCATGCATGGGACCTTTGGGACACATGTAGACTTTATCGTTTTAAGTACATGAAAGGTATTAGGATCAAGGTATGTAGCATAGTGGTCAAGTATATGCAAAGGGTGTGTATTATTAATGAAATGAATTTTGGAAGATGGTTGAGGTGGTTCCTTGGTTCCATGTTGGTGTTATTTTGGGTTTTTCTATTCATGTGCATATACAATCATCCCACAGGTGATCCTATTTACCCTAGTATGACTACCATGACATGTAAATACTATATAGATAATATAATGTGGATTTTAGTATTTTACTATCACTATTTAAAACTTCTTTCATTGTGTCTGATTAATCGATTTTCCAGTGTTACAGTTATTATTATTATTATTATTATTATTATTATTATTATTATTATTATTATTATCACCATAGGGTATTGTCTCCCGTCTATCACCCAATATACCCTCACTACTAGTCAGAATCCTTTGGAATATGGGGAGGTGGAACTAAGGTCATCTAGTAACCATCAATCCTTTCATGGCCACTTACCACCAAATATAACCCTACATGGATGAAATAATGGAAGAAAGACAATGATCCCCAATTCCCACCATTAATAGGCACTTCGTTGTCGACTATAACTGAGGATATAAAATCTCTCATATAGAAGGAACTACCATCAATTATAAATGTATTATAGAGAGATAGGATAAAAACCACCAATAAAATCCATCTCGTAAAAGATAAATAAGAACCAAAACCAATTCATAATGCATGAGTAATGTAATCAAATACAAATATAGCCTCTAAATAAAATAAATAAAATAAATCCTAAGTAAGAGACTTGGAAAAAATTTCAATGTCTAAGTTAGTATTGTCCATCTTGGTCCCCAAAGTCCTCCTAGAAACATGAAAAGTAGTATTTATATAATTAGGGTGAGAATAAATTTTATAGTCAGAATGATCATAACTGATATCTATCATGAACAAGTGAAAAGAAAATATTAATGCACCATTAAACAAATATCATAACTAATAGTCACCTAAGTAGGTCAACTAACCAAACTCATCCTCACCATGGAATATTCACCAAATTAAAAATCCATATCTAATAACATAATAAGAAGTATTTCGATAATGGATACCCAACACTACTTTCCCACTAATTTTTCTCTATCTTCCCCCAACATAGTATGTCATGGTGCTCACATCCATTAAATAATAATCAATCTTAATGAAACTTGGTAAACAACATCATATCCCACCTAAAGACACCTGGGAAACCACACCATATCATGCACCCAATGCAACATGTCTTGACATCCACATCCTCCCATAACCACTTCCATAGAAAAAATATAGTAGGGTATTGTGAATGTAAAGAACATCATCCTCGGGCCCTCCTCTTACCATGAACAACCCCCAATATGAAACACCTCGTCCCCACTTAATTCATCACCTATGGTGAACTATATCCATAATCCATCACAACTTGTGCATAAGAATATCACCTTTAAGAGAGAGTGGTGAAGGGGGTAGTCATAAATCTATCCACACTATCGTAGATACTAGGTAAAAACACCAAGAACCCAAAAAAAATTAATTCATTACTATAAACACATGACTTGAGTATGGTGTATGTACAAATAACATAAAATTATATTATAGGTAGATAACACACAATACCAACATAGGGGTTCATAAAAAGAAAATCATTTCAACTAACAATATCACCAAAAGATCTCACAACCTCCTCCACTATTTCTTCCACCTCTAAATGCATCGCACCACTCTTTTAATCGACACACAATCCACATTATATTATCCCTTTCACATCAACCAATTCCATATTTTCCAATTTCCAACTACTTTAATTTTCATTTAACACTTCTCTATATTCAAATTTAACATCATTACCCCATTTATCATTCATTAATTTATATCCCCAAACAATTTATTCCATCCCAATTTCATTTAATTAGAACCCATAAACTTTCAAGTATTCCAAAACTGCTAGGAAAATACCAATATAATTCAAAACATTTTCAACCATTCCAATATCAATTCCATTCTCCAAAATCACACAAATCATGTTATTTTTAACAAATTATTTCATCGTAATTACTTCATTATTTTCAATGGTATTTGAAAAAGAAAATTAGATTCCATGGGAATCCAATTTATTAACCAGATATGCATCTTAGCCTTTTTTATATATGGTAAGTTTAATCAAAAAATCACAATGAGGATCACAAATTTCAATAAAAAAATCAATACATCAATCTCAAAATAAGTCAAATTTGGAAAAAATAATAAGCATACAAAACCATATATGTAAAAATCACAAGAACAAGTAAAACTCTTTATGATTTATACCCTCCCATTCAATTTTAATAAATCCTATTAATTACCTTAATTAAGATGATACATATGATTTAACCAATGGGAGACAAAAGGATGATATTCCCACATGTAAATCTAAATAATTATAGAATCAAGGATCATCATCCTTGATTTAAGCTTTATAGGGGACCACTACTCAGAAAAAAGTAAAAGGGGGTTAATACCAACTATTTTCAAAGGGGAAAATCACTAGAACCTATCAATAGTGATCCACTATCAAATCATGCTCAAACTATTACCAAAATATATCCTCCCACTATTTTGATCCTCCCATAAAATAAAATTTCAAGAAGAATGGACAAGATAGAAGAGGGGAGATCATACCTCAATCCAAAAAACAGGATCCTATGATCCTAGGGGTAAGGTTATATTAAGTAAGGACTGAAGGGTCATAGGAAGGTCTTGAAGTAACCAATATATCAAAGGGAGAATGAATAAATTGAGCCAGGGAAGATCTTACTCTCCTTTTATAAATGTTGTACACTGGACTCCTCCACGGTGTGGTGAATAGATAAAATGTTCATGGTTGATCAGGTTAAAGGGAGATATAGATCTCTTGAGGTTGTTTACCCATTTTATTCACATTTTAAAAACCTAATTTTACAACTACCACACCATAGACCACAACATGTTCTGATCCATGGTTTCTCCTCTAAGATCATCACTAGAAACCCACTATAGCCTAGCACCAAATATTTAGTTATTTTACTATCATCATGAACAAGGATATTGTATGTTGAGAAAAAAATACTCATTTTAGATAAGATTTCCCATGATATGCTACGCTCAGCACCATTCCTCTCACTGAGAATTTCTATGATTCTCATTTTACACAGGGTGGGATCTTGACCAACAAGGCTGGAAAAACCATTCCACTGGTTTGGTGTACCCATCACCACATGAATATCATGTTATTCATGGGTCCTAACCACATCCAGTTCGAAATGGATTAACCAAAATCTCATCTCTGACACGGTCTTCACCACACCCACCACCAAGGCATGGTGACTCCCAGAATAGACCAAAATAATATGTTAGCCTCTAGAACACTCTCGAACTCCTCCTTGGGTCCACAAATCCTTGAAAAAAGAAAATGAATGGTTGGGAAGGTCTGGTCCATTATTATTATGGTTACTTATATTAGTGAACCAAAGTAGTAGGAAATTATAAAGTTGAATTATAGGACTATTTGTGTTATGAGGCAGTATCAAATGGAATAGAAATTACATGATAGTATCTGAGTAGTTTTATTAAAAATTTGTAATAGAATTCATCCATTTTATAGAATATATTAATTGAGGATATTTAAAAATTTGTTTATTATTTGGTTTGTGGAAGACATGAGCTTAGGATTGTGTCTAAACTTGGGATGAATGTTATTTTCAGTATCTTTCCAGAACCAATATTAATTGAACTCTAAATTACCATGGGAAATCAGAGTAAAATTATGAATTTCTATGGTTATATTTGAGTTATTTCATTTGAACTGATTGGTATTTGATGTTATTTCCTTCTTTTGGAATCTTTTACTAATAGGAATGAGGGAGTAATCAGGCATCATGATATGAACTTAGGACTCACATGTTACATGTGAGTGCTTTTGATTTTTTCTTATAACCTGGAATTAAACATTGGGGTGAACTATTTAAGGTTCTAAAAATAAACTAAATAGTTTTTTCCTACAATGTATCTTGTTGGAATTTTCTCATCTACCCTAGGTAAAGATAGTGGTTTTAGAAATTATTTGGGGGTGGCCTATTTATAGAACCAACAACAAACTAAATAGTTTTTCCTATATAGCCTCTTGGAGGAATTCTACTCAACCATCATAGGTATGATATTACAGATGTGTTCAGTGTGTTATCATAGGTTTAAATGTTATATATGGTTCTTGAAACTAATATGGGTATGGAAGCGTCCATAATTCTATATTATATATAACAAAGGTGTGGTAGGGAAGTGTAATAGTAATGAGATGAATTTTCTATTACATCTTTCCCTATTTTTAATATTTGGGCTTCTATATTTGTGTTGATCCTAATATTTGGTTCTCACTATAATGCATCATAGAAATCCTTATTTGGAGTGATAAGAGTTTGGAGATATGGTGCTTCCAGGGCATGCATAGGATAAATCTCATGAGGGTATAGGTGAGAATGATTCATAGGTGGAGGCACAGATATAGGAAGGATAGCTAAAAGGATAATAGGTTTTTCAGCCACAATGGGAAGAGGATTTTGGAACATGGATGGATGAGAAACTTATAAATAGTTTATTGGGATTCATTCATAACATTGAACAAGGATATTCGGGAGTTGAGTCATGCATGGAATGTTTTATACAGGAGTTTCAGTCACAGCACCCTCCTTTGTTATAAGAAGACTATAGACCACAGGCAGTGTAGTATTTGATAGAATTTATATAGACTATTTTTAATAATAGTGATACATCCTCAGTTCAGAAGGTGAAGTCTTACACTTATATTCTAAGAGGCCCGGTTAAGCATCGGGGGCATGTATAGGTACATTGAGGAAGATATGAGGGGATGATGTGGAAGGAATTTAATGCAATGTTTTCTTAGAACATTTTCCTGATATACTAAGAGAAGATTAAGCATGAGTGTTCAAAAACACATCTCAATCATGGATAATTCTTGGAGGTTCAAAACCCAATTATGTTTTGAACCAACTATGAAAGGAGATGAAAATTCCACAGTCCAACAATTCGAGGATAGTTTGTGGCATGATATTAGGGTACATGTAAACATCTTCAATTTGACCTCATTCTGATAGGTAGTGAACTATGAACTTATAGATGATAAAAATTGACTTATAAGACTATACTAAGCTAGACAGTGTTTTATGGTGAGATAAGTATTGGACCTCAAAGTAGTTGGATGTGGGGCTGTGAGGAGACCTGATAGGGTAGTCAGAGTAGATACTTGAGGATGTGACTATGGAGTGGATAAGTGATGATATGTTTCTAGTGTGAAATTGTGGTATACATTTAGGCTCAGTGTGATTAGACTCCAAAGTAGTGTTGGTTGTGTGGAAATACGAGTCTTTTGGAGATGTTTTTTTGGAAAACCTCATAGACAGCTGAGAGTCAAGGACCAAGTTAGACTCAGGGATCTAAGGTAGGACCAAGATAGGTACCAGGATACGGTAGATGGGATATGATCTCACATATATGACATGGGATGGATGGATATTCCTAGAAGTTTTGGAAATGATTGGAAATGAGTACAACTCTTTAGAGAGGATAAACATTAGGTATTATTACTTTATGCTAACTACATGCAGTCGAGAAGACATATTGAGTGTTGGATAGAGATTCAATGATTTTAATAGGTACACTATGAACATGTGACTCTATATTTTGGGATTTTTATAATATGTACTAGTACACGAGGGGATTTTATGATAAGTGAATTAACCTAGTGATTATTAATATATGATAATCGAGAATGATGTAGGATTTTCATGGGAATCGAGGGATATGTGAGATTTATATGGGAATCATGTTTTATACATATTTTGTGTGAGCATTAAGAATGATGTGGGACCTTATGATAATCATCTATGATAAGTTTTAGATATGATAATCTGATAGGATTTGGGAATGATGGTTTATGGTGACTGGAATGTGTGTGTTCTGGGATGACGGGTGGTGTGAAACCGATATAATATAAATACTTTGGGTCGAGAAGTGACTAGGTAGATAATTCCTATTATTGGTATTTTACATTGTAGGAATAAATTACGTTGTAGAGTAGTCAGTGTAGTACGGGTATATGGGAATGAGATATATGTGTTCAGTGTCATCTCAATGTTTAGGAATGTGAGGAGTGAGATCCTCATGATGGATGAGAGTTTTGATCAGTGTATAAACAAAATATATCAAGGATGAGGTATTATATGGTGAGGAGGTTATAAAACCTGCGGATTCATATAATTTTGGAATTATTTAAACTTTTTCTATAACCCAAGTAATTTTCCTGGTTTTAAGTGTTTTAGGAGTCAATAGTGACCCGAGAAGCATTTTAGTTGAATTAGGGAGGTTTTATCTAAAATGGTTATAGACTATATCGATTCACACCATGTCACTATGTGTCATGGCGTGAAGGATCCACATAGAGGGAGGTCCCCTATACTGATATCTCGGGATTTCAACATGTAGTTCAAGATGAAACCCTTTCTAGAAAGAAAAAAAATAAGTTGTTTTAAAAAATTAAATGTGGGTTTGGGTAAAGGACATTTGACCAAGACAACAGTAGATGTACCTCATTCCTCCTCTCATTTATTACTTCTAATGGAGGTATTATACTTTATTTCTTGTTGATTCATTGATCCTTTAGAATTAGGAGGTATCCTAGGGTTAGTCTAACACTTGGTATCATTTATTACTTTATTTATCTCACTAACTTGAAGTTTTTTTCTATTTCTGTCCATTATTCCCTCTTTTATGGGTTTTTATATACATTTATGATTACCTTAAATTGATCTAAAATTGGATAATAGTATTCAATGAGTAAGCATCTAAAATCATAAGGTATTTGGATCACAAATTTTCGTTAAATTTATACCTATATTATGTGTTGTATGGTAAATAGGCATGAACTGGGTGGTCTGAGTCAAATGAGTTATGTAATGATTTCAGTATTTGTGGTTACAAAGAGGTATTGATGGGTAGTATCCAATGAAAAAGGGTTTAGTTGAGCCTAGTATGGCATGATAGATTTTATTTGTGACTCTATAGTTAGTTGGGTTTAATAATGTTAGATATATAAATTCTTTTAATGGTTTTATAGATTATTTGGATTTGTAGGAATGCATTGGGAATGTCACAAGTGACTTTGGGTGATGATGATCATTGGTAGTGATGTGATATGGTTTTTCAGGATAATGAAAATAGTATCAACCATGTTCATGGTTAGGGAAACATGGTTAATATGTGTAAACAAAGGTTTAGTAAAGGTTTGTCCTGGGATTATTGGTGATTTCACTCGTTGTGGTTTTTCGATGGTGTCTTTAGGGTCATCCTCACATAGGATATGAATTAGGGAGGGGGTTTTGACCACTCGTTATGGGTAGAGGAATTAATACATTAAGAGGTAGATGAGATGGAGTTTTCCATCAATACGGAGGAGGTACTCACCATAGAAGTCCACAAATGATGGTTTCAGAGACCATAAAATGGGAGATAAGTCTCGCCTTTATATTGGTATTGATTGGTCAAGATTTTAGAAGGAAGGGTATCCCCATGCTTTGGGATCATTGGGCTATTAACATAGTGATTGTTTGAAGGAATAGTAAGTTCGTGGTAATTGAGATATGTCTTGTGAAAATGTCTGTGATATTAGGTTGACTCAAAAGGATTGTTTATTAATGTTGGAAGGTGGTTCTATGTTGTGTGTGTGGTTGTGTTGGCTTTTTATGTTATGTGAAATTAAATTATTGGAAGTATGTGGGATCTTCCATTGGGATAGACCATGGATGTATCATTAAACTTCAGAACTGGATAAGGAAATTAAAGTCTCACTTGTGGATACTGGTCACAGTTGGAGTGGGTTATGTGATATGTTCTTTTTTATTCACATTTTTTAAAACATTTTTATATGCATGGATGTAAGATGAGGACATATTTGGTGGTTTCCTACTGATTTCATACACAAACCTTGCACAAGACCTTCAATAAATGTGTAGACTTGATGGTTTTGATTATCTGAAATGGATCAGGATTGAGGTTTAGAGCTTAGTGGGCAGTAGCATGAAGAAGGTTCCCAAGCTTTATTGAATGAATTTTGGTAGATGGGCCAAGTGTTTCACTAGTTTTGGGTTGGTGATATTTTGGTTTTTTTCATGTATATATACTATCAGGCCATGAGTATCCTGATTACTCTTGAATGAATTAAATGACATATAGATATAATCTAGATAATAGTATTTATTTTGGATTCCTTCTATCACTGTTTAAAATTTCTTATAATGTGTTTGATTAATCACTTATTCATTTTTACCATTATTATTATATTATTATTATTATTATTATTATTACTATCACTGGGGGTATATTCTCCTTGGTATATGGGGAGGCAGGACTAAGGTAACATGGGAACCAATGATCTAGATACTATTCCAAGTGAATCAATATGGTGGGTTGGTTATATCATTTGGGAAATAAATTTTTTTTATGGGGTATGTCTAACTAAAATTGAGAGGTAGTTAGTTGATGAATTTTCCCAATATACTCAAAGTAAATTAAATTCTTTACTCAGGATAAAGTTTTTGAAATTATTATGAAGATAGATAACTCTAGAGTAGGAGAAGATAATAGGAATAGAGTGCTCTAATAGAGTGAGTAATCTAGTTATTTTTACATGAAAGGAGAGAGTGTTTCAAGAGTTAATCTTATTTTAAATTCATAGATATCATCATGTTGATGAATATGGAGATTATTTCTACACCATTATTTGTGTAATATATTATTTTGTATTTATTTAAGATCAAGGTATTAACATTGAGTATTAATAAATTTTTTTATTAAAGAGTGTGGTGTGTTTTCAATCACTGTGAGGGTTGTAAACCTATAAGTATAGTGATTCATTTTTGAATTTTTTTTTAAAAAATAATCATGCTTATAGTGAATTTTATTACACTATAACATCATTGAGTGTATGATTATTAGACATAGCTTAGTGTGGGTGAACCACGTAAACATTTATTATGTCTCTCTTTCTTTTAATCCTTTAATTTATTGTGTGGGAGAGAATTGAGTTTATACTAACCATGAAACTGGATCTTTGTGATGGTACATTTTTTTTTCATACCCTAATTTACCCACTCTTAGTTTATTTTCCTTACATGGGACCAATAATCATTTCTAGAGTAATATTTACCTCATTTTCAATCATAAGTAAATCACCAATCAATAATAGAATAGGATCCCACCATATAATAATAATAAAAGGTATCAACCCTATTATATATAACATAACCATCATTATAATGAGGTTTACCCAAGTCTTCTCATGAGCATAATGAAAACCCACAAGGAAGTGTATTATCTATAAATTTAAATCTTTTCAAAATGAATCTCCAGCCACTTGTTTCATCGTATTGATAAATTCATCACCCAATCAGACACTCACTATACGATCCACCTATAAACTAGGAATGAGTATATATTTCTTGTTATATAACTCTAAACATGGATTATTTTCTCAGTTCAAGTAACATTACCTATAATATTTTGTAATAATAACCAAACCTAAAAATAGAAACATAATCAAATTTTTTTATAAAAAAATTTAAAACATTTTTTCATGGATATATTCCATAACCTATACATTTTATAATAAAATAAAAGGGAAACACCTTTAAAGCCCTCTATTTGAAATAAATTCAATACATAACCCACTATTGAAAATCATTCATCAAAACCTCGTTTAAAAATAATTTCATCACATTTTATTAAGACCCCCAATTTAATTCATATCAAGATGGATATCAAAATCCACAATAAAATATATCATGTATATCAAAACCATATTTCACTATGAATCAATATTTTTATCAAATAATAAATAAAAACTCATATACTATTATTTTTCATGTGTAATACATAAATAATAATTATTTAAAATTCATTAAAAATTGATATAAAAACTATATAGAGATTGTAAAAGTTCAAAGACACATACCTAGATAATCTTTCCTTTTATTTTCTAGAAATCAATAATTTGATGATATCTATATAATTTAATAATGATCCTTATCATCATGATTACTAAATAAATAATCATTTATAAACCCAAAAAAATACTTATCATTTAATGAAGTTTGGAATATCTCATGTATGTTTATCATGGCACTCATCCCACTTTTCCATGGTCCATGTTATTTTTCATGGTTCATATATACCTCACTATAGTGGATCACACTGTAATGTCCTAACCCTAATCACCACTAAGATGATGGTTGAATCGGTGTCCAAATGGCCTCAAGAGCGCCTCCATGTACGTTAGAGGCTACCGACTAGAAGTGATGGTATTTTGATGGTATTATGGGGAGACTATACTCTCTAGATCATAGTATCACAATGGTTTATTAGATAATAAAAAATAGATATATACAGAAGTAGTAATAAAATAAAGAAAAGAAGTTGAAGAATAATATAATATCTAAATAAAAATCCCCAACACCAATTTACAAAAATGCATGTATGACAGATGATGCTACAAGTGAAAAAGTATACATTTACAAAAGAAAAGAAAAACCCCACGGCCAACTCCTTGAGAATCTTGAGAAAGTTCCCAGTCATGTTCTCTCAAGATCCAATGTACACAATATAGAACAAACAATTATTCCAAATACCTATATGGAAGAATATCTACTCAGGTGTCAAATAGTTCCCAAGTAGTGTTTGAGATATAAATCTCAGTAGATCAGCACCCATAATTTCTATCCTATTCCATTTCATGCAATTAATAATAAATGAAAGTGTGAAACCCATTATAAATTCAATGTGATAACAAATTAAATAATATAAACTTTGTTTGGGATCCTAAACTGAAACTCATCCCATACCACCTACTTCGGCCTAAGCCGTATATCTATATATTTGGGTAGATCCTCGTGCATCAGGATGAATCAATCCGAATATACCATAATATATAGTCTCTTCCCTCAAGAAAACCAAAAACTCTCCCTCATGCATGACTATAATCTCACCCTCAGGCATCGTGTGACTGTGTATCCAGCATTCAGGCATCCGACATAATCATATAATCTTCCCTTAGGCATTTAGTACTAGTGTTCCTAGAACTCATGCGATATGAAAGCTTGCACCAAACCCTTAGGTGTCAACACCAATCATGAGACCTCATACATCCCATATAATCATATACTCTTTACTCTGACATCAAGTACCTGTGCACATTTCCCTCAAGTAGAATGAAAGAACCTTCACCAAGCCCATATGAAGTATCATTAAACTAGAGTCATTTCCTTATATACTCAATATTTCAATCAGTATCAAACCCTCATGTATCAATCACATTGAAATCACATAATCTCAAAATATAAGAAAACAAAATCACAACTCTTGTATCAAACATACTAGATTTATCTTCATAAGACATAATGATCAAATTATAAAAAAATTATCATCTATCAAACCAATTCATTTCATTAATCCTATTTCCTAATTATCGTCATAATTATATCAAACCTGTTTGATTAATCATTTGAACTTATGGTTATTAATATATTAATTTACCAGATTAGCCAAATTTATTCTATCTTAAGAAATAACACAATTTATTATTTTTCCAAATCAAATTCTAATCCAGAAATCAAACAATTTATCTATATTTATTATAGGGATTTAAAGAAAAACATAACAAGTCTTAATAATGTTTAAGGCTAGCACACCAATCAGGTAGCCGCAAGTCTGGTTCTCCCTGCCTATAGACCTAAGGGGGTCTAAGGGTCAGTTTAAAATATACATTTATAATTTAATACTAATTTTTCAATTAGTCTATTTGTTCTCATGGCATGATGAAGTGATCCCACAAATCATAATTTCTATAAATATTTATATCAGATAAAAAGTGAGTTAGTTTAGACCACCTAAAAAATATTCCTCACAAGGCTTGAAACCACTATAAAGCATGTCATTGAATATATTCATATCATATCATTTAAACAATTTACATAAAATGTTATCATTTAATTATAATAAGAGTTGTGATCTTACCACCCTAATATGTTCCATTTAATTTAATTCATTTAAAAATTCATGGAAAATATTCCATCTTGAACATGAAAAACAAGTTGAGTCATAACATTTAAAATTTTAAAGAAGTAAATCCATCATGTGCAAGTCAATTCATTTAATTTAACCCATTTAATTTTCCTTATGACATGGAAAAAATAAAAGAGATAATCATCCAAATCATTAATCAAAAAAATGATTTAAATCACTAATCAATATTTTTTAATTTAGATGATAGTTTCCTCATCCAAGGGGTTTTATTATAAAATCATGAAATTTTGACTGAAAACTAACATTTTTATTGATTTATGAAAAACCATCGTACAGAGGAAACCACAAAAAAATCATGGTGGTCTAAAGTAAAGCAAACCTATATCATTGTTGACAACAAATTTCATCCCCTCCTCAAGAAAAGAACCAAAGAAAAATAAAGAACACATACTTTGATTTGTTGATGCCATAGAATCCAAAAAAATCTACTACCATGTTCCCCTCCCACCATGTATGAGAAACCTCCATATTATTACCTCTAAGAAAACTTCATTTTCTAATAGTATAAGAGTTATTCCATGGAATCCTACCCTTACCTAATAGTGAATTAAATAATAGCATGGAATCAGTCTACATCATTTTAATGTTTATCTTCCTTTGATTACATAAATCCAGCCCAGTAACCATGGCCAAAGCCTCCGCCTATAGAACACCTCCTCTACCAAAAAAGGTATCAAACACTGCAAAAATAGAACCCATTTGGACCCTTATGACCCTAACCCCACACATCTCCCCCTAGTTAAGGATCCCTCCGTATTGAGTTTTATACCCTGGCTTGGAGGATGCCATTGTACCCATTAGCCCTACCCAGAGATCCCCGACTAACTGTCGATTGAGAGATTTGGGACTAAAGAACACACAGATGGAGCAGAATGGAAATCAAGGCACAACCGGCATAGGTAGAGAAAGGAATTATTCATTTTAAAAAGGATGCATACTTGGGATCCTGAGCCATTTTTTTGTCAAACGTCGTTCCTGGCCAGCCAGATGGTCCAGCATCCTGCAATCAAGATTATAGTCCTGGCCTTCCTCTCAGCCCTGTGAGAACCCACTCCTCTAAACCACGAACACAGGAATCTTTTATGTTCCCCTTTAGATGCATCCCAACCAAAGAAGGCCCCAAAAATCTATTAAATCTATTTTTTCCATTAACTATTATAAAATAAATGCCTCACTGTTTCTTGGTTTGGGGACCTGCAACACCCACACCTAGAATCCATATGAACACTCATACGCTTCAAATTCTAATCAGTAGGAAGAGCTTTGTTCCTCAAATTCCAAAATAGGAAATTATATTTGGAAGTTAACTCCTTACACCGCAGAGTGACCCCTCACTGATCTTTAGTTAAAATGTCCCTCGTAATATGAGAAAACTCTTTGATAGAAAAAATACTCAACATCGAACCGGTGAATATAAGTTTATCTGGAACATAACTAGCAACAATTTTATTGAAAAAAACACGCTTATCCTCATCAATAATGTCTTGAATGAACCTGGGATGACCAATATTCTCACTGAAAGATATGTCTGGGTGGGGTATCTCAGGAAATACAGCCTACCTGCCCCCCCAATCTTGGTGCCAAAAATTTATGTTCCCTATACCCACTAGCCACTGAGAATGTTGTTTCAAAATTTCTACAGCTACACACACTCACTAAAAATCATGTGAATAACCGGTATATTACATGTGAAAAAAGTTATGAACTTTCTACCTTAGGTGTAACAATGACTAAAAATGGGGGTTGACATCTGAGTTACTCTACACCATCAAAACCTTGTTTCTTTTGTAAATAAGAATATGTTTAAACTTTTTCACACTGATATGAATCCAAAAACACCAAAATCATGTCAATCAAATCATTATTGTAGGATATGTTGATGATTGATGATTTATAAAAAATAAAAAATAATGATATGAGAGAGTGTGGAAGATATAATGGGAGAAGAGAAAGGTAGGGAGAAAATACCTGAGGGGGAGGGAAAACGTTCAGCCCCCCCCCCCCCCTCTTTCCCCCTATTTATATACTTTTTTAATTGAATTTATATTAATTTTAAGATAATTATTAATTTTTTAAATCATTAAAGGTTATTTTAAAAACATCTAGGTGCCACCCATAAAATACCCAAGGCTCCCCTTTAATTACCATTTATTAATTTAATAATTTAAATCAATTTCCCCAACCAATAAATATATCTTTAAAGTAATCATTATATATATATACTATTAAATATTATATTTAAAATTTAATAATAATTATTATTATTATAAAATATAACCTATCATTGTAACCATTAGGATTTTAATGACAACAACCATTAAATAATGATAAAAGCTAATAAATTAATATTTATTTCACATTTTCATTTAATTAGAATAATTAATAATATCAAAATTATTACATTGCCAACTTATTATTTACCTCTCAACATAATTTATTACTTTTGGAATTATATTTTTATTTTTTTCAACACAAATAATAAAATTAATAGAAAATTATTATTATTATTTATAACTACCCAAAAATATATTTATAAACCAATTTAATTCTCTTGAGGTGAAATCTGACCAAAACGTATGATGCTTTCAAATGTTATATCCCACATAAGGTAAACAATTCATTTCAAACCTAATAGTAGTCACAAATTTCTCATACGAAATACCATTTGTGAGAAATTATTTATTTATTAAATAAAAAATGGAATTAAGAAATTAATTAAATTTAAAGAGAGTATTATCACATGAAAGGTTTCCAAAAACCAGATTAAAATTAATGTTATACCCTACCTATGGTAAACCCAGTGTTCCAGACATAATATTGGTCTCAAACTTTGCATGGAATGCTCTGTTTGTGAGAAAATAATTATTTATTATATAAAAAATGGAATAATAATTAATTAAAAAAAGATAGTATTATCATGTGCGATGTTTCAAAATATCCAATGTGAATAATGTTTATACCCTTCCTAAGATAAAACCCAGATTAAAAACATAACGGTGGTCTCACATTTCTCTTATGATACAGTGTTTGAGATTCATCTCATTTTTTTGGAAAGAAAAATGCACACGCCTATAAATAAAATATATTTAATATCTTAATTCTATCAATGTTGAGGGTCTAAAGGCCTCATAATCCCATGATGACTCATCTTCTTACTCTAAAAATATTTCACTAAATATTTTAATATTCTAAATAATTATTTTACCTTTTGGTAAATCCCTAATAATTACATGTATCAAAAAATTAAATTTTCACACCAAAATACTTTCAATTTATTAACAAAAGTGGGGTTTTATTATCATTTAGAAATAAGGATGTTACAACATCCCCACCTTAGAACATCTCATCCATGAGAATACTTCAGGAATAACAAAAACAACACCTGACTAACAAGGTTCATCTCAGATGGTCACATTGCGTTTCCAAATGCAAAACGCGCCTTTAAGCATTGATTTGGTAAGCGACACTTAAGCCCTTAAGATTCGAGCTGATGCCTATTTTTTCAACCAAAGCATTGAAATGATGCTCATGTGATCTTGTTTAGCTAGAGACATGACCATGTTTTTATCTCTTGAAAAAAATACTTTTTGGATCACCCCACCATATGTCTTAACCTTTTAAAATGGGTCTAATTCAGAGCCACAACACCTCAACAATAGAAATTTCCATAAGAACACACCTTAAAGCGTTTGAGTGATTCTCCAAGAGTGAATTTATTTAATAGAACAAATCCAATTACTTTCAAGGTCATATTAGGGACCCCATAAAAAAGAAATGATGGAATTCCAAATCAACCAATCAGAACTAGTCACGCAAGATTTCCAAGAAGATAGTGTCACCCTTTAAACCACACTCACCCTAACCCAACAGTGTGCTTCACTGGTTGTCCACTTAAACAATCCCAACAGATTTTGAATTGTTATCATAGTGTAAGACTAACACTCTTTTAGTGCATCTAGGATGTAGTCAAGATAGGGGACATGCTCATCACTTAAAGAAGAGTCCACTAAGGGGGTTAGAATATTACCAAGAAGATCAGTCAAACCACTACTAGACAAACTCCCTTGTAAGAAGCTTAAATTCACCTATCAACGTAAAAAAATTAACCACCCACCAATCCTTTAACACCCGAGGAATTGTTGTGAACCTTAAAGATTAACCACTGAAGTCCACCCACAACCATTGGTGTTTCTCAGAGGTTTCATAAACTTCCAACCACACCAACTCCACAATGCCAACCCAGAACCAAAAAATCTACAATAAAATATACATGATTCTCCCCACCTTAAGAGTTTACTAGTCATGAAAAAAAAATGGATAGGCCAGCTACTCAAAAGTTTACTAGGTTAGAACCACCACAAACAAAACTACTTAAACCATTGTCATGAAAATAAAAACCAAACTGATCTGTGTGTCGAAACACTTGAGTCTCTAAAAGTCATCTCAAGCATTTGGATGAACTTAATTTCTTTATGCCCAGGAAACTCTACCTCGGACATGACCTCAGACCATACCCAACAGCATAAGGCTCGATAAGCCTACCAAACTCAAATGGTTTTTTATGTCATTTAACACTCGATCAATACTACGTACATGTATACATGCCACCCTGATAATCCAAAAGCAATACGAAAAATACTGAAAACTATCCATATATTTTATTCCCTTTGAATTTAGGCAACAGATTGTATGTACAATAAATTTAACCCTAAGTCGTATTTCACCATACGACCATTAACCCAGATGATTTTATTCCATGATTTCTATTACTAAGGGAAAGGGGTCAAAGATTCCATAACCAGCCATCTGAACAATGTTGTCGTTATAAACAAGGAGTCTTACAAGGGAAAACCACACCTGAATGGAAAAAAACCTCATAAACTCAAAATATTTAGCAAGGAATCTGAATTCTGTGTGTGGTACCTACTATGAGTCATCTCCTTATGAAATAATAAGCGTCGACCCTATCACTAATTTATGAAAAACCGAAAACCCTATGCTCAAAATCCAATCCTTTAAGCCATTTATAAAAAAGTAAACAAACTGTGGAAAATTATCATGTTTTCATTCCAAGTCTACTCAAATGAAAAGCTCAAGATACCTATACTTGAGGGATTAAATGAAGAAAATATATACATGATCCATTTTCAAGTTATTTCATTTATTCACATTTTAATATTTATCCATTTAAAAGATTTAACAAATACATCAAAGAAAAGCACGAAAGTTTCAACAAAATTTCTTATTTTAAAACATTTTACACTTCTTAACATTTAGTCATAATTAGAAAATTTACCAGAATAAATTCCTATTAAGTTATTAATGATAAGGCAACCTATGGGGGTCCCGTTAATCCAATATGGTTTCATTAGAATAAAACCCAATAGAATTTTCTTAAACATTTAATGTTGTAAATAGTCATTAAGGGTTATCTCAAAAGGATCATGCCCAAATTGACTTAATTGGGTCTAGTTGATCATTTATATTGTTAACCAGTTCATTTTAAATTAATGTTGAACAACCTTTAATCGTGTTTAAATCTCAAATATGGCTTGAGTATACCGGTTACATTTTAACATTTTTAATCTTCCCATACACATTAAAACTGAAAATTAGATCCCATTTTAATTGAAACTATTTAACTTTATCCCATTCCACCAATTAAATATTAAAAACAAAGCGAATCATATTGGTACAAATATATAACATAGAGCAACATGCTAAAATCATAGAAGCATGGAATACTAAATAGGTAAGCCATGCTAATAATTGAGGAAACATGAAAAAAATAGCTAAGCATGTTATAAAATAAAGCATGTAATAGCTCTCGAGGAACACAAATAATATCATCAAACATCCAACATATGCAAATATATGGAATATCATATAAATGACATGTGAATGTATTTGTACCTATTTTGATTCATACAATTCTTTAACCTTGCCATACTAGGATAAGGGTAAAATACCTTAAATCTCATAAATACATAAGAATCGGTAAATAAACCATTAAATAAAGGAGAAATCATATCAAATATAATAGAAAAAATCTTTAAAAACAATCCCAACCCTGGCCACTTAGTCATTTCCCATACATTGGGCAATCAGTCCCAGGAACGCCTTTCTACCAAGAACTGACACATTCCTAGTCTCTAGTCTACCAACCCCAAATAGTAAGACAGAAGAAAAAATAAAACACTGATTCCAATTTGTAAAATCTTGACTCACCTAACTATAAAGACGGTGGTCAGACTGATTTCCACATGGCCCCAAGCGCACCTACTCATACGCCAGAGTCTGCTGACTAGCAGAGATGGTCTATTGATGGTACGCTGGGGAGACTATGCCCTCTAGATCAGATTAGAATAGTGGTTTATCATATAATAAGTAATATATAGATGTAGAAATAGTAATTAAATAAAGACAATCACACGAAGAATAAGATAAAATTTGAATAGAAATGAAAAACTCCAATTTACAATAATTCATGTATGATTGATGATTCTACTAGTACAAGTTGTAAAAATTTACAAATGAAAAGAGAAATCCAATAGTCAACTCCTCAATAATCCTGAGCAAGATCCCAGTCTTATGCTCCCTAGCTCCCATGTACACAACACAACACAAGAAATGAATCTAGATACATGTAAGCAAGAATATCTAATTGGGTGACAAATGGCTCCTGAGGAGGGTGTGAGATATAAATCTCAGTAGGTTGGCACCCATGGTGTCTTTCCCAGTAAATTTCTTGAAATTAATAATAAATTACATTATTAAACACATTATAAATCCAAATTCACAACAAATTAAGTAATAGAAACTTGGTCTGGGATCCTAAATGTTCCCTCATCCCATACCACCTACTTCAGACTAATACAGATATCTTTGTATTTGGGTAGATCCTCCTACATTAGAATGAATCACTCATAATATTCCATAACATATGGAATATTCCCTCAGGCTAATAAAAACCTCACCCTTAGGAATAACTAGAATATATCCCTTAGGTATTGTGTGACTATGCATCAATCCCTCAGGAATCTGACATAATCAAATAATCTACCCTATGGCATTTAGTACCAGCGTGCAAAGCCCTTAGCCGGTATAGAATCATACATCAATTACTTAGGTTTCAAAACCAATCATGAGTCCTCATACATCCCATATAATCAAATACATTTCCCTTGGGCATCATGTACCTGTGCACTTCTCCCTCAATAAGTATGAAAGAGTATTCACCAAGCCGTCAGGTGTCCACATTAAACTTGAGTTATATCCATACAAACTCAATATACTAATCAATATCAAACCATTAGGTAACAATCAAATAGATATCACATAATCTCAAAATCTGAGAAAACAAGATTACAACTCTAGAATCAAACATACCATATTTATCTTCACACGACACAATGATCAGTTTGTTAAAAATTTTCATCTTTCAGACCAATTAATTTCACTAATCTAGGTTCCGGATTATCATCATAATTCTATCAAACATATTTAATAAATCATTTTACCCTAAGGTCATTAATATATTAATTTACCAAATTAGCCAAAGTGATTCTATCATAAAAATCACACAATTTATTATTATTCCAACTCAAAGTATAATCCATTAATCAAAAAATTTATCCAAATTTATTGTAGGGATTTAAATCAAAACATAACAAGTATTAATACTTTCAAGGGAAGAGACATAAATTGGGTGGAAACAGGTTTTAGTCTCCACACCTACAAACCCAAGTTGATCTAAGAGGTGTTTTAAAATGAATAGTGATAATTTAATAAGAATTACTCAATTTATCTGGATGTTCCCACGACATGACGATGCAATCCCACATATCACAATTACTATAAAAAATTATATCATATTAAATGTGATTTAGTTTATACCGTCCAAAAAATTCATTTCAAGGCATGAAACCACCATAAAGCATGTCTTTAAATATATTAAAATCATATCATTGAAATATTTTACATAAAATGTGCTTATTTAATTATTACAAGAGTTGTGGTCGTACAACCCTAATATGTTCCATTTATTTTAATTAATTGAAAACTTCAAGGAAAATAGGTCATCTTGAACATTCTAAACAAGGTGAGGCATGACATTTAAACATTTAAAGATGTAAATTCATCATGTTCAAACCATTTCATTAAAGTCAACCCATTCAATTTTTATTATGATATGAAAAATAGAAAATTGATAATCATCCAAATCATTAATCAAAAGAATTATTTAAATCACTAATAAATACTTTTTGGTTTAGAAGACAGTGCACCTCATCGAATGTGATTTATTATAAAATCATGACATTGTTTATTAAACAATTAATTTAACATATTAAAAAATTTATTTAAGAATTCATAATTAATTTCATAAAAGAAACACTGAAATAATTATTAAATATAAAGGGTAGACAGAAAGGGAATCTTACGGCTACACACACATGCCAAAAATCATGTCAAAAAATTGTATATTATATGTGGAAAAGTTAAGGACATTCTAAATTAGGTTAAATGATGACTAATGACGAGGCTTGATGTTTGATTTAAACTGCACCATTGAAACCTTATTTCTTTCATAAACAAAAATATGTTCAAAATTATTCTCATTGATACGAACTTAATGAAACTGATGGTGCATCAATCTGATCAATATTGTAGGATATATCAATGATTGAATATTTAGAAAAAAATAATATGAGAGGGGGTGGAAAAGAGTGGGAGAGAAGAAAATGGTAAGGAGAAAAAAACGTGAGGGGAGTAAATACTTGAAGCCCCCCCCATCATTTACCCTTTATTTATATAAATTTTTTAAATGGAATTTATATTCATTTAAAGATAACTATTAATTATTTAAATAAATAATGGTTATTTTAAAAACATCTAGGCACCACCTAAGAAAGGCCTAATGATCCCCTTTAATTACCATTTATTTATTTAATAATTTAAATCAATTTCCCAAAATAAAAATATATATCTTTAAAGTCATCATTGTATATATATATACTCTTCAATATTATATTTTTAAATTAATAATAATAATAACAATAATAAAAATTATTATTGTTATTAAATATAACCCATCACATTAACCATTGATTTTTTAAATACAACTATTAAATATCGATAAAATCCAATAAATAAATATTTATTGAAAATTTGTATTTAATTGGGATAGTTAATGATATCATAATTATTACATTACCCACTTCTTATTTAGCTCGCAACACAATTTATTAATTATGGAATTATATTTTAATTTTTTTCAACAAAAATAATTATATTAACAATAAAATTATTATTGTTATTTATGATTTCATAAAAAATATTTATTAAACAATTAAATTATCTTCAGTTGTGATCTGACCAAACATCTGATGCTCACAAATTGTATACACCACCTAAGGTAAACCCCACATTCTGGACCAAACTATAGTCTCAGATTTCTCATACGCCGCACCGTTTGTGAGAAATTAATTAATTACTATATAAAAACAGAATAAAAAATTAATTAAAAATAAAGAGGGTATTATTAGGTATGTGGTTACCAAACACCCGACACACATTAAAGTTATACCCTCCCTAGGGAAAACCTATTGTTCTGGACCTAATAGTGGTACTGTATTTCTCATATAATGCATTGTTTATGACAAATTAATTAATTATTATATAAAAATTGAAATAATAAATTAATTAAATAAAGAGGGTAGTATCACATCTGATGTTTCAAAATACCTAACACATATAATGGTTATACGCTGCATATGGTAAACCCCATGTTACGGACCAAACGATGGTCTCATATTTCTCATACAATGCACTATTTAAGTGTTATTTCACTTTTTTGAAAAAAACACACTCCTATGAATAAAATATATTTAATATATTTATTCTATCAACGTCGTGGATCTACAGGCCTCAGAGTCCCATTTTGACTTATCATCTAACTCTAAAAATATTTTATAAAATATTTAAAAGTGCCAAAGAAGTATTTTATCCTTTGGTAAAGCCATAATAAATGCAATTATTGAAAAATTAAATTTTCACACCAAAGTACTTGTAATTTATTAACAAAAGTGGGGTTTTTTTATCATTTGAAAATGAGGATGTTACACACACAATCTTGAGATAGTGTCATAGCCGCTAAGAATCTTGGCATTACATCAATGTAACTCTCTGGTCTTAAGGTTTTGATGAAGAATGAGAAAATGAATAAATATCTTAAAATTGGCATGGATCTCATTGCAAATGTCATAAAACCATAACTTAATGCCTTAAACTTATAAATGTAAAACATAAGGGTTTATATCATATTATATAGTTACTAAATGCTATAAATAATTCAAAAGTTAATAAAAAACAATCTATATCGCATACCTATATTATTCTAACCAATTTCATGTATTTCATTCACTGTTCTTTATAAATTCCACCATGATAAAAAAAATTGTATGGAAACAGCTTCAACGAGATGATAGAAATAAACAAGTGATGTGTCAAAGATTAAAGGGATGAAACCACTTATTAAAAAAACACCCTCACTATTTTATTGATTTAATATGAGAACCATATTTTTAATAGAATCAGAACTCTATTAATCATTATAATTTCCTTCAATCCATATCACCTCCATTAATTAAATTTCCCATTGTTTACATTCCCCTTTTTGACCACCATAAATCAATATATCCCTAAAATATCTAATTTAAAATAACTAGAATACATGACTCCCCAAGTCAATATTCTTTTTATTAATCTAATTTAAGTTTTGAGTAAAGATATTACCATGTCATTAATTTCAATAGGAATCCCCATATTATCTTACACATTAAATTATTTTAATGGGTACCCATCAATTACATGTTAATAAAAATAATATCTCAAGATTAAATAAAAACATTTAATCACCTTACCTTGTAAATACTTCCACCTTAAAACCCTCTAATACATTCCTTATATTTTATTTAATTGAATATTATCCATAAATACCACACCATAAAGAATTATCCTTTAATTAATAATTAAAATTGTAAATATATTCTCTTTTTCTATAGAAATATCACTTTAATAAATGAATTCAAATAAATATCCAAATTAATTAAATAAATTAAAAAATATATTTTTATATGTTAATCATTGCTTCTTAAGATAAGGATGCTGATTAGAACTATTCGAGAAATGACATCACTATAAATGGATTGTCATTCATGAAGTGCATGTCAAGGAGTGTCAAAGTGGACATGTGACAGTTTTCTAAATATGGTATGATATGGAGATGAGTTAGAACTAATAGAGAATAATATAGTTAGTTATAAGATTAATTATTGAGTTATTCAGAATTGAGATAAGGAATAATAATAACATTTTTATTCTATGTGAAGCCTTAAAAAGTAAAATTGATTATGCCTTAGATATAATATTTAGTTTAATTAATAGAGGAGTTAAAAATGAGATAATTTTTATATGGTTGGATTTTTTAATAAAACAAAGACAAAAATAAATTCTTTCAGAAATTCAAGAGGTTTTTATCAGATGATATTCAAACATTTTAAATGAATTGAATAAGAATAAATTATAGAGATTAAACCACTAACACCTGGAAAACTAGGAATTAGTGGTTCGGTTAGGGTTTTATTACGAGAAAAATATCTGGAGTCTTAAATTTCATTTTGATTTTAGATATATTTTTATGACAGAATTTATTTTTTCGACTAAATGATCATTTTTATTCTTATTCATAATTAATTAAATTATTCTTAAATTTTTAATCATTTAATTCCCATAAATATATTTGATTCGTATACAATAGAATGAATTTAATTATTGACTGAACCAGTGTGTATTTTCATGCCATGATATTGCAATCAACTTTGAGTTTGTTATTAAAATGTATTTCTCTTAATTGAGAGTTATGATCATGGTGGATTCTTTATTGTATCTCTGTGTTTAGTAATTATTGAACACAATTTTCATCTCTCAAAGGAATGTGTTTACTAATATCGATATTTCATCATAATTTCTTATTATTAAATAGTGGTTGGTGTGTATTTAATTATCATAGTCTATAAATAGTGTGATTTACATTGAAAAATATATTCTTACAATGAAGGAGAATCTAACGCGTCAGCCAGAGTAACTGACTATTGACCAGATCTGGGGACACCACATGACCTCAAGTGTTCCTCCCTATATTCTAGATGTTTTTCACTAGAATATAGAGTCTATGAGAAGTGTTGGGATACTATACTCTTGGTCTCATCATATAAAATATCATTAAATAACATAATCATCATATAAAGCATCAGATTAAATGCATGGAAATATAATTAAAGTTCATCCAATGGTAACAGAAAAATATAGCATGTTATAAAAATATGTACCCATGTGGATCACATGGTCAAGAAATAATGATTTATTAATAGGTCAATAAAATAAAAAATAAAAAAAGACTAAAATATTGGATATATAACCATAAAACCTGAGTCCAACCCCAAAATTTTCTCTAGAAACTCTATCGAGATAGTCTAATAAAATATCTTATAAAACTTATAACCTGAAATCCAAGCATAACTTCCACACTTTCATTGGGATGATCATGCAAGGTGTGAGAATTAAACTTAATAGGGGACCGCTAATGTGTTCCTCTTATAAACCATTATATATAATGCATGCATGTATGGGATGATAAATAAACATGTAATATACCATATTTAAGAAATTGTGTCATGTCACCATGTACTAACCAAGACACCACGGATCCCATCAGGGGAAAGGAAAAAAATATAAACCTAAATGTTTAGACATAACATCAAGGGAAAGGAAATATATAGTGAGACCCAAGATCATAAAATTCTTATTTAGAGGCAGGAAAAAAAGCAAGACCCAGGGTTATAGAGTAACTGGGGATTCTCTAATGTGGTGGTGATCCATCTAGTACCTAGGAATAGTGAACACCTAGGTGATAAAATATCTACAACCCAATTACTAGGTCTTATGATAAAACCATTGTTAAACAATATCATCAACATCAATATGACATACAATAAATGTATCCTGGAAAGGAATTACATATACATACCTACATATAAAGGAAACTATGAATCATCTCACAGTCTTATGATCTTCCCAGAACTCTAGAAGTATGATTTCATATGTTCTATACTACTACACCGCAGTTCCTAGGTCACTATACCACAACCTCATATGTTTCTAAATAAAAAGATCAAGATATATGAAAATAATAATATACAGTAGTCAATCCAATTCCCTAGATCTCGACAAGCCATTGATCCATATTTATCCCTAAATTAAAGGATAGAACGTATAGCTCAACATATAATTCTATAACCAACCACTCCATACACATCCATCACAAAAATAACTATAGTTATACAATACCCATGATGTTCTTATTCCCATAGGTAACCCTCAAACCAGAAGACTATCCCTTGGGTCAAAACCAAACCACACCAAAATTATAATCCTTCAATAGGTCATCCACTTCCCCTTGGGGTCTCAAGGAAATTTACTCTGAAACTAACCTAGCCAAGTTATGGTCTCATTATTCTCTACTAATTAAGAAAAAACCAAACGAAACTCATGAAAAATTTACAAAAAGTGACCACTCTTTCTACACTAGAAATTTAGCTTAAGGAATCCAATGTTTCCACATTACTATCACCAAGTTACACTATTCACACATAATGAGAGTGACTACTCTCTCCCATGATCCCATAATCTATTTATAATTTACTGTATAATATAATCCCATTGTGGGGACCCTTAATAAATTATAGACATTGTTCCCCATTGTGGCATAGTCGCTTAGCCTCTATCAACTCCAATGCTCACATGACACAGTCAATTAATTCCTTAAGGCTTAACCCTAGCCTAACACACATTAATGGAGTCACTCTACCCCCATAATATAATTCAAATACCTATAATCCTTACCAAATATATAGACATGTAATGAACATAAATTCACATCTATATGATTAAGTATAAAAGGAACCACCTACACCAAAATGAAGTTATTCACATTAAGAAAAGATTGTATGATACTCATCCAAGCATATGCCATTTCATTACAATATAAAAGGTCATATCCCACATCACATAAACTTGGTAATTAACTATAATAATTTATACGTAATTATAAAAATTAACTCAATGAGGCATATTCTATAAAAACTCACTGAGTATTGTCAAAACATGAAAATCATAACTAACTGTATGGAACAATGCACATTATACCATCAGATCCCCTGAGACCAAAATCCCCATGAATAATTACCCAATAAATTTCTAATTAAAATTAAATTTTTATACATTCCAAAAAAATCAATGATTAATGTACAACAAAATAAAATAATATCATCCAAAGGTTCTTACCCGACTCAGGAATCCTCAAGCCTTCATACCACGAATCCATATTATTTGGAGATGATTTTATCATTTTTTTTATTTAATCTTATATAAGTAATTAAGTATAACCAAAAAATAATTATAGTAGATAATAGAGAAAAATAAATAAATATAGAATGATATTTACCACCATTTATCTTGATGAAACTATAAAAAGTCACCTTAGATCCATGGGGGAAAGGGGGTACAAAGAGACTGGGAGAGGGTAACCCTGCCTCTGGTGTGATTGAATAAAATAATAGACCCCTAAGTGGGGATCTTTACACAAAATTTAAAAAAACTTTTTTTTCAGCTCTAATTTTAGAAATAGGACTAGAGTTCATTGGGTACCTAGTACACAATCACTGAGTAATCGGTGGCCTCATAGAAGGGTTATACCTCTAGCCACCACACTGCAAACATGGTAACCCTCGACCAACTATCCAATGGAATATGTATTTTTCTATCAACCCATAAATAGTAAATAGGTACCTGGTTCCCTCCAACTGGTTACTCAGTGGCTACTACATTATTCTTTATTTAACCACCACTATGATCTTTGGTACCTAAACCTCTACAATTTCATTGAGTATTTTAATAAACTTCAAAATTGTGAAAATCATCTCCTAGAGATATCCCGACACTAATAATTTGAATATGAACCTAATTTAACAAAAAAATCTACTCCAAATATTAAAATTCAAATTCCATATGAATTAACGTTCCTGTAATGATGGGGATCATTACAAAATCTCCACTAAATGGATTATATTCCTTTAAAAACATCTGAGATAATATCAATCCAACCATCATAATCTATTTCCACTACTCATTCTTGACTTTTACCAGTTATGACTCTAATATTAATTTTCTAAGTCTAGACCAAATGAATTTTTAACAAAACATCTCAATCCATCACCACTCAAGAATCAATAATCATCTTTGCAATTATTCCAATACCAAAACTATAATTACTATATATTAATCACATGTAAAATCACTCATAGAATATTAAATGAACTATATTCCTCAAAACATACATTAGAACACTACAGTACAAATTCTTAATCTAAAACTCGATTCCTCGATTCGAACAACTCCATAGAAACAAATTAGCTCCCTCTAGACTATTTCCTAAAAATCAATAATCATCAACTTTATAATGAACTAATAGTAAAAAATATGAAAACTAAAACAGTCAATTTGGAATGGTCAAAAAGCCAGTAACTAAATCCCACCAACATACCATCTATAATATACATTGTTGGTCGGAGTGGATACTCAAGAGGGGGGTGAATTGAGTTCCAATTAAAATTTCTGTTAAAAATATTTCTCAAAAAATCCCCCAATTTAAAAACAAAGTTAAACTTTAGTGAATCTATACAGAGTGTAAAGGTTCAATCAGTTTCTCAAAGATTGATTAGGTCTCAGTTAGCTTAATCTGAAGATTAAATTAACTTATGAAACTAACTTACTGATTTAAAATAAGTATAAACACTTGGAATTTAACTATCAAAGTAGCTTTAAAATAATTTTGTATTTTAAAGTTATAGCAGCGGAATATTAAATAAATATAAAGTATACTTATAGACTTAAAAATTCACAGCATAGTAAACCAAGAGGTTTAGTATCAAGTCGATACTTATTCCTCTCAACAATTTATATAAATTGATCCACAACCTAGATCAGGGGTAAACAACAGTATAATAATGTCTAGGTCAAAAAACCTCTACCACAGTTCTTCGTGGGAAAAACAAACAACAGCACACAGGATGTCTAGGTCTTACTCGACCTCTACCACTATCCACAGTGGGAAACAAAGGGTTATGAAGTTTGAATGAGGATTTAAGAATCCTCCATCTTAGTACAGGAGTCATTATGTGTGTAAAATAAACACGGTACACACACTGCTTGAAATTTAAATAAAAGAATCACTAAGATAAGTATGATTGAGTTTAGAAATGCTTTAGTGATTATCAGTGCAGCTCTGGACTTGTTTGGTTTATCAGAAAAGCTTCTAAGTCCTTCTCTGGTTTCTTGTTCAGAAAACAGAGTGTCGTTTTCTTCCTTGGTTCTTGGTCCATCTTAGCAGCCTGAGTGCATGAAATTTTTGTTGTAGTTCTTCACTGAAGATGCAGCTTGTGTTCTCCTATAGAATAGGTTTCTTCGTGTATGTCCAGGATTCTTGGAGTATGGATGTAGACTTAGTGAAAAATGCTCCACATTTGAATGCAGTTCAGCTCTTCGATCTTTCACCCTTCGTGTGTCTTCTTAGTTCCTCGATTCTCTCTTTTTCAAAAATTGTATATTGCACGATCTTTTTCTATCCCTTTATAGCTTTCATATTTGGAAGAAAAGAATAATTACTTTTTGCATGGGTACTAGGTACGGTTCCCTGACATGGAAATAGAGATCATTAAATAACATTAACTGCATTAAAAACATCAAATGTAATCGTTAGCTTAATAAAAAAATAGTATTAAGAGTATAGAGTACAGAGTTTGACTGGTTGGTCAATCATTAGTAGCTTGTGTTGGTAAAAGTGTACAGTGTCATGGGATCTTCAATCAGTAGCTCTTACTCTTGCATCGGTAGCTCTATATAACAGTTTCTCTCCATCGGTAGCTCTTGCTCCATCGGTAGCTCTTGATCTATCGGTAGCTCGATGTATCAATAACTATCTGTGAACTGGATCTATCGGTAGACTTCTGTCTATCGATAGATTGGGTCTGTTTGTTAGTCGGTAGCTCGGTAGACTGGTTCTATCGGTATACTTCCTCATATCGGTAGCTCTGGTTTGTGATTGTCAGTACTCGTATCAGTAGGCTTACTCTATCGGTAACTACTGGTAGACATGCACATCGGTAGCTCGTCTGTTCTATCGGTAGACTTTGTGTCTGCTTACTGGTAACTCTGTTTATATCAGTGACCTTAGTGTATCGGTGACTCTTTCTATCGGTAGACTAAGTCTATCGGTAGACTAAGTACCAGTAGCTCTTTATTAGTAGCTATGTGCATATCAGTAGCTTACACTTATATGTTTTTATGAAAAACACGTCTGATTGGGTTAGAATTATTTCAGAACTTATATAAACATGGATAAAAAAAGATTAACATATCTCAGGGATTATTTTAATATTATTATCATCTTGATCACCGATTGAAAGAATTAATATATAGAAAAACATTAGATTAAGATTATCAAAGTATATGAAAGTATGATTGGGATTATCAAAACCGGTGAGGTCAACAATCTCCCCATTTTTGATAATCACAACTTATAAAATTATAGTTTTAAAATAGTGAGCAGTTGTATCAGAGGAAATATCATTAAGTGAAATTATCTCATAGAAACAGTATTTTATAGAACATAATGAATCAGAGGTGGAAGAAAATGTGATAGTATCAGAGATAAAATTAAATGCAACGATATCAAAAGTAACATTTAGTGGTATCAAAGAGTTAAATGAAATGGTATCAGAGAACTAAATGTAATGGTATCAAATAATGAAAGGAAAAGCACTAGTATCAGAAAGTCAAAGCATGATAGAGAAAATTTCTCCCCCTTTGATACTCTCTCCCACTTTGTAAAAGCCTGGTAAACTATATCTCCCCCTTAAATCCCTGTAGAACATTTCTCCCCCTTTGTGAAAATCAAAAAGTGGGAAATAATAATAAATAGAAAAAGTAGCACAATGAGAAAGAAAGGAAATCCAATTGTATTAGATGTTTTCAAAAAGTTACAGAGACATAACATAAAATATAGTGGATTCCTATCAAAAAGTCTAGCCACTTGTTCAATCCACATCCTCAATGTGAGATTTGCCTTTTGGTTCAGAAGAGGATTCAGGTGAAGGCTTAGGAATTCCAGAAATGACCATTAGAGGCTAAGAAACTGACACTGTTCCTGGTCTGTACTGAGGAGTCCATTGTGTGATCATAGGATTGAGACTTTGAATTGCTTGGACAGGAGACATTTGAATTGGAGAAGCAACAGAGGCAGAGGCAGGCAAAGAAGGAGGTACAATTACTAGCCTATCATCAACATGTAGAAAAGTCAGCAACAGATTTCTGAAGTCCATAATTATTTCTCCCCCTCTCTCCATGGCAGATATGAAAGTCATATTTGTTCTCCATAAATTTTTCCAATGCTAGAGTCAATTCCCTTAGCTTTCTAACTTGCTCTCTGAAGGCTTGATTGACAGGAGTCAGTTTCATATTCTCTATCAGATTCTTGAAGTGACTGGTCATTTGGGATTTTGTGTATATCTTTGAGAAATAGGATTCCACCTTTTATTTCACTTCTTTCTGAGAGGCAGAAGCTTCTTGCATATAATCTTGGACTATTTTCATTATCTCTCTGGCTGAATCTCTGGTAGAAAGCACAACACTGCTCAGCTCAGATGAGTCCACAAACCCACTGGTTGAAACTAAACCATGTTCCTCCTTCATCACAGCTCGAAACTGATTCAAATCCACTAAACGTTTAGATGTAAGAGAACCAACAGAGAAAAATATAGTCCCTTTGAAGCTTTTGGTCAATCCACATATAATATTTTGAACTTGGGAATCCTTGGTTGTAATATGATATTTCATAGAAGTTTTGAAACCTTCAAATACTGAAACCATCTGTCTTACAACACACTTCACATAAGCTATGTCCTTATATGCTTGGGATTTTGAGCTCATGTAAGAGTCTAATGAAACAACATATTCTTTTAGAGATTCAAGATCTTATTCAAGTCTAGAAACTTGAGCCTCACATTCTTTAACTTCTTTAACTATTTCTCCCATAAAGGGTTGATAAATTACAGGAAAGATAAAGTTCAAAAGATCTTTCCAACATACTTGTCTCTTCAGCAAAACTGTGCTTCATCTCAGCAACTAATACACTAAAAGATTCTTTCAGTTCATCCTTTAAGGATTCCAGATCAGCCATGGTAACTAAATCAGCAGGTAAAACTGCAGCAGATGTTCTTTCAGAGGCTAAACTGACCACAGAATCAGTCATAACCGATTGAACTGAAGATACCAGAGAAACTTCCATCTTCTTTACTTATTCCACAAAACTGTCCTTAAGATTTTTCTTTAAAGTATCCAGGTCATGAATTATGACCACATCTTCAGGAAATAACTCAGATTCGACATCATAAGTAATCTTAGGTCTATTGACAGATGCTTCATTATCTGAATCAGGATAGTCTAAACCACAGACTATAAAAACTTGGTCGTCTGCCCAATCTTCAATTCCAGCAGCCACTATAACACTTCCAACATTGGTTTGATGCTCCCAGTCAACTGGTGCATCCTCAATTAAAACAACAATATTGTCAGCAGCAGCATTCTCAATAGCATTCTCAGCAGGTCTTCCATCCTGAGGAGAATATTCTACTATCATTTCTTCTTCTGCAATAGCAGGAGGGTCTTCCAAAATAGGCAAGGGAATGTCAACATCATTTGCATCATTAGCAGGAATTAATGATTGTCCAATCACTAGACTAAGACTCAAATCAGATGATAGAGATGCTTCAATCTTATGAACATCTTCTTCATTCTGTACAACAGTCTCTTCAATAGCCTCTACAGCAGCTTCTTCTTTATCTGATTTATGTTGATCAAGATTTTCAGGAGTTGGGCTAGGAGGTAAGTCAGGGTCTCCTCCTTCATCAGTAGAGGACTATTCCTCTTCTGAATCATCACTATATTCTGGCTCTTCTTCATCTGGTCCCAGACCTGGATCCCTCACATCCTTAGTTCTTGAAGGATGATTCACAGGATTGAATTTGTCATACACCTTCCTGTCATCATTGACCCATTCTCCTCTCTAAGGGTTACAATTTATCCTCATGTATTTACAGACTGTGGATGTAATACAAAAATTGTTCTTGACTACTACTGTATCATCTTGAGACTCAGCTACCCCTTTTACTTTAATCATCATAGATATCAACTTAGCCAAGAATAGGGCATCTGTCTTTGATTTTGGCCTTATCATATCTTCAATTTGGATCATCAGCAGTCTGCACAAATTCACCTTTACACAATGTCTTAAGAGGTGCAGGAGATAGATATCCTGATATCTCAAATTGGAAAAGTCTCCTCTCCTCGGTATCAAGACGTGTTGAACAAGTTTGAAGAGCAATCTGTTCTCTCCATCCATTTCTGCAGCAACTACTTGTCTTTGACTTCCATCACCAGTCAGCTCTTCCAAAGCAGTCTCATAATTGAAAATATCACTGGTAGGTGGCATGGATCTTGAGACATATCCAGATACACCTTCATGTGGGACTTTTAAGCACTCATCCCACTCAACAGAAGAAAACGACATCTCGTTTCCATTCACAAAAGAGGTTACTCAATTTTCATTCTCCGATTTCTCAAAGGTTACAAATTCGTAAAACTGTTTCACTAACTTTGGAAAGTAGGGACCATTTTTGTTGGAAAAAAACTCTACCCATTTTTGATCTTCAAGTACTTCGAGCACTAAGGACTTGCTAGGCAGCAACCATTCTACACACGGCTCCTTTTCAATTACAATAACACAATTTTGTAGATGAGGATTCACTGGTCGTCTCCCCGACCTAGTTCTAGCAACACTACCACTTGCTTCTTGCTCGGTCCTCTGCTTCTTTGTTTTTGGATCAACAGAGTCATCTCTGACGGTAGGAAGTTTGGTTTTTTCCATCGCTGGTTCGAAGGATTTAGGGTTCTCTAAGGATTCAGAAGCTAAGGTTCGAGGGTTACGGTTTGAGGCTCGGTGGATTTAGAAGTAGCTCGGAATTTAGTTTTATCATTTAGGAATCATAAAATAAATAAATAAAATGAAATAATGCAAAACCGATTCAGATTCTGGCGGCAGACATAAGTTTTAAAATAGTGTAGACATCGGTGAGAATTTCTATCAGTGAGGTTACATCGGTGAGGATTCACATCGGTGAGAATCATATATTGGTGAGAATTTTACATCGGTGAGAATTCTACATCGATGAGAATTTCACATCGGTGGAATATCGTGTCGGTGAGTATTTTACATCGGTGAGAATATCACATCGGTGAGGATTTTACATCGGTGAGAATAGCTACCGATTGAGGTTAAACATTCCTAACTCATATCTAATGTAACTTAACCTATCCAAACTCAAAGGTTTAGTGAAAATGTCGGCTAATTGATGTTCAGTACCAATAAACTCAAGAATAATATCACCCTTTTGGTAGTGATCTCTCAAGAAATGGTTCCTTACATCAATCTGTTTGGTCCTAGAGTGAGACACAGGGTTCTTTGAGATATTTATTGCACTAGTATTGTCACAGTTGATAGAAACATGCTTAAAGTCATATCTATAGTCCAAAATAATGTTTTTCATCCACAGAATTTGTGCACAACAACTACCAGCAGCTATGTATTCTGCTTTAGCAGTGGACAATGCTACAGAATTCTGCTTTTTACTACACCAGGATACTAAGGATTTTCCCAATAAGTGACATGTTCCTGAAGTGCTTTTTCTATCCAACTTGCAACCAGTAAAATTAGCATCTAAATAACTCATTAACTCAAAGGGTTGTCCTTTTGGGTAAAACAAACCAAAGTTTATAGTATGTTTAAGATACTTAAAAATTCTTTTAACAGCAAGTAAATGAGATTCTTTTGGATTAGCTTGAAATCTTGCACACATACACACACTAAACATAATATCTGGTCGACTAGCAGTAAGGTAAAGTAAGTTTCCAATCATACCTCTACAATTGGTTTGATCCACTAGTTTCCCAGTTTCATCTGCATCCAATTTACAAACTGTACTCACAGGAGTATCACTTTCCTTAATACTATCCAAACCAAAACGTTTTAAAATATCCTTTGTATATTTACTTTGATTCAAAATAATACTATTTTCATTTTGAAACACTTGAAATCCAATAAAATATTTAAGTTCCCCCATTAAACTCATTTCAAACTCATTTTTCATGCTCTTTGAAAAATAAGTACATAAAGAATGTTTGGAAGATCCAAAAATGATATCATCAACATAGATTTATACTATTAAAACATATTTAGAAATTATTTTAATAAAAAGAGTTGGATCAGCAATCCCTTTAGTAAAACTTTATGAAATAAGAAAATTACTAAGTCTATCATACCAAGCTCTTGGAGCTTGTTTTAAACCATATAAAGCATTACAATGTTTAAAAACTTGATTTGGAAAATGAGGATTAGTAAATCCAGGTGGTTGTTCAACAAAAACATCTTCGACAATAAAACCATTTAGAAAATCACTTTTGACATCCATTTGATATAACTTGAAATTCAGATGAGAAGCATATGCAAGTAAGATCCTATTGGCTTCTAATCTGGCTACAGGTGAAAAGGTTTCCTCATAGTCTATACCTTCTTCTTTACTATATACTTGTGCAACTAATCTAGCTTTGTTTCTAACTATGTTTCCAGACTCATCAACTTTGTTTCTAAAAACCCATTTAGTGCCTATTGTCAAAGTGTCGTTAGGTCTATCAACTAATTACCATACTTTGTTTCATTCAAATTGATTTAACTCTTCTTGCATATCCATTACCCAAAATTCATCATTGATAGCATCATTGACATTTTTAGGTTCTAGCTGTGAAAGAAAGGCTTGATGTTCAATTTGGTTTCTTAGAGAAGCTCTAGTCTGTGTCCCTCTATCAAGATTACCAATAACAGCATCCAAAGGATGATTCTTTAGAATCCTTATTGATCTAGTAAAGGTAGGACTAGAAATTTCAGGTTCATCTCCAAGTTTGGGTTCAACAGAAGCAGATTCTGGAATATGTCAAGAACTGGATATTTTTACAACAGGTTCTTTAGATTCATCATTAAGGTCCAGAACACTCAAATCTTCTTTAAGATTTTCAAGAGAGGTTTTAGGCTCATGTGGATCAGTTTCATCAAACTTGATGTGAATAGATTCTTCCACACATTTGGTTCTTTTATTAAAGACTCTATAGGATTTTCTAGTTAAATAATATCCAAGAAAAATTCCCTCATCACTTTTAGAAGCAAACTTTTCCAGATTATCCTTTGTATTAAGAATAAAAACATTGCACCCAAAGACTCTAAAGTAACTAACTTTAGGTTTTCTATTATTCCACAACTCATATGAGGTCTTCTTAAGAACTGGTCTAATTAAGACTCTATTAATGATATAACAAGCTGTATTCACAACTTCAGCCCAAAATTAAATAGGCAGGTCATACTCATTAAGCATGGTTCTAGCTATTTCTTGAAGGGTTCTATTACTTCTTTCTACTACACCATTCTCCTAAGGAGTCCTAGGAGCAGAAAAGTTGTGACTATAGCCATTTTGTGAGCAATAAGATTCAAACTCATGATTTTAAAACTCATGGCCATGATCACTTATTAGATTTTTAATCTTAAGTCCACTAATATTTTCTACAGATTTGGAGTATTTAACAAAGTAAGAACAAGCTTCACTTTTGTGAGCTAATAAGTATACCCACGTATATCTAGAAAAGTCGTCTACTAGGATATAGACATAATTATTCCCATTTAAACTAGAAACTCTTGAAGGTACAAACAAGTCCATGTGAACCAACTCGAGAGGTTGAGAAGTTGAAACTTCTTTCTTTTATTTAAAAGAAGCATTATGTTGCTTTCCCTTTTGACAGGGATTACAGACTTTGTCATTTAGGAATTCAAGTTTAGGTAGGTCTCTAACTAAGTTCTTCCTAGTCAATTTTCTTAGTGAATAGATGTTGTAGTGTCCTAATATTTTGTGTCAAATCCAAGATTCTTTATTAAAATCATTTAAGCAAGTAACATTTTCCTTAGCTAAATCATTTAAATCAACAGCATAAACATTTTCATTTCTTAAAGCAAAAAATACTAATACATTTTTAGAATTAAAAACATTACAAGAATCATTTTCAAATTTCACATTAAATCCATCATCACATAATTGAGAAATACATAACAGGTTATACTTAAGTCCATTAACAAATAAAACTTTAGAAATTAAAACTGAATCGGTGTTACCAATTTGGCCTGGGCCAATGATTTTTTCTTTAGAATTATCACAAAAGGTGACGTGGCCTCCATCAACCTTTATTAAGCTTTTGAAGCATGAATAATATCCAGATATGTGTCTTGAATATCCACTGTCCAAGTACCATACCTTCTTGTGAGAGCTCCTCAAAAAGGTTTCCTACAAAATAGGTTTAGATAGGAAATGATTTTGGTACCCAGATCTTCTTGGGTCCAGATAGGTTAGCAATCAAAGATTTAGGTACCCATATTTGTCTTATGGGTCTCATATAATTTACAGAATCAATAGATTTCTAAAGGTAAAATTTATTTGATCGATAATAATATAAATAACTAGTTGAAGCATAGGAATTTCCAGAACTGGAATAAACAGAATGTCGTCCAAACTTAGGAATAAATAGGGGTTTAGTGAACTGTCTTTTTCCAGGTTGGTATCCCAAACCAGTAGTGTATTTTGGTGCAACTTGCTTACCTAACATTTGTGTAAGTGTATCTTTTCCCTTTGTGAATTTTTCTAAGTCCTTTCTAATTTTATCATTAGACATTTTCAGTTCTATATTTTCCTTTAACAGTTGAGCATTCTTTTATTTTTCTATATCAAAGGCATATTTAGCAGTGACAGTGAGAGCATGTTGTTTCTTTAATGACTTATATTTGTCTTTAAGTTCATTACATGTATCTTCTAGCATATTTAAGTATTCAAATAGGTCAACGTTAGACATCTTTTCATCAGTGTCTGAATCACTGTTATTTCCAAAATAATAATAATTTAGAGCAGGGAAAACAGGTACCTCAGAGGTATTGGTCATGAAGCACATGTTGGAATGATTCTTCTCAGAATCAGAACTTTCAGGTTTACTTTTGCTATCCCTTGAAGCACTCCATGTTTCTTTCATAGCTTTCTTTTACTTCTTGTCCTTACAATCATATTTCTTCTTGAATTTTAACTTTGTACAATCATCCTTGATGTGTCCTTTCCTTTTTCACTTGTAGCAGACTATATCATCCTCCTTGTTAGTATTTTTCCAATCCTTCTTCCAATGTCTCTTATTATCATACTTTCCTTTGTAATTTGATTTTCTGAAAAAGTTCTTCTTCCTATAAAATTTCATAAACCTTCTGGCTATCTGAGCCATTTTAGCATCACTTTCTGAATCAGAATCTTCACTGGTTGAACTTTCAGTAGGTACTTGCATTGTCTCCGTGTCTTTTCTCTTAGAGGCAGTAGACTTAAAAGCTATGGATTTCTCTTGGGTTCATTATCTTCCTCCTTATTCAACTTGAGTTTTTATTCATACATCATAAGCTTACCAATAAGCTCTTTTACAGGCATTGCACCAATGTCACATGACTCTCTGATTGAAACAAAAGTTCCCCTCCATCGTTCTGGCAGACATCTCAGTATTCTCATAATTTGTTCCTTAGGTGGAACAGATTTTCCAAGTGAACTCATTGTATTGACTATCTCATTGAACCTGAGATACATATCATAAATAGGTTCACTAGACTTCATTTTAAAATTATCATATTTAATAGTATAAGTATTTAATCTCATTTCTTTAACATTGGTTGTTCCTTCATGAGAAACACCCAAATTATCCCATATTTCATAAGTATTTTTGCAAGCAGATATTATTTTAAACTCTTCATCTCCTAAATCACAATACAGGGAATTCATAGCTTTATAGTTATTATTGTAAGCAGTATTTGTAGGTTTATCCCAAGTTGTTCTTTCAGTTTCTGGAATTTTATATTGAGACTCTATAGCAGTCCAAATATCAAAACTCATACTTTCTAAATGTATTTTCATTTTAAGTTTCCACTAGACATAGTTTGTACCATTAAATAAAGGTGGTTGTTAGTAGCAGCACCCTCTAGTCTATTAACCATAACTATATTTTAGAAAAGAAATTTTAAAGAGATAAAATTTAGAACTAACATAAATTTAATATATTTAAATATGCAACTAAAATCATAGTTGAAAAATAGATTGTTCCAAAAATCATTTAACAAAAATAATCCTCTGATACCAAATGTTGGTCGGAGTGGATACTCAAGAGGGGGGTGAATTGAGTTCCTATTAAAATTTCTGTTAAAAATATTTCTCTTAAAATCCCCCAATTTAAAAACAAAGTTAAAATGTAGTGAATCTATATAGAGTGTAAAATTTCAATCAGTTTCTCAAAGATTGATTAGGTCTCAGTTAACTTAATCTGAAGATTAAATTAACTTTTGAAACTGACTTACTGATTTAGAATAAGTATAAACACTTGTGAATTTAACTATAAAAGTAGCTTTAAAATAATTTTGTATTTCAAAGTTATAGCTGTGGAATACTAAATAAATATAAAGTATAATCATAGACTTAAAAATGCACAGTAGAGTTAACCAAGAGGTTCATTATCAAGATGAGAGTTAGTCCTCTCAAAAATTTATATAAATTGATCCACACCCTGGATCGGGGGTAAAAAACAGTACAATACTATCCAGTTCCAAAGACCTATACCATAGTTCTTCGTGGGAAAAACAAACAACATCACATAGGCTATCTAGGTCTTACTCGACCTCTACCACTATCCACAGTGGGAAACAAAGGGTTATGAAGTTTGAGTGAGGATTTAAGAATCTTACAGCTTAGTACAGGAGTCAGTATGTGTGGAAAATAAACAGGGTACACACACTGCTCGAAATGTAAATAAAAGAATCAGTAAGATAAGTATGATTGAGTTTAGAAATTATTTAGTGATTAGCAGTACAGCTCTGGACTCGTTTGGTTTATCAGAAAAGCTTCTGAGTCCTTCTCTGGTTTCTTATTCAGAAAATAGAGTGTCGTTTTCTTCCTTGGTTCTTGGTCTAGCTTAGCAGCCTGAGTTCATGAAATTTTTGTTGTAGTTATTCACTCAATATGCAGCTTGTGTTCTCCTCTAGAATAAGTTTCTTCATGTATGTCCAGGATTCTTGGAGTATGGATGTAGACTTAGTGAAAAATGCCCCACATTTGAATGTTGTTCAGATCTTGGCTCTTTCACCCTTCATGTGTCTTTTTAGTGCCTTGATTCTCTCTTTTTCAAAAAAGTGTATATTGCACGATCTTTTTTTGTCCCTTTATAGCTTTCAGCTTCGACAGAAAAGAATAATTACTTTTTTCATGGGTAATAGGTACGGTTCCCTGACATGGAAACAGAGATCATTAAATAACATTAACTGCTTTAAAAACATCAAATGTAACAGTTAGCTTAATAAACAAATATTATTGAGAGTATAGAGTATAGAGTTTCACTGGTGGGTCAATCATCAGTAACTCGTGTTGGTAAAAGTGTACGGTGTCATAGTATCTTCAATCGGTAGCTCTTTCTCTTGCATCAGTAGCTCTATATAACAGTTTCTCTCCATCAGTATCTCTTGCTCCATCGGTAACTCTTGAGATAACGGTATCTTGATGTATCAGTAACTATCTATGAACTGGCTCTATCGATTGAATTCTATCTATCAGTAGCTCGGGTCTTCTTGTTAGTCGGTAGCTCGGTAGACTGGTTCTATAGGTATACTTCCTCATATCGGTAGCTATGGTTTGTGATTGTCAGTACTCATATCAGTAGGCTTACTCTATCGGTAACTACTGGTAGACATGCACATCGGTAGCTCGTCTGTTTTGTCGGTAGACTTTGTGTCTGCTTACCAGTAACTCTGTTTATATCAGTGACCTTAGTGTATCAGTGACTCTGTCTATCGGTAGACTATGTATATCAGTAGACTGAGTACCGGTAGCTCTTTATCAGTAGCTATGTGCAGATCAGTAGCTTACACTTATCTATTTTTACTCAAAACACATCCAATTGGGTTAGAATTATTTCAGAACTTATATAAACATGGATGAAAAATGATTAACATATCTCAGGGATTATTTTAATATTATTACCATCTTGATCACAGATTGAAAGAATTAATATATAGAAAAACATTAGATTGAGATTATCAATGTATATGAAAGTATGATTGGGATTATCAAAACAGGTGAGGTCAACAGACATCTTTATAAATTAATATATAGACCACCAACAACCTGTAGAGAGGGTATCTCACCCAAAATATCAATACAATGTTCCCCAATAAAGTATTATCAATACACTAATCCCACTAAAACTATCTCATTTGACCACAAAAATTCCAAAAAAATAATATAATATGATTCCCAATCATTAAAATATATTAATCATGACCCGTGATCTCTGATTTCAAGTCTTATAATGTCAACTACCACAAAAACCCTCTCCTAATCTGACTGGTACTTAGACATCACTACTAAGTAATGACACACTATATCCCCCAAGATAATTAAAAACTCCATTCATGGAACCAATTAAAATTTATCCTATTATCCCCCAAACATTTTCTTATATTTCCCAAAATACTAGTTTGTATACCACATTTCTCCCTTGGATATCCTACTATGTTCTTCCAATGTCCAATATTTCTCAAGCAAGGACAATCCCCTTCATTCATTTGAAATCAGTGGTTCCACACCACAAAAAATTCTCACTTCCCCTTTTCCAAAAAAACACCTCTGATAATCACCCTTCTAATAAAAAATCCAACTCACTTCGGATTTACTTATAACTATTACAGGAATCTAGTGATCTTCTAAAGACCTGCAAGGATAATGATAGAGACCTGAAACACATGATTTCCTTTATCCCTTCATGAATACACCATTTAGAGTTTTGAAGATTCACCACACACCAACTCCTATGGTAGTTTCACTGGTACACTACCCATAGGAGGTTCTCCTTATCCAAAAATGAAATTTTAGGATAAACTAACTAGAGGTAAAAAATCCGACGTTAATGTACTCACCTAATATTCATTTTGGATGAACTTTATATCCCTCCTCAAATTCCAAACCATCTAAGATCTCATGGTTCCTCAAACCCTTGAATTCAAAACCCATTGGAAAATAAACATGATTCCTTAATCATTTCACAATACCCAATTCCTCAATTTTTTCATTCCTCTCATGGATTTTTATAAACTTAAACCATAACCATAGGCTCCAACCCAATCTAAACACAACCTTAATTTCCAAAATAAAACTATAGATTAAAAACAAATTACCCATTCATATGAGGAAATCACATCTATCACAAAGCACCAACATTACTTTTTTATGGATATACCCAGTGAAATGCCTTAGTAAAACTGAACACTCTGTCCTACTATACTTGAGCATCACTACAGTATCTGAGCATCAAACCATGCACCTATCATGATAATTTTCATTTAACCATGCACCTAACAGATCAATAAAAACTCTCTCATTCATCCCACGCATGAATAAGGATCATGTAAACCATACTATATAACCACCCTAATAGGCATAACCACCAAACTAACCTTGGAACCAACCCTTATTACCTTGTCAAGAGGATCACTACACCATATTAGGTAAAAAATTCTAACCATCTTGACCCACTCAAGGGTCTCTCATCAACCAAAACCACATATACTGGCACTACACAAAACATAGGCACTAACCTATCAATCTGGACATAATTCATTATATTCCCAACCAACCCACTATAGGGATTTCATTTAACATGAGCATAAAAACAACCATATCAAAGTAGAAACATGTAAAAATACCACAAATCATGCAATTAATTATGGTTTTTCTAATAGTTTATTTGGTAAAACACTAAATAAATTATTTTTAATGCTTCAATTAATTAAAACCACTTTTAGAAAACATTTTCCCAAAAACACATTCCTTCCTATAAACTTTTTTTCACACTTTTTTCCTTTTGAAACCCATTACACATCTACAAGTATTTATTCACATGTCTAAGATACCTATCTTCCTAAAAATGATTCATAAAACACACTCTCTTTCCACCAAGGGAAAGTAAAACAATAAATAACAATCTCACAATAGAAAAATATGTGTTAATAAACACCTTAATCATAATAGTGAAAAGAAATAAAAAATAATCACATCCCTTGTAAATTGAAATTTCCTTATATGTGGGTTAGCTACTAGTAATATTTTTCTGTATCATTACAATGAATGGGATTATATGGTTAATAATTATGAATTCTTCTTGATCATTCACAAAAATAAAAAAATTTATAATAGTGTGTGTCTAAGCCTGGTCCAACATGGAAACAAATATGAATACCAAGAGTTTTATATGATAGTTGTTAAGCTAGTTTCTTATTACAAGGACTGAAAAACATTAAACGTAGTTTACTAAGACCCGAATTTTTTTTATTAAAACAGGGGTATGGTATCAATTTAAATAGATGATCTTAGAGGATGTTTCCTTTATCACTCATGAATTAATTGATTTAATTAATTAAAAATCATTCTAAATTTACCAACTCCATTTATTTAAAATCATTGATTCTACCTAGGTCCATAGAAATATCATGGTTAGAGAAGTGTACTTCCTTACACTCATTATCTTTAATATTTAGATCAAGATTCAAATATGATCTTCTTTTAGTTGCTTAATTTTTTTAATCAACTTAGGGTTCCTCCCTCCACACATATCATAGTTGAATATAAGTGAATAAATATGATAAAGTTATGTATCCCAACATGTTTCTACTCAAAATGGATTTTATAAAAATGGGATTAGTTAATATTTTATGCACACATTCTTCTACTCTTAATCCCTCACCTATTAAAAAAATAATCCATTATTGGTAGAGAATAAATAAATCAAACATGATTAAATCATCCTAATAAGTGATTTAATGGAAGAAAGACCAAAACAAAATCATAAAAAATTTAAAGAACAAAAGTCTTACTTTAATTAATGGTTGAGACATTAAAAGTAAATATTTAATATAGAAAATAAAAAAATTACGTGAAAATATGGAAGATATTTATATCAAGTGATAAAATATCAATCTAAACTCAACAACATTTCCTATTTATAGACACCCTACAAATCAAGGCACAATAATAGTAATTGTGATGTGATTAGGTACAAATCACATAAAAAAATTCATATATAATCTACTCATCTTGATACATTATGATTGGATGAGAACCACTATGGAGTGAATTATTATTCTACTAATTTTAGACATTAAATTTTATTATTATCATTATGTGTTATCTTATAAAATAATCTTGGATCTCATACCATTATTCAATTAAAAATGTGATGTGGTGTGAAATGGTAACTATCTACGATGAAATTATTAAGGATTTCTATCTCTTTTGTAGATTCATAAACTCATAGTGAAAATTCCATAATCCATGGTGTGGTCTCATGTAAGTTACTTTGAGTTATGTTTGTCTTTAGATACCATTATGACACAAATCCATCTTTCATGATGTAGTATTTTCCCTATATATTTTTGGGTCCACTTGTAACGACCCAAACTTTTTGAATAGTATATTAACTTACTCTTAACAATTTAATAGAGATTTTAATGGTTAATGCAGAAAGAGGAGTCAGTGGCTTCATCCAGTAGACTCGAACCTTATGAAGCCCACTTATCAGAGCTTGGGAAGGAGGTGGAATCTTTGGACTTCACTTTGGACCAAGCCCAAGACAAACTCTAGTGTGTCAATCTTGAACGGAAAAGCCTACGGGAGAAGTTCAAGTTAGTAGAGATTACTACTAGGGAAATGTTATCTGAGCCTCCTTGAGATTCTCTCACAATAGCACACCTTGCACTTAGGTCATATGCTGGTGTTATAAGGGGCTATGTGATGAGACCATATCTTCTTGTGTAATCCGTTGGGATGAATAAATTGGGATTTCTTCCTTTAGTGATGTTTGTGAAATTTAAAATGTCCAGATAATTTTAGGATGTATTTTATTGATGAATTTTGAAAAAAATGATATTTTAAAATATTTATGTAAACCTTAAATAATTAATTATGTGTAATGATTTTCGAAAAATAGTCTTCTGCAAAAGTGTTCAGTAAGAAATTTGGAGTCTAATAAGATCAACTTAATTTTTGATGAATAGTAAATTATGAATAGTGATTTTACGCTTAGAATTATTAATGTGAACAAATGGATTAGTAATCTCACTTAAAGAAAGTTTTAATATAATTTAGACACCTTGATTAAGTAATGTGACTCAATAAAATGGGTAAATAACGGTTTCATAAATTATTAGTCAAGTATTAGTTTTTTCGGGTGAATTGTGTTTTTTAATTAAAAATTAAATTAAAAATAATTAGAAAATTATTTTTATAAAATGGACTTTATTTTTGAACTCATACCATCAATATTATGTTATGGTAATTTTTGGGGTTTTTTCTGAAAAAAAATGAATTCTTGATGAATAGTTTTTTTTATTTAAAAATTAAATTAAAATTATTTAGAAAATTATTTTTATAAAATGGATTTAATATTTTTAATTAGAGCATCGATATTTGGTTAAGGTGAAATTTTGGGATTTTTCTGAGAAAGATGAATTTTCAGTGAATAGTAAAAATGCAGTTTTAGGTTTCAGTATGTTTAATGACATCATAACTGTGTCATGATTATTTCATGAGATAGTTTAAGGGTTTTCCGACCAAAGGTGATGAATTATTTTATTGGGGGCCCATGTGGCCTAACTCCATGGAAAATACCATGGGTGAGCCCATGGTTTTGAGAAAACCACTTGTGAGGTGTCCCTTGAAATTATTAAAGTATCACCTCACCTTCTCTATAAATACCTACCCTTTACTCCTTTATTATTCACTCCCAACTATCCCCCAACGAATCTATGGTCTCATTACCTCTCAAGTAGTCATCCCAAGGTTCCCCCAAGCCCTCAAGGTCCAAACCTTTGAGTTTTAAGAGTTGCGTTTTAAGGTAAGGGATCTGACCTCTCTCTTTCTTTTCAAGAAATCTCTTTTATGTCATTTCTTTTATGCTCCATGTTATTATCTTGTATTATGTTCTTCTATATTCATATTACTTCCATTTTAATGTTCATATGATGAGATACCCCCACTTTCTCTCATCAATTTGTTTTAATAATGTTTAAGTGGCGCTGTTAGGCTGCCGAATTTTTAATGGATTCTTTCACCCTTCTCATTTTTCAAAGTTCTACTTTCATGTCAAGTCTTTCAAGTTCCTTTTTATTATGTTGGGGTATGATCTCCATATATATCATACTGAAATTTTATTTTCATATGATGAGAGACCCTATTTGATCTCGTCAATTCATTTTTGTTGAAGTTTAAGTGACGTCGTTAAGCTGCCGAATTTTCACAAGAGAAATCTAGTTTTTTTCTTCCTTCCATGTTTTTCATATCAAATGGTATGTCCTTAAAATTTCATTACCATGTTCTTAAATACATTATATCCTATTCCCCTACTGTTTTATGGATCATTTATGAGTGGGTTACCCATGTCCCCTCTCTTTTCAATGTTTTCTAAAACCTCGTAACATAGCTGTTATGCTGCAGAATTTCCGTCTCAAAATGTCTCTCTCTTTTTCCAAAGTTCTTTTATTTTATTAAGTGAATACTCAAATCTCTTTCTTATGTAGGGGTATTCACATATATACCAAGTTGTTATATTTTAAATTCTGTTATTTACATACATGAGACCCACCTTCCTTTTCTGTGGGTTTTAAAGTGACACAAAGACTATGTCTTTAAAGCGGTTTTTAAAACGTTATGATTATGAAATGAAACCCATTTCTTTTATGAAATGATTGATGATGATATATGTGGCTCACATTATTATAAATAAAAATTTAAGGGTTCTCTCTGATAGCTCTCCAATGCATTGGGTAAAGACTTAATCTCTAGAGATGACCGTTTAGACTGATACCTTGGTGAATAACCTTGGTAATTTTTATTGACACCTTAGGGATGGACCTTGGTGAAACATAAATGATTTTATTTTTAAAATGTTTTATCCACATCATAAAGTTATGAAAAACTTTGTTTTTATTATGATATGCCTAGTGATTTCTTTCTCATGCCTTAATTTTCTTTTCATGGCCTTATTGAAGTATCTCAAGTTCACATGTAAAATGTTTCTCTTGTTTCCCTTACTGGGCCTTCTGCTCACCCTATATTTTGATGTATGTCCCCAGGTTATGAGATACAGTAATGAACCTAGGATGAACTTAAGGAGAATCCTTTAAAGTGTTTAAGAAGAATGTTTTATGTTGTTTTCATGTATTATGTTCCTTGTTTCCAAGACACTAAATCTTAAAGATCCTCAGTTTTGTGTAATGTAATGAAAGTTATGTTATAAAAAGGCGGGATGCCACACCACTCTTATATATACGTCAAGATTTTATTGTAACCCTTTTGTTCCAATTTTTCAGGATTACTTAATCATACATATCACATGGTTATCTCATAATTACTCTTACGTATTCCTTGGTTTCTAGGTCTTACTCTTACATAGACCCCCTTACACTGTGAATATACCTCTCACAATCTAAAAGATACATAGTTCTTCTCAAATTCTCTATAAACTCTCAAATTATTATTCCAATCATGAATTCTTAAAAAAAATACTCAAAATTAAACAATATTATGAAGTATTAAATCCAATAATAAGTGAAAAACATATTGATAATATATACACATTTAACAGGTATCAAATTCCTAGACACTTGAACAATTACTTATCCTTAAGAAAAAATCATACCAATTAAAATTCTGAATCAAAATGAACAATAATCCAAAGTAAAACAACACCAGTAATGTCAATAGAACATTGGATTAACTAAAAATAATTAAACTTCAACAACACATTCCTCCTAAGTATCCAATCATTATATATTATTAAATTCACACTCTAATTACTCTTCCCCTCTATTATTATTTCTAAACCTTTCCTTAAACATCCATGCTTATTTTTTATCTTCCTTTCGGGGAAAATTTCACACAACACTCAAGAAAAATATAAAAATGAGTTATGATTAATCACAAATACATATATTCTATCCATAATCATGCATAATGTCTCAACATTTACATTTTAGAAATAAAAAAACACAAATTAGGAGAAATTTTCAACAATATTTTAATGATATAGAGGTTATAGTTGAGTGGTTCATGATATAATCATAAAAATTTAAATATTAAAAAATAATCTCAATTATTTCATCGCAATGCATGATATTCTATTTAATCTCAATGAATAAATTTCCTCTTTCCCTTTTTATAAATACATCAACTCCCATCAATCTCCTCATTTCTCAGTGATTCTTATCTTTAGAATCATAGGATGATAAAATGATTTTTATTCCAATTTTTTATATCCTTCCTTTTAATTCTTCAATGTAACTTTTTTTATAGAAATTTCAAATGAATCACATCCCACTCCCATTACACTGACCTTATTTTATCTCCTCATGATAATAATTATAATAGTTTTAATAATATCATAGGTTGAAAAATATTAGTCATCGATATGTCCAAGTGATAATCTATTATTACAATTTTATTATGAATATACTAAATGAATCATATAAACATGATGTAAATCATCTTTGAATAAAATCTACACATTCCAATGTAAACGTTACATCTTCCCTTACATGGAATTCTTACCTCGTAATTCCATATATCACTAATCTCCCATGAGAATCTAAATAGAAAAATCATATAATCGCACTAAAAGTACTAGGGTGGTAAGGATAAATTGCCTTGTAATATAGATTCCTATCAAGATATTTCATGGATTATATAGTCTTAAAATTGGTTCATACATAAGTTAGGTCAAAATTTATATGTTTTAAAGTAAATTAGCCTTGACCATATAATTGTGGTCTAAAAAATATTTATTCTTTTATGAGATTAGAGTGCATGTTTTAGTAGTGATCCAAGTATAGAGTTCTCTCAAGAAATAGGGTATTTGAAATAATAAGAAAAAATGGATTATAATACATTTAAGGAATGGTATTTCAAAATATGAATTCTGTCTTATGAAATTAATGTTATATAAATAGTCAATTAGAAAATAATTTGGAAAATTAAGATCAAAGGCATGAATCAATTTTTCAGTCTTTTCATATTTGAACCAAAAAATGGAATAAGAAGTTGATTTTTAGTGAATTCCAAAAAAACAATTCAATCACTTCTATGGTTTTCTAAATTTATTAATTCAAAAGAATGTATCTATTGAAAAATATTTCCTAAAAAATTTATTTTTACACAATGGTCAATTTTCTTCAAGAATCCCTCTCTTATACTTAATAACAAATAGTGTATGCACTGTTTGGTATTAATATGAGAAATAAGTAAAAAACATAATGAATACAAAAATAAAAGGCTCAAAAAAATAAAAAAAAGAACTCCCCTAATGAAAAAATGGATCAATTCCAAGTGTTGGTGGGGTTTGAAAGTTTGGGAATATTTTCACATGTAAAAAGATTTGAGTTGTGCATGAAAGTAAGAAATATACTATAAACTAGTTAATTATAAATAATTTAAGAAAATAACTTCATGAATATTTATATGGAAAAAGAATATTCCATTTATTTTTTTATAATATTATATAAAAAATATATATGATTCTCAGAAGAAAGAAGACTATAGGACAGGCACCTAGAAAAATGTTACAAAAAATTTAACAATAAAATAAATTATATATGTGAGAATAGTAATCTTAAGACTCTAGGGAAAAATTACTTTGATAATAATTGGAATAATACTCTAGTTAAGTAATTTAGACCCACTATTCTACATCCACATACTTTATGGTGCTAAAAAATATAGGGCTGGTATCCCAAGTGATAACTGGCTGCTCCTTAAGAAAGTTTTCTCTCAAGGAAACCTCAGTTGAATATAAGGTTAGTGGTGGGATTTTAAGGGATGGTGGGGTTATCTCTATATCATACAAACCATATGGATACCTAATTTAAAGAGAGACTATTTTATAATTTTTTGGATAAATGAAAGGAACCAAATTTTAATCTCTATGTTGAGGTACTTTCTATTATATAATGGCACAATATCAAATGATCAGTTGGCCTCTAAATCAGTAAGGAGGTCAAGTGTATCATGGAACATCTCTCGGAAAACTTCATCTTTCTACTAATATGTATTCCCAATATATATTGTAATACTTTACATAATAAAGGAATAATGTTATATGAAATCTCAAGGAGTGGTGGGAGTTTTCCCAAAATTTTAACCCTAAGACAGTTATTATACCAATGATGCAATTGGTGTCTCAATTAGTTGTGGAACTAGTCATCTAGGTAAATGAAGCCCCATAAACTAGAACAAAATATATTTAATTACCATAATTAACTAGTGGGAAACTTTAAAGTACTAATTACATGTACCTTGGTGAATTGAGGGTGTAGATGTCTAATGAGGTGAAATGGTTGATCATCTCCACGATAGTATAACGAATGATCTTAAAGAAGAGGTAGCCTAAGAGTGGACTATTTTGGACTCATCATCATATGAAAAATAATCATACTCATCAACCCATTCATATTTATTTAATTCCTTCTTTAATATTATTATCTTGATGTTTTTGCAAAATAAATTTGTTACTGCCTTCCCAATGATGAAATGGGTAATGATATCTAAAAAATCAATTTCCTAGGAAAGTATCTAATTAAACATACCCACATGATTGTCCCATTTTTTTCTTCACATGTCCTTCATAGTAGAGTGAAAACTTTTAGACCATATTAATTTTATTTCCACTTTTGTAAATATTATAAAGTATAATAACTCCTAGTAAGATCATAACTCATTGGGAGTCCCATATTTCTATCTAAGAATGATATATTCACATGTAGATAAATCTAAATAGTAAGAACCCCAGTTGATTGATTTTTTTATTATCTAGTTCATGCTAAATATATGTATTAGAAAAAAAAAATCTCCACTACTAATGTTCCAGGATCCTATTAAGCTCAAACATTGTCTCAGCATACTTGAGGGTTTTTGAAAACTATTGGCAACAAATGCACAATCTGAATTTAGAAACCTTGATATAAATACTCTAAAACATCCATCCTATCTAGAATTTGACTTCCTGTAATTTCAATTAGATTTAAAAAATAAACTATGAAATTATGTCTCTATTTCCCTCTTCTTTAACCTAAAGTATATGATCTATATGCATATCCCTAAGATAATTCATTGCATATTACTCCATGTTAACTTTCTCTATGATAGTAATGTCTATTGTTTTTAAGTTTTGGATCAATTTTATTTTTTGTTAAGAAAAAATATCTTGGTGTTTTGGATTAGTGAACATTAAGTAATAATTTTCATGTTGATGAGAATAATATGACCTTTGATAATAAAGATAGAGTGATTGTAATAGATCGCAAATGGGGGATGATGATGAAAGTTGACTAGGGGAAGGTTTGGGAGAATATGTATATACTCTTTTATTGTTTCTTAGCCAATTTAGAAGGGAGTTTCATTGTTATTTGTTAGAGTGGTCATTTTTCCTTGGATTTAGTATCAACTTTATTTGTGTAATCTATGGTGAAATATGAAACAAAGGGGTGAGGATGGGTTTTAAATGGTTTCAAAAGGTAGTATGAAATATAGGTGTTAGTTCAAATAGGGAAGGAAATGGTCTGTAATGATGAAATGATTAGGTTTTTTAGCAATGGTAGAAATGATATAATCATGTAAGGGAGTCTATAGATGTGTTAGCTTGGTCCTAGAGGGTTATTTATATTCTTATGGGAGCATAAGGGACATTGGATGTGGTATCCTAAGATAAGAGGAATATAGATGGTCATGGTTAATTTTAAGGTTAACGCTAAAAATATATAAGGATTGAACATATCATAGTTTGATGTTTGGCCTTTAACCATGATCAATTTAATAAAAAACCCATGAAATATACAGTTCTAGGCTTCAATAGTAGTTGTTTTATGGGAGGATCCATCATGGAACACCAATCTAGGATCTTCCTCAGGTAATGTATTGCAATGTTCCCTCTGATATGTAAGGGTACTCAATAATATATAAGGGTAATACAGAAATCCAAAAATGGAGTGTGTAATAATAGATAACTCTATAAGAATTATGATGTAATGTCATACTACCACACTATGACCTAATTCTTTAATTTCTAATTTATTTCACATGGGGCTTGGATTACAGCATGATACAGACCTAGGGAAATTTTATTTTCTGCCTATTTATAGATTTTGTTCTTCCGTGTGGTATTGTAATTCTCCTTACACCTTGAGATAAATTGTCTAGGTAAAGGAAAAAATTTGGGGAATATTTTTATGACCAAATATAATTATTCTAATTATAATTCTTCTTTAGTTTTGATATGGTTTTCTTAAATATCCAATAGGAGAGTAGAGGGGAGTACCTAGACTCTCTTCACTGTTAAAATTCCAAACCAGATAGAAATGAATGAAACAAAATATAAAAAGAACAATTTCATGGAATTAATTCCATCCATCATGTCATTTAATGTTTCTAGCTAGGAAAACCTCTTAAGTCCCCAGTCAAAATTCAAAGTTAGAATTCATCCCTCTTAGAAAGTGTCCATGTAATGCTTTTACCCATGTCCATTGACTTTGAAAAGTGTCTCATGCTCCTTTTATATTTCGAAGGAACTATATGGATATATTTTGACTAACTTGAAAGTTCTAGACCACCAAAACATTAATTTTCTAGAAAAAAATAAATCATAAATTAAATAATAATACATTGACTTTGAGAGAAAATTTTATTCAAGGTACTTTCTAGTCATGCCACTTATTGTTCATCTCCCTTAAAAAATTAACATTCCCATACATATCTCTCATGAGTTATTTAAATTTATTGAGATATACTAATATATTATTTTTAGCTTGCTATAAGTTCATGTTTATGTTCTACATAGATCAATATTATTTATTCATAAACTCCTCTAGTAAATGGGATTGTTTCTCATATATCATCCTTAATGTGGTTGTATCTATAGATTTTTTAAAGGATTTTCTATATTCCCACAATGTATCATCATGTTTACTACTCTAATCCTTCTAGGTTGAAATACCTATCTATTTCAAAATCATTGTGGTCTCATGGTTGGATAGCTTCACTTTCCAACTTTTTTTTGATAATAACAAGTGTTGGTATTTTATCAAACTCCATACCTCCCTATAAGTCCATATAGTAAGTAATTATTAAAATGTGTTCCCTAATAACTAATTTCAAATCAAGTAATTACAAACTAAGAAAATATTTTCTTTATTGAGAACTTGATCAATATATTGGATATGTTTTTCAAAGTGAATTTAGCATCCACCCATTTTTGGAACATAATACAAAAATAATAGGACTTATGTGTTTCCAAAATAATTCTTGAAAAGGATCATAATATCAATTTATCACATATAGAATACATTTACTTCTAAAATAGGGTATTGTGGAAATTTTTTTCTCCATCTAATATTTCCTACTCTTATTTATCAATTGTAGCTTCTCATAAATTATCTTGTATCCTTATGAATAATGAGCTAAAATAATACACTTTTTAAGATATTATCTATTGTTCTATTTGTATCATGGTGTCCCCTAGTGAGTTAGTAATGATATAATTCTAGAATGTTCTTCACATATGATATGGGCACAAATCACCAAATTTGTACGTCTCTACATTTCTTCAATAAAATATAATAAACCCATAAATAATGTCATATGTTGGATAGAAATATATTACATTTTTAATATCAAAATTGTCAATAAATTTCACATTATATAAATTATTCACTATATTAAAAAACCAGAGGTGATCTGGTATATCAGAGATGAAAATATTTTCACCAGGGAACTCATCAGTAATGCACATCCCCTCCATTTCTCCCACATGTTCCAGCTGTATTCTTAAAAAATAATCAGCCCCAAAATTCTATAAATACTTATTTTCCTTCATCCTAATTTATTTCTCTTATAGAAATAAGATCCACCAAATCATCCTTGTATTATCATATTTTTTGTTCAATAGGTACCTTAGAGTGGCAATATTGGTGTAAACAACCACACCTTAGATAGTACAATATAATATCTATACTTATCAAAATAAATGAACACTATAATAAGTTATTTTTCCATAGTAGTGTAGTTTATTTCGGAAATATTGAGTGTGAATCTTGTGTAGTATATGGGTTGAAATATGTGATCCACCTAATTTCCAAAATAATATCCAATAAATAAATTAATTACATCATATTGTAACTCTGAATTATTCTCCAAATTTAAATAAATCCTAATCACAATGGCCACTAAATTCCTTTTTGGAGTAGTGAAGGATTCATTGAAAGATTTTATAGAGTTGAATCTAACTTTCTTGGAAAAAATATGAGTGAGTGTTCAACATATCTTGTATAATTATTTTAGGAAGAAGAAATAAAATATTGTATTTCCCAAAAATATTTAGAATCCATTTATTTTGTTCATCTCAAATAGAACTTGTATCACCCTTATCCTTGTAGGATCAAATTCAATTACATATTTGGATATTTTATACATGATTAAAATTCCCTCTTGAATTGTGAAGTTTCCTTTTTTGTATGATTGCCACTAGTAATTTTTCTTCACATATCTTGGGAACCAAGTTAAACTTGTTCAGGCATACATTGAAAGATCTACCATAGACTAAAAATCATCCACAAAAATATCAATAAACTATTATATTATTCCATGAAATATATGTTTCATGAAACTTTGAAATTTAATTGGTGTATTACACTTTCTAAATGTCATGTTACAATATGATAAAGTCACATATGGTCATGTGAAAGTGTTCTATGATTAATCAACTAGTTCCACCAACATTTGATTACACTTTGAGTATTCATATATGGAGTAATAAAACTCATGTAGAACTAGAATTTTCATTATTTATCCCATAAACAACAATGGAAAGTGATCTTTCCTCATTGTTATATTTGGTTTTCAATAATACACCAAAACTCTACATCATGTTAGGGTTCTTATTGGAATGAGATTACTATCTCCATTTTTATCATGGTTAAGCCTATCTTCTTGGGCATAACCTGTATGGGTGACTTATTCCCTATCTGAAATAAAGAATATAATTCTCTTTGTTGGAAGATTTTGGGAGTGGTTACTTACTTTATTATCTTTTTTTGATAATTAAAACTCTATTTTTATTTTTATTGTACATTTTTTATAATTCTATTTTTAGAATGGTGTTGAAGATGATGAGTTATTTTTATTATATTTATCTATTACATTTTTTATGTTAAATAATTTCTATAAGAATTGTTTCTTATATATAATTAATGAATATTGGATATATTGTATATGCTGATTTTCAATATTTTTATTAACTCATTTTATATATGACTCTTATTATACTTTTATATTCTTACATGTATGGAAGATATATATTTTTACAAAGTATAGACTCATATTTTATTGAGTTAAGTCTTATAAAATACATTATTTAAGACTTAGGAAATATTTCAAAGACTTGCTAAATTTTTCAAGGTCTTATAAAATTTTTCAAATTCATATAAAGAAAAATGAAATTCATTCATTTTTACAAAATTATAAAATCATATATTTATATTTCTCTTACATGTTTTATATTAATTCTTATGATTTATATTTTTCTCTTGCATTTTGATTATTCAAAAAATAAATTACTTTTAGTAAAATTATAATAACCCTTATAAATAAATTATTCACATTTATAAATATTAGTTTTACTCTTATAAAAAAAAATTTTACCTAAAAAAAATTATTATCTCATACATGTTTTATAAATAAAACTTATAAAATGTGTTTACTAGAAATTTTTTTTAATATTTGAATGACTCTTATGTTTTTTTATAGTGCTTGAAGTATAAAGAAACACCATTATAATTTATATATTAGCTCTTATTTTTTGTACATATATATATTTTTAATTATTTCATATTTATTTATAATATTCAATGACTTATGAACTGGGAAATATTTAAAAAATTCAAATATTAAATATTTAAAAGGATATATTTTTCATGAGATTTCATGAATATTATAGACTTATTATTGGAGAGATTATTATGCCCCTAAAAATGGTTATAAGGATCTTAAGGAATGATTTACCAACTCTAAAGTTGTTTATTATCATTTAATAGAGAATATAATAAATGATACTTTAGGAATGAATGTTTCAGTGACTAAAAAGAATTTGAAAGTGATAAAGAAGGATAAATCTATATAAATAGATAATAATAGAACAATGTAACAAAAAAATAACAGTAAAATTAAAAAGGATTGGTTAGGATCCATATAAACTTGAACATATAACATGATCACTACTAAAACTTCTTGGATAGATTTCATTATGAAGAACATTACTGTCTGAAGTAAAAAAAAATCTTATAACATTCTGATCCTCAACTGCTTAAATTTTAGTTTTATGGTGTTTTAATATTTTATCATTTCTTATGAATGTGTTTTTATTTATTTATTATTTTTATTTAGAAGTAAGTACTTGTTTGGTTATAACCCTTTTAAAATATACGACTATGTTTTTTATACCTCCATTGAAGATGTTTTCCTGCATTGGGTTTTAATTCCCCATTAAAAGTCAGCATTGTTCTAAAGTATTGCTTTTACTAGAAAAGGTCAGTTGTAATGAGTGTTTCACTCTCATACAAAATTCATGTATTATAGTGTGATCTATTTATCTTAATGAGTAAAAATATGTGAAGAATAGATATTTCATTATTTTTTAACCAAACTATAATAAAAAACATGGTGTTATTTATTTATTTTTTATTTCACTTGAATATACATTTTTAGTTTAACTATGATCTAAATTATTTAATCTTTAAACTGGTCAATTCACCCCCCAAACCTACTCAAGTATCTCAACCTAAGAAAATAATTCATATCATTGATACACCCTTTAATAGTTTTTATTTAGTTTTTTTGACCCTGATAACTATATAATTGGTACCAGATCATAGGATCTAGTGGATATATCTTTGTCACTAATAATATCCTCAATTTAATCATATAAGGGGAAGATAATCATTTTTTGAGATTGAATTTTTAGACCCTAATAATGGATATATTCCTAAAAAACCTCCCTACTTTAATAGAAACAACTATGGGTACTTTCATGCTCTTGTGGAATCCTACATTAATCACATGGGTAGTAGACACTAGACTAACATGGAAAAACCTTACAAGCTACCTAATTCTATAACCAATTCCTTGACTGGTAATGATGTGATAAAGTATGTGTTGAATTAAAAGATTATGAATATTTTATATTTTTTATCAGTATAAGTGTGTTTATTCATGTATATTCATGAATAAATGATCATGTTATTTGGAAAAAAAATCAAGTTACACATTATGGAATAAAAAATTAGAACAAATATTTCCATGCTTTTTTTAAATTATAAATTCATTGGACGTGATAAATTGAATTAAAAGAAGTATTCTATTTTCCCTTTATACTCATCTCACGGTAATAATGATAGTATAGGTTTAAGGACAATATATGTTTAGAGACAGGGTGTGAAGATGTTATAAATGTCTATATTTCATAGGTTTCTTACCTTCATGATGATTAGAAACATGATCCTCCTAGGAATGTTATCCAAAAACGATCCACACATGTAGTTATGGCATGTAAGATCCCAGCCTTTTCTAGAGTCATCTCTGGCATGTTTTGAGGTAATTTTTGAAGATTTTATGTACCTTTAAATTGGTGTAGTGTCTTGGTGGAGTTTAGGTGAATTTTTAAGGAAAAATAAAGGATAATGGGCTATACACGGTTTGACCAACCGTGCAACCAAACTGTTCCAATTGTGAAAAACTGTAGAGAGAGGTATTCACGGTTTGTGCAGGTTTAGACAAACTATGTGACCAACCCATTCCAATCATGAAAAATTGGATAGAGGGGTCCGCACGGTTGGCGCACGGTTTTCCCAAACTATGCGCCTCTGCCCAAGAAACTGTGCGCATGTAGTTTAAATTTCTAAAATCCTTTTTGAAACTACCCAAACCCCCAAGACTTCCATATTTTTTACCTTGGGTTGGGCTTGATGAATTCTAGGTGTTTTAAAATCCTCCTTGAGAGATTCCAAGGAAATCCAGACACCAATATTTGAGATCAAAATCCTGGATTGAAGATCCACTCTCCTCACAGTAAGTAGATTTCATATTGTTGCTTCTCCTGTTCTTTCCTCTATCTTTATGTGATCTTTTCATGGAGGATAATTACCAGTCCTTGGTTCTAAACCAATGAGTTGAGATATATATCAAGGATTGTAGATCTAAATCAAGTTTTTCAAGATCTTAATGCCTTTGATCTTAATTTTGGTTTAAGGATTTAGATCTAGAGTTGGATCGACGATGTTGTGTTGGTCATATTTTTGGGGATTTCCATTGGGATAACTTCCATCAATAAACTGAGGTAGGTGGTCTAAATCGAACTCCCATAGTCATTTTTCTGATATGTGAATGTGATTTTAAGATTTATAGATTCATTTGATGATTGTTTTCCTAAATTGGAGTAATTAGGAATGTAAAATTTAATTAAGTTGCCTTGGTGATTTAATTGATAATAGAATCATAGAAAAAACGTTGGGGGGTTTCCCAAATAGATATTTTGATTATTTTATATTTTAATTGATATATTTAATTGAATGTGAAAAGATAATTAATTGGGGTAAATAAATTATGAAATTATGTTTGGTTATGTAAGATAATTGACTGTGAGAATTAATTATGTGTCGTGATGTTGACTAAATAAAATTACTTGGGAGAATTAATTATATGTCATGATGTTGATCAAAGATAATTAATTGGGAGAGATAATTATGGAAATTTGATATTTGAAATAGATAATTAATTGTAAAGAATTAATTATGGAATGAGAATTCTATTGATTTATTAATTAATTGATGAATTAATTAATGGGTATGTTATTAGTTAATTGTTGATTTAACCAATGTCCATTGAAATTTTTAACTAATATATGGATTATTAAAGGGATAATGTGAAAAAAACTTATGATATAAAGAATGATTAAATGGCTGATATTTTTTGGTGCTAGGCATGGCATCCTAGAACGATTAGAAATTGGGACTTGGACATGGCGTTCCTCCCAAATAGTTATCCAAGCTTGAGATTATTCGGTGTTAGTCATGATGACCTATACTGATTGAGAAAATAAGTGTTAGGCACGAAGACCTACACTCAACAAGATTTGGGGTTCTAGGCATGATGACCTACGCCCAATGAATGATAATAATGAATGATGTTTCAACTGAGATTTGGGGTGCTGGACATGATGACCTACACCAAATGAATGATAATAATGAGTGATGATTCAAATGGGAAACATGAATTGGATTGTTCTAATGTGATTATTAAATGTTAAATGACAATTTGATAACTGTTTAAATTATTCATTGTATCTATTGCATCATAAATCTGCATGCACTATCTTTTGAATGGACTCATTTTAGACATCATTGGTGGTGGTCTACTGAGTTGTACTCACACCCTATTAGGTATTCCTGATCGGAACCTGAGCAAACTTTGTTGTTGGAGGATAGGATAAGGTAAAGGCCATGTGATAGGTTGCATTTTGGGATTAGAGCATGGGAGAGGGAAGTGAGTGTGGTTCAGGACCCGTTTGGGAGTCTTTGTGTCTTTAATTTCAGTTTCATTATAGACACTTGTCTTTTTCAGTTTCATAGCATATTTTACCTTTCAGTTGGGTATTTTATTTTCATTATATGGTTATCATATGACATGGATTTGTTCTTGGTTATTTTTATTTTCTTCTACTAGTGTTTTACATTAATAATAGAGGGTATAGTCTCTCCAATACTGACTTACCAGACCCTTACTGCTAGTCGGAACCCTCTATAATACGGGGAGGTGTGCTTGAGGGCATGTGTCCAACCGTCTTAGAGAACCATTCAATGTCTCCTGGGTCGGGACGTCACATGGTGGTATCAGAGATATTGGGACAGAGTCTCATTTAGGAGACATCAGAGAGGGTGCAGTTGATTCGGAAACGTGGGGGTAGGGCATAGAGTAGACAGAAGTCGTATACTAATAGATGGAGATGGACCTTAGAGTTTACATATGGTTATTGTGTATTCATTCGTCTGTCTCATAGATTGGGTCACCACACGATACAGAGGCAAGGAAAGTTATCACCCACGTTTGTGGGACCGTTTGAGGTGCAGGAGAGAATCGGGTTAGTGGCGTACCGATTAGAACTTCCCCAGAAATTTAGCACGATGCATGATTTTTTCCATGTGTCACAACTCCAATGGTATCACCCAGGCCCTTCTCATGTGATTTATGTGGAGGAATTTGACCTTGAGATAGATGTTTCCTTTAAGGAGCATCTGGTACGTGTATTGGGTCACAGTGAGAAAGTGTTACGGGGAAAGAACATGTCGTTAGTTAATGTGTTATGGAAACATGTAAATGTTCAAGAGGAAACATGGGAATGGGAAGAAGACATGAGGGCTCAATGGCCTAGTCTTTTTTTCTTGGAAACTTAGAGAAGTTTGGGAGTGTAGCTCGAGGATGACTTGTTTTAAGGTTTGGAGATTGTAAGATCCCACCCTTTTTTGGAGTCATCTCAGGCACGTTTTTAGGTAATTTTTAAAGCTTTTAAGAACATTTAACATGGATTAGTGGCTCATGGTGTGTTTGGGTGAACTTTTAAGTAAAAATAAAGGACAGTCTGTTGTGCATGGTTTGTGTACGGTTTGAAAAACTGTGCGACCAAACCGTGCCAAGTGTGCAAAACTGGACAGAGAGGTCCACACGGTTTGCACATGGTTTGAAAAACTATGCCACCAAATCATTCCAATCATGCAGAACTGAACATAGGGGTTTGCATGGTTGGAACACAGTTTTCCCTAACTGTGTGCCTCTTCCTAGGAAACCATACGCATGCGATTTTAATTCTAAAAATCCTTTTTAAACCCACCTAAACCCCTTAGGACATCCATATTGTCAACCTCGGCTCAGTCTTGACAAATTCTAGGTGTTTCCAAACCTCCTAGAGAGATTCAAAGGCAATCCAGACACCTTTCTTCAATATTGAAATCCCATATTGAAGATCCACTCTCCTCTCAGTAAGTGGATTTCATCTCGTTGCTTCTCCCATTATTTCTATTATATTTCCATGATCTTTTCATGAAGGATCTTCACCATTCCCTGGATCTAAACCAATGTGTTGATATCTAGATCTAATATTATTGATCTAGATCTAGTTTTTCATGATCTTGATGCCTTTGATCTTAATTTTGGTTTAGGGATTTAGATCTGGAGCTCGATCGACAATGTTGTGCTGCTCATATTTTTGTTGATTTTTGTTAGGCTAAATTCCATCAATAAACCAAGGTAGGTTGTCTAAATTGAACTACCATAGTCATGTTTTATGATATTTGAATGTGATTTTATGATTTCTAGATTAACTTGATGATTTTTTTCTTAAATTAAATTAATTAGGAATGTGTAATTGAATTGAGTTTCCCTGGTGATTTAATTGATAATTGAATCACTCAAAAAATGATGGGGGGTTTCCCAAATATATATTTTGGATATTTGGTATTTTAATTGAGATATTTAATGGAACCTAAAAATATAATAAATTAGGGGATTTAATTATGAAATAATGTTTTTCTTTTTAAGATAATTGATTGTGAGAATTAATTATGTGCCATGATGTTGACTAAAGATAAATTATTGGGAGAATTAACTATATGTTAGGATGTTGATCAAAGATAATTAATTTGGAGAATTAATTATGGAAAGTTGAGATTTGAAATGGATAATTAATTTTGAAGAATTAATTATGGAATGAGAATGGTATTGATTGATTAACTAATAGAGTAATTAATTAATGGGTATGTTCTTAGTTAATTGTTGAGTTAACTAATAGCCTTTGAAATATTTAACTAATTGATGGATTGGTAAAGGGATGATGTGAAAATTTCTTATGAAATAAAGAATGATTAAATTTATGAGATTTTGAGGTGCTAGGAATGGAGTCGTAGACCTATTAGAAGTTGAGACTTAGACATGGAGTTCCTACCCAATAGTTATCCAAGATTGATATTATGGGGTTTTAGGAATGATGAACTACAAAGATTGAGAAAAGAACTACTAGGAATGATGACCAACACTCAAAAAGATTTGGGGTTCTAGGCATGATGACGTACACCCAATTAATGATAATAATGAATGATGTTTCAACTAAGATTTGGGGTGTTAGGCATGACAACCTACACCAAATGAATAATAATAATGAATAATGATTCAAATGGGAAACATGAATTTAATTGAACTAATGTGATGAGTAAATATTAAATGCTAATGTGATAAATATTTAAATTATGAATTGTATCTATTGCTTCATAAATCTACATGCACTATCTTTTGACTGGACTCGTTTTAGACATAGTTGGTTGTGGCATACTGAGTTTTACTCACACCCTATTTGAGCCGCCTGATCAGCACCCGAGAATAATTTTTTATTGCTTAACAGGATAAGGGAAAGGCCATGTGATATGTTTTAGTTTGGGATTGGATCATGGGAGAGGGAACCAGACGTGGTTTGTGTCCTGTTTGGGATCCATTTTTTCTTTACTTTCAGTTTCATTGTAGACACCTGACTTTTTAATTTTCATAACATGTTTTACCTTTCAGTTGAGTATTGTATTTTCATGCTATGGTTATCATATGACATGGATTTGTTCTTGGTTATTTTTATTTTCTTCCACTGGGTTTTTATTCTGATAATAGAGGGTATAATCTCCCCAAGACTGACTTACCAGACCTTCACTACTAGTCGGCACCCACTAGCGTACGGGGAGGTGATCTTGATGGCATGTGGCCAACCACCTCAGGGAACCATTCAATGGATCCCGAGTCAGGATGTCACATGGCTTCTTAGATGTATCCAAGGGTTTAGGGGGATTATTATTTGTCCATGTAAGTTCTCTCTTTTGATGTTAGAAAGTAGGGAAATGGTATTACTTCTTGTCTAGTTGTGTAGAATTCATATTTGATGATGGAGGGGAAGGGTTTTGATTTTTCTAGTTTTGTGCTTCAAAAGGTGGTAATCAAATATATTCCTTAGTGGGATGACTCATGGTTTGGTGTATTTGGATCTACTAAAACAGATTCAAATATTAAAGATAAGATTTACTTGTAGGTTGTTGGTCAAAATTTGTCTGATGGGGATTCTAGTATATGAGCTAGTTTAGGAATGGTTGGGCATTCAACTCCCTTGATTTGGCATGATAATGGTTCTTAATCACTGGGAATTGGTCACGTATTGAAAAAAAAAAGTTTTTAGCAGGGATTAGTGGATTGAAGAAATTGGTTCATTTATTTTTGGTGTCTTTGTGTCTCAAAATGTTAAAGGATTTGTGGGCCATAGGGGTTCTCATATAGAATCTATCTTGATCTCCTAATAAATTCATGATGTGTATTAAAATTAGTCTTCTTTTGTCTTCTTACCTAGATGGATTGGATCATTTTCCTTGGACATTCTGTCATGACCCCCTCCTCACAAGGTGTACCCCTCCTGGGTCAATAATGTGTGAAGGGAGATAGTGACCCCCGAGTCCCGCCTCTAGTAGGCCCTAGGTTGGCGACCATCACTGAGGGTATAATAAACACACAAATGGGAGGCATTACCCTCTAGGAGAACACATTCAAAAGAGAGAGATAAGACAGATAGCAACCAACTCCAACTCAAACTACAATATAAGAGAAATCCAAAGTAAACATATATAATTTCATGCAAAAACTACTACAACTGAAAGGTAAAACTACAAGTACCAAAATAAAGTAAAAACAGAAGCAACCATGAGGCCCTAACAACTCCTACAACCCCAAGCTAGTAGTGACCAGCTTGATCTCCAACCTACTCCAAGTTACATGAAAAAAATTAATATATATATAGGGTGAGTATAATAGTATTCTCACTAGGATCCTCCTCAGAGCCTCTAATGAAAAAGTAATGAAATCATGCTAAAGCATAGTGGAAAACAATTGAAACTAAATCGTCACCTAAACAGGTATACTATGTTCCCAAACTCACCGTGGATACTCTCACCAAGTATCTCATACAATAGTATATAATATATAAAGAATATCAAGGGTACCCCACTAGTACTTCCCCATTGGATTTCTGCTTTTCCCCAATGTCGCACGTCCTAAGAAAAGATCTCCAAAAAGGATTGCCCCTAGACACCTGGTTGAAGCACCACAACATGCACCACATGCACCACAACCACCACATCCACGTAACCAAAGTAACCAGGTAGTTTTCGAGATCCACCACAACTCAAATAATGTGTATCATATGTTGGGTATCAAACCTCAAGCCATTATAGCCCATACACTGAGTAAGGATCCTCAATCCATCACAGACTATTCACGTTACATCTATAGTAGTCCATAAGAAACTATATTGAGAATATATGTGTGTGAATAACCATAATCCATTACATCCCTCTACATACATATATGGGGAAAAAATTATTCCTTCCAGCGCAAGTAACTACCAAGAGAAGAGAGCGGGGCCAAAGGGGGTAGTTATCCATCTATCCTCCCACTAGAATGTTGGGGAAAACACCCCCCCCCCTCCCAAGGCTCAGAATCCCGAGGGTGTCAGTTTCCCTAACTGACGTGGTGGAGTAGCGTATAAAAACAAAAAAAAGTGAAAAATATACTATATATCACAACCACACTATGGGAATAACCTAGTCTTAGACTCAACTGCAGCTAACATCTCTCCGACTCCCAATTGTCAAATCTATGAATAGGTATCCTATAAGCACACAACCATTTAAAGAGATGTATTACATTACTTTTTTCCATTTTTTCAGTTGTAGTTTACGTTAATTAATTCTTTTGATAATTAATTAACCATTAAAAATTTAACATTATATTTCATTAGAATCACACCCAAAGTCCATTTTTCCTTTAAATTGAAACCTCAACACTACATCCCAGCAAGCTCCAATCCCATGGGTTAACATCATTTATTCAATCATTTATTAACAGCATTATTAATTTCCCATATTTCAAAGAATTATAGATAAACATTCTAAGCTACTAAACACAAGGGGGCTCAATATGGTGGGTTGTTGAACTACCTGTCAAGTATTTTTCACCTATAGTAAGAGTGTACACCCATCCTCCCTTTAGAAGCTAAACATGGAAAGCATGTGGCATACCTCGTGCGTCTTTACCCTTTTTGGAAGGAGGGTAAGCAAAACTATCTTCCTTGAGTAGTGGGGAAAGTAAAGGAGATAAATTACCATCAAGATCCTGCAAGCATCCAAACATTCACATATAACCTGTTTCATCAACTTCGGTGTCCTCCCCAACACCCACATGCATAAACTGATGAGTCTCACCACTCTAGGTGTCAAATTCTACCACAACCAATGGGACTCCCAACCCCCACATATCCCAACAACCATCCAGGATTATATCACAACACAAGCAGTAGGAAAAAAAACATCATATCAAATGGGATCTTGGCCCTTAAACAAGGTATCCAACCTTCAAACACATTGATCTCTCACAACTCCAAGCATAAGGAACTTGTCATTTATGTAAAGACCCGGATTTTCCATGTAATTTTTTTTTAATTATATAGAATTATTAAGAGTTTATGAAAATTGAAAACGCGTGATTCTGAGGCCCGATATGCCTAGAACAAATTTCTGAACTGTTTTAAGGTACATTTAGTAAATTCATGTGCGATGTTTTCCAACTTTGTAACTAGTACTCGGATTAAAAATCGGAGAGCATCGTTGAATCCGCAGTGCCAGGATTCACTTAAGGGAGGATTCACCACAACCGTAGTAGTTCGGGAGAAAAAGATAGATTTTTTGACTTTTAAAAGAATAATAAAATAAAAAAGTTATTTTATTTCTCTCTTGTCTTGTCCTCTAATAGACGAGCGGTAGTGGCGGGACCAACGACATGTCAAGCCATTAATTAGATTGACTCCTCCATGTTTGTAATCGTACCATTGGAATTAGAAAGGTTAATTATTAAATGATACTCATTAATTTCCAATAATGTTACTCACCCTCCCCCTATTCTATTTATATAGAGCTCAGGGTAGAGTATTGGCACGACTTCACCGAGTGACGAAACTCTAGTAAAGTACCACGACACCAACCACTTGGAGGTTGGAACCAGTTCCAACCAACAGTGACGAGTGCCACCAAATCATAAACCAACAAACATCGACTCTTCCTAAAACGCATACGTTCTCCAATGATCTTGATTTAGGTTTTATTTCTTGTCTAATTTCAAGAGTTTTTTAATCATTATAATACCCTCTTTCTATCAAGCTAACGCGGAGGGCGCGGGCCAAACAAACAAGGTCAAGACCCTCCATATTTTGTTGAAATTTGATGTGTTCTTCACAAACGATTTATTTAGGTTAGAAGAAACCTAGAACAGTGGGTTTAGTGATGAATAGGGCATCATGGGGAGTCTTTTGGAACCTTCGGATGGAGAAACAGTCCACTGGATCTTACCCGGTGACCCACGGAAGACCGCCGGCAACCAGTTCCGGTGGAAGAGGTAATGGCAGTGGCTGGAACTAGCTGGCCACGAAAAATATAGAGGCATGCCATCTCATGTTACCGGTGAAGAAGGTTACGGCCGTAGCCACGGTGGGTGAAGACGGCGGTCGGATCGGGCCGACCGCGGATGGCGGAGTGGCATGCAACGGTGCATCGCCAGAGAGAGGGTTGCGGGATATAGCCACGGAGGACAATGGAGGCCAGCATCGGCCGGCCATGGGAAGATTTGAGGGGCTCAAAATCCACAGTGGAGGGTCGGGGCCCGCTCCCTATGGCTCCCGCGGGCGACCTGGCGGCGCCCTGTGGCGTCGCCGCTATGACTCCGAATGGGGGAAACCCCCCCCCCCCCCCTCATGCCAGCTAGGGTGGGTCGTGCTACTCTATAGTCCTAGACACATAATCCTGATAGGCCACACCCTCCATAGGGTGGGTCTCACCCTCCGTAGGCCGGTCCGCACAAGCCTAGCAGGTCGCGCCCCTCTGGGGGTCGGGTCGCACCAGCCCAGTGGGTCACACCACCTAGGCAGGCCAGGCCGGTCCATGGCCCAGCAAGCTGAGATCGCCGCAGCCTAGTCCATGCCAGTTCGGGCCAGGACGGGTTAGACCCGGACCGGGTCAGGTCGACCCGAACAGGGTCAGACCAGACCCAGACCCTTCCAGGCCTAGTTTCACTAAAAGAGCCACAACTTTTCAACCGGGCATCCGTTTGATGAACCATCTATGGAATTGGAATACATATATAGAGATGGTCCTTTTTCTTTACTCCACTTGAATTTTGGATAAATTTGGAGTACTGATGGTTTAGATCGAACCTGAATCCAACTAGGCCTTTAGTACTAAAATGCTTATAATTCACAGACCGGGCATCCGATTGATGCGCCGTCTGTGGCATTGGAACTATTATGACATGGCAGTCCTTTGGGATTAATATTCATAGAACTTCCTTGAATTTGATTTATGACTGATTTCTTGAGTAGTGGATCCTCCTGAAATCAAGTTTGCTTAGTACGGTAATCTCGTGGCTAGCTGTAACGTGAAGAAATCACATCGATCCTATGTGGGTCAGCATCTATCATTCATGTGTGGGTCAGTGATTAGTGATCCTATGTGGTTCATTATATATCAATCCAGTGTGGGTCAGTTCCTAGTGATCTGGTGTGGGTCAGCATCTATCGATCCTGTGTGGGTCCGCAGCAGACCCTCTTGACAGAATAAGATGATCTAGTTTTTCGACTAATCATCTTTACTTTTGTACTTAAGTTATATACCTAGTTTGGGCTGAGTATTTACCTTCGTGGGGTTACCTTTGTGGTACCTTTACCTTCTTGGTGTTACATTTTTGGTACTTTTACCTTCGTGTGTTACCTTTTTAGTACTTTTACATTCGTGGTATTACCTTTGTGGTATTCTTCCCTAGTAGATCAGTTGTGAAAATGGATTAAAAGTTGGATTGTTATAATTCCTCATGTATGATATGATTGTATTTTGATAACTTAGGTATATGTACAGTAATATACCTAACTAGAGTTGATGACTGCTTCGTGCTTTGTGATTGAGGTCTTGGTTTGTGGTTTTTCCTTTTTCAAACTCTGGGAGACCTTCGGGGGTCTTGGGGTCCCTAATGAGTATGGTTATACTCACCCCTTCATGGGTTATGCCCACACCTTGTTGTGTCTTGCGTAGATGATGGACAATGTTGATCGAGGCCGAGGGAACCAGGCTGGACGGCGCTCAAAGGTGGACCATTGGACGTGACATGACGTAGTGACTATTGATCGTGAGTTGTACCTACCATTTAGGTAGGATCCTCAGTGGACATCCCTTGAGTTTTTTTCTCTTTCAATTGTACTTGTACTTTCTAGTTGGGATTTTATTCCATCCCCTTTACTTTCAGTACACTTTTTACTACAGCATTTTACTTCGTGGTTGCTTCATTTTGTGTTCTTGGATTGTGTGTTCGTACAGGTTTAAAGGGAATGCCTTCCCATTATAGGGATATGACATTCCAATGCTAGTCACCAGCCCCTGGTCTATGGAAGGTGGGCTAGGGGTAGTCACAGCACGAGCCCCGAGGGATGGGTCAGGACAAAGTGGTATCAGAGGAGTCAGTTCTACCGAAGAACTATGACTCTGATATTTTCAATGTAGAAATAGTGTTAAGTGTTATGAGTGTTTTTTTACGTTTGGAAAATCCTGTGTTAGTGTGGTGGTTGATGTATCCATACACCAGGACCCTAAATTCTAATTTCTAACTCAGTGAACAAAAACATTGATTGAATGTGTTTTGAAAAGTTTTTCACAGGATTTCTTTGAGTCTACTCACCAAGTATAACTTATTGATTGTGGCGCACCTATTTTTTTTTTCAGGATGCCTCCATGTAGACATTTATCCAAGATTCCCGAGAGAGTATACGATGATGTCCCACCAAGTGATGAGGCCTCATAGTAGGGCCCTCTTATGGTGTTAGTACCTTCGGGTGGTGTACCAGAAGCATTACTACCCATTGGGCAGTCGTTGCCACTAGCCCCACCAGTAGAGTGTTCACACCGACTGAGTGTGTTGCATGTGTTTCAGAGGCAGAGGCATCCAAGGTTCCAAGGAGAGATGGATCTGTTGGTGGTTGAGGATTTTCTAGAGGCTGTGGCTAGAGTTTTTCACTTAGTTGGGACACCAGCTGATATGATGGTGATCTTAGCTACCAATCTCTTCTAGGTCGTAGCTGAGAGGTTGTGGAGTCTGACAATTCAGATACACGATGAGGAAACCCTCAACTGGGTGGACTTCGAGGGACTTTTCATGGAAGAGTTCATCCTAGATACCCTACTCTCAGTGCGCATACTGGATTTGCTGCACTTACAGCAGGGCAGCATGACCCTAGCCCAATACCTGGCAAGGTTCACTGATCTCTCTCGCTACTCCACCGACATGGTATGAAACCCTTTATTTAGGGCCAGGACCTTTGAGAAAGGTATCCAAAGGGATATCATAGCATCGATGATATCTCTCTGTATTCCGATTCAGGCTAGGGTTCCAGAGAGAGCACTTTTGGTAGAGATCTTCATAGCTGAGCAAGCACTGACATCGAGAGACACCACCGCATGTCAGGTAGCAGAGTCATCCGTAGAAGGTGGTATAGGGATGATGCAGGGGACCAAGTGGGATAGACCTTCTGGTGGATGACCTCAGGATACAGGATTGGTGGTGAGGGGCTCACGAGACAAAGGAGGACATATGAGGAGCATGTAGTGCTACTCATGTGGCGGGAAAGGTCACATGGACCACGACAACCTAAACCGTCATGCGGATGACTATCAGATGGTCGAGGGACCACTGAGGAAGAGGTAGAGTTTTGAACGAGGAGGTATGTAGGGTGGAGTACGTGGAAGAGGATCTAGTTGTGCAGTATGTGGTGGGCGGCGATTTGAGGATCTACTGCCACCACCTCTTGGTGGTCCACCCTGACCATAGGGAGCAGGACGATATGAACGAGATTAGATCTAGGTAGCTGTTTTATACAACCACAGTGCTCTGTAGATGATTAGAGGTAAGATCTATGTCTAATATACACTAACTATAGTACTTATAGACACAGGTGTGAGACACTATTTTATGGCCATGGCCCTCATTCAGAGCTCGGAGATTCTGATGGAGTCGTTGGCTTGATCCTTACAGCTACAGACTCCTGCGGGAGGGTAATAGATGATTATACACTAGTGTTGGCAGTGTGAGCTTACTCTAGGAGGTGAGAGCATTAGCTGGGATCTTCTATTTGCAACTTTGTGGCCTTACGACGTCATCTTCGGTATGTATTGGTTATCCATAGTCCATGCTCAGATTGACTGTATTATGCACAAAGTGTGTTGTGTCTATGAGGATGGGACCATGTTTTCCTTTACCAGTGAGAAGAGAACCTTTGCAGAACAGGATGGAATTTCCAAGAGGAGGGTGCTTCTGATCACACATTAGTTGGCTAGACATACCCTCAAAGTAGTTTATGTTGAGAGTCTGAGCTATCCTTTAGTGGTGGACTAGTATGCTGATGTCTTTCTTGATGATGTTCTGGGACTACCTCCTCACAGATAGGTGGACTTTTACATTGACATGTACCCTAGGATGACACTAATATAGACACCATCATATCAGATGGATCCTTTGGATATTTGTGAGTTATAGGTACAACTAGAGGTCATATAGAGGAAGGGTTTCATAAGGCCCAATGTTTCTCCATGGGCAGCCCTGATTTTTTTCGCCAATAAGGATGATGGGATTTTGAGACTCGGTGTGGACTATTGGCACCTAAAACAGGTTATTGTGATGAACAAGAATCCACTTATGAGGATTGATGATCTTTTCGGTCAGTTGAAGGGAGCTCAATGGTTTTTGAAGATAGACCTCAGATCAGGCTATCATCAGCTTGGGGTACGAGATGAGGATGTCCAGAAGACGACATTCAGATGTTGGTATGGCCAATATGAGTTCTTGGTTATTCCATTTGGCATAACCAATGCCCCAGTAGTGTTCATGGGACTCATGAATGGGATCTTATAGCCATACATCAATTTATTCATGGTGGTCTTCATTGAAGACATCTTGGTGTACTCAACGATGGAGGAGGAGCTTGCCTATCATTTTCATATAGTTCTGGATACACTACGAGAGCACTAGATTTATGGTAAGTACTCGATGTTCTAGTTATTAATATGAGAGGTCCACTTTATAGGATATGTTATCTCAGAGGATGGATTTTTAGTGGATCTGGTGAAGATAGAAGTTGTGATTTCTTGGGAGCCACCCAGGAGTGTGACTATGGTGCGGAGCTTCCTGGGGTTGGCTACTATATGAGATTCGTACCCAACTTTTCCAGAGCTGTGGCACCCTTGTTTGTATTTAAAAAATAAGGGACAACCTTTCGTATGGACAGAGAGATGTCAGCATAGTTTTCAAAAGCTGAGGCAAATACTGACAAGTGCCCACATCTTGAGGCTACTAGAAGAAAGTGTTGGGTATGTAGTCTACTGTGATGCATAAGGGACTAGTCATGGATGTTTCCAAATGCAGGAGTGAGCAATGATCACTTATGGTTCACGACAGCTGAGAAAACATGAGCAGAACTATGCCACCCATGACTTGGAGTTAGTAGTAGTGGTATTCGCCTTGAAAATGTGGCAACACTACTTGATGGGCGAATGTTTTACAGTCTACACTAATCACATGAGTCCCAGGTATATCTTCTCATAGAAGCACCTGAACCTAAGACTGCGACGTTGTCTAGAGTTCCTCCAGGACTATGAATTTGAGATAGTCTATACTCCTGGGAAGGGGAACGTAGTAGCAAATGCACTCAGCAGGAGGTCCAGTCTACAGTTGTTGGGTGAGGTAATAGAGCAGCTAGGTGCATTGTAGATATCCTTTGTGGATATAGATGGAGCATCTTACCTTCAGTATATGATTTTCACTCCCCCACTTCTTCAGCGAGTTTAGGAGGCACAGCTTGGGGAAATTAACTGAGAGGCTCGATGTGCTCATATATCCTTAGGACAGGCACCTGATGGATTTTCTGAAAGTGGGAAGAACATCATTCTCTTTAGAGGATGCACCATGGTACCAGTGGCGCTACGGGAAGAGGTGTTGAGGGAGTTCCATACGTCCCCTCTTGCGGTACACCCTAGTGTGTCGAAGATATACCAGGACCTTCGGTGTCAGCACTGGTGGCTCGGAATGAAGAAAGAAGTTGCAGAGTTTGTTTCACGATGCCTCACTTCTCAGCAAGTGAAGGTCGAGCATCAGGTTCCAGCAGGCTTAGCACAGCCACTAGAGGTTCTGGAGTGGAAGTTGGATGGTATCTCCATGGACTTTTTGACAGGGCTTCTACGTATGTTCAGGGGACGTGATTCCATCTAGGGGATCGTTGACCGACTCACCAAGTTGGCCCACTATATACCCATCTGAGAGTAGGGATCAGTAGAGGGATCGGGAGGCCTCTACATACAAGAGATTGTACGAATTCATGGGTTGTAATCAACGATCATCTCTGAACTTGACACATGTTTTACATCCCAATTGTGTATGGGATTACAGGAGGCGTTTGGGACTCAGTTATGTTTGAGGACCACATTTCATCCACAGATAGATGGTCAGAAAGAGCGGACTATTCAGACACTAGAGGACATGATTCGTGCTTTCCTCCTAGAATTTGGCCGCAGTTGGGAGGATCACTTTCCATTGGTGCAGTTCGTATACAACAACAGTTATCATTCCACCATCGTTATGGAATTATTTGAGGCCTTATATAGTCGACCATGCAGATCACCTCTAAGCTAGACAAACCCAGGTGAGTCAGCACTTCTGGGTCCAGAGTTGGTATGGGCTACCACTAAGAAGGTGTAAATCATCTGGAAGTAGATGAAGGCTACACAGAGTAGACAAGAGTATTATGCTAACAGGAGATATATACCTCTGATGTTCCAATAGTGGGACCATGTATTCTTGTAGGTCTCCCCTCTATAGGGGCTATGGAGATTTTTCCAAGTCGGAAAACTCTCACCGAGGTTTATCGGACCATTTCTAATACTTCAGAGGACTGTCAAGGTGGCATACCTCTTAGCACTACCACCGTAGTTGCAGAGGGTCCAAAAATTCTTCCACATATCCCATCTGAAGAGATACATGCATGAACCATCTCACATCATCGACCATGGCTAGCTGGACTTTGATGATAAGGTGATATTTACGGAGGTTCCAGTGAAGATTCAGGATCGACAGGATTGGGTCCTTCATGAACGATCAATGCCTCTGGTGCATGTTCGCTGGAATCACGGGAACCTCCATGAGAGAACATGGGAGTGGGAGGCTCATATTTTTTCTCAGTACCCCCATTTGTTTCCTTAGTCTATGTTGTGGTTTTTGAGGAAAAAGTACCTAATGTGGGGAGAATGCAAAGACCTGGATTTTCCATGTAATTGTTTTTCATTAAATGGAATTATTACGAGCCTGTGAAGATTCATGGAACATGATTTTGAGGCCTGGTGTCCCCAGAACTAATTTCTAAACTTTTTTAATGTACGTTCAGTAAACATGCGAGTGGAATTTTATAACTTTTGAACCAGTGATCGGATTAAAAATCTGAGAGCACCGTTGAATCCGTAGTGCTGGGATTCGCTTAAGGGAGGATTCACTTGGACCGTAGTAGTTCAAGATAAAAAGATAGATTTTTGGACTTTTAAAAGAATAATAAAATAAAAAAGTTATTTTATTTCTCTCTTTTCTTTTCCTCCAACAGACGAGCGGCAGTGGCAGGACCAACGACATGTCAATCCATTAATTGGCTTAACTTCACAATGTTTGTAACTGTACCATTGGAATTAGGAAGGATCATTATTAAATGAACCTCATAAATTCCTAGTGGTGTTACTCACCCTCCCCCTCTCTTATTTATATGGATCTCGAGGTAGAGTATTGGAATGGATTCACCAAGAAACAAAGCTCTGGAGAAGTACTATGATGCCAACCACTAGGAGGATGAAACTGGTTCGAGCAAGCGGTGACGAGCACCACTGAATCATGAACTGTAAAACACTGAATCTTTCTCAAACGTGGATTTTCTCTAATGATCATGAGTTAGGGTTTATTTATTGTATAATTTTAGGAGTTGTTGAATCATTATACTACCCTCTTACTATCAAGCTAATGTGGAGGGAACAATCCAAACGAACAAGGGCCAAACCCTCCACCTTTTGTGGAAATTTGATGTGTTCTTCGTGATTGATTTATTCACATTGGATGAAACTCAGAACTCTTGTTTTAGCTAAGAAGAGGGAATCTTGGGGAGTCTGTTGGCACCTTTAGATGGAGAAACAGGCCACCGGAGCTCACCCAGTGACCCACGGAAGACCGCCGGAAACCGGTGCTAGCGGAAGAGGTGATGGCGATGGCCGACTAAGGAAGAGATGGTGGCATGCCGTCATGTGTCGCCAGTGAAAAAGGTTGTGACCATTTCCATGGAGGATGAAGACGGTGGTCGGCTCTAGCCGACTGCGGAAGGCAGAGCTTCGGGAAATGGCGCACCACCAGAGAGAGAGCCGCGGAATATAGCTATGGCAGATAGTGGCATCTAGCACCGTTCAACTGTGGGCAGAGGAGAGTGACACGCCACTGAAGATGGTCATAGTAGAGGGTCAGGACCAACTCCTTGCAAGTATCACGGGCAACCTGGAGGTTCCCCGTCATGCTGTCACTTCGACTTCGAATGGGGAACCCCCCCCCCCCCTCATGATATCTAGGGCAGGGCCCACTATAGTGGGTTGCACCTCCAGCGGGACGCACCCTCTGTGGGCCAGGCCGAGCAAGCCTAGTGGGTCGCGCCCCTCCGTGGGTTGGGTCCCGCCATCCCAGTGGGTCGCACCGCCTGGGCGAGCTGGGTCGGTCTACGGCCCGGCAGGCTACGTCTGCCATGGCCTCACCCGACCAGGCCGGTTCGGACCAGGTCGGGTCGACCCGAATTGGGTCAGGCCAGACCCAGACCCTTACAGGCCTAGTTTCTCTAAAAGAGTCATTCCTTGTGAACCAAGCATCCATTTGACAAACCATCTATGGTGTTGGGATACTTGGAGCAAGAAAGTCCTCTTGGTATACTCCACTTGTGTTTTGGAGAATTTTGGAGTCTGGCTGGGTTGGATCGAACCTGAATCATATCGGGTCCTCGGTACTAAAAGGCTTATAAGTCACAGACCAGGCATCTGATAGACGTGTCTTCTGTCACGTTGGAACCCTTACAACATGGTGGTACATTGGGATAATTCTTAGTGGAACTTTGTGGCTTTTTAGGTATGACCAATGGCTTGAGTATCAGATCCCCCCGGAATCAAGCGTGCTTAGTGTGGGAATCTCGTGGCTGGCTGTAACATGAAGAAAGAACATCAGTCCTATGTGGGTCAGCATATATCGATCCTATGTGGGTTAGTTCTTAATGATCCTATGTGGGTTATTATCTATCTATCCTATGTGGTTCAGTGACTAGCGATCCTGTGTGGGTCAGCATCTATCGATCATGTGTGGGTCAGCAGCAGAGCCTCTCAACAGAATAAGATTATCTAGTTTTACAACTAATCATCTATACTTTTGTACTTTTGTACTTATGTTATATACCTGGTGTGAGTTTAATATTTACCTTTGTGGTGTTACCTTTGTGTTTCCTTTAACTTCATGGTGTTACCTTTTTGGTACTTTTACCTTCATGTGTTACATTTATGGTACTTTTACCTTCATTGTGTTACCTTTGTGGTATTCTTCCCTCATGGATCAGTTGTGAAAATGGCTTAAAATTTGGATCCTTATGATTCCTCATTTATGAGATGAGTATATTTTGATAACATAGGTATATGTATGGGAACATACCTAAGTAGTTTTGATGACTGCTTCATGATTTGTGATTGAGGTCTTGCTTTGTGGTTTTCCCTTTGTGGAACTCTGGTAGACCTTCAGGGGCCTCGGGGTCCCTACTAAGTATTGTTATACTCACCCCTGCATGGGATATGACCACACCTTGTTGTTTCATGTGCATACAATTGGAAACATTTATCGAGGCTGGGGGAGCCAGGCTAGATGATTCTCAAAGGTGGACCATTTGACGTGACGTGACGTAGTGACTACTGATCGTGAGATGTACCTACCCTTCAGGTAGGATCCTCAGTGGACATCCCAGGAGCACTTTTCTCTTTCACTTGTACTTTTACTTTTCAGTTGGTCTTGTATTCTGGCCCCTTTACTTTCAGTACACTTTTTACTATAGTATTTTACTTCATGGTTACTTCTTTTTATGTTCTTGGATTGTGTGATTGTATAGGTTTAAAGGAAACACCTTCCTGTTATAGGTATACACCTTTCTGGTGCTAGTCTCCATCCCCTGGCCTATGGAAGGCGGGCTTGGGGTAGTCACGGCATGGGCCCCAGGGGACAGGTCGTGACAATTTTCAACTAAGAGGGTAACTCAAAACCCTAAAAGGAATTATATTTTATCAAACAACTAGTTCTTTAATCCATATTGAATTAACTAATATATTATTTTTATCTTCCAACTATGGAAACCTAAACAGCAAACTATTAGAAATAATTAAACATGCTTACTGCATTAATTAGATTAACATAAAATTAAAACAACAACTAAATTCATTTACATGCCTCTTTATCATTGAAAAATATTTACAATTAATCCCATTTTACATTCTTTACCAATTTCCATCAAGAAATACATTCTAAGAAAATCATGCATAGATATCACACTATCAAGAAAAACAAGAGGCAATAACATACGATCGATACCAATTGATTTGTCTGGTTCAAATATTTATTATTTCAATTACATTGTGGTCTAGAGGATAAATCATGCTAACTCTATAAATGCATGTAAAAGTACAGAGAATCAATGAATCCCCTACCTCAAATGGTTCTTTATGTTCTTTACACAAGAATGATCCATGAAAAATATCACACTCACCTCCCCCGTGATAACGACATCCACCTGAGGACGTCGTGACACAACCGCACCAACCGACAACCAAGAAAAATCTATTAGAAGCATAGATATCACATGCCATAACATGTAAAGGAGAAAACAGGGGGTAAATGATCAAATAAAACACAAGAATGGAGGTAGATCATAAAATTTATCGATGATAGATCGACACTTGCTACTTGCACCAAAATAGTGGGTGTGCATGCAGTAGGAAGAATCTTCCAAGGGAAACGATCCAAGGATTAAGGTTCAATCACACCGCTACTATGGGAATAAGGAAAGGTTCGAGCATATCATAATAGGGAATAAGAAGGTAGAATAAGGGATGAAGATGTCTCATCCATTTATAAGATTTATGGAGTAGTGGTTTATGATACACTTGATTTTCCATTAAAAGTGGATCGCATTAAACCATATGGTTTGACCAAGTAAAGGAATCCTGAGCCTTAAGAAAATTAATATAAGAGTTATGGGCTTTAAATCAGCCTTAAATCCATTAAAACAAGGCCTTGAATGCATTTTATATCAAGGAAAATGTCAAAGGGGCAAAACTGTAGGAAGCTAGAAACATTGTACAACTACAGATGCTGAAACGAATTTACACCTACTGATCTTGGAAACACTAGACACCTACCAATCTTGGAATCACCGTACACCTACTGATGGTGGAAACACTATACACCTACTGATCCTAGAAACACTATACACCTACCGATCCTGGAAACACTGTACACCTACCGATCCTAGAAACATTGTATGCCTACTGATCCTAGAAACACTATTCACATAATGTCTCATTGATGGCACTATTCGCATCAGTCTCACTGATGGAACTTCTCACATAGGTCTCACTGATGGAATTGTTCACATCAGTCTCACTGATGCACATTTCACATCGGTCTCATTGATGGCACTGTTCAAATCGGTCTCACCGATGGAACTGTTCACATCAGTCTCACTAATGCACGGTTCACATCGATCTCACTGATAGAACTATTCACACAGGTATCACTGATGGAACTATTCACATCGATCTCACCGATGCATGGTTCACATCAGTCTCACTGATGACACTGTTCATAGAACTGGAAATTTGGATACGTGTTGGGGATAAGTCACCTTGACCTCCCAGAACACCTCAGACACCAAATTTTAGCAAATAAATGGACCGGAGAGGTCCAGGACAATACATCAGTTACCTCTCAAAACATTCTCATCCTAAAGAATTCAAAACCAACCTAAATGGAAATAGAAAAAGGGTCTAAACAACCACCCATCGAGATACCTCTCAAAACAGAGCAGACCATAAGAAGCAACAAAAGAAATCCATCTCATAAACACAAAAGGTCTAGAACCACAAAGAGAACATTGTTACATGAAAGGAGTTAAACATCAAACAAATTAGGGTACTGAACACATATCTATGACTCACGTTCCCAGGTACTCTTCTCCATGACACCATGTTTCCATAATACATAAACCAAGGGGATATAACTCCCACACAACACATTTTATTTGCGGTATTGGATCTCCATAGGACACTCCTCAAAGGTCGCATCATTATCAACACTGATATATCCCTAATCGATGATGTGATAGTTATCATGAAGATAACGACGGATCTGTGACACATGAAAAACATCATGTATCCGGCTCATTTTTAAGGGAAGTGCTACTCGATATTCCATGTCTCCAACATGAGCTAACACCTCAAAAGGACCAATAATATAGGGAGATATCTTACTACCACAACCAAATACCCACTTCCCATGATGGGGAGTCACCTTTAGAAACATGGGATCCCAAACATCAATATTTAAAGGTTTCCTCCTTTGATTGGCATATTATTTCTGACAGTCTTGTGTTGTCTTCATCCTCTCATGAATCAACTGAACCATTTCGGTCATATTCTGCAGTAGTTCCTGTCCAAGAATTACTAACTCTCTGACCCGAGTCCAGCTCAACGGAGAATGGAAACGTCATCCATACAAGGCTTCAAATGGTATCATACCGATGGTGGAGTGAAATCTATTGTTTTAAGCTAACTCCACCAAGGGTAAGTTCCTTATCCACGAACCTCCAAAATTCAGGATATAAGAGTGCAACATGTCTTCAAGATTCTGTATGGTTTGCTCTATCTGACCATCCATATATGGATGAATTGTAGTTATAAGGCATAGCTGATAACCAAAATAATTATAGAGACCTCTCCACACCCTAGAGTTAAAATAAAGATCTCGATCAGAAATGATCATCCTCAAGAATTCGTGGAGTCTCACCACCTCCTCCAGACACTACCTCAACAAAACATCCATTTATCTCCACTCCTTGATCGCTATTAAGTGTGATGATTTTGTTAAATGATCCTCTACCGCCCAAATAGCTTCATGTACTCCTTGTGCTCGAGGTAGACCAGTAAAAAAGTCCATTGAGATGTCCTCCCACTTCCATTGATAAATATCTAACGGCTAGAGAAAACCACCAGAGACACGGTGCTTGGCCTTCACCTTATGGCAGACCAAACATCGAGACACAAACTCCGCAACTACACGCTTCATCCCAGGACACCAAAACTAGCTCCTCAATCCTTAATACATCTTTTTCATGCCAGGATACACCTATAAAGGTAAACTAAGGAACTCTCTGAGAACCATCTCACACATATCCAAAGGAACAAAAATCCTTCCTTGATACAACACTCTGTGTTGTTCGTCCTCAGCCCAACCATCAGGGGCCTCACCATAAACAAATCAATCTCTCCAGACCTCCACATCTAGATCTCCCAACTGGGAATCTTCCACCTACTACACCAGAGATTAATATACCGTCATCTGAAAAAGAAAACCTATTCCCCCAACTTCTCCCATATCAAGATGAAATGATGATTGTTCTTCTATCACTCTCCAAAAATCATCAGATTCATACACTGCATCGCTACACAACTTCATGCTCATCCCCTCAGCTACAACATTCCCCTTTTCAGGGGTATAAGATATTTAAAATTTTTGTTCTTGTAATAAATCCATCCACTGATGTTGGTACAATTTCAAGTCATGCTGGGAGAAAACATACCTCTGACTCTTATGATAGGTGAAAACCACAAAGTGCTCACCAATGAGGTAATGTCTCCACATCTTCAGAGAAAACAATGTTGCTTACAACTCAAGATCATGGGTTTCATAGTTACATTCGTGGGGATTCAATTGTCAAGACCCATAAGAAATAACTAATATCTACTACATTAGAACACAACCTAACCCCATATTTGAAGCATCGCAGAAAATATCAAACTGAACTCCTTGTGCTGGAAGAAAAAGAACTAGAGAACTTACCAACTTCTCCTTTAGATACTCAAAATGTTCCTAACATTAATCAGTTCACATGAAAAACTAATCCTTCCTGGTCAATTCTATCATATGAGTTGTAACCCGAGAGAAATCGACTACGAACCTCCTATAGTAGCCTACGAGAACAAGGAAACTTCACACCTTTACCACTGTCTTGGGGGATTTCCAAGACACAACTGCTTCTATCTTCGATGTATCCACAACTAATCCCTACTGGGACACAACATACCCTAAGAAAAGGACTTCTCGAGCCCAAAATGCATACTTCAAAAACTTCCCAAATATATTATGTTGACGAAGAACTCCCAAAACGGCATGTAGACACTTTGTATGCTCCTCCTCGAATGTGGAGTACACAAGGATGTCATCAATAAAAACCACCATGAACTTATCCAGGAACTCATGGAACATAGTGTTCATCAATCCCATGAACATAGCTGAAGCATTCGTCACACCGAACGGAATTAAATCAAACTCATAATACCCATTAAGACAACAGAAAGCAGTATTTGGGATATCCTCATCCTTCATAGGCATCTAATTATATCCTGGCCATAATTAAATCTTTGAGAACCAACTTTCACTCTTTAGTTGATCAATAAAATCATCAATACATATAAGAGGATAGAGATTCTACACTATCACTTTTTTTAAGAGATGATAATCGATACACAATTGAAAACTATCATTTGGATTCTTCATGAACAAAACTAGTGCACCCCACGGTGACACACTCAGCCGAAAAAAACCGCACTGTAACATACCTTCAATCTATATATGTAACTCTTGTAACTCAAAAGGGGTCATCCTATATGGAGACATAGAGATAGGAGATGCTCATGGTTATATATTGATCCAAAACTCGATCTCCCGTCGAGGGGGTAATGCTACAACCTCTTTTGGAAAGACACCAGGGTACTCTTCTACGAACCTGGGAAACGCCAAATATTGAACCTTTTAAGAACTCAACATTAGCTCATCCATCAAGGATGATAAGGATGGAACATTACTCTGACCCATCTAATGATCTCTCTCGCCAACAAACATTGTTGTCTCCCCATCCACATCGAATAACACCACCTACCTCCTAAATAAAGAAACGATAGCCTTCACCAATTATAACTAATACATTATGAGGATGAAATAATATGGTTTTATCCGTAAACATAGGAAATATCCCTAGGATAGGTGGTTCCCCAGCACTAGCTCACAGTCTCTACGTACATAAAACAAGTCAGCTCGACCTCAAACTTACGTAGTCAGTGCCAAGGGAATTATAATCCTCTCTACCTCAAGTCCCAAATAATGGAAGAGGGAAGGTGATATGAAGGAGTGCATCACTCTTGAATCAAACAAGGCATACACCAAATTAGAAAACAAGAAAAGGGTACCTTAAACAACGTTGTTCTCGTCTTGAGCTAACAACTCTAAAGAATGAAGCAGACCACAAATTCTTCCATGGCCTCTCTGACCCTGATGACGACAACCACCACGATCATGCTCTGCTCACCAAGGATAGAGAGAATCATGGGGTTTTTCTCTTCCTTCCCTATATTCTCTCTACTGATCCAAAGCTGTGTAACTTGATGCTACTACCTTGGATGGAACTACATCAACGGAGGAACCTAGAGCAGAACACCTGGTGCACAATGACTTCTTTGAAAGGTTGGGAATTCCCGTTGTTGATAACCTCATCCTCCACAAGAAAAACAAGAACCTGATCCCTTAGAATAGGCCTGAGATCTACTTCCCCTATATAAATGAGATTCTAAGTGCTAGGGCCTACCCCCGGCCGAACGGAAACTCTTCTCCCCTGAAAACTGGGAACCCTGGACCATAGATCTACTTCATGAGGAATCATGAAGACTCCAATCTTGGGATGATCCTATTCTAACCAATGTCTTCTCAATGACCTCTTCCCTCACCAGCACCTCAAGATATGTCTTTAGAATAAATATGGTGACCTGGCGCTGAATCTTTGGCTGAAAAGCCTCCTTGAAATGCCTTTCCCTAGCCTCCTCATCTTGAAACAGGTCAGAAGCATATCATAAAAGGTTTCTAAAATGGATTCCAAACTTTTGCACATTTTATCTCTCCTATAGAAGGGTAAGAAGCTCCTGGAAACTTGACACCTTCATGGTTGAAGAAAGAAACTCAACTCTAAATTTTCTTGAAACTCATCCCAAGAGATCTCTAACTCCTCATAATCCCTGAGGAATAAGAACCACCACTTCATCACTGCTTCACGTAGAATCATCATAACCAAAGATACCCAGTGCTACTTCCAAGCATGGATCGAACTGAAGGCTATCTCAACCTCCTCAAACCAGTCTCCCGTGAATGCATCTGAAACGGAGCACTCATACTTCTATAGACTCTGGCGCTAAAACTCGGGGAGTGTCCTCCTTCAAGTTTTGTCGTCGTCCACCACTACCATGCGGTGATCTACTGGCACAACCTTCTGGACATCTTCTGAGCTAACCCGACGGGGATGTCAACCCAGATCCATACCTTCAAAATAAAAAATAATTAAAGGTCCTAAACCTGTTATATGGAAGACTCAACATTAACTAATTAATTCTTTTCTTTAATTTATTTTGGGTTTACCCATCCCAAGGTCTACCTATTCAAACACGGGAACACAGAAGAACGATGAACGATCCTTTCATAGGTCTCTACCTTGCAGCTAGTATCTCTGCATTTAGTAGCCACTAAAAACCTAAAGGTCCATGCATCATATCACAGGGGGCCCTAAACTTTGATGTCTCAGCTGTTCTCCAGTGTTTACATCACTTTATAAACTTAAATGACATTGTTTCCCTACCAACCCATGAAACCTCACATGTGCCTAACACCAAACACCATCTTATCCCTCAACCATAGCTCTAATACCACTCTATCATGGCCCCTCCCCATAAGGTGTATCCCTCTTAGGCCGTCAATGTGAGAAGAGAGATAGTGGCCCCCCGAGTCCTGCCTCCAATAGGCCCTAGGTAGGTGACTAGCATCGAGGGTATAGTAAACACACAAATGAGAGGCATTTCCCTCTAAGAGAACACATGTGAAAGAGATAGATAAGATAGACACCAACCAAATCCAACTCATACTACAATATAAATTAAATCCCAATCACACATATGTAATGTTATGAAAAAACTACTAAAATTGTAAGGGAAAACTGCAAGTACCAAAAGAAAGTAAAAATAGTATCAACCCTGAGTCCCGAACAGCTCCTATAACCCCAATATCGTAGTAACCAGCCTTATCTCCAACCTACTCCAAGTCACTAGAAAATTAGTTTATATATACATAGGGTGATTATAACAGTATAATCAGTAGGATCCTCCCCAGAGCCTCTTGTGAAAAAGTAAAGAAAGCATGCTAAAGCACAGTGGGTAACAAGTGAAACTAACTAGTCACCTAAACAGGTATACTAAGTTCTCAGCCTCACCATGGATACTCTCACCAATTATCTCATAAAAGAGAATATAATATAATAAATAATATCAAGGGTACCATTCTACTACATCCCTATTGGTTTTCCGCTTTACCCAAACGATGCACGTCTTAAGCATCTCTCTCTAAAAAGGATTACCTGCAAACACCTGGATAAAGCACCACAACATATCCCTTAGGCACCACAACCACCACATCCACATAACCAAAGTAACCAAGTAGTTTTTGGAATCCACCACAGCTCACATAACGTGTATCATACGTCAGGTATTAAACCTCAAGCCATTAAAGCCCATACACCAAGTAAGTATCCTCAAGCCATCACAACCTATGTAGGTGAAACCTATAGTAGTCCATAGGAAACTATATCTAGAATATATATGTGTGAATAACCACAATCCATTACTTCCCTCTACACACATATATGGGGAAAATTAACCATTTTACCTACCATAAAAAGTAACTACCAAGAGAAGAGAGTGGGGCCAAAGGGGATAGTCATCCATCTATCCTCCCACCAGAATGTTGGGGAAAACACCCCCCCCCCCCCAGGGCTTAGAATCCATCGGGTGTTAGTTTACCCAAATGACTGGGTGGAGTATCGTATAGAAACACAAAAAATACAAAATATACTATACATAAAAACCACACTATGGGCATAACATATTATTATACTCAACTGCAGCTAACGTCTATCAGACTCTCGGTTGTCACTTCTATGACTAGGTATCCTATAACCACACGACCATTTAAATATCTTCATTACATTAATTTATTCCATTTTTATCAATTTCACTTTACGTTATTTAATTATTTAAACATTAATTAACCATGAACCATTTCACATTATATTTCATTAGCATCACACCTAAATTCAATTTTTTATTTAAATTGAAGCCTCAGCATTGCATCCCAGTGAGCTCCAACCCCATGGGTTAACATCATTTATTAAATCATTTATTAATAGGATTATTATTTTCCCATATTCCCAAGAATTCTAGATAAACATTTTAAGCTACTAAACACAAGGGGGATCAAAATGATGGTTAGTTTAACTACATGTCAAGTCATTTTCACCTATATAAAGAGTGTAGACTCATCCTCCCTTGAGAAGCTAAACATGGAAAGAAGGTGGCATACCCCATGCGTATTCGCCCCTTTTAGATGGAGGGTAAGCAAAACCAGCTGCCTAGAGAAGTGGGGAAACTAAAGCATATAAATAACCATCAAGATTCAAAAATCATCCAAACATTCACATTTAACCTATTTCATCATCTCAGGTGTCCTCCCCGACACCCACATGCATAAACTGATGCATCTCACCACTCTAGGCATCAACTACTTCCACAACCAATGAGCATCCATGACTCCACATATCACAATAGCCATCTAGAGGCTCACATCACAACACAAGAAGTGGGAAACAAAAATCATATCAATTGGGCTCTTGGCCCTTAAACAAGGAATCCAACCTTAAAACATAATGATCTCTCAAAACTCCAAGCATAAGGCTCTTTTCCTTAACAAGTAAGAGGGTAACTCAGAACCCTATGATGAATTATCTTTCATCAAACTACTATTTATTTAATCCATATTGAATTAATAGATTTATTATTTGTAGGTTCCAACTATGGAAACCTAAATAGAAAGCTATCAAAAATAATTAAACATCCTTACTAAGTAAATTTGATTAGAATCAAATTAAAAAACCAACTGGATTCATTTACATTCCTCTTTATCATTGAAAAATAATTAAAATTAATCCTAGATTAATTTCTTTACCAATTCCCATCCATAACAACATGCTAAACAAATAAATCATAGATATCACACTATCAATCAAAACATGAGGAAATAACATAAGATCGATATCAATTGATTTATCTGGTTCAAATATTTATTATGTTAATTCCATTGTGGTTCAGTGGATAAATCATGATAACTCTACGAATGAACTTAAAAGAATAGAGAAGCAATGAATCCCCTATATCAAATGGTTTTTTATGTTCTTTACATGAGAATGATCCACACAATAGATCATGATTGCCTCTCTCGTGACAACTACATCCACCCGAGGATGTCGTAACACGACTACACCAACCAACACCAAATAAAAGTCCATTAAAATCATTGATATCACATTCTATAACATGGGAAGGAGAAAATGGGGGGGAAATATCAAAGAAAACACAAGAACATAGGTAGATCATACCATCTATCGATGACGGATTGACACTTGCTACTTGCACCAAAATTGTGGGTGTACATGTAGTAGGAAGAAAATTCAAGGGGAAACTATCCAAGGATTAAGGTTCTATCACACCACTCCTATGGGAATAAAGAAAGGATCAAGCATCTAGCACCAGGGAATAAGAAGGTAGAAAAGGGGAAAAGATATCTCATCCCTTTAGAATATTTACAGAGCAGCGGTTTAAGATACACTGGATTTTCCATTAAAAGAGGATCACATTAAACTACATAGTTTTACCAGGTAAAGGAATCCTGAGCCTTATGAAAATTAATATAGGCGTTAAGAGCTTTAAATCAGCCTTAAATCCATTAAAAAATTCCATGAATTCATATTATGTCAAGAAAAACATCAAAGGGGATAAACTGTAGAAAGCTGGAAAGACTGTACACCTATCGATACTGGAAACAATATACACCTACTGATCCTGGAAACCCTATACATCTACAGATCCTGGAAACATTGTACACCTACCAATGCTGGAAACATTGTACACCTACCGATCCTAGAAATGTTGTACACCTACCGATCCTAGGAACACTGTACACCTACTGATCCTGGAAACACTATACACCTACCGATCCTGGAAACATTGTTCACATTAGTCTCACTGATGGAACTGTTCACATCGGTCTCACTGATGCACTGTTCACATCGGTCTCACCGATGGTACTGTTCACATAGGTCTCACCAATGGAACCGTTCACATCAGTCTCACCGATGCATGGTTCACATTAGTCTCACTAATGGCACTATTCACATCAGTCTCACTGATGGAACTGTTCACATCGATATCATTGATGAACGATTCACATCGGTCTCACTGATGGAACTGTTCACATAGGTCTCACCAATGGAACTGTTCACATCGGTCTTATTGATGCATGGTTCACATATGTCTCACCTATGACACTATTCAGAGAACTAGAAATTTGGGAAAATTTTAGGGATAAGTCACCTTGACCTCCCAGAACACCTCAGACACCAGATTTCAGCAAAGGAATGGACCAGAGAGGTCATGTCCATTACACCTTTCAAATGGCTTTATTACTTTACATGGGTAGTTGGATTAGGTATAAATTAATCTTCTTTCTAAGAAAATTGTATTCATTCTCAACTGTTTGGTGTTGATTATAGTGTTGTCACTCTTGTTGGTTCTCATCAAGTTGAGTCTATTAGGGTTTTGTATCATTACCTTTAATTGATTCAATAGGTAAGTTATTATCAAAAATCCTTTTAGTATGTTAGGAACACTTCTATATTTTTTTAAAACTAGGGTGATATTTTTGATCTTAATCAGAATGAAATGGATTATTAGTCCCTTATAAATTCATCAACATAAATATATGTAGCTACTAAAGGTAAAAAATAGGATGAAGAGGGTTTCACATCTATTCTGAAGAAAAATTCTAGGTCTAGGAAGGATTACTCGAATCTTAAGCTCACTATGTACAATAGATATTTATCTAATATGAAATTGAGGATTCCTTGGGTTAATCATTTTATTTACCTCAACTATGAATGGGATTGATATAGGGACTATGAAGATTGTAATCGGTTGAATTATGACTAGGGATATTTTTTGGATCTTGGATTTTTTTCTTGAATGAGGGAATATTTTCTTTGTCTGAACCCATTCCTCTACCTTTATTTGTTTTTTAATTTCTTTAATAGTAGGATCTATAATCCAAGATGATTACCCTAAAAATTGAAGAGTAAGAATCTATTAACTAGATGTTTTATAAATTCATGAGTATCATAAATGGAATGAGTGATCTCAGTGAAGCCTTGGAAAATAAAGTTATTACTGAATGAGTTTTGAGGTCCCTACCAAAGAAATGGTGTATGAATAAAGATTTCATTGAGAGAATTGAAAATTTAAAATAATACATTCTTGATGAACTCATTGGTTCTTTTCTGAAATATGAACCGAAACTCAATAGCATTGATGATTAGGAGACTATAAAGAAAAAATGTGTTTCTTTGAAATCTAATACAAATATAACTTATTAATCTACTAATTCTAAAATTTAGTGAAGTGACAAGGTGAAGTTTCTCAGCTGGTTAAAGGAATCTATAATAAATATAAAAGAAATAAAGTCCTCTCATGAATATCTAGAATTCACTATACAATATATGAACATAAAGTAAACAACAAATTTAATTATTCTTCTAATAATTCCACAGAACTAACTTTATATGAATGTATAACGAAATGACATATCAAGCATGACTATTTGAGATTGAAACATGAAAGAAAGGGTAAAAAGTACAATAAAACAGATAAAATAGTATTATCAATTCAATGGAGTTATTCTAATGGAACATATTCAATTGAAGAATCTATTATAGAAAATAAATTAGCCAACTTGTACCTTATGGATTCATTAAATGAGGTTATAAGTTGTTCTACTTTTTATTTTGATTATAATTATGGTGTTGGTTCTGATTTTGAAAAGAATAATATCTAATAATTGTATAAAAAAATTAGAAATTACAAATGGATATCATAAAAATATCTGAGTCATATAATTATTTTTAAGAAAATAATAAGAATCTTATTAAAGAAAAAACATTCTTATTCAAGAGATTTAGAAATACAAGAATATAGCTTCAGGAATCAAAAGAATGGTATATTAAGACATAAATATTACCCAAAAGAAGAATGATGATATCAAGAAGGAAATTTTATTTTTGAAAGAATATTGAACAACTTTTATACAAAGTAATAAGAAATATGAAAAAATTATGTCTACCAAAAAAGTGAACAAAAATAAGAATGGTGTTGGATATGATGGAAAACTTCCACATATATACCAAATTTCTTTGTGAAAAGAACTGAAGTATATCTACTATTATATTAATTATATGTAGAATTACTATTCATTATTCTAGAGAATGATCTCTGAGATTTCTACAATCATTGGGACACACTAAATTATTTATCTCAATGTATTTTCCATTTATATTCCTTATTAATTCATGCATTGAAAAAAAAATTATTCCGAAAAATTATTTGACTAATACCATTGGACCAAAAGTTGAATGGGTACCAGAACTACCTTCCAACTGATTTTGTAAGAAAAATTCCTTGAATGTATCAAAAAGAACATTGGTAATATAGTCAATGGCTTCTCTTCGAACATGAAAGAGATCGATAAAAATTTATCTCAAACAATAGATATAATGGAGACACTATTTCATTTGGATATAACTCAAAAGGAAAAATTAAAGGTTTTAGTGATGTTGGTATTTCTAAATTTGTGATTTTTTTATGTTTTATATTTTCAATGGTTAATGAACAATATGATTACTATTTACCAATTATGTGATGATTTCATGTTTGTGAAATTTCAAAATGATAAATTACTTTTTTAGAGGTCAATATATATTATTATATGTTAAGATAAAGGATTATATTTTTTCTATTTTTTCATTAATGAATCCAAATGTGAAGTTTCTTAATATTTTACAAACAAATTATATTTTATTTTGTAGGATTATTGGTCATCCAAACTTTTTTATACTATAAAAATTAGAAACGAATCGTCAAATAATAGAATTTAATAAACTTAAATTCAACTAAACTCATGTATAAGATTTATGCATTAGGAGAAATTAATGAAAATAAATATATCAATCAAAGATGTAAACACTTTAAGGCCACTTAAACTAGTTCCTTTAGATTTATTCAATACTATTAAAACAATGAAATTTGTTGCTAAGAAATATGTTTTTATTATTATTGATGATTTTAGTAAATTTACATGATTTTTTTTTCTATCTCATAAAAGTGAAACCATATCAAAGTTTCCTACTATAAATTGGATCAAGATGAGAATATTTACTTGATTTTATCTTCTTATAGTGATATAGGTAGAGAATTTCAAAAAAAATTCTAAAAATTTTTGAAAATAGATTGGTTGTTTTTCCTCATTTCTTAGTACATATATCACCCAAGAATAATTGAGTAGTGGAACGAATAATAGAATTATTTAAGAAATTGTTAAAAATATTTTGAATGAATTTATTTTACTTAAGTTCTTCTATAAAAAATATTTCAATACATATCATTCTGTTTCAAACTGAATTCTTATTAGTCCAATTTTAAAATTGATCCCTTATGAATTATATAAATGAAAGAAACAAAAATTTTGATACTTTATGGTTTTTGGGTGTATAATTTTTATCCTAGTTAATAAGGGTAGTTTGGATAAATTTTATGATAAATTGGATGAAAAATGTTTATTAAAATATAATTAAATTTTATAAATTTTATAATAAAATTATTTTTCTTTTTGTAGAATTAGTTTATGTAAAGATTTATGCAGAAGATTTAAATGGTAAGAATTCTATAGAATACTAGATTATAGATGATTTTAGAGACATTGATTTTCAAGAAGATGAACCAAAAAAATTAAATTAATAAAATTTAAGATTACTAATTATCTTATTAAAAAGTTATAAAAAATAATAGAGATAATCCTATAAATATAGTTATTATATATAGAAATTAAAGATCTAAAACCCAAAATTCATTAATGTGTTTTTGTTCACTTGGCTTTTGTCTGTAATTTTTTTCAAATGATATTTTTAAATATTTGAATGATTCAAATTAGTTTTTATTTACGCATGGTAAACATAATTGATTTTTTAGAAAATAAAAAACATCTAGATTTTATGAAATATTTTTTAAAATTTAATTTAAATTCCTCAATAGCTTGCACTACACCCAACATAAAGTTTTAACGAACAATAACATACAATTTATATTATTTTTTAGAAAGTTTGTTATGACATCACCGTTAAAATTGACAGTATAAATAGGATTAACAAAATTAAAAATATTAAGTATACTGATTTTATATAAATAATGAATATTGATAAAAGATTGCTTAATTTTTTAAATACCATTATATGTTTCGAAAAAACAATTTTCTCAAAAAATGGATATTATTACTTTTTGTGAACAAAATAAAAAAGAAATTTTTTCAATTTTTTGAAACTTTATTTTAAAAAATATTTTTAATTAATGAAATATAAATTTTAAAATTACCTTAGGATGAATTTTTTATAATATTATGACAAGACTTATTTTTTGGTGAATAGTTAAAAATACTGATTTTATTTAAAAAAATGTCTTTTCATATAAATCATTTTCAAAGTACTATATTATTTAAAAAAATTTAAAAGTAAAATTATCTAAATTATAGTATACTTAATCAAATTTAGGTTATTGTAATAAATTTAATGTTTAATTTTAATATGAAAACATTTTTAACTTTTGAACACTTCCTCTTTGGAAAGTTGCTTTCTCATCGTGCCTATGAGTTTAATATTAAAAAATAAATTGTCCACTTTTGTAAATGGAATTTGTAAAAATGTATACCATATTTTGAATCAGAATAATTAATATTAGATAACAATTCCAATGTAATTTTTGGTCAAAATAAATAATACAAACAGTAAAAATTAATTACTGCGATTAATGTTAAAACAGCTTTACCAAGGGTTAAAATAAAAATAAAAGGGGTAAAATGACCTATAAACTTTTAAAACACCCATTTTCTATACATATGTCAACATTATAACCTCTAATTTTTGTAATTAACAATTTTTTATCCTTGTTTCGTGTAAAAATGGGGTACACTTTATTATTTTCAAAAAATCCATGTGTGTCCTCTCCCTCACTTGTAAGAGGTCACCCCCTCTCCTCTCACTAAAAAAATTGGTTGATTAGACGGGGTTGTTTTTTAATTTATAGGGGGTTAAACCCCCATATAAAGTTGTTAACAGTTTTTATGGTAAACTGTCACTAATATGGTCGCCCTATGTTATTAGGGACGGTTATTAGAAAGTGTTATTTTAATTGAGGGAGCATTAGCGGCAGTTACAATAGAGGGGGTTAAAACCCCCTCTAATGTTGTCATAATTCTCTAGATAATTTAATTTTAGAGGAGTTAAAACCCATCCTAATTAATATATTGATTTTAGGGATGTTTTTAACAACCCCTAATTTTTTTGAAGACCAACACTTAGGGATGGTTTTGTAAAACCGCCCCTATCCCATCTCACATATTGGGGTGGTTCAACCACCCTTAAGTGCACCATGTTTTTTAATGTTTATTTTTTCATTTCTAGTTCCCCTGCATGTCCCTGACCCACCCCCCTCATCTCTCCCATTATCCACACATTTCCCTCTAGTTCCCCCCACATACGTCCAATCTCGCCCATCCTCCACTCCCATTATTCAACCATCGTGTCCTACACCTATCTTCGGTTCACTCCCACCCCGCTCATTGACTCAGTCGAACACCCCCCCCCCCCGAATGACATAACACACCCACTCCGTTGTATGTAAAATATTTCCATCTACTGGGATTCAAACCCAAACCGAACGAAACAAACAACGGTGGAGTCCAAAACCACAAACCACCATGCCAAATGCATTTTCCAGTTTAAATTATACCGGACATGAATATATTTAGATATATTTGAATCCTTAATTCATTAAATATTATTTTCATAATATATTTAAATACATTAAATAATAATATATATTATTTACAATATTTATATGTATATACAATTATTTATAATATATTTACCATATTTATACATATATACGCAATTATATATAATATATATTTATATTTCTTATTTATTATAAAATTATATTTATGTGTAGATATAAATACAATAAAATACAGTCATATAATTTATTTAAATACATTTATTAATTGTGTTTTTATTATATATATATTATATTATGGAAAATTGTTTTTTTTAAATTGTGGGGGTTCACAACCCCAGCTAATTTAAAGACATTAGATGGGGTTTTGAACCACCTTTGATTTAAAGACATTATAAGGGATTTTGAACCCCCTCTAATTTAAGACATTAGAGGGTGTTTTTAACCCCCTCTAATTTAAGATATTAGTGGGGTTTTTGAACCCCCTCTAATTTAAAGACATTATAGAGGGTTTTGAAACACCTTTAATTTTATTAATTATAGGGGTTCTAAACCCCCTATAATTTAAGTTATTAAAGGGGGTTTTGAACCCCCTCTAAAATCCAACTGGATATTAAAAAAATGTTTAAAAGTTTAGGTTGGGTTCAAAACCCCCTCTAATTTTATAAATTAGAGGGGGTCCATAACCCTCTCTAAATTTGATGATTATTGAGGGTTGTACATAATTCCCCTCTAATTTTTATAGAAATTTAATTTAGAGAGGGTTCGTAGCCCCCTCTAAATTCTATGATTAGATGGGTTGTGTGGAATATCGTTTAATTATACAGAAAATGAATTTAGAGGGGGTTGTCTATAACCCCCTCTAAATAACCCCTTCTAATTGGATGTTTTTTGAAGTGTATCCTCTTAACACTTCCAAAACTATTTAGTTCATCCAATAAATATATAAATATATTCCTAAATTCACTAACTACATCATATAGACCTTATTTTTATTATTAATCTCATCTAATTAGGACTTAGGTGTAAACCTAAGGAGGCTCTCCAAAAAAATAGGTATTGTCTATAAACATGAATTTTCATTTTATTTATTCATCTAAATCATTAAAAAAATTTAAATTATGATTATATAATTATAAAAATATCCCATATAATGATATGTTATATTTTAATTTCATAACCTATATTCATCTAATCTTACATCAAATGTTAAAGAAAATTGTCGATCATCTATAAGAAAAACTACCACATCGCGAATCGATGTTATTATTTATAGATCACCACCTCTTACATATAGATATAATAAAGAATTTAGTGTTTATATAATATATTCATGATATTATTATACTTATTTAATTATAATATCACACCTACCTTCTTACCTACTAACCCATTGGAAAACAATAACATTGCTCGTGTGTATGGAGAACTACCGCCTTGCGAACCGATGTGATTTGTTTTCAATTATGTTTTACATGGAAAATAATAAGGATAGATTAAATAAATATATATATATTATTTTTAACATAATTATACTTATTTAATTATAATATCACATATAACATCTTACTTCCATTTTGTAGGGTATATCATAACGTCGCTTGTGTGTATAGCGGACTGCCACCTCGCAAAGCAATGTGATTCATTTTTCACTAATGATTTTCTTGGAAAGTAATAAAGATAAATTTAATAAATATATGTGATAAATATTATATCACAATATTTTTATAAACTTGAAATATTATTTACCATTATTTTTTAATATCTATTAAAAATGTAAACAGAGTTCATGTGTATGTGAAACCTTTCGTCACCATGAATGGTGTATTTCATTTTATAACTCTAAAATTTATGGATTAATATAAATTCATATATACTGAATATATATGATATTTATATAATATATCAAATTATGGTGATTATGTAACCATCATCAAAGTAATAAGACCAAAAATACCAAATCAAAACATACACACACAAAACAAAGTAGTTGTTACACGAAATGTGATTTTAACAAGAAATTGTTAACAATTGGGTAATAAAATGTCATAAGTAAATCATATATGTTATGATACATATGAGTATGGATATATAATATATTTATAATAAACTTATATTTACTATACATGAGTTTTGAATGTGTACGAATTAATTCAAGACTTAATGTAAAGGATTTTTGTCCCAATTTGTCTTCTTTGGAACATACATTATATTATGCACCTTTATTCTTTTATGATTTGTATATACAACCACATTTACATTTAATATCATGAATTTATTTATTATCATGATATTATAGGTATCATTTAATGTTATTATTTCATGTTTCTTATGATTATAAGTTACTAAAGTGGAAAGTGTTTTATGTTAAAATCTCATCGCTTATCAGGATTGTTCATTATTACTCTTCTAATAATGAAATATTATGATCTATCTATCAATGAATATTCATTTCATTTCCATGAAATTAATGTTTGTATTTTACCAAAAATGTGAAAGGAATATTTTTTAATGTGTATGACATGAATATAATTTCCACCATCATGACCATTATTTTTATTGAATATTACATTATAAGTTTACACGGTTAATTTTAAAGAAAATAATTCCACAATATTTTAGGAATTTATATTTTTAAATAGGTGATTTCAAAGAAAGGTTTTTTTCCTCAAGAAATTATCCAAGTGATTTTATTTAAAAATAATTTTCCATATAAGATGACATCCTTTGATGTTACTGAATAAATTATGGTGATATGATGCAATGATACCATTTTAATTATTTCTCATGATGTTTTATGTTTATTATAAAAATATTTTTATGAAAAAAATTTATTTTACATGGTTTATTCTATGATGAAATGTTTCTGAAAACCACTTCTTTTCATGGGCTCTAATATGATGAATGTTTTTGAAAGCCCATTTGTTTTGATGGGTTCTAATATGATGAATGTTTTATAATCTTATGGCATACATATATATGACTTTCATTATTTAATTTTTGAAACTATATCTCTCTATAATTCATTGGGTAAAGATTGTATCTTATTAGATAAACATAACTAGAATGAGGAGTGAATGTGAGGCCTCAGACCAACACTTATGGATCTGATATAAAAAATGCTATATAATTTTTTATCAAAAGTATCTGAAAAACATAAAATCATCTACATCTGAGCATCTTTTCCGGTCTAGGATTTGGAGTAAAAGGACTACTCTTACAAATTATCAAATTATAAAACAGTAAATAAAAATTTAAGTGATTGAACTTTCCTTTCATTATATCCTTATTGAAGCTAAACTCTATAAAACCTCTAAATGATCCTGAAAAAAATTATAAAAACAAAGGGTGAGAAAGATTTTTCATTAAGGGGTTTATAAAAAATATACTAAAAATTGTTTTGAAAATACTTATTTCTTTTGAAAATACCTTTGAAAATACTTTTGAATTTTTTTTAAATACATTGATTTGGAAAACACATTAAAAATCATTTGAAAATATTTTAAATTTTGAAATCATAATTTTGAAATAAATTTTAAAAATATAATAGCTTTTTGAAAAATCCTTTGAAAATACTTTGAAAACATGATTTTGAAAACACCTTTGAAAATACCTACACCCTTGAAAATAATATAAAAATTTTAAAAATAATTACTCTTCTAAAAATACTATAAATTATTTTAAAATACTAATAATTTTGATAATATTATAATAATTTTTTAAAATACTTTTTCTTTGAAAATTATTTAAAATAATAAAATCATTTTTTAGAAAATATGAAGTAGGCTTTTGAAAACAAAACATTAGGGATACTAAAAACATTAACGTTTTTCTGGGCCTATGTACTTTGTTTTCTAATGGGTCCACTCCCCATTCCCCTTTAATTTTTACATTTTCCAAGTGCCTAATTTTTTTATAAAGACATTTTTAACATGTCTTACATAATTGTATACATTTTTCACAAGAGTTTTTTCTTTAAAAATATAATAATTCATTAAATACATATACACAATTTTATTTATATATAAATAAATATGTGTGTGTTTGTGTGTGTGAAATTTGACCGGAAATTACTTTTGGGTGTTGGTACAACCAAAACTCATGAAAATTAGACTTTGCATGGACTATTATAAAAAAATAATTAACATCAATGTATTTAAACTCTCATTAATGAACTCGAGAAATAAATTTTATTAAGATAGGATATAAAGGGATAACTTTTATCATTTAAAACTCAACATTTAATAAATATATTTATTACTCATTTTCTTAATTCAAAATTTGATTATTTTAAACATAAAATAATCATGTAAATTTATGAACCCTTCATAGTAACTTATATAAATTGTAAATTTCTATTCACATAAAATAATAGATATATAATTTTTTCCCTTAATATAACCATAAGACAAAAAAATTATATAACACACATAAAATTATAAAAGTAAAATTTTTAAAATAAATATTTCATCCTTTATCAAAATGAATATATCAAATTTAGTAATATTAAGATTTTAAATGAATTTCATATTCATTAAAATCATCCAATAATAGCCAAATGTGTCTGTGTGTGTTTATACACACATTTCATATGGATTAAAATTCTAAGTATAAATTATAAATAATTCAATAATTAGGAGTAAATGAATATATGTTTTGAAGAACATAATCTTGAAGATATATATATATATATATATATATAATTATAAATGTGAAATTAGGAGTCAAATGATCTCGAACATTGAATAAATAATATATGTATATATTATTGAATAATATAAATTGTACATATAGATAATACTCCCATAAAAATACTTACATAATTTTTAATCATAGAGTACAAAATATAATACTTAAATATGTATGAAAAACATAAACATAAAAATTACACACATATATAAAAATTGTTTTTAAAAAAATTAAAATGACCCCTTATATAAAAATTAATTGGAAAAACACTCTCTCAAGTAGAATAAATAAATTTTACTTGAAAATAACACATGAATATGTATGTTTAAGGAACTTAGAATATATATATATGTATGTATAAACCCTTGTATTGAGTGGAATAATGTTTATTTAAATAATACATAGAATTTATAACTTTTGACAATAATTATAGTTATAAATAAAAATATCCCCTTAATTATATACATGAAATTTAATGTCTTAAAAATAAATGGAATTGAAAATTAAGTAAAACATATATATGTGTGTGTGTGTGTGTTGAATAAAATAACATGAAAATAATATATACTTATATATAATACACCCTAACCTAACTATAAATTCTAAAAATAAATATAGTTTTTAAAATAATTATAGTATAATCCCCTTACATTTTTATAAATTAAAGGACAAAAGCAGATGGAGGTAGTAGGATCTTCCTAAAATATAGTTGAGGTGTGGCCATATTTATGTGGTGAGTGTGAAATAGTTTGTAAGAGGAGAAAGCATGGAAAATTATTTGAATTTTATTCTTCCAATGAGGGAGGGGGGATTCCCCTATAAAAATAGAGGTTTATGTATATAGGGATGTTCAGGTATTAAGTGGAAAAGGAAAAAATGATTGAATACATGTGATTCATTAATGAACAGAGGCCTACCTCGGGTCTTTGAACATATCATGGGTATAAATTGTGTCTTGAGAGGAAAGTCATAGAAAATTTTTCATTTATATTAATATATATATATATTAATATAGAAACATACATTTGATTTTTTTTAAATCGACATGAATTCTTGTTTATATTGGATTTACCCCATGATTTTTTGACATTATTTCAAAGCTACATTGGTGAGAAGGAGTTTTTTGTTCACTAAGGTAGTGAACTACGAATGCAGCTCAGGGGACTTTTCTTTTCATCATGGAAAATTTGATACTAGTAGCACATTGTACTTTGTTTGAGATTTTTCTTCCTTCAGATGGATAGAGAAGAATATAACTATTTTGGGGATGGCCAATGGTGATGCTTTCCTGGATGTTTTGTAGGAAAGGGATCCGTGAAGAACATTGGAAGGATTTGGATCATGGAAGAAGACTATACTGAGGGGTTTATGGGATGGCTAAAACATCTTGATCCAATGATCACAATTTAACTATGATTTTTAATTTGATCTTATATCGAAATGGAACTTAGTGTACCATACCCTTATTAACTATATCATAACATTCATTTAGAAGAACAAAAACACAGGCCTTATGTACAAGCCTATGCAGGAAGACTTGCCTAACCCTCACACAAAATATGACGCATCCTATTGGAACTTTTCTCAGTTGTGTATTCTCTAAAATTGTTCCCCTATGACCTTTGGGCATGGCTAGATCCCACTAGGTGGTCGAGCACACCCATTGTATGCTCCCACTCTATGTGGTAGAGTTAGTTATATTCAGTAGGCCTCGGATGGAATTATTTTTTATAAAAAGAGTTTATAAAATTTAGCATATGTATAGATTAACATGTTATACATTATTACCTTTCAACTACAACTTATATATATATTTTTGAAATCTATTCCTATTATAAATTTTAAAACAAAATTGACCACTAAGTTTGAGTGTTTTAACAATTTTATTTTATGAAAATTTATTATTCTAACCTAATTATTTAAATTAATATGAAACTTAATAATTACTATGTTTTTTTCTTATTATTTTCATTTCAATTAAATTTTAATTATAAATTTATAATTTTAATTTGATTAATTTTTAAAACAATACACGAAAGAAAAATTTTACAATAAAGATTTTATTATTATTATTATATCACAACTTTATCAAAGAAAATTGATGTTTTATAAATGAAAATATCTTTAAATTATAAAGTAACAAGTTTATAAACATTATTATATCAAAAATAAATAATCTTAAAAATAATAATCATAATGACTTATATATTAATGTTGATGTTAAAAATGGTAATTAAAATATATAAGAGAATTATTTTTTTGTTAACAAGTAATAATGTAAAAAAACATATAATATTAAATTATGAGATTTGGAAAAAAGTTTGTTTAAGTGAAAAAAATATATATTTAATCTTGTTTTAAGAAAATATATCAATTTAAGTAATTATATTTTTATATTAATTTATATAAAAAACCAAAATAAAGATCTAGGTTTATATTAAATTATAATTTACCTTGTATTAATTATAAATAAATCAATAAATATAAATTTATTAAAATAAAAATATGCTTAAAATTTCTAGGATGTACATTCTACCCCCAAAAATATATTTTTTTCCTCAAAATTTATTTTTCATACATATGGAAAATTCTCAAATTATATTTTCAGAATTTGGAAAACTATAACTACTAGAGTTCTATATTCTTAAATGTTACTTAATTACCAAATAGTTTAAAATTTGGTTTCTTACTCTTAGATTTTTATTCAATTAAAAATGTTATAAAACAAACGTTTTATAAAAGAATATACTTAGAAAATTAACCTATTTTTAACCAAATGTCTTAATCCCAACAGTTATTGAAATTTTTCCATTGATAATAACTATGAGGCCCTAGACCCAAGATTATATATCAAGTAAAAACAATTCTATATTTTTATATAAAATATAACTAAAAAATATACATCTCTTTATATATGATGGTATTTTATAGTTTAGGGTTTGGAGGAAATGGAATACTCTTACATATTATTAAAGATTAAATAAAAATGAAGTGATTTAACTTTTCTTGTTCTAGATCCTTATTGAAGCTAAACTACATGAAGCCTCTAAATGAACTGAAAAACATTTTATTAAAACACACGAGGATAAAAATTTCATAGTAAGGGATTTTTAAAAATCTAGTGAAAACCCTTTTTGAAAATACTTATACCCATTGATAATACCTTTGAAAATACTTTTGAAAATACGTTTTCAAATAATTCTTAAAATACATAGATTTGGAAAACACTTTTAAAATAATTCTAAAATACTTGTAATTTTGGAGTCATTTTTCAAAAAATAATAGCTTTTTTAAAACTAATTTGAAAATACTTTGAAATATTATTTTGAAAATTCCATTGAAAATAATTACGCCCTTGAAAATAATATAATAATTATGAAAATATTTATTCTTTTGAAAATGATATAAATCATTTGAAAATAATTACACTTTTGAAACCATTATAATACTTTTTTAAAATACTTACTCATTGAAAATACTTAATAAAAATGCAGTTATTTTTCAGAAAATAATAAGAAATCTTTTGAAAAAATAAATGGGGCCACCTCAAACATTGAAGGTTGTCTATGACTACCCACTTTTCATTGGAATGGGTTCCTTCCACACTCCCCTTTCATATTTATGATATCCAAGTTCCAAATTTTTTTATAAAAACATTTTGATATTTACATATATATATATATATTTATATACATTTTTCATTTGTGTTTTTTCTTTAAAAATATAACAATGCATTAAACACATATACACACTTTTATTTATATATAAATATATATATCTGTGTGTGTGTGAACTTTCATTGGAAGTAACTTGTGAGATTTGGTACAACCAAAACTCATGGAAAGTAACCTTTGCATGGACTTTTAATAAAAATAATAATTAACATCCATGTATTTTAACTTTCATTCATGAACTCATGAAATAAATTTTATTAAGATGGGTTATAAATGGAAAACTTTTATCAATTAAAGATCATCCTTGAATAAATATATTTATTACCCATTTTATTAATTCATAATTGTATGCCTTCATATATAAAATATTTGTGTAAATATATCAACCCTTCCCATTAACTAATAGAAATTGTAAATTTATATTCACATAAAATAATATATATTTTTTTAAATATCCATAATCCAAAAATAATTATATAACACACATAAAATTATAAAATTTAAATTTTTAAAATAAATATTTCACCCCTTCTCAATATTACAATATTTAATTGAGTAAGAAAATGAATTTAAATGAATTTTGTATTCATTAAAATTATGAAATAATAAACAATTGTGTATGTATATATATATTTGTTTATACACACATTTAATAAGGATTAAAATCATTAAGTATAAATAGAAAATAATTCCATAATAAAAACTACATCCATATATGTTTTAAAGAACATAATATTGATGATATATATATATATATAAATACACTTATAATTAAAAACTTGAAATTATGAGTCAAATGATCTTCAACACTGAATAAATCATATTTTTTCACATGTTTGAATAATATAACTTATATATGTATATAATACTCCCATAAAAATACTTATATAATTTTGAGTCATAAACTATGAAAAATAATACTTAAATATATATGATAAACATAAACTTAAAAATTACATACATATATAAATTTTTTTAGAAAAAAAAATGAAAAGGTCCCCTTAAATAAAATTTAATTGGAAAAACACTTGGTCAAGTAGAATAAATACATTATACTTTAAATTAATACATGAATATACATGTTTGGATAAAATATAATATATGTATATATATATACACCCTTGTATCTAGTGGAATAATGGTATTTAAGAAAATACATAGAATTTATAACTTTTTAAAATAATTATAGTTTTTAAAGAAAATATCCCCTTAAATAATTATAAACTTAAAATTTGAGGTCTTAAAAATAAATGTAATAGAAAATTGAGTAAAAAATTTTATATGTGTGTGTGTGTGTGTTGAATAACATAAATTTAAAATAACATATACTTATATATAATACACCCTTAACTAATTTTAAATTCTGAAAGTAAATATATTTTTTGAAAATAAATATATTTTAATTCCTTTATAATGTTGTAGATCGAAGAGAAGAACTAGATAGAGGTAGTGAGTTCTTCCAAAAATTTAGTGATGGTGTGGCCCTCTTTCTATGGTTATTTTGAAATAGTGGGTTAGAGGGGAAAGCAAGGGAAAGGATTTGTCTTGGATTCTTACAATGAGGGATAGGGGTATTCCCTCCATAAAATAGAAGTTTATATATATAGGGAGGTTTAGGTAAAAAGTCAAAATGGAAAACCGTGTTGGAACCGTGCATGCAGCGGAAGCCCCAAATAGGTGGGTTTTTAAAATATTTCATCGGCGATCGACGTGAACTTGTCCACATCGGTGAACAGTAGCCCGGTATTATCTGAGGACCAAGCATGGAGGATTTTAAGCACAGAATAAACTGTAAAATACCTGGTTTAGATCTGAAGTCGTGCACAACATCTACTAGTCGTTGGCGATTTCTTCTTGAAAAATCTGAATTCGAATTCCTCTAGATCATCCACACATGCTTTAAGGAATCTACGAGAGTGTCGTTCATCGTAATCCGGCTGCTAGCGCAGAATTACGACGATGCCTTCGACGCTCCAATTATCACTAGATCGCTTCGCTAGAGATGTCCGAGAGAGAGCTACATCTAAGCTCCTTGGATCTAGAGAATCTCTCTCAAGATCATGGGAGAGAGGAGAGGAGAGATAATCCCCATGAATAGTTCTTGGAAAAATCCCCTCTTCTTCTATTTATAGTGGTTAATTAAAATACATGGTATCACCTTGTCAGCCCTGAATACTTAACGCATTATCAACAACAATTTATAACTACTAAAAAGAGTCATAAATATTATTATCATTTACTTGTAATATATTAAAATATATTATGCAATAAAAATTGAGTCATTAACTCGACTAATCTCTCCCATAAATATTAATTAAACCTTGAATGATTTAATATTCGTCAATTAATATTTTTCATGTATTTACTAAAACTCTTAAATACATTTAATAAATAAATTCAATACTCATTATTCTAAACTCGAATAATATGAATTAATTTAATTAATTAGTGATCTTTTAATGTTGTAAAAATCTCGGACCCCAGTAGCGGGGCCCACTCTATCCAAAACTCATATTCAATTGAATCGGGCGGATTCTTGAATATGATATTTTGTGCGACCTTTTATCCCCTTATCTCAACAGTAGTGAATAATATTCATAGACCAAGAGTGGGATCTAGCAACCCATCATGGCCCCTGAAGAGATAAGGATTATCACAGCAGTGACAACCAACCTACGAACACCCACTGTGTAATATAATCTATTTGTCTATAATATCTCATAAAGCAAGATGCACTCACGTGTCATCGCCCTTTTTCTTGCTTTATTGTTTTTTGATTTAACTGGATGTATTTACCCTTGACAGCCATGTCCATGGTCTTATAAAGGTACTACCATCCATATCAACATGGTGTGATATATTTTACTTCCATGACCCGGAAGCGATAAATCATTTCTTGACCATTCAACCAATGCCATGCCACCAATAACGCTCCCAACACAAACTACATCACCACAACTTCATTTCCATGGTTTTAATCTTGCATCAAAGTGCACAATCAAATTACATACATTGGTAATGATTTCAATTCAGGAGACCATTACACATGATCATAGATAGGAACATCCAATGACACCCGAAACATGTGGTGTTCCTATTGGTGGGTCAGTCCTCATGATCTCACTACTAAAGATCACCAAGTGCGAACTTCATGAGAAGAATTCTCAATGCTTATGATCCCACAACACCTGATAGTCATATATCTACTGTTTCCAGTCAATAACATGTATCTAGACCATAGAACATATATTTAAGATTAATTTCATAGTATCTTGAGGTTCTCATTATAGCCTAGGAACTACTATAACCTTTCGATGTGACAATTAATATTTGGACATTACCATTTCAAAAGTGGATGCATAAAATTCTACATTATAATGGTAAGTTGAAATCATGTATAGCTAATTGTATACATGATATGGTAATCAGAAGCACTGAATAGTTGGGTCTATGGCACCCACTATTTCAACACTCACACTTGTATTAGAGCCAACTTGTTAACCAAACTCGTTAGCTACTCACATGATTAATATCATGTTTCTGCTGAGTAATGGATTTAGCTACTGGGTCTGCCATGGTTCCGCCGCGTGGTAATTTTGTTATTGCGACCTTGTATCCTTGAGTAAAACTACTCAAGAGATGGTATCCTAATTATATCTCTTTCTTCCACTGTCAAAACTTGACAGCTTGGTTATTAAGAATATCATAATTTACATTGTGATAATACATTTCTTACCAGGTGTTAATCCAAGAACTGGAACAAATCATTGCATTTAATTGCTTCTTAGTTGCCTTAGAAGTTGTAACGTACTCAGTCTTTGTAGGTATAGCTACCACTGGCTTATACGATCTTGACTTAGTCATCACATTTAGCCTAACGACAATAGTAGATCACATTGAACTATGGAAGACTAGTTTGTATCCCCTGAAAACTAGTATCCATTCTTCTCCACTTACCAAGTACTTATGTTTTGTACTTTCTTAAGTACAATTAGATAGTTCTGATTTCACCCCTTATAGTGGTTCTGGATATAACTGATATCTACCCAATATAACTTATCAATATCAGTTATTGTACATTTCTTGGCATGCGTGATTGATCCATTGCTCCGACGTATGGATTTAAACTCACCATGTTTATCTCTTCTCATGTCACGGACAGGCCAACATAGAGATATTATTCCTTGTGACAGATGAAATAATTCATCTTTTGAATTGTTCCAACTTGTATTTTTCAATACAATGTCCCTATATGTACGATTGACTAGGACCAAGCAACCTATAGATCTACTTCAGTGGATCCCATTCCCTAGAACATAGGTTTCTACTTTAAGTCAATCACTGGAGAATAAATTTCATTTTGGTCTCAACTAACTGTAAGACCAATATTTGTTTACTATATCTTATCAAACATACTTCACTTGGAAAACATTGACGCTCCCATTAACCTTTGGTAGACACATGGATAACATTTGTTGCAAATGTATATTCTATGATCACAATGCTTACTTTAATCCTAAACCGGATTTTAGTAACTTCCAACCTTTATTAGCATTCTGTGACATGACCATCCCTTTATAGTTTCATTGTACAGACACCATCCATGATTGGTGGTCACGATATCCAATGCTAAATAATTTGATCATGGATATTAACTATGGTAAGTAAAATTCTAACGGATTTAATCATAATGACTTGGATAAACCAATCGAGCCTTATTATTACTACACTTGTACGACCCATATATCAACTCACTTGAATACCCATCGTAGTATTCAAAATAATAATCCCCTTTTCACTTTGATACATGGAATCCATTAATTGAATTTTAGTTGATCTTATCAATTTTAGCTAATTATCATACACTGCTTTCTTGTAGGAAATATTATTCACATTGAATAATAAATAACCGACCGCGTTGAATATAAAAACCATATCAATGGTTTTATCCTTCCTACATAGTATGTGTCTCTGGAACATACTTTTTTCTACATGCGCTTGTGGAACTAGTTCTTATGCCAACTATTTGTGCATTTTGAGCATTGACTAAACACTTGTCAATATAGCTCCCACTATCTCTAATAGAGATGTGCTCCCTTATATAGAATTTTAGTCTATCACATGACTACAACCCTTCTATATTAGGGATTTATGTAACATCCTAATAAATCGTTAGGATTATTACACTAAATGAACAATGTGTTTGTCTTGATGCAAGTTTTTTTATGTCTGAACAAACTATTTGCATCCAAACACATGTCCTTATGACATAATAAATTTACATCATACTAAGACTCATATGATATCCATTTTTAATTATAGTTGGCATATGATTATGGGATTACACTGATATTTTCAAAGCATTTCATGAAATATAATGGAATTTTCTGCTAGTTGCAATGCTGATACTCTTTACATCATGACTCTGATGTATAAAACATGCGTTTGGGAATTACTCCATGCTAGATTTTGTTGATCAATGTTGACATGTAAGACTTCATCATAAATCCTCCTCATTAACATCAATGTCGTGATTTCAATAAGGTAATGTGATTTTAGGAATTACTCCACGCTACATTATCATGATTGATGAATGCTTGGTCAATATATTTTTCGTTATCCCAACCCGAATAAACTCATATCTTTTGACCATGAATATACTTCACATTGTTATTAATTAATTACTCAAAGGAATCTTGTGAAATATATATACCTCTATCTTATACTTGAAATAGTTCACGCTTACTTGTTGAACTATTTCCAAAAGCTTTGTGACATACCTTTATTTCTAAAGGCTCCTTTATCCTAACCAAAGAAATTGATAATACCAAAAGTATTTAGTTGTGATGAGCCTAAATATATTAATTGGTATATTCACGATGTCCACTTTTACTATTAATTGACAAAGAATTATCTTTTCACAACTAGGTATAAGTCTTACATTTATATTCATCACTTAATTTCCTATGATTCATGTATTACTGAACTAGGGATTGAGTTTTCCAAAAAACAACACTCATTCAAAAACCTGAAAGAATGTCTCTTTGCGTCCAAGGACACATGAGATTAATTTTTTTGGTTATACTCAATAACAATTCCACATGAATATTTCACTTGGAAATTAAGAAGTCGTGTACTTCTGAGCAATGGCCTAGGTGTCAACCTTTCACATCCACTTGGAGAATACACTTGAATTCTCGTAAGGTTTATATAATTACTTGGTAACTATATTTAAATACACATATGTAAAAATCATATAGTATTAAATACCCAAGTAGTAAAATGAAACATTACATTGATAAATATTCTTGATGTATAAGAGGTAACTTTCTCCTTTAAATTAGGTTATTGCTTTTAAAAATCCATAGTTTTATTTTATAATATGCAATGAAAATAACCTTTTTTAATACCTCATTAATTGAAGGATGCCGTGAATGTGTCATTGGCATTAAATTCCTCTGACCTTTCCACATTGTCTTTCAATTTATTCTCTATAATAATTAAAACTTAACTATCTTTTATTCTTATTCACTTGGAGAACCTTACCTAAATTGGTAATGAAGCGTTTACTCAATACTTGTTCATTTTGTGACTTAAAATGAAACTTGAGTAATGTCGTGAAAATGATATTTAAATATCATGATCAATCTTTCAATTTACACATGCCAGTGCAAACTATCACCTTATTCATATCATTGCTTCTCTTTCTCCTTGCAAACATCCCAGAGATGAGACTTCATGTTATATCATCCATGTCCTGGTGTAGCGACCGCAACTGACATTAGACATTGATGAAAGCATAATGATATAACTATCATATGCTTTGTACATTAGTTTCCTGTAAGAAATTTCACCCTCACTTCTTGAGGCAGTTAACAGTATTGGGTACATTGGACCCTTGAGTTTCTTATATGATAATACTATGCGTAAGCACTTGTACTATTCCTGGATACTCATGTCAGTGTGGACATTTAATTTGTCCAATATTTATTGCATCTCAAACATGTTGTGTAACTTTCCATTTTTCTACAAAAATGAATTTAAGCAAATGAGTTCCTTTTATCTGGATTATCGATTTAGACATTATGATTAATTACTTAAATACTCTAATGTCTCCCACTATTTTATCAGATTCTACAAACCCTCTGTGCTAGAATTGGAATACTCTGTCGTTAGAGTATTCTAGTGGAAAGGATACTAGAACTACCCCTCATAGTCTACAAGCTATGGCTATGCCACTACTTAGAGGGTTCTAGGTGAGGTTTTGGCTAGCTGACTGCTTTAACATGAGGCTCCTTGATCTGTTGAGTGAAGTCCCGGATTCTTAAAACTAGAACCTGATTTACTCAACACTTGACTCTAAAATTACAACAAGCTAGCTATGGCAATTTCTTTACTGTAATTTTAGTTAAGTCAATCCATCATTCTTATAAGTACTCCCTAGTAGTAAAAGGAACCCTCAGCTATGGCATGATCGGCACCTCAAACAGCTGGTTTTTTCCAAATTTGAATGACAGAAGGCTGTTAAGACTTAATATATCTTTGATGTTTTATTATTTTTTTTGTGACAAAAGAAATCCTTTTCTTTTTTTATAAGCACGTATTATGTTATCACACTCACAACTAACCATGAAAGGAATAGAAATTTCATCGCGTCACATGTTCATTTTATCTTGCATATTTCTTTATTATTATACTATGTGATCATGCAATATATTACACATGCACAACAAAAATAAACCATTCAAAAATAAAATTAACACCTGATCATGAGCTGGTTTTAATGGTTGATCCGTTGAGTGAATAATGGACCAACTGATACCCTAGGGACAATACCTTCAGTCGCGAGGCTTGCAAATTGAATATAAATGTCTGCTCATCCAATGAATCCAACTCCTGTCTAGTGTGTCGCCATCACTTGGCGCAATGTGCATCATTTTTCGTCTCGCCATTATACAACATTACTCGCACGCAGGTGAGGGGATATTGGGGAGTAAAATTACAACTCTGAGAATGGGCGTGTAGGCCCTTATACATATAATGACCCTTGAGGCGACACATAGATCATCTTTTATTTAATTAAAATAATTATTACAATAGACATACAATAATTAAATTAATTAATTAATTAATTAATTAAATGAAATGCACCAGGAATTCATTGGTAGGTTGATGGCTCACGACTAGAATATGCATTAACTCACGTATATAAAATAAATGCAGAATAAAATTAAATATGCATTAAAAATAAACTTGACAGAATTTTATTGAATTAAAAAACTTCACCCTTGTTTTTCATTCAATTTAACTTCGTTCGGTCCCAATTAATTAATTTAATTTTAAAACAAAAATTAAATTAACTAATTAATTTACATAATCACTAAATTAAATTAATTACACTTATTCTTAATTTTAATAACCAAAAAATAATATTAATTTAATTTAATTATCAACTATAATTAAATTAATTATTTGAATTAATTTTTTATTAAATTAAATCACTCGGACCCATATAACTTCAGGCAGGGCCTGTGTGTCTCGGGGTGAACCTATGCAAGCCCAATCCAGGTGATACTGACCATGTGTAGGATCATACTAGGTTGGGCCAGTCCGCCCAAGCCTGGTTTGTCTAGGTAGACCTGTTTGGACCTATTTCAGGTCAATTCCAATTACTTGCCCGCTAGGTGGACCATATGGAAGTTAGAAGAGAGCGATGGGATAGGGCAGGCAGGCGGGGCTACTAGGCGTGGTGGTACATCGTGCATCTGCAATATCTGGTAAGGTAAAATCTGAAGGGGTGTCGTTGTGGTTCAGTATAGAGGAGGCATCAGTGGAAGTGATTGGACCGGCATGTGCAGGCAGTCCGAGTAGGGGTAGCCGACCGAGGAGGAGCTGCCGGGAGAGTGACACGGCCAGAGCCTAAGCGGCGGTGTCAGTCTCTATGCTGGCCGGTCGTGGGATAAGTGGTTGGGAGGGTTGGCATCCCTAGTTTTCTTGGATGGATGGGGCAGCTCAGAAAGGGCTCCGGAGGTGTGCCTAGGAGATCACTGGCTAGAGGTGTATGCCAGGGCGGACTATTGCTGGAGCGTGCAGTAGGTCCCTGCGGAGGAGGTTGTTCCAACACCAAGGAGAAGGTTGACTGGGCGCAGCTCTATGGGAGAGGCAGGGCGAGGTGGTCGGTGCGCGGTCCTGCTATATGGAGCAGGGAGGAAGGCGGCACCTCTATGCAAGGGAGAAGACTCGGCCAGGGTTTGCATGCGAGAGGGAGGCTGGCAGAGTTTCCGGCCTGGTACCAACTTTGTGGGGTCATCGATTAAAGCCACACAGGCTTGCTGCACCGGGATGGAGGGCAGGAGGTGGTCTGGGGTGTCGCCTGGGAGAGGACTGAGATGTGGGGCACTGGGGTGGCCTAGGTGTGGTGTTCCGCTACACGTAGAGGAGAGCTGCGCAGGGCTCTACTGAGAAGAAAACCCACTCCGCCTTTTTTTCATTCTTTTTTGACCCACAAAAAAAGTTCAGTTTTTTTTCTTAACCAGCTGGTCGCCCACCATTCTTATTTTTTTAAAATTTTAGACTTGATTTTTCAATTCATTATTTTCTCCTTTTTTTGAGGTCTCCCCACCCCTTTTACAATTATTTCTTTTAAAAAATTTCCAAAACCTAATAAATAGGCTTTGGAAGAAAAATAATAATATTTTTCTGATATTCAAATATTATAATAAATATTAAAACAATGAAATTATTATTATAACAGAACAATTATTATTATAATAAAATTATTATTATAATAACAATTATTTGAATCACCAGAAAATACTATTCTGGTGGCCCGAATTTTTTTTCAATCCGAATTTATAACTTCGGATGTCGGCAAACTGGACATTCGACATCCAATTCCGATTTTATTTGTGGCATTGGGACCGTCTCAACGCCCTATTTATATTTTAAGTCAAATTAAATTTTCTTGGCTTAAAATTGACATGCGCTCACTTTGATACCACTTTTTGGAACTGTGTGTGCGGCGGAAGCCCCAAATAGGTGGGTTTTTAAAATTCTCTATCGACGATCGATGTAAACTTTTCGACATTGGTGAACAGTGGACTGATATTATATGAGTACCACACATGGAAGATTTTAAGCACAAAATAAACTGTAAAATACCTGGTTTAGATCCGAATCCAAGCACGACGTCTACTCATCTTTGGCGATCACTACTCAAATAATCTGAAGTCGAATTATTCTAGATCATCCACACACGCTTCAAGGAATCCGTAGGAGGGCCGTTAGTCATAATCTGGGTGCTATCTCGGAATTGCGACGACACCTTCGACACTCCAAAGATCACCACATCGCTTTGCGAGCATTTTCCGAGAGATATCTCTATCTATGCTCCTTGGATCTAGAGAATATCTCTCTAGATCATGGGAGAGAGAAGAGGAGAGAGAAGCCCTATAAATAGTACTTGGAAAAATCCCATCCTCTTCTATTTATAGTGGTCAATTAAAATACTCAGTATCACCTCATCAGCCCCGAATACTTATCACACTATCAACAACATTTTATGTCTACTAAACCGAGTCATAAATATTATTATCATTTACTTGTAATATATTAAAATATATTACGCGATAATAATTGAGTCATTAACTTGACTCATCACTCCCATAAATATTAACTGAACCTTGAATAATTTAATATTCATTAATTACTATTTTTCATGTATTTACTAAAACTTGTAAATACATTTAATAAATAAATTTAATACTCATTATTCTAAACTTGAATAATATGAATTCATTTAATTCGTTGGTGGTCATTTAAATTTGGAAAAATCTCGGACCCTTGTGGTGGGGCACACTATATCCAAAACTCCTATTCAACTGAATAGGGAATATTCTTGAATATGCTATTGTGTGTGACCCTCTAGGCCCTTATATCAATAGTAGTGAATAATATTCATAGACCAAGAGCGGGATCTAGAAACCCATAATGACCCCTGAAGATATAAGGATTATCACAGCAGTGATAACCAACCTACGAACATGCACTGTATAATATAATCTCTTTGTCTATAATATCTCATAAAGCAGGACGCACTCACGTGTCATCTCCCTTTTTCTTGATTTATTGTTTGTTGATTTAACTGGACAGATTTACCCTTCACTGCCATGGCCATGGTCTTATAAAGGTACTACCATCCTTATCAACATGGCTTGAGATATATTACTTCCATGACCCGGAAGCGACAAATCCTATCTTTACCATTCAACCAATTTCATGCCACCGATGACACAAAAAACACAAACTACCTCACCACAACTTAATTTTCATGGTTTTCATCTTGCATCAATGTGCATAATCAAATGGCATACATTGGTAATGATCTCAATTCAGGAGACCATTACACATGATCATAGATAGGAACATCCAATGACACCCGAAACATGTGGTGTTCCAGTTGGCAGGATAGTTCGCATGATCTCACTACTACAGATCACCAAGTGCAAACTTCACGAGAAGAAGTCTCAATTCATATGAGCCCCCAACACCTGATAGTCATACTTCTACTATGTCGAGTCAGTAAGATGTATCTAGACCATATAACATATATTTAAGATTAATTTCATAGTATCTAGAGGTTCTCATTATATCCTGGGAACTACTATAACCTTTTTATATGATAATTAATATTTGGACATTACCATTTCAATAGTGGATGTAGGAAAGTATACACTATAATGGTAAGATAACATCATGTATAGCTAACTGTATACAGGATATGGTAATCAAAAGCACAAAATAGTTGGGTCTAGGGCACCCACTATTTCAACAAACTGATGGTATACATGTGATTCATAAAAGAAAAGAGGCCTAACTTGAGGCTTTGAATATATTGGGGGTCAAAATAGTGTCTTGATGGGAAATTAGTGGAAAATTTTTTGTTTTTATACATATATAAAGATATATTAATATAAATATAGATAACTAAATTTTATTGTTTAAATTGACAAGCATTATTTTTTATATTCTCTTTCTCCAAAGCTTTTGTGGGAAGATTCCAAATCTACCTTGGTGAGAAGGGGTTTTCTGTTCACCTGTAAAGTGACCAATGAAGGCAGCATGAGGGACTTGTCTTATCATCATGGAAAAATCCATACTGGTATAACACTATTATTAGGTCTCCACTATTTCTTCTTTATGATGGATGGAGAAGAAGGCAACTGTTTTGGGGATGCTTGATGGAAATGCATGCATTGATGGCTTATGGGAGAGGGATCCATGAAGAACAGTTGAGGGATTTGGCTCAGGGAAGAATATGACATTAAGGTGTTGATTGTATGGCTGAAACAGCTCGATCCAATGGTCATGATTTCACTGGGATTTTTAAATTGACCACATATCGAAACAAAACCCATATTTATGCTCCCTTATAAACTATTTCAGGGAATGTTTTTGGTAGAACAAATACATTGGGCTTATACAAGGTCATACACAGGCAGACTTGACTAACCCTCGCTCGAACTAGGTCTATGCCTACCTAAACTGTGCTCAGATTGGTATTCACTAAAACTATGTCCTCAGGATCTTAGGTTATGGCTGGCTCCCACTTGGTGGTCGAGAATGCCTAGTGTGTGCTCCCACTATGTGTGATAGTACTGGCTAAGGCCATTTCGCCTCATATGGCCATTTTTTTATAAAAATGAATTCAAAAATTTAGCATAAGTATAAATTAACTTGGTATAAATTATTACATTTCAACTACAACTTATATTATTGGTTTTCAATATGATTATATTTTAAAACAATATACCAAAGAAACATTTTACGATAAGGGTTTAATTTTTATTATTATATCATAACTTTAATAACGCTATTAAATGTTTTTTAATTGAAAATATCAATAAATTATAATGTAATGAGTTTATAAACATGATTATATAAAAAATAACTAATCACCAAAATAATTACTATTATGACTTATAGAACAAAGTTGATGTAAAAATAGTGCATTACTATATATATAAGAAGTAATTTTTTAATAAATAATAATGTAAACAAAACATACAATATTAAAGTATGAGGTTTGGATAAAATTGTGTTTAAGTAAAGAATTATATATTTAATATTGTTTTATGAAAATATTTTTATTTAATTAAGGATAATATTATCTTAATTTATATATATAATTAAAATAAAGATCTAGTTTTATATTAATCTATACATTAACTACCCTTAATTATAAATAAATCAATAAATAACCATTTATTAAAAGAAAAATATTCTTATAATTTATGGGGTATAATAGCGAACCCAAATTAATAAGAGACTTTTTCCACTATGATAGTCTTGGGAGTAAACCTTGAATACTATGATCATTCAGGTAGGGAACCCATTTCACTATAACAGCCTTATAAATGAGCCTTCACAACTATGGAAATTACTGTCTATACTTATATGTATTCCATAATTCTATGTCTTATGAAATTTGTGTGCTCTCATGGCTCATGTAATTTGATTTCCTTATTATTTTTTTCTTATGACCTACCAATATTTATTCCATGACTCAATATTATAATCGTTGATATCAACAGTATGGTTTTCAAATATTATTATCATGTTCTCATACTCTTATTCTTATGTTGTGCTTACTTATCTTATTTTTTTACCCTTATTCAGAATCTAAGATCACCCTTTCTTATGTTTAATTTCCCTAGGTTATGAATAAATATATTTTTTATGATATATATAAGAAAGGTGATAATTATGAAGAACTTAGTGGGAGATGATACAGTTCACATATGAACCAGTTGTTTATGTTTTTATGTTTCCAAAGGCAATATACCATTATGATCCTTAGGCGTTTGTTTGTTTAATGTAATTAATTTTCTTCTAAAAATATGTAATATCTATGTATGAAAATATTGAGTCACTATATTTGGTATCAAAGGATTGGTTTAGTCAAGCTTTGGAAACTGGGATAATAAAACTTTAGAGATAACCATTAGGATAATCCTATATATAGAGTAACATCATAAAGTTTTAATAAGGAAAATATTATGTGGTTTACCTAGAAATAAATCACTATCTAGATACTACAAGTGGACATGGTTTTGGTAGATATGTACTTAGGGGTAATAAATCAAAAAAAATCATGTTGAGCTTAACTCAAGCATTACCTAGTACATGAAAACGGACCTTACTACGCACCTCTTTTGACACTCCTAGGGGATATGATTTGGTTAATACACATTTTATTTATGAACCATCATAAAGGATTTTAATAGATGATTACCATGAATAAACTAGGTTAAACCTATGGTGTCATTGATTTAAAAGAAAATATCTTGATTTAGATATCCTATAAATTTTTTTTAGGACTTCTTCTTTTCCCACTATGATTACTGTTGTTCACAGTATTATTTTTTAGTTGATGGATGGAACCTAAAGGAACCGTGTTGATGTTTAATGTAATTATTTTCCTCCTGGACAACTAAATTTTATGGTATTTTTAATGAAAAAATTAATTTTTATGCTCAAAAAACTTTCTCAATCTAGTAATCATGTTGAACTTCCAAACACCCAAATAATGGAAAAAATTATGTTTAGTCCTTCATGCAGAAATGTCCACCATATTTTAATGTTTCCTTTGATCCTCTTGTTACTGATAAATAGATCAATACCATTTAAAAGATATTTTCCATTCTCTAGTTTTCAGAACATGAAAAACTCGTTTTTCTTCTCTATCTTTTGGAAGGAGAAGTGGATAAATGGTGGAATATCTTCAAGAATACAATGAAACCGGATGAAATTGACACCATGGGGTGGGATGAGTTTAAGAAATTATTTTTCAATAATTAAATCTCTCATAGTCTACATATGAAAATATAGAAGTAATTCCTTGAGATAAAGTAGATATATGATGAATCTGTTGGTACATATGAGGCAATTTTTACAATAATAGTGAGGTATACTTCTAGCATTATCATCTAACTGAAAAGTAAGGTTGATCAATTCTTCAGTGGATTAAAATTAAGTCTTTAAAGGGAATTAAACTTAAGGGACTTGATTATCTATAAATAAATTGGTATATGTGCTCTCAAGGTGGAAATTAATATTAGAGTTACCCATGAATTGAATGGTTTTGACAAGAAAAAGAATATGGAATTCAAAGGAAACTCTAAGTACGATAGAGAGAAGAAGGTGATATTTCCATCATACTAAAATTGTGGAAGAAATAATAAAGGAAATTGTCTTAAGGGGAGTGTAAAATGTTTTAATTGTCTAAAGGAAGGTCATTGGGAAATTGAATGCCAAAGTTATGGGCAGAAGTTATCTAATGATGTTAATAGAGAGAAATATCTACAGAATGCACAACCCACACTCCAGTGTTTCAAATGAAAGGAGTATGGGAATAATCCAAAATAGTTCCCAAATTAGAAGTTTAGTGATAATGATTAGTATCAGAAACCTCTTAAGCCAAGGGGCAGGGATAAACCTTATGTGATCATTATTTCTGATGAGAGTTGCGATAATGACATAGTTAACGGTATACTTATAATCCACATTGGAACTGCTAATGTATTATTTGACTATGTATCTACCCATTATTTCATATCTTAATAATTTTATAAGGGTGTTAAGATCCCACCCAAGTGATTATATGTAGAATTAGAATTGAAAAACCCTAATGGTATGATGATCACATCTCAATTATATCATTCCTCTCTAGTTGAAGTATGTGGGAATGTCCGGCTAATTAATCTTTTCATTATTCCTCTAGTTATATTTTATGTTATCATACGCATGGATTGGATTTATCAACATAAATCCCATATCAATTTTTGAGTAATGGAAGTCACATTTTATATTCCAAACAAAACTATGACTCTTTATCAATGCGATGAAAAATATAAACTTCAAATGGAAATCACATCCAATATATGAGTTTTGATTCCTATTAAAAAGGTATTTTTATCTCATATGGTTGATTAGAAACTCCACATCGATTATATTCTTATTGTAAGGAAGTGCATCAATTTCTTTCCAGAATAGTTTCCTAGTATTGCACCAAATATTGATGTTGAGTTTTCAACATAACTTATACTTAATGCTACACCTATTTCAAAGACTCCCTATATAATAAACCCAATTGAGTTCCAAGGATTAAAGAAGAAACTCCAAGAGAATCATGAAAATGGATTTATTCATCTAAGTGTGCCACCTTGGGCTACAATGATTCTTTTTATTAAGAATAATGATAAATATAAGCAACTCTGTATTGATTTTAGAGATATGAACAAGATCACAATCAATAATAGGTATCCTATATCTTATATTGATGACTTTTTTATCAAATTTTTTGAACTCAATACTTTTCCAAGATTGACCATCATTCTGGATATCATTAATTTAGGGTCACGAAGGTAGATATATCCAAGAAATAATTCCATACAAGGTTTGGGGACTATGAATATATAGTTATACCATTCAGTCTTACTAATTCCATGGCTATATTCCTAGATTTAATGAATATAGTATTTAGAGATTACCTTTATTAGTTTTTATTAGTCCTTATAGGTGATATGATTATCTATTTAAAGAGTAAGTAAGAGTATAAATATCACTTGATAATTGTATTTAAGAGAATAATAAAGGAAAAGATGTTAAATTTTTTATAAAATTAGAATTTTGGCTATAAAAGGTTTCATTTTTGGGTCATATAATCTCAGGAAATGGTATATCAGTGGATCCAATAAAGATATATGTTGTCGAATGTTGGCCCATACCAACCATAGTGATTGAGATACAATATTTTCTTGGTTTTCTAGTTATTATTGATATTTTGTGGAGAATTTCACATGACTTTCTAATCCACTAACCAACTTAACTCATAAGGGATCTAAGTTCATTTGGATAAATGAATGCGATGAAATTTTCATAGAAATAAAGTATTGATTAGTTAGGGAACTTGTGATTACATTACCTTGTAGTGGAGAATGTTTTTTAATTTATAATGATGAATCCAAAAAGGGATTAGGGAGAATTATTATGCATAATGACACAGTTATATCTTATGCCCCATGACAATTTAGGGTTCATGAGAAACATTACCCAACTCATGACTTGGATTTAGTTGTGGTAATTTTCCTCATTAATGATATGAAGACATTATATTTATGGAGAAAATATTGATATATATACTAATCAAAAAAAATTAATGCATATATTCACACATAAAGAGTTTAACATGCAATAGAGAAGATGGTTAAATCTGATTAAATTTCAATACTTTTCAATACACTACCACCCTGGGAAAGCGAACAAGGTGGATGATGCTTTGAGTCAAAAGGATCATGCACAATTATCCATTATGAGGATAAAAAATATCCAATATTTTTCGATTTGAAAAGGTTGGATTGGGAAATCCTAAATTAATGGGAGAAATATTATCTTTATAAAATGATTTTTCAACCAAATATCCAACAAAAGATTAAAGTGGAATGGAAAGAGGATTTAGAAATGCATGAGTATGTTAGAAATGTTCTTGATATTAACCTTTATTTTAATAGAACGATAAGGTTCTGAAACCATTTATGTGTTCCACCCATCCAAATAGAAACATGGAGTTTTTAGAGGAAGCTCATAGTTCTTTATTTGGTATTCATATTGAAAGTATTATAATGTAAAGATATTTGAAAGAGTATTTCTAGTGGGATGGTATGAATAGGTATATCATGGAATTTATATCTCAATGCTTGGTATGTTATTATGTTAAGTTTTAGAGAAACAAATCTAATTGTATGTTACATCAATTACCCATAATTGAATCGAAATTAGAAAAAATCACTATATATTTTTCTGTTAGACTCCCCAAAACATCTAAAATGAATAATGCTAGATGTGTTGTAGTCGATCACCTTAAAAATTCATCACACTTAATCACTATTATAGAGGATTTCTCTCCAAGAACATCATTCTAGGAAATATATTAATGGATTAATAAAGTTACATGGAGTAAAAAATTCCATTATGTATAGTCAGGATCTGTGGTTTACCTTGAAGTTCTAGAAAAGACTTCAGAAAGATCTTGATATAGGGTTGAGTTTCAGCACTACATATCATACTCAAATAGATGTTCAGTTTGAGAGAATAATTCAAACCCTAGAGGATATGTTTATATCATTTTCTCTAGATCTCGAAGGTTTTGGGGATCAACACCTTCCTTTGGTTGAGTTTTCAAACAAAAATACCTTTCACTTGAAGAATTCAAATGGATACTTATGAATCCCTATATAGAAATAAGTGTAACACTCCAACATACTCAAATGAATTTGTATAAAGAAATATATTGAGTCCTGTGAAACATAAATAAATGGAAGATAAAGTTAGTTCCCTTCAGTAAAACCTAATAGAAGCACAAAGTTGGAAGAAATGCTATGATAATAATTGTCATCATGATCTAGAATTTGAAGTTAGTGAAAATGTGTTTCTAAGGGTTTCTCTATGGAAGAAGTTAATTATATTTGGAAAGAAGGAAAAACTAAAACTTATGTATTTCATTCCTTTTGAAATTCTTGATCGTATTGGGATGGTATCTTATCAATTGTTGATTCACCTAATATATCTTGATTATATGATGTGTTCCATGTATATCTCCTAAGGAAGTGTATCTGTGACCCTTAAAATATACTAAACTCATAGTTCATATTACTAGTGTAAGATATTTATTATTAGGAACAACTTTTTGAGATTTTGTATCCTAGATAGAAAGTGTTATTAAACAAGACCACTTCACTCTGTCAAAGTTTTGTGGTGAAACACCCAATTTGAAGAAGTTGTGTAGGAACCTGAGGATGTAATGAGGCATAATTATCCTCTATTTTTTGTATAAAAGTGATGCAATTTTAAGGGTGAAATTTATTTTAAGGGGTTACAAGTAAAAACCTGAGATTTTATGAAATATTTTTTTAATATATTTATTTTATTTGATCGCTTGTGTTGCACACAACATCATGTTTAAATGAAACATAATATACTATTTATACTACTATTTGACGTGGTTTTTATGACCTATCCATTAAACATGGTAGTATAAATAGTAATAATCACATTTTAAATTTTAAGTATAATGGTTTTATATAAATATATCATTTTGATGAAAAAGTTCATAATTTTTTGTAAAGCCATTATATGTTTCAAAAATGCTATTTTCAAAAAAAAAATTATTACTTTTTGTGAAAAAAATAACAAAATTAATTTTTGAAAATTTTGTAAAATTTATTTTAAACTTTGAACTTAATTTTATAAATTTTTAGGTCAAATTTATCTTAGGTGTAATTTTTTATAATTATTTGAAAAGATTTATTTTTTGTGAATATTGAAAAATAATGATTTTCAATACAAACGACCACTTCATTTAAATCATTTAAAAAGTCCCATATTCATTTGAAATTTTTTAAAAGTAAAATTTCCTCAATTATATTAAAATTAATATAATTTTTTTATTTATATAAATTTCATGTATAATTTTGATATAAAACATTTTATACTTTTGAACACTTTCTCTATGAAAAACCTCTTTCTAATTGCATGTGTGGGTTTAAATTTAAAATAAATTTTGTGAATTCAATGAATGGAATTTGAAAAAATGGATTACATATTTGGAATCATACAAATTAATATAATATAATAAGTTCAACTAAATTTTTAGATAAAATGAATTTAAAAGCAATAAAAATTAATTTCTGCAGTTAAGGTTAAATTGGGTTTTCTAGGGGTTAAAATAAAAATATATGGGTTAAATGGCCTATAAACTTATCCAAAACCCATTTTATGTACATATTTATATGTTATCACCTTTAGGTTTTGATAATTATCCATTTTTTATCCTTTTTTCATGTGGAAAGCATGGGTACAATTTGTTCTTTTCAAAAAATTCATGTGTGTCCTCCCCCCCCCCCCACTTATAAAAGGTCACCCCCTATCCTCTCCAATTCACACTTCAAAAACCATTTGATTATGGAAATAACTGCACAAATAATTTCCTTAATTCTCTCCCCACATTATAGATCCCTTAGTATGATTAGGAAGTATAAAAACCTAGAATTTTATCAATGTAAATTCCCTTCTTATAATTATTTCTTATAGTATAACCCATATAAAATCACTTTGAGAACACAATAGAAAATTTATAAATGAATAATAAATGAAATGATAAGTATTTATTGAAATTAAGGAACCTATACCTATGTAATAGTAAAATGGCCTTTGGAATAGTAATGTGACCATTAGGAATATTAAATTAGAAAATAGAATAGTAACCTCACCTATGAAACTATAAATAAAATTTTAACATATTAGAAATGATAATATGATACAATCATATCACATTATATGTAAATAATTGTTTTAGAAAATAAAAAATTACATATTGGTGTTTTTGTAAAACATAAATGTTTATTTACAATTTTAAAATTTATATAATCATTTAAATGAAAATTTATTTTCATAAAATATATTCTTAAATAAATATTTTGTTGTATTATCATTATAAGATAGGTTTATGAGACCTTAATTAATTTTCCAAAATGTTATAAAATCTGTTATAATTTTAAAATCAATATTTTCCAAGTAAATAAGGATTTTAATTAAAAATTAAATTTCTCATATTTATAAAAAAAATAATAAAATTGAGTTCATTTTTGAATTGTACATGTAAAAAAAGTAGAATTAATTTTTGAGGTTTTTCTAAAACAGTTGAATTTTTTGGTGAATAGTGAAATATGGTAATTTAAGGTATATAACAATATTAGTTAAAATCACTATTTTGTGATTCGTGGATGATGTAAGAACCATAATCACATATCCTAATTCTTTATTTAATATATTTAGTGATAAGGTTAAAACTACTCATAATCTTCATCCAAAATAATAAACTATTGAATAAAATAATCAAAAAACACTGCTCTCTTCCCCTGTTAATATCACCCCACACCACCCCTTCTCCTCAAACCTCCAAAATCATGAATATTTTCCAATTTCTACCCAATTTTATTACCAATCCCCTTTTACATTTTTAGTAGCCATTTTCTCAACAAAATTTCAAAACAAGTCTTCCTAAGGAGGTTCACAAAAAAGAATAATTAAAGACGTAAAATCCTCTTTCATTTTTTTAAATTTTTTTTCAATTTCTTTTCCTTTATTATTATCACCTACCATACCCTTATACAATTTTAATTATAACTCTATAATAATATATATTATAATTTTATTATGTTAATATAATAATTCATCATCAAACATATTCTGATCTCCCTTTTATTCTAAAAATGGAAATGTTGTCTCTGAGGTGTTAATTTATCACCTTCGAGGGTGACATGTTTTCATTTTCTTTTACTATATTCAAGGATGTTCGTAAAACTATTATAATTTTTGATATAGATTTTAAAATTTATGTTATAACCTTTTTTATGTTTTGGAACTAACTTATATACATAATATAAAATAATGAAACAAAATGAGTTCGTTGTGATCAAAAACCACCAAAAGTAATCAAAATGATTATCATAAAAATTTTATCTAATAAATCATCCTCATATATAGAAAAAATATTTAAGACCATTTAAACTTATATAATTTCATTTGAATCGTATAATTTCAATTCTGGATAATTATCCCCATTTTACACAATCATTCATACATATAAACGGGTGAGATGTTCATGAAAACCAAGAAAACAAACACTCTCGAACAATGAAACTGAACTCTATAACTCATCATAATGGCTATAAAAAACAAAATAAAATTATAACTAATAAAATAAATGTAAAATAATTTCTGTATTTATTAATTAATAAATTTAATTTTACTATATGGGATATTAAAGGGAAGAATGAATTAAGACTTAAGGTAAGGGGATTCTCAAACTCAATTTCCTTTATTTAGGTTATTCCTCTTTCATTAAAAAATTTAATATGTGTGTTATTTTAATATTCCTAAAAAATATTTATTTATTCTTGCCTTTTCTTTTATAGGATATACATTCTTCCAAACATAACTTATTACAAATGAAAATATTTTTGAAAAGAACTATTCATTCTAAAAACACATCTTTTACTTCTATTGAGATTGTTTCTTATTTACTCAAGATTGATTATTATTATACCAAGTATTTTATTCAATTTTTATTTTGGTAACCATGATGTTTATTCCTTAAATTCTTCTTTATGAAATTCTCATTAAATCTATTTCCTTTCAAGGGGTTATTTATGGAAAATATTGATATATATTCTATGTGGAATGCATGATTGGGTAAATGTTTTGATGTGACGGGTAAACCCAAAATTATATATATCTCTAATGAATTGGAAAATGTTATTAATCTCATGAGATAATTTGAAATATGTATAAATATGATTCTATTTTTTTCACAATGATGATGTTATGTTGATTCACAAATTTTATGCGTGAACATGATGTTATCTTTGTTCACAACTATGTGTGGTAATTGGCCACTAAGACATTATGTTTCATTTTTATACATTTCCACATTCCCTGAATTTATCTAATTCTTTATATCCGGATTATGATAATGATATCATGCTTATGTTATGATGATTATGTTTATGATTATTCTCCTCCATGTTATATTGACTCATGTTCTTATCTACCCTCTTAATGGTCTTTTAGCTCACCCCTTTCTTTGATGTATATCCTCATGTGAATATTCATACTAAGGAGTACACGATGGCAAATAATAATCTCGAGAAGAAGGAAATAAATAATTTTTATGTTTTATTATGTAAATTTTATGTTTGGTCCGAATTTTACCAATACACTAAACCTTTGTATCCAAGATTTGTAATGATTTTATGTTGTTTATCTTTAAAATGATATAATAGTAATGTAAAATTATTAGGGTTGATATAGTTGGTATCAGATAATGGCTTTGTTAATTTGGGAATTAGTATTTGAGAACATTAGTGAAAACCCTTAGTATGAAACTAAGTATGTGAAATCACCCAAGAAGATTTGTTTTATAAAAATTCTAAACATAGGGATCCAAAAAGAAATTCCGTTACAATTAATTTCATAATGGATTAAATTATTTATTCATAAATTTTTTACTTATTTATAGTTAAAACCTTTTCTATTTTAGAAAATTGTGGGAACTTGGTGAAACCATGCCAACAACCCATGCGATGCACAATGCAGTGATTGCCTAAATGACATCAATAATTCCTTGGGAGGGGCGTTCAAAATTTCCTTGTGGTGCTTAACTAGTTGTCTTAGTCTATGAACAATAACATGAATAATGGGAAATTTCCTATTTCACTTAAGAGGGGGAAACTAGATATTGAGTATTTTATATGAAAACAACAACTGACATTTAGTGGATATTCCAATCCGCTAGTCATGGAATAGTGGGTCAACTCAATGGAGAATATATCTTTTGTGCTTCAATATCCGGACATAGAGATGGTGACTTTAGTCATTTAACATTTTGATGAATAGTAATATCAATGGTAGGTGTTCATTAAGAACACCAAGAAAAAATATTGAATTGAAGAGATGGGGTGGGAATACTTTAAGAAAATATTTCTTGACAAGTATTTCCCTTGAACTCTTAATACAAAGATGGAGAGAGAATTCTTAGAGCTGAATCAAAAGGAAGTTGGATATATCACATCCTATGAAGAAAAAATAACAATTATTTCAAGGTAAACCTTAGGTTTTATTTTCAATAATTATTGAAAATTTGATAAATTCATTAGTGGTTTAAAACCACACCTTCAAAAGGCTCTAGAAATTCAAGACATTGAGAGTTATGAATAAGTTGTTCAATGTTCTCTAAAAGGGGGTATGGGGTTTGGAGAATAGCCTCATGGATTTGAAAATAATAAATGAAAAATGTATTTTCATGATGGAGGATATAATGAAAAATGTGGAAAGAAATCTCAACCACTCACATGTCAAAAATGTGGGAAGAAGCATCATTTTAATTACCTCAAAGGGGAGGGGAACTGATTCAAGTGTGGGTGAGAAGGCCACCAAGCTCATGAATGTTGAAGAGAGATGAGGAAGATAGAAAATATGGTGGAGAAAAGGGGAGAACCACCCATGGTCCAATGCTCCAACTGTAGGTATTAAGGGTACTATAAAATTCAGTTCACTAAACCCTGAGTCCTCAAGAATAATTAGAATCAGTAACCAAAAAATCCAAAGGATCAAGAGAAAAATTGTGTCATCACTATTGATGAGGTGGATCCCAACGATGATATTTTGATAGGTACATTTTTTATTCATTAAAGAATATAAATTTTTTTATTTTATTCTTGTTGTATGAATTGTTTCATATTTTTCATGTTTTCTGGAACTATACAAACACTACCTAAAAATATTGAGTTTGAGTTATCTATGAGAATAGAAAATGTGTTAATTATTGTATCTAATGTATATAACTCATACCCAATTAATGTTTGTGTGCTAAACATCCTGGAAAATGTTATCGTACTTCTTTTGGTGTAGTTTGATGCTATTTTGGTCATGGATTGGTTATCTTTATAGAAAACCAACATTAAATATCGGTAAAGGGAGATCACCCTTCACATCCCGAGGAATCCTCCAATTCTGTACAAGTGTAAGGAGGATAATGAATCTCCTTCAGAATTATTATCTCAAGTGTTTATATTATTTCCTTATGATCAAGAATGTATAGATCAAAAAATTGATACAAAGGATAGAATCATGATAGAATACATTCCCATTGTGAGGAACTACATTGATGTGTTACCCAAAGAATTGTCTGGTTTTCCTCTTGACTGAGATGTTGAGTTCTCAATTGAACTTAATCCATGATATATACCTTTATCGACTAGTCCTTAAAAAATTACCACCATTGAGTATGAATAACTGAAAAATTAGTTATAAGATAATTTGGACAATGATTTTATATGCCTGAGTGCTTCACCATGGGGTGCACCAGTCCTCTTTGTCGAGAATAATGATGGATCAATGAACATATGAATTGATTATCATGATCTCAACAAAATCATGATATAGAGAAATTATCCCCTTCCATATAAATATGACTTATTCTATTAGCTACATGGAGATAATCATTTACCTAAGGTGGACCTTCGATCATGGCCTCACCAATTAAAGGTGATGAAGGAAGATATTCCCACGACTGACTTTCAAATAAGGTATAAACACTATGAGTTCATAGTGATTCCTTTTAAACTCGCTAATTCTATATAAATATTCATATACTTAATGAATAGAGTCCTTATATATTACCTTGAAGCATTTTTGGAAGTCTTTATCATTTATATTTTGATATACTCCAAGAGAAATGAGGAACATGAGGTGCATTTGAATACTGTGCTGAATATTTTGTGAAGGGAGAAACTTTATTCAAAGTATATTAAATGTAATTTCAGTATGGATAATGTATCATTATAGGGGAATGTTATCACTAAAAAAGTAATATTAGTGGGCCTTTTGAAGACAAAGGCAATCGAAGAGTGTCCCAAGCCAACATCTATAACGAATATCCATAGTTTTCTTAGTCTAGATGGGTATTACCAGTGATTTGTGAAAAACATACCATGATTGTAAAAACCACTAAACAAGATAAATTGGAAGGTAGAAAAGTTTTTATGGACCATTGAATGTGAAAACTACTTTAAATAGTTAAAAATAGGCTTATCGTTGCACCAGTAATCACACTTTTGATGAGTAGGGAACACTTTTTGGTATACATTGTTGCTTCAAAGAGGGGATTATGATGTGTACTGATGAAAAATGATAAATTGATAGCCTAAACCTTAAGTTATTTGAATTATCATGATCAATACTATCCCACACATGATCAACAGTTGGAGGTTGTGATCTTTTCATTGAAAATATGGTGGAATTATCTCTATGGGGATAACTGTTAAATATATACTGATTATAAGAGACTTAAAAATATATTCACCTAGAAGAATATTAATATACACCATAAAATATGGTTTGATCTCATCAAGTATTATTATTTATTAATGCACTATCATCCTTGTAAGTAAAATAAAGTGGCAAATGCTATAACTTGAAAGGATCAAGCAACATTATCAATGATCATAATTAATAAGGATCCAATCTTCTTAGATTTTCAAAGGATGAATGTATGAATCATTAAGGAAGGAATGTCATAAATCCTTTCAAAAATTATTGATCAACCATCCCTCACTTATAAAATAAATTATTATTAAATAAATGATGTGTAAATTCATAAGAAGGTGGAATCCATGAGAATGGGGAACACATCAATGTTTAAAATTGATGAGGAAGGATTTGTAAAATTTGGGTCATGAATATGTGCACCAGTTGATCCAAATAAAAAATAAATATCTTCTAAATGATGCACATTGATCAACATTATCTATTTACTTAGGGATAATAAATATGTATCTAGATCTCCGAGAGAATTATTGGTGGTACAATATGAAAAAAAAATAGATCAAAGAATATACATCAAAGTACCTGGTGTGTCAATAAGTGAAGAATGAAAAGAAAAAAGTCTACGGGTTTGATGGAACCATTACTCATACTAATATGGAAATGGGAAAACATCACCATGCACTTTTTCCCTAGACTTATGAAAAAAATCTAGAGGAAACAATGTTATATGGTTATTTTTGGTTCATATTACAAGGAATGATCACTTTATCTCAATTTTAGAGAAATTATCACTAGATCAACTTGAATAGATATAAATTAGAGAAGTAGTAAGGCTATATGAAGTATCACGATCGATTTTATCTTATCAAGATCCAAGATTCACCTCTAGGTTCATGAAAAGTCTCCAACTCTAAACACTAATTTGAACCTTAGTACAACTTATCATCTAAAAACTGCTGGCCAATCTAAGCAGATAATTTAGAAACTAGAAGACATGTTGAGAGAATGTTCTATGGAATTAAAAGAAGGATGGTAAAAACATCTACCTTTGGTCTTTTTCTCTTAAAACAACAGTTCCACTCAAGCATCCAAATGGCTCCATATGAATCCCTTTATGGGAAAAATGCATAACACCTACATGATGGGATGAAGTTAGTGAAAGGAAGTTGTTGGAACCTAAAATGGTTGAAGAAATGGTAGAAAAGTTTAAAACCATTTAGAAACACATCAAGGAAGCCCAAATTCAACAGAATAGCTATGCATACAATCATAGAAGAGACCTAGAGTTTGAGTTTGGAGACATGTTATTTTTCATTATATCTCAATGGAAGAGGATAATGAGATTTGAGAAGAAGGGAAAGCTAAGTCCCAGGTACATCGACCCCTTTAAGATTCTTGATCATGTTGAAGATGTGGCCTATCAATGATCACTTCCACTAACAATGTCTCAAGTACATGATGTATTCCATGTATCTGTCTTGAGTAAGTACATGCCAGATCCCTCACATGTTTTGAATATAGAGGTAGTAGAGTTGGAAAATGATCTCTCTTACGATGAGCCATTAGTGAAGATCTTGGACCATAGAGATAAAGTTCTATGAAACAATACTACACACTTAGTCAAAGTACTATGGAAAATCATAAGTATGAAGAGTCAGCATGGGAACTGAAGGAAGCAATGAAGGATAAGTATCCCTCACTTGTTTTCACCCTAGTATGTAAAATGAAATTTGGATGGTGAAATTTCCTAATGGGAAAGAATGTAACAACCAATGATTTTATCAATGTAAATTCCATTCTTATAATTATTTCATATAGTATAATCTATATAAAATCACTTTTAGAACACAATACAAACATTACAAATGAAGAATGAGTGAAATAATTATAAGAATGGACAATACTCTTCCTAAACCCCTCTTCTACATCAATGACACTTATAATGATTTTATCAATGTAAATTCCATTCTTATAATTATTTCCTAAACCCCTATTCTACATCAATGACACTTTTGTCTCAAAAAAATACCCAAAAAAATCTCTCTAAGGAGGTTCTCAAGGAGAATAATTCAAGAGGTAAAATCCTTTATCATTTTCATTTAATTTCTTTTTAATTGATTTTATTTTCTTATTCTCTCCTAAAATAAACTTATCCAACTGGAATGATAACTATAGTATCTTATATATATTGAAATTTTATTATATTAATGGAATAATTCATAATCAAACCTCTTCTCCTCTCCCTTTTATTCTAAAAATGGAAACGTCATCTGTGAGTTGTTGATTCATCGCCTTTAGGGACGAAAAGTTTTCATTTTATTTTAAAGCCATAAATTCTGGTCATAAAACCATTATAATTTTTGAGATATATTTTAAAATATATTTTATAACCTTTTTTATGTTTTGTAACTAACTTATATACATAATATTAAACAATAAAACAAAACAAGTTTTTTAAGATCAAAAACTGCCAAAATTAATCTAAAAGATTATCATTAACATTTTATATAATGAATCGTCCTCATAAATGAAAAAAAATAACACAAATTAAACTTAATTAATTTCATTAATAACATAAAATTTCAATTCTAGATAATTATCCCTATTTTACATAATCTTCTAGCCATATATACAAGTGAACCAATCATGAAAACCAAGAAAACGAACACTCCTAAACGATGAAATTGAACTTTGTAACTCGTCATAATGGCTATAAACAAACTTAATAAAATTATAATTAATAAAATAAATGTAAAATAGGTTCTTTATTTATTAATTAATGAATTTAATTTTATTATATATGATATTAAAGTGAATAAAACATTCAGACAGAAGGTAAGGGGTTATCAAACCCAATTTCTTTTCTTTGGATTATTCCTATTTCATGCCAAATTTCAGTTTGGATGTTCTTTTAATATTACTCAAATATAAATTATTTTTTCTTAACTTTTGTTTTCTGGTATATACATTCTTCCAATTTGGTTTTACAAAAAATGAAAAGATTTTTCCAAAACAACTCTTCCTTCTAAAAACCCATCTTTTACTTCTATTGAGATTGTTTCTTCTCCACTCAAGATTTATTATTCTTATACCAAGTATGTTATTACTTTTTTATTTTTTAAACCCCAAAGTTTATTCATGAATGTATGATTTGTGAAATTATCATGAAACCCATTTCCATTCCTTGTCTTATTTTATAAAAAATATTGATATATGTTCTATGTAGAATTCATGATTTTATAAATTTTATGATGTGACAGGTGCACCCAGAATTATATAGTGCTCCAATGAATTAGGTAATGTGATGTATATCATGAGATAATGTGAAATATTAATGAACATGATTCTAGATTTGTTCGTAATTATGATGTTATGATGATGCACATATGTTATATGTGAACATGATGCTAGATTTGTTCACAACTATGTATGGTAGTTGTCCACTAAGACATGATGTTAAATTTTTATATATTGTCACATTCCATTACTTTATCTAATTCTTCTTATAATGATTATGATTATGATCCCATGCTTATGTTATGACGGTGATGATTATGCTCACGCATGTTATATTTATTCATGTTCTTATCTACCCTCTTATTGGGATTTTATCCTACCCCTTTCTTTGATGTATATCCTCAGGTGAATATTTATATGAATGTGTACACTAAGACCACTAAAAATATAGAGAATAAGGAATTAAATATTGTTAATGTTTTAGTTTTGTAAATTTTATGTTTAGTCATAATTTACACAAGACAATAAACCTTTGGATCCTAGTTTTATAATTTTTTTTGTTGTTTAACTTTAAAATTATTTATCAATAATATAAGAAAATTAGGGTCTCTATAGGAATCCCTACTAAGAAGGATTTATGTCTAAACCTAAAGAGGTACTCTGAAAAAGAGGTATAGTCCTTAAACTTTTGTTTTCATTTTATTTATTCCTCTAGATCCAAAAAATATTCATAAACTATGAAGATATGATAACCAAAAAATATCCCTTATACTGATATCTTATTTATTTAATGGAATAACCTATATCTATATCATCTTCCATAAAATGGAAAATGAAACTATCGATCATGTGTACGGAGAACTTCCACCATGTGAACTGGTGTTATTCGTTTTCCCTCACCACCTATCATGACTAAATATAATTATATATTTAATGTTTTTATATGATATCTATGATATTATTATACTTACATAATTATAATATCACACGTACCTTTTTACATCTCAACAATTTGGAAAACAATAGTGTCCCTCATGTGTATGATGGACTACCGCCTTCCGAACCGATGTGATGTGTTTTTCATTTATGTTTTAATTATATGGTAGAAAGGATAGATTAAATGTATATATATGATATTTTTAACATAATTATACTTCTATAATTATCATATAACATATACATTCCTAATTTCATTCAGTGGGGGATACGATAGCATCGCTCGTATGTGCAGAGGACTGTTGCCTCATGAAGCTATGTGATTCATTTTTCACTAACACTTTGCATGTAAGGTAACATAGATAAAGTTAACAAATATATGTCATATATATTAAATAATAATGATAATATAATGGTTAATTATTACTTAACTTTATTTTTTCCATTCATTAAGAAATGGAAACAGTGTACTTGTGTATATACGTTCTACCGTCTCCATGAATGGTGTATTTCATTTTATATTTATAACTTTTATGGATTAATCTAAATAAATATTTACTGAATAAATATGATATTTATTTCATGTTTAAAATTATTTATATGATGGAACCATGATAAAAGTAAGAGTTTTGAGAATACCAAATCAAAATATACACACAAAAAAAGTAGTTATTATCTGAAATGTGATTTCAACAAGAAATTATTAATAAACAAGTAATAAAAGGTCACAGTTAAATCATATACGGTATGATAAATATGATTATTTTTCATTAATATATATATAATAAACCTATATTTACTATACAGTAGGTTCTAATGTGTACAATGAATTCAAGACTTAGGGTAAGGTATTTTTGTCTCAATTTGTCTTCTTTGGGACATACATCATGTGATGCACCTATCTTATTTTATGGGATGTATATACATCCCATTTGACGTGTAATATCATGAATTAATTTATTATAATGATATTATAAGTTTTATTTAATTTTATTCTTTCATGGGGCTTACGATTCAATGTTACCAAAGTGGTAAGGGTATTGTGTTACAATGTCCTCGTTTATTAGGATTTTTCATGATCATGCTTCCAATAAAGAAATATTATGACATATATCTTAATAAACTAATTTATTTTATTATTATATGGTTATTTATACATAATAAATATTTTAAATTCATTTTCCTATCTTAATGGATTGAAGAGACCAAAAAGTATTTTTTTACGAAAAATCATCTTTATTTCTCCCTTCTCTCGAAAACTCTTTCTCTTCCATATCCATGTTTTATAAAAAAATTAAAAAATGTGTTAAAATTATACAAAGGATTAATTAAATAAATTTTCAACCATGTTTTAATTTTTTAAAAATGTTTTAAATAGAATCTTTACGTCATATTACAACCAAGGCTTGTCTATAGTTTTATTAAAAATGTGAACGGTGTCCTTGTTTTAATGTGTAAGAAATGAATTGAATTTACACCGTCATAAACATTATTTTACATGAATATTAATATATATTTTTTCAAGTTTATCTTAAAATAAAATCATTTCTATAATATTTTATGAATTTATAGTTTTAAAAAGGCAATTTTCAATGAAACGTTATTTTCTTCAAGAATTATTCCAAGTGATTTCCATTCAAAATAATTTTCCATCTAAGATGGTATCCTTTGATATTACATAATATTTACTATGTATATGATCCAATGATACCATATTTATTCTTTCTCTGTATGGTTTATTCTTATTCTTAAAATAGGTTTGTGAAACTCATTTCTTTTCAATGGGTTATGCTATGATGAAATTTTTATAAAACCAATTTATTTTCAAGGGTTTTAACATGATGAATGTTTTATAAAGTGAATTTATTTTCATAGATTATGCTATGATGAATGTTTTATTCTCTTGTGGAACACATATATGTGATTTTCATTATGTGATGGTGAGACCTTGTATCTCCCTCCAATGCATTGGGTAAGTATTGATATCTCATGAGGTGAAAAAAGACTCCAATGGGGAGTGAACCTAGTTTAGTAAGGGAATTTTCCACTACAGTGGTATTAGAAGTAATCCATGACTACTATGATAGTTTGGGAATTGAAATCATTACACTATTCTATCCTTAACAATGAGACTCAACTAACTTATAAATGACTTTCTATGATTATGTTTATTCCAAAATTCTATGTATTATGATAATTTTATGCTTGCATGGCTCATGTTCTTCAATTTCCTTTTGATTCATGTCTTATGAACTACTAATATTTATTCTATGACTCAATATTATTATCTTTGATATGAAGGTTATGGTTTTCAAATTTTATTCTCATGTTATCATACCCTTTTGATCATGTAATTCTTATATATCTCCCATGTTTACCCTTGATAATCATATAATCTCACCCATTCTTATGTTTCCATTCCCTAAGTTATGAAGAAATATATTATATATGATATGAATAAGAATGGAGGTAATTATAAATAACATAGTTGGATATGATGTAGTTCAAAAATGAACTAGTTATTTTTATTTCCATGTTTCCAAATTCACTATACCTTTACAATCTCCATGCATGATTTTTAAATATTTAATGAATGTCCATATAAAAAGATGTAACATATATGTATGAAAATCCTTGGTTAGTATAGAAATAATATTTTGGCATTTGTGGAACCATATAAATATTTATAGATTATTGGAACTAAGTGGGATTTCAAAAATAAACTAAATGAAACTAGGTAGATTATATGGAATAAAGTTAAATATATTTTAATTTTATTATATTATGTATAACAATAAGGATTTAAATTCATCAAATAGATGTGAAAATTTTATTTTTAAATGAATTAATTTCTAAAGAATTTTTTTAAGAAATTTCCACATGTTTTTTAACATTAGAATAAACCTGATCATGTTTTAAAGAATTGAATTTCTATTTATTAACATAAGCAGGCTCCTCTAGCACTATATGAAATATTTTCATATTATCCTTTGAAGAATGATTTTATGAAATTCAAAATTAACCATACATTGTTTATTTAAAAATATTTTAAGGATATTTTTATTATTCCGATTCATCTAGATGATATTACTTTAGAATCATATAATGAATATTTATGTGAGGATATTTTAAATTTAATGAATGTTGAATTTTAAATGAGTATTATAGGAGAATTTAAATTCTTCTTCGGATTACAAACAGTTCAAATATATAATGATATACTTTTGAATAATTTTAATTATTAAAAAAATTATTTAAAAGATTTGGAATACATTCGTGTAAAATAATGAGTACCACCATGAGTACCAATTGTATATTGGATACTGATTCAGCTAGAAATTTAGTTGATATTAAATTTTTAGAAGGAATGATTGGAATTATTATGTATTTGATAGATAGAAGAATGAATCATACCTTTAGTGTTTATATGTGTTCTATATTTCAAGGTGACCTAGAGTAAATTCATTTAACTTAGAAATGAAAAAATTTATTAAATATAATAACAAAAATAGTACAAAAGTGTTTGTCAGAGTGGAATCTCAAGAGGGGGTGAATTGAGTTCCTAATTAAAATTTATGTTGAAAACTTTATTATAAATATCCCCCAATTTTTAAATAGCCCAATTAATTAAGTAATTAGAGCTATAAATGTTTGGTTGGTCAATAGGTTTCTCAAAGGGTGATTAGTCCTCAATTGAATCAGTGTAAAACACTTATTCAACTTTTGAAACAAGTTTACTGAATTATACACATTCACACACTAACTAGAACTAACTATCAAAGTCAATGAAAAATAGTTTTCTATTTTAGAAACTATACGTAAAGGAAAAATAGATAAAACAGAGTATCACAAAAATATAGTACACAGTAGAGTTAAATAAGACGTGTAGTCTCAAGCTGGGACTTAATCCTCTCCACTTGGTGATCACTTTCCACCAAGCAGTTTATATAAATGATAAACTTGATACATAGCCTGTATCAGGCTTTAAAACAATTTTCACAATCTTTTCAAGGTTCACACCCTCTACCACAGTTCTTCATGGGAGAAAAAAACAATACAGACAACACATAGTCTCTTCCACAGTTCTTCACGGGAAACAAAAGAATAAGGATTTGATGTGAGGATTTTTAGTATCCTCTAGTTCAAGCACAGTATACTGTGTGTGTAATATATAAACACACACACTTCTTAGAAATGTAAAATAAAGGAACACAATAGAGATAATATTTTGATATTGAGTTTAGAATGCTCTCTGTGTTTTCAGTTCAGCTCTTGACTCCTTGGAGTGAAGAAATTACAGTTCGAGTCTTTATCTGGAAGCTATCCCCAAAACAGAGTGTCGCAACTCTAGGGTCTAACTTTCAATAACTAAGTATTCTGCTTCTGATGTTGATATATATTCGATGAATCATATAAGGCAGTCTTGAATTTTTCTTCCAGAATGATTTTCTTGAGGCTCTTGGGTTCATAGTGTAGGTACTTGATGGTTCTTCTTTTTTCTCTTTGATCTAGAGAGTAATCTCTCTTATGCATTCCCCTTCCTTTCCACCCTTCACATGTGCTCTCTACAAAATCTTATTTTCTTCCTGGGTCTTCTCTTTTATATTTGAGGTCTGAAAATAGGAAAAATTAAACCACATGTGGTACTCCTCGTACCTCGTTCTATCCCCAGATACGGTCTCTTGATATGTCTACAATCAGCATTAATTAATGTTATAAGAATTAAATTTACCAAATATGATCGTTAGACACTACTGGAAATCAAATCTTTCCCAACACTTATATACAACCTTTCCCAACGGTTCTCCCAAACCGTTGGGAAAGGGGGGTCTTTCCCAACGGTTTGGGAGAACCGTTGGGAAAGGGGCCTCAAAACACCCCTTTCCCAACAGTTCTCCCAAACCATTGGGAAAGACCCCCCCTTTCCCAACGGTTTGGGAGAACTGTTGGGAAAGACCCCCTCAAAACACCCCTTTCCCAACGGTTCTCCCAAACCGTTGGGATAGGTGATAATTTCCAGGGGTGAATGCTGGATTTAGTGGTTAAGGCGTTTAATTATAAACGGGGGGTTGTGGGATCAAATCCCACCGCATGTTTTTTTTGAAATACATATACCAACGGTTTTATAACCGTTGGAATAGATTTTCATATTACTTATACCAACGGTTTTGAAAACCGTTGGGATAGGTCTATACCAACGGTTTTCCCAAAACCGTTGGTATAGACCTATCCCAACGGCTTACTTCGCAACGGTTCTCCAAACCGTTGGTATAGGCTATACCAACGGTTTGGAGGCCTATACCAACGGTTTGGAACCGTTGGTATAGGTTAGTATTCTACTAGTGAGAATAATCTTAAGAATTTGAAAAGGTATAGAGTAGAATAATTATCATCAGAAGACTGGTAACAGTAGCCTTCAGCGGTAGCCTTCTCAATGGTAACCTTTTATCAGCGACCTTCATTGGTAACCATCATCAGTGACCTTTCATCAATGACCTTCATCGGTGACCTTTCTATCAGTAACCTTCTATCGGTGACCTTCATCAGTGACCATCATCGGTGACCATTCATTAGTAACCTTTATATTAGTAACATTCATCAGTGACCTTCGTCGTTGACCTTTCTATCGGTAACCATAATTGGCGACCTTAATACATAGAGAAATTTTACACTGGTAAGATTAAACAAGAGAGAAATGAGATTAAAGATACATAGGTATCACTAGATAGAGACTATAAATATTAACAAAACATGATTATTATATAATAAAAACATGATTATCACATAATTGAACATGATTTGGGATTATTAAAATAGGTGAGTCCAACAATATCCCCCTTTTTGATAATCACAAATTATATCAGTGAAAATTTTGATTTAAGTATTATTGAATCAGGGTTAAGCACATTTGATAATATCTTCAGAGGTGTGTTTAAGTACAATTGAACTATGTTTATTATGAAAAATATAGATAGTATATATATGAAAAGATTCTAATAAAATTAAAAACTTCTCACCCCTTCAGGTAACTTAAAACTTCTCCCATTTGGAGAAGCTCCCCCTTTGAGGAACTTAAAACTTCTCCCCCTTTGTGATTAACAAAAAGAATGTAAGATAAAAAGAGATGATAAAAGAGAATTTTATTATTAATGAATAAAGAATAAAAGATACAAAAAGTGTAAAAATGATCCCTATCAACTAATAAATCCCACATTAAATCCACATCAGATATGTCCAAGGGAGCTTTGTCTTTGGAGATTGAGGATCCAGGTCCAGAAGATGTAGGGATAGGCCTAGGGATGGTAGTCAATAGGATAGGAGGAGCCGCTAAAGAGGCATTAGCAGACCTATAGTGAGTAGATATCTGAGGAATCATAGGGGTCAAGCTTATGATGGCCTGTGTAGGAGTCATCATCAGGGAAACACTGGTAGATCCTAAGGAATCTAAGGAAGAGGGTAGTGCTGGAGGAATAATGATAGGAGTGCAGTCCACATGGAGAAAGGGTAAAAGAAGATTTCTGAAATCTATAATAATGATTAATACTCTTTTCGTAGCTGAGATAATGTCGTCCTTATTTTCCATGAATTTTTCTAAGGTAGGATTCAACTCTCTAATCCTGCTAACTTGATCCTTAAAAGCCTGAGTGACAGGTGGGATCCTCACGTTTTCCAACAGCAGCTTAAAGTGACCATCCATCTAATGCTTAGTGTACACCCTTTTTTTGTAGAAATCAATGTGATCTTTGATGGACTTATGATCTTGATAAGCGTCCCTTAGATAGTATCCCACAAGATTATGAATTTATATGGTAGTAGAAATGACCTAATTCATATACTAAGGGTCTAAGGTACTAGAACCAGAGAACTTCCCCACTTCTTCTCTAACAACTGGCTTGAAATCTTATAGATCAACAGAAGGAGCGGCTGAAGAGGAAGAAGATGCAGACAGAGGTGCCATAGTAAAATCCATTGTCTCCCTAAAAGACTTGGTTATCCCACTGATCAGCTTCTTCACATCATCATCATGTCCACTCACATGATTCTCTATAGACTTCTTAAAGTTCTCAAACATAGTGACCATATACTGAACAACACTTCTGACATATCTAAGATCTATGTCCACTTGAACCCTTAAATCTATATAGTTGTGTAAACAGGCAATTGACTTCTTCACAATTTCCATAGGCTCTTCTAAAGTTCTAATCTAATTCTGACAATCCTTCACTTCATGTAGCAAATTTGAGTGATAGGTGGAAATAACTCTCTCTAAGGTAGATTCTACAACTTCTTGATTTAGGGCCATTGTTCTTTCTATTTCAACATATTTCTCATCAAAGTGCCTCTTCAAATCTGATTTCATGGATTCTAAATCATTCTTCTTCACATAGTCTCGAGTTAAGTTCACTACTGGTTGTATAATGGTGTTTTATGAAACAAAAGGAATTGGAGGCCTTCTGTTTGGATGGTCATCTTCAGAATCTCCATAGTCTAAGCCCAAGACCAAAAATCTAGGGTCTTATAACAAATATTTTATCCCATGAGCAACAACAACTAAACCTGTGGCAAGAGGTTCCTCCCCCTCACTTGGATAATTCTCATGATCAACCATATTCACCTATGTCATACCTCCTTGATCAACTGCATCAACAGGAGATTCCACTTCCACTTCCTCTATAGAATCTCCAACTACTACCAATTCAATTATAACTTCAACCGAATCAGCAACCTCTTCATCTACACTTTCTACTATTTCTGTATAACCTTTCAGAGGACTGAGACTTAGACATTCCTCTTCACTTTCATCAGAAATGGTCTCAAAATCATCATGACTAGATTCAGTTTCATCTTCCCCCTCTGAGGTCTCTATAATGTCTCTTAATACATTTTGATCTTCTTCTTCTTTACTGGTTTCCTCATCATCATTATCCCTTAGGATAGTCTCCCTTCTAGGAAATCTATTTGGTGGGCTAGGCTCACCAAAGGATACAATATTGGCATGAGGATTTGAGGGAATGTTAGGATCACTCATGTCATCTATAGAAGAATCCTCTCTTTCTTACATAACAGTAGATTCCTGTTCTTTATCTGAGTATACTGGCTCCACTTCATTTGGCTTTAGACCAGGGTATCTCTTATTATTAGGCCTAGTAGGATTAGTAACAAGGTTTAATTCCTCATACATCTTAGCCTCATCATTCACCCATTTTATTTTCCAAGGGTTCCAGATTATCTTCATAAACATGAAAATCATCTTATTAATGCAGAAGTTGTCCCTTACAACAATTGTTTCCTCCTTATTTCCAGCAACTCTTTTCACTTTCAACATCAAGGATATCAATCTGGAATGAAACAAAGAATTGGACTTGGAACCGGGCTTTTTCATATATTCTAATTGAATCATCAGAAACCTACACATATTTATCTTCTATCCATGCTTCAATAGATACAAAAGAAATATTTCCTAATACTTCAAGGTAGAAAATTCCCCTCTTCTGAGACTCAAGACATGTTGAACAAACTTTAACTTTAACTTGTCTTCTCCTTTCATTTCAGCAGCAATCACTTTCCTAAGGATAACATTCTCTATTATTTTAGCCAGAGATTCTTCATAACAGAAGAAATCACTAGTGAGAGGTACCACTCCTGAGTAGTAATTAGAAATCCCTTCATGTGGTACTCTCAAACACTCAGCCCATTCAACAGATGAAAAGCTCACACTTACTCCATTTACCTTTGAATACATTTGGTTTTCATTATCAAACTGCTCAAATCTTAGAGATTCATAGAACTCATTCACTAGCTTCTGATAATAGGGTCCATTTTTATTTTCAAATCACTTGACCCAGCCCTAAGCTTCAAGTGCCTTCAACAATAGATACATGCTCGACATCATCCATTCCGAGCTTAGTACCTTTTCAACCACAATTTCCATCTTCAACAAGTGTGGGTTGATCAGATTTTCCACTACCTATCTTCTACTACTAGACCCAGCTCGAGGTCTCTTAGTATTCAGAAAATCTCCTTTATCACTGACCATCGGTCTCCTCAATATTGTTATTTCAGTCTGGAGTGGTTCAAGGGTTTCGGAAGAAGGTGAGGTTCTAAGGTTAGGGAGAAAAAGGTTCAAGAGAGGTTTGAAGTGGATTGAAATGTGGTGTGTTCTTTATTTTTTCCATTTAAGGATCGAAAAATAATCCAAGTAAAACAAATAAGTAAAACTAAAAATGTTTCAGATTCTGGTAGAAAAACGCTAAGTCCCAAAAAATTTGACTATCGGTAAGGTGCCAACGGTGAGGTCCCAACAGTGAGGTCCAATGGTGAGGTTCCTAACGGTGAGGTCCAATGATGGGGTTACTAAAGGTGAGGTCCAACGGTGAGGTTCCAAACAGTGAGATCCAATGGCGGGGTTCCTAATGGTGAGGTCCAACGGTGAGGTTCCTAATGGTGAGGTCCAACGGTGAGTTTCCTAAGAGTGAGGTCCAACAGTGAGGTTCCTAATGGTGAGGTCCAACGGTGAGGTTTCTAACAGTGAGGTCTAACTGTGAGGTTCCTAACAGTGAGTTCCAACAGTGAGTTTCTTAATAGTGAGGTTACTAATGGTGAGGTTCCTAATAGTGAGGTCCAATAGTGAGGTTCCTAGCTGTGAGATCCAACAGTAAGGTTCCTAACGGTGAGGTCCAAACTTAACAGTTTATCATACCAAACTCATGTTTGATGTAATTTAAACTCTCATAACTCAAAGGATTTATGAATATATCATCCAATTGCTATTCAGTGCCAGTGAATTCAAGAGTGATATCACCTCTTTGATAATGATCTCTCAAGAAGTGATGTCTCACATAAATGTGCTTTGTCCTAGCATGAGATACAAGATTTTTAGAGATGTTAATAGCACTTGTATTACCACAGTTTATAAATACATGTTTGAATTGATATACATAGTCTAGTAAAGTGTGTTCCATCTATAGAATTTGATCACAACAACTACCAGTAGCTATATATTCAGCTTCGGTAGTAGATAATGTGATAGAATTATATTTCTTACTACACCAAGATACTAGTGACTTTCCCAAAATGTGACATGTTCCAAAGGTTCTGTTTCTATCTAGCTTGCAACCATAAAAGTCAACATCTGAATAAATTATTAAATCAAATGATTATCCTCTTGGATAAAATAGTCCTAAGTTTGTAGTATACTTGAGATATTTAAAAATCCTTTTAATAGTAGTTAAATGAGACTCTTTGGGATTGGCTTGAAAATGAGCACACATGCATACACTGAACATAATATCAGGTCTTCTAGAAGTAAAATAGAGCAGACTCCCAATCATCCCTCTGTAATTGGTTTGATCCACTGATTTACCAGTTTCATCAGCATCCAATTTACAAGTGGTACTCAAAGGTGTATCGCTACCTTTATTTCCATCCAATAAAAAATGTTTCAAAAGATCCTTAGTATATTTACTTTGATTTAAAATAATACCATATTTATTTTGAAAAATTTTAAATCCAAGGAAAAATTTAATTTTGGGCATTAAACTCATTTCAAATTCATCTTGCATCATTTTTTGAGAAATAAGTACATAAAGATTTTTTAGATGATCTAAAAATAATGTCATCTACATAAATTTTTACTATTAAAACATCTTTGGAAATCATTTTAATAAAAATAGTGGGATTATCTATTCCTTTAGTAAAACCTTTTTAAATAAGAAAAGAACTAAGTCTATCATACCAAGCTCTTGGATCTTGTTTTATACCATATAGAGCTTTAGAGTGTTTAAAGACATGATTTGAAAAATGGGGATTTGTAAAACCAAGGGGTTGTTCAACAAATACATCCTCAACTATATACCCATTTAGAAATACACTTTTGACATCAATTTGATAAAGTTTGAAATTAAGATGAGCTGCATAAGCATGTAGTATCCTAAAAGATTCTAGTCAGCTACAGGTGTAAAGGTTTCCTCATAGTATATTCCTTCTTCTTGACTATATCTTTGTGCAACTAGTCTAGCCTTGTTTCTAACTATGTTACCATATTCATCAACTTTATTTCTAAACACCCATTTAGTGCCTATGTTCAAAGTGTCTTTAGATATTTCTACTAATTCCCAAACTTTTTTTCTTTCAAACTGATTTAATTCATATTGCATAGCTATCACCCAAAATTCATCATTGATAGAATAATCAATATTTTTAAGTTCAAGCTATGAAAGAAAGGCTTGACGTTCAAAATGGTTTCTCATAGAATATCTGGTTTGTGTTCCTCTATTTAAATCACTTACTACAGTATCTAAATGATGATTCTTGAGAGTTCTAATACCTATAGAAAGAGTTAAACTAGACTCCTCATGGTTGTCTATAGGTTCAGATTCACCATGATCAGATTCTGGAAAATTTCCAGTACTTGTTGTTTTTATTAAGGGTTCATTGTCTTTATCATTAAGGTCCAGAATTGACATATCTTCCTCAAGATGTTCAACAGAGGTTTTGGGTTCATGTGGATCAGTCACATCAAATTTGACATGAACTGATTCTTCCACACATTTGGTTCTCTTATTGAATACTCTATAAGCTTTAATATAGATTGAGTAACCTAGGAAAATTATGTCATCACTCTTAGAAGCAAATTTGTCAAGATTATCCTTAGTGTTAAGTATAAATACTTTGAAACCAAAAACTATAAAGTAATTAACCTTAGGATTCCTATTATTCCATAGCTCATAAGGGGTTTTCTTAAGAACATGTCTAATCAATACTCTATTGATGATGTAAAAAGCTGTATTAACATCTTTATCCCAAAATTAGATAGGTAGATTATACTCATTTAGTATATTCCAGGAAATATCTTGAAGTATCCTATTTTCTCTTTCTACAACTCCATTTTGTTGAGGTGTTCTAGGAACAGAGAAATTGTGATTATAGCCATTTTTTGAGAAAGAAGATTCAAACTCCTGATTCTCAAACTCACAGCCATGATCACTTCTCAAGGTATGAATTCTAAGTCCACTAATATTTTCTACAAACTTGGGATATTTAATGAAGTAAGAACATTTTTCACTTTTGTGATCTATAAATTATACCCAAGTATATCTAAAAAAATCATCTACAAAAACATAAATGTAGTCCTTTCCATTTAAACTTGAAACTCTATATGGTCCAAACAAATCCATTTGAACCAACTCAATCGGTTGAAAAGTAGAAACTTATTTCTTTGGTTTGAAAGAAACTTTATGTTGTTTTTCTTTTTGACAAGGATTACAAACTTTGTTATGTGGGAATTCCAATTTAGGTAAGTCTCTAACTAAATATTTCCTAGTTAGTTTCATAAGTGAGTGAACATTTCAATGTCCTAATCTTCTATGTCATAACCAGGATTCCTTATGAAAAACATTTAAACAAGAAACATTTTTCATAGCTAAAGAATTTAAATCAATGACATATACATTTTCATTTCTAAGAACAATGAATATTATATTATTTTTAGAATTAAAAATATTTCATTCATCATTTTTGAACATAACATTGAATCCATCATCACACAACTGAGAGATACTAAGAATATTGTATTTTAACCCATAAACAAAGAGTAATTTTGAAATTAATATAGTATTAGGGTTACCAATCTGGCCTAAGACAATTATTTTCCTTTTGGCATTATCACTGAATGTGACATATCCACCATCAACTTTAATTAGGCTCTTGAAGCATGAATAGTCTACTATCATGTGGCTTGAACATCCACTGCCTAAGTACCATAGAGTTTTACAGGATCTCTTCTCACAATTTTCTTGTAAAATAGATTAAGTGTAGGGTAGCTTTAGTACACTGATTTTCATGGGTCCAGAGAGGATAGCAAGTAAATATTTGGGAACCCATACTTGTCTCGCGGGTTTCCTATAATCAAAAGATCTGTTTTGAGACATGAACACTTTGTTAGGTCCTTTAGAGAATTATTTTTCAAAAGATGGTCCAAAACATGAACTAGTAGTGAACTGTCCATATTTTGGAACAAATTTATTCTTAATAATTATTCTCTATCCTGGTAAATATCCTAGACTATTTTTGTATTTTGGAGAAATTTTTTCCCTAGAAACTGATTCAAGTTATCTCTACCTATAGTAAACTTCTCAAGATCTCTTTTTAATTTCTCATTTGATCATTTATGTTCAGTATTTTCTTTTAATAGCTGAGCATATTTTTCTTTCTCAATATCCATATTAGACTTATAAATAGTGTTTAAATCATGTTGTCTTTTAAATAATTTATATTTATCTTTGAGTTCATTAAAGGTATCCTCAAGAATTACACAATACTTAAATAGTTTATCCTTAGTTATATTCTCATCATTATTTGATTCACTTTCATTCTTATAAGAATAAGCATTATGTATTAGAGAATTTGGTATTACCTTAGATGTTTCTATCATGAAACTCATATTTTCATGATTTTTCTTTTCAATATTAGAAGTTTCAGATCCACTAGATCTATCTTCTGAATCACTCTAATTAGATTTAATAGCCTTTTTATATCCATTTCCCTTGTCTTCATATTTCTTCTTAAATTTCATCTTGGGGAAATCAGCCTTCACATGGCCTTTTCGTTTACACTCATATAAGACCATCTCATTTGTATTGTCATTCCATTTTCTGTCATTTTTCCACTGTCCTTTACTATCATACCTTATTTTATAGCTTTAATTTCTAAATAACTTCTTCTTATGGTATAACTTCTTGAATCTTATAGAAAGATGAGTCATCTCATCATCACTATCAGAGTTTGATTCTTCACTGGTGGAAGTGTCTATAGAAGCTTGAACTTTTTCTTTATCTTTATTCTTTGAGGTAGAAGTCTTGAATGCTATAGATTTATTTATTGGTTCTTCATATGCTTCTTGATTTACGTTAAGATCTTCCTACTACATCATAAGTTTTCCAATTAGTTCTGTCACCAGTTGCTTTTTAATGTCACGGGATTCTTGGATAGAAACAGAAGTTCCTCTCCATCTGTCAAGTAGGCATCAAAGCAATCTCATAATCTGATCCTTGTTATCTACTAGTTTCCCAAAAAGACTCATGGTATTTACTATTTCATTAAACCAGAGATACATTTTATATATAAGTTCATCAGGAATCATTTTAAAATTATAATATTTAATAGTATAAGTATTTAATTGCATTTCTTTAACATTGGTGACTCCCTCATGAGAAACAGCCAAAGTATCCCAAATTTCATATGCAGTTTTACAGGAAGATATTCTTTTTAATTATTCGCCTCCTAGAGAACAGTATAATGAATTCATTACTTTACGGTTATTGTTATATTTAACTTTAGTCAACTAAGACCATGTGTCTCTAGCAGTAAGAGGTAAATCATGTTGTTCTTCAATTGTATCCCAAATTTCAGGGCCCATTCTCTCTAGAAACATTTTATTTTTTAATTTCTAATGAACAAAGTTATTACCATTAAAGAAAGGTGTCATGTTAGTAGCAGCACCCTCAACTCGGTTATCCATTGTTAATTATAATTTTAAAGAATATAAAATTTAGATATGATAGAAATTTTAAGATCTTTAATATATAACTAAAATCACAGTTGAAAATAATTTGAAAACTTTCACAACAGTTCAAATAGTAGCAATAAAAATTTAATCTTGTAATACCAAATGTTGGTCGGAGTAGAATCTCAAGAGGGGGTGAATTGAGTTCCTACTTAAAATTTATGTTAAAATCTTTATTATAAATATCCCCCAATTTTGAATCGGCCCAGTTAATTAATGTATTAGCGCTATAAATGTTTAGTTGGTCAACAGGTTTCTCAAAGGGTGATTAGTCTTTAATTGAATTAGTGTAAAAAACTTCTTCAACTTTTGAAACAATTTTACTAAATTAAAAACATACACACACTAACTAGAACTAACTATCAAAGTCAATGCAAAATATATTTATTTTTTAGAAATTATAAGCAGTGGAAAAAGAGATAAAACAAAGTATCACAAAAATATAGTACACAGTAGAGTTAAACAAGAGGTTCAGTATCAAGTCGAGACTTAATCCTCTCCACTTGGTGATAACCTACCACAAAGAAGTTTATATAAATGATAAACTTGATACACATCATGTATCAGGATTTACAATATTTTTCACAAACTATACATGGTTCGCACCCTCTGCCACAGTTCTTCATGGGAGAAAACAAAAAATATAGACAAAACAGGTTCTCTTCCATAGTTCGTCTTGGGAAACAAAAGAATAAGGATTTTATGTGAGTATTTTCAGTATCTTCTAGTTCAAGCATAGGATATAGTGTGTGTAACAGATAAACACACACACTTCTCAAAAAATTCAAATAAAGGAACAAAATAAATCTAATATTATGAGCTTGAGTTTAGAATGTTCTATGTGTTTGTATTTCAGTTCTTGACTCCTTGGAGTGAAGAAATTGCAGTTCGAGTCTTTCATTGGAAGTTGTCCTCAAAACCGAGTGTCTCAACTCCATGGTCTAACTTTCAGGAACTCAGTGTTCTGCTTCTTTTGATGATAGAGAGTCGATGAAACAAAGAGGGAAGTTTTGAATTTGTTCTCCAAGAATGATCTTCTTGAGGCTCTTGGGTTCACAGTGTAAGTTCTCAATGGTTCTTCCTTGTTCTCTTTGATCTATCAAGTAAGCTCTCTTATGCATTCCTCTGTCTTTCCACCCTTCACACGTTCTCTCTACAACTTCTTCATTTCTTCTTGGGTCATCTCTTTTATATTTGAGGTCTGAAAATAGGAATAAGTAAACCACGTACGGTCCTCCTTGTACCTCATACTATCCCTAGATATGGTATCTTGATATGTCAAAAATCCGCATTAATTAATGTTAGAAGCATTAAATTTACCAAATATGACTGTTAGAATAATATTAAGAATTTTAAAAAGTATAGAGTAAAATAATGAGCATCGGTAGAGTGGTAAAGGTAGCCTTATGTGGTAGCCTTATCAACAATAACCTTCTATCAATGACCTTTATCGGTGACCTTCATCAGTGACCTTTCATTGGTGACCTTCATCGGTGACCTTTCTATCGGTGACCTTCTATAAGTGACCTTCACCGGTGACCTTCATCGATTACCTTTCATCAGTGACCTTCATTGGTAACCTTTATATCAGTAACCTTCATCAGTGACCTTCATCGGTGACCTTTCTATCGGTAACCTTAATCGGTGACCTTCATACTTAGAGAAATTTTTCACTGCTAAGCTTAAACAAGAGAGAAGTGAGATTAAAGATACATAGGTATCACTGGATAGAGAATATAAATATTAATGAAACATGATTATTATATAATCGAAACATGATTATCACATAACTGAACATGATTTGGGATTATTAAAATAGGTGAGTCCAACAATAAGATTTAGAAAATGGGGTCTGAGGAGGATTAAAGTGGTAAAACCCAAGGGCATCCCCTTAGAAAAACTCATCACAATATTCTAGAAGATAACCAAGACTCATGAACACCAAAAATATAGCATCCTGCCTTTTTGTCACATAAACATTCATTACATTATACAAAACTGAGGATATTTAAGGTTTAGTGTCTTGGAAACCAGGAACTTAATACATGAAACAAAAAAAACATTCTTCTTAAACACTTAAAAGGCTTCTCCTTATGTTTATCCTAGGTTCATTACTGCATCTCATAACCTAGGGACATACATCAAAAGAAAGGGTGAGAATAAGGCCCAATAAGGGAAACAAGGGGAAACATTTAACATGTGAACTTGAGATACATCAACAATGTAATGAAAAAGAACTTTAAGGCATGAGAAAGAAATCATGAGGCATATCATAATAAAAATAAAATTTTTCATAATCTTGAAGATGTGGCTACAACATTTAATATTGAAAATCATTTTTGTTTCACCAAGGTCCATCCCCAAGGTGTCATTAAAAATTACCAAGGTTATTCACCAAGGCGTCATTAAAAATAGTCATCTCTAGAGATTAAGTCTTTACCCAATGCATTGGAGCGCTATCAGGGTGCACCCTTGACATGTATTTATTATCATGTGAGCCACATATATCATCATCAATAATTTCATAAAAAACCCATATATCATAAAAGAAATGGGTTTCATTTCATAATTATAATGTTTTAAAAACTGCTTTAAAGAAATGATCTTTATGTCACTTTAAAACCCACAGAAAAGGAAGGTGGGTCTCATGTATGTAAATACCAGAATTCAAAATAGAAAAACTTGGTATATATGATAATACCCCTATAGAAGATAGAGATTTGATTATTCACTTAATAAAATAAAATAACTTTAGAAAAAGAGAGAGACATTTTGAGACGGAAATTCTGCAGCATAACGGCTATGTTACGAGGTTTTAGAAAACATTGAAAAGAGAGGGGACATAGGTCACCCACTCATAAATGATCCATAAAACAGTAGGGGAACAGAATATAAAGGATTTAAGAACATGGTAATGAAATTTGAATTACATACCATTTTAAATGAAAAACATGGAAGGAAGAAAAAAATTAGATTTCTCTTATGAATATCCGGTAGCCTAATGACGTCACTTAAACTTCAACCAAAAATGAATTAACAAGATAAAATAGGGTCTATCATCATATGAACATAAGAGTTCAGTATGATAAATATATATATCATACCCCAACATAATAAAAAGGAACTTTAAAGACTTGACATGAAAATAGATCTTGAAAACGAGAAGGGTGAAAGAATCCCTTAAAAATTCGGCAGCCTAACGGTGCCACTTAAAACATCAAAATACTGAATTGAAGAGATAAAATAGGTTCTCTAATAATATTAACATAATAGTTAAGTATGATAGATATATATATAATACCCCAACAAAATAAAAAGGAACTTGAAATACTTGACATGAAAATAGAACTTGAGAAGGGTGAAAGAATCCCTTAAAAATTCGGCAGCCTAACGGCGCCACTTAACATTCTAAAAATGAAATGATGAGAGAAAGAGGGGGTATCTCATCATATGAACATGAAAAATATAGTAGGATGAATATAAAAGAACATCCTCCAACATAAGAGCATGGAGCATAAAATAAATGACATAAAAGAGATTACTTGAAAAGAAAGAGGGAGGTAGGATCCCTTACCTTAAAACGTAACTCCTAAAACTCAAAGGTTGGGACCATGAGGGCTTGGGGGCACCTTTGGAGGACTACTTGGGAGGTAATGAGACCAGAGCTTCTTTGGGGAAGATTTGGGAGTCGAATGGGTGAGAGGATGGCTTGGTATTTATAGGGAAAGTGAGGGGACAAGGCATTAATGGCCAAGGGACACCTCATTAATGGTTTTGGAAAAACCATGAGCTTGCCAATGGTATTTTCCCATGGTATTTTCCAATTGGGACACCTCATACCTTATCTTACTATTCATAAGTTGACCATATTGATTACATACTTAACACATCATTTAATGATGTCATTAAACACCTGTAACTTAAAAACTGTATTTTCACTATTCATCGAAAATTCAACTTTCTCAGAAAAAATCCCAAAATTTCACCTTAACCAAATATCGATGCTCTGATTTCAAAAATGAACTCCATTTTATAAGAATAATTTTCTAAATATTTTTAATTTAATTTTTAAATAAATACACTATTCACCGAAAATTCATTTTTATCAGAAAAATCCCCAAAAATTACCTTAACATAATATCGATGCTCTGATTTTAAAAAATGAAATCCATTTTATAAAAATAATTTTCTAAATATTTTTAATTAAATTTTTAATTAAAAAACAGTATTCACCTGAAAAAACTAATAGTTGACTAATAATTTATGAAACCGTTATTTAACCATTTTATTGAATCACATTACTTAATCAAGGTGCCTAGATTATATTAACACTTTCTTTAAGTGAGATTACTAATCCATTCGGTCACAGTACTAATCCTAAGCATAAAATCACTATTCATAATTTACTATTAATCAAACGTTAATTTGATCTTATTAGACTTTAAATTTAGTACTAAACATAGTTGTAGAAGACCATTTTTTGAAAATCATTACACATTTTTAATTATTTAAGGTTTACATAAACATTTTTTTTAAAATATACTTTTTCTAAAATTCACCAAAAATATGCATACTATATTTATCCGGACATTTGAAAATTCATAAACTTCATCATAAGAAGAAATCAAAATTTTTATTTAAAACAAAGGATTACACAAGTCAGTTACGGTCTCCTTACATAGCCCCTTATCACACCAGCATAGGACCTAAGTGTAAGGTGTGCTAAGGTGAGAGAATCTGAGGGAGGCTCGGCCAACATCGCATAGTAGTAATTTTTATCAGTTTGAACTTCTCGTGAAGGCGATTCCGTTCTAGCTTCACACGATGAAGTTCGGCTTGGGTTTGGTCTAGAGAAAATCCCAGTGGTGCTACCTCCTTCCCAAGTTCTGTTAGATGGGCTTCGATTGGTCCAAGACTACTGGGTGAGGCCATCGAATCTTCTTTCTATATTAATTAACCAAGATCACTTGTATTTAGAGACAAAAGTCGCAACATTCAGTTTTCAACGGTCATACTGACTAACGGTCATATAATAGTCAAAACCCAACAGTCTCATTTTAATTATACTCATGTTATCAAATGAAACAGTTTTTTTGAGTATGAAAAATAAAATAACACAAAAAATTAGGAAATAAGATTTATTCAAACTTTCAGGTCGTTACAATCTTCCCCCCTTAGGAAATTGTGTTCTCGCAATTTTTAAAGTTGGGTTTTGAAATTTCATTGAAAGTCCCACATCAAAAATAGAGTCAGTAACACTATTACTTTAAAAGGAAGAAAAGTAAATACAAAGGCCACCTGAGTTAACCCATACTAGGATTCCATGTAGGAAAACATGGATATGGAAGAAAAAAAAGGGTCAAGTTCTGAGGTAGAGTGATATAAAACATGATTAGGAGAAAGTTAATAATAAGAAAATCACAAACTTATGATGTGTATAAACGGTCTTTGATTACCCAGTAGGAAACGTTAACAGACAACGTTTTTGTTTTACATTCTTTTTCATAGTTTTGAGGAATTAATTTACTACATAGAATAAAAACATAAGGAAATATACCTACCTTAAAGTATAGTTTCATCCTTTAATAAGTTTCTACCAAAAATAATCTTTTCTACAAACGATGAGCATTCAAAACTACTTGGTCTCATCAAAGCACAAGAATCATCTTCTAGAGAATCACGTAATCCACAAAAGATTAACTATCAATTTCTTCTATCTTTAAACATTATCCCAAAAACAGAAAGGGTAAGATAAAACAACTCTTCAAAAAGAAATAATCCCATAAGAAGGGAAACTACTTTTAAATCTTCAAAGTTCCATGGTACTACCCAAATTTCATCATAGACCATTCCATAAATAACTGTCCTTAAAAATCCTCAAAATAAACCAAACTAATATTGAAACCCAAATACAAGAAGGATTTGATAACATAATCTTCCAAGGTAAACTTTATAATTCATCTCCAAACAACATCAACCACTCCTAACATCTTATAAAATAAGTAACTAACATAAACATATTTACCCCAAGATAGGTTAATCATTTCCATAAGTTACCTAAATTACTATAGGTCCTTCTTAAATTCATCGATTCTTCAAAATATAAGTCAACCTTTACTCCTCAAAGAAAATACCGTAGTAATCTATTTACCTCGATCAAATAGGGTTCCCAAAATAGTGAACGTCTTCCAAAATAATAACCATCTTTTAATCCCCTAATCATCTCTATCATATTAATATGGAAATCATCACATTTCCTATCACATTTTTTGTTGGTACATGTTCTTCCATTTCCCACAATTAACTAAGAAAATAAAGTTCAATTAGGGGATTAAATAATTAGCCAATAATCATGAAAAGGAACTTAAAGCATAGAAGGATAACTTGTAGAAGAAAATTATACCCTAACTTGTGATCCCCTAGGTTCCAATATAGTCTATCCATGATCATATATTCTTATGTGAATCTTTATTTTATTTTATCTTTGTTCCTTTAATAATGGTTCATACTAAGCTAATGAATTTACCAAAGCATATCCCCCGGAAGTGTCATAACCAAGAGTGCAGAAAGGCCCGTTGTCGTGTACCAGTTCCCATTCGAGTCTAGCTCAAAGTGGTGTTTTCGGGTTTTACCCCTATGTACATCTGTGCCAGAGCCACCTCTACCTGCTCGTATCCAGACAGGGATGTATTTGCTTGGAAACCCCTTACTCAATACTCACCAAAATACCAGGAATATTTCCTTTATTTAAACTTTTCTATAGGTTTATTCCCAAAGTTTTCATATCCTAATTTCCACAAATAACTAAACCATTCTTTGATACCAACTATAGAATCCTGCCTTTTGTCACATAAACTTTCATTACATTATACAAAACTGAGGATCTTTAAGGTTTAGTGTCTTGGAAACCAGGAACCTAATACATGAAACAAAAAAAACATTCTTCTTAAAAACTTGAAAGCATTCTCATTATGTTCATCCTAGGTTCATTACTGCATCTCATAACTTGGGGACATACATTAAAAGAAAGGGTGAGAAGAAGGCCCAGTAAGGGAAACAATGAGAAACATTTAACATGTGAACTTGAGATACATCAACAATGTCATGAAAAAGAACTTTAAGGCATGAGAAAGAAATAATGAGGCATATCATAATAAAAATAACATTTTTCATAATCTTGAAGATGTGGATACAACATTTAATATTGACAATCATTTCTGTTACACCAAGGTTCATCCCCAAGGTTTCATTAAAAATTACCAAGGTTATTCACCAAGGCGTCATTAAAAATAGTCATCTCTAGAGATTAAGTCTTTACCAATGCATTGGAGCGATATCAGGGTGCACCCTTGACATGTATTTATTATCATGTGAGCAAAATATATCATCATCAATCATTTCATAAACAACCCATATATCATAAAAGAAATGGGTTTCATTTCATAATCATAACGTTTTAAAAACTGCTTTAAAGACATGATCTTTGTGTCACTTTAAAACCCACAGAAAAGGAGGGTGGGTCTCATGTATGTAAATACCAGAATTTAAAATAGAAAAACTTGGTATATATGTGAATACCCCTATAGAAGAGAGATATTTGAGTATTCACTTAATAAAATAAAATAACTTTAGAAAAGGAGAGAGACATTTTGAGACGGAAATTCTGCAGCATAACGGCTATGTTACGAGGTTTTAGAAAACATTGAAAAGAGAGGGGACATAGATCACCCACTCATAAATGATCCATAAAATAGTAGGGGAACAGAATATAAAGGAATTAAGAACTTGGTAATGAAATTTTAATGACATACCATTTGAAATGAAAAACATGGAAGGAAGACAAAAATTAGATTTCTCTTATGAATATCCGGCAGCCTAATGGCATCACTTAAAATTCAACCAAAAATAAATTAACAAGATAAAATAGGGTCTATAATCATATGAACATAAGAGTTAATTATGATAGATATAGATATCATACCCCAACATAATAAAAAGGAACTTGAATGACTTGACATGAAATAGATCTTGAAAACGAGAAGGGTGAAAGAATCCCTTAAAAATTCGGCAGCCTAACGGCGCCACTTAAAACTTAAAAATATTGAATTGAAGAGATAAAATAGGGTCTCTCATAATATTAAAATAAGAGTTCAGTATGATAGATATATATAACATACCCCCAACAAAATAAAAAGGAACTTGAAATACTTGACATGAAAATAGAACTTGAGAAGGGTGAAAGAATCCCTTAAAAATTCGGCAGCCTAACGGCGCCGCTTAACATTCTAAAAATGAAATGATGAGAGAAAGAGGGGGTATGTCATCATATGAACATGAAAAATACAGTAGGATGAATATAAAAGAACATCCTCCAACATAAGATCATAGAGCATAAAAGAAATGACATAAAAGAGATTACTTGAAAAGAAAGAGGGAGGTAAGATCCCTTACCTTAAAACGTAACTCTTAAAACTGAAAGGTTGGGACCTTGAGGGCTTGGGGGCAGCTTGGGAGGACTCCTTGGGAGGTAATGAGACCAGAGCTTCATTGGGGAAGATTTGGGAGTCTAATGGGTGAGGGGATGGCTTGGTATTTATAGGGAAAGTGAGGGGACAAGGCATTAATGGCCAAGGGACACCTCATTAGTGGTTTTGGAAAAACCATGAGCTTGGCCATGGTATTTGCCCATGGTATTGGCCACTTGGGACACCTCATACCTTATATTACTATTCATAAGTCGACCATATTGATTAAATACTTAATACATCATTTAATGATGTCATTAAACACCCGTAACTTAAAAACTGTATTTTCACTATTCATCAAAAATTCAACTTTCTCAGAAAAAATCCCAAAATTTCACCTTAACCAAATATCGATGCTCTGATTTCAAAAATGAACTCCATTTTATAAAAATAATTTTCTAAATATTTTTAATTTAATTTTTAAATAAATACACTATTCACTGAAAATTCATTTTTTCAAAAAAATCCCCAAAATTTACCTTAACATAATATCGATGCTCTGAGTTCAAAAATGAAATCCATTTTATAAAAATAATTTTCTAAATTTTTTTAATTAATTTTTTTAATTAAAAAACACTATTCACCCGAAAAAACTAATACTTGACTAATAATTTATGAAACCGTTATTTAACCATTTTATTGAATCACATTACTTAATCAATTGCCTAGATTATATTAATACTTTCTTTAAGTGAGATTACTAATCCATTTGGTCACATTAATAATCCTAAGCATAAAATCACTATTCATAATTTACTATTCATCAAAAATTAAGTTGATCTTATTAGACTCTAAATTTAGTACTAAACATAATTGTAGAAGACCATTTTTTGAAAATCATTACACATTTTTAATTATTTAAGGTTTACATAAAAATGTTTTTTAAAATATCCTTTGTCTAAAATTCACCAAAAATATGCATACTATATTTATCCGTACATATGAAAATTCATAAACTTCATCATAAGAAGAAATCAAAATTTTTATTTAAAACAAAGGATTACACAAGGCAGTTACGGTCTCCTTACATAGCCCCTTATCACACCAGCATATGACCTAAGTGTAAGGTGTGCTAAGGTGAGAGAATATGAGGGAGGCTCGGCCAACATCGCACGAGTAGTAATTTCTATCAGTTTGAACTTCTCGCGAAGGTGATTCCATTATAGCTTCACACGATGATGTTCGGATTGGGTTTGGTCCAGAGCAAATCCCAGTGGTGCTACCTCCTTCCCAAGTTCTGTTAGATGGGATTCGATCGGTCCAAGACTACTGGGTGAGTCCATCAAATCTTCTTTCTATATTAATTAACCAAGATCACTTGTATTTAGAGACAAAAGTTGCAACATTCAGTTTTCAACGGTCATACTGACTAACAGTCATATAATAGTCAAAACCCAACAGTCTCATTTTAATTATACTCATGTTATCAAATGAAACAGTTTTTTTGAGTATGAAAAATAAAATAACACAGAAAATTAGGAAACAAAATTTATTCAAATTTTGGGTCGTTACAAAAAACCTATTATCTTGGTCACCTTTATAGGAAATGAAATTAGAATAAATGTTACCTTCTCACCATTTTTAGATGATACACATGTTCATATAGAGAATGTATTTTCATTCTTTGATATAATAAATGATATTCCATAGAAAATAAAAACATCTATGTAAATCATTGACTATAATTGGAGAGTCAAATTAAAGTTCACATAAGGATATATTATATGACTTGTAGAGATTGATCTCTTAAAGAAGCATAAGATCCACCAACATAACTAAATTAAACTCCCCAAAAAAGTTTGAGAAGGCCAGGATGACAGATCCCCAGGATTCATAGACAATTCCACCACTACACATAAGTCCTTGAGTGCAAGATCCATCGAAGTTAATTTTCAAACCATGGTTAGGAGCCTTCCATTTCACCCACAACCCCTCTCATGTGTGATGTCACACCTTATGGGTGAAGTATGGATGAGAGGAGAACCTTAATGTAATTAGGAAGACTAACTTCCTTCGCATGATGTGTAAGAGAATAGAGAAGATTTGACAACCTAGTTCAGATATATGAGAGATTCAAGTTAATACCTTTGTGTAAGACAATGTTGAGATTTTTACATGGGATCCAAATACTAGCACTGATAAAAAGAAACCATACCTTGGATTTTACATGGTACTTCACCAGGTGATCCTAGATCTCTTGAATTAATCCATCCATAGTCCTATCTCTATCTAGAGAAATTGGAAGACCTCTGATAGTGACCCATAAGTGAGAAGCCTACACGTTTCTAAAGAAGAGATGTGTCATTGAATTATACCAAGAATTGATCTAACATCTACACTTCAAAGTAATAGTAATTCCAATACATTGATGGTTTTCGTCCATGGGGTTAGATTTCTTGTGAATTCTCTAGAGGAGGAAGTTTAATTTATGTGAAATATCATTACAAGAGGTTTTTATTCCCATTAGGTCCGCATTTTGAGGAGAATGTGTCATGATATGGAATCCCAAGCATACCAGCTTTCTTAAAAGGGTTGTTATTGTAACACCCGAGACTTTTTTGAGAAATATTTTGTTTTTATGTTATATAAATCATCAAAGTAATCTTTCGCTACACGCAATCGCGACCTTCCTCGATAGCGTGTGTAGTACGCAATACCGAGTTCCACTAAACAACGATATATTATTATAATATTATAAACTAGCCATTATGAATAGTATTAACTGAATTTTAAATTTTACAAAATTATTATTCATCTTACACATTTTCTAGAACATGGTAAGAGAACAAAATAAATTTTTTTGGGTAAAATAAGTATTTATCAAAAAATGCAGTTTTGTCGCCTTTTGATGGTGCATCCATATTAAATCTAGTTTTTGACACATTTATAAGTTCAATTTGACAAAATAAAATTCTTCTTTTGAATCAGGATATAAAAATTTACTTTGGATAAATTTTTTATATTTTTCTGATAACTTTCATATTTTGATGAATAGTAAAAATATGCTAATTTTTAATTAAAAACAACTTTTTTCATTGAGATAATTTATGTGGTTAAATTATAATATTGAATGGTTTTAAAGTATAGATAGAATATATTTTTACCATTTAATATAATGTATGTCATTATCATTAATTTCACATTGAATTCATAGGTAAAAACATTTCAATCTTTGGCAATGTTTTAACTTCTAAAACTTGTTTTCTTAACAACGGGATTTATTTTAAATTAATTACTGTGACTTATGCGTTTTGAATTTTCAAAAATTTATTCCATATTTTTAATCAGTGGGTCCAAATTATGTTAATATGATACTTTTTAAAATTGGGCATTATGAATAGTAACTACGGTAAATTTTATTTACCATAGTTAAAGGAAAATTGGGTAATTAAGGGTAAATATAAGATTATAAAATTATCCTAAAACCTTCCAAAATACTATTGGATGACTAAAAGTCAACCCATATCACCTAAGGGTCGGATTAGATTCATTTAATGGACTTTTTTCCATGAAAATAATTTAATTATTATTAAAACCAAAGAATGTGACAACATGTCACTTTCTTAAATCTTATAAGTATAATAATTCTAATTTAGTGATAAACTTAATGAAACTTCGAACATGAATAATCTCCAGAAAGATAATACAATTATCTAAAACATAGAAATTTATTTATAATTTTTAGGGATTAAATAATTATCATTAAATATGACACAATAGTGATGTTGAAATTATTTTATTAATTAAAATATCAAATAAATGGTTTTAAAAATATTGAAATAAATATTATATGAACTATTTAATGTTCTCCACTACTTTTCTAGATACATATGACATTTTATTAATCTATTAAAGCTTTTATTTCGAACATATCTTCTGTATATATTTTATTTTAATTCAAATAAATGAATAGTGTCAAAATTGACACTATTGTTATTTTATAAAAATAACATATTATAAAATTGTTTAAAAATCACAAAAAATATTTAAAAATTATAATTTAACTTTTATATGGTCGACAATTTCATAAAGTGTCAAATTATGGAAAATTCACAACACATATGTAAATATTAATTATAATTTAAAATTTAAAATATTATTACCACAAATAAATTTAAATTGATAAATAAGGATAAATCAAGTTGATAATGTTTAAAATAAATTCCTAACATGTATAAATTTTATTGTTTCATGATATTACAACCCTATCTCATCTAATCTTCGTATATGAGTCATTTTTGAAGTTTTTAAGTGGGGTTGGGATTTAATATAAACTAATATTTCTTATATTTCCAAAGGTGTCCCTCTCCTCCCTTATAAAAGGGCACCTCCTCCCTCTCCTCCTCACACCAATTTGAGCCTTCATGCTCAGCCAAACCCTTCCCATTTCACTTCCCCACTTCCCTAGAATCATCCTAGAGGTTCTGGTCTTCTTTAACGACCAACCCTAGTGCCCTAAGAGGAGTTTAAGAAGAGGCGCGTCAAAAAAAGAGGTAATATCCATTACCGATCCTTTCCAAATTCTTTCTTCTTCAACTTATTATTATTTAGTTTTTTCATTATGAAGTAATAACATCAGTATCACTTATATAATGATATGTTATTATAAGTATGAAACAACCCTATTTTACCATCTATCCATCCTACGGAAAACGAAATCACCGCGCGTGCATACGTACGGAATACTGTCTCCACACCGTGGCGTAATCTATTTTCCATCACCACCTTACTTGGATGAGTATAATGGTGAAAATAAATAACTATATATGATTATTGTAAATTAATATTGATTCTGAAATAGTATACATACACTCCAATACAATTCCATGATCATGGGAACGATATTATCGCTCGTGCGTACGTACGGAATACCGTCTCCACGATGTGATGCGATTCGTTCTACATGATCTTTATTGCATAATGATTATATAAATGAATTGAATGAATAAATATGATATATAGTACATTAATACCATTCTGGAAATGATGTATCTATAACCTAAATATAAGAATAAGAATTTATTCGACAAAACACGCATAAGAACAAAAAGTTATAAACACCCGAATAACAAGTAGCAATGAAATATTACTACTAAGAAGCTAATAATATGACCATATATGATATCATAACAATAATTATAATTCTAGAATAAGTAAATAACATTATTAAAATCATTATAAAGGAGGTTCGGACACTTACTAAGCAAATCGGACCTAAGGTAAGGGAAATATCACAATCTCATTTTTATCCGAGATTGTTTATACTTTGAAATTTACTGGGGTGTATTTTATCATCCACATCCATGTTTCCTAAATATTTAATATTATTTCCATACACATACAGTTTTTTAAATCCAATTTTACCCTTCGTTGAGTTTTTAGTAAAAGATATGAAAGGAATCTTTTGTCGTTTTTCGTACGAGGTACTTTTTGACTTTTCTGACAAAAGTTTGAAGAATGTTTTTTTAACTTATACGGCATGAATGGAATTTTAAAACATTATTTCCAAGAATCTTCCTTTACAATTTTTCAAGTTTTTTTTTAATCAACTTATTTTATTTTATAATTGTATGACATGTTAAGAAAGGAAAAGTGTTTTTGAAGTAGAAAGGGTATTTTCCTCAAGAATGGAGTTCAAGTGTTTTATCAAAATTATTTTCCATATAAGATAATAAAGGGTTATGTTTCTATCCCTATTATTACATTGATTTGAATATGTTGTGATGGAATTATTTTTAGGAATTCCTTTATCTTATATGAATTGTTTTATGATGTCACGATGTTTAAGATTCCCATTTTTATTACATGGGTTATGCTATGATGTATGGTTTATGATTTTGTGGCACACATAACAATGGTATAATTATGAGATGGGTGGGACCTATATCTCCCTCCAATGCAATGGGTAAAGATTTTATATCTCATGATATAGACATGGCTGGAACGGCAGGTTAAACCGGTTCAGTGAAACATGACTAAAATGAGGAATGAACTCGGGTCAGAAATGGAATTTGTCCACTAAGATAGTCTTGGAAATGAGTCTTGACTAATAAGAAATGATTCTCTATGATTATGTGTGTATTCCACAAAGTTTCATGTTTTAAGTTATGATTATTGGGATTACATTTCACTACTATGATTTATCCCATGTTATGAAATTATGATTTCTTTTGCAGGTTAAGATTTCTAAAAGTTATGTTCTTATGATGTGATTGATATTTCTTTTGTTTACCCTTACTGAGCATTTGAGATCACCCTTTTGTATGTTTTATTTCCCCAGGTCAGGAAGAAGGTTATTAATTAGGATATGCCAAAAAGGGACTCTAGATATGATGAAATAAATGGGAGGCAAAGTAGATGCTTTATGAACCAGTTGTTTATGTTTCCCAGTTTCTAAAGACTCTATAACTATACAGTCCTTCCATGGTTTTTTTATATATTGTAAGAAGTATGCTTTAATTTTGAATTATTAACAATGTATGTTAAGTATGGGTCGTTATAGTTGGTATCAGAGGAAAGGTATAGTCAACCTTTGGAAACTAGGATGTGAAAGCCTTAGTAAGAATCCTAAGGATAAGTCTAAGCATAGAACACAATCTTAGTGTTTTAGAAATGGCCATGAATAACCTCGGATAAGACCTTAAGTGTGAAATTTTATTCTTGATTATGTGGTTTTCCTATTATAATTAGTGTTGCTCACACTATTCTTCTTGGTTTTAGTCAATGGTTGGAACCCGAAGGAACCGTGTTAATGCAGAATGCGACGAGCAATGCAATGATTGTCCCCCTGAGAAACCAAATGTTATGTGATCTGGAATGAAAAATCTTGTAGCCATGCTTACACAACTTTCTCAAGCTATGAATCATGCAGGACTTCCAAACGAGTAAAGGAAGGAGCAACATTCTATTGAATCCTTCATGAGGCAGCGTCCACCTTCATTCAGCGGGTCTACTGATCCATTAGTTGCTGAACAATGGATTAGTACTACTGAAAAGATATTTTCAGTTCTTCAATGTTCTGAACATGATAAAGTCATCTTAGCAGTGTATCGTTTGGAAGGTGATGCTGATCAATGGTGGAATCTTATCAAGAGTATGAGGCAAAGAGATGAAATTGAGTCCATGGAATGGGACGAGTTCAAGAACTTATTTTTCAATAAGTAATTCCCTCGTATTCTACGAACAAATATGGAGAAGGATTTTCTTGAACTAAAGCAAAAGGATGATGAATATGTTGGTACCTATGAAGCAAATTTTACAAGACTTTCAAGGTACGCTTCTGGTATTATTATCCAACCTGAGAGTAAGATTTATCGACTATTTAGTGGCTTAAAACCAAGTCTTCGAAGGGCGTTAGCCATAAGTGACTTCAATAGCTACGAGGAAATCGTTCGATGTTCTCTCAAAGTCGAGATAGAGATTGGAGTAACCCTTCAGTCATATGGGTTTGATAAGAAGAGGAAAATGGAATTCAAAGGAAAATCTAAAGAGCACACGGAAAAGAAGATGAGCTTTCCCTTATGCTCAAAGTGTGGAAAGAAACATGGAGGGAGTTGTCTTAAAGGGACAAATAAATGTTTCAAATGTGGAAAGGAAGGTCATCGGGCATTTGAATACCGCAATGATGGGAAGAAGATGTCTAATGATGCAAACAAAGGAAGGGATACACATAATGAACCTACTACACTTCATGTTTCAAGTGCAAGGAGATGGGGCATTATGCCAATAAATTCCCAAATCCAAGGGTTGATGATGATGGTCGACGTCAACAAACTCTTAAGGCTAAAGACAAAGGAAAGTCACATGCAATTTCTATCAGCGATGTGGAGTAAGATAACGATGTGGTGAAAGGTACACTAACCATCCACTCTAAATTAGCAAATGTTTTATTTGATTCTGGATCCACCCACTCCTTTATTTATGAATAATTTTCTAAGGATATCGCCGTATTACCTCAATAATTAGATGTTGAGTTAGCTGTGACAACCCCTAATGGCACAACAGTCGCATAAAAAGTTTATAATTATTCTCCAATTGAAGTTTGTGGGAAAGTGATTCCTGCAAATCTTGTGATCCTTCCTATAGTGGAATTTGATGTGATTCTTGGCATGGATTGGCTTTCTTTATATGGAGCTCATATCAATTTCCAAAGAAGGGAAGTCACATTTCATATTCCAGATCAATTTATGATCATCTATCGATGCAAGGATGAACATAACCTTCCAGTGGAAATTTCTTCCATCTTATGGGTCTTGACTCCACTAAATGAAGGTTATTTATCTCAAATGGTTGGTGAGAAACTCACGATTAAGAATATGCCCATTGTACGGGAGTTTGACGATGTCTTTCCGGAGGAATTTCCAGGTGTTCCACCAAATCGTGAAGTTGAGTTTTCAATATAACTTGTACCGGGTGCTTTTCCTATTTCAAAGACACCTTATAGAATGGCCCCAATTGAGTTGCAAGAATTGAAGAAGCAACTCCAAGAGAATCTTGATAAAGGATTCATACGCCCTAGTGCATCACCTTGGGGAGCACTTGTTCTGTTTGTTAAGAAGAAAGATGGATCAATGAGACTCTGCATTGATTATCGAGAACTTAACAAGATCACTATCAAGAACAAATATCCTCTCCCACTCATTGATGACTTATTTAACCAACTACGAGGAGCTCAATACTTTTACAAGATTGATCTTCGTTCAGGGTATCACCAATTAAGGGTCAAAAGGGAGGATATACCAAAGACGGCTTTTCGTACAAGGTATGGACACTATGAATTTATAGTGATGCCATTTGGTCTTACTAATGCCCCTGCTATCTTCATGGATCTGATGAATAGAGTCTTTAGAGACTATCTTGATCAGTTTGTGGTAGTCTTTATAGACGATATTCTTGTATATTTAAATAGCAAGGAAGAACATGAAGATCACTTGAGAATTATATTGAAGACCCTGAGAAAGGAGAATATTTATGCCAAATTTACCAAGTGTGAATTTTGGCTTCAAAGAGTTTCATTTTTGGGTCACATAATCTCAAAAGAGGGGATATCTGTGGATCCAGCAAAAACAGAGGTTATCGAAAGATGGTCGAGACCAACAACAGTAACTGAGATCCGAATTTTTCTTGGTTTGGCTGGATATTATCGATGTTTTGTGAAAGATTTTTCATGATTATCTAATCCACTCACCAAGTTGACTCGGAAAGGAGTTAAGTTTGTTTGGATGGAGGAATGTGAAGAGAATTTCAAGGAGCTGAAAAGAAGGTTATCCAGTGCACATGTGCTCACACTTCCTTGTAGTGGAGAAAGGTTTTTGATCTATAGTGATGCATCCAAGAAGGGATTGGGGTGTGTTCTTATGCAAAATGATATGGTGATAGATTATGCCTCACGAAAGTTGAAAATCCATGAGCAAAATTACCCAACTCGTGATTTGGAGTTAGCTGCGGTAATCTTTGCATTAAAGATTTGGAGGCATTACCTTTATGGTGAAAGGTGTGATATTTATACTGATTATAAAAGTTTAAAGTATATTTTCACACAAAAGGAGCTGAATATGTGCCAAAGAAGATGGTTGGAGCTGATTAAGGATTACGACTGCTCAATCAATTACCACCCTGGGAAAGCAAACAAGGTGGCAGATGCATTAAGTCGACAAGACCATGCTAGCTTATCCATGATGAGGATCACAAAAGATCCAATATTTATGGATTTACAAAGGATGGATCTTGGAATTATAATGGAAGGGGAAATATCGTATCTTTCTCAAATGAATGTTCAACCATATATACATGTGAAGATTAAAGAGGCACAGAAAGAAGATGTCGAGTTACAAAAGAAGGTGAGAAATGTTCCTGAATTCAACCATGATTGGGATGGGATAATAAAGTTCAGGAATCGGGTTTGTGTTCCTCCCCTCCCCGAATTAAAGAAGGATATGCTAGATGAGGCTCATAGTTCTTCATTCTCTATTCATCCTGGAAGCATGAAGATGTATAGGGACCTGAAAGAGTAATTCTGGTGGGATGGCATGAAAAGAGATGTTGCTGAATATGTCTCTCGATGCTTGGTTTGTCAGCAAGTTAAAGCTGAGAGACAGAAGTCAAAGGGGATGTTACAACCATTACCCATACCAGAATGGAAATGGGAAAACATCACTATGGACTTTGTCACCGGACTTCCTAAAACATCCAAAGGCAATAATGATATCTGGGTCATAGTTGATTGTCTTACAAAGTCGGCACACTTCATCGCTATTAGAGAGGATTTCTCTCTAGATCAGCTTTCCAGGATATATGTAAAGGAAGTGGTAAGATTGCATGGAGTACCACTTTCTATTATATCTGATTTGGATCTGAGGTTTACCTCAAAGTTCTGGCGAAGTCTTCAGCATACTCTGGATACAGAGTTGAGTTTCAGCACTGCTTATCATCCTCAGACAGATGGTCAGTCTGAGAGGACAATTCAAACTCTAGAAGATATGTTGAGAGCTTGCTCTATAGATTTCAAAGGTGTTTGGGATCAACACCTACCTTTGGTGTAATTTTCTTATAATAATAGCTTTCACTCCAGTATTCAGATGGCTCCTTATGAAGCTCTCTATGGAAAGAAATGCAGGACTCCAACTTGTTGGGATGAAGTTGGGGAAAGAAAGAAATTAGGACCTAATATTGTTGATGAGATGGCAGAAAAGGTCCGATCTATTCAACAACACATAAGAGCAGCTCAGAGTCGACTGAAAAGTTATTCCAATAACCGAAGAAAAGACCTAGAGTTTGAAGTGGGTGATAAAGTGTTCTTACGAATATCTCCCTGGAAGAGGGTCATGAGATTTGGAAAGAAGGGGAAGTTGAGCCCTAGATATATCGGTCCTTTCGAAATACTGGATCGTTTTGGGAAGGTAGCTTACCTATTGGTGCTTCCACCGAATCTCTCTCAAGTTCACGATGTGTTCCATGTATCTCTCCTGAGAAAGTACATACCTGATCCTTCACATGTACTCAGCTTAGAAGTTTTACCACTGGAACAAGATCTTTCTTATGAAGAACAACCAATAGAGATTATGGATCGTAGCAAAAAAGTCCTACGAAACAAGACCGCTCGCTTGGTGAAAGTTTTATGAAGGAACCACCAATTAGAAGAAGCTACATGGGAGCTTGAGGATATGATGAGAGAGAGTTATCCTCATCTATTTGTTACAAAGTGATAAATTTCGAGGGCTAAATTCATTTTAAGGGGGGTAGAATGTAACACCCGAGACTTTTATGAGAAATATTTTGTTTTTATGTTATATAAATCATCAAAGGAATCTTTCGCTACACGCAATCGCGACCTTCCTCGATAGCGTAATGCAATACCGAGTTCCACTAAACAACGATATATTATTATAATATTATAAACTAGCCGTTATGAATAGTATTAACTGAATTTTAAATTTTACAACATTATTATTCATCTTACGCATTTTCTAGAACATGGTAAGAGAACTAAATAAATTTTTTTGGGTAAAATAAGTATTTATCAAAAAATGCAGTTTTGCCACCTTTTGATGGCGCACCCACATTAAATATAGTTTTTGACACATTTATAAGTTCAATTTGACAAAATAAAATTATTCTTTTGAATCAGGATATAAAAATTTACTTTGGATAAATTTTTGATATTTTTCTGCTAACTTTCATATTTTGATGAATAGTAAAAATACGCTAATTTTTAATTAAAAACAACTTTTTTCATTGAGATAATTTATGTGGTTAAATTATAATATTGAATGGTTTTAAAGTATATATAGAATATATTTTTACCATTTAATATAATGCATGTCATTATCATTAATTTCACATTGAATTCATAGGTAAAAACATTTCAATCTTTGGCAATGTTTTAACTTCTAAAACATGTTTTCTTAACAACGGGATTTATTTTAAATTAATTACTGCGACTTATGTGTTTTGAATTTTGAAAAATGGATTCCATATTTGTAATCAGTGGTTCCAAATTATGTTAATAGGATACTTTTTAAATTTGGGTATTATGAATAGTAACTACGATAAATTTTATTTACCATAGTTAAAGGCAAATCGGGTAATTAAAGGTAAATATAAGATTATAAAATTACCCTAACACCTTCCAAAATCCTATTGGATGAGTAAAATTCAACCCATATCACCTAAGGGTCGTATTAGATTCATTTAATGGACTTTTTTCCATGAAAATAATTTAATTATTTTTAAAACCAAAGAATGTGACAACATGTCACTTTCTTAAATCTTATAAGTATAATAATTCTAATTTAGTGATAAACTTAATTAAACATTGAACATGAATAATCTCCAGAAATATAATACAATTATCTACAACATAGGAATTTATTTATAATTTTTAGGGATTAAATAATTAACATTAATTATGACACAATAGTGATGTTGAAATTATTTTATTAATTAAACTATCAAATAAATGGTTTTAAAAATATTAAAATAAATATTATATGAACTATTTAATGTGATCCACTAATTTTCTAGATACATATGACATTGTATTAATCTATTAAAGCTTTTATTTCGAATATATCTTCTGTATATATTTTATTTAAATTCAAATAAATTAATAGTGTCAAAATTGACACTATTGTTATTTTATAAAAATAACATATTATAAAATTGTTTAAAAATAACAAAAAATATTTAAAAATTATAAATTAACTTTTATATGGTCTAAAATGTCATAAAGTGTAAAATTATGGAAAATTCAAACACATATGTAATTATTAATAATGATTTAAAATTTAGAATATTATTACCACAAATAAAATTAAATTGATAAATAAGGATAAATCAAGTTGATAATGTTTAAAATAAATTCCTAACATGTCTAAATTTTATTGGTTGATGAGATTACAACCCTATATCATCTAATCTTCAGATATGAGTCATTTTGGAAGTTTTTAAGTGGGGTTTGGATTTAATATAAACTAATATTTCTTATATTTCCAAAGGTGCCCCTCTCCTCCCTTATAAAAGGGCACCTCCTCCCTCTCCTCCTCACACCAATTTGAGCCTTAAAGCTCGTCCAAACCCTACCCATTTCACTTCCCCACTTCCCTAGAATCATTCTAGAGGTTCTGGTCTTCTTCAAAGACCAACCCTAGTGCCCTAAGAGGAGGTTAAGAAGAGGCGCGTCAAAAAAAGAGGTAATATCCATTACCGATCCTTTCCAAATTATTTCTTCTTCAACTTATTCTTATTTAGTTGTTTCATTATAAAGTAATAACATCAGTATCACTCATATACTGATATGTTATTATAATTATGAAACAACCCTATTTTACCATCTATCCATCCTACGGAAAACGAAATCACCGTGCGTGCGTACGTACGGAATACCGTCTCCACGTCGTGGTGTAATCTATTTTCCATCACCACCTTACTTGGATGAGTATAATGGTGAAAATAAATAAATATATATGATTATTGTAAAGTGATATTGATTCTTAAATAGTATACATACACTCCAATACAATTCCACGATCATGGGAACGATATCATCGCTCGTGCGTACGTACGGAATACCGTCTCTACGATGTGATGTGATTTGTTCTACATGATCTTCATTGCATAATGATTATATAAATGAATTTAATGAATAAATATTATATATAGTACATTAATACCATTCTGTAAATGATGTATCTATAACCTAAAGAGAAGAATAATAATTTATTCGACAAAACACGCATAAGAACAAAAAGTTATAAACACCCGAATAACAAGTAGCAATGAAATATTACTACTAAGAAGCTAATAATATGACCATATATGATATCATAAAAATAATTATGATTCTGTAATAAGTCAATAACATTATTTAAATCTTTATACAGGAGTTTCGGACACTTACGAAGCAAATCAGACCTAAGGTAAGGGAAATATCACAATCTCATTTTTATCCGAGATTGTTTATACTTTGAAATTTACTAGGGTGTATTTTATCATCAACATCCATGTTTCCTCAATATGTAATATTATTTCCATCCACCTACAATTGTTTAAATCCAATTTTACCCTTCGGTGAGTTTTTAGTAAAATATATGAAAGGAATCTTTTGTCGTTTTTCGTACGAGGTACTTTTTGACTTTTCCGACAAAAGTACGAAGAATGTTTTTTTTAACTTATACGGCATGAATGAATTTTTAAAACATTATTTCCAAGAATCTTCCTTTACAATTTTTCAAGTTTATTTTTAATCAACTTATTTTAGTTTATAATTGTATGACATGTTAAGAAAGGAAAAGTGTTTTTGAAGTAGAAAGGGTATTTTCCTTAAGAATGGAGTTCAACTGTTTTATCAAAATTATTTTCCATCTAAGATAATAAAGGGTTCTGTTTCTATCCCTATTATTACATTGATTTGAATATCTTGTGATGGAATTATTTTTAGGAATTCCTTTATCTTATATGAATTTTTTTATGATGTCACGATGTTTAAGATTCCCATTTTTATTACATGGGTTATGCTATGATGTATGGTTTATGATTTTTTGGAACACAAAACAATGGTATCATTATGAGATGGGTGGGACCTATATCTCCCTCCAATGCATTGGGTAAAGATTTTATATCTCATGAGATAGACATGGCTGGAATGGCAGGTTAAACTGGTTCAGTGAAACAGGACTGAAACGAGGAATGAACTCGGTTCAGAAATGGACTTTGTCCACTAAGATAGTCTTGGCAATGAGTCTTGACTAACAAGAAATGATTCTATATGATTATGTGTGTATGACACAAAGTTTCATGTTTTAAGTTATGATTATTGGGATTACATTTCACTACTATGATTTATCCCATGTTATTAAATTATGATTTCTTTTGCAGGTTAAGATTTCCAAAAGTTATGTTCTTATGATGTGATTGATATTTCTTTTGTTTACCCTTACTGAGCATTTGAGCTCACCCTTTTGTATGTTTTATTTCCCGAGGTTAGGAAGAAGGTTATTAAGTAGGATATTCCAAAAAGGGACTCTAGATATGATGAAATAAATGGGAGGCAAAGTAGATGCTTTATGAACCAGTTGTTTATGTTTCCCAGTTTCTAAAGACTCTATACCTATACGTTCCTTCCATGGTTTTTTTATATGTTGTAATAAGTATGTTTCAATTTTGAAGTATTAACAATGTATGTAAAGTATGGGTAGTTATAGTTATGATGATTAGTACCTAGGATATTGTCTCTTTTTATTCAATATTTTAGTTTCTTGGAGTTTAAATAAATAGTTATTATTTTTTTATCTATGTTATAATATCAATATGTTTTTGTTGTAAGTTATTTTTCTTGGTATTTATGGATTAAACATTATTTTCTAGAATTGGGTATTATTTTTGAAAGGATTCCAACTATATGTGATACTTCTTGTACTATTTATATTTCATTAAATCCATGGAATTCTAGAACTAAGAATATTGATGCATGGTATCATTTTATTTGAGATCATGTTCAAAAAAGAGGATTTATTTTTGGAAGATATTTCAACTTATGATCAGCTAGAATATATCTTCAATAAACCTTTGGATTAAATTAAGTTTTAGAAATTAATTATGAACATAGAATGATGATTGTTTAAATTTTACAAAATTTTTATTAACTATTTTTTATTATCAGTGGTTATATCTAACTATTTTCATAGACCCTTTGTAGTGTTTTATTATATTTTTTTAGGATCTATCCAAAAGAATATATTTTCACTATTATATCTATTTCAAAAAAAATATAAAGATAAAATTTCAAGGAAGTTATCAATGTTTTAATATTTTTTTCATATCCTGATTCTTTTTATTCTTTTTAGGAATGCTTCAATTTATGGGGATAATAGAATAGTTTTTAATTTAAATCATATATTTTCAAATAGGTATCAACCTTGTTTTCTTTAAATTTAATCATGATGTGATTTATTTTACTATATTTAAGCATGTTTATTTTTTATTGTTTTATTTATTTCATTGAACAATTATTTTGAAAGAAATAAAAAATTTTGTTTTTCAAAATCATATATGTGAATTTATTTTAACTTTTTGATATTTTCAAAAAGAGGGATAAATTTAATGTTTTTATTTATTTATATTGTAATTACCAAAAGGGGGATATTTTTGGTAGATTTTTGGAGTGAATCCTTGTTTTTTTATCTTTCTATTTTGATCAATACAAAACTCTAGTTTTATTTTCCTTATACATATTTTATAATTCTATTTTGGGAATGATAATGAACATGATGAGTTATTTTTATTCTATGTGTTTCTTAAATTTTCCATGTTGAAGGATTTCTATAAGTATTGTTTCTTAGGTATAATTCCTGAATACTTTACATCTTATGCGTGATGGGTTTCAATATTTTCTTTAAGTCTCATCTATTATGCATGAATCTTATTATTCTTTAAAATTATTATATTTTTGTAATTTTCTAGATTTTGACAAAGGAATGACTCTTATTTTCTTGAGTAAAGTTATATGAAATCCAATTTTTAAGCCTTTTGATATATTTTAATGTTTTATGATATTTTTAAAATCCTTTTGAAATGAAGGTATTAAAAAATGAAAGTTTTATGTTTTGGAAGAATTTGAAAATCATCTATGTATCTTAATCTTACAAATTTCATATTCACTCTTATGATTTCAATTTTACTCTTACATTTTAGTTTTTTGCAATGTAAATCTCTCATATGAAAATACTAATGAACCTTAAATATTTTCTATTCTCCATTATTATTATATGTTTTACTATTATGAAATTATCATTTACCCTTAGAAAAATTTTATTGAAACTTATGTGTTTTATAAATGAATCTTATAAAATCTATTGACTCAAAAACTTTATAAGAATTGAATAACTCTTATGGTTTTCTGTTATAACACTTATGATATAAAGAATAACCTTTATGGTTTATATATTGATTCTTATGTTTTTGTCTTAACTATTTTTTTTCTAAGTGTTTCTAATATATTTATCATATTTAACCATTAATAATTTGGGAAAGATTTATAATTGAAATATTTTATAATTTTAAGGATTAATTTTTCATGAGATTCTAGGAATATTAATGAATGTTTATTATGGATATTATTATGATACTACACAATGGTTATGAGAATATTAATTATGGATTAACCAACTCATAAGTAGTTCATTATCATTTCATAGAGAATATTATATCTGATATTTTATGAATAAAATATAGAATTACTATGAAAAATTTAAAAGTAATAAAAAGGTATAAATCTCTTTAAATATAGATGGATAGAACCAGAGAAAAAAAATATTAATGATATAATTAAAATGGATTGGTGTTGTTCCATATACTTTTAAAGTCATTTTATGTTATTTTAAAAAATCACTTTTTCTAGTGTGATTGTGAACCCAAAAAAATAGGTTAACCTGGAAAAAATAGTCATTCAAAAAAAACATAGGCTATATACCAAAATTCAAAATCAATCAAATAAAATCATGATAGTAACTAAAAAAAAATCTATCTGGGAAACGTGACTCCAGCAACAAAGCACCAAAGGGAAATGATCACATAAAAGATGTTTTCCTCAATCATTAAAAGTCATGTGACTCTACAACCGAGAGACAACCCATATCCTATAACCTATACATGTATATTGACATAAAGGACCTGTTTCCATCAGTTATCTATAGAATCATCACTATCATGTGCACCATTCATTAGTTATTTCACAACCTAAAAAATTTCTTGTCATCCCCACTGACCATTTGATACCATCATTGGTTGCCTCCAATAACACCATCTCTGACCAAGAAGTTCAAAGAAGAAACAAAAATCACATAGAAAAATCTAGAACCAAAAAAATTCACTAAAAATAATACATGAATCAACCAAAATTCTGATACCACCTATTTTAGAGACCACTTAAACAAATCATTTTCAACATCAACAAGAAGGAAAAACTTAAAAAGAGAAAAAATTATAGACAGATCAAAAATTTGGAAAATAAAAAATTCAAATCACCACTATAATAATACCAAATTCATGGCCCAAACAGCCTATAGTCAAACTCTAGTTGATCAAAAACCATAGGAAAACATGACACACCAGGGAGATATGAGAGTAAAAGACTAATAAAATAAATTAATAGTGAAAAACCCTAAGTCCACATCTAAATTCATCCATAGTCACAATCCCAAACCACTATAAACTTCATCATGCTTGGCCCAAATGGAGTCAAGGGTAAATCGATCGGTAGTAAGAGTAGAGGGATGGGGAATATGGATAGAAAATGTCAAAAAAATAAACCCAAATAACTAAAAAACTGATACACCTAGAGAAGACCACCTCTAAAGCATCCTACTATCATAATCTCAATCAACCATATCTTCATTAATTCTTATAAGATATAGTAGTCTTGTTTAATGGTTTCAGTGGAAAGATAAGTAGTATAGGATATTTAAATCAAGAAAGCATTAATGGGAATGAAAAAACATAAAACACAGGTTCCATGAAAACCAAATTAGTAAGAAGTACCATCGCATGAAGTGGATAAAAACCCTAGCATGGTGAAATAGAGAGGTCAAGAGGAAGGTGACCAAGAGGTATAGTACATAGAATAGAAACCCCAGTGGTTTAATTCAAGGAGGATGGTTAGGATAAAATGGATCCATTAGAGAATTATAACCCATTATGTTATATATTCATGAACATCTACTATGATCACTTATAAAACATATTGACAATAATTCACTATGAAGAACTTCACATCCTAATGTAATCAAAATATATTATGATTTTTTGAAACTCAAATATTTAATCTTCTTTTTTTTGGTTCTCTAATTCATTATCTTTTTCATTGTGTGTTCTTATGTGGTTTTATGATTTTTTTATTTTAATGTGGGAAATTTTTCCTTTATAAATCCTTTTTAAATATTTGATTGTCTTGGTTATACCCCCAATGAAAAGATAAAAATTTCATTGGGTTATGAATTCCCATTAAAAGTATAGATTGTTGTGTGGTTGTGATTCTACTATAAAAGGAATGTTTTAATGAGTTTTGACTCTCATACAAAAGTTGGGTACTATATTGTGTTCCATTTCACTTGTCAATTCAAGAGAAGTGAAGACTATACAATAGATCCTTTTTTATATAAATGACTATAAAAATTCCTATATTTTTTATTTATTTAATAGTACACTTTAATCTAAATTTTTATTTTAAATTTGATCTAAATTTTTTAAATTTAAAACTTTCAATTAACCCCCCCCCCCTCTTGACCTACTTGGCTATCTCAACCTAAGTAGTTACCCATATCTAAGAGTTTTAGAACTTATTTTTTGACAACATCATTCATTGGTGTTGTGATTATTAATTTTTTTTAATGGACTTATTTACTCCCTTATTCCAAAAAAATCATGTATACAAATGGTCAGTCAAAATCCCTTGATGTTGAAAATACCCCAAGTGATATCTTGACATCCATTATTTAAAATTTTCAACAGCTTCTCTTCTTGTTCTTTTTTTTAATTCTGATTTGATGATAATTGATAATGTTTATTCACATACCAAAAATGAGTACCTTTATATACTAGTCAATGGAAACACATATTGTGTTAATGTATTGATGATTTAAGGACTAAAATCTGGATATAAATACCTTGACAAATGCTCCCTTCAGTATAAAATTTCAACATTGGATCTATCTTCAACACTGATTTCTCCTATTTGTATTCTTCCATCTTATCAAATGATATTAATAATGGTCTCCTCTTCTTATTTTTATAGGATCATAATGGATGGGTGTTCTTTAGTAGCAAAAATAACATGAAAATATTTTTATTTAACTTCATGCTTCATTGATTTCATTAGATCAAAGATAAAATGTTCAACCCTACCCCTAAAAATAATTCTTTTAAGGTTAACATCAATAAATTCCTTAATAATTTATTATAGTGGTCACACATGAATTTTGGTAACATACCCTTCCTCTTATATTTCTAGGATCAGTAATTTTATAGGGAAATTAAAAATCCCCACCATGATGAAAAGGTAATAAAGAATTCATTTTAGGTGTTTAACTAAGTCTTTGATTTTAATTTTTGCACATGAGCCTCAGCCTAGTTGGTGAGGACTCCTTAAGTGCATCCAAGACACCCGAGATCAAATCCAGGTGGGGGATAATTTCCGGTACTGTAGTGGTACTGTAGCAGGTACTGTAGCAGGTACTGTAGCAGTACTGTAGCAGGAACTGTAGCAAGTACTATAGCAGGAACTGTAGCAGGAACTGTGCAGAATGTAGCAGGTACTGTAGCGGGAACTGTAGCAGGAACTATTTGGCACTGTAGTAGTTGGGAATATGCCCCCATTTGGGACTTTGGGCCACTTATTTGGTCTCTGAGTCTTTTAAGGCCTTCGGGCCACCCAGGTCTTCAGGTCAGTAAGGCCTTCGGGCCACCTCAAGGCCTTCGGGCCACCTTAAAGTGCAGATGCAAACCAAACAACCTACAAGTAACAAGATTCAGAAGGAGGAGGATCAAAGAGCTTTCACCATAGCAGAATCTAAATGGATTGCAAGAATGAGAGGGTATGGCACCTGTCATCGGGACAAGTCTGTGCATGCACGGGAAAGCCTAGCCGAACATCCATGCGAAGGTGGAGAGATGATTTCATGATGAAGATGCTGGGGAGGAGCAGTTCTAAGTAGTTATTCTGGGTTGTATGTAATGTTTGAAGCCTACGGGAAATGAATTCCTCTAAGGCCTATGGGCCATGTAATGCTTACACCTATAGGCCTTGTTAGGGTTCCACCTCACCCCTTGAAAGGTGGATTGTCAAAAATCAATAAAAAATGAAGGCCTTCAGGCCATTTAAGGATCTTAATTTTTACTTATGTTATCTTTTACTTATATAATACTAATTTTAGAAACACATTAGTTGTATGAGAATGATATTTTAGAAAAAATCACTTAGTGTCTTCCCAAATGTATGAAATTCAGTAGAGCAAGGGATCAAAAATCTCTTTGTATAACTCGTCTTTGGTGGGATAGTTTTTTTGAATGACTAGATACCACTCTCCTATAAGAGAAATAACTTTTATATATTCTAAAATTTTCTTATTTTAAAATTTCTCCTTAAATAATTTATCATAAGACAACATTTGAGAAATTTATTCAAAAAAATAAATGTTAATTTACTATTATTTAAATATGTCCAATAATTTATTGTATTTATTTTCAACTCTCCCTTTCCACATCCTCTTTGGGAATGGTAGAGGGGGTTTGTATGGTTTTATCTTTCCATACTCTTCCTTATTTCCTCTTGAACCTTTTGTTTAAATTTTTTTTCTTTTCATCCCTTTTAGCATTTTCAGTCTTATCATCTTGGGTTTCAACATTATCCTCAGTACTCTACTTTACTGTCTTCTTCTTATCCACCTTCTTATTAGCCTTATGTTTCTTCCTTCCCATTATCTCTCACCCTCTTCATAACATCAGAACATTTTCCTCCTTTGTTTGATTCATCTCCATGTTACCCAATAAGGTACCATGTAACCATTCTGATAAAGTATAAGCTATCTTTCATACTTAATGACAGAGGTTCTGAAATAGGATTATTAATTAATCAATTAATTTTATTGGGTAGTAATATATCGATCAAAATATTTAATTAATTATTAAAAAATGTCCTTTAGAGAAATTTTTAGGGGTTGGTAAGTTAGTTATTATCAAGGATGGAATTGTTGCATAGGCTTAATAAGTTGTGGTTGAGGGGTGTGAATGGTTGAAAAGGACTTTTATCCATGGATAAGGTGGATATATGAGAGGTTCTTGGTTCAAGTTAATTTTATGATCTCATTTTGGTTAATTATTCACTAGATTTTTTTATAGTTGTGGCTAAAATTGTCTCCCTATATTATTAGTTGTTTGGTACTATTGATGGGATTGATTATAGATTATATAGTTACAATCAAGTGATATACTATCATATTATCTACATTTTCATTCTTATTATGATAAGGTACATTTTCACATCTCACAAGACTAGGCTTAAATTATTGGTGTTAGTGGTGATAGTTGCTACTAATGAGTTGGTTACACTGGAAATTGGATGTTGCATAATATCATTGTCAATGCTTCCAATTGGGTGACCAATAAAGTAGTATCATCCATTAGATAAATGTCTCTTCTTGGTTGGCCTATATAAATTTTATAAAGAGTTTATTTGTGATATATTTTAACAAAAATATCTTTCCAACTTTGGGAGTCTTCATCATTAGTTTACAGTTGGATAAAGCATTGAATACAACTTGATATGAAGGTTGTAGATCATAGTAAACCATTTTAATTTAGATCCAAATGTTGTGTTTTTGATATGTTATTTTTTCTCAAAATATACTTAAATCCATCACATACTTCAAATATGGATTCTCTATCAAGTGAGGTAATGTTTTGTATATCACTTTGAAGCTTCCATGTTCTCATTGTTGGAAATTAATTATCCAAAAAAACTGTTTCAACTCATCCAAAGTTATAACGGAACCTACTGGTTAACTCTTTAGTAAGTCCTTTTCCCAATATTAGAGTGATAAAGATAATACACTCAACTTAATTTCATCTAAAGATACATCATTATATCTAAATTTGTAACATATTTCCATGAAATTGGAAAGAAGGTCGTGTAGATCATCACTTTTCATTCAATTAAATAACTCTATGTTATGAATCATTTGGATGAGGCTAAAAAATATATCAAAATTTTTTTCCTTGATATAAGGATGAAAAATTCTCAGGTAAACCCCATAAATGGACTCTAAATTATAATACATGATGTTTCTAGACTGAGGAACTTATTGTTCTCCATTTTATGGGTCTCAATTGAAAATTTTTCATTGAATCCATTCAATGTGGTTGGATTATGATTATCTATTATAGTGAGATATTAATGTAAAACAAAAAAATTTTGATCTATATATTGTACTCAAGTGTCTCTCGAGAATCGACACTCCTCGACTAAGCCTTCAATTCATTACTCATGCACTTATTGTTCTGTATAGAAATAAATAACACACCCTATGATAAAACAATTATGGAAGAGTATAATGAGATAATAAATAATTTTTTGAACTAATAAATTCACCATGAATCCCAAGAAATAGTGATAAACATGTAAGGTTATGTCTTTTTATTTACCAATGATGGGGATCCAGAGATTATAATTATGAATTTTACTTGATCCATAAAAAACTAAAAAAAAATAAAACAGTTCTAATATGTGGTTAGTTCCATAATTAAACACATGTGATCCCCAAAATATATATATTTTTGTTATTAAACCAGTTACTTTACATATTAATTAACTAAAAACACAAAATTTTATTGAATAAGGTCAAAAAATTGCAAAAATAAGGGAATGATATCAATTTAAAATGATAACATAAAAGGATGTTACCTTTATCTCTAATGAATTAGTTATTTCAATCAATTTCAAAGTCATTCTAAATCTATGAACTTTTTATGATCATGTTAGTTGATTATATTTGGGTCAATAAAAATTTCTTGACCAAGGAAGTATACTACCCTAGGTGCATTAGGTTTTATCTTTATTTTAAGAGAAAATTCCAAAATAATTGTAATATATTAATTTTCACAATCACCTTAGGGTTCCTCCCTCCACATATCTCTTGCTCAAATACATGAAATAGAATATGATAATATTTAGTTCTGAAACTGATTTATACATAAAAAAATTACATGAATGATATTAGTAAATAATTCATGCACCAATAATTTTACTATCATTATCTCACCCCTTAAAATAATCATTCATGCATAGTAGATAATATCTCCATCACATGTTATTAATACATTATAAGATGTGAGTTAGAGGAAGAATGAAAAACAAAAGAAAATAATAATAAAATAATAAAATACTTACTTGAATTAATGGTTGAAACATTTAAAGTAAATATATGGTATTTAAAAATCATAAAAGAACTTGAAAATATATAATAAATTCAGAATTAGTGACAAAAGATTCCTAAAAACTCAAAAACACTTCCTATTTTTAAAAACCCTACCAATCATGATGAAATGATAGGAATCTCGGCATAATTAGGAAAAAAACATAAAAAAGATTAGTATTTAATCTCCCCAAATTGATACATCATTGATTGGTGGGAACCACTATGGTTTGACTTATTTTTCTACTCATTGTAAACTTTGAATCCTATAAATATCATGGTGTGTCATCCCAAAAAATCAGATCAAATGTCATCCCATTCATCAATTCGTGGTGTGAAATGGGAATAGGTCATGGCATGATTCTTAAGGATCTACCTATCTATCGTAGCTTCATCATCACATGGCACAACCTTTATCATATACTATTTAGTATCTTGTGTGTTACTTCCAAGTATGTTTCTTCTAAGAGAATATTTTGGAGGAACTCCAATATTCATGGTGAAATATTTTACCAGCAGTTTTTTGGCTCCAATCTTATATATACTTGAAGATTTTGATATAACCCTTACATAAATAACTTTTTTGACCCATTTACTACTATGTATCACTTGGTTCCCTCACAATTAATCTTAGTCATGACTTTTCACAATGGTTCGACCAATATTTTAACCCCCACACCCTATGAATATATATATATATCATGAAATAATATATCTTCAATTATTCTCAATTTCTCCAGAAACTCTATAATTGTTCTTTAAATAAACAATCATTAAAAAATTGTGAAAACTGCTCATGTTTTTGAATTATTAAATCCATTAATTAGTGAAAATTATATTAAAAATACATATACATTTAATAGGTACCAGTTACACTCAATCATAAATTCCATCCTAAGATTTAATAATATTTTACCTCCAACTACCATATCCTAAATAGTAAATCAATCAAAAAAGGATCTGATTCCATTTTATAATGCATCAACCTAGGTAACCAACTATAGTCATAATATGGGGGGTTTCATATAACCCAAGGTGTTCCTTCCCATGTGCTAGAGGCTTCAAAATAATGGAGAGAGTCTACAACCAATATGAGGATATTATTCTCGTGGTACGATAACATACAATATTAGCCAATAACTGGATCATCATATAAAATATAAAATTAAATTGATTTAATTATAGATAAATATTAACTAACATTTACTAATAAACATCACATGCTATAAAAATATATATGATAAGAAACATCACATGTTGATCACAAAATCATACAATAAGAATCTTCAACTAGATTGATAAAATACAAGATAAAAAAGGGGAAAATATAGGATACATAAACATAAACCCAATTGTATCTATAAACCTATCTCTAAAAATCATATCCATCTAATATAAATAATTTTATCATATAACCAATGACTTAAAATCCAAGTAGAAAGTTCACACATGCACTGACATTCCCATGTGTGAGAATAAAACTCAGTTGGAAACCACCAATGCTTACTTTAAATAAGAAATAATATGCAATGTATGCATTTATGGGAAAATAAATAAATTTGTAGAATCCAGAATGAAAATAATCTCTTTAGGTAATCATTTACTAACCAGAACACTATGACACATGACCCTACTTTCTATGGTCAATGTCGGTACTAAAATCATTATAATCACATATCATAGGAAAATCATTGAATGAAAGGAAAAACATCGCCAGACCCAAGTATACAAGGATCCCATAAGTGGAATCGTAAAACAGGGCTAGAATTGAATGCATTAAAATATCATTAGGATAAAGTGAAAAAATCCCAACCTAGGTGCATAGGAACCCTATTAAGTGAAAGAAAAAATAGAGCCATACCCAAGTCTATAGGGTAACTAAGGATCGTCTCACACACTAGTAATCCACCCAACACTTAGGAATAATGAAAATATGGTCATTTTAATCTCCAAAACTTGATTCTTAGGTCCCATTACAACCACTTAGAATCCCTTCACCCACCTTTCCATGGTTTATTCAAATCCCATCTCAATTTACAACACATGTCCATACTACCTTAGGGTTCTTTAGGAAATTCAAAATATAATTTATTTTAACATCATATCCACCAAGGGTATCTAAAATCCAACTAATATGTGAAAAAATCAATTCAATCCTTAAGGCTTAACCCAAGCCTAATATACATTTTGAGAATTTCCCATCCCCCGTCATAGAATTACCATACGTGTAACCCGAACGGAAGTCATATGCATTCACATGTATATGATTAATTATTAAAGTGACCACTTACCTCAAAATGGAGTTATTATACTTAATATAAGTTTTTCCATGCCTTGTAAAACCCTAAATCAAACTAAACCTTGTTATAATACTTTATATCACATCACACTACCATAACAATTAATTATAATCATTTATAATTCATTTTTCAATTTAATTCAATAAAGAAAATTCACTAAAAAGTCATCGAGAATTATTGTGAAACAAAATCTAAAAAATAATTAATGCATAAGACTCATGAATTACCTTTGGAACCCCTAATACCAAAATCCCCCTGAATCTATATTCAATTGATTCCTAATTCCAAGTCAATTTGGAGAAATGTCTAGAAAAAATCACCATGTGGCATACCTATATCAAAATGTTGACCAAAAAGAGATAATAACAATGTGACTATGAGACTCCCTGAGTGATAGGATTTACCTTTATTTAGAAAGGCCTATTTGGTGGAATCATTTATAAATTCTTAAGTGGATCTAATAGAAAATAAGAAGAGATGAGAGGGAAGGAGAACAAAGGAAGTGAGAGGAAGATTTACCATTATTTATCATGAAGAAAAAATATTGGATTACCTTTAGGGTAGACAAAGATATGGGGAGAGGAATATCCCCCCTATTATGGTTGGACAAGACAAGATACCCATAAGTGGGGTTCCTAACATAAAATGGAAAAACACTATTTTGACACTCCATTTTTTAATACTATTGGGATCTAGTGGGTACTAAAAACCCACTCATCAAGTACCCAGTGGCACTCACAAAAGGATTACACCTTCAGATGCCCCACCAGCTACCATGTACTCCACAACTAGATACCCGATGGAGTCTTTAATTTTCTATACGCCCATCAATAAGCACTAAGTACATAGTTCAATCTAACCAAGTTCCCAATGGCTACTATTATCTTCTTCAGTTAACCACTTCTCCACTCTATGTAACCGAAAACATCTATAACTACCCAAATCATCTTAAAAACCTTTTAAATCTAGTAAAAACATATTCTAGAGATACTCCAACACACTAAATAATAATTTGAACACCAATTCTCATAACAATACCAAATCTAGATCTAAAAATTCAAATTCAATCTACATTTACCAATGTGTAATGACATGGTTCATTACCAAGAATGTAATTATATGATCAAACTTGGTTTTTCTTCTATTATCAAATTATTGTTTTATTCCTTTTTATCACATGGTTTTACTATTATTTTAATTCAAACATACACATATAAAGCCCCAATTATTATCTCATAATTCATAAAACAAATATAAGTGACATAAAACTTAGTTGAAAATTATATGTAAGAAAAACTTAGGATAAATTTAAAGTTCCTTAAAGATAAATAATATTGATTAGAATTTATAAAAAATGAACCTACCATTAATCTAGCATGGTTTCCTTTGAGGTTTCTTAATGTTTTATATTGGTTATTTATTTTAATTCATTATTAATTTTTCTATATTATTACTACTAATTTTATTGAATATAATTTCTATAAATACTAATTATATGTTCAAAGATTCACACATAAATATTTTTTGTTTAATATTGAAAAAGATAGTAAATTGCATCTAATAGTGAAGAAAGTGAGTAAGGATAAATACTATGAACCATTGGTTGAGCTTGTTAGGATTGGTACCATATAAAATAGGCCTAAAATATTAAATTCAAGGTGTTAAAACTTTAATTTTCAAAAAATTGAGTGTTGAGAACCTGTTAGAGTTAGGGAAGACCAAATAACGTTAAAATTACTAGCTTCACTAGATGAAGATAACTGAAAAAATTGCATAGAATACCATGAAATAGTTATTGGATTTGAGTTAAGTCCATGACTCATCCACTTGTAGTATACGCTTCATATAAGTATAGGTGAAGATCTAAATAAACTCTTTAAATAGTTCAACATTATTTGTCTCACCGTGAAACCATAAGGGGTTAGTGAAGATCAAATAAAAATTATTTCTTTTCCATTTTCTCTAGATGAAGTTGAAAATGAATAGTTTTACCGTTCCCAATATATATCAATTAGGAATTGGTATGAAATTTAAAAGATATATTTAGAGAATTTGTTCCTTAACTCTAGGAAAACCTCAATTAAGAATTATATTTATGGAATAAGAAAAAACAAAATTTATATTTTACATGAATTTTGGGAAATATATAAGAGTAATTTCTCTAGTTTTTTACCACATCAAATTAGAGAATATCTTCTTATTCAATGTTTTTATGAGTTTTTAGAACCCATGAATAAAAGCGTGATAAATTATACCATGTAATGTGCCTTATTTGATAAAACCACAACTATTATAAGAAAATTAATTATAAATACATCCCAAAATGATTAGAAATTATTAAAATGGGGTGTAATCCAAGTAAAATTTACGTAGAAAATTATTATATCCGTTTCTAAAATAAAACGCATTATGATTCTGTTAATTCACTTTACAATTATGGTGAGATCAATAATGATAGCCTATATCTCACCAGTGAAAATCCAAAATTAACATGAATCAAGTGTTAAAATTAAAATGAAATTTGTTATGTGTGTTTCACAACCTTATTTTAGAGGATGATAACCTCAGTTAAAAGACTAGCCTCTGACTTATATTTTTGTTTTCCTAAGAAAATTATTTCAAAATAACTCACATCCTATATAAAATCAAAATTTTATCCAAGGGTTGGATAATCAATAAAATAATAGGTTAATGAATACTAAATAATAATGTATACTTTTATATCTCAATTTAAGTATCCTAAAACCTAGGTATTTCCAAAATCAAGACAATTATTAGCTGGTTAAAAAATTTCAATCACCAGTACCACAAAAAAAATCTGAAACTATCCTAGAAAATATTTTCAAACAACAAAAAATCACATTGACATGTTTGGGGACTCAAATGTTCCAAATGTGTAATGACATCATTAGACTTAAGAGTAAATTAAGTGGTAGTCTATCTTTATAACTTGTGATCAATCCCAAAAATAAAGGAAATGTAGATGTAGTCACGCTTAGGAGTTATATTTAAATAAAGAACCTTTAAGTTGTACCCTATGATCGAGAACCTTTAAAAGAAAGTTACACAGTAGTTGATCCTACTATGAGAGATGAAAATGTGTTAAAAGAAATTATAAAACTTTTGAAAATTCATAGACAAATTAGGAAGTTAATGGGACATTAGAAAGCTAATACCAACTTGCTATATGACCCAAAAATTCCTAAAAAACTACTATCATTTTCTCAGAATAGGAATATGGTGATGAAATTAGCTGAAAATAAAATTTATAAAGAGACAATAGATATATTTATGAAGTCTCCAAATAAATGATCTTTATTTAATTCAGTTAAAAATATTTCCACATATGAAAAATTTTAGAAAGAAATATCCAAACACACTACAAGAAAAACATACATTACCAGTGATTTTTTTAGATTTCCTAATGGTTTTAACCATCTTAAATGGGTTTCACAGAGGTTTTCTTAAACCACCATGAAAAAGAAATTTTTTAAATTATGTAATGATAGTTTGTTATTTTTCATGATGGTTTCAGTTTTTTAGGGTTTAGTGGTGGTTTTGATTAAATTAACAATGGTGATTACTACTAGAAAATTTGGCAATAGTTTTATAATTTTGCAGTGATTTCTCTGTAGAATAACTATTTTGGGGAGACTAAAACTGATGTTAAATATGTAACTTTTTATTATCTATATTTTTTTAATGAACCACTATTTTATTCAGAGTGGTTTAAACTACCTCTAAATAGTTAGTTATAGTTAAAACCATTGAAATTTATGTGATTTAAAAAAATACATAAATTACTACTTGATCTACCAAAACCCAAAATAAAAATAATATACAAAAAAAATATTTACTAATTAACATATTACAAAAAAATAACATCCATTCATAAATAAAAATTATATTACATATAATACAACATAAATTACCTCATAGTTTAAAAAATGTAATGTTTCAAAAAAATAACAACACATCCATGAGTTCTGGATACTCTATTAAGATGTATTCCCCTCACCCTCCATTACTCAATCATGCTACCTCCTATCACCTCATTACCTACTTCCCTCCATCAATACCTTTATTAAGTAGTTAGCTGCACATTAGTAATGAGCATATTCAATGAATAATAAATGAAATAAAATTCAATTGATATATTATTTGATCTAAATTCATTTTAAGTAATGTTACAATAATGGAATTAATAATTAAAGTCATGCATATGCCTAGAATTATCATAACATATGATTACCTCGATTTAGATAGAATATACATGACGTGGTATGGTGTGGAAAAAAATATTGTATTATCGTACAATATATTTTTTTATAAACATATATAATTCATTAATTATAATATCATCCTTTAGGATTCGATATTGAATATCCTCAAACACTAATACAACCTTTTCAAAAATAGTTTCATGTTATGGTAACCATGTAAACCAACAATTATATGCATAATGATAACTATATTAATAACATAACTCTATTCATAAGCTTGACATTTATAGACTCAAACTAGCATTTAATTATTATTAATTAATTTAAATGTTTAATAATCAACTTTTATTCAAAAATATTAAAAATAAATTCCCTCAATAACATAAAAATATTATTCATTAAAATCATTTTATCATACACAACCTAAAGTATAAACATCAACTCACACTACTGGAAACATGATCTTTCCCAACACTTCTATACCAACGGTTTGTAAAAACCGTTGGTATAGCTACTCTTTCCCAACGGTTCATCAAAACCGTTGGGAAAGGGCCTAAAAACACACCCTTTCCCAACGGTTTTGGTGAACCGTTGGGAAAGAGTGACCTTTCCCAACGGTTCACCAAAACCGTTGGGAAAGGGGTGGATTTTTTCCCTCTTTTTCCCAACGGTTCATCAAAACCGTTGGGAAAGGGTGTGTTTTTAGGCCCTTTCCCAACGGTTTTGATGAACCGTTGGGAAAGGTTACTCTTTCCCAACGGTTCTCAAGAACCGTTGGGAAAAAGAGGGAAAAAATCCAACATACACCCTACTAAAAATACACCCACCCAGAACCTATCCCAACGGTTCTGAAAACCGTTGGGATAGGTCTATCCCAACGGTTTTGACAACCGTTGGGATATGTTCATTGATTTTTTTCCAGATCAACTAACGGAGAACATTATATAAATCAAAAATTTAAATAATTATGATAATACATATATATATTTATGAAATTATGTTTACAAAGTGATGTTATCCTAGTGGTTAAGTCGTTAGATTATAAACGAGGGGTCCTGGGATCAAATCCCAGCGGTGATTTTATTTTTGGAATTTATATACCAACGGTTCCATTACCGTTGGTATAGATTTCATATTACCTATACCAACGGTTTCCAAAACCGTTGGTATAGGTCTATACCAAAGGTTTTCGGAGAACCGTTGGTATAGACCTATCCCAACGGCTTACTTGGATACGGTTCTCCAAACCGTTGGTATAGGCTATACCAACGGTTTGGAGGCCTATACCAACGGTTCCAAACCGTTGGTAAAGGTTAGTTTTCCAGTAGTGTCAGTAGTAAATTTCAAACCTATAAAGTATTTCCTCAACCATTTTCAATTTCACAGCCTCAAAAATGAATCCTAAATAAAAAAAATATATATCAATGAAAATGCATAGAAAGTTATCAAAAGTAATCACACTTTTAATAATAGAAATGTTTCTATGGATAAATTGTTGTCCTTGGGACCACTAGTTTATGTACCAATTTTTTTTATCACAACATTAATTTATAATCTATAATTTAAATAATTATCACAATTTTACAATGTGAATTATTCAAATAAGTGAAGACCTATTTTATGAGTGATAATAATGAAATATTTAAATTTATTTTAATTAGAAAATTTGCTAAACAAAACAAAATACTTCTAAATTAAATACAATAAGTTTAAATATGAGAAATTTACCATTCATTTGGTGTCCTATCTAATTCCTTAACAAAATTAGTATAATTCATACCTAAGAATAAAAGTTTATTAGAATAAGATGAAATTATATAAAAAAGTGTGCATGGTATGTGATGAATTATACCTTGTGTTATAAAAGAAAGAGAACCATATGATGTAGAGTAGGTACTGAAACTGATTCTCTTCCAGCGTGACATAACAGTAAAAAAATATTCCTTATAATTTTTAATATAAAATAAAAAAACCTTGTATTTATTAATATAAAAACATTAATTTCATTTATTAATATAAAAAACTTACAAATTCTAATAATGTTTGTTCATTTTTTCATCAGGTTCCATTTTTTAAATTATTTCTTCTTATTTTTGTTCTTATTATTCTTCACTCTTTCTCATAAGATTGAAATTTTTAGTATGAGAAGGTACAGAGAATTTATTCTATTATTGTTGATGGGTTTCACTGTCAAAAATTAGTTCACCTTCATCACTAATAGCATATATGTCTCTGAGTTTCATGTGGAAAACAATACTCCAACCATCATCCACTATATTATAAACATAATATTCCACTTTTTCTTGGGAATCCATAATATATAGATTGTTTTCTTCTCTCTCACCAGTATGGATCAACTGATAGAAATTGACATAAGTAAATTGTAATGAATATTTCTTTATACCCCTATTAATATTGACCCAGTTACATTTAATTAACAAAACTAAAAATTTCCCATGATAATTTAACTCGATAATATCAACCAACATTCCATAGTAAACTTGTTCTATGATAGTGAATATAAAACTATTTTTTTTTTCAATCCTTGTGATCAATAGTATGAAACTTGAAGCCACCAATATTGTAAGCATTGAATCTCCCAGTATACATAAAAAAACCTCAAGATAAAAACTTAAAATCTTTAGATAATTCATCTTGATTATCATCATTAATTACCTATATAAGTTGATATAAAAAATTGTTAAATAATTTAGATAAATATCAACATAATAAAACTACGTATTAGATTAAGAACTTACCCAATGTGAAAACCAGTCAAAAATTTATTTGTTAACAATTTTTTATCTCTGTCTCATTATGATTTTGGATCCTAAGGTATCTTATCATTTGTCTCCATAGTCCATAGACATGGGGAACAAAAATATTAGTATTGAGTAGAAAATCTATGTGTTCTTGTCTTAACTTCATATCTATCAATGAAAATGGGGATATTTTTTCAACTTCTCTACCTCAATTTGGAAACATTGATGGCTCATTATTATCCCTCAATTGTCTTGGATTATCATCAAAATGCCCCACTCAATTGAATCTTACCTCTATCTAATAAAAAACCTTGAACAAAATGTTCAAAACTGTTAGGAAAGGTAACCATACACAATATAACCTTTTGGGTGATATTTATTTTTCACATCATACTTTAAATAACCAAGATACCTAATGATAAAAATAAATTAATTAATAAATTTTTTTAATATTAACAAACACAATTGTAATTTTTTAATTAATATAATATTAAAAATAAATTACCTCTCAATGGGATAAATCCATCAATAATGTGTGGGGCCCCAATTTTAGGTTCTTTAGAAAATTGCACCATCAGATGAATAATCGTAATAAAAAATGATAGATGGATGAACATCTCTAAATTATATAGCATCTGAATAATGTTTTCATGATGTTTATCCAATTAATTGGGGTTTATTGTTATTGGGCCTGGTAAATTCCTCAAACAATCTAGAAAATCTCTTACAAATTTAGAAAATCTATACTAAAATGGTACAATCCATTTATAAATTTAAAAAAAAATAGAAAATTCCTCAGGACCACAGAGCATCCAGATTCACTCATATAGCACCTTACACTTTGTGGGACTGTTGCTTAATATAGTACCTTATGTTATGTTGGATCACCACTCTGCATGGTATCCCTATAATGACATTTTCATTTGGGGTATGAGGTGTTGATTTTAGTCCCCCTAAAAATGATATTTCCATTTTTGATCGGAGAAATTGATTCCAGCACCCCCCCCCCTAAAAATGACATTTTCATTTATGGGATGAGGAGTTGAGTTGAGGACCCCCACAAATGGAATTTTCATTTACAGCGTATTGTGGTCACCCTACTACCCCCAAAACCAAATACTTTATTGGATATGGTTTTTGGTCGACCACATGACATTGGGAGAATGGTTATTTACCTTTTATTTAAATATCATGTCTCCTCACTAGATAAATAGAGGAGGATAAAGAAAATGGAGGAAGGGCATACAGTGGATGGAAGAGGATACGAGAGAATACTCACTAATATACTTTTGATAGTTAATTTCATACCATATAATTAAGTGGGAAAATAAATCCAATAAAAGGGTTATCAACTTATATTCCAAGTTAATGGAGGATTCCATAAATTGGTTTCCTTCGTGAGAAAACTCACTTATCCATCTGTAGAGGAGGCCCCTTTATGATACCACCCATCCCACATAGTAATAATAGTATATGGAATACGGTATCCTTATGAAATTTTTCCTTCTTAGTCTCACTAACAAATTTTCATGTAGAATTTGGACCAAGATTGGCCTCTTGGTGAACTATGAAAATAACATGAAAGAATCCAGGAATGGTACCATTAAAACTTCAACTGATGCCTATAGATTTATATAATTAAAGAAAAATACACACTATCATGTCTCCTATTATATTGTTCATTCTCTTGGTAAAATAGGTCAGGAACGTAACCTACCAAACTAGTAGGGTCCTTAAAATGCTTACAATTGTGCATTATCTTGGTAATTATGACACCTATCATGGAGGCAATGTTAGGGACCTCCCCATTTTATGTTGTGGGGGGAACCACTTTGTTTTCCCTTCAATAAGGTTTAATCCTTTGTCTTCCTCTCCATCCATAAAATGGGTCGTCACCTTTCTAAAGGGTCACCTCAGGGAATCCATCCAGTAGTAAGCCTCTAGTCTAGCTTGTGGGACATGTCCCCACCTTCCATATAATCAACCTTATCTACTAGTGGACAAAGTTGACTGTGTGGGTTTCCAGATCTTCCTCTTCCTATTATTTCTCACACTGAGCATGACTCATGTGATCTTAGAGGTTAGTGATGATCATGTCATCATCACAATAAAACACTCATCAAATGGGCCTCCTATTCAATATAAACCCCAACCAAGTTATGAGAACCCTCAGGAATCCTCAAAAGGTTTAATCCCAACCATTTAAAACTTCATGGTATTTTAGTCCCATCCAAATGGGATAGGTAGGAATCCTCCTTGAGGTTCAAACCCAAAACCTGAAACTCACCCTAATCATCTTCATTCCATATTCCCATTAAGGTCATATCCAACCTGGAGGGCCATATGCCTTCTGGGTCCCTCCATCACTATCCTTATTAGGTTATATTCCAAGTAAGATAATTACCCTACCTTAGAGGATATATCCCTTCCAGGTACCCTAGGTTTTTTCAGAGTATGTCATGCTCTATCCTTTTCTATTAATTGTTTCCTAGAAATACTTGTTGCATGATGTTAAACTATGTCATCTAGTCCTTTTCACATGACATTAAAACTTATGATGTGTCCTATTAAGTGGAATTAAACTATATGGGTTCTAATTACTCTCATGAGGATATGTTGTAAGCCCCTATAATGGTTCCAATCCTAACATCAAAAAAAACTCCCATCTCTGTGGATAATTTTAAATTCAAGAGGGCTTAATTGTGTGCCTTAAAAACAACATCATAAAACAACAAAAGTAACCAAGAAGGTTCAATTGATGGAGAACCTTATATACATATAGATAGATCCATAAATGGAGAACCTTAGGTGCATAAAAATGGTTTCCCATCAACACATGCCTATAATTTATTATTAATAAATAGGGGTGACCGGTTCTATATTTAAAATTTAAATGGTATTCATGAATATGTATTAAATCTATAAGAGAGTCCCAAAGTATGCAGTAATTAGACCCCAAACTGGTGTGATGATCCATACCTCCCATACTATTGACCAATGTGAGTTCTTAAGTGCCATTGGTTAAGTTCCCTAATGATCTCCTACCTTTGGAAAGCATGCCAATGTTCTATCATGGATGTAAGATTCATTTGGTGTTTCCAATTCCATGAATAAACCACGTTGGAAAATGAATCATCCTGAATGGATGTGAAACAAAAATGGTGAACCTGATGTGAATCCCTAACCAAAATGACTATATCACCCACATGTCAGGTCCCTTTCTCACTCTCAAAAAATTAAATTGGACTAAACATGGATCTAAAACAATCAATTATACATGTGTTTGTTTATTGAGGTTCTACTTTGGTGGGGTTTTCATATTTTTTTCATGTATTCTATGGAACACTCATCAGAACATCATTCAATTAAAATGGAATCCAACCAACTAGCCCAGACTTGTCCATTTGTTGATGCACAAGAAGGATCCTCATCAAATTAGAAGATATTGTCACCAACCTAGAATATTCAATTCCATGTCTCAAATGTGCTATTTTAGGAAAACCACCACAATAGTAATGTACCAACACTACTACAAAACTGGGGTTATCTAGGGCTATGGATTTAATAGCTCAAGATAAAAGAACTATTAAAGACCCACTTTGTTAGTGCAATAAAAAGCGCTGATAAAATACCCCTTTAACATTAATTTTTTTAGCACTGTTAAAGAGGATCTTTAATAGTGATAAAAAGAACTGATAAAGACCCCCTCCCCTATCATCAATTTTATAGAAGCACTGATAAAGGGGGGTATTTATCAATTCTTTCTTAGAAGCACTCATAAAGACCCCCCTTTATCACCACTTTTTTTACTAACACTGGTATAAGGTATATTTAAAAGAAATTATGTTTAATTAAAAATAATTTATTAATATATTTTTATATTTTTATTTATATAAATATAATATATATTTTCAAAAAATGTTTTAGATAAGGTAAATGGGAATTTTAACTTAATATAAAATTTATTTAGTGAAAATGACTTATAAAATAAATAAAAAAAGTATTTTTAATCAATAATTTTCTTATTATTATCATGTATTATTCATTTAATATAAATTGGAAGAAAAAAAATCGAAAAATTATTAAAAGATCTAAAATAAGTTGAAAATGTAACTCAAACTTCAAACGGCCATAACATTTGATTCAGGTGTTCATTTTGGCTCTACCACATATCAAATCAAAACCATAAATGATCACCACCCCCTTAGTGTAATGGATAAACCTCTGTTAGGATTTTTAAGGCCCAAAAATTCCTAGAAGGCCTCCAAAACTATGTTTTTAGTCAAGGTGCCCCAATTTTTTAACATTCAATTGAATTCCAGACTTGTTTAAGGGGGTCATTTTTCCTATTTTTAGTGGGGACTAAATTTATATCTAGGTATTACATTTATATTGATATTATGGTTTTGAAATTTTATCATTTTTCATAATTTAGTTTTATTTATAATTAAATATATGCATATTTTTTATATTTATTTATAATAAATCACTTGTATAAATTTATATATCAACATATTTACATAGAAATATATTATTAATATATAAAATAAATATTTATTATTCATTTTATTTGAAGTAAACAATTATTGATTTTATTTACCTTATTAAAATACATTCATATGTATATATAACTTTTATATATACATATTTATGTGTATTAATAAACACACACATATATATATATATTCTAATATATATAAATGAATATTAGTATATAATATATTTAAATAAATATAATTTTGCATGTATATATCACATATTTCAAAATATATACAAATAAATAGAAAAGTTGTTAAATATAAAACAAAATATACATGGCATAGGGGTAAAGAACATTCATTCACATAAGGGAGGTCCTAGGATTGAATCCAGACATGAAAAATTATTTGATGTAGCCTTCATGTGCTGAGAAATGGAGGTAGGGTGTGTGATAGAGGATGGGTAGTGGAAAGAACTGAGAAAGGGGGTTGTAAGCACTAATAAAGGGGGTTGGGGGTCCGTGAAAAATTAATTTTTTTCCATATTTTTTAACATTTCTAAAAAACATTGTTAAAGGAACCATTTAACAGTGCTAAAAAGTGATGTTAAAGGCACCATTTAACAGTGCTAAAAAAAGTGCTGATAAAGGGTGCCTATAATAATGATTTTTTTCACTATTGAAGGGTGTCTTTAACATCTATTTTTTTAGTGCGGTTAAAGACCATCCACCCCCTTTTAACATAGATCACAATATCATCAATTTTTAAGAATTGATATCACCCTTTCTTAGCATTTTTAAAGCCTCAATTTTTAGTAGTGAAACCCAAGAGTCTTCTTGAGAAGCCCTCCAAGTAATTAAGCCCTAACAACTGTCCACCCAACACTAGTTGGTGGGAAAGAGGAAAATGGAACCCATCACTCTCTAATATCATTTCAGGATTCTATCCTCGGAACAAAACAAAAAGTTCCACCCTTATCTTAGGGATATAGATCAAGAGGTCACTAATGGCCTCATTCCAATAATAGATGGGTCTCACCAAAGGGCTCTTACCAATTTTTTTCACCAACTCTGAAGTCACACGACATAGAACCCATAACAAAATGACACTTCTACCCTTGGGATTCCATCCTAGGTCACTTAGACCTGGGCACCTAGGATAGCCCACCAAGTGTAGTGATTAAGCCACAAGGAACAAGACCATACCTTTATTCCCTCTAAACAAGACTGCTAGTAAAATCCAATGGAAAACTATAATCAGGTGCATATACCTACCCACATACACCAAAACTGCCACCATATTTTGGCAGCATCTAGAAAAAACCTTTGATTAAATACTGATACAAAATAGGGAAAAACCAATGTCTCTTACCACATAAAAAATGGATATAAGTATATCTAAATAACAAATTTAGGACTATAGTAGGCCTAAATCTCTGGTTCTACCCTAGAATGGGTATATATCCATGTTTATTTATCTGAATTCATTCAAAATATCTTGAAAATTATGAAATTCCATATGAAAATCCCAGACCACATTCTACAAACCTACCAAGATATAATGACGACAACGACATTGGTTAAAGGAATGTCCCACAATCCTTCCCCCGTAATTGGAGTGACTCGTCTATATAATGTGACGGTAACCCTATAGAAAATTTATATCCTTGGTCTATTCCATGAGGGTTATTGTAAAAATTCCATGATAAATGGAAAATTAGAACTGGCCCATATCCCCATTCCAACTGGAGGTCATCAGTCCATCCCATTGGCCACTCCAGGGAAGCCCTATATCCCTAACAAAATTCTTTAAATTTGTTAGAAAATTATAGTATCAACATGGTAGATACTCAAATGGGTCCTTGTATATGAAAACCATTATCCACAGTAGGCATCCCTAGGTGGCTGTAAGAGAGAATCTAAAAAGAAGATCCACTAAAGGGTATTTGAAAATGAAGAGTCTGTCTACGATCCTTATTTTATCAATAATGGTATTATTAAAGCCCTCATACATTTATCTATGGAAGCTTAGGATTTTACTTATCCACTAATAAACTATAGAGATAGTAGTTGTAATTACAAAGTTCCTTCCTACAACTTTTTTTCTTGCAGTTTTAGGGGTCCTCCCTAGACATCTTACCATGAAGGATTACTTCGTATCCACAATATGATCGATCATGGGATACCATATCCAAATGAGTTCCATAGAAACCCTCATCATGGATAAAAGATCAAATAGTAATAAGGTCATCCCATTTCTATCATCCTTCTTAATGTTTCTCCCATGAGTATAAAGGGAATAAATTCTCTTTGTAGTCAGACGTTAAGCTGTAATGGTAGTCCTCCCCATGATGGAATTCATTACGAGTGTCTACCGTATAGTGACACTAAATTTCATCAATAAGTTTATCCCCTTACCAAATAAACTATGATAAATCCCTCCAATCATGATACACTTGAGAAAATGAGGCAATTCATTCCTGATTCCTCATAATGGATAAGTAATATTCTTTCTCAATTGGAAGACAGCCCAAGGAAATAGTCATTCTCCGAACCACCCTTGGATCACCTTCCTTCCAATATGGTAGATGAAATATCAACCAACTTTGTTGTTTATAATAAATTAATGGGGAAACATCCACTTTGGTTAGATTAGGTTGAATAACCTCTTTCAAAGGATGAATATGACATATTAATCAATGGGGAGATTGTTGGAAAAAGACAATATATTATTCATGTTATGGAATTTAGCCACTCCCCAATATAGCATTGTAGAGGCATTATAAAAATAATGTATGTAGGAAATATTCCTAAATTTATGGACTACTCTTCATCACTAGAAAAAAAAGTCATTCCTTATGATGAATATCCAATCCACACTAAGGTAATATAAGAGATACATCAATAAATTTACTTGATATCCCTTCTAGTTATGTGGCACCTAAAATTGTAAAATTAACAAGGATCCCTTTAGTGCACATGTCTCAATGCATTAAAAGAGTTATTTCATATAATCACTGATTACCCATCAAGTGTTCATATCAAAGGATAGGGAAAACTTGGGGTATTTAATTTCACCTTTCTCCTCAATTAGTAAATCCCTCCCAAGGTGACATCATGTAAGGTCGTTTCCTTGGGATAGCTTCAAGAAACAAGATCTGGTCATAATAAATGCTATGATAAAAAAAACCAACCTTAAATGACCCTCAAGGTCATTAATCAAAAATATATCCTGCCATCAAAAGACTATTTCATCAAGAATTTGAAAATATTGAGCAATCCTCCCACTTAAGGGCATACAATCGTCAATCATCACCAATATATTTGGAAGAAAATGTCTTAGGTGAAAATAATACAATGAACCCAAGCCATGTTTGAACAAAGATCCATAAAATCAAGAGAGAAGCCACAAAAATATAGGAGAAACCCCAGTTTGTAGGTTAAGGGACATTTTTCACAAAAATGTTTGAGGTCGATAGACCAATATCAAAATGATATGAAAATGATACATGAATAACCCCATCCTACTGGGCTGGTGGCATTTTTACTTTAACTTCCTCTTCAATGGAATTCAATCATTTCTCATTTAATGGGAGAACCAAAAATTGAATCCCCCTAGTCTTTCCTATCTCATGACCTGAATTCCTCAATAGGAACTTACAAAACAAAATTATTTTAAGATTCCCTTCAGATCATCCTTCGTCAAACAATTTCAAGAGGAATGGTGAAGGAGAGAATGAGTCCCCATGATGAGAAAAAACAAAACAATCCCTAAAGGGTATGACTATTCTTGGTGATCATAATTATTTTGATAGATATACCTAAGACAACTGAACCTCTTATCATTATAGTATGAATGCAACACCTTCAATGTGTTATACAACATTTAACATTGTTATCACCACTTTTTCAGACACAATAGAACCTGAGGCCAATATAAAGGAATAGGAGGAGGAGTTTGATGTTTATAATATGGTCCACAATTAAATGATTTAAGAAAGAATGAGTACCCAAATTTTAAGGCTTTTTATGAATTTGGGGATTCCTTAAACTACTCCACTGCCACCTCCTTAGTGTGGATCTAGAAAGTAAAATGGTAAAGATGCATCCATATCTCACACACTTCCTGAAGAGGTTGAACCTATTACACTTGAGGAAATATTTTCTTAGTATAATGAAGGGATGGGGGAGTTGAGAAAAGTCAATGTAGAAATACTCTAAGGAAACATCCCTGGTAGATATGTTATATATGAAGATTCATCTATCTCACCCCCAGTCGATGTACCTAATCCAAGAGGATTCAGTGTGACAACTAAAGTAGAGTCAAAACATATTCTCAATGTGTTGTACTAATAAAAAATATACTTAGACCCCACAGTGGCAATATATTATGATTTATATATATTTTGGATACAAACAAAGATATGTCAGACACATCTTCATAGTCCAACCTCCATAGTTTACCCACCGTGAGTATAGGTGGAGTCACCACAGCTGGCTCAACCCGTTGTTCCCCATGTTCAGGATCCTACCCAGTAGTTCATTCCTACCCATATTATTGAAACTATTGAGTAATTTATGGATCAGTTAGAAACTTTCCAAGGATGATGTTCACTGGTACAACTTGAGAGTAAGTCATGCCCTGAATGGGTATATGGAACTCTTCCTCACATAAAATGTTTGAATCCTAAATTCCTAACAATAAATAGATTAGGGTATCCAAAAGAGATTCTAACATAATTCATATCAAAGTGTGTTCTATTGATGGTAACCCTAGAATATTATTAGGTATTAAAACTCAGGTGTTTCATAAAGACCTTAAAAGGGCCAACCTTCACATGGTATAACAGTTTACCAGTTGGATTAGTCAAGAGGTAGGAAGACCTACAAAAATTCCTCTATCAATTTAGCTCTATGTTTCTAAAGACAATAGTCCTTGATCTCTCAAAATATAGACAATGATAAAATGAGATGGTTTTGAATTTCATTTCTAGGTGAAATAATTTAAATTATTCCATGAACTTTGTACTTCCTCAAGAATATTGTTTGGGTATTTTCATGGATAATCTTCACGACATACTATGAATAGTGATTATCCTTGTAAAGTATAGTGATAGATTTCTACAACTTAGAATAGTAGCACAAAGGTTGTAAGATTCTATTTTTTTAACTAAGGATAACTCTTATCTTGTGTGGTCATCTCGAGGTAGGAGGATGGGTTGAGTGGAAACTGCAATGGTTACTTTAAACCCAACCTCTATGACATCTCTAACTCCAAGACCACACCTCCTCGCATAGAACCTCCTTCAAACTAGCAATGTTATCATTATTATACCATTTAGGTTGACATAAATTAACCAAAAAAATCTCAATTTGAGAACCAGATGAATAAATTTTACTCCTTACAAGAAGAGAAAGTTCTTAATTACTTTTTAACACCCATGTAAAATAACTTTCTAAAGTTTCTAGAGCCCAAGAGAAATAGTAAATTTTGACTTGAAAAGCACCCAGATTATTTTCCATTTCACCAAAAATTGGGGTACACCATTCGAGGGTGTTTTTTTAAAAGACATCCTACAAAATATTTTTGAATCCAGGAAGGTGAAGTTAGGTAAACCCCCAACACAATTCGTGTGTGATTCTGCAACACCTGAAGAAGAAGAAGAATGGAAAGAATATATGAACAAGAATATATGGATTCTCAATGATTTGATGAATAACAATATGATAAACCAAACCCATGATATCATTAGGGCGTAGTTAAATCAACCAACTACGCTATTATCCTCCTCTTCCATGACACAACCAACTTCATTGGCACCACAGTCCTCCAAAATCTGATATTCTAGTAAATTTAATGGACATAAGAACAAAAATCAGGTATGGGAGGATGATACCATACAGATGCCAAATCAAGTCCTTACCCTCCTGGATTTCATGTCTCTATCCCCAAGGGCACAAGCACTATCCCAAAATATAATACCACATGAATCATCCTTCTAGATTAAATAATTATCATACGAAGAATTAATTTTTGGTTACATTAACATCATTCATATAATGGATCTATTATGTGATGATGAACAGGATTACGAGATCAAATTCCATGTGATAAGCTATGAAACCATAGGTAGAGGTCACAAAATCCAGAGAAGTAGGGGAAGATACAATCATGGTTGAAACCAATATCTTAGACATATCCCCACCATAGTTATTTATTCCATTGAGACTCATGGAAGATCCCTTCAATAAGAATGGGAAGATTAGGAAAATGATTCCCCCTTCAAAAGATTTTTCTAATCCTGATCATTCTAGAAGATCTAATGAAGGGATAAAGTAGTCCCATCATGAAAAATAGGTAGGTGGAATGAAATGGTCCAATCCAATAGTAAAAACGCCCTCGACAACTACTCGACCACCCAACTCTTCTACACTAGACCCTTAAGTCCCTGCATTTCCTACTAGGGAGTAGATACCCACTGGAAGACATAGGCATTTGACTCAAAAATAGGATATCCTAAAGTATTTTTACACATTTCTAGTGAAACATTCAATTCTAGATGCTCTCAAAATGAAAAATGATCTATTATAATCACTTGTAGAGGATATATTATTCCCTAGAGAGTTTGAAGCTGAATTCACTACTATTGGGGTATATCAGGTAGAGATCGACTCTACATAATTTCATGCAGTTATCTCCTTTACAAAGTAAGATAGGGGTGTTATTAAACAGGGAAATATCATTCCATTGTATATATCTATTAGATTAGATGATATTGACATCTTTCAATATCTCATTGAAAATGTCTTATGAGTCAACCTTATTCCATTCAGAACACTCCATCGATTAGTATATGCAAAGTCTGATTTATCCCCTTCCACTCTAACACTTCAATGGTATGATAAAATCAAATAAAAACACTTTGACCACATTAATATCAAATCTCAGTTTGGAGATCTTGTATCCAACTCGGAATTCCTAGTTGTCCAGATAGACACATATTTCAATGTCTCACTAAGAATGCCTTGGCTACACCAACATGTGGTGATCCCTTTATTGCATCACCAATTCCTCAAATATTGAAGGAATGGGAAGATTAGGATGTTGAATAGTGATCAATATCTATTTGAATCTTGTGACTAAAAATACATTTATGTAGGGTTATATTGGAGATAGGGTAAGCAACCCATGGTTGATGGTGTTGCTCGGGTTACTTCTCTAATTGGTCTAGAAATGACCCCAGTCAACCCATTTAAAGACATTGGTAATGACTATCTGATTCCCATCAGTCGAGTTGAAAATATAATTCCAGATTCAATGATGTTATTATCGATCTTTATGATATCATTTATTTTAGTTGTTTCTAATATTGATGAAAAGCCTCTGATTCCCCTATTTTTGGAAACCCCTTAGATGAGAATTCCCAAACCTCATCCATAGATTTCTAGAAGGATGTCACTTTATTAGTTTAACCTAAATAATTTTCCATATACCCACTAGAAAGAAAATAAAACCTTACTACTGACTCTCAAAACCCTCACCTTTAATATAACTCCAAATATTCCCCTTAAATACACATCCATCTTAACATGGGCCAAAAGGATGAGGAAGAGGAGGTGTAAGAGGGGGAGGAAAATACCTCAAAGATAACCCTCAAGAATTTGAGGAAGGTGTATCTAGAACTATTTATTAACATTAACAAATAGATCTGGGTATAAATATGATCCATGAACAAAACTAATTAGTGCATACATACCCCTTGATGAAAAAGAGGTTCACACTTGTTTTCTGAAGTAGCAACATGATGTGTTCTCTTGGAGTTATTAAGAGATGTCAGGACTCAATCCCAATGTATCTACACACCACCTAGATTTTTTAGAGGATCGATATGGATATAATCAGGTAGATATAAGGACACACCCAAATCATGCTACCAAGGTCAATTCCAAAGTTGATAAGATCATAAAATATAACTTCATTGAGAAAGTCGAATACCCTAAATGGCTAGAAAAAATTGTTCATGTTAAGAATGAAAATGGAAAAATCATGGTCTATATCGACTATAGAGATCACAACTAACACAATACAAAAAATAATTCCTATTCCAAATTATAGAACTTTTAATCGATGAAACACATGGCTACCAAGACCTCTATTTTATAGATGATTATTCAGGGTATAACTAAATTGAAATATCTCATGAAGATAAATAATTCACATCCTGTATGGCCTAAGAAAGAGTATTCTACTACCAGGTGGTGTCATTTTTCTTAAATAATGCTACTGCTACATATCAAGGTGCCATGAATCACATATTTAATCCCTTTATAAGAAAATCAGTCAATTATAACGTCAATGATCTGGTGGTGAAGTCCCGACAATGTTTGGATCACCTTGTCAATTTGGAAATCATTTTCGATAAATTATGGAAACATGGTCTAAAAATGAACCCCCAAAAATGTCCATTCAGTGTTACCTTGGGAAATTTTCTCATCTCTATAGTATTCCATTGTGGAATCGATGTTGATCTTGAGAAGACTAATCCTATTATTATCATGTCACCTTCTCAAAATCATAATGATTTGAGAGTAAAATAGGGACATATTTCCTATATTTTATGCTTCATAGAAAAATATGTAGGTAAGTATCTTATATTCACCATGTTAATGAAAAATTGAGTCACATTTCAATGGACTAATGACTGCTAAAAAGTATTCAACAAACTGAAAAAAATATCTTCTAATTACACAAGTGTATATTCCTCTTATCAAAGGAAATCCACTCAACTTATACATGATGGATCTAGATTGGCCTCTAGGGGTATTCTTATCATAGAAAAATGACTCTGGTGGTGAAAAAATAATTCATGATCTCATTCATACCATTCTTGACAATGATACTTAGTATTTAGATATCAAGAAAAACTATTTGGCACTAATTTTTTAATTTTAGAAAATTAAGGTGCTATCTATAGCACCGTGAGGTCCATTTGATCTCTCAAAATGACCCAATCAAATATATCCTCAATCAATCCATGTTTTCTAGATGTTTGGCCTAATGGGTGATCACTATGAAATAGTTCAACATTCGGTTTATAAAGTAGAAGATTATAAATTAGTAGGCCTTAGTAAATTTCCCAGAAGAAAATCCCTCTTTGAAAGAAGTGTTGGTGAGTACTGAACTTACAGAATATGATATTTTAATTATTTAAGACGCTACCCAAATGTAATAAGCATACATTAATAGTATATCAAAAATACCAACCATAAAGAGGATGGAATACCCCATTCATAAAAATTCATGTTGGGAGTCATTCTCATTTCTCCAGAAAAGGAAGTTATACCCTACTCTTTCCTACTATCAGAAGGTTTCACCAACAATGATTCCAAATACCAAGCCCTCACTATAGGCCTATAATTTGTACTAAAAATACCAGTGATCCATTTGAGGGTCATTGGTGACTCAGATTTGGTGATAAAGAAAATCAATGTTGATTATTCCATTATAAAATAATAATTAATAACCCTTATTGTATATGTTCAAGGTTTGATGGAAGAATTCACCTCTTAGACAACACTTACTCATAGACTACATTCCCATAACACCTAAGAAAATTCAATAACTAATGTGGCTATCACCTTGGAATATATGGATAGATATGAAACAGTCATCATCATTTCACATCACATAATGGTATCATTATTTGTTCCTAATAGTATGGAAGAGGTTAACGAGGTTAAATCAACTCCTAAATCAGATAATCCCTAAATGGTTGGATATAACCCCTCTTGGACTACCTTTAGAGCATGAATATTTTATGTAAGGATTATATCTAATAGATAACAGTTAATTTCATCATTTATAATATCCCATGGTATTATAAGCTACTCTAAAAATGAGGCATTGATGGAATCCTCCCCTTATGCATTGATGGAGAGGAAACCATCACTATTATACAATAATTCCAACCCAATTCCTATGGATCCCATTAATCAGGAACTGATATTTCTCACCAAATGAAGAGACTTGGATATTTATGGCCTTCAATAACACAAGATTACACATGATTCTTAAGAAAATGTCACTCTTTCCAATTTCATGCCAACTTTATCCATCAGCCCCCATATTTTTTACACGCCACCAAATACTCCTAGCCATTTTCCATATGGTGTGTGGATGTTGTAGGACCATACCCTCCAACTACTTCAATGAAATTCAAATACATCCTTACTACAACCAAATTCTTCTCCAAATAGGATCTGGTGGTACACCTGGAGGTACTCAAGACCAACAGTATCATCAATTTCATGAAGTCAAATATTATCACTGTATTTGGTTTCCCTTATAGAATAGTTATGGGAAATGGAAACATCTTCTTATCTTTCTAATTGAAGAATTTTTATATGGAATATAATATTATGTTGAAACATTAAACCCTCTATCATGTAGTGTAAAATGGATAGATATAGGATTTTAATAAAACCCTATCAAACATACTCTATAAAATAGTGGAAAAATAAAATAATTAATGGCCCAAAAAGCTCTTATATGCCTCATGCGATTACCATAATATTAAATTTACTACCCCACAGACAACCCCATACTCACTAGTATATGGGAGAGAATCCTTTTTTCCCATTGAATCCTAGTTTCCTTCAATTCTCACTACTATTTATGATCAGTTATCTATAGATGAATAATATTAGAATTTATTAGATGAACTAGAACTCATTTATGAAAAAAGACTACATACCTTACATCATATGTAGTTCCACCAGAATCGAATAAAATGAGCCTTCAATAATAAAGTTTTTATTCAATCATTCTTATAAGGACAACTAGTTTTGGTTCTCAAGACCTTTATGATACCTGGGAAGAAACCTTTGAAGCATGATATGAAAAGGGAAGAATTTTTTTCTATCCATAAGGTCCATTAAAATGGATCATATTCATTGATCATTATGGATAGGTAGCTTACTAATCCCCCTGTCAATGCAAAATTTCTCAAGAAATATTTCATGTGAGTAATAATGCACGATCCTAGTTGTATGACCCAAATCTAAAAGACACTATAATACTTTTTGTACAACTATAAAATGTATATAGGTCCTTTTAAAACTACCATTGAAAATAAATATTGGGTTTTCATGGTCTCAAGATGTTAGGGTGCATGGAAAAATCCTCCTCATATGGTTTTAAACTACTTGATCACTTTTTCCCTTTCCAGAGAGGGTTCCTCCCCTATAGTTTAATTCATCTACCATACTATGATTCCTAACTACGTACAGCTTGATTCTCATTTTAGTGGGATATATAGTGATTACTAGGCCTCTTGTATCGAGTTTATCCATGAATTATCTTAACATTTGGCCTATAATACCTCCCCTAACTTTGTGTAATTTCAATGTAAATGTGTGTGAAACTAGGACACTCTTGGTCTCCTTCTTCATGTCAGGTTATTACATTCAACATGTCATGAAATTCTCTCCAAATAAGATGAACCAGTGGTCCTAGTTATATGAACCAAAACTACAAGACACTATCATCATCACCTCATGATGATAAACTATGTGGTTTGGTCATTTCCACACGACCTTAAAACGCATGAGCCATGTATCCTTAGTCACAATATGTTTAACTGCATAAGATAATCTTCATTATGTGACATTAAAATGTAGTCTTACCCTATGAACCAAGCATGGGATGCCATGGGTGACAAGCCTATGAAGCCTTTTGTGATGATTATGGGATTCCTCACATGAGATGATTTCCTGAGTACCTAAACAAACGTTTATATGGTATGATTTTCTAAATATTTGGGTAACTTTAATCCATAACCCCATATAATATATTGTTTTAACTCCTTCTATAATATATCCATCCTCTATATATGAAGTTAAACCATAAGGTTAACATCCCATTTTTCATGTGGTAAAATATTATTCTATTTTGGACTTACCTTACAGGACCTCTAATTATGGTGTTATATTTCTACTTCATCAAGATTTATTTGAATATTTTCAATATGAAAAATAAAACCCTTATTATTCCTTATTTCTTACACCAATCATAGATCACGTGGACCTAGGAATCTTGGTAAGGGATTCATCATATGGTCAAGCCACTTCACGGTCTAAGAACCATGACCTTAATATGTGGGTATTTCATTTTGAAAATGTATGTATGGAACAAGGCATTTTTTATTCTCTTAACATTGGGGAACCTATGTCCAAACTGCCTGACTTTAAACTACATGGTTGACATCCCACTCAAATGATTTTAAAATTATCCCAATACTATATTTGTCATGATTCTAATCTTAATGAGATATGTAGTAATGCTCATATCTTAAAATTCTCCCAGTACTACATTTGTCTTGAGTCCTTATTCAAAAAAATGCCTCTCTCTACATATGATCCAGACCTATATAGGGAACACTCTACACATTCCTAGTCAATTCTGACCAAAATGCATCCTTCATACTCTGGATTTTTTTCAAAAAACACACTTTCTATATTAAAAGACTCATATCCCCATAAACTTCCTCTAGATATTGGCAATAAGAGTTTCCAACTCTGAAGGATGCCTTTGTTTTGACTGTGTATAATACACCTCAAACATAGATTTTCATAATACGCCTCCAAATATGGCATTTCAATTAAAGTTATTTTCATACCCATGATTAAATCCTCTTATCCTAAAATGATTTAATGACATTTTAAGGAAAATTTCTTTTCAAATATGGTCTGCATTCATTCCTTACGTTCATGTCCCATCCCACTTCTTTAGATTCGATAACTTCAAGGCCATGGATTACATCCTTCCCTCTTTATTCCCAGATAATGTCAAATCATTTTTTATTGAATAAAATTGAAATGTTTGGTATTGTATGTAAGACCTTACAAGGAAAACACAATTTCCTTATCACATGAAATTAAACTTTAAGGTTATTTCCTTACCACATCACGTTAAACCACATGGTTCACATCCCTATCGTATGATGTAAAACTAAAAATTATTATCGCCCTCACTTGAGAGGACCACCATTCTAGGTGTTGGTCTCCTATCATTCATTTATCGAAAAAATGCATGTATCTTGATTCTCATTACAATAGTAAATGTAGTGATTCTTGGATCTCTCATTCTAGGCCTACCCTCCTTAAAAGAAAATGTTTACCTCCTACCTCTCTCACATGGTCCTAATCCATGAAATGAATTCCAAAAATGAGATACCTCTTTGATAAACTCATGATTCGAGCCAAATGGACCCTTCCATGCATAAAAATCAAAACCATGTATAGAATGATACCCATATATAGCCAGTTCTAACTTAAATGCTTCATTCATCCTTTGACACATTCTTTTCTCAAACCATACTTCATTGTTTTAGGAAACTCAGATCATCACAAACCATCCATGGCTATCAATAATAATGAAACCTAACTCCATAGGAAACCTTTTTTTACTATGAATAATTCACCTTGGACATGGGTTTTCATAATATGCCTCTAAATATGGATTTTAAATCAGGGATATGTTTTTTTCAAGGAGAAAATCCCCTTTTCTTCATATGCTCTCATAATATCATAATGGAATCCTCTTTTCAAACACGGTCTATGGTTCTTACTTACATACTTGTCTTTTATCTTCCCTTTGGATCTAATAATACCCATATCTTGACTTAAATAAAATTTTCCCACATATATGGAAGGTTTTAATGAATTCTTGGATTATAAGCCTCACTTGGGTTTTCATTACTATAATTCTTTTTCAAATATTTTTTTTCTGAAACATCAATTGCCTTGGTCCATCTTTCAAGAAAATAAACTGCCAATGGAAAGAGGAAAAGTCCTCACCAGGATGAAAACCCATAAAGGGAACCCTGGAAAAATGTTGATCTATATCTCACTAGGCATGCACTCTTCATGGTCTAGATAAAATCAATCAATCAAAAAAGGGTCACAAAACTTCTTAGGTCAAAAACTCGCAAAGGGGGACCTAATAAAAAGCATATTCATGCCCGCTAAGTTTTCTTTACATCAAACCTAGGAAAAATTAGATATATAGTGGAAAATATATAAATTTTATAGGGACTATTGTGTGGCCCTAGAAATAGTCAAACTACACTTTCTAGGTCCCTTAGCCTAGAAAACAATTAGAGTATTTGGTACATCCACTTATGGAATTTAATTTAGATATTCAAAAAGGTATAATACAAGATCATTCATTCTTTAAAACATTCAAACTCTAGGGTTATGGTGATGGTAATTATAACTATACTCGTATGTGATCCATACCCAAGTAAATGAGGAAATATATTACTTCAACCTAAAATTTTCCCAATTATGGCCAGTGTTGTTACCTAGTTGTTAACTGATTTAGTATATCTTAACATTAACCTTTTTGAAACACTTCAAGATGACATAATATGGAAGTATATAAAAAATTACAAGAAAATTGAAAATAACCAATATTCATTCATTAGAAATATTTTGGGGAGGAGAAACATCCATAACCCAGAACCTCCCTACATAAGTAAATATATGTTATTACAAGGCCTACTCGAGGAACTCATTGAGATGTATCATTATCTGATTAGAATCTTCTAATTATCTGAATATTTTTACAAATTTTTCAACTTTTTCCTCTAATTAATCACGCAACACTTCCAATTTCTCAACAACATCAAGTCGTACCATCTTTACCCCTTATACCAGTCATTGGTCTTTGTCAACCACTACTTAGACATAAGATAGTTCCTGATTAAGCTGATCCAAATATTGAAGAATATTATCCACTAGGTTTCTCTATTCTATATCTCAACATTGGTGTCTTTCATCAACTCTATCCTATTCAGAGGCCTTATCAAGAAAGATATTCCTGACCACAACAAAATGGGCCATTAACTCCAAAATTGAAATATGTGATCAAAACATTCCTTCCTTCTCTCAGGTTATAGCCACATCTTTATAATTGTCATGTATTTCATGATAGTAAAACCTTATACAAAAAAGTGGATAAATCTTGTGATGTAACTTGGGAAATTTTATTGGTAAACTTGACAATGGAGTCTTAGATATCAGTATCTATATATCCCTCCATATTGTTTTTTAGGAAATGTACATATTGTAAAGGGTTTTTGGGTCTCCTCCAAAGTTAATTTTAGAAGGAATAATGTATTATGGAACTATTTTAACAAAATAAAATATATCCTCATCATCTGGGGTAGGATCTATAATAGTATAAGCCTTGAAAACTTCAGCTTATTGGAAGTTCAAAGTATCTTTAATTTCATATATTTATTTTGATGTACCTAAAACAAATATTTAGATTAATTGGTACTGGATATAGAATAAGTTGATATGGTTAAGGGATTGAGATACTCACCCTCTCTAGATAGATAACTAACAAATTTAACCATTGTTTCCTCTTCGACAAACACGATGAGTGTTTCATCTTCAACTCAGGGATCGATCTCAAAATACACCCTTGTTCAAAACATTCACCACTATCATGAAATGTAAAATAAATATGTTAGTGATCAAAAGTGGGTAAAATTCCCTTGATAATTATAGATTATCTGACCTCCTTCTAGAGATATTTACGTGACATGTGAATGTTCATATAAATTGGTGACCTCAAAAAGGTTTCTCATTGACATCAATTCCTCAAGAATGATGATCTGGGATCTTAGAGTGACAATTGCACTTGAACCCTTTGGACTTGAGTAATTTCCCCAACAATTGTTACTTTTAGAGGAATGGAGTCAGTGTATGACAAAGAGGGGATAGTCCCCTCAATCCCTTCCTTCAGCAATGAAATGATCATTTTATCTTGACAAGCTGACATCCTAGGGATCAGGATCTCCATGATGTCACTAGCAGGCCTTGGACCCTCACCTAATCCAAGTCTCTTTGTAACTTTCATGCTTACCGCATTAATCTCTAAAGAGGAAGGGTTTACATTCCCTTCAATTTATGGAATCTCCCAACTTTAAAAACTTGTATCAATCCATACATAATTTAATTCCTTAGCATAATAGAACATACAAAAAATGGGGATCAAGAGGACACAATTTTTACCCACTATCCTTGATTAAAGATGTATTGACAACTTCTATTTATACCTATGTCTCAGGATTTTCCATGAAGATAGACTTTTATGGAATACCATGGGAGGTGGTTGGGGTGGAAACACTCTTTTTGGATCTGTGAATATTTCCTACATATGCTTAGCATCGTTATGAGATCCTTCTTCCATAATCTCTTCACCTATATGGGTGTTCATCCCAACCGCAGTTCATCCTTATCTATATTCTGGAAAAGTAATGGGTAATGGCTCTCCTACCACCTCCTAGAAAAAATGGTGAAAAGATTAAATATTATAGTAGCAGTGAGAGAAATTTTGATGCAATAACACATGAAACCTCTTCACTAAAATCACTCACTTATTCTAGGCACACCAGTATCTCCAATACCCAGTCAAACAAAGTAATCATTCCTTTGAATGAATTGAAGGAATAATCCATTTCTTTTAGATATGTGATGACTTATATAGGGTTTTCTCTGAGTTAAATGTGCTTAAGAGTGGTTATAATATCGTATCCTAGAAAATAAATCTCATCTTCCTAATGTACTCCCCATATTTCTTTGGTAGACACATTATTTCTCCATGTATCCCATTCCTTCCAATCCTTATAAATGGCTATCGTGATTGGAATGGATAATTAATAGGAATGTGACCTTGTGTGTGGGGTGGAATCAAGTCTTTTCACTTACTTCCATGGCATTTTAGGTACCCTAGACCTTCTCGGAGTAGGATTCCTACAAGGCCCCAATTGAGAGAAAGAAGGTACATCACCAGATATAGTGGGAAGATCTTCTTCACTAACCTCTTATGAAGCATCATCACTAATATCATCCTCCTCACTTTTATTACATTTGGTATCAATATCTCAAGTAACGATATTGAGAATACAAACTAACCATGAAGTGAATGAATAGAGAAATAAAGATATTTGATATAAGACTCTACCAATTCAGGATTATATATATAATAAATGTTTGAAGGCACAAATATGAATCTATACCCAATTAAAATGATGTATTTTACCTAAAAAAACACCACTTTCCTTCAATAGGCAGAGAACTTCTCCAAGTGTCTCACTCCCTCTAATACATGGGATATGAAGCCTCTGTAGGGATGAATGTTTGGGGAGACGGTTCAACAAATTAAGATGGAGGGACCAAATCAATATTTCTTGGGATTGAACCATGGATCTTTACCAATTAATTTCATTTCATAGATCATGGATTTTATTGGTGAAATCAACTTTACAGGCCTAACTGCCTCAATCATGCACTCTTCTCCCTCCCCAAGTTTAGTCACAGGCTTACCCTTAATGATGGGTACTATTTTGGCTGAATTACAGTTGGGATATGAGCAGATCCAATATTCGACATAAGACGTTTTAAATCCTAGATTGATGTATGTGGGTGGGAGCACAATTAAAGTTCATTTATCCTATAAAGTGGACATCAACCATATATTTGCATTTATTTTCTTGAATTTATTGTGTTTCCTATGATTATTGAGTGATTCAGGGTTGTTATATATTTTCTTGTTCTACTAACATATTCTTTAGGGAAAGAAAATATATTGTTTCGAATGTTAAAATCATCCTAAATAGTGTTTCCTATATAAATTGATAGTATTATCTTAAATAGATAGTTTCAAACCTTATAATCTATGTAACCCTGGTTATATGAGATAGACTTTGGCTACGATTGAGTGACTACCGGTTTCAATTTATGAGGTGTATGGGCCTTTATAAATTAGAATGGTTAAATCACTGAGTTGAACCATCATATTTTACCTATTACATTCTAAGACCAAATTCTATAGGTTCATATTATAATTAAATGCATGTTGATTTTATTTTATAAAGTGTATGGTACTTTTTTATCTTGGTATGATAATCCATTTGAATTGAACCTAGTTTTATGTATAAAATAAATTAAAAACATAAAATTTAAATTATGTCTTATAAATGGAATGGTTTCCAGTGAATGGAGAGGCGAAATTGAACTTTAAGAGTGTTTTCCTCCTTGAATTGTAATTGAACCTCCATATACTATAACCTCTATAAATTAAAATTTAACACTTAAAAACACCCAATCCTTATAATCAGTTAGTTGGGGGAAGTATTTTGGGTAGTGAACCCTTATTATTATGATATGCTTCCATTAGTGATAATTTCTGTTTTTATTCTTTCTCTAAGGAGTGTTCTTATAATTTTTAGTGTTATGCCACTATGATATCCTCTAGTCATGTTCCAAGAGGGTGGCGATGGCCATGCTCTGGAGGCGGTAGGCCCTGATCCACTAGTGATACCTCCAATAGTGCCACTGGATGCACCACATTTTTTTACCAAACTGGGCATTGATTCCCATCTTTGAGAGGGTTTCCTAAACTTTATTTAGTTTATTTCAGGTGCTCTATAACCTGCACCTATGATTTCTGGTCCAAATCATGAGTTCTAGTATCATCATCATCCCATGTTTTTGAGGGATTGAGGTCCTTCGGGTGTCGATCCATGGCTAGAGTCCATATTATATATCTTAAAACATCTGGAGATGTAAAGACTCGAAAATTATGTATATTTTTTAAAATTATATGTAATTATTATGAGACTGAAAAATTCGACATCACATGATTCTGAGGCCCATAGATCCCATAACGGATTTTTGAACTTTTTTTAAGGTATGTTCAGTAAACTTGTGAGAGAGATTTTCTATATTTTGAACCGGTGCTTGGATTAAAAATATGAGTGCACTGTTGAATTCTCAGTATAGGTATTCACTTAAGTGAAGCTTTACTTTGACTGAAAAAGGTCGGATGGAAGAGTTAATTTTTGGATTTTCAGAAGAAAAAAAATAACTAAATGAGTTATTTTATTCTTTCTTCAACCATTGAGCGATGGTTGGCAGAACCACATTGTAATGACAGTCATTAAATGATATTTATTTAATGACTTGTTACTTTGGTTGTGTAACCAGAACACTCATATGTTTAATGTATCATTAATTAAGGTTTATAAATGAACCACATTAATGATCAACGCCAAAGCCCTTATATCTTTGTTTAATTAATCTATTGGAGAAGGGGTTGGAAACCATGGGAAACCTCTAATGAAGAACCAGTGATGTCACCCTCCAATGAAGAATGGTGATCGATCAACAACCATTGGAGGATTCGTTCTGGAGATCAACGAACGGTGACAAATGTCTTCGAACACAGATTCTTTACTTTGTTTGCAGCGGATTCCACTGAATCCAAGTAGGGGAAATTATTTTATTTCTAAGTGTTTAATGTTTCCTCCATCTAATTATTGAATAATATGGAGAACTTATATCAATCGAATAACGGGTTGTTCCACGATTCATTATATACTGTTGGATGTTGTTGTGAGGTTTTGCTTTGGGGTTATTCTTAAACATTGAGATGATTGTTTCCTTTCCCTTGTTAAAACTCTAACACAAAGGGTGTGGGCCGATGAAAACAAGACCCAGACCCTCCTCAGATCTTGGTTTTTGTGCATTCTTGAAGGGTGACTGAGCAACAAGGTGGAAAGGTGAATCCAAGGGGCTCGCAGAGAAGGCAGTGACTAGAGAGGCCTGTAGGCACAGACGGTAAGGAAAACGGACCATCGGAGCATCTCTGGTGGCCGGAGAAAGGAGTCACTGGTGTGGCACCACTAGCACGGAGGTGCCGGGGATCGGTGGTGGTGTTCGGCCCGTGTCAGTCACATGGAGGAGACGGTGCCCACAGGCGCCGCGGTGGTGAGGTGTCATGGTCGGACGGCCGTGGCGGGTGGAGGAAGCAGTGCTGACGTGCCGCATGGAAGATGAGCGGCCGCTTGGTCTCTTAGGAGGTGCACCAATGGCTGGATCCTATAGGTTGTTTTGGAAGATGGGGCAGTGCCCCTCTGGTGCCGCTAGCTAGGAGAACCATACCCCCCTCTTCTGGTCTAGCAGATCGACCTGCACTGCACGGGTCGGGTTCCTCAGGTGGGTCGCACCCCACCAGGTGGGTCGTGCCACCAGAAAACCATACCCACCAGCTGGGATAGACCCTTACCGAACCCTCGGGTTGGACTGCGTTGGTCTAACCAGGTCAGACCATACCCAGACCCGACCGGCCCCGTTTCACTGAAACAGCTATAACAAACAGACTAGGCGCCTGATTGATGCGTCGTCTGTGGCATGTGGACCCTTGCGATGAGGAAGTCCTTTTGAGATACTACACATGATTTTTTACAAAAGTTTCAATATGGATGGGTTGGATCGGACTAGAATCCAACCAAGGCCTATTTACCTTTTTGCCTATATCGTACAAATCAAGTGTTCGATTGACATGTCGTCTATCACATTGGAACCTTTACGAAAAGACGGTTATTTAGGTTACTTATAAGTGAAAATTTGTTGTGGTTGAGATACACACTACGGATTGAGGAGAGGATCCTCTAAAAATCGACCATGCAAAGTGAGGGAATCTAGTGGCTGGCTGGGACGTGATGAAGGAATAGAGATCCTATGTGGGTCAGCACTTAGAGATCCTCTATGGGTCAGCACGTAGCAATCCTCTGTGGTTCAGCACCTAGAGATTCTATGTGGGTCAGCACCTAGTGATCCTCACTGATTCATCACATAGCGATCCTTTGTGGGTTAGCACCAAGCGATCCTCTTTGGGTCAGCACGTAGCAATCCTATGTGGGTCTGCACCTATCGATCCATTGTGGGTCAGCACCTAGCTACCCTCTTTGGTCCAGTAACAAAATACTCCTAATAGAATAAGATGATATAGCTTTATAAATAATCATCTTTATTCATATTCTTTAAGTTGTATACCTGGTGTGAGTTGTCTTTTACTTTGCGCTCTGTGATTGAGATCATGCTTTTTGGTTTTTCCTTGTAGAATTTCTAGATACCTTCGGGGGTCTTGGGGTCCTACTAAGTATTGTTATACTCACTGCTACATGGGCTTCTCCCACACCTTGTTGTTTCTTGTGAAGATGATGGATAGCTTGACTAAGAATTTAGAGAGCTAGGGCTAGACGATACACAGAGGTGACCGATTTATGTGGTGAGCTGCAGTTATGAGTTGTACCTACCCTTCAGGTAGGATCCTTGGTGGATGATCTATGGAGCTTGTTTTCCCTTTTTCTGTACTAATCTTTTAGTTGTGCTTGTATACTAGAACCTTTACTTTCAGTACATACTTTTACTCCTAGTGGTTGTTTTTAGTGGTGGTTTTTCTACTTCTTTTCTATTGTTTTTTACTTGTATGCAGTGTTCCCTATCTTTGTGTGTACAGGTCTAAATGCAATGCCTTCCCTTTTTAGGTTTCATCTTTCTAGTGCTACTCACTGGCCCCTGACCTATAGAAGGTGGGCTTGGGGTAGTCATGGAATAGGCCCCGGGGTACAGGTCATGACAAATTGGTATCAGAGGGTGGTCAGTTCTACCAGAAGAACAAAGATTATGTATTTTGTTCAATGGGGGAGGATTGTTAAGTGTTTTTGGTTCGTTTTTTAGTTTGGAGAGTCCAGTATTGGTGCAGCGGATAACGTATCCATACACCAAGACCCTAAATTCTATTTTCTGAATTGGTAAATGAAAACACTAGTTGCATGGGTTTTGAAAATGTTTTACTCTTGATCTCTTTGAGTCATCTCACCAGGTATAACTTATTGATCACGGTGCATCTTTTTCTCTACAGGATGCCTCCACATAAAAATCTAGCTAGGATTCTAGTGAGAGATCATGATGAAGGCCCAATGAGTGATGAGGCGTCAGTGAAGGGACCTCTTATGGCAGTAGCACCTTCGGGTGGTATACCAGCAGCACCACCAACCAGGGAGCAATAGTTTCTACCATCCCCACCAGAAAATAGTGCACGCCGAGTGAGAATGTTGCACAAGTTATAGAGGCATATCCCTCCAAGGATTCGAGGCGATATAGATCCACAGGCAACTGAGGACTGGCTAGAGGTTGTGTCATGAGTTTTCTTCTTGGTTGAGACACCAGTAGACCTAATTGTGATGCTAGATGCTAGTATCTTTCAGGGCACAACAGGGAGATAGTGGAGCTCGACACTCCAGATGCACTAGGAGATGACTCTTTCTTGGTTGGACTATGAGAGACTCTTCAGGGCAGAGCATCTTGAAAGTGTCCCAGTACTTGGTGAGATTTACTATCCTCTCCTGTTATTCCACCAAAATGGTACAGGACCCTTTCTTCGGGGCTCGAACCATTGAGAAGGGTCTCCGATGGGAGATCAGTGCATCGATGATTTCTCTCAAAATTATAATTCATGATGGAGTGTTAGAGTGAGAACTACTGGTGGAGATTTTTCTTTTCGAGCAGGCATCGACAGTGAGAGTTACCACTAGACGACATGCAACCGAGTCACCTACAAAAGGCAGTAGGCAGATGATGCAGAGGCCCAAATGGGACAGAACTTCCAAAGGACAACCCTAGGATGTAGGTTTGGAGGTGCGGTGCTCTTGAGGTAGAGGAGGGTATTTGAGGACTAGAGTCTGTTACTCTTGTGGCAGACATGGGAACATGGCTCGCGACTGTCTGACTCCCCACATGGATGACCAACAGGTGGTTGAGCGACTACCAAGACCATGATAGAGGTTCGAGCGAGGATTTCTATAGGATAGAGGACGTGGCAGAGGAGCAGGTTATGAAGTAGGAAGAGGGTGATAGTTTTAGGTACTACTTCCCCCACCCCCAGGTGGTCCACCCCAACCTCAGGGAGTAGGTGGACAAGGACAAGATCAGATTTAGGCAATAGAGTTCTATAACCACAGTTCTCTGGAGATGATTCGAGGTATGATCTATGTCTACTCCACCCTAGCTGTAGTTCTTATAGACACAAGTGACAGTCACTCTTTCATTTCCACAGTTCTCGTTCAGAGCTCGTAGATTCCAATGGAGTCATTGGATTGGTCCTTATTATTAGAGACTCCTATGGGAGAGGATTCTATGATTATGCCCTGGTGACAGCAGTGTGAGATTACTCTAGGTGGTGAGAGTTTCGGCTGGGATCTCCTAGTAGTAACGTCGAGGCCTTATGAAATCATCTTGGGTATGGACCAGTTATTCATGGTCCAGGCTCAGATCAACTATTTTAGGTGCAAATTGCAGTGTTTCCATGAAGATGGGACCAGGTTTTCCTTCACCAGTGAGAAGGTAAACTTAGAATAACATGATGAAAATTCTTAGAGGAGGTTTTATCCAATCACTCATTAGTGGGATTGCCTCACCCTTGATGTAGTGGATGAGAGGAGTCTGAATTATCCTGTATTTGTGGAACAATATGAAGGTTTCTTTCCTAAAGATTTTCTAGGACTACCTCCTCGTAGAGAGGTAGACTTCTAAATCGAACTATACCCCTGGGATGGAACTGATATCTAGACCATCAAAATAGATGTCTCTTGTGGAGCTTCGTGAGTTTAGGGTACAGTTAGAGGACTTGTAGGGGAAGGGGTTCGTAAGACCCAGTGTTTCTCCATGGGCAGCCATGGTGTTGTTCGCCAAGAAGGCATATGGGAGCTTGAGGCTTTTTGTGGACTATCAGAACCTAAATCAGGTGACCATGAAAAAAAAGTATCCTCTGATGAGGATTTATGGCCTCGTACATCATCTGAATAGAGCTCGGTGGTTTTCAAATATTGACCTCAGATCAGGCTATCATCAGCTTCGGGTGCGGGATGAGGACGTACCAAAGACAGCCTTCAAATGCCGTTATGGACACTACGAGTTCTTGATGATTCCTTTCGGCATGACCAACACTCCATTAGTGTTCATGGGACTCATGAACAGGATCTTTCTGCCTTACCTCAATCGCTTTGTGGTGGTTTTAATTGAAGAAATCTTGGTGTACTCAGCATCGGAGGAGGAGCACTCCACACATCTGTAGATATTCCTTGATACAATCTAAGGGCACCAACTTTATGAAATGTTCTTGAAGTTCTAGTTATGGATACAAGAATTCCACTTTCTAGGAAATGTTACCTTTGAGGCTGGAGTTTCATTGGATCCGGAAAAGATAGAGGTAGTTCTTTCTTGGTAGACAGCCAGGAGTGTGATCGAGGTGTGGATTTTCTTGGGGTTGGTTGGGTACTATTGGAGATTTATAAGTGACATTTCCAGAGTTACATCACCCTTGTCATCTTTGAAAAAGAAGGGACACCATTCATATGGATGGAGAGATTCCAGTATATTTTCTAGGATTTTAGGAAGAAACTGATGAGTGCCCCAATATTGAGGCTACCAGAAGAGTGTGTTGGGTATGTAGTCTTCTACGATGCATCAAGGACCAGACTGGGATGTATCCTGATGCAGGAGCGATCAATGATTACTTACGTATCATGATAACTAAGGCATCATGAGAAGAACTTTGTGACCCATGACCTAGAGTTAGCAGTAGTGGTCTTTGCATTGAAGATGCGACGACACTACTTTATGGGTGAATGGTTTACTATCTTCTCTGATCACAAGAGCCTCAGGTATATCTTCTCATAGAAGGGCATGAACCTAAGACAACGACGATGGTTGGAGTTCCTCTAGGACAATGACTTCAAGATAGTCTACACTCCTAGAAAGGGGAACGTATTAGCAGACTCACTCACCAGGAGGTCGGGTCTACAGCTACTGAGTGAGGTGACATAGAAGCTATCCGCATTGCAGATATCCTTCATGGAGATTGATGGGGCAGTATACCTCCAGTCTATGACTTTCAATTCCCCACTCCTTCAGCAAGTTCGAGAGGTATATCTTGGGGACATTGACTATGAGGCCCGACATTCTCATATATCCTCGGGACAAGATCTTGATGGTTTTTCGATAGGTGGGGAGCACTTCATCCTTTTTATAGGATGAACCATGGTACCAGTGATGTTACGAGAGGAGGTGTTGAGGGATTTCCATACATCCCCTTTGGCAGTACATCCTAGTGTGGTGAAGATGTACCAAGACCTATGATGTTAGTACTGGTGGCCAAGGATGAAGAAAGCAATGGCAGAGTTCATTTAACGATGCCTCACTTGTAAGCAAGTGAAGTCCGAGCATCAAGTCCCAGTGGGATTAGCACAACCACTTGAGGTACCAGAATGGAAGTGGGATGGGATCTCCATAGACTTTTTGATAGGGTTACCATGCATGTCTAGGGGCCACAATTCTATCGGGGTGATCGTTGACCAACTCACCAGGTCATCCCACTTCCTACCCATCCAAGAGTAGGGATCAGTAAAGGTCTTGGGAAACCTCTACATATAGGAGATAGTACATATTCATGGGGTTCCATTGACGATTGTATCAGATTGTGAAACTTGTTTTACATCCCGATTGTAGAAGGGATTTCAGGAGGTGTTCGGGACTCAGCTACGCTTGAGCACCACCTTTCACCCTCAAACAGATGGTCAGATGGAGCAGACCATACAGACACTTTAGGACATGATTTTTGCTTGAGTCATTGATTTTGACCACAGTTTGGAGGACCACCTGCCACCGGTGGAGTTCGCATACAACAGAATCTATCACTCCACCAATGGCATGGCACCGTTTACGACCTTGTACTGGTGACCATAAAGATCACCTCTCTGATGGACAGACCCAAGGGAGTTAGCACTTATGGGTCCAAAGATGATACGATCTACTATTGAGAAGGCGTAGGTCATCTAGGAGCAGATGAAGATTGCACTGACTAAACAGAAGTCTTATGCTGATAGGATACAGAGAACCTTGGAATTCAAATAGGTAGACCATGTCTTCCTATGGGTCTCACCCCGATGAGGATTACAAAGATTTGGCCAGGTCAGCAAGCTATCTCTGAGGTTCATCAGACCTTTCCAGATTCTCATCAGAGTTGGAAAGGTGGCATACCACCTAGATCTTCCCCTATAGATACATCGAGTGCATGAAGTTATCCTTATGTGGAAGCTGAGAAAATACCTACATGAACCATCACACATCATCGATTGGGGTGATCTGGACATTGATGATGGGGTGACTTTTGAAAATTTCTTGGTGGAGATAGAGGATTGATAGGAGCAGGTCCTTCATGGATGGTCGACTCCTCTTGTAACAGCCCAAGATTTTATGAAAAATATTCTTTTTAATTTTATTAATGTCTTGTGTTGTACGCTACACCAAAAGGAGCTTGCACAACAAGCATCCTTGACTTGCCTTGCATTACACGCAATCGCAACCTTCCTCGATAGTGTGTGTAGTACGCAATAACGAGTTTCACTAAACAGCGATATGCTATTAAAACTAGCCGTTATGAATAGTAATAACCACTTTTTGAAATTTTGTAAATTTTATTTTTCAAAATGGATTTCATTTTTGGATTCGGAGTATCGAATTTAGCCTAAGGTGAAATTTTGGTACTTTTCGGATAACTTTCATATTCTGATGAATAGTGAAAATTACTAAATTATAATTAAAAACAACTTTTTTAATCGAAATAATTAATAGTGATAAATCATTAATTTGAGTGGTTTTAAAGTATATTTAGAATATATTTTTACAATTTAATACAATGTTGGTCATTGGATGTAATTTCACATTTAAACTAGACATAAACAAGTGTCAATCTTTTGATAGATATTGTTTCTTAAAAACACGCTATTTGTTTTAACAGCGGGATTTAATTATAAAATTAATTAATGCAACTTTTATGTTATGAATTTGGTAAAATAGACTTCATTTTTGAATTCGGAATATGAAATATAGCTTGGGATAAAATTTTGGCATTGTTCTGAAAAACATCAATTTTTGATGAATAGTGAAACTACTAAGTGGTAGGTTAAAAACTGAATTTTGCATAAAACTTAATTTTACCGCTTCTGTGAATGGAATTTCGAAAATCCGAGAGACACGGTTAATATCAAGGACTAAAATGTGGTTCAATGAGATGAAAATAATTTTTGGTGAATAGTAACTTTTTACTTTTTTTTACTGCGGTTAATAGTAAATAGGGTAACTAAGGGTAAATATGATATTAATATTACCCTAACACATGTCCTAATTCTATTGGACAAGTGTAATTCGACCAAAAACAAACTTAGGAATAAAATATGACCATTTAGGCCCACTTGGATTAGATTAGGACATTTATTATGAATTTATTTAAAGAAGGGTTAAAATAGTTAAAATCAAAGTTTAATAAGTAAATCATTTTTAATATGGGGTTATACATAAGATAAATTCGATTGTAAATATTCATTAGAAAGCTAAAAAGATTTCCTATATGATGGTATTTTATTTGTAATTTTTAGACATCAAATAATTTAATTTATTTATGACACAACGATGATGGAGTAATTATCTTATTAATGAAATATTGACATAATTGATGTTATAAACACCAAAATAAATGTAATTTGAGCTTTTTTATGAATTCCACTAATTTTCTAGGTTACTATGATATATTAATGTTGATTTAATCAACTTGGTTCGAACATATAATTCTGTTATGACTTTCACAAAAATCATATATCAAATAGTGTCAAAGTTGACACAAAATAGTTTTTAAATCAAATATTATATTATTAATTGTTATTTTATTCCTAAAAATCTAAGGTTCGGCCAAATGACTTAGATAAGGATATATATATTAATAATAAACAATTTGTGGTTCGTTTGGCATGTTATAGTAAGTTTATTAACCATATAGTGAAAGAAAACAAAAAGACACGGTAAAAGTTAAATTATTTAACTTAGAGTTAAATCTAATTGATAAGGTTTAAAATAATATCCAAACATGTCTAAATTTGATTGGTTGATGATATTACAACCCTATCTCATCTAATCTTCGAATATGAGTCATTTTTGGAGGTTTTTAAGTGGGGTTAGATTTATTATAAATTAATATTTTTAAGAATTCCTAAGGTGCCCCTCTCCTCCCTTATAAAAGGGCACCTCCTCCCCCTCCTCCTCACACCAATTTTGAGCACTCAAGCTCGGCCAAACCCTACCAAAATCTCTTCTCCACTTCCCTAGAAACATCCTAGAGGTTCTGGTCTTCCTCAAAGACCAATTTTAGTGCCCTAAGAGGAGGTCTCAAAGAGGCACTTCAAAGAAGAGGTAATTACCGTTACCAATTCTTTCATCTTTATTTCTTCTTCCACTTCTTCTTCTTAGGTTGTTTCATTATGAAGTAATAACATCAGTATCACTCATATACTGATATGTTATTATAAGTATGAAACAACCCTATTTCACCATCTATCCATCCTACGGAAAAAGAAATCACCGCGCGTGCGTACGTACGGAATACCGTCTCCACGCCGTGGTGTAATCTATTTTCCACCACCACCTTACATGGATGGGTATAATGGTGTAAAGAATAACTATACATAGTTATTAAAACATCATATTGATTCTGATATATTTTATAATCCACTCCAATTCAATTCAATATTTATAGAAATGATATCATCGCTCGTGCGTACGTACGGACTACCGTCTCCACGACGCGATGAGATTCATTCTCCATGTTAACCATTTAAGAATGATTATAATGTATATATAAGAAATAATAATGAAATATATGACATTATAAAGCTACTGGATTTATGTATATATATACATATGTATGTCATCTACTTACTTCCATTTCAAGACAATAAGGAAAGAAAAACAGCGTTCATGCGTACGTACGGACTACCGTCTCCATGAACGGTGTTTTTCATTTTATTTATCTACCTGTTATATATATATATATATACTGAATATATATGATATATAAATCATATTTTATATTCTGGAAGTGAGTAAATCATGATATAAGTAATAATGATGTCAAGAACAACAAGTCAAAACACCTACGATAAATGAAACAATTTTACCCAAAACGCTTCTTTAACATGGAATTTACAAAAGAACGGGTAATATAATGTCATAAGTGAACCATATATGATATCATAACAATAAATATGATTCTGTAATAAGTCAATAACATGATTTAAATCATTATACAGGAGCTTCGGACACGAACAAAGTAAATCGGACCTAAGGTAAGGGAAATATCACAATCTCACTTTTATCCGAGATTGTTTTTACTTTGGTAATTACTGGGGTGTATTTTATCATCCAAATCCATGTTTCATCAATATGTAATGTTATTTCCATCTACCTACAATTTTTTAAATCCATTTTTACCCTTCGGTGAGTTTTTAGTAATATGTATGAAAGGAATCTTTTGTCGTTTTTCGTACGAGGTACTTTTTGACTTTTCCGACAAAAGTACGAGAAGAATGTTTTTTTAACTTAAACGGCACGAACGGATTTTTACGGTTTTATAAAGCCTTATTTTTATGAAGATTCCTCCAAAAGATTTCATGACTATTTTCAATAAAATCTCTTTCTTTTAAAAATTTCATGATGTTTTGTGAAAAGAAATTGATTTTGAAGAAGAAAGGATATTTTCCTCAAGAATTCAATTCAAGTGTTTTATCAAAATTATTTTCCATCTAAGATAATAAAGGGTTCTGTTTCTGTCCATATTTTTACATTGATTTGACTATGTTGTGATGGAATTATGTTTATGAATTCCTTTATCTTATATGAATGGTTTTATGATGTCATGTTGTTTAAGAATCCCATTTTTATTACATGGGTTATGCAATGATGTATGATTTATGATTCTGTGGCACACATAAGAAAGGATTCATTAAGAGATGGGTGGGACCTATATCTCCCTCCAATGCATTGGGTAAAGATTTTATATCTCATGAGATAGACATGGCTGGAACGGAAGGTTATTTCGGTTCAGTGATACAGGACTGAAACGAGGAGTGAACTCGGTTTAGAAAGGGACTTTGTCCACTAAGATAGTCTTGGCAATGAGTCATGACTAACAAGAAATGATTTTCCATGATTATGTGTGCATACCACAAAGTTTCAAGTTTCATGTTATGATTATGGGGATCTCATTTTCACTTCTATGATTTGTTCCATGTTAAGATATTATGATCTCTTTTGCAGGTTGTGATTTTCAAAAAGATATGATATGATTTTTATTTCTTTTGTATACCCTTACTGAGCATTTGAGCTCACCCTTTTATGTTTTCTTTTCCCCAGGATATAAAGAAAGGTTTTAGGTAAAAAAAAATGGAAGATCTTTACGGGAGATATTGAAGATCTTTCACCAGGATTAGAAGATTATGTTCCGAGTTTCCAAAGACACTAAACTATTACGATCCTTTAGTGTGTGTTTTTGTTATGTACTAAGTATTCCGAAAATGTAATGTAATGTCCATGTACGTCAGGATACGGGTCTCTACAGTTGGTATCAGAGGCAAAGGAGGTAGGAATGTATCTGATCCTTGGGAACTCTCACATGTGAGCGTTGGACGAAGCATGGCTCTCCGCCCAAGGGCTTCATGAGGAAATGGCTGCCACTGGGGATGGTGGTGTGTCCCGCCCAGGGGGTGTAGCCGCCCATGGAGTGCCCTGATAGGTATCAACTATAGTCCACTGGAAGTAATTCCAGACCGTTATAGTTGGTATCAGAGGAAAGGTTTAGTCAACCTTTGGAAACTAGGATGCGAAAACGTTAGTGAGATCCCTAGAGATATTTCTAAGGTATGTCTAGGGATGTCCCTAGGGATAAGTATACGTATAGGTTATAGTAATAGAATTACGCTAACGATCATAGAATTAAACCTAAGATGTTGGATATTGAAGGTACTCCCCCTTTATTATGTTGTTTTCCCTAGCATGATTTTTGCCTCTCACACTATTCTTTTTGGGTTTTAGACGATGGTTGGAACCCGAAGGAACCGTGTTGATCAATGCAATGGACAATGCAATGATTGCCCTCCTGAACAAACAAATGTTATGGGAGATGGAGTGCAAAATCTTATTGCTATACTTACACAAGCTATGAATCATTCTGGACTTCCAAATGAGCAGAGAAGGGAACAATATTCTATTGAGTCCTTCATGAGGCAACGTCCACCTTCTTTCAGTGGGACTTCCGATCCACTTGTTGCTGAACAATGGATCAGTACCACTGAAAAGATATTTTCAGTTCTTCAATGTTCTGAACATGATAAAGTCATCTTAGCAGTATATCGTTTGGAAGGTGAAGCTGATCAATGGTGGAATCTTATCAAGAATACGAGGCCAAGGGATGAAATTGAGTCCATGGAATGGGACGAGTTCAAGAACTTGTTTTTCAGTAAGTACTTCCCTCGTATTCTTCGAACAAAGATGGAAAAGGAGTTTATTGAGCTGAAGCAGAAGGATGATGAATCTGTTGGTATATATGAAGCGAATTTTACAAGACTTGCAAGGTATGCATCTGGCATTATCATCCAACCTGAAAGTAAAGTTGATCGATTTTTCAGTGGCTTAAAACCAAGTCTTCGAAGGGCATTAGCTATAAGAGACTTCAGTAGCTATGAAGAAATTGTGCGTTGTGCTATCAAGGTAGAAATGGAAGTTGGTGTTACATATCCATCTCATGGTTTTGACAAGAAACGAAAGATGGAGTTCAAGGAGAAATCTCATAATAATGGTGAAAAGAAGATGAATGTTTCCTTATGCACAAAGTGTGGAAAGAAGCATGGTGGAGATTGTCTTAAAGGAACTAGAAAATGTTTTAAGTGTGGAAAAGAAGGTCATCGAGCAGCTGAGTGTCGAAGTAATGGAAAAAGGGTTTCTAATGATGTGAATAAAGCAAACACTGCAGAGAACGCACCGCCAACACTTCAATGCTTCAAGTGCAAGGAAATGGGGCATTATGCTAATAATTGCCCTAATCCAAGGGTTAGTGATGATCAACATGAGCAACCACTGAAGGCAAAGGACAAAGGGAAATCACATGCGATCACTATTGGCAATGTTGAATATGATAACGATGTGGTGGAATGATTAAGTGTTTATGTAATGGGATTCCAAAATAATGTTGTATCATTGAGTATTGATGTGGTATTCAAAGTGGAAATAAGATGATATGAGCATAATGAAGACGAGAAAATGAAATGTTTAATAGTATTCATGAGCTCATGATTGATATAAGGACTAAGTGATATCATGGTTTGAGTATATAGAATTTTGAGGATTTTGGTATGTGGAAAGTGTTAACTTTTAACTGCACTCATGTTTTCACTAAGGTATTCAAGAGAATACATGATTAAGGACTTTGAATGTTTAGAATGTGACCAACAAAACATATCTTATGATATGTGGGGATCAACGACAGTATTAAATCTCTGGTAATCGTTGTCACTATATTATGAGAGTGGACTGCAGTATTATGGATAAGCCTAAAGATTGAAATGGATTATGTTGGACATAAGTGAGTATTGTTTAAGGATCCAAGTTTTCTCGATATTATTGATGGGATGTTATAGTAATATAGTTTTAGAAAAAGGACAACCTGCAGGACGGGCGACAGCCCATCGCTTCGGACAAGGCTGTAGGAATCGAACCCACAACCGAAGTGCGACTGGCCTTTATCGCCTACCACTGACCTACAGGAAGTCCCTATTTAGTAGAAACTAGTTTTATTATATTAAGCAGTATGATATATGAAGTATAAGTCCATTTTAGGAACCATATATGATTAATCTCACTATAGATCGATTTATGCATATAATTTTTGCTAACCTTTTGTTTGAGACAGATGGAATGACCCGTCATTCTATCACATTATCTGCTAACACTTCACGAATAACAAATTCAACTTCATTTATTTAAGAGATGAAGTGGAAATTGTTCAAGGCACGAACAACAGTGAGATTGTACCAAAATAAAGTAAGTATTTATTCTAATTCAAATTTTCAACTTTAGGGAAATGATCTTGAAAGCCAAAAATGTTGTCCTAGTGATCTTATACCTGAGGAATCAGATGGTACCTTATATCATCACAAATTTATGGATTTGTGATTTTTGGCTTTTCCATAGCCATGTTCTCTACCACTCTCCATCAGAACATGATGGTTAGATTTTTCTTCCATATCCATATTTTTACCTATGTGGAAACCCAACAATTAGTTTATTTGGGTAATCGTTACATTTCATACTTTAGTTTTTAAAGCCAAGTTTTGGTATTCCTTTTTACGATGTGGGAAACTTTCGAATAGAAAACCATTTATAACCCCGACGAATTTCGAGGGCGAAATTCATTTTAAGGGGGGTAGAATGTAACAGCCCAAGATTTTATGAAAAATATTCTTTTTAATTTTATTAATGTCTTGTGTTGTACGCTACACCAAAAGGAGCTTGCACAACACGCATCCTTGACTTGCCTTGCATTACACGTAATCGCAACCTTCCTCGATAGTGTGTGTAGTACGCAATAACGAGTTTCACTAAACAGCGATATGCTATTAAAACTAGCCGTTATGAATAGTAATAACCACTTTTTGAAATTTTGTAAATTTTATTTTTCAAAATGGATTTCATTTTTGGATTCGGAGTATCGAATTTAGCCTAAGGTGAAATTTTGGTACTTTTCGGATAACTTTCATATTCTGATGAATAGTGAAAATTACTAAATTATAATTAAAAACAACTTTTTTAATCGAAATAATTAATAGTGATAAATCATTAATTTGAGTGGTTTTAAAGTATATTTAGAATATATTTTTACAATTTAATACAATGTTGGTCATTGGATGTAATTTCACATTTAAACTAGACATAAACAAGTGTCAATCTTTTGATAGATATTGTTTCTTAAAAACACGCTATTTGTTTTAACAGCGGGATTTAATTATAAAATTAATTAATGCAACTTTTATGTTATGAATTTGGTAAAATAGACTTCATTTTTGAATTCGGAATATGAAATATAGCTTGGGATAAAATTTTGGCATTGTTCTGAAAAACATCAATTTTTGATGAATAGTGAAACTACTAAGTGGTAGGTTAAAAACTGAATTTTGCATAAAACTTAATTTTACCGCTTCTGTGAATGGAATTTCGAAAATCCGAGAGACACGGTTAATATCAAGGACTAAAATGTGGTTCAATGAGATGAAAATAATTTTTGGTGAATAGTAACTTTTTACTTTTTTTTACCGCGGTTAATAGTAAATAGGGTAACTAAGGGTAAATATGATATTAATATTACCCTAACACATGTCCTAATTCTATTGGACAAGTGTAATTCGACCACAAACAAACTTAGGAATAAAATATGACCATTTAGGCCCACTTGGATTAGATTAGGACATTTATTATGAATTTATTTAAAGAAGGGTTAAAATAGTTAAAATCAAAGTTTAATAAGTAAATCATTTTTAATATGGGGTTATACATAAGATAAATTCGATTGTAAAGATTCATTAGAAATCTAAAAAGATTTCCTACATGATGGTATTTTATTTGTAATTTTTAGACATCAAATAATTTAATTTATTTATGACACAACGATGATGCAGTAATTATCTTATTAATGAAATATTGACATAATTGATGTTATAAACACCAAAATAAATGTAATTTGAGATTTTTTATGAATTACACTAATTTTCTAGGTTACTATGATATATTAATGTTGATTTAATCAACTTGGTTCGAACATATAATTCTGTTATGACTTTCACAAAAATCATATATCAAATAGTGTCAAAATTGACACAAAATAGTTTTTAAATCAAATATTATATTATTAATTGTTATTTTATTCCTAAAAATCTAAGGTTCGGCCAAATGACTTAGCTAAGGATATATATATTAATAATAAACAATTTTTGGTTCGTTTGGCATGTTATAGTAAGTTTATTAACCATATAGTGAAAGAAAACAAAAAGACACGGTAAAAGTTAAATTATTTAACTTAGAGTTAAATCTAATTGATAAGGTTTAAAATAATATCCAAACATGTCTAAATTTGATTGGTTGATTAGATTACAACCCTATCTCATCTAATCTTCGAATATGAGTCATTTTTGGAGGTTTTTAAGTGGGGTTAGATTTATTATAAATTAATATTTTTAAGAATTCCTAAGGTGCCCCTCTCCTCCCTTATAAAAGGGCACCTCCTCCCCCTCCTACTCACACCAATTTTGAGCACTCAAGCTCGGCCAACCCCTGCCAAAATCTCTTCTCCACTTCCCTAGAAACATCCTAGAGGTTCTGGTCTTCCTCAAAGACCAATTTTAGTGCCCTAAGAGGAGGTCTCAAAGAGGCACTTCAAAGAAGAGGTAATTACCGTTACCAATTCTTTCATCTTTATTTCTTCTTCCACTTCTTCTTCTTAGGTTGTTTCATTATGAAGTAATAACATCAGTATCACTAATATACTGATATGTTATTATAAGTATGAAACAACCCTATTTCACCATCTATCCATCCTACGGAAAAAGAAATCACCGCGCGTGCGTACGTACGGAATACCGTCTCCACGCCGTGGTGTAATCTATTTTCCACCACCACCTTACATGGATGGGTATAATGGTGTAAAGAATAACTATACATAGTTATTACAACATCATATTGATTCTGATATATTTTATAATCCACTCCAATTCAATTCAATATTTATAGAAATGATATCATCGCTCGTGCGTACGTACGGACTACCGTCTCCACGACGCGATGAGATTCATTCTCCATGTTAACCATTTAAGAATGATTATAATGTATATATAAGAAATAATAATGAAATATATGACATTATAAAGCTACTGGATTTATGTATATATATACATATGTATGTCATCTACTTACTTCCATTTCAAGACAATAAGGAAAGAAAAACAGCGTTCATGCGTACGTACGGACTACCGTCTCCATGAACGGTGTTTTTCATTTTATTTATCTACCTGTTATATATATATATATACTGAATATATATGATATATAAATCATATTTTATATTCTGGAAGTGAGTAAATCATGATATAAGTAATAATGATGTCAAGAACAACAAGTCAAAACACCTACGATAAATGAAACGATTTTACCCAAAACGCTTCTTTAACATGGAATTTACAAAAGAACGGGTAATATAATGTCATAAGTGAACCATATATGATATCATAACAATAAATATGATTCTGTAATAAGTCAATAACATGATTTAAATCATTATACAGGAGCTTCGGACACGAACAAAGCAAATCGGACCTAAGGTAAGGGAAATATCACAATCTCACTTTTATCCGAGATTGTTTTTACTTTGGTAATTACTGGGGTGTATTTTATCATCCAAATCCATGTTTCATCAATATGTAATGTTATTTCCATCTACCTACAATTGTTTAAATCCATTTTTACCCTTCGGTGAGTTTTTAGTAATATGTATGAAAGGAATCTTTTGTCGTTTTTCGTACGAGGTACTTTTTGACTTTTCCGACAAAAGTACGAGAAGAATGTTTTTTTAACTTAAACGGCACGAACGGATTTTTACGGTTTTATAAAGCCTTATTTTTATGAAGATTCCTCCAAAATATTTCATGACTATTTTCAATAAAATCTCTTTCTTTTAAAAATTTCATGATGTTTTGTGAAAAGAAATTGATTTTGAAGAAGAAAGGATATTTTCCTCAAGAATTCAATTCAAGTGTTTTATCAAAATTATTTTCCATCTAAGATAATAAAGGGTTCTGTTTCTGTCCATATTTTTACATTGATTTGACTATGTTTTGATGGAATTGTGTTTATGAATTCCTTTATCTTATATGAATGGTTTTATGATGTCATGTTGTTTAAGAATCCCATTTTTATTACATGGGTTATGCAATGATGTATGATTTATGATTCTGTGGCACACATAAGAAAGGATTCATTAAGAGATGGGTGGGACCTATATCTCCCTCCAATGCATTGGGTAAAGATTTTATATCTCATGAGATAGACATGGCTGGAACGGAAGGTTATTTCGGTTCAGTGATACAGGACTGAAACGAGGAGTGAACTCGGTTCAGAAAGGGACTTTGTCCACTAAGATAGTCTTGGAAATGAGTCATGACTAACAAGAAATGATTTTCCATGATTATGTGTGCATGCCAAAAAGTTTCAAGTTTCATGTTATGATTATGGGGATCTCATTTTCACTTCTATGATTTGTTCCATGTTAAGATATTATGATCTCTTTTGCAGGTTGTGATTTTCAAAAAGATATGATATGATTTTTATTTCTTTTGTATACCCTTACTGAGCATTTGAGCTCACCCTTTTATGTTTTCTTTTCCCCAGGATATAAAGAAAGGTTTTAGGTAAAAAAAAATGGAAGATCTTTACGGGAGATATTGAAGATCTTTCACCAGGATTAGAAGATTATGTTCCGAGTTTCCAAAGACACTAAACTATTACGATCCTTTAGTGTGTGTTTTTGTTATGTACTAAGTATTCCGCAAATGTAATGTAATGTCCATGTACGTCAGGATACGGGTCTCTACACCTCTGGTGCAAGTTCGGTGGTAGCACAAGAACCTCCAAGAGAGCACATGGTAGAAGGAGGCTCATATTTATTCTCAGTACCCCCATTTGTTTTCTTATCTTTTTTTATGGCTTTCGGGGACATACAACCTTAAGGTGGGAAGAATGTAAAGACCCATCAATTCTGTATAATTATTTTCTAATTATATAGAATTATTACAATGATGAAAAATTCAACGGTTGTGATTCTGAGGCCCAGAGATCCCAGAACAGATTTTTGAGCGTTTTGTAAGTTACATTCAGTAAACTTGTGAGCAAGATTTTCTATATTTTTAACCGGTGCTCGGATTAAAAATATGAGGGCACCATTGAATTCGTAGCATCAGGATTCTCTTAGGCAAAGATTAACATTTACTGAAAAAGGTCGGAAAGAATAGTTAATTTTTGGACTTTCAGAAGAAAAAAAAATAACTAAATGAGTTATTATATTCTTTCTTCAACCATTGAACAATGGTTGGTGGAAATATATTGTAAAAATGGTCATTAAATGAGATTCATTTAATGACTCATTACTTTGGTTGTGTAACTGCAACGCTCATATGTTTAATGGTTTGTTAATTAAGGTTCATAAATGAACCACATTAATGATCAACATCAAAGTCCTTATATCTTTGTTAAATTAATCCATTGTAAAAGGGATTGGAAACCATAGAAAACCTCTGACAAAGTGCCGGAGTTGTCACCCTCCAAATAATAATGGTGATCGATCGATCGACCATTGGAGGATTCAATCCGGAGATCGATGAACACTGAAGAATTTATTCGAATGTGGATTCTTTCCTTCCTCCACAGCAGGTTCCACCGAATCCAGGTAGGGGAAATTATTTTATTTCTAAGTGTTTAATGTTTCCTCCTTCTTGTTCTTAAATTATATGGTGAAAGCGGATCAACCAATTAATGGGTTGATCCACAATTAATTCTATATTGTGTGAGGTTGTTACGGGGTTTCTTTTTGGGGTTATTATTAAACTTTGAGATGATTGTTTCATTTACCTTGATAAAACACTAACACAGAGAGTGCGGGTCAATCCAAACAAGACCCAGACCCTCTAACGATCTAGGTGTTTGTGTGTTCTTCGAGGGAGACTGAGTAACGAGGTGACAAAGCAAATCCAAAAGGCATGTACTAAAGGCGGTGACCTAAGAGGAATGTATGCGCATACAGGAAGGAAAATGGACCACTAGAGAATCTTTGGTGGCCCATAGAAGGAGCCGCTGATGCGGAACCATAGGCACGGCAGGGGCAGTCGGCCCGTGTCGGCCGCGTGGAGGAGGCAGCGCCCGCAGGCGCCACAAGGAAAGGTTTCGTGGCCGGACAGCCGTGGAAGGTGGAGGATGCGGCACCGACACGCCTTATGGAAGAAGAGCGGCTGCTCAGCCACTCAGGACCCACACCAACAGTTGACTCCTGCTAGTCGTTTCAAAAGACAGGGTGGTACCCCATGTCCGGTCCAACAGACCGGCCCGCACCACGCAGGCTGGGTTTCTCTGGTGGGTCATGCCCTACCAAACAGGTCAGGCCACCCGCAGGCCAGAACCACTTCAGCAGGGAAAACCAGCCACCGGGACCTCACCAGACCCTCGGGTCGGGTCGGGTCGGTCCGACCGGGTCGAACCGAACCCAGACCCGACCAGCCCCATTTCACTAAAACGGTTATAACTCGCAAACTGGGCATCTGATTGACGCACTGTCTGTGGCATTAGTACCCTTGCGACAAGGCGGTACATTTGAGATAATCCACCTGAGTTTTGTAAGAAGATTTAGTATGTCCATTTTGTATCTAACTCGAATCCAACCAGGCCCTATTTACCTTTTTTTCCTATATCGTACAAATCGAGCGTCTGATTAACGCCACGTCTGTCACATTGGAACCCTTATAACAAGACAGTCCTTTGGGTTACTTATAAGTGGGACTTTGTGGTGGTTGAGATATGACATGTGTCTTGAGGAGTGGATCCTCTAGAAATCAAGCATTCTAAGTGAGGGAATCCAGCGGTTGGTTGTGACGTGATAAAGGAATAGAGATCCTCTGTGGGTCAGCACTTAGCGATCCTCAGTGGGTGATCACTTAGCGATCTTTTGTGTTTCATCACTTTGCGATCATCTGTGTTTTAGCATGTAGCAATCCTCTATGGGTCAGCACCTAGGAATCCTCTATGGGTCTGCACGTAGCGATCCTCTATGGGTCAGCATGTAGATATCCTCTATAGGTCTTCACCTAGCGATCCTATGTGGGTCATCACGTAGAGATCCTCTGTGGTTTAGCACCAAGAGATCCTCTATGAGTCATCACGTAGCTATCCTCTCTAGGTCATCACCTAGAGATCCTATGTGGGTTAGCACCTAGAGACCATGTATCATCCAGCAGAAAAAGCCTCTCAATAGAATAAGATGATCTAGAATTATGACTAATAAACTTTATTCATGTTCTTTAAGTTGTATACCTGGTGTGAGTTGCCTTTTACTTTGTGATCTTTAATTGAGATCATGCTTTGTGGTTTTACCTTTTATAATTCTGAGAGACCTTTTTGGATCTCGAGGTCCCTACTGAGTATTTTTATACTCACCCATGCACGGGCTTCGCCCACACCTTGTTGTGTCTTGTGCAGATGACGGACAGCTTGACTGAGACTTTAGAGAGCCAGGGATAGACGGTACCCAAAGGTGACCGAATGACATGGTGATCTATAGTGACGAGTTATACCTACCCCTCAGGTAGGGTCCTTGGAGAATGATCTCTAGAGCTTGTTTTTAATTTTTTTGTACTACTCTTTTAGTTTGGATTGTATGTTGTACCCTTTAATTTTAGTACATACTTTTACTCCCAATGGTGGTATTTAGTAGTGGTTGTTCTACTTCATTTCCCTCATGTTTTACTTGTATGCAGTGTGCCCTGTCTGTGTGTGTATAGGTCTAAAGAAAATTCCTTCCCTTTTGGGTTTTTCCTTTCTAGTGCTAGTCACCAGCCCCTTGCCTATGGAAGATAGTCTTGGGGTAGTCACGGCACAGGCCCCAAGGGACAGGTCATGATAGGAGATGCCTCCAAAGAGGAGGATCAAACTCACCACCTATATGTTTTGTGATTCCCCTAAGCACTAGTGGGATGTGATAACACAAGTGGGTCTTCATTAGGGCATGGTCTTGGTGGACTTTGAGACAACTTTCTATGATTATTTTTTCTCTCAAAATCTAAGATCTAACCAATCCATAGAGTTCATGCACCTTAATCAAGGTTTTATGTCTGGAATGGACTATTTAGTCCATTTCACCAAGTTTCAATGAGTTGCACTACTTTTTTCCATTGATGATATATCGTGAGTGAGACATTTTGAGATGAGTTCAAGTATTCCATCCACTCATGGGTGAATTATGTTCTCCTATCTACCTTTTCTAATATTGAGAACCATGTTCTTATCACTGAGAGAAGCCTCATAAAAGCTAAAGGTAGTAGTAAATGAGTCTTATCGCTAAGACATGGTAGTAGTTATTCTATTAGCAGGAAGCATATTCTTGAGGTTTATCATTAGAGTAGTGGTGTCCAGAGTATCTACACTTGTAGCCCTATTATATGCCATTAGTGTGGATGGAAGGGCCTTGTGAAACCTCCTGCAAGGAAAGCTAGGGGCTAACACCAGGGTGGTTGCCCTTTCCCTATGGATGGACATCGCTCTGATAAAGAGGATTTCATTCCATGTGAGTAATGATTTCACTCCCGTGGAGACTAGTGGGTGTAGAGAATGTATGAGAAAGGGCACCCCGCATGCAAGGCACGGGTCGAGGTCACAGTTTAACATCATGTACTGGGGACGATGGTGCTTGGTAGTTTAACGTCATGCAGCTCGGCTGAGGTGGGTGCACTTCGCACCCATAGGACTTACATAACCGATACCCTCCCTCCCTTGGGGGAAGGAAGGAATAAACAATTCCATGGTGAGGGGGTGTCGAGAGGTGATCCCATTGGGGGTCCACGTTAGCATGGCTATGCGAAGAAGAAATAACTGTTAGCATGCCTGGGTGCCACTGAGGAGCGGCAATGGTGGATGGGGCTTACGAAAAGAATAATCTCGAGTGCCTCTATAGAGTGGAAATGGTGGATGGGGCTTACGCAAGGAAGCTGCTCGAGTGCCGCTATGGAGCGGCAATGGTGAATGGGGCTTACTCAATGATGCTGCTCGGGTGCCTCTATGGAGCGACAATGGTGAATTGGGGCTTATGCAAGGATGCTTCTCATAATGTCTTCCTTGTGTCTAGCCATGAGGGCATCCCAAATCACTGGTGGGTTGAGGTATATAATTGGGGACAACACCTATGCGCAAGTTCACAAGTGGGATAACACCAAGGGGCGTTGGAATCAGTCTGAACAAAGGGAGATAAAAAGTGTGAATTACATTCTTGACATTAGGAACACGATGAGGGTGGCATGGCGATGGAGGATAATTGTTGACGGTGTTCGAAACATAGAATCCATATCGCGTTCTCCTGAAATGGGGACAAAAAAATTAGGGTCGACTGTTGACCGTGTTCGGAACACAGGACCAGACTTGAAGTGTTGTCCAAAGTCTTACAGGGCATTGGCCCAGGACGGTAGGTGAGCCGATGCAGCATGGGACCTGGCCATTAGGGGGTCCCTTGAGACATGGAAGAGGATGAAGATCCAAATGAAGGACATGAAAAGCGTGGGGTGGTGTGGTGTAATGTTTGAATCGATTCCAACACTCTTGAAATTATGCCACTATAATCATGGAATTGGGAATCTTATTCTTGGAGCATATGGCATCTCTAGTTTGGATCAAGAGGCATCCTATGTTTGGAACATAGGGTGTACTACAGTTTAGAGTCATGTAGAAAACACCATTGTCATCTCATGCTTGGAGCATAAGGAATCTCTTGTTTGGGTCAAGAGGCATCCTATATTTGGAACATAGGGTATACTACAGTTTATAGTCATGTAGAAAGGACTGTTGGCATCTCATTCTTGGAGCATAAGGCATCTCTTGTTTGGGGCAAGAGGCATCCTATGTCTGGAACATAGGGTTTACTATAGTTTAAAGTCATGTATATAGGACTACTATAATTTTATGCTTGGCGCACAAGGCATCTCTTGTTTGGAGCAAGAGGAATCCTATGTTTGAATAATAGGGAGTACTATAGTTTATAGTCATGTAGAGAGGACTACTGGCATCTTATGCATGGTGCACAAGGCATGTCTTGTTTGGGGCAAGAGGCATCCTATGTTTGGAACACAGGGTGTACTACGGTTTATAGTCATGTGGAGAGGACTGCTGGCATCTTATGCATGGCGCACAAGGAATCTATTATTTGGGGTAAGAGGCATCCTATTATTTGTCAGATAGGGAGTACTACAGTTTATAGTCATGTAGATAAGACTATTAGTAATCTTATTCTTTGAGCATAAGGCATCTCTTGTTTGGGGTAAGAGGCATCCTATGTTTTTCATATAGGTATTATTATAGTTTAAGGTCATATAGATAGGATTATTAGGCATAATCCGCCTAGTAATGGATGGTGTTGGGACTTATGCAAGGGTGGCCCTTTCCAGTTCAACCTGGCATATGAGACAAGTGATGGGGTTCGGATGAGTTGCATGAGGAATGGTTCAACTCAAGGTACTCGGGGGGAATTAATGACGAGAATCTCAACTCACGGCATAAGAAACAAACCAAGAGGAATATGTTGTCTCAAGGTGTTTTGTGGTGTGTGGAGGAGTATCTCAAATCATGGTATTCCATAGGTGGAAGGTGGGTGCGCATAAGGGCACAATGGAAAATGACGACATCCCGGCCTAAAAAGTTCACGGTGCGACTCTCCATTTTTCATGGGGGTCAGTGATGGTAGTGGAGGGACCGGCCCAGAGGGTCGGGACCGTAGCACGGCACTAACCCCGAGCAGGGGTACGGGGGAACAGCCCCCGCAGTATGGACCGGTGGGTGCGAAGGTAGGAGCCTCTCAAAGTATAGGTCTTTGTGAAGTAGCTTCGCAGAGCAAAGGGGCTCATGGAGCATGGGGTCTCGTAGAGAATATTCACAAAGGAAAGGTGCCCACAGAGCATGGACTCGCAGAGCAGCTTCACGAAGGAAGCTCCTCATGGACCATGGAGTCGCGGAGAAGCTTCACGAAGGAAGCTACTCGTGGAGCATGGACTCGCAAAACAGCTTCGCGAAAGAAGCTACTCATGGAGCATGGACTCGCAGAGCCGCTTCACAAAGTAATCTGCTCGCAGAGCATGGACTTGCAGAGCAGCTTCGTGGAGGAAGCTGCTCGCGGAGCATTGACTCATGGATCCGCTTCGCTAAGGAAAGCGAAGCTCCGAGAACTGGGAGATCGGCCGACCAAGGGGCAGAGTAACCGTCTAGTGAAGGGGGATGAGTTGGGTATTTATAGGGGAGAGGCGTCGTGAAGCAAAGCCTACTCAGCGCGAAAATAGAGTTTGCTCCATGGCGGGTTCGCAAAGCATCCCACCTCCTTGCTCTGTGGCAGATCACAAATATCAAAGGGGTTCACAGAGCATCCCGCCTCCTTGCTCTGTGGCGGTTCACGAACGTCAAATCAGTTCACGGAGAATCCCGCCTTGTTGCTCTGCAGCGGGTTCACGAACGTAAAATTGGTTCATGGAGTATCCTGGCTCCTTGCTCCGTGGTGGAGGGAGCTTCGTGAATGGGCTCCACGAACCTGTTTTCTAGCCCAACTTCAAATTTTAATTACTCCTAATTTGTAACTCCATTCGATCTCTTCAACCTATCAAATCAAAGGTTATGAAACAGGCAATGCTCTTGGATCATTTATGGGATCATTTGTAAAAATTCTGGGACGCGTTTTCCAGTGTCAACAACATCAACATAGAAACTCCCAACCTACTCCAAGCTCCAACTCTATAATCAATGACCATGGTATCATGATTCATCACTAAATAAATGATATAAATTTTCTTTACCTATTACTTGATACACAATATCTAAAAAACACAAATGTTCCAATGTAGGGGGTGAGTATAAAACTTAGTAGGATTTCTCCAATGACTTTGCAACTCACTCCACTAGGATAGACCATGTTAGCACATTTATATAAAATATCTTAAAAATAAATTTAAAGAACATTATATTTAGGCATAAAAAAATTTCCAACCAAAACCATTTACATATAAAGAAACAAAAAACTCTTTAAACCATTTCACATTTCTATTTGGCATACCCATTTCTTGATTTCACACACACCCACACATGCATGTTTTGGTGACAGTTCCATACTCATGAGTGATCTATCATTGATCTACCAAGTCAAAATAATGTAACCAATACTCAAGTTCCCCAATGTCACACACCCCTTCTATAAAATCATGTCATTGTACCCCAATGTTACATGCCACTTATCTAGGGTTGCATCAAAGAAATGAAAACCAACCATGTATGCCAAATACCATGCCAAACCAACAATTCCATACCATTTCAATAACACAATTATTTTATTGAAAACATTTCCAACCAATTTTCCATACATTAAAACCAAACCATAATTTTAAAACTATCATTTTAAAATCATGAACCAAAATCATTTTTTCTTTAAACCAACCAATTTCACAACTTCCAGAAAACCATCACTAAAGAGGTTTTCCACTAAGAGTCGCACATCAATCTAAAAAAAAATTTATATCAATTAAATGAATTTTAAATCAATCCATCAGTTTCTAATAAGAGGAGTTGGGAGTGAATCCACTTACCTCGTAAACATTAGAAAAACCAAAGAATGGAACAAAACTATAAAAACTCATCCTAAAACTCAAAAAAAAGACTTTAAATCCTGTTACCTTAAACCAAAACATCCATATATCACCATTATAGTAATCAAACATAATAGATATATCCCTAATGGATTAGATCTATTATTCTAAGAGAGAGAAGAATAATAAATCTAAGGAAAACGATCAAGAATGAGTACTTACTGGGGAATTTGGGCCTCTAACACACTTAGATTTGCCTAGTAATCACTCCCAGGTCAAGAGGAATTTTCCCTAAAATATTAGGAGTAAGATTAAATCATTTTATGAATGTATTAATGGAATAATAATTAAGGGGGTGAACCGGTTTAGATCCACAATTTTTAGATCTAATTTTTAACAATGCATGGTTAGGGCGCATGGTTAGGGAAAATGTGCATTGACCGTGCATGATCTATTGTTTCGGGGAGAACCTTGCATGGTTGGATCACATAGTTAGACAAATTGTGTACCAACCATGAAGTATCCACTAACTCAAATGAAAATAGGCTCGCATGGTTTCTCCTGGGCATCTATATGGTTTGTCCAAACCATACACTAATTTTTCACTTATCCAGTGACCTTTGTTTCCCATTGCATAGTTTACTAGAGGTATTTAATGGTCTTTAATAACCTTTAAACTCTAGAAAATCCTCAAAAAAGTGAAAAAAAATCATCATAACCCCCTTAAGGGTCCTATGTTAGAGGTCTGATTGGGATGGAGCATGGATAAGGGAACCAGACTTGATGTTGGGACCCACTTGGAGAAGTAGTAAGTGTATTTATTTATTTTGGGTTTTTCATATTGATACTTAAAAAATAATTGGAAATTAATAATTATTGTTTTAGTTTTAATATTTCATTTCATATTTTGGTTGTCATATGATACTGGTTTGATATAGTTATCGGTTATATCCTTTTGTTATTCTTTTTTATTTCTACTATTGTGCTACTTTGAAAAAGTGGTTATAGTCTCCCCATGATTTATATTAGACCCTCACTACTAGTCGGAAGCCTCTGGTGTAGGGGGAGGCATTCCTAAGGTAACATAACTAACTGGATCATGGCACCAGTTTGTGGCACCCGGGTCGGGACGTTACCAAGTGGTATAAAAGGAGTTTATTTTCTTTTTTGTTGGTCTTATTATTTGGGAAAATGAAGATTGGAGAAGATGATGAGTCGAGTCTTGGTTAATATCCCATTCATGGGAGTATCTAACCCATGTACGAGGGTAAAATTGAAGTACACAAGGTGGGATTATTGTTATTGTATATCTTTTTACAGTTCATTCCATTTCATCTCGAGTGATTCACTTATTGTATGATATGATTATTATTTCTAAGTTTTAATAAGATTTAAATCAGGGTCCAAAATGGTATGAGAGTTGAGTATGAAAGAATAATTTTAGGAACTTGGAATTATTTTGTGATATACATCATTTTAGGAATACATGGGAAATGGGTTTTGGGTAAGTTGTTGAACATGAACATTTTTTTCTTGCTTGTGAATTTGAAATGGAAAATTGTGACTAGTTTGAAATTGAAACTAAAAATGATGTATTATTTGAATAAATGGTTTTATAATGTGAAACTTGAAAAATTATAATGGGTTACCCTTTGTTAACCATGACCTATAGGTTGGATGGTTAAGGGTAGTGATAGCACCTCGTTTTGGACCATGTGGTGAGGTTTGGGGAAAAGATTGGTTATGCCTTATTGTGATTTCCTCTTACATAAATGTTTTAAATTTGTGTTATGTGTCTTAAGGTGTGCATTTTTTATTGTATATATATACCTCCATGAAGATTCTTATTGAGAGGATGACTGGAGGACATGGATAGGGATGATCCTCTAGTGGTGGAACCTAAGACACTGGTAGTACCGGGTGAGGAAGTAGGGAAGAAATTAGAGATAACTTTTCTTGCTTTTAGAAATTAATGGAAAGAGACCTAGGGAAGTTTTTTAAATGCATGTCTAATTGGGAGAGGGAGTTTTAGTTGCAACACCCTCTTACTTTTACTGGAGAGGGTGGACCTGAGGGAGTTGAGTTCTGGATTGAGTCCATCCAAAATATACTTGACCATTTGGAGACTCCTGCTGAGAAGAGGGTTAAGTTGATTGCTTACATATTGCAAGGATTTGTAACACACTAGAGGGATGTTTAGGCCTAGATAGGGTAGGAAGATGAGATGGATTGGAAGTAATTATTGGATATGTTCCTGGAACACTTTTATCCAGAGACACGGAGACAAGAGAGAAGTTGAGTTAATGTAGTTGAATTATGGAAATATGCCATTGATGGTCTATGTTGGTTACTTTATAGACTTTTGTCACTTTTATTAAGTATTGGAAGAGGATGAGACAACTATGGAAAGGAATTTCCAAGATGGTCTTAAATGTGATATTAAGTACCAAGTTAACCTCTTTCAATTAAAGAAGTTTGTTGAGGTGGTGGATCAAACTCTCATAGTGGAGGGGAACTAGAAGGTATATTCTAGTGCAGGATAGGTTTTTCCTATTAGATGATCAATAGGAATGCCTTAAAATATAAGGAACCATCTCTATGAGAATGTTAGACGGGGGTATAGCAGGAATGCCTTGAACATGTAATTTTTCACCAGTATGGTAGGCCAAGGCACTATCATAGGCATTATACATGACCACCAATAGAGTTTCAATCTTGCGGAAGGATGGGACATCTACATAAGTTTTGTAGGAACCCACAACTGATAGAAATTTATGGAGGATCTTGATAGAACCATAGTGTGGGAAGGGGATCTTCTGCACCATATAAGTCTAGTAGCATGAGTTATATTATCCATGGCATTAGAGGTAGTGGAAAATTTACTCCAGGTAAAGAGTGCACATATCATATGAGTGGTGTATCTTAGGGATATCATAATACATCATAGGGAAGAGGGGAAAGACAGTTATATTTCATTTATCCTATACTTGTGGATAGAGAGGCTGGACCATCGATAGTGAGAGGTACTATTCTTGTAGCTTATATATTATCTAGTTCCTTATTTGAAACTAGTGCCTCTCGTTCTTTGTTTATACACAACTTTTGAATGGTCTGAGCCTATTGGTGGAGTTCATGAGCGGTTTTTTTATGATAGATTCATAGTTCAGAGTACGTTCAAGGGACATCTATTTATGAAAGGTGTGTTCTCTCGAGGTTGAGAAGTATAATTTTCTATGGGATCTTTATTTCCATTATATGTCAGGCTTTTATATAATTTTGGGTATGGACTGGTTAGTAGCATACTAATCTCACATCAATTGTTACTATAGTAGAGTGACTTTTATGTCTCTTACAGGTGAGAAATATATTCACTGTGGGTAGTGAGATATCTAGGTGGGCTATATAGGGTCAATTCACTAGAAACTGGGGGAGCTCACTGCCATGGTTACTACTCTATTTCTAGATGAAGATGGAGTGGAGTGGGATTTCATTCCACCTGTAGAGGATAAGTTTTATGATGTTTTTTTAAGACTTCTTAGGGATACCCCCTAAGAGGGATGTGGAATTTTCTATTGATATCATGTAAAGCACTGATCTAGTTTCTATTACATCATATAGAATGGAACTGACAGAGCTTCAATAGCTCAAGACACAATTGGAGGAGTTGATGGAAAAGGGTTTTATCCATCCGAGTATGTCACCTTGGAGTTCTCTGGTTTTGTTTGCAAAGAAGGCTAATGGGAATCTATGTTTTTTTGTTGATTACCAGAAGTTGAACGGATGACTGTGAAGAACCAGTATCCTCTTTCATGTATCAATGATCTATTTGAATAATTAAGGGGAGCTTGTGTTTTCACAAATATTGACTTGAGATCAGGGTATCATATGTTGAGGGTTTGACCATATGATATACCAAAGATTTATTTTAGAATATTTATGGCCTTTATGAGTTCTTCAAACTATAATTTAGGTTAATTAATGATCCTACTATGTTTATGGCCTTGATGAATAGAATATTTCATCCATACATGTCTTAGATTGTGGAAGTGTTTGTGGATGAAATCTTGGTGTACTCTAAGACTTTTGATGATCATTCCCAACATCTTGACATCATCCTGAGTACACAGATAGAGAATTGGATATATTTCAAGCTATCTAAGTGTTAGTTTTGAATTGATCAAGTACACTTCTTAGGTCACATCATCATAGAGGAAGGTGTGTCAGTTGACCAATAAAAATTTCAAGCAGTGGTTTCTTGGGAGTAGCCTAAGAACATTTTTGATATCCCTAGTTTTCTTTGGTTAGACGAATATTACTCAAGATTAATCCAATACTTTTCCCATTTGGAAACACCACTTTAAAATTTTACTAATTAAGGGATAATGTTTTAATGGAAGAAATCATGTGAGAATGCTTTCCAAGAGTTGAAGAAGTGCATTGCATCATAAATGATCTTGATCCTACCTGAGCCTAGTGAGAAGTATACAATGCTTTATGATGCTTCTGGGATCAAACTCAGAGAATTTTTGAACCAGGGAGATCGACTTGTAACATATGGGTCTCATAAGTTGAGGCCACATGAATGGAACTACCCTACGCATGACCTCAAGTTAGCTATAGTGGTTTATTCTTTGAAGTGTTGGTGGCATTATCTATTGGGTGAGAATTTTACTAAACATACAGACCACAAGATCTTAAATTATATCTTTTTGAAGTGATATTTGAACCTCTAGAAGTAGATATGGGTTGAGTATATGTAGTATTTTGATTTTGAGCTAACATATAAGCCTGGGAAGGGAAATAGTGTTACTGATTCTTTAAGTAGGAAAACATAGACTCAGGTGGTTTAGGTTTTTAATTCTGATTATAAGATGATGAATTTGCGGGATAAGATGCATGTGATGGTTCAGGAGAGTCAGGAACAGATGACTCTCATATTAGTTTCAATGGAGTATAAAATTTTTATTCAGATCAGAGACAGGAAGTATGAGGATCCTGAATTTTTATCCTTGAGGTAAAGCCTTGAAGGTGGGGAGACACCTTCAGACCGGAAGATAGATGAGGATAAGATCATCTATGTCAGGAATTGGGGGTTTGTGCCTATGAGTATGTGGTAAGATATGATGCAATAATTTCATTCCTTGAAGCGGATGGTGCATCCAGGTGTGACTAAAATGTATTGTGACATATGTCATCAGTTTTGGTGGTTGGGCATGAAAAAGGATATAGTTTTTTTCTGTGAAATGATGTTACACTTAACAATATGTGAAGGCTAAGAATCAATGACCTGGTGGTTTACTACATACATTTCAAATTCAAAAATAGAAGTGGGACAACATTACCATGGATTTTGTGGTGGGTCTCCTGAGGAAACCCTATCAGAACAATGATATTTGGGTTATTATGGACCATTTAACAAAGTTAGTGCATTTATTGCCTATGTGGGAGACTTCCTCGGTGAAGCAGCTTCGAGACATGTTTGTTTGGGAGATATTTTATCTTCATGGGGTTCCATGTAATATCGCTTCATATCATGACTAGCACTCTACTTCACTCTTATGGAAGGTCATATAGAATGAACTTGGTACACAAGTTTTGTTGAGTATGACATTCCACCCACAGATAGATGGGCAGCTGAAGCATACTATTAAGGTGATTGAGGACATGCTACAATCATATTTCTTTGACTTTAGAGAATCTTGGTAGAACCACATAGAATTGGTGGTTTTCTACAATAAAAATAGTTATCATGAAACTATTTAGATGGAACCATATGAGTAACTCTTTTATAGGCCATGAAAATCACCTGTATGGTGTATGGAGGTAGGTGATCCAGAACTATTAAGACTAAGTCTCGCATAGGATACATCAGAGAAAGTTCAACTAATTCATAATCTTATGGATACAGCTCAGAGTATATAGAAGTTGTATTCTAATAGATGTCAAAGACCCCTAGAGTTTACAGATGGTGATCGTGTATTCCTTCAGGTGTCACCTAAATTGGGTCACCATAGGATACAGGGATAGGGTAAGATGCCACCCAGGTTCGTTGGACTATTGGAGATTTTGGAGAGAATCGGGCTGGTGGCATACCTATTGGCTCTTCCATAGAGTTAAAGTGCTATGCATGAAATTTTTCATGTGTAAAAACTTTAGCGGTATCACCCCAACCCTTATCATGTGATCAATGTGGATGGTGTTGAGTTTGAGATAGATGCATCTATTGTGGAGCATTTGATACATGTGTTAGATTTCATTGAGAATGTGTTGTGGGAAAAGACCATGTCATATTTTGGAAACATGGGCGTGTTCAGGATGAAACATGGGAGAGAGTAGCAGATATGCGGGCTTAGTGTCCTGATCTTTTTAACTCAGAATCGTAGAGATGATTGGGCATATAGCCTGAGGATGAGTAGTTATAAAGTGGGAAGATTTTAAGATCCTAACCTTTTATGAAGATATCACAGGCTTGTTTATGGGAAATATTTTTCCTTGTTTTGAGTACATTCTTTGGGTTGAAACTGGGATGTGTTTGGATGAAATATTGAGAATATTGGAAGGATATTTGGAATTTCCTGGATGGTGCATGATTTTCCCAAACTGTGCGCCCCAACCCAGCAAATCGTGGGAACCCAAACAGAGTGTATTCATGCAGTTCGCATACAGTTTGTCAAACCTTGTTACCTCTAAGGAGAAACTTTGTACCCTCCCCCCTAGAGGAGGCACATGGTTAAGGCACATGGTTTGGAAAACCATGCACCCCTTCCCATCAAAGCACACACAGTATTTAAATTAACTCGAAAAATAGTTTTTAAATTCCCGAACCCCCCTTTTTAACCAAAAATCGATCTTAACTCAGAAATATTGGATTCTTCTCATTTTTTTAGGCTCCTGGATGATTTTATAGGGTTCCTAACCTCCGTTATTAGCAAATCAAAGGGCATATTGAATATATTCACCTCCCTTGTTATGCATTTTCTTCCCATTTAAATATTTCTATCTCTCTTCTTCTTCTCTTATCAGATAAAATATGGGTTTTTATCAAATGTTGGTTCTAGATCTAGATCTAGGTTTGTTAGATCTTGATCCATTTGATCTTGGATTAAGGATTTGGATCTAAATCTCATTCTTTATTGAGTTCTTTATTAATCTACTATAAATTTTGGATTCTTCCATTGGTTATAATTTTCAATGAATTAAGGTAGGTGGTCTATTATTCAAATACCAAATTATATATTTCAATTACATGTATGTAATTTTAGAATTTATTTTAGTTGATTAGAAATTGAATTTCCTAAATTGAATTAATTAATTTGGTATATTAATTAATTAAGTGATTGTAAAACTTGGGATATTTGGATTGGGGATTTTGAATAATTAATTTTTGAATTAATTATTGGATATTGGGGTTGTGAATTTTGAATAATTAATTGTTAAATTAATTATGGGATATTTTGATTTTGTATTTTGAATAATTATTTGTTGAATTGATTAGTGTGATTGATGTTCTTAATTAATTTATGAATTAATTAAGGTGATTGATTTGATAAACTAATTGTTGAATTAATAATGAAATTAATGTGGTTAATTATTTATTGAATTAATTAGATAAATTGTGTAAATATGAAAATTTTGATTTTGAATAATTAATTAGTTAATTAATTAATGTGATATTATGATACATGTGGTTTGAAATTATGAATGGTAACAATGTAATTCATATGTGATTTTAAATTATTAATGCTAAGAATGGAATTCATATGTTATTTGAAATGATGAATGGTAACAATGGAATTCATGTGTGATTTGAAATGATGAATGGTAAAAGTGGCATTCATATGTAATTTGAGATGATAAATGGTAACAATATAATTCATATGTGACTTGAAATGATGAGTAGTAATAATGGAATTCATACATGGTTTAAAATGATGAATGGTAATAATAGAATTCATATGTGACTTTAAATGATGAATGGTAACAATGGAATTCATATTTGAATTTAAATGATGAATGGTAAAAATGGAATTCATGTTTTAATTGAGATGATAAATGGTAAAAATGTAATTCATACATATAATATCCCTTGGGGATAGTTCAGACTCCACCATGAGCTGAAGTAGGTATTGTGAGTTCAGGTGTCCTTAGGAACACAGGGGTTTATGTGGTTAAATAAATAGTAATTGAGTAAATGTACAGTATTTACTTTATTTATTTATTTTATTTTTTATACAACTAAATACACTAATTTGACTGGATATTGTTTTAGATGCCATTGATGGTGGACTACTGAGTTTAATCACACCCTACCTGAGTTTCCTGATCGATACCTGAATAGATTTCATGGTTGTGGGATGGGTTATGGGAAAGGGTCTTATGTTAGAGGGGTGATTGGGTGGAGCATGGATGAGGGAACCAGACTTGGTGTCGGTACCTACTTGGGGGAGTAATCAGTGTCTTTATTTATTTTGGGTATTTCATAATGACACTTGACATGTACTTGGAATAGAACAATTATTGTTTTTGTTTGAATATTTTATTTCCTATTTTGGTTATCATTTGATAATGGTTTGTTATGGTTATTGGTTATATCCTTTTATTATTCTTTTTTTTGTGATACTTTGATAAAGAGGTTATAATCCCCCATGATCGATATTAGACCCTCATTTCTAGTCAGTAGCCTCTGGCGTATGGGTTGGAATTACTGAGGTCATGTATCTGATTAGATTGGGGAATCAGTGTGTGGCACCTGGGTCGGGATGTTATAGCTGGTTCCAAAAATCTTGTTGTACCTTTCTTTATATTTTTATCTTCTTTAAAAAGATGCTCGATTCCATCATCTGTTGTAAATATAACCCTTCAGGTATAAAAATAAATGAGATATTTGAAAATTTTCAACCAATCCATACCCAGTATTATGTCACATAAATCCATATCAAGGACAGAGAAATACCATATCAATTCAACCCCATCTATAGTTATATAACATTCTTTTCACAAAACTCCTCAACATTCTCATTGTCTAAGAGGATTTTGATGTTTCAAAACAGAAGGAATCATCTCAACATGAAAACCTAGAAGATCAAGAACACATGAAACAATAAATTAATTGGATTCACCCATATCAAAAAAATAATGTATAAAGGTATGCTTCGAAAGAATCATTCCTCTCACCATATTAGGCCTATATTGCTCATCCATGATCATTTTATCATTTCTATAAAATTTCTTACTCAATGTACTTTGTTCATTATTATAGATACCCATAGCTTGATGTACATGGACATTACATTACTTTTTGCAGAATACTTAATACATAAAAAAAACAGACACACAAGGACCGTAATATTTTAGTGTCTTTGGAAACTCGGAATATAATCTTCTAATCGTGGTGAAATATCTTCAACATCTCCCATAAAGATCTTCCCCTTTTGTTTTCTTACCTAAAACCTTTATTTAAATCCTGGGGAAAAGAAAACATATAAAGGGTGAGCTCAAATGCTCAGTAAGGGTAATCATGGAGAAAATAAAACAAATCATATACATTTGAACTTAAAAAAAACATGAACATAATGTTTAAACATCAAAATCTTGAGAAATTACATAAAACATGGTAGTACGTAAGGAATAGATCATAAATAAACATTAATTATGATAAAATAGCATGGTAATAAAACATTTAATTGTGGAAAACCATTAATCACATGATATTATTTCCATAGTATCCAAGTCATTGCTGCCAAGACCATCTTAGTGGACAAAGTCCCTTTCTGAATCGAGTTCACTCTTCATTCCAGTCCTGTATCACTGAACCGGATTAACTTACCGTTCCAGCCATGTCTATCTCATGAGATATAAATATTTACCCAATTAATTGGAGGGAGATATAGGTACCACCCATCTCATAATGAAATCATTCTTACGTGTGCCACAACATAAATATAAATCATTCATCATAACCCAAAGAATAAAATGGGTTTCATAAACATCATCCCATCATAACATAATCCATATAAAACAAATGGATATCATTTCATCATAAGAAAAGTGAAAACATGTAAATCATAGACACATTATACTTGAAACATACACATATGAAATAATTTCATCTTAGATGAAAAATGGTTTTGATAAAACACTTGAAATGAATTCATGAGGAAAATATCCTTTCTTCTTCAAAATCATTTTCTTTTCACAAAATGCAATGAAATTTTAAAAGAAAAGGATTTTGTTGAAAATATTCATGAAATATTGTAGAGTAAACTTCATGAAAATAAGGCGTTGTGAAACTGTAAAAATCCGTTCATGCCGTATAAGTTAAAAAACATTCTCCTCATACTTTTAACGGAAAAGTCAAAATATACCATGTTTGGTAAACAAAAGAAAGATTCCTTCCATAACACAAATTAAAAGTCAAAAAGGGTTAAACATGACTTTAAACATACATGGAAGAATATTAAACACTTTATGAAAAACATTTGTATGGACATGGATGAAAAATATACCCCCAGTAAATACTTACGAATAAACAATCTCGGATAAAAACGATATTGGAAAAGTTATCCCTTACCTTATATCCGATATGCTTCGTATGTATCTAAACCTCCTGTATAATGATTTAAATAATGTCATTGAATTATTAAAGAATCATATTAATTGTTATTATATCATATATGGTTCACTTATGACTTTATATTACCCGTTCTTTTGTAAATTCCATGTTAAAACAGCATTTTGGGTAAAATCGTTTCATTTATCGTACGTGTTTCGACTTGTTGTTCTTGATATTATTACTTATATCCTGATTTAATTAATTCCATAATGTAAAACATTATTTATATATAATATATATTCATCATATAAATATATATAATAGATCGATAAATGGAATGAAATACACCGTTCATAGAGACGGTAGGTCATACGTACGCATGAACGCTGTTTTCATTTCCTTATTGAATTAAATGGAATTAAGTAAATGAAACATATATATACATGAATCCAGTATCATTATTATGTAATATAATTCATTATTATTTATTATACATACTTTATAATCATACTTGAATGGTTAATCATGGAAAATGAATCTCATCGCGTTCGTGGAGACGGTAGTCCATACGTACGCACGAGCGATGATATCGTTCCCATAATTATTTAATAGAATTAGAGTGGATGATATAATATCTCAGAATCAGTATGATGTAATAATAACCATATATAGTTGTTATTTACACTATTATACCCATCCAAGTAAGGTGGTGGTGGAAAAACAGATTACAGCACAACGTGAAGACAGTATTCTGTACGTACGCGCGCGCGGTGATTTTGTTTTCCGTAGGATGGATAGAAGGTTAAATGGGGTTGTTTCATATTTATAATAACATATCATTATATTAGTGATAATTATGTTATTAATTTATAATTAAACAACTAAAGAATAGGAATTTGAAGAAAAAAGAAACTTGAAAGAATCGGTAGAAGAGATTACCTCTTCTTTGACGCACCTCCTTTAAGCTTCCTCTTAAGGGACTAGAGTTGGTATTTTAAGAAGACCAGAACCTCCAGAATATTTCTAGGGAAGTGGATAAGAGACGTGGGTAGGGGTTGGCCGAGCTTTAAGGCTAAAAGTGTTGTGAAGAGGAGAGGGAGGAGGTTCCCTTTTATAAGGGAGGAGAGGGGCACCTTTGGAAACCTCAAAAATATTAATTTATAATAAATTCAAACCCCACATAAAAACTTCCAAAAATGACTCAAATCCTAATATTAGATGATATAGGGTTTTAATATAATCAACCAATAAAATTTAAACATGTTTGAAATTTATTTTAAACATTATCAACTTGATTTATCATTATTTAATCTATTTAATTTTATTTATGGTAATATGATTATAAATTTTAAATTTTTATAAATAATTACTTATGTGTTGTGAATTGTCCATAATTGAATAATTTATGACATTGTAGACCATATAAATTTTAATTTATAATTTTTAAATATTTTTGTGATTTTTAAACAATTTTATATTATGTTATTTTTATAAAATAACAATAGTGTCAATTTTGACACTATTCATTTATTTGAATTTAAATAAAATCCAAACAGAATATATGTTAAAAATAAAAGATTTAATAGATTAAAAACATGTCATATTTATCCATAAAATTATTTGATCACATTAAATAGTTCATATAATATTTATTTTAATATTTTTAAAACCATTTATTTGATATTTTAATCAATAAAATAATTTCAACATCACTATTGTGTCACATTTAATGATAATTATTTAAGGATTAAAAATTCTAAATAAATTCACATGATATATATAGTTTTATTATATTTCTGGAGACTATTCATGTTTGAGGTTTCATGATGTTTATCACTAAATTAAAATTATTATACTTATAAGATTTAAGAGAGTGACATGTTGTCACTTTCTTTGGTTTTAATAATAATTTATTTATTTTCATGGTCAAAAGTCCATAAAATTAACATATTCCGACCCTTAGGTGATATGGGTATAATTTTAGTCATACAATAGAATTTTGGCAGGTGTTAGGGTAATTTTATAATCTTATTTTTACCCTTAATTACCTGATTTACCTTTAACTGCAGTAAATAAAAATTGGTGTAGTTACTATTCATAATATCAACAAAAAAGTAACCTATTAACATAATTTGGACCCATTGAATTCAAATATGGAATCCATTTTTCAAAATTCAAAGCACAGAAGTTGCAGTAATTAATTTAAAATTAATCCCGTTGTTAAGAAAACGAGTTTTAAAAGTTAAAACATTTCCAAAGATTGAAATGTTTTTACCTGTGAATTCAATGTAAAATTAATGGTAATGACATACATTATATTAAATGGTAAAAATATATTATATATATACTTTAAATCTATTCAATATTATAATTTAACCATATAAATTATTGAGATGAAAAAGTTGTTTTTATTTAAAATATAGCGTGTTTTTAATATTCATTAAAATACGAAAGTTATCAGAATAATATGAAAAATTTATCCAAAGTAAATTTTTATATCCTGATTCAAAAGAAGAATTTTATTTTGTCAAATTTAACTTATAAACCTGTCAAAAACTATATTTAAAGTGGTTGCGCCATCAAAAGGCGGCAAAACTGTATTTTTTTAAAAATACTTAATTTACTCGAAAAATTTATTTTGTTCACATACCATGTTTTAGAAAATGTGTAAGATGAATAATAATGTTATAAAATTAAAATTTTAGTTAATACTATTTATAACATCTAGTCCATTATAATATAATAATAATATATCGTTGTTTAGTGAAACCCGGTATTGCGTACTACACACGCTATCGAAGAAGGTCTCAATTGCATGTAACGCAAGCCAAGAATAGTGTTTGTGCATTATATAAGCAAATACGGTGTTGCATATAACACAATATAATTTTGGTGTAACGTATAACACAAGACATCAATGAAATTAAAAGAATATTTTTCATAAAATCTCGGGGTGTTACAATTATTGCCCTGATGAGATTTTACTGCTTGGGGAAACATGGTATTCCTAGAATCACCATGGATTTCTTGGTTCTACTAATGATAATTATTTTTCCTCCCTCTCCCTATTGAAGCATACGACATCTGTGAAACATTATATGTGTCCCTTGCACTTGACCTTGGATCATTTCAACAATAGCACTAAAGAATTCCCATTTGGTTGAAATTGTGGCATGCTCTAGCTGGTGTCATAAAATCTACCTTCATGTGATCACAAGAACCAAACTTAAAGTATCCAGGATTACTCTTTGGTTTAGTAGTATGATTCACTGATCCTAATATCAAATTATGAATCATAAAACTACCTTGGAAATAGGTGTCCCTATTCCACTTATTCCCATAATTATAGTTCCCACCATTACCCATTGGTATCAATATACATCATCCACCCATATTACATGATATGTCTCTTTCTCTGACCATTTATCTAAAGGTCATTTTTGTATAATCTAATATATAAAATATTCCAATATTTGAGAGAATCTATGGCCTCAATAGTGATTCAAAAATGTGTTCCTTTAAGGATTAACTTCTAGAAAATTCTAGTGAAAAAAAGACTGAATTCATAAATTTAGTTGCATACTCAATCAATATGGGGTTATCTTAATTAAAAATGAATAAATTCATCATTATAGCAGTGAATAATGTGTGAGGATAGGATTTTTTGTTGGAAAATTCTTCAAAATCCACCCATGAAATTCCTTGGTCAAATTTAGCGTAAAATTATAAACCCCACAACTAGTGTTCTAGATCATATAGAATATACGTATCCAACTTCACTTTCAGTTCATCTAGTGTGCCTAGTAAATCAAAGATTTGATTAATATTATTAAGACACGCTTCTTTTAGGGTTCTGAATCACCTCGAAAGATGGGTGGATTCTGCTTCTGGAACTAAATAGAATGAGCCACTTCCCTTGGTTCATCCCTTATATTTCCTCTATCCACAACCTAAAAATCATGTACAATGCTCTAAACTAGGTTTTGGTTCACCTATAGATCAATTGAAACCACATTTTCAGCAGACTAATTCAGTTGGTTTCGATGATGCCTATTGGGTGTCATTTACTATAACCAAAATAAATGCCATTAAGTATCACTTTCTATAAACTAAAGTCTTATCAATTTTAAATTTACCACATCCCACATATCACAAAAATGATTTCAAAAATTCAAAAACTTCCATTTTCAAACCATTTTTGAAAATTCCACCATGATTTTTTAAAATCAAACCATTTTCAACTTTTTTCAAAAATAAAAACTTTTTCACCAAATCATAAATCATTACTTAAAATTAATTATGCACTCAAAGTGGGAAGTAATTACTATCAATGCATGTAATGATCTTCCCAATTGATAAATCCTTGATGATGGGGTTTTAACTTATAGAAGTGACTCAAAACATTCATGTACCAAAACTCCTTAGTAACTTGAAGTTTAGAATAATTAGGCTAGTTATGCCTCTTTTTTCTTTATATTTCATGTTATGATGATCCTATATCCTTATTAATAATACAACTCAAGGAATAAACCATAATTATTTTCAACTCTAGGACCAAACAAAGTGATAATATTTGTAATATACCACCCCTCACCCATTTTCTTGGGAAGAGGTAGAGGTGTTACTAGGCCTTAGGTGACATACACAGGACACCAAAGGATGGAAATAAATTACAATGGATTTATAAAAAACTAAGGTAATATTTTCCCTTCTATAAATAAAACAACCTTACCAAGATAACCATAACCAAACAACCACTATATGATGCTTGAGAATAATGTAACATAACTCAAAGAGTAACCAAGAAAACAAACTATATCAGAGTAAAATGCTGAAAACAAGACCAAAAAAACTCAAAGACACAGAAAACATCATCTTAACAACTCTCAACCCTCTCTATGTTCCAAATCCACAATCCATGCCCTTGGTATCATGATGTATCACTAAAGAAAGGATATATGTTTTCTTTACCTGTGTATCAATATACAATATTTTTAGAATCCCCAAAGTGCCCAAGTATGGGGTGAGTATAAAACATAGTAGGATTCCCACATGGACTTCCAAACTCATGCCATTAGGATAGAATATATTATCACATTAATATAAAATAGTTTAAACCAAAATTTAAATAATTTTATATCAAGGCATAAAACACATTTCCAACTGAAATTATTTCTATTGAAAGAAATCAGACAACTCTTTAAACCATTTAACATTTCCATTTGGAGTTCCCATTTCATGATTTCACTCACACCCACATATAAATTCTCTAGTAACAATTATATACTCATAATAATTCTCTCATTGATCTACCAAGTTTTCACAAGCTAACGAATACTCAAGTACACCAATGGAACACTCCCCTTCTACAATGTCACACTATTGTATGTCAATAGTATACGCCCTTTATATAGGGTCACATCAATGAAATGAGTTCACACCAACCATGTATTCCAAATACCATGTCATACCAACAATTCCAAGCTATTTCTATAAAACAATTATTTTATTCAAAAAAAAATCAACCAATTTTCCATGCATCAATACCAAACCATAATTTTAAAACTATCATTTTAAAATCATGATGCAAACGAATTTTTTTCATAAAACTAACCAATTTCAAAATTTATACAATAGCATCACTAAGGAGGTTTTCCACTAAGAATCACACATAAATTTTAAAATTCAATTCAATAAATTAAAAAAAATTGAAACCAATCATTCAAGTTCTAATAAGAAGAGTTGATATTGAATCCATCTACCTCTCAAAAATTAACAAAACCAAATAATGGCACAAAACTCCAAAAACTCAGCTTGAAACACCAAAAATAAACTTTATATCTTGTTCCCTTCAACCAAAAAAATGATATATCATCATTATTGGCATAAAAATAATATATTTATCCTCATCGGATTAGATCTATGATTCAAATAGAGATAATAAGAATAAATCTAAGGGAAAAAATAAATAATGAGCACTTACAAAGGAATATGTGGCTCCAATGCACTTAGATTTTCCTAGGAATAACTCATGGATAAAAAGAAATTGTCTCTCTATCCTTGGGAGGAAGAGGAAATCCTGTTGAAACTATATTAGGGGTAAAAGAGTCATTAAGGGTCTAAAGTGAGTTAGATCCAATATTCTGGGATCTAATTTGTAATGGTTCATGGTTAGGGTACGCAGTTAGGAAAATTGTTCGCTAATTGTTCATGAACTATTGTCTCAAGGAGAACCTCGTAGGGTTGTATTACACACTTTTAAAAATAACACACCTACCATGCATTAGAAACTATTTCAAATGATAGTAGGATCACATGGTTTCTCCTGGGCATCTACATGGTTTGGCCAAACTATGTCCCAGTTGTGCTCTAGCCCAGTGACCTTTGTTTCCCCTTGGCCAATTTCTTAGAGGTATTGCATGGTTTATACTAACTATTCTCAAACCACGAACCTCCAAAAAATCCTACAATAAGTCCCAAAACCACTCAAAACCTCCCCAATATTAACCCAAACATTATATATATTTAAAATACATAAATATAGGTTCAATTAATTGAAACTAGGCATGCTTAAATTTTCCTTGAATAGATTATATCTTTGAATAGATATGAAGAGATAGGGTGTTATCAAAGATCAACCTTAGATTAGGCTATCATCATGTGTAATTAAAGCCTTCAGATATACCACATATTCTTTCTAAAGTTGATACAGTTTATATTAGTACCTTGTTATATTTTTCGATATTACAAACATGCCCTCCATTTTTATGGATTTTATGAAAGGGTTTTCCACCCTTATATGGATTCCTTTGTCATGGTTTTTTGTGGAAAACATATTAGTGTAGTATCGTACTCTAAGAAACCATTCAAAACATCTTGAGATCATTTTTAATAAACTGAGATAGCATCATTTATATTCTAATTTTGTTAATTTCCACTTCTGGATTGAAAAGGATCACTTTTTGGGTAATATTATCTCAGAATCAGGAGTATCAGTTGACCCAGATAAGGTGAGTGTTTTAGTTTCCTTTGAATAGTCCAAGAACGTTTTTGATATATGGAGTTTCAAAATACTGGATGGATAATAAAAGAATTCCATACATAAATTATCACACCATGTTTCACTTATTAATAGTCTTACTAAGAAGGGTGTGAAGTTCTTGTGGTCTAAGGAATGCGAGAAGGCCTTTCGGAAGCTTAAAGTAAGGCTTACTTTGGCACCAATTGTGATTTTTTCAGAGCCTAATAGAGGATTTATAGTGTTATGTGATGCATCAGTCATCAATTTAGGTGTGGTAGTGATGCAGGTTGATAGATTCATTATGTATGGGTCTCACCAGTTGATACCTTGTGACAATAATTTCTTAACTCATGACCTCATTATTATATCTTTTAATCATGATTTGTTCTATTGGAGGAACTATATAATTAGAGAGAACTTTCTATTGTTTACAGACCACAATATCCTCAAATATATACTTATATAAAATTACTTGAATATCATTCATTGAATATGGGTCGAATACCTTCAATCATTTGAATTTTTTCTTTCTTTCACACTTGGAAAGGGTAATGTGGTTACCGATGCATTGAGCCAAAAAAACATAAGAACATGTCATTCAAGAATCCATTGATGAATTTAAATTGAAGGTCCTTCTTTCTGATATGCATATAGAGTTTCATGAGAATCATGGGAAAACTTATCTTGCAGCCCTAACCGATACCTCTTTACTCCTAGATAGGGTGAAGAGAATGATGTTCTCCAAACCCAAAGGTTTGGTCCTAAAGAAAATTATTTCTAATGGGGACCTGCCTCCATATTGGTCTATCAATGGATATGACACCCTATATATACATTGGCATTTCTATGTTCATAAAAACATGATATATGTTCTAATGTGAGATTTTCATTCTTCTCAGTGGGAAGTTCACCTAGGTATCTCCAATATGTATCATGATATGTGTTTCCAATAATGGTGTCCTAGGATGAAACATCATATATTGTGTTTTATCACTAGGTGTTCCACCTGTCAATAGGTGAAGGTGGAACACCAGGGGACCATTATCTTGTTACATCTGTTATCTATACTGGAATGGAAATGGGAATACATAAAAATGGATTTTTTGGTTGGATTATCGAGGTCACCTTGAGATAGCAATCCAGATTGGTTATTCATGGATCAGCTGAAAAAAGACTCTCATTTCCTTCCTATATGGGATAATTTTTTAGTTGATGAGTTGGGAAAACTAAATTTCTATGAGATTATATGTCTACATAGATTCTGTAATACTATCATTTAATATATGAATTCTCATTTCACATTGAGGTTATTGAAAGGGTTACAAAAATATTTGGGTACATAGGTTCTTCTGAGCATATCTTTTCACCCTCAGACTGATGGTCATTCAGAAGAGACTATACAAATGTTGGAGGACATTCTCCAAGAATTTTTCCTTGATATTAGAGGTTCTTGGGAGAAATATATCCCTCTCTTTGAGTTTTCCCACAATAATATCTTTTAGTATATGATTTAGATGGATCCATATGAGGCCTTATATTCTAGGTTGTGTTGTTCACCCATGTTCTAGTTAGAGGCAGTGATACTAGGTCCCCATCTTGTGCATGATAATTTGGAGAAGGTATAGTCGATCAAGTAGCATATTTCTACCACTCAGTCTAGATATAAATCATATTATGATCATTGTTGATTACCTCTAGAGTACAAGGTTGGGGATCATGTTTTCTTGCGAGTATCACCCAGACTTTGGCATAAATGGATACGGGGGGAAGGGAAGTTGTCACCTCATTTTGTCATGCCTTTTGAGATATTGGATAGAGTCCTTCTATTAACTAATTGGTTACTACTACCAAAAAGGTATTGTTCCATGCATGATTTATTTCATGTTTCACAACTACTCCATTATCATGCTAACATGTATCATACTTTTGATCCTAAGGATGTTGAGTTGGATTTTGATGCATCTATTTTGGAGTATCCCATACAAATCATTGACTGGAGAATGAGTTCTCTACAAGGTCCGTATGTCACTTTAGTATGGCTGTTATGGAATAATGGTCATGTATAGGAAAATACTTGGAAGTGGGAGGCCGATGTACATGCCTAGTGGCTGGAGTTATTCTCAAAAAATGTTCTACCACCCTGGTTTTTCTATGAGGTACAGATTCCTTTAAAATTTGGTTTAATTCCATTTTTTTACCTAATGTGAATGTATAGTGAGGATAAAGAGGTAAAAAGGGTTTTTGGGGCCTGTTTGGAGCTTAGAACCCCAACCGATGGAAGAAACATGTATCCCTCATGGTTAGTAAAAAACCATGCAGCCCATTCCACACAGTTTCTCCTAACCTTAAGGGTAATTTTAGTGCCCAATAGTGGGCTGAAAATTTTTCCCTAACCATAAAATCTAGTCCAAACCCCTGTGAAAAAACAATTAAATTTTTAGTAGATCCAAACAGCACGGTTTGCACATGGTTTTCCAAACCATTCACATGAACTATGTAGGTTTCCTCCTTGGATAGTATTCCAATCACGGTTGGAACATAGTTTGGACAACCCTACATCTAAACCATTCAACCCCTCTAATTTGGTTAAAATTACTATTTTACCCTTCAATTCTTATAACTATTAACCCTCTTTATTTCATATATAACATATAGAAGGCCTTATTTTCTCTCACTTGATCTCCCAAGCCTCCTCTTCTAGGATTTGATCTTGTTTCATCATCCAAACTCCAATCCAAGATCTAATTGTATTTTTGGATGAATCTTAATAAGTAATTAAATCCTTATTATTGATTCATCATTCATATTTATATCAATGATTCTATTTTTATGTCGACTCATATGTCATATTTTCAGGGTGTTCATATATTCTTCCATTTTCTTTTGGTTTGGGCCTAACTAAGGTTTGATATTGGATGAGGCATCTACTATAGCCATAATGTAGGTGGTCTATGACTTTTCCCTAAAAGTCTTGTATTTTATAAATATCCATCATTGTGTGCATGATGGTTTCACCGAGTTTTGCTTCTAAAATTTATCTTCCTTAATTATAATTTTTTATCTTGGGCTCTAAAACCTTAATTATATATGTTATACGTGGTGTTAGAGGTTGGGAGATCAATATCATCCACCCAATTAGGAGGTGTACCATGTTATGACTTTTTCTTATCATTGATATTATATGAGACACCTTTTGGGTGTGATTTAACTTGGACTTGTTAAGGTATGTGTACCTTCATATTTAATAAAACATTAAAATCATGTTATAGTAACTATATATTTATAGATATCACTTGGACTAGTTAGATTATTATAAATTAAATAAACACTGATTGCATGTCCCTAAATTGCCTTTTCATGCTTAATGAAAGTTAATGGAATGAACCTAATAAATGACTATAACTTGAAATGATATTGGTTGAATGTCCCTGAATCACCTTTTCATGTTCAATGAAAGGTAATGGAATGATCCTATTAAATTATTAAATGGAATAGCTGTTACATGGACCTTGATTACATCTGATATAAATGGAATGGATATAAGGTTCCTATTTTTCTTAGACCATTTTCATATGTATAAAAGTGGTTAGGCTTGATCCATCCTTGGATTCCCAAGGGAATAAATTGATCACTTAGAGGATTCCATTCCAATTCACTAAGATGATTATTGTGTGAGATACCCACCACATAATATGGTCATTATCTTATTACATGAATTCCTTGGTGTAGTACCAATGATTCACATGACATATTTTTCAGATATTAGAATGCCTTGGATACTCTCCTTGGGTTCATCTTGATGTATTTAGACATGTGGCACCATAGATTCATCCCATTGGGCCCAATCATTCTTAGGATATGATTACTATGGATGACTGACTGAACTCTATAATTTTTATTGATTTTGGAAACACATAGAACACAACACATAAGAGTTACATCATGGAGGTCTAAAGTAGTGTAGTCCCAACGCATCATTAATAACAAAATTGATTCCACCAGGTAGAAAGGATACTAATTTAAGGAAGATGGATACATTGTGATTTGGGGAAGATTGGGATGACAATAAGTCCACAACCTTATTTCCCTCACACCTTGTGTGAGTGATCTCCATACGAGCACTCATGATCTGTTTTTACTTGCATATATAATATGTTATGCTATAGGGACAATTTCCACAATCTAACAGTGTTTTGTAGAGGATCAAGGAATATATCTCCACCACCTTCATATTAATATGTATTTTCTCACTTAACTCCAACCTCGTAACCATCTCCTTTTCCTCATCCTGAAGGGTGTCACATCTTCCATAAAAGGTCAAGAAGGCAGCGACGACGAACCTCATTGGGTCCCTTATGACACCTCAACCTATCATCTCCCCCCTCATGAGGGACCTATCCATGTTGAGTTTGAACCCACTTTTTAGGGGGTACCAACATACCCAATGCCCATGTCCCATCCTCCTTATCTGGTTGGATGCACCTGAGTTGTGAGGCCTTACTGATGGAGCTCCTTGGCATTATGTACACACACTAACCAAGTACATCAAGGTGTTATTAATTTTATAGATGATTCTAGTTCTAGTGTCGATGATATTCTTCTGGTGGGCATCATTATTAGCTTTCCAAATGGTCCAACATCCTGCCACTAAGATGAGTGCTTGACCTTTCCTCTCAGGATATTGATCACCTGCACCATTAAACCAACAACTGAAAATGTTCTCTTGCATCCCTCCTTGATCTTTCCACCCTAAGAAAGCTCTTTGTGCCTACCAAATCCAGTGAGCCTATTCACTATCAAAAAAAAGGTGATCTGCTGTTTATTTCTTGGTATTTTTACAACAGCAGCATCTGGATTCCATGGTCGCACCCATGCGTTGGATGTTTTCATCAGTGGGCATAGTGTTATTCCTCACTCACCATATCAAGAATTTAAAATTGGGGGGGGGGATTCCATTACAACACAACGTTTCCCCCCATGGGTCACTGGTATTTGGGTCCCTCCTTACACTAGAATAGGCCTTAATTGAGAACTCACCCAACGAGGAGCCCGTGAAGATGAGTCTGTCAGGATCCTCGCTAAGGACAATCTCATTGAAGGTAGAACGTTCATCCTCTTCAAGTACGGTATGAATAAAAATAAGGTGTATGCATGCTTCTCTAAAGGACATATCTGGTTTTTTGACAACATAGAATCCACAACCTCCCCCCCCCCCCCAAATACTGATGCCAGAAGTTCACATCTCTTCTACCCACCAGCCACCTAGCATGAGGATGCATGACCTCCGTGTACAGGTGAATCAACTTCCATATCCCCGATGGATGAGACCTCTACACTACCAAATCAAGGACATATTTATATTTCATGATAATTCCCCATATATTATGTCCTTCCATATCCTCTCATGAAAGTTTATCATGCATCCCTTGCATGTTTGAGGAGACACTCCTCAAATTGATGCCCCCTTCAGCTATTGGTCTTGTTAAACACTTACCTGAGGCCTAGTGATGTATGCCTTCCATCTGTCCATCCCATATGAAGGACACAATTATCCTCTCCATATTGGAAATCACACTTTTGGGAACCTTCATGGTGGATAGAAGATGCATAGGGATAGAAACAAGTACACTATTTACAAGAGTATTGCACCCTAAAAAATATAGGAACTTTTTTTTCCAATTGAAAATGTGCCGCATAATCTTTCCCATAATATTATCGAAATGATGAACATGAAGGGAGTTAGGAATAACTAGCACTTCGAGATACTCCATGGGGAAGGAACCTTTCCTCATATTCAAGTTGTCGTCCAGAGTCATAGCCCTCCTACCTGAGATATTATCAGTAGTATAAGAGAGGATTTTCTCCCTATTCACCACCTTCCAACTCCATTTAAAATATTCCCCTAGAATCCCATTCAGTCCATTCACTAATATCCTACTACCATTAATAAACATAATTATATCATCCAAAAACATAAAGTGTGAGATAACATTCGTAGCATACCTATCCTGATATGGAAGAACATTTCCTGTGCGTAGACCCCTTTTATATAGTAGCTTAGAACATTTTGAGAGAGAATGAAGAGAGTGGGGGATAGGGTATCCCCTTGCCTTAGACCATGAAAGGCCTTGAAGAACCCAAATTTCTTACCCATAAATGAAGTGGAGATTGACACCACACTGAATCCATAGAATATTAGGTCATGGGTTCGGTTAGAGAAACCCATGCAAGCCAAAACTTTTAAAATAAAACCCCATTACATTCTATCATAGGCCTTTCTCATGTCTAATTTTATTGCCAAATTATTCCTAAAGGTATTTTTGTTGATCCCACTAATCATTTCTTGCACCACTCCAATCGCACCCTGTATAGATCTCCCTTTGATGAAGTCATGCTGCTCTGCTTCCATCCTTGTATTTAAGTGAGGCACTAAACATTTATTGAGGATGCTAGCTAGAACCTTGTATGGTATGTTTCACATGATTATAGTTCATTACTGCTCAATGGACCGAGGGTTACTCACTTTTGTTATAATAACCATCTTGGTTGCACTGGCTATGCATGGAATATTTCCTCCCTAGAAGTAATCTTGCACCGCTCTCACTAAATCCCCTTTGATAGTATCCGATTCAGCCCTGTAAAATGAACCAAGTATGCCATTTGGGCCTGGTGCAATGTCTGGATTCAAAGTTCAAACCACTTCTCACACTTCATCCTATTCCAGATGCCTTGTTAATCTCTCATTAATCTCCTTCGTAAAACTACTTGGTATGTCCTCAAAGATCTATGTTGCATCACTTTGATATCCTTTTAATATGTTAGGATTTTCTCTTACTAGTAAACCTTTGATGTTTTCATTGGGAATTACCCCAACTTCATCCCAATCGTTAAAGTATGATTAATCCTCCCTAAGAATATTTGGCATGTGAATACGGTGCCTCTCTTTTATGCATGCTTTGAAAAAGCTGGTATTATAGTCCCCCTCATGATTCCATCTTACTCTAACTCCCTCTCCAGAAATCCTCTCCTGACTTAATATCATATCAGTTAGAAGACCCTTCTTGTACCTTATTTTATTAAATAAATTTCCATCCCATTCTTATTCCAGACTATCCTCCATACATTAAACCTCCTTCCTGATCATAAGAAGGTCCTGATCACAGGTGGGAAAATACTTCCTCCACCTTCATAACAGATGTTTGAGCTGCCTGATCTTGTTATGGAATGATATCCACGAGTTCCATGTGTGAGTAAAATTCCATGCTTCCCTAACCACGTAATTGAATCTAGGCTCTTCCAACCACATCCTATAAAATTTAGTGTGATCATCTCTTGAAGTTATAGAGCTTAGAGAAAGCCACAACAAAGAGTGTTTGGATAAGCACCACACCGGGTGAGAGACTTTCACATCCGGGAATAGAGAAATGACATCCACATTCATTAAGAACCGGTCGAGATGACACCAATTGCGCCTTCCAATTTGTTGATTATTACACCAAGTGAAGTAGTCTCCCTTAAAGCCTACATCCATAGGTCTTGTTCTAGACAAGAACAAAAAAAAGGCATGGCTTGCACTCCTAGGAAAAGAACCTCCCTCTTATTTCTCCTCTATAGTTTCTATAGAATTAAAACTACCCCTGAAAATCTAAGGGGTATTATCATCGATAAGGCCTTCTAAGTCTCACCATAGAACCTATCTATCTTGTGCGTTGAATTTAGCATAAAATAAGGAGAATATAAAACCTTGATTACCTACCGATATTTTTTTGGAGAGGTACTGGTCTGACGCATTGAGCATTTTTTTCGTGATATGGTCCTTCCAGACCAGCCATATTTGGGAGTTGGGAGGGTTACCATGCATGAATACACATACTATGTGCCTCTGATCATACTCCTTTATTTTTCATGACACCTATTTTGGTTCAAGAATTTCCAACATAGATACTGAGTGATTAAATAATTTGTTAACTATGAAGTCGGACTTCGCATGTACCCCTAACCCTCATGTGCTCCAGATTAAAACTCTAAACATTTAACCATGGGTTTCTGGTTTTGTCCCCAGATTTCTGGCCCTTTGAAGGAAGAGACAACTTTGGGGAGCTTATCGCACTAGATTTGGACTGAGAACGGGTGTGCATGCCACTCTTCACCTTTGTGTTGACAGCCTCAGGAGTGAGACCTCCACTGGGACAATCCCTGTGAGCATCTTCTGAAGATACGAGGCCCTTATAATCTATCAAAATTATAAAAGGAGACACTAGATATGATATAGGAGGGGATGATAGCACCGTTGGTGCATGAAACAGAGGAGGGTACGTCACCATCAGCAAGGAAGATAAAGGTAGAGAGGGTTCCTCACTGGACGAGAAATTCTGAGCAGCTATTGATTCTTCAGTACCAAGATCCATCTATGGAATCTATGTAACGGAGATGTGTGAAGTGACCCATAGGACCAGTGGAAATATCTGGATATTACTACTAAGGAATGTCCCATCCGAAGGAGGACCCACTTCTCGAATTTGAAAATGAATTTTCCCGCCCATCCATCGGTTGAACAAGATCAGATCCTTGTTGTAGGATGCTTTCACAATGAGACGTAGTTTGGATGAGGATGCCTCGGATGCCTTAGTAGGAGGGGATACATCCACCCCTTTTCCTCGATCATTGTTCTTCGAAGAGGAAAGTTAGGAAGGGTTCTTCCTAGAAGGCCTCGGAAACTCCTGAGGCACCTACCCTTGAACCTTGCGACAAACTTGCAGAGTGTGACCTGAGATGTGATAGAACGATCATAAATGGGGATAAGAGAGGTAGATAAAGTCCTGACAACAATAATTCATCCCTTCGATCTAGATCACAACATGGTCCAGGATCGACCGATAAATGTCCATATCAACACATATTTGTGGAATCGATGACTCCTACAAACGAATCATTCGACCATCCACACAAAGGTATGTCCCTAGTGAATCCTCTATCACCTTCAGGAAAGAATCATTCATAAGGGGAAGGGGGTCCCAGGGAGAGGGATCCAAACTACCATTATGGGGCTATCCCTCTTGGATTGAACATCAATTGACCGTCGAGTGAGAGAAAGATGCTATCACCCCACCCATCGAGGGAACCTTCTCCACAATCTAACAAAGTCTGCCTTAGAGGCCAGGACGATGCAGAACGCCTTCCAATCCAAGATCAACACAGTGGTCAGTAAGTCAAGTCCCCACAATTTGACACAGTCTTGGAAAACTGAGAGAGTAGGTTTGTCCATGTCGAATCTCATAATCAGGGTCCACTGAATATTCCCCACTTCTTCCTCGAAGGACTCTGCAGAAACCATGAGGACGGGGAAACCATTTTCCGAGAATGAAGAAGCAACCAAGGGATCCTCTATCAGACCTCCCTGACTTTGACTTAGGATTTGAGGAGAAAGAAAAAGCACACCCTTGAATGAAAACGAAGGTGGTTGTTCCAATCCCCTTTTATTCATACTCCATGTGATACTACTATGAGTCGGCCTGACCCCTAAGGTCAAGGATTCCTTGGTTTAACATTGGATCCTATATTATTATCATTATGATCTATATCAGTAATATTTAATCCTTCAAATTATTTATCTATATAAACTAAATCATAATTATTCAAATGAGAACATATCCAGACACTAGCTGAGGTTGAAGTAGGTACATGCTATTTTTTTGTACTTCATTACTTTTATATACTTGCATACTATTTTATTTTATATTCAAATACTGTATTGTACAGACACCGTTGCTGGTGGCCTACTGATATGTTTGTCAAATCATATCCAGGCTTCGTTGGTACCTGGGAAAATTATATGATCACAGGTGTGTAAAAGGGGAAGCATACTACTTTAGACACCTGACTTGCTTACTCTCTTTAGGATGGAGCTTGGTAAAATATTACCTAACCAGGGCTTGGGATTCTTGGATAGTTTTGGACCTTCTGATTCTTTTATATAGAATTTATTGCACTGATTTCCTACTGGAATGTATGTCTAATATTAATTTTGTAGAACCAATAAATTACATCATTATATTTTGTATATGATATAGTTTTCAGTTATTGAGATGGTTATTTATTACATGGTTTATTATGCTTACTTCTGCTACCAGTATTATTCGTTATTATCCTTCTTCTTTTTATTCATCTATTATAACTCCATTGTACTCCACTTTTACTAGAGGGGATAGTCTTTCCACTATTACACCCTAGGACCTTGTATCTAGTTGGAAGACTCTAGCGTGCAGGGAGGCACGCTTGAGGCCGTGTGGCTAACTCGGTTTGGTTACTCATGAGTGAACCGGGTCCAGGACATCATATAGCGTCGCACTATCCTATGCATCCCACATCACATAGGTCTCATAGCATGGGATATCTCACTAGCCCAAAGAACCCATACACATGTTCAATATAATATAAAAATAGGGTCTATATAATGAAAATAGGATTCACCATTTTACATTGATATTTTTCACTTTAACCATAATTTTCATAACAAGGGAATTAGTTAATTTAAAATTCAATTACAAGTTATAGTGTAAAGCACATTATAAGTTTCAATTGGCATTTTATTCTGTTGAAACCAAATAATAATCAAGATATGTGATCATGTAATACATTTTCAACCATTTAATTTAATATAAATTTGACAACTGAGGCTTAGTTAAATGAAATGTCATTTCCAAGTTATTGAGTAAAACACTTTATAAGTTATAATTAAAATTTTATTTAGTTGAATCCTCATAGTAATCAAGTTAAGTTATCAAACAACATTTATTTTATCCACTAAGAAGATTGGTTTAGTAATATGCCACTATACACTTATATAGGAATCACTATATAAATGGTTTCATACACATTAAATAATCAACCCATGTCATAGTTTAAGTAATAAATCATAGACAATCATGTAAATGACATGTGAATACTATGTTCCTAGAATGATACATGAACACACTCCCTCTTACCAGACCATCCAATAGATAAAATCCCATAAATAAATAACCACATAATATTGTTCATCACTCAAGGTGAAATTTATCAATGGTAAATGTGAATAGTAAGTACATTAATCCCATCCCGGGTAAAGTGAACATACCTCGTACATGGGTTAGCTACAACCTGTATTGAGTTCTGTACCAGGTCCCAAAAATTCCCCATCTCTTGTCTAACTCACCTAAATAATCAAATAAAAGAAATAGGGATTTTTTACCACTTGTAACATCACCATCTCGTGACCACTCATAAGTTTCTAAATCATAGGGTTAATGGGACTTCAAGTGTGTCTCCCCATACACTAGTGGCTTTGGACTAGCACCACATGTCTAAAGTGGTACTATAGGGAGACTATACCTGTAACGACCTAGAATTTTATCAATGAAATCTAACTTCTTATAATTATGTTATATGGTATATAAATAATAAAAACATTATTATCATAAGTGAATAATAAAATAAGTGGTATTTAAAAAAACTAAGGTACCTATACCAATGGAATGGTAACTTGATCGTAGGAATACTAGCATGACCATTAGGAATAGTAATCTATCCAATAGAATAGTAACCTCAACTATAAAAGTATAAATAAAATTTTGGTATCTTATGAATGAAAATATGATATGTTTATATCATAGTATAAGTAAATAAATGTCTTAATAATGATAAATTATGTGTTGGTATTTCTGTAAATCATATTTTTTTATTTATAATTTTATAATTAATATAATGATTTAAAAGGAAGTTTTTTTTCATAAAATAGATTCATAAATTAATATTATGTTGTATTATAATTATAAAATAATTTTATGAGATCTTAATTCATTTTTTAAAGGGTCAAAAAATAGATTATAATATTAAAATCGGTATTTTTTTAATAAATGGTGATTTTATATAAAATTAAATTTCTCATATTTAGAAAATTATTTTCATAAACTAATGAATATAATAATAAAAAATACCCCTCTCATCCCCTATATATACCACCCCTCACTGCCTCTTATCCTCACACCTTCTAAGACTTTTATCTTGTCTAAATTCTAACCAATTACATTCCCAAGACTCTTCCCCACATCGAAGGGATTCTATTATAACGAACTGAACTTTTGAACTATATTTGTTTCCTAAATGTTTGTGTTATTTCATTTTATACTTCACAAAAATATATCCTTTAATTAATGAAGTGATACCATTGGGTTTCGACTGTTAAATGACTGTTGGTCAATATGACCGTTGGAAAATAAACTCTTAACGTTACAATTATTGTTTATAAATACAAGTGATCTTGGTTGATTGATACAGAAAAAAGATTTGATGGCCTCATCTAGTAGACTCGGGCCGTACGAAGCCCATCTTCCAGAGCTTGGGAAGGAGGTAGCATCTCTGGGCTTTTCTATGGACCAATCCCAAGATGAGCTTCAACATGTGAAGCTTGAACGTAATCTCCTAAGGGAGAAGTTCAAGTAGATAGAAATTACCACTCGAGCAATGTTGTCTGAGTCACCCCAAGATTCTATCACCATAGCACACCTTACACTTAGGTCCTATACAGTTGTTATAAGGGGATATGTAACGAGGCCTTAGATACTTTTTGTAATCCCTTGGTATAAATAAAATTTTTATTTCTTATTATGGTAAAATTTGTGATTTTCAAATGTATGGATAAATATATGATGAATATTATTGATGAATTTTGTAAAAAGGGTATTTTAAAATATTCATGTAAACTTTAAATAATTAATAATGTGAAATGATTTTCAAAAAAAAGGTCTTATATAGTTGTTATCAATAAGAAATTTAGAGTCTAATAAGATCAACTTGTTTTTTTGTGAATAGTAAAGTATGAATAGAAACATACCCTTATGAATATTAATGAATAGTAATGAGTAGTAAATCGGCCAAAAAAATAGAAACTTCACCCATGAATTTATAAATACAATTTAAACATCTTAAAAGTGAAAAAACAATCATTGTATAAGTTTTTTTATTTTTGTAGGTTATAAATATTTTATTTACAATTTTATAATTAATTTAATAATTTAAAATGAAAATTTATTTTCATAAAATTTAATCATAAATTTTTACTTTATTTTCTTATGGTTATATGATAATTTTATGGGACCTTGATTACTTTTTCAAGGTGTTACAAAATAAATTATAGTTTTAGAGTTATTTTTTTGAATAAATAATGATTTTAATTAAAAATTAAATTAAAAAAAATTATAAAATTATTTTCATAAAATGGAGTTCATTTTTGAATTTAGAGCATCTATATTAGGTTAGGGTAAAGTTTTGGGATTTTTATGAAACAGTTGAATTTTCGGTGAATAATAAAAATACAGTTTTGAGTTTCAGGTGTTTAATGACATCATTGATAATGTAATAATGATGTAATAAATCTGGTCAACTTTTAAATAGTAAGATATGATATGAGGTGTCCTAAGTGGACAATACCATGGGCAAATACCATGGTTAAGCCCATGGTTTTTTAAATACCACCGATGAGGTGTCCCTTGGAAATTAATTAAATATTCCCTCTCTTTCCCTATAAATACCAAGCCATTCCCTCATTCCTTTCATTCCAAAATCCTCATAAACAAATATTTGGTATTTTTACATCCCAAGGATTCCTCCCAAGGGGCCCTCAATCCCCCAAGGTCCCAACCTTCGAGCTTTCGAAGTCACTCTTCAAGGTAAGGGAACCTTTCACCCTCCTCTTTTAAGTCATGACTTCCTTTATGTTATGTCTTCTAGTTTTAATTTTATTATGTGGGGTTATTTATTATATATCATTATTACTTTTAATTTCATGTTAAATTTATTAGAGACCCTTTCCACTATCATCAAATGATTTTCTGAATTTTTAAGTGATGTCGTTAGGCTGCCGAATTTTCGTAAAAGAAATCGTATTTTCTCTTTTCTTTCAAGTTTTCTTTTCATGTGGTGTGTCATTCCACACCATGATATTATTTCTTTTTATTTTTTACCTCTACTTTAAATTATTCATTTATTTATGGGATACCCTTGTCCCCTATATTTTCAATGTTTTCTAAAACCATGTTATATAGTCTTTATGTTGCAGATTTTTTGTCTCGAAATCTCTCTCTTTCTCTCAAGAAATTATCTTTTATTATTTATGTGAATACCAAAATACATTTTCATTTACAGGGGTATTCATCAATACATAAAATTTATCTATTTGATTCTGGAATTTACATACATATAACCCTCACTTCCTTTCCATGGGTTATAAATGACATAATGATCTTTTTTAAGCACTTTTAAAACATCATGATTTTGGAATGAAACCCATTTCTTTTATTATCTATGGGTTATTTATGAAATGTTTGATTATGATCTATGTGTCTCACATAAAAATAAATACATATTAAGGGTTTTCCCTGATATCGCTCCAATGCATTGGGTAAAGAATTTAATCTCTAGAGATGACAAATTTCATGATACCTTGGTGAATAACTATGGTAATTTTTATGACACCTTGGGGATGAACCTCAGTGATATGTTCATGAATGTCTAAATTAAATGTTTTAGCCACATATTCATGTTATTTATAAATTTATTTTCATTATAAAATACCTCTACTTACATTTCTCATGTCTTTATATTTTTTTAACAAGTTCTTATTGATATCACAAGTAAACAGATTCCCTTTCTTTCCATATTGGGCCTTCAAATCACCCTTTCCATTGATGTATGTCTCCAGGTTATGAGATGAAATAATTGTACATAGGATGAAATTTTCAAGAATATTTTCAAGGGGATTTAAAATAGTGTTTTAAGTCTTCATGTTTTATTGTTCCTGATTTCCAAGACACTAGACTTTAAAGATCCTCTGTTTGTAAAATGTAATGAAAAGTTATATAATAAAAGGTGGGATTCCATAGTTGGTATCAAAGGATAGTTTATTTATTTATGGAAATTATGAAATGAAAAATTTTGGAAGAATCCTATAGAAAAGTTTAAATATAGGAATACTTTTTAGTATTTGGGTGAGTATTGAATAAGTGGTTTATTAAGAAAATACATCCTTGTCTGGATATGAGCAGGTAGAGGTGGCTCTAGAACAGATGTACCTAGGAGTGAAAAATCTAACAAGGAGTTTCGAGCTTGACCCGAGGTATCCTGGTACATGATAATGGGCTTTGCTGCACTCTTGGTTATGATACTCCAGGGGGATATTTTTGGTTAATCATAAGATTTTTACGATTCATTATGAAGGATTTATAGAGAAATGTAATTGTTTAAAACATGAAGTTTTAAGACATAAAATCCTTTATAGTTAAAAGATTCATAAATGAAATAATATTCTCACTAAGGTTTTATTTTTTTAGAAAATGGTGGGAAATATGAGTAACTGTACAAATGGTGATTGCAATGGACTATGCATTGATGGCCCTCCGATGGAAGCCAAAATGGAAAATTTCATGCGAATGATGAACCAACTCACTCAAGTTATGAGAAATAACTTGAATCAAGAAGAGAGACTGATCTCACTATGAAGGGAACAACTTTTTGTTGAATACTTTATGCATAAACTACCACCAACCTTCAGTGGATCTACCGACCCATTGATTGCTGAACAGTGGATCAACTCTATCGAGAAGATCTTTTCTATGCTCCGCTGTTCTGAACAAGAGAAGGTTACCTTTTTTGTTTATCTCTTGGAGGGAGAAGCTTATCGGTGGTGGGAACTGATTAAAAACACAAGGCCAAGAGTGGAAGTTGAAGCTATGGAGTGGGAAGAGTTCAGAGGGATATTCTTCAACAAGTATTTACCTCGATCGATGAGAATAAGAATGGATAAGGAGTTTCTCGAGTTGAAGTAGAAGGAGAATGAATCTGTGGGAATCTATGAGATGAACTTCACTAGACTTTCCCAATATACCTCTAGCTTTGTCATGGATCCAAATGGTAAGGTTGATAGATTCTTCGGTAAAATGAGACCTCGTCTGTGGAAGAATCTATCCAACTGAGACTATGATAGCTATGAGCAGATTGTACGGAGTGTGATGAAAGTTGAACTGGAGTTTTGTGAGACGTAGTGGTCTTATAAATCCAATGACAATAATAGATCAATAGATCCAAGACAATGGAGGAGCTTTGATCAAGTAAGAGGAGGAAAGTAAGTGCAACATCCAACGTGTAATAAATGTGGAAAGAAGCATTTAGGGAACTGCCTGCTCGGAAGCAGGAAGTGCCACAAGTGTGGTAAAGATGGCCATATTGCACGGAATTTTTGTAGTGAGTTGAATCCTCAACTCCCAAACACTAACGACAAAGGTAACATGGTGTAGGACCTACATTATGTCCAATGCTATAAGTGTAGGCAACTTGGGAACTTTTCCAATCATTTCCCAAATCTGAGGGCAGTGGAGGGGAATCACCATCAGCCTCAGCATCAGCTAAGGGAGAAAGGTCATGCTTTTGCTATCACTACAGCTGAAGCTGAAGTTTCAAATGATGTGGTGAAAGGAACTCTTGTTGTTCTCTAAAATATATCGAGTACTTTTTTTTATTCTGGTTCTACGCATTCCTTTATTTCTTCAAAGTTTTCAAAGAATTTAGAATCAACCCCCAATTTTCTAAAAGTTGAGTTATTATTCAAGACTCCTACTGGGATTATCAAAGAATCGTCATTTTCTAGAAACTCTAGTATTTAATTTAGAAAGAACAATATTATCTCAAATCTAGAATCCATTCCCATGTTGGAATTCAACATTATACTAGGGATGGACTAGATCTCAAAGTATAATGCTAAGATCAAATGTAAAAGTAAGGAAATCTTAGTAGTCTTGAATGAAAAACCTACAGTTATCTTCCAAGGAGAGATATCTCGACCTGATATATGTCTAAAAGAAACTCTTATATCCTTCTTTATGGATTTGATCAGTGATAAAGAAGAAGGAGATGAGAGTTTAAGGATAGAAAATGTCCCCATCGTCTAGGAATACGTTGACGTATTTCTTGAGGAGTTACCCAGGCCTCCCCATGAAATAGAGGTATATTTCTCTATTGAAATCATACCTGGATCCCATCCAATATCAAAGACCCCATATAAGATTGAAAATGTGGAGTTGGGGGAGTTAAAGAAACAACTCCATGATTTTTTGGAGAAGGGTTTTATCTGACCGAGTGTGTCTCCTTAGGGAGAACCATTTCTCTTTATAAAGAAGAAGGATGAATCGATGAGGCTATTCATTGATTATAGAGAACTGAATGGGATCACAGTGAAGAAAAAATACCCTCTTCCAAGAATTGATGACTTATTTGATCAAATCCATGGGGATCCATTCTTCGATAAGATTGATCTTAGATCTGGTTATCATCAATTGAGGGTGAAGAAAGAAGGTATTCCAAAAACTACCTTCCGATCAAGATATTTTCATTATGAGTTTGTTTTTATTCCCTTAAGACTAACTAATGAACCTGCTATTTTTATGTATTTGATGAATAGAGTCTTTAAGGACTACCTTGATAAATTTGTGGTAGTTTTTATTGATGATATTCTGATATATTCTAAAATTCATGAGGAGAATGAGGATCATCTAAGGGTTATTTTGAAAACTCTACAGAAGGAGATTCTTTTTGGGAAGTTCAGCAAATGTGAATTCTTATTGCAATAAGTTTATTTCTTGGGACACATTGTAACCAATGAAGGAATCACAGTTGGCCCTACAGAGGAAAAAGTTGTAGAGGAGTGGCCTCATCCTACAACAATAACTGAGATTTGTAGTTTCCTTGGATTAGTGGGATATTATAGGAGGTTTGTGAAAAACATTTCACAACTTTCTAATACATTAACCAAGTTAACTTGAAAAGGGGTCAAGTTCATATGGACAAAGGAGGGTGAAGAATGTTTCCAAGAGCTAAAGAAGAGATTCGTTACTGAACCTGTGTTAAATCTTCCCTCAAGTGGATAAGGATTTGTTATTTTTAGTGATGCATCTCTGAAAGGGATTGGGTTAATCCTCATGAAAAATGACAAAGTCATTGCTTATGCATATCAATAGTTGAAGACTCGTGAGCAGAAACATCCTACGCATGATATGGAGCTATTTGTGGTCATTTTTTCTCTAAAGATATGGAGGCACTATCTTTATTGGGAGAAATGTGATATATACACAGACCATCAAATTTTGAAGTATATTTTCACACAAAATGAATTGAACATAAGACAGAGGAGATGGTTGGAACTTCTCAAAGACTATGATTTTTCAATTCATTATCATCCCATAAGAGAAAACAAATTCATTGATGCATTAAGCGGGAAAGACCTAGTTGTTCTTTCCATGATGAGGATTCAAATATATCCTTTGATCAATGACCTAGTAAAGCTGGAAATGGGAATTATAAGGGAAGGGACATCATCAACCTTAACCCAAATGATTTATCAACCATCATTACTAGAGAAGATCAAGAAAGCTCAGAAATAATATGCTTTGTTATAGAAGAAGTTTGAGGCTGTGAAAGATGGGAAGTTTCCTGAGTTCAATATTGATCAATAAGGTGTACTAAAATTTCATACAAGACTATGTGTACCATATATTTAGGAAATAAAGAAGGAGCTGATGGATGAAACTCATAGCTCTACTTTCTCTATACATCCTGGAAGAAAGAAAAATGTATAGGAACCTCCGTGATCTTTATTGGTGGGATAATATGAAAAGGGAGATTTCTGACTACACTTCAAGGTGACTGGTATGTCAGCAAGTGAAGGTAGAGCGACAACTTCCTAAAGGGGTATTGAAACCACTACCCATACCAGCATGGAAGTGGAGCAATATCACTATAGACTTCATTACTGGTCTCCTGAGAGCTTCCAAAGGAAACAATCTGATATGGGTTATTGTGGACCGTCTCACCAAGACATCCCATTTTATCTCCATTCAGGAATATTTCTCTCTTGATCAACTTGCTAGGATTTATGCGAAGGAAGTGGTAAGGCTATATAGAGTTCCACTTAATATCATATCTGATTGTGATCTAAGGTTCACATCAAAATTTTAGAGAAGTCTTCAACATGCTCTAAGCACTGAATTGAATTTTAGTATGGCATATAACCCCCAAACTAATGGACAATCTGAAAGGACTATTCAAACACTCGAGGACATGCTAAGAACATTCTCAATAGAATTTAAATGTGGATGGTATCAACATCTCCCTTTAGTTGAGTTCTCTTACAACAATAGCTTCCACTCGAGCATTAAAATGGAACCCTATGAAGCTCTTTAAGGTAAGAAATGTAGAACTCCTACTTTTTGGAATTAAGCTGGTGAGAGAAAGCTTCTTGGGCATGATCTTGTGCAATAGATGACAGAAAAGGTCCATGCCATCCAACAACACATTAAGGCTTCTCAAAGTCGGCAAAAGAGCTATGTTGACAACCATCAAAGGGACTTGGATTTTTAGGTTGGTGGCAAAGTATTTCTTTTAATTTCACCTTGGAAGAGATTCATGAGGTTTGGGAAGAAAGGGAAGCTCGTCCCTAGGTACATTGGCCCCTATTAAATCCTTGATCGCATAAGAGCAGTGGCTTATCGGCTTGCACTTCCTCCAAATCTAGCACAAGTTCATAATGTCTTCCATGTATCCCTCTTGAGGAAGTACATACCTGATCCTTCACATGTACTAAATCTAGAGGTGGTACACATGGAACATGACATCTCTTATGAGGAGCAGCTGGTCGAGATCTTAGATTATAGAGAAAAGGTTCTACGCAACAAGACTACCTACCTTGTTAAGGTATTGTGGAGGAACCACAAATGTGGAGAAGCCACGTGGGAACCAAAGCAGTCTATGAGTCAGAAGTACCAGAACCTTTTCTCTTCTTAGGGTACGAGCTAAAATTTTAGGGAAGAAATTTTTTAAGGGGAGAATAATGTAATGACCCGAACTTTTGAATAATATTTGTTTCCTAAATTTGTGTGTTATTTCATTTTATACTCCACAAAACTATATCCTTTAATTAATGAAGTGATACTATTGTGTTTTGACTATTATATTATTGTTGGTCAATATGACCATTGGAATATAAACTCTTAACATTACAATTATTTTTTATAAATAAAATTGATCTTGGTTAATTAATACAGAAAGAATATTTTATGGCCTCATCCAGTAGATCAGGACACACGAAGCTCATCTATCAGAGCTTGGGAAGGAGGTAGCACCTCTGGGCTTTTCTTTGGACCAATCCCAAGCTGATCTTCAACATGTGATGCCTGAACGGTATCGCCTAAGGGAGAAGTTCAAGCTGATAGAAACTACCACTCGAGTAATGTTGTCTAGGCCTCCCCAAGATTCTATAACCATAGCACACCTTACACTTAGGTCTTATGCAGGTGTTATAAGGGGCTATGTAATGAGGCCTTAGATACTTTTTGTAATCCCTTGGTATAAATAAATTTTTTATTTTTTATTATGGTAAAATTTGTGATTTTCAAATGTCTGGATAAATATAAGATAAATATTATTGATGAATTTTGTAAAAAGGGTATTTTAAAATATTCATGTAAACTTTAAATAATTAATAATGTGAAATGATTTTCAAAAAAAAGGTCTACTACAGTTGTGATCAGTAAGAAATTTAGAGTCTAATAAGATCAACTTGTTTTTTTGTGAATAGTAAAGTATGAATAGTAACATACCCTTATGAATAGTAATGAATATTAAATCGGCCAAAAAAATAGAAACTTCACCCATGAATGTATAAATACAATTTAGACATCTTAAAAGTGAAAAAACGATCATAGCATAAGTTTTGTTATTTTTGTAGGCCATAAATATTTTATTTACAATTTTATAATTAATTTAATAATTTAAAATGAAAATTTATATTCATAAAATTTAATCATAAATTTTTACATTATTTTCTTATGGTTATATGATAATTTTATGGGACCTTGATTACTTTTTTAAGGTGTTACAAAATAAGTTATAGTTTTAGAGTTGTTTTTTTTGAATAAATAATGATTTTATTTAAAAATGAAATTAAAAATAATTAGAAAATTATTTTCATAAAATTGATTTCATTTTTTAATTCAGAGCATCGATATTAGGTTAGGGTAAATTTTTTGGATTTTTCTGAAACAATTGAATTTTCAGTGAATAGTAAAAATACAGTTTTGTGTTTTGGGTGTTTAATGACATCATTGATGATGTAATCATGACGTAATAAATATTTTTGACTTTTGAATAGTAATATATTCTATGAGGTGTCTCAAGTGGCCAATACCATGAGAAAATACCATGGGCAAGCCCATGGGTTTGCAAATACCACCGATGAGGTGTCCCTTGGAAATTAATTAAATATTCCCTCTCTTTCCCTAAAAATACCAAGTCATTCCCTCATTCCTTTCATTAAAAAATCCTCATCAACGAAGATATGGTATTTTTACCTCCCATATAGTCCTTCCAAGGTTCCCTCAAACCCCCAAGGTCCCAACCTTTGAGCTTTCGAAGTCACTCTTCAAGGTAAGGGAACCTTTCACCCTCCTCTTTTAAGTCATGACTTCCTTTATGTTATGTCTTCTAGTTTTCATTTTATTATGTGGGGGTATGTTATTATATATCATTATTTCTGTACATTTCATGTTAAATTTATGAGATTCCCTTTTCACTCTCATCAACTGATTTTCTAAATTTTTAAGTGATGCTGTTAGGTTGCTGAAATTTCGTAAAAGAAATTACATTTTCTCTTTTCTTTCAAGTTTCCTTTTCATGTGGTTTCTAATTCCACAACATGATATTATTTATTTTTATTATATACCTATACTATAAATGATTCATTTATTGATGGGAGACCCTTTTCCTCTCTCTTTTCAATGTTTTCTAAAACCATGTTATATAGTTGTTATGCTGCAAATTTTTCATCTCAAAATCTCTCTCTTTTTCTCAAGAAATTATCTTGTATTATTTATGTGAATACCCAAATATATTTTCATTTCCAGGGTTATTCATCAATACATAAAATTTATATATTTTATTCTGGAATTTACATACATATAACCCTCACTTCCTTTCCATGGGTTATAAATGACATAATGATCTCTTTTAAGCACTTTTAAAACATCATTATTTTGAAATGAAACCCATTTATTTTATTCTCTATGGGTTCTTTATGAAATTTTGTATTATGATCTATGTGGATCACATGAAAATAAATACATATTAAGGGTGCACCCTGATAGAGCTCCAATTCATTGGGTAAACAATTTAATCTCTAAAGATGACAAGTTTCACGATACCTTGGTGAATAACCTTGGTAATTTTTATGACACCTTGGGTATGAACTTTGGTGATATGTTCATTAATGTCTAAATTAAATGTTATATCCCCATATTCATGTTATGTTTCAAGTTATTTTCATTATGAAATGCCTCTACTTCCATTTCTCATGTCTTTATGTTTTTTATCAAGTTCTTATTGATATCACAAGTAAACAGATTCCCTTACTTTCTTTACTGGGCCTTCAGCTCACCCTTCACTTTGATGTATGTCTCCAGGTTATGAGATGCAGTAATTATACATAGGATGAACTTTTCGAGAAGTTTTTCAAGGGGATTTAAAAGAGTTTTTTAAGTTTTCATGTTTTATTGTTCCTGATTTCCACGACACTGACTTTAAAGATCCTATGTTTGTAAACTGTAATGAAAAGTTATATAATAAAAGGCGAGATACCATATATATTCTCAACAAAATACCAAACCCAAGTTCCTTGATGATTTTCTCAAGGATAATATATTCTAGAGGTAAAATCCTATTTCGTTCACTTTTAATTTTTGTTCAATTCTTATTCTCTCCTCAACTACCCTATCCAAAGAGGCATGATAACTATAGTATCATATATATAATGTAATTTTATTTTTTTAATTTAATATCCATCATAAAACCTCTTATATTCTCATTTTATTCTAAAAATGAAAACATTATACGTAATATGTCGATTAACCGCATTCATAGACTGAGTTTTTATTTTCCATTACCACCTTCAAGGTTTCTTATAAAACCATTATTATTGCTAAACCAGAATTTAATAATAATATTATAACCTTTTTAATGTTCTATAACTAATTTATAAAAATCATATTTAATAAAATGAAATTATTTCATGATGGATGGAAAAACCGGAAAAATAAACTAAAAATTTATCATTAATATTTTATCTAAAGAATCATACTCATATCAAAAAATGGTATATAAGACAATTTAAATTTCTAAATTTTCATTAATAACATATAATTTTAATTTTTTATAATTATTATCATTTTACATGAACTTATATACTTGTATACAATTGAACCATTCATGAAAACCAAGAAAACAAACACTCCTGGAACGATGCAATTGAACACTATAACTCATCAAAATGGACATAAATTAACTTAATTAAATTATAATAAATTAAATACATCTATAAAAGGTTATTCATTTAGTAATTAAATAAACTAATTTTATTATCTAGGATATTAAGTGAAAGTGAATAAAGCCTTAGGAAATATGGTAAAGGGATTCCTGAACCCAACTCCATTTCTTTATGTTATAAATCTTTCATGAAAAATCTCAATATAGTTATTATTTTAATTTTCCTTAAATATAATTTCACTTTTATTACCTCTTATTTTCAAGGATATAAATGTTTACAAATTGGTTTTATGATAAATATATAGATTTTCCAAAATAACTCTTCTTTCCAAAACACATTTTGACTCTTCTTTAGATGGTTTCTTCTTCATTCAAGATTGATGATTCTTATACCAAGTATGTTATTTAATTTTTCATTTTTTAATTCCAAAGTTTATTCATGAATGTATGTTTTATGAAATTATTATGAAACCCATTCATTTACATGGGTTATTTTATGACTATGATTATTATAAGTTCTATGTGGCATGTATGATTATGTAAATATTATGACGTGATGGGTGGGAACATAATTATATATCCCTCTAATGCATTGAGTAATCCAATGTATCTCATGAGATAATGTGAAATATTCATGAAAATTATGATATCCTTTTCACAATGATGATGTTATGATTATGTGCATATGTTATGCATGAACATGATGCTAGATTTGTTCACAAATATGTGTGGTATTTGACCACTAAGACATGATGTTTCATTTTTATGCATTTCCACTTTTCAAGAATTTATCTAATTCTTCCTCTCATTATTATTAAGATGATTATATGATTATTTTATGATGATTATTATTATTATCACCCATATTATTTTTATTCATGTTCCTTATTCATCCTCTTATTGGGATTTCATCTCAACCCTTTTCTTTGATGTATATCCTTAGGTGAATACATGTATTATGGATAAAGTGAGCTTTAAAAGGATAATGAAAATGTTTTGAAAAAAAAAATATTATGTTTTATTATGTAAAATTTATGTATGGTCCTAATTTTCCCAAGACACTAAACCTTCAGATCCTAGTTTTGAAACACAATTATGTTGTTTTTCTTTAAAATTATGTAATATTCATGTAAGAAAAAGTAGGGTCTCTATATTTGTTATCAGAGCACATTTTAGTTAATTTGGGAATTAGGATTAGGTAATGTTAGTTAAAACACTTAGGATAAGAAAAAGTATACGTAAATATCCAAGAATCTTTGTTTTATAAAAATGATTAACATAGGGATCCCATAAGATATGCCTTTAGTGTTAATTTCCTAAGGTAATAAATAATTTATGCTTTGTTGACTTATGTTTTGTTCAAAACTTTTCTATTTTAGAAAATGTTGGGAACTAGGAGAAACTAGGTCAATAACCCATGTGAAGGACAATGCAGTGATTTCCCGAATGATATCCTCAATTTTATAGAAGGTCGAGTTCAAAACTTCATGAAAATTCTTACTCAGCTATCTCTAGAAATAAATAATAACCTAAACCATGTAGCACATATTCCTTCACCCAAGAAGGATAATCCTTCCATAAAATCCTTTATGTGGCAGCGACCATCGATGTTTATTGGATATTTCGATCCACTATACAGGGAACTGTGAGTCAACTCAATGGAGAATATATTTTCTATTCTTAACTATTCTGAGAAGGAAAAGGTGAATCTGGCTATTTATCACTTAGATGGAGAGGTCGATCAATGTTTAGAACTAATTAAAATAACCAAGATTAAGGACTAAATAAAAGAGATGTAGTGGGAATATTTTAAAAAAATATTTCTTAACAAGTATTTCCCCCAAACTCTTCATAGAAATATGGAGAGAGAATTCATAGAGCTAAAGAAAAAGGAAGTTGAATCTTCCATGTATTACAAAGAAAATTTCAAAAGTATTTCATTTTATGCATCGGTTATTGTTATCAACAATTATATAAAAATATATATATTCTTTAGTGGTTTAAAACCATGACTTCAAAAGGATCTAGCTATTCGATAATTTAGAAGTTATGAATAAGTACTTCGATATTATCTTAATGTGGATAAGGAGTTTTGAGAATGGTACCATGGCTATGGATATAAGAAATGAAAGATGGAGTTTCAAGATAGATGATCTAATGACAAAGGTGGAAAGAAAGCTCAACCACCCACATGTCAAAAATGTGGGAATAAGCATCATGGGAACTAGATCAAAGGGATAAGGAAATTTTATAAGTCTGAGAGATAAGGACACCAAGCTCGTGAATGTTTAAGAGACATTAAGAAGTTTTCAAATGCAATGGAGTAAAAGAGAGCACCACCCATGGGTAAATTCTTCAATTGTAGGGAGTAGGGGCACTATGCAATCCAGCTCACTAAACCTCAAGTCCTTGAGGGTAATCAGTGTTAGTATCCACCAGATCCAAAGGAGAAAGGGATAGATTATTCCATAACTACTGCTTACGTGGAGAAATAGAATTAAGTCTTAGAAGTTACACATCCTATTTACTCAATTATGGAAAAATTATTATTTGATCCAGGTTCTACACATTCCTTTATATCCTAAAAGTATTCTATAACTATTCAATTGAAACCCCAATACCTTGAAGTAGATATATCTATAAAAAAACTAGTTTTTAAACCATTGAAACTCAACTATTAGACTCTTCTCCTATTAGTGTGTATGGGAATATTATTCTAGTGAATCTCTTAATACTTCCCTTGGTGGAATTTGATGCTATATTGGGCATCGATTGGATCTTGAGAACACATAAACTATCAGGAAAAGTAAATATCATTTCATATTCTGAACCATAACATGATCCTCTACAAATTCAAGGAAGGACATGAATCTCCTTGGGAAAATCTATCAATAGTGTGGGTGTTTGTACCCTGTGAAGAAGAATACATTTCTCAAATTATTGATTCAAGGGAAGGTATCATCCTTGAGTAAATACCTATTGTGAGGTAATACACTAATGTATTTCCTAACGAGTTACCTAGACTTCTCCTAGATCATCAGGTAGATTTATCAATAGATATCATACCCAGAGCCACTCTTCTCTTTAAATTTCCCTACAGGATGACTCATATTAAACTAGAGGAGTTAAAGAAGAAACAGCAATAAAATTTGGGAAAACAATTCAAACACCCTAGTGCATCTACTTGGGGTGTGACATTTCACTTTTTAAATAAAAAGGATAGATAAATGCATATATGTATCGACTACCGGGAGCTCAATAAGATCACCATAAAGAAAAAGTATCATCTTCCAAGGATTTATGACTTGTTTGATAAACTATGAGGAGATCAGTAATTCTCAAAGGTGGATCTTCATTATGGATATCATCAACTGAGGGTGAAGAAACAATATATTCATAATATTTATTTCCATACAAGGTATGAGAATTATGATTTCCTAGTGATTCCATTCAGTCTTACTAATACCCATTCAATCTTCATGGATTTGATGAATATAGTCATTAGAGACTAACTCGACAAATTTGTGGTAGTTTTTATTGAAGATATTCTCATTTACTCTAAGAGGAAAGAGGAACATGAAGAGAATCTAAGGATTGTGCTGGTGACATTAAGGAAGGATAAATTATAGGCCATGTTCAGAAAGTGTGACCTTTGGGTGTTGTAAGTCACATTTTTGTGGCACATGATCACAAGTGAGGTAATTTCTATGGACCCTTCAAAAACATAGGTAATCAAGGAATGGACTAGGCCCACTATTTACATGGAAATACATAGTTTTCTTGGATTAGATGTGCACTACCAACATTTTCTGAGGAATTTCTCATGATTGTCTAACTCAAAAAGGGGTAAAGTATGTTTGGATGGAAGAATTTGAGGAAAGATTCAAGGAACACAATAAGAGGTAAATAACTACACATGTACTCACACTATAAACAAGTGGAGAAGGTTTTATGATATACAGTGATGCATCAAAGAAATGGTTGGGTTGTGTACTCATGCAAAATGATAAAGTGATATACTATGCCTCATAAGAGTTGAAGATCCATGAGCAGAACTACAAGATGCATGATCTGGAGCTAGAAGTTGTGATATTTGCCTTGAAAATTTGGTGGCACTACCTCTATGGTGATAATTGTGACATATATATTAATTATAAGATTCTAAAATATATATTTACATATAAGGAGATCAATAAGAATCAAAGGAGGTTGTTAGAGCTAATCAAGGACTATGAGTGTTCTATTCATTATCATCTGAGAAAGGAAAACTAGGTATTTTATTCTCTTAGCATAAAATAACCTACAACTCTATCCATGATGTGGATTGATAAGGACCCCATCTACATGGATATGAAAAGGATGGATTTGGAAATCATAATGGAATGGAATAAATACTACCTTTTTGAAATGAATACCCAAATATCTATCCAAGATAAGATCAAGGAGGCACAAAGTGATGATCTTGAGCTACAAAATATGGTGAATGAGGTAAAGGAAGGGAAGATATAAGAGTTCCATATGGATGATAATAGTGTGATTTGGTTTCAAACAAGGATTTTCATGCCTTAATCACTTGATATAAAGAAGGAGCTATTGGATAATTCACATAGCTCATATTTCCCTATCCATCCTCTAAGTGATAAGATGTACCATTATCTTTGATAACACTTCTAGTGGGACAACATGAGGAAGGATATTGTGGAGTATATCTCAAGGTGTTTGGTATGTTAGGAATTCAAAGTAGAGAAACGGAATTCTAAAGGGATGATTTAACCATTTTCTATACCCACATGGAAATGGGTGAATATCACTAAGGACTTTGTCACAGGTCTCCCAAAAACATCCTAAGGAAACAATGAAATATGGGTTGTGGTGGATCGACTCACCAAGACTACCCACTTCATTTTTATTTGGGAATATTTCTCACTTGAACAACTTTACAAGATATATGTGAAGGAAGTTGTGAGGTTTCATGGGGTTCCACTTTCAATAATATTTGATCATGATCCAAGGTTCACATCTATATTTTGGAAAATTATTCAATATGTTTTTAGTACTAAATTTAATTTCATCACGACCTATCACCCTCAAATAGACAGAAAATCTAAAAGGACTATTTAAATGCTTGAGGACATGCTGAGAGACTACTAAATGGAAGTATGATGGCATCAACATCTCCCATTAGTTTAGTTCTCATATAACAATAGCTTACACTTGAGTATTAAAATGAATCCATATGAAGATTTATATGGGAATCTAGGTACAACTCTAACTTGTTGTGATGAAGTTTGCAAAAAAAAGATACTTGGACCTGATCTTGTGTAAGATGTGATAGAGAGGGTTCAAGCCATCCAATAACATATCAAATCTAATCATAGATGGAAAATGATTTGTGCTAGAAACTATCATTGGATCTTGGAGTTCAATGTTAGAGACAAATTATTCCTTCAAATGTAACCATGGAAGAGATTCATGTGGTTTGGAAAGAAAGGAAAGCTTAGTCCATGTTACATTTCCCCCTTTGAGATTCTTGATCACATAGAAGTAGTGTCCTATCATCTTTCACTTACATAAAATATTGATCAAGATCATAACGTGTTCCAGGTATCTATCCTAAGGAAGTGCATAGATGAACCCTCGCATATACTGAATCTGGAGATGGTACAAATAGAGAATAACCTATTGTATGAAGAGCAGTCAGTAAAGATCATAGACCATAGAGAAAAAGTCCTACACATTGGAGGATCTATAAGTATGAAGAAGTGACTTGGGAGCTGGAGGAAGCGATGAAGGAGAAATACCCTCACCTATTTTCACCTTAGTTTGTAAAACGAATATTTCGAGGGAGAAATTTCAAGAGGGGAAGAATTTAATGACCTAGAATTTTATCAATAAAATTTCCCTTATTATAATTATTTTATATGGTATAAATCACATAAATAATAAAAACATTATTCTCATAAGTGAAAAATAAAATAAGTTGTATTTATAGAAATTAAAGAACCTATACTGATGGAATAGTAACCTGACCGGTGGAATAGTAACATGACCATTAGGGATAGTAATCCAGTTAACAGCATATTAACCTCACCTATGAACTAAGAAACAAAATTATGGTATCTTAAAATTAAAATATGATATATTTATATCATGGTATAAGTAAATAAATTTTTTAACAATGATAAATTAAGTGCTTGTGTTTTTGTAAAACATACATTTTTATTTATAACTTTATAATTAATATAATTATTTAAAATAAAAAAACATGAAATATATTCATAAATTAATATTATGTTTTATTATAATTATAAGATAATTTTATGATACCTTAATTAATTTTTCAAAGGGTTAACAAATCAATTATAATATTAAAATCGGTATTTTTCAAATAAATGATGATTTTATATAAAATTAAATTTCACATTTTTAGAAAATTATTTTCATAAAATGAATTCCATTTCTAAAATATACACATCAAAAAACGGTTTGGGTGAATTTTTGGGTTTTTTCTAAAATAGTCGATTTTTTTGTGAATAGTGAAACACTGTAATTTATGGTATAAGCTAAATACATGAATTTTTTAGTCATGGATGATGTAATCACCATACGCTATAAATATACTTCATTATTTAATATATTTATTGATATTAATTAGAACTATTGATAGTTTCGAGGAAAAATAATAAACTAATGAATACAATAATAAAAATACTCCTCTCCTCCCCCTATAAATACCACCCCTCACCACCTCTTCTTATCACACATTCTAATCCTTGTATCTGGTCTAAATTCTACCCAATTTACTTCCCAAACATCTTCCCTATATCCAAGAACTTCTAGTTGCAACAAAATACCAAACCCAAGGTCCTTAAGGAGGTTCTCAACAAGAAGATATTCAAGAGGTAAAATCCCCTTTCATTCTCTTTTAATTTCTTTTATTTTATTATGATCTCATCACCTCCCCTATAAAAATAATAATGATAACTCAAGTATCATATATATACTATAATTATATTTTTTTTAATGGAATATCCATCATCAAACTTCTTCTCCTCTCTATTTATTCTAAAAATGAAAACATCATCTATGATGTGTCGATTCATCGCCTTTATGGATGGCCAGTTTTCATTTTCCATTACCACCTTCAAGGCTGGTTATAAAACTATTAATATGGTTAAAAAGACTTTAATATTAATATTATAAATTTTTTAATGTTCTGGAAATAATTTATAAATATAAAATTTAATAAAATGAAATTATTTCCAGATGGATGGAAAAACCGCCAAAAAATAAACTAAAAATTTATCATTAACATTTTATCTAATGAATAATCCTCATATAAAAAACAAAATGATATATAAGACCATTTAAACTTCTATAATTTCAGTAATAACATATAATTTCAATTATTTATAATTATTATCTATTTTCATGAACTTTCATACTTGTATACAAGTGAATCGATCATGAAAACCACTCCTTGAAAGACGAAATTGAACTCTATAACTGATCAAAATGTCCATAAAAACTTAATAAATTATAATAAATTAAATAAATTATTAATAGGTTATGGATTTAGTAATTAATGAAACAAATTTGATTATCCAAGATATTAAATGAAAGTGAAGAAATCATTCATACAAAAGGTAAGGGGATTCTCGAACCCAACTCCCTTTCTTTGGGTTATACCTCTTTCATGCCAAATTTCAGTATAATTATTCCTTTAATGTTCCATAAATATAATTTAATTATTCTTAACTCTTCTTTTTTATTATATACTTGTTTCTAACTTGGTTTTATGAAAAATATAAATATTTCCCTAAAGAACTCTTCTTTCCAAAATACATCTTGACACCTCTTGAGATGGTTTCTTCTTCACTCAAGATTGATGATTCTAATTCCAAGTATGTTTTTCCATTTTCATTTGGGAATACCATATTTTATTAATGAATTTATGCTTCATGAAATTCTTATGAAACCCATTCCTTTACATGGGTTATTTTATTACTATGATTTTTATAAGTTCTATGTGGCATGCATGATTATTTAAATGTTGTGATGTGATAGGTGGGCTCAGAATTATATATTCATCCAATGCATTGGGTAATGTGATGTATCTAATGTGATAATGTGCAATATGTGTTAACATGAAGCTATATTTATTCATAATGATGATTTTATGATTATTCACATATGTTATCCATGAACATGATGCTAGCTTTTTTCACAACTATGTGTGGTATTTGACCACTAAGACATGATGTTTAATTTTTATGCATTTCCACTTTTCATGACTTTATCTAATGCTTCCTATAAAGATTATGAATATGATCCTATTTTTATATTATTATGGGGATGATTATTCTTATCCATGTTATTTTTATTCATGTTCCTTATCCATACTCTTACTGGGATTTTAGCTCACCCTTTTTATTTGATGTATATCTTCAGGTGACTACATGTAATAAGGATAATGTGAGATTTAGAAGGATAAAGAAGTTGTTTTTAAATAAATGATTATGTTTTGTTATGTACAAGTTATGTAGGGTCCTAATTTTACCAAGACACTAAACCTTTGGATCTTATTTTTGTAACACTATTGTGTTATTTGTCTTTAAAATGGTGTAATAGTCATGTTAGAAGAATTAGGGTCACTATAATACCCACATATTAGAGTAAAAAATAGTAAAAATAAGAATATAAGACATATAATACATCCAAATAAATAATCAATAAAACATATATCCAGGTAAGTGTAGATACATAATAAAAACCCATGCTATATAAAAATGAACTATACAATAAATTTCATGAATTCATACATCAATAAGAGTACATATATATATCCCAAAATTCCAAAATAAAAAGATTGGAATATCCATAAAAAACGATCCCAAGTCCTAGCCTAGTCCCAAAATCTTTTGCTCCATCCAACCAACCCAATCAAGTATCATCCACATGGTGCTTTCTCATCTCCTATTCTATAAAAATGAGGGTATTCTTTGGTACCAACCAATATCTCGATAAGGATGTGAGTAAAAATCAACAGTCCACCACTAATGGAGTTTTAAACATATCTAGTCATATAATACATCCAAATAAATAAGCAATAAAACATATATCCAGGTAAGTGTAGATACATAATAAAAACTCGTGCTATATAAAAATTAACTATACAATAAATTTCATGAATTCATACATCAACAAGAGTACATATATATATATCCCAAAATTCCAAAATAAAAAGATTAGAATATCCATAAAAAACGATCCCAAGTCCTAGCCTAGTACCAAAATCCTTTGCTCCATCTGACGAATCCAATCAAGTATCATCCACATGGCGCTTTCTCATCTCCTATTCTATAAAAATGAGGGTATTCTTGGGTACCAACCAATATCTCGAGAAAGATGTGAGTAAAAATCAACAGTCCGCCACTAATGGAGTTTTAAACATATCTAGTCTGAGAAATAAAGTTCATTTTGATGTGCATAATACATAAATAGAGGAATAATATAAATAAATAAACCATTGTTAATCCTCAGGTTCAAAAGTGACACCTAGTATTGACAATACCTGATTTTCCCTTATCTAGATATATTTATCCATAATATTTCATCAGTCATGACTTTTGAACCCAATGGAATTACCCATGGTGTTCTAAGTAGCCAAGAATCATCATTAAACCTAAGGTGGAATCACCCCAAGTAAATATAAAACTTCAATAAACAATATTGATTCATAGGAGAATGATCATATGCAATCTAAGTAATTAGGAATCACTTTCCAACCCAAGGGATATCACCCTTGGAATTCCAAAGTTGTAGGAATTGTCTACAAACCCAAGGGGTGTCACCCTTGGCATTCTAAATATTTATTTTAATTGAATAATAGAGGTATCACATTAATAAATTAATTTAATTATATAGGCAATGGGTCTCATATTTAGGCACTAAAATGGTCTCCCTATCATTTATCATTTAATTCCCAAGACAATCCCCATGGAAAATCCATCTATCAATTCAATTAATTTAATTTAATTTAGAAGCATCAATCCTCACATAATAATCACATACCCAGAACCTATAACACATCCTAGTAATCCTTATCCATATAATAAGTCAATTACTCTGATCGTATATCAATTATAGGCTAACTTAAGGGTCGCCTATTTAATTAACCAAACCCTATTTCCAACTAAAACACATCTAAATTGGTGGATAATGTCTCGGTCACATGCACATAGTCACATCATCAGGCTAAAGCACCCATAGGGTTGCCTCTTTAATTTTCCTAAGTCATTTACCAAGGTTACACACACCCCATGGGTGGCATAAAACTCAGTATAATCTCCAATAAGAAATTAGTGTCTCTTGAGATGTTTAATTTCAAGAATTAGGGCCATGGTATTTAATTTATAATTTTAGGTCGAATGCCTAGTAATGTCAGAATAAACACAAAACACATGCATAAATAAAAATAGTTCAAATTTATGTGACAGATTATAAGCCTCCTACCTCATACTCATATACTCCCACTCATCCAATACCACCCTTTGATTTAGGATAATCCAGTATAAATCGCAGAGGTGGATGAAAATTCTATAAATGGTAAAAAAACACATAAATGAAGAGAAAATTATTGACAGTGGGAGAAATGAATAAATAAAATAAATAGAAGATTAGAATTATAGATAGCTTCCCAACATTATGTATGGAATAAAAAATGGAAGAGGGAAGGTGGAGATCCTTATCTTTGAAAAAATAATAACTTGTGGGGTAGGGTTCCTATTATGCGCAACTTCCAAAAGGGAACCCCATTTTATTTTAAAACACCCTGACACTAAAATACCACTTAAATACATAAAACTCCATTTGAGGGTTTCACCGAATGAATCATAGATTTACCCCTTGAGTTTTTGAGCCCAAAAACCTTGGGTTATTTCCCTTGATTATTCATGATGTGGCATAAATTGTCACACCATAAGCCCTTCCTAAATCTTCCTAGCGATTGTGGGTTCCTTCCATTTCTCATAATCTCAATATCAAGTTCCAAAAATACATCCTTTGGTATAAAATTAGAATATTACACATGAAATGGAAGGAATTAATAGTATTTTTACCTTATATAATGTTTAGGGATTTACATCACTGAATTAGGAATCTCACATTACTTAAGGCCATATATGATTAGAAAACCCAAGACCCTCTGAAAGCCTGATAAACACCAAATCTATCCTTGGTTAATGAGTATAATGTAATTCTATCATGAGATAATACAATCACCGACTCCCTAGTCAAATCTATATCACCATTCAACACTCTATACACTTAAATACAATGTAGAATGAGTGAATTTGGTGAAGGGAGATAGAAAATGAAATTATTGGGAATATTAAGGTTATAAGAGTAATATCACACACAATTCAACTCATAAAAAACAATCAAACCCTGAAAAAAAATACATGAAATATAAAATCACAAAATTAGAATTACAAGGTGTTCCCCCTTATATCATCCATTAGTTAGCCTTTATGACCAAGGAGTAAGAGACGCACCACATGGGGAGAGATAAATAATGAACACATAATAATAAAACACTGAAATATTATACTAAAATATAAATAATTATAGAAATATAAACCAAACTAAATATCATAGTAGGGAACACCTACAACGGATATTAAGGTGTTGATTTTTAGGAAAAAACGAGATTAATATATCATGTGATGAATTCTATTTTTCTTGGCTAAATGGTGGGATTTCTACACATCATGAAATTATAGACTCCTCTATATCTCAAAAATTATCCAAATTATTTTTTATCTGCTTCTGTTGATGTGTAAAGGGAACATTTAGAAGTTCTATGGTGATTACCTGATTTATACATGTAATGTCAATTGAAAATTTTACTTTTATATGATTATGATTCTATATAATATACTTGTAAGTAGATTTTCATCCATGGATGAAATGATCTTCCTAAAGCTTCCTAAGTTTTCTTTAGTGATCTTGGGCATCTTTTGGATATTTTCATGTGGGTTTGGTTGTCCCTTAGGGTTAGAATAAATCTACTTTATAAAATTATTGGTTCATGTGAAACAATCACACATAGAAACTTTGTGAATCATTGATTATGACTTGGAAGATAAGAGTGTGTTTAGGTTAGTTCTAGTGATTTGTTATTGCATATAGAAGAAGAAAATTGGTGGCCAGTTATTTTAATATGGTCACTTCCCTAAAAATTACTCCTACACAACTCCTAACATGGTCTGGTTAATCTTATGTGGTAGCTGGGAGGCATGGTTATTCTTATGTAATCTTTTCAAAACATCATTAAATTTGACATAATGGTAATCTTGTGAGTTATTCTAATGAGAGATTCTAAATTTTGATTTTAATTTTCTCTAGCTTTTGTCCGGTACTTGTTAATATAATGTATTGAATCATCCCACCGAATTACCCCTCGTAGTGATGATATGAAAGGTTTATTCACCCATGTAAATATGAAATTCCAATTTATTTAAACGTTGATATTTCCCCATGGATATTAATCTTACATAGTGGGAAGGTTATGGGGTTTAATCTAATGTACCATAGAAAAAATCCATTTTAATCACATATGTTTCTTACCCCAGATTAGATAATCTCACACAACACTGTAAAATATGGTTTAATCCTATATGAACCTTCAGAATTTGTCATTATTCTCATGAAGAATTGATCTTCATGTAGGATTAACTTCAAACCCTTAAAAAAATTAAAACTAAATTTTAGAAATATTTCCATAAACAATTAAATCTATAAAAATAGCAAAATAAATTAAAATTATGAATTAGTCTATTTTTACATTAAGCCCATTGTTTACACTCTTAAATGAAAATACTAGTATTTATTTATTTATAATATAATATTTATTTTAATTATACTAAAATATATATTAAAAATATTAATAATATTGTTGAATCAATATTCTTTTGAAAATTTTCTATCTTTTTTTGGAGATACCATTAAAAATTTCATTTAGAAAATTTTTTTCTTAACTTTTTAAATTGTTACTTTATGGTTGATAAGAGTATTATGTTAGGACATGTGGTTCCTAGAGATGGTATCCAAGCGAATAAGTCTAAGGTGGATATTTATTCACTATTTTATCCAAGTACAATTAAAGATATGAGATTTTTTTTGGCTATGCTAGTTTTTATAGGAGATACATTCAGTATTTTGGATGAGTTTCCTTCCATTTGACTAGATTTATTACTAAAGCATCACTGTTTATTTTTTATTAAAGTTGAATGAGAGTCTCCAAGTAGATTAAGTAGAAACTTATCTCCCTTCCTATTATAAAATCACTAAGATAGAAATTCCCTTTGATTTGATGATTGATGCATCTAGTTATTATCTTGGTGTTTTATTAAATCATGGAGTGGAAAACAAATCCCATATAATAGTTTTTTCATCCACAACTCTAGAAGATACCCAATCTAATTATACAATAATTGAGATGGGATTTTTTTCCTTTTTTTTGTTATAAAAATTTAAGTGATATCACTTATTGGGTTTCAATGTTGTTAAATTCGCTGATCACTCTACCATTAAACATATTATAAATAAAAATATAACAAAATCAAGACTGCTTAGATAGGTTTTGATTATAAAGTAATTTGATGTAGAATTTTTGGATAGGATAAGATGTGAGAATTTGGTAACATATTATTTTATTATATTAATGTATTTTAAAAGAAATAACCCATTAAAATATCAACCCTTTAGGGATTCAATCCAAAATAAAGAGTTATATATTACTATAGTGAGTGAGAAACCATAGTTTTTTGATAATGTAAACTATTTTGAAATTCATTTGATACCTCATTAGTTTCTAAAACAACTTAAAAATAGTTAGTAAGGCTAGGAAATATATACATTATGGACTATACTTATTTAACCATGGGAGTGACCAAATCATTAGAAAATGTGTTATTAACCATGAAACTCCTTCACTTCTAAAATTATACAACACTTTGTTTTAGTGGCCACTTAGGGCTATAAAGGACAACATTGAATTTAATTTATAAGGATTCATATGATTTTATATGATATGTAGAGAGTGATAATTTCAAGGAAGCATTTATAAGATGAATGAGATTCATCAAATGACTATTTATTTGTGATATTTTTTATGTATGATTCATAGACTTCATGGGTACTTTTCGAAATCTATTATATTTCTTTACATGTTGTTTTTTGTGATCTATGTTTACAACTTATTAGAGTCTTTCAAAAAAAACTAATGATGAAAAGGTGGTTTAAAAGTTTATGAGAAGTTAATTTTTAGTAGATTTGGACTACATATATTTATTTTAATTGATTCAAGAACCAGATTTTTTATATAACCTTGGATATGGTGTTGAATAAATAAAAATACAGTTATAAGGCATCCACACCAAACCATTATCAAACTGATGGTATGAATAAAGTATCAAACAGGTAAATATATCGTGTTTTTTAGAAGTTGTTGTATCTAAATAGAAAAGATTGGATTAAAAAATGGATGATTCTATTTATAATAGATATGCACTAAAATAGATTAATCATATGATATGATTCATCTATATCATAATCCTAGATAAGCATGTGGTGTCGATATTGATCATTTGTTTATTAATTTTACTTGATAATTTAATGGTTTAAATCCCGAAAATCTTTTATTTTGATGATAATTGTTTCATATTTAGACTATAGGAGTATTTCAAGTTAAATCATTATAATTGTTTACTTATTGTATTTAAATTTTTTATTTTGTCTTTTTAATTATTATTATATATCCTAGAATTAATTTTAGATGTATTTATAATTATTTTTTGTGGTCGTAGTTTATTTTTTGAATAAATTAAAAAGGTGTTTTGTATTTAAATGAGAAATCTAGAATTGGTGGAGTGCACTGCTTGTATTTTCAAAAGGAGTTTATTCTTGGAAATATGAAAAAGGCATTATATGAATTTGGGGGTAAGAGACTTACTGATCATATGACATCATCATAGTCCCATCGTAAGACTTTGGATGACTATTTCATATGAATTATAATTCCATTGTATGAATTTGAGGTTTTCCATCATATGACTCTTGAGGATTCCAATAATATGAATTTGGATTGTGAAGTTCATATGAATTTTTCTGATGAAATTTTTGTAACATTGGTGGTTGGGAATTGCACCATATGACTTTGAATAAATTTCAAGTGTTTACTAAAAAATGGATTAACTCAAGACAAAAACCCCAGAAGATTAGGCTAACCACCTAGAGGTAACTGACCAGTCATCACCAAGATTCTTAGAATGGGTAGGAAGACAAGGTAGGGGACTTAATGAACATATTACTTCATCCAAGTGACATCGTATGACTTTGGATGACCATTTCATATGACTTATAATTCCATCATACGACTTTGAGGATTTTCATCATATGTCTTTGAGGATTCCAATAATATGAATTTGGCTGGAGAAGTTCAAATGACTTTGGCTACTGAAATTTCTATAAATTTGGTGGTTGGGACTTTCACCATATTACTTTTAAGTGATTTCAAGTGTCTACTAAAAAATAGTTCTTAACTCAATCCAAAAACCCCAGAATATTATGCTACCCACCTAGAGGTAGCCAGCCAATCATCACCAAGGCACTTAACATGGGAGGGAGGCCATGGCAGGGGACTTACTAATCATATGAATTTATCCCAATTCCAGCATATGAATTTGGATAACCATTTCATATGAATTATAATTCCATCATATGAATTAATATTTTTATCACATGACTTTGAGGATTCCAATAATATTACTTTGGTTGGTGAAGTTCATTTGACTTTGGATGATGAAATTTGTATAAATTTGGTGGTTGGGAATTTCACCATATGAATTTAAGTGATTTAAAGTGTTTGCTAAAAATAGTGCTTAACTCAATCCAAAAATCCTAGAAGATTAGGCTAGCCACCTAGAGGTTGCCGACCAATTATCACCAAGGCACTTAGCATGGGTAGGAGGCCACGGTAGTGGAATTATTGATCATATGAATTCAACCCAGTACCATCTTAATAATTTGGATGACCATTTCAAATGTATTATAATTACATAATATGACTTTGAGGATTTCAATCATATGAATTTGAGGATTCCAATAATATGACTTTGGATGGTGAAGTTCATATGACTTTGGCTGATGAAATTTGTATAATTTTGGTGGTTGGGACTTTCACCATATGACTTTGATAAGATTTCAAATGATTACTAAAAAAATAGGGCTTAACTCAAGCTAGAAACCCAATAATATTATGATATCCACCTAGTGGTAGCTGACTAATCGTCACTAAGGAACTTAGAATTGGTAGGTTTCCATGGCAGGGGACTTACTGATCCTATAACTACAACCCAGTTCCATCATCAGGCTTTGGATGGCCATTTCATATGACTTCTAATTCCATCGTATGACTTTGAAGATTTCCATCATATGAAATTGAGGATTCAAATATTATGACTTTGGCTGGTGAAGTTTATATGACTTTGGTGATGAAATTTGTATAAATTTGGTGGTTGGGACTTTCACCATATGACTTTGAAGTGATTTCAAGTCTTTATTAAAAAAATAGTGCTTAACTAAAGAAAAAAACCCATAATATTAGGATATCAACCTAGAGGTAGTCTACCGATCATCACGAAGGAACTTATCATGGGTAGGAGGCCAAGGATGGTCATCCCTGACCTGTGAGTGTACACAGAATGGTCTAACATTGTGTGAAGAGTCGAGAACCACTAAGGGGGTCAGGCTCGATAGACCATTTGAATAGTTCAGAAATAATGGATTTTATTTAGGGGATATTTCTATGCCAATTATGATATAGATAAATCTACTCAAGTGGATAATATATGTTGTATAGTGAGTGGGGTATCATTTTTCACTATTTAAACATGTGCTCTCAAACATTTCAAATTTCATTACTCTATTATTCTTCTATATTTTGTTTTTCATAATTCTCATAATACTGAGAATCAATGATCCTTTATTACAATACTTCAATACCACCATGTAGGGTGAGTAAATATCGAATCCACTGCTATAAAATCTATAAATCGCCATAGAAGTACAACCAAAATCTAACTGCATGATGTTCCACTGAGAAGGCTTGAGGGAGGTTGGAAATACCATTATTATAAGAATTTAATCTCAATGGATGGATATGTGATGATGAATGAAACCCTAAAAAGGTGAAGATTTCCACTACACAAACTAAAAAATTCCACAGATAAACAGGGAAGCTCAATACCAACAGGATAATCCTTTGGGGATAAATTACACATGGGAGGATGGAGTTTATTTTTTTGGAAGTAACATTGCTTGATTGAATGGGCCGTGTGAAGTAAAAAAAGGTTTTGTAAAGGTTAATTCCCATTTCAGTGGGATGTCTCAAGGTTTCTATCCACTATTTCAATTCCTTATAGAGATACATAATGGTATTAGCTACACCAAAAATATTGTTTAAAGGTATTCAAATCATTGTGTGAAAGTAAAAGTAGTGTGTGAGGGTGATGTGAAAGATATATAAAGATCATGTATTGAATTAGTTACATAAGGGTTGGGACTAGACCTGTCTAAAGGACATTATCCATAGAATAAGCTATATACATGTCATATCACACCTCAATACTTATGTAAATGTGGGTTTTTAGGCTGTATAAAGGTATCCATGTGGCTAAAGTCGCAATGTAAGGGTGATATTTCAATGTTAGGAACTCACGTCAAGGTACGTCCACTTTTATGAAGATTGTGGAAATGTAAATCCATGAATTAAATTTAAGAATAATTTATATGATTTTGATATTTTATTTAATGAATAAATAAATTTTGAAGTTGTGATTCATGAGGTTTTGAAATTTTATGATCTTATTAGATATTTAAGTGAAAGAAATGAAGAGGAATGTGATCTTACTTTGGTCATGATATTTTTGTAAAAATGGTGTAGGTTTGGCCATCGAGATCCTTTCATGAATGAAGGGAATATTTTAGAAGGATTCTTATAATAATAAGAGGAATTTATTTCCTATAAATAAAGGATAAGGCTATTGGGAAGAGGATTGGAGATTGCAGTTGAAGAGTTCACATTCTAGAGGTTGGAGAGTTTAGTACAACATAATTGATACTATTATTTTACTACTTTCATTTTTTTTATTAGTTCTCTAATATTTTTTCCTCCCCTGTTCATATTTTCAAGCCTTCTAATAGAGTGGTGAATTTTAGAGTGAATGGGGAAGTGGATGTTTACCTTTTTAAATGCTTGAGTCTTCACACCTTAATGAATAAAATTCTCTATATTTTATTAACTGATTTCAATAATCAATATAAATTCTTACTATAAATTGAAAAAAAATTGGTTTTCAATATATTTATCATTTATTTCTTTATTCGGTGATCCATAATCTAACTCCATTAATTTTTGGTCTAAATATTATGGAATATTCAAGAGCATAGTGGTGAAGTGATAAGTAATTATTAGCATGTGTAGAGTGGAAATGGACACTCATAATTGTTTAGGAAGAACAATACCTGATTTTGTATTTCCTAAGTCAACTAGGGTTAATTCATTATTACACTTAAACACATAGGAAGGAGGTAAAACTAACCTGAGATTTTATTTAGGGATATTCTCACCAAAACTATTCAATCAAGGGTGAGAGGAGAGGAGATTATTAATCCACACAATTATCATTTAATAAAAATAATAGTTGAATAAATTAGTTACTAGGATAAAATTTCAATTATAAAACCAACCCTCACCTGATCAGCCTTCTCGTATAACTATTTTTAATCTCTTTCTTCATTTATTTCTTTTTTTATAATCAATCAATTTCAAAACACCACCCTTTTTTATAACTTAAGTGAGAACATATTTAAATCATTCATATTGGGAGACTACCCTAGGTTTACTAATATTACTAGGTTTATCCTAGGAATAATTATTTTCACCACACCCCATTAGGCATGTGTCAAATCTTGGAATCATTATTGGGGAGGTAGTTTAAAATCTCTAAAAATAATTTACATGACCAGATATTTAAATGAAACAATCTTTAACTTTGATCTAGAAATGGAAACTATCTATTAACTATAACTAAAAATTTGAGTTTACAATATAATTTTAAATAAATACCTCTTCGATACTTGAGTGATTCCATCTGTGTTCCCTCTGATCCTACAATCATGACTTGAAATCCCAACAAAACATTAATCTACTTGGGTACACCTTGATTATTCATCAATAAAACTAAATTTATATGATTTATTGAAAAAATTAATTTGAGATAAAAACTAGACTATTCAAACTACTTATAAAATTACATGGATTGGTAAGAGAATACCCAAACAAGAATATCAAGGAGTTCACACTTTTCCACTAAACACTCAATCCAAGAAGATTGCATGGGGAGGAAGTAAAGTGGGAGGAATTCCCATTTTCACTTGATTTAGCGACCAAACAGTGGTTGTATATCTCACAACCAATATAATTCCATGACTAATATTACCTTAAAAAATACTTCCTTCAGATATTCTTCCCCGCCATTGAGAGCACTTCCATCAGGAACTTTATTCCACCATAAAAACTAATGGAAAACTCTATATGATTACTATGAGAGATTCAAGAAGCTATCAGCTAGTTTCCCACTTTAATAAATTTAGGATAATCAATTACTTGTTTTATTTTACCAAATTTTATTTGAAATTTATTTAAACTTACTTAATATATCATTTGGAGGAGCTTTGATAGAAATATCGCCAATAGAAACCAACGGATTAATCGAAAATATTCCCTAAAACTCACAACAATTTGGAAAATGAGGTATTGATACTAGAGGTATTCATGAGGTAAGAACCTTTAACACATCTACATTTCTGGAATCTTGACTTAATTAACTAACCATCCTTGTGATATAGGTTTCTTTTAGATAGACCAGTTAACAACAATCACCTACCAAGGTTTGTGGTTTATGTTTTTCTCCTACCCATTTTACTGACCAATGTATTGAAGTACAAGGAATGGAGAGTTGTGTAGTTGAATTTCATACAAGGAAATTCCTATAAAAACTAGGGATATAGATACAATTCCCATGTCCAATTTGGATTTGAAAATTAGCAGAATCAATTCATACCACCCTACTAAAACCCAAAACAGCAACAACTACCTCCTGATTAGAAAAAGTAGTTCCAACCAAACCATTTATACCAAAAACAACCCCACAAATAAATAAACTTATAAAAACCTTTTTACTAAAAAAATACCATAATTTATAGAAAAATAGGTTTATGAATATTCATTCACTAGTGTATAACCCCCAGTACAGCAACAAAAAGAACCTAGAGTTGAAATTATAAGGAATGAAATGAAGGATTTGAAGAACCATATATGTATTTTAAGGATGTTTTGTCAAAAAACCAAATGAATTATTATATAATAAATAGAGAATAAAACAAATTATAATGTGAGTATGATAAAAAAGTAATTTTTAAGTATATTTACCCCAATTCTGCCCCTAATCTTAAGAAAATCTCACTAGAACTTGAAGGAAACCAAGCTGGAACTTCTGAGAAAATTCATGACATCCATCCACCATAATAGGAAAATTGATATGATGGTGATAAGGATAAAAATATAATAAATAATAAAGAAACACCATTATAATGGAATAAAATATAGAATAAATATATACCACCCACATTCCCATCAATAATGATTTGATTCAATAAAATCTTAGAGGGAGAACTTTAATGGTAAATTCTAGAAACATTCCAAAAAGTTGAGAGTAATATTCCTCTCATGGAGTCACTAAAATAAATTCCAAGTATGTTAATTTACTATTAAAAATTTTCACCAAGAATATGAGGCTTCAAGGAAATTATAATATTGGTTTAGGAAGAAGTCTATCAGCTTTATTAACACTATAATTACCCACCAAATATCAAGACCTGAGGATATTTTCTATCAATTGAACTATTGGATATATAAATGATTTTGATTTTTTACATGATTTAGGTGTTTTTATAAGTGTTTGGATTCAATTTTTGTTTACTTCCTTGTATATGTAACAATTAAATCACACTATAGTGGTGGTACAACTTGAAAATATATCTATAGACCTTCTAACTAGAGTCATGGAAGATGTGCTAGTTAGAGTCCAAGATATATTTTTCCTAGAATATTTATATGTACTCAAAATGGATTAATATAATATCCCATCATACTCACCAATAATTTTTAATAAACCTTTCCTAAATAAATCCATTACTGGAATCAATTTATATAAAGGAACCTTTACCATAGATTTTAGAGAAATCATTTTCTACTTTAACATTTTCAACTCTATGAGGAAACCTTTATATGACTATTCAATTAATAAATTTTTACCCATTAAATATAATAAACCATATAAATATTCAGGTTTGTTTCATGAATTTATGTCCTTGGGAAAACATTTAATTTTTGAAAATCCCATAGAGATTGAAGTTATTCAGAATTCTGGAAAATCTATTTTTAGATTGGAGGAAATAGTAAATTCTAAGTTTTCTAATGAATACAGTTTTTTGTTTCATAGATAATAAGTTGATATGTTATATTTTTTATAGTTATTCGTAGATTTATAAGTTAGGAATCAAAATTTAATTTTATATTATGAAAAACCCACAATTATGGAATTAAAGCACCTACCCAATGATTTGAAATGTGTCTATTTGATGGAAAAATAAAATTTTCCAGTAATAATTATTAATTATCTATCCACAATCCAATAAAAAAACTTATAGATATTTTGAATAGAATTTGGAAAGTTATATGTTGGGTTTTTAGTGATATTCCATGCAATAATCCCAGAATATGCACATAAGGAATTTTTATTGAGGGTGATTTCAGACTTGTTAATGATCCCTAATAAAGGCTAAATACCACTGTGATGGAGGTAGTAAATGTGGAGATAGAGAATAATTTAGAGTAGAAAATCATATACCCCTTCTCTAACTCAAAATGGATCAACCCCATCCATGTAGTTCCAAAGAAAACTAGCCTAACCATTGTGAGAAAAAAAGTGTTACTCCCTATAAGAATTTAGAATAATTTTAGAGTTTGTATAGACTATAGGAAATTAAATCAGGTCACTGGGATTCATAATTTTCCTATACCATTCATTTATCATATATTATATATATTAATAGGAAAAACTCATTATTGTTTCTAAGATTATTTTTCAGAATATTTTCAGGTTCCCATTACTTTAGAGGATTTAGAAAAGACCACATTTACCTGTCCCTTTGGAACCTTTTCATACAAAATGATTCAATTTAGATTGTTTAATTACCCATATAAAATTTATAGGTGAATGTTAAGTATATTTTTTTATAAAATTTAGGACTTATTAGATGTATTATTAAATGGACTTACTATTTTTAGAGATACATTTGATCATTTCGTAATGAATTTAGATAATGTTCTGAAAAAATATATTGATAAAAACCATGTTTTGAATTTTAAAAAGTTTCATTTTATGGTGTAATTATTCATGGTCCTTGGACATATAATTTTATAAAATGTAATTCAATTATATAAATCAAAAATTTAATTGATAAATTATTTTTCTTTACTCAGATTGTATAAAACATATTAGATCTTTTCTAAGACATTCAACATATTATAGGAGGTTTATCAAGGACTTTTATAAGAATACACTTCCAATTTATAGATTAATTGTTAAATAAGATAACTTTGATTTTAATATTTAATTTATGGAATCATTTGATTAAATAAAGATAAGATTAATTACCTCACCAGTGATCTGGCCACCAAACTTGGAAAAACTTTTTGAACTACTTTTTTATTCTTTAAATCAAGCTATGTTAGAATTTTTTTTTCAAATAATTTAAGGGATAACACAATTAATTACTTATGATTTGATATCCATGGATTTTTTCCAACTCAAATACACAACCATAAAAAATTTCTTATAGTTTTCTTTTCATTAGATAAATTCATATCCTTTTTTCTTGGAACTAAAGTTACAATATTTTACGATAATACAACCATTAGGTACTTAATAAAGAAGGATGAATCCAAATCAAGGAAATTAAGATGGATGTTGTTACTTTAGGAATTAAATATAGGGGTAAAAGACAATAATGGGACTAATAAACAAGTGGTTTATCACCTGAGTAGGATAACCAATACTACTACAGTTAAAATCCCAAACCAAGAACTAATGAATGATCACATTCTAGAGAAAAATTATACTTGATTGAAGGTTAAATTCCTTAGTATTATAACATGGTGAATTTTATAGTAACCTATCACATCCCATATCATATAAACTCCCACCAAATTCAAATAATAAAATCTAAATAAAAATTTTAAATTTGTAAAGAGTTATATCTTTAGAAGATTTGTAACAAAAAAATGATAATAATATGTTTTATTGTAAGTGAGATTGAAATTTTTTTTGATTTTGTTTTAAAAATTATATTATGGTGTTTATTTTGTACCTAAAAGGATAATAAGAAAAAATTTATAATATAGAATATATTTCCTACCTTGTATGAAGATGCGCATTAATTTTGTGATAAATCATAAAAATGTCAATTACCTAGAAATATTTCAAAGAGACGATAAATTTCCCAAAGACCAATTCGTTTTTATGGAATTTTTTAAGTATATAGAATAGATTTTATGGGACCCTTTCCAATTTATTTTGTAAACTCTTATTTTATTTTATCAATTTAATACATTTAAAAATGTTTGGAATACAAATACATTAAAACTAGTGTTGCTAATGTTGTGTTCACTTTTGTGAGAAATAATGTACTTTGTAGGTTTATAGTGCCAATATCCATCATCAATGACCAAGGAACACACTTTCTAAAGAGGTTAATTGAGGCTTTAATGATTAATTATATAGTAAAACACAAGAAATCAACACCCTATCACCTATTGACAAATGGGAAAGATGAGTTTGAAATAGATAAATCAAAGGGATTTTGGATAAGACTATAAAACCAAACTAAAATGACTAGTTCTAGATGTTGGAAGACACCTTAAGGGCTTATAGGATTTTTTATACCCCCCCCCCCCAATGATTTCATATCGGTTGGTTTATGAAAAGAGTTTTCACTTACCTATGGAGTTGGATCATAAGGATTACTATCCATGAAAGAAGTCAACCTAGACACAGATAGAGCAAGAAAAGAGAAAAGATTATATCTATAAGAACTGGATAAGATCAAAAGAGAAGATTTTGAAAATTATGAAATTTTAAAATAAATGGAAAGAGTGTCTCATGAAAAGCTGATTCAAAAAAATGACATATATCTAGGAGACCAAGTGTTATAAAACTCAAGACTCAAGCTAATTCCAGGTAAACTTTGTTATAGATGGGAATGTCCCTTTATAGTTACTCATGTATATCATTTTGTGTTGTGAAAATTATGAAGTAATAATATAATTAATAATTCATTATTAATGGGAATATTCATAAAATATTATATAGAATATTTTTGTAAGAACCAGTGTTTGATTTCACACTCATCCAACCTATTTATCAATAAAAATCATCAGGTTATACCTCTCTTTATGATTTACTAGTTGTTGTGATTCAATTTAAAATATTTTTATAGTTTAAATATACTTGAATTCAATGGGAACATTTCATCATTTCAGTGTGGGAGAATAAAACCTTTGTAGTTTATGGTTTTCATTTTTTTCTATTTTTGTGTCTTTTACCATCTTTTTTATTTGTTTATTTTTCAATTTTTGTGTGTTTTTTAACCTATTAATCATTAATTGAATGCCTATGAAACTTTTATTTGATGATAATGATGAGGAACTAATTTTATCCATTTTGATAACTTTAAAAAAATATTTAAATGGGCTTATTTTCAAATTATAAGTGAGGTAAATCCATGCAAGGACCATGAAATTTTGAATCCTATGCCATAAAATATTTTCTTTAATTTTAATCACTTTCCTAAGAGGCTTATAAACCAATTTTGATATATTCTTTACAATTCCCTATTTTTTTATAGAACCAAGAAATGTTTAAATAACCAGAACTTGCTGAGTAATCTAGTAAAAACCATTGAGTATTCAAGGACCTTATACTAAAATGATTGAGCCATTATTTAATTTTAAAATCCCTTTTTCCAAATAAAATTAATTCTTATACTAGCTTTACATTTAACCTTTTTATCCCATAACAATCATGAATGGACTTTTTGGGTATCCAAATTCCAAGAAAAATATCACTATCTACCTTTATCTAGAATTTGATTCATTATTTAGGTTTAATTCATGTTTGGGTGCAGAATAATGTGAGCTAGGATAACATGTTTTTAATAATCTATTTTAATTAAAGAAATAAGTACTATAAATTTTATGTTTTTTAGAAAGATTATGTTGGGAAATATGTTAATTTGGATAGGATATTATACAAATATGTGAAAATAATTTTATCATTATTTTAAAGTGAAAGAGACCTATTTTCCTGCTAAAAACTTGATACTACACTGAATTTAATATTTAAAAAATAGAAAAAATATTGTTTTAAATGGAGGGAAAAGGGAAAAATTAATTTATTCTACTAAATATTTATATTATGGACTGGGCAAGAAGTTGGATTAGAGTTTCAAGGACAAATGCAGCTGAAATATACTTCAATGTGCTATATGGAGAAGTTATTGGAATAAAGTACTAAAGCTATGAAAGGAAGGCCTAGGAACACGTAAAAATGGAGGGGAAATATTTCATACTTTGGGTTGAGCCAAACCTCAAATCTATAAGAAAAAAAATCAAAAGTCCCTCTTAACCTTCAAGATAAGAAAAAAAAGAGAGATAAATGATAAACGAAACACAAAGAGGGAAATTTTTCTACTTTTTAAATGCTAGAAAGGCGTGGGATATCCTAGAAGAATCAAAATTGAGTTGTATCAATGGAATAATTAGAGAAAGGAGGAATAAATTATTGAATGAAACTCTAAATCATATATTATACTTCTGTTTAATTACAAACCCTTCTAAATCTACCTCGTAAGTTTTACACAATAAGTATCGCCATCCTTAAGTCTCAGAAAAACCATAAAGTATGACTCACGATAAACACAAATACTTGAATTGTTATATGAACATGAATAAATTCATCAAGACTTTGGTGAAACATATATAATTATAATGAAAAAACTTTTCCTGAAATTCAAACTTGTGTGTTGAGTGAAATATTTCTTAGAAGGTAGGTATTAGTGAGCTTGGGGGATAAAAGATGTGGAAATTACTTCAATATACTAAATAAATTAAATGGAACCAAGAATATTAGGTAGGAATTATAATTTTATAATCATGGTGTTAAAAAAGTGGACTCATCATAGTTCCTATTTGAATTTTTTTGGTAATCTTTTTGAAGATCACTTGTCATGGGGTTTAAGGTTTAAGTGTGAGGGAATTTATAATGCTAATTTTTTTAAATTAATTTTACATGATATGTTAATTATTTAAATCCCAAAAAAATATCAATTTGAGGTTAATTGTTTTATATTTATATTATAAGATTATTTTGGGTTCAATTATGATAACATTTTACTTACTAGATTTAATTATTTTATTTTATCTTTAGAATTATTAGTACAAATCCTACACTTAATTTTGGATGTATTTATAATTATTTCAAGTGGTTAGAGTTTATTTGTGAAGAAATAAAAAGTTTTTCTGGGTTAAAATTATAAATCTAGAATTTTTGGAGGGGTTTACTTATTTAATTTGGAAGAGGAGTTTCTACCTTTAAATATTGTAAATGCATTGTATGACTTTGGTGGCTAGGGACTAGCTAATCATATGACTTCATACTTGTGTCATCATAAGACTTTGGATGGACATTTTTTATAAATTCCAATACCATCATATGAATTTTAGGATTTATATCATATGACTTTGAGGATTCTAGTCATAAAAATTTGACTAGTGAAGTTCATATAGCTTTAGCTGATGAAGTTCGTATGACTTTGGTGACTGGGACCTACACTCTATGAATTTGATGTGATTTCAAGTGTTTATTAAAAAAAATAGGGCTTAACCTAAGCCAATAACACTAGGAGATAAGTCTATACACCTAGATTCATTTGTCTGATCATCAATAAAGTTTCTATCATGGGGGATAAAAGAGGACTCCAAGTTGGTTCAGTCTGGCCTTTAAGTGCCCAAAGTGTGAGTCAATATTGCGTGAAGATTTGAGATACACAAAGGGGGTCAAGCTTGGTGGACCACTGGCACGGGTTGTCACTAATTTATTTAATCAAGTATATGTCATTGTATCGATTATTATATAGTGGAGGTTAAATGAGAAAAGAATTGGTGTGTGACAAGGAGTGAAGTTTCACTATTCGTTATTTAAACACACGTGATCGGACATTTCAAAATGGAATCACTGCATTCTTCTTCTTCATGTTGTTGTTTTTCATACTCATGATACTAATAATCCATTAACCGCCACTGAAATACCCTAAGACCACCATAGAGGGTGATTGAAGATCAAATCCACCATTGTAAAAGTAACATCCCTACCTACCTCACTCTATGAACAATAACTGGACTGGTTCACCACATGACCTTAGGAACACCTCCCTGAATTCCAGAGGCTACCAAATAATAGTGAGGGTATAAGGAGGTATCATAGGGAATCTATAACCCCTTTATTGGAGTGAGAAATGAAATATAAAATAACTAAACATCAGCAATCAAAATAAACCAAAAGTAAAATCAATAATATGAACAAGACTAATAAAAGGAGAGATACAATACATGTTGGCATATAATACTGATTACTAATTAAGAAAATCACATATAAAAATACATAATTAAAATAAATAAATTAATTAATTAAGGATTTACTACTACTCTAATCCATAACCCATCCCAAGATTTATGTACTCATCTGAGCTATCCCATTTGATCAAACCCATGCCTCGACCAAACCTGTGCCTCTGTCCTAGTGAGAATTAGATCAGGTACCTAAGTTCCATAGTGGATCAAGTTGGGTGTGAGTAAAACTTATTAAGATTCTTCCAATAGTGTCCCTAAAATAACCAATATATATAAAGTGCATGAAAAATTTCTCTAAGTAAACAATTCCAAAACAACCATTTAAAACATTTAAACTAAATTCATAAAAAACATTAAACCTATGAGCTTAATTCAGCCTAGGAATAGTAAATACCGACTTCAACTAGTGTCATGGTGTCTCTGATCATGTCATGATGACTGTTCCAAATCATCTCCTAATGGGGTTAATATACCCATCCACAACCAAAAACCAGCACCGAGGGGTAATATAATATTACCCATCCCTAGGCCCCAACATCGACCCAAGGGCCATTTTCACCCCAAGTTTAACTGTCAAACAACATCCACCTATGGGTTGTGTTCACCCTAGGTTTAACCATCAATCCTAGCATGCACCCAGGGGTCATGTTCACCCCATATTTAACCATCAACCACCATCTGCCTGAGGGTTGTGTTCACTCAAGATTTGACTATCAATCCTAGTGTCCACCCAGGGGCTATGTTCACCCTAGGTTTAACTATCATAGATAAAAAATTAATATAATTTAATAGAAAAATGTAAACATATAATTGTTTTAATAACACCAAAATAAATAAAACAAGTAATAATAGATCATTTAGCATTTCTATTTCGAACAATTAACATTTTGTTGAATCGTTTTCCATTTTCCAAAACCACCATTACCAATTCACAAGAAAATTACACTATAATATTTTAAAATTTATGATTTGACTTTTACTATTTAAAATTAAAATCCTTTAAAACAATACCACCATGAAGAATAATTCCCATTTCATGCCAAAAACATTCTTATAACATAAAGCTTCAAATAACATTAACCCATTTTCAAAAATCTTTTAAAAAACATTAAAAATTCACCCTTTAACCCTTACCATTTTCATAACAAATAACCTAACCAACCATGAACATTAATTTTTACATTTATCTTTTATCCCTTTCATTAAGTATAATTCGAAATTCCAATCCATTTTAAATTATTGATTGTTATGAAATTACACTTCACAATCATCAATCCACAATGCAATTCCTTTTTTTAATAGTTAAGATAATTTAACCCCTTCTTGTTTTCTACCCAATTAAAGACCAAATCCATAACTTAGGCATTCCATATTGAATCACCTTTCTCATGGGCACATATTATATTTAAAACCAATTAAATTAAGGTGAGACTCTCCTTTTAAAATTTTCAATTTTAAGGAGGTCAATGTACGACACAGCTAAAAAAACCACACAACACATCAATTATAAAAAAAGAGACTATATGTTAATTTATTGGGACAAAATACCATTATTCACTATTTTCCACTTATTTACAAAGGCTATAAGTAGCTTCCAATGCCTGACTAAGATTTTCCAACCTCTTACATGCTCAACAGAGTTTTTCTAAGCAACCTGAGCTCATAACTTATGCCAAACATCAAATAATTAATTAATTATAACTTTTATAATTAATAAATTAATCCAATTTAAACAAGTTATGAGTCTAGATAACTAATTGGTCCTTAGTCGTTTTCTAAAACCTCAAGTCACGGGGTGTCAGCCACCCCAAGCACACCCCTAAGGCCATACCAATCCCAATCCCCATCCCAAAACTTAGATACCAAAATCATAACCAATTTAATTTTAATTTGGAAAAAACATAATAAAAACCATAATGATGGAATACCTTATTGAAAAACTAAGAAACCAAGTTTATATGGTGTCTCGGGATTCCCTAATCACAAACAAAAAGGAATCCTTATCTGACTCTGTTGATTCCACTGTGCTTTGGTGGAATCGGAACCAAACCCTAAACTGGGAGAAAAAAATTAGAATGAGGGATAGATAAGGATATAAAAGACTACTGGAGTTGAATAGACACCTTAAATTTTAAGGTATTAGGCATGCACCAGAATCCCCAAAATGGGATTTTAAAAAAAATCACCAACGGACCACATGAACTCATCGAAGTCGGAAAATCGCTTCCTGTTATAAGATGAGGATCAACACAGGAATAATTTTAAGCACAAAAACAAAACCAAAAATACCTAGTTTGATATGAATCCATGTTCTATGTCTTCTCATCATTGGTAATAATTGATCAAATAATTTGAAGTTGAATTCCTCTAGATCGTCCATAAGCACTTCTAGAAACTATGGGAACATAGATCATCGAATTCTTGGTGCTAGCACGGAGATCCGAAGATTCCTTCGACGCTCTGACAATCCCTACATCGCCTTTCTTTTGATGCACGAGTGGGAGATCAATATGAGCTCCTGGATCTAGAGCCTACCTCACTAGATCGTAGGAGAGAGAATAAGAGATATAAATTCAATGAATAGTCACTAGAGGGAGGTTCTCCTCTTCTATATATACTATGTTTTTCAATTACACAGAATTTCCTCTCCGACCCCTGAATAATTAACACACTATAAATGACATATTATGACTAATATACTAAGCCCTAAATATTAGTATCACTTTACTATAATATAATAAATATATTACATGATAATAAATAAGTCATTAACTCGAATTTTCATTCCTAGAAATATTAAATGAACCTTAAATATTTTAAAATAATATTTGTTCAATTAATATTTTTTGTGTATTTACTTTAAATTTTTTAAATACATTTAATAAATAAATTCAATGTAAACTATTCATAAATTTAATATTATTAATTTATTTATTACTTTGGTGGTCATATCTTCTTGGACAAAACCTAGACCAAGTGTTAGTTCCCACCATGTTCAAAACTCTTATTCAACTGAATAGGGAAGATTATTGAATACGCTATTGTATATAACCCTCTAGGCCCTTATCTTGATAGTTGTGAATACTATTAACATACCAACAGTAGGATCTAGTAACCCAACATGGAACCTAAATAGATAAGGAGTGTCACAGCAGCGACAACCAACCAACAAACATGCATTGTGTAATATAATTTCTTTGTCTTTAATATCTCATAAAGCCGGGCGCACACCCATGTCATCACCATTTTTATTTCTTTATTATTTTTTGATCTAACTGGAAGTATTTACCATGGACTATCATGGGTATGGATTTATCAAGGTACTACCATCCTGATCAATGAGGCCTGAGATATATAAGTTACTTAACCTAAAAGTGACAAATCTTTTCTTGACCATTCAACCAATGTCATACCACCAATGACGCACCCAACACAAACTACCATACCACTATTTAATTATCATGGTTTTTTACCTGCGTCAAAGTATCGGATCAAATGGAACACATTAGTAATGATCTCAATATAGGATACCAATACACATGTTCATAGATAGGATCATCCAATGACACCCAAAACATGTGGTGTTCCAATTAGCGAGTCTATCCTCATGATCTCTCTATTAGAGATCACCAAGTACAAAATTCATGAATATAAGTATCAATGCTTAGATCCCCCAGCACCTGATAGTCAAACATATTCTGTGTCCAGTTAGTAAGAAGTATCTAGACCATATGACCTTTGTTTAATATTAATTTCCTATTATCACAATGTTCTCATTATAGCCCGGTATTTTCTATAACCTTTTGATACGATAATTAATCTATGGAAATTACTAATAAATAGTGGATGCAGAAATATCTAAACTATAATGGTAAGAAAACATCATGTATATATAACTGTATACACTATTTGGTAATCAAAAGTACTATATAGTTGGGTATTGGGAACCCACTATTACAACACCCCCACTTTCACTATATCCAACTTTCTACCCATACTTTTTAGCTCTCACAAGATTAGATCATGTTTCTACTAATTCGCGACTTTTGCTATTGGGAAAGCCACGATTCCACTGCATGGCTATTTTTCTATTTGCGACCTCACCTCTTGAGTAAAACCTTTCATGAGATGGTATCCCTAAGTATCTCCCTTTTTTACACTATCATAACTTGACATCTTGGCTAGTAAGAATATCATAATTATGATAATAATTTACTTACAAGGTGTGATTCCATGAACTGGAACAAATCATTGTGTATAACTACTTCTTAGCTACTATTTAAGCTATAGCGTACTCAATATTTGTAGGTATGGATACCACTGGATTTTATGAGATTGTATCGCACATTTACTTTAGCCTAACTACGATACAATATCACATGGATCTAAGAAATAATAGTTTATATCCCCTAAAAACTATTATCCTTTCTTCTCTATTTATCATGTACATATATTTTTTACTTTCTGAAGTACAATCAGATAGTCCTGATAGCTTTACTTGCAGTGCCTCTGTATATAATTGATATCTACCTACTATAAAGTATATCCTGGAAAAATCAATTTGTGCATATCATGTCATATGTGATTGATCCATCACTGAAGTGTATGGATCTCAACTCACCACTTAATCTCCTCTTATGCAATTTCATGTCAACTTGGAGGGATTTATGTCATGTAAAATTGGTAACAATTCTCTCTTGAATTGTTCCTTCTTATATTTTTCAATACCGTGTCACTATATGTACAATTAACTAGGTCTAAGAAACCGTTATATCTACCGCATTAGATCATGTTCCCTAGAACTTAGGTTACTACTTTAATTCGATCATAGGAGAATTACTTTCATCCTAGACTTATCTATCTTTAAGACCAATATCAGTTTTCCGTATGTTTCCGAACATATTTTACTTGGAAAGTATTGGCGCTCCCACTAACCTCTAGTAGAAACATGGAAAACATTCATTCCAAATGAATGTTCTATTATACTATTAGTTACTTCAATCCTAAACTATATTTTCGTAACTTGTAAACTTTATTAGCATTTTATGACGTGACTATCCCTTCAGGTTGTGTCATATAGACACCTTCCACAAATAGTGGTCATGACATCCAATTTTCAATAAAATGACCATAGAACTTAGCTATGACAAGTAAAATTATAATGGATTTAGGCACACCAACTTGTTAAAACTAATCGAGCCTTATTGTTACTACTCATCTACCATCCATGTATCATCTCACTTGAATACCCACCATAGTATTCAAAATAATAAGCCCCTTTGTAATTTGATATATAGAATCCATTATTGAATTTTAATTGGTCTTATCAATCTTAGATAATTTCCATATACTGCTTATTGGTATGAATTATTATTCTCAATGAATAATAGATCATCAGTTTTAGTGAATAAAAAACCATCACCATGGTTTTATCCTTCATATGTAGTATGTGTCTTTGGAACACTCCGATTCCACATGACTTGTGGAACTTCTTCCTATGCTAACTATATGTGCAACTAAAGCATTGACTAAACCCAAGTCAATCCAGCTCCAACTATCTCAAATAAATATGTGAACCATTTTTTAGAAATGTAGTCTATCACTTGTCTACTATTTTTATATCGTAGGTATTTATATAATTTCCTAAGAAACTGTTAGGATAATTACAATAGATGCACAATGTGTTTGTACCTGGTGTAAGTTTGTTTATATCCTAACAAACTCTTTGCATCCAAAGACATGTTCTTATGATATAATGGACTTCCATCATACTATAACTCATATTATATCCATTTTTCATTATAGTTGGCATATTATTATGGGATATCACCATTATTTTTGAAGCACGTCATGAAATATAATGGAAGTTTCTACAAGTTTCAACTTTGATACTCCTTACATCATAACTCTGATGTATAAAATGTGCATTTAGGAATTTCTCCATTCTACATTTTGTTGATCAATTTTCACATGTAATACTTCATCATAGATCCTCCTCATTAACATAAATGTCATGATGTAGATATGGTAATGTTAAATTAGGAATTTCTCCACGCTACATTATATTTATCGATGAATGCTTGGTCAAGATATTTTTTGGAGAGACAGCCCAAAGCAACTTCTATATTCTAAACATGCATATATATCATACTTCACTTTACTATTACTTAATTACTTTTAAGGAATTTGATTAAGTATATATAACTATAGCTTAACCTTGGAATAGTTCACGCTCTCTAGCTGAACTAATTTTGAAATCTTTCTGGCATTCCTTTATGTCTAAAGGTTTCTCTGTCCAAACTAAAGACATCGATAATACCAAAAGTGTTTAGATTTATTGAGCCTAAATAAAAAACTAGTTACATCCTTGAAATCCACATTTAATATTACTAGAAAAAGAATTATCTTTTCACAACTTGGTATAAAAGTCTTACATTTTATATTCATCAAGTATTGCCTACGATTCAAGTATTATTGAACTATTGGTTGAGTATAATATAAACAAAGAACATTCCTTCTGGAACCTGGAATAATGTCTCCTTGAGTCCAAAGGACACATGATATAAATTTTTTGGTAAAACATAATAATATTTTTACAAGAATCATTCACATGGAAATAGAGAAGTTTTGTACTTCTCATTGATGACTTAGGAATCACCCTTTCTCAACTTCTTAGAGAATACACCTAACTTCTATTAACATTTTTATACTTACTTAGTTACTATATTTAAATACATATATTTTAATGGTATATTTTATTTAATAACCAAGAATTAAGATTGAAACATAACATAGATGAATATAACTAAAAAAGAAGTGGTAACTTTCTTCTTTAATTTAGTTTATTATGATTAAACTTCCATAGTTTTATTTCATGATATGCAATGAAAATAACCTCATGATAATACCGCTTTCATTGAAGGATGTTTCAAATGTTCCTTGGAATTACTTGACTTTGATATTTTCTCCTTGTCTTCCAATTTTTTTACCATAAGAATTAAGATTAAACTATCCTTTATATTCTTATTTACTTGGTGAACCTTACCTAAATAGGTAATGAAGCGCTTACTCAATACTATCTATTTTGAAACATAAAACGAGACTAGATTAAATGGTTTAAAATGATATTAGAATAGGATTTATTTAAAGAACATAATCCACCTTTCAATTTACAAAAATCCAGGGTAACCATTAACTATTCATATCATTGCTTCTCTTTCTCCTTGATAACCACTCAGAAATAAGACTTCATATTATATCACCCACATCCTGATGTAGTGACTGTAACTGACTGTAAGAACCCGGTTCTTATTTTTGAGGTACGGGCATCTTCTTTTCTCTTTTCCTTAAGTGTTTTTGAGAAAATATGGAAAATGGGGGAAAATCCTAAATTTTGGAACTACACGCCGTGTACTTTTTCCACACACCGTGTACTTTTGGCAGTGTTGGGATGAGTACACGGGGTGTGTAGCCATGTCGGCGACGAAGGGTGTAGGAACTGACTACACATCATGTAGTGTTACTTTACACGCCATGTAGTCAGTCAGTAGGCCTAAACAGTAAGGCGGTGGTGTAGCCGCCAGCTGGGCGACAGTACACGTCGTGTACTCGGGAGTACATGTCGTGTACTCATGTCGACAGATGAACAGTGTGGCGATGCCGCTAGAGGAACAGTTAAATGAAGGAAGTACACACCGTGTACTCAGAAGTACACACTGTGTACTTCGTTTTTTCAGCTTAAAACAGGCAGTAGCCTCCTCATTTGGCAGAGGAGGCATTTGAGCCGTTTTGGAGCCAAAGGAGGAGGCCGAAACTTTGAAGATCTGTCGAGTGTTCGTATGGAATCCGATTCCACCTCGGACGATCTCATTGGAACCGTGCGGGTAAGCCCTTTCTTCTCCTTAAGCCGTTCTTACCAATTCTTTCCCGAGGGAAAGTTATTTACGTTTGAATGGGTTTTCTTCTTCATCAGATCTACGTCTTTCTTGGGCGTTTCTTGGATTGGCATTCGTGTATAATGCTCGTTGGCGTATAAGGTAGGTGGCTTGGTGTAAATTTCCAACTGTCGTGCGTTTTTGTGCATTTTCGTGCCACGAACCCATGTTGGGGTGTCGTGTGGCTGAGGTCGTTTCTATATTTAATGCCTAGAATTACATAGGTGATTATATTGTGATAATAAAATTCTGGTTGGGATCGTTGCTTGGATCCGGAACCACCCCGGGGGTGTGTTTCACTGTTTAGTTGTTTGGCCAGGATACCAGAGGGTTTGCCTTTAAAGTAGTAATTGTAGAATTGCCTTGAGATGAATTGCTTGTTACTGATTGTTTACCTGTTGGGCATGGCCCGGTTACCTGTTTAGCCTAAGGGAATTCTTGTGATTAGCCTGTGGGCACTGCACTGTATTAGCCTGAGGGTGTGAATGTATTAGCCTGAGGGCAACATATTATTTCGCCTGAGGGAAACCTTTCGTGCCTGGGGGCTTGACTTATGTGCCTGAGGGAGACACTTCCTATGCCTGAGGGAAATTTCTGTTACGCCTGAGGGAAATACCTGCGGGTTGGATTCTGTATAGCCTGAGGGAAAGCCTGGGGGCGTGGTTTACTATTTTAGCCTGAGGGCATGGTTCTGGTTGGCATGAGGGCTTGGTGCTGTTGAGCACAAAAATGTTACTAAATTAAATGAATTAAAATGAATAATAAAATGGCAATTTAATTGTTAAGTTAGTTACTTTTAAGTACTACTTAATTTATTTCATTTTACTATTGCACACTGTTGTTGCATGCTTACACGCATTTGGGCATGGGCCTTTGGTGGGTGCCTACAGAGATATATTTCTCACACCCTGTTTGGGTCACGCTTTTCTGGCCAAACAGATTACGTTTCTGCAGGTGTAGATAGGGGAAAGAGTCCCTATACAGGTACTTGACTGTTGCTGAGGAGTAGGAGGGCATGGGACCGAGCCTAGGCTCACGATGCCGCTGCCAGCTGTTTGCTTTGTTTTTCTGTACTCTGCATTTTGATGTACTGTATTGATGTATAACATGATCTGGCTGTTTTCTTAGTACTTGAGGCATGTAGCATCACTATTTATATACTGTTGATTATTTCAGTTGTGTATGGTTTACTGCTTCTTCTGTTTGTTGTATGTTTTATTTCAATTCCATTGCGCTACACTTTGACAAATGAGGGCATAGTTCCCCACTATCAGACCTGGGCCCTCGTTGCTAGTCAGAAGCCTCTGGCGTTTGGGGAAATGCGCTTGAGGTCACGTGGCGAACCGGGTTCGGGGCACCCATTGCATGGCACCCAGGTCTGGGACGTTACAAAGTGGTATCAGAGGAGTTCTTTTCTTTGACTTACTATTTGGAGCCGTAGTCAAGGATAGGACGAACGGTAGTTGGTAATAAGTTGTGCCTGGGCGTAGCTAACCCGTGTACAGGGAAAATCCAGTCTACCTCGTATTTTGCAATTCTTTGATTTTGCAAATTTTACAGTTGATATGTTTTCACCGTTGGGTGATGCACTTTGAGATTGTGCAGTTTATATTTTATCTGTGGGTTCTATTTAGTTGAAACCCGATGAGATGAGGGTATGATGTCTCATGCATCATATAGGAACATGCTAGATATCACATGTCTTGCATAGTTTCCATGCTATGTAGGTGCATTAGAAATTGCATGTTGTTGTGATAGTTGTTGTGCTAGAAAATCATGTTGTTGTGATAGCTACTATGATAAAATACCTTCTATTTAATAGGGTAATTTTATGTGAGCTTGTTTATAGAATGGACGCCAAACTTTGGTTTTTGGGGAGTATGGTCCCCCATTGACCGGAATTTGGTGGATCATTGACTGTTTATTGGTTATAACACATATGAGATGTCAAACTTTGATTCGTGGGGAGTATGGGCCCCCACGGGTTGGAATTTGACACTTAGGTGTTGTTTTTCGGTATTTTCTGGGTTCCGGGGAAGTTTTTGAGGCATACTGTCCAGAAACCCAGTATACATGTCGTGTAGTATTTTTTTATACACGTCGTGTATGTTCTTCTGTTTGAGAAGAAAAATAAACTTTTTTAGTACACGTCGTGTACCCTGAGTACAGGTCGTGTAGTCTCTTCCCGTGTCACAAACCGTGTGGGCGGCGACACGGGGTAGGGAAAGGCTTGGGTAAAACACGTCGTGTATCTTTTGTACACACCGTGTGGTGTTGACCCAGAGTCCGATCGTGTAACTAACAACACGGGTCGGTGAACTCCTTGACAGAACATGTCGTGTCAATGATGGACACGTCGTGTGGTGTGACCTGGGGACTCGGCCATGTAACTAATAACACGGGCCAGTGTCACCTCTCCCTGAACACGTCGTGTACCTTTGGGACACGCCGTGTAGTCTTGTCTGAGGACAGACCGTGTGGTGTTAGCCGGGTGGCTGGGAAACGGGGTGTTGTACACGCCGTGTATGGGTGTAACACGCCGTGTAGTGTCAAGCCGAGTAGTCGGCCGTGTCACAGACGACACGGGTAGTTGGAAAATGACAATGTGCACGCCGTGTAGATACTATACACGCCGTGTAGTTTTTGTTCAACGGAAGCCGTGTGGCTTAGCCGTGTAGAAGGACCCGGGCAGGGGAAGGGAAGTCAAGTACACGTCGTGTAGTCATTGTACACGCCGTGTAGTCTTGTTTTGCAAATTTTGAATGCCTTCTTCCTCTTGTTTCCTTTGTGGTTCCTTCAATTTCTGGTCATAATAATCTTGAATTTGAGGCGTGCTTTTGACCTTGTAGTGTCATGCCACCTAGACGACTGTGAGTTGTTCTCCAGGAGAGCGGAGATGATTATACTCCGGAGATGGTAGGCCATGGGCTACCAGTTGATCCTCCAGCAGAGCCAGATGCGGCGCCAGCTGCTATACCGGACACAGGCGTGGAGGCGCAGTTCCGTGAAGGCTTTATGCGGTTCATGCAGACCTTTCAGGGAGCACCGCAGGATGCCACATCTATAGCTGAGCTGACTCGTATCTTCCAACAGCAGCATCCGCCTATGTTTTCAGGGGATGGTGGACCAAAAGCTGCGGAGTCTTGGTTAGGATCGATGCAGACTATTTTTGAGCATCTAGAGATGCCTCCAGAGCGGAAGGTCAAGCTCGCAACTTACATGCTGCGTGATTCCGCCAAGAGGTGGTGGGATGTTACCACCCAGTCAGAGCATCACAGAGACATGGTGTGGGAAGATTTTCAGGCAGTATTCTATGACTTCTTCTTTCCCGAGACGCTAAGGGCAGATAGAGCTTGAGAGTTCATGAATCTGCAGCAGGGCGCTATGTCGGTGATGGACTATTCTGCTCGCTTCACCGAGCTTCAGCGTTTTTCACCCGTGCTGGTGGGTGATGAGACGCTGAGAGCCATACGTTTTGAGGATGGTCTTCGGTATGACATTCGAGCGCTGGTGAATGTTTTCCGGTTGCCTTCAGTACATGCTATTGTGAATCAGGCACTGATTACTGAGAGGAACCTGCGGGAATCTATTGGTGTGGGCTTGGGTGGTTCAGCACCAGTTACTGGTACTATATCTGCTGGAAAGAGAAAGAGACATATGGACTTCTCACAGGGTGGCAGTACCAGCCAGGAAGCGTCTTCAGGTGGCCCGATCAGGTGATACCAGTGTGGTAGAGAGGGGCACAAGAGACCGCAGTGTCCACGAGACCCAGTGGAGTGCCGAGCTTGCGGCAAGATGGGTCATCTGCGGCGCTTTTGCAGGGCGTTTCTACCAGTGGCTAGTGAGAGGGGTTCTGTACAGACTCCACGTGCGGGAGCAGGACCAGTGGATTCTTACCAGTCAGGGAACTGGAATACATCAGGGCGTGCAGGCAGAGATGGTGGTCGTGGTCGTGGTAGCCAGACACCAGGATCTCAGAGGCAACCAGGCGGGACAGCTCAGGGTAGTCAGGTTGTGTCGCAGGGTCGCGGCACTGGGCAGGCTTATACAGTGCAGCAGACCCAGCACGAGCAGGATCCCGGACCTTCTATAGTCATAGGTACTATTTTAGTATCTTTGGTCTTATCTTCAGTACTTTTTTATACGGGTGTTATGCATAGTTTCATATCTGTACCCATTGTTGAGATCCATGGGCTCTGTGTTTCTACTTCTTCTGATATCATGACGCTAGACACTCCGTTGGGGACTAGAACGGTTGGTGTGTGTCAGTGAAAGGAGTGCCCCCTTGAGGTTGGAGGGTGTCACTTTCTATGGGGCCTCTATGTCTTAGAGATGACGAGCTATGATGTCATTCTCGGGATGGACTGGTTGGTTCCCTTTCGAGCCTTTGTAGACTGCTATCGTCGCATGGTGAGTTTCACGTCACCATAGGGCAAAGAGTTTCTATACAAGGGAGAGTGGGATGTTCAAGCAAGTCGATCTGGACCAGAGCATCATGGGCGAGGTGGAGTCACGACCCAGATTGCGAGCTTGTATCTGGCTGACCAGGGGAATTTTCAGACAGATTTCCCTCCAGTTTTTGATCGTTTCAGGGATGTCTTCCCAGACAACTTTTCAGGTCTACCTCCAGAGTGAAATGTGTATTTCTCTATTGAGCTTGTGCCAGGGGAAGCACCGGTGTCCATTCCTCCTTATAGGATGGCTACACCTGAGCTGCAGGAGCTCAAGAGGCAGTTAGAGGAGTTGCATGCAAAGGGCTTTATTCGACCCAGTACTTATCCTTGGGGTTCTCCGGTCCTTTTTGCAAAGAAGGCGGACGGTACCCTCAGACTTTGTGTGGATTATCGGAAGCTGAACCAGTTGACAGTCAAGAAATGATATCCCTTGCCGAGGATTGATGATCTTTTTGATCAACTTTGTGGGGCACGAGTGTTCTCGAAGATTGACTTGAGATCAGGATATCATCAGTTGCGCGTGAGGCCATCAGATATACCTCTCACAGCTTTCAGGAGCAGATATGGTCTGTACGAGTACTTGGTTATGCCGTTCGGACTCACGAATGCACCAACAGTTTTCATGGCTCTGATGAATCGTGTGTTTCATCCGTATCTTGATTCTTTTGTGGTTGTATTCGTGGACAACATCTTGGTGTACTCTCGCACTCGACACGACCATGCCACCCATCTTGAGATTGTATTGAGTATACTGAGAGAGCATCAGTTATATGTTAAGCTCTCGAAGTGCCACTTTTGGATGGACTAGATTCACTTCCTGGGTCATGTCATCTCAGATGAAGGAGTTGTAGTAAACCCAGAGAAGGTGAGAGTAGTAGTTTCCTGGGAGCATCCTAAGAACGTGTTTGAGATACGGAGTTTTTTAGGGCTGGCTGGTTACTACAGACACTTCATACAGGACTTCTCCCGCTTAGCAGCACCGTTGACGGGTTTGACTAAGAAGGGTGTGAAGTTCGTTTGGTCGAAAGCTTGCGAGACAGCTTTTCAGGACCTGAAGGGAAGGTTGACATCAGCACCGATCCTGATACTCCTAGAGCAGGGGAAGAGCTATACAGTTTACTATGATGTATCAAGGATTGGTCTAGGAGCAGTTTTGATGTAGGGCGACTGAGTTTTTGCGTACAGGTCTCGGCATTTGAGGCCACATGAGCGGAATTACCCGACACATGATCTCGAGTTGGCTGCAGTTGTTAATGAGTTGCACTGTTGGAGACATTATCTGTTTGGAGAGCATTTTGTGGTTTTCACCGACCACAAAATCCTCAAGTATATCTTTACTCAGCATGACCTGAATATGAGGCAGAGAAGGTGGGTTGAGTACCTACAGTCCTTCGATTTTGAGCTTGCCTATACATCTGGTAAAGGTAATGTAGTAGCTGATGCACGGAGCAGGAAGACTCAGATACATGCAGTGCAGGAGGCCAGTGGTGAGTGGAAGCTCATGGATTTGTTCTCTGAGATGCATCTGGAGGTGCATGACAGTCAAGGGAAGGCTTATCTTTCATCTTTAGCTGTGACATCTACCCTCCTGGAAAGAGTGAGGATGAGGCAGCTATCTGATCTGAAAGGCCTAGTTCTACGGGAGTCGGTGGCAAGTGAGGACCCTCCTCCTGGTTGGATGATAGACGACGACGAGGTCCTGTGTTTCCATGGACGAGTATGGGTTCCAGGGGATATACGCGAGGAGCTGATGCGGGAGTTTCATGCTTCGGCTTGGGCAGTTCATCCCAGGGTTACCAAGATGTACTGTGACTTGAGACGTCAGTACTGGTGGCCGGGTATAAAGAGAGAGGTAGCTGGGTTTGTTACGAGATGTTCCACCTGTCAGCAGGTGAAGGCAGAGCATTAGAGACCAGGTGGACTGTTACAGCAATTACCCATTCTAGAGTGGAAATGGGATGATGTCGCGATGGATTTCGTGACGGGATTTCCGAGGTCACCTCGAGGTAATGACGCCTTGTGGGTTGTTGTGGACAGACTCATGAAGGTAGATCACTTCTTGGCGATTAAGGAGACCTTCGGTGTAGACGAGCTCGGGAGGTTGTATATCCGAGAGATCATACGTCTTCATGGGGTCCCTCATTCTATCGTTTCAGATAGGGACGCCCACTTTACGTCTCATTTCTGGCAGAGTTTTCAGAGGGCACTGGGTACACAGGTGCTTCTGAGCACAGCATACCACCCTCAGACAGATGGCCAGTCAGAGCATACGATACAGGTGCTAGAGGACATGCTGCACGCATGCGTCCTAGACTTTGGGGGATCTTGGGAGAAGCATATACCCTTAGTCAATTTTTCCTATAACAATAGTTTTTAGGAAACTATTGAGATAGCACCATACGAGGATTTATATGGTAGGCCATGACGATCACCTTTGTGCTGGTTAGAGGCAGGTGAGGCAGCTTTACTGGGACCACAACTCGTGCAGAAGACATCTGAGTAGGTCCAGTTGATTCGGAAGCGGATGGCTACCACGCAGTCTCGACAGAAGTCATATGCTGATCGCCGCAAACGATCTTTGGAGTTTGTGGTCGGGGATCAGGTTTTCTTGCGTGTTTCGCCAAGGCTGGGACACAAGCGGATCAGGAGACGGGGTAAGCTTTCATCGAGGTATGTGGGGCCATTCGAGATTCTGGAGAGAGTCGGGCTGGTTGTATATCGGTTGCAGTTACCGCAACGATACCGAGCCATGCACGACGTCTTCCACGTGTCTTAGTTGAGCCACTATCATTCAGACCCATCTCACGTTTTTCAGCCTGAGGAGGTTGAGCTGGAGGCAGATGCGTCCTTTGAGGAGCATCTGATTCCTATCGTTGACAGGGGAATGAAGGTTCTCCGAGGCCGGTCAGTTCCTCTCGTACGGGTGCTATGGTAGCATGGGAGAGTGCAGGATGAGACTTGGGAGCGGGAGGCCGATGTATGTGCTCAGTGGCTAGAGCTGTTCTGAGCTTTATCTTTGCCACCCTGGGAAGGGAAATTCAGGGACGAATTGCTATAAGGGGGGAAGTTTGTAAGAACCCGGTTCTTATTTTTGAGGTACGGGCTTCTTCGTTTCTCTTTTCCTTAAGTGTTTTTGAGAAAATATGGAAAATTGGAAAATATCCTAAATTTTGGAACTACACTCCGTGTACTTTTTCCACATGCCATGTACTTTTGGTCGTGTTGGGATGAGTACACGGGGCGTGTAGCCATGTCGGCGACGAAGGGTGTAGGAACTGACTACACGCCGTGTAGTGGTACTTTACACGCCGTGTAGTCAGTCGGCAGGCCTAAACAGTAAGGCGGTGGTGTAGCTGCCAGCTGGGCGACAGTACACGCCGTGTACTCGGGAGTACATGTCGTGTACTCATGTCGACGGATGAACACTGCGCCGATGTCACCAGAGGAACAGTTAAATGAAGGAAGTACACGCCGTGTACTCAGAAGTACATGCTGTGTACTTTGTTTTTTCAGCTTAAAACAGGCAGTAGCCTCCTCATTTGGCAGAGGAGGCATTTGAGCCATTTTGGAGCCAAAGGAGGAGGCCGAACCTTTGAAGATCCGCCGAGTGTTCGTCTGGAATCCGATTCCGCCTCGGACGATCTCGTTGGAACCGTGCGGGTAATCCTTTTCTTCTCCTTAAGTCGTTCTTACCAATTCTTTCCTAAGGGAAAGTTATTTACGTTTGAATGGGTTTTCTTCTTCGTCATATCTACGTCTTTCTTGGGCGTTTCTTGGATTGGCGTTCGTGTATAACGCTCGTTGGCGTATAAGGTAGGTGTCTTGGTGTAAATTTCCAACTGTCGTGCGTTTTTGTGCGTTTTTGTGCCACGAACCCATGTTGGGGTGTCATGTGGCTGAGGCCGTTGCTATATTTAATTCCTAGAATTGCATAGGTGATTAAATTGTGATAATAAAATGCTGGTTGGGATCGTTGCTTGGATCCGGAACCACCCCGGGGGTGTGTTTCACTGTTTAGCCGTTTGGCCAGGATATCCGAGGGTATGCCTTTAAAGTAGTAATTGTAGAATTGCCTTGAGAGGAATTGCTTGTTACTGCTTGTTTATCTGTTGGGCATGGCCCGGTTACCTGTTTAGCCTAAGGGCGTTGTTGTGATTAGCCTGTGGGCACTGCACTGTATTAGCCTGAGGGCGTGAATGTATTAGCCTAAGGGCAACATACTATTTCGCCTGAGGGCAACCTTTCGTGCCTGAGGGCTTCACTTCTGTGCCTGAGGGCGACACTTCCTACGCCGGAGGGCAATTTCTGTTACGCCTGAGGGAAATACCTGCGGGTTGGATTCTATATAGCCTGAGGGCAAGCCTGGGGGCGTGGTTTACTATTTTATCCTGAGGGCACGGTTCTGGTTGGCCTGAGGGCTTCGTGATTTTGAGCAAAAAAATGTTACTAAATTAAATGAATTAAAATGAATAATAAAATGGAAATTTAATTGTTAAGTTATTTACTTTTTAGTACTTCTTACTTTATTGCATTTTACTATTGCACATTGTTGTTTCATGCTTACACGCAGTTGGGTACGGGCCTTTGGTGGGTGCCTACTGAGATATATTTCTCACACCCTATTTGGGTCATGCTTTTCGGCCCAAACAGATTACGTTGCTGCGGGTGTAGATAGGGGCAAGAGTCCCTATACAGGTACTTAACTGTTGCTGAGGAGTAGGAGGGCATGGGACCGAGCCTAGGCTCGCGATGCCGCTGCTAGCTGTTTGCTTTGTTTTGTTGTACTCTGCATTTTGTTGTACTGTATTGATGTATAACATGCTCTGGCTATTTTCTTAGTACTTGAGGCATATAGCATCACTATTTATATATTGTTGATTATTTCAGTTGTGTATGGTTTACTGCTTCCGTTGTTTGTTGTATGTTTTATTTCAATTCCGCTGCGCTACACTTTGACAAATGAGGGCATAGTTACCCACTATCAGACCTGGGCCCTCGCTGCTAGTCGGCAGCCTCTGACGTTTGGGGAAATATGCTAGAGGTCACGTGGTGAACCGGGTTCGGGGCACCCGTTGCGTGGCACCCGGGTCCGGGACGTTACACTAACATTAGACTTTGATGATTTCATAATGACATAACCATAATATGCTTTAACACACGAGTCTATTGTAAGCATATTTCTCACCCTCGTATCCTGAAGTGGTTTAAAAAGTATTGGGGACACTAGCACCTTGAATTTCCAATGTCATAGTATTTTGTGCAAGCACCTGTACTATTCTTGGATACTTGTTCCAATGTTGATATTTACTTTTTCTAGTATTTATTTTAGTCTTTATTTTGTTATAACTTTCCATTTTATAAAATTAAATTATAGCATATTAGCAATTTTTATCATGATTACCATTTTAGAAAATTTTATTAATTAATTAAATAATTAAATACCTCCCACTATTTTATCGAAATCTATGAACCCTATATGTTAGAATTAGAATAATCTATCACTTGAGTATTTTAGTGGAAAAGATCATTTAACCTCCCTTCATAGTATAAAAGTTATGCCTATGCCACTACTCAAAGGGTTCAAGGTAGGCGTTTGACTAGCCAACTTCATTAACTCACGGTTCCTTGATATGTTGAGTGAAGTCCCAACTTCTTAAATCGTAACTTGATTTACTCAATGCTTAACTCTAAAATGATAACAAGTTATCTATGGCTAATCCTTAATAAAAATTTAGTTGATTCGACCCACCACTCTCTTAACAGCTCCCCGTTAGTAAGGGCCACCCTCAGCTGTGGCATGACGAGCACCCCCGAACACCCGATTTTGTTCAAATTTAAATAATGGAAGGCAGTTACGACTTAATATTTCTTTTAGAGTTTTTGAGTTTTTAATATGATGAAAGAAATCAGTTAACACACATAATTAAAAAAATTAAACAAAAAATTATTATTTAATTAAGTAATTTAAACCAAAAAATAAATAAATTAAAATAATTAATTTTTGATTTATTTAAATTTATTCTAACCCCAAAAACTCCGAGAAGAGCCTATACGGGTTGGGGAGAATCCGCACAGGACCTTTCTAGCCTATTCACACCCCGTGCAAGGGCCATGCAGGTCCACCCAGACCCATCGTGGGTCGGGCGGACCCACCTCACCTTTTTTGAGGCCGAGTGGATCTTAACAAACTGGAAGTTGGAGTTACCTCTTACAAGGTAGGTTTCCTGCCTGGACTAGGGGGTCACAATTCTAGAAGCTGGAGGTCACACCCATATGGATATGGTAGGATCTTGGAAGATCTACTCTCCCCTCAACGACGGAGTGCGGTGGGAGTTCCAAGCTCAGTCACGAGCAGCGACAACGGCTCCCAGTGCTCAACAGGGGGTGTTCGGGTGTAAAGTATGGGTGGTAGAGGGGTGGTCATCCAGGGGAGGCACGATGTGGCTGGGGAGGTGGTATGTCGCTAGCTACATGATGCGGGAGGTGGTCCGATGACGGCATATTGTCTGTTCTCAACAGGGATCTAGCCGCGAAGGGTGTGGTCCGACCGAGAGCCAAATCTATCCAAGAAGATTCAGTCCAGCTGGTTGGTTCTCATAGGGAAAACATGGGTGGAAATGGTGAAAGGACCATCGGGCAGCGCGCAATAAGAAGCCTCATGCAGAGGGGATCGCCAGAGGTGTCTCCTGGAAAGAGGCGTGACACTGAGACCTTGGGTGGAGCGGCTCACAGAAGGCGCTGGTGTGAAGGAGTCAGCCCGACTGGGTGTCCAGCGGAGGAGGCCATGATAAGGGGGGGGGTTCTTTGTCTAATTGGTGACCTGCAAGGATACAACCAACCGCCCAAAAACAAATCAACTCACCTTTTTTATTTTTCAAATTCCTATAAACTCTGGCAGTTTGTTTTTTAAAAATAAAACATTAATTAAATGATTTAATTAATATTTTATGTAATTTAAGATTTCAACAATCCGGAGGAATTGAAGACTTACCGAAGAACCCAATTCTGGCCAACGGAATCCATCCTGAATACATTCACAAGAATTGATTAAAATAAAACATCGTTTTCATGTATTTCATCATATCAATAAATATATGTGTTTATCGAATTCAAAACCCGCAAAACAATTTCAATCTAGTTTTTAATTTTAATCTGAATTCAAATCTTTGGATGGCCACATACTGGCCATCCAGTTTCGGATTCAAAAACTTTCTATGGTGTTGTGACCGGAACTACATCCTCTAATAATATCTAATGCAAATTTAATTTTTTTTGCCTTAAAATTTTCATGTGCCTTCTGATACCAAAAGAAGGAATCGGGCATGCAGCGGAAGCCCCAAAAATGAGATTTCAAAATTTTTCACTAACAAATGACATGAACTCATCGATGTCATCAAATCATTATCTGGTATAAGTTGAGGATCAATGCATAAAAAAATTTAAACACAAACACAAAACCATAAATACTTGGTTTGATCTGAATTCACACATGACATCTACTCGTCACTGGTGATCGCTGCTTAAAGAATATGAATCTTAATTCCTTTAGATCATCCACATGTGCTTCTAGAACCTACGGGATCACCGATCATCAATTTTCAGGTGATAGCACAGAGATATGCTGATTCCTTTGATGCTCTAATGATCACTGCATCGTCTTGCTTGTGATGCACGAGAGGGATCTCAATCTGAGATCTTGGATCTAGAGCCTCTCTCTCTAGATCGTAGGAGAGAGAAGAAGAGAAAGAAATCTAATGAATGGTCCCTAGTGGTAGGCTATCCTCTTCTATATATAGTGTGTTTCTTAATTATCCAAAATTGCCTCTCCAACCTCAAATAATTACCATAATATAAACTATATATTATGACTATTATACAAGGAAACAAATATTATAATCAATTTCCTATAATATAATAAATATATTATGTGATATTAATTGAGTCATTAACTCGAATTCTCATTCCCATAAATATTAAATATTCCCTAAATATTTTAAACTAATATTCATTCAATCAATATTTTTTATGTATTTACTATAAAACTTGTAAATACATTTAATAAATGAATTTAATGTCAATTATTCTTAACTTGAATAATGTGAATTTGTTTATTACTTTGGTGATCATATCTCCAAGGACAAAACCCAGACCCCAGTGGTGGGTCCCACCATGTCCAAAACTCTTATTCAACTGAATAGGGTAAATTGTTGAATAATTTATTGTGTGTGACCCTCTAGACCCTAATCTCGATAGTAGTGAATACTATTCACAGACCAAGAGCAAGATTTAGCAACCTATCATGGACCCTAAAGAGATAAGAAGTGTCACACCAATGACAACAAACCTACAAATACGCATTGTATAATATAATCTCTTTGTATTTAATATCTCATAAAGTCTGACACACACCCATGTCATCGCCCTTTTTCTTGCTTTATTATTTGTTATCTAACTTGACGGGTTTACCTTAGACTTCTATGGCCATGGATTTATCAAGGTACTATCATCCTGATCAATGAGGCCCGAGATATATAACCTCCTTAACCTAGAAGCGAAAAATCATTTCTTGACCATTCAACCAATTTCATACCACCAATAACACACCCAACACAATCTATCTCACCACGATTTCATTATTATGGTATTTTTCTTACATAAAAGTACGCAATTAAATGGAACACATTGGTAATGATCACAAGTCAGGAGACCAATACACATGTTCGTAGATAGGAACATCCAATGACACCCAAAACATGTGATGTTCCTATTAGCAGGTATGTCCTCATGATCTCACTACTAGAGATCACTAAGTGTGAAATTCATGAGAATAGGTCTCAATGCTTATGATCCCCCAACACCTGATAGTTAAACATCTACTATGTCCATTCAAAAAGATGTATCTGGACCATAAGATCTTTGTTTAAGATTAATGTCATAATATATTAAGGTTCTCATTATATCCTAGGATCTGTTATAACATGTTGATATGACAATTAATCTATGTACATTACAAATAAATATTGGACGTAGAAATATATACATTATAGTGTTAAGAAAACATCACGTATATCTAACTGTATAAACGATATGGTAATCAAAAGTACTATATATTTGGGTCTAGGGAACCCACTAATACAAAAAAATTACCATAGAACAACCTAAAAATCATCCATTCATCAAGGGATAAGAGAAGGAGGTAGGGGGATTGGTTAGATGAGGCATGCACATTTGAGGGGTGGGGACAGGGGGTGGGGTTTAAAGGATTGTAGGGAAAAACATAAAAATCCACCTTCAATGGGCTGAATAGTTTGGCCACTCTATTTTCCAAACCATGTGTCAACCATGTGGTAAAATCTATCCAAGAACACCCATATCACATGGTTGGGCCACACAGTTTTCCAAATCGTACACCGAATGTGTGAGTTAGTATTGTCTTGGTCTGCAACATTTCTCAAAGTCTGTCTATAGTCGTGCGCAAACCATGCACCAAGATTCCATCCCAAACCATAAAAAATTGTTTACCCTTAAATATGCATTATTTCCTCAAAAATGTGTGCTGATTTTTCTAGACAACCATGCTTTAGATAATTTTAACTGAAACTCCTCCATCATAAGGGAACACACATGGTTTGGACTAAACCGTGCAACCCAAATTGGGAACCCTAAATAGAGTTCTCCAAAAACCTATGAAACTCAACATGACATCCCTAATACGTGCCCAAACACTTAGAGGCACCTCCCATGCCTCAAACCATGTCCAAGAACATCACTTTAATACATATCAACTCTCAAACTTCAACTCTAAGTCTCAGTTTAAAATCCATCCTATCCACCAAACCAAAATTCAAATTTTTCTTGAATTTCAAACATTAGTATAGTAATGAGGTATTAAAAACTCTCCACCATAACACTTCATATCCCCAAAAAATCTCATTGGTCACTCAAATATTCACCCAACCTATCTTGGTTGGCAATTCGTCATCAACCAGTCATGTCCCATCTCAAAAAACTAAACAGGATTCATAATAAAAACCTTAAAATCAAGTCTCTTATTCCACTAAAACATCTGGACAACACTTTCCCAAGACCTTTTATCCTAAGAAAAGAACACATCATTTTTCATCCTTAGGCCTATGGTACTCCCCACCATAGTACATAGCTCACAAAGATCAATTTCAAATCACAGTGCCTTACCACTATCATAATTTTCCTACCAAAACATGGCCCTAGTATTTTTATGAAACTCCTTATTCAGTTCTCACTATCTTCTCCTGAACACCTACAAAACCATCTGTCCCATACTAGTATCATTTTCACTCCTCAATTTCCAAGCCAAAACTAACTTTGCCTCCACCATCTAGGTATAACACGAGCACACTATATTTCCCTTAAAAATCCCCATCCAGTTCTTGAAATAACTCATCATATCCAAAATGACATAACTTAATGCATTTTTGTCTCACTGCATTCCATCCCATGAAAAAACAATGGTTTAACCTCATCTGGACAACTCCTTCTGATAATGCTCAACTTCAACCATTGTTGTGCCATCCATTTTACTGAATTCTAATTCCCTCATACCCAAAGGCATATCACGACCATCCAAACATTCCCACTAAATTCCATTCCTAGCTTTTGGTTTAATTTCATGGTTGAGTCCTCAACCATCTGAAACCACTGCCATGCTCTACCGTGAGAAACAACATACTTCCGACCAAATCACACGCAGTTCACTTTAGTCCACCTCGAGTTCAATTCCAATTATTGGTATAAATCCTCCATTGCATTTGATTTCCCATATTTCATTACCTAGGGAATATAGAAATGAATTTTATTCTTTTCACTTTGATAACCAACTACCATCATGACCACCCCATGTTCAACTCTGCATGCCCATGACCCTTTATCCACAAGGGTCAAACATATGTGACCAACATCCCACTCCCCACCATAGTATTGACCTTTTAATTACATAACTGGGTTAAACCTTTATTATCATGGCCCAAGGTTCATCCACCCCTACACGTGATGACTGGACGGTGCCAAACTTGCACATTCTCGAGCACCAAACTGAAATGTAACTAAACACTTGTTTCCAACATGAGGGAATTTTATCCCCAAACTTCACTAAAATTCAATAAAAAATGAGGTTCATATCCTCTAATAGCCTATTATAGGCTCCCCACCATACAAATTTCCTTATACCACTCCTCAAGAACTATCACAATAGGTTTTATCACTGCATGCGTGTCACTCCTCATGATCCACACTCACCTCACCCTAGGAAACACTTACCTTTAACCATTTCTAGTCCCACTATTTCACTATAACTGATCCATTTCCAAAGTCTCCTTCAAAACTAAGTGGCATTTAAAAACCCTCATCTGAGTCCTGGTACATCTTTTATACAATAATTGTATAAAAATCTGCATCCCTTGGATCTCCAATGGACACTCTCTGATCCAAAGCTCAATAGCATCACATGTAACATGTTTTCATGGAATCGACACCATTTAAACATATTGGGAACACAATCTTGTGCCATAAAAATCACATTCCAACCGAAATCACACACCTCTCATGTGCTTTCCACCTTTATATTAACAAATCACAACGGGTGTACATTCCATTTCCACCCAATCACACAACCCGACTCACACTTCTGAGAGTCACATGTCACCAAGACCAGTCTGATTGTGCTCTATGGAATGTAAGTCTCATCACACTAAGGGATCCCTTGGAAAACATCTATAAAATCATATAATCCACTTTTATAAAGTTTTATCATAAGACCGACCCCTAATCAGCGTTATAACCAAACATAAAGTGCATACCCACGCTATAACCACACTACCAGAAGTGCTCCCAAAGTCAACAAGGTCAAGTAATCAACTAGGACTTCCCTAAAAAACCCACCTTGAAACCAAAATCCCCATCACCCACAGTTCTTTCATCATGAAAATACAAGTCATAATCATTCCCATACCATATTTACAGTGGAACCTCTTGTTTACTAACCTCATAGTAAGGCACCTACTCGTTCATTGATCCCATACCTTGAATCACCTATTGTGCATCGATCTCCACATGATCATGCCATCATTCTCACCACCCCTAAAGGAACCATATTTCAAGGATAACACCTTGGGTGGGTTTTCCTCATATATTAATAAACTAAGACTCACTACGGTACCTAACCGAATGAAGGGTCTCTAGATTTCCCATCGAGCCCAACCAGTCATGCCTCATGTCACGGTCACTTGGTCTGACCATCTAGCCCAAGGACAAAAATCATAGATGGTCATGGTTCACAGGGTGTCACCCATGATCCTATATCAACCCACTGCAACACATACTAAAACACCCACTCTAGTTCCACACATAAAAACACTATCACATTCCAAACCATAGGCCCTTAGGCTTCGATTCTCACTAAGCATCAACATATGTGACTACCCATTAGAGAATCACAACTCCCCAGTCATCACCACTATAACCAATTCCATTGTCATGGATGACCCGTGTCAAGAAACTACATCCATATGGTTCAATTATGTAAAATTACTTTCCAATATATATGGGAAAATTCAATATTGGTTGTTACTAGAACATTAAGTAACTAAATTTATAAAAAAATCACCCTCATAGATTGTACCTTTAAGGAATAAATTACCCTTACTGGTCCATCTGGGTATCCAATCATCCCATGCTAAAGGGACTGTGTCGCTATCTTCACCATCTATCATCTCATAGTAGGATCTATAAGAACTTCCACTATAATTAAATACATGCACAATTCATTCAAACTTAATAGAATTACTCCAAGTACTTATATAAGAAAACATCGTATGAGTAGTTTCTGACACTTTAAACAGTCGAACCTCAATTTTTAGTGAAAACAATCACACTATTAGGACCATATCATGTGAATCCTACATTTCTGATATGATGCATGAGATGCCTCATGCCTCTATAGACTCTGTTCCAAATATAGAATCGATCTCTTACTAACGGTCCAAGAGAAAAAATTTATAATAACTCATCAACCATAATTCTCAAACCTAATGTGCATCACACTAGGTGAAAATCACAAGTAACCATAATAGAAAAATCCAATAACATCAATCCCATACCAATGGTAACCTGGAATTCCACTAGAAGAGGTATTCATTATGCACCAATCTAGGTTCCATTATAATCTCTAAAACATTCCTATGTCTCCTTTATATTAACTATTTAATTATTAAGACAAAAATAAAACAATTATTTGATACAAATTTATAACATCCCAACCCAACTCACTCAATGAATAGGAACCTGACTAGTTCACCACATGACCTCATACTCACCTCCATGAATGTTAGAGGATATCGAATAGTGGTGGGGGTCTAAGGAGGTATCGTGGGGAGGATAATCCCCTTGTATCAGAGTTCAAATAGAATATAAAATAATTAAACATCATCCATCATAATAAACTAAAGGTGGAAGCAATAATATTAACAAGAATAATAAATAAGAGATGAAGTACATGCTTATATACAATATTGGTCACCCACTAGGCTAATCCCATATACAAATATATAAGTAAAGTACATAAAAACACTAAGGATCCATTCATTCTCCAAGACATACCACTTACCAAGCTCCATGTACTCATCTGGAATATTCAACTTGATCAAACTCGGGCCTCATCCCAATATGTTCCTACAACTAAGTGAGAGTCTACTCAAGTACCCAAGTTCCATGGCAGCCCTAGTAGGGTGTGACTACAACATAGTAGGTAATCACTAATAGTTTCCCTAAAATAACTAATCTGTAAAAATAACATGAAGAAGTGGTCTCAGTAAAAAAATCCAAAAACATCCATTTAAAAAATTTAAACTAAATTAAAAAAAACACCAAACTCGGGGTCAAATTTACACTAGGAATGATATATAACTTCTTCATCAAGTACCAAGGTGTCTCTAAGATCATCATGATGATTGTTCCAACCCATCTCCAATAAGGGTAATATACCCATCCCTGGCCAATACCTGGCACCTGGGGGTAATATAGTCATCCCCAGGGGCCCAACATCCACTCAATGGTTGTGTTTACCCAAAGTTTAACCATCCACCAGCATCCACCCAGGTGACATGCTCATCCTAGGTTTAACCACCAATCCCAGTATCCACACAGGGGTCGTGTTCACCCTAGGATTAACCATCAACCAACATTTGTCTGGTGGTTGTGTTCACCCTAGGTTTAACCATCAATCACAACATCCACCTGAGGTACATGTTCACCCCAGATTTAACCATCAAAGGAAACTAATTCATATACATTAAAAGTATAATGTAAACATTTAATCATTTCTATATCACTAAAATAAATAAAAAATAGCATAAGGGAAAATTTAACAATTCCATTTTGAACAATTAACATTTCATGGAACCATTTTCCATTTTCCAAAACCATCATTACCAATTCATAAGAAAAAACCCTATTTCATATTTCAGCATTTATGATTTCCATTTTACTATTTCAAATCTAATACCTCTAAAACAATACCAACTAAAAGGACAATTTTCATTCCTTTCCAAAAAACATTCTTATAACAAAAGTCTTCAAACCAAATTCACTTATTATCATAAATCATTTAACAAACATTAAAAAACTCTTCTTTTAACCCTTATCACTTTCTTAATCAAAAATATCACCAACCACCAACATCAAGTTTTCTGTTTAGTGTTTACCCCTTTCATTGGGTCCAGTTCAAATGTCCAATCCATTTTCAATTATAGAAGATTGTGCAATTCCACTTCACTCTCATCAATCCAAAATTTAATTTCCTTTTTTAAAAAACATTTATGACAAGTTAACCATTTAGTGGTTTCTACCCAATTCAATACAAATTTCATTACAAAGGAATTCTACTTGGGATTTCCATTCTCATGGGCACATATCTTATTTATGGGAATTTAAATTAAGGTGAACTCCCATTTTTAAGCATTCAATTTAAACAAGGTAAATGTATGAAAAATCCAACATGACCACACATCGCATCACTTATAAAAGAATGTGAGACTATGGTTTAATTTAAAGGGACAAACTACCTTTATTCAGAACTTTCCACTTATTTCAAAAGGATGAAAGTAGCTACCAAGCCCGTCCCAAGCCCATCCAACCTCATCCATGCTCAATCGAGCTCCTATAAATGACTCAAGCTCCTAAATTAAGCTAATAATTAAATATTTAATTAATTATAACATTTATAATTAATTAATTAATCCAATTTAAACTTTTCATAATGATAGAAAACTCATCGGGCCTTAGTCATCCACCAAAACCTCAAGCCATGGGGTGTCGGCCACCCCCAGTACACCCCTAAGACCATGTTGAGCCAAGAACCAACCTTCACCACCAAAACCATAACCAATTTAATTGGAATATGGGAAAACCCCAAAGAAAAAACTTTATGATGACATACCATGTCAAACCGACGAGAAACTAGGTGCAGATGGCTACTCATGATAACCTCATCGCAAGAAGAAAGGAAGCCCTATCTCACTAGGTTGAATTCACCATGATTTGGTGGAATCGAAACCAAACTATAAGTTAGGAGAAAATAAAATTATAATGATGGAAAGAGAATTGGAGTGGAGACCAAAAAGGTTGAAGACACGCCTTAAATCATCGAATAATGTCCTCAATATCATCCCTTGATCAAGGGAAGGATGGATGGGGTTTGGTCAGTTGGGGCAAGTGTATGTGAGGGGGTGAAAAGGGGGATTGGGGTTTAAAGGATTTCATGGGAAACCACCTTCAATGGGTCGCATGGATTTCCTATTAAATTTTCCAAACCATGTTCAAACCTTACGGTGGGATCTATTCAAGCCCATCCCTATCACATGGTTGGTCCATATGATTTCCACTTCAATCCACACAGTTTCCTTAGAACTATGTTCTAATAATTCTAAATAAATGTACTCTATAGAATTTAAACTAAAACTCCCCCTTCATATGGGTAAAAACACGGGTTGGCCTAAACCACACAACCCAAAACCATGCACCCAGGTCATAGTTCACCAAAAACCATTTAAACTCAAGCCAAAATCCCCCAATACTTTTCGAAACACCCGAGGCACCTCCCAATCTTCAAACCATGTCCAATAAAATCACTTTAACACATCCCAACTCTTGGAATTCCAATATGTGTTTTGGTTCAAAATCCAGCTCATCCACCAAATGAAAATTCAAATTATTCAAAAATTTCTAACATCTATGTGGTCCCGAGGTATTACAGTGAAATATACAAATCATTATTGAAGCACAACCAGGATCCAAGATCATGATGTTCCACTAAGAAGGCTATAGGGAGGTTGAAAACTCTATTTTCATACGGAATAAAGTGTAGGGGTCGCCTCTGTGATGATGAATGGATCTATATATTGGTGAATATTACTATTGTGTCAACCAAAAATATATATGGATGAACAAGTAATATCAAAAAAAATAGTAAGATCCTTTGTGATGAAATTATACACATTATTCTATAGTTTATTTATCCATAAGTGATGCTTCTTGATTGAATGGGCTATGTAATGGTAAAAAGGGAGGTTGTGTAAAGGTGCCTCTGCATTTTTATGGGCTACATTAAGGTGTCTATCCACCACATTAAGGTCTCAAAGATCTAATTAATGTTATAAGTCATGTTATAAATGCTACATAAATGTAATCACAACACTAAATGAAGGTAGAATAATTGTATGATGGAGTTTTGAAAGATATATAAAGGTATTGTACTGAATCTACTGCATAAGGGTCAGGATTAGACCTGTGTAAAGGTCTTGGTCTATGGAATAAGCTACTTAAAGGTATGGATGTTCCTTAATTCTTATATAAAGTTGGTTTTTTAGTCTATGAAAATGCATCAATGTGGTTGAATTCACCACATTAGGATAATATCACAAGGTTGGGAACTCACGTTAAGGTACCTATGCATGTTTAAAGGCTATATAAGGGCAACTCTATGGCTTAAATTTTGGAAGACTTCATGAAATGGTGTAATATTGTAGAATGAATAAGTAAATTTTTAATATGCGGTTTGTTTGTTTTTGAAATCCTAGGATCTTATTGGATCTTCAAGAGGAAGTGAGGGAGAAGAATGAGAGGCTACTTTGACCCTGTTATTTGTGTGAAAATGGTGCGGGTTTGACCATTGATATTATTATATGAATGAATGGGATATTTTATAAGGATGTTTGAAGTATTAAAAAGAATGTGTTTCCCATAAATAAGAGGATAAGGTTGCTGGTAATTGGATCAATGATTTCAGTTTGAGAGTTCATACATTGATGGCTTGAGATTTTGGGTCAGTGAGACTGTTGCTGCTATTTTATTGATTTTTTTTTTTCTTAGTCTTGTAATATTGTTTTTTACCCCATTTTTCTTTTTTAAACTTCTAATAGAGGGTTAAATTTATGAATGATTAGGGAAGGGTAGTTTTACATTTTGTAATTCTTGATTATTTTCACCTTATTGAATTAAATTATCACTCTTTTATTAATTGGTTTTAGTGCTCAGTAACAGTTTTTATTGTCAGATGCAATTGTGTTTGGTTTTAAATATATTTATTATCTATTTATTTGGTTAATTAAAAATAATCTCCCTCCATTCAATTTTTTTCTATATATAATGGAATAGGAAAAGGTTTGATGGTGAAGTGTTGGGAAATGTTCAGCACATGTGGAAGTGGCGGTGGACACTCTTGATTACTTAGAAAGAACAATAACCAATTGGGTATTACCTAATTAAACCAGGGATGATTCATTATAACACTTACATGCATAGGAATGAGTGTAGACCAATCTGATATTTCAATTAAGGATATTCTCACCAAAACCATTCAACCAAGGGTGAGATGGGAACAAAATGTGAATCCTACCACTTATTAGTTAATAAAAAGAAGTGGAATAAATTTAAGAGCATAATATAATTGTAATTGGAAACCCAACCTTGACTTGGTCATCTATCTCATCTCATTGTTTTCAATATCTTACTTAATTGCTTTTTTATGTTTTTAGAATCAAGTAATTTTAAAACACCCCTCATTCTAACTTGAGTAACAATATATTTATAAAACTTATCTCTATATACCACCCTAATGTTACCACTAATACTAAATTTATCCTATGAATAATTTCTTTTTTCATACCCTATGATAGTGATGTGTTTGATGCATATTATGGGTTAAAATTTTTTCTAATCATAGAAGGCATGGAGACGCTTCTGTAATATGGTACGATATTATGAGTGGATTATGATATGTGATATTGGGTGTACTGGTAGTTTTCACATTTCTAAATGGTTTCCCTTTGATAATGTATCATTAGGATGATTCATTTATGACATGAAAAATAAATTATCATCATTGAAACATTCAATGATCATGAAACTCCAATGGGTATACATTATAGTAATGTATAGCAGCTACCAAGCATTATAAGTCGAAACTCAACTTCCTTTATTGAATTAAGGGAGCTTATATAAGGATGGGATCCTAATTTTGGTTGCGTGTCCTGATTCTATCTTTCAAATTTGAATTTCCCTTCCTTCCATGTTCTTGATTTGTCTTTGATGAAAAAATATTATCATACCTTTGAAGCTCTAGGGGTTCTCTCATAGTGGCTGGTGTACTTCTTGTGGAGGTGATATTCATTTTTTTTGTCACTAATTAATCTCCATCAAATATAATCCATCAAGATTCACCAATGATGGAGTATAATGGACTTGAGGTATAATTGTTTTATTTTATGTTCTTTATTTTTTGTTTATTGTATGATGATAGATCAGGTAATTTATTAGGTTTCCTCCACTTATATGAACATGATATGTTCCTATAAAATCCATAAATGGTATTATAGACACTTTCATCATCTATTCAATGTGTTGTATACTGATCTTATGAGGAACATGTGTATCGTAAGATACTTAAGTTGATATCATAAGGTACGATATAACATTTCCAAACAATGTTCATTGGACCACTCTATATTTATTTATGATATAGGATATCATAATGTTTGACTCATGCTTTAACATAGCCATAGGTTACAGTTGGTTGGGTCACGGTGTACAATTCATCTAAACCCATGTTTTTAGACTATGTCAAAAGATATTATAAGAGTTATCATAGGCTATGGTAGGTTTTTTGGGTTTAGAAAAACAAAGGGTTGTATTGTAAATCCGATATAGTGTATATCATAAAAAACGATAGGGCATCCTTGATATCTCCTATCATAGGCTACGATTGAATCATGAATTTTGATATATAATGGATCTATCAATTATAAAATATGATATAAGCCTAAAATTATAAAAACTAATTTTATATAAAATTGATTATGATTTATAAACTGAGTATAAAATATATTTGATTGACATTATATATAGAATATTTTTTATACATAAATAAAATATGAAATGTTCATATTGACTGATGAAAAATTGTCTTGGGGTGTGGAAAAAGTAATTTATTACCTATTATAAATTTAGTATTAGTGGAAACCTAGTATTTTATCCTAGAGAGTGAACAAAAATTAGTTTTTCACTTTTTGATTAGAGAAAAGAGGTGTTTTTGAATTTATGATTTTTAAAAAAGAGTCATAAAAACTATATTTTTAAAATATTTTATGAGAAAGGTTATTGGGTTAGGATCATATTTCCACTTATAATGTTATTAAAGTCCTAAAATGGTTTTCAATTATTTCATTGCTTAATTTATTAGTGAAATATTCCTCTATTTATTCATCTAAACACCTTATGATAAATGATGTTTTATAGATTTACATAACTATGATTACTTCTTGGTCAACCTCCCTTTATATGTATGTGATAATCCATCAGACTAATCCCAATTTATCAAGGAAAACCCCAATTCGGTGTTGTTGTCCCCAAAAAACTTGAGAGTAATTTACTCTCCTCACATACATACTAGTTTTTTCTAAACACTCACCTCCTAATGAAACCTACTCATTTGAGAGATGTTTCACTAATAGGAGGGATATTATTAATTATAAACTTAAGAAGTGATGGTGAACAAGTTTGAATCCATAAACATAATTTCATTCTGTGAATTAAACAGTCATTGAGAACTAAAATCAATTAATAGGAAAATTTCTTTATTCAATAAAGTACAAGGACTCAAGAATTATAAGGGAAAACCTTCCCTTCCCCAATCACTCAAAAATTACCACTCTATTCTAGGGTCAAAAGATAAGAAAGGAGGGAAGAATACCTTGTAAACTAATAAAATAGAAAATAAAAATGAAGAAAAGAAGCATGAAAAAAAAACTACAACATGAACTTGTGATCCCCTATTTCAATTGATTAAAGGTCCCTAATCTAGTGTTTAGCCCCTTTTATTTATAGTTAGTAGGTTCCTTCTTCATCAACTTAGTCAAAAACCAAAAAATCCTCTATCTTTTGAATTTAGAAAGTTCCCCTCTTTATCATGGCTTAAAATTTGTATCACGATTTGATCTACCAGGAAATATGTAACTATACTTCTTGGGTGTTTACTAAACCATTGTACATGTTTAGATTTGTATGGTAGCCTCCTATTGATCACATTCATGCTACCATGGAATCCAAGACTTTTTCTTGATGTTTGGATGAGTTTCCTTGAAGTCTATATGTAACATACTCCCTATCTTCATAAGTTGACTTTTGGAAAAGTGTTTGATCGACTGTGAGGTAGAAAAGGCATGGATCGATCGTGAGGTTTAGATTTAATGGATCTAACACATATAAGATTCAACATATAGTTTATTGAATGGTTATATGGTTAGTTGATCCCTTTATATATTATTCATGCATGATCAATTGAATTTATTCTTGTGGTCTATTGTTTACAACATGGTTAGTTTGATTTCCCATGTGTTCAACTAATTTGATGATGCGATTGATGAATCGACTGTATGACTATCTCATAGTCATTTGAGAACTTATTTTTGTGGTTTATGAGATACATCATTGATTTTATGGTTCCTATTATGGAAGTTTTACCTCTTCATTTAGTCTATGGATCGAAAACACAGCAGACAAGTGGTTTCATGGTAGTTCAGTGTGCAGTCCCAAGGGGACGTTGAATTTTTTTTTTGTTACAGCCGATCTTCTGAAAAAACTCTTAAATTCCTAAAAATTATTTGATTTCAATAAAATACCATTCAGTAACATAAAAAAATTATCAAAAATCCAAGGATTAAATATCATCTTTATTCTAATAGTTACCAAATATCAAATAAGAAATTTAAACTTAAGATGTAAGCCATTTTCTCACTAATGTCCAAAATACTCCAATAGTTAAATCATGTGAAAATTACCCAATTGATGATAAAATGGTGGCATTAACACCATGAAAATACTCAATAAATATATGAAAGTATTTTCTCTATCAATTCCCCCACACTTAAACCTTGGACCCCAGACAAGTGAATTTCAAATAGATTGCCAAGGAAAAATTCAAATACCTAGACAATGTAAGTCCTTTTTTCAACACTATGTTTCTCAAGTTATCATTGTTACTTAATGTTATTGATTCCATTTTAATCATTAAGAACATTCAATTGATTCCCACTTCTTTCATCCCTTCAAACACACTTATATCAACATTCCCAGAATATTTTTCTCAATACTCAAGTATGATTTCCAAGAAAGGTTTTTCTTAACTAAAGTTCATACAAGTATCACCCTAAGCTTGATGAATTTATTTATATACACCAAATGAGTTAATTATTTTTTCATATTTTTAGGGGTTAATCATGTTTTTTTTTCTGACTTGAGGGTTGGTGGGATTTGAATGTAAAATTGTTGAGGCTGAATGAGAAGGCTTGACTCTAAAATAAAGCTCAATACATGATTTTAAATTTCTTATAAAAATACTTTCTACCTCATATTATTTTTCTACAAACTCAGTTTCACATATTTGAATTCTCTATATATATCCCCACCTTTTAATAATCTAGTAATATCAACATTCCCTTTCTCTATTTCCTTAAATAGGTTTCATTGTTTTTTTATTTTGGTTCTACTCTTGAAGGTTAAGGGGGGCTCTGAATTTTCTTCTTAGTGGTGTGAGTTCTTCCTGGATCTTGATAAAGAAGTATGTTAATTCCTTAAAATGTATTATAAATCCTTTCTTCTACAGCTTTATTATTTCTTTTCAAACATCTCCTACTATACATAACCTTAATTGCACATTATGTGGAATATTTTAGCTTCAAATTAACTTCAATTGTTATCCTAGATCCTCTCCAGTTTCATGGGTAGTCCATGTCCTTATAAATTTAACAACAATATCAATTTATATCCTTTTTTGCACTTTTTTATTAGCATTGTTTCAGATGTTTCAAATCTAAAATTACTCTTTAGAATCATATTTTTTAATAAAAGATAGGGTATTTTTTCACTTCAAAACAGTGAGGGGATTTCATGGATAGACTTGGATGACATCAAGAACATTTTTTCATTCTTATCATCATAACTTTTCTACCTAAACAATGGCATATAAGTTGTATAAAATTATTCTTTAAATTCAAACAAATTCTACCAAACTATTTTTTTTTTCATCTCCTTCCCCCCCCCCCCACACTTGAATTCAATTTTGATCATGCAAAAGTTTATATATCAAGGTAGATATGGATATTTGGATTGTAATGTGGCTACCTAACAAATTCATTCATGGATACCAAGGGCTATAAGGATTAATGTAAATGTAGGGTTGAAGAATAGTTTATTACAAAAAGGTTCTTTTCATTCAAAAGAATGCCCCAATCATTTATAGAAAAGGTCTTTTAATTCTCCAAGGTTCTGACTAGATTACTCAAAAAATTATGATTATTTTGGCATGTATTAGTCCTATCAAGAAATAAGAATTGTAAAGAATATTTCAAAGTTGTCTTGGAAGCCTCACAAGTATGTGATTAAAAATATACAATAGTATTTCATGGTATGAGATTAAAAATCAATGGTTATTTCATGAAATTTCCTCACATGGAATTTGAAAACAATTTTATTTCATCATTCATCTAAAGTGAGTTGATGGGTCAAATCATTTTATAAACATTGGAATGGATTGAATGTTTTAAATGGAATTCCATTTAATCCCACTGGTTTCAAAAACAAAGTAAAAATGAAAAAGAAAAACTACAAAAAGTTTGAAAAAGACACATAAAAAAATAAAAAATTGAAAATGTATTAAACTACAAAGATTCCCTCCCCTACACTTAAATAATTTAGTATCCTCAATGCATTCAAAATAATTTATCATGTAAGTGGATTTCAAATTGACTTAAAGCAATAAATAAATGACAACAATAAGTAAAACCTGGTTGGTTTTCATTAATAGATAGGATGAGGAATGTGATCTCCTCCATTGGTTCTTAGGGTACATTACCATGGTAATTCTTCAACTAATGTCCATTAACGGTGAATGGTTTCTTATTTCCTTCTTTCACAATCTACACATCACTAAAAGGGGATACATTAGTAATTATGAAAGGACTTTCCCATAAACAAAAAATCTTATCTAGAATCATCTTGAGCCTTGAGTTGAATAATAGCAGTTGGTCTCTAGGATGGAAGTCCTTTTATTGAATTAATTTTTCATGAGCCACTCAAGTTAATTCATTATAGATTTTTGAATTCTGAAATGCTTCTATCCTTGTTTATTCTATCTCTTGTAGTGGTTTTTTTAGAAAAGCGAGCACTAAGGCTCCTGAATTAATAAAAAAGTAAGTTACACCAAACAAAATGAAGGTATTTTATATTGATCATGAGAAAGAAGAGGAATCATGTCAGTAGGCATACTGCTAAGATATTTGCCCTCTTCTTCAGTGATTCCTTTATTTGCAAGGTCATCCGCTATGTGGTTCGCTTCTCGAAAAGTGTGAGTGACGATGTAATTTAAAGCAGAAAGCCGATCAAGACATTTGAGCCACTTGCCTGTGAGTTTCCATGAAAGATGTGTTTGACCCATTCTTATGGCTTGAACGATGGTCGTCGAATCACATTCCAACCAAATATTGTTCCAGTTCCTTTGATAAAACTTGTTGACCGCTTTGATGACCCCCAACATTTCTGCTTCCAAAGCAGTTGCATACCCTCACCGTCCATAAGTGCATTCCACCACTTCCCCATTATGGTTCCTGAAAACCACCCCAAATCTAGCTGGTCCTGGGATGCCCCGAGATTCCCCATTCGTGTTGCATTTAGTCCATCCAGGGAAAGGTGTGGACCAGAAAATTTCCATCATTCCTCGGGGCTTAGGAAAGACACCTCGGATGCTCAGTTTTTTTAGGGCCATAAAGTCCCGGACTGAGGTGTCACAACAGCCTTTCATTCTACTGCTAGCGGCCTGCACATCCCCATAGATAGAGGCGATTGCAGCAGATTTTGAGAACCATCCCCTTCTGTGAATGACATTGTTGCGGGCTCTCCAAATGTAGTGAAGAGCTTCAGCACAGGTAACTCTAAGAAGAGAATTTAGCTGCTCGGAAATCTGAGTATTAAGAGTGAGTCTTAAAAAATCAAGAAGAGAACCTATTTGTGAATGCCTGATTTCAAAAGTGCTAAGAATCGAACCCCATAGTGAGGAGGAAATTTTGTAGCATAAGAATAAATGATCAACATCTTCTCGGTGTTGATGACATAGAACACATTGTGAGCAAAGTGAGATGCCAACACGTTGAAGACTTTCATCCACCAGGACCTTGTTGTAGTAGAGCCGCCAGATTAAAGTAAACCTGGAAGGAGACATCCAGTCTTTGCTAAATCCACCAATCCATTCCTTATATCCTTGAATCAAGTGCCGATAGAAGATTTTGGAGTCAATTTTCCCATTCGGTGACCCTTCCCAGATGAGCATGTCTGTCTGATTTATGAAGTCATTACTGTCAACAATAGCAGCAATGTCCGCTGGGAAATACACCTGATGTTCAAGTTTCTCTTTAATTGTAGCATTTCTATCAATGTTGTGCTCCTCAGAGTCAGTGTTGTCAATGAGAGGGGAACCTGTCTAGTTTTCAAGCCAAAAACTCAGGGAAGAGTTAAAATTTACCAGCCAGTGTGAATGCTGCATAATCTTCTGGAAAACAGCTCTAACTCCCAGCCAGATTGAAGAGTCCATATAACCAGTTTTCCCTGCAGTTAACCGAGAAAGGATCCTCCATCTGAGGAATTCCAGGGAGGTGGAAGTGGTATTGATAAGTTTCCAAAGGAATTTTTCCAGCAAAGCTTGGTTGAAAAGATGCAGGTTTTTAATTCCCAGGCCACCTGGCATGGGAGGAAGACAACATTGGCTCCACTTTGCGATGATGATCATTCGCTCCATTATGCTACCACTCCAAACAATGTTCTTCAGCATTGAATTGATTTTCTTGATTATTGAATCAGGCCATATATAAACCATAAACGAGAAGACAAGCTTCGAGGTAACCACATGCCTGACAAAGCAGATCTGTCCAGCCATTGATAGGCATTCGCCTTTCCAAGAGGCAAGTGTTCTTCTTATTTGACTTGGGGAATTTGAGAAATGTGAGTGTCGTGGTTTTCCACAGAATAATGGTACCCCAAGGTAGTTAAAAGGGAACAAACCCTCCCTTATTCCCAGATCATGAATGAGCTGCGCTTTCCTTGAGGCTGGTATATTCTTTCCAAAATATATGAAGGACTTGCTCCAGCTGATTTCCTGCCGAGAGACATTATCATAGTGGACAAGAGGTTTTTTAAGATTCTCTATATTCCTCTTGTCTCCTTGTGTAAAAATGACAATATCATCAGCAAAAAACAAGTGAGATGGAGCAGAGATACCCCTGGCCGCTTTGATTGTGGAGATTTCCCCCTTGTCCACCATATTGAGGATAAGCCTGTTTAAGTAGTCTTCAGCAATCTAAAAGATAATAGCTGAGAGAGGATCCCCCTACCGCACCCCCTAGATCAAGTGAAGTCTCCTTCTGGCGAGCCATTTACAAGAGTTAATATGTGGGCTGACTCAAGAAGTGCTTTGATTCAATGAATGAACTTCACACAAAATCCAAATCTATGAAGAATCTTCTCGTTGAAACCTTAATCCATAGTATCAAAGGCCTTTTGATGTCAAGTTTGAAAACAACATTTCCTCCCCTAGTGGTTTTTCTAAGGAGTTTAATGCATTCCAAGGCTGTGAGCAGGAAATCTTGGATGTTCCTACCTTTAACAAAGCCAAACTGGTTCCATGACCTGATTTTTCCAGCAACTCGAGTAATCCTGTTGGCCATGATTTTTGCTATTATCTTGTGAATTGTGTTGACCGGGGAAACTAGTCTAAATTTTCCTATCTCACTTGCATTCTCCACCTTGGGGATAGGAGAAATGAACTGAGCATTGAATCCTAAATTGAGATTACCACCTTTGAAAAAATGCTTTACAAGATTGCACACATCATCCTTGATGATATCCCAAAAGATTTGGAAAAAATAATTTGTTAATCCATCTGGCCCTAGAGAAATGTCTTTTTTGAGACCAAAAACAGCTTCATTGATTTCAAATTCCATTGGAATGGATGTGAGAGCCTGGTTATCCTCTTCAGTAATCAAGTTGGGGATAATATCTTCTCGTATCACTTCATTCCTTGGTGGCCCATTAAAGAGATTCTGATAAAAGGAGACAATATGGTTTGAAAGCTCATGTTGATCATCAATGATTCTATCTCCATCTTTCAGAAGTGAAAGGGGTCTACTCACTCTCCTCACCCTTTGAAGGGTGTTGAAGAACTTAGAATTCTTGTATCCTTCATTAAGCCACCTGACCTTGAAGATGTCTTTCTTGATGTTGTCCCTAATGCTCATGAGCTGTGTTAGCATTGCAGACCATTCAGCTTCCTGATTTATGTTGTTGGAGTCTGCATCCCACATCGGACGTGAGGTCCGGTGTGGTCTTTATTATTCATTATAATTACACCCCAAGGGCTCCTTTAGAGAAAAAACCTTGGGGGTTCGGGTCTCCTATTTTATTATTCTACATGGTATCAAAGGAGGTTTTTTTGAAACCCAATCCCTCCCTCCCAATTTTTTTTTCCCCTTTAGGGTTTCCTGTCCGGGGGGCGGCGGCCTCAAGGCCCCGTGGGGTTACCGTCGCCGCCCCTCCGCCTCTGCCCTGCCCGGCTCCCAAGCGGGTCTCCCTTCCCGGCGCGCAGGCTCTCCCCACCGGCGCCCGCTCCTCCTGCGCACATTCCCGCGCCGCCCTCTCCAGGCGGCCCTCTCTATCGGCGCGGCTCTTCTCCCGGCGGTGCTTCTCCCCGCGCGACGGCCTCGTCTGGCCGGCCTCCCGGGTCTGCCCGGATCGCGTCTCCCCTCCAGCGCCGCTCCTACCCTCGCCGGCCCTCCCGCGCGGCTGTCTCCTCGTCTCCCCTCCGCCGTGCGCACTCCTCCTCCCTGCGCGGCTCCCCGGCGCGACGCGGCTCCCTGCTCCCCTGCGTCTCGTGGCCTCCCGCGACTCCCGCTGCTCCCGGCGCCTCCCGCTGCTCCAGCGCCTCCCGCTTCCTCCCGCTCCGGCTCCTCCTCCGGCAGCCCTCCTCCCGCGGCTCCCGGCGGATCTCCCTCCAGTCCGGCGACCCCTCTCCGGCGGCCTCTCCCGTCCCGCTCCCCTCCCGGCGACCTCGCCTGCTGCTCTCCGGCGGCCAGATCCGGACAGCTCCGGCCGAATCCGGCCGGATCCAGTGATTTCCGGCCAGATCCAGGCTACTCCGGCCGGCTCCGGCCTGATCCAGAGATTTCCAGCCAGTTCCGGCGATATCCGGACTGTTCCGGGCAGATCCGGACTGTTCCGGCCAGCAACCGGCCTCCACCCGTGCTGGCCGCTCCACGCAGGTGGCCTCCTCCAACTTCCAGCACCGTCTCCCGGCCTCCTGCACCCTCGTCGGCCTCCTCCTGCGGCATCCCCGCCTCGCCGGCATCTCCCGGCACCTCCCGGCAGCCGCATCTTTCTCCGCCGGCACGTCCTTTCGCTAGCGCAGCAACTCGACCACCTAGGATTCAGTCCCCGTTGGCGCCGCCAGCCCCGCAACAATTCTGCGGAATCCCCGCCTCCTGTCGCCGGCCCCGCAAGTGCGGTTTTCCCGGTGCTAGTTTGGATTTCCCAGCGTTTCATCGACCGGCCCCACTAGTGCGGCATTCCTGGCGTTCCGTCAACTGGCCGGTCTGCGTGGTCATCTGTTGCGCCTGCAACATCTTCCATCCATCATCCTGCGGGGGAGCTTCGATCGTGAGGGGGAGCAGCCACCTTTGCAGCGTTCTCTTTTTTTTACTTCGTCTGGTTTTGTAATCAAGCTGGGCATGTCCAGCTTGAGGGGGAGTGTTGGTCTCTGTTTTATTGTTTTCTTTTCATTATGTGTCCAAGCTAGGTTCACCTAGCTTGAGGGGGAGTGTTGGAGTCTGCATCCCACATCGGACTTGAGGTCTGGTGTGGTCTTTATTATTCATTATAAATACACCCCAAGGGCTCCTTTAGAGAAAAAACCTTGGGGGTTCGGGTCTCCTATTTTATTATTCTACATATGTCATTAATGAAGTGTGACTTCGTAGAAGATTCTTGTATGCTATGCAGGAAGTTCTCAATGCCCTCAATTTCAGCATCAAGAGTGCTGAATTTTTCCTTTCTCCATTCTCTAAGCTTAATCTTGAGCATTTTCATTTTGGAGACACATGTCATAGGACTGCCCTTATAAGAAGCCGAGGCCCAGGTCTGCTGCACAAGCTGGAGACAGTCTGGAAGAGAGGCCCAAGAATTGTTGAAATGAAAAGGTATTAGCTTTATCCTTTCATTCAAGAGCAAACATGCTAAGATAGGATGGTGGTCAGAATTATGCTTTGCAAGAATCACACAAGAAATCGATTTCCAGAAATCAAGCATAGCACTGTTCACAAAGGCCCTATTAATTCTACTCGCCCTCATTCCAGAAAGGTTTCTCCTATACCAAGTGAACTTAACACTAATTAAAATGATTTCGACTAACCCAGAATCCTCAATACAATCTATAAAGTCCCTAGTAGATGTGTTATTCGTTACTGGCCCAATTTTTTCATCAGCATGAAAAATGGCATTAAAGTCACCTATGATAATCCATGGGTTCATCAAGGTGTGAGAAATCTGCTGTATTTTCCCTCAAAGAGACCTCCTTTCCACATAGCTGCTGCAAGCATACACAATAGAGTAGCACATTCTCTTCCCAGCCACCATGAAACTGCAAGTAACAACTTGATCATCTTCATCAGTTATTTATGGAGATTCAACACTACTATGAATCATTATCCATAGCCTATCATGATTAGAGGAGCCTCGGTTGGTGCAAAGCAGATAATATCCTCGACTTTTGAAAATGTTTCCCATACTTTTGGAATTCATCTTGGGTTTAGAAATTCCAAGAATTTCATGTTTATACCTTCTTGTAAGGATCCTGAGGGAACATTCCATGTCAGGGTTGGCTGGGCCTTGATAGTTCCAATAGAGAATCTTCATGATGGTTTAGTCTTGGAGGTATGACCTCCTTTTTTCTCCAAAATTCTTTGTGATATCCTTGATGTCCCTTCCTGTAAGATAGGTGAAGTAGCCTGTATCTCTTCTCTTTTATCACTAGGCATCCTCTGGTTGCAGTCTAGAGGTGTCACCTTTGCCTCCTCCTGTTTGGTGTTATCCTCACTGATGTTAGCTTCTTTGACCTGGGCATCGTTATTCTCATGTCTGTCTCTAGCAACTGAGATTTCCTTCGAATCCTCTAAAATAGTGCAATCTAAAATCAGCCCCCCATCCATCTCAGATGAAATGGAGTCCATGATAAATTCTTCAACCTGTGTTTCAAAGGCTGTTGTCTAAAAATTATCAGAAAAGTCCAGAATTTGGGAGTTAGTGATCTTACTAGGAATGTTCTGTTCATCAATAAGAGGGTTTGTGGCATTTTTGCTAGAACTGGAAGCCTGCATTTCCTCTTCTTCTACCTGATCATCCCACAAAGGCCCTGCCTTTTTTACCATGTTGGATGTCCCTGCCTGCAAGACAATGATTTTTCCTCTCTCATTTAGCATTATCTCTCCCCTCCTTCCTTTTGTAACCTCTCTCCAGAATGAAGTGGCAGGAGTAGGATTAACCAATTTCTTGACAACCCGACACGCTTGAAAGTCATGACCTACCATCATGTAGTGTTTGAATAATTTTGGTATATTCTTAAACTCATATCTTATCTCCATCTGTTGATATTTGGTATCCAAAAAATCCTTTCATGGGGCTGTAATTCCATGTTGATCTCGATCAACACCCTTGCATAGAGGCCAATGTCCCCATTTAGAGAATGATGATCAGTTTACAGTGGGTTACCAATTCCTGAAGCTAGATGATCGTTAAGGATATTTGGATGCCAGTAGACCCACGGTAATCCAAGGATATGAGTCCATACATTAGCCATAGAATGTCGTTGGTTGAAGGGATTGAAATTTGCATCACACTCTGATAACCTGAAGAAGCCTGGCTTTAAGCTTAGATTTTCTATCCTCCAGACATTATCAAGCTCCTCTTTTCTTTCAAATATTATATGATAATATCCTTTTCCAATTAGTATGACACACCACCTTGAAAAGTACCAAATTTTCTAGATTTGGGATTTTAGATCTGAAAGAGACCATGGTTTCGTACCTTTTTCATACGAGGTTTGCCCCAACACCGAGAAGCGGAAGAGGTCCATCCTTTGTTTATGAGCCTTTGGATCCACTAGAACTGCCAGTGAACCATCCCCTATCTGCTTGAGGATTGGTGGTTTGTCGAGATCATAGGAACCATTTGGAGAGCCGGCAAGCGCCTCCGCGAAGGATACAGCCTTGCCAACTAAAGTATAGGCTGAAGCTTCCCCCTTCCCACTACTTGGAGAGGTGAAGGATATCTCCCACTTCGGAATGAATGAATCCATCTCACATGAATCTAGGTGTCTCTCTTGTAGTGGTAATTTCCTCTCTTTTCTAGCTTCATATAGGTCCAAATACATATATTTAATAGCCCAAAATGCTTTGGGTTCTAATTATATGGGTAAATAATAGATTTTACCATAAATAAATTTGTAATCCCTTATTTATATGGGTATCTTGTAGGTTGTCCTATAAAACCATAATGTGTCTTAAAATATTTGTCTCGAGTCCATCCTATTTTATTTTATAGTCTTATCCAAAATTCACTCGATTTCCCTATTTGAAAATTTAGCTTTTCTCTTTGTCAATAGATGGTAAGTAGTGGATTTCTTGTGATGTACTCCATATTTTATCAGTAAATCCCCCATAATTTTGGTCTAAAAGTGAGTTATTTAGTCTTTGATAATCAATCTTAGCACTCCAAACCTACAAAATATATTATCCCTAACAAAAGAATACACAACCATGGCATCATCAGTTTTTGTGGCCTTTTATTCCACCCATTTAGATACATAATATAAATAAAGTAGAATATAAGAGTTTCCAAAACACATGGGAAAGGGTCCTATAAATTATATTCCCTATACTTCAAATTTTTCACAAAAGATGATGGATTTTTAGGGCATTTCTTCTCTGATCAAAATATTTCTGGTAAATCAGAAATTTTCACATTTTTTACAGAACTCATGTGAATATTTAGACAAAGCGGGTTAATAAATTCTAGATTATAAGACTTTCATTGCAATTATTTTAGGTCCAAAGTGTCCTTAACATGTTATAGTATATCAAAACTCAAAAATGGACTCAATTTCACTTGTGGGGTAACATCTTCTTATCACATGATCAATGAAAACTTTCCACATGTATGGATATTTCCAAATGTAAAATTTAGAACCAGATTTAAAATTGATAATTTTTTGAGAATTTAAATGATATGGTACCTGATAATTTACAAAATAATTTACTATTTATAGATACTAGGGTACTTATCTTTCAATCAAGTACAAAATTTCTCTTATAATTTTGAAATTTAGTTGGTCCTAATCTAGAATTTCTGCTTCAGTTTTGTTTTGTAATCTTCTCATGTGATTGGATACCTAATTTTTATCACCCTTCATGTCTTTAATCTCTAGGTTTATATCCTAAAATAATACCATACGTCTATAAAGCCTAAGCTTTTAATCTTTCTCATTTATTAGGTATGTGAGTGTTTCTGGTCAAAAAACATAGTGACTTTAGTTCCAAGAAAATAAGATCTTAATTTATTTAAAGTATAAAAAACTATAAGAAATTACCTTTTAGTAGTTGTATAGTTGAGATAGGAAGAATCAAATATTATTGGGGAATAATAAATGACTTATGGTATTCCTTCAACTCTTTGGGAAAGAAAATCCCCAACTGTATGGTTTAAATAATCATAATATAACTTAAAAGGGTCCTCCCATATTAGTGGTTGCATCATTAGTAGGGTGATTAATCTTCTTTTGTTCATCAAATGATTCCCTATATTCAATAGTAAAATCAAAATTAGATTATTTAAAAATTAACCGGTGGATAGAATGATAAAACATACTAAAGTATTTGATAAAACTTCTGTAAAACATACATGTCCTAAGAAAGATCTAACATGGTTCACAAAAGTTGGGTAAGGAAAAGAATTTATCACTTTAATTATTGATTTATCCACCTCAATGCCTTTTTATAAGATTATATTCCCAATAATATTAAACTTTCTACACTAAAATTCCACTTTTAAAAATTCAAAACATGACATTTTTCAATGAAAATTTTCAAAAAAAATTCCAAATTTCATAAAAATTGAACAAAATAATTACCAAAAACAATGAAATCATTCAAGACTACTTCGATAAATTCTTCAATGTTTCTTAATAATATACTTACCATACACCTATAAAATATACATGGGAAATTAAAAAACACAAATGGAATATTTTTACTATAAAATGTTCTAAAAGGATATGTGAAGGTAGTCTTTTGTTGATCCTCAGGGGTAGTGGGCACCTAAAAATACCTAGAAAACCATCCAAAAACAATAATGTGTTTGAAAAGCCAAATTATCTAGAATATGATCAATAAATTTGATAGGTAAGTGATCCTTCCTAGTGAATTGGTTCGGATTTCTATAATCAATACACACTCTCCAGCTATTTTGGATTCTCACAAGGAGAAATTCATTCTGGTCATTTTTTACAGTGGACAATCCTATTTTATTAGGAACTACATGGATTGATCTGACCCATTATGAGTCAGAAATTTGGTAAATGGTGTATGTTTCCAACAAAATATCTATATATATTTTTATTACCTTCATGATGGTGGGATTTAGCATCCTTTTGGGATTATTAAAAAGGTTTGGAGTCCCCTTCAATAAGATTTTTTATGAAAATATTTTTGGAATAATGCCTAGAATATCACATAAAATTAATATTATTTCTTATGTAATCTATTTTAAAAGCTTAATCAATTTTTTTATTTGATTATGGGAATGTTATAGGTAATGATAACAAGTAGTTTTTCTCCCTTCACTATGTATACTTGAGATTAATGGGTAAAGATTTAATTTCCATGTTTGGTGGTTGATCTTAGGATAAAATCAGATTGGGGTTTCTACTTTCTATTCATTATATTTTATATACACTAGATTTCATAAGAACTTCATCATCATTAAATAAACAACTAAATACTCAAGGTATTAAGAAGTTACCTCATCCTCCAATCTGAGAACAGATTCTTAAAAATTCTAGACGACTTCATAATCCATGGATTTTTAATCATTAAGTGGTCCTCTAAGGTTAAGATCTCACGAAACATACATGAATATTCAATAGATTTAGCTTCTTCAAAGTGTGATAGTGTAAGGATTGAGTGGTCAGTTGAAGGAATCTTCATGGAGTCAAATATGTTGAAATGGATTTTTTTTCTCCAAACTCTATGGTGAGTTTTACTTTATAAACATTGATGATTATCTTGGATGTCTTCAAGAATGGCCTCCCCAAAATTATGGATGAGTATGATGGTCTCTTATCTTCCTCCATGTTCAATAAATAAAATTTCACTAAGAATAAAAGATCTTGGTCTTTCATAAGTACATCCTGAAGAACCCCTATGGGAAATACAAGGGTTTATTTTACAAGTAATACCACCACTCTTATGGGATTTAAGTCTAATATATGAAAATATTTAAACATTAAGTAAGAAATTAAATTCATTAAACTGCCCAAATCACATAAATCGTATAAAAAAGTGATGGAACCAGTGGTGAAAAGTGTAGAAAACAACTTTGGATATTTCCATTTTGTGGGTAATTATGGTGTGATTGGGGTTAATACACTTCTTCCCAAATTCATTCCTTTATTCCCTTAAACCCTCATTTTTATGTGTAAATTTACTTAAGAAATTTATCATATTTTGGAATTTTCTTGAGTGTTTTAAGAAGGGGAATATTAATATAAACTTTCTATAATGATTCCTAAATTTCTCTTTGGATCTCTTCTTCATGGACTCTTTTAGACTGAATTATTTTGGATGGGAATAGAATTGGGATATAATTTTATCTCTATGTTATCTTCTATATGGTCTCTATAATTTATTATTTATCAATCCAGATCTCCCCTACATTCCTTCATTTATCCTCCCTCTTTTTAATGAAGGAAAAGTTTTTTAGTAGCTGTTTCTTATAAATTTTGTTCATCACCCTCGATAGTATTTTCTTCATGGTCAGATTGTACTTTCTTAGGTTCGAGTATCTCATCTCCTTCTTCTTCACTACTCAGTTGGATTTGTTCTATATTTGGTGTGGAATTATGGTGAATCTATTTTCCACTTCTTATTGTTATCCTGCTAATTTTCCCATGGATTAGGGACTATTTGGACTAGAAGTTTACCTCAATATTTCGACAAAATTTATATCACACTGCTGAATTGATTCTCCAACTCTTCCATTTTAGTCCTCATCTTTTCCATTATTTATTCTTGATACTATTTTACTAGGGGTTATGCACTAGTAGTGGGCTGCCAATATGGTTTATTTTTCTAAAATTGGGGATTTCAGTACATGGGTTTGATGTAAGGTTTTTAAATGGTTGTTAGAAAGTTGTTGGTTGTTTGTATTACTACTAAAACGAGTGTGGTTATTAAAACTGTGTCTATTAGGGGGACTTATTTTGGTTTGATTGGTTTCCAAATATGAATTTAAATTGGTTAGGATCTCTTTATCCTTGATAATGTTTTAATTGTCTTGGATTGAAATTTTTTTCACAACACTCTATTACTTTCACTTCAGTATATAGCTCAGTGGAATGATTAAGTTAATAACATAACCCACAAACCTTCACCAATGCTTTTTTTCCCAAGCCCGCTTCAGATATATCCATCTCACCAAACTTGTTAGATCCTTGAGTCTATATTCTAATAATGGATATGAGTTATAAGTTCTTACCTCATGGATACCTCTTGTGTCGAATAGTTATGAGTTATGTATAATCTTCTCAATCATCCCTTTAAATTCTAGTGATGATTTTTTAATCAAATATTCTCTGAATTATGAGTCCAAAATATTTTTATCATTATTGGGTATTACTTGATAAAATAACATAAGGAAATGGTTCTCTTCTATATCTTGATGTGGTTAGCTGGAATATAGATTTTAAACTTTTCTGAATAATCATACAAAATATATCCTAATGATTGTATGATTTTATAAATATATTTCCTTATTGTTGTACTATTATATGTAGGGAAGAATAATTTTATAAATAATCTTTTAAGATCATACCAATAATGAACCTCACATGGCTTTGGATTATACAACCATTATTTATCATCTCTTTCAAGTGTGAAGTAAAATTCCCTCCACTTATCTTTTTTCTCCACCAATACTTGGGGTTTCAAAGTAGATCATTCATGTGTGAATAGTTGTATGTGTCTATTGGGGTTTTCACCTACAAGTCCATGAAACATGGGATACACTTGGATAAGAAAATATTTTAATTCAATTTTTTTTAATTTTGTTACAGTAATTTAATTTTTGGGTTAGAAAACTAAGGTGTGAAATGGTATCCCAAGGTTCAGTTAGGGTTTTTATCCATGACTTTAGGATTGAATTGAACACTTATAGTTTCACTCGATTTTATGAGAGAAATTTCCTCATAGTATTATTAAAAATTCAAGTTTCTTAGTTTAGTCAAAGTTATATATATTTCGAGATCAAAATCAAATAATGGGTCATTAAAACTTTATGTTGTGAAATGTTAAAATTAGATTTTATGTGGAACTGACTCCATAGAAATGATTTAAAGTTTTTAAACACACCAATCAAGGGGTGTGGGAAAAGAAATTTTTTACCGTAGATAAATGTAGTATTATTAGAAACCTAGGGTTATCTCTTAGATAGGACTGCTCAAAAATTAGTTTTTCACTTTTGATTAGAGAAAATGGGCCTTTTGAATTTATTATTTGTAAAAACAAATCATCAATAAAAAATAGAGTTTAAAAATAGTAGATGATAAGGATGGGTTAGGTTAATATTTCCACTTAAAATTATATCATATTCCTAAAATGGTTTTCACTAATTTAATTTATTAATTGATTATATAAATATTCCTCTATTGATTCATATGAACAAATTAAGCTAAAGGATATTGTGGAGATCGAAATAATAGTGATTACTACTTGTTCAAACTCCCTTATTGTGTATGTGATAACTCATCGGACTACTCCCAATCTATCAAAGAAAAACCCAATCAGGTGTTGTTGTCCCCAGACAACCTAAGAGTAATTCATTATCCCCACACACATTCCAACTTTTTCTAGTCACTCACCTAATCATATAACATACTCATTCGAGACATGTTGTATTAGGAGGAGGGAAATTATTAATTATCCACTTAGGTATTAATGATGAATAATTTTGAAACCCTATACAAAATTTCATTCAAGAAATTAAATAGTCACTGAGAACTAAAATGAATTAACAAAAAAATATTTTATTTAATAGAGTATAAGTACTCAAGAATTCTAAGGGAAATCATTCCCTAAACCAATCACTCAAGAATTTCCCCTTCATTCAAGGGGAAACAGAGAAGTGATAGTAATTATAAGACATTACATAATAAGAAAATATAAAATGAAAATAAATAAAAGAACCGATAATAAAAAATTCATCATAAACTCATGATCCCTCATTTTGATCAATCATAGGTACCTTTATCTTGTGCATAGACCTTATTATTTATAGGTAGTAGGTTACTTCTCCTTTATCTCATTCAAACCCCATGTGATCTTCTCTATTTCTAATTTAAAAGGTTTCCTTATTTCCCATAACTTCAAATCTATATCATGATTTGATATTATATGATATTCAGGTCCTTCCTTATTGGGTGTTGACTAAACCATAATACATATTCAAATCCATATGGAAACCTCTAAATGATCACATGTATGCTGAAATAGTTCCAATATTTGGTCTTTAATTTTGGATGAGTTCCCCTAAATATTTCATGTGACATGTATCCAATCTTCATAATTTTATTTTGTAATAGTTTTGGATCGACCCTGAGGTTTATCTTCAATGGAAAAACTACATGGAAGATTCATCATACATTCAATTGAATGTTCATATAGTTGATTGAGTCATTTTTATATTATTTATGCACAATTGATTAAGTTTTTTCTTACGGTCGATTCTTTGGGACATGGTTAGATGGATTTCTCATCCGGTCAACCAATTTGATCATGTGATTGATGGATCGATCACATGACTACCTCATGGTTGGTTGAGAACTTCTTTATGTGGAATATGAGATGTATGTTTGATTGTATGATTCTTCTTTTTGTAGGATGATCTCTTTTTGAGGTAGATGGATCAATTGCACAACACGAAAGTGACTGCATAGTTGTTCAATATGCAATTGGTAAGGGACACTGTGAAATTTATGGTCATGACCGATCTTCTACAAAAACTCCTGAATTCTAAGATATTATTTGATTTCATTTAAATACCTTTAAATAACCTAAAAACAATCATTTAATTTACAAGTATTAAATTTAATCTTTTTTCTAATAATTATCATAGCTCAAATAAGCAATTAGAACTGAAGATGTAATCCATTTTCTTAGTAAATCCCAAAATACTCCTATAATTCGATCATGTTATAATTACCTAGTAAATGATAAAATGATGGGATTAAAACCATGAAAATATTCAATGGAATATATGAAAGTACATGCCCTTCCATTTATATCACATGTTTGGAAAATAAATAAAATGTTTATTTATTTATTAATTTTTAATATTCATATTTATAAAATTTTTATATAATGTGAATATTATGTATGATTAAATTTATGTGATAAATTTATTATTATAAAATTTTCTTTGCATACATTACATGTTAGGTAGAACAATATGAGATTTAGTTTTCATCTAACTTGACATGGTTAGTTATGAAGTTATAAGCTTAATTTTTTTGTTTGTATATAGTTTATATATATTATATATTAGAATTGTGATGGAATTGAAATGTCTCTTAATTAATGTATCTTAGGATAGATAGAATTTTTTTTCAAACTATTCAATGTACTAGAGGCTTATGCCTTGTCTAGAAAAGTAGGAGTTGGCTATCTGTCACTCCAAACTTACTTTCATGGGGATTATTTCTTTCATATGATTTTAAACATTTATATGAAAGGGTTTTATATTCATTTTGTATAAGATTAATTTGGATATGTGTAAATATATTTATATTATATTTTTAGGTAAGTAAAATGAACTGTGAGTTGTGAAAATTGTTAAACATTAATATGGTTTGAACATATTATTTTTGTAGATGGAATAGAGATTCCAAAAATGAAATCATTAGAATCATGAATACATAAAGGAATAAAATATGATATAATTATTATTTCATTTAATAAAATAGTTATGTATTTAATATACATGTGATGTACCTTAATATGGTGAGACTAAGATAACCCTTCAAATATTAAGTTTGATATTCCTTCCAAAGTGAACTCTTGTTAAAACCATAATCATCCAACCAGGACATTCATGTTAGAGATGGGTACCCATAGATTATCTTGTATATGTCATATAGGAGATGGTTAACTATAATAGTTAGGTAACCAAATCCCATTATGAGCTTTGGGTTACATTTAATTTGGAAACCCTATGAGATAGGATATTAGAGATATATAGTTTATATTATATATATGTGATGGATTTTGGAAAAGTTTTGTCCACTCAACTATCTAAGAATAATATTTAATATTATTGGCATGATTTACTACCTAAATAGATATTTTTTCATAGGAATTATAAAGTGTACTAAAATATTAGTGAAATACATATCTTATCCTACTAAAATTAAAAAGGTATAGGATTATCATTTTGGTGGGATCACATTTATTAAAAGTCCATAATGAATATATATAAAACATGATACTCACCAATAGATATGTCTTTTCTATAGATTACAACATGCATTATGATTTTCATTTTTAGGTATCTTAAATTTATATCCTATAAAATAATTCTATATTGGTATCTAAGGTTAAGAAGTGTTCTAAAAAAGAATCTTTCTGATCATATAGATATGAATGTTGTTGAAATAAATTTATTTAATTTTAACTCACGGGTAATGGATATCAGGTGTGAATCACACATTTTTACTAATAAACATAGATTAAGAAAATATGATAGAATTAAAGAAAGTTGAAGAAGGTCTATGTGTTAGAAATTAGAAAATATTTCTTATATCGAATAACATTCATAATTAGAAGTTCAATGTTGATTCTAATCCCACTTACCTTTGGCCTTATCTCCTTGGAAATATAAATTATAAATTATTTAAAAGTCTCCATATAGATAAGTTATTATAATTATTCCTTTATAAATTATTTAACATATGTGAATATTATTTATTAGGAAAAATGACCCAAGAAAGTTTTGGTATAAAAGATGAGATAGATAGTGTACTAAAAAATCATGTACATAGTGATGCATGTGTACTAATGAGTACATAAGAAAGTGGTGGATATAGGTACTTTGTAACCTTTACTAACAAATTTAATAAATATGGTCATATATTTCTGATGAGACACAAGTTTCAAACATTTTAAAAATTAAAATAGTTTTCAAATGAATCATAAAATCAACCGAGTAAACATATTAATATTTTTATATCAAATCAGAGTGGTGAATACTTGATCTATGATTTCACTAATCATCTAAGATATTATGGGATTATATCGCAGCTCGATCTTCCTAAAACACTATAATGGAATGGTTTGTATGATAGGTGGAATCATACCCTATTAGATATGGTTTGATTGAAGATGATTTAGTATGGCCTTTATATTTTATTCTAGGGATATATTCTAGAAATTATTGTATTCTTGCTTAACTAAATTACATCTAACGTAGTCACAAATAAACCATATGAAATTTGAACTATCAAACGACCCAATTTATTTTTTATAAGGATTTTTGGTTGTGAAGTATATGTATGATGTTGGGATTTGGAAATTCTTGACCCTAAATTAAAATGGTGCTTATTTTTTGTTATGCTAAAGAGATTGTGTGATATTGTTTTTATAACACTACTAAACACAAAGTGTTTGTTGGTTGATATAGTGTTTTACTTGAGAAGGTTTACATGAATCAAGGAGTTAGTGGGAGAAATGTTTTACTTAGATAATTTCAATACTAATAAACATAAAGTGTTCCTGATATATAAATTGATATGGTTCCAGAAATAGTTGTGGAATAAAAATTGATTCAAGTTATATAAGAACCTAAAAGGTCTAATAGGATTTTTTAGGATCCTGAGATATATGGATTTATTGAAACCAATGATATTGAAGTAATGTTCATAGAAGATAAAATTATTATATACCAAAAGTCCATTGAGATATTTGATTCTAATAAATGGTTAAAATACATGAAATATGAGATATACTATTTGAACACTAAAAAATTTTGTATCCTACTAGATTCATCTGAAGGGGTGATACCCATAGGGTGAAAGTGGGTTTTTCATGAGAAAACTGACATGGATAGTAGAGTGTATACCTATAAATATCTCTTATGGGAAAAGAGTTTTAAAAAAATTTATTTTATTAACTATGAAGAAATTTTTTCTCTAATTACCATGATAAATTGTATTCAGAAATATTTTTTTATAATATCTCATTGTGATTATGAGATGTGTTATATGGATTTTAAAATCACTTTCCTTAATGGGAATTTATTTGAGAATGGGTATATGATACAACTTGAAGGTTTTGAAGCTCCAAATAATAATTCTAAGGATTGAAAGTTATAAAGATCCATTTATGGATTAAATAAATACTCATGGAGTTAGAATATTCATTTTAATGAAGTAATCATATAGTTTGGCTTCATCAATAACTGGGATGATTCTTGTGTATACAAGCGGATTAGTACGAGTGTTGTGACATTTCAAGTATTGTATGTGGATAAAATACTTATTATCATAAATGATATCCTAACTTTACAAACTATGAAGGTGTGGCTATAAAAAATATTCTTGATGAAAGACATGGGTGAATTGGCCTGTATACTGGGTATGATGATCTATAGATATTGGGATAACCCAGGTATTTTTAAAGATATATCACTTTTAAGGTTTATTAATATTCATGATTATAAATTTATATATACTTTAAAATTGTATATAATATTATATCATGTATCAAAGGATGTCATATAACAAATTATATACATGCTATACATTTAAAATTATTTTCCTTACTTCAACTCGTAATATATATTTTATTGAAAAGTTAAATATATTTCTTTAACATGATTTTCATTTTAAATATATCCAAATATTTATTTTATTATGTTATATTTATGTTAAATATATGGATTTATATTAATATATATTATTATGATAGTCTTATAAATAATTTTATAAAGCTATGAAAAAATAATATGGTTTTTCATTTGAAAAAAATAGTTTTTATTTTAAATAATTGTTTTCCATATACTATATGGATTTATTTAAAAGTTAAATTTATAAATTTTTTATTTTAATTTCATAAAATGGAATTAATTTTTTTTATTATCTCAAAATTAAATTTGGGTTAATTTTTCTTATTTTTTTGAATAAGTTTATTTTTTGTTGAATAGTAAAAAAACATAGTTTTTATAATTATTGCATCTTTTATCTCATTATAATGATATAAATATGAAATAAAAAATTATAAATATTATTCAATGTAATTTAAGGATTGTATACTCAAAATATCAAATAAATATTATTCATTTAATATATATTAATTTTTCTATCAAGATAAATATGAAAAATAATTATTGATGTTAAAGAGTAGCATTGGAAAACTCAAAATTTATATCTTTGAGATAATATTTAAGAGGGTTTAAGTAAATTATCAACTTGAAAGATAACTATTATTAAAAATAAATTATTTATATTTATATTTATTAATTTTAAATTCATATAATAGTTAAATTGTATTAATGTTTACCCAATTCTTGCACAGGGTAAGAAAAGTCAAAATTCTTATCTTAAAAGTGTTATCGTGATGTAAATTAGAATAAAAAATATTATTAATAGTTTTATATGATTATATTTTTTAATAATAAAATATATTTATTTTATTTATTTATTTTAATATTAAATAATTGTAAAATTATCCAAAATGCTTACACAATATCGATACAATGCTTATGCAAGCAAGATAAAAGTAAAAAAAATGGTTTTTAAAATATTTAAAATGATAAGACCATGACTAATTATGGTGTTTCATTATTTTTAGGTATAAAAATTATATTTAATAAATTATTTATATTTTTAATCATAATTTTATTTTTATCTATATATTGTTAAAGTCAAATTATATCAATAACCCTAAAAATGACATTAAAAGGTATTAAATGTTAAACAATAATTTATAAATTAAAAAAAACATCAAATATTATATTGAGTTAATTTTTGAGGTTTAATAGTCTTTAATATCATCTATTTTCTATTTATTAACAGCTTTCCATTTTAAAATTACATTCTTGACCCTTAAAGATTGAATATTTACAAAAAATCCATCAAATTTGGCCTAAAAGGAGACTTGTTCTAACCTTTTCAAAACATATATAAGGTTTAGTTTTATCACCATATTCTTACCAAATGCATATCTAAACTAACATTTACATGTTTAGAAGTCTCTTTAATTTACAAAAACACTTTCTATAGTTGATTTAGAATCAATATGAAGGAAGTGGTTTAAAGACCATGGTAAGGGTTTCTAATCCTCTTTCTCCTTTCTTATTTATGATTATTTGTCTTAAAATTTTTTCAAAAATTCTATTTTTTATTCCAAGGTCTTTTTCCTAAGTTATTTTCCTTTTTTTATCCATCAATGATTATATATTATCCATTACCTCTCACCAAACTCTTTTTATAAGCTATTACTAAGTCAAAATACGAGTTTCTCAAAAATGATGTTTTTCATTTCAACTAATCACTTACTATTTTCAATAAAATAAGTAATATTTAAAATTAATACTAAAATATTGGCTTATTTTAAGATATTTTTTTATTGAACCTAAAAATTTATTGGGTTATCCCTTTTTAAAAATATTTTGAAAAGCATCGCTCACCATAGTGACTTTACTCTATTTAAGTGAACAATAATGTTTTAATAAAATTATGTTTAAAAATTAATTTATTGATTGAATATAGAATTAATATTAAATTAATTTCATGATTATTATTTTTTAATGTTAATTTATCCATCATATAAATTAAATTAAAGGTAAACAATCAAAGTCAATTTTAAACATCAAAAACAATATTTTCAAGGAAGATTCTCTAAATGGTGACTATTTCATGAACTATAAACTACCTCAATTATGTAATGACATTAAAAAAATATTTAAACTTAAAGATATTATTTAAACCATGTTAAAATATCATTGACTACTTCCATTATACCACAACATTTTTTGTGGTAATAAATCGAATAGTCACAAATTAGCTGATGTAATCAATACCAATTTGGTAAATGAATGAAACATGATAATAAATGAAATAAAACGAATAATAATAAGGAAATTAATATGAAAAAGGTTTTTAAAAAATTAATAATTAATATAATTTTATTATTCAAGAAGACATAGGATATACAAGGCGATTCAGGACTTGAGGTAATGGGTTTTACTTTAAAATTTTACTAAAATGTTTTGATGTATTTTTGTCGAATCTCTCTAATGTTTTATTAGAATTTTATTTTCCATATTATTATTTTTATTTATATTTTTTTTTCATTCATTTTATTCTAAATAGGTAATTTTTATCCCATTATTTTAAATTTTCTTTTTAGGTATTAATATAAAATGCTTTTGTTTATGGGTTGAAATGTATATTTTTATGAATTTTAATAATGAAATGGTGAAAGGTGATATCTTACATGTTTTATTCATGTTATGCTTATTGAAAATTATATATGGTGATGTTAGGGACTAATATATATCCCTAAAATTCATTGGGTAATTATTTATTCTTTGGAGGAAATGTATTATAAATAATTGATTCGATTATTTCATTTAAATGGTAATTAAAAGGGTTATTACAAGGGTGATTGAGAATATTATGACCTATGAAACATTAATAATTATTATATTTCCATTATTATTTCTTATGGTATTGTTTTATAGAATTATTTAGGAAGTTGATTTCATGAGTGATTACGGGTTTTTTTGAACTCAATTTTTATTATTTAGAGGATAAACCTTTATAATGGGTTTTTTGTGTATTTCAATGGCCTAATAGGTTTAATTTATGTTTATACCCCTTTATTGATCTTTATATGAACATACTATGTTTTAAAATTATTTTACAGGGTTTAAGTATGAATATAAACAATAATGAAGTCAAAGTTTAAGTTTTGGATATTTTTATTTAATGAAGAAAGTGTATCATTTTAAGAACTTGTTTTTGTAAAAAAAATGTACACTGAGTGGACGTGTGGCATCTATAATATAATGGGATTCCCAATCCTCTAAAACACTTCTCTTAAAAGGTCTTGGGAATGTAAGTACATCAGTATTTCCTATATATCATTTAATTATAGAGTGATTATGTTCAATCTATTATAGTTGGTATCAGATCATGGTTTAGATAACATTATAGGATAGAATGTTGGTAAGGAAATAAAGGAAATACAATTTAGGGATTCCAAATATGTTTTTATGGGGATCAAACATTAATTTTTTTTTATATTATCATGAGATATTTTTTATTTTTCTACTGGTTTATACTTTTATTTATCTAATCTATGTCTATTTTTGAAGGGTTTTCCACAAAGGTAAAAAGGTTAATGAAGTAGTAAGAAAATAATAGGAAAATAACCATCGAAATTATCAACATGATATGGTTGGAATTGGAGCTAAACAGTTTTTTTCCATGTTACATCAATTAATATAGGTCACAAATGGTGGTACTAATTAAAGGTAGAAACCAAATTATACATAAAGGAATATTTCAATAGTGGAGAATTTCTTGTGATAACATCTTTCAAAAGTTGGTTTAACCTCATACCCAATGATATTTAAAGGATGGATAAATTATTTAGAGAAGGTATTAGAAGTTTTGGGTTCTTTAGAGCCTTAGAAGGTAACTCCTAAAGTTTACCATCTTGAATTTTAAGTTGATCAATGGTAATTTTTAATTTAAAATACCATGGAGAAGAATGATATAGATACTTTGGAGTGGAAGGTATTTAAAGATATTTTCTTAAAAAAAATATTTCTCTAAATTGATTTCATATAAAATTGAAAGTCAATTTATATAGTTGGAGAAAAAGGAAGAGGACTTAGATTCTTATTATGAAGAAAACTCTACTATATTGGAATGGTATACACCAAATTTTATTCTAGGACATGAAATTAAAACTGATATATTTTACTCAAGTTTGAAACCGAGTCTTTAAAGGGATTTGGTTACTCATGAAATTGAGATTTGTGTAGAAATTTATCGACGTTTTAAGGAGGTTGAAATGGAGTTATTTTACTCTTATGTATCTCATAGCATTAATGATAAAAAGCAATCAATGTGAAAAGTGTTGGGGAAACAACCAAAAAGGAAATATATTGGTATGCATATCACATGTTCAAAATGTGGTGAAAACATTTTTGGGAGTATCTTACTAGATTAGTAAAATGTTACTGGTGTGGTGAATTTTTATATATGGCTCGTAATTTAAAATAAATGAGTAAAATTCTGGAAAATAATGTAAAAATATGTGGTAAATTAGTTGTGAAATGTTTTAATCCCCATGTGCATATCACACCTACCTCATCGTAAATGTATTTATCTCTTCACTCATGGATTTGAAATATAATTTTTCTCATTCATGAGAATATGTATTATCTTTATAGTATTTTTATCCTCCTAGAATATCCACTTAAGGTAATAACAAATGTGTCAATAATTATGTATTTTATATGTGTTTTTCAATGGATGAGGGTCAGTAGGTTTTAAATATAAAAACATCGAAGGTGGAATGGGGAGGGTTATGCTCTAAATTGATTTAAATATGTGAAAACAGGTTTCCTCAAGAATGGTGTGGTCATTACTCACCTTGTAAAAAGTAACCTCCAAACACCTCTTGATCTCTTTGTGTGGCCCACACTTTAGGATTTCAATGGTAGTAATAATTTTCTACCCTTTTTCCTCATTTTATTTGCTCAATTTTTGTTCATTTCAAATATGAAATTTTAACGTAGAATTATGTTTTTTAGAGAAAAATATACTTATTGAACTTAAAAATTTAATGTCAACTCTCAACCCAACTTTGAATAATATTTTTTACCTACTCAGATATTTCAATAATTAATTTCCTTCCAAAAATAAAAACAAAAGGCTGCATCACATCTATATTTTAGTTTAAACATTTCTCTTCTAGCTCTTTATAACACATTTCGTACCCCCCCACACTTGATCTCTACAATAATCATGAATTTAACTTCTAGAACATTGTTTAAAGGTATAAATGGATTATATTTTGGATTAATAGCAAGGTATCTCATGGATACAAGTGTCTTAATAAATGTTAGATGTAAGTGTAATCCAAACAAAAGTTAAATGTGAAAATGAATTTTAAAATAGTGCCTTAATCATAATTAACACATTCCTTGAGAACTAATAGAATTGAAGAAAGAAAAATAAAAATTTATAGATCTCAAAACAAGAATAAAATATCTCAATAAAAATATAAATATAAAGAAGATATAAAATGGTTTAAAAACATATCATGTTGGGCAAGATATTATTTTTGGATAGTACTCGTGTACATGAGTTTCAAAAACAATAAAATTTCCTTAAATGAAAATATTATAAATCATGAAAGAAAAATCCATTCAACAATCATCTTAATCCTTAGATATTTAGATCAAGTAGTGTACCAAAAATACTAAGATGGTTTGAATTTCCTAAAATATTTGATTAAGATAAAGATTCTAAAACACTCCAAACATTAAAAATAGAAGAAAAAAACATGTATAATTTTATCTAATTAGGTTGAAATTGCCTCCCCTCAAACACACACACACACACACACACACACACTTCAGATATAACTTCCATTTTATTCCATCTTAATGGATTCAAAATAAATGGATAGAAAAACCAAATAGAAATAAAGACACAACCAAAGTTCATTTAAGCAGTGATGACCATGAGTTAAGATCCTAGATGTTTCCACTTTAATCCTTCATAGAAACACAATATAAACGACAAATTTATTATAAGAAAACAAAAACATGAAAAAAATAGGAGGAAAAGGATGATAGGGTAAAACCACAAAAAAGAGGTTTTAGGTTTTCACTACCTCTGGTGAGTTAGTTGCCGCACTTTATCCCCAATCTAATGAAGGATGGGGTTTCTGACTCAAGAAACCTAAAAATTTAGTATTATAGTGATCTTAATATTGCATTAGTTATAGAATACCACATGTACATACCACTGTATCTCCTTTTACTTAGTAATAAGGTATAACTTTTATAGTGTAGGAAGGAAAAAGTTTAGGCCTTATTCCTATACTACCACTACTTTTATAGACTCTTCATCTTCTAGAGCCTAAAAAACTAGTGTTGTATCATAAATTTAAGTAAAGGGAAAGTTAGTGAAATAATTAATTTTAATAAAATTAAAACAATATGAATAAATATAAAAATCATCCCCTTCAAGTAGTTTATCTTGGAAATTGATTTCTTCGAGAAAGGTAATTGGAAACTTTGTCTCTACATGTGAATCATCATATTCTTCATTGAACTCCAAGGTAATCCATGCATTAAAAAAATCTTAAAATTTAATGTAGTGTAAGGTAATACTCATTTAATTTTCATTAAAATTAGAAACAAATGAGTTTAAGAAAATATTATCTCCCTAAATTAGATCATCCTTCAAATAATCTTATTTGCTTAGTTTTACTTGGAGATAATTCCTTAGAGTTAGAATTGGGTAGTAAATTTCCTCCAAATTTTATTTAAATTATACCACTTTAGTGGTGTCTTCTTCTAAAGTAAGGGATAGATAGAAAGGTGATTATTTTTCTTCTTCAAATATGGGAGAATAACTTAGAATTTTAGTACATGAAAAATTATTATAGAATTTATACAAAATATATTGATCTCCCATATATGTATTAGTTGGAATATACTCTTCAATAACCACTTCTTGAAATGGTTGAGAGAGTTCAGATGAGATATCTTTAAGTTCTTCCCCCATGGACTCCTCCGATTCTTCAACTAGGAATGTAAGAGGAATAAACAATAATTCATCTTCATTTTTCTTTTTTTATTGTTCCAACCTTAAATATATGATTACCTTGATAGAAGTATAAAGTTTCTCTATTTTCTTACTCACTTATTCTATCATTATGAAATTTTTTTACACTTGAATCTTTAAAAAATATTCCATGTTGGACCCATATGCATTGTTAACAAGCCAAGAATAATAAAAATCACTATGAAATTCAATCTTTGACCTATGAAATAAAAAATATACAATAAATTTCTATCTTTTAGTTTTTTAAATTTATGATTTTTTTTATATTTTTTTGAAAAATAGTGATTAAAAGTGATCTCCCTCTCTATAAATAGTTCCAAAATGATAGGACTTATTTTTCATGAATCCCAATTTAATAAATTTCTTATTTACCTAAGCATACAACATAGTGCAAGACCTAGGGTCAATCTCTTGAGGAGGCATCTCAAATGTACATTTTATCTATTATCACTGATTATTACTATAACATACTAAAAAAGATAAATAATAACATAATGAGGAGTTTATAGATGCATATGATATATATATATATGATTTAAAAATATAGAAAAAAAGTTATCCAAAGAGGTTAGTAAGAAAGATAGTGGTTGTTATTATTATGAGTTCACTATGAATATATCATTATTATTTAAAAATATAACCATTATATTATTCAATGTAGTGTTCAATACCTATCACACTACACCCTCCTATTCAAATTTTAATTACCCTACATCAATACCTCAGTATGTAGGATAAAACACTTCATAAAGTTATCTAAGAGACCTCTTCACTAACCAACATTATCCATGAAAAAACCATCATTTCAATGACTTAAATAGTGAAGGGAATAAATATATATGCACAAGGAATAAGAAAATGGATGATGGGGAAAAGGTGGAAACTTCTCACCCTAATAAGTTTAACTATCACTTAATTCTCAGAATAAAATAAAGAAAAATGTTGAATCATAAGAACTCAAAGAAAACATTTCTAATTTCCTTATAAAAACAGAAGAATTTAGTTATCCATTTTCATGAATATAAGAAATTTATATTGGGAGAACCCAAAATATAAAAATTTGGAGATAAAATAAATATAAATTAAAAGGAAGAAAATTATTACAAAAAAACTAACTATAACCTCAACCCCTCTCCAGTGAGAGATAGTCTGAATCCCATTTACAATGATGAAAAAATAGTTTAGAAAGTGGGATTATGATTTTTTAGATTTTAAAGGGTTTAGTGACATAGATTATTTTATGGGAACTGGACACCATATATATAGAATTTACCTCCATAATTCTTCTAGGTAGTTGTTCCAACATTGGCTTCTTCCTCATGTGTACAAAATTATAGTTTTAAATGTTCATGAATTTTTTCCCAATTGGCGGCAAAATTTTAAGTATATTTGAATCCCCCCATAATAATTTACTATTCATATTTACTTTAAATGAGATCACTCAGGGAACTAAATATATAGAAATATCATACATGTAAATACCACAGGTTTTTTTCCACAGTGAAAAATAATAGAATGCGACATGAGTCTTCAGTTCTTATTCTTATTATTTTTCAATCACGGTGTAACTAGAATCACCATTGTGTAGGGCTTATGATTCTATGAAATTTCATGAAGTATAAAAAATTAGGCACTTCCCTCTAAATAAACACCTAAACTTATGAAATTTATTAGAAAACTCTAGGTTACATGATACGTATGAAAGTAATTTCATATGTAACAAATTCTTTCACTCAAACTGATGCATAACATTTTTCACTTAGAAAAATTTTGGATCAAAAAATATATTTTTTATCATAATTTCTATAAAATTATGTTATATATCATATAACTTACCTTTTAGTAAAGGAAAATATGTTACATATTACTACTGAACCATCAGAAAAATATTACACATAACACAAATATGTTGTGCATGCCTTCTTCCTCTATAAAATATATTATTTCTGAACTTGGTCTTAGATAATATCATATATATACTTTAAAAAAAATTAAATAATATCCCCAATGTTAAAGTATAAAATTTTATATATCACTTAGGTCATAGGGAAAAAACTTACTTTCCATATAATGAACTTATGTATATTTGTGCTTTCTCAAAATATTTTATTCATCACATAAAAATTTATAAAATCCTTAGAAAAATGTTATTTATCATTCCAAACTCTCAAAAATTTGTTATGGATTACTTTTACCAAGGAAAAATATGTTATGTATTCCTCGGTATCATAAAAAATTATATTACACATTATCTTTCCACTTAAAAAATATGATATATATGCTTCCCTTTTCCATTTTTATTTCCCTGTTGCCTCCAAATATGTTACGTATTAGGATAAAAATGTTACACATATAGGACTTAGCCAAATTAATTCACAACTATCACAAAAAAATACATTGTGTATCATCCCATAAATTAGATATATTTCTTCAAATATACTCAATTTTTTTAAATACATGGATTTTCCAATTAAAACCATAAATTAATAAAAAAACGTAAAACTTCAAGAATTAATAAATTTTCACAATTAAACTCAATTTATTACTAAAAAATAAAAATGTAAAAATTACCTATAGAATGATAAATTAGTGGGTTTATAACACAATATTTTAGAATAAAATTAATAAAAACATGAGCTTCATCAGTTCCCCATACTTATATATTTCACATTCATTCAATAATATATACCAAGCTCAAAGCAAACTTCTCATTGTATTAATGGAAGTACTATTCAATTCAAACACCCAAAGAATTATGATGCCTATTAAATGGATCTAAATTCCCTAACTCCTCACTAATAATAAAAAAACTATTCAATTCCATGTTAATCCCTATGTACATGTTATACTTAACCCCCCAGTAATATATTTCTCATATGACTCATGAATTTTGAATGGAATTTTTATCATTCCCAAACACATTTATGATCTCCATAGGCCAATTTTACTCCTAGAATATCCACTTAAGAGATTCATAAATGTTTCAACATGAGGTATTTTAAATTATTTAATTTTTGAATATGGTTTGGAATGTTTTAAATTTAAAATCATCAAAATTAAAATGAGGAGTGTTGGGCTCTAAAGGAAAGTAAATGCAAGAAAATGGTTTTCCTTAAGAATGTTGTTTTCTTAAAAAAAATTCCAAAAAGTAACCTATAAACACCTATTTATTTCCTTAATAAGTCCACAATTTATAATTTCATTAGTATAAATTCTTTTATTCCGCATTCCCTCAATGCAATAGTGTTTTTTTTATTTAAAATATTAAATTTCAGTGCAGATTTATGTTTTTGATGAAAATAGAGTCATATTAAACTTAAAGATATAGTGTGAACTACCAAGAAAACTTTAAATTATATTTATTAATTCATAACATATTCCCAGTATGAATTTCCTTCCCAAAATAGAATCAAAATTTATAGTGCTTATATATTTTAGTTCTAATATATTTCTTCCTACACAACATAACAAATCCATACCCCCACAAAAACACACTTGAGTTCAATAATCACCATAAATTTAAATTGTATAATAGTTTTTAAAGAGATAAATGGATAGTACTATGGCTACTTAACATGGTATTTCATGGATATTAGGGTCTTAATAATGGTCATATTTATGGTTAATCCAAATTAGAAGTAAAATATAGAAAGGGATTTTGAAATGGTTCCTAAATCATACTTGACACATTTTGAAAACTCTAACACCATTGATAAAGAGAAAAAAAAAATTTTGGATATAAAAACATGACTCAATACTCTCATTAATAGTATAAATGTAAATAATATGTAAAAACAGTTTAAAAACCTCTTTGATTCGGTAAGATATTCATTTTGGAAAGTACTAGTGCACATGGGTTTAACAATCAATCAAACTTCCTTAAATAAAAATATTGGAAATTAGGGAAGTAAAATCCATTTATTAATCATCTAAATCATTATATATTCAAATAAATAAGTTTTACAAAACACCAAGTTTGTTTTAATTTCTCAATATATTTTATTAATATGAAGATCCTAAAAACAAACTAAAATTTAAAAATAGAAAAAAAACTTGCACAATTATATCTAAGTGAGTTGAGATCTCCCAAAAAAAACACATACACTTAGAATCTAACTATATTTATATTTAATCCCAAAAAAATTAAAATAAAAGGGAAGTAAAACTAAAGATAAAGAAAGCCACAACCTGAGTTTATTTGGACAGTTGAATCCTTGAGTTAAGGTCCTAGTCGCTTCCACTTGAATCCTAAAAAGAAAAAAATGATAAATTTATTAGATGTAATAAAAAATATAAAAAAAGAAAAATAAAGGAAAAGGGGAAATATTTTAGGTAACCCCAACCCCCAAGAGGTGATTGATTATTTCTACCCCTATTGAGGTAGTTGCAACACTTTATCCCCAATTTGATGGAGGATGTGGTTTCTTGATCAAGAACCACCACTACTTATTCTTTCTAGTTCTATTTAGCTTTCCCTAGTTATAGAATACCCCATGTAGAGAGTACTACATATATTTCCCCTTAAAAATATAGTATATCTCTTATGGTATTAGAAGGAAAAAGTATGTGTCATCTTTATTTATTGCCACTGCTTGTATGGCCTCTTCGACTTCTATGGCCTGTAAAACAGGTATTGAATTAGAAATTTAATAAAGGAAAATTCAGTGAAAAACTCAATTTGAATAAAATTAAAATAAGATAAATCAATATAAAAATATTCCCCTTCATGTAGCCCATCTTGGAAGTTGATTTCATCCAGTAAGGCTATTGGGAACTCAGTCACGGTAGGTGTATCTTCATCCACTTCATCAACCTCCAAGTAAATCCATGTTAGAAAAATATAAAAATTCAAGGAAGTGGGAGGTAATACTCAATTTTTTTCAACAAAATAAGAAATTAATGAGTTTAATAAAATATGATATCTCTGTATTGGGTCATCTTTCAAATCCTCCTCTTTTCATAGTCCATTTGGAGTTGAGTTGTTGGACTTGGTGGCAGGTAGTCAATATCCTCCAATTTTTTTAAAATTCCACCACTTAGGTGGTATTTTATTCAAAATAAAGGGAGTGGTAGAAATTTGATTACTTTTATAATTCAAATATTGGAGGGTTACTTGGAATTTCTGTACTTATAAAATTATTCTATCATTTATACATAACTTATTGATCTTCCACATGTGTATCAGCTGGAAGTTTATATTAAGGAACTTCTTCTAGAAATGGTTGATAGAGGTTAGATGATAGATCTTTAAGTTATTCCATCATGGCCTCATTGGTTTCTTTAAACAATAATATAGATAAAATAATTTTTACTTATTCTACATATTTATTTTTGTATTATTCTAACCTTAAAAATGTGATTTCCTTAATATAAGTGGAAAGGTTCACTATTTTCTTGCTCAATTATTCTATCATTATAAAATTTTATTTCACTTGAATATTTAAAAAAATATTCCTTGTTAGACTCATCCACATGGTTAACTAGTAAATAATAATAAAAAACACTATGAAAGTCCATTTTTTCCCAAATAAATGGAAGATATGACAAAAAAGTCCTATTTTTTCAATTTTAAAATTTATGATTTCTATTTGTTATTATGAAACACCATGTGTACAAGTGATTTTTGTAACATCCTAAACTAGGATACACTAAACAGTTCCCTAAGACGATGGTTCACATGGCCTCAAGTGTACCTTCTTGTACTCTAGAGGCTACCAATTAGCAGTTAGAGTCTAAGGTGGTACATTGGAGAGACTATACCATCATAATCAGAGTGCAGTACAATGGTGTAATCACATCAATCAATAGATGAAGCATATCAAATAAATAAATAGTAGTATATAACAACCATATGATAGAAATAATAATAAAGTAAGAATACGGGTAGTATCATATACAAAAAGACGTATGTTATGTCTCTATACAAAATGATAGGAAATACAGGTAAACAGGACTCAAGTACAATACATGTATCAAAATACAAAAGGACCAAAAGAACTATATCTAGATAGAATCATGAGCATAGATCACACCTATGCTCCCATACTCCAAAGAATAATTAGTCAAGAATCGTAAATCGTGCGCTTTCCATGATCCTTACCAGCATCGGTGAAGTATTTTTGAGTACCCAATGGCGGCCTAAACAAGGTGTGAGTTAACACTCAGTAGGCCACCACCAATAGTGTCTATAACAAGTCCAGTCTCTATATATAATAAGAATCAGTTTTAAATATATAAGAGTGATGTAAATAAATAAGCAGTAGTGATACATATAAGTTTGATACTATCCATCTTACCAAGTATCACTTTAAATAATAAATCATAATTGAGAGTCATTTGTCAAGCATGATAACATCCACTACAGCCTATGCTGAGTTACCCAGTGTCAGGCCTACATGGGTCAGATCCAAGGAGTAGAAATGTACAAGGCATCCTCAATGGCCCATGTTGTGTAATAAAGTGTCATACCCAATGGAAGGATCTAAGGAGTAGTAATTTCCAAGGCACCCAATGTAATCTAGATCCATGGAGTAGAAATATCCATGGAATCCAATATAATATCAAATCTATGGAGTATAAATGTCCATGGAATTCAATGTAGTTCTGAATCCATGGAGTAGAAATGTATGTGGAATTCAACATGTTCACATAGGGAAAATAAAGGGTCATTCATTAATTATTCCCTTTACCATTAAATCCATTTCATAATCATACACAAGTGATGAGTTCATCCAACTCATTACACTACTTCCATTTAATCCATTTGACCAATTTAATAACAAGTAATCACAAGGAAATAGAGTCACAAACCATCTCCAAATATCTAATTTAATTCATTAAGGCTCCCACCATAATGGATAGCTCACATACACACCCATTGGGGTGGTAAATCATGGAGAAGAAACATAAACATGCCACATGGGTGGTCCAAGTTGAGGTTGAAAACCTCCAACCATATCATGGTACTAATTGGGAAACCTATCAAGGTTCCAATAATTTAATCAAGGAATTTATTTAATTTAGGAGAAACACTTAGAATATTTAGAATTTGGTATAATGGAAAATAGTTATAAAAATAGAATTTACTGAAAAAGGTATAGACCACATAATGTATACTCATGATAGAACACTCATCCATTATCGGCTCCTAAATCGACCTAGATCGGAAGAAAAAAAAATAATGGTCAAATAACATGGAAATAGGGTATATTATCTTGCACCAAAATAACTCTATCAATACGAAGACAAATTAAGAAAGGTACAAGATGAATGAAGAAATCACTGGTGCATATCCAATGAGATGAACAATGTTTAAATTATATTCTGGATCATGAAATGGGATCAAAGCCTACCTTGAAGGCTTAAAGAGGGCTCCCAAAGGTGAAGAATTTTTTTTCTAGAATTATGAGGAAAAGGAAATTAGGTTATAATAATTTTAAATAGAAGATGGTAAATTTTCCCAACTAACAGGTTTCGTATGGTTTGGTTGCACGGTTAGCCAAACCATGCACCATGTGTGCACCCTTTAATGTCTCAAAAGGTAGCCTACATGGTTCATGCGTACAATTTTGGGAAACTTTTCACAAATAATGTGATTTTCCTCTGCTAAAAATTATATGTGGATCACATGGGTGTGTGGTCCTATATGAATAGTCTCATTAAACTATACGGCCTTGGGTGGAGCCCTAGACCAACCTGCATGGTTAGGAGAAACTATGCATCCTGGGTGGTACAGTTTCTACAAACCATGTGGCCCAGATAAATTTTCCAAAAACCGAGCCTTCGGGATTTGAACAAGCCCGAAACACCCCTAAAAATCTCTTGACCTTATTACGCACTCACACTAGGAAAAAAACAAGTATTAAAACTAAAATTCAAAAGATATGTTCCTTCAAGAAAAAATTGGGATCTTATAATCTTCTCCCTTAAAGAAATTAGCCCATGAATTTCCCTTTTAAGGATAGTCAAGCATCATTTTAGTATAAATCTTACCACTAGTCATGTACGTCATCCTCACACTCCTAAGTCTTGTCTTGTACATGGTCGTGCTTACATAACACTCGTGCTAGAAGAATAGACCACCCTTAGAGAGCCTTTGTGATCTGATCAATGATACGTATAGGAATCTCCTTGAAGGATGAGTCTACCTATAACTAAACCTCATCTTGTTGCAGTATGTGAGATGGGTCTGAGTGATAACGAAATATCTGAAATAAATATAATATGTTATTCATAGCTCGGTACCTATGAGGTAACTGCAACCAATAGACTACTATCCCAACTCTCTCTGGAATCTCAAAAAGTCCTGACATATCATGGTGAAATCTTACCATGTCTCTGAATCTGTTTATGCCCTAACCTTGAGGAGATATGAAAAAAGACCTGATCTCTAACCTCAAACTCTAGTGGTCATCAATGGTGATTGGGGTAGGATTTCATCCTAGACTATGCAATATCCATCCAATTTCTAATCAATTGGACGTTCTCTGAAATCTCTGTAACGCCACAAACCCATTATGTATTTATGTTGTTAATATTATTATTTTTATAAAAATAAATGTTATTAATTCAAACAAATTAAATAAAATGAGAACACATGAGAAACTTTTTTTATTAATAAAACACTGATTCATTATAGCATTATAAGGCTAAAGACCGCAACGAATTTAAAAAAATCATTACAATCCTGAGTAATGCCACTAGAAGACCTCCCATCAACACAATAAGACCAATTGTGTAGCCTTTATCTCTTGGATATACCATAATAATAAATAAAACAACAATAAGAATAATAAGAATGCTAAGAATAATAGAAATGTAAAACACCATTTTGAAGAATTTTTGTTGTTCCTTTGAATACCCGTAAACATGGGTATCTATACTTTTTTTGTGATCGTAAAATTGTATCTGTTGGAATTTTTAGGGACAGTTTATGTTTTTTTAATAGTTATCTATTTTAAATAATGATTATAAAAAATAATTTAGATGGTAAAATTTAATTAAAATATTTTTTAAGAGTTATAATTTTAAATTTATAAATTAAGAATTTAATAAAAATATAATAGGATATAAATATTTAGAAATTAAAATAACATAATTGACTTTTTAAAAGGTGCAATTAATTTACACAAATTCATAAAAAAATATTTCTACTATGGTTATGTTTAAAAAAATTACAAAATGTTTTCCAAGTGCTTATCCAAACTGAGAGCATCCAGTAAGTCCAAGCCCTCAAGGTTTAGTGGGTATAACAAAATCCCGCTCGCACAACCAGTAGGTCATCCCGTGTATAGGTGGGTCAAGTTTCAGACCAAGCATAGGTGGACCGAGTATCGATCTGGGTATTGGTTGGGCCAAGGCCTGGGTGGGATCCTATGTGTAAGTATTCCTTTGTGTGTGTTGTATCATCGAGATGAGAAAATTGTGTCTAGACTTATAAGGCGGTCCCAGAAACTGATTGGTTTCAATATGGGATGCGTGTTTTCTCAGAGGGTGGGTTCTTGACTGTACTGTCAGAGTGTGTTCAATCAAGGTCGTCTGATCCCTTTCCTCGATTGGTCTCCCCTTCACTCTCACTGGGTTTAATCCCAGCCCTTTGACCGATCTTGTACGATCTCAACCATCCCTTATTTTCTTCAGTCATATCCTCCGTTGTTTATCTGGTCATGCTGAACCAGTGGGTCAAGTCCCTCCGATCTTCTCCACCGTCGAAGTCCTTCTCCATCCAGAACCTCATCTCAGAATCAACTCCACAAATAATTTCATAGACGATATTAATTTAAACTGAATTCCTTAATATAAAGAGTATTTTATTTCCCCATTATTGTATTCCACTACAAGGAACTATTATATATATATATATCAATTTATTTATATTTTATACTAATTAGAGGTGTTATTTGATCCTCCCTCAGGTCAATTTTTGAATCCCTTCAATATCCTTATTTATTGAAACTTGGATTGTTAAAAAATATATAAAAAAAATTATATATAAACCCTCAAAGACCAGAGCTCGCCTCCTAAATCCCTCCATTTCCTTTCTCCTTGATGTCAAAAAGCTTTAAACCCTAGATTCATCCAAAAACTAGCAAGGGTTTGTTTTTTTAATCAAATTATCTTCATTTTACAAATATTTTCATATATATATGTGTGTGTGTGTATATATATATGTATTTATACATATATGACTCTATTTTAATAATATATAATATAAGCATTTTTGTTTTAAAATTTATTTCTAAGCCTATAGTTTGTAAGGGTTTAATTTTACTATTGATCAAATTATATTGATTATAAAGATATCCACACACACACACACACATATATTAATATATATTTATATGAATATATATGTATCTATTTTTTTATCTTTCAGAATTTATAAAATGGAGGTTTTTTAAAATTTATCTCTAAGCCTATATGTTGTAAGAGGATTTTTTATCAAATAGATTGCTTATATTTTCAAAAAATCATTCTATTTATAAGGTATAATGATTTATATTTATGTATATTCATATATTTATATAAATTTATTTATAAATAGGGATTAATATTTTGTTTCCAAATTTATATACAGTGGTTATAATTTTTTTTCAATCTATCAATTTATAGTTTATATTTATGTGTTAAATGATAATAGTTAACATTTTATGTGCTAATAAAAAATAAGTTATTATTTCCTAAGAAAAATTTTATCTGCACCCCATGGTATTTCATGCATAACTAGGTATGTACATCATCTAACTTATAAGCAACATTCCATTCATTTTTAATCAAGCGTGTACAGATTTTATTATGCATTTTATTTATAAATTTTAAATAATTATCGAAATTTTTGAGCATGGGATTCTCCTAAAAATGGTTTTAGAAACTCTCAAGAATATGTTTATAACATTTTATAAGAAATTTTATTTTCTTTTAAAGAAAATAATTTTAAATATGTATTTTTGAAATGTTTTGGGTTAGGATTGAGAAAGGAAGGTCCATTAAAACTGTTTTCAAAAATTGGAACTAGTATAATGAATGTTATGTCTTGGGGAGTGAACTCATAAGTCTTGAGGGGACATTGTTCCCTATGATTTATTACTTGAGACCTTAAATTTTTATTATGGTGTACCAAATATCAAGAATGACCCACCAAAAATTATTATTTTCAATGGATAAATCCCAACAATCCTTTCAATTATAATTATTTTGAGAAAATAATTGTTTTCTAAATTATTTATTTAGTATACAAACATTATGAAAATATATTTTTAAGTTTTTATATTCATTGAAAGGATTTTTTTTGAAATAATTTATTAACATTTTCAAACCCTCTTACTAGGAATACTAAATGCTCACTCTATGTTTTAAAATAATTTTTTTATAGGTTTAGTAGAATTACTAGGAATGTATTCTTCTTGAGGAGGCAGGTCACTGAAGACTCTTTTTTTATTTAATTTTATTTTGTACATTTTAGTTGAAATGTAATTTTTATATCATATTCTCTAAAACCCAGACCAGTAAAAGGTCCTTAATTGTGCAATTTATTGTGTAATTATTCATTTTCTTTTATAAAAAAAAATAACACAACATGTTTTAGCTCTGAATCTGATAGAACGGGTTTGGGTCATTATAGTTGGAATCAGAGGGATGGTCTAGATAATTTTGGAAAATTAGAACAAGATTAATAATTTTAATATGCCTCCTTATCAAGATTTCTTTCCCTCAATATTTTTATATGGAAGGCAGAAGATCACAAGCAACTCTTTTTTCCCTTCCTGATGAATTTCATGAAAATATAATTTTAAATTCTTATTTGGATGATTATTAACCCTTTTTTAACCTTCAGTTATCTTGTAAATGACTCTACCAAATATCAAATACTTATGATATAATCTGATTTTTTCAAGGATTGGGGTTTTTATTATGTTACCGTGCATGCATAAATTCCATTCTATGCATTAAAAAGAAAATATTTTGAAGTACTTTTCAAATGTTTCACTCTATTTGAAAAATTTCAATCCTTGGTAGGATTTCTAAAAGAAGAAAGAGTGGGTGACCTCCACGCAGCCTATCTTTCTCAAGTTTTTTGTTTCAATTTATATGGGAGACTCAAAGAATTTGAGGGTTTGGAGGACAAGTCAGTTAGGTTGTTTTATATAAATAAAGTCCACTCAGACATCACTAAGATTTAAACCCCTCTCACCTATATATCAAGAAACCACCATTGTTTATATGAGTTTGACCCTATTTTCTTGAGTTGTTTTTGGGTGAAAGAATCTGAGGAACTTGGAACTGCTCTGAGGATCAGTTTAACTGGAAGAAACCCACCTTTTTACGAGAATCACCAACACTATAGATTCTGTTGAAGGTATGAATTAAATGTTATAATTTAATTATGATGATTAATAATAATTAATTTGTTTATGTTGTAACATCAAGATTAACGTCCAATGGAATGAGCATGTGGGAATGTGTGCACAAATGAATTGCGAGGGCACAATTTTGTTAAGGGGGGATAATGCAATGCCCTAAACCCATGATGTATTTCTGTTGTTAATATTTTTTTATGAAAATAAATGTTATTAATTCAGATGAATTTAAGAAAATGAGAACACATGAGAAACTTTTTTTATTAATAAAACAATAATTCATTATAGCATTTCAAGGCTAAATACCACATCTAATTTAGAAAAATCATTTCAAGACCAAGTAACACCATTGGAAGACCTCCCATCAGCGCAATAAGAATAATTTTGTAGCCTTCATCTCTTGGATCTACCATAATAAGAAATAAAATAACAAGAAGAATAATAATAATTCTAAGAACAAGAGAAATGTAAAACACCATTTTGAAGAATTTTTGTTGTGAATTTGAATACCTGTAAACATGGTTATTTATACATTTTTTTTGTGACCATTGTAAAATTATAGTCATTGGAATTTTTAGTGACTGTTGATGTTTTTTAACCATTAGGTATTTTAAATAATGATTCTAAATAATAATTTAGATAATAACATTTAATTAAAATGTTTTTTTAAGAGTTAAACTTTTAAAGTTTTAAAATAATAATTTAATAAAAATATAATAGGATATAAATATTTTCAAATTAAAATAAAATAATTGAATTTTTAAACGGTGTAATTAATTTACATAAAGTCATAAAAAATTATTTCTACTTCGGTCATGTTTAAAAAAAATACAAAAAAAATCCCAAGTGCTTACCCAAATCAAGAGCATACAGTAAGGAAAATCCCTCATAGTCCAATGGGCACAACACAATCCCACTTGTGAAACTAGAAGGTCAGATTGTCTATATGTGGGATGAGTTTCGTATCGAGCATAGGTGGGCAGAGTATCAGTTCAGGTATAGGTTGGTCCAATGCTTGGGCAGGATCCTATGTTTAAGGATCTCTTTGTGTGTGTTGTGTCATCGGAGATGAGAAACCTATGTCCAACCTTATAAGGTAGTCCTAGAAACCAATTGGTTTCGATGTGAGATGCACATTTTCCTCGAGGGTGCATTCTCAACCGCATGATCAGACCGCGTTCAATCCAGGACACCTGATCCCTTTCCTTGATCAATATCCCCTTCACTCTCACTGGGTTTAATCCCATCCCTTTGACTGATCTTGAAAAATCTCAATCATCCCTTCTTTTCTACAATCATCTCCTCTATTGTTTACCCGGTCTCACCACACCAGTGGGTCAAGTCCCATGGATCTCCTCCACCGTCGATGTCCTTCTCTATTTATAGCCCCATCTCAGAATTGAATCCTCAAATAATGTCATGGATGATATTAATTTAATCTGAATTCAAGATTATAATGAGGATTTTCATTCCCCCGTTCTCAGATTCCACTACAAGGAATGATTAAATATATATTTTTACTAATTAGAATCATTATTCAATCCTCCCTTGGGTCAATTTTTTAATCCCTTCATTTTCCTTGTTTATTACAACTTGTATTATTAAAAAATATATATATATACAATTTTTTTTTATATAAACACTCAAAGACCTAATCTCACCTCCTAAATCCCTCTATTTCCTTTCTCCTTGAAGTCTATAATCTTTAGACCCTCAATTAACCCCCAAAAATTAAGGGTTTATTTTTTTAATCAAATTATCTTTATTTTACAATGATTTACATTTATATTTGTATATATATTCATATAAATACATATATGACTATCTATTTTCATAATATAAAAGATAAGGGATTTTATTTTAAATTTTATTTTTAAGACTATGGTTGTAAGGGTTTAATTTTATTATTGATAAAATTATGTTGATTATAAAGATATACATATATATGTATATGTATCTATTTTTCTATCTTTTAGGATTTATAAATTAGAGGTTTTGTTTTAAATTTTATTTCTAAGCCTATAAGTTGTAAAAGGATTGTTTATCAAAGGGATTGCTTATGTTTTCAAAACATCATTCTATGTATAGGGTATAATGATTTATATTTATGAATATACATATATTTATATCAATTTATTTATAAATATGGATTAATATTTTGTTTCCAAATCTACAAACAAATGTTATAAATTTGTTCTTAATCTATCATTTGATGGTTTATATTTATGTGTTAAATGATAATAGTTATCATTTTATGTGCTAATCCTAAACAAGTTATTATTTCATGTGCCAAATTGTATCTTTACCCCCTAGTATGTCATGTATAATTATGCATGTCCATTATCTAACTTATAAGTGGAATTCTATTCATTTTTAATTATGTGTTCACATATTTTATTATGAATTTTATTTATAACTTATAAATAATTATAGCAATTTTTGAGTGTGGGATTCTCCTAAAAATGGTTTTAGAAACTCTCAAGAATATGATTATGAAATGTTATAAGAAAGGTTATTTTATTTTATAGAAAATAATTTTATGCATGTATTTTTGAAATTTTTTGGGTTAGGATTGAGAAAGGCAGGTCCATTAAAAGTGTTTTAAAAAATTGGCACTAGTATAAGGAATGTTATGTTATGGGGAGTGAATCCATAAGTCTTAAGGGGACTTTTTTCTTTATGATTTATGACTAGAAGTCTTACATTTTTATTATGGTATGATAAGTATCAATAATGACCCATCAAAAATTATTATTTTCAATGGATAAATCCAAAAAATCCTTCCAATTATAATTAATTTGAGAAAATAATGGTTTTCTAAATTATTTATTTAGTATAAAAACATTATGAAAATCTTTTTTTAAGTATTTATGTTTATTAGAAGATATTTTTTTGAAATAATTTATTAACATTTTCAAAACCCCTTACTGGGTATACTAATTGCTCATTCTATGTTTTAAAAACATTTTTTATAGGTTTAGTAGAATTACTAGTGATGTATTTTTCTTGAGGAGGCAGTGCACTGAAGAATATTTTTTTGTTTAATTTTATTTTTTACAGTTTAGTTGAAATGTGATATTTGTATCTAATTATCCAAAACCTAAACTGGTAAAAGGTCCTCAATTGTGTAATGTGTTGTGTAATTATTCAGTTTCTTTTATAAAAAAATTATGCTGCATATTTTAGCACTAAATCTGGTTGCATGAGTTCGGGTCATTATAGTCACCTATATGAGATGTGGTCTGAGTAGTGTTGTCTCTCCAACCTCTAACCAGCACAGAGATGATCATCATGGCCTACCATACAAACCCAACTAAGGTGTCATTTGTATAGTTTCATTATGAATATTTTTCTAGGCGAATTAAACTAGGGTTATGTACCTCTCCCATGACCCCCCAAAATAAAGGACACATTCTCTAAGAATGTCTTCTAGAACCTATATTGTGCAATCTGATTGGAAATTGTTCTGAGGGTGGTATGTCACACTCAAAATCACCCAAGTACCTAAATCCCTCTTTAAGCCTTTCCAAAATTGATATGTAAACCTAACATCCCTATTTGATACTATTGTATGAAGAACCCCATGAAGGCATACAATCTCAAGGATATAAAGCTTCCCAATCTCATATACTAAGAAGGTATCCCTAATTGATAAAAAATGGGTGACCTTCATGAGTCTATCCACAACAACCCATATGGAACCACTACCTCGAGGTGACCTAGGTAACCCTTTCATGAAATCCATTGCAACATCATCCAATTTACACTTGGGAATATGCGACTTCTATAAAAGTCTTGTTGGTCACTGGTGTTATGATTTCACCTACTGATAGGTGGAACACCTTGTGAAAAAACCCAACCACATATTGTTTTATACCTGGCCACCAATACTGGCGACATAAATCTTGATACATCTTCATTATTCTAGGATGTACTACCCAATCTGAGGCATGAAATTATTGCATCACCTTCTAGAATATATCTGTTAGAACCGAAATGAGACCATGTATACTTAGAATTTCATCCTTGAGAGTGGTCCAACCAGGAGGCAGGTCCTCACCTACCATACTCTCATGTAGGAATAGGACCTCAAAACTAATATGTTTCTCATCCTTAATCTATCTAAAAGAGTGGAAGTCACTGCTAAGGATGATAAAAATGTTTTTCCAAGATTATCTTTCACCTCCAATTGAACCATTGAAAATAGGTCCATAATCTAACACTCGGTAATGGCCTCATAAACTATTTATATCTGAGTCCTTATGATAAGTGCATCAACAACTGTATTTCCATTTTTAGGCATGTAGGAAATATCAAATTCAAAATACTATATGAATTCCACCCAAATTAATTTCCAAAGATTAAATTCACACTGTGTAAATATATACTTGATGATTTTTTAGTCCTTTTAAACCACAAAACACTCTCCCAATAAATAATTCCTCAACAGTGCGAGACATGTACAACAATGGCTAACATGAGATTGTACATTGGGTAATTGCTCTCATGTGGCCTTAAATGACAAGACTCATATTTCATGACTCGCTCCTCCTATATTAAAACTGATCCTATCCTGATACCTAATGCATAATAATAAATAGTGTAGCTTCTACTTGGATCTGAAATAATCTATACTAGCACTGAATTCAGCCTTCTTTTAGATCCAAAAGTTATATCTCATAGGTATATCGCCATAAAAACTTGACACACTTCTTCATAAAGTATGTAAGAGGTGCTTATAATTGTGATAATTATTTTATGAAATTCCTATAATAACTAGATGTCCCCAAGAAACTCCATATATCAAATATTTTCTTCGGATTCTCCAAGGAAACTACAGCTATCACCTTCTCTTGGTCAACTGATACTCCTGTCTCTGAGATAATATGACCTAGGAAGTGAATCTTATCCATCCCTGAGTAGAAATTTGTGAGTTTATAATATAACTGATGATATCTTAGTGTATCCAAAATGATCTTAAGATGTTTATCGTGGATGTTTCGAGTGTGAGAATACACCAAGATATTTTCCATGAATACCACCACAAATGAATCAAGATACGTATGGAAAACTAGGTTCATCAGTTCCATGAAAATTGCTAGAACATTTGTGAGACTGAACGTCATAACTAGATACACATATAGACCATACCTTCTATGGAAATCTATAGAAGGTATATCTAAAGGTATAAAATGTACATAATGATAACCCAGTCTCAAATAAATCATTGAGAATAGATAATCTTCTCAGAGCTAGTTGAAGATATCATCTATCCAAGACAAGGGATATAAATTTGTAACTGTTAACTAGTTTAATTTTCGGTAATATACACATATCCTAAGGGTTACATCCACCTTTTCACAAAAAGGACCAGCGAACCCCATAGAGAAGTATTAGGTCATATAAACCCATTCACTTCCAAATCCTCTAACTTCCACTTGAGCTCTTGAAAATATATAGTAGCCATCATGTAAGGATGAATGGATACCAATGCATCTCACAACACTTGATCGATAGAGAACTTCACCGATCGCTTAGGAGGTAAACCATATAAGTCATCTGAGAAGAAATCTCTATAACAATATAAAACTAGAATGAAATATAAATGTCACATTACCTAATCATCTAGATATAAGCTAGAAAGATCATACCTCTCATTGTAGATGGACCAGAGCTATGCTCCATAGTTATAGGCTATACTAAATATATTTACCCTGAACTGTGGCCCTAATAAATATCTTGACTACCTGGAGTACGTTGTCTCTGCTATCAGGATTCAACTGGTATCTTGCCCCTATCTATAACCACATCCTTGAACTAAATGAACAACAGTATTCCAGCTCCCATCCTGACATGGAGATGTAAAATCTACTCCTAAACCTAAAGTAGGTGTTGACCCCCTCAAACTAATTGATGGATGAAAGGTCCTACAAAAATGTTTTAGATGTCCCAACCTTCCAAAAGCTTGGCAATTGACTAGGTCTCTATCACACTAGATCCTTATATGTCCCCACCTTCCACACCGATGGTAGAATACATAACTACCACCACTCACACTATAGTTAGTATTCCCCTCATGAGAAACCTTAAAACGGTGGTTCCTTCCACATGTCACTGAACCATGGGGTTGAGAAGATGCGCTACCCTACTATGGGCCCCCATATTCTCTCAAATTATTCTCATTAATCAATCCTTGATTCACTATCTCATATATAGTATTCAATTGAAACATGTTCACCTATAAATAAATGACATGATTAAAAACTTCCTCGAAGCATCTCACCCTAGAAGTATCATCAGAAAGATACATCAGTACAATGAACTAAATCTCTGTAAAATGATTTGAATACTCCATAACGATCATCACTCCCCACTCTAGATGCATAAAATCAGTGGTCCATTCATCTCTCAAATCATTATGAAATAATTAATCATAAAATATGGATTGTAAATCCCTCTAAACAATATTCCAAATCCTATCATCCTGGTTCATAACATCCCACCAATGTTTGGAGGATCCCTTAAGTATAAATATCATGAGATTGACTCTATGATCTGGAAGAGTCTCTAAATGATAAAATATTGGAAAAAAAGTCTCAAAACATATCTCATCAGCCTATGGACCTCCATCCCTCAAAAACATGGGTGGGTACTGCTACTGAAACACATGGTTCATCTCTTACAAAGTCTTGGAAGGTTGCGGGGATCCCTGAGAAGTCATTATAAAGCATAGGAAACCCTATTAGAACTAAGAATCAGCACCCATATTAGGAAAAATATGTGGTGCCTCTATAAGAGGCGCTACTAATGGTTCTAATGGTGGATTAGATCCCACCACCTATGCATCATGGTGGTTTCCACTCTCATAGCGCATGACTAGAGACCCTCATGGTGGAATATCTATACAAATGACAAGAACACACCTCATTAAAGATGTAATAACCACAAGATTACAAATATAAACATAAGACAAGTATAATCCTTCATATAAACAATTCAAACCCCTCTTACTACTCCTAAATCTAAGAATGGGTAATAGGAACAATCATAAAGAACACCAAAGACACTACCTACTGCCCACTCTAAAGTTGGGTGTAGTTCAATTTATCTATTTCACTGCATGGGTCCCAGTATATGGACTTCCAATTAAAATTGGAAACTCTATTTAATGGTGAACTTTCCATTTCAAAATTTCTATTTCAATTAAATTCAAATTTTTTTACAATTATATTAAAATGGATAAACCAAATGGATAATCACTTCCAATCTATAAGGAACCATACACCTTATAAACTATAGTGTGGTGTCCATTTAATCCCAACCATAACAAGTTCTAGTCCATAAGACCAATGGTCCATGAATCAACGTATCATAATTGACTACTTAGGGTGTCTACTATAGCTTATGTAGGAAAAAAATATTTAGGTTATGGCAGGAACTCTAAGTACCAATTATGTTTCCCAGTCTATAGTAAGAAATTTTAATCAATAGTAATTATATAACACAAGTAACTGATAATAAATTTCATGTATTCAAGAAATGAATTTTATATGACATAGAATATGCATGGAATGTGAATCCTATAAGGTGACTAAAATGATGCATGATCCATACTTCCTTTTCTATATTAAGCCAAGGATAAAATGAAACTCCTCAATCATATAAATAATAACATAACATATCATGTGAATCACCCAACGGTGGAATCAAATCAACTGTAATATGAAAAATATAGAACAAAAATTACTCATTCTAGACAATTTGGATTTTTCATATATGTGGGTTAGTTACTCCCAGGCACAACTCATTACCAAATTCCAATTCATTCATAATATTCTATCTATTGTCTCAAAATAGTAAGGCAGAAAAGAAATTATATGATGCCACTTTATAATTTCCTGACCTGTGATCTACTAAATAGTGCCCCGAGCTGGTGGGTCACATAGCCTCAAGTGCACCTCCTCGTATTCCAGAGACTTATGACCAGTGGGGAGACTATACCCTCATAATCAGAGTGTATCACATCAGTATAATAATATCAATCAACAGTGGAAGCATATCAAATAGCTTAATAGTAGTAGATAAAATCCATATGATAGAAGTATTAATAAATAAATACCAAGGGATCTAATATAATACATGTATCAAAATACAAAAAGACCAAAAGAACTATCTCTAAATAGCACCATGAGCATATCTCGGTCCTGTGCTCCCCTTCGCCTAATCATAATCAATCAAGCATTGTAAATCGAGTACTTTCCCTAGTCCCTACTTATATCCATAAAGTCTATCCAGGTACCCAACGACGACCCGAACAAGATGCGAGATAACACTCAATACTCCAACACCAACGATGTCTATAACAAGTCCAGTCTATATATATAAATAAAATTAGTTGAAATATATATCAGTGATATAAATAAATAATCACGAGTGATACATATAAGTGTGATACTATCCATCTTAACAAAGTTCACTGTATATAAGTAATCATAACCAAGAGGCATCTGTCAGGAATGATAACATACACTATAGCCTATGCCGAGTAATCCAGTATCAGGACTACATGGGCCAGATCAAAGGACTAGAAATGGAAAAGTCATCCTCAATGGATTTTTTAATGTAATAAAGAGTCATACCCAATGGCCAGATACAATGAGTAGTAATTTCCAAGGCAAACCATGTAATCTAGATCCATAGAGTAAAAATTTCCATGTCATCCAATATAATATAAAATACATAGAGTAGAAATATCCATGGCATTAAATCTAGTTCTGAATCCATAGAGTATAAATTTATATGGAATTCAACATGTTTAATTAAAGAAAATAAAGGGTTATTCATTAACTATTACCTTTACTATTAAACCCATTTAATAATCATACAAAATCCATGATTTCATCCATCTCATTCTACCGATTTCATTTAATCCATTTAACCAATTTAATAGCATGTAATCACATTGAAATAGTTTCATAGACCCTCTCCTAATATCTCATTTAATTCATTAAGGCTCCCACCATAATGGAAATATCACACACACACCCAATGGGGTGGTAACTCATAGAGAAGAAACATAAATACACCTCATAGATGGTCCGGGTTGAGGTTGATAACCTCCAACCATATCACGGTACTAAGTGGGAAACCTATGAAGGTTCTAATAATTTAATCAAGGAATTAATTTAATTTAGAAGAAATTCCAGAAAGGTCTGGAATGAATCACAATAGAAACTAACTATAAAAAACTTGGATTAATGGGAAAAGGTATAAAATACCTACAATATACCCATGGTATAACATTCATCTAGTATCGACTCCTAACACGACCCAGATTAGAAGAAAATGAAAGAACGATTGAATACCCTGGAAATAGGGAATATTATCTTACACAAAAATAACTCCATTGATATAAATACAAATGAAGAAAGGCACAATATAAATGAATAACTCACCAGTTTATATCCAATGAGATGAAAGATTATTGAATCATATCTGGATCATGAAATCGGATCAAATCCTACCTTGAATACTTAAAGAGTGATACCAAAGGTTAAGGAAGATGTTCGATGGAATGAGGAGGAAAAGGAAATTAGGTTATAATAATTTTTAATGGAAAATAGTAAATTTTCCAAATTAATAGGGGTTGAATGGTTTGACAGCATGGTTGGCCAAATCATGCGCCAACCGTGCACCATTCACAGTCTCAAAAGGGAACCCACAGGATTCATGCACACAGTTTGGGAAACCATGCACAAACCATGTTATTTTCATATTCTGAATTTTTTTGAGGGATCACATGTGTATGAGGCCCTGGATGGATAGTTTCTTCAAATCGTGCGACCCTGGTTAGAGACCTGGACCGCCCCACACGATTAGAAGTAATTGTGATGACTGGGCTGCATAGTTTCTACTAACCATGTTCCCCAACTTCCTTTTCCAAAAACCACGCTTCCATGCTAGAAACAAGCCTCATACACCCCCAAACCTAAAACTCATGTGGCCTCATTTGACACTCACACTAGGCTAAAACCAAGGATGTAAAATAAAATTAAAAAGATCTATACCTCAAGTAAAAACTCAAGATATTATAATTGGAATCCAAAGAAATAGTTTCAAATTGATAATATAATTTTTCATGAGTACCACTTTGATAAATTTATTATTTAACTAGGTAAAAAGTGTAGTGTAAGACTTAGGCTCAATATCTCAAGGATGCCACCAACAAACATTTTTTTCTATTGTCACTAATTATAACTAAAATATAATTTAAATGATAAATATTAATATATTTTTAGGTTTACAAATGAATATGATATAAATATAAATATATATGATATAAAAATATAGAAAAATGTAAAAACCCCTAGAGGTTATTAGGAAAGAAAGAGGATGATGTTCATGGGAATTCATGGTGAATTTATCACAAATCTTTAAAAATATTCTCATTATCCTATTCAATGTAGTGATTAAGAATTTTCACATTATACCCTTATATTCTAATTTTAATTACCCCACACCAAGACCTTTGCATGATGGATATAAATCTTCCTAAAATAGGATATGATACCACTTCATTGAATAATATTATCAAATTCAAACTCCATCATATGAATTAATTAAATAGTAAAGGGAAGGAATATAGATGAATAAGGAAGAAGAAAATTGATGACATGGAAAAGGCAAAAACTGCTTGCCCTAATAAGTTTAACCATCACAAAATTCATAGAATAAAATAAATAGAAGCATAATAATTCAGAGAAAACACATTTATTTTCCCTCAAACAACATTCAAAGTTAGTTCTCTATTTTCATAGAGATTAGAAATTTATAGTGGGATAACACAAAAGAAAAAACAAGAGAGAGAAAAAAAGAAAAATAATATAAATTTAAAACCCAAAAATAATTACAAAAAACTTAACTACTGTCACAACTCCCCCCCTGATGAGAGATAGTTTAAATCCACTTTATAGGGATAGATAAAGGGATAAAATAGTGGGATTAGGTAGTATTATCTTTTATAAACATTAGTAACATCAATCAATGCATGGGAACCGGACACCATGCATGAAACACTACCTCAATAATTCTTCCACGAGGTAGTGGAAGATTTGTCCTCTTATTAGTATGCATGGAATGGTAGGAGTAAATGTTCAAGAAGTTTTTAATAATTGAAAACTTGATTTTAATTATATTTTAATCCCCTCACGATCTTTTACTATTGATCTTCACTTTAAATGATATAACATGATACACTGATGAAACAACAATATCTCACTCATGAAGACCATGATATGCAATATTTAGTGCAACAAAGTAGATCCTACTACAACTATTTAATTATTATTCTTCTTATTCAATCATGATGTTATTGGAATTACCAAGGCATGGGGATTTTAATTCTCTGAAATTCAAAAAGTATAAAAATTTGTGCACTTCCCACTAAAAAACACCCAAATGTATGATATTTTCCTAATAAAAAATGTTATTTCATGGAATGTATGAAATTTATTCCATATATAAAATATTATTTCACTTAAGATGATATATAACATTCTTAACTTAGAAAATTCTGGCTCAAAAATTATATTACAAATTCACACTTCTAGAATATTGTGTTGCATGTTAGAAAAATTCCCACATAGCAATGACATATATATTATGAATCATTGTAGATCTTCAAGAAAAATGATATACTATGTATAAAATAATACTTTCATAATATTATATGTATCCTTTTAAAAATGTTACACAATATCCCTCATGAAAAATTAAAAAATGTTATGCATCACTTGGGATATGGGCAAAATCCTTACATTCAATATAAAGACATACATATGTTTATGCCTTGTAAAAATATGGTATGAATCATATAAAAAACTTATGAACTTCATTTAAAAATGTTATGTATCATTATAGACTCATAAATAGGTTATGTATTACTTTTCCTAGGAAAAAATATATTATGTATTCCCTGGTCTCTTCAAAAATAATGCTATACATTATCTTTCCACTTAGAAATTCTGATATGTGTGCTTCCCTTTTCCATTTTTACTGCCTTATTTCCATAAAATATGTTACATATTAGGATAAGAAATTTATGCTTTCTAGAACATATCCAAATTCCTTCATATATGTCTCTAAAAAAATTCATTACAAATGAGTAAGAACATATACTGATTTCTTCAAATCTGTTGAAAAATAGAATTTAAATTCATGGATTTTACAATTAATGCTAAAAATGAATAAAAACAATTAAAACTTAAAGAATTTATCTGTTATCATAGTTAAATTAATTTTTTCCTAAAAACTAAAAATTTAACAATTACTAATAAAATGATAAATTGGTGGGATTTAAAATACTGAATTACAGAATAAAATTAATGAAAATTTGAGCTTCATCAATATATATACTTTAAAATTGTATATATGTTTATATCATGTCTTAAATTATTTCATATAATCAATTACGTACACATTATACATTTAGAATTATTTATTTCACTTTATCTCATAAAAGATGTTTTATTTAAAGGTTAAATAAATTTACTTAATGTGATCCATTTTTTTAATATATCTAGAGAATTATTTAGGTATTGGATATTTTATAAATGTATATTTATGTTAATTATATGGATATATATTTATACATATTATTATTATAGTATTATAAATAATTTTATCAATTTATGAAACAACGATATGGTTTTTCATTAGATAAAAAAATTGTTTTTATTTTAAATAAATTATTTTCCTTATAATATAAGGTTTTTATTTAAAAGTTAAATTTATAAATTTTAGAATTTGAATTCTATAAAATAGACTTAATTTTTTGTGTTATTGTTTAAAAATTATGTTGGATTATTTTTTGGTACTTTTCTAAATAAGTTGATTTTTTGGGAATATTAAAAAAATAGTTTTCTCAAATACTATATCTTTTATGACATCATAATGATATTAATATGAAATAAAAAATTTATGAAACTTATGAAACATATAATATGATTATATACTCCAAAAATAAATTAAATATTATTAAATTAATATAAATTAATTTTTATATCAAGATAAATATGAAAAATAATTACTGATGATGACATAGTGCTAGAATGACATTGGAAAAGTAAAAATTAGTGCCTTTGAGATAATATTTAAGATGAGATAATGATATTATAAACATGAAATAAAAATATTATTACTAATAAATTATTTATATATATATATTTATTTAATTATAAATTTATATAACAAGATAATTATCCAAATTCTTAGTCAATGCTCACGCAAGGTAAGAAAAGTTAAAGTTCTTATATAAAAAATTTATCATGATATAAATGAGAATAAATAATATTATGAAATATTTATATAATTGTAGTGATCAATAATAAAATATATTTATATTATTAATTTATTTCTAATATTAATTAATTTTCTAATTATCCAAAAAGTTTACGAAGTGTCTATGCAATGCTTGTGTAAGCAGAAAAAAAGTAAAAAAAACTGGTTTTAAAAATATTTAAAATGATAATGACGGGAATAATTATGATTATGAATGGATTTTAAGGATAAAAATAACTGGTTATAAATGATTTAAATTTTTAAATATTAATTTTATAGTTACCTGGATATTTTTAAAGTCAAATTGTGGGAATAACCCTAAAAATGACTTTAAAAGGTATTTAATATTGAGAAATAATTTTTAAAAAGATAATAAATAATAAATATTTTTATTAATAAAATTTTAGATATATAATGTTTGATAATATTATCTAGTTTCAATTTATGAACCACCTTCCATTTTAATATTACATTCTTAACCCTTAAATATTGAATATTTGTGAAAATGTCATCAAAAAGTTTATATAAAAAGAGACTCAATATAACATTTCCAAAACACATATAAGGTTTTGTTTTCTCTTAATATTATACTCAGATATATCTCTAAATTTCCCTTTACACTTTTATATGTATTTTTAATTACTAAAAGTACTTTCTTCAAAGGATTTAGACTCAATCCAAGGGAGGTGATTTGAGGAGAAAGGTAAGGATTCTAAAGCCTCTTTATCCTTTCTTATTTATGTTTATTTATTTTAAAAATATTTTAAAAATAACTTATTTTTATACCAAGATATTATTCCCAAAGTATTTTTATCTTTTTTATCCATCAATGATGAGATATCATACATTACCTCCCACCAAACACTTTTTCACAAGTCATTATAATGTCAAAATACAGGTTTTTCTAAAATAATGTGTTACATTTAAATTATCCTATTACTCATTTCAATAACATAAGTAATGTTTAAAAGTAACCCTAAAATATTATATTATTTTAAAATAATTGTTTTATAAAAAATAAATATTTATTGGGTTTTCCCTTCTATCAAACTGTTTTGAAAAAATCTGTCACCATGATGGTTTTTCACCATTTAAGTGAACGATGATGTTTTAATAAAATTATGTATTTAATGGATATTATTAAACATTTATTTCATGATTTAATATAATATTAATATTTAAATAATTTTTTAATTATGATTCTATAATGGTAAATTATCCATCATAAAAATCAAATTAAAGGTACATAATCATAGTTATTTTTAACCATAAAAAATAATCTTTGCGAAGAAGATTCTATGAATGGTGATTATTTCATGAACTATTTAACTCATTTGATTATGAACTGATATAGACACCATATATTGAATGTTCTGAAACTTATTGATCCCTTGTAAAAATATATTTGACTGTTACCATTATACAACAACAATTTTGTAGGTATGAACCGAAATAATCACAAAACGACCGATGTAAACAATATCAATTTGGTAAATGAATGAAATGTGAAAATAAATTAAATAAATGTAATAATAATAAATAAAATATATATATAAAAATATTAATCAAGTAAATAATTAATATAATTTTATTATTGATGTGGTTAAAGGACTTTTGATGCCAGCTAGGACTCTAGATAAGGGGTTTTACTTTAAAACTTTACTTTAAAATGTCTAAAGTATTTTTTTGAACTCTATATAGAGTTTTATAATAATTTTATTCATCATATTATTATTTATATTTATATTTATTATATTATTATCTTGTTCTCTTTCAATAGGTAATTAGTTAATGTGATTCCCCATACCTGTACTCCCAAATCTGGTGCTCATAAACTCATACATTACAAACTAAATTTGATACCAACTATAAAATACTATATATAACTATCCTTAATTACAAAATCAAAAATTATTATTGTATCTCTTATATCCCAAGTTTATTTTTAGGTTTATATCTTTATATAATTATGAAAAAACAATAACTAATATAGCTCATGTTCTTAGTATCAAATAATTTTTTTTACTATTATATATAAACTACTTAATCCATAAAAAATCTTCAATATCTCCCAAAAATTCTCCACACAATAAATACTATTATACATATCATGTGTAATGATTTTATTAATAACCCAAGGACATAGAAACATAATAAAGGGGTGAGATCAAACTCTTACTAAGGTAAAAATATAACTAAATCTATTAAAAATATAAGCATGGTATACATAATATAGAATGAATAAATAATATTAATAATGACATGGTCAACTGAAACTAAGAGCATGTTATATCCATGATAATAAATGAAAACATGGATATAAATAATACTGATATAATAGTGATGGAATGTATAATTTCAGACATCAAAAACATGTTTTCGAGGCCTTGTTCCAAGACACTATACTAATATGGGGAGAGGTATACACCAAAACCCATGCTTTTTGTATCATGAGACCTATCAATGAATCTAGGGGATATATAATTTTAGTCCCCACCCATCACTTGTTTAATTCTAATAAATTCACCATAATATTCAACAAGACCTTTCATGCCATTTCCAAATTAACCAATGGCTAAAAAAATATGGTTATCCATATAATGAAAAATATGAAATGTTAGTATATAATCAACCTACGTTAGAAGTCAATAATCATCAAGAATTTCAATACTTTTACCCATGTCAATAAAAGGGGTAATATGATCATAATTAATCCAAATAAATAAGGTGTATGGTCAAATAATACATAGACAATATACTAATAATTATCCGTATTAGAATAACAACATAAGAAACACTAATAATTTTCCTCATATTAATAGAATAACATTATTTCTAGATGAACATCATATAATATGAATTATATAAAATGTGATGTTCACATTGAAGGTTCTAGGTGCAGTAGAAGTTCATTTTTGGGTGTATAACCATAAAGGTTTTGTTGAATTCGATGGATCATTCAAAAATTTTGTAAGATGTAAATGTCACGAGCAGTGAAATTTTTCCATCAAATATTTATATAGAAAATTCGAGAACCCAGAGAGAGGATATTTTTCATGATAAATTTATATTTAATTTATATTATATCTGAATAAATAATACATAGTCTTAGGATATTTCTTTCATGAATATATTGATCATCTAAATACCCTTTTCAGATTAACTTCATTGCATAGGTAAGACCCAAAGTAGAGACCCTCTAGTGGTGATCCACACCTAGTCCTTTGGTATTCGAACAATCGTAGACGGAATGTTGGGTGCTAGCACAATAGATCAATCAGCTTGTACTTTTCATCTTGATCTCTATATGATCCTTTGGGCTTAAAGGATTATCACTTATTCTTATCATTCTTGAGAGGAAGAGAGGTGGTGGAATTTTAGATAGAAGTATGTTGTGTGTAAAGATTCTTAATTTTCGATTATAGATTCATGATTCATGACTAACTCTACACAATATAAATAACAATCTATTTATAGATTTTTGGTTTAGTTTAAAGTATTATTTAACTTTACAACATCCCATAAATAATATAATAAAATGTATCTAACCTCATTCCATATAATAATAATATCATTATCATTTTAGGGTGTTTATAACTAAAAAAATGATAAATATTATTTTAATAGCTTGTAAATTAATATTTACCATTGGAAATGATCTTGGTATGTACATCCTCCTCATTATTTATCAAATACTCAAATAAATATTTAATTTAATATTTATTCATAAATAAATATTATATTCACCGACTGGTGAATAAATATTTATTAAATAATTAACAAAAATAAAATAAATATTCTATTCACGATCTGGGAAATAAATATTTATTTAATATTTAATGATCAATTAAAAATTGAATAAAATTATTCCTTAGTCTTGTGAATAATATTTATTCCAATAATTAAATTTAAATTTATTTTAATTGAGATTAATGAAAACACTTAATGTATGACCCTCTAGGATTATTTCTCTTGGAATTAGGTGGGCTTTCCTAAAGTATAATATTACTATCTAGAAATGAGTCATTGAACCCAAGAGAAATAACTTAATGTTTCAACATCAACAACCATGTATGAGTGCTCACAATTTAATATAATCCCTTTGTCACAATATCTCATCAAGAAGGTTTCACATCTATGTCATCAACCTATATGATTGATATGTATTTATTTAACTATCTGAAATAAACATGTTGTTACACCATGTCCATAGAATTTAATAAAACAGTTCCATTTTAGTCAATGGTTTGAGATATAATCTTCCATAAATATGGATGGGACAATTCCTTCCTCATCTTATTAATTAACAACATGTCACTCATGATGCAACCAATGTATCCAAATTAACCATAAATTGTATCATCATGGTTTATGAAATACATCTAATTTCATGAGTCATAACATGCATTAATAGTAATCTTAAAGTATAAGGATCATTACACACACTTTTAGATAGAAATATCTAATGAAACATAAACATATGGAATTCCTACAAGCAGGTATGTTTTCATAATCTCCCATCATGGAGATTACCAAGTTCAAACTTCATGAGAATAAGTCACATCTATTTATGAGCACTCACACCTGGAAGTCAACAATTTATATGTTATATCATAGTATGTTATCCAACCATAGAACTATATTTAAGAATATCATCATGGAACTTTAAGCTTCTCATCATAGTAGGGAACTGTTATAACCTTATAAATGCAACAGATACACTAATAAAATAAATTAAGAACAATTAATTTTTTTAATAATATGTTTAATTAATATTAAAATCTTCAAATATACATGCAATCCAAAGTAAAAATAGTTTCTAGAACACTAACTCCAACACACACTGTATAGAGCAATGAGTATACAACTAAGTAAAAATTGGAATAACATGATCATAATCCATCCAGAGAAAGAATTTTGATGGTTTCAAAAGAACATATCCCCAGTGAAATAAAGGAAACCTATAAGGATATCATTATAGATGAAAAAAATCCTTATAAAATAATTATTGAATGATACCACCAAATAAGGGACCAGGAATTGGATTGTTTAGTATTATGAGTTCATTCCCCCAAAATACAAAATATATATTCGAGTGTAAATAATAAAAAAACCATGTTATTGAAAATACTTTTTAAAATAAAAAATTAAATGGAAGTGAAAACATAAAATATCATTTGGAAAACATTTTTTACATTGATATAAAAAATTATGTCACAGATCACTTCCAAAATTATTTTTCAAAATTTCAAGAGAAAACTCTTTGAAACCAATTGATTTAAAGAATAAACTTCAATAATAGGGTCTTGAAAAGAAATAATGTTTATCTAGGTGAAATTTGGAGAGTAATACAAAAGATTTAAAAGTGAAAGAAACCCACTTTTTAATATCATGGAAAATATATTTTTCCAAAACTCACATTGTAAGAATATTAAAAAACATGGAAACCTCCTATTATAAAAGTGAAAGGAAACCCCCTTTTTAATATCATGGAAAATACATTTGTTCAAAACTTTCATTGTAAGAAGAGTAAAAAACACTAATTTTTATTAAAACATCATTTTATAAAATAGGATTATAAAATACCATATAATAAAATATTAGAGTGGGATAACCCAAGCATAGAAAATAAAAGTTTAATATGAAACATTATAACTCAAAGAAAGGATATTTGGGTTATCAATATTCCTTATGAGCCGCATACTCCATGAAGCATGGAAATTTATAAAAGTGGTTTATGTAGTAAAAAATTAAAAAATTATAGGATATAACATAATAAAATAAAACTTTATAATGTACCCAACATATATGAAATAAGTTAAATTGAATGATAATAACTCCGTGAACAAAAAATGAGTTATGAAAAAATCTTATGTCTGGGGTAACACTTAAGTCAAATAAAATTATAGAAAATAACTTTATTTAGATTATTTTATCTCATTAATTAAAAGTAAATAATTTATATTACATTAATTTGATATTAAATCAATAGAAAACTATACAAAGGAAACATGATTCACAATATGTAACATGTCTCAAAGAATCAGAATTGAGACCAAGAAAACCATTACAGCTTGAGTAACCCTTTAATCAAAATACCTTGAAAGAGAAGTCCTATATTAAACTTAAAATACTATTATTAAAATATAATTCATGATATGATATCTAAAATAGGAATTATATGCACCACATAAATTAAATTAGGTTCATAATACCAATCATGTCTCAAATAAAGGAATTTGATATGAAAACCATACCCTTAGGTCTAGTTCATTCTACACCTGCACCAACATCCTGAATAATTAAATTAAGTTCCTTAAATACATACAAAATAACATTATTCATAACAATAACCATTTAAACTCTTAATTTATAATAATTCTATACACACACACATATATATATATATTAGTTAGTTTTTAACAATTTTCAACCCCAGGTGTAAGTAATCTTTATCGGTTTGAACAAGTTTAATAAGAGTGGTATCGGTGTGTATTATTTTTCAAAAGTTCATAATTCTTATATCATATAAGGTACTTGAAAATATTTTATATGAGATTTATAAAGGTATAATTTCATTCAATGGTAGATTTGTTTATTATCCATGAGGTTGAAATTGGTGATGAGCATGTTTCTGTGTTTCTTAAGGAAAGAAGTTTGATTTATAATTTAATGATTTCAATATTCATATAACCTTACAAAAAAATACATAATTTAGGTATTTATATCATATTATAACAATAAATAAGTTCTCATAGTCATCCATGATATAAATGCATAGTATTGTTCAAGTAGGTGGTTAAATAGACCCAAACTTGAACTTACCATGATTAATGTTTGATTATGAGGTGTTTTAGTTGTAATATCATTATAATAGAAGAATAAGGATCTTATTTGGTTATTATTAGAATGATATGTCATAATTTTAGAGAAATATAAATACTTAGTAATTTATATAAAGTCATTTCTTATAAAGAATATATCATCTTCCTCTTAGTATGCTCATTTTAAACGATTGAATTAAGTATGATTGTTTGTTGATATTATAATTAATAATTTATTGAATTTTTAATTCATAAACCTTAATTATATCATAAAAATAAAATTTCTCCTTTAATATCATCCTTATATCCATCCATGAAATGTGTTAATGAAAAACATAATACACCATTCCATAGAGGTAGTAGTCTATACGTAGGGATGGATGATGATTTCATTTTCATATAAAGGGAGGAATAAGTAATATGGTTTATTATTTCATAATGATAAAAAAATATAAATATAATATTTATTTATTAAATTTACCTTTTACACCATCCATGTAATGTGGTTAATGAAAATGAAACATGTTGCATCGTGGATGTAGTAATCCGCACAACACACAAATGTCAGTTTCATTTTTCTTAATAGAAAAGGGAAAATGTGATTAATGATTATTCCAATATCACAATAAAATTAATTATATAATAGATAATAATTTAATTATATATTTATTTTAAAGCTATTATTGGAAAATAAAAATATAAAATAAATAGGTTAAGTAAAAATGATTACTCACATCGAGTACTTTGATATTTCCTTGGAAGATACCTTGAAAATGGATGGCATACACTAATATATTGTGACAAGAAACTAAAAATAGTGAAATGGTATTATAGGATAAGTAAAAATATTAAGGTTTTTTAGGAAACCAACATTTAGTAGTTCCTTGAAGGTGTTATGATAGGCCCCTTTTATAAGTGATGAGAATGTAATTTTTTGTAAATATTTTATCTTAATATAAAGGTAGCACATGTTAAACATGTCAAGTGGATCCAAAAATTAAATATGGTATCTTATAATTATAATTATTTATTATACATATACTTATATTTTTCACCAAATTTATATTATTCTAATCCCCAAATAAAAATTGTGTTACTACCTTAACATTAAATCGTATTATATCCCAAGGGGTTATCTATATCTTTGAAATTATGATAAACTCTAACTTATCAACCCTTAAATTATCCTAAAAACATATTAATATAGAAATTTAACTAAACCCTTCTCTAATACCAATTTTTATACCTCATACCCTCACTTAAAAATCAAGTTCCTATTAACACATACATTACATACTCAATTTGATACTATGTGTAAAAGCATGAATATAAGTATCATTAATTACAAAATCAATAATGATTATTTAATCTCTTAAATACCAAGTATACTTATAGGTTTATAACTATAGAGAGTTATTACAAAACAATAACTATATATCCCATGTTATTGGTATCTAATAATCATTTTTCTATTATATATGAAACTAATTAATCCATAACAAGTCTTCATTATCTCCCAAAAATTATCAACAAAATATATCCTATTATATATATCAAATGTAATGATTTTATTCTTATCCTAGAGAAATGTAAACATAAGAAGTGGATTAGATAAAATTTTCAATAAGAGAAAAATATAACTAAAGTTGTCAAAAATATAATCATGGTACAAATAATATGATAAGAATAAATAATGAGAATAATTGGACTGGCGTTCCCCTGATCTCCTTGATAGATAAAAACCAACCCCCTCCCCATCTTCAGGATTCAATTGACTCGATCATTCATACACATAACCAGATATCCCTGAGAATATTACTCAAATTTTTGATAATTATCATTTCGTTAATACTAATGATTTACTTATTTGGGAAACTGCGCACAATGGGATTCTTAACTCCAAAGGCTATTATAAGTTCCTTTTCAACAATTTTGACAATAATCATCCCTAGATAGAAAAATTCTACAAAGCCTGGATAAAACCCTCAGGATTTACTTTAGACTGGAAGATTGCCCATCAAAGAATCCCCATAGATAACTACTTAAAAACTTTCAGGACTACTCTTTGTTCTAAATGTCGTATGTGAAATCAAAATAGAGAGGATATTAATCATCTATTTCTCTCCTGTAACATAGCAACCACTCTCTGTAATTATATTCTTGACATTTTTGAGTGCAGATGGCCGCTTTTTGATACCATCAACATGCAGATTCAGAGTTGATTGGAGTTGTCTACGTCTTAGCAAATCAAAAACCTTTTAGTTTCAACTGTTGTGGAAATTCTTCATATTATCTAGTATGGTAGAAATGAAATAACTTTCAGAAATAATTCTTTTAAAATTAATGCAAGAAAAATGAGAATCCTCATGGCTATTCACGAAGCGTCTTCTATCTAAAAATCTCACTGCTACAATTTTGTCTGTGACTTTGGGATCCTTAGACGTGTTGGGGTGTAGGGGATCTACCCTCGCCCCCCTCTACTCTTGAAGTGTTCCCCCCCCCCCTCTAGGATGGATTAAAATCAATGTGGATGGAGCCTCCAAAGGCAACCTGGGACCATCAGGTTGTGGTGACATCTTCAGAAATCACCTGGACCAGATTCTTGGATGCTTCTATGGCTCTTGCGGTTCTTCTACTGCTTTGGAAGTTGAGATGATGGGAGTCATCCATGCCATCACCTTTTCTAGATTACACAGCTGGAATAATATCTGGATAGAGAGAGAATCCACTACAATCATTCAGGCCATCTGGAATGGTACCATCCACCTTGCTTGGCCTCTTACTGCCTGCTGGATGGACTATTTTAATTCTCTCATTGGGCTTAACTTCATCACCACTCATGCCTTCCGCGAAGCCAATAGGATCACTGATGGGCTTGCCAATATTGGAGTTACTCACGACATACATTGGATGGATGATCTCCCTTCTGAATTAATCCCCTTTTATGCTCGGGATGTCAGCAAAATTCCTTACTTTAGACTTGTGTAACCCCCCTTTTTCATCAATAAATTTTTTCTACCTTTAAAAAAATGAGAATAATTTCATAATCAACTAAAATTGAGAGAATTATATATCAATGATAATAAATTAAAACATTTATATCAATAATACTTATCTCATAATAATGTAATGTGTGATTTTGAACATAAAAACATGTTATCTATGCCTTGTTCAAATACACTATATTGATATGGTGAGAGGTATACACCAAAACCCAAACTGTTTTGTCTAATGAGACCTTTTGATGCATCGAGGGGCTATATAATTTTGGGAATCACCTGTCAGTTATTTAAGACCAATTCATACATAATTAGAGTCAAAAATTCATTGCATACCATTACTTAAGGAACCCATGGCTGAATAAATACATGTTGGTTTATATAATGAAAAATATGAAATGTTTATAAATAATCAACCTGTGTTAGTAGTCAATAATAATTAATAATTTCAACAATTTTACCCATGTAAAAAAAGATAAGATTATCATAACTCATCTAAAAAAAATTTGATGGTCAAACAATACATAGTCAACTTTAAAATAATCATTCATATTGGAATAATAAGATATGTAACACCAATAAATTGTCTCATGTCAATAGAATAACATTATTTCTCGGTGAACAACATCAAATGTTAATAATGTAAAATGTGATGTCTACACCATATAGAGCAATGAGTATATAGATAATTCAACACTAGAATAACATGATCATAATATATCCATAGAAATAAGGTGGATGGTTTCAAAATAAAATATCCCTAGTGAAATAAAGGAAACTGAGAAGGATGTTGAAATAGATGAAAAACATACTTGAAAATGAATTCTTGAATGATACCACCCAAGAAGAGATCAATAATTGGATTTTCTGGTAACATGAGTTCATTACCACAAAATAAAAAATATATATTATATTATAAATAGTGAAACATAAACAATATTAGGGTAAATAATTTTGAAAATTAAAATGTAAATGAAAGTGAAAACCTAAAAGATATTTCAGAAAACATTTTTAACATTAATATAAAAGAAAATGTTACAGGTCAGTTCCAAAAGTATTTTTAAAAAGGTGAAGTGAAAAATCTTTTAAACCCATTAATTTTAAAAAATATATTAAATAATAGGATCTTTAAAAGTCATAAGGTTTATCTTGGATAAATGTGGATAAGAAAACAAAATATTTCTATATGAAAGGAAACCCCCGTTTTAATATCTTGAACAATATCTTTCTTCATAACTCACATTATAAGAAGAGTAAAATATATTAATTTTTATTAAAACTTAATTTTATAAAATATGATTATAAAATAAAATATAATAAAATATTAAGGTGGGATAACTCAAGCATGGAAAATAAAGTTTCAAGATGAAACATTATAACTCAAAGAAATGATATTTGAGTTATCAATATCCCTTATGGGAAACATTCTCCAGGAAGCATGAAACTGTTGAAAAAGTTTTATGTGATAAAAATATAAATAATTTTAGGATTAAAAATAATAAAATAAAAGCGTATAATGTATCCAAATTATATAAAATAAGTTCAAGTGAATGATACTAACTCAATAAATAAAAATTAAATTACAAAAAAATGTACAACTTGGGTAACAGTTGAGTCAAAATACATTTGGATTAGTTCATACCATTAATTACAAGGAAATAATTTATATAAAATTAATGTGATTTTAAATTAATAGATCATCATAAAAAGTAAAATTGGTGAATAACATGTAACTTGTCTCAAAGAATCGGAATTAAGGCCAAGAAAAACCTTACAACTTGAATAATGATTTAATCAAAAGCCCATGAAAGAGTGGTATTGTAATTTAACTTAAAATAGAATGATTAAAATATAAATAATTATATAATATCTAAAATAAGTAATATATACACCACATAAATTAAATTAGGTTCATAAAACCCATTATGTCTCAAAGACAATAATTTAAGATGAAAACCCTTACCTTAGTTCAGATTCATTCTACACTTGCACCAAATCTCCTAGATAAAAAAATTAATTTCGTTAAATACATACAAAATAACCTTATTAAAAACTATAAATATTTATTCATATAATTTATATTCATTCTATATGTGTGTGTGTGAATTAGTTAGTTTTTAGCTATTTTCAACATCGAGTGTAGGTAATATTTATCGCTTTGAATAGGTTTCATAAGAGTGGTGTTGGTATATATTATTTTTCAAAAGTAAAAAATTATTATATAATATAAGGTACTATAATATTTATTCTATTATATTTATAAAGATATAATTTCATTCCTTGGCAGTTTTGGTTACGATCTATGAGGTTTAAATCGATGTCTAGCATGTTTCAGTGTTTCTTAATGAATAATGTGTGATTTATTAATTAATGAGTTAAATATTAATATAACCTTAAAAGAAAGAAAAAATAATTATTTAAATGTATAAATTATATTATATTAATAAATAAGTTCTCATAGTCATCCATGATATAAATGAATAGTATTGTTCAAGTAGGTGGTCAGACAGACTCAAACATGAACCTACCATGATTAATAGGTGATTATGAGATGGTTTAATCATAATATCATTAAACCAGAAGGATAATAATAATATTTTTTTCTTATTAGTATGATATATCATAATTATAGAGAATTATAAATAGGATATAATTTATATAAATTCATTACATATAAAGAAGAGATTATTGTCTCTTAGTAATCTTATTTTAAAGGACTGAATTAATGATGATCTTTTGTTTATGATATCATTAATAGGTTCTCCAATTTTTCATAAAAACATTAATTATATCATAAATAACATATTTAACCTTTAATTTTATCCTTATATTTATATATGAAAGGTGGTTTTGAAAAATGGAATACACCGATCCATGGAGGTGGTAGTCCGCACATATGCATGGATAATGATTTAATTTTCATAGAAAGGGATGAAAAATTAATATGGTTAATTATTCCAGAATCATAAAAATTATATAAATATCATAATTATTTATAAAATCCCCCTTTTAAACTATAATTGTAAGACGATGAAGGAAAATGAAATTCTTTGTGTCATAGAGGTGATAGTCCACACAACGCATGAATAATGGTTTTTCAGGGATAGAAATGGGGAAATGTGATTTATTATTACTATAATATAATAATAAAATTAAATATATAACCAATAATAATTTCATTACATAGGTATTTAAAAATCATAGTTGGAAAATAGAAATATAAAATAAGAAATTTAAATAAAAATTATCACACATGTTGAGCACTTTTGAGATTTCCTTGGAATATCCCTTGTAAATTAATAGAATACGATAATATATAGTGACTATAATCTTAATATAGTGAAATATTATTCTAGGGTAAGGAAAAATAGTAGTGACTATAATCTTAATATAGTGAAATATTATTCTAGGGTAAGGAAAAATAGTAAGATTTTAGTAGGAAATTGGATTTTTAGTAGTGCCTTGAAGGGGTGGTGAGAGTGTAACACCCCGACTTTTTATGAATTATTTTTTTGATAAATTAAATTTATTTAATATATTGTTCTATACATAAAATTTGGTTAGACTTAATTTCACACAATACAAATTTAATCTTTCAATAGATGTGACATTGGGTTAGTTTATGTTGAAAACGATACCGAGTTTTAACAAAACCACGACATATTATTAATATTATTCAAACGTGACAGTTATAAACTAGCTGTTAGACCTAGAGGTATGAATGGTAATAAATAATTTTTAAATATTATGTATAATGGTTTTATATTAATAAAATATATTTATAACAAAACACATAATTTTTATAAGATTCCTTATATGTTTCAAAAATACTTTTTTTCTCAAAAAAATGTTTTTTATGTCTTTTATGAACAATAATAAAATTTATATTTTAAAATTTGAAAAAATAAAAATTATTTTTGAAATTGAAATTTCAAAATTATCTTAGGGTTAATTTTTTGTATTTTTTTGAAAGTTTTATTTTTTGATGAATAGTAAAAAATACTAAATTTTAATTGAAAACTTCCTTTTCATTTAAATTATTTATAAAGTTAAATTATATTTTTATTTGGTTTTAAAGTTATATTATTTAATTTATAAATCCTTTAATCCAATTTATGTCATTTTAATTAATTTAATATTGAATTTTGATATAAAAAATCCGTAGACCTTTGAATATTTTCTCTTTTAAAAACTCGCTTTCGCATCATGTCTGTGGGGTTAATTTTAAATTAAAAATTTTCACTTCTATGAATTAATTTTTTTGAAATTTATTCCATATTTTTAATAATTATAATTTATTTTATATAATAAGTTAAGATTAATTTTTTACCCAAATGAATAGTGAATGCAGTAAAAATTAATTACTGTGGTTAAAGTAAAAATGGGTTTATCATGGGGTTAAACTAAGAAGATAAGGGTTAAAATGACTTACCAACTTGTAAAAATATTATTTCATGGAAATATTTACACCTTATACTTCCCAATTTATAACCTAGGGTTATTAGGAATTTTTGTTCATGGAAATGAATATTATTTTTTAGTATTTTGGGAAATTTCCAAGTATTTTCCAAGTGGATTATTTTGTCATACTTATAAAAGGCCACCACCACCCTTAACTTATTCAAAACTCCAAATCCCTTTGGATCAACTAAACCCAGCCCAATTCTTTCTCCAATTTCTGAAGTCACATTATAGATCTTCTGTTCCTCCCAAAATAAAATACCTAGGGTCCTTAAGAGGAAATCCAAGGGAGTTTTTTTTAAAGAAGGTAACCGTCTTAACAATCTATTTCATTTTCATTATTATTTTCACACCTTAAATTATGTATTAAAACTTATAATATAATAACACAAATATATTCTATATTATATGATATTATATTGATTCCATAATAATTAACCGTATCCACTTCCATCAAATGGGTTACGAAATCATCATTCTTGTATACAACAGACTATTGCCTCGTGAACCGATGTCATTCCTTTTTTCTTTACCACCTATCAAGGCTCATTATAAGGATGGATTAATTATTTATATATAATATTTATTATTTTATTATTATTCTGGATTTATATCACACATACCTTCATACTCTCCATTTTGTGGTAATATGATAATATCAGTCATGTGTACGGCGGACTACCGCCTCACGAAGCGATGTGATTCATTCACGTTTTACATGGAATATATTAAGGATAGGTTTAATAAAAAATATGTGATATATTTAAAATAAAAATTATTATGGAATTATAATATATTTCATTTAACTTTATTTCCTTTAATCCAAAAATAAAATTTAAACAGTGTTCATGCGTATGTATGACATACCATCTCCATAAATGGTGTATTTTATTTTCCATCACAAAAAATTATGGATTAATCTAAATACATATATAATTAATATATACAATATTTATATCATGGTTAAAATTATATATATTATGTAACCATTATCAAATTAATAGGAACAAAAATAACAAATCAAAATAAATACAAAAATCAAATCAGTTATTGCCCGAAACGTAACTTTAACATATAATTATTGATAAAAAAGTAATAAAAGGTCATAATTAAATAATATATGATAGTATATATAATAATATGTTTATATAATATATTTATAATAAAATTATATTTATTATATAGTATTTTTTAAAGTGTACAAAGGAATTAAAGACTTAAGGTAAGATATTTCTATCTAACCTTCATTTTTTGTGAGACACGAGCCATATTCACCATGTATTTATTTGATATGGTGTATGTAATTACCATGAATTTATTTTATGATTCTTATTCTGAATTTTTTTTTAAATATCCATTTTAGTATTTCTCTTTCATGTGGTTTATTGTTCAAAAGTTAAAAAATAGGCATGGTATTTTTTGTCTCAATTTTCCTTCTTTGGGACCTAAGTTATGTTTTGCACCTATATTCATATATGATGTGTTTATAATACACCTATAAATTTTATATCATGAATATAAATCATTTCCTGAAATAAAAAGTTTCATTTAATGTTATTATTTAATGGGGATTATGATTCAAAGTTACCAAAATGGAAAGAGTTTTATGTTACAATCTCATCATTTACCAGGATTTTCTATGATTATGCTTTAAAATGATGAAATATTTTGATCTATCACTCAAGATACTAATTAATTTTCTTATAATTTGGTTATGTCATAATAATACATATTTTTCCTTAATTTTACTCTCTTTATATACTCAAGAGTTATAAAATAATTTTTTTTAATAAAAACCGTATTTTCGATCGAAAACCTTTTTTCTTACAACACCACGTTTTCTAAAAATGTTTTCAAAATTATTTATATTTTAAAATGATTTTTTAAAATAGTAAAGGATATTTTCATCAAGATTTTTTTAAAATTATTTTTAAATATTCCTTTATAAATTTTCAATTTTATTTTCAAAGGAAATTATTTTCAAAGTGTTTTATGTTTTAAAAAGTGTTTTTAAAATTGGAAAGGATATTTTCTTCAGTAACTATTTTAAATTATTTTTAAATATTCCTTCCTAAGTTTTAAAGTTTATTTTCAAATAAATGTATTTCCAAAATTTTTTATAAAGTTTATTTTAAAAAAAGTGATTTCAAAGAAAGGTTATTTCCATCAGGAAACATTCTAAGTTATTTATCTTTCAAAATAATTTCTCATATAAGATGGCATACTTTGATGCTACTTATGCTTTACTGGGGATATTATTCAAGGATTCCATTATTATTCTTTCTATGAATGGTTTATATTTAGGATTAAAATATTATTATGAAACCCTTTTCTCTTCCATGGGTTATACCATGATAAAATTCTTATGAAACCCACTTATTTTTCCACAGGTTATGCTTTGATAAAATGATTATGAAAATTTTTTATTCTCTAAAGGCTATGTTATGATGAAATTTTTATGAAATTAATATCATTTCATGGGTTCTAATATGATGAATTTTTTATGATATTGTGGCACACACATGTATAATTTTCATTATGTGATGGTAGTTATGTTATAACTAAGGATGGTGGTTATGTTATAGCCAAGGATGGTGGTAACGTTATAACCAAAGATGGGTGGGACCTATATCTCCATTAAATTAATTGGGTAAATATTTATATCTCATGAGATAGATAGGACCAGAATAGGGAGTAAACTCAATTCAGTTAGGGACTTTGTCTACTATGATGGTCTTAGGAGTGAACCTTGAATACTATGATTGTTTGGGGAGTAAACCCATTCCACTATGAGGAAAGATATTCCACTAGGGATGGTGGTGTGTCTCACTCAGGTGGTTTAACTACTTATTTAGTTCCCTTATAATTTTTTGAAATGAGCCTTCACTACTAAGGAAATGATTTTTTATTCTTACGTGTATTCCATAATTTTATGTTTTATTCCAATGTTATGATCTCATAACTCATTTTATTTGATTTCATTATGATTCATCTATTTTAAACTTCCAATATTTATGTCATTAATCAATATTATTATCTTTTATAGGTAGGATATGGTTTTCAAATGTTATGATCAGGTTCTCATACCCTTATATTCATGTTATGCTTACGTATCTCTATCGTTTACCATTACTAAGAATTTTAGCTCACCCTTTCTTATTTTTCCTTTATCTAGGTTATGAATAAAGGTTTTAAGTAGGATACTTTTGTAAAGAGTACTAAAGGGGAAGATATTTATGGGAGTTATTGAATATTTTTCACCAAGTTAGAAGACTGTGTACCTAGTCTACAAAGACACTAAAATATTCTGGTCCTCAAGTGTGTGTGTGTGTGTAATTTATTGAATATTCATCTAAAGATATGTAATATTTATATTTGAAAAGCCTAGGTCGTAATAGTTTGTATCATAGACAAGTTTTAGTCAACATTTTTAAACTAGGATGAGAAAACTTTAGTGATATCTCTAGGGACATTTTTAAGGATATATCTAGGGATGTCTATAAGGATAATTCTAAGGATGATTCAAATTATAAGATAATGTCTTGGAATTTTGGTAAAGGATAGGGTGAGTGGTTTCCAAAAATTACATTCATGTTTGGATACTAAAAGTGGATGCGGCTCTAGCGCAGAGGTATATGGGATAATAACTATGAAGAGGATGCATTGAGATAGACTCGATCATCACCTGGTGCACAAAAATGGGCCTTGCTACACATTTGGTTTGACACTCCCAAGGGATATTCTTTGGAAATTCAAAAAATCTTGACAAATCATAATGAAGGATTTAAATACAATATGACTATGAATGACCTAGTATAAACATAATGTTTCATAGATTAAAGAATAAGTATTCATGATTTATACACCATATAAGTGATTCATCATGATTATGTGGTTACCTACTATGATTATTGTTTCTTACACTATTCTTTTTGGTTTTAGTTAATGTATGTAACCTGAAGGAACTATGTTAATATAAATGAAATAGATAATGAAATGATTATCCTTCTGAGCCACCAAATGTTATAGGAATAGAAATGAAAAACCTCATTGATATGCTCACACAAATTTCTAAATCTATGACTCATGATGTGTAATGACTTGGATTTTCTAGTTCTATTTTTAGAAAATTCTTGAGAAAATTAGTGACCAGGTGCTGAGGCAGAATGTGATTCTGAGGCCTAAAGTTCCCGTAATGATCCGTAAAAAAATGGTAGGTTTTTAAATAGCGCGTGTGAGAATTTTTCCTAAAAAAGTGGAATAACTCTTAAATGGGTACCTAGATCAGAAATCAGAGGGCACTGTTGCTTTCATGATGGTGTGTTTACCCTAGGCATGACTTAAATTTAGTCGGTGTGGATACCTAGTGTGAAAACCCCAAAATGGAATAACCGTAAGTAAAATAATTAAATAAAATTATTTTATTTGTCAAATCTTTATAACTCATAAACGGTAACTCAGATTGAAAATCCAAGAGTAACATTGAGCTCATGAGGATTTTCTTTCCATAGGCAGAGGTTAACCTCGACCAGCACGGGTCGATGGTAAAATTTAATTTTTGGAATTTTTAAATAAGAATAAAATAAACATAAAGAATTTTTTTCCATTTTTATTTTTCTAAGTGTGGTGACGTTGTGATGCAGCAACAGAGAAACCCATTCTCCTTTCATAAATTAAGCAGTGTGGTGACGTTATTTCAAAGCGAAACAGTAATGCTAAAATGTGTAAACATGTTAGAACATTTCCTTTATTAATCAAGGATAGGGTCCAACATTATAATTCATAATGATGGATAATTTATATATAGTTTCCCTAAGTAAAGGAGGAGGAGGAGACAATCTCACTAGTGACGACGAATCATAGATCAGGATTCGATCAAGCAGCGACAAATAGACGAATTTCAGCGGAACAAGGATCGAAATGACAAACCAAATTCAATATACATCTGCAAGAAATCTAGTATGAGGTAGGGGTTATTATTTTGAATCTTTTATTTCCCCATTCGTAGATTTAAATGAAAAATTTGGATCAACCCATGAACAGGTTGACCCACAGTTCGATCGTCCTTGCAGGAAGGGAGTTTTATTTGTGGGGTTTTAACAGAAGTTTTATCTTGGTTATCAAATGTTGATTAATCCTATGTGATGGATTCCTAGTTTAATTCGATTTTTTTAACAGTAAAGAACCATGATCGACATGAACATCGATCGATTTCCATCCCTTTTGGTTGATTCATGTCATTCCTCCCTCTGTTCTTCGTTCAACGTGGGCGTTATTCATTTGGTTTGTGACTCAACTTTTAGTGATCAATCAATCATTGTGCAATATATCCTTGGTGCAATGATCTGATGTCACAAGTCCGAGAGGTACATGGAATAATGGAGGTGCGATAAAGATGGTGGCGATCGGATTGAGGTGGTGCGGGAGGTGTCTGTAAAGACCCGTAAAATTCAAGGAAAATTTTTTCTTAATTTTCTTTAGAATTTTACAAGAGCGCGGTTTCAGACGGCACCTGATTCCGAGGCCCGGAGTGCCCGGAATTAATTTCCGAAGTTTGGGCTCGGGTACGTTCAGTGAACGAACGAGCGGGAATTCCTAACTTTTGATCCGGTGCTCGGAATTGAAATCCGAGGGCACCGATGAACTCGCAGCGCCGATATTCGCTTTTTGAGACCTTTTCGGGAGTTGCGTTTGTTGCGGGTTGAAAGTTACGTTTTGGGGTTTTTCAGTTAAGTTAAATAAAATTTGTGCAAAACAAATTTTATTTTAACTTATTTTAAAAACCTACCAAAGGAGGTTAGAAGTGGGACCCACACCCACTTAACCTCCCTTGGGAGGATTAAGTGTGGTGGGGCCCACACGAACCCCTTTTTCTTTTCAAATTCCTTAACCTCTCAAAACCCTTCCTCTTATTTATGTAACTCTCCCCTTCTTTAACTCTTGCCAATTTATCTTTTCATTTAATTTTGTCAACTCTAGACTTAATTAATGAATTGAATTCAACTTTTGAATTTTGAAAGGTTGGCAAAGTGAGAATAAAATAAGATGTAGTCTTATTTTATTTTTGGTTGATCGTTTGTTCCCTTGAGAGCTTTTGAGAGCATTCCTCTTCATCTTCAACTCTGACGAAGAACGAAGAACGAAGAACGCTCAAACTCTGACGAAGAACGAAGAACGACGCCTCTCTTCTTCGTCCTCGGTGTCAACGAGAGGGAACACCGCTTCCTCCTCGGACCATCTTCGTCGGCGTACAAGTTTCGCCAACGACGTGACTCTTCGAACGCATCCCTTCGTCATCGGATTTGACGAACGGCTTCCGCGACACCCGACCTCCGCGACGCCGTCTTCCGCGGAGCGTAGCCGAACCTTTGAATCTTAAACCCGAGGTAGGGGTTTTCGTTTTCTTTTGGTTTCCTTATTTTATTCTTGATCGTGATTCTATCAAGACTAACGTGTGACTTGATTTATTTTAAGTTGCGTTTTTATTTTAACGTGAGGGGGGCCGGACCGCACGAACACGGCCGAACCCCCTCCATCGTTCTTGTTTAATTATTTTGCGGAGGAAAGCAAGTGGCGTGGTGCCGTCGCACCACGCGGATGAACGTGCGAATATCTTATGCGATGCCGTCGCACGCACCTTTGAAGAAACAACAAGAACACGACGCCGTCGCGCCGCGTTGAATATTATCAAAGCACGGCGAAGGGACGCGGTGCCGTCGCACCGTGCCGGATGACGAACGCCGCGGCCGGTTCCGGGCCGCGGCGGGACGAGAAGACCGCGGCCGGTTCCGGGCCGCGTCGGGACGAGAAGACCGCGGCCGGTTCCGGGCCGCGGCGGGACGAGGAGATCGCGGCTGGTTCCGGGCCGCGGCGGAAGGAAAGACCGGCGGCCGGGCCGCCGGCGTCGGAAGACGAGGGCGGGACCGGAATTTCCGGTCCCGTTGGTAAAAACCGGCCGGCCAGTGGGCCGGCCGGATGTCATAAAACCGGGGGAATAAATCCCCCGGCTGGTTCATCAAACCCCCCTCTTAATGAGGGGGGCGGTTCATTTAAGGAGGGGGGGCAACAGCCCCCCGGTTCGTCCAGCCGGCCCCCACTTGCGGGGGCCGTTTTTTTTTGCAAAGGCACGGCTCAAAGCCGTGCCGCCTTCACAAACAGGGGGGGCTTGATTGCCCCCCGTGTGACCCCCGTGCGGCGCCAAGCGCCGCCGCCGCGGCCCGCCGCCGCCGCCACCGCGGCCCGCCGCCGCGCCGCCGCCCGCCGCCGCCGCCACCGCGGCCCGCCGCCACGCCGCCGCGCCGCCGCCCGCCGCCGCCGTCCGCCGCCGGCCGCCGCGCCGCCCAGGGGGGGGGGGGGGGGGGGTCGGGCCGGGTCGGCCCGGACCCGGACCCCCCCGTTTCGAACCAGTTTTGGTTTTTCGCTCATAACTTGAGCCTCGGACCTCCGAATGACGAACCGTCTGCGGCAACGCGATCCTTGGATCGAGACGGTCGTTTTGGTATATCGCACTCAAGGTTTCGGTTTACTTTGAGTTCGGCCGGGTTGGTTCGTTCACGAAACCAACCGGGCCTTCGGAGCGGAAACGCTCATATCTTGAGCTACGGACGTCCGATTGACGTGCCGTCAGTCGCGTAGTGTTCCTCTTAGTGAGACGGATCTTTTGGCATACTCCGCCCAAGGTTTGGACGCAGGTGGAGTACGGTCGGGTTGGTTTTGCCTTAAAAACCAACCGGGCCCCGGAGACGAAAATGCCAATAACTCTCAGACCGGGCGTCCGATCGACGCGCCGTCTGTTGCGTTGAGTTCCTGTTGACGATACGGAACTTTTGGATACATCAACTCCGGTCTTCGTGACAGTTGATGTATCAGCCTCTCGACTCGTGGAGCGGACCCTCCGTACGAGCTTGCTGTGTGCGGGAACCCTAGTGCTGGCTGCGACTGTTCTACTGCTACGACTGCTACTGTGACTGCGCCGACGACAGTACAGAGATCCTGTGTGGATTTGACGACGACAGTACAGAGATCCTGTGTGGATTGGACGATGACAGTACAGAGATCCTGTGTGGATTCGACGACGACGACTACAGCACTCAGCGATCCTACGTGGATCAGTGCTACAGGTTCTGTGTGAGCCCGATCCTGTGTGGGTCCTTGCGCTCAGCGGTTCTGTGTGAGCCAACGCCTACAGGTTCTGTGTTAGCCCGATCCTGTGTGGGTCTTCTGCGGGGGTTAGTTACCTATCGATCCTTCGTGGGTCCGACGACTTAGATGGATCAGTGATCATCTTTATCGTCCTTGAAGAAGTATACCTGTGTGAGCTGAATCCTGTTGTTTTCCTGTGTGGATTGTGTTGTGCAATCCTGTGTGGATTATATTTTGCTTCCCTTTGTGGATTACGTATACTTTCCTGCGTGGACTGAGTTGTACTTGGGCTCGGAGGTTGGAGCGTATCTGAATTGATGACTTAGGTATATGTATGGGCATATACCTAAGCAGTGTCGGTTGTTACTTCGTGATTGTACTTTTCTTTGTGGTTTATCCTTTGTGGATTTGAGAGACCTTCAGGGGTCTCGGGGTCCCTACTGAGTAGCTTATACTCACCCCTGCACGGGCTTCGCCCGCACTACGTTGTGTTGGTTGCAGACGACGGACAACGTTGACTTAGCTGAGGCTTGTAGAGCGGGACGGTACCCGGAGGTGGACCACTGGGCGGGACGTGCACGGAGCGGACGGCGGGACCTGTGGAGCAGAGGAGCTATCTGTACCCACCCTTCAGGTGGGATTTCCGATGGACAGCTCGGAGTAGCGGCTTTTACTTTACAGTTGCTGTTTTTCCCTTTTTGAGTTGTACTTTACTTTCAGTTTGGGTTTGTATTCTGGCCCATTTACTTTTCCGCACTTTCAGTTGTACTCTGCTTGTTTAGTGTTTACTTTCCGCTTGCTTACTCTGTGGAGTTGGTTACTTTTCAAAGGCAATGCCTTCCCTTTTTACTGGGATTTACGCCTTGGTGCTAGTCGCCAGCCCCTGGCCTATGGAAGGCGGGCTTGGGGTAGTCACGGCACGGACCCCGAGGGCGGGTCGTGACAAATTGGTATCAGAGGAGTTCGGTTCTACCGCGAACTCTGATCTTTTCTATGTGAAGCAATAATGTTTAGCGTATTGAGTGTGGTTATCAGTCCAGGGAGTCCAGTGTTGGTGCGGCGGCCGACGTATCCGTACACCAGGACCCTGACTTCTGATTTCCGACTTAATGCACGAAAACATTGATTGCGTGTGTGTTTCATGTTTTCTTTGTGATTACTTGTGTCAGCTCACCGGGTATACTGATCTGCTTTATGAAAGTCTCAAGTTTTCCTTGTGATTACTTGTGCCAGCTCACCAGGTATACTGTTCTAACCGTGGCGCACCTGTTTCCTTTTCAGGATGGCCCCACGACGGCAGCCAGCTAGGGTTCCGAGAGTCGAGCGAGACGACAGCCCACCGAGCGACGAGGCTTCGGTACAGGGCCCTTTGTCAGCAGTGGCACCGGCAGTAGCTTTACCCGCCGATCCCCCGATGCTTCCAGCAGCAGCCGCTGACGATGCACGTCGCCTCAGCGCACTGCATGAGTTTCAGCGCCAGCGACCGCCCAGGTTTCGTGGGGAGACGGATCCCCAGGCAGCAGAGGACTGGCTGGAGGCAGTGGTTCGAGTGTTTAGGCTAGTGAGGACACCAGCAGACCTCATGGTGATCCTCGCTGCGAGCCTACTACACGCAGAAGCAGGACGATGGTGGAGCTTGATGCTCCAGGTGCACGATGAGGCATCTCTTCTTTGGACGGACTTTGAGAGCATCTTCCGCTCGGAGTTCGTCCCAGCCACCCTTCGTGCGGTGCGTATCCAGGAGCTTCTACAGCTGCGGCAGGGCAGCATGACGGTCGCTCAGTACTCGGCGAGATTTACCGATCTCTCGCGCTACTCGACCGACATGGTACGGGACCCATTCTTCCGGGCCCGGACCTTCGAGCAGGGTTTGAGACACGAGATCAGGGCATCGCTGATCTCCCTCAGCATACCGACTCAGACAGGAGTACTGGAGCGGGCCCTTCTGATCGAGAGCTTCCTTGCAGAGTCTACACCAGCACAGAGACCCACCGCAGGACGGCACGTGGCAGAGTCATCTGCAGCTGGCAGTCGGCGAATGACTCAGGGGTCCAGACAGACCAGACCTCAGGGCACTGGCTCAGCAGTGCAGGGCACACAACGCGGAGCCAGTCTTTCGAGTGGAAGACAGTGCTATGCATGCGGCGGGCGAGGCCACATGGCTCGTGACTGCCCGACCCGCCATGCGGAGGAGCAGCAGACGGTTGAGGAACCACCTAGGCAGAGGCAGAGGTTCGACCGTGGCGGTCCGCAGGGAGGAGGCGGACGAGGCAGAGGAGCTGGACGAGCAGCTGGTGGTGGCCGACGCTTTGAGGCTCTACCACCACCACCACCAGGAGGTCCACCCCGACCGCAGGGGAGAGCTCAGCTTCAGGCAGCCGAGGCCTTCGATCATGGAGCCCTGGGAGCCGATGGACAGGAGCAGAACTAGTGGATACATCCTTTGTACTTCTGGTTCCTTGTTGCTTTTGTGTAGCGTCTTGTATTACGAGCTGCAATAATAAAAGACGCATACCTTGTGATGTTTTCGTTCCTGTCCTCTATCGTAATGTTACTAAGAGGTTCCAGTTTTGGCTGTTGACTTGACCCTCACTTGTGAGACATCTACTGGAGGAGACCCAGTTACCACACACTGATGCCGACAGTGTGACTCAACCCTTGGAGGCGAGAGTAACGGTTGAATCTCTTAGTAGTAGCGTCGAGGCCTTACGACGTCATCCTTAGTATGGATTAGTATCATCCATGTTAGGATTGACTGTTTTAGGCAAAGAATGTGGTTCATCCAGGGGATGAGACCAGATTTCTCTTTTCGGCAAAAGAGAAATCTTGCAGCTCTGGTGGGACCGGAGATGGTCCGGGCCACGTCAGAGGAGGTCCATGTCATCCAGGAGCGGGTCCTACATGGGCGATCGATTCCTCTTGTGCGCAACAGATGGCGGCACGGGAATCTCCAGGAGAGCACATGGGAGCGGGAGGCTCAGATGCGTGCTAAGTACTCTCTTTTGGTTTCCCTAGTTTTTGATGTAGCTTTACGGGGACGTAAAGCCCTGAGGTGGGAGTAATGTAAAGACCCGTAAAATTCAAGGAAAATTTTTTCTTAATTTTCTTTAGAATTTTACAAGAGCGCGGTTTCAGACGGCACCTGATTCCGAGGCCCGGAGTGCCCGGAATTAATTTCCGAAGTTTGGGCTCGGGTACGTTCAGTGAACGAACGAGCGGGAATTCCTAACTTTTGATCCGGTGCTCGGAATTGAAATCCGAGGGCACCGATGAACTCGCAGCGCCGATATTCGCTTTTTGAGACCTTTTCGGGAGTTGCGTTTGTTGCGGGTTGAAAGTTACGTTTTGGGGTTTTTCAGTTAAGTTAAATAAAATTTGTGCAAAACAAATTTTATTTTAACTTATTTTAAAAACCTACCAAAGGAGGTTAGAAGTGGGACCCACACCCACTTAACCTCCCTTGGGAGGATTAAGTGTGGTGGGGCCCACACGAACCCCTTTTTCTTTTCAAATTCCTTAACCTCTCAAAACCCTTCCTCTTATTTATGTAACTCTCCCCTTCTTTAACTCTTGCCAATTTATCTTTTCATTTAATTTTGTCAACTCTAGACTTAATTAATGAATTGAATTCAACTTTTGAATTTTGAAAGGTTGGCAAAGTGAGAATAAAATAAGATGTAGTCTTATTTTATTTTTGGTTGATCGTTTGTTCCCTTGAGAGCTTTTGAGAGCATTCCTCTTCATCTTCAACTCTGACGAAGAACGAAGAACGAAGAACGCTCAAACTCTGACGAAGAACGAAGAACGACGCCTCTCTTCTTCGTCCTCGGTGTCAACGAGAGGGAACACCGCTTCCTCCTCGGACCATCTTCGTCGGCGTACAAGTTTCGCCAACGACGTGACTCTTCGAACGCATCCCTTCGTCATCGGATTTGACGAACGGCTTCCGCGACACCCGACCTCCGCGACGCCGTCTTCCGCGGAGCGTAGCCGAACCTTTGAATCTTAAACCCGAGGTAGGGGTTTTCGTTTTCTTTTGGTTTCCTTATTTTATTCTTGATCGTGATTCTATCAAGACTAACGTGTGACTTGATTTATTTTAAGTTGCGTTTTTATTTTAACGTGAGGGGGGCCGGACCGCACGAACACGGCCGAACCCCCTCCATCGTTCTTGTTTAATTATTTTGCGGAGGAAAGCAAGTGGCGTGGTGCCGTCGCACCACGCGGATGAACGTGCGAATATCTTATGCGATGTCGTCGCACGCACCTTTGAAGAAACAACAAGAACACGACGCTGTCGCGCCGCGTTGAATATTATCAAAGCACGGCGAAGGGACGCGGTGCCGTCGCACCGTGCCGGATGACGAACGCCGCGGCCGGTTCCGGGCCGCGGCGGGACGAGAAGACCGCGGCCGGTTCCGGGCCGCGGCGGGACGAGAAGACCGCGGCCGGTTCCGGGCCGCGGCGGGACGAGAAGACCGCGGCCGGTTCCGGGACGCGGCGGGACGAGGAGACCGCGGCTGGTTCCGGGCCGTGGCGGAAGGAAAGACCGGCGGCCGGGCCGCCGGCGTCGGAAGACGAGGGCGGGACCGGAATTTCCGGTCCCGTTGGTAAAAACCGGCCGGCCAGCGGGCCGGCCGGATGTCATAAAACCGGGGGAATAAATCCCCCGGCTGGTTCATCAAACCCCCCTCTTAATGAGGGGGGCGGTTCATTTAAGGAGGGGGGGCAACAGCCCCCCGGTTCGTCCAGCCGGCCCCCACTTGCGGGGGCCGTTTTTTTTGCAAAGGCACGGCTCAAAGCCGTGCCGCCTTCACAAACAGGGGGGGCTTGATTGCCCCCCGCGTGACCCACGTGCGGCGCCAAGCGCCGCCGCCGCGGCCCGCCGCCGCCGCCATCGCGGCCCGCCGCCGCGCCGCCGCCCGCCGCCGCCGCCACCGCGGCCCGCCGCCGCGCCGCCGCGCCGCCGCCCGCCGCCGCCGTCCGCCGCCGCCGGCCGCCGCGCCGCCCAGGGGGGGGGGGGGGGGGGGGGTCGGGCCGGGTCGGCCCGGACCCGGACCCCCCCGTTTCGAACCAGTTTTGGTTTTTCGCTCATAACTTGAGCCTCGGACCTCCGAATGACGAACCGTCTGCGGCAACGCGATCCTTGGATCGAGACGGTCGTTTCGGTATATCGCACTCAAGGTTTCGGTTTACTTTGAGTTCGGCCGGGTTGGTTCGTTCACGAAACCAACCGGGCCTTCGGAGCGGAAACGCTCATATCTTGAGCTACGGACGTCCGATTGACGTGCCGTCAGTCGCGTAGTGTTCCTCTTAGTGAGACGGATCTTTTGGCATACTCCGCCCGAGGTTTGGACGCAGGTGGAGTACGGTCGGGTTGGTTTTTCCTTAAAAACCAACCGGGCCCCGGAGACGAAAATGCCAATAACTCTCAGACCGGGCGTCCGATCGACGCGCCGTCTGTTGCGTTGAGTTCCTGTTGACGATACGGAACTTTTGGATACATCAACTCCGGTCTTCGTGACAGTTGATGTATCAGCCTCTCGACTCGTGGAGCGGACCCTCCGTACGAGCTTGCTGTGTGCGGGAACCCTAGTGCTGGCTGCGACTGTTCTACTGCTACGACTGCTACTGTGACTGCGCCGACGACAGTACAGAGATCCTGTGTGGATTTGACGACGACAGTACAGAGATCCTGTGTGGATTGGACGACGACAGTACAGAGATCCTGTGTGGATTCGACGACGACGACTACAGCACTCAGTGATCCTACGTGGATCAGTGCTACAGGTTCTGTGTGAGCCCGATCCTGTGTGGGTCCTTGCGCTCAGCGGTTCTGTGTGAGCCAGCGCCTACAGGTTCTGTGTGAGCCCGATCCTGTGTGGGTCTTCTGCGGGGGTTAGTTACCTATCGATCCTTCGTGGGTCCGACGACTTAGATGGATCAGTGATCATCTTTATCGTCCTTGAAGAAGTATACCTGTGTGAGCTGAATCCTGTTGTTTTCCTGTGTGGATTGTGTTGTGCAATCCTGTGTGGATTATATTTTGCTTCCCTTTGTGGATTGCGTATACTTTCCTGCGTGGACTGAGTTGTACTTGGGCTCGGAGGTTGGAGCGTATCTGAATTGATGACTTAGGTATATGTATGGGCATATACCTAAGCAGTGTCGGTTGTTACTTCATGATTGTACTTTTCTTTGTGGTTTATCCTTTGTGGATTTGAGAGACCTTCAGGGGTCTCGGGGTCCCTACTGAGTAGCTTATACTCACCCCTGCACGGGCTTCGCCCGCACTACGTTGTGTTGGTTGCAGACGACGGACAGCGTTGACTTAGCTGAGGCTTGTAGAGCGGGACGGTACCCGGAGGTGGACCACTGGGCGGGACGTGCACGGAGCGGACGGCGGGACCTGTGGAGCAGAGGAGCTATCTGTACCCACCCTTCAGGTGGGATTTCCGGTGGACAGTTCGGAGTAGCGGCTTTTACTTTACAGTTGCTGTTTTTCCCTTTTTGAGTTGTACTTTACTTTCAGTTTGGGTTTGTATTCTGGCCCATTTACTTTTCCGCACTTTCAGTTGTACTCTGCTTGTTTAGTGTTTACTTTCCGCTTGCTTACTCTGTGGAGTTGGTTACTTTTCAAAGGCAATGCCTTCCCTTTTTACTGGGATTTACGCCTTGGTGCTAGTCGCCGGCCCCTGGCCTATGGAAGGCGGGCTTGGGGTAGTCACGGCACGGACCCCGAGGGCGGGTCGTGACAGTGTCACATGCGAATAGCTTTACATCGAAAAGGGATCGTGGTGTGATTTTGAACCCCTATAGATGAAGAACACAACTCGAGGACTCTACAACATCTTCTAGATCGAATAAAAAACCACCAGAGCACATAAAGTGGCCCTCATAAGGCCCCACTGACGTGTCAACGCTAGCAGTGGCCGTGTACGGGAGGCGGCGCACCACGACAGTGAAGGAGGCTCGTAGCATCTGCCGCAAGCAGTGATCAATGGTCACTGACAATGGCTGGAAGTGGTTCGGAATATGAAACTAACAATCCAAATCATACGAATAGATGCCACGGTCCAACTATACCATGGTTGAGACCTATGACAATGGTTTTGGGTGGGACGCAGTACCTGCCACATCCCGGACGGAGAAGACCGGCTCGCTCCAGCGGGTCGGGCCCAGCGCCGGGGGTCGGGTCGGCGCTACGGGATGGGTTAACACAGTGGTTCAGGTTGGACTTGGTAGACCGGTCAGACCCAGGTCGGTCCAGCAGACCTCGGGCCGGGTCTGGTCGGTCCGAACAGGTCGGTTCAGACCTAGACCCAACCAGACCCCTTTTTACTAAAACACCCATATCTTTCAAACCGTATGTCTGATTGACAAGCCGTTTGTGGAGTTGGGACCCTTTTGATGAGTCGGTCCTTTTGAGATGACTTTGTGAGACCTTATTGAGGAACAATGTGGGTTAAGATCTTTTTCCATTGGTTCTTTCCTCGAGGGTTCAGTATGGCATTGCATAATAATCCCCTCGAGAGACAGAGTCCCATATAGAGTTATGGAATCCTCATTGGGACTGTAGTGATACTCTATCACCATTGATGGAGTTCATTGGGTATTGATGTGACCTCTGAGTGAAGGTCGTTAATCCTCCATCTAGTGGGTCGTATCAGTAGGTTTCACGGTATTCTTCAGAATCCCCTACGTTACGAGCCATATCGGTAGGGTTTGTGGTATTCAATGAGAATCCCCTATGTTGTGGGATAATAAAGATTAGGTTCATGGTATTCTCTAAGATAATCCCCTCTCTGTATAACATAATCTTGACTAGCATTTATCTTTGGGCGGGGCCCAAATTAGTGGGACCTCTTGTATGAGTCCTTGATGAATTCATAGCTGGAGGAGTGAGTTCTCCCAAAACGAGAGTACCTTGAGAAGAATCATGTGACCAAGGATTATATGTGATATTGAGACTCCTTGCCTTAGCAAGACCGGATTCCTAAGGGAATTTCATTATGTATAGTGATCGTATGTTCTCTCATATAATTTTGGTGTACTTGTTATACGTGATTACTTTCAGATAGCTCGAGGAGTGGGACCTCCTAGAACTGAGCATGCTATGAGCAGAACCATATGGTTGGAATTGGATGAGAAATTGCATCTTGAAATACTTTACGAGTATACCTGGATGTTCTTGTTATATGTGTTATTGAAATATACCTGTGTTGATCTAACTGTACCTTCTTAGTGGTGTTTCCTTTGTGGTCTATTACCTTGTTTTTCGAGGTCCCTTTTGAGTATTGTTTTACTCACCCCTGCACGGGCTTTGCCCGCACGTGACGTGTATTGTGAAAAATATTGATGCTTTGGTGGAGTTATAGGTGCAGCAGGACCAAGACTAGGACCAGATAGTGACTTGTGAGATTATATGAGCTGATGTATTTCTGGAAGCTTCCTACAGTAGCTTCAGTTCCCTTTTTTGCATGTCAGACTTTACAGTTTTTTGAGTGGGATTGTGTTTGTATCTTGGTTTCACTTTATTGATTTTCTTTCTATCATAATCTATTTTTGAGTTTTAGTGGTATGAATGCATTATATTTACTTATTGTTTTTAATCTCCATACCATATGGTTTGGAGTTGGCTACGTGTGTTAAGGATATTAGGAAAATTCCTCCCATTTGTAGGATATGCCTACTTAGCGCTAGTCTCTAGACCTTGCCCTATCAGAGGCGGTCTTGGGGTTTTCACAACACTATCCATGGGGGGCAGGACAGAGTGGTATCAAAGGAGTTTGGTTCCACATTAGGGACTAAGAGTCTATGAGATTGGTTTGGAGAAACAATGTTAAGTGTTTGAGTTCGAATTTCAGGCTAGAGACTCCAGTGTTGGTGCGGAAGCTGACGTATCCATACACCAAGACTATGGGAACCATTTTTCCAACTCGGTACATGAAAACACTAGTTTCAGGGAAATAAAGGTACATAAATCATATAGTAATGGGTTGTGTTTTTCCATGTCCTTATTGAGTTATCTCACCAGGTATACTCTTTTAACTGTGATACATCTTGTTTTCCCTTGTATGTGTTCACGATGCCAATTAGAAAGGTTTCCGTGGTAGAATCGAGAGACTTTCCCAATTGTCAATGAGGTCTCCCAGATGGGAGCCATTCACATAGTAGTTTTTCTTCAAGATGGTCAACAAGTGATAGTTTCTCCTGATGATCAGTTAGCAGACCCACCTCCAGTGGTTCAGGTGGATGCATCTTTCCAAACTGAATCGTGGATGGCTCTTTTGGTGCTATATGATGAAGCGTAGGGTTAGAACATGTGTCATAGGAATCTGGGGCAGTGATTGCCTAGGATGTAGGGTCAGAAGGACCTATCGATAGTAGGTGTGCAATGTAATCTATAGACCCAAAGTTTTTTTCAGAAGTTTTCGGGGTGTTCTAGTTCCCAGAAGAAAATGCTTCGCTATGCTTGTCAAAAAAGGGGGCATCTAACGAGAGATTGTCCCAATGATCATGTTGTAGTTAGAGATGCAATTTATGAACCACCAAGGAAGAGGCAACAACAAGAGCATGTAGATCCATTGGGCAGAGGACGTGGTAGGAGAGCTGGGGAAGTAGTAGGAGGTGGTCGACATTTTGACATGTCACCAACACCACCTCCAGGTGGTCCATACCATAATCTGGGAGCTAGAGGGAAGGGGAGGAGACAGTTGCAAGATGTTGAGGCTTATAACCCTGGACTCCATGGGTGATTTAAGGTATGATCTGCGTCTTTCTACTTTATATGTAGTATTGATAGACACTTGTACTAGTGATTTTATTTCTTGGAGCTTTTCTTGTTTAATACCTAGAGGTTCCGGTTAAACCGTTGACTTCATACTCATGTTTAGAGACTCTTAATAGAGGAGACCCAATGACCATGGACTAGTGCCGACAGTGTGACCTAACTCTTGGTGGTGAGAGATTCGGTTGGGATCTCTTGGTAGTGGTGTTGAGGCCTTAAGATTTCAATATTAGTATGAAATAAATTCACAGTTCATGATCATATTGATTGTTTTAGAAAAAATATGTGGTTTGTTTGTGATGATGGAACTAGATTACCCCTCTATCGACAAGGGGAAAATCCTTACAGATCATGATGGACTCAGGAAGAGGAGGGTGAAGCCAATTTCTATTCAGTTGGATAGTCCGACCCTCAGTGTAGTGGATGTTATGATTCCTCAAGTTTCTTGGTGGTGGAAAATTATGAGGGCGTCTTCATTGAAGATGTTCCAGGTTTACCTCTCTGTAGAGAGTTAGACTTATGCATTGGTCTACACCCCAGGGTGGTACCGATATTTACGTTAGTATATTAGATGGATCCCGAAGAGCTTCATGATTTGAGGTGCAGATGGGGGAATTATAGAGGAAGGGATTAGTAAAATATAGTGTTTCATCCTGGGTAGCCCCAGGTGATCTTTGTTTATGACATATTAGTGTACTCGACATCCTATGAGGAGCACGTGATACACTTGAGGATGGTCATGGACCCACTTTGAGATCACCAGCTACACAGAAATCTATTGAAGTGTATATATTGGATTTGAGAGGTCTTCTATTTCAAGTTAATGTCACCTCAGAGGTTTGAGTTTCAATGAATGCAGTGAGGGTTGATATAGAGTTTGATGAGCAGAACTCTGTGACCTATAGTCTTGATTTAGTAGTAGTGGTAATCACGTTGAATATGAGGTGATACTACCTGTTGGGAGAGCGATACATCGCATAATTCAACCTAGATATTCTCAAGTATGTCTTCTCTTAAAAGGACTTGGTCTTGAGATATAGGTGATTCCTAGAGTTCCTACAAGACTATGACTTAGAGTTTATCTATGCTCCTAGGAAGAAGAATGTGGAAGCAGATGCTCTCTTTAGGAATCTAGTTAACAGTTACTAAGAGATTCATTAGAGCAGTTGGCCTAGTTGCGGTTATCCTTTTTGGATGGAGATGAGGAAGATTATCTCTATTAATTGGTAGTTAACCATACACTCTTAAATGAGTCAGGGAGGCATAACTCATTGGTACCGACTGTGAGTATTTATGTGATCAGTTTTCCGCATGGAATACCCCTGATGGACATTTGAAGTATGGGGAGCACATCGTTCTTTTCATAAAATACATAGTTGTATCATTGACTCCTAGATTAGAGATATGTATCATAATATTCATGTGGGTGTCAAGGCAGACACCAGGTATGAAAGAAAATGTTGGAGTTAGGATAACCTATTGAGATAAAAGCTGAAAGCTTGTTTGAATCAGTTTCATGGGTTTTCAACTCACCATGTCAATCCCCGATGCTTGGTATGAGTTTCTCCTTCTCTTCCTTGGGTACTAGGAAGGAAGTGGGAAGGGATATTGGTGGACTTCATGATAGGTTTACCATGTACATCTAGGAGACACGATACCATCAGGGTGATAATTGACCAACTCATTGAGTCAACCCACTTTCTAACTACCCAGGAGAAGATTTTATTAGAGGTCATGGGATTCCTCGACATGAAGGAGATAGTTTGACTCTATGTAGTTTCATAAATGATTGTTTCAGATAGTGATTATCAATTTGCATCCCAGTTTTGGAAGAGATTTTAGAATGCATTTGTAGAGAATGTGCAGGTCATCTATGAGTGGATGAGGAATGCACAAGGTCGTCTGAAGCATTTTGCTGGAAGACGGTGGGGATCCATTGCTGTTTGAGGTAAGAGACAATGTCTTTTTTTGGGTCTCACCTCAAAGAGGGTTATGGAGATCTTATCGAGGTAGTAATATATCTCTAAGGTTAATAGTCCCTCTTTTCGGTGCGTCATAGAGTTGGGAAGGTAGCGTACTACTTGGATCTACCCCACAGTGGGACTAGGTACATAGTATATTCCATATGTCTCAGTAGAGGAGATTTGTGTATAAACCATTTACACATCGTAATCTGGGGTGATCTAGACATCGATATTGGAGTGTTTTGGGTTAAATTATCAATGAAGATCGAGTATACTTTATGGATGATCTTTTCCCTTAGCACGTGTTCAGAGGAAGTATAGGGATCTTAAGAGGAGCACATGAGAGCGGGAGGTTTAGATTCGTGTTTGGTTCTCTCACCTTTTGTTAGAGTAATCATTTTTTGGATTTTTGAGGATGTAAAGCCTTAAGGTGGAGAGAATGTAACTAATCGGTTTTTCTTGGTTCTATTTTTAGAAAATTCTTGGGAAAATTAAGAGACCAGGCGCTAAGTCGGTGTGCGATTCTAAGGCCCGGAGCTCCTGGATTTATCTATTAAAAAATGTTAAGTTTTTAAAAAGTTTTCATGATTAGTTTTCCTAAAAAAGTGTAATAACTCTTAAACGGGTGACCAGGTCAAAAATATGAGGGAAACATTGTGTTTAGGATAGTGTTTTTACCCTAGGTGTCACTTAACTTTAGTCGGTGCGTGTCACTAGTGAGAAAAACCAAAAATGGAATAACCGTAAATAAAATAATTAAATAAAATTATTTTATTTTTCAAATCCTTATTACTCATAAACGGTAACTCGGATTGGAAATCTGAGAGTATCATTGAGCTCATAAGGATATTCTTTCCTTATCGAGAGCCTAACCTCAAACAGCATAGGTCAAGGGTAAAAGTTGATTTTTGAAAATTTTAAAGGAGAATAAAATAAACTTAGAGAAGCTTATTTTTATTTCCTTTCAATATTTCACAGTGTGGTGATGTTGTGACACAGTGATAGATCAACCTGTTCTCCTTTCAAAAATAAAGCAGCATGGCAACGCTATTTCAAAGAGAAACAATAATGCTAAAACACATAAACATATTAACGTGTTTCCTCCATTAATCGGGGATAGGGTCCAACGTTAGAGTTCATAATGCTAGAGAATTTATCTAGATTTTCCCTAAGGAAATGAGGAGGAGGAGGATCTCTTGCCGGCGATGATGGATCTGAGGTCGGGATTCGATCAAGCGATAATGAATCGACGAAGGTCAGTGGAACAAGGATCTACATGACAAAACAACTTCAATCTACCTCTATAAGCGATCCAACATGAGGTAGGGGTTGTTATTTTGAATATTTTATTTCCCCATTCTTAGATTTAAATGATTAATACTGATTAACCCATGAACAGTTTGACCCGCGGTTCGATCGTTCTTGAGGGAAAAGAGTTTTATTTGCTGGATTTTAATGGAAGTTTGATCTTGGTTATTAAATGTTGATTAATCTTGTGTGATGGATTCTTGGTTTAATTCTATTTATGATCTAATAGAGATGAACCATGATCAACACTAACATTGATTGAGGTTCATCCCTTTTTATTGATTTATTCCATTCCTCCCTCGGTTCTTCATTCATCGCGGGACTTCCACGTTTGACCCACAACTCGACTTTTACTGATCGATCAATTTTTGAGCAATAAATCCTTAGAAAAATGATATGATGTCACTGTACCAAGAGGGACATGGCACGATGGAGGTTCAACGATGATAGTGGCAATCGGATTGAGTCGGTGATGGAGGTGTCGCACATGAACAGATTCACACCAGAAAGGGATCGTGGCGTTATTTTGAACACCTAGGAAGGAATAAAGTGACCCAAGGACTCCGGAACATCTTCTGGATCAATGAACGGACCACCAGAGTGTGTATGGTGGCCCGTGGAAGGCCCCACCGGTGCGTCGAGGCTGGATCCCATGTATGGGATGTGACGGGCGACGAAGGTGTGCCATGCCAATTAAGGATGCTTGTGGCATCGGTTTCCAGTGGTGATCAGATGCCACCGGCGGTGGTTTAGAAAACGTGGAGGGTGAGCTGTGTCACGCGATAGGAGGCTATAGTCCAGTTGGACTGCGGGTGGGATGCGGCGCCCGCCGCATCCCAGGTGGAGATGACCGGGTCGCTCCAATGGGCCAAGTTGGTCATGCAGGTTGGCCTTGGGCCGCTATAGTGGAATGGGTCAGACCCAGCTGGTCTGGGCCAGGCCCAACTGGATGAGTTGACCCGGTGGGTCGGGTCAGACCCGGCGGACTCCGGGTTGTTTCGGTCTGATCATGTCGGACCGGACCCAGACCCCACCAGACCCCTTTTCACTAAAACACCAATACTTTTAAAACTATAAGTCAGATTGAAGAGTCATCTATGGAGTTGGGAACCTTGAGATGAGGCGATCCTTTTGAGATGGCTTTGTGAGACCTTAGTGAGGACTAGTGTATGTGCGGAGCTTCCCCCCTTGGTTCTTTCCTCGATTTTTCTGTACGACATTTCATAGCAATCCCCTTGAGTGAAAAAGTCCCAAATAGAGTTATGAAATACTCATTGGAACTGGAGGGATAATCTATCACCCTGATGGAGTTCATTGGGTATTGATGTGACCTCTGAGTGAAGGGCGTTAATCCTCCATCTAGTCATTTGTATCAGTAGGGTTCTTGCTATTCTTCAGAATCCCCTACGTTACAAGCTGTATCGGTAGGCTTCATGGTATTCTATGATAATCCCCTCTGTTGTAGGGTAATATAGATTGGGTTCGCAGTATTCTATGAGAGAATACCCTCTATTTATAACATAATCTTTACCATATTTTTCTCTTTGGGAGGGTCCCACATTAGTGGGACCCCTTGTAAGAGTCCCTGATGACTTCATAGCTTGAGGAGTGAGTTCTCCCAGAATGAGCGTACCTTGATCAGAATCATGTGACCAAGGATTGGCGGTGATATCAATATTCCTTGTCTTAGCAAGACCAGATGTCTCAGGGAACTTCATGATGTATCGAGACTAGATATTCTCTCATATAGATTTGGTAGACTTTTTCTACATGATTAATTTCGGATAGCTCGAGGAGTGAGACCTCCTGGAACCGAGCATGCTACGAGCAGAGCCATATGGTTGGTAATGGATGAGACGTTTCATCTTGAAATCCTTTACGAGTATACCTGGATGTTCTTATTATTTGTGTTGTTGACATATAAATGTGTTGATCTGGTTGTACCTTCTTAGAGGTGTTTCCTTTATGGTCTATTACCTTGTGTTTCAGGGTCCCCTGTTGAGTATTGTTTTACTCACCCCTGCACTGTATTTGCCCGCATGGGTCATGTCTTGTGTAGAAAACCAATTATTTGGTAGATTCCTAGGCACAACAGGACTAGGACCAGGACCAGATGGTGAGTTGTGATATCAGACGAGTCAAGGTATTTTTGGTAGCTTCCTACAACAGCTTTATTTACCTTTTTTATAGGTCAGACTTTACAGTTGTATTTTTTTACTGGGCTTGTGTTTCTATCCCAAATACACTTTACTTCTTTTCTTTCTGTCGTACTATATTGTTGAGTTGTAGTGGTATTCATGCATTTACTTTATATAGTGTTTTTATTCTCCATCCCATGTATCTTAGAGTTGGGTGCGTGTGTTCGGGATCTTAGGAAAATGCCCCTCATTTGTGGGATATTCCCACTCGGTGCTAGTCACCAGCCCCTAGCCTATTGGAGGTGGGATTAGGGTTTTCACAGTCCGGGCCTTGGGGGATGGGTCATGACATGATGGAATTAAAAATGAGAAAAGGATGGAACAACATTTTTTGAGTCCTTCATGAGGAAATTCACCCATTCTTTCAATGGTTTGATGATCCACTAGTTACTGAGCACTGGATCAATACCACTGAAAATATTTTTTTTGTTCTCCAGTGTTCATATGAAGAAAAAACCATTTTTTTCCTTTCATTTGGAAGGTGTGGCAGATCAATAGTGGACCCTTTCTAAGAATATGAGGTAATGATAAGAAATTGACTCCATAAATGTGGATGAGTTTAAAATCTTATTTTTCAATAAGTACTTCCCCATATTCTTCAGATAGAAATAGAGAATAAATTCCTCAAGATTAAGCATAAGGATGATGAATTTATTGGTACCTGTGAAGAAAATTTTATGAGACTTTCAAGGTATCCTTAAGGTATTATAATTCATCCTGAAAGTAAGGTTGATTAATTCCTCAGTGGCATGAAACCAAATCTCCAAAGGGTGTTTTCCATAAGATACTTTGGATACTATGAATAAATCATTTTATGTGCACTAAAAGTGGAAATGAAATATAGAAACCCTCCTGGTTCTGGTGATAAAAAAATGAAAATGGGGTTCCATAAAAAATCCAATGATCTATCACATGGAGGTAAGAAAATTTTCAAACTCATACTTTCTACAACTTTGGGAATGAGTAATTAGGTGAGTTCTTAAAAGGAACGTGGAGGTGTTTCAAGTGTGGAAATCCTAGACATTAAGAAAAATAATGTTGAAGTGATGTAAGGAGGTCAGTCAATGAAATGAATAGAGAGAGAGCTCAATAGAATGCACCACCCACACTTCAGTGTTTCAAGTGCAAGGAGTTTGAGAATTATGCGAATCAATGCCCCAATCCAAAGGCTAAAATGTATGATAATCCACCATAATATTTGAATAAAAACGTCAAAGGGAAATATTATCCAATCACAGTGGATGAAGTAAATCATGATAATTAGGGCACACTTATCCTACCCTCCTTAGTTCAAAATTTCATGTTTAATTTTGTATGAATGTTCCCTATGAAAATATTAATTTTCATCCTTTAGTGAAATTTTATGTGATTATCTCCCTATATTTGGATTTTGGAATAATGAAATCACATTTTATATTCCATCAGTATATGGATGAAACCAAGCTTCCAATGAATTTTTTTTACATGAGATGAGATCTTATTTAAGGAATATAGGTTATATTGTATTTTTAAGCATATATGTATTCAGGTAAGATTAAATTAAGATTTATGGATATCATCATGCGTTTATGAGTTTAAGGTTTATCATACGTTCAAAATCATTGACACCCTTTTGAGGTTTTATGTGATGTGATTTTATCAAAAATAAGGATATTTTAAGAGACATTTATGGAAATAAAAACCTTTAGATTTGAATATGTTTTACTAGTGAAGTTGTTTAAGGAGGAATGACTAAAAACATTTTTTTCATATGATTAAAGGTATTGGTAACCTTTAGTGTTTATCTTGTTATTGATAATGATGTAATTATGGGTTGTAGTTGATCACCTTACAAATTTATCACACATCATCACTATCAGATAAGAGTTCTCTCTTGACCAGCTTACTAGGATATACATTAAGGAAGTGTTAAGGTTACATGGAGTACCAAATTCAATTATATTTGATCAGGATTCAAGTTTTACCTTGAATTTCTGACGAATACTTCAGAAATCTCTTGATATAGAGTTGAGATTTAGCACTGTAAGAATAATTCAAACCCTATAGGATATGAAAAGATCTTGTTAAATGTATTTAGAAGGTGGTTGGGTTAACATATTCCTCTATTTTAGTTTCCCTATAATAATATATTTCACTCAATTATTTAAATATCTCATTATGAATACCTTTATACATACTATAATGAAGTTGTAGAAAGAAATCTATTGGGACCTATTCTAGTTGATGAAATTGCAGAGAAGGTAATATCCAATCAATAAAATGTTAAGGTAGTTCAAAGTTGATAGAATTTTTCTGTTGATAATATTTGGTGTGATCTAGAATTTGAATTTATTGAGAAGGCATTTATTTTAATTTCTCTGTGGAAGAAATAAGGGAAAACTAATCCCTAGATATATCAGTCCCATTAAAATAAATGATTATATAGAGACAACAAATTATTGCTTGGTGCTTCTAAGAAACCTCTATCAGGTTTACATTTTTTTACATGTATCAATCCTAAGTAATTACATACTTCATCCACCACATGTACTAAAATTAGAGGTTGTACTACTGGATCACGATATTTCGTATGAGGAATAACCGATAGAGATTCTCGATTGAATAGAAAAAATTCCATGAAACAAGACCACTCACCTGGTCAAAGTTTTATGGAGAAACCAACAGATTAAGGAAGCTAAGTGGGAAGTTGAGTACACAATTAGGTAGACTTATCCTTAGTTTTTTGTACTAAAAAGATGAATTTCGACAGTGAAATTCATTTTAAGGAGGGGTATAATATAACTCCCAGAGTTTTTATGAATTATTAATTTCAAAAAAAAATTAATTTATTTGATATATTGCACTACATGAAACACTACGTTAGTTTGTGTTATACACAACACCAAGTTAATCTTGTGCTGCATGCAACACTGGTTTTTCTTGTGTTACACCTGATATTGAGTTTTCACAAAACCATGATATATTATTAATATTATTAAAATGTGGCCATTGTAACTTAGTCATTAAACCTATAGGTATGGATGGAAATAAATAATTTTTAAATATTATCCATAATTTTTTATATAAATAAAACATATTGATAATAAAACACATAATTTTCAATAAATTCTTTATATGTTCCAAAAATACCATTTTCTCAAGAAAAAAATTATAACTTTTGTGAAAAATAATAAAGTTAAATTTTTTTGACACTTTTATACAATTATTTTGATAAAATAAAATTAATTTTTTAAATAAGGATGTAAAAATTATCTTAGATTTAATTTTTTGGATTTTTCTAAAAAGTTTCATTTTTTGATGAATACTGAAAATACTGAAATTTAATTGAAAAATTCATTTTCATTTAATTTTTTATAAAGTTAAATTATATTTTAAATTGGTTTAAAACTTAAATTAGTTAAATTATTCATCCATTAATACAATTTAGTTCATTTAAATCAATTTCATATTGAATTTTGATATAAAAACTTTGTAAACTTTTGAACATTTTCACTTTAAAAACTTGTTTTCTCATCACACCTGTAGGATTAATTTTAAATTAAAAATTTTCACTTATATTAATGGAATTTGGAAAAATATATTCCATATTTTAAATAAAACTAATTTATATTATCTAGTAATTTAAAATATTTTTTTTACCAAAATGAATAGTAAATGCAATAAACATTAATTACTGCGGTTAAGGTAAAAATGAGTTTACCATGGGGTTAAACTAAGAAGATAAGGCTAAAAATGACTTAAAAACTTATTAAAATATTATTTTATGGAAATATACACATCTTATTTTTCATAATTTATAACCTAGGGTCATTTTAAATCTTTTTTTATTGGGAATGACTATTATTTTGGAGTATTTTGGTAAATTTTAAAGTAGTTTCCAAGTGGGTTCCTTTCTGCCACTTATAAACAACTACCACCACACTTCACTTATTCACACATACCAAGAACTTTTTCTTGACATAACCCTAAAAAATTCTCTCCCCAATATCCTCAAAAATATTCTAGAGCTACTGGTCTTCCCAAAAGACCATCCCTAGGGTCCTTAATAGGAAATCCAAAGGAGGTTTCTCCTAGAGAAGGTAATTATCTTAACAAGCTATTTCATTTTATTTATTATTTTTACACCTTAAATTATGTATTAAATATTAAAATATAATAAAAATGATATATATAATCCACTTATATGTTATTATATTTATGGACTATAAATTAACCATATCCACTTCATCAAATGGGTTACGAATCACAGTTTGTGTGTACGACGGACTACCACATCACAAACCGATGTCATTTTTTCCATTAAAACATAGAAAGGATGATTTTAATGATATATTTATTTTTTTATACTATATTTATGATTTTTTATAGAATTATTATATCACACATACCTTCATACTCACCATTTTATGGGAATATGATAACGTCACTCGTGTGTACGACGGACTACCACGTCGCAAAGTTATGTGATTCGTTCACGCTTTACATGGAATATATTAAATATGGGTTTAATAAAAATATGTGATGTATATGATATAAAAAGTTTTATTTAATGAAAATATATATCATTTACCTTTCTTTATTTCAATCTGAAAATAAAATGGAAACTGCATTCATGCGTACATACTACCAACCATCTCCATGAACGGTGTATTTCATTTTCAATAAATAAATTTTATCGATTAATATAAATACATATATAATAAATATATATCATATTTATATCATTTTTAAAATTTTTGAGACTATGTAACCATGATAAAATTAATAGTACCAAAATTAACAAATCAAAACAAATATGAAAAACAAAGCAATTATTGCCCGAAATGTAACTTTAACATGAAATTGTTAATAAATGGATAATAAAAGGTCATAAGAAAACCATATATGGTATGATATATATGAATATTATTATTAAATTTATGAATAAAAAACTTATATTTATTATATAGTATGTTTGTAAGTTTACGAAGGAATTCAAGACTTAAGTTAAGGGATTTTCGTCTCACCTTTATTTTCTGTGAGACATAATCCATATTCACCATGTATTTATTTGATATGGTTTATAAAATTCCCATGAATATATTTTATGATGATTATAATGAAAATTATTTTTGTTTACATATCAATTTTTATATATCTATTTCATGGGGTTTATGATTCAAAATTTAACAAATCAGTAAGGGATTTTTGTCTCAATTTGCCTTCTTTGGGACATAAGTTATTCTATATGAAAATATTCTTCTATGAGGTGTATATATTGCAACTTGACATGTTATATAATGAATATATATATATATATATATATTCATGATATTACATGTTTCATTTAATTTTATTCTTTCATTGGGATTATGATTCATAGTTACCAATGTGGGAAGAGTTTTATGTTACAATCTCATAATTTATCGAGATTGTCTATGATTATTCTTTAAAATGATAAAATATTGTGATCTATATCTCAATAAACTCATAAATTTAATTCTATTTTTATTATTTAATAGAAATAAATTTCTCCTTAATTTTCCCATCTATATATAATCAAGAGTTTAAAAATAATGTTTTTAACAAAAAACATATTTTCAGTCAAACCCCCTTTTTCTTCTAAACCCATATTTTATAAAAAAAATTCAAAATTTTTTAGGTTTTAAAAAGTTTTTTTCAAAGAAGAAAAAAAAATTTCATCAAGAAATGTTATAAATTATTTTTAAATATTCCTTTATAATTTTTTAAGTTTATTTTTAAAGGAAAAGATTTTAAAAATGTTTTATATTTTAAAAAGTTTTTTTCAAAGAGGAAATGATATTTTCATAAAGAAATATTTTAAATATTTTTTAAAGATTAATTTATAAGTTTTCTAGTTTATTTTCAAAGAAAAGGATTTCCAAAATGTTTTATAAATATTATTATTTTTTTAAACGTTTTTTAGAGAATGGTTATTTCCATTAAGATACGTTCCATGTTATTTATCTTTCAAAATAAGTTTTTATCTAAGATAACATCCCTTAATGTTACTTATGATTTACTAGGGATGTGATTCAAGGATTCCATCATTATTATTTCTATTAGTTGTTTCTTTTTTAGGATGGTAAGAGTTTTTATGAAACCCGTTTCTCTTCCACGGTTTATACAATGATAAAATGCTTATGAAACCCTATTCTTTTTTTCTTGGGGTATAATTTTATCAAATAATGAAATGATTAAAAAAATGTTTATTCTCCAAAAGTTATGTTATGATAAATTTTTTATGAAACTCATTTAATTTCATGGGTTTTGATATGATTAATGTTTTATGATCTTGTGGCACACATATGTATGATTTTCATTATGTGATGGTGGTTACATTATAACCAAGTATTGTGGTTATATTATAACCAAGGATGGTGGTAAAATTATCACAAAAGATAGGTGTTCCCTATATCTCCCTCAAATGCATTGGGTAAAGATTTATATCTCCTGATATAAATAGTATTGGAATGGGGAGTGAACATAATTCAGTAAGGGAATTTGTACACTTTGATGGTATTAGTAGTGAACCTTGAATACAGTGATGATTTAGGGAGTGAACCCATTACACTATGAGGAAATGGATTCCAGTGGTGATGGTGGTGTGTCTTGTCCAGGAGGTGTATCCACCTATGGAGAGCCCTAATAAGTTTTGGCAATGAGCCTTGAATACTAAGGAAACAATTTTCTATGCTTATGTATATGCCACAATTCTATGTCTTATGCCAAAGTTATGCTCTCATGAATCATGTTCTTTGATTTCTTAATTATTAATGTGTTATGAACTTATAATATTTATTCCATGACTCAATAGTATGATATTTTATATACAGGGTATGGTTTTAAAATGTTATGATCATGTTCTCATACCCTTACGTTCATTTTATGCTTACATATCTCCCTTGTTTACCCTTACTAAGCATCTGATCTCACTCTTTCTTATGTTTCCTTTCCTCAGGTTATGAAGAAAGGTTTTAAGTAGGGTATGTTTTTGAATTGTACTAAAGGGGAAGATCTTTGTGGGTGATGTTGAATATTTTTCACCAAGTCGGAAAATTTTGAACCTAGTCTCTAAAATGCTAAACTATTACAGTCTTCAGGAATGTGTTTGTGTAATGTATTGAATATTATCTAAAAATAAATAGTATTTATGTTTTAAAATCTTGGGTCTCTATATAGATATCCCTAATATAAGTGGCGAGAATGGATGTTTTTTAAATATTTCAACTTTATATAAAGAGATCAAATGTTAAACACGTCAAGTGGCTCTAAAATTGACAACTAATGCAGTTAGAAAGATATAAGGTTTATCAAAAATGCATACACTAAATTATATACATTTTTTTTATCATGTTTCAATCCATTTACCTCTTGAATTATTACTTTTACCATTTTATAATTTACCGTAGTAACTAGTTTTTACTTATGGTAACTTAATCTTTATGTCTAAAAATAAAGTGGTCATTATTAGATAATTTGGGCATGTTAATTATAAATTTTAAATCCATTTAATTTGAATAAATTTATAAAATTTATATAAATAAATTTTTAAATAAAAATGTATAATGTATTAAAAACAATTTTTGAGAAAATATTACTTATGTTATAAAATATAAAATATGGGTTTGTAAATTACAAAAAATATTTTTAAAATTATAAACTCACTTATAAAATACATATTTATTATTATAAATTGTTTCTTGAATTTTAAATTCATACCTCTATAATAATAATGTCATAAAATCCATGTTATTTGTAAAAATGAAATTTTTCACTATTCACTTAAAATCGTTCTTTTTAGAAAATTCCCAAAAATTAATCTTTGGAAAATATTACTCTAATGATTCAAAAAATAATAGTATTTTTTTTTTCAATTCCAAATTATATGTTTTATAATTTTAATTTTTAAATAAAAAGGTGATATATAATGAAAAACCATTTATTTAGTAAAATGGTTTTTTTAGAATATTAACCATTTTAATTCATATTTCTTATTATTTACTAATTAAATTAGTATTAACCAATTATTCATATCAAATATATTTTATCATCATTAATCAAAATTTTCCTAAAATATAAATATATATTTCATAGAAAGGAAATATTTTTAAAAATACATTTCTAAGCATAAAATGATTATTTTAGTAATTTTAACTATACCAATTCAATTTAATTCATATTAAAGTTTTAATTTATTTTATTTATAAAAAAATCATAAATCAGTTACTCTTATTCATTCTCACTAATTTAATGTCCAGGTTTTAATGATCTAAACATATCGTGGTTTCATTTTAGTTCAGCGTTGCGTGTAGAGAAAGCTATCAAACATGCTGATTTATTTAAAAGTAATCATATATTTCAATTTTAGGGTATTTTAGTTAAACCACTATTTTAAATTCACTTTTTACAAGTTAATAGAAAATTATTCTGTTTATGGGTTGAAATATATTTTTTATTAGTTTTATTCATGAAATGGTGGAATTAAATCTCCTATGTGTTTTATTCAAGTTATGATTATTGGAAATTATAGATGATGATGGGAGGACACAAGATATATCCCCTTAATGCACTGGGTTTTGATTTATTCATTAGAGAAAATATATTAAAAGTAACTGATTGGGTTATTCCATTTAAATGGAGATTACTATAGTGTCCTAATGGACCATACAAACACACCTAAGAGGGGGTGAATTATGTTTGGATTGATTTTATCCAATTTAAATTATTTACTTAAACATTTTTAACCCATTTGGACTTGAACCTATAATTATAGTTAAATTAGATTGATATTTATATAGTTTAACCAAGTAAATTTATAATTTAATAAAAATACTAAAAATAAAGTGGAATGAGTATTTTTACATGGTTCAGCCCCTCCCAAGAATCCTACTCATTGTCATAGTTGGGATGTTCAACTCATTGATTCTATACTAAAATAAAATCACTAATATACAAGTGGAGTTTTCCAGTTATCATCCTAAAACCAATTACACTATATTACACTAGTTCCATTCAATATATTATGCAAGTGAAGTAGTCATCTCTGGTAGATTTTATACACTTGTATCTCACAAGTTCTTCTACCAACTTCCTCCCCTTAAAGTAGATCTTCTACATGAATTGGGTTCCTTTTCACTAATAATATCATATCTATTTCCTCACTTTAGAAAGAATTAAACTACTAGAATTCCCTTAAAGAAATTACATGAAAAACAGCCACCAAATCTATCTATATCTTCCAGTTATTTACATAAATTTTTATTGGAAAAAAAACTTAGTTATCAAACACAAAAATGCTCAACACCACATATCAATACATGCACTGCAAGTCGGTCTCTCCTCTATTATAATTTCTTCTTTTTCTTTTAATATTTTAAGCTCAAGTATATAAGTAATCAAATGGACATGATCTTGGATTTTTCGTCTCAAACACTTCATCTATCCACCTACTTATTATCACCTTCCTTGAGAGTTCCAGTTCTCTTAGCTAACTCAATATCTTTTTCTTATTTTTCAAGTCCTAGAAAGTTTCAAAATATTGTATATATTCTTCTTACTCATTATAATCTACAGTTGTTTCCTCTTTTTTTACTTCTTCTTCTTCAATAAATCTATTAATTTTTTATTCTCTCTTGGTTCATTCACACATATAACATCACTCACACTTCTCTTATTGTATAAATGTATGGATGCTTAATATATGATCTCCCTAAGATCCACATTACTCATGTTTATAGGTGGAACATTAAATTATTTCTTTATTTTTAAAATACAATAAATGGTATATTATGAAGAAAAAGTAGTTTCTAGACCAAAATCACCACAATGGGATACCATTTCAAGTTAACATGTTATCTCATGTATTTATTTTTAAACTCAAATAGTGTTCCAAGAATACCCTTATTTAATAATCCTTATCTTTGAATCTTGGGTTTATAAACAACTCCTTTTATTACTCTTCAGGCTTAGCTTCATATTCTTCTTCAAATCTAAATATCTCAACTATTGAAATCTTAATATCAATATTCACAACAGTATAAAAAATATATATTACACATGTGGAACTCATCCTTGTGACATAGTTCTCCTCAAAACATAGCTCTTAATTTCATTTTTCTTCTCAAATAGCTCACTCTATAAATGATAAAATCCTAAAATAATAGATTTAGCTTTGATATAAACAAATAAAAATTATTCTTGAAAACCAAATATATTAAATTTCAACACATTTGAATATTTGATACATTATTCAAACTTTGATATTTTACTCCTTCATCTTAAAGATCAATAATATAGGCTCAGATCATAGATTTACAAAGTTTCATGATGTTAAGAACTTGAAATCATAGATTCAATATTATCACATTTATCTTTGATTAGAGTTAGAAAATTTTGGACACTCCCTTCATCATCTTGATTTGATCTTCCCTTTCCATAGATGGAGGCCAGATTCTATGATTTTTTTTTCTTAAATCACACATTGTTCCAAGTGTTTTTGATTTTTGAATCATTTTAGAACAACCCAATAATCATCCCAAATGATCTTGTTTTTCATCGAATTGAATATGGGAAAATAAATTTTTTTTATCCAACTGAACTTCAAAAAAAATTAAGTATTTAATTCTTACAATGGGGACTTCAAAGACTTATATTCACTAAGTCTTGTGATGAAATATCATAGGCATATATTTATCTCTGAAAGACTTATGCTCAATTCCTTTTCCAAATATTTTCCTAATAACAAAGTCTTGTGACCTAGTAAATTCATATGATGGAATTAAATACCTATATTTAATTATTACAATCATGGTTTATATTTTGGTTAAAGTATTACAATCATGACTTTTTCAATTTTTTGAAAACTCTAATGTCATACGATGGGTAGGTAAGACATGATGTGAAGTATTAAATTTAGAAAAGACTTATGATCTTGTAGAGTCATACGATGGAACTCAAAGTCTTAAAATCACCTTGAAGACTTGAATTCAGCACCTGAATATTTATAATCAAAGTGAAGTCATACAGTCTAGTAGGAAAATTATTACATTCCTAACCTATCCATTTTTCAATGTACTCCAAAATTCATGATTTTTTAAAATTTTCATTTATCTTATGTAATCTTATCTAGAAATTTTATTATGTTATTTTTATCCATTTATCCTTTTTTATTGAATTTTGATAGTATCTACCTCATTTATCTCTTCAATGGTATCCACATCTTCAACTTCTAACTCATTTTCACGCTTCTAGTTTATCCTCTTTTTCATCATAATTCTTTATAGATCAGTGGATATTAATATTTACATTTTCATCACCAAACCATAATCTCAGTGCCCCACTTTTCACATTAATAAAGTCTCTCCCTATATCTAGAAATGGCCTTACCAAAATTATCGAGTCTCCTTATCATCCATGTCCAACATAAGTAAGTCGACTAAGAAGTAAAATTTATCCTCTTTGTCTATGACATCTTCTAAAAATACTCATAGAAATATCACAATTATGTTCTAGAGTTATGGAACAAATCTTTTCAATATCATGTCCTCTATCCAAAAGCCTTTTAATGTATAGTATGAAAAGATACCCACATGAACTCATAGGTAACATAAAGCTTCTCTAAAATTGTTAGACCCAAAATTAACCAGAATAGAAAAACTGCAAGGGTCTTATTTCTTCATTGGTAGAATCATCAACACCATTGTCTAGAATTCTCCCAGGGGTGTTATTGTTCTCAATTCCTTAATTTTCCTCTTATGTGATACTAATTATTTCATGAACTTAGCATAAATGGGATTTTTCTATGAATATTTAGAAAATAAAATGTTGATATGAACTTTATTAAACATATTAAAAAACTTAATTGATTTTTTCTCCACTTTCCCTTACATCAATCTCTCTAAGAAATGTAGAATTGGTTTTTAGTGTATTAGGGATTCCTTTATTTCTTCTTTATCAATTACTTTCTCATTTTCCTTCTTATTTTCTTGATTTTACCTCTCTCTTTTAGCTTGTTCCTCTAAATGTTTTCTTCTATTTTCAATAATTTTCTCCATAGTTTTATAAATCCTTAGGGTTATATAATTTAGTTATGTACTTGGTTTTCTATCTATGTCACTTGAAAATACTTCTTTAGGGCCTAACATAAGTTAGTTGTAAATCTGATCAAACTGAAATTCTAGATTCCATAGAGTATCCTTTCATTGCTTTGAGTCTTCTTTTATCTCTTTAATGGTATCCCCAATTGTTTTCATAAACATGGAAAAAGTCTCCTCTAAATCAGCTATCATCTTGGAAAGGTAAATCTCTCTCTATGGTAGGTAGGAATTTCCTTGTTAAATCCACTATTGTCTCCAAGATGGTATATTCTATCATGGTCTATAAATGGCTAGTTGGCCTCATTAAAAAATGAACACCGCCATAAAGAACTTCATCTGGACCGGTAGCATTCTAGAAAGAAAACTTGTGACTGAACCTTGGTCAACTTGTTACAAGACCATTGAAAATGGTGGTATTGGTATAAATAATATCAAATACATTAATGAAACCCTTCAAGAAAGACTCACTTGGAACCTTTTTCACAATACTTATAAATCTATTACCTTTCTCAAAAATAGGTTTCTCGACAAACTTAAAATGGGAAATTCAAACTTCATTAACTCATAAATTAGGCCTTCCATCAAATACTCCACCAATATTATGAATAACTCTAGATGGATGGTCTCCAGAGAATACTCCATGAAATTTTGGTTGGATAACTGGACTGGAATGCCTTTAATTTCCATTATGCCTCCTGATCAAACCCCTGATAATACCAACAACTCTATTAGAGACATCTTAAACTCTCAACATGATCACCATCCTGACATTTTCTGAACGTTATTGAAAACCACTCTTTCTCTCATACCAATGATTTCTTAACTTGGGAACCTTCTCACAATGGTATGATCAAATCAAAAAATTTCTACAATCATTATTTTTGCAACTCTAAAAGCAGATACAGTTGGTTAAAACATTTCAAAAAAACTTGGATAAAACCTTAGAGATTCAACCTCATATGGTGTCTTTCTCACAACAGAGTTCCCACTAAACTTTTCCTCCAATCCTTTGGCATCTAACTATTCTCTAAATACACAATATATAATCAACATAGAGAAGATTCTAACCACCTCTTTCTCTCTTGCGCTATTACTTCTACTCTATGGAACTATATTCTTGATATTTTTGACTCCAGATGGTTGATTCTTGACTCTGTCAAAGATCAACTTAAATTTTTTTTATAAATGGATGGATCTCAACAAGTCAGAAACCTCTTCCATGATGCGGTTTCTGAGCTCCACCATGTGATCTGGTATAATCAGAATGCAATTATTCATAACAATTACTCATTTAATCAAAATGTTGGTCGGATGAGGATCCTCATTTCCATACAAGAATCTACCTCAATTCAAAAGGGACATTGAAACAACACCATGCATGACTTTGTGATCCTGATGCATCTAAGGATTAAAGGCAATTTCTGCTAGTTACATCGCACACTGGAGGTGTTCTTGAGATCCCCCCTACCTAGATAGATCAAGATCAATATTAATGGTGCCTCCAAGGGAAATCTGGGACCTTCAGGGTGTGTTGTTGTTTTCAGGAACCACCTCGGTCAGATCCTTGGACGATTCATGAGTAAATGTGTCATTTTCACCTCCCTTGAAGCTGAGATGCTGGGCTTTATACATGATATTTCCTTTTCCAAACTCTTTTGTTGGAATAACCTTTGTATCAAAAGTGACTTGATAACTATCGTTCAAGCAATTTGGAATGGCATAATCCACCTTGGTTGGTCGATTACTACCCATTGTATGGAATTCTACCATTCTCTTATCAATCTTAACTATATCATCACACATGTTTATTGACAAGAAAACACGATTGCAGATGGTTTGGAAAACATGGGAGTCAACCAGGACATTACTTGGTTCAAAGACCTTCCCACTTATCTTCTTTCCATTCATGAAAAAGATTGTAATATGATCCCATTTTTTAGACTATTTTAATCTTTCTTTTAATAATATTTGTGCTTTGGTCATTTTTTACCAATGCATCACCTTTAAAAAACATAGTTTGAGAAAACTCCTTAAGTGTGCATTAGAATCTTCGTGAGAAATTTTGGATAACTGTACTGAGTTTCATATTAATTGAATACTGGTAGTATTTATTTCAAAATAGTTTTCATTGACCTTAGGTTTGAGGATACTAAGTTTAACACCCATGTTTTAGGGTCTTCCATAGTTCATTGGAGTCCTCATCTTTAGATTTCTTTGTGCTTATTATCTAGCCTATCCTTGTCTTCCCAATTTAGTAATATATGCCTTTATTATTCTTTTATTTCTCTGAGTATTTTATAACTATGGGTCATAATAAAACACCTTTTCACTTTCTCTCATGTTGGGTATGTTTGTGACAGATATAGTCTTGAAATTAAAACACGATAAGACCATGTGTAAAAAAGAGAAAAAAAATTAGAAATAATTAAAACAAAAAAAAATGGTTTATTAACATCACTCAATGATTCAGGTTCAACCTTGACACCTTTTTTTAGGTCTAATATCAAATATGTGTTTAAATACACTAACTCAACTTGTTACAAGTACTTTCCAACTCTAATAGACTTACTTTTTAGCTTCCATGTATATGATTTATTATCACACTTACCATGTGGATCAGGTCTCCCCCTAAATTCTATACCCATTAAAAATAATTAGAAACATTTAGATTATATTGGGAGATAGTTTCCTCAAGTTTCCTTAACTTGATAAATTTTGTTTTTCTTGATGAACCAGCCCCTTATCTTTCCACAGGGCTATCAAATTTTGAAATTTATATATTAACTCAAACTAATACTACTAATAACTAATGGATATAGTATGTGGAAAGTTAAAGGTCATTATCATGATATAGTTTAATAAAACTTAGAAAATTAAAAGTTATTAAAGTATTATTGAGAATAAAATGAAAATTGAGTTGAAAAAATTAGTATGTAAGAATGTACTGAGATTAATAATTCTAGGTTTTTTATTTAGTCATATATGAAGTTAAATCAGTTTATCCATGAATTTTGTTATAGTTGGTATAATAGAATCCTTGGTCTTGGTATTATCTCTCTAATTAAATAATTACTCATTCATATGGTCAACTACTTGGGGGTGATTACTAAATTATGTCAATAAATACCTTTTTTAAATATAATTATACAAAAATCATTCAATGGTTATCCCTAGTATATAAATAATTAGTTAATTAATTTAATTTGTACACTTCTATCCATGTAAATAATGATCATGCAATGATAATATGAAAAATATGAAGAAAATAATTCATATTCAAAAACCTAATAATGAACTAAAATAGAAAATATACTTCACTTCACAAACACCCCCTTATAAGACTCTAACCTTTAATCTATAAATTCAAATCCCCCTATGCGACACAATAAGTCTCTATTTATAGACTATTCTCCACTAATATATCTTATTAAATATCCACTTGAGTCTATTTAATCTTTTCACTTTGAATTGTCCTTAAATTGGCTTTCAAAATCCTCTGAATCTGCATGAAAAAATATATCTAAAATATCTTTTCAAATATATCATATTTTATCCAGGGAGAAAATTTTGGACAACTTGAAATATTTTCATATCTATTCATTCACCATATTTACCTCATTCACTATATAATATGTTCAATTTACAGTACTACCTTACATGTATTTTTATTCCTTATGATGTGTATCTCATTCATTATGTGAACAATAACTCTCAACCCTACTGTTTCTTCACTCTTAAAACTTTTCATGGCATGAACATGACTCACACTATAAACCATAATTTGATCTCCACTTGTGAATTTTGATCGAACAACTCACGTTGTGATCACGCATTCATCACATGAACACACCTTGGCCTTACAATTCTTCTTCATGTTTGAACTATTCATGGATTTAATGATTTAGCATCTTCATACTCACAACTTCTTTCATCCCAGTGGGACCCATAAGCTTTTTAAGGTCATCCATGGAATTTCTTGGACTCATAGTGGCAGTGTATTTTGAGACTAAGCTCTGTAGAGGTGATTATGGTGGAATCTGGTGGTCTAGATGAGCAGTAGTGACTTGCGGATAGCTGAGAGATGTGTTTGAGGGGTGTGACTTGAGTGTCAGGTGAAACAGTTTCATTTTGGTAAGTTATTAATAGTTCTAAGACACCCATTATCCCACCATAGTTTCTCACATAGTTGGTCTCTCCTTAATAAGCATCGGTATTCCCTCAGCCTGATAGTGAATTCCATAAGGGTACTGGTTCTCACCTTTGGATTCTCGTGTCTCCCCATAAGTGATAGGATAAGAACATCCAATGTGCATGCCTACTTGTGCACTCCTTACTTGAACTTTTCTATTCAATGTTATGCTAATATTACCCTCCTATGTTTCTTGGTCGAATGACTTTGAGTATCTAGGTGGTTGGATCACTTAGATGAGGTACAATGTGGTGCTTTCCAATTTTTTTATCAAATTTCCATCAAATTAATTTTCCAAAAATAGCCTCCATGAACCTAAAAAACATGTTTTCTTAAATAAAAAAAATACTTCTTTAAAATGATAGACAATAATTCCTTTTTATTTTATATCTAAAAAATCACTTAAAATGTTATTTACCCATAAAATAATTAAAACAATGAGTATTTGGGGAAAAATATCAATTAAATTATATTTTTTTTGTAAATTAAACAATAAAAATGTATGAATTAAATTTTCATAAAAGAATTACTTCCACCATCAATATTATTATTTAATTTCTAGTGGCATGATACTAATGAATAAATGGGTACCCTTTTTTCTTCTAGTTAGGATCCTTCAAATAACTCAAGATCTAACTAGAAATTCCATTTTAGGATGCATATATTCAAATTAAATGGGGAATTGGATTCTTGAATACAACCTATAAGTCCAAATTTTGAAATAAAAATGGATTTTTGAAATCAATTGATAAGTCAAGTTCAAACTTGATACATTTTTTCTAACCTAATATCAAATAGTTCTTGAAATACAGTGACTCCACTTGTTTCATACACTTTATAGCTTCAACATATTTTCTTTTCAACTTCCACATATGTGAATTATTTTCACACTTAACCCATGAATCATGTCTCCCCCTAAATTCTAAACCAATTAAAAATGGTTAAAACATTTAGATCATATGGGGAGAGGGGTACCTCCATTTTATTCAATTTAAGGATGTTTTATGGTCTTGATGAATCTTACCCTTATCTTCCAACTTTCCTTTTCCATTTTTAAATTTTTGGGAATTAAATTCCAATACCTCATTAATATCATCCTCTTTATCTTGATTATATTTTAAAGAAAACATATTCATCCCCTTGCTAATGGATCTTCTATCTGTGATGACACTTGTATAAATTTCTTCTTGGATGTGAGAACTCTTTTTCTTCCTTGGATCGGTATTTTCCACAATTGTGGAACATATTCCACTTTTGCATACCTCTAATAATGATGTAACAATAGTGGGTATTCCTTCAATATTTCTCTATTTTAGGACACTTCCACCAAAATTCATCTCTTACCTTAGAGTGTTTTTTTATTCCACCGATGCATACCTATTATTTGATTTTCATGAGATATATCTTAGATTTTATCTTATTTGGTTAATCCTTCTTCTTAGGTTCTTCCACCTTCCTCACATCCAAAGAAGCTCCTTATTTCTATTTCTATATTTTCCTTATTTCCTTCCAAGATGGTTGTTATGAGTAACCAGATTTTTGTTTTTTATTCACCCTTTTTTGAGTTCTATATTTTTTATCCAAAACTAAAAACCTATTTTCCAATAATATAGACTTCTTTTCAAGATAAACTCTCTCCTTGTACATCATAAGAGTGGGGGATATCTTAGGGACCATCCTTACTTTATTCATGATATATATTTTTACCAAATCACCAAGTTTAAAAAAAATAAAACATATCCCATGGAATTTATACCTCATGCGAACACAACTCAGTTGACATATTGTTGAAGTTAATTCTCTTTCAATATTGGGCCTTTGGGCTTCAAAACACATGTTCATAATGTTCCCAAACCTTAAAAAATAGTATCACTTTGTTGATACCTTCTTCTTTCCCTCATCCTTACTAGATTTTCCAAAAAAATGTCTATTTGTTTCAAGATCCATATATGTATTTCTCTTATTTCCACTTTTTAGGGTGGTTGTCAGATGGAACCTCTTGATTTGATTTTTAGTTTTTATCCTCTTTCTAAGTTCCTTGATCCTATAATATTTTTATTCAAGATAGGTATCCATCACCTTCAACCTTGATCTGGTTTCTTTTCTTTATTTCCTCCTCTCTTTAATTTGAGTTTTGAGAGGGAGGATGTTTACCTTTAATTATCTATTTGATTTCTGATTTCTTGGAATATCTCTTCAAGAAAGTCAATTTGTACTTTTATCTTTTATATCATCTTCTTTATGTAAAAATTCAAGGCTGACTCTACTATACTTATCCATTTATTTTACAATGATAAATCTTCCATGACTACATGATTCACTTCATACATGACCACTTATTTCTCCACCTTATCTTGTAAGGATTGAATATCCTCTTGGTCATTGCATGGATACTTCTAAGATAATTTCATTATTTATTATTTATCAAAGTCTCATATTTGTTTCCAATCTATGAGAGAGTCTAAAATTTATAGTGCACAAACTTTCTCCAAACCATGGTTATAATCATATATAACATTAGATTTAAAATTTGTTACCTCAGTTAGAAATACTTCCTTTTGAATATTATTATTTTGGTTTCTCCATATCTTATTTCCTTTGGTCATGAGGCATTATTCCTTAATCACATATTCTTTTCCAGATAGTTCCACCAAATTTATCCACATATCCTTAAATAGCTTTACATGAGAAACATTCTCATAAATATCTTCTTTTAGATCCTCATTTAATTAATTCTTAACCAAGTAATAAATATAAAAATTTATTTTATCTATTTAAAATATAATTCTATGTCAACTTCAAAGAAAAATCCCTTCTTAGAAAACTTCTCAGGGGACTTCCAAAACTGGTTCCATTTATACCAAAAACTTCTTTTTCCCCTTTGGAATTTTTTTCCATTAAAAAATAGTGGCTCCATTTTTCCTTTATTTATGCAAGGAATCCAAACACTACTTCCTAGGGTCACTCCCCTTAAAATGGTTTTTGGTTAGCTTATTTCCACCCAAGGAACACTTCCCTCACACTTCCTTAGGCTTTGGTCACTGCTTTAAGGGGGGATAAAAACTTGGCACATAGGACAATTCATAACAATCTAACCACTATAAAATTATACTAAATATATGTTTTTTCTCTTGTTATCTCATGGATACTCCTTAAAAAACCTGATGTGAACTCATCCCCAAATAGAATCAACATCCTTCCATGATATTTCATGGAATATATATTATTTTCTATTGGCTAAATTAGTTTGAAACTCTAAGCTCTCCACTTTCTAGTAGTGTGATTAGAATCCCTTTATTCTTCACTATATTGAAGAAACTTCATTCTTCATATAAGAAAATATGATCTTCAATATATATAGGTTCATTATTTTTTTCTTTGACTTACTAGCCTTAAAAATACTCATTCAAGGTCTTATCTTCTCTTTTATATGGGTGTTCTGATATCTATAGAAGGGTCACCTATAACTCTCTATTTTTATTTCATAGATTTGTAATAAAGCCTCTAAATAGTATCTTATATATTATTATTATTTTTATTTTTTATTTTTTTTTACGATTAACCATCTTCAAATAAAAATCACCACTACCGGCAAAGATCACCAGGAATCATCCCATCGATGCTACATACCACGAACACCGAAGACAAATAACCTTGCCGTATTCGAATCACCTTCTTGACAAGCTGAAATCCATACCAGCGCCATATTTCAAAAGCAGCACCATTCGAGACAATCATTGCACAAAATGGAAACAAACCAGATCTGTTGAGAACATGACCTACAGAGACCCAAAGGCAGAGAAGAATCCATCACAAACAATACCTCCCGGAATGCCATCGAATGCTCGATCTAAACATCCAAAAACACCATGAAACCCAACACTCAAGTCCAACTGGGAGAAGGGTTTTGGGATCCTGGTGCCATAGTAGAGGAAAAGAACCAAAAATTAGCCATAAGATGTCACTGTGACTAGAAACCTCCACCATCAGAAACTCCATCAATTGCAAAAATCCAAGAAACCACTGTTTACCATTGGAAGAATCACCAAAATCCATCACCTGAAGCACCATTCGCTCGCACAGACACATCCCAGAACCTCCTATGAAACCGTACACCCAACCGACCTGGAAAATAGTAAGGGATCTGGAAGCCAGAGCAGTGTACGAATGGAATGGACCTCCATAGAAAGCCTTGAAGATGCCGCCACCATCAACCATACTGAAAAAATCGTCAACGAACCATCACTAGTGAATAAGCGAGCGTGACTCCATCTGAAATCGCTATCAAAGGGCTAAAGAGAAACATCTTCATTGGGATGAAACCGCTGAAAACCATAATCTCAAACCATATGATTATGGATAAGAAGTAGAAGGGGAAATCGAGGTCGCTGAATGAGAGAGTCAAAACAGCCTAAGAGAGATACATGTCATACCATGTTTTTTGATGTTATAGAATCCTCTACATTGTAATTTTATTCTTTTTATTTGTAATGATGCATGGAAAAACAAAAATAACTATATATTTCATCCAAAAAATCATAGAACTTTTAAAATTAAATCTTATTTTTATTATAAAAGAAATAATATTATAATAATTCTATATAGCCTGATTATCCTTCATACATACTACAACTTTTTTTTTTCATATTTCGCCTTTTGAACACCCACTCAAATATTGTTGTAACTCTATCCTTAGATTTAGGCTTAAATCATGGATTTAATATGAAGTTCCCTGATATTTGAAACATTTAAGGATGGTTCATGTATTGTATGGATTTAAAGAAACTCCTCCTCTTAGATAGCATGATTTTTATATTCATTTAGTTCACTGGAATACCATAATAATTATGTTGGAATATCGACTTTCATGTGTGATAATATGGTAGTATAATTTCTCAGGTTGCAACATGGATGAATTTCATTATGTCAAAAATGAATCATGAACACTTATATACACAATCCTCTGATGAATCATACACATCTAGGAATCAATCATTCTCAAGTTTAAAATCACTCATAATCAACTTTAAAACACTCATACACACATTCAATTGACTCATGTGCAGATCAATAATGATTCATGTATAGATTCTAATGAGTCATACAAAAAACTAATGAATTGTATGCAAACCCATTAATTTTCAAATTTTCATACCTTAAATAGAATGAATCATACGCACTTCTTCAATGACACATATATAAATGAGATCAATCCTACACAAAAGGTCCACTACTTATATATAATTCCTAATCACTCTTATGTTGATGCTTATCCCTTCTAAAATAACTTATACATAGTCAACACTTTTACACTTTTCTCAACTTACACATATAATGATGCCTCCTTGAATAATATATAGATCTGGAAGATGATTTATACACTATTTTAAGATGAATAATATGCATATGACACTTAGCTGAATTTTTAAGTCTTCTTACAACTATATTTTCATAAATACTTCCATAATTAAATCAAATATCCTATAAAATTAATGTCACGTAAAATGAACTTGTTTATGGTTTCTATATGATTATCATGGGATCCATGCACCTCCATCCCTTAACCCTTTTCATTTTTCAACAAATCCAGTAATCTATTTATTAACAATTCAAAATAATCCTTGATAAAAATTACCCTCATAAGTACTACAAGTATTATTTTATAACAATACACCAAGAATCAACCCATCCATATCTAACATGATATTAACAAATCATGCATTCAGACTTCTTTTACAAGAATTTTCAACTAATCAAACTCAAACCTATAGGGTGTCAAATAAGAAAACTGTAGAAATGATTATGATAATTCAAAGTGGGAGATAGATAATTTCTGTACAATTCAATAATAAGAGTCCATCCTGGTGAATTTACTTCCAAATAGTATGAAAATTTTACAGTAACTCATATATTTCTATTTATTATTATATAAGTGAGGGATTTAGTGAAGAATTATATTTTTATATTGAACAGTAATAGATTTAAATTGTTCAGAGTGAGTGTAAATGAGTCTCTAGGTGAGGATTTCCTTCTTCAAGATATTGAGTACCACTAAGATTCTCATTTTATTTCTTTCTTTCTCATTTGTTTTTTTTCTACCAGCTATTTTTTATTAAATTAAATATATGTTAGTTTTTCATTAAATATAAAAAACAAGTTAAGTATAGGGGAAGGAAAAATCATGATTTTTATATTATGATTTTCATTTTTTTAATTATATTTTTTTATCATTTTAGAAAAATTTAAATATCACTATTAAATGAGTTTTCAGTTCATAAGTGACCTTATAAATTTTAAAGCCTTAAATTCAAATGATTATTAATTTGATCCTTTTCTTTGTATTAATTTATATTTTAATGTAAATTTTGATCAAATGTGAAACTCATGGTTATATACACTATCTAATGTCAAAATAAACTTCCTTATGAAGACTCTCAGCCTTTTTACTCATATTCTTTTCAATGCCCTTATGCTTGAGTAAATCTTAATACATGCCTAATAATCAATAACTTATTTATCTATGTTTTCATACACCATTACATTAATCCATTATTATAATCCATAAATACCATGAAAATCATTACTAGAACTAAATTATAAGCCTTAATCCATTTATACCTTTATCTTTGGTTGAATTCAAGTAGATAGTGAAAGAACAGTGTGGGGGAGGAAACAAAAGTCTTGGTTTAGTAGATCCAATGACAGTTTGGTGAGGTGTCTGATATTTTACAAGAGTTATGAGTTGAAAAAGGGTACATATCTAAAAAAATGTTAATTTATCAATGCTTATATAAAAGAAAATGGTGTTTTTAAAAAATTTAAAATAATAATGAAAAGAGGGAAGAGAGGTACGATAAAAAAATAATCACACTTATTAATTTTGTTTTAAATAAAATAAATATGTAAGAATGGTGTTTATATTTAATAAAGAATTGAAATGGGATGTATCTTCCAGTAAGGTTAACTGTTAAACATTCATACTTTATAAAGAGTTTAATCTCCACTTTTGAACCTTATTTTGGTTATGACTAAATAACCAACCTGTTTACCTCATAATTTCCCATCTAAAATTACTTTTGATTGATAGTGTATTTTTTCAAATGAGTGTAAGAAAAAGTAATATGTAAATATTATAGAAATTATGTGTAATTTTCAAGAATGGTTATAACTTGGATTAAAATATTTTTAGAGTATGAGGGAAATAATTCCTAAGAATATGGGTGAAATGATTCTTGGGTGAAATAGAAGATTGAATGTATTTTTTATAAATGAAAAGAGAAAAGGAAAATGGGTTATTGATAAAACATTATAAATAAATGATATTAATTAATTATTAATTTTTTCGTTAAAAAATCTTGGATTTGTTATCCAATTTTACTCAGGATAGTGAAATTATAGTGTAGGGGGATTAATCAAGCCTAATATTTTAATAATTTCCCATGTAATTCCTTGGGAATTTTTTTCCCTTTTCCAATAATTTTGTAAAATTTATATTTTTTAATATTTTTGAAAAAATAGTTAATATTATTAATACATGATAAATATATCATATAAATGGTCTAAATTCATATTCGAATTTCCTATTACCTAATGTGTATTTTATCATTGATAAATTTAGGAAATATTGAAAAAATAGTGTATTGGACTTATTTATTTGGAAAAAAAATGTACTTATTATACGTTGGGCCCGTGATTTATATTATTTCATCTAAATTAAGTTACTAGATAGGGATTTTAGAATTATTCTTCTCTAGTGGTCTAATAACTTTCTAAAAGGGTTGGATTCATTGATCTTTTAACATAAGGTGATAAGGATTTCCATGTGGTATATTTTTTGGATTTTGATAATTTTGATTGTACTTTGATAAATTCCCGAAAACCCTATAATATCATTATAACTAGAGTTCTAATGATTTTATTTTATTTCCTCTAATGGAATATCCCAAAACATTAATGGATAGAGATTTTTTGAAGGTTATTATAGCTCGATGAAAGGTTAGTTGGTTATTTCTTCTAAAAATAAGGTTTTATATTAAAGTAATTTTATTGATGAATTAATTGTATAAGGATCATGATCTTCCTTGAGTATATCATTGATCATAAAATAGAACAATTGTTAGTTATAAAAATTTGGTCTAACTTGGATCTAAGCCGAAAAAAGTGGAGCAGCATAGAGTCGGTTAGAGGAGTTATGTTTGAGTCACTATGAGTTGAGATGAAGAATAATAATAATATTTTGATACCATGTGGAGCCTTATGAAGTAAACTTAGTGTGTCTCAAGTATAATACTAGTTTTTTTAAATAAAGAGGGAGTTCTAAAGGGTTATAATTTTGTGATGATTGGATTTTTTTGTAAAATAGAGAATAAAACTAAGGTGTTTTCCCATTTTTGGGGTGCTACCCAAGGTAATCCAAATTTCTCATATAAAAAATAGGAATAAGTTATATATCTCAAAATAATTAGTCATTATAGGCTAAAATTTAATTTCAAGATCAAGTAGTGATTCTAGTGACATCTCATGAGTCTTAAACTTTATTTGGATTTTTTTTACTTTTATTATAAAATTTATCTGTTTCTTGGATTATATGATGATTATTATTCTTGTTCAAAACTAATTAAATTATTCTTGAACTATTAAAAATGAATTTTTATTATCAATTTTCCAATTTATATATAATGGCCTGAATTGAATTATTGAGTGAAGTAATGTGTGTTTTCATGGCATGATATTGGAATCAACTTTGATTTTATTGTTTAAATTTATTTTTATTGAATGAGATTTATGATAAAAATTTATTTTTGGTTAAAAATTTCTGTTTATTGATTGTTTAACACTTTGATCATCACTTATAAGAAACAGTTCACTTGTATTGTGATTTTAGTGTGAGTTCTCATCATTAAATAGTCTAATTTTTTTAGTTTATGATCATAGGTTATGCATGGTGTAACACCCTAAGATTTTAGAATATATTTTATTTTAAAATAAATATGATGTGTTCGATTAATTGTGATGCATGAAACATTGAATTTATGTGAATAATTCTTTAATACTATATAAAAATAAAATATGTTACTAGATAGTTAAATAATATTGATAAGTAAAAAAATTTGTAAAATTAAAATGGTTCTATTTCACATGGGTAAATATGATTGATACTAGAGAAATTGTTTTTTTAAGTGTGCAATGAATGAATGAAAATTAAATTTTTATTATTTTCACACACCTTTGATGAAAAAGTGAGAAACCTCATAAAGTAAAATACAAAACATAAAACACTAAAAGACATAGTCAAACCATTAAAATCAAGTTTAATTATTTTAGAAGAATTTTCCTAAAATAATTTTAGTTGAAGTCCATCCATTTGTATTTGTATCTGGGTCGTCCTTGATCAGGTCTTAGAACCAATAAGGCATATTGTCCCATGTTTGAATGAAATCCTCTATAGATATATTCCTTTCATCGAATATTCTTGTTAGAATAAGGTATTTCTTTTTTTTTCTAATCACACTTATCTTTATTTGTGTTCACTAATATCATTCTCTCATACATCTGGTCTGCAACCTCATTAGGGGCCTTAATCAGAAAGGCATCCTCTAGCGTTTCTTCTTCCGAATAGTTGATGATCTCCCATGTTGTTCCCTTATAATAATACTCTTTACCTACCTCTTATAGATGACCAGATATCCTAGGTAAAAAATCATTATTAAAATATCTGCCACTATGGGGTCTCCCTACATCTCGTTAGAGTCATCCTTCACACCAATTGCTTTTTCTTGTACCTTATAGACTCCACCTTTATATTCCTTATCAATAGAAGTTAAGACACAATACATCTTATTGGGCCTCAACTTCAGGACAGATCTTATATCCATGGGCTTGTTAAGGTCATAATAATTTTTCTTCCATTTCTATTTCTTCCCCTTGATTAGAATGAAGCTCCATGAATCCCTAGATCCCTTATTCCCCTTCTTTATCCTTGGGTTGTGCATCCCTCTATCATGTCATCCCTCTGCACTATCTCAAGAACCAGAAGTCCCATCACTTGAATCTGATCTAGAAAATCATTTCCCCTCCTTGAGGGAATCTTCCCACATAGGTTCAATTAGTTCCAAAATCGTCTCTTCTATTCCCAAGCCCTAAAAATGGTTAATCAGGTTTAAGAAAGACAGGTTCCTTCTTGGACTAGTCTTAGAATTCAACCAATCATCATAACCTTACAATGATTTCTCCCAAAACCTGAAATCTAATTAAATATCCCTCTATTTTCCCTTGTATCTCTACTTCAAGGTTATTTCCACTACCAGATCATATAGCCCCTATGTAGGAGCCTGAAATCGATTTGAAGGGGTAAGAATCCAACACTGTTAGCACTCACCCCCTCAGTTCCCACTGAACCCAAAGGATCTTTCACAATAGCCTAGGGACCCCCCATATAATTATTAAAGTGATAGAAAATGTCATCCACCTTTGGTTCTCCCTCATGTGGCCCACAGTGCGCAACATTCGTGTCACGACCCGTCCTAGTGGGGCCTGAGCCGCAACTCCCCAAGCCCGCCTCCAATAGGCCAGGGGATGGTGACTATCACCGAGTAGGCATGTTACTAACATGGGAGGCATTGCCTATAAACCTGTACACACGCACACACATCTCCAAGCCCACAAAGCTGAAAAGTAAAAACTATTAAAAATGGAAATGCATGCATACACTAAAAATCCCAACCAACAGAGTACGACAGGAAAGTAAAGTACAGTAATGTAAAAACCTGGGCCAAAAGTACAAGCCCACTAAAAGAAAATCTATAACAAAGTCCAACCTGTAAAGAAAGGTATTGGGACTGCAATCCGTAGCTGTAGGAACACACCTCGGCCAGTATAATCTCACTGAGCACCGTCTGGTCCCGGTCCGCCTAGAATCCTGTCAAAGGATCACTCGTCTGCACAAGACATGACACGTGCGGGCAAAGCCCGTGAAGGGGTGAGTCAAACAATACCCAGTAGGACACCCCGAAACCACAAAGGAATAAAACAAGGGAAATACAACAAAGTAAAGATACAATCATCTCTACACAGTATATGTTTATAGAACATATAACAAGAATATCCAGATATACTCATGCACAATCGACTATCGCGAAACCACCACTAAGATCCAGCTCGAAGATTCTACTAAGCACGAAACAAGGAGAACACACTCCTAGGTATGAAGAGAGAGATACGAAGTAATCGTTCTAGGAGAACACACTCCACAAGTACTTGAGAATATGATACTCAGATGAGGATTGCAACCAATAGCCATGGGGTGATTCCAACAACTCAGTCTGAACTAATCCGCTAAGCAGAGGATTGGCGCCCGGGTAAAGTAGGTCACGTCGATACCAAGAACTATACTTAGGGTTCTAGGAATGAATAGAGGATCTGGCTCTAAGTCTCATAGAGGGGATTCCAACAACTCTATTCAGGAAGTCCTGCTGAAGGGATCATACTCCTGTACGTAGGAAATGATAACAAAAACCTTCAGGGGAAAGACCATGGGTACAAACCCTAAGGAATCTAGTCCAAGTCACAGAATACAACTGGCTCAATCCATGTAAAACAAGTTACACGGCATGTATTATGGTTACACGCCGTGTTCCTTGACTCTGGGTAATTCCCATGTAAACAACCCGTGTCTACAGTCCAGGTGTGTAAAACTAGACTACACGGCATGTAGGAGGATCACACACCGTGTTCCTTGACTACGGGTACTGCCCGTGTAAACGGCCCGTGTCTCTAGGCTTGTCGTATAAAAATTAACTACACAGTGTGTAGAAGGATTACACGCCATGTCCGAGCACCTGGGGTTCACTCCGTGTACACTGGCCATGTGCCCGTACACGGTCTATGTCCATGTCACCTGCCCATGTACTAGTACACGGGGTATCTCGTGTATCTGGCCGGGGAAGGGTATAGACGCCGTGTCCTTGGCCGTGTAACCAAACCGTGTCCGTGTACTCCCGGAGTACACGCCAGGTGGTCCTCCGACGAACACTAGCCGTGTATCCCATACTACACGCCGTGTAGTCAGGATTTTTCAGAACCGTTGTCTTCCTCCTTGCGCCTCGGCCAATCTTCCGGATTTCTATTCTGTCGTCCGTTTACTGTGAAACTCAAGATGCTGGTTCGTTTCATCATCCTAACACTGAATCAGGGTGTTTCAGACCTTCGATAAGCTCGAAAAACAAGTGTTGATTCATCCGAAATAAAATGCCCAAAAAACCCATATCTCCCGATCCTCTCTGAATCGTCCATCGCCACCGTAGTCGCACCTCCGTAGCATCGTTCCAGGGTTGGATCTACAATATCAGATCATTACGCCAACAAACAAACATCCAAAGATCAACTTCCTCCAAGAATGCGTAGAACACACACGAAGAACGTGAGAAGTCGGGGAAGAAAGGCACAACAAATCGAGAGGGACGAACCTCGATCGATGTTCGTGTGGATCTTGGGTTTTCATCGTTATAAGATTAAACGAAACAAAAATAACTTCAAGAATCAAATCCCCAAAATCCCTACAAAATCCAATCCCGAAAATACGATCGATCCGTGGGCTAATCTGTTTGTGGGTTAGTCTGCGTTCATCATAGGAATCAAGAACGGGGAAAGGAAACCAAAATCAAACATTCTACCTGGATCCGCGACGTTTGTTGGCAAAGATCCGATCACCACATTGTCATCACCGGTGAAATTCGTCAAGAACGTCGTCGCCGCGTTGGGGGTTTCCTCTAGAGATTTCCAGAGCCTCCAAGGGTTTTAGGGTTATGAGGTCTATAACCCTGGACCCCTACGCAACCCTTTATTTAAAAGGATAAAAATATATTTGCTGCAAAAATATTTAATAAAATATCTTTAATAAAAATATTTTATTACAGTTACATCCAAAAACTAGATTTCACCACCGACCTACGCCAGCTCATGTTAGGCCTCGCCTAAGGTAAAATCGCTGCTCTGAACGCAATGGTACCCCCAGATTTCCAATTTGAGAACCCGTTCAGGAGTTATTACACATTTTCATGAAAACCACATGTGCGTGTTATTTAATTATTTAATTAAATTCAAACATTTGTTCCGGGCTCATCAGGCCTCAGAACTGCATGTCATCATATCGCCTGGTCTCAAAAGAATTCCCAAATAATAATAAAATAAAATACGGGGAAATCCAAGACATTACATCACACCCACCTTAGGGCTTTACATCCCCGAAAAGCCAAAACAAAGGCTACTCAAAAATATGTGGGTATTGAACATGAATCTGAGCCTCCCACTCCCACGTGCTCTCCTGAAGATTCTCGTGCTACCAACGAACAGACACTAAGGGAATAGATCACCCACAAAGGATCTTCTCCTGCCGATCCTTGATCTCCACTGGGTACTCAGCAAAGGTCGCTTTATCATCAATGTCCAGCTCTCCCTAGTTGATAACGTGTGATGGATCATGCACGTACCTCTGCAGCTACGACACATGGAAGACGTTGTGTACCCGATCCATCTGAGGAGGTAGAGCCAAGCAGTATGCCACCTCTCCAACTCTACTCAGAATCTGAAAAGGGCTGATGAACCTCGGATATAGCTTGCCGCATCGGCCAAATCTCCACAGTCCCCGTCGAGGTGAGACTCGAAGGAACACATGGTCTCCCTCCTTGAACTCCAATGGCCTCCGTCTCCTATAGGCATAAGACTTCTGCTGACTCTGTGCAGTCTTCATCCTCTCCTGGATAACCTGAACCTTCTCCGTAGTATCTCGCACCATCTATGGGCCCATGAGTGATGACTCTCTTGGGTCAGTCCAGCAAAGTGGTGACCTGCAAGGTCACCCATACAAAGCCTTGAATGGTGCCATAAAAATAGTGTAATGATAACCATTGTTATACGAAAATTAAACTAGTGGTAGGTGATCCTCCCAGCTATGAACAAAGTCAAGTATGAAAGCTCGTAGCATATCCTCCAGAACCTGGATGGTCCGCTCTATCTGACCATCAGTCTGAGGATGAAATGCTGTGCTCAAGCGTAACTGAGTCCCAAAAGCATCCTGCAATCCCTTCCACAACCGGGATGTGAAACAAGTATCACGATATGATATGATCATGGATGGAACTCCATGAATTCAAACTATCTCCTGCATGTAGAGGTGTCCCAAGATCTCTACTGAACTCTGCTCCTGTATGGCTAGGAAGTGGGCCGACTTGGTGAGTTGGTCAATGATCACCCCGATGGCATCGTGTCCCCTGGACGTACGTGGTAAACCCATCACAAAGTCCATGGATATCCTATCCCAATTCCACTCTGGCACCTCAAGGGGCTAAGTCAAACCTGCTGAAACTTGGTGCTCAGCCTTTACTTGCTGACAAGTAAGGCACCGAGAAACAAACTCTGCCACACTCTTCTTCATTCCTGGCCACCAGAACTGACGTCGGAGGTCCTGGCACATCTTTTCCATGCCTGGATGCACCGCCAAAGGAGATGTATGGAACTCCCTCAGAAAATCTTCCCGCAAAGTCACCGGTACTACTATGCACCCTCTGAAAAGAACAATGTGCTCCCCACCTTTTGAATATCTGTCGGCAGCATCACCTGCGGAAATATGAGCACATAGAGTCTCCCAGCTAGCATCCTTGAGTTGTGCTTCCCTGACTTGCTGTAAGAGTGGATGGGTAACAAACATCGACTGAAGGTAAGCTCCCTCATCTCTCTCCATGAAGGATAACTATAAATAGGCCAATTTCCTCATCTCCTCATCCAGCAACTTCGAACTGGATTTCCTGCTGAGAGCATCTGCCACAACATTCCCCTTCCCAGGAGTATAAAAGATTTCAAAGTTGTAATCCTGTAGGAACTCAAGACACCACCTCTGTCTCAAATTCAGATCCTTCTGAGAAAATATATATCTGAGACTCTTGTGATCAGAGTATAGGATAAACCGCTCACCTATCACGTAGTTCCACCACATCTTCAACACGAAGACTACCGCTGCCAACTCAAGATCATGGGTCACGTAGTTCTACTCGTGTGGACTCAACTGACATGAGACATAGGTAGTCACCGCTTGCCTCTGCATCAGGACACAACCAATCCCGGTTCTTGATGCATCGCAGAACACCACGTACTCGAAACCCTCTTCTGGTAGTCTCAAGATCGGGGCACTCGTCAGACTCTGTCTCAACTTCTAAAAAGCCTGCTGTCATTTCTCAGTCCACACGAAAGGCTGCCCCTTTTGGGTCAAAGTCATCATGGGTGCTGAAATCATGGAGAAATCAATAATGAATCTCCGATAGTAGCCTGCCAACCCAAGGAAACTTCATACCTCCGTCACGCTCCGGGGTGGATCCCATGCTAACACTTCCTCTACCTTGGCTGGGTCCACTGCTATATCATATACTGAGATAACATGTCCCATAAAGTGGACCTCCTGTATCCAGAATTGACACTTCGAGAGTTTTCTGTACAAATGGTGCTCTCGGAGTGTGTCTAGAACCATCCTTAGGTGTCTCACGTGCTCCTCCTCGGACGCAGAATACACAAGGATGTCATCGATGAAGACCACTAATAACTGATCTAGATAGGGATAAAAGATTCGGTTCATGAGTCCCATAAACACTATCGGGGAATTCGACATGCCTAAGGGCATCACCAAGTACTCATAGTGACCATAGCGACATTTGAAAGTCATCTTAGGTATATCCTCATCCTGTACTCACAAATGGTGATAGCTTGATCGTAGATCAACCTTCTATAACAATCGTGCCCCTCTTAACTGGTCGAATAGGTCATCGATCATCGGTAGTGGATACTGGTTCTTCACAATCACCTAATTCAAGCACTGGTAATCCACACACAGCCTCAAGATCCTGTCTGCCTTCTTGGAAAACAATACTGAGGCCGCCTAGGGTGAAACAATAGGTCTCACGAAGCCCTTCCTCTGCAAGTCTTCCAGCTGCACTCTCAGCTCACGACGCTCTACAGGAGCCATTCGATATGCTGATGCTAATATCAGTGTAATCCCAGGTTGCAACTCAATGTAGAAATCTATCTCCCGATGGGGAGGTAGTCCGAGGAAATCCTCTAGAAAGACGTCCTCGTACTCAGCCACTGTTGCTGGAAACTAGAAACTCGTAACATCTACTGAGCCAAGGGCTAGGCTAGCCAACTGATGTGAAATCGGTTGTACCTTCCTACGCACGAGTCCATCCTGTACTGCCTGGGTATCTTTTTCATCGATGAAGGAGAACCTAGTTCCATCACGGAGGACACACCGCACCCTTCACCTAAAACAGTCAATCTGGGCATGAAATGTGGATAGAAAATCCATACCAATAATGACATCGTAAGGCCTCGACGCTACCACCAAGAGGTTCCAACTGAAACTCTCACCTCCAATGGTCAGGTCACACTGTCTGCAAAGGTGTGTGATCTATGAATCTTCTCCAGTCGGTGTTTCTAAGCGTAAGGGTCGAGTCAATGGCTCAATTGGAATCTCAAGGTCTCGAACAAGATAAGCATCCAAAAAATAATGACTAGCACCTATGTCTATCAGTATGGAAACCAAATTATAAAAGACACAGATTGTACCTCTAATCATTCTAGGAGTACCTGGGTCATAAGCCTCCGCTGCTTGCAGCTGCCCCTGACTCTGTCCACCAGCTCCTTGAGCTAGGGGTGGACCTCCTAGGGGTGGTGGTGGTAGAGGGTCAAAACGCCGACCACCTCCAGCTGCTCTCCTAGATCCTCTACCACATACGATTCCCCAAGGATCTATCTTCTCCACACATTTCCTCTGCCTCGGTGGTCCATCCACTACTCCCATGTCAGTAGTACGACTGGTCAGTCAATATCGAGAAGGATGTCCCCTACCATCATAAGAGTAGCATCACCTCTCTTGAGGCTGGATAGATGCGCCCTATGAACCCTGTACGGAAGATCCCATGTCCTGGGATCTCATCTGAAAATGTCTCCCACGCTTGGGTACCTGACGTCGGCTCCCAACTGCTGAGGTCTCTGCTCCAGCTCACTCACTACTGACAACTATCGACTGTCTCTGCTCTTCCAAGAAGCTCTCGACCACCAAATCCCGCTCAAGCACCCCAGCATAAGTAGGAATGCTCATGGGGATGATGCTAGATCGAATGTCTCTATGAAAGCCCCGATCAAAAGTCTGAGATCTGAAGTACTGATCCCTGACCAAATCCATCGAGTACCATGAGAGGTCGGTAAACCTCGATGAATAGTCAGCCACCGTCATGGTTCCCTGCTGGAGCTGAAGAAGCTCCTATATACATACCACTCTCAGGGTAACCAGTGAAAACTACTCTATGAAGAGATGATCAAACTCCGACCACAAAAGAGTCGCCTCGTTGTGGGTCTGGATAACCAAACTCCACCATCGTCCTGTCGAGCCTTGTAGAAGGCTCGCTGCCAGGATCACCATCTGGTCTGCTGGTGTCCTGACCAAACAGAAGACTCTGGCCACTACCTCAAGCTAGTCCTCTACTGCCTGAGGGTCAAGCTCGCCTCAAAACCTGAGGGGCCTCTGTCTCTGAAACTCATGGAGTGCGCTCAGCCTGCACTCCTCCTCCACTGGTACAACAGGCACTAAACACTACTCCACAGGTGGTGGAATAACTGGCACACCACCCGAAGGTAAAACTGGGGGATCTGGTCCCTGTATCAAAGCTTTATCACTGAGGGGGTCATACTCATGATTGAGCTGCTAGATTCTAGAGGGTGCGCATCACGGAGGCATCCTGGAAAGAAACAAGATGTATATCGGTCAATGAGTATATCTGGAGATATGACTCAAGAAGGACATGGAAACCACCACCCATTCCTACATGATGAATGTACCATTATTTTCCCCTATAACTAGTGTTCTCATCTTCCAAATCAAAAAGTATGTTATCAGAGTCCTGGTGTATAGATACATCGGCCGCCTGTACCAACACTAGGGTCCCTGGCCTAAAATCCTAACTTGAAACACTTAACACTGTTTCCCCAAACCAACTCACAGACTCTCGATCCGATGGTATAACTGACCACCTATGATACCACTCTATCACGACCTGTCCCAGTGGAGCCCGAGCCGAAACTCCCCAAGCCCGCCTCCAATAGGCCAGGGGCTGGTGACTAGCACCGAGTAGGCATGTTACTAACATGGGAGGCATTGTTTATAAACCTATACACATGAACAAACATCTCCAAGCCCACAAAGCTGAAAAGTAAAAACTACTAAAAATGGAAATTCATGCATACACTAAAAATCCCAACCAATAGAGTACGATAGGAAAGTAAAGTACATTAATGTAAAACCCTGGGCCAAAAGTACAAGCCAACCAAAAAAAATCTGTAACAAAGTCCAACCTGTAAAGAAAGGTACTGGGACTACAATCCATAGTTGTAGGAACACACCTCGACCTGTCTGATCTCACTGAGCACCATCCGGTCCTGGTCCACCTAGAATCTAGTCAAAGGCTCGCTCATCTGCACAAGACACGACACATGCTGGCAAAGCCCGTGCAGGGGTGAGTATAACAATACCCAGTAGGATACCCTGGAACCACAAAGGAATACAACAAGGGAAATACCTCAAAAGAAAGATACAGTCATCTCTACACAGTATATGTTTACAGAAAATATAACAAGAATATCTAGATATACTCATGCATGATCGACTATTGCAAAACCACCACTAAGATCCAGCTCGAATATTCCACTAAAAACGAAATAAGGAGAACACACTCCTAGGTATGAAGAGAGAGATATGAAGTACTCATTTTGGGAGAACACACTCCACAAGTACTTGAGAATATGATGCTCAGATGAGGATCACAACCAATAGCCATGGGGTGATTCCAACAAATTAGTATAAACTAATATACTAAGCAGAGGATCGTCGCCTGGGTAAATTAGGTCATGTCGATACCAAGAACTCTACTTAGGGTTATAGGAATGAATAGACAATCCGACTCTAAGTCTCACAGAGGGGATTCCAACAACTCTATTCAGAAAGTCCTGCTGAAGGGATCAGACTTCTGTACGTAGGAAATGATACCAGAAACCTTCAGGGGAAAGACCAAGGGTACGAACCCTAAGGAATCTAGTCCAAGTCATAGAAGACAACTAGCTCAAGCCATGTAAAACAAGTTACACGGCATGCAGTATGGTTACACGCCATGTTCCTTGACTCTGGGCACTGCCCGTGTAAACGGCCCGTGTCTCCAGTCTAGGTGTGTAAAACTAGACTACACAGCGTGTAGGAGGATCACACGCCGTGTTCCTTGACTCTGGGTACTGCCCATGTAAACGGCCCGTGTATCTAGGATTATCATATAAAAAGTAACTACACAATGTGTATAAGGATTTCACGCCATGTCCGAGCACATGGGGTTCGCTCCATGTACACTGGTCATGTGCCCATACATGGTCTCTGTCCGTGTCGCCTACCCGTGTACCAGTACACGGGGTATCCCATGTATCTGGCCAGGTCTGGCCGGGGAAGGGTATACACATCGTGTCCTTGTCCATGTACCCAACCTGTGTCCGTGTACTCCCGGAGTACACGCTAGGTGGTCCGCCGACAAACACACACCATGTAGACCATACTACACATCGTGTAGTTGGGATTTTCCAGAACCGTCGTCTTCCTCCTCACGCCTCGTCTGATCTTCCGGATTTCGATTCTGTCATCCGTTTTCCACAAAACTCAATACACTGGTTCATTTCGTTATCCTAACACCGAATCCCAGTGTTTCAGACCTTCGATTGGCTCGGAAAACAAGTGTTGATTCATTCAAAATAAAATGACCAAAAAAACCCATATCTCTCGATCCGCTCCGAATCGTCCTCCTCCACCGCAGTCGCACCTTCGTAGCATCGTTCTGGGGTTTGATCTACAATCTCGGATCATCGCACCAACAAACGAATGCGCAACGATCGACTTCCTCCAAGAACGCATAGAACACACACGAAGAACGCGGGAAGTCAGGGAAGAAAGGCACAAAAAATAAAGAGGGATGAACCTCGATCGATGTTCATGTCGATCTTGGTTCGTCATCGTTATAAGATTAAACGAAACCAAAATAACTCCAATAATCAAATCCCCAAAATCCCCGCAAAATCCCATCCCGAAAATACGATCGATCCACGGGATAATCTATTCGTGGGTTAGTTTGCATTCGTCGTAGAAATAAAGAACGGGGAAAGGAAACCAAAATCAAACATTCTACCTGGATCTATGGCGTTCGTTGGCAAAGATGTCGTTTTCGCCAGCGAAATTCATCAAGAACGTCATCACCGCATTGGGGGTTTCCTCCAGAGCTTTCCAGAGCCTCCAAGGGTTTCAGGGTTATGAGGTCTGTAACCCTGGACCCCAAATCAACCCTTTATTTAAAAGGATAAAAAGATATTTTCTGCAACAAGAATTAATAAAATATCTTTAATAAAAATATTTTATTACAGTTACGTCCAAAAACTAGATTTCACCACCGACCTACGCCAGCCGATATTAGGCCTCACCTAAGGTAAACTCACTGCTCTGAACTCAATAGTGCCCTCGAATTTTTGATCCGAGCACCCGTTCAGGAGTTATTCCATTTTTTCAGGAAAACCACACGTGCACGTTATTTAATTATTTAATTAAATTCAAACATTTGTTCCGAGCTCACCGGGCCTCGGATCTGCACGCCGTCACATCCCTTGATCTCAAAATAATTCCCACATAAAATTAAAATAAAATACAGGGAAATCCGAGACATTAAAATCTTCCTTACATTGATTAACTATAACACCAAATTGTATTTGTTCCATCAGACCTTCACTAGAACCACACACCAAACCCTTACCCCTACCTCCTAAACCCGTGTCCATTTACTGATATATTTTTATTCTCCCATGCCTATAAACTACCATCGAGTGACCTATTTTCTTACACAGAGAGAAAAAAACAATCCAAGAATAAAAATAATAGGTTTTTTGTAGCAAAACTTATCCCTAACTGTAATCCAAACTTACTCATCTGGACTTCTTGAAACATCAACTTCTACAGAGATTCAAGTAGAAATAGGGTGAAAAACTGATCTAGTTCTACTTTCATAACATAGATATCAACCAATGAGATTCCCTAGCATTATCATAATTGAATAATTTTAACACAGTAATTGGAGTTCAGGGAAACTAAACCAAATTTTCATGGTCGAGGTATTAGGCTTCATTTGAAAATCATAAGTCCACCTGAATAAATAGAATTGGGATTTGTTGTAGATGTGGGGGGTATTAGACCAATCCCTGACCAAGATGTTCTCTAATGAAAACTTAATCATTATGTTCCTATTGTTAATAATACATACTATTGATCGATCTTATAAACCCCAATATCCAAAAATAAACTCGTCGAATGAATCCACCAAAGGATGATATTGTTTAAACCATTCAATAAGTGTTAGATTCAGAAGAGACTAGGAATCATTGAAATCCTATGACAAAATCGAAATTTGTGGGAATTATTTGAACATATATGGAAGGAGTGATAATAAATTCATTTTATGCTTTGAAAATGCATTTTTTCTAAAAATGGGTTTTATGCATTTTTTCATGTACATTTGAATTAATTTTTCCACCTTTAGAAATTTTATTAGATTAAATGAACTTCGTTATTTAATTCATCAATTAAAAATTATATTAGGGTGATTTTTTGGAATATTTCTGAAATTATTAATTTTTAGGTGAATAGTGAAAAATATCGATTTTAAAAAAACTATCACTTTTATAGAATTATTATGACATCCCGCCTTTTTATCACATTAACTTTCATTAAATTATACAAAACCGAGGATCTTTAAGGTTTAGTGTCTTGGAAACCAAGAACTTAATACATGAAAACATAAAACATTCTTCTTAAACACTTTAAAGGATTCTTCATTATTTATCCTAAGTTCATTACAGCATCTCATAACTTGGGAGCATACATCAAAGGAAAGGGTGAGAAAAAGGCCCAGTAAGGGAAACGAGAGAAACATTTTACATGTGAACTTGAGATACATCAATAAATTAATGGAAAAAAACTTTAAGGAATGAGAAAGAAATCAAGAGGCATATCATAATAAAAATAACGTGTTTCATAACTTGAAGATGTGGCTACAAAATTTAACTTAGACAATCATGAACATATCACCAAGGTCCATCCCCAAGGTGTCATTTTAAATTACCAAGGTTATTCCCCAAGGTATCGTTAAAATTGTAATCTCTAGTGGTTACATCATTACCCAATGAATTGGAGCGCTATCAGGGTGCACCCTTAAATTTGTCTTTATTATCATGTGAGCCACATATATCATCATAAAAAAATTCATAAATAACCCATATAAAATAAAAGAAATGGGTTTCATTTCATAATAATCACATTTTAAAAATTGCTTTAAAGACGTGATCTTTATGTCACTTTAAACCCATGGAAAAGGAAAGCGGGTCTCATGTATGTAGATCCTAGAATTTAAAATAGAACATTTTGATATATATGTGAATACCCCTGTAGAATAAATATTTTTGAGTATTCACTTAATAAAATAACATAATTTGAGAAAAAGAGAGAGACATTTTGAGATGAAAATTTGGCAGCATAACAACCATGTTGTAGGGTTTTAGAAGACACTGAAAAGAGAGGGGACATGGGTCATCTACTCATAAATGATCCATAAAAAAATAGAGGGAAAAAATATAAAGGATATAAGAACATGGTAATGAAATTTTAAAGACATACCATATGAAATGAAAAACATGGAAGGAAGACAATAATAATATTTCTCTTATGAAAATTCGGCAGCCTAATGATATCACTTAAAACTTCAAAAAAAGAATTGACGAGATAAATAGGGTCTCTCATCATATGAAAATAAAAGATTAGTATGATAAATATAGAGATAATACCCCAACATAATAAAAAGGAACTTTAAATACTTGACATGAAAATAGAACTTGAAAATGAGAAGGGTGAAAGAATCCCTTAAAAATTTGACAGCCTAACGGCGCCACTTAAACATTCTTAAAACAAATTGATGAGAGAAAGAGGGGGTCTCTCATCATATGAACATGAAAAATACAGTAGGATGAATATAAAATAATATCCCCAACATAAGAACATGGAGCATAAAAGAAATTACATAAAAGAGAGTACTTGGAAAGAAAGAGAGAGGTAGGATCCCTTTCCATGAAGAGTAACTTCGAAATATTGAAGTTTTGGACCTTTGGGAGGCTTGAGGGCACCTTGGGAGGAATCCTTGGGAGGTAAAGAGACCAGAACTTCATTGAGGAGGATTTTTGAATGGAAATGATGAGATAATGGCTTGTTATTTGTATGGGAAGTGAGGGGACAAGGCATTAATGGCCAAGGGACACCTCATTGGTGGTATTGGCAAAACCACGGGCTTTTCCATGGTATTTTCTCATGGTATTGGCCACTTGGGACACCTCATACCTTATCTTACTATTCATAAGTCGACCATCCCTTAAAATATCTCATGACATCATCATGATGTAGTTATGATGTCATTAAACATACCAAAACCCTAAAACTGTATTTTTACTATTCACCGAAAATTCAACTTTTTCAGAAAACTCCCAAAAATTTACCTTAACATAATATCAATGCTCAGAATTCAAAAATAAACTCCATTTTATAAAAATAATTTTCTAACTTTTTTAAATAAAAACACTATTCACCGAAAATTCATTTTTTTAGAAAAAACCCCAAAAATTACCTTAACATAATATATATGTTCTGAATTCAAAAATAAAGTTCATTTATAAAAATAATTTTCTAAATATTTTTAATTTAATTTTTTAATTAAAAAACACTATTCACCCCAAAAAAACTAATACTTGACTAATAATTTCTGAAACAGTTATTTACCTATTTTATTGAATCACATTACTTAATCAAGCTGCCTATATTATATTAATACCTTCTTTAAGTGAAATTACTAATCCATTTGGTCACATTACTAATCCTATGCGTAAAATCACTATTCATAAATTACTATTCACCAAAAATTAAGTTGATCTTATTAGACTCCAAATTTCTTACTGAACACATTTGAAGAAGACCATTTTTTGAAAATCATTACACATCATTAATTATTTAAGGTTTACAAAAATATTTTAAATTATCCCTTTTTTTTCAAATTCATCAATAATATACATCCTACATTAATCCAAACATTTGAAAATTTACAAACTTCACCATAAGAAGAAAACAAAATTTTATTTATCACAAAGGATTACACAAAGCAGTTACGGTCTCCTTACATATCCCCTTATAACCCCAGCATAGGACCTAAGTGTAAGGTGTGCTAAGGTGAGAGAATCTGAGGGCGGCTCGACCAACATTGCACGAGTAGTAATTTCTATCAGTTTGAACTTCTCGCAAAGGAGATTCCATTCTATCTTCACACGATGAAGTTCGGCTTAGGTTTGGTCCAGAGTAAAGCCTAGTGGTTCTACCTCCTTCCCATGTTCTATTAGATGGGCTTCGATTGGCCCGAGACTACTGGATGAGGCCATCAAATCTTCTTTCTATATTAATTAACCAAGATCACTTCTATTTAGAGACAATAATTACAACATTTAGTTTCCAATGGTCATATAACAGTCGAAACCCAATGGTCTCTTTTTAATTATACTCATGTTATCAAATAAAACAGTTTTGTTGAGTATAAAATAAAATAACACACAAAATTAGGAAACAATATTTATTCAAAATTTTGGCTCGTTACATTCTTCCCCACTTAAGAAATTGTGTCTTCGCAATTTTTAAAATTGGTCTTGGAAATTTCATTGAAAGTCCCACATTGGAAAAGGAGTCAGTAAAAATATTACTTTAAAAGAAAGAAAGGGAAGTACAAAGGTCACCCGAGTTAACTCATACTAGGATTCCATGTAGGGAAACATGGATATGGAAGAGAAAAAAAAGGGTCATGTTATCATGGAGAGTGATATAAAACATGATTAAGAGAAAGTTAACCACAAGAAAATCACAAACTTATGATGTGTGTAAACGGTCTTTGATTACCCAGCAGGAAACTTAAACCAACAACATTTTTGTTTTATGTTCCTTTTAATAATTTTGAGGATTTAATTTACTACATAGAATAAAAACATAAGGAAATATACCTACCTTCAAGTAGAGTTTCATCCATTAATAAGTTTCTAACAAAACTAATATTTTATACAAATGATGAGCTTTCAAAAAAACTTGGTCTCATCAAAAGCACAAGAATCATCTTCTAGAGAATCACATAATACAAAAAAGATTAACTATCCATTTCTTCTATCTTTAAACATTATCCCAAAAACAGAAAGGGTAAGATAAAACAACTCTTCAGAAAGAAAGAACCCCATAGGAAGGGAAACTACTTTTAAATCTTCAAAATTACATGGTACTACCCAAAGTTCATCATAGATCATTCCATAAATAACTGTCCTTAAAATTCCTCAAAATAAACAAAACTAAGATTGAAACCCAAATATAAGAAGGATTTGATAACATAGTCTTACAAGATAAACATTATCATTCATCTCCAAAAAATATCAACAACTTCTAACATATTATAACAAAAGTAACTAACCTAAACATATTTTACCCAATATAGGTTAATAATTTCCATAAGTAACCTAAATTATTATAAGTTCACCTTAAATTCATCGATTCTTCAAAATATAATTCAACCTTTACTCCTCAAATAAAATACCGTAGTAATCTATTTACCTCGATCATATAGGGTTCCCAAAATAGTGAACGTCTTCCAAAATAATAATCATCTTTTAATCCCCCAATCATCTTTTTTTTCAAGAAGAATAGATTCACAACATCAACATGTGGTACATAACAATAGATGTTTTACTTAATGATATAAAACCATCTTAGGTAGTGACTTTATGTTCTTAGAAAACATTAAATATATGCTCATAGGGAACGAACTAAAATACAACATGACATAGACAATTATTGAGAAGAAGTTACATGTACTTTAGTCATCATGATCCATCTCAGCATAGGACTTGCATTGTTCCCTTGTCCTTGAAGATTGTTGATGCTCATCATGCTTCTCATCCCTTCCAAGAGAGAATTTCCTTGGATAATGTCTAACTTCTCCACATTTACAACATTGAAAAGTATATGGTACATTAGATCGAACCTTATCTCTATTCATCACATTATCCATTTTTTAAAGCAATTGGATACTTTATGCCCTATCACCCCACACTTAAAACATCTCCCGGTTCCTTTGTGAAATTCTCCTTGGTGCCCCTTTCCACACTTTTTGCACAAAGTAAATTGGGTCTTCTTACCCTTATCAACTTTATCAGATGAAAATCCTTGAGACTTCGTCTTCCTCTTACTTGATTAATTTGGGCATTCCACTAAGTACCAATTATTAATTGTGATTTTTGATAGCTGGTTTGGCATAATCACAATATGTTCAACTTGATCTCTCGTCATCTCTATCATATTAATAGGGCAATCGTCACATTTCCTATCACATTGGTTATTGGGACATGTTCTCCCATTTCCAGCCATTAACTAAGAAAATAAAGTATAATTACGGGGCTTAAATACTTAGCCAATAATCATTAAAAGGAAACTTAAATCATAGAAGGATAAAATTGTAGAAGAAAAGTATACCCTAACTTGTGATCCCCTAGGTTCCAATCTAGGTTATCCAGGATCATATATTCTAATGTGAATCTTTATTTTATTTTGTCTTTGTCCCTTTAATAATGGTTCATACAAATCTTATGAATTTACCAAAGCATGTACCCCGAGAGTGTCAAACCAAGAGTGCATCAAGGCCTGTTTTCGTGCACCAGGTTACCCCGAGTCAAGCCCGAAACACCTTGTTAGAGTTTTCACTCCTAGGAACATCTGTGTCAGAGCCACCTCTACTTGTTCGTATCCAGACAGGGATTTATTTGTTTGGAACCCATTTACTCAATACTCACCAAAATACTAGGAATATTTCCTATATTTAAACTTTTCTATAGGGTTATTCCTAAAGATTTCATATCCTAATTTCCACAAATAACTAAACCATCCTTTGATACCAACTATGAAATCCCGCCTTTTTATCACATTAACTTTCATTACATTATACAAAACCAAGGATATTTAAGGTTTAGTGTCTTGGAAACCAGGAACTTAATACATGAAAACATAAAACATTCTTCTTAAACACTTGAAAGGCTTATTCATTGTTAATACTAAGTTCATTACAACATCTCATAACCTGGGAGAATACATCAAAGGAAATGGTGATCAGAAGGCCCAGTAAGGGAAACGAGAGAAACATTTTATATGTGAACTTGAGATACATCAATAAATTCATGAAAAAGAACTTTAAGGCATGAGAAAGAAATCAAGAGGAATATCATAAAAAAAATAACATGTTTCATAACTTGAATATGTGTCTACAACATTTAACTTATACAATCATGAACATATCACCAAGGTCCATCTCTAAGGTGTCATTTGAAATTACCAAGGTTATTCTCCAAGGTATCGTTAAAATTGTAATATCTAGTGGTTACATCATTAACCAATGCATTAGAGTGATATCAGGGGGAAACCTTAAATTTGTCTTTACTATCATGTGAGAAACATATATCATTATCAAACATTTCATAAATAACCCATATAATATAAAAGAAATGGGTTTCATTTCATAATCATCACATTTTAAAAACTGGTTTAAAGACGTGATCTTTATGTCACTTTAAAACCACGGAAAAGGAAATAAGGTCTCATGTATGTAGATCAAAGAATTTAAAATAGAACATTTTTATATATATGTGAATAACCCTGTAGAATAAAGATTTTTGATTATTCACTTAATAAAATAACATAATTTGAGAAAAAGAGAGAGACATTTTGAGATGAAAATTCGGCAGCATAACGGCTATGTTGCAGGGTTTTAGAAGACATTGAAAAGAGAGGGGAAATGGGTCACCTACTCATAAATGATCCATAAAATAGTAGAGGGACAAAATATAAAGGATATAAAAACATGGTAATGAAATTTTAAAGACATACCATATGAAATAAAAAACATGGAAGGAAGACAAAAATAAGATTTCTCTTATGAAAATTCTGCAGCCTAACAGCGTCACTTAAAACTTCAAAAAAAGAATTGACGAGATCAAATAGGGTCTCTCATCATATAAAAATAAAATATCAGTATGATAGATATAGACCTCATACCCCAACATAATAAAAAGGAACTTTAAATACTTGACATGAAAATAGAACTTGAAAATGAGAAGGGTGAAAGAATCCCTTAAAAATTTGGCAGCCTAACGACACCACTTAAACATTCTTAAAACAAATTGATGAGAGAAAGAGGGGGTGTCTCATCATATGAACAGAAAAAGGATATTAGTATGAATATAAAATAATGTACCCAACAAATGAACATGGAGCATAAGATAAATGACATAAAAGAGAGTAATTGGAAAGAAAGAGAGAGGTAGGATCCCTTACCTTGAAGAGTAACTTCAAAATCTTGACGTTTGGGACCTTGGGAGGCTTGAGGGAACCTTGGGAGGGCTCCTTGGGAGGTAAAGAGACCATAACTTCGTTGAGGAGGATTTTGGAATGGAAAGGATGAGAGAATGGCTTGGTATTTATAGGGAAAGTGAGGGGACAATGCATTAATGGCCAAGGGACACCTCATTGGTGGTATTGGCAAACCCATGGGCTTACCCATGGTATTTACCCATGGTATTGGCAACTTGGGACACCTCATACCTTATCGTACTATTCACAAGTCAACCATCCCTTAAAATATCTCATGACATCATCATGAAGTAGTTATGATGTAATTAAACATACCGAAACCCTAAAACTGTATTTTTACTATTCACTGAAAATTCAACTTTTTCAAAAAACTCCCAAAAATGTACCTTAACATAATATCAATTCTCTGAATTCAAAAATAAACTCCATTTTATAAAAATAATATTCTAAAAATTTTAAATAAAAACACCATTCACCGAAAATTCATTTTTTTCAGAAAAAACCCCAAATATTATCTTAACATAATATCGATGTTCTGAATTCAAAAATAAATTTCATATATAAAAATAATTTTCTAAATATTTTTAATTTAATTTTTTAATTAAAAAACACTATTCACCTGAAAAAACTAATACTTGACTAATAATTTCTGAAATAGTTATTTACCTATTTTATTGAATCACATTACTTAATCAAGGTGCCTATATTATATTAATAATTTCTTTAAGTGAGATTACTAATCCATTTGGTCACATTACTAATCCTATACATAAAATCACTATTCATAAATTACAATTCACCAAAAATTAAGTTAATCTTATTAGACTCCAAATTTCTTACTGAACACATTTGCAGAAGACCATTTTTTGAAAATCATTACACATCATTAATTATTTAAGGTTTAAAAAAATATTTTAAAATAACCATTTTTTCAAATTCATCAATAATATACATCCTACATTTATCCAGACATTTGAAAATTTACAAACTTCACCATAAGAAGAAAACACAATTTTATTTATCTCAAAGGATTATACAAAGCAGTTATGGTCTCCTTACATATCCCCTTATAACCCCAGCATAGGACCTAAGTGTAAGGTGTGCTAAGGTGAGAGAATCAGAGGGTGGCTCAGCCAACATTACACGAGTAGTAATTTCTATCAGTTTGAACTTCTCACGAAGATGATTCTGTTCTAGCTTCACACAATGAAGTTCGGCTTGGGTTTGGTTCAGAGCAAAGCCCAGTGGTGCTACCTCCTTCCCAAGTTCTGTTAGATGGGCTTCGATTGGCCCGAGACTACTGGATGAGGCCATCGAATCTTCTTTCTATATTAATTAACCAAGATTACTTGTATTTAGAGATAATAATTGCAACATTTAGTTTCAATGGTCATATTGACTAATGGTTATATACCAGTCAAAAACCAATGGTATCTTTTTAATTATACTCATGTTATCAAATGAAACAATTTTATTGAGTATAAAATAAAATAACACACAAAATTCGGAAACAATATTTATTCAAAATTTCGGGTCATTAAAATTATCAGGATATAAGAATAAATTTAAAGTTTATGAAATCATTTTTATATACAAAATATATTTTTAATAAGTAATATAATTAATTTAAAAGAATAATTTTGAACTTATAATTGGAATTTTAAGTAATACTTTTATTCTAATAATAACCATTTTTGATTATTCTCTTTTAATCAAGTTTACACAAATTTCATTTAAGTCTGAGTTTGGTATAAAAGTAAAAAAAGTATCCTTTTTAAACTAATCTAATTAATTCCATGGTAATAAAAATTATACATTATTTTGGTATAAAATCATTTTTATTCTTAAAAAAGGCATTTTTCAAAAAATGTTTTTTTAATTTTGCGAACTTATATTAAAATTAATTTTTTCCAATTGTGGAAATATAATATTAGATAATGGATTAAATATTTTTAATAATAAATTTCAAATTTTTTTATGAGTTAAATTTCATTTTTATTCATAATGAATAGTTATTATGATAAATGTTTGTCACCATGGTAAATGTTAAAGGGGTTAAAGAGAGGGGTTAAACTAAGAGATAAGGTTTCAAATATCACTAAAACTTGTATAAACATGATTTTTAGGAGGATTTAAACATTAAATTATACTATGTTTTAAAATTTACTAAATTGGATCTAATTTTCATGAGAAATACATTTATTATATTTTAAAGTTCTTAATAATTACAAGGGTGTCACTCCTCTCACTTATAAAATGTAACCTCCTTTTCTCACTTATCCACACACTTTTAGAACTATATCTCAAACAAGATCTACATAAATACCTTCCCAACTCTCCTTCACATTTTCTAGAGGTATTTATCTTCTAAATATACCAATCCTATAAGGTTTAAGTTGTAAGGAAATTCAAGATATCCAAGAAGGAGGTATAAGTATTAACTGAATTCTTTGAAGTTTATTTATAATTATACCTATTTAAAATATATTCTAACCATAATAATATTTAATATACTAAATTTTATTTTATTTTGGAACAAAAAATTTCTACCTCCTTTACATCCTATTGGAAATGAAAACTTCACTCATGTGTATGTGTAGACAGCCACCTCTATGAAGTGATGTGTTTCATTTTTCATATACACTACACAAGGATAGTTATAAATATATATTTAATGTATATATATATGATTATTATGAAATAATTATTATTAAATAAATATAAAACATTATCTACCTTCTTACCCTCTTATCTGTTGTAAAATGATTATGTTACTCATGTGTACTTGTGGACTACCACCACCATGAAACGATGTGATTTGTTTTTCATTTCTACATTACATGGATAGTCATAAGGATGGATTTAATGAATAAATATGATATTTATACTATGATTGTGATTTTTTAAAATTAAATCTTTATCTTAATTATTTCCTTTTCATCCATTAGAAAAATCAAATCCTTTTTCATGAGTACGAGCGGACTACCACCTCTATGAATAGCGTATCTCATTTTTCATTACCACCTTAGATGGATGGTTTCTGAATTATATTTAATGTATAAAAATGATAAATATAACATGTTTAATATTATGTACATTATGGAACCATGACCCATTTTACTATAGTAAATGAATTGAAGTTATTTTCATATTATGAATTGAACAACCTCAAAACGTTCGATGTAAACTTAGCCTATTTAATATCTAAATAGAAAATGACAACAAATTAAATAAAACAAATAATGATAATTTAATGAAAAATAAAAAAATTATTAAGAAATTAAATAATTAATACAATTTTATTATTTATAATTTGTAGAGTGTTCGAAGGAAGATGTGAATCAAGGTAAGGGATTTTATTTAAAATCTTGTTTTAAAGTTATCCTTTAAAAATATTTATATTTCATATCCATGTTATTAAAAATATTTCAAGAATGTTATTTTAATATTTAAAAGGTTTTTAAATATCATTTTCAACTAATTTTTAATTTCTTTACAAATTTTTAACAAGTAATTATTTTAACATTTTCTATACGTATCACTTTTGACTCTTTTTAACAAAGTATACAAGAATTATTTTTAACATTTACCACATAACCATATTTACTAACTTTCATAACTTTTATTTATTATCAATATTACTATACATATTTTTTATGTTTCTTTAAATATGATATTATTCCCATTTTTCTTGGAATTTTTTATTTTTAATAATTCTCAAAACAAAAGGATATTTGTCCCCATTTTTATGTGAAAATAGAAAGTTATTTTTCTTATGGGTTCAAATGAATTTTTCATGGGTTTTATGATAAAAAATTGAAACCATAAAAAAAAATTCATGATAAAATAATTGTTAATTATAGATAATAATGGGTGAGATAGGGATATATATATCTACAATTAATTGGATAATGATTTACTCTTTAAAGACAAAATGATGGAGATAATCGATTAGGCTAATCTTGTTTAAATGGTTCTATATACTAGTATAAAATAGATTTGAACATGATGCCTCAATATGTATTCATGATTTTTCTATTCTTACTATGAATTTTAAAGTTTTTTCTTTAATAAAAGTTTGTTTTTCACATGTTGTTATGATTAATTTATATGCTTATAGTTTACTATGAAAAAGGTAAAACAAAATTATGGGTTTTTAAATTTTTCACTGGACTAATAGTTTTATTTTATTTTTATATCTATTACTAATTTTTTTGTGTTAATCCATTGTTTTTAAATATTTTTCATAGAATCCAAGGATGCATATGAACTATATAAAGTTCAATTTTTCCACTATTGTGACTCTTCTTAAATAAAGAAAAAGAATATTGAATGAAACCAGGCTATAAATTTTAAGAACCAATTTTTTTGGAAAAATGTATAGTGTGTGGAAATTTTAACATTTTTATGTAATGGTTTTCCTAATTCTATAAAACAATAAACCTAAGATATCATTGGAATGTGAAAATTTGAAAACTTTTATATTAAACTCATAATTATGGGTTTTTTAAGTTATGGGTTATTATAGTTCATATGAGAGCAAGGGTTTAGATAGTTTTAGAGTTTAGGGAGATATTAAAAGAAACTTTTAAGAGATTCTAATTTGTGGTTATTTTTTATGAATCAAAATATTTAAAAATAATATGACATTCTTAAGGTTATATTAGTATTTACCCTCCTTATAAGATGGTTTATTTTGATTTGATTTGATATACTCACATGAATTATTTTTGTTTTTAGAAAATCATTGGAACTGGTGGTAATCAAGTTAAAAATGGATGTGAAGGACACTATGAGGTTGTTCAAATGAGTAACTAAATGAGATAATATTTGGAGTAAAAAATATTATGGTTATTCTTGACTAGATATATCGAGTTAATATTAACAATATGAACCTAGGTGAGATTCCTAATGCACCAAATAAGAGAAAATGGAGTTTTATGGAAATTCAGGTGATAAATATAATAAAGGTAAAAAATATTTAACATCCTATGTGTCAAAAAAATGGAATGAAATTCCTATGGAAATGAATCAAATTAATCGTAAGATATTTCATATGTGGTAGTTTCGGGAATAGATAAATAAACTATTGAGGAAAAATAAAGGGTTCAGTTAACACAATGGATGTGAGTAAAGTTATTTATAAGATATCAATTCATTTTTTTAAATGTGGGGAGTATGGTCATTATGAATATAAATTCCTTGGGTGTAAATATTTAAACAATATCATATAAATAAATGTTTAGAAAAGGATTTTTTTATACAACTGAATATGAAAAAAATTTGAATAAATTATAAAAGGTATAAATTATTTTAACATATTTGCTTATATTTAAAGTAGGAAACATGATTAGTTTTATATTGATGAATCTTAAGACATGATTAATATTTTTTATTATAGGAGTAAGTATTAAGGAATAATATATAAAATCTTGGTTAATGTTTTATGAAGTTAAATGATTGAATTTTATATATATAGGGTTTTAAGAATTATGATATAGTAACATTTTATTTAAGGGTTGATAAATTTAAGGATGATCATAAATTTAAATTTATAGATACCTTTTTGAGGTATGATATTATTTTGAGGTGATTAATGATATTTGGAGTTGTTTATTGAGTTTTAATAGATGAATGAGATATATGTAACCCTTAGGTTTATCATATGATTTACTATGAAGGTTATTTGGGAATAATGTTATTATGTTGGTGGTAAAAGTTATAAGTTAAAGATAACCTTTAGGGTTAATATTATATTTTATTTTGAGGCACTTATGGTTAATTGGGATAAAGGGTTATTCTATTTTTGAGAATATATATTTTATCATATAGATAACCATGGTACTAAAAAATGATTTAGTGATTAGGTGGTTAAATTTATTTTGGAATAATTACACTATATTTTTAGGAACTTTTAGTAATTTAGTTAAATGGGAAAGTATTAGCAAATATGGGATTTTATGTCAAAATGGTTGATATTAATTGAATGATAAATAGTGAGTTAAATTTTGGAAGAATATATTTTTTTTGTGGATTTATGGTGATTTAGGTTATTTATGGAAAAGATTAGAATGTTTTGGAGAATATATGATTGGGGAATATATAGTTTTTTGTATATCACTTTATGAGTAATTAATATTTTTTTGGGATAAATGTTAAGCCGGTCTTCAATGAATATGTGATCAAATCATTCTAGCCTTTGTGTTTTAAATTTAGACTGTTATATTTTGAATAGTTTTAGGGTTAGTTTTTTATGGAATTATTTAAGTTGAACTTTGAGTGTTATTATTGAGTACTTAAGATTAATGTATTATTTATTCATATGAACATTTATTCATAATGAATATTATCTAAATTTGTACTAACTATTTTGGTTTTGGTTAATGGATAAAAATTTGAGGAATAACTTTTCATCCTTTTATAGACCACATGATACATTAAAAGTTAATATTGGAGCTTCATGCATGAAAAATTCATCATGGTTATTTATCATTTAGAATATGAGGTGAAGCGAAGATTAAAAAATGCTTAAAATAAAATCAAATGATAAAATTATGATTATGATATGGAAAGAAATCAAGTATATTTCCTCTTATTCTCAACCTCAATAGAAAGAAGAATTTTTTATACTCAAGCAAGAGGAAGATAAATCGAGGTGGCCTTTATTTCTATCTTTTTACCACATAAATTTTCACTTTTTATTGTCTTTTTATTATTAAAATAATGTATTTTGTTTAAAAATTAACATTTGTTGTCTATTTTATATAAAATTATTAAAATTGTGCTTTGTGGTTAAATTTATGTATTTTATTATTTATCTTAATTTTTTTATGAATAATTTAAATTTAACTTATTAATGTAGCAATTAATTCTTTTTATAATGTTATTTTTGTTTAATTTTTAATTTTTAATTTTTTAATTCTTGTATTATTTTGATTTTTCCTTTTCAAAATCATTATTTCATTTATTTAATAACATTTTATTTTATTTAATATTTATTTTATTATTTTTAAATTTTATAAATCTTTTATTTTTTAAATTATCTTTTTATTAAATTGATTTTATTTTCAATATTTTTTGAATTAATTTTCTTTATTCTATTTTCTTTACTTTTAGATTTATTCATAAATTTAATTTATTCATCATTTTTTATTTGTAAATAAATAAATGTCAATTTTGTTTTTGAAATTTTCAATAATTACATTAAGTTTTAAAAAATTATTCTTTTATTTAAATATTTTAATACTCGTCTATATTTAATTATAATATAATTATTTGATTATTTCTATCAATTTGGATGTTTAATTATTATTTAATTAACTTAAGAAAACTGACTTTTTTTATTTTTTAAATTAATTTATATATTAATAAATTATAATATGTATTAATTTATTTGTTAAATAATTTTTTACCCAATTAATTTTGGGTTTAACAATTTGAATTTTGAATTAGAATATTAATTTCATTCTTAATTTAGTTAACTGATTAATTTTTAGTTAAATAAATTAACTGCATTAATTTTTCATTTTTTAAAGTCATTTTGTTTTTTTTATTTTTATTGTCTAATTTTTTTTATATTTTTTCAGGACCTACCACCAAACTCTGGAGGTAGAAAAATAGATATCCATGAATTAGAAGATTCACCACCATCCAATTCCAATGGTGACTCATGGGAGTCATCGTCATTACCCTCTCCAACAGTGAATCAAGGAGTCAGTGCTAGTCCTCATCCTCTCCACCCACCATTGGTAACTACCAACGGTGACTCAAGGAGTCACTTCCAGCCCTCATCCTCACCAGCCACCATTGGTAATTTTCAATGGTGACTCAATGAGTCACTTACATCCCTCATCCTCTCCACCCACTATTGGCAACCGCCAATGGTGGCTCATTCTCTCCACCCACTATGGCACCCCTTCAACAGTGACTCCTAGGAGTTATAGTTACACCACTCACTACCACTTCCAACCTCTATTTCCTCAACCTTATATGAACCATACACTCCTCTCGCCACCGCCATTATACCAAAACCAATAGTAGGGAAAAAATTAATAATAGCACAAGAAAAAAACAAGCAATAATAAAAGAAAAAAACCCACCAAGCTACCATGGATTCCATGAGTAACATAACTGAATGTTGTTGAATATCCTCCACCAATTTGAGTCCAATTCACCAAATGAATAATCCATATGAGTCACCACTTCAAGGATAAAGAATACCCCTTGCGAACCCACCGATCTGAGCCGACAACGGACAAACCACCGAAGCTGCTTTGAGGAGCCGACGACCGAATCTCCCTTTCCATTGAAACTGAAGGTTGTGGGCCATGTTTTCACTCATTGACCATCGGTCCAACTGAGCATCCACCATGCCACCCTCACCCAAATCCATACCGTCGTGTTGCACTACCCCTACCCCTATGCTCCTCCTTCGAACCACCTGAACCTGCAGAAGCCGTTGAAGACCCCCCCCCCTTGATTCTTATTTTTATTTTTCTAATTATATTTCATATAATATAATATATAATATATATAATAATTATATAATAAATATAAATATATTAATAATAACAAGTTTATATATATTTATTTGTAAATATATATATTTATGTATATGATAATTTAATTAAATTGAGTAATAGTAAATTTAAATATAAATATAACAATTGTATATATACAATAATATTAAAATATATATGTAAATGTATTTTTAAAGTTTATATACCTTTACTTTCACTTATAATAATTATTATTATACTAACAAACATATGTATTTTATTAGTATATAAATATAAAGAAATATTTCACATATATATTTATTTAATTAAGTAATTTGGATTTATATTTTAGTTCTTCTTGTTTATTATTTTTTTTCTTTTTCATTGAATCTGGTTTACAAGAGGTGATCGTGCAAGTGGGATCATGCTGCATGAAATGTTCTGTTTCGGGTATTTTTTTCTTTAGTGACCATCAAGGAGGAATAAGTACATTAAACGTGCCACATGGATGTTGGGGAAGCCGTAAAGAGATGTGACATGAGGAGGAAATGGTAATTAAAGGTCCCCCAAGAATACTCCAATAACTTCTACCTAATTATAGAGACACCAACCCCATTGGAGATACATTTGGGACCATTAAAGAACCATCAACCAAGAGCATATCCATTCATTCATTCCTCCCACTCACCCATTTCAAGTTGGTTCCATTCCACATCTCTAAATCATTCAATCACCACCCATTCACCATTCACTTATATAGGGAACATAGAAGGTGATCGAGTAGGGATCATTATCGAAGCAAGAGGGATTCTTCTTTTTTTCTTTACTAAATTTTACTACGTTAAGATGATTCTAACAAATTTTATATTTTTTGATACTTTAATTATGAATTTCTAAGTAGTTTATGGGAACTAGACTTGAATATATCAATTAAAATATAACTTCTATTGAATGAAACCAATCACAGAGGTATTGAGGTTGTGTTTATAGGAATTAAATGTTTAACTATCATTAGATAAATCACCTTCGAAATTGATATCTATTGGGAACAATTATTTCTAAATAAACCCAAGTAAGTGATACTTCCTCATGTAGAATAGATTACCATAACATTTTCTAGATTAGTAATTTTTTTTGGGTCACCAAGGCAAAAGGAAAGTCTACCCTTCACCTCTTGGTACTTGGGGTAGAGTTTAAGGATGCTCACAAGAAAGAGAAAAATAAATCACTAGATTGGACACCTCATCCCTCTAGTGATTAATTTGATTACAAGAACATATTAATTAATATAATTTCAATCCAATTGATCCTATTTATGATAGATTTACATGTAAGCCTATAATATTGAAGGTTCTTTTTGTTGGAGAAAGTTCTAGGATGAAACCTACTGAAAAACTTGATTTTTCACATTATGAACAAATGTTTTCCTTGAAACCTTCTTACCTACTTAGTTTTTTTCTTTTTTTTATGACTCCCAACTATAACTTGAAAGCTTCACATCATGTTATTACTCTATGTACATTGGGAAATATCTATTGGAATCTGAGTATGATGACTTCAAATATTAATATTCTGAGTTGTAAAATCTATTGGCTATTTTAGGATTCTTTTCTAGATATTCTACAGTGGTATCTGCTAGATTTTCTTCTATTTATGACATTTTTGGGGAGTTGGGGGAGAATTATTCATAAATTTGGTGATTTTTATGGTTTTATGTTTAAATTTTTAGAGCTAGGGAAGGGGGTTTTAAAGTCCAAGTTGAGCTGGAAAACATGTTACCTATTGTTATGTTAAATGAATTTTGGAGAATGATTCTTTCTATTGAAAATTTAAATTTCTTGAGAATTTCTAAAAATCATTCCATTATAAAATAGTGAATTCTAAACCATTAATAATTCATACCCATTGAATTATCATGGTTAAAAACTTTTAGGGGAATAAATTCTAGATGGGGACTTTAAACCTAGCACAACAAGGGAGGAAACCAGTGATTTTCTTATTTCACACTTTAAATTTATTTTTGAATAAGTGATACTTGCTTAGTTGTGTGTCTCCTTGTATTTTTGAACCATAATTTTTGAATTTAATTGGCATATTTTTGATATTTTTTGATGATTTTTGTTTTATAGTATCGGTTACCAGTTTTCATGAGGTGCATGTGGTCTACTGGTCTTGGTTGGTTATTAGAATTCCTTAATAGTAGCAGACTCATTTGGAATATCCTATCAAAAGGGAATGTTTGGATTAAAGAACATTGGATAACACTTCCCTCAACTCAAACTTCAGTCAATTTTAATTCTATTATTTAATTTTTCATTCTCATGTCAAGTTGTTCATTTTGTAGGAACTTCAAAATTTTCAACCAGATGATTATTTCATTACTATAAGGGAGGTTACAATCTTGTTGTTCAACATGGAAAAGAGATTATAGGTATTTGGGGAGTAATAGTTTCAAAGCATCCTGAAATGGATTTTCTGAAATGGTATTCAAATAATGGCTGTAATGAAATGGTTTGGAATATAGACCACATGGGAAGCCTTGGGTACTTCGGTGAAAGGTGCGGTAATAGTCCTCATCCATTTTTTGGGGGGTTCACTCAGGGGGTGCTCCTCTTCTCCCTAGGTCTATTTTTCTAGAGACTTGATAGGCCTGTTATGGGGTTCACTTTCTAGGGTGTTCCTTTACTCTCTAGATTCAATTCATATATCTAGAGACGTGATGTATGTGATTGTATATGATTAGGTATAAGTTCCCTAGCTATCCTAGCCAATAGTGATCATTGGAATGATGTTTCATATGATTTAGTTGTTTTGGATCGTATTATTTTATCTTGTACTTCCATGGATATGATATGATATGTAATGCATGCTTTGTTTGATTTGACTACTTTGATGCATATGAAACTATCTGAAACTAGTTTACCTGGATTATTTTTGAATTGTGAAAAGGGGATAAATTAAATTTTTTTCCATTAGTTTGATATAAAAATTGTGTAACTATTTATCATGCATTATTTTCTCTAAAGTTAAGAATTGTTCAGATTGTTGTAGAAAAACTGGATAGGTACGCCTGGGTGGGATACTACTGAGTTTTTTTATCTCACACCCTATGCACCCATTCAGTAGTGTGTAGAACTTTTTATGCCTTTTGATGTAGGGAAAGGAAATGTGATGCAATGAGGTGGAAAGGTTTCTCTCAGCTAAGTACGGGTAGCTGGTTGTGAGATTGTGTGAGTTTCCCATGCTATCACATGGAGTAGCTATTTTGGTTTTTGTGGTCCTTGATGTTGTACTTTTACTTTGGGTAGTATCATTTCTGTTATCTTCTTTCAGTTATGGGATATTTTATTATTCTATTTCTTCTATATGTTATATATATATATATTCCTTATTTTTTTCTTTGGGTTGGATGAAATCATTCCCTCTGGTTTTTGTTTGATGTTTAGTTGGTAGTATTCAGCCCATAGGGATTAGGAACTCCCTTTAAGTATGTGAAAAATTAGGCTAGGTACCATTTTGAGAGGGTATCTAGGTCAGGTTCATTCTAGTTTGGTATAATAGGTGGTTTTTCTTCATGATTCCTTGTCTTTGTACTTTTGGTAGACTAGAGATTGGATTTTTGGGACTTGAGAGGTAGATTGTAGTGAGTGCCTATATAGATCTTATCATGATGAGACTCAAATCACCATGGGATATTGGGATGTGTGTCTCATGTTTTGAGTTATTGATCTTAATATTAGTTTTTATGGTTTTCCCTTTTAAATTGATATTATCTTGTTTTTAGATCATTTTTTCTATTTTGTTATGTAGAGTTATGCCTCTAAGAAGTCTTTCTTGAGTTCCTCATGAGGGTGCAGTGGATGATCCTTAAGTGAATCTATCTATAGGAAAGAACATTATTGAGGATATCATGTGATTTGTTTGTGTGGTCAATCAAAATTTACCACAAGTTTATAATGTGGTTGTTGAGGTACATCCAGGAGCTAGAGGAGAAATGGATCGATAACATAAGTTCTTTTGTGAGAAGCCATCATCCTTTAAATGTATGAATGAACCTCAAGAGGTGGATAATAGGCTGGGTAAGATGGATCAGATATTTGAATTCCTAGATACACCTAAGAATATTAAGGTGAAGTGTGTGACATTCAAACTTGAGGGTCCCACCAAGTGATGGTAGTATTCCATGGTACATGCGTATAGGTATGTGGGCTTAGACTGTAAGGGTTTCAAGACTATCTTTATCTTGAAGTTTTTTCCAAAGTCACTAACGATGGTGAATTCTCTAGAGTTCTTCTCTTTATAGTAGGTATATCATTTGATGTCAGTGTACACTAATTGGTTTGCCGATCTAGCTTTTTTTTCTCCAGAGGTAGTGATAAATGACCAGCTAAAATTTCATAAGTACCTATAGGCTTTACAGTCGGATATCAGATCACATGTATTTATACTGAATTATTCAACCTATACGAAGACAATACATAGGGAAATGATGGAATATATGAATATGATAGGAAATTTTGGTTATTTCACCCCTTCTATTCCACCAAGTGGCAGCTTCAGTGGTGCACATGGGAAAAATAATAAGTGGAAAAATCATCATAGGAGTGGTCGAGGTGGTTTTTAGTGGAATGCCTCCTCTACACCTTCAGTTAAAACTAGTAGTGTGCCCCAAAATTTCTATCAGTGTGGTAAGGTCAGACACACACAATGTTCTTGTCCTAAACCTATGAATATGTGTAATAGTTGTGGATGTTATAGTAATCTATAGTGTTTCTGTCATGCTATGGTTATTCCTCATTGTGGTTAGGGATCTTCATCTCTAAAGGCTATTACAGCGTAGTCAGATGCTTCAAAAACTATAAGGCCCCAACCATAGGCCTCAGGATTGAAGAACCTTCATGTAGTAGATGAGTTTTTGGTGGAGGTAGATGTGGGTTAAATGATAGTGACATGTTTCATCTTTATTGAATCTTTGGTAGTGATTTCTTTATTTGATATTGGTGCTTCCCAGTTGTTTATATCTGGCCATTTTTTTATATGATTAAACATCTAACGAAGCTCATGTCCTTTGTTATGGAGTTTGCAACACATCTTGGGAAGAGGAAAGAGTAGGGTTTTTGGTTTCCTTGTTCGATATCGATAGTTGATGCAAAGTAAGTCTTGGATTTCCTCATTCTAGATCCAGATTTTTTGACATCATCATCGGGATAAATTGTCTCGCCGCTCATCGTGTTGAGGTTGATTCTTATCATTAGCATGTCTTGTTTCTTATTATCAGTGGGAGCTCTCAGGTTCTTTAAGGAGAGTGGGATCCTATGTATGGTAATATAGGGCCTTCCCTCCAAAAGAGGTAGGGGTTTTTGATTCGTTGTTCTTCCCCACACATTTCTAAACGATGAATACGGATTAACCCATGAACAGGTTAATATGTGGACCATGTGTTCTTGTGAGAGGTTGACTTCTTTGGGGTTTCTTTATCCGAGATTTAATTATCATGGTTGTTCAAATTAAAATCTCGGGACCTACCCTATTTTGTAAACTTCTAACATGGAGGGAATGGGCTAACACGAACAAGGTCTAAGCCCCTCCTCCATGGTTGTTTATCGTGTCCAAACTTTCTAATCAATGGAAAGGCATTTTTGAGACAATCGCGGTGGAGAGGATGATCCCCAGAGAACACTGGCGCAAGAATCACGAAGAATGGACCACCAGTGCGGACCCAGTGGTTCGCGGAAGAATCTTACAGCACCGAAGGTGGCACCAGAGACTGCCAGCGGTGGTCCGCAGCAGTGATCATGGGTGGGAGGCGGCGTGCAACGATGACACGCTGGACGAAAGGTCATGGTCGGACTGGGTCATGGCGCAGCAGGAGAAGTCGGCAGCTAGAGGCAGCGGACGCGGCACCGAGCCACGTCCCGCATGACGGGCCACAGTCTCTTGACCGAGGCAGAGGAGGCTCCCCATGGCAACTTGCAGGGCGATGGCGGGGCACATACGTAGATCCCGACCGCATCCAGTGAGGAATACTGATCTGCCTCTTACGAACCAGATGGAGAATGAATCCCCCACGGGTCGAACCTACGGCTCACTGGGTCAGGCTAGTCCTGCTGCCCAGTGGGTTAGACCCAAGCCCAGTGGGCTGGACCATGTCGGCGGGTTGGAATAGGCTGGGTCGTCGGGTGACTCGGCAGGCTGGACCCTCGGCCAACCAGGTCGGGTCCAACAAGGCCTATTGGGTTTGGTCCACTAGCCAGGCCGGACCAGACCAGACCAAACCCACACCAGTTCAGGTCGGGTCCGTCAGAATGAACTGAGGTATGTGGAACCCCCGAGCCGGGTTGGTCAGGTCGGTCTGACTGGGTCGGACCGAGCCCCATCGCAACCGGTCCCCTGGTTACTAAAATGCCCATATCTTGCAAACCGTGTGTCCGATTGACTGGCCTTTTGTGGCGTTGGGACCCTATCAAGGAGGCTGATCTTTCGGCATATTTTTTGGTGAATTTCATGGACACTAAGAAGTGAAGAATGGCTTGAGGAGCGATTCTACCAAGCATGCTATGTACGAAACCCTTCATTTGTCTAAGACCTGAAGACTGCTCAAGGATGGCCTAGTGGGAAGCAGCTCTATGTGACCCAGCAGGCCCATGGTGGGGAGAGAATCTTTGTGACCCAGTAGATCCACAGTACTCGATAGGAGGAGTAACTCATTTCGGCCAAGGTGGGAAGCAGCTCTGTGTGACCCGGCCGACCCACAGTGGGGAGCGACTCTGTGTGACCCAACATACCCATGGTACTCATCAGGGATGAGTACCACATCAGTTCAAGGTTAGTGGTTAGCGGCTCTATGTGACCTGGAAGAATCACTATCCTTGATAGAGGAGGAGTTCTATAGTGTCCGAGTTGTTTGATGTTTGTGACCAACAACGCTACTTTTACAACCCTAGAATATACCTGGTGTGAACTGCCTTGTGTTTCATGATTTACTTTGAGAAAATATTGTGTGTTCTTTATTTTTGTTTTGGGGTGTCTACTGAGTAGTGTGTTACTCACCCCTGCATGGGCTTCACCCACATGTGTTGTGTCTGGTGTAGACAACCGAAGTTTCGATAGGGGTGCTCATGGAGATGGGACGGACGAACACTATGATGGTAGACTTGGTGGCCTATGACCAGGAGGGGCCCAGTAGGACCGAGTGGATATGATGTACTACTTCAGCTTCTAGTAGCTTCACTACTCTCACGATCAGGTGGGGTTTACTACAGATGGCCATCAGAGCATTTTTTATACTTCACAATTTTCAGTACTTTTCTTGGGTTTGTATTCTAGACCACTTTATTTCAGCTGTACTTGCACTCAGTTTAGTCTATGGTATGTGTTTTCCCTTTTGTGAGTTGGGAATTGGTTGGGTGTATGCATATGTACAGATATCCAGGCTAATACCTCCCACTTGCAGGTTTACGCCTTCAGCGCTAGTCGCTAGCCCCTGGCCTTCGGTAGGTGGGTTTGGGGTAGTCACGGTTTGGACCCCGGGGGGCGGGTCATGACAAAGTGGTATCATAAGGTAATCGGTTCCCCCCATCCCCAAATACTGAGAGTATGATGTTTTGTTTTGGGTAAACTGTGTTAAGTGTTGTGAGTTTGAATTTTAGATTCAAGGAGTCCAGTGTTGGTACGGCGGCTGACGTATCCATACACCAGGACCTTGAATTATGTTTTTGTGTCAATACATGAAAAAACTAGTTTCATAAGTGTCTCATTTTTTAATAAGAGTCATTTCACCAGGTATAACCTTCTAACCGTGGTACATCTTGATCTATCTGAGGATTCCTCCATGTGGACAACCAGCCAGGATCCTGATACGAGGTCGTGAGGATAGCCCGCCTAGTGACGAGGTGTCCATTTAGGGACTAGTTCTAGAGATGGCCCCCCTGGGTGGTGCAAAAGTCCTACCACCACTCGATGGTCAGCATCTACTGCCAGCGGTTCCGTAAGAGGATTTTCGTAGGATCAATTCTCTATATGAGTTTCAGAGACAAAGACCTCCCAGGTGCAGGGGAGAGACGGATCCTCAGGTCGTTGAGGACTGGATGGAGGTTGTGATGCAGGTCTTCCATTTAGTGAGGACACTTCCTGACCAGATGGATATCTTGGAATTGATCCTACTATAGGTCTCAGAAGGTAGATGGTGGAGTTTGACCATTTAGAATCATGATAAGGTGACCCTCACTTGGGTTGACTTCGAGAGGCCTTTCTGGGAGGAGTTTTTTCCCACGACCTTGCGCTATGTGTGCATCCAGGAGCTGCTTCACCTAAAGTAGGATAGCATGACGGTGGTTGAGTACTCTTTGAGGTTCATAGAGCTTTCCCGCTACTCCACAGATATGGTGTGATACCCTTTCTTCAGGGCTCAATCCTTTAATCAAGGACTCAAGTGGGAGATCAGGGCTTCGGTGGTGTTTCTTAGCATCCCTACCCAGGACGGGGTGCTAGAGTGATCCCTTTTAATGGAGAGTTTCTTGGAGGAGTAGGCACCCATAGCTAGAGCTACCAGCATACCCCAGACAGTGGAGTCTTTGGAAGGTAGAAGATAGTAGACACGTGGGTCCAAGTGAGATAGGTCTTTCAAAGGATGACCCCAGGACTCAGGGTCGGTGGTGCGGGGCTCTCAGTCCAGAGGGAGTCGGCAGGGAGGTAGAGAGGTAGGCAGTTCTATGCATGTGGCGGGCATGGACACATAGCACGTGACTGCCCGAACCGTCGTACGGATGACCGAAATACGGTTGAGGATCTTCTGAGGCAGTGGCAATAGTTTGAGCGAGGAGGTATGTAGGGCGGAAGATGTGATAGGGGAGCTAGTTGAGTGGAAGGCAGTGGGTGATGGTTTGAGATGTTACCACCACCACCCCCAGGTGGTCCACCCCGACCTCAAGGAGCAGGCAGATAGGGGTGAGCTCAGCTCCAGGAAGCAGAGGATTATGACCACAACACTCCAAAGATGATATGAGGTATGATATGTGTCTTCTCCACCCTAGCTGCATTAGTTATAGACATAGGTGCTGGTCACTCCTTCCTTTCCACATCTCCTGTTCAAATCTTGGAGATTCTAGTGGATATGTTGGCTTGATCCTTATGGCTATAGACTTCTATGAGATATGATCCGACGATTACACACCGGTGTCGGAAGTGTGATCTTACCCTACGAGGTGAGAGATTCAGCTGGGTTCTCCTAGTAGCAGCGTTGAGGCCTTACGACGTCATCTTGGGTATGGACTGGTTATCCACCGTCCATGCTTAGATAAATTGTTTTAGGTGTAAAATGTGGTGTTTCCATGAATGTGGGACCATGTTTTCCTTCATCGGTGAGAAAGAAACCCTAGCAATGTAGGACAGACTCTCTCAGAGGAGGGTGCAGCCGATCACTCACTAGTTGGCTACCCTCACCCTCGATGCAGTGAAGAAGAGGAGTCCAAGATTCCCTGTAGTGGTGGAAGAGTATGGGGATGTTTTTCCTGATGAGGTTCCAGGGCTACCTCCTCGTAGAGAGGTAGACTTATTTATCGACATGTACCTTAGGACGACACTGATATCCACACCGGCATATCAAATAGATCCCACAGAGCTTCACGATATGAGGGTACAACTAGAGGACTTATAAGAGAAGGGGTTTGTAAGGCCCAGTGTTTCAGCATGGGAATCCCCAATAATTTTTTCCAAGAAGGTATATGGGAGTTTGAGGTTGTGAATGGACTTTAGGTTCCTAAACTAGGTTACTGTGAAGAACAAGTACCCATACCGAGAATTGATGACCTCTTCGACCAGTTGAAGGGAGCGAAGTGGTTATAAAAGATAGACCTCAAATCAGGCTATCACCAGCTTCGGGTATGGGATAACGATGTACCAAAGACAACCTTCCAGTGCCGGTATGGCTACTATGAGTTCTTGGTGATGCCTTTCAGCATGACCAATGCCCCAGTAGTGTTCATGGTCCTCATGAACAGGATCTTCCAGCCCTACCTTGACCGGTTCGTCATGGTCTTCATCAATGAAATCTTAATGTATTCGATGTTTGAGGAGAAGCACACTACACACCTGCAGATAGTCTTGGATACACTCCGAGAGCACCAGCTTTATGGTAAGCTCTCGAAGTGTCAGTTCTGGATATAGGAGGTCCACTTTCTGGGACACGTCATCTCAGAGGCTAGAGTTGCAGTAGATCTAGAAAAGATAGAGGTGGTGCTTGCTTGGGAGCCTTACAGGAGTGTGGGTGAGGTGTGTAGCTTATTTGGGATGGTTGGTTACTATCATAGGTTCATGCCCAACTTTTCCAGGGTAGCATCACCCTTTTCGGCATTGACATAGAAGGGAAAACACTTCATGTGGATAGAGAAATTCTAGAAGAGTTTCCAGAAGCTGAGGCAGATACAGACTAGTGACCCTATCATGAGACTATTAGAGGAGGGCGTTGGGTATGTAGTTTACTATGAAGCACCAGGGACCGGGCTCAATTGTGTCCTAATGTAGGAGAAATCAGTGATCACCTACGACTCATGACAATTAAGGCAACATGAGTAGAACTACTTGACCCATGACCTGGAGTTGGCTGTAGTAGTCTTTGTGTTGAAGATGTGGCGACACTATTTGATGGGAAAGCGGTTTACAGTTTACTCCGACCACAAGAGTCTTAGGTATATATTCTCTCAGAAGGAACTGAACATGAGATAGAGGTGATGGATATATTTCCTCCAGGACTATGATTTTGAGATAGTCTATAGTCTTGGAAAGGGTAATGTGGTGGTAGAAGCGCTCAATAGGAGGAACGGGTTGAAGCTACTGAGTGAGGTGACATATCAGTTAGTCGTGATGTAGGTATCTCTCGTGGATGATGGTGAATCTGTTTACCTACAGTCGATGATTGTTACTCCCCCACTCGTACATTGAGTCAGGGAGGCACAATTTGGGGATGTTGACTTCAAGGATCGTCAGCTCAGATATCCTCAGGATGGGCTCCTAATGGATTTTCAATAGGTTGGGATCACATCATCCTTTTTATAGGGTGAACATTAGTACCGGTGGCATTGTGGGAGGAGGTGTTGAGGTATTTACATCCTTCCCCTATGGCGGTACATCATGGAGTTGCAAAGAAGTACCAGGACCTCCAACGTTAGTACTGGTGTCCAGGGATGAAGAAGGTAATGCCTGATTTTGTTTAACGATGCCTCACTTGTCAGCAAGTTAAAGTCGAGCACCAGGTTTCAATAGGCCTGACTCAGCCGCTCACAGTACCACAGTGGAAATGGGATGGTATCTCAATGGACTTCATGACAGGGCTTCCATATACGTCTAGAGGTCATGACTCTATTTGGGTGATCGTTGACTGACTCACCAAGTCAACTCACTTTCTACCCATATGGGATCAGGGAACGATAGAGGTATTAGGAAGCCTCTACATCCAAGATATAGTGCGGATTCATGGGGTGCCTTTGACTATCATCTCATATTTTGACTCCCTCTTTAAATCTCGATTGTGTAAAGGATTACAAGAGGAGTTCGGGATGCAGCTAAAATTGAGCACAACTTTTCATCCCCAGAAGGATGGTCAGATAGAGAATACCATACAGACCTTGGAGGATATGCTTCAGGCTTGCATCCTTGACTTTGGTCATGTTTGGGAGGACCACCTTCCACTGGTGGAGTTTTCATACAACAACAACAATTATTCCACCATTAGCATGGAACCGAATGAGGCCGTGTAGCCTTGCAGATCACCAATATTCTAGACAGATCCAGGGGAGTCGGCACTCATGGGTCCAGAGTTGGTATGGGCTTCCACTGAGAAGGTGTAGATCATCCAGGAGTGGATGAGGACTACACAGAGCAAGAATAAGTCTTATGCCGATCGGAGATGGAGACCCTTAGAGTTCGAGGAGGGGGATCATGTGTTCCTTTGGGTCTCACCCCGGTGAGGATTACGAAGATTTGTCCTGGGCGGTAAACTGTCTCTGAGGTTCATCGGTCCTTTTCATATTCTAAGCAGAGCTAGTGAGGTGGCGTACCACCTAGCTCTTCCCCCATAGATGCACCGGGTGCATGATGTTATCCATGTGTCGTGGCTGAGGAGGTACGTGCATGATGCATCCTAAGTCATCAACTAGGGAGAGATGGAAATTGATGATGGGGTGACATTTGCAGAGTTCCCAGTGGAGATAGAGGATCGACATGAGTGGCTCCTATGTGGATAGTCGATTCCTATAGTGCGTTTCTGATAGCAGCACATGAATTTCCAGGAGAGCACATGGAAGCGGGAGGCTCAAATTCATGCTCAATACCCCCATCTTTTTGTTTAGTTATTGTTTTGGATTTCAGGGATGTAAATCCCTAAGTTGGGGAGAATTTAACTTCTTGTAATTTCCATGTATTTTTTTTATTTATATAGAATTATTTCAAGACCACAAAATTCAGCGTCACATAATTCTGAGGTCCGAAGAGCCCAGAATGGAATTTTGTAACTTTTTTTAAGGTACGTTCAGTAAATGTGTGATCTAAATTTTATATCTTTTTAAACTTCACTCGGATAAAAAATATGAGGGTGCCATTGAATTCAGAACACCTATATTCATCTTTAAATAACTTAACTTTGGCCGGTAAGGGTTTAGCAGAAAAGTTGTTTTCGGAATTTTTGAGAAAAATAATGAAATAATTTAAATGAATTTTATTTTTTTCTCACTTTGGAGTGGAAGACAGTGACATTGTGGGGTAGTGATAGGGTAGTGAAGATACACATCAATGAGGCTCATTAATGGCTCATTAAACTCATAGCATAACGATGATTTAATGACACGTAACAGTGACACTATTTCTTAAATAAAACAGTGTAATGACGCGACGTCACATCATAATGGGAACACTGCGATGTGCTCCTATTTATAATTTGACTCATTGGGAAAATATGGATTCAAGAAATTATAGGATTCTCTGGAGAATCTTTTATGGACTTACACCCCTTCAAAGAATGAAGAATGCTGACAAAACTTCATCTTCTTCATCACGCCTTTCAAAGATCATATCTGAGAAGCGACGTGAATGTCTTAACCCCTAGAGGATGAACGTGCGGAAAATAACTTCAAAGAGGTAGGGTTTTTGATTCTTTGTTATTCCCCATCCATTTCTAAACGATGAATGCAAATTAACCCACAAATAGGTTAATCTGCATACCGTGCATTCTTGTGGGACGGTGACTTATTTGGGGTTTCTTTATTCGGGATTTAATTATCTTTTTTGTTCAAATTAAAATCTTCGTACCTCCCTTGTTTTGTAAACTTCTAACACGGAGGGCCCATTCCGAAATGAACAAGGCCCCAGCCCCTCCGCTGTGGGTTTTATTCATGGCCATACTTTAAAATCAACGATAAGGAAATTTTAAGACCGTTGTGGTGGAGAGGACAATCCAAAGAAAATGAAGGCGTAAGAGGCATGAAGAATGGACCACCGGTGCAGACCCGGTGGTCTGCAGAAGAATCTGTCGGTGCGCCGGTGCTGGTGGTGGAACCGGAGACTGCCAGAGGTGGACCATGGTGGTGGCCGTAGGTGGGAGGAGGTTCACCACAATGGCGCGCCGGACGAAAGGTCATAGTCAGACTGGGCCACAGCGCAGCAGGAGAAGCCGTCGGCTGAGCCGGAAACTGGAGGTGGTGGACGCGGCACTGAGCCGCGTCCCACATGACAGACCGCAATCACTTGACCGTGACAGATGATGCTCCCTATAGAGACCTCTGGGTGATGTCGGGGCATAGACATGGCTCTTGACCGCGTCTAGCGAGGCAAACCAGTTTGCCTCTTGCGGACCGGATGAGGCGTGAACCCCCAGCGGGCTGGACCCGCACTACGGGCCGGACCCGCAGCTCACCAGGCTGGGCTGGTCAGACCCTACCCCAGTGGGATTTATCTGCACCCTCTTTGGGCTGGTTCGGACTAGGTCGGGTCACCGGGCGACTCGGCAGGCTGGACCCTCGGCCAACCGGGCCGGTTCCAGCGAAGCCTATAGGGCCTGGCCCACTGGCCTGGCCAAACTAGACTAACCCCGACCCACACTAGGTCAGGTCGGGTCCATTAGAATGGATAGAGGAATATGGAACCCCCAAGCCGGGTTGGTCGGGTCGGCCCGACTGGGTTGATCCGACCGGGTCGGACCGGGCCCCATCTCAACCAGTCCCCTGGTTATTAAAACACGCGTATCTTGCAAACTGTGTGTCTGATTAACAGGTTGTTTGCAGCATTGGGACCTTCTTGAGTAGGTGGATCTTTCTCCATGCTTTTTGGTTACTTTCATGGATATTGATAAGTGATGAATGGATTGAGGATCATTTCTACTAAGCACGCTACATACGGAACCCTGTGGTTGGCTGAGACCTGAAGACTGCTTGAGTATGGCCCAATGGGAAGTGCCTCTATGTGACCTAGCAGGACCACAATGGGGAGTGACTTTGTGTAACCTGGAAGACCCATGGTACTCGATAGGAGGAGTACCTCAGTTCAGCCAAGGTGGGAATCAGCTATGTGTGACCCGGCAGGCCCACAGTGGGGAGCAGCTCTGTGTGAGCCAACATACCCCCAGTACTCATCAGGGATGAGTACCACAACAGTTCAAGGTTAGTGGGAAGTAGCTCCGTTTTAACCAGTAGGCCCACTATAATCGATAGAGGATTATTTCTCTAGTGGACAATTTGTTTGACGTTTGTGACTGACTATGCTATTGTTACTACCCTATAATATATCTGGTGTGATCTACCATGTGTTCCGTGCTTCACTTTGAGGAATTTATGTGTGTTATTTATTTTTGTTTTGGGGTCCCTACTGATTACTGTTTTACTCACCCCTTCACAAACTTTGCTCTCACGTGTTGTGTCTGGTGTAGACGATCGAAGTTTCGACAGGGGTGCTCAGGGATATAGGATAGATGGACACTACGACGGTGGAATTTGTAGCCAAGGTCCAGGCAAGGCCCAGTAAGATCGAGCAGACATGATGTACTACTTCAGCTTCCAGTAGCTTCACTACTCTCACGATCAGGTGGGGTTTACTATATATGTCCATCAGAGCACTTTTTGTAGGTTAATGCCATTGGGAAGCGGGCTTGGGGTAGTCATGACACGGGCCCCAGGGGATGGACCATGACACATTGTAATGGTCATCTATTACATTCAATCATAGAGATAGGTGGCCCAAAACCTTATTTAAACAATAATAACCTATGTTTTATAATGGTCATACACAAAATAGATCAATCAATTGATTCACTTAAATAAATAACCTCATAACGCAGCAATGGTCATGCAGTACGAAAAGATAGATTTTTGGAATTGAATAATTAGTTTGTAGGAATCCAAAACATGAAGAATAAAATGAAACAATCCCTAAGCACACATCCACCTATAATCCCATCACCTGACACTAAGAGGAATACTCTCTCATAATATGCATTATGAGAATGAGCATCATCAGTACCTGAAGAAGAAAGGTGGTGAAGGTTGGTGTTAAGGCTGGGCTCTGGAACATCACTCCATCATCTGGTGGTCACCCCTTAGTGTCGTAATTTCTCCCTATGGTATATAGTACTTTGGAAAGTTCTAAGGGGCTGAATTTATAGGATTTTCCATCAAAACTCGTGGCTCACGTCATTTTTATTTTTTCGGTGCATCAACAATTAAACAATGTGTAACTAGGTTACACGTTGTGTAATCCAGATCTATTTTTTTCTCCATGTTGTGTGAATCTCGTATGCGGATTTGACTATTTAACTAACTTCTCAATGTGAATTGGAGAATCACGACATGTAATTTCTTTTTATGCTTTTTAATATCATTAAGACTTGTCTTATATGACAATTACTATCCAATGAAGTCACAACATGTAATGTAATTACATGAAGTGTAATAATTTTTTCTTCATTTCTCAAGCTTCAAACTTTCTCAAAAATCCGTTGTTGCACCACGTCCTTTCACTCATATTTTCACCCCTTTTGTTCCTTTTTCACAAATCCATCATTTCCTACTATAAAACATAAAACAAGTCAAATGTTCCAAAAAAGGGAAAGTTTATACATTTAAATACACAAAACACTACATTAAACTACCCTAAAATATATGCATGAAATGCACTAATCAAATACCCCCACACTTGAATTAAGCCTTGTCCAAATGGATTGAATCTAAACATAATACAAAGGATGTTCATATTACCATGCTTTTAATTAAATTTCAATGAAAGAAATTGATCAAATAGAAAATTAAATGTTTGAGTATAACATGGTAAAATTCATCAACACATCAATTTTCAAAGAAACAAGCTAACCAAATATTTTACATTTCCTCTTTTGAAATAGCCAAGTTTCTTCATTCATCCATATTTATTTTTCAATTCATTATCAGTCTACATGCCACTTATAGTTTACCTCACTTTAATTTTTCCTCTCATCGTCAGGGTAAAAATGAAAAGCATTCATCACATACCTAAAAAACATGTAACTTACCATAGGCTTGCAAGGGATCTAACATCTCCATCACGTAAAGATAGAGATCACAATTAATCATGAGGGATTCATCATTAAGGATCAAATAACTCTAAGGATTCAAGGTAGGTAGGTAAATGATGTAAAAATTAAAGCTCAAAAAGGTTTTTTTGCTTTTAAATCATTTTTCATGATATTAAAAAAAATAGATCAATGAATGTATCCCTCCACAGATTCCATTTCTGTCTCCCCCAAAAATCTCAAAGAGGGCACATGATACATGTAACCACAATTAATGAATCAACCTCTATTTATATTTTTTCTTTTTATATATTTTTTTTCTTTTTCAAAATTTATTCTTGGGAAAAATCTCACATCCATCACCTAACCACATATAATCAAAAAATCATCAGTCTGGAAAATGGTGATTTTTTATCCTCCCAAAACACAACCAAATTTTATTTATTTCTTTTTTTATGAATTTTTTTAGCAAGAGAGGTGAATAATAAAATAAAATGAAAGATGTACGGCCTTCCCTAAATCACAATAGAAAATCCCCTAGTAAAATATCCACAATAATTTATATTATAATACACCCAATAATGTTCCTCCCCCACACTTATTCTTTTCAATATCATAAAAAAATTTAGTGGAAGGTAAGAATGGATAAAATAGGCTTGTAACATGGCCCATTTACTAACAAGGAAATTCATGGATTCTATAGGCTTAAAAATGGAATAATATGAGGTGGGTCTCAGGATAAGGATAAATAAAGTAATTCTTCAATCATTTTAAAAGTGACTCTATGAAGTCATAAATTTTATAAGATAAAAAAAGGTTCTAGAAGAAAACATGCCCGAGTTTGTCAAAAAATATACTAAAGAAAGAATAGAAATAATTGGCCCATTGGATATATCAGGAATGAGATGAATTATTGGGTCAATTAATCATGGAAATTATGTGAATAATTAAATCAATTAATGAAAACATTATAAATTAAAAACATGTCCCAATCTCATAAAAATTTCATCTATAATGTTCAACATGCTCCCCTAAATCATGATTTTTCAAATCCTGATCCACATGCTTATCTCTAATAATTATTTTCTCTATTTTTCTCATTCAAATTTATTGACAAAGAATTTAAACACATGGCATAGTAATTATCCTAGGTAGTTTCACCTCTCCTAGTTTAGTTGATTAAATAATGAACCAAGTATGTTCATGAAATTTACAATTAAATCTCTAAACTATTAAAATGTGGGGAGTACAGTAGATAATTACTAAATTGTAATGATTACTCACCTTGTAATTGTCACTTCAAAAATGAGAATTATAGGTTTTGGTTGAACCCTTTTATGATGTGAAAGTTCCCTTAATAGAATGTAATTCATCTATAGTTTCTTCTCCTACTTCTTGCCTTGATGGTCATGCACAAGTGAAAGCATATGCCATAACAATTAAATTTAAAAATATTTGGGGGATGAGTTATTAATCCTAAAAACAGAAAATAAACAAAGAAAAATAATAAAAACATAGGCTTCCTACTGAAATAACTTTTGTTCACTTTCATTGGATTGAACATAACTCCTTTAGCTCAGGTGATTAATAGTAGGAAATAGGTTACCTGATATGGATCTAAAAAATTTCTAATCCTTGATTACTTAGTGTAGATTGGTTATCTCCCTTTATCTGAAACTAATTTAACTCTTCCATTTTTGAGAAATTTCTCAATCTACATGGGCCCAATCCAATGGTTCTTGGCCCTTCTTGTAAAATCAAATGGCATTTCAATAACCATCCAAACTTCTTATTCTTCTTTGAATTCATTTTGATTGAATTTTCCTCTACTATCTTCACATGTTTCCAGCACATTCTTATATTTCTCCATATTGTTCATACTATCTTCTTCACTTTCTACAACAGCTACTTAATCTCTTCTTCTATAGACAATAGTGTCCTATGTTTTTATCAAATTATCTTTTAAAAATTCATCCACTGCTTCATCTGACTTTTTCATCACCCGGTGAAAATTGAATTTTACATCTGATCCTCCTACTCTTAAACTTATATTTCCATTGTGAACATCAATTAGTTCCCTTCCTGTAGTTAATAACAGTCTTCCCAATATTGTTGGCATCTTCTCTTTATCGATGTCTATCACCAGAAAATCTGCTGGAAAATAGAAATCAACTTCTTTGACAATGACATATTCAAGAAATCCTCAAGGATGCCTTGCTATTTTATCAGATAGTTGAAGCATAACTCAAGTTGGGTTTGTCTCCTTCAATCCTAGGATTTCAAATGTTGAATATGAAATTATATTTACACTCAAACCTAAATAAAATAAATCCATGACAAAATAATTAGTTCCAATAGTAATTGGAATAGAAAAAATACTTGGATCCTATTGTTTATTTGATAGGATTCTTGAAACTACTACTGAACTTTCTCCTATCAGTGTAATGGTGGATAAGTCTTTAAGATTATTTTTGTTTGTTTCCAACTCCTTTATAAGCTTTGCATAGATAGGAATGTTTTCAATTACCTTAGTGAATGGGATGTTTATGTGTATATTCTTGAAAATATCTAAAAACATTATCTTTTTCTCATCAATATTCACCTGGTTTTCCTGATATGGAAATGGTAGTGGTGTTTGGTACGATGGTGGTTCATCTTATTTAATATTCTCCTTATATTCTCTATTTTTTTCTTGACTTGATCCCATGGGTTGTTGTTCTTTATGTATTCCAAATTTTATTCCACTCCCTCATGTCTTATTTCCACTTTTGATTGTGTGTCCTTGATCTCTTTAGTATGTTGTCATTTATTTAAGTGCATCTCTAGTTGTGGTCATAAATTTTTCAAGGGTATCCTCTAGTGAATGTACTTTACTGGTCAGTGTTGGCCCTTGTTATTGAGGTTGAAAACCTTATTACCTCTGATGAAATCCTTGGCCTTGATTTTGATTTTTTTGTGGTGGTTATTTCGGCCTCCATATTTTCACAATATTTTGATGATTATAATCTAAATAATTCACATCTTCACAGTACATACCTTGGGGATTTGGATTGACCATCATTGCATCCATATTCTTTTCCATAGACTCTATCTGAGTAGCCATCCATCTATTGTATTCCATATGCACTCCTTGAACTCACCCTTAATATAGATACCATTGGAAACTATTACTAGAAATCTAATCCAACAACTCATAACTCTCCTCTCGTGAGTTTCGCATAAGCGAACCTCCTGCAGCTGCATCAAATGTGGAATGATTTCCCTGTGATAAACCTTGGTAGAATGTCTAAATTACAATCCACGTTTTGATTTCATGATGAGTACATCATCTTATTAAACATTTAAACCTTTCCCATTAACTATATAATGACTCTTTATTTAATTGATCAAAATTTATAATACTTACCCAGAGATCCATAGACTTTGATGGTAGGAAAAAACTTGTCAAAAACTTTCTTACCAGATCCTCCTAGGTTGTGATTGAATGTGGAGGTAGCCTTTGGATCCACTCCATTGCTTTATCATTCAATGATAATCTGAATAGGCACAATATCACAACATCATTTGTGATGTTCTGAAATTGTAACGTGTCACAAACCTCCAAGAAACTTCCAATGTGTGAGTTGGGATCTTCATGAGGTAGCCCGGTGAATTGAAGTGAATGAGTAGTCATATGGATAACCGCCATCTTGATCTCGAAGTGTTGATAAGTAACTGGGGGTATCAGAATTATTAGGTTGACTCCCATGTTCAAGGTTCTTCCATAATTTATCATCATTTTCCCCTAGATTTCTTCCTTGAATTTTTTTCCTACTGGTTGGCCCATATCATGAATGACTCCTTAAAATTGGCCTCTTCATACCATGGTGACTTGTTCTTGGTCAGCTTCCTCCTTCTCCTTCTTTTACTATTGGAGTGTTTTCTCCAACTTGAGATCATATACAAGGTCTTAAACTTTATCCTTCCCTTGAGTGGAATAGTCATGAAATTTATTATTACCTAAAAATAGATAAATATAAGACCAAGTATAAAATAGTGAATTAATATAAAAACAATTATCTAAGTCCCTGATTATTTTTAACATCGCAATAACTATCCCTAGAAACAACGCCAAAAATTTGACAACCCACAGGGCATCATTAATTCCTACGAGGCTAACCAAATTTAGTAATTTATAAAAACACTGACAAACAAAATAGATATGTAGTATCTATAAATTCCATGTTTCAAACATATAGGGATGATCCATATGTTTTAAATTAATTAAAGAAATTAAAATGATTTTTTTTTAATTTTTTAAAGAAAATGAACAAATAGAAGGATTTATTAGGTTGAATATTAAGATGGGAGACATGCCAGGTTCAGTGATTTTGGGTTTGTGTGCTAGGGATTTAATTGAAAGTGGGTTTATTCAGTTTTAGTGTTGGAATTGGGTCAACAAGGATCCTTGGTCTGGGTACTTAGCCCTAATAATATGATTGGACCATTGGAATGGTCATATACTAGATGAAATCATAGAGATAGGTGACCCAAACCCTTGTTTAAACATAACTAACCAATGTTGCGTAATTTTCATACACAAAAAAAATTAATCAATTGATGCAATTGAATAAATAAACTCAGAATGTAGCAATGGTCATGCAGTACGAAAAGAGAGAAATATAGAATTGAATAATAAGTTTGCAGCAATCCAAAACATGAAGAATAAAATGAAACAATCCCTAATAACACATCCCCCTACAATCACGTCACTCGTCACTAAGAGGACTACCTGCTCATGATATGCATAATGAGAACGAGCATCATCATAACCCAAAGAAGAAAGGTGGAAAAGGTCGGAAGCGAGGCCGGGCTTCAGATCATCACTCCACCATCTAGTAGTCTCCCCTTAGTTCCATAATTTCTCCCTATGGTCTAGAGTACTTCATAAAGGTTTTCGGGGGCTGTATTTATAGGAATTTTCTGTCAAAACCCATAGTCTACGTCATCTTTATTTTTTTCTGTGCATCAACAATTACACAATGTGTAACTGGATTACATGTCGTTTAATCTAGATCTGTTTTTTCCTCCACATTTTTTGAATATCTTATGTGTATTTGTCTATTTTACTTACTTCATGAGGTGAATTGGAGACTCATGACATGTAATTTCTTTTCACGTTTTGTAAGATCATCATGAATTTTCCTATACAGAAATTCCTCTCTAATAAAGTCACAACATGTAATGTAATTACACGACATGTAGTTGTTTTTTATTCAGTTCTAAAGCTTTAAACTTTCTCAAAAATCTGGTGTCACGCCACATACTTTCACTCATATTTTCACCCCTTTTGTTCCTTTTTCACAAATCCATCATTTCCTTCCATAAAACATAAAACAAGTTAAATGTTCCAAAAAATTTCAATTTTATACATTTAAATAAAAAATTTACTACATTAAAATACTCTAAAATATATGCATGAAATACACTAATCAAGGAGTGTAAGAGAGGTAAGATAACCAGAGAGATATGGTTTTCTAGTCAAAGAGGATGTTGTATAATTATTGGTTGACAATGTTGAACCTCTCTCCTATAAGGAGATAGTAGAAAGCTCAGAAATCATAAGATGGAAAGAAGCCATGAATTATAAAATGGATTCCATGTATCAGAACCAAGTATGGGTTCTGGTTGATGTGTTAGTACATATAAATCCTATTGGATGCAAATGGGTATTCAAGAGGAAAATGGACATGTAAGGTAAAGTAAATACCTATAAAGAAAGTCTAGTGGCTAAAGGGTTTAAAAACATCAAGGAATTGACTATGATGAAACCTTTTAACCATCTTCCATGTTTAAATCCATCAAAATTATTCTTTCTATGGCATATTACTAGGACTATGAGATTTGGCTGATGGATGTCAATACTACATTCTTTATTGGGAACCTTCAGGAAGATGTCTATATGACACAACCAAAATTGTTTGTGACTCCAAGTGATTCCAAAAGAATTTTCAAGTTTTATATATCCATTTATGGATTGAATAAAGCATCTATGTCATGGAACATTTGATTCGATGAATCTATAAAATAATTTGGTTTCATTAAGAATGAATGTGAGTTGTGTGTTTACAAGAGGTTTAGTGGTAATGAGGTCATAATCCTAATAGTATATGTTTATGACATATTACTTATTAGAAATGAATTACCAATCTTACAATCTGTTAAGGACTGGTTAAAAAATTGTTTCTCCATGAAGGACTTAGATGAAGTATCCTATATTCTAGGGATCAAGATCATTCATGATAGATCCAAGAGGCTTCTTGGACTAAGTCAAAGTATATATGTTGACCACATACTAAAGTGATTTAGTATGGAAAAATCCAAGAGGGGATTGGTTCTAGTGTCACATGGTTTACATATTTATAAGAAAATGTGTCCTTAGACACAACATGAGAAAGATAGAATGAGTAAGATCCCATACTCTTCGACGATAGGATCAATCATGTATGCCATGTTATGTACTAGACATGATGTTGCCTATACATTGAGCATGGTAGAAAGATATAAAGAGGATCTAGGAGAAAAAAATTGGTCTATTGTTAAGGTTATCCTTAATTATCTGAGAATAATTAAGGATATGTTCCTAGTGTATGGAAGATATTATGAGCTAATCATCAGGGGTTATACTGATGCTAGTTTTCAAAAAAATCAGAATGATCTAAATTCACAGAGAGGATATGTTTTCTATCTAAATGGAGGAGTTGTGAGCTGGAATATTTCAAAGTAGTCATTTATCGCTAATTCTATAGTAGAGTCCGAGTATATAGTGGCTTATAAGGTAGCCAAGGAAGTTGTTTGTGTAACGACCCAAAATTTTTGATTGATAACTATTTTCTGAAAATTTTTGTTATATTATACTAAAAAAACTATATCTATTTAATAATGACGTGAAATGTGACAATAGGGTTTTCACCATTATATGACCATTATTCAATATGACCGTAAGAAACAATACTCTTAATAATAATTTTAAGGTTATAATTAGTGTTATAAATAGAAATGATAATGGTTAATTAATGAATAAAAGATAAACACTGACCTCAATTAGTAGAGTTGTGTCATATGAAGCCCATTTGTCAGATCTTAGGAAGGATGTAGAGTCACTAGGATTCTCTCTTGACCAATCCCAAGTTGAGCTTCAACATGTTAATATTGAATGAAATTTCCTATGAGATAAGTTCAAGTTAGTGGAAATTACCACTCGGGCGATGTTATCCAAGCCGCCTCAAGAATCTATCACCATCACACACCTTACCCTTAGGTCGTATGAAAGTTTTATAAGGGGTTATTTTTCGAGGACCTAGTTACTTAAAGTGTAATGAAATTGTATAAATAAAATTTTTGTTCCATCAATTCCATTTTAAGATTAGGTTTTCTTAATAAAATTGAGTTGAAATTTGATCAATTGATTTTTCAGACAGAAATTACACTTTTTAGAAAAGATATAAATATTATAATAAAATAATATATTATGAATAATACTTATTTTAATGAACTAATATGGTTAAAATACACCTATTTAAATAGAAATGATAAAATAATTTTCTTTTTTCAAGTGTCAGAAATTTCACTATGCAATTTCACTAGGCATTTTTTATCCGCTATTATTTTTAATAAATAATGTTTTTATATTTAAAAGTTAAAATTATAAAATTTATATAATTATCATGATAAAATAAATTTCATTTTTGAAATTAGAATGTTGAAATTATTTTAGGGTTAATTTATCAGAATTTTCTAAAATACCTTATTTTTTCATCAATAGTAAAAATATAGTTTTAGTTTTTCGGTATGTTTCATCAATAGTGAAATTTAATCTGGTATTAACATACATGAAACCCTCATTCTCTTTTTGTGGGTTAATAATGACATAAAGATCTTGTCTTTAATCTTTTTTTTAAACGTCGTGATTTTGATATGAAACTCGTTTCTTTTATTATCCATAGGTTATTTATGAAATGTTTTATTATGATATATGTGGATCATATTAATTAATACATATTAAGGGTGCACCCTGATAGTTCTCGAATGCATTGGGTAAATAATTTAATCTCTATAGATGACATGTTTTACGATACCTTAGAAAATTTTATGACACCTCAGTGATAAACCTTGGTGATATGCTTATGAATGACTCAATTAAATGTGTTATCCAAATTTAAATGTTATGATTAAAGTTATTTTTATTATGATATGCCTCTTTTTCCTTTTATCATGCCTTTATGATATTCCTCAAGTTCTTATCAATATTTCTCAAGATCATGTAAATTGTTTCTCTTGTTTTCCCTTACTGGGCATTATGCTCACCCCTTCCTTTGATGTATGCCCCCCAGATTATGATATGTAGTAAAATTAGTTAGTATAAAGAATTAATAATCCTTTCATGTTGTTTAAAATATTATTTTAAGTTTTCATATATTATGTACTTTGTTTCCAAGAAACTAAACTTTAAAATATCCTCTATTTTGTACAATGTAAAGAAAATTTTATGTAATAAAAAGGTAGGATTCCATAGTTATTATCAGAGTATGGTTTAGTTATTTGTGGAAATTAGTATTTTAGAACTTTAGGAATAACCTTATAGAAAATTTTAAATATAGGAAAAATCCTGGTATTTTGGTGAATTATTAAGTAAGTGGTTTCTGAGAAAATAAATCCATGTCTGGATATGAATAAGTGGACGTGGTTCTGGAATAGATGTACCTAGGGGTAATAAATCCAACAAGGTGCATCAAGCCTAACTTGGCATAACTTAGTATATGACAACATACCTTACTTTACACCTAGTTTTACACTCCTGAGGGGTATGTTTGGTCAATCAAAATATTTTTATGAACCATTATAAAGTATTTATAGAAAATGTAATTGTTGTTAAAGAATAAAATATTTAAGAATGATGTTTTAAGACATGAAATTCCATTAGAATTATAATATTATTAAATTAAACATGTTTCTCACTAAGGCTTTCTTATTTTAGGAAATGGTGGGAAATATGAGAAACCACATAAATGGTGAACGCAATGGACTAGGTACTGGCGGACTTATGATGAAAGCCAAAATGAAAAACTTTATGAGAATGCTAAATCAACTTAATCGATTTATGAGAAATAACTTGAATCAATCCAAGATACTAGGTTCACCTCAAAGGGAACAACTTTCCATTGATTCCTTTATGTGTCAACAGACACCTTTTTTAGTGGATCTACCGCCCCTTTGATTGTAGAACAATGGATAAAATATGTTGTTCTGAATAAGAGAAACTCACCACGGCCGTGTACCTCTTAGAGGGATAAGATGATCAGTGGTGGACATGGGTTAAAAACACAAATATAAGAGGGGAGATTGATTTAATGGAGTGGGAAGAGTTAATTGGAAACCTTTTCCAAAAAAATATTCCCCCTATTCAATGAGAATGAAAATGGAGAAGGAATTCCTAAAGATAAAGTAGAAAGAAAATGAATTTGTGGAAAACTATGAGATGCAATTCACATGACCTTCCCATTACACCTGTATCTTTTTTATGGATCTTAATGGGAAGCTTGATAGATTATTCGATGGACTAAGACCCCATCTATGGAATAATATATCCATCCGAGACTATGAAAACTATGAGGAGACCATGAGGAGTGCTGTGAAAGTTGAATTGGAGTTCAGAGAGATATAGTGGTCCCATAGATCAAATGAAAAGAGGACATATTGGGAGCCGAACTTGGGGTAGATATTTGATCAAGGAAGAGGAGGAAAGAAATTGAAACTTCCCACATGTAATAAATTTTTGAATAAGCATTTGTGTAACTTCTTACTTAGGAATGGAAATTGCTAAAAGTGTGGAAGATATTCCCATATTTCTCGAAACTATTATAGTGAGGTAAAGCCTCAACTTCTCAATAGTAACAAAAAAGGGAAGATAGTGCAGGCCCATCCTAAATTCCTAAGTTTCAAATGTGGGAAGCTTGATAACTTTTCCAATAACTATCCAAATTTGAAGATAGTGGAGGGGAATAACCATCAACCTCAGCATAGGCCAAGGGATCTTATTTGTTCTTTTACTATAATGGTGGATGAATTTGAAGCTCTAAATGATGTTGTGGAAGGTACTCTCATTGTTCTCTTGAAGATATAAAGTACTTTGTTTGATTCAGGTTCTAAGGATTCCTTTTTTTCCTCCATGTTTACAAAGAATATATAATCAATACATGAACTACTAGAATTATAAATATTATTCAAGACTCCCGGAGGGATTATCCAAGAATAAATAGTGTATAGAAACTGTAGTATTTACTTTAGTGAGCGTAATCTCATCAAAAATCTAGTATTCATTCCCATAATAGAATTCGACATTATACTAGGGATGGATTGGCTCCAAAATTATAATACTAAGATAAAATACAAAATCAAGACAATCTCAGTAGTCTTGAATGGAAAACCTACAATTTTTTTCAAAGGAGAGATATCCCAACTTGAGATTTTTCTAGAATCACCTTCCATAGAATTATTTATATAAGTTATCGATGAATATGAAGAAGTAAATGAAAGTATATGAATGGAAAATGTCCACATAATTCAGGAATACATTGATGTATTTCCTAATTAGTTACTTGGACATCCCCTAGAAAGATAGGTAGATTTATCTATTGAGATCATGTCTGGTTCCAAGATGATTTCAAAGACCCCATATAGAATGTCAAATGTGGACCCAGAGGAATTAAAGAAAAAACTACAAGATCATTTGGAGAAGGGGTTTATCCAACCAAGTTTGTCTCATTGGGGAGAACCTATTCTCTTTGTGAAGAAGAATTATGGATCAATACGGCTATGCATTTATTATAGATAACTTAATGGGATCATAGCGAACAACAATTACCCTCTTCTAAGTATTGATGATTTGTTTGACCAGATTTGCGGGGATCAATTTTTCTCTAAGATTGATATTTGATATGGTTATCATCAATTGAGGGTGAAGAAATAATATATTCTAAATATCATTTTCCAATCAGGATATGGGCATTATGAGTTTGTTATTATACCCTTCAGCTTGACTAATGCTTCTGCTATTTTTATGGATTTGATGAATATAGTCTTTAAGGTCTACCTTGATAACTTTGTGGTAGTTTTTATTGATGATATTCTGATATATTCCAAATGTTTTTATGAGCATAAGGATCATCTAAGGTTTATATTGAAAACTATGAATAAAGATATGCTATTTGTAAAGTTCAATAAATGTGAATTTTGGTTACAAAAGTTTCTTTCTTAGGGAACATTCTGACCAATAAAGGAATATCAGTTGATCCTACCAAGAAAAAGGTTTTGGAGGATTGGCCTCATCTGACAATAGTAAATGATATTCTTAATTTCCTTGTATTAGTGGGATATTATAGTAGGTTTGTGAGATTTTTTCATGAATTTCAAATCCACTAACCAAGTTAACTCAAAAAGGGGTCAAGTTTATCTGTACAAAGGACTATGAAGAAAGTTTCCAATATATAAATAAGATATTGGTTACTTCACCCATGTTAACTCTACCCTCTATCGAAGAAGGATTCATTATTTTTAGTGATATATCTCTGAAGGGGATTGGGTGAATCCTCATTCAAAGTGACAAGGTGATTACTTATGCATCTCAACAGTTAAATCCTCATGAATAGAACTATCCTACGCATTTATTTGAAGATATGGAGGCACTATATTTATGGGGAGAAATGTGATATATACACAGAACATTAAAATTTGAAGTATATTTTCACACAAAATGAATTGAACATGAGACAAAGGATATAGTTGGAACTTCTTAAAGACTATTAATGTTCAATTCATTATCATGTCGAAATAGAAAACAAGGTTGTTGATGCATTAAGTATGAAAGAACCTACTGTTCTAGTAATTATGAGGATTCAAGGAGATCCTTTGATCAAATACCTAGTAAAACTAGACAAGGGAATCATAAGGTAAGGAACATCATCAAACCTATCCCAAATTATTTATCAACCATAATTACTAGAGAAGATTAATAAATATCAAATAAAAGATCCTTTGTTACATAAAAAGTTAGAGGCTATGAAGAATGGGAAGTTTCTTAAGTTCAATATTGATCAAGAAGGTGTACTGAAATTTCGTACAAGACTATGTGTTCCATATATTACAAAAACAAAGAAAGAACTGATGGATGAAGCTCATATCTCTACTTTCTATATACATCCTGGAATCACTAAAATGTATAGGGACATTTGTGATCATTATTGGTGGGATAACATGAAAATGAGATTGCTAACTACACTATAAGGTGCTTGGTGTGTCAACAAGTGAAGTCAGAGCGAAAAATTCATAAAGGGGTATTATATCCACTACCCATACTAGCATAGAAGTGGGGAAATATCACTATGGAATTTGTCATGGGTCTCTAAAAATCATCCAAAGGAAACAATACGATATGGGTTATAATGTACAGTCTCACTAATACTACCCATTTTATCGTTATTCATGAAGATTTATCTCTTGACCAATTTGTCAAGATTTGTGTAAAGGAAATGGTGAGGTTGCATGGAGTGAAACTTTCTATCGTTTCTAATCATGATCCAATGTTCTCATAAAAATTTTGGGTAAGTCTTAAACATTTTATGAGTATCAAATTGAATTTTAGTGTGGCATATCACCCCCAAACTAATGGCTAATCTGAAAGGACTATTCATACACTCAAGGAAATGCTAAGAACATGATCAATGGAATTTAAAGGTGGATGGGATAAACATCTCCCATTAATTGAGTTCTCGTACAATAACATCTTTCATTTTAGTATTCAAATGGTACCCTATAAATCTCTATATGGGAAGTGATGTAGAACTTCTACTTGTTGGGATGAATCTTGTGAGAGGAATCTTCTTGGGCCTGATCTTATAAATGAGATGATAGAAAATGCTCATGCCATCCAACAACACATAAAGGCTTCTCAAAGTTATAATAAGATCTATACTGACAACCATCATAGGGACTTGGAGTTTTATGAATTCTTCCTTTGAATTTCACCTTGGAAGAGAGTCATTAAGTTTGGGAAGAAATGGAAGCTTAGCCCCACGTACATTGGCCCCTATAAAATCCTTGATCGCATAAGATTAGTGGAATATCATCTTGAACTTCTTCCAAATATATCTCAAGATCATAATGTATTCCAAATATCTCTCTTGAGGAATTACATGCCTAACCCTTCACATGTACTAAATCCTAAGGTTGTACAACTGGATCATGACCTCTCTTATGAGGAGTAGTCGGTGGAGATATTGAACCATAGGGACAACGTTCTATGAAAAAATATTACCCACCTCATTAAAGTGCTGTGTAGGAACCAAAAATATGAAGAATACATGTGGTTACCAAAGGAAATAATGAGGCGAAATTACACACACCTTTTCTCAACTGATGGAATGAGATGAAATTTTAGGAATGAAATTTCTTAAGGAGTAAGAATGTAATGACCTGAAATTTTTTAATGATAATTGTTTCCTAAAAATGTGTTTCATATTATACTCAAAAAAATATACCTCATTAATAATGATGTGAAATGTGACTATAGGGTTTTGACTGTTATATGACTATTGGCCAATATGAACATTGGAAAATATACTCTTAATAATAATTTTAATGTTATAATTAGTGTTATAAATAGAAATGATAATAGTTAATTAATGTCAAAAGGAGAAAAGATGGCCTCAAATAGTAGATTCATGTCATATGAAGCCCATTTTTTTGATCTTGGGAAGGAGGTAGTGTCATTGGGATTCACTCTTGACTAAGTCCAAGCTGAGAATCAATAGGTTAATCTTGAACGAAATTGTTTATGGGAGAAGTTCGAGTTAGTGGAAATTACCACTTAGGCGATGTTATCTGAGCCACCCAAATATTATATCACCATCACACACCTTACCCTTATGTCATATGATGATGTTATAATGGGTTAATCTTTGAGACCATAGTTACTTAAAGTTTTGTATAAATAAAATTGATGTTCCATCACTTTTGTTTTAAGAATAGTTTTTCTTAATAAAATTGAGTTGGAATTTGATAAATTGATTTTTTAGATAGAAATTATACTTTTTAGAAAATATATAAATATTATAATAAACTAATATATTATTAATAATAATTATTTTAATGAAATATTATAGTTAAAACACTCCTATTTAAATAGAAAATATAAAATAATTTTATTTTTTCAAGTGTCAGAAATTTCACTATGCATTTTTTATCTGCAATTATTTTTAATAATTAAGGATTTTTATATTTAAAAGTTAAAATTATCATATGTAGATAATTATCATGATAAAATAAATATCATTTTTAAATCATCATGTTGAAATTAGGTTACGGTGAATTTATGATAATTTTCTGAAATACTTTATTTTTTCATGAATAGTAAAAATACATTTTGAGTTTTTTGGTATGTTTAATGATATCATAATTATGTAATAATGATTTAATAACTAATTAACCACAATCCATGAATTATTATATTTTATTTTATTACTATCAATTATTTTAATATATTCTAATCAATTTAAAAATATATAATTTACTTTACAAATTTTAAATGGAAACTTTAACTTTAAAAATGGTTTTTTTGTGAAAAATTTAATTTTATTTTCCAAAATAAGTAATATAAAATTCTGGTCAAATATTATGGATTAAAATATCATAATAGGTGTCCCAAGTGTCCAATTCCATGGGAAAATACCATGGGTAAGCCCATGGTTTGGCATTTACCACTACCTAGGTGTCCAAAGAAATTAATAAACAAATCCTCCTCTTTTTATATAAATACCCACCCATTTATTCATTTTATTTCTCTTCCAATTCATCCTCCATGAATATATGATAGTTTTACCTCCCACGGAGTCCTCCCAATGTGTCCTAAATCCCCCAAGGTCCCAATATTTTAGTTTTAGGAGTTACTCTTCAAGTTAAGGGAAATCTCAACTTCTCTTTTCCATTCAAGTTCCCTTTTATGGGGTATGTATTTAAAATTTTCATAATATGTTATTATATAAATTTTATTATATCATTTTACTGTATTAAAAGTGTTTTATAAATGTTCGACCCTCATACCCTCTCTTTTTAATTTTTTATAAAACCATGTTTCATACTCGTTATGCTGACATATTTTCTTCTCAAAATGTTTCTCTTTTTATCAAGAAATTATCTTATTTTATATTGTGAATAAACAAACCTCTTTATTTTCTATGTTTATTCACCTATATTTCAAAATTATATATTTTATTATGGTATTATCATATCTGAAACCTACCTTCCATTTTCATGGGCTAATAATGACATAAAGATCTTTTCTTTAAGCTTTTTTTAAACTCCATGATTTTGATATGAAACCCGTTTCTTTTATTCTCCATGGGTTATTTATGAAATGTTTTATTATGATATATTTGGATAAAATTAATTAATACATATTAATTTTTTATCCCTGATATTGCTCCAATTCATTGGGTAAAGAATTTAATCTCTAAAGATGACATGTTTTACGATACCTTGGTGAATAACCTTGGTAATTTTTATGGAATCTTGGTGATAAAACTTAGTGATATAATTATGAATGAATCAATTAAATGTTTTATCCACGTTTAAATTTTATGATTCAAGTTATTTTTATTATTATATGACTCTTTTTCTTTTTCTCATTCCTTTATTATATTCCTCAAGTTCTTATCAATATTTCTCAAGATCATGTAAAGTGTTTCTCTTATTTTCCCTTACTGGGCCTTATGCTCACCATTTCCTTTGATGTATATCCCTAGGTTATGAGATGTAGTAAAATTACTTAGGATGAACCATGAATAATCCTTTCATGTTTTTTAGAATAATGTTTTAAGTTTTTATGTATTATGTACCTTGTTTCCAAGATACTAAACTTTAAAATATTATCTGTTTGTACAATGTAATGAAAATTTTATGTAATAAAAAGGCAAGATTCCATAGTTTGGATTCAAAACTCTATCCAGGATCTTGATGTGGTACATAGAAGTAAATATCCTATCACATTGTATTGTGATAATACTACTAATGTGGATATTGTAAAAGATCCAAGGTCACACCAATGGGCAAATAACATACTCCATAAGTATCACCTCTAGAGGGATTTTTATCAAAGGGGTGAAGTTATAGTGAGAAGAGTGCCTGTGGCAGAGAACATGGTAGACCCCTTTACTAAAGGCCTATCTCAGCAGAAGCATGAGTATCATGTGAGAGCTAGTGGACTGAAGGTTGTTAGCAGTTGGATCTAGTGCAAGTGGGGGTCTGTTGGAGTTGATGCCCTAAAACCAAATTCTATATACTTTATGGCAACATGTATTCATTTTTTTGAATATTAATAAACTACTTATCACATCATGATTATTTTTCTGCATAACATAGAATTTTATAAATATTTAATATTATTTGATTAAATAATATTTAATTATAATTTTAAATTTAAGCACATATCGAGAAATAATAATAATATTATTATTATTATTATTTGATATGGGGTTTTTGCAGGGATTAAATAAATAAATAAGGGAACTTGTGCAATTATTTTATTTTAATCTAGAAATATATAACCCCAATTATGTATTTTCACACTAGAACATTTCATTTTTTTGGGATGTGCATAATGAAATTGGATAATTATCTCAAGATCTTAAGATTTCTCTTATCCAAGATTGATCCCATGAATAGAGAGAAATATTCCTCCACCAGATCAAGGATAATACTTTGGAAGCAATTCTTGTAGTGATCAAAGGCAGATGATGAAAGTGCAAGGATTTCTTATGCTAGAACCTGGATATTCCTTTGGTGATGCTTGGAGATTCTTGGAACACGTGTGGATCACCTCTAGATAAAATATGCACTTGATTCCTACAACACAATGATGGTTCGTCATAAATATATTTCTAGATCCATCAATGAAGAAATAATCCCATTAAAGGTACTTATTAATTTAATTAAATTGATTATGAGTAATATATTATGATCTTCTCTTGGTTCTATCATTATATCTCATGTCTATATTCTTTGATTCAATTCCATAGATCATGAAATTTATCATTGTGTAATTCTCGTATTGATCATCGATCATGAAAAAAAGTAAATTTGGGCACCACCCATCGCACGCTTCTGCTACACTCAGAACCTACACGTAACCCCCTCTAAATTCGATGATTAATGAGGGTTGTACATAACCCCCCTCTAATTTTCATAGAAAATGAATTTAGAGGGGGTTCATAACCCCTATAAATTTGATAATTATAGGGGTTTGTGCATAACCTCGTCTAATTATATATAAAATGAATTTAGAGGGGGTTATTCATACCCCCCTATAATCTTCTATTTTTTTAGTGTTACTTATATGCCTTGAGAATATTCCAAACGCCAGTGAGATATTATAAAATAGGAAACTCAATATCAGGAAGTGATATAGAGGGATTTATAGTTGAGATTATTTGACTATTTATTCCCTTAGAACCTAAGAACTGATCATTCTAGGGAGTTCATGAAACTATAGTAGGGTTATATGATAGTTATGCACTATTCATATTGTTTCATAGAACTTCAGTGCTTTGTTCCCATCTATATTTCCGATGAGACAACTAAAGCGAGATGATTTGAGTATGACCTAAGGAATCCTATTTGTTCTTAGTTGAATATTTTTTGATTGATTACCATATCAGAGATAATAAACCAGGACCTTATCACAAAGCAGAACCTGAGGAAAGCAGAGAGTGTGAGCCAGGGAGATTCAGAACTGAGGTAGGGTAGTGGTTTGACTAGTGTTCAGTAGTGATGCTTTAAGACTGCATATGTTAGAAGTGGAAGCCAGTTGACACCCACAGATAGTTATGTGGTATGTAACCAGTGGGGTAATCCTAATCATAAGAGGCCCTAGTGTCCTAGAGACCCCATCAAGTGATGAGTATGTGTCATATTAGGGAATCTATAACAATTCTGTAGGACCTTCCCATCTATTTTGAGTGGGAGAGGATTCATGTCAACTCCACCTTTAGGTGCATTATCACCTCACTAGGAAGGTATCTAGAGTACCACTAGCTGAAAAGGTAGAGGAGGAGGTCATGGTCATGGTATCCAAGCTTCAAACATATAGTTCCAAAAAAACAGACCTACTCTGGGTAGTTAGGTTGTAGCATAGGGTTGGGGATCAAGCTAGATTTATTTAGTGCAGCCTATACCAAAAGAATCGGATGTCAGACCATCTACTATTTGAGGTACTATTCTAGTAGCCTCAACTATTGTTTCTTCCTTATTCGATACAGGTGCATCCAATTATTTCATATCTATGATTGTTTTGGAGATTCTTTGGCTTAAGGTTCAATTTTCTAGTGGAATTATGACACTTAACACTCTATTGGGGATCATATTGGAGAGTGTACACCAATGCAGGGACTGTCCTCTTAATCTAGGAAGCCATCATTTCTTATGGGACCTATGTATCCTTGAGATAATGGGATTTGATGTCATTTTCAGAATGAACAGGCTGGTTTTCTATCATGCTTATGTGGATTTTTATCATCAGAGGGTTTCATTTACATCAACAGAGGGAGGTACTTATATTCACAAGGGAAAATGGAATGTCCAGGTAGGTAAATATGGACCAGAACATCCTGGTATAGGTGGAGTGACTACCCAGATTGTTAGAATTTTTTTAATGAACATGGACTACATTAGACTAAGTTCCCTCCTATAGTCGATTTATTTAGGGATGTTTTACCTGAAGACATTTTTGTACTACCTCCTAAGAGAGGGTTAGATTTTACTATCGATCTAGTTCCTGAAGCTACACTTGTATCCATTAATCCTTACAATATGACCACTACTGAGTTATAAACGCTCAAGTGAAAGCTATAGGATTTAGAGGCCGAGGGTTTTATATGGCCCAGTACTTCTCCCTAGGGTTCATTGGTCCTGTTCTCCAATAAGTCAGATGAAACCCTTAGGATGTGTGTGTATTAAAAAAAGTTAAATCAGATTACTATGAAAAAATGGAATCCCTTACCACTTATTTATGATCTCTTCAACCTTCTCAGAGGAGCAAGAGTGTTCTTGAAGATTAACCTAAGATCAGGATATCATCAGGTTTGATTCATGCCTTATGATATTCCATGTATGACTTTCTGTAGTCAATGTGTTTTATATGAGTATCTCATGATGTCATTTGCTCTTACAAACTCACCTTCTATCTTCGTGGATTTAATGAATAGGGTTTTCCATCCCTATCTGGATTCCTTCATGGTAGCCTTTATAGATGAAATCTTGGTGTATTCTCATGCTTGAAGAGACAATGCCACTCATCCTGAGATCATTTTTAATATACTGAGAGATAAATAACTATTTTCTAAGATCAATAAATGTCCTTTATATATTTACAAGGTTCACTTCTCGGGTTATATTATCTCAGAGGATGGATTTTCAGTTAACCCAGAGCAGGTGGTTACCTAATTGAATCCTAAGAATGTGTTTGGAATACAGAGTTTCTTAGGGCTAGTTGGTTACTAAAAGTGTTTTATATAGGACTTATCACACTTATAATCACCTATTACGGTCTTGAATAAGAAGGGTGTGAAGTTTATATGGTATAAATATTTTGATATATCCTTTCAGGAGCTGAAAGAGAGATTGACTTCATCTCTAATACCGATTCTTCTAGAGCTAGGTAGAAGTTATAATATCTATTATAATGCATCAAGTGTTGGTATAGGACCAGTTCTAATGCAAAAAAGATTGAGTCCTTGCATACGGGTCATGGAAGATGATGCCTCATGATCGTAATTACCCAATACATGATCTCTGGTTAGAAGTTATTGTTCACACCTTGTTTTTTTGAGGCATTACCTACTGGGAAAGATTTTTTTTGTGTCTACAGACCACAAGATCCTCAGGTATATTTTTATATAGTGTGACTTTAATCTTAGGCAGCAAATATGGGTTGAATATCTATAGTACTTTGACTTCGATCCTGCCTATACTCTTGGGAAGGGTAATGATGTTTCTGATTCTCTAAGGAGGAGGACTTAGACATAGGCAGTTCATGAGGTCAATAATGAATGATAACTTATGGTTCTTTTTTCTAAGATAAACATAGAGGTGAAGTATTATTATGGACGGTCTATACTTGCATCCCTATTAGTGACTTATTCAATTATTAATAAGGTGAATATGAACTAGTTTTCAGATCTTGAAGGCTTGCTTCTACAGCAAGGTATTTTTGGTGAGTACCCGCATCTGAATTAGATAGTCAATGGTGATGACATCCTACATATACTTGGGGTGAATCTGGGTTCCCATAGATATGAGAGAGGATTTGATTCATGAGTCACATGCTTCATAGTGGGAAGTTCACCCAAGAATCTCCAAGATGTATCATGATATGCTTCAACACTATTGGTGGCTAGGGATGAAATTTTAGATAATGGTTTTTATTATTAGGTGTTCTACCTATCAGCAGGTGAATGCGGAGCACCAACGAACTAATATCTTTTTACAACTATTACTAGTCCCAGAATGGAAATTAGAGGATTTTTCAATGGATTTTATCATCTTATTACATGGGTCTCCTCGAGGTAGAGAAATAGTTTGGATAGTTATGGATTAACTGAAAAAAGTATCCCACTTCCTTCCTATCCAAGAGACATTCTTAGATGATGAGATGGGAATATTGTACGTACTTAGATTATATGGATGAATGGGTTCACTCATAGTATAATTTTATAAATGTATTCCCTCTTTAAATCAAGGTTATGGTACGAGTTATGGAGAGCTATGGGCACACTATAGCTTTTCACCCTCAGATTGATGGCCAATAAGAACAAACAATACATGTGCTGTAGGATATGATCTGAGAATATGCCCTTGATTTTGATGGTTATTGGCAGAATCATATCCCTCTCAATGATTTTTCCTATAATAAAATATTTCAGGAGATGATACAGATGGATCCTAATGAGACCCTATATGGTAGGTCATGATGTTCACCCCTATGCTAGTTAGAGGAAATAGAGGCAGTGTTACTGGGTCCTCATCTCGTTTAGGAGACTCTGAATCAAATTCAGTTAATCAAGAAATTCATGTCAACTGCTCAGTCTAGAAAAAAGTATTATGTTAATCATCAAAGATGATCTCTGTAGTTTGAGTTCTGGGGTTGTGTTTTCATACTAGTATCAACTAGACTTGGGAATAGGTGGATATGAAGGCAAGTTAAGTTGTCACCATACTTTTTTAAGACATTTGATATCTTAGAGATAGTTGTTCTGGTAGCCTATTGGTTTATATTACCTCATAGGTACCATTCCATGCATGATGTATTTCACGTTTCACATCTTCTCTAATATCATGTCAACCCATCTTAGAATTTTTATCATGAGGATGTTGAGATAGATGTTGATTCTTCTTTTGAGGAGTATCCTATATGCATCATTGAATAGAGCATGAAGTCACTCTAAAGATGGTTTATCCCTTTAATACAGGTTTTATAGAATCACGACTGAATATAGGATGAGACTTGGGAGTGGGAGGCTGATGTATGAGCCCAGTGGTTAGAATTGTTCTCAAACAATGTTTCACTACCCTTAGAAGTTAAACTTAGGGATAAGTTCCTTTAAGGGTGAAGACTGTAAGAACCTGGTTTTTATTTGAGGTAAATATCCTTTAAATTTTTTCTATCCATTTTTTTAGATTTAATTTGGATGCCTAATTATTTATTAGCGTTTAAGGGGGTGTTTGGGGCTTGTTTAGAGCCCGGAACCCCAGCCGGTGTAAAAATATACTGGGCAGCACAGTTGGTAGAAACTATGTGAGCTAGTCCGCATGATTTCCCCTAATGAAGTGGGTCATTTTAGAGGGGAAATCAAGGTACATGGTTTTCCCTAACCATGAACCCAAGACCACACAACCATGCCAAAACTTTTCAGTTTTTAGCATGTGAGTGGAACGGTTGGTGCACGGTTTCCTAGATTGTGCTTCCAAACTGTGTGGGGTCCCACCTTAGATAGTGGGAGGCATACGGTTGGTATACGGTTTGGGAAACCATGCGCACTAGATATTTTGGGTAAAATTACTATTTTCCCTTAAAATCTAATTAATTCAACCCTCCCTCTTATCTCATTTTCAGTGTGAAAGAGACATTAATCTCTTGTTTATCTCTTTTAAAGCTCTAAACTAGGTTCTTTAATAACTCTTCCATATGAAGTTTGATCGAGCTTCTGTTAATCTCATTGGATCTGCACCTGTAAGTTCTTCAATTATATTGCATCATTCTCCTTTTATCTTTTTCTCAATGGATTTATTGAGGTGCAGGATCATATGCCCTACTTTTAGGGAGTTTTTCCATTTTTTAGATTTCCTCTGATCCAGGCTGAACTAACAGTTGATACTGGACAAGTAAAGTACTACGTTCTTGAGGTATGTGGACTAGTATTTATCCCTTCAAGTATCGTTGTTTTATAATATGTGATATGTGCCACACACCGGTTTCACCACGTGTTGCCTCTAATTTGAATATGTCTTAAATTGGTTGTCATGATTGGAACTTAATGACTTGTTAGAACCCTGAATTCATATTGAGATCATCCACCTTAGAGTGAGCCATTCCTTTGGGTCTTCCCTCTTATATGCCTAATTCTCTTTCATGGTTATAAATCCAAAACACTTATTTGTGTGTTTGGTTTTACTTTTAAGTGGAAATATCATATTGATAACATATAAATGTAGTGGAATGGCATGAAAAACACCCTTATCAATTATAATGAATTAAATTGAATGTGAGTCGTGCGACCACATCACATGAATTAAATAGAATAATGGTTACACCCTTGTTATTATTAAATGTAAATGAGTTATGAATTAAATGTTGGATCTTTCTAAAGCCTTGAATACTTCTCATAGATTATGAATATGGGAATGTAAACCCTTGATAATTATGATAAATGTTCATGATGACCCTTATGATTTATATATATATATGTAGGCATGGAGTCCCTTTTTCTAATTTGATACATGGGAATGGAGACCCTTTATAATCATGATATGGGCATGCAATCCCTTTATAAATGTGATACGGGAATGGAAACCCTATTCTATGAAACTAGGCATAAAATCCCCTATTTCATGATACTGGGCATGATGACCATTACTGTGATACTGGGCATGGCGTCCCCTACTCCTATGATACTGGGCATGGAATCCCCTACTATTATGATATTGGGCATGGAATCCCCTACTCTTGTGATACTAGAAATGGTGAACCTATATTGTGATACTGGGCATGGAGACTCTATACTATGATATTAGGCATAGAGACCCTATACTTTGATACTAGGCATTGCATCCCCTGATACATTTTTAGAGATATTCTGATATGGGATAAAGTTGGTAGTGTCAGCCTGGTTTCCTCTAGGAACTGGAGTTGAAACATTTACACTTATTATTACTAATTTTCATATTATATATGAACACTTACATATTATTTACATGGACGGAATATTTATATACACCATTGGTGTTGGCCTATTGAATTTATCTCACACCCTATCTGGGCCGCCGATGGTGCCTGGGTAGACTACATGCTTACAGGTGCAGATAAGGGGAAGCATCCTCCTATGGATGTGTGACTTATTGAATGACTTAAGATGGGATCTTTGTAGTAGATGAATGATATCAAAATTAGTATGCTTAGAGAGATTATGTCTTTTTTGTGCCTTTTTCATATCATGTACTATATTGAATGCCTACTACCATGTACACATTTTTTTCCTATTTTGTGGAGACATGATATCATCATCTATTGTATATGATTTATTTTCTACTTTTGATTATTATTTTCTTGGATGATTATTTTTGGTTCCTCTAACGTGGGTTACTGGTTCAATTGTTTATATGTGCTTCCACTATTTTTTCCATTTTTGATATGCTTCTGTTATTTATCTGTTATTACTTATCTGATGTGATCCACTCTAGTAATGAGCGCATAGTCTCCCCATGGACACACCCTAGTCCCTTACAGCTAGTCGGTATCCTCTAGTATATGGGAAGGTGCATTTGAGGCCATGTGGCCCATCAACTCGGAGAACTGTTTATGTGGAATCTAGGTCGGGATGTCACACGAATGGTATCAAAGGTGGTTTTTCCTAGGGTTGGTGTTTGGAGTTTTATTTATTGTGATTTTTGGTTTGGGAACTTATTGAAATGATGTAATTGTGTCTCAAGTTCAGATATTATGAAAGGAAACCCAGTTTTGGTGCAGCGGCCAATGTATCCATACACCAAGACTCTGACTACTTGCTTGTCGACTCGACATGCCCATATATTATTTGCAGAGAAACCAATGGTACATGCATCATACATGACTAGGTATTTTGACTTCTATGTACTTCTTGATTCATCTCCATAGATATTCTCATTTTATCCTGGTATATCTTTTTAACTTTCTTGATGCCTCCATGACAATGGCCATCTATATACCGATATTGGATCATCATGATGATCAGTTAAGTGATGAGGCATCAATTTAGGGACCCATTCATGAGGTTTTTACTCCAATGGTCTAGTTGGTCTATTAACTACTTTCTAGATAGTCAGTAGCTCCAGCAGGTCAACATAAAAAGATTCATTGGCTTAGTGCATTATGAGAGTTAAAGCGATAGTGACCTCTGGGGGTTTTGTGGTGAGCTAGAAACTTAGTCCTCAGAGGATTGGCTTGAGGTAGTGGTCCAAGTTTTTCAGAGTTTTCAAAACTCAATCGATCATATGGTTATTTTTGTGACTATACTTCTTCTTGGAGTAGCAAGGAATTGGTAGGGTCTGATTACTCAGACTCATAATGAGATGACACTCACATGATTAGAATTTTAGTATCTATTTCATGACAAGTATAATCCTTTGAACTTTTTCTCAATGTGGATCAAGGATATTATTGAGCTCCGACAGGGTGATATGTCAGTTACTGAGTATGCCTCAAGGTTTACCGACCTCACATTCTACTCTCTCTATATGGTATGGGATGGATACTTCTAGTTGTGGAATTTTGAGTAGGGCCTTCATAGATACATTTGTGCTAGTGTGGTATTATTATGTCTTGCCACTTATGTTGGAGTGTTGGAGTAGGCTTTGGTTATAGAGAACATACTAGAAAAGGTACATCAGGCAGTGGGAGTCGGCAACAAACATCGTGAGGTTGAGTTATATCCAGCGGCTAGAAGGTGTTTTTCATCAAGGTCTCAGCACATGAGGCATACTCATGCCTAGACTCTGACATGAAGATCTTCTGTAAAACGTTTTAATATATGATCCAATCAGCTTATCATGGTATGAACCTATACTTGTGATAGGCGAGGTTACTTGGCTCATGATTTCCTAACCCAACATGGTGTTGTTAGTGGTTAGGCAGTGGATGGACCACTGCAAAGGAGGTAACATCATGATCAGGGATCTCCTAGGAATGGTTAGGGTGGCCCCTAGGGAGGTGATGTTGATAGAGGAGCAGGCATAGCTCTAGAGGAAGGATCTTGTGGTGGAGGATGATGTTAATATCTACTTCCATCACTATGACCAGGTGGCCCACTCTAGGTTCAAAGGAAATGTGGTCAAGGATATTTCTAGTTGTAAGCAATAGAGTGACATGATCAAGATAGCCATGAGATGGTTTGAGGTATGATTTGTGTCTTCTCTACTTGAGCTCCAATACTAGTATAAATAGGCACAATTCATTCCTTTATCTTTTTATCTCTTATATAAAATCTAGAGATTCCAGTTGAGTCTTTAACCTAACATCTATGGCTAGAGTTTCCTATATGGAGTGATTCTTTCATATCACACATCTTCCAGTAGTGTGAGTTGGTGTTAGGTGAAGATAATCTCATGGGACCTCTTGGTTGTTACAATGAAACCTTAGGATGCCATCTTAGGTATAGACTAGTTGTCTGTGGTGAATTACCATATAGACTTTTATCACATGAGAGTTAGATGTATTCATGTTGATGGGATGATATTTTACTTCTTGTTTGAGATAGATATTATGGATATCAAGGGGTACTCATGAGTAGGAAGCCACAGCCTATCACCCATCATTTGTATAGTGTATCCCTCAGTACAACGATCTCTTCAGGAATTTTTCTTCCGTCGATAGTGGAAGATTATACAGGCCTCCTTCCCAAAGATATTCTAGAATAACCTCTATAGTGGGAGATTGACTTATGCATCAACTTGCAACCCAATAACACACCAATATCTTTTTTGGAATATTAAATGACCCCTACCAAACTCTAGGAGTTGAGAATATAGTTGGAAGACCTTTGAGATAAAGATTTTGTTAGAACTAGTGTGTCCCCCTAAGTGGATCTGGTTTTGATTATGAAAAATATGAATGAGAGTTTAAGTCTTTAAATTGATTATCATCTCCTGAATCAAGTAATGATCAATAAAAATTTCCCTTTTACAAGGATTTATGACCTATTCATCCAATTTAAAGGTGAGAGTTGGTTTTAAATATAGATCTTAGGTCTGGATACCATCAATTGAGGGTTTACAAGGATTATATTCTAAAGAAGGTATTCCGATGTCTCTATGGACATTATGAGTTCTTGATGATGTCTTTTAGTGTGAATAATTCCCCCATTGTGTTCATGGATCTTATAAACTAAATATTACAACCATTTTTAGACTGATTTGTGGTTGTTTTATGGATGAAATTCTCATGTACTCTTCATCTCAGGAGGAGAATGTAGAGAATTAGAGGTTGGTCCCAGACTTACTCCAGGAGCACTAGTTATACGGTAAGCTATCAAAGTGTTAGTTTCAGAACCTAGAGGTTCATTATTTGGGGCATGAAATATTTGATCATGGTTAAATTGTGCATACAGTGAAGGTTTATGTAGTTATTTTTTGGGAACCACCTAAGAGTGTGTTACTGGTGTAGAGTTTTCTCAGTTTGGTGGGGTATTATTAGAGGTTCATGTCTAAATTTTACAAGATAGAAACCCCTTTAACTACCTTGACATAGAAAATTTTATCGTTTTCTTGGATTGAGTAGTTTCAGAGAGCCTTTGAAGAGATGAGTAGAGGTTGACCAGTTCTCCTATTTTGAGACTACCAAAGGAGGGCGTTGAGTATGTGGCATTTTATGATGACTATAGAGCTGGAATCTATTTTTTATTAATGTAGAGTAAGTAAGTGATCACTTATCAGTTGGTTTATTTGATACCCCATGAGCATAATTATGTGATCCATGGCTTCGATTTGGTAGTGATAATATTCCCCTTAAAGATATGGAGACATTATCTTTTGGGTGAGCACTTTATTGTTGACTTAGTCCACTATATTCTTAGGTACATCTTCACTCAGAGAGATCTCAACTAGAGGAAGATGCATTAGTTGGAGTTCAAGTAGGGTTATGACTTCGAGATAGTCTATACTCTAAGGGAAATGTAGTGTCATATTCACTTTGTAGGAAAAATCATTCTCATCTGGTGGAGGAGGCATCAAAATAGTTTTCCTCGTTAAAACTAACCCTAGGGGAGGATATGGTTACATATTATCTTCATTTGATGGTAGTGACTCTACCTCTTCTCTAATGTGTGAGAGAGGCTCAGTTGGGAGAGGTCAATTGTGAAGTTTTGTGTAACTAGATATCCATAGGAAATTCACCAGACGTATTTTTTGAAGGAGGATAGAACACCATCCATTTCCAAGGATGGATTATTATTCTAGTCACATTTCATGAGGAGGTGTTCAAGGAGTTTCATACTTCCCCTTTGACTATACATCTGGGTGTGAAAAATATGCATAAGTGTAACATCCTGACCCAGGTTCCACTAAATAGTGCCACAAGATGGTGGATCACGTGGCCTAAAGCGTGCCTCCCCATACACCAGAGGCTGCTGACCAGTAGCGAGGGCCTAGGGTGTGTCTGTGGGGAGACTATGCACTCATGTTAGAGTATAATACAATGGTATAAACATAACAATCAATATAAAAAGTAGTAAATCAACCAGAAAGAAGATAAATATCCAAGATTGTAAGAAATAAACAATTCCAAAGGTAATATAATATACAAAAATTATATGTCATGTAATATCTCTACAAATTAGGAAAATAGGTATAAAATCATATTTTATAATAAATGTATCAAAATTCCTAAAAATACAAAAAAGTAACTATCCCATATAGAATCACGATCCTAGATCAGTCTTGTGCTCACCTACTCCTAACCATAGAACAAACAATCAATCATCATACAGTGGGAGCTTTTCCCAGTCCCTAATTTCATCCACAAAGTTTTTCTAGGTACCCAACGACAGCCTAAACAGGGTGTGAGATAAAACTTAGTAGGCCGCCACCAATAGTGTTTATAACAAGTTCAATATATTTATAACAAGATAATAAGAGTGAAAAATATACAATAGGTATAGAAAAACTAAAAGTAAAGTTACCAAGGCATATGTAATAATAGAAAATGATACTTTCCAGAAAAACAAGGCTCCCTGTAAATAATAGTCAAGTTCCCATAAACAAGGGTAGTTGTAAAACATAAATAAACAAGTAACACTATCTAGTCTAACAATTGATATCTGATACCCATTCTAGGGCTATATGTAATCATAGTAAAATATCCATCATGACCACTTCATATAATCTAGTGTATAATACCATCATGACCACTATATAATCCAGAGTGTACCACATCCACAATGGTCGTGTCGTGTAATCAAAAGTGTCAGTCCATGAAGTGTTAGATCTAATGTATAGAAGACCAAAGCATCCATGTCGATTCCTAGGAGAATCTCGATGGAAACTCGGTAAATAATTAGGTGCATTCCAAGGGTAATGTCAACAAACCATATCCAACATGAGTCCAATAAATCCAAATCCAATGCGTAGCAAGGCTCAAGGCATCCTACGAAATCAATATCCAATGAGTAAATAGGTCAAAGGCATCCATTACTGTAAACAAGACCCATGGAGTAGAAATGTACATGGAATCCTATATAATTAGGATACAAGGAGATCATTTAATACATCCACTAACATAATAAATTCATTATCTCATTCATTCATCAATTTACAATCATTTAAATTCTATGAGTTCTTCCAGCTCATTTTCACAATTTCTATTTAAATAAATAAATCAATTTACATCATGTCAACACATGGAAAATAGGTATCAAATCTCTCCTGTCATCTTAATTAAATTATCATTAATTTATAAAGGCTCCCTCTAATAAGTTTGTAACTCACACACCTAGTGGGGTGGTATAAATTAAGGTGGATGCAAAGACACACCCCATTATTGGCCTAGGTTGGGGAAACAACCACAAAAATTACAAAAGGTACTAGTGGGAAACCTAAATAGGTTCTAATTCATTTAAAGAGAGCATTAAATTCATTTTAGGTTCAATGTCAAAAAGTACAACATGCAGAACAATGAAATTTATCTCTATTAAACACTAAACTTACGGGAAAAGTTATAGACCACCTAATGTAGGTCCGTAATAGAGCACTCGTCCTCTATCAACCTTTGATTTGGTCCAGATCGAAAGAAAAATGAAGAATGGAAGAAAATCCTAGAAATAGGAAAAATTCTCGCACCAAAATAACTTCACAGATATGAATTCAAATAAAGAAAAAAAATATGAATAAAGAAATCACCTATGTGGATCCAATGAGACAAATGGTGTTTGAATCTGAGCTCGGATAGTGAAATGCTTTCCACACCTACAATTTGAGCTCAAAGTGACCTCCCATGCCAATTCTCTCCATTGGAATGAAAATTACAAGATATGTCTAGGTTTTAATAAAATTTAAGGGTGAAATAGAAATTTCCCCAAAAATTCATGGGTCGCACGGTTTGTAAAACTGTGCACCAACCGTGAACCCTTCAGTACCTCAAGGGGAACATCGCATGGTTTCAGGCACATGATTTTCAAAACCATGAACAAACTATGTTGCACACCTCTATTAAAAATTTCCAGTGGATCGCACAGGCGTTCACCCTTGGATGAATAGTTTCCTCAAACCATGTGTCCTACTACAACCCACTGATCCACCCTACATAGTTACTCTTAACCATGCGACATGGGTTTCACATTTTATAATATCTATCACCACTACAAAAGTGGTCTTTAACAGTGCTAAAATAGGAATTTATCGGTGCTAAAAAATCATCGACTACAATAGTTCAATTAAAACGCATGGCCTTTTATCAGCGCTATAAAAGCACTAATAACTAGGTTCTTTATAAACACTAAAAAAAGCACTAATAAAAGACACCATTTATCAGTGTATTTATTTAGTGATGATAAGGGGACCCCTTATCAGTGCTAATAAATGCACTGATAAAGTGGAATACTGCATTGTGATATTACATCACACTACAACACCAGAAACAAATCATACTATAGTGTGTTGTAACAACACACTACAGTACCAAAAAATTAGAAAAATAATATAAAGATACATAATTTAAATGAAATAATATTTCCAACACAAATACAAGAAAAAAAACTATTATAGAGCAAAATAATGCACCTATATAAAAGAAAAATCCACCATTAATCGAGAAAAAGAACGCACCTATATAAGAAAACAATTATTAGGTTAGTAATAATATAAAGAAATAAATTAAATATAAAGTTATAATTTTAAACTAAACTTTGATTCATACTAGGAACATTGTGTATCAGATTGTACTGCGATTGATTTTTTTACATCACATTCCATTTGTTGTTCATATTCAATAATTATCTCTATGAAAATTAACTAAATAAGTATAAGAGAAAAATGATAAGTAAATTAATTAATTAATATAAAATAGAATGATGATAAAACAATCTAGCCTCGTTTGCTTAGTTTTGGTGATGTGATGTGCGTTTTAAACTAAAATGAAACTTATATATTGAAAAGATTCACTTGGATTCATATCGGTCAAACCATGCATCGAATTAAGATTCAGATCATTCCTACACATCCCAAATGACTTATGGATTATTTTCCAAGAGTATCAATACAATCCTAATGTGTTTACTTAGTTTTGATTACACCACTTTCCTTTTTTACTAAAATGCCTTTTTAAATTGGAAACATACACTTTGAGTCATACAGGTCGCATCATGTGTGGGTTTGATGTGAGGCTAATTCCTAAATTTTACAAATGAATTATGAATTGTTTTCTTAAATTTTTAAGATAACATGATCATGTTTTCTTGGTTTCCATTGAGTGACACTTTTTTGTATTAAAATGTCAATTTTAAACTGATAATGAACACTTTGAGTCATACCGGGAACATCATGTATCGGATTGAAGTGAGGATGATTACTAAACATCAAAAATGAATTATAGATCATTTTACTAAAGTACCAAAACAATCAAAATTAATTTTCTCAGTTTTTAGTATGTTAGTTTTCTTTTTTTCTAAAATTAATTTCAATATTGAATAAAAAGACTCACTTGGAGTCATACTGATCACACTATGAGTTGGATTGAGTTGTGACTAATTTCTACACATCCTAAATTACTTATGGATATTTTTCCTAAAGTATAAAAATAATATGAATTTTTTTACTCAGTTTTGATTATGTAACTTTTTTTTTACTAAAATGTAATTTTAAACTTGAAACACGCACTTTGATTCATATAGGTCGCATCATATGTGGGTTTGACATGAGATTGATTCCTACATGTCAAAAATTAATTATGAATAATTTTCCTAAATTATAAAGACAATTCAATCATTTATTCTCAGTTTTTAGTGACTAGAACTTTTTTATATTAAAATGTCAATTTTAAACTGATAGCAGACACTTTGAGTCATATTGGGCACTTCATGTATATAATTGAGCTGAGGTTGATTCATATGCATCATAAATGACTTATGTATCATTTTAATAAAGTACCAAAACAATCCAAATGCGTTTATTGGTTTTTAGTATTTCAGTTGTCTTTTTTACTAAAATTAATGTCAATTTGAATAAAAAGATTCACTTGGAGTTATACCAGTCACACAGTGTGTCAGATTGAGGTGAATCTGATTCCTACACTTCCCAAATGACTTATGGATCATTTTCATAAAGTATCAAAACAATATTAATGTGTTTCCTGAAGGTTCCAGGAGCAGCGGAAGCTCATGGGTGGATGTTCCCACTTGGCTTTTTATCATTAGCAATGATCAATCTGGGATCAATACGACGATAAATGCCAGACTCCATGGATCGAATCACAGAAATAGACAAAGAAGAATAATAGTACCGAAAACATAAAGGAGGATCATCAGAGGTTGATTATAATTAATTTAATTAATTGAAAAGAGGTACCTTTTATTGCGTTCTTTATTCATTGATATTTCTGATCATGTTCCGGTGTGATTTGTCACTGCGTTGCAGAAGCCAAGGGTAGAATTCATCTAGCGGTGATCCACACGTGCACCACGTATCTCTGGACGTCACCAAAGGAGTCTTCGGGTACTATCATAGAGAAAAATTTGCTTGCATTGTCCGCCTTAGATCATCTTGATCCAATTGAGGAAGATCTCTTTCGGTCTTGAGAGCGTTCTTGGAGGAAGGAGTTCTTTTGACCTTGAGATAATTCTCCAGAATTGTTTTGCACACCGATTAGGGAAAAGTATTGGGGTTGTGAGGATATTTATAATCGGGTTTGAGGTTATATATTTATGACAATAAATAAATGCGTTACGTGTTTTATTTATTTCATTAACTCTTATTGAAAACCCCCATGTCAAATCAATAATTCCTTGACATGTGCCCATGGTTATTTTAATAAATATCATTTAATAAAACAATATTATTTCTTCAAAATCCCAACTGTAAAAACTAAATGGCGTGTAATAATTAATACACAGCGTGTACTTGTTTTTCATAAAACTACACAGTGTGTAATCATTAATACACGGTGTGTACTTGTTTTTCATTTCCTTTCCAAAATGAAAACTACACGACGTGTAATCATTAATACACAACATGTACTTGTTTTCATTTTATTCTTCCTCAAACATTAAAACGATTTAGGATTCCTTGAATAATTATTAAACCACATACGGAAATAATCTTTATTCTACTCGAGATACTTGGATACAATTAGTGTGTGACCCTCTAGGCGTCTTTCTCATTGGAATTAGGTAGGCTTTCCTAAAGTCTGAGATTACTTTCTAGCAATGAATCAAAGCACCCAAGAGAAAGAAGTTGATGCCGCATTGACGTGTCGCCTCATACGAATGCTTACCGTGTAATTTAATCCCTTTGTCTCAATATCTCATCAAGAAAGTTTCATGGCAGTGTCATAAACTTATATGCTTGATCTATCATTCTTTGACTTCCAGAAATAAACTCATTATGACACCATGGCCACAGAATTTGGGCGACAGTTCTATTTCAATCAAAGGGCTAGAGATATATACTTACATAAATATAAAAGGGGAAAATCCTTCCTTGACTTATCTATTAATAACATGTCATTCGTGACGCACCCAACGTACCCTACTTACCACCAATTGTCTTCGTGATGGTTTTCGTCAGCAAATCTAAGTACGCGATTCCGGACATGAGTTAATGATAATATTACAGTCTAAGGACCATTACACACGCTCGTAGATAGAAATGTCTGGTGACACCAAGACATGCAGAATTACTATTGGCGGGTCTTTTCTCATAATCTCCCATCTTAGAGATTACCAAGTGTGAAATCTATAAGAGAGAGTCTCATCTTCTTACGAGTACTCACACATGACGATCTTTATACTATGTGTCCTATCATAGTATGTCATCCAAATGTAGAAATTTATTTAAGAATATTGTTATAGCATTTCAAGGTTCTCATCATAGCGGGGATCTTCCATGAACTTATTAATGAAACAAATATTCTAGGAAATTATTATATTATAGTCATGCAGAACAATGAACAATATATAATAAGGGTATATTCACGTAATCAAAGTACAAACAGTTGGTTCTTAGGACACCAACTCTAACAAACTCCCACTTGGACTAGAACCAACTGCCTACATCTTTTATTCTGCTAGACCTCACATGATGATTATGTTTCTGCTGAATCAAGGCTTTAGTCAATGGGTTAGTCACGTTGTCTTCTGTGGAAATACTGCTCACTGCAATTTCACCTCTCTGAGAAAAATCCCTAAAGAGATGATACTTCCAAAGTATGTTCTTTTTCTGCTGATGTGACCTTGTCTCTTTTGCAAGTGCCACCGCTACAGTATTATCACAATAGAGTGTGATAGGATATTTACTGCTAGGTACTACATCCAACTCTTGTATGAAGATTCGTATCCATACTGCTTCTTTAGCTACCTTAGAAGCTGTGATATACCTGGACTCTGCTGTAGAATCTGCGACCACACCTTTATTTGAGCTCTTCCAGCTCACTTCACCTCTATTAAAACTGAAGATGTATCCAGTCTGTGACTTCATGTCATCTTGATCAGTCTAGAAACTAGCATCTACATGTCCTCTGACGTCTAGTTCCACATCTCCTCCATAAACTAGGAACATATCCTTAGTATGCCTCTAATACTTAAGGATAGTTTTGACTGTCATCCAATAGCGGTCTCTTGGATCAGATTGATATCTGCCTACCGCACTTAATGCGTAAACAACATCTAGCCTTGTACATAGCATAGCATACATGATTGACCCAATCACTGATGCATAAGGGATACTTTCCATTTTATTTCTTTCCTCATGTGTCTGAGGACACATTTTCTTGGAAAGATGAATGCCATGTGACACTGGAAACAATCCCCTCTTGGACTGTTCCATACTGAATCTCTTCAGTATCTTGTCAATGTATGTACTTTGACTCAGGCCCAGCATTCTCTTGGATCAATCACTATGGATCTTGAACCTAAGAATATATGCTACCACACCCAAGTATTTCATAGATAATCATTTATCCAACCATGCCTTACCTGACTGTAAGACAGGTACTTCGTTTCCAATTAGTAATATGTCATCAAAATATACTGTTAGGAAAATGACTACACTTCCACTAAACCTTTTGTAGACACAAGGCTCAAATTCGTTCTTAAAAATCAAAATTCAGTTATGGATTCATAAAAATGAATGTTCCATGACCTTGATGCTTGCTTTAATCCATAAATGGATTTCTACAACTTGCATACTTTGTTGGCATCCTTTGGAGTCACAAACCCTTCAGGTTCTGTCATGTAGACATCTTCCTAGAGGTTCCCATTAAGGAATGCTATTTTGACATCCATTTACCAAATTTCATAGTCATGGTAAGCGGCAATGGCCAATAGGATTCTGATGGATTTCAGTATTGCAACTGTTGAAAAGGTTTCATCATAGTCAATTCCATGATGTTGCCTAAAACCTTTTGAAACCATTCATGCCTTATAGGTGCTAAATTTTCCCTCCATGTCCAGTTTCTTCTTAAATACCCATTTATTACCAATAGGCTTTACATCAACTAGTGGATCTACCAAAATCCAGACTTGGTTTTGTTACATAGAATCCATTTTAGAATTCATGGATTCTTGCCACTTGGCAATGTCTGTGCCTTCAACTACTTCCTTATAGGTAATATCATCATCATTGTAAACCAATAATGAGTCACCATCCTCGGTGACAAGAAAACCATATCATTCTAGTTCTCTCACCTCTCTCATGCTCCTACGCAGTTCTTATGTCTCTGGAATAGATTTTTCTTCCATGGGGATTTTTGGAATCTGTTCTTGTACTAACTCATGTGTATCTTGAGCCTTGACTTCATCGAAGTCTATCTCGCTCCCACTATCTCTTTTTGAGATGTGCTCCCTCTCAAGGAATGTGGCGTGTCTTACCACTATAACCTTTTTATCTGAGGGGTTGTATAGGTAATATATCCTTGTTTCCTTGGGATATCCTATAAAGGTACACTTTGTACCTCGGGGTGAAAGTTTGTTACCTGAAGAGGCCTTAACAAATGCTTCGCTACCCCACACATGTAAATTTGATAACATGGATTTGCGTACACACCATAACTCGTATGGAATACCATTTATCGATTTAGTTGGTTCTTGGTTTAGTATGTGTGATTTTGTTTGTAATTCATATCCCCAAAAGGATAATGGAAGAATTGCATGGCTCATCAATGATCTCACCATGTCCAACAGGGTGCGGTTCCTTATTTCACTTACACCATTCCACTGAGGCATATAAGGGGGAGTGAGTTGAGATAGAATCCCAAACTATCATAAGAAATCAATGAAGTCCTGATTAAGATATTATCCTCCTCTATCTGAGTGGAGTTTATTAATCTTCTTACCAAGATGGTTCTCAACTTCATTCTTGTATTCTTTGAACCAATCAAAAGAATCTGACTTATACCTCATTAAGTAGATATATCCATATCTACTAAAATCATCAGTAAAAGTTATGAAGTACAAGAACCCACCCCTTTCTTCAACTAGAAATGGTCCACACACATCAATGTGAACTAATTCTAGAATCTTTTTATCCCTTTAACCTTTCCCACTAAATGTGGCTTTGGTCATTTTTCCTTATAGACACGCATGATATACACCAAGTGGTTTTAGTTCTAAAGAATCTAAATACCCATCTTGATGTAATTTTTTCAAACATTTCTCATTGACATGACCTAGCCGGTGATGCCAAAGTTGGGTGTGGTATGAGTCATGTGAATTAAATTTGTCATCGATTGCCATTACTTGGTTTGTGTAGTCTAACACATAAAGGCCATTATATAAATGTGCCCTACCAAAACAAATGCTATCTTTATAAAAGTAGCAACATTCATTTCCAAACTTGTATATGAATCCATTAGTCTCTAATCTAGATACTGAAATAATGTTTTTGGTTACATAGGGTACATAATAACATCCTTTTAATACCAAGACCATCCTAGTAGGCAATGTGAGGTGGTAGTCTCTGACAGCTACAACAACAAGTCTGGCTCTGTCGGCTGCTCGCAGATCCACCTCATTTCAGTCAATCTTTCTAAATATACTTGGTTCCTATGTTTGGATACAGATGTGAGAACCACAAGTAGTATATAATACCTAATTGGTAGAAATAGATAGATTTCATTCGATAAAAAATGCACCTGAAGCTTCCCCTTGCTTCATTGGATGGGTGTAGTTTTTCTTCCAATGGTCCTTCTTGCCACATGAGAAACAAACAACCTCCTGTTCTCTTACCTCCCCTTTGATTTTCTTTTTTTTGGAAGTCCTTGAAGAAGCTTTGGTCTTAAATATCTTTGCCTTCCCTTTCCCTTTATCCACCATAAGGATAGAAGGATTTTCATGGTTCATATCATTGTCCACTTGGTGAATGAGGATAAGAAGATCAGATAGATATTTATCAATGTTGTTCATGTTGAAATTTACAAAAAAGTTAGAGAAGCTCTGGGGGAGTGATGCAATAATGAGATCAGTACCCAATTATTCGGAGAGTTTAAACCCTAGAACCTCCAAGCGCTCAATGTATCCAATGATCTTGAATACATGAGGCCCAAATGGGGCACCCCTCTCCCGTCTTGCTATGAAATAGAGCCTTGGAAATATAAAACCTTTTCTGTCTTTCTCTCTCCTGGTATAGACTACAGAGGTGCTCGAGCATGCTATAGGCATCCATGTCTTCATGAGACTTCATGAGATCACTAGACATTGATGACAACATCAAACATTGAACATCGAGTGCATCGCTCAAATGTCGATCATAGACCAGGAAATATTTATCACTCACCCCTTGGGCATGTGAATCAGGAAGTGAGGACTCCAGCACATAAAACTTTCGTTCATGGTGTAGGATAACCCGAAGGTGCCTAAACCATTCCTAAAAGTTACTGCCTGTAGGATATTGTCTTTATCCAAAATTGATCGCAGAGAAAATGTGGTTGATGAGTTTGTCATATTGATTCTAAAAATTAAAAGATCAGATTTATCAGTACCTTTTGATTACATTTTATGAAAAATAATAAATGAATTTATTAATTCTCCCACTATTTTATCAAGTCCCAATGGCCCTCACCATTGAACTCGGAATGTCTAGTTGTGATGACATTCTAGTGGAAAGGGTCCATATTCCCCTTCGCATAACCCCAAAAAGGGTTGTTCAAGATATTTAAAGGTATTTAGGTAGGCATGTCTTTTCCAACTGTGAGCTTATAGTTCCTTGATATGTTGAGTGGACTCCCCAATCCTGAAATCTTGACTTGGATTTCCTCAACACTTGCCTCCATTTTACAACAATTCAAGCAAGGGCTACTCCTCTTGATGTAAAATGTTTAAGTCAACTCGAAACTTTAATAACAACTTCCTTTATAAAAGTAAGTGTCCCAACAAGGGTTGGTCAAACACATAGTTTTATTGATTCTTGCCCTTAATCAAGTAACAGAAGGCTTGGTCTGACTTAATATGTTATTTGAGGGATTTTAATCCTTTATTCATTGTTTATCATTATCACATGCTTGTTAATATTAAGTGATGCTTGCTTAAGTTATTAACCATGTTCTGAGAATGTTTATGCATAGTCCAATTTTTATTTTATTCCATCTTTGCATTCTTGTTTATTTCATTAATTATGTGAATGCGACAACACATACATAATAAATAAACCATGCAATCAGATAGAAATAAAATAATATGGCATGATCACGAGCTTCTATTGGTTATCTTATCTAGAAGTTTTGATAAGCTAACCCTGAAATAGGGAAAAACACCTTGAACCCGATGGTTTGTGTTTTTGCTGCTCCCACCTATCCACCTTTGTATCTTCTTAGGTTGGTTTTGCCTCATATTTAAATTTTGAACCGTCTCCTCTAGGTTGGGAGATCCTCCATTACATGGGGTTTACATTAAAGAAACCATGGGAATGCATGCCCTAAATTTTATTGGAAGAAGTCTCACAGGAAAATGAATTTAAATTATATAAATTTAAATGTAACCATACACACAAAAAGGGTCTTTGGTCTTTCTCATGATCATCCATAACATGCAACGACATTTATGCATATTTATTATTCAAATTATTTTAATCATTCTTTTATTCAAGATAAGTCATTATTAAATTCAATTAATTATTATCTTATAATTAATCAATTATTTATTTTAAATTCCTTTCTGAATTTCCTTGAGATTCTTCTCATCCGTATTCCTTGTACGAGTCTTTGTACTTTGGAGGAAACCTGGTGAAATCCTATTTTTGGAAAGTACACGGCGTGTAGGATATATTACAAGGCGTGTATTTATTTTCACCTTTCATCCAACGTACACACTGGGGGATTTGGCGTGTTCTATGTACTTTGGAAATTTTGGAGTGCACGCCGTGTAGATTAATCTAACACGGCATGTACTTTCTTATTACGCGGTTACTGGCCAGGAAATATCGTGTACGCAGTACCCAGCTTCTTCTTGTACACAGTATCACCTGGACCAGATCGGACTACACTGCATGTTTATTCAACATACACGCTGTGTATTCCGGTTTCCACATTCCATTCAGTTCTAATCAACACGGTGTATTAATAACTTAGGTATACTCAATTCACACGGCGCGGTTTTGTGGACCAGTACCAGTTCGTTGAACCTAAGTACACAGCGTGTAGTTTTTACTACACGCCTAGTATTCTTGTGTTGTACAGACAGAATGAGCGGTTCCTACGGATGAGTTCCTCTTTTTTATTTTAATAAAAATTAAAATTAAAAGGTTGTTTTTGTGATATGAATCGAGAAATGAAGGAGGAAGAATAAATCTCATTCATTCATTTTTATAGAACGATTTATCTTGAATTGAATCAAATATAAATGCGTAAATTATCAATGAAAATTAAATAACTATAATCAATGTTGTGACCCTTCTAATGCCATTTGAAGGTTCTCGGCGCAACAGAAACTCGTGGGTGGATGTGCCCACTTGGATCTTTTTCATTATCAATGATCAATCCAGGATCAATACGATGATAAACGCTAGACTCCATGGATCGAATCATAGAAATAGACAAAGAAGAAGAATAGTACTAGAACCATAAAGGAGGATCATCACAAGTTGATTATAATTAATTTAATTAATTGACAAGAAGTACCTTTTATGGCATTCTTTCTTTGTAGATATTTCTGAAGACATTCCGATGTGATTCGTCATTACGTCGCATAATCCAAGGGTAGACATCCTCTAGTGGTGATCCACACATGCACCATGTACCTATGGACATCGGTAAAGGAGTCTCCAGGTGCTAGCGTGGAGAAACCTTTGCTTCCATTGTCTGCCTTAGATCGTCTTGATCCGATTGAGGAGGATCTCTCTTGGTCTTGAGAGCGTTCTTGGAGGAAGGAGTTCTTTTGGCCTTGAGAGAATTCTCCAGAATTGTTGTGCACACCGATTAGGGAAAAGTTTTGGGGTTGTGAGGATATTTATAATCGGGTTCGAGGTTATAGAGTTATGAAAATAAATAAATGCATTACGCATTTTATTTATTTCATTAACTCTTATTGAAATCACCCATGTCGAATCATTAATTCCTTGGCATGATCCCATGCTGATTATAATAAATATTATTTAATAAAACAATATTATTTCCTCAAAATCCCAACTGGAAAAACTACATGGTATGCAATCATTAATACATGACGTGTACTTGTTTTTCATAAAACTACACGGCATGTAATCATTAATACACGACGTGTACTTTTTTTTCATTTCCTTTCCAAAATGAAAATTGCACGGCATGTAATCATTAATACACGGAATGTACTTGTTTTCATTTTATTTTTCCTCTAAAATTAAAACGATTTAGGCTTCCTTGAATAATTATTAAACCACATATGGGAATAATCTTTATTCTACTTGAGATACTTGGATACACTTAGTGTGTGGCTCTCTAGTCCTCTTTCTCGTTGGCATTAGGCGGGCTTTCCTAAAGTCCAAGATTACTATCTAGCAATGGGTCAAGGCACCCAAGAGAAAGAATTTGACACCGTATTGACGTGTCACATCATCCGAACGCTTACCGTGTAATTTAATCCCTTTTTCTCAATATCTCATCAAGAAGGTTTCATGGTAGTGTCATAAACCTATATGCTTGATCTATCATTCTTTGACTTCCAGAAATAAACTCATCGTGACACCATGACCATGGAATTTGGGTGACAGTTCTATTTCAATCAAAGTGCCCGAGATATATACTTACATAAATATGAAAGGGAAAAATCCGTCCTCAACTTATCCATTAATAACATGTCATTCGTGACACACCCAACATAACCTACTTCCCGCCAACTGTCTTTGTGATGGTTTTCGTCAGAAAATCTAAGTGCGCGATTCATGACATGAGTTAATGATAATCTTCTAGTCTAAGGACCATTACACACGCTCGTAGATAGAAATGTCCGATTACACCAAGACATGTAGAATTACTATTGGCGGGTCTATTCTTATAATCTCCCATCTTAGATATTACCAAGTGCGAACTCAATGAGAGAGAGTCTCGTCTTCTTAAGAATAATCACACATGACGGTCTGTATACTATATGTCCTATCATAGTATTTCATCCAACTGTAGAAATTTATTTAAGAACATTGTTATATAATTTCAAGGTTCTCATCATAGCGGGGATCTTCCATGACCTTATTAATGCAAAAAATATTCCAGGACATTATTATATTATAGCCATATAGAACAATGAACAATATATAATAAGGGTATATTCACGTAATCAAAGTACAAAAAGTTGTCTCTCATGACACCAACTCTAACATTTCTTTAGTCTTGAGTATGCCACTTGTGTTTTTTCTAAAATATCATTTTAAAATAGAAACATGCACTTTGAGTCATACAGGTCGCATCGTGTGTGGTCTTGATGTTATACTAATTCTTATGAGTCAAAAATTAATTATAAATCATCTAAGTAAATTATTAAGAAAATCCAATAAAATTTTATTGGTTTTTAGTGAGTGACACTTTTTGTATTAAAATGTCAATTTTTAACGGATAATAGACAATTTTAGTCATACCGGGAACATTGTGTATCAGATTGATGTGTGGCCGATTCCTACATGTAAAAAATGAATTATGGATCATTTTAATAAATTATCAAAACAATATGAATTTTTTTGATTTATTTTGAGTATGTCAATTATCTTTTTTACTAAAATTAATGTCAATTTTGAATAAAACGATGCACTTTGAGTCATATCGGACACACTATGCCTTGGATTAAGGTTTATATAATTCCTACACATCTAAAATGACTTATGGATTGTTTTACTTAATTATAAAAACAATACGAATGTGTTTCATATGTTTTGAGTGTGATACTTTTGTTTTTTACTAAAATGTCATTTTAAACTGGAAACACAAACTTTGAGTCATACAGGTTGCATTGTGTGTGGTTTTGATGTGATACTGACTCATACACATCACAAATAAGTTAAAAAACATTTTATAATTTACCAATATAATCTAATTGAATTTTCTTGGTTTTCAGTGAGTGAAACTTTTATGTATTAAAGTGTCAATTTCAAACTGATAATGAACACTTTGAGTCATACCAGGAACACCATGTATTGAATTGAGGTGTGTTTTATTCCTACATGTCACAAATGACTTATTGATAATTTTCATAAATTAAAAAAACAAACCAAATTCGTTTTATTGGTTTTTGAGTATGTTAGTTGTCTTTTTTACTGAAATTAATATAAATTTCAAAATAATATGCCTATGTTTTCTAGGTGATGATAAACGATAACATAACATCATAATTATTTCTTCATAAAAATGGGAATATCCCTATTCTCACATATTTTTTATTGATAATTATGATGAGTTTTTTATTAATGATCTTATGAATATGGATCATTTTACATAATGAATGTTCATATTCATAATGAATGATACTTGTATGGATTTTACAAGAATATTTGATATTATATCATGCATCCAATTTATGATCAAATAGCCCAAATAATTCCACCACCCACTAAAGTGAAACCACTATATTTTTCTTTTATGAAAATTCACGATCTGGTCAATGAAATTTTGTATTTCATTATTTTTTTAGAGGTTTTGGATCAAACCACTAGCTTCCTTTTAAAAGGGCTGTTGATTTTTTTTTTGATTCTCTATTTCATTTGAAGTGGGTTTTTTATTTTCATGTATTTCTTCATAAGGTGGTTTCTTTTAATTTGATTTCATGTTTCCTTTGACATCGTCCCTCCTCAATGACCATGATATCTCAATGATGGTTTCCCTCTAATAGTTCTCTCAAACACCTTATGGATTCAGTGGTTTGTTACAAAAATATTTATTTAAAAATTTATGTTGGATTATATACCTTTTTTATGATTGTATTGGATTTGTGTGACTCTCAAGTGACTATTGGATCCACTATTAAGACCCTTTCTTTATAGTGTAGAGAAGTCATGGGAAAACAACTACATCTGTTTTTTTTAGTTTGTTTGTGGTGAGGGGTTTCTTTCACAATACAGTTTTATTTTATTGTACTTGTAATATACTATTAGAAATTTTAGCCTATGATAATTAGTTTGAAAAAATAAGTGGTGTTTGTTTTTTTATTAAAAAAATTCCTCCACTTAAATTCCTATATAAAATCACTTAAACAAGTGGTGAAAAACATTTTTTCAATAAGCCACCTGAAAAACTTGAACAATGGATACTATCTTAAGTGAAAAGGGTTGTGTGAACTTTTGAACATTTTTTCTTAAACACAATCTTGGTATGATTGTCATTCTACTCCATTTCCCAACAATTTTATTGTTTGAAATCTAGTGCTTCATCTCCTCCTCCGCCTCTACCTCCTCCTCTACCTCGGTCTCCAACTCCAAATTCTTTGTCGCCTCTACCTCCTCCTTCACCTCCTCTATTTCCCAATAATTTTATTGTTTTTAGGTCATCACTTTTAAACAAATTTATTTTATCCATTATACTTCCCCTTGATAAACAAATAAAAAATAATATATATGCATTCTAACTCTAAGGTTTCACACCCAAAATATATTTCTAGGGTCATAACTCATACTGGTTCACAAAAATAGCATGTAATCACCTAATTGTTTTGTTGGCATAAATTCTGACAATATGTGCGCTGCCCATTTATCTTTAAAAAAATTTACTTCTTCTTTTGAGTATGAATGTTGTCATAAATCTCGATAGTACTAATAAAATATAGACAAACAAAGGATTATAAAATATATATATATAATGAAATTATAATTACTTACATAAATTACATGTTGGGGGATGGTGTAGTTTTCATAATTTATGATCTCTCTCATAAATTTATAAACATAATATCCACAATCAATGCCATTATCTTGCTTCAACCACTACATAAAAATCGACCAAAATAAGTAAATTTCTTTATAATTTTTTGATATTTAAATATTTCAATATATACCCCAATTTCTTTCCTTTTATAGTAATCCAAAGGATTTATCTCTTCTGATAATGACTTCATGCCATGATTTAGCCTATATTTAGCGATCATCCTATCATAACAAAATCCTTGTTAAAACACAGAATGAAACATATAATTTGAATTTTATCTATAAATATTAATTGTGGTGTATTAAAATTTCACAATACACATCATTTTTGGTCGTTTAGTTGGATATCCATGCATTAGATCCAAAAAATAAATATTTGGGGTATCCATATTGACGGTGATCAGCATCCAATGCTACCTAAAAAAACAAAAACAAATAAGTAATGAAAAAAATTAAAAATATATATTATGTGATTAGATTATAGAGTTTTACTTATTAATTATAGGCATCAAAAAGAGTCTGTCATCTGATTTTTTTTTATCAAACACTTCGAGTAACTCATCCTTTTTCTTCTTAATTTCTTCATTATCCAAAGTATGTTTTTTATAGAAATGATATAGGGATTAATGAATCCAAATCATTATTCTCCTGGTTTTACCTTTATATAGTAGTAATATAAATTCCTATAGAAAATATGAATAGTTATTAACTTTAATAAACATATTATCTCACTATTTGGTATACTTGTTATGAAAATGTACCTTGTGTATGTATTCACAAATGAGATGCCCATCCATTCATGCTTGAGAATCTCATTTATAATCTTGAGACCAATTACATTTTTCATAAAAGTTCCATATATTTCTTTTTACATATGAAATGTAAGATATATTTTCATCTTTAAATACGGTCTCTTTATGAAGATGTAATGATAATAAATGTTCCTCTAGAGCTATTGGGGAGAAGTTAATCTCAGAAGGTTATTTTGATTTTTTGGTCAATTCACTAGATTTTCCTGATCTGAACTTCTGTTTCCCCACTGATTTATCCATACGTAATATCATACCTCACTTAATACCTTTTATCATTAACCATTATAGGTTTTCAATATGAAAAAATTATTAAAGACATGCCTCATTTATCTTTATAATATAAGACCGCCATGCTATGAAAACTCCAACAGTGTTATTGACCATTGTAATATCTGGATCATCAGGTAGAATAGGAAACTCAACAATTGGCTCATGAGATACCTCAATCCCCACTATCATGTGATCTTTTGTTAGGTCTTTATATTTTACCTTTTCTATAGGAATGTTATACATTGTACCCATCACAACAAGGTAGTGTGTGGGTGTTGACATATATAAATCACATAAAATTGCACCCTGTAAAATTTTAGTAATATAAAGTTTTTGGATGTTATTTTATTCTCATTTAGGAGAAAGAGTAATGAAAAAATTAATTAGCACAAGTAAGTAATGTGGTTGGGGGAATGACTAGACTCAAAGTTGGTGGGATCATTTGGTTCTTGTGCGGATCTTTGTTTCATTATCGGCTCAATTTGATCCTTTCTCATACATTAGTCTGTCAAACTAGATCGAAAAATAATATCTTTCAGTGACTCTATTTGTGTTTGAAATCATCTCACCACATTATATGTATCTTTATGGGGTTTTATATTCTCTAAATATGTTCAAGGAACTACTCCAAAACCTAATCCTATAATGTGACCATATTGTTCTATCTACTTCAAAGATACTGAAAGTAGATTTTCTTCTGGTATGGTCACTATCAATTCTTATGTATAAAACATATAAAAAATATGAAAATAAATAGATATTTTAATTTAATACTATTATAAATAATAATGAATTGAAATTATTTCATACTTACACATTTTTCTCATACTGTTTTTTTTTGTTTCACCAACTACTTTACCCTCTTAATTTACATGAGCCTCCTTTCATAACACTTGAAATGGGATGGAAGTAGATTCATATTTTGATTCATCATTCTACATATAAAAAAATAAAAATATGTTGTTTCATATCACAAAATTAAACTTTTATTATTGATTTAAAATTCATACCAATTTCTTCTCTAATGAAGTGAACCCTATCCTTGCTTTGTGATAGGGATACATTGGTTTTTATGCACATTTTTTATTTTCAACACTCTTTTGGTGTTTCATTAATTAACAATTTTGAATCAAGTTGGATAAAATAAATAATATATTATCAACTACAATTCACCTAAAATGATTTCTCATTTTAAATATTGATGAAATTAGTCCATGTTTCCTACTTTATAATGTGTATATAACTAAGTAGTGGGTGGGGATTTACTTTCCCCTCAGTATCTCTAAGATGTAACTTCGTAATAAGAGTTTAGAAGCCTCTATTGGCATTTCTAGTGTCCATTAAGACAAATTTATTATGGAAATATTCTAAAATAAATGAACTCTATAAGGAATGATGAAAGTTAAATCAATATTTCATTATATAATTCTTCGGTAAAATAGATAAATTATATCATAACATTATCATTATATCTTTCCAAAGGACTTCCTTCATTATAGGTTGGATGTGGCACCATGAATCAATATCAATCGGCATATTCATCCTTATTGTGCCCCAAGATAACTAATGAACGTTGACTTATGGGGTCAACAGGTTGGTCGTGTTGATTCCAACCAACCTAAAATTTTATACCCTGACTTCTTTCCTTGATAATTTTATTCAACACTATGATGTTGCATTGCTGTTGTTTTTTTCATCATCATGTTGTTGATCCCATAATAATTTTTTAGTTTCATCATCAACAGTCTATTCTTCCTCAGTTTTGGTAACATTATCATTTGCAGAAGACATTGTTTTCATGAGTAGCCAAATGTTTAATTTGTCTTCAATAAAAACAATATAAACATAAAGAAAGGATTTGAGAATGGATGTATGCATGTTCTATTCCAAACTTGATGAACTCTTTAACTCCATATTCATACTCTTTTTTCAAATGATTAGTGTACATACATTTTGAATAAAATGGGTAATTAAATTTAAGAAAATAATTACCCCACTATGGTAGGTGTTATCCTCTCAATTTATCCAAAGGTGAAAGTTATAGATGATTGTCATCCTCATCATCTTAATCTCACTAACAATTATTATTGAATTTTTTTCTTGATACTCATCTACCATATCTTTTAGACATCCACCTATGTTTCTTGAACTAATCTAACAAAAATTCATCCCATACCAGGTACTGATGATCAATTTTTATGACTATTAATCAGAGTAGTTCAAAAAACATATAAGAGATGTGGTATGAGTCTCAAGAAAAAAATCAATGATAAATATTCAAGTGATGAATTTGGTGAGGATGGTAGTTTTCTTCTTAAAAATTTGTAAATTACCACATATTAATTTAAAATTTCAAATATCATCTCAAAATTCTAAATGGTCCTTGAAACTACCATGAGAACATCAACTCATCCCCACTGAGCTACACCAACTCTAATATATGTTACTAGTCCTTTTCCCTCAGTTGTATCTCAAATATAAGAGCTTTATATCCACTAAGGTTCATGTGTAGGGTGTGAGTATAAAAATAAACAAGTAAATACTAATAGGGCCCCTAAAATATACAAAAATTAATATGTTTGAGTATATGTTCAAATTAGTAACACTAAAAATAAACATGTAAGTCAATTCATTGTGTATTAACTATAACACCATGATAATCAAATGTACTGACTTCATTTCATACCAGTGAATTATATTAATCATACCATAAGTTTGTACCTGGATTGTTCCCTGATATTAAAATTATTTCACTATTAAGAGGTTAACATTTGAATCATAGGAGGAGAAAAAATTATTTATCTCCCTCTGGAAATAACCACATAATAGGTACCATGAGATTTGGCCTCAAATCCCTAGCATCCAAGACTACCCCTTAGGGATAACCATCACATGTACTTATTGCATCCAAATCATGAAATGGGTATAACATAGCCATTTTTTAGGAATTGAATTTGAAATATGGGGAAGTATTAACATAATTGGTAACCTTAGGAAATAACCACACAATGGGTTCAACAATTCATTAGTTAAACATAACTTCTGAAAACCCATAAGGAAGAACAAACCACACCACAAATTTCACATCACCCTCACCCTAGCCCTCGGTGAATCGCTAACAAGTCTATAGTAATTCACATTCTAACATACCATACCTATCCCTCACATAATACCCATTATATTCTAATATATTAAAAAAATATTTATCACATCCACACATGTATTTCTTGTAGAAAAATATTGTATTCATACATTGAGAGGTATATTAAAAATAATTTCAAATAATATCAAGTGATTATTCAAAGAAATTATTATAAGGCAAGATTTATCAAAATTTAACAAAAAAATAGTTATATATTATGTTTAGTATAATAATTTTCAAAAAATTACTCTAGAGAAAAAATTACTTGAAAAGTAAACAAAAAACATTAGTTACACAATCAGTAAAAAATGTATACCAAGATAAAAAAAATACTTACTAAATAAAAGTCACATAATTTTTCCATTTTCTAAAATTTTAATGTCTAGAAAAAAAATTATTTATAAATGTGTATTGGTTCATTTTACAATATAAATATTATGAAAACCATATTTGTGTGTGATTATAGTAAAATAATTTGAATAATATATTTATCCTATAAAAATATAAATATTATAGGCCATTTAATCTAAAAAATAAAATATCAAATACATATATTAAAACAATAACAACTCTGGTATTATAAACATATAATTCCTTAGTCAAATAATAAAACATGATAATCACTTTAATATTTCTATTATAGCATGTGTAATAAATAATAATTGATCAAGATTCTATATAACCAATGTTTTCTCGAATCTAACATAACTAAAACCTACCACATATTATTTTTTAAAAATATATTTATCCCATGTATACTATAAACCCACTCATATTCAAAAATAATCTAAATGTAATTTTAATTATGACTTCTAACATATTACATTTCAAAAATATACTTCAATTTTCATTAAAACATACAACCAACCACAATGTAATCCCATAAAACACATTTCTATTTAACCGGATTGAATTTATCAATTCATTTATGGTAAAAATTAATTCAATAATAAATATAATATAATAATGATAAACAGTACTAAATTTTATAATATTTATCACAAGTTTAACTTAACACATTTAATAATTCTTTCATGTGGTATATCATCATCTTATTATTCAATAATATATTCATCGTGTGAAATTATATTCAGATTTATATTCAAATTTTTTATGAAGAAAAAATAATAATCAAATGAAACAAAATATACAGGAACCACCATAAAATTCTATCATTTTATGACATAGTAAAAAATCCATCTATTCATTCAACTACATCACCCATGCAATGCTAATCATAAAATATTAATTAAGTGAAAATATCCACGTATCATTCTACGAAATTTGATGAAGATAATTTTCTCAATAGATACACATATATTCATAATTCTTCTTATTATCTTAAACTTTTTTTAATCTTCATGTGTATTCCATACCGTGGAAAGAAGATTCAAATAATGACAATCCACACTATCTAAAAGGTAATAATAAATAATAAAGAAAACATCAAGAAATCGCCATATATTGCAGTAGTGGATGGAGATGCAATTCATAGTGGTCTTGTATGAAGCTGGTATGCGTTTACAGAGTAGGGGTGGAATTATGTAGGTATAGGTAAGTGAGAGAGAGAGAGAGATGAGATGTAGGGTTCTCCATGGTTAATAATAGTGGAAAAACGCAAACCGCATAACCCAATCAAGTAATCAATGAGAGAGGAAAAGGATAAAAAAAAAACATACCTTGGATTATAGCCTTGATTCATCTGAGAGAATGTAGAGGAGTAGTGCTAGTAGTAGGGGAGTTATGCGAGAGCTTGAGAAGTGCAACTGATGAGTCGCAGTTAGGGTTCTTTTAAATATATCGAGGACACTTTTATCAGTACTTGAAAAAAATCACTAATAGAGATCCATTTTATCAACACTAAATTAATAAGCTCTGATAAAAGACATCTTTATCAGTGCTAAAAAAGCACTGATAAAAGGAACCTTTATCACCACTAAAACTTTAAAACTGATAAAGGATTTATAATTAGAATTATAAATAAAAAATTTGTAAATATATTTATATAATTATATATTTGTTTATTATAATTTTATAATTATTTAAATATATAATTATTTATTTATAATAACAATAATACTTTTTCAAAAAAACTATATTTTTTCATTTATAATTATAAATATATAATTTTATAAATATAGTAAATATACATTTATAAATATATTTAGAATTATAAATATATTTATATCATTATAAACATTTATGTAACTATATATATATTTAATAAATATATATAAATATAAATATAGTAAATATATTCATTATTTAAATATATTTATTATAATTTTATAATTGTAAATATATTTATATAATTATATATATATTTAATAAATATATATATAAATATATTCATTATTTAAATATATTTATTATAATTTTATAATTATTTAAATATATAATTATATATTTATAAATATATGAATAATGCTTAAAAAATATTTATATATTTATATAATTATATATATATAGCCCCTAGGGTGCAACTCAACGGTATCTTCCCCTGTAGGTCTCAGCGAGATCTTAAGTACGAGTCTCACTAAGTACATCCCTGCATTGTATGTTGTTTGTTTTTCTTTGTAATGTGGCCCCTTTTTCTTAAATAAGCTGAGGTTTCGGCCTCAACTTATATATATATATATATATATATTCATTATTTAAATAAATTTATTATAATTTTCAATTGTTTAAATATATATAATAATTTATTTATAATTATATAAATAATTTTTAAAAAATAATATATATTTACTTATAATAATTATAAATATAAAAATTTATAAATATAGTAAATATAAATTTATAAATAAAAATATTTATAAATACTTATTTAAATATATATATATTTAATATTATTAATGAATATATAATATTAAATAAATTCATTTGAAAAATGAGTGAAATTGAATAATTAAAAATGAGTACACTTTAAAAATATTGAAAAAATGGATAATTATTATTAATTAAATATAAATTATTAAAAAAATATGGATATATATATTGAAGTAAAGATGAACGTGTATTGAAAATACTAAAACATATTAAATAAATAAATATAAATAAATAATATAAAATGATTAAATTCAAAAAAAAATTAAAAAATAATAAATAATACCTTACTGTAATAATATTAAAAATAAATAAATAAAATTGACCGATTAAAAGCATAATATATAAAATGTATCATGTTATAATGAAATTATAAAATATACTAAAAATTCAATAAATTACATAAATATTATGTGTATGTGTTTCTATATGAGATTTCATTAATTATGTAAATATTTGTGTGTGTTTGTGTTGTATATAAAAGTGAATTAATTATATATATGTATTTGAAATCTATGTTGGACACGATGTTCGATAAATGTTAAATTAAAAAATCAAACAACATTAAAAATGAATAAGACATTAATATATTTTTAATTATTATATTTTTTTCATTTTCTATATATTTATATTTAATATATATTATTTATTACTATTTATAATTTATATATATATACATATATTATACTTATTCATTTTTATTAATAATTTTTTCATTAATAATTTTTTTATATAATTTTGTAATTTATTCATTTTTTATAATTTTGTTTAATTATTACAATTTATTCATTTTTAAATTTTTTTTAATTATTACAATTTATTAATTTTATATATCTATATTTAATATATACTATTTATTAATAATTATAAATTATATATATGTATATTAAATTTATTTATTTTTATCAATAATTATTTAATTGATAAAATGTTTAATATTTTTCTTAATTTACTCATTTTTAATTTTTATTTCCTTAATTATTTCATTTTATTTTGGACATTTATTAGTGTTAAAAGAGCACTCATAAAGGCTACCTTTTATCAGTACTAAAAATAAAGTGTAGATAAAGGGTACCATTTATCAGCACTAAAAATAGAGCGCTGATAAAAGGTATCGTTTATCATCGCTAAATGAAAGTACTGATAAAGGAGACATTTATTAGTTATTTTTGCTAGCACTGATAAATTCCAGCATTGTTAAAGGCCTCTTTTGTAGTAGTGCGTGCAGCCCATCTGTTTTTTCTCAAAAATCGTGCTATAGACTCCGAACACCCCTGAAACTCTCATGATCTCATTAGGTACTCACATTAGGTCAAAACTAAGAAGTTAAAAAAAATTAAAAAGAACCTTAACTCATAGAAAACCCCAAGATCTTACAACAAGGACCTTCAGCGGTAGTTTCGGTGGGCTGACATGATGCAGAGCATTGCTGGTTTTATCTCTCGGTGTCTCACATGTCAGCTGGTAAATGTCATTAACTAGCCCAGATACCCTAATACACTAATACCTGATCCAGTCCTAACAAGGCCTGAAGGATGTTCCTGATCTCCATGAGTTGGCGACTAGCACCTGACATCATTTTAATGATCCAAGGGAATGATTTTCCCACAATAACAAACCAATGATAAATAATAGTGAAAGACAATAAAATCAACTGTGGGTATGCCAAAAACTCCTGAAAAATAAAATTACCACAAACAAATAGATAATTATCTAAGTGATACATAATCACAAGGTAAACATCATCTATAATAAAACATGACATCCAACCAAAAAAGGTCTCAAAAATCCCCATCAAACAAGTGGATCATAGCTCCACTAATCACCCCCATCACTCTAATTCCCATGCATCAAGAATATATTCCACCTATAAAAGGTGATTTCTCTTTTCCTATACCTAGAATAACAATATCTACAAATGTTTGATGGAAAAAGTAGGTTGTGATCTAAATAGACAAGTATAGTCTCACTAAGTGTTCCATAAGTAGTTCCAATATAAATAAACCATTTATAATTAAATTTAAATAAAAAAAGTCATGGAAAATCATTACACATTTTAATCTAAAACATTATTTCAAATAAATAAATTATGGATATATTGAAAATAGCTTTAATAAACATTTTCATAAATCAAGGGCATGAATAAAAGAAATTATATAATCAATGGAATACAATAATCAAATAAAAACCAAGAAAAATGTACATAATCCTCGTGGTTAGATAATTCTAGGATATAGGATCCTCATAATTCTCATTCAATCAACATGGACCAAGTGTGTACACACATCCCTAGGCTCAAGCTATTGGGATAGAATTAATCAACACCCCATTTGGAGAATCATTCCTAACTTGTTTTAGATAGTGCTATCATAGTCAATCCATTTTTGGGGAGTCAAAGTCCTAGAATTCTTGTCCTAACCACCCACCAATAACCCATGCTCCCATGTTCTTCAATCAATCAATAAATCATGGGAAAATATTTCATTTTAAATTAATTCATTATTCATAGTTCAAATTCCCTATTTCAAGTTCAACATGCCATTTTAATTTTAAAATTCTAATTGTTATTTTCATCAAATTCATTCCCTTTAAAAATCATTTTCATTTTAATAATTTTTTCTCAAGAATCAATATCAAGTAATTTCAATCCATCTTTTCTCAAAATCACAACATATTTTCAAATACTTTGAAAATAGGTTTTATTTAAAAAATATCATTCCTTTTAAATTAATCATTAAATCATCACAATGTTAGGTTTTAAAATCAATTAAAAACATATTTCAAATTAGTCAAGCATTCAAGGAATCATAAGTATGGAAAAGAATTATGGAACCACCTACCCTTTATCGTGAGATCAATCAAAAAAACCCAAAATAGGAAAATCAATGAAGAGTCGAAGGTGTGGAATATCAAGAAGGAATCCCTAAAAACCCCCATAAAATCATGAATTCATCCATCATAAACATGATTATTCATCACTCTCAAAGGAGATAAGATATGAAAAGATAATTCCATGATAATAAGAAATTGAAATTGTCAAAAATTTAACTTCCCTATAGAACACCATGGCCATGGATTTATTTAGGCTATATAATTTCCATCAATGGTTCCGAGATATCAATTTCCATTAAAGAATGGAAGGGACAAACCCGTTCTCACATTATTCATTAATGCAATATTACTCGTGACACACCCAATGCATCATTCCTCGTCACGACCATTTGTCATCATAGTTTTAGTCAATACATCAAAGTATGTAACTCATAATATTAATTAATAACAATATCAAATTCTAAGGATTAATTTGTGTGCCCATAGATAGGAACATCCAATGACACATAAAAATGTGTATTTCCTACTGGTGGGTCTCATTCTCATAATATCCTACACTAGATATTACTAAGGGAATACACTATGAGAAGGTGACTCAAATTCTTATGAGTCTCCACCCCTGATAACTTATATCATATTTTCCCTCAAATTATATCATCTGGCTATATAAAATATATTTAAGAATATTTTCACATCACTTATGGGTTCTCATCATAGAAGGGAATTCTTTTGACATTTTAGTGCGACAACAACTCTTAGAACATTATCAAATACTATGTTATGCATAAGAACAATCATGATGTGATAAGAATTTTATTAATATTCAAAACTATGAATAAATATTATCATAAAGTACATAGAAGTTGGTTCTAGGGAACCAAGTCCAACACTAACCACATTGTAGCCCTACCTAAATTGGCAGAGGCCTGCAATTCCCCCATTCCATAACTTGATAGTTCATAGTGCAACCCCTCAACTCCACACCACATCCCTACCACCATGAAACAACATACTATAGAAAAGCCATCATTTTTTAAATAAATATCCAAACACCCTTGAATGGAATGAAACACACCCAAAAAAAAGGGATAAAAACAAGGGATAAAGAAGTACCTAAAATGGGTAATGGGATGTTACAACCTACCCACCATAAAAAAAAATTCCCTATAAATCCTTTCAATTAGACTCCATGACAAAGATATAATGCCACTACTCTAATAAGCTCCTGAAACTCCCAAGTCTCATGCAAATCAGAACCATACTTCTATAGAAAATAGATCAAGGGTATATACTTCCCATGAAGAACCTTTGTCTTGAAATAAACAATCCTAACTAAATGCTCATCCACGGATAAATTGGTTTCAATATCAAGGTCCTCCCAACTCAAAATATAAGTAGGTTCCAAGAGATACTTCTAAATATATGATACATGACACATGTTATGAATCGATGTCAACTAAGGTGGAAATTCCAAATGATAATCCACCATACCAATATGCTCCACAACCTCAAATGGTCTCATGTATCTCGTAGTAATATTTCCTTATTTTTCAAGTTATTGGTGACAAAATCAAGGTGAAACTCTCAAAAACGCATAGTTAATAACCAAAAACACCAAAGGGCATATACAATTATCAGAATAAGATTTATATTGGCTCTGAGCTATTAACATTCTCTGATGAATCAATGAATAATTATTTTTGTCTTTTGTACTAAACTAGTTCCCACTAGGGAAGCTTCACCAATCTCTAAGCAAAATAATGAATATTTACAAGGTTGGCTATATAAGTCCTTAAAAGGTTCCATTTTGATGGATGACTAGAAACTATTGTTATAGGAAAAATCAACCAGTCCCAAGGGGTTATCCCAAGCTCCACCAAAGCCAAGAATGGAAGAATGTAGCATATAATCAAGGATCTATATAGCTTATTATGTTTTTAAATCCATATAGGGATGATATGTCATACTCAAAGTCACTTGGGATCCCAATTCCTCCTAGATTAATACCAAAAAATGATAAGTGAACTAGGGATCTCTATCAAAAAATATGATTGATGGAACTCCATGTAACCTAGAAATCTATCTCAAATAGATATCTCCCCAAGTCACTGTCTTTGGTTGTATCACATATAGGTATAAAGTGATCAAATTTTGTTAGTTGATCAATCACTACCCATATAGCATTATTCCCTCAAGGGGTACATGGTAACCCAACCACAAAATCCATAGAAATATTATCCCTCTTCCAAGTTTTCATAAGAAATGGATGAAGCAAACCCGAAGGATCCAGGTGCTCAGACTTGACCTACTGATAGGTATAATAGCAAGAAAAAAAATTAAGCAATTTCTCACCTAATACCTGACCACTAGAATCAGTAATTTATATTATAGAACATCTTTGTGGTTCTAGGGTAAACTTTACACTTATAATTATAAAAAACCCCCATCATGAATTTTCTTATGGGTAGGGGTACACCATACCAGTTCTGGAAACATAGGGCACCCTCTAAGAAGAATGAGCACTCACCAATGGTCTCCCTGCTATAAAGAGAGTCCCTAATTCCACAAAAATCATCATCTAATTGTTCTTTCTAAAGAGTCATCTCGAGAATAGTAGAGGTAAACTTAAAACTTGTGATAAAAATCTCAATCACATCCTCTCAGACTCCAAAATGAAACTATATAAATAGATCCATCATATTCCACTCTTCAGATGATTCTTTCATAGCTTGGGTTATAAGTTTCATGTTCAAAGCATCATCAATGAAATTTTACTTTCTAGGGGTGTAGGAAATTTCAAAATAAAAGGATTGTAGGTGCTCCACCCAATGCCTCTATTGGATATTCAAAAAAAATTAGAGAAGATATAACTCATACTTTTATGGTTGGAAAATATGGTAAACCTTTCTACAAAAAGGTAATGCCCCCAAAACTTAAGAGAATACATCACAATTACGAGTTAGAGACCATGGGTAGGATAATTCATCTAGTGTGGCTAAATTTTTCAGAACCTATAGGCTATCATATGATCACCCAACATAAGAATGCAACCCAAACCTTAACCTCATGGGTCAAAAAAGACCAAATAGCCCTACCAAGCCTCTAGAATAGTCAAAACTATAGCATAAGTTAACATAAATTTTAAATTAAAAAATAACTTTGAAATTTCTCATCCCATATGAACTTCACCCCTTTTTGAGTGAGGGAAGTCATCAGAGATTCCAACTTTAAGAAATATTTGACAAAATGATTTTAATAACTCTCTAAACCTAAGAAACTATAAATATTGAATATATTATGCAGTTTCTCCTAGGACATAACATCCTTCACATTTTTAGGATCAACTAAAATACCATATTATGAGTCCACATGTACTAAGAGATTCACTTCCTAAATCCAATAACAATATTTTGATAGCTTGGCATAAATATGGTGATATTTCAAAGTTTCTAGAACTATCCTTAGATGACTCACATGATACTCCTTGATTTTAGAGTATACCAAGATGTCATCCATAAAGACTATCATGAATGAGTTGAGGTAATCATGGAATATAATGTTCACCAGTTCCATAAAAATTGTAGTAGAATTGGTTAGACCAAAAGGAATAACATGGTACTTTAAATGGACATACCTACTCATGAAAATGGTTTTTGAGATGTTGGATTCATTAATTCTGAACTGGTGATAACTATATTGAAGATAAATCTTTGATAACCACTTATCCCCTTTTAACTGGTCAAATAGATCATTAATATAAGGTAATGGATATTTTTTCTTCACTGTAACTCAATTTAGTTTCCAATAATGAACACAAAGGTTAAATTTCCCATTATCCTTCTTTGTAAAAAACACAGGCATCACCCAAGGTGACACACTCAGGCATATAACACCTTTTTACAAAAAAAATCATCCATTTGGGTTTTCAAGTCCATTAATTTAGATGGTTTTATATGGTAATAAGGAATATAGATAGGATATGTACTTAGTAACACGTCAATGGAGAACTTTACTTCCCTTACCAATGTAAAACTAGAAAATCCATAAGGAAACATGTTGGGAAACTTGATGACCACTAGAGGAAGATACCCACTAAAATATTATTTCTCCATATCAAAATAAAATAATGGTATCAATCAACCTAAATCTAGAAAAGTAGGTATGAATCGACTCGATCTCAGGTCCCATTCTCCATGGAAAACATGGAACACCCCCTTGGGAACAATAAAGGAGACTCACTGAAAATAATAGTCAATATAGGCTCTATGATTAATATACCAATCCATCATGAGAATGATGTCAAGAGGTTTCATGTTGAGAACCATAAAACTCCAAGTGATCTTAATTTTTGATAGAGATAAAACACAACAGGGACATCATATGACCTACTCTCTCTTCATTCTAAAGGGGTGTAGTAATATCCATCACATAAGATAAAATCTCCATAAGAAGATTTAAAAAAATCACAATATGAGTCGATATAAATTATTGAGATATACCATTATTAAAAAAAATTAGTCACTAAAGATGAATCTATACTGATGGTACCTTTCCCAATCATTGGACCCAGATCGACTTCCTATGGAGACTCTTCCACTTCATGGAGAATATTTGTTTCAGATGTATATGGATAAAAAACCTTAATTATTAAAAATTATAATTGAAACATAGTAATTTTAGGTTATTATAAGACCATTCCAATTCATAGGGTAGAAAATATATGACATAACTTCTACAAATGACATGAATGACCGCACATACCATAGATCTTGGGCGCCTTAGTGAAAACCCACTTAAAATGTCTGACCATGCCACATTGAAAGCAAGTCGAAGGTCCTCTTCTAGGAATTGAATAATGTTTAGATTAAACATATAATATAGACCCACCATGAGACTCATCATGATTTCTATTTCCTTTAAAATAACTAATAAAACTATAACTAGGAGAAAAAGGAACTCCAATCAACCCTAACTTTCCAACCAGGTTAAGATCATCCATTAACACTATATCCACCACATCTGTATAAGAAGTTATCTTCATCATTAAAAACTAAGATTGGATGTCATATTGAAAACCCATTTCAAATTTTTTATCTTTCAATTTCTCATTCATTACTAACTTCAGAGAAAACTGAACAATTTCATCAAAACAGTTTGCATACTAATTCATGCTCCTATCACCCTACTAGAGGCTAAGAAACTCTATGGAATTTTCCAATACCATATATTGTAGATGAAACTTCTCTATAAAAATATCTATAAATTATTTCCACTCAAATCCTTCATTTTTCTTCATTATAACAATCAAATCCCACCATATCCTTCCAGTCCCTTCAAGCTTAAAGGTATCACACTTTACCTTTATTGAATTAGGAATTTCCATGAACTCGAAAATCAACTCAATATTTTTCAACTAATCCTTATATTCTTGAGTATCATTCGAGATCTATAAAGTTGGTGGTTTATACCAAAAAAATCTCGATAAATACCTCTAACTTCATTCCTTTGAGGTGCCACTATAGGATACATAACAAGTATGGGTGTGGTAACCTATCCCAGAGCTGGAACAGTATGCACCACTATCTCAAAGAGGTTCTGATCAACTAGATTATTTTATTTATTTGGTTCATAAGTAGCTTCCTCCTGTGGTATATTAAAAAATATCCTTAGAGGTATGAAACTATACAACATAAATAGGAAATACTAAAATATATACAATAATAATCATATAAAATTGGGAAAAGACTAGAATCAGATCAATCTATTCCTCAAAGATGATTTTCCCAAACACTCAAGGTGACTTAAGTCTTGTTATAATTGAAGTTAAAAAGGATATAATGACAACTGATAAGGGGGGTTGAATAAGTCCTCCACATTTTATAAGTTTCAAGACTTTTAGAAACTAAACCCCTACAACCTGTTAAAGTTCATTTTCTTATCATATTTTATTAAATACTCAAGCATGAAAAAGTATGAAATCAAGTAAATCACACATGATTTACAAGGTTATACATCAGTGTGAGAACCTACATCCTTTCCATAGTCACTGTCATGGGTCTATGGAAATTCAATATTAAGGAGAAGTGAATACAACTTATGCCAACTCCTATTAGACACCTTCTATCTCCCGATAGGAATTATTATACTGACTCCTATAATTTTACAAAGTTTCTTCCAAAACAATTGAGCCAAAACAAAATAATAAAAAAATAGGTATAATCCAAAAAAGCTCTTGGGTCTAATGACCTTGAGTATGATGGACTTCAGTTTGATGAACCCGGTCTGATTGACTCTATCTGATTAACTCAATATGATGCTCCCTTTCTCAAAATTCACCTGAAGAAACTTTCTTTTTTGTCTGGATAATAAAAATTTCGATTCTTATAAACTAATAAAAACTCAATCTGAACTTCCTTAGTCTAATTAATTCAGTCTAATGGGCTTAGTATGATGAACTTATTCTCAATTTTCAAAAACTCAAACTCTTCTCAAATGCTCAATATGATCTTCTTCAGTCTAAAAAAACAAAAAATTCAAATGTATGACCTTCTAATGAGGTCTCATTATAGAAAAAAAACTTTGACAATAAATTAATCAATGATACACCTTTCCCACATGTCATAAAAGATTCAAAGTATGGATATACTTTTATTCTATTTATAGGTGACTCATAATAAAAAAGGTGGGAAATTGAAAAAAAAATCCCACTTACTAAAATTTAAAAACTCTGAAAATCAGTCACATTTAAACTTTACCTTAGACTAATTAAAACCTTCTTAAGATTTATATGAGATCAATCTTCTCAAAAAAACTAAATTTTTTTTAGTCTGATGTAACTTCTGTAGCTTCAATTAAATGTAACTTCCTCAAATTTTTTATTATAAAACTGTCTCATCTCACCACGATATGAATATCTTCCAATTCTCATTACGATATTACTATATTTATCTCATTATTATCTGATCATATTCAACTCATTAAAATCTGACTATCTTCATATCATTATGATATGACTATCTTGCATTACTCATTACGATATGACTTTATTATTCTATTCATTACAATATGACTTTCTTTTTAAGAGTCATCCATATTTTCTTTCTTTCTTAGATTCAATATGATGGAATCCTCATAAGGATGGAAATTTAATTATGATGTAATTAACATTATGATGATAACTCCACTCAGCGACTTTTAAATTTTTTAAACTTCATTAGATTTACACATTCTAACTTATAAAAACTTCTATGTCTAGTACTTCTGGAACTGATACTCTGTGCATGGGTTTCTTGAACTCATACGATCTTTATAATTCCTCTATTTATTCAAAAGATTTTATAGTGATAGTTTTCCTGATTTATGAGAACTTCGTGACCAAAAAACCATCATCTGGATTGGGTTAGAAAGTATGAAAACTTTCCAACTCCTGACTTCACTATCTCAAAACATCCTCTTCAGCAACATTACAACTTATTCACTTAGAAAATTTTGACTTTTTAATAAACACAATTTCTAATGGAACTTGAACTTCATACCGATGGACTTGAGACTGATGGTGTGTCCGATCAACAACTTCATCTTTCTGACCACTTCAAAATCCAGTGCATCTCAATACAAAAACATATCTTCTGAAAACTATGTCAAGAAAACAAACTTTCTTAAATAAATTTTATCCCCCTTTATGTTTGGATTTGAACATTCAGAAACTTTTAGATTTCTTAAAAACACTTATTATGATGGACTGGGTTCGATCCTAAAGAACAAAAACTTTCTTTTACAAATACGTTAGTTGTCAAAAAATACAAAACTTTATTAAAAACAAAAACATCACAAAGGATCTTTAATCTACCCCTTTGGATTTGTTAACAACAATTGTTAACAACTTTTTTTAAACCTTAGAAAAATTTCACAACTCAACTTTTGTAAACATCCCATGTTTTTTGTCTTTCACCAAAACAAAACCTTTCTTAAAATAGAGTGTCATGACACCAAACTACTAGAAAAAGTAATGTTTTTGAAGGAATCCCATCCCTCAGTGGAAATAAAAATTTTCATCCATATTAAGATAAACTTTCCTCATTTTTCTTTTTCTCTCACTTTTCTTTTTCTCTACCCCATTTTATGATAACCACAACTTCAGATTCAAAAAATAAAGATAAGTAAAAACTTCTTACAAAGTATAAAGTTGATAATTTCTATCCCCCTTTTTCAACATAATCCAAAGAATAATGGGGGAATTCCTTATGAGTTTTCGGATGTCATGGGATGAGGTTAAACATGAAGTTGTGGCATCAATTCCAAAAATATCTCTTTCGACATATCTTTTGTGGAGATATCAGAAATTTGAAACTTTGTTGAGATATATTCCTGTATAAAATATCTAGCAGCAAATTTCTATTTTATAAAGTGGAAATTTATATCAATGTGTTTTGATCTGGAATGTTGGAAAAGATTTTTAGAAATATCAATTATTCTCTAATTATCAAAAAGTATCTTCAATGGTTTAGAAAGTTTTAATTTCAAATCTTTCAGTTAAGCTTTCATCCACAACATATGAGTATAATATTGGGTAGAAAAAACATATTTTGATTCTATTGTGCTTAAAGTTAATGAACTTTGTTTCTTAATATGCCAACTCACACAACATTCAACCAAGAAAAATGTTTCTCTTGAGGTTGATTTTCTATCATTACAATCTCCAACCCAATTGGCATCAATATAACCATAAAACATTATCTCAAAATTTATTTTGTATAACAACCCATGTGAATCTGTTCCTTTAACATATCTCATAATTCTATTTGTTGCCAACATATTTGATTATTTTAACTTAATTTTATATCTACCACACAAAGTCACAACATAAACAATATTAGGCCTTGAGGCTGTAAGGTAAAGTATATTTCCTATCAGCTTCCGAAAGACTTTCTGATTTTCACTTTTTCCAAACTCATATTTACTCAACATTTTTCTTATAGATATAGGAGTAGAAACTTCTTTGAATTATACCATTACAAAATTATTTAACAATTCACTTGCATAATTTTCTTGAGATAAGAAAATATATTTTTCTTTTTTGTTAAACTTGTAAGACAAGGAAGAAATTTAATTCTCCCAACATTTAAATTTTAAAATTATTCTTCATTTACTCAGTAAACTCTTTAAAAAAAATTCTTCCTCCACAAAAGAAATTATATCATCCATATAAACAATTACAATTATAGTTATGGAGTCAACATATTTCACATATAAGTTACTATAAACTTTTCCTTTAGAAAAAATCAACATTCTCAAACAACTATAAAGTTTTGAATACTAAGAACATGGGGCTTGTTTCAAACAAAAAAAGGATTTATTCTATCTAAAAACCTTGTTTTCATCATTATAAAGTTAAAAAGTGCAAGGTTGTTCAATGTAAAAATCTTCCTCAATATCACCATTTAAGAAGGATGAATTTACATCCATCTGATAAACTTTTTAATTTCGATGTGCATCCACTAATAGAAACATTCTAATAGTTTCTAATCTTAAAACAGGGGGAAAAATTCTTCAAAATCAACACCTTCCAGTAGTTCATAGCCTTTACAAACAAGACTTTCTTTGTTTCTTAAAACTTCTCCATGATCATTAATTTTTTTTTGTATAAACCCACTTTATTCCGATAACATTTTTATTTTATGGTAGTGGAACAAGTTCCCATGTTTTATTTTTCTAAAAATAATCAAAATCTTGTTTCATATCATCCAATCATTATTTATGTTGAATAGCTTCTAAAACTGATTCTAGTTCAACTTTTGAAATGAGTGAAGTTTTATTTTATAATCTCATCTTTCTTCTGGTATGTACTGGAGCCTTCTAATTCCTAATAATATTTTCAATCTCTTCATGTTTTTTTAAGGTAGGAAATTTCAATTTTTATTTCCCAATTGAACTTTACTCATCACATGATTCTTCTAAATCTTCATGCACATTACTTTTCTCACTTTCATTTTCATTGGAAAATTTTAGTTTTTCTTCCTCAACATTCATAGAAACTTTTGTTAAGGAATTTGGGTTTTCAATTACATTCACATAATATGAGTCAACCAACTTTTTTAAATATTTTTCCTAACATTTATAACTCCTTAAATTGGGTTAATGACCCATAAAATTCCTTCCTCATATTTCTCATCAATCTTTCCTAGATCAAGATTTTTTATTTTAATCCCACATGGAATTCCAAAAACTTTAAAGTATTTAGATGAAGTATTTTAGTTATACCACATTTCATAGAAAGTAATTTCGGATTTTGGTCTTAACAAACATCTGTTATGAATATGTATAGTACTACTAACAGCTTCTCTCTAGTAGAACTTTGAAATTTTGTATTTTCTAACATACTTATTCCCATTTACACAAAACTTCTATTCTTTCTTTCTACTACACCATTTTGTTGTAGAGTGTAGGGAGCACTATATTGATGCTTGATACCATGCTTTCTCAAATTTTCTTCAAAGTTATTTCTTGTGATTTCTGTACCATTATCTTTTCTCAACTTCTTTATATAATCCCTCATTCCTTTTTCAAATTCTTTTCTACAAAACTTGAACATTTCTATAGACTATGACTTGTGTTTCATAAACATGATGTTTTTAATACAAGTTAAATCATTAATAAAAGTGATAAAATATAAATCTCATTTTGTTGATTGATGTCTCATTGGCCCACATAATTTGGAATGAATAAGTTCAAGAGGTCTGGTAGACTAAATATCAACTCTCTTATGAATTTTTTTAATCATATTCCCTTTCTAAAAAGTAACACAAACATCTTCATCTTTTCTTTTCATGTCACGAAACAACCCAAGTAGACTTTGAATAGGTCACCTGAGTCAGCCCGAGAAAAGACCTGAGAGGTGTTCTTGATCCTCCCAAGAAAGCAACTAGTACCGAGGCATCAAAATAGAATTAAGGGAATGATTTATCCCAATAAAATAAACTGAATAGTATAAAATAAATAGATCATCCCAAAATAAATACAATAACTAAACTGAACATAATTTATAAAAAAAATGAAAATACAAAAAACCAATCAACAAAACCAAAGTTGAACCTGATGACCACAATATCACCATGTGACCCCCGAGGTCACTCTCTAATATCAAAACCAACCATCACCCATGGTGATCAAAAACAATCTGGAACCTGCAAAAAAATCTAAAAATATGAAAGAACTCAAGGTGAGAGTATTAAAACTCAATAGGAATTCCTAAAAAATCTATTCCCAGTGCATTCCCTTTAAATAAAGAAACATCAATTTTAAGTTATGAATACAATATACAAAAGTTGTTTTTTCACACATTTCCACTTTAAAAAAACATGCTCCATTTCCCTTTCTATGTTCAAATACAAATTATTTACCGAGGAAGATACATTAGCATTATAAAGGAGAATGATGGAGTTTTGATTTTAAAAAGAGGTAAAGTGAGTATAAAACATTTTCTCAACACTTTACATAAACTTTTGAAAACTAACACATCACTTTTCTCTAAATTACACTATGATATAGAGTAGCATAAATAATCATATGATAAGGGAAATGAAAAAATAGAACACACAAGTAACCAACCAATAATTCATCTCAATCATCCACTGCAGATAAATAAGTGTCGAAGTACATGGGAGAACCTAGGATATCAAGGGAATAATGTAGAATATACTCACATCTGACTCATCTTGAATTCATGCCTCACCTGATGACATCGACTTGACCATATGCTCTATCGCACCCTACCTGGTCTAGTTGAGGGGAGTTATCCTAAAGTGAAGAAATTTCCATGCTAAGGGCCACTATCCAGAGAAAAATCCTAATCTAGTACAGCAAGATCTCACTAAAAATACACTAGCTATGGCAGGTTCCCATTTCATAACAAAAGTGTGGGTGAGCCAAAAATTACAAACAAGTAACCAATCACCTGCACATAAATCATACACAAGCAACTCAGAAAACAAGTCACCCCTGAGTCACCCCAAGGAACAATCTCTTTCCTTTCAACCATTTAATCATAAGGTAGCCTCTCATAGTGGGTCACACACAATATAAAATTTAAATTAGTACAAAGAATTATACAATGATATTTTTCAAGACCACCAATTTCACAAATTTTCTAAACATGCATCAATACCCTTCGAGAAATCACTCGTTTCCAAAAGGAAACCAACACATTTCCTTCACATTGTCAAACCATTTTTAAGGAACCAAACACACACAACTTTAAAGTCCAAAACCATTTAGAAATATACTTGAGAAATACAAACCACCATTTTAAATTCTAAAAATATATTTACAAATCCAAAACATGCTTTAAAAACAAAAATCCACTTACAAAGGTCAACCGAGAAATTTATCAAACAATTGGTGTGCATATTTCAAAAAATCAATAGCATATACTTCAAAAAAATTATGAAAACCACATCATTTATCGTAAAAATTTATTATAAAAATCATACATCACTAATTAACATATAAGGAAGGTGTGAAAATCAAGAAACCAATGATTCTTAAATCCAAAGGGTAAGTGTAAAGGGCAACCTACCTCAAACCACAAGTGATTCAACAACACCCACCCAAAACAACTCCATAAGGGTTCTAAAGAGAAGGAACAACTAAGAAGAACATTAACAAAAAACCCCATAATTAAAACCCAAATAAACATTAACTATATATCCAAAAGACCAAGGAATAATAATAACTCAAGATAAAATTGAATAATGAGGAAGAGGAAGAAGATAGGAGAAGATTACCTTGAATATTTACTCCCAAAACTTGAAGAAAACCCTAGATCCACACCTTTGGAGAGGAGATGAATCTTGGAGAAGAAGGAAGAGGCTCCCTTTGGGTCAAATGAGTGAGGAGAATGGAAAATGGGAATTTGGGGTTAAAATACAAAGAGTATATAAGGGGAATTTCACACTTTTAATGACCAGGATAGGTTGCATAGTTTTCCAAACCGTGTAATGACCATGCATCTCTCACTATCCAAGAGGAAAAATCCACATGGTTATCCTACACAATTTTCCAAATCATGTACCAACCATGCAATCTTGACTATATAAAATGAACATGTGTCACACGGTTTCCTAGGGGAGGGTGCATGGTTTCCTCTAATTGTGCTCCAACCATGCACAACCTGCTGTCAAGACCAAAAATCCCCACTTACCAAAAACTACTGGAGAAACCAAAGAATAAACATGAGACTAAAACTAAACAAAGTAACACCTCAAAATAAAATCATGGATGTGAAAATTCTCCCCACCATTACGGTTTCTACCCCCAGAAATCCACAAAATCTCTAGTTGATCGATCAAAAATAAAGGTTCACACACTCACACAATCTGATTACCCAAATTGAAAATCACCTCAACCACTACCAAAATAAAAACATGAACTACTACCCAAAACAAGCTAATGGACACAAAACCACTTCTCAATAAATGACAGAAAACCTTAGACCAGAATCCAAACACCTTACCACACCTGAAACCACCAGGCCTTACCCAAGGGCTCAAACCTTCACCCATGAGGGGAGAAAGAAATAATGATATAAATGGAAATAAATATTCACTAGATTCAATATGAGAGGCTAGTGTGGACTCCCCACCATTAGAAATCAACTAACACTGACCGACATGGGAACTCCCCACACTGACTAAACCCCCACCACAATAGGGGGCCCTAATGAAAGAAACTCCAAACCAAGTGGAAAACCAATACATGATTCATCATCTCCACAAGACTCAACTATATCTATATGAGCACAAATCAAAATCAAAACTAACTCATAAATGCTAACCCCACAAGTACAAACAATTAGATACTCACATCTGAAAAGGAAAAACTATTGGAATTTCAAGAAAATAAGACCACCTCTCCTTCTTACGACCAAAGAGTAACTTTCAAACCACAAGGACCATAATGAGGAAATGATGTCTCTATGCATTCTATCACAAAAGGGGACCTTCCAAGATGAAGGAACTACAATAGAAAAGCTTAAACTATCCCCATTCCTGTACTGAAGAAAAAGCTTAACCAAAGTCCTCCACACCCTTATGATTCCTGACTACATGAAGAGATTCACTTTGGGACCTATGGTTGGAGACTTAATGTCTTAAATAATCTACTACCCCATAGTTAGGATATGATAATCCCTAATTGGAACTCCTTCTTTTGGTGTCACCAGCTGCCACACAGCACCCCAGGTAGAACCAAAAGAACAAAAACCACCATGAGAATCACTTTTCTCCAATAAGGAACTTCTACAAAAATAGGGTGACATGCCCACATCATCCTCTTTTACCCCAAATGAGAGGTAGAAAGAAAAAGTCACATGCAGAACACACATCTACTTAGAATAGAAAAATTCAGAATTTCAAAAAGGAAAACATGCTTCCATTAAAATAAAAGTTCTCAGAAGATCCATAACATCCACTTTTACAATTTGAAGAAAATAAAACACCACAAAAAAACACTAGAAACAACCATTACAAAAAAATAATCACTACATAGAAAGGGACTCTAAACTGAGCCCAAAACCACACTGTACTCCTGTAAACAGGCTGGGGTGTCTTTCGAAGGGGTGGATCTGGCTCCATGATGCATCCTGGAAACACCCCAATAGAACCATTTCATGTAACCTAAATGTCCATAGGTATGGAAGGTCTTTATAGAATTTGTACATGATGGATTATTATGACTAGTCTTGTCGCACTAATGACACACCATGATCTTGTGATTATAAGAAACTTACAAAAGATTTACAGGCCTTTTAATTCCATGACCAACACCAATAGATTCAAGACGATTCCCTATCTCCTTACTGGAATTCCCTTCACTACTTATATAGACTAAAGGAAGGTTTAATACCTCAACAACTCCTACTAACTTAGCTTCAACCTGAACATCTTGCCTCACCATGTCAGAAAAGGAAGTTAGACCAAAATCTGACACCTTCAACTACAGATCAGGACGAAGCCCATTCTCAAAATGTTAAGGCTTTAAGGAATCATCCACATCCCACTTTGAAAGGTAAGGAAATAGATCCAAATAATAAACAAATAAATCCAACACCGATCCATGACCTTGCTGTAGATAGCACATCTCCATCCCCTTCCTCACCTTCACTACCTCGGATAAATACTGCCAGATGAATGAAGCCTTGCATAACTCCCATGTAAGATCTTCTTAAGGCTTGGTTCAAGAGACTAACTTCAAACACTTCCAATTTGGTCCTTCAATCATGAAGGAAGCGAACTTAACCTTTAATTACTCCGGAAACTCAAGGAAAATGAAGTTTCTCTCAATTTTATGTATCCACTATTCTACTTCAAGAGGATCCTCTTGACCATGAAATAGAGGGGGATTCAACTTCTAAAATTCAAGAAGTAAGTACATGGGTTGATCAACTAGAGGGTCTAACAATGGTGAACCACCTAGAGACTCACTTCGAATATTCATTGAATATTTTGTGGGGGTGTACACTAAGCAAAAATAAAACCAAAAACTCAATCAAAACCAATTCATCAACAAGAATACTCAAACTCAAAAATATTGCATAAAAAACATTCCCAAATCATAAGAAAACACAAAACACAATAAATGGTTATTAAAACGCCATATATTTTCCTCTTAAGAACACTTTTGAAAAGAAAAACAAACTTGGGAAGTTTCACCCTCACCAATAGTATTCCATGGATTTGGCCAAGGCATCACCTTTCAAAAAAATGGTATTCCAGGGAGCCTCACACACATATATTACCATTCCAATCTAGGCACCCATAAACTCATGTCATCAACCATCCACCCTTTCACATACATCCTCACATTTGAGCGCTCAAAAGAATAACAAAGTTCAATCACAACTTCTTTCCCACTTTCGAAGAAGAACATTCAACCAAAGTATTCACATTCTCAATTTACTTCCCACTTCATCTTTTAGAAAAATCTTTCAAAATATCACTAACAGCTAAATCAAAAACCATATTCAAACTCTACACTTCAATCCATTTTATTCCACTAAAAATAAAAAACTCGTGAATTCCATCCAAAAACCAAATTCATACCATTCAAAAAATTTCTATCAAGAATAATTTGATTAAATAATAATTTCTTTTAATTAAAAACAATTTCTAAAACCCTTTTTAAAATAAACTTCCACTTACAAACAAATTTTTTGATAAACCCTGGGTTTTGATTATAGAAATAAAATCTTATTAAACCCATCCCCATTTTACCCAAATATAATTTTATAAAAATTCATTTTTCTAAATATTACTTCAAAATAAATCTAAAAATCCATTTTCCATCTTCCAAAAATCAAAACCATTACCACTTAAAATAAATTTTTCAAAATTTCAAAATAAGGGGTTTCAAAACAATTCAAGAATCAAGAGGTTCCAAAAACAAGTCACATGAGGAAACTAGTGTCGATGGGTAACTTGGTCATATGATTGGAGGAAATATTATAATCATGACACTATCGTGGGGAGTCTTTTAGAACCATGTGCTTGGATCCACATGGATTTTTAGGCCCTTTTAGCTCATCGAGACCACTGGCCCAACTCCCATTTCATATACCAAACATCAAAAAACCAATAAGAACCAGGTAAACCAATTAAAACCCAATTTTCCATGGCAACCTAAGGGTCGACATTGAAAGTGTTAACCAGACACTCCCTCAAACATACACCCCAAGTTTCAAAAATACAACTACATATACCTTGAAAACCCAAATAATAAATATCACTTTGAAATCTAGGTCCTCTAAATAACTAACCTGCTCTGATGCCATTTTTTCGTGAACCAACCCAAGTCAACCCTAAACTGGTCACCTGAGTTGGCCCAAGACGAGGCCCCAAAGGCATTCCCGATCCTCTCGGGCTAGAAACTAGTTCTAGGGCATCAACCAATAATCAATAGAATAATTTCACCTAATCAAATAAACTGAAAAATGAAAAATAAATAGAGCATCCAAAAATAAATATAATAAACAAATTGAACATCATTTATACAAAAACTGAAAATACAACAAACCATTCAAAAAAACAAAAACTAAACCTGATGACTATAATGTCTCCATGTGACTCTGAGGATCACTCTCCAATATCAAAACCAACCATTTCCCACTACGATTGAAACCAATCCGGAACCTGCACCAAAATCTAAAAACAAGAAAAAACTACAGGCATGAGTATTAAATCTCACCAGGTGTTCTTGAACAATATATTCCAAATGCAGTCCCTGTAAATAAAGAAACATCAATTCCAGGTTAGAAATAAAATATACAAAAGTATTTTTTTCACACATTTCCACTTTAAAATAAGACATGGTCTTTTTCCCTTTTTTAGTTCAAATCTAGATTATTTATCAAGGAAGAGACATTAGAATTTTAAAGGAGAATGATGTCATTTTTATTTTAAAAAGAGGGAAAGTGAGTATAAAACATTTTCTCAACACTTTTTATAAACCATTGAAAACCAGTACATCACTTTTCTCCAAAGTACACCATGTAACAGAGTAGCAATAATAATCATATTACAAAGGAAATGGAAAAATATAACGCACAAGTAACCAAACAACAATGAATCTAAATCATCCACTGCATATAAATAAATTTCAAAGGACATGATAGAACCTAGGATCTCAAGAGAATAATATAGAACATAATCACAACTGAATCATCTAAAATACATGCCTCACCATATGACATCAACATGACCACATGCTCGATCACACCCTACTAGGTCTGACCGAGGGGCACTATCCCAAAGAAAATAAATGCCCATGATAAGGGCTAATAGCCAGAGTGAAATCCAAATCTAGTTCGGTAACCATTCACCAAAAATCCACTAGCTATGCCAGGTTACCATGTCAATACTAAAGTGGGGGTGATCCAAAAATTTCAAACAAGCATCCAATCACATGCACATACATCATACATAATCAACTCACACAATAAGTCACCCCAAGGAAAAATCTCTTTCCTTTCAACCATTTAATCATAAGGGATCCTCTCAACATGGGCCTCTCACAATATTCAAAATAAACAAGGCAATATAATTACCCAAGGATAGTTTTCAAGACCACCAATTTCAAAAAAAATGATAAACGGGGCTCAAAACCCTTCGAGAAATCACCTCTTTCCAAAAGGAAACCAACACATTTCCTTTAGATTATCAAACCATTTTCAAGGAACCAAACACACACCACTTAAAAGTACAAAACCATTTAAAAATAAATTTTAGTAATCCATACCAACATTTTAAATTCCACAAATATATTTAAAAATCCAAATCATTATTTAAAAACCACAATCCACTTTCAAAGGCCAATCAGGAAATTTATAAAACACTTGGTGTGCATAGTTAAACAAAGAAAAATTATATACATAAAAAAATTATGAAACCCACATAATTTATAATCAAAAAATTATTATAAAAATTATATATCACTAATTAATATATAAATAAGGCGTGAAAATCAATAAACAAATTATTCTTAAATTCAAAGGTCAAGTGAAAAGGGAAACCTACCACAAACAAAAAGTGCTTCAATAATTCCCACCTGAAACAACTCCACGAGGGTTCCAAGGAGCAAGAAAATCCAAGAGGAACCTTAACAAAAAACACCTAATTAAAACCCAAATAAACATGAACCATAGATTCACAAGACCAAGGAAGAAGAATAACTCAAGAGAAAATGGAAGGAGGAAGAGGAAGAAGAGAGGAGAAGATTACCTTGAAGATTAACTGAAAAAACATGAAGAAATCCTAGATCCACACCTTTTGATAGGGGAGGAATCTTTTAGAATAAGGGAGAGTATCCCTTTGGTTTGCACGATCTAGGAGAATGGAAAAATGGGAATTTTGGGGTTAACATCTGAAGAAGGTAAAAGGGGAATTTCATACTTTTAATGACCTAAGAAAGTTGCACGGTTTTCCAAATAATGTAGCAATCGTGTGTCCCTCACTATCCAAAGGGAACAAGTCGCACAGTTAGCCCACAAAATTTTCCAAACTGTGTGACAACCATGTGGTCCCCACTTTCTAAAACTAACATTTTCTATATGGTTTCTTGGGTGAGGGCACACAGTTTCCTTTAACTATACACCAACCATGCGCAACTTACTGTCAAACAGAAAAATTCCAACTTTCCAATAAAAACTTCTAAAGAAACCAAAGAATAAAAACTGGACCAAAAATAAACAAATTAACGCCTCAAAATAAAATCAGGGATGTGACATTTCAATTCTAAAAAAATAACACACAACATCAACTTTAGAAAGTTTGTTCATGTTTTTCTACCCAAGGTTCCCATGTATTCGGTGCCACAATTTGTTTTCATATTTAGTGCTAAAGTAATAAAAGTTATTAAACTCTTCAATTTGAAAAATATTACCACCTTTTCTTTCTCATTTTTTGATAAATTTTCCATCTTTCACACTTCTAATGACATAAGAATCATTTCTGAAAATCAATTATTTTCTATTATCAAAAAGTTGACTTACACTAAGTAAGTTATGTTTTAGGCAATCAAAAAATAAAACTTTATTAGATTTCAACCATTATTATTCAATATTAGTGGTTTTAATTATTCTGATTTTTAAGGAACTATTTTTACCAAAGGTAATTGCTCCTCCATCATGACTTTCAACATGTTTCAAGTTTTTTATATCACCTTTCATATGTGAAGAACAACCACTATAAAGTAGTTATGGTTTGTTCCTTTTACTTGATTTTAAAAATATCTTGAAAACAAAATATCTTTTCTCAAATTTCTTCTTTACATCCTAATTTTATTTTCTACCATAAGAAACTTGTTTTTAATGGAGTGTTATATATCTTTAGGCATGATGACCAAACCAATCAAATATTCCACAAACTTCTTCCAGAAATTAAAATTGATTTTTTGTTGGAAGGTTTCTAACATATTGAGATTTTTATTTTTTAACTTCCTATGGGTTAGGAAAGTTACTCATTCTTCTTCCATAATTACTTTAACATTGTTCAAAGCTTATTCTGGGAAGTGACAAGTTATGCCAACAATTATAAGCCCAGTGACCATAGATTCCAAAACACTAGCAAGATCCATTAAATCTTGATTTTATATTTAAGTAAGATATTTCTCTATAGAAACTTTGTTGAGGCTGATAACTTCTTCCCACTATAACAATCTCTGGATGTGGACCATATTTCCTCCTGAGTGAGTTTTTATCTTTTTTAGATGAAATAGGTTTCTCACTCCTCTTTTCCACCAAATATTTTCCAATACTTTTTTGGAACTTTAAATATTAGAAAAATCATATGAAACATTATTTTTAGTGGGAGTGGTTTTTACATGATTCCTGAATTGAGTTATATCAACAACATTAGAAGTCTCATCTTTTACTTTCAAATCTTTGTTGAAGTTTTAATTTATCTTCCTCAAGGAAATTTCAGACTCAAGAATTTTTTTTAGAAACTTGTTAACTTCTTCTTCCTTATATTCCATCTTCTTACTGAGATATTCAACCATCTTTCCCTATCCAACAATTATAAGTTTTTAACTTAAGATCTTCTAAATGTATTCTTCCTCCTACTTGATGACATATTTTCTTCCTTCAGAAAATTCTTCACAATATTTATTAATTACTCTAATTCATTTCATGAGAGTTTTTTTTACTAAAGACACACAATTTTTTTTTCTGAGTTGATAATATTTATATGATTCTTGACCACCTTCTTCATTATCTAAGGAATATATTTTTCTCAACTTTTGAAATGAAGGTTATGAATTTTTCTAAACTTTCATCTTCCAAATAATTGTTTTCAATTGGGTTTTATTCAACTTTATTACTCATCCTACTTCTTTTATCTCCCATGAACTTCTTTTTATATCTATTGGATGAATTTTCTTCTTTTGAACATTTGTTCCACTTATTCCATTGAGGTTTTTCATTAGAATTTTCTTGATATTCTCCAAAATTATTCTTGGGGTAATTCATAGAAAAGTGTCTAATTCTTCCACACTCAAAATATTTGAGAGGAATCCTTTCACCATACTTTCCTTTTCCTCTTCTATAGTTCTTAGATCTAAGAGACATGATTTTTTCATTCAACTCGTAATCTTATTTATATTTGGAGTCATAATGATCAAAATCTTTAACATATTGTATTTTTTATTTTTTTCATGGATTAAAAATCCATTTCATATTTCATCTTGTTTTTGAACATTGGAGATTTTCTCATTTCATAAACAACAAAAAAATTATGCAATTTATCAATAGATAAATCATCCTTATCTTCTAAAGAGGATATTTTAGAATAAAACCTATCTAGAAAGTTTTTCATAAGATTATTCATAATTATAGAATCTTTTAGGACATCACTAAATCCTTTGATATTGATAACAATTTTATTTAATATAGTGAAGTATTCATCAATAGTTTCTTTGTCTCTCATTTTTATGTCTTCATACTTACTACACCATATTTGTATCTTTTCTTCCTTCACTTTAGTATTCCCTTTGAAAATACTTTACATCTTGTCCCACATAATCTTTGAAGTTTTGAGACCCATCAACTTTATATAAAAATTTTATAATAAGGACATAAGGATATAATTTCTAGATTTTCAATAAAATTCAATATTTATATTATCAGAAAAAGTCATTGGGGCATCTTTATCAATAGGTGAAAACCTTATTGTAATAGAATTAACAAATTCCAAGCTAAGAGATAGGAGATAAGGAATCATCTTATTTTTTTCATCCATAATAATTTTTTCCATAAAATGTAGGAATTCCTCTACTGTTGATAGAATTGAGATTATTCGTGATAAGGATTCAATAAGGGAACCTTGGCTCTAATACCAATTGAAGTTCCAAAGGATCAAATAACAACTGAGAATGGGGGTGAATCAGTTTTTTACTTTTTATAAGTTTTAATACTTTTAGAAACTAAACCCCTATGAACTTTTAATGTTCATTTCCTTATAATCCTTTAGAAAATAATCATGCATAAAAAATTAGTAAAAAAAGTAAAGCACACATGATTTATAAGTTTTGGCCTCAGTGTCAAAACCTACATTCTTTATATAGCCACTACCATAGATCTATGGAAATTAACTATTATGAATAATTGAATATAGATTGTTCCAAATCCCATTAGACACCTTTTATCTCTTGATAGGAATGATTATAATAAATCCCATCAGTTTACAAAATTTCTTACAATAAAATTGAGCCAAAATAAAATAATAAAGTCTTTGTTCAATATGATCCACAAAAATATCATGGGTTCTATGACCATGAGTCCGATGGCCTTCATTCTGATGAACCCAATCTGATTGGATCTGTCCCATAGACTTAATACGATTCTACCTTTCTCAAACTATGCCTGAAGACACTTTATGTTCTATCTGGATAACAAAACTTTTTCTTCTTATAAACTACTCAAAACTCCATATGAACTTCCTTAATCTAACGAATTCAGTCAAATGGACTAAATATGATGAACACATTCTCAATCTATAAAAAAAACTCTACACAAATGATCAATACAATCATCCTCATCCCGATAAAAAAAACTTTCAGATGTCTGGCCTTCTAATGAGGTATTAGTCTAGAAAGAAAACTTTGAAAACAAATTAATCAACGCTTTGAATTTTCCACATGTCAGAAAAGATTCAAAGTATGAATGTACTATGCTTCTATTTATATGAAACTCAAAATAGAAAAGGAAGGAAACTAAAAAAATCCCACATACTCAAATTTCAAAACTTTGAAAATCACTCACATTTAAACTTCACCTTCGACTGATTAAAATATTCTAAATATTTCTCCTAGATTATTATTCTCAAACAAAATAAATTTCCTTTAATCTGATGTGTCTTCCTCAGCTTCATTATGATGTAAATTCCTCAACTTTATTATTATAAAACTTCATTAGCTCTCCCCGATCTGACTATCTTCCTCTGGTCATTATGATCTGTAAATATTCATATCATTATGATCTAACCATATTCATCTCATTATGATTTGAATATCTTTCACTACTCATTATGATCTAACATTATTCATATTCTTATTAAGATCTGAATTTATTTTTTAGAGTCAGTTAGATTTTATTTCCTTCTTAGAGTCAGTATGATGGAATCTTCATAAGTATATAATTCTCATTATGATTTAATTCTCATTCTGATGATAACTCCACTCAGCAACTTTGAAATTCTTCAAACTTCATCATCTTTACACATTCTAACTTCTGACGCCTTATGCATATGGTACTTCTGGAATTGATCTTCTATGTATGGGTTTTTGGAACTGATACTATGTGTCTAGGTTTCTAGAACCAATATAATCTTTACATTTCCTCCATTTATTCAAAATATTTTATCATGATAGTTTTTATTATTTATGGGAACTTCATGACCATCAAAGCAACATCTAACTTGGGTTAGAAATCATAAAAACTTTCTAACTCCTAAATTCAATTTCTAAAAACATCCTATTCAACAAAATTATTAATTTTTCACTCAAAAACTTCTGACTTTCTAAAAAATACCGTGTAATATGGTACTTGAACTTCATATCGATGGACCTGAGACTAATGGTGTGTTTGATCAACAACTTCATCCTTCTGACTAGTTCTGCATTCATTACTGCTCAGTTTGAAAACCTATGTCTGGAAAACAACTTTTAAAACAAATTTTCTCCCCATTTATCTTTAGATTTGAACATTCAACCACTTTTATATTTCTTAAAAAACACACTATGATGGACTGGGTATAATCCTGAATAATAATTTTTTTTAAAAATAGGTTAGTTTTCAACAAATAAAAAACATTGTTAAAAATAAAAACATCACAAAGTATCTTCTAAAATGCTATTTTTCCAATAAATAACTCATAATTACCTTCTAATTCTCAATAATCCTACCCATATCTACTAGGAAAACCTAGACTACATACTAACATTAAGGAATGACACTTAACTTATGCTCTGATACCATTTTTCCATGAACCAACCCAAATACCCTAATACACTGATACCTGATCTGGTCCTAACATGGCCTGAAGGGTGTTCCCGATCCCCATGGGTTGGAAACTAGCACCTGACATCATTTAAAATATCAAAGGGAATTTTTTTATACAAGAACAAACCAAGGATACATAACATAGAAAGTCAATAGAATCAGTATTCGGTATTAAAAACACTCCTCAAGGATAAGACTACAACAAAAATACATATACAGATCAAATTTATACATAATACCAAGGTGAACATCATTTATAAGACAACATGAAATCCAACCAAAAAAGGTATAAAAATACCTATGAAACAAGTGGACCAAATATCCACTTGTCACCCCCATCACTCTATGTCCCATGCATCATGCACAACCACCAACATCAAATGGCGCTTTCCCTTTTCCTATACCTAGAACAAAAATATCTAAAAACACATAAAGGAAAAAGTAGGGTGTGATCTAAACAACCCAGTAGGGTCTCCCAAGTGTTCCATATGTTTTTCCAATACAAATAAACCACTTATGATTTAATTTAAATAAAAACAAGGAATGTAAATTCATTACACATTTTAATCCAAATCATTCTTCCAAATCAATAGATAGCATATATATCAAAAACATGATTTAATAAACATTTTCATAAATTAAGGTCATGAATAAAATAAATTCTATAATCAATGGAATAAAATAATCAAATCAAATTGAAGAAACATGTACATGGTTCCTCCGATTATATAGTTCTAGACTATAGGATCCTCACACTTCTCAGTCAATCAACACAGCTTAGGTGTGTGCACACATCCATAAGCTCAAACTATCGGGATAGAATCAATCAACACCCCATATGGGGAATCATGATGAACTTGGTACAGTTAGTGTTGGCATCATCAATCCATTTATAGGGATTCAAATTCCTAGCGTGCTTATCCAAACTAACCGCCAACAACCTAGGATCACATGTGATTCAATCAATCAATCAGTCATGGTAAAATATTTTATTTCAAATTAATTCATTATTCATAGTTCACATTCCTACTTTCAAGTTCAACATACCATTTCGATTTCAAAATCCAAATAATTTTTTTCATCCAATTAATTCCCTTTCAATCCCATCTTTCATTTTAAGACATTTTTCTTAATAATCAACATCAAGACATTTCAATACATCTTTTCTCAAATCACAAAATATTTTCAAATCCTTTGAAAATAGATTTTATTTCAAAAACATCATGCCTTTGAAATCAATCATCAAATCATCACAATTTTAGGTTTTAAAATCAATTAAAAACACATTTCAAATAAAGAAATAATTCAAGGAATCATAAGTATGTAAAATCCTTACAAAACCACCTACCCTTTTATCATGAGATCAATTGATCAAACACCCAAAATGGGAATTCTAATTGAGAGTTGAAGTCATAGAATATCTAGAAAGAATCCATAGAAATAGAACCCATTAAATCATGGATCCATATATCATCAACATGATTATTCATTTCTATTAAATGAGAGAAGAGAATAAAATAGGATTCCATGACAAGAATAAATTTTTCTTTCCAAAGAGGGATCGAACACATCCACCAATTATTTAATCCAATAAAAAGGTTATTGGAGGAGTCAAAAAGCCTATTGGGAGCCTTCAAAATCCAAAAACTTAAACGAGGTTTTATTGGTAGAAGTTGGGATTTAAAGGAGGGTATGGTACTTTTAAAACTAAAAAAACAAATACCACACCGCATCCCCCATAGCCACAATGTATAAATGCTGAAAATGACCAGACCATAGCATAGCCACCCCAAACCACACCACAACCCCTCTTAGTTAACCATAACCTAAAAACACACCACATACCTTTCCTGTGTCTATTTCACCTAGGGTAAGGCTATGGTGTATCATAAATACCATATCGTAGCCACCCCAAACTACACCACAACCCCTCCTAGTTAACCAGAAACCTAAAAACACATCGCAAACCTTGACCAGATCTATTTCACCTAGATTAAGGCTATGGTGTAGCTTAAATACCATATCACAGCCACCCTTGAAATGGAATAGTATCAAAACTCACCACACCATAGCCTAGTGTTCCACACTACATCTATTCAAAAATTGGAAGTAGCATCAAAACACACAATCTAGGGCTCCACATCGTAACCCACAACCCACGTCGCAACTATTTCAGAATTTTAAGAGGCCTAAAATTCCTCTATATAGCATCCTGATGGTCCACGGTGTATCCCCTTAACTCCAGACTACATCCCTACCACCACTACATGGCCAAATATAGAAAAACTTTTATTTATTTCAAATAAATCTCCAAAAACCCTTGAAAAAACCGAAACATACCCAAATAAAAAGTGGATAAAAATAAGGGTGTAATAAGTACCTAAAAATGGGTAACATGATGTTAAAAAGAGGATAAACATCAGGTTTCGAAAGGTTCAACTCAGCCTATTGAGATCCCAAAATGGAAGTGGGTTGGGATATCAATGGATATTATAATGGGGATTATATAAATAGTGAGAGTCTGGTATCTGGGTTATTTTCAACTAACTCACCAAGTCAGTTCACTTTCTTACCATTAGTGAGAAGATTTTATTTAAGAGTTTAGGGTGGTTTTATATTCAGGAGACTATAAAGCTTCATGGGGTTCCCATGATGATCCTCTTTGATCATGATACTCGGTTCAAATAACAGTTGTGGAGGGGTTTGCAGGAGGATTTTGGGGCCTAGTTATAGATGATCATGATGTTTCACCCCCATCTAGATGGATAGACCAATTATACCATCTATGTTTTGGAGGATATGTTGAGAGCATGTGTGTTAGACTTCATCCAGAGTTAGGAGGATCACTTTACAATGTAAGGGTTTATTTATCATAAAATATATCATTATAATATTAGTATGATACCTTTAGAGGCATGTGAAGGAGACCCTGTGGATCACCCATGTGATGGATTGATATTGGAGCGATACCTCTTGTTGGACCAGAACCAATGTAGATAATGACAGAGAAACCACATGTGATTGTAAAACGTATGATGACAACCCATATCTTATATAAATATTATGTAAACAAACATCATAGGACTTTGGAGTTTGATAAGGGAGACTATGTTTTCGTGAGAATCTCCCCATAAAAAGGATTGTGGATATCTGGTCAGGGAAGAAAGATATCCCCAAGGTGCCTTGGGCCATTCAAGATCTTGTGGAGGGTTGGAAAGGTTTCTTACCTCTTGGTCTTGCCCTCACAGTTGGATCGAGTTCATGAAATCTTCCATGTGTCATAGCTAAGGAGATATGTGCACAACCCATCGCATGTTATTGAATAGGGTGAGTGAATCATCAAGGATGGATCCACCTTCTTACAGTACCCAATGGCGATCAAGGACTGATAGGATAGGATCCTACATGGATGGACCATCCCTTTGGTTTGTGTTCTTTGGAAGCATGGGAGCATTCAGGTGATATCTTGGGAGAATGGGAGTCTGATGTGGGCTCATTACCCACACCTTTTTATATATATTGTGATTTTTAGGGAAAAATCCATAAAGTATGGAAGAATGTAACAAATATGGTTTATTTAGTTTATCCATTGAATATTTATATATATATATAGATAGATAGATTTTTCCTTATATTTAACACTGTGTTTGGGTGTTGCAAGACATTAGAATTAATATTTTAAAAATATTATTGTATATTAAATCATACAAATGCATATTTTTAGAATAAATTTTTTCCCCATTAATCGATACCTTGTATGGGAAATATGAGACTGTAGGTTTTTTTAGAACATGGGGTTTACCCTAGGTGTGACATAAAATTGGTTGGCACTGGGCATTCGGTCGAAGGTGACTGTTGGTGGGTGTGTTAAGTAATTAATTGATATTTTTAATTAATTTAATTAGATAAACTAAACCAAATTCCATTTATATTTATACATCATTTTAAATAATCTCCAATTTTATATTCATAACCCCGAGATATTAGAGAGGAGGAGGAGGAGAGCTTCATTGGCATTGAAAAATTGGGAATGTGGATCAATGACAACAATTGTGGGAATTCGTGAGATGAATGAAGAATGTTGTGAGATATTTACATTCTTCATTAGTGGATGTTTTCTTCACTAATGATCAATCCATTCTTGAGGTAGGGCTCATTATTTTTTTGATTTTATCCTTTGATTTAAATTTTCAATCATGTATTTTCATATTTACTTACTTTTTAGCATTTTTCATTCTTCGCATGAGGCTAGTTTTTAATTAGTGTTTTTAAAGATAATTATTTAATTATTATAATTGGTTTTTCACCCATTTTATTACTTTATGAAATTGTAGGATGGGATATCACCAACAAAATATGGTTTTCACTTTATTCTTATGCCTTTACCACCACTGTTATTTTTCATTGGCCCATGGTATTTGTGATTCTATATTGCTGACTTGGATTCAAGCATGATCAAAGCACCAGATTCATAGAGGATGTGTGAACAACCTTATATTGGTGTTTTCAGATTTATTGAGGTAATTTGTGGGTTTTGGATGTTGGATTCATAGATCTAAACCCTGAACGACAGTGAACGGTGTGATAGACTACAAATCAGGTAATTAAAGTTCCAATTTTTTGCCACCAGAGGATAAGAATAGATGTTTTTAGGATTTCCACTTATATTTTAGTGGATTTTTGGTAGTAAAATGGAGAGGAAGGTGAAGGAAATTTAGTATTTGGAATGTTTATGAAGTTATTATTTGTTGTGTGTGAAAAACCCAACTACGCACTGTGTATCCCAAGTAACACACATCATGCATCATAGTTCTTACAGTGGCTAGGGTTTTGATCCAAGTTAAATATCACATGTCATGTGGTAGGCCCACATGATGTGTTATCCTACCCAAGAATCTAGGTTTTGTGTCGAAGGCACACACCCATGACCCTATGGGGTCATACATATCATGTATTCTATGGGACACACCGTGTATATATACAACACTTGTCAAGTCTTGTGTCATGTGTACACACACATGACCCCAGGTGATTGTACATGTTGTGTGACCCATGAACACATTGTGTGATTTCACATGGATGGTCAGGCCCTATCCATGGTAGGACACACCAAGGTTCCCATGTGAGGTCACACACCAAGTGACACTATGTAGACACATTATACTTTTTCCATAAACTTCTACCTTGCCTATCTCCTTCTTTGAGACTCAGATTTAGGCCCCTAAATATACTATATCGGGTATTTTTTCATGTATAATGTGATGATAACAATTTTTTTAGTAGGATATATATTAAATGAGGCAATACTAGTGGGGTTCTTCTCTCATTAACACTTAACCAATTGTATTGATCGATTGTGATCATCAGAGTGTTACTAGGGTCGGTACTCCCATGTCTCTCTACAAGTGGTGGGTCCCCCATATCATTTATAAAAGTAGAGATGGAACTCCCCAAAATTACATAGGGTGAAATACCTCTATCTATAAAGTGAACGCCCCATCATTGAGCTCGATCAGTGGGTGGTTCCTCCATTGGAGTGGTTCTCCCTTGATTGTGATATGCAGTGGCGAGGTGCAGGACCTCCATATTCTTGAGAGGTTACATGTGATACTTGTCTAGTGGATGGTACCTTTGGAGTTTCAGGAACACCCTTTTTTCTTATCTATTTTTGGATGTATATATACTCTTTCTCTCTTTTTTTGGGTTTCTTTTGATCATATCTGACATTGGGTTTTATTCACCCTCTTTCTTTATAGGTTGAGCGGGTTATTATTATTTCTATTTCTCTATTATTGGTTTCCAAGGAATACTGATGGGTATATATATACTCACCCCTACATTTCCTTTTCCCACACATGTTGTGGTGGAATCAAAAACTTTCCTATGAATTTCCCTAAGAATAAAGTTGTAGAATATCAAGATGACTCTGATGAAAAACCTCGATAGAAGAAGTGGAAAAAAAATGATAAAGAAAAAAAGGCATCCAACAAATAAAAGAAGAATTTTACTCGAAACAAATAAGTATGTTGATTAAAAAAGTTAAATCAGGCTCAAGTGGAAACAATTATTCTAAAGATGACAGTTAAAAAAAATTCAGAACCTTCATTGCAAAAGTTGATAAGACAAAAGATTCTTAGATAGTGAAGAAGGTGGTGAAGAATATTATAGGGAGTATCAGCTCCAAATATAACTTCTTTCATGTCTTGAACAAAAAAAAATCTCAAGAAATAAATCATAATGATAAATAAAGATAGTTAAGAAGTTTCTTAAGGAAGAAAATATTTCATCAAGTAGGAGTATAAATACATTCAGGAGATCTTAAGTTATAAACTAAGAATTGATGAATAGGGAAAGATGACTGAAGATCTTAATAAGAAGTTGGAATATAAGGAATAATAAGTTAAAAAGTTTCAATAAAAACTTATTGATTCTGAAAATATCCTAAGTAAGATGAATGAAAACATCAACAAAGCTTCATAAGTAAAATATGATACTTATAAAGTTGCTGAGAAGGCTCAATACGAGAATCAGGTGAAATCTTTACTCTCAAAAATTAATGTTTTATCTGATTATTTTACCATTTTAGGTTCCAAAAAATGTGTTTTGAAAGCTTGGGTGGATAAAAGATGCGACAAACCTATCAAATATACAAAATTGGAAAATCACTTGAAAGAAAAGATAGTCCATATCCTCATTATGTTAGATCTAAAAGAAGTTACCAACCTCAACAAAGTTTCTATAGAGAAATATCTTTCTTGAATATAAAAAAAACGATTTGATGGTTATTGTTGGTGTTGTAGAATGTATGAGAATATATCTTATAATTCTTGGCACAACCTATATCTACTCAGAATAAGGATTGAGCAAAGTTGAAGAAATAGTGAAATTAGAATGAGTAACTTTCCTAACTTACAGAAAGTTGAAAAGGTGAATTCTCAATATGTTAGAAACTTTCCAACAAAAAATAAATTTGAATGTTAGGAATAATTTTATAGAAGATTTGATCAGGATATTCATCATTCTGAAATATGTATGAAACTCCTTTCAAAAAAAAGCTTCTTATGATAGGAAAGAAAAGGAAGTTTAAAAGAAGAAATTTGAGGAAATAGCTTTTGTTGTTGAGCCAGCTTTGAAAGCAAGTAAAAGGAACAAACCATGGATACTTGATAGTGGTTGTTCTTAACATATGATAGGTGATATAAAAATCTTGAAACATTTTGAAATTCATGATGGAGGATCAGTTTCCTTGGATAATGATAGTTCCTTAAAAATCAGAGGAATTAGAATGGATGAGATTGAAGCAGAAAAGTTGAAATCTAAGGAATTTTTATTTTTTAATGGGATAAAACATGACTTACTTAGTGTAATTTAAATTTTTGACGATGGAAAATAATTTTAGTTTAGAAAATATTTTTTTATCATCAAAAGTGTGAAATATGGAAAAGTTATTACAAAATGAGAAAGAACTAGTGGGAATATCTTTCAAATATAAGAATTCAAAAACTCTTGTTACTTGAGTGTTGAAGATGAAAACAAATTTTGGAATTAAATACTTGGGAACCTTGGATAGAAAAGTATGAACAAACTTTCTAGAATTGATGTCATTAAAAACTTACCAGAATTGAGAAGAAGAGAAAAATATGTTTGTGTAACTTGTCAAAAGGGGAATATGACTAACGAAATTCATAAAAGAGTTGAGATTCAATCTATCAGACCACTTGATCTTATTCATTCCAATTTATGTGGACCGATGAGACATTAATCAATAAAAGTAGATTTATAATTTATCACTTTTATTGATGATTTCACTTAGATTAAAAACATAATGTTTATGAATCACAAGTTAGATGCTATTGAAATTTTCAAATTCTTCGGAAAATATGTTGACAAAGAAATGGGGGTTTCCATAAAAAGTTTTAGAATATATAATGGTACCGAATTCACAAGCAATACTTTTGAAACTTATCTGAGAAATCATGGTATCAAACATCAGTATAGTACTCCCTATACTCCATAACAAAATGGAGTAGCATAAATAAAGAATATAATTTTGGTGGAAATGGGAAGAAATATATTAACAGAATACAAACTTTAAAAATTATATTAGAGAGAAGTTGTTAGTACTATTGTACATGTTCAAAATAGATTCTTTTTGAGACTATAAAACAACATTAATTATTATGAAATGTGGTATAATAAAAAACCTTTATTGAAATACTTTAAAGTTTTTGGAATTCAATATTTTCTCAAAATCAAAAATCCATATTTTGGAATTTTTGATGAGAAAACTAATGAAGGAACTTTTATGGGTTATTCACCAAATGAAATAAGTTGAAAATATTGGAAAAAACATTTACAAAAGTTAGTGGACTCATATGATGTAAAAGAAATTGAAATTAAAAATTCCTTAACAAAAGTTTATAATAATTTTGAGGAGGATAAACTGGATATTTCAAACAATAGTGAAAGTAATTTAAAACATCCTTATCAAGATTTATAAAATTCATGTGATGAGGAAAGTTTAGTTGGGAATGAAACTTTGAAATTTACTACTTTACAAAAACATGTTGAGTCCAAAAATATTATTGGAAATCAGAAGACTCCAATTCAGACAAGAAGAAAGGTGATATTAGATAATCAAACTTCACTTATATAAAAATTTAAACTAGAATAGGTTTTATAATATTTTCACCACAAATAATGGGTGAATTATATGAATGAAGAGTTGGATAAGATTAAGAAGAATGAAACATGGAAATTTCTTTCATGTCCAAATAATAAAAATGTTATCAGAACTAAGTGGATTTATAGAAACAAGTTAAATGAACATGGATAATTTTCACGAAACAAAGCCAAATATGTTTTTAAAGGCTATGCATAGGTGGAATGTGTGGATTTTGAAGAAAATTTTTCCATAGTTTCAAGATTAGAAACTATTAGAATGTTTATTTCAGTGGTCGCACATTATAATTAAAAAGTTTATCATATGGATGTAAAGTCAACTTTCTTAAATGGTGAGATTAAGGAATAATTTTACGTTGAACAACCTTGTGGTTTTCTACTTGATGAGGATGAAAACAAAGTTTGTAAACTAAATAAAGCTTTGTATAGGTTGAAACAAGAACCACATGGTTGGAATTCAAAACTTGAAAATTATTTTAGAATGTTAATTTTTTTTAAATTAAAGGTTGATAGAAAATTATATATAAAGGATGTTGACTATGGAGCTCTAATTTTAATTATTCATGTGAATGATATAATTTTTTCTAGGGATAGATAAGATGTTTTTAAAACATTTTATGAAGAAATAAAGAAGAATTTTGAAATGTAAATATTTGGAGAAATAACTTTATTACTTGGATTACAATTTCAAAAAAATGAAAAATATATTTTCTTATCTCAAGAAAAGTATGACAAGGAATTGTTAAATAATTTTGTGATGGTAGAATCCAATGAATTTTCTACTCATATTTCAGTGACCACAAAGTTGAGTAAAGATGAATCTGGAAAAAGTGTGAATCAGAAATATTTTTGAAAGTTGATAGGAAGTATACTTTACCTTACAACTTCAATACCTGATATTTTTTATGTTGTGATTTTGTGTTCCACATATCAAATTAATTCGAAATAATCACATATGTTGGAAGAAAAAAGAATTCTGAGATATTTCAAAGGAATAACTTCACACGGTTTGTTATAAAAAAGAAATTGTGAGAGGAAGTTTAATGGTTATATTGATGCCAATTGGGTTAGAGATTGTAATGATATGAAATTAACCTCAGGAGAAAATTTTTTATTTGGTGAATATTATGTGAGTTGGTTTAGTAAGAAAAAAAGTTCAATAACTTTAAGCACAAATAAATCTGAATATATTACAGCTACTCAGACTTGTACTCAAATGTTATGGATAAAAGTTCATCTGGAAGATTTGAAAGTAAATGCTTCTAAACCATTTAATATACTTTGTGATAATAAGAGTGCAATTGATCTTTCTAATAATCATTTCCAAAATTCAAGATAAAAACACATTGAGATAAAGTTTCACTTTATAAAAGATACAGTTGTTTCTGGATATGTTTTGTTGGAGTACATTTCAACAAAGTATCATATTGATGATATCTTTACAAAAGAAATGCAGAAATAAATTTTTATGGAATTGAGGCTGAAACTTCATGTTAAAACTCCTCCCATGTTTTCTTAAACCTCATAAGTAATAACCCTCACCATTATTTGGATTATGTTGAAAAAGGGGGAGATAAATTAACAACTTTTTACTTTGTAAGAAGTTTTTACTTATCTTTATTAAATGAATTTGAAACTGTGGTTATCATATAATGGGGGAGAGAAAAAAAAGTGAGAGAGGAAAAGATAAAAGTTATGGGGAGTTTATCTCTACATGGAAGCAAAATTTTCTTGCCACCAAGGGCTAGAATTCATTCAAAAACATTACTTTATCTAGTATTGTGGTGTTAGGAAACTCTCTTTTGAAAAGGGTTATATTTTGATAAAATTAAAAAAACATGAAATGTTTACAAAAGTTGAGTTTTGAAAATATTCTAAGAGTTTGAAAAGTTGTTAATGAGGGTAGTCAGCAAATCCAAAGGGGGATATTTAAGAACCATTGTGATAAATTGTTTTAATAAATTTTTTGTATTTGTTGAGAACTTGCCTTTTTATATAATATTTTTTTTGTTTTCTAGGAATTGGATCTAGTTCATCGTAATGGAGATTCATCATACTAGATGTTTTTTAGAAAGTTAGATATTTTTATTTGAAGAAGTTGTAGTGTTCCTGAATATTTTTGAAATAATATTGTGAAGTTAGGAGTTAGAAATTTTTCATACTTTCTAAAACCAAGTCAGAAGATACTTTGATGATCATGGAGTTCTCGAAAATCATAAAAACTATCATGATAAAATAATTTTAATAAATTGAGGGATCATAATGATTTAATTGGTTCCAATTATCAGGACACATTCTTCATCGGATTCAAGAAATCAGAACATAGAAAATCAGATATAGAAATCAGAATGTGTGAAGCTGATGAATTTTGAAGAAGTTAAAAGTTTCTAAGTGGATTCATCATTGAATACTTTCCATCATTATGTAAAATCATCATAATGGTATTTTCATCATAATGGGAAAATAAATCATAATGGTAATTCCATCGTAATGAGAATTCCATCATAATGAGAATTCCATCATTATGAGGATTCCATTAGAATAAGCTGAGAAAGAAACATAACTCGTAATGAGATGAGAAAGAAACATAAATCGTAATAATCTGATAAAGAAATAGAAATCGTAATGAGATGAGAAAGAAATAGAAATAATAATGAGTTAATAAAGAAACAAAAATCATAATGAGATGAGAAAGGAATAGAAATCATAATGAGATGATAATGAAATAGAATTCGTAATGAGCTGAGAAGGAAACATATTTTTAATGATTTGATTACGAAGAAGACTCAAAAAGAATATTCAAAAAAAATATGAACAATTAAAGAGGTAAAACTTGAAATTCATTTTTTTTGTAAGTCTCCGATAAATCTATGAAATATTTAAGAAGTAAAAGTTGAAGTTTAAATGTGGTAGATTTTTGGAGTTTTGAAATTTAAGGAAGTAGTGAAAGATTTCAAGTTTCCTACTTTTTTTTCTGAGTCACCTATAAATACTTTCTCAGATCATTCATTCATTGGTAACTTTCACATAAGAGGAAAAGTAATAGCATTGAATAAATCAAATAAAATTTATTTCCAAATAGATATCTCATGAGGAGGATCAGATAGCTAAAAGTTTATATACCGGATTGAGAAAGATCGTATTGAGAAGATCATATTGAGTTGAACAAATTGAGAAAGATCATATAGATCATTTGAGTAGAGTTTGAGTTTTTATATTGAAAATGGGTTCGTCATGTTGAGTCTATCATATTGAGTTTCTAAGAAGATTTTGAGAAGTGTATATTGAGTATGGGAAAATCGTATTGACTTCATCATATTGAGAAAATGAGATCTAGCCAAATTGGATTGTGGATTCAGATTGAGCAATTGTGGAGCAGTTTCAAAAAAGTCTTTATTCTTTTATTTGTCTCAATTATTTTATAGGAAAACATTGTAAACTAATGGGAGTCAGTATAATCATTCTTATTGTGAGATAGAAGGTGTCTAATGGGTGTTGGCACAATTTTTTTTCACTTCTTCACAATAGATGATTTCCATAGACCCACAGGAGTGGATATGGAAAGGATGTAGGTTCTCACAGTGAGGTTGAACCTTATAAATATTGTATGATTTAATTACTTTCCTACTTTTTCATGCATTATTATTTACTAAAATATGATAAAGAAATAAATCTTAACAGGTTTCAATGGGTAAGTTTCTAAAAGTTTTGAAACTCATAAAAAGAGAAAAACTGATTCACCCCCCCCCCCCTCTTAGTTGTAATTCAATACTTTGTAACTTCAATTATAGGGGATCAAAACAACTATAAAAATTCTATAATTGGTACTTAAAGTACGAAAAGGTTTAAAAAAATCAAAATCCAATCCAAAACATACATTCCTAGGATCGAAAGAAAAATCTAGATAAACTGAATAAAACATATTCCATGATATTGAATCTTTTGGATGTCTTATCAAGCCATCACTACTATTCTGAGCATGCCACTTCATGTTGTATGTAGTCATAGATGTCATGAATAATCTTTGAAAATGTGGTTTCATAGTAAAGTAACAAAATACCTTTGTAGGAGTTTTCTTATTTTGTTTCTTCCTAAGGTTTCATTGATTTATACTCCCATTATTGTTCATTGACTTTCATCTGTATGTATGACATCTTATGCACTCTTTTTTATCATACCCTAATCCCCAGTAAATCATGCAATCATTAGGGCATACATGTATCTTTGTAGAATCTAGTCTAATTTTTTTGATGACTTTATTCATCTCATAAAATGATGTAGGGGTCATAGCTTTACTAAATGCATCATGAAGTAACTCTAAAATCATATAAATTTCTTTTTTAGTAATTCCATAGAGACACTTGATATGATATAACTTAATTAGAAAATATAACTTCAAATACTTGGCACACCCTTCATACAACTTAATTCATAAAACTTATTTTTTTGGTCATTGAAGTTCTGAGCAATATTAACCTACTCAGGATTAACTAAAGTATCTATTGATCTATTAAAATCCTAGACATTGTATCCTACAAATCCAAATGTGTCATTCTTCAAATTTCAAAAGTTAATTCTCATATGGTGGGTCATTTTGTGTTTCATTAATAGGATTGTCATTTTTTTTACTTTCCATAACATTTGATTCAACATTCCAAATCCAACATACATATCCAGCAGGAAACTACTTCAATATCAAATTCTCATAAACTTCATTTCTATTCAACCATCGCTTGTGAAGTGCATTGTGTTGCATTTGTTGTGTTGCATTTGTTGTCAATGAGGCATGAAGTTGTCTTGGAATGAATGGAAGTCAGGGAATGTCAAGATGTGAATGACAAAGGTTGTGATGGTGTTGGTGAGGAAGGAGAATGGCCATGGTACTAAGATGCATGTCACTTAGGAGATTCACTAAGTGGCATTGGAGAATATGGTTGAAACATTCTCCATAAAAATCAGACGATTGCTGAGCTGATCTTTAAGTTCATAGAACTTGTATCATGATGATACAATGTCACAACATTGTTTGAAGACCATGCATTGTAGTGACAATGCATGAGGATTTTAAAGGAGTTCCATCCACAACTACTAAGTGGATGATGTGCATTAATGAAGTCCATGTACTAACTCTTAGTACATGTGAATTGGAAGTGATCCAATTGATCTCTAATTGGATCAATGAAGCACATTGAGAGAAATCTTTGATTCAGGAGCATCGGTTGATGGAAGAACCTTCAAGAATTCCATTCTTAAATAATGATTATATGTTGAAGAAGGATGATGAATTCTAATGAAGAAGTCCCAATTTTGATCTCTTATTAGATCAACAAAGTTTATTGAAGAAATATTTGATTCAGGAGCTCGGTTGAAGCAGAAGACCCTTCAGGAATTTCACTCCTAAGTGAAGAATAAATGTTGAGGAGATTTGAGGAATTCTAATGAAGAAGAGAAGGGAAGAAATGAAGAAGAAGAGAAAGGGCATTTGGCATTTTACACTTAAGTACTTTGTATACTTAGTGTATATTCAAGCAAAAAATATGCCAACCTCAAGGGCCAGCCTTAAGGGTTCAACCCAAGGCACATGTGGGAACCAGTCACCACGCCCAAGGGGATCCCGTGGGGCCAGCCCAAGAGAGGCTGGGGCCGTGTATAAGCCCCGAGGCCACGCGGTGATGAAGCCCGCGCAGCGTGGGTGCAGGAGCGCGCCCGAGAGGTGCATAGTGGGCGCCAGTGGCGCGCCCGCAGGAGCAGAGTGGGCGCAGAGCACGCCCGCAGGGAGAACACGGTGCGGGGCGGCACCGTGGAGGGAGGAGATTCAATTGAGGGTGCTGGGGGAGCGGCATGTTGATAAGCCGCGAGAAAACCTCTCGCCGTTTCGATGTGGGACGCGGATTTTTTCCGCGGGAGTAATCTTGGCCGCACGATCAATCGCGCGCCAGATCTCGGCCGCACAACTGATCCGCGGCGAGGCGATCTGATCCAGGCCGCCCGATGTATCTCCATCGCCTGATCCGACGGTCGTGACTTGTCTTCCACCTCGAGCTCGAGCCGAAGCCACCCGCATGCCGCCGCTGAACCAGAGCCTCCCCGACGACCTGATTTCGAGTTCCCGGGCACCTCCGAGCAAACCGAGACCTCCATGGTGATCGTCTGGCCTCTACGAACACATTCAAGCATAAATATGAGTTTGCATGCGATGAGAAGAAGAATTCAAGATTTGGCCGAAGGCAAACCGAAGGTGCCGAGGCCAGTTGGTGTTCGTGCTTTGCATGCATGGATTGGGTTTAAACAGAGGCCGTGCATGCGTTATAAATCGCATGCACGAGGAGGAAGAAAATAATAAAGGAACCCGCGTGAAACAGATGAAGAAACGAGATTTGAAAAAATCTTTAAAGATCCGAAGATCTCGGGAGTTTGAGATTTATAGCACGCGGATGATTCGGGCATCTCTCTACCTATAAAAGAAGAGCCAGAGGCTCTCATTTTGTTTGCTGAAGTTCTTGTTGAAGATGTGTGTCCCGCGAAGCCTCTGCCTCACGAAGTAGAAGCCCCGCGCAAGTTATTTGCGCGGCTGTTGTCTCGGTGCCACCCGAGGCCCGAAAGAGTTCCTTTCGCGCACCCCTTGCGCGAAAGAGGTGAAGGGAAGGAGTCCCCTGCGCGCTATCCCTTTGCGCGGCAGGAAGAACCCGGGGCAGTAGCTCTTGCGCGCCCCGTGGTTGAGGTTCCTTGCACCCAAGGTGCTCTTGCACTCTTGAGGCTTGCACACCCGAGGACTTGTGTGCTGCCTTGTGCACCCAAGTACTTGCGCGATTGAAGAGAGGTTGGCCGCACCCCTTGCGCGACTTCTTTAGTGTTCGGGTGGAATAGTGGAGGAAGGCCGAGCCCTTGCACCCTTTGAGTGCCAAGTGAAGAAGAAGACACTCTATGGGCAGTAGGTGTGCAAAGCAAGAGAACCCGAGACCACACCTTGTGTGAGTGCCAAATTGAAGAACACACTTGTGTGTGGATTTGAAGAAGAGGCCGTAGCCCTTGTGGGTGTGCACACTTGAAGATTAAAAGAGAAAGAACAAGTGGAAGAGGTCGTAGCCTTGTGTGTGCACACTATTGAAGAACAACTAAAAGAACACTAAAGTGTGTGTGTGCAACAAGAAGAGGAAGGTCACTACAAGTGTATGCTAAGTGAAGAATTTGTGTGTGCAAACTAAAGAAGTGGCCGAACCTAGGTGTGCACTAAAAGTGAACACACTTAGAAGAAGTTGAAAGGAGGACATCCACACTAAAGTAGAACACACTCTAAGTGTGTAAACAAATTGGATAAAGTGTGTGAAGTTCGGAAAAGGTGTGTGCTATAATTGATTACACCCTTTGTGGGTCTACTGCACCAAGAGGAAGAAAAGGAGAGTGCATGCATGCATGCATGCACGTGCACACGTGAACAGTGCTAAATCAGTGGTGTGCAACTGAGACTGGACCAGACTGAAGTTAGAGATATTATTTGTCTGAGCATTCAGTAATTGGAGAGAAGCCGGGACATCCTTAGAAGAAGGTGATAAAGCCCGAGCTAGATTGAGAAGATCCTGATCATCACAAGTGATCAGAGGTACAGAGCAAGGCCAGCAGTCTTTATCCCAGACTGCTGAAGATACTTGAAGAACTTAAAGTAAAGAAGAGCTACTCGTGCAACTCGAGGAGCCAGGAGAAGACCCTGTGGGACTCAGGGAGAAGAAGTCTTCAGTGGGATTCTGGAGCAGGCCAGTGGGACTCTGGTAACACTGTGGGACGCAGTATAAAGACCCTCCTGTGGGACTCAGGAGAGATACGGTGGGAAGCTGTATCGACCATTGTAATACTAACAGATTATAATGGGAGAATCCATGCTTGGAGAGCATGGAAAGGATGTAGGCCTTTGGTGCCGAACCTTGTAAATCCTTGTGTCCAGTGCCTTTTCATTACTGCATTACCCGGGAAAGGTTGAGAGATACAAGAAGAGTGGATCGAGGCTTTAACCAGCCATAGAGGTTTAATTGATTAAGAATCAATTAGTAAAAAGTTTTAAAGGATCACTGATTCACCCCCTCCCCCTCTCAGTGATTCACACTGATCTGGGCACTTCAATTGGTATCAGAGTGAGGTTACCTCTAAAAGATCCAAGAGAGTCTTTATGAAGTGCAGATTTGAGGAAACGAGCAACCAGCCTCAAATGGAGATATCTGCCAAGACTCAGAAAAATAGAAAGAAGAAACAGGCCAAGAAGATGAAGAAGAAGGTTGCTGCAATCAGAGAAACTCCTTCTATGGAAAGAAATGTGAAAGTCACATCAGATGACAATTCCTTTTATCATTCTTCTGATGAAGCCTGTCCTAGCTGTGATGAAGATGGAAGAAACAATGACCTTCTAAATGCAATCAAATATCTTCAGAAGACAGTCCCCAAGGAAGTGGCAATGTGTATAGCTACAGGCATCCTTGATCTTCAAGAAGAAAAATCACAGTTAGAAGAAGAAGCCAATGCAATGGAAGATCAATTGGCTAAAAGGGTTGGCATAACCAACACTCTCAGAAAGCTGGTAAATGCCAAAGATGAAACAGTATCTCTTTGCAATGAAAGATATGAAGACACTGCTGAAGAATTGCAAAGAAGCCTTTCTGAGAAAGAAATCTTTAAAGTTATAATCAAAGATGTTTACCATGCACTGGAGAAGAGACATAGAGTATCAATGGTTGTTAAAGATGCTCAACTTGAAGACAAAGTAAAATTGGTGAAGGAGCTGAACAATTCATTGCAAGAATTAAAGAAGGTGCATGAAGACCAGATGAAACAGCTGGAAGAGAAATGGGAAGGAAGGCTAAGAACAGTTGAGGATGAGAAGAACTCCCTCAACATGAAGTGTTTAGAATTAGAGGTGATATTGAACAATCAGCAATCACCCAAAGCCAAAGCTTCCCAGTCAGCTGAAAGGAGAAATGTTGCTACTCAAGTATGCATTGAGCAGGATGATTCTAAGAGAAAGACATCCTCCAGTGAAAGTGCAACAACTTCTAAAAAGAAGGTACCATCCATACCATCTTGTACTAATGCTTCTAATTGTGTTTCCACAAAAAGTGCAGGATGGAAGAATAATTCCAAACAAATATGGATGAAGACAGTAAAGAAGCAGAGCTCTCCTAAAACAGCACAACAGGTCAAGAAAAGTACCCAACAATCAGAAGGAATCAAAAAGTCAAGATTTGTGGGTCAATGTTGGTGTTGTAACAAGTATGGGCATTGTGCAAAGGATTGTTGGTACAATCCACTAAATGCCAAAGCACAGAGAAAGCCCATGCCTAGGGGGAGCAAGCCAGAAGAAAAGAAGCAGCATCCACAGGTCCAGAGACATCTGTTTACTGCAAATAGATTTGGATTACTTGATAACATCTGGGATGATTGCAAGAGTGGTCAAAAAGATACATGTCAGTCTCCAACTGTATCCAGAGCTCAAAAGAAGAAAAGATCACAGAACCTGGCTCGGAAAGAATCCTTGGGAAGCAATCATAAGAAAGCAGAAAATGCTCCCAAGAAGTGTTTTAGAAATGAAGAGAAGTCCTTGGAGTCTGAGTCCAAGAAGGGTGATGCATCTAGAAGGACCACCAAGAAATGCTTCTACTGTGGAAAGAAAGGACATATCATGGATCTTTGTAAAGAAGCCATGAAATTCAATAGAAGCAGACTGGACTCAAACAGACAATCAATCCAGAAGAAGCAGAAGGGATTGATTGAAAACAAATTGCCTAAGAAAGGTAGCTTGAAAGCATCGAAGGAACCATGTGGAATTTCCAGAATTGAGGCCACACTTCCAAATGATTTACTTGTCATATGGCCACATCAGTTGCAACTTTCCAGAGAACTACAAAGAGCTGAAGATGAAGCTCTGGCATTTGCTAAAGCAAAAGGGAAGAAAAAGATTTCACATGAAGATGGGTTGAGAACCACACCAGCACAATCATCAATGAAGATCAAATGTGCAAGTGTGAAGACTGGTGAAAATGGGACATCTCGGTTGAGAGAATCTTCTCAACCTTGTTGTTCACATTGATGAACCAAGGAGGTTCCATCTTATTCCCTTATACTCTTGGTATATACATGTGCTAACATTGCAGGGAATTGAAGATGATGATCATTCTCAGCTGGAGGATGATTTGGAAGGAATGGAGTGCACCCCTTGAGGGGGAGCCAATCTGGAGAAGATGATGTTCTAAAATTAATATCATCTTGAGAAAGTGAAGGTATTCCAATCATGCTTTCATCCCTTGTTTCTTAATTGAGTTTATCTTCTCAATTAAGGGGGAGTATGGATTGAAGACAAATGATTGAAAGGGGGAGCTTTATCATTGCACTGAACTTTCTAATGAGTTTTGTGAAGTATGTGCAGGATTTAGCAATTCATTGTTATATCTGAAAAAGTTTCAACCCCTAAGCATGATCTCACATGTATAGTGAATGTTGGACAGCATTGAGTACCTTGGTTACATCACTCTTGTTTTCTACACCGGGTTAGCCCAAGTAGACTTAGAGCTGATTTACTAAAGGTTCATTGCTCAAGTGAACATGTGACATCATCCCTCTCTTAGTGATTTTGAAGAAAATGCTTTTATAAGGGAGGAAGAGATTTGTGAAAGTGAACCACACCACACCTTTGCATTTGATTGCCAATAAGGGGGAGAAAAGATTGGGCACACATATTGACCCATTCATATGTGCTGAAGGAGTGTATTGACAACAAATACAAAGGGGGAGATTGAAGTGCATTGTGTTGCATTTGTTGTGTTGCATTTGTTGTCAATGAGGCATGAAGTTGTCTTGGAATGAATGGAAGTCAGGGAATGTCAAGATGTGAATGACAAAGGTTGTGATGGTGTTGGTGAGGAAGGAGAATGGCCATGGTACTAAGATGCATGTCACTTAGGAGATTCACTAAGTGGCATTGGAGAATATGGTTGAAACATTCTCCATAAAAATCAGACGATTGCTGAGCTGATCTTTAAGTTCATAGAACTTGTATCATGATGATACAATGTCACAACATTGTTTGAAGACCATGCATTGTAGTGAAAATGCATGAGGAGTTGAAAGGAGTTCCATCCACAACTACTAAGTGGATGATGTGCATTAATGAAGTCCATGTACTAACTCTTAGTACATGTGAATTGGAAGTGATCCAATTGATCTCTAATTGGATCAATGAAGCACATTGAGAGAAATCTTTGATTCAGGAGAATCGGTTGATGGAAGAACCTTCAAGAATTCCATTCTTAAATAATGATTATATGTTGAAGAAGGATGATGAATTCTAATTAAGAAGTCCCAATTTTGATCTCTGATTAGATCAACAAAGTTTATTGAAGAAATATTTGATTCAGGAGCTCGGTTGAAGCAGAAGACCCTTCAGGAATTTCACTCCTAAGTGAAGAATAAATGTTGAGGAGATTTGAGGAATTCTAATGAAGAAGAGAAGGTAAGAAATGAAGAAGAAGAGAAAGGGCATTTGGCATTTTACACTTAAGTACTTTGTATACTTAGTGTATATTCAAGCAAAAAATATGCCAACCTCAAGGGCCAGCCTTAAGGGTTCAACCCAAGGCACATGTGGGAACCAGTCACCACGCCCAAGGGGATCCCGTGGGGCCAGCCCAAGAGAGGTCGGGGCCGTGTATAAGCCCCGAGGCCACGCGGTGATGAAGCCCGCGCAGCGTGGGCGCAGGAGCGCGCCCGAGAGGTGCATAGTGGGCGCCAGTGGCGCGCCCGCAGGAGCAGAGTGGGCGCAGAGCGCGCCCGCAGGGAGAACACGGTGCGGGGCGGCACCGTGGAGGGAGGATATTCAATTGAGGGTGATGGGGGAGCGGCATGTTGATAAGCCGCGAGAAAATCTCTCGCCGTTTCGATGTGGGACGCGGATTTTTTCCGCGGGAGTAATCCTGGCCGCACGATCAATCGCGCGCCAGATCTCGGCCGCACAACTGATCCGCGGCGAGGCGATCTGATCCAGGCCGCCCGATGTATCTCCATCGCCTGATCCGACGGCCGTGACTTGTCTTCCACCTCGAGCTCGAGCCGAAGCCACCCGCATGCCGCCGCTGAACCAGAGCCTCCCCGACGACCTGATTTCGAGTTCCCGGGCACCTCCGAGCAAACCGAGACCTCCATGGTGATCGTCTGGCCTCTACGAACACATTCAAGCATAAATATGAGTTTGCATGCGATGAGAAGAAGAATTCAAGATTTGGCCGAAGGCAAACCGAAGGTGCCGAGGCCAGTTGGTGTTCGTGCTTTGCATTCATGGATTGGGTTTAAACAGAGGCCGTGCATGCGTTATAAATCGCATGCACGAGGAGGAAGAAAATAATAAAGGAACCCGCGTGAAACAGATGAAGAAACGAGATTTGAAAAAATCTTTAAAGATCCGAAGATCTCGGGAGTTTGAGATTTATAGCACGCGGATGATTCGGGCATCTCTCTGCCTATAAAAGAAAAGCCAGAGGCTCTCATTTTGTTTGTTGAAGTTCTTGTTGAAGATGTGTGTCCCGCGAAGCCTCTGCCTCGCGAAGTAGAAGCCCCGCGCAAGTTATTTGCGCGGCTGTTGTCTCGGTGCCACCCGAGGCCCGAAAGAGTTCCTTTCGCGCACCCCTTGCGCGAAAGAGGTGAAGGGAAGGAGTCCCCTGCGCGCTATCCCTTTGCGCGGCAGGAAGAACCCGGGGCAGTAGCTCTTGCGCGCCCCGTGGTTGAGGTGCCTTGCACCCAAGGTGCTCTTGCACTCTTGAGGCTTGCACACCCGAGGACTTGTGTGCTGCCTTGTGCACCCAAGTACTTGCGCGATTGAAGAGAGGTTGGCCGCACCCCTTGCGCGACTTCTTTAGTGTTCGGGTGGAATAGTGGAGGAAGGCCGAGCCCTTGCACCCTTTGAGTGCCAAGTGAAGAAGAAGACACTCTATGGGCAGTAGGTGTGCAAAGCAATAGAACCCGAGACCACACCTTGTGTGAGTGCCAAATTGAAGAACACACTTGTGTGTGGATTTGAAGAAGAGGCCGTAGCCCTTGTGGGTGTGCACACTTGAAGATTAAAAGAGAAAGAACAAGTGGAAGAGGCCGTAGCCTTGTGTGTGCACACTATTGAAGAACAACTAAAAGAACACTAAAGTGTGTGTGTGCAACAAGAAGAGGAAGGTCACTACAAGTGTATGCTAAGTGAAGAATTTGTGTGTGCAAACTAAAGAAGTGGCCGAACCTAGGTGTGCACTAAAAGTGAACACACTTAGAAGAAGTTGAAAGGAGGACATCCACACTAAAGTAGAACACACTCTAAGTGTGTAAACAAATTGGATAAAGTGTGTGAAGTTCGGAAAAGGTGTGTGCTATAATTGATTACACCCTTTGTGGGTCTACTGCACCAAGAGGAAGAAAAGGAGAGTGCATGCATGCATGCATGCACGTGCACACGTGAACAGTGCTAAATCAGTGGTGTGCAACTGAGACTGGACCAGACTGAAGTTAGAGATATTATTTGTCTGAGCATTCAGTAATTGGAGAGAAGCCGGGGCATCCTTAGAAGAAGGTGATAAAGCCCGAGCTAGATTGAGAAGATCCTGATCATCACAAGTGATCAGAGGTACAGAGCAAGGCCAGCAGTCTTTATCCCAGACTGCTGAAGATACTTGAAGAACTTAAAGTAAAGAAGAGTTACTCGTGCGACTCGAGGAGCCAGGAGAAGACCCTGTGGGACTCAGGGAGAAGAAGTCTTCAGTGGGATTCTGGAGCAGGCCAGTGGGACTCTGGTAACACTGTGGGACGCAGTATAAAGACCCTCCTGTGGGACTCAGGAGAGATACGGTGGGAAGCTGTATCGACCATTGTAATACTAACAGATTATAATGGGAGAATCCATGCTTGGAGAGCATGGCAAGGATGTAGGCCTTTGGTGCCGAACCTTGTAAATCCTTGTGTCCAGTGCCTTTTCATTACTGCATTATCCGGGAAAGGTTGAGAGATACAAGAAGAGTGGATCAAGGCTTTAACCAACCATAGAGGTTTAATTGATTAAGAATCAATTAGTAAAAAGTTTTAAAGGATCACTGATTCACCCCCTCCCCCTCTCAGTGATTCACACTGATCTGGGCACTTCAGCTTGAATTGACAATAGGGACATGAACATTTTATTCTACCATCCATTTATCTGTTTTCAATTACATAATATAAAAATTCATCTAAACCCTTGGCATACCGAGGTGTGTTTCGAGGTAAATTAATCCAAATTTTATCCATAGGTGGTGGATTATCACTATTCTCCCTATACATTAAAATATAAAGATATAAATGTTTAATCAAACAAGTATAATCAAAATTAAACATCACCCAACTTATTTTTTGACTATGGTAGGGTCTTGATCCGACATAACACAAATTCAACCTAAAAATGGTTCAATCCAACATTAAAAACATAAACAACATAAATGAATAAATATTACCCCTCATAATAATACTATCATATGTCATGGAATAAGTTCAATTAGATGAGTAGAGAGGTTACTGTGATGTAGAGAATACTGTTATCAATCCACAATAATCATGAAAATTTTTCTTCTATTAAAAGATCTCTAACTTTTCTGCTTTGCATATTATTATTTTTTATTTTTTATTGCTTAAACACAATTGTCTCTATAACTAGATTTTACTTTGATAATTATGAAAATCAATATTTTTTGTATCTAAAAACAATAACTTGGAACTATGATATCTAGTGATTTCATTTCCATATGCATCATATCATTACAAGCAATTATGGTTTTACAAAAAAATTAGAATTGATTTGAAAAATAGTACTCAACTTGAAGAAAGTATCACATACAGAAATTTTAATGTAATCTGAATATATGTAGCTTGTAGTAAGAATTATGCAATGTACTCATCATTAAGAGTATTTTTTATTTAATATATTAACTTCATGATATCATTTAAAAAAGAGAGGTAAATTATATACAACTTATGTTCTTAAACTATAGGCTAAATGGTTGGGTTTTTCGAACAAAACCCCCTTTATGAAACATCTAAAACCACTATTCTCCCTAAGAAACCCCATAATGGCCCTTAAGGTGGACCTCAAAAGGAAAAGTATCATTTTAAAACCATTTAAATGATTATTAAATGGGGAAGTGACACAAAACCAAAATATTGACCTACCTCTTGATGAAAATGTAAAAGCTTAAAGTCTTACACCATACACCAACAACACCCTGGGAACCTATATCATGCCACATGAAATAAATAAATTATTATAAAAATATATAATTAATTATTCAAAAATTAAAAAAATATGAATACTTTCCTAAAAGAAAATTGAGGTGCATCCACTCTCCAAAAACATACCAACTACTAACGGAAGGTCTGTAATGTGACTCCAACATCATCCCGGAAAAAAGAACCAAAAAACAACACTCAATTACATAGATATTTATATAATTTAATTAAAACCCTTAGAAAAAATAAATTAATCATACCTTAAATGATGTTTAGGGGTCATAGTCACTGAAAAAAGGGGAAGAAAGGCGTTTGGGGGTCACCATCAAGGAGAGGGGGGGAGTGATGTGAGGTCCTCATTGGGGATCAGGTGGTTATGGTCATGAGGATCATAGGGGGGATGACCATCATCGAGAGTAGGGGTAAGGGTCACGGAGATCGTCAGGGAGGAGGTATAGTCATCATCGTAAGTAGGGGTTCGGTGTTATAGTGGTCTCCATCAAGAGCAAGGGGTTCAGGGTCGGGGATCATCGAGGGGAGCGGGAGGGGTGGGGTGGGTCAGGGTTAAGGGGATCAGGGGAGGGGGTTGAAATTAAGTTTTTTTTTTAATTTAGTGTTGGTTTAAATAAAACCACCCCTAAATTAATATATATATATATATAGTGTTGGTTATATTAAACCACCACTATATTTTAAATTAATTTTAATATGATTTATTTCATAGTGGTTATTAGAACCATAGCTAATAACCTTATGCTAAGACCAGTTTTTTTGTAGTGTAATTTCATGAAATCTTATATAATATTCACTTTAAAAAACCTTGTTATAAAAATAAAGTAAAGCTAAATTAATTTAATTTCATGTCTTGCATCCTTATAAAAAACCTTATCAGAAAAATCCAATGGGGAAAACATGATGAATGGGGAAATAATGTAGAATTTCTAACTCCCCTAGTAAAATAATGATAGACCTTATAGACTTCACATCCAGATTTTAAAAATAAATTTCTCAAAAGTTGTAGATGGTAATGACTTTATGAATAAATTTTCAATATTATCACAATAATTTATTTGTTTGGTATTAATCTTACTATTCTTTTGAAGTTTATAAGTGAAAAATATTTTTTTTGAGATATGTTTTATTATATCACCTTTGATATACTCTCCCTTAAATTTTGTGGTACAAGTAGAATTATCCTCATATAATATGGTGGGATTATCATTACTTATATCTAATCCATAATTATTTCTGATATTATGAATAATTGATCTCAATCAAACACATTCACAACTTGATTCGTGAATCACAATCAAATCATCATTATTGGAGGAAGTCACATAAATGATTTATTTTATATATTACCATGAAATGGTAATTACACCACATGTCATTGATTGAGGAGAGTTAGAAGTTTAGAATGATGTGATGTTTGTGTAGGGGCTATATGAGATTTATGATCATTAGAATAAGGTTTCGCATGGGCATTTCATTCCCTTAGTTTGTGTTTCATGGAGGCATTGTGGTTTGGGGGGATGTATGTGGGAGTGTGAGTTACAGATGTGTGCTTAGTATGCAAGGTATCAGTATTTCCTGGACCCTTCCTTTATTCCTCTTGGGTATTGATAGAGTTAGGGTATATTTTTTTAGCAGTTTCAGAGATTTTGGGAAGATTTATTTTAATTATAAGTAATTCTATATTTTTTAATTTAAATATGATTTTCAAATTTTGGTTCAGTATAATAAATTTATGCATGTTAATAAAATCTTGTGTTTGGTTTGAAAATATTATGTATTCTTATTCATTGAATAATTTATTACATATGAGTTTTTAAATATCATATGCAATAAATTTATATTACCCATGGTATACATAAACTACATGTTATATATATTATATATCATGTGTGCGTATTATGAATTTACTTTTTTTATCTTGTAAAATTTCAAATTATTCCATATTTAAGCTAAATTTAATTTTACAATTTTAAATAGGATTTTATTAATTGAAAATTATATTTCAATTTAAAATTAAAAAATTATATATTGAATCACAAGAAATTAAAATTATGTTTTGAATAGTAATTAATTAATTAAAAATTATAAAATGAATAATATGTGTATTAATTAAATATAAATATGACATGAAGGAGAGTGATTCGCGCATTGTAGATGTTTCTTCTATTACAGATGTTGCAACATGCTACTATTAAAATAATTGTGGCTCCCTCAATTATATTAAATAATTAATAAATTAACAAAAAGATAGACCTATTTTTAATTTTGAAACATGTACAAGTAGGTATCCTTGTCCAGGTGAGCTGAACATTGTATCATTTTCACGTCTTGATAGTGTGGTTCATGTATCCACACCTATCTTCCTTAAATTTATAAAACCCCTATATCCCATCAAATTCTCTTATTTTTCTTGAACCCAAATTACTAGGGAATATCCCTTTGGGTTTGTGAGTGTTATTGAACCATCTCAGATTCTAATTATTTATGTGTTGATGTGATATTATCATGGAAAGTGTGCACCACATAAATAGTGTGATTAACCTTAATAAGATAATAATATTGAAATAATGAAATTAATGGGGTGATTGAAATATCCACATGAAATTTTCAATATATTATTATTACTGAGATTTTTTATTTCTTAGATTGTTGTAACTGTGTTTAAAAAAATATTATATATGAATTTTCTAGTATTTTTTTGTGATTCGATATTGAACATCACATTTAATATGAAATATTATGTTGTGATCTCTCCCCACATAGGCAGTTGTGGTGGAAGGGGAGTTTGTGGTTTGGGGTGATGGTTGTGAGGTTTAGTCCCCAAACCAGTTTTCTTTCATTGCATGTATTGTACATAAAAAAATTTATGATGTTGTGATCTCTTTGTATCCTTGCATATCTCATGTGTTAAAAATTTAATAAACAATTTAAATTGTAAAGATACAAATAATAATGATTGTGACATTCATTGATATTGTCATTCTTTCTTGAAAAATGTTGATGATATGTCTAAGAGAAGCCTTACACTTATTATATTAGTAATTGAAACTATCATTCACACGTGTTTATCATGTTTTATTTTAACTTTAATTGACATATAACTAATTGAATAATCAATATGGTAATTAACTGATAATTGATAGTATTGATTTTAAAGTTAGAATGTGTTCGAACCTTGTTTCTAATATTTCTCATGCTTGAAACATAATACATTAATGGATTTTGATATATATATATATATATATATATATATTATCTCCACTGGAATTATTATTTCCTTGTTCCATTGATTATATAAACCCTTGTTGTGCATTTAATAAAAACCTATCATGGTTGGAATGGTGATGTGTTTTGTGATATTATTTTATTATGGTGGTGGAATGTGGTAGTAGTGGAATGATAAGAATGATGTGGTAAAGTGGTGATATTGATTATGAAATTAATGGATCAAATTGAGTGCCTCATTTGATTTCTTTATGATTCACATGATTGATACATGATGCTTTTATGTATTTCCCTTCAGGCATATTTATATCTTCCTAGATATAGGATTAGAGGCATCTAAGTGTCTAAAATTATGGAATAGTAATTTAATGAGGAATTAAATGAAGGGGGATGGTTCTTGAAATTATTAAATGTATATGAATTCATATAAATAAATATAAAATGAGGAAAAGATTAAAGTATCATGGATGATTTTGAAATATTATTAAATGATTGAGTAATTAGTTCAGAGCTTAAGAAGGAATTAGACCTTATTGTATGGTTATTGTCTAAATAGTCCTTAGTAATGTAGATTGGGTTTTAATGTTGTACATTATATTTAGAATGATTCTAGAGATCAAGTAGTTTCACTAGTTTGGTTGTGTAATATCACACCCCTCACCATTGACTTAGGAAGGTTATGGGACATTACTAGGCCTTAGGTGACGTCTCTAAGACACCAAAGTCTTGAAATAAATGTCAAGGGATTCATAAATAGTTGGGGGATGATTTTACCTTTGAAAATAAAACAACTAGATGAAGAATACCATAACCAATAAACCACAATATGATTCATGATAACAATGTAATACAACTCAAATAAAACCAAACCGAACCAAACTATATTAGAGTACAAGGTGGAAACCAAAAACCAACAAAACCCAAAGACACAAAATAAATAGACTCCACAACTCCCAACATGATCCAAACTCTAACTCCAAAAGACATTCCCACAGTATCATGATACATCACTAAATAATTGTGATACCTTTTTTTACATGTGTCTTGATATACAATATCTGCAAACACACCAAAGTTCCCAAGCATGGGGTGAGTGTAAAACTTAATAGGATTTCCTCAATGACTTCCCTAATCACTCCACTACGATATAACATGTTATAAAATTTATATAAAATAGTTTAAAATAATTTAAAGTAGTTTATATCAAAACCAAACCATTTCTAATCAAAATGGGTTTCCATGTAAATCATCCAAACAAGTCTTTAAAATCATTTTATAAATCCATTTGGCATAAACCATTCTATTCCACACATCCACATATGCATGAAACCATGTAACTCCCTATACTCGTGAGTGGTGATATATCCTTTCCCCGTGCCATCACTTGGTTAAAAATTTTGATGTGGGAAATTTAATAACCTTACACATCCCATCTTGATGGGGGAAACTTCATACACTTATCCATCCCAAATGCACATGAACACATGCCAATAGTTTATGCCGAAAACCATGATAAACCAATTGTGTAAAACCATTTCAATAAAATAATACTTTTATTGAAAACATTCCCACAAACCCTTTTCTATGAATCAAAATAAAACTATATTTTAAAATCACCATTTTAACATCATGAAATAAATCACTTTTCAAAAAACAACCAATTTCCACAATTTCACGAACCATCACTAAAGAGGGTTTCCATCAAATATTTCATATAAATATCACAATTTAAATCAATAAATTTGATCAATTTTAAATAAATTCTTCAAATTCTAATAATAGGATTCAATAATGAAGCCACATACCTCTTAAACTTAGGAGAAAATAAAGAAAAATACAAAATATTCAACAAACCAGTTTGAAACTATAAGAAACATCCTTAGATCATGTTACCATTATAAAAAAACAAACATATATCATCATTATTGGAATCACATACCATGAATATGTCCCCAATAGATTATATCTATGAATCCAAGAGAGGTAAGAAGAATAAAACTATGGAAAACAACCAATAATGAGCACTTACCAGGGAATTAGGGCCTCTAAGACACTAAGATCTTCCAAAGGATCACTCTTAGATCAACAAGAAGGGTCTATCTGCCTTTGGAATAATTTGAAATCAAGTTAGGGTTGGATTACGTGGAAAATGATCCATTAAGTGGGTAAACTAAGTGATATCCCCAATTTTGAGATATTTTTTTAATGGTGCATGGTTAGGGTGCACGGTTAGGAAAAATGTGTGCTAACCATGTGCTATCCACTGCCTCCAAACACCCCTCAGGTTGGTTGTCTCAAATGGTTAGGAAAACCATGATCCAACTATGATAAACCCCTCTTTCCAACATCACACGGTTTCTCCTGGGTGGTTGTACAGTTTGGAAGAATCGTGTGCCTGATCCTGCACCTACCCAGTGCCCACTATTTCAGTTGTATGGTTTTCTATAAGAGGATACACAGTTTCTACTAACCATGATCAAAACGTGAACCTCTATAAAATCCCCCCAAAAACTTTCCAAAACTCCTCTAAACCTCCTGAAACTTAACCTAATAACTTTATATACTTAAAATACATAAATAAAGGGTTAATTACCTGAAACTTGGGGTGTTATAGGTTGTGTGATATATATACCATTATGTTATGTTATTTTTTATGCTCTTCTAACTGATTCGGTTAGGGTGGTTGATGCCTATATTTCATCTTGGGTTTCAATTATTTCCCAACATCTAGGTTTTTAAGGTTTTAGATAGCCGAATACTCCCCTACCATACTCTCTCTTCAATATGTAGACATATTATGTGGACATTTCTGGGTTATTATGGATTACGGTTATAGGATATGTACCCATATGGGCTTCAATGGCTCTCGATTATTATATACATGTATATACGAGTTGTGGTGGCTTAATTTTTTAACATATGCTTTTATTACATGTATATCCATGCATTAGCTATAATGAATTATGGTGTAGTTCATATTTACACAGGGCTATGATGGATCTCTTTTTATACATATAAGGATGTGATGGTGATGTGGTTGTGATTTATATGCATGGTTGGATGACATTATGTATGGATGGAATGAGAGCACTAGGATGTATGTCATTGAGATTTAGGGTGACCGGTATAGTGGGATAATGGTAGTGGGATACCCTTATTATACATATGATTCATTAATTTATTACTTACTTTTTGTGTGTTACTTGGTGAGTTATCCTTATTGAGGTTGGAAATATAATTTACCTAATTTAGGTGGAAAATTTGTATCTCTATTTATTCATAGAGGCTTTAGTATACTTCTTCCACACTTTCATGAGAGCTTTTTAGGAGGATCTTAGTGAGTATACTCATATTCTCACCCCTATATTTGTGTGTGTGTGTTTCAAGACCCCATGTGTGATTTTTTTATTGAGTTAAATGTTCTAGCTCATAGAGGTTGATCATGGGTTGCTGGAGTTTTTAGTTGCAGTCATAGGAGTGGTTAATGGTTTATTTATAGTTTTCATTTATTTCTAAATTTTATGAAATTTAAAGTATGGGATTGGGATGTTATATATAGAGATAGGGAGAGAGTTTTTTTTGTGGTTATTTTATTATTCCTAGGATATAGCAAGGGAAATTCCTCTCATTTGTGTATGTTTTATACCCTCACTACTAGTCTCCAAACTATGGCCTATTGGGAGTGGAATTTGGGGGTCACACCCATATTCACTATCATATTAGAGGGTTGAAAATGGGGGAGGGTCATGAAATAGTATCCAAAACTATTTTGAAACTTTTTTTTCTTTTATGATGATATGTTTAAATTGTTTCAGTTTTTTTGGGATTTTTTGTTTCCTTTTCTTCTTTTTGATTTAGTGATGGAATTGTTCTATTTTAGAGTTGTATCAAGGTGAGGTTTTTGGTTTGGTAGTTGGTTTTATTTGAGGTTGGTTTTAATTCTAGATGAAGATAATTGTTTCAGAGGTATCTAATGTAATGACACATAACTTCTCAAACCATTAATTTTTATCTTTTGGGTGTTAGATATGTTGAGACAATGATGATATAAATCTAATATTTTGCTGAAAGACACTATATATTGTATTGGTCTATCACACTTTTTTTTTTGAAAAGTATGGAAATGATCCTTATGTATTGACTTTTCAATATAAATTACTCTTACATATCATGCTTGGCCATGGAAATAACCCTTACATATTGCCTTTATCATGGAAATGACTCTTATTCATTATCCTTGGGCATGGAAATGGCCTTTATGCATTACCTTTGTCATGGAAATGAATCTTATGTATCACCCTTGTTCATGTAAATGACTCTTATATATTTCCTTTGTTATGAAAATGACTCTTACATATAACCCTTGGTCATAGAAATAACCCTTACATATTGACTTTATCATGGAAAGGACTCTTATGTATCACCCTTGTCCATGGAAATGTACCTTACATAGAACCCCTTTATTACAAAAATTACCCTTACATATCACCTTTTTTTACTAAATTGACCCTTGTGTATGATTCTGGTACCCTTAGGTATCACAATAAAACTCCATACATTGAAAAAAATTAGTGCTTAAGAGTATTAACTATGATATGTAAAAGTAAAACTTTAATACTTAAAAGTAAATTATTGATACATAAGAGTAAAATATTGACACATAAGAGTAAGTTTTCCTGATAAGTAAGAATAATTACCAATAAGTTGTCATTGAGAATTTACAAGTATATTGCAGCTAATGATTTAAAATTATCCACTATACTAAGAAATGTGGGATTAAACCTTTTCTTGTATACCCCCCTGTGTAATTTTCTATTTGGGTTGAAAATGGAATAGATAAAATGGTTGAAATCCATTTTGGTAATCCTGGGGATAAGATTTTCAATTAGACCCTTGTTGGACCTTCCAATTATTATCCCTCTCCTATTTATATATCTACTTTTTTAGATATTGTCCATAATTCTTAGACTTTAAATGAGGATAAATAAAATATTATTTGGTTTTTCACTTTCACTGAAACCCTCAGTATGGTTTATACATGAGAAAAGGATTATTTTTCCCTCTCTGATTCTATTGAATCCTTACATGATGATAATGATCAATATAATCATCTTGAGTAAGCCTAATTAAAATCAAGTGCTAGGAGGGGTAAAAAAACAATGGTGGATACTGATGGTTTCATTACCCTGAATCCTAGGAAAACTAGTAAACATAGAGACTACTCTAACATTGAGAGAACAATCATTAAAATATCATTAGAAGCCTCTAGGAAGGAAAAATTTTTACTTCCACCCCAATTGGTAATTTTTGAACATCCTACCGTAGCCTCTGGTTTTGATAAGGAATAAGATGATAGAAAAAATGACCTTGTGTATAGAGATTCATATTATATTGAGGAGGATGTTTCATAAGTAGTTGATTTGTGGATGGATGAACAAGATCAAATTATATTCCAAAAATTTAGGAATGGTGATATCTCTATAGATACTTACCTTCAAATCAGAAAAAGAATGTTTTTCAGAATGTTATAAGAATATAAAATAAATCCAAATTTTAACTTCAGATACATTCCTTTTCAATGATATTTTTTTTCTCTTTATTACTTGTTTATTTCTTTTGGTTCCCTTCCTATTTGATATTCTTCTTTCTAGATCAATCTAGGGTCAGATACTTATCTGGGTACCTGTATGAAAGGATCTTTCTTCAAAGGTCCTTTGTATTAGTGGAACTGTGATGTTGGGTGATTGGACATCATTATTCACTCGTGAGCCTTCGGAATATTTGTTTTTCTATGAAACTTATGTTACTACATTCATGGAATTTTGTTCGGTTGTAGGAACTTCTTTTTTAAATCTGTTATTATTACAAAGTAGGGTTGATGGATCCATTAATTTTTAGTGTGTTTTGGACTAAAAACTAAGCTTTGGTAGACGTATGAAAGGGAATTAGTCTAATTTTTCTACCTCAGGTTGAACATTTTTTGTGATGAGATGAGTTTTAACTTCTTTTTTCCGTTTACCTGTTATGGGGCTGAATCCTTTCTGGTGATCTGTTCTAGAACTGTTGTGTTATAGTGCCTTTTGTATATATGTTTTGATGGTTTGGTTGAAATATTTGTGGAAAATTCTCATATATTGGTAGTTTTGAATTCTGTTTCTATTTAACATGAGGAGCATATACTTCTTGACTCACTGAAGAATCCCATTAGACTGCTCTTGAATGAAATCTGTATACATGTATAGTTTCAATAAAGATTTTATTTTTATTGTTGCTATGTAAAAGCACATATTTCATATTCCTTGTTTTATGTGCTCCATGTCTATATCTACTAGTTAATCACATTATTTTTCACTTATGGGATGACTAGAAACAAATAATTTCCACAAAATTCTTCAACATCATGAAGACATGACTATTTCTATTGCAAGTTCTTTTTTAGTCTTTGTTTTCCTTCATCTTTGACCTTATCATGTGTAATATAAAAATACATTTTCGGTGCAAGCACATTTCACCTTGTGAATTCTCTTTGTACCTTTCTCTTTTAATAAATTTTTGGGTTGTGGGTTGGGTTTCCAACCCATGCTCAAAATTTCTTAAAAAAATAATAATTACCCAATACGTGAGAGTAATTTCCCTGATATGTAAGAGTAAATTTTCCTAATACATAAGAGTAATTCCCATAATATATAAGAGTAATTTCCCCAATATGTAAGATTAGTTCACCATATATAAGATTAAATTCCTTTATTGATTAAATGAAATATTTCTTGTGTATCAAGTCATATTTTATGATTAATAGAGGTATTATCAATTGTAAGTTGCATAATTTAGAGATCCTTGAAATTTAATAAAAATTACCTTCATCTCTATAAGGTATGTGACATGATTTTAGGGATTCAAATTTCATGGTGTGGTGATAGTTATTGTGTATCACCCTTCCTTTATCATATCAAAATTAAGATAGAGTTAACTAGTTTCTTTAAAAAATATAAGTTCTTAGGATGATCATGACGTGATGCATGAATCTAAATTTTTAAATATGGTGTGCATCTCCCTTTTGTTCAATATTTATTATTCCTCTTAGACCTTGAATGACTAGAGACACGTCTTTGTATTCTTATGAGTGACTTTGAATAGTTTTGGACCCCCCCCCCCCCCAATTCAAGATATTGGACCCTTGTGATCCAAGGTTATTTTCCTCATGAATTCTTAACACTGTGATCATCTTCCTCTCCTTGTTCCTACACAGTAAGTTATTGAGGTTTTAGTTGCAGTATAGGATTTGATACTTCTCCTTTATTTTTGTGAAAATTTTGGAAGTATCATGATTTTTTTCTTTGGGTGGATGGTAAAGATTAATTTAACGAATATAATGAAATTGGATAAAGGAAATTAAAGGGGAGGTGTGATTCACATGTTCTTTATATGATTTTATGACATTAAATGTGATCGATGATTATTTTATGTTTCTATTGTGATATGTGAATTATTTTTGTGATTAAATTTATGGAATCACCTCCCATAAAAGTTAAATCATATAAAGATGAAAATTAAATATATGTTGAAAATATAGAATTCTAGTAATGATGTTTATATTAACTATAAATAATTTACATGGAATAAGTATTAAAAGTGATTTCTTGAAGTGATTAACCACTATTTTTTATGTGGTTCTTTTTTATTGATTGTGTTACTCAAGTTATGATTAGTGTGGTCCTATTTGTGGTTTTTTTACTAGTATTCCCTAGGTGTTATGGTGATATGTGGTTATTGATGTGGTATTGATGGATGTTATGTGGGTTGGAATGATGGAATGGTTGATTATGTGGAAAGGAAGTGGTGGTGGTTATTGGAATTCATTATGGGATAGTTCATGTGGTGATTGGTTGGTTATTATGGGGTTGTGATATATATATCTGACGGTATAGAATATGGTTGGTAAAAATTAAAATGATAAAGGGAAATGGGATAGAATTTAATAAAAAATGACAATTAATGAATTTTTGATGATTAAAATGAATGGTTGATGGACGAGAATGAATGTGGGTGATGGATAATGAGTGGTTTGACATTAAATACAGATAAATGAATGGAATAATAAATGTAATTTGGATGATAAAATAGTAAATCTAGAAATAGATAATTATTTGTTAAATGGGAAACTGTGAATGTTGTTATGACTAGTTTATATGGAAGGTGGGGATGGTTGGGTTGTAGATATTTCGGTGGTTACTAGTGAATTATGGTGATGATCATGGTCCCAAGATGTGTTGTCTTAGTATGAACCCTAAGGTTAGGATTGTGTGTGGTTGTGATATATATGTTTTATTTTATTGCGATTTCTTATACGCCTCACTCAATCCGGATAACCTTATCGACATCCATGTTTTTTGGGTTTCAAGTGTTTTCCCCAATATCCAGGTTAGTGAGAGAGAGGATGGATAACTATTACCTCTTCCTTGCTCTCCATTTCAGATACAATACAGGTTGTGATGTATCACTGTAGGTATATGCATGAAGGTAATAATGGATTAAGGTTTTTATTATATGATATATCAGCTGGCTTGGTTACGTGATTATGATAATGATACATGATGGGGGTCATGCATGGTAGGAGTAGGGCATGAGGTTGATGTACATCATGTTCATAATTCCCTATTGTGATGAGAATGTGATATGTGGTTTGGATATGTATATGTGTTTATGTTAGTGAATATGTGGTTATGGTAGTGAATACGTGGTTATGGTTGTGATGAGATATGTGGCATGTGGTTGTGGAATGGGATATGATGTACGATGGAACAACTATAGAAGGAATGGAAACATAAATAAATTTCTATTAGGAAATGAGAGAAAAAATCTACGGGGAATTGATTGTGGGTTACCTTTTTACTATATCCTTTTGATACTATGTTATTATACTTGGATTTGATATTTGGTGAGTGATCCTTAGTGAGTTTGTGTGATGGTTGACTCGAATTAGGTGTATATTGGTTCTATTTTTTATTCACTGGGTTATTAACATGATTTTTTCACATCTTCATAAGAGGTCTTGAGGAGGATCCTACTGATTATATGTGTATGATCACCCTATTATATATAAAACTATTTTTATATTTTCAAGAGGGATTTGGTGACTATGCTGGACATTACTAGTTTGAGGCTTGGAGATGATGTTTGAGTATCTACCATTGGATTTTCTTTTTGGTATTTCAATTTTATAGATTTGATACTATATGGAATTATATATATTATGGGATATTGGATTTCATTTTATATTATGGATTTGATTTTTTTGTTTTCTTTAAATTTTCCTAGGATTATAAAGGTAATGCCTCTCATTTGTGTGATTTATACCCTTGGTGCTAGTCATAAACTCGTGGCCTAATGAATATGGGCTTCAAGGGTCACTCACATATTCGCTGTTGACTGAGGAGGGGTTCCTAGTGAGGATGGGTTGTGACAATTTAAATTATTTATAATTTTTTTTATAAATTATGTAAAAATTTAAAATGATATATTTATTTATTTATAAATTTGTTTATAAATTAGTTAATTATAAAATGTTTATAATTATTTATTTAAATTTTTTTAAAAAAATTTCTAAATATACCATAATATTAAACATTAATATTAAAAAAATTCAAATTATATGATATACCTTGTAATTTGGAAATTATAAAATTATAAGGGTATTTTATAAAGTGTTTATAAATTACAAAATTATATAAAAATATAAAATTATTGTTATTTGAATTGATCAAATTAAGCCTTTATTTGAGAAATTATCTTAAACCGTATAAAATGTGTTTTTACTATTGATATGATCAAAGGTTTAAGTAATAATTTATATTTTTATCTTTAGATTACTTAAATAGTTTACATAATATAAATTAAAATATAAAATTTTTATATTTCATTCAATATCATATATTTAATTAAATTCTATATAATGAAGAATATTAAGGAGTATATATAGGAAAAAAATATAAACTGTTTATCTTTATTTAAATTATGGAATTTCTATAATGAATAACTAAATTATAAAATGTCTATAATTAGCTTTAAATATGTGAACTGTTCATTTATATAAAATTAATTCTCTACTTATTTTATAGATAAAAATTTATATTTTTAATATATGAGTATAGTTCAATTTAATTTCTAAATTGATTCTAAATTATCATACATGCATCTAAGAAGTTGTATGCAAGGTATGGTAATGGATTTAGTTTTCTTCTACCTTGAATTTGGCTTGTATTGAGTTCTGGTCTTGAATTAAGTATTTAATTATGGTTTATACATATTAGGTGTTAGAATCATGATGATATTGAGATCTCTCTTGAGTAAAGTATCCATGGGTAGAGGAACTTTGGGTTAGACTTCTCACTGTCCTGGAGTCTTATACCTTTTCAAGAAAAGTTAGGGTTTTTTATCCATGACTCCAAGATTAATCATATATAGATTATTTATTTCATGTAATTCTATTCATTTACATGAAATGGTTTCATGTACCATATGCGTAAGATTACTTTGGATGTGTATAAATATAGTTGACTTTTAATTTGGGTTAGCAAGACAAGTTGTAATTTGTGTAAAGAGTTACACATCAATATGGTTTGAACATATTGATTTAGTGGTATGAATAGGATTCCAAACTAAATTATTATAATTATTCATACATGTGAAGGGAATACATTAGATAATATGGTGAGATTAAATTCCCCTTAAAAATACCAATTGATAGATTCTTTCCAAAGTGAACATGTGTTAAGACCTCAATCATCCAACCAGATAGGTTCATTCCAAAGTGGGGTGACCCAAATAATCTTGTGTAAGGAAATCAAGTAATGAGGTGACCCTAAGAGTTTTTTTTTATCATTCAAGGAATTTTATTTGTTTTTTACTTAGCTGGGATTCCCTATTAGTTAAGATACCATAGGAACAGTGTTGAGTTTTATCCATATGATGGATTGGATAAAGAGTTGTTGAATCAACCATCCAAGAGTCATATATGATATTATTGGCATAATGGCCTACATAAATAACTAGGTGATGAGTTCACACCAAATCAGAGTGATTACTTATTGAAATATGGATCTTGGATCACTGATTTTTATGATGGATTTTAAAAGGGGTTATTATTTTAATAAGAGAACATTTAATAAAATTATATATTAAATGTATGGAAAACATGATACTCATCTGATAAAAGATTCTATTATATATGAATATCATCATCATCACCCAGTTTAACTTTGAAATCAATCCTTAAAAAAGATAATCTTAATGTAATCAACTTTTATAAATGGTAACTTAAGAAAAGTTTTTAAGAGAAAATTCTATATGTTAGAGAAACCCCTTCCTGGGTGACTAACTATTGAAATTATTCAGTAAATAAATCTATATGCTTATGGGAGCATAAAATGATTCACCTATGGTCTCAAAGAAATTTTATGAAAAATTAAAAAATGAATTTCTATCTTTGATCATATGCTCAATATGATTGGGTATGTAAATTGCTTGGTGATACTAAGGGCTTCCTCTAATGTTTGTTCTAACTATGGAATTCATCCTATTGTCATCAATATAAATGTTCTATCAATATGAATGAGTTCAAAAAATGATTACCCTATTTTCTAAAATTGTTTAGAACATACGAACTAAGGCATGTTATGTCTATGTTTTTATGCTTCACTGATAGTATAGGTGGATAAAAATTCATATGGAAATAATAAAAGTTAGTTGGAGAGTCCAATAATGTTTCTTCAAATAGCTAAAAAAGGTCATCATAACCTAGAGTTATTAGGAAGGATGATTAATTATTCCATATGATGGAATTTATCCTTTATATCTAAAGGTATTTGTGAAACTCCATGTAATTTTCATGTAATATCTTGTGTGTATGGGTGGGTTTGAAAATTTAGGTGGGATTTGAATTTTCAATTTGGTGGACAGTTCATTTTGAGAATCGGGGTTTAGATCAATAATATAAGAGTTTTATAATCCTGGGATTATATTTTTTGGATAATTTTTTAGGATTTTGAGGTTCCTTGGGTGTTTGATCAAGCATCATGAGCATTGGGTTGAGTTTTATAGGTTTTTAGAGGATTTTGTGCCAGGAACACTATTTAGTGTGCACGGTTTGGGAGGAACCGTATAATACCCTGAGAGTGGGGAGATTTATAGTTCAATTTCTATAGATAATGGTTTTCTAGGATAGTTCGTGAATATTTTGGATGAAATCATACATATTCCAGGGTAAACCGTTATTCTTGGTTGGGTTTGGGTCTTGGTTCATAGTTTATACACAGTTGCAGACAAACCGTGTGAAATGTTGCAGACTAAATAGTGTCAATTCACATAGTAGGTTCATGGTTTGATAAACCATATATCCCAGTCATGAAATATTGGTGTTCTTGGGATGATCCTATGGAATATTTGGCACATAGTTTGGAAAACTATGTGGACAAACCATGTGACTCATTAAAGGTGTCTTTTTACCTTTTTACCCCTTATAAAATAAGAAGGGGTCCCCTTTCTCCTACCTCATGTGTGCAGGCCTGCAGATCCCCTCCCCACTTCTAACTTTGTTCCTACTCAGACTTAGGTTCTTATAGGTGTGATTTATTTGGGTTTTGGGTGAGTATAATCCTTTTTTTCTGTCCTTTCTTCTTTCCCTACCTTCTTATCTAATCTTGGTTACCTCCCTTTAGGGTTTTGATTCTGATTCTACCAAAGCATGGTGGAATCAAATGATATATTTGGGTATTTCATTTTGTTTTTGATGAGGCCATCCCAAAATTTCACCCACATGTCACTGCTTGTTATTAGGGTTAGGGTATGTGGCGCCACCAAATTATTTGTGATTTATCCTTAAATAAAATTGATTTGGCATATAAAATTGTGATGTATGTCAGGATTTTTAACAAGAATGGTTTTAGGAGTTCTTTGAAAGCCTCCTATGGGTGGTTGCTCAAGCTTTTATTAATCAGTGATTGTTCGGTGATCTAATCAGCAATTATGCATCTTTTAGATTAAATCATTTAATTAATTATAAATGTTATAAGTAATTAATTATTGATCTTTGGCTTGAGATAAGAGTTTGTTACATTGATACGAGATTGGTTTATCATAAATAAGGCTGGATGATCTTGGATGTGACTTAGAAGTTGTTTTCATCCTATGTAAATAAATGGTAAGAAATCCTTTTATGGTGGCTGGTTCGCGAACAAACCCTATGGAATTTATGCTTTTATTATGACACATGGGATGTGCAAACATTCCACTAGCAGAATTGGACATGTTAATTTAAATTGTTTAAATTTTAATTAAATCTATTAATTCAATTGATATTCCTTGATTAGAACAAGTCTCCAAGGCCATGGTGGTTATTTTTCACTAGCCTTATGCCTCATCCATTGATTGTAAAGACTTCATTAATTGACTATCTAGAATGTTGAGACCCCTTTTGAGGGATGAAATAAAATAAAATGGAATAATATTTAGTTTAGAGGCCCTAGAGTGGGTTTCCTTAGACATTCCTTATGTGGGGGTGTGATTTGGTTTGGGTTGTCCCTAATGGGTCATAACATGATCGTGGGTTGGGTGAGAAACCAACCTTGAGTGACCACAGAGTTTGGGATGTGCTTTATGCCATCTCTTTAAAGGGTTACCTCTGAGGTATTCCCCAGTCGGCCTATGAGGTCACACCTTGATTATGACCTAAGTCCTGGGATTGGGACGATGGAACCCACCTTGGGTGTTCTTGATTAGCATGATTGATGGGACTCGGTGGGTTCCCTAGTGATGTGTTGACCCTAGTGAAGGGGTGTACTTGGGTATGAACAATGATGGAAGGTTTGGTGTTCAGCTAACCATTATTATTTATTTTATTTATGATGTGTTATGGTGTGTGACATATAGGAGATTTTGGTTATGAAATGTAAAACAACCTTAAGTGTGGTATTTTATTTATATAGCAAATTCCTAAGGTTCGTGTTTATTTGTGTATACATGTGATATTGTTGGCTAAGAAAACTCCTAAAAAGGAGTTATATGATACTATTGATGGAGAAATAAAGGATATAGAGTTATTTTTGATCTAGTATAGTGGTACAGAGCTTTCTAGAAGCATTACCTAGCTCTTTGTGTAACACCCCAAGCTTCCACGGTACGCTTCTCTTTGAATAATATAGAAGCATGTGTTGTGCGCAACTTCGAGTTCTAACACACACCACAACCAATCAAACTAGCTAGTATGAATAGTAATACCCACTTTTTGAAATTTTAAAAATTTTATCTTTCAAAATGGACTTCATTTTTGGATTCGTAATATCGAAATTATCCTAGGGTTAATTTTAGGTATTTTTATGAAAACTTTCAATTTTTGATGAATAGTGAAAAAACACTCAGTTATAGTTTAAAACCGAATTTTTATTTGAATAATTATTATTTTTATTTAAATTTAATTAATGTAAAAATTGATACAAAATTCCAATATAGGTTCAATGTAATTCATTGGATTTACTTTAGAATAATTTTAAATATATAAAAATTTTATTGAACTTTTCACCGTCTTTTACCCATCTCCTAGGAGAATTTGAAAATTCACATAAAACTTAATTTTACCGCTTCTGTGAGTGTAATTTCAAAATTCCTAGTGATACGGTTAATATCAAGTACTAAAATTTGGTTCAATAAGATAAAAATAATTTTTGGTGAATAGTAAATTTTTACTTTTATTAACCACGGTTAAAAGTAAATAAGGTAATTAAGGGTAAAAATGATATTAATATTACCCTAACACATGTAATAATTCTATTGGACAAGTTTATCTCTACCAAAATCAACCTTAGGAATAAAATATTATCATTTAGGTCCACTTGGATTAGATTAGGACATTTATTATTATTTAATTCAAAGAAGAGTTAAAAGAGTTAAAATCATAGTTTAATAACTAAACAATTTTTAATATAGGATTATACATAAGATAAATTGGATTATAAATATTAATTATAAAGATAAAAATATTTCCTACATAATGGTATTTCATTTATAATTTTTAGACATTAAATAATTTAAGTTATTTATGACACAATGGTGATGCAGTAATTACCTAATTAATGAAATATTAAAATAATTGATATTATAAATATCAAAATAAATGTAATTTGAGATGTTTTATGAATCACACTAATTTTATAGGTTAATATGACATATTATGACTGGTTTTATAAATTTTTTTCGAAGTAATAATGCTGTTATGAAATTATCAAAAACAAAATACCCAATAGTGTCAAAATTGACATAAAAGAGTTTTTAAAACAAATATTATATTATTAATTTATATTATATTCCTAAAAAAATGAGGTTCGTCCAAGAGACTTATATTATGATAGGTGTATCATTAATGGACCACTTGGGGGACTCTTGGAAGTTTATATTAAGTTTATTAACTATATAATATAAAAATACAAAGTGACATGGTAAGTGTCAAACTAATTAACTAAGAGTTAAAACTAAAAGATAAGGTTAATAAAGTGACCCAAAACTGTCCAAAACCTATTTGTTAAGTTTTTTTTCGACCTATCCCCATATTAGACTTTTAATAATCCACTTTGGAGCCATTATTAAACGAATATGAATTTATTATAAAATAATACTTTAAGTTTTTCTTAAAGATCCCCTCCTCCCCCATATAAAAGGACACCACTTCTAACCAATTCCTCACACCTCTAAAGCCTTTTGGCTCGTCCAAACTCTGCCCAATTAAGCTCCCTATATCCCTATCCTCCTCTTAGAAGTCTTACCTTATGAAGAATGCACTTCAAGAGTTCTTTTTGGTTCAAACCAAAGGGAGTTACCCAAATTAAAGGTAACGATTTCTCTTAGCTTCTTTTCTTTTATTTTACTTCTCAAACCCCTAAACTCTTCTTATTATTTTCTTTTATAACACCACCAGTATAATAAATATACTAGGATATTTTTATTATAATTATTCTAACTACACTTACACACACCTCGATCTAATGGGTGAAGACCATAATGTTTCTCTGGATGGCAGCCAAACGCCTCACGAAACCATGATTGTTCAATTATCTCCTACCACCTCTCATGGTGGCCATTATGATGGAACTATAATTAAATATGATATTAATGATATTTATTTTATATATAATCTTATGTAATTCCATTTTATAGCATTCCATTATTCGTTTAATGTTGTATATATATACGATAATTTCATTTGAGGAAGTGCAGACTACCGCCCCCTCAAAGTGATATGACTCGTTCATACCATACATGGAACGTATAAAGAAAGGTGTTAATGAACTTAAGTAACACATATAAGATATTATATTATACTGGAATAATAATATACCTATGTATCATTTGGTTTTTATTTCTTTTAAAATAAAAAATGAAATGGAAGTAGCGTTCGTGCGTACGTACGGACTACCGTCTCCACGAACGTGATAAGATTCATTCCCCATCATATCCATTCAAGTCTAATTGTCATTTGATGACTAAAAATAATGTAAAGGACTTGATATCATTCTGTATATGAATAATATACATCCCATCCATCAAAAATATGGCTCACATAACAAAGAATATAAAGGAAAACGAATCCGTTAACACCCAAAATGATGATAATACTAAGATATTATTAACAAAGGAATATTAAAAGATAATATATGATATCATATTAATGTATATGATTATTTTATAATTTAATAAAAATTATTTCACCATTATACAGAATAATAACCTACCCTCAACCAAGGAAAAGTAAAAGGTAAGGGGTTTTCATCTCACTCCCTGTTCCAGTGAGATTCATGCCATATTGCCATTATTACCTTTTGTGTGGTGTATGTACTGCCCATAATTGTATTCTTTGTGTAATACACTTGAATTTATGTGTATTTACATATTCATTGTATTCTAACTCTTTCATGGGGTGTATGTTTTGTAATTTACCAAATTGGTAAGGGTTAATTCCTCAATCTCATTATTATCCGAGATTGTTTATGTGTAAGTATTTACTGGGACATTTTTATCATCCATGTCCATTTTTCATAAAAATGATTTCAAAATGAATATTTTAAGGATTTTTGAAAGGTAATATTTATCAAGTTCAGAATTTTAAATGTTTTAAAGATTCATCTTTCTAAATATTTTTAATTAATGTTCATATTTTCAAAATGATTTTATGGATTTATTTATATGGACATGAATGTTTTGAAATGATAATTATTTTCAAAAGTTTCAAAGTGGTATGGGACACTTTGATTCCAAAATTTCTTTTAAATTAATTCCTTTATAAATGTGTTACTTTTCAATGATTTCAAAAAAAAAGATATTTGTCTCAAATAGTTTTGATTTCATCTATGTCAATATCCTTTGATGGATTTAAAGCTTATTTGAAGTTGATTTATTATGATACAAAACTTCCATATCGTATTGAATTTTTTGTGATATGTTTGACTGTGGATGTGTTATTTTTATACCATTCATGGTTTATGGAGAAAGTATTGACATTTCTTATGCTAGTTTTAATAAGAATGTTTATGTTATGTTTAAACATGTTCATATGAGGAATGAATTGGATTTAATAAGTGATGGGTGGAGCCCGTTATAGCTCCTTGATGCATCAGTAGGTCTCATGAGACAAACTAGTGTCTTTTCACAAGGCCTTGACAAAATCTTATTTTTATTCTTGGCACAAGGCCTTGACTATGTGGTTATGATAGTCTGGAATTATGCATTCCATCATTATGAAAGTGGTTATTGATATTGAATGTGATTATTCGATTAGTAGAATATACATGTGAATAAGTAAATGGTATTATTTAATTTTATTTCTTCCATATTATGCTGAAGTTAAAGTTTAAAAGGATTTTTCTTTAGTTATACATTGCCTTAAATGTTTATGCTTATTTATGAAAGTTTCCTCTATATTGTTATCCTTACTGTGCATCTGAGATCACCCCTTTCTATGTTTTATTTTTCCCAGGATGTGAAGAAGTATTTTATGAATGACCTGTAGGGATATTATAAGGGGATATGAGTGTGGAGACAAGATGTTGTTGTAGTTTTCATTTTATGATGTAATGTAAGACTTATGAATGTATCTAGTGATTCCAAAGCTACAAAACTAATCGGTCTTTAGAGACTGGATCTTTTGTGATCATGCCAATGTTATGTAATAATGCACCGACTCTGGGTAACTGGGGTCGGGGTGTTACAGTTTCTATCAGAGGAAGTTTAGTACAAATCTTGGAAGCTAGATTTAGATAAACTCTGATTAGAGCACATATCCCTAAGATAGACTTTGAGGATTATTATAGAAGAATTTCCTAGAATTTTGGTATTATAGAGATTTTTTGAGTTTTCCTAACAATAAATCCCTGTCTGGATACGAGCAGGTAGAGGCGGCTCTGGCATAGATGTACCTAGGGGTAAAACCCAAAAACACCTCTTTGAGCTAGACTCGAATGGGAACTGGTGCATTACAATGGGCCTTGTTGCACTCTTGGTTACGACACTCCTGGGGGATATTCTTAGGATAATTCTCATTTTATTTACAAACCATTATGAAGGGTTTATGAGTATATACTTCCTCAAAGAAAACATTTTTATGATTATGGATTATATCCATAAACTGTTTAATTTATGTTAAGTGTTTTACAAGATTGGGATTAGGTATTTATATTCATAAACTAATCTAGGGTATGCCATTGTTTAGAAATGGTGCCCGGTAGAAGGAATGAGAACTCCAACAATACGCATGATCCAAAGAGTAAGAAAGATCATATCATTCATGGTATTAAGCTATAATTTAGAAGGGAAATAGTATCCCACGTATTATCATCATATGAATAAATAGTATCATGTGTTTATAAGATAAGTAAAGAATTATCAGAGTCCTATGGCTTTGAAGGGAATCCAGAGAAGGAAAGGATGGTAGAGAGAAGGACAGATAAAGGGAAGAAGGTAAAGAAGTATTTTCCCATATGTGATAACTATGGAAATGATCACCTTGGAAAATGATTTAAGGGAATGGAAGTATGTTATAAGTGTGGAGAAAAAGGACACCAAGTACGTGACTACAAGGGTAAGAAAAAGGTTTCAAATGTACAATGTTTCATCTGTAAGGAGTTTGGACACTACGTGAACCAATGTCCCAGTCATCAGACTATTCCGCAAATGATGCTATTGGATAATAATCAAGTTATGATACTACCATAGATGAAGAGTAATGACTAATGTTCTTATGTTTTTATTTTGGAATTATTTCATTGAAGTGTTGTATCAATGATAAACTGGAAATAAATAAGGATTGTACTGCAGTACTATTTCATTGAGGATTTGAGATTTTATGGTACTAAGAAAAGTGACTCTACAGTGAGTTAAACTTTTTGGAAATTACATGGTTGAAGGAAAGATAAACCTCAATATGGTCCTAATATTGAGGTACTGATTTTGGAATAAGATATGGTTGATTTGGGTAGATTATATTGGATATTCTTGACTGCCTTGAAACTGATTAAAGATTTGTATATTCCATCATTGTTGGAGTTTACAACATTTTTGGATGGATGAAGTATATCCAGTATTCTATAATTAATAAGGGAGAATTAATGTAATCAATAAGGTTTTATGGTAATTCAGGGTGTTACCATATTTTAAAAGGATACATGATGAAGGTGTTCACATGTTATTACGTGGAAAAACGGATATTCATTATGTTTACCTTCCTTATAAATTTTGGACTGTGAGTTTGGACAGAAGTATTTTGGATAATTCTAGTTTGAGATTATTTTTGGATTTCCATAAAAGGACAACCCGGAGGTTGGGCGGAAACCCGTCGCATCCGGAAAGGCCGCGAGACTTGAACCTACAACCGAAGGGTGACAAGGGTGTATCACTTACCACTGACCCACATGATGTCCTGGATTGAATAATGTAGTTTTTTAATGGTTCTGCTGGATGAATTATAAATTCATTTTTTTTGAACCCTATACAAATAGGATAAATAGAATATTATTTTTAAGTTATATTATATTTTAGAGTGAAAGATGAGTTTGTGGTAGAACTTAGTTAAATGATGGAATCGCGGTTGATCCTTCTAAGACCAAGGCAATCCAAGAATGGTCAGCCCCTAAGAGTATAACTGACGTACGTAGTCTTATTGGTTTAGCAGGTTATTATCGGCATTTCGTCTAGAATTTTTCCCGATTGGCTAACCCATTAACGAAGCTCACACGTAAAGGTATTAAATTTGTTTGGACAAAAGAGTGTGAATAATTTTTTGAAGAACTGAATAGAAGATTAGTCAATACTCCTATATTGAATCTACCATCAGGGAATGATGGGTTCTTTATTTATATTGATGCATCGAAGAAAGGACTTGGTTGTGTCCTTATGCAGAATGATAGAGTTATTTCCTATGCATCACGACAGCTAAAAAATCATGAGAAAAACTATCCTACTCATGATCTTGAGTTAGCTGCTGTAATCTTTTCTTTGAAGATATGAAGACATTATCTCTATGGTGAAAAATGTGAGATATATACTGATCATAAGAGTTTGAAGTATATTTTCTCACATAAAGAACTCAACATGAGGAAAAGGATATGGCTTGAACTACTCAAGGGTTATGATTGCACGATACACTACCACCCGGGGAAGGAAAATAAGGTAGCAGATTCTTTGAGCAGAAAGGATCATGGAGTTTTGAACGTGATGAGAATTGAAAGGGATCCTATTTTCATTGATTTAGTAAAGATGGATATGGGAATCACCATAGAAGGTGAAACATCAATGCTTTTTCAAATGGTTTCCAAACCATCTTTACTAGAAAGGATAAAGATTTATTAGACCGATGATGAAGAGTTTCAAAAGAAGATTAAAGATATGAATGATGGGAGATTGAGTGACTTTGTGTATGAATATGGAATTTTGAAATTTGGGAAGAGACTTTGTGTTCCCGATATACCTAATCTAAAAAGGGAATTGTTGGACGATGCTCATAGTTCCAATTTCTCTATACACCCTGGGAGCACCAAAATGTATAGATATTTGAAGGAACATTTTTGGTGGGACAACATAAATAGGGAGATTGCTAATTTTGTGTCAAGATGTATGGTTTTTCAACAAGTGAAAGCTGGAAGGCAACGGCCTGGAGGAGTCATGCAACCACTTCCCATACCTGAGTGGAAATGGGATAATATCACGATGGACTTTGTCATGGGACTACCAAAGGCTCCTAGAAGGAACGATGCAATATGGTTCATTGTTGATCGTCTTACCAAGTCAGCACATTTTCTTGTTATAAGATAAGATCTACCACTTGAACGTTTATCAAGACTATATATTAATGAAGTTGTGAGACTTCATGGAGTACCCCTATCAATTATTTCGGATCATGATCCCCGTTTTACTTCAAGGTTCTGGAAAAGTCTTCAGAAGGCCTTGGATACTGAACTTCGTTTGAGCACTGTCTACCACCCTCAAATATATAGACAATTAGAATGGACTATTCAAACCTTAGATGACATGTTGAGATCATGCTCACTTGACTTTCAGGGTATGTGGGATCAATATTTACCTCTGGTGGAATTTTTCTATAACAATATCTTCCATTTAAGTATTCGAATGGAACCATATGAAGAGTTATATGGAAAGAGATGTCGCACACCAACCTGTTGGGATGACGTTGGTGAAACAAAACTTGTAGGCCCAGAAATGGTGGAGGAAACGTTGGAAAAGGTAAAGTTAATCCAAAACCACATCAAAGTATCTCAAAGTAGGCAGAAGAGTTATGCCGATAACCTAAGGAAGGATTTGGAATTTCAGGTAGGTGATCATGTTTTCTTGAAGGTATCTCTATGGAAGGGAGTTATACGTTTCAGTAATAAAGGTAAATTGAGTCCCAGGTACATCGGACCTTTCGAAATTCTAGAATGAATTGGGGTTGTAGCATACCGTTTGGCAATGCCGCCAAATCTCTCCAAAGTTCACGATGTGTTCCACGTATCACTGTTGAGAAAATACATGCCTGACCCAACGCATGTACTCACTTACGAGGAATTAGAACTGGAACCCAATCTATCTTATTGTGAATATCCCATCAGGATTATTGATACCAGAGAACAAGTGTTGATAAACCAGACGACTCGTCTGGTAAAAGTTCTATGGAGAAACCATAAGATGGAAGAGGCAACGTGGGAACCCGAGGAACTCATGATGAAGAACCACCCAAGCCTTTTCATGCAGTAGTATACTAGAAATTTATAGGATGAAATTATTTGAAGGAGGGGAGAATGTAACACCCCAAGCTTCCACGGTACGCTTCTCTTTGAATAATACAGTAGCGTGTGTTGTACGCAACTTCGAGTTCTAACACACACCACAACCGATCAAACTAGCAGTTATGAATACTAATACCGACTTTTTGAAATTTTATAAATTTTATCTTTCAAAATGGACTTCATTTTTGGATTCGGAATATCGAAATTATCCTAAGGTGAATTTTTGATATTTTTCTGAAAACTTTCAATTTTTGATGAATAGTGAAAAAACACTAAGTTATAGTTTAAAATAGAATTTTTATTTAAATAATTATTATTTTTATTTAAATTTAGTTAAGGTAAAAATATATACATAATACCAATATAATTTCAATGTAATTAATTGGAGTTACTTTTGAATAATTTTAAATATATAAAAAATTTATTGAACTTTTCACCGTCTTTTACCCATCTCCTAGGAGAATTTGCAAATTCACATAAAACTTAATTTTACCGCTTCTGTGAGTGGAATTTCGAAAATCCGAGAGACACGGTTAATATCAAGGACTAAAATGTGGTTCAATAAGGTAAAAATAATTTTTGGTGAATAGTAACTTTTTACTTTTATTTACCACGGTTAAAAGTAAATGGGGTAATTAAGGGTAAAAATGATATTAATATTACCCTAACACATGTCCTAATTCTATTGGACAAGTTTATCTCGATCAAAAACAACCTTAGGAATAAAATATTATCATTTAGTTCCACTTTCATTAGATTAGGACATTTATTATTATTCAATTCAAAGAAGAGTTAAAAGAGTTAAAATCATAGTTTAATAACTAAAACATTTTTAATATAGGGTCATAAATAAGATAAATTAGATTATAAATATTCATTAGAAATCTAAAAATATTTCCCACATAATGGTATTTTATTTAAAATTTTTATACATTAAATAATTTAATTTATTTATGACACAATAGTGATGCAGTAATTACCTAATTAATGAAATATTAAAATAATTGATATTATAAATATAAAAATAAATGTAATTTGAGACTTTTTATGAATTACACTAATTTTATAGGTTAATATTAAATATTAGGACTGGTTATATAAATTTTGTTCGAAGTAATAATGCTGTTATGAAATTATCAAAAACAAAATACCCAATAGTGTCAAAATTGACATAAAAGAGTTTTTAAAACAAATATTATATTATTAATTTATATTCTATTCCTAAAAATATAAGGATCGGACAAGAGACTTATATTATGATAGGTGTATCATTAATGGACTACTTGGGGGTCGCTTGGAAGTTTATAGTAAGTTTATTAACTATATAATATAAAAATACAAAGTGACATGGTAAGTGTCAAACTAATTAACTAAGAGTTAAAACTAAAAGATAAGGTTAATAAAGTGACCCAAACCTATCCAAAACCTATTGGTTGAGTTTTTTTTTCGACCTATACCCACCTTAGACTTTGAATAATCCACTTTGGAGCCATTAGAATCCAAATATGAATTTATTATAAAATAATACTTTAAGTTTTTTCTAAAGAGCCCCTCCTCCCCCATATAAAAGGACACCACTTCTAACCAATTACTCACACTTCTCAAGCCTTTTGGATCATCCAAAATCTGCCCAATTAATCTCCCTATATTCCTATCCTACTCCTAGAAGCCTTACCTTAGGCAGAAGGCACTTCAAGAGTCCTTTTTGGTTCAAACCAAAGGGAGTTGCCCAAATTTAAGGTAACGATTTCTCTTAGCTTCTTTTCTTTTATTTTACTTCTCCAACCCCTAAACTCTTCTTATTATTTTATTTTTTAACACCACCAGTATACTCAATATACTATGATATTGTTATGAGAAGTATTCTAAATACACTTACACACACCTCCATCTAATGGGTGAAGAACATAATGTTTCTGTGGATGGAAACCAAACGCCTCACGAAACCATGATTGTTCAATTATCTCATACCACCTCTCATGGTGGCCATTATGATGGAACTATAATTAAATATGATATTTATGATATTTATTTTATATATAATCTTCTGTAATTCCATTTTATAGAATACCATTATTTGTTTCATGTTGTATATATATACGATAATTTCATTTGAGGAAGTGCGGACTACCGCCCCCTCAAAGTGATATGACTCGTTCATACCATACATGGAACGTATAAAGGAATGTGTTAATGAACTTAAGTAAAAAATATAAGATATTATATTATACTGGAATAATAATATACCTATGTATCATTTGGTTTTGATTCCTTTTAAAATAAAAAATGAAATGGAAGTAGCGTTTGTGCGTACGTACGGACTACCATCTCCACGAACGCGATGAGATTCATTCCCCATCATATCCATTCAAGTATAATTGTCATTTTATGATTAAAAATAATGTAAATTACTTGATATCATTATGTATATGAATAATATACATCCCATACATAAAAAATATGGCTCACATAACAAATAATATAAAGGAAAACGAATTTGTTAACACCTGAAATGATGATAATACTAAGATATTATTAACAAAGTAATGTTAAAAGATCATATATGATCTTATATTAATGTATATGATTCTTGTATAATTTAATAAAAATTATTTAACCATTATAAAGGTGTTTAATCTACCCTCAACCAAGGAAAAGTACAAGGTAAGTGGTTTTTATCTCACTCCTTATTCCAGTGAGATTAATGCCATATTTCCACTATTACCTTTTGTGTGGTGTATGTACTACCCATAATTGTATTCTTTGTGTAATACACTTTAATTTATGTGTATTTACATATTCATTTTATGATACATCTTTCATGTGGTGTATGTTTCGTAAGTTACCAAATTGGTGAGTGTTAATTCCTCAATCTCATTATTATCTGAGATTGTTTATGTGTAAGTATTTACTAGGAAATTTTTATTATCCATGTCCATTTTTCATAAAAATGATTTCAAAATTAATATTCTAAGGATTTTTTAAAGGTAATATTTATCAAGTTCATAATTTTAAATGTTTTAAAGATTTATCTTTCTAAATATTTTTAATTAATGTCCATATTTTCAAAATGATTTTATGGATTTATTTATATGGACATGAATGTTTTGAAATGATAATTCTTTTCAAAAGTTTCAAAGTGGTATGGGACACTTTGATTCCAAAATTTATTTAAAATTAATTCCTTTATAAATGTGTTACTTTTCAATGATTTCAAAAAAAGTGATATTTCTCTAAAATAGTTTTGATTTCATCTATGTCAATATCCTTTGATGGATTTTAAGATTATTTGAAGTTGATTTATTATGATACAAAACTTCCATATCGTATTGAAGTTTTGGTGATATGTTTGACTGTGGATGTGTTATTTTTATACCATTCATGGTTTATGGAGAAAGTATTGACATTCCTTATGCTAGTTTTAATACGAATGTTTATGTTGTGTTTAAACTTGTTCATATGAGGAATGTATTGGACTTAATAAGTGATGGGTGGAGGCCTCTATAGCTCCTAGATGCATCAGTAGGTATCATGAGACAAACTAGTGTCTTGGAACAAGGCCTTAACAAAATATTATTTGTAGTCTTGGAACAAGGCCTTGACTATGTGGTTATGATAGTCTGGCATTATGCATTCCATCATTATGAAAGTGGTTATTGATATTGAATGTGATTATTCAATTAGTATAATATCCATGTGAATAATTAAATGGCATTATTTCATTTTATTTTTTCCATATTATTTTGAAGTTCAAGTTTAAAAGGCTTTTGTTTTAGTTATACATTGCCTTAAATGTTTATGATTATTTATGAAAGTTTCTGCTATATTGTTATCCTTACTGGGCATCTGAGCTCACCCCTTTCTATGTTTTATTTTTTCCAGGATGTGAAGAAGTATTTTATGAATGACCTGTAGGAATAGTATAAGGGGATATGAGTGTGGAGACAAGATGTTGTTGTAGTTTTCATTTTATGATGTAATGTAAGACTTATGAATGTATCTAGTGATTCCAAGGATACTAAACTTATCGGTCTTTCAAGACTTGATCTTTTTTTATCATTCCAATGTTATGTAATAATTCACCTACTCTGGGTAATTGGGGTCGGGGTGTTACACTTTGTTACTTATGGACTTATGCCCCGTAAAAGAAAACTATTGTAGGGGAGGTCTGTGTTACTTAATATGTATACCAGGGATACCGAGGTCTATTATATGGAGGTGTGATCATTGTGACATACTCAGAGATACCTCATCACTGACCAAATTAGTTATAGTTGATCAGGGTCACAAACCTAAGGATCGATACCATGGAGGTACTTGGTCCCGCAATGATGTTATGGTACATGGGTTGGCACAATCCATGCGATGTGCTTAGATACATTCTAATATTAGGATGAAGTGGGTATTTTTTGTTGTTGTTTTTTTCTACTATGAATTTATTTATTTTGAGCATGTCATGTGAATATATCATAGAATTTCTAGTTTGTATGAGATCACACTGGTGGTTCCCTACTGAGTTTTGTACTCACACCATGCTTGATCCTCCACTGCACTTGGGTACTTGAGAAGATGTTCACTTGTTGCAAGTATAGGTTGGGATAAGGCCTGGGATAGCATGATCAGGTGGGATGGAACATAAGTGTTTAAATATTTTGATGAGGTGAGTCTTGTTTTAGTCATAGAGTCAACATTTTTTATTTATTTTTATTGATATGTATATATAACTATCCCAATGGGTGGTTAGATGTTGTCTATTTGGCATAACTGTTCAGGCCTTCACTACATTTCATTTAGTATCAGTCTTGTTTATATTTATTTCTCCAACATTTAGTCTATTGTAATGTATTATATTTAGTTATTTATTATTCCATTACTCACTATGATAAAGGTCGTATATCCTTTACCTCCTTATACCCTTGTTGTTAGTAGGAAACCTTTGGCTTTTAGGGAGGCGTTCGTGAGATCACGTGGAAAATTGGTCAAGTTACTATTCATAAAGTGATTCGGGCCAGGACATTACAAATTGGTATCATAAACTTTATTTATTTTTGTCTTACTATTTTGGGGTTTGGTATACTGAATATATATGAATTTTTTAGATCTTATGATGGAACCTAGACTTGTGCATTGCAAACACATTTTTCGGTGTAAGTCTAAGTTATCATGGGTATGGGAATAATGTTATTGGATTAAATTTTTATGTTTGTTGTGATTTGAAACTAGTATGATGTATATGAGGTTTGATATTTATGGTTTTAAAGATATTGGATTCTTGGATCTTTTCCCATTAGTAGGAGACCAATTACTGTATTTTTGGATCTTGACCTACAGAGGTAAGAGGCGTTTGTGCATGCATTATATCAAGCATGTAGGATTCACATGACATGTAGGGGACTGCTGGTGTTATTTTTATCTCTGAATATGGAGTTACAATTGTTTAAAGTGTTAAGAACTACTCATATGAAATTTTATCATATAATTACTTGGTGAAATTCTACTCATCTGGACTAAAATGCATATAGTTCTTTTTGATGGGAGGTCATGTGGATCTACGGTGAGTTGCTCATGAAGATGATGATGTGGTCCCTCGATGAAAGGGGTATATAGTGACCCCTAGTAGGCTAGTAATGTACAAGTTTCCTTAGTGGTAAACCCCTACTGGGTTATTTCCTTAAGGTTTCAATTATTTTAAGTGATAGTAACAACCTATATAGTGTTTTCATGTATATATTAGAATGAAATTCTACTTAACTGGGCCAGTGCCTATGTTTCCCTTGATACAAATCATCTAGGATGATGTCATTTGTTATGAAAAGAGTTTAACATTGAGATTGTGATTCTATGAGGGTATTCATGTGTGTGGATGCTCATGATATTCGGTTCCTTGTAGGTGGATGGTATGGTATGATATGCCTAATGTGTTATATTTTGTAAGACTTTTGGGTGGGTGGTTAGCACATGTGTTTCCATGGGATTTTTATGATGGTTTTGTAGATAAGGCCCCATGGGTTATGACCATGACATGATACTTTCATTGTGTGCTTGGTGGGTGGACCCAGGGACCTAGAGATATCTCTCAGTGTTTAGTGATTTGTAGCCTTTTCAATGATTGTGGTAAATTGTGAGAGGGGTTGTCCCAGTTTTATGAGTTCCTTATTGGATGAAAGTAATTTTTAGATGCCTTAGGTTTGATATAAATACATTGAAGTAAAATATATTTTATGGTATGTTTATGGTTATTCCTTGGGAGTTCTTGAGAAGAGAACAAGATTTTTGGTGCTTTGTAATGTGATTCACCTAGAGTATCATTGTGTTGAGACTGGCATCGAAGGTTATAACTATTCAGGTTCCTGAAACTATTGATGGTGGATGAATTTTAGTATATAGGATAGAATGGGTAGATTCTCATTATTGGAATAGTTATGGGTGGTGGATAAGCATGTGGTTGGTCTAACAAATGAATATGCCAGGGAGCATGGTCTGTGATGTTGGTGCGTCATCCTAGATTTGGTGATGTATGACTCTCAGGAGAGTGAGTTGGGTGATGGATTGGGTTATACGGGGTTGTAAACACATTATGTAGGTTGATATGGGAATTACGCACACCTTTTTCATGTGGTACCCATTTAAATTTTGAATCATTGATTGGTTAGGTATGAGCCAGGGACTGATGAAATTAATGAAACACTTATGAGCTTGGTTTCCCAAGGTGTGATAGAAATTATGAGTTCCCCTATGGTGAGATCTATTCTATAAATAGATTAGTTATAGTGAAACCATCTACCTAGGAGTTGATTAAAGGTAATTATTTCCCAGGATGAAATTGGTATGGCTCGAGAGGAGCAATACACGTTTATTATTTCAACTTGTTGAGGTGGTGCTCAAGGAGAGGCATAAGGTAAACCATATGATATAGAGTGAACTATTGGTTTTTTTATGGCATGACCCTTGTTATGGTCAGAAATTCATAAAGTGATAAGGATGAAATTTTCATGAGTCAAAAATGGGTAATGAGTAGCATTTCAGACTGGTGCTTGGGAATGTGCGGGTTTGGCTACTTATTTTCATCGCATTTGGGGATGTATGGGGCATGTGCCATGATGTTCATGTTTTGATCAAGATAGGTGATAAAGGGTATAATCATATGGTGGGTAGTTGGATATTGGTCATAAACAAATAACCCTTTTGTTGAAGGGTTATGGGTGTGTGGATTTGACCATGGACTGGTCATGTTATAGTTAGTTGTCAACACGCTATTAATTTGATTCATTTCTGGATTCTTCAGGGAATTCCATATGGAAATCGGAGGCAGTGGTGGATTGAGATCGAGTGTTGGCATCAAAATTAGGGTGGACCAAGTGAACTGGGTGAGTTTTGATTGTTGGCTCTTGTGTCAGAGCATGACAGTGGTTTTGGATGGTTGATGGTTCAACCATGGAATGTCATTAGAATTCAGGTAAGGGATTTGAAGGATGTATTTGGAAAATAACATGATTACTTTGAGTATGAGGGCATTGTAGTCTAAGAATTAGTGGAATGTCGGTGGTTGGAGTTGAGTGTTTTTATATGATTCTTTTGAAGGAGGTTCGACCAGTGGTTTTATAGGTATTTGGATGTGGTGAGCCTAAAACTGCGTTGGGTGTATCATTTTGGATACAACATGTGTGTATTGATAATTTTTTGGGGCTTTTTAGGGAGAAACTGGCATGTTGGTATGGTTCTTGGATGATGGGGATTCATCCATTATTTATTGGGGTTTGGAGATGAGAATGGGTATCAGCATTCAAATAGTGTTCTCATGTATGTTTGGGTGATTTCAGTTGGGAACCATGATGGTCACATCATTGGAACATGGGTATGGAGTTACAATGGGAAATTCCAATGGAATAGACACTATAGCATTAGAATTGGATGTTATGAGCTAATTCCTATAGTGGGGAGCACCATAGTTCAAATGATGAATTAGAAAATGACACCTTTGGTTTCTTGGGATGAATATCTTGGGTAATCATCATCTTGGTTTTTTAGAGATGAGTTTAAGCAATGTCTTGGGATGTGGTGGTTTAAGCACCTTATGTTGGAAGTTTCATTTTAAAAGTGGGATGAGTGTTCAAGGAAGGAATGTGACCAATTGATGGTGGTTTGAAGACTGAGATAGGTCGGGTGATGTAATTTTATGACCACTTGGAATTATCAAGGATGAGAAATGTTATGGTGGGGAGTTTTTAATATCTCATGTGTACAAACATGTTTTAAAATTTAGGAGGAATTTGAATTTTCAATTTGGTGGATGGTTCATTTTGATAACCAGGGTTCATAATGATAATACAAGAGTTTGAGTACCCCCAAGATAATTTTTTTGGATAATTTTTGAGTTACAATAGGTTTTTAGGTGTTTAGTCAAGTCTCAGTAGTTTCGAGTTGAGTTTCAAATGTTTTTATAGGATTTTATGTAGGTCATATAGTTTGGTGTGCATGGTTTGGAAGGAATCATTTGGCACTCTGAGAGTGGGGTGGTTTCCAATAAAATTTCTATAGAGCATGATTATATAGCATAGTTAGAATAGATTTTAAATTAAACCATGAATATTTCATGGGAAACCATGAGTCTTGGTTGGTATTGGGTCTTGGAACACTATTTTCACATTGTTTCAGACAAACCGTGCAAAATACTATAGACCGAGACAATTTTAATTTTTACTATTTGGAAAACCTTGTGGCCAAACTATGTGGCTCATTAAAAGTGATTTTTTTACCTTTTTTACCCTATAAAAATAGTAAGGGGGGTCCCACCCTTTATCCTCCCTCACATGCGTGGGCCATCCAACCCCATCCCCTCTTCCACCATAATTCCTCCTTAGATTTGGGTAATTTCAAGTGTGATTTCTTTTGGTTTTGGGTGATACTCCTCCTCAGTTTCCATATTTTCTTCCTCCCCTACAATATTCTCTAATTTTGGTTTCCTCCCTTTGGGGATTTTATTTTGATTCCACTGGATCATGGTGGAATCAAATGATATAGTTGGGGCTTCCATTCTACTTTCTATCAGGGAATCCTGAGATGTCATATGCATGTCGTCTCTTATTGTTGGGGTCAAGGTATGTGATGATACCGAATTATTTATTATTTATACTAAAATTAAATTAATCTATAATATGAAATGGTTATGTATGTTATGTTTTTTCCTAGAAATGGTGTTGGGAGTCTATTGAGGACTACCTACATGTGGTTTCTTGAGGTTTTTTCAAGCAATGAGTGGTTGGTGAGATACTCAGCAATTATGCCTCTTTTAGATTAAATCATTTAATTAATTATATATGTTATAATTAATTAATTGTTGATTTTTTTCCTTTATTTATGATATTAGTTCATTGAGACAATCTTGGTTGGTCATGGATTTGGCTGGATAGGTTTGGAGGGGCCTTGGTAGCTGCTGCTGGCCTGTGAAAATAAATGGGAAAAGATCCTTTTAAGGTTGGTGGTTCACAAACTAGCCTTGTGACATTTATGATTTTATTATGATTCATGGGAATTGCATCCACACCACCAGGGGGAATCGACCTAGTTAATATAAATTGTTTAATATTTAATTAAATCTGTTAATTTAATTGATATGCCTTGATTATAATAAGGTGATAAGGACACATTGGGTCTTGTGCATTGGCATTATGCCTCGGTTGTGGATGGATGAATCTTTGGCTGTTGACTTCCTAGAATGTTGATACCCTTTTTGGGGGTTGAAATAAAATAAAAGGGAATGGTATTTTGTTTATATTCCATAACATAGGTGCACCGGGACCATCCTTATGGGGGGAGGTGTGAGTAAGTACAAGTTTTTTCTAGTGGGTCATATCATGACTATGGATTAGGTGAGTGACCAACCTTGAGCGACCATACAGTTTGGGGTGGGCTTTATTCCATCTCTTCAGTGAGTTTCTTCTGAGGTATACCCCAATTAGATTATGAGATCACACCTTGATTATGACCTAAGACCTGGGATTGGGATGATGGGACCCGCCATGGGTGTTCATTCTTGGTGTGACTAAGGGGACTTGGTGGGTTCCCTCGTGACATGTTGACCCTAGTGAGAGGGTGTACTTGGGTATTAGTAGTAATGGTAGGTTTATCATTCGACCAAAACTTTTTATTTCTTTTATTTATGATGTGTTATGGTGTGCATACTATGGGCGGTTTTGGTAATGAAATGGAAAACACACTTAATAGTGGTATTTTTCTTTGTATAGAAAAATCCCAAGGGGTGGTGTATTTTTTTATACATGTGATACTGCTGGCTGAGAAAACATTAGTAGGGGAGGTATGTGATACTTATGGGTTATTCCCTTGGCTAATAAAACTCTCACAGGGGAGGTACATGATACTATTGGTGGGGATTCCATTTATATTGATCTAAGGATCATCTGTTATGCTGGGATGGATCTTTCTAAGAGGATTCCCTAGGTTTGTGTTACTTATGGGATTATTCCCCATTTGAGAAAACTCCCATAGGGGAGGTATATGTTACTTGATATGTATATTGGGGATATCCAGTCTTGTTATATAGTAGTGTGGTCATCGCGATGTTCTTAGAGACACCCCAGAATTGTCCAAAGTAGGTATGGTTAATCAGGGTTACATACCTAAGGACTAACACCAAGGTAGGACTTGGTCCCCCTATACATGTGTTGTAATATTCTATAAAACATGCTTAGAGACATTCTATCATCAGGATGAAGCACTTATTGTGGGTTGTTTTTTATTGTGTATTTATTTATTCTGAGCATGTCATGTAACAACCCAAAATTTTCGAATGATAATTGTTTCCAAAAAATGTGTATTATATTATACAAAAAAAACTATATCTCATTAATAATGAAGTGAGTATAAATTGAAATGTGATCTTCAGGTTTTGACCCTTATATGACCATTGGTCAATATAACCGTTGGAAACTATACTCTTGAAAATAATTTTAACGTTATAATTAGTGTTTATAAGTAGAAATGATAAAGGATAATTAATGCAGATATGAGAAATGATGGCCTCAACCAGTAGAAATGTGTCGTACAAAGCCCACTTTTTAGAAATTGGGATGGAGTTAGCTTTACTGGGGTTTTCTCTTGACCAAACCTAAGTCAAGCTTCAAAAAGTGTGGATTGAACGGAATCGCTTATGGGATAAGTTCAAGTTAGTGGAAATTGCCACTTGGGTGATGTTAGCCAAGCCACCCCATGAATCTATCACCACCGCACACCTTACCCTTAGGTCGTATGCAGGTGTTATAAGGGGTTATGTTTCAAGGAAATAGTTACTTAATGTATAATACCTTTTTATAAATAAAATTTTTGTTCCATTAATTATCTTTTGAGTTTATTTTTTCTTAAAAATATGATGAATGTGATAAATTGATTTTTCAGATAGAAATTGTAATTTTCAAAAAAAAAATATTATAATAAAATAAGGTATTATAAATAATTTTTATTTTAATTAAATAGAATTATAAAAACACTATTCTTTAAATATAAATGATAAAATAATTTTATTTTATTTTTAAGTGTCAGAAATTTAACTATTCATTTTATATCTGTTGTTATTTTTAATAAATATGGATTTTATATTTAAAAGTTAAAATTATAATATTTAGAGAATTAATATGATAAAATAAATATCATTTTTTAAATCATCACATTTAAATTAGGTTAGGGTAAATTTATGAGAATTTTCTAAAATACTTTATTTTTTCATGAATTGCAAAAATACAATTTGAGTTTTTCAGTATGTTTAATGACAGCACAATTATGTCATAATTATGTAATAAGTAATATAAAATTTTGGTAAAATATTTTTCATTAAAATATCATAATATATGTGCCAAGTTTCCAATACCATGGGAAAATACCATGGTAAATCACATGGTTTTTCATTTACCAATACCTAGGTGTCAATTGAAATTAATAAACAAATATTGCTATTTTTATATAAATACCCACACATTTCTCTGTTATATTTCATTACCAATTCATACTCTATGAATATATGATTTTTTTACCTCCCAATGAGTCCTCCCAAGGTGTCCTAAATCCCACAAGGTCCCAATATTCAAGTTTTAGGAGTTACTCTTCAAGGTGAGGGAAATCTCAACTTCTCTTTTCCTTTCAAGTTCCCTTTTTATGTGGTATATCTTTCAAGTTTTCAAAATATGTTCTTATATAAATTTTATTCTCTACATTTACTATATTAATATTCTTTTATGAATGGGATACCCTTTTACCCTCTCTTTTTACCATTTTCTAAAATCATGTTTCATACTGTTATGCTACCGAATTTTCTTCTTAAAATTTCTATCTTTTTCTTAAGAAAAATATCTTTTTGTTTTCTTTTTTTAAATACCCAAACACAATTATTTTCTAGGGATATTCACGTATATTTAAAAATGATCTATTTTATTTATTGATTAACAAACATGAGACCATCTTTCCCTTTTCATGGGTTTAAAAAGACATAATGAATTTGTCTTTGAGAACTTCTTAAAAATGTCATGATTTTGATATGAAACCTGTTTATTTTATTCTATATAGTTTATTTCTAAAATTTGTGACTAAAACTAATTAATACATATGAAGGGTATATCCTGATATCACTCCAATGCATTGGGTAATGAATTTAACCTCTATAGATTACTTGTTTTACGATACCTTGGTGAATAACCTTGGTAATTTTTACGACACCTCGGTGACAAACATTGGTGATATGATTATGAATGACTCAATTAAATTTTTTAGCCACATTTACATGTTATTATTCATGTTATTTTTACTATAATATGTCTATTTTTACTTTTCTCATTCCTTTATTCCTCAAGTTCTTATTGATATTTCTCAATATCACATGTAAAATGTTTCCCTTTCTTTCCCTTAATGAGCCTTATGTTCGCCCTTTCCTTTGATGTATGTCCACAGGTTATGAGATGTAGTAAATTTACTTAGTATAAACCTATGATGAATACTTTAAATTATATTAGAATAATTTTTTATGCTTTTTTATATTATATACCTTTTTTCCAAGAAACTAAACTTTAAAAGATCCTCTATTTGTACCATGTAAATGAAAAGTTATGTAATAAAATAGAGGGATTAAATAGTTTGTATCAAAGTATGGTTTAGTTATTTTTGGAAATTAGGATTTGAAAACTTTATGAAAAACCTTATAGAAAAGTTAAAATATAGGTATTTTGGTAAATTATTAAGTTATTTATTTCCAAAAAATTAAATCCTTGTATGGATACAAAAAAGTGGACATGGTTCTGGAATAGATGTACCTAGTGGTAGCAACTTTGACAAGGTTTGTTGGGCCTGACTCAGCATAACCTAGTACATGACAATGGACCTTACTGCACACCTAGTTTGACACTCCTGGGGGATATGTTTGGTTAATTAAAAGATTTTTACAAACTATTATAAAGGATATGTAGAAAATGTAACTATTATTAATGAATAACATACTTATATTTTAAGACATAAAATTATTCTAGAATTATAAGATTATTAAAATAAATGTGTTTCTCACTGAGGTTTTATTATTTTAGAAAATGGAGAGAAATGTGAGGAACTATGAAATTATGAGTGCAATGGACAAGACACTGACGGCCCTCCGATGGAAGCCAGAATAGAAAACTTCATGAGAATGATGAATTGGCTAAATCAAGTTATTAGCAATAAATTGAATCAAGTCGAGATATCGTATTCTCCTCTAAGGTAATAACTTTTTTTTGAGTCCTTTATGTGTTAATGATCACCTACTTTCAGTGGATCTACTGACCCATTTATTTTTTAACAATGTATAAGATCTATAGAAAATATATTTTCAGTACTTTGTTGTCTAGAACAAGAGAAAGTCACCTTGGTTGTGTACCGCTTAGAGGTAGAAGCTATTAAGTGGTGGAAACTAATTAAAAACATGAATCCAATATGGTAGATTAAATATACAAAGTGGGAAGAGTTCATGGGAACCTTTTTTCAAAAAATATTTCCCCCGTTCGATGCAAACAAAAATGGAGAAGGAATTCCTATAGCTGAAGCAGAAGGAAAATGAATATGTGGGAAGCTATAAGATTAAATTTACAAGACTTTCTCGCTAAACCTATAAAATTTTCAGGAATCCTAATTGAAAGGTTGATATTTTTTAGGTGGACTAAGACCCCATATACATAAAAATATTTTCAATCGAGAGTATGACAGCTATGAGGAGATAGTGTGAAGTGCTATGAAGTTTGAACTAGATTTTGTAGATATAATGTGGTCCTATAGATTGAATGAAAAGAAAATATCAATGGATCCAATCTTAGGGAGTAACTTTGATCATAGAATAGGATGAAAAAAAGTGAAAATTTCTACATACAACAAATTTGGGAAGAATCATTTGGGGAACTACTTGCTCAGGAGTGAGAAATGTTACAAGTATAGAAGAGATGGAAATATTTCTTAGAAATATAATAGTGAGGTGAAGCCTCAACTTTTCAACACTAATAAAAAGGGGAATATGGTGTAGGCCCAGCCCGAAGTCCAATTCTTCAAGTGTGGAAAACTTGGGAACTTTTCCAATAACTGTCTAGATCCAACATTAATGGAGGGGAAACCACATAAACCTTAACATAGGACATGGGATCAAGGTTAGATTTTTTCTATCATAATGGCTGAAGTTGAAGATCCAAATGATGTGGTGGTAGGTACTCTCTTTGTTCTCTCAAATCTATAAAGTACTTTGATTCTGGTTCTATGCATTCCTTTATTTTCTCCAAGTTTTCAAAGAATATAGAATCAATCCCTAAACTGCTAGAAATAAAGTTATCATTCAAGACTCCTATAGGGATTATCCAAGCATCAACAGTGTATAGAAACTCTAGTACTCACTTTGGAAAGAACAATCTCATTGAAAATCTAGCAGTCATTCACATGCTAGAATTCAACATTATATTAGGGATGAACTAGCACTTAAAGTATAATGCTCAGATCAACTGTAGAAGCAATGAAATATCAGTATTCTTGAATGGAAATCCAACATTTATCTTTAAAGGAGAGATATCTAGACCTGATACTTGTCTATAATCACCTCTCATAGACTTCTTTATAGAGACGATCAGTGAAGATGAAGAAGAAATGAAAGTATAAAAATATAAAGCATCCCCATCATTCACTAATACATTAACCTATTTCTTTAAGATTAACCTAGACCTCCCCCCAAAAATAGAGGTAGAGTTATCCATTTAACTCATGTCTGGATCCAAACTGATATCAAAGACCCTATATAGAATGTAAAATGTGGAGATGGAGGAATTAAAGAAACAACTCCAAGATCTTTTGGATAAGGGGTTTATCTGACCAAATGTGTCTCCTTGGGGAGAATCTATTCTCTCAGTGAAGAAGAAGGATGGATCAATGTGTATATGCATTTATTATATAGAACTTAATGGGATGATAGTGAAGAACCATCTTTCAATGATTGATGATTTATTTTACCAACTTTGTGGGGCCCAATTCTTCTCCAAGATTGATCTTCGATCTAGTTATCATTAATTTGGGGTTAAGAAAGATGATATTCCAAAATATTATCTTCCAATAAAGATATGGGCATTATGAGTTTGTTGTTATTCCCTTAATCTTGACTATTTATCCTGCAATTTTTATGGATTTGAAGAATATAATATTTAAATAATAGCTTGATAAATTTGTGGTAGTTTTTATTAATGATATTCTAATATATTATAAAAGTTGCATGGAGCATGAGGATCACATAAGAGTTATATTTCAAACTATTAGGAATGAGAGGATATTTGGAAAGTTCAAAAAAATTCAATTCCAATTAAAAAATGTTTATTTTTTGGGGAACATTGTAATAAATGAAGAAATATCAGTTGACCCTACCAAGACAAAGGTTGTGGGGGAGTGGCCTCATCCTACAATAGTAACTAGGATTCGCAGTTTCCTTGGTTTAGCAGGATATTATAGGAGGTTTGTGAAAAAAAATTTCACAACTTTCTAATCCAATAACCAAGTTAACTCTAAAATGAACCAAGTTCACCTATAAAAAGAAGTATGAAGAAAGTTTCCAAGATCTAAAGAAGATATTGGTTACTGCATGCATGTTAAATCTATCCTCTATCAGATAAGGATTCATTATTTTTAGTGATTCATCTCCATAAGAGATTGGGTTCATCCTCATGAAAAATGACATGGTGATTTCTTATTCATCTTGATAGTTAAAGCCTCATGAGAATAATTATCCTATGGATGACCTGGAACTGGTTATGATTTTTTTACTCTAAAGATATTGAATCACTATATTTTTGGGGAGAAATGTGATATATACATATACCATAAAAATTTGAAGTATATTTTCACACAAAAGAATTGAACATGAGACAAATGAGATGGTTGTAACTTCTTAAACACTATGATTTTTCAGTTCATTATCATTTCTGAAGAGCATACAAAGTCACTGATGCATTAAGTAGGAAAGACCCTATGGTGCTGGTAATGATGAGGATTCAAGGAGATACTTTTATCAAAGACCTAGTAAAATTGGACATGGTAATTGTAAGGGAGGGGACATCATCAACCATATCCCAAATGATTTATTAACCATCATTACTATAGAAGATCAAGAAATATCAAAGAGAAGATCCTTTTTTTTAGAAGAAGATAGAGGTTGTAAAGAATGATAAGTCTCCCGAGTTCAATGCTGATCAAGAAGGTGTACTGAAATTCCATACATGGCTATGTGTTCCATCTATTCCAAAAATAAATAAGGATCTGATGGATTAAGCTCATAGATCTACTTTCTCTATACATCCTAGAAGCACTAAAATGTATAGGGACCTTCGTGATCATTATTTTTAGAATAATATGAAAAAAGATATTGTCGACTACACTATAAGGTGATTGGTGTGTCAACAATTGAAGGAAGAGAGAAAACTTCCTAAAGAGGTATTACAACCACTACCCATATCAACATGGAATTGGTACAATATCACTATGTACTTTATCACTGGTCTCCTGATAACATCCAAAGGAAACAATGTGATAAAAGTTATAGTGGACCATCTCACCAAGATTATCCAATTTATCTCTATCCTAGAAGACTTATCTCTTGATCAACTTGCCAAGATATATTTGAAGGAAGTTGTAAGGCTACATGGAGTTCCAATTTCTATCATTTTTTATTGTGATCCAAGGTTCATATCAAAATTCTATAGAATTCTTCAACATGATTTGAATACTAAATTTAATTTCAGTATGGCCTATCACCCTCAAATTGATAATCAATCTGAAAGGACTATTCAAACACTTGAGGACATACTGAGAACATACTTAATGGAATTTAAAGGTGGATGAGATTAATATATCCCATTAGTTGAGTTCTCGTACAATAAAAGGTTCCATTCGAGTATTCAAATGGAACCCGATGAATATCTATATGGAAAGTGTTATAGAACTCCTATTTGTTGGGATGAAGCTGGTGAGAGAAACCTTCTTGGGCCTAATCTTATGCAAGAGATGACAAAAAGGGTTTATTATATCCAACAACACATAAAGTATTCTTATAGTCGGCAGAAGAGATATGTTGACAACTGTCGAAGGGACTTGGAGTTTGATTTTAGTGATAAATTCTTCCTTTTATTTTCTCCTCGGAAGAGAGTCATGCGGTTTGTGAAGAAAGGGTAGCTTATCCCCAGGTACATTTCCCCCTATGAAATCCTTGATCGCATAGGAGCAGTATCCTATTGGCTAGAACTTCCACTAAACCTAGCTCAAGTTCATGATGTTTTCCATGTATCTATCTTGAATAGGTACATACCTAACCCTTCACATGTATTGAATCTATAGGTAGTACAACTGAAACATGACCTCTCTTAAGAAGAGAAGTTGGTGGAGATATTGGACCATAGAGACAAGGTTCTACCCAACAAGACTACCCACCCCATCAAAGTTTTGTGGAGAAACCAAAAACATGAAGAAGTGATGTGGGAACCAGAAGAAACAATGAGAAAGAAGTAACCATAGCTTTTATCAACTATGAGAATGAGTTGAAATTTTGGGGAGAAATTTTCTTAATGGGGGAGAATGTAATGACCCAAAATTTTTGAATGATAATTGTTTCCTAAAAATTTGTGTAATATTATACACAACAAAACTATATCTCATTAATAATGAAGTGAGTATAAATTTAAATATTACTATCATGTTTTGACCATTATATGATTATTGGTCAATATGACCATTGGAAACAATACACTTGATAATAATTTTAACATTATAATTAGTGTTTATAAGTAGAAATGAAAAAGGATAAATAATGGCCTCAACCAGTAGAGACGTGTTATACAAAGCTCATTTTTCATAAAATGGGATGGAGGTAGTGTCACTGGGCTTCTCTCTTGACCAATCCCAATTTGAGCTTCAATAAGTTTGGGTTGAATAGAATCACTTACAGGAGAAGATCAAGTTAGTGGAAATTACCACTCAGGTGACGTTAGCCGAGTCACCTCATGAATCTATCACCATCACACACCTTACCCTTAGGTAATATGTCATTTTAATAAGGGGTTATATGTCAAGTTCTTAGTTTCTTAATGTATAATCCCTTTGCATAAATAAAATTTGTGTTCCATCAATTCTGTTTTGAGTTTAGTTTTTCTTAAAAATATGATGAATGTGATAAATTGATTTTTAAGACAGAAATTATACTTTTCAGAAAAGATATAATTATTATAATAAACTAAGGTATTATAAATAATGATTATTTTATTTAATTAGTATTATAAAAACACTATTCTTTAAATATAAATGACAAAATATATTTTTTATGTTCTAGAAATTTCACTATGCATTTTCTATCTACTATTATTTTTAATAAGTATGGATTTTTATATTTAAAAGTTAAAATTATCTTATTTAGAGAAGTAATATGATAAAATAAATATTATTTTTTAAATTAGTATGTCGTAATTAGATTAGGATAAATTTATGATAATTTTATAAAATACTTTATTTTTTTCGTGAATAGTAAAAATACAGTTTGAGTTTTTCAGTATGTTTAATGACATCATAATTATGCCATAAAGATTTAACAAGTAATATAAAATTTTGGTTGACTCTTTTGGATTAAAATATCATAATAGGTGTCCCAAGTTTCTAATACCATGGGAAATCCCATGGTTTTCTTTTACTATTACCTAGGTGTCCAAGGAAATTAATAATCAAATCTTCCACTTTTGCTATAAATACCCACCCATTTCTCTATTTTCTTTTATTAACAATTAATAATCCACAAATATGTGATATTTTTACCTCCCAAGTAGTCCTCCCAAGGTTTAATAAATCCCCCAAGTTCCCAATCTTTTAGTTTTAAGAGTTACTCTTTAAGGTAAGGGAAATTTGAACCTCTTTTTTCCTTTCAAGTTCCCTTTTTATATGGTATGTCTTTCAAGTTTCCAAAATATGTGATTCTATCCATTTTATCATATCCCTTTACTGTATTAATATTATTTTATTAATTTTAGACCCTTTTCCCATCTCTTTTTACTATTTTCTAAAACCATGTTCCATTATGTTATGTTGCTGAATTTTCTTCTTAAAATTTCTCACTTGTTATTAAGAAAAATATCTTTTTATTTTATTTTTTTGAATACCAAAAACTCATTATTTTATATGGGTATTCACATAGATTTAAAAATGATCTATTTTATTTAGTTATTAACATACATGAGACCCACTTTCCCTTTCTATGGGTTTAAAAAGATATAATTAATTTGTCTTTAAGAACTTAAAATGTCATGATTTTGATGTGAAATCTATGTCTTTTATTCTCCACAGGTTATTTATGAAATGTTTTATTATGATATGTGTGGCTTTAATTAATTAATAAATATGAATTGTTCATCTTTATATCACTCCAATTCATTGGGTAATGAATTTAATCTCTAGAGATGACATGTTTTACGATAACTTGGTGAATAACCTTGGTAATTTTTATGACACCTCGGTGAAAAAACTTGGTGATATGCTGTAACGACCCGAAATTTTGAATAAATTTTTTTTACTAACTTTTTGTGTTATTTTATTTTATACTCAACAAAACAATTTCATTTAATAAAATGATTATAATTAAAATAAGACCGTTCGGTTTCGACTGTTATGTGACCATTGGTCAATATGACCATTGGAAACTAAATGTTGTGATTATTGTCTATAAATACAACTGATCTTGATTAATTAATATAGAAAAAAGATTTGATGGCCCCATCCAGTAGTATTGGTCCGATCGAAGATCATCTTACGGAACTCGGAAAGGAGGTAGCACCTTTGGGCTTTGCTCTAGACTAAACCCAAGCTGAAATTCGTCGTGTGAAGATGGAATGGAATCGCCTTCGCGAGAAGTTCAAGTTGATAGAAATCACTACTCGGGAAATGTTGGCCGAGCCACCCCAAAATTCTATCACCCTAAAACACCTTACTCTTAGGTCTTATGTTGGTGTTATAAGGGGATATTTAATGAGACCATAACTGCCTTGTGTAATCCTTTGATTTAAATAAAAATTTGGATTTCTTCCTATGGTGAAGTTTGTGAATTTTTAGATGTCCGGATAAAAATATGATGTATCTTATTGATGGATTTTTGAAAAAGGGAATTTTAAATATTTATGTAAACCTTAAATAATTAATTATGTGTAAGTATTTTCAAAAAAATGGTCTTCTGCAAATGTGTTCAATAAGAAATTTAGAGTCTAATAAGATCAACTTAATTTTTAGTGAATAGTAAATTATGAATAGTGATTTTACGCTTAGGATTAGTAATGTGACCAAATGGATTAGTAATCTCACTTAAAGAAATTATTAATATAATCTAGGCACCTTGATTAAGTAATGTGATTCAATAAAATAGGTAAATAACTGTTCCAAAAAGTATTGGTTAAGTATTAGTTTTTTCAGGTGAATAATGTTTTTTATTTAAAAATTAAATTAAAAATATTTAGAAAATTATTTTCATAAAATTGAGTTCATTTTTGATATCAGATAATTGATATTTTGTTAAGGTGAAATTTTGGGATTTTTCTGAGAAAGTTGAATTTTCGGTGAATAGTGAAAATACAGTTTTTGAGTTTCGGGTGTTTAATGACATCATTAAGGATGTAATAATTATGAAATAATTCTGGTAGACTTATGAATAGTAATATAAGGTGTGAGGTTTCCCAAGTGACCAATGTAATGGGAAAATACCATGGTAAATGCCATGGTTTTTTCAATACCACCAATGAGGTGTCCCTTGGAAATTAATGCTTTGTCCCCTCACTTCTCCTATAAATACCAAGACTTTACCTCATTCTTTTCATTTAAAAATCCTCCTCAACGAATTTAGGGTCTCCTTAACTCCCAAGTAGTCCTACCAAGGTTCCCTCAAGCCTCACAAGGTCCCGACCTTCAAGCTTTCGAAGTTACTCTTCAAGGTAAGGGATCCTACCTCTCTCTTTCTTTTCAAGTACTCTCTTTTATGTCATTTCTTTTATGATCCATGTTATTATTTTGGAGTATATTATTTTATATTCATCTTAATTTCCTTTTCATGTTAATATTATTAGATACCCCCTCTTTCTCTCATCATTTCATTTTATGAATGTTTAAGCAGCACCGTTAGGCTGCCGAATTTTTGTAAGGGATTCTTTCACCCTTCTCATTTTCAAAGTTCTATTTTATGTAAAGTATTTCAAGTTCCTTTTTCCATGTTGTGGTATTATATATATATTCATAATACTGTCCTTTTATGTTCACATGATTAGAGACCCTATTTAATCTCATCAATTCATTTTTTTTTTTGAATTTTTAAGTGACGTCGTTAGGCTGCCAAATTTTTCATAAGAGAAATCTTATTTTTGTCTTCCTTTCAAGTTTTTCATTTCATATGGTATGTCCTTAAAATTTCATTACCATGTTCTTATATCCTTTATATTCTGTCCCTATACTATTTTATGGATCATTTATGAGTGGGTGACCTATGTCCCCTCTCTTTTCAATGTTTTCTAAAACCCTGCAACATAGTCGTTATGCTGCCGAATTTTCATCTCAAAATGTCTCTCTTTTTATAAAATTATTTTATTTTATTAAGTGAATACTCAAAAATCTTTATTCTACAGGGGTATTAACATATATATCAAAATTTTCTTATTTTAAATTCGGGATTTACATACATGAGACCCGCTTTCCTTTTCCATGGGTTTAAAGTGACATAAAGATCACGTCTTTAACGAAGTTTTTAAAATGTTATGACTATGAAATGAAACCCATTTATTTTATGCTATATGGGTTATTTATGAAATGATTGATGATGATATATGTATCTCACATGATAATAAAGAAAAATTAAGGGTGCGCCCTGATAGAGCTTCAATGCATTGGGTAAATAATTAATCTATAGAGATGATCATTTTAACGATACCTTGGTGAATAACCTTGGTAATTTTTTAATGATGCCTTGGGGATGGACCTTGGTGATACGGAAATGATTGTCTAAGTTAAATTATGTATCCACATATTCAAGTTATGAAACATGTTATTTTTATTATGATATGCCTCATTATCTCTTTCTCATGCCTTAAAGTTATTTATTATGACTTTATTGATGTATCTCAAGTTCACATGTAAAATGTTTCTCTTGTTTCCCTTACTGGGCCTTCTGCTCACCCTTTCCTTTGATGTATGCTCCCAGGTTATGAGATGTTGTAATTAACTTAGGATGAACAATGAATAAGCCTTTCAAGTGTTTTAAAATAATGTTTATGTTGTTTTCATGTATTATGTTCCTGATTTTCAAGACACTAGACTTTAAAGATCCTCTGTTTGTAAAATGTAATTAAAAGTTATGTATTAAAAAGGCGGGATGCTATATATGCTTATGAATGAATCAATTAAATTTTGTATCCATATTTCCATGTTATTATTCATGTTGTTTTTACTATGATATGTCTATTTTTTCTTTGATCATGCCTTTATTCCTCAAGTTCTTATTGATATTTTTCAAGATCACATGTAAATTGTTTCCCTTTCTTTCCCTTATTAGGCCACATGCTCACCCTTTCCTTTGATGTATATACCTAGGTTATGATATGAAGTAAATGTACTTAGGATTAACCTATTAATAATCCTTTCAAGTGGATTAGAATATTTTTTTATGTTTTCATTTATTATGTACCTTTTTCCAATAAAATAAACTTTAAAAGATCCTCTATTTGTACTATATAAATGAAAAGGTATGTAATAAAATGGTAGGATTCCATATATAATATGCATATATCATAGAATTTTCAGTTTTATGGGACCATGTTTATTGTTCCCAACTTAGTTTTGTACTCACACCCTTCTTGGGTCACCACTACACTTGGATAGCCGAGAAGATATTTACTTATTGTAGGTATAGGTTGGGTTGAGCCCTAGGATAACATGATCAAGAAGGATGACTCGGATGAGGTTGGAGATCGGGATGGGGTGAGGATCAATGTATTCATGGATTAATAATTTTTACTTCTTTTGTATTGGTATGTATATGTAACCATCCCAGTGGGAGATCAGCTGTCATATGTTTGGCATGGTTATTCAGGGCTTCACTGTATTTTATTTATTATTAGTCTTGTTTATATTTATTACTCCCACCTTCAGTTTATTGTGATAGATGATATTTAGTTATTTATTATTTTATTTATCACTTTTATATGGGGGGTATAAACTCCCCAAAATACCTCCCTAAACCCCCGTTACTAGTTGGCAACCTATGGCATTTGGAGATGCATGCTTGAGGTCACATAGAAAACCAGTATAGTTATTATTCATAGAGTGATCCAAGTCGAGGCGTTATAATCCATTCCAGGTATTAGTGTTATAGAAATATATTATTATTTTTTGAAATGTATATGATACTAAATGTATATTTCAAAAAAAATTAAATATATATGAGTTTAAAATCAAGGAATAATTGGAAGTGATTATAGTTTTCATTAAACTAATAAAGAAGAGAGTTGTTATATCAAAGTTTTGAATGTAAAAAGAATAGATCAATCTTGGATGGATCTTATAAAAATATGTGTATATTCATCATATTTTTCTTATATGATGATAGAATTTATTTATTAAAAAGCCATTATTATTAACAATATGAGATTTTGCGCATGGATTATGATTCATCGGATTATATAACATGTTTGAGAAGAAGATGAGGATAAAAAAATGTTTTATTTTGGAAAAAAGGGTTTATCTAATTGTTTGTTAAAACATAAAAAATTGAGATTCCACCACCATCAATGGAATTTTTTAATGAATAATATTATATTCAATAAAACACTCCAAACATGGAGAATAATATATAAAATATGGGTATAATAATTTATTTGTTAAAAATTAGTACTGAAGGTAAATAAGAGTTATTTCCTAAACACAAAGTATTTTTTATCTTATAAAGAAATTTTTAAGTGAATATAGTTTCTAAGAGGCTAGTAGGAGTACGTTTGAACTTGGATAATTTCAAAGTTAAAAAATAAACACTACTACACATAAGGCCTTTAACAACGATAAAATAGTCCTTTTTCATTGCAAAAAAATATAACAATCAGAGCACAATTAAAATCCTTAGGCCTTTATCAGCACTAAAAATAATGCTAAAAAAGTCGGTCCTTTATCAGTGATAGTTTATCACTAATAAAGGGGAATAATGTTGTAGTGTGTTATTAAAATTAAAAAGCATTATAGATGAAAAAATAGAAAATACAGGAGAAAATACATGATTTAATTGAAATAAAATTTATAACACAAATTCAAGAAAAAAACACTATATTATAGACATTTGTAGTTGGGGTTTGGCTTAGTGGTAAACACCCCTTAATTCTACATGAAAATTGGTTGTTCAAAACCCATTGGGCGCAGGTACTGTAGCAGGCTGTAGCGTACTGTAGTGGCAGTGGCACTGTAGAAATAGCGGGAACTGTAGCGGTGGCAGAGTACTGTAGCAGCGGCGGGTATTGTGTAGTACTGTATCAGCATGGGTATTGTAGCAGTACTATTCAAAGAATGGGCCTTGGGCCAAAAAAATGGGCCTACGGGCCATGTAACGGGCTAAATTCCCACTGGGCCTTTGGGCTATGTAATGGGTCTCCCTCTACCCAGTTAAATAGGTCTTTGCTTTGCTTTAAATAATAAATGAGGTTTTGGCCCCAACCTTTAAAGAAACTATATTATAGACATTTCAAACATTGGTTTGTAAAATTACATGAGTAATTATAAATTATCACAAATATTCAAAAACATTAATGTTCATTTATCTTTGGCCCCTAACCCCCAGTCATGATATTAGTTTTCAAAGAAACCACCCCATCTTGATCAAAAGAATTTTCCTATATAATAAAAAATTCATATGATAATAATACTATAAAGAAATAAATTAAAAAAAATCAATTTTAAACTAAAAACATATACTTTGAGTCATACCAGGAACATTGTGTATCTTATTGAGTTTCGGTTCATTCTTACACATCACACCATTTATTTTTGTTCTCAAAAGTAGGACCTATTGAATTGGCTCTCATTTGTGATGATAAAAAACTCACTATGGATTGGAGCCAATTTAAGAGGACTTACTTTTTGAGAAAAAACCTTCAACTATCACACCATTTATTATTGATCATCAAGCATTAACTCTGTGAAAATTAACTAAATAAGTATCAAATAAAAATGATAATGAAATTAATTAAGAAATATTAGATAAAATGATGAGAAAACAATCTGAGCTCGTTTTCTCGGTTTTGGAGTTTTGATATGCGTTTTAAACTAAAATGGAACTTATATATTGAAAACACGCACTTCGAGTCATACCAACCACATCGTGTGTTGGATTTATGTATAGTTAATTTGTATATATCAAAAATTAATTATGGATCATTTTTCTAATTTTTTTTAAAAAAATATCATCTCATTTGATCGGTTTTGGCTAGCGATGTGTCTTTTAATCTAAAATGACACCTTCATATTTAAAACGCACACTTTGATTCATATCGGTTGCATAATGTTTCAGATTGATGTGTGGTTGATTCTTACACATCCTAAATAAATTATAGACTATTTTATTAAAGTTTTAAAATAATTAGAGCTCGTTTTCTCAGTTTTGGATACTTGATGTGTGTTTTAAACTAAAATGAAAATTTTGTATTGAAAACTCACACTTTGATTCATATAGACCACATCATGTGTCAGATTTATGTGAGGTAAATTACTACATGTGAAAAATGAGGTATGGATATTTTCCTAAAGTTTTAAAACAATACAATATCATTTTCTCAGTTTTGTCTATGTTATACGTTTTAAACTAAAATGACATATTTGTATTGAAAACACGAAATTTGAGTCATATCAACCACACTGTGTTGGATTGGAATGCAGTCAATTCCTACATATGAAAAATTAATCATGGATCATTTTACTAAAGTTTTAAAAAAAATGAGCTTGTTTTCTCAGTTTTGGTGATGTGATGTGTGTTTTAAACTGAAGTGAAACCTTTTTATTGAAAACACACACTTTGAGCCATATCAGTCACATTGTGTCTCAGATTGATGTGTGGTTAATTTTTACCTATCACAAATGAATTATGGACCATTTTCCAAAATTTTGAAAACAATATGATCTTGTTTTCTCAGTTTTTACTATTTGATGTGCATTTTAAACTAAAATGACACTTTTATATTAAAAATACGCACTTTGAGTCATACCGGCCACATCAGGTGTTTTATTGGCATGTGGTCAATTCCTACAAGTCACAAATGAATTATAGACCATTTTCCTAATGTTTGAAAAAAATATAATCTCATTTTATTGGTTTTGGATATGTGATATATTTTAAACTAAAATGGCATGGTTGTATTGAAAAATAGGACTTTGAGTCATATTGACCACATCGTGTGTCAGATTGGCATGAGGTCAATTCCTAAATCTGAAAAATTAATTATGGATCATTTTAATAAAGTTTTAAAACAATCAAAACTTTTTTTCTTATTTTTGGTGATGTGACATGAATTTTAAAATAAAATGGCACCTTTCTATTAAAAACACGCACTTTGAGTTATATCGGGCACATCATGTCTCGAATTGATGTGTGGTCGATTATTACATGTAAAAAAATTAATTATGGACCGTTTTCCTAATGTTTGAAAATATTTTGAGCTCATTTTCTCGGTTTTGGCTATTTAATGCATGTTTTAAACTAAAATGACAATTTTTTATCGAAAACATGCACTTTAAATCATACCTACCACATCGGGTGTCAGATTAGCTTATGTTAAATTTTTATAGGTCGCAAATGAATTATGGACCATTTTTATAAAGTTTCAAAACAATCTGAGCTCATTTTCTCAGTTTTGTCTATGTGATGTGTTTTAAACTAAAATGTCACTTTTGTATTGAAAACACGGGCTTCGAGACATATCGACCACATTGTGTCATATTGGTGTGCGGTCAATTATTACATGTTAAAAATTAATTATGTATAGTTTTACTAAAATTTAAAAACAATTTGAGTTTTCTTTCTTAGTTTTGGTGATCTAACACGAGTTTTAAACTAAAATTACATCTTTCTATTGAAAACACACACTTTGAGTCATATCAGTCACATTGTGTCTCAGATTGATGTGTAGTCGATTCTTACATGTCACAAATGAATTATGAACCATTTTACTAAATTTTGAAAACAACCTAAGCTCTTTTTCTTAGTTTTGTCTATTTGGTGTGTGCTTTAAACTAAAATGGAACTTTTGTATTGAAAACATGCACTTTGAGTCATACTGACCACATTGGGTGTCAGATTGGAATGTGGTCAATTCATATAGGTCAAAAATGAATTATGGACCATTTTCATACTGTTTTAAAACAATCCAATCTCATTTTATTGGTTTTTTCTAGGTGATACTTTTTAAACTAAAATGGAACTTTTGTATTGAAAACATGGACTTCGAGTCATATCAACCACATTGTGTGTCAAATTGGAGTGTGGTCAATTACTACACATGAAAAAATGAATTATATATCATTTTAATAATGTTTAAAAATAATCTAATCTCATTTTATTAGTTTTGGTGATGTGACATGCATTTTAAACTAAAACAACACTTTTCTATTGAAAACATGCACTTTGATCCATATCAATTACATCATGAGTCGGATTGATGTAAAATCAATTTGTTAACATCAAAAATGAATTATGGAAAATTTTCCTAAATTTTAAAAAAAAAATCTGAGCTTGTTTGCTTATTTTTTCTATTTGATGTGTGTTGTAAACAAAAATGACACTTTTATATTGAAAACATGTACTTAAAGTCATACCGACCACATCAGGTGTCGGATTGGAATGCGGTCAATTCCTACACATTAAAAAAATTATGGATTATTTTAATAAAGTTTGAAAAAAATCAAAGATCTTTTTCTCAGTTTGGAGCATGTAATGCATATTTTAAACTAAAATGACACTTTTATATTGAAAACATGCACTTAAGGTCATACCGACCACATAAGGTATTGTATTGGTGTGAAGTCAATTACTACACATGAAAAATGAATTATAGATCATTTTCCAAAAGTTTGAAAACAATATGAGAATGTTTTCTCAGTTTTGGTGATGTGACATACATTTTAAACTAAAATGGAACCTTTCTATTGAAAACACGCACTACGAGTCATACCGACCGTATAAGTTGTCATATTTATGTGAGGTAAATTTCTACACATCAAAAATGACTTATGGATCATTTTCCTAAAGTATCAAAATAATATGAATTTATTTTCTTAGTTTTTATCATGTTATGTGTGTTTTGAACTAATGTGTAAATTTAATAAAATAAGTATCAGAAAAAAAATGATAAGGAAACTAATTAAAAAAGTAGATAAAATGATGATAAAATTAACAAAATAAGTAATAGGAAGTTACATGTTCATGATGTCTATATACATTCTGAAACCATGTATTCATCTTATTAATTTCTAAACAAATTAATTTCCTCAATTATACTTATCCTTGATAAACAGATGAAAAATAATATATAAGCATTCTGTTAATAATTATTCACATCCCAAGTGTATCTCTAAGGTCATATTCCATTCTAGATCACAAAAATAGTAGGTAATTATTTAAATTTTATGTCAGAAAACATTTTGACATCATGTATGCTTCTCACTCATCATAAACAAATTTTCTTCTTTTTTTAAGTGCGTAGATTATTGGAAATCATGGTAGTATTAAGAAAATATATACAAAAAAATAATTGAGAAATATATTTAATAAAATTTTAATTACCTTTGGAAATTACCTATTTGGGGATGCTAGTCTTTTGATGGTATATGATATCTTTCATAAATTTTCAAACATAATATCCACAATGATTGTTGTTATCTTGATTCAGATACTATAGAAACATTGATCAATATAATTAAATTGTTTTTTAAGTATGTTTTGATAGTTAAATGTTTATATATATACCTTAACATGTTTCCATTTGAAGTAATTGATAGGATTTTTACTTTCATTCACTGACCTCATACCATGATTTAGCCTATATTTATAGATCACCCTATCATAAAAAATTTTTGTTAAAACACAAATTGAAACATATAATTTGAAGTTTATATATAAAATGTTGATTTCAATGAATTAAAAATTCATAATACACATCATGTGTGGGTATTTTGATGGAAATCCGCATATTGGATCTAAAAAATAAATATTTTGGGTGTCTAAATTGATTATGATCAGTATCAAGCACTTCCTAAAAAACAAATAAGAAATGAAAAAAATAAAAAATATATTTTATATGATAAGAATGTAGAGTTTTACCCCCACATTATAGGCATAAAAAAAGTCTATCATTTGTTATTTTCTTCTCAAATGACTCGTTTAGATCATACTTTTTCTTATCAATTTCTTTCAACTCCAAATAAATTTCATCCATATAAATGATACAGGGATTAATGAATCAAAAGTGTGTTTCGCAGGGTTTTCACTTTATATAGTAGTAATATAAATTAATATTGAAAATGTGAATATTAATTAAATTTAATGAACATATTAGATAATTTTTTGGAAATACATATTATGAAAATGTACCATATATATGTATTCACAATTGAGGCTTTCATCCATTCAAAATTTATAATCTCATTTATACTCCCAAGAAAAACCATGTCTATAATAATGATTCAAAATATTTATTATTCATATTGAATGTAAGAAACATATCCATCTTTGAATGTGGAATCTTCATGAAGTTGTAATGATAATATATGTTGTAGTGGAACTAACACAAAGAAGGCACTCCTAGAAGGTCTTTTTCTTTTCTTGGTTGATTCACTAGATTTTCTTGATTTGGCCTTCTATTTCCTCATCTTTTTATCCATTTGTAATATCATACCTCACTTTAGACCTTTTTTCATCAATTGTAATAGGTTTTTCATTTGAAAAAAAATTGTAAGGACATACCTCATGTATCTTTATAATATTATATTTCCATGATATGAAAGTTACAATAACATCATTGATTGTTGTAATATCCAGATCATCAAGTGGAATAGGCAAATCGGTGCTCGGATATTGATATACTACAATCCCCACTCTCATGTGATCTTTTGGGAGTTATTTTTGTATCATGTCTCCCAGGATATTATGAACTGTACCCCTTGTAATAAGGTGGTGTATAGGTGTTGATAGATTGAAATAATATAAAACTTTACCCTATATAATTTTAGCAATATAAAGTTATCAAAAGTTGTTTGATTCACATTTAAGAGAAAGGTTAATGAAAAAATTGATTACCTCAGTTAAGATATGAAGTTGAGGGGAATTACTAGCCTCAAAGATATAAGGGTTATTTGGTCCTTTATTTGATGATATTTTTCCAATGTTAGGTAGATTTGATCCTTTCACATATATTGGTCTGCTAAACCAAACCAAATAATAATATCTTGGAAAATATTTATTTGCAACTGAAATCCTTTCATTATATGATATGTATCTTATTTTTGTTCTGTCTTCTCAAAATATGTTCAAGGATAAACTCCAAAACCTACAACTCTAACGCGACCATATTGTTTCAGCTACCTCAAAGCTACTGAAAGTAGTTTTTATTTCGGTACAGTCGTTGTCAATTCTTTTATCTAAAACATATAAAAAACATATGAACATAAATAGATATTTTTAGGTATTACTGTTATAAATAATAACAAATTTATATTATTTCATACTTAAACATGTTTCCCATGCTACTTTTTTTCATCACTAGTTTACCCTTCTTATTTACATGGGCCTCCTTCCATAGCATATGACGTGGGATGGAAGTGACTTCAGATTTTGATTCATCAATCTGTATATAAACAAAGGAACATATGCTTTTTAATAATGAATAAAACTTTTATTTTTTATTTAAAATACATACCAATTTCTTTTCTAGTGAAGTGTACCCTATCCTTTCTTTGCGATATGGGTACATTGGTTTTTATGCATGTTGTTTATTTTCATCACTACTTTTTTGTTTCGTAAATTAATAATTTTGAATCAAATTGGATAAAATAAATAATTTCAAATAATATATTATTGACTAAAATACACCTAAAATGATTTCTCATTGTGATGATTGATGAAATCATTCCATGTTTCTTGCTTTATAATGTGTGAATAAGTAACTAGTTGGTGGGTATTTACTTTACCCTTAGCATCCCCAAGATAAAACATGGTAAGAAGAGTTTGAAATCCTCTATGGGATTTTCTAGTGGCTGTTAAGACATATTTATTACAGAAATCATCTAAAATAAATGAACACTATGAGGAATAATGAAAATTAAATCAATGTTTCATTATATTTTTTTTGTAAAATAGAGAAATTATATCATAACATTACCTTAATATCTTTCCAAAGGGTTTTCTTCATTATAAGATAGACATGGTTTCACGAATATATATCAATTGGAACATTCATTCTCCTTGTGACCCCAACATAACTAATGAACATTGACTTATTGGGGTCACCAGGTTGGTCACTTTGATTCTAACCAACCTAAAATTTTATACCCTTTCTTCTTTCCTTGATAATTTTATTTAACATAGTGATTCTACATTGTTGTTATCTTTTTCATAAATATGTTTTTGATCCCCTAATAATTCTATAGTTTTATCATCAAACTTCTATTCTTCTTTGAGATTAGTAGCATCATCATTTAAATAAGTCATTGTATGCATGAGTGATCAAAAATTTAATTTAGATTATGTTAATAAAGTAGATAACATTTAATATTATAATGAAAATAACAGTATATTAAAAAAAACTTTAACCCTCTCATTGAACTCTCTTTATTTTCTTTAAAGGTTGAATAGATTTGGATCCTCTATTGAGAATCAAAATCCACTCTTTTTAGTCCCCTATAATGTACAAGACATTATCTACATTGGAACTGATATTAAATGATTATGATCTCCCAATGAAAGGGTCATCCTCGATTGAATTTTCATTTGACCCTATAGTTTTTTTAGTCTCTGGTAGGATAATTGACCAATTCTTATTTGTTGGATCTCAGACATAAAATATCTACACTAATTATGATTCCATTATGAACAGATTTTCCTTTTCCACTTCTACATTAAAATTCGCCTTCATAAAGCTCATTTCATCAAATTTCACTGCACTCTTGTTGTAAACCCATTTTCAACAGAAAATCAGTAATTGAAATGTTTTATAATCCCACTCATATATATATTCGATAATGAATAAGTATGAAATATTCACATAAGTTGTATTTTTATCCTTGGAACTAGATATGTGCATCGCTTATTCTATAATAATAAATCCACTATTTTTCATTGTATTGTGTTTATCATGTTCTTTTTTATAGAGTGTATAACCATTAATCACAAAACCAGTGTAAGATATAACATTTGAATTTAGTCCCCTGGCTAGCCATAAAAGTAACTCGACAATTGAATTTGTATTTTTAGACTACTTATAAACATGATCTCATAACCATCCTATAAACTATTGATTATATGCATTTGATATCAATCTTTCATCACTTAATGGATTCAAATGTCTAAGAACTACCATGTGGTATTTAACTTATAGATCAACATATTCACTATTATATAAAATATAATGGTGAGATTACTCCCTCTTTGTTGGTAATTGTAACAACATCTCTTCTAGAAATACCTTCACCCATAATGCATCCTCTAGGACGAGACTTTGGGATAATGATTTTATAAACATCTGATAGTCAATTGGTACATAATTCAACAGCTTCTTCAGAAATATATCATTCTACAATACAACATTTTGGATGACTTAACAAACCCTTTCAAAATATTCATATACCTTTCAATGGGGTATATCCATCTATAATGGATAGGACCACATAGTTGAACCTCTCTAACCAATTGAACCCTAAATTAGACCATTATATCAAATAATTATGGTGGGAATAATATATCTAATTAACATAATATGACTATAACCTCCTTATTCATTATTGGAAACTTCATCAAGTCTATAAATTTACTACTTATAGATTTAAAAAAGAATTAGAGTATGGTTAATTTATATCGTAAATTTTCAGAAAGAATGCAACATAATGTGAAAAAATCATCAAATATTGCATCAAAACATAACAGTCGTGTGTTTTTAATCCTTGTAACTTCAAATTATTCATTAGCATGAAATTCTTGATATTTGATTAATACCCCTCTGGAACTTTTACTCCATTAAGTGAAATGAAAAAATGAAATTTTTCTTATCTAGATAGAGTGTAAGCTATTAGAGGAAGAAAAGTATACATTTTACCCTTCATCGATGTCAATTATTCCCTTATCCCCATTTCAATCATGTCCAACCTATCCTTGATTCCATATTTTGTTTTTCCAAGAACATTTAGTAATATTCCAATAACACTATCAAATACATTTTTTCAACATGCATAACATCAAGAAAATTTCGGATGTACAAACAAATCCAGTATGGTAATTCAAAGACAATTGATCTCTTTTTTCAACCTGATTTCATAGGTTTTTTCAAAAATAGTTTACCAAAAATAGTGCCAACATATTTTACTTTATTGAACAATTGATCACCCATTAGTGGAGATAGTGTTTCACCTTTTTTGGTATTCCCATAGAATGTTGTCATCCAGGATTGGTATTTATGTTGTTGAGGTAAAAATATCTGATGTCTTAAAAACATAGTCTTCGAGGAATGTTTCTACCAAACTGAATATATGAATTCTTCACAAATGGGACACCCTAACATTCCTTTAATGCTATAGACTGACAAATTTTCATAAGCAGGAAAGTCATTTATCATTTCATACAACATGACCCTCAATGTGAATTCTTCACTTCTATGCACATCATAAATTGTAAAACCTATATCCTATATCAATTTTTAATCTTCAATTTATGGATCCAAATGGACATCAATATCATTACCAGGTTGTTTTTTTCATATATAAGAAGAGAAAACCTAATGTATTAATGCTTCATACATAACCATGGTGGAAGGTTATAATTCACCAACATAATTGGACATGTACTATGAGTACTACTTTATACACCAAAATTATTTATTTTATCTATAGATAACACAAGACTTGATCTTCTCAGATCATTTCCAAATTCAGGAACTGAGGAGAGTTTGTTGAATGATGTAGTGTCCCATATTTAATTCTTGTATTTGTGTGCCATGTTAATTGTCTCATGGTTTCCTGACATCCATATAGTCTTCTAAACCATGTAATGATTGGAAATTATCATACATATTTTGAAGTACTTGATTCATCTTTATTGTATCGATTCATGCTACACTTGGGGAATTTTATGAGTGATTCATGGTCCTTTAAAAACAATCTGAAATCATTTAGACAATAATGTATTTTTTTAAAGATCAAGTCCATTTAACTAAGTATTCATTTAGAATAATATTTTCAATAAGTTAGTTCATTTTATAATGGTAGCATATCATTCAGGAGACCAAGTAGTTTTGTAAAGTTGGTGTCACTCCATTCGCTCCAAGATTTAAAATTATATATTTTCATTACAACTAAAAATATTTTGTATTTATTACAATCGGTATACAATTATCTCTTAGAAAAACTATTTAACTTCTCAAACAAATTTTTACAATCATGATAATCATCTTCAATTTCCATTATCATTTCTTCTATATAATCTCCATCATCATTTACACTGGTATTCATATCAAATGATCCATAAACTATAGCATCATCCCAATTGGTGTGCATGTTAATTTTTTCCCGTGTTTAGTCCAACATTTATAGCTCTGATCTATTCCATGATAAATCAAATGTTCTTTCAACTCTTCTAGGATAATTTTTCTTGAATAAAAATAATTTCAAAATGAACAAAGGATTTTAAAAGTTCCATGTGAATGCTCTATTTCAAAATTGATGAACTATTTAAATCCATATTCATACACTTTTATCATATGATTATAATGAATCCATTTTCAATTCATATTCATCCTATTAGGTTTATAAAATATTAATTTTTTACAAAAAATAAATAAATACACAAAATATATTTATAATCAAAGGATAAATTTATAGATAATTCTAATAAGGGGAACCCAACATTATAATTTTATCATTTATGATTCTAGATAGGTTATCATTTTACACAAGGGTGACATGAAAAGAAAAAACCTAGGGTAAACATGTGGTTTTTGGTCCAGGTTCTTGATTTGATGTTGTGTGGGACAAAAATGTTGTAATAAATATATTGGTAAAAAAAATTATTTATTATTGGATGGAAGAATTTCATTGGAAATTATTGTTATTTATTGTCATTTAATTATGACTTGGCTTTATAAATTTGTGTAAAAATATCTTTCCTCATAACATAAAAGTTCATGTAATCATCATATTTTGACATAGGGTCAAGGAGCTTCGAATTTTATGAAACAAATGGATGAAACTATTATTGATGAAAGAAGTGAAGTTAGATTTCATGTTACTCTATTTTTCTATAGATTATTATAGACCACATATTATAGGAATACCAAAAAATATATTTATACTATAACCCACTAACAAATCTCTATTTCAAAAATAGTAGAGTCATCAATCTTAGTTATATTTCACATATCCTACAATATCCAAAACTTCTATTCAATTTCCTTGAAAACGCCATAAATACTTTCCATTAATAAACATTCCAAAAAAATTGGTTAGCATGGATTTCACATGTCATGACCCCCTCCTAAAAAAGTGTACTCCTCCTGGGCTGACAATGTGAGAAGGGAGATAATGAACCATGAGTCTCGCCTCTAGTAGGCCCCGGGTTGGAGACTAGCACTAAGGGTATAGTAAACATACTGATGGGAGGAATTACCTTCTAAGAGAACACATGAAAAAGAGAGAGATAAGACAGATACCAACCAAATCCTACTCAAAGTACATTATAAAAGAAACTCAAGTACACATATATACTTTCATGCAAGAAATACTACAATTGAAAGGGAAAAACTTCAAATACCAAAAGAAAGAAAAATGGCAGCAACCATGAAGCTCGAACAGCTCCCACAACCCAAAGCTAGTAACCAGCCTGATCTCCAACCTTCTCCAAGTGACCTGAAAAATAGTTTATATAACTTAGGGTGAGTATAACAGTATACTCAGTAGGATCCTACCCAGATCCTCTTGTGAAAAAGTAAATAAATCATGCTAAATCACAGTGAACAACAAGTGAAACTAACTCGTCACCTAAATAGACATAATAAGTTCCCATCCTCACCATGGATACTCTCACCAAGTATCACATACAAGAGTATATAATATAATAAATAATTTAAAGGGTACCCCGCTACCACTTCCTCACTGGTTTTCCACTTTTCCCCAACATCGCACGTCCTAAGCATCTCTCTTCAAAAAGGCTTGCCCGCATACACCTAGGTGAAGCACCACAACATGTACCTCATGCAACCCAACCACCATGTCCATGTAACCAAAGTAACTAGGTAGTTTTCAAGATACACCATATCTCGCATAACGTGTATCATACATTGGGTATTATACCTCAAGATATTACAACCCATACACCAAGTAAGGATCCTCAAGCCATGACAACCTATACACGTTACACTTATAGTGTTCCATAGGAAAATATATCCATAATATATGTGTGTGAATAACCACAAGTCATTACAACTCTCTATACACATATATAGGGAAAACTAACCACCATTACTACCAACATAAGTAACTACCAAGATAAGATAGTAGAGCCAAAGGGGGTAGTCATCCATCCATCCTCCCATCAGGATGTTGGGGAAAACACCCCCCCCCCCCCCATGGTTCAGAATCCCTAGGGTGTTAGTTTCCCTAACCAACAGGGAGGATTAGTGTATAGAAACACAAAAATTACATAATATAATATAGCTCACAACCACACTATGGGCATAAACTAGTCTTAGAATCAATTATAGCTAACGTCTCTCAGAATCGTAGTTGACACTGCTAAGACTGGATATCATATAAGCACACAACCATTTAAAGAGATACATTAGGTTACTTTATCCCTTTTTAACAGTTCCACTTTATGTTAATTAATTCTTTAACCATTAAAATTTACCACATTACATCCCATTACCATTCCAACCAAGATCCATACCCTCCAGGAATAACCAAACCGAGTCCATGGCTTCTCAAAAATATTACCTCAACGTTACATTCCACCAAGATCCAACCCCATGGGTTAACATAATTTATTCAATCATTTATTAACAGAATTATCACTTTTCCATAATTCAGAGTATTATAGAAAATCATTCTAAGCTTTCAAACACAAGGAGATCAACACGGTGAGTAGATGAACTACCTGTCAAGTCTTTTCCACATATAGCTGGAGCACAGGCCCATCCATCCTTGAGAATCTAAACACAAAAAGAATGTGGCATACCCCACACATCATCACCTCTTTTGGAAGGAGGGTAAGTAAGACCATATACCTCAAGCAGTGGTGAAATTAAAGTAGATAAACAAACATCATATTCAACAACAACCACTTTCATATTAATGGGTAAGCCCAAATTCAACCTGTTCCATCATCCCCGATGTCCTCCCCGACACCCACATGCATAAACCAATGCATCTCGCCACTCTAGGAATCAATTGATACCACCATCACTGGGCATCCCTACCCCCACATACCACAACAGCCTTCCAGGCTCAACCATCCTAGGCTCACACTACAACACAAGCAACTGGAAACAAACAACATAGCAACTGGGCTCTTGGACCTAAAAAGGCATTTAGCCTTCACGCACAATGAGCACTCACAGCTCCAAAGCATAAGGTGATTGGTCTTTAAAATAAAGAGGGTAAATCAAAACCCTTCAAGGTATTATCTTTATCACACAAGCGGTCCTTTATTCCATATTAAATTAACCGATTCAATTAAACATGCATAACTGCGTCCATTTGATTATCATGAAGCATAACAAAAAAACCAGATTAATTAAACATGCCTCTTTATCTTTATCCAATTAATTTATAATTAACCTAGGATTTATGTTCATTAACAATTTCCATCAAGAACGACATTCTAAATAATAAAATCATAGATATCACACGATCTAGAAAATCAAGAGGCAATAACATCGCTAAGCAATTGATACCAATTTTTTAATCCAGTTCAAGTATTTATTATATCAATTTCATTGTGATCCAGTGGATAAAACATGCTAACTCTATGACTACATGTAAAAGAATAGATAATCCATGAATCCCATACCTCAAGTTTTAGGACGTTATTTTCATGAGAACGAGCCAGCACAATGGATCATGATCACCTCTCCCACAATGACTTTTCAATTAAACATTCATAACTGCATCCATTTTATTATCACCAAGCATAACAACAAAAACCAGATTCATTAAACATGCCTCTTTATCTTTATCCAATTAATTTATAATTAACCTCGAATTTTTTTTCTTTGGAAATTTCCATCAAGAATGACATGCTAAATAATCAAAGCATAGATATCACATGATCTATCAAATCAAGAGGCAATAACATCGCTAAGCAATTGATACCAATTTTTTAATCCAGTTCAAGTATTTATTATGTCAATTTCATTGTGATCCAGTGGATAAAACATACTAACTCTATGACTACACGTAAAATAATATAGAATCCATGAATCCCCTACCTCAAAAGTTTTATGACGTTCTTTTCATGAGAACTAGCCAGCACAATGGATCATGATCACCTCTCTCGTAATGACTGTATCCACCCAAGGATTCCGCAACACAACCGCATCAACCAACACCCAAGAAAGGTCCATTGGAAACATGTAGATCACATTTCGTAACATGGAAAGGAGAATGGGTGGGAAAATATTGAGAAACCTAGAAGAACGGAGGTGTGAAATACCTTATATCAAAGACGGATCGACACTTCCTGGTTTCACCAAGACAGGGGGTGCGCATGCAGTAGGAAAAACTCCAAGGGGAAATGATCCAAGGATAGAACAATCACACAAATCCTTAGGAAAAAAGGTTTGGGGTGCCTCACACTAAGATAAAGGAGAATTAAGAACAAGGCATAATATATCTTGGCCCTTTTGGAAATCCAAATAGAGCAGCGGTTTAGATATGGTTTAGATTTCCCATTAAAGGCGGATCTGGTCAAGACTACATGTTTTGACTGAGTAAAGGCACCCAGACACTTAGGAATATTAATATGAGAGTTAGGGGATTTTAATCAACCTTAAATCCCTTAAAACATGGCTTTGAATGCGTTTAACGTCAAAGAAAACGTCAAAGGGGCGAAACTATAAGAATATGGAAACATTGTTCACAAATGTCTCACCGATGAAATTGTTCACAAATGTCTCACCGATGACACTATTCACAAATGTCTCACTGATGACACTATTCAAAAATGTCTAACTGATTCCCACCTCCAGTAGGCACCGGGTTGGTGACTAACACAAAAGGTATAGTAAACACACTGATGGGAGGCATTACCCTCTAAGAGAACACATGTGAAAGAGAGAGATAGGATAGACACCAACTAAATCCTATTCAGACTACAATATAAAAGAAACCCAAGTACACATATGTAATTTCATGCAAGAAATACTAAAACTGAAAGGGAAAAACTACAAGTACCAAAAGAAAGTAAAACGGCAGCGACCACGAAGCCCGAACAGCTCTTGCAACCCTAAGCTAGTAGTAACCGGCCTGATCTCAAACCTTCTCCAAGTGACTTGAAAATAGTTTATATAATGTAGGGTGGGTATAAAAGTATACTCAGTAGGATCCTATCTGGATCCTCTCATGCAAAAGTAAATAAATCATGTTAAAGCATCGTGAATAACAAGTGAAACTAACTCATCACCTAAATAGTCATGCTAAGTTCTCATCCTCAGCATGGCTACTCTCACTAAGTATCGCATACAAGAATATATAATATAATAAATAATTTCAAGGGTAACATGTTTCCACTTCCACACTGGTTTGTCGCTTTTCCCCAATGTCGCATGTCCTAAGCATCTCTCTGTAAAATGGCTTGCTCGCAGACACCTAGGTGAAGCACCACAACATGAACCTCATGCAACACAACCACCTTGTCTACATAACCAAAGTAACCAGGTAGTTTTTGAGATCCACCACCACTCGTATAATGTGTATCATACATTGGGTATTATAACTCAATCCATTACATCACATCATTAAGATCCAAACCATTATTATTCCACCTCTAACAATGACACAAGTCACTATAAGCAATCTCCCATGTATAGTATTCAAAACCTTTATAGGTATAGACAAAAGAGTGTTCTCATTATTAATAAAATCTATACCACATGTATGGCTAGAGGATATTATAATAAACATTATAAAATTATTCCACTATCTTCTAATCCTATATGTGTCTGAGATAAAAAAAAATTAGAAATTTTTATGGGTGACACTCAAACTATTACTAATGATACACAATAGATCAAAATAATAATAACAATGCATACATGGATTAATCAAAATAAATAATGTAAACATACCATACATTTTTTCAATAGACCATGCATCTATTGTAAATACACATTTGATGCCCATATTTTGTAATTCTAACTTTAAACTTTCCTAAGACACTTTACACACTAAAACTCACCTATTAGATGTGTGTGTTATCTTATCAAAACATGTTTTAATGAATTTTACTCATTCTATCACTTGTTTATTTATAAAACATCTTAGATTTTATGGAAATTCAACAAATAAATATTCCAATTTCATAATTTATAAGAAAAATCAATCAAACTCATACCCAATATGCCAATTTAATCATATTACACATGGTCCAAACTTGAATTATTAGTTTTAAAACCATATGAAACTTGGACCAATATATACCCCTAAAACATCATTTAACCAATTTAATATAAGAAATTCCATAATAAATTCAATAACCCACAAACATTCTAACTCAAAGTTTCATCATACCTAATATAAATCATTACCAAAACCAAACACTTTCATAATGAATGAAATCATAACCAAAACCATTTTCATATAACCAATAAAAACACAACCCAATTATATTAACCCAAAATAAAAGGATTTTAAAATTATAATATTATAAAATGATTTTTTTTAATATATCCACTCTCCCAAACAAGACATTACACCTAAAATGGGTCAAGAACAGTCACATTTGTTTCTTAAAATATAAGGAAACTCATTTATTTCCAATAAAACCTTTTAAATCCAAGAATTAAAGAAATTTTTAGCTTCAAAATCCTTAAGACCTTTTTATTCCAAATAAAACTTCCCAAACAAGAAATGCAGCCATAAATTTAATTTATAGACAATTCACAAATAATTAAAATATATCATTAGATAAAAAATATATATATGAAAATAATAATCAGTTTAACATACAAAAATAAGACTTTATTAAAGAATAATTACTTTGTATCACTTTAAAAAGACAATTTATAATTTAACTTAAGAAACAATCAACTTTAACTCTTTCTTTAAAATATTTCATTGCATAATAAGAGTCATTTAATGAAGAATTTAAGTATCCCTTATACTAAAAAGTATCAGTTTTTGAAATCACTATAAATGGAAATCATAAAATTTAGATATATACATGAAAACTATAAATATACATTAATCAAACACTTACAAACATTTAAAAGAAAAGAATCGTGAGAAGAACTTAAACATTTCAATTATACTAGGTTCAAAACACATTAATATAAAAATTATTAATTCAATATTCTTAAAATAATTCACATATATAAAAACACTTTAGAGTATACACAAAACCCTTTTCCTTAGATTTTTTAGGATATATTTCATGATTATAAATCCTTATTCTCAAACATATCCCTAAAGAAAACCACAATATATATAAACTTCAACTCATTCAAACTAAATACCACTCAAAAAATTTAGAGAAAACATCATAAATAACCTTACCAAATTATTATAATTAAAAAATTCATAATTATAATAAATGAAATGAAAAAAATGATTTTTCATTCCAATACCAGTTTTTTAAAACTAAAAACATTTATTCAAAATGCATACTTTAAATCTGTAGATGGATAAAAACAAAATTAAATTAAATCAAATCAAATTAATTCCAATATTTTTTTTTGAAATGGCACAAGTTATTATCTAGTTAAAGTTACTTTAAATAAAAGTACACAAAATACCATGAAACCAATAAAAGTAGAGATAACCCATAAAATATCTACTAAATACCTATAAAAACCACATTCAAACTAATTACATCAAATATAATTATATATAATACACACAAACTATAAAATGAATTATCAAACCCTCACTAGTTAGGTTTCCATTATATCAGAACTTTTAATCAAGGTTATGTTGTTGTTAAATTATATTTAAATTGACATATGTCATGTTCAAAATATGAATGAAAATCATCCAATGAATTTAGATCATATAATGACCTTTTTGGAATATCATAAAGCGATAATAATGAATTAAGTTTCAATTTATTCTATTTAAAATCTTGTGTTTCTAAAATAACTTTTATAGAAACAAATTTAACCCAAGAATATCACATTTAAAAATATCAAAACACTAAAATATAATTTTTTTTAAATAAAATTTCAAAACATTCAGTCTATCATAAAACTTTCATAATAAATTGAAAATTAAATCCTTTGATATCAAAAAATTTCAAAGGAATTGTTAAAATTTATCATTTTATTTTAAGTCTTGATAATCTCATTCTTTAATTTTTTTGGAAAAACACTTTCACATATAAGTTTAAATTTTAAATTTTTAAAAAATATTATAAGATAATTCATTAAATCTATGCATCCAGATAAACCATTCTATAGATTAATTAATAAATAAATAAATAACCATGTATATCATCAAATAAATAAATAAAACATATCAAGATACATAAATAAATGTTTCAATCAATTATATTATCAATGATAACCATTAAGGAAAACACTAAATAATAATAAGGGGTATCTAATAAATTAAAATAATAAAGAATAAACCCGGTAATAAGTTCAAGAGAGAATAATGTGGATTATCCAATTTTGAGTGATGGGGAAACCACCCCCATTTATAAGACAGTCACCTCATTTAGACCTATTAGTGCAGCTCACTCGATATGTGTCACGAATCGTCCTCGGGGCCTGTGTCGTGACTACCCCAAGCCCACCTTCCATAGGTCAGGGGCTAGAAACTAGCACCAAAGGCGTAAATCCCTAAGCTGGGAAGACATTTCCTTTATGAAAGTAAACAAACAAAACAGAGTACGCAACAGGAAGTAAACACTAATTAAAAATGAATACAAAAGAGTGTGCTGGAAAGTAAATGGGCTAGTATACAAACCCAACTGAAAAAAAAGTAAAAGTAAAGGGAAAAACAACTGAAAGTAAAGAGCAGATCCTGGATCATCCTCCGGGGATTCCTACCTGAAGGGTAGGTATAGATGGCCACCTCAGCACCCATGTCCGTCAGTCTCCACCGTGTTCCGACTCGTCGCAAGGTCCACCTCTGGGTACCATCCAGTCATGGTGCTCTCGGCCTCCGTCAGCGTTGTCCATCATCTGCATCCAACACAACGTGGTGCGGGCATAGCCCGTGCAGGGGTGAGTATAGCAATACTCAGTAGGGACCCCGAGACCCATGAGGTCTCACAATATCCACTAACGATAAGAAAAAGAAGAAAGATACAACCACAAAGTATCAACCAACCCTACTTAGGTATATACCCATACATATACCTAAGTTACCAGTCACAGTCCATCTTTAACTCACAAGCCCAAGCACAACTCAGTCCACACAAGAAGTAAAGTCAAACACCATGATGATAATGGTTGAAAGACATGACTCAGCTCACACAGGTATGCCACAATTTTAGAGAGATATAGATGATCAGATGTAGCCACTGGATCATCTAAGCTGTCAGACCCACACAGGATACAGTCCAGCTAAGCTGTCGGACCCACACAAGATACAGTCCAGCTATCTCGTCTAAGCTGTCGGACCCACACAGGATACAATCCAGCTAAGCTGTCGGACCCACACAGGATACAGTCCAGCTATACTAGAGTAATAGAGATGATCAGATGTAGTTACTGATTCATCTAAGATATTGGACCCACACAGGATACAGTCCAGCTACTCTGTCAGAACTGCCGAACCCACACAGGATTCCGTAACAGTTGTCATCGTCCTCGAACCCACGGAGGATTCCAGTACGGTAGTCAACGCAGTCGCAGCCAGCTCTAGGGTTCTCACACACAGCACACTCGATTTCAGGAGGGTCCACTTCTCGAGCAAAGGGGTTGATACATCAACTATCACGAAGTCCTGAGTTGATGTATCCCGAAGTTCTGTCTCGTCAAAAGAAACCCAACGCGAAAGACGGTGCGTCAATCGGACGCCCGGTCTAAGAGTTATTGGCTTTTCCGTTCCAGGGGCCCGGTTGGATTTACGCCCGATCCAAACCCGGCCATTTTTCAAGTCTTCCAAAACTCACTAAGAGTATCGCAAAATTACCGCCTCATCGCGAGGATCCTAGTGCCATAGACGGCGCATTGATCCGACGCGTAGTCTAGAAGACATTCGCGTTTAAGAGAAACGGGCCCGGCCCGTCAAGCCCAGTGGGCTAGCGGGTCGGCTCGACTTGGTTTGGCGGTTCCGACCCGGTTGGGGGTCGGCCCAGCCTAGTGGGGCGCATCCCACCTAGGGACTCGGCCTTGTGGGTTCGACCTAGATAGGGGTTCGGCCCTACCCGGTGGGACGCGGCCCACCCGCGGACTCGACCCGAGTCACGGGCCGGTTTGGCTCGCCCGGCGGCACCGAGCAGCGTCGCCCCTCCTTGTTGCCCGGCCAGCCGAAGCCGGCCAATTTTTCTCCGGCGCGAGCGGCCCGAGGTTGCGGGTCGTAGTTTCTTCACACACAGCACCTGCAGGTGTCGCGGTTTCCTTCATCCCGGCTGGCAGGCGGTCGGCCGGTTCACCTACCGAAGCGGCCCGCTCAGCGCGATTCGTGGTCTTCTGTGCAGCGTGGCACCGCGGTCTTCTGCCCGGCCGGCCTTAGTCGGCCGGTTCGTCCAGCAAGCAGCCTGCGGATGCGGGCCGCACCTCCTCCAAACGGCACCTATGGGTGCCACGGTTCACCAGCCCGGTCGGCAGTAGCCAGCCGGTTCTTCAGCCTGAGCAGCCCACGGTTGCGGGCCGCGGTTCTCCTCCACACGGTCGATGCATGGCCGCCACTTCCGGTCACTGCCGCCTCCGGTCACTGTTGCCAAAATAATCACAAATCCATTGGAGGGTCCTCGGGCTATGTTCGTTCGGCCCGTTCCCTCCACGTTAGGCGATAACAAAAGGATGAAGACAATCCAATGCATTCATCAAGAATGAGGTATAATCTTATTCACTTAAAATTATACAAAAACCACCTACCTAGATTCAAGAACGTTGTTCTCTTGTCGGTGTCGCGGAAAGAGAAATCGAAGACGACGTCGTACGTTGCACCCGTCACACGCCGCCGATTCCGGGCTCGAGCGTTCTTCCTCGTTCTTCGTCGGAAAGGACGTCGTTCTTCAACGAATATGTTCTTCCTCCTTTGTTGGAGATGTTCTTCGTGGAATGAACTCTTTCCTTCTAATCCTCCCAAAGTTCCCCCAACAAAATATTTTCCAAGGCCAATATAATAAAAAGGATCCCCAACATTAATATTACATGCATTCAAAACAATTCAAATGAATTGTTGACACCACAAATTAATTAAAGAAGACTTTAATTAATTATGTTGGCACAATTAATGGAGGGAGGTGGAGAGGCTCCACCATTATGTGGAAGTTCAAAAGTTAAAATGGGTTCATGGGACTTAAAGGGGGAGTTGAGGGGTTAGGTGCTCGTGTGGGCCCCACCACACATTATCCTCTCATGGGAGGTTATGTGGGGTGTAGGCCCCACCTCCAACTTCCCTTTGGAGGAAATAACCACCACTTAAAAATAAAATTGTGTAACACAACAATTTTATTTAATTTATTATGAATCCCCAAAATATAAATTTCATCCTGTATAAAACGCAACTGCAGTAAAGGTCCCCTTAAGCGAATTTCGGCGCTGCGAGTTCATCGGTGTCCTCGAATTTCAATTCCGAGCACCGGTTCAAAAGATAGAAAAACCCGCATGTACGTTTACTGAATGTACTCGAACAAAACTTCATAAATTGATTCCGGGCACACCGGGCCTCAGAATTAGGCGCTGTCAAAAACTGCAGACTCGTAAAATTCCAAAGAATTTAAGAAAAAAACTTCCTTGAAATTTTCGGTTCTTTACAACATGTCCAATGCAACCCACTAATACTGGACAACGGGGATAACCCCAAACACCTCAGTGAGCAGAATGTGGATTATTCAATTTCCATATGAGATGAAGGATCGACGCTGAGGATGGTAGTGTTTGGGGCTCACTGAACTGGTAGTAAACCAAGTGCTACACACTCTTGTAAGGGAAGATATTAAATGGGTTGATGGTGTGATGTGAGCAGGGCGGTGTCATGCGGTGAGGTGAGCAGTGGATCTTCAGGTGCATGCTAACAAAATAAATCGGCGAGGGAAGTTTAAGGATCATGATTAAGGAGGAGTATAAATAATCACATATCTTAAACTTTGAGATGATCGATTCTTCTGAGGAGATCAAGGAAGAGTTGTAGCAATGGTTTGGTTCCGCAAGAGATTGAACAACATGAGTAAGGAAAACTCTATTAGTGTTCTATTTAAAAGATCAGGAAGGCTTTTATCAGCACTTTCAAAAAAGTTTTCATAGAGTAGTTTTATCAGCATTAAAATAGTAAGCACTGATAAAGTGGGTCTTTATCAGCACTAAAAAACATTGATAAAATGTATATTTATCAATGTTAAAATTCTAGAGCTGATAAAGATGTGTTTTATCAGCACTAACAATGTTCTGATAAAGACCTAATTTTAATAATATAATTAAAAAATTTAAATGTATATAATTATAAATAAATATTTAAATAATTAAAAGAATCTATTTATAAATATAATTATAAAAAATATATATTTATTTATTTATAATTATAATTATAAATATATATATTTAAAAATATTTGTATATAATTATAAATATAATAAATATATTTATTATAATTTTATAATTATTTAAATATATTTATTTATTTATAAGTATAATTATAAATAAGTATATTTAAAAATTATATATATATATAATTATAAACATAAATATATTATAATATATATTCATAGTTGAAGTGGGAAACTGCTACTACTGATGATGATTCTAATTGTGATTATGAAAATGAACTTGTTTTTTTATTTGTGGTTTATTTTTCTATATAAGAGAATGTTTCTTTATATGACCTTGTCTTTTTTCTTGCTTGCTTGTTATGTTTTTCTTTAACCTTTAATAAATGGTTAGGAGCTTTATCTTCTAGATAGATCTTTTTCATATATATAAAATTTTATATATATATATATATATTTAATAATATATAAATATATATAATTATAAGAATAATAAATATATTTATTACTTAAATATATTTATTATAATTTTATAATTATTTAAATAAATATATTTATTTATTTATAATTATAATTATAAATATATTTACCTGATTATATATATTTATATAATTATATATATTTATCTAATTATATATATTTACATAATTACATATATTTATATAATTATATATATATATTACCTGTATAGTAAATAAATATATGTATAAATAAATATTAAAAAATGATTAAATATATTTTTAACATTATTAATGAATATATAATAATAAATGAATAAATAAAATTAAAAAATATTAAAAATAAAGTGAATTCGTAACATTTACGTGAATTGTTGACACATAAAAAATGAATAAAAATGAATAAAAATCTGATATTGATTATATAAATAACAAAATTATTAAAAATGATTTATATTAATTATACAAAATATTAATAATTAAACTAAATCTAATTAAATTAAATCAAATCAAATTAAACACACACACACATAAATTCTTGATGAATGGATTAAAATAAATTTATATTAAAAATGAATAAATATAGAAAATACTAAAAATATAGATATATAAAAAGAATAAATAATATTAAATCAATAAATAGACTTGCGCACACACATACGTGTACACATGGTAGACATGCATATATACATATATACATCTACACACACAGATACACACACACATATACACATATAAACATACATACATATAGTTATACGTGTACATATATTTTAAATTATTTAATATCAATATAAATATATATTTATATAAATATATCCATCTATATATTATATAATTTTTTAAATAAAATATTAATATATTTTATTTATATATGAAATAAGAATTTAATTATAAAAAATGAATAAATATAAATAAATATTAAAATATATATATATACCTATTAATATTTAATATATTCATATATATCAATATATATTTTTATATGTCAAATAAGAATTTAATTATAAAAAAATTATTAAGCCACTTGGATCTCTACCTCAAGGGTTGGCCATTTAGGCAGCCTAATAGGGAATTCATGCTGAAGAGTGGGTGGGCCAAATCTTGTAGGAAGCATAGGGTGGTCCAAGGCCCTCGTGGGCCCATGCGTGTAGCATGAGCCCATATAGTGTGTGTGTGTGTGTGTGTGTGTGTGTCGTGTATGAGAGAGCCTATTCCCACAGCAGGCTACCGATGATAGGATGTGGCATAATCATATATAAACAAGTGGTAGAACCTCTATAATTTTTATGTGAGACTCGCATGAATTATCGCGGCCTTTATCAGTGCTAAAACAATCACTCATAAAGGCAACCTTTATCGATTATTTTTTCTAGCACTGATAAAATCTAGTGCTGAATAAATCCAAAACTGTAGTAGTGAAATGATTAAGCTATTAAAAATACAAAGTGAATGTCAATATATCATAAAGGATTTTATGATATAATGTATATATTTACATTGTATTTCAAGGAAAAATTTTATGGAATTGGTTCCAAAGGATAATGAAGTTGATATAGTTAGAAAGAGTTTTAAGTAGACAATAGAATTCATTAACATCATAACATTTGATGTTGTGGAGTTAAGGAGTTTGAATATGTTCAATGATTTGAACATTAGGAATATGATGTTGTACCTCTCTCTCTCATGGTGTTTTCATGATCACAAACACTCACCTATGTTTCTAACACTTTCTTTTAGGTGAGTTTTAGTGTTTTTATTGAATACAAAGTGATGGAATTCATGGAAGATTGAAGATTGTTTGAAGTATTTTTAAAATATTAGAAAAATCTCTTTTCATGATTTAATTCCTTGTAATAATCTTGGAAGAAACTTAGAATGAATTATAAGGAAGTGTAGGAGGCTCCACTTGAAAGTGGAGAAGTACAGACAACTCCAGCCACCCGGTTCAGGGCACCAGCTAGTCAATGCCATGTGTCCAGAGGTACAATGTGCCTAGAAGACCCACCAACTAGCCAGTGGTGAATGTAGAATCAATGTCATCGAGTAACAGTCCACCAATTATCTGATGGAGTTATACTAGTTAGCTGGTTCCAGTTCCAGAATCGAGGAAGTCACTAGGCATCCCACTGGCTACCTAGTGGTGGCTACCGGGTAACCGGTGGAATTACAACATCCAATCTAATACCAACACTTATTGTAGTCAAAATTCATTAAATCCATTATTCCATGGCTTCATGACCCTCAGGTTATTCAATAACCTTCCTGATCCTCTTAGAGCTTAGAAAAGAAGTCCCTTGGCCCCTTGGAAGTTTACATCGGTTACCAACGATGCTCTCAAGATTGATCTGACATCGAATCACTAGATTTATCAAAAACCTATCAAAGATACAATTTCATCTTCTCAATCTCTCATGGCTCTCAACCTTTATCTCAAATATTTTAACCCTATTTATAATCATCCTTAAACATATTTGTGAGCATCTTGTAATTGGTTTTCTAAAAAGCAAACCTCTCCCTTCTCAACTACCGTTTTCCAATGGGTTTTCACTCCAAAAAAGTGATAGATGAGTTCTTTGGCTACCAGAAAAGCTCAAGAGGGTACTTATAAACCAAAATTGTGAGTGATAGGTTTCTTGATCAATGAAAATATCAGGGGATTATTAATAATATAGACCTATTGAGTTGAGGGGTAGATACATAGGGGCTCAGGTCAAGATTTATCTGAACTCCTTATCAATTGTGTTTATCATCTATTTACTTTAACACATTACATCATTTATCATGTATTCACATAATTGAATAAATTTGATTCAATCACTTCCACACTTAATTAAATTTGATATTAAATTCATAACCTGTATCAAATTTATCAACTATCACTCAATCAATTTCTCATTTTATCAAATCAATATCATTAATATTTGAATTTATCTTTAGAGTCTGATTTAAATTTTTAAAAGTAAAATTCAACCCACTCTTTCCATATTTATCTAACCAATATGATTCTTAAATATCACCATTATTGTCACGACCTAACCCACAGGGGCCCACCTATCTAGGGATAGGTTGAGTGTGACTACCCCATTCTCACCTCCAATAGGTTAAGGGCTGGAAACCATCACTGAGTAGGCATATAATACACATGAGATGCATTAGCCTAAAGTACATGTATGCATGCACACATCTTTGATCCCATACAATGATGAAATATAAAACCACACAACTAATATTAATTCATGCATAACATATATCCCATAATCATAGTACGAAAAAAGTACTAAAAGTAATAAGGGTCAAAAATAATCACACCAAAATTGAAAAAAAAGTTCAACCTTCTAAAATAGGGGGACTACAGTCAAATGTGACTATTGGTATGAACCATAGTCTGTCTAGACCAATATAATCTCCATCTACTCCTGGTCCATCAATAACCCTATCGAATGGTCTGTCATCATCATAAGACATGACATGTGTGGGTAGATCCCATGTAGGGGTGAGTATAACAATACCCATTAGGACACCCCGAAATCACTAAGCAAAAATCATCAAGATAATAGTCAAATCATCATGGGTCATTTCATTCATAAATATGAGATGTATAGAAATACACATCTGAATATATTCAGGGTATACACTATGTATCAAGGTAAGGTCACAACTACATTTCCAACCTAAGATTCCGCTTGAGAGTTCGTAGAAACCGTCACCTAAGAGAACTCACTCTGCAAGTCTAATAGCATTGATGGAATTCATATAATATTTCATGATCATTGGGTCTCTCCATAAGTAAAAAAATTCTATAATTTGTAATATATTGATACACAGATGTGGGATCACACGCAGGTCCATGGGGTATACCAACAACTCAAGCTGAATTAACCTACTAAGTAGGGGATCAACGCTCATGTATATTGGTCATGTTGATTCCTAGAACCCTACTTAGGGTAGAATATGATATAGTATTATACCCTGGCCTCACAAAGTAATTTTGATAAGTATATCTGAAACTAATCCCTTTGAGGGGATCATAATACTATACTCAGAAACTAATGCCACACTATACCCTCTGGGGATGGATTGAGGGAACTCACCCTAAGGAAACTGGTCCATACTGAAGAGAACAAGGGTCTCATACCTTCCTAGGAAAAGTACATGGAATTTACTAGTAGTACACAACATTTCTTTCTAGACTAGGGGCTTCCTGTGTGATCCAACCTATGCTTGTGTACTCTAAGTTGTTCCCCTATACACTTGATTGTGCCCATCTACTTGGTCTTATCCGAGTATGGGGTCGTGTCCACGTACTCTACTCCTTCCCATGTTTCTGGCTATATATGTGCTCATGTATCCTCTGAGGTAATTTGAGATCCACCAACATTAGGTCACATATTGTATGAAATGTGTCTCATGTCATGTTATCCTTAACTTTCCACGAAAACTATAGCACCACTATGAGGGCTCCACACTATGTGTATCTCCGGATTACATGTCGTGAAACTCAGGATTTTCTAGAACCCTTGGTTCCTTCATGCATATTCCCTTGCTACTATCACCTCTGGATCCACCACCAATATCACTCAAGGATTGTGGATCTCATCCCACTAAGCCTTTACATCATCGGATATCCAATTCCGATCATCCAAACCGATCGAGAAACCATCATCATCGCATGTGCCATCGTTGCATGTCAAATTGGGAAAACAGGAACCTTTGAACCCATCTAATATACCTCTATTAATCCACTACTATCATCAAAACATGATCATTCCATCTATAATTAATCACTTTTACAACATTATTCCATTTCAATAAAGAGTGGTCACATAATGATCGGATATTGGGTATTCATCAAACCATGAGCCAAAGAAATTTCCCACGATGATCGTGTAAATAAATAGGGGAGAAATCCAAGAAACACAAGAGAGGAATGAACCTTGGATATTGTTCAGGTTGGAATTGATCCATTTTCATTATAATGATGAATGAATTAACCAATAATAATCAAATCAATTGTAAAATAAATCAATTGTCGATGCATGAATCAATTCTTGTTAGTGGAATTAATCCTTGTTCAACACAGAATATAAAATGGGGTGAATCCACATAAATAAAACACCCTAACTTTATATTTGATTGATAATTGATGAAGAACAGTTTAGATCCATTTTCATCTATGAGATCCACAAGTTCTGTTGGTGCTCTAATTGCCAATCCTTGATCTACTGTCAGTTGTTCAGGAATCCTCCAAGAATGATCCTCTAACGAATCTTCTCTCAATACTCAGGGTTATCCATAAAACCCTAAATTTTGAACATAAACATATATTTATAGGGTTTAATTATTTGTGTGATTTAATTAAAAAATTAAATAAATTATTTTATTATTTTATTATTTATCTGCCCATGATGGTGCCCAAGCCAAACACTAAGGATTATGTCATTCCTAGTGTAAAACCTACACACTAAACTCGACGAAATCCTTAAATTTTCGATTTGAGCCTCTATTCTAGATTTATTCCACTTTTTTAAGAAAACTACATGCACATGATATTAATATATTTAATATTTTTAAAATATCAATTTTGGACTCACCGAGTGTAATGGTCCAGACCTCCCTGGTCCATTACTTTTTCAAAATCCATTATTTGGGGTGTTCTGGGAGGCAACAGTAGCTCATTTCAAGAGTTTTCTAAAATTCCAGTTTTCCAATCAGTGACTCAGCATTGGTGACTTAGTGATGGTAGCTCAACGTTAGTAGGTCAGGGCATCAGTGAGTCAGGGAATAATTGGGTCAGGGAATTGGTAGTTCGAGGTGTCAGTGAGTCAGGGTGATAGTAGGTTGAGGTTTCGGTGAGTCAGGGAATTGGTAGGTTTAGGCATCAGTGATTCAGGGTGTCAGTAGGTCGAGGCGTCGGTAGCTCAATCATGGGTGAGTCAGGTGTTAGTGAGTAGTGTCAGTGACTCGCTGTTGGTGAGTCACATCGATGGCTCAGTGTTGGTGCCTCATCCGTCAGTGATTCAGGCATCGGTGACTCAATATTGGTGACTCATGTTGGTGGATCACCCATCGGTGACTCATTTCCATTTTTTCCCACTTTTTCCAATTTCACCCCTTTGATAATGCCTTTGATGTTAAATGAGTTAAATACTGAATTTAATGAGTTTTTGGTCTGTTTCAAATGGTATTTATCTCCTAAAAACCTAAATATTCCTTTGACTCTTAAATCGCGTGGTCTTGATCGTGATCTAGCTTTAATGGCCTTTGAAATAGTTTCCCCCATAGATTTAGGATATGGAATTTCTAAATCCAAAATCCTCTCTTCCTTTGAACCCTTCCACTTTCTCTTAGTGCACCGATAACCTTTATTCCTTGAGTAATTGTGTACTTGTGGTGTAGTAGTCTGTTCAGTTTTCCTTAGAGTCTTTCCTAATACCTGCACGACCCACTATTTCGGCGCAAGGAAGAACTGTTGATTTTCTTTTGTTCCAAGTAGGGATCCCTTCGTCTCTCTTTTATTTGTGTATCATGTAGGGTGGGTGTATTGATATATTCTTATGTTTATGGTTGAAATAAATTTAAAAAATATAATAAGAAGTAATAAATAAGGGGCTAGAAGTACAATGGTGATGAACTCTTTGTTTTATATTTTATCCTTGATCCATGTTGTGAATTTTATGGGTTGCATTATTTTGAAAATCATGGTCATTGGTGGTCTCTGTTTGCACACCTGTATGATTTGTGAATCACTACTGTAAGAATTGGAATATGGTTAATCACTTATATCTGGTTAATTGAATGGATGCCCTAGGATTGAACTTATTTTGTGATAACCCCTATTTTATCAAGTGGTATTAAAGAATGAGTGTTTTCTAAATCTGAATAAACTTTTCCTTTTTAGTGTGGTTGTGTGTTGTGTGTGGTTTTGTTCAGCCTTGTGTATGTGTTGTTCATGTGGTTTTGTGGTTGGGAGTATGGTTGTGTGTGTGGGGTGGTACATGTGGTGTAATAGAATCTCAGGTTGAGAGATTGATTGATTGTGGAATGTATGAACTTGTTATGCAGTGGGACTACATTTGGGAAGTGGTTGGGAAGTGGGGCTGCAGGACTGGGTTGTGTCATGTTCATGTTTATGGGTGTGTTGGGTGTGGTTTTTTTGTATAGTGAGGCTACCAAGTGTAGTATTAATGAGTTGTGTTAGGGGTTTTACTTTTTTAGAGGAAGGACAGGGCTTCCTGATTTTAATAATGATGGTGGCAGTGGTTTAATGGGTGTTAGAATAGATTCTTTTACCTTTTCCCTTCTTTCTTGTTTGGATTTGGAAGTGGTTGGTATGGTTGCTTCTCCTTATAATGGTTATAGTGTTTATTAGTTGCCCGGGTAGTGATGGAATAAATAAATAAATTGATAATGTAGAATGAAAACTGGTTAAATGAATTGGTTGGGGGTATGTTTTGAGTTGTGACTTGTAGTTAAGCGGTGTTCATTTATCAACTTACAGAAGTGACCATCGTTCGTGGTGGTACGTGCATGTAGGGTTGGCAGCAAGGTCATTTTTGGTGTGGGATGGTTTTTTTTTTGAAAACTCATAGGTTGGGATGAGTGTTTGGTACCTATATATATATATATACACATGTAGTTTCTTGTGATTTCTATACGCACCCCACCCCCATCATTATGGGGGAGGGTGTTATTTCCCAACATTTGGGTGGGGTGATAGAAGGATGGTTATTGGATCTTCTCTGCTCCCTCTTCTAGGCATTGGTATCCACTAGACTCTCTGGGCAGGTTGTGGTGTGGTTGTAGGGCCCACGTGTCTGCAGGTGAGGTGTGCTTCCCAGGTGTCTTTTGGATGAGTTGTGTGGTTATTCCTAGGTGTATTTAGGATGGGGTTTTTGTTTGTGTCCTAGGTGTTTATGGGTGATATGTGATGTGGTATGTGTCCTAGGTGTGTGCAAGAAGGTTGTGATAGTGGGTCTTGTGGAAGAGTGTGGTAGCATTAGGATGTTTGATGTTAGGGACGAGTTGTTAACCAGTGTAAAGTGGCATGGGGTACTCAAATATAGATGTTCCTATTACTTTATTTTACTTTATTTTCATTATTTGGTGAACATGTCTTGGTGATTTTGGGGTGGATAGTATACCTTGTTATGTACTTTTTAGTTTCTGTTGTTTTCTCACAGGGGAATTAGTATGATTCTCCCACTTGTGCATGGGTGACTTTGGTTTTTCCCTACTGAGTATACTTGTATTCTCACCCTATGTATATAAAACAATTTTCAAGTTTCTAAGGAGATTACATGGACCATGCTATACCTTACTAGCTTATATGTTGGCGATGGTTATTGTGTCATTTCTTAGTTTTATTTTGATACTTACTTTAGATTTTTCATTGTATTTTTAGAATTTTTACTTTAAACATGCATGTGGGATGGATTTTGGTTTCTTTATATATATGTGTCTTTGAGTTTCTTGAGGTTGATACATCTTATCTTCCAATCTTGGTTACTATAAAAAGGGTAATTCTTTCCATTTTTGTAAGATTTCTATACCCTTGGTGTTGTTCGCCAGTCTATGGCCTATTGGAGGCAGGAATCGAGGGTCATTATCTCTCCTTCATCTTGATTAAAGAAGGTCTTGGCATCTTTTTATACCTTCCCTCATCTTGAAGAAGGTGGGTCATGATAGAATGGTATCAGAGGCTGGTGGTTGAGAGATAGGATGGAGTTTGGAGTTAGGCACAATGAGGATTGCATGGGTTGTTAGGGAAATAGTCTCAGGTGATCTTGGTGTGTGGCATAGGTCAGGGAAGACTGGATAGGACATAGGATTTTAGGGCCCCCCGTGATCCGATGTAAGGACTATGAGCTTACCAAACGACCAAGTGAGGATACACCGATTGCGAGGTATAGACCCTAGGAAAGGTACATGCATCATAATGACTTGTGTTCTTATTTTTTTTGGGTGTTTTGGGGAATTAAAATAAAAAATGAGTTAAAATTAATCCTAAATAAATTCCATACTACTTGGACTTATGAATTCCTCGTTTAACTTTCATCTATGACACTCGGTCATCGTCCATGAGTGTATCAGATAGTGGAGGCTCAACAGGACAATTCGGTTGATCGGGAGAGGGTTGATCTAGAGGAAGAGGACAATCAGTGGTAGAATATGATTCATGCTTTTTAGTGACAAACTTTGGGAAAGTATGAGGGTAGTGTCTCAGACATAGAGATGGAGGGTTGGATTGAGGAGCTGGTGATCACTTTCAGCTTGATTCGGGCTCCGAAAGAGTACTGGGTTCCCCTGGAAATAATCCAGATGAGGGGAGAAGCATATCAATGGTGGATGCTTTACCTCAGGGAGAGGAAGGAGACCGATGTTCTGTGGGTTGACTTTGAGAAGGAGTTTTGAGAAGAATTCCTTTCTTCGATGATAAAGGCTGAGAAGCGATAGGATCTACTCTACCTCCAGCAGGGGAGTATGTCAGTACGGAAGTTGGGGATCAAGTTCAAGGATCGCCTTCACTTTGCTTCAGACCTCTTTCTAGATTAGAAGTCTTGGGAAAGATGTTTAGAGAAGGTACTCTATCCTTCCTTCCAGTACACAGTTTCTCCCTTCACCCTACTGACATACTTAGGGGTTCAAAAGAAGGATGAGGTGGTGGAAAGGATGAACTCATGAGGAGGTCTACCATGAGAAGGGATCTAGTCAAGTTCTTCAAAGGGGAAGGCTGTCAGCAACAAGTCTCCATCATTAGGACCTTCCAGGTTTCGGCCAGTGGGGAGTCGACCTTAGCAGTTCCAGTTTCAACATTATGGTCCTATTCCTTTTCATTTAGGCTTGAGACTGAGGCATTTTACTTGTGGAGTTCATGGTCACCTTCATATTTAGTTCCCAATTCGAGCTCAGTGTGTCGGAGGTGGGTAGGTTTAGTGCCCACCTCAATAGAAGTTGTTAGCCAGGCTATTTCAGCAGCAGGTATAGTAGGCTCTTGCTCTACTGAGGGGAGATAGGGTAGGCGGAGGCCAACCTTAGGGTGTTCCACAGGGACCTCAACCCAAGAGTGGTCAGGGAGGTGACTGAGAACATAGGGGAAGAGGATCTAGGCATGGTTAGTTTCTTGTCGTAGAGTTAGTAGTTCCAATAGGGCCAGATATCGTTTGAGTTACGATTAGTTTGTTCAGTACTCTTGTTTTCCCCTTGTTTGATTTATGATATTTTCACTCCTTTGCTACACCCAGTCTATCCCATTCTCTAGGAATGGAAATATATAGATTTTCCATGCCCTTGGTGTTGATTACACTAGTTAGAGGTCAGAACAGCTTGTTTGATGTTTTTCGAGGATGTAGACTGATGTTGGGGCTACATCAGTCTGGTGGGGATATCTTTCTGCTACAAATGCATCCATATGATATTATCCTTGGAATCAACTATTTGTAATCTATTCATGATTTTATCGATTGATTATATAGAAGGGTCATGTTTTTAGACGTGGGTGTCCAACATGTGGCTTTCATTGGAAAGAGAATTCGTCTGATGGGCAGTCGGTGTGTGGAGCCTTTCCTTTCCTTATTGACCGAGTTGTTAGTGGAATCAATGGGTTCTGAGATGATATAAGTCTTGGGATTTATTAGGGATTTCTTTTATGTTTTCCCCAAGGAGGTTGTGACTCTACTCCCTCAACATGATGTTGAGTTCAGGATAGACTTACAACCCAGTGCTAGTCTGATTTTGATGGCTCCTTATCAGATGGTGCATTCTGAGCTATGGGAGTTTCGGATATAGATTTACGATCTGATGAATAAGGGATTTATCCGGCCTAATTTTTCACCATGGGGTGCTTTGGTCTTTTTTGTGAAGAAAGAATATGGTGGTCTGAGACTGTTTATAGATAACCAGAGGTCGAATTGGGTAATGGTCAAGAACTGTTACCCTCTCCCAAGGATAGGTTGTCTTTTCAACAAGTTGAGGGGAGCAAGTTGGTTTTCTAAGATCGATCAATGGTATGGGTTTCACTAGTTGAGGGTGAAGTAGGGTGAAATCCCAAATACTACTTTCAGGTGTAGGTATGGGCACTTTGAGTTCATGGTTATGCCATTCAGTGTTAAAAATGCACCATTCATATTCATGGGGCTTATGAACTCCTTATTTTGTGAGTTCTTGGACCGGTTTGTCATCATATTCATTGATGAAATCCGGATCTACTCAAAGTCATAGGAGGAGAATACTAATCATATTAGGACTATCCTAGAGGTCCTTAAGCACCATTATCTCTACAGAAACCTATCCAAGTGAAAGACACAAGAGGTCCACTTACTTGGACATGTGGTGTCTTATTAGGGTGTATTAGTGGTCCTATCGAAGGTCGAGGAAATTTTTTTATGGGAAGCACCCAAGAATGTGGTAGAGGTTCATAATTTTCTTGGTTTGGCGGGAAATTACTCGAGATTCATACCTAATTTCTCTCAATTAGCGGCTTCATTGATGGTTCTGACCAGAAAAGGCCAAGATTTTGTGTAGAGAGAGTAGTTCTAGGCATCATTCGGCTATCTAAAGAGGAATTTGGTCAGTGCCTTAGTGCTCAAGTTACCAGAGGAAGGGGTGATGTTTGAGGTTTTTTGAGATGCTTCCCGTCTGGTCTTAGGGTGTGTACTGATGCAGAAATGGGGATTGATATCCTATGGGTCTAGGAAGTAATGTACCCATAAATGTAACTATGACATACATGATCTGGAGTTAGCAGCAGTCATGTTTGTGCTAAAATTGTGGTGACATTACCTCATTGGAGAGAGCTTTGTGGTCTTTACGGATCACAAGAGATTTAGGTACATCTTTTCCCAGTGAGATCTAAACTTGAAGCAATGGAGGTGGATGTGGTTTCTCCATGATTATTATTTTGATATATCTTACACCTTGGGTAAGGTAAATGTCGTGGCTGATGATTTGATCAGTAATTCGTAGAAGGAGGTAGTTCGGGAATCTGAGGATACTTAGAGAGCAATGTAGGAATTGGATACCTTTAACTTAGATATATAAATGGATAGAGGTAGAGGTTGCCTTTTTTAGATGATGTTGCATTCATCTCTAAGGCAGAAGGTGGAGGAGTCTCAGTGGGGATACTCAGAGGTAGAGGTAATGTGTGATCACTTTGACTGGGGTGATGCTCCGGAGGAATGGTCAAAGGATGGTCAGAATTGAATGTTTTTTCATGAGATGTTGTTTGTTCCAATGGTGATGTGTGAATGAGTTCTCTGTGAGTTTCATAGGTCACACCTAGAAGTACACCCAAGATTTTTCAAGATGTATCGTGGCTTGAGGGAATATTTTTGGTGGCCCTGGATGAAGTGGGTAGTGGCGGAGTTTGTGGAAAAGTTCCTACTGTGGTAGCAGGTGAAGGCTGAGAACTGAGTTCTCAGTGGTTTGTTGCAGCCCTTATATTTCCCTAAGTGTAATTTGGATGAAATCTCAATGGATTTAGTCACAGGGCTACTCAAGGCTCAGGGAGGATGCGATGCAATTTGGGTAATAGTGGATTGGTTGATGAAATCGGATCACTTCTTAGCGATTAAGGAATCGATCATAGTAGATGCCTTAGCATAGAGATATGTGGATGAGGTGTTGAAGATGCATGAGGTCCCTATATACATCATCGTAGATTGGGATATGCATTTTACTTTGTGATCCTGGAGGGTATTGAAGCATGATTGTGGAGCTCAGTTACGCCTCAGCACTGCTTTCCACCCTCAGACAGATGGGCAGACAAATAGGGCCATCTATACATTGGAGGACATGCTGCGAGCATGAATCTTGGACATTGGTGGGTCTTGGGTGCAAAATTTTCCCTTGGTATAGTTTTAATACAATAATATTTATCACTCTTACATTAGAATGGTTACATTTGAAGATTTATACCGAAGAACGCGTTGTTTACCTTTATATTGGACAGAAGTTGGGGAGGCAGCTGTTCTTAGACCGGACATGGTGCATAGTATGACCGAGAAGGTGCATATTTTCCATGATAGGATGAATGAAACATAGGACTGGTAGAAGTAATATGTATATCATAGGAGAATGCCCTTGGAGTTTGAGGTTGGGGACCATGTGTGCTTGAAGGTTTTCCTTCGACGTGGGAAGTGGTGGTTCGACAGAGGGAGTAATCTTTCTCCCAAGTTCATCAAACCTTTCGAGGTGTTGGAAAAATTTGGCAAGGTGTCATACTAGTTTGTGTTTCCACTATAGTAGAGAAGGATCCATGATTTCTTTCATGTCTCCCAACTTCATTAGTATCTTCACGATGACTCTCATGTCATTGATTAGGGAGAGTTGGATATCAAGGATGATGGAACTTTTGTGGAGCATCCATTAAAGATCCAGGATCATCAGGAGAAGGTGCTACATGAATATACCATTCCTTTGGTTTATATGTTGTGTAGGCATGGTGTCCTGAATAAGAGTACTTGGTAGAGGGAGACACATATGTGTTCCCAGTACCCAGAGTTTTTTTGAGTTTTTCTTGTGTTTTTTTCTTTGTGATGTATTACTTGAATCTTGTTTTCTATTATATGAGTTGTTTCCTTGTTCCATAATGTGTGAAAAATTCCTAACATGTGAAAAGTTGGAGGCCTGATTCCTAATTGATATTCATTAATTGATATGCGATTGAACCCATACGGGTGAGTCAGTGCTGCCTAGAGCGGATAGTATCTTGACATGGAGGGAGGAATTGCCTGATTCATGTGTTAGAATAGTTGGTGCTTGTGTGGGGTATGTTTTGGATTTTTGGGTTAGCATATGTGGGAGGATTTGTTCTTGGATGTTGAGGTTTCACTCCAACTTTAGAACAACATGGGGTGGTTTTTCCTTGAGAGGTATCTTATGAGGTGGTTTTCTAGACCCCTCTTTCTTTTGGGTTTGGTTTTGAATTCTTGAGGGTGAGAATAGTTTGAGAGGAATATAATGTAATGTCTTGGACCTCCCAGGTCCATTACTTTTTCAAAATCTAGTGTTTGGGGTATTCTGGGAGGCAATGTTTTCTCATTTCAAGAGTTTTCCAAAATTCCAGTTTTCCCATTGGTGACTCGTCATCAATGACTCAGCGTCGGTATCTCGTTATCGGTAGGTTAGGGTGTCATTGAGTTAGGTCATCAGTGATTCAGGGAATTAGTAGGTCGATGCTTCGATGATTCAAGGTGATGGTAGGTTGAGGTGTTGGTAATTCAGGGTGTCAGTAGGTCAAGGCATTGATGATTTAGGGCGTTGGTAGGTCGAGGAATCAGTAGGTCTGACATCGGTGAGTAGCATCGGTGACTCACTGTCGGTGAGTCATTTTGGTGGCTCGTCATCGGTGTCTCATTTTTCGGTGAGTCAGGCATCGACGACTCACTGTCGGTGACTCGTGTCAGTGTCTCACCCATCGGTGATTCATTTCCAGTTTTTCCACTTTTTCCAGTTTTTCCCCTTTGATGTTTCCTTTGATGTTAAATGAGTTAAATACCATATTTAAGTAAATTTTTTTCCATTTAAAATGGTATTTATCTTCTAAAAACCTTAAGCTTCATTTGACTTCTAAACAGCATGGTCTTGATCATGATCTGTCTTTAATGGACTTTGAAAGAGTTTCCCCCTATAGATTTAGGATCTGGCCTTTCTAAATCCGAAATTCTCTCTTCCTTTAAACCCTTATGTTTTCTCTTGGTGCATCTAGAACCTTTTTTCCCCAAGGATTCATGCGCTTGTGGTGTAGCAGTCTGTTCGGTTTTCCCCTATAGCCTTTCCAACTGCTTGTGTGACCCACTATTTTGGTGCAAGGAGGAACTGTTGATCGTCTGTTGTTCCAAGTAGGGAACCCTTCATCTCTATTTTATTTGTATATCATGTGGGGTGAGTGTACTGATATCTTCCTATGGTTACAGTTGAAACCAATTTAACAAAGATAATAAGAAGTAATAAAAAATGGTCTGGAAGTATGATGGTGATGATTGCTTTGTTTTATATGTTATCCTTGATCCATGCTATGAATTTTATGGGTTGAATTATTCTGAAAATCATGGTTGGTAGTGGTCTCTATTTTCCCACCTGTATGATTTGTGAATCACTTCTGTAAGAATTGGAATCTGGTTAATCACGTATATCTGTTTAATTGAATGGATGCCTTGGGATCGAACTTATTCCGTGATAACCCCTATTTTATCAAGTGTAATCAAATAATGAGTGTTTTCTAAATCTAAATAAACTTTACCTTATTGGTGTGGTTGTGTATTGTGTGTGGTTAGGTTTTTCCTTGTGTATGTGTTGTTCATATGGTGTTGTGGCCAGGAGTGTGGTTATGTGTGTGGGGTGGTATAGATGGTGTAATGGAATATCAAGTTTAGAAATTAATTGATTGTGGAATGGATGAACTTTTTATGCAGTGGGACTACATTTGGGAATTGGTTGGACAGCGGGGCTGCAAGACTGGGTTGTGTCATGTTCATGTTTATGGGTGTGCTAGGCATGGTGTTGTTGTACAGTGGGGCTACCAAGTGTGGTAGTAATGAGGTTTTTTAGGGTTTTTACTTGTTGAAAGGAAGTATAAGGCCACGTGAATTTTAATAATGATAGTGGCAGTGGTTGAATGGGCGTTAGAATGGATTATTTTACCTTGGTCCTTCTTTCTTGTTGGGCTTTGGTAGTGGTTGGTATGGTTACTTAACCTTATAATGGTTGCAGTACTTGGTAGTTTCTCGGGTAGGGATGGAATAAATAAATAAATTGATAATTCATAATGAAATCTAGTTAAATTAATTAGATGGGGGCATGTTTTGAGTTGTGACTTGTAATGAAGAGGCATTCATTTAGCGACTTACGGAATTGATCGTCGTTTGTGGTGGTACATGCATGTAGTGTTTGCGGCAAGGGAAGTTTTAGTGTGGGATGGTTGTTGTTTTAAAAACCCATAGGTTGGGATGAGTGTTTGTTACCTATATATATACATGTAGTTCCTTGTGATTTCTATATGTACCCCACCCGTGTTGAGAACTACATGACGAACACCCCCATTGTTGTGGGGTAGGGTTTTCTTTCCCAACATCCCATAGAGAGGATGGATGGATGGTTATTGTCTCTTCTCTACTCCCTCTTCTAATCATTGGTAACCATAGACTCTCTAGGTATGTTATGGTGTGGTTATGAGGCCCAGGTGTCTGTGGGCAAGGTGTGCTTCCCAGGTGTCTTTGGGATGAGTTGTGTGGTGATTTCCAAGTGTATTTGGGATGGGGTTGTGTCTTATGGACTAAGTTTTTACATATGAGATGTGATTTGTTATGTGGCCCAAGTGTGTGTGGGTAGGTTGTGATAGTGGGGCTTGTGGAAGAGCGTGGTAGCATCCGGATGTTTTCCATTAGGGATGAGCAATTAACCAGTGGTAAGTAGTGCAGGGTACCCAAATATCTATGTCCTTATTACTTTACATTACTTTACTTGCGTTATTTAGTGAGTGTGTCTTGGTGAGGTTAGGGTGGATAGTATACCATGTTAGATGCTTTTTGAGTTTCTGTTGTTTTCTCATGGGAAAATTAGTATGCTTCTCCCACTTGTGAATGGGTGACTTTGGTTTTTACCTACTGAGTATACTTTTATGCTTGACCTATGTATATAAAACTATTTTCAAGTTTCCAGGGAGATTATGCGGACTGTGTTGGACCTTACTGGATTGGACGTTGGGGATTATTGTTGTGTCACTGCTTAGTTTTATTTTGGTACTTGCTTTGGATTTTTCCTTGTATTTTTAACAGTTTTACTTTAAACATTCATGTGGGTTGGATTTTGGTTTCTTTATATATATATATGTGTCTTGGAGTTGTTTGAGGTTGATACATCTTATCTCCCAATCTTGTTTACTATAAAAAGGGTAATGCCTCCAATTTTTTGTGATATTTCTATACCCTTGGTGATGGTCACCACCCCAGGACCTATTGGAGGTGGGACTTGGGGGTTATTATCTCTCCTTTATCTTGAGGAAGGAATTTCTCAACATCTTGATATCCCTTCCCTCATCTTGAAGAAGGCGGGTCATGACACTGAGCCTTGGAATCTCATGTTGTCACAAGGTTTGGCTCTGAAAATATTACTAGATATATTTCAAAGCTTTACATGAAAAAAAGAGACATTTCATTCTTCCCACCTTTGGTATTTTCATCTCAAAAAGTGAAAAAGACTACTTAAAAAGGTGTGGGTACTTAGATCACATATGAGTCTCCCACTCCCAAGTTCTCTCCTAAAGTCTCTTGCACTTACAGATTCAACCATACAACATTATCCTTGGAATCAACTAGTTGTAATCTATGCATGATGTTATCGACTGCATCTAGAGAAGAGTCATGTTTTTAGATGTGGGTGGCCAACATGTGGCTTTCATTGGAAAGTGAATTTGTTTGATGGGCGGTCGGTGCCTGGATCCTTTTCTTTCCTTCTTGGATGAGTTTTCAGTGGAATTAGTGAGTGATGAGATGATGGAGGTCTTGGGATTTATCAGGGAGTTCTTGTATGTTTTCCCCAAGGAGGTTGTGACTCTACCCCCTCGACATGATTTTGAGTTCAGGATATACTTACAAACTGATTCTAGTCTGATTTTGATGGCTCCTTATTAGATGGAACCTTCTGAGATTTGGGAGTTGCGGATCTAGATTTATGATCTGATGAAGAAGGGATTTATCTGGCCTAATTTTTCTCCATGGGGTGCTCTGGTCTTGTTTGCGAAGAAGGAAATGGTGTTCTAAGACTCTATATAGACTACCAGAGGTCGAATAGGGTAACGATCAAAAACTGTTACCCTCTCCCAAGGATAGGTGGTATTTTCAACAAGTTGAGGGGAGAAAGTTGGTTTTTTAAGATTGATCTATGGTATGGGTATCACCAGTTGAGGGTGAAGGAGGGTGAAATCCTGAAGACTGCTTTCAAGTGCAGGTATGGGCACTTAGAGTTCATAGTTATGCCATTCAGTGTTAAAAATGCACCATTCATGTTCATGGGGCTTATGAAATCTGTTTTTTATGAGTTTTAGGACCAGTTAATCATCATATTCATCGATGACATCCTGATCTACTCGAAGTCATAGGAGGAGCATACTGGTCATCTTAGGACTGTCCTAGAGGTCCTTCAGCACCATTATCTCTACATAAAGTTATCCAAGTGTAGGACACAATAGGTCCACTTCCTTGGAAATGTGGTGTCTTAGTAGGGTGTAGTAGTGCTCCCATCGAAGGTCAAGGCAGTTGTTTCTTGGGAAGCACCCAAGAATGTGGTAGATGTTTACAGTTTTCTTGGGATGGAGGGATATTACTAGATATTCCTACCGATTTATCTTGAGTAGTGGATTAGTTGATGGTTCTGACCATAAAAGGCTAATATTTTGTGTAGATAGAGCAGTTATAGGCACCATTCAGCTATCTAAAGGGGAATTTGGTCAGTGCCTCAATGCTCAAGTTACCAGAGGAAGGGGTGATGTTTGAGTTTTTTTGAGATACTTACCATATGGTCTTGGGGTGTGTACTGATGCAGAAATGGGGATTGATATCCTATGGGTCTAGGAAGTAATGTCCCCATGAATGTAACTATTCCATACATGATCTGGAGTTAGCAGTAGTCGTGTTTGCACTGAAATTGTGGTGACATTACCTCATTAGAGAGCGCTTTGTGGTCTTTACGGATCATAAGATAGTGAGGTACATCTTTTCCAAGTGAGATCTAAACTTGCAACAGTGGAGGTGGATGGATTTTCTCTATGATTATTATTTTGAGATATCTTACACCTTAGGTAAGGTAAATGTCGTGGGTGATGCTTTGAGCAGGAAGTCACAGAAGGAGGTAGTTTGGGAATCTGTGGACGCTTAGAGAGCAATGGAGGAATTATCTAGCTTTAACTTAGATGTAGGAATGGATGGAGATAAAGGTTTACTTTTTTATATTATGGTGAATTAATATCTAAGGAAGAGGGTGGAGGAGTCTCAGTGGTGAGACTCGGACGTAGAGGTAATGCATGAAAACTTTGACCCGGGTGATGCTCTGGAGGAATGGTCAGAGGATGGTCAGAATTGAATGTTATTCCATGAGATATTGTTTGTTCCAGTGGCGATGTGTAAATGAGTTCTCTATGAGTTTCATATATCACACCTATAAGTACACCCAGGATTTTTCAAGATGTACCATGGCTTGAGGGAACAGTTTTGGTGGCCCGGGATGAAGTGGGCAGTGGCGGAGTTTGTGGAAAAGTGCCTACTCTGGCAGCATGTGAAGGCTAAGCATTGTGTTCTCAGTGGTTTATTGCAACCCTTATATTTCCCTAAGTGGAAGTGGGATGACTTCTCAATGGATTTAGTTACAAGGCTACCCAGGGCTTAGGGAGGATGTGATGCAATCTGGGTAGTAGTGGAATGGTTGATGAAATCAGCTCACTTCTTAGTGATTAAGGAGTCGAGCATAGTAGATGCCTTAGCATAGAGGTATGTGGATGAGGTGGTGTAGATGCATGGGATCCCTATATCCATCATCATAGATCGGGATACATGTTTTACCTTACGGTCTTGTATGGTATTGCAACATGATTTTGGAGATCAGTTATGCCTCAGCACTGCTTTCCACCCTCAGACAGATGGATAGACAAATAGGACCATCCATACATTGGAGGAAATGTTGCGAACATGCATCTTGGACATTTGTGGGTATTGGGTGAATCATTTTCCCTTGGTAGAGTTTGAATACAATAATAGCTATCACTCTTCCATTTTAATGGTTCTGTTTAAAGATTTATACAGAAGAATGTGTTGTTTAGATTTATGTTGGACAGAAGTTGGGGAGGCAGCTTATAACAACCCTGTTTTTTATTACACACTTAAACCTGATTTATTATATAAAATCTTCACTTGATACAACATAGAAGATCGATAGGTCTAGTGTCTTTGGGCCTTAGGAACATTACATAACATCTTAGAACATAAAACACACAACATCTTTATTGAAAACTTCCTTTACATGACCACTACATTCCCTCATACTTATCATTTCATGGGATAACCTGAGGACATTCATAAGAAAAGTGTGAGCTATAAAGCCCGGTAAGGGAATAATAATGGAATAACATGAGGAATAAAATACATGTTAGACAATAGGAATATAAATAGATCACAATAGAATCATAAACATAAGGGCATGATAAATCATGATAATCATAACATGGAAATGTGGCAACAACACTTAACATGTAATTAGCATGAACCAAGGCTCATTGCACATGGAGCATGAGTAAACCCACATTGCACATGGAGAAAAAGTAAACCCTAATTTAACTTTAATTATCATGAGTAAACACCCATTGCACATGATGTATCATGATACTATACTTTACTCAATGCATTGGTGTGCTATAAGGGCGCACCCTTCTTAAACATTTCATTTCATGCATAAGTGTGCCACATGGATCATAAAACATTGAATCATTCAACATAATATTTTATCACAAGATAAAAGAATGTGGAATACATACATAAAACTATTTAAACAATAAGTAAATGTGTATAAAGGTGAATACCCTTGATATATAAATGGGCATGGTATTCACTACACAATGACTTTGTCTTGGAAAAGTGCGGTGCAATTTCAACAGCATAACGGCGTGACATAAGAACTCATAAAAATGGTTGATGAGAGAAAAAGGGGTGTATCATCATATTTACATTACATTTAAAGTAAGGGGGTCATATAGATACATTTCCCAACCAATTTAATAGAATTTAGATTCATGATACAAAATAATTTCTTGACTGTAAATGGGGAGAGAGAAATTCCTTTCGAAATTTTGGCGTAGTAACGGGTGTACATGGGAGGAATTTAATGAGAGAGAAATGGGTCTCTCGTCATTAAAAAATAAATAGGGAAGTATGGGGGAGGTGAGAAACCATACCCCAATATTTATAATTGAAATTAAAAGGGCATAACAATTTAAAGAATATTGGACAAAAATGAGAAAGGAAGAAAAACCATTACTTGGAAGTGTGCTTCCAAAGGCTTGAGAGAGGCTTTAGAGAGGCTTATTGGGATCTTGGGGCACCTTGGGAGGATTATAGAGAGAGGAGGTCAGTGGTTGGACAAACTCCAAAGGCTTTTAGTGAGAAGGAAGTGGGATCTTGGGTGGGTTTATATAGGAAAGGTGAGAGAATTCTTTATTATTTAGGTTTGGGACACCTCACATTAAACTAATCCAAACCACAAATAAGCCCATGGTTTTTTCCCATGGTTTTTGGAAAAGGGAAGTGGAAAAAAAATATTTTATAATGACAAAGTCCTAAATTCTTAAAATAATGGGGTTGCTTATGTGGAGGTGAGTCATGCTCCCAAGGAAAACAATTTAAAAAGACAAAATGTTTAATAAGTCTTGAAGGGTCCACTAAAGATTTGTAAAATAAATAAAACAAACCCAAAATAAAATTATTTTAATGGTAAAACATATATTGTCCCAACATAAAGTTTATATTATTTTATTACATCACTATTGGGTCATTATGATGTCATAAAACACATTATATATTTAAACGGTATTTAATTTTTACCCAAAAATTTGACTATCTCAGAAAATTATGAAAAATTCACCATTGGATAATTTTGATGTCATGATTCCAGAAATAATATTCATTTTATCTAAATAATTTTCTAAATATGTTTATTTTCACTTTTAAAATAAAAACCTACATTTATCAAAAATTCATGGGTTTTGAAAAAAATGGCTTTCAAACCTTAATAATAATTACAATTGCATTCATAAAATTATAAGATAATTTATATTTAATAAAAATTAATTTAATAACAATAATAATAATTTATTAAAATATTATTTAATTCAAAAATCCATTAATTAATCAAAATATATTTCTTAGTTGAACATTAACTAAAAATACTATTTTTGCTTTAAAAACTATTTAAAAGGTAAAAATAATAAAATGAGAGTATATTCATTATTATATAAAAAATAATGTACATAACCATAGTACTAGGGTCTTGTTACATAAACCCTTATAACACCCACATAAGACCAAAGAGTAAGGTGTGTGATGGTGACAGACTCTTGGGGTGGCTCGGATAACATTGCTCAGGTGGTAATCTCTATCAACTTCCACTTCTCTCGTAGACGGTCCCGCTCGAGCTTAACATATTCAAACTCGGCTTGGTCTTGGTCAAGAGTGAAGCCCAAAGATGTAACCTTATTTCTGAGCTCTGAAAAATGGGCTTCGTATGAGGCACGTCTACGGTATGAGGTCATCGCTTCCTTTGTCTGAGTAAATTGTATTTGTTAAATCCCTATATTTATACTAATCATGTGATCACTGTTCAACGGCTATATTAGAAACGGTCACAATTCTTAACATAAAACCAAATAATTTGACATTTTATATAAACATTTTACATAAATATACAATTAATTAGATCAAGAGGGATTTCTATTAATGAAAGTTTGGGTCATTACAATCTTCCCCCCTTATGAAATTTTTCCCTCGAAATTTCCTTTTCCCACACTAAAACAGATGTGGGTGACTTTGCTTCATCGCTTCCTCTGATTCCCACATCGCTTCTTCAAACTTGTGGTTTTTCCAAAACACCTTGAAGAGGGGCATTGTCTTATTTCATAGAACTTTTTCTCTATGATCTAAGATCTTTATTGGTTGCTCCTCATAAGAAAGATCGTCCTCTAATTGTACCACCTCTAAAGATAGTACATGTGAAGGGTCCGGTATGTACTTCCTTAAGAGGGATACATGAAAGACATCATGTACTTTGGCCATGTTAGGTAGAAGTTCTAGTCGACAGGCCACAACCCCAACACGATCAAGAATCTTGAAGGGGACGATGTACCTTGGACTTAAATTCCCTTTCTTTCCAAACCTCATGACCTTCTTCCACGGAGATATGTGTAGAAATACCATGTATCCAACTTTAAACTCAGGGTCTCATCGACGGTTATCTGCATAACTATTCTTTCAACTCTAGGTTTCCTTGATATGCTGCTGAATGGTTTTCACCTTCTCCACCATTTCTTTAACCATTTTTGGTCAAAGCAGCTTACACTCACCGACCTCATCCCAACACACCGGTTTTCTGCACCTTTTCCCATAAAGGGCTTCATATGGTTCCATTTGGATGCTCGAGTGGAAACTGTTATTATAAGGGAACTCAACCATAGGAAGATGTTGATCCCATCCTCCTTTAAAGTCCATTGAGCACGCTCTCAATATGTCTTCAAGTGTTTGGATAGTTTTCTCGGATTGGCCATCTATTTGAGGATGATTGGTTGTACTGAAGTTTAGTTCAATATTCAGAGAATGTTGAAGACTCTTCCAAAACTTAGAGGTGAATCTTGGATCTTGATTGGACACAATAGATAGTGGTACTCTAAGAAGACTTACCACTTCCCTGATATATATTTGTGTCAGTTGATCCAATGATAAATCCTCTTGAATAGCAATGAAGTGTGAAGCCTTTGTAAGACAATCCACAATAACCCAGATTGCATTGTTTCCTTTGGATGTCTTCAAAAGTCCAGTGACAAATTCCATGGTGATGTTCTCCCATTTCCATTCTGGTATGGGCAATGGTTTCATCATCCCCTTAGACTTATGCCTCTCTACCTTCAATTGCTGACACACCAGTCACTTTTATGTATATTCAGCGATCTCCTTCTTCATATTATCCCACCAATAATGATCTCATAGATCTCGATACATCTTTGTGTTTCTTGGGTTAATAGAGAAATTTTAACCATGTGCATCATCCAAAAGTTCCTTATTCATCTCCAAACTTGATGGAACACATAGTATTTTCCCAAATCTCACAATTCCTTATTCATTAACATTAAACTCCGAGGATTCCCCTTTTCCAATATCTTCCAATTTTTCCTGAATTCCCATATCATCATTTTGATCATCCTTTAACCTTTCCAAAAGTTACAGTTCAGCAATCATTTGTGAAAGGATTGATGACGTTCCCTTCTTTATGATTCCCATGTAAATCTTCATCAAATCTAAGAAGATTGGATCCTTTTAAATTCTCATCAATGATACAATCACTGGGTCCTTTCTACTTGGGTCATCTTCCACCTTGTTCTCTTTCCTAGGGTGTTAATAGATTAAACAATCATAGTCTTTGATCATCTCTAACCATCTTTGTTGGCGCATGTTCAACTCTTTCTATGTTAATATATACTTGAGGCTTTTGTGGTTCGTATATATTTCACACTTCTCCCCAAAGAGATAATGCCACCAAATTTTCAAAGTGAAGATCACTGCAGCCAACTCGAGTTCATGTGTTAGATAGTTATGTTCTTGAACTTACAATTTCCTTGAAGAATAGGTAATGACTTTGTTATTTTGCATCAACACATATCTCAGGACCTTCTTTGAAGCATCACTTAATACCACAAAAAGTTCTCCACTTATGGTTAAAGTGAGCACGGTCGCAGTGATAGGCCTCCTTTTCAACTCCTTGAAGTTTTATTCGCATTCATCACTCCAAGAAAACTTTACTCCCTTCTGAGTTATCTTGGAAAGAGGGTTGGAAAATCATGAGAAATTTCTCAAAAATCATTGATAATATCCAGCTAACCCTAAGAAGCTACGGATATCCATTACCGATATTTTCCTCATCCATCCCTCAATTGCATCTATTTTGGAGGGATCCACAGATATCTTATTACTTGTGATGATATGGCCCAAGAATGAGACCTCCTTCAACCATAACTCACACTTTCTATACTTTTCATAGAGCTTCTCCTTCCACAAGGTCTCTAGTACAGTTCCTAGATGCTCCTCATGATCCTCCTTGGTTTTAGAGTATATCATAATATCATCTATAAAGACTACCAAAAATTTGTCGAGGTAATCTATAAAGACTTTATTCATCAAGTCCATGAATATTTCTGGATCATTAATGATTCTGAAAGGCATTACTATGAATTCATGGTGCCCGTATCTTGTACGAAAAGCAGTCTTGGGGATATCTTCTTTTTTCACCCTTACTTGATAATATCCCGACCGCAAATCCAAAAAGTATTTTTCTCTACATAGTTGATCGAACAAGTCATCAATTCGTGGGAGATGATACTTGTTCTTTATCATGATTTTGTTAAGCTTGCGATAATCGATGCAAAGGCACATTAACCCATCCTTCTTCTTGACGAAGAGGATTGGTGCACCCCATGGTGAAGAACTTGGGCGTATAAACCCTTTATCTAGATTCTCCTGTAATTTTTTCTTTAGCTTCTCAAGCTCCGCAAAATCCATTATATACAGAGTCTTGGATATTGGAAATGCCCCAGGTATAAGATCAATTGAGAATTCAACATCTCTTCTAGGAGGAAGACCAAGCAATTCCTCAGGAAACATTTCAGCGAATTCCCTCACAATAGGCATGTCTTCTAGGATGGTTTCCTCCTTAGACTCAATAATTTGAGCTAGATACGTGTGCTCATAGGGCATTAATATCCATGCTTGAGATGATGGAGCTAAAGAGGGTTCATCTTCCTCCTTGAACTTGTAAAGAATCGGGGGTCGATTCTCCATATGGAGAATGATTTCCCTCTCACGACAATTTCTGTTGGCTCTATATAAAGAAATCTAATCCATGCCAATAATTGAATCAAATTTCACCATAGGGAGTATGATGAGGTTCGTTGGGAAGTTCAATCCACAGATTATGACAGGGGAGGAGTTATATATTCATGGGATGCAATGATTGCCTCATTTTCCATACTCATCGACATCTTCACTTCCATGATTTGTGGTGGTGATGGGATTGTTCTAATAAACTTTAGAGATATAAAATAATGCATAGAACCTGAATCAAAAAGTACATTCTCTATTATTGAAAGAATAACTAGCGTACCTATCACCACTTCGTTTTCAGGCTTTACTTTGATAGTAGTGATGGAAAAATCTCACCTTTGCTACCTTGGAGGTTGTTGGTTACCTCCGAAAACCCTTGGATTAGGGAACTGAATTGAAAGATTCCCTAGTTCTTTGCAGTTGTATTAATGAACAATGCATTAAGGTTTGAATGGAGTGTTCCTCTCCTCTGTTGCAGCCGTGGGTTTTTCTTGTCGACAATTAATAGCTAGGTGGCCTTCTCTTCCACACCTAAATCATTTTGTCGTCCCCTTTAGGCGATTTCCAGGGTGCTTCTTTCCGCACCTTTGGCAAGTGGGGTGCTGGATCTTCTTAGCACCGTTGGATTTATCCATTAAACCGCCAGCATTGAAGTCCACCTTATGATTCTTATCCCTATGATACCCCTGAGATTCTCTGATCTCCATTTCAACCTTGAGGGCACATCGGACAATTTCCTCATAGCTTTCGAAGTCACAGATCACCAAAACTTTCTGCAGGCTAGGTTTCAGCCCACCAAAGAAGTGGTCAACCTTGCATTCAGGGGTAACAACAAATCCAAAAGTGTATTGTGCAAGCCTTGTGAATTTTTCCTTGTATGCTCCAATAGATTCATCATCTTTTTTCTTGAGGGAAAGGAAGTCCCTTTCCATCTTAAGTCGGAGGGTGCTCAAAAAATATTTATCGAAAAACATCTTCCAGAAATCCTTCCATTCCAACACCTCAATCTCCTCCTCAGGATTTGTATTTTTTATCAACGTCCACCATTGATCAGATTCACCCTCCATACGATAAGCAGCCAGGATAACCTTCTCTTGTTCAAAACATTTAAGGATGGAGAAGATCTTTTCAATGGAGTTGATCCATTTTTCAGTGATTGAGAGATCAGATGATCCATTAAAAGTAGGAGTCATTTGTCTCATGAAGCTCTCGATAGCGACTTGTTCTTTCTTAGGGGGGGTTGAACATTCATCTTGACCCATTTTTCAATTAAAATCTTGAGTTAGCTGAGAGATAAGTGTGACAAAGTTCACGATTCCCACTCCCATTGGATTGGGCATCTCATTAGTACAGTCATTGCATTTATCTTCACATCAGTTGTTAGCCCGATCCCTCCTATTATCGGCCACTGGCTAGAATAAAAGGAAAGTTAGGGGTGACACATAAAGGGTAATCCAAGGACAAAACTGATGACTTATAAATAACTTTTATTTCCTTAACATGTGAATCTATTGGATTTATTCTATGTTACCCATGATCTACTTTCTAATATATATTCTTAGGGAATTTTTTTTCCCTTAATAATGGTTCATACTGAGATTGTGAATTTACCAAAGAATATTCCCCGGGAGTGTCATAACCAAGAGTTCATCAAGTACTATTGTCGTGCACCAGTTCCTGTTCAAGTCTAGCTCAAAGCGGTGTTTTCGAGTTTTACCTCTAGGATACATCTGTGTCAGATCCGCCTCTACCTGCTCGTATCTAGACAGGGATGTATTTTCCTGATAAACCACTTACTCAATACTCACTAAATATTAGGGATGTTTTTATTATACTTAGTCTTGTCTCTAAGTATTTACTATGGTTTTTTAATCCTAATCTCAAAAATAACTAAACATATCCTCTGATACCAACTATAACAACCCTTCTTTTTATTACACACTTAAACCTAATTTATTACATAAAATATTCACTTCATACAACATAGAAGATCAAGATTTATAGTGTATTTGGGGCTTAGGAACATTACATAACATCTTAGAACATAAAACACACAACATCTTTATTTAAAACTTCCTTTACATGACCACTACATTCCCTCATATTTAGCATTGCATGGGATAACCTGAGGACATGCATAAGAAAAGGGTGATCTATAAAGCCCAGTAAAGGAATAATCATGGAATAACATAAGTAATACAATACATGTTAGACAATAGTAATATCAATAGATCACAAGATAATCATAAACATAAGGTCATGATAAATCATGATAATCATAACATGGAAATGTGGCAACAACACTTAACATGAAATTAGCATGAGCCAAGGCTCATTGCACATGGAGCATGAGTAAACCCTCATTGCACATGAATCATGATTAAACCCAAGTTTCACTTGAATTATCATGAGTAAACACCCATTGAACATGACGTATCATGATACAATACTTTACCCATTTCATTGGACTGCTATAAGGGTGCACCCTTCTTAAACATTTCATTTCATGCATAAGTGTGCCACATGGATCATAAAACATTGAATCATTCAACATAATCTTTTATCCCACGATAAAAGAATGTGGAATAAATACCTGAAACTATTTAAACAATAAGTAAATGTTCATAAAGGTGAATACACTTGATAGAGAAATGGGCATGTTATTCACTACAGAATGACTTTGGCTTGGAAAAGTGCGGTGCAATTTCGGCAGCATAACGACATGACATAAGAACTCATAAAAATGGTTTATGAGAGAGAAAGGGGTGTCTCATCATATTTACATTACATGTAAAGTAAGGTGTTCATATAGATACATGTCCCAACAAATTTAATGGAATTTATATTCATGATACAAAATAATTTCTTGACTGTAAATGAGGAGAGAAAAATTCCTTTCGAAATTTCGGCGTAGTAATGGGTGTACATGGGAGGCATTTAATGAGATAGAAATGGGTCTCCCATCATTAAAAAATAAATATGGAAGTATGGGGGAGGTGAGAAACCATACCCCAACATTTATAATTGAAATTAAAAGGACATAACAATTTAAATAATATTGGACAAAAATGAGAAAGGAAGAAAAACCATTACTTGGAAGTGTGCTTCCAAAGGATTGAGAGAGGCTTTAGAGAGGATTATTTGAATATTAGGGAACCTTGGGAGGATTCTAGAGATAGGAGGTCAGTGGTTGGACAAACTCCAAAGGCTTTGAGTGAGGAGGAAGTGGGAGCTTGGGTGGGTTTATATAGGAAAGGTGAGATAATTCTTTATTATTTAGGTTTGGGACACCTCACATTAAACTAATCCAAACCACAAATAATCCCATGGTTTTTTACCATGGTTTTTGGAAAAGGGAATTGTAAAAAAATATTTTATAATGACAAAGTCCTAAATTATTAAAATAATGGGGTTTCTTATGTGGAGGTGAGTCACGCTCCCAAGGAAAACAATTTAAAAAGACAAAATGTTTAATAAGTCTTGAAGGGTCCACTAAAGATTTGTAAAATAAATAAAACAAACCCAAAATCACATTATTTTAATGTTAAAACATATATTGGCCCAACATAAAGTTTATAGTATTTTATTACATCACTATTGGGTCGTTATGATGTCATAAAACACATTATATATTTAAATGGTATTTAATTTTTACCCAAAAATTTGACTATCTCAGAAAATTATGAAAAATTCACCATTGGATAATTTCGATGTCCTGATTCCAAAAATAATATTCATTTTATCTAAATATTTTTCTAAATATTTTTATTTTCACTTTTAAAATAAAAACCTACATTTATCAAAAATTCATGGGTTTTGAAAAAAATGGCTTTCAAACCTTAATAATAATTACAATTGCATTAATAAAATTATAAGATCATTTATATTTAATAAAAATTAATTTAATAAAAATAATAATAATTTATTAAAATATTATTTAATTAAAAAATCCATTAATTAATCAAAATATATTTCTTAGTTGAACATTAACTAAAAATACTATTTTTGCTTTAAAAACTATTTACAAGGTAACAATAATAAAATGAGAGTATATTCATTATTATATAAAAAAATAATGTACATAACCATAGTACTAGGGTCTTGTTACATAAACCCTTATAACACCTGTATAAGACCAAAGAGTAAGGTGTGTGATGGTGACAGACTCTTGGGGTGGCTCAGATAACATTGCTCGGGTGGTAATCTCTATCAACTTCCACTTCTCTTGTAGGCGGTCCCGCTCGAGCTTAACATATTCAATATCATCTTGGGCTTGGTCAAGAGAGAATACCAAAGATGCAACCTTTTTTCTAAGCTCTGAAAAATGGGCTTCGTATGGGGCACGTCTGCTGGATAAGGCCATCACTTCCTTTGTCTGAGTAAATTGGATTTCTTAAAGACCTATATTTATACTAATCATGTGATCACTGTTCAATGACTATATTAGAAACGGTCATAATTCTTAACATAAACCCAAAGAAGTTGACATTTTATATAAACATTTTACATAAAGAGACATTTAATTCGATCAAGATGGATTTCCATTAATGAAAGTTTGGGTTGTTACATAGTTGTTCTTAGACCAGACATGGTGCAGAGTATAACCAAGAAGGTGCATATTTTCCATGAGAGGAAGAAGGAAACACAGGACTGGTAGAAGTCATAAGTCGATCCTAGGAGAAGTCCCTTGGAGATTGAGGTTAGGGACCATGTGTTCTTGAAGGTTTCCCTTCGACTTGGGCAGCAGAGGTTCGACAAAGGGAGTAAGCTTTATCCCAAGTTCATCAAACCTTTTGAGTTATTAGGAAAAGTTGGAAAGGTGTCAAACCAGTTGGTGTTTCCACTGTAGTTGAGAAGGATCCCTGACTTCTTCCATGTCTCCCAGCTTTGTCAGTATCTTCATGATGACTCTCATGTCATTTATTAGGGAGATTTTTATATCGAGGATGAAGGAACATTAGTGGAGTAGCCATTAGATATCTAGGATCATCAGGAGAAGGTGTTGCATGGATGGACCATTCCTTTGGTTTACATGTTTTGTAGTCATGGTGGCCTGGAGGAGAGTACTTGGGAGATGGATACGGAGATTCATGCCCAGTACCCAGAGTTGTTTTGAGTTCTTCTTGTGTTTTTTTCTTTGTGATGTAGTGCTTGAACCTTGTTTTCTATGAGATGAGTTATTTCCTTGTTTCATGATGTGTGAAAAATTATTAACATGTGAATAGGTGGAGGCCTAATTTCTAATTGAGACGCATTAATTGATATGAAATTGAACTTGTGCGGGTGAGTCAGTGCTGCCCAAAGCGGATAGTATCTTGACATGGAGAGAGGAATTACCTGATTCATGTTTCCGAATAGTTGGTGCTTATGTGGGGTATCTTTTGGATGTTTGGGTTAGCATATGTGGGAGTATTTTTTCTTTTATATTGACGTTTCACTCCAACTTTAGAACAACATGGGGTGGTTTTCCCTTGATAGGTATCTTACGATGTGGTTGTATGGACCCCTCTTTCTTCTGGGTTTGGTTTTGAATTCTCGAGGGAGATAATAGTTTGAGAGGAATCTAATTTAATGGCCCGGACCACCCTGGTCTATTAACTTTTCAAAATCTAATGTTTGGGGTATTCTGGGAGGCAACAGTAGCTCATTTCAAGAGTTTTCCAAAATTCCAGTTTTCCCATCGGTGACTCAACATTGATGACTCAGCATCAGTAGCTCATTATCGGTAGGTTAGGGTGTCGTTGAGTTAGGGCATTAGTGATTCGGGTCATCAGTAGGTCGAGGCTCCGATGAGTCAAGGCGACGGTAGGTTGATCCATCAGTAATTCAGGGCCTCAGTAGGTCGAGGCGTTAATGATTCAGGGCATCGGTAGATCGAGGCATCAGTAGGTCATACATCAGTGAGTCAACATTGATGAGTAGCATCGGTGACTCACTGTCAGTGAGTCATTTTGGTGGCTCAGTGTCGGTGTCTCATCTGTTGGTGAGTCAGGCATTGATGAGTCACTGTCAGTGACTCGTGTCAGTGGCTCACCCATTAGTGAATCATTTCCAGTTTTTTCCACTTTTTCCACTTTTTCCCCTTTGATGTTTTCTTTGACGTTAAATGAGTCAAATACCATATTTAATGAGTTTTTGGTCAATTTCAAATGTTATTTATCTTCTAAAAATCTAAAGCTTCATTTGACTTCTAAACAGTGTGGTCTAGATCATGATCCATCTTTAATGGACTTTGAAACAGTTTTACCTTGTAGATTTAGGATTTGGCATTTATAAATATTAAATCCTCTCTTCCTTTGAACCCTTATACTTTCTCTTGGTGCACCTAGAACCATTCTTCCCCAAGGAGTCATGCACTTGTGGTGTAGCAGTCTCTTCAGTTTTCCCGTATAGTCTTTCCTACTGCTCGTGTGGCCCACTATTTTGGTGCAAGGAGGAACTATTGATCATCTTTTGTTCCAAGTAGGGATCCCTTCATCTCTATTTTATTTGTATATCATGCGGGGTGGGTGTACTGATATGTTCCTATGGTTATAGTTGAAACCAATTTAACAAAGATAATAAGAAGTAATAAATAAGGGGTTGGAAGTACGATGGTGATGATCACTTTGTTTTATATGTTATCCTTGATCCATGTTGTGAATTTTATGGGTTTCATTCTTCTGAAAATCATGGTTTTTGGTAGTCTCAATTTTCCCACCTGTATGATTTTTGAATCACTTCTATAAGAATTGGAATCTGGTTAATCACATATATCTGGTTAATTAAATGGATTCCCCAGGATCGAACTTATTCCATGATAACCCCTACTTTATCAAGTGTAATTAAAGAATTAGTGTTTTCTAAATCTGAATAAACTTTTCCTTATTGGTGTGGTTGTTTTATGTGTGTGGTTATGTTTGTCCTTGTGTCTGTGTTATTCATATGGTGTTATGGCTGGGAGTGTGGTTGTGTTTTTGGGGTGGTATAGATGGTGTAATGGAATCTCAGGTTTAGATATTGATTGATTATGTAATAGATGAACTTTTTATGCATTGAGACTACATTTGGGCAGTGGTTGGGCAGTGGGGCTGCAAGACTGGGTTGTGTCATGTTCATGTTTATGGGTGTACTAGGCATGGTGTTGTTGTATAGTGGGGCTACCAATTGTGGTAGTAATGAGGTGTGTTATGGTTTTTACTTGTTGATAGGAAGGATAAGGCCACATGACTTTGAAGAATGATGGTGTTAGTGGTTTAATGGGCGTTAGAATGGATTCTTTTACCTTGGCCCTTCTTTCTTGTTGGGCTTTGGCAGTGGTTGGTATGCTTGCTTCACCTTATAATGGTTGCAGTGTTTGGTAGTTGCTCGGGTTGGGATGGAATAAATAAATAAATTGATAATGCATAATGAAAACTGGTTAAATGAATTGGATGGGGGTATGTTTTGAGTTGTGACTTGTAACGAAGCGGCATTCATTTAGAAACTTACGGAATTGACCGTCATTTTTGGTGGTACATTCATGTAGGGTTGGAAGCAAGGGCAGTTTTGGTGTGGGATAATTGTTGTTTTGAAAATCCATAGGTTTGGATGATTTTTTGTTACCTATACATATATACATGTAGTACCTTGTGATTTCTATATGCACCCCACCCGTGTTGAGCACTACATGTCGCACAACCCCATTGTTATGGGGGAGGGTGTTCTTTCCCAACATCCCGGTGGGAGGATGGATGGATGGTTATTGTCTCTTCTCTACTCCCTCTTCTAATCATTGGTAACCCTAGACTCTCTGGGTAGGTTATGGTGTGGTTATGAGGCCCAGGTGTCTGTAGGCGAGGTGTGCCTCCTAGGTGTCTTTGGGATGAGTTGTGTGGTGATTCCCAAGTGTCTTTGGGATGGGGTTGTGGCTTATAGACTAAGTTTTTATAGATGAGATGTGATGTGGTATGTGGCCCAAGTGTGTGTGGGAAGGTTGTGATAGTGGGGCTTATGGAAGAGTGTGGTAGCATCCGGATGTTTTCCATTAGGGATGAGAAATTAACCAGTGGTAAGTAGTGTGGGGTACCCAAATATCTATGTGCTTATTACTTTAATTTACTTGACTTTCATTATTTGGTGAGTGTGTCTTGGTGAGGTTGGGGTGGATAGTATACCATGTTAGGTGCTTTTGAGTTTCTGTTGTTTTCTCATGGGGGAATTAGTATGCTTCTCCCACTTGTGCATTAGTGAATTTGGTTTTTCCCTACTGAGTATACTTTTATGCTCAAACTATGTATATAAAACTGTTTTCAAGTTTCCAAGGAGATTATGCGGACTGTGTTGGACCTTACTAGATTGGACGTTGGGGATGATTGTTGTGTCACTACTTAGTTATATTTTGGTACTTTCTTTGGATTTTTCCTTGTATTTCTAGCAGTTTTACTTTAAACATGCATGTGGGATGGATTTTGGTTTCTTTATATATATGTATCTTGGAGTTGTTTGAGGTTGATACATCTTATCTCCCAATCTTTGTTACTATAAAAAGGTTAATTCCTCCCATTTTTTGTGATATTTCTATACCCTTGGTGCTGGTCACCACCCTGGGCCTATTAGAGGCGGGACTCGGGGGTTATTATCTCTCCTTCATCTTGTGGAAGGAAGTTCTCGACATCTTGACATCCCTTCCCTCATCTTGAAGAAGGTGGGTTGTGACACTGAGCCTTGGAATCTCACGTTGTCACAAGGTTTGGCTCTAAAAATATTACTAGATATATTTCAAATCTTTACATGAAAAAAAAAGTACATTTCATTCTTCCAACCTTAGGTATTTTTATCTCAAAAAGTGAAAAAGACTACTCAAAAAGGTGTGTTTACTTAGATCACATCTGAGTCTCCCACTCCCAAGTTCTCTCCTAAAGTCTCTTGCACTACCACCGGATATTCACTAAGGGAATCTATCACCCATGAAGGATCTTATCCTATCAATCCTTGATATCCACTGTGTACTCTGCAAAGTTAGTTTCATCCTCAATGTCCATCTCACCCCAGTCGATAACATATTGCAGGTCGTGCACATACCTCCTCAGCTGCAAAACATATAAGATATCATGTACCTGGTCTAACTGCATCGGTAATTCCAAGCAGTATGTCACCTACCCAACTCTATGTAGTATCTGGAATGGGATATTGAATCTTAGAGATAACTTTTTTCCCTATCCAAATCTCTATAATCCACATTGAGGTGATACCTTTAGGAACACATGGTCTCCCTAATCGAACTCCAAAGTCCTCCTTCATCAATCCACATAGGAATTTTGATAGCTTTGTGTAGTTATCATTCAATCCTAGATGATCTTAACCTTCTATATCATAACTCAAACCAAATATAGGCCCATTGGTGCTGATTCTAATGGATCAATATAACATAGTGGTGACTACAGGGTCACCCTTACAAGGCCTCAAATGGTGTCATACCAAAGGTGGAATGGTAGCTATTTTTTGTACACAAACTCCACCGAGGGTATGTGATCCTCACAAACATGACCAAATTCTAACATACAAGCTCACATCATGTCCTCCAGAATCTAAATGGTCTGCTCAATCTGTCCATCACTCTGGGGGTGAAATTCCATGCTCAACCATAATTGAGTCTTAAAGACCTCATATAATCCTCTCTATAATCATCATGTAAAGAAAGCATCACTATATAAAATGACCATCAAGGGAACTCTGTGGAGCCAAACTATCTCCTACACATAAAGGTGTCCTGATTTCTCTACCTAACTCTACTCTCGGATATCTATGAAGTGGGATAACTTGGTAAGTTGGTATATGATCACCCGAATGTCATTATGTCATCTAAACATCTGTGTTAACCCCATCATGAAGTCTATATATATTCCATCTCACTTCTACTCTGGAACCTCAAGGGACTGAGATAAACCTGCCGGAACATGGTGCTCAACCTTCACCTATTTCCAAGTGAGGCATCGAGAGACAAAATTTTCTACACAATTCTTCATCCTTGGATACTAGAACTGATGTCGAGGGTCCTGGTACATCTTTTCCACACATGGATGTACTACTAAATGGGGTGTATGAAACTCCATTAGAACCTCCTCCCAAACCATCATGGGTACCATCATCTATCCTCTAAAAAGTATAATGTGATCTCCACCTTTTTAAAATCTATCTAGATCACATCCAGTGGATATCTGAGTATGCACAGTCTCATAATCAGTATCTCAATGACATGCCTCTCTAACTCACTATTGAAGTAGAGGTGTAATAATCATTGAATGAAGGTAAGCCACACCATCCTCATCCACAAAGGACAACTGTAATAAAGCTAATTTCTCTAATTCCTTATCCAACAATTGAGAAAAAGATCTCCTATTTAGATATCCACCATGTTCACCTTACTAGGAGTATAGACTCTCTCAAAGTCGTAATCCTGGAGTAACTCTAGCCATCACATATGTCTCAAGTTAATATCCTTCTGGGTGAAGATATACTTGAGATTCTTGTGGTCAGAATAGATGATAAAATGATCACCCATAAGGTAGTGTCACCATATCTTCAGTGCGAATATTACCATTTACAACTCTAAATCATGTATCATATAGTTCTTCTCATGTGGTATCAACTACCTAGACCCATAGGTAATCACCACCTACCTCTGAATCAGAACATAACCAATTCTAGTCCATAATGATGGTTTCAGGCATAGCATAAGTGTACGATTGTGGGTGATATATTAAAATTTCTTTTAAAATTTCTATGCCCAAAACCAAGAGTGAGGATCTTGTATGTCAAATTTATAATTAATTTATTTAATATGAGAAGAAATGATTACCTTGGATTAGTAACCTTTGTTCATTGATGATGTTGATCATTCAAAAATGACCCTTTCAAAATTCATTTGTTGCATTGTGGGGATTCAAGGATGGAATCCCTCTAGCAGTGATCCACACATGCTCCTTTTATCTCCAAGCAATGCCAATCGATCTTCGGGTGCTAGCATAGAGAATCAATTGTATTGCATCATTTTTTTATCAATTATCCTTTGATCTTGAAGAAATAACTATTTTGTTTCTCATTATTGAGAGTGATAGATAAGGAGGAGAGGAGTTGAGATATAATTTGTTGTGTTCAATAATTCTCTATTCTCAACTGCATACTCTACACAATAGAAATAACCATATATTTATAGAGCTATATTTTATGTTAAAATAAGTATTTAATTGAATATCGACTAATAAATAATATTATAACCTTTAATGAACCCCATTCCCAATAATAATAATAATAATAATTTAGGGTGTGTTCCAACTTGCGCAATAACAAATATTATTTAACTGACTTGTTAATTGATATTTATCAATGGATATGGTCTTGGTCTATTCAAAATCTTCTAGAATTTATTGAACACCCAAATAAATATTTAATTTAAATATTTCATTCATCAATAAATATTTTTTATCGATAAAATGTAAATAAAATTATCCCTCGATATTGAGAATAATATTTATTTAATTAATTAAATTCAAATAGAATTTAATCGAGATCATCGGAAACATTTAGTGTGTGACCCTCTAGGATTCTTTCTCATTGGCATTAGGTGGTCTTGCCTAAAGTCCAAGATTATTGTCTATAAATGATTCAATTCACCCAAGAGAAATAACTTAATGTCACAATGACAATAACCAAATATGAATGCTCAATGTGTAACATAATCCCTTTATCACAATATCTCATCAATCAGGTTGCAAATCCGTGTCACCAACCTATATACTTGATATGTATTTCTTTGACTATCTAAAATAAATGCATTGTTACACCATGTCCATGGAACTTAATGTGATTTTTTTATTCCAATCAAAGGGAAAAGATATCAACTTCTATAAAGATTTAAGGTATAAATCCTTTCTTGACTTATCCATTAATGACATGTGACTCATGACACACCCAACATATCCAGATTTTCTATGAACTGTTATCTTCATGGTTTACTAAAAATATCTAAGTACGTGATTCTTAGCATGCATTAATAATAATCTTAAAGTCTAAGGACCATTACATAGGCTCAAGCTCACAGATAGGAATATCTAATGACACCAAAACATGTGGAATTCCTATTCATGGGTTTGTTCTTTCAATCTCTCATCTTAGAGATTACAAAGTGAAAACTTTGTGAGATAAAGCCTCATCCGCTTACGATTACTCTCACCTGAAAGTATATGTACTATGTGTCCCATCATAGTACGTTATCCAACCATAGAACATTATTTAAGAATATCGTTGTAGATCTTCAAGGTTCTCATTATAGCAGGAAACTTCTATAACCTTATCAATGTGAGGCATACTTTAGAAAATTATTACATTAGAGTCATGTAGAATAATGAAAATATGTAATAATAAGTTTTATTAATATTAAATACATTTAATATACATGTAATCAAAATAAAAATAATTGTTTCTAGGATATGAACTCCAACAAACTCCCACTTGGACTAGATCCAACTGCCTGTGACTTTTATTCTAATAGAACTCACATGATTATTATGTTTCTACTGAGTAAAGGCTTTAGTTAATGGGTCCACCATGTTTTCTTCCATGGATATACTACTCACTACAACCCCACCTCTCTGAGAAAAATACCTCAAGAGGTGATACTTTATAATCATATGCTTTGTCCATTGATGTAACCTTATATCTTTTGTGAGAGACACCGCTAGAGTATTATCATAACAGAGTGTGATAGAATCTTTACTTCTAGATAACATGTCAAGAACTTGGATGAAGTTGTGCATCTATAATGCTTATTTAGCTATCTTAGAAGCTGCAATATACTCATACTCTGCTATATAATCTATAACCACAACCTTCTTTGATCTCTTCCAGCTCACAACATTTCCATTAAAAGTAAAGATATATCCTATTTGTGAATTTATGTCATCTTGATTAGTTTGGAAACTCACATAAGAATATCTTATGATTACTAGTTCCTTATCTCCTCCATAAACTAGGAACATATCCTTAGTATGCCTCAGATACTTAAGGATAGTATTGAATATCATCCAATAGCAGTCACCTAGATCAGCTTGATATATTTCTACCACACTTAATGCGTAGGCGACATCTAGTGTTCATAACATAACATACATGACTAACCCAATCTCTAATGCATATGGAATCCTTGACATCCTATTTATTTCCTCATGTGTCTAAGGAAATATTTTCCTTGAAAGATGAATGCCATGTGATGCTAGAAATAATCCCCTCTTAGATTGTTCCATACTAAATATATTTAGTATCTTTTCAATGTATATACTTTGACTTAGGCCGAGAAACCTCTTGGATCTATCATGATATATCTTGATCCTAAGAATATATGTTCCCTCACCCAAGTCCTTCACATAGAATCATTTATTCAACCATGCCTTAACAGACTGTAAGACTGGTATTTTGTTTCCAATGAGTAATATTTCATCAACATATACTATTAAGAAAATGATTGTATCCCCACTAAATCCTTTATAGAAACAAGGGTCACAATCATTATTTATGAAACCAAATTCTTTTATGACTTCATCAAAATAAATGTTTCATGGCCTAGATACTTACTTTAATCCATAAATGGATTTTTTTCAATTTTCATATCTTATTGGCATCCTTTAAAATAACAAACCCTTTGTGTTTTTTCATATAAACATCTTCCTGAAGGTTTCCATTAAGTAAGGTTGTTTTGAAATCCATTTGTCAAATATCATAGTCATGGTAATCCACAATGTAAATTAGAATTTGGATGGATTTCAGCATTGCAACTGGTGAAAAGGTTTTGTGGAAGTCAATGCCTTAATGTTGTTTAAACCCTTTTGAAACCAATAGTGACTTATAGTTATTGTCTTGTCCTTCCATTTATAGTTTCTTCTTGAATAACCATTTTAAACCAATAGTATTTACATCCACTAGAGGATCTACCAAAATCCATACTTGGTTTTGGTACAAGGAATCCATTTCATAATTCATGGATTCTTGCCACATGGAAACACTTGTGCCACTTACTATTTCCTTATAGGTTATAGGATCATTATTATCTACTAATAATGAGTCACCATCAACAGTGACTAGAAAACCATATTGTTCCAGATCCCTAAACTCTCTAATACTCCAATGCAGTACTTGTGTCTCTTGAACAACTTCTTCCATGCGGATTTGTGGAAATTTTTCATGTGCCAAATCTTTTGTATCTTAAGACTAAAATTCATCAAAATTTATCTCACTCTCACTATCTATTTTTTATATAATATCCTTATTAATAAATCTAGGACATCTATTGACGATCACATTTTTATTTGAAGGATTGTACAGGTAATATTCCTCTGTTTCTTTGGGATATCCTAAAAATATACACTTTGTGTCTTAGGTGAAATATTTTTACCTGAATCAGACTTAAAAAATTCTTTACAACCCCCACACATGTAAGTATGACAACATGGGTTTCTTTCTATTCCAAAATTGGTATGGTATACCATATGTCGATTTAGTTGGAACTTGGTTTAGTGCGTATGTTGTTTTTTATAATTCATATCCCCAAAAGTATAATGAATGACTCGCATGTATCATCATTTATCTCACTATGTCTAACAAGGTATGGTTCATACTTTAAATTACATCATTACATTAAGGTGTGTATGTATTAGTGAGTTGAGATAAAATCTAAAACTCTCATAGGTAATCAATGAAATCTTGATTAAGATATTATCCACCACGGTCTGGGCAGAGTCTCTTAATATTCTTACCAAGTTGGTTCTCAACTTCATTCTTGTATTACTTAAATTTTTCAAAGGAATGTGACTTATACCTCATTAATAATACATATCCATATATACTAAAATAATTAGTAAAAGTTATGAATTATGAGTACTGATGTGACAATCCCCTAATTACCTTGGTCTGGTAATTTATAGTTTTTTCGAATCAAGTTTTTCTTAATACCATGTTTAAAACTAATTCCCCTAAATTTTACAATGGTCGTGCCTCCTTTAGGGTTATCAGTTTCACAATTTTAAGGTTCCTTTTAGATTCAATTATCAATGTTCATGATAAAAGTAAAAGAAATGGATTGGAATGTGATTTAAGAATTGTAGCAAACCAAATACTTGAATAAAGAAAATGAAATAAATCCAATGACATCTTCCTCCTTCTATTACATAACCCAATAATAAGGAGAGTTTTCCCCCTCATCCTAGTGATGATAGGATAATAGGGAAGGAAGAAATAAAAATAATGCATAATGAAAACAGAGATGAAACTGGGGAGGACCCTAAACAATGCAGCTTCTCGCTTCAAGCCTTGGCCTTACGGGATCTCACAATAACATTAGATTGGCCCTCCATTTATAGACTCTATATGGGCACAGTTATTATTGAAGGAAATTAAGGAATGGTCCAAAAGTGTTCGTGAGTGGGTCCAAAGTCTTAAAATGAGTAAAAAATTAAAGATACATCAAATCTGGCTGCTTAAATATTGTCCCAACTTTTTTACATGATGTGTAAATTTTACATGACATGTAACACTTAAACCATGTGTACTGAAATCACAACTTATTTCTTTCTAGGAATACTCAAAAAGTGTCACAGCATGACATATATGTGTCACACCATGACACATCACTACTAGAATTAAAGGTATTTACGACGGGATCCCGTCGCAAATAAGCTTTAGCGACGGGGCCTCATCGCAAATAGCCCATTGCAGAAAATGCCATCGCAAAAAATATTATTTGCGACGACCCCGTCGCAAATAATATTTTTTGCAACGGAAAACTTCATCGTCGCAAATAAGTCTCCAATTATATGATTTATATATATATAAGCTCTTTTACGATGGGCCCGTCGCAAATACGTTTTTGTGACGGGCCCGTAATCTCGTCGCAAATGTTTTTTGAAAATATTTTTTTAGACTATTTGCGACGGGCCTGTCGCAAATAGTATTTGCGATGGGCCCGTTATCCCTTCACAAATACCTTTTTTAAGAAAAAATTATTTACTATTTGCGACGGAATCCCGTCGCAAATATTAAATAAATTTTGAAAACAAATTAATAAAATTATGATTATTGAAAAATTAATTTTAATATTATTAAAATAATAAAAAACATAAAAAATATTAAAATTCTCAATATTCACAAAAAAATATAAAAAAATCACAAAATATTATTATGATTATTGAAAAATTAATTTTAATATTATTAAAATAATAAAAAAATAAAAAATATTAAAATTCTCAATATTTACAAAAAAATATAAAAAAAATCATAAAATATTATTGTGATTATTGAAAAATTAATTTTAATATTATTAAAATAATAAAAAAATAAAAAATATTAAAATTCTCAATATTCACAAAAAAATATTAAAAAAAATCATAAATTATTATTATTATTATTATTATTATTATTAGTAAAATAAAAAAATATTAAAAAATATAATACTGAAAAAATATATTTAATAAAAGTATGATTAATGAAACAATAATATTATTATTATTATAATAAAAAAATATATATTAAATTTCTCAATATTCACAAAAAAAATAATAAAATATTAAAAATTAAATTATGTAATAATCGCACCGATATAAAAGACAGAAACTGTAAATAGTTCATATTACAACAAATTTAATATCAAAATGTTTCCATGAATCACCATCAGATGGATGATTCAAGCTTTTACCAGTTGAAATATTGGTTTTGTGCCATGACATCATTGACGTTGTGTTATGAGACATAAATAAACATTGCAGCCTTGGTGTAAGGGGGAAATATCTCAACTGTTTTACAGGAATCGATCCAGACTTCCCTGTTTGAGCTTCTTTATACCTCGATTGTCCACATGTTGGACAACTATCCAACGACTCATTTTCACTAGAATATAAGATGCACTCATTTGCACATGCATGAATCTTCCGATAACTAAGGCCTAGATTACGAACCAACCTCTTTCTCTCATAGTAATTTGCAGGCAACACATTTCCTTCAGGTAACAATGTTTTAACCAAAGAAAATATCTGATCAAAACAGTTGTTTGACATTGCATTATCTGATTTAATAGCCATAAATTTTTCAACCGCTTCTAATTTTCTTATCTTGAAACCAGGATATAATGCATTCTCAGCAGACCTCAACAACTCATAAAATTTGGATGGTGCCAACTCAGGAGTTAAATCAATATCATCATGAGTTTCAGTTTGTTGAACAGATGGACCTGCAACATCATGTACTAAATTTTGGAACTGTGATGGATCCAGAATCAAGTTATTAGTATCTTCTCTGAAACTGTGTTCACCATGTTGATACCAAAAAACATAATCTGGATGAAAACCAAACCGCAAGAGATGTCCCCCAACCTTGTCAAATGTGTCAAACGTTCTCAGATCACATTTTTTCCAAGGACACTTAATTGTGCCTTGTGAAACATATTCTGGTTTTGATTATGAAAATGCTAAGAAAGCTTCAACACCCTCAATATATATAGGATTTAAACCAGAACCATTTGGATTTCTGCACTGATTTATCCAAGTGTGATCATCTAATAATGACTGATGTCGACTTCCTTGTTCCATATTTTTCTACAAAATATAAAATCATCACTATTTTTTGAATAATTTGAAATTATAAAAATACTATCTGAAAAAAGAAGATAAATAATTACTACTACTTCTTAATAATTACCATTAATTAAAGGCGACAAAATTTTAAGTGGATTGACAGCTACTCTTTTTCTGACGGCTCATTTACTTTCATCTTTCTCACACTGAAATCACAATGAAGAATCTGGTCGGAGGTACGCATATTCATTCTCGTATGCACGAGAATGAATATCTGTATCTCTGACCAGATTCTTCATTGTGATTTCAGTGTGAGAAATATGCAAGTAAATGAGCCGTCGGATAAAAGAGCCCCTTTTCGTCGATGAATCGTCTTCTTTCAACCGTCACTGCTTGAAAATGTTATAAAAAATATGATCCTATGAATTCATATCCAATCTTGTGTATACGAGATTGAATATGCCTATGTAGCAGCACATTTTTCATATTGTTTTGAGTCGGTGAGAGTTGAAAGGAGAAAAGTCATCGAGCAAAAGGAGTGTCGTCAATCCATTGGAAATTGTGTCAGGTTCTTGGAATTTATTAAAATTTATTAAAATTTCTTTCTAACTCTTCCTAACTAATTATTACTATTTATTACTAATTATTACTATTTATTGCTAATTATTCCTATTTATTACTAATTATTCTTATTTATTACTAATTATTCTTATTTATAACTAATTATTCACATTTATTACTAACTATTAATATTTATTACTAACTATTACTATTTATTACTAAGTATTACTATTTATTAATATTTACTACTACTTATTACTATTTATTACTATTTATTACAATTTATTACTAATTATTACAATTTAATCCTATTTATTACTAATTATTCCTAATTATTTCTAATTATTACAATTTATTTCTAATTATTGCTAATTATTGCTAATTATTCCTAATTATTGCTAATTATTCCTAATTATTTCTAATTATTCCTAATTATTGCTAAATTTTCCTAATTATTCCTAATTATTAGTATTTATTAGTAATTATTACTAATTATTAGTATTTATTAGTAATTGTTACTAATTATAGCTAATTATTACTAATTATTGCTAATTATTCCTAATTATTGCAAATTATTGCTAATTATTACTAATTATTGCTAAATATTACTAATTATTAGAATTTATTCCAAATTATTAGTAAATATTACTAATTATTAGTATTTATTCCTAATTATTACTAATTATTCTTAATTATTACTAATTATTCCTAATTATTACTAATTATTCCTAATTATTACTAATTATTCCTATTTATTAATATTTATTGCTATTTATTACTAATTATTGCTATTTATTACTAATTGTTGCTAATTATTGCTAATTCTTCCTAATTATTGCTATTTATTGCTATTTATTTCTAATTATTGCTAATTATTGCTAATTATTGCTAATTATTGCTAATTATTGCTAATTATTGCTAATTATTCCTAATTATTTCTATTTATTGCTAATTATTAGTATTTATTGCTAATTATTATTTTTATTAATAGTTATTACTAATTATTAGTATTTATTACTAATTATTACAATTTATTACTAATTATTACAATTTATTACTAATTGTTACAATTTATTACTAATTATTACAATTTATTACTAATTATTATTAATTATTACTAATTATTGCTAATTATTACTAATTATTGCTAATTAATCCTAATTATTGCTAATTATTCCTAATTATTGCTAATTATTACTAATTATTAGTAAGTATTACTAATTATAAGTATTTATTCATAATTATTCCTAATTATTCCTAATTATTACTAATTATTCCAAATTATTACTAATTATTCCTAATTATTACTAATTATTCCTATTTATTAATATTTATTCCTATTTATTACTAATTATTGCTATTTATTACTAATTATTGCTAATTATTTCTAATCATTACTAATTATTCCTAATTATTCCTAATTATTGCTAATTATTGCTAATTATTGCTAATTATTGCTAATTATTGGTATTTATTAGTAATTATTAGTAATTATAAGTATTTATTACTAATTAATACAATTTATTACTAATTATTATAATTTATTACTAACTATTACAATTTATTACTAATTATTATTAATTATTCCTATTTATTACTAATTATTCCTATTTATTACTAATTATTCCTATTTTTTACTATTTATTGCTGTTTATTCCTAACTATTGTTATTTATTACTAATTATTGCTAATTATTGCTAATTATTCCTAATTATTGCTAATTATTACTAATTATTGCTAATTATTGCTAATTATTGCTAATTATTGCTATTTATTTCTAATTATTGCTAATTATTTCTAATTATTGCTAATTATTTCTAATTATTGCTAATTATTCCTAATTATTAGTATTTATTAGTAATTATTGGTAATTATTAGTATTTATTACTAATTATTACAATTTATTACTAATTATTACAACTTGTTACTAATTATTACAATTTATCACAAATTATTACAATTTATTACTAAATATTATTAATTATTGCTATTTATTGCTATTTATTACTAATTATTGCTAATTATTACTAATTATTGCTAATTATTCCTACTTATTGCTAATTATTCCTAATTATTACTAATTATTACTAATTATTAATATTTATTCCTAATTATTACTAATTATTACTAATTATTCCTATTTATTACTATTTATTGATATTTATTACCAATTATTATTAATTACTACAAATTAATTATATACATTACTAATTATCGTTAACAATTAATAATTACTACTAATTATTAAAAATTTATACTAAAATTTTCAATTTATTAGTACAAATAAATACTAATGACAAAAAAATTTAAATTTAATTTAACTACAACTAATCAACAATAAAAAAATAACATAAAAAAATGAAATAAATAATAAATTAAAAAAACATAAATACCTTTAAGACTGATTTTCTATTGATGCAGACGGCTTCACAACTTCTTCGTGAACAAAAAAAATAACTTAGAAAAATTCTCTCTCTAAAATCTGAGTTTAGAGAGACACATGATCTAAAATTTGAGAGGAATGAGAGGAAAAACGGATGAGGGTATATATAGGTTAGATTATTTGCGACGGGATTACTTGCGACGGGTATCCCGTCGCAAATAGTATCTTTTGCGACGGGACCCATCGCAAATACCTACGCCCGCATTAATTAGTGTCGAAGGTTAAAAAGTTATTTGCGACGGGACTCATCGCAAATAGTCTCTGCCGACACACCTTTTGCGACGGGACGACATCCGGTCGCAAAAAGCTATAAACTGTCGTCGGTTATTTGCGACGGTGGAATCCCACCGTCGTAAATAACCTTCGCGTGGTTATGTGCGCTATCCGCGCCAAACTATTTGCGACGGGAGATGAAATCCCGTCGCAAATAGTTGGTTATTTGCGACGGGCCGTTACTATAGCATCCCGCCTTTTTATAACATAAACTTTCATTACATTACACAATACTGAGGATCTTTAAGGTTTAGTGTCTTGGAAACCAGGAACATAATACATGAAAACAACATAAAACATTCTTCTTATGCACTTGAAAGACTTCTCCTTAAGTTCATCATAGGTTCATTACTGCATCTCATAACCTGGGGACATACATCAAAAGAAAGGGTGAGCAGAAGGCCCAGTAAGGGAACAAGAGAAACATTTAACATGTGAACTTGAGATACATCAACTATGTCATGAAAAAGAACTTTAAGGCATGAGAAAGAAATCATGTGGCATATCATAATAAAAATAACATTTTTCATAACTTTAAGATGTGACTACATCATTTAACATAGACAATCATGAACATATCACCAAGGTCCATCCCCAAGGTGTCATTTGAAAATTACCAAGGTTATTCACCAAGATATCGTGAAAATTGTAATCTCTAGTGGTTACATCATTACCCAATGCATTGGAGCGCTATCAGGGAGCACCCTTAAATTTGTCTTTATTATCATGTGAGCCACATATATCATCATAAAACATTTCATAAATAACCAATATAGCATAAAATAAATGGGTTTCATTTCATAATCATAACGTTTTAAAAACTGCTTTAAAGACATGATCTTAATGTCACTTTAAACCCATGGAAAGGGAAAGCGGGTCTCATGTATGTAAATCCCAGAATTTAAAATAGAACATTTTTATATATATATTTGAATACCCTTGTAGAAACAAGATCTTTTAGTATTCACTTTATAACATAAAATAATTTTGAGAAAAGAGAGAGGCATTTTGAGACGAAAATTCTGCAGCACAACGGCTACGTTACAGGGTTTTAGAAAATGTTGAAAAGAGAGGGTACATGGGTCAAACATTCATAAATGACCCATAAAACATTAGAGGGATAGAATATAAGGGATTTAATAACATGGTAATGAAATTTGAAAATATACCATATGAAATGAAGATCATGAAAGGAAGACAAAACTAAGATTTCTCTTATGAAAATTCGGCAGCATAACGGCATCACTTAAACATCAAAAAAAGAATTGACGAGATCAAATAGGGTCTCTCATCATATGAACATAAAAGATCAGTATGATAGATATAGAGATCATACCCCAACATAATAAAAAGGAACTTGAAAGACTTGACATGAAAGTAGAACTTTGAAAAATGAGAAAGGTGAACGAATCCCTTAAAAATTCGGCAGCCTAATGGCGCCACTTAAAACTTCAAAATACTAAATTGAAGAGATCAAATAGGGTCTCTCATCATATGAACATAAGAGTTCAGTATGATAGATATAGATATCATACCCCAACATAATAAAAAGGAACTTGAAAGACTTGACATGAAAGTAGAACTTCAAAATGAGAAGGGTGAAAGAATCTGTTACAAAAATTTCGGCAGCCTAACGACGCCACCTAAACTTTTATAAAATGAAATGATGAGAGTAAGAGGGGGTCTCTCATAATATGAACATAAAAAGGGTAGTAATATTAATATATAATAACATCCTCCAACATAACAACATGGAGTATAAAAGAAATGACATAAAAGAGATTACTTGAAAAGAAAGAGAGAGGTCGGATCCCTTACCTTAAAACGTAACTCTTAAAACTCAAATGTTTGGACCTTGAGGGCTTGGGGGAACCTTGGGAGGACTCCTTCGGAGGTAATGAGACCAGAGATTCGTTTGGGAAGAGTTGGGAGTCGAATGGATGAGAGGATGGCTTGGTATTTATAGGGAAAGTGGGGGGACAAGGCATTAATGGCCAAGGGACACCTCATAAGTGGGTTTCTCAAAACCATGTGCTCTCCCAAGATATTTCCCATGAAGTTATGCCACATGGGGCCCCCAATACAATAATTCATCACCTTTGGTTGGCCAACCCATAAAATATCTCATGACATCATCATGACACAGTTATGATGTCATTAAACATATCGAAACCCTAAAACTGTATTTTTACTATTCACTGAAAATTCAACTTTCTCATAAAAATACCAAAATTTCACCTTAACCAAATATAAATGCTCTGATTTCAAAAATGAACTTCATTTTATAAAAATAATTTTATAAATATTTTTAATTTATTTTTTAAATAAATACACTATTCACCGAAAATTCATTTTTTTCAGAAAAAAACCCCAAAATTTACCTTAACGTAATATCGATGCTCTGAGTTAGAAAATGAAATCCATTTTATAAAAATATTTTTCTAAATATTTTTAATTTAATTTTTAATTAAAAAACACTATTCACCCGAAAAAACTAATACTTGAATAATAATTTATGAAACCGTTATTTAACCATTTTATTGAATCACATTACTTAATCAAGGTGCCTAGATTATATTAATGCTTTATTTAAGTGAGATTACTAATCCATTTGGTCACATTACTAATCCTAAGCATAAAATCACTATTCATAATTTACTATTCATCAAAAATTAAGTTGATCTTATTAGACTCTAAATTTCATACTGAACATAATTGTAGAAGACCATTTTTTGAAAATCATTACACATTTTTAATTATTTAAGGTTTACATAATCATTTTTTAAAATATCCTTTCTCTAAAATTCACCAAAAATATGCATACTATATTTATCCGAACATTTGAAAAGTCATAAATATCATCATAAGAAGAAATCTCAATTTTTATTTAAAACAAAGGATTACACAAGGCAGTTACGGTCTCCTTACATAGCCCCTTATCACACCAGCATAGGACCTAAGTGTAAGGTGTGCTAAGGTGAAAGAATCTGAGGGAGGCTCGGCCAACATCACACGAGTAGTAATTTCTATCAGTTTGAACTTCTCGTGAAGGCGATCCCTTTCTAGATTCACACGATGAAGTTCAGCTTGGGTTTGGTCAAGAGGAAAGCCCAGTGGTGCTACCTCTTTCCCAAGTTCTGTTAAATGGGCTTTGATCGGTCCAAGACTACTGGGTGAGGCCATCAAATCTTCTTTCTATATTAATTAATCAAGATCACTTGTATTTAGAGACAAAAGAAAACAAAACGTTTAGTTTCCAGCGGTCATATTGACCAATGGTCATATAACAGTCAAAACCCAACGGTCTCATTTTAATTATACTCATGTTATCAAATGAAACATTTTTGTTGAGTATAAAAATAAAATAATATAACACACAAAATTAGGAAACAAGATTTATTCAAAATTTCGGGTCTTTACAATCTTCCCCCCTTAAGAAATTGCGTCCTCACAATTTTTAAAATTGGGTTTTGAAATTTCATTGAAAGTCCCACACCGGAAAAGGAGTCATTAAAACTATTACTTTAAAAGAAAGAAAGGGAAGTAAAAAAGGTCACCCGAGTTAACCCATACTCAGATTCCATGGAGGAAAACATGGATATGGAGGAAAAAACCAAGGGTCACGTTCTAAGGGAGAGTGATAGAAAACATGATTAGGAGAAAGTTAACCACGAGAAAATCCCAAACTTATGATGTGTGTAAACGGTCTTTGATTGCCTAGTAGGAAACGTAAACCAACAACATTTTTGTTTGACGTTTCTTTTCATAATTTTGAAGAATTCATTTACTACATAGAACAAAAATATAAGGAAATATACCTACCTTCATGTAGAGTTTCATCCTTTAATAAGTTTCTAACAAAACTAATCTTTTCTCCAAACGATGAGCATTCAAAACTACTTGGTCTCATCAAAACACAAGAATCATCTTCTAGAGAATCACATAATCCACAAAATATTAACTATCTATTTCTTCTATCTTTAAACATTATCCCAAAAATAGAAAGGGTAAGGTAAAACAAATCTTCAAAAAGAAAGAATCCCATAGGAATGGAAACTACTTTTAAATCTTCAAAGTTTCATGGTACTACCCAAAGTTCATCATAGACCATTCCATAAATAACGGTCCTTAAAATTCCTTAAAATAAACCAAACTAAGATTGATACCCAAATACAGGAAGGATTTGATATCATGGTCTTACAAGGTAAAATTTATCATTAATCTCCAAACAACATCAACCACCCCTAAAATATTATAAAAAAACTAACTAACCTAAACATATTTACCCCAAGATAGGTTAATCATTTCCATAAGTAACCTATAATACCATAAGTTCACCTTAAATTTGTCGATTCTTCAAAATATAAGTCAACCTTACTCCTCAATGAAAATACAGTAGTAATCTATTTACCTCGATCATATAGGGTCCCCAAAATAGTGAACGTCTTCCAAAATAATAATCATCTTTTAATCCACTAATCATCTCTGTCATATTAATACGGCAATCGTCGCATTTCCTATCACATTGGTTTTTGGGACATGTTCTTCCATTTCCCACCATTAACTAAGAATAGAAATTATAATTAGGGGCTTAAATACTTAGCCAATAATCATGAAAAGGAACTTAAAGAATATAAGGATAACTTGTAGAAGAAAAGTATACCCTAACTTGTGATCCCCTAGGTTTCAAACTAGGTTATCCATGATCATATATTCTTATGTGAATCTTTATTTTATTTTATCTTTGTTCCTTTAATAATGGTTCATACTCAGCTTATGAATTTACCAAAGCATATCCCCCGGGAGTGTCGTAACCAAGAGTGCAGCAAGGCCTGTTATCGTGTACCAGTTCCCGTTCGAGTCGAGCTCAAAGTGGTGTTTTCGGGTTTTAACCCTATGTACATCTGTACCAGAGCCACCTCTACCTGGTCGTATCCAGACAGGTATGTATTTTCTTGGCAACCCCTTACTCAATACTCACCAAAATACCAGGAAGATTTCCTATATTTAAAATTTTCTATAGGGTTCTTCCTAAAGTTTTCATATCCTAATTTACACAAATAACTAAACCATCCTTTGATACCAACTATAGCATCCCGCCTTTTTATAACATAAACTTTCATTACATTACACAATACTGAGGATCTTTAAGGTTTAGTGTCTTGGAAACCAGGAACATAATACATGAAAACAACATAAAACATTCTTCTTATGCACTTGAAAGACTTATCCTTAAGTTCATCGTAGGTTCATTAATGCATCTCATAACCTGGGGAAATACATCAAAAGAAAGGGTGAGAAGAAGGCCCAGTAAGGGAACAAGAGAAACATTTAACATGTGAACTTGAGATACATCAACTATGTCATGAAAAAGAACTTTAAGGCATGAGAAAGAAATCATGTGGCATATCATAATAAAAATAAAATTTTTCATAACTTTAAGATGTGGCTACATCATTTAACATAGAAAATAATTAACATATCACCAAGGTCCATCCCCAAGGTTTCATTTGAAAATTACCAAGGTTATTCACCAAGATATCGTGAAAATTGTAATCTCTAGTGGTTACATCATTACCCAATGCATTGGAGCGCTATCAGGGTGCACCCTTAAATTTTCCTTTATTATCATGTGAGCCACATATATCATCATAAAACATTTCATAAATAACCCATATAGAAGAAAATAAATGGGTTTCATTTCATAATCATAACGTTTTAAAAACTTCTTTAAAGACATGATCTTAAGGTCACTTTAAACCCACGGAAAGGGAAAGCGGGTCTCATCTATGTAAATCCGAAAATTTAAAATAGAACACTTTAATATATATATTTTAATACCCTTGTAAAAATAAGATCTTTGAGTATTCACTTTATAACATAAAATAATTTTGAGAAAAGAGAGAGGCATTTTGAGACGAAAATTCTGCAGCACAACGGCTACGTTACAGGGTTTTAGAAAACATTGAAAAGAGAGGGGACATGGGTCAAACATTAATAAATGACCCATAAAACATTATAGGGACAGAATATAATGGATTTAAGAACATGGTAATGAAATTTGAAAATATACCATATGAAATGAAGAACATGAAAGGAAGACAAAACTAAGATTTCTCTTATGAAAATTCGGCAGCCTAACGGCAACACTTAAACTTCAAAAAAAGAATTGACGAGATCAAATAGGGTCTATCATCATATGAACATAAAAGATCAGTATGATAGATATAGAGATCATACCCCAACATAATAAAAAGGAACTTGAAATACTTGACATGAAATTAGAACTTTGAAAAATGAGAAAGGTGAACGAATCCCTTAAAAATTCGGCAGCCTAACGGCGCCACTTAAAACTTCAAAATACTGAATTGAAGAGATAAAATAGGGACTCTCGTCATATGAACATAAGATTTCAGTATGATAGATACAGATATCATACCCCAACATAATAAAAAGTAACTTGAAATACTTGACATGAAAGAAGAACTTCAAAATGAGAAGGGTGAAAGAATCCGTTACAAAAATTTTGGCAGCCTAATAGCGCCACTTAAACATTCATAAAATGAGATGATGTGAGTAAGAGGGGGTCTCTCATCATATGAACATAAAAGGGGCAGTAATAGGAATATAGAATAACATCCTCCAACATAAGAACATGGAGTATAAAATAAATGACATAAAAGATATTACTTGAAAAGAAAGAGAGAGGTCGGATCCCTTACCTTAAAACGTAACTCTTAAAACTCAAAGGTTTGGAACTTGAGGGCTTGGGGGCACCTTGGGAGGACTCCTTGGGAGGTAATGAGACCAGAGCTTCATTGGGGAAGAGTTGGGAGTCGAATGGATGAGAGGATGGCTTGGTATTTATAGGGAAAGTGGGGGGACAAGGCATTAATGGCCAAAGGACACCTCATAAGTGGGTTTCTCAAAACCATGTGCTCTCCCAAGATATTTCCCATGAAGTTAGGCCACATGGGGCCCCCAATACAATAATTCATCACCTTTGGTCGGCCAACCCATAAAATATCTCATGACATCATCATGACACTGTTATGATGTCATTAAACATACTGAAACCCTAAAACTGTATTTTTCTATTCACTGAAAATTCAACTTTCACAGAAAAATCCCAAAATTTCACCTTAACCAAATATCAATGCTCTGATTTCAAAAATTAACTCCATTTTATAAAAATAATTTTCTAAATATTTTTAATTTATTTTTTAAATAAATACACTATTCACCGAAAATTCATTTTTTTCATAAAAAACCCCAAAAATTACCTTAACATAATATCGATGCTCTGAGTTAGAAAATGAAATCCATTTTATAAAAATATTTTTCTAAATATTTTTAATTTAATTTTTAATTAAAAAACACTATTCACCTGAAAAAACTAATACTTGAATAATAATTTATGAAACCGTTATTTAACCATTTTATTGAATCACATTACTTAATCAAGGTGCCTAGATTATATTAATGATTTATTTAAGTGAGATTACTAATCCATTTGGTCACATTACTAATCCTAAGCATAAAATCACTATTCATAATTTACTATTCATCAAAAATTAAGTTGATCTTATTAGACTCTAAATTTCGTACTGAACATAATTGTAGAAGACCATTTTTTGAAAATCATTACACATTTTTTATTATTTAAGGTTTACATAATCATTTTTTAAAATATCCTTTCTCTAAAATTCACCAAAAATATGCATACTATATTTATCCGGACATTTGAAAAGTCATAAACATCATCATAAGAAGAAGTCCCAATTTTTATTTAAAACAAAGGATTACACAAGGGAGTTACGGTCTTCTTACATAGCCTCTTATCATACCAGCATAGGACCTAAGTGTAAGGTGTGCTAAGGTGAAATAATTCGAGGGAGGCTTGGCCAACATTGCACGAGTAGTAATTTCTATTAGTTTGAACTTCTCGCGAAGGCGATCCCTTTCTAGCTTCACATGATGAAGTTCAGCTTGGGTTTGGTCCAGATCAAAGCCCAGTGGTGCTACCTCTTTCCCAAGTTCTGTTAGATGGGCTTCGATCGGTCCAAGACTACTGGGTGAGGCCATCAAATCTTCTTTCTATATTAATTAACCAAGATCACTTGTATTTAAAGACAAAAGAAAATGAAACATTTAGTTTCTAGCGGTCATATTGACCAATGGTCATATAACAGTCAAAACCCAACGGTCTCATTTTAATTATACTCATGTTATCAAATGAAACATTTTTTTTGATTATAAAAATAAAATAATATAACACACAAAATTAGGAAACAAGATTTATTCAAAATTTTGGGTCGTTATAATCTTCCCCCCTTAAGAAATTTCGTCCTCGCAATTTTTAAAATTGGGTTTCGAAATTTCATTGAAAGTCCCACACCGTAAAATGAGTCATTAAAACTATTACTTTAAAAGAAAGAAAGGGAAGTAAAAAAGGTCACCCGAGTTAACCCATACTCAGATTCCATGGAGGAAAACTTGGATATGGAGGAAAAAACCAAGGGTCACATTCTAAGGGAGAGTGATAGAAAACATGATTAGGAGAAAGTTAACCAGGAGAAAATCCCAAACTTATGATGTGTGTAAACGGTCTTTGATTACCTAGTAGGAAACGTAAACCAACAACATTTTTGTTTGACGTTTCTTTTTATAATTTTGAGGAATTCATTTACTACATAGAACAAAAATATAAGGAAATATATCTACCTTCATGTAGAGTTTCATCCTTTAATAATTTTCTACCAAAACTAATCTTTTCTCCAAACGATGAGCATTCAAAACTACTTGGTCTCATCAAAACACAAGAATCATCTTCTAGAGAATCACATAATCCACAAAATATTAACTATATATTTCTTCTATCTTTAAACATTATCCCAAAAACAGAAAGGGTAAGGTAAAACAACTCTTCAAAAATAAAGAATCCCATGGGAATGGAAACTACTTTTAAATCTTCAAAGTTCCATGGTACTACCCAAAGTTCATCATAGACCATTCCATAAATAACGGTCCTTAAAATTCCTCAAAATAAACCAAACTAAGATTGATACCCAAATACAGGAAGTATTTGATAACATGGTCTTCCAAGGTAAACTTTATCATTAATCTCCAAACAACATAAACCACCCCTAAAATCTTATAAAAAAACTAACTAACCTAAACATATTTACCCCAAGATAGGTTAATCATTTCCATAAGTAACCTATAATACCATAAGTTCACCTTAAATTCTTCGATTCTTCAAAATATAAGTCAACCTTACTCCTTAATGAAAATACCGTAGTAATCTATTTACCTTGATCATATAGGGTCCCCAAAATAGTGAACGTCTTCCAAAATAATAATCATCTTTTAATCCACTAATAATCTCTGTCATATTAATACGGAAATCATCGCATTTCCTATCACATTGGTTTTGGGGACATGTTCTTCCATTTCCCACCATTAACTAAGAAGAGAAAGTATAATTAGGGGCTTAAATACTTATCAAATAATCATGAAAAGGAACTTAAAGCATATAAGGATAACTTTTAGAAGAAAAGTATACCCTAACTTGTGATCCCCTAGATTTCAAACTAGGTTATCCATGATCATATATTCTTATGTGAATCTTTATTTTATTTTATCTTTGTTCCTTTAATAATGGTTCATACTAAGCTTATGAATTTACCAAAGCATATCCCCCGGGAGTGTCGTAACCAAGAGTGCAGCAAGGCCAGTTGTCGTGTACCAGTTCATGTTCGAGTCTAGCTCAAAGAGGTGTTTTTGGGTTTTACCCCTATGTACATCTGTGCCAAAGCCACCTCTACCTGCTCGTATCCAGACAGGGATGTATTTTCTTGGAAAATCCTTACTCAATACTCACCAAAATACCAGGAAGATTTCCTATATTTAAACTTTTCTATAGGGATCTTCCTAAAGTTTTCATATCCTAATTTCCACAAATAACTAAACCATCCTTTGATACCAACTATAGCATCCCGCCTTTTTATAACATAAACTTTCATTACATTACACAATACTGAGGATCTTTAAGGTTTAGTGTCTTGGAAACCAGGAACATAATACATGAAAAAAATATAAAACATTATTCTTATGCACTTGAAAGACTTCTCCTTAAGTTCATCCTAGGTTCATTACTGCATCTCATAACCTGGGGACATACATCAAAAGAAAGGGTGAGTAGAAGGCCCAGTAAGGGAACAAGAGAAACATTTAACATGTGAACTTGAGATACATCAACTATGTCATGAAAAATAACTTTAAGGCATGAGAAAGAAATCATGTGGCATATCATAATAAAAATAACATTTTTCATAACTTTAAGATGTGGCTACATAATTTAACATAGACAATAATGAACATATCACCAAGGTCCATCCCCAAGGTGTCATTTGAAAATTACCAAGGTTATTCACCAAGATATCGTGAAAATTGTAATCTCTAGTGGTTACATCATTACCCAATGCATTGGAGTGCTATCAGGGAACACCCTTAAATTTGCCTTTATTATCATGTGATCAACATATATCATCATAAAACATTTCATAAATAACCAATATAGCATAAAATAAATGGGTTTCATTTCATAATCATAATTTTTTAAAAACTGCTTTAAAGACATGATCTTAATGTCACTTTAAACCCACGGAAAGGGAAAGTGGGTCTCATGTATGTAAATCCCAGAATTTAAAATAGAACATTTTTATATATATATATATATTTGAATACCCTTTTAGAAATAAGAGCTTTGAGTATTCACTTTATAACATAAAATAATTTTGAGAAAAGAGAGAGGCATTTTGAGACGAAAATTCTGCAGCACAACGGCTACGTTACAGGGTTTTAGAAAACATTGAAAAGAGAGGGTACATGGGTCAAACATTCATAAATGACCCATAAAACATTAGAGGGAAAGAATATAAGGGATTTAATAACATGGTAATGAAATTTGAAAATATACCATATGAAATGAAGAACATGAAAAGAAGACAAAACTGAGATTTTTCTTATGAAAATTCGGCAGCCTAACGGCATCGCTTAAACTTCAAAAAAAGAATTGACGAGATCAAATAGGCTCTCTTATCATATGAACATAAAATATCAGTATGATAGATATAGAGATCATACCCCAACATAATAAAAAGGAACTTGAAAGACTTGACATGAAAGTAGAACTTTGAAAAATGAGAAAGGTGAACGAATCCCTTAAAAATTCGGCAGCCTAACGGCGCCACTTAAAACTTCAAAATACTGAATTGAAGAGATCAAATAGGGTATCTAATCATATGAACATAAGATTTCAGTATGATAGATATAGATATCATATCCCAACATAATAAAAATGAACCTGAAAGACTTGACATGAAAGTAGAACTTCAAAATGAGAAGGGTGAAAGAATCCGTTACAAAAATTTCGGCAGCCTAACGGCGCCACTTAAACTTTCATAAAATGAAATGATGAGAGTAAGAGGGGTTCTCTCATCATATGAACATAAAAAGGGCAGTAATATGAATATAGAAGAACATCCTCCAACATAATAACATGGAGTATAAAAGAAATGACATAAAAGAGATTACTTGAAAAGAAAGAGAGAGGTCGGATCCCTTACCTTAAAACGTAACTCTTAAAACTCAAAGGTTTGGACCTTGAGGGCTTGGGGGCACCTTGGGAGGACTCCTTGGGAGGTAATGAGACTAGAGCTTCGTTGGGGAAGAGTTGGGAGTCGAATGGATGAGAGGATGGCTTGGTATTTATAGGGAAAGTGGGGGGACAAGGCATTAATGGCCAAGGGACACCTCATAAGTGGGTTTCTCAAAACCATGTGCTCTCCCAAGATATTTCCCATGAAGTTAGGCCACATGGGGCCCCCAATACAATAATTCATCACCTTTGGTCGGCCAACCCATAAAATATCTCATGAAATCATCATGACACAGTTATGATGTCATTAAACATACCGAAACCCTAAAACTGTATTTTTACTATTCACTGAAATTTCAAATTTCTCAGATTAATCCCAAAATTTCACCTTAACCAAATATCAATGCTCTGATTTCAAAAATGAAATCCATTTTATAAAAATAATTTTCTAAATATTTTTAATTTATTTTTTAAATAAATACACTATTCACCGAAAATTCATTTTTTTCAGAAAAAACCCCAAATTTTACCTTAACATAATATCGATGCTCTGAGTTAGAAAATGAAATCCATTTTATAAAAATAATTTTCTAAATATTTTTAATCTAATTTTTAATTAAAAAACACTATTCACCCGAAAAAACTAATACTTGAATAATAATTTATGAAACCGTTATTTAACCATTTTATTGAATCACATTACTTAATCAAGGTGCCTAGATTATATTAATGCTTTATTTAAGTGACATTACTAATCCATTTGGTCACATTACTAATCCTAAGCATAAAATCACTATTCATAATTTACTATTCATCAAAAATTAAGTTGATCTCATTAGACTCTAAATTTCGTACTGAACATAATTGTAGAAGACCATTTTTTGAAAATCATTACACATTTTTAATTATTTAAGGTTTAAATAATCATTTTTTAAAATATCCTTTCTCTAAAATTCACCAAAAATATGCATACTATATTTATCCGGACATTTGAAAAGTCATAAACATCATCATAAGAAGAAATCCCAATTTTTATTTAAAACAAAGGATTACACAAGGCAGTTGCGGTCTCCTTACATAGCCCCTTATCACACCAACATAGGACCTAAGTGTAAGGTGTGCTAAGGTGAAATAATCAGAGGGAGGCTCGGCCAACATCGCACGAATAGTAATTTCTATCAGTTTGAACTTCTCGCGAAGGCGATCCCTTTCTAGCTTCACACGATGAAGTTCAGCTTGGGTTTGGTCCAGAGCAAAGCCCAGTGATGCTACCTCTTTCCCAAGTTCTGTTAGATGGGCTTCGATTGGTCCAAGACTACTGGGTGAAGCCATCAAATCTTCTTTCTATATTAATTAACCAAGATCTCTTGTATTTAGAGACAAAAGAAAACGAAACGTTTAGTTTCCAGCGGTCATATTGACCAATGGTCATATAACAGTCAAAACCCAATGGTCTCATTTTAATTATACTCATGTTATCAAATGAAACATTTTTGTTGAGTATAAAAATAAAATAATATAACACACAAAATTAGGAAATGAGATTTATTCAAAATTTCAGGTCGTTACAGTTACCCCCGTCGCAAATAACCTCTTGGATGGACCTTTTGCGACGGGATTTATTCCCATCGCAAAAAGCCCTTTTTCCTGTAGTGCATGTCTTTATCACTTTATACTGCTTTTCTTCACTTCACTATGTGTCTGTCTTTCACGACTTTCACCAGTACACAACATGTAATGTCAGTTTTATGCTCCGTAAGCCTTTTTTTCTCAGTTCTTCAGTTTTGTTCCTTGGAAGTTCTCTATGATCATCCTCAAAAAACTGGTGTCGCGCTGCAAGTGAAGCGAAACGGCGTGAAGTGCCTTTTTTCTCCTTTTTAAAATATCTATTGAAACATACATGACATACACCAAGTGGTTTTAGTAAAAAAATAATCTAAACATCTATCTTTGGGTAATTTATTCAAACATTTTTCATTTACATGACAAAGCTAGAGACACCAAAGTTGGGTGTGGTGTGATACATGTGAAGATGTTTCATTATTGATTATCATTACTTGGTTTGTATAGTCCAATACATAAATACCATTATTTAATTGTGGCATACCATAACAAATGTTATATTTATAAAATTAGAAATATTTATTTTCAATTTTGAAAATAAAACCATCTGTATCTCAACTAGATATAGAAATAATGTTTTTGGTAACTTAAGGAACATAATAAAAATCTTTTAAAACCAATATCATTCTAGTTGGTAATGTGAGGTGGTAGTCCCCGATAGCTAAAATAACCAGTTTATATCCATTTTTTGCTCACAGATCTACCTACCCTTGGTCAATTCTTCTAAATCTACTTGGTTCATGTATTTGAATACATATGTGAGCACCAAAAGTTGTATCTAATACCCAATTTATAGAAATAGATTAATTAAACATGATAAAAAACATACATGAAGCTTCCCCTTACTTATTTTGGGTACAATTTTTCTTCCAGTATCCATTATTTCCACATGAAAAACAAACAAAATCTTTTTCCCTTACTTCCCCCTTGATCTTCCTCTTCTTGGAAGGTCATTTCAAAGAATCCTTGGACTTGGGGCTTTTAGCTTGGACTTTCCTCTTGTTCACCATAAGTTTTGAAGGATTTTAGTTCTTTTCTCCTTATACACTTGGTGAATAAGAGTGAGAAGATATAGAAAATACGTCTCAATGGTTTTCAAATTAAAATTCACAAAAAAAAACTGGAGAATCTATGAGGGATTGATGCTATAATAAGATCATTTCCCAATTATTTGGGGAGTTTAAACCTTAGAACCTCTAGGTGCTCAGTGTATCCAATGAGATTTACTATATGAGGGCCATCTAGGGCACCCTCTCCGAGCTTTCTTTGAAATAGTGCCTTGGAAATCTCAAACCATTCCTATATAGCTCTCTCATGATATAGGCCATGGAGATGCTCAAGCATGATATATGCATCCATGTTTTCATGATACTTTATGAGATCACTAGACATAGATGAAAGCATTAAACATTTAACATCAACCACGTCGTTCATATATGTTTCTCGTAGACTAGGAACTCTTCATCACTTGCTTCCTTAGTAGGAATATCAATAAGTGTGGATTATAGCACATATGATTTTCATTCAGGGTGCAAAACAACTTGAAGGCATCTATACCATTCCTAGAAGTTACTGCCAGTTGGGAGGTTGTCTTTCTCTAATATTGATTGTGGGGATAATGTGTATGATGAGCTTTCCATTTTATTCTACAATTAAAAAGATCATATTATTAGTAATTTTTTTATTACAATTTATGTGAGAAATAATAAATTAATTGATTTTATTAGTTCTTCCACAATTTTATCAAGTCCCAACATCCCTCACCATTGAACTTGGAATTTCTAGTTATTATGACATTCTAGTGGTAAGGATCCCTGTTAATTTTATTAATTGTAGTGACCCAACTTTTCATGAAGGTATAAATCATTTTTTTCCCATTTTAAATTATTTATTTTATTCTAATGAGGATTCCCTATGGTCTGAGGATGGTTTTGGGATCATTAGAGGCTTGTTTAGAGCACGGAGCTCCAAAAATTGGAGTGACAGACTAAGTTGCATAGTTAGTACATATTTAGTACTAACAGTGAAACTTAACCATATAGGGAACTCAGTGTATAGTGGGAGGTTTTATGGTTTGTCTATAACCATATGACCTAGGTCACACGCCTATGCGAGTGCTGTAGAGTTTATGATAGAGGATTTTTGCATGGTTGTGCATGGTTAGTCAAATTGTGTGCCTAGTCCGTGCAAGTGGGGTACTTGGGCCGTGTATTGCACACGGTTGGCACACAGTTTGGCCAACCATGCGGCCAAACTATGTGGCCCAGATTTTTAGGGGTGATTATACCTTTTTCCCTTAAAATGATTTAAAACATCACCCCTCCTCCTCCTTTCTTCTCCAGTAGATAAAACACCCATTTCTCCTCCAGTGAACTCTACTTTCTCCTCTCCTAGGGATATTGATAACTCCAACTTACGGACTTTGTTTTCATCTTTGTTAGAAGAATTGGATCTACAACAGTAATCTCCTTAAACCTCATGCTTCCCATTGTAGTTTATCTTCTCATCTTTTATGATCATTTGGTGCGATCTCATTTACTCTATTTCTAGGGAATTTTTCTATTTTATAAATTTATTCTATTATTCTTCAAATAAAAGGTTGATACTGGATGAGTGGTCATCCGTGGACCTAAGGTAGGCGGTTTACCAATTTTCCATAAAAGTTTAGTTCTTTTCATGGTATTTTTTGATGTTTCATACATCAGATTTTTTTCTATGCATTACCTTAAAACATGTTAAACCTCTTTAAATAATTATTCCATGTTTAATTACTCTCTTGGACACATTGTAATGACCCTAAATTTTGAATAATATTTGTTTCCTAAATTTGTGTGTTATTTCATTTTATACTCCACAAAACTATATCCTTTAATTAATGAAGTGATATCATTGGGTTTCGACTATTATATAATTATTGGTAAATATGACCGTTGGAAACTAAACTCTTGATGTTACAATTATTTTTTATAAATACAAGTGATCTTGGTTAATTAATATAGAAAGAAGAGTCGATGGCCTCATCCAGTAGACTCGGGTCGTACGAAGCCCATCTGTCAGAGCTTGGGAATGAGGTAGCATCTTTGGGCTTTGCTCTGGACCAAGCCCAAGCTGAGCTTCAACATGTGAAGCTTGAACGGAATCTCCTAAGGGAGAATTTCAAGCTGATAGAAATCACTACTCGGGCAATGTTGTCTGAGCCGCCCAAGATTTTATCACCACATCACACTTTACACTTAGGTCATATGCAGGTGTTATAAGGGGCTATGTAATGAGGCATTAGATAATTTTTGTAATACCTTGGTATAAATACAATTTTTATTTCTTATTATGGTAAAATTTGTGATTTTCAAATGTCCAGATAAATATAGAATGAATATTATTGATGAATTTTGTAAAAAGGGTATTTTAAAATATTCATGTAAACTTTAAATAATTAATAATGTGAAATGATTTTCAAAAAATGATCTTCTACAGTTGTGATCAGTAAGAAATTTAGAGTCTAATAAGATCAACTTGATTTTTAGTAAATAGTAAAGTATGAAAAGTAACATACCCTTATGAATAGTAATGAATAGTAAATTGACCAAAAAAATAGAAACTTCACCCATGAATGTATAAATAAAATTTAGACATCTTAAAAGTGAAAAAGTGATCATAGTATAAATTTTGTTATTTTTGTATGTCATAAATACTTTATTTAAAATTTTATAATTAATTTAATAATTTAAAATGGAAATTTATTTTCATAAAATATAATCATAAATTTTTACTCTATTGTCTTATGATTATACGATAATTTTATGGGACCTTGATTGCCTTTTCAAGGTATTACAAAATAAGTTATAGTTTTAGAGTTGTTTTTTTAATAAATAATGATTTTATTTAAAAATTTAATTAAAAATATTTAGAAAATTATTTTCATAAAATGGAGTTAATTTTAGAATTTATATCATTCATATTAGGTTAGAGTGAATTTATGAGATTTTTATAAAATGTTTTGTTTTTCAGTGAATAGTGAAAATACAGTTTTGAGTTTCAGGTGTTTAATGAAATCAATAATGATGTAATAATGATGTGATCATTCTGATCGACTTTTTAATAGTAGTATATGCTATTAGGTGTCCCAATTGTCCAATACTATGGTAAAATTCCATGATAAATCCCATGGTTTTTCAAATATGACCGATGAGGTGTCCCTTGGAAATTAATTAAATATTCTCTCACTTTTCCTATAAATACCATGACATTCCCTCATTAATTTCAATAAAAATCCTCCTCAACAAATTTCTAGTCTTTTTACCTCTCAAGTAGTCCTCCCAAGGTGACCTCAATCCCCCAAGGTCCCAACCTTCGAGCTTTTGAAGTCACTCTTCAAGGTAAGGGAACCTTTCACCCCCCCCCCCTCTTTTAAGTCATGATTTCCTTTAAGTTATGTCTTATAGTTTCCATATTATTATGTAAGGGTATGTTCTTATATATTCTTATTAATTTCCATTTCATGTCAAAATTATGATAGACCCTTTCTTCTCTCATTGATTTATTTTATGAATTTTTAAGTGACGTCGTTAGGCTGCCGAATTTTCGTAAAAGAAATCACATTTTCTCTTTTCTTTCAATTTTTCTTTTCATGTGGTATGTAATTCCACACCATGATCTTATTTATATTTTATTTTGTACCTATAATATAAAATGATTCATTTATGAATGGGAGACACTCATCCCCTCTCTTTTTATTATTTTCTAAAACCATGTTATATAGTCATTATGCTGCAGAATTTTCGTCTCAAAATATCTCTCTTTTTTATCAAGAAATACTCTTATGTTATTTATGTGAATAACCAAATCTATTTTCATTTCTAGGGGTATTAATAAATACATAAAATTTATCTATTTAATTCTGGAATTGACATACATATAACCCTCACTCCCTTTCCATGGGTTATAAATGACATAATGATCATATTTTTAAGCACTTTTAAAACGTCACTTATTTGAAGTGAAACCCATTTATTTTACTCTCTATGGATTATTTATAAAATTTATGATTATGATCTATGTGTCTCACATGAAAATAAATACATAGTAAGGGTGCACCCTGATATTGATCCAATTCATTGGGTAAAGAATTTAATATCTAGAGATGACAAGTTTCACAATACCTTGGTGAAAAACCTGGGTAATTTTTATGACACCTTGGGGATGAACCTTGGTGATATGTTCATGAATGTCTTGTAGCCACATATTGAAGTTATTATTCATGTTATTTTTATTATGATATGCCTCTTTTTCCATTGACCATGTCTTTATGTTTTTTTATCAAGTTCTTATTGATATCACAAGTAAACGGATTCCCTTGTTTACCCTTACTGGGCCTTCAACTCACCCTTTCCTTTGATGTATGTCTCCAGGTTATGAGATGCAATAATTTTAAAGAGGATGAACTTTTCAAGAAGATTTTAAAGTGTATTTAAAAGAGTTTTTAAATTTTTCATGTTTTATTGTTCCTGATTTCCAAGACACTAGAATTTAAAGATCCTCTGTTTGTAAAATGTAATGAAAAGTTGTGTAATAAAAAGGAAGGATGATACAATTGGTATCAGAGGAAAGTTTAGTTATTTATGGAAATTAGTCTAGAAAAAAATTAGGAAGAACCCTATAGAAAATTTTAAATATAAGAATACTTCCTAGTATTTTGGTGAGTATTGAGTAAGTGGTTGATCAGGCAAATACATTCTTGTCTAGATATGAGTAGGTAGAGGCGGCTCTGGCACAGATGTACCTAGGAGTGAAAACTCTCAAAAGGAGTTTAGAGCTTGACCCGGGGTATCCTAGTACACAACAATGGGCCTTGTTTCACTCTTGGTTATGACACTCCTGGGGTATATGTTTGGTTAATCATAATCCTTTTATGAATCATTATGAAGGATTTATAGAGAAATGTAATTGTTTAAAGCATGAAGTTTTAAGACATAAAATCCTTTATAGTTAAAAGATTCATAAATGAAATAATATTCTCACTAAGGTTTCATTCTCATAGAAAATGGATGGAAATAGGAGGAACTCTACAAATGGTGACTGCAAAGTACCATGCATTGACGGCCCTCCGATGGAAACCGGAATGGAAACTTTCATGCGAATGGTGAACAAAATGACTCAAGTTATGGGAAATAACTTGAATAAAGCTGAGAGACCGATTTCAACATGAAGGGAAAAACTTTTTGTTGAATCCTTTATGTGTCAATGACCACTAACCTTCAGTGGATCTACCGACCCATTGATTATTGAACAGTGGATCAGCTCTATCGATAAGATCTTTTCTGTGCTCCGCTGTTCTAAACAAGAGAAGGTTACCTTGGATATTTTTCTCTTAGAGGGAGAAGTTGATCAGTGGTGGGAACTGATTAAAAACACAAGTCCAAGAGTGGAAGTTTAAGCTATGTATTGGGAAGAGTTCATATGGATATTCTTCAACAAGTATTTCCCTTGAAAGATGAGAACAATAATGGAGAAGAAGTTTCTCATGATAAAGTAGAAGTAGAATGAATCTGTGGGAAGATACGAGATGAAATTCACAAGGATTTCACATTACACCTCTATATTTTTCATGTATCCAAATGGTAAGGTTGATAGATTCTTCAGTGGACTGATACCCCATCTGTGGAATAATCTAGCCAACCAAGATTATGATAGCTATGAGGAGATCATGTGAAGTGTGATAAAAGTAGAACTGGAGTTTGGTGAGACGCAATGGTATCATAAATACAATGAAAAGAAAAGATCATTGGATCCAAGATTAGGTAGGAGCTTCGATCAGGGAAGAGGATGCAAGCAAGTACAACGTCCCACGTGTAATAAATGTGGGAAGAAGCATTCGATGAACTTCCTGCTCGGGAGTGGGAAGTGATACAAGTGTGGTAGAGATGGCCACATTGTGCAGAATTGTTGTATTGAGGTGAAGCCAAAACTTCCCAACACTAACGAAAAAGGGAATATGGCGCATGCCCTACCTGATGTCCAATGCTATAAGTGTGGAAAACTTAGTCACTTTGCTAATCACTGTCCAAATCTAAGGGTAGTGGAGGGGAATCACTATCAGCCTCATCAACGGACAAGGGAACAATGTCATACTTTTGAAATCACTATGGCTGAAGTTGAAGCACCAAATGATGTGGTGGTAGGTACTCTAGTTATTCTCTCAAATCTAGCAAGTACTTTGTTTAATTATGGTTCTATTTATTCCTTTATTTCCTCCAAGTTTGTAAATAATTTAGAATCAACCCCTGATTTTCTAAAAGTAGAGTTATCATTCAAGACTCCTGGTGGGATTATCTGAGTATCGTCAGTGTTTAGAAAATCTAGTATTTACTTTAGTGAGCACAATATTATAAAAAATCTATTAGTCATTCCCATGCTGGAATTCGATATTATACTAGGGATGGACTGGCTCTCAAAGTATAATGCTAAGATCAAATGCAGAAACAATGAACTCTCAGTAGTATTGAATATAAAACCTACAGTTATCTTCCAAGGAGAGATATCTCAACTTGATCTTTTTCTATAAGAACCTCCTATATCCTTCTTTATGGATCTTATTGGTGAATAAGAAGAAGGAAATGAGAGTTTGAGGATAGAAAATGTCCCCATTATTCTGGAATATGTTGACGTATTTCCTGAGGAGTTACCCGGACCTCCCCTAGAAAGAGAGGTAGAGTTTTACATTGAACACATACCTAGATCCCATTCGATATCAAAGACCCCGTATAGGATGGAAAATGTGGAGCTAAAGGAGTTAAAGAAAAAACTCCAAGATCTTTTGGAGAAGGGTTTTATCCGACTGAGTGTGTCTCCTTAGGGATCTCCAGTTCTCTTTGTGAAGAAGAAGGATGGATCGATGCGGCTATGCATTGATTATAGAGAACTGAATGGAATCATAGTGAAGAAAAAATACCCTCTTCTAAGAATTGATGACTTATTTGACCAACTTCATGGGGATCAATTCTTCTCTAAGATTGATCTTCGATCTGATTATAATCAATTGAGGGTGAAGAAAGAAGATATTCCAAAAACTGATTTCCAATCAAGATATGGGAATTATGAGTTTGTTGTTATCACCTTCGGACTAACTAAGCCACCTATTATTTTTATGGATTTGATTAATAGAGTCTTTAAGGACTACCTTGATAACTTTGTGGTAGTTTTTATTGATGATATTATGATATATTCCAAAAGTCGTGAGGAGCATGAGGATCATCTAAGGGTTAGTTTGAAAACTCTATGAAAGGAGAGGATTTTTTTGAAGTTTATCAAATGTGAATTATGATTACATCAAGTTGCTTTCTTGGGGAACATTGTTACCAATGAAGGAATCACAGTTGACCCTGGAAAAACAAAAGTTGTAGAGGAGTGGCCTCAGTGTACAATAATAACTGAAATTTGTAGTTTCCATGGATTAACAGGATATTATAGGAGTTTTCTGAAAATATTTTCATGACTTTCTAATCCATTAACTAAGTTAACTTGAAAAGGGGTCAAGTTAATCTAGACAAAGGACTGTGAGGAAAGTTTCCAAGATCTTAAGAAGAGATTGGTTACTGCACCCGTGTTAACTCTACCCTCAAGTGGATAAGGATTCATTATTTTTAGCGATTCATATCTGAAAGGGCTTGGGTGCATCCTCATGAAAAATGAAAAATTTGTTTCTTATGCATCTCGATAGTTGAAGACTCATGAGTAGAACTATCCTACGAATGATCTGGAGCTGGCTACGATCGTTTTTTCTCTGAAGATATGGAGGCACTATATTTATGGGAAGAAATGTTATATATACATAGACCATCAAAGTTTGAAGTATATTTTCACACAAAAGGAATTGAACATGAGACAGAGGAGATGGTTGGAACTTCTCAAAGACTATGATTGTTTAATTCATTATCATCCCAGAAGAGGAAACAAATTAACTGATGCATTAAGGAAGAAAGACCCAGTTGTTCTTTCCATGATGAGGATTCGAAGAGATCCTTTAATCAATGACCTAGTAAAGCTGGATATGGGAATTATAAGGTAAGGGATATCATAAACCCTAACCCAAATGATTTCTCAACCGTCATTACTAGAGAAGATCAAGAAATATCGGAAAGAATATCCTTTTTTACAGAAGAAGTTTGAGGCTGTGAAGGATGGGAAGTTTCCTGATTTCAATATTGATCAAGAAGGTGTACTGAAATTTCGTACAAGACTATGTGTTCCGTCTATTCTGGAAATAAATAAGGAGCTAATGGATGAAGCTCATAGCTCTAATTTATTTATGCATCATGGAAGCACAAAAATGTATAGGGACATTCGTGATCATTATTGGTGGGATAATATAAAAAGGGATATTGTTAACTACACTTCAAGGTTCCTGGTATGTCAAAAAGTGAAGGCAGAGCAACAAATTCCTAAAGGGGTATTACAACCACTACCCATACTATCATGGAAGTGGGAAAATATCACTATGGACTTCGTTAGTGGTCTCTCGAGAACTTCCAAAGGAAACAATGTGATATGAGTTATTGTAGAACGTCTCACCAAGACTGCCCATTTAATCTCTATTCGAGAAGATTTCTCTCTTGATCAAATTTCCAGGATTTACGTGAAGGAAGAGGTAAGGCTGCATGGAGTTCCACTTTCTATCGTATCTGATCGTGATCCAAGTTTCACATCAAAATTCTGGAGAAGTCTTCAACGTGCTCTGAGCACTGAATTGAATTTTAGTACGGCCTATCACCCCCAAACTAATGTCCAATCTTAATGGACTATTCAAACACTCAATTATATGCTGAGAACATTATCAATGAAATTTAAAGGTGGATGGGATAAACATCTCCCATTAGTTGAGTTCTCTTACAAAAACAGCTTCCACTCGAGCATTCAAATGGCACCCTATGAAGCTCTATATGGTAAGAGATGTAGAACTCCTACTTTTTGGCATGAAGCTGGTGATAGAAAGATTCTTAGCCCTGATCTTGTGCAAGAGATGACAGAAAAAGTCCATTCCATCCAGCAACACATTAAGGCTGCTCAGAGTCGGTAAAAGAGCTATGCCGAGAACCATCAAAGGGACTTGGAATTTGATGTTGGTGACAAGTTATATCATCAAATTTCACCTTGAAAGAGATTAATTGGGTTTGGGAATAAAGGGAAGCTCAACCCTAGGTACATTGGCCCCTATGAAATCCTTGATCGCGTGGGAGCAGTGGCCTATCGGCTTTCACTTCCTCAAAATCTATCATAAGTTCATGATGTCTTCCACGTATCCCTCTTAAGAAAGTACATACTTGACCCTTCACATGTACTAAATCTAGAGGTGGTACAACTGGAACATGACCTCACTTATAAGGAGCAGTCAGTGGAGATCTTGGATCGTATAGACAAGGTTCTACGCAATAAGACTACCCACCTTATTGAGGTGTTGTGGAGGAACCACAAATGCAAAGAAGCCATGTGGGAACCAGAGGAGTCTATCAGGAATAAGTACCCACACCTTTTCTATTCTTAGGGTACGAGTTAAAATTTCAGGGACAAAAATTCTTAAGGGGGGAAGAATGTAATGACCCAAACTTTTGAATAATATTTGTTTCCTAAATTTGTGTGTTATTTTATTTTATACTCCACAAAACTATATCTTTTAATTAATGAAGTGATACCATTGGGTTTCGACTGTTATATGACCATTGGTCAATATGAATATTGGAAAATAAACTCTTAACATTACAATTTTTGTTTATAAATACAAGTGATCTTGGTTAATTAATACAGAAAGAAGAGTTGATGGCCTCATCCAGTAGACTTGGGTCGTACGAAGCCCATCTGTCAGAGCTTGGGAAGGAGGTAGCATCTATGGGCTTTACTCTAGACCAAGTCCAAGATGAGCTTCAACATGTGAAGCTTGAATAGAATCACCTAAGGGAGAAGTTCAAGCAGATAGAAATCACCATTCGGGCAATGTTGTTCGAGCCGCCCCAAGATTTTATCACCATAACACACCTTACACTTAGGTCCTATGCAGGTGTTATAAGGGGCTATGTAACGAGGCCTTAGATACTTTTTGTAATCTCTTGGTATAAATAAAATATTTATTTCTTATTATGGTAAAATTTGTGATTTTCAAATGTCTGGATAAATATAGGATGAATATTATTGATGAATTTTGTAAAAAGGGTGTTTTAAAATATTCCTGTAAAGTTTAAATAATTAATAATGTGAAATGATTTTCGAAAAATGGGTTTCTACAGTTATGATCAGTAAGAAATTTAGAGTCTAATGAGATCAACTTGATTTTTAGTAAATTGTAAAGTATGAATAGTAACATAACCTTATGAATAGTAAGGAATAGTAAATCAGCCAAAAAAATAGAAACTTCACCCATGAATGTACAAATACAGTTAAGACAACTTAAAAGTGAAAAAACAGTCATAGTATAAGTTTTGTTATTTTTGTATGTCATAAATAATTTATTTACAATTTTATAATTAATTTAATAATTTAAAATGGAAATTTATTTTCATAAAATATAATAATAAATTGTTACTTTATTGTCTTATGGTTATACGATAATTTTATGGGACCTTGATTACTTTTTCAAGGTATTACAAAATAAGTTATAGTTTTAGAGTTGTTTTTTTTTAATAAATAATGGTTTTATTTAAAAATTAAATTAAAAATATTTAGAAATTTATTTTCATAAAATTGAGTTCATTTCTTAATTCAAATAATTTATATTAGGTTAGGGTGAATTTATGATATTTTTATAAAATGTTTTGTTTTTTGGTGAATAGTGAAAATACAATTTTGAGTTTCGAGTGTTTAATGACATCAATAATGATATAATAATGATGAAATAATTATTATCTACTTTTGAATAGTAATATATTCTATGAGGTTTCCCAAATGTCCAATACCATGGGAAAATACCATGGGCAAGCCCATGTTTTTGCAAATACCACCGATGAGGTGTCCCTTGGAAATTAATTAAATATTCCCTCACTTTTCCTATAAATACCAAGCCATTAACTCATTCATTTCATTACAAAATCCTTATAAACGAAGTTATAGTCTTTTTACCTCCAAATGATTCCTCCCAAGGTTCCCTCAAGCCCCCAAGGTCCCAACCTTCGAGCTTTCAAAGTCACTCTTCAAGGTAAGGGAACCTTTCACCCTCCTCTTTCAAGTCATGATTTCCTTTAAGTTATTTCTTATAGTTTCCATATTATTATGTGGGGGTATGTTCTTATATATTCTTATTAATTTCCATTTAATGTCCAAATTATAATATACCCTTTCTTCTCTCGTCAATTTATTTTCTGGATTTTTAAATGATGTCGTTAGGCTATCGAATTTTCGTAAAAGAAATCACATTTTCTATTTTCTTTCAATTTTCCTTTTCATGTGGTATGTAGTTCCACACCATGATATTATTTATATTTTATTATGTCCATATACTATAAAATTATTCATTTATAAATGTTATACCCTTTTCCCCTCTCTTTTTATTGTTTTCTAAAACCATTTTATATAGATGTTATGCTGCAAAATTTTCGTCTCAAAATCTCTCTCTTTTTTCTCAAGAAATACTCTTGTATTATTTATGTGAATACCCAAATCTATTTTTATTTCCAGGGGTATTCATAAATACATATAATTTATCTATTTTATTATTTAATTGACATACATATAACCCTCACTTACTTTCCATGGGTTATAAATGACATAATGATCATATTTTTAAGCACTTTTAAAACGTCACGAATTTGAAGTGAAACCCATTTCTTTTACTCTCTATGGGTTATTTATAAAATTTATGATTATGATCTATGTGTCTCCCATAAAAATAAATACATATTAAGGGTTTGCCCTGATAGTTCTCCAATTAATTGGGTAAAGAATTTAATCTCTAGAGATGACAAGTTTCATGATACCTTGGTGAATAACCTTGGTAATTTTTATGACACCTTGGGGATGAACCTTGGTGATATGTTCATGAATGTCTAAATTAAATGTTTTAGCCATATATTAAAGTTATGATTCATGTTTTTTTTATTATTATATTCCTCTTTTTCCATTAAACATGTCTTTATGTTTTTTTATCGTTCTAATTGATATCACAAGTAAACGGATTCCCTTGTTTACCCATACTGGGCCTTAAGCTCACCCTTTCCATTGATGTATGTCTCCAGGTTATGAGAGGCAGTAATTGTACAAAGGATGAACTTTTAAAGAATCTTTTCAAGGTGGTTTAAAATATTGTTTTAAGTTTTCATGTTTTATTATTCTTTATTTCCAAGACATTGGACTTTAAAGATCCTCTGTTTATAAAATGTAATGAAAAGTTATGTAATAAAAAGGAGGGATGCTACAATTGGTATTAGAGGAAAGTTTAGTTATTTATAGAAATTAGGCTATGAAAACATTAGGAATAATCCTATAGAAAAGTTTAAATATAGGAATACTTACTAGTATTTTGGTGAGTATTGAGTAAGTGGTTTATCAAGAAAATACATCCCTATCTTGATACGAGCAGGTAGAGGCGGATCTGGAATAGATGTACCTAGGAGTGAAAACTCTGACAAGGAATTTCGGTCTTGACTCAGGGTATCCCAGTACATGACAATAGGCCTTGATAAACTATTGGTTACGACACTCCTAGGGGATATGTTTGGTTAATCATAAGATTTTTATGAATCATTATGAAGGATTTATAGAGAAATGTAATTGTTTAAAGCATGAAGTTTTAAGACGTAAAATCTTTTATAGTTAAAAGATTCATAAATGAAATAATATTCTCACTAAGGTTTTATTATTTTATAAAATGGAGGGAAATGGGAGGAACCATGCAAATGGTGACCGCAATGGACCATGCGCTGACGTCCCTCCGATGGAAGCTGTAATGGAAACTTTTATGTGAATGATGAACCAACTAAATCAAGTTATGGGAAATAACTTGAATAAATCTAAGAGACCGATTTCAATGCGAATGGAACAAATTTCTGTTGAATCCTTTATGCGTCAATGGCCACCAACCTTCAGTGGATCTACCGACCAATTGATTGCTGAACAGTGGATCAGCTCTATCGAGAAGATCTTTTCTGTGCTCTACTATTCTGAACAAGATAAGTTTGCCTTGGTTGTTTATCGCTTAGAGGGAGAAGATGATCAGTGGTGGGAACTGATTAAAAACACAAGGCCAAGAGTGGAAGTTGAAGCTATGGAGTGGGAAGAGTTCAGAGGGATATTCTTCAACAAGTATTTCCCTCGATTGATGAGAACAAAAATGGAGAAGGATTTTCTCAAGCTGAAGCAGAAGGAGAATGAATATGTGGGAAGCTACAAGATGAAGTTCAAAAATCTCTCACATTACACCTCTAGCTTTTTCATGGATCCAAATGGTAAGGTTGATATATTATTCAGTGGACTGAGACCTCATCTGAAGAATAATCTAGCCAACCGAGATTATGATAGCTATGAGGAGATCGTGCGAAGTGTGATGAAAGTCAAACTGGATTTTGGTGAGACACAATGGTCTCATAAATCCAATGAAAAGAAAAGATCAATGGAGACAAGATTAGGGAGGATCTTAGATAAGGGAAGAGGAGGCAAGCAAGTACAATGTCCCACATGTAATAAATGTGGGAAGAATCATTTGGGGAACTACCTATTAGGGAGCATGAAGTGTTAAAAGTGTGGTAGAGATGGACAAATTGGGCGGAATTGTCATAGCAAGGTGAATCCACAACTTCCCAACACTAACAACAAAGGGAAGATGGTTTAGGCCCTACCTGATGTACAATTCTATAAGTGTGGAAAACTTGGTCACTTTTCCAATCACTTTCCAAATCTGAGGGCAGTAGAGGGGAATCACCATCAGCCTCAACAACGGCCAAGGGAATAAGGTCGTACTTTTGAAATCACTATGGCCAAAGTTGAAGCATCAAATTATGTGGTGGAAGGTACTCTTGTTTTTCTCTCAAATCTAGCAAGTAATTTGTTTGATTCTGGTTCTACGCATTATTTTATTTCCTCCAAGTTTGAAAAGAATTTAGAATCAACCCCCGATTTGTTAAAAGTAAAGTTATCATTCAAGACTCTAGGTGGGATTATCTAAGCATCGTTAGTTTTTAGAAACTCTAGTATTTAATTTAGTAAGAACAATCTTATATCAAATCTAGTAATCATTCCCATGATGGAATTTGACATTATACTAGGGATGGGGTGGATCTCAAAGTATAATGCTAGGATCAAATATAGAAGCAAGGAAATCTAAGTAGTCTTGAATAGAAAACCTACAGTTATCTTCCAAGGAGAGATATCTCAACCTGATCTTTGTCTAGAATAACCTCCTATATCCTTCCTTATGGAGTTGATCGGTGAAGAAGAATAATGAAATGAGAGTTTGAGGATATAAAATGTCCCCATCATCCAGGAATATGTTGACGTATTTCCTAAGGAGTTACCCGGACATCCCCCAGAAAGAGAGGTAGAGTTCTCCATTGAACTCATACCTCGATCCCATCTTATATCAAAGACCCTTTATAGGATGGAAAATGTGGAGCTGGAGGAGTTAAAGAAACAACACCAAGATCTTTTGGATAAGGGTTTTATCCAAACGAGTGTGTCTCCTTGGGGAGCACCAATTCTCTCTGTGAAGAAGAAGGATAGATCGATGCGGCCATGCATTTATTATAGAGAACTGAACAGGATCATAGTGAAGAACAAATACCCTCTTCTAAGAATTGATGACTTATTTGACCAACTTCATGGGGCTCAATTCTTATCTAAGATTGATCTTTGATCTTGTTATCATCAATTGAGGGTGAAGAAATAAGATATTCTGAAAATAGCCTTCCGATCAAGATATGGGCATTATGATTTTGTTGTTATGCCTTTCAGACTGACTAATGCACCTGCTATTTTTATGGATTTGATGAATAGATTCTTTAAGGACTACCTTGATAACTTTGTGGTAGTTTTTATTAATGATATTCTAATATATTCAAAAATTCATGAGGAGCATGAGTATCATCTAAGGGTTATTTTGAAAACTCTATGAAAGGAGAGGTTTTTTGGGAAGTTTAGAAAATGTGAATTCTGGTTATAGAAAGTTGCTTTCTTGGGACACATTGTTACAAATGAAGGAATCACAGTTGACCCAACAAAGACAAAATTTGTAGAGGAGTGGCCTCATCCTATAATAATAATTGAGATTCGTAGTTTCCTTGGATTAGCGGGATATTATAGGAGTTTTGTGAAAAACTTTTCACAAATTTCTAATACATTAACCAAGTTAACTCAAAAAGGGTTCAAGTTCATCTGGAAAAAGGAGTGTGAGGAAAGTTTCCAATAGCTAAAGAATAGATTGGATACTGCACCCATGTTAAATCTTCCCTCAAGTGGAGAAGGATTTGTTATTTTTAGCGATGCATCTATGAAAGGGATTGGGTGAATCCTAATGAAAAATGAAAAATCCATTGCTTATTCATATCGATAGTTGAAGACTCATGAGCAGAACTATCCTACGCATGATCTGGAGCTGGTTGCGGTTTTTTTTTGCTTTGAAGATATGGAGGCACTATATTTATGGGGAGAAATGTGATATATACACAAACCATAAAATTTTGAAGTATATTTTCACATAAAAGTAATTGAACATGAGACATAGGAGATGGTTGAAACTTCTCAAAGACTATGATTGTTCAATTCATTATCATCCCGGAAGAGCAAACAAATTAACTGATGCATTAAGTAGGAAAGACATAGTTGTTCGTTCCATGATGAGTATTCAAAGAGATCCTTTGATAAATGACCTAGTAAAGTTGGACATGGGAATTATAAGGTAAGGGACATCATCAAACCTAACCCAAATGATTTATCAACTATCATTACTAGAGAAGATCAAGAAAGATCAAAAAGAATATCCTTTGTTACAGAAGAAGTTTGAGGCTATGAAGGATGGGAAGTTTCCTAAGTTCAATATTGATCAAGAAGGTGTACTTAAATTTTGTACAAGACTATGTGTTCCATCTATTCCGGAAATAAAGAAGGAGCTGATGGATGAATCTCATAGATTTACTTTCTCTATACATCCTGGAAGCAAAAAAATGTATAGGGACCTTCGTGATCATTATCGGTGGGATAATATGAAAAGAGATATTGTTGACTACACTTCAAGGTGTCTAGTATGTCAGTAGGTGAAGGTAGAGTGACAACTTTCTAAAGGGTAATTTCAACCACTACCCATACCAGCATGAAAGTGGGACAATATCACTATGGACTTCGTCACTAGTCTCTCGAGAACTTCCAAAGGAAATAATGTGATATGGGTTATTGTGGACCATCTCACCAAGACTGACCATTTTATCTCTATTCGGGAAGATTTCTCTCTTGATCAACTTTCCAGGATTTACGTGAAGGAAGTGGTAAGGCTGCATGGAGTTCCACTTTCTATCGTATCTGATTGTGATCCAAGGTTCACATCAAAATTCTGGAGAAGTCTTCAACATGCTTTGAGCACTGAATTGAATTTCAGTATGGCCTATCACCCCCAAACTGATGGACAATCTGAAAGGACTATTCAAACACTCAAGGATATGCTGAGAACATGATCAATGGAATTTAAAGGTGGATGGTATCAACATATCCCTTTATTAGAGTTCTCTTACAACAACAACTTCCACTCGAGCATTCAAATGGAACCCTATGAATCTCTATATGGTAAGTGATGTAAAACTCCTACTTGTTGGCATGAAGTTGGTGAGAGAAAGATTCTTGGGCCTGATCTTGTGCAAGAGATGATAGAAAAAGTCCATGCCATCCAGCAACACATTAAGGATGCTTAGAGTCGGAAAAAGAGCTATGCCGACAACTATCAAAGGTACTTGGAGTTTGATGTTGGTGACAAGTTCTTTCTTCAAATTTCACCTTGAAATAGATTCATGATGTTTGGGAAGAAAGGGAAGATTTTCCCTAGGTACATTGGCCCCTATGAAATCCTTGATCACGTGGGAGCAGTGGCCTATCGGCTTTCACTTCCTCCAAATCTATCACAAGTTCATGATGTATTCCACGTATATTTCTTGAGGAAGTACTTACCTGACCCTTCACATGTACTAAATCCAGAGGTGGTACAAATGGAACATGACCTCTCTTATGAGGAGTAGCCAGTGGGGATCTTCGATCGTAGAGACAAGGTTCTACGCAACAAGACTATCCACCTTGTTAAGGTGTTGTGGAGGAACCACAAATATGAAGAAGCCAGGTGGAAACCAGAGGAGTCTATGAGGTAGAAGTACCCACACCTTTTCTCTTATTAGGGTATGAGTTAAACTTTTGGGGATGAAATTTCTTAAGGGGGGAAGAATGTAAGGACCCAAACTTTTGAATAATATTTGTTTCCTAAATTTGTGTGTTATTTCATTTTATACTCCACAAAACTATATCCATTAATTAATGAAATGATACCATTGGGTTTCGACTGTTATATGATCGTTGGTCAATATGACCGTTGGAAACTAAACTCTTAACGTTACAATTATTGTTTATAAATACAAGTGATATTGGTTAATTAATACAAAAAAGAAGAGTCGATGGCCTCATCCGGTAGCCTCGGGCCGTATGAAGCCCATCTGTTAGAGCTTGGGAAGGAGGTAGCATCTCTGGTCTTTGCTCTGGACCAAGACCAAGATGATCTTCAACATGTGAAGCTTGAACGGAATTGCCTAAGTGAGAGGTTCAAGTTGATATAAATCACCACTTAGGCAATATTGTCTGAGCCGCCCCAAGATTCTATCACCATAGTACACCTTACACTTAAGTCCTATGCAGGTGTTATAAGGGGCTATGTAATGAGGCCTTAGATACTTTTTGTAATCCATTGGTATAAATAAAAATTTTATTTCTTATTATGGTAAAATTTGTGATTTTTAATTGTCCGGATAAATATAGGATGAATATTATTGATGAATTTTGTAAAAAGCGTATTTTAAAATATTCATGTAAAACTTTAAATAATTAATAATGTGAAATGATTTTCAAAAAATGGTCTTCTATAGTTATGATCAGTAAGAAATTTAGAGTCTAATAATATCAACTTTATTTTTACTAAATAGTAAATTATGAATAGTAACATACCCTTATAAATAGTAATGAATAAAAAATCGGGAAAAAAAATAGAAACTTCACCCATGAATGTATAAATACAATTTAGACATCTTAAAAGTGAAAAAATGATCATAGTATAAGTTTTGTTATTTTTGTATGTCATAAATAATTTATTTACAATTTTATAATTAATTTAATAATTTAAAATGGAAATGTATTTTCATAAAATATAATCATAAATTTTTACTTTATTTTCTTATGGTTATATGATAATTTTATGGGACCTCAATTACTTTTTCAAGGTATTGCTAAATAAGTTATAGTTTTAGAGTTTTTTTAATAAAGAATGATTTTATTTAAAAAATAAATTAAAAATATTTAGAAAATTGTTTTCATAAAATGGAGTTCATTTTTGAATTCAGAGCATTTATATTTGGTTAGGGTGAATTTATGATATTTTTATAAAAATTTTTGTTTTTCAGTGAATAGTGAAAATATAGTTTTGAGTTTTGGGTGTTTAATAACATCAATAATGATGTGATAATGATGTAATAATTCTAGTCGACTTGTGAATAGTAAGATATGCTATGAGGTGTTCCAAGTTTCCAATATGCTGGGAAAATACCATGGTAAAGCCCATGGTTTTTCAAATACCACCGATGAGGTGTCCCTTGGAAATTAATTAAATATTCCCTCACTTTTACAATAAATACCAAGCCATTCCCTCATTCATTTCATTCCAAAATTATTTTCAATGAAGTTATAGTATTTTTACCTCCCAAGGAGTTCTCCCAAGGTTCCATCAATCCCCCAAGGTCCCAACCTTCAAGCTTTCGAAGTCACTCTTCAAGGTAAGGGAACCTTTCACCCTCCTCTTTTAAGTCATGATTTCCTTTAAGTTATGTCTTCTAGTTTCCATATTCTTATGTGGAGGTATATTCTTATATATTCTTATTATTTTACATTTCATTTCTAAATGAAAAGAGACCCTTTCTTCTCTCATCAATTTATTTTTCTTAATTTTTAAGTGACGTCGTTAGGCTGCCAAATTTTCGTAAAAGAAATAACATTTTATCTTTTCTTTCAATTTTCCTTTTCATGTGGTATGTAATTCCACACCATGATCTTATTTATATTTTATTTTGTACCTATAATCTAAAATTATTCATTTATTAATGTGATACCTTTGTCTATTCTCTTTTTTTTAAACCATGTTATATAGCGGTTATGCTGTAGAATTTTCATCTCAAATCTCTCTCTTTTTTCTCAAGAAATACTCTTGTATTATTTATGTGAATACCCAAATATATTTTCATTTCCTGGGGTATTCATAGATAAATAAAATTTATCTATTTGATTCTATAATTTACATACATATAACCCTCACTCCCCTTCCATGGGTTATAAATGACATAATGATCATATTTTTAAGCACTTTTAAAACATCATGAATTTGAAGTGAAACCCATTTCTTTTACTCTCTATGGGTTATTTATAAAATGTATGGTTATTATCTATGTGTCTCCCATGAAAATAAATACATATTAAGGGTGCACCCTGATATCACTTCAATGCATTGGGTAAAGAATTTAATCTCTAGATATGACAAGTTTCACGATACCTTGGTGAATAACCTTGGTGATTTTTATGAAACCTTGGGGATGAACCTTGGTGATATGTTTATGAATGTCTAAATTAAATGTTGTATCCACGTATTCAAGTTATAATTCATGTTATTTTTATTATTATATGCCTCCTTTTCCATTTAACATGTCTTTATGTTTTTTTATCAAGTTCTTACTGATATCACAAGTAAATGAATTCCCTTATTTACCCTTACTAGGCCTTCAACTCACCCTTTCCATTGATGTATGTCTCCAGGTTATGAGATGTAGTAATTTTACATAGGATGAAATTTTCAAGAATCTTTTCAAGGGGATTTAAAAGAGTGTTTTATGTTTTCATGTTTTATTGTTCCTAATTTCCAATACACTATACTTTAAAGATCCTCTGTTTGTAAAATGTAATTAAAAGTTATGTAATAAAAAGGCGGGATGCTAAAATTGGTATCATAGGAAAGTTTAGTTATTTATGGAAATTAGGCTATGAAAAAATTAGGAATAACCCTATATAAAATTTTAAATATAGGAATAATTCTTGGTATTTTGGTGAGTATTGAGTAAGTGGTTTATCAAGAAAATACATCCCTGTATGGATATGAGCAGTTAGAGGCAGCTCTGGCACAGATGTACCTAGGAGTGAAAACTCTAACAAGGAGTTTCAGGCTTGACCTGGGGTATCCTGGTATATGTCAATGGGCCTTGTTGCACTCTTGGTTATGAAACTTTTGGGGGATATGTTCGGTTAATCATAAGATTTTTATGAATCATTATGAAGGATTTATAAAGAAATGTAATTGTTTAAAGCATGAAGTTTTAAGATATAAAATCCTTTATAGTTAAAAGATTCATAAATGAAATAATCTTCTCACTAAGGTTTTATTCTTTTATAAAATGGTGTGCAATAGGAGGAACCATGCAAATGGTGAAAGCAATGGACCATGCGCTGACGGCCCTCCGATGGAAGCCAGAATGGAAACTTTCATGCGAATGTTGAACCAACAGACTCAAGTTATGGGAAATAACTTGAATAAATCTGAGAGACCAATTTCACCACTAAGGGAACAACTTTCTGTTGAATCCTTTATGCGTCAACGACCACCAACCTTCAGTGGATCTACCAATCCATTGATTTCTGAATAGTGTATTAGCTCTATCTAGAAGATCTTTTATGTTCTCTGTTGTTATAAACAAGTGAAGGTTACCTTGGCTGTATATCGCTTATAGGGAGAAGTTGATCAGTGGTGGGAACTAATTAAAAACACAAGGCCAAGATTGGAAGTTGAAGTTATGGAGTGGGAAGAGTTCAGAGGGATATTCTTCAACAAGTATTTCCCTCAATCGATGGGAAAAAGAATAGAGAAGGAGTTTCTCAAGTTGAAGCATAATGAGAATGAATCTGTGGTAAGATACGAGATGAACTTCACAAGGCTTTAATGTTACACCTCTAGATTTTTCATGGATCCAAATGGTAAGGTTGGTATATTCTACGGTGGACTGAGACCTCATCTGCAGAAGAATCTATCCAACCGAGATTATGAAATCTATGAGAAGATCATGTGAAGTGCGATGAAAGTCGAACAGGAGTTTGGTGAGACAAAATGGTCTCATAAATCCAATGACAAGAAAATATTGATGAAGCCAAGATTAAGGAGGAGCTTAGATTAGGAAAGAGGAGGTAAGAAAGTACAACATCCCACGTGTAATAAATGTGAGAAGACGCATTCAAGGAACTGCCTGCTCGGGAGCGGTGTGGTAGTGATGGCCACATTACATAGAATTGTCATAGTGAGGTGAAGCCACAACTTCCCAACACTAACGAAAAAGGGAAGATGGTTCAGGCCCTACCTAAGGTCCAATGCTATAAGTGTGGAAAACTTGGGCACTTTTACAATCACTATCCAAATCTAAGGGTAGTGGAGGGGAATCCCCATCAGCCTCATTAACGGCCAAGGGAACAAGATCATACTTTTTCAATGACTACGGCTAAAGTTGAAGCGCCAAATGATGTGGTGGCAGGTACTCTTGTTGTTCTTTCAAAGCTAGAAAGTACTTTGTTTGATTCTAGTTATATGTTGTAATGGCATGGACCTCTCTGGTCCATTACTTTGTGAAAATATGGTGTTTGAGGTGTTCCGGGAGGTCAAGGTGACTTATCCCCAACACTTTTCCAAATTTCCAATTCTGTAAATAGTTTCATCAGTGAACAGTTCTATCGGTAAACTATAACGGTAGGTGAACAATATTCTATCGGTGAGGTTCAGTGAACAGTATTCTATCCATGAGGTTCAGTGAATAGTATTCTATTAGTGAGGTTCAGTGAACAGTATTCTATCAATGAGGTTTAGTGAACAGTATTCTATCGGTGAGGTTCAGTGAACAGTGTTATATTAGTGAGGTTCAGTGAATAGTGTTTCTATCGGTGAGGTTAATTGAACAGTGTTTATATCGGTGAGGTTTAGTGAACATTGTTTCTATCGGTGAGGTTCAGTGAACAATGTTCCTATCGATGAGGTTCAGTGAACAGTGTTTCTATCGGTGAGGTTCAGTGAAAAGTGTTCCTATCGGTGAGGTTCAGTGAATAGTTTTTCTATCGGTGAGTTTCAGTGAACAGTGTTTCTATCGGTGAGGTTCAGTGAAAAGTGTTTCTATTAGTGAGGTTCAGTGAACAGTGTTTCTATCAGTGAGGTTCAGTGAACAGTGTTCTATCAGTGAGGTTTTTTGAATAGTTCTATTGGTGAGGTTTAGTGAACAGTGTTCTATCGGTGAGGTTCAGAGAAGAGTGTTCTATCGGTGAGGTTCAGTGAACAGTGCTCTATCGGTGAGGTTCAGTGAACAGTGTTTCTAGAACAGTAGGTGTAAAGTGTTTCCAGAATGGTGAGGTCTATCGATAAACTCTAACGGTGAGGTCTATCGGTAACCTCTAATGGTGAGGTCTATCCTTAACCTCTAACGGTGAGGTCTAAGGGTGACCTTTTCTTTCCTTTTCCAAATTTTGAGTATGTGAACAGTGTTTCCATCTTCCTACAGTTTCACCCCTTTGACGCTTCCTTTGAAGTAAAATACATTTAATGCCTTATTTTAAGGACTCTTAAGGCCAATTCAAATGCCATAAATCCTATATTAATTATTCCTATGGCTTGGGATGTTTTTACTTGGTCAAACTGCGTGGGTTAATGCGGTCTGATTTTAATGGGGAATTAAGTGTATCTTAAACCTTCACCCCATTAAATCTTCAAAAGGGACAAAATATCACCTCCATTATTCTTCCTCTTTGTTCTCGGCTATGAGATGCTAGAACCTTTAAATCCTTCCAGTAGGAGTTTCACAATAAAAATTTACTCCTCGGATAGGTTCTGCTATGTTTTGATGCAACCAAGATGTATCGATCAATCTTCGATATAAGGTATGTTTTATAGTCATTCCTTTGGGAATCATCTCCTCATGTTTCTCCTTTCCATGTTATAGCATGTAATATTCATGCTTCTAATGGGGTTTTTCTTTGGGATTGGTTGGTGTTGTCGTATCGTGGCATCCTCGGGTGGATGCAGTTATCACGAGAGGAGGATCGTGACCCGTTGTGTGGATAAAGAACGTGAGGAACTATTTGAGGTAGGGGATTCGTTGCTTCTATTTTCTTTTACGTGCAACTGTATTGTTATCATGTTTAATCCCATCGGATGACAATGGAATTTACATAATAAATATTTTAACTGGATAAATAAATTGATATCGATCGTATATTATTGCCTCATGTTTTTCTAGATAGTGTGATATCTATGATTGTTTTGATTAGTTGTTCGTTCTTGATGGAAATCGGTAAAGAACGTAAACCGGGATTAATTGATAATTGTTAGCTAAATATAAAGAGACATTAAAACGAATCTGGTTCTTACTGTAATTTGATGTTTATCAAATTAGTGCAGTAAGCATATTTATTTATTTGTGATAACTTGTTGATTGGGTTTCCTGAATTTGGAACCTACAAATAAAAAATCTGTTAATTCAATATGGATTAAAGAACTGATTGTTTGATAATTCCTTAAGGGGTTCTGAGTTACCCTCTTGATTGTTAAAGGGACAAGAACCCAATTAATGTGGTGTTTGTTTCCTGTTGATTATGATGTGATGTGATCCTAGATGGCTGTTGTGATATGTGGGGGCATGGAGGATTTTATTTGTGGCAGAAGATGATGCCTAGAGTGGTAAGATGCATCGGTTTATGCATGTGGGTGTCAGGGAGGACACCAGGGATGATGTAATGGGATGGATGTGATTGTTGGATGCTTGCTATTTATTTTGGTTGTTTATATGAATTACTTTTCCCCACTTCTCAAGGAAGCTAGTCTTACTTACCCTTATTCCGAAAGAGGCAAAGACACGTGGGTTATGCCACGTGCTTTCCGTGTTTAGCCTCTCAAGGAAGGATGGGTATATGCTATTTTTATAAGCGGCAAAGACTCAACGAGTAGTACATCTACTCACCGTGTTGAGCCCCCTTGTGTTTAATTAGCATAGAATGTTTTTCTAGAATGCCTGGGAATGTGGGAAAGTAATTCTTTAATGAATAATTGAATAAATGATGTTAACCAATGGGGATGGAGATGCTGGAACATAATGATGAGGTTGTAATTTTTGAAGGAACAGCTGAATTTGGGTGTGATTATAATGAAACTTAATGTGGAATTGTTCATGTTTAATTAATGTTTAAAGAATGAATTAACGTAAAGTGGAACTAATAAAAAGGGAATGAAGTAATCTAATAAATCTATTTAAATGGTTCTGTGCATATAGGATACCTAGTCTTAGAAGTAGCAGCCCAGAGTCTCAAAGATGTTACCTGCAGTGTGTCTAAGACTAGGTTATTCCCATAGTGTGGTTGTGAGTTATAGTATATTTTGTACTTTTTGTGTTTCTATACGCTACTCCACCCTGTTAGTAAGGGCAACTAACACCTCGGGGATTCTGATCCCTGGGGGGTGTTTTCCCCAACATTCCGGTGGGAGGATGGATGGCTGACTACCCCCTTTGGCCCCACTCTCTTATCTTGGTAGTACCAGTGATATCATGAACATTGGTTAGTTTTCCCCATATATGTGTGTAGAGGGCTGTAATGGCTTGTGGTTATTAACACACACATATATTCTGGATATAGTTTTCTATGTACTACTAGGCTGTGATGGCTTGAGGATCCTTACTCGTTGTATGGGCTATAATGGATTGAGGTATAATACCCGACGTATGATACACGTTATGAGAGATGTGGTGGCTCCCAGAAACTACCTGGTTACTTTGGTGTGTGGACGTGGTGGTTTTGTTGCACGAGGTGCATATTGCGGTGCTTCGCCCAGGTGTCTATGGGCAAGCCTTTTTGGAGAGAGATTCTCAGGACGTGTGACATTGGGGAAAAGCGGCAAACCAGTGGGGAAGTAGTAGCGGGGTACCCTTGATATTCTTTATTATATGATATATTATTGTATGCATTACTTTGTGAGAGTATCTATGGTGATGTTGGGAACTTAGTATACCTGTTTAGGTGATGAGTTAGTTTCACTTATTGTTCACTGTGCTTTAGCATGCTTTATTTACTTTTGGAAGAGAGGCTTCGGGGAGGATCCTATTGAGTATATTGTTATACTCACCCTATGTATATACAAACTGTTTTTCAAGTCACTTGAAGCAGGTTGGAGATCAAGCTAGTTTCTACTATCTTGGGGTTGCAGGAGCTGTTCGGGCTTGTGGTTGCTGATGTTTTTACTTTCTTTTGGGTACTTGCAGTTTTTCCCTTCCAGTTGTAGTACTTCTACATGACATTTCATATATGCACTTGGGTTTATTTTATATTCCAGTTCTGAGTTGGAGTTTATTGGTGTCTATCTTATCTCTCTCTTTTTCATGTGTTCTCTTAGAGGGTAATGCCTCCCATTTTGTGTGTTACTATTCCCTCAGTGCTAGTTTCCAACCCAAGGCCTACTGGAGGCGGGACTCGGGGGTCATTATCTCCCTTCTCACATTGCCGGCCCAGGAGGGGTACACTTTTTGGGGAGGGGGTCATGACAGAGTGGTATCAGAGGTCTGGTTGAGGGATAGGATGGAGTTTGGAGTTAGGCACAGGTGAGGTTGTATGGGTTGGTAGGGAAACAGTGTCATTCATGTTTATCAAGTGAGGTAAACACTGGAGACCAGATGAGACATAGGCATTTAGGGCCCCCTATGATCTGATGTATGGACCTTTAAGTTTACAATGGCTACTAAACAAGGTGATACTAGTTGTAGGGTAGATACCTAGGAAAATATCATGCATCATTCTTCTTTGTGCCTGTGTTTGAATGGGTAGACATTGGGATAGGTTAACCTAAAATGAATAAAATAGAACAATTAATTAATTAATGTTGAGTCTTCCATATTCCAGGTTTAGGAACTCTAATGGTTGTTATTTTACAGGTATGGCTCCAGGTTGACGTCCTCATCAGGTTTGTGCAGAAAATGGGCAGCAGGCTGTTCCAGCAGATCGTCGTAGGGTAGAGGTTGATGACGACGAAACTCGGAGGAAGACACTCTGAGAGTTTTAGTGCCAGTGTCTACAGAAGTATGAGGGAACTGTTTTAGATGAATTCACGGAAGACTGGTTAGATGAGGTCGAGATCGACTTCAGTTCGATTCATGCTCAAAAGGAGCACTGGTTGTCCTTGGTTGTGACAATGATACGTGGATAAGAGAGGCAATGGTGGTTCTTGTTCCTCATGGATCGTGAGGAGTCAGCGATCTCATGGGAGGAGTTCCAAGACAGGTTTATAGTCGAGTTTCTTTCTTCGACTACGAAGGATTCCAGTCATCAGGAGCTTCTTACCCTTCGATAGGGGAGCTCTAGTGTTCGAGATTTTGGAATCCGTTTCAGGAACCTTTTACGATATGCTTCGGACCTGTTTCCAGATCAAGAGGCCAGGGTGAGACATTTTGAGGAGGCTTTGCGTCCAGAGATCCAGCGCCACGTCACCCCATTTATGCTGAAAACATATCTTGAGGTACTGGTAAGGGTAGAGGTTGTTGAGAGGACTTTGGCCCGAATAGGATCATCATGAGAGGGGAATCGTCATGATTCCTCATGAAGTAGAGTTGTGGTCCGGGGTTCCTGGTTTTCATGGCAGAAGAGTTTTCGTTCAGCTGGGGGTTGGTCTCAGCCCTTCACATCTCATTTCTACAGAGGCAGTAACTCTCAGGTCTATGTCAAGGGATTAGGCGCTTTTTTTCTTGTGGTGGTCATGGACATCAGCAGCGGGATTGCCCGACCTTTCAGAGCGGTCATCGTGCACCAGGCACTATGCTCCAGGTCCCTCCGTTGAGGTAGTTCCAGCTGAGTCAGCAGCAGCAAGTTGCACCAGCTTTAGATTAGCAGAGGGTAGATGGGGCAGGCAGAGGAAAACCCCATGATGCTCCCCATACTTAGAGAACAGAGTGCGGCCATGGTGGTGGTCATCATCAAGGTCGGAGAGGCTGTGGAGGAGGTTGTGGTCAGCTTCATGCTCTAGCGTTGCCAGCTCCAGGTGATCCAGATGTCATTCGAGGTACCCTTTGCTTGTTTTCTACCTTAGTTTATGCCTTGTTTGATTCAGGAGCGACACACTCCTTCATACCACCTACCCTTGTCCATGCTTTGGGACTTGAGGTAGAGAGTCTTCCAGTGCCCTTGGCATTGACTACGCCAGTTAGAGGTTGAGATGACTTGTTTGAAGTATATAGAGACTATGATCTAGTGTTGGGGAAACACCTCTCTTGGGGAGATTTCCTATGTTTACAAATACAACCATATGATGTCATCCTCGGTATGTATTGGTTGTATTCGGTACAGGCTATCGTGGATTGCTTCAGGAAGAAGGTGGTCTTCATTGGTGCGGATGGAGAGCAAGTGGTGTTTGTTGGTGAGCGAGATCCTCGGATGGGTCATAGGCGCATTCCATCCTTATCATCCATGATGGATGAGATGATGCTGAGTTCTTCGGAGGTTCAGCAGTTTCCATTTCCTAGGTTCGTAGAGGAGTACCCTGATGTCTTTCCAGAAGAGGTTGTAGGATTACCCCCTCAATGAGAGATCGAGTTTGGGATCGAGCTACAGTCAGGAGTGTCTCCTATCTCTATTTCTTCATATAGTATGGCCCCTTCTGAGTTATGAGAGCTACGTATACAGCTTGATGGTCTGTTATAGTGCGGTTTTGTTCAGCCAAGTGTGTCACCGTGGGGTGCACCAGTTTTGTTCGTGAAGAAGGTTGACGGTAGTTTGTGGTTGTGTGTTGATTATCGTCGCTTAAACAAAGTGACAATAAAGAATCGATATCCTATTCCATTTATTGATTATTTATTCGATCAAATGAAGGGTTCAAGTTGGTTCTCAAATATTTAATTGTGGTCAGGATATCATCAGATGTGTGTGAAGGACGAGGATATCCCGAAGACTGCTTTCCATTGTCATCATGGGAATTATGAGTTCGTTGTAATGTCGTTTGGTGTAACGAATTCTCCAGCTGTATTCATGGGATTGATGAATGCTGTGTTCCGTTAATTCTTGGAGAATTTCTTGTTAGTTTTCATCAGCAACATCCTTATGTACTCCAAATCTGAGGAGGAGCATGCAGAGCATCTACAAGCCGTTTTGGGAGTTCTTCGTCAAAATCAGTTGTTTTGGAAGTTGTAGAATTTTGAGTTTTGGGCTCAAGAAGTCCTTTTCTTAGGTCATTTTGTGTCCCAATAGGGAGTATCTATGGACCCATTGAAGATAGAAGCAGTTGTATCTTGGGAAGATCCCAAGATAGTGTCAGAGGTGCGAAGTTTCCTTGGTCTCGCAGGCTACTGCAGAAGGTTCGTAGCCAATTTCTCACGAGTTGAGACTCCTTTGATAGATTTGACCTGGAAGGATCAGGAATTCATATGGACTGATTAGTGTCAGGCAGCTTTCGAGTATCTAAAGGAGAAGTTAGTAAGTGCTCCAATCCTTTTTCCTCCAGCTGAGGGAGTCCAGTTTGATTTTTTCTGCGATGCTTTGCATCTGGGGTTAGGTTGTGTTCTCATGAAGCAGAGGTCAGTTGTTTCTTATGGGTCTCAACAGTTGCATACCCATGAATGTAACTATGCCACCCATGATCTTTAGTTGGCAGCCGTGGTGTTTTCTCTAAAGTTGTGGAGATATTACCTCATTGGTGAGTGTTTTTTGGTTCTCACCGATCATAAGAGTTTGAGGTATGTTTTCTCCCAGCATGACTTGAACTTACGACAACGTTGGTGGATGGAGTTCTTACAGAAATACGACTTCGAAATATCATATATAACTAGAAAAGGTAATATTGTAGCTGATGTGTTGAGCTGAAAGTCACGTAGTGATGCTGTGCGTGAATACGGTGATTCATGTAGAGTAATGCAATAACTGTCAGCTTTACATCTTGATATGGGATAAGTTGGGGGTAGAGGTTGTCTTTTTCAGATGATGGTACAGTCATCCCTGATGCAGAAGGTGGAAGAGACCCAGTTGAAAAATCTAGAGGTGGAGGTCTGGAGAGACCGAGTTGTTTGTGGTGAGTTCCCTAATGGTTGGTCGGAGGATGAACAACACTGAGTGTTGTATCATGTAAGGCTTTTTGTTCCCTTGACGATGCATGATATGGTTCTCAAAGAGTTTCATAGTTCACCTTTAGTGGTTCATCATGGTGTGACAAAGATGTATCGAGCCTTGATGAGCCAGTTTTGGTGGCCTGGGATGAAGCATACAGTTGCGGAGTTTGTGTCTCGATGTTTGGTCTGCCAGAAGGTGAAGGTCGAACATCGTGTTCCTAGTAGTCTTCTCCAGCCATTGGAGATTCCTCAGGGGAAAGTGGGAGGACATCTCAATGGATTTTGTTACTGGTTTATCTCAAGCTCTGTGAGGACATGATGCTATTTGGGTGGTAGTTTATCATTTAATAAAATCGGCCCACTTCATAGCAATCAATGAGTCAAGATCAGTGGAAGTTTTGTCGAGGCAGTATCTAGAGGAGGTGGTGAGACTTCATGGAGTCCCTAGGACGATCATTTCTCATTGTGATCCTCTTTTTACCTCTAGGGTGTGGAGAGGTTTCCAACATTCTTTTGGTTCTCAGTTATGCCTTATCACTACTTTTCATCCTCAAACGGATGGTCAGACAGAGCGAACCATCCAAACTCTTGAAGACATGGTACGCTCTTGTGTTCTTGATTTTGTAGGTTCATGGATGAGGCACTTACCCTTGTTGGAGTTCTCTTAAAATAATAGTTTTCACTCCACCATTGGTAGGGCTCCGTTTTAATCCTTGTATGGTCGACCATGTCGTTCTCCGTTGTGCTGGACTGGGGTCGGAGAGTCAGAAATTCTCAGACCGGAACTAGTGCAGAATACAACAGAGATGGTTCAGGTGATTTTTGAGAGGATGAAGGCGGCGCAATATCGTCATAAATCATATGCTAATCAAATAAGTATACCCTTAGAGTTTAATGTTGGGGATCATATGTTTCTGAAGGTGACTCCCCGTCGTTGGCAGCGAAGGTTTGGTCGTGGAAGTAAGTTTTCTCCCTGGTTTGTTGGGACTTTCGAGGTGTTAGCTTGTGTTGGAGCTATGGAGTATCAAGTAGAAATTCCCCCACATATGAGTAGATACATGTTGTTTTCCATGTATCACATCTCCGTCGTTATCTTCATGATGACTCTCACATCATCGATTGGGGAGAGATCAATTTTGATGATGATGAAACCTTTGAGGAGCGACCTGTGGAGATCCAAGACCATAAGGAGAAGGTGTTGTGAGGGCATTCTATCCCCTTAGTTCGTGTCTTGTGGCGACACGGTGGAATGGAGGAGAGTACCTGGGAACGTGAGTCACAAATATGTGCTCAGTACCCAGAGTTGTTTGATGTTTAACTCTTTTCATGTAACAATGTTCCCATTGTTGTTAGACCTTTCATGTTTTATTTATGAATTTCTTTTGCTACTTTTGTGGATTGCTCTCTTTTGAGAGGTATATAGATGGGTGGTTTTTCGGACCACATTTCTTTTTTTTTTGTCTCTTTAGGTTGGTTTTGAATTCTCGAGGATGATAATGTTTTGAGAGGTATCTGATGTAATGGCCCAAACCACTCCAGTCTATTACTTTGTGAAAATATGGTGTTTGAGGTGTTCCGGGAGGTCAAGGTGACTTATCCCCCAACACTTTTCCAAATTTCCAATTCTGTGAACAGTTTCATCAGTGAACATTTCTTTCGGTAACCTATAATGGTAGGTGAATAGTATTCTATCAGTGAGGTTCAGTGAACATTATTCTATCTGTGAGGTTCAGTGAACAGTATTCTATCGGTAAGGTTCAGTGAACAGTATTCTATCAGTGAGGTTCAGTGAATAGTTTTCTATCGGTGAGGTTCAGTGAACAGTGTTCTATCGGTGAGGTTCACTGAACAGTGTTTCTATCGGTGAGGTTCAGTGAACAGTGTTTTTATCGGTGAGGTTCAGTGAACAGTGTTTCTATTGGTGAGGTTCAGTGAACAGTGTTTCTATTAGTGAGGTTCAGTGAACATTTTTTCTATCGGTGAGGTTCAGTGAACAGTGTTCCTATCGGTGAGGTTCAATGAACAGTGTTCCTATCGGTGAGATTCAATGAACAGTGTTTCTATTGGTGAGGTTCAGTGAACAGTGTTTCTATCAGTGAGGTTCAGTGAAAAGTGTTCCTATAGGTGAGGTTCAATGAACAGTGTTTCTATCAGTGATGTTCAGTGAACAATGTTTCTATCAGTGAGGTTCAGTGAACAGTGTTCTATCGGTGAGGTTCAGTGAACAGTGTTTCTAGAACAGTAGGTGTACAGTGTTTCCAGAATGGTGAGGTCTATCAGTGACCTCTAACGGTGAGGTCTATCAGTAACCTCTAACAGTGAGTTCTATTGGTAACCTCTAAAGGTGAGGTCTATCGGTAACCTCTAATGGTTAGGTCTATCGGTAACCTCTAACAGTGAGGTCTAATGGTGACATTTTCTTTCCTTTTCCAAATTTTGAGTATGTGAACAGTGTTTCCAGCTTCCTACAGTTTCACCCCTTTGATGTTTCCTTTGACGTAAAATACATTTAAAGCCTTATTTTAAGGACTCTTAAGGCCGATTAAAATGACATAAACCCTATATTAATTATTCCTATGGCTCGGGATGTTTTTACTTGGTCAATCCGCGTGGGTTAATGCGGTCCGATTTTAATGGGGAATTAAGCGTATCTTAAACGGTCACCCCATTAAATATTCAAAAGGGAGAAGATATCATCCTCCCTTGTTCTTCCTCTTTGTTCTCGGCTATGAGACGCAAGAACCTTTCAATCCTTCCCGTAGGAGTTACACAATCAAACTTTACTCCTCGGATCGTTTCCGCTCTGTTTTGATGCAATCAAGCTGTATCGATCAATCTTCGATATAAGGTATGTTTTATAGTCATTCCTTTGGGGATCATCTCCTATTGTTTCTCCGTTCCATGTTATATCATGTAATCTCCATGCTTCTAATGGGGTTTTTCTTGGGGATTGGTTGGTGTTGTCGTATCGTGGCATCCTCGGGTGGATGCAGTTGTCGCGAGAGGAGGATCGTGACCCGTTGTGTGGATAAAGAACGTGAGGAACTGGTTGAGGTAGGGGATTCGTTGCTTCTATTTTCTTTTACGTGAAACTATATTGTTAGAATGTTTAATCCCACCGGATAAAAATGGAATTGATATAATAAATATTTTAACTCGATAAATTAATTGATATCGATCATATGTTATTGCCTCATGTTTTGCTAGATAGTGTGATATCTATGCTTACTTTGATTAGTTTTTCGTTCTTGATGGAAATCGGTAAATAATGTAAACCGGGATTAATTGATAATTGTTGGCTAAAGATAAAGAGGCATGAAAACGAATCTGGTTCTTGTTGTAATTTTATGTTTATCAAATTAGTGCAGTAAGCATGTTTATTTCTTTGTGATAACTTACTGATTGGGTTTCCTGAATTTGGAACCTACGAATAACAAATTTGTTAATTAAATATGGATTAAAGAACTGATTTTTTGATAATTCCTTAAGGGTTTCTAAGTTACCCTCTTTATTGTTAAAGGGAGAAGATCCTAATTAATGTGGTGTTTGTTTCCTACTGCTTGTGATGTGATGTGATCCTGGATGGTTTTTGTGATATGTGGGGGCATAGAGGATTTTGGTTGTGGTAGAAGATTATGCCTAGAGTGGCGAGATGCATCGGTTTATGCATGTGGGTGTCAGGGAGGACACCAGGGATGATGGAATGGGATGGATGTGATTGTTGGATGCTTGCTATTTATTTTGGTTGTTTATATGATTTACTTTTCCCCACTGCTCAAGGCAGCTGGTCTTACTTACCCTTCTTTCTAAAGAGGCGAAGACACATGGGGTATGCCACGTTATTTCTATGTTTATATTCTCAAGGAAGGATGGGTATATGATATTTATATAAGTGGCAAAGACTCGAAGGGTAGTACATCTACTCACCGTGTTGATCCCCCTTGTGTTTAAGTAGCATAGAATGTTTTTATAGAATTCCTGGGAATGTGGGAAAGTAATTATTTAATGAATAATTGAATAAATGGTGTTAACCAATGGGGATGGAGATGCTGGAACATAATGATGAGGTTGTAATTTTTGAAGGAACAGTTGACTTTGGGTGTGATACTAATGAAACTTAATGTGGAATTGTTCATGGTTAATTAATGTTTAAAGAATGAATTAACGTAAAGTGGAACTGATAAAAAGGGAATGAAGTAATCTAATAAATCTCTTTAAATGGTTGTGTGCATATAGTATACCTAGTCTTAGAAGTAGCAGCCCGGAGTCTCAGAGACGTTACCTGCAGTGTGTCTAAGACTAGGTTATTCCCATAGTGTGGTTGTGAGTTATAGTATATTCTGTACTTTTTGTGTTTCTATACTCTACTCCACCCAGTCAGTAAGGGAAACTAACACCCCAGGGATTCTGAGCCCTGGGGGGGTGTTTTCCCCAACATTCTGGTGGGAGGATTGATGGTTGACTACCCCCTTTGGCCCCGCTCTCTTCTCTTAGTAGTACTGGTGCTGGCAGGCACATTGGTTAGTTTTCCCCATATATGTGCATAGAGGGTTGTAATGGCTTGTGGTTATTCACACGCATATATATTCTGGATATAGTTTTCTATGTACTACTAGGCTGTGATGGCTTGAGGATCCTTACTCGGTGTATGGGATGTAATGGATTGAGGTATGATACCCGACGTATGATACACGTTATGTGAGATGCGGTGGCTCCCAAAAACTACCTGGTTACTTTGGTTTGTGGGCGTAGTGGTTTTGTTGCATGAGGTGCATATTGCAGTGCTTCGCCCAGGTGTCTGCGGTCAAGACTTTTTGGATATAGATGCTCTGGACGTGCGACGTTGGGGAAAAGTGGAAAACTAGTGGGGAATTAGTAGTGGGGTACCCTTGATATTATTTATTATATGATATATTATTGTATGTGTAACTTGGTGAGAGTATCCATGGTGATGTTGGGAACTTAGTATACCTGTTTAGATGACGGGTTAGTTTCACTTGTTGTTCAATGTGCTTTAGCATGCTTTATTTACTTTTGCAAGAGAGGCTTCAGGGAGGATCCTATGGAGTATACTGTTATACTCAACCTATGTATATACAAACTATTTTTCTGGTCACTTGGATCAGGTTGGAGATCAAGCTGGTTTCTACTAGCTTGGGGTTGCAGGAGCTGTTCGGGCTTGTGGTTGCTGCTGTTTTTAATTTCTTTTGGGTACTTGCAGTTTTTCCCTTCCAGTTGTAGTACTTCTGCATGACATTTCATATATGCACTTGGGTTTCTTTTGTATTCCAGTTCTGAGTTGGAGTTGATTGGTGTCTATATTATATCTCTCTTCTACATGTGTTATCTTAGAGGGTAATGCCTCCCATTTTGTGTGTTACTATTCCCTCAGTGCTAGTCGCCAACCTGAGGCCTACTGGAGGCGGGACTCGGGGGGTCATTATCTCCCTTCTCACATTTCCGTCCCAGGAGGGGTACACTTTGTGGGGAGGGGGTCGTGACAGAGTGGTATCAGAGGTCTGGTTGAGGGATAGGATGGAGTTTGGAGTTAGGCACAGGTGAGGTTGCATGGTTTGGTAGGGAAACAGTTTCATTCATGTTTATCAAGTGAGGTAAACACTGGAGACCGGCTGAGACATGGGCATTTAGGGCCCCCTATTATCTGATGTACGGACCTTTAAGTTTACAATGGCTACTAAACAAGGTGATACTAGTTGTAGTGTAGAGACCTAGGAAAGGATCATGCATCATTCTTCTTTGTGCCTGTGTTTGAATGGGTAGACCTTGGGATAGGTTAACCTAAAATGAATAAAATAGAACAATTAATTAATTAATGTTGATTATTCCATATTCCAGGTTTAGGAACTCTAATGGTTGTTATTTTACAGGTATGGCTCCAGGTCGACGTCCTCGTCAGGTTTGCGGAGAAAATGTCCAGTAGGCTGTTCTAGCAGATCATCGTAGGGTAGAGGTTGATGAAGATGACACTTGGAGGAAGACACTCTGAGAGTTTCAGCGCCAGAGTCTGAAAAAGTATGAGGGCTCTGTTTCAGATGCAGTCATGGAAGACTGGTTAGATGAGGTCGAGATCAGCTTCAGTTCGATTCATGCTCGGAAGGAGCACTGGGTGTCCTTGGTTGTGACAATGCTACGTGGATCATCGAGGCAGTGGTGGTTCTTGTTCCTCGGGGATCGTGAGGAGTCAGCGATCTCATTGGAGGAGTTACGAGACAGGTTTATAGTCGAGTTTCTTTCTTTGACTGTGAAGGCTTCCAGTCTTCATGAGCTTCTTACCCTTTGACAGGGGTGCTCTAGTGTTCGAGAGTTTGGAATCCATTTCAGGAACCTTTTATGATATTCTTCAGACTTGTTGCCAGATTAGGAGGCCAGGGTGAGACATTTCGAGGAGGCTTTGCGTCCAGAGATCCAGCACCAGGTCACCCCATTTATGCTGAAAACATATCTTGAGGTAATGGAGAGGGAATAGGTTGTTGAGAGGACTTTGGTATGGATCGGATCATCACGAGAGGGTAATCGGCATGATTCCTCATGAAGTAGAGCTGTGGTCTGGGGTTCCCGGTTTTCAGGGCAGAATAGTTTCTGTTCAGCCGGGGGTAGGTCTCAGCCCTTCACATCTTGTTTCTCCATAGGCAGTAACTCTCAGGTCTATGCCAAGGGATCAGGCGCTTTGTTTTTCTTGTGGTGGTCATGGCCATCAGCAGCGGGAGTGCCCGAACTTTCAGAGTGGTCATCGTGCACTAGGCGCTACGCTCCAGGTCCCTCCGTTGAGGCAGTTCCAGCCGAGGCAGCAGTATCCAGTTACACCAGCTTTAGATCAGCAGAGGGTAGATGGGGTAGGTAGAGGAAAACCCCATGATGCTCCCCATCCTTAGATATCAGAGTGCGGCCGTGGTGGTGGTCGTCATTAAGGTCAGAGAGGCTGTGGAGGAGGTTGTGGTCAGCTTCATGCTCTAGCGTTGCCAGCTCCATGCGAGCCAGATGTCATTCGAGGTACCCTTTGCTTGTTTTCTACCTTGGTGTATGCCTTGTTTGATTCAGGAGTTACACACTCCTTCATAACACCTACCCTTGTCCATGCTTTGGGACTTGAGTTAGAGAGGCTTCCAGTGCCCTTGGTGTTGACTACGCCAGTTAGAGGTCGAGATGACTTGTTTGAATTATGTAGAGACTATGATCTAGTTTTGGGGAAACACTGATCTTGGGGATATTTCCTATTTTTAGGAATACAACCATATTATGTCATCCTCGGTATGGATTGGTTGTATTCGGTGCAGGCTATCGTGGATTGCTTCAGGAAGAAAGTTGTCTTCATTGGTGCAGATGGAGAGCAAGTGGTGTTTGTTGGTGAGAGAGATCCTCGGATGGGTCATAGGCGCGTTCCATCTTTATCATCCATGATGGCTGAGATAGTGCTGAGTTCTTCAGAGGTTCAGCAGTTGGCATTTCCTAGGGTCGTAGAGGAGTACCCTGATGATTTTCCAGAAGAGGTTGTAGCATTACCCCCTCAATGAGAGATCGAATTTGGGATAAAGCTACAGCCAGGAGTGTCTCCTATCTCTATGTCTCCATATAGGATGGCCCCTTCTGAGTTACAATAGCTACGTATATAGATTGATGGTCTGTTACAGTGCGTTTTTGTTCGAACAAGTGTGTCACTGTGGGGTGCACCAGTTTTGTTCGCGAAGAAGGCTAACGGTAGTTTGCGATTGTGTGTTAATTATCGTCGCTTAAACAAAGTGACAATAAAGAATATCTATCCTATTCCATGGATTGATGATTTATTCGATCAACTGAAGGGTGCAAGTTGGTTCTCAAATATTGAATTGCGATCAGGATATCATCAGATGCGTGTGAAGGATGAGGATATCCCGAATACTGCTTTTCGTTGTTGTCATGGGCATTATGAGTTCATTGTAATGTCGTTTGGTGTGATGAATTCTCTAGTTGTATTCATGGGATTGATGAATGATGTGTTTTGTGAGTTCCTGGACAAGTTGGTAGTTTTCATCAACGACATCCTAGTGTACTCCACATCCGAGGAGGAGCATGCAGAGCATCTACAAGCCGTTTTGGGAGTTCTTCGTCAACATCAGCTGTTTGGGAAGTTGTCAAAGTGAGAGTTTCGGGATCGAGAAGTCCGTTTCTTGGGGCATGTTGTGTCCCAATAGGAATTATCTGTGGACCCATTGAATATAGAAGCAGTTGTATCTTGGGCATCCCCCAAGATAGTTTTAGAGGTGTGAAGTTTCCTTGGTCTCGCAGGCTACTACAGGAGGTTTGTAGCCAATTTCTCACGAGTTTCGACTCCTTTGACAGCTTTGACCTGGAAGGATCAGGCATTCATATGGACTGATCAATGTCAGGAAGCTTTCAAGTATCTAAAGGAGAAGTTAGTAAGTGCTCCATTCCTTTGTCTTCCAGCTGAGGGAGTCCAGTTTGATGTTTTCTGCGACGCTTCGCATCTGGGGTTAGGTTGTGTTCTCATGAATCATAGGTTAGTTGTTTCTTATGGGTCTCAAAAGTTGCATACCCATGAACTTAACTATTCCACCCATGATCTTGAGTTGGTAGTCATGGTGTTTTCTCTGAAGTTGTGGAGACATTACCTCACTAGTGAGTGTTTTTTGGTTTTCACCGATCATGAGAGTTTGAGGTATGTTTTCTCCCAGTGTGACTTGAACTTATGACAGCGTTAGTGGATGGAGTTCTTACAGGAATATGACTTAGAAATATCATATACACCTGGAAAATGGAATATTGTAGATGATGCGCTGAGCCGAAAGCCACGTAGTGATGCTGTGCATGAATACGGTGATTCCTGTAGAGTAATGGAAGAACTTTCAACTTTACATCTTGATATGGGAGAAGTTGGGGGTAGAGGTTGTCTTTTTCAGATGACGATACAGTCATCCCTGATGCAGAAGGTGGAAGATTCCTAGTTGGAAGATCTAGAGTTGGAGGTCTGGAGAGACCGAGTTGTTTGTGGTGAGGCCCCTGATGGTTAGTCGGAGGATGAACAACACCGAGTGTTGTATCATGGAAGTATTTTTGTTCCCTTGAAAATGTGTGAGATGGTTCTCAAATAGTTTCATAGTTCGCCTTTAGCGGTGCATCTTGGTGTGAAAAAGATGTACCGAGCCTTGAGGAGCCAGTTTTGGTGGCTTGGGATGAAGCATACAGTTGTGGAGTTTGTGTCTCGATGTTTGGTCTGCCAGAAGGTGAAGGTCGAACACTGTGTTCCTAGTGGTCTTCTCCAGCCACTAGAGATTCCTCAGTGGAAGTGGGATGACATCTCAATGGACTTTGTTACTGTTTTACCTCGAGCTCCAGGAAGACATGATGCTATTTGGGTGGTAGTGGATCATTTAACAAAATCATCCCACTTCATAGCAATCAAGGAGTCAAGATCAGTGGAAGTTTTGTCTAGGCAGTATCTAGAGGAGGTGGTGAGACTTCATGGAGTCCCTAGGACGATCATTTCTGATCGAGATCCTCGTTTTACCTCCAGGATGTGGAGAGGTCTCCAACATTATTTTGGTTCTCAGCTATGCCTTAGCAATGCTTTTCATCCTCAAATGGATGGTCAGACAGATCGAACCATCCAAACTCTTGAAGACATGTTATGCTCTTGTGTTCTTGATTTTGGAGGTTCATGGATGAGGCACTTACCCTTGGTGGAGTTTGATTAAAATAATATTTTTCACTCCACCATTGGTATGGCATTGTTTGAAGCCTTGTATGGTCGACTATGACGTTCTCCATTGTGTTGGACTGGGGTTGGAGAGTCAGCAATTCTCAGACTGGAACAAGTGCAGAATACAACAGAGACGGTTCATGTGATTTGTGAGAGGATGAAGGCAGCACAAGATCGTCATAAATCATATACTGATCAAAGAAGTACACCCTTAGAGTTTAATGTTGGGGATCATGTGTCTCTTAAGGTGACTCCCCATCATGGGAAGAGAATGTTTGATCGTGGAAGTATGCTTTCTCCCCGGTTTGTTTGGCCTTTAGAGGTGTTAGCTCATGTTGGATCTGTGGTGTATCAGTAGCACTTCCCCCACAGATGAGTCAGATACATGATGTTTTCCATGTATCACAGCTCCGTAATTATCTTCATAATGACTCTCACATCATCGATTGGGGAGATATCGATGTTGATGATGATACAACCTTTGAGGAGCGACCTGTTGAGATCCAAGACCGTGAGAAGAAGGTGTTGCGGGGGCATTCTATCCCCTTAGTTTGTGTCTTGTGGCGACACGGTGGAATAGAGGAGAGTACCTGGGAACGTGAGTCACAGATATGTGCTCAGTACCCAGAGTTTTTTGATGTTTAACTCTTTTCATGTAACAATGTTCCCTTTGTTGTTAGACCTTTCATGTTTTATTTATGAATTTCTTTTATTGCTTTTGTGGCTTGCTCTCTTTTGAAAGGTATCTTGATGGGTGGTTGTTAGGACCCCATTTATTTTTTTGTCTCTTTAGGTTGGTTTTGAATTCTTGAGGATGAGAATGTTTTGAGAGGTATCTGATGTAATGTCCTAGACCTCTCTAGTCTATTACTTTGTAAAAATATGGTGTTTGAGGTGTTCTGGGAGGTCAAGGTGACTTATCCCCAACACTTTTCCAAATTTCCAATTCTGTGAACAGTTTCATCAGTGAACAGTTCTAACGGTAACCTATAATGGTAGGTGAATAGTATTCTATCGGTGAGGTTTAGTGAACAGTATTTTATCAGTGAGGTTCAGTGAACAGTGTTTCTATCAGTGAGGTTAAGTGAACAGTTTATTATAGGTGAGGTTCAGTGAACATTGTTCTATCGGTGAGGTTCAGTGAACAATGTTTCTATCAGTGAGGTTCATTGAAGAGTGTTTCTATCGATGAGGTTCAGTGAAAAATGTTTCTATCGGTGAGGTTTAGTGAACAGTGTTCCTATCGGTGAGGTTCATTGAACAGTGTTTCTATCGGTGAGGTTCAGTGAATATTGTTGTTATCGGTGAGGTTCAGTGAACAGTGTTCCTATCGGTGAGGTTCAAAGAATAGTGTTTCTATCGCTGAGGTTTAGTAAACAGTGTTTCTATCGGTGAGGTTCAGTGAACAGTGTTTCTATCAGTGAGGTTCAGTGAACAGTGTTTCTATCGGTGGGGTTCAGTGAATAGTGTTCTATCGGTGAGGTTTTGTGAACAGTTCTATTGTTGAGGTTCAGTGAACAGTTTTCTATCGGTGAGGTTCAGTGAACAGTGTTTCCAGAATGGTAGGTGTACAGTGTTTCCAGAACGGTGAGGTCTATCGGTAACCTCTAACGGTGAGGTCTATCGGTAACCTCTAACGGTGAGGTCTATTGGTAACCTCTAATGTTGAGGTCTATCGGTAACCTCTAATGGTGAGGTCTATCCGTAACCTCTAACGGTGAGGTCTAATGGTAACCTTTTCTTTCCTTTGCCAAATTTTGAGTATGTGAACAGTGTTTCCAGCTTCTTACAGTTTCACCCCTTTGACATTTCCTTTAACGTAAAATTCATTTAAAGCCTTATTTTAAGGACTCTTAAGGCCAATTCAAACGCCATAAATCCTATATTAATTATTCCTATGGATCGGGATTTTTTTACTTGGTCAAACCACGTGGGTTAATGTGGTCCGATTTTAATGGGGAATTAAGCGTATCTTAAATTGTCGCCCCATTAAATATTCAAAAGGGACAAGATATCATCCTCCCTTGTTCTTCCTCTTTGTTCTCGGCTATGAGATGCTATAACCTTTTAATCCTTCCCATAGGAGTTTCATAATCAAACTTCACTCCTCAGATCAGTTTCGTTCTGTTTTGATGCGACCAAGCTGTATCGATCAATTTTTGATATAAGGTATGTTTTATAGTCATTCCTTTGGGGATCATCTCCTCATGTTTCTCCTTTCCATGTTATATCATGTAATCTCTATTCTTATAATGTGGTTTTTCTTGGAGTTTGGTTGGTGCTTTCATGTCGTGGAATCCTCGGGTGGATGCAGTTGTCGCGAGAGGAGGATTGTGACCCGTTGTCTAGATAAAGAACATGAGGAACTATTTGAGGTAGTGGATTCGTTGCTTCTGTTTTCTTTTACATGCAGCTGTATTGTTAGAATGTTTAATCCCACTGGATGAAAATGGAATTTACATAATAAATATTTTAACTGGATAAATAAATTGATAACTATCATATGTTATTGTGTCATGTTTTGCTAGATAGTGTGATATCTATGCTTTCTTTGATTAGGTGTTCGTTCTTGATGGAAATTGGTAAATAACGTAAATCGGAATTAATTGATAATTGTTGGATAAAGATAAAGAGGAATGAAAACGAATTTGGTTCTTGTTGTAATTTGATGTTTATAAAATTAGTGCAGTAAGCATATTTATTTATTTGTGATAACTTACTGATTGGGTTTCCCAAATTTGGAACCTACGAATAACAAATATGTTAATTCAATATGGATTAAATAACTGATTGTTTGATAATTACTTAAGGGGTTCTGAGTTACCATATTGATTATTAAAGGGCCAAGAGCCCAATTAATGTGGTGTTTTTTTCCTTTTTCTTGTGATGTGATGTGATCTTGGATGGCTGTTTTGATATGTGGGGGCATGGAGGCTTTTGGTTGTGGCAGCAGATGATTCCTAGAGTGGCGAGATGCATCGGTTTATGCATGTGGGTGTCAGGAAGGACACCAGGGATGATGGAATGGGATGGATGTTATTGTTGGATGCTTTCTATTTCTTTTGGTTGTTTATCTGATTTACTTTTCCCCACTTCTCAAGGCAGTTGGTCTTACTTACCCTTCTTCTGAAAGAGGCGAAGACACGTGGGGTATCCCACGTTCTTTCCATGTTTATATTCTCAAGGAAGGATAGGTATATGCTATTTCTATAAGCGGAAAAGACTCGACGGGTAGTACATCTACTCACCGTGTTGAGACCCCTTGTGTTTAAGTAGCATAGAATGTTTTTCTAGAATGCCTGGGAATGTGGGAAAGTAATTATTTAATTAATAATTGAATAAATGGTGTCAACCAATGGAGATGGAGATGGTGGAACATAATGATGAGGTTGTAATTTTTGAAGGAACAATTGAATTTGGGTGTGATCCTAATGAAACTTAATGTGGAATTGTTCATGGTTAATTAATGTTTAAAGAATGAATTAATGTAAATTGGAACTGATAAAAAGGGAATGAAGTAATCTAATAAATCTCTTTAAATGGTTGTGTGCATATAGGATACCTATTATTAGAAGTAGCAGCCCAGAGTCTGAGAGATGTTAGCAGCAGTGTGTCTAAGACTTGGTTATACCCATAGTGTGGTTGTGAGTTATAGTATATTCTATACTTTTTGGGTTTCTATATAATAATCCACCCTATCAGTAAGGGCAACTGACACCCCGGGGATTCTGAGCCCTAAGGGGATGTTTTCCCCAACATTCTGGTGGGAGGATGGATGACTGACTATCCCCTTTGGCCCCGCTCTCTTCTCTTAGTAGTACTGGTGCTGGCAGGCACATTGGTTAGTTTTCCCCATATATGTGTGTAGAGGGCTGTAATGTCTTGTGGTTATTCACACACATATATATTTTGGATATAGTTTTCTATGTACTACTATAGGTGTAATGTGTATAGGCTGTGATGGCTTGAGGATCCTTACTCGGTGTATGGGCTGTAATGGATTGAGGTATAATACCCGACGTATGATACACGTTATGCGAGATGTGGTGGCTCCCAGAAACTACCTGGTTACTTTGGTGTGTGGGCGTGGTGGTTTTGTTGCATGAGGTGCATATTCTGGTGCTTCGCCCAGGTGTCTGCGAGCAAGCCTTTTTGGAGAGAGATGCTCAGGACGTGCGATGTTGGGGCAAAGCAACAATCCAGTGGGGAAGTAGTGGCGGGGTACCCTTTATATTCTTTATTATATGATGTATTATTGTATTTGTTACTTGGTGAGAGTAGCCATGGTGATTTTGGGAAATTATTATACCTATTTAGGTGATGAGTTAGTTTCACTTGTTGTTCACTGTGCTTTAGCATGCTTTATTTACTTTTTCACGAGAGGATTCGGGGAGGATCCTACTGAGTATATTGTTATACTCACCCTATGTATATAAAAACTATTTTTTAGGTCACTTGGAGTAGGTTGGAGATCAAGCTGGTTTCTACTATCTTGGGGTTGCAGGAGCTGTTCGGGCTTGTGGTTGCTGTTGTTTTTACTTTCTTTTGGGTACTTGCAGTTTTCCCTTCCAGTTGTAGTACTTCTACATGACATTTTATATATGCACTTGGGTTTATTTTATATTCCAGTTCTTATTTGGAGTTGATTGGTTTCTATCTTATCTCTCTCTTCTACATGTGTTCTCTTAGAGGGAAATGCCTCCTATTTTGTGTGTTATTATTCCCTCAGCGCTAGTCGTCAACCCGGGGCCTACTAGAGGCGGGAGTCAGGGGTCATTATCTCCCTTCTCACATTGTCAGCCCAAGAGGGGTACACTTTTTGGGGAGGGGGTCGTGACATACTCATTCCTTTATTTCCTCCAAGTTTGTAAAGAATTTAGAATCAACCCCCGATTTTCTAAAAGTTGAGTTATCAGTCAAGACTCCTTGTGGGATTATCCAAGCATCGTCAGTGTTTAGAAACTCTATTAATTACTTTAGTGAGCACAATCTTATTGAAAATCTAGTAGTAATTCCCATGCTGGAATTCAATATTATACTTGGGGTGGACTGGCTCTCAAAGTATAATGCTAAGATCAAATGCAGAAGCAAGGAAATCTTAGTACTCTTGAATGGAAAACCTATAGTTACCTTCCAATGAGAGATATCTCAACCTGTTCTTTGTCTAGAATAACCTCATATATCCTTCCTCATGGATTCGATCGGTGAATAAGAAGAACGAAATGAGAGTTTAAGGATAGAAAATGTCCCCATCGTCCAGGAATAAGTTGACGTATTTCCTAAGGAGTTACTCAGACCTCCCCTAGAAAGAGAGGTAGAGTTCTCCATTGAACTCATTCCAGGATCCCATCCAATATCAAAGACCCCGTATAGGATGGAAAATGTGGAGCTGGAGGAGTTAAAGAAACAACTCTAAGATCTTTTGGATATTTGTTTTATCTGACCCAGTGTGTCTCCTTGGGAAGCACTAGTTCTCTTTGTGAATAAGAAGGATGGATCGATCCGGCTATGCATTGATTATAGAGAACTGAATGGGATCACAGTGAAGAACAAATACCCTCTTACAATAATTGATGACTTATTTGAGAAACTTTGTGGTGATCAATTCTTCTCTAAGATTGATCTTCGATCTGGTTATCATCAATTGAGGGTGAAGAAAGAAGATATTCCAAAAACTACCATCCAATCAAGATATAGGCATTATGAGTTTGTTGTTATGCCCTTCGGAATAACTAATGCACCTGCTATTTTTATGGATTTGATGAATAGATTCTTTAAGGACTACCTTGATAACTTTTTGGTAGTTTTTATTGATGATATTCTGATATATTCTAAAAGTTTAGAGGATAATTAGGATCATATAAGGGTTATTTTTCAAACTCTATGGAAGGAGAGGATTTTTGGGAAGTTTATCAGATGTGAATTATGGTTATAGCAAGTTGCTTTCTTGGGGAACATTGTTACCAATGAAGGAATCACAGTTAACCCTACAAAGAAAAAAGTTGTAGAGGAGTGGCCTCATCCTATAACAATAACTGAGATTTGTAGTTTCCTTGGATTAGAGGGATATTAAAGGAGGTTTGTGAAAAACTTTTCATGACTTTCTAATCCATTAACTAAGTTAACTAGAAAAGGGGTTAAGTTCATCTAGACAAAGGAGTGTGTGGAAAGTTTCCAAGAGCTGAAGAAGATATTGGTTACTGCACCCATGTTAACTCTGCCCTCAAGTGGATAAGGAGTAGTTATTTTTAGTGATGCATATCTGAAAGGTCTTGGGTGAATCCTCATGAAAAATGAAAAAGTCATTACTTATGCATCTCAACAGTTGAAGATTCATGAGCATAACTATCTTATGCATGATCTGGAGCTGGTTGCGATTTTTTTTTTCTCTGAAGATATGGAAGCACTATCTTTATGGGTAGAAATGTGATATATACATAGACCATCAAAATTTGAAGTATATTTTCACACAAAAGGAATTGAACATTAGATATAGGAGATGGTTAGAACTTCTCAAAGACTATGATTGTTCAATTCATTATCATCCCGGAAGAGGAAACAAAGTCACTGATGCATTAAGCAGGAAAGACCCAGTTGTTCTTTATATGATGAGGATTCAAAGAGATCCATTGATCAATGACCTAATAAATCTAGACATGGGAATTATAAGGTAAGGGAAATCATCAACCCTAACCCAAATTATTTCTCAACTTTCATTACTAGAGAAGATCAAGAAAGCTCATAAATAAGATCCTTTGTTATAGAAGAAGTTTGAGGCTGTGAAGGATGGAAAGTTTCATAAGTTCAATATTGATCCAGGTGTACTGAAATTTCGTACAAGACTATGTGTTTCATCTATTCCAAAAATAAAGAAGGAGATGATGGATGAATCTCATAGCTCTACTTTCTCTATACATCCTGGAAGCACAAAAATGTATAGGGGCCTTCGTGGTCATTATTGGTGGGATAATATGAAAAGGGAGATTGCTAACTACACTTAAAGGTGCTTGGTATGTCAGCAAGTGAAGGGAGAGTCACAACTTCTTAAATGGGTATTGAAACCACTACCCATACCAGCATGAAAGTGGGACAATATCACTATGGACTTCATCACTGGTTTCCTGAGAACTTCCAAAGGAAACAATGTGATATGGGTTATTGTAGACCGTCTCAAAACCAAAAGCATGGGAAAGTAAGAGAATAAAATAATTAATTACTGCGATGCGAGTTATAATGTGTAAATAAAATGATAAAGTGTCTTTATGGTGAGACCGAAACAGACTTTCACAATGAGACCACAATAGGATTTCATGGTGAGACCGTAATAGACTTTCGTGGTGAGATCTCAACTGTGTGAATTTAAAACTATGCGACCATATTTTTTGAAACAGCAACTTTTAAGATAGTAAACTATAGAACTGTAAGAGTTAGATAGTAATCTTACGACAGTGAATTGTGAAATTGTAAATTGTGAAACAGTAAGTTGTGAAATAGTACACTTACTACTTAAGATTTATCATTCCCAATTCATGTATGATGTAATATATTCTTTCAGAATATAATGGTTTGGTAAATATATCAGTGAGATTATATTTAGTTCCAATGAATTCCAAATTGATATCACCTTTTTTATAATGGTCTCTCAAAAAGTGATGTCTTATATCAATATGTTTTATCCTAGAGTGTGAAGAAAAATTTCTTGAGATGTTAATAGCACTTGTATTGTCACAATTTATAGGTAAATTACTGAATTGATATCCATAATCTAGTAATGTGTGTTTCATCCACAAAATTTGTGCACAATAACTACCAGCAGCTATGTACTTAGTTTCTCCAGTAGATAATGCAATAGAGTATTGTTTCTTACTACACCATGATACTAGTTACTTGCCTAAAAAGTGACATGTTCTAGAGGTGATTTTTCTATTTAACTTACAACCACTAAAGTCAGCATCGGAATAACTAACTAACTCAAATGATTTTCCTTTGGGATAGAACAGTCCTATATTGGGTGTATGCTTGAGGTATTTGAAAATTATTTTAATGGCATTTAAATGAGATTCCATAGGGTTTGCTTGAAAACGAGAACACATACATACACTAAATATAATTCCAGGTCGGCTAGTAGTTAAGTAGAGTAAGCTTCCAATCATTCCTATGTAAGTGGTTTGATCAATATATTTTCCATTTTCATCATGATCCAACTTACAAGTAGTACTCATTGGAGTGTCACTAATTTTAGTGTTATCAAAGACAAAATGTTTTATAAGATCCCTAGTATATTTGATTTGATTTAAAATAATTCCATCATTATTTTTAAAGATTTGAAATCGAAGAAATAATTTTAGTTTTCCCGTTAAACTCATTTCAAATTCGTTTTTCATCATTTTAGAAAATTCAATACATAAATAATTTCTTGAATATCCAAAGATAATATCATCTACATAAATTTGAACTACTAAAACATCATTTGAAATTCGTTTTACAAAAAAGGGTAGGATCAACTATTCCTTTTGTAAAACCTTCGGAAATAAGAAAAGTACTTAATCTATCATACCAAGCTCTTGGATCTTGTTTTAAACCATATAAAGATTTTGATAATTTAAATACATGATTTGGAAAATGAGGATTTGTAAAACTAGGGGGTTTCTCAACAAAGACATCCCCATCCATATACCCATTTAGGAATTCACTTTTAATATCCATTTGATATATTTTGAAATTCAGATGTGCAACATAAGCAAACAAAATTCCGATGGCTTCAAGTCTAGCTACTGGTGCAAAGGTTTCCTCATAGTCAATTCCCTCTTCTTGACTATAGCCTTGTGCAACCAATCTTGCCTTGTTTCTAACTATGTTACCAGCTTCATCTACTTTATTTCTAAACACCCATTTAATTCCTATGGTAAATTTGTATTTGGGTCTATCAACAAGTTTCCAAAACTTTGTTCCTTTCAAACTGATTAAGTTCTTCTTGCATAGCCATCACCCAAAATTCATCATTGATAGCATAATTAATGTTTTTAGGTTCAAGTTGTGACAAGAAGACTTGATGTTCAACCCGATTTCTAAGAGAATCTCTAGTTAGAGTTCATTTATCTAAATCTCCTATAGTTTCATCTAAAGGATGGTTCTTAAGAGTTATAACATCTCTAGAAAAAGGACTAGTGATTTCAGGTTCTTCAATAGGTTCGGGTTCATTATGAAAAAAATCTGAAGAATTTCCAAAACTGTAAGTTTTCACAGATTCCTTTACAGGATGGTTAGAGGATTTTGTATTGATGTCCAGATTTGACACATCATCCTTCAGGTTCTCTAGAGTGGTCTTTGGCTTATTTGGATCTGTTTCACCAAATTTGACATGGAAAGATTCTTCCACACATTTAGTTATTTTATTAAACACTCTATAGGCTTTACTAGAGATTTAATATCTTAGAAAGATTTCTTCATCACTCTTGGATGAAAATTTATCAAGATTGTACTTAGTATTAAGGATATAGACTTTGCAACCAAAAACTTTGAAGTAGCTTACTTTGGTTTTTCTATTGTTTCATAACTCATATGGAGTTATTTTAAGAATGGGTCTAATGAACACTCTATTAATAATATAGCATGTTGTATTTATAGCTTCAACCCAAAAAATAAATAGGTAAGTCATATTCACTAATCATGGTTCTAGAAATCTCTTACAAGGTTCTATTTCTTATTTATACAACTCCATTTTGTTGAGGTGTTCTAGGGGCATAGAAATTATGACTATAGCCATTTTGTGAGAAAAAGGATTCAAAATCCTGATTTTCAAATTCATGGACATGATCACTTCTTAAGGATTTAATTCTAATTCCACTAAGATTTTCTACAATTTTGGAATATTTGGTGAAATGCGAGCGGGCTTCACTTTTGTGAGCCAAAAAGAAAGTCCAAGTATATCTAGAAAAGTTATCTACAATAACATAAACATAGTGCTTCCCATTTAAACTAGAAACTCTGGATGGTCTAAACAAATCCATGTGAACCATTTCGAGAGGTTGAGAAGTTGACACTTATGTATTTGGTTTAAAGGAAATTTTGTGTTGCTTACCCTTTTGACAAGGATTACACACTTTATCATTTGAAAACACAAGTTTGGGTAGGTCTTTGACTAAAATTTTTCTAGTTAGCTTTATAAGGGAGTGAATATTACAGTGTCCTAGTCTCTTCTACCAAATCCAATAATCTTTGTGAAATATACTTAAATGTAAAGAATTTTGAGAGACTAAAGAATCTAAGTTAACAGAGTATACATTTTCATTTCTCAATATAGAAAACACTAATTAATTTTTATAATTAAAAAAAATTGCAAGCATAATTTTAAAATTTAACATGAAATCCATCATCACATAGTTGGTAAATACTAAGAAAATTATATTTCAATCCATTAAAAAATTACTTTAGAAATTAAAACTGAGTTAGAGTTACTGATTTGGACAAGGCTAATGATTTTTTCTTTGGTATTTTCACCAAAGGTGACATGTCCACCATCAATTTTTATTAATATCTTGAAGCATGAATATTCCCCTATCATGTGTCTTGAGCATCCACTGTCCAAGTACCATAAGCTTTTACAGTAGCTCTTTAAGAAACTTTCCTACAAAATAGTCAAATAAAAACAGACTTTGGTAACCATATTTTTTTGGGTCCAGTAATATTAGTGACTAGTGCTTTAGGAACCCATATCCACCTCATAGGTTTCCTATAATAATTATGTAAAGTTCTTGAAAAATAAACTCTATTTTTTCCAGAAAATCTTGAAATAGTAGAGAGTGTGTCATAACTTGAACTAGCTGAATGTTTTCCAAAATTAGGAGTAAAGTTGTGTGTCCTAGATTTAGAAACAAAATTAGTTCTTCCAAAATTTATTTTACCAAGTTGATAGCCAATGCCAGTAGTATATTTAGAAACAATATGTTTACCTAAAATTCGTACCAAAGTATCTTTACCATTAGTAAACCTTTCAAGGTCCTTTTTCAATTGATCATGAGATAGCTTTAGTGCATTGTTTTCTTTGAGTAATTGAACATTTTTATCCCTTTTTATAGTAAGTTCATATTTAATAGTTGAGGTAAGAGCATACTATTTCTTTAAAGATTTGTATTTATCTTTTAGTTCATTACATGTCTCTTCAAGCATATTACAGTACTCAAACTTTTCTTCATTAGAAATATTATCATAATCACTTTCATCTCCAGAATAATAGGAATTGTGTATAGGAGATTATATTGTTACCTCATATGTGTTTTTCATAAAACACATATTGGATTCATTGGAATATTCATCATGTGAAGATTTTGAGTCGCTTGAACTATCCTTAGAAGCACTCCATGTTGCTTTCATTTCCTTTTTATACTTTCTATCTTTGTCCTAATATTTTTTTTGTACTTAATCTTGGGACAATCAGACTTTACATGTCCCTTTCGCTTACATTCATAACATACTATCTCATCAGACTTGTCACTTTTTTTCTAATCTTTCTTCCAACTTCCTTTTTCATCATATCTTCCTTTGAAGTTAGGCTTTCTGAAAAAATTATTCTTCTTGTAAAATCTCTTAAACCTTATGTATAATTGAGTCATCTCCTCATCACTGTCAGGTGATGATTGTTCGCTGCTGTAACTTTCTACAGAGGCCTCCAATTTCCCTTTTTCTTTGTGTTTGGAGGTGGTTGTCTTAAATGCAACAGATTTTATTTTGGGTTCATCTGCCTCTTCCTTGTTGACTTTTAGATCCTCTTCATATATCATTAGTTTCCCAATGAGTTATTTTATAGGTAACTTGCTGATGTCGCATGATTCTCTAATAGAGATAGAGTTTCCTCTCCATCTATTAGATAGGCATCTCAGAATCCTCATGATTTGTTCTTTGGAAGTGACTTCTCTACCAAGAGAAATCATTGTGTTGAAATTTTCATTGAACCTGAGATACATGTCAGAAATAGGCTCATCAGGTTTTATTTTGAAGTTATCATATTTAATAGTACAATTATTAAGTCTCATTTCTTTCACACTAGAAGTTCCTTCATGTGAAACAAACAAAGTATCCCAAATTTCATGGGTAGTTTTACATACAGAAATTCTGTTAAATTCCTCATCTCCTAAGAAGAAATATAAAGCATTCATGTCTTTGAAATTATTATTTTAGGTAGTCTTGGTTGGGTCATCCCAATTGATTCCATCAGAAGAAGGAATCTTATACTCATCTATAATTAAAGACCAAATTTCAAAACCCATACTTTCTAAATAAATTTTCATTTTTATTTTCCATTGGGCATAATTGGTGACATTAAAGAATGGTGGTCTGTTTGTTACAGCACCTTCTAGTATATTATCCATAATAAAGAAATACTTTTAAAGAGATATAAATTTAGAATTAACAGAAATTTATAGATATTTAAAGTACAATTAAAATCACAGTTGAATAGCTTTAAAAAAATAGTCTTAAGGGGAATAACAAACTCCTTTGATACCAAATGTTGGTCGGAGTAGAGTACTAAAGAGGGGGGGTGAATTGAGTATCTATAAAAATTTATGTTTGAAATTTATTCTTAAAATTTTCCCCGATAAAAATAAATATAGCCCAGTCAATCAAAGTAATATGGTTATGAAAGTTTGACTGTTTAAATAACTTCTCAGAAGATTGATTAATTCTCAGTAATCTTAATATCAGTTATTAATATTACTTTTGAAGCTATTCTAGTAAGGAAAAACAATTATAACTTCTTTCCAAGATTAACTATCAAATTAAATCTAGTGATCTCTAAATTATGTAGTAAAACAGAGAACACTAAACTAAACAACACAGTGGATATAAAACAAGTGGTTCAGTCTCAATTTGAGACCTTATCCACTCCACTTGGTGATCACCTACCACCAAGAAGTTTATATTAATAAACTTGATCCACACCCTGGATCGGGGTAAAAAACAGTGTGCAGGACTGTCCAGGTCACATGACCTCTTCCACAGTTCTTCATGGGTATGAACTACCAGGCCACATAGGGACCTCTTACACACTTATATGTGGGAGTAAAAAAGTGTAAAAATATATGAGAGGAAGGATATATTGTATCCTTCAGTTTAGTGCAGGAGACAGTGCGTTTTTTATATAGACACACACACACTTCCCAAAATCTAAAGACAATACACAATAGAGAAAAGATATATGAGATAAGGTTAGAAGTTCACTGAGTGTTATTCTATGTAGCTCTGGACTTCTAGGATGAAGCAGATGTAAGAATCGAGTCCTCTTGCAAGAAGTAGAGTATTGCAAGTCTGGTGCCCTGGTTTCCAGTTAGATCTGGCTCGTGTTCTTCGTGGAGTTGGTATTGTAAAGATGTTATTGACTATGATCGATGGTATCTCAGCTTTTGGATTTGTGAATGATTTGTGTGTTCTTCAGATGTATTGAGTTTCATGTGTCGGTTCACACTTCTTCACTATATCACGCCTATTAGTTTTTGGGCCACACTTTTCTTTTTATTCTTGGATTGCATGTGTTGAAGCCGATAGGATGCATGTATTCTTCACCTTGTACCTCGTACTATCAGGTGACATGTCTACAAAGAAATATTAATTATGTCAATTTATTTAAAAGAGTCAAATATGACCATTATAAATTAAATCGAAAACAAAAAAAAACAAATTAAGAAACAATGTCACAGTTTATCTGGAAACAGTGTCTCTATGAAACAGTGTCTCCTTCTTTTCCTTTGAGCGATGAGATAGTTATGATGGAATAGTTGTATATAGATCAGGAACTGGTAGCATATATGTGGTGTTAGTATCACGGTGTCTAGTACTTTTCCAAACTTCAAATGGTGTCTCAATAAGGAACCAGTGTCACATACTTCAACAGATCTGAAATGGGTTTCAGTGTCTGGTCATAGTGTCTGGTTCATGGTTTCTGGTTCACGGTGTCTGGTTCATGGTGTCTGGTTCACGGTGTTTGGTTCACGGTGTCTGGTCACGGGTTCTGGGTCATGGTGTCTGGTCACGGTGTCTGGTCGCGGTGTCTGGGTCACAGTGTCTGGGTCACTTTTCCAGAAAACCAGAACCGGTGGCAGACTCATGGTTTCTCAAACTTAGCCAAATATCTATATACAGACTTAAGAAGTGATATTCACAGAATATATTAGACTTAATCATTTATCAAGTAAATCCATAATATACCAAAGTTAAATATAGGTTACAATAATAAAACATGCCACTTAAGATCTTGGATAGGTTTATTTAAATCATAAAGAAACCAACCATCTGTACACATGATTTGAGACAAATTAAATAGGATTAACAATATGTACAGAATGTATAGGATTTGTTATCATTAAAACATGATTAATACAAGAGGATTCCAAAAAATTATTCAATTAATTAAATTGAAATATAATTTAATAGAGGTCATCAGAAACACTTAGTGTGTATCTCTCTAGGGTTATTTCTCATCGAAATTAAGTGGAATTTTCTAAAGTTCAATATTACTTTCTAGCAATAGGTCAAGTCACCCAAAATAAAGAACTTGACGTCATAATTATGAAAAATTCATATGAATGTTCACTGTGTAATATAATCCCTTTGTCAAAATATCTCATCAAGAAGGTTTCACACCCATGTCACCAACCTATATGCTCGATATTTTTTTCTTTGACTATCTGAAATGAACATGTCATTACATCATGTCCATAGAATTTAATGTGATGGTTTTATTCCAATAAAAGGTCCAATATATCAACTTTCATAAAGATGGAGGGGAAAAATCCTTTCTCGTATTATCCATTAATGGCATGTCACCCATGACGCACCCAATATATCCAACTTCTCCATGAACTATTATTGCCATGGTTTATGAAATACATCTAATTATTTGATTCATAACATGCATTAATAATAATATTAAATTCTAAGAACCATTACATACACTCATATATAGTAATATCTGATGACACCAAAACATATGAAATTCCAACTAGTGGGTCTGTTCTCATAATCTCCCGTTTTAGAGATTTCCATGTGTGAACTTCATGAGAAGAAGATTCATCCACTTACGAGTACTCGCACCTGAAATCCTATGTACTGTGTGTCCCATCATAGTAAATTATCCAACCATAGAACATTATTTAAGAATATCATCATAGCACTTAAAGGTTCTCATCATAGTGGGGAACTACTATGACCTTATCAATGCGACATATACTCTTGGACATTATTACATTAGATTCATGAAAAATAATGAACAATATGTAATAAGAAGTTTTATTAATATTAGATATATCAAATATACATGTAATAAAAATAAAAATAGTTGTTCCTAGGACACCAACTCCAACACCTGAGGTGTTATATAATACTACACACTCAACACCCTCCTCTAGAAATATCAAGATGGGGGCGCTCGTCAACCTCTGCCTTAACTTTTGAAAAGACTACTGGAATTTTTCCATATAAACAAAAGGATTCCCCTTATGGGTTAAAGTAGCCAAAGGTGTTAATATCCTAAAAAATTTGGGCATAGATCTCATATAATATCCATTTTATCTAAGGAAGCTATGAACATCTATCACGCTCTTAGATGGATCCCAAGACAACATTATTTCAACCTTCGATGAGTCCATCAATACTCCCTCTACTAAGATTACATATCCCAAAAATTGGACCTACTAGATCCAAAACTGACACTTTGAGAGCTTATCATAAAGTTGGTGCTCTCAGAGTAATTCCAAGACTATCCTCGAGTATCTCTCATGCTCCTCATTGGGTGCTGAGTACACTAGGATGTCATCAATGAAGACTACTAAAAACGGGTACATGATAGGCTGAAATATCCAATTAATGAGTCCCATGAACACTGCTAGGGAATTTATCACACTGAAGGGCATCACCAAGTACTCATAATGATTATAGTGGCATCAGAATGCCATCTTAGGTATATAATTGTCTTGTACTTATAACTGGTGATGACCAGATCTGAGTTCAATCTTTGAGAACCATTGCGCCTCTCTCAACTAATAAAATAGGTTGTTGGTCCTTAGTAGTGGATTATTATTATTTATGGTCACCTGGTTCAAGAAATGGTAATCCACACACAACCTCAATCTCCCATCCACCTTCTTGGTGAACAAAACTATGGCTCTCTAGGGTGACACATTGGGCCTAACAATGCCCTGCCTTTTCAAGACCTCCAACTGCACCTTCAACTCACAAAACATTATGGGAGCTATCCAATATGCTGGAAAAAATATCAGGATCTTTTTTGGATGTAATTAAATACATAAGTCTATCTCTCGGTGGGGAGGTAAGCCTATAATGTCTTTAGGAAAGACGTCATCGTACTCTACCACCACCATAGGAAACTGGTAGCCCACGACATCCACTGATCCAATAGTCATGATATCCAATTGGTGAGTAATCAGTTTCACCCTCCAAGGTATAAGCCTATACTACTCTTCTTGAGTTTCCTTCTCACCCATGAAGGAAAACCTTGATCTGTCTCCACAGATACACCGAACCCTCTGTTTGAAGCAGTCTATCTGGGCATGAACTATGGATAGTCGTTCCATACATAAGATGGTGTATTAAGGTCCCATTTATGATATAAAGATATCACATATGAATTTATCACCTCCAAGTATCAGGTTACACTATCGGAAGAAGTGTGTGATTACTGAGTCACCTCCGGATGGAGTCTCCAAGCACAAGGGTCGATCCAAAGGCTCAACTGGAATCTCTAAGTCTCAAACAAGATAAGTGGCATGAAAAGAGTGGATTGTGCCTATTTATATCAAAAATAAAAATAAATTAGATAATACATGTAGTGTACCTCTAATTTTCCTTGGATACTCTATTTAGTAGGACTCCACTACCTACATATGTCTTTTCCCCTCTCCACTAGCTCCCTGCACCTGGTGGGGAGCACCTGAGGGTGGTAGTGGAAACAAGTCAATCTGTCTAACACCTCCAGATACTCCCTTGATCCACTGGAATGTCTGTCTCTCTAAAAAACTCCCTTATCCTACCGCTACCTCTACTTAGGCGGCCCATACACTATCTCCCTATTAGTTATATGATGGGTTGAATAATCTCATGCAAGATGTATCTGTCCATCATAAGAGTAGCACCACATATCCCTAGTTTGACTAGAACCATCCTGAGATCCCTAAACTATAGACCCTATATCCTGAGATCACATCCAAAAGTATATTGAATGTCTAGATACCTACTTATATCATCATCTACCTACAGCTGAAGTCTTAACTCCTATGTTCCCACCACTAGCACCCGTTGTTGGTGTCTGCTCGGCCATAAATCTCTCTTCGACTAATGCACACTATGGTGCCCCGATATAGGTATAGATTCATAGAGGCTTCACACTAGCCTAAATATCTCTATTTAATCCTTGATTGAGGTTCCATACCCAGAATAATGGATCCCAAACCATATCCATCAAGTGTCACTAGTGGTTAGTAAACCTCGATAAATACTCAACCATAATCATGATTCCCTGCTAAAGCTGTAGAAGCACATGGATGCGCACCGCTCACAAAGTAGTTCGAGAATAAAAAGATGCTCAAACTATATCTATAAAAGATTCATCTCATCATATGATAAATCCACTAGGATCCACCATTGCCCTATAGATCCATGAAGAAGGTGAACCGCTAGGACCACTATCTGATTTGTAGGTGTCCTGACAAGGAGAAAAACTCACATAACCAAATCGATCCAATCCTAAAATACCTAAGGGTATAGATAACCCTATAATCTAAGGGAACACTGATGCTAAAACTCATGAATCACACTCAACATGCATACCTCATCCACTAGTAATGTTGGTACCATCTGTTGCTCGATAGGTGGAGGTATGACTGGCAAACCACTTGAAGGTTCCACCTACTGAATGGGTCCCTGTATCGAAGCCTCATTACAAAGGGGATATTCCTAATGATCTTACTACTGAATACTAACTAGAAATCATTTTGGAGGCATCCTGAAATAGACAAGATGTGTCACGATCAATGAGTATATCTAGGGAGATGACTCAAGAAGGATATGGACACCACAACTCATTCCTATATAATGTATGTATCAATGTTTTACCTACAACTAGTTTCTACATGTATCGATTAAAAAATTATGTTATCATAGTATTAATGAATGGATATGTGTTCCACTGCACCAACACTAGAGTCTATAGCCTAAAATTTGAACTCAAAATACTTAACACTATTGCCATAAAACCCAAACAAAATCTTCACACCAACCCACCAGGGCCCACCTATATGACGATATGTTGAGTGCGACAACCACAATCCTACCTCCAATAGTATATGTGCCCCAAGCATCCACAGTATGCTTCCTTTTTAAATAATTCAATAGCGTGCTATGTACGCAACATCGAGTTCAAGCACACCACAACCTATCAAAATAGTCATTTAAAAAGCAGTTATGAATAGTATTAACCACATTTTGAATTTTATATATCCTATATAATTTTAAAATTCATATTTTGTATTTATTATACATAATAAAAGGAAAAATTCAATTTTTTAGACAAAAGAAATATTTTTCAAAAAATGATATTTTTCCGTCTTTTAACAGAGAACCCTTTTTAAATCCAATATTTGACGCTTTTATATATTCAATTTGATTAAATTAAATTATTATTTATAATAAGGACATAAAAATTTAGTTTGGAAAAAAATTTGGTACTTTTCTAATAACTTTCATATTTTGAGGAATAATAAAAAATACTAAATTTTAATTAAAAACAACTTTTTTAGTCGAAATAATTTAGTGTTAAATTATAAATTTTAGTGGTTTTAAAGTATCATTAGATTATATTTTTATCATTTAATATAATTTAGTTCATTGTATGTAATTTCACATTTAAATTGTATATAAACACATGTCAATCTTTTGATAGTTTTTACTTCTTAAAAACCCGCTTTTTGGTTTTGACAGCAGGAATTAATTTTAAATTAATTACTGCAACTTCTGTGTTTTTAATTTGAAAAAATTGATTCCATATTTGGAATCAAAAGGTCCTAATTTTTTAAATAGTTACCTTTTTTGGACATTATGAATAGTAACTTCAGTAATTATTTTATTTACTATGGTTAAAGGGTAAATTTGGTAAATAAGGGTAAAAAATAATATTATAATAATATTAAAATACCATAAAAAATATAATAATCTTATTTTATGAGATATTTCCAACCATGGTCTTCCTTGGGTCGATTTTGGGACCCCATGGAGCCACTTGGATGTGAAAATGACATTTTATAAGAATTAATTTAAAGTATAGAAAAATATAACATAAACATGTATCTTTCACTAAAAAAATTATATAGGGTTATATAATTGATCACTTCAACTATAAATAGTCATTAGAAATCTAAAAATATTTCATACATCATGATATTTTATTTATAATTTTTAGACATAAAATAAATAAATTTATTTTTGACACAATAATGATGTAGTATTTTCCTTATTAAGAAAAGAATCAAATAAATGATATTATAAATATTACAATATATATAATTTGAAAGTTTTGATGCCATAAATGAATTTTTTGGATTACATTGACATATAAAGTATGAGTTAATGTCTTTGGTTTGAAGTAATCAAGTTTTTATGACTTTAAAAAAAAATCAATTACTAAATAGTGTCAAAATTGACATAAATGAGTTTTTAAAACAAATACTATTTTATTAAATAATATAAAAATACTAAAAAACTATAGTTTGGCCAAATAAATTGGATGGTGATAAAAATTTCATAAATTATCCACTTTAGGTTCTATTGAAATTTTATAGTAAAGATATTAATCATGTAGTATAAAAATACAAGAGGATATGGTAAGTAGTAATGCGAAACGGGGGGGGCGGGCCAAGCTCGTGTGGGTTTGAGCCCACATGGGTTTGTCCACAAAAACCCGTATATAATGCGAACAAAAAAATCCAATCCCGCCCTACCCCGCATAGTCCCACGGGTTGCCCGTGGGCTACCCGCATTTTAAAAAAATACTATTTATAATCATTTAAATATTGTATTTATTTCTCATTCCTAATTTTAGTTATTGGGAGAAGTATGAATTTACAATATCTAGAGTTTTAAGAGATGTGATGGAACATTTTTTTATGGGTTAATGGTGTCATGTGTCGATGTCGATGTGGTGCTAAATTGTTGCAATTCAAAGTAGGTGAGTGATCAATGAGGGGAGAAAAATGAAGATGTTGATTGTGTGGCGATGTGAATGGATAAACCTATGAATGAACGATGACACTTTAAGAAATGATTGTCTTCAGAGGAGGATATTAGGGTCTCATGAGGTCCTTTCATGTTTTCTTAATAACAAGATAAAATTAAGTAATAACAAAATTAAATCGGTCCAAAAAAATATTATAATTATAATAACTCTTTTAGAATTGAAACCAAGTGCAGGAGATATGAGTTCCATTTTTCGAGAGGTGCGATGACACACCATGTGAATATGGTAAATAATTACTATATAAATATTATAATATCATATTAAAACAACAAATATTGACCTATTTAAAATTCACATGTAAATTAATAGTGAATTTGTATGACCATTATGGTGAGAAATCATATGTCATGATTTAATCATGTTTTTTAAAAAAACTAAAATGTCAAAGAAGCATATATTGTACAAAAAAATTAGGCCCGCGGGTCAGCCCGCAACCGCGCGGGCTCAACCCGCTTTGGCCCGCACCTGTGCAGATTCAACCCGCATTGGCCCGTTCTCTTTTCAGTCAAAATTTTTAGGCCCTCCCCACCCCATATTCACCCCATACCCACAAAGCCCGCAGGACATGGGCCCATTTTTCATCACTAATGGTAAGAGTTAACTTATTTTACAAAGGGTTAAATCTAAAAGATAAGGATAATTTTATGACCTAAACATGTCTAAAACCTATTGGTTGAGAGGATTTATACCCATACTCATCTTATAATCTAAATAAATTAATTTTGAGCTATTATAAATATAAAATAATTTTATAATAAATTAATATTTCAAGTTTTTTCTAAAGTGTATCTCACCTCTCTTATAAAAGGGAACCTACATTTCTCTTTATTTTACACCTCCAAAGCCCTTTGGCTCGGCCAAAACCTACCCAAATATCCCCCCAAATTCCCACACTTCATCATAGAGGAAATAATTTGGGTAGAAAGATAACTTAAGGAGTCCTTTTGTGCAAATCAAAAGGAGACACGTGAAGAAGAGGTAATCATTTTATCCCTTCTTTCAAAATTCATTTCTTCTTCTACTTCCTCTTACTAAGTTGTTACCATACTAAAATAATAACTCCATCATATAATATATGATGATTTTTTTAAGATTATGGGACAACTATATCCCTTTTTTTACCCATCCTATGAAAAACAATACCACCATGCGTGCCTACGTACGGCTTACTGTCTCCACATCGTGGTGTAAATTGTTTTTCATGTACACTTTATTTATATGGGTATAAAGATGAATATAATGGATGTAAATAATACATATAACATGATATTTCTTCTTTAAAATTCACATTTCATCCAATTCCATACCATTTGACCATTAAGGAAATGATATTGTTGCTCATGCGTACGTACAGTTTACCGTCTCCACGACGCGATGAGACTCATCTTCCATGTTCACCATTCAAGAATGATTATAAGAATAAATATTATTAATAATTATGAAATATATAAAATAATAATTCTAATATTATGATATATATATATATACACATACATATATTTCATTCACTTACTTTAATTCAATATGATAAGAAAATGGAAACAACATCCATGCGTACGTGCGGACTACCGCCTCCATGAACGGTGTGTTCCATTTTATTTATCTATATACTATATATATTTATATACAGAAAATATATGATATATAAATCATGTTTTACATTCTATAATTAATTAAATTATGGTCTAAGTAATATGATAAAGAATAAAAAGTCAAAACACGTACGATAAACAAAGCGATTATTACCCGAAATGTTGCATTAACTGGGAATTGTTAATAAACGGGTAATATAAATTCATAAAAGAATCATATATGATATCATAAATATTATTATTATTCTTATATAAGTTAATAATATGTTTAAACACATTATACAGGAGTTTCAGACACGTATAGAGAGTATCGGACCTAAGGTAAGGGTCAATTCCTCAATCTCACTATTATTCGAGATTGTTTATGTGTAAGTATTTACTGGGACATATTTATCATCCATGTACATGTTTCATAAAAATATTTTCAAAAGAAATATTTTAAGGTTTTATGGAAGGTTATATTTAACTAGATCATTATTTTAAATTTTTTAAAGATTTCTTTTTCTAAATCTATTTAATTAATGTCCATGTTTTCAAAATGATTTTAAGGATTTATTTATATGGGCATGATTGTTTTAAAATATTAATTCCTTTAAAAAGTTTCAAAGTGATATGGTAAACTTTGATTTAAAAATATCTTTTAAATTACTTCCTTTATAAATTGTTTAATTTTAAATTATTTCCTTAAAAAGGGATATTTCTCTCAAAGAGTTTTACTGATCATTTTCAACTATGTCAACATCCTTTACTGGATATTATTATTGATTGAGGTTGATTTATTATAATAAAATCTTCCATATTTTATTTAATGAGTTATGATATGTTTTACTGTGGATGTGCTATTATTATACCATTCATGGTTTATGGTTAAAGTATTGACATTTCGTATGCTAGTTTTAATACGAATGTTTATGTTATGTTTCAACCTTTTCATGTGAGAAATGAATTAGACTTAGTAAGTGACAGGCGTGGCCTACTATATCCCCTTGATGTATTGGGAGGTCTCATGAGACAAACTAGTGTCTTGGCACAAGGCCTTGATAGAATATTTATGAATGGTCTTGGCACAAGGCCTTGACGTAGTAGTTATTATGTCTCGAATTATCTATTCCCTCGTTATGAAATTAGTTATTACATGTGATTATTAGAATAGTAGAATATCCATGTTTATTTTTATATGGTAATGTTTGATTTATTTTTACCATATTATGTTCAAGTTTATGTTTAAGAGGATTTTGTTTTTATTATACATCTTTCCTTAAAAGTTTATAGCTTCTACTAAATTATTTACCCTTACTGAGCATCTGAGCTCACCCCTTTCTTATGTTTTATTTTCCCAGGATTCCAAGAAGTGTATTATGATTGATATACAGGGTTAATATATGGTAATAATGGTGTTATCAAAGTATTATTTATGTTGTGTTTTATGTTAGAGAGTGTAATGTTAAGTTCTTGTATGTAATCTATTTTCCAAGACTGCTAAACAGATCGGTCTTTTGGGAATTGATTCCTTGTAATCATGACAATGTATTAAAATAATTTACCAACTCTAGGCTTTTGTGGTTGGGGCATTACAGATGGTATCAAATGAATTTTAAAAAAAACCTTAGAAATAGATTTAGAAAACTTAGATTAGGGATCATAACCCTAAGATAGACTTTGAGGATAAGTATAAAGAACCCTATAGAATTTTGGTAAAGTAGGGATTACGTGGATATTTCAAGAAGTGCATCTTAGTCTAGATACTACATATGAACGTGCTTTGGAAACAGATGTACCATGGGCTGAAAAATTTGACAAGGTGTTCCAGTCTTAACTCGGGGTAACCTGGTACATGACAATGGGCCTTACTACACACCTGGTTTGACACTCCTGGGGGATATTCTTAGGATAATTCATATTTTCTTTACAAACCATTATATAGGATTTATGATTAAATATGTCCTCGAAGGAACCATATTTATGATTATAGATTAGATATGCATAAATATTTCAATTTATGTTAAGTATTTTACTAGTTTAGACTTTTTCATTATGATTCATAACTTAATCTAGTGTATTTAATTGTTTAGAAATGGATCCCAGTATAAGAAATGGAAATCATATCAACGCACGTAATCTATGTAGGTATTTATCTCATTTCCAAGATAATGATAGTGGATCTGGTGACACAACTGGTACTGAATAGCTTATAACCATACTGAGACAGTTGACTCAGGTTATGAATAGAAACCTTACCCATATGGAGCATCCTGATCCAGAATGAAGAGGATAAATGTTATACGGCTTCATGAGACAAAAACCTCCAACATTCAATGGGACTACATATAATTTTGTAGCTGGGTAGTGGATAAGTTTCTTAGAGAAAATATTTCTTACTTTGTGAAGTAACGAAAGGGAAAAGATTGTCATAGCAGTTTATCATCTCTCAGGAGATGCGGATCAATGGTGGTCATTAATTCAAAACACAAAGGAGGATGAAGAAGTGGGAAATATGGAATGGAGGGAGTTTAAAGAACTTTTTCTAGAGAAATACTTTCTTGGTGAACAATGAGTTGATATAGAAAGACAATTTCTAAGCCTAAGGCAAAAAGAGGATGAGAATATCGAAAAGTATGAGGATAACTTCACAAGGTTAGAAAGTCATGCTGCAGACTACATATGTAACCCAATAAGTAATATTGATTGATTATTTTATGGGTTAAAACCTTTCCTCTGATGGAAATTGGTCTCACAATCTTTTTCATCGTACGAAGATATAGTCTCATGTGCTATCAAGACAGAAAAGGAATTCTCTAAGTCTTATGACATTAAAGTAAAGCAAGAGAAGAAGAGAATGGTGGATTAAGAGGCAGATAAAGGGAAAAAGGAAAAGAAGGATTTTCTCTTATGTGATAATTGTGGGAAGAAACACCCTAGTACTTGCCTAAAAGGAATGGGATTTTGTTACAGATGTGGAGAAAAAGGTCACCAGGCTCGTGATTATAAGGGAAAGAAATAAGTTTTTCAATGTTATAATTGTAAATAAATGGTACATTATTCAAACTATTTTCCAAATCATCAAGGAAATATATCTTATAAAAGGAAAATTTATCAAGGTCAAGCTTATGTTCTTACTACAGTCGAAGTGGAATAATTAATGTATTTTTGTTTTTGGATTCAAGAATTATATTCTGGTTATAAGAAGAATTTGATATGTATAAGTATTGTACAGTAGTATTTTTTGTTTTCATTATGGTTTTAATATGATGAATATAATCATATATTCATTATGTGACAATAATAGAAACATTACGTTGTTTGGGGAATCTGATGTTACAATTGATTTTGGAAATTTAGAGACCTTTTAGACAGAGATTGGACAGAAGTATTTTAGATAACTTTAATGGATGGAATGGATTAAGTTGAACTTTGGATAGTATTGTTTAAGTTTAAAACATTTCTTAAGATTATTTTTGGAATGTTATAATACTATAGTTTTAGAAAAAGGACAACCTTTAGGTCGGGTGATAACCCGTTGCGTCGGACAAAGCTGCGGGAATCGAACCCACAACCGAATTGCGACAAGGCTTTATCGCCTACCACCAGCCTACAGGAAGTCCATGGTTATTATAAAATAGTTTTCTTTGTTTAAATGGTATATTTTTATATTTGGAACCTTATAAAATTGAGATAAATAGAATATTTTTTGAGTTTTATCTTTTGAAGAGAAAGATGAGTTTGTGGTAGGAATTAGTTAAAGGATGAAACTCTACATGTAAATTAAGTATTATTCCTTGTGTTCTTATTCTATGAATTAAATTAATTCTAAAACACTAGGAAAAGGATCATAAAACCAAAAATGTTTTCCTAGTACTTTCTTTTGCGATGAATCAAATGGTCCCTTAGATCATCATAGATTTATAGCTCTATGACTGTTAACTTTCTCTTGATCAGGTTCTCTATCACTATCCATCAGAACTTGATGGATTGTTTTCTCTTCTATATCCATGTTTTCCTACATGGAACCCTAGTATGTTTTATTTCCGGTAACCTTCATACCTACCTTTCTTTATTTTAAAATAGAGGTCTCATTAATCCATTTTTCGGTGTCGGATTTCAAATAAGATATTTTGAAATATCAAACCCCTAGTTTTCAATCCTGAGTTTAAATTACTAGGATGCAATTTATTGAATTATGGGATAAAGTAACACCCAAATATCCACATTATGCTTCCTTTTTAAATAATTCAATAGTGTGCGATCTACGAAACACCGAGTTCAAGCACACCACGACCTATCAAACTAGCCATTTAAAAAGAGGTTATGAATAGTATTAACAAAATTTTGAATTTTATATGTCTCATATACTTTTAACATTCATATTTTTTGTTTCTTAGACATAATATAAGGAAAAATTCAATTTTTCAGACAAAAGAAGTATTTTTCAAAAAATGTTGTTTTCCCACCTTTTAATGGTGAACCCTTTTTAAATCCAATATTTGACAATTTTATATATTAAATTTGATGAAATTAAATTATTATTTATAAGTGGTACATAAAATTTAGTTTGGATAAATTTTTTGTGCTTTTCTAATAACTTTCATATTTTGATGAATAATGAAAACTACTAAATTTTAATTAAAAACAACTTTTTTAATCGAAATAATTTATAGTGTTAAATTATACATTTGAGTAATTTTAAAGTATGATTAGATTATATTTTTATCATTTAATATAATATAGTTCATTTTATATAATTTCACATTTAAATTGTACATAAACACATGTCAATATTTTGATAGTTTTTACTTCTTAAAAACCCACTTTTTTGGTTTTGACAACATGAATTAATTTTAAATTGATTACTACAACTTCTGTGTTTTGAATTTGAAAAAATGGATTCCATATTTGGAATAAAAAGGTCCAAATTGTGTAAATAGGTACCTTTTTTTGACATTATGAATAGTAACTTCGGTAATTAATTTATTTACTATGGTTAAAGGGTAAATATGGTAAATAAGGGTAAAAATAATATTAAAATACCATAACACATATCATAATCTTATTTTATGATATATTTACGAACATGGTCTTACTTGGGTCTATTTTGGGACCCCATGGAGCCACTTGGATGTGAAAATGACATTTTATAAGAATTAATTTAAAGTATAGAAAAATATAACATAAACATGTATCATTCACTAAAAAAAATTATACGGGGTTATATAATTGATACCTTAAATTATTAATAGTAATTATAAAGATAAAAAATATTTATTACATCATGATATTTTATTTATAATTTTTAGACATAAAATAAATAAATTTATTTATGACATAATAATGATACAATATTTTCCTTATAAATGAAAGAATCAAATAAATGATATTATAAATATTAAAATAAGTATAATTTAAAAGTTTTGATGCCATAAACTATTTTTTTGGATTAAATTGACATATGAGGTATGAGTTAATTAATTTTTTTGAAGGAATCAAGTTTTTATGACTTTAAAAAAATCAATTACTAAATAGTGTCAAAATTAACATAAATGAGTTTTTTATTAAATGATATAAAAATCCTAAAAATCTATATTTTGGACAAATAACTTTTATAGTGATAAAAATTTAATAAATTATCCACTTTAGGTTCCCTTGGAATTTTATGGTAAAGATATTAACCATTTAGTATAAAAATATAAGAGGACATGGTAAGATTTAACTTATTTTACAAAGGGTTAAATCTAAAAGATAAGGATAATTTTATGAACTAAACATGTATAAAACCTATTGGTTGAGAGGATTTAGACCCATAATCATATTATACTCTAAATAAATTAATTTTGAGCTATTAGAAACCAAAAATAATTTTATAATAAATTAATATTTCAATCTTTTCCTAAAGTTCCCCTCACCTCTCTTATAAAAGGGCACCTCCCTTTCTCTTTAGTTTGCACATCCAAAGCCCTTTGGCTCAGCCAAAACCTGCCCAAATCTCCCAAAAATTACCTCAATTCATCCTAGAGAAAAAACTTTGGGAATAAATCCAACTTAAGGAGTCCTTTTGTGAAAATCAAAAGGATACGCCCAAAGAAGAGGTAATCATTTTATCCCTTCTTTCAAAGTTCATTTCTTCTTCTACTTCCTCTTACTAAGTTGTTACCATAATAAAATAATAACTCAATAATATAATATATTATGATATTTTTTTAAGATTATGGGACAACCATATTCTTATTTTTACCCATCCTATGAAAAACAATACCACCATGTGTGCGTACATACGGCTTACCGTCTCCACATCGTGGTGTAAATTGTTTTTCATGTACACTTTCTTTATATGGGTATAACGATGAATATACTGGATGTAAATAATACATATAACATGATATTTCTTCTTTAAAATTCATATTCCATCCAAATCCATACCATTTTACCATTAAGGAAATGATATTGTAGCTCGTGCGTACATACGGCTTATCGTCTCCACGACGCGATGACACTCATCTTCCATGTTCACCATCCAAGAATTATTATAAGAATAAATATTATTAATAAGTATTAAATATATTAAATAATAATTCTAAGGGGATGATATATATATACACACACATATATATATATATTTCATTCACTTACTTTCATTCAATACGATAAGAAAACGGAAACAGCGTTCATGCATACGTGCGGACTGCCGCATCCATGAATAGTGTGTTCCATTTTATTTATCTATGTATTATATATATTTATATAAAGAATATATATAATATATAAATCATATTTTAAATTCTTTAAGTAATTAAATTATGATCTAAGTAATATGATCAAGAATAACAAGTCAAAACACGTACGATAAACAAAGCGATTATTACCCAAAATGTTGCATTAACTTGGAATTATTAATAAATGGGTAATATAAAGTCATAAAAGAATCATATATGATATCATAAATATTATTATGATTCTTATATAAGTTAATAATATGTTTAAACACTTTATAAAGGAGTTTTGGACATGTACTGAGAGTATCAGACCTAAGTTAAGGGTTAATTCCTCAATCTCACTATTATCCGAGATTGTTTATGTGTAAGTATTTACTAGGAAATATTTATCATACATGTACATGTTTCATAAAAATGTTTTCAAAAGGAATATTTTAAGGTTTTATTTAAGGGTATCTTTAACTTGATCATCATTTTAAATGTTTTAAAGATTTATTTTTCTAAATCTATTTAATTAATGTCCATGTTTTCAAAATGATTTTCAGGATTTATTTATATGGACATGATTGTTTTAAAATGTTAATTCCTTTCAAAAGTTTCAAAGTGGTATGGGAAACTTTGATTCAAAAATCACTTTTAAATGACTTAGTTTATAAATTTTTTGACTTTTAAATGATTTCATGAAAAATGGATATTTCTCTCAAATAGTTTTATCGATCATTTTCAACTATGTAAACATCCTTTACTAGATATTATTCTTAATTGAGGTTGATTTATTATAATAAAATCTTACATATTTTATTTAATGAGTTACGATATGTTTGACTGTGGATGTGTTATTCTTATACCATTCATAGTTTATGGTTAAAGTATTGACATTTCTTATGCTAGTTTTAATACGAATTCTTATGTTATGTTTCAACCTTTTCATATGAGGAATGAATTAGACTTAGTAACTGAAGGGTGGGGCCTGCTATAGCCCCTCGATGCATCGTTGGGTCTCATGAGACAAACTAGTGTCTTGGAATAGGTCCTTGAAAGAATATTTTTGAATGGTCTTTCCATAAGGCCTTGACGTAGTAGTTATTATGTCCGGCATTATGCATTCCCTCATTATGAAATTAGTTATTACATGTGATTATTCAACTATTAGAATATTCATGTTCATGTTTATATGGAAATGTTTGATTTGTTTTTGTCATATTATGTTCAAGTTTATGTTTAAAAGGTTGTTGTTTTTATTATACATCTTGCCTTAAAAGTTTATAGCTTCCGCTAAATTATTTACCCTTACTGAGCATCTGAGCTCACCCATTTCTTATGTTTTATTTTCCCAGGATGCCAAGAAGTGTATTATGATTGATATGTAGGGTTAAGCTATGGTAATAATGAAATTATCAAAGGATTATTTATGTTTTGTTTTATGTTATAAGGTATATTGTTATGTTCTTTTATGTAATATATTTGACAAGACTGCTAAACTGATCAGTTTTTTGGGACTAGATTCCTTGTAATCATGCTAATGTATTAAAATAATGCACTGAATCCAGGCTTCTGGGGTCGAGGTGTTACACCAGGGGTTGGAGACCAGTATTGAGTAGACATATCACATGCATGAGAGGCATTATTCTAAAGTACATGTACGCACTCACACATATCCAAACCCATATAATGCCGAAATGTAAAACCAAAGAACTGATACCAATGCATGTATAACATTTATCCCATAATCAAAGTACAAAAAAAGTACTAAAAGTAATAAGGGCCAAATACAAGCCCACCGAAACTAAAAACAAGTCCAACCTGCTATAATGAGGGGACTGTAGTCAAATGTGACTTTTGGTTCAAACCATGGTCTATTTATCCCAATATAAGCTCCATCTACTCCTAGTCCACTAAGAACTCCATCGAACGACTTGTCATCTGCATAAGCCATAACATGTGTGGGCAGAGCCCATGAAGAGGTGAGTATAAAAATACCCAGTAGGATATCCCAAAATTACCAAGAATAAAGCATCAAGATAATAGTCATCTCATCATAGGGACATGTAAATTAGAAATATAATACATACAAAAATACACATCCATATATACTCATGTTAGACACTAAGTCTCAAGGTAATATCACAACCACAATTCCAACCTAAGATTCTGCTCGAGAGTTCGTAGAAACACTGTCCCAGGAGAACTCAATTTGAGAGTCTAATGGAACTGATGGTTTATATCTGAGATGTCATGATTTTAGGTTCTTTACATAAGGAAGTACATGATGGAAGTTAGAAGAGATCAATACAAAAACATGGTATTACACACAGATACATGGGGTATACCAACAACCCAATCTAGAGTAACCTGCTAAGAAGGGGATCAACTCCCATGTATGTTGGTCATGTTGATTCCTATAACCTCACTTAGGGAAAAAGAAGATATAGGATTCCACCCCAGTATCACAGAGGAATTTCAATAACTTTATCTAAAACTAATCCTTTTAGTGGATCATAATCCTATACTCAGGACATAATGCCACACTATACCCTTAGGGGATGGATCAAGGTAACACACCCTAAGGAAACAAGTACATACTGAAGATAAAAAGGGTATTATACCTTCCTAGGAAAATTGAACAGTGTGTGTTATTTTTACACAATGTTTATTTCTTTCCCTGAGTATGCTCATGTACTCCAACTCATGCTTGTGTACTCTAGGTCATGCCTTTTTACACTTGGTCATGCTCATGTACCACTGGTTGTGCCCATGTACTTGGTCATATCTGAGTATCAGTTCATTCCCAGGTACTCTACCCATGATTGTGTGCTTTCTCATGTCTATACTTGTGCATCCTCCAAGATACATGATGATCCTCCAGCACCAGGTCACATGTCATGTGACATGTTTCATGTAGCGTGTGATCCTTAACTTTCCATGAAAACACTAATGTCACAGCTAGGGCACCACACGACGTGTATCTATGAATTACATGTTGTGTAACTTGGGATTTGTAGGATCCCTCAGTTCCTCCACACATTCTCTCATGCTACCATCACCTCTAGATCCAACACCAATATTTCCTAGGGATTATGGATCTCAACCGGCCAAGCCTTGTCATCATTGGAGATCCAATTTCAACCATCCAAACTGATTTGGAAACCATCATCGGTGCATGTGTCGATGTCATGTATCAAACCAGAAAAATGGGAACCTATGAATCAATCTGATCTACCTCCACTCATCTTACATTGTCATCGAATTGTGGTCACACCCTCAATCATGAATAGATCCCATGACATTGATCCATTACATTGAAGAACGGTCATGTAATGATCGGATATAGGGTATTCATCGAACCATGATCCAAATGGATTTCCTATGATTATTGTGCAAACAAACATAGAAGAAATCCAAGAAACACAAGATAAGAACAAATCTTGACTATTTTTCAGGTTTTCCTCAATACTTTTATGTTAGAATGATGAATGAATTAACTAATGAATAATCAAATAAAACTTAAAAGAAATAAATTTTTGATACATGAATCAATTATTGTCAGTGGAATTGATCCATGTTTGACACAAAATATCAAATGGGATGAATCCATATAAATAAAACATCCTACCTCAAGATTAGATCAATCGTTAACAAATAATGGTTCCAAGTCTTTTTCATTGATGAGATCCACAGGTTTTATTGGCACTCTGATTTCCAATCCTCGATCTGATGTCAATCATTTAGGAATACTCCAAGAATTCTCCTCTAATGGATCCTCTCTCAAAACTCAAGGTTATGTGGATAACCCTGTGTTTTGGAAATAAAAGTATATTTATAGGGTTTGATTAGGTTTAGGATTTAATTAAACAATTAAATAAATAATTTATTTTTTTAATTATTTATCCACCCATGATGGTGCCCAAGAAGAACACCTTACGCACATAAGGTCCATGTTGCTCCTAGGGTAAAACCAATGATCTAAACTTAACAATGGTCGCATGTTTTCAATCCGAGCCTCCATTATAGATTTATTTCACTTTTTTTAGGGAAACTGCTAGCACATGATATTAATATATTTAATATATTTAAAATGTTTATTTTGGGCTCACTGAGCCTTATAATCTCGCATCATCTTATCACGTAGATATGAAAATATTACTAGATATATTTCAATTATTTACATGTAAAAACAGTGATGTTAAAATTATCAAACCAACTTACTTCATAGATGTTACTTACTGAAGAGTTTAGTGGGTGGGTTTTATGAGATGGTTATATACAGATGTGGTAGGAATTACATTGAGATGTAATAAGTTAAAAAACCCATAAAGTACAGAAAACATAAGGTTGGTCTGGAATTATATCATATATTATATGTTAGAAAAGAACTTATATATGGTTTTATTATGTATTCTTAAAGGAGTTTAATAAAATAAAACATATCACGATTATACCAAAGGCAATCTCCACTACATCATTCTTTCACATTGGTTGTGTATATGATAATTAACCTCTCAAGGAAAGAATTTGAGTTATCCCTAACTAATGCTTATAATGGATTATTATATCTTATAATGAAATGTCAAGGATAGTGTGGGTATAATTCTTGTATCAGGATATAAAATATTCTCATGAGGTACAAAATGGGGTTTGTGTGCTAGATAAACCATAAAGTATGCCACATGGAGTGTCATGCACTATATCTTTGTTATACTAGGGTGCATGGATTATACTTGGAGTCCCCACTACATGGGTTTGGTGAGATACCTAGCATGAAAACATTTATACTTTGATACCTTTATTACACGGACATTGAGGGTTAGTTAATTAGAGGGTGGTTGGGTTTGTTGTTGATCATGTATTTAGCTGGAGCTCAGCTAAGATGAGATTTTTCCTATCATATGACAAGTATAGCATTAGGCCCTTGATTAAGATTGGCCAAGGAAGTGTATGATCTACCTAGATAGTATATATGGCATGATTATCTATTTAGGTTAGGGTATTGTGATGTGCTCATCTATAGAGGTGAATGTCATATGATGTATTCATCTACCAGGTCAATCTATACTTGGAGAATTGAGAACATGTGAATTGACTATATGGGAATGACATACTCTATGTACCATGGTAATTCAATGTCTTGGACAAAAATATCATATGAAAATGCATTCTTACATATGATGCATCTGTTGAACATAAGAATAGAGATACCTGTGTTTTATGAATATCATGTCAAGTACCTTTGTATCTTGAGTGGAATTTATGATTCTCTAGAGGTTTTTTTTATTTACATTTACAGATTTGGTGATTTATATTTTTTGTTAATGTTATAAATTCTCATAGGGTCACACTTTATATCTGACTGAATGGGTATTGAATTTGACTCAAAGATATTCTCTAGAAGTGTTTTAGAGTTAATCTAAAAGGATTTTGGGATGGGTATTCATAAGGTATTTCATATGATGTGATGCATGGTGAAGTTGATTATAACTTTCCAAAAGTGTTTTGGAAGATACCCAGAAGGAGTTTTGGTTATGGTTTCATATTTTACTATGTATGATAAAATATAATGTGAAATTGCACAAAGCCTATGAGGATTTAGTGAAAATGGGATATTATTAGATATATTCCATAATGCCTACATCATATGTGATGATATAATCATGTTATAGGATACAACATGCATAACATGTCACATTCCTTGGTGATTATACCTATCATAAATACATGATATATTATATCATGCTATTTTAAACTAAGTGTTAACTAGTTAACACTTAAATTATCTACCATATAAGCTATCATTTATGTTTCATGAACATGAAATGATTGGGAGAATTTGTACTGGTCGAAAGGTTACAAGTGTAGTAACTATATTCCATGTTATTTACTCATACGTTACAAATGTACGAGTAAGTACATGGGGTTCAGGGAGTATCCTTTAAATAGTTATAAATGGATCCTAATTCTATACAATGGTTTTTGGTGAGTCTTATCAAGCCTTAGATGACCCTCTCCCTATACTTATAACCCTCTTTGTCCTTCATTCTTTACAATCTAAGATATTGGAATATTAGAAAGGAGGGAGAGTCCTGCCCAAACTATTTGGGTGATTCAGTGTAACCCATGGATACACCATGTAGGAGGGACGTCCTTTGATTGCCTCCCACATGATCTTCATCAAGCATGTGGGACGAAGACAACACCTCGATTGGTGTAAGGTATGCACAGTTATTCATTTATAGCATACATTTTTTTGGGTTTCATGTATGGAGATACTAGATTTGGGTTTTTAATTTGTTTCAACTATTTATTTTAATCATTAAACTCTCCATATAAACCCATTAAGTCTAGTGATAAATTTTCCTTGATAGAAATAAACGCATGAGAAATTTATAGGCATAAGAACCCTTTTATCAACAAATGAATGATCATGCATACATTTAATTATTTTTCTTATCACCATTGATTCTATATGACCCAAACTATCTTGTCGTATGATAAATATATCATGGTCTGTGAACTTTTGTTTTACCATATTTGTTTCAATTGTACATATATTGGCATAGTATAAGTGGGAGGGAAGTCTTGGAAATTTCTCTTGAATTAGTTTTTAATCATTATTAATGCTTGTTATATAAAGGCATTCAACATATCTTTCATCCATAGTCTTGATGTGACATCCATTTTCATGTTTATATTTAAGGCTTAATAAATTTCATCAAGAATTATGAGAAAAACATTATTTATTAAAATGTGTACACCATAAGGTAGACATATTTTTGCTTTTATGAAGTCTTCGATTGATTTCACACTACTGGTTGATATACTTACATGAGAAATTCCCATATTAAGGTTGATAAAATATTTTTTATATTTAATAATTATTTGTGTTGTGGTGATATCAGTGAGAAAAATATCTTCATCATGAAAATTAATCATTACAGAGTGATTCATAACATCCATTTCCATTAAAAAGAAAATAAGACATCCATGTAAGGAAATGAAATAAAACATGAAATATTTATTGAAAAGAATTACAAAACCAAAATTACATATCCATCAAAAGAATTTACACATGGTATATATGCTCAATTACTTCAGGGTTTACAAAATAATTAGAGATGTCAAAATTCATAAAATCATCATCAAATTTTAAGGTCTGGTTAGAAAAGTTTGTTTTGATGCATTTTTCTTTCCCTTTGATTGATTGTTGATAAATATCAATGAAATTCTTTGACATATGACATGTATGTGACTAGTGACCCTTTATAACACATTAAAATAATTCACTTTCATTATTCTTTGTTTTATTCGATTGTGTTTGTTTAACATTTGATCATTTCTGGCAGTTGTAACAAACCAACTTGGGTCAACCCATAATGTCAACTGACTTGGTCTTCCATGAGGCCTAAATTGTGTTCCAGATCACCATAGGTTGGAGACAAGCACTAGGGTATCATAAAAAGAAACATGGGAATGATTTAACCCTCTAACAAACATATGATGAGATAAAAATAATCAGAGTATCACATATATTATTCAAGATACATCACATGTCAAAACAACCAAACTATAAAGGTAATATCCAACAACTGGATAACAAGTTCTAAATGAACAAACTGAAATACCATCAACATAGAACACTAAGCAACCCATGGGTCCATCTCTATGTGAAGATATGTCACCACCATCCCAACCCATCGGAAGACAACATGATCTAGGTGAGTTTCCCTCTATATGATGCCCTTCCCTTTACCTGTATCCTATAAAATCGAGGCTACAAATGCTCAAAGGAAAAAGTAGGGGATGAGCACTAAAGATCAGTAGGATACCACAAAAAATACATATACAATGTCTATCCAAATTCATCTGTTAATTATTGTATTAAACTAATTTCTAAAACTTTTCTAGAAGAAGTCATTTTCCCATATAAAAACATTATTTGGTTTACTTTTAAAAAACATGTCATATTCCAATAAGAAAAATAATATGAAATGATAGATATATATCCATGTGGAATAAGGAGATGTATAAAATAGGTTTCAAGCATCAATATCCATATAAAGTGGGAAAATAATAATATTAAATGAACATGCATGTAATGTATCCACAAAGCACTAAAGGGGCAATCACAACACAAGGGTGTACACAACTAAGACAAACAAACACTAGTTGGAATAAGTGAATCCTAAAGTCCAGAAACCTTGGTTCCCTGGAAAGGCTACCCACTAGAAATAATGGCATCATGGGAACCTCCCCTAGCGATAAATTACTCCACTAGGGCTCACATATGTCTAGTTTTACCCCATACCCCAAGGTCTTCCCAATGTTTTATAACATCATCATTACAATCAAGAAATCAAATTCATGTTTCAAAAACATTTTCCAAGGAAAAGACATTTCATTTTCATGAACACATTTTCATAAAACATTTTCTATAGTAATTATCCACCTCTTTCATGCTTGAAAAAACATTTTTAAATCAAAACCATATTTGAGGCATTTTACAAAACACAACATGTGTATCGAAATGATTTTCAACAAAAAAAATTAGAAATCATTTCCACATCCATCAAAAATCAAATCCACCTCACATGGATTTCAAACCATCAATTTCATAAATCAAAATCAAAATAAATCATAATAACACAAGGCATGTCAAGGGATAAACTATAGGATAGAGACACCTAACTCAAGAGAAATGAAAATCTCACTGCCTTTGAAACTGGTGATAGGAAATGAATAGATCTAGTCCTCATGAGCCTTGATCTACAAGGAGTATTCCCAAGAAGAATGGAATCATCCAAATCTATCATTGGATGAGAGATGAACACCCAAAACCCCTTCATGGAACATGTTAGATCTGGAATCTAAGCCAATAGGTAGATATCAAAAAGTTTAATATAAGGAAACCAAGTCAAGGATGCATTAAAACCTCCCATAAAGTTTACACACAACTAGAGTAACTATCCCCAAAATATTAGGTTCCAAATGGGCATTTCAAAAAAACTAAAATCGCCTCCACCATGACCATGGTGGATTTTCCTAGGAGACAGGCTAAGGGTGTAATTTTGGCCCGGCGGCCCGAAAGCCCGACAGGCCCGGCCCGAAAGCCCGAGCAGCCCGGCCGGGCAAAGCCCGCATCGGGCCAGGCCGGGCTCAGGCCGCAGGTTCAGTGGGTCAGGCCTGGGCCTTTCCAGGCAGGCCCGCAGGCCAGGCCGGGCCGGCCCGAAAAAACCCGGCCCGCACGAAGCCCGGCCCGCTGGCCCGCCTGCTGTAAAAAATATAACGGGGAACTACAGGTAGGGGGATTTGATCCCCCTACCTCAAGCTCTCAAGGCTGCGCCTGGACCAACTGGTCCAGGCGCTGCACCTGTAAATTAATCACAGGTCTATGTATATATAGATATATTTATATATATATATATATATGTAGATCTATATATATATATATATCTCTGGATATATCTATCTCTATATACATATATCTATATATACATATATCTATATATACATATATCTGTATATACATATATCTATATATACATATATCTATATATACATATATCTATATATATATATATATTTATTTATTTATATATATATATATATGTATATATATATATATATCTATTTATATATATATATATATCTCAATATCTATATGTATACATCTATATATATACATATATCTATGTATATATATCTCTATATCTATATATCTCTATCTATATATATATCTATACATATATATATATATATATTAATATATATATATATATGTATATATACATACATATATACATACATCTATATATATATATATATCTATATATACATGTATCTTTATACATTTATATTTATCTATATATGTATCTATATGTGTGTGTGTGTGTGTGTGTTTCTATCTATATGTGCATATATCATTATATATTAACAAAAAATGATATTATATATATACATATAATTATTATTATATATAATTATAATGTGTGTATAAATATATATATACAACGATATATAATTATATATAATAGTTTATATATATAAACAAAGCCATTAATAACGTATATCAATTAAGTGTGGTTTTTAAAAATCCATTAATAATATGTGTGTGTGTGTGTGTGATTTAATAATATATATATATATATATAAACAAAGCTATTAATAAATATATATATATATATATATATATCAATGATTTAATATTATATATCTATAATAACTTGTTGTATATTAATAAAAAAATAAGTATGGTTTTTAAAAATCCATTAATAATATATATATATATATGTATGTATATGTATATGATATGATATATATATATATATCAATGATTTAATATAATAGTGTATATGTATAAACAAATCCATTAATAATATATATCAATTAAGTGAGGTTTTTAAAAATCCATTAATAATATATATATATATGTATGTATGTATGTATGTATGTATATGTATATGTATATGTATATGTATATGATTTAATATAATATATATATATATATAAACAAAGCTATTAATATATATCTATATATATCAATGATTTAATATTATATATATATAATAACTTGTTGTATATTAATGAAAAAATAAGTATGGTTTTTAAAAATCCATTGATAATATATGTGTGTGTGTGTGTGTGTGTGTGTGTGTGTGTATGTATATGATATGATATAATATATATGTATATAAACAAAGCTATTAATATATATATATATATATCGATGATTTAATATAATAGTGTATATATATAAACAAAGCCATTAATAATATACATCAATTAAGTGTGGTTTTTAAAAATCCATTAATAATATATATATGTATGTATGTATATGTATATGTATATGATTTAAAATAATATATATATATATATAAACAAAGTAATATATATATATATATCAATGATTTAATATTATATATATATATAATAACTTGTATATTAATAAAAAAATAACACACTCGCCTAATGATGTTCGTGCAAGTCCCTCAACTTCATTAATTTTTTTAAGTACGTTGCAACATGCATAAATTATATATACTATACGTATATAAATCTATTTAGAAAAAAAAATTAACTCACCCAATGATGTTCGCGCACACCCCCTAATTATTTTTTTACAATTTTCTCATATTATATATATATATAATAACTTATTATATATATATATAATAACTTATTATATATTAACAAAAAATAACTACTCACTAAATGATATTCGCACACCCCCAACCTCATTATTTTTTTTAAAATATGATAAAACTTTCATATATTATATATACTATATATACATATATAAATTTATTTAGAAAAAAATTAACTCACCCACTGCTGCGCACCCGCTAAGGGTGTAATTTCAGTCTAGGGCTGGGTCGGGTCTGCCCTGCAAAAAAATTAAAAAATGTTTTAAAAAATGTTTTAAAATAAACAAACGCTAAAAAATACTTTTAATAAATAATTTAAAAAAATAAATGTAAAAAAACGTTTTAAATAAATGATAAAAAACATTTAAATAACAACACTTTAAACTCACCACTCACTATTGCGCACCCTCCAATAACTCTTTTTTTTTAATTTGTACATAATATATATATAAATTCACATACATGTATAAATCTATTTAAAAAAAATAACATATTCACCCACTGTAAAATGTTTTTACAAAAAATGTGTAAAATGTTTTAAAAAAATACATGTAAAAAATATGCGTTCAAAAAAACTTTTTAAATTAAACGTCTAAAAATAAATGTAAAAAAACTTTTTAAACAAGTGTTAAAAAATGGTTTAAATAAAAATGTTTAAAATTTTTTTAAAACAAACATTTAAATTAATTTTTTTAAAAAAAACACTTAAAAAATACTTTTTACATTAAAATTTGAAAAAAAGTTAAATGTTTTAAAAAAATACTTGTAAAAAGCATGCATTTAAAAAAATTCAAAAATGTTTTAAATTAATCATTTAAAAATAAATGTAAAAAAACGTTTTAAACAGATGTTAAAAAAATAGTTTAAATAAAAATGTTTAAATAAAAAATACTAACAAACGCTTAAAAATTATAAATAAGTTAAAAAAAATAAATGTAAAAAATGTTTTAAATAAATGTTAGAAAAACGTTTAAATAATAAGGCTTTAAACTCACCCACGGCAGCTGCGCACCCCTCATTATTTTTTTTACAATTTGCAAATAATATATATATATATATATATATATTTAGACAAAAAACATATCCACCCACTGTAAAATGTTAATAAAAAATAAAATAAACATTTTTACAAAAAACATGCATTTAAAAATAAATGTAAAGAAACGTTTTAAATAAATGTTATAAAAATGTTTAAATAAAAAAAATTAAGAGACAATTATTTTGAAAATAATAAAAGCCCACCACGGCCCGATTTGAAAAAGCCCTACCCGGCCCGAAAAATCCCGGCCCGGCACGATGGTTTGGGCCGGCCCGAGGCCGGGCTCAGGCCGCCTCATGGGGTTGTTCGGGTCAGCCCGGCCCGGCCCGAATAGTGTTCAGCGGCCCGACACTTTTCATGGCAGGCCCGGACCGAAATTACACCCCTAAGACAGGCCACGGGGACTGACCATGGCCTAGTGCTCAAAACTAGGCCATTTTGGCCCACCACGACCTCCACCATGATGTGGTTAAGTCCCCATGGTCGTGGTTAACAACACGTTCCACCTGAGTTCATGTTCAACCACTAGGCATTTAAACCTTGCCCATTTCATACAGGAAACTCACAGGTAAACCATGAACTCCACTGTAACTGTGATCCTACCCATGTTGCATAGAGGAAGACTAAAAACCAATTTTAATCCACCAATAATCCAAAATCCTTCTCCCAACTCATGAATGACCTAGAAAAAGAAAATAAACAGTCAAAAGAGGCTTTTTACCTAATTCTAAAAGTCGGAGTGTGACAGTTATCCCCACCATAAAAGCATTCTATCACCAAAAGGCTAAGAATCATGAAACAAAAAATAGATAAGGACATCATTACACCGTCGAGTCCTCACACTCCCATGTCTCATGGTTATCCCTACCACACTTCCATCTCACTCAAACCAATGGAATCACTTTGGCATGTTGCACCTTATCCTATTGGTCCACTATCTAAACATGCCTTTCAATCGTTAAGGTGTAGAGTTTAATCTCAACATCCTCTAACTATATCACATGGTATGGATCCAAATGACGCCTCTTCAGTTGGGAAACATGGAACACATCATGGATAGAGGTGAAATGAGCAGGTAGGTCTAATCGATAAGTCACCTTCCTGAGTCACTCCCAATCTCAAATGGGTGAAATAATGAGGTGCTAACTTACCATGCCTCCCCAAAAATCTATGTCTCAACTAAGGTGAAACTTTGAGAAAAAACTGATCACCTACCTAAAATTAAAATGGACCATTATGTCGATCAATGTATGATTTTTGGTGACACTGGGCTATCTCTAATATTTTCCTGATCAAATGCACAATATTCATCATCTCCTGAATGATGCTTGGTCCAATCAAGGGTCATTCTCCAATATCTAACCAACAAAGAGGTTATTTGTAAAAGTCCTCCCATATAATTCATCAAAAGGCATCATGTTGATCGATGCCTCATAATTATTATTCGAGGAAAACATCACTAAGGGAAGATGTTTCTCCCAAGATCCACCAAAGTCAAACATACATGACTGAAGCATGTATTCAAGAATATGGATGGCTCGCTCAGTTGGACATCCATCTAGGGATGGTATGTCATGCTCAACTTCAACTAAGAACCTCTTTATGCCTGCAATCCATTCTAAAATTGGGGTGTGAAGCAAGGTTCACTGTCTGAAATGATAATCATTGGCACACCATGGAGTCTAATAGTCTCCTGCACATAAAAGTGTCCAAGATACTCTACCTTTTTCGACACCTTGATAGGTAGTAAATGCATTGATTTCATGAGTCGATCAATAATTACCTATATTTAATACTTACCACTAGGAGTCTGAGGTTTCCCGATCATTAAGTCCATGAATATCTTATCCCATTTTCATAGTATAATGGGAAGAGGTTACAACAAATCAATAGGACTATGGTGTTCCACCTTAATTCTATGACACGTAAGGAATTGATAAACAATAAAAATTGATCACCTCATTCTCAACCACCAGTAATGATGTCTCGAGTCATGATACATCTTGGCCACTCCTTAGTTCATAGAAAAATTAGACCAGTTTCCATTATCCATTAATTCTTATCTTAGATCCATCATAATAACCATCCTACCTCAGAAGCGCAACACTCAATCAAGAGGCCGAGACCACTCACCTGAGGTCTCCCCACCATAAAGATTCCTATTAAAGAGTTGAAACTCTATATACTCATCCTGTCTAATTCAAATATAATCATCCATAAATTATATAGCCTAAGAATAATCTAGGAATACTTGTTCATCATCTCTCCCTTAATCCAATCACATCTTGGAAAACAAGCTTATCAAGAACCACTCTTCCACTAATTCCCTCACTACCCGAGTTAGAAATTTCATATTCAAAGCATCTGTGACCATGTTTCCTTTTTCAGGGGTGTATGTAATATCAAAATCAAAGGTCTAAATGTACTCTACCCAGTGTCTTGGTCTCAAGTTCAAATCTCTTTGAGTGAAAATATACTTCAGACTCTTATGGTCTAAATACACTGTAAATTGTTCCCCGAAGAGGTAGTGGTTCCAATACTTAAGAGTGCATATCACTACTGCCAACTCAAGATCATGAATTTTGTATTTATTCTCATGAGGTCATAATTGATGAGATCCAAAAGCTACCACATATCTTCCCTACATCAAAACATAACCCAAACCCATACCTAAGGCATCATAGTAAACATCATATCTAAAACCTGACTCAAGAAGAATCGATAATGAAGCTGAAATCAATTTCACTTTCAACCCCTAAAAATATCTATGGCACTGATCACTCCAAATGAACTTCACACCATTATGAGTTAACTCTTTCATAAGAGATGTAATCTTGGAGAAGTCCTAAAAAAATTGCATGTAATAACCAGTTAATCCCAAGAATCTCTAGATCTCAAACACTTTCCTAGGATGATCCCATGACATCACTACTTAAGTATTTTTTGGATCCATTGAGTCACCTTTATCAAAAATCACATAGTCTAAAAATTTCACTTATTGAATCTAAAATTGACATTTGGATAGCTTCTTGTATAGATGATGTTCTTTCAAGATCCCAAGGATGATATTTAAATGCTCGACATGATTTTTCTCCTGTCTGGAATAAACAAGGATATCATCCACAAAAACAACCATGAAAGAATCTAAAAATTAATGGAAGATTTGATTCATCAAATCCATAAACACCACAGGAGCATTAGTAAGGCCAAATGGAATGACCGAATACTCATAATGCCTATCCTCCTCTGAAAAGAGTTTTGGAAATTCCCATGGTGACAAGCTAGAATGAATAAGTCCCTTAGCTTCAAGATCCTAAAGCTTAACCTTTAATTATTTCAATTCATCAGGTGTCAGTTAAGTAAATGGGCCTCATCCCTAGAAGCAAGTCTATAGAAAACTCAACTTCCCTTTAAGGCGGTAGCCCAGGGAAATTATCTGGGAAAACTTTGGGATACTCACTCACCACCGTAGGAAGAGGGATACCAAGAAATGGATCAATTGAATCAAGAAACATTTATAACAACTAGAATGGGATCATCTTAACTCTATGGGAAATGATATATGCTCTCCCTAATCTAGGATCTCATTCACCCTGAAATACATGAATGAATCCATCAAAAAAAATTGACCCAACGATGATAAAAATCAATCTGGTATTTATAGTTAATCATCTGATCTACACAAAAGATAAGATCAAAGATGTCAAGACAAAGAACTTAAAAATACCATAAGGATTTGTGGTTAATGATCATAACCTGACACTCGATACATCTAAAACTCTACTCTGAATTCTTTCCCAAAGAAGTGGAAAGAGTCATCATGAAAGGAATAAAATATGACTATAAGCCCAAAGCATTGGTAATCTTGGACGATATAAAGGAATGAGTTACACCAATGTCAAAAAATGCCATAACCATAGAATATAAAATAAACACCATACCTATCACAATAGTTATACTTACCTCAGACTCCTCTAGTGCCCATTCTACTGCATACAGGCATACAACTTCATCTTGACCATTCTTTACTACTCGAGCATCACTCTTGGCATGAGGTTGAGATCCCAACCCTTTTTACACATCTAATCTAAACTAACAACCCTGGGTGAAGGTGGATCCAACTCAACTTCCCTAAGATGCTCTCTCATATAAATTCTAAAGATTACCAGATTTCTCATGCATAACATACCTTGGGTGTTACCTTACATTCTCCCACACTAGTAACAGACCACTTGTCCCCACCCTAACATCCACTATGCACTCCTTCCACCACCCCAATGTTGGTAACATAATTTCCACTTATGTCCAGATGAAAAACTCTAGCAACCTCCTACTATCACTAGTGCTTTAGAGAGTCCTGTATTCCTAGCTATATCTGCCTTGGCCATAACTTCCTTGTATACAACCTCCATGAAGGTGGGTATTCATATATGAATCATCATAGACAGAATATTATCCCACAAACCCATCTTGAACCTTCGCACCTTGAGATAGTCGTTGGAGATAAGATCTGGATACAGGTTCACTAAATCACCAGACCAAGTAGTATACTCTAAGACAGAATTATCTCCTTGATCCAAGGTCAATAATTATCAATTCTTCACCAATATTAAAATTTTTGGATAAAACTATTGATTGATGGCCTTCTTGAAAGTATTCCAAGTGAGATATTCATGAAACTTGGATTGCATAATAAATTCCCACCACTTCCTTCTTGGCCCCTCAAGAATATAAGTGTTGAAACAAACCTTGGAGTCTTATAGAGTCTTAAGGTAGTGGGAAATCCTCTCAATAATATCAATCCATTATTCTAATTCCTATGGACCCTTGTCACTATGAAATATTGGTGGATGATGCTTAGTAAACTTCATAGCATGGTCCACCTGTTCTAGTTCAACAATGGATACTTGGTCATTGGTATGGACCATCTGGACTATAATTTCCACAAAAACCGAGTCAGCTAAAGGATTCATCTACAGGGCTCGCACCACATTTTCCTCACTGGTATTTAGAGATGTTATTCTCAAAGGAGTCGTGTTCTACAAAATAAAGGGAACAAAAACCATCAAGAACAAAATTTGATTCCTTTATCATAAACTGGATTTCAGAGAATTGGATCCCAAAGTCTAAACTTATAAGCAAAGATTCTAGACAAAACTAAACTTATAATGATAACTCAAGGCTTGTCATAGAAGTGAGCTTACTAGGAACGCTTCTACACTACCTCTCGAGTTTTGACGGTCCTACCTCCAATCTATCAACAACCCCTAGACACAAGAGGGTGAGACACAAGCTTGAGCATACACTTTAATGATAACCTCTCTTTGATACCAATTTTTAACAGACCAACCCGGGTTAACTCGTAATATCACCTGACTTGACCCGACATAAGGCCCAAAGTGCATTCTCGATCACCCCAGGCTGGCGATGTAACGTCCCAGATCTGGAAGCCACACAACGGGTGCCCCGAACTCGGTTGGTCACATGACCTCAAGCACATTTACTCAAAATCCAGAGGCTTCTGAATAACAGCGAGGGACTAGGACTGATAGTGTGGAAACTATGCCCTCATTTATCATAGTGGTGCAGTGGAATACAATATAAACGCACAACAACAGCGAAAGTAGTAAACCATACAGAACTGAAATAAACAACTGGAGCAAAGGATAACCACCAGTCAAGTATATAATGATGAAGCATGTCTCTAGTTCTAAGAAAGAATCCAAAACATGTTACACTACAATACAATACAATACAATGGAAAGTACAGGTACATTAGAACAAAACAGAACAGTGCGAACAGAACGCAACAACATCGCAAGACTAAGCTCGGTCTCATGCTCTCCTACTCCTATACTACAATCATGTACCTGTATAGAGACCCTTTCACCTGTCGACATCTGCAGTAATATAGTCTGTTTAGACTGAATTCATGACCCAAACAGGGTGTGAGAAATAAATCCCAGTAGGCACCCACCAAAGGCCTATGCCCAACTATCAGTGAAAATGTGAAACAGCAGTGTGCAAAAGTAAATGCAATAAACTAGTAAGTACTCAAAAGTAACTATCACTACCAGTTTAATTTCCATTTTAATTATTACTTATCACCTCCAAGCTTGTGCTTTATCTTGGAAGGTACAAAATAGAAAATCACCACAGTGAATATTCTAAATAGTCGTGTCCTCAGATATACTATCCTTAACCTCAGGTAACAGAATCAAATACCCGCAGGTGATTGCCCTCAGGAGTAACGATCATTGACCTCAGGAATACGTGGTATTTCCCTCAGGCACAGAAACTACTACCCACAGGTATAAACAAAGGTTACCCTCAGGCTAACCAAACACTGCCCACAGGCTAAGTAAAACACTTCCCATAGGCTAATAGAACACTGCCGACAGGCTAATAGAACACTACCCTCAGGCTAAAGGAACCGGATTGAACCTAAATCATAAACAATCAATTTATATAAACTTTATCTCAAGAAAATTCAATGCACAATATAATCATGGCATACCCTCGGGTATCCTGGTCAAACAGTTAAACAGAGGAACGCACCCTCGGGGTGGTCCTGGATCCAGGTAGTGATCCCAAAAAGAAGTTTAAACTTATCATTAGATTATCTATAAAATTCTAGATATCTCTTCAGAAAATTACTCAGCCATACGACACCCCAAACATGGAGCTTAGCACAACGGTACACAATTTCAACACAATAGTTGGAAATAAACACCAAAACACCTACCTTGATCTCCTCTTATCGGTATACGTGAAAGGAACTTCCAGAAATGCCTAAGAACAACATAGATCTGGGAATAACAAAAACTCGTTCAAACCTAAATAACTTCCCCTTGGGAAATAATTGGTAATAACTACTCAAGGAGAAGAAAAGGCTTACTCGTGCGGTTCAAAGGAGATCGACTGCGTAGAAATCGGGTTCCCAGTGTGCGGTTGGGAGATCTTCCAAGATCCGGCTGTCTCTCCCATGCTCCAAATGAACCCACTGCCTCCTCTTCCAGATGAGGAGGCTACTTCCCATTTTAAGTGGAAAAAATAGACTACACGGAATGTGATCTCAAGTACACGGTGTGTACTTTTCATTTTTTTAACTGTTCATCTGGCGGCTTCTTTCCACCGCGGCACTGTTCATCTATCAACATGAGTACACGACATGTATTCCTGATTACACAGCATGTACTGTTTCTCCGCTAGCGACTGCTTCCACCACATTACTATTCACCTGCCAACTGATTACATGGCGTGTAAATACTAAGTACACAGCATGTAGTCATTTTTTACACCCTTTATCGCCGACAGGCCTACACGCCCTGTGTACTCATCCCACACTGCCAAAGTACACGGCGTGTGGAAAAGTACACGGTGTGTTCCCACAAAATTTGGGATTTTTCCCCATTTTCCTTATTTTATCAAAAACACTTAAGGAAAAGGGAAAAGAAGAAACACATACCTCAAGAATAAGAATTGGGTTCTTACAAACTTTCCCCCTTAAAGCAATTATCCCCCGAATTTCCCTTCCAAGGGTGGTGAAGATAAAGTTGTGAACAACTTTGGCCACTGAGCACGTACATCGGTCTCCCGCCCCCAGGTTTCATCTTGCACTTGGCCATGCTGCCATAGAACCCGTACGAGAGGAACTGACCGGCCTCAGAGAACCTTCGTGCTCCTATAAACAATACAAATCGGTTTCTCCTCAAAGGAGGCATTGACCTAAAGCTCAACCTCCTCGGGATGAAAAATGTGAGATGGGTCTGAATGATAGCAGCGCTGCTGAGATACATGGAAGACATTGTGCATGGCCCAATACCTCTGTGGTAACTACAATCAGTAGGCAACCGACCCGACTCTCTCCAGAATCTCAAACGACCCCACATACCTCGGCGAAAGTTTACCCTGTCTCCTGATCTGCCTGTGTCCCAACCTCAACGAAACACATAAGAACACCTAATACCCGACCATGAACTCCAAGGGTCATCTGCGATGATCAGCATAAGATTTCTGATGAGACTGTGTAGTAGTCATCCACTTCTGTATCAACTGGACCTGCTCTGAAGTCTCCTGCACAAGACGTGGTCCCAGTAAAGCTGTCTCACCAGCCTCCAACTAGCACAGGGGTGATCGACATGGTCTACTATATAAAGTCTCATAAGGTGTCATCTCAATAGTTGCCTGAATACTATTATTATAGGCAAACTCGACCAGGGGTATGTGCTTCTTCCAAGAGCCCCCAAAGTCCAGGACACATGCACGCAACATGTCCTCTAGCACCTGTATCGTACGCTCTGACTGGCCATCGGTCTGAGGGTGGTAAGTCGTGCTCAGAAGCACCTGTGTACCCAGTGCCCTCTGAAAACTATGCCAAAAACGAGACATAAAATGGGAATCCCTATCTGAAACGATAGAATGAGGGACCCCATGAAGATGTACAACCTCATGGATATAAAATTTTCTGAGCTTATCAACACCGAAGGTCTCCTTGATAGGAAAAAAGTGATTGAGGTGATCTCAGTAGCCTCGTCACAAAGTCCATCGTGACATCATCCCATTTCCAATTCAGAATGGGTAACTGTTGTAACAGTCCAGCTGGCCTCTGATGCTCCACCTTCACCTACTGAAATTCGGAACATCTAGTAACAAAACCAGCTATCTCCCTCTTCATACCCAGCCACCAATACTGACGTCTCAAGTCACGGTACATTTTGGTAACTTCGGGATGAACTACCCAAGCTGAAGCATGAAAATCCCACATCAAATCCTCACGTATATCCCCTATAACCCACACTCATCCATGGAAACGCAATACCTCATCATCACCTATCGTCCATCCAAGAGGAGGCTCCTCACTTGCCACCGACTCCCGTAGAACTAGGCCTTCTGAGTCTGATAGTTGTTTCATCCTCACTCTATCCAGAAGGGTAGAAGTCACAGCTAAGGATGAAAGATAGGTTTGCCCCTGACTATTGTGCACCTCCAAATGCATCTCAGAGAACAAGGCCATAAGCTTCCACTCGCCATTGGCCTCCTGCACTGCCTGTGTCTGAGTCCTCCTACTTAGTGCATCAGCAACTGCGTTACCTTTACCCGGTGTATAGGCAAGCTCAAAGTCGAAGGACTGAAGGTATTCGACCCACCTTCTCCATCTCATATTCAAGTCGCGCTGAGTAAAGATGTATTTGAGACTTGTGGTTGGTAAAGACCACAAAGTGATCTCCCAAGAGATAATGTCTCCAATAGTGTAACGCATGAACAACTGCTACCAACTCGAGATCATGCGTCGGGTAATTCCTCTCATGTGGCCTCAACTGCCGAGACCCGTATGCAACTACTCAATTTCCCTGCATCAACACTGCTCCCAACCCAATACCTAATGCATCACAGTAAACTATATAGCTCTTACCTTTCTTTGGAAGTATCAGGATTGGTGCTGATGTCAACCTTTCCTTCATCTCCTAAAAGGTTGTGTCACAATATTTTGACCAAACAAACTTCACATCCTTCTTAGTCAAACCCGTCAATGGTGCTGCTAAGCGGGAGAAGTCCTGTATAAAGCACCTTTAGTAACCAGACAGCCCCAAGAAACTCTATATCTCAAAAACATTCTTAGGCTGCTCTCAGGAAACTAATGCTCTCACCTTCTCTGGGTCTACTTCAACTCCTGCCTCTGAGATGATATGACCCAGTAATTGTATCCAGTCTATCCATAAGTGGCACTTTGAGAGATTGGCATATAGATGATGCTCTCTTAGTGTACTCAATATGATCTCAATATGGGTAGCATGGTCGTGTCGAGTGCTAGAGTACACCAAGATGTCGTCCACGAAGACTACCACAAAAGAATCCAGATAGGGGTGGAACACACGATTCATCAGAGCCATGAAAACTATTGGCGCGTTTGTGAGTCCAAACGGCATAACTAAGTACTCATACAGACCATATCTTCTCCGAAAGGCTGTAAGTGGTATGTTCGATGGTCTCACGCGCAACTGATGATATCCGGATCTCAAACCAATATTAGAGAACACTCATGCTCTATGAAGTGGATCAAAAATATCATCAATCCTCGGTAAAGGATATTGGTTCTTAACCGTCAACTGGTTCATCTTCCGATAATCCACACAGAGTCTGAGGGTATCGTCTGCCTTCTTCGCAAAAAGGACCGGCGAACCCCAAGGAGAAGTACTGGGTCAGATAAAACCCTTTTCTTGTAACTCCTCTAACTGTCTCTTGAGCTCCTACAACTCATGTGTAGTCATCCTATAAGGAGGAATGGACACCAGTGCTGCTCTTGGCATAAGCTCAACAGAGAAATCCACCTCTCGCTCTGGAGGTAGACCTGAAAAGTCACCCGGGAAGACATCCCTGAAACGATCAACCATGGGAGGGAAATCTTTCTGACAAGTTCCCTGGTCATCTAGATATAAACTCACAATATGGGTTGTGACTCCACCTCACCCATGATGCTTGGGTCCAGCTCGGCTCGCCTGGACATCCCATTCTCCCTTATATAGAAACTCTCCGCCCTCTGGTGACGTGAAACTCACCCTGCGACGATATCAGTCTACAAAGGCTTGAAAAGGTACCAACCAGTCCATCTAGAGAATGACATCATAAGTTGTCATCTCCAAGACATAGAGGTCCCATAGAAAGTGACACCCACCAACCTCAAGGGGGAACTCCTTGCACTGACGCACACCTTCCATCCTCACTCCTAACGGTGTGTCTAGCTTCATGATATATGAAGAAAAAGAAACACAGAGCCCAAGGATATCCACAATGGGCACAAATATAAAGCCATGCGTAACACTAGTATAGAAAAGTGTAGAAGATAAGACAGAAGCAACTAGAATATTACCTCTGACAGTGGAAAGTCTGGGATCCTGCTCCTGTTGGGTCTGTTGCACTACATATGCCTGCCCAGTGCCGCGACCCTATGACACATCTTGGATACCCAGAGCTAACCCTCCCTACTGTCTCTGAGATTATGGTGTCTGACTATCATGGCCATGACCACCACCTCATCCTAAACGTCTCGACGTATTCCAATTTCCCGACTGGTAAGAAGCTGCTAGTCCTGCTCCCGCATGCAGAGTCTTCACAGAACCCCTCTTACTAACCACTGGTGGAAACGCCCTATAAAAACGCTAGAGATGACCCATCTTTCCATAAGATCGGAACTCCACTGGGTCACGTAGACATTGAGGTCTCTTGTACCCCTATCTACCACACAGGTAGCACATGACCTGGCCACATAAAGTATTCTTCTGACTAGTAATACCACCGTGAGAGAAGTCCATCTGTCTCTTCCTCTCATCGGTAGGAATAGTACCAGAAACTGGTGTCAAACCACCCTAGACCACACCACTAGCTTCCCACAGGTTTCTCTTAGTAATCAGTTCCTGATTCAAAATAGCATGCATGATAGGCAATCGGAAAACATTCACCAGTGCTCGGATGTCACACTGAAGACCATCCTCAAAGCATCTAGCTCTCAACACCTCATCACCCACCAGAACGGGTGCAAAACGCTGAAGCTCGGTGAAGTGGGTGGAATATTCCATCACTAACATGGCGCCCTACTGCAGATTCATAAACTCTCAAGCTCAATCTACCCTCAGCGTCTCCGAGAAGAAGTCATAGAAGGCTGCCTGAAAATCTTCCCACGCCATGTCTCGGTGATGCTTAGATTGGGTGGTAACATCCCACCACCTCTTGGAGGAATCACGCGGCATGTATGTAGCAAGCTTGACCCTCCTCCCAGGAGGCGTCTCTAGATGCTCGAATATAGTCTGCAATGAGTCCATCCATGACTCCGCATCCTGTGGTCCGCCATCCCCTGAAAACGTAGGCGGATGCTGCTGCTGGAAGATACGAGTGAGATCTGCCATAGATGTGGCAACTGGCGGTGCTCCCTAGAAGGTCTGCATGAACCGCATGAAGCCTTCACGGAACTGCGCATCCGCGCTTATGTCCGATATAATGGCTGGCACTGCATCTGGCATTGCTGGAGGTTCCATCAGTGGCCCATGGCCTACCACCTCTGGAGTAAAATCGTCACCTCTCTCTTGGTGAACAACTGGTGGTCATCTTGGCGGAATGACTCTACAAAGTCAAACGCACACCTTAGATCAAGATTATCAAAGACTAAAAACAAGGAGACCAAGAAGGGAATAGGAGAAATAAAGCTTTCGATATTTACAAAACTTGACTACACGGCGTGTATAAATACTACACGGTGTGTTCTCACAGGCCATTCACATGGGCGTGTACTCCAGCTAAAACTGTTTGTGTAACACCCCAAACACATGGCGTGTCTTCAGAATACACGGTGTGTAATTGAATCCTCCTTCCCTGCCCGATTCCTTCTACAAGGCTAAGCCACACGACTCTCCTAAAACAAAACTACATGGCGTGTTCAGAGGTAGACACGGCGTGTACTCTACAAGCTTTCATCAGCCCGTGTTGTTCATGACATGGCCTGTGTACCCAGGTCACACTACAAGGCGTGTTACAAAAAGACATGGCGTGTTCAAAGAAGCCTTAGACCGACCCGTGTTTCTCGCTACACGGCTGGCTACACGGCTAACACTACACAGCATGTTCCTGGCGAACACGGTGTGTACTAGGAAAGATAACATCGACCCATGTTGTTCGTGACACGGCCGGGTACCTGGGTTAGACTACACGGAGTGTTCAAGGTAGACACGTCGTGTATTTCTTAAGGTTTCCTTCGTCTGTGTTGTTAGTTACACGGGTGGACATCGGGTCAACACTACACGACGTGTACAACCGGTACACGGCGTGTTCCCCCAAGCCACTCCCTACCCCATGTCCCTGCCTGCACGACCTATGACATGGGAAGAGACTACACGGCATGTACCGAGGGTACACGGTGTGTACTTAAAAAGTTTTCATTTCTTCTCGAATAGAAGAACACACGGCGTGTGTCCATAGAACTACACAGCGTGTATATTGGGTTTTCCGGACAGTAAGCCTCATAAACTACTCTGGAACCCAAAAAAAACGAAACAAACACCTAAGTGCCAAATTCTGATCCGTGAGGGCCCATACTCTCCACGAATCAAATATTGGCATCTTATACATGTTATAACAAGGAAAGAACGTTAATGGTCCACCAAATTCTGGTCATTGAGGGCCCATACTCCCCAAAAACCAAAGTTTGACATTCATTCTATAAAAATCTCACACAACAATAACCTATCAAATAGCAGGTATTTTATCAAAGCAGCTATCACAACAACATGCTTTTCTATCACAACAACTATCACAACAACATGAAATTTCTAATGCACCTACATGGCATGGAAAGAATGCATGAAATGTGATTTCTAGCATGGGCCTAAATGATGCATGAGATGGCATACCCTCATCTCGTCGGGTTGAAACTAAATAGAACCCATGTATAAAATATAAACATCACACTATAAGTGTGTCACCCAACGGTGAAAATCAAGTCAAATGTCAAATTTTCAAAATTAGAAAAATTGCAATAAACGAGGTAGACTGGATTTTCCCTGTACACGGGTTAGCTACTCCCGGGCGCAGCTTATTAACAACTACCATTTTTCGTCCTATCCCTGACCATAGGATCCAAATATTAATTCAAAGAAAAGAAACCTTCCTTTGATATCACTTTGTAACGTACCGGATCCGGAAGCCACACAACGGGTGCCTCAAAACCGGTTGGTCACTGTTTCACACGGAATCCGGGGATGACCTCCTGGATGGGAGATTCAAACGTTCCGATCAGTTTCTAATGGCTTTGTTCGTATAACCGGAAACATCCAATGATTCCAAATCCGTTTGGACCTACTTTCCAAAGGTAGGCGCTCATTAGCTTGTGGGCTAATGAGGCTTAGGAATTTGCATTGGTCGAGAGGATGGGAGGTCGGACTCATCACACCTTTTTGAGGGGAATTATTGTCTACTCCGGGACTCTCTTTATAGATTTAAGTTATGTTCGTGAATCCTTATTACATTACCAAGTATAAAATGAACTTTCCTTCAGTTTAACAATCAATGATTAAATATGTAAGAAATTTAGAGGATCTTTTATATGTATTCGAGGTTCTTCATCAATAGAGAATCATTTGTATCTATTTAGATATTCTTGGTCAATGGTATCCTTAAAAACATTTATATAAAAGTCTCTTGGTCATTATGATGACCAGGCTGGTTTTAAAGCCACTCAGTGGGGCACTTGAAGTTTATCGCCATTCAGAAGGACAATGAATTACTTCAGAGTTGGGATCGAACCCATAGATGGGCTACCTACGTATCCTTTGTTTTGAAAAAGGAATCAGAACCCACGTAGTTCGAATAAGGGTATGATGTTTATGATTGATGGCTCAAAGAAGGATGTCACAATTACTTTTACACTCTAAGCTCAATTGAGTCATGCTCGGTGTGAGAAACAAGAGGTATTAGTAAAATTTAGACAATTGTGCCATGAAAGATGCAATCATAAGAAATGGTTTGGGGCTTATGTATGTATGACTGCCCATAGGATTTACTTTTAGGGAGAAAATCCATGAACAGGGTCCATAAAGGTATATGTGCTTCATGGAGATTTGAATACTCTAATCTTGGGGCTTACTCCTAAGGAGGATGCCCAAGTTAGGAGGGGACTTATGATTGGGTTTTACTCCTGAAAAGGAAACCCAAATCAAGGGTAAATTAGGACTGGTTAAAGAGAAATTAGGGGACTTGGGGCTTATTCCTGAAAAGGAAGCCCAAGATTATAACTGGGTTTTATACTTGAAAAAGGAGACCCAGGTTAGGGATTAAGGTTTGGGGCTTATTCCTGAGGAGGATGCCCAAGTTACGGGACTCAGGACTTATTCCTAAGGAGGATTCCCATATTTGAGATTGGGGCTTACTCCTGAGGAGGATGCCCATATTTGAGATTGGGGCTTACTCCTGAGGAGGATGCCCAAGTTAAGGAATTAAGGTTTGGGGCTTACTCCTGAGGAGGATGCCCAAGTTTGGGAACTTTAAGAATTTGGGACTTACTCCTGAGGAAGATGCCCAAGTTAAAGGACTTATAACTGGGGATTATTCTTGAAAAGGAGACCCAAGTTAAGGATTCTCTCATCTTAAAGGATGAGGTTGAATGAATGAACTCTCCATATTTAGTGACATAAGGATATTTAAATCACTAGGTTTTGAGAGATATTACACAGAATTCCTTTCAGATAAGGAAGTCAAATCAAGAGGAATTCAAATCAAGAAATCATGCCATAAATGGCTTTGAAGAGTGTCTTGAAGACTGAATCTTGAAAAGGAAAGGTGTGATGTCTTAAGAGGGGTAAAATGGGCAAGATGGGCACCCAAAAAGGTAGGGGCACTCAAGTCTTGAAAGGCGTGCAAGTATTGCGGCGGCGCGCAAGTATTGGCCGTGCAAGTATACTTTCGTGACATGAGGGGTACTTGCGCGATTCTCAAACATCATTAGAATATTTGAGCGACTCTTTATAAATCCCTTTAGAATCCTCTTGAGGTTCTTCCAAAAAAGGGACGTGCGAGTTCTATTGAAGGAATAAGGCGGCGCGCAAGTGTTGATGAGTTTCAACACTTAGGCCTTCCTTCTTCTCTTTAAATCTTCCGTTCTAGGTAAGAAATTACCTTTAGAATTGTTCCAGAAGCTTTGAGAAGAGACTTGGGCGTCGGGAGCTTCAATCTGAGTTTCTGGAAAAAGATCCTCTCGAATGGGGGGGCCACAGGGTCTATTTATAGGCAGGAGAAGACCCCGGGCGGTTACCGGGCGGTTATCACTTAGGTCGCTCAAGTCACTTGCGTGAACAAGAGCGTCGCGCAAGTGTACTTGCGCGACAGTGATATAACTTGCACGGTGCAGTTGCTGTTGATCCTTTGTTCATGCCTTTGTCAATTTTTGATGTTTTCTTCAAAGGTTGAATCAATTTGAGCTCAGATATTCCCCTTTTCCGATCTTTAGATTCTGTGACGAAAGGAGCGTCAACAAAAGTCCCCCCTCATAGTTGGATCCGGAGAGAAATGAGGATTTGACTCTGAGGAAATCGAATCCTATCCAAAGGAAAAGGGGCGCGCAGGTCTTCAGGGCATAGAGGGCGGCGCGCAAGTTGGCGTCGCGCAGGCGTTGAGCGCACTGGGTACGGCGCGCAGATAGGCCTCCTGGCCTATAAATACATGGCTTCACCTCCGTACAAGCATACAGGTTTCCGGACTTCATAACTTCTCAAGCTCTCGTCGCGCAGGTTATCTTAGTCGCGCAAGGTGCTCTGTTTTCCAACGTTTTCATCAATGTCGCGCTATTGTACAGGTATTTGTACTTGCGCGGTTTACACTTGCGCGTCAAAAATTAGCGCGGCACATGGATACTTGCGCGCCATGTTTTAGACTTGCGCGCCTTAATGCCTTAGCCATTTTTTCCATTTAAGAGTTAATTTATTCATCTTTTCTGCAGATTCAGTGGTTCCCAAGGGAATTAGAACGGCTGATGAACTGGCTAGCAAGCGGATTGATGACATGATGAACATTATTGGCCATGATTATTATGATATCTGCAACAGCACTCTCCCAGATTTGGATAAGTACTTGAAGAAATATCATCTTAATTTCCCACAGAGCATCTACCTGCCTCTATATGGTCATGGTCACCTGCAAGGAGTCAATGTTCCAGATGCAAAGAACTATACACCTGAAATGCAGCTGCGCTGCTACTCCTTCATTTTGGTTATGCTGTGCATTAAGAGCAACAACAATGGTGTGAACTTTCAAATTCTTCCTCCATGTCATTTCCTTGCAGATATGAAAATGGAAAACCCATGGGCTGAAATGTTTTCCACTAATGGTTGGTGGAGACAAGACAAACATGGTATTAGAGCAATATCTGAAAAGAGTACTCTCTCCAAATGGCTCTTTACTTCCAATTCTCCATTCTCAATCCATGTATCCATCTTCCAAGTCTCTTGGACAGCAACAGAGTCACTGTTTGATTAGCAGAAATTTTTTTCAAACCGCACTCAAGAACATCCTTTTACAATTGTTCCAAGAAGAGCTGGTATCACTGCATCTCTTATTGTATCCAGTTGAATGAATGAATTCCAGGTGGTTGCTGATGAAGCTCGGGATGCCGTAAATCAAATGAAGTGTTATGTTGAAAGCCTCTTGTAATTCTTGAAAAAGAGAAGAGACTCCAGTCTGTGGATGTCCTTCTAACTCTTGTGTATCAATGAAAAAACACTTTCATCTTCAATCATTTTTACCTGCATTCTTTCACTACCTGCTTCAAATTTACTTAAGCCAATGGGCCTAGTAAGCATAGTTTTATTTTTACTAGTATTATTTACAAATAACCCTACAAACTTTGAATCTTTTAATTGCTCAATATTACTTAAATCATACATAAAATGTATATTTAGTGAGCTGGAACTTGACTTTTATTCAGAGTTCCTTTGTCTTTTGTGGGCAGTTTAAAGTCATGCATACCGGACATAAAGGGGCTAATGTTTAAGGTCGAAATAGCTTTGACCAAAATGGATTAAAATTGATTCAATTCCTTGACAATTTATCTGAAAACATATTACCATACTCAAGTATGAGGGAAAAATATGTAAACTGTGGCTTAAGAATATTTGAATCTAAGGAATGATATGAAAAAGAGCTAAAAGGAATTAGAAGAAGTAGTTTCCAAGAATGAAGTTACTATTATTTAACAAAACCCGTTAGGGGGTTGAAATATGTAGGGCCACCTAAGGGCATTGGCTGCATGGTCAAATAAATAGCATCTTTCGACTGACAAGTCTGTTATGTGGACTGTTTATGCAAGGCCACCTATGGGCACGTGCTGCATAGTCAGGCGAAATAACTCTCAAAAATTTACTTTCCTAGTGCTAAAATCCAGTGAAAGTTTATGGAGATTCAAATTTTCTAAATTATAGAGTTTGTTGTATGGAAAGAGGTACTTGAATATGGAGAAGATATTTTCAGACAAGATTATTGAAGAACTGGATGAATATCACTCCTACGAAGGTCTGACCCAAACGTAGGGAAGAAGAATAAACCATAGACTTGAATACTTTCAGATCATGAAAAAGGATATGGGACAAATATGTTAAGGATGGCTATTTTTTGAGGATCCCTACATACTGTTGTTTAAGACAAATAAGGACAAAAGAGGCATTCTTCCCAAGAATGAAGTTACCATTATTTAACAAACCCGTTAGGGGGTTGAAATATGCAGGGCCACCTAAGGGAATTGGCTGCATGGTCAAATAAATAGCATCTTTTGGCTGATAAGTCTGTTATGTGGACTGTTTATGCAAGGCCACCTATGGGCACGTGCTGCATAGTCAAGCAAAAGAATTCTCAGAAGTTTGACATTTTTGTGACCAGAAGTCATGAAAAGGGTTATGATGATCTGAAAATATTTAAGTTTAGGATTATAACACATAAAGATGGGTATTGTCCAATATATATAGAGATACATGGGTCAATGATAACCATAATCATGTTGTGGCTGGGTCCTGAATTGAAATTTTGGACTTCACTACGTATCTCATAAGAATGAGAATCAAGCCATACGTAGTTCTTGAAATGCAGTTTAACGTCATGCAGGATGAAAGTATGAGAGATCTTAGTTTAGGGTCATAGAATTTGGACCATAATAATGAATACACAGTGTGTGTTTTCATGAGGACTTTTCAGCTAAGGGAATGAAAGTGAAATTTGGGGTTAGGCCCAAAAGACTTGGGACTGGATTCGAGGGACACTCGAATGTTCCTACGTATCCCATAAGGATGGGAATCAAGTCCACGTAGTTCTATAAATACCCTTTGTACAATTTTGGTTCGTACGTGTGAAGGGTGAAAGGGGACTTTAGTGTAATGATGGTTTAACCCGAGACAAAAAGTTTAGGCATTACCATGTATGCACGTAGTCTTTTGAAATGAAACATGATTGAAGAATCAATGTCAATAATAGTTCTCTCTCAAATGAGGAAATCAAAGAATATTGTATTTTATTGTCGTACCGGACAAAAGTCTTGCATAGTTTAACGTCATATAACAAGGAAGAAAGTGAATCAATGTAAAGATATTGATTCTAGGTGCGGTTTCACGAATCAACATCATATGAGATGGTGGTGAACTGATGTGAAGAGATTGTTTTTGGGCTTGAACCCTGGGAGGTTGCCTACATACCCATCCTGGAGGGCAAGGATCAAAGTCCGTGTAGTTCAATTAAAGAATGAATTAATGATCAAGTTGTTCTTGGGGACAATGATCTAATAAAAAATGTTGTTGGGACTTACACATGGTTAGGGGCCCAAAGAGAGTGTTATGGTTGAGGTTTTCTCTAAGCTCACGTGAGTCATACTCGGTGTGAGAAACAAGAGGTAATAACAACCTTAACGATGCACAGTTTAATGTCATGTAGGACATATTCAGGGACTATGCAGTTTAAAGTCTTGCAGTTAGGACTATTGGTGCTGCACAGTTTAGTGTCATGTAGTAGGGACAAAATAACAGTTTAATGTCATGTAGGACAAAAGGGGGATTGTGCAGTTTAATGTCATGCAGTAAGGACAAAATAACACACCATTTACGTCATGTTGGACGCATTGGGGATTTTTTTCCCACAGTTTAACGTCATGTTGGTTGAAAGTGCGAATAGTTTAAGGTCATATGCATGGACCGTGGATGGTGCAGTTTAATGTCATGCTGGACCTTTGATGATTATATAGTTTAACGTCTTTCCGGACGTAAGGGAATTTTATACAGTTTAGCGTCATGTAGTTAGGACGTCACAGTTTAACATCTTGCTGGACATAAGGGGCTTGAAAATAGTTTATGGTCATATGCATGGACCAAGGATGATGCAGTTTAAGTTCATGTTGGACGGTTTAGGGAACTTTTTCACAGTTTAACGTCGTGTGGGACAAAGTTGCAGTTTAAGGTCATACTGGACCATTGCTGTATAGTTTAACATCATATAACAAGGACGAACTGGTGCCGCACAGTTTAGTGTCATATTGCGGGGACATCTTCTTTTCTACAGTTTAACGTCATGTTGGACGAAAGTTCAAATAGTTTAAGGTCATATGCATGGACCGTGAATGGTGCAGTTTAATGTCATACTGGACTATTAAGTGCTTATGTAGTTTAACATCTTTCCGGACGTAAGGGACTTTCCTACAGTTTAACGTCATGTTGGACGTTCTTGCAGTTTAAGGTCATACTGGACCATTACTGTATAGTTTAACGTCATATAGCAAGGAAGAACTGGTGCCGCACAGTTTAGTGTCATGTTGCGGGGAAATCTTGGTTCTTTTATACAGTTTAACGTCATGTTGGACGAAAGTTGCAGTTTAAGGTCATACTGGACCATGGATGATGATGTAGTTTAAAGTCATACTGTACTATTAATGTATGAACCAATTGTAAGAGTCTTGGTTCTGGGGACCATATTTTGTGTTTATACAAAATATTTCTTCAGAAATCTGGCATTGGTTGGAGTCGTGACGAGTTCTCCATCCATTGAGATTAATGAATAAGCTCTATTGGAGTAGACCCTATGTATTGAATAAGGTCCTTCCCATTTTGGCTCAAGCTTGGGAGGTTTCTTTCCTGGTATCATTGGAGTTCTGAGAACTAATACCAATTCTCCCTGAATGAATGAACGAAGATGAACTTTTTTGTTAAAAGCTCGTTCTATTCGATTCTGATAGATTTCCAAGTGGTGCAAAGTGCACAATCTTTTCTCATCTAACTGTTCCAATTCATTAAATCGCTTTTGGGATTGCTCATTTGTATATAACTGATCACAAATGGCCACTCTGAGTGAGGGCAATTGAACTTCAATTGGAAAGACTGCTTCTGTTCCATATACCAACGAATATGGAGTTGATCGCGTTGCATTGCGGGTGGTAGTCCGATAAGCCCATAAAGCATGAAAGAGTTTATCAGGCCATGACCTCTTATCTTTATCCACCATCTTTTGAAGTATATTTGAAAGAGTCTTGTTAAAGGCTTCTATTTGGCCATTGGCTGCCGCATGATACCTAGATGAATGGTTGGATTTAATGTTGTATTCTTGATACAATTTCTTCACCTCAGAAGAACAAAAGTTGGTGCCGTTGTCCGTCAATATGGTATGAGGGACACCAAATCTAGTAATGATGTTAGACTTGATGAAGCTAACAATGCATTTAGAACTGACTTCTTTGAGAGGTACTGCTTCTGTCCATTTGGAAAAGAAATCAGTAACAGTAAGGATGTACTTAAACTGCTTGGTCGTAGCTGAAGGGTAAGGTCCCACCACATCCATTCCCCATGTGGCAAATGGCCATGAGTATTTAGCTGTATGAAGCAACTCTGGAGGTTGATGAATGAAGTTGGAATATACTTGACATGAATGACACTTCTTTGTGAAATCAACACAATCTTGTATCATTGAAGGCCAAAAGTATCCAAGCCTTCGAATTTGATCAGACAATCTATGTCCAGACTGGTGGGCACCACATACTCCTGCATGTACTTATTTCATGACAGCCATTGTCTCTTCACCATCAATGCATCTGAAGAGAACTCCATCAAAACCATGTTTGTAGAGAATTTTCTCTAGGTGGTTTGGGATATCATAAAGAGTAAAATTGACCACACGTCGCCGGATTTGTTCTTTCTCGGCTCTATCAGGTGGAAGTGTTCCATTTTGAAGGTATTCCCTGATAGGTGTCATCCATCCTGTAGTATGACCATACGGTTCAGGAATGGGACTAATTTCATTAATTTCCTCTGTTCTGGCTTGAACATAAGGTGAAATTGCACGACGGTGGGAAATACTGATGGTTGTCTCGTCCCGATTTGGATCTGCTAGAGCTGTGGCTATATTAGCCAGTGCATCAGCTTGAACATTTTGTGATCTTGGGACATAAGAAAATGTCGGTTCTGAAGGGAATTCCGCCATTAACTCTCTGACGTAATCATACAAAGGGATTAATTCTTCTTTTCTGATGGCATAATCCCCATTGACTTGTTTGATTACCAGGTCTGAATCACCTTTCACTTTTAAGTGATTCACTTGTGCTTGGAGTGCTAACTCCAAGCCTGTAATGAGAGCTTGGTATTCGACTGCATTATTAGTACCACCTTCCCACAATAGAAAGGAATAAGGTAACAATGCCTTATCTGGAGAAATGAGTACAATTCCTAAACCAACTTTGTTGAATTTAGGATTTTCCATTTTCTTCCCTGTTGGACTTCTGGAAGCACCATCAAAATACATTTCCCATGTTTGAGGATTCTCTTGAATAGAGAAAACTTCCTCATCAGGGAGTTCAATATCTGAAGATGTGTCTTCCATGGAAGGATGTTCATCCAGGAAATCAGCCAGAGCTTGACCCTTTATTGCCTTTTGAGACACATACTGAATGTCGAACTGTTGCAAAATAACTGCCCACCTTGCTAGACGTCCTGTAAGCATTGGACGACTAAGGATGAATTTGAGCGGATTATTGCGAGATACCAATTGGACCTCGTGATGTTGCAAGTAGTGTCTCAGTTTCTGAACTGTAAAGATTAATGCCAGGCAGCACTTCTCAATACTTGAATATCGGTTTTCTGCTTCAAGCATAGTTCTACTGAGATAGTAGAGGCTATTTTCATTCTCAGCATCATTTTTTTGAGCAAGAAAGGCCCCCAATGATCGCTCTAGAGCTTTCACATAGAGGATAAGTGGTCTTCCTTCAACAGGTGGCATGAGTACTGGTGGACTCAAGAGGTATTTCTTGATAACATCAAATGCTTCTTAACATTCTTCAGTACACTGGTAAGTGACTCCTTTCTTCAATAATTTGGTAAAGGGTAAACTTTTACCCGCCAAATTGGCAATGAAACGCCGAATATAGGCTAAGTGTCCTTGAAGTCCTCTTAATTATTTCAAATTCTGAGGAGGTGACATACCAAGGATTGATTTGGTCTTCTCAGGATCGACTTCAATACCACGATGGCATACAACAAAGCCGAGGAATTTTCCTGAGGTTACCCCAAAAGCACGTTTTAAGGGGTTCATCTTCAAATTATGTTGTCGAAGCTTGTGGAATATGACTTCCAAATCAGCCAAGTGATTAGAACGTTGTTTGGATTTAACCACCAAATCTTCTACATAGCATTCAACAAATTTCCCTAAGAAAGGTTTGAAGATACGATGCATGGCGTGTTGATATGTTGCACCTGCATTCTTTAAACCAAAGGGAATCACCCGGTAACAAAACACACCTTGAGGGGCTCTGAAGGCTGTAGATTCCTCATCTTCTAGGGCCATTCGGATCTGATTATATCCGGAATATCCATCCATGAAGTAAAGTACTTCATAACCAGCCGTCGCATCAATTAAGAGTTCTGTAATCGGAACTGGGAAATCATCTTTAGGACAATACCGATTAAGATCTCTGAAATCGATGCAAACCCTAATTTGTCCATTCTTTTTCTTTATAGGGACAATATTAGCCAACCACTTGGGATATTGAACTTCTCTGACGAAGTTAGCTTTGATCAGCTTATCCACTTCAGCTTCAATTTTGGAATCATAGGTTGGGTGTGTTCTTCTCGCGGCTTTCTTAAATCCTCGATGTTCTTTTGGTAAACCCAAATGATGAGTAGCAATATCAGGATCAAGCCCAGGAATTTCTGTATAATTCCAAGAAAAAATATCTTTATTTTGCTTTAGAAAAGAAATATACATCTCTTTCTCTTCAAGGGTCATGGCCGCACTAATTAAAGTGGGGCGTGGATCTTTCTCTGTACCCAGATTTATTTCTCTGAGTTCATCCACAGTGGTAGAGATACCCTCTTCAAATGCTGGAGGAGCATCTATAAGATCTTCCTCTTCCTCTTCATCATGTGTTATTTCTTTCGTTTCTACTTGTATAGTAGATGACAAAACGAAATTTTCATGATCATAAGATATATCAAAATTTTCACATTTTGAAGAAGAAGCTTCCATTTCCGACCCTATTGATGATAAAGGGCCTTCTTTGGGAAATAAATAGGAGATGATGGATTGAGAATCAACATCATTATTCACCTCTGGTGTTTCTATAACTTCTTCTGGCCTGATTGGCGAAGTATAGACTTGTTGGATTTCAGCAGATGAAATGAAGACGTCACCAATTATGCTTTCATCACTATTTGGTAGGTTACTAATTTCTCCCATGTTGTCTGGCTCGATTGCCGTAACTGACATTATGGATCTTTCCATAAGAGTATTTTGATTTGGGCCTATTTTGTCAAGTTGACTGATAGGTAACACATAATCTGTACTCACATGTGTAAATGGATTTATTGGAATTTTCTCCAAACCATATGGAGCATTAACTTTGGTAATTTCCTTCATTGTAGATTTTTCTCTTCCCTTCATGTGATAAAATTCTGCCTCAATGTATTGAGACTCACATGTCTTGAACGAGGCCTTATCACCATACAATGTTCCAACTTGACTATTGAAACAGTATTTGAGACATTGATGGTATGATGAAGGAATAGCTGCATGCTGATGTAGCCAGGGTCTTCCAAGAAAGACGTTGAAAGCTGAGTCTTGATCAACAATCATGAAATCCGAATTGGATACAAGATCTCCAAACTGGGTTCTGAGTGTAACTTCGCCCAATGGTTCTTGTTCATTTTTATCATATCCTTGTAACATCATGGTAGAAGGAGATAAATCAGATTCCATGAGGCCCAATCGACGAAGTGTACGAATGGGCATGAGGTTGACTCCTGAACCATTGTCAATGAAAACTCTTCGGATATCTACACCATTGACTTTGCCAGATAAGTAGAGAGGTTTTATGTGCCCATGCACAAAATCATCTTCATCTTTATCAGTAAAAGATATCACTTCATGGAATTCTGCAGGATTATTCTCTATGTGATAGACTTCAGCTGCAGCAATTTCAGCTTCAAACTCCTGAGGACTTGACAAAGCTTCGATGAGTGCTTCCCGAAGATCTTTTGACAGATTCAAAGCATCCAAAATTGATAACTTGGCTGGTACTTGGGCCAAGTGTTTCAATATATCATACTTTTGATCTAGAGGTCTGCGTTTCCCAACAGGAATATGAGGTTTAGCAGGTACCTTGGAAGCAGATGCTTTGGAAGCTGATGCATCTTGTATTGGGATAGAAGTTGGCAACATCCTTGGTTTTGGAAGATTAGACTGATTAGATCCATTTACTTGCTGAGATAAAGAAGATGGAACCTTTAATCGGTCTTCCAAAATAACTGTGTCAAAACTGAGTTGGTCATTGGCAGAAGAACTTGCTTGTTCTTTTTGAGCTCGCTGAAGGGCTCTACCACGAGTTTCTGCTGCATACACAGTGCTAGCATGGGTAGAATTGGAGTAGTGGCTTCGGAAAGATCCACGTCTTCCTCTGTATCCTAAACCTCTGGAACTTCCTCGGATTCCCTTATTTGATACAGGGAATTCAGGCTCATCAAGACTGGAATATGGATCTGTTAATTGAATCATATTAACAGAACCGAAGATTAACTCTTCGTCTAATAAAGACCCTACCTGACTAGCCTGTTTAGGCTGTGCCGTTTGATGGGGCGGTGCCCGTTGCTTTGAAGTAGATGGCATAAAATCTGCCAGAGTCAAAGACAACTTAGGCCTCGATATATACTCATCTTCTTCTGATTCCTCTTTCTTCTTTGAATTGCGCTGCCCTTTTGAGGATTTGTCTTTTGATGGAGGCTTCACTGTAGCTTTTGTAGGAGACAAAACTGGCTTCTTCAATTGTGTTCACAAAATGGAATGAGTCCGATTGATTGTCTTTCTGACCATCCAATCATCATATTTTTGTGCAGTTTTGCTTCTAACTTCCTGCCACTCGCCTCCTTCCTCTGGACCTGTAGCGGTAACACACGCTACATGAGCTGAAGAACCCTTCAATTTGACTTGTCCCAAGTCGACCATCTTTTGCAGGAGGTCTTTAAAGACAAAACACTTTTTGATGGGATGCCCCAACATTTGATGAAAGGGACAATAATTGGGACGGTCTTCATCTCCTTCCTTGTTTGGCCTCTTGGGCACTGGTAATTGAACCAAATTATTTTCCAGAGCTGAAATGAAGTAACCAGGAACTTGCTCATTTCGGAAAGAGTATGTTTTACTCTTCATATCCTCAAATTGTTTTCGTCGTTGATCTCTTTGATCATTTGGACGAAACGGCCTTTGTTGTTGGCGTTTAGGAGGTGGAGTCATTCGAGAAGATGAAGTTTTTGAAGTAGATATAGGTACAGGTGCTTGTTTAAGCATAACTGTAGCAGTTTCTGCTTTACCCATTCTTCTTCCTGGAGCTGATGGAATTACACGAGATTTAACCTTAGCCTGTATAAGGGAATCTTCAATCTGCTGAGCGATTGAAGTAAGGTCTCGAAACCCTCCTGTGTATTTCACAGGGATCAATGGCGTGCGTAATTCGTCACGCAAATTTGCCACACATATTGGTAACAGCTCTTCCTGAGGGAGTGATAAACTCAGGGAATACGTTAATCCCTTCCAGCGAGCAATGAAATCAGAGACTCTTTCATTCTCCCTTTGCTTGCAGTTTGTAAGATCGAAAACTGTCGTTTTTTGCAAAGATGAGCTGAACTGAAGAAGGAATTTTTGACGAAGATCCTCCCATCCGATGATTGACCGGGATTGCAAGCTTGTATACCAGACAAAAGTTGGTCCTTGCAAGGTTCGCACGAAGAATCTGAGTTTCACTGCTTCTTGCTACTCTAGAGTTCCCATAATAGGATCACAACAAGACACGTAATGCGTCAAATGTTGTTCAGGGTCACTTGATCCATTGAAAGTAGGGAAAACGGGGTTTCCAAAACTGGATGGAGGAGAAATTGAATCTACCCATTCAGGGTAAACTTTCTTTTCAGGTTGAACTTGCGCCCGTTTCCCTTCCATAGTTTCTAACCGAGTTGTTAATGACTCAATAGTAGTTATTAACTTTTGAGAAACATCAGGTTGAACTTGGTTTTGGGTAGGTGCAATAAATGGAGCTTGGACAGACGTGGTGGTTGGTGCTGCAACTGATGGTAGCACTGCCAACCGTTGTTGCGCTTGACCCACGGGATTAGACCTCTGAGGGTGTACTGATAAAGGAGGATATTCTTGATCCATCTCAGTAACTGCAACAAATTCCTTCGGCTGTAGAACTTCAGCATTCTTAAGAAGAAGACTACTCTGAAGTAGTTCTGCATTCAACCTTCTTAATTCTTTCATTTCTTCCTCTTGTTGTGCAAACCTTTGCTCTAATGAGAGCGATTGACCTTCTCCAGATGAAGGATATGTAACCTGATTCTTTCCCTTCCCTTTGTTGGATACCTTTTGGAGGGAGGGAAGTGGATTACCTAGGTTCTAAGTAATCCTTTGACTTCGTGTACGTACACCTTCTTCATTTGTATCGGTGCGTACATTTTCTTGAGCAGGACGCTCTTCATCTGAGTCCCCTGAGTGAGTCTCCTCTGGTGGATTAGAAACAACGACATTGATGACATTGATTGATGCATAATGCATCGCATCCCTTCTATCAACATTTCTGTGATATTGTCTTCTTTCGTGTCTTTGATGAGACATTGCCTTTTGTTGATTCAATCCATTAGGAATTTCTTGACGAGCTATAATTTGGAGGTAATCTCCTGATAATTTGGCTCTTCGTTCCTCTTGGGGATTCTTCCCCAATCGAGAAAAGACCGATATTCTCTGAGAAGGGGATTGATGATTTGAAAGAGTCCCCAGTCTCGTGAACTGGGGATGTTCCTGCTGATTCCGCTCAACTCCTCGAATCCCATTTGTTGACTCTGAGGGTTGGGTTAGAGAAGTCCCCAGTCTGACAAGCTGGGGTGGCTCTTGACATGCTACGTCTGAGATCTTCTTAAAAGATCTCTTGATCTTGCGAATCTTAGTTCGGAAATTAGCTGGATGCATTAGCCTGTATCCACTTTTATCACCTGGTTCAACAGACCGTTGGATGATTTCCGAGATTTCTGTCATTTGATGACGTGTTTGCTCCATACGAGAGGCTTGTGCAATATTATCGCCTGCTTGATGTAGGAGCAATTCAACAAGTTGTTCTCTATATGCTTGATTTTGAGAGGAACTAGTTGAAGCCTGTTCTTGAGCAAGCTTTTGATTATGAACAAAGCCCATTGACTGTAGCCGGCCATGGGTAATAACATTGCATGAGACCATTTTCAGCGGGCTTTGCTGACTGGAAAGCACTATGAAATGTAGTGCTTCTTGAACACCTCATCCTTTGATATGAACATCAGATGGAGCATTGGCAATTAACTGACACAATTTTCTTAGTGCGCTAAGGCATGAACGTTGAAGGGTTCTCTGTTGTTTTTCAGCCTTCGGATACCGAGAGACTGATAGAGATGCCAAATCAATCTGACGTTGTAGCCCTTCTATTATCTTAAGATGATTTTCATATTCATCATAAGATAATACCTTCTTCTTTAATTGACAAAGAGTTTTCCATATGTTGAGACGAATGTCATGGATTCCATCATCCATCAACATCTTTGGAATGTCGTACTGGGAGTCAGCCAAAGGCCAAAACATGACTGGTACTTCACCTTTTTCCAGTTTTTTCCTCATGTTCAGCATTTCCTCTTTATCATTAAATGAAGATTCTTCTACCTGTTTTGACCAGAGTTGGTGTTTCCTTGTTGCTTCATCGGATTCAACAAGATTGGTAGAGAGATCATTGGTCAAACTAGAAGATGCATGACTTAGGGGTGGTTCGGAGAATGACCTACACTCTGGGCTATATTCTGATTGAGAAAGTATTTCACTTGTTAGCGATAAAGCATCAGACATGACTGGTTTCGCATTTGCAAGTGCCTCAAGATAAGAGGGCTTTATCGGCACTACATTGTCCACTGGAGTATTTTCCAGGCAATGTGAATCACTACTGCGGAGAGGAATTTCGCAGCGAAATTCATCATCATGGGGAGGACCACCATAATGGGTTACAGCAAAATATGAGATCTCTTGCTCCTTGGTCTTCTGACCACACAGAGGGTTCCTGTGGCTCTCATCTGAAGAAGAAACTTCAAGATTGACCGAATTTTCATGAAGCAAGTCTTCATGAGGAAGTGTCTGTTGAAGACCTTCAGAATTAATGTTCCCGTTATTGGGAACTGAGGGAGTAGAATCTTGAATTCTGACAGATAAATGTATGAGGGCTTCAAGAACTCCAGCATCGAGCAAGGCCTTGTTATAGATTGGCCTTTGATCTCCTGACTGTGCTGGGAGGATCTTTTTCTTAGATGCCTTCTTACTCACTTTAGAAACCACTTAATGACGAAAGTGATTGCTCTGAGCAGGTGTATGTGCCTGATCAGGAAATATGGTCAGGTTAGGCTGACGATCTCCACTCAAATCAGGTGTATGTGCCTGACTTGGTTGTCCGTATGATATGGGGGAGTATGCCCCATGACCCTCTTGGACTGGAACAGATGTGTGTGTCTGTTTTGGAGTGAATCGTTGATGTGTCACTCCACTGCTAGGGAGAGATTTATGTGTCTGTCCCTAAGATGATGCTGAAGCTGTTATGATATCCTGGCAAGCATCCAGAATATGAGCAGGAATTTGCTTCTGCTCTTTCACCATTGATAAAAATATGTTTGGTGACTTCAGTCGCCGGAACGGGGATATACGTCCATTCTGGGTTTGGAGTAGGTGTATGTGCCTGCTCCTGTCCTCCTTTTCCTGTCAGTGAATTCTGACAGTACTCAAGTGTGGAGGCAGAGAGTTGAGTCTGCCTCCTGTTTGTCGTCGGGGCTTTCCGACTGACTTCTCCGTGCGCTACCAAGCGAGACTGTTGGTAGGCTTGATTAGTATTAGCAGGTGTATGTGCCTGCTGATTACACTTCGCCAAACGCGGTTGACGAGATCCATCATATGTAGTCAAACAAGCCTGTTGACTAACTGGTGATGTATAAGCAAGTGTATGTTCCTGCCTATAATACTCCGCCGGAATTGCCTGGCAGGATTGGATTGATGCTGCCAGACGAGTCTACTGGACAGCGGAATTAAAACGGACAGGTGTGTGTGCCTGCTCGTTGTTTTCCACCAAGTTAGGTTGGTGGACTTCTCCGGAGATGGTAGGGATGACAACCTGCCTATTGTTAACCGGATTCCGTCTCTGGCGGTCCATCTTGCCTGCTCGGGTTCGAGGAACCTGAGCTGAATGCCTGGAGTTGGTACCCTCATCATGTTGAGGGTGCACTACCGCACGAGTCTGGCGGCGATTGTAGATGGGAGCCCTCGGGAAGGACTCCTGTCTTTTTGAATTAAGGCCCTGTGGGACCTTCTCATTTACTTCCTCAGAGTAAGGGAGTGAATGGAAATTGTGTTCCGGGGATAACGACCCGAAACGGTTGGAGACAGTAGTCAGCATCGTCTGCTTCTTGATCGTTGGCCGCCGTTGTCCGGACGACCAGGTAGAGTTGTTAACTTGGAGGGCTTGACGAGCGGCCTCCAGAGTTGGGATAGTACCGTTGCGACGGTACTCCTTAACTAGTGCATTAGAAACCCAGCATTGAAGACGCTGAGTTGGTGATGTCATCCTCAGAGCGGACAACGTTCCAGCAGAAGTAGCATCATTGGTTTTCATAGCAGTAGACCTCACAGTAGAGGTGTTTACAGTAGTAGTATTCACAGGGTTGAATTTAAGGAAAGCCATTTTTGCAGAAGATCTTGAGAAAAGAGTGCCTGTTCCATATAACAGACATAATCAAGATGAATCCGGCCACTGCATCTTTTGGATGAGCACATGTCAATGATTGCTTTGTTGTCCCAAGGGGCCTAACAAATAAGAAGAACACCACTTTAACTTGGTTAAGGATTCACGTCGGGTTCACCATTTTTTTTCGCACGGAATCCGGGGATGACCTCCTGGATGGGAGATTCAAACGTTCCGATCGGTTTCTAACGGGTTTGTTCGTAGAACCGGAAACATCCAATGATTCCACATCCGTTTGGACCTACTTTTCAAAGGTAGGCGCTCATTAGCTTGTGGGCTAATGAGGCTTAGGAATTTTCATTGGTCGAGAGGATGGGAGGTCGGACTCATCACACCTTTTTGAGGGGAATTATTGTCTACTTCGGGACTCTCTTTATAGATTTAAGTTATGTTCGTGAATCCTTATTACATTACCAAGTATAAAATGAACTTTCCTTCAGTTTAACAATCAATGATTAAATATGTAAGAAATTTAGAGGATCTTTTATATGTATTCGAGGTTCTTCATCAATAGATAATCATCTGTATCTATTTAGATATTCTTGGTCAATGGTATCCTTCAAAACATTTATATAAAAGTCTCTTGGTCATTATGATGACCAGGCTGGTTTTAAAGCCACTCAGTGGGGCACTTGAAGTTTATCGTCATTTATAAGGACAATGAATTACTTCAGAGTTGGGATCGAACCTATAGATGGGCTACCTACGTATCCTTTGTTTTGAAAAAGGAATCAGAACCCACGTAGTTCGAATAAGGGTATGATATTATTATGATTGATGGCTCAAAGAAGGATGTCACAATTACTTTTACACTCTAATCTCACGTGAGTCATGCTCGGTGTGAGAAACAAGAGGTATTAGTAAAATTTAGACAATTGTGCCATGAAAGATGCAATCATAAGAAATGGTTTGGGGCTTATGTATGTATGACTGCCCAGAGGATTTACTTTTAGGGAGAAAATCCATGAACAGGGTCCATAAAGGTATATGTGCTTCATGGAGATTTGAATACTCTAATCTTGGGGCTTACTCCTAAGGAGGATGCCCAAGTTAGGAGGGGACTTATGATTGGGTTTTACTCCTGAAAAGGAAACCCAAATCAAGGGTAAATTAGGACTGGTTAAAGAGAAATTAGGGGACTTGGGGCTTATTCCTGAAAAGGAAGCCCAAGATTATAACTGGGTTTTATACTTGAAAAAGGAGACCCAGGTTAGGGATTAAGGTTTGGGGCTTATTCCTGAGGAGGATGCCCAAGTTACGGGACTCGGGGCTTATTCCTAAGGAGGATGCCCATATTTGAGATTGGGGCTTACTCCTGAGGAGGATGCCCATATTTGAGATTGGGGCTTACTCCTGAGGAGGATGCCCAAGTTAAGGAATTAAGGTTTGGGGCTTACTCCTGAGGAGGATGCCCAAGTTTGGGAACTTTAAGAATTTGGGACTTACTCCTGAGGAAGATGCCCAAGTTAAAGGAATTATAACTGGGGATTATTCCTGAAAAGGAGACCCAAGTTAAGGATTCTCTCATCTTAAAGGATGAGTTTGAATGAATGAACTCTCCATATTTAGTGACATAAGGATATTTAAATCACTAGGTTTTGAGAGATATTACACAGAATTCCTTTCAGATAAGGAAGTCAAATCAAGAGGAAGTCAAATCAAGAAATCAGGCCATAAATGGATTTGAAGAGTGTCTTGAAGAATGAATCTTGAAAAGAAAAGGTGTGATGTCTTAAGAGGGGTAAAATGGGCAAGATGGGCACCCAAAAAGGTAGGGGCGCACAAGTCTTGAAAGGCGCGCAAGTATTGCGGCGACGCGCAAGTATTGGTCGCGCAAGTATACTTGCGCGACATGAGGGGTACTTGCGCGATTCTCAAACATCATTAGAATATTTGAGAGACTATTTATAAATCCCTTTATAATCATCTTGAGGTTATTCCAGAAAAGGGACGCGCGAGTTCTATTGAAGGAATAAGGCGGCGCGCAAGTGTTGATGAGTTTCAACACTTAGGCCTTCCTTCTTCTCTTTAAATCTTCCGTTCTAGGTAAGAAATTACCTTTAGAAGTGTTTCGAAATATTTGAGAAGAGACTTGGGCGTCGGGAGCTTCAATCCGAGTTTCTGGAAAAAGATCCTCTCGAATGGGGGGCCCACAGGGTCTATTTATAGGCAGGAGAAGACCCTGGGCGGTTATCACTTAGGTCGCGCAAGTCACTTGCGCGACCAAGAGCGTCGCGCAAGTGTACTGGAGCGACAGTGATATAACTTGCGCGGTGCAGTTGTTGTTGATCCTTTGTTCATGCCTTTGTCGATTTTTGATGTTTTATTCAAAGGTTGAATCACTTTGAGCTCAGATATTCCCCTTTTCCGATATTTAGATTCTGTGATGAAAGGAGCGTCAACAGTCACATGACCTCAAGCACATTTCCCCAAATTCCAGAGGCTGCCAAATAGTAGCGAGGGCCAAGGAATGATAGTGGGGAAACTATTCCCTCATTTATAAGAGTGGCGCAGTGGAATAGAATATAAACGTACAACAACAGTGGAAGCAGTAAACCATACACAATTGAAATAAACAACTGGAGCAAAGGATAACCATCAGTCAAGTATATAATGATGCTTCATGTCTCTATTTCTAAGAAAGAAACCAAAAAATGTTACACTGAAATACAATACAATACAATGGAAAGTATAAGTACAGCAGAACAAAACAGAAAAGTGCGAACAGAATGTAGCAGCATCGCAAGCCTAAGCTCGGTCCCATGCTCTCCTACTCCTTTGCTACAATCATGTACCTGTATAGGGACCCTTTCCCATATCGAAACTTGTAGTAATATAGTCTATTTGGGCCGAAGACATGACCCAAACAAGGTGTGAGAATTAAATCTCAGTAGGCATCCACCAAAGGATTGTGCCCAACTGTCAGTAAAAATGTGCAACAATAGTGTGAAAAAGTAAATGCAGTAAACTAGTAAGTAATCAAAAGTAACTATCACTACCAGTTTAATTTCCATTTTAATTATTACTTATCACCTCCAATATTGTGCTTAAGCTTGAAAGGTACAACATAGAAAATCACCATAATGAATATTCTAAATAGTCGTGTCCTCAAACATACTATCCTTACCTTCAGGTAACAGAATCAAATACCCACAGGTGATTGCCCTTAGGCATAATGATCATTGCCCTCAGGCATACATGTTATTTCCCTTAGGCAAAGAAACTACTTCCCATAGACATAAACAAAGGTTACCCTCAGGCTAACCAAACACTGCCCACAGGCTAAGCAAAACACTGCCCACAGGCTAATAGAACACTGCCCACAGGCTAATAGAACACTGTCCTCAGGCTAAAGGAACCGGGCCGATCCTAAAGCATAAAAAATAAATTTATATAAACTTTCTCTCAAGAAAATTCAATGCACAATATAATCATGGCATACCCTCGGGTATCCTGGCCAAACGGCTAAATAGAGGAATGCACCCCCGGGGTGGTCCTGGATCCAGGTAGTGATCCCAAACAGCAGTTTAAACTTATCATTAGATTATCTATACAATTTTAGATATCTCTTCAGTAAAGGACTCATCCATATGACACCCCAACCATGGCGCGTAGTACAACGGTACATAATTTCAACACAACAGTTGAAAATAAACACTAGACCACCTACCTCGATCGCCTCTGATCGGTATACGTGAAAGGTGCTTCTAGAAACACCTAAGAACGACGTAGATCTGGGAATAACAACAACTAGTTCAAACCTAAATAACTTCCACTCTGTAAATAATTGGTAAAAACTACTCAAGGAGAAGGAAAGGCTTACCCGTGCGGTTCAAAGGAGATCGACGGCGTAGGAATTGGGTTCCCGGTGTGCGGTCGGGAGCTCTTCCAAGATCTGACCGTCTCTCCCATGCTCCAAAAGAACCCGCTGCCTCCTCTGCCAGATGAGGAGGCTACTGCCCATTTTAATCGAAAAAAACAGACTACACGGCGTGTACTCTCAAGTACACGACGTGTAATTTTCATTTTTTTAACTGTTCCTCTGGCAGCTTCTTTCCACCATGGCACTGTTCATCTATCGACATGAGTACATGGCGTATATTCCTAATTACACGGCGTGTACTGTCGCTCTGCTGGCGGCTGCTTCCACCGCCTTACTATTCACCTGCAGACTGATTGCATGACGTGTAAATACTAAGTACACGGTGTGTAGTCAGTTTTTACACCCTTCATCGCTGACAGGCCTACACACCCTGTGTACTCATCCCACATGGCCAAAGTACACAGCGTGTGGAAAAGTACATGGTGTGTACCCACAAAATTTGGGATTTTCCCCATTTTCCTTATTTTCTCAAAAACACTTAAGGAAAAGGAAAATGAAAAAACCCATACCTCAAGAATACGAACTAGGTTCTTACATGAGACAAGCACTAAGGTATCATACAAACAAGCATGAGAATGGTTTCACCATCCAGTAGACATATGATAAGATAGAAATAATCAAAGTATCAAAACAGATATTTAAGATACACCATATGTCAAAACAACCAAACCATAAAGGTGGCATCCATCAACTGAGAAACAGAGTCTGAATGAAAAAATTGAAAGACCATCAACATGGAACCTGAAGAAACCCATGGGTCCACCTTTATGTGACCATATGTTACCACCATCCTAGCCCACATGAAGGTGACATGATCTAAGAGAGTCATTTTCTACATGACGCTCTTCCCTTTACCTGTATCCTGCAAAACCAAGGCTACAAACACACAAAGGTAAAAGTAAGGTGTGGGCACTAAAGCTCAATAGGATACCACCAAAGAATCTATACAATTTCTATCCACATGAATCCATTGGTTCTCGTATAAAACCAATTTCTAAAACATTTCCAAAATAAATTATTTTCCCATATAAAATCATCCTTTGGTTTTCTATTAAAAAACATGGCATACTCCAATAACAAAACAATATTTCATAAAAAATATATATCCATGAGGCACAAGAAGATGTATAAAATAGGTTTCAAACATCAATATCCTTATCAAGTTGGAAAATAAGTATATCAAATGAACATGCATGTGATGTATCCACAAAGAACCAAAGGGACAATCACAACACAAGGGTGTACATAACTAAGACAAACAAACACTAGCCGGTACAATTGAATCCTAAATTTTTGGAACCTAAGTTCCCTAGAAAGGCTACCCACTAGCAACCATGGCATCATGAGCACCTCCCCTGGTGATAGCTTACTTTATTAGGGATCACATATGTCTAGTTTTCCCTTGTACCTCAAGGTCTTCCTAATATACTATTACATTATCATTATGTTCAAGAAAATAAATCCATGTTTCAAAAAAAATCCAAGGAAAGATATTTCATTTTCATGCCCATGTTTTCATGAAACATTTTCTATAGTGATGTCCCAACACTTTCATGCTTGAAAAAACCATTTTCAAATCAAAACCATCTTTGATGCATTTTACAAAACATAACATGTGTATCAAAACAGTTTTCAACAAAAAACACATTTTTAGAAATCATTTTCATACCCATCAAAGATGAAATTCACCTCTCGTGGATTTAAAATCATCAATTTCATAAATCAAAACCAAAGGAAATCATAAGAACACAAGGCATGCCAATGGATAAACCATAAGATAGAGACACCTACCTCAAGAGCAATGAAAACCTCGCGGCCTTTGAAAAAAGTGATGAGAAATGAATAGATATGGTCCTCATGAGCCTTGATCTGCAAGGAGCATGCCTAGGAAGAAGGGAATCACCCAAAGATGTAGTTAGATGAGAGATAAACCCCCAAAACCCCTTTATGGAACACACTAGATCTATAATCCAAGCTAGTGGGAAGTGATCAATTAGTTTAATAGATGAAAACTAACTCAAGGACACTTTAAAATCCTCCATAAATGTGGAACACAGTTAGAGTCACCACCTTCGAAAGATCATGCGCCAAATGAGAGTTTAAGATAAACTAAAACAGCTACCACCACACCCTGGTGCATCCGCCATGACTATGGTGGCATCACCCAGGAGCCATGCCACAAGGATCGACCATGGCCTAGTGTGTTGGGGAAGAATCCTGACCTCGGGATAAAAATCTATTGAGAAACAATTTGTGAGAAACCAGGTAAAATATGGAAGAGATATATAGCAGAATAAATAAATCAGCACACAAAATTTTTTAATGTGGAAAACCCAGAAGGGAAAAACCACATGACCTAGTCCAGAAAGATGGATCCACTAAAAATCAAGAGGTACACAGTAGAGACTCCCAAAGATGAACTAGATCTAAAAATTAATACTCAAGAATAAAATAGTGGATCAAAGTCGGAAAGAAGATGCAGTCTGAAGCCAGCCTGAAACAAAGAACACAACCTGATAAAGAAACTCAAATTGATCTGACCAGGTAAAGCAGGTGTTCGTTGTCTGAATAAAAGGTGCAGATGAAAAAGCATCGAGATAGAATAAAAAAACCACCGCAGAATAAAGCTGACCAGATCAGAGGAGTTCCGAAGGTTGGATATATTTAAAACCGCTGAGTAAAATATGAACTACACTACGTCGAAGATTGCGAGGAGATCCACACACACAAACACACGGTATCCCATCACATCATAGATCCACAGTCGATGTCATGTTCTTCATTGATGATGACCCACATGGACTACCGCAAACACGACATCCCCTTTCCTATTGATCTTAGTGGACTACATCTTGAGAACCACTCTCTTCCTGTTCACCACCAGCTGCTTCCCCTTTTATAGGCTCTCATATGACACATATCTTGATTGAAAAAGAAATCTGAAAATATATCTCAAAAAATATATCATGAGATCTTTTGTATCTCATGTTGGCAGATACACAACGTAAGGATCTTAAATTTCCAAAAAACATATCTTCTCTTAAAAATGGAAACACCCACGTGCGGGATGAACTCCAACATAATGCCCAAAACTAGGCCGTTTTGGCCCACCACGGCCTCCACCACATCGTGATGAGGTCCCTTTTCCCTTGGTTGACAGTGTGTTCCACCTAAGGCCACGCCTAGCCGTTGGGAATCTTAGCCTTATTTATAGATTCTGCTAAATTATTTACCCTTACTGAGCATCTGAGCTCACCCCTTTCTTATGTTTTATTTTCCCAGGATGCCAAGAAGTGTATTATGATTGATATGCAGGGTTAAGATATGAGAATAATGGTTTTCTCAAAGGATTATTTATGTTGTGTTTTATGTTAGAGAGTATAATGTTAAGTTCTTGTATGTAATCTATTTTCCAAGACTGCTAAATGGATCGGTCCTTTGGGACTTGATTCCTTGTAATCATGTAAATGTATTAAAATAATGTACCAACTCTGGGCTTCTAGGGTTGGGTCTTTACATATGGTATCAAAGGAAGTTTAAAAACAATCTTAGAAATATATTTAGAAAACTTATATTAGGGATCATAACCCTAAGATATACTTTGAGGATAAGTATAAAGAACCCTATACAATTTTGGTAAAGTAGGGATTACATGGATATTTCAAGCAGTACATCTCAGTCTAGATACTACATATGGACGTGGTTCTAGAATAGATGTACCATGGGGTGAAAACTTTGACAAGGTGTTCTGGTTTTGACTTGGGGTAACCTGGTACATTACAATGGGCCTTACTGCACACCTGGTTTGACACTCCTAGGGGATATGCTTAGGATAATTCATATTTTCTTTACAAACCATTATGTAGTATTTATGAGTAAATATGTTCTCAAAGGAACCATGTTTATGATTATGGATTAGATATTCATAATTTTTTCAATTTATGTTAAGTATTTTACTAGTTTAGACTTTTTCATTATGATTCATAACCTAATCTAGTGTATGTCATTGTTTAGAAATGGAGCCTAATGTAATAAATGGAAATCATATCAATGCACGTAATCCATGTAGGGATTTCCCTATTATGCAAGATAATGATAGTGGAGCTGGTGACACAACTGGTACTGAACAGCTTATAACCATACTAGGATAGCTGACTCAGGTTATAAATAATAACCTTACCCATATGGAGCATCATGATCCACAATGTGGGGGATCAATTTTAGACTACTTCATTAGATAAAAACCTCCAACATTCAATGGGACTAAAAATCCTTTTGTATCTGAGCAGTGGATGAGTTTCTTAGAGAAAATATTTCTTACTTTGGGAAATAACAAAAGGGAAAAGGTTGTCATGACAGTTTATCATCTCTCAGGAGATGCGGATCAATGGTGGTCATTAATTAAAAACACAAATGAGGATGAATAAGTGGTAAATATAGAATGGAGGGAGTTTAAAGAACTTTTTCTAAAGAAATACTTTCCTAGTGAATAGTGAGATGATATAGAAAAACAATTTCTGAGCCTAAGGAAAAAAGAGGATCAGAATGTTGAAAAGTATGGGGCTAACTTCACAAGGTTATCAAGGCATGCTACAAACTACATACGTAACCCAAGAAGTAAGATTGGTCGATTCTTTGATGGGTTAAAACCTTTATTCCGATGGGAATTAGTCTCACAATATTAATCATCATACGAAGATATAGTCTCATGTGCTATCAAGACAGAAAAGGAATTCTCTAAGTCTTATGACATTAAAGTAAAGCAAGAGAAGAAGAGAATAGTGGATCAAGAGACATATAAAGGGAAAAAGGGAAAGAATGATTTTCCCTTATGTGATAATTGTGGGAAGAAACACCCTAGTACTTGCCTAAAAGGAATGGGATTTTGTTACAGATGTGGAGAAAAAGGTCACCAGGCTCATGATTGTAAGGGAAAGAAAGAAGTTGTGTAGTGTTATAATTGTAAATATATGGTACATTATTCAAATTATTTTCCAAATCATTAAGGAAATATATCTTAGAAAAATAAAATTGATCAAGGTCAATCTTATGTTGTTACTACAGTCGAAGTAGAATAATTAATGTATTTTTGTTTTTGGATTCAAGAATTATATTCTATTTATAAGAAGAATGTGATATGTATAAGGATTGTACATTAGTATTTTTTTTTCATTATGGTTTTAATATGATGAATATAATCGTATATTCATTATGTGAAAATAATAGAAACATTATGTTTTTTGGGGAATCTGATGTTACAATTGATTTTGGAAATTTAGAGACCTTTTAGACAGAGATTGGACATAAGTATTTTGGATAACTCTAATGGATGGAATGGATTAATTTGAAATTTGGATAGTATTGTTTAAGGTTAAAAAATTTCTTAAGATTATTTTTGGAATGTTATAATACTATAGTTTTAGAAAAGGGACAACCAGTAGGTCAGGTGATAACCCGTTGCGTCAGACAAAGTTGTGGGAATTGAACCCACAACCGAATTGTGATAAGGCTTTATCGCCTACCAATAGCCTACAGGAAGTCCATGGTTATTATAAAATAATTTTCTTTGTTTAAATGATATATATTTATATTTGGAACCTTATACAATTGAGATAAATAGAATATTTTTGAGTTTTATCTTTTGAAGAGAAATATGAGTTTGTGGTAGGAATTAGTTAAAGGATGAAACTCTACATGTAAATTAAGTATGATTCCTTGTGTTATTATTCTATGAATTAAATTAATTATACAACACTAGGAAAAGGATCATAAAACCAAAAAAAATCCTAGTACTTTCTTTTTTGATCAATCAAATGGTCCCTTAGATCATCACAGATTTATAGCTCTATGACTGTTAACTTCCTCTTGATCAGGCTCTCTATCACTATCCATCAGAACTTGATGGATTGTTTTCTCTTACATTTCCATGTTTTCCTACATAGAACCCTAGTATGTGTTATTTCCGGTAACCTTCATACATACCTTTCTTTATTTTAAAATAGAGGTCTCATTAATCTATTTTTCGATGTGGGATTTCAAATAAGATATTTTGAAATATCAAACCCCTAGTTTTAAATCCGAAGTTTAAATTTCTAGGATAAAATTTATTGAAGGATGGAATAATGTAACACCCCAAACATCTATGGAATTCTTTCTTTTTAAATAATTCAATAGTGTGCGATGTACGCAACACCGAGTTCAAGCACACCACGACCTATCAAACTAGCCGTTTAAAAAGCGGTTATGAATAGTATTAACCAAATTTTTAATTTTATATATCTCATATACTTTTAAAATTCATATTTTGTGTTTCTTAGACATAATATAAGGAAAAATTCAAATTTTCAGACAAAAGAAATATTTTTCAAAAAAAGTTTTTTTTTCTGCCTTTTAATGGAGAACCCTTTTTAAATCCAATATTTAACACTTTTATATATTAAATTTGATGAAATTAAATTCTTATTTATAATAAGGATATAAAATTTAGTTTGGATAAATTTTTGGTACTTTTCTAATAAATTTCATATTTTGATGAATAGTGAAAAATACTAAATTTTAATTAAAAACAACTTTTTTAATCAAAATAATTTATAGTGTTAAATTATACATTTGAGTGGTTTTAAAGTATCATTAGATTATATTTTTTTCATTTAATATAATATAGGTCATTTTATTTAATTTCACAATTAAATTTTACATAAACACATGTCAATCTTTTGATAGTTTTTACTTCTTAAAAACCCGCTTTTTGGTTTTAACAACAGGAATTAATTTTAAATTAATTACTACAACTTCTGTATTTTGAATTTGAAAAATGGATTTCATATTTTTAATAAAAAGGTCCAAATTGTGTAAATATGTACCTTTTTTTGACATTATGAATAGTAACTTCAGTAATTAATTTATTTACTATGTTTAAAGGGTAAATCTGGTAAATAAGGGTAAAAAATAATATTATAATAATATTAAAATACCATAACACATATCATAATATCATTTTATGAGATATTTACCATGGGATTCCTTGGGTATATTTTGGGACCCCATGTAGCCACTTGAATGTGAAAATGACATTTTATAAGAATTAATTTAAAGTATAGAAAAATATAACATAAACATGTATCTTTCACTAAAAAAATTATATGGGGTTATATAATTGATCCCTTAAATTATTAATAGTAATTATAAATATAAAAATATTTCCTACATCATGATATTTTATTTATAATTTTTAGACATAAAATAAATAAATTTATTTATGACACAATAATGATACAATATTTTCCTTATAAATGAAAGAATTAAATAAATGATATTATAAATATTAAAATATGTATAATTTGAAAGTTTTGATGCCATAAAAGAATTTTTTTGGATGATATTGACATATGAGGTATGAGTTAATTCCATTTTTTTGAAGGAATCAAGTTGTTATGACTTTAAAAAAATCAATTACTAAATATTTTCAAAATTAACATAAATGTGTTTTTAAAATAAATACTATTTTATTAAATGATATAAAAATCATAAAAATATATATTTTGTACAAATAACTTGTATAGTGATAAAAAATTCATAAATTACCCACTTTAGATTCTATTGTAATTTTATAGTAAAGATATTAACCATGTAGTATAAAAATATAAGAGGACATGGTAAGAGTTAACTTATTTTACAAAGGGTTAAATCTAAAAGATAAGGATAATTTTATGAACTAAACATGTATAAAACCTATTGGTTGAGATTATTTAGACCCATCCTCATATTATCCTCTAAATAAATTAATTTTTAGCTATTATAAACTGAAAATAATTTTATAATAAATTAATATTTCAAGCTTTTCCTAAAGTTCCCCTCACCTCTTCTAAAAGGATACCTTCCTTTCTCTTTAGTTTACACCTCCAAAGCCCTTTGGCTTAGCCAAACCCTGCCAAAATCTCCCCCCAATTCCCTAAATTAATCCTAGAGAAAAAACTTTGGGTAGAAATCCAACTTAAGGAGTCCTTTTATGCAAATCAAGAGACACCCGAAGAAGGGGTAATTGTTTTATCCCTTCTTTCAAAGTTCATTTCTTCTTTTACTTACTCTTACTAAGTTGTTGCCATACTAAAATAATAACTCAATAATATACTATATTCTGAGATTTTTTTAATATTATTGGATAACCATATTCCTATTTTTACCCATCCTATGAAAAACAATACCACCATGTGTGCGTACATACGGCTTACCGTCTCCACATCGTGGTGTAAATTGTTTTTCATGTACACTTTATTTCTATGGGTATAATGATGAATATAATGGATTTAAATAATAAATATAACATTATATTGATTCTGTAAAATTCATATTCCATCCAACTCCATACCATTTAACCATTAAGGAAATGATAATGTTGCTCGTGCGTACATATGGCTTACCGTCTCTACGACACGATGAGACTCATCTTCTATGTTCACCATCCAAGAATGATTATAAGAATAAATATTATTAATAAGTATGAAATATATGACATAATAATTCTATTGGGGTGATATATATATATACACACACACACACACATTTTTCATTCACTTACTTCCATTCAATACGATAATAAAACGGAAACAGCGTTCATGTGTACGTGCGGACTATCGCCTCCATGAACGGTGTGTTCCATTTTATTTATATATATACTATATATATTTATATACAGAATATATATGATATATAAATCATATTTTACATTCTTTAATTAATTAAATTATTTTCTAAGTAATATTATCAAGAATAACAAGTCAAAATACGTACGATAAACAAAGAGACTATTACCTGAATGTTTCATTAACTTGGAATTGTTAATAAACAGGTAATATAAAGTCATAAAATAATCATATATGATATCATAAATATTATTATGATTCTGATATAAGTTAATAATATGTTTAAACACATTATATAGGAGTTTAGGACACGTACTGAGAGTGTCATACCTAAGGTAAGGGTTAATTCCTCAATCTCACTATTATCCGAGATTGTTTATGTGTAAGTATTTATTGGGACATATTTATCATACATGTCCATGTTTCATAAAAATGTTTTCAAAATTAATCTTTTAAGGTTTTATGTAATTTTATCTTTAACTAGATCATCATTTTAAATGTTTTAAAGATTTATTTTTCTAAATCTATTTAATTAATGTCCGTGTTTTCAAAATAATTTTTAGAATTTATTTATATGGTCACGATTGTTTTAAAATGTTAATTCCTTTCAAAAGTTTCAAAGTGGTATGGGACACTTTGATTCAAAAATCTCTTTTAAATGAATTAGTTTATAAATTTTTTTACTTTTAAATGATTTCATGAAAAAGGGATATTTCTCTCAAAGAGTTTTACTGGTCATTTTCAACTATGTCAACATCCTTTACTGGATATTATTCTTAATTGAGGTTGATTTATTATAATAAAATCTTCCATATTTTATTTAATGAGTTATTATATGTTTGACTGTGGATGTGCTATTCTTATACCATTCATGGTTTATGGTTAAAGTATTCACATTTCGTATGCTAGTTTTAATACGAATGTTTATGTTGTGTTTTTACCTTTTCATATGAGGAATGAATTAGACTTAGTAAGTGATGGGTGGGTCCTGCTATAGCCCCTTGATGAATCGGTAGGTCTCATGAGACAAACTAGTATCTTGGCACAAGGTCTTCACATAATATTTTTCAATGGTCTTGGCACAAGGTCTTGACGTAGTAGTTATTATGTCCGTCATTATGCATTCCCTCATTATGAAATTAGTTATTACATGTGATTATTTGACTATTATAATATTCATGTTCATGTTTATATGGTAATGTTTGATTTATTTTTGTCATATTATATTCAATTTTATGTTTAAAAGGCTGCTATTTTTATTAAACATCTTGCCTTAAAAGTTTATAGCTTCCGCTAAATTATTTACCCTTACTGAGCATCTGATCTCACCCATTTATTATGTTTTATTTTCCCAAGATGTTAAGAAGTGTATTATTATTGATATGAAGGGTTAATATATGGTAATAATGATGTTCTCAAAGGATTATTTATGTTGTGTTTTATGTTATAAAGTGTATTGTTATGTTCCTATATGTAATATATTTCCCAAGACTGCTAAACTGATCGGTCATTAGGGACTTTATTCATTGTAATCATGCCAATGTATTAAAATAATTCACTAACTCCAAACTTATGGGGTCGAGATGTTACACCAGGGGCTGGAGACCAGTATTGAGTAGACATATCACATACATGGGAGGCATTATTCTAAAGTACATGTTTGCACACACACATATCCAAACCCATATAATGCTGAAATGTAAAACCACAGAACTGATACCAATTCATGCATAACATTTATCCCATAATCAAAGTATAACAAAAGTAATAAAAGTAATAAGGTCCAAATACAAGCCCACCAAAACTAAAAACAAGTCCAACCTGCTATAATGAGGGGACTATAGTCAAATGTGACTTTTGGTTCAAACCATGGTCTATCTATCCCAATATAAGCTTCATCTACTCCTAGTCCACCAAGAACTCCATAGAAGAACTTGTCATTTGCATAAGACACAACATGTGTGGTCAAAGCCCATACAGAGGTGATTATTACAATACCCAGTAGGACATCCCAAAATTACCAAGAATAAAGCATCAAGATAATAGTCATCTCATCATAGGGGTGTGTAAATTATAAATATAATACATACAAAAATACACATCTAGATATACTCATGGTAGACACTAAGTCTCATGGTAATATCACAACCACAATTCCAACCTAAGATTCTACTCGAGAGTTCGTAGAAACACTGTCCCAGGAGAACTCACTCCACAATTCTGATGGCACTGATGGTTTATATCTGAGATATCATGCTTTTAGGGTCTTTACATAAGTAATTGCATGCTGGAAGTTAGAAGAGATCAATACACATACATGGGATCACACGCAGAGCCATGGGGTATTCCAACAACCCAATCTAGATTAACATGCTAAGAAGGGGATCAACTCCCATGTATTTTGGTCATGTTGATTCCTAAAACCTCACTTAGGGCAGAATATGATAGAGGATTCCACCCCAGCCTCACAGAGGAATTCCAATAAATTTATCTAAAACTAATCCCTTTTAGTGGATCATAATCCTATACTCAGGACATAATGACACACTATACCCTTAGGTGGTGGATCAAGGGAACACATCCTAAGGAAACCGGTACATACTGAAGGGAACAAGGGTCTTAGACCTTCCTAGGAAAATTGAACAATGTGTGCTATTTGTACACAATGTTTATTTCTTGCCCTGAGTATGCTTGTGTACTCCAACTCGCGCTTGTGTACTCTAGTTCATGCCTTTGTACACTTGGTCATGCTCATGTACCACTGTTTGTGCCCATGTACTTGGTTGTATTTGAGTATCAGTTCATGCCCAGGTACTATACCCATGCTTGTGTGCTTTCTCATGTCTATACTCGTGCATCCTCCAAGATACATGACGATCCTCCAGCACCAGGTCACATGGAATGTGACATGTTTCATGTAGCGTGTGATCCTTAACTTTCCATGAAAACCCTAATATCGCGGCTAGGGCACCACACGATGTGTATCTCTAGATTACATGCTGCATAACTTGGGATTTTCAGGATCCCTCAGTTCCTCCACACATTCTCCCATGCTACCATCACCTCTAGATCCACCACCAATATTTCCTGAGGATTGTGGATCTCAACTGGCCAAGCCTTGTCATCATTGGAGATCCGATTCCAACCATCCAAACTGATTTGGAAACCATCATCAGTACATGTGTCGATGTCGTGCATCAAACCAGAAAAATGGGAACCTATGAATCAGTCTGATCTACCTCCACTCATTCTCCATTGTCATCAAATTATGGTCACACCCTCAATCATGAATAAATCCCATGACATTGATCCATTACATTGAAGAACGATCATGTAATGATAAGATATAGGGTATTCATCAAACCATGAGCCAAAGGAATTTCCTATGATGATTGTGCAAACAAACATGGGAGAAATCCAAGAAACACAAGATAAGAACAAATCTTGACTATTTTTTGGGTTTTCCTCGATCCTTTTATGTTAGAATGATTAATTAATTAACTAATGAATAATCAAATCAAACTTAAAAGAAATAAATTTTTGATAAATGAATCAATTCTTGTCAGTGGAATTGATCCATGTTTTACACAGAATATCAAATGGGATGAATCCATATAAATCAAACATCCTACCTCAAGATTGGATTGATCATTAACAAATAATGGTTCCAAGTCTTTGTCATTGATGAGATCCACAGGTTTTGTTGGCACTCTGATTTCCAATCCTCGATCTGATGTCAATCTTTTAGGAATCCTCCAAGAATTCTCCTCTAATGGATTCTCTCTCAAAACTCAAGGTTATGTGGATAACCCTGTGTTTTGGAAATAAAAGTATATTTATAGGGTTTGATTAGGTTTAGGATTTAATTAAAAAATTAAGTAAATAATTTATTTTTTTAATTATGTATCCACCCATGATGGTGTCCAAGCAGAACACCTTATGCACATAAGGGTCATACTGCTCCTAGGGTAAAAATCATTCTCTAAACTTAACAATGGTATCATGTTTTCGATCTGAGCCTCCATTCTAGAGTTATTTCACTCTTTTTAGGTAAACTGCTCACACGTTATATTAATATATTTAATATTTTTAAAATATCTATTTTGGGATCACTGAGCCTTATAATCTATCATTGTCTTATCTCCTAGATATGAAAATATTACTAGATATATTTCAAATATTTATATGTAAAAAACAGCGACGTTACAATTATCAAACCAACTTACTTCATAGATGTTACTTACTGAAGAGTTTAGTGGGTGGGTTTTATGAGATGGTTATATACAGATGTGTCAAGAATTACATTGAGATGTAATAAGTTAAAAAAACCCCAAAAAGTGCAGAAAACATAAGGTTGATCTGGAATTCTATCATATATTATATGTTAGAAAAGCACTTATATATGGTTTTATTATGTATTCTTAAAGGAGTTTAATAAAATAAAACATATCATGATTATACCAAAGGAAATCTCCACTTCATCATTCTTTCACATTGGCTGCTTATATGATAATTAACCTCTCAAGGTAAGGCTTTGATTTATCCCTAACTAATGCTTATCATGGATTATTATATCTTATAATGAAATGTGAAGGATAGTGTGGGTATAATTCTTGTATCAGGATACAAAATATTCTCATGAGGTACAAAATGGGATTTGTGTGCTAGATAAACCATAAAGTATGCCACATGGAGTGTCGTGTGGTGAGATACCTAGCATGAAAACCTTTATACTTTGATACCTTTATTACACAGGAATTGGGGGTTAGTTAATTAGAGGGTGGTTAGGTTTTTTGTTGATCAAGTATTTAGTTAGAGCTCAACTAAGATGGGATTTTTTCTATCATATGATGAGTATAGCATTAGGCCCTCGATTAAGATTGACCAAGGAAGTGTATGATCATACTTATATAGTATATATGCATGCTTATCTATTCAGGTGAGGGTATTGTGATGTGCTTATCTATAAAGGTGAATGTCATATGATGTATTCATCTACCAAGTCAATCTATACTTGGAGAATCGAGAACATGTGAGTTGACTATATGATAATGAAATACTCTATGTACCATGGTAATTCAATGTCTTGGACAAAAATATCATATGAAAATGCATTCTTACATATGATGCAGTTGTTGAACATAATAATAGAGATACATGTGTTTTATGAATATCATGTTAAGTACCTTTATAGCTTGAGTAGAATTTATGATTCTCTAGAGGTTGTTTTTTACTTACATTTATGGATTTGGTGATTTATACTTGTTGTTAATGTTATAAATTCCCATAGGGTCGCACTTTATATCTGACTGAATGGGTATTGAGTTTGACTCAAAGAGATTCTCTAGAAGTGTTTTAGAGTTAATCTAAAAGGATTTTGGGATGGGTATTCATAAGGTATTTCATATTATGTGATGCATGTTGAAATTGATTATAACTTTCTAAAAGTGTTTTGGAAGATACCCAGAAGGAGTTTTAGTTATGGTTTCACATGTTACTATGTGTGATAAAATATAAGGTGAAATTGCACAAATCATATGATGATTTAGTGAAAATGGGAGATTATTAGATATATTACATAATTCATAAATCATATGTGATGATATAATCATGTTATAGGATACTACATGCATAACATGTCACATTCCTTAGTGATTAGACCTATCATAAATACATGATATATTATATCATGCTATCGTAAACTAAGTGTTAACTAGTTAAAACTTAAATTATCTACCATATAAGCTACCATTTATGTTTCATGAACATGAAATTATTGGGATAATTTTTACTGGTCAAAAGGTTACAAGTGTAGTAACTATATTCCATGTTATTTACTCATATGTTACAAATGTACGAGTAAGTACATGGGGTTCAAGGAGCATCCTTGAAATAGTTATAAAGGGATCGTACTTATATACAATGATTTTTGGTGAGTCTTATCAAGCCTTAGATAACCCTCTCCCTATACTTATAACCCTATTTGTCCTTCATTCTTTACAATCTAATATGTGGGCATGTTAGGAAGGAGGGAGAGTCCTACCCAAACTATTTGGGTGATTCAGTGTAACCCATATGGATACACCATGTAGGAGGGATGTCCTTTGATTGATGATTAGCCACTAAATGAGGCTAATATTCATTTTTAATATATATAATATTAATGTGATTTATTATTCATAAACACCATTTTAGTACATTTTATACTTTGAACATCATTTCACATTATGATTGTAATTCCTTCTTAAAATGCACTATTATGTGGTACATTTTTTAACATCATTTAAAGTACCCAATGATTCATATAATTTTAAGGAATGTAATTATCCATATTTTAACTTGATATTTTTGGAAATTGATCTACACTTAAATATGAACATGCTTCATTCAGGGATCAATGGAGAATTCATGGAAGAAGATGGGGATATTTTGTGATGAAAGGAAACAATTTTGGAGAAGTCAGATTGGACACCAGCCCACTAATGCGAATGTGGGGCCCCAAATACAGGCCCAATGAAGCCCAATTTTATTGGGATGCTAGAAGAAATGTATAGGAACAAATAATTATTCAGTATCCAATGCTAATTATTCCTCCATGGCGGTCATTAAGGTGGCCAAATTTGGAGATAAAATTCTGGGCCAGATTCTGCGGCCCAGAAAAAAATCATACCAATATGATCATATCTCAGAATCCATAACTAAAAATGGGACCAAATTTTACAGGAGATTAGGGAACATCCGGGTATCCATTTTCTTATTATATGGTCCACTCTAATTATGCCATCTAGAAGGACTTCCAAGGGCGTCTGTTCGGTGTATGAAAGATGGATGCCACCTCAGGTCAAGTTTGGAAAAGTCCAAGTTCCACAAGCTTTACACCACCCTAGGCTTACCATAATCAAGTGGGATACTTTGTACTATTGAAGGATAAACCCAAGGCTCCCAAAATTCCTATTTAAGGCAGTGTTGGTGGATTATTTTTTCATCTTTGGTTCTTTGTTCAATTGTAATGTTATGCTACGATTTTGTTGTCTCAAGTTTGTCTTTCACATGTAAGTTGTTTAATTCACTTTAGTTTCTTAATAAAAGCTCTTATTTTACTCTTATTATGTTGTTCTTCATATCAATTTGATACCTTTGGTTCAAGGTGTGAATTTATTCACACCAAACCTTGTGAAATTATTCACACAATGGTGGAGTGAACATTTTCTTTTTATTGTTTTCTTTACTTCTTCAATTCCTCCCTTATGAGTCTACTTTCCGCTTCCATTGAAACCATAGAATCAATGGAGGGATAACCCACTTATGGGTTGATCCAAGGGAGTAGAAATTGTCTGGATTAGATGTTATTTATCACCCCATTAATTTCTAATCACTTCTTTAATTGATATTTTTATTTGATGATTTTTAAACTCCATTGTCCTTGTTGAATTTAAGGTCACACACTTCAAGTGCTAATACGAACATTTACCTTGAAGTGATCAAAACTTTGATCATTCAATTGTATAGGTGATTGGTATTAAAGGTTTTAGGTATTAAACCAGTAAGTGATGATGTTGTTTTATCTTCTTAAATAAACCCATCTCAAATATAAGAAATTGAAATCATTGAAAAGGAAATACGTCCAATTCACCCCAAGTGATAACCTAGGATCAACTCACTCTTTTAAATTGAATTCACTTAATTCACTTAGAGTTAATTTGAAACCATCTTAAATCAACCCAAGTTGGCCAATTCATATCCAAAAACAATCCATATAATGTACGTGTTTGTAGGTTACTTATTAGGTCTCTGAGGATTCGATAACCCAAGATAAACTACAATGACAATTCTACCTTCATCTCTTGGGTAAATTTGAGCGTGAATCAAATTTTGGCGCAGTTTCCAGGGACCCAAGTAAGTTATCTAAACACCCATTCTATTCTCCCCCATTTATTCTTTTCTCATCCAAAATCTCTTATCTTGTCCCTTTCTTGTTTTTTTTTCTTTTGGCGCATGTCTGCCTACACCTGCAATCAATCAAACCATCTAGTTAGGGTGGATAGTCCTGGAGTTGGGGAGTCAAGTACACCAAGGGAACTCTTTCCATTAGATCCTAATATTCCTAATACTCTAGAGTCAAAAACTAAGCCTATTTAAATTGAAGGTCTTCAAAGAAACCAACTCATAAACCCAGGTGGGAACCAAAATGGAAACCCAAATGAGGCAGCCCCAAACTTGGGGAATGTAATTGATCAAACCATGAATGACTACCTCACACCTTCCTGGACCAATTCCCCCTCATGCATTAGACACAATTCCCTAGGAGATTCCAACTACATCTTTAAACCCCATGTTCTAAACCACCATCCCACATTCCATGGAATGGAGTCTGAGATGCCATACCTTCACATTAAGGAGTTCAATGACATTGTAGAAACCATGTGTCCCCCACATCAACTAAAATCAGCTAAGATGAGGCTATTTCCTTTTTATTTAAAGTATCGAGCTAAAAATTGGATAAAAAATTTGAGACCACCATCCATCAACTCTTGGGACCAACTACAAAGAGAATTCTACAAAAAATACTTTCCCCGCCACAAAACAATTGCACTTAAAAAGAGCATCCAAAACTTTTTTGAAAAAGAGGGAGAGTCGTTATTTGAAACATGGGAGAGGTTCAAGGACACTCTAAACATGGTTCCACGCCATGGTTTTTCTATTCCTGAACAAGTGAGAATTTTCTATAAAGGGTTGGGTCCGGGGAACAAACAATTCATTGACATGATGTGTAATGGAACCTTTAAAAACAAAGCCCCAAATGATGCTTATGAGTATCTAAAAGGCCTTTATGAACAAAACCAAACATGGGGAACTTCACCTTATTCTGAAAATCCACAAATAACTACTGGAATTCATACACTTAGATAAGAGGAAAGCCTTAGGGCTAAACTCGCAGCACTCTCTAGGAAGGTTGAAGAGATAGACCTTAGGAAAGTCCATGAAATCCAAACTGTTGACCCTGTTTGCACAATTTGTGACAAACATGACCATAAGACAGAAAACTGACCAACCATTCCATCCATCAAGGATGTTCTTTTAGGAGGACCCCCAGTGGAAGTAAATTCTTTGAACTTTCAAAAGTCACAATACAAAAACAACTTCAACCCAAGGTATAATGACCACCCAGGCTTCTACTGGAAAGATAACCAACAACCTATCCAACCACATGGACAAAATACTTACCCCCATCAGAACTACCAAACCCATAACCAGTTCCAAACCCAACCTATCCAATACCAACAGCCACCGGTCCATTTTCAACAAAACACCCCACCTCCAAAATATCCCCCCGGGATAAACCAATCTTCTCAAGCACCAACCCAAACTGTTCCACAAATCCTACTAGAAAAACTGTGCAAACAAATGGAAAGGATGAACTCAGAAGTATCTTCCCTTAAACAATAACTTCAAACCATAAAAACTGGAAAGGCACCCATGCCTACTCAGGCGGTGCCATCCTCAACTTCAAGGGGAGAGTCAAGTTGTACTCAAACAACTCATGAAAAACTAAAGGTTGTCACTATTTTAAGAAGTGGGAAATCAATTGAGAAACCTAAACAACTAATTCAGAACCCACCTGAAGATTCAAACTTGGATGAAAATTCAAATGAACCAAATGATCAAACTGAAAAACACGATAACATTGTCAAAGAAACAACTCTTCAACAAACAACCCCACAACCTGCACCATTTCCTCAACGCATGAGGGGGAAAACCAAGCCTGAATTGAGTGAAACATTGAGGGAAATCTTCTCACAAGTCAAGTTGAACATTCCCCTTCTCGATGAAATCCAAACCATACCTGCCTACTCAAAGTAACTTAAGGACTTGTGAACTTTTAAAAGAAAATTTTCACATAAAAACCAATTCCTTTTGGCTGTTAATGTGAGTACCACCATTCAAGGGACCATTCCTCCTAAGTTGAAAGATCCAGGTTGCCCTTACATCAATGTTGAACTAGGAGAGAGCAAAGTTGTCAAGGCCTTATGTGACCTAGGTGCTAGTGTCAATCTCATACCATATGTTGTGTACTGCCAGTTAGGCCTAGAAGATCTCCAACCCACATCTGTCACACTTAAACTTGATGATCGTAGCATTAGGGTTCCAAAGGGGATTTTAAAGGACGTTTTGGTAAAGGTTGAAAACTTCATCTACCCTGCTGACTTCATTGTCCTTGACAACCATCCAAACTTAGGAAATAAGGAACAAACCCCAATCATCCTTGGTCGTCCTTTCCTTGAAACAATCAACTCTGTTATCCGAGTCTAAAATGGGAACATGACCATCACCTTTGGAAACATGAGTCTAGACTTGAACATCTATAATGCAAGCTCACAAATAGGGGATGAAGAGGAAATTCATGAAGTAAACATGATAAGAATCATTGATAATGAATCCATAGAACATCAAGGAATAATTGATGGATGTCTAAGTCAGGATGAGATTGATTTACTTTGTTCACATGAAGGAAGTTTATCTCCTTGGATTGAATCATTTTCAAATTGCTCTTATGATGAAGTCTTAGGTCCAACAATCAGTGAAACCTTTCAGGAAACCACTTTCATGAAGACCACTCCAACTTTCTTCCCTAAATATGATCAGGCCAATCTAGTAAATGAAACTTCTACATGTGGGGAATAAATCTTATATAAAACTTTAGGAAATAAAATTGATCTTGATTTAATATCCCAATCTTCTGCTGAAATTCTGAACCATTCTGATCTTGAATTGAAGGAACTTCCTGCTGCACTCAAGTATGCTTTCCTAGGGGACAATCAAACACATCCTATTGTCATTTCTTCTTCTATTAAAGCCAATCATGAGAGGATGATTCTATATGTCCTTAGGAAACATAATAAATCTATTGGTTGGACCCTGTCTGATATTCCTGGGATTAGCCCACTTATCGGGACTCATAGGATTGTTCTAGAATCTGATTCAAAGCCATGTCGTCAACCTCAACGGCGACTCAATCCTAATCTCATGGAAGTAGTGAGGAAGGAACTTCTAAAATTGTTAAAAGCTGGTATCATCTATCCCATAACTAAGAGTGAGTGGGTGAGCCCAATCCAAGTGGTTCCAAAAAAGGCTGGAATCACAGTGATAACCAATGAGGATGGAGAGATTCTTCCAACTAGGGTGAGTAGTGGATGGAGGGTCTACATTGACTATAGGAAGATAAACTCATTTACCAAGAAGGATCATTTCCCCTTACCATTCATTGACCAAGTCCTTGAGAGAGTGGAAGTTCATGCGTTCTACTGTTTCTTAGATGGGTACTCAGGGTATAATCAAATTGAGGTATCCCTAGAGGATCAAGGGAATACTATATTCACCTGTCCATTCGGCACCTTTGCCTTCAAACGCATTCCCTTTGGTTTATGCAATGCCCCTGGAACCTTCCAGTAGTGCATGATGGGAATCTTCTCAGACATGGTAGGGGATTTTCTAGAGGTCTTCATGGATGACTTCTTTGTGTTTGGGGATATATTTGAAGAATGTCTGCAGAATGTGGAGAGAGTATTGTCAAGATGTGAAGAAAATAATCTGATCCTAAACTGGGAAAAATTCCATTTCATGGTTAAAGAGGTACTAGTTCTAGGACATCTGGTCTCAGGTAGAGGGATTGAAGTTGATAAAGCCAAGGTTGACATCATTCGTCACCTTCCATCACCCAAAACTGTCAAGGAAGTAAGGTCTTTCTTAGTACATGCTGGTTTCTATAGAATATTAATCAAGGACTTTAGTTCAATCTTCCGTCCCCTTTGTTCTCTACTAGTAAAGGATGCTCCATTTGTTTGGACATAAAGTTGTGAGGGTTCATTCTCAACCCTCAAATCCTCTATCACCACTCCTCCCATCATGAAATCTCCAAATTGGAACCTTCCTTTCGAACTTATGTGTGATGCTAGTGACTTTACTATAGGATCTGTGTTGGGACAACGTTGTGATAAAACTCCTTATGTCATTTCTTATGCAAGAAAATCCTTAAATGATGCCCAAATAAAATACACCACTGAAAAGGAGTTACTTTCTATTGTGTTTGCCTTAGAGAAGTTTAGGTCCTACCTCTTAGGATCCCCCATCACTGTGTTCACTGACCATTCTGCAAGAAAATACCTCTTCCAAAAACAAGATGCTAAGGCTATACTGATTAGGTGGGTCCTTATCTTACAAGAATTTGACCTCACAATCAAGGATAAAAAGGGTGTTGAAAATGTTGTAGCTGATCACCTCTCTAGGATGGAATTCAAAGACAACTCAAATCACCTTTATGTGTCTGATTCATTTCTTGATGAACATCTATACTCTATGAGTGACCGCCCTTGGTGTTCTGACATAACCAATTTATTAGTTACGGGAGTCATTCCAAAATTCTTAGGGACTCAAGATAGAAGGAAATTCCTTTCTAATTTTAGACACTATGTGTTTGATGATCCATACCTCTATAAGTTCTGCCCTGACCAAGTCATTAGGAGGTGTGTCCCAGAATTTGAACAAGAGTCCATCCTTAAATTTTTTCATAGCGAGGCATGTGGAGGTCACTTTTCATCTAAGAAAACATTTTATAAGATTCTTAAATGTGGTCTCTTCTGGACCACCCTCTCAAGGGACTCCTACACATTTTGTCAAAGTTGTCCTAGGTGTCAATAAGTAGGGTCCATCACAAAAAGGAATCAAATTCCACTCACTCCCATCTTAGTGGTTGAAATCTTTGACTGTTGGGGAATTGATTTCATGGGTCCCTTCCCAAACTCTAGGGGTTATATTTAAATTCTTTTAGCTATCAATTATGTCTCCAAATGGGTTGAGGTCATTCCTACAAAAGCCAACGATCATCAAACTGTGAATAGATTTCTCAAGGAAAATATATTCTCTATATTTGGAATTCCTAGGTCTATCATTAGTGATCATGGAACTCATTTTTTCAATATTCCATTCTCATCACTCATGGAAAAATATGGAATTTCTCACAAAGTTTCCACTGATTACCACCCACAGACCAATGGTCAAGCTAAGTTAGCAAATAGGGAGATTAAGAATATTCTTGAAAAAACTGTCAATATTTCTAGGAAATATTGGTCCGAGAAACTCTTGGATGCTCTTTGGGCATATCGTACAAGATACAAAATCATTTTAGGAATGTCCCCATATAGGTTGGTTTATGGTAAAGCATTCCATTTACCAGTGGAGATTGAAAATAAGGCTTTTTGGTCAATTAAGAAAATGAATTATGACCTCTCATTGGCCGAAAAAAAGGAGATTAGATCTCAATGAACTTGAGGAACTTAGGATGGAGGCTTATGAAAATTCAAGGATCAATAAAGCTAAAGTACAAGCCTACCAATCTCGAAATCTTAAAACCAAACACATTGAACCGGGTAAACCTATTCTTTTGTATAGTTCTAAACTTCATTTACACCCGGTAAAGTTGAGGTCTAGATGGTCAGGTTCATACATAGTGCATAAGGTGTACCCCCATGGGGATGTTGAAATTCAAGATCCCACCAATGGTAAAACATTTAAAGTTAATGGTCATAGAGTCAAACCATTCATAGAACCATTCCAAAAACATGAAGTTGATGAAGAATTGTGTGAACCTACCTTAGATGATGAAAATAATTAATCAATTAGGGGTCCATGTCGGGATAACGATGTTAAACAAAAGCACTACATGGGAGGCAACCCGTGGTTTTCATGTTTTATTTTATTTAATTAAAATATATATTGTTGACCTGTTCTTCTATTATGAGTATGGATGGGTACGAAAGGGGAGCACCATATTCATTTGTGTCACGTGGTGTGATCCTTGAGTAATACCTTACCCAGAAATCTAAAAATAAGAAAATGTATCATCATTTTATTTTATTTTATTTTTATGTGTTTGTAGGTTAAAATAAAATAATAATAATAATAATAAATAAAAATATAATAATAATAAAAAGGCCACAGCGTAGGTCATGGGGAAAACCCCGTTACAACCGGCGAAACCACAGGGATTCGAACCCGGGACTGAAGGGAGACAGGGGTGCGCGCTTACCACTGACCTACGACTTTTTGTGCTTCCTTATTCTATAATTTTTATATATATACTTATATTTTACTTTCTTTATTATATAAATAAATATATATAGATATATATATTGTTTTTTTCTTTCTTTCTTTCTTTCTTCATTTTTCTACTAGGGAACTCTGCAAGTGACATGGATATCAAAGGACTAAATTAGAGCAACAAGAACTTCAACTTCAACCACCAGGTGACTTCATTCCATGATCCTCATATTTCAATTTCCTTTTTGAAATTCCCTTACCTGCCTCTTCTCCTTCTAAATTTTCATTTCTTCAAAAACTGGGGACAGTGTTATTTTAAGTTGGGGGGAGATAAAATAAAAAAATGCTTTTCTGTCAAAAAAAAATGATGAATGATTTGAAAAAAAAGTGTGTAAATGGAAGGAAAAATTCCTTTAACTTTGAACATAGTAATACACATTTCACACTTTTAAACTGAATATCAAATAATTTAGCATGCCCCGATTCTGATTTTAATCCTTGTATAATTTCATGAGCATAGATTTTGGAAAGTTTGGCTATCTAATGTGATATTTCTTTTTTTATATTTTCCTCCAAAAAAAAGAATCACAATGCACATCCTTTGGATAGTGGGGTATTAGTTTGAGTTCATGGGGTCCCCCAAATAAATATCATAGGTTTGGTGATCATTTTAGTTTTAATATGAGTATTCAAAAAAATAATAAATTTGCGCGTAGAGCAATGAAATGACCAAATGCGTGGCTTTCGGCACTTGGGGATCGTGACTCCATAGTTGTCTGGCCCAGAGTTAGTAATTTTATCTATATTTTTGGTAATTTGAATTTGTTTTTGACTAAGTTAACTCTAGATGATGCCTGAGTATGTGGGATTCACTTGGTGCCCTAAGTTATTTGATCCTGGTAGTCATCAGCAAAGTCTCGCTACAGGGGTTGACTCTTTTGAGTGCAATTTCAATTACCATGGCAAAATTGCAAAAACAAAAACAAAAACAAAAACAAAAAAATACAATAAAAAAAATTGAATACTCATCTTAGTATTGAAATATTATTCCACCTAGTGCTTCCATAATTTCCCCCTTGAATAAAGATGAACCCCCATGTCTATTGTGATACACAACACATCCTCATACTTAATTGATATTGGATGAACTATGGCGATGATTTTGAACAAAGGAATGAGCTTGGGATTGGGATCTACTTATGAAACTATCTTGTATTAAAATATTTTGATGGGTTTCATGATTTTTTGGTATAAGGGTTTTGGGTGATCATTGTGTATTAAAATGTTTTTGGAAAAGGGAATTCAAATTTCATATTGTTGAGATACATTTTGCTCGGGACTAGAAAAACTCAAGTTGGGGGTGTGATTATCCACTAAATGAGGCTAATATTCATTGTTAATATATATAATATTAATTTTATTTATTATTCATAAACACCATTTTAGTTCATTTTACACTTTGAACATCATTTCACGTTATGATTATAATTCCTTCTTAAAATGCACTATTATGTGGTACATTTTTTAACATCATTTAAAGTACCCAATGATTCATCTGATTTTAAAGAATTTAATTATCCATATTTTAACTTGAAATTTTGGGAAATTTATATACACTTCAATATTAACATGTTTCATTCAGGGATCAATGGATAATTCATGCAAGAAGATGGAGATATTTTGTGATGAAAGGTTACAATTCTGAAGAAGTCAGATTGGACACCAGCCCACTGATTCGAATGTGGGGCCCAAAATAAAGTCCCAATGAAGCCCAAATTTCGTGAGATTCTATAATACGTGTAGATTAACAAATAATTATTCATGATCCAATACTAATTATGCCTCCATGGTGGTCATTATGGTGTCCTAATTTGGAGATAAAATTCTGGTCTAGATTCTGCGGCCCAAAAACATATTCTACCAATATGATCATATCTCGGAATCCATAACTAAAAATGGGCCCAAATTTTCTAGGAGGTTAGGGAACATCTGGGGATCCATTTTCTTATTATATGGACCACTCTGATTCTGTCATCTAGAAGGACTTAAAAGCACGTCTTTTCGGTGGATGAAAGTTGGCTGCCACCTCGGGTCAAGTGTGGAAAAGTCCAAGTTCCACAAGATTTTCACCACCCTAAGCCTACCATAATCAAGTGGGATGCTTTGTACTATTGTAGGCTCGACCCAAGGCTCCCAAAATTCCTATTTAAGGCAGTGGTGGTGGAGGAGTTTTTCATCTTTGGTGCTTTGTTCAATTGTAATGTTATGCTGCGATTTTGTTGTCTCAAGTTTGTCTTTCACATGTAAGTTGTTCAATTCACTTTAGTTTCTTAATAAAAGCTCTTATTTTCCTCTTATTTTGTTTTTATTAATATAAATTTGATATATTTGGTTCAAGGTGTGAATTTATTCACATCAAACCTTGTGAAATTATTCACACAACGGTGGAGTGAACATTTTCTTTTTATTGTTTTCTTTACTTCTTCAATTCCTCCCTCATTAGTCTACTTTCCGCTTCCATTAAAACCATAGAATAAATGGAGGGATAAACCAATTATGGGTTGATCCAAGTGAGTATAAAGGGGTTGTATTGGATGTTATTTATCACCCCATTAATGTCTAATCACTTCTTTAATTGAGATTTTTATTTGATGATTTTTAAACTCCATCGTCCTTGTTGAATTTAAGGACACACACTTCAAGTGCTAATACGAACCTTTATCTTGAAGTGCTCAAAACTTTGATCCTTCAAGTGTATAGGTGATTAGTATTAAAGGGTGTAGGTATTAAACCAGTAAGTGGTGATGTTGTTTTATCTTCTTAAATGAACCCATCTCAAATATAAGAAATTGAAATCATTGAAAAGGAAATACGTCTAATCCACCCCAAGTGATAACCTAGGATCAACCCACTCTTTTAAATTGAATTCACTTAAGTATCTTAGAGTTAATTTAAAACCATATTAAATCAACCAAATTTGGCTACTTCATAGCCAAAAACAATCCATAGAATGTACGTGTCTGTAGGTTACTTCTTAGGTCTCTGAGAATTCGATAACCCAAGCTAAACTACAAGGACCGTTCTACCTTCATCTCTTGGGTAAATTTGAGCGTGAATAAATTGCCTCCCACATGATCTTCATCAAGCATGTGGGATTAAGACAACAACTCTATTAGTGTAAGTTATGTACAATTCTTCATTTATAGCATACATGTTTTTGGGTTTCATGTATGCAGATACTAGATTTGGGTTTTTAATTTGTTTCCACTATTTATTTTAATCATTAAACTCTCCATATAAACCCATCAAGTCTAATGATAAAATTTCCTTGATAGAAAGCAACACATGAGAAATTTATAGGGATAAGAACCCTTTTATCAACAAATGGATGATCATGCATACATTTAATTATTTTCCTTATCACCATTGATTCTAGATGACCCAAACTATCTTGTCATATGATAAATGTATCATGGTCTGTGAACTTTTGGTTTATCATATTTTTTTCAATTGTACATATATTGGCATAGTATAAGTAGGAGGGAAGTCTTGGAAATTTCTCTTGAATTAGTTTGTAATCATTATTAATGCTTATTATATAAAGGCATTAAACATCTCTTTCATCCATAGTCTTGATGTGACATCCATTTTCATGGGTATATTTAAGGCTTAATAAATTTCATCAAGACTTAGGAGAAAAAACATTATTTATTAAAATGTGTGCACCACAAGGTAGACATATTTTTTCTCTTATGAAGTCTTTGATTGATTTCACACTACTAGTTGATATACTTATATGAGCAGTTCCCATATTAAGGTTGATAAAATATTTTTTATATTTAATAATTGTGTGTGTTGTGGTGATATCAGTGAGAAAAATATCTTCATCACAAAAATTAATCATGACAGAGTGATTCATAACATCCATTTCCATTAAAAAAATAAGACATCCATATAAGGAAATGAAATAAAACATGCAATATTTATTGAAAATCATTACAAAACTAAAATTAAATATCCATCAAAAGAATTTACACATGGTCTATATGCTCAATTCATTTAGGGTTTACAAAATAATTAGAGATGTCAAAATTCATAAAATCATCATCATATTTCAAGGTATAGTTAGTAAAGTTTGTTTTGATGCATTTTTATTTCCATTTGATTGATTGTTGATAAATATCAACAAAATTCTTTGAAACATAACATGTATATGACTAGTGACCCTTTATAACACATTAAAATAATTCAATTTCACTATTCTTTGTTTTATTCGGTTGTGTTTGTTTAACATTTGTTCATTTCTGGCAGTTGTAACAGACCAACCTGGGTCAACCAATAATGCCAACTGACTTGGTCTTCCATGAGGCCCGAATTGTGTTCCAAATCACCACAGGTTGGCAATAAGCACTAGGTTATCATAAAAAGAAATATGGGAATGATTTCACCCTCTAACAAACATATGATGAGATAAAAATAATCAGAGTATCACATCTATTATTCAAGATACATCACATGTCAAAAAAACCAAACTATAAAGGTAATATCCAACAACTAGATAACAAGTTCTAAATGAACAAACTGGAATACCATCAACATAGAACACTAAGAATCCCATGGGTCCATCTCTATGTGACCATATGTTACCAGTATCCCAACCCATCGGAATACAACATGATCTAGGTGAGTCTCCCTCTATATGATGCCCTTCCCTTTACCTGTATCCTATAAATTCAAGGCTACAGATGCTCAAAGGAAAAATTAGGGAATGAGCACTAAAGATCAGTAGGATACCACAAAAAAAATATATACAATGTCTATCCACATTCATCTATTAATTCTTGTATTAAACTGATTTCTAAAACTTTTCTAGAATAAGTCATTTTCCCATATAAAATCATTATTTGGTTTACTTTTAAAAAACATGTCATATTCTAATAAGAAAAATAATATGACATGATAGATATATATCCATGTGGAATAAGAAGATGTATAAAATAGGTTTCAAGCATCAATATCCATATAAAGTGGGAAAATAATCATATTAAATAAACATGCATGTAATGTATCCACAAAGAACTAAAGGGACAATCACAACACAAGGGTGTACACAACTAAGACAAACAAACACTAGATGGAATAAGTGAATCCTAAAGTCCAGGAACCTTGGTTCCCTGGAAAGGATACCCACTAGAAATAATGGCATCATGGGAACCTCCCCTAGTGATAAATTACTCCACTAGAGCTCACATATGTCTAGTTTTATCCCATGCCCCTAGGTCTTTCCAATGTTCTATAACATCATCATTACAATCAAGAAAACAAATTCATGTTTCAAAAACATTTTCCAAGGAAAATACATTTCATTTTCATGACCAAATTTTAATAAAACATTTTCTATAGTAATTCCCCACCCCTTTCATGCTTGAAAAACCATTTTTAGATCAAAACCATCTTTGAGGCATTTTACAAAACACAACGTGTGTATCAAAATGATTTTAAACAAAAAACCATTTTTATAAATCATTTCCACATCCATAAAAAATCAAATCCACCTCACATGGATTTCAAACCATCAATTTAATAAATCAAAATCAAAGGAAATCATAAGAACACAAGGCATGTCAACGGATAAACTACAGGATAGAGACACCTAACTCAAGAGAAATGAAAATCTCACTGCCTTTGAAACTGGTGATAGGAAATGAATAGATCTATTCCTCACGATCCTTGATCTACAAGGAGTATTCCCAAGAAGAATGGAATCACCCAAATCTATCATTGGATGAGAGATTAACACCCAAAACCCCTTCATGGAACATGCTAGATCTGGAATCTAAGCCAATGGGTAGAGATAAAAAAGTTTAATATAAGGAAACCAAGTCAAGGATGCATTAAAACCTCCCATAAAGTTTACACACAACTAGAGTAATTGTCCCCAAAATATTAGGTGCCAAATGGTCATTTCAAAAAAACTGAAATCGCCTCCACCATGACCATGGTAGATTTTCCCAGGAGATAGGCCACAGGGACTGACCATGGACTAGTGCTCAAAACTAGTCCATTTTGGCCCACCACGACCTACACCATGATGTGGTTAAGTCTCTATGGTCATGGTCAATAGCACGTTTCACCTGAGTTCATGTTCAACCACTAGGCATTTTAACCTTGCTCGTTTCATACAGGAAACTCACAGGTACACCATGACCTCCACTATAACTGTGGTCCTACTCATGTTGCATAGAGGAAGACTAAAAACCAATTTTAATCCACAAATAAGCCAAAATCCTTCTCCCAACTCCTTAATGACCTAGAAAAAGAAAATAAATGGTCAAAAGAGGCTTTGTACCTAATTCTAAAAGTCAGGGTGTGACACTTATCCCCACCATAAAAGAATTTTATCCCCAAAAAGGCTAAGAATCATGAAACAAAAAAGAGATAAGGTCATCATTACACCATCGAGTCCTCACACTTCCATGTCTCATGCTTATCCCTACCACACTTCCATCTCACTCGAACCAATGGAATCACTTTGGAATGTTGCACCTCATCCTATTGGTCCACTATCTAAACATGTCTTTCAATCGTTAAGGTGTAGAGTTTAATCTCAACGTCATCTAACTAGATCACATGGTATGGATCCAAATGACACCTCTTTAGTTGGGAAACATGGAACACATCATGGATAGAGGTGAAATGAGCAAGTAGGTCTAATCGATAAGCCATCTTCCTGAGTCACTCCATAATCTCAAATGGGTGAAATAATGAGGTGCTAACTTACCATGCCTCCCTAAAAATCTATGTCTCAACCAAGGTGAAACTTTGAGAAAAACCTGATCACCTAACTCAAATTAAAATGGACCATGATGTCAATCAATGTATGATTTTTGGTGACACTGAGTTATCTCTAATATTTTCCTGATCAAATACACAATATTTATCATCTCCTGAATAATTCTCAGTCCAACTAGGGGTCATTCTCCAATATATAACCAACAAAGAGGTGATTTGTAAAAGGCCCCACATATAAGGCATCAAAAGGCATCATGTTGATCAATGCCTCATAATTTTTATTCTAGGAAAACATCACTAAGGGAAGATGTTTCTCCCAAGATCCACTAAAGTCAAACATACATGACTGAAGAATTTATATCAAGAATATGGATGGATCGCTCAATTGGACATCCATCTAGGGATGGTATTTTATGCTCAACTTCAGCTAAGAACCTCTTAATTCCTGTAATCCATTTTAAAATCAGGGTGTGAAGCAAGGTTCACTATCTAAAATGATAATCGCTAGCACACCATAGAGTCTAATAGTCTCCCACACATAAAAGTTTCCAAGATACTCTACCTTTTTTGACACCTTGATAGGTAGGAAATGCATTTATTTCATGAGTAGATCAATAATTACCTATATTTCATCCTTACCACTAGGATTTTGAGGTTTCCCAATCATTAAGTCCATGAATATCTTATCCCATTTTCATACTAGAATGGGAATAGGTTACAACAAATCAATAGGACTATGACGTTCCACCTTAATTCTATGACACGTAAGGAATAGATACACAATCAAAATTGATCACCTCATTCTCAACCACCAGTAATGATGTCTCGAGTCGTGATACATCTTGGTCACTCCTGAGTGCATAGACAAATTAGACTAGTTTCCATTATCCATTAATTCTTATCTCAGATCCATCATAATAACCATCCTACCTCAGAAGCGCAACACCCAATCAAGAGACTGAGACCACTCACCTGAGGTATCCCCACCATAAATATTATTTTTAAAGAGTTGAAACTCTATATCCTCATCATGTGTAAGTCAAATCTAATCATCCATAAATGATATAGCCTAATCATAATCTAATAATACTTGTTCATCATATCTCCCTTAATCCAAGCACATCTTGGAAAACGAGCTCATCAAGAACCACTCTCCCACTAATTCCCTCACTACCCGAGTTAGAAATTTCGTATTCAAAGCATTTGTGACCATGTTTCCTTTTTCAGGGGTGTATGTAATATCAAAATCAAAGGTCTAAATGTACTCTACCCAGTTTCTTGGTCTCAAGTTCAAATATCTCTGATTGAAAATATACTTCAGACTCTTATGGTCTGAATACACTGTAAACTGCTCCCCGAAGAGGTAGTGGTGTCAGGACTTAAGAGTGCACATCACCAATGCCAACTCAAGATCATGAATTGCGTATTTATTCTCATGAGGTCATGATTTATGAGAGCCATAAGCTACCACATATCTTCTCTACATCAGAACATAACCCAAACCCGTACCTGAGGCATCATAGTAAACATCATATCTCAAACCTAACTCAAGAAGAATCGAGAATGGAACTGAAATCAATATCACTTTCAACTCCTCAAAATATCTCTGGCAATGATCACTCCAAATGAACTTCACACCATTATGAGTTAACTCTTTCATAGGAGATATAATCTTGGAGAAGTCCTAAAAAAAGTGCCTGTAATAACCAGCTAATCCCAAGAAACTCTAGATCTCAAACACTTTCCTTGGATGATCCCAAGGCATCACTACCTAAGTCTTTTTGGGATCCACTAAGTCACCTTTATCAAAAATCACATAGTCAAAAAAAATCACTTATTGAATCTAAAATTGAAATTTGGATAGCTTCTTATATAGATGACGTTCTTTCAAGATCCCAAGTATGATTTTTAAATGCTCGACATGATTTTTCTCCTATCTGGAATAAAAAAGGATATCATCCACAAAAACAACCATGAAAGAATCTAAAAATCAATGGAAGATTTTATTCGTCAAATCCATAAACACCACAAGAGCATTAGTAAGGCCAAATGGAATGACTAAATACTCATAATGCCCATCCTACTTTGAAAAGAGTATTGGAAATTCCCATGGTGAAAAACTAGAATGAATAAGTCCCTTAGCTTCAAGATCCTAAAGCTTAACCTTTAATTCTTTCAATTCATCAGGTGTCAGGTAAGGAAATGGGCCTCATCCCTAGAAGCAAGTCTATAGAAAACTCAAGGTGGTATCCTAGGGAAATTATCTAGGAAAACTTCGGGATACTCACTCACCACCGTAGGAAGAGGGCTACCAAGACATGGATCAATTGAATCGAGAAACATTTCTAACTGGAATGGGATCATCTCAACTCTAGGGGAAACAGGACATGCTCTCCATAATCTAGGATCTCATTCACCCTGAAATACATGAATGACTTAATTGAAAGAAATTGACCCAACAATGATAGAAATCAATCTAGTCTTTATAGTTAATCATTTGATCTACACCAAAGATAAGATCAAAGATGTCAAGACCAAGAACTTGAAAATACCATAAGGATTCATGGTTAATGATCATAACCCGACACTCGAGACATCTAAAAATATACTCTAAATTCTTTTCCAAAGGAGTGGAAAGAGTCATCATGAAAGGAATAAAATATGACTATAAGCCCAACACATTGGTAATCTTGGACGATATAAAGGAATGAGTTACACCAGTGTCAAAAAATTCCATAACCATAGAATATAAAATAAACACCAAACCTCTCACAATAGTTAGCTTTACCTCAGACTCCTCTGGTTCCCATTCTACTACATACAGGAATCCAAATTCATCTTGACCATTATTCACTACTTGAGCATCACTCTTGGCATGAGGTTGAGATCCCAACCCTTTTTTACACGTCTAATCTAAACTAACAACCCTTGGTGAAGGTGGATCCAACTCAACTTCCCTAAGATTCTCTCTCGTATAAATGCTAAAGATTACCAGATTTCTCACATGCGTAACATACCTTGGGTTCTACCTTACATTCTCCCACACTAGTAACAGACCACTTGTCCCCAACCTAACATCCACTATGCACTCCTTCCACCACATCAATGTTGGTAACACCATTTCCACTTATGTCCAAATGAAAAACTCTAGCAGCCTCCTGCTATCACTGGTGCTCCGGAGAGTCCTGTATTCCTAGATATATCTACCTCAGATATAACTTCCTTGTATACAACCTCCATGAAGGTGGGTAGGCATATAAGAATCAACATAGACGGAATATTATCCCACAAACCCATCTTGAACCTTCGCGCCTTGAGATAGCCATTGGAGACAAGATCTGGATACAGGTTCACTAAATCGATAGACCAAGTACTATACTCTAAAACAGAATGATCTTCTTTCTCCAAGGTTAATAATTATCGATTCTTCACCACTCGCAACATTTTAGGATAAAACTATTGATTGAAGGCCTTATTGAAAGTATTCCAAGTGAGATCTTCATGAAACTTGGATTGCATAATAGATTCCCACCACTTCCTTCTTGGCCCCTCAAGCATATAAGTAGTGAAACAAACCTTGGAGTCTTCTAGAGTCTTAAGGTAGTGGAAAATACTCTTAATAATCTCAATCCATTATTCTAATTCCTATGGACCCTTGTCGCTGTGAAATATTGGTGGACGCTACTTAGTGAACTTCATAGCATGGTCCACATGTTCTAGTTCAACAATGGATACTTGGCCATTGGTATGGACCATTCAGACTATAATTTCCACCAAAACCGAGTCAGCTGAAGTATTCGTCTACAGGGCTCGCACCGTATTTTCCTCACTAGTATTTAGAGATGTTATTTTCAAAGGAGTCGTATTCTACAAAACAAAGGGAACAAAAACCATCAAGAAAAAAATTGATTCCTTTATCATAAACTGGATTTTAAAGAATTGGATGTAACACCCCAAGCTTCCATGATACGCTTCTCTTTAAATAATACAGCAGCGTGTGTTATACACAACTTCGAGTTCTAACACACAACAACCAATCATACTAGCCGTTAAGAATAGTAGTACCCACTTTTTAAAATTTTATACATTTTATATTTCAAAATGAACTTTATTTTTGGATTCAGAATATCAAAATTAGCTTAGGGTGAAATTTTGGTACTTTTCGGATAACTTTCATATTTTTTAGGAATAGTGAAAATTACTAAATGTTAATTAAAAAAAATTTAATCGAAATAATTAATAGTGATAAATTATGAATTTGAGTGGTTTTAAAGTATATTTAGAATATATTTTTACCATTTAATACAATTTTGGTCATTGGACATAATTTCACATTTAAACTGGACATAAGTAAGTGTCAATCTTTTAATAGTTATTATTTCTTAAAAACACGCTATTTGTTTTGACAACGAGAATTAATTTAAATTAATTAATGCAGCTTATATGTTTTTAATTAGGTAAAATAGACATCATTTTTGAAATCATAATATCAAGTATATATTAGGCCAAATTTTTTGTATTTTTCTGAGAAACATCAATTTTTGATGAATAGTGAAAAACACTGAATTATTGGTTAAAACTGATTTTTTTTATTTAAATAATTATTTATTTTATTTAAATTAATTTATGTAAAAATAGATACATAATAATTATATAAGTTCATTGTAATTCGTTGGATTCAGTTTATAATAATTTTAGATATATAAAAATTTTATTGAACTTTTCACCGTCTTTTACCCACCTCCTAGGAGAATTTGAAAATTCCCATAAAACTTAATTTTACCGCTTTTGTGAGTTAAATTTAGAAAATTCAAGAGACACGGTTAATATCAAGGAGTAAAATGTGGTTCAATAAGATAAAAATAATTTTTTGGTGAATAGTAACTTTTTACTTTTATTTACCGCAGTTAAAGGTAAATAGGGTAATTCAAGGTAAAAAGAATATTGTAATAATTCAAAATTACATTAACACATGTCCTAAACTTATTGGATGAGTAATGGACGACCATGGGAATATTTGGTTCAATTTTGGGACCCCATGAAGCCACTTATGAATGATAATGACATTTTAGATTAATTAATTTAATGTAAAGGCAAAATTGACATAAACAAAAACCTTTTAGTAATTAATTTTTATATGATGTTATATAAGTAATATTTTTTACTATAAATATTAATTAGAAATATAAAAAGATTTACTACATAATGGTATTTTATTTATAATTTTTAGATATTAAATAATTTAATTTATTTATGATTCAATGATGATGCAGTAATTACCGTATTAATGAAAGATTAAGATAATTGATATTATAAATACCCAAATAAATGTAATTTGAGACTTTTTATGAATTATAATAATTTTCTAGGTTAATATGACATATTAGTATTGGTTATATGATTTTTTTGAAAATTAATAATGCTGTTATGAATTTATCAAAAACAAAATACACAATAGTGCCAAAATTGACATAAAAGAGTTTTTAAAAAAAATATTATATTATTAATTGATATTATATTCCTAAAAATCTAAGGTTCGGCCAAAGGACTTATATAATTATAGGTGTATCATTAATGGACCACTTGGGGGTTGATTGGAAGTTTATAATAAGTTTATTAACCATATAATATAAAAATACAAAGTGACATGGTAAATGTCAATCTAATTAACTAAGAGTTAAAACTAAAAGATAAGGTTAATATAATGACCCAAACCTGTCTAAAATCTATTGGTTGAAAGGATTTAGACCCATACCCACATTATACTTTGAATAATACACTTTTGAGCCATTAGAAACTGAATATTAATTTATTATAAATTAATACTTTAAGTTTTTCCTAAAGAGTCCCTCCTCCCCCTTATAAAAGGACACAAATTCTAACCAATTCTTCACACCTTAAAAGTATTTTGTCTCAGACAAACCCTACCCAAATAATCTCTAAACTTCTCTCACTTAAACCTATAGGCCTTATTTTGATCAGAAATCCAACCTAAGGATCCCTTTTGATCAAATCAAAAGGAAGAACTCGAAGAAGAGGTAATGTTTTCACCACCCTCTTTCAAGTTTCTTTCTTCTTCAACTTCTTATTTCTTTGTTATTTAAATTATAAAATAATAAATCCATTATCTCTTATATATTTTTATGTTATTATAAATATGGTACAACCATATTCAGTATTCTATCCATCCCTTGAATGACATGTCACCATACGTGCGTACGTACGACTTACCGTCTCCACGTCGTGGTGTAATTGTTATTCAATACATTATTATTTGGATGGGTATAATAATGATGTGTAATTGATGTAAATAATAAATATAACATGATAATGATTCTGTATATAAGATATACCATCCAATTATATATTATTTTAATATCAAAAAAATGATATTGTCGCTCGTGCGTACGTACGGACTATCGTCTCCACGAACACGATGAGATTCATTCCCCATCATATCCATTCAAGAAAAATTTTCATTTGATGAATAAAAATAATGTTTAAGGACTTGATATCATTATGTATATGAATAATATACAACCTATGGATAACAAACACGGATTATGTAACAAAACATATAAAAGAAAACGAGTAAGTGAACACCCGAAACGACGATAATACTAAAATATTATTAAAAAATCAATATTAAAAGATCATATATGATATCATATTTATTTATAAGATTCTTGTATAATTTAATAACAATGATTTAACTATTATACATGAGTTTAACCTACCCTCAACCAAGGAAAAGTACAAGGTAAGGGGTTTTCATCTCACTCCTTATTCCCGTGAGATTCATGCCATATTGCCACTATTACCTTTTGTGTGGTGTATGTACTGCCCATAATTGTATTCTTTATGTAATACACTTTAATTTATGTGTATTTACATATTCATTGTATGATACCTCTTTCATGGGGTGTATGTTTCATAAGTTACCAAATTGGTAAGGGTTTATTTCACAATCTCTTCATTATCCGAGGTTATTTATACATAATTATCTACTGGGACCTCTTTATCATCCACATACATGTTTCTTAAAAATGTATTTAAAAACATTCTTACTATTTTACATAATATGGGTTAAAGTCATTTATACCATTGTTTGACTTTTTATAAGAATTTTATAAAGGAATCTTTTCGTCGTTTTCCAAACAAGGTCCTTTTTAACCTTTTCGACAGAATTAAGGTAAGAATGTCTTTTTTTTATACGACGGGTACGTCTATTTTCCGCCGTTATAAAATCTTTGAAGCTTCCCTTACAAGCTTATAAGAATATTTTCAAAGTAAATGTTTTCTTTTATAATTATGTGACTTTTAAATGATTTCAAAATAAGAGATTTTTTCCTCAAATAGTTTTGATTTCATCTATGTCAACATCCTTTGATAAATTTTACACTTGTTTGAAGTTTATTTATTATGATACAAATATTCCTATTGTATTTAAGGTTTTGTGATATGTTTGACTATGGATGAGTTATTTTTATTCCATTAATGGTTTATGATTAATGTTTTGGCATTTCGTATGCTAGTTTTAATACGAATGTTTATGTTATATTTCATCCTCTTCTTAAGATGAATGTGTTGGACTAGTATGTTCCGGGTTGGGGACCGGTAAAAGTAAGCCCTCCGGGTTGGGGTCCGGTTACAGCAAACCCTCCGGGTTGGTGTCCAGTTATTAGAGGCACTCCGGGTTGGTTTCCAGTTATTAGAGGCACTCCTGGTTGGTGTCCGGTTATTAGAGGCACTCCGGGTTGGTGACCGATTATTAGAGGCACTCCGGGTTGGTGTTCGGTTATTAGAGGCACTCCGGGTTGGAGTCCGGTTAAAGAGGCTCTCCGGGATGGAGTCCGGTTACATAGACTCTCCGGGTTGGGTTCTGGTTACAATTGTCCCTTAGGTCTTGGCACGAGGCCTTTACACGTAAATTAAAGTTCGACATTATGCATTCCATCATTATGAAAGTGGTTAGTGATATTGCATGTGATTATTCAACTAGTAGAATATCCATGTGAATAAGTAAATGGCATTACTTCATTTTATTTTTGTCATATTATGCTGAAGTTCAAGTTTAAAAGGCTTTTGTTTTAGTTATACATTGCCTTAAATGTTTATGCTTATTTATGAAAATTTTCATTGTATTGTTATCCTTACTGAGCATCTGAGCTCACCTCTTTCTATGTTTTATTTTTCCCAGGATTCCAAGAAGTGTATTGTGATTGATATGCAGGGTTAAGCCAAAGGAATAATGGCATTCATAAAGGATTATTTATGTTGTTTTGTATGTTATAAATTATAATGTAACATTCATGTATGTAATCTATTTTCCAAGACTGCTAAATCGATCGGTCCTTCGGGACTTGATTCCTTATAATCATGCCAATATATTAAAATAATGCACCGACTCTGGGTAACTGGGGTCGGGGCGTTACATTGGATACCAAAGTCTAAACTTATAAGCAAAGATTCTAGACAAAACTAAACTTATAGTGATAACTCAAGGCTTGTCATGGAAGTGAGCTTACTAGGCACACTCCTACACTACCTCTTGAGTTTTGACGGTCCTACCTCCAATCTATCAACAATACCTAGACACAAGAGGGTGAGACACAAGCATGAGCATAAAATTTAATGATAACCTCTCTTTGATACCAATTTGTAACAGACCAACCTGGGTTAACCCGTAATATCACCTGACTTGACCTGACATAAGGCCCGAAGTGCATTCTCGATCGCCACGGGCTAGCGACAAGCATCGGGGTATCATACAAACAAACACGAGAATGGTTTCACCCTCCAGTAGACATATGATAATATAGAAACAATCAAAGTATCAAAACAGGTGTTTAAGATACACCATATGTCAAAACAACCAAACCATAAAGGTGGCATCCATCAACTGGACAACAGAGTCTAAATGAACAAATTGAAAGACCATCAACATGGAACCTGAAGAAACCCATGGGTCCACCTTTATGTGACCATATGTTACCACCATCCCAGCCCACATGAAGGTGACATGATCCAAGAGAGTCATCGTCTACATGATGCTCTTTCCTTTACCTGTATCCTGCAAAACCAAGGCTACAAACACCCAAAGTTAAAAGTAAGATGTGGGCACTAAAACTCAATAGGATACCACTAAAGAATCTATACAATTTCTATCCACATGAATCCATTGGTTCTCGTATAAAACCAATTTCTAAAACATTTCCAGAAGAAATTATTTTCCCATATAAAATCATCCTTTGGTTTTCTTTTAAAAAACATGCCATATTCCAATAACAAAACAATATTTCGTAACAAATATATATCCATGAGGCACAAGCAGATGTATAAAACAGGTTTCAAACATTAATATCCTTATCAAGTTAGAAAATAAGCATATCAAATGAACAAAAGCTTGATTGTTAACTTTGATTATCTTGCCAGCGACGTTTGTGTTTGGATGCATCTCGACCTCCATAATCCAGGAAAAATAGTTCTTTCAAAAAATGTCGAGACGGAGAAAACCAAACTTTACAGTATTCACAGTGAAAAATAAGACTTACCACTTTATTATCAACCCCTTTGAACAAAGGAAGCTCGTGTTGATAATGTGTTAACTGAACAAACACCGGTGAGAATTGTGAGAAATTTTGAAACCAGAAACACATGATCGTCTATGGTAAAATGAAACATTGATAAAATGTGGAGTTGAATCTTTGTAATGATGACGACAAATGAAATACAATAATGCAAAAGAAGGAAGACAAAAGTTCAAGAGAAAACATGAAAGTTCAAAAATTATGTATTCCATTAACATAGGGACACACAAAGATATATACAACACATAGAGGTTGTAGTCAACAATCCACACTAATCTTAATCTCCTATGTCAACCAAAGAAAATGAAGGGTATAAAGGGGTTTGTGATTAGAATTAGGACACTCACATATTAAATAATTTTCATAAGAAGGATAACTTTTTATATTTTAAATTATACGAACATGAGAACACTCACGTGTTGTTTAGACGCTATACCATTGGATTAGCATAGGCACATGAAATCATTTATACCCGACTATGCTATCCATTTCGGTATCGCTAGCTGTCAGGTTCTGTGCGGCCCTCTTAAAGTTATCGGAGCTTTCAGTAGGAGGGTTTTTTAGGTGAACTCCAATGAAAAACAACTGGAAAATTTGCCAATAGGATCCCGGATAGTTTCAACGGGAAGGCCCTGGCCGCAACGCACCCTTCTTCTCGCGCTTCCAAAGAAAATGATGTGGGACGATCTGGAAGACGAAGTCCACGGGAGCGATCAGTACGCACCGAACCATGAGGACTCTTATCTCAATTTCGACCTCTTGTCCTTGATCTCCAAGCCTCTGGTACGCTCCTTCGCTCCAATTCCATTTCCCATCCTCTGCATTCCCCTCGAAGTCAGGGTTTTCGTTTTTCAAAACTTACATTTCTTTTTCGCTGTTCGTGGCATTCGAACATGCTTGTTATAATCTTTTTCTTTCGTGGCTACCTCCCTGCCTATTCGCGGTTGAAATCGTCGTCCACCGCATTGCAATCTCGAAAGTACTTCGTTTTACCTTTTCATCCTTTCTGATTCCTTTTAAAATTATTTTCGCAGGACTACTATAAGATTCTAGAAGTGGACTACGACGCCAACGAAGACATTATTCGATCCAATTACATCCGTCTTGCGTTGGTTCGTATCCGAAGGAGCTGGTGCTTGTTTTTTTACTCGGATTTCGCGTTGACGTTATATATATATTTAGAAATTTTGGTGCTGCAATTCTAAAAAATAAATAAGTTAAACTATTACTGAGCGTAGGGATGACAGCGGGTCAGGTACCGGTACCGAACCCTAATCCATTTATTTTTACAAAATCATAACCCAACCCCAACCTGTTTATTTTTTAAATTCAATACTCAAACCTTACCTTATTATATTTTTAACTACCCTTTTAACCACCCTAACCCTTTGAATTATTGGATTAGAAATTCAAATATTTAAATTTCATTTATAAAACTAAGATGAACATATCAAAAAATAAGTAAATATATTTTGTAATTGTACTTTATTGAATAACATATTGTCAACGAATTCAAATTTAAAATTTACTTATAAATATAATACGAACCTTACTCAAAATAAATAAATATATTCTATAATTGTGATGTCATTTAAAATTTATTATTGATTAATGAATAATAATTTCCATAATCGGATTCGGGTTTATGACATCCTAAGAGCACTACACTAATCCTATCCTAACCCTATTTAATCGAATCGGGTATCCGGTTAACGGGTACTCTTTACCATCCCAACAGTTGTTGCCATTTCTAAGATTGTCTGATATTTTAGCCATGTTATTTATTTTCTCCCTTATTTTCTCTGTTGAGTATTTTAAATGCCCCATGCAGAAATGGCATCCGGATAAGCATAAAGATCAAGGCAGCACCACTTCTAGATTTCAAGAGATAAATGAAGCCTACCAGGGTTCGTTTTCTTGATCACCCCCCCTGTTTACTGTTTTTTGATGTGATTAAAATAAATGCAATATTTGATGAGTTTCTTGAACGAAGCACTATCAAAACTCAACTTTTATTTTTAGATTTTTTTTACACTGCACCAATTGCATGGATTTTCCAATAGAAGTGTGTCTTCTTTTATTGCATTTCCATCTGGAAGGGTTGCCTTCCTTGTCCCACTTTGTAAGCACATATTTTCATTATGTTTTTATATTAATATTTTAAATTATTTTTTCTTAGTATCGACAAATACAGCTGTAAATGAGAGAGGCTAATAAAGATTTACTAATTAGACCTAAAATTTCCCTGAGCATTTATTTTTTAAGTTTCTTTATCTCAATTATTTATCATCTTTTCTCTTGCAATGTTTAATTTATATCTTTAAGTTTCTTGAATGTTGAATATTTCATCAAAAAGGACTTTTTACATTTTATGAATTTTTTAATTAAATTTTGTATCTTATTTGTTGATTTGAAAACACAGTTTAGTGTGGCTCTGAGCATTCATCATAGGCAATGACTGTTTGGAGCACTTGAGTTTGTATGTTCTATGACTATTGAAATTTTTTTAGGCCCCATCGGGGATGAAATCTTGGCTCTGAATCTGGGTGTGTATTCATATCACCACGCAAGCCACCATTTGTTGTTATCAATATTAAATTTGGCTTCATGTTTTAAGTAGTTGCATCTCAGGATTGTGGATTAAAATTTGATCAAGAACCAACTACTTTGTACATGAATATTCAAAGGAGTGAATATTAATATAAATATCTTACCATTTTTTGATTGCTCTCTTGCATAACATTGATGAAATAATGTCCTAGAGTATTCGTCGTATTCGTAAGGTCATATCAGTTCCCCGCTATGATGAGAACCTTGACATGCTGTGATGATGTTTTTAAATATAGTTCTGCGGTCGGATAACATATTATGATGAGATGCCCCCCATGGTCGGCTGGGGTGGTGAGGTAGGGTAGGGGTTTGGGGCGTGGTCGCGGGGTCGAGTCCCCGGGCCAACGGTTTCTTGCCATTTCAGTTGTTGCATCGTGTGCCGCTTTCGCGGCTGTAACCCACCTTTTAACATATTATGATGCAACACATAGTATATAGAATGTCAGGTGTGAGTACTTGTAAGCGGATGATGCTTCATCTCATGAATTTCGCACTTTGTAATCTCCAATACAAGAGATTATGAGAATAATCCCGCCAGTAGGAATTCCGCATGTTTTGGTGTCATCAGATATTTTTATCTGCGAGCATGTGTAATGGTCCTTAGATTTTAAGATTATTATTAATGTATGTCATGACTTGCGCGCCTACATTTGTTGATGAAAACCGTGACCCATGTGTTCGTGGCGAGGTAGGGTATGTTGGGTGTGTCACGATTGACATGTTATTAATGGATAAGGATGAAGGATGTCCCTTCCATTTTTATGGAAGTTGATATCTTGACATTTTGATTGGAATAAAACCGTTGCATTAAATTTCATGACCATGGTGTAATGACCTGTTTATTTCAGATAGTCAAAGAAATACGTATCGAGCATATAGGTTGGTGACACGGATGTGCAACCTGCTTGATGAGATATTGTGATAAAGAAATTATATTACACAATAAGAATCCTAGATGGCCACACATCAAGTGTTTCTGTCGATCTCGATTAAATCTTATTTGAATTTAATTATTGGAATAAATATTATTCTCATGATAGAAGAATAATTTTATTCAAGTTTTATTGATCGCTAATATTCGTCAGGTAATAAATAAATTTTTATTCATTAAATAAATAATTTATTTAATTATGTGAATATTTAATAAATATTTATTTTATTCATTGAATATTTAATAAATATTTATTCGCTCGTTTGCGAATAAAATATTTATTTAAGTGAATAAAATATTTATTCGGGTATTCAATAAATGCTGAGGAGTTCGAGCGGATCAAGATTGTGTTCGGTGATAAATATTAACTTACAAGCCGATAAAATAATAATATGAATATTAATGCTGAGGAGTTCGAGAGGATCAAGATCGTTTCCGGTGATAAATATTAATTTACAAGCCGATAAAATAATATTTATCATTGTGTGAGTTAGCGCACGCTGTAAAATAATAATAATAATAATATTATTATATGGCCGGAGGTTTATTGAAGATTATAATATTATTTAAAGGCCGATACGTAATTAAATAATATTTTAACCTAAACCTTAGCTCTATAAATAGATGATTATGTCTATCCTATAGAGTTAATCGAAAATTGAGAATAGAGAATCATTGCGCACAACGGACCCCCTCTCGAATTTTCCTCATCTCTTCCTCTCAAGAACAAGAAGAACACCTTCAAGTTCGAAGGATCTTGGAGTGATTAAGAAGAACAACGCAATACAATTGATTCGCTGTGCTAGCACTCAGAAATCAATTGGTGGTGCTCAAAGATCAAAGGAGCGCTTGTAAATCACCGTTAGAGGGATTTTACACTTGAATCCTTACAACGCAACGAAGGTAATTCAAAAGGGTTTTCGGAAGATCAATATCGTCAATTAAGAAAGGATCCTAAGCCGAAATTATAAATTTAACGTGAATGATTATTTCTCAGGGTTTTGGGCAACTCTATATTAAAATAAATTTTAATTTTACGTCTACTAAAGGCGCTTTTGTTGCGCCCAGAACTTGCAGAAACATCAAGTGGGCTGTTATGATTTTGGTGGAAAGTTAGTGCAGCGAATCTTTCCACGGTTTTACGTGGTAAGAGGCTCTTGTAGACTCCACGAATCACTAGGAATTTGTGGGTTAATGCTGGAGAATACACAAATCAGAGAGGGGGCTCAGATTCAAAGAAATAAAAAACCGAAAGAGGTCGATGATCAATTTTCTTGAGAAGAGCAGTTTTCTCTTAAAGTTTTGAAGTTCTTATATACCCAATCTCATTGTAATTGTGCAGGAACAAGAAAATTGTTGTCAGCATTATATAAAAGGGTTCAAAAGACAGATCCCACCCTTCTCGTATTCACTTGATTGAAAGTGTGAAATCGCATGGCATGGATAAAGTCATCCACATTGGTGTCGAAACTTGTAAAAAATATTGCATCTCTTGTTTTTCATTTCATTCGCTGATTTGGTCAGGAATGAAGTTTGATCGTCGTGTAAAATTTTGATTCGCATTACCTAAACCAGTGATGAAGTTTGTTCAAAGGGGTTTGTAAAAATTTAAAATAAGGAAGCACTGATTTATCCCCCCCCTCTCCGCGATTCACACATCTTAGGCTTTTCAAGCGGGGTGTCAAAACATCCAGGTTTTCCTTCAAAGATTCGAAGTCTGATTTGATTCATGCAGTTTTCTACCATTTTTTGAATTTTAGATTTTGATATCATCCTGTTGGAATTTCTCAATGTTGTTGCTACTGAATTATTATTGTCATTATGGATCATATTAACCCTGTCAACAATAAAGGAATTCCCACATTTGATGGGAAAAACTACCGCGTATAGAAGAAGAAAATGCTGCCATATTTACTGTCACCAGGCTTGGATGTTTTGGATGTATTTACAACAATATTCGATAACAATGACACATGCAGATCACAAGAATGTTGGACTTGCCCGAAATGCTATTTTAGTCTCTATCAGAGAAATAAATTTACTTACGCGATGGGCTGCATAACGGCTAAAGAAACATGGGACGAACTTCAAAATATTTACAAAGGTGCTAAGAAGGTGAAAGAGGCTAAGCTGCAAATTTGTTGTATTAAATTTGAAGATGTTTGAATGATGGATGATTATTGATGATTTTTTCACTAGGGTGAATGAAATTGTAAGAACAATCAAAGGTGGAAAAATCTTTGACACTCAACAGTGTTAAAAAAGATTATATGAATTCTCCTCGACAAATTTTATGCTAAGGTATCGATTTTAGAAAATCTTGACTTAGACAACATTCAAATTGATGAACTTTATTTTCTTTTGATTACTTATGAGATGAGAAAATGTTCAGTATTGAAGAAGACAAAAGGTGATGAGGAAATAGCCTTTTAAGGCTATAGAAAACTTGAATATTAAAGAGAAAAATGAAGATCCTTCAACAGATTTTTAAGCGGAGGATCCTGAAGCCAAATTCAATAAAATCATGTTTTTTATTTCAAAAAACACAAGGAAAAAGTAAATATTAGGGGGAAATTTTATTGAAGTGCTTTAACTGTGAAGACATAAGTTACACTGCAGTAAACTGTCTGAAGACAAAAGTTGATGATAGCCAAGTAGAATAATGACAATTTAGTTCTTGAATTTTTTTTTAAGCATGGGTGGCAAGTACAAAAAAGTCAATTAATTCAAGGGAAAAGAAGAAAACATCCTCAAGGAATAAGAGGGGAGATTTCTTATCCAAAGAAGATGTTGACAAGGACAAAGTCAGTGATGAAGATGCGAAAAATTCAATCCATGAAGGTGAAATGACTTTCATTGCCAAAGTTGACGGAAAAGGCTATTCTTCAAGTGAAGATGAAAAAAAGTGATAAAAAAGAGGGACAACATATGAAATATATACTAATAGAAGAATTGAAGGTCTGCCTTCGGAAAAAAAAACATAATTGGAGGAGGTTAAAAACTTAAAGAAGTTATCACATACTCAAAATGGTGATCATGCAATTTGTGTGAAAAAGAAGACCGATTTGTTAAAGGGGATTGAAGATTTAAATGTTCAATTGGCAGAGGAAGTTAATGTAAAAGGAGATGTTTTCTCTAATCTCTGATCCAAGAGAAACGAGGTTGAAGAACATCAAGTAAAATTGTTGGAATCAAAAATTTACTTACAGAAGTTCAAATATGACTTTGAGAAGTCCATGGTTGTAGTTGTTGATTCCCTTAACCCATTGAGTAAAGAAAAAAGGCTTCAAAACAACTTGTTGAATGCCCTGATCATCAAAAACCTCACTCATTTGGCAAGCAAGGTCTTGGCTTTATTTGAGGAGAAGCCATTGACCTTTCAGACAACAAAAATGTACAATTCATTCATCAAAAAGCTGAAAAAATGATTGTAGTTTATTAAAAAATATTGCCATGCAGAGGAAAAATAAGAGTCTTCAGTAATTTTATTTTGAAAAGCGAAGTGCAATGGAGGCCTCAAAATGTCCGAAAACAAAAATTCTGGACAGAACGTGCGTTATGTGAGAAGATTTTTGTTTTTATGGTTATTGTTAGTGCTGCAGTGTGTTCGGGCATAAAGCAATGGTATGTTGGTATAATATACCATCTATGGTGCAAGCTAGAGGTCCCAAATCAAGGGAGACACCACCTCAACAAGCATTGAAAGTGGGGTCACAAAAAAATGCAAAAAAAAAAAAAAAAAAAGAGTTGAAAAATGTGTTTCATGGTTTGGATGAAATTTGTGAAGGGGTGATTTTGTTACCAAAGGATTAGTTTGTATTGGATTTGTTGTCAACCACAGGTTATGCATTGACAATCCATCATGAGAAGATAAATGGTGAAGATGGAGATCATATTATACTTCGCGATGAAAGAAGACCTTGGCAAGACCAAGAGGTGAGCAAGGAGATTCATACAGTGCTATATATAGGATAAAGAGCTAGAGTTACATGGAATTGATACATGGAGGTTCATGAGAGCATGGATTAAAGTCACCAGATTGACTATGGTGGCTTCGACAAAGCACGGAAAGTGAGTAATCCAGAAGAGTACATGGCTCAGAGAGTAGAAGTAGAAGATGGAGTAAAATATGACTCACCATGATTGTCTTTGATGGATGGTTTGAGTACTTGTGATTGTTCATTATGGCCTATTTAAGCAGTGGATGAAGTGAGAGAAGGTTGGATGAAGTTTGAAGATGTCTGGAAGCTGATTTGGTAAAGGAATAAGAAACCATGCTGTAATATTTAATGACACGTTATGATTAAATTGTGGTGATTTTGAAAAATTCTGTTGGCTGACAAAGAAAATACACGCCATAGTGATAAATTACTATGTCATGGTTTTGTAGCGTAAGGTTATGATTAAATTGTGGAGATTTTGAAAAATTCTGTTGGCCGACAAAGAAAATACACGCCGTAATGATAAAGACGTTCAGGGTGCAATGATAAGTCGTAGTATGAAAGGAGTCTGTCTAACACGTCTTGTGGACTACATCGTGGTTTTGTGGCATAAGGTTGAAAGTTGGAGAAGAGTTACAAAGTTTTTCAACACGACAAAGGCGTTCAGGGCGTAATGGCAAGTTGTAGTATGAAAGGGATTTAGATTGTCAAACATGTCTTGTGGACTACGTCGTAATGGAAAGTCATAATTTGTGGAGATGTTTTTCAAAAGTGAATTGGGCTGAGTAATATGCTTATGGAGGTTAGGTCATAACAGGAAACTGTAATCAAGTATGGAGCAAGGTAAGGCGCCATAATATTATTTGTTACGCCATATTGGTTTTATCTGATGGATTTCCTAGAATTCGTTATGTCGTGGTTTTTGGGACAAGAAATTTCACGAGCCGTGATTTTTGGTGGATTCGGTACTTGAGGAAGATTATGCTGTGATTTGGTGGATATCTCCATATTTTGCTGACTTGGAGATTGGTGAAGATGAACTACCAGTAGTGGCGAATGATTGAAATTAACGGCTACTAATGGCCGGAAATTATAACAACAGATGGGGAAGAACAAAGAAACAGTGGGAGGAGGAAGAGAACCTCAGGTAGGGGATTCGCCCTCAACCTGCCAAGCCAAAGGCCGATCTACACTATGTAGCCTATTAGACTCAAACTCCAGGATGCCCTCACATTCACCACCAACCCTTATTTATAACCTCCCTCCCAAACCAACTAATAATATTCCCCAGAATATTCCCTTGGGGCCCACAACATATTCTATATAATATTCCCCCCTAACCAACCTCTCTCCAGGTGACATTCATGGTATCTATCACTGCCGCCGTTCTGAAAAACCACCTTGTCCTCAAGGCGGTGGATTGCATAGGCATGCCAGGCGATCTCCCATATCATCCGTGGTGTAGGGAACTGAGGACAAGGGGTGCTAGTCAGACAGTGGTGCCAAACAATCTTCCAATCCTCCGTTGCAATCCTGTATAAAGTGCTCGTGTCACAGGTGTACGCCACACAATTTCCCAAATGCGTTGTATGCCGTCATGGATCGGGGTTGGAGAGACGAAGGGGAGAGTACCTCTCGTCGTAATGCCTAACTTCCTTCCATCGGGAAGGTCCTGTCGTGAGCTGGGCTGCAAGTGCAGCTGGTACCACCTGACCGTCGGGGTATAAAAATTGGAAGAACCCCCTTCATGTACCCTGAGACCCCATTCTGACAACGCGGACGAGACTTGTACAACTGGTGGTAAAATAACAAGAGCCCATGTATGAGCTTGGTCAATCTGTTGCGGCTCGTGCTCCAGCATTACGAACTTTGAAGTGTCCGACTCCAAATTAGGTGGCAGCTCTAATATATAAGGGTGTGAGGTAGTGTCTTCCTGATTGTCAGCCAACCCTATGCTTCCGCTTTGCATTCCGTGGTCGGTAGGCTTCCCTGAATGCGCTGCGGACAGTTGCGTTGGTGTCGACGAGAAATCAGATGTAGGTGCAAGGGCTTCCCCAGCGGAGCTTTCAAAATCCTCAAGGAGCGCTTCTTTGAGTTGCGTTCAGGTGAACGCAGTTGAAGTCCCTTGGCAAAAAAAAACCAAAGTTCATACATACCCATCATGTAGAGTCGCGCCATGAGTATTTTCATTACTTCCAGAGTGTCGCGGCTTGAGAAATGAGCTCTCGGCCTTCTGTATCCATGTTTCTGGATCGCGTCCAGAAAATTCTGGTATCATGAGGTGGACAGAGCGTTTGTCCAGACATCTATCCAGACTCGCGAGGGACGCCCAAAGCTCCTGCATTGGATTCATCATACCGAATAAAAGTGGGAGGTGTTGTTTTTTTTTGTTTTTTTTCCACCTATATTTCTTTTCCCGGACAGAAAAAGGGGGCCTCCTGTTTTTTTTTTGTTTTTTTAGTGCGTTTCACTCCCGAGGCATTAAATTGGGCCGCCCTTGTTGGCTGACGTGTATGCAGTGCCAGTCAACGGCGGGAGCAGGCGACACGGACGCGGGAGCGCCTGACGACGAGGGTGCTGTTGGGGGGAATGAGGTGCGGGAAGCACCCGAGTTTGCCGCCACGAGTCGACGAAGGCGTCGCCAGAGTGCGCCTCGTTCTGTTTCCATCAGGCGAAATCCCGTCGCGCGCTCAGTTCACCTCGTTGGTAGCGCGACTGTACCAGTGCGTTCCCCTCCTGTGCGAGCGGGATATCCAGGTACGCTCACATCTTGCGCGAGCGGAAGGTCGAGCACCGTCAGGAAAGTGAGTCGCATGTTGTGCTAAATCGCTGCGCCTGCGTCCCTGGGGTCGTCAGTGGTGGACGACGAGATGCGACAGGTCATGCGTCCGAAGGAGTCGACGAACTGCAGCGGCACAGTCGTGCGCCGCGCTGCAGGTAGGAGATGCGGCGACAGGGGATTCAGACGCACAGGTTGCAGAAATCCCAGTAGTAGCGAGCTGCTGTCAATTGTGAAGGGCTGAGTGTCCTTCGGGTGTGCACGCCGCTGCTGGACGACAATGGATACGTGGATGTGACACTGGACACGACAAAGGAAGAAACAATGGAGTGCTCCGACAGCAGGAAGCAGCGACAGGTCGGACCGATTGGTGAAGATGAACTACCAGCAGCGATGAATGATTGAAATTAACAGCTGCTAATGACCGGAAATTACAGCAGTAGATGGGGAACAATAGAGAAACAATGGGAGGAGGAAGAGAACCTCAGGTAGGGGACTCGCTCTCAACCTGCCAAAGCCAAAGGCCGATCTGCACTACGCAACCTATTAAACTCGTAAACTCTAGGATGCCCTCACATTCACAACCAACCCTTATTTATAACCTCCCCCCAAACCAACTAATAATATTCCTTAGAATATTCCCTTGAGACCCACAACATATATCATATACTATTCCCCAAAATATTCCCCCTAACCAACCTCTCTCCAGTGGCATTCATGGCATCTATCAGAGATTTTTTCAAATATGAAAACCTTTTAAAGTTTTTATGAGAGGTTTGACTCGACATTTGGATGGATTTGAAGATCCATTAATGAGTGATACATGGTGGTTTGACTTGGAGAAAATCCAAGAGATATTTTAGAGAGAATCCACATTAATAATGGGAAATCTTTTATGGCAGTTGACCATGGTGAACTTTGACTCGGTGGAAAAGGAAAGAGAAGATAATAGATTCACGCTTTATGAGTCTATTATCGACCAAGATTTATTAATTCAATGATGGAAAGTCGTGGAGATTAATTAGCATGAGACAAATGTTTGACTGGAGAGAAAAATATCTAGACATTTTAGAGAGAATCCACATTAATAATGGGAATTCTTTTATGGCAGTTGACCATGGTGAATTTTGACTTGGTGGAAAAGGAAAGAGAAGATAATAGACTCACGCTTTATGTTTCTATTATCGACCAAGATTTATTAATTCAATGATGGAAAGTCGTGGAGATTAATTAGCACGAGACAAATGTTTGACTGGAGAGAGAAAAATATCCAGATACATTGAATCTTCTAGTTTCGAGATCTAGTTACGGTGGAATATTTGACTATTTTTGGGAACATTAAAGAAGGATCCATTGGTGGTAAGAAAAATATTGACCAAGACATGGTTGACTATATGGCGACCCGCCTTTTATTACATGATTTTAACCATAATTCCTTGACAAAATATTACATAAATAACTCCGAATGACTTTTTTAAGTTTAGTGTTTTTGGAAACTAGGTACATAGTACAAGACATACATGGTACATAAAAGGAAACATAAACAAATTTTCAACTCTCGAAAGGTTTCTTTATTATCCCATCCTAGATCATCTCACTGTATAGGATTTCCTGGGGACATTTATCTAATGAAAAGGGTGAGCATAAAACCCAGCAATGGATAAACAATTTAAGAGAACATTATAGGCGAAACATGAAGCATATATAAGAACTTGATGCATAACGTAAGTACATGAACATAATAACATGAGGTATGACATGGAAATGTGGCTACAACATAAATATGAGACATTTATAAACATATCACCAAAGCTCATCACTAAGGTGTCGTAAAACATATCACTAAGGTTTTTAACCAAGTTCTCATAAAACATTATGAAGACATGCTACCAAGGTATCATAAACATGGTATCATAAACATGTAATCTCTAGATATTACTTTTTTACCCAATGCATTGAAGCGCTATCAAGGCGCGCCCTTCATATGTTTAACATTATGTGTTCCACATCGATAAAAAATCGTAAGTACATATCATTTCTAACCCACAAGTAGGGAATGTGGGTTTCATACATGAATGTCCCCAATCAATAGTTTTATGATACATCTAAATGAATACCCTTGAATGAAAATAGGGTTGGGTATTCATGACATGGAAATATGGCACATAAAATCAAGAGGTGATTTCGGCAGCATAATAGGTATACAGAAGGGATCTTGGAATGAGTTTAATGAGAGGGAAAATAAACCTCTCATTAACAAGACATCATATATATAATTATGGGGGTGTTTATAAACACTTGACAACATAATAAATTGGGGATCAAAAACCTTATACAAAAGGAGTGGTTTAATCGAAAAAGTGAAGGAAGAGATCCCTTAATCCGAGAGGATGCTTCTTAAAGTTAGAGAGAGACTCCTTAGAACCTTAGAATCACCCTGAGGAGACTCTTGAGAGGGATATTGAGAGAGTTTTTGTGCTCAATGGCTTTGGTGTGGAGAGTGAGGGAATGAATGAGTATTTATACTTGATGAGGGGTGGTTTTATGGGATAAAATAATTATTATTTTGTTATTAATGCTAACCATTTTTGGGTGACATTAATTTCAACGAATTTGGTTGATAATTAAGGTCGAAATGTTTGGTTAAAGACGTGCAATACCTCAACCACCCATTTAATGTTGTCATTTTTAGTTGTCTTATGTCTTTACCTTTTAATTTTAACCTTTTACATTATTTTACCTATATTGTGTAACTTTTTTTTATCATGGTAATTTTTTTGTACCTAAAAATGAAATTGTTCTTATTACCTAATTTGGACCTTCTAATTCCAAATATGCAATCTACTTTACTTCATTCATTTTATAAAAGTGATAAAAATTAATTCTAATATGATACGCATATAACTCGCAAAATCATTTTTTTTAGAAAAGATAAAATTGTGGTTTCAAAATTGTAAGCATGTGTTTCTAAATGTAACGCATTATATATTATGCCATTCCTTGAATATATTTTGATCAAGAAGAATGATTAAGAAATGATCATATCATGATTATATCATAAGAGTTACGGAAGGAGTATATATCCATGAGACGTACAATGTTAAGCCCAAAGGGCTAAACCTGAAAGTAAAATAAGACAAGCCATAAGTTGAAACTCCATGTGACCATTTGTCACCACCAAATCATCTCACTAAGAGGGCGACGACACTCAAGAGAAGCCGGTGAACTACACGACTCCCTTCCCTTTATCCGTGTTCTGCAAAACCACATCTACAAACGCTCAAAGACAAAAGTAAAGTGTGAGCACAAAGCCTAGTAGGATTTCACCAAAGAATCTATACAAAGTCTAATATCATGAAAACATTAGTTCCAGCTTTAAAAAAAAGTCCACTTTATAAAGCATTTTCAAAAGTGAAACCATTTTCTAAATCATCCTTTCATTTTCATAAAATCCTTTCATATTCACATGAATAAGGAATATGTTGGTGAGAAAACATGAGTACATGGGAAAAACAAACCATGGATACACCATAAGATAAACAATTGAGCAACCAACCATGAAATATACCATAATGTGTAAAACCAAACATCAATGACAAAACACAAGATTTGAGCTCTAGCTTATGGGAATACGTACTCGAACATATAACGAAAACACCAAGTCAAACATCACATGAATCCAACCGATATCGAGTCCTGTTACAATCTGTCGATATCAAAAACCTCTAGTGGCATTACACACACTAAAGTGACAAGCCCATTTCTCGACCTACCCAAGGTTCCTAATGTGCTACGTTTTCCATAAACCATTTGAAAACCATTTTCACCATTTATAAAACATTTTCACAGCAAAGCATTACCACTTCCATGCTTGAAAATCCATTTTGTAATTAAAATCACCTCTAAGGAATTTCATCGAAGTACAACGTGCACATATCCGTTTTTAAAGAAAAACCCCTTTAAAAACACAGATTTCATAAATCAAATCCACCTTGATATCAAATTCAACATTTTTATAAGAAAAATCTAATGAATTGTACAAGAACATCAAGAAATTCATGAATTAGAACCTTTGTATAGAGACACCTACATCAATAATTGATCTCCCAAGTCTAGGGTTGAAAGCCAATCAAAAGGGCTTCAAAGGCCTTCAAAAAGCTCTCTTGGGCGCCCAGGGTTCGAGAGAGGAAGCTAGAAGAGAAACTGGTTCGAGGGTTCAGGTATTTGTATAGGCAGTTTGGAATTTAAGAAGACCACATCACCATGACAGTGTAAGAGACCACGCCGCAACATATCTGGTCAAAGCGCATCCAAGAACCACAACGAAGTCCACGCCGCAGATCCTATATTTTAGGAGAGGGGACTACGGCGCAATCAAGACTACCATGTCGCAGAACCCCACTGTCAAAGGAGAGCTACGTCGTAGCCTACTCCCCACGACGCAACTACCTTGAATTTGGTAGAACCACCCAAACTTAGCCCTTGGAGCACTACGACATAGCCTTCTCCTCCACGCCTCGGTACTTGGCCTGCCTACGCCGCACCTCTGTTTCATGCTGCAGCCATGCTGAAAATGGTAGCGGCACCAAAATTCCTCCTCCCCAACTCTACGCCGCAGACGGGTGACCACGCCGCACCCATGCCCCAAATGGAAGAACCAACCCGAGGCTCCACGTCGTAGCTGGCCCGTCCATGCCGCAACCGGCCCATCCACGCCGCAACCGCTCCCATCCACGACGCAATCCCCGAAACCCGGAGGGCGTCACATTTCAACATTTTCCGTACAAGTAATTTTTGACTTTCTTTGTAGAAAAGTGAGAAAAAATGTTTTTTAACGTATACGGTATGAACGGATTTTCTTGCTGCTATAGCCGTTATTCGTTATCAAGCTTCCTCTTAAGTTTTCATGGTTTTACAAATATCCTATTCCCATTCGTTAAAAAAATGTTTTTTAACGTATACGGTATGAACGAATTTTTCATTTTTATACAAAAATGGAAAGTGTTCTTGGTTATGGGTTCAAATGAGTTTCTCAAGGGTTTTATGATGAAAAATGCAAGCTTATAAATGTTTTGTACATGATATGGTTCTTGGACATTTTATATGGTAACAAGTGAGTTTGATATATTCTTCCAATACATTGGGTAATGATATGTTCTTGAAAAGAAACATGTGGAATTAATCGTGAATGTTATTCTTTTATAAGGGTTCTTGTAAGGATTGTTGCGGAAACACTAGAGTCACAGTGACAGAGGTTTGCAGATGAAGAAAAGATAGAAACAAAAAGAAGAAAATGAACACGAACATAGTGATTTACGTGGTTCGGGAAGAATCCCTACGTACACGGAGAGGCAAAACCACTTCATTATAATTTAGGAGCACAATTACAGAAAGGTCATAGTTTCATACACACAGAAACCTTAAGCTTGAATGAGCTAATAAAGAAGAAGCACTATGCCACCAACCGCATAGCATGTCCACTGTGCTACACTGAACAACGACTGGAAGTTCGCACTGCTACGGTGTTGCGACCACCCAAGTCCAAGCTGCTAGTAGCCGGTGGCTAGAAGCCCGCAGAGATATAGTACCGTTGTCTCCAAATTTTGTGATGCTACAGTAACCGTGCCAAAAGTCTGCATTGCTACAATGCCCCGTCGGTGTCTGGGTTAGCTTTGCTACTGTCAGTCAGAGTTGCTACAGTCCCCCAAAAAATTGGGTTTGGGGCTTTTCGACCCTCGAATCCCCGAAGCAGGGACGCATTGCCCCTTGCAACCCCCAACGAACTCACTGTAGAGCTTGACCCGCAAGAGTTGCAATCTGGTGTGCAGTATGGGCCGCTAGCATTCGTCCCAACATCATCCAAACGAATTGGGCTACACTAATCCAATAAGGATAATGTCCCAAGATGTTTGCACAAGTTTTCTATGCTTGCAAATGGGTTTTTATGGAAATCTTTTGATTTCATAAGGTAAACAAATGATCTTATGATTTAAAAGAAAGTTTATGATCTTTTAAAAGTGATAGGTTTGTTTTCAAGGAAAAACTTTCATGTTTTTCAGTGAACCCCATGAATTATGGTTTTGCCTTTATGCATGCTACACAATGTTTTATGAAAAATTTTGGGCAATAAAGCTGGTTTCAGGGGTGAGTTAATGATTATTTCAAAGTTTTTTCTGCATTCTTTTTTATATGCATTACCTAGCTTTGTTTTGCTCATCCCACGTTTTCAAATATTTTTCATAGGGCCGAAGGATGTATAGGAATTATAGCACAGTCAATGGTGACGTCTTGAATGATACCGAGCTTTGTTTTGCTCATCCCATGTTTTCAAATATTTTTCAGAGGGCCTAAGGATGTATATAGGAATTATAGCACGGTTAATGGCGATGTCATGAACGAAGCACGTGTCATGAATGAAACAGGAATGCAAACGCAAGAATCTGTTTTTGTGGAAAAAATGCACACTGCGTGGAAGTGTCCATTTTTTTATGTAATGGTTTTCTTAATTTTGTAAAACTCCAAACTTAAAAGATCATGGAAATGTCTGAAAGTGCAACCCTTTGTCATAAATCATGTAATTATGGGTTCTTTGCGATATGGGGTGTTATATGAAAGGAGTGACCTTTGGTGAGGAGTGACCTTTGGTGAGGAGTGCCCTTGTAGGAATTTTATATGTGCTCCAAGCATCATTTACGCAGCGAAAATAATAAAATAATTTCAAAATCAAGACGGTTTGGAAATTAAAGCAATAATTATAAATAAAAAAGAGAAAATGAAGATTTTCTCTCGTTGATTATCTCATTGAGAATAATCTCCGTCATTTGCTAATGAGAAAATTATGATTTTCTCACTTTGGAAAGGTGGCTTTCATTCTTTGATTTTTGTGACGAAGAGTATCTCAAAGAATGGGGGAGAAAGATTTCTTAATGGTGGAGGATCGTAATGAACGTGATTTCCTTTCCAATGGCTGTGGTATAAGGATCCCCTTGCTCCTTTTATATAGGCTCCCCGGTCATGCCAATAATTACATAAGTGTCAATAATCAAGACTATTAATGGAATCTATTAATTTGAATGAATCATATCTGTCCATTCACCGTTTACTTGGTCGAATAAATATCAACCATTCGTTAATAATTGACATCCTTTATATTTATCAACCATTCACCATTGACTTGGTTGAATACATATAAGCCATTCATTAATAATTGATATCCTTTGTTAAACCCCGTTATAGTATAAAGGGTATTTCCGAGTCCCACATCGGAATACTCCATCGTGTAATCTTTTTTACCTATCTATAAAAGAATGTCTCCACCTCACCTTGAGGTAAGGGGAATTCGCCATCTCTACATGGTAGGTATCAGAGGAAAAATCTCGTTATTTTTTTTCCCGCTACCTACGGACTCACGACTCTGCCTGGCCCCGCCCTTCCCTGCAAACCTACGGACTCCCAGCTCTGCCAGGCCCCGCCCTTCCCTGTGGCTTCCCAGCTTCGTCAGGCCATGCCCTCCCGGCGACTTCCCTCACGCCGATAGGCCCCACCCTCCCAGTGGCTTCCCTCGCGCCGACCGGCCCCGCCCTCCCTTCAGCTTCCCGGCTACGAACGACTGACTCCCTCCCGGCTCCCTCCAGGCGGACCCTTCCCGGTCGACGCTATCTCCTGGCCCTCCACCTCCTCCCGCAGCGTCTAGACGTCCCGTCGCCGACGCGCTCAATCGGCCCGCCTCCGACGCGCTCAATCGGCCCGCCTCCGACGCGTTCAATCGGCCCGCCTCCTGCGACGGTCTCCCGGCTCGCCTCCCTTGCGATTTCCAAGCGGAACCCTTATGTACGTCACCCTCCCTGTGCGATGGCCTCCTTCAGGTGCGACGCCCCCCATTCCCGTCGGACCCAGCAGCCTCCCTGCGCACCAACCATTGCGCCCCGTTCCACTGCTCCTCCCGCTGACCTCTGCTCGCCGTCCCCTCATCGCGCACCTCCCTGCGCGACACGGATGACCCTTCTTCAGTGGGTCTCCAGGCCCGCCTCCTCGGCACTTCCGACCATCGCCTCCAACGCGGTCGCCCACCCTCCAGTGGCTTCCTGGCTTTGTCCGGCCCCGCCCCTCTTCGGAGTTTCTCGGCCCCCAGCCTTTGTCGCGGCTCCTGGCTCGCCCTACTTGTGACTTCCCGGCGATCTCCCGGTCATTGCCCTCCTCGGCGCTTACCGACCCGCCTTCTGCACTGGCCACCGTCACCACAACGAATCCCGTAGCACCGACGACCCATTTTCAGCGGCCTGCTTCCCGCGCGGCGCCACTTCGTCATGGTTGGAACTTTCGCCCGCGGGACTCCGACACCACCTCCAATCGCCGCCGCTCCTGCAAGGCCGCCCTCTCGCCTCAGTTGTCGGCCTTCCCGCACGACAGCCCCGGGCTTCATCCCTCCGTCTGTGCGCCAGCCTGAGCAGCTGTCCCATGCTTTGTCACCGATCTCGAGTACCCGTTACAAACTAGCTCTCTCACCGGAGGAGATTGCATTTATACAATCTTTTCGAGCTGCTTTGCCCCCTTCCTCTTCTCCAACCACCACTGTTCAGACTGGCGGCCCTGTTGTGGGTATCTCTCTTTGGCCGACAGCTTGGAAGCTGGATTTTGGTGCGTTTGAACATCTCACAAGGGATTCCGGTATGTTCATTACCTATCTTCCGTACACCGATGCCTCTGAAATTACTGTTGCTAATGGATCAAAAATCCTCATTGTGGGCTTTGGCACATGCTCATTGACCTCGTCTATTCACCTGGTTTCTGTAGCTCATGTTTCTGACAGTCCATTTAATCTCATCTCCATCAGCTAACTCACTAAAGATTTAAACTGTGTTTTTTTTACTTTTACATCTTATGGTGTTGTTTTTCAGGAGCAGACGACGAATCGAGAATTTGGTGGAGGTTATCTTCGGAATGGTGTGTACATGTTCGATACCCCACTATCTCTTGCTTGCTCATCAACCTTAGCCCGTGCCCTTGACTTACTTTCTCGTCTTGGTCATCCACCGGCTTCCGTCCTACATAAGCTTGCCCCCCAATTCAGTCTCCACTTTTCCTTCCATTGTGAATCCCGTAAGTTTGCTAAACATCATCGGGTGACATATGCTCCTCGACTGGAACCACATGCAGTGAATCCTTTCGACCTTGTTCATTCCGATGTATGGGGTCCTGGTAGGGTTCCTAGCTAGTCCGAGTACAATTATTATACATCCTTTATTGATGACTACTTGCGCATGACATGACTCTATCTACTTCGTGATCGGTCTGAAGTTTTTTATACTTTTCAAGCCTTTTATAATGAAATTCATACTCAATTCTCCACCTCCCTTAAATGTCTCTGCTCCGACAATGGACGAGAATATTTATCCACTTCATTTCAGCAGTTACTCAAGGATAAATGCATCATTCATCAGACATCTTGCCCCGATACACCTCAGCAGAATGAAGTGACCGAGCGAAAATATCGCCATATTCTAGAGACTGTTCGTGCCCTCTTATTCCACATGAAAGTGCCTCTCTTTTTTTGGTCCGATGCCATCTTGACTGCTACCTACCTCATAAACCGTCTCTTCTTCTATCCTTCCGGGGGAGACTCCTTTTCGGACTCTGTTCTCCTCTCTCCCTCACTCACTTCCACTCCGTGTGTTTGAGTGTCTGTGTTATGTTCGGGACACTCGTCCTAACCTCTCCAAACTTTCTCCCAAATCCCTCCGTTGCATATTCCTCGGATATTTCCGCACTCAGCGCGGATACCAGTGCTTCTCTCCCGACTTACGACGATATATCATCTCTGCTGATGTGTCGTTTGTTGAGAGCTCTCCTTTCATTCTTCCCTTTCCCCATCCAACCACCACCATCGATGATTGTCTTCCTCTCATCACCCACCCACCTTTGGTGCCCCACTCTGTTGGTCACCGGTTTGGCACCGTCTACTTTCGCTGCCCGTCGACTGTATCCCCCGTCCAAGGCGAGGACACCATCGTTCCAGATTCGTCCGATGCTTTTGCCCGACACCAGACGAGTTGCTTATTGCACTCCGAAAATGTACTTGTTCTTTCCAGAATACTCCTCTCTATACATCTTCATACAAAGGTCTTTCCGCTCCTGAGACGATATATATTCCCCGTACGGTTGGCGATGCCAAATCTCACCCGGGGTGGCTACAAGCGATGCGGGATGAATTGCAGTCTCTGGAAGGCAACCATACTTGGGATCCGGTCCCCCTTCCGACAGACAAACAGGTGGTTGGTAGCAAATGGATTTATACTGCCCGTCTCAATGCCGATGACACTCTCCATCCCCTCAAAGCCCGATTTGTCGCGAAGGGCTTTGCTCAGACATATGGTATCGACTATTTTGATACCTTCTCTCCAGTTCCAAAAATGACATTGATCCGATTATCCATCTCTCTGGCCGCTCATCATCATTGGCTTCTTCATCAACTAGATGTCAAAAATGCCTTTCTCCACGACTTTCTTGAAGAAAAGATGTATCTGCATCAACCCCTAGGATTTTGTGCCTCTGGAGCAGACTCCCTTCGTCGCTCTCTTTATGGGCTCAAGCAGTCTCCTCGTGCTTGGTTTGGCCGATTCAACACCGTCGTCATCGCATTTGGGCTCTCTCGAAGTATGAAGGACCACACCATCTTCTACCGTACGACGTTCTCCAGCTGCATCCTGCTGGTGGTATATGTTGATGATATCATCATCACTGGGAGCGACTCAGTTGGAATCGCCAAACTAAATGAGCATCTTCACCACCATTTTCACACCAAAGATCCCGGTCTACTAACATACTTCTTTGACATTGAGGTCTTCCGTTCTACAGACACCATCTTTCTCTGCCAACAGAAATATGCCTTGGACATCTTGCAGGATGCGAGTTTGACTCAGGCAACTGTCGCTGACACTCCTCTTGAGCCTGAGGAACGGTCTCTCTACGACAACATGAAACCCTTTTCTCACCCAGAGCTACTGTCGTCTTGTGGGAAAACTAAATTATCTCACTATGACCCGTCCCGATATTGCTTGCGCTGTTGGCAAAGTGACCCAATTCATGGAGCACCCTACCAATTCTCAGTGGGATGCTGTCCTTCGCATTGAAAAGTACATAAAGAAAAACCCTACCTGTGGTCTTCGGTACTCACATCACGATCATCTGGATGTTGAGGCCTTCTGTGATGCTGACTGTGCTGACAGCCTTGCTACCTGGAAGTCTACTTTTGAGTTTGTTGTTTTCTTGGCAGGTAACCTCATCTCTTGGCGCAGCAAGAAGCGGATTGTCATCTCCAGATCTGGTGCGGAGTCTGAATACCGTGCCATGGCCACGGTCACTACTGAGATTCTTTGGTCTCGTCATCTCCTCCATGAGCTTGACTTCTCACTGCAAACGTTTGCTCATATTTGGTGTGACAATCAGACAACCACGAAAATTGCTTCTAATCCCGTCTTCCATGAACAAATGAAGTATATCGAGATGGACTGTCACTTCTTCGCCACCATCTCGAGTATGACCATATCAGTTTCGGCCACATACCGATGACTGATCAGCTTGCCGACATCTTCACCAAAGGCCTCTCGGGAGCTCGTCTAGACTCTCTCAGTATCAAGCTCGGTATCCACAACATCAGCAACCCAACTTGAGGGGGAGTGTGTATGGTCTTGTTCGATGCCGTCTTTCTTTTGTGAGACTCTTGGTCCAAGTTGAGCATGTCCAGCTTGAGGGGGAGCGTTAAATCTCGTTTTAGTATAAAGGGTATTTCTGAGTCCCACATCGGAATACTCCACTGTGTAATCTTTTTTACCCATCTATAAAAGAATGTGTAAGGGGAATTTGCCATCTACATCCTTTATATTTATTTAAACATCTCCCATATATATAAATAAATATAAAATGGGCTTTATGGCATTCTCTTATAATTATATATATATAATATATATAAATATAAAATGCCAACAAGATTTAATATATATATATCCCACATATATATATATATATTATTAAATGTTATATTTTAAATAATAATAATTATTTCAAAAAATAAATTTTATTTTGATTAAATAATTAATCAAAATAAAGCCCATAATTATTCAATACAATTGGATTAAAAATTCCATAATCCGAAAAATTATTTTGGACTCTTTTTAACCTTTTACATTATTAGTATAAATTATGAATCTAATTAATAATTGTGATATACCTAATAAAAGCTTAGGTGTGATCCCATCACCCTTGTGTATACTATATCAATTTCCTATTATCCAAGACACCAAGTATGAGTACGGTACATGAATTATGTCAACCCCGTATGTTAGGACCGTGAGGTCTGAGAGAAAATGAAGAAACAGTCTAATGTTCTGTATATTAGCAACAGGATAGACACTTAAAGAAGATTACAGGAGAGGAAGGTAGAAGAAGAAGATAGAGGAAGAAGATCTCTACGGAAGAAGGCCACCCTCTCGAAGAGCCTAAGCCGAGACCACTGGTGGAACCTGCTGCCAAACAAATGCTAAAATGAATCGCATCTCTTCCCAACACACCCTCTCCCTTGTTTATTTTCCCACTTGCACAACTAACACCCCCCACCATCTCTCCAACATCCCCAACAGCTATTAAACAACAACAGACATTACTGCCCCTTGGCTGTACTACCCCCACTCAGACGGCAACACACCAGCACACACCCCAACCAGCCCAAACTTGCTTTCCCGCCTGACAACTTCAGCCACCCTGCCCCACCACATATCATTTCAAATAGCCCCGCATGCCTAACATTTTCTGTAATCTTCTTGAAGTGTCTCTATCCTGGTGCTAATATACAGAACATTAAACCATTTCTTCATTTTCTCTCATTCAGAGCTCACGGTCCTAACATTTGGCGACTCCGTTGGGGATTGAACCCAGAACATTAAACTCCAGCCAGCCTGCCCCACCACATATCATTTGGCGACTCCGCTGGGAATTGAACCCAGCACATTAAACTCCAGCCAGCCTGCCCCACCACATATCATCTCAAACAGCCCCTCATGCCTAACTCCTCCCATAATCTTCATGAAGTGTCTCTTTCCTGCTGCTAATATACAGAACATTAGACTGTTTCTTCATTCTCTCTCACTTGGACCTCATGGTCCTAACATTTGGCGACTCCGCTGGGAATCGAACCCAGAACATTAAACTCAAGCCACCCCACCCCACCGCATATCATCTTAAACAGCCCCACATGCCTAACATTCCCTCCCACCTCAAACTCCACCTTGTCTTCATGGTGGACCTCCAATAGCACTGCTCCGCGGCTATGACATTGGTGTGGCAGCCCCTTCGTTAGCACTGGATTGGCATCCACTGGTGGTGGATTTAGCGGTGGCTTAAGCTCCAATGCAACTTTACCTTCCCTTGGTCTCAAAAGAATTGTTTGGTCTTGAGCATGTCCAAGGTCTCCCAACTTCACTTCGTTCCCAGCTTGATACATCCAGCTTATCAGGCCAATGACCCATTGCAACCATTGTGATTGGTTGCGGTTAGTATCCACACTTGTCGTCTTGCCCCTGAAAATCCAACCCATCCAAAGAATAGCTCCACCCCCTAATGATACCATAACACAACAAACATCCACATTGGGCTCTGCTGTCAATGCCACAGCTAGGCGTTCATTTTCAGATGCAAAATTTGGCCCCAAAATCCTCCCAAGATAGCAAGATAATCCTACAATTGCTGCTCCAGCAACCACTGCAACAAATTCTGGAATCTGTAACTTGCAGGAAACAAAATCCAATGTACTGTCCAGTAGCCACCACTTGAAAATGAGCAAGGTGAGCTCAAGTTTCATACACTGATCTCTAACACCCGTCCCTCCCACAAAAGAAAGACAATCTTCTATCACAATAAGTAAAGCCAGCGATTGCCCTGATTTTAACCACTTGTGCTGCAGTTACCCTGATTGTACTTCCAGCGACATCGCTTCCGACAAATGCGATCTTGTTGTTACGGAAACGCCGGGAGTCACCGCGGCAGAGGTTTCTAGATGAAGAAAAGACATAAACAAAAGAAGAAAATAAATACGAACACAACGATTTACGTGGTTCGGGAATAATTCCCACATCCACGAAGAGGTAGAATCACTTCACTAAAAAACAGGAGCTCAATTACAGGGAGATCAAAGTTTCACACATGCCAAAATCCTAGCTCGAATGAGCTAATAAAGAAGACGAAACACTGTGCCACCAACCACACAATAAGTCCATTGTGCTGCAGTAAACGGTGGCTGGAAGTCTGCATTGTTACATTGGTGCGGCCACCCAAGTCCAAGCTGCTCCAGTGGCCGGTGGTTAGAAGTTCGCAGAACTACAGTACCGCTGTCCCCAAAGTCCGAGATGCTACAGTACTGTGTCAAAGTCTGCACTGCTACAGGGACCTGTCGGTGTTGTCTGGTCAACTCTGCTATAGTCGGTCATAGTTGCTACAACTCAAATTTGGGTCGGTAACCTTTTGCTCCTGAACCCCCGGAGCAGGGACGCGTTGCTCCCCACAACCCCCAATGAGCTCACCGCAGAGCTCGACCCGCGAAAGTTGCGGTCTGGTGTGCAGTATGGACTGCTAGCATTCGGCCTAAAAATTATCCAAATGAATCGAGCTACACTAATCCAACACTTGTCAATGTTTGCAAGTGTTGTCCAAATTGCACCTCAACAACCCTCATTCCCTCCATTTCAGTTGTATAAGGAACATGCCGAAGCTCTGTACGATGCGGGGGTTCTTGCTCCGCTTTTGCTTCCCTCCGGAAGTCGTCATATGCCTCATTTGGCGGCAGTTTGTTTCTCACTTCTGCAGTCATTTGAGTTGCTCGTTTTCCCATGCATTCTCCTGCAACTCTTGAAAGACTTGATACAACACTAAAATTAGGATGAAAAACAATCTTAGGAAGTTCCTTCTTCCATTTTGGAAAAAGGGCATCTTCATGCCCTTTATCATTCCCTTGGACCTAAAAAATGGCTCCAACGTTTCCAGTCTATGTTAACGTCCCCCGAATTAAAAAGCGATTTGGACATATTACCTTTTTTGTCATTAACCATGACCTCATTTTTGCTGTCTTCACTCAGCTTGCCCTTGTCCGAACCTTTAACTAACTGCGAGCCACCGAATACTAGCGTTGCATGCCTTGTGGACAAAGGTGACAATCTGGACTCTTCTGTTTTTTCAAAATCCTCTTTCTTCTTCTGTCTCAGATTTGCAATATTTGCAGTAGGAGGCTTCGATTGAGGACCAAAAACACGCTGCTTCTCCTTGTTGCAGTGAGCAGGAAGCGAGGTAGTTGCCTCTAAACCTTGCCTCACCTGCTCAGCTGGTGTGGCCCTTAGGCTCACTACTTCTCCAGCATGAAAATTCCATTGCAGGCCAGGAACATGCTGCACCTCTTCAGTACGCCTTTCCTGTCTATTCACAAGAGGAATCAGACCTAGAATTACCTGTGCAAGCCATTCCAGATAGGATTCAAGCTGCTGCCCCTTACTGCTCCCATTACTGCTTGGAAACTCTGCAGCAACTAACTTCTGTTTTTCAGATTCTGAACCACGATTCGTTTGCGACTTCATCTCTCTTATCTGAGCCCCCAAAGTCTGCAACCGCTCTTTTAATTTTGTTTGTAGTTCTTGCAACTCAGCCGCCTGCCCTTACATATTCCATTCTAGAACTAACTCCATTTATGAACTGCTTCCTCCAGCGACCAGCCAATAACAATTGTCCAGACCACTCGTCTTCTTCTCAACGTTTGACAAGCTCCAAATCACGCCAACTCTACCTGTCTTCCCAACTTGTGCGTACCCTGTGATCTCGTCTCAACTGCGATCAAACCTACTTTCCGTGACGCAGTGCAGTCCTCAGTGATCGTCAGTTCCTTTCGTCCTCTCTGGCATGCGTGTTTCCAGCAGTTGCGTCTTACTACAGAAAATAGGTTGAAGAGAGAGAAAATACATTAAGGCAGTATTCGATTTTTCCCCAGAAAACAGTACCTCACACCTGCCCTAGCCCTCTAACGTCAACCGGTAGCACTGTCGATTTCAACGATTGACTACTCTCAATCCCACGCTACGAACGAGCTCCCTGCGTCGTTCGACTCAGCTCAATGACCAAAGAGTTAGGGCCATATACCCACAAGAAAGAGAGATAATCTGCACAAGAGTCCTTGGAGAAACCACCTTCGAGTCGCTTCTGTGTGCTGAAGAAGCTTTGCACTGGAGATCGCCCTCCACTCCAACTCGTCTGCCGCCATCAAAAAATTCCACCACTCTCCGTACTTTTAGCAGTTGTTCAAACTTGTTCACAACTATGAGAATCCTTCCACTTGTTACGACTGAAATTTCCACCGCAAAAACGACTGTCGCTCGTCTCCTGTGATTTTTCTCTCTAGCGATTGTTTCTCCCCAACGGAGTCGCCAAATGTTAGGATCATGAGGTCCGAGTGAGAGAAAATGAAGAAACAGTCTAATGTTCTTGTAGAATACGAGTGTAGGAGGTGAATTCTCCTTTACCTCAATGTGAGATGGAGACATTCTTTTATAAATGGGTAATATAGATTACAAGGTGAAATATTCCGATGTGAGATTTGGAAATACCCATTATAATAAAATGGGGTTCAACACTCCCCCTCAAGCTGGACATGCCCAGTTTGGACCAAGAGTGCCACAAAAAGAAAGACGACAACGAACAAGACTATACACACTCCCCCTCAAGCTGGGTTGCTGATGCTGTGGATACCCAGCTTGGTACTAAGAGAGTCCAGACGAGCTCCTGGGAGGCCTTTGGTGAAGATGTCGGCAAACAGATCTGCCGTCAGAATGTGGCCGAAACTGATATGGTCCTACTCAAGGTGATGGCGAAGAAAGTGGTAGTCCACCTTGATATGCTTCGTTCGTTCATGGAAGATGGGATTCGAAACAATTTTCGTAGCTGCCTGATTGTCACACCAGATATGAGCGGATGTCTGCGATGGGAAGCCAAGCTCATGGAGGAGATGACGAAGCCAAATGATCTTAGTAGTGACCGTGACCATGACACGATATTCTGACTCCGCACTAAATCTGGAGACGGCAGTCGGCTTTTTACTGCGCCAAGAGATGAGGTTACCTACCAAGAAAACGACAAATTCAGAAGTAGACTTTCGGGTAGCAAGACAACCGACATAGTCAGCATCACAGAAGGCCTCAACATTCAGATGAGCGTGATGTGAGTACCGAAGACCACGAGTAGGGTCTTTCTTGATGTACTTGACAATGCGGCAGACAACATCCCACTGAGATTTGGTCGGATGCTCCATGAATTCACTTTGCCAATAGCGCAGACAATGTTTGGTCGTGTCATAGTGAGGTAATTGAGTTTGCCCACAAGACGACGTTAGCTCTCTGGGTGAGGAAAGAGTGCCGTGTCGTCATAGAGAGAACGTTCTCCAGGCTAAAGAGGAGTGTCCACGACAGTTGCCTGACTCAAACCTGCATCCTGCAAGAGATCAATAGCATATTTTTGTTGACAGAGAAAGATGGTGTCCGTAGAACGGGCGACCTCGATGCCAAGGAAGTATGTGAGAGGACCGAGATCTTTGGTGTGGAAGTGGTGGTGAAGATGTCCCTTGAGTTGAGCGATTCTAGTGGAGTCGCTCCCAGTGATGATGATATCATCAATATACACCACCAGAAGGATGCATCCGTTGGACGTCGTACGGTAGAAGACGGTGTGGTCCTTCATACTGTGAGAAAGTCCAAATGCGGTGAAGATGGTCGGGCCGAGAACCCGCGCTGCATGCGGGGGGGGGGGGGATGCCGCAACGGAGGTGTTGGGGCCGGCGGGAGGGCGCTACTCGGGCGGGATGTAGGGCCGTAGGAGGAGCCGCATGGGCGAGATAGATTTCCTCGGGCGGGAGGGCTCCATCGGGAAGGACGGAGGGCTGCCTGGAGGGAGGAGTGCCGCAGAAGGGAGGGGAGGAAAAAAAGGTATTATTGGGAAATTCCCTCTGATACCATGTAGAATACGAGTGTAGGAGGCGAATTCCCCTTATTTCAATGTGAGACGGAGACATTCTTTTATAGATGAGTAATATAGATTACAAGGTGGGATATTCCGATATGGGACTTAGAAATACCCATTATAATAAAATGGGGTTCAAGAGTTCCTTATATTAACAACAGGATAAAGACACTTCAAGAAGATTATAGGAGAGGAAGGTAGAAGAAGAAGAAGATAGTGGAAGATCTCTATAAAAAGCAACACACCATCACGCATCCCAACCAGCCCAAACCCGCTCTCCTGTTGGATTGGTAGGGTCGATCCGGTTTGGATAATGTTTGGTCCGAATGCTTGCGGCCTGTACTGTGCATCAGGCTGCAACCTTTGCGGGTCGAGCTCCGCGGTGAGCTCGTTGGGGGTTGCAGGTGACAACGCGCCCCTGCTTCGGGGGTCCGGGGGCTGAAGGTTCCCGATCCAATTTTTGGGATACTGTAGCAATGCTGACCGCTGTAGCAGAGTTGACCGATCGACACCGACATGGCACTATAGCGACGCGGACTTCCAGCCACGATCGAGCACTGTTGGATTGGTGCAGCCCGATTCTCTTTGGACGATGTTGGACCGAATGCTTGCGGCGCGGACTTCCAGTCGCCAACCACTGCAGTGATGTGGAATTCTTGCCACCTTTTACTGTTGCACAACGGGCTTCCTGTGTGGTTGGTGGAATAGCACTTCGTCCTCCTTATTAGACCATTTTCAGGTTAGGGTTTTGTGTGTGCTTGAGAACCCTGAAACTCCCTATAAATTGTGCTCCTGAATCATAGTGATATTCTGCTTCTCTGTGGACGTATAGATTATTTCCAAACCACGTAAATCTCTGTGTTCAAGAAAAAGTTTCTTTTTTTGTTTTTTCCCCTTTATTCTTCTGTGAATCGTTTCTTTCTGTCACTGCGACTCTCGACGTTTTCGCATCAACCGGAAACTTTGTCAGCTCCTCGTTATCCTTCCCTCGATCGAATTGTGATGATTTGTTATTTGAATGACCAATGATTAATTATTAAAAATAGATTTTTCAAAATAAATTTTCGCTAAAATTTAATTGTTATTGTTTATGTTGATAATATAATTTTTACAAGTGATGGAGAGATTGTATGCAAGGAGTTTGTAGCTCAAATGAAGAAAAAATTTGAAATGTCGGGGAGATGAACTTGGGATTTCACATATTCCAAAGAGGTGGTTCAATTTTTCTATCGGAAGGAAAGTATGCATGTGAGTTATTGAAGTGGTTCGACATGGAGAATTCAAAGTGAGCACTCCTATGGCTGTTGGAAGTACTCTCAAAGGATGATGAAAACAAATTTATAAATCAAAAGGAGCTTAGAAGATTGGTTGACAGTCTTCTTTATTTGACAACTTTGAAACCTAATACACCTTGTCTGTTGTAGCATTATGTTATGTGCATGGTTTCATAATGACCCCAAAGAGTCACACTTGATGGAAACAGAGGATCATAAGTTATGTTAAAGGTACTTTGGATTATGGTCTTCTTTTTTGACTGAAAAGGGCAACTTGATCTCTATAACTATGGGAATGCAGATTGGACTGGAAATATTGATGATCTGAACCCTACATAGGGAGGTGTTTTCTTTTTGGGAAGTGCATGACTTGACATTATAGGAAACAAAATTCAGCTACTACTGGTGAAGCCAAGTATATTGCAGCAACACAAGCGACAACTCAAATGGTATGTATGAAAACCTAACAGTACTTGAAGGTTGAAATGAAGTTACCTCTCTTTGTCAGATGTGACAATCAAGGTGTGATCGATTTATTGAACAATCTGGTTCAACTTGAGGTCGAAACACATTGATTTTAAGTAATCATTTCACCGAGGAGAAAGTGGAACAAAGTGAAATTAAGACTAGAATTTGTTTTAATGAAAGAGCATGGTGCATGGTTTTGCAAAACCTCTTCCAAGAGACCTGTTTCAAGAATTAAGGTTGAAGTTGGGAGTTTCACCTTCGTCACTTCGAGGATGAGGTATTTGTTTTCGTCCCCCTTCCTCTACTGTAGTTGGATTATGCTGTCAAAGGGGGCGATTAATCATAAACCCAAATCAACATTCAGAAGTCTATATCAAAACTCCTGACTTTTACAAGTTGTCCAGTAACAGTGCAACAAACAATTTATATATTACACAGGTTAATTAAATGGTTTTTTGAGCTATGTAGGAGGAGGATGCAAGTTTTTCTTGAAACTTATGAAATTTTGTTCATGAAGCCAGCTTTCTAACGCATTTTGAATCACGTCAATCCAAGCTGTATTGAGAAAGTTATGGCCAAAACAAATTGCTGTTAGGAAGCTTGAAAGAGATGACAACACATCACCAAAATTTTGGACGGATTTGACTTCTTTTATTTGTACCAAATCACCTATGACTAACAGGTTTTGAATCAATTAAGGAGCCTTTAATGGAGTTTTATTTCACATGTGAAATTAATGGAATTCAGATTTGTAGGCTGGCGTAAATGAATAGACCCTTAAATTTGTGGATCTTGGTTGGAAGAGCTGAAAGTCAATGGGAGTTGTTGTTTTGGTGGAAAGCTGTTGCAACAAGTCTTTGCTCGGTTTTTTGTGGCAAGAGGCTCCTGTAGACTCCATGAATCACTGGAAATTGGTGGGTTATGCTTGAGAACGCACAAATCAGAGAGGTAGCTGGTATTCCAAGAAATAAAAACACAAAAGTAAATGATCGTCACTTTTCTTGAGAAGTTCACTTTTCTCTTCAAGCTTTGAAGGTGTTCATCATTCAACCAGAGAAAAATTAACCATGCTGATGCAGTAACATCTTGTTTATCTTGAGTACCTTCTTCATCCTGATATACTCGATCTCATTGTAATTGTGCGGGAACACAAAAATTGTTGTTTGTAGACGCATTGTTGTAAAATGGCTCAAAGGTGAAATCCTACTCTTCTTGTATTCATTTACTTGAAAGAGTTGAATCGTATAACATGGATAAAAAATAGTCTCTTGTTCATTTCATTCGCTCATTCGTCCGAGAACAAAAGAGAGATCATTGTGTACAATTTTAGATCTCATTACCTTAACCAATGACAGAAGGTTTTTTAATGGATTGCCTTTTCCTCCACATTTTCTTTTGGTAGCGGGCATGATTGCAACAACTTGAGTGGGATACCAAACTATAGAGTTTAGTTTCTTAGAATATTTCCTTATTTTGGTATTTCTTTACTTTTAGTTTATGTATGGGCCAAAATGTAACAATCTCATCATCAAATGCATCAGCCATGATCAAGGCATGAGTTTCATTGATTGTTACGTCAATGCAGAATCCAATTAGTTTCAACCTAGGACGTTCTTGAAATGTTTCATCATCTTTTACCATGTCTTGAAATTGAGGGAACATCCAAGCAATTGATGATATAACCTGATCTTTTGCACTTTAACCGTGCGTTTTTTTTTTTTTTTTTTGTAAGAGCATCCCATTTTCACCTTAAAACATTTCACCGTTGCAATTCTGAAAGACACAAATTTATGAATAATTTGATGCATATGTGGCGTGGGGAGGGTTTGGTTGACGTGGTATTGTTGTGTGAACAGTTCTCAGCGACCCCGCAAAGCGGAGGGAGTATGATAAGAAAGGAATGCAATACCTGTATGACTACGATGTCTCTGTAAGACATGTTCTCAGCCATGTTGGGGTTAGGATCATGGGGTATGGAGGATTGATGGGGGTATGTGTGATTGCAGGAGTACCTGAATCGTTACAAGGGCCTCATATTGACATGCAATGGCCTTGGCATCCGGCACTCGATATGGTGAATAAAAGCCCTCCAGTCCGCATGATGGCGGAATGCGAGGTTTTCATAGCGTCTCGGTGTTGTAATTTTATTTGTTAGTGATTAAAATTACACTGAAATATCATGTATGTATGTTGTGACCCATTTATGTGGTGCATAAATGTGGCCATTTTGACTTTTAACTGTATTGGTGGTTCCTCAGCCGCTACGAACAAAAGCATTGCACACGGACCAATACCGGTTTGTTATCTACAGATGTAATTGTTTAGATGATGTGTGTAAAATATTTTCGCAGTACTGTCAATGTGACTCCCACCTTCATTTGTGTCGTGTTAAATTTACATTTGAATGCATTTTTCAATTGAAGGACATGTTCTGTGAAATATTTTTGAATACATTCGCAAAGGACCGTATAATTTAAAAACTCATGTAATGTAGACATGACAGCTATCGAATTTATGTTTTGCCAACCTGATTCGCATTATATTCTTTGATTGGGTGATCGTTGGATCGGTGTTTTGTGGTGCTTTTCTGTTGTGATTTAATTAATTAAATGTCTAATTTTATTTTATTTATTCACCGCACTAGCCACGTGTCGATTAATATTCCCGTTGATTGTTTTGAACAATTGTGATTTGTATTTTCAAAGCTGAAGCTCTAGTACGATAATAAGGGGGATCCAGGGATTTAAAGAGGGACATCAAGGAAACCCGAGTTAAGAGGAGCAAGATTCGAAAAAAGAAGATTGGACAAGGAGACGCTCCTGAGACTGAAGCAGTATGTGGTGTAGTAGATCCAAGTTGATCAAGAAAGCTCAAGGCTTCGCGAGATATTTCATAAATGATTTTAATTTTCTGGTTATGGCTGCATGTCGGGTTTGAGCCGAGACAGAAAGTAAGGCTGTTTCGTGGGCTTTTATAGAACTTTCTTTCTAGTTTTCCTTAATAGATAGCTGGAAGCACACACTCACCCGAACGTGGGATCCACATATCTGAACCTCGTTAACAAACTTTCTGTGTTTGTGTTTTCATCCTTGTTGGATGCTTTGATTATATTGGCACCGTATTGAATTCATTATCATGCATATCTTGGATTTTTGCTAGGAAAACATCTTAAATAATATTGTAATAATGAGAAATAAGATTTCAAAGCCAATCAGGAAACACATTCTGTCAAGAAAAAAACCCTCCATCCACACCCCAACAAGCCAGCTCATGAGCCACCTTGTTTTCTCTCCAGACAAATGAAAAGATACGTTCTGAGAAAGACTCTAAAAGGGTCACAAAGAACCGGGGCAAAGGGTTGTAACCCAACGTCAAGCTTCAAAAGAACAACTTTAATGACCCCATGACAATCAAATTCAAGGCATATGAAATGCCAACCAAGCTCAACAGTTCTTGAGCATTGTGGAGGACTCTGATTAGCCCCAACTGACCTATGATGGGTAAAAAAGAGAGCACTCAAATGATCTCGAGCAACAATGCCAATATCGATGGAATTCACCACAAACCAGAGAAACATCGGTATTGACTTTCACCATGCCTTGGAGCATAGGATGTCAAAAATGACAAATCATAATTTCGCCGCCTGAAGATGTTGAGGGATCCGAGCTCCAAATCGAAGCCCACTCAGTAACCCTCGCAACCCAGATGTGGGCCAACAAACTAGAAGAATTGAAGATAATATTATTACGTTGCGTCCAAATTATCCAGACAATTAAGCACAACTCTTGCCACTGTTGCAGGAAGGGTGGAAAACCATCTACAAACCAGCAAAGGTAAGTCACAAGAAGAGTAAAAAAACTTAGCATAATTGGGCTTTCATTTCAGCCAGATGTGTGCACCAGAGCAATGAAAAATCACACAGATGGGGGATTCCTCCACATGATGGCAAACGGGGCACCTTGGACTACTAGACACATGCCTTCTAGAAAGGAATTGAAAAGTAGGATGGATGACAACACAAATCTACCACAAAATGCTCAACTTTGGGAGGGATATACAGCTTCTAAAACTTCTTCCAAGACGATGAGTCAAAAGGGAGAAGAACATTTGAAGCGAGTCTATAACTTGACTTCACTGAGTAAACACTCGAAGCCTCCCAACCCCAACAAAGTTGACCTAGGTAAGAACAACCCACTGGAGGGATGCGCAAGATGGCACTACGATCCTGAGCATTAAACCAATAAATGATTTATCCTAAGACCATCCATCCCCTAAGTCATTAAAAAGCTCACAAACCAAGGCATTGACCGCCTCAGGAACGAAAGGGGAAGTAATACGGGTGCATACATAGTCATCAAGCCAAGGATCATCCCAAATCTTCACCATAACACTATTACCAATCCTCCAGATGACGCCTCTATTAAGTAACCAGAGAGATCCCCAAAGACTTCTCTAGATGAAGCTTGGCCTTGGCCCTAAAGAGGCCTTCAAAAACTCAAAATTGGGGAAGTATTTAGCTTGCAAAATCCATCCACACAATGAATCTGGAGATTGGGTGAGGCGCTAGCCTTGTTTAGCGATCATTGCATCGTTAAAGAGACTCATATCTCTGAAGCCTATCCGCCACTAACCTTAGGGGTACACATCTTTCTCCAAACCAACCAATGGGCATTGTTCTTCCCATTACGGTGCCCCCACCAGAAAGAAGCCAACCACGAATTGATATGATCAATTAGCATATCCGGTAATCTGAAAAGAGTCATAACATATGTGGGGATGGACTGAGCCACAACCATTACAAGAACTTCCTTTCCACCTTAGAAACATTACGAGAAGACCAATGTTGTATTTTTTTATCAATCATATCGATGATGGATGAGAAAACCTCCTTTTTGGAATGATCGATGATAGTGGATAGACCTAAATGTTTCTAATGTTTATCAACAACCCAGATGCCACTTGCCAGCTGAAGTTCCGCCTTTATGCCCCCTTCCACTCCTCGACTAAAGGACATTTCAGACTTGGAAAGAATGGGAAAGAGCGCCCTTGATTCGAATCCTGTAAGAAACTGAAGGAACATATTGCATGATGATATCAACCCATTTGGCGTAAAAGCCCATTTTGAGAAGAACAAAGCGGAGGAAAGACTAGTCCACCCTAACAAAAGCCTTGGACATGTCCAATTTCCATGCCATTACACCACGCTGAGAGAATGAATTAGTTTTCAAAGAAAAAAAAAATCTCATGAGCAATAATAGCATTATCTGAAATGAGTCTGGTTGGTACAAAAGGAGATTGGTTCTTAGAAATAATAGATGACAGAAAATGCCGCAACCGATTAACCATGATTTTAGAGAAAATTTTGTAAATAACATTACAAAGGCTAATTGGGTGAAAATTTGTAATCTTAGTGTAAGATCGAAATAATGATGTAACTGCTCAATTTACAAGAGGGGGGGGGTGAATTGTACACTTTAAAAATTTCCTTAAACAAGGAAAGATCTAAGTTTAACAAAGTTAAACTAAAAAAATTCACAACACCTCTAACACCAATGAAAGATTGGTACAAGGTATGAAGTTACAAACTTCTAGTTCTATGCACTTGCTTGAATCTGGAAAGTGATTCCGAAAAATAGGTTCCGGAAATATGGATCCGGAAAATGAAACTTAACCAAATTTTACAAAATGAGATTCTACCTTAAAGCGTATAGAATCTAAATTAATCAGAGTACACGTGTAAGAAAATATAAGAAGATTATACTTTCCTTACAATACGAAATGCAGCAGAAAAACTAGTAAAACTACAAAAAACAAGATATAAATATTTTAACCCAAAGAGAAGGGTATCCAACAACCTTGGATAAAGGTCCCTTGATTTATACTTTCAAGCAAGTCTATCTTACCCACACCAGGGTAAGCCCTCGATATGAAGATCGGAGTCTCTGTCTTGCTATCCCCGCAAGCCCTCAACTTCAAGGTAGTTGGAACCTCTGTCTTCCGCAGCAAGGAAGCCCTCGAACTTCAAGGAAGTCGGCACCTCTGTCTTCCTATCCCCGAAAGCCCTCGAATGTAATCACCAACATTCGGAGTCGCACGAAGCAATCTGAATGAGCAGTTCAGTACACACAAGGCACGAAAAGCTTCTCTCTCTAGAAATCACCTTAACAGCGTGTGGTCTCTAGATTGATCAACTTGTTGTGGAGCTCTTTCAAATGAGCTCTTATTTGTAGGCTCGGTTGGAACGGTCGACTCCCTCCTCCAACAGTCATATTTTCCTTAAATTTCGGAGGGACCTGTACACGTGTCACTAAACCAACGGTTAGTTAGAAATAGAATGGATGGCATCGTTTTATAACAAAACATATGTAACTGAATGCACGACATCGTTTTGTAATGAAACAAGTGTAAGCATAAGCAAAACTAATGTTCGGAATGTAAGCAAATAAAAGTTCGGAGTCTAACCAAAATGAAATTCAGAGTCTATAATAAAGAGATATTCTAATTCTGTTTTATAGGAATTCGGAACCTGAATTCTGTGGGAATTTGGAGTCTGAATTTCTAAGGAAATTCGGATTATGGTTTCACTAGAATTCAGAATCTGAACTTACAAAGTTCGGAGTCGAACTAGTAAAAGTTCGGAGTCGAACTCATAAAAGTTCGGAGTCGAACTAGTAAAAGTTTGGAGTCGAACTCATAAAAGTTCGAAGTCGAACTAATAAAAGTTTGGAGTCCAGAATTCAGAGTGGAACTATATGAGAGTTCGTATCCAGAATTCAGAGTCGAACTATATGAGAGTTCGTATCCAGAATTCGGAATGGAACTATATGAGAGTTCATATCCAAAATTCGGAGTCGAACTATATGAGAGTTCCTATCCAGAATTCGGAATGGAACTTCATTAGAATTCGTATTCAGAATTTGGATCTTAAAACAGAATGCTTCATATCTAAGTATTATATGATTCTGAGGTTTTAGGTATGAATCCGATTTTTATACTTAAGAAAAAATATTGAAATGTATAAGGAAATCTAGGTTAGGGTAAATTCCCTTTAAGAAAGGAAAATTTCCTTAGGGAAGTAAAATATGGATTTGCTTAAGTATAAGGTGTTTGTGATTTTCAAAACAAGAAGGAATGAAAAAGTCATAAGGAAAACCTTATTGACTCAACAATCTCCCCCTTTTTGGAAAGCACAAACATCCTTACGAAAAAGGATATAAGGACTTTGAAAAAATTCATTAGACTTTGAAATTAAAACTTATCTCCCTTTGTTCATGGATGATAGTGAATACAACTAACTCCCCCTTAGGCATTGAAACTCTAAGGATTGTATTCTGAATTTCTGGAGTGGAGTTTTCATTATCACGGGAATGAAAAACTTCATAATGAGAAACTCCCCCTTTCTTTAAGGATATTTCACTTAGAAAATTTTCTTTCTCCATTTTAAAATTTTTCCTTCTCCCCTTTTGAGTAGTTCTTTTTCCTTCTCCCCCTTTGTGATTTTCAAAAAGAATTAAAGGGAATGGAAAAAAAATAAAGTACCTGAAACATTAGTACATAACAAGACAAGATAGAACCAAGCAAAAATTTCATTAGAGTTGAGAAAATTTTTACAAGGAAAGACAAATACAACAAAATATCGGAGTGGGTTTATTTGTCTTCCTTTTCCTTCGGGATCAACTTCTTCAACAAGGTTTTCAGTTTCTTCAAATCTCTTTGATCCTCATCAGCTTGCCTCTCCAAATCTTTTATCCTTTCATCTTGAGCCTTCAAAGCTTCTGCCTGAGCCTTGATGGCCTCTTCTTGCATCTTTACTAACTCATCTTGCTTTACAAGTCTTTTCTCAAGCTCAATCCGTAGATCTCTATCCCTTATAAAATTTTGAGCAAGTGAGTTGGCCTTATCATTCAGTTACTTCACTTGTTGACTCCGAGAAATTTGCTCGATGATCAGCTCATCCTGAAGATTCTTAATCTTGTTATCCTCGGTATCAAAAGCATCTTTTATTTTATTCTGAAAATTATCATAGTCAGCCATGTATTCTTCGACTTTCTTAGACCACAAAGTGATTTTTCTGCATGACCTGTGTACATCATAATTAATAAGAAAAATTTTATGGTCGACCTCAATCTTTATACACTTATCCATCACCATGGATAAGGATTCTGACTTCTGATTCAAGCTATGCTGCATCATCTGGCATCTGGAATCTATAGAGGGAAATATCTGAATGGTGTCCACCAACTTCTTCAAAGATTCCACCACAAAATCATGACCATGAGCTGATGACTCCAAATCAGATAACTTTCTTGGAGATTTCTCTTCCTCAACCTGGACTAACTTCCTTCTAGATGAACCACCAACCTCTTTCTTTCTGATGATATCTTTTATTAGTGTATCCATGAGAACTTTCTTTCCTTTGTCAGATTTCGGAATGGGTTGATCATCTGGAGATTCTTCCTCACTTTCTAATAATTGAACAATCTGGTCTTCATCTGGTTTCTCCTTTTCTACCCCTTCTTCAAGGAAATTCTTCTCATAAGATTCTTCCTTATCAGATAAAACATTTTCCTTCTCTTCCTCTTGCTTATTATCATCCTTGCTACTTTATTTCTCAACTCCCTTTCCCGGAGTGGGTAATTTTGTAGATTCAGCCTTTTCTTGATAGTCTTCTACTTGCTTGATCAAGTCATCCAGATCATCACTTACTTCTTCTTCTTCTTCTTCCTCTATTTCTTCTTCTACTTCTTCAACAACTGTTTTCTCTACTTCTTCAACAACTTCTTTACCCTTAAGCTTTTCCGGAGTGGAGTACTTCTTGCCAGGGGTTTCTGGTAATGATTGAACATCAAAGGTTTCTGGAATGGGAATCTTATCAGAGGCTAATTCTGTTGCTTTCAAAAGATATTGAACAATTTCCTCTTCTGACATCTTCTTCTTCAACTTCTTTTCTTTCGCTTGATTTTCTAACTCATCAGCAGCTCTTTCCCTTAAGGCCTTAGCCTCAACAGGGTCTAGTCTGAACTGTGGATCACCTTCTTTTCTCTTCTCTTTGTCTTCCCTCTACTTGGAAGCCACTTCATCTGGGTAAGATTTTCGTTTCTTTGGCTTGGGTGGTGCAGATTGAGTTTCCTTAGACTTGGGGGTTTTTTCATCACCAACCACTTCCTTAAGCTTCCTCTTCTTAGAATTTTTTTTACCGTTTCAGCCTTATCCACATTTTTCGGAATAACTTCAGCCTATCCCTCTAGCAAGCTATAAAATTCACCTATTTCCTTAGAAAAAACCATATTCATTATTTCCAACATATCATAACTGACAGGCATAAGCTTGCAATTCCGAACCTTAGACTTACATGCAACCTTGAAAGAATCTAAGCACCGAACTATCAGCTTTGATAGTAAGGCAGGGTACATGATGATTTGAGCTCTCAAGTTTCATTCCTTGATATTCTTGATAGTCACAAGGACATGCCTCATCAGATTTATTTTTCTTAGATTCACCAAGAATTATAAGAAATATATGTCACTTTTCTTCATGGTATCTTTATCTCCATTTCTCGGAACCAAAAATCCCTGTACTCAAAGCTAAAGAATTCGATTATTAGGAGAAAGATGAGCAATATTTTCTATCTTGACATCAGCAAGTCCAAGACATTGTAAGGCCTTAACCTTAACAAAACTTACTTGAGCATCCAGGAGTTTGTGTGAACAAAATTCAGCTTCTCCTTCATATTCTATCCCCACCAAGATTTCCAACTTGGTATAAGTAAGTTTTTAAGTCTTGCCATAAGACTTGAAAGAAAACTTCTCTCTTCCATATTCCTTATAAAAACTTGCCGATTCATAAAATTCTACTAGTAACTCCGGATAGACAGTATCCTGATCACCTGTTTTGAAAACACATGCATCTTCCCAACCATTCAGCTTGATGTTCTTGGTGATGATAGAATCGTACATATAGAAGTTCAGATGAACCAATCTTTCTCTGTAGACGTTCCTTTTTGAAATTGGTTTTGAGGTAGACATATCTTGGGAAGTTTCTTCAGTAGACATTCGGAATGGAGAGCTCTGGAAGATTCGGAACGGTCTTCAGAGAGATCGGGACGGTCCTTAAGAAGAGAATCAGGGCTTCGAGACGTGAGAGCTTGAAAAACCGATGTGGGACGACCCTCAGGGGTCCCCTTTATATAGGTGTTGAGACAACAATTTAGTTTCCACGGTTGATCGAACGGTTGAGATACAATGAGATTTGATCTGACGGTTGAGATACAAACCACAAGGAAAACTTGACTCCGATCTTTTGAGGTTTTAAAAAAAAATTCGGATTGAAGAAAATTAGAAACCGAAAAACTTTTAAAAGTAAGGAATCTACCAGCAACAAAAAATTGACTACGAAAAATTGAGTAAGGAATTCATACCTTTTGGATTTTCTAGAGGGATTGTTCGTAATAGGTGATTTTCTTTTTGATGAAAATTTGACAAAAATAATATTACCACGAAAAACTCAGTACGAAAAACATGAGTACGAAAAATTTCATTACGAAAAAAAACTCAGTACAAAAATCTCATTACGAAAATTCTCAGTACGAAAATTTCATTACGAAAATTCTCAGTACGAAAATCTCATTACGAAAATTCTCAGTAAGAAAACTTCCATTTCGAAAATTTTGAAATAAAACTCATTACGAGAAAAAAAAATTTAGTTACAAAGGTTTGAAAAACTGACTACGAAAATTTTGATTATGCTAACATGCAAATGTACTCCCCCTATGAAAAAGAGTTTATTACTGTAAGGAGAATTGTTCAATAAGAAGTTAATGAAGAAATATTACCTTACGGTTATCATCCCTAACTTCTGTTTAATGTATTCAAATCTATCGGAGGGTAAAGATTTTGTGAAAATGTCAGCAAGTTGATCATGCGTTCCGATAAACTGAAGAATGATATCTCCTTTGAGTGTGTGATCCCTAAGAAAGTGATGTCTAATATCTATGTGTTTTGCACGAGAATGATGTGCATGGTTTCTACTAAGAGCAATGACACTTGTGTTATTACACAAAATTTGAGTTTTAGTAAAACTCAAGCCATAGTCTGTGAGTGTGTGTTGCATCCACAACACTTGAGCACAACAACTTCCAACTACTACATATTCAGCTTCAGTAGTGGAGATTGATATAGAGTGTTGCTTCTTGCATGACCAAGAAACTAATGAATCTCCTAAGAAGTGACAAGTTTCGGATGTACTTTTCTATCCATTCTACATCCACCAAAGTCAGCATCCAAAAATCTTTTTAAAACAAAGTCATTTCCAGAAGTATAAAATAATCATAGATCCATGGTTCCCTTTAAGTAGCGAAAAATTCTTTTCACTACCTTTAAATGAGATTCCTTAGGATTAGATTAATATCTTGCACATAAGCATACTGAGAACATCAAGTCTGGTCGACTAGCTGTCAAGTATAGGAGACTTCCTATCATACCTCTAAAAGACGTTTGATCTACTGGTTTCCCAGCTTCATCAAGATCAAGTGTGTTTGAGGTACTAATAGGAGTACTTATACTCTTAGTGTTGTTATAACCATACTTTTTAAGAAGATATTTAATATACTTATGTTGAGATATATAGGTCTCTTCTGGTTTTTGAGAAATTTGAAAACCAAGGAAAAATGTTAACTCACCCATCATACTCATTTCAAACTCAGATTTCATTAGACTTGCAAAAGAATCAGTTAAAGATTGCTGAGTTGAACCAAATATGATGTCATCAACATATATTTGAACAATCAAAATATTTTTCTTATCTTTCTTTATAAAAAGGGTTGGATCTTCATTTCCCTTAACATAGTTATTTTGAAGCAAAAATCCTGTAAGTCTATCATACCAAGCTCATGGGTCTTGTTTAAGGCCATACAAAGCTTTGGTAAGTCTAAAAACATGATCAGGATGTTTTGTATCTTCAAAGCCAGGAGGTTGTTCAACAAAAACTTCCTCTTGAACATAAACGTTAAGAAAAGCACATTTCACATCCATTTGAAAAAGTTTAAAATTGAAGAATGCTGCAAAGGCAAGTAAAATACGAATAGATTCAAGTCTAGATACTAGAGCATAGGTTTCTTCATAGTCTATTACTTCTTGCTGATTATAGCCTTTAGCAACTAGTCTAGCTTTATTTCTTACAATGACTCCATTTTCATCACACTTATTTCTGAATACCCACTTTACTCCAATAACAGAAGTTTCCTTAGGTCTTTCAACCAAGGTCTAGACTTTATTCCTTTCGAATTCATTTAGTTAATCTTTCATGGCTTTAATCCAATCATCATCACCTAGAGCTTCATCAGTGCTTTTTGGTTCTAATTGGGAAAGGAATGCTAGATGTTCTACTTCATTTCTCAAGGAACTTCTAGTCCTTACAGGTTGATTTACATCACCAATGATACTATCACTGGGATGATTCTTTAGAAATGACTAGTTTGGGTTTTGTAAAACCTGTTCATCAACATAGGGTAGAAAGTCTTCTGGGGTAAATGTTTCAGAAGTATCTTCTTGAACATTTTCCTTATCAGAAGGATCTTCTATCAAAGGTTGATAATTAGTTTTTGAAAACACATTCAAGGATATAGGTTGGGATGGTTTAAAGACAAAAGGATCAGACTCATCAAATTTTACATGCACTGTTTCCTCAACAGTACAAGTGTTTTTATTGAAAACTCTATAAGCCTTAGAAGTTGTGGAGTACCCTAAGAAAATTCCTTCATCAGATTTTGGTGCGAATTTTTGTAGATTATCCTTAGTATTCAGGATGAATACCTTACAACCAAAAACCTTGAAGTAGGAAAGTCTTGGTTTTCTACCATTCCATAACTCATAAGGAGTTTTATTAAGAAAAAGTCTAATCAAAACTCGATTTATAGTATAACAAGCAGTACTTACAACTTCAGCCCAAAAATGTCTAGCTATCGAATATTCACTCAACATGGTTCTAGTTATCTCTTGAAGAATTTAATTTCTTCTTTCAACTACACCATTTTGTTGAGGAGTTCTAGGTCCTGAAAAGTTGTGAGTAATACCTTTTCTACTACAAAAAGTTTCAAAATCTGAATTTTGAAATTCTCCTCCATGATCACTATGAATAGTTTTCAGTGGAAGATTTTTCTCATTTTTAACTTGGGATCTAAAACTTTTGAAATAAGAAAAAGTTTCAGACTTCTTTTCTAGAAAATAGACCCATGTAAATCTAGTGTAATCATCAACTAGAACAAATACATAGTATTTTCCTCCAATGCTTCTAGTTTATGTTGGACCGAAAAGATCCATGTGCACCAACTGTAATGCATCAATTGTCGAGACTTCACCGATTGATTTAAAACTAGATTTATGTTTCTTTCCATATTGACAAGGATCACAAACTTTAGATGAATCAAATGTAAGATCCAGTAAATCCTTAACTAGTTTATTCTTAGACAATTTACATAAGTTTCTAAGGTTACAGTGGCCTAGTCTTCTATGCCATAACCAAGAATGATCTTCCATTGCACTTAGGCAAGGTAAGTATTGGCTCCTAAGGTCTTCTAAGTTCAAATTGTAAACATTCTCTTGCCTATGGGCAGAAAGAATAAAATCTTCCTTGGAATTGTGTACTAAACACTTATCATTCCTAAAATTCACAAGGTATCCTTCATCACATAATTGACTTATTCTAATGAGGTTGTGCTTAAGACCCTTAACAAACAAAACATTTGAAATCAAAGTTTTACCAAGAAGAACAATATTACCTATACCAACAATTTCTCCCTGAGCATTATCTCCGAAAGTTACTTTTCCTCCTTTCGTCTTGATAATATTTTCGAAATAGATTTTGTTACCAGTCATGTGCCGGGAACATCCACTATCCATGTACCAAGTATTGTTGTTGGTACTTCCTTTATTTTCCTGAAAATAAGAAAATAATTAGACTTTCGGAATCCAAACTTGTTTGGATCTGAGATTTTTAGATAACAAAATTTTGGGTATCCACATTTGTTTAGAAAAATAAGCTTTATGAAACCTAAGAGATTAAACTCTATTCAAAGAACACTTTTTCTTCCAATTCCCACCACTTTGACACTTAGTGCAAAAAGGGGCTTTAGAAGGAACAAAATAGCTGTTTTTGAAAACTAGTTTTTGGTGAGTATAACCTACTCCAGTAGTGTTTCCTTGAGGTTTGATTTGAGAATACATCTTTTCAAAATTTTCCTTCCCAGAGGTAAACTTTTCAAGAAGCTTCTTAAGGGAAAATATTTCAAATTTTAGTCTAATGACTAAATTCCTATCCTCAGGAATCATTTCCTTAGAGTTAGATTTTTCCTCAAAAACTTTTATTTTTGAAATAACATTCTTAAGATCTTTAGAAAGTTCTTCCTTATCAGAATTTGCTTTCTCAAGGTCTTTAGAAAGTTTTTCTAAAAACTCTTCTTTATCTTTAAGATCTAAAGAAAGATCTGAAATCTCTTTTGTAAGAACTTCTTCCCTAGTATTTTCCTTGTCTAACTTCTTAGAAATTTTACAATTTTTTGCTTCAAGTAACTTAGAAAATCTAGATACTTATTCATATGAAGGTTCTTCATTTTCTGAGGATGAAGTATCTTCATTAGAAGTACTATTTTCGGAATAGTAATTCTTAGCAAGAGATAAATTTGTTAAAGCCTTGGCAGAGCGTACCTTAGCCATAAGACATGTATGTGGAAAAGAAGTATTAGCAATGAATCCCATATTATTATGAGATGATGAATCGTATTATGAATATTCACTTTCTAAAGAGTCTCCACAGCTATCACTCCAAGTAGTATTAGCTTTCAGACTTTTCTTAGCTTTGGCTTTGTAGAACTTCTTCCCATTCCTTTCAGAATGCCTCTCTTTTCTTTCTTTATTTTTAAGCATATGGAAATCAGGTCGTATGTGTCCACTTCTCTTGCATTCATAGCATGTGACCTCTGAATCTTTCTTATCTTTCCTTTCCTTCTTCTTATACCTGGATTAGAAATTTCTTTGACCAGCTATCTTGTTCATTCTTTGAGTAAGATTAGCTAACTCATTCTCTCATACATCACTCTCACTAGATTCAGATTGGATAGTAACCTTATTAGACTTGGATCTGGTTACTCTCTCAGGAGTCTTTGCTTTCATGTGATTTGATTTAGTAGTAAAAACAAAAGTACCATTCCCATTATTCTTTTTTATATTGTCATCATCTCTCTTCATTCTTGTTTCATTTTGAAGAAGAGTTCCAAACAGCTCATCTAAAGAAATTTGACTAACCTTCCTGTTCTCATCAATAGCTGTTCTATTTGATTCCCACTCATTGGGCATAATATCAATGATCTTATCTACAATAGATTCATCATCCAGACCTTTATCTCCCATAGATTGTAAACTATTTACGATAGTCATAAATCTTTGCTTCACTTTGCTTATAGGTTCTCCATAAGGAAAGTTAAAACCATGATACTCAGCTCTCAACATAGCTCTTCTTGTCTCAATCACTTTAGATGTACCAAAATGTGTAACCTCAAGTTTCTTCCATATACAATTAGCTGTTTCACATGAAGAAATTTGGCTATATATGTTCCTAGTCATTGAACATAGTAGAGTATTGCGTACCTTATAGTTTAATTGATAATCATGCTTCTCTTGGTTTGTGAAAGTACTAACTTCCTTATTAGGAATTTTATAACCTCCAGTAAGCATAACAAAGTTATCTACTCTATTATTGATAACGAATGTATTCATTAGATCTCTCCAGTACTCATAATCATTACCATAAAAAATTGGTGGTCTTGTAGGATTTAGGTTGCCTATGGAGCCAACATTTAAACCTGCCATCTATAAGAAAAATTTATTTCCACACAAACTTGTTAATAAAAAAAGTTCGGATTCAAGGAACTAAGCAAGAAAAAATATAGAACTAAGAAAAACCGAGCAAGAAAAAACTTATATGTGAGTATAATTATTTCATATACCTCCTCTAATACCAATTGTCGGATCGAAATAATGATGTAGATGCTCAATTTACAAGAGGGGGGGGGGGGTGAATTGTACACTTTAAAAATTTCCTTAAACAAGGAAAGATCTAAGTTTAACAAAGTTAAACTAAGAAAATTCACAACACCTCTAACACCAATGAAAGATTGGTACAGGGTATGAAGTTACAAACTTCTAGTTCTATGAACTTTCTTGAATCTGGAAAGTGATTCCGAAAAACAGGTTCCGGAAATATGGATTCGGAAAATGAAACTTAACCAAAGTTTACAAAATGAGATTCTACCTTAAAGCGTATAGAATCTAAATTAATCAGAGTACAAGTGTAAGGAAATATAAGAATATTATACTTTCCTTACAATATGAAATGCAGCAGAAAAACAAGTAGTAAAACTACAAGAAACAAGATATAAATCTTTTAACCCAAAGAGAAGGGTATCCAACAACCTTGGATAAAGGTACCTTGATTTATACTTTCAAGTAAGTCTATATTACCCACACTAAGGTAATCCCTCAATACGAAGATCGGAGTCTCTGTCTTGCTATCCCCGCATGCCCTCAACTTCAAGGTAGTTGGAACCTCTGTCTTTCTCAACAAGGAATCTCTCGAACTTCAAGGAAGTCGGCACCTCTATCTTCATATCCCCAGAAGCCCTCGAATGTAATCACCAACATTCGGAGTCGCACGAAGAAATCTGAACGAGCAGTTCAGTATGCACAAGGCATGAAAAGATTCTCTCTCTAGAAATCACCTTAACAGCGTGTGGTCTCTAGATTGATCAACTTGTTGTGGAGATCTTTCAAATGAGCTCCTATTTATAGGCTCGGTTGGAACGGTCGGCTCCCTCCTACAACGGTCATATTTTCCTTAAATTTTGGAGGGACCTGTACACATGTCACTAAACCAATGGTTAGTTAGAAACAGAATGGATGACATCGTTTTATAACAAAACATATGCAACTGAATGCACAACATTGTTTTGTAATGAAAAAAGTGTAAGCATAAGCAAAACTAAAGTTCGGAATGTAAGAAAATAAAAGTTCGGAGTCTAACCAAAATGAAATTCGGAGTCTATAATAAAGAGATATTTGGATTCTGTTTTATAGGAATTTGGAACCTGAATTCTGTGGGAATCTGGAGTCTGAATTTCTAAGAAAATTTGGATTATGGTTTCACTAGAATTCAGAATCTGAACTTACAAAGTTCGGAGTCGAACTAGTAAAAGTTCAGAGTCGAACTCATAAAATTTTGGAGTCGAACTAGTAAAAGTTCGGAGTCGAACTCATAAAAGTTCGGAGTCGAACTAATAAAAGTTCGGAGTCCAGAATTCAGAGTGGAACTATATGAGATTTCGTATCTAGAATTTGGAGTCGAACTATATGAGAGTTCGTATCCAAAATTCAGAATGGAACTATATGAGAGTTCGTATCCAGAATTCGGAGTCGAACTATATGAGAGTTTGTATCCAGAATTCGGAATGGAACTGCATTAGAATTCGTATTCAGAATTCGGATCTTAAAACAGAATGCTTCATATCTAAGTATTATATGATTCCGAGGTTTTAGGTATGAATCTGATTTTTATACTTAAGAAAAAATATTGAAATGTATAAGGAAATCTAGGTTAGGGTAAATTCCCTTTAAGAAAGGAAAATTTCCTTAGGGAAGTAAAATATGAATTTTCTTAAGTATAAGGTGTTTGTGATTTTCAAAACAAGAAGTAATGAAAAACTCATAAGGAAAACCTTATTGACTCAACATTTAGCGGGTTTTTGAATTTTGGGGGTCAAAGTGATCAGAGTTTCATTGAAGAAACCAAAACTCGCCTTACCATTCAAATGGTAATTCATGAAGTTACACACATCATTCCAATGGTCATTCATGAAGTTACACACATCAGGGTCCACAATGTGCCAATAATTCTTAAAGAGAAAAAGCATGAAATCCACCAGGACCAGGGGCCCTAGTAGGATGTATTTGTTTAAGATCATTCCAAACTTCAATCAAAGAAATATCTCGAGAGAGTGTAATTCATCGAATGAGTAACAACAGGATATAAATAGAAGGATACCTCATTAGAAATAGAAGAACCCTCTAACGAGTAGAGATCCTGGTAAAACGAAAAAAAATCATTTTCTGAATCTCAACTTCATCATGAACCAGCTCTCCACCAGCCGCCTTCGAAGCATAAATGGAATTCTTTCTCTTTTGATCAGAAGATTTCTGATGAAATAAAGAGGTGTTCTAGTCACCCTCCTTAATGTGTGATTCATGAGATCTCATGAACTAAAATCCTTCTTTATTCCAGAGATTAATATCAAGATCCCTTTTAAGAGAAGAAATCCATGAGAGAGAAGAATCAGATTTTGTCAAGGAATAGTATGAGATGAGACTCTTAGTGATACTATCAATAGCCCGATCAAAATTACCAAACATAGATTTTCTCTAAGTGGAAAGTATAGCTATGGTAAAATTGAGATTAGAAAAAATACATGGGGAGAAGAATTCCATACAAACTGGACCCACCTATTCGCATCCCTCCTCCGTCACCCAAAACTTCTAAAAATGAAAGTCTACAGAACCTCCTTCCTAAAATCGAGGAATACGCCACCAATAAGACATAAAAATGATCATAAGAAGTAGGAGGAAGATGAGAAACCTAAAATTGGGAGAAAATATATTTTCATCCATTAAAACCCATGAACCTATCAAGCCATTCCTAAAGCCTACCATTTTTGTGTTTCCCCCTAAACCAGGTAAAGGGACTACCGATGAAGCCCAAATCTGAGAGGCTTGTGTGATGAAGATCCTCTCTAAAGTTTCCAATAACCAAAATGGATCAAACCAAACCTCTACTCTTCTCATTATGATATATGATTTCATTAAAATCCCCTACACACAAAAAAGGGACGGGAAATTTTCACCGCTCTTGCGTAAGGAGATCCCAGGTCCGCCATTTCTCTCCTTGGGTATGCCATCCATAAAGGCCCACAAAATTTCATGAAAGATTTCCCACTTGAAAAACAGATGCTGTGATATGATTATTAGAAATTTTTTTAATAAAAACATTAGAATCAACATTCCATAAGAGACAAATACCTCCCACGTGGCCAGAATTACCAATCAAGAAAACATTTCCAAAAGAAATTTACGACTATACTTATCATCCAACATAGTTTTAGATAGGAAAACTATGTCTGGGAAAAACTTAGTTCTCTAATGGAGGAGCGTACAAACTGTATGGGGGTTTCCAAGCCCCTTACAATTCCAACACAAGAGTTTCATGACTGTAGGTAGGGTTGGAACTCACCAACCTCCTCCTCTTCATAATTTTGTGACATAGGTTCCCCAACCATCTTAATCTTTTTTTAACCATACGAATTATCATCCCCTAATGAGTCAACTATAGCACATTTTTCAAGTGTCTTCATTTACTTGGCGGTGCTGGAGAAAGGATTATGGTGCCTCTTCTAGGTATTTTTGTTGCTGATTTTTTCATTACCTACCAGAAAATCTGATCATGAGATCACAACATCAGAGCCCCTATTACTGATATTTGAAAGGGATGGTCATGGGGAAGGAGTATAGCTCAGCACATGCATGAGATATTGGGACTCAAACGAAAAAATCAGTTGAGTCGAGGCACTCATGGGGTAGATAAGATGTTTTAAAAGACTATTCATGTTGGGAAGAACATATGGGGTTGAGGAGTTAGAGGAAATAAGTCATTGATAAAACCATAAATCCGTTTGAGATCTGTCGCTAAAAGAACCCTCATTATTCAAGATTTTTCTTGGTGAATATAGATGCACCACTTCCGTAGTCTTGTTGGCGATAGGAACCTCACCACTGATGAGGGATAAGATAAACTTTTTTTTCTTTTTCATCTTTATCGGTGGGTATAAACACAGAACTCTCATTATTAGACCGAATCCACACTCCAAACTGAAGATCTACCTTTCCATCTGCATTGGACACCTTGTATGATCAATTTTTCTTTATGTGACCCACAATACCATAGAAGAAAAAAAAGTAAGGTAACCATTCATATCAAGGACATGCCAAAATTAAGACTCTCCAGATTTTAAATGGATACCTCGAGCCAAAAAATAGGTTTATATCGATTGAAACCCTTATCTTGAAAAATAGACCCCCATTTAGAATATCTGGTTTATCATATTCTATAAATATACCTATTTCATTGCCAATATTTTCCATAACAGAAGAATGTTGATTTTCAAAAGGTATACCTTTTACCCAAATCCAGAACAAAGATTGATCAAAATAGATATCACTCGGGGATCCCACAATTGGAACTTCCATGATAACGACAAGCCTAATATCAAAATTTCATGGGTGTCCAGTCAGGAATGTTGTTTATCTTGCAATGAAAAAAATGAATCACAAGAAGCCCTACTCCCATATCTCTAATAAATGCATCCTCCTTTAATAAAAAAACATCAGAGGGAGTGTTCTTCAAGGCTCCCAGGTTAAAGTTTCTATCCCCAATCATCATCGCATAGAGCACGAGGGATACTCATGACTTTACATTTCACCCTACATCACTGGGATCATTAACCACCACCTCATTCTCCCTATCATAGAGATAAAAATTTTGATATTGAGATAACATACTATCTTCCATGGGAATAAATGGGAAAAACTATAGGGGAGAAACAGAATGAAAATTATAGCGAGAAAGGTCCTAAAGAGATCCCAAAATAGGTCAAAGAGGTTTCTAAAAGTGGATCGATCAAAGAATAAAAAATATCTAGCCATAATCACATGAAAACCCTGAGAACAAAAAGAACCAAAACCCTAGAAGGGACCTGACCTAGGAAACCCTAGGAGAGATCTCAAACCGAGAGATAGGTAATTTTCAGTTTCTATACATATCTTGGATTTAATTTCTAAAAATACTTATTTGATAATCTAGGTATGGTAAGGATGTTTTTTGCATTGTTTTTTAAAATTCCTCCAACTTTCATAGTTAGTATCAAAGTTGGTTGAATTTTCAAAATGTCTTCCACTAAGTTTGATATTGAGAAATTCAATGGAAAAAATGACTTCAATCCTTGTAAAATTAAGATGAGAGTCATTCTTGTCCAAAATAGACATAAGGTTTCCCTTTGTGATCTCAAAAATAAAGTGGAAGTCCCTAAGGGTGGACCCAACTATGCAGATGTGTCCTCAAAGATGCCAAATAAGGCCCACAATTCAATCATTCTCTCTAGGTGATAATGTCCTTAGGGAGGTTTATAGTGAACCCAATGGTGCTGTGATTTGGTTTATATTGGAGTATTTATACATGAAAAAATCCTTTCTAAGAAGGCTATATAAAAATAGACAAAGTTTTATATTATTAAAACGAAGTTTGAGACTATTATAAGGAATCATTTAGACGAGTTCAATAAAATAATTCTTGATCTTGAGAATATAAATGTTAAATCGAGAGATAAGGATTTTGAAATTATTTTTCTCATCTCTTGATCAATCCTTCACGATTATAAAGACACCATGATGTATGGTAAGGAAACATTGATTATAGAGGAAGTTAAGGAATCCTTTCACTCTAAGGAGATTCAAATGAAGTAAGAAAACAAACCATAAGGTGAGAGGTTGATGACTTGGAGTAGGCCTAAAGATTGATAGAGTGAGAAGAAACAAAATAATAAGAGTTTAAATGTTATTTTTCAAACCCCAACTTGCCACACCCCTTTTATTTTGTTTATTTTTGATCTATTTTGGTTTCCATAAGTTTTCCTAAGAGTTTTTGGAGAAATGGTGGTTTTCAAGCCAGTTTTTGGGTGGCGCACAATTAGTAGAAACCATGCGCCATCCCTTTTCAAACCATGCGGCCAAAAAAGTGGGAATGTCCATACTACAAGATTGGTGCATGAATGTGTGACCTAATCCATAAAACCATATGGCTCACTCCTCTTTTAGATAGAGGCTACAACACAGTTAGTGCACTGTCTGGCAGACCATGCAACCCAACCATGTGGTCTGCCAGGTCACTTAAAAAGTGGTAATTTACCACTTTTCCCTCTTAGAGCTTTAACCCAAACCCCCCTATTATTCCCCCAGTCTACCCTAATATCCATGGATCTCTCCCAATTTCTCTCCCCTTGGTTATCCTCCTCCTCCATGGTGGAATCTTTTGGTTTCTTCAAGATTTGAGGTGAAATCTCAAAGGTAATCCCTCCTTGTCCCTATTCCTTCCTTATTCCTCCACTTTCATCTTGTTTATTTTCTAACTAGGGATTCTATGAACTATGGATTATGTTTCCATGTTCTTAAATTGGTGGTTTTTATCTTTTAGGGTTCTTCTTGGTTCCTTTTTCTTCCTTGAGCTCATTAGAGGTGATTTTGAGTTTCCATCGTCATGCGAATCAAGATTTGAGGTAGGTTCCCCATATGTACAATCTTTTAACTTTATTTCTTTAATTTCTTGGTATTTTCCATGGGTTTTTTTATTGTTAAATGAAATTTATATTCCATGTAAGTGTTTAGATCCTTGGAATTGGGTTCTCAATTGTTTTCCAAACACTGCCCTTGGTTTTTATCATGAATTTCATTGGTTTTAAATCATGTTTTGAAGATTTTTTTTTTCAGTTGGAAAGATAATTTTATTAAACAAATGATTTCAAGTGGATTTAATCATCAAAAATGTGATTTCCTGATGATGGGATATGGTTTTGGAATTGGAAATGTTTTGTACAACCATGCACTTCTAAAGTAAAAGTGTTTCCTTTGAAATGGAACGCCCGATTGGAACTTTGGATTATTTTAATGAAATTGGAAAAACCCTCTTAAGGAATTCCACTTGAAATGGAATGTGATTTATGTGTATTATATGTGTAATATGTGATGTGTTCTCGGTGATGGGAGAGTGCCTTGTTTTTGTATATTGGGAAAAGTATCTATTCTTGAGGCGGGAGGTCAGAGGCGAGAGAGTTAATGGTAAATTATTGTGAAAATTGTATGATATGTACGTACACAATAGTTGAGAAAAAATCACCTCCATTTGATTTTCATGGGAATCCTTGGGTTGTTAGGTGGGAGCTTAGGTACACTTGCAGCTCTAGTTGAGATTACGCGTTGGCTAGTGGCCCTGAGTAGATAGTCTGACTACCCATGGGATGTGCCCCTCAGTTGAGCCAGTGAGGGTGTCGCTGAGTCTTAGGACAATGTTTATGGATAAATGATACCAATAAAGATTGATTGTGTGAGAGGTAATTGAGCTTGTTATAGGATGTCTCAACCAGCACCTAAGATCCCATGATGCCTATTTTTCGTGCACATTGTTTTCTTTTGTTTTCTAGTTTATTTATGAAGTAGCATTCTTATTTTGTTCTTTGTATTGAGTCTCCTATTTTAGCACTGGTTAATTTTTGTGAGTAATTCACTGAAATGTTTTTATTATGTTTTGGGAACTATTTTGGAAGGGTAATGGAAAATTGTTTATCTTTAAAGAAATGGGAGCTTAATACTTATTTTTAAAAAGGAATCAAAAACATTATTTTTATACATCTTATTTTCAAACTTGCAAGAATGGATTTCACCTTAAATGTAAGGAATATAGCATTGGTTATTCTTGGAATCCCTACTGAGCATCTTGGTGATCGCGCTTACTTTCTTTATTATTTTTAAGCTTTAGGTTTTTCTCAGTCTTGGATCACTCATGGAGCGAGCGTGGTTCTTTAGTTGGAGGTGACCCATGAGGTCACGTGGAGGTATGTTCTATTTTCATTTCTTTTCTTCTTCTAATTGTTCACCAACTACATTTGTTTATTTATCTATTATTCATGGGATAAATCATTTACAATTTTGTATTCTTGATGTCCGAAACTAGTTTCTAGTCCAGGAGGATCGGGAATGCCTCTCGGGCCTTGTTGTGGGCCGACTTGGGTGACCGGTTTAGGGATGACCCTAGTTGGTTCATGAAAAAATGGAACCAGAGTAGGTTTATCACTTTTCATTTGGGGAATACCAGTAGTTTTGGAGCCAGGATTGTCAATATTCAATTTTCCATTCGCAGGTAGGTGCTTGATCACCATATATATGCTTGATTTTCCAGGGTAGTGTGGGATGGTCTTGCCTCAAGATCCGAGCTTAGATATCATATTTTTTTGAGGTCCTTGGTTTTGTTTGGGAATTTATGGTTGGTTTTGAGGATTTGGTGGGTTATTTTGAGAGACTCTAAGGATTGGAGTGGTTGTTTTTGAGGAATTAAAAGGGGTGTGTGGTTGCTGTGCATAATATGGAAAACCATGCACAAATCATGCAACTGCCTCTAACGACCTCCAATGTACTCACTCAGTTGGCACATGACCTGCCAAACTGTGAGACCAAGTTGTGTGTAGTGGATTTCTTTTTAGATTTTGGGATTTTTGACCCATTGAGTGGTGGGTTTCTTTCATTTGTTCTTAAGGTTGGATTGGGATGGTTTTGAGGTGTTTTTATTTTGATTCTAAAATGATGTTTAGTTTGACAAGATGGTAATTTAGTTATTGAAATTGGAATTATAAAATGATAACCTTGGATTATTTTAAGATTAAATGGGTTATTTTGAAAATAGAAAGTGTTTTGAAACATTTTAAAGGTTTTATAAATAGTTAATTGGAAATGGATTTGGAAAACATTTTGGGATTTTTGAATTTTTTTTTGTGAGATGTGAAATTTAAGTTGCATGGGAAATTTAGAAATGTGCCTCTTCAATGATAATATGTGGTTTTCAAAATTGGTTGTGGGTTTTAAATTTGGGTTGGATGTTTTGTTTTGGAAATGGAAGTGTTTTTTTATGATCCTTGGTATCCCTACAAATGCTCACATATATATATGGATGGATGCATGTGGTGGATGGATGAATATTGATAGTATGTGTGGATGGGTTCTTGATCCATAACAAGGATGTATATATATGCGAGGATTCATGAAAATGGTAGATGTTTAGTTTATAAAGCTTGTTTGTTTTCTGAAAAATTGTTTCAAAATAGGGATTTGATGTTTTGGAAAAATGGGTGTGGAGTGATTCTTTCTTTCTGCGCTTTGGGATTTATTTTGACTCCATGGATTTGTAATATTGGGTGTGGTGTGTAAATAATTTGATTTTGGGATGATGGTTTGTGATTGAGATATGAAGTTTGTTTGTGTTGTATTTTGATATATTCTTTCACTTCTTGTTTTCAAGGTGTGCCCCCACAGAGTTCTACGAGATTTTGAGAAGCTTTTGTGATTGGTCCTTTCATTGTTTTTTCCTCAGTTGGTCAACTCTCACCATAATCATCTTGTTGTCTTGAATATGGAGCCCAATGGTCCTCTGTATTAGGAATTCGTCCGGAAGTTCCGGGACTTAAACCCTCCTCATTTATTTAGGCAGCCAAAGATTGGGAAATATGAAGAATGGTTGTGAAGCATTGAAGAGATTTTTGTTCAGCTTGATCTCCCTAAGTATCTTAAGCTCAAGTTCATGACCTTTATACTGGAAGGCCCATGTTAGAAGTGGTGGAAGTTTGTTTATCAGTACAAACCATAGAAGGGATATTCGTGGTAAAGCTTCAAGGCCTTGTTTATCCAGTAGTATTTCTTCGAAGATGTGAGGGTACCAAAGGATATGGAGTTGTACCATCTTAGGCAAAGTGAATCTTTGGTCCTAGAGTATTCTAGGATTTTCACTGAGTTGGTACCGTATCTTCTGGATTTGACTGAGGATAGATCCCTAAAGGCCTGATTCTTTGAAAAGGGGATTTGACCAGAATAGTTTCAGGTGGTGTCATCCTTTCAGGAAAACTATGAAGAATTAGTGAGGTGGGTTGTTTGGATCTAGGCCAGTCTAGCCAGAGGGATAAATATGGTGGATGTCTCACCTATCTCTGAGAGCAGTGGAGATAAATTTAGTAAAGGGAAAGGGAAGAGAGCTATGTATAGCCTGTTGGGAAGTGAGATGAAGCAGTTGTCACATTTCTTCTCACCATAATTTTCTGGGAGTAAGATCTGGGCGTGACATTGGTGTGAAAAGATGGGGCACAAGAAGCCATCTTTCCCAGAAGCACCAAAGACCTACCGTACCTATGGACGCTTGGGTCATATGCAACAATTTTTCTGAGGTGTTTCTAGGAAGCGATGTGGATCCAGATCCACCCCATTTAAGGCCCCTATCCCATTTGGAGAATCACAATGCTAATATAGATTTTATTTAGAGTCACTTTTTCTATAAATGTTTATTTGTATTGGGATGTTGATCATGGAATGGTCTTTTGTCAAGAATAGGGGATGATGTTGTATGTCCTTTGGTAAGTGCTATTGTTAACAAGGATTTCTTTTTGGGAAACTCTAAATTTTTTGGTTGTTAAATAGAGACATTTCTCATTTAGCACCTTGTTTTTAGTTTTCGTTTAAATTGGTGAGCCTGTTTTAGTTTAAGGAGTCAATTTTTAACTAAGATCCTAAAATAGTGGGGATGCCACAATGAAAGGGATCATGGTAAGCTTAGTCACCCAGTTCTCTGGGTGGGGAAACTCCTTGCCCTTTCCCGCCCGACCCTGACCTTGATGATTTCTTAACCAGGTCTATGGTTCAGGTAGTGGATCCTTATGAAAAATAATGAATGAAAAATGATGAGTTTATTCTAAAATTTCAAAACTTGGGGTTGGGGTGTTCCATGTTTGGGAGTGTGTGTGTACTTTCAGTTCCCTAAATCTTTGTTGGGTAGATCAGGCTCTTCAGTCTCATCAGTTGTTCCTATGGACGTCAGGATGGTTCCTTGAGGTTGTTCTTATCAGCTTATGTGGTTTTTTGAGTTTTGAATTCAAGAGTGGAAGTGAGTATTCATTCATCAGTCTTCCAATTGTTGAGATTTTGTTGATGTGGAGTTCATCCTTGCCTCATGTTTTGGTTAGTTGGATATTTTGGGGGCTTTATAGGGGAAGAAAGTGTCTATGGTGGGGAGAAATGTCACACCCTAACCCAACACACCCCTTTTATTTTGTTTATTTGTGATCTATTCTGGTTTCCTTGAGTTTTTATGAGCATTTTTTTGAGAAATTTTGGTTTTCAAGCCAATTTTAGGTGGCTTACAGTTGGTGCATAGTTAGTAGAAACCATGTGCCATCCCTTTTCAAACTTTAAAACCAAGAAAATGGGACTATCTAGACTGCATGGTTGGCGCACGACCATACAACCTCACCTAGAAAACTGTATGAATTCCTTCTCTTTTGGACAGAGGCTACCTCACGGTCGGCGCATGGTTTGGAAGACTATGCGACCAAACCGTATGGTTTTCCAAGTCACTTAAAAAGTGGTAATTTACCACTTTTACCTCCTTGGGTTTTAATCCAAATCCCTCTATTCTTTCCCCATTCAACGCCAATATCCATAGAGCTCTCCCCACACCTCTCCCATTGGTTCTCCTCCTCCTCCATGGTGGAATCTTGTGGTTTCTTTAATATTTTAGGTGAAATATCAAATGTAATCCCTTCTTGTCCCTCTTCCTTCCTTATTTCTAAACTTTCCTCTTTTTTCTTTCCTTCTTAGAGTTTATATGACCTAGGTTTCATGTTTCCGTGTTCTTAAATTGGGGGTTTTGATATTTTAGGGTTCTTCTCATTTCCTTTTTCTTCCTTGAGTTCATTAGAGGTTATTTTTGAGTTTCCATTGTCACGTGAATTAAGATTTGAGGTAGGTACCCCCCATGTCCAAGATTTTAACTTGATTTCCATAATTTCTTGGTGTTTTTCCATGGGTGTTTTAATGTTAAATGAAATTTATACACCATGTCATTTCGATCCTTGGAATTGAGTTATAAATATTTTTACAAACATTACCCTTGGTTTTTATCATGAATTTTATTGGATTTAAATCGTGTTTTGAAACTTATTTTTGGTTGGAAAGATAATTTTATTGAACAAATGATTTAAAGTGGTTTTAATTATCAAAAATGCAATTTCTCGATGACGAGGTATGGTTTTGGAATTAGAAATTTTGGACAACCATCTTCTTATAAAGTAAAAGTGTTTCCTTTGAAATGGAAAGGCCCAGTTGGCACTTTGTATGGCATCTAAATTTTTTATTACATAAATTTACATGAAATTTTACAAAAATAGGATCTTTTGGATTTAGTGTCATGGAAATCAGGAACATAGTACATGAAAACATAAAATACATTCTTCTAATCCACTTGAAAGGATTATTCAAGGTTCATCCTAAGTACATTTATTGCATCTCATAACCTGGGGACATACATCAAAGGAAAGGGTGAGCAGAAGGCCCAGTAAGGGAAAAAAGTGAAATAGTTTACATGTGAACTTGAGGAATATCAATAAGAACATGAGGAATATAATAAAGACATGATAAATAGGAATATCATAATAATAATAACTTGAATCATAACTTGAAAATGTGGCTACAATATTTAATTTAGACATTCATAAGCATATCACCAAGGTCCATCCCCAAGGTGTCATAAAAAAATTACCTAGTTATTCACCAAGGTATCGTAAAAGAATATCACCAAGGTTTATCACTAAGGTGTCATATAAATTACCAAGTTTATTCACCAAGGTATTGTAAAATAATATCATCAAGGTTTATCACTGATATTTCATAAAAATTATCAAGGTGATTCACCAAGGTATCGTAAAACTTGTAATCTCTAGAGATTAATTTCTTTACCCAATGCATTGGAGAGTTATTAGGGAGCACCCTTAATATGTATTTATTTTCACGTGAGACACATAGATAATAATCAAATATTTCATAAATAACCCATAGAGAATAAAAGGAATGGGTTTCATATCAAAATCATGACTTTTTAAAAAGTACTTAAAAACATGATCATTATGTCATTTATAACCCACGAAAAGGGAATGAGGGTTTTATGTATGTAAATTGTATAACAAAATAAATATTTTTTATGTATTTATTAATAACCTAGAAATTAAAGAGGTTTGTGTATTCACATAAAGAAAATAAAATCATTTCTTGTGAAAAAGAGGGAGATTTTGAGACGAAAATTATGCAGCATAACGCCTATGAAACATGGTTTTAGAAAAAATTAAAAATAGAGGGAAAAAATGTATACCATTAATAAATGACTAATAATATAGTATAGGGACAAAATAAAATGGAAATAAAAACATGGTATGGAAATTTTAAATACATACCACATAAAAGAGAACTTGAAATGAAAAGAGAAGTTGAGAATTCCCTTACGAAATTTCAGCAGCCTAACAACGTCACTTAAAAATTCATAAAATGAGTTGATTGAGAGAAAAAGGGGTCTATAATAATTTTTAAATAATATTTAAATTAAGGAGTATATGGAATGAAAAACCCCAACATAATAAAATATAAATTAAGAATTCATAACATTAAAGGAGTGTTTGAAAAGAGAAGGGTGGTAGATTCCCTTACCATGAAGAGTAACTTCTAAAAATCTAAGACCAGGACCTTGAGGGCTTGAAGACAAATTAGGAGGTAATAATATAAAAGATTCTAGGGGAATGATTTTGGAATGAATGTAAATGAAGGAATGAGTGGGTATTTATAGTAAAAGAGAGGGAGTTTTTTTATGAATTTTGAAGGACACCTCATCAGTGGTGTTTGCAAACCATGGGCTTTCCCATGGCATTGGCCACTTGGGACACCTCATATCATATTTTAATCCACAAGATTTGATCAGAATCTTATCTTACTCATTACATCATTATGAAATATTTATGATTTCATTAAACATACTGAAAACTCAAAACTGTATTTTTATTATTCATCGAAAATTTAACTATTTCAGAAAAATACTAAAAATTCACCCTAACCATTTTTAGACATGTAGAATTCAAAAATGAACTCCATTTTATGAAAAAAAAATTCCATTTTAAATTAAATTAAATAAATAAAATACTAATACATAACTAATAATTTTTAAAACATTTATTTACTATGATACAATTATATCACATTACCATTTAAGATGACTAAAATATATTTATACTTAGGTGAGGTTACTATTCCATTAGTCAAATTACTATTCATAAGGGTAACATTACTATTCCAAAGGGTCAAATTACTATTCACCAAAAAATCAAGTTGATCCTATTAGTCTCTAAATATCTTACTGATCGCAACCATGTATGTCCATTTTTCGAAAATCATTTCACAAAATCAATTATTTAATAATTCTTAAAAAAACATTTTTTTACTATTCATAAAAATACTATTCATCAAAAAAATTGAAACTTCATAGAAAACTACTAAAAATTCACCCTAGATTAATTTTGACATTTTAAATTCAAAAATGATTTTTATTTTACCATAATAATTCTCTAAGTATGAGAAATTTAACTTTTAAATATAAAATCCTTGGTTATTAAAAATAACAGCGGATAGAAAATGAATAGTGAAACTGCATAGTAAAATTTATGACACTTAAAAAAATTATTTTAACATTTACATTTAAAAAGGGGTGTTCTAATCATAATATTTAATTAAAATAATCATTTTTCAAAATACCTTAATTTTTTATAATAATTATATCATTTCTTAAAAGTAAATTTGGGTCTGAAAAGACAATTTATCAAATTTGTCTCAATAAAACATATATTTTATTAAGCAACACATCCATCCAAATATTTTTTTTCATTTTCTAAAAGCCACTTTTTGGATTAGTGGTAACCACACAATTAAAAATTCAACTACAACAACATTCCATACTTGAAAAAAAAGAACTTCAGCAGATAAAATGAACAATACCCAGATATAGAAAAAAGTTGCAAAAGACTAACCCTCCATTACCACCTCATCAGTATCACCCCAGCCAAAAAACCATCCATGTGAACTTTGAAAATTTGAATTTCAAAATTGCAAATTCAAATAGCCATCATGACCGCCTTGGTCGACACAACACCTCGCACCGCACACCCTGACCACTGTCACCAGCATCTCACCACCATCAACAGCATCACCACCACTGCCGTAGATATGCCACAACCAGAGCTCAAAGGACATCAAAAACAAAAACAGTCGAAGCTCATGCAACACCGGCGACCGATCGAACTGCACAACCCAAGACCCCTTGGAGATCACTGCGTGAGTCCGACTGGGAGAAGAGCGGTGGAATCCTGGAGCAAGAGAGGAGGGAGGAGCGGACAAAGGCTGTGACGAGGAGATCCACACCGGAAGAGTCCCACTGGCGAACCAAAACACCATCCATCACTGTGAACCTCATCATCTCATCACCAAAAGCCACAACATGGTCGCTACCATAGAAACTCCAAAACCAGACTTCCCAAGACCTGATTGCTGACAAACCAACTGCCAAAGAGCACCATCATCACCGAACAAAAACTATGAAAATCACCCTCAGTAAGAAGAGGAACCAAAGCGTCACCATCGGAAAAATGAACCCCATCATCCGCCAAAACCCACATCCCAAATCCCCTTTGAACCCACCACTTCAGGTCCGACCAGAAGGGAGTGGAGGGATTAGAGGTCAGGGCAGTGCTTTGGATATACCGGGACATCGATGGCCACCGCAGAAGTCGAGCACAAGCAGAAATCCAAATCAATGAAAAAGAAGAAGAACCGAAGAAGCACAAAGGTTACACAGTCGTCGTATCCCACCTCCAAAAACCATCAAAGAGCCTCCACTTCAAGACCGACTTGGAATGGAGCAGGGGGACATGAGGTCAGGGCAGAGTTATGGCCGACTAGAAACGAGACAATGGAGAAAGAAACCAAAGGGGGGCCAACATGAGAGCGCTTGAAGAAACCTTTTACCGTTGAACCAACAAACCCAAAACCATTGAAAAGCCTTTTCAACGGATCCAACCTATAGGGCATAGAGGAAAGTGAGATCAGAGAGGGGAGAAGAGGCTGCAGGTTTCAATAGCGACAACCCTCGACAGAGACGACACAAAGGAGACAAAAGGAGGTAGTAATGAGAGAAAGGAACAAGGATCAAATGCGCCACCACCCCAAAGATTAGGGTTTCAGGAGAAAACCCTAGGTGAAGACGAAGGAGAATGGGAGAGATCCAGGAGACTCAGGCGCCATTTATTAAGCATCACTATTCTTAAATGTGTATATCCCATTATTTTTTATAGTTGTACTAATCCAAATTTATGCATTATGTATAATTTTCTCATGAAATAAAAAGAAATTATATGCGATTCTATTGTAAAACATAATAAAAATTTATTGGGAGGAAAGAGATCAATAAATAAAAGAAGTAAAATTTTCAGGTCGTTACATTTTGTCTTATGAGGGGCGGGGGAGTGGTTCGTGATCCCCAAGGGGCAGTGATTCTGGCCTTCAGTGATGGATTTGGAGCGGGAGAATCCCTCATGGCGGAAGCTTCCGCAATGATGAAAGGTATTGAGCTTTGTCACTCGCACAACATTAAGTTAGAATCGATCGAGACCGATTCATCTATCCTCCATGGTTCGCTACAGGGGAAGTTCCAAATCCCTTGGACCATTGTCTACATCATTCGTAAGTGCAAACGTTTATTGGATCCACAGGTGATTATTAGTCGCACATGGCATGAGGGGAACATGGTGGCTGACTTCCTCGCCTCAGGAATTACTAATGGTGATCATAATTTTTTGTTTTCCAGGCTGGGGTCTCTTCCACATGCATGTGGTAACTTTGTTAGGGCAGATGCATTGGGTCTCCAATACTTTCGACCTCCTTAGGTTTGTTCTGTGTAGGGATTTGCCCATCTTGAAATAATAATAAAAAGTTAATGTTGGATGGATGGAAAACCCCTCTTAAGGAATTCCACTTGAAATAGAATGTGACATATGTGTATTATATGTGTGATATGAGATGTGTTCCCGGTGATGGGATAGTGCCTTGTTTTTGTATATTGTAAAAAGGGGTTGTGCTTGAGGAGGGAGGCTAGAGGTGATAGAGTGAATGATATATTTTTGTGAACATTTTATGATATGTACATAAAAATAGTTGAGAAAAAATCACCTCCATTTGATTGTCATGGGAATCCTTGGGTAGTTAGTGGGAGCTTAGATACACTTGCTGCACTAGTTGAGATTACACACTGGCTAGTGGCCCCGAGTAGATAGTCTGACTGCCCATGGGATGTGCCCCTCAGTCAAGCCAGTGAGGGTGCCACCGAGTGTTAGGGTAGTGTTTGCGGATAATCGGTACCAGTAGAGATTTATTGTGTGAGAGGTAATTGAGATTTTCCTAGGCTATCTCGACTAGAACCTAAGATCCCATGATGCCTATTTTTCATGCACATTGTTTTCTTCTTCTTTCTAGTTTCTTTATGAAATGGAATTCTTTTTTTGTTCTTTGCATTGATACACCTATTTTAGCATTGGTTACTTTTTCTGAGTAATCAACTAAAAGTTTTTTCTTATGTTTTGGAAACTATTTTGTAAGGGTAATGGAAAATTTTTTATCTTTGAAGAAATGGGATCTTGATAGTTGTTTTTAAAAATGAATGGAAAACCTTATTTGTATACATCTTATTTTCAAACTTTCAAGAATGGATTTCAACTTAAAGGTAAGGAATAAATCATTGGTTATTCTTGGAATTCCTACTGAACATCTCGGTGCTCATACCTACTTTATTTATTATTTTTAGATTTATTTTTTTCTTAGTTCTGGATCGCTCATGGAGCGAGTATGGTTTTTTAGTTGGAGGTGACCCGTGAGGTCATGTGGTGGTATGTTTTGTTTTCATTTCTTTTCCATTGCTACTTGTTCATTTGTTGTGTTTTTTTATTTATCTATTGTTCATGGGATAAATCATTCCCAACTGCATATTACTGATGCCCGACACTAGTTTCCAGTCTGGGAGGATCAGTAACACCTATCAGACCTTGTTGCGGGCTGACTCGGGTGTCCGGTTCATAGTTGTCTCAGGTTGGTCCTTGAAATTACTTGTGTCATAAAGAGGAGAATTAAAAGGGAAATTTACCTAATTTAAATAATTTTCAATCCCAAAAAATAGTATGGCAGTGATGATGTATTCCTAACTGTTGACAAAGGGTAGACAATGAAAAAGTCCAAAATATAGTTAGTTCTAGCATAAAAATAGTGAATGAGTAATTGATCACAGTTTCCATTTTCATATGTGTCTTATAAAACTATGATTTATAAACATGGTTGAAGAGAGAGGGAAATGTAATATTGGGAAACAATAAATCTAATAGGATCATGCGTGTAAGGGATATCAAGATCTAAATCCATGACATATCTATTAAAATCTAAAAGGATGTAATATGGGCACTTGACTTAAAGAGAAATATAATTTTTATGGTTATGCTTGATAGGGATGGTTACTCCTTTAAGACACATGCAAGGTTCATTAAGATTTCTAAAGGCTCTCATGCTATGATAAGATAATATATTAAGAATGACTTGAATGTATTAACATGATGTAATTACTTGAGAAATCAATCAACATTAAATAGTGTCTCTAAAAATAAAACCATCCCATGACATAGAGGGTTGGTCCATGTGAGTGTGAAGGGTTTAATTGAGCTTGAAAAACAAGGATCGTTAAAAGATGTTACAAACACAAAACACCCTTATATAAATACTGTATTTTTTGAAAATAAAAAATGATTATTTTTAAAATATAAAATCAAATTTTAAAATATATTTTAGACCATGTTGTAACACTTTGACTTGGTTCACCATGACCAAGCTGATGCACTACAAGGCCTCATGTGTTCCTCCCTACCCTCAAAAGGATATTGGCTACTGGAAATGGCCCGAGCTATAGAATGAGGAGACTATACCATTAGTATTAGTGACCATCAACAATAAGAATAATAGAAGCATAAATAAATGAATAAATACAAAAAGGAGACAAAATGGTAAATCAACCTAATAAATACATCGCATGCTATAACAAGAAGGGCATGTCAGTCAAACATCATCAGTCAAAAGGACCCCCAAAAGTGGTGGATGAATACATGAAATATACAAAAGGAATAAAAAATAATTAGGCATAACTACAAATGAGCCCTGTAAGTCCTTACATCACCTCTATCCCTTACCAGCTCCACCTGCTCATCAACCCTATATAATTCCCTCATACTTGGATAGATCCTCGACAAAAAAGTATTCATGTTCATAGAGATTCCCATGTAAGGTGTTATTAATAAACCCACTAGGACACCACCAATGTGTCCTTAGCATAAGTGTAACAAAAATATTTGAGTGGATGCATTGATAGAAATAAATAAATAAAAGAAAAGAAATAATGAATCTTTCTTGGGCCATCGTGTGCTAACCAGGTCGTCATGAAACTTGACTATACCTGATGTGGTCAAATCTAAAAGGAATATCTCATTTTATATCAGAACCCAACACTAGTAACTAAAAAGTGATATGGGGAGGGCATCACAATAGCTAACCTCTTTAATGAGCCAAACCATCCCCTCAGGTAAGGTCCCACGAATAAATTCCATTTCCACTGATCATCACAAAATCAGTTTGGGGAGGGCATATCAATAGCCAACCTCCCACACAAGCTGAATTATCTCCTCAGGGTAAGGTCCAATGGCTAGGTCTCATGTATCACCCACTGAGGAAGTGGTGTGAAGAAGGAAACACAATATCCAACCTCCCACACAAGCCGAATCATCCCCTCAGGGTAATCTTCCATGGATACATCACACAATTCAACTCATGAAATTGACAGTAAGGTAATCATGGAAAATCCCCAATCGACTAGGGTCAAATGTGCACCAATTAGTCACCCCCATCACAATACTCATGGGAATGGCCCTACGACCATACCTTAATTATAAACAAATAAAAATCCCCATACTTTCCATGTTCACACACCCAACACCTTCAAAATTGAAGGGATTTATCACCCAAACCCATATAATAATCCATAAGGCCACCCGAATCCAAACCAAGCTCAAATAGCTCTCACTAAGCCCAATGAATCCAAAATAACAACCCTACCTCAATCCATGAAACAAGGAAAGGTTTAATTATAACCAATCCATTTCACCCGTCTCTACACTCTAAAGGGTCAATTCTAGCAACTCAAACTCACCCTACCACTTTGATACCAAAAGAAAATAATTATTAGGAAAACACATTTACTCGAAAACACAAAAATCTATACAACCACATATAAATGCCTTAACATGGTATAGACTTCCCACCTCAAGATTAAGGGATCACACTCATGAAGTCACTCCCTCTAATTCAGGAACAATGTAACAAATCCCTAATTATAGATAAAACTCATATAAATTAGTAATTTATCATATAAAATAGATAAAAAATGGAAGACATAGGCATCTAGGGCATGGTTGGGGTTAGAAATACCAAAAGATAACTCCCACGATGAACGATACTTTAAGTATATAAGAGAGGATCTTGGAGGATCTTAGAAAGCTAGGGGGACCCAAAATCAGGTTCTAGTCAAGTGGGGGTCAAGGGAGTAAGGGAGAAGGATTAAAAGGGATTTAGAGTGAAACTTATATAAATAACCCTAAAAAAACCAAACAGACAACCACTAAATCAACCTATAACGGGTACTTGGTACTCTATTAACCACTTGATAAACCCCCACCAGTAGGATAGTGGGTCTCTAGGCCATATAGGCCTACTACTAAGGCCACCGAGTAGTAGGTTCCCTCCACTACATATTTCAGTAGGGGGACTTGGTACCCCTCTCTAAAAAGACCCCAAGCCCCTACACTCTCGAAACACACCCCAAATGAACTAATAATAAGTAATTAAATTTAAAAAATGATTCCAAATTCATAGATGAAATTTGAGGTTCATTAAAACCCCCCTATAAGGGATTCTTGTTCTTGAGAAGCATATCTAGTGATCCTCATTGAATAGATCTAACCAATGGGCTCACACATCTCACTCATACTCCCATGTCACCTATTAGATACACCCGTGATACCAAAACACTTAGAAAAGATGCACTATCCTTCTCTACAACACCTTCTAACTCTAGTCTATGATACACACCAGGCACTCCTCAAATGATGCGTCCTCCTTGAACTTGACATCATCACTCTCAATAACATTCATTGGGTCCAAATTATACATATACATATGAAACACATGAAACATATCATGAATAACTTGATTTAATGGAGGAAGAGAAGACCGCTAATCCACTCTCCAAATTCACTCTACAATATTAAATGAACAAACAAAATGTGGCATGATCCTTCTTTTATTCCTCAGATGCTAATTCCCCGACCAAGGATATACCCATAGAAATATTCAATCATCTATGAAGAACTCTCGGGGTCACTGTATCTAGTTGGTATACGAGTTATACCCACTCTAAACGAAAACCAATCACTTCATGATCAACTACACATACTTAGTGGTATCCTAAACCAATCTCAGCCTAGTCATCATTGACTCACTTGACTATGCAGGGTGTGAGAAATAAATCTCATGAGGGTACCACCAATGGGGTTCCTATGATATATGAAAATACAAAACATGTGTATGTACAAAAAATAAACTAACAACACAAAACCAAACATATCAAGTCATCATGTCCTAACTTGGCCACCATGACACCTAACTATACTTGATGTAGTCAACCTCAAGGGAGGAAATTTACTTACACCCTGATTCTAACACTGGAACCCCACAAAGTGATTTGAGTAGGGCATCACAATATCCTACCACTCACACAATCATATCCATCCCCTCAGGGTAAGTTCCTATGGACGCATCTCTGATCCACTGGTCACATTGGAAGTGATCTAAGTAAGGAATTACAATATCCAAACTCTCACAATTCGAACCACCAATATAAGGTAGGTCCCATGGATACATCTTTAATCCATGGTGACATAGAAAGAAAAGTGTTCTAAAATGGGAATCAAAATAGTCAACCTCACACATAAGTTGAACCTCCACGTATGGTAGGTCACTTTTTCTATATCTCACATCAATGTACATATAGGAATCGATCTGAGAAGTTCATCACAATAACTGATCTCTTACAAAAGACGAATTGAAACATAAGGTAGGTCCCATGGTTAGTTCTGATCCATGGAAGGAATTCAACATGAATTATCGGCACTCAAATAGAATATATCCTAGATGATGCATCTTGTACCCTGATTCTTAAGTCTTTTGGACTAAACCACATCACAGAGGCACAACATCATTAGGGTATAATAAAAATTAATGAAAAAAACCACCCTATATCTATGCTAGTTACTACTCTACAACTACCACGATTATAGAAGGAAACACATAATAGCTCAATATAACCCACCCTAACCAATATCACAAACTTAAACTCCTCAAGAATACTCTTTAACTGAATAATACCTCAGGGATGGTCCCAAATCCCCCAGGATATAACCAGTCATATACCTGATTAACTAATGAAACCCGAACATACTCGGCCACCACACCTCTTTGAGGTCACACATATTGTATAATACCTCAAGGTATCACACACTATTCCCATTTACATAACTAATATCAACCAAGACACTCTATGGTGTAACTAAGACCTTTAACCCCCTTTCCAACAATTACCATGCATTAAACCCATATGGGTTCTAATGGGAAACAAAACTTTATACCACTTAAGGGAGTCAACTATAGATGAAAACCCAATCCAAACCAAGTCATACACTTACCATGCCCTAGGCCCTAGGGAAACCCAAACACATCTCACATGCTAATCCACCCGAAGGTTATACTATAGCCAGTACCCATTAAGCATATGGAAACCCTTATCTTTATTACACATCAATTCAAGATTTATTACATAAGAGTGTACATAATACAACCTAGAAGATTTATAAGTGTAGATTATTTTGGAATTAGGTACATTATATAACAATTTAAAATAGGGGATACATCGACATTATTGAAAACTTTCTTAACATGCTCATATTATTCCATCATTCTTAAAAAACATGGGAAAACCTGGGGAAATAAATAAGAAAGGGGAAAGCTATAAATCCTATTAAGGGAATAATAAAATCATAAAATGAAGAAGGAATTACATGTTAGACAATAGACATATCAATGGGACATAAAAGGGGTGAGAATCATAAACATGAAAAAGGATGCATGATATAGCATGATGACCTAAAGGCAACATGGGAATGTGATTTTTTTTAAACAAGAAATCATATGCATAAGTAAATATTAACAAAAAATGAAACATAATAAAATTTTCTTAGGATAACTACCCATGCACCATACATGGAATCTCATGAGACTAAATAATTACCCAATGCATTAGATCACTATCTGGGTGCATCCATCATAATCATATCATGTACATGCATAAGTGTGCGACATAGATCATATAAATAAGAAAATATTTTATCACATTTAATCCAAAAATAATAGAGTGTGGATTAAATACATGTAATTACCCAATAAAATAATTATAAGTTCATAAATTTGAATACTCTTGATAGGAAATGGGTATGGGTATTCACTAAACAATTGTTTGACATGGAAAATCATAGTGAAATTTTGGAAGCATAACAGGGGAACATAAATGTTCATGAGAGATATTAATGAGAGTGAAAGGGGTATATCATGATTTATACATAATAAGGTAAATAAGGGTGATATGGAAGAACACATCCCAACATTAGGAATTGGAGATAAAAGGTATAATATAATAAAGATTCTTGAATAAAGAGGAGAAGGAGAGGATCCCTTACCTTGAGAGGGTGATTCCAAAAGTTTGGGAGAAGATTATTAAGAGCTTGGGGGAAACTTGGTAGAAATATAGAGAGGGTATGTAAGATTAATAATGTGCTCCGAGATTTTTGAGTGAAGAGGAATGAGATCTTGGGTGGGTTTATATAGGAAAAGAGAGGGGAGTTCTTTATTTTTTTCCCAAACTTAGGTTTTGAACTCTATATAATAAAGTAATCAAAACCACAAACCTTTCCATGGTTTTTGACCATGGTTTATACCAAATAGGATTTGTTTTAATTATTTTATAAGTATAATGGGTGAAATTATTTAACTATTACCCTTGTTGATGTGTAATTGAGTCACTCTCTTAAAGAAATGATTTTAAAACCTTAAAATATAATATAGGTTTTGGAGGATTCATGAAGGATTTATAAAATTAATAAAATAACCTCAAAAAAAAAAATTAAAGGGTAAATATATATTTGGTATTTTATACATTTTATATCATTTATTACATCACTTTTGGGTTATTATGATGTCATAATACACAGAGTATATTTATATTGTTTTTAATTTTTACCCGAAAATTAGGTTGTCTTAGAAAATTATGAAAAATTAACCATTGGATAATTTTTATGTGCTGATTCCAAAAATAATATTTATTTTATTGAAATAATTTTATAAGTATATGAAATTTTACTTTTAAAATTGAATTGATATTTATTGAGAAATGCTGAGTTTTTTTTAACAATAATAGTTTTTGAACCCTTATAAAAATTACATTTGACTTAATAAAAATTATACGATCATTTATATATAATAATAATTATTTAATAATAATGTTTTACTAAAATATTATTTATTTCAAAAATCCATTAATTCATCAAAATAAATGTCTTAATTAGAAATGAATATTACCCAAAAATACAATTTGTGTTTTATTGTATCAAAATAAAAATAATTTATTAAGTAATAATAATAAGAAAATATATTCATTATTATATACAATATACATATTAATATTATAAGGGTATTGATATATATCCCTTTATTACACTAGCAAATGACCTAAGGGTAAGGTGTGTGACGGTGATATTTTTTTGGGATGGTTCAACATACATGGTTTGGGATGTGATCTCAATGAGTTTGAAATTCTCCCATAAACAATTTCACTCATGCTTTAGTTGTTGGATATTGGCTTATACTTGGTCAAGGGAAAATCCTAGTGATGTCATCTCCCTTAAAAGATTAGATAAATGGACTTCATAGGGTATGATCCTTCTAGTTGAGGTCATCACTTCATTTGTCTGTGTCAATTGGATTTCTCAAAACCCTATATTTATACTAATCATATGATCAATTTTCAATGATATATTATCATTGTTTATGATGTTTAACAATATTATAAATTCAATAGGATATAATAAAACTAAATAAGTGTATGTATTTTCTATTACCATAATAAATAACAATACATTTAATTAAATCACAAGGGGAATTTTATTTATAAAAGTTAGGGTTGTTACAATCTTCCCACATTTAGAAATTTCACCCTTAAAATTTTCATTTCACATAATAAAATAGATGAGGGTAATTTTGTTTCATCACCTACTCCAGTTCCCATATCGATTCTTCAAACTTTTGGTTTCTCCAGAGCACTTTGACCAGGTGAATTGTATTATTTTGTAGAACTCTGTGAATATGATCTAAGATCATCACCGATTACTCCTTATATGAGAGACCATTTTACAATGGTACAACCTTTGGATTCATCACATGTGAGGGGTTTGGTATGTACTTCCTCAACAGGGATACTTGATAAACATCATGTACTTGATATTGGTTTGGTGGGAGTGCTGGTTGATAGGCCACCGCTCTGATGTGATCAAAGATCTTAAAGGGAATGGTGTATCTTGGAATAAGATTTACCTTCTTCCCAAATCTCATGACTTTATTCTATATAGATATGTATAGGAATACCTTATCTCTTACCTCAAACTCTAGGTCTCATTGATGATTGCTAGCATAACTCTTCTATCAACTCTGAGTAGCCTTGATGTGCTGCTGAATGGTCTTGATCTTTTCCACCATTTTCTTGACCATTTTAGAACCTTGCAGTTTGCATTCCCCAACTTCATCCCAGCATGAAGGTGTTCTACACCTCTTCACATAGAGGGCTTCATAGGGAGACATTTGGATTCTTAAGTAGATACTATTATTTTATGATAACTCAACCAGAGGGATATGTTGATCCCATCCTCCATTGAAGTCAATTGATCATGATCTCAACATATCCTTGAGTGTTTGGATAGCCCGATAAGATTGACCATAAGTTTGAGGGTGATAAGTCATGCTGAATTTCAACTCAGTATTTAGAGAATGATGGAGACTCTTCCAGAACTTGGAGGTAAGTCTTGGATCTCGATCAGATAAAATCGATAATGATGTTCCATGAAGCCTCACCACTTTTACAATGTCTATCCTTGAAAGTTGATCGAGTGAGAATTCCTATTAGATTGTAATGAAGTGAGAAGACTTTGTAAGATGATCCACCACAACCCATATAACATTAGTTCCTCTCGATGTATTCAGAATACCAGTGAAAAAGTCCATGGTTATGTTTTACCATATCCTTGTAGTTATAGGTAATGGTTGCATCGTCCCCTTGGATTTTTTTTCTTTTAGTCTTCACTTGAAGACATACAAGACACCTTGATGTATATTCTATGATCTACTTCTTCATATTACCCCACCAATAGTTCTCTCAGAGATCTCGATATATCTTTGTGCTCCTTAGATTGATGGAGAAGGTAGATATATGCACATCATTCAATAAATCCTTATTTAAATTAGGATTTGATGGTACACATATTCTTAAACCAAATCTTACAACTCCTTCATTAATTTTTAAATATGAGGATCTCCATTTTCTTATAGTTTCCACCTTCTTTTGAATTCCCACATCATCTCTTTGAACATACTTTATCTTCTCTATAAGGGATGGCTGAGAAATCATTTTTTAAAGTACTGATGATGTTAATTCCTTTATGATTCCCATGTCCATCCTTTTCAAGTCTAAGAAGACTGGATCCTTATTAATTCTCATCAATGATAAAACTTCTAGACCATTTCTACTTAGAGCATATTCCACTTTATTTTCTTTCCCAGGATGGTAGTGAATTGAATAGTTACAGTCCTTAATCAACTCTAACCATCTTCGCTGGAACATATTCAAATATTTTTATGTGAATATATAATTTAGGCTCTTATGATCTATATATATTTCACAATTCTCCCCAAAGAGATAATTCCTCTATATTTTCAACACAAAGTTCACTATAGCTAACTACAGATCTTGTATTGGGTAGTTTTGTTCATGAACTTTGAATTTACTTGAGGTATAGGCTATCAATTTTTTAATATTCATTAACACATATCCCAAACACTTCTTTGAAGCATCACTATATACTACGAAGAGTTCCCTACTTGTGGGTAGCGTAAGTACAAGTGCAGTGAAAAGCCTCATTTTCAACTCCTTAAAGACCACTTCACATACATTATTCCAAATAAACTTGACTCCATTCTGAGTTAGATTGGTTAGAGGGTTTTATAATCATGATAAATTTCTCAAAAACTGATGATAATACCCAACCAATCCAAGGAAACTACAAATTTTTTTCATAGATGTTGGCCTCATCCATCCTTCAATTGATTATATCTTTGAAGTGTTTAAAGATATCCCATTGATTGTGATAATATTCCCCAATAATGAGACTTCCTTCAACCAGAACTCACATTTTCTATACTTTTCATAAATCTAATCCTTTAATAAGGTCTTTAGCACATTTCTCAGATACTCCTCATGCTTCTCCTTGATTTTGGATTATATTAGAATATCATCTATAAATACTACCACAAATTTGTCAAGGTAATATATAAAGAATATATTCATCAAGTCCATGAATATTTCTGGATCAATAGTGAGTCCAAATGGTATTACTATGAACTCATAGTGCATATACCTTGTATGGAAAACATTCTTAGGGATATAATCCTTCTTCACCCTTACTTGATAATACCCTAACTGAAGATACACCTAGGAGAAGTATTGGGTTCCATGTAGCTGATCGAACAAGTCATCAATCTGTGGTAGAGGATACTTGTTCTTTATCACGATATTTTTTAGCTCATGATAATCAATGAAAAGGTGCATGGACGCAATCTTATTCTTGATGAAGAGGGATGGTGCACCCCAATGTGAAGCACTTGGGAATATGAACCTTTTATCAATATTCTTCTATAGTTGTTTATTTATCTCCTCAAGTTATACAACAACCATTCTATATGTATTCTTGGATAATATAAACACCCTATGTATAATCTCAATTGAAAATTCAACCTCTCAGCCAGGAGGAAGACTGTAAAATTATTTGGGAAACACATTGGTGTATTCCCTCACAATGGCCATGTATTCAAGGATGATATTTTCCTTAGACTCAATCATTTAAGCTAGATATAATTTCTTGTGGGGAAATAATATCCTTGCTTGATATGTTGGTGTTAAAGAATATTCATCCTCCTACTTGTATTTTTACAAAATCAAAGGATGATTTGTGATATGAAGATTGATTTTCTTCTCATGATAATTTATGTTGGCTCTATATACGGAAATCCGATCCACACCCAAAATTGTATCAAATTCCACTAAAGAGAGTATCAAAAGGTTCAATAGGAAGTTCAAACTAGAAATTTTGATAGGGGGAGTTATATACCTAGGATGCAATAATTTAACCATTTTCTATTTTCACCAAAATATCTACTTCCATGATTTGTGATGGTGTTTGAATAGTTCTACTAAACTTACGTGATATGAAGGAATGCATAGAACCATAATAAAAAAGTACATTATCTTGAATGAATAACTAGCATACATGTCACCACTTCATTATCAGGATCCCCCTTAGAGGTTGTGATGGAATATGATCAACCTTGATGCCTTGTATGTTGTTGGTGTTGATTATCATCGAAAACTCTTGTCTTAAGGTAGTGGTTCACATAGTGTCCTTATTCCTTGTAGTTGAAACATTGGAAAATAGGCAGAGGGTAGGCTGGATAATTCCTCTCTTCCATTACATTGGTGGGTTTCTCCCTTTAGAAATCACTAGCTAGGATCCCTTCCTTTACTCACCTAAAGAATTTCATCACACCCCTAGGTAATTTATGGGGTGATTCTTTCTGCACTTTTTACTAGTGGGATGTTTAAATTTCTTACCACTGTTAGATTTCTCCATCATACCGCCAAAATTAAACTACACTTTACTCTTATTATCCCCATGAGACCCTTGATATTTTCCAATCTCCATTTTGACTTTGAGGAAACACCATACAATTTCCTCATAGTTATCAAAGTCTCGGATTTCCAGGGATTTTTGTAGACTCGATTTTATCCCACAAAAGAAGCGGTCAACTTTGAATTTTGGAATAATAATAAATATGAAGGCATATTGTGAAAGTATTGTTAATTTTTCCTCGTATGCCATGATGGATTAATTATATTTTTTACTGAGTGAAAGGAAATACCTTTACATTTTAAGTTAGAGAGTATGAGGAAAATATTTATCAAAAAACATTTTCTATAACTCCTTCCACCCCATTGCTTGATCTCTTCCTTAGGCTTTGTATTATTGATAAACCTTCACCACTAATCGGCTTCTCCCTCCATATGATAAACAACCAGTATAACCTTTTCTTGCTCAGAACATTGAAGGAGGGATAATATCTTCTCAATGTAGTTGATCCATTATTCCATTATTAAGGAATCTAATGATACATTTAAATTCGGAGTCCATTATCACATAAAGGTCTCAATTGCAGCTTTTTCTTTCTTAGGGGGATTTGTGCATTTCTTATGATTCATGATTCTATTAATAACCTAAGTCTACTAAGAGAGTATCATTAAATTTTTTTCAATTCCTGCTCCCATTGGGTTGGGAATCTCATTTGTAAAGTCATCACACTTCTCTTCACATTGGTTGTTTACTCGGTTCCTCATATTTCCAACCATTGACTAGAATGAAGGAAAAAATTAGGAATGATTATTTTTAAACTATTAAGTTCATAAATGGGAATCTAATGGCATTAAATGGATAACTTATATATGAAATGTATTTCCTCAATGTATTAATTTCTTGGATTTAATCTATGTTTTCCAAGATCTATTTTCTAATATAGACACTTATGGACATTTTTGTTCCCTTAATAATGGTTCATAATGATCTTGTGAATTTACTAAAGCATTTACCCTGAGAGTGTGAAAGTAGGTTTTTAGAAAGGCCCATTGTTGTACACTAGGACTCGATTGAGTCTAGCTCAATGCAGTGTTTTCAGGTATTACCACTAGGTACATCTGTGCTAGATCCACATCCACTTGTAGTATCCAGATAGAGATGTATTTTCATGGAAAAAAATTACTCTATACCTTACCAAAACTTAGTTATGTTCTCATATGTTTATTATTATACCTAATAATTTTTCTAGAGTTTTCAAATCCTAATCCAAAAAATAACTTAACATTACTTTGATACCAACTATGACAACCCTTGTAATTATTATATATTAATTCAAGATTTATTAAATAATATTTCACATAATAAAACCCATAATATTGATAAGTATAGTGTATTTGGGAACTAGGTACACTAAAAAACAACTTAAAATAGGGGATACAACATCATTATTGAAAACTTCCTTAACATGATCATATTATTCCATCGTTCTTAAAACTACATGGGATAACCTGGGGACATACATAAGAAAGGGGTGAGCTGTAAATACCAGTAAGGGAATAATAAAAGCATAACATGAAATTTCATGTTAGACAATAGGCATATCAACGGGGCATAAAAGTGGTTAGAATCATAAACATGAACAATGGGGAATGATATAGCATGATAACATAAAGGTAACATGGGAATGTGGAAACAACTTTAAACATGACATCATAAGCACAAGTCAACGTTAACCACCAATATTACATAACATAATGTTCTTATTATAACCTCCCACACACTATACATGGAATATCCTGATACAAAAACATTACCCAATGCATTGGAGCGATATTTGGGTGCACCCATCAGAATTATATCATGTACACGCATAAGTTTTCCCCATAGATCATATACATAAGAATATATTTCATCACATTTAAACCCATGATAATAGATTTTGGATTAAATAAATTTAATTCCCAAATAAAATAAGTACAAGTGCATAAAGGTGACCACCCTTGATAGGAAATGGGTACGGGTATTCACTACATAATTGTTTGACATGGAAAATCGTAGTGAAATTTTGGCAGCATAACAGGGGAACATAAATGTTCATAGGAGATCTTAATGAGAGTGAAAGGGGTATCTAATAATTTATACATAATAAGTATTTTAAGGGGGATATGAATGAACATATCCCAATATTATGAATTAGAGATAAAAGGTATAAGATAATGAAGATGCTTGAATAAAGAGGAGAAGGAGAGGATCCCTAACCTTGAGAGGGTGATTCCAAAAGTTTGAGAGGAGATTCTTTAGAGATTTTGGAAACCTTGGGATGAATCTATAAAGGATATTATAGAGTAAGTATGTGCTCCAAGGTTTTTTATTGAAGAATAATATGATCATGGGTGGCATTATATGGGAAAAGAGAGTAGAGTTCTTTATTATTTACCAAACTTAGGGTTTGGAATCTATAATAAAGTGATCAAAACAACAAAATGTCCCATGGTTTTTGACCATGGTTCCACCAAAGAATATTGGTTTTCATTATTTTATAATTCCAAGGGATTAAATTATTAAAATATTACCCTTGGTGATGTAAAAGTGAGTCATATTCTTAAGGAAATAATTTTAAAACCTTAAAATATAATATAGGTTTTGGAGGATTCATAAAGAATTTATAAAATTAATCAAAATAAACTAAAAACAAATTAATTTAATGGGGAAATATATATTTGGTCTTGGATACATTTTATAGCATTTATTAAATCACTTTTTTGTTATTATGATGTCATAATACATACCGTATATTTATACAGTATTTAATTTTTACCCGAAAATTTTATTATCTTAGAAAATTACAAAAATTCACCATTGGATAATTTCAACGCACTAATTTAAAAAATAAAATTTATTTTATCAAATTAATTTTCTAAATATATGAAATCTCACTTTTAAAATAGAATCAACATTTATTAAGAAATGCTGGGTTTTTTGATAATAACAGTTTTCAAACCCTTATAAAAATTACATTTGACTTCATAAAAATTATATGATCATTTTTATTTTATAAAAATTATTTAACAATAATATTTTATTAAAATATGATTTATTTCAAAAATACATTAATTTATAAAATTAAATTTCTTAATTCAAATTGAATATTACACAAAAATACAATTTTTATTTTATTGTATCAAAATCAAAATAATTTATAAAGTAACAATAAGAAGAAAATATATTCACTATTTTTTATAATATAAAAATTCATATTATTAGGGTCTTGATACATATAACTTTATTACACCAGAAAATTCCCTAAGGGTAAGGTGTGTGATAGTGAGATTTTCATGGGGTGGTTCGGCGTACATGGTTTGGGATTCGATCTAGATGAGCTCAAACTTCTACCATGAATGGTTTTACCGGTGCTTTATTTGTTGGATCTCAACATGGGATTGGTCATGAAAAAATCCCAGTGATGTTGTCTCCCTCAGAATCTTTGATAAATGGGATTCATAGGGTATGATCCTACTGGTTGAGGTCGTCACTTCCTTTATTTGTGTCAATTGGATTTTTCAAAACCCTATTTATACTAATCATATGATCAGTTTTCAGTGGCTATATTATCAACAATTATGATTCTTAACGGTCTTTTAAATCTAATAGTGTCACGACCCGACCCTACCCGGGCTCGAGCCGCAAATACCCCAAGACCGCCTCCATAGGCCAGGGGCTGGCGACCAGCACCAAAGGCACAAAAACTCGGGGAGGCCTTTGTCTAAGCACCTGTACACACACACACGCAGCACACTCAATGAAAAAGTGCAGAGTAAAAAGGAAAAGCAAAGGGAAACTGCTATAAATATACCACAAAAGTGCATCGACCTCTACAAGTACAAAGAAAGATGAAATTACACTGAAAAGAAAAGGGTAAAAACACGCGCCAAACCAAAAAGTGCCACAACCCGGTAATAGGTAAACAAAAAGGAAACAGCTGATGGATCTCCCACCTGGAACCCAGCCACGACCACCACACGCGGTCCAAGTTCCCAAGCTCCTACGCTCCACTGAAGTCACGCTCCACCTGTCCGTCGTCTGCAAGGGCACACCAAGTGCGGGCAAATCCCAAGCAGGGGTGAGTATAAAAATACTCAATAGGATACCCCAAAGGCTCGAGGGAGCAAAAAAGGAGGTCCCGAAGGGTGAGCAGTAGAGCGAACAGGGAATAGAAAGGAGTACAACCAAGGGTGAAGTAAAGAGTAACAACCCAACCCAACAAGAGAAATATAGAAGACTCGTCCTAACACAAGGAGCTAGGAATGGTGAGAAGATGCACTTCTCGTTGAGCTTTAGCTGCCTATAGCAGGAGAGTAGACTCATCTAACCACGAGAAGCTAGACGCGGAAAGCACGTGGCATACCCCGCGCGTCTTAGCCTCCCCTGGAAGGAGAAAACCAAACCCAATAAGTGGGTATCGGAACATGGTATATACAAATCCATATGCTCTATCGAGAAGCCCGAACAACGTCGTAAGGGGATCTCCATCCCGTAGCTCAGCCCAGGAAAAATGAGTCGCCAACAGTCCCAGAAGTAACACCATCATCGATGCCCAGCATCCCGCACATCTGCCCCGAACCGCAAGCCAAGGGCCTCAATCACCGCACCTTGAATCTATCTGCTTAGGGCGGCACTGACTCGCCCGCATAGTTTTAGATCACGTCACAAGAATGCGTCTCGGTGGGGAAAGTGCCCCTCGTACCTGTGAGTTCTAGGGAAAGTCAAACCACACCTCGTCACTGCCATGCAGTTGAGAGGTCTTCTAAAAGTCAAAGTTGTTCCATCACCGACCCGTACAACCAAGGGTCCCACTCCGGTGGTCACGGAGGAAAGCCACAGACTAGCCTAGTAGAAAGGACTGAGCCTGGAATGCCAACAGGTGTCCCACTGCCCAGCCCTGCTGGAGGGTAATTCATAACCAGATATCAGGTGACCCACTACCTAGCCCCGCTGGAGGGTAAACCCTAATACATCATCAGGTGACCCACTACCCAGCCCCGCTGGAGGGTAAACCTTAACACATCATCAGGTGACCCACTACCCAGCCCCACTGGAGGGTAGACCTGGAATAAGTCGACAGGCGACCCACTGCCCAGCCTTGCTGGAGGGTAGACCTAGGACTAGACGACGGGCGACCCACTGCCCAGCCCTGCTGGAGGGTAGAATCTAAGAGGTCGTCGGGTGACCCACTGCCCAGACTCTGCTGGAGGGTAGACCCTAATAGCGTCGGGTGACCCACTGCCCAGTCTCTGCTGGAGGGTAGACCCTAAGAGCATCGGGTGACCCACTTCCCAGTCTCTGCTGGAGGGTAGACCCTAGAAGCCGATGAGTAACCCACTGCCCAACCCCGCTGGAGGGTCAAACTCAGAACTGCTCTGGCCATCTCCACTGGAGGGCACAACACTGGCCAACCGAACACGGAGTGGGTATCGCGCAACCTCCCAACTCCAGAACAACTCACCCAAAAGAGGTGCAGCGTCTGCTCCAGCACTGGGTGTCACTAGCACCGCTACCGGCCAATCCATCGAGAACGAAACCAGGGGGAGACCAATCAACCCTGCTAGTCAAACAAACGAGCACAAAGGGACCCTCTACGCCACGAGAGGTCCAAGTACGCAAAGCAGAACCCGAAACACACGTGGGGCCCACACAACGTGTGGCCCCATCTCAACCCCAACTGAACGCACCAATGTTCTCAGGTACGAACAACCACATGTACCTCCAAGCATTTCTGTATACTCCCAGAGTATACCACAGTCTCAACCCAAGGGCCATCTTGCACACAGAACCCAACGTCAACGCGAAGGCGTGACATAAAATCTCCAAATCAAAGGCCCAGGCACGACCAACCACATCTTGTGAACCATTTATATCCCTCTCCCAAGAGTGCGCGATCACACGCCAAGGGTCCGCTACAAATATGGTAGGACGAACCGCCACCGGAGCACCTTTCATGCTTCCACATTTAATAATGTCACGTATAAGGCTCTGCACGACCAAACAGATCTCACCGTTGTAGTCCTCGCGAAAAAACACGCGAGATAGACTACTTACTCGCCTAAAACAGTCAACCGGTGAAAAAGGTACTGTTCACCGTAACTAAACCCGTGTGGGGCCCACCCCAAGATCCCGAAACTGAACCAACGGATCATGCAACTACGATCCCCTCAGAAAAACACACGGGATTGAGTACTCAATCGCCCAAAACGGACACCCGGTGAAAAGGGTACTATTCACCGTAGTCGGGTCGAGTGGGACCCACACCACGTCCCCTAAAAAGGTCGAGCGAACTACACCATCGCAATGCTCTCGAAAAAGCACGTCAAATTGACTGCTTACTTGCGTGTAACGGGTATCCGGAGAAAAAGATGCATTCCGGCGTACCGCACACGAGCGGTGCCACGTGGGACCCGCATCCTGGTCCCGAAACTCAACGAACGGATCGCACCGTTGCGATCCTCTCAAAAAAGTACACGAAATGGACTATTCACTTGTCCAAAACGGTCGCCTGGTGATAAAGGTGGAAATCACCGTCAACTCCCGAAACGGCCCTCGCGGGGCCTGCACCATCGTGCGGAATTACAGCGGGCAGACTGCGCCAACGCGATGCCCTCGGAAAAACACCCAACATCGTCTGCTCGCATGCCCCGAACGGACGTCCAAGAAAAAGTCACTAAAAGCTGCACGCAGATCAAAAGACGGGTCATGGGGCCCATGCCTCAACTTCGGCTTCAACGCCCGGAACCACCCTGGAAAGCTCCGCCCCGGCGCCAGAGTCCCAACGCCGCTGACGGCGCTCAAAACGGACGTCGAACATGTCCGTGCCGTCCAAAACAAAATCCCCCAGAAAACGTCAAATTTACTTAAAGACGCGTCGCGCCTCCGCGGCCCCTCGTTTAGGGAATTAAAAATTCCCGAAACCATCTCAAAACTTCCGCCTTGACACGAGCTCCGCGCTGCCGTAGACGGCGCGCAAAACGGACGCCCGTAGCCCGAAATACGGGCGTCCAAACATTTAAAAAGGGGGGGGGGGGTCCCCTGGGCCGGACCAGCCCGGTTCGGCCGGCCCGCTGAACCGCAGACCAGCAGCAGGGCCCGGTCCAGCCAGACCCGCGGGCCGCCGCGCCACGGCCCGCCTCCTCCCGCTTGACCCGCGCTGTGCGCGGGTTGCTCCACCGACCGGCCGGTTGGCCGGTCGCGTCCACGCGGAGACCCGCCTATGGCGGGTCTCGGTCTCCCCAGCGGGGTCGCGAGCCGCGACCCCGGACGTCCCCTCGCCGGCGCCCCCAGCCGGCGCCCTTTCGCCGGCTCCCCGCTCCACCGCGACGCCGCGGTCCGCCAGCCGCCGCCACCGCCGAAGAGCGCCGCCGCCAGCCGACCGCCGCCGAAGCCCCTGCCGCCGCCCCTGGATCTCGCTGGAAAATGGAAACCCACCGAAAAAAAAACAGAATTTCAGCCGGAACTTCCCGGGACTGCCCCGGGCACCCCGGGACTCGGATTTTCGATCTGAGAAGAGCGTCGGAAACCTTAGAACATTCTCTACGTGACTATGGTCTTGGATCGAAGATAGGCCAGAAATTAGACACTAAAATTAGGATTCAAAGAGGGGTTCAGAATTTAAAACGCAAACGAACACCGCCTACCTCGAAGGGCGTAGCCCGACGCTTCGTGTGCGGACCGTCGGAACCAATGCGCCTCGTCGGAGTTGCCTCGCCAGAGCTGCCTTGCCGGAGGTGAAGGGGAGGGGAGGGTTTGAGGAAGAAGAAGAAGAAGAAGAAGGGGGGGGGGGTGTTTAACTACAAATCACTTAAACGCCCGCCCGACAGTTCCGAACCCAAAATTTCAGCGGGGTCGCGGTTAAGCCTCCCCTAGGCTAAAAACCATGCTCCGAGCGCAATGGAGGTCTCGGAATTTTAATCCGAGACCCCATTCAAAAGTTATGAAATTTAATGTCCGAAGCCGCTAAATTACGAAAACACCCCTGGGGCCATTTTTCACAAACGGCCCACGCCTGCGAAACTTATACCCCTCCTAGGGTAAACGGCACGCTCCGAACTCAACGGTTCTCTCGGTTTTCCGATACGAGCCACCGTTTAAGAGATACTAGCGTTTCACCATTAAACAAATTAATTAATTTATTTAATCCGTTTAACGTTCCAGAAGCGGGCGAGGGGTCCAAACATTCCGCGCCGACAAGTTTTAGGTCGTTCCTAGGGTAAAAAACCCATTCCGGACCCATCCGTACACTCGGATCTATGATCCGGAACTCCTTTTAGGAGTTATCCCATTTATTTTGCGTTTCCAGTGTGAATGCACTGAAAATTTAATTCCGGCCACTCCGGGGCTCGGAATCGCACGCCTTCTGAAGGCGCTGCTCTGGAATAACATCAAGAATATTCCAAAATATTTCACAGCAAAAACTGGGTTCTTACATCATTCCCTACTTCAATCTTTTCATCCCCGAAAAGCAAAACTAGGGAGAAACACAGGGTACTAAGCCCACAACTGGCTTTCCCATACCTAGAAGAACCCACGCACAGCTCTGTGTCACCGCACATAGACCAAAGGATTGATCCGTTCACGCGAGGTCGATCCTTGCCGATGTCGTGCACCCACTCCAGACTTTGGGGTTAGGGAAAGGCGGTAGAGAGCCTCGCCATCCCTCTGTACTGTTTCAAACGGCCCGAAGGCTCTCAGGGGTGGCTCACCTCCCCGGTCAAACCTCTACGTCACACGACGCGACTGGAATCACCGACTGCACCTGGAACAAGGCCCGGTGATTCCCTCCTTCAGAATATCCATATGGTGAAACACCCAAGGATATCTGGTCATGCAAGATTCCACAGTCGATGCTCTCTTACACGCTCAAAAGGTGAAGGAGTCAACACCATTGACTAAAGGAAAAGGTCTCACGCCTTTTTCCTTACCAACACAGGGTTACACCCGACGCCCTGCGTCACCCTGTTAACGCCTCAAACAAGGAGTAGGGAGAAAATACTTTCACATGTAGAGCCTAACAATTCTACTGCAAGAAGTATAAGAGTCTTAAGGGGTACCTCTCACCATCCCATGATCTGCAGGATCATAGAAATCCAAAGCTCACGGTTGTACGTGGTCCCAATGTCAGCTCCCGGAGCCTGACGTGGACCGCCGAGTGCTGATGGGGAGATCTTGTAAAGTCATCCCCCACTACCAGCTCCTCCCACCCCTCTACTAGCACCACCTCCCTAGGTAATACTCCGATCACGGCGCTGCCTCTGCCGTGGTGGTGCACCTGCTGCCTGCCCGAAGCTCCCATCAACTCGGGTCGGGCAGTCTCATGACAAGCGACCTCGCCCGTCACAAGCATAACATTGAATCTCTCTGGGCTGCACTGGTGCCCTCCGGTGCCACTGTGGTGTACGACCACGGCCCGGGATCCACTCACGTAAGGGAATCCTCAGCTGAGGCCCTGCACCTTTTCTCCACAGTGGTATACGACCACATCTCCGAAACCGGCAGTGGGAAGGCCACCTGCATCGAGGTCCTGTCCTCCAGCGTCTGCTAGCTACGACAGACGTCCCAGCTCCATCGCACCCATTGCCACTACCAACCGCAAAACATGACAGGAATCCCTCTGTCACCAGCGCCTGCTCTAGCACCCCGACATATGTGGAAATTCCCAAGGGTACTATGACAACACAAATCTCTCAGTGGAGAACCTGCTCAAACTTCTGCGCTCGGAGGTTGTCGTCATGGACCAAGTCCGGGTAAAAGCGTGCACGGTCTGCAAAACTAGCTGCGTACTCAGCCACCGTCATCCCTCCCTACTGAAACTGCAGGAGCTCCTGAATCCGAACGGAGCGCAAGCAGGAGGGGAAAAACTCCTCATGAAACAACAATTGAAAGTCGTCCCACGAAAGTGACGACTCGTCAAGAAGCTGAGTCACCAGACTCCACCAACGCCAAGTCGATCCACGGAAAAAGGCTGGCTTCCAAAGTCACTCTCTGATCTGTCGGCATCTGTACAAGCCTGAAAAGGCGAACCACTGCCTCGAGCCAAACCTCTGCTGCCTGAGGGTCTGGCTCACCACTGAACCTCAGCGGTCTCTGCCGCTGGAACTCACGGAGCGTGCTCAACCTGCGCTCAAACTCAGCCTTCTCTGCTGAAGCTGTCTGCTGCTCAACAGGTGGGGGTGCTGCTACCAGCCCACCCGGAGGAAAGGGCTCGCATGATGGGTCCTGGACTGTGGCCTCGTAGCTCACAGGGTCGTCGTCACGAACCAAAGCTGGTATCCTAGCTGGCTGTCTTTGTGGAGACATCCTGAATATTATCAAGGAGTTCCGCGGTCAGATGAGCATATATGTATATACCAAAAACACAACTATGGGGAGCTGACTCAAGAAGGACAGTCAAGACTCAGTCCTATGTGATGAACAAAATTTTTTTCCCTACAACAAGTGTCTCAGCATGCCGAGTCAACAAGTGGGTTATCAAGGTCCTGGTGAATGGATACGTCGGCCGCCACACCATCACTGGACTCCCTGGCCTAAGAGCCGCTCTCAAGACACATTAACACTGTTGCCCTATATCCCGACCAATTCATCTTTTAGGGACGTCCGCACAATGTCCCAAGGAACGGACCACCTCTGATACCACTTTGTCACGACCCGACCCTACCCGGGCTCGAGCCGCAACTACCCCAAGCCCGCCTCCATAGGCCAGGGGCTGGTGACCAGCGCCGAAGGCACAAAAACTCGGGGAGGCCTTTGCCTAAGCACCTGTACACACACACATGCAACACACTCAATGCAAAAATGCAGAGTAAAAAAGGAAAAGCAAAGGGAAACTGCTATAAATATACCACAAAAGTGCATCGACCTCTACAAGTACAAAGAAATCTGAAAGTACACTGAAAAGAAAAGGGGAAAAACACGCGCCCAACCAACAAGTGCCACAACCCAGCAACAGGTAAACAAAAAGGAAACAACTGATGGATCTCCCACCTGGAACCCGGCCACGACCACCACACGCGGTCCAAGATCCCAAGCTCCTACGCTCCACTGAAGTCACGCTCCACCTGTCCGTTGTCTGCAAGGGCACACCAAGTGCGGGCAAAGCCCAAGCAGAGGTGAGTATAAAAATACTCAGTAGGATACCCCGAAGGATCGAGGGAGCAATAAAGGAGGTACCGAAGGGTGAGCAGTAGAGAGAACATGGAATAGAAAGGAGTACAACCAAGGGTGCAGTAAAGAGTAACAGATCAACCCAAAAAGAGAAAGATAGAAGACTCGTCCTAACACAAGGAGCTAGGAACGGTGAGAAGATTCACTTCTCGTCGAGATTTCACTGCCTATAGAAGGAGAGTAGACTCATCCAACCATGAGAAGCTAGATGCAGAAAGCACGTGGCATACCCCACACGTCTTTGCCTCTCCTGGAAGGAGAGCAACCAAACCCAAGAAGTGGGTACCGGAACATGGTATATACAAATCCATATGCTCTGTCGAGAAGCCCGAACAACGTCGTAAGGGGATCTCCGTCCCGTAGCTCAGCCCAAGAAAAATGAGTTGCCAATAGTCCCAGAAGTAACACCATCATCGATGCCCAGCATCCCGCATGTCTGCCCCGAACCGCAAGCCAAGGGGCTCAATCACCGCACCTTGACTCTATCCGCTTTGGGCGGCACTGACTCGTCCGTACGGTTTTATATCGCGTCACAAGAACGCGTCTCGGTGGGGAAAGTGGCCCTCATACCTGTGAGCTCTAGGGAAAGTCAAACCACACCTCGTCACTGCCCTGCAGTCGAGAGGTCTTCTCAAAGTCAAAGTTGTTTCATCACCGACCCGTACAACCAAGGGTCCCGCTCCGGTGGTCACAGAGGAAATCCACAGACTAGCCTAGTATAAAGGACTGAGCCAGGAATGCCAACAGGTGTCCCACTGCCCAGCCCTGCGGGAGGGTAATTCATAACCAGATATCGGGTGACCCACTGCCCAGCCCCGCTGGAGGGTAAACCCTAATACATCATCAGGTGACCCACTGCCCAGCCCCGCTGGAGGGTAAACCTTAACACATCATCAGGCGACCCACTACCCAGCCCCGCTGGAGGGTAGACCTGGAATAAGTCGACAGGAGACCCACTGCCCAGCCTTGCTGGAGGGTAGACCTAGGACTAGACGACGGGCGGCCCACTGCCCAGCCCTGCTGGAGGGTAGAACCTAAGAGGTCGTCGGGTGACCCACTGCCCAGACTCTGCTGGAGGGTAGACCCTAATAGTGTCGGGTGACCCACTGCCCAGTCTCTACTGGAGGGTAGACCCTAAGAGCATCGGGTGACCCACTGCCCAGTCTCTGCTGGAGGGTAGACCCTAGAAGCCGATGAGTAACCCACTGCCCAGCCCCGCTGGAGGGTCAAACTCAGAACTGCTCTGGCCATCTCCACTGGAGGGCACAACACTGGCCAACCGAACACGGAGTGGGTATCGCGCAACCTCCCAACTCCAGAATAACTCACCCAAAAGAGGTGCAACGTCTGCTCCAGCACTGGGTGTCACTAGCACCACTACCGGCCAATCCATCGAGAACGAAACCAGGGGGAGACCACTCAACCCTGCTGGTCAAAAAAACGAGCACAAATGGACCCTCTACGCTGCGAGAGGTCCAAGTACGCAAAGTAGAACCTGACACGCATGTGGGGCCCACACAACGTGTGGCCCCATCTCAACCCCAACTGAACGCACCAACGTTCTCAGGTACGAACAACCACATGTACCTCCAAGCATTTCCGTATACTCCCAGAGTATACCACAGTCTCAGCCCAAGGGCCATCGTGCACATAGCACCCAACGTCAACGCGAAGGCGTGACGTAACATCTCCAACTCAAAGTCCCAGGCACGGCCAACCACATCTTGTGAACCATTTATATCCCTCTCCCAAGAGTGCGCGATCACACGCCAAGGGTCCGCTACAAACATGGTAGGACGAACCGCCACCAGAGCACCTTTCATGCTTCCACATTTAATAAGGTCGCCTATAAGGTTCCGCACGACCAAACGGATTGCACCGTTGTAATCCTTGCGGAAAAACACGCGAGATAGACTACTTACTCGCCTGAAACGGTCAACCGGTGAAAAAGGTACTATTCACTGTAACCAAACCCGTGTGGGGCCCACCCCAAGATCCCGAAACTGAACCAACGGATCATGCCACTGCGATCCCCTCGAAAAAACACACGGTATTGAGTACTCAATCGCCCAAAATGGACACCCAGTGAAAAGGGTACTATTCACCATAGCTGGGTCGGGTGGGACCCACACCACGTCCCCTAAAAAGGTTGGGTGAACTACACCATCGCAATGCTCTCGAAAAAGCATGTCAAATTGACTGCTTACTTGAGTGGAATGGGTATCCGGAGAAAAATATGCATTCCGGCATACCGCACACGAGCGGTGCCACGTGGGACCCGCATCCTGGTCCCGAAACTCAATGAACGGATCACACCGTTGCGATCCTCTTGAAAAAGTACACGAAATGGACTATTCACTTGTCCAAAACGGTCGCCTGGTGATAAAGCTAGAAATCACCGTCAACTCCCGAAACGGCCCTCGCGGGGCCCGCACCATCGTGTGGAATTACAGCGGGCAGACTACCCCAACGCGATGCCCTCGAAAAAACACCCAACATCGACTGCTCGCACGCCCCGAACGGACGTCCGAGGAAAAAGTCGCTAAAAGCTACACGCAGCTGAAAAGACGGGTCGTGGGGACCACGCCTCAACTCCGGCTTCAACGCCCGGAACCACCCTGGAAAGCTCCGCCCCGGCGCCAGAGTTCCAACGCCGCTGACGGCGCTCAAAACGGACGTCGAACGTGTCCGTGCCGTCCAAAACAAAATCCCCCGAAAAACATCAAATTTACTTAAAGACGCATCGCGCCTCTGCGGCCCCTCGTTTCGAGAATTATCAAAACGTCCGCCTTGACACGAGCTCCGCGGTGCCGCCGACGACGCGCAAAACGGACGCCCGTAGCCCAAAATACGGGCGTCCAAACATTTAAAAGGGGGGGGGGGGGGTTCCCCTGGGTCGGACCAGCCCGGTCCGGCCGGCCCGCTGAATCGTGGCCCAGCAGCAGGGCCCGGTCCAGCCAAACCCGCGGGCCGCTACGCCGCGGCCCGCCTCCTCCTGCTTGACCCGCGCTGTGCGCGGGTTGCTCCACCGACCGGCCGGTTGGCCAGTCGCGTCCACGCGGAGACTCGCCTATCGCGGGTCTCGGTCTCCCCAGCGGGGTTGCGAGTCGCGACCCCAGACGTCCCCTCGCCGGCGCCCCCAACCGGCGCCCTCTTGCCGGCTCCCCGCTCCACCGCGACGCCGCGGGCCGCCAGCCGCCGCCACCGTCGAAGAGCGCCGCCGCCAGCCGACCGCCGCCGAAGCCCCTGCCGCCGCCGCTGGATCTCGCCGGAAAAAGGAAACCCGCCGAAAAAAAAACAGAATTTCGGCCGGAACTTCCCGGGACTGACCCGGGCACCCTGAGACTCGGATTTTCGATCCGAGAAGAGCGTCGTAAACCTTAGAACATTCTATACGCGACTATGGGCTTGGATCGAAGATCGGGCAGCAATTAGACACTAACATTAGGATTCAAAGAGGGGTTCAGAATTTAAAATGCAAACGAACACCGCGTACTTCGAAGGGCGTAGCCCGACGCTTCGTGTGCGGACCGTCGAAACCGATGCACCTCGCCAGAGTTGCCTCGCCGGAGCTGCCTCGCCGGAGGTGATGGGGAGGGGAGGGTTTGAGGAAGAAGAAGAAGAAGAAGGGGGGGGGGGGTGTTTAACTACAAATCACTTAAACGTCCGCCCGACAGCCCCGAACCCAAAATTTCAGCGGGGTCGGGGTTAAGCCTCCCCTAGGCTAAAAACCACGCTCCGAGCGCAACGGCAATCTCAGAATTTTAATCCGAGACCCCATTCAAAAGTTATAAAATTTAACGTCCGAAGCCGCTAAATTATGAAAACGCCCCTGGGGCCATTTTTCACAAACGGCTCGCGCCCACGAAACTTATACCCCTCATAGGTTAAACGGCATGCTCCGAAATCAATGGTGCTCTCAGTTTTCCAATCCGAGCCACCGTTTAAGAGATACTAGCATTTCGCCATTAAACGAATTAATTAATTAATTTAATCCGTTTAACGTTCCAAAAGCGGGCGAGGGGTCCAAACATCCTATGCCGACAAGTTTTATGTCATTCCTAAGGTAAAAACCCCATTCCGGACCCATCCGTACACTCGGATCTCTGATCCAGAACTCTGTTTAGGAGTTATCCCATTTATTTGGCGTTTCCAGTGTGAACGCACTGAAAATTTAATTCCAGCCACTCCGGGGCTCGGATTCACACGCTGTCTGAAGGCGCTGCTCTGGAATATCATCAAGAATATTCCAAAGTCTTTCACAGCAAAAACAGGGTTCTTAAAAATAGGATATAATAAAACCAAATAAGTGCATGCGTTTTCTATAACCATAATACATAAGAATACATTTAATTAAATCACAAGGGGAATTTTATTTATAAAATTTCATGTAGTTACAAATAATTCACCCACCAAACAATAAATTTAAACCCACTTATGGAGCATACCCTTGAATAACCAAAACCCATCTCAAAAGTGATATTTTAACCCAAGGAAATCAGATCTCCCTCAAACAACCCCTAATAAGGGGTTTGAGGTTCATAAGGATCTCTTGACCCACTTTCCATGCAATACCCAAGGCACTTCACTTGCCGAAACCTCTACCCATGGACCACACCATACGAGAGACCATAAAACTACTCATATATCCTCAACCCAGGTATTTTTCACCAAAAATATGATTCCCAAGTATCATGGATTCCATTGGACCTAACTAGTAGATGCGGCCCTTGGCGTAATAACTACTAGGACACTCATAAATCACCAAACCAAGTGAAACACACTTAATTCATACTAAGGAGGTTCTAACTAAGCATATCACACTCTCTAGGACTCACCCAAATAATTTCCAAAAATCCTAAATCTGGAACCCTAGGCATGCACATGTACAGAACAAAAAAACATGTGCTATGTGGTGAAATATGAAAGGAAGTACCTACCTCAAGCTTACATGAGTTAACTAGTTTGATATCATAGCTTAGTTCATCCCAATTCTCTTGAAATAAAGAAATAAAAAAAAACGACCTTAATGAGGGTTATGCTAAAACAATGAAAAACAAGAGAAACAATGAGAGAGAACCTAAGGTTTACCTTATTATTATTAATAGAAACCTATATCTTTAGATGACACTCTTATTTGTTGAGAGGCATTGATCCAAGCTTCTAAAATATGAAGAGGGAGGGGAGGGGGGGATCATGTGTAGAAGGGGGTTTGGGGATACTGGTCAAGTGACCAAAAGGGAGGACAAGGCCTCATTTTAAAAGAAATATTAAAAATCATTTTTTAAGATGGGGTGTGTTGTGGTGTGAAGTGGGAGTTACAATGCAATTCCCCTTTATGGGGATGAATTACAGTGAAACTAAGGAGGGTTGTGGTGAAACCAAGTTTCAATGTGGACCTAAGGAATGACCTGTAATACCCACCTCTAGGGTAGTTACAAGAAATCCATACCACGTGTTGTGGTGTGGTCAGGTGCTTCATGGTGCAACCAGTGACCCCGAGCGACCATCATGGCGCAAACCCTCTTAGTTGTGTCATGGTGTGCCACATATAGTAGAATTATTATTTCTTCTTCATGAACATTCCATTTAGTGTTCTCTCGATGCCCTAAAAAATCACTAAAACATTTGAACACACATAAAACATCCCCTAGATATGTCTAAACTCTCATTTTTCCAATCCAAACCCTAATTCATAAAATCCCCCTACTTCGGAGCTCAAAATTTAAATTTCCCTGAAACAACAACCTATAAATTCACGGTTTGTTAAAAACTCCCCATCATGGGGTTTCTCATCCCCAAGAAGTATATGAGATGACCCATACTATCAGATCCATCCATCAAAACATGATTCCATTTCTCACTCCTAATCTCAGACTGGATTCCATTTAATTGCATACCAGTCCAATCTAACTACACTGTAATTTTTTGAAAACTCATGGTTTGATACATAACATGCATCAACCATCTTATAGATGATATATCTAAAAAAACCCATCTCTGCATGCCTAAATTTACTTTAAAGTGATAACCATTTCTCTCACACACCGACTTCCCTCAAACCCACATAAAAATTCTATGATATCGCCTCCTATATTCTATATGATTCCTTAACCCAAGTGACATTATATAACCTCACAATATCTACCCACACCATTATTTTCACTCTTAATCGATAATTATAAACCCAGTTCCTTCACACATTATCCTGGTAACCCATCCCTAACATCTGGTCCCTAGCCCATCTCATAGTTGATTCCATGATCAATGCTCTATTCAAGAAGGTTACATTGGTATTTTTCTGAGTACTGACATGCTCGAAACCCAAGCCACACACAATCCACTCACCCAAACCCAAACCTCACCATTTTATGAACAAACTAACTATATTAGAAATCATAAATGAATACTTCAATTTGTTATGCCTCTAAAACTAGATATGAATTATCTCACCAATATCCCTAAAAAGTGTCCAAATCCATGCTACTATAGATGTTGAGCATGATTTTGTTTGAAAACCACACCCAAAGCATCCCATTTGGTGCTCCCCCATGGAATTATCCATATCATTGTCTTGCTAACACCATCTTACCTTGGTATTGATAATCTATAATTATTTTTCCACATGAGTTTTTCTCATCAAAATCAGACAACCTAGACCTATGACCTCCTCTTTAGGGTTATATGAGGTTGAGTTTCCCAAATAACCTCATTTGATCTAGTTGAATCATGGTTTCCACAACCAACCATTGACGCAATCCATCCCCTGTGGATACATCAACTCTACCCATGGAACCAAATCTAAGCTGGACCTAGCAGTCCTCCTAATCAATATCTCACATTTATTAGTCACACTCAATGATAAACCATGGTTATCCCATAAATATCCATGAAAGCTCTGCCAAAGTCCCAACCCATTTTTATTGAGAAATTCCTCATGACCAAAATCCAAGGCACATCACTGCATGAAATTCCCATCCTCATTTTAACCTAGAACATGCGACTTCCCCAAAACCAACCTATTGAACCACATAACATACATCTTACATCATTTTCAATCTCATCATCAAGGGATATAAATACTCAAAAAAACCCTCTCCTAGGGTATTTTCCTAAGTTACTTCCCAATATATGTGATCTATTACCACACCCGATGTCCTAAAAGAAACCATCTATTGAACATTACTCACCCATGGAAAGATACTCACCTGATGGACAGACCTCAATAACCCATTCATATCCTCAGGGTTCTTAAAATCCTTACAATCAAACATCCCTAGAATCCAAAACATGCTTCCCCAATCATGTTCCATTATCCCAATATTTAATACCACTATGTCTCACCTGGGTCTCATAACTCCAAGTCATAATAATAGTCCATGAACTTGGTTTCCAACCTCAAATCACAACTCGAAACCAACCTTACCCACTACTAGAATGTAACTGAATCATTAATGAAGCACCAACCATACTTTCATTTTCAAGATAACCATGAAAACACCTAACCAAGGATAAATTATCAATCCCGCATCATTCAAGAATTTATCCACATATGAATCACAGATCTACACTTACCTTAACCAATTTCATATCCTACTACACACCCAATATGAAAACAAAGCCTACACACTAGCCAAAATGGAAACAGGGAACTATCTACCCTACTAACCAAACACATATCCCACTACCCAGGGGTGGATTGCGACATGATCGAGGTTGTCATGTCACAATTCCATCATCTAGGGTCATGTTGTGGCATGAACCTCCACTCCATGGCACAATGATTCCCCTTTTCCCAAGGGGATTAAAATCTCATGGTTCCCAATTATAGTGTTTCCTAATGTATCATGATGTAATGGATTGCATCACTATGCAACCAATCCTATTATGGAATGTTCCTCCACCCAGAGAAGATTTCTATCTGTAAAAAAAATCCAAAATCTCAGAACTGATGGAATAATAATAAACCTCAACCTAAACCACTCCATAATCACTCCAAATAGAGATAATTTTCCATCCCGAGTCAATTTCACTTGTCAAAAACATCCCTATCAAGGGTCTCTTATCAATCCAAGAATTACAAGACAAAACATGCCATGTACTAGGGCCATACCTCCTATACAATCCATAATAAGAAACTACTACTTCAGATGACATGCTGAAGGGAATTCATCCACCATACCTACAAAACTACAGTATCATCATCATGTTAAGGAAAAACATATGAAAACACCATATTGATTTAAATTATTTAATATATCAATAGTAAGTTATTTGATAAAAAAATGAATAAGTTATTATTTCTATTTTAATTAACCGAAACCCCTTTCTCAACCATTTTATATCCATTTATAAAAACCTTATTTATAAAAAACCATTTTTTATCAAAACCATTTTCTCCATTTTGAAAACCATTTCACACAAACAATTAGTAATTCCCATGTTCAGATACCCCCATGCGCCTGATACGATGCATGAACACACACAAACACACTCTTTCCATCCTTGGAAAATAGTAAAATCATAAATAACAATCAACCTAAAACATCATATTTAAGAAAAATATTAATCATAATAGTGAAAAGAAATAAAAACAATCCCATACCCCTGAAATCTTGGTGTTTCCACTAGAACAAGTTTCTACAACACACCAATCTAGGGTCTCACCCAAGCTCCAATAACACATTCCTGTCTCTAATTACCAAGTACCTAAATAGTAATATAACTAAAAAAATGATATGATACACTTTGTAACACCACAAATAAAATCATTAGTATGACACTCTAGCTAGAGTGCTTCCTGACCTCAATTATTCCTCCTCACACATTAGAGGTTTCTAATTAGTAGCAAGAGTCAATAATAAACAACAGAGAGACTATACTCTTAGTACAAGCACATAAAATAACATATAAATAATCAAATTAAACTAAACATTAGTGTAAGAATAAGGATTTATAGTGAATAGATAACTATCAACAATATAAAACATCAAAATGCTATAAAAAATGATATCCATGGTCATCATACAAAAAACATACACAATGATCACATAATAAGCCAATAAAATACCAAATAAAAAAGAAAAATGAAATAAGGGTAGAATCAACTATAAAACCTAGGTTCCTAATCAGACTAGTCTCCTAAATCTCTATCCAGATACCATTACCAAATCTTCTGTACAAGATGCCACCTGAAAGTGAGTCATGAATATTTGTACGCTCACCAAGGTGCCCATATAGGGTGGAAAAAATAAATCTTAGTAGGGAACCACCAATGGGGTTTTCTTGATATACCACAATATTAAATGTACGTATGCATGAAAAATAAATATACAACACACAATAAAATATGTTAGGTTATCATGTGATAACTAGGCCCCCAAAACACCTAGCTACACTTGATGTAGTCAATTTAAAGGGAGGAAATTGATCCATACTAGGAGTCTAATATTGATACCCCACAAAGTGATCTAAGGAGGGAATCACAATAGTTGACCTCTCACACAAGCCGAACCATCCCCTCAGGGTAAGGTCCCATGGAAGTTTCTCTGATCCATGAGTCACATCATAAGTGATCTGAGGAGGTAATCACAATAGTAAACCCCTCACACAAGCCAAAACACTAACACAAGGTAGGTCCCATGGAAATATCTCTTATACATGGTCACATAGGAAGTGATCTAAGGAGGTAATCATAATAGACGACCTCTCACACAAGTTAAACTCCACATAATATAGCTATCATGGATATATATCTAATCCATAGACACATAAGAAGTGATATAAGGAGGGTATCATAATATTAAACCTCTCGAATAAGAAAAACATATGACATAAGGTAGGTCCCAAGGATACCTCTAATCCATAACACATGGCAGACACAAATTACTATCACTCAAATAGAAAAGATCCTGGGTGATGCATCCTGTGCCCAGATCCTTAGGTATTTGGATATCAACCTCATCACAATGGCACAAAATTATTAGGGTATAATAAACATGCATGACAGATAAACCCACCCTATCTCCCAACTACCCGTATCTCCACACCCAACACTCTATTAGAATTCAACACATCATAACTCAGCATAAACCTCACTAACTAATCTCACCAACTTTGACACCTTAATCATACTCTATAGCTAAATAACACCTCACGATAGTCCCAAATCCCTTAGGCCATATCCATCTTGACTCGCTGATCACACCCAACCATATCAGGATACCACACCTCTATAAGGTTACACCCAACCCATAATACCTCAAGGTATCACACACTATTTCCATTTACATCACTAGTATCCAAAAATATTCTCTAGGGTGTAAATAATCCCTCTAAGACCCTTTCCAACACTTCCCATGCACAAATACCATAAGGGTTATAAGGGGAAGCCACACTTTGTACCACTAAAGGGAATCACCTTCAGATGGCCACCCAAACCATAATAATTCAAGAACTTACCATTACATAGGCCTTAGGGAAACCCAAACACATATCACATGCTAATCCACACATAGGTCATACTATAACCGATACCAATTAAGCATGCACCAACCAAAATATACATAGAAACCTCCTCAATGAGAATTACCTTGAACAAACAAAACCCCTCTCATAAGAGTGTCTTTAACCCAAGGAAATTACATCACCCTCACCCAAACCTTAACAAGGGGTTAAGGGTTCATAAGGCACATCTAAACTACTTCCCCTGCAATACCCAAGGAACTTCACTTTCTAAAAACTCTACACAAGACCATTACCATATGAGATACCATAAAATAACTTATACAACCTCAACCTAAGACATTTATCACAAAATACACAATTTCCTAGCACTATGGGGTCCATTGGACCTAACTAGAAGATATTATCCTTGGTGGTATAATCACCCAACCACTCTAAAATCACTAAACCAAGTATGATAGAATTAATTCATACTAAATAGGTTACATCTTAGACTACCATACTCTCTAGGACTCACCCTATCAGTTTCTAGAAATCCTTAACCTATAACCCTAGGCATTCACATGCACGTCACATACAAACACATGACATATCATTTAATATTAAAGGAAACACCTACCTTGAGCTTATAGAAGTTAACTCATTCGATATCATAGATAAGTTAATTGTATTTCACTTGAAATAAAGAAATTATAAAAAAATGACCTAGGTGTGATCACACCAGAATTAATGAACTATATCCTAGAAAAACATGACCTAAATAAGGGCTATTCCAAAATAGTTGTAAAATAAGAGAAATAATGAGATAGAACCTAAGGATTACCTTACCATCACCAATATAAACCTATTTCTTTAGATGACACTCCTATCCATTGAGAGATGGTAATCTAGGATACCAAAATGTGAAGAGGGAGAGGGAAAAATCATAGGGAGAAGGGGGTTTGGGGCTGCTAGCTGAGAGACTAAATTGGAGGAGGGTTCAGCATTTAAAAGAAACATTAAAAATATATTTTTTAAAGTAGGGGTGTGTTATTTCATAACCTAGGGTGTCATGGTGCTAACACCCCTTAGTGTGTGGGGGGTATGCATTATGATGTAACCAAGGTGGGTTATGATGCAATTCTCCCATAGGGGATGCATTTTAGTGAGGAAATATGGCTCACACTTCCATAAATACCTCTAGGTAAGCTCCTAGAAATACAAAAATGTGTTCTAGCATGGTTAGGTGCTTCACAGTGTAACTGGTGCCCTTGAGTGTCCATTATAGTGCAACCCCTCTTGGTTACGACGTGATGTGCCACCTACAATAGAATACCCATTTTTTCTTTGGGACCAACCCCTCCATCCTTCAACCAACACCCCTAAAAACCACTAAAACACCCTAACATGAATAAAACATCCCCTATAGATGTATTGAATCTTTTTTTTGATCCAAACCAAAATTCTCAAAATTTACCCATACTCTAGATCTCAATATTCAAATTTCCCCAGAAAATAATGACCTATAAAATTTTGGGTCATTACACTATTAAAAGGCTAGATTTTTATCCCATTATCTTAAAAAATATATCACACACACCCTGATAATATCCTTTAGTATCTAAATCATCCTCTTATGCTGACCATTTGTCTATGGGTGGTAGGAAGTACTCATCTTCAGTTGAGATCCCATGGAATTCTATAGGTCCTACTAGAATATTAACATGAAATGCACATTCTGATTTGATACTATACTCATAGGTTTGACATGCAGTCACACTATCCCCTGTTCCCATAACATTCCTAACTCATCAATTTATTGATTCCACATATATGAAAGAAATGTGCAATCTTTATCACCTAGTCAACTATCTCCCACACTGCATCATAACCCCTTGGGGTCCTAGGTAGTCCAGTGAAAAATTCCAAGGTCACCTCATCCCACTTCCACAATAGGACTGGAAGGGGTTGGAGTAACCTTCCTAGGCACTGGTGCTCCACCCATATCCTTTTGTAGGTAAGGTAATGAATGAAGAATCCCACAATGTTCTTCCTCATACTAGACCATCAAAAGTAGCCCCTGATATCATGGTAAATCTTGGCCAACCTTGGATACACCACCCAACATGATGCATGAGATTCCCTCATAACCCCTATCTCATGGATGTAGGGAACACTACTATACCATGGGTATATAACACCTTGCCCTCATCGTGATACTATTCTAAGACTGGATCATCTCCCATGAGTTGTTCCTATATCACAAGATAATCCAAATAAAGCTCTTTTATATCCAATACCCGATCCTCCAATAAGATTGTAATAACCAATAGAGAACATGTCACAACCTATCACCCATCTAACACATCAATCTACTAATCAGTGAGTAATCTCATCAACTTCCATTCCCCACCAGATACTCAGACTCCTTATTTCAGAGTCTTCATACTAAGATAATCTTCCATGAAATTCCCCTTATGTAGGGAATATTCCACATCATAGTTGGATTTCTTAAAGTAATAAACCTAAGGCTTCTGATACATGTTCAAGTACCAATTAGAGAATATGTAATTAAATCTCTTATAATCTGTGTAGATCAAAAATATCCCAGTAAAAAGATAATGACACTAACACTTTAAGCTATGAACCAAAATAGTTAGATATAAATCATGGGAAGGGTAGTTCCACTTATGTGATCATGGACTATGAGACCCATAAGCGACCACCCACTATCTATGTATAAACAAAGTTCCTATACCAACCCAGAGGAATCACAATATATAGTACAACCCTACCCTCGGTCACAAAATACCTCTTTACACTAAACGATCTACTCAAATTTCACCCCTTATTAGTTATCCCTATCTTCAGTGTTTCCAAGAAATAGAAACCCTAAATTAACCACCTTTAATATCCATCCAGGCCAATAAAACCCTTTTCTCAAACACATTCTTGGGTCTCACCAAAGATATCAACACCTTTACTTTTTTCAGATCCACAGAAATATCTACCTCCAATATCACAAGACCAATAAAGAGAACCTCCTAAATCCAAAAGTTACACTTTGAATAAATGGGATAAACACAATGTGCTTAAATCACAATCAATATAATATCTAGATGATCATCATGTAACCATTTATTCCATGAGTATACTAAAATGTACTTGAAAAACACCATTTTTAAGGAGTCCAGGTTAGGATGTAAAATATGATTTACGAGATACATGAACACCAAAAAAACATTTATATGATCGAATATAATCAAAAGTTACTTATATAACCCATACCTACTCCTAAAATCCATCTTTGGTATATCCTATTCCTAAAACTGCAACTGATGATAGCCTGATCACAAGTTAATATTGGAGGACCACTAGAAACCCATAAAATGGTCAAACAAATCATCTATCTAAGGCAACTTGTACCTATTATTTACCATAACCTATTTGAACATACACTAATCCATGAACAAACAAGGTCCATCATCATACTTATTGGAAAACAAAATAGGATCACTCCAAGGAGAGGTAATATGGTGGATAAAACCCTTCGCCACATGGTCCTTGAGATGTACCTTTAACTCTTTCAACCCGACCAATGCCATATGATAAGAATGTATTTCTATAGGTTATAAACCTTGTATGAGATAAATTTTAAACTTGATATACTTCTTAGAAGGTATCCTTGATATTTCATCAGAAAAAACATACTAAAAATGTTCTACTATTGGGGGAAAAGTAATTGAAACTATCACCTGATTTATTGCAAGAACCATACTCACCACCTATACTATAATAGATCCTATATATTGAGGTTAGTTTCTAGTCTACTAGCCTCCACATTTTATTCACCCACAAAATTTTACTCATATCCCATAAAGGAAGTAAAATACATCTACCTTCAGTAGAAGTCAATGCGATCTTGAAATCATGTTAGCCAATACATCTAAAAGATGATGTCAAAACTCATCATATCCAAAATAAAGAAATCCCATAAGTGTCCATTGACCCCAACCACTATGAAAAAAACTAGGCATCTATAAATATAATTAAACCTTTTTTCAAGAGGTGTATTGAGGTATAAAATAACAAGAGAAAACTTTATCACCAATCCCAATCTAGATATCACATGAGAAGATATGAATGAAAAAGACACTCTTATATAAAAAAAGCAATGAAGACCATATAAGAAACCAAAACTTCACCTCTAATAGTAAAAGGGACCTCTGCTTCATTAGCTATAACTTGGTCTAAAGCATACACCCAACTTATCTTGGATTTTTGTCCTTGACCCCATGATCAAAGGCTTCCCAAGGAATCGAACCCTAAGGCATCTGCGACTTCTTCTAAACTTGAGACCCTTGACCATCTCCCTATCCCACCTCCCAGTTAAAGCCTTACTATCTATCTAACATCCTCTAAAAAAATTATGAGAATACTGTATCCATCTCGATCCTATACCTAAATCCCACCAAGGCATCCTTGTATAAAATTTCTAGATATGACCCATCCCATCACACATATGAAACCCTCTCAACTGGTTGGTATAAGAACAACAGTAATGATCTAACTACTTACACTAAAAACTTATGAGGGAATCTATTCCAAATGGAGGAAGTGAAAAACCTCTTACTTTCCATAAATTACTCTTGATTACCTAGTGTATCTCATCATATATCATCTTCCCACCACTATAAGATTCATTATCAACACCACTATAAATTCCACAATATGAACCATAAAAAATAATAAGAGAGAATGTTGCATTCTCCTCCGTTAGTCCCTTATCAATAATGAGAGCCTTGTAAACCATATCAGTATAGGACATGGAGTTTAAAATTTTGACTTAGTGCCTCACATCTACCAAAATAACAATCTCAAGCCTATGAGCCTTCAAGGGCTCATTACCCACAATTAAGGGAGAAAAATACAACAACTTAACAAAACATGTAGTGTAGTAAGTCATATACATATCCCTAAGCTAAAGATCTATAAAATTTTGATCTTGATATAGCTTTAGAAACTTAGGGAAGATCTCCTTAAATAAGAGGTACTTAAAGAACACCCACATCAATCCCTCATGCCTCATAGCCTAAACCATAACACTCCACTATATCCTATTGGGTTCTTAAATCATATAGGTTGATAATTTCCCTCATTGATCATTAGGTGGCTCGATCAGATAAAATATTCCCTCTATGATATCGTTCTGATCCTAAGCATTAGAGGAACACCCATACCCTATAAGGATGGAGGGTACTATAGATGAAAATATTGGGTGAAGTCCACCATGGTAGTTCTAACTCGATGTATCCATCTACTACTAATGAGTACAATATAATACAACCATAACTGAAGTGTCCCTACTACCTGAACTATTAGACCAACCTTGAGAGAATGATAGATTCCACCCTTTTGTACACCTATAGGTATAACAAGATCATTTTGAACCTTAGGGATATCCTCAATATGATCCCTAGGTGGAACCATGGGATGTTTTTGAGGTGACATTTTTTATGATATTCTAAAACATAAACTAAAAAATGATTTTAATAACTCAAATATCAAAAAAAATATTATGAATTTAATAGGAACACACACACACACAACAATCCTAGGAGACACACCTTGAGGTTCTACCCATAATACACTAGGAATTCCAACCCACTACTCACCTGAGCCCTAATCCCACACCACTAATACCTACATGTCAGTCACCGTCATATATAACAGGAGTCATAAAAACTGTAGATTAATATAATTAGATGTCATTAATAATTTATTTTTTAAAATACCAAATATATTATTGTTGGAAGTTAATTAAATCAAACCTATATCAATCACACGAAAATAGGAGCATGATAAGTGAAACTACATGGTGAATCAAGATTCATGAACCCAAATGATATCACCACCCCGAGAAATAGGAAAATCCCATAAACCATAACTACATAATAAAACTTGAATAAAAACATGAAATCATATAAATATAGACAATAAAAGAAATACAAATGCCCTGGAAATGAGAACATCCACGATAAAAGTGATTTCTAGACACAATAATAACCTCCTGCCCGAGTCTCGACAATCCTATACTTAGCCCATTTTACTAGGACCAAGATGACGAGACATAAGGTCTCATGCATGCCTCCCTATACACAAGAGGCTATTGACTAGTAGTGAGGCCCTGAACCATACATCAGGGAGATTGTGTCCTTGGTATCAAAAACCATAAATAATATGTACAATAGAAGCACAAATAAATAAATAAATAAATATAGTAAGGAAACAGAATGATAAATAAAACTAATAAATACATCACATGCTATAAAAAATGGGCATGTTAGTCATACATCATTAGCCTAAAGGATCCCCATAGGCAGTGTATCAATACATGTGATATATAAAAAGAATAAAAAATAAATAGGTACAACTGTAAATGATATCAATAAGTCCTGACATTTCCTATATCCCCAACTAGCTCCACCTGCTCTAAAACCTAATATAGGTACCTTACAATTGTATGGATCTTTAAAAAAAAATTCTGCTCATGCACTGAGATTCCCATACAGGGTGTGAGTAATAAACTCAACAAGACACCGCAAACACATCCTTAATAGAAGTGTAACAAAATATGTGAGTGGATGTCCTGAAATAAATAAATAAATAAATGAAAAGCAATAATGGACCCATTTCATGTCATTGTACACTAACCAGAACACCACAAACCTTGACCATACATAATATGTTCAAATCTAGTAGGAAGATGTCACCATATACAAAAAACCAACTCTAGTAACTAAAAAAATGATCCGAGAGGGGATTGCAATAGCTAACCTATCACATGAGATGAATCCCATATCTAGTGATCATCATGGAAACAGTTTGATGAGGGAATCTCAATTTCTAAATTTCCACACAATATGAACCATACCCTTGAGGTTAGGTCCCATGTCTAGGGCTCATTTATCACTCACTAAAGAAGTGGTCTGAAGAAGGAATCACAATAGCTAGCCTCCCAAGAAATACAAACCATCCCCCTGGGGTAAGGTCCCATGGATACATCACACAAGTCATATCATGCAATTGAAAACAAGTTTATCAAGAGAAATTCCTAATACACTAGGGTTACATGTGCAAAAACTACTCTTCCCCTATCACAATACTCATAGGAATAGACCTATAACCACCCCTTAATTCAAACCAAGAGAAAATCAACATACTAGCCATGCTCACACACCTAATGGTTTCAAAATTGAATGAATTTATCAACCAAACCCATATAATAAGATAAAAGGTCACATAGATCCTAATAAATCTCAAATAGATCATACTATACCCAATGAACCCAAAAGGAAAACCTTACCTCAATCCAATAAACATGGTAAGGTTTTATAACCATACAATTTCACCCATCTCGACCCTCTAAGGGGTTAATTCTAGAAACCTGGACTCACCTGGACACTTTGATATAAAAAACATTATCAAGTAAAAATACTCACCCACATGCATAAAATACTATATAACCATATATAAATGTTTTAACATGGTAATGAATTTACTTTAAGTTCAAGGGAACACATCCAATAATCCAATCTCTCTAATTCAAATCCAATCCAAAAAATCCTTAATTTTAAACAGAACCCCTCTAAATTAAGGATTTACCTTGGAAAATAGAGAAACAATGGAAAAAGGAGACATATAGAGAATGGGTGGGTTTAGACTTACAAATAGAGAACCCTTGGGATAAATGATGATTCTAATAGATAAGGGAGGATCTTAAAAGAGATTAGGAAGCCAAGGGGGACCCAAAATTAGGTTCTAGTTGAGTGGGGGTCAAGGGAGGAGAGGAGAAGGGGTAAAAGGGAGTTTAGAGTATAATTTTCAAAAATTTTCCTAAAAAAACAAATAGATAGTCACCGAGTACCTGATCATCCTATACTATGTACTCAGTGCTCCACTGGTCATCTGGTAAACCCCCACTAGTTATTCAGGGCACTCCAGGCCCTATAATCTATTTCCTAGACCACTGGGTACTTAGTGCACTCCTACTACATATTTTAGTAGGGGGAACCAATACCCATCTTAAAAATGATCTCGATCTATGACACTCTTTAAAAACACCCCAAATCAACCAATAATAGGAAATTGAATACAAAAAAAAAATCCTTTAATTCATAATTAAAATTTGAGGGTTGTTACACATGTCCACTTAGATTTATGGGGTTCAAATAGAGTTTCATATTATAGAGGGGGAATTTATTTCATTATATTATTGAAAAATTATCTAAGAAAGTGTTATTTTACATTTCAAAAAATAAATATGAAACTTTTAAATGTTTAAAAAATGGAAAACTCTTGTAGTGAACCATTTACGAAGAAATATTAACATCATTAGGAAAAACAATATAGTATTTTTCAAATGAATTTATAGAATTATATAATATGGAATGATTCTAAAGTCATAAGACTATTAGAGAGACCCCCTGATAGAATGTATTAATTTTAAGAATGTATAAAACCATCCTTCAAAGGGAGAGGAGTATTCTATCCCATATTATTTTTCCTAAATCCTTTTTTGAAGAGACTGTTATAATTTTTTTCCACTTTATTAATAGAATTATATTCATATGGAATTAATTTGAACACCCTTGAAAAATTTTACACTATAAAACCACAACATTATAACTACCTTAAGAATTTCAGGTGTGCCTATGTACACATTAAAAATGATAAGTTGGATCCCATAGAAGTTAAATAAATTTTAATCAATTACTAAAATGGGGTTAAAGGGTATAAGTAATGGTTTGAACAACCAGGATTCTATAAGTTTATAATAAGCATTTATTTCAAATATGATGAATTTATTTTCCATTGAAATAATATTCCTTCTAAAACCAATATGAATTGGAATAGGATGATGGGAATATCCAAATTGATATGTGCCTTCTAGATCCATTTGAACCTGAGATAGTTGCAACTCATGAAGATGGTTCATCTTCAAAAATTTCTATATATCAAAGTGAATCCTTTGATTACCAAATGACTAGGGATATATCTAAGAGGGTAGTAAGGCTTATTGTGAGATATGGTCAAGTTGATCCAATGAATTTTATTTTTTCATTAGCTGTAGAAATCTATGAGTAAGAGCCTAATACCTATAAAGAATCCATCAAAGGAAAGTATTATAAAGTATGAGTAAAATCCATGGATGAGGATATAGATTCCTTGAATAAGAACTAGACTTGGGACTTGGTGAATAAAATCACTAATGATATAATGGTATGATTAAATAGGAATTTTAAAATCAAAATTATTATTTAAATAACAGGGTATTCAAGTATAAAAAATTTTTTTTTGAAAGGGGGTTTACATAAATGGATGTTAAGAAAATAATTTTTCTTGGTGACTTAGAAGAAAATATCTAAATGAAGTCTTATGAAGGATATCCTAAACAAAAAGATATTAGGAAAGTGTGTTTAATTAGAATGCTAATTTATGGTCTAAAACAAGTATATAGATAATAGTGAAAAATTGGAATATTGTATGTTGAAAAATAATTTACAAAGAAGTTATTTTAATGGTTTTGTTCATTTTAAATAGTATGATAATTAAATTATACATTTTCTACTATATGTTGATGATATATTGATTTATTATGAAAAAATGGATCATATTAAGAATTTAAAGGTATTTATTGATGAAAAATTTGAAATGTAAGACTTAGTATTTGAAAATACTATACTTGGTAGGAATATTGTGAGCGATGGTAAAAATAATAAAATATCCTTATCATAAGAAAAGTATTTACTCAATATCTTGTTTAATTTTAGAATGAATAATGAAAAAATATATTTAATACTTTAGGGAAAAATTTTAAATTATCAAAATGTCTATCACTCCCCAATAATTACAAAGTATTATGTATGATATGATCTATACTCATCCTGACTTGATCTTTGCAGTTAGTATTGTTAACATGTCTATTTCATACCTCAAAAATCCTCATTAAAATCTGTTTAAGTGTTTACTAATATATGTGATTGGAACTCCAAGTTTGGGTTTTCATTATGGTAGATGATTTATTGTTATTATATAAGGTTAAGATGATTATGACTATACAACAAACATATACAATAGAAATTTAGTTTCTTGTTTTGTATTTATTGTATTTGGAGGACTAATAATATGGAAATAAAATATGATATTTTGGGACTTATATATAATAAATAAAAAATATATAACTTTAACATAATCAATTAAAAAGATTTTATGTATTAAAAGATTAGTGAGTGAACAGGGGATTTCTAATTTTGATATAGCCATTTTTATGACAACAAAAGTGATCTTCACTCATCCAAATATCAAGTTTTACTTGGTGGTTTAATTAATATAAAAATTAGAAAGAGGAGGAATTGGAAAGCAAGGCTCAAGCAGAAGGAAGAACTCACCGCTGCAATTCCAACGCAATCAACGGTGCTCGAAATGGAGAACGGACGGAGAGGCGGGGGCTTGTCTAATATTCACGGATCCTTGGCACTCTCGGACGAACGGAACCTAGAAGAAGACTTTTCTTTGCGTCAGGTGTGACCCCGGTACGTTTAATGAAAAAAAGTACATGGCGTGTACTTTTAGAGTACACGGCGTGTACTAGATCTTTCCGTACTCTGCCAAAATCGGCCTCCACGTCACCCCTACACACCATGTGTGTGGCCCGAACACGGCCAGTACACGGCTTCGAGCGGGAAAAGAGTACACAATATGTACTTAGAAAGTACACGGTGTGTACTTAAAAAATTTCTAGATTCTTTATTTTTCTAAAAAACTCTAGAAAAAGGAAAGGCATACCTGAAACGAAGATCCAGGTTCTTAAAAACTTCCCCCCTTAAATAAATTCGTCCCCAAATTTCCCTAGCGAGGTGTAGAAGAAGAAAACCTGAACAGCTCCGGCCACTGCGATCGTACATCGGCCTCCCTCTCCCAGGTGTCTTCTTGTACTCGCCCATGCTGCCATAACACCCATACAAGAGGGAAAGACCACCCACAGAGAACCTTCGTACCGCGATCGACAATCCGGATGGGATGCTCCTCAAATGATGCATCCGCTTCGAGATCAACCTCATCAAGATGAAAGACATGAGACGGGTCTGAAAATTAAAGTCGGAGCTGAGAGATGTGGAAGACGTCATGCATGGACCTGTACCTCTGGGGTAGCTACAACCGATAGGTGACCGGCCCGACTCTCTCCAAAACCTCAAACGGCCCGACATACCGTGGTGAAAGCTTACCCTGCCTCCGAATCCTCTTGTGTCCCAACCTCGGTGCGACATGCAGGAAAACCTAGTCCCCAACCTCAAACTCCAGAGGTCGTCTCCACTGATCAACATAAGACTTCTGTCGAGACTGTGCTGTAGCTATCCTCTTCTGAATCAACTCTATCTGCTCTGAGGTCTCCTGAACCAGACGAGGTCCCAGCAAAGCTACCTCTCCTGCCTCCAGCCAGCATAAGGGTGATCGGCATGGACTACCGTACAAAGCCTCGTAGAGTTCCATCTGAATAGTCTCCTGAAAAATGTTGTTTTAGACGAACTCCACCAGAGGGATATGCTTCTCCCAAGAACCTCCAAAGTATAGAATGCAAGCTCTGAGCATATCCTCTAGCACCTAGATCGTACGCTCGGACTGGCCATCTGTCTGGGGATGGTATGCTGTACTCAAAAGTACCTGTGTACCCAAGGCCTTCTAAATCCCCTTCCAGAACTAAGACGTAAAGTGCACATCCCTGTCTAAAACAATGGAGTTTAGAACTCCATGCGGACGTAAAATCTCCCGGATGTAAATTCGTCCCAGATCATCGACACTGAAGGTCTCTTTGATCAACAAGAAGTGAGAAACCTTCGTGAGCTTGTCGACGACAACCCAAACAACATTGTTACCTCGGGGAAACCTTGGAAACCCTGTCATGAAGTCCATCGCGACATCATTCCACTTCCACTCCGGAATGAGTAACTACTGTAAAAGGCCTGCTGGTCGTTGATGCTCCGCCTTCACCTGCTGACAAGTAGAACATATCATGATGCAACCAGCAACATATTTCTTCATACCTGGCCACCAGTACTGGCGATGAAGATCACGATACATCTTGGTGATGCCAGGATGAACTGCCCAAACTGAGGAATGAAAATCCCGCATCAGCTCCTCCCGTATGTCTGCTGGCACCCATACGCGTCCCTGGAAATGAAAGATCTCATCCTCACCCACTGTCCATCCAGGAAGAGGGTCCTCTCCTGAAATTCTCTCCTGCAGGACTAAGCCTTCTGAGTCTGATATCTACCTCATCCGTACCCGATCAAGAAGTGTAGAGGTAACAACTACAGAAGATAGGTATGTCTGTCCATGTCTGTCGTGAACCTCCAAATGCATCTTAGAGAATAGAGCCATCAGCTGCCACTCACTGTTGGCCTCCTGAACTACTTGAATCTGAGTTCTTCTGCTCAACACATCTGCCACTGCGTTACCCTTTCCCGGCGTATAGGCAAGCTCGAAATCAAAAGACTGAAGATACTCGACCCACCTACACTGCCTTAGATTCAGGTCACACTGAGTGAAGATATACTTGAGACTCTTGTGGTCAGTGAAGACCACAAAGTACTCTCCCAAAAGATAGTGTCTCCAACAGCATAAGGCATGAATAAAAGCTGCCAACTCTAGATCGTGCGTCGGGTAGTTCCTCTCATGTGGCCTCAACTGTTGATACCCGTATGCAACGACTCCATCTCCCTTCATAAGCACAGCGCCCAGCCTGATACCTGAGGCATCACAATAAATAGTGTAGCTCTTGCCTGGCTCTGGAAAGACTAGTATCGGTGCTGACTTCAATCTTCCCTTCAGCTCCTGAAAGGCTGACTCACAAGAATCTGACCATAAGAACTTCAGCCCCTTCTTGGTCAGACCTGTCAAGGGTGATGTTAGGCTTGAAAATTCCTGAATGAAACATCTGTAGTATCCAGCCAGCCCTAGGAAACTCCGTACCTCAAAAACGTTCTTCAGCTGCTCCCAGGAAACTATAACTCTCACTTTCTCTGGGTCCACAGATACTCCTGCCTCTGAGATGACGTGACCCAAGAAGTGAATCTATTCCATCCAAAAGTGGCTCTTAGAGAGTTTAGCATAGAGCCGATGCTCTCTCAGTGTACTCAGAAAGATCTCAAGATGGGTATCATGGTCGTGTCGAGTGTGAGAGTACACCAAGATATCGTACACGAAGACCACGATGAAGGAGTCCAAGTAAGGATGGAACACTCGATTCATTAGTTCCATGAAAACTGCAGGCACGTTCGTGAGACCGAATGACATGACTGTATACTCGTACAGACCATACCTACTCCTAAAGGCTGTCAGAGGTATATCTGATGGTCTAACGTGTAACTAATGATAAACAGACCTCAAGTCAATCTCCGAGAACACCCAGGCTCCTCGAAGCTGATCAAAGAGTTCATCGATACTTGGCAAGGGATATCAGTTCTTGAACATCAACTGGTACAATTTCTGATAATCCACACAAAGCCGAAGGGTACCATCTTCCTTTTTCACAAACAGGACAGGCGAACCCCAAGGATAAGTACTGGTTTGGATGAAACCCTTTTCCTACAACTCCTCCAACTACTTCTTGAGCTCCTGTAACTCAAGTGTAGCCATCCTATAAGGAGGAATGGACACCAGTGCTACTCTTGGAATGAACTCAATAGAAAAGTCTACCTCACGCTTCGGAAGAAAACCCAAAAAGTCCTCTGGAAAGACGTCCCTGAAATGATCCACCACTGGAGGAAAGTCCAACTACGAAGTCCCCTGATCATCCAGATAAAGACTAGAAATCTGGGTTGTCACCCTTCCTAGCCCATGATGCTCGAGTCCTGATCGACTCACCTAAACATCCCATTCACCTCTATGAAGAAAAGATTCACCCTCTGGTGAAACAAAACTCATTCTGCGGTGATAACAGTTGACGACTTCCTGGAAGGGAACCAACCAGTCCATCCCGAGAATGACATCATAGCCTGTCATCTCTAGGATGTAGAGATCCCATAAGAAACGATACCCTGCAACCTTGATAGGGTACTCTCTACACTAGCATACACTATATGTCCTTGTCCCCAGAGGTGTGTCTAGTGTCAACGAGTCAGCAGAAGAAAAGATGCAGAGCCCAAGTCTCTCCACGACAGCAATAGAGATAAATCTATGTGCAGCACCAGTATCAAAAAGAGATGAAGATAAACCCGAGGCTACTAAAATCGTACCTCGAACTCTAGAAGGGTCGGGATCCTACTCCTGATAGTTCTGCTCCACGGCGAAAGACTGGCCTACATCGTGGCCCTGCACCCCTGGCTGACCACACTGAGCTGATCCACCTTGCTGGTGCTGAGGGACTGGTGGCTAACCGCCATGACCTCGACCTCCACCTCAGCCCGAACTGTCGGAAGAACTCCAGTTCCCTGACTGGTGAGAAACTGGTGGTGCTGCTCCTGAACGAGGAGTCATGGAAGAACCCCGGTCACCAGCTGCTGGTGAGAAAACCTGGAAGAAACGCTGAAGGTGACCCATCTTTCTGCAAGATTGGCACTCTATGGGGTCTCTCTGGCACTGCGACCTCATGTGCCCTGACCGACCACACTGGTATCATATCACCTGGCTGCCTGACGATGCATCTTGATTCCTCGTATCACCACGCATAGACTCCCTACGACGCTTCTTACTATCATCTGGAGGAAAACTAGCTCTGGAAGCAGAACTGCCCTGACTCGCAGCTCCGAAGTCTCTCAAATTGCCCTCCGCAATCTGTGCCTGGTTGACGATGGAAGTGATGGATGTCAACTGGAAGATATTCACCTGCGAGTAGATCTCCCGCCTGAGACCATCCTCAAACTTCCTTGCTAAGAACACCCCACTCCCATCCCATAGGGGTGTGAAATGCTGTAGCTCGGTGAAACGAGAGTAATACTCCATGACAGAAAGAGTACCCTACTCTAAGATCATGAACTCCCGGGCTCGATCGGCCCTCAAGGTCTCTGGGTAGAAGTAGTCATAAAAGACGTGCTGGAACTCCTCCCAAGCCATAATATGCTGGTGACCCGCCTGTGAGATCACATCCCACCACCTCTTGGTGGAGTCTCGTAGCATATAGGTAGCGATCTTGAACCGCCTCTCTGGAGGTGTCTCTAGATGCTCAAAGATGTTCAACATGGATTCCATCCATCACTCTGCAGCCTGTGGTCCTCCTTCCCCCGAGAACGTGGGAGGATGATGCTGTTGAAAAACCCACTTCAAGTATTCCAGAGTCGAGGTAGGAGGTGGTGCTCTCTGAAAGGTCTGCATCATCCTCATAAAACCTTCCCTGAACTGCGCATCAGCACGTGCATCTGGTATGACAGCCGGTGCCAAGGCTGGCCCGACTGGAGGGTCAGCAGGAAGTCCCTGATCAGCCATATCTGGCGTTTGATCACTGCCTGACGACATACGTACAACCGGAGGACATCTCAGAGGCATAGCTATGAAAGATCAAAAGCACACCTTGGATCATAATTAACAAAGATAGAGAACACAAGGGTATAAAACAAGAACAGGGGAAGGAAAACACACAAGTTTACAAAACACGACTACACGACGTGTATAAAAACTACACAGTGTGTCTTCTTAAGCCACTGACATGGGCGTGTACCCCTGCCCTACAGGTCGTGTAACACCTCAGACTACACGGCGTGTACTTGAAAACTGTTCCCCTGCCCGAGTCTCCTTACACGGCTAACCCACACAGTCTGACTTAACCTGAGACTACACGACATGTTCTGAACAAACACGGCATGTACTATACAAGGCCTCGGCGGCCCGTGTTGTTAAATACACGTCCGTCTACACAGCTGGACCTTAAGCGGCGTGTTTCGAACAAAAACGATGTGTATAGGTGAAGGTGACACCATCCCGTGTTGTTCGTGACACGGCCTAGTACCTGAACAAGACTACACGGTGTGTTCCGAAAACAACACGGCGTGTCTAGGAGAAGGTGATGCCGACCCGTGTTGTTCGTGACATGACCGGGTACCTGGATGGGACTACATGGCGTGTTCCTTTACACGACCGGGTACCTGGACGGGACTATATGGCATGTTCCTTTACAACACGACATGTTCTACTCGAGCTTCCCCGACCCGTGTTATTAGTGACAGGGCCGGGTACATAGCTCCGAAATACATGACGTGTACCAACCATACACGGCGTGTTCCTAAAGTTATTTCTACAACAGCGTGTCCCTGCTCACACGGTCAGTGACATGGTCTAAAAACTACAAGGCATGTAGACAAAAAGTACATGCCGTGTATTTTGGTTTTTTCTGGGCAGTAGCTCAGAAACTGCACAGAAGCCCAGAAAACACAGAAAACAAGGTAGAGAGGTTCCAAATTCCAATTCGTGGGGGCCCATACTCCCCATGAATCAAAACTTGGAGTTTATTTAAAGAAAAGTAGAATACAAAAAATCCTCTAACAAGGCAGTAGAGATTCTATCAAGCATCTATCACAACATCATGCATAATCTACACAAATTATATCACAACAGCATGAAATTGCTAATGCACCCTAGATGTCATGGAAGAAATGCATGACATGTGATTTCTACAAGTGCCTATATGATGCATGAGATGACATACCATCATATCACCGGGTTGCGACAGAAATAGAACCGTAATAGTCAAGACAGTAACAACACAAGGCATGTGGATCACTCTAGGTGAAATCATATCAACCGTAAATATCAAAACCAGAAAACTGCAATAAATGAGGTTGTATGGCTTTTCCCTATACACGGGTTAGCTACTCCTGAGCATAGCTTAATACCAAGTACCGAATCGGTCCTATCCCTGGCTAAAGGACCCAAATAGTAATTCAAGAGAAAAGAAACCCCTCTGATACCACTTTGTAACTTCCCGGTTCTGGAAGCCACCCAGAGGTTCCCCGTACCCGGTTGGTCACATGGCCTCAAGCGCATTTCCCCAAACGCCAGAGGCTGCTGACTATAAGTGAGGGACTTAGGTGTGATAGTGGGGAAACTATGCCCTCATTAGCATAGTACATGGGGGAAATAGATAAACATGAAATAGCGGAAGCAGTGAATAACCAACAGTAATAAACAGTGGAAAAATAAATCAACAAATTGGAGCACATAGGTATATATGAAATGATGAAAGATACAAATCTAAGAAAATATACAAACAAGTCAAAATGTTGAAAACAGCACAGTACCAAAACAAGTACAAAAGAAAAGTAAACATCTCCTCAGCATCGCAATCCAAAGCTCGGTCCCATGCTCTCTTGCTCCAAGCAATCAAGTACCGGAAGTCGAAGGGCGCTTGCCCTTATCTATTCCTGCAACAACAAAGTCTTCTTGGGCCCAAAAGCATGGACCAAACAGGGTGTGAGATACAATCCCAGTAGGAAATCACCCAAAGATCTGTGCCTAACAGTCAATGAATACAAGGCAAGTAAAAGTGAAGGAATCAGTAAACAGAAAAGCACACAGCAGCTACAATCCACAGTTCTAGCATATAAAGTGCACAAGTAAACAACCAACAACATGTAGAAAATAGGTAACCCTCTAGGTAGATCTCACAGCCTAACCCCTATGGTTCAACCTATAAGTACTAGCAACCCTCTAGGAGGTGCACACAGTCTCACCCCTCTGGTTCAGCTAAGAGTAGACTTTTTGAGGAAGCACTCACCATCAATTCCCCCTATAGTCATGTATCGTGCTAAAGGCTTTATGGGGAAGAACTCAACATCTCATTCCCCCTGTGGCCTGCGTCGAGGAACTATAGACTCTCTGAGGAAGCACTCATCATCAATTCCCCCTGTGGTCTCGCATCGTATTAAAAGACACTATGGATAAGCCCTTACATCCATTCTCCCTATGGTCTACTACACTAGGTTCTCACAATCCTGTGTGAAATTAACATGCTCATCACGCGTGTATCACCCAAGTAAACCTCAAGAACTACTTGTATATCATTCTAAGGCACAACAACATAACAGTATAACAGTTCCACTATCCTACAACTAGGCATGGAAACTGGAAAATGCCAAATAAGAAAAACAAGCATGGAAAACATCCAAAGTACAAAAAAAAACTACTCTATTCACAAGGGTAAACCTCTACTATAGAAATCAAGCAAGCAGACAATCAATCAAGGGCAAAACAGGAAAATGCACAATTCCCGTTCAAGGGAATTGACGTAATTGCACAAAATATTCAAAGAATTTCTACAGAAAGGAACAAATCACCTACCTTGTTCCTAGGAGATCGATATACGTGAACAATGATGACAGATTCTCCTTAGAACGTCGTAGATCTGAGAAAACGTCCGAAACACATAAACCATGATAACTTGAGAAAGAGGAGGAATTGGAAAACAAGGATCAAGCAGAAGGAGGAACTCACCGCTGCGATTCCAATGCAATCAATGGTGCTCGAAACGGAGAACAGACGGAGAGTCGGGGTCTTATCGAATATTTGTGGATCCTTGGCACTCTTGGATGAACAGAACCTAGAAGAAGATGTTTCTGTGCATCAGGCGTGACCCCGATCCGTTTAATGAAAAAAAAGAAAGTACAAAACATGTACTTTTAGAGTACACGGCGTGTACTAGGTCTTTCCGTACTCCGCCAAAATCGGCCTCCACGTCACCCCTACACACCGTGTGTGTGACCCGGACATGGCCAGTACACGAATTTGAGTGGGAAAAGAGTACACGGCATTTAATTAGAAAGTACATGGCGTGTACTTCAAAAATTTCCAGAAACTTTATTTTTCTCAAAAACTCCAGAAAAAGGAAAGGCGTACCTGAAACGAAGATCCGGGTTCTTACATAGAACGACCTCCGGGATATTTGGGAGACCGGGGGGTCACACCCCCGTGCCGGCTAGGGCGGACCCCACATCGGTCCACACCCCCCTTGGACTGGACTGCGACCCCCCTCGTCCCGGGACACACTCCACCTCAAACCAGGCCGTGCCCCACCTCAGGCCGGACTGCGCTTCACCACGACCGGGACACCCCCTTGCGGGCCTCCCTTCGCTGGCCGCCCCATTGCGGGTCGCCCCCTTACGGGCTTCCATTCGTGGGCCACTCCATTGCAGGCCAGGATGGACCTCGGCCCAGGCCAGACCGGGTCAGGCCGAGTCGGTCTGACCGGGTTGGACCGGACCCGGGCCAATAGGGTCCAGAAACACTTAGAGGGCCATATCTTGAGAACCGGATGTCTGTTTGACAAACTTTTTGTGGTGTTGGGATCCTTGGATCGAGAAAATTATTTTTGGTATACTCCTCTTGAGTTTTGGAGAAAGTTGGAGTATGACCGGGTTAGATCGAACCTGAATCCAACCGGGCCCTCAGAACTAAAACGCTTATAACTCACAGTCCAAGCGTCCGATTGACGCACCATGTGTCACGTTGGAACCCTTACGACATGGCGGTTCTTTAGGTTACTCCTTTGCGGAGCTTAGTGGCGGTCGAGGTATGACTGATATCTCAAGGGCAGATTCTATGGAACTCGAGCACACTTGGTGTGAGGAATCCAGTGGCTGGTAGTGAGGCGGAGGTTGGAGACAGATCATATGGAGGTCAGCGCTCGGTGATCCTGTGTGGGTTACTGTATACCGATCCTATGTGGGTCAGATCCTGTGTGGGTCAGTGCTCAGCGATCCTGTGTGGGTCAGTGCATACCGATCCTGTGTGGTTCACCGGGGGTTAGTTACCTATCGACTCTGGGCAGGTCGGATCCTATGTAGATCATTGTGGGGGCTAGTACCTATCGATCATGTGTGGGTCAGATTCTGTATGGTCAGAAACAATTCCTCTTGAGAGAATAAGATGATCTAGCTTCACTACTAATCATCTGTACTTCTATACTTCACTAAAAAACCTGGTTTGAGCTAAGAATATTTTTGAGCTGTGTCTATTACTTCATTCTTTGTGATTGAGATCATTCTTTATGGTTTTCCTTTTTGGAATTCCGAGATACCTTGAGGGGTCTTGGGGTCCCCACTAGGTATTGTTATACTCACCCCTGCATGGGCTTCGCCCACACCTTGTTGTGTCTTGTGAAGATGACGAGCAGTTGGGCTAAGGTTTGAGGGAGCCAGGACCAGGCGGTACGCGGAGGAGACAGGCAGATGTGGAGTGGTGAGGAGGTGATCTGTACCTACCCTTCAGGTAGGATCCTCGGAGGATGACCCATGAGTTGTTTCATTTTTTGTCCAGTTGTATTGTACTTGTACTTTTCTAGTTGGGGATTTTATTCCATCCCCTTACTTTCAGCACTCTTTTACTATAATAGTTACTTAGTGGTTTCTTCTTATTGCGTTCTAGTCTGTGTGTTTGTATAGGTTTAAAGGAAATGCCTTCCCATTATAGGGATACGCCTTTCCGGTGCTAGTCGTCAGCCCCTGGCCTTTGGAAGGCAGGCTTGGGGTAGTTACGACATGGGCCCTGACTGATGGGTCATGGAAAAGTGGTATCAGAGGAGTCAGTTATACTAAAGAACTTGGACTCTGATCTTTTCAATGTAGTAATAGTGTTATGTGTTATGAGTGTAGTTTTCAGTTCGGGGAGTCTAGTGTTGGTGAGACGACCGACGTATACATACACCAGGACCCTGAATTCTTATTTCCAACTCAGTGCATGAAAACACTGATTTCATGTGTTTTTGGAATGTTTTTCCTTTTGATTTATTTTTGAGTCAGCTCACCAGGTATATTTTTTTGACTGTGGCACACCTGTCTTCTTTCAGGATGCCGCCACATAGACAACCATCCAAGATTCCTGAGAGAGTACGTGATGATGGCCCACCAAGCGATGAGGCCTCGATGTAGGGCCCTCTTACGGAGTTTTCACCTTCGGGTGGTGTACCAGCAGCACCACTACCCGTTGGGAAGCCGTTTCCACCAGCCCCACTAGCAGAGGGTGCACACCGACTGAGCAAGTTGCACGAGTTTCAGTGGTAGAGGCCTATGAGGTTCTGAGGTGAGACAGACCCACAGGTGGATAAGGACTATTTGGAGGCTGTAGCTAGAGTTTTCTTCCTGGTTGGGACACCAGCTGACCTTATGGTGATCCTAGAAGCTAGTCTCTTCTAGGCAGCAGTAGGGAGATGGTGGAGCTTGATGCTTTAGATACACGATGATGTGTCCCTTGTCTGGGCGGACTTCAAGAGCCTTTTTAGGGCAGAGTTTGTCCCAACGACCGTACACTCTGTGCATATACAGAAGTTGCTGCACCTACAACAGGGCTACATGACAGTGGCCCAGTACTCGGCGAGATTCACTGATCTCTCCCTCTACTCCACCGACATGGTACGAGACCCTTTATTCAAGGCCCAGAACTTTGAGCAGGGTCTTTGATGGGAGATCAAAGCATCAATGGTATCACTCTGCATACCGATGCAGGATGGGGTACTAGAGAGAGCGCTTTTGGTGGAGATATTCCTAGTTGAGTAGGCACCCTCAGTGAGACCCACCACCCGGCGACACATAGTAGAGTCATCTACGACTGGTAGTAGGCAGATGACACAGAGGTCCAAATGGACCGGGACTTTTGGTGGACGACTTTGGGACGTAGGGTCAGAGGTGCGGAGCTTGCAAGGAAGAGGAGGTCATATGAGGGTAAGGTAGTGCTACACGTGCAATGGGTAGGGTCACATGGATCATGACTGCCCGAACCGCCGTATGAAAAAACCAACAAATGGTCGAGGGACCGCCGAGGCAGAGGCAGAGGTTCGATCGAGGCAGTTCGTAGGTAGCAAGTAGACGTGGAAGAGGATCTGGCCATGTAGAAAGAGGTGGGTGACAATACGAGGTTCTACCGCCACCACCACCAGGTTGTCCACCCCGACCACAGGGAGTAGGTGGACAGGGACGAGATCAGCTCCAGGAAACTAAGGCCTATGACCACAACCCTCCGGATATGATTAGAGACATGATATATGTCTACTCCACCTTAGCTATAGTACTTATAGACACAGGTTCCAGTCACTCTTTTATTTCCAGGACCCTCTTTCGGAGCTCGGAGATTCCGGTGGATCTGTTGGCTCGATCCTTACGGCTAAATACTTCTACGGGAGAAGATTCGATGATTACACACTGGTGTTGGTAGTGTGAGCTTACTCTAGGAGGTGAGAGCTTTAGCTGGGATCTCATATTAGCGACGTCGAGGCCTTACGACGTCATCTTGGGTATGGACTAGTTATCCATAGTCCATGCTCAGATTGACTATATTAGGCACAAAGTGTGGTGTGTCCACACAGATGGGACCGGGTTTTCCTTCACCGGAGAGAAGGGAACCTTTGAAGCACAGGATGGTCTTACTCAGAGGAGGGTGTGGCCAATTACACATCAGTTGGCTAGCCTTACCCTCAAAGTAATAGATGTTGAGAGTCCGAGCTATCCTGTTGTGGTGGACCAATATGCCGGTGTCTTTCCTAATAATGTTCCAGGACTACCTCCATGAAGAGAGGTAGACTTCCACATTGAACTGTACCCCGGGATGGCACCGATATCTACACCAGCATATCATATGGCTCCCATGGAGCTTCTTGAGTTATGGGTATAGTTGGTGGAATTGCAAAGAAAGGGGTTCATAAGGCCCAACATTTCTCCATGGTAAGCCCCAATTTTTTTCACCAAGAAGGAAAATGGGAGTTTGAGACTCTGTGTGGATTATCGGCTCCTCAACCAGGTGACCGTGAAGAACAAGTATCCACTACCAAGGATTGATGATCTTTTCGATCAGCTGAAGGGAGATCGTTGGTTTTCGAAGATAGACCTCAGATCAGGCTATCACCAGCTCATATTACAAGATGAAGATGTGCAGAAGACAACCTTCATATGTCAGTATGTCCACTATGAGTTCTTTATTATGCCATTCTACATGACCAATGCCCCTATAGTTTTCATGGGACTCATGAATAGGATATTCCAGCCATACCGCAATCCCTTTGTGGTGGTTTTCATTGACGACATCTTAGTGTACTCAACGACGGAGGAGGAGCATGCCTATCATCTGCAGATAGTTCTGGATACACTCCGAGAGAACCATCTTTATGGTAAGCTCTCAAAGTGCCAGTTCTAGATACGAGAGGTACACTTTCTAGGACACGTTATCTCATAGGCTGGATTTGCAATGGATCCATTTAAGATAGAGGCTATGATTTCTTGAGAGCCACCCAGGAGTGTGATTGAGGTGCATCAATTTCTGGGGTTATCTAGATACTACCGGAGATTTGTGCCTGACTTTTCCAGAGTTGCAGCACCCTTGTTAGCTTTGATGAAGAAGGGAAAAACCTCTGTATGGATGGAGAGATTCCAACAGAGTTTTCATGAGCTAAGGTAGAGACTGATGAGTGCCCCTATCTTGAGGCTACTAGAAGAGGGTGTTGGGTATGTAGTCTACTGTGATGCATCCGGGACCAGACTTGGGTGTTTCCTAATGCATGAGCGAGCAATGATTGCCTATGGCTCAAAAAAGCTGAGGAAACATGATCAGAACTACGCTACCCATGACCTGAAGTTAGCAGTAGTGGTCTTCACCTTGAAGGTGTGGTGGCATTACTTGATGGGAGAATGTTTTACAGTCTACTCTAATCACAAGAGTATTATGTATATCTTCTCTCAGAAGGACCTGAACCTAAGACAATGACAATGGATAGAGTTCCTCTAGGACTATGACTTTGAGATAGTATATACTCCTGAGAAGGGAAACATGGTAGTAGATGCACTCAGTAGGAGGTCTAGTCTACAGTTGCTGAGTGAGGTGATATAGCAGCTATCTGCGTTGCAGATATCCTTCGTGGATAGAGATGGAGCAGATTACCTGCAGTCTTTGGCAGTCACTCCCCCACTCCTTCAGCGAGTCCGGGAGGCACAACTTGGGGACTTTGACTATGAGTCTCGACGTGATCAGATATCCTTAGGACAGACACCTGAAGGATTTTCTAAAGGTGGGGAGCACATCATCCTCTTCATAGGACATACCATGGTACCAGTGGTGCTATTGGAGGAGGTGTTGAGGGAGTTCCATACGTCCCCTCTCGAGGTACATCCTGGTGCAGTGAAGATGTACCAGGACCTCCGGCGTCAGTACTGGTGGCCAGGTATGAAGAAGGCTGTAGAGAAGTTTGTTTCCTGATGCCACACTTGTCAGCAAGTGAAGGCCGAGCATAAGGTTCCAGTAGGCTTAGAACAACCACTAGAGGTGCCGAAGTGGAAGTGGGATGGGATCTCCATGGACTTTGTGATAGGGCTTCCACGTACGTCCAGGGGACATGATTCCACCTGGGTGATCGTTGACCGATTCACCAAGTCGGCCCAATTCCTACCCATTCGAGAGCAGGTATCTGTAGAGGGATTGGGAAACCTCTACGTATAGGAGATTGTATGACTTCATGGGGTGCCATCGATGATCGTCTCTGACTGTGATGCACATTTTACATCCTAGTTGTGGAAGGGATTACTGGAGGCATTCGGGACTCAGCAACATTTGAGCACCAACTTTCATCCTCAGACGGATGGTCAGACGGAGCAGACCATTCAGACACTGGAGGACATGCTTCGTGCATGCGTCCTAGATTTTGGCCATAGTTGGGAGGATCACTTGACCTTGGTGGATTTTTCATACAATAATATTTATCACTCCACCATAAGTATGGTGCCATTTTAGGCCTTTTACGGTTGAACTTGCATATCACCTCTATGATGGACAGACCTAGAGGAGTCAGCACTTATTGGTTCAGAGTTGGTACGGGCTACCACTGAGAAGGTACAGACCATCCAGGAGTGGATGAAGACTGCACAGAGTAGACATAAGTCTTATGATGATAGGAGACAGATACCTTTGTATTTCCAGGAGGGTGACCACGTATTCTTGCGAGTCTCCCCTCAATGGGGACTACAGATATTTGACTGAGGTGGAAAGTTATCACCGAGGTTTATCAGAGCTTTTCTGATACTTTGGAGGATAGGCGAGGTGGCATACCGCTTGGAACTTCCACCGCAGTTGGAGAGGGTGCACAACGTCTTCCACGTATCCCGACTGAGAAGATACGTGCATGACCTATCTCACATCATCAACCATGGAAATCTATACTTCGATGATGGGGCGACATTTACGGAGGTTCCAGTAGAGATCGAGGATTGATAAGAGCGGGTCCTTCATGGGCGGTAGATACCTCTAGTGCACGTTCACTGGTAGCACAGGAACCTCTAGAAGAGCACATGAGAGTGGGAGGCTTAGATTCGTGCTCAGTACCCCCATTTGTTTCCTTAGTCTATGTTATGGCTTTTGGATACGAAAATCCCTAAGGTGGGGAGAATGTAAAGACCCAGATTTTTCCATGTAATTTTTTTTAATTACATGTAATTTTTACGAGTATGCGAAAATTGAAGGTGCCTGATTTTGAGGCCCAGTGTGCCCGAAATGAATTTCTGATTTTTTTTTCGAGTACGTTCAGTAAATGTATGAGTGGCATTTTCTAAATTTTGAACTATTGCTCGGATTAAAAATCCGAGGGCACCATTGCATCCGTAGCGCCGAGATTATCTTAAGGGAGGCTTTAATTTGAATGTAGTAGGTCTAGAGAAAAAGTTAAGTTTTGTGAATTTTTTAAAAGAAATGAAATAAAATAATTTTATTATTTTATTTTCTTTCTTCTCCACTAACGAAAAATTGGAGTGTGGGGACAATGATGTGTCAAGCCAATAAATGGATTGACCTGTCAATCTTAAGTAGCAATGTCGTTGGGGAATTATGAAGGTTCCTAATTAATGAGACCCCATTAATTCCCCATGTTGTTACTTACCCTAACCCTATCCTATATATATGGAGTTTGGGGAGGGGTATCGGCACAACTTCACCAAGTAACGAAGTGCTGAAGGAGTTCCGAGACGCCGAACCCTTAGAGGATGGAGCCGATCCTAGCAGGAGGTGACAAGCGACACCGAACCACGAACCAAATGACAACGTACGAGTGGCGTTGTTGGGAACCGATTGAGGGAATGAAGAAAATGATCTACCTTCAAGCGCAGGCGTTCTCCAACGGGTTTATGAGGTAGGGGTTTTGATTCTTGTTTATTTCAAGTGAATTTATTGAATCCCTCTATCCTCCCTCTTGTTTATGAGCTAATGTGGAGGGGATGGCCTAACGAACATGGCCCAGACCCTCTGCAATATTTTATACACCCTTGCGTTCTCCATGGAATACCGCCAGCACGGAAACACCGACCGGCTATGAAGAAGGAGTGTGCCGACGCACGCTGCAAGAGGAGGCCGTGACACAAAGCCACGATGATCATCAGAATTTCCGGCACCGACCGGCCGTGGAGGAGGTGCGATGCACCGTCGCGCGCCGCCAGTGAGAAAAAATGGGTAGCAGCTCATCATCCGCAACGAACGGAGGATGTGCGACGCATCATCATGTACCGCTAGTGAGCAGAGGGCCGCAACTTGTCAGCCGTGATGATCATAGGAGGCAACCGACACTTCGGCTGGCCGCGGAAGGAGGGGCAGCACGACTAATGTGCCGTCGGCAAGCGGTAGGCGATGCAACCAGCACGCCACCGGCGGACAAGAAACTGCAGCCAAAGCCACGACGGAGGCCGAACCCACACCTCTAGTGGGTTCTATGGTGACTAGGCGGCACCCACATGATGCCCCCGCTTCACAAACCTAATGAACTCCAGGCCATTCGGGAGTTCGAGAGACTGAGAGGTCACACCCCCTGCGCCGACTATGGTGGACCCCACAGCGGGCCATGCCCCCCCTTGGAATGGACTATTCCCCCCTCGGGCTGGGCCGCGCTCCACCACTGACCAGACCACGCCCCACCTCAGGTCGGACCGCGTTCCACCACGACTGAGCCGCCTCCTTGCGGGCCGCCCTTCTTAGGCCACCCCATTGCGGGCCGCCTATAACACCCCGAGATTTTATGAAAAATATTATTTTTAATTTCATTAATGTCTTGTGTTGTACGCTACACAAAAAGGAGCTTGCACAACACGCATCCTTGACTTGCCTTGCATTACACGCAATCACGACCTTCCTCGATAGCGTGTGTAGTACGCAATACCGAGTTTCACTAAACAATGATATGCTATTAAAATATTATTAAAACTAGCTGTTATGAATAGTAATAACCACTTTTTGAAATTTTGTAAATTTTATTTTTCAAAATGGACTTCATTTTTGGATTCGGAATATTGAAATTAGCTTAGGGTGAAATTTTGGTACTTTACAGATAACTTTCATATTCCGATGAATAGTGAAAATTATTAAATTTTAATTAAAAACAACTTTTTTTAATCGAAATAATTAATAGTGATAAATTATTAATTTGAGTGGTTTTAAAGTATATTTAGAATATATTTTTACAATTTAATACAATTTTATTCATTGGATGTAATTTCACATTTAAACCAGACATAAACAAGTGTCAATCTTTTGATAGTTATTATCTTTTAAAAACACGCTATTTGTTTGGATGACAGGAATTAATTTTTAAATTAGTTAATGTAACTGATATGTATTGAATTTGGTAAAATAAACATCATTTTTGAATTCATAATATCAAATATATCTTAGGCCTAATTTTTGGTATTTTTCTGGAAACTTTCATTTTTTGATGAATAGTGAAACCACTAAGTGGTAGTTAAAAAAGCTAATTTTTTCATAAAACATAATTTTACCGCTTCTGTGAGTAGAATTTCTAAAATTCGAGAGACACGGTTAATATCAAGGACTAAAATGTGGTTCAATGAGATGAAAATAATTTTTGTTGAATATTAACTTTTTACTTTTATTTACCACAGTTAAAAGTAAATAGGGTAATTGAGGGTAAAAATGATATTATTATTACCCTAACACATGTACTATTATATTGGATAAGTGTAATTAGACCAAAAACAACTTTATGAATAAAATATGACCATTTAGGCCCACTTGGATTATATTAGGACATTTATTATTAATTTATTTAAAGAAGGGTTAAAATAGTTAAAATCAAAGTTTAATAACTAAATCATTTTTAATATGGGGTTATACATAAGATAAATTAGACTATAAATATTAATTAGAAATATAAAAAAATTTCCTACATAATGGTATTTTATTTGTAATTTTTAGACATTAAACAGTTTAATTTATTTATGACACAACGATGATGCAGTAGTTATCTTATTAATGAAATATTGACATAATTGATGTTATAAATACCCAAATAAATGTAATTTGAGACTTTTTATGAATTAAAATAATTTTAAAGGTTAATATGACATGTTATTATTTATTTAATTAACTTTTTTCTAACTAATAATTCTGTTATGATTTTCAAAAAAATCAATTACTAAATAGTGTCAAAATTGACATAAAATAGTTTTTAAAAAAAATATTACATTATTAATTGTTATTTTATTCCTAAAAATCTAAGGTTCGGCCAAAAGACTTAGATAAGGTTATATATATTAATAATAAACAACTTGGGGTTCTTTTGTCTTTTTATAGTAAGTTTATTAACCTTATAGTGTAAGAACACAAGAAGACACGGTAAAAGTAAAATTATTTAACTTAATGTTAAATCTAAATGATAAGGTTAAAATAGGAACCTAAACTTGTATAAATTCTATTGGATAAGAGGATTTAGACCCATACCTACCTTAGCTTCTAAATAAATCAATTTGGAGCTATTTAAAACCGAATTTGGCTTTATAATAAAATAATATTTTTAGTTTTTCCAAAGGTGCCCCTCTCCTCCCTTATAAAAGGGAACCTCCTCCCTCTCTTCCTCACACCACATTGAGCCTTAAATCTCGGACAAACCCTGCCAAATTCTCTTCTACACTTCCCTAGAAACATCCTAGAGGTCCTGGTCTTCTTCAAAGATCAATTTTAGTTCCCTAAAAGGAGGTCTCAAAGAGGTGCTTCAAAGAAGAGGTAATGTCCGTTACCGATTCTTTCAACTTTATTTCTTCTTCCACTTCTTCTTATTAGGTTGTTTCATTATGAATTAATAACATAAGTATCACTCATATACTGATATTTTATTATAAGTATGAAACAAACCTATTTCACCATCTATCCATCCTATGGAAAACGAAATCACCGTGCGTGCGTACGTACGGAATATCGTCTCCATGCCGTGGTGTAATCTATTTTCCACCACCACCTTACTTGGATGGGTATAATGGTGTACATAATAACTATATATGATTATTGTAAAGTGATATTGATTCTGAAATAGTATACATACACTCCAATACAATTCCACGATCATGAGAATGATATCATCGCTCGTGCGTACGTACGGACTACCGTCTCCACGACGCGATGAGATTCATTCTCCACGTTAACCATTCATGAATGATTATAAAGTATATATAATAAGTAATCATGAAATATATGAGATAATAATGATACTGGATTTATGTGTATATATATGTATGTCATCTAATTAATTCCATTCAACTCAATAAGGAAACAAAAACAGCGTTCATGCGTACGTACGACCTACCGTCTCCATGAACGGTGTATTTCTTTCCATTTACTGATCTATTATATATATGTATATTCTGAATATATATTATATATAAATCATGTTTTATATTTTGGAATTAATTAATCATTATCTAAGTAATCATATGAATAATTACAAGTCAAAACACGGACGACAAATGAAACGATTTTACCCAAAACGCTCTTTAACATGGAATTTACAAAAGAACGGGTAATATAAAGTCATAAGTGAACCGTATATAATATCATAACAATGAGTATGATTCTGGAATAAGTAAATGACATTATTTAAATCATTATACAGGAGGTTCGGACACTTACGAAGCAAATCAGACCTAAGATAAGGGAAAATATCACAATCTCATTTTTATCCGAGATTGTTTATACTTTGGTATTTACTGGGGTGTATTTTATCATCCACATCCATGTTTCCTTAATATGTAATATTATTTCCATCCACCTAAAATTTTTTAAATCCAATTTTACCCTTCGTCGAGTTTTTAGTAAAAGATATGAAAGAAATCTTTTGTCATTTTTCGTACGAGGAACTTTTTGAATTTTCCGACAAAAGTACGAGAAGAATGTTTTTTTAACTTATACGGCATGAATGGATTTTTAAAAAATTATTTCCAAGAAGCTTCCTTTACAAGTTTTCAAGTTTATTTTTAATCAACTTCTTTTAGTTTAAAATTGTATGACATGTTAAGAAAGGAAAAATGTTTTTGAATTAGAAAGGATATTTTCCTCAAGAATGGAGTTCAAGAGTTTTATCAAAATTATTTTCCATCTAAGATAATATAAGGTTCTGTTTCTATCCCTATTATTACATTGATTTGATTATGTTGTGATAGAAATATTTTTATTAATTCCTTTATCTTATATGAATTGTTTTATGATGTCACGATGTTTAAGATTCCCATTTTTATTACATGGGTTATGCAATGATGTATGATTTATGATTTTGTGGCACACATAATAATGGTATCATTATGAGATGGGTGGGAACTATATCTCCCTACAATGCATTGGGTAAAGATTTTATCTCATGAGATAGACATGGCTGGAACGACAGGTTAAACCGATTCAGTGAAACAGGACTGAAATGAGGAATGAACTCGGTTCAGAAATGGAATTTGTCCACTAAGATAGTCTTGGCAATGAGTCTTGACTAATAAGAAATGATTCTCTATGATTATGTGTGTATGCCACAAAGCTTCATGTTTTAAGTTATGATTATTGTGATTACATTTCACTACTATGATTTATCCCATGTTATGAAATTATGATCTCTTTTGCAGGTTAAGATTTCCAAAAGTTATGTTCTTATGAATATGATGTGATTGATATTTCTTTTGTTTACCCTTACTGAGCATTTGAGCTCACCGTTTTATGTTTTCTTTTCTCCAGGATATAAAGAAAGGTTTTAGGTAAGAAAAAAAAGGGGAAGATCTTTATGGGATATGTTTAAGATCTTTCACCACGATTAGAAGATTATATTCTGAGTTTCCAAAGACACTAAACTATTACGGTCCTTGTGTGTGTGTTTTTGTAATGTACTAAGTATTCTGCAAAAGTAATGTAATGTCCATGTACGTCAAGCTTAGGGTCTCTACACCGCCCCCTTGCAGACCGCCCTTCACAGGCCACCCCATTGCAGGCTGGGTTGCTCATGCGGTCTGGGCCGGACCTCGGCCCAGCCCAGACCGGGTCGGACAGGGTCGGTCTGACCGGGTCGGATCGGACCCGGGCCAATCGGGCCCAGAAACACTTAAAGGGCCATATATTGAGAACAAAACGTCTGTTTGACGAACCATATGCAACATTGAAATCCTTGGATTGAGACAGTCCTTTTTGGTATACTCCTCTTGAGTTTTGGAGACAGTTGGAGTACGACCGGGTTGGATCGAACCCGAGTCCAATCGGGCCCCCAAAACTAAAACAGTTATAACTCACAGACCAGGTGTCCGATTGACATACCATCTGTCAAGTTGGAACCCTTAAGACATGTAAGTTCTTTGGGTTACTACTTTGTGGAGGTTAGTGGTGGTCAAGTTATGACCAATATCTCGAAGGCAGATTCTACGGAACTCAAGCGCACCGGGTGCGAGGAATCCAGTGGCTGGCAGTGAGGTAGAGGTTGGAGACAGATGATACGGAGGTCAGTGCTCAGAAATCCTATGTGGATCAGTGCATACCGATCTTGTGTGGGTTAGCACTCAGTGATCCTATGTGGGTCATTGCATACTGATCCTGTGTGGGTCAACACTCAACGATCCTGTGTGGGTCAGCGCATACCGATCCTGTGTGGGTTAGTGGGGGTTAGTTACCTATCGACTCTGGGTGGTTATAATCCTATATGGATCATTGTGGGGGTTAGTATCTATCAACACTATGTGGTTCAGACTCCGTATGGTCAGAAGCAGTGCCTCTTGATAGAATAAGATGATCTATCTCTGCAACTAATCATCTGTACTTCTATACTTCACTGAAAAACCTGGTTTGAGCGAGACTCTTTTTGAGATGTGTCTATTGCTTCGTGATTTTTGATTGAGATCATGCTTTTTGGTTTTCCTTTGTGGAATCCTGAGAGACCTTCAGGGGTCTTGGGGTCCCTAATGGGTATTGTTATACTCACCCCTGCACGAGCTTCGCCCGCACCTTGTTGTGTCTTGTGCAGACGACGAGCAGCTGGGTTGAGGTTTGAGGGAGCTAGGACCAGGTGGTATGTAGAGGATATGAGAATATGTGGAGTGTTGAGGAGGAAATCTGTACCTACCCTTCAGGTAGGATCCTCGAAGGATGACCCATGAGTTGGTTCCTTTTTTTTTCAGTTGTATTGTACTTTTCAGTTGTACTTATACTTTTCCAGTTGAGGCTTGTATTCTGACCCCTTACTTTCATCACTCTTTTACTACAATAGTTACTTATTGATTTCTTATTGTTGAATTCTATTCTGTGTGTTTGTACAGGTTTAAAGGCAATGTCTTCCCGTTATAGGGATACACTTTCCAGTGCTAGTCGCCAGCCCCTGGCATTTGGAAGGTGGGCTTGGGGTAGTCACGACACGGGCCCCGGGGGATGGGTTGTGACATATAGGACATTATAAGGTAATTAATTAAGGTATTTGGGTAGTTATTTTCTGAAAAAATTTATTTTTAAGTGTTAAGGAAAGGGGATAGAAGGTTCCCTTTTATAAGTGAGAATGAGTGGAATTTTTGAAAATACATAAAACTATTCAATAATGGGAAGTCACTCTCAAGAAAAGTGCCTCAAAAATTAATAAATAAATTATTTTAGGGAATATAAGGTTTATTAAAACCTAAAAAATAAAAAATAAACATGTTTTAAACATGCTATCCCCTTCAGATTCATTATTACTCACTTTTACCATTTTATCTTTTCACCACGGTAACTAGTTTTTACCTATGTAATTTATCCTTTAATCCAAAAAAATGAAACTTATTAGAAAATTTAGACACATTTATTATAAATATTAAATAAAATTTATCAAATAAAAATCCTAGGTGTGTGGAAAATTAATTTTAATGCAAGTCTATGTAACGTGAAAAATCTTGTTTTAACCTTAACCATGGTGATTATTTTTTAATATTTTTAATATTCATTATGAAAAAAAATTAAGTTGAACTTGTTACCTGATGTTAATTATTATGATTGAAAATATGTAATATATATTATCAATTTCAATTCATATAATTTTCATGTAGAACCCCCAATTTCTAGTATGTAATTCTTTCTTTATTATTTTTAAGTACATAAAGTATAAGGGTGAAGTGTGGGAGAGTTTGGGGAACATTTAAAGAGTTTTTGGGACTTTTATACTGGTTCATGGGTGGTTTATGGTTTTTTGAAACCATGAAACACTTACAAGAAACAATGCATAGGGAGACATGAGCTAAAGGGGAGGTGCATGGGTTGCGCACGGTTTTTCCAAACCATGCGGAAGCCTAGGAGAAACCGCGTGGTGAGGTGAAAATGTTGGACACAGATATTTATCATGGTCGATTCATGGTTTGGAAGCCATGAAATCCAACCATGTGAGGTATTTATTAATACAAGAGTAGGATCCTGGTTTATCTAACAGTGTGACTAAACCGTGCGCATGGTCAAACTTAGATCCTTAAAAAGTGGATCCAGGTCGACTTAAGGTTTTAACCCCACTTTTTTGCCCCAAAATGGCCATAACTAGGGATTTTGGCCTCTCAAAGGTTTTATAACCTCTCCCAAGTGATTTATAAGAAATCCAAATCCATCCCTTGGTGCGATTAAGCTTGATTCTTGCAGGGAAGATATCTAAGGTAGGTTTGTGAAGATTCAACCCGTTTTTGTGACGTTCTTCGCACTGTTTATCCTTTTCGCAAAAACTCTTGAGGTAGGTGGCTTTAATATCAACTTATCTTACTAGAATTGAATGGATTAGTTTCAAATTGATTTAATTAATTGAAATTTATTGTGATATCTTACTGGAAAGTATGATATAAATCCTCTTTAATGATGATTTATGTTTTTTTGTGAAATTGTGGAATTTTAGTGAATTATTGTAAAAAGTAATTTAGTTTCTTGATTTTAAAATGGTTATTTTAAAATATGTCTTTTCTGGATTTTTGAAATGGTTTTTTGGAGAATGTTTTTCAATAAAAATATTGTTTTATTGAAATGGTTTTGGCTTGTTGGTATTAGAATAGTTTTTGAGCATAATTGGTATGGGTTTTCATATTACATTTATGAGGCTTGGTTGAAATATGACATTGTGCTCATTTATAAATGTATAATAGAACATGAGAAATAATTACCTTGTGACAACATGATAATTTTATGAGATACCAATCAAGAGTATGTAACTATCATAACGAAGCATGCATAGTTGGTATTGTGGTTGTGTGGAATAAAATTGTTATTCCAAATGGAGTTTGTGGAATGGTTTTAAAATTATGATTTGGTTGATTTCTTAAACAAAGGAGTTTTTTAGACTATTGGTTATTATGTTACTTGTTTATATTTAGTTATAATTTGTTTTGGAAATTGTTTTATATAAACTATTTTATATAAATGTTTCCAACTCTTCTATTTTAGTGGCGTGAGTAGGGAAGTCATTAGGGAAAACCTACAGAGTTTTAGTACTCAGCCCTACTTTGTCACTTTGGTGATTTTACAGATGTCATCTACTGGGACATGGGAAAAGGTAAAGTATCACATGTATTTAGCACTACCTCATGATACTTGGGCTGTTTGGTGAAGTTGGAGCATGGAGCTTGTGGAGCATGGAGTCTTTTAGTTGTCTTAGAGTCTTGTTAGTTTATCTTTTGCTGTTTACTTTGATGTTTTAGTATTACACTATGGCACTTTATTTGAGTATGATTTTGATGTCTTAAATGTTTAGTTTTATTTAATGGTTATCATGAATCATATATCAATAAGTTTTGTTATGAATTATTGGTCAGTTGTTTCATTCTATAAGGGAAAATCATCCCCCACCTATTTAATAAAGCCCTTCGGAATTTATTTACAACCTTTGGTGCATTGGGGATCTCTCTTAAGGCCAAGTAGCATCCTCCCATATTCTCAAGCTAATTATAAGGTGGGATGTCACAAATGGTATCAGTTTTGTTCGGTCTAAAAGCATGTTTTAGATAAATGGTATCAGCTTGTTCATTTCCTTATGGAACAAGTAGTCATTAGTTTTCTTGGTTTTGGAGTTGATTTCATTCCTATATATTACTTGGGTTGTGATCTTAGAAAGAAGTAGGATTATCAGGACTTGAAATGTAGAGCATAAAAATACATAGCTAACCTTTTTATTCTGAACTTCAAGTTACCAGGGAGTTGGGTACATAAGTGTTTTTGAGACACTTATAGGTTTGAAATCTCATTGTCATGGGTTTATCCAATGAGACGAGTATGACATGAATTGTAGAGGAATGAATTCACACTAGGATTTCATATTTCATTTTGAGTAATGATATATGATTTGATTCAATGTGTTGATTTTTGAAAAATTTTGAAATTGTTTTCAAATGAAATATTTTGAAAAGAGCATGGTTGTATATTTTGAAAATGGTTTTATGTTCAAAATCAAGTAAAGATTTTTAAAAAATGGTTGAATGTGGAAAAGTTTTATTTAAAAATAAATGTTTTGATAGTTGATGTGGTAAAAAATTGAAATGATAAGCCTTCATTTGTTAGAGAGTGATACTTATGGAATTTTTTATATGTATAGAAAATGGCACCTAGTAGGTATCATAGAAACCAACTAGAAGAATATGCAGAGAATGTGGTTTCACATGAGCCACAGGTGAACCAATAGCTGGTTTAGAGTATCATCCAAGCATTTCAAGATACAAACACAGGGAACTGGAGGGATGAGCTAAGAAAAGTAGATCATTCTGTCCAGTTCCATAAATAGAATCCACAAATCTTTAGGGGTGATTCTAAAACAGAAAAGGAAAAGGTGTGGCTGAACAAGATGAATCGTATCTTAGATTTCATCAGAAAACTAGTGGATTTGAATTTCAAGCTAAAAATGTATATTTCGGAGGATCTTGCATGCCATTGGTGGGATTTAGAGGTGTAGTCTAGAGTAGATCAAGGCCTTAGTTGGGAGGATTTTGAGAAATTTTTCAATAAAAAATTCTATCCCCACACATTCAATATTCAAAGGATGAAAAAATTATTCATCCCGAAGCATGAAAATCTCTATGTCACTGATTATGTGGACAAATTCATGAATTTAGTCCACTTTGCACCTGAAGTTGTTTCTAGTGTGTCATTGAAGGCACACATATTTGAATCAGGTCTTAGATAGGAGATTTTATTGAAGATTTCTATGCTCTGTATTACAGACTATATAGAGATAGTGAATAGAGAAACAGTGGATGAATGAGACATCTCATGAGCTATGGGATGAGGAAGTATGTTAATACCCATGGGAACTGATGGGAACTCTAATGTTGGAAACGAGTGGAAGAGGGACACCTACTTCCAAGGGGTGAGTGGGAATCAGAATCAGATAGATAGATTGGTTTATCTTTCCCCAAGACCCAAGGAAAAAATAGGATGTTTCTAATGTGGTTCCTTTAACCACATGAAGTGAGATTTTATAGAACTGCAAAGAACATTACATAATTGCAACAATATGGGAAATCTTAAGTTATATTGTGGTAGTGAACTGAGGTCGGGTGCTTGAGACGCTTCTCAGGTGTCACAAGCGTCATATGCTTTGATGGGGAAAGGGAAGTAGAATCAATCTCAGCAATAGAGCAGAGCTAGCCATGAAGATTCTAGAAATATCATGACTCCTCAACAAGGGAAATCTTGGTAAGGTAATAAGGAGAAAAGTGCAGTGATAAAGAAATTGTATGGAGTTGAGTAGGTGATTATGGATGATCAGGCTGAATCATCTATGGTGATAGATATAATTATTTTGAATTCCACTATTATTAAAGTTTTGTGTGATACCAATGAATCTAATTCCTTCATTTCTTATCGTGCTATTGATTTGTTGAGTTTAAAATTTGAGATGATGCCTTTTGTAATAAAACTTCAAACTCCTCTTGGGGAAGGAGAATGTCAATCCTTCCTATATAGATAATGTTCTATAACTATTGATGGAGTTGAACTGAAGTGGGATTTATTTTTGTTGGAAATGGATGTATATGATGTAATATTGGGTATGGATTGGTTGACAATATTCAAGGCTCACATTGTCTATTATAGCAGAATAGTTAGTTTCGTGACTAAGGATGACGCCGAGCATCTCTTCAGAGGAGAAAGGGTTGTAAAGATAGGTGCAATGGGCTTGTTAGCACCAACAATGAGAATGATCTCCTACCAGTTGGAAACATTAACATTGACATCGATGGATGATATTGAGAATAGAAATTTCCCAGTAGTGGTGGCTTAGTTTCTTAATGTGTTTCCACAAAATTTCTTAGGGTTACCACTATTAAGAAAAGTGGAGTTTACGATTGATCTCCATCTAGGGACCAGTCCTATCTCACTTCCATATTATTGAATGGAACCAATAGAAATAAGATAACTAAAGGTATAGTTGTAAGAGCTAAAAAGAAAGGGTTTTATTCGGCCAAGCATATCTCCATGGGAAGCATCAGTCTTGTTTGTAAAGAAATAAGATGTAACTATTATGATTTGTGTTGATTATCATAAGATTAACCAATTTAAAATAAATAATAGATATCCACTTCCATGAATTAATGATCTATTTTATCAATTGAGGGGAGATCAATGGTTCTCTAAAATTTACTTGCGATCAATATATCACTAACTGCGAGTTTAGAAGGAGGATATTCTGTAAAAAAATTTCAGAAGTAGATATGGCCATTATAAATAAGTAGAAATTCATTTTGGTCTTACAAATTCACCAACCATATTTATGGAATTGATGAATTAGATATTTTAGAAATATATGGATTATTTTATTATGGTGTTTGTGGATGACATATTGGTGTGTTCAAGGAAAATATATGAGCATGAGAAACACTTGGAAACATTGTTGGAAATATTGAGAGACAATCGTTTTTATGCCAAATTATCAAAGTGTGATTTTTGGATACAAGAGGTATGCTTTCATGGCCATGTAATTTCTGAAAAATGTGTTTCTGTTGATCCAAAATAGATAGAAACTATTATCTCTTAGCAACCACTGAAGAATGGATTTGATGTATAGATATTTCTTAGTCTAGTTGGTTATTACTGATATTTTGTTCATGAATTTTAATTTCTATCCTCACCAATAAAAAATTTTAAAAAGAAAAATGTTCCATTACAATGGATTGAGGAATTCTAGAAATCTTTTAAAAAGCTGAAATTTCTTCTTACATTAGCACTTATCTTGATACTTCCAGAATCGGGATAAGGGTATGTGGTGTATTGTGGTGCTTCAAGATCTTGTTTGGGGTGTATTCTCATGCAAGGAGACTATGTTGTTGTTTATAGCTCAAGGCAGTTATGAGTGCATGAGAAAAATTACCCAACACATGATTTGGAGTTAGCTGCAGCTGTCCATGCCTTGAGGACTTTGCATCATTATCTCTTTGGTGATAAATTTACTATGTTCATGGATCATAAGAGCTTGAAACATATTTTTTCACAATATGATTTGAATCTTAGGCAAATGATATGGATGGAGTATCTCCATATGTTCGACTTTGACTTGATGTATACACTAGGTAAAGGCAATACCGTGGAAGGTGCATTAAGCAGAAAGTCATATGCTTAGTTGGAAAAAGAAGATTCAGATGAGTGGAAGTTTATGTTGGTCCTAGCCGATATTCATGTGGAATGTGAAGACTGAGGTGATGTTGTAGTTTTATTTTTAGTTTCCATAGTTCCTGATTTGGTAAAGATGGCTAAATAAGCACAAACATCCAATGTGGAATGTGTTTCAATGAGTTCAAAACTCAATGGTGGGGAGACCATTGAGGGCTGATAGTTGGATGAGAGTTCAATGTTGTAATTTAGGAATCAGATGGTAGTACCTATGGTTTTTCAAGAGAGACTTCTCTATGATTAACACCATTAGAGATGGGTTGTTCATTCAGGAATGTAGAATATTTATAAGTCATTGAAGATATAGTTTCGATGGGTCAGTATAAAATGGAAGGCAGATGAGTTTCTTTCAAAGTGTTTAACTTATTAGCAAGTTAAAGTAGAACATCAGTGACCACCAGGCATGTTTTAGTCCTTACCTATCCCTATTTGGAAATGGGAGTAGATAGAGATGGATTTTATTAAAGGTCTCTTAAGAAAAGTTTTGAAAAATGATTCCATATGGGTGATAATGGATTGTATTACCAAGTCGGCTCATTTCATCCCTATTCGTGAAACTCATACAGTGGATAATCTGCCCAAGATCTATATCCATGAAGTGGTAAAGAGACATGGAATACCAATTTCGATCATATCAGATAGAGATTCGAGGTTCACGTATCATTTTTGGAACTCCTTATATGAATCCCTTGGGAATCATTTGACTATGAGTATGGTGTATCATTCTCAGATAGATGGACAATCTAAAAGGATGATACAAACATTAGAAGACATGTTTTGGGCTTGTGTAATAGATTTTGGTGGCTCATGGGAAGAGAACGTGTTGTTGGTGGAGTTCTCGTATAACAACAACTATCAGGACTCGATACATATGGCTCCTTTTGAAGCATTATATGGTAATCCTTATCGTTCTCCATTTTGTTATGTGTAAATAAGTGATACTTCACTAGTTGCACCGAGCCTTTTCCAAGAAACAACAGAGAATATTCAGTTGATCAGGAAGCGAATAGAGACGGTACAAAGTCATTAGAAATCATATGTGGATCATCGTCGATGACCGTTGTCATTCATGGTGAGTGACCATGTATTCTTGAGTATCTCTCCAAAGCTTGGACATAAACGTTTTTGGAAACAAGGAAAGTTATCTCCTTGATACATAGGCCCTTTTGATATACTGGAATGAGTTGGAGAGGTGGCATATCATTTGGCCTTTCCACCACAGTTCAGTGCAGTGAACATTGTGTTTAATGTGTCTTAATTGAAAAAGTATCATCCTGATCCTAAACATATGATCAGATGAGATCATGTTAACCTAGAGCTATATGCTTCGTTAGTACATATCTCGGTGTAGATTTTGGATACTCAAGATAAAGTCTTGCGTGAAAAAAGTATCGAACTAGTGTGGGTTTTGTGGAAACATGGTTAGATTTAGGAAGAGGATTGGGAACGCGATAAGGAAATGAAAGAGAAATGGTCAGAAATCTTTTAGGTCAATGATGGTTTTCTACTTTTCAGGGACATGAAGACCAATGGATGGGAGAATGTAGCACCCCCTGATTTCTGGTATGTAACCATTTATTTAGGATTTTTAGTATATAAATTATAAGGGTGAAGTGTGGGAGAGTTTGGGGAACCTTTAAATAGTTTTTAGGACATTTATACAGGTTCACAGGTGGTGCATAATTTTTGGAAACCGTGCAACACTTACAGGAAACCGTGCACATAGAGACATGGGCTAAATGGTTGGTGCACGTGCTACGCAGAGTTTTTACAAACCATGCAGAAGCCTAGGATAAGCTATGCGGTGTGGTGAAAATGTTGGATAGAGAGCTTCAACACAATTTGCACATGGTTTGGAAGTTGTGTGAGAAAATCACGTGAGGACTTTATTAAGATAAAAGCAGGAGCATGGTTAGAAAAATTTATCTAACAGTGTGACTAAAGCATTCGCATGGTCAAACTTAGATATTTAAAAAGTGGATGTAGGTCAATTTAAGGTTTTAACCACTTATTTTCCCCAAAATGGCCCTAACTCTGGATTTTTGTCTCTCATAGGTTGGAGAACCTCTCCCAAGAAATTTGGAAGTGATCTGAAGCCATCCCTTGGTGAGTTGTAGCCTGATTCTTGTGGGGAAGATATCTAAGGTGGGTTTGTGGGTATTCAACCCATTTTTGTGATGTTCTTCGTACCGTTTATCGTTTTCACCAAAACTCTTGAGGTAGGTGGCTTCACTCTCGAATCATATTGCTATAATTGATTGTCTTAGTTTCAAATTGATTTAATTAATTGAAATTTATTATTATATCTTGGTGAAAATCATGATATAAATCCTCTTTAGTGATGATTTATGGTTTTTGGTGAAGTTGTTGAAATTTAGTGAATTGTTGTGTAAAGTGATTTAGTTTCTTTATTTTAAAATGGTAATTTTAAAATATGCCTTTGATGGATTTTTGAAATGGTCATTTGGAGAAAGGTTTTCAATAAAAATATTGTTTTATTGAATTTTTTTAGCTTGTTGGTATTTGAATAGTTTTTAGGAATAGTTGGTATGTGTGTTCATATTGTATTTATAGGGCTTGGTTGAAATATGACATTATGCTCAATGTCAAATATGTAATGGCACATGGGAAATAATTTCCTTTTGATTACATGGTATATTGAGGAGAGACCACTCATGAGTATGGAACTGTCATAACGAAGCATGCATAGTTGGTATTGTGGTTGTGTGGAATAAAATGGTTATTCCAAATGGAGTTTGTGGAATGGTTTTAAAAGTATGGTTTGGTTTATTTCTTGAATAATGGATTTCATTGTAAAATTGGTCATTATATTACTTGTTTATATTTAGTTATAAATTGTTTTGGAATTTTTTTATATAAATTGTTTTATATAAATGTTTCCAACTCTTCTATCCTAGTGGCGTGAGTAGGGAAGTCATTGGTGAAAACCTACTAAGTTTTATTACTCACCCCTTCTTTGGAAATTTGGTGCTTTTGCAGATGTGATCTATTAGGAAATGGGAAAATATAAAGTATCACACGTCTTTAGCACTACCTCGTGATACTTGGTCAGTTTGGTGAAGCTGGAGCATGAAGCTTATGGAGTATGGAGTCTTTTAGTTGACTTAGAATCTTGTTAGTTTGTCTTATGTTGTTTAATTTAATGTTGTAGTCTTCCACTATGGAACTTGATTTGAGTATGATTTTGTTTTATGAAATGTTTATTTGTCTTTCATGGTTATCATACATAATATAGTGGTATGTTTGGTTATGAATTGTTGGTTAGTTGTTTCATTCTTTAAGGTAAAATCATCCCCCACATGTTTAATGAAGCCCTTCAACATTTATTACCTGCCTTTTTCATCTTGGGGATGTCACTTAAGGCCAAGTATCATCCTACCACCTTATAAATACAATTAGGATAAGTATTTATTTTACATTTCATAATTAAATTTAAAATTAATCCTGCAAAACGTGTAAAAAACATTTTTTTAAGAAATGCATTTTTCAAGAAATAAGTGATCTTTTATTAACTCTATGGCTAACAATAATTATTATATGAATTAAAATTCAGATTAATATATATATATTTAACCTATAAATTTAATTTAAATAATTTTTTAATATGGGTTATTTTAATTAATTAAAATGGATAAACTTTATACACTTAAAAATAGTTTATAGAAAACCGTGTTTTTAAGAATAAAAATAAACTTATACCAAAATCCTGAAAATTAATGACTTAAATGAAATTAATTATATAATTATAATTTAAAATTTTCATATTTCAATTTAATACTAAATTTAAAATATAATTGGACTTTTAAATTACTCGATTTAATGAAAATAAATGACAGTATTTGAAAAACTGGTAATTTTCATTATTTAATGAAAAATCAACCATTACAGAAAAATACAAAAATTTCACCTTAAGTTAATATTGATATGATGATTTTAAAAATTATTTTCATTTTATAAAATAAAATTTCTAAAATATGAAGAAATTAAATATAATATTTTCTCACAAAAATCAATAAAAATCATTTTTGAATAAAATATATTTTCTGAGGAATAAAATGTCTTCATTAAAAATTGATTTATTATTTCCTAGGAATATATCAATAGATTTATATAAATTATTATTATATATATATATATATCATAAATAATTTAATACTATTCATACCCACCAATTTAATGTCTAGGTTATAATGGTCATATTTAAATAATCATGGTTCATTTAGGCTCAATGTTGTGTGTTGTATACGCTATCAAACATAGTTTTATTTTTAAAAAATAAGGGTGTTATATTCTTCCCCCATTAAATAATTTCACCCTCAAATTTTTTTATTACATACTAAGGTAAAAAAAGGTGAGGTTACTTCTGCTTCCATTCTTGTTTTAGTTCTTAGGTTGCCTCTTCATATTTTTGGTTCCACCACAGTACTTTGACCAGGTGAGTTATCTTGCTACATATAACTTTATATATACATTCCAAGATCTTCCCTAACTACTCCTCATAAGAGATATCATTTTACAACTATACCACCTATGAATTCAGTACATGTGATGGATCTAATATGTACTTTCTCAAGAGGGATACATGGAATACATCATGTACTTGAGAAAGGGTAAATGGGAGTGCTGGTCTATATGCCACAACTCCGATGTGATTGATAATATCAAAGGGACCAATGTACCTGGTGATTAACTTTCCCTTATTCCCATATATCATGACTCTATTCCATGGATATATGTACAAAAACACTTTATCCTTGACCTCAAACTTTAGGTCTCATCAATGATTATCAGCATATCTCTTCTATTAACTCTGATCAAACCTGATGCATTGCTAAATGGTATTGACCTTTATACCATATCATCAAAAATTTCAAGTTCGAAACACTTGAATTCACCAAATTCACCCCAACACACTGGTGTTCTACATATTTCCCCATAAAGGGCTTCATATGAATCCATTTGGATTCTTGAGTGAATCTATTATTGTATAATAACTTGACCAAAAGAAGATGTTAGTCCCATCTTATTTTGAAGTCAATTAAGCTTTCTATCAACATGTATTCTAGTATCTAAATATTCTAATCATATTGGACATTATTTTAAGGGTGATAAGCTATAATGAAGTCCAACATAGTATTCATATCATGTTAGAGGCTCTTCCAGGAACTTGTAGGTAAGTCTTAGATCTCAGTTAAATACAATATATAGCGGTGTTCCATTAAGCCTCACCACCTATCTAATGTATATCCTTGAAAGTTGATAATGTGATAATTACTCTCTAATTGTAATTAATTGAGCATTTTATTATGAATATCCACCACAACCCAAATGGAATCATTTCCTCTTGATGTCTTTGATAGATCAATGAAAATATCCATGGTGATTTTTTCCTATTTCCATGTAGGTATGGGTAATGGTTGCATCATCCCCTTATATTTTTTCCTTAAATATTTCACTTACTAATATACCAGACAACTTGATGTATATTCCACGATCTCTTTTTTCATATTTTCCCACCAATAGTGATCTCAAAGATCATGATACATCTTCATGCTGCTTGGTTGGATGGAGAATAGAGAGCTATGTGAATCATTCAAAAACTCTTTATTTATCTTTATATTTGATGGTAATATAGTCATGAAACAAATATTACAACTCCTTCTTCATTAATTTTTAACTTCTAGGATTTCCCTTTTATTATAGTTTCCACCTTCTAAATTTCCACATAATCTCTTTAAGAATCCTTTATCTTCCCTAGAAAGGGATGGTTGAGTAATAATTTGAGAAAGGAATGTTGATGTTCCTTACATCATGATTCCCATGTATCTCTTTTGAAAGTATAATAATATTGTATTATTTTCAATTATCATTAGTGATAAGGTTTCTAGATCCTTTCTACTTAGAGTATCTTCCACTTAGTTTTATTTTCTAGGATAGTAATGGATTGAGTAGTCATGGTCCTTGATCAGCTCTAACCATATTTTTTGGTGCATATTAAGCTCCTTCCATCTGAATATATATTTTGGGTTCTTATGAATAATATATTTTCACACTTCTCTCCATATAGATAATGTTTCCATATTTTCAATGCAAAAATCACTACAACCAAATCCAGATCATGTATTAGATAGTTCCATTCATGAGATTTCAGCTACCATGAGGTTTAGGCTATAAATTTGTCATTTTTCATCAGTACACAGTCCAAACCCTTCTTTAAAGAATCTCTATATACCATGTTAAGTTATCCAAATGAGGTAAATGTGAGGGATGATGTAGTGATAAGTGTCTTTTTCAACTCTTTAAATCTATCTTCACATTCATTAGTCCATAAAAACTTTACTTCATTCTATGTTATCTTGGTTAGTTGGTTTGAAAATAATAATTTTTTATAAAAAATCGCTGATAATACCCAACTAGTCTAAGGAAACTACAAATATCTATTATAGATATTGGTATAGTCAATTCCTAAATTAACTTTTTCTTAAAAGGGTCTGTAGATATCCCTTTACTGGAGATAATATTCCCTAAGAATGATACTTCATTCATCTAGAATTCACATTTACTGTACTTTGAATATAGATTCTCTTTTCATAAATTCTTTATCATAATATTCAAATGATTTTCATTCTCCTCCTTGATTTTGGAGTATATCATAATATCATATATAAAGACTACCAAAAATTTGTTTAGGTAATATCTAATGACTATATTTATTAAGTCCATAAAGATTACTGGAGAATTAGTGAGTCCAAAGGGAAAAAAATATGAACTCATAGTCTCTATACCTTGTTTGAAAGGAAGTTTTGGGAATGCCTTCCTTATTAACTATTAATTGGTGATATACCAACTAAAGGTCCACCTTATAGAAATACTAGGCCTCATTTAGTTGATCAAATGAGTCATCTATACATGGTAGGAGATACTTGTTCTTTATCATGATTTTTTGAGTTCATGATAATCAATGTAGAGGTGCATTGAACTATCCTAGTTATTGATGAAGAGGACTGATGCACCCCATGGTGAATTAATCAAACATATAAAACCATTTTTCATATTTTATTGTAAATAATTCTTAAATTATTACAAATCAACAGTGTCCATTCTATAAAGATTCTTTGATATGGATAGAGATCTTGGTATAAGTTTGATTGAGAATTTAACCTCTTAGTTAATAGGAATACTAGAAAACTATTTGGGGGAATACATCAGTATAATACCTCACAATGGGAATTTCATTAATCATGATTCTCTCATTTGTCTCAATCATTTGGGAAAGATATTATTTCTCACAAGGAAATAATATCCACACCTGAATAGAAGATTCCAAGGGAGATTCACCCTCCTCCTTACACTTATATAGGATCATAGGATAACTTGGGATGTGAAGGTTAATATTACTCTCTTTATAGTTAATGTTGGGTTTAGATAAGGATATCCAATCCATACTAAATATAGCATAAAAATCCACTAAATGAAGTAAGATGCGATTTTTTGGAAGATTTAGTCCACAAACATTGACTGGGGTGGAGTTATATACTTGGTATGCAACAATTTCTCTATTTTACATTCTCATAGATTGATCAACCCCCATGTTTTGTGGTGGTGTTTGAATAGTTCCACAAAAATTTCAAGATATGAAAGAATGCATAGAACCAGAATCAAAAATTAATTTTCTTATTCTTGAATGAACTTCTAGAATACCTATCACCACATAGTTTTCAAGATCCACCTCAGTAGTGGTGATAGAATATTCCCTTCCTTTATCTCTAGGCCTTGGAGATTATTGTTTTTTATTGTCTCCAACAACCCTTGTCTTAGGGAATTGGATTTCATAAGTCCCATGCTTCTTGGAGTTGAAACATTGCACCATAGGCTGAGTGTTGATCTAAATATTCTTTTCTTCTTCTACATTAGTGGGTTTCTTCATTTCCTTTTGGAATTGATTAAACTGATGTCTCTCTTTTACATATTTGAAACATCTCCCGGTTCCCTTCAGATAGTTACTAGGATTATTCTTCCCACACATTTGATAAGTGGGATGTTGGTTTTTCTTTCCTCCATGAGATTTATCTATGGATACTCCCAAAGAAAACTCTATTTTATATTTTTTTGTCTCTAGTCCCATGAGACCAATGAGAGTCACCAATATCAATATCAAATTTTAAATCATAACAAAAAATCTCTTCATAACTATCAAAGTCTTGAATTGCTAAATATTTTTTGCAGACTTGGATTTAATCTACTAAAAACTAGTTCACCTTACTTTTAACATCGATGATAAATTCATAGGTGTTCTCTGAAAGCCTTATGAAGTTTTCTTTATATTCTTTGATATACTTGTATTTATTTTTTCTTCAGTTCGAGGAACTCCCTATCAATTTTAAGATAGATAGTTCAGGGAAAATATTTATTGAAAAATATTTTCTTGAAGCTTTCCCATTCCATGGAATCAATATCCTCTTTATACTTTTTTTTCTTAATCATTTTCCACCATTGATCTACTTCTCCCTCAATGAGATAAACAAATAACACAACTTTATCTTGCTTTTTACATTGGTGGATAGAGAATATCTTATCAATAGATTTATTCCATTGTTCTATGATAAGGGGACCATAAGTTCCACTAACGATAACAAGACTTTATCACATAAAATACTCAACTAAAGATTTATTTTTCTTAGGAGGAGGAGGGTGTTATGCATGATTCAACTTATTATTCCTAGCTTGATATAGTTGATCTAGTACTTCCATGAATTTCTGATCTCCTACTCCCATAATGTTAGTAATATCATTGGGGAAATCATCATATTGCCTATCTTGTTGGTTTTTGGAAGGGGTTCTCTTATATCCCATCATTAACAAAACAGAATAAAAAAACAAGATGAGAATACATTAACATACAAAAGGTAAACTTATAAAATTAGAAGGAATAACTTTTAAATGATAAGTATATCCTTAATTACGAGTCTCTAGGTTTAAATCTAGTTTATCCATGGCATCATTTCCCATTTGGTTTTTTAACAATTTTTTTAAGTTCTTCATAATGGTTTGTAAATAGTTTTTGAATTTTCAAATAATATACTTCAGGTGTGTCAAACTAGGTTTGAAAAAATGCCTAATTTTCATGAACTAGGAGATGATTGAGTCAAATCCCAATAAACCCTTTTCATAGTTATTACCCTTAGGTAAAACTATTCCAGATCTACATCCACTTATAATATCCAGATAGAGATGTAATTTCTTAGAAACCACTCGCTCTATACTTCACAAAAATTCCAGGATATTTTCCAGTACTTTTACTTATACCTATGTTTATCAATAAATTATTCTAGTCCTGATACATAAAAAAAAATATACCTTTCTCTTATAACTACTACAGTGACCCAATACTTTTACATATATTATTACATTATTTTTAACATAAATATTCAATAATTACAACCCAAATATTTTGATGCCTAGTGTCCTTGGAAGATTAGGTTCATGATACATCAAAAAGAAACTAAAACATGAAATCCTTATTTTATTATCCATAATGAGCACCTAAATATATTTTATCTCCTAAAATTTCATATGATAACTTGGGTAATACATAAAAGAAATGAGTGAGATAAAAAGCCTAGTAAGGGAATAAAAATAACAAGGAAACATAACATTTGATTCAAATGTATAACATGATATCATAAAATAGAAGGCTTATGAGTAATCACACAGAATAATGACATAAATAAAATGATACCATAAGATCATATAAACATAGGAAATGTGGAAACAACATAAAACATGAAATAAACATGATTCAAGGATAACCACATAAACAATATCACATGGTGGACAAAGTCCCATAATGGATTAGGTTTACTCCCTAATCCTGTACATAACATCTCATGAGAAAAAAGATTTACCAAATGAATTGGAGAACTATCTTGGTACACCCATCATAACATGTTCATGTGTATGTTTTCCAATAAAGTAAATAAATAATAAGAAATAAACATAAAAATTACCCATGGAAATAAAATGGGTTTTATAATCTTGCTTCTTATTATAATAAAATAAAATATCACAATGAAGGAATTTGATAATTAAACATAAGGCATGTATTACATCATAAAAGGAAGGGAGAATATTCTAGGTTTATATGTGAGAGAAATATATAAAAAATTTAGAATCATTCCATAACTTTAAATAGAGATATAAAATGTGAGTTAGAGAGATAATGGTCATAACCCAAAGAAAAGGGTGGTTTAGAGAGATCCTTTAACTCAAGCCTGAATTGTCATGTGTGTTATTTATATTTTTGAATAATAAAATTATAATAATTATTTATTTTCTTAAGAACCTTTTATAGTTTATTATTCCTTTTATTATATTTATTATCATGTTATATTCAATTACTTAATCATTTAGGTTCAAGTCTTACGTTTAGACGATATTCAGCTCATATGTCCAAAATCACTTTGATAAGTTGAATAAGGTCAAAGATATTATTATTTCATAATATTAAGAATAATAATAATAACATAATTATCATTTTTATAAATCAATTATACTTTTAAAACCAACCATAAAATATGATTATGAAAAATTAACTAAGTTACAATCATGAAGATAGTAGGCCGTATGCACGCATGAGTATCGTTTTCATTTTTAAAAGACCACGATAGAAAGAAGGTAATTATTATTTTATATTTAAAAAATGATAAATATATCATAAATATCACATTATTTACATAAATACACTTATATATACCATCCATGCGATACGATAATAAAAAAACGAATCACATCGCTTCATACAGTTGGTAATCCACACGTGCTCATGAATGAGGTTATCATCTTTTAATGAATGGAATGGTAAGAGAATATATAATATATTAATTTTATATAATGATAAATATTTCATGAATATCATATATATAAATTAAATCCTTCATCATAAATAGTTGTGAGAGGCGATGATGGAAAATGAATTACATTGGTTCACGAAATGGAAGTCCACCGTACACACGAATGATGATTTCATTTCCCATTTAATGGAATAGGATATGTATTTAGGTTATTAAATTAATATAATAAAATCTTTTTATATAATAGATATTTATTTTTTTATATCATCATGATTGAATAAGATTTAATGAGGTGGAAGAAAAAATAAAACAAAACGCTCAGTTAAGAATGAGCCTCTTTATGTTTACACAAAAAGCCTTGCTATAAGGGTTTTATAATCAACTAAAGGACTATAGTACATGGTAAGGTAATTAAGGATGGTATTTGGGGATTTATTTTCCGAATTAAAGGTATTTTTATGTGTTAAGTAAAGTGTATAGGAGGTTCCCTTTTATAAGTGACAAGGAGTGATATTTTTGTAAATACCCAAAACTATTCAACAATGAGAAGTAAATATCAAGAAAAGTTCATAAAAAATTGATAAATACAGGATTTAAAGAAAGATAAAGTTTATATAAACCTCCAAATAAAATATAAACATGTTTTAAACATGTTATTATATTTACCTTCATGGTTACTCACTTTTATTATTTTAGTTTTTCACAACGGTAACTAGTTTTAACCTAGGTAATTTATCCTTTAATACTAAAAATAAAATGATCCTTATTAGTTAATTTGGATCCAATAATTATAATTATGAAATAAAATTTATAAAATAAAAATCCTATGTGTGTGTAAAATTAATTTTAGCATAAGATCATATAATGCACAAACCCTGTTTTAACCTTAATTACGGTAATTAATTTTTTTTGTTTTTACTATTCATTATGAAAAAAAATTAAGTTAAACTCATTGAATAATATTAATTATTATTATTAATAACATGTAATACATTTTATTATATTCAATTAATATAATTTTTAGGATTAAATTTAAAAATAAACCCTCAAAATGTGTTGAAAAAACAGGTTTTCAAGAAATGCATTTTTAAGCAATAGGCGATCTTATATTAACTCTATGACTAGAAATAATAATTATATTAATTTAAATAAATATTAATAGATATATAATATATAAATTTAATTTAAATATTTCCTTACTAGTTTATATTTTAATTAATTAAAATGGAAAACATTTATGCACTTAAAAACAATTTGCAGAAAACCAAGTTTTAAGCATTAAAATAAACTTATACCAAAATCATGAAAATTGATAATTAAAATGAAATTAATTGGATTATTATAAATAAAAGGGTTCATATTTCACTTTAATATTAAATTAAAAATACAATGTAAATTTTAAATTACTTTATTTAATGAAAAGAACTGACATTGTTTAAAAAATCAGTAATTTTCACTATTCACTAAAGAATCAATCATTTCAGAAAAATTCCAAAATTTCACCCTAAGTTAATATAGATATGTTGATTTAAAAAACTATTTTAATTTTTTAAAATAAAATTTCTAAAAGTTCAATGAATTAATTATAATATTTGATCATAAAAAGTAATAAAAATCATTTTTTAAGAAAACATATTTTTTGAAGAATAAAATGTTTTCATTAAAAATTGAGTGATTATTTCATAAGAATTTATCAATAAATTTATATTTATTAGGAACTTTATATATATATTTCATAAATTGTTTAATACTATTCATACATTCCAATTTAACATCTAGTTTATAATGGTCATATTTAAATAATCTTAGTTCATTTAGGATCAGTGTTGCATGTTACATACACTACCGAACGTAGTTTTCATTTTAAAAACTAGGGGTGTTACAATCATAGATGCTGATAATTAAGAGAAATAATATGTGAAAAAATAATAATATCTAGGAAACCTGAGAAAACTTTTATTCTTGAATACACCTTGGGTGCCTTTTCTAGGGATATAACCAATGTTTCTTTCTAAATTCATAGAGCCCTATTTAGTTAATAATATATTTTTCCTCTTCATTTCATTATTTTTTTCTCATCAGATCTTAAAATAATTGTAGTTGTGCAGATTCAATGATTTTTGATGACACTAATTTTCCTCTTCATCTCTCCCTCTCTGGTTTATCACAAACTTTGGTTCTCTTCACCAGAGATTTTTCTAGTGGTAAGGTTTTTTAGCATCAAACATTGGTTTATTTTTCTCTTTCCTTTGTAAATATTCCTCCATAACATCAATACTCCATAAGTGATTTTACTTATACCTTTCCTACCTTTGGTGGATAGAATAAAATTTGTTTTCCAAGATACCCCTTCATCTACATCTCCATGTCCTCATCATTATAACATATCCAATTAACCCTCTTTGGTGACATGTTCCCATTCTCAATTATCCTATAATGATGCTACCCAAAGTCAACCTTCATTAATGAGATCATTATACCGATGATCATCCATTACTAGTTTTACTTTTCTAATAACTAGTGTTAGTTTTCCCTATTGATAGTCATTTAGTTATCATCTTTATATATTTACATCACCATTCCCACCTAGTTAATTTTCCCTAGGGCTATCCTCACCATAGTTACAATGATGATAGACTCTCTCTCTCTAATTATGATACTTCTTACTGATGTCAGTTGTATGTTTTAGGGTTTTGGACCATTCTCAATATAATGATGACATTTGGGTCAAACCACATTTTAATTTGATGAATTTTGGACCAACCCATGGGTCTTTAGGGATGACCTCACGTAATCCTCATCTACCCTATCCTCTACTTTATTAGGCTTGATCCCCTCATGTTTACCTTAGGTATAATTTTAATTCATCCTCTAGTATTAGATATTTTTTCTATGGAAAAAATTCTTAGTTTCACCCTAAGGTATAATTACATCAACCTATACTAAGATACCCAACTCATAGGACAAATTCCTTAATAATTTCACCATATTAATCTAGAAATGATTCCTTGAGAGTTTTCATAAAGATGATTCTCACACTATGTTAAAAATACAATCCCTAGATGTTTTCCATGATCCTCCCATGCCTAAAAGTATATCATAATATTTTTAATGAATTATACCATGAAAAAGTTGAGATATCAATTAAATATTCTATTTATTAAGGAAGTTAACACATTTTGTTCATTTTTCAACTAAAATAACATCACTAAGAAATTTTACAATCTATATCAGCTCCTAAATATTACCCATGGAATGTACTCAACTTTATCTAAGAAAAAAACATATCCTAATCATAAATTGATAATGTAAAACCATCAGGATACCCTTATCTGATAAAATAAATCAGTTATTCTTAGAAGTGGATACCTAATCTTGATAGTTACTATCACGAACCAAACCAGAATGCCATCCAACCCGACACCCAACCAAGTTTAAGGTATTTCCTGAAGGGAGTTACCAATCCCATAGGATAAAAACTAGTGTATGGGTATCAAAAATATTCTTTGGTAATGATTTAACCCATTTATATAACCATAAATAACCAATAATAATAAACATCACAATAACTAATAAACATAACCAAATGAGGTACAATAATTTTTCATATTCAAAGTTTAGAACTTTAATCAAAACCAATAGTGTGACAATAGAATAGGAATAAAAAAAATATCCCAAAAACCTCCATAAAACAAGAGGGTCATCACCCTCAAGGCACCACCACCAACACCTACAATAAGTGTAACACTAGTAATCGGATCCACTATCACCATTACGATACATATTGACTTTACTTGTTTTATACAAAACAAAGTCTACATACACTCAAAGGTGTATATAAGGTGTGAGCCAAAGCCTAGTATGATCCCACCCAAAGGAAATATTCCATTATATAACATTATAATAAAAATCAACATGAACATTTCTATAAGAACATTTGAAATATTTCCGAGAAAACATTTTAAGGAAAAATTTCTCAAGAAACACTTTTTAGAAAAAAATAAGATTTATTGAAATAAAAATGTATATAAGGTCTATCGTATGTTGATGAATAGCATCAAATATCATAAGCATAATGTCACAAGAGATCACTATGGGTAAATTTCTATAGGTAACTAGCATAAGCGGGACACTATGAACCTCTTATCTTAGTGATAAAAATCTGGCAACTAAACTACCAACAAAGTTCCCATGCATGAGCCATTAGAGGGGATCCCATCCCAAGTTCTAATTGTATTCATATCATAAGCCAAAACTAAAAAGGTTCCCATGCACGAACCACTATAGGAGAACACATCCCAAGGTCTAGTGGTCTCCAATCATATCACATGTTTAGTTAGTGTTGAAATCATCAATACTTCTAGATGAATTCAGGCCTCAGACACTTCCAAATAAACTAGCGTACTAGTTCTAGTTAACCCACCTAGATACCCCGGATTCCCTTTGTGATAAAATTACATTTCACATATCACATAATTCATCACTTTTATATAAACATGACAAGCATCAAAAACACTTAAGAAAATCACCACTTTCACATTTTTACATTTTCGCATTATTCCAATGATCAAAAGCTCACATTGAAACCACAATTTTCCATAAACAAACAAATTTCCATTTCACATGCACAATAAAACCATTTGGAAATAAATTTCAAACCACTTGAACAATTTATGAAACCCATTTGAAAATACAACAAGAATAACATATATGGAATCTAACCATTTTCCACGGGCAAAGCCCATTTTCTAGATCACATTCACAACAAAACCATTTTTATAACATTATTTACAATTCAAAGACACATTTAAAGTGCACAAAAAGAAGAAAACATGAAACAAAAAACTATTTCTCTTGGAAAATCCAATTTCAACACATTCACACCTTTAAAACTATTTGAAAACACATTTTTCACCTTTCACACAAGGCATAAAACATATTCAAGAAGCACCACAACAAAGCACACATGAAACAAAACCAATTTCCTTTAGAAAACCCATTTTAATCACATGTTCATCTCAAAAAATTTCCAAAACATGTTTTTTAACACACAAATAATCCATAGAACACATGTATGAAACCAAGAAATCATATGAAAATCATCTAATAATTTAAAAGCCTACAACCACCTACCTCACACTTAAAAACTTCTAGAAATCACTGGAAAAACACATATGCACCACCAAAATACTTTATAAAGGAAATATTGATCTATAATTATCATGATTTTACCCAACATCACAATATTAGACCCTCATTAGGTCAAACAACCCATTGAAAATAGAAACTCAATAAAGAGGGAAGATGAACCCTAGAAAGAGGGAGAAATCTAGAGGAAAAGGACTTACTTGATGATTCCTTTAATAAACATAGTCAAAACCACCCAAGGATTGAGGATCAAGAGGTCCAAGAAATCTTGTAGGAGGCTCCCATGGATATAAATCATGAATGGGGTGAAGGGGATGTGTTTTAGGGTTAAAATAAAAGAGGAAAAGAAGGTAAATTTCCACTTTTTAATGACCTAGACATGTCATATGGTTATCCCACACAGTTTTCCAAACTGTTCAGAAACTGTGCATCCCTCACTATCCAAGAGGAACAAGCTGCATAGTTACCCACATGGTTTGTCAAACCATGCACCAACCATGCAGTCTCCACTTTCGAAAATAGAATCTAGTCACATACTTACTTGGGAGAGGGTGCACAATTTCCCCTAACCATGAGCCACCTGTTGTCAAGCCAAAACTCTCCATTTTTTACCAAAAAATCATGGGTAAACCCAAGGGATAAATTAAATATTGAAAATAAATAGAATAATACCTTTAAAAAAAACATATATGTGATAATTATCCCCAAAATGAAAACTTTCTGCCCCTGGAAAGTCAATTCAAATCTTGATCAGAGAACAAAAACAAATAATCCCCCTCAACCCAATAAATATGCTCCCAAGTCTCATGTTCATCAATAACATACTTCTGAAGTACTCAGACCAATAGAATAAACTTTCTACAAATCACTTTATCCTAAGAATCCAAAATCCGTACTAATTATTCAAACCTAGAAAAATAAGGCTCTAATTCCAACTCTTCCCAATTCAACAAATGAGACAGATCTGGTTTATACTTTTTCAAATGGGAGAAATGAAATACATCATGTATTGAAATCAAATGAGAGGGAAAATCTAACTTGTATGCCACTTTACTAATCTACTCAGTAATTTCAAAAGGTCCAACATACCTCAGCGTTATCTTCCCTTACTTACCCAAACAACGATGACCCAAGCAAGGTGACACTTTCAGGAACACCAGATCACCCATATAAAACTCTAAATCTCAGTGCCTATAATCGACATAAGACTTATGATGAATTTGGGCCATTAACAACCACTTCTTGATCAAGTTTACTTTATCAAAAGTCTCTTGCACATGGCTCAGTCCCAATAGTGAGGTCTCACCCACCTCTTCCCAACACAAAGGAGACCAACATATCTGACCATAAAGTGCCTTAAAAGGAGACATTCAAATTGAGGATTGGTAAATATTGTTATATGAAAACTCAAACAATCCCAAATGGATATCCCATGAACCTAAAAAATACAAAACACATTCCCAAAGCATGTATTCCAAAATATGATTCTCCCGCAACATCTGACCATCTTATTGAGTGTGGTATGCCATGATCAACTTGACCTGTGAACCCATTTACTTATGAAGTCCTTCCAAAAAATATGAGGTAAAATGGGGGTCCCTGTCTGAAACAATTTCCAATAGCACACCATGAAGCCTCATAGCCTCTTGAACATACAACCGATCCAACTCATCTACTTTGGTCGAATCCTTGATTGGAATGAAATGGGATGATTTTTTCAAATAGTCAATCACTACCCAAATAGAATTACTCCCCTAGGGTGTATGAGGTAATACAACAATAAAATAAATGGAAATATTGTCCCACTTCTAGGTAGTAATGGGTATCAATTGAATTGAACTGGAGGGCCTTTGGTGCTCTTCTTTAACCTGATAACATTTATAACACCATAATATGAAGTTTACTACATCTCACATCATACCTAGCCACCAATATTACCAATGCACGTCATAGTAAATCTTGGTAGCATTGGGATAAACAGACCACTGAGACTAGTGGATATCCTACACCACCACCTTCCTAAACAATAATGACACCATGAGGAGAACCTTGAAGCACCACCCCACTATTTAGAAACTGAAAAGAATGCTAACATAAATCATCACTTGGATAATCTTGACGAATCAACTCCAGAAGAGAAGGTTTAAAAATAAAATTGGCAAATAACACACCTCCACTGTGTTCCTTTTTCTTGAGATGTATCTGAGTGTAAATACCCATCAAACTCCACTCATCACTAGACTCTTTCAACACTTGTATAAGCACTTTTCGGATCAAAGAATCAACCAAAACATTACCCTTACTTGGGGTATAGACTATATCAAAATAAAACCACTGGAGGTAATCAACCCAAAGACGATGCCTTAAATTCAAATCCTTTTGGGAGAAAATCTTGTCTAAGATATTATGATCCAAATAAACCACATATCTCTCCCCCAAAAGATAACAACACTATGTCTTTAAGGCATGCATCACCGCTGATAACTCCAGGTCATGGGTTGGGTAATTCTTGTCATGTGGTTAGAGTTAGAGAGAACCATACACCACCACATGGTCATCCTACATTATCACACACCCAAGACCCATACCTAAGGCATAACAATTCACCACATAACCCTTTCCAAATTCCAAAAAAATTAAAACAAGGTATTTGTTCAACCACCATTTAAGCTCCTCAAAATACTATTGAATCTCTAGGATTCATTAAAAAATTTCCCCTTTCTGAGTAAGAGTTATCATAGATGAATAAATATGAGATAAATCTGAAAAAAACCATATGTAATTCCCTCCTAGTAATAAAAATATTATGATTTCAAACACATTCTTTGGCTGTTCCCATGACATCATTTCACTGATCTTATTGGGGTCCCCTAAAACCACTTGATCCAAGTTCACATGGCCCAGAAACTTCACCTCCCTAATCTAGAAGTTTCACTTGGAAAACTTCTCATAGAGATGATGCCCCCAAATGGTGTCTATCACAATTACCAGATTCCGCTCATTATTCTTCTTGGTCTTAGAATAGACTGGGATGTCATCCATGAATACCACAACAAAAAAATCAGTATATTGGTGGAACACCTTGTTCATGAGTGCCATAAATACCACATGATAATTTTTCAACCTAAAAGTCATAACCAAATACTCAAAATGTCCATACCTAATTTAGAATTCTATTTTCAGAACATCTGTCTCTCTAACTATGACTTGGTGATACCCGAAACATAAATCAATCTTAGAAAACCACCTTTCCCCTTAAGCTGAATGAAAAGATAATTTATTCAAAGAAAAGGATAATTTTTATTAATTTTTACCTTATTCATATTCAGTAATAAATGCACAACTGGAGAGATCCATCAGCCTTTTTCACAAAAAAATGGGGAGGCCCAAGGTGAGATGCTCGGGAAAATGAATCCTTTGGATTCCAAATCATATAGCTATAACTTTCATTCCATCAATTCGGTGGGGTCTATATGGTATGAGGGAAGAGATATTGGATATGTTCCTAATTCTAAGTCAATGGAGAAATCCACATCCTGATCCAAAGGAAAAACCAAGAAATCCTATATAAAAAACTCTGGGAACTTTTCCACCATAGGAGGTAATCTACCCTCAAAAGCACCATCATCATCCTACAACATGAGAGATGATATCTGATAAACATGGTTTCCCAATTTCGGAAGTGGATGTACTTCACGTCTTGATCAAGGATCCCATTCACCTTAAAAAACCTAGGTACTTCCATCAAGTGCCACAAAACTCACTCGCTGCTGATAATAATCAATGTGCACCTGAAAACGCACCATCCAATATATACCGAGGATCATGAAAAATCGGTCCATCTCCAAAACCATAAAATCCCACTCTAGATCGACCCCTGACACGATGAGTTCACAATATGTAAACATGAAACCATGATCTTGCTTCTTACCAAGCAGCATTACCAACTCCATCGCATAAAACATAAGCTCAGTTGGAAACATTAACACATACATAAGATGGGAAGAAATAAAATAAATTTAAGCACCAATATCAAAGAGAACAATAACTAAAGACGATTTAATTAAAATGGTACCTCTAATTTTTGTAGGCCCTACATTCAATTCCACTAGCTCTCAATCCACCGCATAAAGTTTCATCATCTCATCCTGATCCTGAGAACGACCACTAGCCTGTAGCTCTTCTTAGAACTGAATCTATCAAGAATATGATCCATCCCTTATTTCACGAACTCCAAACTGAGAACCCACTATCCTGGATGGTTCTGAATGGGCTAAAATCCCTTTGGAATCTACATATCCTACACCATTCTAATATGGGCATTCCACTTTACAAAATCACTGTAAGTTCCCCATAAATCTTCACCGATGAAAAGGCATGGGTGGAGAAGAACACATAGGTCACAAGTGTGATTCCTTTCCACACTAATGTCACACCACTGACCTAGCATCAGAAGCCACAAAAGAAGAAATCCAGGAAGGATGTACTGTACTACCACCTCCCATATTCCCCTGCTTGTCCTACCTTGTCTCATTCTTAGAAGAACTGCCACTGCCCACTGCTGATACTGATCTAGAGAAACTAGGATTGTTACTACAATCGATATCAACCATTATTTCATGATCTACCACCTCAACATAAGTTTTTATCTTGAAAAGGAATAATTAAGATCAAATCTCTATCCACAACCCCATATAGAACTTTTGATCCTTTATATTTTCATTGGAAAATATCTCAGGTGCATACTAAACTAACTCTACAAAGTATTTAGAGTACTCCATCATGGTCTAATCTCCCTGACTAATCTCCAAAAACTTTTGGGCCCTGTAGAAAGCAAAAATCTTTGGTAAATATTTCTCTTTGAAAACAACCATGAAATATTTCTATCCCATCTGATCATGCTTCCAATCTTACACCACTGAGTCCCACCACTTTCAACTGGGACCTTCCAACATGAACCAAACACACTTCACTCTAACTACCTCATGAGTATAAAGAAACTAGAACATACTCTCTATATTATCAAGACACTCCTCTGCTTCCTGAGGTTCTGTGATACCTCATAAATAAAGAGGCTTGTTTTTAAGGAACTCCTGATATTTTCCCTTTCCAGGACCTATTCACTTTCTCTTACCTGAGCAGGACTAGATCCCATTCCTTATACGAAGTCTTGGATAGCCCAAACCACTACTTCCACTAACCCATGATTAATTGGTGAGGGAGGACTCTCTACAGCCTCTTCTTGTAGTTTCACAAGAATTATTTAGGGATGCATTTTACTAAAATAAGAAACAATCACAAAGAAAAACCATATACACATATTATAAAAATTTCTAGCAACGACAAAAAATCTAAAACACTTATATAAATCAAAACATAACCAAATATATCATAATAACAAGTAAAACCAAACCACTCCACCCCCACCAAGTGTCCATATACAGTCTATGGACTATACATCTCACCTGGAGGAGAAGTCAAACCAAGTCCCAACATCCCATGTAAACTCAAGTCCTATCAAAAGGTGTGTTAGCCAGACAACCCACTCACAAAAAAAACCTCAAACCCTAAAAATCCTATATCTGGTCTATCTTGACTCTTTTCCTAAATAAATTGACCCAAAAAGAGCATAACCTTCTTTGATACCATTTTTTCATGAACCAAGACAGATCTCCATCCAAACTGACACCCGACTTGGTCTGTGGCATGGCTTAAATGGCATTCCCAATCCCCATGGGATGGAAACTAGTGCCAAAGTATCAAAAATATGATTTGGAAACAATTTCACCCATTTATATAACCATAAACAACTAATAAGAATAAACATCACAATAACTAATAAACATAACAAAACAAGGTACAATAATTTTTTAGATTCAAAGTTTATAACTTTAATCAAAACTAAGAGTTCCACAATGGAATAGGAACAAAAAAACTGTCCCAAAAACCTCCATGAAATAAGAGGGTCATCGCCCTCAATCCAAGACCACCAACACCTGTAATAAGTGGAACACTAGCAACCATATCCACCACCACCACCACAATACATATTTCCTTTACCTGGTTCATACATAAAAAATTCTACATAAACTCAAAGGTAAATATAGGGCGTGATCCAAAGACTAATAGCATGCTACCCAAAGGAAAAATTCCATGCTTTAACATTAAAAGACACATAAACATGCACATTTCCATAAGAACATTTGAAACATTTTCAATAAAACATTTTAAGTAAAAATTTCTGAAGAAACACTTTCTAGGTAAAAATATTTTTCTCAAATAATATTTCTTGGAATAAAAATGTACACAAGGTCTACCATATGCTGATGGATAAAACCAAATCTCATAATAATCATGTTACAAGTGAGAACCATGGGTAAATACCTATATGTAACTTGTACAAGTGGGGTACTATAAACCTCATACCTCAATGGTCAAAATCCTTTAAAGAAACTATCAACAACATTCTTGTGCACGATCCATTAGAGAGGATCCCATCCCAAGGTCTAATGGTCTCCATATCATAATCCAAAACAAAAAACATTCCCATGAATGAGCCACTAGAGGGGAACACATCTCAAGGTCTAGTGGTCTTTGATAATATCACATGTTTAGTTAGTGTTGTAATAATCAATCCTTCTAGATGAATCCAGGCTTCAAACACTTCCGATTTAACTAGCATATTAGTTCTAGTTTTCCCACCTAGATACTAAATATTCCCTTTGTGTTCAAATTCAATTTCATATATCACATAAATCAACACTTTCATATACAAATTCCAAGCATCATAAGCACACAAGTAAATCACCTCTTTAAAATTTTAACATTTTCAAATTGATCCAACCAACAAAAGATCACATGGAAACCACCATTTTCCATAAGCAAACCACTTTAAATTTCACAAGCACACCAAAACCATTTGGAAATACATTTCACCCCACTTTCACAGTTTATGAAACTCATTCGTAAACACAAAAATAATAACACATATGGAATCCAACCATTTCCATGGGCAAATCACCCTTTCCAAATCATGTTCACAACAAAATCATTTTTATAACATGATTCATAATTCAAATACACATTTAAGGTGAAAAAAATAATACAACATGAAAAAAACCCATTTATCTAGGAAAATACACTTTCAACACATTAGCACCTTTAAATATCTTTTAAAACACATTTCTCACCTTTCACCCAATGCATAAAACATATTCAAGAAGTACAATAACAAATAACACATGAAATACAACCACTTTCCTTTAGAAAACCCAGTTTTATCACATGTTCATCTCAAAACCTTTCCAAAACATATTTTACACCACACAAAAAATCCATAGAACAAACTTAAGCAACCAAGAAATCATATAAAAATCATATAATAATGTAAAAGCATAGAACCACCTACCTCACACTTGGAAACTTATGGAAACTGATGGAAAACCACAAACACACCACCAAAATACCCTATAAAGGAAATATTTAACAATAATAATCATTATTTCACCCAACATCATAATATTAGACCCTCATTAGGTCAAATAACCCATTAGAAAATAGGAACTCAAGAAATAGGGAAGATGAACCCTAGAAAGAGGGATAAATCAAGAGGGAAATTACTTACTTGATGATACTTGAAGAACTGGGATCAAAACCACCCAAGGATTGAGGCTCAATAGGTCTAAAAAATCTTGGAGGAGGATCCCATGGATATAAATCCTAAATGGGGTGGAGGGGAGGTGTATTAGGGTTAAAATTAAAAAGGGTAAGAAGGTAAATTTTCACTTTTTAATAACCTAGAAAGGCCGCACATTTAGCCTACACATTTTTTCAAATCGTGGAGCAATCTTGCATCCCTCACTATCCAAGAGGAACAAGCCACAACATTAGCCCGCACAGTTTGATAAACAGTGCACCAAATGTGAAGTCGCTACTGTTCAAAACATAATTTGATCACATGCTTACCTGGGCGAGGGAACATGGTTTCCCATAATCGTGCACCAACTGTGAACCACTTACTTTCAATCCCAAAATATATATTTTCACAAAAAAATCATGAGTAAACCCAAGGGATAAATTCAAGATTGAAAATAAATATAAGATTACATTGAAAAGAAAAATCTCAGATGTGACATTTACCTGGTCTAGTCTTTAGTAATCCACACACAATAAAAAATTCCCACAAACCTTCTTAGTGAATAATACTAGAATAACCCATGGAAAAGTTATTTATCTAATAAACCCATGTACCTAATTTACTCAAGATGTACCTTTAATTCTTTCAATTCAACCAGATCCATTCAATATGGATAAATCGACATTGGATCTGTTCCCTATACTAATTCATTAGTGAAACCGACTTGTAACACCCTAAGGTTTTGAAAATAAATATTGAATGCATTTTATAATCTATCCATTAATTTTTTTTCCTCTACCATGTTTTGAATTTTGAAAAAGGGTAATCTAGAGTTGTGATCAGTAACTCATTTGGAGTCTGATAGAACAAACTTGTTTTTGGTGAATAGTAACATACCCTTATGAATAGTAATATGACCCTTATGAATATTAAATAATGATATTATTTTATTTTCTTAAGGTAATAAGATAATGAGATCTTAATTAATTTTTCAATGTGATATAAAACTAATTATACATTTAAAATTGTTATTTTTCGAATTAACTGTGATTTTATTTAAAAATTAAATTAATAATATTTAGAAAATTATTTTTGAAAAACGGAGTTCATTTTTTAATTCTACACAATGAAAAATGGTAGGGGTAATTTTTTTATATTTTTATGAAATTCTTGAATTTTTGATGAATAGTAAAATACGGTAAAATACCATATATTCAAATTATCAGTTAAATACACTATTTATGACATCATAAGTGATTTAAGAACACTTGGTTTGAACTCACATGCACTTATTACTATTAGGGGTCACATTAAACAACACTATTGGTTGTCTTGATGGAAATAAAAAAATAATGAATAAAATATTCAAAATTTACCCCTCTCCTCAACTATAAACCCCCCTCACCCCTTCTTCTATTCACTCCTCAAAGCCTTCAATATCCTCAAATATCTACACAATTACCATTCCCTAGTCACTACCCACATCCAAGAAGCTCTTGGTCTTTCCAAAAGACCAAAACCCCTTCCCTTAAGGAGGTTCTCAAGGAGGTTATTTAAAGAGGTAAAACACCCTTCTTTTTCATTTAGTTTCATTTCAATTTATCTTCTTTTGTTATCCTATCCTAAACTCATCTATCCAAATGACCATGATAACTCCAGTATAATCTATATACTGTAATTATATAATTTTAATTGAAGAACCATCATCAATATTCTTACTCCCTCCCTTTTATTTTTATAAACAAAATCAACATCCATGAGGTTCCAATTTATAACCTTCATGGATGACGAAGTTTCATTCTTCAATTTATCCTTAATTACTGGTCATGAAACCATTTTTATGGTTGAAACAGACTATAATATATTTATTATAACCTAATTAATATTCACTAACCATTATATTTACATATTAGTAATTTTTAGGACAAAACTAGTTCATAATTATCCAAATACTGCCAAATAATCGAAGTAGTTGTCATCTAATGATTCATCCTCATTCCATGTAACCAAATGATAGAAATTACCATTAAAAATTCTTTATGTTCATAAATAATATGTAATTTAAATTCTGGATATTTAAAACCATTCCACATGAACTCCATTACTTAAAAACAAGTGAACTGATTATGAAAATCAAGAAAACGAACACTCCGGAACGACAAAATTCAATATTATAACTTATCAATAAGGAAATAAATGAACTAAACAGAATTACGATAAAATAAATAAATTACTAATAGGTTATTAATTAAGTTATTAATGATTATAATTTAATATTCCAGGACCTTAAATTCAAGATGGGAAAACATTCAGACTTAAGGTAAGGGTTTTCTCACCCGAACCTCCATTTTCATTCGGGTTACTTTTATGGTCTAATTAACTCAATGAAATTCTTGTATATTATTATTTAATCCTAATATAATATGAATTAGTGTTATATATATGTTTAATAACCACAAAACTTCCTTATTTTATGTATAGTTACATGTTTTAAAAGGAACTTTCAAAATTGTTTCCAAAATACAAGCCCAATTCAAGGGAATTTCTCGAATTCTTACCCATTTTCAAGGGCACTCTATAATCTAGTTTTTTGGAAACCATTATACTTATAGAATAAATAATTTTATTATGAAAATAATATATTACTTCACTTATGGTTTTATACAAATATTTTTCCAAAAGAACTATTCTTTTCAAAATAAAAGAGTATTTATCTCAAGAATTGCTTAATGTTTTTATAAGAGTATTTTCGTCTGATCCAACACTCTTGTTGATTATTATGTATTATTGGGTTTAATAATTTATGATTTTATCTTCCATATTTGATTGAATGGTTCATTACTAATTTTATTATGGATGATCTATCCTAAAACCATTCACCATATTACTCGGAATGGTTAGTGATTGGGGAAAGTTAGTTACATTTCATATGATAGTTTCAATATGAATGTATATGTTGTTTATGTTTATCCCAGATCATATGAGGAGTGAATTGGAATTATTATGTGATGGGTGGGGACTGCTATAGCCCCTCTATTCATCAGTATCTCTCATGAGACAAATAGATGCAGAATAGGCCGAGGCCTTTCCCAATTTTATATATGGTTTTGGCTGAGGCCTTAATCATTTTTAGATGTCTTGGATGAGGCCTTGAAAAAATGTTTCAGAATGTCCATCATATGAACTTCCCTCATTATGAATCTAGTAATTAAAAGTTCATGTGGTTATTTGACTAGTAGAATACCCATGATTATGTTTTATTATGGCATTATTTACTCAGCTCATATTCCTACCATAATGTGTTCAACTTTATTATTTATAAAGGAATGTGTTTTAAATTATTCACCTTGACTAATGTTTATTTTTATGTTATCTTTAACTGTATTGCTTAATCTTACTAAGCATTTGATCTCACCCCTTTCTTATGTTTCATTTTCCTAGGATATGAAGAAGTTAGTTATGAGTGACTTACAGGCATAATCTAGGAGGCTTGGATGCTTCTAATGGAATAAATTGGTGTTATATTTCCCTTAATGATGTAATGTTAAAATTATATATGTATCTTGTTTCTGAAAGATACTAAACTATTTGGTCCTTTGGGATACATATTACTTGTTTATATGACAATGTCATAAAATAAGGCACCAGCTCTGGGAAACTGGGGTAGGGTCCTTATAGTTGGTATCAAAGGAGGTTTAGTAGAAAACTTGGAAACTATATTTAGAAAACATTGATTAGGGAAAAAATCCCTAAAATAGTCTTTGAGGATAAGCATACAAGAACATACTAGTATTTTGTTAAGGAATATATTATGTGGATATTTCTAGGAAATACATCCCTGTCTGGATACAAACTGGTAGAGGTGGATCTGACATATATGTACCTAGGAGTGAAAGATCTGACAAGGAGTTTCGGGCTTGACCTAGGGTATCCTAGTACATGAAAATGGTCCTTAATACACTCTTGTTATTGACACTCCTAGGGGATATTCTTAGGATAATTTAAATTTTATTTACAAGCCATTATGAAGGATTTAATGGTAAATTTTTTCTCAAAGAAACCATTTTTGTGATTTTGGGATTATCCATGCATAGGATCTCAATTTATGCTAAGTATTTTGTTAAGTTAAGATTATACATTATAATTCATAACCTAATCTAGTGTATTCCATCATCTAGAAATTGAACATAGTAGAAGAAATGGAAACCACATGAACACACATATCCCATGTAGGGATTTCCTTCCAACGCAAGATAATGATGTAGGATCTGGTGCTGCGACTGATGTAGAGCAGCTTGTAACTATACTGGGACAACTTACTCATGTTATGAACAATAAACTTACCCATATGGAGCATCCAGATCCTACATGTGGAGGATCTTTGTTAGATCTCTTTATGAGACAACAACCTCCATCATTCAATGGGTCTACAAACCCATTTGTTGTTAAACAGTGGATAAGTTCCCTAGAGAAGATATTTCTTGCTTTGGGATGTAACGAAAGAGAGAAGGTCGTCATGGAAGTTTATCATCTATTTGGAGATGAAGATCAGTGGAGTTCATTAATCCAAGAAAAAAAGTAGGAGGAAGAGATATAAGCGATTTAATGGTGGGAATTTAAGGAAATATATCTAGAGAAATACTTTCCTTATGAAAAACGAGCAGATATGAAAAGTTAGTTTCTAAATTTGAATCAAAAGGAAGATGATAATGTTGCAAAGTATGAATCTAGATTCACAAGGTTATCCAATCATGCTGTGGAGTACATAAAAAATCTGAGGAGAAATATTGATCGATTCGTTGATGGACTAAAGCCATTCCTCTAGTAGGCTCTGGTCTCCCAAAGTTTCTTATCATATGAAGATATAGTTTCATGTGCTATCAAGACAGAAAAGGAAATTTCTAAGTCTTATGACTTTAAGGGAAAGAAAGAGAATAAGAGGGATGCTGAAAACTCTATAAAAGGAAATAAGGAACATGGAATAAGGTAAGAGTTGAATTTACACCCTGTGATAATTGTGGAAAGAAACATCCTAGTGCATGCTTAAAAGTAAAAAGAGTATGCTAAAAATGTGGACAGAAAGTCCATCTTGCTAGTGATTGTAAGGGGGATAAAGAAGCCATTAATGTTCAATTCTATAATTTTCAGGTGATGGTACACTATGCTAATGATTTTCCAAAGTGTCAAGAAAACTTGCAACAGAAAAGGCCAAGGGAGTAGGGACAAGCTTATGTGATCACAACTGCTGATATTGAAGCTCCTAATGAAGTGGTGGTAGGTACATTAATTGTTTCATCAAACTTAGCAAATGCTTTATTTGATTCTGGATCTTCGCATTCATTTATATCTTCCTAGTTTGTCAAGAAAATTAGACATGTTCAATTTTATTTAATAAAGGAGTTATCATCCAACACTCCTAGTGGATGTATCATTGCAAAAAAGGTGTGTCAATCAGCCCCCTCACGTCACATAAACTTGATTTAGTTTCTAACCATATCATCATACCAATGATTTACTTTGATAAAATTCTTGGTATGAATTGGCTATCAAATTATGATGCAAATATTTATTTCAAGAAGAAGGAAGTTACAATTTTTGAGAATGGTATAGAATCCCATATCTTTAGAGAAGAAACCTCACCATCTAATTCTAATCTATATCTACCCCCAGTAGCTCTACTGATTCAATTATTAGGGAGGAAGGGAATTCAATAACTATGGTTGAGGGAAAGAATGTTCAAATATAATATGTATCTATTGTGCAAGAATATATTTATGTCTTTCCAGGAGATTTACCTGGACATCCTCTAGAGTGGGAAATTTAATTTTCCATTAACTTAATTCCTAGTTCAAGGACCATATCAAAGACCCCTTATATAATGGACACTGTGGAGTTGGTGGAACTAAAGAAACAACTAGATGAATTGAGTGATAAAGGATTTATTCGCCCTAAAGCTTCTCCATGGGGATCCCCTGTTCTTTTTATTAAGAAGAAAGACGGGTCTATGAGGTTGTGCATTGACTATAGGGAGGTCAATGCTATAACAATAAAGAACAAGTATATCCCCTACCTCGCATTGATGATTTATTTGTTTAACTTCATGGAGCCCAATATTTTTCAAATATTGATCTTTGATTTGGATATCATCAGTTTCTTGTAAGGAATTAAGGCATTCCAAAAAAAGCATTCCGAACCAGGTACGGGCATTATGAGTTTACAATAATGCCTTTTGGACTAACTAATGCACCATCTATTTTCATGGATATAATGGATATATTTTTCAAGGAATATCTTGATGACTTTGTGGTGGTGTTTATTGATGATATCCTCGTATAATCTAAAATCTTTGAAGATCATGAAAATCACTTGCTCACTATTCTGAATACTCTTAGAAGAAATGAATTATATGGGAAGTTTAACAAGTGTGATTTTTGGATTCAATCAGTTTCCTTTCTGGGCCACATTGTCTCTAAGGATGGAATATCTGTAGATCCTACGAAGACAAAAGATGTGCAATAATGGACTACTCTAATCAACATAACTGAGGTACGTAGTTTTATTGGTTTAGTAGGTTATTATCGGCGTTTCATTTAGAAATTCACCTATTTAGCCAATGCAATAACCAAGATTACACAAAAAGGGGTTAAGTTTGTATGGACAAAGGAATGTGAAGAATGTTTTAAAGAATTGAAGAGAATATTAGTGAATTCTCCAATCTTGAATCTACTATCAGGGAATGATGGATTTGTGATCTTTAGCGATGAGTCAAAGAAAGAAATTGGATGTGTCCTTATGCAGAATGATAGAGTGATTGCCTATGAACCTAGGCAGCTAAAAATTCATGAAAAAAACTATCCAACTCATGATCTTGAGTTAGCAGTAGTAATCTTTTCTCTAAATATTTGGAGACATTACCTCTACGGAAAAAAATGTGAGATATATATAGATCATAATAGTTTGAAATATATCTTCTCATAGAAAGAACTCAAAACGAGACAAAGGAGATGGATTGAGCTACTCAAGGATTATGATTTCACAATACACACCACCCAAGGAAGGAAAATAAGGTGGCATATGCTTTGAGTAGAAAGGACCACATAATTCTGAACAAGATGAGAGTTGAAAGGGATCCTTTGTTCATGGATCTAGTAAATATGGATATGGGAATTATCAAGGAAGGTAACACATCACTAATTTTTTAAATGGTTTCCATACCTTCTTTACTGAAAAGGATAAAAAGTTCTCAGGCTGATGATGAGGAGTTTCAAAAGAAAATTAAAGCTGTAAATGATGAGAAGTTGATTGAATTCATATATGAAGTTGGAATTTTGAAATTCGGAAAGAGGCATTGTGTTCCCTCTATTACTAAGCTAAATAGGGAACTATTGGATGATGCTCATAGATCAAATTTCTCTATACACCCTGGTAGCACAAAGATGTATATAGATCTAAAGGAACATTTTGGGTGGGAAACCATGAAGAGGGATATTGATGATTATGTGATGAGATGTTTGGTTTGTCAACAAGTGAAGGTTGGAAGACAATGTCCTGGAGAAGTCATGCAATCCCTTCCTATTCCTATGTGTAAATGGGATGATATTACAATGTAATTTGTCATGGGTCTACCAAAGACTCCAAGAAAGAATGATGCGATATGGGTCATTGTTGGACATCTTACAAAATAATCACATTTTATTGCTATAAGAGAAGATTTACCACTTGAACATTTAACAAGACTATATATTAATGAAGTTTTAAGACTTCATGGTGTACCCTTATCAATTGTTTTTGATTGTGATTCCTGTTTTACATCACAATTGTGGAAAAGTCTTCAGAATTCAATAGATACTGATCTTCATTTAACCACTACCTACCAACCAAAAACTGATGGACAATCAGAACAGACTATTCAAACTTTGGAAGACATGTTGAGGTCTTGTTCACTTGACTTTCAAGGATTGTGGGATCAATATTTATCTCTCGTAGAATTTTCCTATAACAATACCCCCTATTCAAGTATTCAGATGACAGTATATGAAGCGTTATATCGAAAGAGATTCTGTACACCAACTTGATGAGATTATGCTGGTGAAAGAAAGCTCATAGGCCCAGAACTTGTTGAGGAAACAACTAAAAAGGTTAAGATTATCCAAACCCATATCAAAACAACTCAAAGTAAGAAAAAGAGCTATATTGATAACTGAAGGAGGGATTTTTAATTTCAAGAAGGAGAACATGTTTTCTTAAAGGTATCTCCATGGAAGGGTATTATAGGATTCAGTAAGAAGGGAAAATTAAATCCTAGGTACATCAGAACTTTTGAAATTCAAGACCAAATTGGAGTCGTAGCTTACTGTTTGGAAATGCTGCCAAGTCTCTCCAAAGTTCAAAATGTGTTCCATGTGTCAATGTTAAGGAAATACATTCTAGACCCAACACATGTACTCACTTATGAAGAAATAGAACATGAGCCCGATCTGTCTTATTGTGAAGAGCTTATCAAGATTCTTGATACCATAGAACAATTATTGAGAAATCGTATGACTTGTTTGGTAAAGGTTCTTTGGAGGAACCATAAGATGGAGGAAGCAACATGGGAGCCCGAGGAGCTTATGTTGAAGACGTACCCAAATCTTTTTAGGTACCATTTTGTGAATTTTGAGGATGAAATTTTGTAAGGAGGGGAGAATATAACACCCCAATGTTTTGAAAATAAATATTTAATGCATTTTATAATTTATACATTAAACACAAATTTTCCTCTACCATGTTTTGAATTTTAAAAATGGTCATCTAGAGTTGTGATCAGTAAGTCATTTAGAGTCTGATAGAACAAATTTTATTTTTAGTGAATAGTAACATACCTTTACGAATAGTAATATGAATAGTAATATGACCCTTATTAATAGTAAATAATGATATTATTTTATTTTCTTAAGGTAATAAGATAATTAGATCTTAATTAATTTTTCAATATGATATAAAACTAATTATACCTTTAAAATTGTTATTTTTAGAATTAACTATGATTTTATCTAAAAATTAAATTAATAATATTTAGAAAATTATTTTTGAAAAATGGTGTTTATTTTTGAATTCTACAGATCGAAAAATGGTAGGGGTGAATTTTTGGGATTTTTCTGAAATTCTTGAATTTTTGATGAATAGTGAAACACGGTAAAATACCATATATTCAAATTATCAGTTAAATATACTATTTATGACATCATAAGTGATTTAAGGCCACTTGGTTCGAACTCACATGCACTTATTACTATTAGGGGTCACATGAAACAACACTATTGGTTTTCTTGATGGAAATAATAAAATAATGAATAAAATATTCAAAATTTACCCCTCTTCTCCACTATAAACCCCCCTCACTCCCTCTTCTCTTCACTACTATAAGCCTTAAATCTCCTAAAATATCCGCCCAATTACCCTTCCCTAGTCACTCCCGACATCCAAGAATCTCTTGGTCTTTCCAAAAGACCAAAACCCCTTCCCTTAAGGAGGTTCTCAAGGAGGTTATTTCAAGAGGTAAATCACCCTTCTTTTTCATTTAGTTTCATTTCAATTTATCTTTTTTTTACCATATCCTCACCTCCTCTATACAAATGACCATGATAACTCCAGAATCATCTATATACTAGAATTATATCATGTTAATAGAAGAACCATCATCAAAATTCTTACTCACTCCCTTTTATTTTTATAAATGAAATCAACGTCCATGAGGTTCCAATTTATAACCTTCATGGAGGAAGAAGTTTCGTTCCTAAATTTCTCCTTCATTTATGGTCATTAAACCATTTTGATGGTTGAACCAGACTATAATATATGTATTATAACCTAATTAATATTTATTAACTAGTATATATACATATTATTAATTTTTATGACAAAACTAGTTCATAATAATCCAAATACCGCCAAATAATCGAAGTGGTTGTCATCTAATGATTCATCCTCATTCCATGTAACATAATGATATAAATGACCATTAACAATTCTGAATTTTCATAAATGATATTTAATTTCAATTCTGGAGATTTACAACCATTCCACATGAACTGCATTACTTAAAAACAAGTGAATCGATTATGAAAAACAAGAAAACAAACACTCCAGAATGACGAAATTCGATATTATAACTTATCAATAAGGACATAAATAAACTAAATAGAATTAGGATAAACTAAATATATGTATAATAGGTTCTTAATTAATTTATTAATGAGTATAATTTCATATTCTAGGACCTTAAGTTAAAGAGAGTAACACATTCAAACTTAAGGTAAGAGTTTTCTCACCCAAACCTCCATTTTCATTCGGGTTACTTTTATTGTCTAATTAACTCAATGAAATTCTTGTATATTATTATGTAATACTCATAAAATATGTGTTTGTGTTATATATATTTTTACCAGCCATAATCCTTCCTTATTTTATGGATAGTTACATGTTTTAAAAGAAACTTTCAAAATTGTTTCCAAAATACAAGCCTGATTCAAGGGAATTTCTCAAATTCTTACCTATTTTCAAGGGCACTATATAATATGTTTTTTTGTAAACCATTATCCTTATAAAACCACTAATTTTATTATGAAAATACTATATTACTTCACTTCTAGTTTTATTCAAATATTTTTCTAAAATAACTATTCTTTTCAAAATAAAAGGGTATTTTTCTCAAGACTTGCTTAATGATTTTATAAGAGTATTTTCGTATGATTCAACACTCTTGTTGATTATTATATATTATTTGGTTTAATCATTTATGATTTCATCTACCATATTTTATTTAATGGTTTATGACTGATTTTATTGTTAATTATCTATCCTAAAACCATTCATCATATTACTTGGAATGGTTAGTGATTGGGGAAAGTTAGTTACATTTCATATGATAGATTCAATATGAATGTATATGTTGTTTATGTTTATCACTACTCATATGAGAAATTAATTGGACTTATTATGTGATGGTTGGGGGATTCTATAGCCCCTCGATGCATCGGTAGGTCTCATGAGACAAATATACATGGAATTGGACGAGACCTTTCCCAATTTGATATATGGTTTTGGACAAGGCCTTAATCATTTTTAGACATCTTGGTCGAGGACTTGAAAAAATGTTTCAGAATGTATGTCATATGAACTTAACTCATTATGAATCTAGTAATTGAAATTTCATGTGGTTATTCGACTAGTTGAATACCCATGATTATGTTTTATTATGGCATTATTTACTCAGCTCATATTCCTGCCATAATTTGTTCAAGTTTATTACTTATAAAGGTGTGTGTTTTAAATTATTCACCTTGCCTAATGTTTATGTTTATTTTATCTTCCTCTATATTTCTTACTCTTACTAATCATTTGAGATGACCCCTTTCGTATTTTTTATTTCCCAAGATATAAAGAAGTGTGTTATGAGTGACTTATAGGCATAATCAAGGAGGATTGGATGTTTCTAATGGAATAAATTAGTGTTGTATTTCCCTTAATGATGTAATATTAAAATTATATATGTATCTTATTTACAAAATCTACTAAAATAATTGGTCCTTTGGGATACATATTCCTTGTTTATATACCAACTGTAAGGAGACAACCTGAGTTGACACTCATAGGGGATATGTTTATGGAAATTCACATTTTCTTTAGAAGCCATTATGAAGGATTTAAATGTAAATTTTTCCTCAAAGAAACCATTTTTGTGATTATGGGATTATCCATGTGTAGGAGCTCAATTTATGCTAAGTATTTTGTTAAGTTAAGATTATACATTATGATTCATAACCTAATCTAGTGTATACCATCATCTAGAAATGGATCCTAGTGGAAGAAATGGAAACCACATGAACACGCGTATCCCATGTAGGGATTGCCCTCCGATGAAAGATAATGATGTAGGATCTGGTGTTGCGATTGGTGTAGAGCTGCTTATAAATATACTGGGACAACTTACTCAGGTTATGAATAATAACCTTACCTGTATGGAGCATTCGGATCCTCCACATGGAGTATCTTTGTTAGATCACTTTATGCAACAACAACCTCCATCATTCAATGGGAATACAACCCCATTTGTTGCTGAACAATGGATAATTTCCCTAGAGAAGATATTTCTTGCTTTGGGATGTAACAAAAGAGAGAAGGTCATCATGGAAGTTTATCATATATCGGGAGATGCAGATCAGTGGTGGTCATTAATCCAAAAGACAAAGGAGGAGGAAGAGATAAAAGAGATGGAATGGAGGGACTTTAAGGAAATATTCCTAGAGAAATACTTTCCTCATGAATAGTGAGTGGATATGGAAAGGCAGTTTCTGAATTTGAATCAAAATGGAGATGATAATGTTGCAAAGTATGAAGCTAACTTCACAAGGTTAACAAGGCATGCTGTGAACTACATACCAAATCCAAGGAGCAAGATTGATCGATTCTTTGATGGACTAAAACCATTCCTCTGGTAGGCTCTGGTCTCCCAAATTTTCTCATCACATGAAGATATAGTTTCATGTGATATCAAGATGGAAAAGGAATTTTCCATGTCTTATGACTTTAAGGGAAATTAAGAGAATAATAGGGTTACTGAAAACTCTGGAAAAATAAATAAGGAAACAAAGAAGAAGGGAAGAGTTGAATTTACACCCTGTGGAAATTGTGGAAAGAAACACCCTGGTGCCTTCTTAAAAGGAAAAGAAGTATGCTAAAAATGTGGAAAAGAATTCCATCTTGATAGTGATTTTAAGGGGAATAAAGAATCCATTAATGTTCAATGCTATAATTTTCAGGAGATGGGACACTATGCTAATGATTTTCCAAAGCATCAAGGAAACATGAAACAGAAAAGGCCAAGGTAGAAGGGACAAGCTTATATGATCACAACTGCTGATATTAAAGTTCCTAATGAAGTGGTGGAAGGTACATTAATCATTTCATCAAACTTAGCCAATGATTTATTTGATTATGGATCGTCGCATTCATTTATATCTTCCCAGTTTTCCAGGAAAATTAGACATGTCCAATTTGATTTAATAAAGGATTTATCAGTCAAAACTCCTAGTGGATGTATCATTGTAACAAAGGTGTGTTGATCAGTCCCCCTCATGTCATATAAACATGATTTAGTTTCTAACCTTATCATCATAACAATGATTTAATTTTATATAATTCTTGGTATGATTTGGCTATCAAATTATGATGCAAAGATTTATTACAAGAGGAAGGAAGTTACAATTTTATAGAATGGTGTAGAATCTATTATCTTTAGAGAAGAAACCTTACCATCTGATTCTCATCTATATACACCCCCAATAGCTCTACTGAATTCAATTATTGGGGAGGAAGGTAATGAAATAACTATGGTTTAGGAAAAGAATGTTCAAATAGAAGATGTACTTGTTGTGTAAGAATATATTGATGTCTTTCTAGAGGATTTACCTGGACATCCTCCAGAGTGGGAAATTGATTTTTACATTGACTTAATTCCTGGTTTAAGGACCATATCAAAGACCCCTTATAGAATGGACACTGTGGAGTTAGTGGAACTAAAGAAAAAACTAGAGGAATTGAGTGATAAAGTATTTATTCGCCCTAGAGTTTCTCCATGGGGATCCCCTATTCTTTTCATTAAGAAGAAATATGGGTCAATGAGGTTGTGTATTGACTACAGGGAGATCAATGCTATAACAATAAATAATAAGTATCCCCTACCTTGCATTGATGATTTATTCGATCAACTTCATGGAGCCCAATATTTTTCGAAGATTGATCTTCAATCTGAATATCATCAGTTTCTTTTGAGGAATGAAGAAATTCCAAAAATAGAATTTCGAACCAGGTACAAGCATTACGAGTTTATAGTAATGCCTTTTGGACTAAATAGTAAACTATCTATTTTCAGGGATATAATGAATAAAGTTTTCAATTAATATCTTGATGACTTTATGGTGGTGTTTATTGATGATATCCTGGTATACTCTAAAAGATATGAAGATCATGAAAATCAGTTGCGCACTATTCTGAAGACTCTTAGAAGAAATGAATTATATGGGAAGTTTAACAAGTGTGATTTTTGGATTAAATCACTTTCCTTTTTGGGCCACATTATCTCTATGTATGGAATATCTATAGATCCTATGATGGCAAAGGATGTGCAATAATTACCTACTCCAATGAACATAACTGAGGTACATAGTTTTATTGGTTTAGGAGGTTATTATCGGCGTTTCGTTTAGAACTTCACCCGTTCATCCAACCCAATAACCAAACTTACATGAAAAGGGGTTAAGTTTGTATGGACAAAGGAATGTGAAGAATGTTTTAAAGAATTGAAGAGAATATTATGGAATGCTCCTATCTTGACTCTACTATCATGGAATGATGGATTTGTGATATTTAGCGATGCATCAAAGAAAGGACTTGGATGTGTCCTTATGTAGAATGATAGAGTGATTGCCTATGCATCTAGGCATATAAATATTCATGAACAAAAATATCCAACTCATGATATTAAGTTAGCAGTAGTAATATTTTCTCTGAAGATTTGGATACATTACTTATATGGAGAAAAATGTGAGATATATACAGATTATAAAAGTTTGAAATATATCTTCTCACAGAAAGAACTCAACATGAGACAAAGGATATGTTTTGAGCTACTCAAGGATTATTATTGCACAATACACTACCACCCGAGGAAGGAAAATAAGGTGGAAGATGCTTTGAGTATAAATGACCACGAAATTCTAAACCAGATGAGATTTTAAAGGGATCCTTTGTTCATGGATCTAGTAAAGATGGATATGGAAATTATCAAGGAAGGTAACACATCACTACTTTTTCAAATGGTTTCTAAACCTTCTTTATTGGAAAGGATAAAAAGTTCTTAGGCTGATGATGAGGAGTTTCAAAAGAAAATTAAAGCTATAAATTATGGGAAGTTTATTGACTTAGTATATGAAGGTGGAATTTTAAAATTCAGAAAGAGGATTTGTGTTCCTGCTATTCTTAATCTAAAGATAGAAATATTGGATGATGATCATATATCTAATTTCGCTATACACCCTGGTATCACAAATATGTATAGAGATCTAAAGGAACATTTTTGGTGAGAAAACTTGAATATGGAGATTGCAGATTATGTGACGAGATGTTTGGTTTTTCAATAGGTGAAGTCTGGAAGACAACGTCCTGGGGGATTCATGAAACCCCTTCCTATTCCAATGTGGAAATGGAATGATATTACAATGGAATTTTTCATGGGAATACCAAAGAATCTAAGAAATAATGACACGATATGGGTCATTGTTGACCGTCTTAGAAAATCAGCACATTTTCTTGCAATAAGAGAAGATTTACCACTTGAACGTTTATAAAGACTATATATTAATGAAGTTGTAAGACTTCATGGTGTAACCTTATAAATTGTTTCTGATTGTGATTCTCATTTTACATCACAATTATAGAAAAGTATTAAGATTTACCTAGATACTGATCTTCATTTGAGCACTTCCTACCACCCACAAACTAATGGACAATTAGAACGGACTATTCAAACTTTGGAAGACATGTTGAGGTCTTGTTAACTTGACTTTCAAGGTATGTGGGATCGGTATTTACATCTCATAGAATTTTCTTATAACAATAGCTTCCATTCGAGTATTCATATGACACCATATGAAGCATTATATGGAAAGAGATGTCATACACCAACTTGTTAGGATGATGTTGGTGAAAGAAAGCTTGTAGGTCTGGAACTTGTTGAGGAAACAACGGAAAAGGTTAAGATTATCCAAACCCACATCAAAACAGCTCAAAGTAGGCAAAAGAGCTATGTTGATAACCAAAGGAGGGATTTTGAATTTCAAGGAGAACTTGTTTTATTAAAGGTATCTCCATGTAAGGGTATTATAGGATTCGGTAAGAAGGGAAAATTAAATCCCAGGTACATCACACCTTTTGAAATTCTAGACCCAATTGGAGTCATAGCTTACCGTTTGGAAATGCAGCCAAGTCTCTCCAAAGTTCACAATGTGTTCCACGTGTCAATGTTAAGGAAATACATGCCAGATCCAACACAAGTACTCACCTATGAAGAAATAGAACTTGATCCCGATCTGTCTTATTGTGAAGAGCCTATCAATATTCTTGATACCATAGAACAAGTATTGATAAATCATACAACTCGTTTGGTAAAGGTTCTTTGGAGGAACCATAAGATGGAGGAAGCAACATGGGTGCCTAAGGAGCTTATGTTGAAGAAATACCTGAATCTTTTTAGGTAACATTTTGTGAATTTCAAGGACTAAATTTTTTTGAGGGGAGAATGTAACACCCCAAGATTTTGAAAATAAATATTTAATGCATTTTATAATCTAACTATTAAACACAAATTTGCCTCTACTATTTTTTGAATTTTGAAAAACGGTCATCTAGAGTTGTGATCAGTAAGTCATTTGGAGTCTGATAGAACAAACTTGATTTTTGGTGAATAGTAACATACCCTCATGAATAGTAATATGACCCTTATAAATAGTAAATAATAATAATATTTTATTTTCTTAAGGTAATAATATATTGAGATCTTAATTAATTTTTCAATGTGATATAAAACTAATTATACCTTTAAAATTGTTATTTTTCAAATTAACTATGATATTATTTAAAAATTAAATTAATGATATTTAGAAAATTATATTTGAAAAATGGATTTAATTTTTGAATTCTACATGTTGAAAAATAGCAGGGCTGATTTTTTGGGATTTTTCTGAAATTCGGGAATTTTTGATGAATAGTGAAATATGGTTAAATACCGTATATTCAAATTATCAGTTAAATACACTATTTATGACATCATAAGTGATATAAGTCCACTTGGTTCAAACTCAAATGAACTTATTACTATTAGGGGTCACATGAAACAATACTATTGGTTGTCTTGATGGAAATAATAAAATAATGAATAAAATATTCAAAATTTACCCCTCTCCTCCACTATAAAACCCCCTCACTCCCTCTTCTCTCCACTACTCTAAGCCTTGAAGATGCTAAAATCTCTGAGAAATTAACATTCCCTAGTCACTCCCCACATCCAAGAATCTCTTGTTCTTTCCAAAAGACCAAAACCCCTTCCCTTAAGGAGGTTATTTCAAGAGGTAAAGCACCCTTCTTTTTCATTTAGTTTCATTTCAATTTATCTTCTTTTGTTATTTTCTCCTCGTCTCCTATATCAAAATGACCATTATAACTCCAGTATCATCTATATACTATAATTATATCATGTTAATGGAATAACCATCATCAATATTCTTAAACCCTCCCTTTTATTTTTATAAATGAAATCAACATCCATGAGGTTTCGATTTATAACCTTCATAGACGACGAAGTTTCGTTATTCAATTTATCCTTCATTATGGGTCATAAAACCATTTTTATGGTTGAAACAAACTATAATATTTTTATTATAACCTAATTAATATTCAGTAACCAGTATATGAACATATTATTAATTTTTAAGACAAAACTAGTTCATAATAACCCAAATACCGCCAAATAATCGAAGTGGTTGTCATCTAATGATTCATCCTCATTCCATGTAACCAAATGATATAAATGAACATTAACAATTCTGTATGTTCATAAATAATATTTAATTTCAATTATGAAGATTTACAACCACTCCACATGAACTCCATTACTTAAAAAAACAAGTGAACCGATTATGAAAATCAAGAAAACGAACACTTCAGAACGACAAAATTTGATATTATAAATTATCAATAAGAAAATAAATAAACTAAAAATAATTATGATAAAATAAATAAATTTCTAAAATTTTATGAATTAATTTATTAATGAGTATAATTTCATATTCTAGGACCTTAAGTTCAAGAGGGGAACACATTCGAACTTAAGGTAAGGGTTTTCTCACCCGAACCTCCATTTTCATCTGGGTTAATTTTATTGTCTAATTACCTAAATTAAATTCTTGTATATTATTATTTAATCCTCATAAAATCTGTGTGAGTGTTATATATATTTTTACCAACCATAACCCTTCATTATTTTATTGATAGTTACATGTTTTAAAAGGAAATTTCAAAATTGTTTCCAAAATACAAGCCCGATTCAAGGGAATTTCTCAAATTCTTACCTATTTTCAAGGGCACTCTATAATCTATTTTTTTGGAAACCATTATCCTTATAAAATTAATAATTTTATTATTAAAATACCATCTTACTTCACTTCTGGTTTTATACAAATATTTTTACAAAAGAACTCTTATTTTCAAAATAAAAGTGTATTTATCTCAAGAATTGCTTAATGACTTTATAAGAGTATTTTCGTCTGATTAAACACTCTTGTTGATTCTTATGTATTATTGGGTTTAATAATTTATGATTTCATATACTATATTTTTTTAAATTATTTATGAATAATTTTATTGTGGATGATCTACCCTAAAACCATTCACCATATCACTCGGAATGGTTAGTGATTGGGGAAAGTTAGTTACATTTCATATAATAGTTTCAATATGAATGTATATGTTGTTTATGTTTATATATACTCATATGAGGAATGAATTGGACTTATTATGTGATAGGTGGGGCCCTCTATATCCCCTCTACGAATTTTTGGGTCTCATGAGACAAATATACATGGAATTGGCCGAGACCTTTCCCAATTTGATATATGGTTTTGGCCGAGGCCTTAATCATTTTTAGACGTCTTGGACAAGGCCTTAAAAAAATGTTTCAGAATGTCCGGAATATGAACTTCCCTCATTATTAAGCTTGTAATTTAAAGTTCATATGGTTATTCAATTAGTATAATACCCATGATTATTTTTTATTATGACATTATTTACTCAGCTCATATTCCTACCATAACGTGTTCAAGTTTATTATTTATAAAGGCATGTGTTTTAAATTATTCACCTTTACTAATGTTTATGTTTATGTTATCTTCCGCTGTATTACTTTCTCTTACTAAGCATTTGAGCTCACCCATTTCTTATGTTTTATTTTCCTAGGATATGAATAAGTTAGTTATGAGTGACTTACAGGCATAATCTAGGAGGCTTGGATGTTTCTAATGGAATAAATTAGTGTTGTATTTCCCTTCATGATGTAATGTTAAACTTTTATATGTATCTTGTTTCCAAAAGCTACTAAACTAGTTGGTCCTTCGGGATACATATTCCTTATTTATATTCCAATGTAATAAAATAAGGCACCAGCTCTGGGCAACTGGGGTCGGGTCCTTACAGTTGGTATCAAAGGAGGTTTAGTAGAAAACATGGAAACTATATTTAGAAAATGTTAATTAGGGAACAATCCCCTATGATATTCTTTGAGGATAAGCATAAAATAACATCCCAGTGTTTTGGTAAGGAATAGATTATGTAGATCTTTCTAGAAAATGCATCCCTGTTTGGATTCAAACAGGTAGAGGTGGATCTGGAATAGATATACCTAGGAGTGAAAGATCCGATAAGGAGTTTTGGGCTTGACCTAGGATATCCTAGTACACAAAAATGGTCCTTAATAGACCCTTGGTATTGACACTCCCGAAGGATATGCTTAGGATAATTCAAATTTTATTTACAATCCATTATCAAGGATTTAAATGTAATGTTTTCCTCAAAGAAACCATTTTTGTGATTATGGGATTAGCCATGCGTAGGATCTCAATTTATGCTAAGTATTTTGTTAAGTTAAGATTATAAATTATGATTCATAACCTAATCTAGTGTATTCCATCATCTAGAAATGTCACATAGTAGAATAAATAGAAACTGCATGAACACGTGTATCCCATGTAGAGATTTCCCTCCGACGTAAGATAATGATGTAAGATCTGGTGCTGCGACTAGTGCAGAGCAGCTTATAACTATATTGGGAAAACTAACTCAGGTTATGAACAATAACCTTACCCTAATGGAACATCCGCATCCTCCATGTGGAGGAGCTTTTTTAGATCTATTTATGCAACAACAACCTCCATCATTCAATGGGACTATAAAACCATTTTTGTTGAACAATGGAGAAGTCCCCTAGAGAAGATATTTCTCTTTTTGGGATGTAATGAAAGAGAGAAGGTCATCATGGTAGTTTATCATCTATCGGGAGATATGGATTAGTGGTGGTTGTTAATCCAAAACACAAAGGAGGAGGAAGAGATAGAAGATATGGAATGGAGGGACTTTAAGTAAATCTTCCTAGATAAATACTTTCCTCATGACCGGCGAGCGGATATGGAAAGACAATTTTTGAATTTGAAGCAAAAGGAAGATGATAATTTTTAAAAGTATGAAGCTAACTTCACAAGGTTAGAAAGGAATTATATGGACTACATAAAAAATCCGAGGAGCAATATTGATCGATTCTTTTATGGACTAAAGTCATTCCTCTATCAGGATCTGGTCTCCCAGAGTTTCTCATCATATGAATATATAGTTTCATGTGGTATCAATATAGAAAAGGAATTTTCCAAGTGTTATGAATTTAAGATAAATCAATAGAATAAGAGGGCTTCTAAAAATTCTATAAAAGGAAATAAGGAAACAGGGAAGAAGTGAAGAGTTGAATTTACACCCTGTGACAATTGTGGAAAGAAAAACCATGGTGCCTGCTTAAAAGGAAAAGGAGTATGCTACAAATGTGGAAAAAAGGTCTTCTTGTTGGTGATTGTAAGGTGAATAAAGAATCCATTAATTTTCAATGATATAATTTTCAGGATATGGGATACTATGCTAATGATTCTCCAAAGCATCAAGGAAACATGCAACAAAAAAGGACAAGGGAGCAGGTACAAGATTATATGATAACAACTGCTGATATTTAAGTTCCTAATGAAGTGGTGTTAGGTACATTAATCATTTAATCAAGCTTATCCAATGATCTATTTGATTCTATATCGTCTCATTCATTTATATCTTCCCAGTTTTCCAAGAAAATTAGACATGTCTAATTTTATTTAATAAAGGAGTTATTAATCAAAACTCATAGTGGATGTATCATTGTAACAAAGGCGTGTCAATCAGTCCCCCTCATGTCACATAAACATGATTTAGTTTCTAACCTTATCATCATACCAATGATTGACTTTGATATAATTCTTGGTATGAATTGGCTATCAAATTATGATGCGAAGATCTATTGCAAGGGGAAGGAAGTTAATTTTTTTGAGAATGGTGTAGAATCCCTTATCTTTATAGAAGAGACCTCGCTATCTGATTCTCATCTAGATCCACCCCCAGTAGCTCTACTGAATTCAATTATTGTAGATGAAGGGAATTCAATAACTATGGTTGAGGAAAATAATGTTCAAATAGAATATGTACCTACTGTTCAAGAATATATTGATGTCTTTCCAGAGGATTTACCTGGACATCCTCCAGAGTGGGAAATTAAGTTTTCCATTGACTTAATTCATGGTTCAAGGCCCATATCAAAGACCCCTTATAGAATGAACACTATAGAGTTAGTGGAACTAAATAAGAAACTAGAGGAATTGAGTGATAAAGGATTTATTCTCCCTAGAGTTTCTCCATGGGGAGCCCCTGTTCTTTTCGTTAAGAAGAAAGATGGGTCTATGAGGTTGTGAATTGACTACATGGAGATCAATGATATAACAATAAAGAACAAGTATCCCCTACCATGCATTGATGATTTATTTGACCAACTTCATGAAGCCAAATATTTTTCAAAGATTGATCTTCAATCTGGATATCATCAGTTTCTTGTGAGGAATGAAGACATTACAAAAAGAGCATTCCAAACCATGTACGGGAATTACGAGTTTATATTAATGCCTTTTGGACTAACTAATGCACCATCTATTATCATGGATATAATGAATAGAGTTTTCAAGGAATATATTGAGGACTTTGTGGTGGTGTTTATTGATGATATCCTAGTATACTCTAAAAGATATGAAGATTATGAAAATCAATTACTCACTATTCTGAAGACTCTTATAATAAATGAATTATATGGGAAGTTTAACAATTTCGATTTTTGGCTTCAATCAGTTTCCTTTATGGGACACATTATCTCTATGTATGGAATATCTATAGATCCTATGAAGGAAAAGGATGTGAAAAAATAGCCTACTCCAATGAACATAACTAAGGTACGTAGTTTTATTTGTTTATTAGGTTATTATCAGTGTTTCGTTTAAAACTTCACCCATTTATCCAACCCAATTACCAAGCTTACACGAAAAGGGGTTAAGTTCATATAGATAAAGTAATGTGAAGAATGTTTTACAGAATTGAAGAGAATATTAGTGAATTCTTCAATCTTGACTCTACTATCAGGGAATTATAGATTTTTGATCTTTTTCGATGCATCAAATAAAGGACTTGGTTGTGTCCTTATGTAGAATGATATAGTAATTTCCTATGCATCTAGGCAGCTAAAAATTCATGAACAAAACCATCCAACTCACGATCTTGAGTTTGTAGTAGTAATCATTGTTCTGAAGATTTGGAGACATTACCTCTATGGAGAAAGATGTGAGATATATACAGATCTTAAGAGTTTGAAATATATCTTATCACAGAAAGAAATAAACATGAGAGAAAGGATATGGATTGAGCTACTCAAGGATTATGATTGCACAATACACTACCAACCACAAAAGGAAAATAAGGTGGCAGACGCTTTAAGTAAAAAAGACCATATAATTTTGAACTAGATGAGAGTTGAAAGGGATCCTTTGTTCAAGGATCTAGTAAAGATGGATATGTGAATTATCAAGGAAGGTAACAAATCACTAATTTTTCAAATAGTGGACAAACCTTCTTTACTAGAAAGGATTAAAAGTTCTTAGACTGATGATGAGGAGTCTCAAAAGAAAATTATAGTTATAAATGATGGGAAGTTGATTAACTTTGTATATGAAGGGGGAATTTTGAAATTCAGAAAGAGGATTTGTGTTCCCACTATTCCTAAGCTAAAGAGGGAACTATTGGACGATGATCATAGCTCTAATTTCTCTATACACCATGGTAGCACAAAGATGTATAGAGATATAAAGGAACATTTTTGGTGGGAAAATATGAAGAGGGAGATTGCTGATTATGTGACAAGATGTTTAGTTTGTCTATAGGTGAAGGCTAGAAGACAATGTCCTGCATGAGTCATGCAACCACTTCCTATTCCTATGTGGAAATGAGATGATATTACAATGGAATTTTTCATGGGGATACCAAATAATCCAAGAAATAATGATGCGATATGGGTTATTTTTGACCATATTACAAAATCAACGCATTTTCTTGCTATAAGAGAAGATTTTCCACTTGAAAGTTTAGCAAGTCTATATATTAATGAAGTTTTAATAATTCATGGTGTACCCTTATCAATCGTTTCTGATTGTGATTCTCTTTTTACATCAAAATTCTGGAAAAGTATTAGAAGTCCCTAGATAATGATCTTCGTTTGAGCTATGCCTACCACCCACAAACTAATGGACAATCAGAACGGACTATTCAAACTTTAGAAGAAATGTTGAGGGCTTTTTCACTTGACTTTCAAGGTGTGTGAGATCAATATTTACCTCTCATAGAATTTTCCTATAACAATATATTACATTCAAGTATTCAGATGGAACCATATGAAGGATTATATGGAAATATATGCCATAAACCAACTTGCTGGGATGATGTCAGTGAAAGAAATCTCGTAGGCCCAGAACTTGTTAAGGAAACAACGAAAAATTTAAAGATTATCCAAACCCCTATCCAAACAGCTCAAAGTAGGCAAAAAATCTATGTTTATAAATGAAGGAGGGATTTGTAATTTCAAGAAGGAGAACATGTTTTCTTAAAGGTATCTCCATGGAAGGGTATTATAAGATTCGGTAAGAAGGGAAAATTAAATCCCAGGTATATCCGACCTTTTGAAATTCTGGACCAAATTGGAGTCGTAGCTTACCGTTTGGAAATGCTTTCAAGTATCTCCAAAGTTTAAAATGTGTTCCACGTGTCAATGTTAAGGAAATACATGCGAGACCCAACACATGTACTCACCTATGAAGAAATAGAACTTGTTCCCAATCTGTCTTATTGTGAAGAGCCTATCAAGATTCCTGATACCAGAGAAAAAGTATTGAGAAATCGTACAACTTGTCTGGTAAAGGTTCTTTGGAGGAACCATAAGATGGAGGAAGCAACATGGGAGCCTTAGGATCTTATATTGAAGACATAATCTAATATTTTGAGGTAACATTTTGTGAATTTCGAGGATGGATTTTTTTAAGGAGGGGAGAATGTAACACCCCAAGGTTTTGAAAATAAATATTGAATGAATTTTTTAATCTATCCATTGAACACAACTTTTCCTCTACTATGTTTTGAATTTCAAAAAACAGTCATCTAGAGTTGTGATCAGTAATCCATTTGGAGTCTGATAGAACAAACTTTATTTTTGATGAATAGAAACATACCCTTATGAATAGTAATATGAATAGTAATATGACCCTTTTAAATGGTAAATAATGATATTATTTTATTTTCTTAAGGTAATAAGATAAGGATATCTTAATTATTTTTTGAATGTGATATAAAAATAATTATACCATTAAAATTTTTATTCTTCAAATTAACTATGATTTTATTTAAAAATTTACTACATGTCGAAAAATAGTAGGGGTGATTTTTTGGGATTTTTTTGAAATTCTTGAATTTTTGATGAATAGTAAAATACAGTAAAATACTGTATATTCAAATTATCAGTTAAATACACTATTTATGACATCATAAGTGATGTAGGTCCACTTGGTTTAAACTCACATGAACTTATTACTATTAGGGGTCACATGAAACAACACTATTGGTTTTCTTGATGGAAATAATAAAATAGTGAATAAAATATTCAAAATTTACCCCTCTCCTCCATTATAAAACCCCCTCACCCCCTCTTCTCTTTACTCCTATAAGCCTTGAATCTCCTCAAATATCTACTCAATTACCCTCCCCTAGTCACTCCCCACATCCAAGAATATCTTGGTATTTCCAAAATACCAAAACCCCTTCCCTTAAGGAGGTTCTTAAGGAGGTTATTTAAAGAGGTAAAGCACCCTTCTTTTTCATTTAGTTTCATTTAAATTTATCTTATTTTGTTATCCTATACTCACCTAATTTATCCAAATAACCATGATAAATAAATTATCATATATATACTAGAATTATATCATGTTAATGGAAGAAACATCATCAATATTCTTACTCCCTCCATTTTATTTTTATAAACGAAATCAACGTCCTTGAGGTTCCAATTTATAACCTTTGTGGATGACGAAGTTTCGTTATTAAATTTATCCTTCATTACTGGTTGTGAAACCATTTTTATGGTTTAAAAAGACTATAATATATGTATTCTAACCTAATTAATATTCAGGAACCAATATATGTACATATTATTAATTTTTACGACAAAACTAGTTCATAATAATCCAAATACTGCTAAATAATCGAAGTGGTTGTCATCTAATGATTCCCTATCATTCCATGTAACAAAATGATATAAACGACCATTAAAATTTTTGGATGTTCATAAATAATATTTAATTTCAATTCTGGAGATTTACAATCATTCCTCATGAACTCCATTACTTAAAAACAAGTGAACCGATTTTGAAAATCAAGAAAACGAACACTCCAGAACGACGAGATTCGATATTATAACTTATCAATAAGGACATAAATGAACTAAAAAGAATTAGTATGAAATAAATACATGTCTAATAGTTTATTAATTATGTTATTAATGAGTATAATTTTATATTCCATGACCTTAAGTTCAAGAGGGGAACACATTCAAACTTAAGGTAAGGGTTTTCTAACCCGAACCTCCATTTTCATTCGGGTTACTTTTATTGTCTAATTACCTCAATGAAATTCTTGTATATTATTATGTAATCCTCATAAAATATGTGTGATTGTTCTATATATGTTTACCAACAATAAAACTTCTTTATTTTATGGATAGTTACACATTTTAAAGGGAACTTTCAAAATAGTTTCCAAAATACAAGCCCGATTCAAGGGAATTTCACAAATTATTACCTATTTTCAATGGAAATCTATAATCTGTTTTTTTGGAAACAATTATACTTATAAAATCAATAATTTTATTATAAAAATACTATCTTACTCCACTTCTGGTTTTATACAAAGTTTTTTCTAAAAGAACTCTTCTTTTCAAAATAAAAGAGTATTTATCTCAAGAATTGCTTAATGATTTTGTAAGAGTATTTTTATCTGATTCAACACTATTTTTGATTGTAATGTATTATTGGGTTTAATAATTTATTATTTCATCTACTATATTTGATTTAATGGTTTCTGACTAACTTTATTGTGGATGATCTATCCTAAAACCATTCACCATGTTACTCGGAATGGTTAGTGATTGGGGAAAGATAATTACATTTCATATGATAGTTTCAATATGAATGTATATGTTGTTTATGTTTATTCATACTAATATGAGGAATGAATTGGACTTATTATGTGATGGGTGGTGCCTGATATAGCCCCTTAATGCATCAGTTGGTCTCATGAGACAAATAGATGTGGAATTGGCCGAGACCTTTTCCAATTTGATATATGGTTTTGGCTGAGACCTTAATCATTTTTAGACGTCTTGGCCGAGAACTTGAAAAAATGTTTCAGAATGTCCAGAATATGAACTTACCTCATTATGAATCTAGTAATTGAAAGTTCATGTGGTTATTGGACTAGTATACTACCCATGATTATGTTTTATTATGGCATTATTTACTCATCTCATATCCCTGCCATAATGTGTTCAAGTTTATTATTTATAAAGGCATGTGCTTTAAATTATTCACCTTGCCTAATGTTTATGTTTATGTTATCTTCATCTGTATTTATTACTCTTACTGAGTGTTTGATCTCACCCCTTTCTTATGTTTCATTTTCCAAGATATGAAGAAGTTAGTTATGAGTGATTTAAAGGCATAATCTAGGAGGCTTGGATGTTTCGAATGGAATAAATTAGTGTTTTATTTCCCTTCATGATGTAATTTTAAACTTTTATATGTATCTTGTTTCCAAAATATACTAAAAAACTTGTTACTTTGGGATACATATTCTATTTTTATATGCCAATGTAATAAATTAAGGCACCGAATCTGAGAAACTGGGGTTGATTCCTTACACGACTTCTCTAAGAATTTAATATAAGAAAATCCTAATATAATAAATATTGAAAATGGTCAAAAACTAGAGGTAAGGTAAGATTATATGTCCCCTTAACCTCCATAAGTAAAATACCAACTATCTAAGACATGATAAACCCATCACACCTAAGTCATGTTCCATATGAGATGCCTGTAAATATCATTATTTGATAAATGAATCACAATCACCCCTGAAGATGTAAAATACACTCACCTTCATTGGTAGTCTATGTATGATCATAAGTGTGTATATAAATCCATACCAAAGATCCCACCAAAATTATGAATGTGTAGTATGATAAAGTCCTATAGATATTACTAGTTACTCACAAATACGATATACCCTAGGCACCATACCATACCCTCTAACTTCCTTCCCAATAGAGTGTCAAGGGTTAACATACCCTAAAATCACTCTATCAACAACTCAAACTGATTCAAAAACTAAGAAAATGTAAATTAGTGTTTTTCACTTAAATCAAATGGTTCACCAGCTAATGTAGAAGTTACCAAAATGGTACATGGTACTAGAGATATCTCCTCACAAATGTCTATCGGGGCCTGCTCAATCATAAAGAGTTGAATTAAACTAGTACCATTTCAATCCCTAGTGCATCTGAACCCTACTATCTAGGTCCTTTCAAGAATTTATTTAAAACTTATCCAAACCTTCCCAATGATACCCTATTTTCAATCTTAGGTGACCCACCAAACTAGTTGAGTAATTATAGAGTCTGAGATGATTATCATCCAACACCTCCTCGAGGAATCCTTTAAAAAATCCTATTAATGTATACCATCCTTCCACAAGAATGAAACTCATTCAGATAATTGAAACATGAAAACTTAGCATGATTGGTAAATCCACACTAATAACACTCTATAGAACTTCTTTTGTGATAAATAGGAGAAGAAAAACCTCTTCTTTGGTATCCCCATTGATCACCACCCTAAAATACATCATAAAACCCCCTATTTTAACTATTTAAACATCACATCATCATCAAATTTTTTATTCAGGAAGAAAAAGGGAACAAACAAAGAATAATATAATTTTCACCACTTCTATATATTTTGATAATCTAAACAACCTCATTTAGTTGTGAATAACTAGTCTAAACCCAATACCAAACTAATGGGCCTCTATGGAGTCATCTCCTTCCAACACTAGTATAAATGGTAATAGATCGATGGATCACACAACATAATCCATCATCAATGAATACATTTATAAGTGATTCAAACACTCCTAGTCCATATCCGCAACATATCTAGGAAATTATACGTGAAAAAGTGCACCTAAAATATATCCCAAGATAAGTCCTCTAGATTATTGTCCTGAACTAAGATATCCCTCTAGTTCCATGATTATCCCTTAACCATATAGCTCACCTACATCATCTTTTGGTCATTTAAAGTTCTAATAATTTTAAATACACAGTGGATCCTATTGATCCACCCCACCATGACTTTCAAAGAAATATTTCACCATAAGATAGGTGGATGAGACTTCTATAACTCCTCAATGAATCCATCAAAAGTGGCTTAACCCATTATATGTCTCCTATCCACTACTTAAAACACCCAAAGTAGACTCAATATGATTTTTCCATTAAATAAATATCTAAATATGAAATTAGATAAACATGATACACCCCACCTTCTTGATGCTCCTATAGATAATTTATTGATGCAATAATCTATAATAATATACTTTCATTTAGAAAACAATATAAAAAAACCATTTAAATCAATAACATCAATACATAAGTAGGAACATGCTTCTCGTTCTACCAATTTCTTATTTTTGATCCATGTCACAAGTATCATTCCCATCATACCCAATCATCACTTATTTAATCTATTAATACATTCCCATCTTCATTTAACCATCATGAAAATAACCCATCCATTATTTATTCCAATTCACATCCTAGTATCTCATAACCAAAAGTACCCCATAAAGAAAATATTTCCATGTAACATACATATATTTACCAAGATTATTTATCATAGTATTACTAAGATGTGTGTTTTTGATGTTTTTCTTCTATTTTACCATGAATCCACTTTATAAATGTGGTAACATATTAATATAAGTTATTTAAGATTTAAATACCATCCAATAAAATCAATAGGTTGGGAGGCCAACTCAGCTCACTGAGTATCTTATTATCTAGTTCAGGGCTCTGTTATATACTTAAGAATATGTTTTTGATATACTACTTTCTAACTATATCAGTTTGTTTTAAATCACTTTCCACCTCATCAAGGTGGATACCCATTACATAATGCCTTGATAAATTGATACATTAAACATGTTATATGATTAAAGTAAACCACCCCATACCTAGAGTACAAGGAATATTATGATTGTTACATAAGGAAATATATGTGTGTGATGATTCTATAGTTTAAATCCATATATGAGGGAAATATATAATTCATCACCTCCTAATAAGATTTATAGATTAATTTTATTTTCACCAAGGAGGTTGAGTTTTTACTGGATCATCACTATTGGATTTACCTATTGGATCATCACAATTAGATTTACCTGTTGGATAATCACCAATGGGAAGATGAAGGTTACTAAATTATCACTAGTGGATTTTACTATTAGATTATCACCAATGTGAATATGCTGGGTACTATATTTTCACTAGTGGATTGACCTATTGGATCATCACTAACAAGAAGATATTAAAGAGTACAATGGATTCCTTCTAAGAATACTTAAAGTGTATACTGGAATTCTGTATTATCTATGAAGTATTAAAGGGTTTTAGAGGGATAGAGTGTCTGTTGGAGTTGGGATTGGGCCTATGAGATTTTATTTCTAAATATACCTATGAATTAAAATAAAAAACAATATAGTTAGGTTCCATTTAACTAGAAACACCTAACCTTTTAAGTATATATAATAAGGACTATTATGGTGCCTTTTTAGGTTGTTCCCCTATGAGCAATGATGATCCTTTTAGGCTATGCATATATGACTATTATGTTGTGTAGTTTCAGTTCATAAGACTAGGATTTATTTGAAGTAGTTTACTATCTTATAGAATGGACTACTAGGCTAATGTGCATAAAAATTGTTTTATGAGAGGCTTATGAATGAGTGACCTAGTTATGGTTCATACCGATGGATGAATTTGATATCTCAGACTGATGGGTGGATTGAAGGTATGGGTGTTACACTATTTTAGAGTCCCTATATACCTTGATAAAACTCATAAAAGGTTAATAGGATCTACCTTGGATTAGTATCCCATTATTATCTACTTTCTATCTGTAGGTAACTAGAAAGGGGAAGGATGACTGAATGCACATGTGGTTAAAACTAGTGGGAGAAAAGTTAGGATCATGCTAGGTTGGAAATTAGGACGAGGTATGGGATATTAACCTTATGAGATAATAACATTGGGATATATACCAAGAAGGGTGACTTTATATTTATAGATTTAGGATCCAAAGGGTGGAACAAGTCTTACACCATATTGATGGACTATTCTAATTGGGGATTTCACTAGGCTGGATTCCTATTTGTGTTCATCTCCTATCAATTGCTCACTAAATAGGAGGAAATGATGAATGGAAACATGAGTGATGTGAACCAGTGAACCAATGTTAAATGGGGTTAGGATTACACTATATTTAAAACCATCCATTTTTAGTATTGATATGCATAATCCCCATGGGTGATAGAAACTTTACATTTTAGCTAAAGTTTTCCTCAAGCCCCGGGGATTGGGCACAATGTTTTAGGAGAATGAAATTTTTTGGAACTCATATATTTTTATGATCTTGTTGATCCCACTTTTTTCCATGATGTATTTTTTATCAATGTAGGTCAATATTTTGTTGGAAATGCTTGGAAGATGTCTGGATGTCCCATAGAATGTTTAAAACAATTTGGAATTCCCAAGAAAAGGATTAAAGAATCATTTTAAGGATTGTAAGTTGTTTCCTATATAAGTATAAGTTTTAAGTGAAGATGTAAAATATTTTATATAGGTTTATTACATGAATATTGAGGATAATTAAAGAATAAGAGCTTGAGGTGTTATATCCTTGAAAAAAAAATATTGATAAAAATATAAGGTGAAGTGAGAAGTTTTTGTTTCCTAGATGTTATAAATATTTGGAAAAGGTATTATTTAATATCAAGACAAAAATATTGGCTAAATCAATTCCATCCACATGCCTAAGAATCCAAGGAATCTAGAGTATACCCATATGATCTTAAAGGCATAAGACAACATCAAGAGGCTAAGTATCATAAAACAGTAAGCACATAGCTTCTGTGGGTTAGCGCTTATGAAAGGGGAAAATGATACTTAGTCTCTACACATTTGGGTTAACATGATGGGTTATGGGAGAGAACCAAATCTCAGAGAGCTTCATCAAGTAATTATTGGATAATTTAGGGTAATAAGGTAGTGTTATCCTGATGGAAACTACAATGTTGGTTCATTAAAGTTCTATACTATTCATCCTCTTAAAAATATATAAACACATAATGTGATTTCATTTCTCCTATCATATTAAACCAAAATATGTGTATTGAAAACTTGGATTGAAAGTGTTAGTGACTTTGTTTGAATTAGATAACACACATGATTACATTATCATGTCATGAAGTTTGTGTATCAATATGTATATATAATGGTTGAAATGAGTAGATATATACAGATTTACTGTGATGAAAAGTCTACTGGTTGAAATAAAAATTGGTTCTGATAAAGAAGGGAAGATGATATCTAGTGAAGTTAAATAATTTTAAGTTCATGAATTCATAAGATTTCTATATATCGGAAGAATATTAACCCAAATCATTGCATTTAGGTATAAGGTAAGATTAAGATGATAGATGATTTTTTACACGAGACGATGTTAAGCTGAGAATTTAAGGAGAATATATCATATTGATTTATCTATGAATTGAATAGAATAAAGGGAGGTTTCCTTGATAAAAACACATTATGTGGTCGATATTACCTTTCTTCATGAAGTAGCTTCATTTTTTTATGGTAATTTAGGAAAGTCACAGTAAGTTGGTTTTTCATACAGTTGATATTTATGATCACTTGTCCAGAATGATCGATTGAGGATCTTGAACATGCATTCAATCCACTGGTCATCTACATATATAAAATTTGTTCTATGTAAACATGATCTGATTTTCTGTGTATACATTAGTTGTGTAATAATTATATGTGTAATCATTATGAATTTTTTTTAACTATAAAAATATTTTTCAGAATTAGTTCCATAATTAAAACAAAGCTATACTTATATTTAATTAATTAAATTCCATGATGAAGATGCTCACGATTCAATCTAGAATGAGATTGAGAGTGAATAAGAATATTAATAGGAAGAATGAGAAACAAACTATGGGGTTTTAGAAATTAAGGTGAAAATGAAATCTAAAAAATAGTGATATGATTGAGGCCACACTACAGGACAAACTATGGTGAGAATTGTGGTTTAAAAATCATCAGATTATGAGCTCCACACTGTAGTACACATTGTATGTCATGAATATCATGCACACATAGAGATATTTAAAAACTAAACATGAATATTTTTTTGGATGTTTTTCATAAATATAAATACTATTATAATTAAAATATCATACAAAAGAAAATTGATGAGTCTTTTGAAAATATTTCAGGAAGAATTTAAGTAAATATTTGACCTAAAGATTATGAGTTTGAATGAGTTGAAGCATGCTGAAATCCAAGGAGATTTTTATAATGGTTATGGAAACAATATTCATGAAATATGTGTGAATATGTATTTATTATAAACTTGAAGAAAAAACAAAGAAATTAATCTGACTCTATTAATGCTAAAAATTACTTGAGTTAAAGGAAACAAAGGTGTTCTGGTGCTATTATTATGCACTAAGTAAGAAGAAAATAGAGGGGGTGTTATGATACTAAGTTAAAGAATATATATTTTATGTTTTTAAGAAATGGTAGATCCCAATGTTTTTATGACATAATAAACAACATATTGGAGAAGAAGAAGCTAGAAAAAGATATTGTGAGTGGTATACAACAATTGATTATACACATGTTGAAGTTATGATAAATCCATCCTATAACATCTAACTGTAGAAGTATAAAGGTTCTGAGGTATCCTAGAGTTTTTTTTCAAAATATGAATAAGATCTATTCAATATAGTTCAATAGGGACTTGATATATCTCTGGTGATCTTTCTTAAAGGAAGTGTGGGTGAATTCTCTTGTACAAAGGGACAATAATCACTCACCTACCTTATACCTGGACAATTTTAAGATGATTAGTTAAAGGTTATACCCTTTCTTGATGTTTTTATGATAATAATAAGGAAGCAGTGAATGTGGGATGATAACCATGATGTACTTGGGACATATTCATCCTTAGAGAGGAAAACCTAATTAACAAACCCTATTATTCTCTTATGTTTTTTCCTATTTTATATTCACTTACTAACCAAAGGGGAGATAAAAGTGTGATAGAGAGATAGATTCACTCACTAATTCATCCTCCCTATAAGAATTGGATAAATCCTAATGTAATCTTAGTAATTAGTATAATAGAAGGTCACACAAATATTGCATTTTCTTATTTGAAGTTTTTTTAAGAATTTAATTTCTATTTGAAAGGGATATATGAAGTGAATATTTGAATAATATTGTGAGTTTCATATCAAAGAAACCATGGAAGATATTTCTTCTAATACATTGAAGAATAGGAAGAAAAATAAGGAAATAAGTTTAAAAATCCTCATATAAGAAAGGAGAGAACAATGAATCTCTATAAATTGAAGGTAATAAAATTAGGGACCATAATAATATTTCTATTGATAATTCATCTCATAAAGGAACTTTTCATGGGAATCCATACCTCTTAAGTAAATAATAAAAAAAAAATTTTCCATGAGGAAATACCAATAAAAAAAATCATTCAATATAAGAAAATACTTGGTGGTGGAATATACTACTAAAGAGATAGACAATAGGTCCACCTCATATAATTCATCATCTCTACATGAAGAGAATGTAACAAAAATCTCTTGTCAAAACCGTTCTATTGAAGAAACAATCACAAAGGGGAAAGATAACATTTTTTATATAATAAAGTGATAAAGCATATAATGATTCATGTTCTTATTTAATGAAGCCATTACTGAACTTTCCTAGTGGATTAGTCCCTTATTTTTGGATTCATCAAATGTATATAGGAGGTGATCACCCAACTTGAAGATGAGAATTAAATTTTGGTGAATCCTTTAAAATAAAGGGTGTTAATGTGTATAAATCTCTATAAATAGGAAAGAGCCTTAAATATCATGAATGTGGAGCTTGGGGAAAGAGGATCAAGTTTTGGTAATTAATGGATCAATATAATTTACAAGAGATACGAATCCAATAAAAAACATGAAGAAATAATCTATTCATATGAAGAAATAATTTCTATTAAAAATAATAAACTTTAGGTCAAGGATAAGAGGATTAAATAAAATGACCATTTTCTGTAAGAAAAGATAAAAATACATGAAGGTAAAATTAAAGAGATAAGAAAGGATTATAAAGAAAAAAAATAAAATTACTAGATAATGATAGAATTATCGTCAATATGAAATACTTATAGCTTACTATTAAGATGAAGAATTTGGAATAAGTTTAAGGTGTGTCTTCAAAATAAGTTAAAAATATATCTATTGAAACAAAAATTAAAATAGACTAATATTATGCTAAAAAAACTATATATAATTTCTATAACATCCTAATATTATTTAATGATCAATATGTTGTAGCTTAAAAAGGGAAGGTACCATGAACTTTAGAAGATAATATTTATGCTAAATTTATTTGCTTATGTAGTGAAGGTTTGAAACCTAAATATATATAGAAGTGGTTAAATAAAAATGGTGTGGAACCCACTGCAATGTCTAAGGTGGTTGTAAGAATGTATATGAGGATTTTCCCCTAAATAATCCCATTTAGTAAACAAGAAAGAACAAAAACTAAGTAATTCTAGATAGATTATCTCCCAAAGAAAAAAGATAAAAGGTTTTGGGATATTTTTGGAACTACTATAAGTTTGGAAATATGGATATGGAATATTGGAATAATTTTTCAACCATTGGAAGAAGTGGAAGGTATATAGTGAGGGGAAGCAAGATTGAGAAGTTGTAACATCCAAAAATCATAAAGAAGAATATATATAAAATAAACATATTTGAAATTATTAGAGAAATATATGATATTTAAAATGATATTGGTTACAATAAATAGGCATGAAAGTTTAAATCATTCAAGTATTAAATAAAAACAAATAATAATAGAAGACCAAAAATGATAAAGAATAGAGATAATGCCTCCTTGAGAATGAATCATGAGAAAATTCTGGAGAAAAAATTGACAATAATTTTATAAATAAATCTATTGAGTTAACCTTGTCTAGTAATAAAAATATGAAATATATCCAAATCAATCCTAAGAAGTAAAAGAATTATTCCACATGAAAAGGGATAAGATACTTATTTTATGGTAGAAGAGTACACACCTTGTATCATTATAAATAGATCATGAAAATTAAAATTTATGGATGAAAGATAAATCAAAAAGGGGAATAACATCCTAAGAGAAGAATAATATGTTTGAATTGGTTAATAACACACCTAGAAATCCATGTGAAAAAACCAAAGAAGTTGATCACATTCTTAAAGCATGTCTGGAAATCTGGACAACCCATTTAAATAAAACATAAGAAATGGAATACCAAGATAAGTCAAGAGGAAAAGGGAAAAAAGGTTCCATATGAATAAGGAATTGAATTTCATGAGAGGTTGTTAAAAGAGGATAACCTAAGATATCATGAGGAGTTGTGTAAAATTTTCAAGTTAGTAGGACACAACTTGAATGATTGTATAATAATTATTCAAGACCAGGAATAAATATTGAAAAACATGAAATACATAACATATGATAGATGAACCTCAATGGATAATGTTTAAAGGAAGATCCCACACAAGGAGAGAAGAAAATAACCCATTCCACCCAAAGAAAAAACTATTTTTGAAACTGGTGGTGCAAGCTGGAATAGTCCATCTAGACATGGAGCTAAATTAGAAAGAGTATCATGGTTGAGGAGAAATTACTATGCTTGTTTTCTCAAACTAAAGAGAAAATGAGGCTCCAATTTATTCCCTTATATATTATATTTCATTTTTTGTGATAACCATGTAGGAAATTGAAGGTGAAGATAGTTTTCAAGAGGAGAACTAATAATGAAAATCATACCGGAAAAATTATTCCAGATTTGATGAAGGTTACTATATTGGTATGATTCATAAATTGATATTATAAAGTAAATATAGAGAAAAATATATACTTTGATGATGTGAATTATTATATCATTCCTTTTGGGGGAATTTCTTGATAAATTTTTAGAGTTGACAATCTGGGAAGATTTCAATTCTGGAAGGTGCTTGTGAAGGTGTTATTAAAAAGGTGTGCATCAATACTCTATCATCAGTAGATTCTCAAGAAAACAAATATGATATTAAGGGATGGGGGGATATAATTTCATAAATGACATCAAAATATGGAATATAAAAATATTTCAAGGTTGATTCCTAAAATCCAACCCCACTATTTGTACCTGAATGCTTTTAACCTATGTGTTGAGTATGTGTAGGAATTATTATTATAATTCAAATAAAAATTATATTTAATTTTTAGTATCTATTTTTCACATCCTGAATATTGTTTAATATCCCTTGAGTGATAAATGGTAATTATTTGGTGTTGGTATCATATTCTACTGATAAATGGACAACTTTTTTATTTAAACAAAACCCCTTATTTTCTACACTAAGCATGGATCAAGTTGACTTAGAGTAGAATTATTGATGAAACATTTTATAAGAATAAAGTGATACCATCATATCTCTAGAATTATTTGTATTTTTTATCAATAAGGGTGATAAAATAAAATTTAAACATGAATGATCAAGGGGGATAGAATAAAAATCATATTTGCAAAAAGGGATGAACATATTGACATAACATTTTCTGTTTGGTATTGACAAAATATACAAAGGGGGAGATTATTGAGAACCCTTTGTATTATGTTGAATTTATTATCAATTTATATTAATATGATATCATAAATTCCTGAAATATGTTTTGATTCCCCCATGCATGTTTATAAAAATTTGGAATTCCCAAAAAAGGATTAAAACTCATTTTAAGGCTTGGAAGTTATTTCCCATATAAGCATAAGTTTTTTAGTAAAGATGTAAAATGTTAGTACTAGGTAGGGTGGTGGACTGATTAAATTTACTATACCCCCTAATATATTCCCTCTACACATGATAATTCATACATATCAAATGAGGAGGGGTAAAATGGGAAACTGGTAGAAGATGAAGAATTTGTTAGTTAGTCAGTTTCACCCATAACTAACTATATTTTTGGAAGGAGGTTCCACTTATAAGGAGAGTTGGGAATATCTTGGAATTAGGAAATTTTATTGGGATTAGATATATGGAGAGGTGGTATCTCTCATAGTATATTCACCATATTTTTTGTAGGAAGTGTTTGAAGGTGGTCTCTCCCTCATTTATTATTCTCCTATAATTCTTTCAGTGTTTTCTATTTTCTTCTACAATGTACAGAACACAATTATAGTGGAATATAATATATATAATTGTTTTTAATTCTAGATATAAAAAATTTTATAAATATTTTTGGTGACTCCATTAGGGAACCGATGAGCAGTCAATGTTGTGCACTTAGTGAAGAGCTTGAGGAGTGAAAAAGAGATATGAATGAGTTGAACTATCCAATTTTCTTTGGTGAAAAACTATGTAAGAAGTATGAATAATGGATGATGATGATAATGGTGATGAGGATTGCTTCAGTCATGTTGAATTTCAAAGGTTTTATAGGTAAGCATGAAGAAATGGAGTACAATCATTTCTGAACCATATCGTTGCTATAAGATAACCTAGTTAAGATGTTGTGAGGACAAGACAATAGTCAACATTCAACACACCAATGTTTAAAAAAAGGAGGAGTGAGTTACTAATTGAGTGCATAACTTGGAGGTAAAGTCTATATAATAACTAAATGAGATTGATTTGTGAATATAACAAGGATATATAACTATAAAAAAAGTGAGGAAACATCTACAAGTCCTGTAGGAGATGGAAAATGAAAATTAGATTATGGAAGTGGCTTCATAAGAAATGAAAATATAAAAGTTGTCCTCTAGGATGAAAGAGGTATTAATGTGTCTAGGCGGTTAGAACAAATAACAATTTTAGGAATGGATCATTTTGGATGGATTAAAATATCCAAAACATATTTTTTGGTGAATCAAACTTTGAAAGAAATGAAACTACATTTGATTCTGATCAGTTTATAGAGTTTAATACTTTATTGGTTTCTTTCTTAGTGAATTGAAAATCTTGTAGAGGCATGGTAATAGTTTAAAACTTATACTATGGATTAGTTTAGGAATTCAATATAAGGATATATATTGATACATATAAAGATTCTCTAATAAATCAGAATGGTGGAGGAGTGCATTAAAGAGTTCAAATGAGTAGAGTTGTAGATAACTGAGTTCCTTGAGCCATGGTATATGAGCCCATTTATGGGTAGTCTACAAACAGATATTGAAAATCATATTTCAACATAAAAAAATGTTAAATAATATAAAATATATATTATATCTAGGAGGTTATAAAGATAATTGATTGGAGAAAGTGTACTTAAAAACCAACATGGAAGACCTACTATTTTTCTAGTTCTATGTGGATATGGTGCACTGGTTCCTCAACAATATACAAATAGACTTATTTTGGACAATGTAAAAATAGAAGAGAATATTAGGAGATCCATGGGTGAGGAAAATGGAATTTAATATAGACTATAAACCAAAAGGAAATGGAAGAATTAAAGTTGAAGGGTCCAAGTTTTCGCTATGGTCAACCTTTTTAACCCATGCATCACTGTACATATAAACACTTAAAGTTTTTGGTTTGGGAAATAAAAGAGCATAACTTGTGAGAGTATATGTAAGAGAATTAATCTCAACCAATTATGGGCCAAATAACTCCTGGTATAGAGTCACTTGGTCAGATAGAGGTATGAATAGGGGAGATATTAGAGCTACGGAGTTTAGGTGAGGCAAGAGTTGACTCAATGATATTTTTGGGTCATGTTTCAAGGGTACTAGTGGAAGTTATTAGGGATAGTGGAATGATTCACAATTTTATTTATAAGAAAATTTCCAAAATGTTGAATTTCATGATTAGTCCAACTGGGCCATTTGGTGTAAAGTTGGAAGATAGGAATCAAGTTATTTCATAGGGAGTCCTCAAGAAAGTTGAGGTTGGTTTGGAGAACTTATCCTTAGTAGTGGAGGCTTATGTTTTTGAGATAATAGGCTTGTATCTAGTTCTAGTCATGTATTTTACGAAGATATTGATATTTTTATTGAAAAAATAGAATCAAAAGACTATAAAGTTTATTTAGGAAGGAAAAGAGATCAAATTGCAGGGAGTAATCAAGTAAATATGGACACTTTCAAAGCTGGGGAAGAGTTTAATATTGAAAAAGATGCTAATGGAGGGGTGATTTAGTAGATACAACTAGATTAGATGAAAAAATAATAGGAAATAAGTGTTGATATAAAATGGTGGAAACTCGAGAAAATTTTACTGGGTTTCAAAGGACTCTTTGAAGAACCGAGGGGGATTTCTCCTATTAGGGTGATAGACCATATGATAACACTAGTTTAAGGGGAAGAACCAGTGAATATATGGCCTTATAAATTAGATCACTATTTATAATATGAAGTAGAGATACTGATATGAGAAATATTGTAATAGAGAGTTATCAAACATAACAATAACATATATTCCATCACTATTATCTTAGTCTAGAAAAAGAACAGAAGTTGTTGAATGTGTGTGGATTACACAACACTTAACATGCTCACTATGCTAGAAATATTTCTAATTCTGATTATTAATGATTTTTTGGATGAGTTACGTGGGGGCATGATTCTTTACAAAACTCTACTTAAGGTTTGGATTTCACTAAGTGCATGCGAGGGGAAAATATTTCAGTAAGACAGTATTCTAAACTCATGAGGGACATAATGAATTTCTTGTTATTCCATTCGGGATAATGAATGTCTCAGTAACATTTTAGTGAAATATGAATCAATTATTTAAGGATGAGTTGATAAGGTATGTATTGATCTTTCTTGATGATATATTAGTGTACAATAAATCATATACATCACATTTGGAACATTTGGGGTCAGTGACTCAGTTATTACTGTATAACCAGATCAAAGTCAACAGATAAAAATGTTTTATTGTCTTATAGTCAGTGAAATACCTTAAATGCATTATTACTATAGTATAAGTGTTAATAGACCCTAATAAAATTGAATGAATTGTAAATTGGATATCTCTATAGAACATTAAAGGATTAATATGATTTATAGGACTCATATAATATTATAGATTTTTCCAAGGATATGGGAAAATAGATAAATCCATGGCTGAATTAACAAAAAAGATGGGTTTGAGTGGGGTGTTTCATCCAAGCTAGCCTTTAATGAATTAAAGAATAATTTTACTTTGACATTGATGTTTAATCTGCCATATTTACAAAATACCTTTACCATTGAATGTGATTCATTTGAAAGGGGTATAAGTGATATATTCTTTCAGTCTGGCTGACTAGTAGCATATTACAGTAAGGATTTGAAAAAAACTAATTTATCAAAATATGTTTATGAGAAATAGATTATGGAAGTGGTTTTTTCCATGAGTCATTGGAGACAATATTTACTAGGAAAACATGTTATGAACTATATAAATCACAAATACCTTAAAAATATTCTTAGTAAATGATACCATATAGCTGACCAAAATAATTGGCAAGCTAAATTGTTGGGATTAGATATTGAGGTGGTGTATAAACCAAGTTAGAAAAATAAAGTAGAAAATTATTTATCTAGATTGGTTGAAAAGGGAAAGGAGGAGTATATAGATGATATTTATTTGGGAATGTAAGTATCAAAACCTTTCTGGTTGGAGGTTGATACTCTCAAAAGGGAGATTAAATAGGACCCTAAGCTGTTAAGTATTATTATAAACCCTGAGCAGAAAACTAGGACCAAACCTAAATACATATTTAAGAATAGGTTGCTGTATTTTCATGGTAAAATATAATTCTCTAAAAAATCATTTCTTATTCCCAATTTCCTACACTATTACCATACATCACCTATAGGGGGACACACTGGATTTCTCAAAACTTATAAGATATTGGTAACAAGATTATTTTAGAAGGGGATGACACAATGTATCTTTTATTATGTCTAGGAATGCAAAACATACTAGTGGAAAAAGTATCCATTTATGTCACCGGTGGGTTGTTATAATTTTTTACAATTCCAGAATTGGTTTGGGACCAAATTTCTATAGTTTTTTTGGGTTTCCAAAATTAGAGGGGTATGATGTATTACAGGTGGCGGTGGACCAAATGTATAAATAGACACATTTCATTTTATTATGAAATTTATATACAAACAATTTAGTTTCTAAGGTTATTATCCAAGAAATAGTTTTACTAAAAAAAATAAATAGATCTATACTATGTAATAGGGAACCCACATTATTTTGTAATTTCTAGAAAGAACACTTCCATTTGGAAGAAACAACTTTGAAAATGATCTCCTCATATAATCAATAAATGGATGGATAGGCCGAAGTTATCAACCATTGTTTACACACTTATCTAAGGTGTTTCACCTATAAATATCCTATATCATATGAATGATGGGTACCATAGGTGGAGTAAAACTATAATATAACCACACATTCTTATACTCATATCTCTTTATTTGAGGTGGTTTATGGCCATAAAACACCCACCGTATCTCATTTATTAGGAGATACATAGTGGGTACTATGGCTAGGACCCTTGAAAAGTGTGGTACGATCTTAAGTAAGATCAAGTAAAACCTCAATAAAGATCAATATTTGATGACCATATTTTCAAATAACTACCATAGAACATTTTATTTTACTATTGGCGAGTCTATTTTTGTAAAACTAAGGCCAGGTATCATTACTAATAAGTCCATATGAACATTTTCTAAATTGGATTCATGTTACTATGGACCATACCATATTTTTTTCAATCAGTAATACTTATTACAAGTCATATTTTCCATATACTAGTCATTTTCACCCTATGTTTCATGTTTCATAACTCAAAATAGCTATAGAAGTTGTGGTAGTTAGGTTAGTACCTCCAAACCTATGGGAAACCGATCCATTTCCTTTGGTTAAACTGGCTAGGATACTAGATATCAAGAAATCTCCTGGATTATTGTGTTGTATATAGATCATCAAGTGTAAAGGGTATCTTTAGGGGGAGTCCACATGGGATGATGCTACGTATATACTTGATCTGTTTCTAGGATTTCTCCTTGGGGACAAGGAGATTTTTTTTGAGGGGAAATATGACAACCTATATTTTTTATAAACTTTATTTCATGTTTCATTGCATAAAGATACACTTAATATAACCCCATAAGACCATGAGGACTATTGGATTTGTGAAACCAAGTACATAGAACATTAAATTGAAACATGGGTATAACATCATTATTTCAAAATTCCAAAACATTCCCTTATATTCCTTGTATCTTCTAAAAATGTATGGGATAACCTCAAGAGGTAAATAAGAAAGGGGTGAAATATAAATCCCAATAAGAGAATAAAAAAAATATAGCATAAGGTAAAATAGTACAAGTGATCCAAGAGTCATATCAAGACAACATAATAGGGGTGAGAGTCTTAATCTTGAATAATGAGGCATGATATAACATGATAACATAAAGACAATATAGGAATGTGGAAACAACATAAAACATGACATCATAAACATAAGTAAAGACTAACCACCAAGAAAAAATAAAATAGTTTTCTTAGTATAACATCCTATGCACCATACATTTAATCTCATGAGATAAAAACATTACCAAATACATTGGATGGATATATAAATCTGGGCTCACCCGTCACTTTCATATCATGTACATGCGTAAGTGTACCCCATAGATCATATAACCTAAGGAGGTATTTCATAAATTTTAACCCCAAAATTAGGGATTTTAGGTAAATCCAAAATCAATGAAGGATATTTTGAACTAGGTGAACACCCTTGATTAGAAATGGAAATGAGTATTCACTACACAAATGTTTGTCCTGGAAAATCGTAGGATAATTTTGATAGCATAATGGGTGTACATAAAGGTTTATAGAAGGGATGAATGAGAGAAAAAATGGGTATATAATTACTTGAGAATCAAATTTAAAATAATATGTATGTGTAAAAACATATAAAAACATTAAAAATTTTAAATAAAAGGGCATTACATAAAGATGGTGCTTGAATAAACAGGAGGAGAGGATCTCTTACGTTGAGAGGGAAATTTTAAAAGATTGGGAGGATATTATTAAGAGCTTGAGGGAAACTTGTGAGGGATCTAGAGAGGTATGGGTAGATTAAATTAATGATCAAAGAGTTTTTAGTGAAGAGTAATGGGAGGTTTGGTGGGTTTATATAGAAAAATAGAGAATAATTCTTTATTAATTTCCAAACATAGGTTTTGGAATCTATAAGATAAAGTAATCAAAACCACAAACCTTCCTATGGGGTTTCCCATGGTTTCTACCAAATAGGAGTGGTTTTCATTATTTTATAATTCTAATAACCTAAATCCTTAAAATAATACCCTTGGTGGTGTGAAAGTGAGTCATATTTATAAAGAATTGATTTTAAAACCTTAAAATATAATATAGGGTTTGGAGGATTCATCAAGGATTTATAAAATTAATAAAATAACTTCAAAGACACATTATTTTAAATGGTAAACATAATTTTGATTATGGATATTATTTATAGTATTTATTACATCACTTTTTTTCTTTTATGATGTCATAATACATACTGTATAATTATTTCGTATTTAATTTTTACATAAAAATTTGATAATCTCAGAAAATTATGAAAAATTAACTATTGAATTTTTTTGATGTTATGATTTCAAAAATAATATTTATTTTATCAAAATATTTCTCTAAATAGTATAATTTAAACTTTTAAATATAAAGTCTCAATTTATTGAAAAATACTTGTTTTTTTGACAATAATAGTTTTCTGACCCTTAAAAAAATTTCATTTGACTTCTTAAAATTATATAATCATTTATGTTTAATAAAAAATATATAATAATAATTAAAATATCATTTATTTAAAAAAAATTCTTGAATTCATAAAAAAGAGTGTCTTTATTGAAACTATATATTTTCCAAAAAACAATTTGTGTTTCATCGTATCAAATCTAATTTTTATCAAACTTATTATCTAATTATTTAAAATTAATTATAAAAAGGAACAATTATAATCAATAATTTATTGAAATAAAATATAAAAATACATACTGTTAGTGTCTATATACATAGCCCTTTATTGTACCAATGAATTCCCTAAGGGTAAGGTGTGTGATGGTGAGATTTTCATGGGGAGGTTCATCTAACATGGTTTGGGACATGAGATCAATGAGCTTGAAATTATATTGTAAATAATTTCAATCATGCTTAAGTTATTGAATATCTACTTGATATTGGTCAAGGGAAAAACCCAGTGATGATATATCCCTTGGAAGCTCTGATAAATGGGATTTATAGGGTATAATCCTACTGGTTGAGGATATCACTTCCATTGTCTCTTTTAAATGGAATTTATCATAACTCTTAATATACTAATTGTAATGGTCACTATACAATGACTATATTATCAATGGTTATGATTCTTAACAGTTTTTCAAATTTTATATATCATACAATGATCCAAAATAACCACATCAGTTCATGTGGTTTCTATAAGTTCATTTCTTAATAATGAATTTATTCATTAAAAATAAGGAATTTCATTTATAAATGTTTAGGTCATTAAATTACACCCCTTCAGAAATTTATCGCTTGAAAATTTCATTTAATACTCTAAAACAAATGAGGTTACTTCTATTTCATCACCTCTTCTAGTTCCCATGTCGCTTCCTAAAACATATGGTTCTACCACAACACTTTGAAAAGGTGAGTTGTATTTTTCATAGAACATTGTCTCTAAGATATAAGATCACCACCAGCTACTCCTCATATGAAAGATAATTATACAATGGTACCACCTCTAGATTTTGTACATGTGAGGTGTCTGTTATGTACTTACTCAAGAGGGATACATGGAACACATAATGTACTTGAAATAGGATAAGTGGGAGTGCTAGTCGATAGACCACCATTCTGTTGTGATCAAGTATCTCAAAGGGGATGATGTATATAGGACCAAGAATTCCCTTTTTCCTAAACCTCATGAATTTATTACATGGTGATATATGAAGGAAAAATTTATATCTAACCTTAAACTCCATGTTCTGTTGACTATTATCTGCATAGTCTTTCTCTCTACTTTATGTGGATTTTATATAATGCTGAATGGTTTGAACCTCACCTATCATTTCTTTTATAATATTAGGTCCCATAAAATTCCACTCTATAACTTCATATTATCATGTCAGAGCTCAAAACCTATTCCCATATAAAGCCTCATAAGGTTCCATTTAAATTCTAGAATGAAAACTTTTGTTATATGAGAAATCCACTAGGGAAGGTTCTGGTCCTAATATCCTTGTTAATCCATTTAACATGATATCAACATATCCTCCAAAGTTTTAATGGTACTTTCAGATTGAATATCCATCCAAGGGTGATAAGAAGTGCTAAAGATCAGTTCTATATCTAATGATTGCTGAAGGTTTCTCCAAAACCTTGAGGAAAACCTCAAATCTTAATTAGATACAATAGAGAGTGTAAATCCATACAGTCTTACCACTTCCCTAATGTATATCATGGAAAGTTGGTTAATAGGGAAATATTTCTTGATTGAAATGAAATGTGACAAATTTTAAAGGATATAGACTATCGTCAAGATGTCATTATTTCCTTTAGGTGTCTTTTTGAGTCCTATGATGAAATGTATGGTTATGTTTTCCCATTTATATAATGGTATGGGAAATGGTTTCATCGTGCCCTTAGACTTTTTTCTTCCCACCTTGACTTATTAGAATACTAATAATCGAGATACAAACTCCATAATATCTCTCTCCATGTTATCTCACCAGATTCTTTACTTCAAATATAAAAATATCTTAGTGCTTCCTATATGAATAAAAAAGGATGATCTATATACATCATTCAAAAGTTCTCACTTCAGTTCAGGTTTTGATGGGACAATATCCAGGTTCCAAACCTTATAACTCCATATTTAGAAAAGTTGAACTCTAGAATATTCACTACCTTCTTTTGTAACAACTCATCATATTTATGGCCCTCCTTAATCCTCTCAAGAATAGATGGTTGAGTAGTTTTTTTTAGAAAGGTAGTATGAATATACTATTATTATCCCCATAAATATACCCTTTTAATGTCCAAGAAGATTGGATCCCTTTAAATCCACATCATGGATAGGGTTGCAGGATCCTTTCTACTCAGAGCATCTACCACTTTTGTTTGATTTCCCAAAATGGTAATATATTGAATAATCATAATACTTGATCAGATTTAACCACCTTCATTGGCTCATATTAAGATTCTTTTGTCTGAATATATACTTGAGAATTTTATGATATGTATATGTGTAACATTTTTCTCCATAGAGATAATGTTTCCAAACCATCAATGCAAAGATCACCACAAACAGTTCTAGATCATGAGTTGGGTAGTTATTCTCATAGATTTCTAATTGTAGGGAGGTATAGGCTATCAATTTTTCATATTTCATGAGTACACAAACCAATAATATTTTTGACACATCATTGAAGATAACAAATCCTTCCCCACTGGTGGGTAATATGAGCACATGGGTAGTTATTAGCCTCTTATTTATATCTTTAATGTTTTCTTCACATTCATTAGTCCAGGAAAAGTTGACTCCCCTCTGAGTAAACTTAGTTAGTGAGATGTAAAATTGTGGTAAGTTTCTCAAAAATTGATAATAGTACCAAAATAATCCAAGGAAACTACAGATTTCCATCATAGATGTTGGTCTATTCCATCCTTTTATTGCTTATGTTTTTGATGGATTCATAGATATCCATTTTTTAGTGAAAACATGCCCCAAGAAAGTTACTTGCTCCAACCAAAAAGCACATTTACTATAATTTTCATATAACTTTTCCTTCCATAAGGTCTTTAGTATAGTATTTAAATTCTCCTGATGTTCCTCCTTTATTTTCGAGTAGATAAGAATATAATCTATAAATACTATCACAAATTTTTAAATATAATACCTAAATACTCTATTAATTAGGTCCATAAAGATTTATATAGAATTAGTGACTGAAAATGGAATCACTCTGAACTCATAGAGCCCATACCTAGTACAAAAAATTCTTGGTGATATCCTCCTTATTCACCTTTAATTGATAATATCTTAACCAAAGATACACCTTGGAGAAGTATTGGGATTCACATAGATGATCAAAGAAGTCATCCATCTATGAAAGAGGATATTATTTCTTTATCAAGATTTTGTTTAGCTCATGATAATCAATGAATAGGTTCATTAACCCATCCTTATTCTTGATGAAGAGGACCATCACACCCCATGGTGAATCACTTGGGCATATAAACCCTTTATCTATATTCTCCTTTAATTGTTTTTTCAGATCCTCAAGTTCAATGATGACCATTATATATAGATTCTTAGATATTATCAAATATATAGGTATAAAATTGATTGAGAAATCAACCTCATGACTTGGAGGAAGAATTGTCAATTATTCAGGAAACCCATCAGGATATTCCCTTATAATGGGCGTGATATCAAGGATGATATTTTCCTTAGTCTAGATCATTTGATCTAGATACACTTTCTCATAAGGTAATAATATCTATTCTTGAGATGGTGATAATAAAGGAGATTCATCCTCCTCCTAGTACTTGTATAAAATCAAAAGGTGATTTCATTATCTCATAAATTTATATTGGATTTATACATAGAAATCCAGTTCATGACCAAAATAGAATCAAATTCTACTAAAGGGATTATCACAAGGTTTGCTAGAAAGTTAAAACCACAAATATGGACAGGGGAGGAGTTATATACTTGGGATGCAATAATCTCCCCATTTTATTTTTTCACCAATAACTCAAATTCCATGTTTTGAGGTGGTTTTTGAATAGTTCTACTAAACTTGTGTGATATGAAAGAATAAGTAGAAACAAAATTAAATAGTACATTTTCTATCCTTGAATGAATAACTAGCGTACATGTCACCACTTCATTGTCAGGGTCCACCTTAGTAGTTTTGAGCACATAATATTTACCTTTATCTCTAATCCTTGGAGGTTGTTGTTGTTGTTTATTGTCAACCACCCTTGGCTTAGTACATTGATTAACATACTATCCCCATTCCTTGTAGTTGAAACACTGGATGACATGTTTAGTGTTTATTGGAGCATTACTTTATTCCATCACATTGGTGGGTTTCTCCCATAAGTAATATCTAGATAGAAACCCTTCATTCCCACACCTAAATAATTTAATTTTCCCCTTCATGAAATTTATGGGATGCTTCATACCATACTTTTGATAAGTGGGATTTGGGACACTCTTTCCCCCTGATATTTCTCAACCACACCACCAAAATTAAAATCCATTCCCCACTTCCTATCTATAGACCAATGAGACCCTTGTGATTCTCTAATTTTCATTTCGACTTTAAGGGCACATCAATAAATTTCCTAATAGATTTAAATGTCTCAAATATACAATTATTTTCATAGATTTGAATTTATCCCACCAAAGAAGTGGTCAAATTTACTTTTTGGGTCAATGAAAAAGGTAGAGTCATATCATGCAAGTATTGTGAAGTTCACTTTGTATTCAAAAATAAATTCTTCATCCTTTTTATTGAGGCTAATAAAACCCCTCTCCATTTTAAGTCAGAGAGTATAGAGAAAATAATTTTCAAAATACATTTTCCAAAATCCCTTCCACTCAATCACTTTGATATCCTAATCAATATTTGTATTTATGACCAAATTACACCATTGATCATATTATACCTCCATATGATAAACATCCAGTATGATCTTTTCTTTCTCAGAGCATTTAAGAATGGAGAATATATTTTTAATGGAGTTAATCCATTGATATATTATTAAAGGATTGGAAGATCCACTAAAAGTTTGAGGACTATGTCTCATAAATGTCTCAATTTTAACTTTATATTTCTTAAGGGTATTTGGGTATTCCTCTTGATTTAGGTTTCTATTAAAAAATTGAGCCAATTAAGAAAGTATTTTCATGAATATCGTGATTCCTACTCTGATCAGGATGGGAATCTCATTTAACCAATCATTACATTGCCCCTCACAATGGTCGTTGGATCAGTTCCAACTATTTTCATCCATTGACTAGAAATAAAGGGAAAATTTTGTGTGATAATTTTTTAAATATTAAAGACATAAATGGGAAACCATGATCATTAAAGGGATAACTCATAAATAAAATATATTCATTAACCTATGAATTTATTTATTTCAATCTAATTTATCCATGATCTATTTTCTAACATAAAATCTTATGGTTATTTTTGTTTCCTCAATAATGGTTTTTAAGGATCTTGTAAATTTAATAAAGAATATTACCCAAGAGTGTCAAACCAGGTGTGTATCAAGGTTTGTTTTTGTATACTAGGTGATGATAAATTCTAGATCAATATACCATTTTTGATGTTATTAACCCTAGGTACAACTATTCCAGAGCCACATCAACTTGTAGTATCCAGACATGGATGTATTTTCTTGGAAACCAAATACTCTATACTTTACCAAAAATTTAGGGATGTTTTACTATGTTTAGTCTTATCCTTAATTCTTTCACTAGAGATTTTTAATCCTAATCCCTAAAATAACTAGAATTTCCTTTACCAGCTAAGATAACCCATATATTTTTTATACTTTATTTAAGGATTTATTTTATAAATATATAATCAATACAACCACATAAGATAATTAGATGTAGTGTCTTTGGGAAGATAGGTACATATAACATTAAATTTAAACATGGGTATAACATAATTATTGAAAAACTCCGAAACATGCCCTTATATTCCTTGTATATTCTAAAACTGAATGGGATAACCTGAGGATATACATAATAAAGGGGTGATCTATAAATCTTAGTAAGGTAATAAAAAACATATAATAAGTTAGAGTAGTACCTGTGAGACAAGAGGCATATCAATGTATCATAATAGGGGTGAGAATCATAATCTTGAACAATGTGGAATGATATAACATGAAACATAAAGGAAACATAAGAATGTGGTAACAACATAAAACATGGTGTCATAAACATAATACAAGGATATCCACAAAAAAACATAACTTAGTGTTATTAGGGTAACCTCCTGTGCACTACACATGAAATATCATGGGTTAAAAAAATTACCCATTGAATTGGAGGGCTATATAATTTTGGCCCCACCCATCACTTTCATATCATGTACATGCATGAGTGTTCCACATAGATCATACAACATAAGTATGTATTTCATCAATTTTAACCCCACGATTAAGGAGTGTGGGTTAAATACATATAAATACCAAATCAATGAAGGATTGGTAAAACTGGTTGAATACAAATTTATCATTTATCTCATTTTGGGGGAGATTCTTATCTTGAAGAACTTATCCCTTTGGATCATTGTTAGGTTTTTATTTGGGATCTTTAATGGTCTCAGTGGTAATGCTGCCCATAGATGTGTGCCTCAAAGGTTTTATCTCATCATTGATATTAGTGAAGTATGGGGATTTTTACGATTGGAATACACATAATATATATAATATTGATTGGATAAAGAAACTAACTAGTTAGAGGCATCTATAACTTTGTGTATCCTATGAAATTTTCATTTTCTCAGGGGAAGATGGTTTGAATCATGCTAGAGGATTATACATGGAATTTAATTATAAGGAAATCCCTTACCTCATTAAATGAATGGAAATTAATGGGGGGGGGGGTATGTGATATTGTTAGCTATTAATTTTAGTTCCCCTAGCCTAAAAAATCTTAACTTTATTTAAGAAGGTGTTATAATTGATCTTGTTATCACTAGGGGTGTTGGTGGTGGTGATGGGTAGGATAAAAATTCCCCCAGCATTGTGGTCTGGGATTTTGGAGGTTAATATAAAAATAAACCCATCCCTATATCCTGGGGAATTCTCCATACCATAATTACGTTAATGTTTTCTAATTTTCTTAAATCTCAGACCTATATCTCAACATGAGTTGGATGAAGGGTTGATTTGGGAGATGCCTTTGGCATGTCCATAATTTCTTAAGGGGGAACCATTATGCGAGGTGGATGGAACTTCATGAGGTTCCATTTCTCAAATACCCCCTTTACATCAATATGGACTCATTAATGAGCCTATAAAGTGATTTATACTGTCGATCTCATCTCCTTTGGAAATATGATACTAGATGAAGTGGGAAAATGGACTGACTAGATACCTCTCTCACATTTGAGGTTCTGTTAGAAGTCACCATGTTGCATGCCTCCCCTGTTGGCTATTCCAAAGAGGGAGTTTCAATTAAATCCTATGGTTCAGTTTATTTATGAACAAGAGGGGAAAAGTAAAGGGATATATACTTTCCCCATCCCTAAATAAGAATACAGGGAGAGGCCTCTTCAATCCCTCACCAGAAGGTTTTGTGGTTTTCAATAAAAGAAAATTGGAATTTCTCACATTAATTCCCAAACTATATTCCATATAACACCCCAAGATTTTGTGAAATATATATATTTTTAATTAATTTAAACTATTCAATATTTTACATTTCACGCAACACTAAATATAGCTTGTGTTATATGAAACCACCAAGTTATTATTTCTTTGTATACAAAACCATTTCGATATTTAACTACAAAATCTAATTATATTATATTATAGTACACACAATACTATGTTTTTATTATGGTACACACAATGTCGAGTTCCTTCAATCGCTTGTGTTACACACAAGGCCTAGTTTTACCAAACTACAATGTACTATTAATATTATTATTAAAATATTAGTATAGTTGTCAACTATACATTGGAAAAGAAGTTATGAATAATATTAATTAAATTATGAAAATATGGATTACCCATGTATATAATAAGAATTATTTGGTTTTCAATGAAAATAAAACCCTTTTGAAAATATAGGAAATCTTTTGCTGGAAAACTATATTTATGCAATCAAACACATTTTACATCAATAAATTAATTAATATAATTTTGATAAATTAATTTAATTATATATATATATATACATATATTATTCATTAAACCACTTAACATTCATCTTATGTGTTTTTAGAACAAGTTATAATAATAAATCCAATTTTATGCATAAAGATATATATATTTTTTCTAAAAGGTAATTTTACCGCCTTTTAATGGCGTACCTATTTTAAATATAATTTTTGACACTTTTATAAATTTTATTTGAAAAAATAAACTTCATTTTTGAAATATTATTATAAAAATTTACTTTGGGAGAATTTTTGGTATTTTTTGGAGAGGTTTCATTCTTTAATGAATAGTGAAAACACTGAATTTTAATTGAAAACTGCATTTTAATCTAATTTATTTATATAGTAAAATTATATTTCAAATTGTTTTTAAAGTATATTTAGATAAATTATATATCTATTAATGCAATTTATCTCATTTTAAGCAATTTAAAATTTAAATTGGATAAATTTTTTTTCAAACGTTTGAACATTTTCACTTTAAAAACTCGTTGTCTCATCCCGTCTATGAGATTAATTTTAAATTAATTTATTTCACATATGTGTTTAGAATTTGTAAAAATGGATTAAATATTATTAATAACAATAATTTATAATATCTATTAAGGTGAACTTAGTTTTTGACAAAAAATATTGGTGAAATTAATTAAAATTAATTACAATAATTAAGGTAAAAATGAGTTTACCTAGTCGTTAAATGTTAAATTAAGGGAAAAAATAACCTAGAAACATGTAAAAAATCCATTTTATGGCCATATTTAGTCCATATTCTCCATTTTATCTAAAATTTACCATTATTTGAGGCACATTATGTAAGGGATACCTCTCAATAGTATTTACCATTTTATATTAACAAGATTTCCACTCCTCCTCCACTATAAAAGGGAACCCACCCACCTCACTTATTCACACCTATAAAGCCTTATTTCTCATAAAAAACCTGACAAAATAATATTTAAAATAACCTAATATCATATTATAAGCCTAAAGTTTTTCTTAAATAAAACCTAGTTAGTCTTTTGGTGCCAAACAAACGGAGTTACCCAAAGAAGAGGTAACATCCTTTAATAAGAACTTTTGTTTTATTTATTTCTCCACACCTTAAATTATTAATATTAAATGATTATATAATAACATAAGTATCATAAATTTAATGATATGTTTTTATGTTAAGGTTTCAACCTACACCTACACACACTTCTATCAAATGGGATACACAATCAACGTTTGTTTGTACGAAGGACTACCAGCTCACGAACTGATGTAGTTCATTCTTCCATTACCACTTTTCAAGGTTGGAAATAATAATGGAATTAATATTTTTATATGATATATTTGAAATTTATGATTTATTTATGCTTCTATAATTATTATATAACAAATAACTTCATGCTTTCCATTTTTTGTGAATATGATAACTTCATTTGTGGATGTGTGGACTACCACCTCCTCAAAGTGATGTGATTCGTTCATAATTTACATGTAATGTATTAAGGAATAGTTTAGTAAATTTATATGATATAAAATAAATAATAATTATAATGAAATGATAATATATATATACATATATTTAATTTACTATCTTTCTTTCAATTCGATAAGAAAACATAAATAACATTCATGTATGCATTCGGTCTACCGTCTCCATGAACGATGTATTACATTTCATATTTATATATTTTATATATTATTATAAATATATATACTGAATATATATGATATTTATATCATTTTTATCATTCTAGAGTTTGTTAAATCATTATATAAGTAATAGGACCAAAAATATATGAAATCAAAACACATGTGAAAAACAAAGCAGTTATTACCCAAAACATAACTTTAACATGGAATTGTTAATAAATAGGTAATATAAAGTAATAATAAATCCATATATTTTATTATATATAATAATATGGTTCTATGGAATATGTTTAATAAAATTATATTTATTATATAGGAGTTTTTAATGTGTATGAGGAAATTCAAGACTTAAGTTAAGGGAATTTCATCTCACTTTTTTATCCGTGAGATACATGCTATATTAAACGCTTATTCTTGTTGTGTGGTGAATATAATGCCTTATGAAATTTTATATAATGAATTAAATTTATTTAATTATATTAAAATTTTAAATTTATGTTATTATTTCATGGATCTCAGGACTCAAAAGTTACTCAAGTAGTAAAGGAATTTCATCTCACTTTTTATATTCGTGAGATACCTGCTATATTCACAACTTATTCTTGTTGTGTGGTGTATATAATAACCTATTAAATGTTATTTCATTAGTTTAATTTATTTAAGGACATTAAATTTTTTAATTGATTTTATTCTTTCATGAATCTCATGATTCAAAAGTTACTCAAGTAGTAAGGGGATTTATGCTCTCACTTTTATTTTTATAAGACTTATGCCTAATTAACCACTTGTTTCTTTTGTGTGGTGTATATACTAAACATGAATGTATTCCATGACCATTATTATTAAATTTATGTGTATTTAAATATCCAATTTATGATCTATATTTCATGGGGTTTTAGGATTCAAAATTTACCAAATCGATAAGGTAATTTTGTCTCAATTTCCCCTTTTTGAGACACATGTTTTGTAATGAACCTATATTATTTTACATGGTGTATATAATTCCATTTGACATGTTATATCATGGATATAATTAATTTCATGATATTTTAATCTTCATGTAATGTTATCCTTTTATGGTGATTAGGATTAAAAGTTTCCAAGGTGGTAAGATTTTATTGCTATAATCTAATTGTTTATCAGGATTATTTATGATTACACTTATATTGATGAAATATTATGATCCATATCTTAATAATTATCATGAATTTTCTTATAATATGTTTATTCATGATATATTCAAGTAATATTACCATTTTCCACTCTTTGGTACTTAAGATAATTAAGAAAATGTTTTTAATCAAATCTGACTTTATTTCTCTCTTCGGTCGGAAATTTGTTTTGTTCAAAAACCATGTTTCCTAAAAAAGTTTTAATTTTTTTTAAATTATATTTTAATTTCATTTTCAAGGAAAAGGATTTTAAAGGTGTGTTATGTTTTAAAAATGTTTTAAAAAGTTTTTTAATCTTCCATTATAAGTTTTCAAATATATTTTCAAAGAAAAGGATTTAAAAATGTTTTCAAGATTCCTTTATAAATTTTCAAATATATTTTCAAAGAAAAGTTTTGAAAAATGTTTTTAAGTTTACTTTATAAGTTTTCAAGGTTATTTTCAAAGAAAATGATTTCAATGATTTTAATTTTTTTTATATGTTTTAAAATCTATTTTCAAAGAAAAAGGTTTTCAAAAAGGTTTTATGTTCAAGATTTGTTTTAAATGATTTTCAAAGATTACTTTATATTTTTTAAAAAGGTAAATTTCAATTAAAAGTATGTTCAAAGTGTTTTTCAAAGAAAATATATTTTTTTCAAGAAATGTTTTTAAAATATATTTTAAAATTATTTTCCATTTAAGATGACATCTGTTGGTGTTACTCATTCCTTATAGGGGATATGATCCAAGGGTACCATTCATATTATTTATCTAAATGGTTTATATTTTTATGGAATAATGTTTATGAAACCCATTTTTAGTTCATGTTTTATATTCTTATGAAAACCATTTCTCTTTCACAAGTTATACGCTTATGAAACTTGTTTATCTTTCATGGGTTATATTATTATGGAAATCACTTCTTTTCACGAGTTATTCTTTGATAAAATTATTATGAAACCTATCTCTTTTATATAGGTTGTGATACGATGACATATTTATGATACCCATTTCATTTAATGGGTTATGATATGATTTTTTATGATATTGTGGAACACATATGTATGAATTCATTATGACATGGGTGGGACCTATATCTACCTCCAATGTATTGGGTAAAGATTTATATATCATGAGATAATTATGGGAAATAATTCAAAGGGATTAATCCACAATGGGAAACATGTGCGTCCTGATCCAAATGGGAAAATGTGTGTCCTAATTCACAATGGGAAACAGGTGTGTCCTGATCCACATTGGGAAATAGGTGTGTCTTGATCCATAATGGGAAATAGCTGTGTCCTGATCCACTATGTTTATAGTCTTGGGAGTGAACCTTGACTACTATGGTGTTATTAATGAACCTGATTACATGTTTATAATGTTATGCATGGAACTGGTTTCATGTCTATAAGTTTATTCAAGGGATTGATTTCATGTCCTTAACTTAATGGGTGAACCTATTTCTACTAATACATGTTCACATTGTTATAAGCTGATGTGTATTCCAAAAATCTATGTCTTATGCCTATGATATTCTCACATGGCACATGTTATTTATTATCTTATGATTCATATCTTATGAACTTCCAATCTTTATGGAACGACTCTTGATTATGATATTTGATATGAAGGGTATGATATTATAATGTTTTTATCATGTTCTCATACCCTTATGCTCATGATTTTTTTACATATATCATTTTTTACCCTTACCGTGCATCTGAGATCACCCTTTCATATGTTTCCTTTCCCTAGGTTATGAAGAAAAGATTTAAGTAGGAGTACTAAAGGGAAATATATTTATGGGATATTTTGGAGATATTTCACCAAGTTAGAAGATATTGTGTTCAAAGTTTCCAAAGACACTAAAATATTACGGTCCTCAGGCATGTATTTTTGTGATGAGATGAAAATCCATCTAAAATGATGTAATATCCATATATGTTAAGCCTGGGTCACTATAGTTGGTATCAATGGGAAGGTTTAGTCAATATTTGGAAACTAGGATGAGAAAACTTTAGTGAGAGACCTAGGTAAATTTCTAAGGATATATCTTGGGATTTATCTAAGGATAATCCTAATGTGTCATAGATTTAAAAGAATCTCTCATGATTTAGACATCCTATAAGTAATGTTTCATGATTATGTGGTTTTCTACTATGATAAGTGTTTCTCACACTATGATTTCCGGTCTTAATCAATAGTGGGAACTAGAAGAAACTGTGTTAACATTGAATGTTTCATATGTGGAAATTATGGTAATTATACAAATCTATGTCCTAAGTTGAAATCTCATGAAGAGAATCTGGAAGGTGGTATGTGTATTATTTATACTGCTATATATAAAGAGACAAAAAATGAAACGTGAAAGGTATAGGATGTTCTAAAAGTATTATTTACATTAAAAATAATAAGAATGGTTAAATTTAAGTTGAGTAACCTTAAGAAAAGATACATATTTAAAAATTCTAGTAAAGGGGTATTAATGAATAAGATGATGAATCCTAAGTAATGATTTAATAATAAAGTTGGATGATTGAAGTGTATATGTATCAGAATTCAAGAATTATGTTATATGAATCATGAAGTATATGTTTTCCATTAATGATTTTCAAAAATATATTGAATGATGATGATGACCTAGAAAAGCGATTTAATGGGAAAGTGATATTTTGATTAAGGTAAGGAAACCCTTAATGTGTTCTTGAAATTGTTAAAATTGTGTTTAGCTTGGATAAAGAAATCAATGATTTGGACAAAGTAAATTGGATAGTATCTATAAACTTAGAAATGATAAAGGATTTATTGAAAAAGTATTTTATACTATAATGGATGGATTTTATGGAATTCTAGAAATATATCTAATAATATTTGGGATAATAAAGAATGCATGTTTTCAATAAGGATTTATGGTAATTTTGGTTATTACCGTGTTTTAAGAAGATACATGATGAAGTTATTCACATGTTTTGTATGTGGAAACCAATAGCTACTTTATGATATATAAAGGATCAATGTTAATCTTATTTTGAGAAATTTAGTGACCTTATTTATAAAGTTTTTTATTTTAATATTTTGGAAGGGTTACAAGGTTAACCATTTATAGAATGGTTTAAGTAAAATATTGGATGAGGTTTTAGAGATTAAAGTATTATCTCTCCATATGAGGATTTATGCATATTGTATAACCCATGATAACCATTTTTATAAGATTATAACTAAATAAAAATGGAATTACTTATCATTATATTTATGTATCTCATGATCTATTAGTGATTCATGAATGAAAAATTCACCTTCATTTCTTAAAATAAGTGATAAAGTGGAAAATGATTAAGGCACAACCAATGGGTAAGATTGTGAACATTAAATGAAATGAAATCAAGTAAGTATATCTCTTTTTGAAAATTATTCAACTTTAGGAAAAGGGTATTGAAATATTTTTTTTCTCATTATCATCATTTTTGATGATATCAATGACCTTTTTCCAACCTCTTTGGTTTATAGATTTGTGATTGTAAAATTTCTCCTAATAATGTTATCTATAACTCTCCATAATAACTTGATAGTTAGATTCGTATTCAATGTCAATTTTTTCACTTTCGACCTATTTTATCTTATGTGGAAACCTAATTATGAGTTTCTTTGGGTAACCATTATGTTTCATAATTTCTTTTTTTAAAGGAAGTTTTAGAATTAATTTTTACAATGTGGGTTTCTATGAAAGGAACATTAAAGTATTAAAAATTTGATAAAAAATAATAATTTATAGGTAGAAATTAATTTTAAGGTGGGTATAATGTAACACCTCAATATTTTGTGAAATATTTTTTTTCAAATTAATTTAAACTATTCAATATTTTACATTTCACGCAACATTGAATATATCTTATATTATATGAAATCACCAAGTTATTATTGATTTGCATGCAAAAACTTTATGAGATTGTTCTACAAGAAATACTTATATTAGCTTGTGGAACATGCAACACTATTTTTGGCTTGTGGTACACACAATTCTGAGTTCCTTCGATAGCTTGTGTTATACGCAATACCTAGTTTTACCAAACTATAATGTACTATTAATATTATTATTAAAATATTATTATAGTTATCACCTACCATTATAATGAAAGTTATGAATAATATTAATTTAATTATTAAAATATCATTTACACATGTATATAATAAGAATTATTTGGTGACAAATGAAAATAAAATCCTTTTGAAAATATAGTAAATCTTTTCTGGAAAACAATATTTATGAAATCAAACATATTTTACATCAATAAATTAATTAAATCAATTTTAATAAATTTTTTTAATGAAATATATATATATATCATATTCATTCAACTATTTAACATTCATCTTATCTGTTTTATAGACAATATATAAGAACAAATCCAATTTTATGCATAAAGATATATATATATATATATATATATATATATATTTATAAAAGGTAATTTTACCGCCTTTTAATAGCACAACTATTTTAAATATAATTTTTATACTTTTATAAATTTTATTTTATAAAATAAACTTCATTTTTTAAATAGTAATATCAAAATTTACATTGTCTAAATTTTTGGTATTTTTCAGAGAAGTTTCTTTTTTTGATGAATAATGAAAAAAACTGAATTTTAATTGAAAAATGCATTTTAATATAATTTATTTATATAGTTAAATTATATTTTAAATTGGATTAAAAGTATATTTAGATAAATTATAAATATATTAATAAAATATATGTAATTGGAATCAATTTCACATTGAAATTGGATATAAAACATTTCAAATTTTTGAACATTTTCACTTTAAAAACCCGTTGTCTCGTCCCATCCATAGGATTAATTTTAAATAAATTTATTCCAATTATTTGTTTATAATTTGGAAAAATTTATTACATATTTTAATCATCATAATTTATGATTTCTAGTTATTTCAACCTAGTTTTTGACCAAAAATATTAGTGAAAGTAATTAAAAAAATTACAACGATTAAAGTAAAAAAGAGTATACTTAGTGGTTAAAATTTAACATAAGGGAAAAAAACCTATAAACATGTCATAAATCAACTGTATGGACATATTTAGACTAAATAATACCTTTTATTTAAAATTTTCCATTATTTTATGCACATAATATAAGAGATACCTCTCAATAGTGCTTACCTTTTTATATTTACAAGAATGTCACCCCTCCACTATAAAAGGGGACTCACCCCCACTCCTTCACACCTATCAAGGCATTTGGATCTTAAAAAACCTAACTATATAAGCTCTCAAATTCCCTAATATCATCTTATAATCCTCAATTTGGACATAATTAAAACCAAGTTACTCTTTTGGTGAAAACCAAAATGAATTAACCAAAGAAGAGGCAACATCCTTCAACAAGAACTTTTGTTTATTTATTTATCCACCTATTAAATTATTAGTATTACATGATTATATAATAAAAAAATATCCAAAATATACATATATGTTTTTATATTAAGTGTTATACCTACATAGACACACACCTACATCAAATGGGATACACAATCATTGTTCGTGTGTACGGCGAGCTATCGCCTCACGAACCGATATCGTTCGTTCTTCAATTACCACCCTTCAAGGTTAGGAATAATGATGGAATTAATTTTTTTTATAATATATATATTATTTTTATTATTTATTTATTATTATGGAATTATTATATAACACATAACTTTATGCTTTCCATTTTTTGGGAATATGATAACTTCGTTTGTGGATGTGTGGACTACCACCTCCTCAAAGCGATGTGATTCCTTCAAAATTTACATGGAATGAATTAATGATGGGTTTATTAAATGTATATGATATATACGACATAATAATTATAATTTAATTATGATATATATATATATACACATATATTTCATTTACTTTCTTTCTTTCAATACGACAAGAAAATAGAAACAATGTTCATGCATACGTATGCCCTACCGTCTCCATGAATAGTGTATTCCATTTCATATTTATATATTTTATAGATATTATAAATACTTATATACTGAATATATATGATATTTATATCATTTTTATTATTCTTTAGGTGATGAAATCATTATATAAGTAAGATAAGCAGAAATATAACAAATCAAAACACATGAGAAAAACACAACGGTTATTACCCGAAACGTAACTTTAAGATGGAATTGTTAATAAAAGGGAAATATAAAGTCATAATAAAATAATATATGGTATTATATATAATAATATGGTTATTTGGTAGATTTATAATAAAATTATATTTATTATACAGGAGGTTTGAATGTGTATGAGGAAAGTCAATACTTGAGGTAAGAGAATTTCATCTCACTTTTTATATCCGTGAGATACATCCTATATTCACCACAATTATTCTTGTTTTGTGGTTTATATACTTCCCTATGACATGTTATATCATGAATTTATTTTATTTCATGATATTAAAAGTTTCAATTGATTTTATTCTTTCACGTATCTCTTGATTAAAAAATTACTCAAGTAGTAATGGAATTTCATCTCACTTCTTATATCCATGAGATACATGATACATTAACCAATTATTCTTGTTGTGTGGTGTATATAATGACCCATGACATGTTATATTATGAACTTAATTTATTTAATGATATTAAAAGTTTCAATTGATTTCATTATTTCACAGATCTCATGATTCAAAATTTACTCAAGTAGTAAGGGGATTTCTAGTCTCAATTTTATTTCTGTGAGACTTATGCCTAATTCACCACTTGTATATTTTTTTGGTGTATATAATTCACTTGAATATATTATATGATCCTTATATTTAATTTTATGGTTATTTACACATCCATTTTATTATCTCTATTTCATGGGGTTTTGTCTTAATTTTTCTTCTTTGAGACACATGTTTTGTTATGCACCTTTATTATTTTACGAGGTGTATATAATTAAGTTTGACATGTTATATCATGGATATAATTACTTTAATGATATTTTAAGATTCATTTAATGTTTTATTTTCCTGGGGATTATGATTTAAAGTTTCCAAGGTGGTAAGAGTTTATTGCTATAATCTCATCGTTTATCGAGATTGTTTATGATTATGATTCTATTGATGAAATATTATGATACATCCCTCAAGAATTCTCATAAATTTTCTTATCCCATGGTTATTAATGATATCTTAAAGTAATGGTACCATTTTTTCACTATTTTTTAATTAATATTATTAAGAAAATGTTTTTAATAAAATAATGGTTTATTTATATCTTTGGTTGGAAATGTGTTTTTATTCAAAAGCCATGTTTCCTAAAAATGTTTTAAAAAATGTTTTTAAATGATATTTTAAGTTCATTTTCAATGAAAATGATTTTAAAATTGTGTTATGTTTTAAAAATGTTTTGGAAAGGTTTTCAAGATTCCTTTATAAGTTTTCAAAGATATTTTCAAAGAAAATGTTTTCAAAATTCTTTTAAGATTCATATAAAAGTTTTCAAATATATTTTCAAAGAAATTTTTTCTCAAAATGTTTTCAGGATTACTTTATAAAATTTCAAGTTAATTTTCAAAGAAAATGATTTAAGTTATTTTAAAGATTCTTTTATATGTTTTCAAATCTATTTTCAAGGAATAATGTTTTCAAGAATGTTTTATGTTTAAGAATTGTTTAAATGATTTTTAAAGATTCTCTTATATGTTTTCAAAAGGTTATTTTCAAAGAAAATTATGTTCAAAGAGCTTTTCGAAGAAAATATATTTTTTTAAAGAAATATTTTTAAAATATATTTCAAAATTATTTTCCATATAAGATGACATCTATTGGTGTTACTCATGATTTATTAGGGATATGATCCAAGGGTACCATTTATATTATTTCTCTGAATGGTTAATGTTTTGATGGAATGATGATTATAAAAACAATTTCTCTTTCACAAGTTATATGATTACGAAACCTGTTTATATTTCATGGATTATATGCTTATAAAACCTATTTATCTTTCATAGGTTATATGCTTATGAAACCTGCTTCATTTCATGGGTTATGCTTTGATGAAATGATTATGAAACCTATCTCTTTTTCATAGGTTATGATATTTTGACATGTTTATGATACCTATTTCATTTAATGGGTTATGATATGATTTTTTATGATCTTATGGTACATGTATGTATGATTTCATTATGATATGTGTGGAACCTATATCTCTATCTAATTAATTGGGTAATGATTTATATCTCATGAGATAATGATGGGAAACGAGTCGAAAAGATTAATACACAATGGGAAATAGGTGTGTCTTAATCCAAAATGGAAAAAAGGTGTGTCTTAATCCAAAATGGAAAAAAGGTGTATCCTGATCCATTATGTTTATAGTCTTGGGAGGGAACCTTTAATACTATGATGTTATAAGTGACCCTGATTACATGTTCAAAATGTTATGTGTGGACTTGGTTGCATGTCCACAAGTTTATGCAAGGTCCTGATTTCATGTAATTAACTTAATGAGTGAACCTATTTCTACTTATACAATTTCAAAATTTTATAAAATGATGTGTATGCCATAAATCTATATCTTATTCCTATGATATGATCACATGGTATATGTTCTTGATTTTTTTTATGATTCATGTCTTATGAACTACCAATCTTTATTACATGACTCTTGATTATGATATTTGATATGCAGGATATGATATTATAATTTTATGATCATTGTAACACCCCAAGGCTTTGAAAATAAATATTTAATGCAATTTTATAATCTATCCATTAAACCTAACTTTTCCTCTACTATGTTTTGAATTTTGAAAAATGGTTATCTATAGTTGTGATCAGTAAGTCATTTGGAGTCTGATAGAACAAACTTGATTTTTGGTGAATAGTAACAAACCCTTATGAATAGTAATATGAATATTAATACGACCCTTATGAAAAATTAAATAATGATATTATTTTATTTTATTAAGTTAATAAGATAATGAGATCTTAATTAATTTTTCAATGTGATATAAAACTAATTATACTTTTAAAATTGATATTTTTCAGATTAACTATGATTTTATTTAAAAATTAAATTAATAATATTTGGAAAATTAGTTTTGAAAAATAGAGTTTATTTTTTAATTCTACATGTTGAAAAATGGTAGGGGTGAATTTTTGGTATTTTTTTGAAACTCTTGAATTTTTGATGAATAGTGAAATACAGTAAAATACCGTATATACAAATTATCAATTAAATAAACTATTTATGACATCATAAGTGATTTAAGGCCACTTGTTTCAAAATTAAATGAACTTATTACTATTAGGGGTAACATGAAACAACACTATTGGTTATATTGAGGGAAATAATAAAATAATGAATTAAATATTCAAAATTCTCTCCTCTCCTCCACTATAAACCCCCCCGCCAATCTCTCTTTTCTTCAATCCTTTAAGCCTTAAATCTCCTCAAATTTCTTCCCAATTATGCTTCCCTAGTCACTCCCCACAACCATGAAGATCTTGGTCTTTCCAAAATATCAAAATCCCTTAAGGATGTTCTCAAGGAAGTTATTTCAAGAGGTAAAGTACCATTCTTTTTCTTTTAGTTTCATTTGAATTTATCTTCTTTTGTTATCCTCTCCTCAGCTCATCTATAAAAATTATCACAATAACTCTAGTATCATATATATACTTTAATTATATAATTTTAATGGAAGAACCATTGTCAATATACTTACTCCCTCCCTTTTATTTTTATAAATGAAATCAACGTCCATGAGGTTCCGATTTATAACCTTCGTGGACGACGAAGTTTCATTCTTAAATATCTCCTTCATTACTAGTAATGAAACCATATTTATGGTTGAACCAGACTATAATATATGTATTATAACCTAGTTAATATTCATGAACCAGTATATTTACATATAATTAATTTATATGACAAAACTAGTTCATAACAATCCAAATGCCTCCAAATAATCGAAGTGGTTGTCATCTAATGATTCATCCTCCTTCCATGTAACCAAATGATAGAAATGAAAAATATCAATTATTGATGTTCACAAATAATATTTAATTTCAATTCTGGAGATTTACAATCATTCCATATGAACTCCATTACTTAAAAACAAGTGAATTGATTATGAAAATCAAGAAAACAAACACTCTGAAATGACGGAATTCGATATTATAACTTATCAATAAGGAAATAAATAAAATAAACAGAATTAAGATAAAGTAAATACATGTATAATAGGTTCTTAATTAAGTTATTAATGAATATAATTTCATATTCTAGGACCTTAATTTCAAGAGGGGAACACATTCAGATTTAAGGTAAGAGTTTTCAACTCGAACTTCCATTTTCATTCGGGTTACTTTCACTGTCTAATTACCTCAATGAAATTATTATGTATTATTAGGTACTAATAATAAATTATGTTTTATTATTCTATATATATAAACCAACTATAATTATTCCCTATTTTATGTATAGTTACATGTTTTAAAAGAAACTTTCCAAGCAGTTTCCAAAATACAGGCCCGATTCAAGGGAATTTCTTAAATTCTTATATATTTTCATGGGAACTCTATAATCTTTTTTTGGAAACCATTATCTTTATAAAATCACTAATTTTATTATTAAAATACTATCTTACTTCACTTCTGGTTTTATAAAAATATTTTTCCAAAATAACTCTTCTTTTCAAAATAAAGAGTATTTATCTCAAGAATTGTTTAATGATTTTATAAGAGTATTTTTGTCTACTTCAACACTCTTGTTGATTCTTATGTATTATTGGGTTTAATAATTTATGATTAAATATAACATATTTTAATGAATGGTTTATGAATATTTTTATTGTGTATGATAAATCATAAACCATTCACCATATAACTTGGAATGGTTAATGTTTGGTGTCCAATGATTGGGGAAAGTTAGTTACATTTCATATGATAGTTTCAATATGAATGTATATGTTTTTTATGTTTATCCCTTCTCATACGAGGAATTTATTGGACTTATTATGTGATGGGTGGGGCCCACTATAGCCCCTCTATGCATAGGTAGGTCTCATGAGACAAGTAGATGTGGAATTGGCCTAGGCCTTTCCCAATGTGATATATGATTTTGGCCGAGGCCTTAATCATTTTTAGACGTCTTGGCCGAGGCCTTGAAAAAATGTTTCAGAATATCTGACATATGAAATTCCCTCATTATGGATCTAGTAATTGAAAGTTAATGTGGTTATTTGACTAGTAGAATACCCATGATTATGTTTTATTATGGAATTATTTTACTCAGCTCATATTCCCGCCATAATGTGTTCAAGTTTATTATTTGTAAAGGCATGTGTTTTTATTTATTCACCATGTCTAATTTTTATGTTATCTTCCACTCTATTTTTTACTCTTACTGAGCGTTTGAGATCACCCCTTTCTTATGTTTAATTTCCCCAGGATATGAAGAAGTAAGCTATGAGTGACTTACAAGATTAATCTAAGAGGCCTAGATGTTTCTAATGGAATAATTTGTGTTGTATTTTCCTTTCATGATGTAATGTTGAAATTATTTATGTTTCTTGTTTCCAAAATCTACTAAACTACTTGGTCCTTCAGGATGTATATTCCTTGTTTATATGCCAATGTAATAAAATAAGGCACTAGCTCTGGGAAACTGGGGCCAGGTCCTTACAATTGGTATTAAAGGAAGATTAGTAGAAAAATTAGAAACTAGATTTAGAAAACGTAGATTAGGGAAGAATCCCTAAGATAGTCTTTGAGGATAAACATACAATAACATCCTGGTGTTTTGGTAAGGAATAGATTATATGGATCTTTCAAACAATACATCCCTATCTGGATACGAGAAGGTATAGGTGACTCTAGCACAAATGTATCTAGGAGTGAAAGCTCTAACAAGGAGTTTTGGGCTTGAACTGGGGTATCCTAGTACATGACAATGGTAATTGCTTCACTCTTGGTTACAACACTCTCGATGGATATTCTTAGGATAATTAAAATTTTCTTTACAAGACATTATGAAGGATTTAAATGTAAATTTTTCCTTAAAGATACTATGTTTATGATTAAGAGATTAGATATGGGTGGAATTTCAATTTATGTTAAGTATTTTTCTATATTGAGATTATAAATTATGATTCATACCCTAATCTAGTATATTCCATTATTTAGAAATAGAACCTAGCGGAAGGAATGGAAACTGCACGAACGCGCGTGTCCCTTGTAGGGATTTACCTCCAATGAAAGATAATGAATAGAGAGAAAATATTGAGAGGCAATTATTAAATTTGAGGTAGAAGGAAGATGAGTATTTTTAAAAGTATGAAGCTAACTTCACAAGGTTAGAAAGACATGTTGTGGACTACATACGAAATCCAAGGAGAAAAAATTGACCGATTCTTTGATGTCCTAATGACATTCCTCCAGCAGGAATTAGTCTCCCAAAGTTTTTCATCATATGAGTATATAGTTTCATGTGATATCAAGACAAAAAAATAATTCTCTAAGTCTTATGACTTTAAGGGAAAGTAAGAGAAGAATAGGGTTTCTGAAAACTCTGGGAAGGGAAATAAGGAAATAGGGAAGAAGGGAAGAGTTGAATTTCCACCCTGTAATAATTGTAGAAGGAAACACCCTTGTAAGAACCCGAATCTTTGTTTTAGGTATGTTTTTCCTTTTCTGGTTGTTTTTGAGAAAAGAGGAGTTTCTAGAAATTTTTAAGTACACGCCATGTACTTTCAAAGTACACGCCGTGTACTCCTTTGCCGCTCGAAGCCGGGTGATGACCGTGTCCGGGCCACACACACGGTGTGTAGGGGTGATGTGGAGGCCACTTAAAGCGGAGTACGAAAAAACAGAGTACACGTCGTGTACCCCAGAAGTACACACCATGTAATTTATTTTTTTACTAAACACACCGGGGTCACGCTTAATCTCTAGAACGACCTTCTTCTAGGTTTCGTTCGGCCGAGAGCTCATGTACGGCCGCGATCCTTCTCTGAGCCCCCGAGCTGCCGTCCGATATCCATTTCAGTCACCGTCGATTTCCTTGGGATTGCCTCAGTAAGATCTCTCTTCTACTTTAGCCTTGTTCCATGATTCCTCCTCATTTTGAAGTTATCATGGGTTGAGCGTTTTGGAAGTTTTCTCAGATCTTCGATGTTCTAAGGAGAATCAATCATCGTGGTTCACTTATATCGATCTCCTAGAATCGAGGTAGGTGGTTTGTTGCCCTGCGGTGAATGTCTTTGAGTTTTGGTTTCAAAAGTGCTGGATACCCATGTATCGGGTATCCTGGGTTTGGTATTTTGATCCTATTGTTTATTTGCCTTATATTTATTGTTATCTTATGATTAATTGATACTAATGTATGCTTGGTTGAATGTTTTAGGATCACCCCATGGGTGTTTCTTTTCTTGTTTAGCTGTTTATCACCGTTTGGCACTGTTTTCCTATGAGGCAAACCCTATTGCAATTGCTAGTTTACTTGTTATAACTGACTGCATGTGTTGCTTGCTGTTTAAATTCTTTTGATGCTTGTAGCTATTATCCAAGTAGTTGTTGAAATTACTTAGGGATGATGATAGTCAATTATGCTCGACTAGACTACTTAGGGCTGTGAGAACCTGGTGCAGGAGATCAAAGAGGGAATAGAGGATTAAGTGCTTCCCTAGAGGGTTTGTTGGTTTTAGTTTCATACATAGGACCTACGGGAATAGGACTTTGTGATTCCCAAGAGTGTTCTTAGTTTACACACGTATCGAGACCACATGAGGAATTAGACGTAAGTGATTCCTCAGAGAGTCTGTAGCTATCGTTGCAAGACCATAGGGGAATGGAAGTGAGAGCTTCCCATAGTGTTTGTGCCTTGTTTGATTACTGGACTATAGGGGTCTACTAGTTTGATCCACCCAGAGAGTCAGTGTGAATTCTGTTTGGTTGGTTGTGATGAGTCCACCAAGCCAAAGAACAAGCTTGGGGTTGTAATGCTTGTGGGTTAGGTAGTCCTTTTGAGTTACCTGATGTGTTAATTGCTTTACCTTGGAATAGAGAGCTTTGCTAGTTTCCCTGGTTGTTTAATTAAATTAATGTTAATGGTAATTGGTAGGATTTTTACTGGTGTACTCCTAGTTCATTACTGTATTTATTTCCTTTACTTTTTATATATTTCTCACTGACAGTAGGGCACAAATATTTTGGTGGTTGCCTACTGGGATTAGTCTCACACCGTGTTTGGGTCCTGCTTTTCAGCCCAAACAGACTATTTGGTTGCAGGTGTGGATAGGGATTGTGGCTCTTCCACCTTAGGTACTTGATTTCTGGTTGGAGATGGAGAGCATGGGACTGGGCTTTGGATCGCGATGCTTCTGGAGTTTCTGTTTACTTTTAGTATTTGGTTTCAGTTGTATTTTATCACGTTGATTTTTTTTAATGCTTTCAATAGACACATGTACCATACTGCATCATTATTATATCAGACATTGCTTCTACTTTTAGTTTCAGTTTTTGTATGTTGTTTAATACTTCCGCTATTGTGTATGTTTGTTCTTCTACTGTATGCTTTACCCAATGAGGGGATAGTTTCCCCACCCACTCACCAAGGCCCTCGCTGGTAGTCGGCAGCCTCTGGCGTTTGGGGAAACGCGCTTGAGGTCATGTGGTGAACTGGGTACGAGGCACCAGTTATGAGGCTCCATATCCGGGTCGTTACAAAGTGGTATCAGAGCAGGTTTTCTTTCTTTTCTATTGCCTTACTATTTTGCGACAATAGATAGGGATATGAAGGAATGGGTAGTTAGTACTTAACTGTGCTCGGGAGTAATTAACCCGTGTACAAGGAAAATCTATATTACCCCGTAATTGCAATTTTCAATTTTTTCAAGTGTTACAGTTTATTATATTTCACCGTAGGGTGATGCATGTGTTTTGTGCTGTTACAGTTTATATGATTGTGGTTCTATTTTGTTTCAACCCGATGAGAGGAGTGTATGCCATCTCATGCATCATATAGGCACTGGTTAGGAAATCACATGTCATGCCTTTTTCCATTTAATATTGGGTGAATTAGAGATTGCATGCTGTTGTGATAGATGCCGTGATAGATTATGCATGATGTTGTGGTAGTTTCTGTGATAGAAATACTGCTATGTTGATAGGGTTTTGTTTATTTTTTTAGTTAATTTATCATGGACACCAAACTTTGGTCTTAGAGGTTTTATGGGCCCTCAAGGATCAGAATTTGGCGGATCATTGGATTGTTATGTCGTTTACTTTTTGTATGCATTGTTATGATGCCAAGATTTGATACACGAGAAGTATGGGCCCCCAAGGATTGGAATTTGGGACATAGATGTTTGTTTTTAGTGTTTCTGGCGTTCGGTGCAGTTTCTGAGCTACTGCCCAGAAAAACCCAGAATACACGGCATGTACTTTATTAATACATGCCGTGTAGTTTTTAAACTATGCTACTGACTGTGTGAACAGAGACACGGGGTTGTAGAAAGTCTTCGGGGGGTCATGCCGTGTACGATAAGTACATGCCGTGTAGTAGTCAATCGTGTACCCAGCCGTGTCACTAACAACACGGGTCAGGGAAGCTCGTGTACAACACACCGTGTTTTGTACGAACACGCCGTGTATCCTTGTTCGAAGTACCCGACAGTGTCACGAACAACACAGGTCAATGTTATATTTCCTTATACACGCCATGTTTGTTCGGAACATGCCGTGTAAGGGCCAGCCGTGTAGCCGGCCGTGTAACCTGCTACACGGGTCACTGAACCTGTTTAGTACACGCCGTGTCCGTAGTGAACACGCTGTGTAGTTTAGGATTAAGGGGACCCTGTAGGTTCTCCATGTAAAGAGACTCAGGTAGGGGAGTGGAGTTCAAGTACACGCTGTGTGTTGGGACAATACACCGTGTAGTCTGGGGTGTTACACGACCAGTCGTGGTAGTGGTACACACCCATGTGAATGGCTTTAACAAACACGCCGTGTAGTTTAAATACACACTGTGTAGTCATTTTTTTAAACTTAAGTGCTTCTCTCTTCATTCCCATTTTGTGCCCTTGTGTTTTCTATCCTTGTTAATCCTAAACCTGAGGTGTGCTTTTGACATTTTAGGGCTATGGCACCAAGACGTCCTCCCATTGCACGTCAGGAACCAGGCAGTGACCGTACGCCTGATACAACAGACCAGGGACTACCAGTAGTTCCACCGATCATCCCAGACATGGTACCTGCAGTGATTCTAGACACTGGTGCCGACGCTCAGTTCAAAGAGGGTTTTATGAGATTCATGTAGAATTTCCAGGGAGCTCAGCATCCTACCCCTTCTATGGCAGAGCTGACGCAGGTTTTTCAGCAGCAGCCTCCTCCCACTTTTACAGGGGATGGAGGACCTCAGGCTGTAGATTCATGTCTAGAAACCATGATTTCCATCTTCGAGCATCTGGAGACACCCCCAGACAAAAGGGTGAAGCTCGCGACTTACATGCTGCGAGATTCTGCCAAGAGATGGTGGGATGTAGTTTCGCAGGCAGGGTGCCAACAGACTATGGCTTGGGACGAGTTCCAGCGTACGTTCTACGACTACTTCTATCCGGTGATTCTGAAGGCCGACAGAGCTAGAGAGTTCAGGAACCTGCATCAGGGCACTCTTTCAGTTATGGAGTATTCCTCCCATTTCACTGAGTTACAGCGTTTCACTCCCGTTCTGGGAAATGACGAGCTATTTTTGGCAAGGAAGTTTGAGGAAGGCCTCAAACCAGAGATCAGATCACAGGTGAACATATTCTAGTTGACTTCTATTAATCTGATAGTCAAGTAGGCATTGATCACCGAACGAAATCTGAGGGAGTCTAGAGCTGCTGACCAGGTCGGTTCAGCATCTAAGGCTGATTCTTTTCATACTGACAGCAGGAAGCGCCACTGAGAGTATACTCGAGGTGACTTGAGGAAGCGAGGTATTTATTCTGGTAGACGAGATCTTCCTTCTGGAAACTAGGTGGTGTGATATCAGTGTGGAAAGAGTGGGAATAAGAAGCCTCAGTTCCTGAGAGACCCAGTGGAGTGCCGATCTTGCAGAAAGATGGGTCATCTGCAGCGTTTTTTCAGGGTTCTTCTTCCAGCGGCTAGTGAAGGAGGATCTGTTTCTACTCCTCATACAGGAGTAGGATTACCAGTTCCACAGCAGACTGGGGGCTGGTGTTCTTGAAGTTGTTCAAGCCAGGGAAGAGGCCATGGACGCGGTGGTCAGACTCAGAGAGGATCAGGTCAGGGATATCAGGCTGATACATAGGGCCATGGTACTAGCCAGACGTTTGTGGTAGAGCAGATTCATCAGGGGCGGGATCCTGGACCTTCCACCATTCGAGGTATGATCTTAGTAGCCTCAGTGTTATCTTCTGCACTTTTCAATACTGTAGCTTCTCATAGCTGTGTTTCTGTGCACACTGTGGAGAGACTTAGACTTACTATCTTCACTTCTGAGTATATGATGACACTAGACACTCCCTTGGGACTTAGAACTGCTAGTGTGCGTCAGTGCAAGGAGTTCCCCCTTGAGGTTGGTGGGTGTCACTTCTTGTGGGATCTTTATGTCCTTGAGATGACGGGTTATGATGTCATTCTCAGGATGGACTGGTTAGTTTCCTTCCAGGCCTTTGTCGACTGCTATCGCCGAAGGGTGAGTTTCACATCACCGGAGGACAGATCTTTTCTTCACAAGGGCGAATGGGATGTACTGGAGAGCAGAGATCGACTAGAGCATCATGGGTTGGGCATTGTTACAGAACAGATTGCTAGTTTATATCTGGATGACCAGAGGACTTCTCAGATAGATTCTCCTCCAATGGTTGATTGTTTTCCGGATGTCTTTCCAGAAGACTTTTCAGGTTTTCCTCCAGAGCAATAGGAAGAATTCTCTATTGAGCTTGTGCCAGGAACATCACCAGTATCCATACCTCCTTATAGGATGGCTACGCCTGAGTTGCAAGAGCTCAAGAAATAGTTAGAGGAGTTGCAGGAGAAGGGTTTTATCCGAACCAGTACTTCCCCTTGGGGTTCTCCTGTGTTGTTTGCAAAGAAGGTGGATGGTACCTTACGAATTTGTGTGGACTATCATAAGCTGAACCAGTTGACGGTCAAGAACCAATATACTTTTCCAAGGATTGATGATATTTTTGATCAGCTTTGAGGAGCCAGGGTGTTCTCAAAGATTGACTTGAGATCCAACTATAATCAGTTGCGCGTCAGACCATCAGATATACCTCTTACAGCCTTCCAGAGCAGATATGGTCTGTACGAGTTCTTGGTTATGCCGTTCGATCTCACCAACGCGCCGACAGTTTTCATGGTGCTGATGAACATAGTTTTCCATCCTTTCTTGGATTTATTCATGGTGGTTTTCGTGGACGATATCTTGGTGTAATCTCACACTCGACACGACCATGATACCCATCTTGAGATCGTATTGAGTACACTGAGAGAGCATCAGTTATATGCTAAGCTCTCAAAGTGCCACTTCTGGATGGACAAGATTCACTTCCTGGGTCATGTCATCTCAGAGACAAAAGTATCAGTAGACCCAAAAAAGGTGAGAGCAGTAGTTACCTGGGAGCAGCTGAAGAATGTCTTCGAGGTACGAAGTTTCTTGGGGCTGGCTGGTTACTACAGGCGGTTTATATAGGACTTTTCATGCCTAGCAACACCGATGACAGGTCTGACCAAGAAGGGGGTGAATTTTTTATGGTCATATTCTTGTGAGTCATCTTTTTAGGAGCTGAAGGGGAGGTTGACGTCAGCACCGATACTGGTCTTTCCAGAGTCGGTCAAGGGCTATAATGTCTTCTGTGATGCTTCAGTTATCGGGCTAGGATCCGTGCTAATGCAGGGAGATAGGGTCGTTGCTTACGGGTCTTGGCAGCTGAGGCCACATGAGAGGAACTACCCGACGCACGATCTGGAGTTGGTAGCTGTTGTTAACACCTTACACTATTGGAGACATTATGTTATGGGAGAGCGCTTTGTGGTTTTCACCAACCACAAGAGTCTCAAGTACATCTTCACCCAGCATGATCTGAATCTGAGACAGCGTAGGTGGGTCGAGTATCTTCAGTCCTTTGACTTCGAGCTTGCCTATACGCCTGGGAAAGGCAACGCAGTGGCTGATGCGTTGAGCAGGAGAACTCAGATTCAGGCAGTTCAGGAGGCTAGCGGTGAGTGGCAGCTCATGGCTCTATTCTCCGAGATTCACTTGGAGGTGCATGACAGACAGGGACATACCTTTCTCTCTTCTATGGCTATTACCTATACTCTTCTTGATCGAGTGCGGATGAGGTATTTATCAGATTCATAGGGCTTAGTACTGTGGGAGAGTGTGTTAGGAGAGGACCCTCTTCCTGGATGGACAGTGGGTGAGGATGAGATCTTGCGTTTCCAGGGATGCGTATGGGTTCCAGCAGACATACGCGAGGAGGTGATGCGGGATTTTTATTTCTCAGTTTGGGCAGTTCATCCTGGAGTCACCAAGATGTATCATGATCTACATCGCCAGTACTGGTGGCCAGGTATGAAAAAAGATGTTGCTGGTTTTATCATGATATGTTCGACTTGTTAGCAGGTGAAAGCATAACATCAGTGAACAGCGGGGCTTCTACAGTAGTTATTCATTCCAGAGTGGAAGTGGAACGATGTCGCGATGGAATTCGTGACTGGTTTTCCTAGGTCACCTCGAGGGAACGATGCTGTTTGGGTTTTCATCGATAGGCTTATGAAGGTTGCTCACTTCTTGCCAATCAAGGAGACCTTTAGTGTTGATGATCTGAGATGACTTTACATCCGAAAGATTGTACATCTGCATGGAATTCTACACTCCATTGTTTCAGACAGGGAGGTGTGATTTACTTCTTGGTTCTGGAAAGGACTTCAAAAGGCTTTGGGCACACATGTACTTTTGCGTATAACATACCATCCCCAGACTGATGTCCAGTCCGAGCGTATGATCCAGGTGCTTGAGGATATGCTCCGAGCTTTCATTTTGGATTTTGGAGGTTCTTGGGAGAAGCATATCCCTCTTGTGGATTTCACCTACAACAATTGTTTTCAGGTGACTATTCAGATGACACCTTACAAGGCCTTGTACGGTAGGCCATGCCAATCACCTTTATGCTGGCTGGAGGTAGGAGTGGCAGCTTTGCCGGGACCTCGTCTTTTTCAAGAGACCTCTGAGAAAATAGAGTTGATTCAGAAGAGGATGGCTACAACACAGTCTTGGCAGAAGTCTTATGCTGATCAGCAGAGACGACCTTTGGAGTTCGAGGTCGGGGATCAGGTTTTCCTGCGTGTCACACCGAGGTTGGGGCACAATAGGATCCGGAGATAGGGTAAGCTTTCACCACGGTACATTGGGCTGTTTGAGGTGTTGGAGAGAGTTGGGCCGGTTACCTATCCGTTGCAGTTACCTTAGAGGTACCGGGCTATGCACGACATCTTCCACATTTCCCAGCTCCGATGTTACTTTTCAGACCCATCTCATGTCTTTCAACCTGAGGAGGTTGAGCTTGAAGCGAATGCATTGTTTGAGGAACATCCCACCCAGATTGTCAATCGCAGTAAAAAATCTCTCTATGGCCAGTCTGTTCCTCTAGTACGGGTGCTATCGAAGCACGAGCGAGTGCAGGGCGGGACTTGGGAGTGGGAGGCCGATGTACGATCGTAGTGGCCGAAGCTGTTTGGGGTATCTTCTTCTACGCCTCGTTAGGGAAATTCTGGGATGAATTTCTTTAAGGGGGGAAGTTTGTAAGAACCCAGATCTTCGTTTCAGGTACTTTTTCCTTTTCTGGTCATTTTTGGGAAAAGAGGAGTTTCTGAAAATTTTTTAAGTACACGCCGTGTACTTTCAAATTACACGCCGTGTACTCCTTTATCGCTCAAAGATGTGTGCTGACCGTGTCCGGGCCACACACACGGTGTGTAGGGGTGATGTGGAGGCCTCTTAAAGTGGAGTATGGAAAAACAGAGTACATGCTGTGTACCCCAGAAGTACACACCGTGTATTTTGTTTTTCACTAAACGCACTGGGGTCGCACCTAATCGCCAGAACGACCTTCTTCTAGGTTTCGTTCAGCTGAGAACTCCCGTACAACCATGATCCTTCTCCGAGCCCCCGAGATATCGTCCGATATCCATTCTAGCCACTGTCTATTGCATTGGGATCGCCTCGGTAAGCTCTCTCTTCTACTCTAGCCTTGTTCCACGATTCCTCCTCGTTTTCAAGTTATCATGGGTTGATCGTTTTGGACGTTTTATCAGATCTTCGACATTATAATGAGAATAAATCATCGTGGTTCACTTATATCAATCTCCTAGAATTGAGGTAGGTGGTTTGTTGCCCTGCGTTGAATGTCTTTGAGTTTTGGTTGCAAAAGTGCCATATACCCATGTATCGGGTATCCCGGGTTTGGGATTTTGATCCTATTGTTTATTTTCCTTAGATTTATTGTTAGGTTATTATTAATTGATACTAATGTATGCTTGGTTGCATGTTTGAAAATCACCCCATGGGTGTTTCTTTCCCTGTTTGGCTGTTTATCACCGTTTGGCATCGTTTTCCTGTGAGGCAAAACCTACTACAATTTCTAGTTTACTTGTTATAACTGATTGCATGTGTTTCCTACTGTTTAAATTATTTTGATTCTTTTATCTATAAGACAAGTAGTTTTTGAACTTACTTAGGGCTGCTGATAGTCAATTACGCTCGACTGGACTGCTCAGGGCTGTGAGAACCTGATGCGGGAGATCAAAGAGGGAATAGATGATTAAGTGCTTCCCTAGAGGGTCTGTTGGTTTTAGTTTCGTATGCAGGACCTACGGGAATATGAATTTGTGCTTCCCAAGAGTGTTCTTAGTTTACACACATATCGAGACCACAAGAGGAATTAGACATAAGTGCTTCCTCAGAGAGTCTGTATCTATCATTGCAAGAGCATAGGGGAATTGACGTGAGAGCTTCCCAGAGTGTCTGTGCCTTGTTTGATTACTGGACTATAGGGGTCTTCTAGTTTGAGCCACCTAGAGAGTCAGTGTGATTTTTTTGTTGGTTGTGACGAGTCCACCAAGCCAAAGAACAAGCTTGGGTTTGTACTTCTTGTGGGTTAGGTAGTCCTTTTGAGTTAACTGCTGTGTTACTTGCTTTACCTTGGAATATAGAGATTTTCTAGTTTCCCTGGTTTTTAATTAAATGAATGCGAATGGTAATTGGTAGGCTTTTTACTGGTGTACTCCTAGTTCATTACTGTATTTATTTTCTTTACTTTTTCTATATTTCTCATTGACAGTAGGGCACAAATCATGTGGTGGTTTCCTATTGGGATTAGTCTCACTCCCTGTGTGGGTCCTTCTTTTCGGCCCAAACAGAACATTTGGTTGCAGGTGTGGATAGGGATTGTGTCCCTTCCACCTCAGGTACTTGATTGCTGGTTGGATCTGGAGAGCATGGGACCGAGATTTGGCTCACGATGCTACTGGAGTTGCTTTTTTTACTTTTAGTATTTGGTTTTAGTTGTATTTCAGCACGTTGATTTGTTTACTGCTTTCCATAGACACATGTTCCATACTGCATCATTATTATATCAGACATTGATTCTACTTTTAGTTTCTGTTGTTGTATATTGTTTACTACTTCCGCTATTGTGTATGTTTGTTCTTCCGCTGTATGCTTTACCCAATGAGGGCATAGTTTCCCCACCGACTCACCAAGACCTCGTTGCTAGTCAGTAGCCTCTGGAATTTGGGGAAACGTGCTTGAGGTCATGTGGCGAACCGGGTACGGGGCACCAATTATGAGGCTCCAGATCCGAGAAGTTACCAAGTGGTATCAGAGTGTGTTTTCTTTCTTTTATACTGCCTTAATATTTTGTGACAATAGAAAGGGATATGAAGGAATGAGTAGTTAGTACTTAACTTTTCCTGGGAGTAATTAACCCATGTACAGGGAAAGTTATATTACCTCGTAATTGCAATTTTCAGTTTTTCAAGTGTTACAGATTATTATATTTCACCGTTGGGTGATGTACGTGTTTTGTGCTATTACAGTTTATATGATTATGGTTCTATTTTGTTGCAACACAATGAGATGAGGGTATTACATCTCATGCATCATATAGGAACTAGTTAAGAAATCACATGTCATGCCTTTTTCCATGTCATCTAGGGTGCATTAGAGATTGCATGCTGTTTTGATAGATTCTGTGATAGATTATGCATGATGTTGTGATAGTTACTGTGATAGAAATACCGCTATATTGATAGGGTGTTGTTTATTTTCGCGGTGTTGTTTATTTTCGCAGTTAATTTATCATGGACGCCAAACTTTTGTCTTAGAGGTGTTATGTGCCCTTGAGGATCGGAATTTTTCAGATCATTGGATTGTTATGATGTTTACTTATCGTATGCATTGTTATGATGCCAAGCTTTGATTCACGGGGAGTATGGGACCCCACGGAGCAAAATTTGGCACATAGATGTTTGTTTTCAGTGTTTCTGGCGCTCGGTGCAGTTTCTGAGCTACTGCCCGAAAAAACCCAAAATACACGACGTCTACTTTATTAATACACATCGTGTAGTTTTTAAACCGTGTTACTGACTGTGTGAACAGAGAAACGGGGTTGTATAAAGTCTTCGGGTACATGCCATGTACGATAAATTCACGCCGTGTAGTAGTCAATCATGTACCCGGCCGTGTCACTAACAACACGGGTCGGGGAAGATCGTGTACTACACACCGTGTTTTGTACGAACACGCCGTGTATCCTTGTTCCAAGTACCCAGCCGTGTCACGAACAACACGGGTCAGTGTTATCTTTCCTTATACATGTTGTGTTTGTTCGGAACACTCCGTGTAAGGGTCAGCCGCGTAGCCAGCTGTGTAACCTGCTACATGGGTCATTTAACCTATTTAGTACACGCCGTGTCCGTAGTGAACACGCCGTGTAGTTTAGGATTAAGGGGACCGTGTAGGTTATCCATGTAAAGAGACTCAGGAAGGGGAGTGGAGTTCTAGTACACACTGTGTGTTGGGACAACATGATGTGTAGTCTGGGGTGTTACACGACCAGTCGTGGAAGAGGTACACGCCCATGTGAATGGCTTTAACAAACATGCCGTGTAGTTTAAATACACGCCGTGTAGTCGTGTTTTTCAAACTTAAGTGTTTCTATCTCCATTCCCATTTTGTACACTTGTGTTTTTTGTCCTTGTTAATCCAAAACCTGAGGTGTGCTTTTGACCTTTCAGGGCTACGGCACCAAGACATCCTCCCATTGCACGTCAGGAACCAGGCAGTGACCGTACGCCTGATATGGTAGACTAGGGACTACCAGTAGTTCCACCGATCGTCTTGGACATGGAACCTACAGTGATTCCAAACACTGGTGCCGACACTTAGTTCAGATAGGGTTTCATGAGATTCATGCAGACTTTCCCGGGAGCTTAGCATCCTACCCCTTCTATGGCAGAGTTGACATGAGTTTTTCAGCAGCAACATCCTCCCACTTTTATAGGGTATGTAGGACCTCAGGCTACAGAGTCATGGCTAGAAACCATGCTTTCAGTCTTCGAGCATCTGGAGACACCCCCAGACAGAAGGGTGAATCTCACGACTTACATGCTGTGATATTTTGTCAAGAGATGGTGGGATATAGTTTCGCAGGCAGGGCACCAACGGACTATGGATTGGGACGAGTTCTAGCGTACGTTCTACGACTACTTCTATCTAGCTATGCTAAGGGCCGACAGAGCCAGAGATTTTATGAACCTGCAGTAGGGTACTCTTTCGGTTATGGAGTATTCCTCCCATTTCATTGAGTTACAGTGTTTCACTCTCGTTCTGGGAAATGACGAGCTATTTTTGGAAAGGAAGTTTGAGGAATGCCTCAAATCAGAGATCAGATCACATGTGAACATCTTACAGTTGACTTCTATTACTCTGATAGTCAACCAGGCATTGATCACCGAATGAAATCTATGGGAGATTGGAGTTGTTAACCAAGGTGGTTCAAAATCCAAGGATGATTCTTTTCATAATGATAGCAGGAAGCGCCACCAAGAGTCTACTCAAGGTGACTCAAGGAAGTGAGGTATTTCTTCTGGTAGACGGGATATTCCATCTGACAACCAGGTGGTGTGCTATTAGTGTGGAAAGAGTGGGCATAAGAAGCCTCAGTGCCCGAGAGACCCAGTGGAGTGTCGATCTTGTGGCAAGATGGGTCATCTGCAGCGTTTTTGCATGGTTCTTCTTCTAGAGGCTAGTGAAGGAGGATCTGTTTCTACTCCTCATACAGGAGCAGGATTACCAGTTCCGCAGCAGACTAGGGGCTGGAGTTCTTCAGGTCGTTCAAGACAAGGAAGAGGCCGTGGATGCAGTGGTCAGGCTTAGGGAGGATCAGCTCAGGGATATCAGGCTACTACATAGGGCCGCAGTACTGGACAGACGTTTACGGTAGAGCAGATTCATCATGGACGGGATCCTGGACCTTCCACCGTTCGAGGTATGATCTTAGTAGCCCCAGTTTTATCTTCTGCACTTTTCGATACCAGAGCTTCTCATACCTTTGTTTCTGTGCACACTATGGAGAGCCTTAGACTTACTATCTTTACTTCTGAGTATATGATGACACTAGACACTCCCTTGGGACTTAGAACTGCTAGTGTGCATCAGTGCAAGGAGTACCCCCTTGAGGTTGGTGGGTGTCACTTCTTGTGGGATCTTTATGTCCTTGATATGACGTGTTATGATGTCATTCTTGGGATGGACTGGTAATTTTCCTTCCAGGCCTTTGTCGACTGCTATCACCGAAGGGTGAGTTTCACATCACCGGAGGGAAGATCTTTTCTTCACAAGGGTGAATGGGATGTCCAGGAGAGCAGAGATGGACTAGAGCATCATGGGTTGGGTGGTGTTATAACCCAGATTGCTAGTTTATATCTAGATGACCAGGGGACTTCTCAGATAGATTTTCCTCCAGTGGTTGATCATTTTACAGATGTCTTTCCAGAATACTTTTCAGGTTTTCCTCCACAGCGAGAGGTAGACTTCTCTATTTATCTTGTTCTAGGAGTAGCACCGGTTTCCATACCTCCTTATAGGATGGCTACGCCTGAGTTGTAAGAGCTCAAGAAATAGTTGGAGGAGTTGCAAGTGAAGGGTTTTATCTGACCCAGTACTTCCCCTTAGGGTTCATCTGTGTTGTTTGCGAAGAAGGCGGATGGTACCTTACGGCTTTGTGTGGACTATCGGAAGCTGAACCAGTTGACGGCCAAGAACCGATATCCTTTTCCGAGGATTGATGATAGTTTTGATCAGCTTCGAGGAGCCAGGGTGTTCTCGAAGATCTACTTGAGATCCGACTATCATCAGTTGTGCATCAGACCACTGGATATACCTCTTACAGCCTTCTAGAGCAGATATGGTCTATACGAGTACTTGGTTATGCCATTCGGTCTCAAGAACGTGCCAGCAGTTTTCATGGCGCTGATGAACAAAGTTTTCCATCCTTTCTTGGATTCCTTCATGGTGGTTTTCGTGGACGATATCTTGGTGTACTCTCACACTCGACACGACCATGCTACCCATCTTGAGATCGTATTGAGTACACTGAGAGAGTATCAGTTATATGCTAAGATCTCAAAGTGCCACTTCTGGATGGATGAGATTCACTTCCTAGGTCATGTCATCTCAGAGACAAGAGTATCAGTAGACCTAGAAAATGTGAGAGCGGTAGTTACCTGGGAGTAGACAAAGAATTTCTTCGAGGTACGAAGTTTCTTGGGGCTGGCTAGTTACTACAAGCGGCTTATATAGGACTTTTCATGCATAGGAGCACTGCTGACAGGTCTGACCAAGAAGGGGGTGAAGTTTTTATGGTCAGATTCTTGTGAGTCATCTTTTCAGGAGTTGAAGGGGAGGTTGACATCAACACCAATAATGGTCTTTCCAGAGCCTGGCAATGGCTATACTGTCTTTTGTGATGCTTCAGGTATCAGGCAGGGAGCTGTGCTTATGCAGGGAGATGGGGTCATTGCTTACGGGTCTCGGCAGCTGAGGCCACACGAGAGGAACTACCTGACACACAATCTGGAGTTGGCAGCTATTGTTCACGCCTTACACTATTAGAGACATTAGCTTCTAGGAGAGTGCTTTGTGGTTTTCACCGACCACAAGAGTCTCAAGTACATCTTCACCCAGCATGATCTGAATCTGAGACAGCGTAGGTGGGTCAAGTATCTTCAGTCCTTCGACTTTTAGCTTGCCTATATGCCCAGGAAAGGCAACGCAGTGGCTGATGCGTTGAGCAGGAGAACTCAGATTCAGGCAGTCCAGGAGGCCAGTAGTGAGTGGTAGCTCATGGATTTGTTCTCTGAGATGCTCTTGGAGGTGCACGATAGATAGGGATAGACCTTTATCTCTTATGTGGCTATTACTGCTACTCTTCTTGATCGGGTGAAGATGAGGCAGCTATCAGATTCAGAGGGCTTAGTCCTGCAGGAGAGTGTGTCAGGATAGGACCCTATTCCTGGATGGACAATTGGAGAGGTTGAGATCTTGTGTTTCCAGGGATGCGTATGGGTGCCAGCAGACATACGTGAGGAGCTGATGCAGGATTTTTATTCCTCAGTTTAGGCAGTTCATCCTCGCATCACCAAGATGTATCGTGATCTACATCGCCAGTACTGGTGGCCAGGTATGAAAAGAGATGTTGCTGGTTTTGTCATGAGTTTTTTGACTTGTCAGCAGGTGAAAGCAGAGCATCAGTGACCATTAGGGATTTTACAGCAGTTACCCATTCTGGAGTGGAAGTGGAACGATGTCGCGATGGACTTCATGACCGGTTTGGCTAGGTCGCCTCGAGGGAATGATGTTGTTTGGGTTGTTGTCGACAGACTTACAAAGATTTATCACTTCTTGGTGATCAAGGAGACCTTCAGTGTTGATGATATGGGATGAATTTACATCCGAGTGATTGTACGTCTGCATGGAGTTCCACACTCCATTATTTCAGACAGGGATGCGCGCTTTACTTCTCGGTTCTGGCAAGGACTTCAGAAGGCTTTGGGTACACAGGTAATTTTGAGTACAACATACCATCCCCAGATTGATGGCCAGTCCGAGTGTACGATCCAAGTTCTTGAGGATATGCTTCGAGCTTGCATTTTCGAATTTGGCGGTTCTTGGGAGAAGCATATCCCTCTTTTAGAGTTTGCCTACAACAACAGTTTTCAGGCGACTATTCAGATGGCACCTTACGAGGCCTTGTACTGTAGGCCATGCCGATTACCTTTATGTTGGCTGGAGGCAGGAGAGGCAGCTTTGCTGGGACCTCGTCTTGTTCAAGAGACCTCTGAGCAAATAGATTTGATTCAGAAGAGGATGACTACAACACAGTCTCAGTAGAAGTCTTATGCTGATCAGCGGAGATGACCTCTAGAGTTCGAGGTCGGGGATCAGGTTTTCCTGCCTGTCTCACCGAGGTTGGGGCACAAGAGGATCCGAAGGTAGGGTAATCTTTCACCCCGGTACGTCGGACCATTTGAGGTATTGGAGAGAGTTGGGCTGGTTGCCTATCGGTTTAAATTACCTCAGAGGTACCAGGATATGCACGACGTCTTCCACATTTCCCTACTCCGACGTTACTTTTCAGACCCATCTCATGTCTTTCAACCCGAGGAGGTTGAGATTGAAGTAGATGCATCGTTTGAGGATCATCCCACCCGGATTGTCGATCGCAGTATGAAAGCTCTCCGTGGCTGGTCTGTTCCTCTTGTACGGGTGCTATGGCAGTACATGAGAGTACAAGACGAGACTTGGGAGCGGGAGGCCGATGTACGATCGCAATGGCCAGAGCTATTCGGGGTTGCTTATTCTACGCCTCGTTAGGGAAATTAGGGGATGAATTTCTTTAAGGGGTAAGTTTTTAAGAACTCAGATCTTCGTTTCAGGTATGTTTTTCCTTTTGTTGTCGTTTTTGAGAAAAGATGAGTTTCTGGAAATTTTTTAAGTACACGCCGTGTACTTTCAAAGTACACACCGTGTACTCCTTTGCCGCTCGAAGATGTGTACTGACCGTGTCCGGGCCACACACATGATGTGTAGGGGTGATGTGGAGGCCTCTTAAAGCGGAGTACGGAGAAACATAGTACATACCGTGTACCCCAGAAGTACACGCCGTGTATTTTTTTTCACTAAACGCACTGGGGTCGCGCCTAATCACCAGAACGACCTTCTTCTAGGTTTCATTTGGCTGGGAGCTCCCATACAGCTGTGATCCTTCTCTGAGTCCCCGAGCTTCCATCCTATCTCTGTTCCAGTTACCGTCAATTGTGTTGGGATTGCCTCGGTAAGCTCTCACTTCTGCTTTATCCTTGTTCCATGATTCCTCCTCATTTTCAAGTTATCATGGGTTGAGCGTTTTTAACATTTTCCTAGATCTTCTACATTATAAGGATAATCAATCATCGTGGTTCACTTATATAGATCTCCTAGCATTGAGGTAGGTGGTTTTTTTCCCTTCATTGAATGTCTTTGAGTTTTGGTTTCAAAAGTGCCGGATACCCATGTATCGGGTATCCCGGGTTTGGGATTTTGATCATATTGTTTATTTTCCTTATATTTCTTGTTAGCTTATGATTAATTGATACTAATGTATGCCTGGTTGCATGTTTGAGGATCACCCCATGGGTGTTTCTTTTCCTGTTTGGTTGTTTATCTCCGTTTGGCACCGTTTGCCTATGAGGCAAACCCTATTGCAATTTCTAGTTTACTTGTTATAACCGATTGCATGTGTTGCCTGCTGTTTAAATGATTTTGATGCTTGTATCTATTATCTAAGTAGTTTTTGAACTTACTTAGGGCTGCTAACATTCGATTACGCTCGACTGGACTGCTCAGGGCTGTGAGAACCTGGTGCGAGCGATCAATGAGGGAATAAACGATTAAGTGCTTCCCTAGAGGGTCTGTTGGTTTTAGTTTTGTATGCATGACCTATGGGAATAGGACTTTGTGCTTCCCAATAGTGTTCTTATTTTACACACGTATCGAGACCATAGGAGGAATTAGACGTAAGTGCTTCCTCAGAGAGTCTGTAGCTATCATTGCAAGACCATAAGGGAATTGACGTGAGAGCTTCCCAAAGTGTCTGTACCTTGTTTGATTACTGGACTATAGGGGTCTGCTAGTTTGAGCCACCGAGAGAGTCAGTTTGAATTTTGTTTGGTTGGTTGTGATGAGTCCACCAAGACAAAGAACAAGCTTGGGTTTGTTCTTATTGTGGGTTAGGTAGTCCTTTTGAGTTACCTGATGTGTTACTTGATTTACCTTGGAATAGATTGCTTTGCTAGTTTCCTTGGTTTTTTAATTAAATGAATGTGAATGGTAATTGGTAGGATTTTTACTAGTGTAATCCTAGTTCATTACTGTATTTATTTCCTTTACTTTTTCTATATTTCTCACTGACAGTAGGGCCCAAATCTTGAGGTGGTTGCCTATTGGGATTAGTCTCACACCCTATTTAGGTCCTGCTTTTTGGACCAAATAGACAATTTGGTTGCAGGTGTAGATAGGGATTATGGCCCTTCCACCTCAGGTACTTGATTGCTTGTTGGAGCTGGAGAGAATGGGACTGGGCTTTGGCTCACGATGCTGCTGGAGTTTCTGTTTACTTTTAGTATTTGGTTTCAGTTGTGTTTCAACATGTTGATTTGTTTACTACTTTCATAGACACATGTACCATACTACATCATTATTATATTAGACATTGCTTCTACTTTTAGTTTTAGTTGTTGTATGTTGTTTACTGCTTCCGCTATTGTGTATTTTTGTTCTTCCGTTGTATGCTTTACCCAATGAGGGAATAGTTTCCCCACCAACTCACCAAGGCCCTCACTGCTAGTCAGCGACCTATGGTGTTTGGGGAAACACGCTTGAGGTCATGTGGAGAACCGGGTACGGGGCACCAGTTATGAGGCTCCGGATCCGGGTCGTTACAACCCTGGTGTGTGATTAAAGGGAAAAGGAGTATGCTATAAATGTAGACAAAAAGGAAATCTTGGTAGTGATTATAAGGGTAAGAAAGAAGCTATTAATTTTCAATGCTATAATTATCGGGAGTTGGGACACTATGCTAAATGATTTTCCAAAGCGTCAAGGAAACATGCAACAGAAAAGGCCAATGGAGCAGGGACAAGCTTATGAAATCACAACTTCTAATATTGATGTTCCTAATGAAGTGGTGGAAGGTACTTTAATCATTTCATAAAACTTAGCCAATGATTTATTTGATTTTGGATTGTCACATTCATTTATATCTTCCCAGTTTTCCAAGAAAATTAGAAATGTACAATTTGATTTAATAAAGGAGTTATCAGTCAAAACCCCTAGTGTAAGTATCATTGCAACAAAGGCATGTCAATTAGTCCCCCTCATGACACATAAACGTGCTTTAGTTACTGACCTTGTCATCATACCAATGAATGAATTTTATATATTCTTGGCTGTCAAATTATGATGCAGAGATCTATTGCAAGAAGAAGGAAGTTACAATTTTTGAGAATGGTGTAGAATCCCTTATATTTAGAGCATAAACCTCTCCATATAATTATCATATAGATCAACCCCAGTAGCTTTATTAAATTCAATCATTGGGGAGGAAGGGAATTCAATAACTATGGGTGAGGAAAATAATGTTCAAATAGAATATTTATCTGTTGTGCAAGAATATATTGACGTTTTTTAGAGGATTTACCTAGACATCCTCTAGAGGAAATTGAGTTTTCCATTGACTTAATTTTTGGTTCAAGGCCCATATCAAATACCCCTTATAGAATGGATAATATGGAGTTAGTATAACTATAGAAAAAACTAGAGGAATTGAGTGATAAAGGATTTATTCAACCTATTGTTTCTCCATGGGGATCCCCTGTCCTCTTTTTCAAGAAGAAAGATGGATCCATGAGGCTATGCATTGATTATAGAGAAATAAATTCTATTACAATAAAGAATAAGTATCCTCTACCACAAATTGATGATTTATTTTATCAACTTCATGAAGACAAATATTTTTTGAAGATTGATCTTCAATATGGATATCATCAGTTGCTTCTGAGGAAGGAAGACATTCCAAAATAGCTTTCTGAACAAGGTATGAGCATTACAAGTTTACAGTAATGCCTTTTGGACTAACTAATGCACCATCTATTTTCATGGATCTAATGAATAGAGTTTTCAAGGAATATATTTATGGATTCATGGTGGTGTTTATTGATGATATCCTGGTATACTTTAAAAGTTATGAAGATCATGAAAATCACTTGAACACTATTCTGGTGACTCTTAGAAGAAAAAAATTATATGGGAAGTTCAGCAAGTGTGAATTTTGGTTTCAATCAGTTTATTTTCTGGGCCACATTTTATCAAAAGATAGAATATCTATAGATCCTATGAAGAAAAAGGCTGTGAAATAATGGCCTACTCCAATGAACATAACTGAGGTACGTAGTTTTTTTGGTTTAGCAGGTTATTATCGGCGTTTTGTCCAGAAATTTTCCCGTTTAGCCAACCCAATGACCAACATCAAATGAAAAGGGGTTAAGTTTGTGTGGACAAAGGAATGTGAAGAATGTTTTGAAGAATTGAAGAGGATTTTAGTGAATGCTATGATCCTAACCCTACCATCAGGGAGTGATGGGTTTGTTATCTATTGTGATGAATCAAAGAAAGGACTTCATTTCTTCCTTATATAGAATGATCGAGTGATTGAATATGCATCTAGGTAGCTAAAAATTCATGAAAAAAACTATCCAACTCATGATCTTGAGTTAAATTTTTTAATATTTTCTCTAAATATTTGGAGACATTACCTATATGGAATTAAATGTGAGATATATATAGATCATAAGAGTTTTTAATATATCTTCTCATAGAAAGAAATCAACATGGGACAAAGGGGATGGATTGAGCTACTAAAGGATTATGATTTCACAATACACTATCACACAGGGAAGGAAAATAAGGTGGTAGATGCTTTGAGTATAAAGGACCGTGGAATTCTAAACGAGATGAGAGTTAAAAGGGATCATTTGTTTATGTATCTAGTAAAGGTGGATATGGGAATTATCAAGGAAGGTAAAATATCACTAATTTTTCTAATTTTTTCCAATACTTATTTACTGGAAAGGATAAAAATTTATCAGGCCGATGATGAGTAGTTTCAAAAGAAAATTAAAGCTGGAAATGATGGGAAGTTGATTGAATTCATGTATGATGGTGGTTTTTTGAAATTAGGAATGAGGCTTTGTGTTCCTACTATTTCTGAGCTAAAGAGGGAACTATTGAAAGATGATCATAGATCTAATTTATATATACACCCTAGTAGTACAAAAATGTATAGAGATCTAAAGGAACATTTTTGGTAGGAACACATGAAGAGAGATATTACTAATTATGTGTCGAGATGTTTGGTGTGTTAACAGGTGAAGGCTGGAAGACAATTTCCTGGAGGAGTCATGAAACCCCTTCCTATTCCTATGTGGAAATGGGATGATATTATGATGGACTTTGTCCTAGGGTACCAAAGAATCCATGAAAGAATGATGTGGTATGGGTCATTGTTGATCGTCTTACAAAATCAGCACATTTTCTTGCTATAAGAGAAGATTTACCGCTTGAACATTTAGAAAGACTATATATAAATGAAGTTGTAAGACTTCATGGAGTATCCTTATCAATTTTTTCTGATCGTGACCCCCATTTTACATCACAATTCTGGAAAATTCTTCAGAAGGCCCTAAATATTGATCTTTGTTTGAGCACTGCCTACCACCCACAAACTGATGGACAATCAGAATGGACTATTAAAACTTTGGAAGATATGTTGAGGTCTTGTTCACTTTACTTTCAAGTTATGTGAGATCAGTATTTACCTCTCGTAGAATTTTCCTATAACAATAGCTTCCATTCAATTATTTAGATGCCACCATTTGAAGCATTATATGGAAAGAGATGTCGTACACCAACTTGCTGGGATGAGGTTGGTGAGAGAAAGATCATAGGCCCAGAACTTATTGAGGAAACATCGAAAAAGGTGAATATTATCCAAACCCATATCAAAATATCTCAAAGTAAGAAAAATAGCTATGTTGATACCTGAAGGAAGGATTTGGAATTTCAAGAAAGAGATCATGTTTTCTTAAAGGTATCTCCATGGAAGGATATTATATGATTTATCAAGAAGGGAAAGTTAAGTCCTAGGTACATTGGACCTTTTGAAATTCTGGATGGAATTGGAGTCGTAGCTTACCGTTTGGCAATTCTGCCAAGTCTCTCCAAAGTTCACAATGTGTTCCACATGTTAATGTTAAGGAAATACATGCCAGACCTAACACATGTACTCACCTATGAATAAATAGAACTTGAGCCCGATCTGTCTTATTTTGAAGATCCTATCAAGATTCTTGATACCAGAGAACAAGTATTAATAAATCAGATGACTCACCTGGTAATGGTTCTTTGGAGGAACCATAATATGGAGGAAGCAACATGGGAGCCATAGGAGCTTATGTTGAAGACATACCCGAATCTTTTTAGGTAACATTTTGTGAATTTTGAGGAAGAATTTTTTAAGGAGGGGAGAATGTAACACCCCAAGGTTTTGAAAATAAATATTGAATGAAATTTTATAATCTATACATTAGACATAGATTTGCCTCTACTATGTTTTGAATTTTGAAAAATGGTCATCTAGAGTTGTGATCAGTAAGTCATTTGGAGTCTGATAGAACAAACTTGATTTTTGGTGAATAGTAACATACCCTTATGAATTGTAATATGAATAGTAATATGACCCTTATGAATAGTAAATAATGATATTATTTTATTTTCTTAAGTTAATAAGATAATGATATCTTAATTAATTTTTCAATGTGATATAAAACTAATTATACCTTTAAAATTGTTATTTTTTTGGATTAACTATGATTTTATTTAAAAATTAAATTAATAATATTTAGAAAATTATTTTTGAAAAATGGAGTTCATTTTTGAATTCTACTTGTCAAGAAATGGTAGGGGTGAATTTTTTTGGTATTTTTCTGAAATTCTTGAATTTTTGATGAATAGTGAAATGCGGTAAAATACCGTATATAAAAATTATCAATTAAATACACTATTTATGACATCATAAGTGACATAAGGCCACTTGTTTAGAACTCACATGAACTTATTACTATTATGGTTCACATGAAACAACACTATTGGTTGTCTTGAGGGAAATAATAAAACAATGAGTTAAATATTCAAAATTCACTCCTCTCCTCCACTATAAAACCCCCACCACTCCCTCTTATCTTCCCTCCTCTAATCCTTGAAGATCCTCACAGTTCTACCCAATTAACCTTCCCTAGTCACTCCCCACGACCAGGAAGCTCTTGGTTTTTCCAAAATAGAAAAATCCCTTCCCTTAAAGAGGTTCTCAAGGAAGTTATTTCAAGAGGTAAAGTACCTTTTTTTTCTTTTAGTTTCATTTGAATTTATCTTCTTTTGTTATCCTCTCCTCACATCCTCTTTCAAAATGATCATGATAACTCCAATATCAACTATATAATATAATTATATCATTTTAATTAAAAAACCATCATTAATATTCTTACTCCCTCCCTTTTATTTTTATAAACGAAATCAACGTCCATGCGGTTCCAATTTATAACATTCATGGATGATGAAGTTTTGTTCTTAAATATATCCTTAATTACTGGTCATGAAACCATATTTATGGTTAAAAAATACTATAATATATGTATTATAACCTAATTAATATTCAGGAACTAGTATATTTACATATAATTAATTTATATGACAAAACTAGTTCATAATAATCCAAATACCGCCAAATAATCGAAGTGGTTGTCATCTAATGATTCTTCCTCATTCCATGTAACCAAATGATAAAAATGACCATTATAAATTTTGTATGTTCATAAATAATATGTAATTTCAATTCTTTAGATTTAAAACCATTCCACATGAACTCCATTACTTAAAAACAAGTGAACCGATTATGAAAATCAAGAAAACAAGCACTCCGGAATGACAGAATTCAATATTATAACTTATCAATAAGGACATAAATGAACTAAAAAGAATTAAGATAAATTAAATAAAAGTATAATATGTTATTAATTAAGTTATTAATGAGTATAATTTCATATTCCAGGACCTTAATTTCAAGATGGGAACACATTCTGATTTAAGGTAAGGGTTTTCCACCCGAACTTCCATTTTCATTCAGGTTACTTTCATTTTATAATCACCTCAATGAAATTATTATGTATTATTATGTACTAATAATAAATTATTTTTGATTATTCTATATATGTAAACCAACCATAATACTTCCATATTTTATGGATAGTTACTTGTTTTAATATAAAGTTTCAAAACTGTTTCCAAAATACAATCCTAATTCAAGGGAATTTCTTAAATTCTTATCTATTTACATGGGCACTCTATAATCTGTTTTTGGAAACCATTGTATTTATAAAATCACTAATTTTATTATTAAAATAATATATTACTTCACTTATGGTTTTATATAAATATTTTTCCAAAATAACTCTTCTTTTCAAAATAAAGAGTATTTATCTCAAGAATTGTTTAATGATTTTATAAGAGTATTTTTGTCTGGATCAACACTCTTGTTGATTATTATGTATTATTGGGTTTAATAATTTATGATTTCATCTACCATATTTTAATGAATTTTTTATGAATTTTTTTATTGTTTACGATCTATCATAAAACCATTAACCATATTACTCGAAATGGTTAGTGTTTTATGTCTAATGATTGAGGAAAGTTAGTCACATTTCATATGATAGTTTCAATATAAATGTATATGTTGTTTATGTTTATTACCAATCATATGAAGAATGAATTGGAATTATTATGTGATGTGTGGGGCCCACTATATCCCCTTAATGCATCGGTAGGTCTCATGAGACAAATAGACATGGAATTGACTGAGGCCTTTCCCAATGTGATATATAGTTTTGGCCAAAGCCTTAATCATTTTTAGAAGTCTTGGACGAGGCCTTGAAAAAATGTTTCAGAATGTCCGGCATATGCACTTCCCTCATTATGAATCTAGTAATTTAAATTTCATGTGGTGATTCGACTAATATAATACCCATGATTATGTTTTATTATGGCATTATTTTACTGAGCTCATATTCCTGCCATAAGTTTATTATTTGTAAAGGCATGTGTTTTCATTTATTAACCATGTCTAATGTTTATGATATCTTCCACTGTATTTCTTACTCTTACTGATCATTTGATCTCACACCTTTATTATGTTTCATTTCCCCAGGATATGAAGAAGTAAGTTATGAGTGAATTGCAGGCTTAATCTAGGAGGCTTGGATGTTTCTAATGGAATAATTTGTGTTGTATTTTCCTTTCATGATGCAATGTTGAAATTATTTTTGTGTCTTGTTTCCAAAATACTCTAAACTACTTGGTCCTTCAGGATACATATTACTTGTTTATATGATAATGTAATAAAATAAGGCACCAGCTCTAGGAAACTGGGGTCAGGTCTTTACAATCATATTCTCATACCCTTATGTTCATGATTTTGTTTATATATCTCCTTTGTTTATCCTTATAGAGAATTTGAGCTCACCCTTTCATATGTTTCCTTTCCCCAGATTATGAAGAAATTTTTTTAGTAGGATTACTAAAGGGGAATATATTTATGGGATACTTTGGGGATCTTTCACTGAGTTAGAATATATTATGTTCCAAGTTTCCTAACACACTAAACTATTATAGTACTTGGGTGTGTATTTTTGTAATGTTCAGAACATTCATCTAAAATGATGTAATATCCATGTATGTTAAGCATAGGTTGATATATTCTCACTATTGAAAGAATAATAAGGTCAACATATTTACATTATAGATCAATTTTGTTGAGGTTATATGAATATCCTACATATGGTATACATCGACCTATGAAACTATTCAAGGTTACCCATTTACTATAGTAGAGGTAAGGTATATAATTTCTCTCCATTTTTTTGGGAAACATATAATGAGAAGTGGGGAATGGATAACACATGATCTATATTTTTTATTTAGACAATTATTTCTTCTTCTCATCTGTATAGGATTCAATTTTTATAGACGATTCATCAAGATATTTTAACACGTAGATATTTTAAAAGAACACTATGCTCGATAGCATATATGACATGCAATGCCAAGCCTAAACGAACCCAAAAATATTATTATTTAAATATGACCATTATAACCTAGATGTAGAATTTGAAGGTATGAATAGTATCAACCAAATTATTAAAAATATATAAAGGACTTAATTAATACAAATTTATTGATTAATTATTAGGAAATAAGTACTCAATTTTCAGTGAAGTTATTTTATTCTTTAGAAATAAACTTTATTCAAAAACAGATTTTATTTCTTTTAGTGGGAAAATATTATAATTAATTTTTTAAAATTTTATAAATTATATTTTATAAAAATAATATCATTTTTTATATCATCATATTAAAATTATCTTAGGGTGAAATTTTTGGATTTTTATAAGAAGATTGATTTTTCAGTGAATAGTGAAAACATCGATTTTCATTGAAAACAATAATTTTGTTTTGAGCATTTAAAAATTTACATTTAAAAAAATATAAATAGTTCTATTATATTATTAATAATAAAATTAATTTTATTAGAATTAATTTCATGATTTAATTTAGTATAAAAAAAATTTTATATATAAAAGGTATTTTTCTGAAAAAACTATTTTTCATCGCGTTTTTCATGTTTATTTAAAAATTAATTTCTACCAGCTTTAGAAATTGAATCTAATAAAATTAATTCTATATTTTTTATCAGGTGGTTCAAATTTGGTAAATTTATCCCTTTTATTTTTAGGCATCATTAATAGTAAATGTGGTAAAGTTTATCATAATGGTAAAGGGTAAATTGAGTTAATATTGGTTAAAAATAAGTGATAAGGACATAATTTTTTATCCTAATTCTTATTGTATTAAGTTAATCTAACCCTTATCATCTTAGTCTCAAAAAATATTTTAATGGACATTTTTCCATGAAACTTACATATTTTATATTTAAAGTAAAGAAAGTTACAAAGTGTCACTCCCTTAGTTTTAAATATCTCTTATATGTCCATATAGGAAAAAAATCATGTTATAAAAAAATCATGTTATAAAAAAATCTGAATATATATTTTTAGATTAATGAAATTATTTTTATGAAATAAATTTATTTATAGTTTTTATAGATTATATAATTACCTTAAATTCTTGTGCAATGATAATAAAATATTTATTAAATTACCATAAAAATAAAATAAATGATTTTAAAATTATTAAAAGTGATCTAATTTGAATGATTTAATGCATCCCATGAATTCTCTAGATCTATATGGTTAATGGGTGGTTAAAACTAAATGATTATAGTGAAAAAATTTCCAAAACTTATCAATTTTTTTGGAAGAGAGGATTTAGACTCATCCAATCTTATATTTGAATCTTATCAATCTGGAACCATTTATACATCAAAATTAATTTATATTATTTTAATATTTTAGGAAATTCTAAGAATTCTCCTCCTCTCAATTATATAACGACACCTCTCTTTTATCATTCTTTCACCATGTCGAGTCTTATAGTTTGACCATCCCCTGAAAAAAAATCCCTTCTCAACTTCCCTAGACACATTTTAGAGGTGATGATATCCCCAGAATACCAATCCTAAGTTCCTTAAGAAGAGATCAAAAGGAGTTATTCTAAAGAAGAGTAGGTTTGAACACATATGAAGGTAGTTATACCCGAGGAAGTTCGAACACATACAAAGGATGTTGTACATGAGTTAAGAGTTTATTTCAAAATCTCATAATTATTCGAGATTATTTATATTTAATTCCACACTATGGGAATATTTTTCTTCCACATCCATATTTTCTATAAAGTGTTTTAAATAATATTTTTATTTCTCTCCAATGACTTATTAAAGACTTTTTTTACCCAATTTTGATTTTAAAAAAATGGTTTAAAAATAATCTTCTTATCGTATTCCAAATGAGGAACCTTTAATAAAAGGTGTGAACGAAATATTAATTTTATCATACATGTAATGAATGATTTTTTCCCACCATAATGAATAATATTTTCTTTGAAACTTCCTTTATAATTTTAGAAGGATATTTTTGAAGAAAACTTTTTCCTTCAAATTTGAGCAATTTTTAGATAAGTAATTTCAAAGTAAAAAAGGTTATTTTCCATAAGAAAATTTACAATGATATTTTTAAATAATTTTCATGTATATTAACATCCTTTGTTGAATCTTATTCTTTTTTGAGTATATAATCTATTGATATTATTCACTATATTTCTCTTCATGGTTTATGATCAGTTTTACTGAGGAAATTATTGATATTCCATATGCTAGTTCTTCGAATATAGAAAATTATTGATTTGTAAGGAATTTTTATTATGTTATATTTTTTATTCTTATGATGAATGAATTGGACTTATTAAGTAATAGGTTGGGCCTGAAATTACATAGACCCTTGATGCATTAATAGGTCTCATGAGACAAACTAGCATGTTTATTTGGCTGAGGCCTTACCCATTTATGAAAGATATCTTGGAACACGGCTTTGATGATATAAATATATTTTTTCACAAGGCCTTGATGATATATATGTCTTGGAATGAGGCAATGATGGTATGTTTTAGATGTTTGACATTATACAATTGGTATCAGAGAAAGTTTAGTAGAAACCTTGAGAACTAGATTTAGGAAAACATAGATTATAGAATATAACCCTATATATGAATTTGAAGATAAGTCTAAGTATAGGATAACATCCTAAATTTTTGTTATGGTAGATATTATGTTATTTTACAAGAAATAAATACCTTTCTGGATATTACTATTGGATGTGTCTTTGGAATAATTGTACCTAGTAATAAATCCAAAAGGGAACATTGAGAATTGACTCAATCATCACATGGTGCACGACAATGTGCCTTATTGAAAACCTAGTTTGACACTCTCAGGGGATATTCTTGGGTTTGCATTTTCTTGACAAAAATTTATGAAGGATTTTAAAATATTTTTTTTACTTAAAATATTCCCAGATAAACCTTGTTTATAAAAATGAGATTATCTACGTATAAATTTTTCAATTCATGTTAAGTGTTTTACTAGTTTTGGGATTATACATTATGTTTCAGAATGTTATGATCTAATCTAGTATATTACATTGTTTAGAAATGGTACCTAATGGAAGGAAAGGAAACTGTATTAATGAATGTAATCTATGTAGGGATTTACTTTATGGGAAAGATAATGAATAAAGAGTTGGACCTAAAAAATTTATAACTATATTGGTGTAGATGAATTGGTTTATGAGTAATAACCTTAATTGTATAGAGAAGTTTGATAACCTATAATGTAGTGTAATAATTTTAGACTGATTCATGCATTGACAACCTACATCATTCAATAGGACTAGAAATACATTTGTAGTTCAACAATAGATAAGTCCCTTAAAGAATATATCTCTATCTTTAGGATGTAATTAAATGGATAAGGTTTTCATGGTTGTTTATTATCACTTAGGGGATCCAGATCAATAGTGGTTATTAATTCAAAACACTAAGGATGAGGAGGGAATATAGATCATGGAATGGAAGGATTTTAAGGAACTTTTCTTAGAAAAATATTTTACCCATGAACAATGATGAGATATGGAGAGAAAATTATTGAGTTTGAGACAAAAGGAAGAGTAAAATGTTTCTAAGTATGAATAAAACATTACAAGGTTATCAAGGAATGCTGCAAACTATGTACATAATCTAATGAGTAAGATTGATCATTTATTTGATGGGTTTAATACAATCATTCAAAGGTAACCAATCTCCTAAACAATCTCATCATATGAGGATATAGTATCATGTGCTATAAATATATAGAAATACTTATTCAAGACTAATGGCTTAGAAGAAAATAAATAGAATGAAAGGATGGAATAGAAAAAAATTATAAGGGAAAGAAAATAAATAAGGATTTTCCCACATGTGATAATTATAGAAAGAAACACCCTGATACTTGCTTAAATTGAATGGGAGTTTTCTTTAAGTGTAGATAAAAGGGACATCATTCTCATGAATGAAAGGGTAAGGGAGAATCCAACAAGTTATAGTTCTTTAACTATATAGATATGTGGCACTATTCCAACCAATTTCTCAAAAATAAAGGGAATATAGCTTAGAAGAAACAAAGGGATCATGGTCAAGCTTATTCTATTACTACAACTGAAGTGGAATGATTAAAGTAATTTCATATTTAGATTCAAGAATTATTTTGTAGAAGTATTTTATCAATGATATTCTAGTTATAAAAATCATAAAACATATAAGTATTATATTACAATAGTTTTTTAAGGATTTGAAACCATATTTTTAATGGTACCGATAACCAAGAAAAGTGTTTAGTGGCAAGGTGATATTTTTAGAGAATACATGAAAATAAGAAATATAACCCTTGATATGTTATTTATTTTGAGTTTATTTAGGATAAAGAGACCCTTTACATTGAAAAAGTTAATGGGGGTAGTATTAGTGACCTTTAAATTGATTAGTAATTTATCGAGAAATCAATAATATTTTAACCCATCACATATTTATAGTTTTGTAATGTTTAAATTTATCATGATCGTGTTCTATATCACTATATATTAATCCTTGGTTTTTATTTTTCCCTTATATGTTCATATTTACACTTCCCACTAATGTTATCCTATTTGGAAACTTAGTTTTATGGTGACCTTCATACTTCTTTTTCCTCTTTTAAGAGGAATTTTTATTAACCCCTTTCACAATGTGGGTTTTTATAAAGGAATTTTCAAATGAAAAACCATTGATTATCAAGAAAAAGATCAAATTGTGAGTATTAAATTTATTCAAGGGGGGATATTGTAACACCCTGAGATTTTATAAGAACACTATGTTTGTAATGTATCATATTTTCTGTGTATTATTTTTTAAATATTATATTTAATTAATTTGAGACAAGGCACTGAGACAACATGTGATTCTGAGACCCAGTGTGCCCAGAATAAATGTTTAAAATATATTAAAATATTAAATATCACTCGTGGTTAGTTTTCATGAAAAAGTGGAATAACTTCTAAATGAGTGCCCAAATCAAAAATACAAGAGAACCATTGCATTCAGAACAACAAATTTACCTTAGACTTGAACTAACATTTTTTTGAACGAGTCAGCTGTGAAAAGTAGTTTCATGTGTTTTTAATGAATAAAATAAATTGATGATTTATTTTATTTCTCTATTTCATCGACACAGCGACACAATGACACTTCTTCTTTTATGTAATCCTTTAGGAAGGGATCTAGGGTTAGGCTCATAACCCTAGAATTCCCTAGAGGCTCTAGAGAGAAATACTAGAGAATTTCTCTCAATGAATATGGTAGATACTTGGATTGAATATCATTCTTGACAGATCTCGACAGCGATAATCGATCTTTAATAGAGAACGATCCAATTCCTAGGTGGGATGCGTTATTTTCGATCTTCCTTCCCCATTCATGAATTCAATGATGAATGTGGACCAACCAATGAACAAGTTGATCCATGATTTTATCATTCCTTATGAAATGAGATTAATTGCGGGATTTATGGGGTTTAATTATTTGATAATTGATTTGATTTTATGATTATTGTTACGAGAATATGTCGAGGCCGGAACGAACACTAGTCGAGGTTCGTTCCTCGAATTTGTTCCTTGTGTTTATCTATCCCTTGTTTTCTATGTGTGTTCTTCATTTTTCATCGTGTTTATTAATGAATGATCATTTCACCTTCATTTCTTGGTGCAATGATTTGAAATTGAAGACCTGACTTCGGGATGACCTAACGGAGGTGTAGCTGCGACAATGACAAACGAACCAGAGTGAATAGGAAGAAATAGTTCTTTGAGAGGTTTGCATAGAAATTTATTTAAATGTTTTTCTGAGCCAATTAAAGGCCATAAATACCTCAATTCAGTGTTAGGTTGATGAAACTATCCTAGAGTTGGAGTTTCAAGGAAGATAGACCACAAAATCGGAACCCGGGAGATCGAACGAAGAGCATAGAGGAAGAACGTGAATTTATGGAAAATCATGATGAACATGGTGTGTAATCTAGGATTACATAGAATGTGGTCCCCACTAAGAAGTGGATAGGGTTTTAGAATACAATTAAATTTCACATGGTGTGACCCCTATCACACGGTGTATATGCCCTTCCCAGAGAATCAACGTGTATCTTGAGAGATACATGGACACAGGGTGGAGTACATGGGTTGACTACACAACATGTAACCCAACACACAAATTGGAATGGACCAATTACAAAAACTAACCTATGTACTGGTATAGGATAAGAGACACATGGGTTGTCACTGTGTACTGGCACATGTCCAGAGTATAAGAGTGGACCTCGGATGGAAGGACACAACGTGCAACTCCTTCTACACGGCATGTACCCATCTTCTACATGACATGTTATAAGGACATAAGCCATTGTATATGGGTAGTACCCGAGGTCAAGGGAAAAAGAGTGTGACCAAACTACATGCCGTGTACCCCTTTCTACATGGATTGATTCTCTTTTCCACGATATCTTGGAAATTTTTTTGTTAGGGTTTGTGCCCTTGATCATTTTCCTAAAGGTTGGTGTGAATCATTACCTACTCATATGGGCATGATCCCTTCAGTAGGACTTCATGGATAGAGTTTTTGGAATCCCCCGAGAGGCACAAAGAAGGATCCTATATTCATTCTTGGGGTCATAGGTATAGTCTTCAGTATTTATGTGACCATCTTTATAGGGTGTTGATCCTATACTTAGTGGGATAATACAGATTGAGTTATTGGTATCACCCCATGGCCCTGGTTGTGATCCTCATCTGTGTATCATATCTCTCTTCAGATCTACCAGTTTATCTCTCACATGATGGTTACCTATGAACAATACTTCTCGGACGGATGTCGTCAGTTCTATCAGACTCAAGAGTGTGTTCTTCCAAATGAGTGTTTCATGGAAACTTCGAGCTTAATCCCTAGTGTAAGTATGAATTAGTTATGAATTAACTCTATACTGTGTGTCTTGGATTGAGTATATCTGGATATTATTATATGTGATGTATACATATACTTGTGTATAACTGACTGTACTTTCCTTTTTTATATTTCTTTGTGGTTTCGGGGTGTCACAATGAATATTGTTATACTCACCCCTACTTGGGATTTGCCTACGTGTGTCATGTCTTGTGAAGACAAGAAACCTTTTGACAGATTCCTAGGAAGAACAGGACCAAATGGTGCTTTGTGAGATCAGGTATGCTGGGGTGTGTTCCTACGACTATAGACAGTAGCCCCAGTACCTTTTCTTATAAGTTAGACTGGTGGTTATAAAATTCTTTTGGTGTACTTGTATTGGTCCCAATTTCACTTTACTTTACTATCATAATATGTTGGTTGGGATATAATGGTATGCATGCATTGTTTAATTAGTGGTTTTTACATTTTTTTATTTTGTGGTATTGGAGATGGGTGTGTGTGTACAGGAACACAGGAAATTCCTCCCATGTTATTGATATGCCTACTCGGTTCTAGTCACCAGCCCCTGGTATATTGGAGTTGGGATAGTCACAGCATGGGCCCCACTGGGATAGGTCATGATAGAGTGGTATCACAGGCGGTCGATTCTACTTTAGGTTTAGGATACTGTGTTATTGGTTTGGGGAAACTGTGTTAAGTTTTTAGAGTTCAGATTTTAGCCTAGGGACTCCAGTGTTGGTGTGGGAGACCAATGTATCCATACACCAGGACTCTGGTAACCTTATTTTCAACTCGGTACATGAGAAAACTAGTTGCATGGAAAATAATGTTACTTGAATCATATAAGAATGGGTTGTGGTTTCCATTTTCTTCTTGAGTCAGGTCTCCAGATATACTCATTGACCGCATCACAACTTGTTTCCTTATAGGATGCCTCTGAGATGTATACCAGCTAGGATTCAGCAACTTGATCACAAGGATGACCCCCTCAGTGATGAGGCTTTAATATAAGAACCAGTTACCTAGATGTTACCTATAGGGGGTACACCATCTATACTGCCTTATATAGAGAAACACATGGTACCCACAATACCAGTAGATTAGGAGTGCATGATGAGTGTGCTTCACAAGTTTCAGATATAGAGACCCTTAAAGTTACAAGGTGAGACCAACCCTCAGGTGGCTAAGGACTGGATTGAGGCGGTGACTCGATTTTTTCATCTAGTCAGAACACTACCAGATCATATGGTGGTCCTGACAGCGAGCCTTCTACATGGATTAGCAGGATGACGGTGGATCTTGTCTATCCAGACTCACGATGAGGCAAATATTTCAAGGAAAGTGTTTCATATTCCCATTAGAGTGGAGTTCTCCCCAGTTATGCTGAGATATATTTGTATATAAGATCTTCTTCAGCTCTATCATGGTAACATGGTAGTATATGATTATTCATCGAGGTTGAAGAACCTTTCCCGCTAATCGATGTATATGGTCAGGGGTCAGTACTTCAGGTATCATACCTTCAAGTGAGGTCTACATAGAGACATCCAATCCAACCTTATCCCTTTGTGAATTCTTACTTATTCTAGGGTGCTTTAGTAAGATTTATTGGTTGAAAGATTCTTGGATGAGTGGCTACAACTAGTGACAGTAAGTAGTGGGTAGGCAGGAGAAGAGACCATGGTAGTAGAGAGATGATGTCAGTCCCAGGGACTCGAATGCAGGATAAGTTTAAAAAGAAGGTCCCAAGACATAGGATCTATAGTTCATAGCTCATAGGGCGGGTCCAGTTTTACTAGGTAGAGGCAGAGTTATTTATGTAATGATAAGGGACATCTCATTCGAGATTTTCTGACCTACTGTTCTATTGATAGGGAGATTTTGGACGGACCACCAAGGAATAGACAATGATAGGAGTAACAAGATCCATAGGGAAGCAGACGTAGTAGAGGATATGGGAGAGTAGTAAGAGGTGGTCTAAATTTCGACTTATTACCACCACCACCCCCAAGAGGTCCACACTAGGCTCAGGGAGCTAGAGGACATGGGAGGGGATAAATTCATGCAGTCGAGGAGTATGACCTAGGGTCTCTAGGAATGATTCAAGTTATAATCTATGTCTTTTCTAATTTATCTACAGTACTAATAGAGACATGTGCTCGTCATTCCTATCTCACCACATATCTTGTTTGAGACCTAGAGATTCCGATTGAACCGTTGACTCAACCATTATGCTTGGAGACACCTATTGGTGAAGACTTAGTGATCACACATCTATTCTAGTAGTGTGAACTTACCCTTGTAGGTGAGAGTTTTGGTTGGAACCCCTTGGAGGTAGCGTTGAGGCCTTACAATGTCATTCTTGGTATGTCTTACTTATCCACAATCCATGCCCAAATTTACTATTTTAGGTGAATGGTGTAGTGTGTCCACACCAATGGAATGAGGTTTTCCTTTTTCAATGAAAAGGAAACCTAGGTATAACAGGATGGACTCATGGATAGTAGGGTTCAACCGATTACTCATCAGTTGGCTAGCCTGGCCCTAGGTGCATCTAGTGTTATGAGTTACCAATTTTCTATAGTAGTGGAAGAGTAGAAGGAATTATTTCCTGAAGATATTCCAATATTACCTCCCCACTAGGAGATAGACATATGAATTTATTTACACCCCAAGATGACATCGATATCTGCACCATCATATTGGATGTCTCCCACAAAGCATCACCAGTTGAGGGTGTAATTGGAGGACTTACAAAGGAAGGGATTTGTGAGACCTAGTGTTTCACCCTCAGTATCCCCAATTTTGTTTTCCAAAAATGTAGATGGGAGCTTGAGGTTATGTGTGGACTACCATAACTTGGATCCGGTAACCTTAAATAATATGTATCAACTAATAAGTATCGATGAATCTTCAATCAATTGAGAGGGGAACAATGGTTCTTGAAGGTATACCGTTGATTAGGCTATCACCAGTTGCGAGTAAAGAGTGAGGATATACTGAAGATGTCGTTACCGTCACTATGAGTACTTTTTGATGCCCTTTATCGTGATTAATTTCCCAACTGTATTCATGGGAATCATGAAATTTATCTTTCAGCCATACTTGGACTAGTTTTTGGTAGTCTTCATCGATGATATCCTTGTGTACTCGATGTCTAAGGAGGAAATGCGAGAAACTTAAGGATGGTTTTGGACATACTCTGAGAGAATTAGATTTATGGGAAACTCTCTAAGTGAAAGTTTTGGTTTTAGTCAGTCCACTTTATGAGATAGGTCATCTCAATGGATAGAGTGGTAGTGGAATCGACCAAGGTTGATGAAGTTTTAGAATGAGAGCCACCTAGGAGCATGGAGGAGGTGCAGAACCTCCTTGGGCTAACATGCTATTATCAAAGATTCATACCTAATTTCTCCAAGGTATCATCATCGATGATATATTTTAATCGAAAGGGGAATTCTTTCATGTGGATAGATAAGTTCTAGTAGGATTTTAAGCAGTTGAAGTAGAGTTTGATGAGTGCTCTGATGTTGAGATTACCTGAGGAGGGTGTTGAGTACGCAATGTTCTATGATGCATCGGGGACTGGGCTTTCTTGTGTACTAATGTAGAGGAAATCAGTGATTGACTATGGTTTGTTCCAGTTGATACCATATGAGAATAACTATGTAACCAACGATATTGAGTTATCAATGGTAGTCTTTGCGTTGAAGATGTGGCGAAACTACCTGATGGGTGAGTGATTTATCATCTACTCCGATCATAAGAGTCTCAAGTATATATTCTCTTAGAAGGATCTGAACTTGAGACATAGGATATGGCTAGAGTACCTCCAAGATTATGAATTTGAAATTTTCTATACTACTGGGAAGGGGAACATAGTAGAAGATTTCCTCAATAAAAGATCTAGTTCAAAGTTGTTGAACGAGGAGTCAAAGTAGTTGGCCTTATTACAATTATCCTTTTTGGATGGTGATGGAGAAGCTTACCTCCATTTGATGGTTGTTACCCCTCCACTATTACAAAAAGTATGTGAGGCACAACTTGGGGATACCAGCTATGAGACCCTACATGATTAGATGTTCAAATGACATTCTCCTGATGGATATTTAAAAGGAAAAAATCATGTAATTATTTTTAGAGGATGTACAGTATCACCCTTGGCATTGCGAGTGGAGGTTTTGAGGAATTTTCATACATCCCATTTGGCGGTACATCTAGTGTGGTGAAAATGTACTAGGAACTCCGATGTTAGTTTTGGTGGCCAGGAATGAAGAAAGAAGTGGAAGAGTTCACTTCTCGATGCCTTACTTGTCAGCAAGTGAAGGCTAAGAACCATGTTCTAATGGGTTTAGATCAACCCATTAAGGTGATATAATGGAAGTAGGATGTAATATAAATGGACTTCATGACATTTTTACCATGTACATCCTGGAGAAATGATTCCATCTGGGTGATCTTCAACCGACTCACCAAGTCATCCCACTTCCTAGTTATTCGAGAGAAGATATCAGTAAAGAGATTGGGATGCCTATATGTTTAGAAGATAGTCCGACTCCTTGGATTCCCATTGATGACAGTTTTAGATCATGATTCTCATTTTATATACTGGTTGTGGAAGGGATTATAGGAGGAGTTTGGGACCCAGTTACACTTGGGAAAAACGTTTCACATATAGAAAGATAGCTAGATTGAGAGGACCATTCATGTCCTGGAGGACATGATGTGATCCTACATGTTGGACTTTAGTCATAGTTGGGAAGATCACCTACCACTAGTGGAGTTCACATACAATAACAACCAACATTCCATCATTAGTATTGTTCCATTTGAGGCTTTGTATGCGAAACCCTGAAGGCCACCACTTTGCTAGACTAACCCAGGAGATTCACCACTTATGGGAACATAGTTGGGAAAATCTACTATAGAGAAGGTGAGGATCATCCAAGAGTGGATGAAGACTGCACAAAACTATCAGAAGTCTTATGTTGACAGGTGACAAAGGCCATTGGAGTTCGAGGAATGAAACCATGTGTTCCTATGGGTTTCACATCGACGTGGATTATGGAGATTTCACCGGGGCGACGAGTTATCTCCAAGGTTTATCGACCCTTTTCATATACTAAGTAGAGTTGGTGAGGTAGTGTACCACTTAGCTCTACCCTTTTTATTAGACCAAGAACACAATGTCTTCCGCATGTCGCATCTGAGGAGGTATGTGCATGACCCATCACACACCATCGAGTGAGGCGAGCTGAACATCTAGGATGGGGATACTTTTGCTAAGTACCTAGCAGGGATAAAGGATTGGTAGGAGAGGATAATTCATGGGAAATAGATTCCTTTGGTGCGTGTCTAGTGGAAACATGAGAATCTCCAGGAGAGAAATTGGGAGAAGGAGACTCATATTCATGCTCATTACCCTCATCTTTTTGAGTAGCATTTGTTTTTGATTTTTGGGGACATAAATCCCCAAGGTGGGGAGAATTTAATGTCCTAGATTGTCCATGTATTATTTTTTAAATATTATATGGAATTAATTTGAGACCAAGCCTTGATAAAATATGAAATTTCAGGGCCCGATGTGCTCAGAATAAATGTTTGAAATATATTAAAATATTAAAAACAAGCATGCACAGTTTTCCTAAAAAATTGGAATAACTTCTAAATGGGTTCCTGAATCCAAAATACGAGGGCACCATTGCATTCCGAACAAAAAATTTACCATAGGCAAGGCCTAACATCGACTAGTGTGGGTCGGCTGTGAAAAGTCATTTCAGGCATTTTTAATGAATAAAATAAATTGAAGATTTATTTTATTTCTCTGTCTCGTTGACGTAGTGACGCGACAATACTTCTTCTTTTAAGTAAGACTTTAGGCAGGTATCTTGGGTTAGGATCATAACACTGGAATTCCCTGGAGGCTCTAGAGAGAAACCCTGGAGAATTTCTCTTCTTGGAGATGATAGAGACTTGGATTAAAGATTCTTCTTGAAGGATCTCACCATTAGAAATAGATATTCAATAGAAAATGATCCAATTCCCAGGTAGGATACGTTATTTTGGATTTCCATCTCCGTTCTTGAATTCAACGATGAAAGCGGACCAACCAATGAATATATTGATATGAGATCTGATCATTCCTTGTGAAATGAGTTTAATTTTGGGATTTATGGGGTTTTATTATTTGAGAATTGATTTGATTCTCTGATCATTCTTACCAGAATAGATCAAGGCTAGAGCAAACAACGGTTGATGTTCATTCGTCAGATTTTTTCCTCGTGTTTTTCTCTCCCTCATTTTCTATGGGTTTTATTAATTCTTCATCATGTTTAAAAACTAATTACCATTATAACTTCTTTTATTTGTTAAATGATATGAAATTGAAGATTCGACCTCAGGATGACCTAATGGAGGTGCGACGGTGATGACGATGGATGAATTAGAGCAAATCTGAAGGAACCATTCTTCGAGTGGTTTGTGTCAGAATCGATCTCAACATTTTTATGAGCCGATTTAAGGCTTGAAAAACCATGATTCAGTGTTAGGGTGATGAAATGAGCCTAGATATTGAGTTTTACGGTGAACAAACCACAGAATAGGAACCTAATAGATCAACCGAAGTGTGTGGAGGAAGAACACGACCTTCGGGAAAAACCTGATGAACACATCATGTACCCCTTTATACATGGATTGATTATCTTTTCCACCTTATCTTGGAAAAGTTTTTGTTAGGGTTTTTACCCTTGATCATTTCCTTGAAGGTTGGTGGGAATCATTCCATAATCATAGGAGTATTATCCCTTCAGCATGACTTCCTGGATAGAGTTGTTGGAATCCCCTGAGAGGATCGAAGTAGGATCCTCTATTCATTATCTATGACCTAGGTAGAATCTTTGGTATTGATGTGACCAAATTTATAGGGGATTTATCCTATAATTAGTAGGATAATATAGATTGAGTTTCTAGTATCATCCTATGGACCTGGTTCTGATCCTCATCTGTGTATCATATCTCTCTTTAGATTTGTCAGTGTATCTCTCTCATGATGGTTCCCAATGAACAATACTTCTCAGAAGGATGTCTTCAGTGCTATCAGTCTCAGGAATGTGTCATTCCAGATGATTTCTTCATGGAATCTTTGAGCTGAATCCCTAGTATTGTTATGCGATAGTTGTGACTTACCTCTAATTTTCGTGTCTTGGATTGAGTACATCCGGATATTCTTATACGTGTTGTAGACATATACTTGTATAGATATGACTATAATTTCCTTTTTTATATTAATTTTTTGTTTCGGGGTGTCATACTGAGTATTGTTATACTCACCCCAATATAGGTTTTTCCCGCATGTGTCACATATTGTGCATACGAACGACCTTTTGATAGAGTCCTAGGAATACTAGGATTGGACGACGCTCTGTGAGATCCGGCAGGCTGAGGTGTGTTCCTATGACTACAGATAGTAGTCGCAATACCTTTTATTATAGGTTAGACTTGGGGTTACAAACTTATTTTGGTGGGATTTTATTTGGACTAGTTTAACTTTACTTTACCTTCCTGTCATACACTGTTGGTTTAGATATAGTGGTATGCATGCATTTTTTACTTAGTGGTTTTTACATTTCCGCATTTTGTGGGCTTGAAGATGGGTGCGTGTGTATAGGTACATAGGCAATGCCTCTCATGTTAGTGATATACCTACTCAGTGCTAGTCACCAGCCCCTATCTTATGGGAGGTGGGGTTGGGGAGTTGTAGCATGGGCCCCACTAGGACAAGTAATGACAATGTTTGATAGTGTATATAACACACAACACTGATCCTAAACAAACCAAAAAATATTTTTATTTAAATATGACCATTATAACCTAGATATAGAATTGGTGGTTATGAATAGTATCAACAAAATTATGAAATATATATAAAGGACATACTTAATAAAAATGTACTGATTAATTCTTAGAAAATAAGTACTCAATTTTTAGTAATTTATTTTATGCTTCCGAAATACATTTTATTCGAAAATATTTTTTATTTCTTTTAGTAAGAAAATATTAAAATTAATTTATAGAAATTCTATAAATTATATTTTATAAAAATAATATAATTTTTGAAATCATCATATTAAAATTATATTAGGGTGTTTTTTTGGATTTTTATGAAAAGATTGATTTTTTAGTGAATAATATAAATAATGATTTTTATTGAAAACTCTAATTTAGTTTTGAGCAGTTAAAAAATTAAAATTTTTAAAAATATATTTAAAACTAGTTCTATTATATTATTAATAATCCAATTATGTTTATTGGAATCAATTTTATTATTTAATTTATTATAAAAACATTTTTATACATAAAAGGAATGTTTATGAAAAAACTAATTTTCATCACATTTTGAGAGATTATTTTAGAATTAATATCAACCAATTTTAGAAATTTAATTTAATAAAATGGACTCAACATTTGTAATCACATGTTTTAAAATTTTCAAATTATATGATTTTAGGTTTAGGAATTATGAACAGTAACTGTGGTAAAATTTATCACCTCAGTAAAGGACAAAACAAGTTAATCTAGATTAAAACGAAGTGATAAGGCCCTAAATTTTCATCCTAATTATTATCGGATTAAGGAAATTTGATAATTTTCATCTTATTATTGAAATATATTTTTTTAATGTAAATTTTTCCTTGAAAATGGAAAATTGAATATCTAAATAATATAAAGTTACAAAGCACCACTCTCTTAGTTTTAAATAACTCTTATATGTCCAAATTGGAACAAAAGAAAAATATGAATTAATATAAATGTCTATTGAGAGATAAATGAAATTATTTTCATGATATAAATTTGTTTATAATTTTTAGAAATTATATAATCACCTTAACTTTTTGTGCAACACTAATACAATATTAATTTAAATAATTGAAAAATAATATAAATGATTTTAGAAATATTAAAAGTGATATAATTTGAATGAGTTAATGTGTCCCAAAAATTTTATAGATATATATGAAATATTAGGGTAATATTAAATCATTATAATTAAATTCCACCTTTTTCTTGATGTATTTAAAGTTAAATTAATTAAATAGTGTTAAAAATCACATTAATGATGTTTTATAATAAATAATATTTTATTAAATGATTTTAATTTATAAAGGTATTGTATTCAAAAAAAAGAATGGGATATGGTTTTAAACACCAGCCACAATCTTTTTATGGGTCTTTTTTCATTTTATAGTATCATTATTAACCCTTAAATTGTATGAATTTTTAATATTATATTAATTATCAATAGGGTTAATGGGGGTTAAAACTAAATGATATGGGGGAGAATATACCCGAAACATGTCAAAATATTATTGTATGTGACTATTTGGATTCATAAACATCTTAGATTATAATATTATCAATTTGGATCCATTTGTACATCAAAATTATTTTATATTAATTAAATATTTTATAAAATTCCAAGAATGCCCCTCCCCTCAATTTTCAAAGGACACCTCTTATTTCTCTTACACCAATTTGAGTTTTCCATAAAAACCATAACCTACCAAAATCCCGTATCAAATTCTCTATACACACTATATTGGTGATCATATCCCCAAAAGAACAATCCTAGGTACCTTAAGAAGAGATCCAAAGGATTTGTTACAAATAAGAGGAGGTTCGAAGACGTATGAAGGATGTTAAACCTAGATATGTTCGAACATATACGAAGGAAGTCAGACCTAAGGTAAGGGTTTATTTCAAAATATCATCATTATTAATGATTGTTTATATTTACATCCCCATTGGGGGGATATTTTTCTTCCACAACTATATTTTCCTTAAAATGTTTTAAATAATATTTTTATTACTCTCCAAAAATTTAGTAAAGACATTTTTACCCATGTTATACTTTTACCAAATTTATTGAAAGGAATATTCTTGTTGTTTTACAAATGAGGTACCTTTTTATGAAGGTGTGAATAGATTTTTTGGTTTAATATAAATGAAATGAATGAATTTTCCTACCATTATGACTAATATTTTCTTTGAATATTCCCTTACAAATTTACAAGGTTCTTTTCAAAGAAAATGTGATTCTTCATATTTATGAAGTTTTTAGACAAGGGACTTCAAAGTAAAGAAGGGGAATTTCCTTAAGAAAATTTCCAATGATATTTTTGAATTATTTTCATCTATTTAAATATCCTCTATTGAATATTATAATTTACCATGGATATAATATATTGATACCATTCACCATATTTCTCTAGATGGTTTATGAATAATTTGATTTGGGAAATTATTGATATTCTATATGATAGTTCTTCCAATATGGATAATTATTTATTTTTAAAGAATGTTGATTATGTTACGTTTTTATTCATATGAGGAATGAATTGGACTTATTAAGTGATTGATTCACCCTGAAATTATATACCCCCTCGATGCATCGTTAGGTCTCATATGACAAACTAGCTTGGGTATTTGGCTGGGGCCTTATCCATTTAGGTAAGATGTTTTTGAATAAGGCCTTTATGGTATAGTTGTCTTGTAATGAGGAATTTTTATTATAAAAGTCTTGGAATGAGGCCTTGATGGTATGTTTTAGATGTTTGAAATTATGAATTCTAACATTATGAAATCAATTATTGTTGTCTATGTGATTATTTGGAATAGTTTTAATATACATGGATAAGTTTTTAGTTCATGGGATTATTTATATATAATTATTTAATTATCATTTATTTATTTCCATATTATTCATGGCATATTTAGTTTCCTTTAACTCACTACTACAAAAAGTCCTTTAATAGTGCCAAAAATGGCCTGTATCAGTGCTAGAGAAGTGTTAACTACCAAAGTGCAGTTAAAAGCACTAGAATTTTATCAATGCTAAAAAAATGATAAAGGACCCATTTATTAGTGCTTTTAGAAGCACTAATAAAATACCCCATTTATCATTGCTTCTATAAGAACTGATAAAGAATACCTTTATCAACACTAAATATAGGTGCTAATAAAGGGCTCCTTTTTCAGCACTTTTAGAAGCACCGATAAAGGGGCATACTAAAGTGTGCTGTAATAGAACTCTGTAGCACCAGAAATAGGGAATAATACAATGTTATTTAATATCACATTACAACACCATAAAAAATACCCTAAATTAGAAAAATCAGATACAAACACATAATTAAAATGAATAAATTTTATAACACAAATACAAGAAAAAATGCTATTATAGAGAAAAATAGCGCACCTGTATAAAAGAAAAAACAACCACTGCATGAGAAAAAGAACCCAAATATATAAGAAAAAAATTATTATGTTAGTAATAATATAAATAAATAAATTAAATATAAATTGTTAATTTTAAACTAAACTTTGAGTTATAAAGGAACACTATGTATTGGATTGAGTTACGGTTGATTCTTACACATCACACCATTTCTTTTTTATCTTAAATAATTATCTTTATGAAAATTTACTAAATAAGTATAAGATAAAAATAAAAAGGAAATTAATTAAGTAATAGCATATATAATGATGAGAAAACGATCTAGGCTCATTGTCTTGGTTTTGGTGATGTGATGCGTGTTTTAAACTAAAATGAGACTTATACTTTGAAAAGATTCACTTGGATTCATACCAGTTACACCGTGTATAATATTGAGGAAAATATGATTCATACACATTCTAAATTAATTATGGACCATTTTACTAAAGTATCAAAACACTCTGAATGCGTTTTATTGGTTTTGAGTATGCCACTTGTGTCTTTTTTGCTAAAATGTAATTTTAAACTGGAAACTCACACTTTGAGTCATACCAATAACATAGTGAGTCAGTTTGAAATTAGAATACTTCCAACACCTTAAAAACAAATTATTAATCATTTTCTTAAATTATCAAGACAATATGAGTGTGTTTTCTTGGTTTTTAGCAAGTGAAACTTTTTGAACTAAAATGTCAATTTTAAACTGATAAAGGACACTTTGAGTCATGATGGGAACATAGTGTATATAATTGAGTTTAAGATAATTATTGAACATAAAAAATACTTATGGATTATTTTACAAAAGTATCAAAACAATCTGAATGTGTTTTCTCAATTTTGAGTATGTCACTTTTCTTTTTTACTAAAATTAATGTAAATTTTAAATAAAAAGACTCACTTGGATCCTACCAGTCGCATATTGTATCTTATTGATTCAAGTCTTATTCTACACATACCAAATGAATTATTGATCACTTTAATAAAATATAAAAATAATATGAATTTGTTTTTTTAGTTTTGAGTATGTCACTTGTGTTTTTTACTAAAATGTCATTTTAAACTAGAAACACACACTTTGAGTCATACCAGTCACATCATGTGTTTGTTTGATGTGAGACTAATTATTGCACATCAAAAATGACTTATGAATCATTTTTCATAAATTATCAAGATAATATGAGTGTTTTTTATTATTTTTCATTGAGTGAATCTTTTTGAACTAAAATGTTAATTTTAAATTGATAACGAACACTTTGAGTCATACTGAGTACATCGTGTATGAGATTGAGGTGAAAATGATCCCTACACATCAAAAATTACTTATGGATCATTTTACCAAAGTATAAAAATAATAATTTTTTTCTCAGTTTTGAGTATGTCAGTTGTATTTTTTACTAAAATTAATGTCAATTTTAAATAAAAAGACACACATGGAGTCATACTAATCACATAGTGTATCAGATTGAGGTTCAAATGATTTATAAACATATCAAATGAGTTGTGGATCATTTTTAAAAATTATAAAAAATATGGATTTTTTTCTCAGTTTTGAGTACTCCACTTGTGTTTTTTTACTAAAATGTCATTTTAAATTGGAAACACACTCTTTGAGTCATACCTATCACATAATGGGTCTGTTTTACATGATAATAATTATTATACATCAAAAAAAACTTATGAATTTTTTTAATAAATCATCAAGGAAATACGATAGTATTTTATTAGTCTTCAGTGGGTGACACTTTTTGAACTAAAATATCAATTTTAAATTTATAACGGACACTTTGAGTCATGTTGGAGACATCATGTATCAAATTGAGGTGACGATGATTCATACACATCAAAAGATCATTTTACTAAAGTATCAAAACAATTTTAATGTATTTTATTGGTTTTGAATATGTTAGTTGTCCTTTTTACTAAAAGTAATGTCAATTTTAAAGAAAAAGACATACTTGAAGTCATACCAGTCACACCATGCATTGTATTCTGATTACTACATGTAAAAAATGAATTATGGATTATTATACTAAATTATAAAAACAATTCAAATTCATTTTCTGGGTTTTGAGTACATCACTTGTGTTTTATTACTAAAATTTCAATTTAAACTGCAAACATGAACTTTGAGTTATACCGATCACATTGTGTTTCAATTTGATGTGAGAATTAATAATACATGTAAAAAATGAATTATGAATAATTATCCTAAATTATCATGATAATCCAAGAACATTTTATTAGTTTTCATTGAGTGAAATTTTTTGAACTTAAATGTTAATTTTAAATTAATAACGAACACTTTGAGTCATACCAGGCACATTGTATATCAGATTGAGGTTAAACTAATTACTAAACATCAAAAATGAATTATTGATCACTTTTCTAAAGTATAAAAACATAATAATTTTTATCTTGGTTTTGAGTACATAAATTGTCTTTTTTACTAAAATTAATGTCAATTTTAAAAAAAGATTCACTTTGAGTTATACCGGTCACACCAAGCATCATATTGAGGTGAAGATGATTCCTACATGTGAAAAATGACTTATTTATCATTTTATTAAATTATCCACAAATATGAATGTGTTTTCTCAGTTTTGAGTGAAACCACTATATTGTTATTTCATAAAAAATCATGATTCTTCCAATGAAAATTTGTATTTATTTATGTTTTTAGAGGTTTTGGATCGAACTACAAGCTTATTTTTCAAAGGGGTATTCATTTTTATTTTTGGTGATTCATGATTTCATTTGAAGAAGGCCTTTAATTTTTGGGGATTTCTTCATAAATTGGTTTCATTTCATTTGATGTCATGTTTCCTTTGACACCATCCCTCCCTGATGACCATGATCTCTCAATATTGGTTGTCCTCAAATAGTTCTCTCATACACCTGTTAGCTTCGATGGTTGTTTACAAACATATTTATTCAAAAATTTGAGCTAGATTATATACCAATTTGATGATTTTATTAGTGTTGTTTGACTCTCAATTGACTATTATATCCACTACTAAGACTCTTTATTTGTTGTGTAGAGAATCCCTGGTCAAGAAGAAGCATCTGTTTTTTTTGTTATTGTTCAATTTGTTCTTAGTGATGGGTTTCTTTCACACTTCAGTAATATTTGATAGTATTTTTAATGTGCTAATAGAAATTGTATCCTATGATAATCAGTTTAAAAAAATAAGTGGCGTTTTTTTTGTTTTTGAAAAAAATTCCTCTACATAAATTCATGTACAAAATCACTTAAACAAGTGATGAAAAACATTTTTTTCAATAAGAAAATTGAAACAATTTTATAATGGATCTTAACATAAGTGAAAAGCTCTATACACACCTTTAAATATTTTTTTCAAACAAAACCTTGGTATAATCCCCATTATACTCTATTACACAATAATTTTATTGTTTTCAAGCCAACGCTTCATATCCTCCTATACTTCGGTCTCCACCTCTACCTCCTCCTTTACCTTGGTCTCTGAATATACCTCTACCTCCACCTATACCTCCACCGTTTCCTCTACCTCTAACTCCATCATTTCCCAAAAATTTTATTATTTGATGGTCAGTGATTCTATAAAAAAATTTATTTCCTCCATTATACTTCTCCTTGAAAAACAGATAAAAAATAATATATAATCATTCTGAAACTAATGTTTCATAGCCAAAATATATTTATAAGGTCATATCCCATACTAGATCACAAGAATAGTAGGTAACAACCTAAAATTATTGTTGTCAAACATTATTACATCATGTATTCTGCCCACTCATCTCTAAAAAAATTTACTTATTCTTTTGAGTTCTAAGGTTTTTGAAAATCTTGGTAGTATTGGGAAAATATATACAAACAAATGATTAGTAATTTTTTTAATGAAATTGTAATTACCTTTGGAAATTTCTTTTTTGGGGATTATGTTCTTTTCATGTTTTATGATACCTCTCATAAATTTTAAAACATAATATCCACCATCATTGTCATTATATTTTCTCAGACACAGCATGAACATTGAATAAAATAAGTAAATTGTTTGGAAATATGCTTTGATAGTTAAATATTTCAATATATACCCTAATATGATTCCATTTTTATTAATCCATAGGATTTTTATGTTCAGACTCCGACTTCAATCTATGATTTATCCTATATTAGAAACCACCATATCATAACAAAATTCTTGTTAAAAATAGATTGAAACATATAATTCAATGTTTATATATAAAATGTTGACTTCTTTGAATTAAAAATTCACAATGAACATCATGTTTGGTTATTTGGTTTGATATACATGTATTGGATCAAAAAAATAAATATTGGGGTATCTATATTGACTGCGATCAACATCTAGTGCTGCAAAAAAAAAAACAAATAAGTGGTGAAAAAAAGAAAAATATATTTTATGTGATTAGATTTCAAATTTTTACTTCTGAATTATAGCCATAAAAAATATCCCGTCTTCTATGGTTTTTTCTCAAACGCTTCGAGTACCTTATCTTTTTTCTTCTTAATTTCATCCTTATCCAAAGTAAGTTTTTCTATAGAAATGATAAAATGATTAATTAATCCAAATCATACATCATATGTTTTTACATTTATATAGTAGTAATATAAATAACTATAAAAAATATGAATAGTTATTAAATTTAATAAACATAGTAGCTCAATATTTGGATATACGTATTATAAAAATGTATATTTTCACAACCGAGACTCCCAACCATTCATTCTTGAGAATATCAATTATACTCTTGAGACCAACTACATATGTCCTGAAAGTACCATATATTTATTTTTCATATGGAATTTAATAAATATTTTTATCTTTAAATTTGGTCTATGCATGAAGTTACAATGATAATAAATGTTCCACTAGAATTAGCGGGGAGAAGGTAATCTCGGATGGTCATTTTAATTTCTCCCTCGATTAACTAGATTATCTTGATCTGACCTTTTGCTTCCCCATCACCTTATCCATATGTAATATCATACCTCACTTCTGTCCTGTTTCCAGAAACTATTAAAAAATTCTCATATGAAAAATTTTGTTAAAGACATACCTCATGTATCTTTATAAGATTATATGACCATGCTATGAAAGTTCCAATAGCATCATTGACCATTACAATATCCAGATCATCAAGTGGAACAGGAAACTCAGAAGTTGGATCAAGATTTACCTCAATCCCCACTATCATGTGATATTTTGGGAGCTCATTGATTTGTATCTTGTTCCTCAAGATATTACACATTGTACCCATCACAATAAGGCAGTGCGTGGGTGTTGACAGATATAAATCACATAAAACTATGCCCTGAAGAATTTTAGTAATATAAAGTTATAGGACATTGTTTGATTCACATTTAACAGAAAGAGTAATGAAAAAATCTATTACCTCATTTAAGGTATGCGGTTAAGGTTAATGATTGGCCTCAAAACTAGTGAGGTCATTTGGTTCATTTGAGGATCATTCTTCCACCACCAGTTCACTTTGATCCTTTCTCATACATTGGTCTGCCAAACTAGTCCGGACAATAATATCTTATGAGGAATATATTTTTGTTTGAAATCATTTCACCATCTTATATATATCTTCATGTGGTTTTATATTCTTGAAATATTTTCTAGGAGATAGTCCAAAACCTAATCCTCTAACACGACCATATAGTTTCAGCCACTTTAAAGATCCTGAAAGTAGTTTTTCTTTCGGTATGGTCGTTACCGATTATTGTATCTAAACCTTATAAAAAATATGAAAATAAATAGATATTTTTATTTAATAATATTATAAATCATAAATAATTACTATTTTGTCATACTTACACATGTTTCCTATTCCGCTTTTTTGTTTTCATCAACTAGTTTACCCTCCTTATTTATATGAGCCTCCTTCTATAACACATGATGTGGGATGGAAGGGGATTAAGATTTTGATTCAGAAATATGAATATAAATAATGAAAAATATGTTGTTTCATATCACACAAAACTTTAATTATTGATTTAAAATATATACCAATTTCTTCTCTAGTGAAGCATACCACATCCTTGCTTTGCGATATGGGTACATTGGTTTTGAAGCATGTTCTTTATTTTTCAACACTCTTTTTCTATTTCATAAATTAACAATTTTGAATCAAATTAGATAAAATAAATAATTTAAAATAATATATTATCATCTTAAATGAACCGAAAATGATTTGTCATCATGATTATTGATGAAATAATTCCATGTTTCTTTCTTTATAGTATGTGCAAAACTAACTGGTGGGTGTGGATTTACTTTCCCCTTAGCATCCCTAAGATATAACTTGGTAAAAAGATTCCGGAATCCTCTATGGGATTTTCCAATGGCCATTCAGACAAATTTATTATGAAAATATTCTAAAATAAATAAAATATATGAGTAATAATGAAAATTAAATCAAAGTTTCATTATATATTTTTTCATTTAAATAGAGAAATTATACCATAAAATTATCATTATATATTTCCAAAGGGTTTCCTTCATTAAAGTATGGATGTGGAAACATGATTCAATATCAATCGACACATTCATCCTCGTTGTGACCCCAACATAACTAATGAACATTGATTTGTTGGGGTTAATAGGTTGGCTGCATTAATTCCAACCAACCTTAAATTTTATACCCTTACTTCTTGTCTTGATAATTTTAGTCAAAACTATTATGTTTCATCATTATTGTTTTTTCGTCAACATGATATTGATTCCATAATATTTATATAGTTTCAAAATCAATAGTATATTCTTCCTAAGGATGTTTAATACCATCATGTGCAAAAGAAATTGCCTCTATGAGTAGAGAAACATTCAATTTTTCTTGAATAAGAACAACGTAAACATGAACAAAGGATTTGATAAGGTTAATATGCATGCTATATTACAATCTTGATGAAATCTTTAACTCCATATTCATACTCTTTTGTCAAAACAATTAGCACGAATCCATTTTGAAGGAATTGTGTAATTGAATTTAAGAAAATAATTACTCCACTATAGTAGGTGTTATCTTCTGAATTCATCAAAAGGTAAAAGTTATAGACAACTTTAATTCTCATTAGCTTCATCTCCTGAATAGTTATTATTTCATTTTTCTAATTGAGGATCATCCTCCATATCTCCTGGACAAGCTGTCATGTCCCGCCTTCCTCAAAATGAGGGAAGGGATATAAAAGTGACACGCCCTTCCTTCTTCAGGATGAAGTAGACATAATGACCCTTAAGTACCACCTTTAATAGGCCCCAGAGTGGAAACTAGATCCAAGGGTATAGAATCTCACACAAAATGGAAGGAATTTCCCTTTTTAATGAAACATGATTGGAAGATAAACTGGTAAATATACCAAACAACACCAAAAATTTATATAAAGAAAACCCAAACCAACCCATGTATGATTTAATAGTAAACAATTGACACAAATACAACCAAAACACCAAATAAAGTACCAAAAGAAAGAGACTAAGAAACAACACAACAACTACCCCAACACTCAATCTAGTAAAGTCCAGCACAATCCAAAAATTACTTATGGAAACCTGAAAATAGTTTTACAAATATAGGGTGAGTATACAAGTATATCTAGTAGGAAAACTAAATCCACTTGTGAATAAGTGGAGGAACATACTAATTCCCATGTGAGAGAATAGTAAAACCTCAAAGAACCTACCAAGGAGTACTACCAACCTAGCCTAAATAGGGCACACTCACCAAATCTTGTAAGTCAAGTAAAGTAATAGTATAATCACAACGACATTTGGGTACCCCACACCACTTTCCCACTGGTTATATGCTCATTAATAATGACTAACGTCTTGATTATACCACTATTCCAAAATTCAGTCCCACTGCCACAACCTGCCTGTACACACTTGGGCCTCAAACCAAAAACAAATTCCACCCCCAGAAACCTGGGCCACAATAACCACACCTCTTGCCCGAAGACACATGGGCCTTATCCCGAAGACACTGGAAAAAACAAACCTGGCCAATAAACACCTAATCCCCATGTCCATAACAAACCTGCCCGAAGGATCTTGGACTAAAATAAGTCTCAAGCCATTATAACCTTCCCAGATATGCTTTTGTGGTAGGAACTCAAAAGAGGGTGCGAGGAAGAAAGTCAGTAACCAGTCATCTATCCTACCACTGGGATGTTAGGAAAGACACCCTCCCCCATGAATAGGGGTGTTCGAAACATGGTTCTCAACAAGGGTGGGGTGTGTATATAAAACACATGGAACTAAAATTTATAAATATAAGTAAATAAATACTCATAATAACCTACAGGTCCCAAAACAAACATCCAGCACACTAGAACCACTTTTTCCGCTACCCCTATATGCACAACCACACAAATAGCCACTGTCAAAGAATAAACACAAACCCTTTTTCACTTAACCACTTTCCATTCATTAATTAAGTGATTCAATTTAATTTATTCCTTCACTACCTGAGGTAACTACCAAGAACAACACCTACAACCATTCTTAGAAGGAAAAAAGGCTGATTAACTAAATACACAATAACCAACCCACTTCGTTCTTTGGTACTACCAAAATTGAACAAGGGAAGAGGGACCAAGGTGAATTATTTCCATTTTAACACCCATTTATAAAAAAATAATAGAGAAAAACCAACATTAAGTCCCATCACATACCCCTTTTTTCCCTAGACACTAGTTCAACCACTTCCAACTATCATTCTTCAAAGTTATCCTTCTCAATCATCCTCTCACAACTAAACCCGACAGCCTCGCTACACACAACAACACAAAACCCTACACACCTATTAACATAAATCCACAAAAAAGCCAATCCTATATCCCCATTGCCCAAACATTTCCTAGATAGAGTCCCACTGTATAACAAGTCCATAATCACATTGCAATCCCATTTCCCAACATCACTCGATGACCACAACACAAAAAAGGCAGTCCCACTGTCTACAAGTCCATCCATTCCACAATCAATCAGTCTCTCAACCTGTGATTCCAAAACACCACCCGTAAAACCCCACACACAAAGCCCACAACAAATACTATTAAACCATAGCCCTGCTTCACACACATCCCACACCCTTATCACAAAACCAACTCCCTTTACCACCCCTATACCCATAAATGTACTCCCAACAGCAGCACCAGCCAACCCAAAAAAAGTCAGAAAACCCAACAAAACAAATCACACAACCACACCTATCAAACAAGATATATTCAGGTTTGGTACACACTATTCTTTAAGTCTACTTTGATACATAAGGGTGATCATATATGGGTTTTCATCCCAAGGAATCCATTTCATTTAACCAAGTATACGTGATTAAATAGATTTCATGTTACAACCATTTAATGAAGCATCACAACAAAAATAGAACATCACCAGTGCGCAAGAAAAGACTACCAGTGTCCATGATTTTCAGAAGGCATAAAACCACATCAAACAATAAAAGAAACAATATAATAGGTAAAACAAATTATCAAAGTTAAACTATCTTCAATCCCCTACCCATTATCATTTAATCGTCACTTACCTTCTATTATTTATTACTCGTTTAAGAAAATTATTCACCCTTTCATCAGAAGTAATCATTAATACACCTATCCCACATGATACACAATAAAGATGGGAAGAAGAATCCCCACCTGAAACAATAGGAGACCAAAAATCCTCTTTGCGCCAAGAATAGGGGATCACACCAACAACAGGAAACTCCGAGAAAAGTGAGCAAGAGGGGACTCTAGAACATGCACACGACTCTTCTAGAGAGGAAGGATTTAGGTACACCAAGAAGGAATGAAAAATGAAATGTAAAGGGAATATCCTTGCTTTGAAGAGACAAATCCTATATTAAAGGAGGAACGATTTCAAAAGTTATTATCATGGGATCATGGTCAAGATCACATGGTTTGAGTTTCTCAAAGTCCCTAGAGTTTTAGGATGTTAAATATATACTTATTATCCTGTGAAATTCCCTTAAAAATTCCCAAATAAGGATTTAAACTCAGTTTACGTCAAATAAGATGTAAGAGGGGTGAAACTGGAAGAAACTTGAGAAACTAGAAATTTGGAAAAGGGTGAGACACCATTTCAGTGCACCACCATTTTGGTGTGTCACCATCATGGTGCAAATATTATGGTTCCACCATTATAGTGATACCATTTCAGTGTTCCGTTGTTATAGTGCCACCATCTCAGTTTGCCACCATCATGGTGCCACCATTTTGGTGAAACCGTTTGGTGAAACTGTATTTTTGGAAAACCCCAGAAACAAACCACTACGACCTATAAGAACACCACAAGCATTGTATTTTCAAAAATAAATGGATTAGGAAATCAATTTCATTACATTAGATGCCTCTCAAACTATTCTAATCCCCAAGAATTTAAAACCAAACTCAGAAAAAAGAGGGGTTTAAAAAATCACCCCATAAGACACCTCTTAGGGACAAACCACCCTGCATTGTTTGAAAAATTGAGTGAAAACCTTGAATTAAAAGAAAAAATATTTTAAATATATCTCCTAAACAACTGTATAAACACTAATACCCCACTGCCTCAAACAACCACACAAACACCAAAGGTCACACTATCTAGACACATGGATTAAGAATCTCCTTCTTCCATATAAATATACTATTTTCTTTAGGTGACACTAACTTTCCAGTACAAGTTTAATCTCATCCACATTAATGTGTATCGATTAGGGATTATGTCCTCCCCTCCCCACATGTTGGGACTTTCCAAAAAAACCAAGAACAAGGGAACAACGCATCAAATAACAAACAAGTTCAAGCATTACATCATAAAAAAATGCACAAAAAAAACTTAGAACAACTCTGGGTACTGGGAACGCATCTGTGCCTCCCTCTCCCAAGTAATCTCCCCAAGGCCACCATGACTCTATGACACACATACCAAAGGAATGGTCCATCCACAAAGAACCTTCTCCTCAAGATCCTCGATTATTACTGGCCACCGTATGAATGTCTCATCATCCTCAATATCCAACTCTCCCTAGTCAATGAAGGGGAGTCATCATGTAGATACTGACAAAGATGAGATACATGTAAGACGTCATGGATCCTCTCAAACTGTGGTGGAAATGCCAGCTGATATGACACCTCTTTAACTCTTCACAACACCTCAAAAGGTCCGATAAACCTAGGACATAGAGTGTGACCATACTACACGCTGTGTACCTATTTCTATATATCTTGATTATCTTGTCCACTATATCTTGGAAATGTTTTTATTAGGGTTTGTTCCCTTGATCGTTTCCCTGAAGGTTGGTGTGAAATGTTCCCTACTCATAGAAGTATGATCCCTTCAATAGGAATTCCTAGATAGAGTTGTTGGAATCCCCCTGAGAGGCTCGAAGAAGTATCCTCTATTCATTCTTCATGCCATAGTTAGAGTCTTCGGTATTTATGTGACCAAATTTACAGGGTGTTGATCCTCTACTTAGAGGGATAATCCAGATTGAGTTGTTGGTATCACCCCATGGCCCTAGTTGTGATCCTCATCTATGTATCATATCTCTCTTCATATCTTTTAGTGTATCTCTCTCATGATGGTTACCTATGAATAGTAATTCTTGGATGGATGTCTTCAGTGATATCGGACTTAGGAGTGTGTTCATCTGGATGAGTGCTTCGTGGAATCTTTTAGTTGAATCCCAAGTGTTTGTATGCAGTAATTGTTACTTACCTCTAGACCCTATGTCATGGATTGAGTATATATGGATATTATTATATGTCCTATAGACATATAATTGTGTATAAATGACTATAATTTCTTTTTTTTATATTGATTTGTGGTTTCAGGGTGTCCTACTGAGTATTGTTATACTCACCCCTTCACAGGCTTTGCCCGCACATGTTGTGTCTTGTGAAGATGAAAACCTTTTTATATAGTCCTAGGATGACTAGGACTGGATGGTGCTTTGTGAGATCAAGGAGGCCGAGGTGTGTTCCTACGACTCTATATAGTAGTCCCAGTACCTTTGCTTATAGGTTGGACTTGTGGTTACAGACTTCTTTTTTGTGTCCTTGTATTTGGCTCATTTTTAATTTACTTTACTTTACTGTCATACTATTTTGGTTGGGATATAATGGTATTCATGCATTGTTTACTTAGTGGTTTTTAAATTTTCATATTTTGTGGGCTTGGAGATGGGTGCGTGTGTACAAGCACATAGAAATTTCCTCCCATTTTAGTGATATGCCTACTCGGTGCTATTCACTAGACCCTGGCCTATTGGATGCAGGCTTGGGGAGTCATCGCATGAGCCCCACTGGGAAGGGTCATGAAAGAGTGGTATCATAGGTGGCTAATTCTACTTTAGGACCAGGAGCCTATGATATTGGTTTGGGAAAAATATGTTAAGTGTTTCGTGTTTGGATTTCAACCCAGAGACTCTGGTGTTGGTGAGGGAAGCTGACGTATCCATACTCCAGGACTCTGATAACCTGCTTTTCGACTTGGTACATGAGAAAACTGGTTGTAAGGGAAATAATGGTACATGCATCATATAGGAATGAGATGTGGTTTCCATTTCCTTCTTGAGTTATCTATCCAGATATACTCATTGACCATGGTACATCTTGTTTCCTTACAGGATGCCTCCGAGATGCATACTATCTAAGATTCAGTAGCTTGATCACAAGGATGAACCCCTTAGTTATGAGACTTAAATAAAGGGACCAATTCCCCAGATGTTACCTCCAGGTGGTGCATCAGCTATACCGACACGTGCAGAAAACACATGGTACCCACAATACCAGCAGATGAGGAGTTCATAATGAGTGAAATTCATGAGTTTTAAAGATATATACCCCTCATGTTATGAGGTTATCCCAACCCTCAGGTGGTTGAGGACTGGATTGAGGTGGTGACTTGAGTTTTTTATCAAGTTAGGACACCAGAAGATCATATGGTGGTCCTCGCGGCGAGCCTTCTACATGGATTTATAAGATTATGGTGGAGTTTGTCTATACAGACTCATGATGAGGCAAATCTTTCATGGACAGAGTTCGAACATCCCTTTAGAGAGGAGTTATCACTAGTTACACTAATATTTGTGTGTATATATAAGCTTCTTAATCTCTATCAGGGTAGCATGATAGTATTTAATGATTTATCGAGGTTCACCAACTTTTACAGGTACTCTATGTATATGGCCAGGGATCATTACTTCAGGGATCAGACCTTTGAGAGAGGCCTACATAGAGATATACAATACAACCTTATCCCTTTGTGCATTCTTACTTATTTTTGGGTTCTTGAGAGGGATTTACTGGTTGAAAGATTCTTGGATGAGCGAGTACAACCACTTACAGTCAGTAGTGGGTAGGCATGAGAAGAGACCATGATAGTAGGGATATGATGTCAGTCCTAGAGTCTTGGGTGTGGGATAAATTTCAGATGGAGGTCCTAGGACATAGGATCTACAGTTCAGAGCTCATAGGGTGGATCCACTTAGCCTAGGTAGAGGTGGTGTAATTCATGTGACGACATGGAACATCATATTCGAGATTGTCCAACCCTCTGTGCTACTAACATGGAAACTTTGGAAGGACCACCAAGACAGAGATAGAGATAGGATCGAGAAGATCCGCAGGGCAGCAGATATGGTAGAGGAGATGGGAGATCATTATGAGGTGGTCAATGTTTCGACTTATTACCACCACCACCCCCAGGAGGTCCATGCTAGGCTTAGGGATCTAGAGGAAAGAGTAGGGGACAACTACATGCGGTCAAGGCATATGACCAAGTGGCTCCAGGAATGATTCAAGTTACAATCTTCATCTTTTCTACTTTAGCTATAGTAATGATAGAGATAGGTTCTAGTAATTCCTGTCTCTCCACGTATCTTGTTTGAGACCTAGAGATTCCGATTAAACCATTGACTCAACCCTTATGCTTGGAGACACCTATTAGAGAAGACTTAGTGATCAAAAATTTATGCCAGTAGTGTGAACTTATACTTGGAGGTGAGAGTTTCGGTTGGAACCCATTGGCATCAACATTTAGGCCTTATGATGTTATTCTTGGTATGGATTGGTTATCCACAATACATTCCCAGATTTAATGTTTTAGGTGAAGGGTGCAGTGTTTCCAAATTGATGGAATGCAATTTTCTTTTTTTAATGAAAAGAAAACCCAAGAAGAATAGGATGGACTCATGCATATGAGGGTTCATCCGATTACTCATCAGTTGGCTAGCATTACCCATGGTGCATCTAGTGTTATGAGTTACCAGTTTTCTGTAGTAGTGGAAGAGGAGGAGCATACGAGACATTTAAGGATGGTTTTTGACGTACTATGAGAGCACTAGAATTATGGGAAACTCTTGAAGTGAAAGTTCTAGATTTAGGTGGTCCACCTTCTAGGATAGGTCATCTCAATGGATGGATTGGTAGTGTACTCGACCAAGGTTGACCCAGTTTTAGCATGAGAGCCACCTAGAAGAATGTCAGAGGTGCAGAGCTTCCTTGGGATAATAGGATATTATCAGATATTCATACATTATTTCTCTATGGTATCAACACAAATGATAGCTTTGAATCGAAAGGGGAATCCTTTTGTGTGGACATATAAGTTCTAGTAGGCTTTTTAGTAGTTGAGGTAGATTTTGACGCATGCTCTGATCTTGAGATTACCAGAGGAGGGTGTTGAGTACGTAGTGCTCTACGATGAATTAGGGAATGAGATTGGTTATGTCCTGATGTAGAGGAAAGTGGTGATTTCCTATGGTTCATTCTAGTTAATACCACATGAGCATAAATATGAAACCAACAATCTTGATTTAGCAGTGGTAGTCTTCGTGTTGAAGATGTGGTGAAACTACATGATGGGTGAGTGGTCTATCATCTACTCTGATCACAAGAGTATCAAGTATATCTAATCTCAGAAGGATATGAACTTGAGATAGATCCGATGACTAGAGTTCCTCCTGTACTATGACTTTGAGATTTTCTATACTCCTAGGAAGGGGAACATGGTGGAAGATGCCCTTAGCAGAAGATCTAGTTCATAGTTGCTGAATGAGGCATCACAGTAGTTAGCCTCATTACAATTATCCTTTTTGGATGGATATGGATAATATTACCGCCATTCAATGATTTTTACCCCTCCACTATTATAGTGATTCAGGGAGGCACAACTTGGGGCTACCATATATGAGACCCTACATGATCAGATGTCCACATGACATGCTCCCGATGGATATTTAAAAGGTGGGGAGCATGCAATTATTTTAAGAGGATGTATAGTAGCACCTGTGGCATTGCGAGTGGAGGTTCTGATTGAGTTTCATACATCCCATTTAGCGGTACATCCTGGTGTGGTGAAAATTTACTAGAACCTCTAACATTAGTTTTTGTGTCCAGGAATTAAGAAAGCAGTGGAAGAGTTCATTTCACAATTCCTTACTTGTCAGCAAGTGAAGGCTGAGTACCAGGTTCTTATGGGTTTAGCTCAATCCATTAAGGTGATATAATGGAAGTGTGATGGAATATCTATATACTTCATGATGGCTTTACCATGTACGTCTAGGGGACATGATTCCATATGGGTGATCGTTGATCGACTCATCAAGTCATCCCACTTCCTATCTATCCGAGAGAAGATATTAGTAGAGGGATTGGGACACCTCTATGTTTCGGAGATAGTCCAACTCCATGGATTCCCATTGAGGATAGTTTCATATCATGATTATCTTTTTACATCCAGGTTGTGGAAGTGATAATAGGAGGAGTTTGGGACCCAATTATGGTTGAGCATAGCGTTTCACCTACAGAAAGATGACTAGATGGAGTGGACCATTCATGTCCTAGAGGAAATGCTGCGAGCCTGCATGTTGGAATTCATTGGTAGTTGGGAGGATCACCTACCACTAGTGTAGTTCACATACAACAACAACCACCATTCCACCATTGGTATGGTGCTATTCGAGGCTTTGTATGGGAAAACCTACAGGTCACCACTTTGCTAGAATGACCTAGGAGAGTCAACACTTATAGTCCCAGAGTTTGTGTAATCTAATACAGAGAATGTGAAGATCATCTAGGAGAAGATGTAGACTGGACAGAACTATTAGAAGTCTTATGCTGACAGGGGACAGAGGTCTTTAGAGTTTGAGGAATGAGACCACATGTTCTCAGGAGTTTCACCTTGACATGGATTATGGATATTTTACTGGGGTGACAAGTTATCTCTGATGTTTATTGACCCTTTTCAGATACTTCATAGAGTTGGCAAGGTGGTGTACTTCTTAGCTCTACCTCCATAGTTGGATTGGGAACATACTTTCTTCCACATGTCATAGCTGAGGAGGTATGTACATGACCCATCACATGTCATCAACTGGGGTGAGCTAGACATAGAGGATATAGATAATTTTTCTGAGTACCAAGTGGAGATCGAGGATTGGATGGAAATGATCTTTCATGAGAGATGGATTCCTTTTGTGCGTGTACGGTGGCAACATGAGAATCTCTAGGAGAGTAACTGGGTGTGGGAGGCTCATATTCATTCTCAATACCATCGTCTTTTTTAGTAGCCTTTGTTTTGGATTTTTAGGGACGTAAAGCCCCAAGGTGGGGATAATGTAATGTCCCATATTTTTCCATGTATTATTTTTTAAATATTATATGGAATTAATTCGAGACCAGGAACTAATACAGAATGTGATTCTGAGGCCTAGTGTGACCAAAATAAAGGTTTGAAATATATTAAAATATCAAATATAAAGCAACACATAGTTTTTCTGAAAAAGTGGAATAACTTCTGAATGGGTGCTTGGATTAGAAATATGAGGGCACAATTTCATTTGGAACAAAGAGTTTACCCTAGGTGCAGCCTAACATCATCTGGTGTGGGTCGACTATGAAAAGTATTTTCAGGCATTTTTAATGAACAAAATAAATTGAATATTTATTTTATTTCTCTATTTGATCGACGCAATTACACTTATTCTTTTAAGTAAGATTTTAGGCAGGTATCCAGGGTTAGTCTCATAACCCTGGAATTCCCTGGAGGCTCTCGAGAGAAACGCTGTAGAATTTCTATTGATAGAGATGATAGAGACTTAGATCAAAGATTGTTCTTGAAGGACCTTTCCAGTGGAAATTGATCTTTAGTAGAGAATGATGTAATTCCTATATAGGATGCATTATTTTGGATTTTACTTCCTCGTTCATGAATTAAACGGTGAAAATGGACCAACCAAAGAATATTTTGATCTACGATTCAACCATTCATTGCAGGATGGGTTTAATTACGAGATTTATGGGGTTTGATTATTTGATAATTGATTTGATTCGCTGATCATTCTTATGAGAATAGATCAAGGCTGAAGAAAACAACAATCGATGTTCATTCCTCATATTTGTTCATCGTGGTTTTCTCTCCCTTGTTTTCTACATGTCTTCTTCATTATTTGTCACATTTATAAAATAATGATCATTGAACCATATTTTATTGGTGAAATGATATAAAATTGAAGATCCGACCTTAGGAAGACCTAATGGAGGTGTGGCAATGATGAAGACGGACGAATCAGAGCGAATCAGAAGAAAATATTCTTCAAGCAGTTTGTGTCCGAATCAATTTAAACATTTTTCCGAGCCGATTGAAGGCCAGAAACACCACGATTCGGTATTAGGGTGATTAAATGAGCCTAGATATTGAGTTTCAAGGTGAATGGACCATTTAATAGGAACCTAGGAGATCATCTAAAGTGTGTGGAGGAAGAACATGACTTTCTGTAAAAACCCGATGAACACGTTGTGTCCTTATTTCTACATGGCTTGATTCTCTTTTCCACCTTATCTTGGAAAAGTTTTCATTAGGGTTTTTACCCTTGAGAGTTTCCCTAAAGTTTGGTGCGAATCATTCCCTACTCATAATAGTATTATCCCCTTAGCAGGACTTCCTGGATAGAGTTTTTGGAATCCCTTGAGAGGCCCAGAGTAGGATCCTCTATTCAATCTCTATTCCCTAGGTAGAGTCTTAGGTATTGACATGGACAAATTTATAGGTCATCTATCCTATACTTAGAAGGATAATCCATACTGAGTTGCTGATATCACCCCATGTCCTTGGTTTTGATCCTCATTTGTTTATCGTATCTCTCTTTAGATTTGTCAGCGTATCTCTCCCATGATGGTTCTTGATGAAAAATACTTCTCGGATAGAAATAGTCAGTGCTATCGGACTCAAGAGTGTGTTATTCTAGATGAGTTCTTCATAGAATCTTTGAGATGAATCCCTAGTGTTGGTATGCGGTAGTTTTGACTTACCTATAGTCTTCATGTATTGGATTGAGTACATTTGGATATTATTATATGTGTTGTAGACATACACTTATGTAGAGATGACTGTATTTTACTTTGTTATATTACTTTTCTGTTTCAAGGGTGTCCTACTGAGTATTTCTATACTCACCCCTACATGGGTTTTCCCTGCATGTGTCACATCTTGTTCATACGAGTGACCTTTTGATACAGTCCTAGGAAGACCAGGACCAGATGATGCTCTATGATATTAGGCAGGCTAAGGTGTGTTCCTACAACTTCAGACAATAGTCCCAATACATTTTCTTATAGGTTGGATTTGTGGTTATAGAGTTATTTTGGTGGAATTTTGTTTGTCCTAGTTTCACTTTACTTCACTTTCCTACCGTACTCTGTTGTTTTGGATGTAGTGGTATGCATGCATTGTTTACTTAGTGTGTTTTACATTTCTGCATTTTATGGTCTTGGAGATGGGTGTGTGTGTACAGGTACATAGGAAATGCATCCCATGTTAGTGATATGTCTACTGAGTGCTAGTCCTTAACCCCTGGCCTATTTGAGGTGTTCTTGGGGATTTACAGCATGGGCCCAACTAAGATGGGTCATGACAATATTCCATAGTGTATATAACACACAACACCAATCCAAAACAAACCACAAAACATTTTTATTTAAATATAACCATTATAACATAGATATAAAATTGGTGTTTATGAATAGTATTAAAAAATTATAGAATATCTATAAAGGAAATACTTAATAAAAATGTATTTATTAATTATTATGAAATAAGAACTCAATTTTCAGTAAAGTTATTTTATGCTTTAGAAATACATTTTCTTCGAAAATATTTTTTTTATTTCTTTTAATAAGAAAATATTACAATTAATTTCTAGAAATTCTAAAAATTATATTTTATAAAATAATATAATTTTTTAAATCATCATATTAAAATTATATTAGGGTGATTCTTTTTTGGATTTTTTTGAAAAGATTGATTTTTTAGTGAATAGTGAAAATATCGATTTTCATTGAAAATTGTAATTTAGTTTTGAGCAGTTCAAAAATTCCATTTTTTTTAAAAATATTTAAAACTAATTCTATTATATTATTAATAATCCAATTAAGTTCATTAGAATAAATTTCATTATTGAATTTAGTATAAAAACATTTTTATACATAAAATGAATGTTTTTGAAAAAACTATTTTTCATCACATTTTGTGAGATTATTTTAGAATTAATATCAGCCAATTTTAGAAATTTAATTTAATAAAATGGAATCCATATCTATAATCATAAGTCTATTTTTTTAATTGTACCATTTTATGTTTAGGCATTATGAACAATAACTGTAGTAAAATTTATCACCTCGATAAAGGGAAAAACTAGTTAATCTTGATTAAAACTAAGTGATAAGGCCACAAATTTTCATCCTAATTGTTATTGGATTATGGAAATTAGATCATTTTCATCTTATTATTGAAATATATTTGTTTAATGTACATTTTTAATTGAAAATGGAATATTAAATATTTAAATCATAGAAAGTTACAAAGTGTCACTCTCTTAGTTTTAAATATCTCTTACATGTCCACATAGGAACAAAAGCAAGTTATGAATTAATATAAATGTCTATTGTGAGATAAATGAAATTATTTTCAGGATATAAATTTATTTATAATTTTTATTAATTATATAATTAACTTAACTTTTTGTTCAATGCTTATACTATATTAATTTAAATAATAGAAAAATAATATAAATGATTATAAAAATATTAAAAGTGATATAATTTCAATGAGTTAATGTGTCCCACAAATTTGATAGATATATATGAAATATTAGTGAGGTTATAAATCATTATATTCAAATTAAACCTTTGTCTTGATGTATTTAAAGTTAAATTAATTAAGTAGTGTTAAAAATGATATTAATGATATTTTATAATAAATAATATTTTATTAAATTATTTAAAATTTACAAAAATATTATATTCAAACAAATGAATCAGATATGGTTTTAAAAATCAACCGTGTTCCATTTATGGGTCATTTTTAATTTTATAGTAACATTATTAACCCTTAAAGTGTTGGAAGCTTTAATATTATTGTAATTATCAATAGGGTTAATGGGGGTTAGATCTAAATGATAAGGGTGAGAACATACCCGAAACCTATCTGAATATTATTGTACGAGAGTATTTGGACTCATAAACATATTAGATTATAATATTATCAATTTTGATCCATTTTAACATCAAAATTATTTTATATTAATTAAATATTTTATGAAATTCCAAGAATGACCCTCCCCTCAATTTTAAAAGTACACCTCTCATTTCTCTTACTTACACCAATTTGAGTCTTCTATATTAACAATAACCTACTAAAATCCCTTCTCAAATTCTCTATAAACATTATATAGGTGATAGTATCCCCAAAAGAATAATCCTAGGTCCCTTAAGAAGAGATCCAAAGGAGTTATTCCAAATAAGTGGTGGTTTGAACACGTATGAAGGAAGTCAAACCTAGAGAAGTTCGAACACATATAAAGGAAGTCAAACCTAAGGTAATAGTTTATTTCACAATATAATCATTATTAAGGACTTTTTTATATTTACATCCCCGTTGGGGGGATATTTTTCTTCCACAAATATATTTTCCTTAAAATGTTTTAAAGAATATTTTTATTACTCTCCAATGATTTATTAATGACATTTTTACCCATGTTTTACTTTTACCAAATGGATTAAAAGGAATATTCCTGTCATTTTCCAAATGAGGAACCTTTTACTGAATGTGTGAATGCAATTTTTGTTTTAATATACATGACATGATTGAATTTTCCTACCACTGTGAATAATATTTTCTTTGAATCTTCCCTTACAACTTTACAAGGTTCTTTTCAAAGACAATGCGCTCTTTCATATTTATGAAGTTTTTAGACAAGGGATTTCAAAGTAAAGAAGGGGAATTTCATTAGGAAAATTTCCAATGATATTTTTAAATTATTTTCATCTATCTCAATATCCTCTATTGAATATTATGCTTTACTGTGGATATACTCTATTGATACCATTCACCATATTTCTCTAGATGGTTTATGAATAGTTTTATTGGGGAAATTATTGATATTTTAAATGCAAGTTCTTCTAATATGGGTAATTATTGATTTTTAAAGAATCATGATTATGTTATGTTTTTTATTCATATGAGGAATGAATTGGACTCATTAAGTGAATGATGAGATCTGAAATTATATACCCCCTCGATGCATCGGTAGGTCTCATGTGACAAACTAGCTTGTGTATTTGGCTGATGCCTTATCAATTTATTTAATATGTCTTGGAAAAATGCCTTGATGGTATAAATGTCTTGGCATGAGTACTTTACAATATAAAAATCTTGGAACTAGCCCTTAATGGTATGTTTTAGATGTCTGAAATTACGTATTCCAACATTATGAAATCATTTATTGTTGTCCATGTGATTATTTGGAATAGTTTTTATATCAACGGATAAGTTTTGAGCTCATGTGGTTATTTATATATCATTATTTAATTATCATTTATTTATTTTCATATTATTCATGACATATTTAGTTTATACTATATAAATACTACAAAAAGGCCTTTAACAATGCTAAAAATGGCCTCTATCAGTGCTAGAGAAGTATTCACTACCGAAGTGCAGTTAAAAGTCCTAGACTTTTATAAGTGCTAAAAAAATTTATTAAGGAACACTTTATCAGTTCTTGTAGAAGAACTGATAAAATACCCCATTTATCATATATTATACAAGCGCTAACAAATAATACCTTTATCAAAGCTAAATACAATCATTGATAAAGGGCTCCTTCATCAGCGCTTTTAGAAGCACCAATAAAGGGGATTACTATAGTGTGTTGTAATAGCACGCTGCAACACCAGAAATAGGAAACACTAAAATGTGCTATAACAAAACATTACAACATTAGGAATAATACCATAAATTAGAAAAATCAGATACAAATACATAATTTAAATGAAATAAAATTTAAAACACAAATACCAGAAAAAACACTATTATAGAGAAAAATAATGCACCTGTATAAAAGAAAAAACCACCAATACTTGAGAAAAAGAAAACAAATATATAAGAAAATAGTTATTATGTTTGTAATAATATAGATAAATAAATTAAATATAATTTATTAATTTTAAACTAAATTTTTAATCATAAAGGAACATTGTTTATTGGATTGAGTTGTAGTTGATTCTTGTACATCCCACCATTTCTTATTTATCTTCAATAATTATCTCTATAAAAATTAAATAAATAAGTATAAGATAAAAATTAAAAGGAAATTAATTAAATAATAGCAGATAGAATGATGAGAAAAAAAATCTAGGATCATTTTTTTGGTTTTGGCTATGTGATGCATGTTTAAAACTAAAATGAGACTTATATATTGAAAATATTCACTTGGAGTCCTACCGATTACACCATGAATAATATTCGGGAGAATATGATTTATAAACATCCTAAATGTCTTATGTATCATTTTACTAAAGTATCAAAACAGTATTAATGTGTTTTATTGGTTTTGAGTATGTCACTTGTGTCTTTTTTTAGTAAAATGTCTTTTTAAACCGGAAACACACAATTTGAGTCATAATGATCACATAGTGTGTCAGTTTGACATTAGAATGATTCCCACATATTAAAAATTACTTATTAATCATTTTACTAAATTATCTATACAATTTGAGTGTGTTTTCTTGGTTTTTAGTGAGTGACACTTTTTGAACTAAATTGTCAATTTTAAACTGATAACAGACACTTTGAGTCATGATGGGAAAATCATGTATATTGTGTTTAAGATAATTATTGAACATAAAAAATTACTTATGGATCATTTTACTAAATCATCAAAACAATATGAATGTGTTTTCTTAGATTTGAGTATGTCAGTTTTCTTTTTTTCTAAAATTAATATTAATTTTAAATAAAAAGATGCATATAGAGCCATACTGATCACACCATGTGTCATATTGAGGGGAGGATTATTCTTACAAATCCCAAATGAATTATTGATCATTTTAATAAAGTATCAAAACAATATGAATGTTTTTTCTTAGTATTGAGTATTTCACTTTTGTTTTTTTACTAAAATGCCATTTTAAGTTGGAAACATGTACTTTGAGTCATACCGGTCACATCATGTGTTGGTTTGATGTGACATTAATTATTACACATAAAAAATTAATTATGAATCATTTTTCATAAATTATCAAGACAATATGAGTGATTTTGGTCAGTTTTCAGTGAGTGGCACATTTTGATCTAAAATGTTAATTTTAAATTGATAACGGACATTTTGAGTCATTCAGAGTACATAATTTATCATATTGAGGTGAGGGTGATCCATACACATAAAAATGACTTATGAATCATTTTGATAAAGTATAAAAATAATAAAAATGTGTTTTCTCAGCTTTGAGTATGTCCGTTTTCTTTTTTACTAAAATTAATGTCAATTTTAAAGAAAAAGATTCACTTGGAATCATACAAATCACACTGTGTGTTAGATTGCGGTTAAAATGTTTTATAAACATATCAAATGAGTTATGGATCATTTTAATAAATTATAAAAACTATATGAATTTTTTTTCTCAGTTTTGAGTATGAAACTTGTTTTTTTTTACTGAAATGTCATTTTAAACTAGAAAAACACACTTTGAGTAATTCCTATCACATCATGGGTCAGTTTTACATGATAAGAATTCTTATACATAAAAAATTACTTATGAATTATTTTAAAAAATTATTAAGAAAATACGATAATATTTTCTTAGTTTTCAGTGGGTGACACTTTTTGAACTAAAATATCAATTTTAAATTGATAATAGGCACTTTGAGTCATGTTGGGGACATCGTGTATCAGATTGAGGTGAGGATGATTCATACACATAAAAAATTACTTATGGATCATTTTACTAAAGTATCAAAACAATATGAAGGTATTTTATTTGTTTTGAGTATATTAGTTGTCCTTTTTAATAAAATTAATTTCAACTTTAAATAAAAAGACATACTTGAAGTAATACCAGTCACACTGTGCATAGAATCCTAATTCCTACATGTCACAAATAACTTATGGATCATTATCCTAAATTATTAAAACAATTCAAATGCATTTTCTTGGTTTTATGTATGTCACTTTTGTTTTTTACTAAAATTTCATTTTAAACTAGAAACATGCACTTTGAGTCATACCGATCACATTGTGTTTTAGTTTCATGTGAGAATGATTTCAACATGTCAAAAATGAATTATTAGTCATTATCATAAATTATCATTACAACACAAGAACATTTTATTAGTTTTCAGTGAGTGACACTTTTTGAACTTAAATGTCAATTTTAAATTGATAAAGAACACTTTAAGTCATACCAGGCACATCATATATTAGATTGAGGTACAAATAATTTCTATACATAAAAAATTACTTAATGATCATTTTACTAATGTATAAAAACATCAGAATGATTTATCTTGGTTTTGAGTATGCTAGTTTTCTTTTTTACTAAAATTAATTTCAATTTTAATTAAAAATATGTACTTTTAGTCATACCGGTCACACCATGCATCATATTGAGGATAATATGATTCCTATATGTATTAAATGACTTATGGATCATTTTATTAAAGTATCCAAAAACCTGAACATGTTTTCTCAGTTTTAAGTGAAACCACTATATTGTTCTTTTATAAATATTAATGGTTCTATTGATGAAATTATGTATTTATTTATGTTTTATAGGTTTTGGTTTAAGATACAAGATTATTTTTCAAAGGGTTCTTCATTTGTATTTTTGGTGATTCATGATTTCATTTGAGAAGGCTTATAATATTTGTGGATTTCTTTATAAAGTGGTTTATTTTCATTTGATGTCATGTTTCCTTTGACACTAGCCCTCCATGATGACCACGATCTCTCAATGTTGGTTTTCCTCCAATAGTTCTCTCATAAAACTGTTAGCTTCGGTGGTTTATTACACACATATTTATTCAAAAATTTGATCTGGATTATATACCAATTTGATGATTGGATTATGTTGTTTTACTCTCAAGTGACTATTGGATACACTACTAAGACCCTTTATTTATAGTGTAAAGAATCCATGGGTAAGAAGATGCTTATGTTTTTTTTATTTTTAGTTTGTTCTTGGTGAGGGTTTTATTTTACACATCAGTAATATTTGATAGTATTTGGGACGTTCTAATAGAAATTTTATCCTATGATAACGAGTTTAAAAAAATAAGAGACATTTGTTTTGTTTCTGAAAAATATTCCTTTACATATATTCTTGTACAAAATCACTTAAACAAGTGGTGAAAAACATTTTTTCAATAATAAAACTGAAACCCTTACATAATGGCTTTTATCATAAGTGAAAAGTGTTATACACACCTTTTAATAATTTTTCTCAAACAAAACCTTGGTATAAACTCCATTATACTCCATTACCCAACAATTTTATTATTTTCAAGCCAGCGCTTCATCTCCTCCTCTGCTTTGGTCTCCACCTCTACCTCATCCTCTACCTTGGTCTCTGAATCTACATCTACCTCCACCTCTACCTCCACCTTTTCCTATACCTCCACCTCCGCCATTTCCCAAATATTTTATTATTTTAAGGTCTGTGATTCTAAACAAATTGACTTTCTCCATTATACTTCTCCTTGAGAAACAGATCAAAAATAATATATAAGCATTAAGAAACTAATGTTTCACACCCAAAATATATTTATAAGGTCATAGACGATACTAAATCAAAAACATAGTAGGTAATCACATAAATTTTTTATTGTCAAACATTATGACATCATGTATGTTTCCCACTCATCTCTAAACAAATTTACTTCTTCTTTTGAGTTCGAAGGTTTTCGGAAACCTTGGTAGTACTGGGAAAATATATACAAAAAAATGATTTGGATATATTTTTAATGAAATTGTAATTATATTTGGAAATTACCTATTCAGGGATGTAGTTATTTTCATGGTTTATGATCCCTCTCATAAATTTGAAAACATAATATCCACAATCATTGTCATTATATTTCTTCAGGATAGTTGGAACATTGAATAAAATAAGTAAATTGTTTTGAAATATGTTTCGATAGTTAAATATTTATATATATAACCTAATATGATTCCATTTTTAGTAATCTATAGGATTTTTATGTTCAGACACTGACTTCATTTTATGATTTATCCTATATTAGCGACCACCATATCATAAAAAAATTCTCGTTAAAACACATATTGAAACATATAATTAAAATTTTATCTATAAAATGTTGATTTTAGTGTATTAAAAATTCACAATACACATCATGTGTGGTTATTTTTTTTGATATCCATGTATTGGATCAAAAAAATAAATATTTGGGGTATCTATATTGACTAAGATCAACATCTAGTGCTTCCAAAAAAAATAAGTAGTGAAAAAAATAAAAATATATTTTATTTGATTAGATTGTAAGTTTTTACTTTTAAATTATAGGCATAAAAAAGATCTCATATTCTATTGTTTTTTTCTCAAATGATTTGAGTAGCTTATCTTTTTTCTTATTAATTTCATCCTTATCCAAAGTAAGTTTTTCCATAGAAATGATACAAGGATTAATGAATCCAAATCGCACTTTGCACATTTTTCCCTTTATATAGTAGTAATATAAACACCTATAAAAAATATGAATATTTATTAAATTTAATAAACATAGTAGCTCAATATTTGGATAGGCGTATTATGAAAATGTACCTTTTGTATATATTCACAGCCGAGACTCCCAACCATTCATTCTTGAGAATCTCAATTATACTCTCGAGACCAACTACATCTGCCATGAAAGTTCCATATATTTATTTTTCATATGGAATGTAATACATATTTTGATATTTAAATGTGGTATATGCATGTAGTTACAATTATAATAAATGTTGCGTTAGAACTAGAGGGGAGAAGGTAATCCCAGATGGTCATTTTGATTTCTTCATCGATTAACTAGATTATCTTGATCCGACCTTCTAGTTCCCCATAATTTTATCCATATATAATATCATACCTCACTTATGACCCCTTTCCATCAACTATTACAAATTTTTCATATGAAAAAATTTGTTAAAGACATACCTCATGTATCTTTATAAGATTAGATGACCATGCTATGAAATTTACAATAGTATCATTGACCGTTGTAATATCCAGATCATCAAGTGGAACTAGAAACTCAGCAGTTGGATCATGAGCTACATCAATCCCCATGATCACGTGATATTTAGGGATTTCATTAAGGTATATCTTGTTCCTCTGGATATTATACACCATACCCATCACAATAAGGTGGTTCATGGGTGTTGAAAGATAGAAATCACATAAAACCATGCCCTCTATAATTTTAGACCTAAAAATTATCTTTTTTGATTTTAAAAAAACTGCTTTATGGATGAGCGGTAACCAAATCCTATGCGGGATACAGATTGAAGAAGCCAAACTAAGTTCAAATTTCAAAAAAACACAAATTCAAAAGGAGTCCTCGAGCCATGAGAATCCAAATCAGCCAGAGTCATGTCACTGTGCCTGCCATCATCATGTGACCCACCGTAATCATAGCCATCCTGGAACCACTGTCATTGGGAGCCTATCACCCCACCAATCATCGGCTGACTTCCAGAGATCATCCTCACCACTGTAAAACACCAACACATTAGACCACCAATCATCTTCAACCACATCATCAAACCAAGTGCAGAGCGAGCTCTCCCTATCAAATAAAAAAACCATAGATACATACCATCGTGAAAAACACCGATAGCCACCATAACCAGAAATGTAGAATACCAAAATATGCAAAAACTGACCCATTAAATAAAAAGCATCAAGAATGAACACACACCAAAATAAACAGACAAACCATCTCTGCTGATTTGTGGGGGGAGCACTAACAAAAAACATCACCATTTTCGATGTTGTTTCCAGCTTTGAAAGTCACCAAAGTTGAAGAAGAAGGAAACCAGATCTTCTTCAAAGGAGGAATTGACTCCGGATGTGCAAAGAATACCATCGGCCGCCAAATCCCACATCCCAAAATCTCTTTGGTAACCTCTATAATTTTATTAATATAAAGTTATAGGACATTTTTTAATTCACATTTAGGAGAGATATTAAAGAAAAAATTTATTACCTCAGGTAAGGTATGTGGTTAAGGTGAATGACAGGCCTCAAAACTAGCAGGGTCATTTGGTTCATTTGCAGATCTTTTTTTCCACCACCGGTTCACTTTGATCCTTTCTCATACATTGGTCTTCCAAACCAGTCAAAACAATAATATATTACAGATTATATTTGTGTCTGAAATCCTTTCACCATATTATATGTATCTTTATGTGGATTTATCTTCTTGAAATATGTTTGAAGAGACACTCCAAAACCAAATCCTCTAACACGACCATATAGTTTCAGCTTCTTTAAGGCTACTGAAAGTAGTTTTTATTTCGGTATGGTCTCTACCGATTCTTGTATCTAAACCTTATAAAAAAATATAAAAATAAATAGATATTTATTATGTAATAATATTATAAATCATAAAGAATTACTATTTTTCATACTTACAAATGTTTCCCATACCGCTTTTGTGTTTTTATCAACTAGTTCACCCTTCTTATTTACATGAGCCTCTTTCCATAACACATGGGGTGGGATGGAAGTGAACTCAGATTTTGATTCATAAATATACATATAAATAAAGGAAAGTATGGTGTTTCATATCATATAAAACTTTTATTATTGATTTAAAATACAAAATAATTTCTTCTCTAGGGAAGCGTACCCCATGATTTGTGATAGGGGTATATTGGTTTTGAAGTATTTTATTTATTTTTCAGTACTCTTTTTCTATTTCATAAATTTACAATTTTGAATCAAATTAGATACAACAAATAATTTAAAATAATATATTATAATCTCAAATGAATCTAAAATGATTTCTCATCATAATGATTAATGAAACCATTCCATGTTTCCTGCTTTATAGTATGTGGATAACTAACTGGTGGGTGGGGATTTACTTCCCCCTTAGCATCCCTAAGATGTAACTTGGTAAGAAGATTTTGGAAGCCTCTATGGGATTTTCCAATGGATGTTAAGATAAATTTCTTATGAAAATATTATAAAATAAATGAAATCTATGAGTAATAATGAAAATTTTATCAAAGTTTCATTATATAATTTTTCATTAAAATAGAGAAAGTATATAATAACATTACTGCTATATCTTTCCAAAGGGTTTCCTTTATTACAGGATGGATGTGGCACCATGATTCAATATCAATCAACACATTCATCCTTTTTGTGACCCCAATATAACTAATGAACATTGACAAGTTAGGGTCAACAAGTTGGCCACATTAATTCCAACCAACCTCAAATTTTATACCCTTACTTATTTCTTAGGTAATTTTAGTCAACACTATGATGTTTCATTATTCTTTTTTTTTCATCAACATGATGTTGATTCCCTAATAATTCTATTATTTCAAAATCAATAGTATATTCTTCGTTAGGATTGGTAACATCATCATGTGAAAAAGGCATTGTCTATATGAGTAGTGAAACCTTCAATTTTTCTTGAATAAAAACAACTTAAAAATAGAAAAAGGATTTGAGAAGGGTAATATTCATGCTTTATTACAATATTGATGAACTCTTTAACTCCATATTCATACTCTTTTGTCAAATGATTAACATGAATCCATTTTGAAGGAAATGAGTAATTTAATTTAAGAAAAGAATTACTCCACCATTTTAGGTTTTATCTTCTTAATTCATCAAAAGGAGAAAGTTATAGAAAAATTTCATTCTCATTAGCTTCATCTCCTGAATAGTTATTATTTCATTTTTTTACTTGAGACTCATCCTCCATATCTCCTAGACATGGTGTCATAACTCGCCTTCCTCAAAATGAGGGGAGGGATAGAACAGTGCGACGCCCTTCCGTCTCCAGGATGAAGGAGAGATAATGACCCCCAAGTACTGCCTTTAATGGGCCCCAAAGTGGAGAATATAACCAATGATATATAATCTCACAAAAAATGGAATGCATTACCCTTTTTAATGAAACAAGATTAGGTGATAAGATGGTAAAAACCCTAAATAACACCAAACATTTATATAAAGGAAACCAAAACCAAACCATGCATGATTTAAAAGTAAAACTACAACAAAAGTGTAACCAAAACACAAAAGAAAGTACCAAAAGAAAGAGACTTAGAAAAAGTACAAAAACTACCCCGACGCCCAAGCTTGTAAGTCTAGTACAGTCCTAAAATTCCTCCTAGAAACCTGAAAACAATTTTACAAATGCAGGGTGAGTATACAAGTATACCCAGTAGGAAAACTAAAGCCACACGTGCACAAGTGGGGGAACATACTAATTCCCCTATGAGAGAAAAGTAAAACCTAAAAGCACCTACCAAGAAATATTACCAACCCGGCCTCACTAGGTCACACTCACCAAATAAATTAAGTCAAGTAAAGTAATAGTATAAGCACATTGACATTTGGGTACCCCACACCACTTTCCCCCTGGTTATCAACTCATTCCTAACTGCTAATGTCTTGATGCTACCTATATTTCTAAATAAAGTACCACTTAAAAAACTTTCCCACACACACTTGGGCCTCAAAACACACACAAACCCTACCCACAGACACCTGGTCCACAATAACCACACCTATCACCCAAAGACACCTGGGCCTTATCCTAAAAATACTGGAGAAAACAAACCTTCCCCGCAAACACTTGGGCCCCTCATCCATAACAAACATTAACAAAGGATATTGGACTACAATAAGCCTCAAGACATTACAATTTTCATGGATACACTATAGTGGTAAGAATCTGGAAGAGGGTGTGAGGAAGAAAATTAGTAACCAGCCATCCATCATCCTACCAGGATGTTGAGAAAGACACCCTCCCCCATGAATGAGGGTGTTTGTCACATGGTGCTCAACAAGGGTGGGGTGTGTATATAAATCATAAGGAACTAAAATTTATAAATATAAGTAAATAAACACTCATCCCAACCTATAGGTCCCAACAAAAAATCCATCCCACCTGAACCACTTTTGCTGCTACCCCTATATGCACAACCACACAAACAACCACTGTCAAAGCATAAACCCAACCCCCTTTTCACTTAACCACTTTACATTCATTAAATAAGGGGGTCAATTTAATTTATTCCATCACTACTTGGGGTAACTACCAAGAACAATACCTGCAACCATTCTCAGAAGGCGAAGAGCCTAATTAACTAATCACACAACAACCAACACACTTCGTTCTACGGTACTGCCAACATTGAACAAGGGAAGAGGGACCAAGGTAAATTATTTCCATTTTAACACTCATTCCGAAATAAAAATAGAGAATAACCAACCTGAAGTCCCATCACATACCCACTTTTTTTCTAGACATCGGTTCAACCACTTCCAACTATCATTCTTAAAAGTTATCCCTCTCAGTCATCCTCTCACAACTAAACCAAGCAGTCCCGCTACACACAAAAACACCACACCCAGAACACCTATTAACATGAAGTCAAGAAACAACCCAATCTTGCAGCCCTACTGCCCAAACATTTCCTAGATGCAGTCCCACTACATAAAAAGTCCATAACCACATTGCAGTCCCACTACCCAACACCACTCGACTACCACAACACATATAAAGGCAGTCCCACTACCTTCAAGTCCATCCATTACGCAATAAATCAGTCTCTCAACCTAATATTCCAACACACCACCCATATATACCCACACAAAAATACCACAAAAAATACCATTAAACCATATCCCCACTGTACACACATACCAAACCCTTCTCACAGAACCAACTCCCCTACCCACCCCTATACCCATAACTGTGCTCCCAACAGCAGCACCACACAACCCACACAAAGTCACAAAACCCAACGGAACACAACACACAACCACAAATATCAAACATGATATATTTAGGTTTGGTACACATTTTTCTTTAAGTCCAATTTAATAAATTGGGGTGATCACACAAGGGTTTTAATCCTGGGGAATCCATTTCATTTAACCAAGTATACGTGATTAAACAAATTTCATTTTACAACCATTTAATGAAGCATCACAAAAAAATAGAAAATCACTAGTGTTCATGAAAAGACCACCATCATCCATGATTTATAGAAGTCATACAGCCATAACACACCATAAAAGATACAATATAACAGGTAGAAAAAATGATCAACATCAAACTATCTTCAATTCCTTACCCGTTATCTTTTAATCATCAATTCCCTGCCATTATTTATTACTCGTTTAAGAAAATTATTCTACCATTCATCACTAGGAATCATTAGTACACCCACCCCACATGATACACAATAAATAGGGGCAGAAGAATCCCTACCTGAAATAATAGGCGACCAAAACTCCTCCTTGTGTGAAGAACAGGGGATCACGCTAGTAGTCAGAAAATCCTAGAAAACTGACCAGAAGGGGGATATAGCACATGAATACAAATCTTATAGATAGGAAGGATTTAGGATCACCAATAGGGAATAAAAAACACACTATAAAGGGAAGATCCATGATTTGAAGAGACAGATACTATATTGAAGGAGGAACAGTTTCAAAATTTATTAACGTGGGATCATGGTCAAGATCACACGATTTGAGTATCTCAAAGTCCTCAGAGAATCAGTATATTAAATATATACTTAATATCCTTTGAAACGCCCTTAAAAATTCCCAAATAAGGCTTTAAACTCAGTTTAAATCAAATAATACCTAAGAGCGGTGAAACTGGAAGAAAGTTAGGACACGAGAAATTTGGAAAAGGGTGAGACACCGTTTCGGTGTGTCACAGTCATGGTGCCACCTTTATGGTGATACCATTATGATTCCACTATTTTGGTGTGCCACCATTATAGTGTGACACTATTATGGTGCCACCATTTCAGTGTGCCACCATTTATGGTGCCATCATTACAGTGCCACCATCTTGTTGTTCTACCGTCATGGTGCCACCATTTTTGTAATACTAGATTTTTAGAAAACTCCCAAAACAAACCACTATAACCCCTAAGAACACCATAAACATTGTATTTTCACAAATTAATGGCATAGGGAAATCTAGGTCATTACATTAGATACCTCCAAAACTATTCTCTTCCCCAAGAATTTAAAGCCAAACTCATAAAAAAGAGGGGTTCAAAAAACCACCCCGTAAGATACCTCTAAGAGAAAAACCACCATGCGTTGTTTGAAAACTGGAGTGAAAACCCTGACATCCAAGAAAAAATCCTTGAAATATATCTCCTAAAAAAATGTAAAAACACTAATTCCCCACTTTCCCAAACCACCACACAAACACCAAAGGTCACACTATCCAGACACATGGATTAGGGATCTCCTTCCTTTATGTCAAGATACTATCTTATTTTGGTGGAACTAAATCTCCTGCAAAAGTTTAATCGCATCCACATTAATGCATCTCAATTATGGATTAGGTCCTCCTCTCTCCACATGTCAGGAATTTCCAAACAAAAATGAGAACAAGGGAACAATGCATCTGATAATGAACAAGGTCAAGCATTATATCATAAAATGAAGAAGAAAACAAAACTTAGAACGACTCTGGGTACTGGGCACACATCTGTGCCTCCCACTCCCAAGTACTCTTCTCAAGGACACCATACCTCTATAACACATGGAAAAAAAGAATGGTCGATCCATGAATCACCTTCTCCTCATGATCCTCGATTCTTACGGGCTACTTCACAAATGTATCTTCACCCTCAATATCTAAATCTCCCCAGTAAATGACGTGGGATTCATCATGTAGATACCGACAGAGCTAAGAGACACGGAAGAAATCATGGATCCTCTCCAACTGTGGTGGAAACTCCAACTGATATGCCAGCTCTCCAACTCGTCTGAACACCTCAAAAGGTCCGATGAACCTGAGAGAAATATTTCTCCCTCTACCAAACCTCTATTTCCCACGTCGAGGGTAAAAATTCAAGAAAACATGGTCCCCAAACTATTTCTCAAAAGGCCTCCTCCTATGATCGAAATACGACTTATTTCAGTCCTGTGATGCCTTCATCCTCTCATGGACAAGCTGCAACTTCTTTGTCGTACTCTACACCACGTCCGGACCAAGAATGGATGCCTCCCCAACTTCCGTCCAACACAAGGGTGAATGACATAGCCCCCCATATAGAGATTTTAAAAAATCCATACCAATGGAGTAGTGGTATCTATTATTGTAAGAATGCTCTACCAAGGGAAAATGTCTTACCCAAGACCCACTAAAGTCCAGAACACATGCTAGTAACATGTCCTCCAACATCTAGATGGTCCTCTCTGTCTGTCCATCCATCTGAGGGTGGAAAGCAGTGATGAGTCGTAACTAAGTGCCAAAGGAATGATTCAATCACCTACAAGATCATGATGTAAAACATGTAACTCGATCCAATACTATGGATCTTGGAACTCCATACAGCCACACTAGCTCATCCACATACCTCTGTACTAAGATGTCCACTACGCTCGACTCCTTTATCACTATGTAGTGAGCCGATTTCATCAACCGGTCCACTACTACCCAAAGAGAATCACATCCTCCCCAAGTCCTGGGTAATCCTATGACATAATCCATCTAGATGTCATCCCACTTCCACTTGGGAACGTCTAAGGGCTGCAACAGACTGGCGGGAACATGATGCTCAACCTTCACCTATCGACACACTAGGCACCTCTCCACAGACTCTTCCATTACCCGTTTCACATTTTCCTACCAAAAACTATTCCCTGAAGCCTCATTACATCTTAGAAAATCCTAGGCGTACTGCTAGGGGTGAGATTTGAAACTCATGGAGGAATCTTTAACACATTTCCACTAGAAAAAATTGCTCTCCACGGAATAGCATTAGATTCTAACTATCCTCCAACCATCCCTCCAGAACATCACCCTAGATAGGATGATCACACATCACTTAAGTCTCTGAGTCTCCCCACTGAGACTTCTCCATCTACCACACTAATAAATACAACACTATCATATGAAACAAATAGCATCAACCTCTATCTACTCTCGCATCCAAATGCAAAGTGTCTAACTCCTCCATTGCCTTCTAAGCATCCGTGGATTCCCGAACTACCTCCTTCTGCGACTTCCTTCTTAAGGGATCAACCAACATGTTCCCCTTTATTGAGGGTAATAGATATCGAAGTCGTAGTCCTAGAGAAACTCCATCCACCTTCACTTCCACAAGTTCAGGTCTCACTGGGAGAAGATATAACTCAATCTCTAATGATTTTTGAAGACCATAAAGTGCTCCCTAATGAGGTAATTTCACCACAACATCATAAAAACACAACCACTATAAGATCTAGATCATGGGTGGCATAGTTACGTTCATGTAGATGTAATTTTTTTGACACATAAGAGATAACTTCCCACTACTGCATCAACATACATCCCACGCCTAGACCGAAAGCGTCAAAGAACCCATCGAACGTTACCCCTTCCTCTGGAAAACTAAGAAATGGAGCACTGACCAGTTTCCCCTTTAGGTAGCTGAATGTTTCCTGACACTTCTCACTCCATATGAAGGCCCGATATTTTTTTTTCAAAGCCGTCAACAGAGCTGCAGCTTGATAGAAGTTGAGTATGAACCTCTAGTAATATCCTGCTAGACCCAAGAATCTATGAACCTCTACCACGTTCTTGGGTGATTCCCAGGAAACAACCACCTTGACCTTTGATGGGTCCACTTTTATCCCTTTATAAGACACCACATGTCTAAGTAAGTTCACCCCTCCCATCCCGAACTTTCACTTGGACAACTTCCTATAAAGCTGGTGGTGTTGGAGGACCACCAAGACTATCCTGAGGTGGTCAGCATGCTCCTCCTATGAACTTGAGTAAATTAGAATATTTTTGATGAAAACGATGAAAAAAAGGTCTAGGAACTTGGAGAATACATAGTTCATGAGCCCCATGAACACAACTAGTGCATTCGTAACACCGAAGGGAATGACCATGAACTCGAAGTGACCATACCTGCACCTGAAATAAGTTTTGGGGATGTCACCCTCCTTCACCCTCAATCGGTAATATCCAGATCACAGATAGATATTGGAGAACCAAACTTCTCCCCTAATATGAAAAAAAAGATCATTTATCCTTGGAAGGGGGTAATCGTTCTTGACCATTACCTGATTTAGTCTTCTGTAGTCTATGCACTGGCTCAGGACACTATCTGCCTTCTTTGTGAACAAGACTAGAGCTCCCCACAATGACACGCTCGGCCTGATAAAACCATTTTTCATCAGGTCGTCAATTTGAATCCGCAACTTCCATAACTTATAAGGCACCATCCAATAGGGATCCATTGATATTGGACGAGCACCGGGTTTCAAGTCTATTACAAACTCAACGTCATTTCGAGGGGATATAGTCACAACCTATTCTAGGAATACATATATAAACTCTTTGAAAACTCTCATAACATTCACCATCTTATCTCCCATTGACCCCTATTATAGCTTGACTAACAAATAATGAATAGGATCCACATGCCAGCTGCCCACCTGACAGCTTCGCTCAACAAAAAAAGCTACTCACTGGCCATCCATATCTGAGAAAATGGCTCTTCTCCAAAAGCAGTTGATAACAACATGCATAGATAACAACCAATAAATGACAATAATGACATCGTATGGATGAATCTGTAGTAGAATAAGATCTCCACTAGATTGATGCGGCCCCAACATTAGTCTAAATCCTCGAAAAACATCAAACAAACTAGTCTGACCTCCAACTGGCATGCTGAACACTTGGGGAATGGAAAGTCTCTATAATTATAGTCCCAAGTCAGGGTGTAGACTAGATGAAACAAAGGAGTGTGGATCTCCTGAGTCAATCAAATCACACACAAGAGTACTAAACAAAATGATCCTACCTCGAACAACCTCTAGACCCACTGGAACTGCTGCCCCGATGGCATGAAACTCCCCACACCCAACTCCTCTACCCCTTTTTTGTTGATTGCCTCTCTAACCACACCCTGTTCGAGGTCCCTGAAGAGCACCCTAAGGTCAGCCTCCTCCAGTATCATCTACCCTCAGTGTAGCTGGAGATCATTTCCCTTACTGCTGGAAAGGGTTTACCAGCAACCGCTACTGCTAGGGTGGGTGATAAACCTGCCCACCCCCACTATAATGCGCTTGAACTGGGCACTGGTTCTAAATATTTACATGGACTCCAAAAATGAAGCACCTCAACCCTAGGCCCATGAGGAAAGGGCATGTACCAAGAGATTGAAACTAGAACTACTGAGACCTACTTCCTATTGGCCGAAACCGAAAAGGCCCTGACATTGGAGACCTGCTACTGACTACCTTCCCCTTCGACAAACTCGGTTGGATCCCCTATCATGGTACACCTCCCTATTATTGCATCATATCCACTAATTATTCCTTATTTTGGACTTATATGTATGTAGGTTGGGTAAATGGAGTGATGGTATACTGAAGAGAATTTCAGAGTGCCTCCTCTAAGTGTCTTTCCTACAACTCCTCATCCGAAAAGAGATCTGGATCAAAGAATAGAAGATATTTGAACTTGATACCCAGTTCCCTCACTGACATTCTCCTCTATTGGAGGTAGAGAAGCTCATGCCTCTTCTTATACTTCATCATCGAGGAAATAAACTCAACCCAAAAATCATTCTCAAAGTCATCCCATGAGACATTAGTCTCCTTCCTCTCTCTGAGGTAAAGCATCCACCACTGAAGCACCACTCCTTGCATCTGGATCACTACCAGAGGAACCCAGTACTCCCTCATAGCACAGATCAAGGTAAATGTGATTGTCAACTCCTCGAGTCATCCCTCCATATCTGAGTATGAAACACTGCCTTTGTACTTTCCCAGGGTCTACTGCTGGAAAGCATGAGGGGTCTTTTTCCACAAGTCATCTTACTCCTCTCGATCGGCCCTTTACTGATCAACCAAGTTAGCCTCATAGGCCTCAACTTCTCATACCACATGTGGGTGATGTCTGGGTTCGATAACTGAAAAGGGTAAACAAGGAACTCCTAAGACCATGTAGGATGGAATCTTCTTTTAATATTTATTTTAAATCATTATTTAAATTAAATTAACAAAATGAATAAGAAACATAAGATAAAAAATCATTATAACGCATGTACCTTTTATAGGGTCTCTACCCTGCAATTAGTGTAGGATCACTTGGTTATTTAGTAGGTCTAGAGTCCTTGCATCAGATCATGGGGGGACCTAAAATCCCATTTCCTAGCTGGTCTTCCCTGTCCTGTGTCACACACCAAGATCACTTAACACCATTAACTTTAGATCCCATGAAATCATCATTGTGTCTAACTCTTAACTCCATCCTATATCTCAACCATCACCTTTGATACCATTCTATCACAACCCACCTTCCTAAAGATGGGGGAAGGGACAAAAAAGTGCCACACCCTTCCTTCTTTAGGATGAAGGAGATATAATGACCCCCCGATTCCAGCCTTCAATAGGACCCGAAGTGGGGACTAGAACCAATGGTATAGAATCTAACACAAAATGGAAAGCATTACCATTTTTAAAGAAATAAGATCGAGAGATAAGATGGTAAAATCCCAAACAACAAAAAATATTTATATAAAGGAAACCAAAACCAACCCATGCATTATTTAAAAGTAAAACTGTGACCAAAGTATAACCAAAACACAAAATAAATTACCAAAAGAAATAGGCTAAGTAGCAACACATCAACTACCCCGACACCCAAGATAGTGAAGTCCAACACAGTCCTCAAAGTACTCATAGAAACCTGAAAATAGTTTTACAAACACAGGGTGAGTATATAAGTATAACCAATAGGAAAACTAAAGCCACCCCTGTACAAGTGGGGGAATATACTAATTCCCCTGTGAGAAAACAATAAAACCTCAAAGAACCTACCAAGGAGTACTACCATCCCAACCTCACTAGGGCATACTCACCAAATAATGAAATTAAAGTAAAGTAATAGTATAAGCATGTCGACATTTGGGTACCCTGTAGCACTTTCCCACTGGTTATCTGCTTATTCATAACAGCTAACGTCTTGAAGATACCACTATTGAAAAAAGAAGTTCCAATACCACAACTTTCCCACACACACCAGGTCCTGAAACCACATAAAAACCCCGACCACAGACATCTAGGCCACAACAAACACACCCCTCACCCTAAGACACCTGTACCTTATCCCAAAGACACTAGAAAAAACAAACCTGGCCCAGAAACACCCGAGCCCCTCTTCCACAACAAACCTGCCCGAAGGTTCTTAGAATATGGTAATCCTCAAGCCATTACATCCTGCCCTAATACACTGGAGTGGTAAGAACCTAAAAGAGGGTGCAAGGAAGAAAGTCAGTAATCGGCCATCCATCCTACCACCGGGATGATGGGAAAGACACCCTCCCCCATGAATTGGGGTGTTAGAAACATAGTTCTCAACAAGGGTGGGGTACGTATAGAAAATACAAGGAACTAAAATTTATACATATAAGTAAAAAAACACTCAGCCCAACCTACGGGTCCCAAAACAAACATCCATCCCACCAGAACCACTTTTAATGCTGCCCCTATATGCACAACCAAACAAAAATCCACTATCCAAGCATAAACCCAACCCCCTTTTCAATTAACCAAATGACATTAATTTATTAAGGGGTTCACTTTAATTTATTACAGCACGACTTGGGTAAACTACCAAGCACAACACCTAAAACCATTCTCAAAAGGTGAAGATCTTGATTAACTAAACACATAATAACCAACCCACTTTGTTCTTTAGTACTGCCAACATTGAATAAGGGAAGAGGGACCAAGGTAAATTATTTCCATTTTAAAATCCATTCATAAAAAAACAATAGAGAAAAAATAACCTGAAGTCCCACTACATACTCCCTTTTTTCCAAGACACCAATTCAACCACTGCCAACTATAATTCTTCAAAGTTATCCCACTCAATCATCCTCTCAAAACTAAACCCGATATCCCCACTACACACAACAACACCACACCTGACACACCTATTAACATGAAGTTACGACACAACCCAATCATGCAGCCCCACTACCCAAACATTTCCCATATTTATTCCCACTGCATAACAAGTACATAACTACATTGCAGTCCCACTTCCCAACGTTTTTCGATGACCACAATACAAACAAAGGTAGTCCCACTGCCTACAAGTCCATCCATTCCACAATCAATCAGTATCTCAACCTGAGATTCTAACAAACCACCCGTACAACCCCACACACAAATCCCACAACAACTACCATTAAACCATAGCCCCATTTCACACACATACCACACCCTTTTCATCGAACCAACTCCCCTTTCCACCTCTTTACCCATAACTGTGATCCCAACAACAACACCACACAACCCACACAAAGTCAAAAAATCCAACATTACATAGAACACAACTACACTTATCAAATATGATATATTTAGGTTTGGTATAAACTGTTATTTAAGTCCACTTTGATAAATAAGGGTGATCACAAAAGGGTTTTCATTCTGGTGTATCCATTTCATTTAACAAAGTATTTGTGATTAAACAAATTTCATGTTACATACATTTAACGAAGAATCGAAACAAAAATTGAACATCACCAGTGTGTAAGAAAAGGCCACCAGCGACCATGATTTTCAAAAGGCATACAAACACAACAAACCATTAAAGAAACAAGATATAAGGTAAAACAAATGATCAGAATCAAATTATCTTCAATTCCCTACCCATTATCTTTTAAACATCATTTTATTATCATTATTTATTACTAATTTAAGAAAAGTATTCACGTGTTCATCACAAGGAATCATTAATACATCCACCCCATATGATACACAATAAACAGAGGAAAAATAATCCCTACTTGAAACAAAAGGAGACCAAAACTCCTCCTTTCACCAAGAATAAGGGATCACGCGAGCAGCACAAAACTACTAGAAAACTGATTTGGATGGGACTCTAGCATATGCACATGACTCATCTAGAGAGGAAGGCTTTAGGCACACCAAGAGGGAATGAAAAACACACTAGAAAGGGATGATCCTAGCTTTGAAGAGCCAGATCCTATATTAAAGGGGGAAGGGTTTCAAAAGTCATTGATGTGGGATCGTGGTCATGATCACATAGCTGGAGTATCCCAAAGTCCCTAGAGAATTAGGATATTAAATATATACTTAATATCCTTTTAAAACCCTTAAAAATTCACAAAAAAAGCTTTAAACTTAGTTTATATCAAATAAGATGTAAGAGGGGAGAAACTAGAAGAAACTAGAGAAACTGGAAATTTGGAAAAGGGTGAGACACCATTTCTGTGTGCCACCATTTTGGTGTGTCACCATCATGGTGCCACTGTTTCGGTGTTCCACTGTTCACATTGCCACTATTATGGTTCCACTGTCACGGTGCCATTATTTTTGTGAAACCATTTGGTGAAACCGGATTTTTGGCAAACTACATAAACAAACCACTACGACCTGCAAGAACACTACAAGCATTGGATTTTCACAAAGGAATGGCCGAGGGAAATCTGGGTTATTACACATGCACCAATGTTTCTTGAACTACTCTGATTAGTAGTCATCCCATATTAGGTACCAGTGATCCTTTTAGATGACTACTACTCATATTTGTTCTATCAATATAGAAGATATGGGGGATGTGTGTCAAGAAACAAAATGAAATAATAAATATTTGGGAGATGAAGCTGGTGAGGATGAAAGTTCTCTTCTTAAAACGTTTTAAATCAGAAAATATTAATTTAAAATTTCAAATCTCGTCACAAAATGAAAAAATGTACCCAACATTACCATGAGAACATCAAATCATCAACAATAAGCTAAACTGACTCTAATCTATGTTACTAGTGATTTTACATCACATGTATCATAAATATAAGAGCTCCATGTCCACTAAGGTTCATGTGTAGGATGTGAGTATAAAAATAAACAAGTAAATACTAACAGTCCCCCTAAAATATACAAAAATGCATATATTTGAGTATATGTTTAAAGTAGTAACACTCAGAATACACATGTAAGTCAAGTCATTATGTACTAACTAAGAAACCTTGATAATCAAATGTTCCTACTTAATTTCATACTAGTGATTGAAAAATAAATTTTTATTACTTTTAGAAAAAGGACATAATAATCATGGAGGAAAAAAATGATGAAGACCAAGGGAATCACCTCTGGATATGAGTTTAAAATCAACTAGAAGAGATCTTGTATCAGAATATAAACTAAGTGCCTCCTCTATAACCACTTTCCTAGATAATGCATCATCCAAAAAGTAGCCTTCCCTCCATGTGTGACCTTCCACCATTCCATGATCTAAAAACATCTTTCACTTCCTAATCAGATAAATCATATCCCATGGGGGGTTACTCTTTCCCTATAGAACATCCACTAGAACCTAGAGTCCATTTCCACCTTCTTGATATTAATATTGTATAACATGTATAGAATAATCCCACTGATAAATTCCCTTACTTCATACCATAAAGAGTTTCCCATACCTAAGAAGGCATTGAAACCCAGTAGAAAGGAACCACTGCCATCATAGACAATCCCACTGCCTCTCATAGTCCCTGCCACACATAATACATCAAAATTTAGTTTTAAACCACTTGATGGAGGAATCCATCACACCCATACCCCCTTAGTTATACTTCCACTGTTACCTACATTTGATACCACCCATGATATCATCATCTTCAGATAAGTCACACCATAGTTGTGGGGATAGAGAGAACCAAGTTTGGCCATAAGGGATTTCACCCGAACCCTCATAAGTAAGTGAGAATATCTCTTTCCCTAACTTTCATTATTCCTAGGTTCCCATATGAACCAACATGCATCTAAAAACACTAGATCTCTCATGCAGGTCTCCTATACAATCTTATATCCCCCCTAGAACCATAACTACAAAACTTAGAAAAGTTCTCCCCATTTACAGATAAACCCATGTAACTTCTAATTTTGTTCCAGATCCCCATAACCTACTCTCTTTTTAAAAACAAGTTCCATATGTATTATTGATATAAAGAGGTGAAATACTAGAAATAGGAGTCCAGTGAGATACCTTTCATCTGGACATTATCAACCATCATAAATTATCTATTTCTCATCCTCCAAATAAGGAAATTCATTTTCATAGGAATCCATTTGAACCAAATATTTTCTTCCCCCACATCATTCCCATTATGAATATGGATTAGCTCGCAGTATTACTTTCCATTGAAGCACTCAGTGCTTAAGGTAGAAAATACATATCTTTCTGGGACATCGGTCATATGGAAACTATCAAACAATAATTTTTTCTAATTATTGAGAGTTTCTCCAATGAAATTCAGGTATTTAGAGGAATCCTGAAAAGAGATCTCTAGGACATGAAAACCTGGGGAAAACAATGCCTTGCCCAACCAATTATCCATCTAAACCAGATTTCACTTCTTCCCATAACCCACTGAACCTTCTTCTTAATAACCTTTAGAATGTTGATCACATTTCAGGTGATCCTTGAAAAATTCCTCATGTTCTCATCTAACTCTTCCCATTTATTACCACACCTAGATCTCATGAATTTATCCCATAGAGATTTTCATTACACAATATCCCACACTGATTTTTCCTGCATGACCTGCATGGACTCAGGTAAATCACGCAAGTTGATACCACCCTTTTAGACCATCCTTTCCAACCTCATCCATGCTACCCATTAATAATATCTAGTGTCATTATTATCCCACAAGAACTTTTTCATGATTTTCTCTAGACGCTCGATGGTACCGATGAATTATACTAATCATACAATAAGTTTATACCATGGTTGTTCCCTGAAATTCAAATCATTTCACTAATAAGAGGTTAACATTTGAATCATAGGAGGAGTAAAAAATATTTATCTCCCATTGGAAATAACCACATCACAGGTAACATCATATTATACCTTTTACCCCCATCATCCAAGACTATCCCTCAGGGATAACCATCACATTTACATATTGCATCTAAATCATGAAATGTATATAACATTTCCATTTTTCATAGGAAGTGAATTTGAAATATGGGGATGTTTCAAAATAATTTGTTCCCTTAGGAATGAACCACACAATGGGTTCCACAATACATTAGTTAAACCTAACTTCTGAAAAACCATAAAGAAGAACAAACAACAACACAAATGTCACATCACCCTCACCATATCCCTTGATGAATCACTAACATGTCTATAATATCTCACATTATAAAATACCATACATATGCCTCATATAATACCCATCTTATTCTAATATAAAATATTCAAAAATCATCTATCTTAGGCATTTATCATCTTTCTAAATGATCACTCGTTAGATAATCTCATAGTTTATAAGCCATAATTTGTCACTCACACACCTCAAATCTCATGACAAAGTAAGCTATCTGATCAAATAATCCATCCTAACCTTTATAGGTTATCCCTCTAGGTTTTAAGGGACTATACTTGATTTTATACCATATATCTAATCACTACTAAGGTGATCATATAATCCCTATTAGAACATCACTACCCTAATAAAAAAATTCATAGGGAAATTCATACACTATTTCACCCTTATAGGATACTTCCATTAGCCATGATTACCTTTATGGACCTCTTAGCACATCACTACAAAATAATGTTTTTTCATGAGATTGGGTGCGGTGAGATGGAAACCACATCACATGTGTTTTTCACATTATATATTTATGATTGGTTAATTGTGTAAAGTCTGTTAAACATGTTTACTTGTTTTAAAATTATTTATTCTATGAAATTAAAGTTTGGACTTGTGTTCTTTAATTATTTACATTCCTTCATTTATATAAGATAATGCTTATAAATTATATAATCTCTAAATCATTTTAAGATCCATAAAGGAATGTAACTGTCATATGTTTGGTCCAGAAAATTGGATCTACCCATATTGGCAACCACTCTTTGTTCTAGATGTGGTTTCCAGTCCAGAAACATTAAGTGAAGCTACAAAAGTTGGAAGTAGATAAAACTATTGGTCCTAGTTTTATATATTCCAATTAGATCAGGATCCTTCCCTTTAAATCTCATAGTCTAGATCATGCAATAGAATGAGACATTATTTAATAAAAAAACCTAATACCTTAGCTAATAAATTACTCAGGTTTTGATTTAGAAATTAATTAATGAAAAAATAAATTTTATATAACCTAGATACAATGGTTTTTTAGTATCATCATATAAGCTCATGATCATTGGTATCTTCTAAATTTCCAATACTTTAATATCAAAAATAATTTCTTCAATTTGATCAAACTTATCAACCTGATAATCTTCAATGTTAATAGATCTTGAATTCTACCCAATTTCGCCATGAAAAATCCAAGGACGATAACATGTATTAAAACCATAAAAATTTATATTATATTTAATTTCTCTACTTTTCAACTCTATTTTATTTAAACATTTCAACCAAAGATAGAAAACATGTCATTTTTTGGAACATTTTTTTTAAATTCTAAAAAACACAAACCCTTTCCTTATATTCATCACTTGTTCATAGTGTTGTAATCTAACTATGATTCATTATCACCTAAAATAAATTTCAAGTACTAAATATATTTTTTTTGAAAAATTAAATTCATATTTAGCTTTATAATGAAAAATAAAATCAAAGAAATGAAAAATATTTAAAAAAAAAATATCAACAGATTAAAAAAAGGTTTCACCTTAGACTTATTCAATTATAATGTATTAAAGAAAAAATACTAAAAAATAAATCTTAATATTGATTTTAAAAGGTTGACCACAAATAAAACTTAACATTTCTTTCCTTTCATTATATAATTTGGTAATTATTATTTTCAAAAAATATAAATAAATATAAATTATAAAATAACACTAGGGATAATATATTAGTGATGAAAATGATATCGATAGTGATAGGGATCCAAAAGGAGGCATATGATTTCATAAATCATATTGGAAATGAAAATGTCACTTTATGTAGTAAATATGAATTTATATACACTATTAATATGATTAAATAAGGAGAAAATTTAATTTTTTTTTTCTAATTATATTGAAAGTAAATTGTAATATTCTTCTCCTTATCATATGACTTTATAATGATCAATATTAGTGTACTCTATGACTAGAGATGATGTGTAAAGTAACATTAGGGAGGTGATTTTTTTTATAAAATAGTTATAGTACCGAATGAGGGTTAAGTTAAAAAATTCCTAAATGAATTGTATATAAATATTAAACTATAGAATGGAAAATAAAAATGGGATAACTCTAAAAAACTCTTATATTATTATTGTGTTATTAAAACTAAATTATAAACTAACTTCCTCTATAATGAAATTACATAATAAACATAATCAAAACTTTCCCAGGATGATCATTTAAAAATATATTATCAATACTCCATATTTAAACGCCCTAATCCATTATACCTTCAACAAATCCATTCAAAATTCAAGAAAACAACATTGATTAATCACCCTAAGACTCATTTGGTAAATTAAACATACCTTACATGCTTTAAAAATATTAATAAGTAAATTAAACATACATTAAATGTCATGAAAAAGAATTATAAGATTTTCAAGACACCCATTCATCAAAAAATCATTCCTCAGATATAACACCAGTTAAATAATCATTTACGAAAATTAAACATACCTTAGTCATCCCGACACTCATTAAATAATCATTCAATAAAATATATCACCTACTAAACATACCTTATTCACCCATTTATAAGTAAATAAACATGATTTATAACACCCATTAATCAAATAATCATACAAGAAAACCACAAGATAAAAAAATTATTAAATAAAATAGACCTTGGATGTGTGAAAAAATCAGGACAATGATTAAAAAACCATAGAGAATAATAAAAAAGAAGCAGTGGTAGAGGAAGAAGAAAAATGGGAAGTTGATGATGATTATGGTGATGGTGACAACGATAACACTAACAATGGAAAGACCCATGAGTGAATGTGGTGATAAAATTGACAATAATGAGGTGGAATGAGAGAGACCAATCATTACAAGAGTTATGGGAGAAGAGAAGTAGGGTTCTTCATGGTTGAGAACACCACAGTAACACAAACCATAGAACCCAAACAAATAATCAATGAGTGAGGAGGAGAAAATAACATACCTTGGATTCTAGCCTTGATTTTTCAGAGAGAACGTAGAGGAGGAGTGCTAGCAGCTGGGGAGTTCCGTGAAAGCTTGAGAATAATGACTTAATCGATAGCAGTTAGGGTTATTTTTAATAGATTAGGGATACCTTTATCAATACTTCTTAAAAAGCACTGATAAAGATACGTTTTATCAGTACTAAATTAATAAGCACTAATAAAAGATATATTTATCAGTGCTAAAGAAGCATTGACAAAAGTCATATTTATCAGTGCAAAAACATTAGTGATGATAAAGGATTTATAATTATAATTATAAATATTTTTTTGTAAATATATTTATATAATTATAAATATATTTATTATAATTTTATAATTATTTAAATATATAATTAATTATTTATAATTATATAAATATTTTTTTTAAAAAAATAATATTTTTTATTTATAATTATAAATATATAATTTTAATAATATAGTAAATATACATTTATAAATATATTCATTAATAAATATATTTGTAAATATATTTATAATTATTTATTTAAAACTATAAATATATTTATATCATTATATATATTTATAAAATTATATATATATATATATATAATAAATATATATAAATATAAATATAGTAAATATATTCATCATTTAAATATATTTATAATAATTTTATAATTATAAATATATTTATATCATTATATATATTTATATATTTATATATATTTATATAATTAAATATATTTATATAATTATATTTATAAATATTTAATAAATAAATATAAATATAAATATAAATATAAATATAAATATAAATATAAATAATAATATAAATATAAATATAAATATAAATATACTAAATATATTCATTATTTAAATATATTTATTACAATTTTATAATTATTTAAATTTATAATTAATTATTTATAAATATGTAAATACTTTAAAAAAATAATATTTATATATTTATATCATTATATATTTTTAATAAATAATTATAAATATAAATATAAATATAAATATAAATATAAATATAAATATAAATATAAATATAAATATAAATATAAATATAAATATAAATATAAATATAAATATAAATATAAATATAAATATAATTATAAATATAAATATAAATATAAATATAAATATAAATATAAATATAAATATAAATATAAATATAAATATAAATATAAATATAAATATAAATATAAATATAAATATAAATATAAATATAAATATAGTAAATACATTCATTATTAAAATAAATTTATTATAATTTTATAATTATTTAAATATATATAATTATTTATTTATAATTATATAAATACTTTTTAAAAAAATAATATTTATTTATTTATAATTATAAATCTATAAATATAGTAAATATACATAAATTTATAAATATATATTTTTTATAAATATTTATTTAAAAATATATTTTTAACATTATTAATGAATATATAATCTTAAATGCATGAATCTTAAAAATGAGTGACATTGAATAATTTAAAATGAGTATGCTTTAAAAATATTGAAAAAATTGATAATATAAATTATTAAAAAAATATGGATATATATTGAATTAAAGATGAATATATATTGAAAATACTAAAACATTGTAAATAAATAAATAATAAATAATGATTAAATTAAAAAAAAATAAAAATATATTAAAATTGGATATATAATACCTAACTGTAATAATATTAAAAATAAATAAATAAAATTCACTACTTAAAAACATAATATATTAAATGTATCATGCATTTTATATTGAAATTATAAAATGTGTACTAAAATTTGAATAAATTACCTAAATATTAGGTGTATGTGTTTCTATATAAGATTTCAATAATTGTATAAATATTTGTGTGTGTGCGTTGTATTTTAAAATGAATTAATTAAGTATATTTATGTGAAATCAATCTAACACTTGTTTGATATATGATAAATTGAAAAATAAAACAATATTCAATTATGTCCATTACTCAATGCAATTAGTCATTATTTTTAATCAATATTAATTTTTAATTATAAACCATTTTCACTAAATATATGACTTATTTAATGTAAGCATAAATATTTTGTATTATATAAATAATATTTTAGGAAATATTATATACATTTATATATATATAGAAATATATATGAATATATTTTTATATTAAATGTATTAATGAATAACTCTGTATAAAAACCATTAAAAATGAATAAGACATTAATATGTTTTTAATTGTTACATTTTATTCATTTTTTATATTTATATTTAATATATATTATTTATTACTATTTATAATATATATATATATAGTAAACTTATTTATTTTTATTAATAATTATTTCATTAATAATATTTTTAATAATTTTTTAATTTTTTAATTTTTAAATATTTTGTTTAATTATTATAATTTAATTATTATTATTTTTGTTTATTTATTATAATTTATTAATTTTTTATATCTATATTTAATATATACTATTTATTAATATTTTTAACTTATATATTTGTATATTAAATTTATTCATTTTTATCAATAATTATTTAATTAATAAAATGTTTAATAATTTTTTTAATTTACTAATTTTTAATTTTTAATTGTTTAATTATTTCATTTTATTCATTTTAGATATCTATATATTTAATATATAATATTTATTAAAATTTATAATATATATATATATGTATATTAAATTTATACATTTTTATCAATAATAATTTAATTAATAAATTTTTAATAATTTTTTTTAAATTACTCATTTTTAATTTTTATTTGTTTAATTATTTCATTTTATTTAGGGCCATTATCAATGCTAAAAAAGTACAGATAAAGGATACGTTTTATTAGTGCTAAAAATAAAGCACTCATAAAGGATACCCTTTATCAGTGCTAAAAATAAAGCGCTTAAAAAGGGTACCATTTATTAGTGTTTTTTGCTAGCGCTATTAAAGGTTAGTGTTGTTAATGGTTTATTTTGTAGTAGTGCATTCATACCCTTACTGATTATCTACGCACACCATTTTCTTATGTTTCCTTTCCCTAGGATGTCAGGAAATGTTTTATGATTGAGATACATGGATATTTTAGAGGGAATAAAGATGATCTAAAAGAAAATATTATATTGTATTTTATGTTTTCAAATGTATTGTGAAAATTAAGCATATATCTAGTTTTCCAATACTACTAAACTATTCCATTCTTCGGGATGCAATTGCTTGTACTTAGTAATAATGTAATAAAGTAACCACCGACTCTAGGATACTAGGGATGAGGTATTTATATATAATCTACCCAAATTGATTGTTTCCCTATATATTTATTAGGCAAGATCAAGATTCTATAGGAAAATCTTCTACCTCACCCAGTTTTAGACATTCCAATGGCAAAATAGATGAGGATTATCTTTTTGGGGTGTCTTTTTTTGGGGATAGATCATTATTAGCTAATGTTAATATCCCTGTCAATGGCTCTAGATTTGGGAGTATCCCTTGATAAGAATGTTTTAATATCCTAGTATCTACTAGATGATTCATTTGTTTGTGATCAAAACCCAATACTCATTTTAGTATTGTTGAGTCTATCATTACTTATTTAAATTTTAAATAAGTTCTTGTGAAACATGATTGGTCACCTTTAGATGTTTTTCATAAAAATATTAATTTTTTATTTAAAAATTTAAAACTAAAAATTCACCTTCTTCAGGTATTATATTGGAAAACAGGCTGAACCATTGAGTTATTAAAGGATTTTTTACCCTAGGATGGACGTTGCATAATTTTTAGATGGTGTCAAGTTAGTTTGTTGTGATGACAAAACATATTTAATTAATGATTAAATATAGAAAATATTCTTTCTATGTAACCCTAATTCTACCACTTATATTCATAATTTATTTAAAAGGGTAAGGGAACTAGAGTTTGGAGGAGTATAATGGAAATGGAGAGGGGCTGCTGGAGGAAGATCTGATTGAAGAATAGATGGATTTTTTTTCAAAAACGTAAGGTTATTTGGAAATTTAATTTCATTTATCCTCTAAAACCTATCACCTCTATTATTAATTCAAATGAATGAATTACTTCTTCAAATTTAAGTAAATTAAACTGTAAAAAGTGATTAAAATAATGACGATGGTTTGGTTTAAATATATTGAATAGATTTTTAAAAAATAGGGATTGAAGTTTGGATTCTTGAAACTTATCTCTATATTTTGAAGGCAAAAACCTTATAATCATGAAACAATATTGATGTTTTAATTTATTTCTATAGATATTTATAAAAACATATTATTTTTTGAATTTAGATTCTTATTTATAGATATATTTTAGAGAGATCGAAATTTACTATTTTTGGATAATTTCAAGATCCACTGGAATCTATAAATAATTAGAAAATAAAGAATATACCATTATATAAGTATAAAAAAATATCTAATGGAACTGGGTTGGATTTAATCTGATAAATGTATTGGAATTTATCATAGAGATAAGTTTTGTCTCGTTTTGAACTTCTATATAAGATTTAGGCACCCTAACGATTGATTAATGAGTGAAAACTTATTTTTTATGATCCTATCATCAAGAGAAAGCTACTGTTGAAATTTGGTGAAGAAATGAATATTTCTATAGAACATCCTGAGATTTTAAAAGGAAAAACTATATTCCATAGCATACAAGATACGTAACACCGAGCATAAATGAACAATGAAATATTATTATTTGAATGTGTCCATTATAAACCAACTATTAAATTTGTGTAAATGAATAATATTAACTTCATTATGAAATATATAATGGTCCTAATCATTTCTAGTATATTAATTAATTATTTATAAATAGGCACTCGATTTTTAGTAAATCCATTTTGTTTTTCAAAAATACATTTTCTTCAAAAATGATTTTTCTTTTATAAAGAATATTATAAATAATTTTTAGAATTTTTTATAATTTAATTGAAATTTTTAATTTAATTTTTCAATTTATCATTTCAAAATTATCTTAAGATGATTTTTTTTGAAAATTTATGAAAAGTGTTATTTCTAAAAGAATTGTAAAAAAATGAAATTTTTTATTGAATGTTGTATTTAAAATATTTAAAAAATTCATATTTTATTTTTCATTAGTTTTTAAATTTAAGTAGTTTATTTTTATTTAATATAATCTAATTATGATTTTGGAAATGGATTTTATAATTAAATTTATTATAAAAACATTTTATATTTTTAAAAGTCATTTTTTCTAAAAAACAGTTTTTTATCACATTTTATAGATCAATTTGAAATTAAATTATGACACTTATGTTTTTTTAGTCTTGAAAAATGGATTCCATATTTGGAATCATGAAATAATTTTTTTAAATAGGCCCCTTTTATTTTTAGACAAAATGAATAATAACCATAGTAGTTTTTGTTACCATGGTAAAGGATAAATCAGGTAACTAAGGGATAAAAATAATTTTTAGTAATAATATAATGATCCCTTAACTTACCTAATTTTTATTTGATGAGTTAAATTCCTACATAAACATCGTAGAATAGTTTATATGGAATTTTATGACCATTTTTATGAGATCATGGAATTTATATTATTTTATTTCAAGAAAAGTCAAACATGTCACAATCTTGTTTTTAATAACTATAATATTTTTAATATGAGCTTATGTAGAATATATATTTGACTATAAATATTATTTTTAAATATAAAATATTTATCTTCATTATGATAATTTACTTATAATTTTTAGTGAATAAATAATTACCTTAAATGCTTGTACAACGTTGATGCAATAATTATTTAATTAATGGAAAATTCAAATAAATGATATTAAAAATATTAAATGTAATATAATTTGAGATAAATAACGTGATAAAAAAATTTATATATGACCATGAAACTTTAGGGATATAATAAACTATTTTTTTCAAATTATAAGTGTTATATTGATATTATTAAATTCAAAGTAATAAATAGCTCTAAAATTGATATTATTGATATTTTATAACAAATAATATTTTATTAAATGATATAAAATTCATAAAAATAATATATTTTTAAAATTTATTACTATATGGGTTATAATTTAAACTATATTCTATTTATGGGTCTTTTTTCTATTTATATTAACTATATTGACCCTCAGAGAGTAAAAATCATTGTTGGAATGGCAAGTTTAAAAAGGGATAACTAGGGGTTAAAACCAAAAGATAAGGGTAAAAATATGATTATAATTTTTCAATTTTTATTTTATGATTTTATTTAGACTCATACTTATATTATATTAAAATAATATCAATTTGGATCAATTTTTATATCATAATTAATTTATATTAATTTAATATTTTTAGAAATTCCAAGAGTGCCCCTCCCCTCTTATAAAAGGGAACCTATTCTTCTCATTTATTCACACCTAAAAACCTTTTTTTAGGCCAATAACTACCAAAATTGAATAATAAAATTCATACAAATATTCTATATTCCTTATTTTTGGTATAATACCTATCCTAGAGTTCTTAAGGTGTTAAGTAAAGGAGGGTTTCCAAAGAAGAGGTATCGTTCTAACCAAACAATTTTGTTTTATTTCGTCATCCACTTCCATAAAATATTCTCCAAACATGGTAAAAAATAACACCAACATAATCCATATAATGAGATGTTAATATATTATTTAAATAACCTATATCCATCTCCAACCTCCATCAAATGGGAAAATAATTCATTATTTGTGTGTACGATGTACTACCTCCTTGTGAATCGATGTAATTCGTTTTCCATCATCACCCATCATGGATGGTTATAATTATGGAGTTAATGTTTATATATGATATTAATGAAATATTTATCATTATTAAATGATAATATATTTCTTACTTTCTCACCTTTTTATTCACTAAAAAATGATAACATCGTTCGTGCGTACATGTGGACTACCACATCCGCGAAGCGATGTGATTCATTTTTCATCACCACATCACATGGATTATATATATAAGTATATTTCAATAAATAATATTATATATATGATATTATTATAATTATTTAAATGTAAAATAATACTTACCATATTTACATAATTATGGTTGAAAAATGGAAACGTTAATCATGCGTACGTACGACCTACTATCTCCATGATTGTAACATAGTTCATTTTTTATAACCATATTTAATGGTTGGATCTAAAAGTATAATTGATGTATACAAATAATAATTATTTCATGAATATTATTCTATATATGATGGAATAATGACCTATTTTACTATAGTTAACATACAAAATTCATTTTGGACTTATAAACCAAACACCATCAAATCTTTTGAGGTGAACTTAAATGATTAAGTAATTGTATATAACATGGAAGTAAGTGATATAAAAGGAATAATAAAATTTAAATAATTTCTTAATAAAGTGATTAATTAACCTAATTTTATTATTTAGGAGTATAAAGAACATACATGATGAGTCAAACTTGAGGTAAGGGACTTCATATCAATATCTTTTTGTTGAGGAATATTTTGATGTTATGCGCCTATATTCTTGTATGAGGTGTATGTATATCCCTTTGATATGTTATATCATGAATATATCTATTATTATGAAATTTAATTTTTTAATGTTATTATTTCATGGTTATTAAAATTCAAATGTTTCCAAAGTGGTAAGGGACATTCTTTTAAAAATCCTCTTTTAAAGTTCCCCTTACAACTCTTTTTACCAAAACAAAAAGGAATATATTTTTTAATATATAAAAAATGAAAGCAATATCCCACCATCATGATGCCTCAATGATTTGAAGTTTAATTTATAATTTTTCAAGGATATTTTAAAATAAAACCATTTCTTTATTATGTGCGTATTTGTTATATTTTTAAAAGTTATTTTTAAATGAAAAGGGAATTTTGATATCCGAAAGTGTTCTGTATATGGAATTAAAAGATTTTTTCAAGGGTTTTATACATGATATTGTACTTGGAAATTTTTTATAAAGTTTGTATCTATATTATATCTCATGGGTGATCTTGTTATTTATTTTATGATGGGTGTTCCCAGATAGTTCTCCAATGCATTAGATTCTTCGAAGGTGGAAGTTGACCATATGATTATTCCATTTTTAAGAGTGATTGTAAGAGTGATATGGTAATGATATCCTAAGGCACCTGTATGAATTTTATATTCTTGATAATGAATTTTTATGGAAATCATTTGATTTCAAAAGGTAATATAATGATCTTTTTAAAAAATATTATGCCCATTTTAGGTACAAAGGTATGTTTTTAAGAAAATGTTTTTCATGGGTTTTCACGTCTTTGACTAAACTGACGACATTATTCTTTTATATCCCTTACTGAGATTTTTTGTGCTCATACCGCATTTTTAAAATGTTTTTAATAGTATTTAAGGATAAGTAGGGACAAGTATGAGGTCAAGATAAAATTTGTGAAGATATTTCATGAAAAGAAAACATGTTTTTTTAAGTTTTGTTTTGTGTGAAAAATGGATTCTAAGTAGACGTGTACACTGTGTAAATTTATAGGTTTGTTATGTAATAGTTATGAAATAATTCTATAAAACTATAAAACTAAATTATATTTGGGAAAAATAAGTGATTTATAATTTCAAATAACTATAATATGTAATGTTTATGGTCGGGTCCTTATATTCTCTCTATAGAAATCCTCCATGGATGGCGGGGGGGGGGCATCGATGAATATGTGAATAGTGGATAAATTCATGTCATCTAATTTTACATCAGATAACCCTCATTGATCTAGGTTAGACCTAGGGGAATTTTAATAGACTGGTGATTTATGTGGCCACATTTCCACATAGATGGATGACCTCAGATCGATCAAGGTCATCTAATCCCCTGAATTGTACAATAACCAACATGACCACATCAACATATGGGAGAAACCATTTGACAAGACCAAGTCGAGTGATCCCCACTATTTGATCAACATTGTATCATCTAAATTTGATTTCACAATAGGAATAGTGAATAAGGTACGTGTGGGGGTTCCACATGGAACCCCTATTGGATGAATTTGAATGAGGTGCATGAGTGATCATGAGGGAGACTAAATTTGACCCTGAAAGTTGAATTGGACTTCAAATTTAATTCCAGAACCATTGAAACCATGTTTGGGTCATTTAGAGATAATTTTGTGGGTAATTTAATTAATTTAATACTGAATAATTGATAAATTATTATAAATAATAATAATAATTTCATAAATGTGGAAAATAAAGAGGGTATATAAGGCCCCGACCTTAAACCTTAATTAATATTGAATTAAATGAATAATTAACATTGGGGATCTTTTCAGGTTTAGAATTTTAGAGAATTAGGACATAACTATTACATCTCAAAAGATTACAAAGTAGAAACTTCTACTAAGTTTCCACAAAATAAAAACTCTTAAAAAGAAACATGTATAGTTCCATGTTTTAGATAGCATGAATTTTCCTTGATCCCATCCTTGACCCTATTCTACATTAAGTCCTGTGAAAAACATTTCAAAAAAAAAAACTTGGGGTGAGCATAAAAAGATCAGTAAGGGATACACAAAGAAGGAAAACTGTTAGTTTTTCAAAACAAAAAGTAAACCATGAATACTTTATCAAAGTAATACTTTTCACCTTTATGGAGTAGTAAATACTCCTCATTGAATAAAATATCATTACTTACCCTTTCGTAACCAAAATATTACCGTAAAACCCATTTAAAGAACACATAACATATAAAGATAACTTGAGACATAAACATACTTAAATGGAATAACTATACGGTCGACTTTCACACATATCACTTAATGGAATAGCCATATGACCGACTTCCATACCCAATGCATTGGAGGTTATAACGTAACCACCCATCCTGGTATTCATGACACCACCCGTCATATGTTTTATCATGTAACCACCCGTCAAATGTCCAAGTACCATTATAAAATCATAAGACATAAAACAAATATAATGGAAAGAAAACATTTCCATACTTTGATCACAATATATCACTCAAATATATTGACATAACAAATCCATTATAAAAAAACCATTTTCAATACCAAAATACATAAAAGATTATATGGTATTTATTTCATTTTAAAAACATTACGTCTTGTTGAGGAAGCCAAAGACCAAATAATACTCGTGGTGGCGGAAAAGTTCGTTGTCACCGCGTATGTAAAAAGAAACATTCCTTTTTGTCGTTTTGTAAAACGAATCGTAGAAAAAGATTCCTTTTGTATAAAATTAAAATTCAAAGGGGTTTATACACCGTATAAAAGAAAGCCTTGTATTAGAACAAAATATTCCTCAATGAAAGGAGATTGAGACGAAGTCCCTTACCTCGGGTCCGACTTGACTCGATCGTTCTTTAATGTCCTGAATAATAAACTTGAGTTAATTTCTACTTGCTTAAGAACCTTTTTAAAGTTAATTATTCCTTTTATATAACTTATTACCATGTTATAAACATTATGTAATCATTTAAGTTAAAAATATTTGTTTTGTCGATATTTGGTTCTTAAGTAGAAAGTGGACTTCTTACAATTACATGTTGTTCATGTGGTCAAAGGTTCATTATATCCAGAATGATATTTATGATTTGGATATCATATATATATCATATATATCCAGAATATACATGTATTTATAATAGTATATAACATTTATAGGTAAGAAATGAAATGCACTGTTCATGGAGACGGTAAGCCGTACGTACGCATGAACGCTACTTTCATTTCTATTTCATATTTAATGGAGTGAAATAATAATGATATAAGGGTATATTATAATTCCAGTATAACATCATATATAATAACATTAACTCCATCCTTTATACGTCCCACATATGGCATTAACAAATCAAATCACTTTGAGGGGGCGGTAGTCCGCACTTCCTAAAATGAAATTATCGCGTTTACCCATAATGGAAACCATAAAGGTATGCCATAAATGAAAAATACAGAAGCATAAGGAAAACATAAAAATAATAAAAATAATATATAAATAGAGTGGCATCTTAATGGCCACCATGAAAGGTGTTAAAATAAGATTGAACAATCATCGTTTCGTGAGGCAGAAAATCACCAACCACAGAAACAGTATGTTCTTTAACCATTAGATAAAGGTGTGTGTAAGTGTAGCTAGAATAATTCTTATAAAAACATCCTAGTATATGGAAGATACTGGTGTTGTTACAAAGGAAATGAATAAAAAGAGTTTAGGGGGTTCGAGAGGCAAAATAAAACAAAAGAGCACAAGTGAAGACGTCACCTTAAAATCGGGTAACTCCCTTTGGTTTGAACCAAAAGTGTTTCTTGAAGAGATTCCTGCCTAAGGTAAGTCTTCTAGGATTAGGAGAGGTATTTGGAGAGACAAAATTATCAGATATTGGACGAGCTAAAGGCTTGAGAGGTGTGGGTACGGTGGTAGAGGTGGGGGCCTTTTATAAGAGGAGAGGAGGGTCACTCTTGAAAGGTATAAAATGTTACTTTATATTCAAATGATTCTCGGATTTTAATGGTCCCAAATTGATGTGTTTTGAGGATAAGGTTATAAGGGTTCGAAAACCACCCATACAATAGGTTTTTGACATGTGTATGTCTTAGATTTTACATTATCATTCCATTTTATTTAAATTGTTAAATAATGAGGTAATCGCTGCATCATCATGATGTCATAAATAATTTAATTTATTTAATGTATAAAAATTATAAAAAAATACTATGATGTATGAAATATATTTATCTTTCCAATTACTATTTATAGTTAAAAATATGACTTTTATAATCCCATGTAAGAATTATTTTAGTAAAACAATACATGTTTGTGTCATTTTTACTTTTACTTTAAATAAAAGGAATTAATGTCATTATCTTACCCAAGTGGCTCCATGGGGTCCCTAAAATATACCCATGGGTTGTCTTGGTTGGACATGACTCATCCAATAGGGTTAGGACAAATTTATAGATATTTTAATTTTATTATAATATCATTTTTACCTTAAATCACACTAATTGCCCTTTAATCGCGATTAATAAAACTTAAAAGTTACTTTTCATCAATTTTTTATCCCATTGAACCACATTTTACTTAATAATGAAAATCATTTATATTGGATTTTTTAAATTCAAATCACATAAGTGGTAAAGTTCCATTTAAATGAAAAATCAGTTTTTGTAACTACCACTTTATGGTTTCACTATTCATCAAAAATTAAGGTTTTTCAGAAAAATACCAAAAATTCACCCTAATCTATATTTGATATTCCGAATTTAAAAATGATGTCTATTTTACCAAATTAATAAAATATAAGTTTCATTAATTAATTTTATAATTAAATCCCGCTGTCAAATCAAATAGCGTGTTTTTAAGAAACAATACCTATCAAAAGATTGACACTTGTTTATGTCCAATCTCAAAGTGATATTAATTCCAATGACCACCATTGGATTAAATGGTCAAAATATATTCTAATTTCGCTTTAAAACCAATTAAAAAGATAACCTAACTATATAAATAAATTAGATTAAAAAGAGGTTTTGAATTAAAATACAACACTTTTCACTATTCATTGAAAATGAACATTATCAGAAAAATACCAGAAATTTATCCAAAGTAAATTTCAATGTACCAATAATAAAGGATAAGTTTATTTTGAAAAATATAGCTTATAAAATTGTCAAAAGTTATATTTAAAAATGGTTCACCATCAAAAGGCGGTAAAACAATCTTTGAAAAATATTAGAGTATTCCATGCTTAAGATTGGATTTATTCTCATTTTAAGCCTCTAAAACACTATATAATTCATAAATAGGCATAGATAAGAATATATATTATTCATTACTTACTTGGGATGTTACAGGGGATACATAATTCATTGCTCTGACCACTGGGAATTGTGTTGGGGATTCGGTTGGAGTCAACGGGGAAATAATTTTTAAATCGATTATGGTAATTACAAGAATTCATCATATGAAATATTATTATTCGATGATAATAATAATATTTATGGGTGAGATGTTATGAAATAAAAAGAGTAACTCAAAGAAAAAACTTATAGGAGCTTCTACATTATGGGAGATAGTGTTTGGTTGGAAATAGCGAAACAATGATTATAAAAAATAGATTATAACAAGTTTAATTAGATCAATATACCCAATAATTATTATCTATATAAAATGTTTAAGATACTTGTATAATCTATGAAATTCATTATTAATTAATGATTTTTTTAAATGATAAAATGGGAAGGGAAACGATGTGAATAATAAACTAAAAGTATGGGGTTTTCATTACATTTAATGTAAAGAAATATAAATATCATAATATCCATGATAAATTTGAGTGAATTATGATTTTTTGGGTTAACTTCTTTAATGAAAATTATGTTAAAGATATTTTGTGATCTATATGACTGTGTTACTGTGAGTATTAACTTTTTAAGAGTTAATTGAATAGTGTAAATGTAATCAAAATATCAAATCATGGAATGTCAATGGAATACCAAATATTTTAGTGAATAATTTTAATATAATGAGGGATAGTAATGTAGAATTGAAATCATATATAAGTGGGATCTTCATGATAAGGATTCAAATGGCTTGGTAGTGATTGGGGAAATAGAGGGCTACCTTGAGATACTTTTTATGACTCGGACAAAGATTGTAGTAGGGAATGTAATATCCTCTATTTTTTGATGATAATAGTTGGATTAATCCAATAAAAACATTAATATGTTATTTATTAACCATTCAATTCCTATGGATTTGGTAAGTGAGATTCATTTTGGATGGTGAGGTAGTTAGATTTCGTTGTATGACTAATAGGAGGGCCCCATCACTAGGATTGTTTTGATTTTTTTGTGTACTCTATAACACCCAAGATTTTAGGACCCAATATCTTTCTTTAAATTACATGTCTATAATTCTAAAAAATATTTTTTACTCTTAAAAAAATTAAAATTTAGTAGAAAATAAGTCATACAAGATATGAATCAAACTAACAACACTTTATCCATTCACAATAAAATATTATAAAATAGGTAAATGAAACCATGTATCATAATACAAGGAATATTACAAACCTTATATGATTAAATCCATTAAATGTTCATAAATTAAAATGGGACTATAAATAGAAAATAATAATATCTTAAAAATAAGGAGACCCCCTAGACCATATTTACCATTGAGAATCACCACTAGTATAACTAAACCTTCAATGATAAAAAAACCATTGAAGGAAAAACATTATAAAAAATACTTAAAAGGAAGTTTATGGAATGATAAGTGTGTTTAATAAGTAAGAATGGAATGAATTTATATAGAGTAATGGTGGTGATATAGTCATTATAAAAATAAATATGGTCATTAAAAATATATATTTTGGGTTATACATGTATCCAATTGGTATACATAGGTTTTTTATTAGTAGTAAAAAATTAAAATAATATAATTAAGAAAATAAATAATGTAACAAAAATATAATATTTAATTAAAATATTTATTTATAAAAACATTTTTATACGTTACAAATTATTATAATTAAAGCATGATGTAATGTTTTTATAAAATTAAGAGAAATATTTTAATATCAATGGACCAATAAAATTAAATGGTTATGATATAAAAAATTAATTTTAATGATAATTGGTAATGATTATTGAAAAGTAACATTTTTCAAAGAACTATTTTTTTTATGTTTAGGGTGTATTAATAAAATTAATCACTACTAAAGAATTATTTTAAATGAAATGTATTAATAATATATATGAGAAAATAAATTAACATTTATCCAATAGTTTATAATAGGAAATTAATAAGAACAAATCCATTTTATACTTAAAAATACATTTTTCATAAAAACCATGTTTATGCGTGATTCCCACCTATATTAAAATTAATTTATATCCTCTAGAAATTGATACTAATGAAATGGTTTTTATATTTTAATCTGTGTATCCAGTTTTTTTGTAACAATTTCATTTTTAAATTTTCACAAAAAAATAAGTTTCTAAGATAAATAATAGTTACCACAAAAAAGGATTATTTTTCAATGAATTATATTTTCCTATTTATTTTTTATTTTTTTAATAAATTAAATTGGTAAATTTTAAATTATCATGCTAATATAATATTTCAATGCATAAAAAATATATATTAATAATAATTTAATTAGTAATTGATTGGTAATAAAAATAAAAACACTTAATGTATAAACGACATTTTTTCTATAAAAACCATTTTTTTCTATATCTTATGTTTTTATTTAAAAGTTAATTTTTACATATCTATAAATTTAATTAGATTAAATGGACTCTAAATTTGGAATAATCATGCTTAAATTTGGTAATAAGGGTTATCTAATATTTTTAGTAAAAGAATAGTTATTATAGTAAAAATTTAATCAAGGAAAATAAGGGTAAAAAGAGGAAACTTAATGTGGACAATTTGTTTCTAAATTAACATTTAAATTAGACATTATAGAATAAATTTTTTAGTTTGTAAATTTTTACCAACACGTATCACTTGACATCAGTTTCTAAGAAAAAGACTCTCTTTTTAATCTATAAAATGATCTTAATGATAACCTCTAAAAAAACTCTATCCATTTAAATTAATCTTGAAAAACTACCCATGTAACCTATCCTAGAAGTCCTCTTCACTTTTGGAGTCCCCTAGTTATAATAATGTGTCCCAAACCCTCAATTTCCAAGTGGCCCTGTAAGAGAAGAATCAAGTCATCAACATGATTATTATGCACTCCCTAGCCTTTTATGCTCAATATTTATCAACCAAAACTATTATAAACAAAAAAATATAATGAAATTAATATCATTATTATAATTAAATTTTATTATATTAATGTAATAAACATTTTCTATCTTCCTCCCATCCATTCCAAAAATGAAAACAATGCTCGTGTTACATGTAGACCACTACATCCATGAATGATGTATTTTATTTTTCACCACTAAATTTCATACCTAGTTATAAAAACATATTTAATTAATAAATATTATATTTAATACATTATTATTATTTTATGAATATAAATAAGTCATTATATTATTTATATTAATAATAAGTGATCGTTGTAAATTTTACAGCCTAAAATGAGCATACCAAGAGGAAACCAATTTATTCTTTGTAATTAATTTATTTTTATCTTTTATTATTCATCAAAATACTCTAAATTATGATTTATCTTTTTAATAAAACCTAAATAATATCATTATAATTATGTAATAGTTATATTATAAATATATTACTTGATAATCATACTCATCCACTGTTTTTGGCATGTTCTAGTTTAGGCTGGTCTAACCACCTCTATGAAAAATTATATAAAGTTTTATCATAGAGGGTGATAGAAAATTAATTATAGGCACAATATGATATTAATATATAAATTATTTTTTATGTAATTGTAATATTAATTTTTAACACATTATTAATATACCACCTTTCATTCGTTAAAAATTTCTAAAACAAGATCGTTACTGATTTCATATTCACGAATAAAAACTAAATCTCATGTAATGAAATTATAAAATTATTAATAATTATAAAAAATATATTCATGTACCTTAAATAATATTTAAATGATGAAATTTTTATAAAATTATGGGGGTTGACACCAAAATTTAAAAACTTTTTCAAAACAATCAAAATCACTAACGTCTGATGATGAAAATAAATAATAACTGACTAATAAATATATAATAAATAATTAAATTAAATGGTATAAATGATAACAGATATGTATAAGGTTATGAAATAATTTAATAATATGTTTATTTTTATTATAAAGGAGGTTAAAGTTGTTATGTTGAAAATGAGAGTAAATGTAAGGATGCCAGCATGTTATGGCGTGGGATGTGATCTCGCAGGTGGGACACCAGTAGGTTATGGCGTGGGGTGAGTTTCAACACATCTTCTTTGATTAATTCTATCCGAATACCCTGAGGGCCGATAGAGCCCGAGAGTTTATGAGTCTCGAGCAGGGTACTCTATCTGTTATGGAGTATTCCTCCTGCTTTACCGAGCTGTAATGCTTCACGCCTATTCTGGGAGTTGATTAGTTGTTCATGGTAAGGAAGTTCGAGGATGGTCTGAGGCACGATATCCGATCGTAGGTGAACATCTTCTGGTTGAATTCTATCACTTCTATTGTCAACCGGGCACTGATCACGGAGCACAATCTGAGTGATTCTAGAGTTGTGAGCTAGGGCGGCTTAGCATCTGGAGTTAACATCCCTCCTACTGACAGTAGGAAGTGCTGTAGGGAGTCTTTGCGCAGTGATCCAAGAAAGAAAGAGACACATTCAGGTAGCCAGGTGGTATGCTACCAGTGTGTAAGGGCTGGGCATACGAGGCCATAGTGCCAGAGAGACCCAGTGGAGTGCCGATCTTGTGGAAAGAAGGGTCATCTTCAGCGCTTCTGTCAGATCTTCTCACCAGCAGCTAGTGACATGAGTTATTCTATGACTCTGTGTTCGGGAGAAGTACCACCTATTTCTCACCAGTCAAGGAACTGGAGTTCTTCCGGCCGTTCAGGCTGAGGTGGAGGTCCTGGCCGTGGTAGCCAGTCGCTCAGTTTTTAGTGACATCAGGGTGCATCAGCTCTGAGTGGTCATGTAGGGTCACAAAGTCGTGATACAGGACATACTTTTGCAGTGGAGTAGACCCAACAGGAGCAGGATCTCGAACCTTCTACCGTTTGAGGTACGATTTTAGTAGCCTCATTTTTAGCTTCTGCTCTTTTTGATATAGGGGCTTCCCATAGATTTATATCTTTTGCTGTCATAGAGATCCTTGGGCTCTATATCTTTTCTTTTGCTGATATCCTGACGCAAGACACTTCGTTGGGGACTAGAATGGCTAGTGTATGTCAGTGTAGAGAGTTCCCTCTACAGTTTGGTGGGTGTCACTTTTTATGGGACCTCTATGTCTTAGAGATTACATGCTATGATTTCATTCTCAAAATGGACTGGCTAGTTCCTTTCCAGAAATTCCTCGACTGTTATCGCCGCAAGGTGAGTTTCATATCACCATAGGGTGGATCCTTTCTTCATAGGGGAGAATGGGATGTCCAGGCGAGCATAACGGGTCCATAACATCATGGGTTGGGAGGAGTTACAGCTCAAATTGCTTGTCTTTATCTGGATGACCATGGGACTTCACAGTTAGACTTTTCTCCAGTGGTGGATCGTTTTAGAGATGTATTTCCAGAGGAATTTTTAGGTTTGCCTCCAGAGCGTGAGGTAGACTTCTCGATTGAGCTTGTTCCATGAGCAGCACCAATGTCTATTCCTCTTTATAAGATGGATAAACCTGAGTTTCAGGAGATCAAGAAGTAGTTGGAGGAGTTTTAGGCAAAGGGTTTCATCTGACCTAGTAATTCTCCTTGGGGTTCACCTGTCTTGTTTGCGAAGAAGGCAGACGGTACCCTCAGGCTTTGTGTGGACTATCAGAAGTTGAACCAGTTGACGGTCAATAACCGATATCCCTTTCCCATGATTGATGATCTCTTTGATCAGCTTCGAGGAGCCCAGGTGTTCACGAAGATTGACCTGAGATCCGGTTACCATCAGTTGAGAGTTAGAACATCAGATATACCTCTTACAGCCTTCTAGAAAAGGTATGGTCTATACGAGTTCTTGGTTATGCCGTTCCGTCTCACGAACACACCTGCAGTTTTCATGGAACTGATGAACCGAGTTTTCCATCCATACTTGGATTCGTTCGTGGTGGTCTTCATGGATGATATCTTAATGTACTCTCACAATCAACATGACCATGCTACCCATCTTGAGATCGTTTTGAGTACACTGAGGGAGCATCAATTATATGCTATGCTCTCAAAATGTCACTTTTTGATGGATCAGATTCAATTCTTGGATCATGTTATCTCAGAGACAGGAGTGTCAATAGACCCAGAGAATTTGAAAGCAGTATTTTCCTGGGTGCAGCCGAAGAACATCTTATAGGTGTGGATATTTCTAGGGATCGATGAATACTATAGACGTTTTATACAGGACTTTTCACACTTAGCAGCACCACTGACGAGTTTGACTAAGAAGAGTATGAAGTTCTTATGGTCAGATTCTTGTGAGTAAGCCTTTCCAGAGCTGAAAGGGAGGTTGACTTTAGCACTGATACTAGTATTTCTAGATCCAGGAAAGAGCTATACTGTTTATTATGATGCTTCAGGTATCAGGATGAGAGCTGTGCTTATGCATGGAGATGAAGTCATTGCGTACGGGTCTTGGTAGTTTAGGCCACATGAGAGGAATTACCTGATGCATGATCTGAAGTTGGAATTTTTTGTCCATGCCTTACATTGTTGGAGAAATTACCTTGTGGGAGAGCATTTTGTGGTTTTCACTGACCACAAGAGCCTCAAATACATCTTCACTCAGCGTGATCTAAATTTGAGACAGTGAAGGTGGGTTGTGTACCTTCAGTCTTTTGACTTTGAGCTTACCTACAGGCCTGGGAAAGGCAACGCAGTGGCTGATGCGTTGAAAAGGAGGACTCATATACAGGCAGTTCATGAGGCTATTAGTGAGTGGCAGCTTATGGCTATGTTCTCAGAGATGCATTTAGAGGTGCAGGATAGACAGGGGCAGACCATTCTTTCTTCTGTAGTTGTTACCTCTACCCTTCTTGATCAAGTTCGAATGAGGTAGATATCAGATTCTGAAGGCCTAGTCCTGCGGGAAAGTGTGTCAGGAGATGACCCTATTTCTGGGTAGACCATAGGTGAGGGTGAGATCTTGCGTTTCTAGGGATGCATATGGGTACCAACAGATATACACGAGGAGATGATGCATGATTTTCATTCCTCAGCTTGGGCAGTTCATCCTGGTGTCACCAAGATGTATCGTGATCTACACCGTCAGTATTGGTGGCTAGGTATGAAGAGGGATGTTACTAGTTTCGTCCTGAGGTGTTCCAATTGTCAATAGGTGAAGGTGGAGCATCAACGACCAACATGGATTATACAACAGTTACCAATTCCCGAGTGGAAGTGGAACGACGTCACAATGTATTTCGTGACAGGGTTTCCAAGGTCGCCTTGCAGGAATGATGCAGTATGGGTTTTCATTGAAAGACTTACAAAGGATGCTAAATTCTTTCCAATCAAGGAGACCTTCAGTGTTGATGATATGGTATGGTTTTTCATCTGAGATATTATACGTATTCATGGAGTTCCACACTCCATTGTTTCAGACAGGTATGTACATTTTACTTCTCGGGTCTGACAGGGGCTTTAGAAGGCTTTGGGTACGTGGGTACTTTTGAGTACAACTTACCACCCCCAAAAAGATGGCAAGTCTGAGTGTACGATTCAGGTGCTTGAGGACATTCTATGAGTATGCATTCTGGATTTTGGAGGTTCTTGGGAGAAGCATATACCTCTTGTAGAGTTTTCGTACAACAATAGTTTTCAAGAAACTATTCTTATGGAACCTTATGAGGCTTTGTACGATAGGACATTCTGATCTCCCATATGTTGGCTAGAGGAAGGAGAGGAAGCTTTTCTGGGACCTCATCTTGTTCAGGAGACCACAGAGAATATAGAGTTGATTCGGAAGAGGATGGCTAATTAAGAGTCTCGACAGAAGTCTTATGCTGATTAGCGGAGACGACCTCTAGAGTTTGAGGTTGGGGATCAGGTTTTCCTACGTGTCATGCTGAGGTTGGGACACAAGAGGATTAGGAGACAGGGTAAGCTTTCACCATGGTACGTCATTTCATTTGAGGTGTTGGATAGAGTTGGGCCGGTTGCAGTTACCTCAGAGGTACCGAGCTATGCATGACATTTTCAATGTTTCTCATCTTCGACATTACTTTTCAGACCTGTCTCATGTTTTCCAACCAGAGGAGGTTGAGTTTAAAGTGGACACATCTTTCGAGGAGCATCCTATCTGAATTTTTGATCTAAGTAATAAGGTTCTCTGTGGCCGGTATATTCCTCTGGTATGGGTGCTATGGAAGCATGGGTGAGTACAAGATGAGACTTGGGAGAGGGAGGCTGATGTACGATCGCAGTGGCCGGAGCTGTTCGAGGTTTATTCTTCTACACCATATTGCTAGGGAAATTCGGGGAATAATTTCTTTAAGGGGGGAAGTTTGTAAGAACCCAGATCTCATTTTTAGGTATGTTTTTCTTTTTCCTAGAGTTTTTGAGAAAATAATAGTTTTTGGAAATTTTTGAAGTACACGCCGTGTACTTTATGAGTACACGTTGTGTACTCAGTTACCGTGGGTAGCCATGTGCTGGCCGTGTAACAGCCTTGCACACGACCATGTGTGATGATCTGGAGGCTTCCTAAAGTGGAGTATGGAAACAGAAAGTACATGTCACGTACTTCAAAAGTACACAACGTGTATTTTGTTTTTTTCATTAAACGCACTGGGGTCGTGTCTGATGGACAAAACCGTCTCCTTCTTAACCTAGTTCGTCCGAGAGCACCGAGGAGCCATAGATCTTTGATGAGCCCTCATCCGAGTGTCCATCCGCTAAATCAAACACTGGCGGTTGCATTGGAATTGCATTGGTAATTTCTATCTTCTCCTAGAGTACCATCCCTTGATTTCTCATCTTTTGTGAGTTATCATGGGTTTAAAATTTTACACGTTTTCGTAGATCCAAGGAGTTATAAGGAAATTAAAGCCTTGTTTTTATAGTATCTTGATCTCCCAACACCGTGGTAGGTGGTTTGTGCCTTTCTGTAAAAAGTCTTTGAATTTTATGTGCAAATTTTCCCAATACCCATGAACAGGGTATTGCACATTTACCGTTTAAGCCCTATTGTTTGTTTTCTATGCTTGTATGCTTGAGTAGAGGATATTTGATTGTGAATAGGGTGAATTGATGTGCTTTGGATGTGTTTCCCATGCATTTTTTTCCTGTTTTGACCTTTGGGTCTTGTTTTCCTGTTAGGCTGCTGTTTTTTCCATGATTAGTATTGTAGGATGGTGTGACTATTTTTCGGACATGATGATATGCTGTAAAATTATAGCCAAGTAGTTCTTGAGGTTTACCTTGGATGATATGTGATGCTATGCTTGTTGGTTTACACAGGGCCGTGAGAACCTAATGTAGTAAACCATAGGGAGAATGGAAATAAGGGATTCTACAGAGTGTCTTTTATAATATTATGATGTGAGACCATAGGGGTAATTGACGTTGATTGCTTCTTCAGAGAGTCTGTAGTTCCTCGACACGGGCCACAAAGGGAATGCGATGTAAGTTCTTCCTTAGAGCGCCTTTAGTACCGATACGAGACTATAGGGGGAATTGATAGTGAGTGATTCCTCAGAGAGTCTATACTTTAGCTGAACCAGAGGGGTGAGACTGTGTGTGCTGCCCAGAGGGTTTCGTGTACTTGTTAGGTAGGACTAGAGGGGTTAGACTGAGTGTGCTTCCCAGAGGTTTTACCTATTGTGTTTATCTTCTTTTTTAGTTTTTTTTCTTGATATTTAGACTATGGATTGTTTATTATTGAGTAGCTTCCTATTTATTGTTTCCTGTATTTTTACCTACCATATATTCGCTGACTGTTAGGTAAAGATCTTGTGGTGGTTTCCTTCTTGGATTTAGTCTCACACCCTGTTTGGGCCATGATTTTGGGACCAAACAAATTATATTGTTGCAGGTATAGATAAGGTCAAGCACCCTTCTACTTTAGGTACTTGACTTGCTGTGGAGCTGGAGAGCATGGGACCAAGCTATGGATTGTGATGTTGAGGAGTTTACCTCTATATTTTTCACTTTGGTTTAGTACTGTTGTATTCAATCATTGTGACCTATTTTCTAATTTCCTAGACATATGTATTATGCATCACTTTATATATGTGATCTAGTTTGTTCTATTAGTCTTCCGCTATTTATTTTTTCATGATATTATTACTTCTTCCCCTCTTGTGCATATTTGTTTACTTCTGTTGTGTAATATTCCAATGAGGGCATAGTTTCCCCACTATCACACCCAAGGCCCTCGCTGCTAGTTGGCAGCCGCTGGCATTCATGGAAATGCGCTTGAGGCTATGTGACCAACCAGGTATGGGGCGCCTCTGGGTGGCTTCTAGAACTGGGGAATTACAATAGATGGATTGTTGGACATTCATTTGATAAAGATATGATCTATCATATTTTATCATGATTTCATGATATATTATCTAAAAATCCACAAATATTAGATCTATTTCAATCCTAATCATGGAAATAATAGTGTATTCCTTTCGAATTAGAGCATTATCCACCTTGTTCACCTTTCTAGGGTGGTAGAGTTTTGAGTAGTCATAATATTTAATCAACTCCAAACATAAAATTTGTAACATATTTAAATGTTTCTCTATGAATATATACTTCAATATTTTATAATATTTATACATATAAAAACTTTTACCATAAAACCAATTCCTCAATATCTTTAATGAAAAAATTTACCACTATCGGCTCCAAACCAAGAGTCGGGTAATTTTCCCATGGACCTTCTCTTAGAGTGAGACATAATATATCACCATATCATTATATATGAGAAAAAACCTAGTCCATTCTTTGATTCATCACTATATAACACAAAACCTTCTCCATTATAGGGTAGTGTGAGTACCGGTGTAACACCCCAAGATTTTAAGAGAATAAAATTATGTTTTATAATGTGAACAACACACGACACTTAACTTACATGAGAATGAAACTCCTTCAGAATTTATGATATATTTATTTTTAAATAATTTTAATCTCTTTAATAGATTTTGGTACACACAACCCTAGGATCTGTATGCTTGATAGTGTATTCAACACGCAACACTAAGCTTAAACAACCCATGATATATATAACCGTTATAATATAGCCATTAAATTGGAAGGTATGAATAGTATTAACTACTTTATGATATATATATATATATAAATTTCCCAATTAATATAAATTATTGATAAATGTTTAGTAAATAATCAATTAATTTTTAGAAAAGTGATTTTATTCTTCAAAAATACATTTTCTTCAAAAATGATTTTTTTTTATTTTCATGAAAAAATTTGTTATAATCAAAATTTCAAAATTTTATAAAATTTATTTGATAAAATTAACTTATTTTTTTAATCATAATATCAAAATTTACTTTGGGTAAAATTTTAGAATTTTTCTGAAAAATACACTTTTTGAAAACCCGCTTTCTTTATCGCATCTGCGGGTTTTGTTTTTAATTTAAAATTTCCCACTTTTAGAAAGCATATTTGAAAAAATAGTATTATTTTTTTAAATCATCATGTAAAAATTTTATTAGGATTAATTTTTTTGATAATTTTATGAAATTATTAATTTTCTGATTAATAGTGAAAAAACTATTTTTTCATTAAAAACTACCTTTTTGATTAAATTATTTCTAAGTTAAATTATTTTTTAAATTTATCTAAAAGTAAAATTAGTTTAAATATATATCAAGTAATTCAATTTAGGTCATTGGAATATTTTTCAAATTTAATTTTTATATAAAATCTTTTTAAACTTTTGAACTTTTTTCTCTTTAAAACCCCGCATTTCTCATCGTTTTTTTAGAATTAATTTTAAATAAAAAGTTTCCTCTTTTGTAAATTAAATTTAGAAAAATGGATTCTATATTTAGAATAAGAATAATTTATAATGTATCATTAGGTCAAATTAAATTTTTTCCAAAATAAATAGTGAAAATAGTAAAAATTAATGACCAGAGTTAAGGTAAAAAATGGATTTACCCTAGGGTTAATATAAGAATATAAGGGTTAAAGTGACCTATCAATTTTTATAAAAAATATTGGATAGAAATATTTTTAATATTAAACATATTATTTTTTAGAAAGGTCCATTTTTTACCCTTATGGGATGGGAAAATGTGGGAGCACTCAATTATTTTCAAAAAAATGCGAGGTAAGTCCTTTCCCCCACTTATAATAGGACACCACATATTCTCCCTTATTAACAAATATAAATCCATTTGGATCTAACAAAAAATTCCAAACTTACTTCCCAACTTCCCTCCCCTCATCCTAGAAGCATTATTTTGGGCATAAATCCAATCTAGGAAGGCTTTTGGTGAAAACCTAAGGAGGATACCAAAAGAAGAGGTAACATTCTTCCATGAGTGTTTTTATTTTATTTCTTTCTCCACCTACTTAAAGTATTATTAAACCATGATCACATAATAAACTTATTATCTTATATATACTGAGATATTTTTATAATAAGTTAATTAGATACAACCATATCCACTTCTTGAAAATGGGTTATGAAATCATCATTCGGGGGTATGGCAGACTACCGCCTCATGAACTGATGTCGTTCGGGTTTCAATCACTACCTCTCAATGTTAGGTGGGATGATAAATATAAAGTATATAAATTATATTTATAACATAATTAGACCTATTATGTAATTATACAATATATAATTTTTTTCATTCCATTCCATATGGGATATAATAATGTCGTTCGTGCGTACGACAAACTACCACCTTGTGAAGCGATGTGATTAATTTTTCACTAAGGTGTTACGTGAAAGGTAATAAGGGTAAATATAATGAATATATGTGATATAAATAAAACTTTTATGATATTAATGAAATATTTATCATTCTAGAAATATAATATATTATTTTCTTTCTTACCTTTTCACTCACTAAAAAAGTGATAACTTTGTTCGTGTACATGTGGACTACCGCCTTCACAAAGCGACATGATCCTATTTTATTTACCACACCACAAGAATGATGTATATAAGAATATTTAATTAAATAATATTTTATTTATGATATAATTATCATTATCTAAATATAAAATATTACTTTATTTCTTTATATAATGATCATTGAAAAATTGAAACGTTACTCATGCGTATACACGACCTACTGTCTCCATGACCACAAAGTTTGTTCATTTTTCATAACCATATTTAATGATTAGTATTAAAAGTATAATAGATGTATAAATATGAAAATTATTTCATTATTATTATTTTAGATATTATGGAATTATATAATATGCATAGGAACCAGAAATTTCATAACTAAACATGAATGAGAAAACAAGAAAATTAACACTCGGAACAATAAAAAAACGAATAATTATTAACAGAAGGGTAATAAAATGTTATAAAAGGATCATATATGATATTTAAAATACTAATATAGTTATTTTATAATTTAATAAAATGTTTAAAACAACTATAAATGAGGTTAGATCATGTTTAACTAAAATTAAACATGAGGTAATGGGTTTATCATTTCACTTTTATTTATTTGAGATATATGCCATATTCACAACTTATTTTTTTGTGTGGTGTATATACTACAAATGAATTTATTTTAAGCTTATTTTCATTAATTTTATTCGTATTTACATATCCATTTTAGGATATATCTTTCATGGGGTTTATGGTTTCAAAGTTTCCAAAGCAGAAATGGATTTATTAACTCAATTTCCACTCATTGTGTTAAACTTACAATTCATTGATTATGTCATGATAAGATTAAGCATGTAAATAATTTTAATTATATAATGATTTATTTCCACTTGTTTTATGTGGATTTATATTTGATACAAAAAAAATGATTCATTGATTAATTCTCAATTCAATGTTATGATCATTCTAAGGGTATATTTCACAATTTCATTGTAATCCACATATATATAGATTTTTATTTTATAAAGGTAATAAAACAAAGTGCAGACCCGATAAGGCCTGAAAATCCCTAAAAAGAGAGAGGGGGAGAGACACATATTTGTGGGTCTAAATTAATAGAGACCAAGGGCATCACCTCTAATAATATTAACCTCCACCGACTTTAGACTGTGAAAATTAGGGAATAGTAACCTCTCTGAGCCTGGAGTATCAAGAGAAGCCAGATAATCTTCTACCTTATTCCCCTCCTGCCAAGTATGAGACACTATGATGCTATTGAATATACTCCCATGACACTTACATATGTTGTATTCTATAGACCATGGTATAGTACCATGGACTTAGAGCACATTAAATACATGCTTGGATTCAATTTTCACTTCCGCGATATCCAATCCCCTTTTCCTACAAACCATGAGTCCAGTCCACAAGGTATTAGCCTCCACTTGCAACGATGTCCCCTGAACTAGATGGATTGCAAAGGCTAGGACCACTAAACTATTGCTGTCCCAAATGATCCCTCCACCTCTCATGTCGCCAGAAATACACAAACCATCCATATTCATCTTCCATCCTCTAGAGGGGGGTGCCATACGACCCAATTACCTGGGGAGATATTTATACCTGCCAGGGTACCAAGGATATAATTCACGATCAGATGTAGGGTAAGAGACTCCATCCACATACTGAGAGCCTTAACCATGTCCAGGAGAATATTTTTAGTTCTTTAGATTATTGTGCACGCAGACGATCCCACCCCTTCATAGAGCCACTGGTTTCGTGCCTGCCATAGACACCAACATCCTACCTGCATAACTAGAGTGAATGACCTTCTATCAGGCCCCTCTATCACCTCCCCATGAAACCATTAGATGATAAAGGATGCTCATCCATTGTAGGTATGGAGAAACTAGTAAATTCACCAAATAACTTCCACACCTCCTCTTCCCATTCGATCCCAATCGAGATTGTTTATTCTTGAATAGAAGTTGAAGGAAATTATTTGACCATTTCTTAATAAAACCATTTCATTTTATTATCCTTTGATTATTAATTATATATTAAATTAATAGTTATATTTTCCACAATTTTTTTACTTAAATTAATTGAATGGTTTTTAAAAAAAAATTAGACATTATTTCTCTCTTCTACTAGAAATCCCTTTTCATCAAAACCCTTGTTTTCTAAATTTTTTTTCAAAAATGTTTTTAACCTTTATTTTTTTTAAATAAAATTTTACCCATGTTATACTTTTTAAATAATGGTTTGAAAGGAATATTATTTTTTGTTTTCCCAATATGGCACTTTTCTAACCCATTTATAGTGAAAAAGGAATATTCCTTTTAAGTTATACAGGATGTACAAAATTTACCTCTGTTATGACCTCTATTTAATTGAAGATTACTTTAGAATTTTACAAGGATATTTTTTAAGAAATTTTTTTTCCTAATATTCTATAAATTATTATTTTTTAAAAAATATATTTTCAAATAAAGGGTCTTCAAAATGTTTTATGTTTAGAAATGTGATTTTCAAAATGAAAAGTATAGTTTCCTCAATAATGTTTTTAATTATATTTTAATGATATTCATCAACATTAAAAACCATTTTTTTACTTATCTTCCACTAGTGAAATTCTTAATTTATAGGATTCTCATTCCTTCTCTGGATAGATTAAGACTGTTTCAAAGAGATTGTTATGGAACCTGTTTCTTTTCCATAAGTTAATCATGTTTTAAAGATATTATTATATAACCCATTTATTTTATCTTGGTTAATCAAGTTATGAAAGGAATAATGTTTATTTTTATGAGTTTTATGATGATGTATAAGTTATATTCAATTTATTTTTGGTTCTTAGACATTATATACGATGAGACATCCTCAATAGCATCCGAAGAGACTGTTATAACATATATCATGGGGAAACCTAGATAGATCCGGGTGAGCCCATTATAGATTATATGATGGGGTGGCCTAGATAGCACTGGGATATACTATTACGTTTTATATGATGGGGTGGAATAGATAGCACTGAGTGATCCCATTTTAGCGTAAATGATGGGTGCGTCTAGATAGTTATCCAATGCATTGGGTAATGATTATATTCTCCAGAGAATTATTTTGGAAGTAAACCATATGGTTATCATAATTATAAGGGTTATATAGGGGTTTCATAAGTGTTTTATGAGGATGGTATCCCATTATACTAATATGTTTTATCGATTCTTTCTATGGGTTTATGATGTTTCATTTGATCAAGATTGATATTACATGGCACGTGATTATTGATTATTATGAATTTTCTACATTGTTAATGACATATGCCATATTTTCATGTTTGATGATCTAGGTATTTATTGGTATAAATATTCTTATTTTATAATAATTGAATTTTATTATGTTATAATTATCTTATGTTATTATTATGATCACTGATGACATTCATTTGATAATGCTTACATTTTCTCTTACTGAGAAGTTTAGCTCACTCTTTTTATGTTTCCTTTTCCACAGGTCATAAAGAATGCTTTTGAAAAAATTATGCCTAGAGGGTATTTTATATAGAAAAAGATGATGAAGTAATGTGAAATAATGAAATATGGGTTAAGTGGGAGAAATGGTCATTTAATGACATGGGTAATATTTATATAGGAGTTTTTTTTCCAAATTATATAAAAATTTAATCTTAAAAGGTCATTGAGAATGTAAGTGACCCAATTTTTATTTTTAATGTCATATGGAATGTATGGAAAAATAATTGGTTCCCAAATATCATGATCATAACTAGATATATATATATTACAATTTTAGCACCAGATTTGGGAGTACGGGTTTTGGGCTATTATAACTGGTATTAAAGGTCAGTTTAGATAACTTTGGGGATTAAGATGTTTTCATGTGAGTTATATTAATAGTTATAGATACCATCATAGGTATATAAGATTAAGTTTGATCATAATTTTAAATTCTTAAATAAACTCTTTAAGGGTTTTAAGTAGTATAAATTTTGTGGTTACTAATGACATTTCAGGAGATGTTTTGTTGGGTGGGGTATTTGTAACCCCTATGATAAATATGAAGTGTTATTTAGGGGGTAATTATTTTTTCATGTTTGAAGAAAAAAAGGAAAGCCCAAAGGTTGGGTGGAAACCTATCGCACCAGGAAAAGCTGCAAGGCTTGAACCACAACCGAAGGGAAGCAGGGGTGTAACACCTATCACCAACCTACATTATGTCCTAGTTATTATGAAATTTTTATAGGTAAAGATTAAGTTTATTTCGGAAACATATGGAATTTTATTTTTGGAATAACTATTGACTTATATTATAATAATATATGATCAAATAATTTTAATATTTGTGTTTTTAACTGATTTAGGAAATGTTTGAATAAATTTATAGATAGTTATTTATGGAATGATTTGGTTTGAAATTTGGGTATTACTGTTGAAATTTCAAGATTATTGTATAATGGTTTATTTTTTTGTAAATTATATTATTATGTGATAAATTTTTTGGTTTATGTTAATTTATGAAGATATGGGTCCTATCTTGCTATGATTTTTGGGATTATATGGTCTATTAAAATTTCATTTTAGTGCTTCATACATGAAAAATTCATTCTTAACACACATCGTTTGGAGAAAAAGATGATATTGTGGTGGAAATTGATTAAACGATGAAATTATACTCATCAAGTAAGTATATTTCTATATTATATTAGTATAGATAGTAAGATAATTATTCAAATCTAGGAAAATGATCTTGAAACAAAAATTTTACCCAATTACCAACATTTTTGATGAATCGATGGCCTTTTCAATCATTAGAGATTTACGGTTTTGAGGAACTTAACTTCCATTGATCATTCAATTTCTTGTGATCAATGACCTAGATAACTCTATAATTTTTTTAATCCTTTCCCACCTATGTTCTCCTATTTGTAAACCTAGTTACGGGTTATTCTATAAGACCTTTGTACTTTCCTTTTCTCTCTAATTAAGAGGTCATTTTATTAACCCTTTTTATGATATGGGTTTATAAGAAAATTATTTTCAAATATCCATCCTTTGATATCTAATATAAAGTTAAAATTGTGATGACTTTATTTATTAAGGGGGTTGGGGAGGATGTATCACCCCAATATTTTAAAAGAATAAAATTATGTTCGATAGCATAAACGACACACAACACTGAACTTAGATGAGAATGTAACTCCCCAAGACTTTATGATATATTTATTTTAAATAATTTTAATCTCTATAATAACTTACATTACAAAAAACCACAATTTTTTTTATTCTTGATAGCATATTCAACACACAATACTGAGATTAAATGACCAATGATATATATAAATGTTATAACATAGCTGTTAAACTGACAAGTAAGAATATTATTAACTACTTTATGAAATATATAAATAAATATATATATAAACACAAAAATTTCTTAATCAATATTAATTATTGATAAAATTTTAGTAAATAATTAATCATTTTTTTAGTAAAGTGATTTTATTCTTAAAAAATACATTTTCTTTAAAAATGATATTTATTGATTTTCATGAAAAAAATGTTATAATAATTTTTATAAAATTTTATAAATTTTATTATATAAAATTAAATTAATTTATTGAATTATAATATCAAAATTTACTTTGGAAGAAATTTTTTAATTTTTCTAAATATACTGATTTTTCAGTGAATAGTGAAAAATTCTTGTTTTTGTAAAACTATCATTTATTTTCAATAAATTAAGTAATTTAAAAGTCACATTATATTTTGAATATGATTTAATGTAACATAATTATTCATTATTTATATTTAATATACTTAATTACATTTGAATCATCATTATATTTTATTTTAGTATATGTTTTTTTGGGTTCAAAATGGGATTTTTCTAAAAAATGTTTTAAAACAAAAAATGTTTTTCTTTTTTAATTAATTAAAATAATTACTAATTAGCAATGTTTTAAATGAAATTTATATATTATATATAAATAAATATATATTTATATTTATATCATGACTATTATTATACATAGAGTTAATATAAAATCATCTTGTGCTTGACAAATACACTTCTCAAAAACCCGCTTTTTTCATTGCATCTACGGGTTTTGATTTAAATTTAATTTTGACCACTTTTAGAAAATTTAATTAAAAAATTGACTATTTTTTTTAAATAATCATTTAAAAATTATATTATGATGAATTTTTTATAATTTTCTGAAAAGATTAATTTTCTGGTGAATAGTAAAAAATACTGAATTTTAATTGAAAAATGACTTTTTGATTAAATTATTTTTAAAGTTGAATTATATTTTAAATTTATTTAAAAGTAAAATTAATTAAAAAATATATAAATTAATACAATTTAGGTCATTTTAATCTTTTTGATATTGAATTTTGATATAAAAACTTTGTAAACTTCTGCACTTGTTTCTCTTTAAAAACATGCTTTCTCGTTGCATCTGCGAGATTAATTTTAAATAAAAATTTGCCAATTTTTTAAATTGAATTTGAAAAAATGGATTCTGTTTTTTAAATAATAATAATTTATAACATATCATATGGTCAACTTAATTTTTTACTAAAATAAATAGTGAAAAAATAAAAATTAATTACTATGGTTAAGGTAAAAATAGATTTACCATGGGATTAAACTAAGAAGATAAGGGTTAAAGTGACCTATATAATTTTCTAAAAACTATTTTATAGAAATATCTAGACCATTAAACATCGTATTTTAGATAATAGTCTATGTTTAACCCTTTTTTTGATAAAAATCTTGGGAGCACTCAATTCTTTTCAAAAATGCCAAGTGTGTCTTTCCCCCCTCATATAAAAGGCCACCCCTATCCTCCATTATTGACACCTCTAAATCCATTTGGATTAGAAAATAAATTCCTAAATAACTTCAAAAATTACCTCCCATAGTCATAGAATCATTATTTTGGGAATAAACTCAACCTAGGAAAGATTTTTATGAAAACCAAAGGAGGATGCCTGAAGAAGAGGAAATGTTCTTCCATGAGCGTTTTTATTTTATTTCTTCTAAAACCTCATTAATTTTCTATTAAACCATGATAATATAAAAAATAAATATATTACATATATTTTTATGTTTTTATAATAATTTAATGACCTAAAACCATCTCCCCTTCTGTCAAATATGTTATGAAATCATCATTCTTGTGAATGGTGGACTACCGCCTCGCATTCATTTTTTCCATTACCACCTTTTACAGTTGGGTAGGATGATGTATATAAAGTATATAAATGATATTTATAACATAATAATACCTTTTTATTCATTATTTAATATATATAATTTTCAATTCCATTCTATATGGGATACAATAACGTCTCTAGTGTGTACGACAAACTACCACCTTACGAATTAATGTGATTCATTTTTTACTAACACATTACTTGGAAGGTAATAAGGGTAAATATAACGACTATATGTGATATAAATGGTATAGTTATGATATTAATGACATATTTATCATTATTTAAATTTAATATATCATTTTATTTCTTACCTTTTAACTAACTGAAAAAGTGATAACATTGTTCATATAGATGTGGACTACTGCCTTCACGAAGTGATTTAGATCTCTTTTATTCATCACAACTCAAGAATTATATATATAAGTATATATAATTAAATAATATGGTATTTATGATATTATTATATTTTTATAAATATAAAATATTACTTACATTCTTTTCACAATGATCATCAAAAAATAGAAACGTCACTCATGCGCATGTACGACATACCATCTCCATGATCATACTGTTTGTTAATTTTCCATAACAATCTTTCATGATTGGTATTAAAAGTATAACTTCTTTATAAATATTATAATTATCTCATTATTATTATCCTGGAGATGATGGAACTATAAAATATGCATAATAACTAGAACTTTCATAATAAAAAACAAATGATAAAACAAGGCAATTAACTCCGAGAACAATAAAAACAATGAAAGATTATTAACTAAAGGGTAATAAGATGTTATAAAAGGATCCTATATGATATTATAGATATTTATATGTTTATTTAATTATTTAATAACATTTTTAAAACCTCTATATAGAAGTTTAAATTATGTTCAACCAAAAGGAAGCATGATGTAAGGGTTTTCTCTTCTCACTTTTATTTCTATGAGATATATTCCATATTCACCACTTATTTTTTTGTGTGGTGAATATAATTCACTTGAATTTATTTTATTATTATTTTACATAATTTTATGGAGATTTAAATATCCCTTTATGTATTACTCTTTCATGGTGTTTATATTTTTAAAGTTACTAAATCAGTAAGGGATTTTTTATCTCAATTTCCACTCATTGGGTTAAACTTATATTTCATTGATTATTTCATGATAAGATTATGTGTGTAATGAATTTTTATTATATAATATTGTATTTACACTTTTTTATGTGTATTTATAGTTGATAAACACAATTTATTCATTTATTAATTCTCACTTCATCATTATGACCATTCTAAGAATTTATTTCACAATTTAATTCTAATCGAGATTGTTTATTCTTGAATATCAGTTTAAGGAAATTATTTATCCATTACCTAATAAAACCATTTAATTTTATTATCATATAATTATTCATTAAATATTAAAGTAATAGTTCCATTTCCCATAATTTTTTACTTAATTCAATAAATAAAAAGTTTTCAATAAAATCTGACATTATTTCTCTATTCAGTCGAAAATCTTTCTTCATCAAAACACATGTTTTCTATTTTTTTGAAAATGTTTTCAACATTATAAAAATGATTTTTAAATAAGTTTTTAACCACGTTTTAATTTTTATATAACATTTTAAAAAGAATAATATTTTTTTCCTAACAAGTTACTTTATTTTTGGTTCATTTACATTATATACGATGGGGAATCCTATATAGTGCTAGGTGAACCAGTTAGATATTATAAGATGGGGTGGCCCAGATAACACTGGATGAGACCGTTATAGCTTATATGATGGGGTAGTACATAGTACTAGCTGAACCCATTACATCTTATACAATTGGGTGGTATAGATAATGCTGGGTGAGCCCGTTATAGATTAAATGATGGGTGCTTCTAGAAAACACTTTAATGCATTTGGAAATTATTATGTTCTCTGGATAATTATATTAGAAGTCATATGTATGGTTATTCCAATTATAAGGGTTATTTAAGGGTTTTATAATTGTTCTATGGAGATGATGTCCCCAGATATAATTATGTTTTATCTATGATTTCTATGGGTTTATGATTCTTCATTTGATCAATATTTATTTTAAATGGCTCATGATTATTTATTCTTATGACTCTTTACATTTTAAAGACTTATTCCAAGTTTTCATGTTTGATGACTCTAGTATTGATGGGTTTGAATATTCTTATGTTACAGTCATGCTCATTGATTATGTCATCATAACCTTATACTATTCTTATGATCACTGATGAAATTCATTTGTTAATGATTAATTTTTCCCTTACTTGAATTTTAGATCACCCGGTTGGTGAGGACTCTCCATGTGCATCCACGAGACCCAGGTTCGATTCTGGGCGGAGGCATAATCCTGATTTATTGTAGCAGGCACTGTATCAGGTATTTTTTGGTACTATAGTGACCAAAAATATTCACCTTCGGGCCACCTGTTTGGGCCTGTAGTCCTTAAGGACTTCGGACTACCCAATCCTTCAGGTTAGTAAGGATTTCGGGCAACCTTAAGACATTTAGGCCACCTCAAGGCCTTCGGTCCACATTATGTGGACATGTTACCAGACAGATTCTATAAAGAACAATCCCTAGAAGAGGATTCAGAGAAAGGAGCATTCACCATAGCAGAGATAATGGATTTTAAAGAATGATAGGGCATGCCATTTTCCATCGGTACTAGGACTATGCACCTATGAACATGATATCTATCCATAAAACTATAAAAAAGTGGAGATCTGATCATGATGTAGATGCTGGGGAGGGGTAGTTTCAAGTAGTCATAGTATGTAATGAATGAATTCCTTTAAGGCATTCAGGTCATGTAATGTTAAGGGTTCCCCTTTAACCCTTAAAAGGGGGATTATCAAAAATTAATAAAAATTGAAGGCCTTCAGGCCATTCAGGTACGAGAATTTTAGATCACCCTTATTATGTTTCCTTTTCCATATGTTATAAAGAATGAGGATAATGATTTATGTTTATAAGGGATTTCATATAGATGATGATGATTAATTAATGTTAAATAAGAAAAGATGGGTTAAGTGAGAAAAAGTATCATTTGATGACATGGGTATTATTTATGCAAAAGTTTTTACTAATCCTATAAAAATATAAACCTAAAACGTCCTCAAGAATTAAAGTGATCAAAATTTTCATTTTGATGTTGTAAGGGTTTGGATGGAAAAAAATTGGGTCACAAATATCAGCATCAAATCAAGAAATGTAAAGTTTATGATTTCAACATGAGAACCATGAGTGTAGGTTCTGGGATGTTATAACTAGTGCAAAAAATAAGATTATTTTCATCTCATTAAAGTTTTACTCACACTCATTTGTCCATAGAAACTTGGATCCCTTCCATATGAAATGTATTATTGGATTAAATGGCCATGATATGTTTCTCACAAAGCATATATAATATCCATCCAACCCAAGAAAACTATAGATCTTGATCACCATGGTTGGTTTGGTCCATTTCTAGGTAAATTTTATCTTTTAATGATCCAATGATATACCATCGCTTGAGATTATATAACCTAAGAATGAAACATTATGTAGCCAAAATTGGCACTTGGTAAATTTGGAAAAAACTTATCCATCCTCTAGGTCTTCAACATAATCCTTAAATAATCTTATTAATATTAATTTCTATTTGAATATATAATAATATCATCAATAAATATTACCAAAAAGTAACCAAGGTAATATATAAAGGCTCTATTCATTAGGTCTATGAAGATACAGTGGGATTTAGTAAGTCTGAATGGAATCACTATAAATTTATAATGACTATACCTCATACATAAGGCTGTATTAGGTATATACTCCTTCCTTACCCTCAGTTAATGATATCCAGAATGATTTCAAATTTTGAAAATGTATTGATATCTATACAGTTGATCAAACAAGTTATCAATATGACGTATATGATACTTTTTCTTAATAGTGATCATGTTACATTCCTAATAATCAATGAAAATACTCCCTGAGATATCTTTCTTATTAACAAAAAAGAAAAAGTTTTCCCTATAGTTATGAAATGGGATGTATGAATACATTTTCTATATTCTCCTAGAGTTACTTTTTTAATCCCTTCAACTCAATTGGGGCCATTATATATGGAGTCTTTAAAATAAGTATATAACCCAGTATAAGTTCTTCTCAAAACTCAAATTCAGAATTTGGGGAAAGAATATGAAAATATTTATGAAATATATTTGAATATTCCTAAATAATAGGTATATATCCAGTGTTGAGTTTCTCCCCAACTATATTAGAAAAACATCCCTCATGAATACATAGTATGAACCATGCAATGGATGCAATTTTCATTATAATTTAATATTAATCCTTGCATAGATAAAAAATATAAGGTTTATTCAGAATGTAAAATGTGACTTCTATTCCCAATAAATTGATGCATGATCTATATAAATAAATCTAATCCACACCCAAAATAACATCAAATTCAATAAGAAGTATAATAACAAGATATTTAGGAGGAATATCCTCACAAAATTCTACCATAGACGAGTTATAGACTTGAGAAATGATCATTATACCATTATGATTTTTTAATCCTAATAAAAAATATAATATTTAATGTTGTGATCTGATACCCTTAGAAAATTGTTAGATATAAAATAGTGGGTAAATATAGAATTAAATAATAAATTTTCAGTTCTAGAGTGGATGGTAAGTGTACCTTTAACCACTTTATTCTCGCGAACCACTTCAGTAGTTGTGATCTAATGATATTTCCCTTTGTGTCTAAGCTTAAGAGGTTGGTGATGCAGATCATAATCATTAAACCTTGGATTCATGCACTGATTGGAATAATTACTACACTCCTTGAAATTATAACATTATAGTATGGGTGGCACATTTGGTTGAGATTTCTATCCATACACTTCATTGGTTAACTTACTAACATCACTTAAAAATTATTTTTCTCGATGTTCTTCTTTCCCATACTTAAATCATTTACCAGAAACATTAAGTAAATTTACCCAATTATCTCTTATACACTTTTGGCATGAAAGAAGATTAATTTTCTTTCCTCTCTGTGTTTGATTATTATAATTTACTTAAAATTCCATCTTTCGATTAGTTTCCCAAAAACCATGTGAATAATGAGAGTATCTAATATCCATTTCTATTTTGAGAGCACATAAAATGATTTAATCATATCCATAAAAGTATCTTATATCCATTTCCTTTTAGAGACTTGGTCTTAATCTAAAAAATAATTGGTCAACATTTCTTTTAGGGCTGATGATAAAACCAAAAGTGTACCTTGAAACTCTTGTAAAATTTTCCTCATAAGTACTAATTATTTATCATCCAAATATTTTAGTTAAATAAATTCGTTCTTTATTTTAGTTTGAATATTTTAAAGAAAATACAAATTAAAAAATACCTTCTTAAACTATTTCCCATGTCATAGTGTTAATTTTCTCCTCTTTCCATAAATTCTTAATAAGAGTCCACCATTGATAATACTCACCTCCCAAATAACACATAACCAAAATAAAAATATCATGGTTTAATCATTTAAGAAAAAATAATATATTTTCTATATAATTTATCTATTTCATAGTGATAAGTGGATTATAGGTACCATTAAAGGAAGGTGGATGTTTCCACATAAAATATTCAATGGTGATTTATTCCTTACTTTATCCATTTTAAAGTTCAATATGAATCATATTACCATCAATATAGTAAGAGATTTAGCTAAGCATACCCAAAATATTTCACATACTAGATATTATTTCATTTGGTTTTCATGAGGACTGTCATTACATTGGATTTTACATTCATTTTTTACATGATTCCCAGTTGTTCAACTATTTACTAAAACAAAAAATCTTAGTGTGAGTATCAAAAATCAATAATCAAGTAAATTATAAAATGATTATGAAAATTATTCATACGATTTCCAAAATTATGACACCTTCTTTTAAACAATGTTTAACAAATTGGTAAAATGTACACTCTCATTTAATATTTAAGAGTAAGTTCCCCAAGTTCATAGGGTATCATATATTATCTAAGGAGTTTTGGGAGTTTTCTATAGGGGTTGTACTGGGTGATGGCTATAGAACTAGTTCATGCCATGAACTGTATTCACGATGTGATTTTGTTTAGAAAGAATCCCTGAATTTCTAGTTTTATTCATGAAAAATGTTCATGATATTAAAAGAATTCACATTGTGAATTCATCATATTGGTTTTTAAAAAAATTTGATGTCTTTTTCAGTGTATGTAGAATATGTGAAAATCACATTGTGAATAATTGATTCATGATGTTAATCCATTATTCCCAATGCATTTTAATAAACCAATAAACTAACTCCCCCTTAATTCAGTAGGATATCTCTCCCTTGTACCCTAGAACCAAACCAATAATTTTGAGTGATTCAATCCCTTCTTTACTTCTTCATTTGGTGTTTGATCTATCACTTTTAGATCCATTGTACAATTTCCTTTTTTAGTTTTGACCCTTGTGTTGGTTGTAGTACATCGTGTGAGTTTTTCACAATATTGTTGGTATAACCTATTTTCTGGACCTTTTATTTAAGTAATTAAATTATAATATGTGAGAATCATTATCAGGGCCTTCTTTTGTTTTTCTACATTCTGATCCTTCTATTATGTGTGGATCCCACTATGTTTAGTGTGAAACCCAAGTTCGAGGTAGGTGGTTCCATCTCTAACCTATATAATTTGACACATAATTTCTCTTGGTTTTTTAAATTGTTTTATAAATGTATTGGAATGATCTTAATATAGGTTTATTTTTCTATGTAAATGGTTTTATGAGTACGTTTCTCCACATTTTGATAAAGGAAAGGTGTTTTTAAAAGCATCATGAAATGGATTGTGAAAAGTAGTTTCCAAAGAATGTTTTTTATGAAAGATATTGTTTAGAAATATATTTTTAAATGTGTTATTCCCCATTGAAATGATTTGAAAAATGAAACACATGAGAATCCTTGGAAACTTAGGTGAAGGTGTAATATCGAGCCTCATCTATTAGTATTGTTAGGGGGTTAAATTTCTTGGGTGTTCCTCTATTACCTAGGACAAGTGTCCAAGTTATGCGAAATTGAAATTGTGGGGGGGGGGGGGGGTTTACTCATGTGATGTTCCCCTATTTCTTAGGCCCCATGTCCTAGGAACTTGAGTATGCACTAGTATTGTTAAGGGTATGAGAATTCCAACTAAACTGACTTGTTGTGATCCTAGTCATGTTTACCATTGTTCTTTCAATTGTACTAATTTGGATTTGATATAATTTAATTAATAAAATATAAATGGTTTGTTGGATTTATTCTTTAAAACTATGTTCCCTAGATTTTTTTTATAACTATGAAAAAGGGGAAGTTTTTACCATGATTTTGATATTAAACTATTTAAATTATTATAATGTCTTTCTTTCTTAAAATTGAGAACAATGGGATTATTGTATAGAGACTTGATATGGAACACCTGGGTGGGATCCTACTGATCCTATTTAGGTCACAAACTACATAATCCTTCAGGTGAGTGTAGATATTATATTTTCTTTTGATGCAGGAAAGGGAGAGGGTCCACAGTTAGGTAGTGAGGTTCATGACAGCTGGGTATGGGTAGATGGTAGTGAGATGATGGGGTTTTTCTATATATCACCTAGAGTATTTTTCTCTAGTTTAGTTGTTAGACATTTATTTTGGGTCTTTATCTGTCTTCTGTTAAGTTGTATCACCACCGTTGTATCTCTAGTTTATGGAATTTGTTTTAGTTTTTATTTGCATAGTATCTATGTATATGCCATATATCTTGTTTTAGGTTGGGAATAATCATTCCATCTGGTAGTTTTTTATTTCCCGGGTGCTAATCAACCATCCATGGGGATCAGGAATTCCTTTAAGGTCAGTGTATAATTGGTTTGGGTACCAATTTAGAGGGAATCCTAGGTCAGTTCAATATAATTTGTATCAGATGTGGTCTTTCCTTCAGTTTTGTTATCATGGGATGTATGGTATAAAGGAGATAGGACTTTCTAGGAATAAATTGGAGGTTGTGGTGAGTTACTAGACAAATATTTCTATGATGAGCCTAAAGTTACAATATGATATTTGGATTTGTGTCTCCTGTGTTGGGGTTCATTCTTGATATCAGTTCCTACTCATAGTTTTATAGTTTAAACTAAGATTATATTGTTATCTATTCATTTAATTCTATTTTTGGGGGTGTAGAAACATGACTATGAGACGTCTTCCATGGGATTCATAGGAGGTTGTAGCGAGAGATTCTCTTCAAGGTAATCCTCATCCAGATCATATTATTTTAGAGGCTATAATGTAACATCTTGTTACTATTTTTAGGTATTACTAATCCCATATTTTTGAACTTTCTTTGGTTGGGTTTTTTTGGGGTTGATTTGGATGAAATTATGAAATTTTTGGATGTTTCTGGACTAGTTCATGGTTGTTACACAACTGACATACAATATTCCAAACTATGCACCCTTCTAATGTAAATTGGAAAAAATTGGATAGTTGGATTTTCACATCTTGAAAAATATTTTACAAAACCTACACCCTTTTTGATTAAAATATGTGGCCCATATAAAACAGGCACATGGATTGCACACATTTTGTATAAACCGTGTGCCCCTGCCTAGAAAACTATGCAGTCGGGTTTTTCTTTAATCTGAATTTTTATTAAAATTTTCTAAACCCCTCTTTTTGGTCCTAGATGGACCTAATTCAATCCAAAATGATTTATCCATTCCTTGTAGCTCCTAATAATATTTCTTTCCACCTCATATCCCTCAAAAAATTGATTCAAGTTTTGATGAATGCTCTTCAATCTTCTTGTGGTTAGTTTCCTCATCCCGGTCTTATTCTCCTAGAGTCTCTCTTCTTCTCTCTAGGTTTCCATGGATCCCTATATTGATTTATGTATATAATACCCTCTATTTTGGGATCTTAAACCTTGGTTTTATTTCCATTTTCAGGATATTAATTCTTCATGTACAAATCCCCATTAGGGTTTGAATTTTCAAGATCTATTGGATTCAGAGGTAGGTTGTTCTGTTACGATGCACAATTTATATTAACCCTACATTTTTTTTAATTTCAATTGTTTGAATTAAATTAAATTTCTTGGTTTGGATTAAGTATGGCAACCCTGCTTTTAATACAAACTTATTACATAAAACTTCACTTGTTACAATAAAGAAGATCGAGAGGTTTAGTGTCTTTGGGGCATAGGATCATTACATATAATCTTAAAACATGAAATACAACATATTTATTGAAAACTTCCTTTACATGACCACTACATTCCCTCATACTTAGCATTGCATGGGATAACCCGAGGACATGCATAAGAAAAGCGTGAGCTATAAAGCCCAGTAAGGGAGTACACATGGAATAACATGAGGAGTAAAATACATTTTAGATAATAGGCATATCAATAGAGAATAAAATAAACATGAACATAAAGGCATGATAAAGCATGATAATCATAACATGGAAATTTGGAAACAACACTTATCATGGAATTATCATGAGTTAAGGCTCATTGCACATGGAGCATGCATAAATCCTCATTGCACATAAAGCATGATTAAACCCTAATTGCACTTGAATTAGCATGAGTCAACACTCATTGTACATGATGTATAATGATACTATACTTTACCCAATGCATTGGAGCACTATAAGGGCGCACCCTTCTTAAACATTTCATTTCATGCATAAGTGTGCCACATGGATCATAAAACATGGATTCATAAAACATAATTATTTATTCCACGATAATGGAATGTGAAATTCATACATGAAACTTTGTAATCAATATGTAAATGTGCATAAAGGTGAATACCCTTTATGGAGAAATGGGCATGGTATCCACTACACAATGACATTGGCTTAGAAAATCAGTGCGATTTCGGCAGCGTAACGGCGTGACATAAGAATTCATAAAAAATGGTTGATGAGAGAGAAAGGGGTTCCTCATCATATTTATATGTAATGGACAGTAAGGAGGTCATATAGATACATGTCCCAACAATTGTAATGGAATTTAGATTCATGATACAAAATTATTGTTTGAATGTAAAAGAAGAGAGAGAAGTTCCTTTCGGAATTTCGGCATAGTAATGGGTGTACATGGGAGGCATTTAATGAGAGAGAAATGGGGTCTCCCATCATTCAAAAAATAATAGGGCAGTACGGGGGAGGTGAGAAACCATACCCCAACATTCATAATTGAAATTAAAAGGGTAATACAACTTAAAGAAAATTGACAAAAATGAGAAAGGAAGAATAACCCTTACTTGGAAGTGTGCTTCCAAAGGCTTGAGAGAGGCTTGAGAGAGGATTATTGGGAGCTTGGGGCACCTTGGGAGGATTCTAGAGAGATTAGGGCAGAGGTTGGATGAACTCCAAAGGCTTTGAGTGAGGAGGAACTGGGAGGTTGAGTGGGTTTATATAGAAAAGGTGAGGGAATTCTTTATTATTTAGGTTTGGATCCCCTTACATTAAATTAATCCAAACCAAAAACCAGCCCATGGTTTTTGCCCATGGTTTTTGGAAAAGGGAAGAGGAAAACAATATTTTATAAGGCCAAAGTCCGAACTTCTTAAAATAATAAGGTTGCTTATGTGGAGGTGAGTCACACTCCCATGGAAATTAATTTAAAAAGACAAGGTGTTTAATAAGTCTTGAGGGGTCCATTAATGCTTTAAAAAGTAAGTCAAACAAACCCAAAATCACATTATTTTAATGGTAAAACATATATTGGCCGAACATAAATCTTATATTATTTTATTACATCACTATTGGGTCATTATGATGTCATAAAACACATTATATATTTAAACAATATTTAATTTTTACCCAAAAATTTGACTGTCTCAAAAAATTATGAAAAATTCGCCGTTGGATAATTTCAATATCATAATTCCAGAAATAACATTTATTTTATCTAAATAGTTTTCTAAATATGTTAATTTTCACTTTTAAAATAAAAACTGATATTCATCAAAAATTCACAGGTTTTGACAGAAATGGCTTTCAAACCTTAATAAAAATTATAATTGCATTCATAAAATTATAAGATCATTTATATTTAATAAAAATTAATTTAATAATAATATTTTATTAAAATATTATTTAATTCAAAAATACCTTAATTTAATAAAATAGAATTCTTAATTAAATAATAACTAAAAACACTATTTTTACTTTAAAAACTATTTACAATGTATCAAAAATGACAAGGAGGTATTTTCATTATTATATAAAAAAAATATACATGAACATAGTACTAGAGATTTGTTACATAACCCCTTAAAACAGCCGCATAAGACCTAAGGGTAAGGTGTGTAATGGTGACAGACTCTTGGGGTGGCTCGTATAACATCGCTCGAGTGGTAATTTCTATCAACTTCCGCTTATCCCGTAGACAGTCCTGTTCGATCTTAACATGGTGAAGCTCATCTTGGGCTTGGTCAAGAGCGAAGCCCAAGGATACCACCTCTTTTCCGAGCTCTGAAAAATGGGCTTCATATGGAGAAATACTACTGGATGATGCCATCGCTTCTTTTGTCTGAGTAAATTGGATTTGTTAAAGTCCTACATTTATACTAATCATGTGATCGTTGTTCAATGGCTATATTAGCAACAGTCAAAATTATTATCTTGAAACCAAAGAATTTGACAATTTATATAAACATAAAAATACATTTAATTAGATCAAGAGGGATTTCCATTAATGAAACTTTGGGTCGTTACAATATTCCCCCCTTAAGAAATTTTTCCCCCAAAATTTTCCTTTTCCCAGACTAAAACAGATGTGGGTAACTAAGCTTCATCATTTCCTCCAATTCCCAAGTCGCTTCTTCAAACTTGTGGTTTCTCCACAACACCTTGACGAGGGGCATTGTCTTACTTCGCAGAACTTTTTCTCTACGATCTAAGATCTTCAATGGTTGCTCCTCATAAGAGAGATCATCTTCCAATTGCACCACCTTAGAAGAGAGTACATGTGAAGGGTCCGGTATGTACTTCCTTAAGAGGGATACATGAAAGATATCATGCACTTTGGCCATGGTAGGTGGAAGTGCTAGTCGATAGGCCACAACCCCGACATGATCAAGAATCTCGAAGGGGACGATGTACCTTGGACTTAACTTCCCTTTCTTTCCAAACCTCAAGATCTTCTTCTACGGAGATATGCGTAGAAAAACCATGTCTCCAAATTTAAACTCAAGGTCTCATCGATGGTTATCTGCATAACTCTTCTGTCGACTCTGGGCTGCCTTGATATGCTGCTGAATGGTTTTCACATTCTCTACCATTTCCTCGACCATTTCTAGTCCAAGCATCTTACGTTCACCGACCTCATCCCAAAATGCCGGTGTTATACAACTTTTCCCTTATAGGGCTTCATATGGTGCCATTTTTATGCTTGAGTGGAAACTATTGTTATAAGAGAACTCAACCAGAGGAAGATGTTGATCCCTTCCTCCTTTAAAGTCCATTGATCATGCTCTCAACATGTCCTCAAGTGTTTGTATAGTCATCTTGGATTGGACATTAGTTTGAGCATGATAGGCTGTACTGAAGTTCAGTTCAGTATTCAGAGCATGTTGAAGACTCTTCCAAAACTTAGAGGTGAATCTTGGATCTCGGTCTGACACAATAGATAGTGGTACTCCATGTATCCTTACCACTTCCCTGATATATATCTGTGCCAGTTGATCTAAAGAGAAATCCTCCCGTATAGCAATGAAGTGTGCAGTCTTTGTAAGATGATCCACAACAACCCAAATTGCATTGTTGCCTTTGGATTTCCTTGGAAGTCCGGTGACAAAGTCCATGGTGATGTTCTCCCATTTCCATTATGGTATGGGAAATGGTTGCATCATCCCCTTAGACTTTTTCCTATTTGATTACACTTGCTGACACACCAGGCACTTTGATGTATATTCAGCGATCTCCTTCTTCATGTTATCCCACCAAAAGTTTTCTCAGAGATCTCGATACATCTTTGTACTCCCTGGGTGAATAGAGAAATTTGAACTATGTGCATCATCCAAAAGTTCCTTCTTCAGCTCCGGATGTGATGGAACACATATTCTTTTCCCAAACTTCACAATTCCTTCTTCATTAACATTAAACTCTGAGGATTTCCCTTTTTTGATTACTTCCACTTTTTGCTGAATTCCCACATCATCCTTTTGAGCATCCTTTAACCTTTACAAAAGAGATGGTTGATCAATCATTTGTGAAAGTATTGATGATGTTCCCTTCTCTATGATTCCTATGTCCATCTTTATCAAGTCTAAGAAGATTAGATCCTTCTCAATTCTCATCGTTGATAGAATCGCTGGGTCCTTTCTACTTGGGGAATCTGCCACCTTGTTCGCTTTCCCAGGGTGGTAATGTATTGAGCAGTCATAATCCTTGATGAGCTCTATCCATCTTCTCTGGTGCATATTAATCTCTTTCTGTGTGAATATATATTTAAGACTCTTGTGGTCAGTATATATCTCACATTTTTCTCCATAGAGATAATGCCTCCAGATTTTCAAGGCAAAGATCACAACCGCCAAATCTAGATCATGTGTTGGATAGTTTCACTCATGGATTTTCAACTACCTTGAGGCATAGGATATCACTTTATCATTCTGCATCAGCACACAACCTAAGTCCTTCTTTGAAGCATCACTGAATACCACAAAAAGTTCCCCACTTGTGGGTAAAGTGAGCACGGGCGCAGTGATAAGCCTCCTCTTCAACTCCTTGAATCTTTATTCGCATTCATCACTCCAAGAAAACTTTACTAACTTCTGAGTTAGCTTGGTAAGAGGTTTGTACAATCATGAGAAATTCCTCACAAATTGTCGATAATATCTAGCTAACCCCAAGAAGCTACAGATATCCGTTACCGATGTTGGCCTCGACCATCCCTCAATTGCATATGTTTCGGAGGGATCCATAGATATCCCATTGCTTGTGATGATATGGACCAAGAATGAGACCTCCTTCAACCAGAACTCACACTTTCTGTACTTTTCATAGAGCTTCTCCTTACGCAAAGTCTCTAGTACAATTCTTAAATGCTCCTCATGATCCTCCTTGGGTTTGGATTATATTAGAATGTAATCTATAAATACTACCACAAATTTGTCGAGGTAATCTCTAAAGACTCTATTCATTAAGTCCATGAAGATTGCTGGAGAATTAGTGAGTCTGAAATTCATTACTATTAATTCATACTGCCCGTATCTTGTGTGAAAATAAGTCTTGGGGATATCTTCCTTATTCACCCTTACTTGATAATATCCCGACTGCAAGTCCACCTTGGATAAGTATTGTGCTCCACACAACTGATCAAACAAGTCATCAATTCGTGGGAGAGGATACTTGTTCTTTACCGTGAATTTGTTAAGTTCACGATAATCGATGCAAAGCCGCATTGACCCATGCTTTTTCTGGATGAAGAGGACTGGTGAACCCCATGGTGAAGCACTTGGGCGTATAAACCATTTATCCAGATTCTCCTATAGTTGTTTCTTCTACTCTTTAAACTCAACAACAGCCATTCTATATAGATTATTGGATATTGGTAATGCCCCGGGTATAAGTTCAATTAAGAACTCAACATCTATTCTAGGAGGAATACCAGGCAGTTCCTCGGGAAACACTTCTGCGAATTCCCTCACAATATGCATTTCTTCAAGGATGGTTTCTTCCTTGGACTCAATCATCTGAGCCAGATACGCGTACTCATAGGGCAGTAATATCCATGCTTGAGATGATGGAGCTAAAGGAGATTCATCTTCCTCCTGACACTTGTAAAGAATCGATGGTCGATTCTCCATATGGAGTGTGATTTCTCTCTCCCGAAAATTTATGTTGGCTCTATATAAGGAAAACCAATCCATTCCAAGAATTGAGTCAAATTCCACCAGAGGGAGTATGATGAGGTTTGCCGAGAAATTAAATCCACAGATTATAACAGGGGAGGACTTATACTCATGGGATGCAATGATTTCCGCATTTGTCGTACTCACCGACATCTTCACTTCCATGATTTGTGGTGGTGCTGGGATTGTTCTACTAAACTTTAGAGATATAAAAGAATGCGTAGAACCTGAATCAAAAAGTACGTTTTCTATTCATGAATGAATAACTAGTGTACCTATCACCACTTTGTTGTCGGGGTTCACTTCGGCAGAAGTGATGGAAAAATATCTTCCTTCCTACCTTGTAGGTTGTTGGTTTCCTCCGAAGACCCTTGGATTAGGGCAATGATTTGCAAAATGACCCGGTTCTTTGAATTTGTAGCATTGAACAATGCGTTGAGGTTCGAACGAAGCGATCCTCTCCTCTGTCGCAGCCGCGGGTCTTTCTTGCCTACAATTAACAGCTAAGTTCCCTTCTCTTCCACACCTGAATCATTTCCTCGTCCCTTTAAGGCAATTTACAGGGTGCTTCTTCCCGCACTTTTGGTAAGTGGGGTGCTGGATCTTCTGAGCACCGTTGGATTTATCCATCAGACCGCCAACAATGAATTCCACCTTACGCTTCTTTTCACCATGATACCCCTGTGATTCCCCGATCTCCATTTCGACCTTGAGGGTACATCAGACAATTTCCTCATAGCTGTCGAAGTCACGAATTTCTAATGCTTTCCGAAGGCTAGGCTTCAGCCCACCAAAGAAGCGGTCAACTTTGAATTCAGGGGTAACGACAAAGACGGAAGAGTAATGTTCAATCCTTGTGATGTTTTCCTTGTACCATCCAATAGATTCTTCATATTTTTTCTTGAGGGAAGGGAAGTCCCTTTCCATCTTAAGCCAGAGGGTGCGCGGAAAATATTTATCGAGAAACATCTTCCGGAAATCCTTCCATTCCAATGCCTCGATCTCCTCCTCATGCTTTATATTTTTGATCAACGTCCACCATTGATCAGCTTCACCCTCCATATGATAAGCCATCAGGAGAACCTTCTCTTGTTCAGAACATTTAAGGATGGAGAAGATCTTTTCAATGGAGTTGATCCATTGTTCATCGATCGTGGGATTAGATGATCTACTAAAAGTAGGAGGGCTTTGTCTGATGAAGCTCTCGATAGCAACTTGTTATTTCTTAGGGGGGGTTGAAAATTCCTCTTGACCCATGTTTCTATTTAAAACTTGAGTTAGCTGAGAGAGAAGCATGACAAAGTTCGCGATTCTTGCTCCCATTGGATTGGGCATCTCATTAGTACAGTCATCACACTGATCTTCACAACGGCTGTTAGCCCGAGTCCTCCTATTACCGGACATTGGATGGAATAAATGGAAAGTTAGGGGTAACACATAAAGGGTAATCCAAAGACAAAAGTTGATGACTTATAAATAAACTTTTATTTCCTTAACTCATGAGTCTATAGGTTTCAATCTAGGATTTTCATGATCTAGTTTCTAACATATATTCTTAGGGGAATTTTTTTTAATTCCCTTAATAAGGGTTCATACTAAGCTTGTGAATTTATCAAAACATATCCCCCGGGAGATTCGTAACCAAGAGTGCAGCAAGGACTGTTGTCGTGCACCAATTCCCGTTCGAGTCTAGCTCAAAGCGGTGTTTTCGGGTTTTACCCCTAGGATAGATATGTGCCAGAGCCACCTCTACCTGATCGTATCCAAACAGGGATGTATTTGTTTGATAAACCACTTACTCAGTACTTACCCAAACTTAGGGATGTTTTTATTATACTTAGTCTTGTATCTAAGTCTTTACTAGGGTTTCCTAATCCCAAAAATAACTAAACCTATCCTCTGATACCAACTATGACAACCCTACTTTTAATACAAACTTATTACATAAAACTTCACTTGTTTCAAAAAAGAAGATCGAGAGGTTTAGTGTCTTTGGGGCATAGGATCATTACATAAAATCTTAAAACATGAAATAAAACATCTTTATTGAAAACTTCCTTTACATGACCACTACATTCCCTCGTACTTAGCATTGCATGGGATAACCTGAGGACATGCATAAGAAAAGGGTGAGCTATAAAGCCCAGTAAGGGAGTACACATGGAATAACATGAGGGGTACAATACATGTTAGACAATAGGCATATCAATAGAGAATAAAAGAAACATGAACATAAAGGCATGATAAAGCATGATAATCATAACATGGAAATGTGGAAACAACACTTATCATGGAATTAGCATGAGCCAAGGCTCATTGCACATGGAGCATGAGTAAATCCTCATTGTACATAAATCATGAGTAAACCCTAGTTGCACTTGAATTAGCATAAGTCAACACTCATTGCACATGACGTATAATGATACTATACTTTACCCAATTCATTGGAGCGCTATAAGGGTGCACCCTTCTTAAACATTTCATTTCACGCATAAGTGCGCCACATGGATCATAAAACATGGATTCATAAAACATAATCATTTATTCCATGATAAAGGAATGTGGAATTCATACATGAAACTTTGTAATCAATAAGTAAATGTGCATAAAGGTGAATACCCTTGATGGAGAAATGGGCATGGTATCCACTACACAATGACATTGGCTTAGAAAATCAGTGCGATTTCAGCAGCGTAACGACATGACATAAGAATTCATAAAAAATGGTTTATGAGAGAGAAAGGGGTTCCTCATCATATTTAAATGTAATGGACAGTAAGGAGGTCATATAGATACATGTCCCAACAATTTTAATGGAATTTAGATTCATGATACAAAATTATTTCTTGAATGTAAAAGAAGAGAGAGAAGTTTCTTTTGGAATTTCGGCATAGTAACAGATGTACATGGGAGGCATTTAATGAGAGAGAAAGGGGGTCTCCCATAATTCAAAAAATAAGATGTCAGTATGGGGGAGATGTGAAACCATACCCCAACATTAATAATTGAAATTAAAAGGGCAATACAACTTAAAGAAAATTGACAAAAATGAGAAAGGAAGAAAAACCCTTACTTGGAAGTGTGCTTCCAAAGGATTGAGAGAGGCTTGAGAGAGGATTCTTGGGAGGTTGGGGCACCTTGGGAGGATTCTATAGAGATTAGTTCAGAGTTTGGACGAACTCCAAAGGCTTTGAGTGAGGAGGAAGTGGGATATTGGGTGGGTTTATATAGGAAAGGTGAGGGAATTCTTTATTATTTAGGTTTGGGTCCCCTTACGTTAAATTAATCCAAACCACAAACCAGACCATGGTTTTTGCCCATGGTTTTTGTCAAAGGGAATATGAAAACAATATTTTATAAGGCCAAAGTCCTTACTTATTAAAATAATAAGGTTGATTATGTGGAGGTGAGTCACACTCTCATGGAAATTAATTTAAAAAGACAAGGTGTTTAATAAGTCTTGAGGGGTCCATTAATGCTTTGAAAAGTAAGTCAAACAAATCCAAAATCACATTATTTTAATGGTAAAACATATATTGGCAGAACATAAATCTAATAGTATTTTATTACATCACTATTTGGTCATTATGATGTCATAAAACACATTATATATTTAAACGGTATTTAATTTTTAGCCAAAACATTGACTGTCTCAGAAAATTATGAAAAATTCACCATTGGATGATTTCGACATCCTGATTCCATAAATAACATTTATTTTATCAACATAATTTTCTAAATATGTTAATTTTCACTTTTAAAATAAAAACTTACATTTATAACAAATTCACGGGTTTTGACAGAAATGGCTTTCAAACCTTAATAAAAATTATAATTTCATTCATAAAATTATAAGATCATTTATATTTAATAAATATTAATTTAATAATAATATTTTATTAAAATATTATTTAATTCAAAAATCCCTTAATTTAATAAAATATAATTATTAATTAAATAATAACTAAAAACACTAATTTTACTTAAAAATATTTACAATGTATAAAAAATGACAAGGAGGTATTTTCATTATTATATACAAAAAAAATATACATGAACATAGTACTAGAGATTTGTTACATAACCCCTTAAAACAGCCGCATAAGACCTAAGGGTAAGGTGTGCGATGGTGACCGACTCTTGGGGTGGCTCGGATAACATCGCTCGAGTGGCAATTTCTATCAACTTCCACTTCTCCCATAGACGGTCCCGTTCGAGCTTAACATGGTGAAGCTCAGCTTGGGCTTGGTCAAGAGCTAAGCCCAAGGATGACACCTCTTTTCCGAGCTCCGTCAAATGGGCTTCATATGGATCAAGTCTACTGGATGATGCCATCGCTTCTTTTGTCTGAGTAAATTGGATTTGTTAAAGTCCTATATTTATACTAATCATGTGATCACTGTTCAACGGCTATATTAGGAACGGTCAAAATTCTTATCATGAAACCAAAGAAGTTGAAAATTTATATAAACATAAAGAGACATTTAATTAGATCAAGAGGGATTTCCATTAATGAAACTATGGCTCGTTACATTAAGTGTTTTTAAAAAATTTTATTTGAAAATCCAAATTCCATTGAATTGGGGTTTTTCAGAAAAATGGGGTTTTTGGCATGAAATTGGAAAACTCCCAATTTAATTGAATTGGGGAATGTTTATGGAAATTTGTAAAATTTAAATTATGTATTTGATGTAAATTGTTTCTGTTAAATTAATATTGAGTTTAATTGTGGAATTTTTTTTAAAAATAAAATTTTGAAAAACCCAAATTCTATTGAATTAGGGGTTTGTGATAAAATTTATGGAACAATATGAAAATTAAATTGATGATTTTAATTGTGAAATTGATTGTGAAATTACATGAATTGGTTTCAAATACTTATTTATGAAAAATGGATTAAAAATGGTTTGACGGAAACCTTGGGGTTTCTTATTTGTAAAAAGGAATGTTTTTGATTAAAATCCCATTATGGGTTTTAAGAGAAAAATTAGCATATTTGAAATGGTTAGTGGGATTTAATTGTATTTTAAAAAATTGTGAAATAAATTTCCCATCATTATTTTTTGTACTAGATAACATGGATGCCTTAGGTAGTTAGTGGGTTATTTTGGGCGGAACATTATGATTTACAATGTTATAAAACATCATATTAGCACATTCCATTCCTTAGGTGATGGTGATGAGTCCTATTTAGCCTTAAGACCAAAGGGGAATATGTATATATTTTTCATTAGACAGTTTCAGGTCCCTATATCCTAGAACCATCATACCTATTTTAAATATGACCATGTTACTCACATATTTTTATTTAAAATTTATATATTCCATTGTTGTAAAATGTTTTACATGACTTTTGAATTTATATAAACTGTTTTATATAAAAGTGTTTATTTAAGAAATTTTTGAAAAGTTCCATTTGTGTAAAGAACCCCTTTGTTTAAAGGTAATTCCATCTTTTGAAATGTATTTCCATCATTTGAAATGTGAATCATGAATTTCTAAAGTATTTATGTCCTTTGAAATGTAAAGAATGATTTTATTAAATATGATTTTAAAATACGAAACCTATTTATTAGAAAATTGAAATCACTTTCTTGGTTAATTTGATATTGGAATCTTATTTTGTAATCCTTGGGTGAAATCCTATTTGGATTTTTCTCAAACCATACTTGTGACTTCAGGTGTTTTGTAGATTATCTTCTTCTAAGATCGACCAAGGGAAAAAGATCACTTGGAGGTGGTTATAGCTGTTGATCCGTGGTCTCAGTGAGTTAATCCTTAGTGAATTAGGTAGTTTTACTATTTTATTGTACTTGGTTGTATTAATTGGGTTTTTATACCTATTTTAATTCTAGTAAATTACTCCCTGTGGATTTTATTTTGTATGTATACTAATTTGAAATATTTTGTCCGCATTGTTTGTCGAAAATTTGTTCCCACCTTCTTTGTGTATGATACCAGGTGCTAGTCATCAACTCATGGGGATCGGTAATGACCTTCAGGCTATGTTAGAACCAACTCAGTTATCAAGTTACCTAGGGTACCCAGGTTGGTTTGTGACAAAGTGGTATCAAAGGTGCAAGTTTTTCATCTTGCCTTGAAGTCAACATACAATTGTGAAATCTTATTGAGACTTAGGAGGTAGTTTCGATTGATTACCTATCTAGATATCATCACAATGAACCTTAATTAACCAAGGGTGTTTAGGGAAATAATTATTGTGTATTAATTATACCCTTTTCCTTATTTTTATTTGGATAGAGTGAATTCCAAATCTTATTTGTTCTATCTATTGTGATTAATTTCCTTTGTTTCTCTCTTTGAGTGTTACCTATTGTATTCCTTGATGTCTGATAATGTTTTATAGCATCATGAATCTGATAAGTTGTGAAAATTAGATCTAGGAGGAATATGATACTAAAACTCAGTGAGATAATCCTTTTGGGTATTTGAATCTGGTTGAGGTGATTGTGTTCATTGTTAAAGCTCTAGGACATGCACCACATCCAGTTCCTATTTAGGGTCCATTTTTGAAACCTTAGAGGGGCGTTTTAAAGATTTATTCTCAATAGTTCCTCTGCCCAAAGACATCACTGTTTAAAGGATCAAATTATCTTCAAGAGGCTGAGTAATGGTTTAGCATGATGGAGCATTTTTTTTGGGTTCTTGGAAACACCTGATGAGATCAAAGTGAAGTGTGGAACCTTTGTTCTAGAAGGACTGAGAAGGAGATGGTGGGAAACTATGGGGAAAATTAACAAACATGAGGGATTTGAGTTGAAATACTTTAAAGTTCTTTTTACCAACTAGTTCTATCAAGATTGGATATGTTTGGCCAAGTATATGGATTTTTTTAGACTTGATAAGGCTTATAGGACTGTGACAGAGTATGAAAACTGTTTTTCTGAGCTCATGCATTTTTCACCTGATATTTTATCAAATGAAAAGATGGAGGCTTGAAGGTTTGATTTGTGACTTAGTAAGGGTATTTTTTCTCTGTTTTTCTTTCTAAAGATACCTTCTTGTGACAATGTTCTAGATAGAGCACTTATGGTTGAAATGGACATGGCTGGAAAGTCAGGGTTTCAAGATCTTCTTTCTCTCTGAGTGGTATCATGATTTCCTTTAAGGGAAAGCAGAAGCGTGATGATTTTCAGGGAATTTATCTATAACAAGGTCATTCTAGACCTCCTGAAGTATCAATAATAGGTCCTTTTATTTTCTAATAGTGTCGAAATCTAGGACATTTAAAGTGGGTTTTCGCCGAGGCACCCAAGAACTGTGGCTCCTACAGATGATTAGGGAACTTGAAGTGATTCATCCAGATTTATTCCACTCCTTATAGTAGAAGGGTATCATCATATCCTCCTAAAACTATACAAAAACTAGATGTTTCATTTATAAAAGGGTTCTAGCCACAAACATACAGAATAAAACTTCTTCACACAATGGATGAGTCTCCAGAGGAAGAAGATATCTGTCCAGCGATCGTGAGAGGTACCATTACTATAGCTTCGTCATTAGTGACGTCCCAATTTTATACTGGTGCATATAATTTTTTATTTCAACTCATGTTTTCAATATTATAAATATTTATATAGAACTTTTATCTTGTGTAATGGATATTACTACACCCCTTGGTACGAAGAGAGAGTAGGGTCTCTGTGGTCCAGCTTATGTCTTCTCTCTGTCTAATTTTGAGCTGGATTTAATCTTTCTGGTTCTCAAAATAAAACCTCTTAATTCCATTTTTAGGATGAATTGTATCATTTCCAATAAATCCCTGATTTATAGTTAACTTTGATGAGTATCCTTTACTACACATAGTGGGGTGTCTTGTGTCTTTCAAGGAGAATGAGACCCAAGGTCGAGCAGATATAGATCTTCTTATCTGATGTTGGGGAAAGTAATATTAGTTTTTTATTTTGATATGGAGCTAAAATCTTTGTGAGGTTATCTCCCTCCAATTATTATTGAGTTTCTTGACATGTTCCCTTATGACTTTTTCAACCAGTAAGGGAGGTTGAGTTTTTTATTGAATTAATGGTTGGTATTTAACTAATTTTTATTACCTCTTACCACATATCACCAGATGAACTAAAAGAGTTGAATTCCTATTTGGATGATATTTTAGAGAAAGTATTTATATGCCTAATTGTGTCACCTTGGGCGACACCAGTTCTCTTTTCTAATAATGTTGATGGTTCACTTCATATATGTGTTTATTACCAAAAAAACCAATCACGTTACAGTGAAGAAAAAGTATCAATTTCTATGTATTGATGACTTGTTTGATCAGTTGAAAGGGGAAAAGTGGTTCTCAAAGATTTATCTTTTTTCTAGTTACCATCAGTTGAGGATAAAATAATACGACATTCAGAAAACCTGATTTTAGAGAACGTACAGTCATTATGAGTACCTTGTTATGCCCTTTGGTCTAACCAATTATCCTACAATTTTCGTGGAGTTAATGAATAAGATTTCTATGAGTATCTTTATACCTTTGTGGTAGTATTTTTGTACGACATCCTTATTTACTCTATGTCTAAGGAGGATCATGTGCATTATATGAGAATAGTTTTGAGTTTGCTATGAAATCATTGAATTTATTCTAATATTTAAAAGTATAATTTCTAGATTTGAGAAGTGAAAATATTAGGACACATGGTGTCAGAACATGGAATTTCAGTTGATCCTGAAAAGGCGAAAGATGTTGTGAAATCGGAACAACCACATAATGTCTTCAAGATCTAAAGATTCTTAGGTCTAGTTGGTTATTATCATAGCTTCGTTATGGTATTCTCAAAACTCTATTATCCAATGACTACTATAACTCATAATGGAGTAATGTTTTCTCGGAATGATAAATGTTAGAGTTATTTTGCTGAACTGAAACGTATTTTGAATACTATGCCAGTGTTGACTCTTCTAGAGGCTAGATAGGGATATGTGGTCTTCTATGATTCATTGGTTTTAGGCTTAGGATATGTTCTTATTAAAGGTGATCATGTCATTGCCTATAGATCTAATCATCTTAGGCCACACAAGAATAATTATCTAACCCATAACCTTGAACCCGCATCTTTGATGAACACACTTAAGAGTTGGTAGCATTAATTTTTTGGAGAAATGTTTACCATGTTTTTAAACAAAAAATATTGGGTTATATCTTTTCTCAAAAATATTTGAATCTCCACAAGAGGCATTGGGTGGAATACCTACAATCTTTCTATTTTGACATCACCTATACTCTAAGGAAAGGGAATGTCATTGCAGATTATTTTAGTAGGAAACTTCTGAACCAGGTAATGAAAGAATCATAAGAAGAGTAGAATTTTATGGCTCTCTTTGCATAGTTTAATATTGAAGTTTAGGGGAAAGGGGTAGAGGTTTTCTTGGATAGTATCTAGTTGAAATTCACTCTTCTAGAATTGATTCTTCAGGATGAATATTAATGATGAGTTATATGTAATTAAATGATCTATTTTTGGAGGGGATACCATTGCTGAGTGTTAATTATATAAAGAGGGAATTCAATGATTTTAGAGTCATTTTTTGGTAATGTCTATGGTGATGAAATATGTGATGTGGGATTTCTATAGTTCCCAATGGGAAGTGCACCCAGGAACTATGAAGATGTTCTATGACATGTGGAGGCAGTTCTGGTGTCTAGGTATAATGTGAGGAATTTTTGATTTTTTATTTCATTTTTATACATGCCAATAAGTTAAGGATGAACACTAGAAACCTTCGGGTTTTCTTCATAAAATTCCACTCCCTACTTGGAAGTGGGATGATATCTCTATGGACTTTGTGGTTGGGTTGCCTCATAACTAGAGGAAGAAGAATGAGATTTTGGTTGTGATTGATCATCTGACTAAATCAGCTCACTTGTTATCTATTCATGACACAACCAAAGTTGGGGAGATGGGAAATATCTATGTGAAAGATATATTTGATTTTCACAGAGTTCTATATAATATAGTCTCTATTAGGGATCCTCGATTCACTTCTCTCTTTTAGAGAGGCCTTTAGGAGGAACTAGGATCTCACATCTATTTGATTACATCATACCATACACAATCAGATAAACATATAGAAAAATCTATATAGATTCTTGAGGATAAGCTCCGAACTTGTGTTCTTGACTTTGTTGGGGCTTGGGATGATCATTTAGGGATAGTTGAGTTTTCCTATAACAATAGCTACCAGTCCTTGATCAGGATGGATCATTTTGAGGCCATGTAAATCTCCATTGTATTGGTTGAAGATTGGTGAAAGTTCATCGGTTGGACCAAGTTTGGTGTAAGAGAAGAAAAATAAGATTTAGTTTATTTTTTAGAGAATGTTGATGGAATAGAGATGATATAAATCTCATGCCAATCGTTGTTATAGGCTTTTGGAGTTTTCATTTGGTGACTAGGTGTTCTTGAATGTTTCACCTCAGTTGGGTTATCGATGTCTTGTGAGGCAAGGGAAGCTTGATCCTCATTTTGTGGGACCTTTTGTGGTTGTTGAGTAGGTTGGGAAAGTTTCATATCATTTTGACATACCACCAAAACTGATGCAGATAAATAATATGTTTCATGCATCTTAGATTCAAAAGCATCTATATGATTATCTCATGTTCCATGATGGAGTGATCTTGAGGTTGAACATGATTTATCCATGACTAAAAAACTAGTCAGGATAGTTTATTCTGAAACCAATTTACTTTTTTGGAGGATTATACCTTTGGTTCATGTGCTATAGTAGCAAAGTTCTAAAATTCATGAGATGTGGTAGAGGGAGGCACTGAGGAGAGATAAGTGACCTCATCTTTTTAACATGGAAGCTTTATCATAGGCTTTCTGGGCTAGAAAGTTTCTATGGTTGGGAGGTTGTAACATCTTGTAATAGTTTTCATTTATTTCTAATTCTATATTTTTTTAACTTTATTTTTACGGGTTTTATTTGGGGTTGATTCGGGTGAAATTATGAAATTTTTGGAAGTTTATGGGCTAGTGCATAGTTGGTGCAAGGTTTTTCTAACTATTCACCCTACTACAAAAAATTGGAAAAAATTAGATAGTGGTATTAACATGAATTGAATACAGTTTTACAAATCATGTGCTCTTTTTTAGGAAACTATGTGGCCCAAATAAAACAGGCACACGACTTGTGCATAGTTTGACTAAACCATGCACCACTTTTTAGGAAAGCGTGCAGATGAGTTTTTCCTTAATATGAATTTTTATTAAAATTTCCCAAACCCTTTTTTAGGCCCTTGATCGACCTCCTTTGACCCAAACTGATTTATCCCTTCCTTAGAGCTCCCAAGAAGAGTTCTTGTCCCCTCATATCACTCCTAGAAGTGATTTTAAGCAAGTGGTATGCCCTTTAATCTTCTCTCTATCGGTTTCCTCATCCTGATATCATTCTACCATGATCTCTCTTCTTTTTCAGAGGGTTCCATGGATCCCCATATTGATTTATGTATTTAATGGCATCTTTTTTGGGATCTTAAATCTAGGTTTGATTCCTATTTGTGCGATCTTCATTCTTCATGGACAAATCCCGATTAGGGTTTGACATTTTGAGATATATTGGATTCTGAGGTATGTGGTTATGTTAAGATGCCCAATTTATATTAATCCAAAATTACTTTGTTTAATTTCAATTTTTTGAATTAAATGAAATTTCTTGGTTTTGATTAAATGGATTTCAATTGTTTTATTAGAAAAACCCAATTCCATTGAAATGGAGTTTTTAAGAAAAATTGGTTTTTGGCATGAAATTGGAAAAGCCCCAGTTCCATTTAATTGGGGTGTGTTTATAGAAATTTGTAAAATTTTTATATTTTAATTTTAATTTTGGATTTGATGGGAATTGTTTCAATTAAATTGTTGAATTTAATTTTGAAAAACTAATTTGATGGAAAATTGTGAAAAAACCCAACTCCATTGAATTGGAGGTTTGTGATGAAATTGATGGAATGATATAAAAATTAAATTTATGAATTAAATTGTGAAATGTATTGGGAAATTGCATGAATTTTCTTTAAAATCATTATTTGTTAAAAATGGATTGATTGAATCCTTAGGGTTTTATCTTTTTGAAAAGTCATGTTTTTTATTAAAACACCGTTATGAGTTTTAAAGGATTTTTTTACACATTTGAAATGGAGAATGAGATTTAATTGTATTTTAAGTAGTCCTGAAATAAATTGCAAATAATTTTTTTTACTAGAGAACATTAAATCCTTGTGTATTTAGTGAGTTATTTGGGCAACACTTTATGATTTACAAAATTCTAAAATATCATATCAGTACATCCCATTCCTTAGGCAATGATGATGAGTCCTCTTTGGACTTATGCCCAAAGGGGTGTACGAACATATTTTCTATTTTACAGTGTCCAATCCATATAGTCTAGAACTATAATACCTATTCCACATATGACCATGTTGCCCACTTCTTTGTATTTCAAATGTATATATGCAATTGTTGTAAATTATTTTACATGCCTTGTGAATTTATATAAACTATTATATATAAAAGTGTTCATTTAATCCATTTTTGAAAAGTTACATTTTTTAAAACACCCCTTTGTTTAAATTTAATTCCATCATTTGAAATGTATTTCCATCATTTGAAATGTGAAGCATGAATTGCTAAAGTATTTCCATCCTCTGAAATGTAAAACATGATTTTCTTAAATATGATTTTGAAATGAAAAACTTGTTTATTTATTAATTTAAATCTCTTTCTTGGTTAATTTGATATTGGAATCTTGTTACGGAATACATGGGTGAAATCTTACTGGGATCTGGATCACATCCTACTTGTTCCTTCAGTTGTTTGTAAATTATCCTTTTCTAGGATATAGATAGGGAAAAAGATAACTTGGAGGTGGTTATAGCTATTTATCTATGGTATTGGTGAATTGCATCCTTAGTGAATTGGGATGTTTTACTATTTTATGGTACTTGGTTATAGTAATTGGGTTTTTATACCTGATTAACTTCTATCACATTACTCCCAATGGAGTTTCTTTTGTAGGCATATTGATTTGAAATCTTTTTTTGTGTTGTTTGTATAAAATTCATTCCCACCTTATTTGTGTATTATGTCAAGTTCTAGTCGCTAAACCATGGGGATCAGGAAAAATATTAAGTATATGTTTGGAATGGATCAGTTATCAGTTTACTAGGGCACTTAGGTTGGTTCATGACATATTTAATGTCCAGTTTGGTCTATGGACCATAATGTACCATGAGTTCATAACCAAGATTCTTAGGGATATCCATGATATATAGGAGGCATAGATCAATATTGAGAGTTTATATGTGATAAGACTCCATTATTTAAGGGTATGAATGAACCCAAATTGGTAGAGGAATGGATAGACAAGATTGACCATATATTTGACTTCTCAGAGAAACTTGATGTTTTCAAGGTGAAGTGTGAAACATTTAGGCTTGAGGGTTCTGGAAAGTTGTGGTGGTATTTTACGGTATAGGAAAATCAGTATATAGGATTTGATTGCAAGGTTTTCAAGACCCTCTTCTTTCATTAGTTCTTCCTATAATCTATAATTATGGAAAATTCTACGGATTTACTCTCTTTTCAATAGGGAGAGTGCTTTGTGTTGGAGTAAACCAATCAGTTTGTAGAGGTCATTGGTTTTTCTTTGGAGGTAGTGATAAATGATCAGCTAAAATATTAGAAATAAAAACATGGTTTGTGGCCAGGTATCCAATTGTAGGTATATATGTCAAATCTTACAACCTATGTTGACATGGTAGATAGGATGGTGATGTTATAAATGGATATGGCAGGAAAGATTGACTTATCTGCCCCTTCTCTTCCACCAAGTGGTAGTCATAATTTTGTGTATAGGAAGAAGAGGAAGTTTCATGATTACCATAATAGTGGCGGAGGTGGTTCTAATAGAATTAATCATCTACACCATTATTAGTATCCAATAATTTTTCCCTAACTTCATACTAGTGTGTCTAGGTAGGGAACACTCAGTGTACTTGTCCCACACTTCTGAAGACTTGTAATACTTATTCCCATTAATTCCATTGGTAAAGGTTTTACTAGGATATGTATATACCCCATTATATTCATGGATATTAATATTTAAAGGACACTGTAGCATATTTAGAAGATTTAATGTCCATAAGGATCAATCCACTGGGCTTAGGAGTGAATCAAATTCACACAGTGGATGATTTTTTAGCGAGGTTGATGAAATCCAATTAATAATGAGGGGTACTATTTTTGTTTCATATTCCCTAAAAACTACTTTTTTTTGATACATGTACCTCACACTCATTTATATATTCCCATTTTTTTGATGTACTAAATCTTCTAATGGAGCTAACATCCTTTGTTATAGAGATAGAAACACCCCTCAGAAAGAGAAAAATAGGGTTTCATTGTCTTGTGTGTTCTATATTGATTGTTGATTTGTAGTTGGTCTGAGATTTCTTAGTTCTTGATCGACATCTAATTGATTTCATCATTAAGATATATTGTATAGTTTATTATTACACTCATATTTATTTTTATCATCAGACTGTTTCATTTTCTTCCACTGATGGGAGATCTCAGGTGTTTCAGGGTGAGTGGGATCCGAGGTCTGGTCATATAGTACCTTCCTATCCAAAGATCAGGATCTTATTGTCTACAATTGCAGTCAATCACAATAATATTTTCCCTCTTAGTGATCTTCCATTGGTTGTTAAGTACTTACATGATTTTCTCCTAGATTGATTCTTTAGTATTCCTCTAGAACGGGTGGTAGAGTTTATGATTTATTTGGTGCTGGGTACACAATGGATCTAGATACCCTCTTATCATATGCCACCTATTTATATAAAATATTGCAAGATCTAGTTAGATGATTTGAAGGAGAAAGGTTTTGTTCACCACAGTGTTTCACCATGGGAATCCCCCATGCTCTTTTCCAAGAAGGATGCTGGTTCACATTTTTTGTGTGTGGACTATCGGAAGTTAAACTGGGAGAATGTTAAGAATAATTAACTATTTCCCCTTGTGGAATAATTATTCTATTATTTAAAGGTGGTGAAGTGGTTTTCTATGATTAATCTTCTTTTGTATTATCATCATCTTTAGGTTCGAGTATCTGATATTATGAAGACCACTTTCTGAAGCAGGTATAACTACTATGAATATATTGTAATTCCTTTTGGTTTGACAAATGATCCCATAGTTTTTATGGATTTTAAAATTCATATATTCTATAAGTACCTCAACACCTTTGTTATGGTGTTTGGGGATGATATCTTGGGGTTTTAATGATTTGATCATAATCATGAGAACCATTTGAAGTTGGTTTTAGAGATCCTGAGGAGTCAACACCTTTATGGAAAAATTTAAAAATGAAAGTTATGGATATGATAAGTAAAGTTCTTGGGACATGTGATTTTAGAACAAAGACACTTAGTCATTCATGAGATGGTAAATGATGTATTGTCCTGATAAGAGATACAAAACCTCTTCAAGATATATATCTTCCTTGGTATAGTTGTATAAAATTAGTAGTTCATTAATTATTTCTCAAAGTTATCATCACCCTTGACTACACTTAACAAGAAAGTGGTGAAGTTCACAAGGGATGAAAAATTCTAGACTATTTTGATGAGTTAAAATGGATTCTGACATCAACTCCTATTTTGATCCAATCTAAGCTCGATAATGGGTATGTGATGTACTGTGATGCTTCTGGTGCTAGTTACTGTTTTATTCCTATGAAGGATGATCAAAAAGTGTCATATTGAACTCATTAGATTTGGCCACATTAGAAAAATTACCCTACTCAAGATTTAGAGCTTTCCGTAGTTATACATGTGCTTAATTATTTAAGGAACTACCTTTTTTGGGAGAGGTTCATGGTATTTTTTGATCATAAGAGATTGAGCTACATATTTTATTTTAATGACATCAATTCCATTCAAAGGCGGTGGATTGAATACATTGATAATTTTCACTTTGAAATCTTCTACACCCCTGAGAAGGGGAATGTTGATACTAAAACTCTTAATAGGAATGTTTCAGCACAATATATTTATAATGAAAGGAATAGTGAAACCTTATGAGACTATTTAATCAGTTTTATTTGGTATCATATTAGGATAATTTAGTTATGGTTATAAATAGTGATCACTTATCATCATTCCTCCCCGAGTCTATTCTTTTGGGTTAGTAGTAGCATGATGAGTTCCGAGGAGTTTGAGAAACCTTATCAAGTAGGGAGACTATTTATGGTTGTTCTATCCCTTATAATGGTATTATATTATTAATTTTTTTGTTTTTAATACCATCATCTATGAGAAAATCAGTTCTGTATGATTTTAATTGTTCTTCATGGTCTATTTATCAAGGATCTATGAAGATGTTTTATAACATGAGATGTTGTTTCTGGTGGCTAAGTATGAAGTGAATTTTTTTGATTATGTGTCAAACTATTACACCTTTTAGTTGATAATGGTTGAGAACCTAAAGAATTAAAGTTCACTCTATCCTCTCCTTGTCTTGGTTTTGAAGTTGGATGGGAGTGTCCATGGACTTCATTTTTGGATTTCCACAGACTCCCTGAGGAAAGAATTATATTCGAGTAGTGATTGATCGATAGATGAAATCATCTCATTTAATTTTTATTAGGGGCATCACCTAGGTTGAAGATATAGGTACACTATATATAAAATAGATCATGAGGTTTCATGGGGTTCTCTATGCTATTGTTTCATACATGGATCCTAGGTTTACTTCTAGGTTATAGAAGAGTTTCTAAGAGGTGATGTGGATTTAGGTCAGTTTCAAAAGAAACTACCATCCATAGATAGATGGTCAGACAGAGCATTCTATACAGATCATGGACAATATTCTCCAAGCCTTCATCTTGGATTTTAGTGGATCATAGGACAACTATCCGAGACTAGTTGAGTTTTTTATAATAACAACTACCAGTCTTAGATCAGAATAATGCACTTCAATGGTTTGTATGATATCCTATAAAAGTAACATATTTGTTGGGAAGAGGTGGGTGAGGCCTCTCTTGTGGAATTAATTATCATTTAAGAGATGTTGGTGAGGATTCAGGATGTATGTTGACACTCAGTTACTAATCAGTGTCAACAGAAATCATATGTGGATCATCAGTTTCATCCTTTAAAGTTTTCCCATGGTGACGAGTTTTCTTGAAAGTTTCTCCTCAGTTGGGTCACTGTCGACTTGGGAAATAAGTAAAACTATCTTCAAGGTATTTCAGACCATTTGGGATCACTAAGTGGTTTGATTAGGTTTCATATTGGTTGGAATTAATTTCTCAGTTGATAGGTATTTAGTATTTTTTTTCTCATATCTCATCTTTAGAAGTACCATTTGATCCTTCCCATGTCCTAAGTAGGGAATGTTGAGTCCAAAGTTATACTTTATAATTTTCCTTTCCTTAGTTTTGAAAATCAAAAAAAATTTAACACCTTTTTAAAACTCTATTTTACTAACTTTATATATCCCAATCATTTTAGAATATTTTTTTATAAAACACACTTTTACACTAAATATATAAATGGTTCTAATATAAAATGAATACAATTTTTTTATTATTCAATATGATCCATAAAACTGAAAATTTTTATGGTCAATCAGACTGACAAGTGTTTTTTCCAGTTGTTAGATATGTGTTCTATTTTTCCGATTGACCAGATTTATAACCATCAAAATAAAAATAGTTTCGATCCTTTAGACTAATCTTTGTTGAGTTCATTTGACTAAAAAATAGTAGTATAGTCCATATGACTGTCCAAATATTATATTCAGAGTAATTATAATTGTTTCTATAAAACATAATACTTAAAAACATTATAATGGTTCTAAATAAAATGAAATTGTATGGAAGTGTTTTTATGATTTTTTAATTGAATAACATATGAGGCCATTGCAACCAACTCTGAGAATCATGGAAATATACCCATTGGAGGAATGCCTATAAATAAGAGTGCATTTGAGTAGATGAGATATGATGCATTTGAAACTAAAAATGTATGATATTTTTCTCCACTAGAACATCTATTTCTTTCTCATTTTAATTTCTTAGAGAGTTTTGTTCTAAGTATTCCGAGTGAGGAATTGTAAAATCCTTAGAACTAAATTTTCCTTTGTATTCGATGAGTCTGATCATGGTTTAAATTGAAGGTCTCTGGGGATATGAAGATAGGTGAATCTGATCTATCATATTGAGGGATACCAAGGCTAGGAAGACAGATCTGACATCGATCTATAAGATTAAGGGATTCTAGGGTATTATAAGGAAGAGCTATTCTGATCATCGTATCGATATATTTCACATTGTGGAAAGACATACCTTTATAGATAGGTGAAAAAATGTGGATATCTTACGTATGGATTTCTAATTTCCTTAAATATTAAAGTTAAAGAGTAAAATTACTTTTATAAAGATCATAAGTCCTTCTTAATTTATTAAAATATATCTTATTACTTATTTTAACAAGTTTACATTCCACTGTGCATGTTATATTATCATTTCTTTACCAATCTTTCTAATAATTGTTTTATCAGACTATCTGTGAGAGTGATTAAAAAATCTATTATATCCGATGTTTTCTAGATATGATATAAATACTTTGATCATCAAATGAATTTTGATTCCATTATTTATAACTAAAGAGCTATCGATTTTTGTATTAGTTTAAAATTTTAAACTACAATTCAATCTCTTTTATAGCCATCGTAACTCTTACAATCCCACAATTGGTATCAGAGCAGGTTCTACTAATATAATTTCCATGTTTTTATGTTTTTAATATACTTCAAGTAGTTAATTTTTTTTATAAACTTTTTATTTATAAATTACTTTTACACTAATGTGTTTTTTAGAAAAATAGATTGTATTTGATAAGATGGAAGGTTTGAATATTGGTACTCTAGAAAATATAAATCCTAACCGATGACCTATTTTTTAAGGGAATGATTATAAATACGGGGGAGATAGAATAAATATTTTTTATTAATATTGGTGTGGTTAACTTTGTTGTGTTAACTGAAAATTATGAAATTCTGGAGAATAATGTTACTACTTTTACTAATTAAGAAATGTTAGAATATCAACTGAATTACAAAGTGAGGAATACTCTACTTTGTTTTATTACTAAAAATGTTTATAGTCATATTTATTCATGTGAACCTACAAACAATATATAGAATAAGTTAGAGACAACACATTATTTAACTTTTAAATCCATTGATACTAAAAGAGATGACTATCAAGATTTCTATTTTCTACCCAGAGAATCAGTTTCAAAGATTCACAAAAGGTTTATGATCACTGTCAATAGTTTAAAATCTCTTGGTGAGAAATAACTAATGGATAAAATATTAGTTGAAAATATTATTGAAATTATGCCCGATGAATGGGAATCTAAGATAACAGCTTTATATTACACAAGAATAATTACAAATCCTACTCTTGATGATCTCATTGGAACCCTTATGAAGTATGAAGGAAGGATAAAAAGGGATTACTAAATAAATAAAAAGAAAAATGTAGTATTTTATTTTAAAACTAAATCAAATGTTCCTAGAAAAATTTAACTAGTTGAGAAATCTTTGAAGACTTTTAAAAAGAAAAAATTTGTGATTGAATCAGAAAGTAGTTCATCTGAACATACTGTTAATAAAGTATCTAATCATACTAAGAAAATGAATAATATTGTGGGAAATAAATATTTTCAATATATATATAAGAAAATTTAGAAGGAAAAAATTGATAAGAAAGACTCTACAGATGTTATATGTCATGAATGTAAGAAGGTAGCACATATCAGATTGGATTATCCTAAGATAAAAAGGAAGGATAATAAATAATGGAATTCTCTTAGAAATGAACAAAGTAATACACTCACAATAGTAAGAAAAGTATGAAAGCTTCAAACACTTAGAGTGTTAGTGTAGGATATAGTTATTCTGAAAATTCTTCATACAATGAATGTTATATATAGAGAAATATTGTATTATATATGGAAATACCAAAGTCAAACAAATGTATCATGGATTAGGTAACTACTATTGAATCTCTTACAAACCTTCCCTTAAATGATAACGAACCCACTAGAAATGATGCGAGTAATTCTACATATTTGGATGAATAATCTTCCTTAATTTAAGAGGATAATATTTTAACTATTTTCAAAAATTATCAAAATTTTATAAATAAATAAATAATAAAAACTATAAAATTTATAAAAAACCTGATAATGACCAATAAAAACATTCAATAGAAGATTCAACAATATATACTCTTACAAAGAAGATACCAGATCTTTCTAAATATCTTGATAAATTTAATTTGGAAAAATATAGTCTTTCAGAAGATCTTGAGAAAGATATTTTTGAGAAAACTAATTTATGAAGTCATATTGTAAAAAAAAATTAGAATAAAAATACTAAAGGGGATAAAAACAAAGTTATAAAAATAAAATCTTAAATTTCTAGTTTGAATAAACTTTTTTCTACATTTATCGCTAGAATGGGAAAATAAGATAAAACGTATAAACAAATTTGACCTCATAAAGATATTTCTGAAATGGATTTTACAAACAAAAAACCTATTTTTAGTAATAACTAATTTTTTTATGAAAATTACTCAATTTTTAACTAAATATCAATGTGGTGGACACTAGAAGAACTAATGTTATTTATAAAAAGTTCAATATATAGGTTTTCATAAATCCTATCTTTTAAAAGAGTCCATATTTTATTAACTTAAAAAAGTTGTACAAATTTGGATTCATAAGATTTTACATTCTGATATTATCAGACCCTAGAAGGTTTGGGTTCAGAATTGATAATATTTTTTTTTTCAGGAAAATAAACAATATATCAACAATAAGAGCATTTGGTGCATAGATAGTGGTTATTCTAGATATATTAATGGAAAAAAATATTTCTTTAAGAAGATCATAAATATAAAATGAGGAAAATTCACTTCTGGAGAAAATTAACAAGGATAAATTATCCATATATGTAATATTGTTCTTCTTGGAAAGGATTTAATTTCAACTATTTTATTTGTTGTAATACTTAAGAGAAACCTTATTAGTATAAGGCAATTATGTGATGAAAGTTATATTGTGAACTTTGAGAATGATAAATGTACTGTTCATAGTTATAATGATGAGTTTATTCTTCCTGCCTATTCGTATGAGAATTTATACACATTAAACCCAGAAGACCTTAGGAGACAATATATACATTTCCTTATTATAATGGAAGACCAATCTTGGTTATGGTATAGAATATTAGGATACTGCAATATTATAATTTTATCTATGTTTTCTAAGGACTAGTGAAGGACTAATTGGAACTTAGGTTTCATACTTATAAAATCTACGATCCCTACCAATATGGTAAGCAACATAATTCAATTTTTAAATCTATTAGTGAAGTCTCAGATTTTGAATCTTTACAATTAGTAAAAATGGAATTATTTTGTCCCACACAAACTAGAATTATTGGTGGAAAATACTATTTATATGTTTTATTTTATGATTACACTAGACATACTTGGGTCTATTTTCTAGAAAAGAAATCTGAATCCTACAGTTGTTTTAAAATTTTGATATCCAGAGTTAAAAATGAGAAAAACCTCTCCTTTATAAAAATTCATAGTGATCATGGTGGAGAATTTTTAATTTAATATTTTTAAAATTTTTGTAGTGAAAAAGTTATTACACATAAATTTTCAGAACCTAGAACTCCACAGAAAAATGGTATAGTCAAAAGAAGAAATAGAATTCTTCAAGATATTACTAGAACCATGCTGAGTGAATAACAGGTTTATAAAATTTTTTGGGCTGAATTAGTTAGTACTTAGTATTATAAATCAAGTTTTAATAATAAATTTTATTAATAAAAATTCTTATGAGTTTTGGACCAGAAGTAAACCAAAATTTTCACACTTAAATATTTTTGGATGCAAAGTATTAATTCTGAGTAATAAATATAACTTACATAAATTTTCTTCAAAATCAAATGAAGAAATATTTTTAGGCTATTCTAAAACTATTAATACATATAGAAATTTTAATATAAATACAAGTACTATTGAGAAAAAACTACATGTTAAATTTGATAAAACTGATCCTTTTATTTTTAAACAACCTTAACCTAAATCTTCAGATGTTATTTCAAAAAATGATTTTCAAGCTATGTTAGAAAGTTATTCTCTTGAGAGAAAAACCAAGAAATATATTTATGAAGTTATAAATAAAGAATATTTTCAACCTATTATTGAAGATCATAGTTGTGTAATCCCAATAAGTTATTTGTTTATTAGGAATCATCATAGTGATAATATCATTGGTCATGTTGATCAACCAGTTAGAACTAGTAGTTCTTTGATAAATAAAATAGAACATTTAGTATTTTTATCTCAGTTAAAACCTAATACTCCTAATGAGGCTTTAAGTGATTAGGAATAGATAAATAAAAATCAAGATGAAATCAATGAGTTTGAAAGAAAAATAGTTTTGAATTTAGTTGGACATACTCAAGATACATCTATAATTAGAGTAAAATGGGTATTTTGAAAAAAAGTGATGAGAATGGAATAATAGTTATCAATAAATCTATAATTTTTTTGAAGGTTTATAATAAAAAAAGGGTATATACTATAAATAAACTTATTCTTCAATAGATAGAATTGAATATATTAAAATACTTTTAGAATATTTAGCATTATTAAATTTCAAACTAATTAAAATGGATGTGAAGTGTTATTTTCTTAATGGATATGTTCAAGAGGAATTTTATGTAGAAAAATAACCTAGTTTTGAAAATAAAAAACATCCAAAACATATTTCTAAACTTATTAAGAAACTTTACGGACTAAAACAAGCCCCTAGATCATGGTATGATAGGTTAACTATATTTTTGTTATAATAAAAATTTGTTATGGGATCTGCAGATCCAAATATTTTTTTAAAATAATTTAATAAACATATATTGATTTTACAAATCTATGTTGATGAAATAATATTCGGATCAACTAATTTTTTTAATATAATCCTTTGTGGATCTTATGAAGTATAAGTTTGAAATGATTATGATTGGTGAGTTAACATATTTTCTAGGTCTTCAAATTTCACAAAAACTAGATGGAATTTTTATATATCCACATAAGTACACAAAATATGTACTTAATAAATTCAGTTATGACAATATTAAAGTATTAGTAATTCTATTGAAACCTAAAATACTTTATATATTGAAGAATATAGGGAACCAGCCGATCAAAAAATATTTAGAGGAATGGTTGTAATTTTACTTTAATTAATAGATACTAGTCCAAATTTAAGGTTTTCTTTATTATTATGGGATAGATATCAATAAAATCCAAAATAGTCCCATATTAAAGTGGTAAAATTAATTTTTAATTATCTTAATGTAACTATGTATTTTGTATTACTTTAATCTTCTGGAAATAATTTTGAGTTAAAAAGTCTTTTGGATATTGATTTTTGTGGATATAGAATGGATAAGAAAATTAATTCTATAACATTTCATTTATTTAGAGAAGCATTAGTTTCTTGATGTTGTAAAAAAGAACACTTAGTAGAACTTTACACTATTAAATCTGAATATTTGGTAGCTGGTAGTTTTTAAGCCCAATTTTTATGGATGAAACACAAACTTATTGACTATGGAATGAGTTCTACTAAAAAATGTGGTGTGATTAAAAAAATTTCCATTTCTTTAAGTAAACACCCTACACATCACTCATGATCTAAAAAAATATATATAAGACAACATTTCCTTTAGGATCATACACATAAATGAGATATCATTTTACAATTCATCCGAACATAAGAAAAACATGCTTATATTTTTTCTAAACCCCTTAGTTTCGATATATTTGAATATATTAAACATAATCTAGGAATGATCAATATCCAATGATCATTCAAATCTCATTATTTTTTACCAATCTTCTTATGATAATGAACCCATTCTCAAAATGGGAGTACATATGTTTTTTTATAAAACATTTTTTTATTTTTTATAAAACATTATTTTTTCTAAAATTTTTAATTTTTCTAAATTTTTTAGCTTTCAAAATTAAAAGTTTACTAAATTTTTTTCAAAATAGTATTTCCTTCAAAAAATATTTCTATAAAAAACTTTTTTTAAAGTTTATCAGAATCAAATTATATTACAAAAAATAAGAAGAACATGTTACTCATAATGAGAGAATATTTCTACCTTAAAAGGCATTCTTCTAAACATTTAGTTTTTATAATTATTCATTAATTTATTTTATCCATTTTTTTGTACATATTATTTTAATTTGTACAAAAATTCAATTTTAAAAAATAATAATAATATATGTAGTCAGGAAATACACTACTTCGATGAGTAGTTTTCTTAAAAAAATATTAAGAGTTTATAAATTATTTTAAATCATTCATGGATTAAATACCAATCATTAGATTAGAAAAGGGTTTTCAAGTTGATGCGTTAGATTTTATAGAATTTGAACTACCACCCCCATACCTATATATAAGGGTGGTTCATCTCATGCCCCACATCATTTTTCCATGAATTATAAATTAGAAGAAAATTTATTTATTTTCTCAAAGAAAGTAAGAAATGTTTTTCATCTAACTCAGGATGTTAGAGTAGTGAACCTTTTGATGAAATTTTAATTAATACCTAGGAAATTAGGTAGATATACTTTTAAATCCCTATATATTTTTATATTTTTATTTTCTTGTGAACATGAGGTAGATCAATTTAGTCATGTTTTTTTCCTCTAAATTAAGCCAATTAAAAAGGCATCAATGAAATCCAAGATTCTTATGTTTCCTTGTTTTATAAACAAGATGATATTAGATTTTATGGAGGATTTTAAAATAAAAAAACAAGTCATAAACAATGTGGGAAAAACATTCTTATATTGGTGAAGAAAAAATGGGCCGAATGAAACTTTTATTCAATTATGATTTAAAGAAATTTGTGGATAAATTTAAAAAATCCATGATTTATATAGAACCGGTCAAATAAAAATAATTAGTGAAAGAAAAGAGGAAGGCTAATTCACTACCTCCAAAATTTCAAAAGAAACTAAAACAAATTTCATATGAGGATTTTTAAAAGATCATGGCTCATAAGACCAAGAATAAATTAAGGGATCCTATTTTTGGACTAGATAAAGATGAATATTTGGATTTAAAGATAGAAACTACTAATTAAATAAAATAATTTAAAAATAATAAAAACAAAAGAGAAGGTTTGTTAAGGAAATGATGATGGAAAGTTTGTTGAAAATAGTTGAAAGGGAATAATACGATAAACTAATTTTAGTATCTCCTATTTTATTAGTTCAACCAGTTATAGGATCCAAAACAATTTCTGATTCCCATTTATATTTTGTTAGAACTTAAATATTTCCAATAGTTTTAAAAAAAGATAAAGGAAAACAGTTTATTGAAGAAGTTCAAGATCTGAAGTTAGTTATAAAATCTATTCCAAAATTTGTTGTAAAGACAATTGAGAAGAAGAAACTGAAAAAAGTAAAAAAGGTTGGTAAATGAGTTATAATAACTTTAAGGTAATTTAAAAAAGAACTAGAAGAAGAATAAGAAGAAATATAAGAATAAGAAGAAATAGAAACAAAGTAAGAAACTGTGGAAGATAAAATATCATCAGAATCATCCTCATCTTCCACATCAATTTCAACTCAACTAGATAAAAATACAGTCTTGGAAGTATCACATGATGATAAATCAACATCTCATAAATAATTTAAAGCTCTTAATTCACATAATAGATTATTAGTTAAGGCTAAGAAATATAAATATGTTTATATTGAAATAAATTTAGAGGAAAAAATACTTGAAGTAAAATAAAAGTCAGATATCATACCCTCTCATCCACATGTTTTTGAGGCATCATCAGAGTCTTCAGACTCATCAATAATATAAGTAAAAAAGAGAATAGAATACATCTGATATATTTTGAAATAAATAACCAAATAAATGATTGATATTTCTACTATTGAATCATGGTGTATTAAAATAAAAAACTATCTTAATTAAAAACTATAATAATTGAAAGTGTTGATAGAATAAGTGATCCAAAATGAGGCTAAAATAAAAAATTTAAAAGGTAATTCAATGGTTCACAAGAGAATATTTAATTAGATGATGATACATTAAAGGAAAGTTTATGGTGGTATGAAGGATAATGGTGATAAATTTTTTAAAGTTAGGAAATATTCTCTTAATTTTGCTGATTTATTTTACAATCTTTCAAATACCGTATCATATAGAGTAAAGTTTTTCAAACAGTTCATAGATATAATATATAATTATAATGATTAAGTCAAAGAATTTAAAGAAGAAATTAAGAATCTCCATAGAAATCCAGGATTAGAATATAATGATATTATATCATTTTAGATAATTATTTAGTACATTAAAAAAATAAATTCACAAGGACCATAATAGATTAGTATATTTGGAATCATGGAAACAAAATATTCTATCCTGGTGAAAGATCTTAAACAATTCCCATAAATATCTCAAAATTTAGTACTTCTACCAAAAAACTTTCTTTATAACCCAGGGAAAGGAAACATAAGAAAGGGGTGATATTAGTAGCTCAGTAAGGGTAAACATGAGAGACATTTAAGTATAAACTTGAACATAGGGGTATAAGAACATGATCATAACATTATAATATTATACCCTACATATCAAAGATAGTAAACATAAGTTATGGGATAAAGATTCGAAGTTCATAAGACATGAATAATAAGGAAATAAATATCACGATCCATGAAATCATAAATGATGAATAATACATAAAATTTGTGGAATGAATACAAGAATATAAAATCATTTATCAAGGATACCTTCTAAGACCATTATAATATGTTAGTATTGGACTATGATTCTTATACCTGCTTTGGGATTTGGATACAACCCATGTACCATCTTGTTTTAGGGATTGGACTATAACGAGTGTACCTTCTTGTTTTTTGGCTTCAGATACAACCCATGCATCTTCTTGTTTTTAGGATTGGGCTATAACCCATAAACCTTATTATTTTTACGCTTGGAATACAACCCATGTACCCTCTTACTTTTAGTACTGTGCTATAACCCGTGTACCTTTGTGTTTTTAGGCTTGGTCTACAACCCTTGTATCTTCTTGTTTTTGGGATTAGGCTAGAACCCATACACCTTCTTGTTTTTGGGATTGGGATACAACTCATGTACCCTTTGAGCTCATATAAAACTTATTATTACCCAATAAATTATATGGAAATATATGTCCCACCCATTACACAATAAAATCATTCATAAATGTATGAAAAGTTAATAAAATATTCATAATATCATGACCCAAAAAAATATATAGGTTTTACAAACATAAAATCAAAACCCATGAAATGAAACGGATATCATTTAAATTTCATCACATCATAACCAATAAAAATATATAGTTTTCATAATCACTTCATGAAATCATAACTCGGGAAAAGAAGCGAGTTTCGAAGAATAGAACCTGTGGAAGTGAAATGGGTGTTTTAAGAATCATTAAATAAAAAAATAAATCATTTATGAAAGAATATGAATGTAAACTTTGGATAATTTTCTACAATTGAATGATTAAGATCAATGAATATCATCTTATATGGAAAATAATTTTGAAATATCTTTTGAAAACATTTCTTAAGGAAAATATCCTTTTTATTTGGAAAATTCACTTTAAAACATAATTCCTTTTGAAAACCATTTCCTTTTAAAATTCACCAAAAACATATAAATAACACTTAAAATAATTTTTAAAACCTTTCCCTTTAAAAGTTATAAAATAACCATGAAAACATGTTTGAAATCCATTTTCCTTGAAAACATATAAAAGAAGATTAAAAACATTTTCAAACACTTTTTCTTTGAAAAATGATTTGAAAACTTATAATGGAAGATTTGAAAACAATAAAAAAAATTTAAAGCCCTTTTACTTGAAAATTATCTTCAAGGATAATTTGAAAAATTTTTTGAAAACTTTTTTTGAAAACATGGTTTTTGTAATAAAATAGATTTCTGTTCAAATTGAGAAATACAATTAGATTTTCTTAAAAACATTTTATTAATTATCATAAGTACCAAAGAGTGTAAAAATGGTACTAATAAATGGATATATGTAGAATAAACATAAGATAAGGAAACTCATTAGAATTCTTGAGAGATGGATAATAATATTTCATCCAAGAAGCATAATTCTTAACATCCTCAAAAAGCAATGATATTATTTCAATAAACTCTTATCACTTGGTAACTTGGGATCATAATATCCTTGTAAGAAAAGGAAATTAAAAAGATATTAAAATTTATTTAAAATAATTATATCCATCATATAACATGTAAAATGGAATTATATACACCTCAAAAAATAATTTGGGTGCAAAACAAAACATGAGTCTCAAAGAAGGAAAATGAAGACAAAAATATTTTACTGATTTGGTAACTTTTGAAACATAAACCCTGTGAAATAAAGATCATAGAATGGATATTTAAATACCCATAAACTTAATTATAATAACAAAATAATACATTCATGTTAATTATACACACCAAAAAAATAAAATGGATGGTTAATAAAACTTGTATCTCATGGAAATAAAAAGTAAGATGAAATCCCCCTACCTTGTGTTTTGACTCTCTTAGTACTCATAAAAGATTCCTATATAATAAATTTAACTTTATTACACATATTTTATAGTATAATATTCTTATATATAATACCATATATGGTTTTATTAAGACATTATATTAACTACTTGTTAACAATCCTATGTTAATGTTTTACTTCGGGTAATATTTTCTTTGTTCTTCACCTATGTATTAATTTATTATATCTTTGGTCCTTATAATTATATAATTATTTAAATAATTTAAAACATTATATAAATATCATTTATATAAATTATATTTTTATTATAATAATATATAGAATATATAAGTATGAAATGAGATACACTGTTCATGGAGATGGTAAGCTGTACGTACGCATGAACATTGTTTCTATTTTTATTGTAGTATTGAAAGAAAGAATGAAAATGACATATAAGTATCTAAATATGTATATATATAATTATTCCAGTAACATTATTATATAATATATACCATATAATTTCACTAAATGCATCCTTAATACATTCAATTTAGTGTGTTAACAAATCACATCGCTTTGAGGGGGTAGTAGTCCAGACTTCCTCAAACGAAATTACTGTTTTTACACCAAATGGAAGGTAAAAATGTATGTGTTTTAAAAGGAATAAATAAGATTAAATATATAAAAAATATAATATATTAAATATATAAATAGAGTTTCCATTATAATTTCCACCATGAGTTTCAATAAAGGAAAAATGAGAAATCATCGTTTAGTGAGGCGGTAGTTTTACGTACATATAAACAATATGTCTGTTACCCATTATATAGATGTATGTGTAAGTTTAGGTAATAAAATTAGAATAAAAAATCATAGTATATTTGATATACTTTTTTGTAAAATAATATAATAAATAGAGTGGATGGGGTGGAGAAAGGAAATTAAAGAAAAGATCTTGAGAGAAGGCGTTACCTCTTAATCGGGTAACTCCTTTTGGTTTGTACCAAAAGGATTCCTGGTATTTCTTTATGACCAAAATGAGGCTCCAATGATATAGGGAGGTATGTTGGAAAGATTATTGGGTAGATATTTGATGAATCTAAGTGATTTTAGAGTTGTAAAGAATAGGGAGAGGAGGCGGTCTTTTATAGGGAAGGGAAAGGACACACTTGGCATTTTTGAAAACAAGTTAGGTATACCCACATTTGTACTAAAAAAAGTCATAAAAAACCAAAAAAACTCAATAATGTAAATTTTATGAACAAATAATGGCCATAATATGGGTTTTGAAAAAGTTTATATATCTTTCTGGGTATTAAATATATGGGTTTGTAGTTTATTAACCTTAATTTTCTCTTAACCATTGTAATTAATTTTAATCACTTTCACTAATATTTTTGGTAAAAAACTAAGTTGAAATTTTTATAAATTATAAATAATTATTATTATAAATATATAATCCATTTTTTCAAATTATAATCCCTTAATTGGTAGAAATTAATTTAAATTTAATCCTGTTGATGAGATGACACTACATGTTTTTAAAGTAAAAACGTCCAAAACTTTTCTAAGTTTTTAAACCCAATTTTAAAGTAAAATTAATTCCAATGACCTAAATTGTATTAATTGATAAAAATATTACCTAATTAAACTTTTAAACCAAATTAAAATATAATTTAAACTTATAAATAAATTATATGAAAAAACAGTTTTGAATTAAAATCCGGTCTTTTTCACAACTCATCAAAAAATGAAGTTTCTCAAAAAAATCCCAAAAAATATCCCTAAGATAATTTAGAAATTATAAATTAAAAAATTAATATTATTTTATAAAATTAAATATCTTAAGTTGTCTAAAATATATTTTATTATTTTTCATAGAAGGATATTAAAAGTAGTTCATTTGAGAAAATTGTATTTTTAAACATATAAGGACTTTACAGAAAACCATATCTTTCATTATCGATATGTTTTATTTAAATAAAACCACTATAAAAAATATTTCAAAATTAGTTATTAGTATTCATATTACTAAATTTAATGACGAGGTTATAGTTATATTATTTTAATAATTATAATAGTAAAATAATGTTTTGTAAAAAATCAGTGTTAAATGTAATGTATGCCAAGTTGGTGTTTAGTGTAATGTATTCCAAGTCATTCTTGCATGTAATGTATGCTAAGTTGATGTTCCATGTAACATACACCAAGTTAGTGCCACGTGAAAGGAATGTTTTACTAAGTGATTTAATATATAAAAAAACTATTTTCAGTGTTTCATGAAATGAAAAATATAAAAAGATTAAATTAATTAGAAAAAATATTTCACAAAATCTCAGTGTACTACATTATACCCCCTAAAATGAATTTCACCCTCAAAATTTGTTTGTGTTATCAAAGGATTAATATGTGAAAGTTTCATTCATAGAAACCCACATTGTTAAAATGAATACTAAAACTACCATTTAAAAGGGAAATTCGGAACCGTAATGGTTACCCAAAGTTACTCATAACAAGATTAACACATAAGAGAACATAGGTGGGAAGTTAAAATGTAGAATTGGAGGAAAATTTTAAATATTATTAGGGAGTGATTGAGGCCATAAATCACAAACAAGTGTATTATCAATGAATGAAATGTTTTTCTTAGAAAAGAATTCACCTTACGTGCCAGTTTTGGGTTCTACTTCTATTGCTTCATTGGTTTCTCGTTTGACTAGGGTTTCTCATCCTAGGGATCCTGGTCCTTCGTATTCTGGTTCTGGTTTTCTGAGGTCTGAAAAAGGTGCTCCTGCTACAGGTTTGTTTAAATCGTTCAGAGAGGTTCTTTGTGATTCATATCCAGATTTGGGGTTGCACATTTCCTCGAGGAGACATTCGTTTTCTTCATCAATTTGTAGAAATGATTCTGGGATGACTGTGGAATTTCCTCTAGAGGTTTATGATGAAGCTGTGGATGATCTGCAATGGACTCTCATTGCACATTTTGGGGAAGTAAAACTGCCAACTGTGATCTTCAAGAAATTGTTGAATCTTGCGGTCTTTCGTCACTGGTCCAGGTTTCACCTCATCATCACTCTTATTTTTGTCTATCCTTTGTTTCTGAAGAGATTTTTCTAAATTCATGGTGTAACTCTTCCCGTCACATGGGTCATTGGAGATTCAATCTATCGCGATGGTCTCTTGATGCTCACACGGGGAAAAAAGATTCTTTTGCAGCGGTGTGGATTTCTTTACCAGGTATTCCTTTACCCATGCATAATATTTCTTTCCTCAAAGCTATTGGAGATTCCGTTAGGAGATTTCTATGTGTTGATAGAAATCCTAGGGGGTGCGCAGATGTATCTAATGTGCCGATCTGTGTTGAATTATATTTATCCATGACAATTTTGGAAGTGGTCTCCTTGAAGGTGAGGGGGTCGTTTTCATGGAATCCGAGCATTGTCTATCCGGTCTTTACCAGGTATTGTTCTTGTTGTTGTATTCAAGGGAATTCAGTTCAGAATTGCAAGAAATCTAAGCGTGATGGGTTGTGTTTTCAGAAATTTGTCAAAAAGGGTGAGGGTTTGGATGATTCTATAAATGATAAGGGTGTTCTATATGATGTTTCTAGTAGTGATTCATGACAGGTATGCCTATATAATGCCAATTCTTTTGATTGTAATATGGATATGTGAGCTTTGGATAGCTGTTATGATTCTGGAAAATCTGTTTTTGTGTTTAGTATTGATTCTTTACCGAATGGGTTTTCTTCTGAACTGAATATTTCTATGATGAGTATTGATAAGTTTCTGAGCATACCAATAATTAGTATTTTTTTTCAAGGGTTCGGTCAAATGGTGTTCTCCTTTTACTGGTCTGTTGAGTTGTTTAAACCCAGTTCTTTTGCTATAATCCTCGTTGACAGATGTATTGTGTAAGGATGACATGGATTTAGGCAATTCCAATGATGTGCATATAAACCTGTTGATTTTTGTTAAATGGGACAGATATGAGACTTCATCTCAAGGGGACTTGGGTGTATACAAAGGAATTGATTTGTCTAGGAAGGGTAGTATTAAACCTCTATATAATGGAAGAGGGGATTGTGATTAGGGTGGTTTGATTTTGGATTTTCCTGTTGAGGCTAATATATATGCAGATACTGGAGTAGTTACTAGGGAGAAACTTTGTCATATTAAGAAGTCTTTGGAATCCTGTTGTAGTCTGACCAAGATGCCTGGGGCCAAAACCAGGCTTCGATTGTTTTAATGATTACTATTATCATATGGAATGCTCGTGGCATGGGTGCATGAGTAAAATCCAATTTTTTAGTAACTGAAATTAAGAAACATAAGGTGTGTGTTATTGCTATTCTATAACACAAGCAGAATTCAGACAGAATTGGTGAATTTACTCATAGAATAAATATGCATTCTGGGCTGCATGCAGATCCAGATAAAAAACATATATGGGTCTTCTGGAACAAAGCTGTGGATGTTGTCTTAGTTAAGGAGGGTGATCAGTACCTTACTGTGAATATTAATAATGGTATTGATGTGTTTTTTGTGTCCTTTGTTTATGGGAGTTGTGATTCTCAGAGGAGGGAAGTTTTATGGAAAAATTTGTATTGTTTTTATTGAAAGGGGATTCCTTGGATTGTTGGTGGAGACTTTAATATTATTTCTAAACCTGGTTAGAAGAAGGGTCAATGTGTTTTTCCTCATACAACTAGTAGAATTTTTGTTCAATTTATGGCTAGGAGAGGTCTTAGCAATATGGGTTTCTTTGGGGACTATATTACATGGTGTAATAATCAGAAATGGAATGCGTGTTCTTGGAGTCGTCTTGATAGGTTTTTGGCAAATTTTCATGTTGTTTCCCACTTTCCTAATGCAAAAGTTGAGCATCTTGTTTGTGGGATTTTAGATCACTCCCCTCTCCTTGTGTCTTTATCTTCTATACAGAGTTATGGGGAATATTTTTGGTTCTGTGATCATTGGGATGATAGGTCTGATTATCACCAACTTGTTAAAGATTTTTTGAAGGAAGAAGTGTAGGGTTATGCTTGGGTTTACTTTCATAATAAATTGAGACGGCTTAAGCATAAGCTTCATGTCAGGGCGAATTTTTTTTCTTTCTGTGGACCAAGATTTGGTATCTTTAAAACAAGAGGTTGAGAATTTGGAAAAATACTTGGAAGACAGCTGGAGTGATGGGGTTTTTGAGGACCTTTTGGGTAATAAAAATGTCTTGAAATAGGTTATTCTGAAACAGGTGAGTATTGACCGTGAGAGAGCTAGAGTTAGATGGCTTCGTGAAGGTGATAAAAACACTGCCAATTTCCATTCTTGTATTAAGGAAAAAAAGAGGTGGGTTAATCTGATCATTATTTTGGAGGATGAGTAGTTCTCAGGTGATAGGAATGTGATTGGTTCTTTGGAAGTTTCCTTCTTTAAGAATCTTCTTGCTGATCCTAATCCATCTATGGTTAATGGTTATCCTGGTGGGAATGCAGAAATGTTTGATGTGATTCTGAATATGATCTCTGGACTAGATAATGATATGATCGAAGCTATACCTAATGAGAATGAGATTTATAAAGCTATGATGAAGATTAACCCGGAGAGTTCTCCGGGTCCTGATGCTTTTACATGGTAATTCTATAGAGGGGGAATTGGTGGTGATCAAAGATGATTTGATTTTCACCATTCAGGATTTCTTTCGAGGTGGTCTTATTCCAAGGGTGGATGGTGCTACTACCCTGGTTATGATCCCTAAAGTTATAAACCCTTCTTCTATTAGTGATTATAGGCCAGTGAGTATGTGTAATTTTCCATACAAAGTTCTGTCTAGAATCATTAACTTATGCCTGTCCAGTCATGTTTCTCTTTTTATTTCTCTTGAGTAGCATGGTTTTGTTCGAGGTTGATCGATTCAGGGTGTGGTTGTGTTGTCTCATGAGATGATCCGTGACATTGACCTTAAGTGTCATGGGACAAATATGTATTTGAAGATGGATATGAATAAATCTTATGACAGGATGGAGTGGGGGTTTATCATCAGAATTATTAGAGGTATGGGTTTATCTTTAGGGGTTGTGGACATTCTGTTTCGTTGTTTTAGTTCTTCCGAGATTTTTGTTTCATATATGGGAAAAACTCATGGTTTCTTAAAGATAGATCATGGTATAAGACAAGGGGAACCTATTTCTCCGAACCTTTTTATTCTCATATAGGATTCTCTGAGTCATCTTATCAAGAAAAATATTTCTATGGTTAATATTTTACCATTTCGAAGAAGAATGGGACAAACACCGATATCTCATTTGATGTTTGGAGATGATTCACTTTCTTTAATTTGTGATAATGTTATATTGGTTGGTGGTTTGATTAAAGTGCTGGATGAGTACTGCTTATAGAGTGGACAATAGATTAATAGGGAGAAGAGTGGTTTTTACATTTCCAGTAAATGTGGTTACAATCAGGCTCTTTCTATCTCTAGAATGTTGAATATGTAGAAAGGTTATTTCCCTCTGAAATATCTTTGTTCTTCTTTGTCTCATGAACATATTCATATTAGTTATTTTTATAATATTTTTAATAGAATCCCGAGACGTGTTCTTGACTGGACTAATCATTTTTTATCTTTTGGTGGTAGGATTTCCTTAATCAACAGCGTGTTAATAGCTATTCAGATCCATGTTCTTTCGGCGTGCAATGTGTCGAAGGGGGTTATTTTGTCTATTGATAAGGTCCTAGATGATTTTTTTTGGGATTCTCATCTTGAGGGGAAATGCCATTGGGCATCATGGGAAAAATTGGCTAGACCTTATCAGGAAGGAGGTTCTAACATCAGAATTCTTGGTGATACAATTCATTGTCTTCATGCGAAGCTGAAATGAGAAGTTGTTGAGGGATTCACTCTTTGGTGTAGAATTATGGCCTTGCAGGATGAAATCTACAGGGAGGATAATAGAAATGTTTCTCCTTTATGGGTTTTAATTTGTAATTTTTTTCCTATTATTTGCCAACACTTGCACTGGAATATAGGAAGGGTAGATTTATCTTTTTGGAAGTGTAATTGGGCTAGATCTGTTATTGGTTTTCCAGGTTTTCCAGCTACAATGATTTCTTTCCATGAATCTTGTAGTTATCCTAATTTTATTAATGTTATTCTTGATAAAAGACAAAGGAAGACTTTTGATCTTATTGATATGAACATGGATCCAGATAGATGTGTTTTTACTGCTTCAAAGTCTGGTAGGTTTTCTTCTAAAGAGTTTTAGAATATTTCTATTTACCAGGATCAACATGATTCTTAGAATTATATGGTATGGTGTAAGAGCATTCCTACTAAATTCAATTTCCTTGTATGGAGAATTAGAAATCAGGCTATTTTAATAGATGAGAATGTGAAAAGGAGGGGCATTACCTGGCGTCCAAATGTCATTGCTGTAGTAATCATAGGGAGTTTGATTCCAACCATCTATTTTTTAGAGTGATTGGGGATTGGCTGTATGGATTTTTTGGTGGATTTACTAAGTTTTTAGAATCTTTCCATGCTGGAACCTCTTTTCTTGAAAGGTGGTTTCATAATCTGAATATTGGAGGTCCTGAAAAAATAGCCTAATCTGTGATATTGAGTGTAGGGTGTTGGGACATTTGGAAATCAAGGAATAAAGATCGTTTTGAGGATATCCATTATTCAAAAAGATTGGTTGTAATCAGAACTAGAATTATTCTAGTTGACTTGGTTCGGTGTTATGGAATTTCAAGTGATTATCCTTACTTGAGGTATATCTGTCCAGTAATGCATCTTCCAGATCTTATGAGGAAAGGAAACTGGGTGAGTTGGTGTCTGCCTAACATGGGTCTTAAGCTGAACTTTAATGGTTCTTGTGTTGAAGGCTGTATTCGAGGAGGTGGTGTTGTACATGATGGGAGTGGAAGCATCTTGCTTTCTTTTTCGGCATTTTATGGGAGTGGGAATTCCATTCAAGCTAAGGCTGAGGCTATGAATATGGGGATTATTCTGTGTGATCAAAGAAATATATCTATTTCTCAAATTAAGACTGATTCAATGATTATTCTCAATTCGATGGAGGGTAAGATTTCTACTCCCTGGTCGATTTCTTATCTTATCAGAAAATGCAGGAGGTGGATTGAAATCAAGAAGAATCATCTTTCTCATACATGGCGTGAAGGTAATAAAGTTTTGGACTACTTTTCATCCTTGATGGTGGTAGATCAAGGTAATAATGTGGTTTTTTTTCATAGTATTCTTCAGATTGAACCAGAAGGAGTTGGGTTGATTAGGGGATATTAACTTGGTATCCACTATTTTAGACCGCCTTAAATGGTTGTGTACCTGCCTCAAGCCCTATTTTCTTTGGGTTTTTTTTCTCCTTTAATAAAAATGAAGTTTGTGGTTTGTTGAAGTGTACTATCAATGAAAAGTTTAGGGAATCGAATTCATAAATCGACGATAATTTAAAAGGACATCAATTCAAAAAATTAAGGTATTAGGATAACATTTTATTTCTAGATAATTTTCCTAGAGATGAAGAATTTTCATGGAGAGATATACTTTCATGATTTCAGGACAACCTCACCCTTTTTTATTCCTTCTTCCACTTTACCTCTTTCTACAAAAATGAAGGTGAATTGTTCATTCCTGAATTAATAACAGATCACGATATCCATGAAATTATATCCCATTTTTCATAAGTTATCATCAACACAAAGTTGTTATATCAGGTTATCCAAGAATCATAAATACTCATATGGTGAGATAACACTTTAATCTTACTGAATTCATCTTAATTTTAACTTAAAACTTCCATAAATGTTTTACCTTATATCCCTTATAAAAGATGAAAATACAAAGCTTTAGAAATAATGAAACGAAATCATATTAAGATTGGTCCCCCATATATCACAAAGAGTATATTGGTTGTATCACTGAAAAAAATGTGAATACCCTCATCATATATTCCCTTAAAACATGGTAATAACCTAAATTACCATAAATAATTTTGGAAAACATGCATGATTCCTTTTCCCAATGATTACTGGATATATTATTTAAATACAAGAAGTTTTATAAATCTTCTTTAATGACTGTTTCACGCGGAATCCGGAGATGACCTCCTGGATGGGAGATTCAAACGTTCCGATCGGTTTCTAACGGGTTTGTTCGTAGAACCGGAAACATCCAATGATTCCACATCCGTTTGGACCTACTTTCCAAAGGCAGGCGCTCATTAGCTTGTGGGCTAATGAGGCTTAGGAATTTGCATTGGTCGAGAGGATGGGAGGTCGGACTCATAACACCTTTTTGAGGGGAATTATTGTCTACTTCGGGACTCTCTTTATAGATTTAAGTTAAGTTCGTGAATCCTTATTACATTACCAAGTATAAAATGAGCTTTCCTTTAGTTTTAACAATCAATGATTAAATATGCAAGAAATTTAGAGAATCTTTTATATGTATTCGAGGTTCTTCATCAATATAGAATCATCTATATTTGTTTAGAGATTCTTGGTCAATGGTATCCTTCAAAACATTTATATAAAAGTCTCTTGGTCATTTTGATGACCAGGCTGGTTTTAAAGCCACTCAGTGGGGCACTTGAAGTTTATCGTCATTCAGAAGGACAGATATTATTTCAATGTTGGGATCGAACCCATAAATGGGCTACCTACGTATCCTTTGTTTTGAAAAAGGAATCAGAACCCACGTAGTTCGAGGAATGGGGTATGATGTTTATGATTGATGGCTCAAAGATGAATGTCATAATTACTTTTACACTCTAAGCTCACGTGAGTCATGCTCGGTGTGAGAAACAAGAGGTATTGGTAAAATTTAGACAATTGTGCCATGAAAGTTGCAATCATAAGAATTTGTTTGGGGATTATGTATGGATGACTGCCCAGATAGATGAAGGTTTAGGATTTACTTTTAGGGAGAAAATCCATGAACAGGGTCCACAAAGTTATATGTGCTTCATGGAGATTTGAATACTCTAATCTTGGGGATTAATCCTAAGGAGGATGCCCAAGTTAGGAGGGGACTTATGATTGGGTTTTATTCCTGAAAAGGAAACCCAAATCAAAGGTAATTTATGACTGGTTAAGAGAAATTTTAAGAGACTTGGGGCTTACTCCTAAGAAGGATGCCCAAGATTTATGACTAGGACTTATTCCTGAGAAGGAAGCCTAGGTTAGGGGACTTGGGGCTTACTCCTGAAAAGGAAGCCCAAGGTTATGACTGAGTCTTATTCCCGAAAAGGAGAACCAGGTTAGGGATTAAGGTTTGGGGCTTACTCCTGAGGAGGATGCCCAAGATTAAAGGACTTGATTGGGGCTTATTCTTAAGAAAGATGCCCAGATCAAAGGTTTTATAACTGGGGATTATTCCTGAAAAGGAGACCCAGGTTAAGATTCTCTCATTTTAAAGGATGAGGTTGAATGAATGAACTCTCAATCTTTGGTGACATAAAGATGTTTAAATCACTAGGTTTTGAGAGATATTTCACAGAATTCCTTTCAGATAAGGATGTCAAATCAAGAAATCATGCCATAAATGGATTTGAAGAGTATCTTGAAGATTGAATCTTGAATAGGAAGGGTGAAATGGCTTAAGAGGGGTAAAAATGGGCAAGATGGGCACCCAAAAAGATAGGGGCGCGCAAGTCTTGAAAGGCGCGCAAGTCCTGCGGCGGCGCGCAAGTATTGGTCGCGCAAGTATACTTGCGCGACATTAGGGGTACTTGCGCGATTTTCAACCAGTATTGAAAGGCTTGAGCGACTCTTTATTAAACCCTTTACCATCCTCTTGAGGTTCTTCCAGAAGAGTGACGCACAAGTTATATTGAAGGAATTAAGTAGGCGCGAAAGTGTTTGTTAAGTTTAAACACTTGGGCCTTCCTTTTTCTCTTTAGATCTTCCGTTCTAGGTAAGAAATTACCTTAGAAGTGTTCCGGAAGCATTGAGAAGAGACTTGGGCGTCGGGAGCTTCGATCCGAGTTTCTGGAAAAAGATCTCCTCGAATGGGGGGCCCACAGGGTCTATTTATAGGCAAAAGAAGACCCTGGGCGGTTACCGAGCGGTTACCGGGCGGTTATCACTTAGGTCGCGCAAGTCACTTGCACGACCATAAGGCATCGCGCAAGTACTTGCACGACCACTAGGCGGCGTGCAAGTGTACTTGCGCGACCATGAGGGAACTTGCGCGACCTATGGGCAATGTTCTCCTTGTTCATCCCTTTGTCAATTTTTGATGTTTCTTCAAAGGATGAATCACATTGGACTCAGATATTCCCCTTTTCCGATCTTTAGATTCTGTGACGAAAGGAGCGTCAACAAAAGTCCCCCCTCAGAGTTGGATCCAGAAAGAAATGAGGATTTGACTCTGAGGAAATTGAATACATTCAAAGGAAAAGGGGGCGCGCAAGTCTTCAGGGCACAGAGGTCGGCACGCAAGTATGCTGGAACTTGACTTTTATTCAGAGTTCCTTTGTCTTTTGTGTGGGCAGTTTAAAGTCATGCACACCGGACATAAAGGGGCTAATGTTTAAGGTCGAAATAGCTTTGACCGAAAATGGATTAAAAAATGGATTCAATTCCTTGACAATTTATCTGAAAACATATTACCATACTCAAGTATGAGGGAAAAAAATGTAAACTATGGCTTAAGAATATTTGAATCTGAGGAATGATATGAAAAAGAGCTAAAAGGCATTAGAAGAAGTAGTTTCCAAGAATGAAGTTACTATTATTTAACAAAACCCGTTAGGGGGTTGAAATATGCAGGGCCACCTATGGGCATTGGCTGCATAGTCAAAAAAAATAGCTTCTTTTGGCTGACAAGTCTGTTATGTGGACTGTTTATGCAAGGCCACCTATGGGCACGTGCTGCATAGTCAGGCAAAAGAACTCCCCGAAATTTACTTTCCTAGTGCTAAAAGCCAGTGAAAGTTTATGGAGATTCAAATTTTCTAAAGCATAGAGTTTGTTGTATGGAAAGAGGTACTTGAATATGGAGAAGATATTTCCAAACAAGAATATCAAAGAACTGGATGAATATCACTCCTACGAAGGTCTGACCCAAACGTAGGGAAGAAGAATAAACCATAGACTTGAATACTTTTAGATCATGAAAAAGGATATGGGACAAATACGTTAAGGATGGCTATTTTTGCGGATCCCTACATACTGTCGTTTAAGACAAATAAGGACAAAAGAGGCATTCTTCCCAAGAATGAAGTTACTATTATTTAACAAACCCGTTAGGGGGTTGAAAACATGCATGGCCACCTATGGGCATTGGCTGCATGGTCAAATAAATAGCATCTCTTGGCTGACAAGTCTGTTATGTGGACTGTTTATGCAAGGCCACCTATGGGCACGTGCTACATAGTCAGGCAAAATAATTCTCAGAAGTTTGACATTTTTGTGACTATAAGTCATGAAAAGGGATATGAAGATCTGAAAATATTTAAGGTTAGGATTATAATACATAAAGATGGGTATTTTCCAATGTATATAGAGATACATAGGTCAATGAAAACCATAATCATGTTGTGGCTGGGTCCTGAATTGAAACTTGGACTTCACTACGTATCTCATAAGAATGAGAATCAAGCCATACGTAGTTCTTGAAATGCAGTTTAACGTCGTGCATGATGAAAGTATGAGTAATCTTAGTTTAGGGTCATAGAATTCAGACCATAATAATGAATACACAGTGTGTGTTTTCACGAGGACTTTTCAGCCAAGGGACTGAAAGTGAAATTTGGGGTTAGGCCCAAAAGACTTGGGACTGGATTCGAGGGACACTCGAATGTTCCTACGTATCCCATAAGGATGGGAATCAAGTCCACGTAGTTCTAGAACTACCCTTTGTACAAATTTGGTTCGTACATGTGATGGGTAAAAAGGGGACTTTAGTGCAATGATGGTTTTAACCTAAGATAAAAAGTTTTAGGCATTACCATGTATGTACGTAGTCTTTTGAAAAAATGAAAACCATGATTGAAAAAAGAATCTTATGTTAATAATGGTTCCTTCTCAAATGAGGAAATCAAATAATATTGTAGTTTATTGTCGTACCGGACAAAAGTGTTGTATAGTTTAACGTCATATAACAAGGACGAAAGTGAATCAATGTAAAGATATTGATTCCAGGGGTGGTTTCACAAATCATCATCATATGAGATGGTGGTGAACCGATGTGAAGAGATTGTTTTTGGGCTTGAACCTTTGGGAGGTTGCCTACATACCCATCCTGGAGGGCAAGGATCAAAGTCTGTGTAGTTCAATTAAAGAATGAATTAATGATCAAGTTGTTCTTGTGGACAATGATCTAAAAAAATGTTGTTGGGACTTACACATGGTTAGTGGCCCAAAAGGGAGTGTTATGGTTGATGTTCTCTCTAAGCTCACGTGAGTCATACTCGGTGTGAGAAACAAGAGGTAATAACAACCTTAACGATGTACAGTTTAATGTCATGTAGGACATATCAAGGACTTTCTGCACAGTTTAGCGTCATGTAGTTAGGACGATGGGGACAATACAGTTTAACGTCATATTGGACGAAAGGGGGATTGTGCAGTTTTAATGTCATGCTGGACTTTTGATGATTATATAGTTTAACGTCTTTCCGGACGTGAGGGACTTTTATACAGTTTAGCGTCATGTAGTTAGGACGTCACAGTTTAACGTCTTGCTGGACATATTTGCAAATAGTTTATGGTCATATACATGGACCAGGGATGATGCAGTTTAAAGTCATACGGGACCATTGCTGTATAGTTTAACGTCATATAGCAAGGACGAACTGGTGCTGTACAGTTTAAAGTCATGTAGCTAGGACTAAGGTGAACCAATATGAGGATATCAGTTCTGGGGATTTTTTACAGTTTAATGTCATGCTGGACGATGAAAGTGCCACACAGTTTAATGTCATGTTGCTAGGACACAATATAGTTTAATGTCATCTCGGACATATACAGTTTAGTGTCATGTAGGACATATTAGTAACCAATGTGACAGTTTAACGTCATGTTGGATGATAAGGGAACTGACACAGTTTAACGTCATGTTGGACGAAGTTGTAGTTTAAGGTCATACTGGACCAAGTTGTAGTTTAAGGTCATACTGGACCAAGTTGTAGTTTAAGGTCATACTGGACCAAGTTGTAGTTTAAGGTCATACTGGACCAAGTTGTAGTTTAAGGTCATACTGGACCATGTTGTAGTTTAAGGTCATACTGGACCATTGCTGTATAGTTTAACGTCATATGCATGGACCGTACAGTTTATCGTCATGCTGGACGTATTATAGTTTAATGTCATCTCGGACAAAATTGTAGTTTAAGGTCATACTGGACCATTGCTGTATGAACCAAATGTAAGAGTCTTGGTTCTGGGAACAATATTTTGTGTTTATACAAAATACTTCTTCAGAAATCTGGCATTAGTTGGAGTCGTGATGTGTTCTCCATCCATTGAGATCAAACAGAACCAAAGATTAACTCTTCGTCTGATAAAGACTCTGCCTGATTAGCCTGTTTAGGCTGTGCCGTTTGATGGGGCGGTGCCCGTGGCTTTGAAGTAGATGGCATGAAATCTGCCAGAGTCAAAGACAATTTAGGCTTTGATACATACTCATCTTCTCCTGATTCATCTTTCTTCTTTGAATTGCGCTGCCCTTTTGAGGATTTGTCCTTTGATGGAGGCTTTACTGCAGCTTTTGTAGGAGACACAATTGGCTTCTTCAATTGTGTTCGCAAAATGGAATGGGTCTGATTGATTGTCTTTCTGACCATCCAATCATCATATTTGTTCGCAGTTTTGCTTTTGACTTCCTGCCACTCGCCTCCTTCTTCTGGATCTGTAGCGGTAATACACGCTACATGAGCTGAAGAACCCTTCAATTTGACTTGTCCCAAGTCGACCATCTTTTGCAGGAGGTCTTTAAAGACAAAACACTCCTGGATGGGATGCCCCAACATTTGATGAAAGGGACAATAATTGGGACGGTCTTCATCTCCTTCCTTGTTTGGCCTCTTGGGCACTGGTAATTGAACCAAATTATTTTCCAGAGCTGAAATGAAGTAACCAGGAACTTGCTCACTTCGGAAAGAGTATGTTTTACTCTTCATATCCTCAAATTGTTTTCGTCGTTGATCTTTTTGATCATTTGGACGAAACAGCCTTTGTTGTTGGCGTTCAGGAGGTGGATCCCTTCGAGAAGATGAAGGTTTTGAAGTAGAAATAGGTACAGGTGCCTGTTTAAGAATAACTGTAGCAGTTTCTGCTTTACCCATTCTTCTTCCTGGAGCTGATGGAATTACACGAGATTTAACCTTAGCCTGCATAATGGAATCTTCAATCTGTTGAGCGATTGAAGTAAGGTCTCGAAACCCTCCTGTGTATTTCACAGGGATCAATGGCGTGCGTAATTCGTCACGCAAATTTGCCACACAGATTGGCAACAATTCCTCCTGAGGGAGTGATAATCTCAAGGAATACGTTAATCCCTTCCAACGAGCAATGAAATCAGAGACTCTTTCATTCCCCCTTTGCTTGCAGTTTGTAAGATCGAAAACTGTCGTTTTTGGCAAAGTTGAGCTAAACTGAAGAAGGAATTTTTGACGAAGATCCTCCCATCCGATGACTGACCGGGATTGCAAGCTTGTATACCAGACAAAAGCTGGTCCTTGCAAGGTTCGCACGAAGCATCTGAGTTTCACTGCTTCTTGTTGCTCTGGAGTTCCCATCATAGGATCACAACAAGACACGTAATGCGTCAAATGTTGTTCAGGGTCACCTGATCCATTGAAAGTAGGGAAAATAGGGTTTCCAAAACTGGATGGAGGAGAAATTGAATCTACCCATTCAGGGTAAACTTTCTTTTCAGGTTGAACTTGCGCCTGTTTCCCTTCCATAGTTTCTAACCGAGCTGTTAATGACTCAATAGTAGTTATTAACTTTTGAGAAATGTCAGGTTGAACTTGGTTTTGGGTAGGTGCAATGAATGGAGCTTGGACAGCCGTGGAGGTTGGTGCTGCAACTAATGGTAGTCCTGCCAACCGTTGTTGCGTTTGACCCGTAGGATTAGACCTCTGTGGGTGTACTGATAAAGGAGGATATTCCTGATCCATCTCAGTAGTTACAACAAATTCCTTCGGCTGTCGGACTTCGGCATTCTTAAGAAGAAGACTACTCTGAAGTAGTTCTACATTCAACCTTTTTAATTCTTTCATCTCTTCCTCCTGTTGTGCAAACCTTTGCTCTAATGAGAGCGATTGACCTCCTTCAGAGGAAGGGTGAGAAGTAACCTGATTCTTTCCTTTCCCCTTATTGGATCCTTTTCGGAGAGGGGGAAGTGGGTTACTTGAAAGAATACCCAGATTTTGGGTAAGCCTTTGATTACGTGTGCGCACACCTTCTTCATTTAGGTCTGTGTGCGCAACTTCTTGAGCAGGAACCTCTTCGTCTGATCCCTCTGATTGAGCCTCATCTGGTGAATCAGCAGCAACAGCAGTGATGACATTAATGGATGCATATTGCATGGAATCCTTTCTATCAGCATTTCTGTGATATTGTCTCCTTCTATGTCCATGATAAGACATGGCATTCCGTTGACTTGATCCCTCAGGAATTTCTTGGAGAACCGTCACTTGGAGAGAATCTCCTGACATCTTGGCTCTTCGTTCCTCTTGAGGCTTATTCCCTAATCGAGAGAATACTGACTTTCTCTGAGGGAGGGATTGAAGATTTGAAAAAGTCCCCAGTCCGGTGGACTGGGGGTGTTCCTGTTGCTTCCGCTCAACTCCTCGAATCCCATTCGTTGATTCTGAGGGTTGGGTTAGAGAAGTCCCCAGTCTGGCAAGCTGGGGTGTCTCTTGACATGCTATGTCTGAGATCTTTTTAAAATATCTCTTGATCTTGCGAATCTTAGTTCGGAAATTAGCTGGATGCATTAACCTGTATCCACTTTTATCACCTGGTTCAACAGACCGTTGGATGATTTCCGAAACTTCTGTCATTTGATGACGTGTTTGCTCCAGACGAGAGGCTTGTGCAATATTCTCGCCTGCTTGATGTAGGATCAATTCAAAAACCTGTTCTCTATATACTTGATTTTGAGAGGAACTAGTTGAAGCTTGATCTCGAGCAAGATTTTGATTATGAACAAAGCCCATTGACTATGGCCGGCCATGGGCAATAACATTGCATGAGACCATTTTCGGCGGGCTTTGCTGACCGGAAAGCACTATGAAATGTAGTGCTCCGTGAACACCCCATCCTCTGATATGAACATTAGATGGAGCATTGGAAATTAACTGACGCAATCTTCTTAGTGCGCCAAGGCATGAACGTTGAAGGGTTCTCTGTTGCTTTTCAGCCTTCGGATACCGAGAGACTGATAGAGATGCCAAATCAATCTGGCGTTGTAACCCTTCTATTATCTTAAGATGATTTTCATATTCATCGTAAGATAATACCTTCTTCTTTAATTGACAAAGAGTTTTCCATATGTTGAGACGAATATCATGGATTCCATCATCCGTCAACATCTTTGGAATGTCATACTGTGAATCAGCCAAAGGCCAAAACATGACTGGTACTTCACCTTTTGCCAGTTTTTTCCTCATGTTCAGCATTTCCTCTTTATCATTAAATGAAGTTTCTTCTACCTGTTTGGACCAGAGTTGGTGTTTCCTTGTTGCTTCATCGGATTCAACAAGATTGGTAGAGGAATCACTATTCATGCTAGAAGATGAATGACCCAGGGAAGGTTCAGAGAATAACCTGAACCCCAAGCTATCTTCTGATGGAGAAAGAGTTTCACCTGCCGATAGTAAAACTTCAGACATGACTGGTTTTACGTTTGCAAGTGCCTCGAGATAGGAGGGCTTTCTCGTCACTACATTGCCTTCTGAAGAATTTTCGAGACAATGTGAATCACTACTGCGGAGAGGACTTTCGCAGCGAAGTTCATCACCACGAGGAGGACCATCATGATGGGTTACAGCAAAAGATGAAATCTCTTGCTCCTTGGCCTTCTGACCACATAGAGGGTTCCTGTGGTTCTCATCTGAAGAAGAAACTTCAAGATTGACCGAATTTTCATGAAGCAAGTCTTCATGAGGAAGTGTCTGTTGAAGACCTTCGGGATTAATGTTCCTGTTATTGGGAACTGAGGGAGTAGAATCTTGAATTTTGACAGATAAATGTCTGAGGGCTTCAAGAACTCCAGCATCGAGCAAGGCCTTGTTGCAGATTGGCCTTTGATCTCCTGACTGTGCTGGGCGGATCTTTTTATTAGATGCCTTCTTACTCGCTTTAGAAACCACTTGATGACGAAAGTGATTGCTCTGAGCAGGTGTATGTGCCTGATCAGGAAAGATGGTCAGGTTAGGCTGACGATCATCGCTCAAATCAGGTGTATGTTCCTGACTTGGTTGTCCATATGATATGGGGGAGTAGGCCCCACAACCCTCTTGGACTGGAACAGATGTGTGTGTCTGTTCCGGAGTGAATTGTTGATGTGTCACTCCACTGCTAGGGATAGATTTATGTGTCTGTCCCTGAGATGATGCTGAAGCTGTTATGATATCCTGGCAAGCATCCAGAATATGAGCAGGAATTTGCTTCTGCTCTTTCACCATTGACAAAATATGTTTGGTGACTTCAGCCGCCGGAACAGGGATATACATCCATTCCGGGCTTGGAGTAGGTGTATGTGCCTGCTCCTGTCCTCCTTTTCCTGTCAGTGAATCCTGACAGTACTCAAGTGTGGAGGCAGAGAGTTTAGTCTGCCTCCTGTTTGTCGTCGGGGCTTTCCGACTGACTTCTCCGTGCGCTACCAAGCGAGACTGTTGGTAGGCTTGATTAGTATTAGCATGTGTATGTGCCTGCTGATTACACTTCGCCAAACGCGGTTGACGAGATCCACCATATGTAGTCAGACGAGCCTGCTGACTAACTGCTGATGTATAAGCAGGTGTATGTTCCTGCCTATGGTACTCCGCCGGAATTGCCTGGCGGGATCGGCTTGATGCTGCCAGACGAGTCTGCTGGACAGCGGGATTAAAACGGGCAGGTGTGTATGCCTGCTCGTTGTTTGCCACCAAGTTAGGTTGGTGGACTTCTCCAGAGATGGCAGGGATGACAACCTGCCTATTGTTAACCGGATTCCGTCTCTGGCGATTCATCTTGCCTGCTCGGGTTCGAGGAACCTGATCTGAACGCCTGGAGTCGGTACCCTCATCATGTTGAGGGCGCACTACCGCACGAGTCTGGCGGCGATTGTTGATGGGAGCCTTTGAGAAGGACTCCTGTCTTTTTGAATTAAGGTCCTGCGAGACCTGCTCATTCACTTCCTCGGAGTAAGGAAGTGAATGGAAATTGCGTTCCGGGGATAACGACCCGAAACGGTTGGAGACGGTAGTCAGCACCGTCTGCTTCTTGATTGCTGGTCGCCGTTGTCCGGACGACCAGGTAGAATTGTTAACTTGGAGGGCCTGACGAGTGGCCTCCAGAGTTGGGATAGTACCGTCGCGACGGTACTCCTTAACCAGTGCATTAGAAACACAGCGTTGAAGACGCTGAGTTGGTGATGTCATCCTCAGAGCGGATGACGTTCCAGCAGGAGTAGCAGCATTGGTTTTCACAGCAGTAGACCTCACAGTAGAGGTGTTCCCAGCAGCAGTATTCACAGGGGTGAATTTAAGAAAAGCCATTTTTGTAGAAGATCTTGAAAAAAGAGTGCCTGTTCTATGTAACAGACATAATCAAGATGAATCCGGCTACTGCATCTTTTGGATGATCATATGTCAATGATTGTCTTGTTGGCCCAAAGGGCCTAACAGATAAGAAGAACATCACTTTAACTTGGTTAAGGATTCACGTCGGGTTCACCATTTTTGTTTCGCGCGGAATCCGGGGATGACCTCCTGGATGGGAGATTCAAACGTTCCGATCGGTTTCTAACGGGTTTGTTTGTAGAACCGGAAACATCCAATGATTCCACATCCGTTTGGACCTACTTTCCAAAGGCAGGCGCTCATTAGCTTGTGGGCTAATGAGGCTTAGGAATTTGCATTGGTCGAGAGGATGGGAGGTCGGACTCATCACACCTTTTTGAGGGGAATTATTGTCTACTCCGGGACTCTCTTTATAGATTTAAGTTAAGTTCGTGAATCCTTATTACATTACCAAGTATAAAATGAGCTTTCCTTTAGTTTTAACAATCAATGATTAAATATGAAAGAAATTTAGAGAATCTTTTATATGTATTCGAGGTTCTTCATCAATATAGAATCATCTATATTTGTTTAGAGATTCTTGGTCAATGGTATCCTTCAAAACATTTATATAAAAGTCTCTTGGTCATTTTGATGACCAGGCTGGTTTTAAAGCCACTCAGTGGGGCACTTGAAGTTTATCTTCATTCAGAAGGACAGAGATTATTTCAATGTTGGGATCGAACCCATAAATGGGCTACCTACGTATCCTTTGTTTTGAAAAAGGAATCAGAACCCATGTAGTTCGAGGAATGGGGTATGATGTTTATGATTGATGGCTCAAAGATGAATGTCATAATTACTTTTACACTCTAAGCTCACGTGAGTCATGCTCGGTGTGAGAAACAAGAGGTATTGGTAAAATTTATACAATTGTGCCATGAAATATGCAATCATAAGAATTTGTTTGGGGCTTATGTATGGATGACTGCCCAGATAGATGAAGGTTTAGGATTTACTTTTAGGGAGAAAATCCATGAACAGGGTCCACAAAGTTATATGTGCTTCATGGAGATTTGAATACTCTAATCTTGGGGATTAATCCTAAGGAGGATGCCCAAGTTAGGAGGGGACCTATGATTGGGTTTTATTCCTGAAAAGGAAACCCAAATCAAAGGTAATTTATGACTGGTTAAGAGAAATTTTAAGAGACTTGGGGCTTACTCCTAAGAAGGATGCCCAAGATTTATGACTAGGACTTATTCCTGAGAAGGAAGCCTAGGTTAGGGGACTTGGGGCTTACTCCTGAAAAGGAAGCCCAAGGTTATGACTGAGTCTTATTCACGAAAAGGAGAACCAGGTTAGGGATTAAGTTTTGGGGCTTACTCCTGAGGAGGATGCCCAAGATTAAAGGACTTGATTGGGGCTTATTCTTAAGAAAGATGCCCAGATCAAAGGTTTTATAACTGGGGATTATTCCTGAAAAGGAGACCCAGGTTAAGATTCTCTCATTTTAAAGGATGAGGTTGAATGAATGAACTCTCAATCTTTGGTGACATAAAGATGTTTAAATCACTAGGTTTTGAGAGATATTTCACAGAATTCCTTTCAGATAAGGATGTCAAATCAAGAAATCATGCCATAAATGGCTTTGAAGAGTATCTTGAAGATTGAATCTTGAATAGGAAGGGTGAAATGGCTTAAGAGGGGTAAAAATGGGCAAGATGGGCACCCAAAAATATAGGGGCGCGCAAGTCTTGAAAGGCGCGCAAGTCCTGCGGCGGCGCGCAAGTATTGGTCGCGCAAGTATACTTGCGCGACATTAGGGGTACTTGCGCGATTTTCAACCAGTATTGAAAGGCTTGAGCGACTCTTTATTAAACCCTTTACCATCCTCTTGAGGTTCTTCCAGAAGAGTGACGCGCAAGTTATATTGAAGGAATTAAGTAGGCGCGCAAGTGTTTGTTAAGTTTAAACACTTGGGCCTTCCTTTTTCTCTTTAGATCTTCCATTCTAGGTAAGAAATTACCTTAGAAGTGTTCCGGAAGCTTTGAGAAGAGACTTGGGCGTCGGGAGCTTCGATCCGAGTTTCTGGAAAAAGATCTCCTCGAATGGGGGGCCCACAGGGTCTATTTATAGGCAAAAGAAGACCCTGGGTGGTTACCGAGCGGTTACCGGGCGGTTATCACTTAGGTCGCGCAAGTCACTTGCACGACCATAAGGCATCGCGCAAGTACTTGCATGACCACTAGGCGGCGCGCAAGTGTACTTGCGCGACCATGAGGGAACTTGCGCGACCTATGGGCAATGTTCTCCTTGTTCATCCCTTTGTCGATTTTTGATGTTTCTTCAAAGGATGAATCACATTGGACTCAGATATTCCCCTTTTCCGATCTTTAGATTCTGTGACGAAAGGAGCGTCAACAATGACATAGACTACGTGTCAATAATCATTTCTAGGGTAATATTTACCATCCAATTTACTTATTCATATCCAAAATATCTTTATCAAATCATCATTTTCTCAGCATTAGGCCTTAATTGAGGGTTAACGTCACTTAATCAAAATATCACCATTCCATGAAATCATTTTCTATATCTTCATCACCATTAAACATGTTCTTTTAAATCCTTAATGAAAAATTATATTGAAAATACTTATATATTTAATGATTCATATAACATAATATTTGAATTGAGAAACATAAATATTTCATTCATCCAAAATTATTCTTAAACCATTACTCAAGATTCATCAACTTATTACCTAATATCTCTTTCCTAGAATATGAAATATGAATCTTTTCTTGAGGTTCCTCGACATTAATTTAATCATTATTCTTATAATTAATGTAAACAATATCAAAATAACATCACAAACCTTTCACATGTCATTTTTGGTCTCCTAATCTTCAGAAGTATAACCAATACTCATACCACCTTCCTTATTCTCTTTAAGATATTTCCAATTGGGAAATCAATTTTTATAATTCCATACTTTCCACATCTTAAACATTCAATGTTAACCATGTTCCTTTAAGTTCTCTCTAATGACTAAAACCAGAAAGCATGTGGTGAGAAACACATATTATAGAAGAGAACCATATAATCAAGAAAAATCATTGATAGTGTGTTCAAATCATGATACATACCATTTAATAAATGAATCCTTATATTTATACAAGTTTACTTATAGCCAACTTCTATTTAAATACTTAATTATAGTTCATTAAGAGGTTGTGAATTTCCAAATCATACCCCCAAAGAGTTTCAAACCAGGTGTGCAACAAGGCCCATTGTCACGTACAAGATTACCCCAAGTCAAGCCCAGAACATCTTCTAAGAGTTTCTAATCATAGGAAAATATGTTCCAAATACAAATCCACTTGTTGTATCTAGATAGGGATGTATTACTAGGAAACCACCACTCTATCCTTTACCCAAAATTCTAGGACATTTTTCTTAAATATTTACCAATACTTCTACTCATCCTTAGAGACATCCATAGACATATCCATAAAAATATACCTAGGTATGCCACTAAATCTTTACCATCTTAGTTTAAAAAGGTTGAATAAATATTTCCTTTGATAACAACTAGTGCGACCCAGGCAAAATATACATGGATATTACATCATTTTTTATGAATATTCAGTACATTACAAACATACATGATTGAGGACTGTAATATTTTAGTGTCTTTGAAAAATTGGAAAAAATATTTTATCCTAGTGAAAGATTTTCAACAACTCCCATAAATATCTCCACCATTAGTAATTCTACCTAAATCATTTTTTCACAACCTGGGGAAAGAAAACATAAGAAAGGGGTGATCTCAGTTGCTCAGTTAGGGTAAAAAAGGGATACATGTAAGCATAAACACTAAAATAGGGGCATGATAATGATATCATAACATTATAGGATCATACCCTTCATATCAAATGTCATAAACATAAGTTATTGGATAAATCTTGGTAGTTCGTAAGATATGAATCATAAATAAATGAACATCATGAGCCATGCAATCATAACTGAGGAATAAGACATAGAATTTGTGGAATGCATATAATAATAGAATATATTATGTCAATAATACCTACCAAGACCTTTATAACATGTTAGGCTTGTTATATGACCTATGTGCATACTTCGGTCTTAGGATATAACCCATGAACCTTCTTGTTTTTGGAATTGGGCTACAACCCATGTACCTTTTTGTTTTTGGTCCTGGGCATGCACCTTCTTATTTTTAGGCTTGGGATACAACCCATGTGCCTTATTGTTTTATATCTTAGGCTACACCCTAGGTACCATATTACTTTTAGGTTTGGGTTACAACCCATATACCTTCTTGTTTTTAGGCTTGGGCTACAACCCATGCACCTTCTGCTTTTCCATATAAGGCTATAACCCATGTACCTTCTTGTTTTCAGTATTGGGATACAAAACATGTACCCTTTGATCTCATATACAACTTATCATTACCCAATGCATTGGAGGGAGATATCAATCCCACACATCTTATAGTAAAATCATTCATAAATGTACCACAAGATAATATAACTTTCATCATATCATGAACTATTAAAATAGATAAGTTTTATAAAAATCAAATCACAACCCATTAAATTAAATGGATATCATTAACATTTCATTACAACATAACCTATGAAAAGAGACAGGTTTCATAATCACTTCATAAAAGCATAACCCATGAAAAGAAGTGTGTTTAAAAAGAATAAAACCCATGAAAGTGTAACATGTGTCATCAGAATAATTCCATAAAAATATAAACAATTCAATAAATAATATGAATGGAACCTTTGGATAATTTTCTATAATGGAATGAGTGACATAAACATATTTCATATTATATGTAAAATAATTTTTAAATATCTTTTGAAAACAATTCTTGAGGAAAATATCATTTATCCTTTAAAAAATGCTCTTTAAAACATTAAACCTTTTAAAAACCATTTCCTTTTAAAATAAATTTTAAAAAATTTAAATAACACTTGAAATCATTTTGAAAACATTTTTTCGTGAAAACATATAAAATAATCTGGTAAACATTTTTGAAAGACATTTTCCTTAAAAACCAATAAAAGAATCATCAAAACATTTTAAAAACAATTTTCCTCTGAAAATAGCTTTAGAAACTCATAAAGGAATATTTAAAAATAATAAAAAATTAAATAACTTTCCTATAAAATTATCTTCAAGTATCATTTTAAATCATTTTTTAAAACATTTTTTGAAAACATGGTTTTGTAATAAAATAGATTTTTGACCAAAGAGAGAAATACATACATATTTCTTAAAAACATTTTCCTAATTATATTAAGTACCAAAGAATGAAAAATGGTATTAATACATGGATATATCTTGAATAAAAATATTATAAGGAAACTCATGGTTTTTCTTGAGATATGGATCATATGATTTCATCAAAGAAGCATAATCATTTTATAATCTCGAAAAGTGATGATATTGTTTCAATAAACTCCTATCACTTGGAAACTTGGGATAATACTCTCCATGTAAGAAAATGAAATTACATAAAGCTTAAAATATCATTAAAATAAGTATATTAATGATATAACATTTAAAATGGAAGTATATACACCTCAAAAAATAATTTATGTTCATAACCAAACATGAGTCTCAAAGAAGGTAAATGGAGACAAAATTATTTTACCGATTTGGTAACTTATGAAACTTAAACCCCATTAAATAAAGATAATATAATAGATATGTAAATACCCATAAATTTAATTATAATAATCATATATTAAATCCATGCGAATTATACAAACCACATAAAAGTAATGGGTGGTGAATAAAGTATGTATCTCATAGAAATAAAAAGTGAGTTGAAATCCCCTTACCTTGTGTCTTGACTCTCTTCATAATCAAACAATATTAATATATAATAAATGTAAGTTTATTTAAATATTTCATATAAAAATTTTATTTTATCTAATACCATATATGGTTTTATTAAGAAATTATACTACCCTCTCTTTAATAATCCTATATTAAGGTTTTACTTTAGGTAATATTTGCTTTATTCTTCACATGTGTCTTAATTTGTTATACATTTGGTCCTTATACCTATATCATGATTTCAAGAATTTAAAAAATTATATAAATTATATATGTATTATGATAATCTATATAATATATATGTATGAAATGTAATACACCATTCATGGATACAGTAAGTCGTACATATGAATGAATGTTGTTTCCATTTTTATTATCGCATTGAAAGAAGGAAAAAATGAAATATAAATATCTATATGTGTATATATACCATTATTATATTATTATTATTATATCATATATATCATATAAGTTTACTAATTTCATACTTAATACATTCCATGTAGTGTGTGAATGACTCGCATCGCCTTGAGGGGGTGGTAGTCCACACTTCCTCATACGAAATTATCACATTTACACTAAATGGAAGGTAAAAAGGTATGTGTTATAAAAGGAATAATGAAGATTAAATACATAATAAATATAATATATGAAATATATAAATATAGTATCCATCACAATTTACACCATGAGAGGTGTTAAGGAAAAATTAACAAGCATCATTTAGTGAGGCGGTAGTTTTCCATACACATAAACAGTATGTTCGTTACCCATTAGATAGATGTGTGTGTATGTTTAGGTCAAAAAATTAGCATAAAAATAATATAATATTTAATATAATTATGTTTTTATACATTCATGTAATAAATATAGTGGAGGGGGTGGAGAAAAGAAATAAGAGAAAGGAGTTTGAGAGAAGGTGTTACCTGTTAATCAGGTAACTCCTTTTGGTTTGTGACAAAAAACTTACTTGGATTTATTTATGACCAAAGTGAGGCTTCGAGGAGGAATAGATTTATTTTGGGAATTTTATTGGGTAGAAATTTTATGAACATAATTGGTTCGTGAGGTGTAAATAATATGGAGTAGTGGTGGCCATTTATAGTGAAGGTAAAGGACACACTTGACATTTTTTAAAACAAGTTTGGTGTAACCACGTTTTTACCTAAAAAATTAAAAAAAACCCAACAAAACTCATGATTGGAAGTTTCGTTGCTGAATAAGGACCATACAATGGGTTATGGACAAGTTTCTAGCTCGTTTTGGGCTTTAAATTTAAGGTTTAGTACTTTATTAACCTAATTTTTCTCCTAACCAATGTAATTAATTTCAATCCCTTTCACTAATATTTTTGGTAAATTTTTTTAAACTTATTATAAATTATAAATTATTATTATTCAAAATATTTAATATATTTTTCCAAATTCTATTCACATAAGTGGTAGAAATTAATTTAAAATTAATCCCACTGACGGGACGACACTGTGGGTTTTAAAATTAAAAATGTCCAAAAGTTTGCTATGTTTTTATACCTAATTTAAAAGTGAAATTGATTCCAATGACCTAAATCAGATTAATTGATAAAAAATTATATAATTAAACTTTTAAACCCAATTAAAATATAATTTAACATTATAGAAAAGTTTTATGAAAAAACAATTTTGAATTAAAATCGTGTATTTATCATTATTCATCCAAAAATTAAGTTTCTCAGAAAAATCCAAAAAAAAATTCCTTAAGATAATTTATACAACATGAAATTAAAAATTAATATTATTTTATAAAATTAAATTTCTAAATGTTTATAAAATTAATTTCATTATTTTTCATAGAAGGACATTAAAAGAAGTTCATTTGAGAAAATAATATTTTTAAACATATAAGGACTTGACCAACATTCATATGATTCATTATCAATATGTTTTATTTATATAAAACCATTATAAAAAATATTTGAAATTTTTTTATTTATATTCATATTACCAAGTTTAATGGATGGGTTGTAATTATCTTTTTTAAATAATTGTAACAATAAAATGTTGTTTCGTAGAAACTCAGTGTTGCATGTAACCTATACCAATTTGGTGTTCAGTGTAATGTATACTAAGTCGGTGTTGTATATAACATATAACGATTGGATGTTTCATTTAATGTATTCTAGGTCAGTTCCATGTGAATGGAATGTTTGACTCAGTGATTTAATATACATAAAGAACTATTTTTAGTGTTGTGTGAAGTGAAAAATATCAAAAGATTAAATTTCACAAAATCTCAGGGTGTTACAATCTCAAAGATGATAATATCATGTTACAATGTTTTTTAGGTGAGTTCCTTAGTTTGAAGGTAGAAAATAAGAAGATTAGTTTTCTTTAAGAATATTTTATAGTCCTAAAGGCAGAGATTAAAAGGAAATTAGTCATAGAGGATAGGATTTTAAATCTTGAATCTTCAATTGTTAAGATATAGAAGGACCATGATGAATTAAAGAAGTTAAAAGTGATTTTTAGGAAAGTGTATAATAAGGAATGATTTTTTTACTAAAATTTGAAATGTTTTGTTGTATTTAAATATTTGTTAATGAAGTTTAATTTTAATGACTAATTCTACAAATATATTTTTTCTGAATTTTTTCCAATTCTTTTTGGATTAATGTTATTTATTTTATATATTGGATTAATAGTTAATTCAAACACAATTTTTTCTTATATTTTTCTCATAAAATTTCATGAGATTAAATTAATTTACCTTTCCTTTTTGAAAATCACAATAGGGGATAATTTTGGGATAAATTTGGAAGATTGTTTTTAAAATATAAATTTTTGTCTAAAGGGGTAGAAATAGTTTGAAAGGGAGAAACTATCTAAGGAAGCTTTTGATTAAGGGGGAGAATTTGATGTAATATTTCATTTTAAATGAATATTTTTGAACAAAGATAAGTCATCAACTTAGGGGAGTTTATGATATAATAAGATAAAAATATTCTATGAATATTCTCTTTGAAGTTTATAGAGAGCAACAGGTTGTAATTTTTTCAATGTTAATAGCTTTTCATTTTTGGTGTTGTGTTTTTTACTTTCCAAAAAGGGGGATACTGTTGAGTCAAAATTTATACTTTTGACTTTTCTTTTCCTTAGTTTTGAAAATCACAAACACTTCAAAACTTTCTTAAAACTAAATATTACTAACTTTATATATCCCAAGTGTTTTAGAATTTTTTTTAGAAAACATACTTTTCCAATAAACATTGAAATGGTTTTAATATAAAATGAATATAAACTTTTAGTATTCAATCCAATCCATCAGAATGAAAATGTGTCTGGTCAATCATACTTAATAATGTTATGTCTATTTTTTATATTAGTGTTTTTTCTATCAAACTGATTGGAGTCATAACCATTAGACTAAAAATAGTTCTGATCAATTGAACTCACCTTTTTTTCAGTTCATCAAATTTTTAGAAAATAGTATAGTCCATCAGAATATCCAATGTTTATAATATAAGTAATTGGAATTTTTTCTATTGGACAGAATATTCAGCATTATTTTAATTTTTATAATTAAAATGATATTGGATAAAAGAGTTTTTATAAAATTTTAAGTGAATAACATTTAAGGCCATTGTAACTAAATCTGTGAATAGAAAAAATATAACCATTATAGGAATTGTTATAAATTGGATTGAATTAGAGGATATGGGAACTCCTGCATTTTAAAATCAAAAAATATGAGATTTTTCTTTGCTTGAACATAATATTCTTACACTTTTCAATTTCTTAGAGAGTTGTGCTCTGAGGATTCTAAGTGAGGAATTGTAAAATCCTAAGAACTATATTTTCTTTTATATTCAGTGTTTCCAATCATGGTTTGGGGAGAGGGATTCTAGGGATAAAAAGACAGGTTGATCTGATAAATATGATCAAGGGATTATCATATAGGAATACAGATCTGACACTGATCTATTAGATAAATGGCTTCTAAGGGACTGGAAGGCAGAGCTATTATGATCATCGTATTTAGGTCTTTCCTAGTGTGGATATATATACCTTTATAGTTTGGTGTAAAACTATGGATATCTTACGTTAGGATTTATAATTTCCTTAACAATTATAGTTAAAGAGTAAAATTAATTTTATAAATCTTATAAGTCATTCTTAATTTATTATAAGCTTTCATATTACGTTTTTTAAAAGTTTACATTCTACTATGCATGTTATATTAGAAAGTTTTTTTTAAAAATATTTCTAATAATTGTTTTATTAGAATATCTATGAGACTGATTAAAAAATATATTATATCATACATTTTCTTGATTTGATACACATACTCTAATCATTAGATGAATTATGAGTTTGATCTTTATAACTAAATTGTTATTGGGTTTTGTATTAGTTTAAATTTTTAAACTACAATTCACCCCTATTATAGCCATCATAACTCTTATGATCCAACATAAAATAGATTATGTTGTATCTAGATGTTTCTATTATAGATAAACCAATGAATATCACTGATTCTGAGATTAAATTCTTACATGGGAGGTTTATTTTTTGGTCAATTTATTGCGGCAGAATAGATCAAATTCTCATGAGACTTGGGAGTGAAATAATCTTTGAGGGGGTAGTGGTATCACCTATTTCTAAAGAAACATCTTCTGTATGACTTTTTAGGGATATAAATTTCTATTTTTGAGAGAATTTTAACATCATGTTAAATGATATGATCTATTAAAATGTTTAAGAGTGTATTCTTTGGGTTTATAGGGATTCGAAGATGATCTGATGGGTTTTATGAGTTTTTTATAAGGGATATGATCGGCGTTGGTTGTAGAATCTGTTCAAATCATGAACTGTGTTCATAATGTGGGTTTTTTTAGGAAGAATCCATGAATTCTTGGATTAAGGTACAAAATTAATTCACATTGTGAATTCAATTTCTAGGTTTTAAAATATTATAAAACCTTTTTCAGTGTACATAAAATATGGGAAATTCACATCATAAATCATTTATTCATGATGATAAACTGTTCTACCAATTGGGTTTTAATATTACACTCACTTAACTCCTCCTTCATTTATTATATACACTCTCCTTCGAATATTAGAACTACACCAGATTTTTTGGGTTCTTTTTTCACTTTTAGAATTTTCCGTTTGGAATTTTATATCTGTCATAGTTGGTTAAACTTCCTTTGGAATGTGTGTTCCTTCTGTTTTAATTTACTTTAGTTATCCTTTTTATAGTAGTTGTGTTGGGATGTGGTTTAGGGATTTTTGGTCATGTTTAAAATTCTTCTTCTACCCCTTCTAGATTCATTATGAGATCATTTTCAAAGGTAAGACCCTTATGTTTGTTATGGTGTGATGTGCGAGTTTATCAAGGAATGAGTTGATCTAATATCTCTACCAACCCTTTTGTTAATATAATTTAATTTCGATATGTGAGAATCATTTTCAAGGCCTCTCTTTATGTTTGTGGGTTCATCTTCTTTTTATGTGTCTGTATCCTACTATGTTTGGTGTGTGAGATGATATTGAGGTAGGTGAAATCTCTCTCACCTATGGAATTTGAAATATAATTAATCCTCATTTTATAAGTTTTTTTATAAATATATTGTCATGATATTGATACTGGTTGATTTGTGTTCCTAAATAGGTTTTTTAGAAAATATAGTTTTCCGCTCATTTTGATAAAGGATTTTCTTTCAAATTATTATGAAATGGATTGTGAAAAGTGGTTTTGAAAGATTGTTTTTGATGAAAAGGGCTGTTTTATATCTATATTAGGAAATGTAATAAGTCCTTTTTAAATGATTTGATAAATGCAACAGATGGAAATCTTTGGTTACTTAGGTAGAAGGTGTAGTATTGGGCCTCATTTGTTAGTATTGTTAGAGGGGTCACTTTATAGGGCGTTCCTCTATTCCTTAGGCCAAGTGTACTGGGGATGTGATATTGAAATTGTAGGGGGGTTCACTCATCAGGTCTTCCTATGTTTATTAGGCCCTATTTCTTAGGGAATTGAGTGAACAATAATCTTGTTGATGGTATGAGAAGTCCAGTTAGCCTAAACTGTTGTGATCCTAGGCATGCATACCATTATTCTTTGGATTTTATAGATTTGGGTTTGATATATCTTCTTTGATAAAATATAAATGATTTTCTGGATTTATTCTTTGAAACTATATTACCTAGATTTTTTTGGGAACTATAGAAAATGTGAACTTTTTACCATGCTTTTGATATAAAACTTTTTAAATTATTATCACATTGTGTTTTCTTAAAATATATCACATTTGGATTATTTTACATTGACATGATATTGAACACCTGGGTGGGATCCTACTGATAAAGTTTATCTCACACCATGAAAACTCCCCCAGGAGTGTATAGAAATTGAATTGTATTTTAATGCAGGAAAGGGAAATTCCTCATTGTGAGGTGGTAAGATTCATGTTAGTTGGGTATGATTAGCTAGTGATGAGATGGTGGAACATTTCCCACATATCATATGGAGTATTTGTTTCCATTTTTATCCATCATATTTTTTATTGGTTATGTACTTTAGGTTTTTATCTAACTACTTTTATGTTTTCTCACCACTGTTGGATCTCTAGTTTTTATCATTTTTCTTTATGGTTTTTATTTTCATTATATCTATGTATATTCAATATATCTTGTTTTAGGTTTGGTGAAACTATTCCCTCTAGTTTTTGTTTCTTTATTGGGTTCTAGTCACCAGCTTGTGGGGATCAGTAATGCCCTTCGGGCCAATGGAGAATTAGTTTGGGTTCCATTTTTTAGGGCATCCTAGGTCTATTCATTACACCAAGACACATAAGGTTATTCCCATATCACATTATTTTATCTTAAGTTTTCATATATTCTATCCTATCATTATTCGTAATGGTTCATAAATATAATGTGAATTAATAATAGAATATACCTTGGTAGTGTAAAACCAAGTGTGCATTTATGCCATTTTTTCATGCACTAGGTGAAGATCAAGTTAATTCCCAACCAAAAGATTTAGTGTCATTACCCCTAGTTTAATTTGGTCCAAAACATGAATCCATTTGTTTGTATCCATACATGGATTTAATTTATATTAAACCACAAAATATCTATCTTAACAGAACGTTAGGATGTTTTCTTATACTTAAACTTATCCCTAAGTTTTTCAACAATGGTTTTTAATCCTAATATCCAAAATAGAGGAAACCTACTCTAATACCAACTGAGAAAACCTAATAATTTAATACATTAATTTTAAATCATTTTAGATGAATATTCAATACATCACATAAAAATATATACCTATAACCATAAAGGTTTAGTGTATTTAGATACAAGATACATAATCAACTTATTTCATGAAATATATTCAACATCAACAAAAAAAATTCTTTTCACTAAGTATGATTTTTAGACATGCCTTACATGAAAACTTTCTTCATATTTGGGGGAAAATGAAACATATGAAAGGGTGAAATGAGATACTCAATAAGGGTAAACATAGGTGACATCCGTAAATGATCATAAGTGAGGATAAAATACATATAAGTTTATAGGAACATTATCATAACTTATGAAATTAAAAAATAATCATTCAAATATCTTTAGTCATTAATCATCGCATATATATTTTTCTTAACAAAACATATAAGTCATAAGAGTGAAAAAACATCAATAATAATCCATGTTCCATGTGAATATATAATAAGCATGAGAAATAAATTTATGGAATAGAAATAATCCTATAAAATCATTTCCTTAGTCAAGTATCATTACCTAGAATATCATAGTGGACAAATTCCCATAGTGTATTGGGTTCACATCATATTCTATCATTTCCTTAGTCAAGAATCATTATTAAGACTATCATAGGGGACATGGCCCCCTACTAGAAAAGGTTCAATCCCCATTCCAGTTCATATTATTTCATGATATATAAAAATTTACCCAATGCAATATAGAGATATATAATGTTGGTAATACCTTTCATATTATTAAAACCAAACATAAGTGTATAAATATGATCATAAAAACATTCATCATTTTATTATAGCATAATTAACCCTTGGGAAAGAAACGAGTTTCATAAATATTTCATCATCACATAATCATAATATATATAGAGAAATAATATGGATTTTATAATTATAATATATCCCATATGTAGTATAAGTAACATTAAAGGATTTTTACACAAATGAATAATAATTTTAAAACAACATTTGTGAATATCTTAGAAAACATGGGAAACATCCTTTTCTTTGGGTATCTTTTAAAATTAAAAGTTCCTTTAATATTGAAAAAATATTTTCTTTGAAAATAACAATTGAAACTTTTAAATTCGTCTTAAAAGTAATTAATGGGCATGATTGTGCTAAAACCATTTAGGTCGTATAGTTAAAAGAGAACATTCTTTTAACAGTTTTGTAAAATATCAAAAATGACTTATTTAGAGTTTTGTAAACTATTAATTATAGAAATTTATAAATAAAGCAAAAGGTAGTTAATATAAAATTTTAAAATAGTTAATGTATAGGTAAAAAATTATTTAAAACTATTTGAAAAACATAGATGTGGAAAAGAAAAATTCTCGACCCAAAAAGAAGAAAAAAGGCAGAATTATTTAAAAAAAAATTGTCAAATATTTTAAGTAATAAAGAGATGAAAATTTCAAAAAACATGAAATACCTAGAAATATATATATTATAATAAAATATGTGTGTTTTAAAATATTAGGATGATATAATTTCTCTCAATGTAAATTTTATATAGAAAACCAGGAAAATAATTGAGATTGTGACATAAACCCTTATCTCAAGTCCCATTTTAATTCATATGCATTAAAAAATCATGTTTAATTAATATAGATTTATTATGAATATATTATATATCCATATTAATATATATATATATTACTATATATCATTCACTTATAATTTCCAATTTCAATTTTATTAACAATTCTTAATTACAATAATTATTCAGGGGAAAAGTGGTCTATTTTCCATGCATGTTTTAGTAATACAGTTATACACTTCACACCTTAGTAATGGTTTAATAATCTATAAAATATTAATAATGTTATAAATATTATATTTAGTTATTATATACACCTTCATAACCTACCATATACGGTGGCGTTGCAAAATAAATTACATCACTTCATAGAGACGGTAGTCCATATGTATGCTAGAGTAATGTTTCCATTTTTAATGATTATAATGAAAAAAGATAAATAATAATTAACATTTAATGTATTATTATATCATAAATATAATATATTATATATATATAACCATTTATGATATATGGTGATGAAAATGAAACACATCTCTTCATGGAGGTAGTAGTCCACACATACACACAAGTGATGTTTTTATTTCCCATAGGATAAAAAAGAAGAAGAAAAATGTCTGTAACATAATCATAATAATTTTTTTATATTATATACTTTTGTTATTATACCAGTATGATTACGATAGTTTTTAAGGAGGTAAAAAAAGAAATAAACATGAAAAAACTCAATTAATAGTTATACCTATTCTTTGGAAAACCTCCTTTGGATCACACAATAAGGAAAGTTGGGAGAGTATTTGGGTGTTTATTGGTTAATATAAAGGGATTAATTGGTGTGGATAAGTGAGAAGATGAGGTTAAATTTTATAATAAAGGAGAGTGACACACTTGTAATTATTTTTAACTTTTAAATATTATAAGTGTCCTACTCATGGTCAAAGGGCACCAAAAAAATTAAAATTAGAATTTAAGGTGATAGGTTTTGAAATATACTCATATAATAATAATTAATATGAGATTTTTTTTAACTCATCACAAAGTTTTAACCTAAATTTAATTGTTTTACCCTTTTATCACAGTGACAACATTTTTACCAAGGTTACTATTTAGAATGTCCAAAAATGAAATTGACCTCATTAATAAATATGAAACTAACAATTCGAAATATGAAATATATTTTTCAATATTCAATTTTTACAATTTTTATAAATTAATTTTTAAATTAGTGGAAAAAACACAATGAAAGTCATTTTTTATAATAAAAATGTTTTTAAAAATAAAAATGAACTTGTACAAAAAATGAAATATAATGATAATTAATATAGAAATAATAAGATTATTTTTAATAAAAGGGATATTTTTTTTAATTTAAAACAGAATCTAAAATATAATGTGACTTTTAAATTAATTTATTTAATGAAAATAAATGGCAATTTTATAAAAATCTGCATTTTCATTATTCACTAATAAATCAATCATTTTGAAAAAACTAAAAAAGTTACTTTAAGATAATTTTTAAATGATTATTTTAATTTTTATTCCATTTTATCAAATACAATTTCTAAAATTGGTAAAATTTTATTATAATATATGCAGACAAAATGCAAAAAAAACCATTTTCTAAGAAAATTCATTTTTGAATCATATATTGAATTTATTCTCATTATTTGATTAATAAAGAAAATTAAATGAATTTAAATTAATTTTAATGAATATAATATAATTATTCAATTATAATCAATTATCAATAGTGATTAATTTAATCTAATAAAAAACATTGCACACATAAAAATAGTTCTATGAAAAATATCTCTTTTACCTTTAAAATATTTTATCTTCATTTATAAAAATTGATAATTAGTGTATAATTTATTATTCATTTTACTAAGGAAAAAATTTCTATATATATTTCAATAGTATATGATTGTTTTTATAACCTCCAGTTTTCATATAAAGAAATCTATTGAACACTTAGAATTTAAAAAAGAGAAATATATACTTTAAAATATTAGGGTGTTATAGTGGCATTATTTGTGAGATATATTGTTAAAATTATGGAATTATTATAAATTATATACATATTTTATCTTAGGTTATATCATAATCACAATATTGATATGTTATGTATCTTGTAACTAATGAACATCGATGGTGACTATATACAATAGTGGATCTCTATGCAACTAACCATTCATCTAGGGTTAGAGTGAGATGGATATGATTTCAACCTATCTCACCCAATGATCTGGGTGGATATTTACAGTGAATTTTTTATGTATCCAACACCACTAAACCACTTCTATAGAATGATATCAGTCATATATTTCTAGAAGATAGTTGAAGATAGGTAATTCCTCCAACATCTCTAGTACTTGACAAATGTAGATTACTTTTTTCTCTAGTATCCATGATTAGATAACATGATAGAAAATATAGGAGGATATTTTTAATTCATTTATAATATTTGTTATGTGAATGTGATGATAGTAATTCAATAAATCGGTGACACCGCTTCTTTCCTATAGTATAATGATCGAGGTCAATGAACCTTCACATGATGATATCTCCACTCCCTACCCACTACTCTCGGATTAAGAGTACCAGATAATAAATAAAATACCTAGAGATGTGAGTTTACTTATGTATACGAGTATATAAATTTATCCTTAGAGATGTATATTTTCTCTAGTTTTTGAAAATGTATACCCTTCTAGATATGGAGATGTGTATTTCCTCTAATAAATATGTGTATTTCCTCTAGTACTTATTAGATAGTTGTAAATGAATATTTCCTCTAGTGATTCTAGATAGTTTGATACATGTATTTCCTCCACTTAACCATGATTAATTCATGTAGGGTGAATTTATAGGCAAAGAATATATGATGGGATATGTTATGGGTTACTACTTTATGATATATTGTATAAGTAAGGATTCATATTTTGAGAGAACTATAGAAGTGAGTTGTGGGTATCTTGGTAAGGTATGGTTAAGAACTTTTTCTATGTTTTTGAGGATTTTGGGGACATAAAATGTTTACACCCAGATTATGACTTGTGATTAATGACACTTTATGTATTTATGGGCTGGTCCACCACTTGGGATGACCATACTAGGTATTCTTATACTCACCCCTGCATGAGAACTTATGAATTGTTTCCCTTATGTTGATGAAGATATGATAATATGAAGGATTTACGAATGTAGATCTTGGATATGGGGATATATGTGGATGGATAGAGGAGTGGATATCATTTTAGTGACCACTCTATAACCATCATATTTTGATGTCACCTACACAGGATGTGTTAGTTGTATCCAATGTTTTAGTTGTATTTGATAATTATTTTGTATTATCACACCTTATAATTTGATGAATATTTTGAGAAGTTATATTATATCCTAGTTTTTTTATATTTATAACCATTTTACTTATTATTTAGTTTATAATTCATGAATGTATGGTAGACGTTAGGTATGATAATAGGTGACAGGTACATTTTTAGGTAATATCCTCAATGATTTTATAGATACCTCAGTGCTTTTCAGTATCCCTTGGCCCAATGGAGGTGATATTAGGGCACCCATTTACATGTAATAAAGGATGTTAAAATTGGTATCATAGTGATATGATTATGAAGTATGGAATTAGGAACATGTGGGGATTGGTTGGGATAATTAAAACGAGTCATACTAGGGATATTTAGTACGTGTAGTCACAATAGATGAATTTTTAAAGGATGTGGTAGCCAATGTATTCTTTAGATTGAATATTATTGATGGAACAAGACCAATAACTTAGTATATTAACTATGAAAATAAATTTGGATCATGCATTATATAGATCTAAGACATGATTGATGATTTTATAAATTATTTGATTAAATCTATGAATAGTTCGTGTGTGCCAAACTGCTGAGAGATTGACTAAAACACTCATAATTTATCATGATTTTAAGCTCTAGATATTATCTTAGTGATAATGGTAAGGGATCACCGCGATTGGTATGTTACATCATGAATCAATTATTGTGGTAAAGAGATTATATATAGACAAAAGAAGGTGCATTGTGACATGGCATGTGATAAATAATTTTATAGGACCCAAGAAGACCTAGATAATGATATTTATTTATGGTGGTATCAAATACATGGAATAGAAATTCACTTATTTTTTTCAGTTTACTCTTAGTTAGGTTTTTATTTGATTAATTCTATACTCAATACCTTACTCTAGTAAGAAAACACTAAATCTCGATAACTATTTCACAATGCACAATTTAAAGAGCTATTATTAATGATTATAGTTAGAAGTTAAATTCCTAAATTTTAGAATTTATATTTGATAAAAATTATGTCATATTGGGATTAATTGTGTTAAAATTAACTTGGGGTGATTTTTTTTGTTTTTTCTAAAATATTTGATTTTTAGGTTAATAGTGAAAATACAAATTTTACCAAAAACTATAAAGTTATATAAGAAACTCCTAGATTTTTATAATACCTTTTAAATTATAAAAGTTTTAAGAAGTAAAACTATATACTATATAAATAATATGTTGAATTTAGAAAACCTATGATTAAAAATTTAAAGACATAAATAATAATTTCAAAAAAAAACTATTTGGTCATATATTTTAATTAAATATTATTTTAGTAAAATTCCATTTTGGATTGATTTTGATGACACATAAATTTTATTTATTTTATGTTAAACCAATTTATTTCATGATAACCAAAATAATTGATAATTTTTTCCTACCCATAAATTTTAAGCATACAAATACACTTTTTATAAATATGGGTTTTTACATGTTACATGCACTAAATTAAAATTAATATTTTTTATCACTTTAAAAATTGAATAAAATAAACCTATATTCATGTTATTAATATTTTTTTAAATTAGTTAATATTGGGAATTTCATTTTTTCCATAAAATTATGTTACCAAGGTAAATATTAGTTACCATAATCAATTTTTTATTTTTCAAAGAACAATAATTTTCTAAATATTATGAATTTTAAAATGGATATATTTTAAAATTAAGACTCTAAAATTAATTTTATACACATATCTAAATAAATTAACACTCATTGAGTGTATAATTAATGTTAAATGTTTTTAAGAACAACTAACAATTAAAACATCATCTTTCTAAAAAATATTTTTTCTACACATCATATGTTTTAGATAAAAAGTTAATTTTATCATATTTAGAAATTGAATTAGGTTAAATGGAGTCGAAATATACAATCATCACATGCAATTTTTCTAATATGGTTCATTTAAAATTTTTAGTGAAGAAATAAAATATATGATTAATATTTAATCAAGATTAATAAGTGTTAGAATGGGTAATCTAACGTGGCTCAAAGTTTACAAAATCAATTTGATACTTTATACCTTCTATAATAAATTTATTAGGTTGTAAATTCATTCCTAATCATCTCACAAAATTTCCCCAGCCAACTCACCTAACTCACCAAACCCATCTAACCACATGTGGCACCATTATTACTACTTACCTAACTTTAATTTCAATGGAAAAGATCCACCTTTTCACCTATAAAAGTATCCAACTGTCACCCATTATATCATACCACTCCACCACAAAGGGATTGATCCTCATGTTACCTTCCCTATACATATCTAAAGACAACTCAAGGAGTTCAGTATTTTATAATGAGTCCTCTAAGGTTTTAATAAGATTATTATCAAGGTAAGCATTTCTAATCATTCTCTTTATTTTTTAATTGAAAATATTTTTTTAATACCATTTAAACATATTTCCTTGATGTTAATTTCGTGGTATTACCTATAATTATGTATTTTATGAGAGACTAATTATCCTCTTTCATTATATCCTTTTTCTTATGATGTAATTATACCAACAAAAGGGTTCTCATCCCACACCTTCTATTTTAAATTAATAAACATTATTATAATGTCATCATTCTTGGAACTATCACCCATTTGATATATTTATAATAAGTTTTCATATCATTAAATCTATTTACTAAGCCTTCATAATTCCCAAAAATCCTAAATTTGGGAATGTAAAGAGCGTGTGGTTTTCCTATCAATGACATGCCTATTTGGATACTAGAAATTTGATGAGTTTGTGGTATAAATTAACCAAAGGGTAATCACCCTAAAAAATGATGGTTGAGTTTCAACTCAATATTTACTCCAATTAAAAATGAGTGGGCCTAATAATCCACACCTGGATATACACTCTAGGGGGACATGATTTGGATAATTAACATGATCCTTACAAACTATAATGAATGATTTTTCTAACATTTCTATGGTTTCATACTAGTGAAAACTATTAAACTCAATTAATGTATTCTATTGAAAACCTAACACTTTGAAATCAACCTTCACCACTACCTTATCTTTTTTTATTTGATAAGTTTAATTCCAATTACATTCAGAATAGCCCATAGTTTATATATTGATTAGGTATTGTTTAACTATCCACCTTCTTTCTATGGATAGATTATGTACAAGTTGCCCATTGTAAGAATATGTATTTACTACAACCTTATTAGTAATAAATATGTATTGGTTATGAACTTGATGGAAAAAATAATGTCTCAAATGATGATTTGATAGTACATATCATATTTTTAGGCATTATGTGTTCCATCACCATAAAATTATTTATTATTATCCTTGTTATTATTTTCATTTCTATTCAATACATAGATATTTTTCATGCTCACAACATTGACTTTATGGAATGTTTATTGATTAATCACTCTTCCATCATGTGTATGCCTATTATGATAGATCCCGCTTTAATTATAAACTTAATAATAATTTGATCTCATTCTTCTTATGTTTCCATGATAAGAAGTGATCTATGAAAGAATTCAGGGGTTCAATTAAAGGAACAAGAAAGTTTCATGAATATTTTATGCTATATTTTTTATTCCAATGTAATATGGAAATAATGCATGTATTAAGTCTCCTTATAATGTTAAACTATCAGTTATTTTGTGATATAGTCCTAGTATTTTTTACCAATATAATAAATTAACCACTAACTCGGGATTGTCGGAGATGGGGTGTTATAGTTGGTATCCAAGGAAGTTTAATAGGAATCTTGAACAATAGATTTTAGATGAACAAAACTTTCAAAAGTATTATGTTAAACCCTTATTATTCTTAATAAATTTTACTTGAATTAGGATTTTTGTGGATCAATATTAATAATTTTATAATATAATTAATTTTATTCCATTTTTAGATATGAAACCTAGTCTAAGGAAGGGAAATCATATCAGTACCCATAATCAGTATAGGGATTTCTTTCCAGATCTAGTTAATATAGATAGTGTTGTAAGTAATCATATTATTGCTATATTATCAAAATTAACTCATGTTATGAGTAATAAAGTATCCCGTATATAGGAACCTGCTAATATAAAACATGGAGAATTAATGATGGACCACTTCATGTGACAAAAAAATCTATCATTCAATGGGACGACTGATCTATTATTAGTTAAACAATGTATCAAGTCCCTATTGAAGATATTTCTTTCATTGGAAAATAATGAAAGGAAAAATTTCATCACGATGGTTTATCATATTTGGGGTAATTATAATCAATGATGGTTACTAATTCAAAATACTAATGAGGATGAGTAGATAGAAAACATGTAATCAAAGACATTCAAGGTGATATTTTTTTGAGAAATACTTCCCTCGAGAGAAACTAGATGATATTGAAATAAAATTCCTTAATTTGAAGTATAAGGAAGAGGAGAGTGTTTGTGAGGATGAGTTTAATTTTAAAAGATATTATAGGTATACTACATAATATATATGTCAAATAGAAACTAGGATCAACCATTTCTTTTATGGGATTATGTTGAGCCTCAAAAAGGAACTAGTCTCTAAAATGTTTTCATCATACAATGATATTATGTCAAGTTACATCATGATAAAAAAATAATTCTCCAAGTCTTAAATTTTTAAAGGAAGTAAATATAATAAGAGGATAACTAATCACCATGGATAATAAATGTGATGATGAAGAAAAAGGGAAATATGGGGCATCTGGGATGTGATAATTATGGAAATAAATACTATGGTACATAATTAAAGGGAATAAAATTTTGGTACAAGTGTGAATATGAGGGCTATATGAATCTTGAATGAAAGGGAAATAAGGAAGCCACTAATATCTAGTTCGTCAACTATAAATATATGGGCCATTACTCAAACCAATTTTCTAATCATAAACGGAATCCACCTCAAAATAGAATTAAGGGAAAAAACCATGCTTATGTGATATCCAAATCTAATGTCAAAGTTCCTAAAGATGTGATAGAAGGTACATTGATCAAAAAATAAAATCTAGATAATATGTTATTTGATTATGGATATTCACACTAATTTATATTCTACTAATCTAATAATAATATTAAAAAAATTTCTAGCACCCTAAGAAATGAGTTACCAATCAATCCACCCAATGAAAATATTATTACAATGAGTGCATATCAGTCAATCCCCATTATAATGCATAAACACACCCAATTAAAAAACTTGATTATCATAACTATGGTTTACTTTGACATAATCTTGGATATGAATTTTATTTGGAAGTATAATGTAAAATATTATCTCTAATGGAAAAGGCATATGATTTATGAATGTGGATTAGAGTTATTTTTACTTTGAGGAGCTACCTCATTACCTGTGTCATACTTAGATCCTCCTACAAAAACCCAAATTAATGAAATCCATAAATAGGAAAATAAGATGCAATATATGGTTATAAATGACAACATAATAATAATGGATTTAACTATTGTGCATGAATACATTGATGTGTTTCACAAAGAATTACCTAGATATCCACCTAAGCTTAAAGTGGAGTTTTTTTTTGAACTCATAGTAGAAGAAAAATATTTATCTAAGAATCCTAATATAATGGACCTAGTGGAATTAATGGAGATGAAGAAATAACTATAAGAGTTTTTCATAAGGTATTTTCCCACCCTAGTGTTTCAAATTATGGATCCACTATTCTTTTTGTTAAGAATAAGGATGATTCTATGAGGTTATGTATCAATTAAATTGAGATAAATTCCATTACTATGAAGAATAAGTATTATCTCCCACAAATTTATGACTTATTTGATCAAATTATAGGAGCTTAATATTTCTCAAAGATCAATATTTTCTCTGGTTATCACATATTAAGGTTAAATAATGATAATATAACAAATACTTTATATTTTTATGAGGTATGGTCCTTATGAGTTTACAGTGTTGACCTTTTTATGGAATAATTAACCCTCGATGTTTATGGATTTTATAAAAAGAGTATTGAAGAATTATCATGATTATTTCATAGTGTTATTCATTAATTATATCTTGATATACTCTACAATATATAGAGAAAATGGGAATAATTTTCAAATCATTCTTAACAATATCATAAATATGGAATTTTATGGGAAATTTAGTAAGTGTGAATTTTGGCTCTAGGATGTTTCTTTTTTTGGACATGTTGTCTATAATGATGGAATATGTATTGTTCCTTCAAAGAATACAGAATTCAAGTAATGTCACACACAAATGATTTTAACTAAGATTCAAAGTATCCTTAGATTAACAGGTTACAACCGATGATTTTTTCATAAAATTTTCTTGATTAGCTAACTTTTTTAACAAGTTGACACATAAATGGGTAAAATTAACATGAATAATGGAATGTGAGGAAGGTTTTGAGGGTATAGAGTGGATATTTTTCAACAAACTAGCTTTTTAATCTTCCATGAGGAAATAAAGTATTTAATAAATATAGTAATGCATCTAAGAAATGATTGGGCTACGTATTTATGAAAAATTATAGTGGTTTATTATTCATCAATTCAATTTATGATTCTTGAATAAAACTATCCAAATCATGATCTTGAATTTATAGCTGAAATATTTTCATTGAAGATATGGAGGCACTATCACTATCGTGAGAGATGTGAGATATATACATATCATAAGAGTTTTAAATACATTTTATCCTAAAATTAACTCAAAATGAGATAAAGAATATGTGTTTAACTACTCATGTATTAAAACTGCTCGGTATATTACCACCTTGGTAAAGAAAACAAGGTGTATGATTCTTTAAGTAGGAAATATTATGGAGTTCTAACCAAGATGAGAATAAACAAGGATACTATATTCATGGAGTTGCTAAATTTGGATAATAGAATCATTAAAGAATGAGAAGCATCACTCCTTTTCTAAATTATTTCCAAAAAATACTTACTAGAAATGATAAATAAACTCCAACTTGAAGATAAAAGTTTGAAAAAGACAATTAAATCAATGAATGATGGAATATTAACCATTTTTTATGAATATGTTGTATTAAGGTCTAGAAAGAGGCTATGTTTTAAATCCATAATTAAGATAAATTGGTAATTTTAAGATGAATCACATAGCTTAAAATACACTATAAAACCTGGTGAAATCACGACCGATTGTCGCCTATCGACCAATTAAGGTTTCGGTGCTCTGCTAATGTGTATAACAACACTCAGGTCGAATCCTTGATACTGATACTTTTTAATAATCGATTGTTTTTAGTTGATTATATTCTGATTGGGGGGTTTTTTTTCAGAGATTATGAAATAATTTATGGAAGATGTTTGATTTAACAAATTGATAAATATTGGGGTGAGTTCATCAACAGGTTGTTAAGCTTGTGATATCCTCGATCCTTTCTTTGTATTTCATTAAATTAACACCTATGTCACAAGTTGACGTTGATTGGACTAACCAAGTGTTAAGGCTTTAATCCAAGCCTTAACTTAACTTAAGGTTCTAATAATAATCATATCTTGTTTATGGTAGTGTATTTATGGTTCCAATAATCCATGGAAACCACTCATTAAACAAAACAAGTCATTAATCCATGATATGTTAAGTCCAACATACACAATGTTAAATCAAAGAATACTCATCGAGCATAAGCTCTCAATCGATTAACTTCCATTAATTATAATTCAACCCAATGAGAGATTTACTCAGCCATTTAAACGATAAATAATCTGGTCATAATGATTATGATGATAAATTAATAAGAGAAAAAAATAAAGGGTTAAGAAAAAGAGTGGTGGCCGAACACACACACAAACGATAATGAGAATTAAAAACAGACTTTCGATTGAATGAGGAAGAAAAATAAGGGAAGGCGTTTTAACTTGATTTAAACTATTTTAAGAACATTAATATTAAACTACAAAAGGTGGATTATAATAAGATATATTTAAGAAGAAACTTTCATTAAAACAGAATTACAAAACACAAACACTTTTGAGATTACAAACGAAGAACAACACAAAAGTAAATGAAATAAAGCAAGGAGGAATGTTTTATCAAGTAAAAACATGAGTATGGAAGATCTTCCCAAGCCTTTGGAAGAGACTTGGTCATGCCAAAATATCCTCATTTGCTTTTAAATTCCAACTCCTTTAAAGGAGAGGAGGGATGTATTTATAGACCAAGGAAGTGGACTGTTTGCATTCCCAATCTGTCCCTCCACTTGAATAGATTATTTGGACATCAATAAAGCCAAATATAGAGATATCTCCTGCTTCAAAGTTTTATATAATAATTTTTTTTGACTACCATAAACATTTTGAGGCATTTGGACTTATGTACCCAATGTTATGTCAGTTTCAACAAACAATGTTAAACTGTCCATTTCTATCCATGTTTTTTCAATGACCAAAATGTGAATGGATTTAGGAATAGTAATATGCCTTAAAATATGAATTATTTATTCAACAAAGTCAGACGCCTATATCTTCTATTTCACACTGAAAAATATCAGCTTGATTTTATTACTATATCAGGAGACATGTCATGCATACTATACAGAATTTATTTCCCGGTCAAAATGGTGGGATGAGTTTAAATGAATCAGTTGGGCCCCTTGTCTTTGGATTTGGGACTTGAAATTATTATCCAAGAATCCTTACATTTTACCCAGAACTTTGGAGTAGAATAAAGAAATTTGGACTTCCTGATTGATCTCATCAATTAAATCTTCATGAATGGTCTAGTTTCTTCACAGATTCTGTAGGCCTTGTTGTGTGGCCCATATGGGCCTTCAAATGGAAGAATTAGTCCATGATCCCTTCTAATGAAATGTTTTATATTGAATTGGGAATCCTAAAAAATAATAACCACACAATTTGGATCAGTAGGGGGAGAGTTATAAATAAAATAGTAAACTGACTCAATTGGACTACTTCTAAAAATGCTCAAAAATTATACTTAATATTAAAACATTAATATTTCTCACAAATTATAAACAATTTCATATAAAATTTTTAAAGGTAGTATATAATAAGTCATGAAAATATTAATAACATAAAATATCCCACACTTAGTCTTGTGCATGTCCTCATGTGCAACAAATATAAAAACATGACAAAAATCATTTTCACTTACCATCAAATATTAAAATTTTGTTTTCCCCAATCAGGGTTGTTCAGACAATATCACTCATCCATATTTAATTCCACCACAAGTTTTTATATAAACAATGTTCCAAATATAATTCATTTTTTTCATGCTATAATTTAGAAATGGAAAATGGTGGCACACAAAACTTACTCCTCTCTAGATGATAAAATTAATTTATGGAGCTTCACTCATTAACAAACCAAAAGTGAAAATCTTAGAGTTTTAAAGAGCTCTCAGCTTCCACTAACTATAAAAAGTGAACAAGATTCAAGAGGTCTTTTAAAGGGGTTTTTCTGTGGCTATGGGATGATAGGAATATAATTTCCAAGAGAGATAAAAAGAGGGATAAAACACCAACATGGAAAACGCAATGCACATTTTTTTTGAAATGAGACATGAAAGGAAATGGAAACACATACTTACGAGGGAATAAAAATGTGAAATAAGACACAAAAGTGGAAGGAAATATTAAGGTAATGAGAAGAAAAAATATTTACAAAACACAAAACTTCTCTCATTGACATAAGAATATAATGCAAGTGTTCATTTTTGTTTCTTTTTTTTCTTCTTTTTGAAAGTTTAACTTAAAAAAGATCTCACACTCATATCCCAACCCATGATTGATCTCCTCACAACACTAATAGTAATAGTTATAACAAGATAAAAAGATTAGAAACATGGATTTTTGACCTACCCAAGACACAACCCCATTTTTTTGATTTTTTTATAATTTTTTTAATTAATTTTTTTGAACACTTGTCATTAAAATTTGCACAATATTTCATAAGAATATATACATTCCCAAACCCCAAAGAAGGAAAACCTATCCCCCACAATAAAATGTATTCTTTCCCTTAATCATATGATAACTCGTTTAAAATCAATAAAAGGGCACTCAAACAATGAAATTCATTCCCCCCACATGTAAATTTCAAAAAATTATGCAATGAAAATCCATGTTGAAATTGGGTGGGATAAGGCATTGGTATTGTAATGTGGCTATCAAAGAAAAGGTTTTCATAGGCTCAAATGGGCGTTCAAAATGAGGATTAATTTATGGTTAATGGGATGCACTTTGGATATTATAATTCTCATGTGGTTTGAAAAATCCCTCTATCATATTAATGCACACTAAAGTAAGAAATTCACCTCGAAGGTCCACAAACTCAAGATTCACAAATGGGGGTGAAAAAAACACTCATTTTGAAATGATTTCCATAGTTGGCCTTGGAATGAAAGCTAAATTTCTTTCCTCACCGTTTGGGAAAATCATTTTACAAATCAAAAATTAAGCATTCAAAATTGGTTGGTTTTGACACAATATTCTTTATCCAAATTTTTGAAGAAACCACAAATTTTTTGAAATGAAACCATGCCTTTTGACTCCCAAAAATGGTTGGACAAAATTTGAAAATTAGAAGGTGAGTAAGTATGACTCTTTTTTGTTCATTTTTTAAATTTTTAGGGTTTTTTGTATTTTTAAATTACACACTCCCACAAAAGAGAAATATTAAATAAAAATGTGATGAGGAAAGTGGTAAAAAAACAAAATGAGAATGATGGAGGAAGAATAAAGAGAGAGAGAGAGAGGAGGAAGATTAAAAGGGGAAGAGGTGCCCCCTAGTTTGGATTTGGTGGGTGGTAATCTCCATCTAGTAGTGGGTCAACTGTAGAAGTTGGGGATCCGATGGAAGGCGATGTGGTTCCAGGATTGTGGGATATTACCTAAAAAGAAAAATCACTATTCAGCTAATGAAAAATTTAAAATAAATTAAAATTTCATAAAAGTAAAAGAAAACATGGGTTGCCTCCCAAGAAGGGCTGCATTTATTTGTCTACAGTTGGACATTTTCAGTGGACTACCCATTTTCTGACGGTGGCCATCATATTTTCTCAACTCCAGTGTGCTTCCAGAAAAAAATTTCCTTTGGGAGGCTCGATGATTCATTGGATAATTTCATCCCTTCCTTGTTGTCTCACTTAAAATTCAACAGGGGTGGAAAGAGAATATGACTATCCTCGCTTTGGTCTTCAATGTGAGGAATGATTTTATCCACAAAGTGTTGATTTTCTATGCTTGGAAATTCAGAAAGATGTCTTAATTTTGATGGTTCATTAATGTAAGTTTCAGAAAACACATAACTAGAGTATGAGATCCCAATTGTTTTTGACTCATTTATTTCATCACTTACCGATGTAGAGTAATAAGGATCGGTGGAGTCATAAGACTGAATAAAATTTTCAATATCCTTTATATCAATGTTGTTCACCAAATAATGGTCAATTTCAATATCACCAGTGATCACTTTATTAATTATGGAAAAAATCTCACAACTTTCACTCCCATCAGGACAATATAAACACATTGGTTCAGGGTTCACCTCACATATAACAGAATTTTCAGAATCATGGATAGGAAATAATGAATGTTCGATAATCATATTTGAATCCAAAAATGAACATGCTTGTTCATTTTCCCCATTACCATCCAAGTTGGGGCAGTGGAGGCCCGAGGTGAGATGGGATTCCAAAGTGTTTTCAATATCCTTTAGATCAATGGAGTTTGCATTTGTAATGTCAGCATCAACTTCTCCATTTATGACTTGGTTAATGAGGATGCAATATTCACAAAATCCTCTATTAGTAGAACAAGAAGAACATGATGGATTGGGATTCAAGACACTCTCAGAGAGACTTTTGGAAGCATGGATAGAGAATACAGATTGATTTTTTGATGGGTCTCATATGGATTGAAAAATAATGAACTTAACCATTTGGTCACCAAATTCCATGGATAAGATGCCAGCATTGACATCAATTTTGGTTTTAGATGTCATAAGGAAAGGTCTTCCTAAAATCAAAGGAGATTGGAAAGAAGTTGTCTCACCATCCATGTCAAGGACCTAGAAGTCAGCTGGGATGATGAGATCATTGAATCAGACAAGGAAATATTCAATTATTCTCTTAGGACTGGCTATGCTTCGATTGGATAACTTGAAGACAACACCTGTTGGGTGTAAAGGACCTAGACCAGGGTTGGAGAATATGAATTTTGGAATGACATTAATTGAGGCTCCTAGGTCTATGAGTGCATCATCAATGTTGGAACTTCCAATTTGGAATGGAACCGTAAAGGTCCCTGGATCTTTGCACTTTATGGTAATAGACGGTTGGGTGGAAACATTTTCAAAGGTCCTAAGTTTCCTCTTGTGGGTACACAATTTCTTAATATACTTGGCATACTTAGGGATTTTTTAATGGAATCTAAGAGGGGAATTTTCACTTCTACATGTATAAACATGTCGATCATTTCACGATCGGTTTCAAAGGACTTCTTTAGCTTAGAAACAGCTCGAGGAAAAGGAATTGGGTTCCTAAGTTGAATGGAAGGAGGTGAGAGAATGAATTCAGATTCATTTTCAAGTTTCTTTTTCTTTTCATTTTCAATGTCAACATTTAAAGGGGTGTTGGAGGACTTATCTTGAGGAATAGAAATTTTCTTTCCCAATCTAAGAGTTATTGCACTTACATTACCCTTGGGGTTGGGTAATGGTTGAGCAGGGAGTTGAGAAGAATTTTATTATTGTTGATGGCTTAGGTAGGATGCAAGTTGACCAATTTGGGTTTCAATGTTTATGATACTAGAATAGGTGAATGAGGCAAGATCTTCCACTGCACTTTCCCATGGTTTCTTGGAAGAAGAGTCTTGTCTAGGATTGGGATTACCTTGATTTTGGTTATTGGGAAAGCGATTGTATTGATTTTATAATTGTGAAGGATCACTAGGATAGTGGAATCCAGGAGGAGGATTGTTCCTTTGTTGTTTAGGACAAAAGGATAAGGTTTTTGGATGTTACCAACACCTTGACCATATTGAAACTGGTTTGGTTTTTGAGGAGGCAATTGAAGGGGATGAAATACGGGATTATTATACCTCAAGCCTTGGTTATTGGAAGAAGAGAAGGGCTCGGAGTGAGGTTGGTTGAAGTTTCTACTGATCTGACCTAATTGTTGAGGGTTGGGGTTCTGCTGAGCATATGTTTCATTGATATCCATTGGTCCAGATGAATCAGATTGAAACTCTTGAAGTTTCAGACATGTTTTAGTTGGATGATATAGGTATCTATAGATTCCACAGTTCTTGATAGGTCCAGGGAACAAAGATTGTGGAGAAGATGAGAATGGGGCTTTGGTAGCCACAACTAGTTGTCACACAAGACCCATAAGTTCAATCATCCACTCTATCATCTTGTTTGGATCTATATATTGACTATCTTTGGCTTGTTTTACTTGATCATGTGCTTGATTATGGAATTATTGTGTGTTCTCATCCATGTTTCTTAAGATATCTCTTGCATATGTAGGAGTTTTATCAATAATATCACCACCACTTGCGTCATCAATGAGAGTTCTATCCATCACCAATAACCCCTCATAGAAGTATTGGATCAAGAGTTAGTCAGGGATTTTGTGATTTGGGTAGGTTTAAACAATCTTTTTGATCCTCTCCCAATACTCATGGAGTGATTAACTTGGGAATTGATGAATACCACTTATTTCCTTTCGGATAGAAGCAGTACGAGAAGCAGGAAAAAATTTCTCTAAGAAGAGTCGCTTCATGTCATTCCATGTGGTTATGGAACCAGAAGGAAGGTAGAAGAGCCATGAATTTGCATATTCATATTGGGAGAAATGGAATGCTCTAAGTTTTATTTGTTCCTCAGAAACCCCTTGAGGCTTCATGGTAGAGAACACTACTTGGAACTCTATAAGGTGGAGATGCGGATCCTCACCGGCGAGCCTGTGGAAATGAGGAAGAATATTGATCAAACTCGATTTGAGTTTGAAGTCAGCCTATATGTTTGGATATTGATTATCAAGAGGTTTGTAATTTATATTTGGGGAAACAAGTTCTTTATGTGTTTGTTTCCTAGGATTGGCCATTTCTAATTCAACTGGTTGGACAAGGACTGGTTCTAGAATGAGTTGATTATCTCTTATGTTCCTCCCAAGTTGTTGAAGTGTTCGCTCAATTTTAGGGTCAAAGAAATCAAAGGTATTATTTTGGATGCTATGGTGAATTTATAAATATTTTAGAAGAAATAGGAAGATGGGTTTTTCTTTGGGTTTTTTTCGTTTATGATTTTTATGAGAAGGCATGTTTTTCTTTGTGTTTTTTTTCAATTGTTTTAAAATTTTGTTTTTTTGGTTTTTTTACAATAACTAGAATCTAATGACTAAATAAAGCACCATGACTAGAAACAGAGACATTTGAAAGCATGAATTATTATCTCCTATCGACAAGTCAATGTTCTGGTGCTCTTCTAATGTGTATAGCATCACTCGGGTCGAATCCTCGGCGATGATACTTTTTAAAAGTCGATTGTTTTTGGTTGATTGTATTCCGATAGAGGGGTTTGTTTGTAGAGCTAATGAAATAATTTATGGATGAAATTTGATTTAAAAAATTGATAAATATTAGGGTGAGTTCATCAATAGTTAGTTAATCTTGTGATATCCTTGAGCCGTGCTTTTTATTTCATTAAATTAACACCCATGTCACAAGTTGACGTTGATTGGAATTCCCAAGTGTAAATGATTTAATAAAAGAATTAACATAACTTAAGGTTATAATATTAATCATATATTGTTTATGGTAGTGTATTTATGGTTCCAATAATCCATGGAAACCACTCGTTAAACAAAACAAGTCATTAATCCATGACATGTTAAGTCCACCATACACAATGTTAATTCAAAAAATACTCATCGAGCATAATCTCTCAATCGCGTAACATCCCTATATTATAACTCACCCCAATGATAGATTTACTCAGCCATTGAAATTATTAATAATATGGTTATAATTATTATGATGATAAATTAATAAGAGAAAAAAAATAAAGGGATATGAAAAAGAGTGGCGCATCGATCACACACACAAACGATAAGGAGAATTAAAAATAGACATTTGATTGAATGAGGAAGCAAAATAAGGGAAGGGGTTTTAACTTGATTTCAACTATTTTAAGAACATTAATATTAAACTACAGAAGGTTTATTATAATAAGATATATTTAAGAAGAAAATTTCATTAAAACAAAATTACAAAACACAAACACTTCCACAATTACAAATAAAGGACAACACAAAAGTAAATGTAAGGAAGTAAGGAGGAATGATTTGTCAAGTAAAAACTAGAGTATGTAAGATCATCACAAGCATTTGGAAGGTACTTGGTCGTGCCAACCTATCATCCTTTGCACTGAAATTCCAACTCCTTTGAAGGAGAGGATGAGGATGTATTTATAGCCCAAGGAAATGGACTGTTTGAATTCCCAATCTGTCCCACCACTTGGATAGATGATTTGGAAATAAAGACAGCCGAATCTAGATCTATATCCTTCTTCAAAGTTGTAGAAAATGATGTTGGCCGACTACTCTAAATATTTGGAGGCATTTGGGCTTATGGATCCAAATTTATGGCAGTTTCAATAAAGAATGTTAATCTATCCATTTCTATCCATGCTTTTTCGATGACCAAAATGTGAATGGATTTTGGAATAATAATATCCCTTAAAATAAGAATTATTTCTTCAAAAAAGTTGAAAAACTATATCTCCTATTTCACACTAAAAAATATCTACTTTTTTGATGACTATATCAGGAGACATGTCATGTAGACTGTACTAGTTTTAATTCCCGGCCAGAATGGTGGGCTGAGTTTAAATGAATAATTTGGGCCCGTTGTATTTTATTTGGGACATGAAATTTTTATCAAAGACTCCTTACATTTTTCCCCCGAATGTTGAAGGATAATAAAGGAATTTGAACTTCTTTATTGATCCCAGTAATTAAGTCTTCATGGATGGTCTAGTTTCTTCACAGATTCTTTAGGCCTTCTTGTGTGGCCCATATGGGCCTTAAAATGGCAGAATTGTCCCATGATTACTTCTAATGAAATGTTTTATATTGAATTAGAAATCATAAAAAACAATAACCACACAATTGGGATCAGTATGGGGAGATTTATAAGTAAAATAGTAAACTGACTCAATTGGACCACTTCTAAAAATTCTCAAAATTATACTTAGTATTAAAACATTAATATTTCACACAAATTATGTACTTTTCATATAAAATTATTAAAGGTAGTATATAATAAGTCATTAAAATATTAATAACATCAACTCCCCCATACTTAGTCTTGTGCATGTCCTCATTAGCTTTAAATATAAAAACATGACAAAAATCATTTTCACTCACCATCTAATATTAAAATTTTGTTTTCCCCAATCAGGGAGGTTTAGAAAATATCACTAATCCATATTGAATTCCACCACAAGTTGTTACAGAAAAAATGTTCCAAAAACAATTCATTTTTTTCATGCTCAAATTTATAAAAGGAAAATGGTGGCATACAAAACTTACTCCTCTCAAGATGATAAAATTAATTTACAAAGCTTCACTCATTCACCAACCAAAAGTAAAAATCTTAGAGTTTGAAAGAGATCTCCGCTTCCACTCCCTATCCAAATCACACAAGAATCAAGATTTTTTTGAATGGTTTTTCTGTGGCTATGGAATGGTAGGAATATAATGTCCAAGAGAGAGAAGAAGAGGGATAGAACACTAACATGGAAAAAGTAATGTACATTTTTTTTAATGAGACATGGAAGGAAATGGAAACACATATTTAAGATGGAATGAAAAGGTGAAATAAGACACAAAAGTGGAAGGAAATATGAAGGGAATTAGAAGATAGAATATTTACAAAACACACAATTTCTCCCATTGACATAAGAATATAATGCAAGTGTTCATTTTTTCAATTTTTTCTCTTTTTTTTTGAAAGTTGAACTTGAAACAGATCTCACACTCACATCCAAACCCTTGATTGATCTCCTCACAACACTAATTTTAATAGTTATAACAAGATCAAAGGCTAAGAAATAGTGATTTTTGACCTACCCAAGATACAACCCAATTTTTTTGATTTTTTTAATTTTTTTAATTAACTTTTCATTGAACACTTGTCATTAAAATTTGAACAATATGTCGTAAGCATATGTACATTCCCAAACCCCACTGAAGGACAACCTACCCCACACACGAAAATTGATTAATTCCCTCAAGCATATGATAAGTTGTTTAAAATCAGTAAAATGTCACTCAAACAATGAAATCCATTCCCCCCACACATAAATTTCAAAAAATTATGCAATGAAAATCCATGTTGATATTGGGTGGGATAAGTATTGGGCTAGTAGTGTGGCTATCAATGAAAAGTTTTCTATAGGCTCGAAGGGGCTTTCAAAAGGAGGATTAATGTATTGTTAATGGGAGGATATTTGGCTATTATAATTATCATGTGGTTTTAAAAATTACTATATCATATTATTGCACAATAAAGTTAGAAATTCAGATCGAAGGTACAAAAACTCAAGATTCACAAATGGGGGTGAAAAAAAACACTCATTTTGAAATGGTGGCCAAAGGTGGCCTTGGCATGAAAGATAATTTTATTCCTCACTGTTTGGGAAAATCATTTTACAAATAAAAAATTGAGCATTCAAAATTTGTTGGTTTTGGCATAATATTCTTAATCCAAATTTATGAGGAAACCACAAAATTTTTGAGATGATACCATGTCTTTTGACTCCCAAAAATGGTTGGAAAAAATTTGAAAATTGGAAGGTGAGTAAGTATGAGTCTTTTTTGTTCATTTTTTTTAAATTTTTAGGTTTTTTGTGTTTTTAAATTACACACCCGCACAAAAGATAAAGAGTAAATAAAAATGTGATGAGAAAAGTGGTAAAAAAACAAAATGAGAATGAGGGAGGAAGAAGAATAAAGAGAGAGAGTGAGAGAGAGAAGAGGAGTTAATGGGAAAGAGGTTCCCCCTGGTTTAGATTTGGTGGGTTGTCATCTCCATATAGTGGTGGGTAAACTATAGATGTTGGGGATCTGATGGAAGTCGATGTGGATCCAGGATTGTGGGATGTTACCTAAAAAAGAAAAATCATTATTCATCGAATGAAAAAATATAAAAAAATTAAAATTTCATAAACGTGAAAGAAAACATGGGTTTCCTCCCAAGAAGAGCTGCATTTATTTGTCTATATCTAGATAGTTTCAGTGGACTACCCATAGTTTGATAGTGGACATCTTATTTTCTCAACACGAGTGTGCTTCCAGAAAAATTTTTCCTTTGGGAGGCTCGATGATTCATTGGATAATTTCATCCCTTTCTTGTTGTTTCACTTTCAATTCAATGGGGGTGGAAAGAGAATATGACTATCCTCCCTTTGGTATTTAATGTGAGGAATGATTTTATCCACAAATTGATGGTTTTCTATGCTTAGAAATTCAGGAAGATGTCTTAATTCTGATGGTTCATTTATGTAAGGTTCAGATAACACGTAACCAGAGTATGAGATCCCAATTGTTTTTGACTCATTTATTTCATCACATACCGATGTTGAGTAATGAAGATCATTGGAGTCATAATATTGAATAAATTTTTCAATATACTTTATATCAATTTTTTTCACCAAAGAATGGTCAATTTCAATATCACCAGTGATCACTTTATTAATTATGGAAAAAATCTCTCAACCTTCACTACCATCGGGACAATATAAACACATTGGTTCATGGTTCACCTCACATATAACAGAATTTTTAGAATCATTTATACGAAATGTTGAATGTTGGATAATCATATTTGAATCAAAAAATGAACATGCCTTTTCATTTTCCCCATTACCATCCAAGTTAGAGAAAGGGAGGCCTGAGGTGAGATGGGATTCCAAAGATTTTTCAATATCCTTTAGATCAAGGAAGTTTGCATTTGTAATGTCAACATCAACTTCTCCATTTATAACTTGGTTAATGAGGATGCAATATTAAAAAACTACTCTATTAGTAGAACAGGAAGAACATGATGGATTGGGATTCAAGACACTCTGGGAGAGACTTTCATAAGTATGGATAGAGAATATCGATTGATTCTCTAATGGGTATCGCATGGATTGAAAATACAGAACTTGACCAGTTAGTCACCAAATTCCATGGATAACATGCCAGCATGGACATCAATTTTGGGTTTAAATGTCATATTGAAAGGTCTTGTGAAAATCAGAGGAGATTAGAAATAAGTTGTCTCACCTTTCATGTCAAGGACATAGAAGTTACCTGAGAAGATAAGATCATTGACTCAGACAAGGACATCCTCAATTATTCCCTCAGGACTGGTTGTGCTTTGATTGACTTACTGGATGACAACACTTTTTAGGTGTAAAGGACCTAGACCATGGTTGGAGAAGGAGGATTTGGACATGACATTAATTGAGGCTCCTTAGTCGATGAGTGCATCATCAAATTTGGAACTTCTAATTTGGTATGGAACCGTAAAGGTCACTATATATTTTCACTTTATGGGAATATACTGTTGGGTAGAAAAATTTTCAAAGGTCCTAAGTTACCTCTTGTGGGTTCACAATTTCTTAAAAAACTTGGCATACTTAGGGATTTATTTAATGTCATATAAGAGGGGAATGCTCAATTCAACACGTCTAACATGTCTAGAATTTCAGGATTGGATTCAAAGGATTTATTTGTCTTAGAAACGACTCGAGGAAAAGGAATTGGGTTTCTAAGTGGAATCAAAAGAGGTGAGGGAATGACTTTGGATTCCTTTTCAAGTTTCATTTTCTTTTAATTTTCTATGTCAACATTTAAAGGGGTGTTTGAGGACTTATCTTGAGGTATAGAAATTTTATTTCCTGATCTAAGTGAAATTTCACTTACATTACCCTTGGTGTTGGGTAATGGTTGATCTAGTATTTGAGAATAATTTGATTGTTGTTGCTGGATTAGGTGGGATGCAAGTTGACCAGTTTGGGTTTCAATGTTTTTGAGACTGGAACAGGTGAATGAGGCAAGATCTTCCACTGCACTTTCCCATGGTTGCTTGGAAGAAGAGGCTTTTCCAGGATTGGGATTACCTTGATTTCGGTTCTTGGGAAAGCGATTGTATTGGTTTTGGAATTGGGAAGGCTCACTAGTATAGTGGAATACAGGGAGAGGATTGTTCCTTTGTTGCTGAGGAACAAAAGGATAAGGTTGTTGGAATTTACCAACACCTTGACCATATTGAAACTGGTTTGGGTTTTGAGGAGGGAATTGAGGGGGATGAGAGATGGGATTATTATACCTTAGGCCTTGGTTATAGGAAGAAGATAAGGGATCAGAGTGAGGTTGGTTGAAGTTTCTAATAAACTGACCAGATTGTCGAGGGTTGGGGTTCTGCTGAGCATATGCTGCATTGAGCTCCATTGGTCTAGATGAATCAGATTGATCCTCTTTAAGTTACGGACATGTGTCAGTTGGATGAGATGGGGAGCTACAGATTCAACAGTTCTGGATAGGTCCAGGGAATAGAGATTGTGGAGAATATTAGGTTAGGGCTTTGGTAGCCACATTTAGTTGTCACATAAGACCTGTAAGTTCACTCTTCCACTCTGTCATCTTTTTTGGATCTATAGATTGACTATCTTGGGCTTGTTTGACTTGAGCATGTGATCGAGTATGGAATTGTTTTGTGTTCACATCCATGTTTCTTATGAGATCTCTTGTATATGCAAGAGTTTTATCAACAAGAGCACCATCACTTGAGGAATCAATGAGAGTTCTCTCCATTGTCAATAACCCCTCATAAAAGTATTGGATCAAGATTTGGTCAGAGATTTGGTGATGTGGGTAGGTTGAAACAAGATTTTTGAACCCCTCCTAGTACTCATGGAGCGATTCACTTGGGAATTGATGAATACCACTTATTTCATTTCGGATAGAAGAAGTACGAGAAGCAAGAAATAATTTCTCTAAAAAGAGTTGCTTCATGTAATTTCATGTAGTTGTGGAACCAGGAGGAAGGTAGTAGATCCATGACTTGGCAGAGTTAGCTAGGGAGAAAGGGAATGCTCAAAGTTTTATTTGTTCCTCATAAACCTCTTAAGGCTTCATGGTAGAGCACACCACTTGGAACTCTTTAAGGTGGAGATGCGGATCCTCATCGGCTAGCCCGTGGAAATGAGGAATAAGATGAATCAAACCTGATTTGAGTTCGAAGTCAGCCTCTATGTTTGGATATTGAATACCAAAAGGTTGGTAATTCATATTAGGGCCAAAAATTTCTTTAAGTGTTTTTTCCCTAGGATTGGCCATTTCTAATTCAACGGGTTGGATGAGGACTGGTTCTTGAATGAGTTGATTATCTCTTTTGTTCCTCCTAAGTTGGTGAAGTGTTTGCTCAATTTTAGGGTCAAAAAAATCCTAGGGATTGTTTGGGAGGCTATGGGTCATTCAAAAAATATTTTAGAATAAATATGAATATGAGTTTTTCTTTGTATTTTTTTTCATTTATGATTTTTATGAGAAGGAGAGTTTTTCTTTGGGTTTTTTTCAATTGTTTTTAAATTTTGTTTTTTTGGTTTTTTTACAATAACTAGAATATAATAAATACATAAATATACCATCCCCAGCAATGGTTCCATTTGAAAGCATGGACAATTTTCACATATCGACCAGTCAAGGTTCTGGTGCTCTGCTAATGTGTATAGCAGCACTCGGGTCGAATCCTTGGCGATGATACTTTTTAATAATCGATTGTTTTTAGTTGATTGTATTCTGATTGGGGGGTTTGTTTACAGAGATTATGAAATAATTTATGGATGATGTTTGATTTAACAAATTGATAAATATTGGTGTTAGTTAATCAATAGGTAGTTAAGCTTGTGATACACTTGATCCTTTCTTTATATTGCATTTAATTAACACCCATATCACAAGTTGATGTTGATTAGAATTCCTAAGTGTTAAGGCTTTAATCTAAGCCTTAACTTAACTTAAGGTTATAATATTAATCATATATTGTTTATGGTAGTGTATTTATGGTTCCAATAATCCATGGAAACCACTCATTAAACAAAACAAGTCAGTAATCAATGACATGTTCATTTCAACATACACAATGTTAATTCAAAGAATACTCATCGAGCATAAGCTCTCAATCGCTTAACATCACTAAATTATAACTCACCCAAATGAGAGATTTACTCAGTCATTGAAACGATTAATAATATTGTTATAATGATTATGATGATAAATTAATAAGAGAAAAAATAAAGGGTTATGAAAAAGAGTGGCGCGTCGAACACACACACAAACGATAATGAGAATTGAAAACTGACTTCTGATTGAATGAGGAATAAAAATAAGGGAAGGGGTTTTAACTTGATTTCAACTATTTTAAGGACATTAATATTAAACTAAAGAAGGTGTATTATAATAAGAGATATTTAACAAGAAAATTTCATTAAAACATAATTACAAAACACAAACACTTACACGATTACAAAAGAAGAACAACATAAAAGTAAATGAAAGGAAGCAAGGAGGAAAGGTTTCTCAAGTAAAAAATTTAGTATGGTAGATCCTCCCAAGCCTTGGCAGAGCCATGGTCGTGCCAACCTATCCTCCTTTTCTCTGAAATTACAACTCCTTTTAAGGATAGGAGGGGGATGTATTTATAGGTCCCACCCATTACACAATAAAATCATTCATAAATGTACGACAAGTTAATAAAACATTCATCATATCATGACCCATAAAAATAGATAGGTTTTACAAACATAAAATCATAACCCCTGAAATTAAATGGATATCATTTACATTTCATCACATCATAAACAATAAAAATATATAGTTTTCATAATCACTTCATGAAATCATAACTCGGGAAAAGAAGTGAGTTTCGAAATCATAGAATCCATGGAAGTGAAATGGGTTTCATAAGAATCATTAAAAAAAATAATAAATCATTTAAGAAAGTATATGAATGGAAACTTTGGATAATTTTCTACAATGGAATGATTAAGATAAATGAATATCATCTTATATGGAAAATAATTTTGAAATATCTTTTGAAAACATTTCTTAAGGAAAATATCCTTTTTATTTGGAAAATTCACTTTAAAACATAATTCCTTTTGAAAACAATTCCCTTTGAAAATTCACCAAAAAAATATAAATAACACTTTAAATAATTTTTAAAAACATTTCCCTTTAAAACTTATAAAATAACCATGAATACATGTCTGAAATCCATTTTCCTTGAAAACATATAAAAGAATATTCAAAACATTTTAAAACCATTTTTCTTTGAAAAAAGATTTGAAAACTTATAGTGGAAGATTTGAAAAAAATAAAACATTTTTAAATTCCTTTTTAATTGAAAATTATCTTCAAGGATCATTTGAAAACTTTTTTGAAAACTTTTTTTGAAAACATGGGTTTTTTAATAAAACAGATTTCTGTTCGAATTGAGAAATACAATTAGATTTTCTTAAAAACATTTTCTTAATTATCATAAGTATCAAAGAGTGTAAAAATGGTACTAATAAATGGATATGTGTGGAATAAACATAGTATAATGAAACTCACTAGTATTCTTGAGAGATGGATAATAATATTTCATCTAAGAAGCATAATTCTTAACATCCTAAAAAAGCAATGATATTGTTTCAATAAACTCTTATAACTTGGTAACTTGGGATCATAATATCATTTTAAGAAAAGGAAATTAAAAAAAGATTAAAATAACTTTAAAATAATTATATACATGACATAACATGTAAAATAGAAGTATATACACCTCGAAAAAGAATTTGAGCCCATAACCAAACATGAGTCTCAAAGAAGGAAAATGAAGACAAAACTATTTTACTGATTTGGTAACTTTTGAATCATAAACCCCATAAAATAAAGATCATAGAATGGATTTTTAAATACCCATAAATTTAATTATAATAACCAAATAATAAATTCAGGGTAATTATACACACCACACAAAATCAATGGATGGTGAATAAAACTTGTATCTCATGGAAATAAAAAGTTAGATGAAATCCGCCTACCTTGTGTTTTGAATCTCTTCGTACTCATACAAGATTCCTATATAATAAATTTAAGTTTATTACACATATTTTATAGAATAATATTCTTATATATAATACCATATATGGTTTTATTAAGACATTATATTAACTTCATGTTAACAATCATATGTTAATGTTTTACTTCGGGTAATATTCACTTTGTTCTTCGCATGTGTCATAATTTATTATATCTTTAGTCCTTATACTTATATCATGATTTAAATAATTTAAAAAATTATATAAATAAAATTTATATAAATTATATTATTATTATAATAATATATATGAATATATAATTATGAAACAGAACACACTGTTCATAGAGATGGTAAGTTGTACGTACGCATGAACATTGTTTCTATTTTTATTGTTGTATTGAAAGAAAGAATGAAAATGACATATAAGTATCATCATATGTATATATATATTTATTACAGTAACATTATTATATAATATATATCATATAAGTTTACTAAACACATCCTTAATACATTTCATGTAGTGTGTTAACAAATCACATCACTTTGAGGGGGCAGTAGTCCAGACTTCCTCAAACGAAATTACTGTTTTTACACCAAATGGAAGGTAAAAAGGTATGTGTTTTAAAAAGAATAAAGAATATTAAATATATAAATATAGTTTCCATTATAATTTCCACCATGAGTTTTAACAAACGAAAAATGAGAAATCATCTTTTAGTGAGGCAGTATTTTTTCGTACATATAAACAATATGTCTGTTAACAATTATATAGATTTATGTGTAAGTTTAGGTAGAAAAATTAGTATAAAAATAGTATATTTGATATGATTTTTTATAAAATAATGGAATAAATATAGTGGAGGGGTGGAGAAAGGAAATTAAAGAAAAGAGCTTGAGAGAAGGCGTTACCTCTTAATCGGGTAATCCTTTTGGTTTGTACCAAAAGGCTTCCTGGTATTTATTTATTCCCAAAGTGAGGATTAAATGATATAGGGAGGTATTTTGGGAAGATTATTGGGTATATATTTGATGAAACTAAGTTATTTTAGAGTTGTAAAGAATAGGAAGAGGAGGTGGTCTTTTATAGGGAAGGGAAAGGACACACTTGGCATTTTTGAAAACAAGTTTGGTGTACCCACATTTTTACTAAAACAAAGTCATAAAAAATCAAATAAACCAAATAATTTAAATTTTATGGACTAATAATGGCCATAATATGGGTTTTTAACAAGTTTATATATCTTTTTGTGTATTAAATTTATGGTTTAGTAGTTTATTAACCTTAATTTTCTCTTAACTATTGTAATTAGTTTTAATCACTTTCACTAATATTTTTGGTAAAAAACTTTTTTGAACTGTTTAGAAATTATAAATTATTATTATTATAAATATATAATCCATTTTTTCAAATTATAATCCCTTAATTGGTAGAAATTAATATAAATTTAATCATGTTGACGGGATGACACTACGTATTTTTAAAGTAAAAAACGTCCACAAATTTGCTAAGTTTTTAAAACCAATTTCAAAGTAAAATTGATTCCAATGACCTAAATTTGACTAATTGATAAAAATATTACCTAATTAAAATTTTAAACCAAATTAAAATATAATTCATCCTTATAAATAAATTAGATGAAAAGACAGTTTTGAATTAAAATCTGGTATTTTTCACAATTCATCCAAAAATGATGTTTCTCAGAAAACTCCCAAAAAATATCCATAAGATAATTTATACATTATAAATTAAAAAATTAATATTATTTTATCAAATTAAATTTATTAATTTTTCTAAAATATATTTTATTATTTTTCATAGAAGGACATTAAAATTAGTTCATTTGAGAAAATTGTATTTTTAAACATATAAGGACTTTATCAAAAACTATATCTTTCATTATCAATATGTTTTATTTATATAAAACCATTATAAAAAATATTTTAAAAGTAGTTATTATTATTGATATTACTAGTTTTAATGACTAGGTTATAATTATATTATTTTAATAATTATTATAGTAAAATGATGTTTTGTAAAAAATCAGTGTTGAATTTAATGTATGCCAAGTCGGGGTTCAGTGTAATGTATTACAAGTTGGTATTGCATGTAATGTACGCCAATTTGATGTTCCATGTCACATAAACCAAGTCGGCTCCATGTGAAAGGAATGTTTGACTTAGTGATTTAATATATAAAAAAACTATTTTCAGTGTTGCATGAAATGAAAAATATAAAAAGATTAAATTAATTAGAAAAAATATTTCACAAAATATCAGTGTATTACATTATACCCCTCTAAAATGAATTTCACCCTCAAAATTTGTTTTTGTTATCAAAGGATTAATATTTGAAATTTTCATTCATAGAAACCCACATTGTTAAAATTAATACAAAATCTTCTATTTAAAAGGGAAATTTGGAACCATAATGGTTACCCAAAGTTACTCATAACAAGATTACCACATAAGAGAACATAGGTGGGAAGTTAAAATGTAGAATTGGAGGAAAAGTGTAAATATTCTTAGGGATTTATTGAGGCCATAAATCACAAACAAGTGTACTATCAATGAAAAGTTTAGGGAATCAAATTCATAAATCGATGATAATTTAGAAGGACATCAATTCAAAAAAAATTAATGTATCAGGAGAAAATTTTATTTCTGGATAATTTTCCTAAAGATAAATAATTTTCATAGAGAGGTATACTTTCATGATTATAGGAAAACCTCATCCTTTTTTATTCCTTGTTCCACTTTACCTCTTTCTCCAAAAATGAAGGTGAATTGTTCATTCCTAAATTACTAACAGATCATGATATCCATGAAATTCTATCCCATTTATCATAAGTTATCATCAACACAAAGTTGTTATATCAGGTTGTCCAAGAATCATAAATAATCATGTGGTGAGATAAGACTTTAATCTTACTGAATTCATCTTAAGTTTAACTTAAACCTTCCATAAATGTTTAACCTTATATCCCTTCTAAAAGATGAAAATACAAATATTTTGAAATAATGACACGAAATCATATTAACATTGATCACCCAAATATCACAAAGAGTTTATTGGTTGTGTAATTAAAAAATGTGAATACTCTCATCATATATTCCCTTGAAACATGGTAATAACCTGAATTACCATAAATAATTTTGGAAAACATGCATGCTTACTTTTCCCAATGATTACTGGATATATTATTTAAATCCAAGAAGTTTTATACATCTTCCTTAATGACATAGAATACTTGTCAATAATCATTTCTAGGGTAATATGTACCATACAATTTACTTATTCATATCCAAAATATCTTTAAACAATCATCATTTTCTCAACATTAGGCCTTAATTGAGGGTTACCTTCACTTAATCAAAATATCACCATTCCATGAAATCAATTTTCTATATCTTAATCACCATTAAACATGTTATTTTAAATCCATAATGAAAAATTATATTGAAAATACTTATATATTTAATGATTCATATAACATAATCTTTAAATTGAAAAACATAAATACTTCATTGATCCAACATTATTCTTAAATCATTACTCAAGATTCATCAACTTATTCTCTAATATCTCTTTCTTAGAATATGAAATATGAATCTTTTCTTGCGGTTCCTCGTCATCAATTTAGTCATTATTCATATAATTGATGTAAACAATATCAAAATAACATTATAAACATTTCACATGTCATTTTTGGTCTCTTAATCTTCAGAAGTATAACCAATACTCATACCACCTTCCTTATTCTATTTAAGATATTTCCACTTGGGAAATCAATTTTCATAATTCCATACTTTCCACATCTGAAACATTCAATGTTAACCATGTTCCTTTAAGTTCTCCCCAATTACTAAAACCAGAAATCACGTGGTGAGAAACACATATTATAGAAGAAAACCACATAATCAAGAAAAATCACAGATAGTGTGTACAAATCATGATACATACTATTTAATAAATGAATCCTTATATTTATACTAGTTTACTTATATCCAACTTCTATTTAAATACTTAATTATAGTTAATTAAGAGGTTGTGAATTTCCAAATCATACCCCCCAAGAGTTTCAAACCAGGTGTGCAACAAGGCCCATTTCCATGTACAAGATTACCCCAAGTCAAGCCCTAAACATCTTGTAAGAGTTTTTAATCATAGGTAAATATGTTCCATATCCAAATCCACTTGTAGTATCTAGATAGAGATGTATTACTAAGAAACCACCACTCTATCCTTTACCCAAAATTCTAGGACATTTTTCCTAAATATTTACCAATCGTTCTACTCATCCTTAGAGACATCCCTAGACATATCCAAAGAAATATACCTAGGGATATCACTAAATCTTTCTCATCTTAGTTTATAAAGGTTGAATAAATATTTCCTTTGATACCAACTATTGTGAACCAGGCTTAACATACATGGATATTACGTCATTTTTTATGAATATTCAGTACATTACAAAAATACATGCTTGAGGACTGTAATAGTTTAGTGTCTTTCAAAATTTGGAAAAAAATATTTTATCCTAGTGAAATAATTTCAATAAATCCCATAAATACCACCACCATTAGTAATTCTACCTAAAACCTTTATTCACAACCAGGGGAAAGAAAACATAAGAAAGGGGTGACATCAGTTGCTCGGTTAGGGTAAAAAAGGGATACATGTAATCATAAACATGAAAATAGGGGTATGATAATGAGATCATAACATTTTAAGATCATACTCTTCATATCAAATATCATAAACATAAGTTATGGGATAAATCTTGGTAGTTTATAAGACATGAATCATAAGGAAATGAACATCATGAGCCATGAAATAATAACTGTGGAATAAGACATAGAATTTGTGTCATGCATATAATAATAGAAAATATTATGTCAATAATACCTACCAATACCTTTATAACATGTTAGGCTTGGTATATGACCCGTGTACCTACTTTGGGCTTAGGATACAACCCATGAACGTTCTTGTTTTTGGGATTGGGATACAACCCATGTGCCTTCTTGTTTTTGGTCTTGGGCATGTACCTTCTTATTTTTAGGCTTGGGCTAAAACCCATGTACCTTATTGTTTTATATCTTTGGATACACCCCGTGTACCATATTAATTTTAGGATTGGGTTACAACCCATATACCATCTTGTTTTTAGGCTTGGGCTACAACCCATGCACCTTATACTTTTCCATCTTAGGCTATAACCCATGTACCATCCTGTTTTCAGTATTGTTCTATAACACATGTACCCTTTTATCTCATATTCAACTTATCATTACCCAATTCATTGGATGTAGATTTCAATCCCACACATATTACAGTAAAATCATTCATAAATGTACCATAATATAATATAACTTTCATCATATCATGACCTATTAAAATAGATACGTTTTATAAAAATCAAATCACAACCCATTAAATGAAATGGGTATCATTAACATTTTATCACAACATAACCTTTGAAAAGAGATAGGTTTCATAATCAATTAATGAAAGCGTAACCCGTGAAAAGAAGCCTGTTTAAAAAGCATAAAACACATGAAAGTGTATCAGGTGTCATCAGAATAATTCCATAAAAATATAAACAATTCAATAAATAATATGAATGGAACCTTTGGATAATTTTATATAATGTAATGAGTGACATCAAAATATTTCATATTATATGTAAAATAATTTTGAAATGTCTTTTGAAAACATTTCTTAAGAAAAACATCCTTTATCCTTTAAAAAATGCTCTTTAAAACATAAAACCTTTTGAAACCCATTTCCATTTAAAATGAATTTAAAAAATTTAAATAACACTTGAAATAATTTTGAAAACATTTTTCTGTAAAAAATTATAAAATAATCTTGTAAACATTTTTGAAATAAATTTTCCTTGAAAACTTATAAAAGAATCATCAAAACATTTTAAAAACCTTCTTATTTGAAAATAGATTTGGAAACTCATAAAGGAATATTTGAATATAATAAAAAAATAAATAACTTTCCTAGAAAATTATCTTCAAGGATCAATTAAAATCATTTTTGAAAACTTTTTTTGAAAAAATGGTTTTGTAATAAAATAGATTTTTCACCGAAGAGAGAAATACATACAGATTTCTTAAAAACATTTTCTTAATTATATTAAGTACAAAAGCATGAAGAAATGGTACTAATACATGGATATATCTTGAATAAACATATTATAAGGAAACTCATGGTTGTTCTTGAGATATGGATTATATGATTTCATCAAAGAATCATAATCATTTTATAATCTCGAAAAGTGGTGATATTGTTTCAATAAACTCATATCACTTGGTAACTTGGGATAATACTCTCCATTTAAGAAAATGAAATTAAATAAGGCTTAAAATGTCATTAAATTAATTATATTAATTACATAACATGTAAAATATAAGTATATACACCTCAAAAAATAATTTATGTTCATAACCAAACATGAGTCTCAAAGAAGGTAAATGGAGACAAAATTATTTTACTGATTTGGTAACTTATGAAACATAAAACCCATGAAATAAAGAGAATATAATGGATATGTAAATACCTATAAATTTAATTATAATAATCCTATATTAATTACATGGGAATTATACAAACCACATAAAAGGAATGGGTGGTGAATAAAGTATGTATCTTACGAAAATAAAAAGTGAGTTGAAATCCCCTTACCTTGTTTCTTGACTCTCTTTGTAATCATAAAATATTAATATATAATAAATGTAAGTTTATTATAAATATTTAATATAAAAATATTATTTTATCTAATACCATATATGGTTTTATTAATACATTATATTACCCTCTCTTTAAAAATCCTATATTAAGGTTTTACTTTAGGTAATATTCACTTTGTTCTTCACATGTGTCTTAATTTGTTATATATTTGGTCCTTATACCTATATCATGATTTCAAGAATTTAAAAAATTATATATTTATAATTTATATAAATTATATTTTTATTATGATAATCTATATAATATATAAGTATGAAATGTAATACATCATTCATGGAGACGGTAAGTCGTACGTATGAATGAATGTGGTTTCCGTTTTTATTATCGCATTGAAATAAGGAAAAAATGACATATAAATATCTATATGTGTATATATATCATTATTATATTAGAATTAATATATCATATATATTATATAACTTTACTAATTTCATCCTTAATACATTCCATGTAGTGTGTTAATGAATCACATCGCTTTGAAGGGGTGGTAGTCCACACTTCCTCAAACGAAATTATCATATTTACACTAAATGGAAGGTAAAAAGGTTTGTGTTATAAAAGGAATAATGAAGATTAAATACATAATAAATATAATATATGAAATATAAAAATATAGTATCCATCACAATTTACACCACGAGAGGTGGTAAAGGAAAAATTTACAATCATCATTTAGTGAGGCGGTAGTTTTCCATACACATAAACAGTATATTCGTTACCCATTAGATGGATGTGTGTGTATGTTTAGGTCAAAAAATTATCATAAAAAGTCCTATAATATTGAATATAATTGTGTTGTTATAAATTAATGTAATAAAGAGAGTGGAGAGGGTGGAGAAAAGAAATAAAAGAAAGGAGCTTGAGAGAAGGTGTTACCTGTTAATCGGAAAACTCATTTTGGTTTGTGAAAAAAAACTTACTTGGATTTCTTTATGACCAAAGTGAGGCTTCAAGGAGGAAGAGAGTTATTTTTGAATGTTTATTGGGTAGAAAGTTTATGAAAATAATTGGTTTGTGAGATTTAAATAATATGGAGTGGTGGTGGCCTTTTATAGTGAAGGGAAAAGACACACTTGCATTTTTTAAAACAAGTTTGGTGTAACAACATTTTAACCTAAAAAAATTCAAAAAACCCAAAAAAACTCAAGAATGGAAGTTTAATTTCTGTATAAGGACAATAAAATGTGTTATAGACAAGGTTCTAGGTCGTTTTGGGTCTTAAATGTAAGGTTTAATACTTTATTAACCTAATTTTTCTCTTAACCAATATAATTAATTTTAATCCCTTTCACTAATATTTTTGGTAAAAAAATAATTTTACCTTATTAGAAATTATAAATTATTCCTATTTAAAATATGTGATTTATTTTTCAAAATTATAATCACATAAGTGGAAGAAATTAATTTAAAATTAATCCCGCTGACGGGACGACACTGTGGGTTTTAAAAGAAAAAATGTCCAAAAGTTTGCTAAGTTTTTATACCTAATTTCAAAGTGAAATTGATTCTAATGAACTAAATCAGATTAATTGATAAAAAATGATCTAATTAAACTTTTAAACCCAATTAAAATATTATTTAACCTTAAAAACAATTTATATGAAAAATAAATCTTGAATTAAAATCATGTATTTATCACTATTCATCCAAAAATTAAGTTTCTTAGAAAAATCCAAAACAAATTTTTCAAGATAATTTATACAAAATAAATTAGAAAATGAATATTATTCTATAAAATTAAATTTCTAAATGTTTCAAAAATTAATTTCATTGTTTTTCACAAAAGGACCTTAAAAACAGTTCATTTAAGAAAATAATATTTTTAAACATATAAGGACTTAACCAAAATTCATATCATTAATTATAAATATGTTTTATTTATATAAAACCATTATAAAAAATATTTGAAAATTATTTATTTCTATTCATATTACTAATTTTAATGACTGGGTTTTAAATATCTTGTTTAAATAATTGTAACAATAAAATGATGTTTCGTAGAAACTCAGTGTTGCATGTAACCTATACCAATTTGGTGTTCGGTGTAATGTATACTATGTAAGTGTTGTATGTAACATATGACGATTGGATGTTTCATTTAATTTATTCCAAGTTAGTTCCATGTGAAAGGAATGTTTGACTTAGTGATTTAATATACATAAAAAACCATTTTCAGTGTTGTGTGAAGTGAAAAATATCAAAAGATTAAATTAATTAGAAAAAAAATATTTCATAAAATCTCAGAGTGTTACAATATCAAATATGAGAATATCATGTTACAATATTTTTTAGGTGATTTACTTTGGTTGAAGGTGGAAAAGAAGAAGATTAGTTTTCTTGAAGAAGATTTTATAGGACTAAAGGTAGAGATTAAAAGGAAATTAGTCATGGAGGATAGGATTTTAAAGCTTGAATCTTCAGTTGCTGAGATATAGAAGGACCATGATGAATTAACAATGTTAAAAGTAATTTTTATGAAAGTTTATAATAAGGAATGAATTTTTTTACTGAAATTTTAAGTTATTTGTTGTATTTAAATATTTTTGAAAGAAGTTTAATTTTAATTACTAATTCTACAAATATATTTTTTCTGAATTTTTTCCAATTCTTTTTGGATTAATGTTCTTTATTTTATATATTGGATGAATAGTTAATTCAAACACAATTTTTTCTAATATTTTTCTCATAAAATTTCATGAGATTATATTAATTTACCTTTGCTTTTTTGAAAATCACAATAGGGGATAATTTTGGGAGAATGTTGGGAGATTGTTTTTAATATAGAAATTTTTATCTAAAGGGGGAGAAATAGTTTCAAAGGGAGAAACTATTTAAGGAAGTTTTTGATTAAGGGGGAGAATTTGATGTAATATTTCATATTAAATGAATATTTTTGAACAAATATAAGTCATCAACTTAGGGGGGGGGGGTTATGATATGATAATATAAAAATTTTATATGAATATTCTCTTTGAAGTTCATAGAGAATAACAGGTTGTAATTTTTTCAATGTTAATAGATTTTAATTTTTGGTGTTGTGTTGTTTTTTATGCTTTCCAAAAAGGGGGATACTATTGAGTCAAACTTTATACTTTTTACTTTTCTTTTCCATAGTTTTTAAAATGACAAACACTTTAAAACTTTCTTAAATATAAATTTTACTAGCTTTATATATCCCAAGTGTTTTAGAATGTTTTTTTAGAAAACATAATTTTCCACTGAACATTGAAATGGTTTTAATATAAAATGACTATAAACTTTTAGTATTCAATCCAATCCATCCAAATGAAAATGTGTCTAGTCAATCAGACTTAATAATGTTATGTCTATTTGTTAGATAATTGTTTTTTCTATAAAACTGATTGGAGTCATAACCATTAGACTAAAAATAGTTTTGATAAATTGAACTAACCTTTGTTCAGTTCATCAAATTTTTAGAAAATAGTATAGTCTATCAGACTATCCAATGTTTATAATATAAGTAATTGGATTTTTTTCTTTTGGACAAAATATTTAGAATTATTGTAATGTTTATAATGAAAATGATATTGGATAAAAGAGTTTTTCTAAACTTTTAAGTGAATAACATATAAGTCTATTACAACTAAATCTATGAATAGTAGAAATAAAACCATTGTAGGAATTGTTATAAATTTTATTGAATGAGAGGATATGGGAACTCATGAATTTTAAACTCAACAAATCTGAGATTTTTCATTTCTTGAACATAATAGTCTTATACTTTTCAATTTCTTATAGAGTTGTGCTCTGAGGATTCTGAGTGAGGAATTGTAAAATCATAAGAACTATATTTTCTTTTATATTAAGTGTGTCTAATCATGGTTTAGGAAGAAGGATTCTAGGGATAAAAAGATAGGTTGATCTGATAAATCTGATCGAGGGATTATACATATAGGAATACAGAGCTGACCCTGATCTATTAGATTAATGGTTTCTAAGGGACTGGAAGACAGAGCTATTATAATAATCGTATTGAGGTCTTTCCTGGTGTGGATATATATACCTTTATAGTTTTGTGTAAAACTGTGGATATATTAAGTTAGGATTTATAATTTCCTTAACTATTATTTTTAAAGAGTAAACTTAATTTTATAAATCTTATAAGTCATTCTTAATTTATTATAAGCTTTCATATTACTTTTTTTACAAGTTTACATTCCACTGCGCATGTTATATTAGAATGCTTTTTTTAAAAATCTTTCTAATAATTGTTTTATTAAAATATATGTGAGACTGATTAAAAAATATATTATATCAGACATTTTTTTGATCAGATACTCATACTCCAATCATCAGATGAATTCTGAGTTTGATCTTTATAACTAAATAGTTATTGGGTTTTGTATTAGTTTAAATTTTTAAAATACAATTCACCCCTATTATATCCATCATAACTCTTATGATCCAACATAAAACAGATTATGTTGGATCTAGATGTTTCTATTGTGGAGAAACCAATGGAGATCACTGATTCTAAGATTAAATTCTTACATGGGAGGTTTATTTTTTGGTCATTTTATTGTGGCAGAATAGATCAAATTATCATGAGGCTTGGGAGTGAAAACATCTTTGAGGGAGTAGTGGCGTGGCCTATTTGTAAAGAAACATCTTCTGTATGACTTTTTAGGGATGTAAATTTCTATTTTTGAGAGAATTTTAACATCATGTTAAATGATATGATCTATTTAAATGTTTAAGAGTGTATTCTTTGGGTTCATATGGAATCCAAGATGATCTGAAGAGTTTTATGAGTTTTTTATAAGGGATATGATCAGTGTTGCTTGTAGAATCAGTTCAAATCATGAACGGTGTTCACAGTGTGGGTTTTTTTGGGAAGAATCCATGAATTCTTGGATTAAGGAAAAAAATTAATTCACATTGTGAATTCAATTTTTAGGTTATTAAAATATTATAATGCATTTTTCATTGTATATTCAATATGGTAAATTCAAATAATGAATCATTTATTCATGATGTTAAACTGTTCTTCCACGTGGGTTTTAACATTACACTCACTTAACTACTCCTTCATTTAGTATGTACACTCTCCTTAGAATCTTAGAACTACACTAGGTATTTTCGGTGATTTTTCCCTTCTATAATTCTCCTTTTGGAATTTTATATCTGGCTTGGTTGGTTTAACTTCCTTTGGAAAGTGTGTTCCTTATGTTTTAATTTACTTTATTTATCATGTTTAAATTAGTGGTGTTGGGATGTGGTATAAGGATTTGTGTTCATGTTAAAATTATTCTTCTACCCCTTCTAGATTCATTATGCGATCATCTTCTGAGGGAAGACCCTTATGTTGGTTGTGGTGTGATGTGCGAGTTTATAAAGGAATGAGTTGGTCTAATCTCTCTACCTACCCTTTTGTTAATATAATTCAATTTTGATATGTGAGAATCATTTTCAGGTCCTCTCTTCATGTTTGTGGGATCATATTCTTTTTATGTGTCTGTATCCTATCATGTTTAGTGTGTGAGATGATATTTAGGTAGGTGAATTATCTCTCACCTATGGAATTTGATCTATAATTAATCCTCATTTTATAAGTTTTTTTATAAATATATTGGAATGATCTTGATACTGGTTGATTTCGGTCCCTAAATAGGTTTTTTTGAGAAAATATAGTTTTCCCCTCATTTTGATAAAGAATTTTTTTTCAAATTATTATGAAATGGATTATGAAAAGTGGTTTTCAAAGATTGTTTTTAATGAAAAGGGATGTTTTAGAACTATATTGGGAAATATAATAAGTCCTTTTGAAATGATTTGATAAATACAACAGATGGAAATGTTTGGGTACTTAGGTAGAAGGTGTAGTATTGGGCCTCATTTGTTAGTATTGTTCTATGGTCACTTTATGGGGCGTTCCTCTATTCCCTTGGCTAATTGTCCTATTGATGTGATATTGAAATTGTAGGGGGGTTCACTCATGAGGCGTTCCTATGTTTATTAGGCCCTATTTCTTAGGGAATTGAGTGAACAATAGTCTTGTTGATGGTATGATAAGTCCTGCTAGACTAACCTGTTGTGATCCTAGGCATGCATACCATTATTCTTTGGATTTTATAGATTTGGGTTTTATATATATTCTTTGATAAAATATAAATGATTTTCTGGATTTATTCTTTGAAACTATTTTACCTAGATTTTTTTTGGGAATTATAGAAAAATGTGAACTGTTTACCAGGATTTTGATATAAAACTTTTTAAATGATTATCATATTGTGTTTTCTTAAAATATATCACATTTGGATTATTTTACATTGACTTGATATTGAGCACTTGGGTGGGATCCTACTGATAGAGTTTATCTCACACCATGAAAACTACCCCAGGAGTGTGTACAAATTGAATTGTATTTTAATGATGGAAAGGTAAAGTCCTCATAGTGAGGTGGTAAGATTCATGTTAGTTGGGTATGATTAGATGGTGATGAGATGGTGGAACATTTCCCACATATCATATGTGTAACACCCCAAGCTTCCACGATACGTTTCCCTTTGAATAATGCAATGGCGTGCATTGTACGCAACTTCGAGATTCTAACACACCACAACCAATCAAACTAGCTGTTATGAATAGTAATACCTACTTTTTGAAATTTTATAAATTTTATCTTTCGAAATGGACTTTATTTTTGGATTCGTAATATCGAAATTATCTTAGGGTGAAATTTTGGTACATTTCGGATAACTTTCATATTTTTATGAATAGTGAAAATTACTAAATTTTAATTAAAAACAAATTTTTTAATCTAAATAATTAACCGTGATAAATTATTAATTTGAGTGGGTTTAAATTATACTTAGAATATATTTTTACCATTTAATACAATTTTGGTCATTGGATGTAATTTCACATTTAAACCAGACATAAACAAGTGTCAATCTTTTGATAGTTATTATCTCTTAAAAACACGCTATTTGTTTGGACGATGAGAATTAATTTTTAAATTAATTAATTCAACTGATATGTTTTGAATTTGGTAAAATAGACATCATTTTTATATTCATAAAATCAAATATATCTTAGGCCTAATTTTTGGTATTTTTCTGGAAACTTTCATTTTTGATGAATAGTGAAACCACTAAGTGGTAGTTAAAAAACTGAATTTTTCATAAAACATAATTTTACCGCTTCTGTGAGTGGAATTTAGAAAATCTAAGAGACACGGTTAATATCAAGGAGTAAAATTTGGTTCATTGAGATGAAGTTTTTTTTGGTGGATAGTAACTTTTTACTTTTATTTACCACGGTTAAAAGTAAATAAGGTAATTAAGGGTAAAAATGATATTAATATTACCCTAACACATGTCCTAATTATATTGGACAAGTGTATCACGACCAAAAAAATCCTTAGGAGTAAAATTTTATCATTTAGGTCCACTTGTATTAGATTAGGACATTTATTATTATTTAATTCAAAGAAGAGTTAAAAGAGTTAAAATCAAAGTTTATTTATTAAAAAAAATTTAATATAGGGTTATACATAATATAAATTCGATTGTAAATATTAATTAGAAAGATAAAAAGATTTCCTACATAGTGTTATTTTATTTATAATATTTAGACATTAAATAATTTAATTTATTTATGACACAATGGTGATGCAGTAATTACCTAATTAATGAAATATTAAAATAATTGATATTATAAATATCAAAAGAAATGTAATTTGAGACTTTTTATGAATTAAACTAATTTTCTAGGTTAATATGACATATTATTATTGATTATATAAATTGTTTTCTAAGTAATAATGATATTATGAATTTAGAAAAAACAAAATACCCAATAGTGTCAAAATTGACATTAAGGAGTTTTTAAAACAAATATTATATTATTAATTTATATTCAATTCCTAAAAATCTATGGTTCGTCCAAGAGACTTATATAATGATAGGTTTATCATTAATGGACCACTTGGGGGTCTCTTGTATGTATATAGTAAGTTTATTAACCATATAATATAAAAATACAAAGAGACATTGTAAAAGTGAAACTAATTAACTAAGAGTTAATACTTAAAGATAAGGTTAATATAATGACCCAAACCTATCTAAATTCTATTGGTTGAGTGGTTTTCTACCCATCCCCACCTTAACATTTAAATAATCCGATTTTTATCCATTAAAAACCGAATATGAATTTATTATAAAATAATATTTTTAGCTTTTCCAAAGGTGCCCCTCATCCCTCTTATAAAAGGGTACCCCCCCTTCTCACTAATTCACACATTCAAAGCCTTTTGGATCGGCCAAACCCTACCAAAATACTCTCTCAACTTCCCTCACTACAAACTAGAGGCCTTAGTTTTATCATAAAGCCAATCTAAGGAGCCCTTTTGATCAAATCAAAAGTAAGAACACGAAGAAGAGGTAATGTTTTCACCACCATCTTTCAAGTTCCTTTCTTCTTAAAATTATTCTTTCTTTGTAATTTCTATTCTAAAATAATAACTCCAGTATATTCTATATACTGTGATGTTATTATAAATATAGTACAACCATATTAAGTATTCTATCAATCCTGTGAATGGCATGTCACCATACGTGTGTACGTACGGCTTATCGTCTCCACATCGTGGTGTAATTGTCATTCAATAAATTATTATTTGGCTGGGTATAATAATGATGTGAAATTCATGTAAATAATAAATATAACATGATAATTTTTCATTCTATATGATATACCATCCAATTATATATTATTTTAACATCAAAAGAATGATATTGTCGCTCATGCGTACGTACGGACTACCGTCTCCACGTACGTGATGAGATTCATTCTCCATCGTATCCATTCAAGTATAATTCTCATTTTATGATTAAAAATAATGTTTAAGTACTTGATATAATTATGGATATGAATAATATACAACCTATCCATAACAAACATGGCTTACGTAATAATGAATATAAAGAAAAACGAGTAAGTTAACACCCGAAATGACGATAATACTAAGATATTATTAACAAATCATTGTTAAAAGAGCATATATGATATCATATTAATGTAAATGATTCTTGTATAATTAAATAAAAATTATTTCACCATTATACAGGAGTTTAACCTACCGTATACCAAGGAAAAAGTATAAAGTAAGGGGTTTCTTATCTCACTTTTAATTCCGTGAGAATTCCATTGTTCACTACTTATTTATAACATGTGGTGTATGTACTTCCCATGTTTGTATTCATTGTGTAATATAATTTAATTCATGTAAATTTACATCATAATTGTATGATCCTTCTTTCATGAGTTTATGTTTTATATTTTACCAAATCAATAAGGGAATTTGAAATTTCAATTTCCACTCATTCGTCTTTACACATACTTCATTGATTATTTTACTCCAAGATTATGTGTAGAATCACTATTCATTTAATTATGTCATAAATTACTCTCCCCTTTATGTGGATAGAATTTTTATATACATAATCACTCCATTTATAAATTATCAGGTCGTCGGTATGAACTTGATAAGAGTAATTTTTACTCAATCTCGATTTGTTGAGTTAAACATCCAATTCATTGGTGTTGTTTTTACAAGAATATGTGTGAATGTACTTTGATTGTTTTACACTGAATATCCAATAATATTGAGTGTATTTATATTTTTCACTCATAATTATGTTGTTGATTTATCTTTAACCTAAGGATACGACCTTTATGAGAGATTTCATCTCAATTTACATTCCATTGAGACTTCTTTGTTGTTATACACCAAATCACTTTTATGTGGTGTATATAATGTACTTTGACATAGTATATAATGAATCCCTTTATTCTCATGATATTAAAAAGTTTTTATTACCTAAATTATTTGTATTCAAGTGTCTCTCTTTTGGTTAGAAACTCTAACTAAAATACCATTTTTAAATGTTTTAAAGACTTATTCATCAAAATATTTCTCATTAATGTCCATGTTTTAAAAATGATTTTAAGTATTTATTTATATGGAAATTAAAGTTTTAAATTTAAAAATCCTTTTAAAATTTTTAAAGTAGTGCGGGACACTTTGATTCTAAAATCTATTTTAAATGGATTCTTGACAAATAGTGTGTCTTTTAAATGATTTCAATAAAAAGGGGGATATTTCACTCTAATTGTTTTGATGATTATTTTCATCTATGTCATTATCCTTCATCATTCTCGATTGAGGTTAATATGATACAATAAAATCTTCCATATTGTATTGAATGAGTTATGTTTTACTGTGGATGTGCTATTTTTATACCATTCATGGTTTTTGGATAAAGTATTGACATTTCGTATGCTAGTTTTAATACGAATGTTTATGTTATGTTTAAAAATTTTCATATGAGGAATGCATTGGACTTAGTAAGTGATAGGTGGAGCCTGCTATAGCTCCTCGATGCATCGGTAGGTCTCATGAAACAAACTAGTGTCTTGGCATGAGGCCTTGACAAAATCTTATTTGTAGTCTTGGCACGGGGCCTTGGCTACATGGTTATGATAGTCTGACATTATGCATTCCGTCATTATGAAAGTGGTTATTAATATTTTCATGTGATTATTCGACTAGTAGAATATCCATGTGAATAAGTAAATGGAATTATTTCATTTTATCCTTGCCATATTATGCTGAAGTTTACGTTTAAAAGGCTTTTGTATTAGTTATACATTGCCTTTAATTTTTATGTTTATTTATGAAAGTTTATGCTATATTGTTATCCTTACTGAGCATCTGAGCTCACCCATTTCAATGTTTTATTTTTCCCAGGATGTGAAGAAGTATTTTATGAATAACCTACAGGGATAGTATGAGGGGATATGAAGACAATATGTTGTTGTAGTTTTCATTTTATGATGTAATGCAAACTTTATTAAGGTATCTAGTCTTTCCAAGGCTACTAAACTAATCGGTCTTTCAAGACTTGATCTTTCTTGTGATCATGCCAATGTTATGTAATAATGCACCGAACCTGGGTATCTAGGGTCGGGGTGTTATAGTTGGTATCAGAGGAAGTTTAGTACAAACCTTGGAAGCTATATTTAGATAAAAGCTGATTAGAGCACGTATACCTAAGATGAACTTTGAGGATTAGTATAGAAGAACTTCCTAGAATTTTGGTATTGTAGAGATTTTCTGAGTTTTCTGATCAATACATCCCTGTCTGGATATGAGCAGGTAGAGGCGGCTCTGGCACAGATGTACATAGGGGTAAAACCCAAAACCCTACTTTGATCTAGACTCGAACGGGAACTGGTGCACGACAATAGGCCTTGCTTCACTCTTGGTTACGACACTCCCGGGGGATATGCTTAAGATAATTTACATTTTCTTTACAAACCGATTTGAAGTATTATATATATAAGATGAGAGTAAATGACCTTGGTTAATCCTAATGTGTTTCAAATTGAAAATATGGTGACATGCTAATCTCAAAATGATTTTATGACTATTGTTACTCACACAATGATTTCTGGTTTTAGTCAATGGCTGGATTCCAAGGAAGTCATAGTGACTTTGAGAATGATGTACAAGGTGGGAACGGTGGTGGAAATGAGCAACAAAATGGAATGTTGATAGGCGTAAAAGATATCGTCTTTATGCCAAATAAATTTTCCAAAAATATGATCAACAATATATATACTACCCAATTCCCGGACTCAACAAAGAAGAGAAAGGTGATGAATGATAAGAGCTCCAGCAGTGGAGACCATGGAGAAAGGAATCCTCAATTTCCATCATGCAGGAAATGTGGAAGGAGACACCCAAGAAAGTGTCTCAATGGGACAAAGAAATTCTTTACGTGCGGGAAGAAAGGACATAAAGTGAAGAATTGCCGAAAAAAATGAAGAGTACTATGGAAGAAGATAAAAATGGTCCCAAGAATCCATTTACAGTCATTTTCCATAAATGTAGGGGACCCGACCAATTCCCGAGTGAATTCCCTTTTCTATAGGATATTTTCTTTGTCAAAGAAGAAGATATGTGGAAATAATTGGTTGGAGAAATGTTTAAAAAGTATTAGGGCTCCTTATTGATGGGTTTACTTTGGAATAATTTTCTTTTGTATTTTTAACCATGCAGTTTTCCATGTGAGAATGATATTTGAGGAAGAATTATCTTTTCTCTTGTGGATATAGTTATAAATAACCATTTGGTTTTATATGATCATTGGGTTTGAGGAAATTATATGTTATTATAATTTCGGTTAAAAATGCAAGGTATGAGATAAGATTTGTGGTTAAATTATGTTATGGTTATTTTGAGGAATTTATCTCATTTTGGTAATGTTATAAAATATAGTTTTTGAAAAAGGACAACACGCAGACCGTGTGACAACCCATCACGTTGGACAAAGCTGTGGGAATCGAACCCACAACCAAAGTGCGATTGGGATTTATCGCCTACCACTGGACTATGTGATGTCCCTGGTTAGTGTGATTATTATTTTTAGTTAAATGATTTTATTGATCAATAATAATTTTATTTGGGATCTTATGTCTTATCAAATGAATACCCTTAGTATAGGAAATTGATTTGGTGATTAAGTGATAATTGTTATTTTGGAATTTGTTCACTTTGTTGTGAACACTATATGCCCTAGGAAAATAGAATAGTATAGGATTTCATTTGAGGAGTAATGGTGGATTTTTTATCTATGATTTTATTGTGGATTTATAGTGATTTCGGTTATTTATGGAAATGATGAGGTTAATTACTTTTAAGTATGTGACTTTAAGAGTAATTAATGTCATTTAGAGATACAATTTAACATGGAAGACTACATTTTTATAAATTTTGGGTTTCAATATTAGTTTGGATTATATTGAAGGATTTTAAAGACAATTTATTATTGAATGTTATTTATTTAAGTTTGGGGTATTGATGGTTTAATTTTAGAAATTAAGATTAGTGTTTTTTTCTCTCTAATGGAATATCCATTTGGGGGATCATCAGATATTATACTAACCATTATGGTTTTGATTAATCTCTAAAGACAAGGTAAATATATAGTTTATCCTATGTGTATCATGTATTTCTATAGAAGTTTATTCTAGCTCTTCTATTGTGACCAAGTCTTCTTGAGTACTCATTGTTCAAAAAAATGAGTTAGTGGTAAAAATTTATTAAAGAATGAAAATGTACTTAAAAAGTAAGTATATCTCTTTATGTTCTTAGTCAACATCATAAATTAATTCCTCATCCTTATTTAATGTAACTTAAAACAAAAAATTTTGTCCGTTTGCTTTTCCTACTGGGAGACTAATGACTGTTTATCCCAACACAAGTTTGTGATTTTCTTATTGTTAACTTTCTCCTGATCAAGTTTTATATCCCTCTCCATAAGAACTTAACACTTATTTTATTGTCCATATCCATTTTTTCTTACATAGAATCCTAGTATGGGTTATCTTCGGTGACCTTTATACCTCTCTTCCTTTCTTTTAAAGTGGTAGTTTTATTGACTCTTTTTCCGATGTGGGACTTTCTATTATATTCTCAAGCCCAATTTTAAAAAAATTGCGAGGACACAATTTATTGAAGGAGGGGAGAATGTAACACCCCAAGCTTCCACGGTATGTTTCCCTTTGAATAATGCAATGGTGTGCATTGTACGCAACTTCGAGATTCTAACACACCACAACCAATCAAACTAGCTCTTATTAATCTTAATACCTACTTTTTAAAATTTTATAAATTTTATCTTTTGAAATAGACTTCATTTTCTGTATTCGTAATATCGAAATTAGCTTAGGGTGAAATTTTGGTACTTTTCGAATAACTTTCATATTTTGATGAATAGTGAAAATTACTAAATTTTAATTAAAAACAAGTTTTTTAATCGAAATAATTAATAGTGATAAATTATTAATTTGAGTTTTTTTAAAGTATATTTAGAATATATTTTTACCATTTAATACAATGTTTTTCATTGGATGTAATTTCACATTTAAACCAGACATAAACAAGTGTCAATCTTTTGATAGTTATTATCTCTTAAAAACACGCTATTTGTTTTGACGATGGGAATTAATTTTTAAATTAATTAATGTAACTGATATGTTTTTAAATTGGTAAAATAGAAATCATTTTTTAATTAATAATATCAAATATATCTTTGGCCTAATTTTTGGTATTTTTCTGGAAACTTTCATTTTTTGATTAATAGTAAAACCACTAAGTGGTAGTTAAAAAACTGAATTTTTCATAAAACGTAATTTTATCACTTCTGTGAGTGGGATTTAGAAAATCTAAGAGACACAGTTATTATCAAGGAGTAAAATGTGGTTTATTGAGATTAAAATAATTTTTTGTGAATAGTAACTTTTTTACTTTTATTTACCACAGTTAAAATTAAATAGGGTAATTAAGGGTAAAAATGATATTAATATTACCCTAACACATGTCATTATTCTATTGGACACGTGTATCTAGACCAAAAACAACCTTAGGAGTAAAATATTACCATTTAGGTCCACTTGTATTAGATTAGGACATTTATTATTATTTAATTCAAAGAAGAGTTAAAAGTGTTAAAATCAAAGTTTATTTACTAAAACATTTTTAATATAGGGTTATACATAAGATAAATTCGATTGAAAATATTCATTAGAAAGATAAAAATATTTGCTAGATAATGGTATTTTCTTTATAATTTTTAGACATTAAATAATTTAATTTATTTATGACACAATGGTGATGCAGTAATTACCTAATTAATGAAATATTAAAATAATTGATATTAGAAATATCAACATAAATGTAATTTGAAACTTTTTATGAATTAAACTAATTTTATAGGTTAATATGACATATTAGGATTGATTATATAAATTGTGTTCTAAGTAATAATTCTGTTATGAATTTATCAAAAACCAAATACCCAATAGTGTCAAAATGGACATAAAGGAGTTTTTAAAACAAATATTATATTATTAATTTATATTCAATTCCTAAAAATCTGAGGTTCGGCTAAGAGACTTATATCATGATAGTTTTATCATTAATGGACCACTTGGGGGTCTCTTGTATGTATATAGGAAGTTTATTAACCATATAATATAAAAATACAAAGAGACATTGTAAAAGTGAAACTAATTAACTAAGAGTTAATACTTAAAGATAAGGTCAATATAATGACCCAAACCTATCTAAATTCTATTGGTTGAGTGGTTTTCGACCCATCCCCAACTTAAAATTTAAATAATCCACTTTGTATCCATTAGAAACCGAATATTAATTTATTATAAAATAATATTTTTAGCTTTTCCAAAGGTGCCCCTCACCCCTCTTATAAAAGGGCACCCCCCCTTCTCACTAATTCACACATTAAAAGCCTTTTTTTATCGGCCAAAACCTGCCCAAATACTCTCTAAACTTCCCTAAATACAACCCAGAGACATTAGTTTGATCATAAATCCAACCTAATGAGCCCTTTTGATCAAATCAAAAGGAAGAACCCGAAGAAGAGGTAATGTTTTCACCACCCTCTTTCAAGTTCATTTCTTCTTCAAATTATTCTTTCTTTGTTATTTATATTCTAAAATAATAACTCCATTGTCTTATATATACTTTGATGTTATTATAAATATGATACAACCATATTCAGTATTCTATCCATCCTTTGAATGGCATGTCACCATACGTGCGTACATACGGCTTATCATCTCCTCGTCGTGGTGTAATTGTCATTCAATAAATTATTATTTGGATGGGTATAATAATGATGTGTAATTCATTTAAATAATAAATATAACATGATTATTTTTCTTTATATATGATATACCATCCAATTATATATTATTTTAACATCAAAAGAATGATATTGTCGCTTGTGCGTACGTACAGACTACCGTCTCCACGAACACGATGAGATTCATTCTCCATCGTATCCATTCAAGTATAATTCTCATTTGATGATTAAAAATAACTTTTAAGGACTTGATATAATTATGGATATGAATAAGATACAACCTATCCATAACAAACACGGCTTACGTAACAAAGAATATAAAGGAAAACGAGTAAGTTAACACCCGAAATGACGATAATACTAAGATATTATTAACAAATCAATGTTAAAAGATCATATATGATATCATATTAATGTAAATGATTCTTGTATAATTAAATAAAAATTATTTCACCATTATACAGGAGGTTAACCTACCGTATACCATGGAAAAATTACAAAGTAAGGGGTTTCTTATCTCACTTTTAATTCTGTGAGAATTCCATTGTTCACCACTTATTTATTACATGTGGTGTGTGTACTACCCATGTTTGTATTCATTGTGTAATATAATTTAATTAATGTATATTTACATAATAATTGTATGATCCTTCTTTCATGGGTGTATGTTTTATATTTTACTAAATCAATAAGGGAATTTGAAATTTCAATTTCCACTCATTTGGCTTTACGCATACTTCATTGATTATTTTACTCCAAGATTATGTGTAGAATCACTATTCATTTGATTATGTCATAAATTACGCTCCCCTTTATGTGGATATACTTTTGATATACATAATCACTCCATTGATAAATTATCAGGTCATCTGTATGAACTTGATAAGAGTAATTTTTACTCAATCTTGATTTGTTGAGTTAAACATCCAATTCATTGGTGTTGTTTTTACAAGAATATGTGTGAATGTACTTTGATTGTTTTACACTGAATATCCAATCATATTGAGTGTATTTATATTTTTCACTCATAATTATGTCGTTAATTTGTCCTTAACCTAAGGATACAACCTTTATGAGAGATTTCATCTCAATTTACATTCCATTGAGACTTCTTTGTTGTTATACACCAAATCACTTTTATGTGGTGTATATAATGTACTTTGACATAGTATATAATGAATCCCTTTATTCTCATGATATTACAAAGTTTTTATTACCTCAATTATTTGTATTCAAGCGTCTCTCTTTTGGTCAGAAACTCTAACTAAAATACCATTTTTAAATGTTTTAAAGACTTATTCATCAAAATATTTCTCATTAATGTCCATGTTTTAAAAATGGTTTTAAGGACTTATTTATATGGAAATTAATGTTTTAAAATTAAAAATCCTTAAAAAATTTTTAAAGTAGTATGTGACACTTTGATTCTAAAATCTATTTTAAATGGATTCTTTATAAATAGTGTGACTTTTAAATGATTTCCATAAAAAGGGGGATATTTCACTCTAATTGTTTTGATGATTATTTTCATCTATGTCAATATCCTTCACCATTCTTGATTAAGGTTAATATGATACAATACAATCTTCCATATTGTATCGAATGAGTTATGTTTGACTGTGGATGTGCTATTTTTATACCATTCATGGTTTGAGGATAAAGTATTGACATTTCGTATGCTAGTTTTAATACGAATGTTTATGTTATGTTTAAAAATTTTCATACAAGGAATGCATTGGACTTAGTAAGTGATGGGTGGAGCCTGCTATAGCTCCTAGATGCATCGGTAGGTCTCATGAGACAAAATAGTGTCTTGGCACGAGGCCTTGACAAAATCTTATTTGTAGTCTTGGCATGAGGCCTTGGGTACTTGGTTATGATAGTCTGGAATTATGCATTCCGTCATTATGAAAGTGGTTATTAATATTTTCATGTGATTATTCGACTAGTAGAATATCCATGTGAATAAGTAAATGGAATTATTTAATTTTATCCTTTCCATATTATGCTGAAGTTCATGTTTAAAAGTCTTTTGTATTAGTTATACATTGCCTTTAATTTTTATGTTTATTTATGAAAGTTTCTGCTATATTGTTATCCTTACTGAGCATCTGAGCTCACCACTTTCAAGGTTCTATTTTTCCTAGGATATGAAGAAGTATTTTATGAATAACCTGTAGGGATAGTATGAGGGGATATGAAGACAATATGTTTTTGTAGTTTTAATTTTATGATGTAATGCAAACTTTATTAATGTATCTAGTGTTTCGAAGGCTACTAAACTAATCGGTCTTTAGAGACTTGATCTTTCTTGTGATCATGCCAATGTTATGTAATAATGCACCGACCCTGGGTATCTAGGGTTGGGTCGTTACAGTTGGTATCAGAGGAAGTTTAGTAGAAACCTTGGAAACTATATTTAGATAAACTCTAATTAGAGCACGTAGACCTAAGATGAACATTGTGGATTAGTATTGAAGAACTTCCTAGAATTTTGGTATTGTAGAGATTTTGTGAGTTTTTCGAGCAATACATCCATGTCTGGATACGAGCAGATAGAGGCGGCTCTGGCACAGATGTACCTAGGGGTAAAACCCAAAAACACCGCTTTGTGCTACACTCGAATAGGAACTGGTGCACGACAACTGGCCTTGCTGCACTCTTGGTTACGACACTCTCGGGGGATATGCTTAGGATAATTTACATTTTCTTTACAAACCGATTTGTAGTATTATACATATAAGATGAGAGTAAATGACCTTGGTTAATCCTAATGTGTTTCAAATTGAGAATATGGTGACATGTTAATCTCTAATTGATTTTATGACTACTGTTACTCACACAATTCTTTCTGGTTTTAGTCAATGGATGGATTCCAAGGTAGTCATAGTGACTTTGAGAATGATGTACAAGGTGGGAACAGTGGTGGCAATGAGCAACAAAATGGAATGTTGATAGGTGTAAAAGATATCGTCTTTATGTCAAATAAATTTTCCAAAAATATGATCAAAAACATATATATTAACCAATTCTCAGACTCAACAAAGAAGAGAAAGGTGATGAATGATAAGAGCTCCAATAGTGGAGACCATGGAGAAAGGAATCCTCAATTTCCATCATGCAGGAAATGTGGAAGGAGACACCCAAGAAAGTGTCTCAATGGGACAATGAAATGCTTTACGTGTGGGAAGGAAGTACATAATGTGAAGAATTGCTGAAGAAAAATGAAGAGTACTGTACTATGGAAGAAAATAAAAATGGTCCCAAGAATCCATTTACAGTCATTTGCCGTAAATATAGGGGACCGGGCCATTACCCGAGTGAATTCCTTATTCTATAGGATATTTTCTTCGTCAAAGAAGAATCTATGTGGAAATAAATGGTGGGAGAAATGTTTAAAAAGTATTAGTGCTCCTTGTTGATAGGTTTACTTTGGAATAATTTTCTCTTGTATTTTTAACCCTGCATTTTTTCATGTGAGAATGATATTTGAGGAAGAATTATCTTTTCTCTTGTGAATATAGTTATAAATAACCATTTGGTTTTATATGATCGTTGGGTTTGAGGAAATTATAAGTTATTAAATTTGGGATGAAAATGCAAGGTATGAGATATGATTTGTGGTTAAATTATGTTATGGTTATTTTGAGGAATTTATATCATTTTGGTAATGTTATAAAATACAGTTTTTGAAAAAGGACAACACGCAGACCGTGTGACAACCCGTCGCGTCGGACAAATCTGTGGGAATCGAACCCAAAACCAAAGTGCGATTGGGATTTATCGCCTACCACTGGACTACGTGAAGTCCCTGGTTAGTGTGACAATTATTTTTAGTTAAATGATTTTATTGATCAATAATAATTTGATTTGGGATCTTATGTCTTATCAAATGAATACCCTTAGTATAGGAAAATGATTTGGTGATTAAGTGATAAATGTTATTTTGGAAGTTGTTTTCTTTATTGTGAACACTATATGCCCAAGGAAAATAGAATAGTATGGGATTTAGTTTGAGGAGTAATGGTGGATTTATATCTATGTTTTTATTGTGGATTTATAGTGATTTGGGTTATTTATGGAAATGATTAAGTTAATTACTTTTAAATATGTGACTTTAAGAGCAATTAATGTCATTTGGAGATACAATTTAACGTGGAAGACTACATTCTTATAAGTTTTGGGTTTCAATATTAGTTTGGATTATATTGAAGGATTTTAAAGACAATTGATTATTGAATGGTATTTATTTAACTTTGGGGTATTGATGGTTTAATTTTAGAAATTAAGATTCGTGTTTTTTTCTCTAATGAAATATCCATTTGGGGGATCATCAGATATTATGCTAACCATTTTGGTTTTGATTAATCTCTAAATACAAGGTAAATATATAGTTTATCCTACGTGGATCATGTATTTCTATAGAATTTTATTCTATCTCTTCCATTGTGACCAAGTCTTCTTGAATACTCATTGTTCAAAAAAATGAGTTAGTGGTAAAAATTTATTAAAGAATGAAACTCTACTTAAAAAGTAAGTATATATCTTTATGTTCTTAGTCAATATCATAAATTAATTCCTCGTCCTTATGTAATGTAACTTAAAACAAAAAATGTTGTTTGTTTACTTTTCCTACTGGGAGACTAATGACCATTTGTCCCAACACAAGTTTGTGATTTTATTATTGTTAACTTTCTCCTGATCATGTTTTATATCCCTCTCCATCAGAACTTAACACTTGGTTTATCTTCCATATCCATGTTTTCATACATGGAATCCTAGTATGGGTTATCTTGGGTGACCTTTATACCTCTCTTCCTTTCTTTTAAAGTGATAGTTTTATTGACTCTTTTTCCGATGTGGGACTTTCCATTATATTCTCAAGCTCAATTTTAAAAAAATTGTGAGGACGCAATTTATTAAAGGAGGGGAAAATTTAACACCCCAAGCTTCCAAGGTACGTTTCCCTTTGAATAATGCAATGCCGTTCATTGTACTCAACTTCGAGATTCTAACACACCACAACCAATCAAACTAGCCGTTCTGAATAGTAATACATACTTTTTGAAATTATATAAATTTTATCTTTCGAAATGGACTTCATTTTTGGATTCGTAATATCTAAATTAGCTTAGGGTGAAATTTTGGTACTTTTCGGATAACATTCATATTTTGATGAATAGTGAAAATTACTAAATTTTAATTAAAAACAACTTTTTAAATCGAAATAATTAGTAGTGATAAATTATTAATTTGAGTGGTTTTAAAGTATACTTAGAATATATTTTTACCATTTAATACAATTTTGGTCATTGGATGTAATTTCACATTTAAACCAAACAAAAACAAGTGTCAATCTTTTGATAGTTATTATCTCTTAAAAACACGCTATTTGTTTCGATGACGGGAATTAATTTTTAAATTAATTAATGCAACTAATATTTTTTGAATTTGGTAAAATATACATCATTTTTGAATTCATAATATCAAATATATCTTAGGCCTAATTTTTGGTATTTTTCTGGAAACTTTCATTTTTTGATGAATAGTGAAACCACTAATTGGTAGTTAAAAAACTGATTTTTTCATAAAACATAATTTTACCGCTTCTGTGAGTGGAATTTCAAAAATACGAGAGACATGGTTAATATCAAGCAGTAAAATGTGGTTCATTGAGATGAAAATAATTTTTGGTGAATAGTAACTTGTTACTTTTATTTACCACAGTTAAAAGTAAATAGGGTAATTAAGGGTAAAAATGATATTAATATTACCCTAACACATGTCTTAATTCTATTGGACAAGTGTATCTTGACCAAAAACAACCTTAGGAATAAAATATTACCATTTAGGTCCACTTTTATTAGATTAAGACATTTATTATTATCTAATTCAAAGAAGAGTTAAAAGAGTTAAAATCAATGTTTATTTACTAAAACATTTTTAATATAGGGTTATACATAAGATATATTAGATTGTAAATATTCATTAGAAAGATAAAAGGATTTACTAAATAATGGTAGTTTATTTATAATTTTTAGACATTAAATAATTTAATTTATTTATGACACAATGGTGATGCAGTAATTACCTAATTAATAAAATATTAAAATAATTGAAATTATAAATATAGAAATAAATGTAATTTGAGACTTTTTATAAATTATACTAATTTTATAGGTTAATATGAAATATTAGGATTTATTATATAAATTGTGTTTGAAGTAATAATGTTGTTATGAATTTATCAAAAAAAGAATACCTAATAGTGTCAAAATTGATATAAAGGAGTTTTTAAAAAAAATATTATATTATTAATTTATATTCAATTCCTAAAAATCTAAGGTTCGGCCAAGAGACTTATATCATGATAGGTGTATCATTATTGGACCACTTGGGGGGTCTCTTGGATGTATATAGTAATTTTATTAACCATATAATATAAAAATACAAAGAGACATTGTAAAAGTGAAACTAATTAACTAAGGGTTAATACTTAAAGATAAGGTTAATATAATGACCCAAACCGGTATAAATTCTATTGGTTGAGTGGTTTATCACCCATACCCACCTTAACCTTTAAATAATCTACTTTGAAGCCATTATAAACCGAATGTTTATTTATTATAAAATAATATTTTTAGCTTTTCCAAAGGTGCCCCTCACCCCTCTTATAAAAGGGCACTCCCCGTTCTCACTAATTCACACATTCAAAGCCTTTTGGATCGGACAAACCCTGAACAAATACTCTCTCAACATTCCTCAATACAACCTAGAGGCCTTAGTTTGATCATAAATCCAACCTAAGGATCCCTTTTGATCAAATCAAAAGGAAGAACCCGAAAAAGAGGTAATGTTTTCACAACCCTCTTTCAAGTTCCTTTCTTCTTCAAATTATTCTTTCTTTATTATTTCTATTATAAAATAATAACACCAGTATCTTCTATATACTGTGATGTTTTTATAAATATGGTACAACCATATTCAGTATTCTATCCATCCTCTGAATGGCATGTCACCATACGTGCGTACGTACGGCTTACCGTCTCCACGTCGTGGTGTAATTGTAATTCAATAAATTATTATTTGGATGGGTATAATAATTATGTGTAATTAATATAAATAATAAATATAACATGATATTTATTCTTTCTATATGAAATACCATCCAATTATATATTATTTTAACATCAAAATAATGGTATTGTCGCTCGTGCGTACGTACGGACTACCGTCTCCACGAACGCGATGAGATTCATTCTCCATCGTATCCATTCAAGTATAATTCTAATTTGATGATTAAAAATAATGTTTAAGGACTTTAGATAATTATGTATATGAAAAATATACAACCTATCCATAACAAACACGGCTTACGTAACAAAGAATATAAAGGAAAACGAGTAAGTTAACACCCGAAATGACGATAATACTAAGATATTATTAACAAATAAATGTTAAAAGATAATATATGATATGATATTAATGTAAAAGATTCTTTTATAATTCAATAAAAATTATTTCAACATTATACAGGAGGTTAACCTACCGTCTACCAAGGAAAAAGTACAAAGTAAGTGGTTTCTTATCTCACTTTTAATTCCGTGAGAATTCCATTGTTCACCACTTATTTATTACATGTGGTGTGTGTACTTCCCATGTTTGTATTAATTGTGTAATATAATTTAATTCATGTATATTTAAATCATCATTGTATGATCCTTCTTTCAGTGTTGTATGTTTTTTATGATACCAAATCAATAAGGTAATTTGAAATTTCAATTTCCACTCATTCGGATTTACGCATACTTCATTGATTATTTTACACCAAGATTATGTGTAGAATCACTATTCATTTGATTATGTCATAAATTCCACTCCCCTTTCTATGGATATACTTTTGATACACATAATCACTCCATTGATAAATTATCAGGTCATCGGTATGAACTTGATAAGAGTAATTTTTACTCAATCTCGATTTGTTGAGCTAAACATCCAATTCATTGGTGTTGTTTTTAGAAGAATATGTGTGAATGTCCTTTGATTGTTTTACACGAAATATCCAATAATATTGGGTGTATTTATATTTTTCACTCATAATTATGTCTTTGATTTATCCTTAACCTAAGGATACGACCTTTATGAGAGATTTCATCTCAATTTACATTCCATTGAGACTTCTTTGTTGTTATACACCAAATCACTTTTATGTGGTGTATATAATGTAATTTGAAATAGTATATCATGAATCCCTTTATTCTCATTATATTACAATGTTTTGATTACCTCAATTATTTGTATTCAAGTGTCTCTCTTTTGGTCAGAAACTCTAACTAAAATACCATTTTTAAATGTTTTAAATACTTATTCTTCTAATTCTTTCTCATTAATGTCCATGTTTTAAAAATGGTTTTAAGGATTTATTTATATGAAAATTAAATTTTTAAAATTAAAACTCCTTTTAAAAGTTTCAAAGTGGTATGGGAAACTTTGATTCTAAAATCTATTTTAAATGGATTCATGACAAATAGTGTGACTTTTAAATGATTTCAAGAAAAAGGGGGATATTTCACTCTAATTGTTTTGATGGTTATTTTCATCTATGTCAATATCCTTCATCATTCTCGATTGAGGTTAATATGATACAATACAATCTTCCATATTGTATCGAATGAGTTATGTTTGACTGTGGATGTGCTATTTTTATACCATTCATGGTTTGTGGATAAAGTATTGGCATTTCTTATGCTAGTTTTAATACGAATGTTTATGTTATGTTTAAAACTTTTCATATGAGGAATGCATTGGGCTTAGTAAGTGACTAGTGGAGCCCGCTATAGCTCCTCGATGAATCAGTAGGTCTCATGAGACAAACTAGTTTCTTAGAACAATTCCTTAACAAAATCTTATTTGTAGTATTGGCACAAGGCATTGGCTATGTGGTTATGATAGTCTGGCATTATGCATTCCGTCATTATTAAAGTGGTTATTAATATTCTCATTTGATTATTCGACTAGTAAAATATCCATGTGAATAAGTAAATGGAATTATTTCATTTTATCCTTGCCATATTATGCTGAAGTTCAAGTTTAAAAGGATTTTGTTTTAGTTATACATTGCCTTTAATTTTTATGTTTATTTATAAAAGTTTCCGCTATATTGTTATCCTTACTGTGCATCTGAGCTCACCCCTTTCAATGTTTTATTTTTCCCAGGATGTGAAGAAGTATTTTATGAATGACCTGCAGGGATAGTATGAGGGGATATGAAGACAATATGTTGTTGTAGTTTTCATTTTATGATGTAATGCAAACTTTATTAATGTATCTAGTGTTTGCAAGGCTACTAAACTAATCTGTCTTTCAAGACTTGATCTTTCTTGTGATCATGCCAATGTTATGTAATAATGCACCGACTGTTGGTATCTAGGGTCGGGGCGTTACAATATGGAGTATTTATTTCCATTTTTAGCTATCATTTTTTGTTATTGGATATGTACATTAGGTTTTTATCTAACTATGTTTAAGTTTTATCACCACGGTTGGATCTCTAGTTTTTATCATTTTTCTTTATGGTTTTTATTTTCATTATATCTATGTATATTCTATATATCTTATTTTAGGTTGGGTGAAACCATTCCCTCTAGTTTTTGTTTATTTATTGGGTGCTAGTCACCAGATTGTGGGGATCAGTAATGCCCTTCGGGCCAGTGGAGAATTAGATTGGGTGCCTGTTTTGAGGGTATCCTAGGTCTGTTCATTACACCAATACACATAAGGTTAATCCCATATCACATTATTTTATCATAGGTTTTCATATATTCTATCCTCTCATTATTCATAATGGTTCATAAATATAATGTGAATTAATAATAGAATATAACTTGGTAGTGTAAAACCAAGTGTGCATTTATGCCATTTTTGCATGCACTGGGTGAAGATGAAGTTAATTCCCAACCAAAATTTTTATTGTCATTACCCCAAGTTTCATTTGTTCCAAAGCATGAATCCATTTGTTTGTATCCATACATGGATTTAATCTATAGGAAACCAAAAAATAACTATCTTACCAAAACGTTAGGATGTTTTCTTATACTTAAGCTTATCCCTAAGTTTTTCAACAATGTTTTTTAATCCTAATATCCAAAATAGCTGAAACCTACTCTAATACCAACTGATAAAACCTAATAATTTAATACATTAATTTTACGTCATTTTAGATGAATATTAAATACATCACATAAAAATATATACCTATAACCATGAAGGTTTAGTGTATTTAGATACTAGATACATAATCAAATTATTTCATGAAATATATTCAACATCTACCAAAAAAATTCTTTTCACTAAGTACACTTCTTAGACATACCTTACATGAAACATTTCTTCATATCTGAGGGAAAATGAAACTTATGAAAGGGTGAAATGAGATGCTCAATAAGGGTAAACATAGGTGACATCATTAAATGATCATAAGTGAGGATAAAATATGTATAAGTGTATAGGAACATTATCATAACTTATGAAATTCATAAATAATCATTCAAATATCTTTAGTCATTAATTATTGCATATATATTTTTCTTAACAAAACATATAAGTCATAAGAGTGAAAAATCATCAATAATAAACTTTGTTCCATGTGAATATATAATCAGCATAAGAAATAAGTTTATGTAATAGAAATAATACTATAAAATCATTTCTGTAACATAATCATAATAAAATTTAATTTAATTTTATATACTTTTGTTATTATAACAGTATGGTTACGATAGTTTTTAAGGAGGTACAAGAAGAAATAAACATGAAAGAACTCAATTAAGAGTTAAACCTATTCTTTGTAAAAACTCATTTGGATCACACCATAAAGAAGGTTGGGAGAGTATTTGGGTATATATTGGTTAAGATAAAGGGCTTAAGTGGTGTGGATAAGTGATAAGATGAGGTTAAATTTTATAATAAAGGAGAGTGATACACTAGTAAATATTTTTAACTTTTAAATATTATAAGTGTCCTACTCATCGTCAAGGGGCACCAAAAAAATTAAAATTAGAATTTAAGGTAATAGGGTTTGAAATATACTCATATAATAATAATTAATATGATATTTTTTTAACTCATCACAAAGTTTTTACCTAAATTTAATTGTTTTACCCATTTATCATAGTGACAACATTTTTTTTACCAAGGTTACTATTTAGAATGTCCAAATATGAAATTGAACTCATTAATAAATATGAAACTAATAATTAGAAATATGAAATATATTTTTCAATATTCAATTTTTATAATTTTTATAAATTAAATTTAAAATTAGTGGAAAAAACACAACGAAATGCATTTTTTATAATAAAAATGTTTTTAAGAATAAAAATGAACTTGTAAAAAAATGAAATATAATGATAATTAATATAGAAATAATTAGATTATTTTTAATTAAAGGCATATTGTTTTAATTTAAAACAGAATCCAAAATATAATGTGACTTTTAAATTAATTTATTTAAAGAAAAGAAATTGAAATTTTATAAAAATCTGCATTTTCACTATTCACTAAAAAATCAATCATTTCAAAAAAGCTAAAAATTTACTTTAAGATAGTTTTTAAATTGTGATTTAAATTTTTATTCTATTTTATCAAATACAATTTCTAAAATTGGTAAAAATTAATTATAATATATGCTCACAAAATGCAATAAAAACAATTTTAAAAAAAAATCATTTTTGAAGCATATAATGAATTTATTCTCATTATTTGATTAATAAAGAAAATTAAACTAATTTAAAACCATTTAAATTAATATAATATAATCATTTAATTATAATCAATTTTTAATAGTGATTAATTTAATCTAATAAAAAAACATTGCACACATAAAAACAGTTCTATGAAAAATATCTCTTTTACCTTTAAAATATTTTATCTTCATTTCTAAAAAATTGATAATCAATGTATAATTTATTATTAATTTTACCAAGGAAAAAATTTCTATAAATATTTCAATAGTATATGATTGTTTTTATAAGCTCCAGTTTTCATATAAATAAATCTATCAAACACTTAGAATTAAAAAAAAGAGAAATATATACTCTATAATATTAGGGTGTTATAGTGGCAGTATTTGTGAGATATATTGTTAAAATTATGGAATTATTATAAATTATATTCATATTTTATCTTAGGTAATATCATAATCAAAATATTGGGACGTTATGCATCTTGTAACTAATGAACATCTATGGTGACTATATACAATAGTGGATCTCTATGCAACAAACCATTCATCTAGGGTCAGAGCGAGATGGATATGATTTCAACCTATCTCACCCAATGATCTGGGTGGATATTGACAATGAATTTTGTGTGTATCCAACACCACTAAACCACTTCTATAGAATGATATCATTCATATATTTCTAGGAGAGAGTTGGAGATAGGTAATTCCTCCAACATCTCTAGTACACCATAAATGTAGATTACTTTTTTCTCTAGTATCCTTGATTAGATAACATGATAGAAAATATAGAAGGGTATTTTTAATTCATCTAGAATATTAGTTATGTTAATGTGATGATAGTAATTCACTAAAGTGGTGACACCGCTTCTTTCCTATAGTATAAGGATCGAGGTCGATGAACATTCACATGATGATATCTCCACTCCCTAACCACTACTCTCGGATTAAGATTACGAGATAATCAATGAAATACCTAGAGACGTGAGTTTAATTATGTATACTAGTATATAAATTTATCCTTAGAGATGTATATTTTATCTAGTTTCTGGAAATGTATACACTTATGGCTATGGAGATGTGTATTCCCTCTAATAAATATGTGTATTTCCTTTAGTACTTCTTAGATAGTTGTAGATGAATATTTCCTCTAGTGATTCTAGACAGGTTGAGACATGTATTTCCTCCACTGAACCATGATTAGTTCATCTAGGGTGAATTTATAGGCCAATAATATATGATGGGATATGTTATGGGTTACTGCTTTATGATATATTATATAAGTAAAGATTCATATTTTGAGAGAACTATAGAAGTGAGCTGTGGGTATCTTGGTAAGGTATGGTTAAGAACTTTGTCTATGTTTTTTAGGATTTTAGGGACATAAAATGATTACATCTAGTTTATGACTTGTGATTAATAACACTTTATGTATTTCTGGGCTGGTCCACCACTTGGGATGAGCATACTAGGTATTCTTATACTCACCCCTGCATGAGAACTTATAAATTTTTTCCCTTATACTAGGTATTCTTATACTAGGTATTCTTGTGATTTACGAATGTAGATCTTGTTTATGGGGATATATGTGGATGGATAGTGGAGTGGATATCATTTTAGTGACCACTCTATAACCATCATCTTTTGTTGTCACCTGCATGGAATGTGTTAGTTGTATCCAATTTTTTAGTTGTATTTGATAATTATTTTGTATTAGCACAACTTATAATTTGATGAATATTTTGATCAGTTACATTATATCCTAGTTTTTTTATATTTATGACCATTTTACTTACTATTTATTTTATAATTCATGCATTTATGGTAGACGTTAGGTATGATAATAGGTGACAGGTACATTTTTAGGTAAAATCCTCAATGATTTTATAGATACCTCAGTGCCTGTCGGTATCCCTTGGCCTAATGGAGGCGATCTTGGGGTTCACATTTACATGTAATACAAGATTTTAAAATTGGTATCATATTGATATGACGATTAAGTATGGGATTAGGAACATGTGGGGATTGGTTAGGATAATTAAAACGAGTCATACTAGGTATATTTAGTACGTGTAGTCACAATAGATGAATTTTTAAAGGATGTGGTAGCCATTTTATTCCTTAGAATGAGTATTCTTGATGGTAAATGACCAATAACATAGTATATTAAATATGAAAATAATGTTGGATCATGAATTATATAGATCTAAGACATGATTTATGATTTTATAAATTATTTTATTAAATCTGTGAATAGTCAGTGTGTGCCAAACTGGTGAGAGATTGATCAAAATCCTCATAATTTATCATTATTTTAAGTTCAAGATATTATCTTAGTGATAATGGTAAGGGATCACCATGATTGGTATGTTGCATCATGAATCAATTATTGTGGTAAAGAGATGATATATAGACAAAAGATGGTGCGTTGTGACATGGCATGTGATAAATAATTTTATTGGACCTAAGAAGACCTAGATAATTATATTTATTCATGGTGGTATGGAATACAAGGAATATAAATTCACTTATGTTTTTCAGTTTACTCTTAGTTATGTTTTGATTTGATTATTTTTATATTCAATACCTTACTCTAGCAGGAAAACACTACATCTCGATAACTATTTCACGATGCACAATTTAAAGATACTTTATTCATAATTATAGTTAGAAGTTAAATTCCTAAATTTTAGAATTTATATTTGATAAAAATTATGTCATATTGGTATTAATTATGTTAAAATTATCTTTGGGTGAATTTTTGTGTTTTTTCTAAAATATTTGATTTTTATGTTAATATTGAAAATACAGTTTTTAACAAAAATATAAAGTTATATAAGAAACTCTTAGAATTTTATAATACCTTTTAAATTGTAAAATTTTTAAGAAGTAAAACTATATACTATAGAAATAATATGTTGAATTTATAAAACCTATAATTAAAAATTTAAGGACATAAATAATAATTTCAAATAAAAACTATTTTGATCATATATTTTAATTAAATCTTATTTTAGTAAAATTCAGTCTTGGATTTATTTGGATGACACATAAATTTTATTAATTTTATAGTAAACCAATTTATTTCATGATAACCAAAATCCTTGATAATTATTTCCTACACATAAATTTAAAGCATACAAATACCATTTTTCTAAAGATGAGTTTTTTACATGTTACATGCACTAAATTAAAATTAATCTTTTTTATCACTTTAAAAATTGAATAAAATAAACCCATATTCATGTTATTAATATTTTTTTAAATAAGGTAATATTGGGAATTTCATTTTTTGGCATAAAATTAAGTTACCATGGCAAATATTAGTTACCATAATAAATTTTTTTATTTTTCAAAGAATAATACTTTTCTAAATATTATGAATTTTAAAATGGATATATTTTAAAATTAAGATGCTAAAATTAATTTTATACACATATTTTAATAAATTAACACTCATTGAGTGGATAATTAAGGATAAATGTTTTTAAGAACACCTAAAAATTAAAACATCATCTTTTTAAAAAATAGTATTTCTACACATCATTTGTTTTAATTTAAAAATTAATTTTATCATATTTAGAAATTTAATTAGGTTCAATAGAGCCCAAATATACATTCATCACATCCAATTTTTCTAATATGGTTCTTTTTAAATATTTAGTGAAAAAATAACAACTATGATAAATATTTAATCAAGATTAATAAGTGTTAGAATGGGTAATCTAACATGGATCAAAGTTTACAAAATCAATTTGACACTTAGACCTTCTATAATAAATTTATTAGGTTGTAAATTCATTCCTAATAATCTCACAAAACTTCTACAACGAACTCACCTTACTCACCAAACCCATCTAACCCCATGTGGAACCATTCTTACTACTTACCTAACTTTAATTTCCATGGAAAAGATCCTCCTTTTCACATATAAAAGTATCCCATTGTCACCCATTCTATAATACCACTCCACCAAAAAGGTATTGATCCTTAAGTCACCTTCCCTATGCATATCTAAACACAAATCAAGGAGTTCATTATTTTATAATGAGTCCTCTAAGGTTTTAAGAAGATACCTATCAAGGTAAGCATTTCCAATCATTCTATTTATTTTTTAATTGAAAATATTTTTTTTATAATACCATTTAAACATATTTCCTTGATGTTAATTTCGTGGTATTACCTATAATTATGTATTTTATGAGAGACTAATTATCTTCTTTTTTTATATCCTTTTTCTTATGATGTTATTATACAAATATAAGGGTTCTCATCCCACACCTTCCATTTTCAATTAATAAACATTATTATAATGTCATCATTATTGGAACTATTAACCATTTGATATATTAATAATAAGATTTCATATCATTAAATCTATTTCCTAAGCCTTCACAATTCCCAAAAATCCTATGTTTTGGAAAGTAAAGAGTGTGTGGTTTTCCTAGCAATGACATCCCTATTTGGATACTAGCAAGTGGATGAGGTTGTGATATAGATTCACTAAAGGGTAATCACCCTTCAAAATGATGGTTGAGTTTCAACTCAATATTTACTCTAATTCACAATGAGTGGGCCTAATAATCCACACCTGGATATACACTCCAGAGGGACATGATTTGGATAATTAACACGATCTTTACAAACTATAATGAATTATTTTTCTAACATTTCTGTGGTTTCCTACTAGTGAAAACTTTTTAACTCAATTAATGTATTCTATTGACAACCTAACACTTTGAAATCACCCTTCACCACTACATTATATTTGTTTATTTGATAAGGTTACTTCCAATTAAATTCAGAAAACCCCATAGTTTATATTTTGATTATGTATTTTTTAACTATCCACCATCTTCATATGGATGGATTATGTACAAGTTACCCATTGTAAGAATATGTATTTACTACAACCTTACTAGTAATAAATATGTATTGGTTATGAACTTGAAGGAAAAAAAAGTCTCAAATGATTATTTGATAGTACATATCATATTTTTAGTCATTATGTGTTCCATCACTATAACATTATTTATTATTATCCATGTTATTATTTTCATTTGTATTTAATCCATAGATATTTTTCATGCTCACAACATTGATTTTATGGAATGTTTATTGATTAATCACTCTTCCATCATGTGTATGCCTATTATGGTAGATTCCAATTTAATTATAAACTAAATAATAATTTGATGTCATTATTCTTTTGTTTCCATGCCAAGAAGTGATCTATGAAAGAATTTAGGGGTTTTCATAAAGGAACAAGAATGTTTCATGAATCTTTTATGCTATATTTTGTATTCCAATGTAATATGGAAATAATGTCTGTATCTAGTCTCCTTATAATGTTAAACTATGAGTTCTTTTGTGATATAGTCCTAGTACTTTTTAACAATACAATAAAGTAACCACTAACTCTAGATTGTCAGAGATGGGGTGTTATAGTTAGTATCAAAGGAAGTTTAATAGGAATCTTGAGAGCTATATTTTAGATGAACATACCTTTCAAAAGTATTATGATATACCCTCATGATTATTAATAAATTTTACTTGAATTAAGATTTTTATGGATCAATATTCATAATTTTATAATCTAATTAATTTTATTCCATTTTTATATATGAAACCTAGTCTAAGGAAGGGAAATCATATCAGTACCCATAATCAGTATAGAGATTTATTTCCAGATCTAGTCAATATAGATAGTGTTGTAAGTAATCATATTATGCCTATATTATGGAAATTAACTCATGTTATGAGTAATAAAGTTTCCCGTATAGAGGAACCTAATAATATACAACATGGAGCATTAATGATGGACCAATTCATGTGACAAAAACTTCTATCATTCAATGGGACCACTTATCTATTAGTAGTTAAACAATGTATCAAGCCCCTATTAAAGATATTTCTTTCATTGGGAAGTAATGAAAGGAAGAATTTCATCATGATAGTTTATCATATTTGGGGGGATCCTAATCAATGATGGTCACTGATTCAAAATACTAATGAGGAGGAGTAGATAGAAAACATGTAATGAAATACATTCAAGGTGATATTTTTTGAGAAATACTTCCCCCGAGAGATACAAGATGATATAGAAATAAAATTCCTTAATTTGAATTTGTTTCCCTCTAGAATTGGGGATGATCTCACTGATTTAAGATTCAAACATTCCAAGAGGTTTCTAACGGGTTTGTTCGTAGAACCGGAAACATCCAATGATTCCATATCCATTTGAACCTACTTTCCAAAGGTAGGTGCTCATTAGTTATAGACTGATAAGGCTTAGGAATTTTCATTGGTTGAGAGGATGGGAGGTCGAACTCATCACACCTTTTTGAGGGGAAGTATTGTCTACTCTGGGACTCCCTTTATAGATTTAAGTTATGTTCATGAATCCTTATTACATTACCAAGTATAAAATGAGCTTTCCTTTAGATCTGATAATCAATGATTGATATGTAGAAAATTTAGAGAATCTTTTATATGTATTCAAGGTTCTTCATTGATAGAGAATCATATGTATTTGTTTATAGATTCTTAGTCAATGGTATCCTTTAATACATAAAATTATCTTGTTCATTATGATGACCATACTGGTTTTAAAGCCACTCAGTGGGGAACTTGAAGTTTATTGTCATTCAGAAGGACATAGATTATTTCAGAGTTGGTATCGTACCCGCAGATGGGCTACCTACGTATCCTTTAAAAAAAGGAATCAGAACCCACGTAGTTCGAGTAAGGGAATATGATGTTTATGATTGATGGCTCAAAGAAAGATGTCATAATTACTTTTACACTCTAAGCTCACGTTATTCATGCTCGGTGTGAGAAACAAGAGGTATTGGTAAAACCAGGAAATTTGTGCCATAAAAGATGCAATCATAAGGAATGATGTGGGGCTTATGTATGTATGACTGCCTAAATAAATGAATATTAGGATTTACTTCAGGGAAGAAATCCAGGAACATTGTCCATAGAGGTATATGTACTTTATGGAGATTTGGATACTCTAATTTGGGGATTACTCCTAAAAAGGAGGCCCAAATTAAAAGGGGACTTATGATTGGGTTTTACTCCTGAGAAGGAGACCCAGATCAAAAATTAAATTAGGACTAGTTAAGAGAAATTAAGACTGAGGCTTACTCCTGAGAAGGAGGCCCTGGTTAAGGGATTTGAAGAATTAAGGGACTTGGGTCTTACTCCTAAGGAGGATGCCCAAAATTAATGAGAATTATGACTGAGACTTACTCCTGAAAAGGAGGCCCATATTTGGGAATTTTAAGATTGGGGCTTACTCCTGAAAAGGAGGCCCATATTTGAGATTGGGGCTTACTCCTAAGGAGGACGCCCACCATTAATGGTAATTATGATTGGGACTTAATCCTAAGGAGGATTCCCACCATTAATGGGAATTATGACTGGGACTTACTCCTGAAAAGGAAGCCCAGGTTAAATAGGACTTGGGGATTACTCCTAATGAGGATGCCCAGATTTGAGAATTATGACTAGGGCTTATTCCTAAAAAGGAGGCCCAGGTTAATGAGGATTTGGGGCTTACTCCTAAGGAGGATGCCCATATTTGAGAATTATGACTGGGGCTTATTTTGGAAAAGGAGGCCCAGGTTTGAGAATTATGACTGGGGATTATTCATGAAAAGGAGGCCCTAGTTAAGGAATTCTCTCATCTTAAAGGATGAGGTTGAATGAATTAAATCTCAATCTTTAGTGACATAAAGATGTGTAAATCACTAGGTTTTGAGAAATGTTCCACAAATTTCCTTTTAGATAAGGAAGTCAAATCAATAAATCATGCCATAAATGTCTTTGAAGAGTGTCTTGAAGACTGAATCTTGAATAGGAGAGGTGGAATGACATAAGAGGGGTTAAATGGGCAAGAAAGGCACCCAAAAGGCAGGGGCGCACAAGTCCTGGTAGGCGCACAGGTACTGCGTGGGCGCACAGGTATACCTGTGCGACACATGGGTACTTGCACGATTGTTAAACAGTAGGGTAACACTTGGGCGATCCTTGACCAAAGCCTTTATAATTATCTTGAGGTACTTCCAGAAGAGAGGCGCACAAGTTCTGGTGAAGAAGTAGGGCGGCACGCAAGTATGTTCATTTCCATTAAGGGTAAAACACCTTATGTGCGCAAGTGTTAGTTAATTCTAACACTTAGACCTTACTCCTATTGTTTAGACCATCCATTATAGTTAAATAATCACCTTATAAGTGTTCGGAAGACCTGAAGAAGAGACTTGGGCGTTCAGATCTCTATATCTAAACTCTGGGAAAAAATCCTCCCTTCAATGGGGGGCCCACATGGTCTATTTATAGGTTGGAGAAGACCCCAGGCAGTTATCACTTAGGGCGCGCAAGTCACTTGCGTGACCATTAGGCGGCGCGCAAGTATACTTGCGCGACAATGAGGGAACTTGCACGACCCTTGTGCATTTGAAGCCTTGTTCATGCCTTTATCGATTTTTGAGGTTTTCTTCAAAGGATGAATCAATTTGGTTTCAAGGTATTTCCCTTTCCATTCCTTTGGACTCTGTGACGAAAAGGAGAATAAAAAAAAGTCCCCCCCTGAGAGTTGGATCTGAAAGAAATGAGGATGTGACTCTGAGGAAAAGAAGAAAACCAAAGGAAAGGTGGCGCAAAAGTGTTGATGGTGCAGAGGGAGGCGTGCAAGTGTTGAGTGAGTAGGCATCGGCACGCAAGGGTGCGGCCTGACCTATAAATATGCGGCCCCATTTCCGTACAAAGCATCTGGATTTCAAACTTTTGAGCACTCTCCGCATAAGTTGCCTTCGCCGCGCAAGTTGCTCTGTTTTTTGATGTTTCTTTACTGTCGCACTGCGGTATAGGTATTTCACTTGCGCGGTGATACTTGCACACCAAAAACATGCGCAACACATCCATACTTGAACATCAAAATTAGACTTGCGTTCCTTAATGACTTAGCCATTTTTTTCAAATTTCTTCAAAAAATTTATGAAAACTTAACTTACTTTAAGAGTTAATTACTCAACTTTTGTGCAAATCTAATGGCTTCCAAGAGAATTGTAATGGATGATGAATTGGATAGCAAGTGGATAGATGACATAATGCATATTGTTGGCCATGATTACTATGATATCTGTGACAACACTCTTGCATATTTGGCTAAGTGCTTGAAGAAGTATCATCTTAACATCCCACAGAGCATCTATCTTCCCCTGTATGGTCATGGTCATCTGCAAGGAGTCAATGTTCCAGATGCAAAGAACTATATGTATGAGATGCAGCTGCACTGCTAATCCTCTATTTCGGTTATTCTATGCATTAAGAGCAACAACATTGGCATGAACTTTCAAATTTTTCTTGCATGCCATTTCCTTGCAGATATGAAAACGGAAAACCCATGGGCTGAAATGTTTTCTGCTACTGGTTGGTGGAGATAAGACAAACATGGAATTAGAGCAATATATGAAAAGATTACTCTCTCCAAATGGATCTTTACTTCCCATGCTTCATTCTCAAATCCATGTATCCATCTTCCAAGTCTCTTGGACAGAAACAGAGTCACTGTTTGATCAGCAGAAACTTTTCTCAAACCGCACTCAAGAACATTCATTTACAATTGTTCCAAGAAGAGATGGTATCACTGCATCTCTTATGGTATCCAGTTGAATGAATTAATTCCATGTGGCTACTGATGAAGCTCGGGATGCCGTAAATCAAATGAAGAGTTATGTTTAAAGTCTTTTGTAATTCCTGAAAAAGAGAAGAGACCCCAGTATGTGGATGTCCTTAAAACTCTTGTGCATCAATGAAAAATACTTTCACCTTCAATCATTTGTACCTGCATTCTCTTTTTCTATCTGCTTTAAATTTTACCTAATCCAATGGGCCTAGTAAGCATAGTTTTATTTTTTACTATGATTATTATAAATAACCCTACAAACTTTGAATCTCTTAATTTCTCAATATTACCTAAATGATACAAAATGTATGTTTAGTGAGCTGGAACTTGACTTTTACTCAGAGTTCCCTTATCTTTTGTGGGCAGTTTAAAGTCATGCATGTCGGACATAAAGAGGCTAATGTTTAATGTCGAAATAACTTTGACCTAAATGGATTAAAATTAACTCAATTCCTTGACAATTTATCTGAAAACATATTACCATACTCAAGTATGAGGGAAAATATGTAAAATATGACTTAAGAATATTTGAATCTGAGGAATGATATGAAAAAAGAGCTAAAATACATTAGAAGAAGTAGTTCCCAAGAATTAAGTTACCATTATTTAACAAACCCGTTAGGGTGTTGAATTATGCAGGGCCACCTAAGGTCATTATCTACATAGTTAAATAAATAGCATCTTTTGGCTGACAGGTCCATTATGTAGACTACTTATGCAAGGCCTCCTAAGGGAACATGCTGCATAGTCAGGCAAAAGAACTCTCAGAAATTTACATTCCTAGTGTTAGAAAGCTAGTGAAAGTGTATGGAGATTCAAATTTTCCAATGTATAGAGTTTGTTGTATGGAATGAGGTACTTGAATATGGGGAAGATATTTCCAAACAAGATTATCAAAGAACTGGATGGATATCACTCCTACAAAGGTCTGACCGAAATGTAGGGAAGGAGAATATAAACCATAGACTTGAATACTTTCAAATCATGAAAAAGGATATGGGACAAGTACATTAAGGATTGCTATTTTTGTGGATCCCTACATATTGTCATTTAGCAAAAATAAGGACAAAAAAGGCTTTCTTCCCAAGAATGAAGTTACCAGTATCTCACAAACCCGTTAGAGGGTTGAATTATGCAGGGCCACCTAAGGGAATTGGATGAATAGTCAAATAATAGCATCTTTTGGCTGAATAATCTGTTATAGAGGCTGTTTATGCAAGGACGCCTAAGGGCACGTACTGCATAGTTAGGAAAAAGAACTCTCAGAAGTTTGACATTTTTGTGACTAGAAGTCAAGAAAAGGGTTATGAAGATCTGAAAATATTTAAGATTAGGATTATGACACATAAAGATGGGTATTGTCCAATGTTTTCAGAGATACACAAATCAATACTAACCATAATCATGTTGTGGCTGGGTCTTGAATGGAAATGTTGGATTTCACTACGTATCCCATAAGGATGAGAATCAAGCCATACATAGTTCTTGAACTACAGTTTAACGTCATGTGGGACAAAAGGATTTGAGATCTTAGTTTAGAGTCATAGAGCTTGGACCATTATAAGAAATACACAGTGTGTGTTTTCATGGGGACTTTTCAGCCAGGGGACTGAAAGAGGAAGAATTATCTTTTCTCTTTTGAATATAGTTATAAATAACAATTTGGTTTTATATGATCGTTGGGTTTGAGGAAATTATAAGTTATTAAAATCTGGGATGAAAATGAAAGGTATGAGATAATATTTGTGGTTAAATTATGTTATGGTTATTTTGAGGAATTTATCTCATTTTGGTAATGTTATAAAATATAGTTTTGTAAAAAGGACAACACACAGACCATGTGACAACCCATCGCGTCGGACAAATCTGTGGGAATCGAACCCACAACCAAAGTGAGATTGGGATTTATCGCCTACCACTGGACTACATGAAGTCCTTGGTTAGTGTGAAAATTATTTTTAGTTAAATGGTTTTATTGATCAATAATAATTTGATTTGGGATCTTATGTCTTATCAAATGAATACCCTTAGTATAGGAAAATGATTTTGTGATTAAGTGATAAATGTTATTTTGGAAGTTTTTTGCTTTGTTGTGAACACTATATTCCCAAGGAAAATAGAATAGTATGGGATTCAATTTGAGGAGTAATGGTGGATTTTTATCTATGTTTTTATTGTGGATTTATAGTGATTTGGGTTATTTAGGGAAATGATTAAGTTAATTACTTTTAAGTATGTGAATGTAAGAGTAATTAATGTCATTTGGAGATACAATTTAACGTGGAAGACTACATTCTTATAAGTTTTGGGTTTCAATATTAGTTTGGATTATATTTAATGATTTTAAAGACAATTGATTATTGAATGGTATTTATTTAACTTTGGGGTATTGATGGTTTAATTTTAGAAATTAAGATTAGTGTTTTTTTTTCTCTAATGTAATATTCATTTGGGGGATCATCAGATATTATACTAACCATTTTGGTTTTGATTAATCTCTAAAGACAAGGTAAATATATAGTTTATCCTACGTGGATCATGTATTTCTATAAAATTTTATTCTATCTCTTCCATTGTGACCAAGTCTTCTTGAATACTCATTGTTTAAAAAAATGAGTTAGTGGTAAAAATTTATTAAAGAATGAAACTCTACTTAAAAAGTAAGTATATCTCTTTATGTTCTTAGTCAATATCATAAATGAATTCCTCGTCCTTATTTAATGTAACTTAAAACAAAAAATGTTGTTCATTTACTTTTCCTACTGGGAGACTAATGACCGTTTGTCCCAACACAAGTTTGTGATTTTATTATTGTTAACTTTCTCCTGATCATGTTTTCTATCCCTCTCCATCAGAACTTAACACTTGGTTTATCTTCCATATGCATGTTTTCCTACATGGAATCCTAGTATGGGTTATCTTGGGTGACCTTTATACCTCTCTTCCTTTCTTTTAAAGTGATAGTTTTATTGACTCTTTTTCCGATGTGGGAATTTCCATTATATTCTCAAGCTCAATTTTAAAAAAATTGAGAGGACGCAATTTATTAAAGGAGGGGAAAATGTAACACCCCAAGCTTCCAAGGTACGTTTCCCTTTGAATAATGCAATGACGTGCATTGTACGCAACTTCGAGATTCTAACACACCACAACCAATCAAACTAGCAGTTATGAATGGAAATACATACTTTTTGAAATTTTATAAATTTTATCTTTCGAAATGGACTTCATTTTTGTATTTGTAATATCGAAATTAGCTTAGGGTGAAATTTTGGTACTTTTCAGATAACTTTCATATTTTGATGAATAGTGAAAATTACTAAATTTTAATTAAAAACAACTTTTTTAATCGAAATAATTAATAGTGATAAATTATTAATTTGAGTGGTTTTAAAGTATATTTAGAATATATTTTTACCATTTAATACAATTTTGGTCATTGGATGTAATTTCACATTTAAACCAGACATAAACAAGTGTCAATATTTTGATAGTTATTATTTCTTAAAAACACGCTATTTGTTTCGACGACTGTAATTAATTTTTAAATTAATTAATGAAACTAATATGTTTTGAATTTGGTAAAATAGACATCATTTTTTAATTCATAATATCAAATATATCTTAGGCCTAATTTTTGGTATTTTTCTAGAAACTTTCATTTTTTGATGAATAGTGAAACCACTAAGTGGTAGTTAAAAAACTGAATTTTTCATAAAACTTAATTTTCCCGCTTCTGTGAGTGGAATTTCAAAAATCTGAGAGACACGGTTAATATCAAGGAGTAAAATGTGGTTCATTGAGATGAAAATAATTTTTGATGAATAGTAACTTGTTGCTTTTATTTACCACGGTTAAAAGTAAATAGGGTAATTAAGGGTAAAAATGAAATTAATATTACCCTAACACATGTCCTAATTCTATTGGACAAGTGTATCTTGACTAAAAACAACCTTAGGAGTAAAATATTATCATTTAGGTCCACTTGTATTAGATTAGGACATTTATTATTATCTAATTCAAAGAAGAGTTAAAAGAGTTAAAATCAATGTTTATTTACTAAAACATTTTTAATATAGGGTTATACATAAGATATATTAGACTGTAAATATTAATTAGACAGATAAAAGGATTTAATACATAATAGTATTTTATTTATAATTTTTAGACATTAAATAATTTAATTTATTTATGAAACAATGGTGATGCAGTAATTACCTAATTAATGAAATATTAAAATAATTGATATTTTAAATATCGAAATAAATGTAATTTGAGAATTTTTATGAATTCCACTAATTTTATAGGTTAATATGACATATTAGGATTTATTATATAAAATGTGTTTGAAGTAATAATACTGTTATGAATTTATCAAAAACAGAATACCCAATAGTGTCAAAATTGACCTAAAGGAGTTTTTAAAAACAATATTATATTATTAATTTATATTCAATTCCTCAAAATATAAGGTTGATCCAAAAGACTTATATAATGATAGGTGTATCATTATTGGACCACTTTGGGGGTCTCTTGGATGTATATAGTAAGTTTATTAACCATATAATATAAAAATACAAAGAGACATTGTAAAAGTGAAACTAATTAACTAAGAGTTAATACTTAAAGATAAGGTTAATATAATGACCCAAACCTGTATAAATTCTATTGGTTGAGTGGTTTTTCACCTATACCCACCTTAACCTTTAAATAATCTACTTTTAAGCCATTATAAACCGAATGTTAATTTATTATAAAATAATATTTTTATCTTTTCCAAAGGTGCCCCTCACCCCTCTTATAAAAGGGCACTCCCCCTTCTCACTAATTCACACATTCAAAGCCTTTTGTATCGGCCAAACCCTACCCAAATACTCTCTCAACTTCCCTCACTACAACCTAGAGGCCTTAGTTTGATCATAAATAAAATATAAGGAGACCTTTTGATCAAATCAAAAGGAAGAACCCGAAAAAGAGGTAATGTTTTCACCACCCTCTTTCAAGTTCATTTCTTCTTCAAATTCTTCTTTATTTATTATTTCTATTCTAAAATAATAACACCAGTATATTATATATACTTTGATGTTTTTATAAATATGGTACAACCATATTCAGTATTCTATCCATCCTCTGAATGGCATGTCACCATACGTGCGTACGTATGACTTACTGTCTCCACGTCGTGGTGTAATTGTCATTCAATAAATTATAATTTGGATGGGTATAATAATGATGTGTAATTCATGTAAATAATAAATATAACATGATAATTATTCTTTCTATGTGATATAACATCCAATTATATATTATTTTAACATCAAAAGAATGATATTGTCGCTCGTGCGTACGTACGGACTACCGTCTCCATGAACGTGATGAGATTCATTCTCCATCGTATCCATTCAAGTATAATTCTAATTTGATGATTAAAAATACTTTTTAAGGACTTTATATAATTATGTATATGAAAAATATACAACCTATCCATAACAAACAGGGCTTACGTAACAAAGAATATAAAGGAAAACGAGTAAGTTAACACCCAAAATGACGATAATACTAAGATATTATTAACAAATAAATGTTCAAAGATCATATATGATATCATATTAATGTAAATTATTCTTGTATAATTCAATAAAAATTATTTCACCATTATACAGGAGGTTAACCTACCGTCTACCAAGGAAAAAGTACAAAGTAAGGGGTTTGTTATGTCACTTTTAATTCCGTGAGAATTCCATTGTTCACCACTTATTTATTACATGTGGTGTGTGTACTGACCATGTTTCTATTCATTGTGTAATATAATATAATTCATGTATATTTACATCATCATTGTATGATCCTTATTTCATGGGTGTATATTTTTTATGTTACCAAATCAATAAGGGAATTTGAAATTTCAATTTCCACTCATTTGGCTTTACGCATACTTCATTGACTATTTTACTCCAAGATTATGTGTAGAATAACTATTAATTTGATTATGTCATAAATTACACTCCCCTTTCTGTGGATATACTTTTGATACACATAATCACTCCATTGATAAATTATCAGGTCATCGGTATGAACTTGATAAGAGTAATTTTTACTCAATCTCGATTTGTTGAGCTAAACATCCAATTCATTGGTGTTGTTTTTACAAGAATATGTGTGAATGTCCTTTGATTTTTTTACACTGAATATCCAATCATATTGAGTGTATTTATATTTTTCACTCATAATTATGTCGTTGATATATCCTTAACCTAAGGATATGGCCTTTATGAGAGATTTCATCTCAATTTACATTCCATTGAGACTTATTTGTTGTTATACACCAAATCACTTTTATGTGGTGTATATAATGTACTTTGACATAATATATCATGAATCCCTTTATTCTCATGATATTACAATGTTTTGATTACCTTAATTATTTGTATTCAAGTGTCTCTCTTTTGGTTAGAAACTCTAACTAAAATACCATTTTTAAATGTTTTAAAGACTTATTCTTCTAAATCTTTCTCATTAATGTCCATGTTTTAAAAATGGTTTTAAGGATTTATTTATATAGACATTAAAGTTTTAAAATTAAAACCCCTTTTAAAAGTTTCAAATTGGTATGGGACACTTTGAATGTAAAATCTATTTTAAATGGATTCATGACAAATAGTGTGACTTTTAAATGATTTCAATAAAAGGGGGATATTTCACTCTAATTGTTTTGATGGTTATTTTCATCTATGTCAATATCCTTCATCATTCTCGATTGAGGTTAATATGATACAATACAATCTTCCATAATGTATCGAATGAGTTATGTTTGACTGTGGATGTGCTATTTTTATACCATTCATGTTTTGTGGATAAAGTATTGACATTTCTTATGCTATTTTTAATACGAATGTTTATGTTATGTTTAAAACTTTTCATATGAGGAATGCATTGGACTTAGTAAGTGACGGGTGGATCCCGCTATAGCTCCTCGATGAATCGGTAGGTCTCATGAGACAAACTAGTGTCTTGGAACGATGCCTTGACAAAATCTTATTTGTAGTATTGGAATGAGGCCTTGGCTATGTGGTTATGATAGTCTGGCATTATGCATTCCGTCATTATGAAAGTGGTTATTAATATTTTCATGTGATTATTCAACTAGTAGAATATCCATGTGAATAAGTAAATGGAATTATTTCATTTTATCATTTCCATATTATACTGAAGTTCAATTTTAAAAGGCTTTTTTTAGTTATACATTGCCTTTAATTTTTATGTTTATTTATAAAAGTTTCCGCTATATTGTTATCCTTACTGAGCATCTGAGCTCACCCCTTTCAATGTTTAATTTTTCCCAGGATGTGAAGAAGTATTTTATGAATGACCTGCAGGGATAGTATGAGGGGATATAAAGACAATATGTTGTTGTAGTTTTCATTTTATGATGTAATGAAAACTTTATTAATGTATCTAGTGTTTCTAAGGATACTAAACTAATCGGTCTTTCGAGACTTGATCTTTCTTGTGATCATGCCAATGTTATGTAATAATGCACCGACTCTGGGTATCTAGGGTCGGGGCGTTACAATATGGAGTATTTGTTTCCATTTTTAGCTATCATTTTTTGTTATTGGATTTGTACTTTAGGTTTTTATCTAACTATGTTTATGTTTTATCACCACGGTTGGATCTCTAGTTTTTATCATTTTTCTTTATGGTTTTTATTTTCATTATATCTATGTATATTCTATATATCTTATTTTAGGTTGAGTGAAACCATTCCCTCTAGTTTTTGTTTATTTATTGGGTGCTAGTCACCAGATTGTGGGGATCAGTAATGCCCTTCGAGCTAGTGGATAATTAGTTTGGGTGCCTATTTTGAGGGTATCCTAGGTCTGTTCATTACACCAATAAACATAAGGTTAATCCCATATCACATTATTTTATCATAGGTTTTCATATATTCTATCCTCTCATTATTCGTAATGGTTCATAAATATAATGTGAATTAATAATATAATATAACTTGGTAGTGTAAAACCAAGTGTGCATTTATGCCATTTTTTCATGCACTGGGTGAAGATGAAGTTAATTCCCAACCAAAATTTTTATTTCCATTACCCCTAGTTTCATTTGTTCCAAAGCATGAATCCATTTGTTTGTATCCATACATGGATTTAATCTATAGGAAACCACAAAATATCTATCTTACCAAAACGTTAGGATGATTTCTTATACATAAACTTACCCCTAAGTTTTTCAACAATGTTTTTTAATCCTAATATCAAAAATAGCTGAAACCTACTCTAATACCAACTGATAAAACCTAATAATTTAATACATTAATTTTACATTATTTTAGATGAATATTAAATACATCACATAAAAATATATACCTATAACCATGAAGGTTTAGTGTATTTAGATACTAGATACATAATCAAATTATTTCATGAAATATATTCAAAATCTACAAAAAAAATTCTTTTCACTAAATACACTTCTTAGACATACCTTACATGAAAAATTTCTTCATATCTGAGGGAAAATGAAACTTATGAAAGGGTGAAATGAGATGCTCAATAATGGTAAACATAGGTGACATTAGTAAATGATCATTAGTGAGGATAAAATATATATAAGTGTATAGGAAAATTATCATAACTTATGAAATTCATAAATAATCATTCAAATATCTTTAGTCATTAATCATTGCATATATATTTTTCTTAACAAAACATATAAGTCATAAGAGTGAAAAATCATCAATAATAAACTTTGTTCCATGTGAATATATAATAAGAATAATAAATAAGTTTTTGTAATAGACATAATCCTATAAAATCATTTCGATAACATAATCATAATAAAATTTAATTTAATTTTATATACTTTTGTTATTATACCAGTATGGTTACGATAGTTTTTAAGGAGGTACAAGAAGAAATAAACATGAAAGAACTCAATTAATAGTTATACCTATTCTTTGTAAAACCTCATTCGGATCACTCCATAAAGAAGGTTGGGAGAGTATTTGGGTATATATTGGTTAAGATAAAGGGCTTAAGTGGTGTGGATAAGTGAGAAGATGAGGTTAAATTTTATAATAAGGGAGAGTGATACACTAGTAAATATTTTTAACTTTTAAATATTATAAGTGTCCTACTCATGGTCAAGGGGCACCAAAAAAATTAAAATTATAATTTAAGGTAATAGGGTTTGAAATATACTCATATAATAATAATTAATATGATATTTTTTTAACTCATCACAAAGTTTTAACCTAAATTTAATTGTTTTACCCTTTTATCATAGTGACAACATTTTTTTACCAAGGTTACTATTTAGAATGTCCAAATATGAAATTGAACTCATTAATAAATATGAAACTAATAATTCGAAATATGAAATATATTTTTCAATATTCAATTTTTTAAATTTTAATAAATTAATTTTAAAATTAGTGGAAAAACACAATGAAATGCATTTTTTAAAATAAAAATGTTTTTAGGAATAAAAATGAACTTGTAAAAAAATGAAATACAATGATAATTAATATAGAAATAATTAGATTATTTTTAATTAAAGAGATATTGTTTTAATTTAAAACAGAATCCAAAATATAATGTGACTTTTAAATTAATTTATTTAAATAAAAGAAATGGAAATTTTATAAAAATCTGCATTTTCACTATTCACTAAAAAATCAATCATTTCAAAAAAACTAAAAAATTTACTTTAAGATAATTTTTAAATTGTGATTTAAATTTTTATTCTATTTTATCAAATAAAATTTCTAAAATTGGTAAAAATTAATTATAATATATTCTCACAAAATGCAATAAAACCCATTTAAAAAAATAATAATTTTTGAAGCATATAATGAATTTATTCTCATTATTTGATTAATAAAGAAAATTAAATGAATTTAAATTCATTTGAATTAATATAATATAATCATTCAATTATAATAAATTATCAATAGTGATTAATTTAATCTAATAAAAAAACATTGCACACATAAAAGCAGTTCTATGAAAAATATCTCTTTTACCTTTAAAATATTTTATCATCATTTCTAAAAAATTGATAATCAGTGTATAATTTATTATTAATTTTACTAAGAAAAAATTTCTATAAATATTTCAATAGTATATGATTGTTTTTATAAGATCCAGTTTTCATATAAATAAATCTAACAAAAACATAGAATTAAAAAAATAGAAATATATACTCTATAATATTAGGGTGTTATAGTGGTAGTATTTGTGAGATATATTGTTAAAATTATGGAATTATTATAAATTATATTCATATTTTATCTTAGGTCATATCATAATCAAAATATTGGGACGTTATGCATCTTGTAACTAATGAGCAACGATGGTGACTATATACAGTAGTGGATCTCTATGCAACTAACCATTCATCTAGGGTCAGAGCGAGATGGATATGATTTCAACCTATCTCACCCAATTATCTGGGTGGATACTAACAATGAATTTTGTGTGTATCCAACACCACTAAACCACTTCTATAGAATGATATCATTCATATATTTCTAGGAGAGAGTTGGAGATAGGTAATTCCTCCAACATCTCTAGTACACCATAAATGTAGATTACTTTTTTCTCTAGTATCCTTGATTAGATAACATGATAGAAAATATAGGAGGGTATTTTTAATTCATCTAGAATATTTGGTATGTGAATGTGATGATAGTAATTCACTAAAGTGGTGACACCGCTTCTTTCCTATAGTATAAGGATCGAGGTTGATGAACATTCACATGATGATATCTCCACTCCCTAACCACTACTCTCGGATTAAGATTACGAGATAATCAATGAAATACCTAGAGACATGAGTTTAATTATGTATACTAGTATATAAATTTATCCTTAGAGATGTATATTTTATCTAGTTTCTAGAAATGTATACACTTATGGCTATGGAGATGTGTATTTCCTCTAATAAATATGTGTATTTCCTTTAGTACTTCTTAGATAGTTGTAGATGAATATTTCCTCTAGTGATTCTAGATAGGTTGAGACATGTATTTCCTCCACTGAACCATGATTAGTTCATCTAGGGTGAATTTCTAGGCCAAGAATATATGATGGGATATGTTATGGGTTACTGCTTTATGATATATTATATAAGTAAAGATTCATATTTTGATAGAACTATAGAAGTGAGCTGTGGGTATCTTGGTAAGGTATGGTTAAGAACTTTGTCTATGTTTTTAGGATTTTAGGGACATAAAATTTTTACATCTAGTTTATGACTTGTGATTAATGAAACTTTATGTATTTCTGGGCTGGTCCACCACTTGGGATGACCATACTAGGTATTCTTATACTCACCCCTGCATGAGAACTTATAAATTTTTTCCCTTATACTAGGTATTATTATACTAGGTATTCTTGTGATTTACGAATGTAGATCTTGTTTATGGGGATATATGTGGATGGATAGTGGAGTGGATATCATTTTAGTGACCACTCTATAACCATCATCTTTTGTTGTCACCTGCATGGAATGTGTTAGTCGTATCCAATTTTTTAGTTGTATTTGATAATTATTTTGTATTAGAACAACTTATAATTTGATGAATATTTTGACCAGTTACATTATATCCTAGTTTTTTTTATATTTATGACCATTTTACTTACTATTTATTTTATAATTCATGAATTTATGGTAGACGTTATGTATGATAATAGGTGACATGTACATTTTTAGGTAAAATCCTCAATGATTTTATAGATACCTCAGTGCCTGTCGGTATCCCTTGGCCCAATGGAGGTGATCTTGGGGTTCTCATTTACATGTAATACAAGATTTTAAAATTGGTATCATATTGATATGAAGATTAAGTATGGAATTAGGAACATGTGGGGATTGGATATGATAATTAAAACGAGTCATACTAGGTATATTTAGTACGTGTAGTCACAATAGATGAATTTTTAAAGGATGTGGTAGCCATTGTATTCCTTAGAATGAGTATTCTTGATGGAAAATGACCAATAACTTAGTATATTAGCTATGAAAATAATGTTGGATCATTCATTATATAGATCTAAGACATGATTTATGATTTTATAAATTATTTTATTAAATCTGTGAATAGTCAGTGTGTGCCAAACTGGTGAGAGATTGATCAAAATAATCATAATTTATCATGATTTTAAGTTCAAGATATTATCCTAGTGATAATGGTAAGGGATCACCATGATTGGTATGTTGCATCATGAATCAATTATTGTGGTAAAGAGATGATATATAGACAAAAGATGGTGCGTTGTGACATGGCATGTGATAAATAATTTTATAGGACCTAAGAAGACCTAGATAATTATATTTATTCATGGTGGTATGGAATACATGGAATATAAATTCACTTATGTTTTTCAGTTTACTCTTAGTTAGGTTTTGATTTGATTATTTTTATATTCAAGACCTTACTCTAGCAGGAAAACACTACATCTCGATAACTATTTCACGATGCACAATCTAAAGATACATTATTCATGATTATAGTTAGAAGTTAAATTCCTAAATTTTAGAATTTATATTTGATAAAAATTATATCATATTGGGATTAATTATGTTAAAATTGTCTTTGGGTGAATTTTTGTGTTTTTTCTAAAATATTTGATTTTTATGTTAATATTGAAAATACAGTTTTTAACAAAACTTTAAAGTTATATAAGAAACTCCTAGAAGTTTATAATACCTTTTAAATTGTAAAATTTTTAAGAAGTAAAACTATATACTATAGAAATAATTCGTTGAATTTATAAAACCTATAATTAAAAATTTAAGGACACAAATAATAATTTCAAATAAAAACTATTTTGATCATATATTTTAATTAAATCTTATTTTAGTAAAATTAAGTTTTGGATTTATTTGGATGACACATAAATTTTATTTATTTTTTATTAAACCAATTTATTTCATGATAACCAAAATCCTTGATAATGTTTTCCTACACATAAATATAAAGCATACAAATACCCTTTTTCTAAAGATGGGTTTTTTACATGTTATATGCACTAAATTAAAATTAAACTTTTTTTATCACTTTAAAAATTGAATAAAATAAACCCATATTCATGTTATTAATATTTTTTTAAATAAGGTAATATTGGGAATTTCATTTTTTGGCATAAAATTAAGTTACCATGGAAAATTTTAGTTACCATAATAAATTTTTTATTTTTTAAAGAATAATACTTTTCTAAATATTATGAATTTTAAAATGGATATATTTTAAAATTAAGATGAAAAAATTAATTCTATACACATATTTTAATAAATTAACACTCATTGAGTTGATAATTAAGGTTAAATGTTTTTAAGAACACCTAACAATTAAAACATCATCTTTTTAAAAAATAGTATTTCTACACATCATATGTTTTAATTTAAAAATTAATTTTATCGTATTTATAAATTGAATTAGGTTAAATAGAGCCCAAATATACATTCATCACATCCAATTTTTCTAATATGGTTCTTTTTAAATCTTTAGTGAAAAAATAACAACTATGATAAATATTTAATCAAGATTAATAAGTGTTAGAATGGGTAATCTAACATGGCTCAAAGTTTACAAAATCAATTTGACACTTAGACCTTCTATAACAAATTTATTAGGTTGTAAATTCATTCATAATAATCTCACAAAATTTCCACAACGAACTCACCTAACTCACCAAACCCATCTAACCCCATGTGGCACCATTCTTACTACTTACCTAACTTTAATTTCCATGGAAAAGATCCTCCTTTTCACATATAAAAGTATCCCATTGTCACCCATTCTATCATACCACTCCACCAAAAAGGGATTGATCCTTAAGTCACCTTCCCTATACATATCTAAAGACAAATCAAGGACTTCATTATTTTATATTGAGTCCTCTAAGGTTTTAAGAAGATACCTATCAAGGTAAGCATTTCCAATCATTCTCTTTATTTTTTAATTGAAAATATATTTTTTATAATACCATTTAAACATATTTCCTTGATGTTAATTTATTGGTATTACCTATAATTATGTATTTTATGAGATACTAATTATCTTCTTTCTTTATATTCTTTTTTTTATGATTTTATTAAACCAACATAAGGGTTCTCATCCCACACCTTCCATTTTCAATTAATAAACTTTATTATAATGTCATCATTCTTGGAACTATCAACCATTTGATATATTTATAATAAGATTTCATATCATTAAATCTATTTCCTAAGCATTCATAATTCCCAAAAATCCTAAATTTGGGAAAGTAAAGAGTGTGTGGTTTTCCTAGCAATGACATCCCTATTTGGATACTAGCAAGTGGATGAGGTTGAGATATATATTCACTAAAGGGTAATCACCCTAAAAAATGATGGTTTAGTTTCAACTCAATATTTACTCTAATTAACAATGAGTGGGCCTAATAATCCACACCTGGATATACACTCCAGAGGGACATGATTTGGATAATTAACATGATCTTTAAAAACTATAATGAATTATTTTTCTAACATTTCTACGGTTTCCTACTAGTGAAAACTATTTAACTCAATTAATGTATTCTATTGACAACCTAACATTTTGAAATAACCCTTCACCACTACATTATATTTGTTTATTTGATAAGGTTACTTCCAATTACATTCAAAATACCCCATAGTTTATATGTTGATTATGCAATTTTTAACTATCCACCCTCTTTCTATGGATGGATTATGTACAAGTTACCCATTGTAAGAATATCTATTTACTACAAACTTACTAGTAATAAATATGTATTGGTTATGAACTTGATGAAAAAATGTCTCAAATGAATATTTGACAGTACATATCATATTTTTAGTCATTATTTGTTCCATCACTATAACATTATTTATTATTATTATCCATGTTATTATTTTCATTTGTATTTAATCTATAGATATTTTTCATGCTCACAACACTGATTTTATGGAATGTTTATTGATTAATCACTCTTCCATCATGTGTATGCCTATTATGATAGATCCCAATTAAATTATAAACTAAATAATAATTTGATGTCATTATTCTTTTGTTTCCATGCCAAGAAGAGACCTATGAAAGAATTTAGGGGTTTACTTAAAGGAACAAGAAAGTTTCATGAATCTTTTATGCTATATTTTGTATTCCAATGTAATATGGAAATAATGTCTGTATCTAGTCTCCTTATAATGTTAAACTATCCGTTCTTTTGTGATATAGTCCTAGTACTTTTTAACAATATAATAAAGTAACCACTAACTCTAGATTGTCATATATGGGGTGTTATAGTCGGTATCAAAGGAAGTTTAATAGGAATCTTGAGAGCTAGATTTTAGATGAACATACCTTTCATAATTATTATGATAAACCCTTATGATTCTTAATAAATTTTACTTGAATTAATATTTTTATGGATCAATATTCATAATTTTATAATCTTATTAATTTTATTCCATTTTTAGATATGATACCTAGTCTGAGGAAGGGAAATCATATCAGTACCCATAATCAGTATAGAGATTTATTTCCAGATCTAGTCAATATAGATAGTGTTGTAAGTAATCATATTATGCCTATATTATGGAAATTAACTCATGTTATGAGTAATAAAGTTTCCTGTATAGAGGAACCTAATAATATACAACCTGGAGAATTAATTATGGACCAATTCATGTGACAACAACTTCTATCATTCAATGGGACCACTAATCTATTAGTTGTTAAACAATGTATCATGTCCCTATTGAAGATATTTCTTTCATTGGGAAGTAATGAAAGGAAGAATTTCATCATGATGGTTTATCATATTTGGGGGGATTCTAATCAGTGATGGTCACTGATTTAAAATACTAATGAGGAGGAGTAGATAGAAAACATGTAATGAAATACATTCAAGGTTATATTTTTTGAGAAATACGTCCCTCAAGAGATACAAGATGATATAGAAATAAAATTCATTAATTTGAAGTTGTTTCCCTCTGGAATTGGGGATGATCTCATTGATTTAAGATTCAAAAATTCCAAGCAGATTCTAACGGGTTTGTTCGTAGAACCAGAAACATCCAATGATTCCATATCCATTTGAACCTACTTTCCAAAGGTAGGTGCTCATTAGTTATAGACTGATGAGGCTTAGGAATTTGCATTGGTCGAGAGGATGGGAGGTCGGACTCATCACACCTTTTTGAGGGGAATTATTGTCTACTCCGGGACTCTCTTTATAGATTTAAGTTATGTTCATGAATCCTTATTACATTACCAAGTATAAAATGAGCTTTCCATTAGACCTGACAATCAATGATTGATATGTAGAAAATTTAGATAATCTTTTATATGTATTCAAGGTTCTTCATTAATAGAGAATCATCTGTATTTGTTTAGAGATTCTTAGTCAATGGTATTCTTTAATACATAAAATTATCTTGTTCATTATGATGACCATACTAGTTTTAAAGACACTCAGTGGAGAACTTGAAGTTTATTGTCATTCAGAAGGACATAGATTATTTCAGAGTTGTTATCATACCCGCATATGGGCTACCTATGTATCCTTTGTTTTAAAAAAAAGGAATCAGAACCCACGTAGTTCGAGTAAGGGAATATGATGTTTATGATTGATGGCTCAAAGAAAGATGTCATAATTACTTTTACACTCTAAGCTCACGTGATTCATGATCGGTGTGAGAAACAAGAGGTATTGGTAAAACCAGACAATTTGTGACATAAAAGATGCAATCATAAGAAATGATGTGGGTCTTATGTATGTATGACTGCCTAAATAGATGAATATTAGGATTTACTTCAGGGAAGAAATCCAGGAATAGGGTCCATAGAGGTATATGTACTTTATGGAGATTTGGATACTCTAATTTGGGGCTTACTCCTGAAAAGGAGGCCCAAATTAGGAGGGGACTTATGATTGGGTTTTACTCCTGAGAAGGAGACCCAGATCAAAAAGTAAATTAGGACTGGTTAAGAGAAATTAAGACTGAGGCTTACTCCTAAGAAGGAGGCCCCGGTTAAGGGATTTGAAGAATTAAGGGACTTGGGTCTTACTCCTAAGGAGGATGCCCAAAATTAATGAGAATTATGACTGGGACTTACTCCTGAAAAGGAGGCCCATATTTGGGAATTTTAAGATTGGGGCTTACTCCTGAAAAGGAGGCCCATATTTGAGACTGGGGCTTACTCCTAAGGAGGATGCCCACCATTAATGGGAATTATGATTGGGACTTACTCCTAAGGAGGATGCCCACCATTAATGGGAATTATGACTGGGACTTACTCCTAAAAAGGAAGCCCAGGTTAAATAGGACTTGGGGCTTACTCCTAAGGAGGATGCCCAGATTTGAGAATTATGACTAGGGCTTATTCCTAAAAAGGAGGCCCAGGTTAATGAGGATTTGGGGCTTACTCCCAAGGAGGATGCCCAAATTTGAGAATTATGACTGGGGCTTATTCCGGAAAAGGAGGCCCAGGTTTGAGAATTATGTCTGGGGCTTATTCCTGAAAAGGAGTCCCTAGTTAAGGTATTCTCTCATCTTAAAGGATGAGGTTGAATGAATTAAATCTCAATCTTTAGTGACATAAAGATGTGTAAATCACTAGGTTTTGAGAAATGTTCCCCAAATTTCCTTTTAGATAAGGAAGTAAAATTAAGAAATCATGCCATAAATGTCTTTGAAGAGTGTCTTGAAGACTGAATCTTGAATAGGAGAGGTGGAATGGCATAAGAGGGGTTAAATGGGCAAGAAAGTCACCCAAAAGGCAGGGGCGCACAAGTCCTGGTAGGCGCGCAGGTACTGTGTGGGCACGAAAGTCCTGGTCGCGCAGGTATACCTGCGTGACACATGGGTACTTGCACGATTGTTAACCAGTAGGGTAACACTTGGGCCATCCTTGACCAAAGCCTTTATAATTATCCTGAGGTACTTCTAGAAGAGAGGTACGCAAGTTCTGGTGAAGAAGTAGGGCGGCGCACAAGCATGTTCATTTCCCTTAAGGGTAAAACACCTTAGGTGCGCAAGTGTTAGTGAATTCTAACACTTAGACCTTACTCCTATTGTTTAGACCTTCCATTATAGGTAAAGAATTACCTTATAAGTGTTCGGAAGACCTGAAGAAGAGACTTGGGCGTTCAGATCTCTATATCTGAATTCTTGGAAAAAATCCTCCCTTTAATGGGGGGCCCACAGGGTCTATTTATAGGTTTGAGAAGACCCCAGGCAGTTATCACTTAGGGCACTCAAGTCACTCGCGCGACCATTAGGCGGCGCACAAGTATACTTGCGTGACCCTTGTGCATTTGAGGCCTTGTTCATGCCTTTTTTGATTTTTGAGGTTTTCTTCAAAGGATGAATCAATTTGGTTTCAAGGTATTTCCCTTTACATACCTTTGGACTTTGTGACGAAAAGGAGCGTCAAAAAAAGTCCCCCCTCAGTGTTGGATCTGAAAGAAATGAGGATGTGACTCTGAGGAAAAGAAGAAAACCAAATGAAAGGTGGCGCGCAAGTGTTGATGGTGCAGAGGGAGGCGTGCAAGTGTGGAGTGCGTAGGCATCGGCACGCAAGGGTGCGGCCTGACCTATAAATATTCGGCCCCATTTCCGTACAAAGCATCCGGATTTCAAACTTTTGATCTCTCTCTGCAAAAGTTGGCTTCGCCGCACAAGTTGCTCTGTTTTTTGATGTTTCTTTACTATCTCACTGCGGTATAGGTATTTGGACTTGCGCGGTGATACTTGCGCACCAAAAACATGCGCAACACATCCATACTTACACATAAAATTTAGACTTGCGTGCCTTAATGCCTTAGCCATTTTTTTCAAATTTCATCACAAAATTTATGAAAACTTAACTTACTTTAAGAGTTAATTACTCAACTTTTGTGTAGATCCAATGGATCCCAAGAGAATTGTAATGGCTGATGAATTGGCTAGTAAGTGGATAGATGACATAATGAATATTTTTGGCCATGATTACTATGATATCTGTGACAACACTCTTCCATATTTGGCTAAGTACTTGAAGAAATATCATCTTACATCTCACAGAGAATCTATCTTCTCCTGTATGGTCATGGTCATCTGCAAGGAGTCAATGTTCCAGATGCAAAGAACTATATTCCTGAGATGCATCTGCACTGCTACTCCTCTATTTCGGTTATGCTATGCATTAATATCAACAACATTGACATGAACTTTCAAAATTTTCCTGCATGCCATTTCCTTGCAGATATGAAAACGGAAAACCCGTGGGCTGAAATGTTTTCCGCTACTGGTTGGTGAAGAGAATAAAAACATGGAATTAAAGAAATATATGAAAAGAGTACTCTCTCCAAATGGATCTTTACTTCCCATGCTTCATTCTCAAATCCATGTATCCATCTTCCAAGTTTCTTGGACAGAAACAGAGTCACTGTTTGATCAGCAGAAACTTTTCTCAAACCGCACTCAAGAACATTCTTTTACAATTGTTCCAAGAAGAGATGGTATCACTGCATCTCTTATGGTATCCAGTTGAATGAATTAATCCCATGTGGCTACTAATGAAGCTCAGGATGCCGTAAATAAAATGAAGAGTTATGTTGAAAGTCTTTTGTAATTCCTGAAAAAGAGAAGAGACCCCAGTCTATGGATGTCCTTAAAACACTTGTGCATCAATGAAAAATACTTTCACCTTCAATCGTTTGTACCTGCACCCTCTTTTTCTATCTGCTTTAAATTTTACCTAAGACAATGGGACTAGTAATCATAGTTTTATTTTTACTATGATTATTATAAATAACCCTACAAACTTTGAATCTCTTAATTTCTCAATATTACCTAAATGATACAAAATGTATGTTTAGTGAGCTGGAACTTGACTTTTACTCCGAGTTCCCTTGTCTTTTGTGGGCAGTTTAAAGTCATGAACGTCAGTCATAAAGAGGCTAATGTTTAAGGTCGAAATAACTTTGACCTAACTGGATTAAAATTGACTCAATTCCTTGACAATTTATCTTAAAACATATTACCATACTAAAGTATGAGGGAAAATATGTAAACTATGACTTAAGAATATTTTAATCTGAGGAATGATATGAAAAAAGAGCTAAAAGACATTAGAAGAAGTAGTTCCCAAGAATTAATTTACCATTATTTAACAAACCCGTTAGGGGGTTGAATTATGCATGGCCACCTAAGGGCATTAGCTACATAGTCAAATAATTAGCATCTTTTGGCTGACAGGTCCGTTATGTAGACTACTTATGCAAGGCCACCTAAGGGCACATGCTGCATAGTTAGGCAAAAGAACTCCCAGAAATTTACTTTCCTAGTGTTAGAAAGCTAGTGAAAGTGTATGGAGATTCAAATTTTCCAATGTATAGAGTTTGTTGTATGGAAAGAGGTACTTGAATATGGAGAAGATCTTTCCAAACAAGATTATCAAAGAACTGGATGGATATCACTCCTACAAAGGTATAACCCAAACGTAGGGAAGGAGAATATAAACCATAGACTTGAATAATTTCAGATCATAAAAAATGATATGGGACAAGTACATTAAGGATGGCTATTTTTGCGGATCCCTACATATTGTCATTTAGGACAAATAAGGAAAAAATAGGCTTTCTTCCCAAAAATGAAGTTACCAGTATCCAAAAAACCCGTTAGGGGGTTGAATTATGCAGGGAAACCTAAGGTAATTGGCTGAATAGTAAAATAATAGCATCTTTTGGCTGACAAATCTGTTATAGAGACTGTTTATGCCAGGCCGCCTAAGGGAACGTACTGCATAGTCAGGAAAAAGAACTCTCAGAAGTTTGACATTTTTGTGACTAGAAGTCAAGAAAAGGGTTATGAAGATCTGATAATATTTAAGGTTAGGATTCTGACACATAAAGATGGGTATTGTCCAATGTTTGCAGAGATACACAAATCAATAATAACCATAATCATGTTGTGGCTGGGTCATGAATGGAAATGTTGGACTTCCCTATGTATCTCATATGGATGGGAATCAAGCCATACATAGTTCTTGAACTACAGTTTAACGTCATGTGGGACAAAAGGATTGGAGATCTTAGTTTAGAGTCATAGATCTTGGACCATTATAAGAAATACATAGTGTGTGTTTTCATGGGGACTTTTCAGCCAGGGGACTGAAAGAGGAATTTGGGGTTAGGCCCAAAAGACTTGGGGCTGGATTAAAGGGACACTTAAATGTTCTACGTATCCCATAAGGATGGTAATCAAGCCCACGTAGTTCTAGAACTACCCTCTATACAAATTTGGTTCATACATGTGAAGGGTGAAAGGGGACCTTAGTGAAATGATGGTTTGACCCAAGATAAAAGATTCGGGCGTTTCCATGTATGCACATAGTCTTTGAAATGAATCATGATTGAAAATCAATGTAAATAATGATTCCCTCTCAGGTGAGGGTATCAAATAATATTTTAGTTTATTGTCATACTGGACAAAAGTGTTGTATAGTTTAATGTCGTACATCAGGGACGAAAGTGAAACAATGTAAAAATATTGATTCTAGGGGCGGTTTCATGAATCAACATCGTATGAGATGGAGGTGAACCGATGTGAAGAGATTGGTTTTGGGCTTGAACCTTGAGAGGATGCCTACGTACCCAGCCTAGAAGGCAAGGATCAAAGTCAGTGTAGTTCAATTAAAGGATGAATTAGTGATCAAGTTGTTCTTGGGGACAACGATATAAAAAATAGTGTTGGGACTTACACATGGTTAGTATCCTAGAGAGAGTGTTATGGTTTAAGTTTTCTCTAATCTCATGTGATTTATACTCAGTGTGAGAAACAAGAGGTATAAACAACCTTAACGATGCACAATTTAATGTTATGTAGGACATATGAAGAGACTATGCAGTTTAAAGTCTTGCAGTTAGGACTATTGGTGCTACATAGTTTAGTGTCATGTAGCAGGGACAAAATATAGTTTAACGTCATGTTGGACGTATTAAAGGACTTTCTGTATAGTTTAGCGTCATGTAGTTAGGACGATGGGGACAATACCGTTTAATGTCATGTTGGACAAAAAGAGGAATGTGCAGTTTAATGTCATGCAATGATGACAAAAGAGTACACCATTTAACGTCATGTTGGACGTATTAGGGACTTTTTCACAGTTTAACGTCATGTTGGATGAAAAAGGGACGATACAATTTAGCGTCATGTTGGGCGTAAGTTCCCATAGTTTAAGGTCATATGCATGGACCGTTGGTTATGCAGTTTAATGTCTTGCTGGACATAAGGGACTTAAATATAGTTTAACATCATATAGAAAGTACAATGAAAGGGATACAGTTTAATGTCATGTTGTCTGGACATGATGATCAGTTTTAATGTCATGCAGGATGGTGGTGAAGTTTAAGGTCATACCGGACCAATGATGATATATTTTGTGTTTATACAAAATACTTCATCAAAAATCTGGCATTGGTTGGAGTAGTGATGAGTTCTCCATCCATCGAGATTAATGAATAAGCTCCATTGGAGTAGACCTTATGTATTGAGTAAGGTCCTTCCCATTTTGGCTCATGCTTGGGAGGTTTCTTTCCTGGTATCATTGGAGTTCCGTGAACTAATACCAATTCTCCCCGAGTGAATGAACGAAGACGGAATTTTTTATTGAAAGATCGTGCTATTCGATTCTGATAGATTTCCAAGTGGTGAAAAGTGCACAATATTTTCTCATCTAACCATTCCAATTCATTCAATCACTTTTTATATTGTTCTTCTATAGATGACTGATCAAAAATAGCTACTCTGAGCGAGGGTAGTTGAACTTCAATGGGAAAGACAGCTTTTATTCCATATACCAGTGAATATGGAGTTGACCGCGTTGCAGTGCGGGTAGTAGTCCGATAAGCCCATAAAGCATGAAAGAGTTTATCAGGACACAATTTCTTATCTTTATTCACCATCTTTTGTAGTATATTTGAATGAGTATTATTAAAGGATTCTATCTGGCCATTGGCCGCTTCATGATACTGAGATGAATGATTGGATTTGATGTTGTATTCTTGAAACAACTTCTTCACCTTGGATGAACAAAAGTTGGTGCCATTGTCCGTCAATATGGTATGAGGGACACCAAATCTGGTAATTATGTTAGACTTGATGAAGCTAACAATGCATTTAGAACTGACTTCCTTAATAGGTATTTCCTCTGCCCATTTGGAAAAGAAATCAGTAGCAGTAAGAATATACTTAAACTGCTTGGCTGTAACTGAAGGGTAAGGTCCCACCACATCCATTCCCCATGTGGAAAATGGCCATGAGTATTTAGCTGTATGAAGCAACTCTGGAGGTTGATGAATTAAGTTGGAATGTACATGGCATTAATGACACTTCTTTGTGAAATCAACACAATCTTGTATCATTGATTGCCAAAAGTATCCAAGCCTTCGAATCTGATCAGACAGTCTATGTCCAGACTGGTGGGCACCACAGACTCCTGCATGCACAGCTTTCATGACGCCCATTGTATCTTCACCATCAATGCATCTGAAGAGAACTCCATCAAAACCACATTTGTAGAGAATTTTCTCTAGGTGATCTGGACTATCATAAAGAGTAAAATTGACCACACGTCGCCAGATTGTTCTTTCTCAGCTCTATCAGGTGGAAGTGTTCCATTTTGAAGGTATTCCCTGATAAGTGACATCCATCCTATAGTATGACCATACAATTCAAGAATGGGACTACTTTCATTAATTTCCACTGTTCTGATTCGAAAATAAGGTGAAATTGCACGGCGGTGGGCAATACTGATGATTGTCTCGTCCCGATTTGGATCTTCCAGAGCTGTGGCTATATTAGCCAGTGCATCAGCTTGAGCATTTTGTGATATTAGGACATAAGAAAATGTTGGTTCCAAAGGGAATTCCACCATTAACTCTATGACATAATCATACAAAGGGATTAGTTCTTCTTTTTTGATGGCATAATCCCCATTGACTTGTTTGATTACCAGGTCTGAATCACCTTTCACCTTTAAGTGATTCACTTGTGCTTGAAGCGCCAATTCCAAGACTACGATGAGAGATTGGTATTCTGCTTCATTATTGGTACCACCTTCCCATAATAAGAAGTAATAAGGTAACACTACCTTTTCTGGAGAAATGAGTATAATTCCTAAGCCAACTTTGTTGAATTTAGGATTTTCCATTTTCCTCCCTATTGTACTTTTGGAAGCACCATCAAAATACATTTCCCATGCCTGAGGACTTTCTTGAATAGAGAATACTTCCTCATAAAGGAGTTCAATATCTGAAGATGTGTCTTCCACTGAAGGGTGTTCAGCCAGAAAATCAGCCAGAGCTTGTCCCTTTATTGTCTTTTGAGACACATACTGAATGTCGAATTGCTGCAAAATAACTGTCCACCTTGCCAGACGTCCTGTAAGCATTGGACGACTAAGGATGAATTTGAGCGGGTTATTGAGAGATACCAATTGGACCTCATGATGTTGAAGGTAGTGTCTCAACTCTTGAACTGCAAAGATTAATTCCAGGCAGCACTTCTCAATACTTGAATATCGGGTTTCTTCTTCAAGCATAGTCTGACTAAGGTAGTAGATTCTGTTTTCATTCCCAGCGTCATTTTTCTAAGAAAGAAAGGCACCCAATGATCGCTCTAAAGATTTCATTTAGAGGATAAGTGGTCTTCCTTCAACAGGTGGAATAAGTACCGGTGGACTCAAGAGGTATTTCTTGAGAATATCGAATGCTTCTTGACATTCTTCAGTCCACTGGTAAGTGACTCCCTTCTTCATCAATTTGGTGAAGGGTAAACTTTTTCCTGCAAAATTGGTGATGAAACACAGAATATAGTCTAAGTGTACTTGAAGTCCTCTGAATTCTTTCAAATTTCAAGGAGGTGACATACCAAGGATTGACTTTGTCTTCTCAGGATTGACTTCAATACCACGATGACATACAAAAAAGCTGAGAAATTTTACTGAGGTTACCCCAAAATCACATTTTAAGGGGTTAATCTTCAAATCATGTTGCCTAAGTTTATGGAATATGACTTCTAAATCAGTCAAGTGATTAGAAAGTTGTTTGGATTTGACCACAAAATCATCCACATAGCATTCAACAAACTTCCCTAAAAAGGGTTTGAAGATACGATGCATGGCACGCTGATATGTTGCGCCTGCATTCTTTAAGACTAAGGGAATTACCCGGTAGAAAAACACACCTTGAGGGGATATGAAGGCTGTGGATTCCTCATATTTTGGAGCCATTCAGATTTGACTATATTCGGAATGTCCATCCATGAAGGAAAGTGTTTTATAGACATCTGTTGCATCAATTAAAAGTTCTGTAATCGGAACTGGGAAATCATCCTTAGGACAATACCGATTAAGATCTCTGAAATCGATGCAAACTCTAATTTGTCCTTTCTTCTTTTTTCAGAGGGACAATATTATCCAACCAATTGGGATATTGAACTTTTCTGATGAAGTTAGCTTTGATAAGCTTATCCACTTAAACTTTAATTTTGGAAGCATAAGTTGGGTGTGTTCTTCTCACGGCTTGCTTAAATCCTCGATGCTCTTCTGGAAAACCCAAATGATGAGTAGCAACATCAGGATCAAGTCTGGGCATCTCTGTATAGTTCCAAGAAAATATATCTTGATTTTTCTTTAAAAAGGAAATATAAATCTCTTGTTCTTCAAGAGTCATGGCCGCACTGATTAATGTGGGGCGTGGATCTTCTTTTGTACCCAGATTTATTTCTCTGAGTTCATCCACGGTGGTAGAGATACCCTCTTCAAATGCTGGAGGAGAATTTCTGAGATCTTCCTCTTCTTCTTCTTCATGTGTTATTTCTTCTGTTTCTACTTTCATAGTAGATGATACAGCAGAATTTCCATGATCAGAAGAGATGTTAAAATTTGAACATATTAAAGAAGAAGCTTCCATTTCCGACCCAATTGATGATGAAGGGTCTTCCTTGGGAAATAAAGAGGAGATGATGGATTGATAATTGACATCATTGCTCACCTCCGATGTTGATATAACTTCTTTTGGCCTGATTGGAGAAGTATAGAATTGTTGGATTTTAGCATATGAAATGAAGATGTCACTATTTGGGATTTCATCACTGCTTGGTGGGTTACTAATTTCTCCCATGTTGTCGGGATCGATTGCCGTAATTGACATTATGGATCTTTCCATAAGAGTATTTTGATTTGGGTCTATCTTGTCAATTTGACTGATAGGAAACACATAATCTGTACTCACATGTGTAAATGGATTTACTGGAATCTTCTCCAAACCATATGGAGCATTAAATTTAGTAAGCTCCCTTGTTGTGGATTTATCCTTTCCCTTCATGTGATAGAATTCCGCCTCAATGTATTGAGACTCACATGTCTTGAACGGGGCCTTATCACCATAAAATTTCCCAACTTGACCATCGAAACAATATTTGAGACATTGATGGTATGATGAAGGGATAACTGCATGTTGATGTATCCAGGGTCTTCCAAGAAAGATATTGAAGGCTGAGTCTTGATCAACAACCATGAAATCTGAATTAGAGACAAGATCTCCAAACTGAGTTCTGAGTGTAACCTCACCCAGTGGTTATTGTTCATTTTTATCATGTCCTTGTAACATCATGGTAGAATGAGATAAATCATATTCCGTGAGGCCCAATCGACAAAGTGTACAAATGGGCATGAGGTTGACTCCTGAACCATTATCAATGAAAGCTCTTCGGATGTCTATGACATTAACCTTGCCAGATAAGTACAAAGGTCTAATATGTCCATGCATGACATCATCTTCATCTTCATCAGTAAAAGATATTACTACACATAATTCCGTAGGATTATTCTCTATGTGATAGACTTCAGCTGCAACAATTTTAGTTTCAAACTCTTAAGGACTTGACAAAGCCTCGATGAGTGCCTCCCGAAGATATTTTGATAAATTCAAGGCATCTAGAACTGATAACATGGACGGTACTTGGGCCAGGTGTTTCAATACATCATACTTTTGATCCAAAGGTTTGCGTTTCCCAATATGAACATGTGGTTTAGCAGGTGTCTTGGAAGTTGATGCTTTGGAAGTTGATGCATCTCGTATCGGGATAGGAGTTGGAAATATTCCTAGCATTGGAAGATTAGACGGATTATATCCATTTACTTGCTGAGAGGAAGAAGATGGAACCTTCAACCGGTCTTCTAGAATAACTGTTCCAGGGCTGAATTTTCTATTAGTGTAAGAACTTGCTTGTTCTTGTTGAGATCGCTGAAGGGCTCTACCACGAGTTTCTGCTGCATTCACAGTTCTAGCAGGGGTAGAATTAGAATAGTGGCTTCTGAAAGATCCACGTCTTCCCCTATATCCGGAGCCTCTGGAACTTCCTCTAATTCCTCAGTTTGATATAGGGAATTTAGACTCATCGAAATCGAAACTATTATTGGCATATGAATCTGTTAATTGAATCGTATTAACAGAACCAAAGATTAAATCTTCATCCGATGAGGACTCTTCTTGACTAGCCAATTTAGTTTGTGCCGTTTGGTGGGACAGTGCCCGTTGCTTCGAAGTATATGGCATGAAATCTGCCAGAGTCAAAGACATCTTAGGATTTGACACATACTCATCTTCTTCTGATTGTTCCTCCTTGGAATTGTTCCATTTCTCTGAGGATTTCCCTCTGATGAAGAGGGTATGGCTGTGGCATTCATGGAAGAAGGCACAATTGGTTTCTTCAATTGTGTTCTCAAAATAGCATGAGTTCGGTTGATCGTCTTTCTGACCATCCAATCATCATATTTTTGTGCATTTTTTCTTTTAACTTCTTTCCACTCGGCTTCATCCTCTAGAACTGTAGCAGTAATACATGCTACTTGTGCTGAAGAACCTTTCAGTTTAACTTGTCCCAAATCAACCATTTTTTGCAGGAGGTCCTTAAAAACAAAACAATCTTGAACGGGATTCCCTAACATTTGATGAAATGGGAAATAGTTGGGATGGTCTTTATCTCCTTCCTTGTTTGGCCTCTTGGGCATTGGCAATTGAACCAAATTATTTTCCAGAGCCAAAATTAAATAACCAGGAACTTGTTCATTTTGAAAAAAGTAAACTTTGCTTTTCAAATCCACAAATTGTTTTCTTCTTTGATCTCTTTGATTATCTTGATGAAACAACCTCTGTTGTTGGTGCTCAGGAGGTGGATCCCTTCGTGAAGATGAAGGTTTTGAAGTAAAATCAGGTACAAGTGCTTGCTTAAGCATAAATGTAGCAGTCTCTACTTTACCCATTCTCCTTCCTAGAGATGATGGAATTACACGAGATTTAGCCTTAGTCTGTATAAGAGAATCTTCAATTTGTTGAGCGATTGAAGTAAGGTCTTAAAACCCTCCAGTGTATTTCACAGGGATCAATGGCGTGCAAAATTCATCACGCAGATTTGCCACACATATTGGCAATAGTTCCTCTTGAGGAAGTGCTAAGATTAGGGAATATGTTAATCCCTTCCAGCAAGCAATGAAATCTGAGACCCTTTAATTCTCCCTTTTCTTACAATTTGTATGATCGAAAACTATTGCATTTGGAAAATTTGAGCTGAATTGAAGAAGAAATCGTTGAAGGAGATCTTCCCATCCGGTAATTGACCGTGATTTCAAGCTTGTGTACCAGACAACGGCTGGTCCTTGAAAGGTTCGCACGAAGCATCTGAGTTTCACTTCTTCTTGCTGCTCCGGAGTTCCCATCATAGGATCGCAACAAGACACGTAATGCATCAAATTCTATTCAGGATTTCCTAATCCATTGAAAATAGGGAATACAGGGTTCCCAAAACTCTATGGGGGAGAGATTGAATCTACCCATTCAGGGTAAGCTTTCTTTTCTGGTTGAACCTGCACATGATTCCCTTCCATAGTCTCTAACCGAGATGTTAATGAATCAATGGTAGTTATTAACTTTTGAGAAACATTTGGTTGAACTTGGACTTGGGCAGGTGCAATGACTGGAGTTTGGATAGGTAAGGCAGCTGGTGCTACAACTGATGGCAGCACTGCCAACTGTTGTTGCACTTGACCTGTAGGAATAAACCTATGAGGGTGTACTGATAAAGGAGGATATTATTGATCCATCTGAGTAGCTGCAACAAACTCCCTTGGATGACTGACTCCAGCGCGCTTAGGAATAAGACTACCCTGAAGTAGTCCTGCATTCCACCTCCTCAATTCCTTCATTTCTTCCTCCTGTTTTGTAAACATTTTCTCTAGTGAGATAGATTGGCCTTCTACAGAGGAAGTATATGTAACCTGATTATTTCCCCTCCCTTTGTTGGATCCTTTTTGAAGAGGGGGAAGTGGGTTACTTGAAGGATTACCTAGGTTCTGAGTAATCCTTTGATTTCGTGCATGCACACCTTCTTCATTTGTGTCTGTGTGTACATCTTCTTGAGCATGAACCTCTTCATCTGAATCCCCTGAGTGAGCCTCATCTGGTGGATCAGAAACAACAGCATTGATGACATTGATTGATTCAAAACGCATCGCATCCCTTCTATCAACATTTCTGTGATATTTTCTTCTTCCATGTCTTTGATGAGACATTTCCTTTTGTTTATTCGATCCCTCAGGAACTTCTTGACAAACCATAATTTGGAGGGAATATCCTGATAATTTGGATCTTCGTTCCTCCTGTGGCCTCTTCCCCAATCGAGAGAAGACCGACTTTCGCTGATTAGGGGATTGATGATTTGAAAAAGTCCCCAGTCCGGGGGACTGGGGCTGTTCCTGCTGTCTTTTCTCAACTCCTTGAATCCTATTTGTTGATTCTAAGGGTTGGTTTAAAAGATTCCCCAGTCTGGAAAGCTGGGGTGGCTCTTGACGTGCTATGTCTGAGACTTTCTTAAAAGCTCTCCTGATCTTGCGGACCTTAGTCCTGAAATTAGCTGGATGCATCAACCTACATCCACTTTTATTACCAGGTTCAAAAGACCGTTGGATGATTTCCTACACTTCTGTCACTTGATGATGTGCTTGCTCCATACGAGAGGCCTGTTCAATATTCTCATTTGCTTGATGCAGGAGTAATTCAACAACTTGTTCTCTGAATTCTTGATTTTGAGAAGAACTAGTTGAGCCCTGTTCTTGAGCAAGCTTTTGATTACAAACAAAAACCATTGACTATGGTCGGCCACGGGCAATAACATTGCATGAGACCATTTTCGGCAGGCTTTGCTGACTGGAGAGAACAATGAAATGTAGTACTCCATGAACACCCCATCCTATGACATGAATACCATATGGGGCATTGGCAATTAACTGGCGCAATATTCTTTGTGCACCAAGGCATGAACGCTAAAGGGCTCTCTATTGCTTTTCAGCCTTCAGATATCAAGAGACTGATAGAGATTCCAAGTCAATTTGACGTTGTAACCCTTCTATTATCTTAACATGATTTTCATATTCATCATAAGATAATACTTTCTTTTTCAACTGACAAAGAGTTTTCCATATATTGAGATGAATATCATGAATTCCATCTTCCATTAAAATCTCTATAATGTCATACTGAGAGTCATCCAGAGGCCAAAACATGACTGGCACTTCACCTTTTTCCAATTGTTTTCTCATGTTTAGAATTTCCTCTTTATCAGTCAATGAAGATTCTTCTACCTGATTTGACCAGAGTTGGTGCTTCTTTGTTCCTTCATCGGATTCAACAATATTGGTAGAGAAATCACTGATCAAACTAGAAGATGCATGACTTAGGGGTGGTTCGGAGAATGACCCACACCCTAGGCTATCTTCCGATTGAGAAATTATTTCACCTACTAGAGATAAAGCATCAGACATGATTGGTTTCGCATTTGAAAGTGCCTCAAGATAAGAGGGATTTCTTGGCACTACATTGTCCACTGGAGAATTTTCTGGGCAATGTGCATAACTACTGTGGAGAGGCCTTTCACAGCGAAATTCATCATCATTGGGAGGACCACCATGGTGGGTTATAGAAAAAGATGAGATCTCTTACTCCTTTGTCTTATGACCACACAAAGGGTTCCTGTGGCTCTCATCTGAAGATGAAACTTCGAGATCGACCAAATTGTCATGAAGCAAGCCTTCATGAGGAAGTGTTTGTTGAAGACCTTCGGAATTAATGTTCCCACTATTGGGAAATGAGGGAGTAGAATCTTTCATTCCAACAGATAACTATCTGAGGGCTTCAAGAACTCCAGCATTGAGCAAGGACTTGTTACAGATTGGCTCTTGATTTCTTGACTGTGTTGGGGGGGTCATTTTCTTAGATGCCTTCTTACTCAATTTAGCAGGTGTGTGTGCCTGCTTAGGATAAATGATCAGGTTAGGCTGATTATCTATGCTAAAACCAGGTGTATGTGCCTGACTTGGTTGTCTGTATGATATGGGGGAGTACGCCCCACAACCCTCTTGGACTGGAACAGATGTGTGTGTCTGTTCTGGAGTGAACTGTTGATGTGTCACTCAACTGGTAGGGATAGATTTATGTGTCTTTACCTGAGATGTTGCTAAAGTTGTTATAATATCCTGGAAAGCATCCAGAATATGAGCAGGGATTTTCTTCTGCTCTTTCACCATTGATAGAATATGTTTGGTGACTTCAGCTACTGGAACGAGGATATACATACATTCCGTGCTTGGAGTAGTTGTATGTGCCTGCTCTTGTCCTCCTTTTCTTGTCAGTGAATCCTGAAAGTACTCAAGTGTGGGGGCAGAGAATTGAGTCTGCCTCCTATTTGTCACCGGAGCTTTCCGACTAACTTCTCTGTGTGCTAACAAGAGAGACTGTTGGTAGACTTGATTAATACTAGCAGGTGTATGTGCCTGCTGATTGCACTTCACCGAACGTGGTTGACGAGATCCATCATATGTAGTCAGACAAGCCTGCTGACTAGTTGATGACGTATAAACAGGTGTATGTTCCTATCTATAATACTCTGCCGGAATTGCCTGGCGGGATTGGCGTGATGCTGCCAGACGAGTCTGCTGGACAGCGGAATTAAAACAGGCAGGTGTGTGTGCCCGCTCGTTTCTTGCCACCAAGTTAGGTTGGTGGACTTCTCTGGAGATGGAAGAGATGATAACCTGCTCACTATTAACCGGATTTCACCTCTGGCGATTCGTCTTGCCTGCTCGGGTTTGAGGAACCTGAGCCAAACGCCTGGAGTCGGTACCCTCATCATGTTTAGGGTGCACTGCCGCACGAGTCTGGCGGCGATTGTTGATGGGAGCCCTCAGGAAGGAATCTTGTCTCCTTGAATTAAGGCCCTGAGGGACCTTCTCATTCACCTCCTCATAATATGGGAGTGAATGGTGATTTCGTTCTGGGGATAATGACCCGAAATGGTTGGAGACGGTGGTTAGCACCGCCTTCTTCTTGATCACTGGTCGTCACTGTCCGGACAACCAGGGTGAATTGTTTACTTAGTGGGCTTGTCGGGTAGCCTCCAGAGTTAGAATAGTACCGTTTTGATGGTACTCCTTAACCAACGTGTTTGATACCCAGTGTTGAAGACGTTGAGTAGGTGATATCGTCCTCAGAGCGGACGATGATCCAGCAGGAGTAGCAGCAGTGGCATTTGCAGCTGAAGTTTTCACAGCAGACGTATTCACAGATGTGAACTTAAGAGAAGCCATTCCAGAAATGCAGAAGATCTTGGAAAAGAGTGCATGTTTGATATAACAGACGTAATGAAGATAAATTCAGCCACTACATCTTTTGGATGAGCACATATGTCAATGATTTTTTTTGTTGGCACTCTCATTGAGTTTTAAATAGGGGCCTAACAAATAAAAAAACATCATTTTGACTTGGTTAAGGATTCACATTGGGTTCACCATTTTTTGTTTCCCTATGAAATTGGGGATGATCTCATTGATTTAAGATTCAAACATTCCAATAAGTTTCTAACGGGTTTGTTCGTAGAACCAGAAACATCCAATGATTCCATATCCATTTGAACCTACTTTCCAAAGGTAGGCGCTCATTAATTGTAGACTGATGAGGCTTAGGAATTTGAATTGGTCAAGAGGATGGGTGGTCGGACTCATCACACCTTTTTGAGGGGAATTATTTTCTACTCCGGGACTCTCTTTATAGATTTAAGTTATGTTCATGAATCCTTATTACATTACCAAGTATAAAATGATATTTCCTTTAGATCTGACAATCAATGATTGATATGTAGAAAAATTAGAGAATATTTTATATGTATTCGAGGTTCTTCATTGATAGAGAATCATCTGTATTTGTTTAGATATTCTTAGTCAATGGTATCCCTTAATACATAAAAGACTCTTGGTCATTATGATGACCATACTGGTTCTAAAGCCACTCAGTGTGGCAGTTGAAGTTTATTGTCTTTCAGAAGGACATAGATTATTTCAGAGTTGGGATCATACCCACAGATGGGCTACCTACGTATCCTTTGTTTAAAAAAAAAGTAATTAGAACCAACGTAGTTCAAGTAAGGGAATATGATGTTTATGATTGATGGCTCAAAGAAAGATGTCATAATTACTTTTACACTCTATGCTCGTGTGAGTCATGCTCGGTATGAGAAACAAGAGGTATTGGTAAAACCAAACAATTTGTGCTATAAAAGATGCAATTATAAGAAATGATGTGGGGATTATGTATGTATGATTGCCCAAATAGATGAAGATTAGGATTTACTTCAGGGAAGAAATCCAGGAACAGGTTCCATAGAGGTGTATGTACTTTATGGAGATTTGGATACTCTAATTTGGGGCTTACTCTTGAAAAGGAGGCCCAAATTAAGAGGGGATTTATGATTGGGTTTTACTCCTGAGAAGGATACCCAGATCAAAAAGTAAATAAGGACTGATTAAGAGAAATTAAGACTGAGTCTTACTCCTAAAAAGGAGGCCCCGGTTAAGGGATTTGAAGAATTAAGGGACTTGGGGCTTACTTCTAAGGAGTATGCCCAAAATTAATGAGAATTATGACTAGGACTTACTCCTGAAAATGAGGCCCATATTTGGGAATTTTAAGATTGGGGCTTACTCCTGAAAAGGAGGCCCATATTTGAGACTGGGGCTTACTCCTAAGGAGGATGCCCACCATTAATGGGAATTATGACTGGGACTTACTCCTAATGATGATGCCCACCATTAATGGGAATTATGATTGGGACTTACTCCTAAAAAGGAATCCCAAGTTAAAAAGGACTTGGGGATTACTCCTAAGGAGGATTCCCAGATTTTAGAATTATGACTAGGGATTATTCCTAAAAAGGAGGCCCAGGTTAATGAGGATTTGGGGCTTACTCCTAAGGAGGATGCCCAGATTTTAGAATTATGACTGGGGCTTATTCCTGAAAAGGAGGCCCAGGTTTGATAATTATGACTGGGGGTTATTCCTGAAAATGAGACCGAGGTTAAGGGATTCTCTCATCTTAAAGGATGAGGTTGAATGAATGAAATCTCAATCTTTAGTGACATAAAGATATGTAAATCACTAGGTTTTGAGAAATGTTCCATAGAGTTCCTTTCAGATAAGGAAGTAAAATCAAGAAATCATGCCATAAATGGATTTAAAGAGTGTCTTGAAGACTGAATCTTGAATAGGAGAGGTGGAATGGCATAAGAGGGGTTAAATGGGCAAGAAAGGCACCCAAAAAGGCAGGGGCGTGCAAGTCCTGGCAGGCGCGCAGGTACTGCATGGGCACGCAAGTCCTGGTCGCGCAGGTATACCTACGAAACACATGGGTACTTGCGTGATTGTTAACCAGTAGGGTAACACTTGGGCGATCCTTGACCAAAGCCTTTATAATTATCCTGAGGTACTTCCAGAAGAGAGGCGCGCAAGTTCTTGTGAAGAAGTAGGGCGGTGTGCAAGTATGTTCATTTCCCTTAAGGGTAAAACACCTTAGGCGCGCAAGTGTTAGTGAATTATAACACTTATACCTTACTCCTCTTGTTTAGACCTTCCATTTTAGGTAATGAATTACCTTAGAAGTGTTCGGAATACCTGAAGAAGAGACTTGGGCGTTCAGAGATCTATATCTGAATTCTGGAAAAAAATCATCCCTTCAATGGGGGGGACCACATGGTCTATTTATAGGCTGGAGAGGACCCCGGGCAGTTATCACATAGGGCGCGCAAGTCACTTGCGTGACCATTAGGCGGCGCGCAAGTATACTTGTGCGACAATGAGGAAACTTGCGTGACCCTTGTGAATTTGAAGCCTTGTTCATGCCTTTGTCGATTTTTGAGGTTTTCTTCAAAGGATGAATCAATTTGGTTTAAAGGTATTTCCCTTTACATTCCTTTGGACTCTATGACGAAAAGGAGCGTCAACAAAAGTATAAGGAAGAGGAGAGTGTTTGTGAGTATGAGTTTAATCGTAAAAGATATTATAGGTATACTACATAATATATATGTCAAATAGAAACTAGGACCAACCGTTTATTTTATGGGATTATGTTGAGCCTCAAAAAGGCACTAGTATCTAAAAATATTTCATCATACGATGATATTATTCCAAGTTACATCAAGATAAAAAAAATAATTCTCTATGTATTACATTTTTAAAGGAAGTAAATATAATAAGAGGATAACTAAGAACTATGGATAATAAATGTGACGATGAAGAAAAAGGGAAATATGGGGCATCTGCAATGAGATAATTATGGAAATAAATACTATGGTACTTAATTAATGAAAATAAAATTTTGTTACAACTATGAATATGAGGGCTATATGAATCTTGAATGAAAGGGAAATAATGAAGTCACTAATATCTAGTTCCTCAACTATAAATATATGGGCCATTACTCAAACCAATTCTCTAATCATAAACAAAATCCACCTCAAAATAGAATTAGGGAAAAACCATGCTTATGTGGTAGCCACATCTGAAGTCAAAGTCCCTAAATATGTGATAGTAAGTACATTAGTCAAAAAATAAAAAATAGATAATGTGTTATTTGATTATGGATATTCACAATAATTTATATTCTACTAATCTAAGAAGAATATTAAAAAAATTTCTAGCAACCTAAGAAATGAGTTACCAATCAATCCACCCAATGAAAATATTATTACAATGAGTGCATATCCATCAATCCCCATTATAATGCATAAACACACCAAATTAAAAAACTTGAATATCATAACTATGGTTTACTTTGACATAATCCTGGATATGAATTTTATTTTGAAGTATAATGTAAAATATTATTTCCAGGGGAAAGGAATATGATTTATGAAGGTGGATTGGAGTTATTTTTACTTAGAGGAGTGGCCTCATTACCTGAGTCATACTTAGATCCTCCTATAACAACCCAAATTAATGAAATACATAAATAGGAAAATAAGATGCAATATATGGTTATAAATGATAACATAATAATAGTTTATGTTTCTATTGTGCATGAATACGTTAATGTGTTTCATAAAGAATTACCTAGATATCCACATGAGCTTAAAGTGGTGTTTTCTTTTGAACTCATCCTAGAAGAAAAATATTTATCTAAGACTCCTAATATAATGGACCTAGTGGAATTAATGGAGCCGAATAAATAACTATAAGTGTTTTTTTCATAAGGTATTTTCCCACCCTAGTGTTTCAAATTAAGGATCCCATATTCTATTTGTTAAGAATAAGGATGATTCTGTGAGGTTATGTGTAAATTAATAGGAGATAAATTCCATTAATATGAAGAATAAGTATTATCTCCCACAAATTTATGACTTATTTGATCAAATTATAGGAGATTAATATTTCTCAAAGATCAATATTTTCTCTACTTATCACCTATTAAGGGTAAATAATGATAATATAACAAATACTTTATTTTTTTATGAGTTATGGTCATTAAGAGTTTACAGTGTTGACCTTTTTATTGAATAATTAACCCTCAATGTTTATGGATTTTATAAAAAGAGTATTGAAGGATTATCATGAATATTTCATAGTTTTTTTCATTGATTATATCTTGATATACTCCACAATATTTAGAGAAAATGGGAATCATTTTCAAATCATTCTTAACAATATCATAAATATTGAATTTTATGGGAAATTTAGTAAGTGTGAATTTTGGCTCTAGGATGTTTCTTTTTTTGGCCATGTTGTCTATAATGATGGAATACGTATTGTTCCTTAAAATAATATAGAATTAAAGGAATATCACACACCAATGAATATAACTAAGACACATAGTATCCTTATATTAACAGGTTACTACCGATGATTTTTTCATAAATTTATCTTGATTAGCTAACTCTTTTACCATGTAGACAGATAAATGGGTAAAATTCACATGAATAAAGGAATGTGAGGAAGGTTTTGAGGGTATAAAGTAGATATTTTTCAATGCACTAGTTTTTTAATCTTCCATGACGAAAGGAAGTATTTACTAAATACAGTAATGCATCTAAGAAAGGATTGGGATACACATTTATGAAAAATTATAGTGGGTTATTATTCATCAAGTCAATTTATGATTCATGAATAAAAATATCCAAATCATGATCTTGAATTTACAGCTATAATATTTTCATTGAATATATGGAGGCACTATCACTATCGTGAGAGATGTGAGATATATACAAATCATAAGATTTTGAAATACATTTTATCATAAAATTAACTCAAAATGAGACAAAGAATATGGGTTTAACTAATCATGTATTAAAAATGCTCGGTATATTACCACCTTGGTAAAGAAAACAAGGTGTATGATTCCTTAAGTATGAAATATTATGGAGTACTAACCAAGATGAGAATAAACAAGGATCCTATATTCATGGAGTTGCTAAATTTGGATATGAGAATCATTAAGGAATCAGAAGCATCACTCCTTTTCTAAATCATTTCCAAAAAATACTTACTAGATAAGATAAATAAACTACAACTTGAAGATAAAAGTTTGAAAAAGATAATTAAATCAATTAATGTTGGAATATTAACCATTTGTTTATGAATATGATGTATTAAGGTCTGGAAAGTGGCTCTATTTTCCATCCATAATTATGATAAATTGGTAATTTTAAGATGAATCACATAGCTTAAAAACCACTATAAAACCTAGTGAAAGCACGACCAATTATCTCTTATCAACCAGTTAAGGTTCTGGTGCTCTGCTAATGTGTATAGCATCACTCAGGTTGAATCCTCACCGATGATACTTTTTTATAGTCGATTGTTTTTAGTTGATTGTATTCTGATTGGGGGGTTTGTTTGTAGAGATTATGAAATAATTTATGGAAGATGTTTGATTTAAAAAATTGATAAATATTGGGGTGATTTCATCAATAGGTAGTTAAGCTTGTGATATCCTTGAGCCTTGCATTGTATTTCATTAAATTAACACCCATGTCACAAGTTGACGTTGATTGGAAATCCAAAGTGTTAAGGCTTTAATCCAAGACTTAACTTAACTTTAGATTCTAATAATAATCATATCTTGTTTATGTTAGTGTATTTATAGTTCCAATAATCCATGGAAACCACTCTTTAAAAAAAAATTCATTAATCCATGACATGTTAAGTCCAACATACACAATGTTAATTCAAAGAATACTCATCGAGCATAAGCTCTCAATCGATTAACATCCATTAATGATAACTCAACCTAATTAGAGATTTAATCAGCCATTTAAATGATAAATAATCTGGTCATAATGATTATGATGATAAATTAATAATAGAAAAAATAAAGGGATAAGAAAAAGAGTGGTGGTTGAACACACACACAAATGATAATGAGAATTAAAAACAGACTTTCGATTGAATGAGGAATTAAAATAAGGGAAGGGGTTTTAACTTGATTTAAACTATTTTAATAAAATTAATATTAAACTACAAAAGGTGGATTAGAATAAGATATATTTAAGAAGAAACTTTCATTAAAATAGAATTACAAAACAGAAACACTTTTGAGATTACAAACGAATAACAACAAAAACTTAAATGATAGAAAGAAAGGAGGAATGTTTTATCAAGTAAAAACATGAGTATTGAAGATCTTTCAAAGACTTTAAAAGAGCCTTGGTCATGCCAAACTATCCCCATTTTCTTTTAAATGCCAACTCCTTTAAAGGAGAGGAGGGGATGTATTTATAGACCAAGGAAGTGGACTGTTTGCATTCCCAATATGTCCCTCCACTTGGATAGATTATTTAGACACCAAGAAATCCTAATATAGAGATATCACCTGCTTACAAGTTGTAGATAATAATTTTTTTCGACTACCATCAAAATTTGGAGGCATTTGGTCTTATGTATCCAAAGTTATGTCAGTTTTAATAAACAATGTTAAACTGTCCATTTCTATCCATGTTTTTTTGATGGCCAAAATGTGAATGGATTTAGGAATAGTAATATGCATTCAAATCTTAATTCTTTATTCAACAAAGTTAGAAGCCTATATCTTCTCTTTCACACTGAAAAATATCATCTTGATTTGATTAATATATCAAGAGACATGTCATGCATACTGTACAGATTTTATTTCCCGACCAGAAATGGTGGGTTGAGTTTAAATGAATCAGTAGGGCACCTTGTCTTTGGATTTGGTCCTTGAAATTTTTATCCAAGACTCCTTACATTTCCCCTGAATGTTGGAGTATAATAAAGGAATTTTTACTTCCTGATCAATCTCAGAAATTAAATCTTCAAGTAAGGTCTAGTTTCTTCACAGATTCTATAGGCCTTCTCGTGTGGACCATATGGGCCTTCAAATGGAAGTATTGGCCCATGATCCCTTTTAATGAAATGTTTTATATTGAATTAGGAATCCTAAAAAACAAGAACCACACAATTTGGATCAGTAGGGGGATATTTATAAAAAAAATATTAAACTGACTCAATTGGACTACTTATAAAAATTCTCAAAAATTATACTTAGTATTAAAACATTAATATTTATCAAAAATTATGCACATTTCATATAAAATTTGTAAATGTATTATATAATAAGTCATGAAAATATTAATAACATCAAATACTCCACACTTAGTCTTGTTCATTTCCTCAGGTGGAAAAAATATAAAAACATGACAAAAATCATTTTCACCCACCATCAAATATTAAAATTTTGTTTTCCTCAATCAGGGTTGTTTAGACAATATCACTCATACATATTGAATTCCACCACAAGTTGTTACATAAACAATGTTCCAAAAACAATTCATTTTTTTCATGCTGAAAATTTAGAAATGGAAAATGGTGGCACACAAAACTTACTCTTCTCTAGATGATAAAATTAATTTATGGAGCTTCACTCATTCACCAACCAAAAGTGAAAATCTTAGAGTTTGAAAGATCTCTCAGCTTCCACTCCCTATAAAAAGTGCACAAGAATCAAGAGGTCTTTTTTAGGGGTTTTTCTATGGCTATGGGATGGTAGGAATATAATTTCCATGAGAGATAAGAAGAGGGATAAAACACCAACATGGAAAAAGAAATGCCTATTTTTTTTTGAAATTAGACATGAAAGGAAATGGAAACATATATTTAAGAGGTAATAAAAATGTAAAATAAGACAAAAAAAGTGGATGGAAATATGAAGGGAATGAGAAGATTAAATATTTATAAAACACAAAAATTCTCCTATTGACAAAAGAATATAATGCAAGTGTCCATTTTTTTCTTTTTTTCTCTTTTTTTTTGTAATTTGAACTTGAAACAAATCTCACACTCATTTCCCAACCCATGATTGATTTCCTCACGACACTAATTGTAATAGTTATAACAAGATCAAAGGATTATAAATAGTGATTTTTGACCTACCCAAGACACAACACCATTTGTTTGATTTTTTTTAATTGTTTTAATAAATTTTTTTGAACACTTATCATTAAAATTTGCACAATATTTCATAATCATATATACATTCCCAAACCCCAATGAAGTACAACATCTACCCCACACTAAAATGGATGCATTCCCTAAAGAATATGATAACTCGTTGAAAATCAATAAAAGGGAACTCAAATAATGAAATCCATTCCCCCAACACATAAATTTCAAAAAATTATACAATGAAAGTCCATGTTGATATTGGGTGGGATAAGGCATTGGGATTGTAATGTGGCTATCAAAGAAAAGGTTTTCATAGGCTCAAAGGGGCTTTCAAAAGGAGGATTAATGTATGGTTAATGAGAGGCTATTTGGAAATTATAATTCTCATGTGCTTCGAAAAATTCCTCTATCATATTAATGCACACTAAAGTAAGAAATTCAGCTCGAAGGTCCAAAAACTCAATATTCACAAATGGGGGTGAAAAAAACACTCATTTTGAAATGATGTCCATAGGTGGCCTTATCATGAAAGATAATTTTTTCCCCACGGTTTGGTAAAATCATTTTACAAATAAAAAATTGAGCATTCAAAATTGGTTGGTTTTGAAACAATATTCTTTATCCAAATTTATGAAGAAACCACATTTTTTTTGAAATGAAACCATGTCTTTTGACTCCCAAAAATGGTTGGACAAAATTTTAAAATTATAAGGTGAGTAAGTATGACTCTTTTTTGTTCCTTTTTTAAATTTTTAGCTTTTTTTACGTTTTTAAATTACACACCCACACAAAAGAGAAATAGTAAATAAAAGTGTGATGAGGAAAGTGGTAAAAAAACAAAATGTGAATGAGGGAGGAAAAAGAATAAAGATGGACATAGAGAGAGAGGAGTTAAAGGTAAAGAGGTTCCCACTTGTTTTTATTTTGTGGGTTGTTATCTTCATCTAGTGGTGGGCCAATTGTAGAATTTGGGGATCTGATGGAAGTCGATGTGGTTCTAGGATTGTGGGATGTTACCTAAAAAAGAAAAATCATTATTCATATAATGAAGAACTGAAAATAAATTAAAATTTCTTAAAAGTAAAAGAAAATATGGGTTGCCTCACAAGAAGCACTACATTTATTTGTCCACAACTGGACATTTTCAGTGGACTACTCATTTTCTGACAGTGGACATCGTATTTTCTCAACTCTAGTGTGCTTCCAGAAAAACTTCTCCTTTGGGAGGCTCAATGATTCTTTGGATAATTTCACCCCTTCCTTGTTGTTTCACTTGCAATTCAACGGGGGTGGAAAGAGAATATGACTATCCTCCCTTTGGTCTTTAATGTGAGTAATTATTTTACCCACAAAGTGATGGTTTTCTATGATTGGAAATTTAGAATGATGTCTCAATTCTGATGGTTCATTTATGTAAGGTTCAGATAAAACATAACCAGAGTATGAGATCCCAATTGTTTTTGAATCATATATTTCATCACATACTGATGTAGAGTAATGAGGATCATTGGAGTCATAAGACTGAATAAAATTTTAATATCCTTTATATCAATGTTGTTCACCAAAGAATGGTCAATTTCAATATCACCAGTGATCACTTTATTAATTATTGAACAAATTTCAATACCTTCACTCCCATTAGGACAATATAAACACATTGGTTCAAGGTTCACCACACATATATCATAATTTTTAGAATCAGGGATAGGAAATGATGGATGTTGGATAATCATATTTGAATCCAAAAATGAACATGCTTGTTCATTTTCCCCATTACCATCCAAGTTGGAGTAGTGGAGTCCCAAGGTGAGATGGGCTTCCAAAGTGTTTTCAAAATCCTTTAGATCAATGGAGTTTGCATTTGTAATGTCATCATCAACTTCTCCATTTATGACTTGGTTAATGAGGATGAAATATTCACAAACTTCTCTATTAGTAGAACAAGAAGAACATGATGGATTGGGATTCAAGACACTCTATGAGAGACTTTCAGAAGCATGGATAGAGAATACAGATTGATCCTCTGATGGGGATCACATGGATTTAAAAATAATGAACTTGACCAGTTGGTCACCAAATTCCATGGATAATATGCCAGAATAGAAATCAATTTTGGTTTTAGATATCATAAGGAAAGGTCTTCCTAAAATTAGAGGATATTGGAAAGAAGTTGTCTCACCTTCCATGTCAAGGACATAGAAGTCAACTGGGAAGATAATATCATTCACTAGGACAAAGACATCCTCAATTATTCCCTTAGGACTGGCTATGCTTCGATTGGATAACTGGATGACAACACCTGTTGGGTGTAAAGGACCTAGACCAAGGTTGGAGAAGATGGATTTGGGCATGACATTAATTGAGGCTCCTAGGTCTATGAGTGCATCATCAAAGTTGGAACTTCCAATTTGGCATGAAACTATAAAGGTCCTTGGATATTTTCACTTAAGGGGAATATACTTTTGTGTGGAAGCATTTTCAAAGGTCCTATGTTTCCTCTTGTTGGTGCACAATTCCTTAAGAAACATGGCATACTTAAGAATTTTTTTAATGTCATATAAGAGGGGAATGTTCACTTCACATGTCTAAACATGTCGATCATTTCAAGATTGATTTCAAAGGACTTATTTGGCATAGAAATGGATCGAGGAAAAGGAATTGGGTTCCTATGTGGAATGGAAGTAGGTGAGAGAATGACTTTAGATTCATATTCATGTTTCTTTTTCTTTTCATTTTCAATGTCAACATTTAAAGGGGTGTTGGAGGACTTATCTTGAGGAATAGAAATTTGATTTCTAGATCTAAGTGGTATTTCACTTACATTACCCTTAGGGTTGGGTAATGGTTGAGTGGGGATTTGAGAAGAATTTGATTGTTGTTGCTGGCTTAGGTGGGATGCAAGTTGACCAATTTGGGTTTCAATGTTTTTGAGACTGGAATGGGTGAATGAGGAAAGATCTTCCAATGCACTTTCCCAAGGTTTCTTGGAAGAATAGGCTTGTACAGGATTGTGATGACCTTGATTTTGGTTATTGGGAAAGTGATTGTATTTGTTTTATAATTGGGAAGGCTCACTAGGATAGTGGAATCCTGGAAAAGGATTGTTCCTTTATTGTTGAGGAACAAAATGATAAGGTTGTTTGAAGTTACCAACACCTTGACCATATTGAAACTGGTTTGGGTTTTGAAGAGGGAATTGTGGGGGATGAGAGACGAGATTACTATACCTTAGGCCTTAGTTATAGGAAGAAGAGAAGGGCGCAAAGTGAGTTTGGTTGAATTTTCTACTGAACTGACCTAATTATTGAGGGTTGGGGTTCTACTGAGAATATGTTACATTGAGATCCATTGGTCCAGATGAATTAGATTGATCCTCTTAAAGTTTCATACATGTATCAGTTGGATGAGATGGGGAGATATAGATTCCATAGTTCTTGATAGGTCTAGGGAACAGAGATTGTGTAGAATATGAGGTTGGGGCTTTGGTATCCACAACTAGTAGTCACACAAGACCTGTAAGTTTACTCATCCACTTTGTTATCTAGATTGGATCTATAGATTGATTATCTTGGGCTTGTTTGATTTGAGCATGTGCTTGAGTATGGAATTATTGTGTGTTTGCATCCATGTTCCTTATGATATCTCTTGCAGCTGTAGGAGTTTTATCTATAAGATCACCACCACTTGAGTCAAAAATGAGAGTTCTCTCCATTGAAAATAACCCCTCATAGAAGTATTGGATCAATATTTGGTCAGGGATTTGGTGATGTGGGCAAGTTTCAACAATCTTTTTGAAACTCTCCCAATACTCATGGAACGATTCACTTGGGAATTGATGAATACCATTTATTTCCTTTCGGATAGAAGCAGTATGAGAAGCAGGGAAGAAATTTCCTAAAAAGAGTCACTTCATGTCATTCCATGTGGTTATGGAACCAGAAGGAAAGTAGCAGAGCCATGAATTGGCATATTCATCTTGGGATAAAGGGAATGCTCAAAGTTTTATTTGTTCCTCAGAAACCCCTTGAGGCTTCATGGTATAGCACACTACTTGGATCTCTTTAAGGTGGAGATGCGGATCCTCACCGACGAGCCTGTGGAAATGAGGAAGAAGATGAATCAAATCCTATTTGAGTTCGAAGACAACCATTATATTTGGATATTGAATACCAAGAGGTTGGTAATTCATATCATGGGAAACAAGTTCTTTAAGTGTTTTCTCCCTAGTATTGGCCATTTCTAATTCAACTCGTTAGACAAGGACTGGTTCTTGAATGAGTTGATTATCTCTTATGTTCCTCCTAAGTTGGAAAAGTTTTCACTAAATTTTAGGGTAAAACAAATCTAAGAGATTTTTTTGGAGGCTATGGGGAATTTATAAATATTTTAGAAGAAATATGAAGATGGGTTTTTCTTTGGGTTTTTTTCGTTTATGATTTTTACGAGAAGACAAGTTTTTCTTTGTGTTTTTTCTCAATTGTTTTTAAATTTTGTTTTTTAGTTTTTTTACAATAAATAGAATATAATGAATACAAAAAGAAACATAACTTGAAAAAGATCCATTTAAAAGCATGATATATTGTCACCTATCGACCAGTCAAGGTTCTAGTGCTCTGCTAATGTGTATAGAAGCACTCGGGTCGAATCCTCGGTGATGATACTTTTTAATAGTCGATTGTTTTTAGTTGATTTTATTCTGATTGGGGGGTTTATTTGCAGAGATTATGAAATTATTTATGGATGATGTTTGATTTAAAAAATTGATAAATATTGGGGTGATTTCATCAATATGTAGTTATGCTTGTGATATCCTTGATCCTTGCTTTGTATTGCATTAAATTAACACCCATGTCACAAGTTGACGTTGATTGGAATTCCCAAGTGTAAAGGCTTTAATCCACACATTAACATAACTTAAGGTTATAATCATAATAATATCTTGTTTATGGTAGTTTATTTATGGTTCCAATAATCCCTGGAAACCACTCGTTAAATAAAACAATCCATTAATCCATGACATGTTAAGTCCAACATTCACAATGTGAATTCAAAGAAAACTCATCGAGCATAATCTCTCAATCGCTTAACATCCCTAAATTATAACTCACCCCAATGAGAGATTTACTCATCCATTTAAATGATTAATAATATGGTTATAATTATTATGATGATAAATTAATAAGAGATAAAAATAAAGGGATAGGAAAAAGAGTGGTGCATCAAACACACACACAAACGATAATGAGAATTAAAAATAGACTTTCGATTGAATGAGGAAGAAAAATAAGGGAAGGGGTTTTAAATTGATTTAAACTATTTTTAGAACATTAATAATAAACTATATAATGTGGATTATAATAATATATATTTAAGAAGAAACTTTCATTAAAACATAATTACAAAACACAAACACTTACACGATTACAAATGAAGAATAACACAAAAGTAAATGAAAGGAAGTAAGGAGGAATGGTTTCTCAAGTAAATACTTGAGTATGGAATATCCTAACAAGTCTTTGGAAGATCCTTGGTCTTGAAAACCTATCCTACTTTGCTATGAAATGCCAACTCCTTTGAAGGAGAGGAGGGGGATGTATTTATATCCCAATGAAATGGACTGTTTGCATTCCCAAACTGTCCCACCACATGGATCGACGATTTGGACATCATGACAGAATAATCTAGAGCTATATCCTTATTAAAATTTGTAGATAATAATGTTTTACTACTACTCTAAATATTTGGAGGCATTTTGACTTATGGAACCAAAGTTATGATGGTTTCAATAAAAAATGTTAATCTGTCTATTTCTATCCATGCTTTTTCGATGACCAGAATGTGAATATATTTTTCAATATTAATACCCCTTAAAATCCTAATTATTTCTTCAAAAAATTCTAAAAACTATATATCCTATTTCACACTAAAAAACCTCAGCTTGATTTGATGACTATATTAGGAGACATGTCTTGCATACTGTACTGATTTTAATTCCCGATCAGAATGGTGGGCTGAGTTTAAATGAATCATTTGGCCCCCCTGTATTTGGAGTTGCGACTTGAAATTTTTATAAAATACTCCTTATATTTTCCCTCGAACGTTGGAGAAGAATAAAATAATTTGGACTTCTTTATTGATCCCAGTAATTAAATCTTCATGGATTGTCTAGTTTCTTCATAGATTCTGAAGGCCTTATTGTGTGGCCCATATGGGACTTCAAATGGCAGAATTGTCCCATGATACCTCCTAATGAAATTTTTTATGCTGAATTAAGAATCCTAAAAAACAATAACCACACAATTTGGATCAGTATGGGGAGATTTATAAGTAAAATAGTAAACTGACTCAATTGGACTATTTCTAAAAATGCTCAAAAATTATACTTAGTATTAAAACATTGATATTTCACACAAATTATGCATATTTCATATAAAATTAGTAAATTTAGTATATAATAAGTAATTAAAATATTAATATAATCAACTCCCACACACTTAGTCTTGTGTATGTCCTCATTAGCATCAAATATAAAAACATGAAAAAAATTATTTTCACTCACCATCTAATATTAAAATTTTGTTTTCCCCAATCAGGGATGATTAGAAAATATCCCTCATCCATATTTAATTACACCACAAGTTGTTAAAAAAACAATGTTCCAAAAAAAATTCCTTTTTTTCATGCTCAAATTTATAAATGGAAAATGGTGGCACACAATACTTAACCCTCTCAAGATGATAAAATTAATTTACAGAGCTTCACTCATTCACAACCAAAAGTGAAAATATTAGAGTTTGAAAGAGCTCTAATCTTCCAATACCTATCCAAATCACACAAGAATCAAGAGGTATTTTGAAGGGTTTTTCTGTGGCTATGGGATTGTAGGAATATAATGTCCAAGAGAGAGAGAAGAAGAGGGATACGGAAAAAACAAGGAAAAAGAAATGCACATTTTTTTGAAATGAGACATGAAAGGAAATGGAAACACATATTTATGAGGGAATTAAAATGTGAAATAAGACACAAACGTGGAAGTAAATATGAAGGGAATTAGAAGATGGAATATTTAGAAAACACAAAACTTCTCCCAATGACATAAGAATATAATCCAAGTGTTCATATTTTCCTTTTTTTCACTTTTTTCGAAAGTTGAACTTGAAACAGATCTCACACTCATATCCCAACCCATGATTGATCTCCTCACAACACTAATTTTAGTAGTTATAACAAGATCAAAGGCTGTGAAATAGTGATTTTTTACCTACCCAAGACACAACCCAATTTGTTTTAATTTGTTTTTAATTTTTTATAATTAAATTTTCATTGAACACTTGTCATTAAAATTTGAACAATATGTCATAAGCATATATACATTCCCAAACCCCATTGATGGACAACCTATACCCCACACTAAACTGGGTTATTTCTATCAAGCATATGATAACTCGTTGAAAATCAATAAAAGGTCACCTAAATAATGAAATCCATTCCTCCCACACGTAAATTTCAAAAAATTATGAAATGAAAATCCATGTTTATATTGGGTGGGATAATGTATTGGTCTTGAAAAATACCTATATCATATTATTGCACACTAAAGTAAGAAATTAAGCTCGAAGGTCCACATACTCAAGATTCACAAATGGGGGTGAAAAAAAACACTCATTTTGAAATGATGGACATAGGTGGCCTTGGAATGAAAGATAATTTTTTTCCTCACGATTTGGGAAAATCATTTTACAAATCAAAAATTGAGCATTCAAAATTGGTTGGTTTTGACACAATATTATTTATCCAAATTTATGAGGAAACCAAATTTTTTTTGAGATAAAACCATGTCATTTGACTCCCAAAAATGGTTGGACAAAATTTGAAAATTGGAATGTGAGTAAGTATGAATTTTGTTTGTTCATTTTTTTAAATTTTTAGGTTTTTTGTGTTTTTAAATTACACACCCAAACAAAAGAGAAAGAGTAAATAAAAATGTGATGAGGAAATTGGTAAAAAAATGAGAATGATGGAGGAAGAATAATAAAGAGATAAAGAGAGATAAGAGGATTTAAAGGGAAATAGGTTCCCCTTGGTTTGAATTTGGTGGGTTGTCATCTCCATCTAGTGGTGGGTAAACTATAGAAGTTGGGGATCTGATGGAAGTCGATGTGGATCCAGGATTGTGGGATTTTACCTAAAAAAGAAAAATCATTATTCATATAATGAAAAAATAAAATGAAATTAAAATTTCATAAAAGTAAAAGAAAATATGCGTTGTCTCCCAAGAAGCGCTGCATTTGTTTGTCCATAGCTAGACAGTTGCAGTGGACTACCCATAGTTTGACAGTGGACATGGTATTTTCTCAACTCCAGTGTGCTTCCAGAAAAAATTTTCCTTTGGGAGGCTTGATGATTCATTGGATAATTTCATCCCTTCCTTGTTGTTTCTCTTGCAATTAAACGGGGGTGGAAAGAGAATATGACTATCCTCCCTTTGGTCTTTAATGTGAGGAATGATTTTATCCACAAAGTGATAGTTTTATATTCTTGGAAATTTCGGAAGATGTCTTAATTCTGATGGTTCATTTATGTAAGGTTCATAAAACACCTGACTAGAGTATGAGATCCCAATTGTTTTTGATTCATTTATTTCATCACTTACCGATGTAGTGTAATGAGGATTAGTGGAGTCATAATACTGAATAAATTTTTCAATATCCTTTATATCAATGTTGTTCACCAAAAAATGGTCAATTTCAATATCACCAGTGATCAATTTATTAATTATGGAACAAATCTTTCAACCTTCACTCCCATCAGGACAATATAAACACATTGGTTCAGGGTTCACCTCACATATAACAGAATTTTTAGAATCATGGATACAAAATGTTGAAATTTGGATAATCATATTTGAATAAACAAATGAACATGCTTGTTCGTTTTCCCCATTACCATCCATGTTAGAGTAGTGGAGGCCGGAGGTGAGATGGGATTCCAAAGAGTTTTCAATATCCTTTAGATGAATGAAGTTTTCATTTTTAATGTCAACATAAACTTCTCCATTTATAACTTGGTTAATGAGGATGCAATATTCACAAACTCATCTATTAGTATAATAGGAAGAACATGATGGATTGGGATTCAAGACACTCTGAGAGAGACTTTCAGAAGTATGGGTATAGACTTCCAATTGATTTTCTAATGGGTATCGTATGGATTGAAAATACCAAACATGACCAGTTGGTCACCAAACTCCATGGATACGATGCCAGCATGGACCTCAATTTTGGTTTTAAATGTCATAAGGAAAGGTCTTCCTAAAATCAGAGGATATTGGAAAGAAGTTGACTCACCTTCCATGTCAAGGACATAGAAGTCAGCTGAGAAGATAAGATCATTGACTCAGACAAGGACATCCTAAATTTTTCAATCAGGACTGGCTATGCTTCGATTTCCTAACTGGATGAAAACACCTGTTGGGTGTAAAGGACCTAGACCAAGGTTGGAGAAGATGGATTTGGGCATGAAATTAATTGAGGTTTCTAGGTCTATTAGTGCATCATCAAAGTAGGAACTTCCAATTTGTCATGGAACCGTTAAGGTCACAAGATATTTTCACTTTATGGGAATAGACTGTTGGGTGGAAAAAATTTCAAAGGTCCTAAGTTTCCTCTTGTGGGTGCACAATTCCTTAAGAAACTTGGCATACTTTGGGATTTATTTAATGGAATCTAAGAGGGGCATGCTCACTTCAACACCTCGAAACATTTCCAACATTTCAGGATTGGTTTCAAAGGATTTCTTTGGCTTAGAAACGGCTCTAGAAAAAGGAATTGGGTTCCTAAGTGGAATGGAAGGAGGCGAGGGAATGACTTTAGATTACTTTTTAAGTTTATTTTTCTTTTCATTTTCTATGTCAACATTTAAAGGGGTGGTGGACGACTTATCTTGAGGCATAACAATTTGATTTCATGATATAAGTGAAGTTGAACTTAAATTACCCTTGGGGTTGGGTAATGGTTGAGCTAGGAGTTGAGAAGAATTTGATTGTTGTTCCTGTCTTAGGTGGGATGCAATTTGACCAAATTGGGTTTCAATGTTTTTGAGATCGGAACAGGTGAATGAGGCAAGATCTTACACTGCACTTTCCCATGGTTTCTTGGAAGAAGAGGCTTTTCTAGGATTGGGATTAACTTGATTTTTGTTCTTAGGAAAGTGATTGAATTGGTTTTGGAATTGGGAAGGCTCAATAGGATAGTGGAATACAGGGGAAGGATTGTTCCTTTGTTTTTAGGAACAAAAGGATAAGGTTGTTGGAAGTTACCAACACCTTGACCATATTGAAACTAGTTTGGGTTTTGAGGAAGGAATTGAGGGGGATGAGAGATGGGATTACTATACCTAAGGCCTTTGTTATAGGAAGAAGAGAAGGGCTCAGAGTGAGGTTGGTTGAAGTTTCTAATAAACTGACCAGATTGTTGAGGGTTGGGGTTCTGCTGAGCATATGCTGCATTAATATCCATTGGTCCAAATGAATCAGATTGATCCTATTGAAGTTGCAGACATGTGTCAGTTGGATGAGACAGGGAGCCACAAATTCAATAGTTATTCATAGGCCTAGGGAACATTGATTTTGGATAAGATGAGGTTGGGGCTTTGGTAGCCACAACTAGTTGTATCACAAGACCTGTAAGTTCACTCATCCACTCTGTCATCTTTTTTTGGCTCTATAGATTGACTATCTTGGGATAGTTTGACTTGATCATGTGCTTGAGTATGGAATTGTTGTATGTTCACATCCATGTTTATTAGGATATATCTTACAGCTGTAGGAGTTTTATCAACAAGAGAACCACCACTTGCGGCTTCAATGACAGTTCTCTCCATTGCCAATAACCCCTCATAAAAGTATTTGATCAAGAGTTGGTTAGAGATTTGGTGATATGGGAAAGTTGAAACAAAATTTTTTAACCCCTCCTAGTACTTATGGAGAGATTCACTTGGGAATTGATTAATAGCACTTATTTACTTTGGGATATAAGTAGTACGAGAAACAGGAAAGAATTTCTCTAAAAATAGTCACTTCATGTCATTCCATGTAGTTATGGAACCAGGAAGAAGGTAGTAGAGCCATGACTTGGAAGAGTCATATAGGGAGAAAGGGAATGCTCAAAGTTTTATTTGTTCCTCACAAACCTCTTAAGGCTTCATGGTAGAGCACACCACTTGGAACTCTTTAAGGTGGAGATGCAGATCATCACCGACTAGTCCATGGAAATGAGGAAGAAGATGAATCATACCCGATTTGAGTTTTAAGTTAGACTCTATGTTTGGATATTGAATACCAAGAGGTTGGTAATTCATATTAGGTCCAACAAGTTCTTTAAGTGTTTGTTCCCTAGGATTGGTCATTTCTAATTCAACTGGTTGGACAAGGACTGGTTCTTGAATGAGTTCATTATATCTTATTTTTCTCTTAAGTTGGCGAAGTGTTTTCTCAATTTTTGGGTCAAAAAAATCCTAGGTATTGTTTGGGAGGATATGGGGCATTCAAAAAAGATTTTAGAATAAATAGGAATATGGGTTTGTTTTGTGTTTTTTCGTTTATGATTTTTATAAGAAGGAGAGTTTTTCTTTGTGTTTTTTCAATTGTTTTAAAATTTTGTTTTTTTGGTTTTTTTACAATAACTAGAATCTAATGAATACATAAAGCACTATACCCATCAAAAGTTCCATTTGAAAGCATGGCCAATTGTCTCCTATCAACCAGTCAAGGTTCTAGTGCTCTGCTAATGTGTATAGCATCACCCGGGTCGAATCCTTGGCGATGTTACTTTTTAATAATCGATTGTTTTTAGTTGATTGTACTCTGATTGGGGGGTTTGTTTGCAGATATTATAAAATCATTTATGGATGATGTTTTATTTAACAAATTGATAAATATTGGGGTGAGTTCATCAATAGGTAGTTAATCTTGTGATATCCTTGATCCTTTCTTTGTATTGCATTTAATTAACACCCATATCACAAGTTGACGTTGATTGGAATTCCCAAGTGTTAAGGATTTAATCCAAGCCTTAACATAACTTAAGGTTATAATATTAATCATATATTGTATATGGTAGTGTATTTATGGTTCCAATTATCCATGGAAACCACTCGTTAAACAAAAAAAGTCATTAATCAATGACATGTTAATTCCAACATACACAATGTTAATTCAAATAATTCTCATAGAGCATAATCTCTCAATCGCTTAACATCCCTAAATTATAAATCACCCCAATGAGACATTTACTCATCCATTGAAACGATTAATAATCAGGTTATAATGATTATGATGATAAATTAATAAGACAAAAAAGAAAGGGATAAGAAAAAGAGTGGTGCGTCGAACACACACACAAACGATAATGAGAATTAAAAACATACATTCAATTGAATGAGGAAGAAAAAGAGGGGAAGGGTTTTTAACTTGATTTAAAATATTTTAAGAACATTAATATTATAATAAATAAGGTGGATTAAAATAAGATATATTTAAGAATAAACATTGATTAAAACATAATTACAAAACAAAAACACTTACACAATTACAAAAGAAGAACAACACAAAAGTAAATGAAAGGAAGCAAGGAAGAATGGTTTTTCAAGTAAAAACATGAGTATGGTAGTTTCTCCCAAGACTTTGGAAGAGCCTTGGTCATGCCAACCTATCGTCCTTTTCTCTGAAATTCCAACTCCTTTTAAGGAGAGGAGGGGGATGTATTTATAACCCAAGGAAGTGGACTGTTTGCATTCCCAATATGTCCCTACACTTGTGTCAATGATTTGGAAATTAAGACAACTGAATATCAAGATATCTCCTTCTTCAAAGTTTTATATAATAATGTTGGACGACTACTCTCAACATTTGGAGGAATTTGGACTTATGGAGCCAAACTTATGGCAGTTTCAATAAACAATGTTAAACTGTCCATTTCTATCCATGCCTTTTCAATTTTCAAAATGTGAATAGATTTTGGGATAGTAATATTCCTTCAAATCCGAATGATTTATTCAAAAAATTAGTATATATATATATCCTCTTTTACACTTCAGAATCTCAGTTTTATTTGATGATTATATTAGGAGAAATGTCATGAATACTATACTGCTTTTAATTCCCAGCCAGAATTGTGGGCTGAGATTAAATGAATCTTTTGGGCCCCTCATTTTTAGATTTGAGCATTGAAATTTTTATAAAAGACTCACATTTTCCTACAAACTTTTGAGTAGAATAAAAGAATTTGTACTTCTTGATGGATCCCATTAATTAAATATTCATGGCTGGTCTAGTTTCTTCACAGATTTTGTAGGACTTCTTGTGTGGCCCATATGGGCCTTCAAATGGAATAATTGGCCCATTATCCCTTATAATGAAATGTTTTATATAGAATTAGGAATAATAAAAAATAAAAAACACACAATTTGGATCAGTTGGGGGTGATTTATAAATAAAATAGTAAACTGACTCAATTGGACTACTAAAAAAGCTCAAAATTTATACTTAGTATTAAAACATTAATATTTCACACAAATTATGCACGTTTCATTTAAAATCAGTAAAGGGGGTATATAATAAGTAATGAAAATATTAATAACACCACCTGGTTACACAAATTTGTACACGGATTTAAGAGAACATTTTTGGTGGAATGGTATGAAGTAGGAAATTTAGGACTATATGTACAGATTTTTGGTATTCCAGTAGGTTAAGGATGAAAGAAAACATTATAAAGGAGTCATGTAACTTTTACCAATACCAATGTGTATGTGAGACAATATTACAATGTACATTTTAACTATACATTCAAAGACACCTAAAATAAATAATACTATACTTCCCATTCTGTATTTCCTTACCAAGAAATAAAATTTCATAAAAATAAGGGAGGACATACCTCTTGAATATATTTCATGAATTTATATCTATAAAGTAGTGATACTTCACATCCCACCCCTATCAATTGTATATGATCATGAAACTCGTTTTACATTGAAAATTTGGAGGATCTTTTAAGAGTCTCTCAACACCAAGATGCATTTAAGCACTGCCTATCATCCCCAAATTGAGGGGAAGTCTGAAAGGACTATTTAGAAATTAGAATACATTCTGAGATCCTATTTTCTCAAGTTCCAAGATTCATGGGATTAGTATATACCTATGGTATAATTCACATACAATATTTTTTTCTATTTGAGAATACAAATGGAACTGTTTGATCAGAAGATATTTCATACTCTAACTTGTTGGGAAGTAGTTAGAGAAAGGAATCTAGTAGGCCTGGACCTTATGGTGGAGACAGATATGAAATTATATACGATTTAAAATCATATCATAATAGCAAAATTAAGAAAATATTGATAATTAAATGAAATACTTTGAATTTAAGGTGGGGGATTTTGTATTCATAGAAGTGACCCCATGTAAAAGAGTTTTAAGATTTGGTAAAAGGGGATGTTAATCCCTAAGAATATTTTTCCCTTTAAAATTATAGATATAATTAGAGATGTATCTTACCAATTGGCTATTACACCCATCCTTCCTAAATCACACAATGTCTTACATGTATCATTATTGAGGAAGTAAATGATTGAGTCAATCCACACACTCAAATATGAGGGAATCAAGTTGGAACTTGAATTGTGTTATAATAAAGAGCTTGTACAGATCTTTGACACTAGAGGGAAATTATTGTAGTGTTGGACAACTCAGTTGATGAAATTACTTTGGGGGAATCACAAACTAATAGAGGAAACATGGGATACTAATGAATATATGAGGAATAATACCCACATTTTTTAGTAACTAACATGTATCCCAATTTCAAGGATGGAATTATGTAGGGTTGGTTGATAATTTTATACCAAGACCTTACTCTGGTAGGTAAATAATACATATTGAAAACTATTGAACAATATGAAACCTAAAGATCCTTTTTTCATGATAGTATTTGAAATTAATATTTCTAAATTCTAAAATTTATGTTTTATGAAAATGATGTCATATTGGGATTAATTATGTTAAAATTATATTAGGGTTATTTTTTTGGGTATTTTTTTAAAATAATTGATTTCTAGGTGAGTAATGAAAAATAAAGTTTTTACTAAAATTATAAATTTATATATGAAAGACCTAAAATTTCATAATACCTTGTAATTGATAGAAGTTTTAAGAAGTAAAACTATAAATTTTAAAATATTTTTTTTTTGAATTTATAAAATCTATGATTAACATTTTAAAGACATATGTAATAATTTTCAATAAAAATTATTTTGGTTTATTATTTTAAGTAAATGTTATTTTTTTAAAAAATTTGGGTTTATATTTATTTTGAAAACAAATATATTTTATTTTATTTTATGAAAAACCAATTTATTTCATGAAAACAAAAATAACTGAAAATTTATTCTATATATAAATTTTATGTTTAAAAATGTACATTTTCTAAAAATAGGGGTTTTTATATATTACATGCACTAATATTAAAATTAATTTTTATTATCACTTTTATAAATTGAATAAAATAAAATTATTTTTTATTCCTAATTATAATTTTCAAATTATGTAATTAGGGAAATTTCATTTTTTGTCATAAAATAAAGTCACCAAGGTAAATATGAGTTACCGTAGTAAAATAGTTATTTTTCAAGGAATAATAGTTTTATAAATATTTTTTATTTTTAAATGGATCTATTTTAAAATTAATACTATAATATAAAGTCTCTAAATATATAAAAATAATTTAAAACGTTTTTAATTGATATTAATGTTAAATAAGATTAAGAACACAAAAATTATAACACCATCTTTTAAAAAATAGTTTTTTCTATACATCATATGTTTTGGATTAAAAGAAATTTTTATCATATTTTTAAATTTAATTTGGTTATATTAAGCCTAAATTTGGATTTATCACATTAAAATTTGGAAATAAGAATCATATTATATTTTTCAGTGAAAAAAAACAATGATTAATATTTAATCAAGATTAATAAGTGTTAAAATGGGTAATCTAATGTGGATCTAATTTTAATAAATCAATTTGACACTTATACCTTTTAGAATAACTTTTTTAGGTCAGAAATTCAAACATACTTGTCTCTCCCACACTTCCCCACCTAACTTTCCAAACCCAAAAAACTCACATAACCCCATGTGGCACCAATCTTATCCCATACCTAACTTTAGTTTCCATGGAAAAGCCCCTCTTTTTCACCTATAAAAGGAACTCACTACCACCCATTCTATCATCCATCTCTACCACAAGTTCATTGATCCTTAAGTTACCTTCCCTCTCCCTCTTTAAATATATCCCAATATGTTTCAAATGTTCTAAGGAGTCCTCTAGATATTTAGTAAGATACATAGCAATGTAAGGGTTTTCATTCCATCTCTTTTCTTTTTAATTGTAATTATTTTTTATAATACAATTTACACATATTTCAATGATTCTAATTTCATATTATTATCTCTCAATTTATATTTTTTAATGATATACTACTTATCCCCACTTATTATAGCCTTTTTTCCGAGTCGTGATTATTCCAACCTAAGGGTTCTCATTCCAAACCTTCCATTTTCATTTAAAAACCCTTATTGTAATTTCATCGTGCTTGGAATTATCACCCATTTGATATATTTATAATGAGATTTTATATCATTAAATAAATTTCCAAAGCTGTGATAATTTCAAAAAATCCTAAATTTTGGAAATTAAAAAGTGTGTGGTTTTCTTAGCAATGATATCACAGTATAGATACTACCAAGTGGATGCAACTGTCACACAAATTTAAGTAGTGGTAGTCACCCTGAAAAAGGAAAGTTGACTTTCAAATAAATATTAACTTTAGTGAATAATGATTGGTCTTAAGGCTACATACATTTCTAGACACTCCAAGGGGATATGCTTTGTATAATTCAATTTATCTTAATAAATCATAATGAAGGTTTTTCCTAACTTTTATATAGTCTTCTACTAGTGAAAACTATTGAACTCAATTACTATCTTCTCTGTATAACCCAACACTTTGAAAAAACACCTTTGACACTACCTTATACTTGTTAATTTGATAAGGGTACTTCTTATTACATTTATAATACCCTATAGTTTTAATGTTGATTATGTATTGTTTAACCATCGACCTTCATTATATGGATGGCTTATGAACATTTTATCTTAAATCATGACTATGAAATTATTAATGTTTTGTATATTTTTATATCAATACAGATGTTTGTTGGTTCCAACATAAAGTTGATTATTTTCTATATTAATATTCATATTTTTTTATAGTGATTTCACTGGACATGAAGAAGTGATGGGTGGGCCCAATGTTATATATCCACTATATGCATCAGTTGACCTCATGGGAAAAAATATTTGGGTTTTTGGTGTATGACTACATAATGAAAGAATTATTTCTTGGTTAGGGAATTGATAAAAATAATGATATATTGGTTACAAACATTATAATAAGAATAAGTTTTTGACTATGGCCTTTATAGAAAAGATCAATATGTCCTAAATTTTGTATTCCATCACCATGAACTCAATTACTATTATTTATGTGAATATTTTCATTTCTATGCTATCCAAAAATATTTTTCATGTTCAAGAAATTGATTATATGGAATGTTTATTGATTATTCACTCTTCTATCATATATATATATATTCTTATTATGATAGCTTATGTTTCACTTATACACTTACTTAGAATTTGAGATCACCCTTCTTATGCTTACATTTCCCTAGGGTCCCAAGAAGTGATCTTCGAATAAATTATGGGATGTACTAAAAGGAATAATAAAGGTTCAATAAGTTTGTATACTATATTTTGATATTCCAATTTACTATATAAATCATGTATGTATCTATTATTAAAAGACTATTAAACTATTAGGTTCTTTGTGATGCAATCCTTATATTTTTTACCAATGTAATAAACTAACCACTGACTCCGAGTTACTAGATATTGGGTGTTATAATTGTGATTTTAAAATAACCTTTTATGATATAATTGATATTTTGGGGACTTCTGGGGAACTTGAGGGTTATAACACTAATTTTTCAAAAATTAGTGTTTTACCAGTGGCTATTTTTAGGGTATTGGATCCATGTGATCATGGTAGAACAGTTGAAGCATAGTGAGATATGGGAGCTCTAGTAGTGATGAATGAACTTTAGAGAAATTATTTCCAAAATAGAAATTCTCAATAATTAAAGGAATGAAAAATTATATTAAGGGAAGTAAACAATGAATTTATACTTAGTTTCTAGGTGAGGATACTCCACATGAAATTTACTTTGAAACTTCACACTTAGGATGATATTTTTTGTGGGATTGGGATCTAAGTAAAACTAGGAATACACTATAGAGATAAGTATGAGGATCATAAAAATATTGACATTGATTTTTTCCATGCTATCATCATTGACACTCTACTCTATCTGGGTGATATGTTAGAGTTTAGACTAGATATTCCTCTGAGTATCGATGAATTCAAACTAGCCTAAGACAATGGTGGATGTGTTCTATGGAATCTTTACGAATGGTGAAATGTCATTATTATGGTTGTTCAATGCTAGTGTGATGATATTAAGTAATAAGGGAGGTTAATATCTCTCTACTAAATAAGAATCAGGATATGTGATATGATTTCATTTCTTGGGTGACCTGTAGATTTGAATATCTTGTGGTATATTTTCTTGTGTTGGGTAATGATCGAACCTGATGGACTTGTTTCCCTCTTATTAAATGGTATTTATTTATTAGATAATACATAATCCTAGTGTGATAGTGTTATTCAGTATCACTAAGTGAAATATCTTGGATATAATAGATCATTGGTTGGATGTTCTCATTGGCTATAGTGATTAGCCTTATAATGATGATTACTTTACATAAAATAAAGGGGCATTAGAGATATGGATGAGGTGATTGAACATTATTATATTGTTATTAATTTTCATTTATAATTGAATTATTCTATGATTTTTTGTTGAATTATCATCGATATCTTATGAAATTTCAATTGATGATTATCTTTACCATTAGAGTATGGATTATTAAATGGTATTTCAAGTTAACCAGTGATCCTTTGTGTTGTTGATATTATGTGGTTGTTTCGAGCATCAATGATTGTTATGTTTCATGATAACTCATGAGGAGTGGTTGGTGAGGATGTTGGTTGTGTTAAAAAATATATGAATGTAGAATCCTTCATCTCTTCATTAATATTGGAAGATTTAGGCTCCTTCTTGTGATAAATTTCAAAGGATTATCAAATGTATATAAATTTTTTGAGATAGTCTCATGACATGGGATGCTGATATCATGGATATTGTGATTTAGATAGTTCAATAGTTAGGTAAGTGGCTTGTTTTAATCAAATTATGAGGATACCAATAAAAAATATTAATATTATGGGTATTCCACCATGTGTTAATAGTTTCTAGGAAATGTGATGATTATGTCAAGATTATTGGACATCTCATGTTCAGTAGGAAATTGAATTTATATTGAAAGGAACCACCATGATGGATAGCATTATGGGGAGAGATATAATTTTAACATTTTTTCCTAAGATTTTGGGAGGTTTTATAGTAGTTATGGTTGATTAGTTTTCTATATATTGTTTTAAATTTGTTAGTTGTACATTATTAGAGTTATCCTTCTCCAACTATGGGAGATTGATGAATGTGATGAACTAGTTTTTTGTGGTATGTTTCATTTCAAGGGAAAAATTTTTTAAGGTGGAATGATGTAATATAATTGTATCCACAACAGTAATCATTTGAATATGATTAAAATTAAACAATTATTTCAATGAATTTATGTCCATAAACACTTATTTAAAATTTTAATTAAGTGATTAAGTGATATGATTGGTATCCTTTAACCATTTTTCCTAAAAATATTAATTTTTACTTAAAAAGGAAAAAATATTAAATTTTCCTTATTTGGAGTGTTGGATTAGAAAATTGTTTACAAAATTGAGTCTAAAATGCAGTGTTTACCATAGGGTTTCCATTTCATAACTTTTGGATGAATTTTAGTTAGTTCACAATGGTGATGAATCATTTTTAATTAATTATTAAAAATGGGAAATATTTTGTTATTTCCATGTATTCCTAGTAATACAAATTATATTCATACTTTATAAGAAATATTTAGGGAAATAGGGTTTTTAGGAGTGTGATGGACATAGATATGGGCTACTGGAGGAAGACCTGATTGAAGTATCAATAGATTTTTTTTCCAAATGGTATGGTTCTTTATACATTTTAATGTCATTTTTGCCTCTGAATTCTCTCTCTCCATTATCAATTCAAACAAATCGATTTACTTCTAAAATTTAAGCATGTTAAACTAGAAAACATGATCTAAATAATGGTTATGGTTTGGTTAAAATGTAAACAGTATATTTCAATAAAATCTAGAGAGAATTTTGGATTCCTGAAATTTATCAATAGATTTTAGAAGATTAAGACATAGAATCATGAAACAATATTAAATTATGTTGATCTATGTCTCTAGAAATTTATAAAAACATTTTATTATTTAATTTGGATTCAAACTTATATAGATATTTTATGGAGATGTAAAATTACTCTTTTTGGATAATTTCGAGATGCACTGAAATCTATAAATCATTATAAAACAAGACATATAATCCTATATAGTTATTGAAAATGGATATCTAATGGTACTAATTTTTATTTAATCCAATAAATTAAATTAAATGTTATCTTAGAGATATATTTTTCCTATTTTAAAATTTCTATAAGATTTATATACCTTAATGACTGATTCATGATTTAAAAATTATGTTTTTGTGATACTAAAATCAAGACAATGTAGTTAAATAAATTTGGATAAGAAATGAATATTCATATCACTATAAATTTTCATAGATATTGGATGAGGGAATCATCAGTAAAGAGTATGATAAAAATATTATGGTTTTTTTATTTTCCATAAAACAAGCTTTGTTGAGCCATGTCAGCCCAAGATGAGGTCATATTGAATGATGATCCATGTGGCTATATTACCATATAGATGCATGATGTAACACCACATAAAATATAATACTTTAATGTTATAATAAATTATTTTACATGAAGAACTAAATGAAAATTAACTATTATATAATTGAAATGTGACTATTATAATATACATATTTAATGAGTGGATAAAAATATAAGTAAACATATTATAAAATCAATACAGGAATTATAAGAAATGGAAAAATTAGTATAAGCCTTAAATATAAAGCTCATTTTTCAAATCATGGAAGGGAGGTTGATTATTTAGATTTTTCCCTCTACCCATCCCTAAAAAAATTCCAAAAAGTGTGTCTTGAAAAAAATAATATGTAGGAGAAGTTCAATATCGTAGACATCAATATGAGATATATGTTTACTAAATCACCACCCACGACAACCACTATTACTTATGTTATCCTTATGTCTTATGCATAAATATTGAGGTGTTATGTAAGTATAGGTTAATATGATATAAACATATAATTATCCATGTACTAAATTATTTATATATAAATTTAATTTTTATACTTTATGAATTTATACTTTTATTGAAAAATAAGGGATATTTTTAATACAAATTTATTCAATTAATTCAGCTAAATTACTAATAAGTTTTTTATGCATAGAAATGTTTTTTACTAAAAAATTACCTTTTATGCAATATGAATTTTATTTTAATAAAATTAAATATATTATGGTAAAATTATGATAAAATATATTTTTCATATTAATAAAAACTAACACTAATTTTATTAGTAATTGATAGAAAAATAATAAAAATAACAGTTAATATTTTAAAATTCATTTTTCTACAATAATTTTTTTCTATATATCTTATGTTTTAATTTTAAAGTTACTTTTCTCATATTTATAAATTGAATTAGATAAAATGGATTAAAAAATAATAATAATCAAGTACAAATTTATTAATAATTATTATCTTATATTTTTATTAAAATAACAATTACCATGGTAAAAAAATTAATCAAGGTCAATATGGGTAAAAAGTGGTAACTTAATGTGGCCCAAATTTTTACAAATTAACATAAAAATTAAACCTTTAATAATATTTTTTAGATTATAAAGTTATATCTATATGTCAGACCATCCTTTACTCATATAAATCACCTAAAACCCATGAGATTCTATCTTTACTCCTTAACTAAATTTAGTTTCCTAGGAAAAGTCCCTCAATTTCACTTATAAAAGGATCTCACTTTCATCCACTTAAAACCACACTTATCCTTATAAATTAACTTGAAAAACTTTTATATATATATTATAATCCACTTTCACTTTTTTCATCCCTTGTTTAACAAAAATTTCCCATTCATCTATTTCTATGTGGTCTTTCCATAGAAGATTCAAGTCCTCAATGTGAGTATTAGGCACTCCCTAACAATTTATTCTCTATATTTTTCCTAAAAACCTATTTTGACCATACTAATAAAAATAATTCAATATAATTATTATATTTAATTATTATTATATTAATTTAATACAAATTATCCATATCCCTTCCATCCATTAAATAATTAAAATATTACTCATGTTATGTGCAAACTACCTCCAGCCCAAACGACATATATCATTTTTAACCACTCTATTACAAAAATGGTTATAATAATAAATTTTATGAATACAAATAATATTTATGAAATGATTATTATTCTAGAAATAAAAAATATACATTATATTAATATCTAACTCATTATTAAAATACCACCTTTTGTTCATAAGAAAATAACGAAACAAGATCCTCACTGGTTTATTATTCACGAATCATAACTAAAACTCTCATGGAATGAAATTAGATATTTTCATATCACCATAAAAAATATTCTTGTAAATTAATATATTAATGATGAAATTGGGATCAAAATATGGGGATCAATAATGAAATTACGCATAATGTGTGAAACATTCAAGATCACTAACATCAGATGATAAAAATAAACAATAACTAACTAATAAATGTACGATGAATGATCATAATTAAATATTATAAAATATAATTGATTTTAATAATTATATGAAATAATTTATTATTATTTTAATCTTTATAATACATTTGGTTAAATCATATATGTGATGTTAGGAGTAAAACGTAATAGTTTTCCTTCCAATATCATTTTTCAATTTGAGATTGTTAAGTCTAAGTTTCCATCTAGGGAAATTGCACGATGTTTCTCTATAAAACCAATTATATTATATACTCCATTTTTTTCATTTCATTATAAAATTTCACATCCCCTTTGGTTTATAATTCCCTAAAATTGATACTTATAGGAGAAACCAACCATACTTGCACTTTTTGGTCGGGAGTATTTCTGTTAAATGTCCATATTATTTATTTTTTCATGGACACACTTATATCTACTTATATGATTTATTAAGGTCATTTTTGATGAAATTTAATTTCTTTACCAAAAGGAATATTCTTTTAACATTTTTGATATTTTCAATTTCAACTAACTCTGACCTTCTTTATAAAATGTTAAAGGAATCACCTTTTTAAATATTTTATATAAAACACTTTTTTTCATTTTCATTAGTTTTCTTTAATAAAATTCCTCACCAATGTTTCATGTTTGTCTAGAAAAAATATATATTTACCTTGTTTTATGAAATATTTTATTTTGAAATAAAATCTTCCAAATATATAAAAGTTACTTCTTCTTTTTTTCAATGTAATTTTTAATGGTGTTATAAAAGTTTTTTTTTCATCTATGTCAACATCATTTAATGATTATTATTATTCTATAGGAACATTATCTAATGATACCATCCACTTTATTTATCTATATGAACTATGATAATGTGTTTTGGATATTTTCATAAAACCCATTTCTTTTTCATGAGTTAATTAATCTATTATGTAATTAGGAATGAATTCAAGTTCTTGTGAAATATATATATGCATGATTTATAATGTCATGATGGATGGGTATGTTATATCCATTGAATTCATTGAGTAATGTTTTATACCTCATGAGATCAAAATGGATCACAGGTGGTCAGCCAAGCCCAAGGGAACATGGATGGTAAGCCCAATCCCAAGGGTATATATGTGGTAAGACTAAGCCTAATAATGTATATAGGTGGTTATTCCAAGACTAATATATTATGAAAAGGTGGATGAAATTGTCCTTTCTAAAATGAAGGTTGTTTTGGTTTACCTTGATTTTAGTCCCATGGTCTTATTCTTTAAAAATTATTGCATTATGAATTATTCCTATATTATGGTCACATATTATTGATTCATGACTCATGTTTTATGCTATGAATAAATAATTATGTCTTAAACCTTTTTAGAAATTTTATGATTTCCTTATGATAAATTCCTAAACTTTGACTATATTATTATACCCACATGTTTATTTATGCTCAAATATGATATTTGATTGATGAAATTCATGTTTACCCTTAAGGAACATCTAAGATCACCAATTTAATGTTTCCATTACCCATATTATGAATAAGAATATTAAGTATGAAATGTATATAAGGGTACCCTGTATGAATAATATTTATGGGTGTAACACTCGGTGATTTTAAAATATATTTTCCCCTTAATATAAATTTTTTGTGTTTCATAGCTCACGATGCATGAAAAATAGAAATTATGTAAATAATGATATAAAACTAAAATAATAGAATACATTACTAGATAGTTAAATTAAATTTGATAAATAAATTATTATCAAATTCACTTATAAAAATACAATTGATTCTAAAGAGACTGTTTTGAATGGTTTTGTGGAATTATATATTTTCATTAAATTTACAACTTTTTAGGATTAATATTAATAAATTTTATTCATAAAATTATGGTAATAATTAATAAAATCCATTAAGGACATCCATGAAATGGTTAAGTAATGAAAAATAATTGTCACGACCCATCCCTCAGGGCCCGTGTTGTGACTACCCCAAGCCTTCCTTCCATAGGCCGTGGGTAGGCGACTAGCATTGGAAAGGCATATAAAAAAAATAAAGGCATTAAATTTAAACCTGTACACACATAGACTTGGTAAAAAACAAAATAAAACCCAAAAGTAGAACTACTGATAGTAAAAGTGTGAAATGAAAGTAAAAGGGCCAGTATACAAATACAACATAAAAGAAAGTACAAAAAAAGGAAAAAACATGATCTGAAGGTCATCAACCAAGGGTCCTACCTCATGGTAGGTATAGCTCATAGTCATTCATCACTGCTACACCCATGTCTGTCAATCACCTCCGTGCATTGTCTTGCCCTTGCTCCCCAATTCTCAGTCAAGCTGTCTTTCATCTACACAAGACACAAAAAGGTGAGAGTGAAGACCATGTAGGGGTGAGTATAAAAATACCTAGTAGGGACCCTGAGACCCCTAAAGGTCTCCCAAAATTCCACAAAGGTAAAACCACAAAGCATGATCTCAATCCCAAAGCATAAAGTAAAAGACAGCTCACACCAGATATACAACTTAGAGAACATAAATAAATATGATCAGTCTTGAGGTAGATCATTTTATTCTATTGAGAGGTTCTACTAATGATCCATGATGGGTCACTATACTGTTGATCCACAAAGGGTCACTCAATTGGTGATCCATAGAGGTTCTCACTACTATCGATCCATAGAGGGTTGCTCTCATGCTGATCCACATGGGTTCTCTCTATTTCTAATCCACAGAGGGTCGCACTGTTGATCCAAAAAGGGTTTCTCTCATGACGATCCACATAGGTTCACTCTATTGCTAATCCATGGAGGGTCACACTGCTGATCTATAAAGGGTCGCTCTCATGCCAATCCAAGGAGGGTCTCTCTTCACTTGACATCCATCCACTGGATTCCCACAGTTACTGTGCTTGAGTTCCATAGGTTCTTCTCCTTAAGATACTGGTTGTACCTCAACTACCACGAAGTCCCATGAAGAAATAACCAAAAATACTAACTTGTCGTAACGTTTCTAATGCGACAGATGGAGTGTCAATCAGATGCCCAGTCTGTAATATATAGGCAAAAAGGGTAAATAGGGCCTAGTTAGATTCGAGTTTGATCCAACCCATCCATAATCCAACTTCTACCAAAACTCAGGTGGAGTATCTTAAAAGAACCTCCTCATCCCAAGGGTCCCAATTCCACAGACGATGCATTAATCAGATGACTGGATTACGAGATATATCAGTTTTAGTGAAATGGGACTGGTCGGGTCTGGGTCTGGCGCGACTCACGAGTTCAGCCCAGTTCGTGGGTCCAGCCCACATGGGGGCTGGTTCTCCCAGCTGGTGGTGCCAGCGAGGTGCCTTCCCTCTTTCTAAAACAACTGGAAGGATCCAGCCATTGGTGTCCAGCCGAGTGGTTGCTCCATCTCCCTCACGCGGCACATCAGCGTCACGCCATTCCACCTGCTGCGATGCCTCAGAGCGCCGCTTCTCCACACGGCCAGCACAGGCTGGCCACCACTTCCGCACTAGTGGCTGCTACCATGTGACACCAGATATGCTTCAGTGGTCCATTTTCTTTCTTGTTTGTGCCTACAGGCCTCCCGAGTTTCCGCCTTCACTGCGTAGCCCGTAAAATTGCATTGCCGCCACATTGCTCAGTCACCCACAAAGAATGTACAAAAACCAAGAGCAACGAAGGGTCTGGGCCTTGTTTGGATTGGCATGCACCCTCTGCATTAGTGTTTTATCAGAGGGGTGGAATAATAATCAAAAAAAGTTTAAAATTATCCCCAAATTCAAACCGTGGAACAGCCACCCATATGAACAAATAAGACGCAGACCAACCCGTTAGTCAGTTGATCTGCGTTCATTGTATTTTCCAAGAATGTATGAGAGGAATCATAAAAAATTTTAAAATCAAATTAATTCCCCTACCTGGAATTGATTTTGTGGATGAAGGAGAAGATCCACATTTGTAGATGTTCCACATTCGTTGGTGCTCATCATCGCCCGTTGATCTCTAGATCAAATCGTCCAATGATCATTGATAGATCATTGTTCTTTGTTGGAGGGTGATGTCGCCAATGTTTCATCAGAGCTTCCTCCTATGGTTTCCAATTTGTTCTCCAATGTTTTTATTAAATAAAAATAAATCTCTATGTTGAATTCATTAATGGGGTTCATTAATGAACCTTAATTAATGTGCCAATTAATCACATGAACGACGTTGTTACAAAAATAAGGTAATAGGTCATTAAATGATTCTCATTTAATGACCGTCATATCTCTGCGGTCCTGCCAATTGTTTCTCAACAATTATAAAAAGATAAAATAACTCAAAGAGTTATTTTATTATTTTTCTGAAAAGTCCAAAAATTATCTTTTTTGTCTGACCCTTTCTGGTTGAAGTTAAACTCCGTCTAAGTGAATCCCAGCTCTGTGAATTCAAAGGTGGACTCGGATTTTCAATTCGATCATCGATTGAAAATATAGAAAAACCTTCTCAAACGTTTACTGAACATACCTTAAAAAAAGTTCAAAATTCTATTCTGGGATCTCTGGGCCTCAAGAATCACGTGTTGTTGATTTTTGCAGTCTTGTAATAATTCCATATAATTAAAAATATTATATGGAATTTCCAGTTCTCTAAATTCTCTCCACCTTAGGGATTTACGTCCCTATAATCCACGAAAAAGATAATGAAACAAATGGGGGTATAGAGCATGAATCTGAGCCTCCCGCTCCCATGTTCTCTCCTAGAAGTTCCCGTGATGCCACTGAAATCGCACCCGAGGAATTGACCACCCTCGTAGGACCCAATACTTTTGATCCTCTATCTCCACTGGGAACTCTGCAAATATTTCCCCATAATCAATGTCCATATTTCCTTAGTCGATGACATATGATGGGTCATGCACATATCTCCTCAGCTAAAACACATGGAATACATTGGGCACCTAATGCATCCGTGGGAGAATAAGTAGGCAGTAAACCACCTCACCAACTCTACTAAGAATATAGAAAGGTATGATGAATCATAGAGATAACTTGCCGCCCAGCCAAACCTTCGCAATCCTCGTTGGGGTGAAAACTGAAGGAAAACATGGTCTCCCTCCTTAAACTCTACGGTTCTCCGTCTCCTGTCAGCATAAGACTTTCCCTGCTCTAGACAGTCTTCATCTGGTCCTAGATGACCTGAACCTTATTAGTGGTAGTTTGTACCAACTCTGGACCCATAAGTGCTCACTCCCCTAGGTCTGTCCAGCATAGAGGTGATCTACATGGTCGCTCGTACAAGGCCTCAAATGATGATATGCCAATGGTGGAGTGATAATTGTTGTTGTATGAAAAATCCACCAGTGGTAGGTGGTCCTCCCAACTGTGGCCAAAATATTGGATGCAAGAATGAAGCATGTACTCAAGTTTCTGTATGGTCTACTCTGTCTAACCATCTATATGAGGGGGAAAAGCGGTGCTCAAGCTTAGCTGATTCCCGAACACCTCTTGTATTCCCTTCCACAACTGGGATGTAAAATGAGTGTCACGATATGAAACGATCCTAGATGGTTCCCCATGAAGTCATACTATCACATAGACATAGAGGCATCCCAAGCCCTCTACTGATCCCTGCTCTTGGATGGGTAGGAAGTGATCTGACTTGGTGAGTCGGTCAACGATCACCCAGATAGAGTCATGGACCCTAGACGTATGTGGTAACCCGTCAGGAATTCTATCAAGATATCCTTCCATTTCCACTCTAGTACCTCAATTGGCTGAGTCAAGCCTACTAGAACCTGGTTCTCGACCTTCACTTGCTGAGAATTGAGGCATCGTAAACCAAACTCTGCCACTGATTTCTTCATCCCTGGACACCAATATTGACGTCATATGTCCTGGTACATATTTTCCTCTCCAAGATGTACTGCCAAATGTGATTTATGTAACTCCCTCAACACATCCTCCTAAAACATCACTAGTACCATGGAACATCCTCTAAAAAGGACGACGTGCTCCCCACCTTTCAAAAATCCATTAAGAAAATGTCCTAGGGATATCTGAGCACGTCGGGTCTCAAATTCAACATCCCCAAGCTGTGCCTCCCGAAATATCTGATGAAGTGGGGGAGTGATAGTCATAGACTAGAGGTATGCTTCTCCATCCCTATCCACAAAGGATATTAGCAACGTGGCTAGCTTCTCTGTCATCTTGCTCAGTAAGTGTAAAACTGACCTCTTGTTGTGTGCGCTGCTACTACGTTTCCCTTCCTAGGAGTGTAGACTATCTCAAAGTCATAGTCCTAGAGGAACTCCATCTAGAACCAATGTCTCAGGTTCTAGTCATTCTATGAGAAGATATACCTAAGATTCTTGTTATCAGAGTAGACAATAAACCGTTCACACATTAAGTAGTGTCGACACATCTTCATTGCAAAGACCACTACTGCTAACTCCAGGTCATGGGTCTCATAGTTATACTCATGTTTCCTCAACTATCATGATCCTTAGGAGATCACCACTAGCTCTTACATTAGGAAACATCCCATTCCGGCCCCTGATGTGTCGTAGTAGACTACATACCCAATGACCTCTTCTGGTAGCCTCAAGATGGGGGAACTCATTAGTCTCTAACTCAACTCTTGAAAACTCTGCTCGCACCTCTCCATCCATATGAAGGGTTGTCCCTTATTTTTAAAAGATGACAAGGGTGCTTCTACTCTGTAAAATTTGGGTACAACTATCTGGTAGTACCCAACCAAACCTAGGAAACTCCACACCTTAGTCACGCTCCTGGGTGGCTCCCAAGCAAGCACTGCCTCTATCTTCACCGGATCCACCGCAACTCCAGCCTCTGAGATAATGTTTCCTAGAAAGTGGACCCATCATATCCAAAATTGGAACTTTGAGATCTTTCCATAAAGATGGTACTCTCAGAGTGTATCCAATACTATTCGTATATGTGTAGAGTGCTCCTCCTCCGATGCGGAGTACACCAAGATATCCTCAATGAAGACCACCATGGTGCAATCGAGGTAAGGCTAGAAGATCCTATTCATGAGTCCCATGAACACTACTAGGTCATTTTTCACACCAAAAGTCATATCCAAGAACTCATAGCATCCATACTGATATCTGAAGGCTATCTTCGGTAAGTCCTCATCCCACACCTGAAGGTGATGATAGCCTAATTTGAGATCTATCTTCGAAAACAACCAATCTCCCTTCAACTGATCGAAGAGACAATCAATCCTTGGAAGATGATACTTGTTCTTCACGGTCAGCTAGTTCAAGCACTGATAGTCTACATAAAGACTCAAGCTCCCATATGCATTCTTGGAGAACAAAATTGGGGTTGTCCATGGGGAAGCACTGGGCCTTACGAACCCCTTACTCTACAAGTCCTCCAACTGCACCCTAAACTCACGAAGCTCCACCAGAGCCATCAGATATGATAGTGTAGATATCAGTGTCATCCCAGGGTACAATTAGATGTAAAATTATACCTATCTATGAGGAGGTAGTCCTAGAACACCCTCAAGAAAGACTTCTATATACTGTTCCACCACTACAAGATAGCTCGAACTCCCCTCATCAGCAGAACCGATGGTAAGACTATCCAACTGATGAGTGATCAGCTGTACCCTCCTCCAAGAAAGTATATCCTATACTGCAAAGTTTCCCTCCTCTCTGGTGAAGGAAAACATAATCCCATCCTCACGGACACACTGCAATTTGCACCTAAAACAGTCAATCTGATCATGGACCATGAATAACCAGTCTATACCCAAGATGACATCGTAAGGCCACGATGCTACTACAAAAAGATCCTAGATGAAGCTATCACCTCTTAGAGTAATCTCACACTACTAGCACCAGTGTGTAATCATCGAATCCTCTCCCGTAGGAGTCTCTAATCATAAGTATCGAGCCAAAGACTCCGCCAAAATCTTCAAGCTCCAAGTGAGATCCATAAAAATAAAATAGTGACTGGAACCTCTGTTTATAAGAACTGCAGCTAGGGTTGAGTAGACATAGATCGTAACTCAAATCATATCTAGAGCGTTGTGGTCATAGGCCTCGACTGCCTGAAACTGAGCTCGTCCCTATCCACCTATTCCCTGTGGTTTGGGTGGACCGCCTGGTGGTGGTGGTGGTAGTACCTCAAACCATCACCCACTGACAGATGCACGAACTGCTCCTCTTCCACATCCGCCGCCCTATATACCTCCTTTCTAGAATCTTTGAATCTACCTCAGTGGTCCTTCGACTTTCTTCTGATCATCAGTATGATGATTCAGGCAATCACGAGACATGTGACCCTACCCACCGCATGAGTATCATAGTCTACTTCTAAATACGCATATAGCATAGAGTCGCTGGTATGAACTCTTCCATGAAGAGTCTCTCAAAGTCCGTCCAGGAAAGAGTTGTCTCCTCGTGTGTTTGGAGTGCTAGGCTCCACCATCTCCTTAAAGTTCCCTGAAAGAAGCTTGCAGCTAGGTTCACCATTTGGTCTGCTGGTTTCTCAAAGAAGAGGAACACTTGTGCCACAGCTTCCAGCCAGTCCTCAGCTACATGCGGGTCTACCTCCCCTCGAAACCTTGGAGGACTCTATCTCTGGAACTCATGCAATGTGCTCAGTCGGCGTGCACAGTCTGCTGGTGGGACTGGTGGAAACTTCTGCCCTATGGGTGGTGGTGGTGCTGGTACACCACCTGAAGGTTCTATCGCCATAAGAGGACCCTACACCAACGCATCATCACTCAGTGGCCCGTCATTGTGATCTCTCACTAGAATCCTGGCTGGTTGTCTACGCAATGACATCTTGTAAAGAAACATATGCACCACAATAAATAATTTATATCAGGTGAGATGACTTAAATGAGATCAAAAGGAAAACATTTTCAAAACACACACAAATTTTTTTTTTCATGTATCGAGTAGGAAATCCAAATTCAGGGTCCTTGTGTATGGATACATTGGCCTCCATACCAACACTAGACTCCCCGAACTGTAATTTGAACTCAAGACACTTAACAATATTGCTCCATTGAAAAACACAGAATCTTAGTTCTTCTGGTAGAACTGAATTCCCTCTGATACCACTTTGTCACAACCCGTCCCTCGGGGCCCATGCCATGACTACCCCAATCCTGCCTTCCATAGGCTAGGGGTTAGAGACTAGAACCAGAAAGGCATACCCAAAAAAATAATGGCATTTCCTTTAAAAATGTACACAGATAGAGTAGGTACACAAAGAAAGAAAACCAAAAAGTATAACTACTGATAGTAAAAGTGTGAACGTAAAGTAAAAGGGCCATTATACAAACCCAATTGAAAAGAAAGTACAACAAAAAGGAAAAAAATGTGCTCCGAAGTTCTTCCACCAGGGGTCCTACCTAAAGGGTAGGTACAACTCGTCGTCTATCGTCACTACCACTCCCACGTCTATCAATCAAATACAAGAACCATCTAGCCCTAGCTCCCCAAGTTTGAGTTAGGTTGTTCATCGTATGCAAAAGACACAACAAGGTACGAGAAAATCCAATGCGGGGTTGAGTATATCAATACTCAGTAGGTACCCTGAGACCCCTGAAGGTCTCCTAGAATTACAAAAAGGTAGAACCACAAATAATGATCTCATTCACAAAGCATAAAGTAAAAGATATCTCACACCAGGTATACAACTTAGAGAACAAGAATAAATAAGATTAGTCTTGATCTAGATCATTTTATTTTGTTGAATGGTTCTACTACTGATGCACGAAGGGTCCCTATACTACTGATCCACAAAGGGTCACTCTACAACCGATCCACAGAGGATCGCACTACTGTCAATCTATGGAGGTTCACTCTCATGCTGATCTACAGAGGATATCTCTATTTCTGATCCACAGAGGGTCATACTATTGATCCACAAAGGGTTTCTCTCATGACAATCCACAGAGGGTCGCTCTATTGCTGATCCACGGAAGGTCACACTTATGATACAAAAAGGGTCACTCTCATGTCGATCCATAGAGGGTCTCTCTTTACTTGAAAACTAGCTATTGGATTCCCACACTTAGTGTGCTTGAGTTCCATAGGTTCTTCTCCTCATGATACCAGTTTTACCTCAACTACCACTATGTCCAATAAAGAATTTACCCAAAGGAATGCCTGGTTGTAAGGGTTCCATGCGATATATGGCACATCAATCAAATTTCTGGTATGTAAGATATAGATAGAAAGGTAAATAGGTATCAGTTGGATTTGAGTCCAATCCAACCCTGACATATACCAACTTATGCCAAAACTCAAGTACAGTATCTTAAAATGACCTCCCCGTCCCATGTCTCCCAACGCCATAGATGGATCCTCAATCATATTCTCAGATTTCGAGATATATCAATTTTAGTGAAATGAGACCAATTGGGTCTGGATTTGGTAGGGGTTCGTCCCAGCCGGCCCGTTGGGCCCGTGGGTCTGGTCCAGTTTGCGGGTTCGGCCTGACTGGTGAGTCCGCCCCGGTTGGCATGTCTGGGCCGCCTGGAAACCCGATTCGCATGAGGGCCGGTTGTCCTAGTTGGTGGTGCCAGCGGGGAGCCGCCCCTCCTTCCAAAATGGCTAGCTACAGCTGGTCGTTGGTGTCCAACAGAGCGACATGAGTGGCTGCTCTGTCTCCCCTGGTGGTGCATCTTAGTTGCACCATTCCACCCACTTTGGTCATCTGGATGTGACTCCTGCTGTCACGGCGCCTGCGGGTGTGGATTCTCCACGCGGTTGGCATGGGTCGACCACCACCATCGGTCACCGATGGTTCTGCACTAACAGATGCTTCTATGGGCCACTAGAGATGCTCTGGTAGTTTGTTTTCTTTCCCGTCTATTCCTTTTGACCTCTTGGGTTTCCACCTTCACTGCGAAGCCTGCAGAATCGCCTTTTAGCCACGTTGCTCAGTCACCTGCGAAGAATGCACAAAACCCAAGAAAGGAGGAGGGTCTAGGACTTGTATGGATTGGCCCACACCCTCCGCATAAGCGTTTTATCAGAAGGGTGGAATAATAATCCACAAAAGTTTAAAATTATCCCCAAATTAAAACCCCGTAATAACCACCCACATGAACAAATGAGACGCGGATCAACATGTTAGTTGGTTGATCCGCATTCATTGTATTTTCCATGAATGGATGAGAGGAATCATAAAACACTTAGAAATCAAATTAATTCTCCTACCTGAAATCGGTGTTGTGGATGAAAGAGAGGATCCACATTCATAGACGTTCCACATTTTTTTTGTGCTCATCGTCACCCGTCGATCTCTAGATCGAATCCTCCAATGATCGTTGATAAATCACCATTCTTCGTTGGAGGGTGACGTCGTCAGCATTTCGTCATAGCTTCCTCCCATGGATTCCAATTTTTTTTCCAAATTTTTGATTAATTAAAAATAAAGCTCTACGTTGAGTTCATTAATGGGGTTCGTTAAAGAACTCCAATTAATGTGCCAATAAATCACATGAATGATGCAGTTACAAAAAAAAATAATAGGTCATTAAATGATTCTAATTTAATAACCGTCATTTCACTATGGTCCTGCCAACTGTCGCTCAATGGTTGGAAAAGAAAATATAACTCAAAGAGTTATTTTATTATTTTTCCGAAATGTCCAAAAGTTATCTTTTTCGTCCAACCCATGTCAGTCATAGTTAAGATTCACCTAAGAAAATCTCAGCACTACGAATTCAATGGTGCCCTCGGATTTTCAATCTGAGCACCAGTTCAAAAGATAGAAAAACTCACATTCACGTTTACTAAACGTCTCTTAAAAAAAGCTCAAAATTCTGTTCTGGGTCTTTGGGCCTCGGAATCACATGATGTCTATTTTCATACTCTCATAATAATTCCATATAATTAAAAGAAATTACACAGAATTTCCAGGTCTTTACAAGAATTCTATTATTATAATTAATAGTTAAACAAAAAGGTTTTTCTTATAAAAATTATTTTATTAAATATATTTTGTTTAAAAGTTAATTTCTCTTATTTGTAGTATTAAAATTATGTAAAATTAGGGTTTATATATGTATGAAAATGAAATTTCATTCGTATATTGATTATGAAAAGGTTATAAATGATGATAATTCATTTGAAGGTAAAAAGAGATATTATTTAGAAAACGTTTTTTATGTACGCAATGTATTTTTATCTTAATAAATTAATTTAACAACTATTTTTTTATGATTTTAATAAATTGTTAGAAAATATATTCAATTAAATACATTAACATTTATATAATGGTTATTACTATAAAATGATTAAAAATAAATTAATTTTATGCTTTAAAAATTTATATTTTCTAAAAACTGGTTTTTATGTGTTTTGTTCATAGATATTTGAATTAATTTCTAGAACCATTATAAATTTAATATGATAACATGGTTTCTATATTTTTAATTATCATGTAAAAGTTTTGTTATAATTTTTTTTTATTTTTTTCATAATGAATAGTTACCATGATAAATGTTAAGTCATCACAATTAAGGGTAAAATGGATTAAAGGGGTTAAAGTAAAAGGATTAAAATTTATATAACTAAAAATGTTTATCTATAATATTATAATTTGAGTGTATTTCTAAATACATCACCATATATTTGGAAATTGTCCATTTTTTATCCTCTCTCCTTGATAATTTCATTTATTATATTCAAATGTTCTTAATATTTATAAGGGTGCGACTCCTATCACAATTAAAAGGGATCCTCATATCCTCAATTCTTCAAAAAACCTAAGGAACTTATCTAAACCAAGATATTCCTAAATAGATTACAAAAACTCCTAAAAATTACCTATATCTTACGGTATCCCCAAAAGACCAACCCAATAAGGCTTAAGGAGAGATCTAATAGAGGACACACAAGGAAGAGGTAATCAACTTAACAAGGCTCTTGAATTTTTTCTTTCTTACACCTCCTCAAAATATTATATAACCACCTAGAAATAATGCAATAAATATAATTAGTATAATTAAATGTTATAAATTTTATGGAATAATCATAATTTACCTCCTTTATATCTAATGGAAAATGAAAACAACGCTAATGGGTATGTGCAGACTACCCTCTCCATGAAGTGATGCATTAAATTTTTCATTACCTCCTCATATAGATAGTTTTAAATATTATTTTAATGAATATATATATATATATATTATTTATATAATAATTATAATTCTATAAAGATAAATTATTATTTACTTTATTTTTTAATATCCATTTAAAAACGAAAACATCGCCTCTGTGTATGTGCGAACTACCGCCTTCAAGATGCGATGCATTCCATTTTTCATCACCTCATTAAAAGTATATTTATAAAATTATATATAATTAATAATTATGATATTTATTTCATCATTAATATTTTGTAATAATAAACTATGTGCAAGTATCGGAACCATCCAATAGAAACATGCATGGAAAACAGAATAATTAACACCCATATATTGATTTTAATAAAGAATTATTAATAATTAGGTAATAAAAAATTATAAGGGAATGATATATAGTAATATAAGTATGAATATTTTTATTTTATATATTTATAAAAATATAAATTTATTATAAATTATATTAGAGTGCATACAAATAAATTCAGGACTTGAGGTAAGGATTTGCGTTATAATATCACTTTTTATCAGGATAATTTATGTTTCAATTTCCATTAGGGTAATTTTTTTATTTATCTATTAAAACTAAAATATTATATTCTAATTTGTTTATTTCTAGGGGTTTAATTTATTCTTTCCTTTTCCCCCTCTTTGGTACACAAACAAATCAGAAGGATGTTTTTATGAAAATTCTACCTTATTTCTCATTTTTGGTCAGGAATATTTCTCCAACATATCCATGTTCTTAAGAATTTTTTTATGCATGTTATTATCAACTTTTAAATGATTTGTAAAGGTATATTATATTATACTTTAATTTTTTTACAATTTTTTAAAGGAATACACTTTTTTATTTTCCAAATGGATTGTTTTTTTACTTTCTTTACAAAAGTGTGAAAATAATATTTTTTAAATGTTTTCAAAATGAATGAATTTTCCCACCATAATTTAATTTATTTTTCATGAAGTTCATTTTACAAGTTTTGATGATTTTGTTTTTAATTAAAACCTTATTCCCAATATTTATAATTTTTTATTTTATTTAATAAATGTTTCAAAAATAAAATGGTATTTCTTCTTGTTTCTTGAAGCATATTTATAATAATTTTATAAAAGTATTTATCATCTATTTCAAAATATATTTATTTTACATGGTTTAATTTAGATATGATGAAATGATGAATGTTTTTGAGATGTTGTGCACACATATGTTTGATTTTCATTATTATATGGGTGGTCCTAAAATTATATAACCCTCTAATGTATTAGGTAAAGCTTAATATCTCATGAGATAATATCAAAGGGAATGGGGAGTGATCCCAATCCACTATGGGGAACAATAAATTATGTTATGATGGTATTTATAGTCAATATTGATTAATTAAATGATTTTTATGATTATTTTTATTCTAAAAAACCTATGTATTATTCTTATGATGTGCGATAATTACTCATGATTGATTATTGATAATTACACACTCTTATGGAACATGTGGTTTTTATGAAAAATACTTATGATATGACTCATTACATATGATCTATGACTTGTTGGTAAGATTTTTGATAAATTATTATCGTGTTTTTTTACCCTTACTCTCATCTTATACTCACTTATGGTCTTTAATTTCTATCTCTCATGTTTACACATACCAAGCATCTAACATCACAATTTAGTATGTTTATATTTACCAAGGTTATAAATAATGTTATTAAGTATGATAAGTATAGAAGGGTTACATATTTTTAAGAATGATAATGGGAGATATTGAATATTTATCATAAATAAGTTGATTATTTATTTAGTTTCCAAAAACACTATACCTTTACAATTCTCAGATGTGAAATATTGTGAGATTTATTAGATTCTCATCTAAAATAGTGGAACATGTATGCTTTTTTACTTATTTTTCTTTAAGGGTATATGTTTAATATGTTTTAAAATTTGTTTTTATTTATATATTCTACAAATAAACTAAACCATAATGTTCTGAGGTGCGATTTATTATGATATGAAATGAATATTCATGTAAAATGATTTAACATGTATGTATGAAATACTTAGATTGCTTCAGTTAGAATATGAGTAATGTTTATTTATTTATGGGGATTAATAATTGAGAAAATTAGTGAAAACCCTAGGGATAATTCTAAGTATAGTAAAAAAAATCCTAACTCTTTGGTAAAGTAAGGACTGTGGGGTTTCCTAGAAATTAAATCCCTATCTAGGCACAAACAAGTGGATAAAAGTTTTGTCACATCTTCACATAGGGGTAATAAACCTAAAAATGTTGGTTAGTTAATAACCCAATATTCACTCATTGTATAACAAGTGGTCCTAACTATGCACATGGTTTGACACTTTTTTGGGATATGATTTAGGTAATTTAATTTTTATTTATAAACCATTATGAGGGATTTGTATATATTTAGGTTATATAACCTTATTGGGAAAATACCGTGGATATCCTAGATTAAAACCTAGAGGCTCATAATTTAGTTTATACACATAATTTATGAGTTATTTTATTCTATGTTTATAGTTTTACATTTATATTTTTATTAATTTAAGTATCCTTATCCCTAGAATTTTATTTATTCACATAATTTCTTGAGACAGATAGAAGTGAGTTAATATTGGGTGTAATGTACAATTTGGATATTGTACCAATGAGAAACAAAATGAGATAAGAACCAGATAGATAATTTTAACCATTTTAATCCCCTAAACACACTATGGAAGGAGAAACTTGTTATTGATTCTTTCATTCAACAACATCCACCCTCTATTAGTGGGCCTTCTAATCCAGTAATTATTTAGAAATGGTTCAACACAATAGAGAATATATTTTTCACTCTCTAGTGACCATATCCTGAGAAATATGTCCTATATATGTATCATTTTGATGGTGAAGCTATCCAATGATGGACCCTCATTAAGTATACAATGAAAAAGAATAAAAGGTGACTCTATGGAATAAGAGGGGTTCAAGAAAATATTCTCCATAAAATATTTCCACCTGTCACTTCACATAAAAAAGGAGTGATAATTCCTAGAGCAGACACAGAGGTAGGATGAATCAATTGGTACTTATGTAGAAAAAATTATGAGACTACAAAATTACACCTATCATTTTTTATTGACATTGAAAGCAAGATTGATTATTTCTTTAGTGGCCTAAAACTAACTCTTTAAAAATAAATAGATATAAGTGACTTTGAAATATATAAATAAATTGTTTCATGTTAACATAAGGTGGATATGTAAATTTAATACTCTCATTATTCTTTTGAATTTAGTGATAAGAAAAGAAAAATAATTTTCTGAAGAAACTTGATTGATAAATCACATGGAGGAAAGAAAATTCAACTTCCTACATGTCTGAAATATGTGAAGAAGCATGGGGGGAACTCTTTCAAATTAATATATAAAATATTTAAGAGAAAAAGAGATGTTTATCAAGTGCATGAATTCTATAGAGATATGAAGAGGCCAAATAACAAAATGGTTGCAAAAAAGTTCATCCTTGTACACTACCCACACTCCAATGCTTCAATTTTATGGAGTATGGGAATTATTACAACAAGTTAAGAAATAAAAGGGTAATTTATAGAAATTGGAATCAATAACCCCCAAATCCATAGGATAATGGGAAGGACTATTTAATCAAAACTACTAAAGTGGTTCACAAAAAATGAGTAAGTGAATGGTACACTCATTATCTACTCTAGAATTGACAATATATTATTTTATTATGGTTATTCACACTATTTTCTATTAGGAATGTTTTATAAGGGTAAAAATAAACATCAAAAAACTATATATTGATTTATTAGGGAAAAATCTTATTGGTACGATGATTTTATCCCAATTTTATAAAACTTTTCTGATAGAATTTTAGGATAATGAGTTTCTTGGAAATATTAATATTGTCCCTCAGGTAAAATTTGATATAGTTATGGGTATGGATTGTCTCCCTCTACCTGAATCTCATATCAATTTTTCAGATAGGGAAATCATATTTCATATTTTTAATCAACCAATGATTAGCTATATGTGAGAAGAAATACCTATCAAAATTAATCCCATTATATGTGTCTTAATACCCCTTAAGGAGATGAATTTTTCTCAAATATTTAGGAGAAAACATGATATTGAGGATATTACAATTATGTGATAATATGTTTATGTATTTCCAGAAGATTTTTCTGGTCTTCCCCTAGATCGTGATGTTGAGTTTTCAATAGAACTTATATATGGTGATATGCATTTCTCAAATACTCTATAAAATATCCTTGATATAATTGTAGTAACTTAAGAAAAAAGTTAAAGAGAATATGGATAAGTGTTTTATATGCCCAAGTAATTCACTATGAGGTGAACACATCCTCTTTATTTATAATAAAGATAGATCAATGCATTTCTACATTGATTATCATGAACTAAACAAAATTAAAATCAAGAGAGAGTATCCTCTACCCTGTATTGATGACTTATTCAATTATCTATAAGGAACACAATACATTTCAAAGATTGACCATCAATTTGGATATCATCAATTCAGGGTAAAAAGAGACGATACATAAAAAACAACCTTTCATACAATATATAAACACTATGAATTCATATTAATTCCATTAAGACTAACAAATTATTCTGCTATATTTATGGATAAGATGAATAGAATCTTTAAAGATTACCTTATCAATTTTTGGTAGTCATTATAGATGATATCCAAATATATTAAAATATCAAGGAAGAGTATAATGACCATTTGAGGATTTTACTAAAGCCCTTGAAAAATGAGAAACTGTATTCCAATTTTGGGGATTGTAAATTCTTGTAACAAAAAGTATCAATCCTGGGTCATGTAATCATAAATTAGGTTATATATATGGATTCATTGAAGATAGAGTTTATTAAATAATAGTTAAGATCAACTATTGTGATAAAAATCCATTGTTTTCTTGAATTATATGTATACTACCAGCTTTTTGTGAGAAATTTATCACGATTTTACAACACGATAACCAATTTAACACTAAATGGGGTTAATTTTCTCTATATAAAATAATATGAAGGAATCTTCAAAGATCTTAAAAATAGATTGTTACTACACTTGTACATACATTAATATGTAGTGGAGAAGGGTTTGTAATATATTTTGATTATTCATTAAATTAATGGGATGAATCTTTATGAAAAATGAAAAGGTGATGGCCTATGATTCATGGTAAATGAAAACCCATGATCGAAATTACATGACACTTGATTTAGAGATAGCGATAATTATCTTTTCATTAAATATTTAGTTGAATTATCTATATGGTGAAAATTTTAATATATATAATGATCATGAGATCTTAAATTATATATTAATATATAAGGAATTGAATATATTACAAATAATATGGATGGAGATGATTTGATACTATGAATGTTTAATACATTTTTACCCTCAAAAGGAAAACAAGGTCGATGATTCTCTAAGAAGGAAGGATTATGAAATTTTTTCCATGATGAGAATAAAAAGAGTACCAATACTCATGAATTTGAAAAATATAGACCTTTAAGTACTAAGGGAAAGCGGGAAATCCTATATTTCCAAAAATAAATTCCCATCCATCCATCTATCTGAATATTAAGGAGGCACAAATGGAAGATATAAAACTAGAGATGAAGGTAAGGAACCATCCATAGTCCAACCCCAATTGTGATTAAATAATAAGGTTTGTGAAATAGACATGTATTACTTCAATACTATAATTAAATAAGTTTTTGTTGGATGATGGACATAAATCATAATTATTTATCCATATTAGAGTCACAAGGATGTATAGAGATATCAAAGAGCAATTTTGGTGTGACAACATGAAGAGGGAGATTGAAAATTATATATCTCAATGCATGGTATGACATAAATTTATGGATGAATGAAAATGTATAAGGATATTATTCAACCATTACCCATACTAGTATAGAATTGGAATAATATCACCATGGAATTTATCGTAGGACTCCCCAAGAGATCTAAATGCAATAATTCCATCTGGGATGTAGTTAACCACCTTATAAAATTAGTTTATTTTATTATAATCATAGAATATCTCTTAATTAACCAAATCTATAATATATACATGAGAGAAGTGGTAACGTTTCATGGAGTATGACTCTCCATTGTATTTGATTGATATATGAGGTTTTCCTCAATGTTTTGGATAATTATTAAATAAAAATTAGGTACAGAGATGAAATTTAGAACATTTTATCACCCTTATACATATAGACAAATTGAAAGGACTATTAAAACCTTTATGATATATTGATGTCCTATTCAATGAAATTCTAAGTATTTTTGGATCAACATATTCCCATGGTAGAGTTATCGTATAACAACAATTTCTATTCTAGTATTCAAATGGAACCATATGAGGATTTTTATGAGAAGAGATACATAACTCCAACATATTGGGATGATATTGGGGAAAGAAAGCAGTTAAGACCCGATCTTGTCTAATAAGTCATGAAAAGGTTCAAAACATTCAATGGTATACGAAAGTGGCATGAATTCAAAATAAGATCTATGAAAATAACAATAAATTATATTTGGCGTTTGAAATTGGTGACAAGGTATTTTTTTGGATATCTCCTTGGAAGTGGGTTATGAGATTTGGGAAGAAAGGGAAGCCAATCCCAAGACACATTTGTCCCTTTGAGAATCTTGATCGTGTTAGGGGGTAGCTCATTGGTTTTCACTTCCTCCACACCTTTTATAGGTGAATTATGTGTTCAATGTATTTGTTTTGAGAAAGTACATACCATACCAATCACATGTACTAAGATCAGGAGCATTGTATACACAAAATGATCTCTCTTATAAAGAACAACATGTGAAGATATTAGATTGATGAGATAAGGTTCTTAGAAACAAGAACACTCACTCGGTAAATGTTATGTGGTGAAACCATAGGTTTGAGGAAGCAATATTGGAACTATAATATGTAATAATAAAAAAATACCATAATTTTTTTAATTGATTAATATAATTTTGAGGGATAAAATAATTTAATAGGTTTAAAATGTAACACACTAGAAATTATAATACTTTAATGTTACAATATATTGTTTTATACAAAACAATAAATGAAAAAAACTATGTTATAATTAAAATATTACAGTTACATCATAGCCATTGAATTAGTGGGTATAAATAAGAGTAAACATTTTATTAAATCAATACAAAAAGTGAAAATATGGAATTAATTAGTATAATACTTCCATATAAAGATCATTTTTTAGAGCATAGAAGGGAGTTATATTTTTTAGAGTTTTCCCCAAACCAAGCCTAAGAAAAAGTAAAGAAAGTGTGGCTTGAGTGAAATCATATATGAGATAAGTTAAAGCTCCTAGAAATCACTATGAGATCCATGATAACTAAATTTACTCCATTTACAGCCACCACTAGTCAACTTATCGTCAAGTATTATGTGGAAATCTTTAAGAGTTATGTAAGAAGAGGTTATAATGATATAAACATGTAATTATAAATGTAAAAAATTGTTTATATAAAACAAGTATTTTTTATAAATTTAAAATTTATAATTTAAAAATAAAATAAAGGCCATTTTTAATATGAATTATCTCAATTAGTGTATCTAAATAACAAATAAAATCATTTTATGCTTCAAAATGTATTTTAATAAAAAAATATAACTTTATATGGTATGTGTTTTTTTACAAAAAATAAATATATTTTGGTAAAATTATTTTAAAATATATTCTTGATATTAGTATTATATTAAAACAAATTTTATTAGTAATTTACTCTAAAATAAGAGAAAAAATTAATATTTTAAAAGTCATTTTTATGAAAATAGTTTTTTTATATATCTTATGTTTCAATTTAAAGGTTAATTTTTTCAAATTTAAAAATTGAATAATATTAAATGGATTCAAAATTTTGAATCATTACATTCATATTTTTTTAGTAAGGTTCATCCTATATTTTTAGAAAAATAATTATTACCATGGTAAAAAATATAATCCAGTTTAATAAGGGTAAAAAGAGGTAACATATTGTGGCATGGATTTTGAAAAATTAAGTTGAATCATAAACCTTATAGAATAAATTTTTTAGGTTATAAATCCATACCCACTTTTCTCACCTACTTTTCCTCACCAAATACAACTTACTATCTTGTGATTTCATCATTACCCCTTACCTAAATTTAGTTTCCAAAGATAAGTCCCCTTTTAACCTATAAAAGGAGATCAATTACAACCAATAAAACCCACAATTATCCTTTGAAATTTAACTTAATCTCTACCAAATTTACCTCTCCTAAAATACTATTCCATGTTGATAATCCCTTGGATACAAGAATGTTCCTAGAGTCATCCATTTCCAAGAGGCCCTTCAAGAGAAGACGCAAATCCTCAACATGAGTATTATCCACACTCTAACATTTTATTATCTATATTTATCATAAAAACATATTTTATTTATAATAATATAATGTAATAAATATAATTATTATAATTAAATTTCATTATATTAATGTAACAACCATTTTTATCATCCCTGTCTATTAATAAATGAAAACAACACTCATGTTACGCACGGACTACCACCTCCATGGATGTTGTATTTGATTTTTAATCACTACCTTAAATAGATGGTTATAAGAATTTAATTAATCAATAAAAAAATACTTATGAAATTATTAATATTAAATAATTATAAAATATTCATTCTATTAATATCCAAACCATTGTCAATATACTATCCTTTGTTGATTAAAAATTACCAAAACAAGTTCATTAATGATTTCGGCTTCATGAATCATAACTAAAACTCTCATGGAATGAAAGTAGTTATTTATAAATAATTATGTAACATATATACATTAAATTAAATAATCATGCAATGATGAATTTTTTATTAATGCATGGGGATCAACATTTACATTACCGGGAATGTGAGAAACAATAAAAAACACTAACATCCGATGATTACAAAAAATAAAAACTAACTAATAAATGTGAAATTAATTATTATAATTAATGATTATAAAATATATTATATTTTAATAATTTTATTAAATAATTTATTAATATTTTTATGTTTATTATATAGGATTTCAAATCACCTTTTCAAATTTGAGAGTAAAAGGTATGAATTTTCCTTCCAATCTCATTTTTAATTTGATATTCTTATAACTAAGTTTCCATATGGGGAAATATAATGATATTTATATATGAAAACACTTATATATTATTCTAATATGGGTTTCACGAGTTTTTTATGTCCTCCTACTATTTTACTTCCCATTTGGAGTATAATGCACTCTAAGTAATGCTTGTAATAGAAACCGACCTTACCAATTCTTTTTAGTCGATAATATTTCTATTCCAAGTTAATATTATTTATTATATTTAATGTGAATCATTATATATAACTATATTATTACTTAATTTAATTTTCAATTCATGTAAATTTATATTAAAATATTAATCTTATATTTATTTTTTTGGTACTGTCATTTTCCATCGACTTTGACCTTCTTTATGAATTGTGAAAGGAATATCCTTTTTAAATTTTTTCTATACAAACACATTTTCTTCCATTTTTATTTATTTTAATTAAGAAAATTCCTCTAAAATTTTTCATGGTTTTATAAATAAACTAATATTCTATTTTTTATATATTATTTTATTTCAAAATAAAATATTTCAAAAATGTAAAAGGTTTTAATTCTTATTTTTACAAGTAAATTCTAATGATCTTATAAAAGTGTTTTTCATCTATTTGATCATGCTTTAATTATTCTTATGATTCAATGGGAATATGATCTAAAGATAACATCCAATTTTTTTTGTAGATTTCCCATGATAATCTATTATGTTTTTATTCATAAAACTCATTTATTTTTCACGAGTTAATTAAGCTATATTGGAATTATGAATGACTTCATGTTTTTATGGTTAACATATCTATGGTTTATTTTAATGTGATGTGTGGGTATATTTTAGTGATATAATTCATTATATAATGTTCATGAGCTGAAAATGGTACATGAGTGGTCAGTCCAAGCCTAAGGGTGCATGGGTGGTCAACCTAAGTCCAATAAGGTACATAGGTGGTCAACCCAACCCTATATTTGTTTTGAACTGGTGGATGAACTAGTCCTTTATGACATGAACACTCTTATAGTTTACCTTTATTTTAGTCAAATTCTCATATTAGTGCTATATTATTATGTTACACATTATTCATATGTCATGGTTACATATTATTGACTCATTAATCATGTTTTGTGTTATGCATAAAGTATTATGTCTTCATACCTAATTTTTTATCCATGTTTAATTAGGTATGATTTTATTATGATATGTTATTATAATTCGACTATGTTCTCATAAACATATGTTTATCTATGATTAAATAAGATATTAGATTGATTACATTCATGTTTAAATTTTCTGATCATATGAGCTCACCCTTTTATATTTTTTCACTCCCTAGGTTATGAAGAAGAATATTATGTATGATATGTCTAGAAGGGACCATGTGTAAAGAATATATTTGGGAGATAACTGAATATGTTGTAAAATAAGTTTTTTATATATATCTAATCTACAAAGATAATAAACCATTAGGTTTTGGATTGTGATTTATTATTATATGAAATTAATATGAATTTAAAATGACGTAATAGGTATGTAATAAATGATCGGGTCACTTCATGTGACCTGAAGAGGATCTGACAACAACCTACATGGCCACATTTCTATTTGGACACCATAGCTTAGATACACATATCTGATTGTTCCAAACCATATGATCAATATCATATGATATTGATATTGTAAAAGGCATTCCACATAATGAGGTAGGTGTATGGAATCTTTGGGGGTGCCACATGAAACCTCTTATTCACTGAATGAAAGTGTGGAATGTAGGGGTGAATGAAGCATCAAAAATAGACACAAAAATTTGTGTTGGACTTCTAGTTTCATCCCAAATCCATTATAACCATGTATAGTTCATTTAGAGATCATGTTTTGTGTTTGTTAATAAATAACACATTAAATAATTGATATGTTATTATTATAAGATAATAATAATTAAATAAATTTTGAAATAAAATAGGGTATGCGTGCTTCATTTTTCTGACCACTGAGAACTATGCTGGGGAATCTACTGGGCATAGTGGAGTGAATATTTTTGAATTTATTTTGAGAATTGGATGAAATCACTATATTAAAAATTATTATTAGATAATAATAATAATATTTATTTCTGATATGTTGTGAAATTAAAAGAAACGATTAATTAAACCACTTGGAGGAACTTCTACACCATAGAAGATGGTGTTTAGTTGGAAATGGTGACTTAGTGATCATGAAAAGTGGATCGTAGGAATTTAAATAAAATCATTTGGTATGAAAATAGTTATTTATAAAAAATATCGACAACAATTAAGAAATCTTTGAAATTCATTATGAAATAATTAATTTTTGTAAGGATAGAAAGAGATCAATTGTGATAATAATAATATGATAATGGTACAGGGTTTGAATAATGTTTAAAGGAATGAAATAGAATTATCATAATACTTATTATATAGGTGGGTGAATTATGACTATTTTGAGTTAACTTCTTGAATGAAAACGATTCTAATGAGATTTGGTAATCCCTCTGACTTTGTTATTGCTAATGTTAACTCTACAATATTTAACTAAACAATGTGAATGATATAAAAATATAAAATCATGGAATGTTAATGATTAGAATAAGGAATGTTTTAGTGAATAATTTATAGTATAATAGGGCTGGTAATGTGAGCTTAAAATCATATAGATGTTGAATTTTATGACCATGATTTAGGAGGCCTATCAGTGATTATGGAACTACTGGAGTACATTGCAATACTTCTAATAACCCAAACATGGATTATGGAAGGTAAATTAATATATTTTATGTTTTTATGATACCAGATGGATTAATATAATAAAAAATTGAATATTTTATTGAATAATCCTTCAATTTATATGTGTTTGGGTAGTGGGATTAATTGTGGATGGTAAGGTAGCTACATTGTTATGTGAAAAGTAATGTATGAATGATAGGATGGTCAACTAAATATGATTGTATTTTTTATTATGTTTACTCACTATATTGAGTAATGAGATAACTTTTTATTGATGGATATCAATGGTGAATGGATATGATGATGAATATTTATGGAACCTACCCTTCGTTTATAGTTAGAGTGCGAAGAAAACGAATATACCCAATATCACCTAACAATTTGGGTGGGGAATGATGACGAAATGTGCATATATCTGCAACCACTCACTCTTTTCTCTGGGATGATATCAATCTAGTATCACTAGATGATAATTTGAGATCGGTAATTTCTCTAACATCTTTGGTATGTGAGATATGGAGATGAGTAGTTTCTCCAGTATCCACAATTCAAGAACATGAAAAAGAGGATGGGTGGAGATGTGTAATTCCTCTATCATCCTCAGCACGTGAATATGATTATGGTAATTAACTTCAGTGGAAAAAAACCTTCTATACCATTGTAAAGGGATCAAGATGGATGATAATGTACCTATTGTGATCTATACTCCCTACCCACTACTTAGGGATTGGGAGGACTAAATAATTTGTGGAAACCCTATAGATTTATATTTCATTCAGTATACTAGTATAAAACATTAACCTTAGAGATGTTTATTTACTCTATTATCTTGACATGTATGTATTATACATGTAGAAATGTGTATTTATTCTAGAAATAACATGTTTACCTCTTGTACTTTTGAGATATTTGGGGGTGTGTATTTCTTCAAATTATTGTGAGATAAGAAGAGATGTTTATTTCTTACACCGATCCATGATTAGTGTATCTAGGGTAAATTACCAGTTTGTGAATCTATGATAAGATGTGTGATGGTTTTATACTTTCTTATATTTAATATAAGTAAACCTTGATATTTATTGATCATTATAAAAGTGAGTTATGGGTATCTTAGTGTGGTTGGGTTATGATCTCTATTTTCATTATTGATGATGTTAAATTGATATGGTATGTATTTTTATATTGATCCACTACTTGGTACAACCATATTGGGTATTATTATATTCACCCCTACATGTGAAATTGTGCATTGTTCACTTTGTGTCCATGTATATATGCTAATGAAAAGGATTTATGACTGTGGTGCCTAGAGATGGGGATAAATTTGGACGGCTAGTGGAGTAGAGATATTTATGGTGTGCACTCTTGGACCGTAATATTTGGGAATTCACATTCTTGAGATGTGTGAGTTGTATCTAGTTTTTTAATTTAAACATAATAACTTCATTGTGTTATTTCACCTTATACATCGATGGCTCTTAGGTACTAGTTACATTATATCTTGTTTTTTTATTTACAATCATGTTTCTTACTATTTAGTTTACACATTATGATTTTATGGTGGATGTTGGGTATGATAATAGGTGATAGGTATATTTAGCGGTAATTCCTACCATGATTGTGCAGATACCTATACCTAGTTGTGATACCATGGTCTAGTATATGTGTTATTGGGGAGCTCACTTACAGGTAAGATTGGATGTGTAAAAGGTGTGTTTATATCCATTAAGGTATCCACTAAATGGATTATGGTTGGTTATATAGGATTACACTCTCACTCTTTAGGACCAAAGGATAAAGAGGTTTATATTGATAGTTTTATGAAAGTATATAAATATTTTTGAGGGATTTTCAAGAATGATGCATTTATTCCTCTAGTATGAGAAAATCCATAAAACACATTGCTGGTTTAATTTTTTTTGTACCTGTCTCATATTAGGGATCATTACTTTGAACATAGGGAGGAACTCTATGTTGGTTGGTATAAACATAGATAATTATTCAATGGGGGTGTTTCTCTTTTGAAACATATGTTTATGTCACACAATTTTTTGGTGACCTCATGGGTTTGATCACCGTATTATTGGCCCTCCATATCAAAGGTTGGGTCAAACACTAGGTCCACCTGAGAACCCTCATTGGGAATATCAGGACTCTTGGAATGCATAAAATTGAGTTCTCCTTTGGCCACCAAATTGGTAAAATGGTGGGATTATATGATCCATTCACCTTCATTGGGAGAGGAAATTCCCCATTAAGGCTTGGGTATGTTGTACCAATGATGGGACAACCAACTTAGTTCCCATGCTTGAGTTTTTGGGGTTGGGATATCTCCCAAAACCTAATCGACCATTCTGTGGTGACGAAGGACATAATGAATGGGAACCCTCCTCAGTGGATCCTAATAATCTATTTAGATATTGAGGGCATCCTATACACCCTATTACGAGTACATGATCAAGATATTATCTCATTTAGGATAAAGACTCCCGAATTGGTTGGGAATGGTAATGGGGGTTTCCTACCACTGATAGTTCTCAAATGTTGGTTCAACCCATATGAACTCATATCCTTTAGGTTCTATTAGGTATAAATACATTTCATGATCAAAACATCATGCATATACTCCACAAATAGGGAATTAATTATATATAGGTAAAGTCATTTATGAGGGGAGTGTGTGTGATTCTCTTTAATAGTTGTATTGGATGAAATTATAGTGGTGGATGCATAGGTTTTGGGAGATGTAGTAAGGTGAACATGAATCATAGGACCAAAAAAACCCTTCCAACTACCACAACACCTATAGGGGGTCACAATGGATTGATTTCCACTTTAATTCATCTTTGAATGATAGGAATAATGATGAGGTATATCAAAGAAAATAATATACCCATCAGTGCGCCATCGAAAATAATTAGGTTTTATTAACCAATCTCTTTAATGAGGAAAATTTTCATGTTAGGTTTACAACTTTTTGTTTCTGATGATTTTTGTTTTATTTTATCATATAAACAATTTCAAAAGGTTAAAAATAATTAATATAAGTTACCTATTTTTTAAATACCATTCATCAAAACTTAGAGGATGGGATGTTAAATTATATCACTAAGGAGATTATTTCTTATTCGTGAATCTCTTATAGACTTATGAATATGTTTGTAAAATCTTTCCTGATAAAAATAAAAGTTTTTACAAAGCTAGAAATCACTTAGGGGTTATACACATTAAAGAAGGGATTGATTGATCGACACATGAAAATATTCCATTATTAAAGTAAATCATTCCACAATTATAAAACAAATAATCCCATTCTTGTTACACAAGGATGTGTATATGTGTGGTAATTATACAGTTTGAATACATATAAGAGATAAATCTAGAATTTAACACCACCAATTAAGGTTTTTTAATCAACTATCTCATCACTCGTTAGGAAGAGGGCTTACATACTTATTACCATTAGGTTAACCTATTATCTCATCACCGACATACATATGTGGGTTACTAGATCATCTCTATTATGAAGATTTTAGTTATTGGATCATCACCAATGGTTATATGTTGGTTACTAGATTTTCACTAGAAAATTGAGTTGTTGGATCATCACCAATAGGAAGATATTGAAGGGCACACTAGGGTTTGATTTCATCTAATAAGGATGAAAGGATATGTAGGAGTTTCAATCCATCTAATAATTCTTAAAGGGTTATGTATGGATAAATGGTGTTTTTTTAGGATTAGTGTCATTGGAGGGAATTCCCACACATACCTATAAAGTTAATTGAAACCCATATATTTTGGTTCCATTTAACGAGGTGTTTCATACATTTTAACATCATATGACAAGGACCATTTTTATTATTTTAAATTTCTTGAAACTATAATCAATAATGTTTTTTTTCAGGTTTCTATGACTATTATATTATGAATTTTTAGGTTATATCACTAGGATTTATTCCAAGAAAATTAATTTCTTGTTTAATGTAATACTAGTAATGGGACTATAGAAACTATTTTATGCAAGGATTATAAATTTGTGGAACAATTATTATTCATGCCAGTGGATGAGTTTGATGGAACACTCTAATGTAAGGATTGAATATATGGGTATTACATTTGGTTATAGGTCTTTAATATCTCATGAAAACTCATGGAATATTGATGGGATATACATTGTAATGGTATCCCATTAGTATCCACTTCCTATTTATTGGTAACTAAACAATGTGAAGGATGACTGGACGTATAGGTTATGTGAACCAGTGGGGGAAATTTTTAGTTCATGAAAGGTTGATAGATAGGTAAAAGTAGTGGATATACACAATTTGGGGGGGAATAATTTGGAGAACCACCAAGAAAGGCTCCCTACCATTAAGATATTTATAAGGAAAAGAGTTGTGTGGGGATTACACCTTATTGAAAACCCATTATGATTAGGACTTACACTAGGTTGGTTTCTCTTTTATGTTAATCTTCTATCTTATTCTCACTAAATATAAAGGATGGAAGACTACACACATGCACTATCTGAACCAATTAGTAATGAGGTTGGGATTAAATTTGATTTAAAACCATCCATTTTTATCATCTATGTGCATGATCCCCAGTGGCAATGGACACGTTCAATGTGAGATAAAGCTTTCCTCAAGCCTTGTAGATTGAGAATAATACACCAAGAGCATGCATAAGCATAACCATTATTGGGACCCACATATGGTTAGGGGGTGAAGGTCCTATTAGGTTAATCAATAAAAGATCAATTTTTAGTAGAAAAATAGGCTTGGCATAATAGTATCATATTGAGTCTAAAACTAGGAACCAAGATTTATTTGTAAGAAACTAGTGTGTCTTCCTTATTGGGTGAGTAAACACTTGATAAATATAATATATAAACTATGTTCAAGATATAAAGAGGCGAAATTATCCATTGGGTATTATAAGGAGTGTAGAATAGATCAAAAGAAAATTAATATTAAACTACAAAAGGTGGATTAGAATAAGATATATTTAAGAATAAACATTCATTAAAACAGAATTACAAAACACAAACACTTTTGAGATTACAAACGAAGAACAACACAAAATTAAATAAAATAAAGCAATGAGTAATGTTTTATCAAGTAAAAACATGTGTATGGAAGATATTACCAAGAATTTAAAAGATCCTTGGTCATGACAAACTATCCTCATTTTCTTTGAAATTCCAACTCCTTTAAAGGAGATGAGGGTATGTATTTATAGACCAAGGAAGTGGATTGTTTGCATTCCCAATCTGTCCCTCCACTTGGATAGATTATTTTGAAATCAAGAAAGCCTAATATAGAGATATCTCCTGCTTCAAAGTTGTAGATAATAATTTTTTTCAACTACCATAGAAATTTGGAGGCATTTGGACTTATGTATCCAAAGTTATGTCAGTTTCAATAAACAATGTTAAATTGTCCATTTCTATCCCTATTTTTTCAATGGCCAAAATGTGAATGGATTTAGGAATAGTAATATGCATTCAAATCTGAATTCTTTATTCAAAAAATTCAGACGCCTATATCTTCTCTTTCACACTGAAAAATATTAGCTTGATTTGATTACTATATCAGGATACATGTCATGCATACTGTACAGATTTTATTTCCTGGTCAAAATGGTGGGATGAGTTTAAATGAAACAGTTGGGACCTTTGTCTTTAGAGTTGGGAATTGAATTTTTTATCAAATACTCCATACATTTCCCCCCGAATGTTGGAGTAGAATAAAGAATTTTGGACTACCTGATTGATCTCAACAATTAAATCTTCATGGATAGTCTAGTTTCTTCACAGATTCTGTAGGCCTTGTTGTGTGGCCCATATGGGCCTTTAAATGGAAGAATTGGTCCATGATCCCTTCTAATGAAATGTTTTATATTGAATTATGAAACCTAAAAAATAATAACCACATAATTTGGATTAGTAGGGGTAGATTTATAAATAAAATAGTAAACTGACTCAATTGGACTACTTCTAAAAATGCTCAAAAATTATACTTAGTATTAAAACATAAATATTTCTCACAAATTATGCATATTTAATATAAAATTTTTAAAGGTAGTATATAATAAGTCATGAAAATATTAATAACATCAAATATACCACACTTAGTCTTTTTCATGTCCTCGTGTGAAACAAATAATAAAACATGACAAAAATCATTTTCACTTACCATCAAATATTAAAATTCTGTTTTCCCCAATCAGGGTTGTTCGGACAATATCACTCATCCATATTGAATTCCACCATAATTTTTTATATAAAAAATGTTCCAAATACAATTCATTTTTTTCATGATCAAATTTAGAAATGGAAAACGGTGGCACACAAAACTTACCCCTCTCTAGATGATAAAATTAATTTATGGAGCTTCACTCATTCACAAAGAAAACGTGAAAATCTTAGAGTTTGAAAGAGATCTCAGCTTCCACTCCCTATAAAAAGTTCACAAGATTAAAGAGGTATTTTTAAGGGGTTTTTATGTGGCTATGGGACTATAGGAAGATAATTTCCAAGAGAGAGAAGAAGAGGGATAAAACACCAACATGGAAAAATAAATGCACATTTTTTTTGAAATGAGACATGAAAGGAAATGGAAACACATATTTACGAGGGAATAAAAATGTGATATAAGACACAAAAGTGGAAGGAAATATTAATGGAATAATAAGACGAAATATTTACAAAACACAAAACTTCTCCCATTAACATAAGAATATAATGCAAGTGTTCATTTTTTCTTCTTTTTTTTCTCTTTTTTTTTGAAATTTGAACTTGAAACAGATCTCACACTCATATCCCAACCCATGATTGATCTCCCCACAACACTAATAGTAATTGTTATAACAAGATCAAAGGATTATAAATAGTTATTTTCTACCTACCCAAGACACAACCCCATTTTTTTTGATTTTTTTAATTTTTTTAATTAATTTTTTTGAACACTTGTCATTAAAATTTGCACAATATTTCATAAGAATATATACCCTCCCAAACCACAATTAAAGACAACCTATCCCCCATAATAAAATGGATTCTTTCCCTCAAGCATATGATAAATCGTTGAAAATAAATAAAAGGGCACTCAATCAATGAAATTCATTCCCCCCATACATAAATTTCAAACAATTATGCAATGAAAATCCATGTTGAAATTGGGTGGGATAAGGCATAGAGATTATAATGTTTCTATTAAAGAAAAGGTTTTCATAGGCTCAAATGGGATTTCAAAATGAGGATTAATGTATAGTTAATGGAAGGCTATTTAGATATTATAATTCTCAGGTGGTTTGAAAAATTCCTCTATCATATTAATGCACACTAAAGTAAGAAATTCACCTTGAAGATCCACAAAATCAAGATTCACAAATGGGGGTGAAAAAAACACTCATTTTGAAATGATGGCCATAGGTGGCCTTGGTATGAAAGCTAATTTTTTTCCTCACGGTTTGGGAAAATCATTTTACAAATAGAAAATTAAGCATTCAAAATTGGTTGGTTTTGACACAATATTCTTTATCCAAATTTTTGAAGAAACCATAAATTTTTTGAAATGAAACCGTGTCTTTTGACTCCCAAAAATGGTTGGACAAAATTTGAAAATTATAAGGTGAGTAAGTATGAATCTTGTTTGTTCATTTTTTAAATTTTTAGGTTTTTTGTGCTTTTAAATTACACACCCACACAAAAGAGAAAGAGTAAATAAAAATGTGATGAGGAAAGTGGTAAAAAAATGAGAATGAGGGAGGAAGAATAGAGAGAGAGAGAGAGAGGAGGAAGATTAAAATAAAAAGAGGTGCCCCTAGTTTGGATTTGGTGGGTTGTAATCTCCATCTAGTGGAGGGTAAACTGTAGAAGTTGGGGATCTGATGGAAGTCGATGTGGTTCCAGTATTTTGGGATATTACCTAAAAAAGAAAAATCATTATTCATATAATTAAAAACTTAAAATAAATTAAAATTTCATAAAAGTAAAAGAAAACATGTGTTGCCTCCCAAGAAGTGCTGTATTTATTTGTCTACAGCTGGACATTTTCAGTGGACTACCCATTTTCTGATGGTGGCCATCATATTTTCTCAACTCCAGTGTGCTTCCAGAAAAACTTTTCCTTTTGGAGGCTCGATGATTCATTGTATAATTTCATCCCTTGTTGTTTCAATTACAATTCAACAGGGGTGGAAAGAGAATATGACTATCCTCACTTTGGTCTTCAATGTGAGGAATGATTTTATCCACAAAGTGTTGGTTTTCTATGCTTGTAAATTTAGAAAGATGTCTTAATTCTGATGGTTTATTTATGTAAGTTTCAGATAACACGTAACCAGAGTATGAGATCCCAATTGTTTTTGACTTATTTATTTCATCGCTTACCGATGTAGAGTAATGAGGATCGGTGGAGTCATAAGACTGAATAAATTTTTCAATATCATTTATATCAATGTTTTTCACCAAAGAATGGTCAATTTCAATATCACTAGTGATCAATTTATTAAATATGGAACAAACCTCACAAATTTCACTCCCATTAGGACAATATAAACACATTGTTTTAGGGTTCACCTCACATATAATAGAATTTTCAGAATCATGGATAGGAAATGATGAATGTTGGATAATCATATTTGAATCCAAAAATGAACATGCTTGTTCGTTTTCCCTATTACCATCCATGTTGGAGCAGTGGAGGCCTGAGGTGAGATGGGATTCCAAAGTGTTTTCAATATCCTTTAGATCAATGGAGTTTGCATTTTTAATGTCATCATAAACTTCTCCATTTATTACTTGGTTAATGAGGATGAAATATTCACCAACTCCTCTGTTAGTAGAACAAGAAGAACATGATGGATTGGGATTCAAGACACTCTTAGAGAGACTTTCAGAAGCATGGATAGAGAATACAGATTGATTCTATGATGGGTCTCGCATGGATTGAAAAATAATGAACTTGACTAGTTGGTCACCAAATTCCATGGATAAGATGCCAGCATGGACATCAATTTTGGTTTTAGATGTCATAAGGAAAGGTCTTCATAAAATCAGAGGAGATTGGAAAGAAGTTGTCTCACCTTCTATTTCAAGGACATAGAAGTCAGCTGGGATGATAAGATCATTGACCCAGACAATGAAATCCTAAATTATTCTCTTAGGATTGGCTATGCTTCGATTGGATAACTCGAAGACAACACCTGTTGGGTGTAAAGGACCTAGATCAGGGTTGGAGAAGATGAATTTGGGTATGACATTAATTTACGCTCCTAGGTCTATGAGTGCATCATCAAAGTTGGAACTTCCAATTTGGAATGGAACCGCAAAGGTCCCTGGATCTTTTCACTTTATGGGAATAGACTGTTGGGTGGAAACATTTTCAATAGTCCTAAGTTGCCTCTTGTGGGTGCACAATTTCTTAATATACTTGGCATACTTAGGGATTTCTTTAATGGCATCTAAGAGGGGAATTTTCATTTCAACAATTCTAAACATGTCGATCATTTCATGATCAGTTTCAAATGACTTATTTGGCTTAGAAACAGCTCGAGGAAAAGGAATTGGGTTCCTAAGTGGAATGGAAGGAGGTGAGAGAATGAATTCAGATTCATTTTCAAGTTTCTTTTTCTTATCATTTTCTATGTCAACATTTAAAGGGGTGTTGGAGGACTTATCTTGAGGAATAGAAATTTTCTTTCCTAATCTAAGATTTCTTGCACTTACATTACCCTTGGGGTTGGGTAATGGTTGAGCAAGGAGTTGAGAAGAATTTGATTTTTTTTGCTGGCTTAGGTGCGATGAAAGTTGACCATTTTGGGTTACAATGTTTTTGATACTGGAATAGGTGAATGAGGCAAGATCTTCCACTGAACTTTCCCATGGTTTCTTGGAAGAATAGGCTTGTCCAAGATTGGGATTACCTTGATTTTGGTTATTGGGAAAGTGATTGTATTGGTTTTAGAATTGGGAAGGCTCACTAGGATAGTGGAATCCAGGAGGAGGATTGTTCCTTTGTTATTGAGGACAAAAGGATAAGGTTGTTGGAAGTTACCAACACCTTGACCATATTGAAACTGGTTTGGGTTTTGAGGAGGGAATTTAAGGGGATGAGAGACAGGATTATTATACCTCAGGCCTTGGTTATAGGAAGAAGAGAAGGGCTCAGAGTGAGAATGGTTGAAGTTTCTACTGAACTGACCTGATTGTTGAGGGTGGGGTTCCGCTGAGCGTATGTTTCATTGAGATCCATTGTTCTAGATGAATCATATTGATCCTCTTGAAGTTTCAGACATGTGTTAGTTGGATGATATGGGGAGATAAAGATTCCACAGTTCTTGATAGGTCCAGGGAACAAAGATTGTGGAGAAGATGAGGTTGGGGCTTTGGTAGCCACAACTAGTTGTCACACAAGACCTTTAAGTTCACTCATCCAATCTGTCATCTTGTTTGGATCTATAGATTGACTATCTTGGGCTTGTTTCACTTGAGCATGTGCTTGATTATGGAATTATTGTGTGTTCTCAGCCATGATGATTATGAGATCTCTTGCAGCTATAGGAGTTTTATCAATAAGATCACCACCACTTGCGTCATCAATGAGAGTTCTATCTGTCACCAATAACCCCTCATAGAAGTATTAGATCAAGAGTTTGTCAGCTATTTGGTGATGTGGGCAGGTTTAAACAATCTTTTTATCCTCTCCCAATACTCATGGAGTGATTAACTTTGGAATTGATGAATACCACTTATTTTCTTTTCGGATAGAAGCAGTAGGAGAAGCAGGAAAAAATTTATCTAAGAAGAGTCACTTCATGTCATTCCATGTGGTTATGGAACCAGAAGGAAGGTAGTAGAGACATGAATTGGCATAGTCATATTGGGATAATTGTAAATCTCGAATTTTTATTTGTTCCTCATAAACCCCTTGAGGCTTCATGGTAGAGCACACTACATGGAACTCTTTAAGATGGAGATGCGGATCCTCACCGGCGAGCCTGTGGAAATGAGGAAGAAGATTGATTAAACTCGATATGAGTTCGAAGTCAGCCTCTATGTTTGGATATTGAATAACAAGATGTTGTTAATTCATATCAGGGGAAACAATTTCTTTAAGTGTTTGTTCCCTAAGATTGGCCATTTCTAATTCAACTGGTTGGACAAGGACTGGTTCTAGAATGAGTTGATTATCTCTTATGTTCCTTCTAATTCGGTGAAGTGTTTCCTAAATTTTTGGTTCAAACAAATCCAAGGGATTATTTTGGATTCTATGGTTAATTTAGAAAGATTTTAGAAGAAATAAAAAGATGGGTTTTTCTTTGTGTTTTTTTCGTTTATGATTTTTATGAGAAGGCATGTTTTTCTTTGTGTTTTTTTTCAATTGTTTTTAAATTTTGTTTTTTTGGTTTTTTTACAATAACTAAAATCTAATGACTACATAAAGCACCATCCCTAGAAACAGAGCCATTTGAAAGCATGAATTATTGTCTCCTATCGACCAGTCAAGGTTCTAGTACTCTGCTAATGTGTATCACAACACTTGGGTCGAATCCTCGGTGATGATACTTTTTAATAGTCGATTGTTTTTGGTTGATTATATTATGATAGGGGGGGTTTGTTTGTAGAGATTATGAAATAATTTATAGATGACATTTGATTTAAAAAATTGATAAAGTTTGGGGTGAGTTCATTAATAGTTAGTTAAGATTGTGATATCCTTGATCCTTTCTTTTTATTTCATTAAATTAACACCCATGTCAAAAGTTAACGTTGATTGGAATTCCCATGTGTAAAGGCTTTAATACAAGCCTTAACATAACTTAAGGTTCTAATATTAATCATATATTGTTTATGGTAGTGTATTTATGGTTCCAATAATCCATGAAAACCACTCGTTAAACAAAACAATTCATTAATCCATGACATGTTAAGTCCAGCATAAACAATGTTAATTCAAAGAATACTCATCGAGCATAATCTCTCAATCACTTAACATCCCTAAATTATAACTCACCCCAATGATAGATTTACTCAGCCATTGAAATGATTAATAATATGGTTATAATGATTCTGATGATAAATTAACAAGAGAAAAAAAAGAAAGGGATATGAAAATGAGTAGTTCATCGATCACACACACAAATGATAAGGAGAATTAAAAATAGACTTTCGATTGAATGAGGAAGCAAAAGAAGGGAAGGGGTTTTAACTTCATTTAAAATATTTTTAGAAAATTAATATTAATCTACAGAAGGTGGATCATAATAAGAGATATTTAAGAATAAAATTTCATTAAAATAGAATTACAAAACACAAACACTTACACGATTACAAATGAAGAACAACCCAAAAGTAAATGAAAGGAAGTAAGGAGGATTGGTTTATCAACTAAAAACTAGGGTATGTAAGATCATCACAAGCCTTTGGAAGATACAAGGTCATGCCAACCTATCATCCTTTGCTCTGAAATTACAACTCCTTTGAAGGAGAGGATGGGGATGTATATATAGCCCAAGGAAATGGACTGTTTGAATTCCCAATCTGTCCCACCACATGGATCAATGATTTGGACATCAAGACAACCGAATATAGAGCTATCTACTTCTTCAAAGTTGTAGATTATAATGTTGTCCTACTACTCTAAATATTTGTAGGAATTTAGACGTATGGATCCAAATTTATGGAAGTTTCAATAGACAACGTTAATCTGTCCATTTCTATCCATGATTTTTTTATGACCAAAATGTGAATGGATTTTGGAATAATAATATCCCTTAAAATCATAATTCCTTCTTACAAAAAGTTGGAAAAATATATCTACTATTTCAGACTACAAAATTTCTAATTTTTTTATGAATATATAAAGAGACATGTCATGCAGACTGTACTGATTTTAATTCCCGGCCAGAATAGTGGGCTGAGTTTAAATGAACAATTTGGGCCCGTTGTATTTGGAGTTGGGACATGAAATTTTTACCAAAGACTCCTTACATTTCCCCCCCTAACGTTGAAGGAGAATAAAGGAATTTGGACTTCTTTATTGATCCTAGTAATTAAGTCTTCATGGATGGTCTAGTTTCTTCACAGATTCTTTAGGCCTTCTTGTGTGGCCCATATGGGCCTTAAAATAGCAGAATTGGCCCATGATAACTTCTAATGAAATGTTGTATATTGAATTAGAAATCCTAAAAAACAATAACCACACAATTGGGATTAGTATGGGGATATGTATAAGTAAAATAGTAAACTGACTCAATTGGACCACTTCTAAAAATGCTCAAAAATTATACTTAGTATTAAAACATTAATATTTCACACAAATTATGCACATTTCATATAAAATTAGTAAATGTAGTATATAATAAGTCATTAAAATATTAATAACATCAACTCCCCCATACTTAGTCTTGTGAATGTCCCCATTAGCATTAAATATAAAAACATGAAAAAAATCATTTTCACTCACTATCTAATATTAAAATTTTGTTTTCCCAAACCAGGGAGGTTTATAAAATATCACTCATCCATATTTAATTCCACCACAAGTTGTTACAGAAACAATGTTCCAAAAAAAAATTCATTTTTTTCATGATCAAATTTATACATGGAAAATTGTGGCACACAAAACTTACTCCTCTCAAGATGATAAAATTAATTTACCGAGCTTCACTCATTCACCAACCAAAAGAAAAAATCTTAGTGTTTGAAAGAGATCTCATCTTCCACTACCTATCCAAATCACACAAGAATCGAGAGTTTTTTTGAAGGTTTTTTATTTGGCTATGGGACGATAAAAATATAATGCCCAAGAGAGAGAAGAAGAGGGATAGAACACTAACATGGAAAAAGCAATGCACATTTTTTTAAATGAGACATGAAAGTAAATGGAAACACATATTTACGATGGAATGAAAAGGTGAAATAAGACATAAAAGTGAAAGGAAATATGACAGGAATTAGAAGATAGAATATTTAAAAAACAAAAAACTTCTCCCACTGACATAAGAATATAATGCAAGTGTTCATTTTTTCCATTTTTTCTCTTTTTTTTGAAAGTTGAACTTGAAACAGATCTCACACTCATATCCAAACCCATGATTGATCTCCTCACAACACTATTTTTAATAGTTATAACAAGATCAAAGGATAATAAAAAGTGATTTTTGACCTACCAAAGAAACAACCCAATTTTTTTTGATTTTTTTTAATTTTTTTAATTAATTTTTCATTGAACACTTGGCATTAAAATTTGAACAATATGTCATAAGCATATGTGCATTCCCAAACCCCACTGAAGGAAAACTTTTCCCCCAAACTAAAATTGATGCTTTCCCTCAAGCATATGATAACTTGTTTAAAATCAGTAAAATGCCACTCAAAGAATGAAATCCATTCCCCCCCACACATAAATTTCAAAAAATTATGCAATGAAAATCCATATTGATATTGGGTGGGATAAGGTATTGGGATTGTAGTGTGACTATCAAATAAAAGTTTTCCATATGCTCGAAGGGGATTTCAAAAGGAGGATTAATGTATGGTTAATGGGAGTATATTTGGCTATTATAATTCTCATGTGGTTTGAAAAATGCATATATCATATTATTTCACACAAATGTTAGAAATTCAGATCGAAGGTCCAAAAACTCAAGATTCACAAATGGGGGTGAAAAAAAACACTCATTTTGAAATAATGGCCATAGGTGTCCTTGGCATGAAATCTAATTTTATTCCTCAAGGTTTGGGAAAATCATTTTAGAAATAAAAAATTGAGCATTCAAAATTTGTTGGTTTTGGCATAATATTATTTATCCAAATTTATGAGGAAACCAAAAAATTTTTGAGATGAAACCATGTCTTTTGAATCCCAAAAATGGTTAGAAAAAATTTGAAATTTGGAAGGTGAGTAAGTATGAGTCTTGTTTGTTCATTTTTTTTAAATATTTAGGTTTTTTTCCTTTTAAATTACACACCCGCACAAAATATAAAGAGTAAATAAAAATGTGATGAGGAAAGTGGTAAAAAACAACATGAGAATGAGGGAGGAAGAAGAATAAAGAGAGAGAGTGAGAGGGAGAAGAGGATTTAATGGGAAAGAGCTACCTCCTGGTTTAGATTTGGTGGGTTGTCATCTCCATCTAGTGGTGGGTAAACTGTAGAAGTTGGGGATCTGATGGAAGTTGATGTGGATCCAGGATTGTGGGATGTTACCTAAAAAAGAAAAATCATTATTCATCGAATGAAAAAATATAAAAAAATTAAAATTTCATAAATGTAAAAGAAAACATGGGTTACCTCCCAAGAAGCGCTGCATTTATTTGTCTATATCTAGATAGTTGCAGCGGACTACCCATAGTTTGACAGTGGCCATCTTATTTTCTCAACACCAGTGTGCTTCCATAAAAATTTTTCCTCTGGGAGGCTCAATGATTCATTGGATAATTTCATCCCTTTCTTGTTGTTCCACTTTCAATTCAACGGGGGTGGAAAGAGAATATGACTATCCTCCCTTTGGTATTCAATGTGAGGAATGATTTTATCCACAAAGTGATGGTTTTCTATGCTTGGAAATTCAGGAAGATGTCTTAATTCTGGTGGTTCATTTATGTAAGGTTTAGATAACACGTAACCAGAGTATGAGATACCAATTGTTTTTGACTCATTTATTTCACCACTTACCTATGTAGAGTAATGAGGATCAGTGGAGTCATAATACTGAATAAAATTTTCAATATCCTTTATATCAATGTTGTTCACTAAATAATGGTCAATTTCAATATCACCAGTGATAACTTTATTAATTATGAAACTAATATCTCAACTTTCACTCCTATTGGGACAATATAAACACATTCGTTCAGGGTTCACCTCACATCTAACAAAATTTTTAGAATCATGGATACGAAATGTTGAATGTTGGATAATCATATTTGAATCAAAAAATGAACATGCTTGTTCGTTTTCCCCATTACCATCCAGGTTAGAGAAAGGGAGGCCTGAGGTGAGATGGGATTCCAAAGATTTTTAAATATCCTTTAGATAAATGAAGTTTTCATTTGAAATGTCAACATCAACTTATCCATTTATAACTTGGTTAATGAGGATGCAATATTCACAAACTCCTCTATTAGTAGAACATGAATAACATGATGGATTGGGAATCAAGACACTCTGAGAGAGACTTTCAGAAGTATGGATAGCGAATACCGATTGATTCTCTAATGGTTATCGCATGGATTTAAATTACTGAACTTGACCAGTTGGTCACAAAATTCCATGGATAAGATGCCTTTATAGACATCAATTTTGGGTTTAAATGTCATAATGAAAGGTCATCTAAAAATCAGAGGAGATTAGAAATAAGTTGTCTCACCTTCCAGGTCAAGGACATAGAAGTCATCTGAGAATATAGGACCATTGACTCAAACAAGGACATCCTCAATTATTCCCTCAGGACTGGTTGTGCTTCGATTGACTAACTGGATGACAACACCTATTGGGTGTAAAGGACCTAGACCAAGTTTGGAGAAGGTGGATTTGGGCATGACATTAATTGAGGATCCTTGGTCTATGAGTGCATCATCAAATTTGGAACTTCAAATTTGGCATGGAACCGTAAAGGTCACTATATATTTTCACTTTATGGGAATATACTATTGGGTAGAAAAATTTTCAAAGGTCCTAAGTTTCCTCTTGTGGGTGCACAATTTCTTAAAAAACTTGGCATACTTAGGGATTTATTTAATGGCATCTAAGAGGGGAATGTTCACTTCAATACGTCTAAACATGTCCAGCATTTCAGGATTGGATTCAAATGATTTCTTTAGATTAGAAACAGCTCGAGGAAAAGTAATTGGGTTCCTAATTGGAATGGAAGGATGTGAGGGAATGACTTTGGATTCCTTTTCAAGTTTCTTTTTCTTTTCATTTTCTATGTCAACATTTAAAGGGGTATTTGAGGACTTATCTTGAGGTATAGAAATTTGATTTATTGATCTAAGTGAAATTGCACTTACATTACCCTTGGTGTTGGGTAATGGTTGAGCTATTATTTGAGAATAATTTGATTGTTGTTGCTGGATTAGGTGTGATGCAAGTTTACCAATTTGGGTTTCAATGTTTTTGAGACTGGAACAGGTGAATGAGGCAAGATCTTCCACTGCACTTTCCCATGGTTGCTTGGAAGAAGAGGCTTTTCCAGGATTGGTATTACCTTGATTTTGGTTCTTGGGAAAGAGACTGTATTGGTTTTGGAATTGGGAAGGCTCACTTGGATAGTGGAATACAAGGGGGAGGATTGTTCCTTTGTTATTGAAGAACAAAATGATAAGGTTGTTGGAAGTTACCAACACCTTGACCATATTGAAACTGGTTTGGGTTTTGAGGAGGGAATTGAGGGGGATGAGAGATAGGATTATTATACCTTAGGCCTTGTTTATAGGAAGAAGAGAAGGGCTCATATTGAGGTTGGTTGAAGTTTCTAATAAACTGACCAGATTGTTGAGGGTTGGGGTTCCGCTGAGCATATGCTGCATTGAGCTCCATTGGTCTAGATGAATCAGATTGATCCTCTTTAAGTTGCGGACATGTGTCAGTTGGATGAGACGGGGAGCTACAGATTTAACAGTTCTGGATAGGTCTAGGGAACATAGATTGTGGGGAATATGAGGTTAGGGCTTTGGTAGCCACATCTAGTTGTCGCATAAGACCTGTAAGTTCACTCTTCCACTCTGTCAACTTTTTTGGATCTATATATTGACTATCTTGGGATTTTTTGACTTGAGCATGTGATCGAGTATGGAATTGTTTTTTTTCACATCCACGTTTCTTATGATATCTCTTGCAGATGCAAGAGTTTTATCAACAAGATCACCACCACTTGCAGAATCAATGAGACTTATCTCCATAGTCAATATCCCCTCATAAAAGTATTGGATCAAGATTTGGTCAGAGATTTGGTGATGTGGGTAGGTTGAAACAAGATTTTTGAACCCCTCCCAGTACTCATGGAGCTATTCACTTGGTAATTGATGAATACCACTTATTTCCTTTCGGATAGAAGTAGTATGATAAGCAAGAAAGAATTTCTCTAAAAAGTGTCACTTCATGTCATTTCATGTAGTTATGGAACCAGAAGGAAGGTAGTAGATCCATGACTTGGCAGAGTCATCTAGGGAGAAAAGTAATGCACAAAGTTTTATTTGTTCCTCAGAAACCTCTTAAGGCTTCATGGTAGAGCACACGACTTGGAACTCTTTAAGGTGGAGATGCGGATCGTCACCGGCTAGCCCGTGGAAATAAGGAATAAGATGAATCTAACCCGATTTAAGTTCAAATTCAGACTCTATGTTTGGATATTGAATACCAAAATGTTGGTAATTCATATTAGGACCATCAATTTCTTTAATTGTTTGTTCCCTAGGATTGGCCATTTCTAATTCAACTGGTTGGACAAGGACTGGTTCTTGAATGAGTTGATTATCTCTTATGTTCCTCCTAAGTTGGTGAAGTGTTTGCTCAATTTTAGGGTCAAAAAATCCTAGGGATTGTTTGGGAGGCTATGGGTCATTCAAAAAAGATTTTATAATAAATAAGAAGATGAGTTTTTCTTTGTGTTTTTTTTTGTTTATGATTTTTATGAGAAGGAGAGTTTTTCTTTGTGTTTTTTTTCAATTGTTTTTTAATTTTGTTTATTTTTTTTTAAAATAACTAAAATCTAATAACTATATAAATCACCATCCCCAGCAATGCTTCCATTTGAAAGAGTGGCCAATTGTTGCGTATCGACCAGTCAAGGTTCCGGTGCTCTGCTAATGTGTATAGTAGCACTTGGGTTGAATCCTTGGCGATGATACTTTTTAATATTCGATTGTTTTTAGTTGATTGTATTTTGATTGGGGGTTTTTTTTTACAGAGATGATGAAATAATTTATGGATGATGTTTGATTTAACAAATTGATAAATATTGGGGTGATTTCATCAATAGTTAGTTAAGCTTGTGATATCCTTGATCCTTTATTTTTATTTCATTTAATTAACACCCATATCACAAGTTGACGTTCATTGGAATTCATAAGTGTTAAGGCTTTAATCCAAGCCTTAACTTAACTTAAGGTTCTAATATTAATCATATATTGTTTATGGTAGTGTATTTATAGTTCCAATAATCCATGGAAACCACTCGTTAAACAAAACAAGTAATTAATCAATGACATGTTAATTCCAACATACAGAGTGTTAATTCAAAGAATACTCATCGAGCATAAGCTCTCAATCACTTAACATCCCTAAATTATAACTCACCCCAATGAGAGATTTAATCAGTAATTGAAATGATTAATAATATTGTTATAATTATTATGATGATAAATTAATAAGAGAAAAAATAAAGGGATATGAAAAAGAGTGGCGCGCCGAACACACACACAAACTATAATGAGAATTAAAAACTGACTTTTGATTGAATGAGGAAGCAAAATAAGGGAAGGGGTTTTAACTTGATTTCAACTATTTTAAGGACATTAATATTAAACTAAATAAGGTGGATTATAATAAGATATATTTAACAAGAAACTTTCATTAAAATAGAATTAAAAAACACAAACACTTACATGATTACAAAAGAAAAACAACATAAAAGTAAATGAAAGGAAGAAAGGAGGAATGGTTTCTCAAGTAAAAACTTGATTATAGTATATCCTCCCAAGCCTTTGGAAGAGACTTGGTCGTTCCAACCTATCCTCCTTTTCTCTGAAATTCCAATTCCTTTTAAGGAGAGGAGGGGGATGTATTTATAGGTCCCACCCATTACACAATAAAATCATTCATAAATGTATGACAAGTTAATAAAACATTCAACATATCATGACCCATAAAAATAGATAGGTTTTACAAACATAAAATCATAACCCCTGAAATGAAATGGATATCATTTACATTTCATCACATTATAAACAATAAAAATATATAGTTTTCATAATCACATCATGAAATCATAACTCAGGAAAAGAAGTGAGTTTCGAAATCATAGAATCTGTGGAAGTGAAATGGGTGTCATAAGAATCATTAAATCAAAAAATAAGTCATTTAAGAAAGAATATGAATGGAAACTTTGGATAATTTTCTACAATGTAATGATTAAGATCAATTAATATCATCTTATATGGAAAATAATTTTCAAATATCTTTTGAAAACATTTCTTAAGGAAAATATCCTTTTTATTTGGAAAATTCACTTTAAAACATAATTCCTATTGAAAAATATTTCCTTTGAAAATTCACCAAAAACACATAAATAACACTTAAAATAATTTTTAAAACCTTTTCCCTTTAAAACTTATAAAATAACACTGAATACATGTTTGAAATCCATTTTCCATGAAAACATATAAAAGAAGATTCAAAACATTTTAAAACCCTTTTTATTTGAAAAAAGATTTGAAAACTTATAATGGAATATTTGAAAACAATAAAACATTTTTAAAGTCCTTTTAATTGAAAATTATCTTCAAGGATTATTTGAAAACTTTTTTGAAAACTTTATTTGAAAACATGGTTTTTTTTAATAAAACAGATTTCTGTTCGAATTGGGAAATACAATTAGATTTTCTTGAAAACTTTTTATTAATTATCATAAGTACCAAAGAGTGTAAAAATGGTACTAATAAATGGATATATGTGGAATAAACATAGGATATGGAAACTCATTAGTATTCTTGAGATATGTATAATAATATTTCATCCAAGAAGCATAATTCTTAACATCCTCAAAAAGCAATGATATTGTTTCAATAAACTCTTATCACTTGGTAACTTGGGATCATAATATCCTTTTAAGAAAAGGAAATTAAAAAAAGATTAAAATATATTTAAAATAATTATATCCATGAAATAACATGTAAAATGGAAGTATATACAGCTCGAAAAAGAATTTGAGCCCATAACCAAACATGAGTCTCAAAGAAGGAAAATGAAGACAAAACTATTTTACTGATTTGGTAACTTTTAAAACATAAACCCCATGAAATAAAGATCATAGAATTGATATTTAAATACCCATAAATTTAATTATAATTACCAAATAATAAATTCATGGTAATTATACACACCACACAAAATCAATGGATGGTGAATAAAACTTGTCTCTCATGGAAATAAAAAGTGAGATGAAATCCCCCTACCTTGTGTTTTGACTCTTTTCATACTCATACAAGATTCCTATATAATAAATTTAAGTTTATTACACATATTTTATATTATAATATTCTTATATATAATACAATATATGGTTTTATTAAGAAATTACACTAACTTCTTGTTGACAATCCTATGCTAATGTTTTACTTCGGGTAATATTCGCTTTGTTCTTCGCATGTGTCTTAATTTATTATATCTTTAGTCCTTATACCTATATCATGATTTTAATAATTTAAAAAATTATATAAATATAATTTATATATATTATATTTGTATTATAATAATATATAGAATATATAATTATGAAACGGAACACACTGTTCATGGAGATGGTAAGTTGTACGTACGCATGAACATTGTTTCTATTTTTATTGTTGTATTGAAAGAAAGAATGAAAATGACATATAAGTATCTACATATGTATATATATAATTATTCCAGTAACATTATTATATAATATATATCATATAAGTTCACTAAACACATCCTTAATAAATTACATGTAGTGTGTTAACAAATCACATCGCTTTGAGGGGGTAGTAGTCCATACTTCCTCAAACGAAATTACTGTTTTTACACCAAATGGAAGGTAAAAAGGTATGTGTTTTAAAAATAATAAAGAAGATTAAATATATATAAAATATAATATATGAAATATATAAATATAGTGTCCATAATAATGTCCACCATGAGTTTCAATAAAGGAAAAATGAGAAATCATCGTTTAGTGAGGTAGTATTTTTCCGTACATATAAACAATATGTCCTTTAACAATTATATAGATGTATGTGTAAGTTTAGGTAGAAAAATTAGCATAAAAATAGTATATTTTATATAATTTTTTATAAAATAATGGAATAAATAGAGTGGAGGGGTGGATAAAGGAAATTAAAGAAAAGAGCTTGAGAGAAGGCGTTACCTCTTAATCAGGTAACTCCTTTTGGTTTGTACCAAAAGGCTTCCTGGTATTTATTTATGCAAAAAGTGAGGATTAAATGATATAGGGAAGTATTTTGGGAAGATTATTGGGTAGATATTTGATGAATCTAAGTTATTTTAGAGGTGTGAAGAATAGGGAGAGGTGGTGGTCTTTTATAGGGAAGGGAAAGGACACACTTGGAATTTTTGAAAACAAGTTAGGTGTACCAACATTTTTACTAAAACAAAGTCATAAAAATCAAATAAAATAAATAATTTAAAGTTTATGGACTAATAATTTCCATAATATGGGTTTTTAACATGTTTTTATATCTTTTTGGGTATTAAATTTATGGTTTAGTAGTTTATTAACCCTAATTTTCTCTTAACTATTGTAATTAATTTTAATCACTTTCACTAATATTTTTGGTAAAAAACTAAGCTGAACTATTTATAAATTATAAATTATTATTATTATAAATATATAATCCATTTTTTCAAATTATAATCCCTTAATTGGTAGAAATTAATTTAAATTTAATCTTGTTGACGGGATGACACTACGTGTTTTTAAAGTAAAAACATCCAAAAATTTGCTACGTTTTTAAACCCAATTTCAAAGTAAAATCGATTCCAATGACCTAAATTGGATTAATTTATAAAAATATTACCAAATTAAAATTTTAAACCAAATTAAAATATAAATTATCCTTATAAACAAATTTTATGAAAATACATTTTTGAATTAAAATCCGGTATTTTTCACAATTCCTCCAAATATGAAGTTTCTCAGAAAAATCCCAAAAAATATACATAAGATAATTTATACATTATAAATTAAAAAATTAATATTATTTTATCAAATTCAATTTCATAATTTGTCTAAAATATATTTTATTATTTTTCATAGAAGGACATTAAAAGTAGTTCATTTGAGAAAATTGTATTTTTAAACATATAAGGACTTTATCAAAAACTATATATTTCATTATCAATATGTTTTATTTATATAAAACCATTATAAAAAATATTTTAAAAGTAGTTATTATAATTGATATTACTAGTTTTAATGACTAGGTTATAATTCTATTATTTTAATAATTATTATAGTAAAATGATGTTTTGTAAAAAATCAGTGTTGGATGTAATGTTTGCCAAGTTGGTGTTCAGTGTAATGTATTACAAGTTGGTATTGCATGTAATGTATGCCAATTTGATGTTCCATGTCACATAAACCAAGTTGGTTCTATGTGAAAGGAATGTTTGACTTAGTGATTTAATATATAAAAAAACTATTTTTAGTGTTGCATGAAATGAAAAACATAAAAACATTAAATTAATTAGAAAAAATATTTCACAAAATCATGGTGTATTAAATTATACCCCTATAAAATTAATTTCACCCTAATTTTTTTGTTTTATCAAATGATTAATATGTGAAAGTTTCATTCATAGAAACCCACATTGTTAAAATTAATACAAAAACTTCCATTTAAAAGGGAAATTTGGAACCATAATGGTTACCCAAAGTTACTCATAACAAGATTACCACATAAGAGAAAATAGCTGGGAAGTTAAAATGTAGAATTGGAGGAAAAGTGTAAATATTATTTGGGAGTTATTGAGGCCATCAATCAGAAACAAGTGTACTATCAATGAAAAGTTTAGGCAATCAAATTCATAAATCGATGATAATTTAAAAGTACATCAATTCAAAAAAATTAATGTATTAAGAGAACATTTTATTTTTAGATAATTTTCCAAAAGATAAAGAATTTTCATAGAGAGATATACTTTCATGATTTCAGGACAACCTCACCCTTTTTTATTCCTTGTTACACTTTACCTCTTTCTCCAAAAATGAAGGTGAATTGTTCATTCCTGAATTACTAACAAATCATGATATCCATGAAATTATATCCCATTTATCATAAGTTATCATCATCACAAAGTTTTTATATCAGGTTATCCAAGAATCATAAATACTCATGTGGTGAGATAAAACTTTAATCTTACTGAATTCATCTTTAGTTTAACTTAAACCTTCCATAAATGTTTAACCTTATATCCCTTCTAAAAGTTGAAAATCCAAATATATTGAAATAATGACACGAAATCATATTAACATTGATCCCCAAAATATCACAAAGAGTTTATTGGTTGTGTCATTGAAAAAATGTGAATACCCTCATCATATATTCCCTTAAAACATGGTAATAACCTGAATTACCATAAATAATTTTGGAAAACATGCATGCTTCCTTTTCCCAATGATTACTGGATATATTATTTAAATACAAGAAGTTTTATACATACTCATTAATGGCATATACTACTTGTCAATAATAATTTCTAGGGTAATATGTACCATACAATTTACTTACTCATATCCAAAATATCTTTATCCAATCATAATTTTCTCAACATTAGGCCTTAATTGAGGGTTACCTTCACTTAATCAAAATATCACCATTCCATGAAATTGATTTTCTATATCTTCATCACCATTAAACACGTTCTTTTAAATACTTAATGAAAAATTTTATTGACAATACTTATATATTTAATGATTCATATAACATAATATTTGAATTAAAAAACATAAATACTTCATTCATCCAATGTTATTCTTAAATCATTACTCAAGATTCATAAACTTATTCTCTAATATCTCTTTCTTAGAATACGAAATATGAATCTTTTCTTAAGGTTCCTTGACCTCAATTTAATCATTCTTCTTATAATTAATCTACACAATATCAAAATAACATCAGAAACATTTCACATGTCATTTTTGGTCTCTTAATATTTATAAGTATAACCAATGCTCATGCCACCTTCCTTATTCTCTTTAAGAGATTTCCATTTGGGAAATCAATTTTCATAATTCCATACTTTCCACATATGAAACATTAAATGTTAACCATGTTCCTATAAGTTCTCTCCAATTACTAAAACCAGAAAGCACGTGGTGAGAAAAACATATTATAGAAGAAAACCACATAATCAAGAAAAATCACTGATAGTGTGTACAAATCATGATACATACCATTTAATAAACGAATCCTTATATTTATACTAGTTTACTTATATCCAACTAATATTTAAATACTTCATTATAGTTTATTAAGAGGTTGTGAATTTCCAAATCATACCTCCCGAGAGTTTCAAACTAGGTGTGCAACAAGGCCCAATACCATGTACAACATTACCCCAAGTCAAGCCTAGAACATCTTGTAAGAGTTTCAAATCATAGGTAAATATGTTCCAAATCCAAATACACTTGTAGTATCTAGATAGGGATGTATTACTAGGAAACCACCACTCTATCCTTTACCCAAAATTCTAGGTCATTTTTCCTAAATATTTACCAATCCTTCTACTCATCCTTAGAGACATCCCTAGACATATCCATATAAATATACCTTGGGATATCACTAAATCTTTCTTATCTTAGTTTATAAAGGTTGAATAAATATTTCCTTTGATACCAACTATTGTGACCCAGGATTAGCATACATGGATATTACATCATTTTTTATGAATATTCAGTACATTACAAAAATACATTCTTGAGGACTGTAATAGTTTAGTGTCTTTGAAAAATTGGAAAAAAATATTTTATCCTAGTGAAATATTTTAAACAACTCCCATAAATACCACCACCATTATTAATTCTACCTAAAACCTTTCTTCAAAACCTGGGGAAAGAAAACATAAGAAAGGGGTGACATCAATTGCTCAATTAGGGTAAAAAAGGATACATGTAAGCATGAACACGAAAATAGGGGTATGATAATGATATCATAACATTATAAGATCATACTCTTCATATCAAATATCATAAACATAAGTTATGGGATAAATCCTGGCAGTTAATAAGACATGAATCATAAGGAAATGAACATCATGATCCATGAAATAATAACTGAGGAATAAGACATAGAATTTGTCTCATGAATATAATAATAGAAAATATTATGTCAAGAAGACCTACCAATACCTTTATAACATGTTAGGATTGGTATATGACCCGTGTACCTACTTCGGGCTTAGGATACAACCCATTAACCTTCTTGTTTTTGGGATTGGGATACAACCCATGTACCTTCTTGTTTTTGGTCTTGGGCATGTACCTTCTTATTTTTAGGCTTGGGATACAACCCATGTACCTTATTGTTTTATATCTTAGGCTACACACCATATACCATATCAATTTTAGGTTTGGGTTACAACCCATATACCTTCTTGTTTTTAGGCTTGGGCTACAACCCATGCACCTTATACTTTTCCATCTTAGGCTATAACCCATGTACCATCATGTTTTCAGGATTGGGCTATAAAATTTGTACCCTTTGATCTCATATACAACTTATCATTACCCAATTCATTGGAGGTAGATATCAATCCCACACATCATATAGTAAAATCATTCATAAATGTACCACAAGATAATATAACTTTCATCATATCATGACCTATTAAAATAGATACGTTTTATAAAAATCAAATCACAACCCATTAAATGAAATGGGTATCATTAACATTTTATCACAACATAACCTTTGAAAAGAGATAGGTTTCATAATCAATTAATGAAAGCATAACCCGTGAAAAGAAGCGTGTTTAAAAAGCACAAAACCCATGAAAGTATAACAGGTGTCATCAGAATAGTTACATAAAAATATAAACAATTCAATAAATAATATTAATGGAACCTTTGGATAATTTTATATAATGGAATTAGTGACATCAAAATATTTCATATTATATGTAAAATAATTATGAAATATCTTTTGAAAACATTTCTTGAGAAAAATATCCTTTATCCTTTAAAAATGCTCTTTAAAACATAAAACCTTTTGAAAACCATTTCCTTTTAAAACGAATTTAAAAAATTTAAATAACACTTGAAATCATTTTGAATACATTTTTCTGTAAAAAATTATAAAATAATCTTGTAAACATTTTTGAAATAAATTTTCCTTGAAAACTTATAAAGGAATCATCAAAACATTTTAAAAACATTTTTCTTTGAATATAGCTTTGGAAAGTCATAAAGGATGATTTGAAAATAATAAAAAAATAAATAACTTTCCTAGAAAATTATCTTCAAGGATCATTTGAAATCATTTTTGAAAACTTTTTTTTTGAAAAAATGGTTTTGTAATAAAATTGATTTTTGACCGAGGATAGAAATACATACAGATTTCTTAAAAACATTTTCATAATTATATTAAGTACAAAAGCATGAAAAAATGGTACTAATACATGGATATATCATGAATAAACATATTATAAGGAAACTCATGGTTTTTCTTGAGATATGTATCATATTATTTCATCAAATAATCATAATCATTTTATAATCTCGAAAAGTGATGATATTGTTTCAATAAACTCTTATCACTTGGAAACATAGGATAATACTCTCCATTTAAGAAAATTAAATTACATAAAGCTTAAAATATCATTAAAATAAGTATATTAATTATATAACATGTAAAATATAAGTATATAAACCTCTAAAAATAATTTATTTTCATAACCAAACATGATTCTCAAAGAAGGTAAATGGAGACAAAATTATTTTACCGATTTGGTAAATTATGAAACACAAACCCCATGAAATAAAGAGAATATAATGGATATGTAAATACCTATAAATTTAATTATAAGAATCATATATTAAATACATGGGAATTATACAAAACACATAAAAGGAATTGGTGGTGAATAAAGTATGTATCTCACGAAAATAAAAAGTGAGTTGAAATCCCCTTACCTTGTGTCTTGACTCTCTTCATAATCATAAAATATTAATATATAATAATTGTAAGTTTATTATAAATATTTCATATAAAAATATTATTTCCTCTAATACCATATATGGTTTTATTAAGACATTATATTACCCGCTCTTTAACAATCCTATATTAAGGTTTTACTTTAGGTAATACCCGCTTTATTCTTCGCATGTGTCTTAATTTGTTATACATTTTTTCCTTATACCTATATCATGATTTCAAGAATTTAAAAAATTATATTTTTATAATTTATATAAATTATATTTGTATTATGATAATCTATATAATATATAAGGATGAAATGGAATACATCATTCATGGAGATGGTAAGTCGTACATATGAATGAATGTGGTTTCAGTTTTTATTATCGCATTGAAAGAAGGAAAAAATTACATATAAATATCTATATGTGTATATATATCATTATTATATTAGCATTATTATATCATATATATCATATAATTTTACTAATTTCATCCTTAATACATTCCATGTAGTGTGTTAATGAATCGCTTCACTTTGAGGGGGTGGTAGTCCACACGTCCTCAAACGAAATTATCATATTTACACTAAATGGAAGGTAAAAAGGTTTGTGTTATAAAAGTAATAATGAAGATTAAATACATAATAAATATAATATATGAAATATATAAATATATTATTCATCACAATTTACACCATGAGAGGTGGTAAAGGAAAAATTAACAATCATCATTTAGTGAGGCGGTAGTTTTGCATACACATAAATAGTATGTTCGTTACCCATTAGATGGATGTGTGTGTATGTTTAGGTCAAAAAATTAGAATAAAAAGTCCTATAATATTGAATATAATTGTGTTGTTATACATTCATGTAATAAATAGAGTGTATGGGGTGGAGAAAAGAAATAAAAGAAAGGAGTTTGAGAGAAGGTGTTATTTGTTAATCAGAAAACTTCTTTTGGTTTGTGACAAAAAAATTACTTGGATTTATTTATGAAAAAAGTGAGGTTTCAAGGAGTAAGAGAGTTATTTTTGGAATTTTACTGGGTAGAAATTTTATGAACATAATTGGTTTGTGAGGTGTAAAAAATATGGAGTGGTGGTGGCCTTTTATAGTGAAGGGAAAAGACACACTTGGCATTTTTTAAAAACAAGTTTGGTGTAACCACGTTTTTACCTAAAAAAATTAAAAATACCCAACAAAACTCAAGAATGGAAGTTTAATTTCGGGATAAGGACCATAAAATGTGTTATATACAAGTTTCTAGATCGTTTTGGGTCTTATATTTAAGTTTTAGTACTTTATTAACATAATTTTTCTCTTAACCAATGCAATTAATTTTAATCCCTTTCACTAATATTTTTGGTAAAAAAATAATTTTACCATATTAGAAATTATAAATTATTCCTATTTAAAATATTTAATACATTTTTCCAAATTCTAATAATATAAGTGTTAGAAATTAATTTAAAATTAATCCCGTTGATGGGACGACATTGTGGGTTTTAAAAGTAAAAATGTCCAAAATTTTACTACGTTTTTATACCTAATTTCAAAGTGAAATTTATTATAATGACCTAAATCAGATTAATTGATAGAAAATGATCTAATCAAACTTTTATACCCAATTAAAATATAATTTAACCTTATAAACAAATTAGATGAAAAAGAAATTATGAATTAAAATCATGTATTTATCACTATTCATCCAAAAATTATGTTTATCAGAAAAATCCAAAAAAAATCCTCAAGATAATTTATAAAACATAAATTAGAAAATGAATATTATTCTATAAAATTAAATTTCAAAATGTTTCAAAAATTAATTTCATTATTTTTCAGAGAAGGACCTTAAAAGCAGTTCATTTGAGAAAATAATATTTTTAAACATATAAGGACTTAACCAAAATTCATATAATTAATTATCAATATGTTTTATTTATATAAAACCATTATAAAAAATATTTTAAAAACATTTATTTCTATTCATATTACTATTTTTAATGACTGGGTTGTAAATATCTTGTTTAAATAATTGTAACAAGAAAATGATGTTGTATAGAAACTCAGTGTTGCATGTAACCTATACCAATTTGGTGTTCGGTGTAAAGTATACTAAGTTAGTGTTGTATGTAACATATGACGATTGGATGTTTCATTTAATGTATTCCAAGTCAGTTCCATGTGAAAGGAATGTTTGACTTAGTGATTTAATATACATAAAAAACTATTTTCAGTGTTGTGTTAAGTGAAAAATATCAAAAGATTAAATTAATTAGAAAAAAAATATTTCATAAAATCTTAGACTGTTACAATCTCAAAGATGATAATATCATGTTACAATATTTTTTATGTGAGTTACTTAGGTTGAAGGTGGAAAATAAGAAGATTAGTTTTCTTGAAGAAGATGTTATAGGCCTAAAGGAAGAGATTAAAAGGAAATTAGTCATGGAGGACAGGATTTTAAAGCTTGAATCTTAAGTTGATGAGATATAGAAGGAATATGATGAATTAACGAAGTTAAAAGTGATTTTTATGAAATTTTATAATAAGGAATGAATTTTTCTTACTGAAATTTGAAATGATTTGTTGTATTTAAATATTTTTGAATGAAATTTAATTTTAATGACTAATTCTACAAATATATGTTTTCTAAATTTTTTCCAATTCTTTTTGGATTAATGTTCTTTATTTTATATATTGGATGAATAGTTAATTCAAACACAATTTTTTCTTATATTTTCCTCATAAAATTTCATGTGATTATATTAATTTACCTTCCATTTTTAAAAATCACAATAAGGGATAATTTTGGGAGAATTTTGGGAGATTGTTTTTAAAATATAAATTTTTATCTAAAGGGGAGAAATAGTTTCAAAGGAAAAAACCATCTAAGGAAGTTTTTTTATTAAGGGGGAGAATTTGATGTAATATTTCCTATTAAATAAATATTTTTGAACAAAGAGAAGTCATCAACTTAGGGGAGGTTATGATATGATAAGATAAAAATTTTCTATGAATATTATCTTTGAAGTTTATAGAGAATAACAGGTTGTAATGTTTTCAATGTTAATAGATTTTCATTTTTGGTGTTGTGTTGTTTTTTCTACTTTCCAAAAAGGGGGATACTATTGAGTTAAAATTTATACTTTCTAATTTTCTTTTCCTTAGTTTTGAAAATTAAAAACACTTAAAAACTTACTTAAAACTAAATTTTACTAACTTTATATATCCCAAGTGTTTTAGAATGTTTTTTAGAAAAAATACTTTTCCACTGAACATTGAAATGGTTTTAATATAAAATGACTATAAACTTTTAGTATTCAATCCAATCCATTAGAATGAAAATGTGTCTGGTCAATCAGAATTAATAATGTTATGCCTATTGGTTAGATAATTTTTTTTCTATAAAACTGATTGGAGTCATAATCATTAGACTAAAAATAGTTTTGATAAATTGAACTAACCTTTTTTCATTTCATCAAATTTTTAGAAAATAGTATAGTCTATCAGACTATCCAATGTTTATAATATAAGTAATTGGAATTTTTTCTATTGGACATAATATTTTTCATTATTGTAATTTTTATAATGAAAATGATATTTGATAAAAGAGTTTTTCTATACTTTTAAGTGAAGAACATATAAGGCCATTACAAATAAATCCTTTAATTGTAGAAATACAACCATTATAGGAATTGTTATAAATTGGATTGAATTAGAGGATATGGGAACTCATGAATTTTAAACTCAAAAAATCTAAGATTTTTCTTTTCTTGAACATAATATTCTTACACTTTTCAATTTCTTAGAGAGTTTTTCTCTAAATATTTTGAGTGAGGAATTGTAAAATCATAAGAACTATATTTTCTTTTATATTCGGTGTGTCTAATTATGGTTTAGGAAGAGGGATTATAGGGATAAAAAGACAGGTTGATCTGATAAATCTGATCGAGGGATTATATATATAGGAATACAGAGATGACCCTGATCTATTAGATGAATGGCTTCTAAGGGACTAGAAGACAGAGCTATTATGATCATCATATTGAGGTCTTTCCTAGTGTGGATACATATACCTTTATAGTTTGGTATAAAAATGTGGATATCTTAAGTTAGGATTTATAATTTTTTTAACTATTATTGTTAAAGAGTAAACTTAATTTTATAAATCTTATAAGTCATTCTTAATTTATTATAATCTTTCATATTACTTTTTTACAAGTTTACATTCCAATGTGCATGTTATATTAGAAAGTTTTTTTTCAAAATCTTTCTAATAATTGTTTTATTAGAATATATGTGAGACTGATTAAAAAATATATTATATCAGACATTTTTCTGATCTGATACACATACTCTAATCATCAGATGAATTCTGAGTTTGATCTTTATAACTAAATAGTTATTTGGTTTTGTATTAGTGTAAAATTTTAAACTACAATTCACCCCCTATTATAGCCTTCATAACTCTTATTATCCAATATAAAAGAGATTATGTTGGATCTAGATGTTTCTATTGTGGAGAAACCAATGGAGATCACTGATTATGAGATTAAATTCTTACATGGGAGGTTTATTTGTTGTTCATTTTATTACGGCAGAATAGATCAAATTATCATGAGACATGGGAGTGAAAACATCTTTGAGGGAGTAGTGGCGTCGCCTATTTCTAAAGAAACATCTTCTGTATAACTTTTTAGGGATTTAAATTTCTATTTTTGAGATAATTTTAACATCATGTTAAATGATATGATCTATTTAAATGTTTAAGAGTGTATTATTTGGGTTCATATGGAATACAAGATGATCTGAAGAGTTTTATGAGTTTTTTTATAAGGGATATGATCGGCGTTGATTGTAGAATCGGTTCAAATCATGAACAGTGTTCACAGTGTGGGTTTTTTTGGGAAGAATCTATGAATTCATGGATTAAGGAACAAAATGAATTCACATTGTGAATTAAATTTATAGGTTATTAAAATATTATAACACCTTTTTCAGTGTACATGAAATATGGTAAATTCACATCATGAATCATTTATTCATGATGTTAAACTGTTCTTCCACGTGGGTTTTAACATTACACTCACTTAACTCCTCCTTCATTTAGTATGTACACTCTCCTTCGAATCTTAGAACTACACTAGGTATTTTGGGTGATTTTTTCCCATCTATAATTCTCCTTTTGGAATTTTATATCTGTCTTGGTTGGATTAACTTCCTTTGGAAAGCATGTTCCTTATGTTTTAATTTAATTTATTTATCATGTTTACAATATTGGTGTTGGGATGTGGTTTAGGGATTTGTTTTCATGTTAAAATTATTCTTCTACCCCTTCTAGATTCATTATGTGATCATCTTCTGAGGGAATACCCTTATGTTGGTTGTGGTTATATGTGCGAGTTTATAAAGGAATGAGTTGGTCTAATCTCTCTACCTACACATTTGTTAATATAATTCAATTTTGATATGTGAGAATCATTTTCAGGGCCTCTATTCATGTTTTTGGGATCATATTCTTTTTATGTGTCTGTATCCTATCGCGTTTGGTGTGTGAGATGATATTGAGGTAGGTGAATTATCTCTCACCTATGGAATTTGATCTATAATTAATCCTCATTTTATAAGTTTTTTTATAAATATATTTTTGTGATATTGATACTGGTTGATTTGTGTTCCTAAATAAGTTTTTGAGGTGTCCTCGGGATGTGATATTGAAATTGTAGGGGGGTTCACTCATGGGGTGTTCCTATGTTTATTAGGACCTATTTCTTAGGGAATTGAGTGAACAATAGTCTTGCTGATGGTATGATAAGTCCAGCTATCCTAACCTGTTGTGATCCTAGGAATGCATACCATTATTCTTTGGATTTTATTTATTTGGTTTTGATATATAATCTTTGACAAAATATAAATGATTTTCTGTATTTATTCTTTGAAACTATTTTACCTGGATTTTTTTTGGGAACTATAGAAAAATGTGAACTGTTTACCATGATTTTGATATAAAACTTTTTAAATTATTATCATATTGTGTTTTCTTAAAATATATCACATTTGGATTATTTTACATTGACATGATATTGAGCACTTGGGTGGGATCCTACTGATAGATTTTATCTCACACAATGAAAACTCCTCCAGGAGTGTGTAGAAATTGAATTGTATTTTAATGATGGAAAGGTAAATTCCTCATAGTGAGGTGGTAAGATTCATGTTAGTTGGGTATTATTAGCTGGTGATGAGATGGTGGAACATTTCTAACATATCATATGGAGTATTTGTTTCCATTTTTAGCTATCATTTTTTGTTATTGGATATGTACTTTAGGTTTTTATCTAACTATGTTTATGTTTTATCACCACTGTTGGATCTCTAGTTTTTATCATTTTTCTTTATGGTTTTTATTTTCATTATATCTATGTATATTCTATATATCTTGTTTTAGTTTGGTTGAAACCATCCCCTCTAGTTTTTTTTATTTATTGGGTGCTGGTCACAAGATTGTGGGGATCAGTAATGCCCTTTGGGCCAGTGGAGAATTAGTTTGGGTGCCAGTTTTGAGGGTATCCCAGGTCTGTTCATTACACCAATACACATAAGGTTAATCCCATATCACATTATTTTATCATAGGTTTTCATATATTCTATCCTCTCATTATTAGTAATGGTTCATAAATATAATGTTAATTAATAATAGAATATACCTTGGTAGTTTAAAACCAAGTGTTCATTTATTCCATTATTTCATGCACTAGGTGAAGATAAAGTTAATTCCCAACCAAAAGTTTTATTATCATTACCCTTAATTTCATTTGTTCCAAAGCATGAATCCATTTTTTTGTATACATACATGGATTTAATTTATATGAAACCACAAAATATCTAACTTACCAAAACGTTTGGATGTTTTCTTATACTTAAACTTATCCCTAAGTTTTTCAACAATGTTTTTTAATCCTAATATCCAAAATAGCTGAAACCTACTCTAATACCAACTGAGAAAACCTAATAATTTAATAAATTAATTTTACATCATTTTAGATGAATATTCAATACATCACATAAAAATATATACTTATAACCATGAAGGTTTAGTGTATTTAGATACTATATACATAATCAAATTATTTCATGAAATATATTCAACATCTACAAAAAAATTCTTTTCACTAAGTACACTTCTTAGACATACCTTACATGAAAACTTTCTTCATATCTGGGGGAAAATGAAACATATGAAAGGGTGAAATGTGATGTTCAATAAGGGTAAACATAGGTGACATCAGTAAATGATCATAAGTGAGTATAAAATACGTATAAGTGTATAGGAACATTATCACAACTTATGAAATTCATAAATAATCATTCAAATATCTTTAGTCATTAATCATTGCATATATATTTTTCTTAACAAAACAGATAAGTCATAAGAGTGAAAAATAATCAATAATAAACCTTCTTCCATGTGAATATATAATAAGCATAAGAAATAAGTTTATGAAATAGAAATAATCCTATAAAATCATTTCCGTAACATAATCATAATAAAATTTAATTTAATTTTATAAACTTTTGTTATTTTACTAGTATGGTTATGATAGTTTTTAAGGAGGTAGAAGAAGAAATAAACATGAAAGAACTCAATTAAGAGTTATACCTATTCTTTTGAAAACCTCATTTGGATCACACCATAAGGAAGTTTGGGAGAGTATTTGGGTATATAGTGGTTAAGATAAAGGGCTTAAGTGGTGTGGATAAGTGAGAAGATGATGTTAAATATTATAATAAAGGAGAGTGATACACTTGTAAATATTTTTAACTTTTAAATATTATAAGTGTCCTACTCATGGTCAAGGGGAACCTAAAAAATTAAAATTATAATTTAAGTTAATAGGGTTTGAAATATACTCATATATTAATAATTAATATGATATTATTTTAACTCATCACAAATTTTTAACCTAAATTTAATTGTTTTACCCTTTTATCATAGTGACAACATTTTTTTACCAAGGTTACTATTTAGAATGTCCAAAAATGAAACTTAACTCATTAATAAATATAAAACTAATAATTCAAAATACGAAATATATTTTTCAATATTCAATTTTTAGAATTTTTATAAATTAATTTTAAAATTAGTGGAAAAAACACAATAAAATGCATTTTTTATAATAATTTTTTTAAGAATAAAAATGTACCTGTACAAAAATGAAATATAATGATAATTAATATATAAATAATTATATTATTTTTAATTAAAGGGGTATTGTTTTAATTTAATACAGAATCTAAAATATAATGTGACTTTTAAATTAATATATTTAAAGAAAAGAAATTGCAATTTTATAAAAATCTGCATTTTCACTATTCACTAAAAAATCAATCATTTCGAAAAAACTAAAAAATTTACTTTAAAATAATCTTTAAATTATGATTTAAATTTTTATTATATTTTATCCAATACAATTTTTAAAATCGGTAAAAATTAATTATAATATATGCACACAAAATGCAATAAAAACTATTTTAAAAAAAAAATCATTTTTGAAGCATTTAATGAATTTATTCTCATTATTTGATTAATAAAGAAAATTAAATGAATTAAAATTCATTTGAATTAATATAATATAATCATTCAATTATAATCAATTATCAATAGTGATTAATTTAATCTAATAAAAAAACATTGCACACATAAAAACAGTTCTATGAAAAATATATCTTTTACCTTTAAAATATTTTATCTTCATTTCTAAAAAATTGATAATAAGTGTATAATTTATTAATAATTTTACTAAGGAAAAAATTTCTATAAATATTTCAATAGTATATGATTGTTTTTATAAGCTCCAGTTTTCATATAAATAAATCTATCAAACACTTAGAATTTAAAAAAGAGAAATATATACTCTATAATCTTAGGGTGTTATAGTGGTAGTATTTGTGAGATATATTGTTAAAATTATGGAATTATTATAAATTATATTCATATTTTATCTTAGGTCATATCATAATCAAAATATTGATACGTTATGCATCTTGTAACTAATGAACATCGATAGTGACTATATACAATAGTGGACCTCTATGAAACTAACCATTCATCTAGGGTCAGAGTGAGATGGATATGATTTCAACCTATCTCACCCAATGATCTGGGTGGATACTGACAATGAATTTTGTTTGTATCCAACGCCACTAAACCACTTCTATAGAATGATATAATTCATATATTTCTAAGAGATAGTTGGAGATAGGTAATTCCTCCAACATCTCTAGTACACGATAAATGTAGATTACTTTTTTCTCTAGTATCCTTGATTAGATAACATGATAGAAAATAAAGGAGGATATTTTTAATTCATCTATAATATTTGGTATGTGAATTTGATGATAGTAATTCACTAAAGTGGTGACACCACTTCTTTCCTATAGTATAAGGATCGAAGTCGATGAACATTCACATGATGATATCTCCACTCCCTACCCACTACTCTCGGATTAAGCGCACCAGATAATCAATGAAATACCTTGAGATGTGAGTTTAATTATGTATACTAGTATATAAATTTATCCTTAGAGATGTATATTTTCTCTAGTTTTTGGAAACGTATACACTTCTGGCTATGGAGATGTGTATTTCCTCTAATAAATATGTGTATTTCCTTTAGTACTTCTTAGATAGTTGTAGATGAATATTTTCTCTAGTGATTATAGATAGGCTGAGACATGTATTTCCTCCACTTAACCATGGTTATTTCATCTAGGGTGAATTTCTAGGCCAAGAATATATAATGTGATATGTTATGGGTTACTGCTTTATGATATATTATGTAAGTAAAGATTAATATTTTGAGAGAACTATAGAAGTGAGCTGTGGGTATCTTGGTAAGGTATGGTTAAGAACTTTTTCTATGTTTTTTAGGATTTTGGGGACATAAAATGTTTATATCTAGTTTATGACTTGTGATTAATGAGACTTTATGTATTTTAGGGCTAGTCCACCACTTGGGATGACCATACTAGGTATTCTTATACTCACTCCTGTATGAGAACTTATGAATTGTTTCCCTTATACTAGGTATTCTTATACTAGGTATTCTTGTGATTTACGAATGTAGATCTTGTTTATGGGGATATATGTGGATGGATAGTGGAGTGGATATCATTTTAGTGACCACTCTATAACCATCATCTTTTATTGTCACCTGCATGGGATGTGTTATTTGTATCCAATTTTTTAGTTGTATTTGATAATTATTTTGTATTAGCACACCTTATAATTTGATGAATATTTTTATCAGTTACATTATATACTAGTTTTTTATATTTATGACCATTTTACTTACTATTTATTTTATAATTCATGCATGTATGGTAGACGTTAGGTATGATAATAGGTGATAGGTACATTTTTAGGTAATATCCTCAATTATTTTATAAATACCTCAGTGCCTGTCGGTATCCCTTGGCCCAATGGAGGCGATCTTGAGGTGCTCATTTACATGTAATAAAAGATTTTAAAATTGGTATCATAGTGATATGAAGATTAAGTATGGAATTAGGAACATGTGGGGATTGGTTAGGATAATTAAAATGAGTCATACTATGTATATTTAGTACGTGTAGTCACAATAGATGAATTTTTAAAGGATGTGGTAGCTATTGTATTCCTTAGAATGAGTATTATTGATGGAAAATGACCAATAACTTTGTATATTAACTATGAAAATAATTTTGGATCATGCATTACATAGATCTAAGACATGATTTATGATTTTATAAATTATTTGATTAAATATTTGAATAGTAACTGTGTGCCAAAATTGTGAGAGATTGATCAAAATCCTCATAATTTATCATGATTTTAAGTTAAAGATATTATCTTAGTGATAATGGTAAGGGATCACCATGATTGTTATGTTGCATCATGAATCAATTATTGTGGTAAAGAGATGATATATAGACAAAATATGGTGCGTTGTGACATGGAATGTGATAAATAATTTTATAGGACCCAATAAGACGTAGATAATGATATTTATTCATGGTGGTATGGAATACTTGGAATATAAATTCACTTATGTTTTTCATTTTACTCTTAGTTAGGTTTTGATTTGATTAATTTTATATTCAAGACCTTACTCTAGTAGGAAAACACTACATCACGATAACTATTTCACAATGCACAATCTAAATATCCTTTATTCATGATTATAATTAGAAGTTAAATTCTTAAATTTTAGAATTTATATTTGATAAAAATTATTTCATATTGGGATTAATTATGTTAAAATTATCTTTGGGTTAATTTTTGTGTTTTTTCTAAAATATTTTATTTTTAGGTTAATATTGAAAATGCAATTTTTAAAAAAACTATAAAGTTATATAAGAAATTCCTAGAAGTTTATAATACCTTTTAAATTTTAATAGTTTTAAGAAGTAAAACTATATACTATAGAAATAATATGTTGAATTTATAAAACCTATAATTAAAAATTTAAGGACATAAATAATAATTTCAAATAAAAACTATTTTGATCATATATTTTAATTAAATATTATTTTAGTAAAATTCAGTTTTGGATTTATTTGGATGACACGTAAATTTTATTTATTTTATATTAAACCAATTTATTTCATGATAACCAAAATCATTGATAATTTTTTCATACACATAAATTTTATGCATACAAATACCCTTTTTTCTAAAGATGGGGTTTTTACATGTTACATGCACTAAATTAAAATTAATCTTTTTTTATCACTTTAAAAATTGAATTAAATAAACCCATATTCATGTTATTAATATTTTTTTTAAATAAGGTAATATCGGGAATTTTATTTTTTGGCATAAAATTAAGTTACCATGGTAAATATTAGTTACCATAATAAATTTTTTATTTTTCAAAGAATAATACTTTTCTAAATATTATGAATTTTAAAATGGATATATTTTAAAATTAAGACACTAAAATTGATTTTATACACATATTTAAATAAAGTAACACTAATTGAGTGGATAATTAAGGTTAAATGTTTTTAAGAACACCTAACAATTAAAACATCATCTTTCTAAAAAATAGTTTTTCTACACATCATATGTTCTAATTTAAAAGTTAATTTTATCATATTTAGAAATTGAATTAGGTTAAATAGAGCCCAAATATACATTCATCACATCCAATTTTTCTAATATGGTTCTTTTTAAATCTTTAGTGAAAAAATAACAACTATGATAAATATTTAATCAAGATTAATTAGTGTTAGAATGGGTAATCTAACATGGATCAAAGTTTACAAAATCAATTTGACTCTTAGCCCTTCTATAATAAACTTATTAGGTTGTAAATTCCTTCCTAATAATCTCACAAAATTTCCCCAACCAACTCACCTAACTCACCAAACCCATATAACCCCATGTGGCACCATTCTTACTACTTACCTAACTTTAATTTCTATGGAAAAGATCCTCCTTTTTACATATAAAAGTATCCCATTGTCACCCATTCTATCATACCACTCCACCACAAAGGGATCGATCCTTAAGTCACCTTCCCTATACATATCTAAAGTTAAATCAAGGAGTTCATTATTTTATAATTAGTCCTCTAAGGTTTTAAGAAGATACATATCAAGGTATGAATTTCCAATCATTCTCTTTATTTTTTAATTGAAAATATATTTTTTATAATACAATTTAAACATATTTCCTTGATGTTAATTTCGTGGTATTACCTATAATTATGTATTTTATGAGAGACTAATTATCTTCTTTCATTATATCATTTTTATTATGATGTTATTATACCAACATAAGGGTTGTCATCCCACACCTTCCATTTTCAATTAATAAACTTTATTATAATGTCATCATTCTTGGAACTATCAACCATTTGATATATTTATAATAAGATTTAATATCATTAAATCTATTTCCAAAGCCTTCATAATTCACAAAAATCCTAAATTTGGGAAAGTAAAGAGTGTGTGGTTTTCCTAGAAATGACATCCCTATTTGGATACTAGCAAGTGGATGAGGTTGTGATACAGATTCACTAAAGGGTAATCACCCTAAAAAATGATGGCTGAGTTTCAACTCAATATTTACTCTAATTCACAATGATTGGGCCTAATAATCCACACCTGGATATACACACCAGGGGGACATGCTTTGGATAATTAATATTATCTTTACAAACTATAATGAATTGTTTTTCTAAAATTTATATGGTTTCCTACTAGTGAAAAACATTGAACTCAATTAATGTATTCTATTAACAACATAACACTTTGAAACCACCATTCACCACTACATTATCTTTTTTTATTTGATAAGGTTACTTCCAATTATATTCAGAATACCCCATAGTTTATATATTGATTAGGTATTTTTTAACTATCCACCCTCTTTCTATGGATGGATTATATACAAGTTACCCATTGTAAAAATATGTATATACTACAACCTTACTAGTAATAAAGATGTATTGGTTATGAACATGATGGAAAAAATGTCTCAAATGATTATTTGATAGTACATATCATATTTTTAGTCATTATGTGTTCCATCACCATAACATTATTTATTATTATCCATGTTATTATTTTCATTTGTATTTAATCCATAGATATTTTTCATGCTCACAAAACTGATTTTATGGAATGTTTATTGAGTAATCACTCTTCCATCATGTGTATGCCTATTATGATAGATCCCAATTTAATTATAAACTAAATAATAATTTTATCTCATTGTTCTTATGTTTCTATTCCAAGAAGTGATCTATTAAATAATTCAGGGGTTTACATAAAGGAACAAGAAAGTTTCATGATTCTTTTATACTATATTTTGTATTCCAATGTAATATGGAAATAATGTCTGTATCTAGTCTCCTTATCATGTTAAACTATCAGTTCTTTTGTGATATAGTCCTAGTATTTTTACCAATATAATAAAGTAACCACTAACTCTGGATTGTCAGAGATGGGGTGTTATAGTTGGTATCAAAGGAAGTTTAATAGGAATCTTGAGAACTAGATTTTAGATGAACATACCTTTCAAAAGTATTATTATAAAACCTTATGATTCTTAATAAATTTTATTTAATTAGGATTTTTATGGATCAATATTCATAATTTTATAATCTAATTAATTTTATTCCATTTTTTGATATGAAACCTAGTCTAAGGAAGGGAAATCATATCAGTACCCATAATCAGTATAGAGATTTATTTCCAGATCTAGTCAATATAGATAGTGTTGTAAGTAATCATATTTTGGCTATATTATGGAAACTAACTCATGATATGAGTAATAAAGTTTCATGTATAGAGGAACCTACTAATATACAACATGGAGCATTAATGATGGATCAATTCATGAGACAAAAACTTCTATCATTCAATGGGACCACTAATCTATTGTAGTTAAACAATGTATCAAGTCCCTATTGAAGATATTTCTTTCATTGGGAAGTAATGAAAGGAAGCATTTCATCATGATGGTTTATCATATTTGGGGGGATTCTAATCAATTATGGTCACTGATTCAAAATACGAATTAGGAGGAGTATATAGAAAACATGTAATGAAATACATTCAAGGTGATATTTTTTGAGAAATACTTCCCTCAAGAGAAACAAGATGGTATAGAAATAAAATTCCTTAATTTGAAGTATAAGTAAGAGGAGTGTGTTTGTGAGTATGAGTTTAATTTTAAAAGATATTATAGGTATACTACATAATATATATGTCAAATAGAAACTAGGATCAACCATTTATTTTATGGGATTATGTTGAGCCTCAAAAAGGCACTAGTCTCTAAAACTTTTTCATCATACGATGATATTATGCCAAGTTACATCAAGATAAAAAAAATAATTCTCCAAGTATTACATTTTTAAAGGAAGAAAATATAATAAGAGGATAACTAAGAACCATGGATAAGAAATGTTATGATGATGAAAAAGGGAAAGATGAGTCATATGCAATGTGATAATTATGGAAATAGATACTATGGTACTTAATTAAAGGGAATAAAATTTTGTTACAATTGTGAATATGAGGGCTATATGAATCTTGAATGAAAGGTAAATAAGGAATCCACAAATATCTAGTTCCTCAACTATAAATATATGGACCATTACTCAAACCAATTCTCTAATCATAAACGGAATCAACCTCAAAATAGAATTAGGGGAAAAACCATGCTTATGCGATAGCCACATCTGAAGTCAATGTTCCTAAAGATGTGATATCAGGTACATTGGTCAAAAAATCAAAGCTAGATAATGTGTTATTTGATTATGGATATTCACAGTAACTTCTATTTTACTAATCTAATAATAATATTAAAAAAATTTCTATCACCCTAAGAAATGAGTTACCAATCAAGCCACCCAATGAAAATATTATTACAATGAGTGCATATCAGTCAAACCCCATTACAATGCATAAACACACCCAATTAAAAAACATGATTATCATAACTATGGTTTACTTTGACATAATCTTGGATATGAATTTTATTTTGAAGTATAATGTAAAATATTATTTCCAAGGGAAAGGAATATGATTTATGAAGGTGGATTGGAGTTATTTTTACTTAGAGGAGCGGCCTCATTACCTAAGTCATACATAGATCCTCCTACAACAACCCAAATTAATGAAATACATAAATTGGAAAATAAGATGCAATATATGGTTATAAATGATAACATAATAATAGTGGATGTACCTATTGTGCTTGAATACATTGATGTGTTTCACAAAGAATTACCTAGATATCCACCTGAGTTTAAAGTGGAGTTTTCTTTTGAACTCATCCTAGAAGAAAAATATTTATCTAAGACTCCTAATATAATGGACCTAGTGGAATTAATGGATCTTAATAAATAACTATAAGAGTTTTTTCATAACGTATTTTCCCACCCCAGTGTTTCAAATTAAGGAGCCCCTATTCTTTTTGTTAATAATAAGGATGATTATATGAGGTTATGTGTCAATTAAATGGGGATAAATTCCATTACTATGAAGAATAAGTATTATCTCCCACAAATTTATGACTTATTTGATCAAATTATAGGAGCTTAATATATCTCAAAGATCAATATTTTCTCTAGTTATCACCTATTAAGGGTAAATAATGATAATATGACCAATTATTTTTTTTATGAGGTATGGTCATTAAGAGTTTATAGTGTTGACCTTTTTATTAAATAATTAACCCTCGATGTTTATGGATTTTATAAAAAGAGTATTGAAGGATTATAATTAATATTTCATAGTGGTATTCATTGATTATATCTTGATATACTCCATAATATATAGAGAAAATGGGAATCATTTTCAAATCATTCTTAACAATATCATAAATATGGAATTTTATGGGAAATTTAGTAAGTTTGAATTTTGGCTCTAGGATGTTTCTTTTTTGGACATGTTGTCTATAATTATGGAATACATATTGTTCCATCAAAGAATATAGAATTCAAGGAATATCAAACACTAATGAATAAAACTAAGAAACATAGTATCCTTATATTAACAAGTTACTACCGATGATTTTTTCAAAAATTTTTCTTGATTCGCTAACTCTTTTACCAAGTAGACACATAAATGGGTAAAATTCACGTGAATAAAGGAATGTGAGGAAAGTTTTGAGGGTATAAAGTATATATTTTTCAATGCACTAGTTTTTTAATCTTCTATGACGAAAAGAAGTATTTACTAAATATAGTAATTCATCTAAGAAAGGATTGGGCTACATATTTATGAAAAATTATAGTTGGTTATTATTCATCAAGTCAATTTATGATTCATGAATAAAACTATCCAAATCATGATCTTGAATTTATAGCTGTAATATTTTCATTGAATATATGGAGGCACTATCACTATCGTGAGAGATGTGAGATATATACAAATCATAAGATTTTGAAATACATTTTATCATAAAATTAACTCAAAATGAGACAAATAATATGGGTTTAACTAATCATGTATTAAAAATGCTCGGTATATTACCACCTTGGTAAAGAAAACAAGGTGTATGATTCCTTACGTATAACATATTATGGAGTACTAACCAAGATGAGAATAAACATGGATCCTATATTCATGGAGTTGCTAAATTTGGATATGAGAATCATTAAGGAATCAGAAGAATCACTCCTTTTCTAATTTTTTTCCAAAAAATAATTACTAGATAAGATAAATAAAATACAACTTGAAGATAACAGTTTGAAAAAGATAATTAAATCAATTAATTTTGGAATATTAACCATTTGTTTATGAATATGATGTATTAAGCTCTGGAAATTGGCTCTGTTTTCCATCCATAATTATGATAAATTGGTAATTTTAAGATGAATCACATAGCTTAAAAACCACTATAAAACCTGGTGAAAGCACGACCAATTATCGCTTATCAACCAGTTAAGGTTCTGGTGCTCTGCTAATGTGTATAACATCACTCAGGTTGAATCCTCACCGATGATACTTTTTTATAGTCGATTGTTTTTAGTTGATTGTATTCTGATTGGGGGGTTTGTTTGTAGAGCTTATGAAATAATTTATGGAAGATGTTTGATTTAACAAATTGATAAATATTGGGGTGATTTCATCAATAGGTAGATAAGCTTGTGATATCCTTGATCCTTTCTTTGTATTTCATTAAATTAACACCCATGTCACAAGTTGACGTTGATTGGAAATCACAAGTGTTAAGGCTTTAATCCAAGCCTTAACTTAACTTTAGGTTCTAATAATAATCATATCTTGTTTATGTTAGTGTATTTATGGTTCCAATAATCCATGGAAACCACAGTTTAAATGAAACAAGTCATTAATCCATGACATGTTAAGTCCAATATACACAATGTTAATTCAAAGAATACTCATCGAGCATAAGATCTCAATAGATTAACATCCATTAATTATAATTCAACCCAATGCGAGATTTACTCAGACATTTAAATGATAAATAATCTGGACATAATGATTATTATGATAAATTAATAAGAGAAAAAATAAAGGGATAAGAAAAAGAGTGGTGGTCGAACACACACACAAATGATAATGAGAATTAAAAACAGAATTTTGATTGAATGGGGAAGCAAAATAAGGGAAGGGGGTTTAACTTGATTTAAACTATTTTAAGAAAATTAATATTAAACTACAAAATGTGGATTAGAATAATATATATTTAAGAAGAAAATTTCATTAAAACAGAATTACAAAACACAAACACTTTTGAGATTACGAATGAAGAACAACACAAAAGTAAATGAAAGAAAGAAAGGAGGAATGTTTTATCAAGTAAAAACATGAGTATAGAAGATCTTCCCAAGCCTCTGGAAGAGCCTTGGTCGTTCCAAACTATTCTCGTTTTCTTTGAAATTCCATCTCCATTAAAGGAGAGGAGGGGATGTATTTATAGACCAAGGAAGTGGACTGTTTTCATTCCCAATCTGTCCCTCCACTTGGATAGAATATTTGGACATCAAGAAAGCCTAATATAGAGGTATCTCCTGCTTAAAAGTTGTAGATAATAATGTTTTTAGAATACCATAAAAATTTGGAGGCATTTGGATTTATGTATCCAAAGTAATGTCAGTTTCAATAAACAATGTTAAACTGTCCATTTCTATCCATGTTTTTTCGATGGCCAAAATGTGAATGGATTTAGGATTAGTAAGATTCCATCAAATCTGAATTCTTTATTCAACAAAGTCAGACTCCTATATCTTCTCTTTCACACTAAAAAATATCAGCTTTATTTTATTACTATATTAAGAGACATGTCATGCATACTGTACAGATTTTATTTCCCTGTCAAAATGGTGGGATGAGTTTAAATGAATCAGTTGGGCCCCTTGTCTTTGGAGTTGGGCCTTGAAATTTTTATCCAAGACTCCTTAAATTTCCCCCCGAACGTTGGAGTAGAATAAAAGAATTTTTAATTCTTGATCAATCTCAGAAATTAAATCTTTATGGATGGTCTAGTTTCTTCACAGATTCTGTAGGCCTTCTTGTGTGGACCATATGGGCCTTCAAATGGAATAATTGGCCCATGATCCCTTCTAATGAAGTGTTTTATATTGAATTAGGAATCCTAAAAAACAGGAACCACATAAATTTGATAAATAGGGAGATATTTATAAATAAAATATTAAACTGACTCAATTGGACTACTTCTAAAAATGCTCAAAAAATATACTAAGTATTAAAACATTAATATTTCTCACAAATTATGCACATTTAATATAAAATTTGTAAAGGTAGTATATAATATGTCATGAAAATATTAATAACATCAAATACTCCACACTTAGTCTTGTTCATTTCCTCAGGTGAAACAAATATAAAAACATGACAAAAATCATTTTCACTCACCATCAAATATTAAAATTTTATTTCCCCAATCAGGGTTGTTTAGACAATATCACTCATCCATATTGAATTCCACCACAAGTTGTTACAGAAACAATTTTCCAAAAAAAAATCATTTTTTTCATGCACAAATTTATAAATGGAAAATAGTGGCACATAAAACTTACTCCTCTCTAGATGATAAACTTAATTTATGGAGCTTCACTAATTCACCAACCAAAAGTGAAAATCTTAGAGTTCGAAAGATCTCTCTTCTTCCACTTCCTACAAAAAGTTCACAAGAATCAAGAGTTCTTTTGAAGGGTGTTTTCGGTGGCTATGGGATGGTAGGAATATAATTTCCAAGAGAGATAAGAAGAGAGATAAAACACCAACATGGAAAAAGAAATGCATATTTTTTTTTGAAATGAGACGTGAAAGGAAATGGAAACACATATTTATGAGGGAATAAAAATGTGAAATAAGACAAAAAAGTGGATGGAAATATGAATGGAATGAGAAGATGAAATATTTACACAACACAAAACTTATCCCATTGACAAAATAATATAATTCAAGTGTTAATTTGTTTTCTTTTTTTCTATTTTTTTTGTAATTTGAACTTGAAACAGATCTCACACTCATTTCCCAACCCATGATTGATCTCCTCACGACACTAATTGTAATAGTTATAATAATATCAAAAGATTAGAAATAGTGATTTTTGACCTACCCAAGATACAACAACATTTTTTTGATTTTTTTTATTGTTTTAATTAATTTTTTTGAACACTTATCATTAAAATTTTCACAATATTTCATAATCATATATACATTCCCAAACCCCAATGAAGGACAACCTCTACCCCACACTAAAATGGATGCTTTCCATCAAGAATATTATAACTCGTTGAAAACTAATAAAAGGGCACTCAAATAATGAAATCCATTCCCCCAACACATAAATTTCAAAAAATTATACAATGAAAATCCATGTTGATATTGGGTGGGATAAGGCATTGGGATTGTAATATGGCTATAAAATAAAAGGTTTTCATAGGCTCAAAGGGAATTTCTAAAGGAGGATTAATGTATTGTTAATGGGAGGCTATTTGGCTAATATAATTCTCATGTGGTTCAAAAAATGCCTCTATTATATTAATGCACACTAAAGTAAGAAATTAAGCTCGAAGGTCCACAAACTCAAGATTCACAAATGGGGATGAAAAAAACACTCATTTTGAAATGATTTCCATAGGTTGCCTTAGCATGAAAGCTAATTTTTTTCCTCACAGGGAAAATATTTTTACAATTCAAAAATTGAGAATTCAATTTTTTTTTGGTTTTGACATAATATTCTTTATCCAAATTTATGATGAAACCACAAATTTTTTGAAATAAAACCATGTCTTTTGACTCTCAAAAATGGTTGGAAAAAACTTGAAAATTATTAGGTGAGTAAGTATGACTCTTGTTTGTTCATTTTTTAAATTTTTAGGTTTTTTTGTGTTTTTAAATTACACACCCACACAAAAGAGAAATAGTAAATAAAAATGTGATGAGGAAAGTGAAAAAAAAACAAAATGAGAATGAGGGAGGAAGAAGAATAAAAAGAGAGATAGAGAGAGGAGTTAAAGGTAAAGATCTGCCCCCATGTTTTTATTTTGTGGGTTGTTATCTTCATCTAGTGGTGGGACAACTATAGAATTTGGGGATCCTATGGAAGTCAATGTGGTTCCAGGATTGTGGGATGTTACCTAAAAAAGAAAAATCATTATTCATCTAATGAAGAACTGAAAATAAATTAAAATTTCATAAAAGTAAAAGAAAATATGGGTTGCCTCCCAAGAAGCACTGTATTTATTTGTCCACAGCTGGTCATTACCCATTTTCTGATAGTGTCCATCATATTTTCTCAACTCTAGTGTGCTTCCAGAAAAACTTTTCCTTTGGGAGGATCGATGATTCTTTGGATAATTTCATCCCTTCCTTATTGTTTCGCTTGCAATTCAATGGGGGTGGAAAGAGAATATGATTATCCTCCCTTTGGTCTTCAATGCGAGGAATGATTTTACCCACAAATTTATGGTTTTCTATGCTTGGAAATTCAAAAGGATGTCTCAATTCTGATGGTTCATTTATGTAAGGTTCAAATAAAACGTAACCAGAGTATGAGATCCCAATTGTTTTTGAATCATTTATTTCATCACTTACCGATGTAGAGTAATGAGGATCAGTGGAGTCATAAGACTGAATAAATTTTTCAATATCCTTTATATCAATGTTGTTAACCAAATAATTGTCAATTTCAATATCACCAGTGATCACTTTATTAATTATGGAACAAATCTCACAACCTTCACTCCCATCAAAAAAATATAAACACATTGGTTCAAGGTTCACCACACATATAACATAATTTTCAGAATCATGGATAGGAAATGATGAATGTTGGATAATCATATTTGAATACAAAAATTAATATGCTTGTTCGTTTTCCCCATTACCGTCCAAGTTGGAGTAGTGGAGGCCCAAGGTGAGATGGGATTCCAAATTGTTTTCAAAATCCTTTAGATCAATGGAGTTTGCATTTGTAATGTCAGCTTAAACTTCTCCATTTATGACTTGGTTAATGAAGATGCAATATTCACAAACTCCTTTATTAGTAGAACAATAAGAACATGATGGATTGGGATTCAAGACACTCTCTGAGAGACTTTAAGAAGCATGGATAGAGAATACAGATTGATCCTCTGATGCGGATCACATGGATTGAAAAATAATGAACTTGACCAGTTGGTCACCAAATTCCATGGATAATATGCCAGAATGGAAATCAATTTTGGTTTTAGATTTCATAAGGAAATGTCTTCCTAAAATTAGAGGAGATTGGCAAGAAGTTGTCTCACCTTCCATGTCAAGGACATAGAAGTCAACTGGGAAGATATGATCATTGACTAGGACAAGGACATCCTCAATTATTCCCTTAGGACTGGCTATGCTTCGATTGGATAACTGGATTACAACACCTGTTGGGTGTAAAGGACCTAGACCAAGGTTGGAGAAGATGGATTTGGGCATGACAATAATTGAGGCTCCCAGGTATATAAGTGCATCATCAAAGTTGGAACTTCCAATTTGGCATGAAACTGTAAAGGTACCTGGATCTTTTCACTTTATGGGAATAGACTTTTGGGTGGAAGCATTTTCAAAGGTCCTAAGTTTCCTCTTGTGGGTTCACAATTCCTTAAGAATCTTGACATACTTAGGAATTTTTTTAATATCATATAATAGGGGAATTTTCACTTCAACACGTCTAAACATGTCGATCATTTCAAGATCGATTTAAAAGGACTTATTTGGCTTAGAAATGGCTCGAGGAAAAGGAATTGGGTTCCTCAGTGGAATGGAAGTAGGTGAGAGAATGACTTAAGATTCATTTTCATGTTTCTTTTTCTTTTCATTTTCTATGTCAACATTTAAAAGAGTGTTGGAGGACTTATCTTGAGGCATAGAAATTTTCTTTCCCGATCTAAGTGGTATTGCACTTACATTACCCTTGGGGTTGAGTAATGGTTGAGTAGGGATTTGAGAATAATTTGATTGTTGTTGCTGGCTTAGGTGGGATGCAAGTTGACCAATTTGGGTTTCAATGTTTTTGAGACTAGAATGGGTGAATGAGGAAGGATCTTCCACTGCACCTTCCCAAGGTTTCTTGGAAGAAAGGACTTGTACAGGATTGAGATTACCTGGATTTTGGTTATTGGGAAAGTGATTGTATTGGTTTTAGAATTGGGAAGGCTCACTAGGATAGTGGAATCCAGGAGGAGGATTATTCCTTTATTGTTGAGGAACAAAAGGATAAGGTTGTTTGAAGTTACGAAAACCTTGACCATATTGAAACTAGTTTGGGTTTTGAAGAGGTAATTGTGGGGGATGAGAGACGATATTATTATACCTCAGACCTTGGTTATAGGAAGAAGAGAAGGGCGCAAAGTGAGGTTGGTTGATGTTTTTACTGAACTAACCTGATTGTTGAGGGTTGGGGTTCTGGTGAGCATATGTTACATTGAGATCCATTGGTATAGATGAATTAGATTGATCCTCTTGAAGTTTCGTACATGTTTCAGTTGGATGAGATGGGGAGCTATAGATTCCATAGTTCTTGATAGGTCTAGGGAACATAGATTGTGGAGAAGATGAGGTTAGGGCTTTGGTATCGACAACTAGTTTTCATACAAGACCTGTAAGTTTACTCATCCACTCTGTTATCTTGTTTGGCTCTATAGATTGATTATCTTGGGCTTGTTTGACTTGAGAATGTGCTTGAGTATGGAATTATTGTGTGTTCGCATCCATGTTTCTTATGATATCTCTTCCAGCTGTAGGATTTTTATCAATAATATCACTTCCACTTGAGTCATCAATGAGAGTTCTTTCCATCGCAAATAACCCCTCATAGAAGTATTGGATCAAGATTTGGTTAGGGGTTTGGTGATGTGGGCAGGTTTCAACAATATTTTTTAACCTCTCCCAATACTCATGGAATGATTCACTTGGGAATTGATGAATACCATTTATTTCCTTTCGGTTAGAAGCAGTATGAGAAGCAGGAAAGAAATTCCCTAAAAAGAGTCGCTTCATGTCATTCCATGTGGTTATGGAACCAGAAGGAAAGTAGCAGAGCCATGAATTGGCATCATCATCTTGGGATAAAGGGAATTCTCAATGTTTTATTTTTTCCTCAGAAACCCCTTGAGGCTTCATGGTAGAGCACACTACTTGGAGCTCTTTAAGGTGGAGATGCGGATCCTCACCGGCGAGCCTGTTGAAATGAGGAAGAAGATGAATCAAATCCGATTTGATTTCAAAGTCAACCATTATGTTTGGATATTTAATACCAAGGGGTTGGTAATTAATATCATGGGAAACAAGTTCTTTAAGTGTTTGTTCCCTAGTATTAACAATTTCTAATTCAACTGGTTGGACAAGGACTGGTTCTTTAATGAGTTGACTATCTCTTATGTTCCTCCTAAGTTAGAAAAGTTTTCACTAAATTTTAGGGTAAAACATATCCAAGAGATTTTTTTGGAGGCTATGGGGCATTTATAAAGATTTTATAAGAAATATTAAGATGGATTTTTCTTGGTGTTTTTTTCGTTTATGATTTTTATGAGAAGACAAGTTTTTCTTTGTGTTTTTTCTCAATTGTTTTTAAATTTTGTTTTTTTAGTTTTTTTACAATAACTAGAATATAATGACTACATAAAGCACCATCCCTAGAAACATATCCATTTAAAAGCATGATATATTGTCGCCTATCGACCATTCAAGGTTCTGGTGATCTGCTAATGTGTATAGAAGCACTCGGGTCGAATCCTCGGTGATGATACTTTTTAATAGTCGATTGTTTTTTGTTGATTGTATTCTGATTGGGGGGTTTGTTTTCAGAGCTTATGAAATAATTTATGGATGATGTTTGATTTAACAAATTGATAAATATTTTGGATAGTTAATCAATAGGTAGTTAAGCTTGTGATATCCTTGATCCTTGCTTTGTATTGCATTAAATTAACACCCATGTCACAAGTTGACGTTGATTGGAATTCCCAAGTGTAAAGGCTTTAATCCACACATTAACATAACTTAAGGTTCTAATATTAATCATATCTTGTTTATTGTAGTGTATTTATGGTTCCAATAATCCATGGAAACCACTCGTTAAATAAAACAATTCATTAATCCATGACATGTTAAGTCCAACATTCCCAATGTTAATTCATAGAATACTCATCGAGCATAATCTTTCAATCACTTAACATCCCTAAATTATAAATCAACCCAATGAGAAATTTACTCATCCATTTAAATGATTAATAATATGGTCATAATTATTATTATGATAAATTAATAAGTTAAAAAAATAAAGGGATAAGAAAAAGAGTGGTGCGTCAAACACACACACAAACGATAAAGAGAATTAAAAACAGACTTTCGATTGAATGAGGAAGCAAAATAAGGGAAGGGGTTTTAAATTTATTTAAACTATTTTAAGAAAATTAATATTAAAATATATATGGTGGATTATAATAATATATATTAATGAAGAAATTTTCATTAAATCATAATTACAAAAAACAAACACTTACACGATTACAAATGAAGAATAACACAAAAGTAAATGAAAGGAAGTAAGGAGTAATGGTTTATCAAGTAAATAATTGAGTATGGAAGATCCTCACAAGCCTTTATAAGATCCTTGGTCATTCCAACCTATCCTCCTTTGCTTGGAAATTCCAACTCCTTTTAAGGAGGGGAGGGGGATGTATTTATATCCCAAGGAAATGGACTGTTGGCATTCCCAATCTGTCCCACCACTTGGATCGACGATTTGGACATCAAGACAGATGAATCTAGAGCTATATCCTTCTTCAAAATTTTAGATAATATTTTTTTCTGACTACTCTAAATATTTTGAGTCATTTTGACTTATGGAGCCAATGTTATGATGGTTTCAATAAACAATGTTAATCTGTCTATTTCTATCCATGCTTTTTCGATGACCAAAATTTGAATGGACTTTTCAATAGTAATATCCCTTAAAATCCTAATTATTTATTCAAAAAAGTCAAAAACCTATATCTCCTATTTCACACTAAAAAATCTCAGCTTGATTTGATGACTATATCATGAGATATGTCTTGCATACTGTACTGATTTTAATTCCCGGTCAGAATGGGGGGCCGAGATTAAATAAAGCATTTGGGCCCCCTGTATTTGGAGTTGGGACTTGAAATTTTTATCAAAGACTCCTTACATTTTCCATCAAACATTGGAGGAGAATAAAAGAATTTGGACTTATTGATTGATACCAGTAATTAAATCTTCATGGATGGTCTAGTTTCTTCATAGATTCTGAAGGCCTTATTGTGTGACCCATATGGGCCTTCAAATGGAAGAATTGGCCCATGATACCTCCTAATGAAATGTTTTATATTGAATTAGGAATCCTAAAAAAAATAACCACACAATTTGGATCAGTATGGGGATATTTATAAGTAAAATAGTAAACTGACTCAATTAGACTACTTCTAAGAGTGCTCAAAAATTATACTTTGTATTAAAACATTGATATTTCACACAAATTATTCACATTTCATATAAAATTAGTAAAGGTTGTATATAATAATTCATTAAAATATTAATAAAATAAACTCCCACACACTTAGACTTTTTCATGTCCCCATTAGCATCAAATATAAAAACATGACAAAAATCATTTTCACTCACCATCTAATATTAAAATTTTGTTTCCCCCAATCAGAGAGGTTTAGAAAATGTCACTCATCCATATGAATTACACCACAAGTTATTACAAAAACAATGTTCCAAAAACAATTCATTTTTTTCATGCTCAAATTAATAAATGTTAAATGGTGGCACACAATACCTACCCCTCTCAAGATGATAAAATTAATTTACATAGCTTCACTCATTCACCAACCAAAAGTGAAAACCTTAGAGTTTGAAAGAGATCTCATCATACACTACCTATCCAAATCCCATAAGAATAAAGATTTCTTTTGAAGGGTTTTTCTGTGGCTATGGGATGGTAGGAATATAATATCCATGATATAGAAGAAGAGGGATACAACAACCACATGAAAAAAGCAATGCACATTTTTTTTTGAAATGAGACATGAAAGGAAATGGAAACACATATTTATGAGGGAATAAAAATGTGAAATAAGACACAAAAGTGGAAGTAAATATGAAGGGAATTAGAAGATGAAATATTTACAAAACACAAAACTTCTCCCAATGACATAAGAATATATTTTAAGTGTTCATATTTTCCTTTTTTCACTCTTTGATTGCACGCATTGCTCTACCTAAAGGCCAAAAAGCATGGCGGCTTCAAGATTTGAGTAATCGAATTTCAATTTTGTGGGGGTTCTCCAACTGGAAATGTGTTTCTCTTGGTCGGGGGTTTTTCCATTGTCTGTTTCCTTCGGATGACTTGAAACTTCGTGCTTGGAGTATTGGAACTCTGCATTTAAAACCTGGTTGGCTCTACTTACATGAACGGTCCCTGGATTTTAATGTTTCGCGTGCAAGAAATGCCTTTTCTCAGGTCTGGGTTCGCTTGCATGGGCTGAATTGGGTCCTTTGGCATCCGAAGATTTTGCATGACATTGCCATAGCAATTGGGACTCCGATTCGTCTCGACAAGGAGACTGAAGATGTCCGTTTTGGTCACTTTGCCAGGATGTTGGTGGAGGTTGACCTCAGCTCCACATTAGTTGATAAGGTGACTCTTTCTACTCCTTCTGATAACATTCAAATTGATGTTGAATATGAGAAGAAGCCTCTCTTCTGCAATGAATGTATGGCTGTTGGACACTCCTTGGAGACATGTCGGAAGCATGTCTCATGTGAGGAGTGTGGGTTGAAGGGCCATCCAGCAAATCTCTGCCGCAGGAAATCAAAGCCTTCTGTTCATGTTCATGGTGGTGATGCACTCAAGGTTCCAGCTTCCGCTGTTGCGGATGTGATGACTTCTAGGAAACCTGACTCTCATGTGTCTGATCTGAAAGGCAAAGGTCTGTTGGTGGATGTCTCTCCGGAGAAAGCTCATAGTGGCCCCTCTGTCCCTCCGGTTGTGGTCCCTGACTGTTTGCAGAGTAATGTCTCTGACCAGGCTGATGCGCAACAGGGCGTTGACTATCATCAGGAAATTCAGAAGCTCTTTCATTCTTCTGAATTGTCTAAGAAATGGGGGAGTGCATCTGAAGATGAAGGGGTGCAAGGTACCCCTATTCAGGACTTGGGCAGTGGTGCACGTGCATCTTTCAAGGATGTGGTTGTGAGTGGAAAGGAGAGGCTGACTTGTGGTGAGGCTGTACTGCCTACCCCAGTTAAAAGGAAACCAAGGAAGGATTACTCTTCAGTTCCGAGGACGGTGACCACCAGGTCATCCTCCATGAAGGCTAATGCGAATCTATCCGCAGAGCAACTGGAGCGAAGGAAGAATTATATCAGGTTGCTCAAGCAATATGAGTCCCAATCAGAATGGGAGTCAGCCGATGCAGATGATATGACCAGGTATGAATGTGATGCTTATGACTATTCTGACATGTAACCTCGCCCTCTTTCCTTGTTTGTTTCTGAACTTTTCTTTTTATTAATAAATTTGCGGAAAAATAAAAGGTCACCCAAACAATAAAATCCATTCCTCCCACACGTAAATTTCAAAAAATCATGAAATGAAAATCCATGTTGATATTGGGTGGGATAAGGTATTGGGTTTGTAGTTTGGATTTCAAAGAAAAGGTTTTCATAGGCTCGACGGGGCTTTCAAAAGGAGGATTAATGTATGGTTAATGGGAGGCTATTTGGCTATTATAATTATCATGTGGTTTGAAAAATGCCTATATCATATTATTGCACACTAAAGTAAGAAATTCAGCTCCAAGGTCCACATACTCAAGATTCACAAATGGGGGTGAAAAAAAATACTCATTTTGAAATGATGGACATAGGTGGCCTTGGCATGAAAGATAATTTGTTTCCTCATGATTTGGGAAAATCATTTTACAAATCAAAAATTGAGCATTCAAAATTGGTTGGTTTTGACACAATATTCTTTATCCAAATTTATGAGGAAACCACAAAATTTTTGAGATAAAACCATGTATTTTGACTCCAAAAAAAGGATGGAAAATATTTGAAAATTTGAAGGTGAGTAAGTATGAATCTTTTTTGTTCATTTTTTTTAAATTTTTAGGTTTTTTGTGTTTTTAAATTACACACCCAAACAAAAGAGAAAGAGTAAATAAAAATGTGATGAGAATTAGTAAAAAACCAAAATAAGAATGATGGAGGAAGAAGAATAAAGAGAGAGATATATATAATAGGAGTTAAAGGGAAAGAGGTTCCCCCTGGTTTTGATTTGGTGGGTTGTTATCTCCATCTAGTGGTGGGTAAACTATAGAAGTTGGGGATCTAATGGAAGTCGATGTGGATCCAGGATTGTGGTATGTTACCTAAAAAAGAAAAATAATTATTCATCTAATGAAAAAATAAAATGAAATTAAAATTTCATAAAAGTAAAAGAAAAAATGGGTTGCCTCCCAAGAAGCACTGCATTTATTTGTCCATAGCTAGACAGTTGCAATGGAATACCCTTGGTATGACAGTGGACATGGTATTTTCTCAACTCTAGTGTGCTTCCAGAAAAAAAATTTCTTTTGGGAGGATTGATGATTCATTGGATAATTTCATCCCTTCCTTATTGTTTCTCTTTCAATTAAATGGGGGTGGAAAGAGAATATGAATATCCTCCCTTTGGTGTTTAATGTGAGGTATGATTTTATCCACAAAGTGATGGTTTTCTATGCTTGGAAATTCCAGAAGATGTCTTAATTCTGATGGTTCATTTATGTAAGGTTCATATAACACCTAACCAGAGTATGAGATCCCAATTGTTTTTGACTCATTTATTTCATCACTTACCGATGTAGTGTAATGAGGATCAATGGAGTCATAATACTGAATAAAATTTTCAATATCCTTTATATCAATGTTGTTCACTAAAGAATGGTCAATTTCAATATCAGCAGTGATCACTTTATTAATTATGGAACAAATCTCTCAACCTTCACTCCCATCAGCACAATATTAACACATTGGTTCAGGGTTCACCTAACATATAACGGAATTTTTAGAATCATGGATACGAAATGTTGAATGTTGGATAATCATATTTGAATCAAAAAATGAACATTCTTGTTAGTTTTCCCCATTACCATTCAAGTTAGAGTATTGGAGTCTGAAGGTGAGGTGGGATTCCAAAGAGTTTTTAATATCCTTTAGATCAATGAAGTGTGCATTTGTAATGTCAACATCAACTTCTCCATTTATAACTTGGTTAATGAGGATGAAATATTCACAAACACCTCTATTATTAGAATAGGAAGAACATGATGGATTGGGATTCAAGATACTCTGAGAGAGACTTTCAGAAGTATGGGTAGAGAATACCTATTGATTCTCTAATGGGTATTTCATGGATTGAAAATACTGGACTTGACCAGTTGGTCACAAAATTCCATGGATAAGATGCCAGCATGGACATCAATTTTGGTTTTAAATGCCATAAGGAAAGGTCTTCCTCAAATCAGAGGATATTAGAAAGAATTTTCCTCACCTTCCATGTCAAGGACATAAAAGTCAACAGAGAAGATAAGATCATTGACTCAGACAAGGACATCCTAAATTATTCCATCAGGACTGGCTATTCTTCAATTGCCTAATTGGATGAAAACACCTGTTGCGTGTAAAGGACCTATACCAAGGTTGGAGAAGATGGATTTGGGAATTAAATTAATTGAGGCTTCTAGGTCTATGAGTGCATCATCAAAGTTGGAACTTCCAATTTTTCATGGAACCGTAAAGGTCACAAGATATTTTCACTTTATGGGAATAGACTGTTGGGTGGAAACATTTTCAAAGGTCCTAATTTTCCTCTTGTGGGTGCACAATGTTGTACCCCACACTCTTTGATTTTCATGATCACAATCACTTTCATTTTTGTCTAACATTGTGTTTTAAGTGTTGTGGATGATAGGCAAGAGATGGCCAAAGGAATGGCCTAAGAAAGCCAAGAGTGGACTGAAACTCAGTCCACCGGCCAACCAGTGTGGTGGCACCGGCCAGCCGGTGGACCTGGCAGAGGCATTGCCCACTGCCAGGTTCCACCGGTCCGCCGGTGGCTCTGTCACCGGCCAGCCGGTGGCATCCTGGATCAAACAGTGTTTGCTACTGTCTTGCCACCGGCCAGCCGGTGGCTCCTCCACCGGTCAGCCGGTGGTGCCTGGACCAGAATTCTCCTCCTCTGCCAAGGCACCGGCCAGCCGGTGGCCCTGCACCGGCCAGCCGGTAGCCCAGTCAAACTAGCCGTTGGGTTTGACTCGTCAACCTCCTTTTGGCCTCCAACGGCTCTGAGGACTTCTCCAACGGCTCCGAAGGCCCCCAATGGGTTCCATGCCTATAAATAAAGGCCAAGGAAGCCCCGGAACCAACAAGGATCACATACCAAGCGCCCGGACATCTTGTTGCACATTTGGCGAACCTCCGGCGCTCCACCTACAAGGATCCTCAAGTGCTGCAATCCAATTCCCAATCCAAGGAGCACCTCAAGAAGCTTGGGAGAGCATGCTACATCAACTCCATCATCCAATTGGCGCCCAAGTCTTCCTCCATTACGGTTTTTCTTTTATATTCATTTTGAGCTTTAAAATTGGGTTTGTGCCTACAAACCCCAAACCCTTTTCTCATCCCCCTTTCTTTTGGGTTCTCACACCACCATTAAGGTGTGAAGAGGTTAGTCAAGCCTTTCCTTTTAAAAGGCTTGAGTTTTCGGTGAGCTAGCCTTCACCCGTTAAAAAGGCTAGTGGGTTCTTGCTAAACCATTAAAAGCAAGTGGGTTCTTGCTCAACCATCAAAAGCAAGCTGTAATAGGTCCTAGTGCTACCTCAAAGCCTAGTGGGTTTCTTGCTAAAACCATTGAAAAGCAAGCGGTAGGAATCTCTCAACGGTTGAGTTGGGAGCGGAGACGTAGGCCGGGTTTTGGCCGAACTCCGTTATCAATTTCTTGTGTGATTGCCTCTTTACTTTCCGCTGCACTTTACTTTGATTTTAATTTGTTAATCTTTTTTAAAAAGGCAATTCACCCCCCTCTTGCCATCATATCAATTTTCCTTGCTTTCTCCGTCCAACAATTGGTATCAGAGCGAACTTTGAATAAATCCCTAACCCGGTTTCAAATTTAAGATCCATTTAGATGGCATCAACCTCTTTCGCCCCCGAAGGCTTTTCTTTGGGTCGGGCTCCATTTTTTGATGGGACCGACTACAATTATTGGAAAACCCGCATGACCACTTTTTTAAGAAGCATAGGATATCCCATTTTTAAAATAGTCATGCAAGGTTACACTCTCTCTTCCCCCGACGAATCCAAATGGACCCCCGCCGATATTAAAAACTTTGAGCTTGATGGCAAAGCCATGAACGCTCTCCATTGCGGCCTAGATAGAAATGAGTTCAATCGAGTATCTACTTGCACCTCCTCACATGAAATTTGGAAACTTTTAGAAGTAACTCATGAGGGCACTAACAAAGTTAAGGATACTCGGTTAGACATGTATAGACAAGACTTTGAATCTTTTTCAATGCATCCAAATGAGTCTATTTCTGAAATGTTTACACGCTTCACTGACGTTTGCAATGGTAGAAAATCTCTTGGTGATGATGTTTCAGCTGAAGCAATGGTCAAGAAGATTCTATGGGTCCTTCCGAGCTCATGGGCACCTAAGGTGACAGCTATCCAAGAAGCTAAGGATGTAAAGAACATGCCGGTCGAAGAGCTCATCGGATCCCTAATGACGTACGAGATCACGATGAGGAGGCAAGCTCAAAAGGAGGGCACCCCTATCAAGACACCAAAGAACATTGCCCTCAAGGTACAAAAAGAAGTAAGCTCCTCCTCATCCTCATCTTCCTCATCTTCCTCATCATCAAGCGGCGACTCGGAAATGGAGAATCTCGCCCACCAAATGCACAAGTTTATGAAGAAGCACAAGAAGAAAAAGAAATCTCGCAAGGCGCGAAAGCAAGAACCCACCGCAAGATCCGAGCCCAAGGTGAAATGCTACGGGTGTGGCCAACAAGGGCATTACAAGCCCGATTGCCCACTCAACAAAAACCGGGCCACGCCAAAGGAAAAAGGAAAGAAAAAGGTCCTCAAGGCGACTTGGAGTGACACCTCCTCATCATCCTCCTCCTCCTCCTCCTCGAGCGACCAAGGTACAAAATGCCTAATGGCATTTCATGAGGTAACATCTTCCGACTCCTCCTCCTCTTGTTCTTCAAATTGAAATTCTTTAAATCATCTTTCTTATGAAGAACTCTCTCATGCTAGAGACCAACTTGAAAATGGTTTTCATGAACTCTCTTCAAAATTTGTTGTTTTAAAAAAGAATTTCAAAAAGCTTTCCTCCGAAAAAGAACAACTTCTCAAAGAGAAGGAGGAGATGTCCCTAAAAATCCAAAATTTTCCAAATGTTGATTCTTTGGAATCAACCATCAAAGACCTAAGGGAGACCCTAGCTAAGTTCACCCAAGGGGAACAAAATTTGAACAATCTCCTAGGTTCCCAACGAATTTCTAGGACCACTCAAGGACTTGGCTATACCAACCAAGCCTCCTCCTCCCATGCACCCACTGTTTTTGTAAGGGGGAGCTCTAGTTATAAATTTTGTAATTATTGTAAAAAACCTGGGCACCTTATTTATGAATGTAATTGTAAAAACGCCCGGTATGGTCAACCCAAAAGTATTTTCTTTTCGAACGAATTTTATAGGAGAAGACCCGCTATGAGACAAGTGTGGATTGAAAAATCCCTTCTAGCGAGTCTCTCCGGGCCTAAAATCATCTCTTTTCAAAATCCCTCTCCCCGGTGACTTTTTGTTTTTATCTAGGGGGAGTTAGGATCTTTTAAGCTTTTTTGTAATTTCAAAATTTTTGATTCAAACTTTCAATTTCAACTCTTGGTTTCAAAATTTTCAATTCAAAATTTTCAATTCAATTTTTGATTCAAAACTTTCAATTCAAACTGTTATTCAATTTTCATTTCAAAATTTTCAACAATTGGTATTATTGTCAATTGGTTTAAAATCTTGTTTTTCAAATTTTCCCTCAATCAAGTTTTATGCCCCATTCTATTTTGATAATCACAAAGGGGGAGAAATTTCTTGATTGATTGGGGGAGAAACCTTTTCTCTCTTGCTTAGTATTTATGTTCAATTTATCTTTTAAAGCTGCCTTTCATTTAAGTTTTTACATTACTTAGATAAGTGATTGTGATCATCAAAATAGGGGGAGATTGTTGTACCCCACACTCTTTGATTTTCATGATCACAATCACTTTCATTTTTGTCTAACATTGTGTTTTAAGTGTTGTGGATGATAGGCAAGAGATGGCCAAAGGAATGGCCCAAGAAAGCCAAGAGTGGACTGAAACTCAGTCCACCGGCCAACCGGTGTGGTGGCACTGGCCAGCCGGTGGACCTGGCAGAGGCATTGCCCACTGCCAGGTTCCACCGGTCAGCCGGTGGCTCTGTCACCGGCCAGCCGGTGGCATCCTGGATCAAACAGTGTTTGCTACTGTCTTGCCACCGGCCAGCCGGTGGCTCCTCCACCGGTCAGCCGGTGGTGCCTGGACCAGAATTCTCCTCCTCTGCCAAGGCACCGGCCAGCCGGTGGCCCTGCACCGGCCAGCCGGTAGCCCAGTCAAACTAGCCGTTGGGTTTGACCAGTCAACCTCCTTTTGGCCTCCAACGGCTCCGAGGACTTCTCCAACGGCTCCGAAGGCCCCCAATGGGTTCCATGCCTATAAATAAAGGCCAAGGAAGCCCCGGAACCAACAAGGATCACATACCAAGCGCCCGGACATCTTGTTGCACATTTGGCGAACCTCCGGCGCTCCACCTACAAGGATCCTCAAGTGCTGCAATCCAATTCCCAATCCAAGGAGCACCTCAAGAAGCTTGGGAGAGCACGCTACATCAACTCCATCATCCAATTGGCGCCCAAGTCTTCCTCCATTACGGTTTTTCTTTTATATTCATTTTGAGCTTTAAAATTGGGTTTGTGCCTACAAACCCCAAACCCTTTTCTCATCCCCCTTTCTTTTGGGTTCTCACACCACCATTAAGGTGTGAAGAGGTTAGTCAAGCCTTTCCTTTTAAAAGGCTTGAGTTTTCGGTGAGCTAGCCTTCACCCGTTAAAAAGGCTAGTGGGTTCTTGCTAAACCATTAAAAGCAAGTGGGTTCTTGCTCAACCATCAAAAGCAAGCTGTAATAGGTCCTAGTGCTACCTCAAAGCCTAGTGGGTTTCTTGCTAAAACCATTGAAAAGCAAGCGGTAGGAATCTCTCAACGGTTGAGTTGGGAGCGGAGACGTAGGCCGGGTTTTGGCCGAACTCCGTTATCAATTTCTTGTGTGATTGCCTCTTTACTTTCCGCTGCACTTTACTTTGATTTTAATTTGTTAATCTTTTTTAAAAAGGCAATTCACCCCCCTCTTGCCATCATATCAATTTTCCTTGCTTTCTCCGTCCAACACACAATTCCTGAAGAAACTTGGAATACTTTAGGATTTATTTAATGGAATCTAAGAGGGTAATGCTCACTTCAACACCTCTAAACATGTCCAACATTTCAGGATTGGGTTCAAAGGATTTCTTTGGATTAAAAACGGCTCGAGGAAAAAGAATTGGGTTCCTAAGTGGAATGGAAGGAGGTAAGGGAATGACTTCATATTCCTTTTTATGTTTATTTTTCTTTTCATTTTCTATGTCAACATTTAAAGGGGTGTTGGAGGACTTATATTTAGGCATAACAATTTGATTTCCTGATATAAGTGAAATTGAACTTACATTACCCTTGGGGTTGGGTAATGGTTGAGCTAGGAGTTGAGAAGAATTTGATTGTTGTTGCTAGATTAGGTGGGATGCAATTTGACCAAATTGGGTTTCAATGTTTTTGAGACTGGAAGAGGTGAATGAGGAAAGATCGTACACTGCACTTTCCCATGGTTTCATGGAAGAAGAGTCTTTTATAGGATTGGGATTAACTTGATTTTTGTTCTTGGGAAAGTGATTGTACTGGTTTTGGAATTGGGAAGGCTCAATAGGATAGTGGAATACAGAAGAAGGATTGTTCCTTTGTTTTTGAGGAACAAAAGGATAAGTTTTTTGGAAGTTACCAACACCTTGACCATATTGAAACTAGTTTGGGTTTTGAGGAAGGAATTGAGGGGGATGAGAGATGATATTACTATACCTCAGGCCTTGGTTATAGGAAGAAGAGAAGGGCTCAGAGTGAGGTTGGTTGAAGTTTCTAATAAACTGACCAGATTGTGGAGGGTTGGGGTTCTGCTGAGCATATGCTGCATTAAGCTCCATTGGTCCAAATGAATAAGATTGATCCTCTTGAAGTTGCAGACATGTGTCAGTTGGATGAGACGGGGAGCTACAGATTCAATAGTTCTTTATAGGCCTAGGGAACAGATATTGTGGAGAAGATAAGGTTGGGGATTTGGTAGCTACAACTAGTTGTATCACAAGACCTGTAAGTTCACTCATTCACTTTGTCATATTTTTTGGCTCTATAGATTGACTATCATGGGCTTGTTTTACGTGAGCATGTGCTCGAGTATGTAATTGTTGTGTGTTCACATCCATGTTGCTTATGATATATCTTACAGCTGTAGGAGTTTTATAATCAATAGCACCACCACTTGCAGCATCAATGAGAGTTCTCTCCATCGCCAATAACACCTCATAGATGTATTTGAACAAGAGTTGGTCAGAGATTTGGTGATGTGGGAAGGTTGAAACAAGATTTTTTAATCCCTCATAGTACTTATGGAGAGATTAACTTGGAAACTGACGAATACCACTTATTTCCTTTGGGATAGAAGTAGTACGAGAAACAGGAAATAATTTCTCTAAAAAGAGTCACTTCATGTCATTCCATGTAGTTATAGAACCAGGAGGAAGGTAGTAGAGCCATGACTTGGCAGAGTCATATAGGGAGAAAGGGAATGCTCAAAATTTAATTTGTTCCTAATAAACCTCTTAAGGCTTAATGGTAGAGCACACCACTTGGAACTCTTTAAGGTGGAGATGCAGATCATCACCGGATAGCCTGTGGAAATGAAGAAGAAGATTAATCAAACCCGATTTGAGTTTGAAGTCAGCCTCTATGTTTGGATATTGAATACCAAGAGGTTAGTAATTAATATCAGGTCCAGTAAGTTATTTAAGTGTTTTCCCTAGGATTGGCCATTTCTAATTCAACTGGTAGGACAATGACTGGTTCTTGAATGAGTTGATTATATCTTATGTTCCTCTTAAGTTGGAAAAGTTTTTGCTCAATTTTAGGGTCAAAAAAATCCTAGGTATTTTTTGGGAGGATATGGGGCATTCAAAAAGGATTTTATAATAAATATGAAGATGATTTTTTCTTTGTGTTTTTTTGTTTATGATTTTTATGAGAATGAGAGTTTTTCTTTGTGTTTTTTTCAATTGTTTTTAAATTTTGTTTTTTTTGTTTTTTTAAAATAACTAGAATCTAATGAATACATAAAGCACTATCCCCATCAACATTTCCATTTGAAAGCCTAGACAATTGTTTCATATCGACCAGTCAAGGTTCCAGTGCTCTGCTAATGTGTATAGAAGCACTCGGGTCGAATCCTTAGTGATGATACTATTTGATAATCGATTGTTTTTAGTTGATTGTAATATGATTGGGGGGTTTTTTTGTAGAGATTATGAAATAATTTATTGATGGTGTTTGATTTAACAAATTGATAAAGATTGGGGTGAGTTCATGAATAGGTAGTTAAGCTTGTGATATCCTTGATCCTTTCTTTGTATTGCATTAAATTAACACCCATGTCTCAAGTTGACATTGATTGGAATTCCCAAGTTTTAAGGATTTAAACCAAGCCTTAACATAACTTAAGGTTATAATATTAATCATATATTGTTTATGGTAGTGTATTTATGGTTCCAATAATCCATGAAAACCACTCATTGAACAAAAAAAGTCATTAATCAATGACATGTTAATTAAAACATACACAATGTTAATTCAAAGAATACTCATCGAGCATAATCTCTCAATCGCTTAACATCCCCAAATTATAACTCACCCCAATGAGATATTTAATCAGCCATTGAAATGATTAACAATCATGTTTTAATGATTATGATGATAAATTACTAAGAGAAAAAATAAAGGGATAAGAAAAATAGTGGTGCGTCAAACACACACACAAACGATAATGAGAATTAAAAACAGACATTCAATTGAATGAGGAAGAAAAATAAGAGAAGGGGTTTTAACTTGATTTAAAATATTTTTAGAACATTAATATTAGACTAAATAAGGTGGATTAAAATAAGAGATATTTAAGAATAAACATTGATTTAAACATAATTACAAAACAAAAACACTTACAAAATTACAAAAGTAGAACAACACAAAAGTAAATGAAAGGAAGAAAAAATGAATGGTTTATAAAGTAAAAACATGAGTATGGTAGATCCTCCAAAGACTTTGGCAGATCCTTGGTCATGCCAACCTATCCTCCTTTTCTTTGAAATTCCAACTCCTTTTAAGGAGAGGAGGGTGGGTGTATTTATAACCCAAGGAAGTGGACTGTTTGCATTCCCAATCTATCCCTACAATTGTCTCAATGATTTGGAAATTAAGATAGATGAATATCGAGATATCCCCTTCTTCAAAGTTGTATATAATAATGTTGGACGACTACTCTCAACATTTGGAGGAATTTGGACTTATGGATCCAAAGTTATGGCAGTTTCAATAAACAATGTTAAACTGTCCATTTCTATCCATGATTTTTCAATTTTCAAAATGTGAATAGATTTTGGAATAGTAATATGCCTTCAAATCCGAATGATTTATTCAAAAAAGTCGGCTTTATATATCTCCTCTTTTACACTGCAAAATCTCAGCTTTATTTGATGATTATATTAGGAGAAATGTCATGAATACTATACTGCTTTTAATTCCCAGCCAGAATTGTGGGCTGAGTTTAAATTAATCTTTTGGGCCCCTCATTTTTAGATTTGGGCTTTGAAATTTTTATAAAAGACTCACATTTTCCTCCAAATATTTGAGTAGAATAAAGGAATTTGGACTTCCTAATGGATCCCATCAATTAAATATTCATGGCTGGTATAGTTTCTTCATAGATTCTGTAGGCCTTCTTGTGTGGCCCATATGGGACTTCAAATGAAATAATTGGCCCATTATCCCTTCTAATGAAATGTTTTATATTGAATTAGGAATACTAAAAAATAAAAACCACACAATTTGGATCAGTTGGGGGAGATTTATAAATAAAATAGTAAAATGACTCAATTGGACTACTAAAAAAGCTCAAAATTTATACTTAGTATTAAAACATTAATATTTCACACAAATTATGCACATTTCATTTAAAATCAGTAAATGGAGTATATAATAAGTAATTAAAATATTAATAAAACCACTTGGTTACACAAAGTTGTACACATATTTAAGAGAACATTTTTGGTGGAATGGTATGAAGTAGGAAATTGAGGACTATATGTACAGATTCTTGGTATTCGAGTAGGTGAAGGATGAAAGAAAACATCATAAAGGAGTCATGTAACCTTTACCAATACCAATGTGTATGTGAGACAATATTACAATGTACATTTTCACTATACATTCAAAAACACCTAAAAGAAATAATACTATATTGGCCATTCTGGATTTCCTTACCAAGAAATAAAATTTTATAAAAATAAGGGAGGACATACCTCTTGAATCTATTTCATGAATTTATATCTATAAAGTAGTGATACTTCACATCCCACCCCTATCAATTGTATATGATCATTAAAATCTGTTCACATTGAAAATTTGGAGAATCATTTAGGAGTCTCTCAACACAAAGATGCATTTAAGCACTGCCTGTCATCCCCAAATTGAGGGGAAGTCTGAAAGGACAATTCAGAAATTAGAATACATTATGAGATCCTATTTTCTTAAATTCCAAGATGCATGTGATTAGTTTCTACCTATGGTAGAATTCACATAATATAATTTTTTCCATTTGAGAATACAAATGGCACTGTTTGATCAGAAGATATTTCATACTCTAACTTGTTGGGAAGGAGTTAGAGAAAGGAATCTAGTAGGCCTAGACCTTATGGTGGAGACAACTATGAAATTATATACGATTTAAAATCATATCATAATAGCACAAAGAAGAAAATATTGATAATTAAATGAAATACTTTGAATTTAATGTGGGGGATTTTTTATTCATAGAAGTTACCCCATGTAAAAGAGTTTTAAGATTTTTGTAAAAAGGGGATGTTAATCCCTAGGAGTATTTTTCCCTTTAAAATTATAGAGAGAATTAGAGATGTATCTTACCAATTGGATATTACACCCATCCTTCCTAAAGCATGCAATGTCTTCCATGTATCATTATTTACTAAGTAAATGATTGATTCAATACACATACTCAAATATGAGGGAATCGAGTTGTAACTTGAATTGTGTAATAATAAAGAGCTTGTATAGATATTTGACACTATAGGGAAATTATTGCAGTGTTGGAAAACTCAGTTGATGAAATTACTTTGGGGGAATCACAAACTAATAGAGGAAACATGGGATCCTAATGAATATATGAGGAATAATACTCACATTTTTTAGTAACTAACATGTATCCCAATTTCAAGGATGGAATTATGTAGGGGTGGGTGATAATTTAATACCAAGACCTTACTCTGGTAGGTAAACACTACATATTGAAAACTATTGAACAATATGAAACCTAAAGATCTTTTTTGTCATGATTATATTTAAAATTAATATTTATAAATTCTAAAATTTTTGTTTTATGAAAATGATTCCATATTGGGATTAATTATGTTAAAATTGTATTAGGGTTATTTTTTTTGGGAATTTTCTAAAATAATTGATTTCCTGGTGAGTAATGAAAAATAAAATTTCTTCTAAAACTATAAATTTATATATGAAAGACCTAAAATTTTATAATAACTTCTAATTGATACGAGTTTTAAGAAGTAAAAATATAAATTTTAAAATAATTTTTTTTGAATTTATAAAAGCTATGATTAACATTTTAAAGAAATAAGTAATAATTTTCAATAAAAATTATTTTTGTTAATTATTTTAAGTAAATATTATTTTCTAAAATTTGGGTTTATATTTATTTGGGAAAAAATATATTTTATTTTATTTTTTGAAAAACCAATTTATTTAATGAAAACAAAAATAACTGAAAATTTATCATATATATAAATTTTAAGTTTAAAAATGAACATTTTCTAAAATAGGGTTTTTTATACATTACATGCACTGATATTAAAATTAATTTTTATTATCACTTTTATAAATTGAATAAAATAAAATTATTTTTTATTCCTAATTATAATTTTTAAATTATGTAATTAGGGAAATTTCATTTTTTGTCATAAAATAAAGTCACCAAGGTAAAGATGAGTTACCGTAGTAAAATAGTTATTTTTCAAGGAATAATAGTTTTATAAATAATTTTTATTTTTAAATGGATCTATTTTAAAATTAATACTATAATATAAAGTCTATAAATATATAAAAATAATTTAAAACGTTTTTAATTGATATTAATGTTAAATAAGATTAAGAACACAAAAATTAAAACACCATCTTTTAAAAAATTTGTTTTTTCTACACATCATATGTTTTGGTTTAAAAGAAAATTTTATAATATTTTTAAATTTAATTTGGTTATATTAAGCCTAAATTTGGATTTATCACATTAAAATTTGGAAATAAAAATCATATTATATTTTTTAGTGATAAAATAAAAACAATGGTTAATATTTAATCAAGATTAATAAGTGTTAAAATGGGTAATCTAATGTGGATCGAATTTTACTAAATCAATTTGACACTTACACCTTTTAGAATAACTTTTTTAGGTCATAAATTCATACATACTTGTCTCTCCCACACTTCCCCACCTAACTTTCGAAACCCAAAAAACTCACATAACCCCATGTGGCACCACTCTTATCCCATACCTAACTTTAGTTTCCATGGAAAAGCCCCTATTTTTCACCTATAAAAGGAACTCACTACCACCCATTCTATTATCCCTCTCCACCAAAAGTTTATTGATCCTTAAGTTCTCTTCCCTCTCCCTCTTTAAATCTATCCCAATATGTTTCAAATGTTCTAAGGAGTCCTCCAAATATTTAGTAAGATACATAGCAATGTAAGGGTTTTCATTCCATCTATTTTCTTTTTAACTGTAATTATTTTTTTTATAATACAATTTACACATATTTCAATTATTCTAATTTCATATTATTATATCTCAATTTATATTTTCTAATGATATACTACTTATCCCCACTTATTATAGCCTTTTTTCCAAGCCGTGATTATTCCAACCTAAGGGTTCTCATTCCAACCCTTCCATTTTCATTTAAAAACCCTTATTTTAATTTCATCGTTCTTGGAATTATCACCCATTTGATATATTTATAATGATATTTCATATCATTAAATACATTTCCTAAGCTGTCATAATTCCCAGAAATCCTAAATTTTGGAAATTAAAAAGTGTGTGGTTTTCTTAGCAATGATATCACGGTATAGACACTACCAAGGGGATGCAACTGTCACACAAATTCAAGTAGTGGTAGTCACCCTAAAAAAGGATAGATTATTTTCAAATAAATATTAAATTTATGGAATAATGATTGGTCCTAAGGCTATACACATTTCTAGACACTCCAAGGGGATATGCATTGTATAATTCAATTTATCTTAATAAATCATAATGAAGGTTTTTCCTAACTTTGATATAGTCTTCTACTAGTGAAAACTATTGAACTCAATTACTATCTTCTCTGCATAACCCAACACTTTGAAAAAACCCTTTGAAACTACCTTATACATGTTAATTTTATAAGGGTACTTTTTATTACATTTATAATACCCTATAGTTTCAATGTTTATTATGTATTGTTTAACCATCGACCTTTATTATATGGATGGCTTATGAACATTTTATCTTAACTCTGTACTAAGAAATTATTAATGTTTTTTATATTTGTATCTCAATACAGATGTTTGTTGGTTCCTACAAAAATTTGATTATTTTCTATATCAATATTCATATTTTTTTATAGTGATTGCACTGGATATGAAGAAGTGATGGGTGGGGTCCCATATTATATATCTACTATATGCATCAGTTGAACTCATGGGAAAAATATTTGGGTTTTTGGTGTACGACTACATAATGAATGAATTATTTCTTGGTTTGGGAATTGATAAAAATAATGATATATTGGTTACAAACATTATAATAAGAATAATTTTTTGACTATGGCCTTTATGGTAAAGATCAATATGTCCTAAATTTTGTATTCCATCACTATGAACTCAGTTACTATTATTTATGTTAATATTTTCATTTCTATTCTATCCAAAAATATTTTTCATGTTCAATAAATTGATTATATGGAATGTTTATTGATTATTCACTCTTTTCTCATATATATATATATATATATATATTTCTATTATGATATCTTATGTTTCACTTATACACTTACTTATAATTTGATATCACCCTTCTTAAGCTTCCATTTCCCTATGGTTCCAAGAAGTGATCTTCGAATAAATTCTAGGATGCACTAAAAGGAATAATAAAGTTTCAATGAGTTTTTATACTATATTTTGATATTACAATTTACTATATAAATCATGTATGTATCTATTATTAAAATACTACTAAAGTCTTAGGTCTGTTGTGATGTAATCCTTACATTTTTTACTAATGTAATAAACTAACCACTGACTCTGGGTTACTAGATATTGGGTGTTATAATTGTGATTTTAAAATAATTTTTATAATATAATTGATATTTTGGGGACTTCTGGGGAACTTGAGGGTTATAACACTACTTTTTCAAAAATTAGTGTTTGACCAGTGGTTATTTTGAGGGTATTGGATCCATGTGATCATGGTATCATAGTGGAAGCATAGTGAGATATGGGAGATCTAGTAGTGATGAATGAAATTTTGGGAAATTATTTCCAAATAGGAATTCTCACTAATGAATGGAATGAAAAATTCTATTAAGGGAAGTAAACAATGAATTTATTCTTAGTTTCCAGGTGAAGATACTCCACATGAAATTTAATTTGAAACTTCACACTTAGGATGATATTTTTTGTGGGATTGGGATCTAAGTAAAACTAGGAATTCACTATAGAGATAAGTATGGGGATCATAAAAATATTGACACTGATTTTTTCCATGCTATCATCACTGACACTCTACTCTATCTTGGTGATATGTTAGAGTTTATACTAGATATTCCTCTGAGTATCGATGTATTATAAATTGCCTAAGACAATGGTGGATGTGTTCTGTGGAATCAGTACGAATGGTGAAATATCATTATTATGGTTTTCCAATGCTAGTGTTATGATATTAAGGAATAAGGGAGGTTAATATATCTCTACTAAATAAGAATCTGGATATGTGATATGATTTCCTTTCTTGGGTGACCTGTGGATTTGAATATCTTGTGGTATATTTTCTTGTGTTGGGTAATGATCGAACCTAATGGCCTTGTTTTGCTCTTAGTAAATGGTATTTATTTATTAAATAATACATAATCCTAGTGTGATGGTGTTATTCAGTATCACTAAGTGAAATATCTTGGATATAATAGATCATTAGTTGGATGTTCTCATTGGCTGTAGTGATTAGCCTTATAATGATAATTAATTTACATAAAATAAAAGGGTATTGGAGATATGGATGTGGTGATTGAACATTATTATATTGTTATTAATTTTCATTTATAATTGAATTATTCTATGATTTTTTGTTGACTTATCATTGATATCTTATGAAATTTCAATTGATGATTATATTTACCATTAGAGGATGGATTATTAAATGGTATTTCAAGTTAACCAGTGATCCTTTGTGTTGTTGAGATTATGTGGTTGTTTCAAGCATCAATGAATCTTATGTTTCATAATAACTCATGAGGAGTGGTTGGTGAGGATGTTGGTTGTGTTAAAAAATATATGATTGTAGAATCCTTCAGCTCTTCATTAATATTATAAGATTTATGCTCCTTCTATAGATAAATTTCAAAGGATTATCAAATGTATATAAATGTTTTGGGATAGTCTCGTGACATGGGATTCTGATATCATGGATATTGTGATTTAGATAGTTCAATAGTTAGGTAAGTGGCTTGTTTTAATCGAATTATGAGGATACCAATAAAAAATATTCCTATGATGGGTATTCCACCATGTGGTATTGATTTCTAGGAAATGCGATGCTTATGTCAAGATTATTGGACATCTCAGTTTCAGTAAGAAATTGAATTTGTCTTGAAAGGAACCATCAAGATGGATAGCTTTATGGGGAGAGATGTAATTTTAACATTTTTTCCTAAGATTTTGGGAGGTTTTATAGTAGGTATGGTTGATTAATTTTCTGTCTATTGTTTTAAATTTGTGGGTTATACATTATTAGAGTTATCCTTCTCCAACTATGGGAGATTGATGAATATGATGAACTAGTTTTTTTGTGGTATGTTTCATTTCAAGGGAAAATTTTTTTAAGGTGGAATGATGTAATATACTTGTATCCACAATAGTAATCCTTTGAATATGATTAAAATTCAACAATTATTTTAAAGAATTTATGTCCATAAACACTTATTTAAAATTATAGTTAAGTGATTAAGTGATATGATTGGTAACCTTTAACCATTTTTCCTAAAAATATTAATTTTTTACTTAAAAAGGAAAAAATATTAAATTTTTCTTTATTTGGAGTCTTGTATTAGAATATTGTTAACATAATTGAGTCTAAAATGGGGTGTTTACCATAGGGTCTCCATTTCATAACTTTTGGATGAATTTTAGTTAGTTAACAATTGTGATGAATCATTTTTAATTAATTATTAAAAATAGAAAATATTTTGTTATTTCCATGTATTCCTAATAATCCAAATTATATTCATACTTTATAAGAAATAGTTAGGGAAATAGGTTTTTTAGTAGTGTGATGGACATAAATAGGGGCTACTGGAGGAAGAACTGATTTAATGATCAACGGATTTTTTTCCAAATGGTATGGTTCTTTATAAATTTTAATGTCATTTTTGCCTCTGAATTATCTCTCTCCATTATCAATTCAATCAAATTGATTTAATTCTAAAATTTAATTATGTTAAACTAGAAGCCATGATATAAATAATGGATATGGTTTGGTTAAAGTGTAAATGGTATATTTCAATAAAATCTAGAAAAAAGTTTGGATTCCTGAAATTTCTCTATATATTTCATAAGCTCAAGACATAGAATCATGAAACAATATTAAATTATGTTGATCTATGTCTCTAGAAATTTATAAATACATATTATTATTTAATTTGGATTAATAATTATATGTATATTTTAGGGAGATGTAAAATTACTCTTTTTGGATAATTTCGAGAAGCACTGAAATCTATGAAGCATTATAAAACAAGACATATAATCCTATATAGTTATTGAAAATAGATATCTAATGGTACTGATTTGTATTTAATCCAATAAATTAAATTAAATGTTATCTTAGAGATATATTTTTCCTATTTTAAATTTTCTATAAGATTTATATACCTTAATGACTTATTCATGATTTAAAAATTATGTTTTTGTGATCCTAAAATCAAGACAATGTAGTTAAATAAATTTGGCTAAGAAATGAATATTCATATGACTATAAATTTTCATGGATGTTGGATGAGTGAATCATTAGTAAAGAGTATGATAAAACTATTATGTTTTTTTATTTTCCATAAAACAAGCTTTGTTGAGCCATGTCAGCCCAAGTTGATGTCATATTGAATGATGATCTATGTGGTTATATTACCATATAGATGCATGATGTAACACAACATAAAATATAATACTTTAATGTTATAATAAATTATTTTACATGAAGAACTAAATGGAAATTAACTATTATAAAATTGAAATGTGACCATTATAATATACATATTTAATGAGTGGATAAAAATATAAGTAAACATATTTTAAAATCAATATAGGAATTATAATAAATAGAAAAAGTAGTATAAGCCTTAAATATGAAGCTCATTTTTCAAATCATGGAAGGGAGGTTGATTATTTATATTTTTCCCTATACCTATCCCTAAATAATGTCCAAAAAGTGTGTCTTGAAAAAAAAATATGTAGGAGAAGTTCAATATCGTAGACATCAATATGAGATATATTCTTACTAAATCACCACCCATGACAACCACCATTACTTATGTTATCCTTAGGTCTTATGCATAAATATTGAGGCGTTATGTAAGTATAGGTTAATATGATATAAACATATAGTTATCCATGTACTAAATTATTTATATATAAATTTAATTTTTATACTTTATGGATTTATACTTTTATAGAAAAATAAGGGACATTTTTAATACAAATTTATTCAATTAATGCAGCTAAATTACTAATAAATTTTTTTATGCATTGAAATGTTCTTAACTAAAAAATTAATTTTTATGCACTATGAATTTTATTCTAATAAAATTAAATATATTATGGTAAAATTATGATAAAATATATTTTTCATATGAATAAAAACTAACACTAATTTTATTAGTAATTGATAGGAAAATAATAAAAAGAACAATTAATATTTTAAAATTCATTTTTCTACAATAATTTTTTTCTATATATCTTAAGTTTTAATTTTAAAGTTACTTTTCTCATATTGATAAATTGAATTAGATAAAATGGATTAAAAAATAATAATAATCAAGTAAAAATTTATTAAGAATTATTATCTTCTATTTTTAGTAAAATAACAATTACCATGGTGAAACAATTAATCAAGGTCAATATGGGTAAAACAGGGTAACTTAATGTGGCCCAAAGTTTTACAAATTAACATAAAAATTAATCCTTTAATAAGATTTTTTAGATTATATAGTTATATCTAGTTGTCAGACCATCCTTTACTCATATAACTCACCTAAATCCCATGAGATTCCATTTTTACTCCTTAACTGAATTTAGTTTCCAAGGAAAAGTCAATCAATTTCACTTACAAAAGGATCTCAATTTAACCCAATTAAAACCACACTTATCCTTATAAATTAACTTGAAAATTTTAAAATTATATATATATTATAATCCACTTACACTTATTTCATCCCTTGTTTAATGAAAATTTCCCATTCATCTATTTCTATGTGGTCTTTCCATTGAATATTCAAGTCCTCAATGTGAGTATTATGAACTCCCTAACAATTTATTCTCTATATTTTTCCTAAAAACCTATTCCGACCATACTAATATAACTAATTAAATATAATTATTATATTTAATTATTATTATATTAAATTAATACAAATTATCCATATCCCTTCCATCCATTGAATAATTAAAATGTTACTCATGTTATGTGCAAACTACCTCCACCACAAACGACATATATCATTTTTAACCACTCTATTACAAAAATGGTTATAATAATAAATTTTATGAATACAAATAATATTTTTGAAAAGATTAATATTCTAGAAAGAAAAAATATACATTATATTAACATCTAACTCATTATTAAAATACCACCTTTTGTTCATAAGAAAATATCGAAACAATATCCTCACTGATTTCTTATTCATGAATCATAAATAAAACTATCATGGAATGAAATTAGATATTTTCATATCACCATAAAAAATATTCTTGTAAATTAATATATGAATGATGAAATTGGGATCAAAATATGGGGATTAATAATGAAATTACCTGTAATGTGTGAAACATTTAAGATCACTAACATCAGATGATGAAAATAAACAATAACTAACTAATAAATGTATGATGAATGATCATAATTAAAGATTATAAAATATAATTGATTTTAATAAGTATATGAAATAATTTATTATGATTTTAATATTAATAATACATTTTGTTAAATCATATTTGTGATGTTAGGAGTAAAACGTAATATTTTTCTTTCCAATATCATTTTTCAATTTGAGATTGTTAAGTCTAAGATTCCATCTAGGGAAATTTCATGATGTTTATCTATAAAACCAATTATATTTTATACTCCATTTTTTTTCATTTCATTATACAATTTCACGTCCCCTTTGGTTTGTAATTCCCTTAAATTGATACTTATAGGAGAAACCAACCATACTTGCACTTTTTGGTCGGGAGTATTTTTGTTAAATGTCCATATTATTTATTTTTTCATGGACATACTTATATCTACTTATATGATTTATTAAGGTCATTTTTGTTGAAATTTAATTTCTTTACCAAAAGGAATATTCTTTTAACATTTTTGATATGCTCAATTTCAACTAACTCTGACCCTCTTTATAAAATTTCAAAGGAATCACCTTTTTAAATATTTTATATAAAAACACTTTTTTTTAATTTTCATTAGTTTTCTTTAATAAAATTCCTCACCAATGTTTCATGTTTATCTAGATAAATTTATATTTACCTTGTTTTATGAAATATTTTATTTTGAAATAAAAACTTCCAAATATATAAAAGTTATTTCTTTTTTTCAATGTAATTTTTAATGGTATTATATTTTTTTTTTCATTTATGTCAACATCCTTTAATGATTATTATTATTCTATAGGAACATTATCTAATGATACCATCCACTTTATTTATCTATATGAACTATGATAATGTGTTATGGTTGTTTTCATAAAACCCATTTCTTTTTCATGAGTTAATTAATCTATTATGTATTTAGGAATGACTTCAAGTTCTTGTGAAATATATATATGCATGATTTATAATGTCATGATGGATGGGTATGTTATATCCCTCAAATTCATTGAGTAATGTTTTATACCTCATGAGATCAAAATGGAACACAAGTGGTCAGCCAAGCCCAAGAGAACATGGATGGTAAGCCCAATCCCAAGGGTATATATGTGGTAATCCTAAGCCTAATAAGTTACATGGGTGGTTAGTCCAATCATACTATATTATGAAAAGGTGGATGAACTTTTCCTTTCTAAAATAAAGGTTGTTTTGGTTTACCTTGATTTTAGTCCCATGATCTTATTCTTTAAAAATTATTGCATTATGAATTGTGCCTATGTTATGGTCACATATTATTGATTCATGACTCATGTTTTATGTTATGAATTAATAATTATGTCTTAACCCTTTTTAGAATTTTTATGATTTCCTTATGATAAATTACTAAACATTGACTATGTTATTATACCCTAATGTTTATTTATGCTCAAATATGATATTTGATTGATGAAATTCATGTTTAACCTTAAGTAACATCTGAGATCACCAATTTAATGTTTCCATTACCCATATTATGAATAAGAATATTATGTATGAAATGTCTATAAGGGTACCTTGAATGAATAATATTTATGGGTGTAACACTCAGTGATTTTAAAATATATTTTCCCCTTAAAATAATTTTTTTTTGCGTTTGATAACTCACGATGCATGAAAAATAGAACTTAAGTCAATAATGATATAAAACAAAAATAATAGAATGCATTACTAGATAGTTAAATTAAATTTGATAAATAAATTATTATCAAATTCACTTATAAAAATACAATTGATTCTAAAGAGACTGTTTTGAATGGATTTGTGGAATTATATATTTTCATTAAATTTACAACTTTTTAGGATTAATATTAATAAATATTATTCATAAAATTATGGTAATAATTAATAAAATCAATTAAGGACATCCATGAAATGGTTAACTAATGAAAAATAATTGTCACGACCCGTCCCCCGGGGCCCGTTCTGTGACTACCCCAAGCCCACCATCCATAGGCCAGGGGTAGGCGACTAGAACCGGAAAGGAATATCCAAAAAAATAAAGGCATTGAATTTAAACTTTTACACACATAGACTAGGTAAAAAACAAAAGAAAACCCAAAAGTAGAACTACTGGTAGTAAAAGTGTGAAATGAAAGTAAAAGGGCCAGTATAAAAACAAAACTTAAAAGGAAGTACAAAAAAAGGAAAAAACATGATCTGAAGGTCATCCACCAAGGTTCCTACCTAATAGTAGGTACAGCTTGTAGTCATTCGTCACTGCTACACCCATGTCTATCAATCACCTCCGTGCACCGTCTAGCCCTAGCTCCCCAATTCTCAGTCAATCTGTTTGTCGTCTACACAAAACACAAAAAGGTGAGAGTGAAGCCCATGTAGGGGTGAGTATAAAAATACCCAGTAGGGACCCTGAGACCCCTAAAGGTCTCCCAAAATTCCAAAAAGGTAAAACAAAAAAGCATGATCTCAATCAAAAATCATAAAGTAAAAGAAATCTCACACCAAATATACAACTTAGAGAATATGAATAAAGATGATCAGTCGTGAGGTAGATCATTTTATTCTATTGAGAGGTTCTGCTAATGATCCATGAAGGGTCACTATACTTCTGATCCACAAAGGGTCACTCAATTGGTGATCCACAGAGGTTTGCACTACTATCGATCTATAGAGGGTTTCTCTCATGCCGATCCACATGGGTTCTCTCTATTGATGATCCACATAGGGTCACAATGTTGATCCAAAAAGGGTTTCTCTCATGACGATCCACATAGGTTCACTCTATTGCTAATCCATGGAGGGTCACACTAATGATCTATAAAGGGTCGCTCTCATGACAATCCAAGGAGGGTCTCTCCTCACTTGACAACCATCCACTGGATTCCCAAAGTTATTGTTCATGAGTTCCATAGGTTCATCTCCTCAAGATACTGGTTGTACATCAACTGCCACGAAGTCCCATGAAGAAATAAGTAAAAATACTAACTTGTCATAAGGTTTCTAGATGGAGCGTCAATTGGACGCCCAATCTGTAATATATAGGCAAAAGGGTAAATAGGGCATAGTTAGATTCAAGTTTGATCCAACCCATCCATAATCCAACTTCTACAAAAACTCAAGTGGAGTATCTTAAAAGAACCTCCTCATCTCAAGGGTTCAAATTCCATAGACGATGCATTAATCAAGTGCATTGATTATGAGAAATATCAGTTTTAGTGAAACGGGACTGGTCGGGTCTGGGTCTGTGTGACTCACAAGTTCGACCCAGTTCGCGGGTCCAGCCAACATGGGGGCTGGTTCTCCCAGCTGGTGGTGCCAGCGAGGTGCCTTCCCTCTCTCTGAAACAACTGGCAGGATCCGACCATTGGTGTCCAGCCGAGTGGTTGCTCTATCTCCCTCATGAGGCGCATCAGCGTCGCGCCATTCCACCTACTGTGATGCCTCAGGGAACCGCTTCTCCACATGGCCAGCACAGGCTGGCCACCACTTCCGCACTAGTGGTTGCTTCCATGGGCCACCAGATATGCTTCAGTGGTCCATTTTATTTCTTGTTTGTGACTACGGGCCTCCTGAGTTTCCGCCTTCACTACGTATCCCGTAAAATTGCCTTTCCGCCACATTGCTCAGTGACCCATAAAGAACGTACAAAATCGAAGAGCAGCGAAGGGTCTGGGCCTTGTTTGGATTGGCCCGAACCCTCTGCATTAGAGTTTTATCAGAGGGGGGAATAATAATCAACAAAAGTTTAAAATTATACACAAATTAAAACCCTGGAACAACCACCCACATGAACAAATAAGATACAGACCAACCCGTTAGTCGGTTGATCCTCATTCATTGTATTTTCCAAGAATGAATGAGAGGAATCATAAAACATTTAAAAATCAAATTAATTCCCCTACCTAGAATTGATTTTTTGGATGAAGGAGAAGATCCATGTTCGTAGATGTTCCACATTCGTTGGTGATCATCATCGCCCTATGATTTCTGGATCAAATCCTCCAACGATCATTGATAGATCACTATTCTTTGTTGGAGGGTGATGTCGCCAATGTTTCATCAGAGATTCCTCCTATGGTTTCCTATTTGTTCTCCAATGTTTTTATTAAATAAAAAAGAAATCTCTATGTTGAATACATTAATGGGTTTCATTAATAAACCTTAATTAATGTTCCAATTAATCATATGAACGATTTTGTTACACAAATAAGGTAATAGGTCATTAAATGATTCTCATTTAATGACTGTCATATCACTGCGGTCTTGCCAATTGTCACTCAGCAATTGTAAAAAGATAAAATAACTCAAAGAGTTATTTTACTATTTTTCTGAAAAGTCCAAAAATTATTTTTTTCGTCCAACCCTTTCTGGTCGAAGTTAAGCTTCATCTAAGTGAATATTGGCACGGTGAATTCAAAGGTGCACTCGGATTTTCAATTTGAGAATCGGTTCAAAATATAGAAAAACCTTCTCGCACGTTTACTGAACATACCTTAAAAAAAGTTCAAAATTCCGTTCTGGGCTCTCTGGGCCTCAGAATCACGTGTTGTCGATTTTTGCAGTCTCGTAATAATTCCATATAATTACAAAATATTATATGGAATTTCCGGGTCTTTAAATTCTCTCCACCTTAGGGATTTACATCCCTAGAAGCCACAAAAAAATATAAGGAAAAAAATGGGGGGGTATAGAGCATGAATCTGAGCCTCCCGCTCCCATGTGCTCTCCTAGAGGTTCCCGGGATGCCATTGAACTCACACCAGCGGAATCGACCACCCTCGTAGGACCCAATCCTTTCGATCATCTATCTCCACTGGGAACTCTGAAAATATTTCCCCATAATCAATGTCCATATTTCCCTAGTTGAGGACATATGATTGGTCATGCACGTATCTCCTCAGCTACGACACATGGAATACATTGTGCACCTGATGTATCCATGGGAGAAGACTTAGGCAGTACACCACCACACCAACTCTACTGAGAGTCTAGAAAGGTATGATAAACCTTAGAGATAGCTTGCTGCCCCAGCCAAACCTTCTCAATCCTCGTCGGGGTGAGACCTAAAGGAAACCATGGTTTCCCTACTTAAACTCCAAGGGTCTCTGTCTCCTGTCAACATAACACTTCTCCCTGCTATATACAGTCTTCATCCTATCCTGGATGACCTGAACCTTCTTAGTTGTAGTTCGTACCAACTCTGGACCCATAAGTGCTCACTCCTCTAGGTCTGTCCAGCATAGAGGTGATCTACATGGTCTCTCTTACAGGGCCTCAAATGATGATATGCCGATGGTGGAGTGATAATTGTTATTGTATGCAAACTCCACCAGTGGTAGGTGGTCCTCCCAACTGTGGTCAAAATCTTGGATGCAAGAACGAAGCATGTACTCAAATTTCTGTATGGTCCACTCTGTCTGACCATCTATCTGAGGGGGAAAAGCGGTGCTCAAGCATAGCTGATTCTCGAACACCTCTTGTAGTCCCTACTACAACTAGGATGTAAAATTAGTGTCATGATATGAAATGATCACAGATCATTCCCCATGAAGTCAGACTATCTCTTAGATATAGAGGCATCCCAATCCCTCTACCAATCCCTGCTCCTGGATGGGTAGGAAGTGATCCGACTTGGTGAGTCGGTCAACAATCACCCAGATAGAGGCATGTCCCCTACATGTATGTGGTAACCCGTCATGAAGTCTATCTAGATATCCTTCCATTTCCACTATAGTACCTCGATTGTCTGAGTCAAGCCTACTGGAACCTGATTCTCGGCCCTCACTTGCTGAGAAGTGAGGCATCGTGAAACAATCTTTGCCACTGCTTTCTTCATCCCTAGCCACCAATATTGACGTCATAGGTCCTGGTACATCTTTTCCACTCCAAGATGTACTGCCAAAGAGGATGTATGGAACTCCCTAAACACCTCCTCCCGAAACATCACTAGTACCATGGAACGTCCTCTAAAAAGGATGACGTGCTCCCCACCTATCAAAAATCCATAAAGAGCATGTCCTGGGGATATCTAGGCATGTCGGGTCTCACATTCAACATCCCCAAGTTGTGCCTCCCGAAATCTCTGATGGAGTGTGGGAGTGATACTCATAGACTAGAGGTATGCTTCTCTATCCCTATCCACAAAGGATATTAGCAACGCGACTAGCTTCTATGTCATCTTGCTCAGTAGCTGTAAAACTGACCTCCTGTTGGGTGTGTCTGCTACTATGTTTCCCTTCCTAGGATTGTAGACTCTCTCAAAGTCATATTCCTAGAGGAACTCCATCCATCACCAAGGTCTCAAGTTCTGGTCATTCTATGAGAAGATATACCTGAGATTCTTGTGATCAGAGTAGACATTAAACCGTTCACCCATTAAGTAGTGTCGATACATCTTCAATGAAAAGACCACTACTTCTAACTTCAGTTCATGGGTCTCATAGTTCTACTCATGTTTCCTCAACTATCATGATCGTTAATAGATCACTGCTAGCTCCTGCATCAGGACACATCCCATTACGGCCCCTGATGTGTCATAGTAGACTATATACCCAACACCCTCTTCTGGTAGCCTCGAGATGGGGGAACTCATTAGTCTCTACCTCAGCTCTTGAAAACTCTGATAACACCTCTCCATCCATATTAATGGATATCCCTTCTTTCTAAAAGCTGACAATGGTTATAATACTTTGGAAAATTTGGGTACAAATATCTGGTAGTACCCAACCAACCTCAGGAAACTCCGCACCTTAGTCATGCTCTTGGGTGGCTCCCAAGCAAGCACTACCTCTATCTTCACTGGATCCACCATAACTCCAGCCTCTGAGATAATGTTTTCTAGAAAGTGGACCTATCATATCCAAAATTGGCACTTTGAGATCTTTCCATAAAGCTGGTACTCTCAGAGTGTATCCAATACTATTCGTATATGTGTAGAGTGATCCTCCTCTGATGCGAAGTAAACCAAGATATCCTCAATGAAGACCACCATGGTGCAATCGAGGTAAGGCTAAAAGATCCTATTCATGAGTCCCATGAACACTAATGGGGAATTTTTCACACCAAAAGACATATCCAAGAACTCATAGCAGCAATAATGATATCCGAAGGATGTCTTTAGTAAGTCCTCATCCCAAACCTGAAGGTGATGATAGCCTGATTTGAGATCTATCTTCGAAAACCACCGATCTCCCTTCAACTGATCGAAGAGACCGTCAATCCTTGGTAGAGGATACTTTTTCTTCACGGTTAGCTAGTTCAAGAACCAATAGTCTACAGAAAGACTCAAGATCCCATATGCCTTCTTGGAGAACAAAATTGGGGTTGTCCATGGGGAAGCAATGGGCCTTACGAACCCCTTCCTCTACAAGTCCTCCAAATGAACCCTAAACTCACGAAGCTCCACCAGAGCCATCTGATATGATGGTGTAGATATTGGTGTCATCCAGGGGTACAAGTCGATGTATAATTCTACCTCTCTATGAGGAGTTAGTCCTAGAACACCCTCAAGAAAGACATCTATATACTGGTCCACCACTACAAGATAGCTCGAACTCCCCTCATCAGCCGCACTGAGGGTAAGACTATCCAACTGATGAGTGATCAGCTGTAACCTCCTCCAAGAAATTCCATCATATGCTGAAAAGTTTCCCTCCTCCCCGGTGAAGGAAAACTTAATCCCATCCTCACGGACACACTGCACTTCTCACCTAAAACAGTCAATCTGAGCATGGACCATGGATAACCATTCCATACCCAAGATGACATCGTAAGGCCTCGATGCTACTATAAGGAGATCCTAGATGAAGCTATCACCTCCTAGAGTAATCTCACACTACTAACACCAGTGCCTAATCATAAAATCATCTCCCATAGGAGTCTCTAATCGTAAGGATCAAGCCAATGACTCCGCCAAAATCTCCAAGCTCCAAATGAGAGCCATAAAAATAAAATAGTGACTGGAACCTCTGTTTATAAGAACTGCAGCTAGGGTGGAGTAGACATAGATCGTAACGTGAATCATCTCTAGAGAGATGTGGTCATAGGCCTCAGATGCCTGAAATTGAGCTCGTCCCTATCCACCTTCTCCCTGAGGTTGGGGTTGACCGCCTGGTGGTGGTGGTAGTAGTACCTCAAACCATCACCCACTGACAGATGCACGAACTACTCCTCTTCCACGTCCGCTGCCCTACAGGCCTCCTTGCAAGAATCTCTAAATCTACCTCGGTGGTCCTTCGACTGTCTTCTTATTATCAGTAAGATGGTTCAGGAGATCACGAGACATGTGACCCTACCCGCCGCATGAGTATCATAGTCTACTTATGAATATGCATAGAGCATAGAGTCGCTGGTATGAACTAGTCCCTGAAGAGTCTCTCGAAGTGAATCCAGAAAATAGTTGTCTCCTCGTGTGTTTGGAGCGTCACGCTCCACCATATACTTACAGTTCCCTGAAAGAGGCTAGCAGCTAGGATCACCATTTGGTCTACTGGTTTCTCAATGAAGAGGAAAACTTGTGCCACATCTTCCAGCCAATCCTTAGCTACATGCGGGTCTGCCTCCCCTAAAAACCATGGAGGACTCTATCTCTGGAACTCATGCAATGTGCTCAGTCAGTGTGCATGGTCCACTGGTGGGACTGGTGGAAAATTCTGCCCTATGGGTAGTGGTGGTGCTTGTACACCACCTCAAGGTTCTATCACCATAAGAGGGCCCTACACCAATGCGTCATCGCTCGGTGGGCCGTCATTGTGATCTCTCACTACCAAGCAAGGTCTTTTTAAACCATGGCAAAAAAGTTTTGTTGGGCTCATTCAAAATCCACATTTCTTTCTTCTTTGGATGACATTGTTTCAACTCATTAATATGCAATGTGATACACGGTTGAACATCAGCTATGTTATTCAAGATGTATGATTCTAACTTCTTCATATGTTCAGCTGACAGTGATTTGACTTTCAAGCCACGAATCCCCTTTCCCTCATTATTAACCCGTTCATGGCGAGATGGAGGCAAACCTATGTGTTGCGCCGTAGCCAAGTAGCTCGTACAAAACTCTGCTACCTCCTCAGAAATATACTTTTCAATAATGGAGGCTTCAGGTCGATATGGATTTTTAACATATCCCTTTAATATTTTCATATACCTTTCAAAAGGATACATCCAACGAAGATATACAGGTCCACAAAGTCTTATTTCTCGAACCAGATGAATCATTAAATGCACCATCATATCAAAAAAAGTTGGAGGAAAATACATTTCCAAATGACAAAGTATAAAAATTGCATCCTTTTCCAAAATGTTCAAAGCATTCACATCAATCGCCTTGTTGCAAATTGAATTGAAAAAATAACACAACCTCATTATAGTCTTTCTGACACGGATGCGCAATATTCCACGCAGTGCAACTGGTAGAATTTGTTGCATCATGACATGACAATCATGTGATTTCATACCTATCAACTTCAAGTCTTTCAATGAGACAAAATTTTTTACATTTGAAGAATAACCTTGAGGCACTTTGATATCATGAAGACACTGACAGAAGCTACTTTTCTCCCTCTTCGATAATGTATGACAAGCCGGGGGAAGAAATGTTCGTCTTCCTTTAGGAGTGGGAGCTAACTCCAAACGTATTCCCATTGACAGTAGGTCTAACCTTGCATTCAACCCATCTTTTGTCTTTCCTTTAATATCTAGCAATGTTCCGATCAAAGAATCACAGATATTCTTCTCCACGTGCATGACATCAATATTATGTTTGACTTCATGATACCTCCAATATGGTAGCTCAAAAAATATTGACCTTTTCTTCCAAATATGTCTATCATTACCAGATTTCTGTGTCTTTCCCAATGTCACATCAAGGTTTTTCACCCTCTCAAAATACAATTCTGGGGATAAAGATTGAGGAGCAGTATCAAATTCTTGTGAGCCATTGAATGCCTTTTTTAGTCTTCTATAAGGGTGATCCATAGGCAAAAACTTTCGATGACCCATGTACACTGTTTTCCTCCCATGATGCAATTGACAATATGACGTCTGTTGTTCGCAAATTGGACATGCTTTATGCCCTTTAACACTGTATCCAGACAAATTTCCATATGCTGGGAAGTCATTTATAGTGAATAGAAGCATTGCATGCAGTTGAAAATATTCCATTTTATAAGAATCATACACCCTAATACCATCAGCCCATAACAGTTTCAAATCATCAATCAACGGTGACAAGTATACATCAATATCATTGCCGGGTTGCTTTGGACCAGAGATCATGATACTCAACATGAAATATTTGCGCTTCATACAAACTTCAGGAGAGAGGTTGTAAATTACCAATAAAACAGGCCATGAACTATGTGTGCTACTGAGGGTTCGGTATGGATTCATTCCATCTGTGCACAAGCCTAGTCTCAGATTTCTAATTTCATTTCCAAATGTAGGGTACTGGGCATCAATTTTCTTCCATTGTGGACAATCAGCTGGATGACGTATTTTTCCATCACATACCCGCTCATCAGCATGCCATCTTAACCTTTTTGCATCATGTGAATTAGCAAATAAACGTTTGAAACGAGGAATTATAGGAAGATACCAAAATACCTTTGAAGGGAGATTTGTAATCTCTACATCATCTTGTGATTTTTCTTTCACCTTATACCGTGATGTCCCACATTTAGGACACTCTTTCAGAAATTCATATTCCTTCCTATATATAATGCAGTCATTCGGACAGGCATGTATTTTCCTGTATCCCAATCCCATCGGGCATAATATTTTTTTGGCCTTATAATGTGAATCTGGAAGATCGTTATCTTTTGGAAGAATGTCTTTCATCAATTGTAGCAGCTCTGTAAAACTTCTGTCACTCCATCCATGTTTCGCCTTCAGGTTAATCAATCTTAACACCGCCGACAAAACCGTAAAATCTGTACAACCAGGATATAATGGTTTTTCGGCATCACCATATAGACGTTCAACTGTCGGTTCTATCTCAATTTGTTCTGCTACAATATCGCGAATCATTTCTTCAATTCCATCGGAGTTACCATCTTGCGATTCATTATCATCAGTGACATTCTGTCCAGTTTCGCCATGCCAAATCCAAGGGTTGTAACTCGGATTGAAACCATGACAAATCAGATGATCTTTTATCTCTCTACTTTTCATCTTCTTCATATTCAGACATTTCAGGCATGGACAGAAAAAAATGTCACTACTTGGAACATTTCGTTTAGCAAATTCCAAAAAGGCATCAACACCTTCCTCATATTCATTGCTCATTCGATGTGCCGTAATCCAACTTCGACTCATTATTACCTATAACAAATAGCAAAAATATATATATTTTTTAGATAAGACAAATATATTTTTATATGAAAAAAATCATAATTTGAATGTAAACAATTTTGAAATATAAAACAAATCGATGTGTAAACCCCCCTCGACACCCCCCGACCCCTCTGGACAGCCCCCCACCCCTCCTGGACACCACCCCCCACCCCCTACCTCCTTGGACACCCCCCTGGACATCCCCCAACCCTCTGGACAGCCCCCCCACCCACCCGGACAACCCCAAATACCCTCTGGAGAGGCCGCCACCCACTTGGACAGCCCCCCACACCCATCCACCCCCTTGGACACCCCCCTGGACACCCCACCGACCCCTCTGGACAGGACGCCACCCCCTTGGACAGCCCCCCACACCCACCCATCCCCTCGGACACCACCCTGGACACCCCCCGACCCCTCTGGACAGCCCCCGACCCCTCTAGAAAGCACCCCCACCCCTCCTGGACACAACCCCCCACCCCCGACCTGCTTGGACACCCCCCATGGACACCCCCCAACCCTCTAGACAGCCCCCCACCCCTCCTAAACACCACCACCCACCCCCTACCCCCTTGGACACCCCCCTGGACACCCCCCAACACCCACCCACACCCTTGGACAGCCCCCCACACCCACCCACCCCCTTGTAAACCCCCCTGGACAGCCCCCCGCCCCTCCTGGACACCACCCCCCACCCCCTACCCCCTTGGACACCCCCCTGGACATCCCCCAACCCTCTGGACAGCCCCCCACCCACCCGGACAACCCCAAATACCCTCTGGAGAGGCCTCCACCCACTTGGACAGCCCCCCACACCCATCCACCCCCTTGGACACCCCCCTGGACACCCCACCGACCCCTCTGGACAGGCCGCCACCCCCTTGGACAGCCCCCCACACCCACCCATCCCCTTGGACACCACTCTGGACACCCCCCGACCCCTCTGGACAGCCCCCGACCCCTCTAGAAAGCACCCCCACCCCTCCTGGACACAACCCCCCACCCCCGACCTGCTTGGACACCCCCCTGGACACCCCCAACCCTCTAGACAGCCCCCCACCCCTCCTAAACACCACCACCCACCCCCTACCCCCTTGGACACCCCCCTGGACACCCCCCAACACCCACCCACACCCTTGGACAGCCCCCCACACCCACCCACCCCCTTGTAAACCCCCCTGGACAGCCCCCCGCCCCTCCTGGACACCACCCCCCACCCCCTACCCCCTTGGACACCCCCCTGGACATCCCCCAACCCTCTGGGCAGCCCCCCCACCCACCAGGACAACCCCAAATACCCTCTGGAGAGGCCGCCACCCACTTGGACAGCCCCCACACCCATCCACCCCCTTGGACACCCCCCTGGACACTCCACCGACCCCTCTGGACAGGCCCCCACCCCCTTGGACAGCCCCCCCACCCACCCATCCCCTTGGACACCACCCTGGACACCCCCCAACCCCTCTGGACAGCCCCCGACCCCTCTAGAAAGCACCCCCACCCCTCCTGGACACAACCCCCCACCCCCGACCTGCTTGGACACCCCCTGGACACCCCCCAACCCTCTGGACAGCCCCCACCCCTCCTAAACACCACCCCCACCCCCTACCCCCTTGGACACCCCCCTGGACACCCCCCAACACCCACCCACACCCTTGGACAGCCCCCCACACCCACCCACCCCATTGTAAACCCCCCTGGACACCCCCCGACCCCAAATCCATGCACCTATGCCATGGTTGTGTGTGAATAAAGTAGTAACAACTGTAAAAGGGCAACCCATCTAAATGGACACGCCCCAACCCTCTTGGGGATTTATCGAAAACGATGAAAAATTAGTGAAATCATAAAATTACTCAATATTTCAAGTCGAACAAATAGATCTAGGGATGATAAATAAGATTATGGTGCCAAAACGAGTTAAAAGTGTTCGCAATCGAAGAATCTTAGCTAGTTACAATAAAGAAATCACAACACATAAATATATACTATCCCCGAAAAAAAACGAACGAGTGGGAGGATTACCTGAGTGCTGCGAGTTTAGATGATTGATCCGAGGATATTAAATATGAGAAACGATGATCGCAAAACGAATCTAAACCAACGAAATGGACGAGCCGATTCGGGTTTACGCGCGAGAGAGACGAGTCGCGACTGTCGAAGGTAAACTCGCGAATGACAATCCACGGGTCTGGGTAAATTTTTAAATGAGTTATCACGTCGGTTATTCAATAACCGACGTGATAATTGTTTTAAAAACATTTATAACGTCGATTATTTCAATAACCGACGTAAAAACCTTCCTCCGATTCATTTTTTACGTCGGTTAGTTTATAACCGACGTTATAAAGGGCTCAAAATCCGCGTTTTTTTACGTCGGTTATGGAATAACCGACGTCAAAAACATCTGCGGATTCTTTTTTTACGTCGGTTATAAAATAACCGACGTAAAAAAGCCTTCAAAAACCGCGTTTGTTACGTCGGTTATTCAATAACCGACGTACAAAAGCCTTCGGAAACCGCGTTTTGTACGTCGGTTATTGTTATAACCGACGTAAAAAACGAAGCCGCGCGATTAATAACGTCGGTTATAATAATAACCGACGTTAAAGGTGTACCGAATACAAATATTTATGTCGGTTAATAAATAACCGACGTAAAAAACCTCGTTTTACATATTATGACGTCGGTTTATATAACCGACGTAAAAAATGGTGACGTAAAAAACGTTTTCTGCACTAGTGTGTAAAGAAACAGATGTACCACAATCAATAATTTATATCAGGTGAGCTAACTTAAAAGAGATCAAAAGGAAAACATTTTCAAAACACACAAAAACAATTTTTTCATGTATCGAGTAGGAAATCCAAATTTCGGGTCCTTGTGTATGGATACATTGCCTCCATACCAAAACTAGACTCCCCGAACTATAATTTGAACTAAAGACACTTAACACTATTGCTACATTGAAAAACATAGACTCTTAGTTCTTCTGGTAGAACTGAATTCCCTCTGATACCACTTTGTCACAACCCATCCCCCGGGGCCCATGCAATGACTACCCCAAGCCTGCCTTCCATAGGCTAGGGGTTGGCGACTAGAACCAGAAAGGCATACCCAAAAAAAATAATGGCACTGCCTTTAAAAATGTACCCACAAAGACTAGGTACACAAAAAAAGAAAACCACAAAGTAGAACTGCTAATAGTAAATGTGTGAACTTAGAGTAAAAGGGCCATTAAACAAACCCAATTGAAAATAAAGTACAAAAAAAGGAAAACAATGTGCTCCAAAGTTCTTCCACCAGGGGTCCTACCTAAAAGGTAGGTACAACTCATTGTCTATCGTCACTACCACTCCCACGTCTATCAATCACATCCATGAACCATCTTGCCCTGACACCCCAAGTCTGAGTTAATTTGTTCATCATATGCACAAGACACAACATGTTACGGGAAAACCCAATGCAGTTTTGAGTATATCAATACCCATTAGGTACCCCAAGACCCATGAAGGTCTCCTAGAATTCAAAAAAGGTAGAACCACAAATAATGATCTCAATCAAAAATCATAAAGTAAAAGATATCTCACACCAGATATACAACTTAGAGAACAATAATAAAGAAGATTAGTCTTGAGCTATATCATTTTATTTTGTTGAATGGTTCTACTACTGATGCACTAAGGGTCAATATACTGCTGATCCACAAAGGTTCACTCTACTACCGATCCACAGAGGATCACACTACTGTCGATCCATGGAGGGTCTCTCTCATGCAGATCCACAGAGGATAGCTCTATTTCTGATCCACGGAGGGTCACACTATTGATCCACAAAGGGTTGATCTCATGTCGATCCATAGAAGGTCACTCTATTGTTGATCCATGGAAGGTCACACTTCTGATACAAAAAGGGTCACTCTCGTGTCGATCCACAGAGGGTCTCTCTTTACATGACAACTAGCTATTGGATTCCCGCACTTAGTGTGCTTGAGTTCCATAGGTTCTTATCCTCAAGATACCAGTTTTACCTCAACTACCACTAAGTCCCACGAAGAATTAACCCAAAGGAATGCCTGGTCGTAAGCGTTCCACGTGACAGACGGCGCATCAATCAGATTTATGGTCTGTAAGATATACCTAGAAAGGTAAATAGTTATCAGTTGGATTTGAGTCCAATCCAACCCTGACATACACCAACATCATCCGAAACTCAAGTAAAATATCTTAAAATGACCTCCCCATCCCAAGGGTCCCAACGCCATAGATGGATCCTCAATCATACGATCAGATTTCGAGATATATCAGTTTTTGTGAAATGAGACCAGTTGGGTCTGGGTTCGGTAGGGGTTTCGCCCGGCCGGCCCATGGGTCTGGTCCAGTTTGCGGGTTCCGCCAGACTGTTGAGTCCGCCCCAGTTGGTATGTCAGGGCAGCCTGGAAACTCAGTTCGCATGAGGGCTGGTTGTCCTAGTTGGTGGTACCAGTGGGGCGTCGCCCCTCCTTCCAAAACGGCTAGATACAACTGGCCGTTGGTGTCCAGCAGAGCGGCTGCTCCATATCACCCATGCGGTGCATCATAGATGCACCATTCCACATGATGTGGTCGTTTGGCTGCGACTCCTGCCATCACGATTCCTATGGGTGCAGCTTCTCCACATGGTTGGCATGGGTCGACCGCCACCACCGGTCACCGGTGGTTCCGCACCGACAGAGTCTTCTGTGGGCCACTAGAGATGCTCTGGTGGTTTGTTTTCTTTCCCGTCTATGCCTTCTGACCTCTCTGGTTTCCACCTTCACTGCGAAGCCTGCATAATCTCCTTTCATCCACGTTTCTCAGTCACCCGTGAAGAACACACAAAACCCAAGAAAGGTGGAGGGTCTAGGCCTTGAATGGATTATCCAACACCCTCCGCATTAGCGTTTTATCAGAGGGGTGGAATAATAATCCCCAAAAGTTTAAAATTATCCCCAAAATAAAACCCCGTAATAACCACCCGCATGAACAAATGAGAAGCGGATCAACCTGTTAGTTGGTTGATCCGCATTCATTGTATTTTCCGTGAATGGATGAGAGGAATCATAAAACACTTAGAAATCAAATTAATTCCCCTACCTGGAATCGGTGTTGTGGATGAAAGAGAGGATCCACATTCATAGACGTTCCACATTTTTTGGTGCTCATCGTCGCTCGTCGATCTCTAGATAGAATCCTCCAATGATCGTTGATAAATCACCATTCTTCGTTGGAGGGTGATGTCGTCAGCATTTCGTCAGAGCTTCCTCCCATGGATTCCAATTTGTTTTCCAACATTTTTATTAATTAAAAATAAAGCTCTACGTTGAGTTCATTAATGGGGTTCGTTAATGAACTCTAATTAATGTGCCAATTAATCACACGAATGATGCAGTTACACAAACAAAATAATAGGTCATTAAATGATTCTAATTTAATAACCGTCATTTCACTATTGTCCTTCCAACTGTCGCTCAATGGTTGGAAAAGATAATATAACTCAAAGAGTTATTTTATTATTTTTCCGAAATGTCCAAAAATTACCTTTTTCGTCTAACCCATGTCAGTCATAGTTAAGCTTCGCCTAAGAAAATCTCAGCACTACGAATTCAATGGTGCCCTCGGATTTTCAATCTGAGCACCAGTTCAAAAGATAGAAAACCCACATTCACGTTTACTAGACGTCTCTTAAAAAAAGCTCAAAATTCCGTTCTGGTTCCCTCGGCCTCGGAATCACATGCTGTATATTTTCATAGTATCATAATAATTCCATATAATTAAAAGAAATTATACAGAATTTCCAGGTCTTTACAAGAATTCTATTATTATAATTAATAGTTAAACAAAAATGTTTTTCATATAAAAATTATTTTATTAAACATATTTTGATTAAAAGTTAATTTCTCTTATTTGTAGTATTAAAATTATGTAAAATTAGTGTTTATATATGTATAAAAATGAAATTTCATTCGTATATTGATTATGAAAAGGTTATAAATGAAGATAACTTCATTTGAAAGTAAAAAAGAGATATTATTTAGAAAATGTTTTTTATGTATGCAATGTATTTTTATCATAATAAATTCATTTAACAACTATTTTTGTATGATTTTAATGAATTTTTAGAAAATATATTCAATTAAATACATTAAAATTCATATAATGGTTATTACTATAAAATGATTAAAAATAAATTAATTTTATGTTTTAAAAATTTATTTTTTCTAAAAAAGGGTTTTTATGTGTTTTGTACAGAAATATTTGAATTAATTTCTAGAACCATTAGAAATTTAACATGATAACATGGTTTCTATATTTTTAATTATCATTTAAAAAATTGGTTATAATTTTAATTTTATTTTTTTCATAATGAATAGTTACCATAATAAATGTTAAGTCATCACAATTAAGGGTAAAATGGATTAAAGGGGTTAAAGTTAAAGGATTAAAATTTATATAACTAAAAATGTTTATCTATAATATTATAATTTGAGTGTATTTCTAAATACATCACCTTATATTTGAAAATTTTATATTTTTGATCCTCTCTCCTTGATAATTTCAATTATTATATTCAAATGTTCTTAATATTTATAAGGGCGTGACTCCTATCACTTATAAAAGGGATCCCCCTATCCTCAATTCTTCACAAAACTTGAGGAACTTATCTACACAAGGATGTTCCTAAATAGATTGCAAAAACTCCTAAAAATTACCTATATCTTATGGTATCCCCAAAAAACCAACCCAATAAGGCTTAAAGAGAGATCTAATGGAGGACACACAAGGAAGAGGTAATCATCTTAATAAGGCTCTTGAATTTTTTCTTTCTTACACCTCCTCAAAATATTATATAACCACCTAGAAATAATGGAATAAATATAATTAGTATACTTAAATGTTATAAATTTTATGGAATAATCATAATTTACCTCATTTATATCTAATGGAAAATGAAAACAACGCTAATGGGTATGTGCAGACTACTCTCTCCATAAAGTGATGTATTTAATTTTTCATTACCTCTTCATATATATTTTTTTAAATATTATTTTAATGAATATATATATATATATATAATATTTATATAATAATTATAATTTTATAAAGATAAATTATTATTTTCCTTATTTTTTTATATCCATTTAAAAATGAAAACATCACTTGTGTGTATGTGCAAACTACCGCCTTCAAGAAGCGATGCATTCCATTTTTCATCACCTCATTAAAAGCATATTTATAAAATGATATATAATTAATAATTATGATATTTATTTCATGATTAATATTTTGTAATAACAAACTATATGAATGTTTCGGAACCATCCAATCGAAACATGCATGGAAAACGGAATAGTTAACACCCATATATTGATTTTAATAAATAATTGTTAATAATTAGGTAATAAAAAATTATAATGGAATGATATATAGTAATATAAGTATGAAAATATTTTTTATATATTTATAAAAAATATAAATTTATTATAAATTATATTAGAGTGCATACAAATAAATTCAGGACTTGAGGTAAGGATTTGCATTACAATATCACTTTTTATCAGGATTATTTATGTTTCAATTTCCAGTAGGGTAATTTTTTATTATTTATCTCTTAAAAATAAAATATTATATTCTACTATGTTTATTTATAGGGGTTTTAGTTACTCTTTCCTTTTCCCCCTCTTTGGTACACAAAAAAAATCGAAAAGTTTTTTTCAAGAAAATTCTACCTTATTTCTCATTTTTGGTCAGGAATATTTCTCCAACATATCCATGTTCTTATGAATTTTTTATGGATGTTATTATCTACTTTTAAATGATTTATTAAGGTATATTATATTATACTTTAATTTTTTTACAATTTTTTAAATGAATATTCTTTTTTATTTTTCGAGTGGATTGTTTTTTTACTTTCTTTACAAAAGTGTGAAAATAATATTTTTTAAATTTTTACAAAATGAATGAATTTTCCCACCATAATTTAATTTATTTTTCATGAAGTTTATTTAAATTTTTTTGATGATTTTTTTTTTCAATTAAACCCTTATTCTCAATATTCTATAATTTTTTATTTTATTTAATAAATGTTTCAAAAATAAAATGGTATTTCTTCTTGTTTATTGAATCGTATTTATAATAATTTTATAAAAGTATTTTTCATCTATTTCAAAATATATTTATTTTACATGGGTTAATTAAGATAAGATGAAATGATGTATGTTTTTGAGATCTTGTGCACACATATGTATGATTTTCATTATTAGATGGGTGGTCCTAAAATTATATAACCCTATAATCTATTAGGTAAAGATTGATATATCATGAGTTAATATGAAAGGGAATAGGGAGTAAACCCAATCCACTATGGGTAACAATAAATTATGTTATGATGCTATTTATAGTTATTATTGATTAATTAAATGATTTTTATGATTATTTGTATTCTAAAAAACTTATGTATTATGCTTATGATGTGAAATCATTACTCATGATTGATTATTGATAATTCCACACTCTTAGGGAACATGTGGTTTTTATGGAAAATACTTATGATATGACTCATTACATATGATCTATGACTTATTGGTTATATTTTTGATAAATTATTATCGTGTTTTTTTACCCTTACTCTCATCTTATAATCACTTGTGGTCTTTAATTTCTATCTCTCATGTTTACACATACCAAGCATCTAACATCACAATTTATTATGTTTATATTTACCAAGGTTATAAAGAAAGGTATTAAGTATGATAAGTATATAATGGTTCCATATTTTTATGAATAATAATGGGAGATATTGAATATTTATCATAAATAAGTTGATTGTTTATTTAGTTTCCAAAAACACTAAACCTTTACAATTCTCAGATGTGAAGTATTGTGAGATTTATAAAATTCACAACTAAAATAGTGGAACATGTATACTTTTTTACTTATTTTTATTTAAGGGTATATGTTTAATATGTTTTAAAATATGTTTTTATGTATATATTCTACAAATAAACTAAACGATAATGTTCTGAGGTGCAATTTATTGTGATATGAAATGAATATTCATGTAAAATTATTTAATATGTATGTATGAAATTCTTAGATTTCTTAAGTTAGAATATGAGAAATTTTTATTTATTTATGGGGATTAGTAATGGAGAAAATTAGTGAAAACCCTAGGGATAGTTCTAAGTATAGTAAAAAAATTCCTAACTCTTTGGTAAAGTATGGACTATGGGGTTTCCTAGAAATAAAATCCCTATCTAGGCACAAACAAGTGGATAAAAGTTTTAGCACAACTTCACATAGTGGTAATAAACCTGAAAAGGTTGGTTAGTTATTAACCCAATATTCACTCAGTATATAAAAAGTGGTCCTAACTATGCACATGGTTTGACACTTTTTTGGGATATGATTTAGGTAATTTAATTTTTATTTATAAACCATTATGAGGGATTTGTATATATTTAGGTTATATAACCTTATTGGGAAAATACCATGGATAACCTAGATTAAAACCTAGAGGCTCATAATTTAGTTTATACACATAATTTATGAGTTATTTTCTTCTATATTTATATTTTTACATTTATATTTTTGTTAATTTAAGTATCCTCATCCCTAGAATTTTCTTTATTCACATAAATTCTTGAGACAGATATAAGTGAGTTAATATTGGGTGTAATTTACAATTTGGATATTGTACCAATGAGAAACAAAATGAGATAAGAACCAGAAGGATAATTTTAACCATTTTAATCCCCCAAACACACTATGGAAGGAGAAACCTGATATTGATTCTTTCATTCAACAACATCCACCCTCAATTAGTGGGCCTTCTAATCCAGTAATTATTGATAAACGGTTCAACACAATAGAGAATATATTTTTCATTCTCTAGTGACCATATCCTGAGAAATATGTCCAATATATGTATCATTTTGAGGGTGAAGCTATCCAATGATGGTCCCTCATTAAGTATACAATAAAAAAGGATAAAAGATGACTCTATGGAATAAGAGGGGTTCATGAAAATATTATCCATCAAATATTTCCCCTGCCACTTCACATAAAAAAATAATGATAATTCCTAGAGTATACACAGAGGTAGGATGAATCAATTGGTACTTATGTAGAAAAAATTATGATACTACCAAATTACACCTATCATTTTTTATTGACATTGAAAGAAAGATTGATTATTTCTTTAGTGGACTAAAACTAACTCTTTAAAAATAAATATATATAAGTGACTTTGAAATATATAAATAAATTGTTTCATGTTAACTTAAGGAGGATATGTAAATTTAAGACTCTCATTATTCTTGTGAATTTAGTGATAAGAAAAGAAAAATAGTTTTCTGAGGAAACTTGAATGATAAATCACATGGAGGAAAGAAAATTCAACTTCCTACATGTCTAAAATATGTGAAAAAGCATGGGGGGAACTCTCTCAAATTAATATATAAATTATTTAATATAAAAAGAGAAGTTTATCAAGTGAATGAATTCCAGAGAGATATGAAGATTCCAACTAACAAAATGGTTGCCAAAAGGTTCATCCTTGTACACTACCCGTACTCTAATGCTTCAATTTTATGGAGTATGGGAATTATTACAATAAGTTAAGAAATAAAAGGGTCATTTATAAAAATTGGAATCAATAACCCCCAAATCCATCGGAGAATGGGAAGGACTATGTAATCACAACTACTAAAGTGGTTCATGAAAAATGAGTAAGTGAAAGGTACACTCATTATCTACTCTAGAATTTAAAATGTATTATTTTATTATGGTTATTCACACTCTTTTATATTAGGAATGTTTTCTAAGGGTAAAAAATCAGCATCCAAAAAACTATATATTGAGTTATTAGGGAAAAATCTTATCGGTATGATGATTTTATCCCAATTTTATAACACTTTTTTATAGAAGTTTAGGATAATGCGTTTCTTGGAAATATTAATATTGTCCCTCAGGTAAAATTTGATGTAGTTATGGGTATGGATTTTCTCCCTCTACCTGAATCTCATATCAATTTTTCAGATAGGGAAATCACATTTCATATTTTGAATCAACAAATTATTAGCTATCTGTGGGAAGAAATACCTATGGAAATTAATCCCATTATATGTGTATTAATACCCATTCAGGAGATGTATTTTTCTCAAATATTTTAGAGAAAACATGATATTGAGGATATTCCTATTATGTGATAATATTTTTATGTATTTCCAGATGATTTTTATGGTCTTCCCCAAGATCGTGATGTTGATTTTTCAATAGAACATATATATGGTGATATGACTTTCTCAAATACTCTATAAAATGTCCTTGATGGAATTTTAGTAACTAAAGAAACAAGTTAAAGAGAATATGGATAAGGGTTTTATATGCCCAAGTGATTCACTATGAGGTGAACACATCCTCTTTATTTAGAATAAAGATAGATCAATGCATCTCTACATTGATTATCATGAAATAAACAAAATTAAAATCAAGATAAAGTATTATCTACCCTGTATTGATGACTTATTCAATTAACTATAAGAAACACAATACATTTCAAAGATTGATAATCAATTTGGATATCATCAATTCAGGGTCAAAAGAGACGATACATAAAAAAAACCTTTCATATAATATATAAACACTATGAATTCATTGTAATTACATTAAGACTCACAAATTTTTCTACTATATTTATGGATTAGATGAATAGAGTCTTTATAGATTACCTTATCAATTTTTGGTATTCATTATAGATGATATACGAATATATTAAAATTTCAAGGAAGAGTATAATGACTATTTAAAGATTGTACTAAATCCCTTGAGAAATGAGAAACTGTATTCCAATTTTAGGGATTGTAAATTCTAGCAACAAAAAGTATCATTCTTTGGTCATGTAATCATAAATTAGGTTATATATATGGATTCATTGAAGATAGAATTTATTAAATAATAGTCAAGACCAACTATTGTGATAAAAATCCATAGTTTTCTTGGATTATATGTATACTACCATCTTTTTGTGAGAAATTTATCACGATTTTACAACCTGATAACCAATTTAACACTAAACGGGGTTAAGTTTCTCTATATAAAATGATGTGAAAGAATCTTCAAGGATCTTAAAAATAGATTGTTACTGCACTAGTACTTACATTAATATGCAGTGGAGAAGGGTTTGTAATATATTTTGATTCTTCATTAAATTAATGGGATGAATCCTTATGAAAAATTAAATGTTTATGGCCTATGATTCATGGTAAATGAAAACCCATGATCTAAATCACATGACACTTGATTTAGAGATAGCAATAATTATCTTTTCATTAAATATTTAGTTGAATTATTTATACGGTGAAAATTTTAATATATATAATGATCACGAGATCTTAAATTATATATTCATATATAAGGAATTGAATATATTCCAAATAATATGGATAGAGATGATTTAATACTATGAATGTTTAATACATTTTTACCCTCAAAAGGAAAACAAGGTCGATGATTCTCTAAGAAGGAAGGATTGTGAAATTTTTTCCATGATGAGAATAAAAAGAGTACCAATACTTATGAATATGAAAAATATAGACCTTTATGTACTAAGGGAAAGGGGGAAATCCTATATTTCCAAAATAAATTCTCATCCATCCATCCATGTGAATATTAAGGAGGCACAAATGGAAGATATAAAACTGGAGATGAAGGTATGGAACCATCCATAGTCCAACCCCAGTTCTGATTAAATAATAAGGTTTGTTAAATAGACATGTATTCCTTAAATACTATAATTAAATAAGTTTTTATTGGATTATGGACATAAATCATCATTCTTTATCCATCTTAGAGTCACAAGGATGTATAGAGATATCAAAGAGCAATTTTGGTGTGACAACATGAAGAGGGAGATTGAAAATTATATATCTCAATGCATGGTATGACATAAAGTTATGGATGAATGAAAAAGTATAAGGATATTATTCAACCATTACCCATACTAGTATAGAATTGTAATAATATCACCATGGATTTCATCGTAGGACTCCCCAAGAGATCTAAATGCAATAATTCCATCTGGGGTGTAGTTAACCACCTTATAAAATTATTTTTTTTATTATCATCATAGGGTATATCTTAATTAACCAAATATATAATATATACATGATAGAAGTGGTAAAATTTCATGGAGTATGACTCTCCATTGTATTTGATTGATATATGAGGTTTTCCTCAAGGTTTTGGATAATTATTCAATAAAAATTAGGTTCAGAGATAAAATTTAGAACATTTTATCACCCTTATACATATAGACAAATTGAAAGGACCATTAAAACCTTTATGATATATTTATATCCTATTCAATGGAATTATAAGTATTTTTGGATCAACATATTCCCATGGTAGAGTTATCATATAACAACAATTTCTATTCTAGTATTCAAATCGAACTATATGTGGATTTTTATGAGAAGAGATACATAACTATAACATATTGGGATGATGTTGGAGAAAGAAATAAGTTAATACCTAATCTTGTCTAATAAGTGATGAAAAGGTTCAAAACATTCAATAGTATATGAAAGTGGCATTAATTCAAAATAAGATCTATGAAAATAACCATAAATTAGATTTGGAGTTTGAAATTGGTGACAAGGTATTTTCTCGGATATCTACTTGGAAGTGGGTTATGATATTTGGGAAGAAAGGGAAGCTGATACCTAGACACATTGGTCCCTTTGAGAATTTTGATCGTGTTAGGGGGTAGCTCATTGGTTTTCACTTCCTCCACACCTTTCCCAGGCGAATTATGTGTTCAATGTATTTCTTTTGAGAAAGTATATACCAGATCAATCACATGTACTAAGCTCAGGAGCATTGTATATGAAAAATGATCTCTCTTATAAAGAACAACATGTGAAGAAATTAGATTGAAGAGATAAGGTTCTTAGAAACAAGAACACTCACTCGGTCAATGTTATATAGTGAAACCATAGGTTTGAGGAAGCAATGTGGTAACTAGAATATTTAATGATAAAAAAATACCCTAATTTGTTTATTTGACTAATATAATTTTGAGGGAAAAAATAATTTAATAGGTGTAAAATGTAACACACTATAAATTATAATACTTTAATGTTACAATATCTTGTTTTATACAAAACAATAAATGAAAAAAACTATTTTATAATTAAAATGTAACAGTTACATCATAGCCATTGAATTAGTGGGTATAAATAAGCATAAAAATTTTATGAAATCAATACAAAAAGTGAAAATATGGAATCAATTAGTATAATACTTCCATATAAAGATAATTTTTTAGAGCATAGAAGGGAGTTAGATTTTTTAGAGTTTTCCCCAAACCAAGCCTAAGAAAAAGTATAGAAAGTGTGGCTTGAGTGAAATCATATATGAGATAAGTTAAATCTCCTAGAAATCACTATGAGATCCATGATAACTAAATTTACTCCATTTACATCCACCACTAGTCATATTAGCGTCAAGTATTACATAGAAATCATTAGGGGTTATGTAAGAAGAGGTTAGAATGATATAAACATGTAATTATAAATGTAAAAAAAATTATATAACAAAAGTATTTTTTATAAATTTCACATTTATAATTTTAAAATAAAATAAAGGTCATTTTTAATATGAATGTTTTCAATTAGTGTATCTAAATAAAAAATAAAATCATTTTATGCTTCAAAATGTATTTTAATAAAAAATATAACTTTATATGGTATGAGTTTTTTTTAAAAAATAAATATATTTTGGTAAAATTATTTTAAAATATATTCTTGATATTATTAATATATTAACACAAATTTTATTAGTAATTTACTCTAAAATAAGAGAAAAAATTAATATTTTAAAAGTCAATTTAATTAAAATAGTTTTTTTCTATATATCTTATGTTTCAATTTAAAGGTTAATTTTTTCAAATTTAAAAATTGAATAATATTAAATGGATTCAAAATTTTGAATCAATACATTCATATTTTTTAATAAGGTTTATCCTATATTTTTAGAAAAATAATTATTAGCATGGTAAAAAATATAATCAAGTTTAATAAGGGTAAAAAGAGGTAACTTATTGTGCCATGAATTTTGAAAAATTAAGTTAAATCATAAACCTTATAGAATAAAATTTTTAGGTTATAAATCCATAACCACTTTTATCACCTACTTTTCCTCACCAAATAAAACTTACTATCTAGTGATTTCATCATTACCCCTTACCTAAATTTAGTTTCCCAAGAAAAGTCCGCTTTTAACCTATAAAAGGAGATAAATTGAAACCAATAAAATCCAAAATTATCCTTTGAAATTTAACTTAATCCCTACCAAATTTTCCTCTCCTAAAATCCTATTCCATGTTGATAATCCCTTGTATACAAGAACGTTCCTAGAGTCCTCCATTTCCAAGAGGCCCTTCAAGAGAAGACTCAAGTCCTCAACGTGAGTATTATCCACACTCTAACATTTTCTTATCTATATTTATCATAAATACATATTATATAGATAATAATATAATGTACTAAATATAATTATTATAATTAAATTTCATTATATTAATGCAACAACCAATTTTTATCATCCATGTCTATTAATAAATGAAAATAACACTCATGTTATGCACAGACTACCACCTCCATGAATGTTGTATTTGATTTTTCATCACTTCCTTAAATATATGGTTATAAGAATTTATTTAATCAATATAAATAATAATTATGAAATTATTATGATTAAATAATTATAAAATAGTCATTCTATTAATATCCAACCCATTGTCAATATACAATCCTTTGTTCATTAAAAATTACCAAAACAACCTCATTGATGATTTTGGTTTCATGAATCATAACTAAAACTCTCATGGAATGAAAATAGTTATTTATAATTAATTATGTAACATATATACATTAAATTAAATATTCTTGTAATGATGAATTTTTTATTAATGCATGGGGATCAACATTTACATTACCAGGCATGTGAGAAACAATAAAAACACTAACATCTGATGATTACAAAAAATAAAAACTAACTAACAAATGTGAAATTAATTATTATAATTAATGATTATAAAATATATTAGATTTTAATAATTTTAGTAAATAATTTATTAAGATGTTTATGTTTATTATATAGGAGTTCAAATCACCTTTTCAAATTTGACAGTAAAAGGTATGAATTTTCCTTCCAATCTCATTTTTAATTTGAGATTCTTATAAATAAGTTTCCATATGGGGAAATATAATGATATTTATATATGAAAACACTTATATATTATTCTAATATTGGTTTCATGAGTTTTTTATGTCCTCATACAATTTTACTTCCCATTTGGTGTATAATGCACTCTAAGTGATGCTTGTAAGAGAAACAGACCTTGCCAATTCTTTTTAGTCGATAATATTTCTATTCCAAGTCAATATTATTTATTATATTTCACATGAATCCTTATATATAACTATATTATTACTTAATTTATTTTTCAATGGATGTAAATTTATATTAAAATATTAATCTTCTTTTTATTTTTCTGGTACTATCATTTTTCATCGATTTTGACCTTCTTTATAAATTTTGAAAGGAATATCCTTTTTAAATATTTTCTATACAAACAAATTTTCTTCCATTTTTATTGATTTTAATTAAGAAACTTCCTCTACAATTTTTCATGGTTTTATAAATAAATTTATATTCTATTTTTTATATATTATTTTATTTCAAAATAAAATATTTCCAAAATTTAAAAGGTTTTTCTTCTTATTTTTACAAGTAAATTATAATGATCTTATAAAAGTGTTTTTCATCTATTTAATCATGATTTAATTATTCTTATGATTCAATGGGAATATGATCTAAAGATAACATCCAATTTTTTTTGTAGATTTCCCATGATAATATATTATTTTTTTATTCATAAAATTCATTTATTTTTCTCAAGTTAATTAAGATATAATGGAATTATGAATGAATTCATGTTTTTATGGTTAAAATATCTATGGTTTATTGTCATGTGATGTGTGGGTATATTTTAGTGATATAATTCATTATATAATGTTCATGAGCTGAAAATGGTACATGAGTGGTCAGTCCAAGCCTAAGGGTGCATGGGGGGTCAACCTAAGTCCAATAAGGTACATAGGTGGTCAACCCAACCCTATATTTGTTTTGAACTGGTGGATGAACTAGTCCTTTATGACATGAACACTCTTATATTTTACCTTTATTTTAGTCAAATTATCATATTAGTGCGATATTATTATGTTACACATTATTCATATGTCATGGTTACATATTATTGACTCATGAATCATGTTTTTTGTTATGCATAAAGTCTTATGTCTTCATACCTAACTTTTTATCCATGTTTAATTAGGTATGATTTTATTATGATATGTTATTATAATTCAACTATGTTCTCATACACACATGTTTATCTATGATTAAATAAGATATTAGATTGATTACATTCATGTTTAAATTTTCTGATCATATGAGCTCACCCTTTTATATTTTTTCACTCCGTAGGTTATGAAGAAGAATATTTAGTATGATATGTCTAAAAGGGACCATGCGTAAAGAATATTTTTGGGAGATAACCGAATATTATGTAAAATAAGTTTTATATATATATAATCTACAAAGATAATAAACCATTAGGTTTTGTATTTTGATTTATTATTATATGAAATTAATATTAATTTAAAATGACGTAATAGGTATGTAATAAATGATCGAGTCACTTCATGTGACCTCAGGAGGATCTAACAACAACCCACATGGCCACATTTCTATATGGACACCATAGCTTAGATACACATATCTGAGTGATCCAAACCATATGATCAATATCATATGATATTGATATTGTAATAGGAATTCCACATAATGAGGTAGGTGTATGGAATATGTGGGGGTGCCACATGAATCCTCCTATTCACTGAATGAAAGTGTGGAATGTAGGGGTTAATGAAGCATCATAACTAGACACTAAAATGTGTGCTGGACTTCTAGTTTCATCCCAAATCCATTATAACCATGTCTAGTTCAGTTAGAGATCAATTTTTGCGATTGTTAAGAAGTAACACATTAAATAATTTATATGTTATTATTATAAGATAATAATAATTAAATTTTTTGAAATAAGATAGGGTATGTGAGCTTCATTTTTATGACCGCTGAGAACTATGTTGGGGAATCTATTGGGCATAGTGGAGTGAATATCTTTGAATTTATTTTGAGAATTGGATGAAATCACTATATTAAATATTATTATTAGATAAAAATAATAATATTTATTTCTGATATGTTGTGAAATTAAAATAAAAGATTAATTAAACCACTTGGAGGAACTTCTACACCATAGAAGACGGTGTTTAGTTGTAAATGGTGACTTAGTGATCATGAAAAGTGGATCGTAGGAATTTAAATAAAATAATTTGGTATGAAAATAGTTATTTATAAAAAATATCGACAACACTTAAGAAATCTTTGAAATTCATTACGAAATAATGAATTTTTGTAAGGATAGAAAGAGATCAATTGTGATAAGAATAATATGACAATGGTACAGGGTTTGAATTATGTTTAAAGGAATTAAATAGAATTATCATAATATCTATTATATAGGTGAGTGAATTATGACTATTTTGAGTTAAATTATTGAATGAAAACGATTCTAATGAGATTTGGTAATCCTCGTGACTTTGTTATTGCTAATGTTAACTCTAAAAGATTTAACTAAATAATGTTAATGATATAAAAATATAAAATCATGGAATGTTAATGAATAGAATAAGAAATGTTTTAGTGAATAATTTATAGTATAATAGGGATGATAATGTGAGCTTAAAATCATATAGAAGTTGAATTTTATGACCATGATTTAGGAGGCCTGTGAGTGATTATGGAACTAGTGGAGTACATTGCAATACTTCTAATAACCCAAACATGGATTATGGAAGGTAAGTTAATATATTTTATGATTTGATGATACTAGATAGATTAATATAATAAAAAATTGAATCTTTTATTGAATAATCCTTCAATTTATATGTTTTTGGGTAGTGAGATTAATTGTGGATGGTAAGGTAGCTACATTGTTATGTGAAAAGTATTGTATGAATGATAGGAGTGTCAACTAAATATGATTGTATTTTTTATTATGTTTACTCACTATATTGAGTTATGATATAACTTTTTATTGATGGATATCAATGGTGAATGGATATGATGATGAATATTTATGGAACCTACCCTTCGTTTATAGTTAGAGTGAGAAGAAAACTAATATACCCTATCTCACCTAACAATTTGTGTGGGGACTGATAACGAAATGTGCATATATATGCAACCACTCACTTTTTTTCTGGGATGATATAACTCTAGTATCACTAGGTGATAATTTGAGATCGGTAATTTCTCTAACATCTTTGGTATGTGAGATATGGAGATGAGTAGTTTCTCCAGTATCCACAATTCAAGAACATGAAAAAGGGGATGGGTGGAGATGTGTAATTCCTCCATCATCCTCAATATGTGAATACGATTATGATAATTAACTTTAGTGAAAACAAACCTTCTATACCATAGTAAAGGTATCAAGATGGATGATGATGTACCTAATGTGATCTATACTCCCTACCCACTACTTAGGGATTGGGATGACTAAATAATTAGTGGAAACCCTATAGATTCATATTTCATTCAGTATACTTGTATAAAACATTAACCTTAGAGATGTTTATTTACTCTATTATCTTTAAATGTATGTATTATACATGTTGAAATGTGTATTTCCTCTAGAAACAACATGTTTACCTCTTGTAATTTTGAGATAGTTGGGGGTGTGTATTTCGTCAAATGATTGTGAGATAGGCAGAGACGTTTATTTCTTACACCGATCCATGATTAGTGTATCTATGGTAAATTACCTGTTTGTGAATCTATGATAAGATGTGTAATGGTTTTCTACTTTCTTATATTTAATATAAGTAAACCTTGATATTTAGTGATCATTATAAAAGTGAGTTATGAGTATCTTAGTGTGGTTGGGTTATGATCTCTATTTTCATTATTGAGGATGTTAAATTAACATGGTATGTATTTTTATATTGATCCACTACTTGGTACAACCATATTGGGTATTATTATATTCACCCCTACATGTGAACTTGTGCAATTTTCACTTTGTGTCCATTTATATCTACTAATGAAAAGGATTGATGATTGTGGTGCCTAGAGATGGGGATAAATTTGGACGGCTAGTAGAGTAGAGATATTTATGGTGTCCACTCTTGGACCATAATATTTGGGAATTAACATTCTTGAGATGTGTGAGTTGTATCTAGTTTTTTTAGTTAAACATAATAATTTCATTGTGTTATCTCACCTTATACTTTGATGGCTCTTAGGTACCAGTTACATTATATCTTGTTTTTTTATTTACAATCATGTTTCTTACTATTTAGTTTACACATTATGATTTTATGGTGGATGTTGGGTATGATAATAGGTGATAGGTATATTTAGTGGTAATTCCTCCCATGATTGTGCAGATACCTCAACCTAGTTGTGATCCCATGGTCTAGTATAGGTGTTTTTGGGGAGCTCACTTACAGGTAAGATTGGATGTGTAAAAGGTGTGTTTATAGCCATTAAGGTATCCACTAAATGGATTATGGTTGGTGATATAGGATTACACTCTCACTATTTAGGACCAAAGGATAAAGAGGTTTATATTGATAGTTTTATGAATGTATATAAATATTTTTGAGGGATTTTCAAACATGATGCATTTATTCCTCCATTATGAGAAAATCCATAAAACACATTGCTGGTTTAATTTCTTTTGTACCTGTCTCATATTAGGGATCATTGCTTTGAACATAGGGGGGACCTCTATGTTGGTTGGTATAACCATAGATAATACTTCAATGGGGGTGTTTCTCTTTTGAAACATATGTTCATGTCACACCATTTTTTGGTGACCTCATGGGTCTGATCACCGTATTATTGGGCCTCCATATCAAAGGTTAGGTCAAACAGTAGGTCCACCTGAGAACCCTCATTGGGAATATCAAGACTCTTGGAATGCATAAAATTGAGTTCTCCTATGGCCACCAAATTGGTAAAAAGGTGGGATTATATGATCCTTTCACCTTCATTGGGAGAGTAAATTCCCCATCGAGGCTTGGGTATGATGTACCAATGATGGGACAACCAACTCAATTCCCATGCTTGAGTTTTTGGGGTTGGGATGTCTCCTGAAACCTAATCGACCATTCAGTGGTGACGAAGGACATAATGAATGGGAACCCTCCTCAGTGGATCCTGATAATCTATTTAGATATTGATGACATCCTATACACCCTATTATAAGTACATGATCAAGATATGTTCTCATTTAGGAGAAAGACTCCTGAATTGGTTGGGAATGGTAATGGGGGTTTCCTACCCCTGATAGTTCTTAAATGTTGGTTCAACCCATATGACCTCATATCCTTTAGGTTATATTAGGTATAAATAAATTTCATGATAAAAAATTCATGAATATACTCCCCAAATAGGGAATTAATCATATATAGGTAAAGTCATTTATAAGGGGAGAGTGTGTGATTCTCCCTAATAGTTGTATTGGATGCAATTATAGTGGTGGAAGCATAGGTTTTGGGAGATGTAGTAAGGCGGACATGGATCATAGGACCACAAAAACCCTTCCAAGTACAACAACACCTGTAGGGGGTCACAATGGATTGATTTCCACTTGAATGAATCTTTGAATGAGATGAAGAATGATGAGGTATATCAAAGAAAATAATATACCCATCAGTGCTCCATCGAAAATAATTAGGTTTTATTAACTAATCTCTTTAATGAGAAAAAATTTACATGTTAGGTTTACAACTTTTTGTTTCTGATGATTTTTCTTTTATTTTATCATATAAACAATTTACAAAGGTGGAAAATAATTAATGTAAGTTACATATTTTTTAAATATCATTCATCAAAACTTATAGGATGGGATGTTAACTTATATCACTGAGGAGATTATTTCTTATTCGTGAATCTCTTATAGACTTGAGAATATGTTTGTGAAATCCTTCCTGATAAAAATACAAGTTTTGAAAAATTTAGAAATCACATAGGGTTTATAAAAATTATAGAAGAAACTGATTGATCGACACATGAAAATATTCCATTATTAAAGTAAATCATCCCATAATTATGAAACAAAGAATCCCATTCTTGTTACACAAGGATGTGTATATGTGCGGTAATTCTACAATTTTAATACATATAAGAGATAAATCTAGAATTTAACACCACCCATTAAGGTTTTTTAATCAACTATCTCATCAGTAGTTAGGTAGAGGGCTTACATACTTTTTACCATTAAATTAACCTATTATCTCATCACCAACATACAGATATGGGTTACTAGATCATCTCTATTATGAAGATTTTAGTTATTGTATCATCACCAATGGTTATATGTTGGTTACTGGATTTTCACTAGAAAATTGAGTTGTTGGATCATCACCAATAAGAATATATTGAAGGTAACATTGGGGTTTGATTTCATCTAATAAGGATGAAAGTATATGTAGGATTTTCAATCCATCTAATAATTCTTAAAGGGTTATGTATGGATAAATGGTGTTTTTTTGTTAGTATTAGTCTCATTAGAGGGAATTACCACACTTCCCTATAAAGGTAATTGAAACCCATATATTTTGGTTCCATTTAATGAGGTGTGTCATACATTTTAACATCATATGACAAGGACAATTTTTATTTTTTTAAATTTCTTGAAACTATGATCAATAATGTTTTTTCATGTTTCTAGGACTATTATATTATGAATTTTTAGGTTATATCACTAGGATTTATTCCAAGAAATTTAATTTCCTGTTTAATGTACTACTAGGAATGGGAATCTAGAAACTATTTTATGCAAGGATTATAAATGTGTGGAACAATTATGATTCATGCCAGTGGATGAGTTCGATGGAACACTCTAATGTAAGGATTGAATATATGGGTATTACATTTGGTTACAGGTCCTTAATATCTCATGAAAACTCATGGAATGTTGATGGGATCTACATTGTAATGGTATCCCATTAGTATCCACTTCCTATTTATTGGTAACTAAACAATGGGGAAGATGACTGGACGTATAGGTTCTGTGAACCAATGGGAGAAATTTTTAGTTCATGAAAGGTTGATAGATAGGTAAAAGTAGTGGATATACACAATTTGGGGTGGTATCATTTGGAGAACCACCATGAAAGGCTCCCTACCATTAAGATATTTAAAAGGAAAAGAGTCGTGTGGGGATTACACCTTATTGAAAACCCATTATGATTAGGACTTACACTAGGTTGGTGTCTCATTTATGTTAATCTTCTATCTTATTCTCACTAAATATAAAGGATGGAGGACTACACACATGATTTATCTGAACCAGTTAGTAATGAGGTTGGGATTACATTTGATTGAAAACCATCCATTTTTAGCATCGATATGCATGATCGCCAGTGGCAATAGACACGTTGCATGTGAGATAAAGCTTTCCTCGAGCCTTGGAGATTGAGAATAGTACACCAAGAGCATGCCCAGGAATAACCATTCTTGGGACCCACATATGGTTAGGGGTGAAGGTCCTATTAGGTGAATCAATAAAAGATAAATTTTTAGTGGAAAAATAGGCTTGGTATAATAGTCTCATAGTGAGGCTAAAACTGGGAACCAAGATGTATTTGTAAGAAACTAGTGTGTATTCCTTTTTGGGTGAGTAAACACTTGATAAATATAATATATAAACTATGTTCAAGCTCTAAGGAGGTGAAATTAGCCATTGGGTATTCTAAGGAGTCTAGAATAGATCAAAAGAAGAACTTATTTTCTTTTCATGAAGGAAAAAGGAAAAGGGAAACCCTGACTATTGGTATTATAGGTTTTTTAGGCAACAAGGTCTAACATTTTGGGGAGGTGATACATGGGCCAATTTATTTTCATGATCTTAGATAGAGGAACCGAGATAAAATGATCTTATGATGAAGATATGTTAGCAAGAGTACTGATTAGTGACACCTCATTTAAGCCATACCACATCATTAGTGTGGCCTAGATTTATTAGAACCACTATTCAGGTGAACACAACAATGTTGGATTTAATGGTAGGGATATTAGATTATGTTGGAACTAGATGAACTTTGCATTTCCTATGATTGAGAATACACATTGTTTTTTCATCTTGTCATATATAATCCTTTTTTATGATTTAATGAAATAAATAACTTTAATCATTCAGTTTGGAAATCAATAATTTTTTCGATTCCATAATTTGGTATTGAATTTTGATATTAAAGGAATATCTTTCTAAAATGTTAATATTTTTAATTCCTCTATAATGGTTTTTTAGAATAGCAGTGGAACAATCATAATTTATGGTGGTAGGGACTCTTACTCTATCATATTATCCTACTTTGTTACCATAATCCTTCAAGGATTATCTTATCCAACCTTTAACCTCAATGGTGGATGGTTTGAATCTACCTCAAATTCATATGTCTTATATCCCCTTAACGCTATGACACCTACTAAATGAGATCTAACACCCACACTATCTTCATCTAACATTAGTTGGACATTAGATACCACAAATTAATATTAATAGGTAAATTTAGTTTAGATCACCCATAACTTTTCACATTTTAGAATTAAATTTATACTTGGGGTATATCCACTCATATTGTGGTGTTAATTTTGAATATTAGTTACTTCAATGTTTATTTATGATAAGAAGATAAAATTTTAAAGGCACGATCAAGCCTATTATGTATTTGAGAAATGTCAACTCCTCTTGGATCACTTATCCATGGAATTTTATGATAGATATAACTCGAAAATTTAATTTTTATTGGAATTTATTTACATGATTCCCTTTCCTTTTAAAAAAATGGGGCTCTTAATAGGATTTGGAATTCTTTGTGACACTTTCTCCAAAATGATTAAATCATGTTGAGCATGTGACACATATTGATAACAAATCTAAGTTGTTTCCTTCTCATATCCACTTGAGTATAATAATAAGTTCAATTTTTGTATGATTTATAATTTTCAATGGAATAATGTGGATAAATATAGAGTATTATCTTTGAATCAACATCATCATGTTAATGTTCAAATGATATTTTGGGGATATCTCTAGGAAACTCCTTCTTAGGTGATTCTTTCCCAGTATATATTTCTAACCCAATAATAAAGGCCTCAAAACATGGCCTAGTTACTACGAAGGAGTAGATTCTTGTTGTCTCAAATTCTCTTATTTATGATTTTTTATTATCGGGTACTTTGATTCATAGTGTTCTAGAACTGATGATTCTAGTCTGACTATAATCTCATGACCTTTAAGTGAATTAATGTGATTTGTTTGAGAATTATATTATGTTTAAGTATTCTTCTAGAGAGTTATCACTATAATTAGACAAAAAATATAAAATTTTTGTATTAGATTGTAACATGGTGCCTATTCTTGAAGGAAAAAAGATATATAATATTGGATCCCGTGACAGAAATTTTAGTTATTGAAGTGCCATAAATGGATCATTTGACCTTATTTTCATGATGAAATCATGAAGTTGATGCACAAAAAGTGAGGAAAATTACTATTTATCAAGTACCAAAAATAAACTATTTTTTAGCCTTAAGTACTTCAGTTGAAATCATTATAGATACTCCTCCATTTAGGGGTCAATCTAAGAAGAATAAAAATAATTATAGGATCTCTAGATAATAGATTAAAAGGTATTTATATAAGATACACAAACCATGATTTCTAAGAATGGATTAATACCCCCTTAAAAACTAGAAACAAGATAACCATCACGGTTATAAAGAAATCAATTTTAAGGATTATATCATGATTTATAGTTCAAGTAGATTTGTAACTCTTTCAAAATTAAACTTCATATACAAATAAATTAAAAATTCAAAGCTTTTAATCCTAGTAGTTCTTGAACCTAAACACTAAGTAGTTGATATTGGAGGTTTAAACGAAAATCCATATGAAATATTTTATGTATGAAACACCATGAAACACCCTTATATGGGTTTTCTGGAAAGATAATTATTAAACTAATTTGATCAATTTCATTTTTCAATATAGGACCCTAATAGTTTTCTCAAGATCTGTAGTTTAATTACCATTATTTAAACTAAAATTAATATTATGGAAAGAGGAAATATTCAGAAAGGAATATATTTTTCTATACTATGTTCCCATTTATGTCTCATCAATGGTGACTAAAACACTATCCTTAACACCTTGTAGAATAAAGGAAGCTCCACTTACTTGGAGAAAATAATGAAATATTTTAATAAGTTTATAATGTTAAATAAATTTCTTAATCATGGTTTTATATTTGATAATACCACTTGATGAAACAATAAAAAATATAATATAAGGACATGGGAGTGGTTGGAAAGGATATTATCAAACCTACAAGGATTAAACCATTTCTCAAACCTTTCAATAAAATAATGTCACATGTATAATCATATTATTCTTTTCTCCTATTTATAGTGAGATGCTAGTCTATGATGATATCTTCATTAAAATTCTTCCAAATTATGTTTAGAAGAGGCTGATTTCATGCAAGTGGGGAGGGAATCATGGAAAATACCTCTATAAGGACATCCTTGATGCATCTTTCAAAAAAAACTAAAATAACTCAATGTGTTTCTCACTAAATAGGTGAAATTAAAAGCTAAAAATAATACTTCCCATAAGGTATATTAAATGAAAATGAAGGTTATTGATTAATATATTAAATATAGATAGGATGATGCATTTTTTATAACCTTTCATTAATATATAAGTATATATATTATTTTTTAAATTTTAATTCATCGTGAGAGAAAAATCTAGGGATTTATGGTTGAAGGGACATAATAAAGGCACTTAATTTAAAATTTTCATTAAGGAAATAAGATATTTAAAATTTTCATTACAATGCGGTGTCTTGGTTTATCCATGGTGGTACCCCAATTTTATAGTATCCAAGAAGTATCTATGATTTTATTTATAATGAGGAGTTGGGGTAAGTACCATTGCAACATAGCATGGTAGAATGCACTATGGTTTCATGGGAAAACCTATTTATTATACCATGGTTATGGAGGTTTTTTAGTGAGCTTCAAATTATAACTTTATTTTTAAATTTAGAGACTCCCCTTATTTTATAATTTACCTCTCATTACATAGTTTCTTGAGATATTCCAAGGAGATTTTAAGATACCTTCTAGAACCTATATATTGACTTCAGACCATGGATTTAGGAGATTGATTATTGGTGATCCAAGGTAAGTTCTTCCCCTAAACGTCTTGGTTTTATCTCTATTTATCATCAGAAGAAGGATGTAGTTGTGATATATGGTTAGATTTTGAGATTTTTAGTGAGTGGTTGATGATGGGTACTATGTTTTAGGTTTCCAACGGTTTAATGATGTGGTCTCAATCATAGTATTATCTCTTACTTTCCTAGGATTTATAAAATAGATTATAAATCTCTGGTCTAGGTAAGAAATTCAAAAACAATCCTTTTATTTTGTGATAATTTTGGGATTAACATGCTTTTCTTACATAGGGTAGGGGTATGGATTTACCTAATTGATATAATGAACTAGACTAATGAAATTTATAGGAATGGGGTTATTCCTATGTGTTTACCTATTTCTAGAATATTTATTTTTTACATGGTGCTTATTCACTGATATTTATATAAATCATTGGTGTTGTTTGGGACTTGTGTGTTTCGGCTATGATTTTATTATGAATCATATTCATAAAATTATAGTCTTATAAATATGGTAATGACCCAATTTAATAAAAGGAATAAAATGATATTAAATAATGTTTAAATATAGAATAATGTGATGGTAATTGATTATGGAATTTTTTTGTGTACTTTGATAAATATTTTTATTATGATTATGTTTTTATTTTTCATGAGGCCTTACAATGGGTATTATGCTAGAGACTATGATTTTCAAAGTGTTATATGGTTGAGGTTCTCGTTTTTGTATAGAATATGTGGATTCCTTTCTATGGTAGGAAATAGGGAATGACTGGGTTGTTGGGGGAAATGGATTCATTGGTGGAGTTTGTTAATGTTTTAGTTTCTTGATAGTAGTTGGATATAGTTGGTAATGATTAAATTGAAAGGGATTTTCTACGATTGAATAAACTCATTGATAAAAATGAAATGATAATGGGGAATGTTCGATATTAAAGTAGGTATTAAATGGAAGTGTTTTTTCATTAAATATGGTATTGAATGGATTAATGAATGTAAATTGGTTGGAAAATGGTAAGTCTAGAAATGGGATAAATGATATTCCTTTATGGGGAATTGTACATGTTTCGTATGGTTGTTATTCATGGGAAATAAGGTTGTTTTGGTTGTCTAGTGTATGATAGTGGTTGTTTGGGAGTGATAGTGGGGGTGTGGAAAGTTTTTATGGTTATGGTAGTATTGATTTGTTTGGTCTTGTAGTTTGGGTTTTGTATGGTTATACTATACTTTTATTTTACTTGTGATTTATATAAACACCCCACCTTATCTAGATACCCATACTGATGCTTAAAATTATTTGGGTATTGGGTGTTTTCCATTAAAATTTATGTTGATGAGGAAATGGATGAAAAACTTCTTCATATTCCCCACTCTCCCTTCTAGGTATAGTACGAGTTATGATGGCTTGAGGTTGGTATGATCATACTAACATAGTATGTGGTATACTGGAAGACCCAGCATAATATTGGTGTTATGATGGGTACATGATGTATTGGAAAACCCTAACGGGTATGGATGAGGAGGTACAAATGCACTAGAAGACCCTATGAGGTATTGATATGAGGTTATATGAAAGGTGAACTAGAAGACCCTGTGGGGGTATTGGATGCGATGATATTATATGGTGGGGATCTTGAATGTTAGGAGTATAGAATGAGGTTTATTTCATTCATGTTCATGATACCCTACTGTACCAGATATGGGATGATGAGGATGATATAATTATGGTATAACATATGGTGTATTGTGGAGCAACTGTAGAAGTAATTAGTAGCACATGAAATTTGATATTGGGGCATGAGAGAAATAAACTAGTGGGGAAAGTGGTTATGGGATACTTCTTTACTATATATTCAATACTATTTTATAATACTTGGATGCGATATTTAGTGAGTGATCCATAGTGAGGATGATTGGTAGTTGACTGAAATTTAACTTGTTAGTTGTGGTGTTTGTTCAATGAAGAATTAGTATGCTATTTGTATATTTTTATGAGAGTTATTGAGTATGGTCCCACCAATTATACATGTTATTCTCACCCTCTATACATGCACACATATATATAAAAATAATTTTCATGTTTCCATGGGGAGTTCAGAGACCAAGTTGGCAGTTCAAGATTGGAGCTTGGGATTGGCCTTGGATTTGCTACCTTGTACTTTATTGGTATTTTGTTTAGGATTTGTAATATTTTGACAATATTCAAAAATTATGGTATAATTTTGGACCATGGTTTATTTTTATTATGGTGTTTATTGATGGTTTATTTTAGTATTCCTGGGTTAAATGAGGGTAATACCTCCCATATGTATGTTTTATACATCAGTGTTAGTTTCCCAAATGAGGCCCATTATAGACGAGCCTCAGGGGTCACCCTCATCATCACTGCAAGGCTAAGAGGGTTTCCTAGTGTGGGAAGGTTGTGGCATATCCTATTACTTATTTATTATTGAATTGTGTTATTTCTTTATGGTAAATAGTACTTGATCAAGGATTTTAAATTGATCCTAAACTTTATGATTATTTTAGTAGATAGTATATGAATATTGATAAAATAAACTTGTACATATTCTCTATGAACTCTAATAGAATGGTTAAACTAATGGATTGGTGGATGGGATTTTAAAAAAATTACTTCATAGGGAATTATTTGGGTTTCCCCTCTCTAATGGGGGAGCCCATGGAAATCATTTCTACCATTTAGTTTATAATCTTTAGGTGGGTCACTGATTCAAAAAACCATTTCTTATCCTTTAGTGGTATGATCGTTATTATTGATAGTGTGTTGAAATTGATGTATCTGCACATCCATTTGGCGATCAACATTTCCAAGCTGGTGATCAAGCACGTTGAAAATGTGTGTAAAAATTTCCTTTGGGATGCTCATGTGGGAAAAAAACTTCACTGGGCCCTCCCAGATAATATAAAAAACCATATGAAACTAGTGTCATAAATATCCAATACATATTGGAAACCATGAACGATCTCTTTTCAAAATTATTTTGGAAGTACATCAAAGGGAAAAATCCTTGTGATTATTATTTTATGAAGATTTTTTTTGAGCCTATGGATCTCATGAATAATTACACAAAAATTTCAAGTTACTAGTGTAATCTGATCAATTTTATATAAACAATAATGGATAATCAATATGGATCACTGGGAGGGGAGATATCAATTTAATGAAAAACAACTAGTTAGGAAAACCACTTTACTAGCATTGTTTTCCAGTTCCTTACATTGATTTTATGATAGTTTTCTAGCATTATTTGTTTACTAATGTAGTTTTATATGACTCACATAAAGGTTAGTTGGTGAATACATGCCTCTCAAATGATTATGATCACTTGGTGTTATTTACTTCAGCGTTGGGTATGTTTGAAATCCTTAGGTTATATAGATTGAGAAATAACATGTTTAGTGTAGAAAATATTGGTAAAACATTATGGATCACATATAAAAAACGATCTTTCTTTTTTAGTGTCTATAAAAACAAAGTTCCCATAAATATGTAGTTTTCCAATGCAGTTGGATACAAATTTTGTGAAATGAATCTATTTTTTTCTTTTATAACAGAGTTTTTGAGTCCAATTTTCTTGCATAGATATTAGGATGTCTTAATTTAGAAATGAATTTATAATAAACAAGACATTCTTCTTAAAATTCATGTTGAGTGATTGATTCATATCTTTCTAGATCTTAGAGGCTAAATATTATTCCTTTATAGGATGGTTATAGTGGATTGACAATGCTTTAGGTTTCTAAGTTATTTTTGAGGTCCATAATAATGTGAATAATAGTGATGTTGGTTCCTAAAATGGTGTGCTCGTGATAATGTTTTTATTATTATTAGGTAATATTTACTGATTTATAGGTGTAAGAATATTATTGTTTTCTTAAAAACATTTATATGGAGTCCCATCATATTCTAGGGTAGGTTCATGTGATTGAGAGGAGAAAAAGGGTTCACTAGAATCCCATAATGAAAGTTACAAAACTTTATATGAATGGATATTTCATGATATAATTATCATGATACAATTTATATAACTAATGTATGAAAATGATAATTATATCACGAATAATATTATATAAATTATATAATAATGATTGTTTTAACCATGGTCGACCAACCAAAGTCATTTTGGACATATGAGATGAATATCATCTAAACCTATGAGATGAAATTAATCAATTAAGAAATTGAGTATAACATGGTAATAAATAAAATAAATGGAATAATAAACTTGGAAATAGATATTAACAAATTAAATAATTAACATAAGTTTATTATTCAGGAAGACAAATAATATCTATGAGAATTCAAACTCAAGGTAATGGACACATTACATTAAAATCTCATTTTAAATGTTTTAAATATTTATTTTACAAAATATTCTTCTTCCACATACATATTATCAAAATTATTTTATAAATTTATTTTTATTTATATAAATTAAATATAGTGGAAGTTTTATGTATCTTTTATCTTTATTTCCAAGGGTTTCAAGAGGAATATTTTTACTTATTTTATACATAATTTTTTTTACTTTATTTATAAAAAGAAACAAAATGTTCTATTTTAACATATATGAGATGAATGGGTTTTTATACCATTTCAACCATTATTTTATGTTTTTATTATTTTAGAATCTTACATAGTTTCTTTAAAAAATACTTCTTCACTTTTAATTGGGTTTTTAGTTTTTAAAATTGGTTTTTAAAGGGAACATGTATTTTGATATCTAAAAGTGTTTTGTATATGGGTTCAAAATAGTTTCTAAGGGTTTTATGATAAAAACATGAAAGAATAAAATGTTTCATTTATGATATGGTACATGAAAATTATAGATGATGATGGGTGATCCTGATACAACTTATATGATGGGTGATATATAGAGAACATATATGATGGGTGAGACCTATATAAATTATACAATGGTTGATCCTGATATATCTCTCTAATGAATTGGGTCATGTTACTTTTCTTAAATGGAAATAATGAGGGATTTAACTGAGGGAGTTTATCATATGTATTTAAATTGGCTCTAGTTATTTCTGATATGAGTGATCATGGGTTTTGAATATTATTCTCTCATATTCAAAGAAGGGTTTCAATTTTCTTGCTTTATATTTTTAACTTTTTATTTTAGAAAAAATTATTTTCCCCATGTGGATATTATTTATTTTATATTATCAAATAGTAATCTTAAAAAGGTAAAACTTTTATGGGTTTCCATGTTTTCCACTGGACTAATGGTTTTTTAATTTTATGTCATTTACTGAACTTTGTGTCTTTTCCCTATGTTTATAATTTTTTTAAATGGTTTAAATTTGAGTAATAAAAAATAAGAATTAACGTTGAATGTCTTGAGTAATATTCAAGAAAATAAATCATTTTTCATTTTAAAAGTTTTATATTGTGGGTAAAATTAATACTAACTAGAAGTTCCCACTTTGTAATGTATGTGTTTATTATGTAAGAGTTATGAAAAAACTCTATAAAAATATAAACATAAAATGTATTTGGGAATTCGTGAAATTTAATTATAGTATAAATATACTAGATTATGTAAATTTTTATGGGTGGTCCCTTATATTGAAAATCCAAGGGGAAATATAAACTCCCCCTCTATGGAATTATTATCCCTGAGAATCATCTCTAGAGAAATTTTCTGAATAAATCTTACCACTTCACAAATATATCCAACTCACACGCCTAAGTATCCTCTTGGATATGTCCATGTTACCTTAAAACCCAAACAATATGTGTTCCCTTGCATCACATTCTCACTTTAGTCCATGATCCACACTGGACATTCCTCAAATGAAGCATCTACCTCCAACTTGACATATCCACTGTCAATCATGTGCATAGGGTCTAAATAATACCTATAAAGAAATGAAACATTAAAAAAATCATCTATAACTTGATTTCATGGAATAAAATCTAACTGGTAAGCTAGCATCCCAATCTGTTATAAAATCTGAAATGAACCAACAAACCATGAAACTAGAATTCCGAGTTTCCTCAAACACTGATTCCCTAACTAAGGTGACACCTGAAAAAAACATGGTCATCCACAAAAAACTCCAAGGGTCATCATATCTGATTTAAATATGAATTGTTCCCACTATGAGTGGTAACCAATCACATTCAAATCAATTATACACACTCAAAAGTATCATGCACCAAACCTGATCTGATCACTAATATCTCACCCACCTCAAACCAGTATAGTAGTGAACAACAATGTTCAACTATAAATATCATTAAAAGGATACATTTGAATAAAATATTGAAAATTTTTATTTTATGAATACTCTTAAAATTCCAGATGATCACCCCACAACCCAGAAAAATTGAGCACAAGTGCTCTGAGTATATCTTCTAGGATTCAGATAGTCTTATTAGACTGCCCATCTGTCTATGAGTTAAATGTTGTACTTAGATTCAGATACGACCCCAATTACTTCTATAGGCCTTTACTAAAACAAAATTTGAAGAACACATCCTGATTTGAAATGATACTTAAAGGCACACCATGAAACTACAATATTTCCTACACATATAATCTACCCAACTCATCTACAGATTGTGTCTCCCAAATCAGAAAGAAGTGTTTAACCTTTGTCAACAAACAAATGACCACCCAAACTATATATTGACTCATAAAAGTTTAGGGTAGTCCCATGATGAAGTTTATCTTCACATTATACCACTTCCAAACTATCACTAGATGAGGACAAAGAAAACCACCTAGTTGTTGGTGCTCTATCTTCACCTTCTAATAGGAAATGCAACAACCAATAAAACCTATGAAATTCTTCTTCATAACTAGACACTAGAAATGAAAATTTATATTACTATACACTTGTTAAGATCCTAGATATATCAGCCACCATGAGGCATGGTATTCTTTCATCAACTCTACCATTATAAAAATGGTAACCACCACACTTCCAAAAATATATAGAACATGGTTCCCATCCAAGAGAAATATTGGGATAAGATCTTTTCCCATCATCATATATAGCATCAGAGTATAATATGAATAAGAATCTTGGATGGTCTTTACTCAATCGACCAATTAGGAAGTAATGATCCTAGAAGAGTAGGTTATCTCCTCAAAATCCTCAGATACACCCATGTTCAAATACTATATCAACCTCATATGATTCAATTCCTCCTCTGAAGTTCATGTTCTTAGTTATTGTGATTTTATGCTACTAGAATTTGTGATGACTATAATATCCCAAATTTTTTACCCTCTTTGAGTTTTTCATTTGAGCCTTGGTGGTTGAGTCTTGTTCAAAGACGGGGGGCCTTTATTGGGGAAAATATCTTAAAATTAAGGGATGCATGTTTATTTGAATTAATGGAGTCTAGGTGTAAACTAGTTAAATGCGATTATGAGGGTTTTAGTGAGTTTATAAGGATTTATAGGTGGGTTAGATTGTTATATAGAAGTTGGGATGAAAACTATTTGCTCGAAAATTACACACAGTCTACATGTCACACAACATGTAGCTACTGCTAGACACATGTCTTGAATTGTTTCATTGAATTATGTGGTTAGACATCGTGAACCTAATTCACACAATTAAAATGTAAATCATGATAAATATAAACCCAAGGTGAAGGGTTTTTTGGTGTATCTTGAAGGTGAGTAAATACATGACATAAAGGGGTTACCTGACAAGTAATACTCATCCCCAGTAGTTTTAAGTGTATTTTGTGTTAGATTCTTCTCATTATTTTGGTGTATCCCTTCCTCATCTCGAGACATAAGGTTCTCCAAGTGATTTTGGGTCCCTTCCCTGTATTCTAGATCTTTTTTTCTACACCCAATCACATGTGAGTTGATTTTATTAGGTTTACCTCTCCTGTACCATCATTCCTTATCAATGAAGTGTGATTTTCTTGACCACATCATTTGTTTTGGAGTTTTTATCATGACCTGGGTTGATCTAGTTTATTTTTTCAATACTCTCATCCATCTTCCTTGGAGGATTTTTCAATTGTAAACACTATGTTAATCACCGGTTAAAGGTAGGGGTTCTAAACCATAACCCTATGGTTTGATAATTGTCAAGTATGTGAAATATTATGATTTTTCCAAAATAAAATGCACATTAATTGATTAAATAATGGATCTTATTTTTCCTTGGACCACTTTTGGATCAAATTTATTATGACCTTGATTTTTTCAACTCATTTGGTGAGATAACCTCTGATTAAAATTGAATTGGTTAATGTCATAATGTGTGTTTATCATGACATGAGACACTAGGTCATTTCATAATATAGAATCCCTGGGTAATGTTTTATTTCTATTGATATGATTGTGATCATTTTAGATATAAATGAAAGAGTAATTGAATGATAAATGGAATTTTTAATAATTAACCATTTATGTTTATGATGTGATATTGTGATATCCTTGTTGTTATGACTTATTGTGTTATCATACTATAATGATTATATTGAGTGGGCTCTTCCCAATCCAATGCTGTAATGATTATATTTAGTGGGCTTTATCTAGTCCTATGTTGAAATTATAATATTGATTGGACTCTTCCTAGTCCCATTATGAAATACTTATATAGTTGTCTTGAACCATATCTGTGTGATTTTTCCATGGATATATGGTTTTTTGTTGGCATGATTGTGTTACATTCTCATATACATTCCATTTTAGTGCTGAAGAAGTTTGATTGATGTATTATATTAATTGATTGATTAATATACTTGTTTATCATTTTATTACATACAATTATTATCTGGATGGTTATATTTAGATATGGTGGTGTCGACCTACTATGTTTTACTGACACCCTATTTGGGAATCATTTGGTGCCTAATAAGATTACATGGATACAAGTCTGGACTAGGACAAGGAACCTTATTATATATATTTTTGCTTACTGGATGGGTTGAATTTTAGAGATGGGTTCAACATAGGGTCTGGGAATATGGTCTTTTGGTATTATTTAGTTGTAGAAAATTTATTTTATTTGTATTGTTTTCAGTTTGAAATTTAGATACATCTCATCTTGTCAATACATGGTTCTTATTTATTACTTTATTAGTTTCTCCTTTATATTCCAGTTTTAGTATAATATATTTATTCTATTATTCATTACTCTGATATTTATTATTTCTACAATATTGTAATCAATACTAGGGGATATAGTCTCCCCACTATACATATCACACCCCTACTGCTAGTCTACAACCTCTAGAATATGGGGAGGTGTACTTAAGGTCCAGTAACCAACCCATTTTTTCCATGTGAGAGAGTGTTATAATGGGGGACATTAAAAATTGGTATCATAGGAGATAATGTTTTTCATTTCAGTTGTTTTACTATTTGGGAATGGTAGAAAGAATACTAAGATGTATTAAACTTGGTAATGAGCTTATATGAGGGAGTTTCTAACCCATGTACGAGGGAAAATTCAAGTGCCCAGGGATGGGATTATTATACATGATGTTTTTTTAATACAATTGATGTTATTTACCCTTTCGTGATTCACATATTGTGTGATGTTACTATTTTATGATATTATTATTTCTTTAAATTAATACTCATGGCCTGGTATAGAATAAGATGAGTATTCATGCATCATGATAGAAATACATGGATATATATTAAAATGAATTGTTCATGATAGGGACACATTTATTGAATGTGTTATATTCATTACTATATGAAATGTGGTCTGAGATGCCTAATATATATGATAAATTAAAATAATTAAATGATGTGTTATGATAAAAAAACATGTAATCCATGTTTATAGATACTAGGAGATGTGTTTCTCTATTATTGTCTCTTATTAAGGTTGAACCTGTCATTATATCCAGTTTCCTAAGGAGTTTATTTATCTTATAGAGAAAATGACTCCTCTTCATCTTTGAGTTTAGCATTAGGAGAGTGGAAATCATCATTCTCTTAATGCAACTAAGATATAGATTCATATAGCTATTGAGGATAATATGAATGTTTAGCTTCATTAAAACTTTTTGATGGTCATGTGATATAGGGAAGGGAGGTTGTTTGCACCATACCATAAATGTCTAATCTGATAAGAGAGTTTTAATTGTAGCATCTTCCAATGTTTACTAGAGAGGGAGGCCCCCAGGTAGCTGAGTTTTGGATTGAGTCAATCTAGATGATCTTTAATAATCTAGAGAAACCCACATATAGGTGGGTGAAGCTTGATGTGTATATGATCCATGGACCTACCAAGCATTGGTGGGATTATAGTGTAGGTAGGGAAACATGAGGAGTTATCATATAAGCACTTTTATGTGAAGTTATTAAGACATTTCTATCTATAGATGTTGAGGGATGAGAAGGTTCATGAGTTCATGAGTCAAATATGATGAAACTATTTTGAGAAATGCATCTAGATGTCCAGGAGTCTTAGGGATGAGTAATTATATCTTTAACATCTGTTTCATCCATGCTTTTGGACCATATTAAGACATATATGTTTTCTAATCCATATGGTTTAGTCATTAGACATATCTTATATAGTGGGGAGACTACATTGGGATGTTCCCTTGGCAATGAAAAATAACTTCTTTTTTGTGATTGAGTACGATTTACTATGGGATTATGTAAGGAAATGATGAGAGAGTTTCATGCTTCTATATGGGAGGTACATCCTAGTTTGAAAAATATATATCTAGATATCCATATAAATTACTAGTGGGAGGTAATGAAGAAGTAGATATTGGGATTTTTGGAGAGTTGTTTCATCTATGAATAGGTGAAAACCGAGCATCAAAATCCAGCAAAAAAGTTGCAACCTTTTCCCATTCCTGAGGGGAAATGTGATGATGTCACTATGTATTTTATTAGAAGAAAACTCTATTCTTTGCTATAAATGGAGTTTGGTTTGTTTTTGTTGTCAATATAGAATTGGATGATCAAGGAGTTTTCCAAGAAAGTGAATTTATATTAAAAGCTAACAACAATATTGAAGGTGACATTGTTTCCCAGTGTTTGCCAAATTTTTGGGCCCAAAAACCGAAGGAAGAGGCTAGAATAATGAAAGGCTGTTTTTTGTAATCAACTCTTCATAAATATGGTATAGGAAAGTGCTTCACAAAGACCAGGTTTCACAAAGGTTGAGCTTCATGAAGTTATGGAGCTTCATGAATGCGCAATGAATTAACGGTGTTCTTTATAACTATGAGAAGTGGAGCATCATGAATGCATGATGATTTGTGGGTAATATCCAAAACTAAAAAAAATCTCACTAGTGCTTCATGAATGGAAGAAATTTGAAAATATGTTACTTAAGTGTCATGAAAAATACACTAGAGGATTGGGAGCTTTGCGAAGCGTCGAGCCTATATATATGAGGATACCCCTACTTCATTCCGCAAAAAAACGTTTTGGGGTAAAGGTTGAATCGATCTAAATTATTTAAGTACAAGATATTCAAAAATTAATTATTCAAATTTATCTTTATCATTTTGAAAATAATTCTCTACTATTGACCAATTCCTAGGTATCTAGGAAAAATGAGTTACATGATGATGAAGTATTCTGTGATGACTCTATAAGCTTCGTGAAGGAAATTTGTTCTATGAAGGTATTTTTCTGCGTGAAGGTAGTGAGATTCATGAAGGATGTTTATGAATGAAAATATTGAACTTTAGGTTTAATTTAACAGTTATTTCAAGTGAATCCATTTAGGAATTCAATGAAAGTAGAGTCTCATGTTATTCTAGGAAATATACTTAAATGACAATCTATTGAAGCTACATTCAAGTCATTAAACTGAGTGAGAATTCACCCAAAGTAGTGATCTAGGGGGGATTCGATGGAAGTGTTTTGAGGGAGATAGTGTGATATCCCTAAAATCTTGTAAATTAAGTGTGCTTGGCATGGATTAACTGTGAATGAACTTTTTTATTCCACAATTAGTGAAGATTATTTGATTAAGGTACAACTGACACACTATTAGTGCATTATCCTTGGACTAGACCTTATTGGTGAACCAAGTAAATATTTTTTATTGTCTTTCTTCATGTGAATTTTTAATTACTACATGATTATTTAATATAATTTTAACAATTTACTACTAACATGGGAACAAGATCCATCACTTTAAAAGAAAATTTTGACACTCTTATTCACCCCTCCCCTCTCAGGGTGTTCCCGATTTCTATTGATTTTGTTATAGGATTACCTAGGTAACCTCATTAGAATGACGTAGTTTGGGTGATAGTGGATTGAATATATAAGGTATCTATTTATAATGTAAAATAAGTTTCTCAATGATTGATTATAATGGGTTGAGTTGTGTTCAGTCATTCACGTCAGGATCACTATTTACAAATGGGTTGCAATGGGGTTTTTCATGGAATTGGAAACAACCAAAAATTCTATATCCATGAGGGGCCTAATTTACAAAGCCATGTGGTCATTGGAAAGTTTAGAAAATGAAAATTAAGAACTCACATTGGTTTAGAGGATGAGAGATCAAGCTCATCACACCCTTTTTTGGGGAATTGTTTCTTTCTCTGTGACTCTCATATAGATTTAAGATATGTTCACAAATCCTTCATTATTTCCAAAGTATGATGCTGTTAACCCATGAATTAACAATCAATTATTAGCTAGTATGGAAATTAGAATCATCTATATGTATCTGATGTTCTTCATCAGTGGAGATATCTATATGTATCCAAGGTTCTCCGTCAATGGTATCCCCTTATTTACTAATTACAGATTCTTTGGTCGTTTTTGCAACGATTATAGTTTTCTATCCATATAGTGGGGTGTTATAGAGCGTGTTTTCATCTAAAGATATGGGTGTTGTTTTGATGATGGGATTAGAACCATGATATGGGCTTCCTAGGTATCCTTATGAAAGGAATCAGAACCCACATAGTTCAGTTCCATTTAATGGGTCACATCATACAATTTAAGGTCACATGATAAAGAACTTACCATATAGTTTAATATCATGTAGAAAGGATGTCTAGGTGTTATGTACGTAGTAAATGTTTGGTGTGGGACTTATGCCGAAGTATCCAAGGGAACATGAGTGGGATATGAATTTCTTGGTTGAATTATATAATATTATGAATGTGGACACAAAGAGAATATGGTTGATCTAGGGTATTGGGTTTTGACCTTAGGGAGTCTTCATATGTATCCCATTTGGATGGGAATCAAGGCTCACGTAGTTTGGTTATGAGGACTCACACCTATGGAGGCTCTCTTTTTGGTCTCATAGGGGATTATGGCCCTTTGAGAGGATTATGTAGGGGGATACTTCTGAAGATAATTTCGTTGGATTAATTTTATTAGGGATTACTTCTAAGGATGACTCTTAATCAGACTAGGCCTTAAGTGTGCATCCTACATATCCTGATTATATAAGAAATTAGGGTTCTCTTAGTTCAATTAGTTAGGTCTTACACAGTAAGGTTTCCTTAGATAATGAGGGTCATGATTGGGTATTACTTTTGAGAAGGATGCTCATGGGTTGGTTTGGTTTGGGGATTAACCCTAAATATGATGCCTTGGGATTGGTGTGGTTTGGGGATTACTCTTGAGAAGGATTCCCTTGATTGGTTGGTGCGTATACTTGGAATGAGGCCCATGGAATAGTATAACTGGGGATTACTCCTAAGGTGGATTCCCAATGGTTTGGGATCATGTGGATGTCATTATGACCGTCAACCCCTAATCCCACACGAGTTATGATCGGTGTTAGAAACAATAGGGAATATAATATTCAAGGAATCCACATGATCTACTTTACCCTATGTTTGGATACATGGACTTGAGGACTCACGCCTATGGAGGTACTCTGAAGGTTGGCTAGGAGAAGGTACAAAAGAAGAATCTCTACCAAAACATGCAAACTACTTTGTGGATAATGTTATCATGTCTATCCTATAATCCCACATAATTCATGATGAGTCATGCTTGAATGTTATGGAAAATAGTAAGTCGACGATTTGGAAAAAGACATGATCTCCCTTCCACTAGTGGAAGAGGCCAAGGGTATGAGAGAGAGAGAGAGACAAGAGGACTGTAGTGTCCATACCCTCTCTGACCCGACAACCATGGGGGTGAGGAGAAGTAGGAGTAAAACAAATGAAAATAAAGGATACATGTTTATGTGGATTTTACCATGGTTTTACAAGTTTTAAGGCTTTGTTGGAGGTTTCAACTTGGTACCTTTCAAATACGGGGGCTATAAAAAGAGGTGTACATCTATTGGTGGCTTGGAAATGGACTCAAAGAGGGGATCATGTTGTTCCTAACTTAGTGGGGAATAGCTGCCTCACATAGGGCATGAAAGGAATTGGAAGTGCTTTGCATATGGGTTATATTCCTGCATGAGAAAGGTATTCCTTAGTAAATGATCACCTATGAAACAATTCTTGGGAAAGACATTATCCTATACACCAGGGGTCTCCTCAGGGGTCCCTAGATAGGTCTTGCATAAGTCCCTTGTTAGGAAAATGGGGATTACACTGGTGGTTTCTCACTATGGGAGAAAAGGTTTTCATGTAGGTGTCTTATGTTTGGGACCCTAAAGGGACTTTTATCTCACTTATACCCATTATATTTATCTTCTATTGGGTTTTGGAGAGATACTTGATAGGTTTTAAAGGAGATGAGTGAAGGGTCTATGCGACCAGATCTTGGAGGCTTATTCTAATTTTCTAGTCATGAAAATGAGGTTCCCTAGACACCTATTTATAGGTAAAAAGGGGACACTAGTTAAATGAGGTTTCTGACATAGGTTTCATGCATAGGTGCTCAATTCTAGTGATCATCGTAGGGGAGACTTCCATTAAGGTCCTTTCATGGGGGATGCGTCAACCTTTTGATGTGCAGGTGTTCATGCACAGGTTGATTTGGTCATGTCCTTTTGATTATATTTGGGGATTTTTAGAGTTGAAAATGCATAAGGTACACTTCATAATATATCAAACCACTTGAGAAAAAAAAGTGTGGACAAAATCCCCCCTCAGTATTGGATATGATCGAAAGAGGAGGGTATAGTTTTGATGTAGAATGGGGAAAATATTATGAAGGGAATTTTGTAAAATCACTCAGGGCTTCAGCACATGGTTGTGACATAGATCAGATGAGTAGGTCCTAGACATAGACTAGATTCACATATCCCATTTTAAGATCACTAGGGTCTATAAATATTATTGTCTGCCTTGTTGTTTTCCTTCCATTTCCCTTTCTGAAATTTTTTATCACCACGAAACTAGTCTGATCAGCTCTTCCACACTTCTATTTTCATGGAAGTCTCTCAAATAATTTCTGATAGGTACAACCAATTGAGAGAAGGTGTTGTGCACGGAACCTGACCAAATTAGCTACATGTGGAAAAAAGTCAATGGGGATACACATGGAACCTGATCAAAGGGGATACATGAGTTCCGCCGTTGGTCAAAATTTGGATATCCTCAATGTTGAAATTTTAACCTTTTTAAGTCAATATTTTAACTTAACATGGGAACTTGTTTTCTTCTTGTAGGTTATCAGTGGTGTCCCTTATGAATTCTATTGAAAACACTACTAAATATTTGTCTGAGATGATCAAAGCTATTGGGATAGAGTACTAAAATGTGGTTGAGTTTTCTCTTCTGGATCTAGAGAATCATTTTGCACCATACCAATGTGGGTACCCATAAAGTTATTACCTACCATTTTATGATCACAAACTTTTGAGGGATGCATTTATCCCTGGGGTTCAAATTTACTTCCCGACATCCTGGTTTGTGAAGCATATCAACTACCCTTTTGTTAAGATTTCATCCAAGGGTGTTTACATTCAGAAATTAATGGTTCCCATTGGATGTATCATGCATCACCAAGAATGCACTCTAGATCTGAATCCACATACCCAAGAATCATGTACTCATTATTATGACTCAAGATTCCATTATTTATAGATATATCAGATGCAATGTTGGGAGGAGGACTGGTATTTCTATTCTGGAGGGGGAGTCAGGATCAAGTGGATGTGGGCATACTATGTTCACTATACTTACACATAATTCAAAAAAGATCTTTGATACCTCTATATCTATGAGGATTTTTGAGCATGATAAACCAATTTATACAAGAACATGGACATCATCCCAAAATTGCTCATCTGATGGAGTCCATAGACCAATTATTTTAACCTGATGCATGGAGAAGTTGGCATTAGCCTATGGGAATTCTTCCAAGTCTCTAGAGTTCCCATTCTTGTTGAGAGGTATGATGATTTCATCCCAATTAAGACAATGTGGGTTGACACTAAAAGGACACCACCATTGGCTCAGGATCTTTTTAATATGGTGAATAATTTGAAAAAAATATCCTCACCCTAGGGGTGAAATCAATGATCTGACTTTGATGAATGATTTTATAGAACCAATTGGAGAAGGTCCCACTTGTGGGTTCACCACTACAGAGAATCAAGGTTCTCTTAGAACATTTTGACCTATTTTGGAGAAGGGTCAATACACCTGTTGGGGTTATAAGGTCAACCAAAATATTGATGCGAAGAATCTCTTGGTTGGATTCCTTGATAAGTGGATAAGAATTTATCAACTACTGATCTACGATTCTAATGGCTGTTTGAGGCTAGAGAATTTTATGATAGAGGACTGACTAGTAGAGGGGATGTACATAGGGTTGGATTCCCCTGTCCTGGAAGGGTTTTACCATTATTTTCTACATACATACAATGAGAAGGCCTCACTTAGAATTGAAGGTATTTTTCAAGTGCTTTGGGGATAGATCACAACACAATTATGGTTCAAATGTAGTGTTAAGCCTTGTTAAAATCCTTGAGAGCTGATTCCTTCCTTTCGTTTAGGTTGTCTTTGGAATACAACAAATAAACCTAAAGTATGATGAAGTGATGAAGATTATGAATGTATCAGGGGAAGTTAACTTCTTTCCACATGGTAATCCATTGAAAGGGATATTTATCAATGATGAAAATGGAAATAATTACAATATTAGGTCATACATGATAGAATTCAGCGACAACATACTGGTATCTTGCATTTAAAAAAACATCATCTTAGGGGATTATTCTCTATATCGATTTTCCATATTGTTTACATGTCTTAAAATGTCAAGAATTTTTCCCACTACACATTTTAGGATTGAGAATCATCCAATGGTAGCCCGGAATATTTGGATCTTGATGGCCATGGATGTATCCAAAATGTCAATCACATGCCCTCATTGGACACATCAATTGAGATGGAGGCCGGGTATGACAAGGCATGGATCCTTTCATACCCTCAGGTGGGATTGGAAAAGGGTTTTTACCGAGTGAAGGGAATGAAAATTTCATGTTATGGAATGCATGATAAAAAGGATCAAGTTGAACATGATGATGTTGAAGCTCCAAAGCCTTTGAAGCGATCTTGGGAAAAGATCATCGAACATGATAGGATTGAGAAGACCACACCTCTTACACCAAGGAAATCCAGTCTTCATTATCAGGAGGAGGCTCATGCTACATCCTTTCTTCCTCATGTTAATGAAATAGGCATGAAAATGATTCCATGCCAAAGGGTGTTAGGTCATTATCATAGCTAACTCCACCAGATCCTAATTATGTGTGACCCTTAGAAATTAGTTTTTGGGAGAGCATAACTCATGATGTTAGAGATGCATGGGAGTTTGTCCAGTTTGACCTACGGATCCCATAGTAGATTGATATTATGGAACACTCCAAAATCCACCATGACAATGATTTAGTTGAGTTGTAGAGGTATCTTCAGTATTTGGAGGCTTTGATATATGATCCCAATTATAAGACCCTGACTACAAAGCAAGTGTCGAACATGATAGACCAGGGAGTGTTTGAGGGGGTATCTTTTCATCCTAAGGATGAATGGTACATATAACTCAAACCTACTTATGTATTTCCATTTACTCCATCTCCCTTTATGATCTTTCACCCATTGTTATTAATATTAATGGGATTTTATTTTTACAGTTCGAGAGATATGAATAAGAAGAAAACCCCATCAAAAACAGAGAAACAACAGAGGTGCTTGAGTCACCGAGGTATAGGCCCATGGTGAATCATATAAAGATGATGTATGAGTCCCTTGGGTCACTATAATTATTTGCGGTCTAGAGGTCCATGTTTGAGGAGATTATAGTGGGAACCCCTTGACCATCACTTCAAGTCTCTACTGCCAAGAGGACTAAGGTGGAATATTCACCATGTTGAGAGAGGAAGAAAAGGAGGGAATTAAAGCTGGCATGATGCATACATTGTAGTAAGTCTTAATATTGTCACTTCATATCACGACTTTATTGATATAATATTTTTCAATATATTTTTCTTTTTCAGAACCAGCATCACTTTCCTTACTCAAGGGTTATAATACTGATCCTTCAGGATCGAGGAGAATAAACCTAGGGAGGCATGGGTCCAAGCTGATGAATCTATTATTCTATTAGATGAAGAATCTATATATGTAGCCCTTTTTTACCAGTCCTTCAGAGAGGGGAGAGGGCCATGGTAATGTCAGACGCACTCCCTAATGTGTCATTTATTATTTCTCACTTTCTTATCCTCATGATATTTAGAATCCATTTTTCACACCGGAGGACCCTGTAGTAGTCAATGTTTATCCCATTGTTTCCCTAGAAGGGGCTGGTAGGGATATCAAATGGTCCAATAAAGGTGTTGATGTTGACCCTGATTCTGTGGGGGCGGATGATGTTGTGTTTTCTAAGTTGTCAGTAGAGGTGATCAATGGAGGAGCCAATTTAGCCCCTAGGAAACATGCCTTAGATTTCCCTATTGGTGAGTATGTTGTTAATATTTATTCCACAAATAATTAAATGATGGATCAAATTAGTCTAGAAATTGATATTCTGAGTTCCCTCAAGGAGTTAGGGGATTTTCAAAAGGAATTGGATGGGTGTGAGTTCTATCATAATTTCATTTTCCAAACATAGTTGATTTTTTTTTCACCCAATGCTTCACAAGGAATCTAGGTTCACCCTACTCTTATCACTGATGGAGTGATGGATGAGAATCTTGAAGTGGGAGATTCTCAAGAGCCATTGATCCCAACTGTAGCGGTGGAGAATCCTGAAGAGGGAGTTCCTAGAGAGCATCTAATTCCAGCTACATAAAAAACGTAAAAGGATTCTTCTTTTTAGGAGGTTCTCACTTTGATATTTTAGGTTGGGGGAACTAGAGAGTTATCAATCTCAATGATCGACCCAACTATTGGCAAGTGTCATCAACTATTTTGGTCACTTCACTGACTTTGTTACTAATTGACCTTATGGTGGTGATGGGAAGTGTCACATGTTATCTAGTTCCATCAACTTCAATGTCTGGGATTGAGATGGGGGCTTCTATACCAGTTCCACCAACATCAATGGGTGAAGATGAGGCTTTATTAGAGGGAGAAGAACACGGTACCTTGCTGAGTGACCTGATTCTAGATTATTTCTCTCGCTTTGAGAGTGGATCTGAGTCTAATATGGAGATATAAGAGGCTTTCCGAACTAAATTTTTTTTAGTGTAGTGGGACATATTAAAGATAACATGAGAGACACATCTTTAATAAATATAGTCACAACTTCATTGACTCGTAATAAATATTTCCATATTGGGGTTTGATGGATTTAATTATCGTGAGATCCATAATGAGGTGAATATGATCATCCAGAAAATAGAAGAGGAGTGAAGATCATGAAAAGATGAGCCATATCTGGTAGGATAATTTGAGGAACATAGAGAAACCAAAATCCAATCTGAGGTAAGCCAATCCAAGAAGGTGGATTAGTAACAAGATCACCTTGATGAGAATTCCCTCCAAAAAATGTGCCTCGAAGAGGAATTAAATGCCGCAAAGGAATATGTAGTCTAACTCCACCAATCCTTGGAAGGGTCTTTGGTACAAAAAATAGAAACTATTATTGCAATGTAAGAGAAGCTCCAAAAATCTAAAAAGGTAGATGTAACTCAAATGGTAGAGCTATAGGAAGTTGTGTAAGTTCTTAAGTACAATTCAACTTTTCAAATCCTATTTTGGGGATAAACTATAATGTTTGGTAGAGAGGATCCAACATGTATAAATTCCCTTGAACATCAAAACAAAATGAAAAAGATTTTTTGTTCCTGATCACTTGTTTTTTCTTTTCTATCCCTACCATGCTCATAATAAAACACTGAAAAGTGACACAACTGATTGAACTTCATCATTTCATGATTACAATGGCCATGATAAGGGAGCAGTCTAATTTTTTCCTCATCCATGGGGCCTAGTGACCATAGTTTGAATATTTCTGGGGTCATATAGGCAACCCTAAAAAATTTGTGTCTTTTGTGTCATCTACCTAATTTTATCCTAAGTCCAATATAATGAAGACTTAGCATGTGAAGTTTGGATTTTTATTAGGCCACCCTTTTTGGATTTTTCTTAGGCTACCCATTTTCGATTTTCATCCTAACAGGTTTTGTGCATATTTCTTTTCATTACTTGATTTTCTCCTAGACCACACAGATTACAGGTCTAGTGAGATAATACTTGACTTTGTTTTTCTATATTTCTATTTGGAGGTTTTGAATATGACAATTACTGTCTCTTTTTTTGGGTAGTTCAATGCCATGCAATCTGAAAACATTATACTAGTGTTTTAGGTTAAAAAAAATTCACCAATTTTTTTTGAAATGATTCCCCAAATAAGGTGTATTGGCCAAGAATGTTACGACATTCTTCAAATACCCCAAGGGGAATTTTGATCCACAATTTTGTGGTTTCTGGATCGAAAACATGGTATTCATGAATATATGAGTTTTTTCATGAGAATGAAGATACCACTAGCTGAAAAAACCATTTTTGATTGATTTATGAAAATCCAACTGCGGTGTGTTACTGCATAATCAATAGTGGCATCCTTTCGATAAAAAACCTATTTTGTGGGATAATTTATGACAAGAAAATTGTGGTGTGTTACAACATAGTCAAGAAAAAATGTTCCCAAGAATTTTTAAATTCTATCATTGATGTCTGAATGGAGTTTATGGAGATTAATGTTTATCAAGACCACAATGAGTGATTTTTTACAAAGGGAGGTGTCTAAGAATGAATAGAGCATCTATATAGTCATTTTCCATGAATAAGAAACCACTCCTACATGAATTTGGCTCGAGTGATGGGGAGTAATTGTTTAGATGAATAATGTCAGAGGGAAGGTCCCACTATAGAAATCTTTGAAGTATCATGTAGTTTAAGGTCATGTGACCAGGATGTTGATCGTTTATTTTAAAATATTATGGTGAGGAAATTGTTCTATGAATTTAAAGGTCTTATAGTAAGAAAAATATTCTATACAGTCTAAAGTCATGCATCACAGAATTATGCTATGTAGTTTAAATTCATGCAAAAAAGTCATTTTGGGGGATATAATTTAAGGTCTTCGGCTTTGACTAAGAGGTTAGTGATTTTTCCATACTGGGTAATCTATCCATGAATGTACCATCATATTTAGGTATGAGGAAGGAAATGTTGTAATATGTAATCTATGGATTTTTGGATCCAAAAAGTGGTATATGGAAAAGACCTATGGTGATAGATGAGGTCTCTCCTAAGGATGAAGTTACCACTAGTTAACAAACCTATTTTTTGTGATTATTAAAGTAAATCCAACTAGGGCATGTTACTGTATAATCATTAGTGGAATAATTTGGTTGAAAAACCTATTTTGTGGTCTAATTTATAAAAATATATCTGGGACATGTTATAATATAGCTAGGATAAGAAGTTATTAGGAATTATGGAATTTTTTTGATGATGGATATAGAGAGTTTATTAGATTTGGATTTACCTAGGCACAAAGTTTGGTTTTTAGAAATAGGTACCTAAATATAGGAAGATAATTTCATGTCAAAAATTACCCAAGAATTTAGGGAAAAGGTTCCCTATGCATGTCATACCCAAACATGGGAAATATGGTGCATGTAGTTTTAGGTCATATTCCAAGGACCATAGAATTATGAAAATGATATGTGATATGTGGCCTATGAAACCAAGATCATTGCTACATACTTCGGACATGAAGTAGGAAATTTTAAACCATAGTCTTGGGAGTTTGTAGATCAGGAAAAAGGACATGGGAAAAGTATGCATGGGATGAACATAAAATGAATTTTAATCAAGATTTCCAAAACAATGTCATCAAATCATATAAGAACAAAAGAGGCTTCTCCCAATGGTGAAGTTACCACTGGTTGAAAACCCCATTTTGTGGTATGTTTTATTCAAATACAATTGGAGAATGTTATTGCATATTCAATAGTAGAAACCATTTGATGATAACCTCGTTTTATGGGTAGTTTATGTAAATACATATGGGTTGTGTTATAGCATAGTTATAAAAAGGATTCCTCAGGTATATGACATTATATCACCGAGAGCTAGAGAGATATTCTGAATATCTGAAAGTGTCCAAGATTAGGAGTTTGACATATGGAAGGTATATGTCTAAGAACAAAGGAAATTTTTGGACTGATATTTTCCATGAAGCGAAGAGTCACTTGCATATATCTGAAACATATATAGAAGCGGCACATCCCTGTTTCCTTGGTGGACTCCCCTAATGAGGGGACCCATATTAAGATCTCTTGGAAATATCTTTGTTTTTACATAGGATAAGGGGTACTCTTCTTTACCCAGTGGTAAGGAATAGAACATTATTCCTAGGTGTAACTACGTATCTCATTGGAATGATAATCAACCCATACATAGTTATTTAGGTACCATGTGGTTTAAATTCATGCGGTTAGGACATTATCCATGTAGTTTAATGTTGCGCAGTAAGGATGAAGGTGTCTTGATGTGAAGAGAGAGGGAATAATGCGGCTGAGCTATGAAATAGGACCCAAGAATCACTACACATATTTTAAGAGAAAGAATAAAGACACTTTTAGTTCTAAAATAATGGACCCCCACATTGATTGAATTCACACATGGAGGAAATTGGGGTTTTTTTGAATATGGGTTCATGTATAGGGTGAGAACCCAGATTGGATCCTCTCTTGTAGATCTAACTCATACATGAGAGAGTGGTGGAGTTTCTCATATTGTGTTGTGGCTAAGCCCAGGATTGAAGATCTTAATATCACTGTGTATCTAATTTAAATGATGATCAATCCACATGTAGTTCTTGAGGAAAATCATGTAGTTTACTATCATGTGATGTGGACATCTGGTGTGCCTTTTAAGGTCATGCAGCTAGGACCATGGTAACCCCTAGGTGAATTGTCATGCCTTATTTACACTAGGAATCCTTTTACCAAAACTCATTGGCCCACATGAGATATGCTCAGTGTGAGAAACAAGGAGAGAAAAAGGTTTATTCCATAGCACAAAGGCAACAAAAGTGAATGAGAATTTATATTCTGTGGTGGCTGGGCTGGGATATATGATCCAGGCATCGCTATGTATCTCATTAGGATGAGAATTAGGCAATAAATAATTCTTGAAACCCCATACATATTAACGTCATGTAGAGTTGATGTGATATTATTAATTTGAAAAGGGGTATTGTGGATGGACTATGGGATGAGTCCTAGGCGTCACTACATATCTTGTTAAAGAAATAATCAAGCCACACGCAGTTCTTGGGAGGTTCCTTGTGTAGGTTTGATCCATACATGAGAAGTGGGAGATTATTTTTTGTTATAGTTGGACATGATATCATAGATATGGGCATCACTACATATCTCATTGGAATGAGAATCACTCCACACATAGTTTTAAAAAAATATTCCCTGTGTAGGTCTGAACCATGCATAGGGATATGGAATTTTTTTCATATTTTGTTGCTGCTAGGCGTAGGATTGGAGAATATGGTGTCACTACGTATTTCATTGGAATAGAAATCAAGAAACACATATTTATTAAAATATATTTTTTTATCTTCATTCCATGAGGGAATTGACCATGCAGTTTAACATCTTGCGGTAAGTACATAGATCACCTTCCGTGAAAGAAATATTGAATCTAGACCGAGATATAGGATCTAGTAATCACTACACATATTTTTTTTAGAAATAATCAATCAACATGTAGTTCTTGAAAAATTTTACACACATAAATCTAGTTTTGACATGGGGAAAGGGGATTCTGTATTTTCTAGAATGATGGTTGGGACCAAATCATGAGGTTTATACATCATTACACTTCCCATTGTAATGGGAATCAAGCCATTTTTCTAGGAAAAGCAACATATGAAGATCTAATTCATACATATGGAAAAGAAAGAAGATTTTCTTTTACTTAATCATGGATAGATTCATAATGGAAGATCTGAGCATCAATACACACCACACTAGAATGTGAATCAAGCCACATGTAGTTCTTGATAATATCGTGCGGTTTATTATAATGCGACAAGGAAATGATAGTGTTGGGACTTATTCCCATAATGGGGGCCTAAATGTCACCACGATGTTATGATGATATGAGTGGGGAATATGCATTGGGTTTCCCGTCCTTTATTCCTCATGTCTATTCAAGAGGGAATATCGACCCAATGAGGGGTTAGAGGGATGTGGTTGGGAGTTACACATGAGATAGAGGACCAAATTTAAGGGACCATGAGGAGTATCTTAGCTTGTGGTATTTAGGGGGCTACTTAACATCAAATTTGGGAGATGTTAACCATGCAGTTTAACAGCATGTAGTGAGGAAGAATAATGCCTTGTAGTTTTAGGTCATATGACTAAGACCGTATGTTGTGAAGTTTATTGTCATGAGACAATAATGATGATGCCAAAAAATATGATGTCATGTGTCAAGGACATGATATCATTATTTTCAAGGTCATGTGATAAAGACCAACTAAACTATTTAACATATAGAATATTGGATGTTATGTCATGCCTTTTATGTTCATGTGAAAAGGACCAACTATGTATTTTCACGTCTTGCAGATGGGATGATATTCATGTGGTTATAGGAAATACTTATTTAGGAACCTTGCATTTGTTGGAGTCGTAATGATATCTCCATCCATTGAGATTAATGAATAAGATCTATTATAGTAGAACTTGTGTATGGAATAAGGTCCCTCCCACATTGGATCATGTTTTAGATGATTCTTTCTCAGTATCATTAGATTCCTAAGGACTAGTACCAATTCTCCTTAGAGGAATGAATAGAGGAAGAAATTCCTGTTAAAGGCTCTCACTATCCAATTTTTTTATACCTCCAAGTGATGCAAGGGGTTAAATATTTTTTCATCAACCCACTCCAATTCATCTTTTTGTTTCTGGGATTACTCGTTTATAGGTAGTTGTTCATAGATAGAAATACTAAGAGATGGTAATTGAACCTCAATGGGTAGGAATGGTTCTATTTTGTATACTAGTGAGTATGGAGTTTCCCTTGTGGTAGAATGGGTTTTATTCTAGTAATTTTTTATCTTTGTCCATAATATTATAGAGTATGTTAGATAGGGTCATTTTAAGGCATTTATCTATCCATTATCTTATTCATGATAATGAGATGAATGGTTGGATTTGACATTGTATTCATGATATAGATTTTCCACCTCAATAAAATAGAAATTGGTTCCATTATCTCTTAGTATTGTATGGGGGACACAAAATTTGGTAATGATTTTTCCTTTCATGAAGCTGACAAAAATCTTGGATCCGACTTCTTTGAGGGGTATTGCCTTAGTCTATTTGGTGAAGAAATCAGTAGTAGTCAGGATGTATTTGAACTTCTTGTCCATAGCTGGAGGGTATGGCCCCACAACATCCATTCCTAAGATGGAAAGTGGAAATTATTATTTGGATGTATATAGAAAATCTAGGGGTTGATAGATGAATTCAGCATGTAGTTGGAAGGAATGACATTTCTTAGTGAATTCTATATAATCCTTTGTTATCAAAGTCTAGAAGTATCCAAGTCTTTATATTTGACCAGAAGGTCTAAACCCTAACTTGTGGGAACCACCGACTCCCTCATGTACTTCTTCCATAATAGCTATAGTATCTTCTTCAATAACACATCTTAGAAGGACTCTATAAAATCCATGTTTATAGAATACGTTCTAGTGATTTAGACCATCATAAAGAGTGAAATTTATTGTTCCCCACCAGATTTTATCCTTCATAGCTCTTTCTGATGGATATACTCTATCTTTGAGGTAATCTATGATGGGAATCATCCATCCCATGGTAGGAACATATGGATCAGGGATAGGGATGACCTATTCAATATCCTCTGTTATGACTTGAACAAAATATGAGACAATCTAGTGATGGGAAATGCTGATGTTTGTTTTATCCTAGTTTGGATCTTATAGAGCTATAATTTCATTTTATAATGATTCTTCCTAGGAATTATATGATCACAGGATGTGAGTTAATGTTGGTTTTGAGGGGAACTCTGCCATTAACCCATAGACATTTTCAATCAGGGTTATTATATCTTCTTTTCTGATGGCTTAATCCCCATTGGTCTATTTTGTTTCCAACTCTGAATCACCTTTCACCATTAGGTGGACCACTGGTATTTGGAGTGCCAGTTCTAATCCTGAAATGAGGGCTTGAAATTATACCTCATTATTATAACAACATTTTTATAATAGGAAGGAGTAATGTAAAATTTAATTTTCTAGAGAAATGAGAACAATCCAGAACCCAACACTGTTGAGTTTATGATCATACATTATATTCCATATTGGGATCCTAGATGCGTCGTCAAAATACATTTCCCATGTCTAGGGATCAACTTGAATGGAGAATATCTCTTCATCTAGTAGTTCATTATTTAATGATGTTTCTTATATAGATGGTTGTTCTATGGGGAAATCTACCAAGGCTTGACCTTTCACTGAATTATGATGAAAAAACTGTATATAAAAATATTGATAGATAACCCCCACCATGCTAGAAATCCTACCAATATAAGGTGGATGTGGATTAATTTTATTAGGTTTTTACAATATTCCAATTGAAACTCATGTTTCTATAGATAGTGCCTTAGTTTCTAGACCACAATAATTAATTCTAGGCAACTATTCTCGATATCTAAATAAAGAGTCTCAGCATTGAGCACGGTTCTTTTGAGATAATAGGGGATATTTTTATTCCCAACATCATTTTATTCACAAGGAAGGTGTCTAGTGATCTCTCCAGGGATTTCACATATAGGATGAATGGGTTTCCCTCAATGGGTGGAATTAATACCAGTGGACTCAAGAGTTATTTCTTGTGGCTATCAAATTCTTCCTAGAAATCACTGGTCAATTGATATGTTACCCCCTTCTTCATTATTCAGGTGAAGGGAAATCATTTTCCTACAAGGTTAGAAATGATGCGCCGAATATAAGCTAATTGTCCCTAAATTCTTCTCAACTCTTTAAGGTTTTTAGTAGGTGAAATTCTAGGTATGGAATTTGTTTTCTCAGGGTCAACTTCAATATTGTGATGGTGTATAAAGAATTTTAGAAACTTCCCCATGGTTACCCTAAAGGCACATTTTAAGGGGCATATATTCAGGTTATGTTGTTTTAGCATGTTGAAGATGGTATCTAGGTGGAGATAACTTTTTTGGACTTAACCAATTTATCATCAACATAACATTAATAAAACTTCCCTAGAAAAGGTTTGAAGATGCGATGCAAGGCGCATTGGTATGTGGCCCCAACATTCTTCAAGCCAAAGGGAATAACCTAATAGAAGAATACTCCCTAGGGGGCTCTAAAGGTGGTGACCCCTTTATATTACTAGAACATATAAATTTGGTTTTACCTTGATTATATATCCACAAAGGATAAGAATTGATAATAAGCAATTTCATCAATCTAGTGTTTTGTGATTGGATCTGGGATGTCATATTTTGAAAAATTCTGGTTGAGATATATTAATTCAATGAAAACTATTATTTTACTATTTTTCTTCTTCACAAGAACCGTGTTGGATATCCATTTTTGATATTGTACCTCCAAATATAGTCACACTTGATGATTTTGTACACTTATGCCTCAATTTTGGAGACACGAGTCTGGTGTGTCCTTTTGGCTGCCTTCTTGTATCCCTTGTGGTCTTCTGGAAAACCCAAGTGATGGGTGGCCACCTTAGGGTCAAGGTCTATCATCTCTATGTAATTCCAGGTGAATATAACCCAGTGTTTTTTCATGAAGGAAGTATACACTTCATGTTATTTTTCATTCATGGCTGCAATAATCAAAGTGGGTTGTGGATCTTCTTCAATACCCAGATTTATATCCTTGAGCTTGTCAATAGTATTGGAGACACCTTCCATAAGCACTGGAGGGGCATCTATGAGGTATTCATATTCTTCCCCTTCCTGATGATTTACCTCTTTCACTTATACCTAGTAAGTAGTTGACGAAACAAGTTCTGTTGAGGGGGGTAGGAGTTGGAATTTGGACATCCGGAAGATGAAGAAATCATTTCAGACTCAACTGATGGTGTAAGTCCTTTTTGGAGATCCAAAGGGGAGATAAGGGACTGAGAATGAGCATCTCTGTCTTATCCCATTGTAGTGATAACTTCTTCCAGCCTAGCTAATGAAACAATGATTTTTTGAAGCTCAGGGGAAATAATGAATACATTTTCATCCAGTATTTCTTTACTACATAGAGATTTGATGTCTTATTTGTTGTTTCCTAGATCAGTTATCATTACTAAAATCATGAAATTTTCTGAATGAATGCTTGAATTTACACCCACCTCTTTGACTTGGTTTATTGGGAGAACATTCTTTGTACTGAGCTATTTGAAAGGGTTAGATGATATCATCTCTAGACCATTCAAGGCATTTATCTATGTGACATTATCAGCCATGGACTATTTCCCTTCCTTATGGTAGAATCCTGTATCATATATTGTTACTCAGATGATTTTAATAGATACTTGTCACCATGGAATGTCCTAGTTTTACCATTGATACAATATTTGAGGAATTGGTGGTATGAAGATGGAATATCCACATGATGATGTAGCCAAGTTCATCCCAGCCAGACATTGAATGTCGTATCCCACCTAATAACCATGAATGATGAGTCCGACATGAGATCATAGAACTAATTACTTAGCTTGATTTCACCTTGATGATTTTGATCATTCTTTTCATAACCCTATAACATCATAGTATAGGGGGTAAAGTGTGATTCATTGAAACCTAGCTGGCAGAGTGATCGGATTGGAATGCAGTTGACTCCTAAACCATTATCGATAAAGGATCATTAGATACCAATTCCATTTATCCTACCAAATATATAAAAGGCCATGATGTTACCCAATATTACATCATCCTCAAGCTGGTCTATGAAAAATACGACCATGTGGAATTATGCAGAATCATTCTCTGCACGATACACCTTGGCAGCAACAACCTCAACTTAAAACTCTTGAGGGCCTGATAAGGCCTCAATAAGTGCTTCCAAAATATATTTTGATAGACTTAGGGCATAAAAGATTAAAAAAATTTCTATAAATTGGTATAATTATTTCAAAAAAAATCATATTTATGGCCTAAAGGTCTATGCTTCAAAACATGGGGATGTTCTTTTATAGGTACTTTGGGAGCCCGTGTTCCTAATGTAGATGGACCATCCCTTGCAATAGGAGATGAAGGTGCTTATACTCTTATTGTATTAGGATGACCAAGCCTACCTACATGTTGAGGTTTATTAGGAGATGGAATATCCTATAATAGATATTCTAGGATGATCATGTTAGGGGAGAACCTTTCATGTGTCAGAGAACATCCTTGATATTTTTGGGCTCGCTTGATATCTGTCCCATGAGTTTCAGCCACATAGATGGTTTGACTAGGGACATCGTTAGAGTAGTGAATCCTTTTACAACTACATCTTCCCCTATATCCTTGATTCAAATGGACCCCTCCCCCAATTCCCCAATCAAGTATAGGGAACTCAGGTTTATAATCAAGCTCATCATTTGAAAATGAATCTATTAAGTGAATAAGGTTAATGGAACTAAATTTCAACTCCTTGTATGATGAAGATTCTATTTTATGGGTGGACTCTTTTTGTTCCATTTTTCAAGGTGGGGCTTGTTCTTTTGACACCATTGACATGAATTCTGATAAGGTCAAGGATAATTTTTTCCATAAAACAAGCTCATATTCTTTCATTTTCTTCTTATTATTAGGACTATGTTACATTTTAGAGGACTAGATTTTAGAAGACTGATATGTCAATGGAGTTGTTTGTGTTGTAACCGATGATTCTAGAGGAAAATTTCGCTCCTTAAACTATGGTTGGATGATATCATGAGTTCGGTTGATCATTTTTCTGACCATCCAGTCTCTGAACATCCATGTACCCTTTCTATTAACTTTTATACATTCATTATCTTCCTCCATTTTAGTGGTAGAGACACACACTTTTTGAGAAGGTGAATTTTTTAACTTCACATTCAAAGATCCCACCATCTTTTAGAGGAGGTATTTAAAAACAAAAACTCATGGATGTTATTCCCCAATACTTGATGGAACAAGAAATAATTTGGGTGATCTTCATAGCCATCTTTGCAGAGATTCATAGGCTTTGGAAACCTGATCATATTTTTTTTCCAATGCCAATAAGAAGTAGCTAGGGACTTTTTCATTTCATAAATAATATAGCTATTTTCATTTCCTCAAACTATTTTCACCTTTTCTCTTTTCGATCATCCTGCCGAGGAAGGCATTGTTTATAGGGCTCAGGAGGTGGAGCCCCATGATGCGGTGTAGTATTTGGAGTGGGAGAGAGTATAGGGGATTTCTTAAGTGTGATTGTGGTTGTATCTACTCTTCATGTTCTATTTCCTTGATTTTATGGAATTACTTAGGCCTTGGAATTGGTATATGTGATGGATTATTCCACTCTTTGATCAATTTCGACAAGGTCCCAAAACCATAATTTTTATTTCACAAGGATAAAAAATGTGTGAAACTCATCCTAAAGATTCACTGTACATATGGGTAACAACTATTTTTGAGGTACTAGTAAGTTTTAATAGTATGTCAACAATTTCCATCGAGTAATGAATTCCAAGTCTCTTCCATTCTCCCATTGTTTGTAGTTTGAGATATCAATGAAAATTTTCTTCTGCAATGTTGAGATAAACTAGAAGAGAAACTTTTAAGGGAGTTATTCCCACTATATAATTGAACTAGCCTACAAAATCATGTACCATACAATGGATGTCCCCTATAGTGATTGCATTAATCACTTGATATTCACTGCCTCCTATTGTTCATGGGTCCCCATCATGTCATCACAACATGAAATGAAATACTTTATAGGCTAATATGGATATCCCAAGCCACTAAAAATGAGAAATGTTGGGTTCCCAAAATTCAGTGGTGAAGGGGTTGAATCTACCCATTCGGCGTAAGGATTGTTTTTTGGTTTTATTGGTTTTCTTTATTCCTACATGATTTTCAATCAATTTTTGACTGAATCAAGAGCATTTATGAGACCTCAATGAATATATGGTTGGACTAGATCTTGAGTATGTGTAGTAGATGGTAGTGACATGGGTGGTGGTGCTTCTGGTATCTACTATTGGAATCCCATAGGTATAGGTCTACAAAGATGATACTAACCCTATTATGGTTGTGCACCAGACATAGGTAATTCCTGATCAACCTTTTCAAGATTCAATTATATTGGTGGTTGGTATTCCACGTTAATCTGGTGTTCTAGATCCACTTATATTGATGTAATGAACCCTCTTTCCAGAGTTACTCTAGTTATGGGTGAGATTTGAGGATCTTCTTGTAGAGTATATCTAGAAATAATACTACCTCAGAGTAGTTCTATATTGAGTCTCCTCAATTCCTTCATCTCTTCCCCCTATTGGGAAAATATTTCCTCTAGCTAAAGGGGATTAACCTCCCCAAGATGTAGGTGATACATAATCTTACCTTTACTGTTTTCCCTATTGGATGATTTTTTAGGAGGTAATGTTCTATTGTTTCAGGGAAATCCAAAATTTAGGGAACTATTTTTATTCTAGGTAAAAAATCCTCCTTCAGTTGTTTTAGTATGGACCACATCAAGAACCACAACTTCCTCTTTTATATCCTCCTCTAAATTGGATTTTCATTCTACAGGGTCTCCAAGGGTAGTATTAATTACATTTGCTGATTCATAATGCATGAAATGCATCTATTAGTGTCTTTCCAAATTTTACTTTTTATATTACCTCCATGAGGCCTCATCCTTTAATTTACTTGTTATCTAGGATCTATTTGGTGGAAAGTGATCCAAAGGGAATCTCTAGATAGTCTGGTCATGTTTTTCCCTAATGAGGATACTAAATCATAGGATGGGATGAACTGGGAGGATCCATTTTTTAGTGTTTATCCTAATCATGGGAAGACTAATATCCAATGAGGAGAGTGTTGTTGAGGTGAAAAATTCCCCAAGTCTATGGGTTGGGGTTGATTCAATTCTGCTTTCACAAAACATGATCCATAGTTTACTGACCTCAATTGTTGGGATAACAAAAATACCTCATCCCTAAGAGATGGGGTTTCTCTTAAACTATTGTGGATTCAACTATCGTGGATGATCTTATGATTCTATGGTTTTTTTCTAAACATGGGTTGGGTGGATCATTTGGTATACACCTAGATCACGTATTTCTGAATATAATTATGATATTTCTAAAATTTGCGCTATCTAAGATCTTAATTACTTTAAGATATAGTATTTCTTGATCTTTTTAGATGTTTGATTAAATATTATCTTAATAACTTGCTCTCTCATAACCTGATGTTGGTGATAATTGGTCAGGGCCTATTTTTGTTGATCAAGTCTCCAGTTGTGAACAAGTTTGGTTTGTTGAAGCTAGACTGAAGCTATGAAATTTCATGATAATAATTTTAGAGGTATTTATTAATTAAGGATAGAAATGAAATGTATTGCTCCATGTGAATTCCATCCTCTGATATGAACACCATATGAGATATTGGCGATCAGCTGTCACAATCTCAGTAATTTTCTAAGGCGTGCATGTTAAAGGGATCCTTACTGTTTCTCGATCATTGGATGTCATGATGCTGAGATAGATTCCAAGTCAATTTGGCATTTACACCCTTTTATTACCTTTATGTGACTTCTATACTCATTATAAGGTAATAATTTTTATTTCAAGTGATAAAGAGGTTTCCATATATTGAGGTGGATGTAGTGCACACAATCTTCCTACAAATTCTATGGAATGTCGTATTAATGGGTGGATAAAGGTTATAACATGAATGGTATGTCATATTTATCATATTTTTTCCTCATGTTTCGAATTTATTCTTCATCTCTATCTAGAGGTCCCTCTACTTGGTCCGACCAGAGTAGACACTTTAATTCCATTTTATCTTAGGCAGTGAGATTGGTAGGGATCTCATCTGACATTTTTTATGGTAGATGGACCAAGGGTGGTTCTAAGAATGGCCATTGCCTTGGTATGTCTTCTATTTGAGAAATAATATCACTTTCCACTCACAAGGAATCAGACATGAATGGAATTGTTTTCCCATGTGCCTTGTGGTAAGTGGGCTTTTTCATCACTGCATTTCCAATTAGAGTATTCTCTTGGCAATGTAGAATACTACAATGGAGAGAACTTTTTCAATGAATTCCATCAGGGGTAGGACCACCATGGTGTATTATATTAAGGGGAATACCCCTTTGATCCTTGATATTCTAGCCACATGGAGGGTTTTCTTGACTCTCATTAGGAGATGGGCTCTCGAGATCGACTAGACTGTGATAATGAAGTAGGCCTTCATGGTGAAGTGTCCAGAAAGGACCTTTGGAATTACTGGTACTACTCTTGTAATTTGTTAATGGGTGAGTAGGATCTTGAGATTCTAAAGATAAGAGTATGAGGTCTTCAAGAACTCCATCATTTAATAGATAAAGATTGTAAATCGTCTCTTTGTTTTCTAGTTATCTTTGGTTAAGCTTATTCTTATATCGGTAACACACACTTGTCCCAATAAGTGGTTATTGACTTTCTCATGGGACAGTTATCTTTGGTTGAGCTTCAAAAATGATTTAATATTAACTAATAATTAATAAATAAATATTTCTTGATTAATAACTATATATATATTTCAAAATTTGGTTAATCCTATTCATACCCATCGATTCAATGACTAGGTTATAACAGTCACATTTAAATAATAATATTTTTGGGTTTATTTGAGCTTAGTGTTGCGTATATTGTATGCTATAGAACATAGAAATTATTTTAAAATATTAGGATATTATGTTATCCCCACATTTAATGAATTTCATCCTTGAAATTTTACCTTTTTCTTGGTAACCAATGGTTTGAATTCTCAAAATACCTTTATTAAAATTATAGATCATAAAAAGGTCTAATAAAACTTACTCTTGAAAATAGAGAAATGGAAAATATGAAGATCATATGAAATAACATGTACTTGGTTTCAAAATATAAGAATATTAGTGGTAAGTGAATATATATACATGGTAGAAAAGTGTAGTTTCAAAAAAAATGGTGAGTGATAGAGATCATTGATCAAAATAATGTGAATGGTCATGAGAAATTCAATAACCACAAAACCATAAACTAAGAGGTGTAAAAAAGACAATAAATTCACTAGGAATAAAGGTAATAGGATAAATTTTTTTGTTTAGGATCATTTTCCTAGTGTTGAGTATTTATTTTTATATAAATACTAATAAAATAATAAAATATAATTATATGAAATGTTGAATTTCATACTCTAATCAAGTTCCCCCAAAATCACATATTTTTCTTCAAACGATGAGTATTTAAGATGAATGTTTCATGCCTGAAGTGCAAGAATTAACTTCCATCAGATCATATATGTCCAAAAAGTATATAAATATATTTATAAAATATTTATACATTAACAAAAACCAAAATTATTAGAATAAGTCAAGATAATTCGCAAAATGAATAAATCGTTATATGTTGAAACAATACATTAATATTTAAAATTAATCAGTAATACCCAAAGTTAAAAATAAATAATTCCATAAATAAATCCCCTTTAAATTATTCAAAATATTATTGACCAATATTAAAACCCAAAAAATATAATAACTTGGTCACACATTATTCCAAGATAAATTTAACATTTATCTCCAAATAACATTAGTTTCTCATAAAGTCATATACCCAAAATGTGCATGACATAGTTAGGATAATAATTTCCCTAAATCACTATAAATAAAAATTAATATCATATATGATTAAAAAATTTAATCCAACATTAAATCCTCAAATAATACTTCATGTTAAACCTAAGGGTTACATATACCTCAATATAATAAAACTTCTCTCAAAATATCATTAGTTCGATAAACATTCCATCACTTCAAAACTCAAAAGGGGTTTCTAATACTTTGAACTTATGATCAACCTAAAACTTATAAACCCATAATGGTATACATAAAAAAAAGATAACATCACATGAAAATATCCAAATCTCAAAATTTATCTAAAACCTACTCTTATACAAACTGTTAAGACCCAGAACCTACTCTCTTGGATCTGATTCTAAAAACATAAGCATTACATTTCTAAATTTGATAATAATAAATGTGACCCAATTTTTTCTATCAGAAACATATAATATAAAAATGAAATATTGAATCATGTATATACGAATATACCTTTTTTAGGTTTATATTTTTTGAGAATTTGGAAAAACTCTTAATAACTTTGATTCCTAAAAAACTGATTCATAAAGATTACCATCATCTCCCACTATACCCATCTTTTCATATTCTATTTTAAGTCATAAAAATCTCCCAAAATTTTCTTCACATATAAAAAACTAATATAATAAAATAAATTAAAATAATTCTTCATAACCTAGGGAATATGAAACATAATAAGGGTGAACTCAAATGCTTAGTTTGGTTAAACATACACATTAAAAATTGAATGTCATAGGTGAGAATAAGATGAGCATAAGGTTATGATGAAATAATCATAGTGCATGTGAAAAACATATGGTAATTCATTACCATCAATACACGGATCATCAATCATGAAATATGGAATAAATATTTAAAAAATTCAGGAGTAATCAATAATCCTGATCCATGTTATGTTAATATTGATCCAAGAATCATTAAAAACCAATATCGTTTAACCCATAAGAAGAAGATATAAACTCATTATCATACCTTATGAAATCATAATATTTATATAAAAACACATACTAAGAAAAGATAAAACATATAGGTAACTTGAGGCATTGTTTTTATATCACTCTTGCATATAGAATAACCATTAATATTATACATAGATTAACTCTCACAATTATACTTTCAATAACCATCATGATTATACTTGGAATAACTATCATAATATATTCCCATAATCTCTTAAAATAAACCTAAAAAGTTAACTCTGTCTCTTTACCCAATGCATTATAAGGATATAAAATTCTTACCCAACCATGATTTATAATGGATCCACCCATCATCATTATCATTCACAGGAACCGAAATATAAATAAAATACATAGATCTTGAATTTCATTATAAAACTCTTAGAAACATCCATTATTTATTTGATAACTTGATTAACCCATGGAAAACAAATGGATTCCATGAAAATAACATTAAAAAAAATCATAATCCATATAGATAAATAATGGAGATGGTATCAATATAAAATATCCCTAGTGAAGAATAGGTAACATCAAGGATTTATTAATGTTTATGAATGAAAATATAATTAGAATATCATTAAAATCATTCATTAAGTAAATAACCTTTTCACTTTAAAAATTACTTTTAAAAAATAAAAATTCACAAAATATTTTGAAAATAAATTTCTTTGAAATTAACCACAGAAAGTTATAAAGGAATATTCAATGAATCTAATGGCCATGATAACAAGAAAATCAACTCATTTCATAAGTTTTAGAAATAAACATTCTTCAAACATTTTGTAAAAAGAGTCTAAAGTTATCTATTTAGAAAACGTTAGGAAATTTCCATTTAAAAACATTTTAATACTAGTTCAAATACCATGTGAAATAACTTCAAGAAATAATTTATGTTTATAAAATAACTTTTTCAAAAACATTTTAGTAGACATGGATATGAACAGGAATGATTCCTAATGTAATAGAATATAAAAGATCTGTAATACGTACAAATAACTTTCTTAAGGTTTCATTTATCAATAATGGAGGAAATACAAATTAAACATGAAAATCGAATTCATAACCAATGTAGAAGAAAATATATTTAGTTCAATAAAATGAGATTATATGACTTCCCCTCAGGTAACCTTGAACATAAACAATCCCGAAAAGAAAAGATATTATAACACAAAGACTTTTCCACTTTGGTAAATCTTCAATCATATTCCCCATAAAATAATAACATAAAATTAAATTTTAAATATAAATAAAGTAAGAATATTCATGATATAACATTTCAAATGGGTAGTATATACACCTCAAAAAATAATTTAGGGGAAAAACATCAATATATGTCCTAAAGAAAGAAAATTTGATATGAATAAACCTTTCAAATATAATATCATTTAATATAGAATTAAGCAATGGAGAGATAATGTGTAATAAGTTTAAATCCATATAAAAAAGTGTAAATAAATAATAAAACAATTTAGATATCAATTCCCATGTAATCATTCCACAAAAATTTCAATGAAAAAGATTTAAAATCCAATGAAATAAAATTGAGTTAAGAAACTGTTTACAACTTGAAATATTTCAAATAAAATCACTATGGTTAAAATAATTAGAATTGAAACATAAAATATAATAAATTATTGATTATTCCTGATATAAAATGTAAAAGGGTATGTATATAAATCATAAAATATTAGGTGAATAGCCTTAAAATATGCCTTAATGAAAGGGAATTGAGACGAAGTCCTTTGCCTCGAGTTTGAATCATCATGTAAATTATTTTTATTCCTAAATAATAAACAAATGTTAATTATTTACCTAAATGAGACACCTTTTTATGTTTATTATTCCTTTCCTTTTATTTGTTTCCTTGTAATAAACATTTTCTTAGTCATTTAAGTTCATGTCGGATGTTTTGATGATATTCAATTCAAAAGTCCAAAATGACTTTGGTAGGTAGACTCTAGTAATATTGGTCATTATTAAATAATATAGAATAATAATAATTAAATATTAATATTTTTTATACATCAACTATAATTTTAAATCCAAACATTAAATATGGTCATGAAAAATGAACTATGTTACAATCATGGGGAGACATGTCGTACATATGCATCAGTAACATTTTTTATTTTTCAATGATCCTTATATACAGAAGGTAATTATTATTTTATATTTAAATAATTATAATAATATCATAAAAATTATATTAACTATTTAAATATACTTATATATATCATCCATGTGATGTGGTAATGAAAATAGAATCACATCGCTTTGTGGAGGAGGTAATCCACACGTATACACGAACGATGTTGTCAATTTTCAATGAATGGAAAGGTAAGCAATTAAATGGTATATTATATTTTATAAGTGATAAATATGTTATTAATAAAATATATATACATTAAATAAATAATTATAACTATACATGATAAGTGGTGATGGAAAAAAAATTACATCGGTCTGCGAGATGGTAGTCTTCTATACACACGAACGATGAATTCCATTATCATTTTATGGAAGTTAGAGATGGATATAGGATATGAAATAAAAATATTAAAATAATAGTATATGTGAGATACTTATTTTTTATATCATCATGGTTTAGTAATATTTTAAGGAAGTGGAAGAAGAAATAAAACAAAAACACTCAGTTAAGAACTATACCTCTTCTTCGGACAACCTTCTTTGCTTTACACCTTAATACCCATATCACTATAACATTAATAGCTATTTGAGGTAGGTTTTTAGTAGAATTTTACTAAACTGTCACTTTTTTTCAACCTCGACACTCCCTCCCCCCACCCCCACCCCCCACCCCCGCAACCCCCCTTCTCTCCTCGACCCCCGTGAGACCCCCTGGCAACCCCCAAAACCCTCTCTCCCTCGCCACCTCGCCCCTTGCCACAACGCTGCACCTATGAAAAGGTTTTTCAGGATGTTTTTATAGAGGATATAGTTACTAAAGGAATTATCATCTCATCTAGCTTCATGATCCATTTCTTCATTATCCATATCCATAATGATGCAATCTAGTTATAAGGAGAAGGAAAGATTACATATATTCTATTTTTAGTGGTCCCATTATATTTTTATTAACTTTATATGCAATATTACCCATGATAACTCATACTGGATTATTTTCAATGATGAATTCTCTATTAGATGATAGATGGGGACTGCCAACCACCAACTAGAGTAGAATAAATGCCCACTACCCACTCAACTTTGAGAAAGACAGATGAGATTTTGTAAAGTTATGAATTTTTCCAAATGAGGTGGTTATCTTTAGGATTGAGAAAAGTGGAAGTGTCTAGGATTTTAATTAAGAACATGTCTAGATAATATTATGAAAATTATCACCCCATCAGATTATAAAAAAATAAAATTTATCCCCTATAAATCCCATTTCCGGGAGCCCATTTGATAATGAAAAAGTGGAAAAATATTTCCTTTCCATCCGAGGATATACCCCCTCTCATTTTTTCTCCATTGAATATAATATGGAAATGATGTCACCTCTGAAAAGCCTTGTCCCAAAATTAGCGCAGTTGTTTTGCATTTTTTTAGCTCCTCAAAAGCCAATTGTGCTACCTCGATCCACTTAAATTATACCTTCATGGTTAATGCTGTCAAGGGTCTTACAATTTTTCCATAATCTATAATAAACTTACGCTAGTAACCAGTAAGTACGAGGAACCCTCTTACTTATTTAACATTCTATAGAACTCGCCATTCTTCCACTGCTCCCAACTTCTTAGGATCCATGGAAACACCATAAACATAAATTATATGTCCTAAGTACTCCACCATCCTCCTCCCAAATGAGATTCATTTTCGATTGGGTCATAATAAATTCTTTTCCATTAGTTTTAATAGTTGTTGTAACATAACTAAATGCTCTGCCCATTCACTATTGTAGAGCAGAATATCATCAAAAGATACCAAACCTCCCTTTCTTAGCATCGGTCGAATAATATTGTTCATAGTTTCTTAAAAATTCACTGGTGCATTCATCAACCCTAAGAGCATAACTACATATTCATAGTGCCCTTCATGAGTCTTAAATGTTGTTTTACAAACATCACCACTCCTCATTTGTACCTGATGAAATCCTGATTTGAGGTCCAACTTAATAAAATAAGTTTCTCTATGAAATTCATCCATTAATTACTCAATCAATAGAATTGGATACCTATCTACCATAGTTATGTTTTTTAAATCTTTATAGTCAACACACATACGCCACCCTCCATCCTTCTTTTTAACCATTATTATTGTACTTGAATAAAGACTATGGATATGTATGATAAATCATATTTTCAACATTTCCTATACCTGAATATCTATCGCATTTTTTATGTGGTATGCACGCTTATAAGGTCTAATATTCACAGGCCCAACCCCAGCCTCCAATCTAATGGCATGGTCAGTTTCTCATGATGAGGGTAGTCTGCTAGGTTCTTCAAACACAGAACTGAAACACTCTAGAATCTTCTATAATTGTCGTTATTGTGCTGCATCCAACTATTTTTCTACATAATCTTTTTCTATTATTTCTTTATGAATTCCATGCATCTTCTTTTCATATTTCTAAAATATTCATGTAGATCACCTGTAATTTCCTGTGAAGAAAAAACTCCCTAAAAATCCATTGGTTTTCCTTCCCAATCAAATTTCATAGTCATTTCCCACTAATTAATCATCACACATCCCAAGGTCTCCAGCCAAGAAATTCCTAAAACTAAATTTGGCCTTGTTTTATCAAATATATATGCATCCACCAAAACAATTTCAGTTCCAAGTTCAATTGATAATGTCTTACACAGCCCGCTAGAAGCTACATAGTGTCCATCTCCCAACCGGATATAAAACAGCTCTGTATCATCTACTTGAGCTCCAAACTACCTTGTAAGCTTCCTCAAAACAAAATTATGACTTTATCCACTATCAATCAAAACCAGTAAAGGTATTCCTTCCACTTTTCCTTCAATAATCATTGACTTGGTTCCTAGATTTTTTCCCAGGTCACTCGTTGTGGTTCCCAATTCTAGTTCTTATAATTTCCTAGTTTCTTCTTATTTTGGGACTTCATTTTATGCTTCCTCTTTAACTTCTCCATGAGGCTCTATGAATTACTACACCATTAGTTTTTACCCCTTTTCTGAACATCAATTTCTAGGATTATAATTTTTTCTGCAATAATAGCACAATCTCTTTGACTTTTAGTTTTCAAATTCTTCCCTGGATAAATTTCTAATTCCCTGGATTTTTTTGTAATTCCTACTTTCCTTTATGCCTCATTAAACTCAACAGAAGACACTGCCTTTTCAGGACTCAGATTCCATCCTTTATTCAGTCCACCTACAACAAATTTCCTACCTGGTGGTTTAGTAGTTTTGATTATTCCCTTTATCAGCAACTCTCACTCCACACACCTCGCCAATGTTAACAATATCACCATTTTCTTGGGCTCATGTTTCATTATAGTACTACTAATTTCTGGTTTTAATCCCCCAATTAACATACTCTTTTAATATTCCTCAGTCAAATAAGGTATCCATAATGCTACTCGTTCGAATTCATCTACATAGGAATCCATTGTCCTTGTTTGACGGAGTCCTTTCAGAAATACCATAGGTTCTTCCTCCTCAGAATTTCCATACCATCCCAGTAACTCCACTTTTAACTATTTCCAATTTACTTCCGACTGTATTGATCTCAACGATATGATCCAATACTAGACCATACCTTCCATGATGAGCTTTGAAAGAGGCACCTTAAGTTCCTCCCATGTACGCTTAATTTCAAAGAAAATCTCTGCTCTTGTGATCCAAGTGACTGGATCCTCTTTAGAAAACAGAGGCACCTCTGACTGCCTTGACATGTTACAGATCACTCCATGCTCAGTCATTTGAATACCAGGATCTTCTATAACCTTCTTTTTCGAACTCCCTCCTTCAATTTATATCTTCATTCTAATTTCTCCGTCCTCCATTTCTACATCCTTGCCTATGTCAACTCCCTACATTGAACACTCAGTTTGGCTTGGATTAAGTTTTGATATTATAGTGATAACGTCTTATAGTTGGAGTCCTTTCCGATGATATTCTTTTTCCTGGTGTTGAAATTTATCTTCCAGCCATTGAATTGCATCTTCTTGTAATTGCATTACAGTCTTCAGATCTGCAGAATTCGCCTCCAATTATGCTACTTGGTTCTCCATTCGAGTGGACATCCAAACAAACAATTTTTTTTCCAAATTCTCTCTCTTCTAGAAAATCTTCTCTCTCTAAAATCACTCTATCCATAGGAAACTAGTAGAATTTACTCTCAATTAAAGAACAAAAATTGATAGGTGATTTCAGAATTTAGAGGAAAGATTCACAGAGATGAATTACCTTTGTTCAGTTCTGTAGGAATTTTCAGTTACAATAGACTGGAGATACATTTGCTCCTCCTAGAAAATGGTATTCTTCCTAAGCCCATGATACTTCTATTACTTATTCCAATGTCCCGATCCCCCTTTCCCCTAGCCACACAACCTTTATTTATAGCATGAATAGAAAATAACAGACTAACAGACAAACAGAACTAATAGGACTATTTACAAAACTGCTCCTTGGCAGTTACTCCTAGCCTAACAGACAAATACTACCCAGGATTATTCTTCTGCTAGTATGTAAAATAGATAGGTGGCCTTACCCGACCTGAACCATCTCCCTTCCTAACAACCACCATGGACTATTGGGAAAACGTGTCTTTGAGGATTTTTTTTGATCTAATCCTAGACATTTTCCAAATATTTAACATATTTATATATTTTTTCAACTAGTATATATGAATCTCTTTACCTATTTATTAATAGTTATGTGTTTTAATTTTTTTTAATATTCATTATCATTGTTATGTATATTATGTTTTTTATTACTATGAATCTATTATCTTTTTTAATTTTTTCCGCATAATTTTTTTGAAATATATGTTCTGAACTTAATTTTATTTGATTAAATGATAGGAATTCCAAAGAGGAAGAAATATTCTATTTCATTGACCACTGCGACATATGAATATTCATTTCTCTCCCTCCCTACAACATCTGAGACACTATCTTCTAGCCCCACTACACCATCTCTCACACCCTCTGTGATTGGACTTTCAGTAGCTCATTCGTCGCCTCTCGCTTCAAGAGCCTTAGTAGTGGGGGAGCAGCACACCACTTCTAGTTCTTCACGGGGATACTAGAATGTGAATATTATAGGTACAAATTTTAATATGAATAAATTTATTGAAATTTTTTTATACTAACTATTTTTTCATTAAATATTATTGCAACTATAGAGAAGAAAAATATAAAAAGTTCAGATGTATGGAATCTGACCGGAGAGAAGATAGTTGTCCCATTTGATTCATATGGAGTCCCTGCGGATGACATTGCAAGATTACTAGGCCAGATTTTAGGGCAGCTGGCCACATAGCATGTTTCCCTTCCTATTTCATATAATGATTAGATACATATGCCGAAAAGTTGGAAAATGATGTTTTTGATTCCCAAATAAAGGTTATTTTAATACATTCTGGTGTAATTGAATGTCATGTTATTAATATTTTCAAAATGAATTTCTGTGTACAGATGTTTTTCCACTTTACGGTTGCTGATGTGATAGCATGAATGTGGACAATGAGAAATCTTAGAAAAAATGGAAAGACTTTAAATGGAGATTGTGGGGAAATTTCAACGATACTTCGTTGACTTCCCAACAGATGTATGACAAGCTACCTGATGGGGTACCCAAAGAGTAGTGGAAAGTTTGTGTTGATAGACATTGTGATGAGAAGCAGATGGTATTTAAATATATATTACTATAATAATCTCATTTAACATTTATACATGTATATGAAGAGGATATGAAATTTAATATATTACTATTAAATTTAATTTTATTTATTTCAGGATCATTCAAGAAAGAATGCATAAAGCTGTGATAAGCAAATCATCCCTCACACTGCGGGGTCTAAGAGTTTTTCTATAAGCCGATCTTCTCTAGTAATCTTTTAATTAGTTTAAATATTTATAAGAAAATATTATTTGTTTAATATAATAAATTTTTTATTTATGTTTTTTTAATACAATCACATAGTTTAGGCCACCAAGCATCCCGAACAGAAGTGTGGTTGAATGTTCACCAAAATTCTAATGGAAGTTTTATTAATGAGCCTACCAAAGAAGTTGGAGTATGAACTCATTTTTCATTATAATAAATTATTATCAGTTCTTGTTTTGTTAATTTATATTTCTTATAATATGAATGTTATTTGATTTATATGTAAAAATTAATGAACTGTGGGATGCCAATCCTATGCAGTCATACTCAGTCTCCTAGGATGACCCGATTGCTAAAGTACTTAGGAAGGATCCTCTGGGTAAAATGTGTGGGATGGGTTTGGGACCCATACCATCTGATGTCTTTGGCAGGCCACTATGTATTGCATCTACATATACTCCTAGTTGTAGTCAATCCATACCCTGAGAGACTCAGAGAGATATTGTTTCTCTACGAAACATAGTTCACAACCAGGGGGCTCAGATACCCACTTTGCAGAAAGCGTTGATTGATTTATATCATAGGATAACCAAATCTTCCCTCGGTGGTATTGGATCAATTGGTGGTGAGCAGGTAAATCACAAAATTTCAAAATCATTTAGTTTGCAAACTTTTATTGGTTTTAAGTTTAAATATAAATATACAACAGTATTTAATTTTAAATATAATGTTCATTCAAGTGGTAGTAGGAATTATAGATGGAGGTGGAGAGGGTGATGATCTTTATTCATCAACAGACTGTGATTAGTTGTTTTGTTGATATATTGGACAAATATGGTAATAGTTGGTTTGTATATGTATCATGTATGGCACAAAATTTCCACCAAACAGTTTCATGACCTAACATTTTCTTGATTTCTCATGTATCCTTTTATGTATTTTATTGATTTCTAATGTTTCCTTTTATGTCTTTATTTCTTGATGTGAATGAGGAAGGGTCTTGACTTTAGAGTATAACTAGTGTGATTATAATTCTCACTAAGGCCTATTATAGGAGATCACAACATCATTACATATATTGAAACATCATGAATCAATCCACAAATAGTTTATATATAATACCCCTAAGCATATTAGGGTCTTTCCTAGGGTAAGAGTCATTTTTTCATAACATTGGTTTATGGATAAAGAACCACATGCTTAGGATCCTTATATAGATTTGGATAATATGTAGAGGAAGACTAGTCTTATTAGGTAGACAACTCTAAGAGGTTTCAAGTCTTACAAGATGGACCATGCATCACACAGTTTTACATCCTATGAAAATGACTAAAATAATATATAGTTTAAGATCATATGAAAAATGACTTATTATATGAGGTTTTATGTAGATTAAACTGATGTTTAAAATGAAATGAACTTGTCTTGATGCCAAACCTATAGATGGAAAACAAATGTGAATGAAGAAAACCCAGTCACTAAGATAATGTGGGGGATTTGATATTGGTTTTTTGGTTGGGTTAGAGATAGGAGATCTAGGAATTACTATGCATCCCATGAAAATAGGAATCAATCCACACATAGTTCTTATAATTTTGGGGAAAATATGAACACCTTGACTTATAATTGAGAAATAATAGGGAAACTAAAATAAATAGAATGAGTGTAATGGTACATACCCTTTATGAACTTCCATTTGTGAATTATCAAGTCTTGGGGATGTTTAGGAATAATTTTGTGGTGATTTTTAGGTTTGAGGTGGTGTTTTAGCCTTTTGAAGGCCACCACGGCTTGTGAAATGACTTGTCTGGATATGAAGGATGTAGTTTTATATTGGGTGTGATCTTGTGTAAAATGAGATATATATCCATGAATTAGGGATGACATTGTGTTATATGTGTTTTCCTAGTGGTTTTCCTATGCACCATGAGAATCTTGAAATTCCCTTGGGTGGGCATGGAATATTGGAGGACCACCTGTACAGAATAGGAAACCCAATCTCACCACATTGTAGCCTTGGGAATGGTGAGGGTAAAATGGTTGGGAAATGGGAACTAGGTAATGGATTCTGTACATTGAGGAATATATAAGAACTACTATGGATTATACTACTCCATGTTCTAATATTTGGGGGAGGCGAACTTCCATTTTAAAATGGGAAAAAACATAAAACAACAATGAGGGTTCTAGATCACATTTTTACTAAACCCACCACATGAGTATTGGATATTAACCATGTTTTGGTAGAGTCCAGTGTGATTCACTTATAAATAGGAGTTTTATTACCTCCTTGTTTTGCATTTTAGACCTTCCCTCAATTCTTAATTGACCCTTACTCATCCTCCCCTTCCCTAGTCACCTACCTTGGTGTTCCAAACCACTTTGATCATATTGGATAATTTATATTGAAGTTATTTGATTCATGGTATCCCTCTATTTCCCCTTTACTCCTTTATTATCTTTCTATTATATTCCAAAGTTCATTATAGTGGTAATTCTTCTCTTTTTTGGGTGGTTTTTGATGTAATCTTATTATTCATTAGATTCAATAGTGATTCACTTAAGATCAATGGTTGTGATGTGTTGTGGTTATGATGTGTTATATGTTATATCTATTGGAATGGTTTTTTTTGCAGGGCATTGGTAATGGGCCTACTATATCAGCTGCATTTGTTTGTAAATTAATCTTCAGCGGTGGTTTTAATCACCACAAAATAAATATAATATATTTAGCAGTGGTTTTAACCGCTGCTACAATTATGGTATCTTGCTATCTGCGGTGGTTAAGACCACCACTACGGAAAATAATTTAGGGGTGGTTTTAATAGCCTCTAAACAGTTATCATATTATTTTATTATATCGCGGTGGTTTTATTGGTTTTAATTGCAGTCTTCCCTGGCCAAATTGATATTTTTTAGTAGTGGTTAAAACAGCTTCTGAAACCATTAAACCCACCACAGAATGCACCCACTACGGCGGTTCCCATAAACCACCGCTAAATCTAAGAAACTGCCACATATTTCATGCCGACACACACTTTAGTGGTAGTTTCAAAAAACTACCACAGAACCATATGGCGGTGGTTTAAACAGCCACCATTTCCAAAAAACCGTCAGGAAATGGTCTTTTTCTTATAGTGTATAGTTGATATTATGACCAAAATAAGTCATATATAATGTGGGTAGGTATATTTCGAAACGATTTGGGTAGATATTGGCCAAACCAAATGGGTTTTTTAGTGTGAATAAATGAGAATAAGTGGAGCCCTTTTATAAGAGAGGGGAGGGGAACTTTTGGATTTTCATAATATATTAAATTAATATAAATCAATAGTGACGTAAAAATGGATATAAATTGATAATATTAAAATATAATATTATTATTAGTCTAAATAATCTCATAAAATAAGGTTTTTACATGTTTGGGTCACATTTTTAACCTTATGTTTCAGTTTTAACCCCTATTAACCCTTTTCACACTTACCATGACAATAAGTTTTTTTACACTTTGAGGGCCACGATAGTTACTATGAATAGAAAAACAAATAATAAATGGACCATTTTTAAAATTTGAAAACCTATCCTAATTAATTGTATGAATATATGATTTTTAGTAAAGTTATATCATTTATTAAAATATTATTTTCATAAAATATCAATAATGTCAATTTTAGAACAAGTCATTTACATTAAATTTTATAACATCAGGGAAAAAATTAAATTCAAATAAAGTATTTTAATACATCTTTAAATGAAATTTTTACTTATAAAATTCATGGGTTACATTAATTTTTTCAAATTATACCACTTTTAATATTTTTATTATCATTTATTTTATTTTTCAACTAATTGAATAATTATTTAATCAATATTGTAAAAGAATTTAAGTTAATTATTTCATCTATAAAAATTAAAAATAAATTTCCATGTCAAATATAAATCATTTATATTTAAAATAAATTCTTATAATTGAACATATCATCTTCTATCCACATATTAAAAATATTTTATTTATTAAAAATAAGAGTGTGACACTTTTGACTTTTCTTTACATAAAATATTTTTAAGGTTATAATGAAATCCAAATTCAAAAAATGTCAAATAACTAGATCTTTGATAATTATGAATGAAATGGGATTATAAAATAAAATTGAGGAAATTTTTAGGGTCATTTTATATTCCATATCATATTATTTATAATCCTCAATAACATGATTTATCCTTATCATGCTATCAAAAATTAATAATGTTACTGTTAATAATGTCCAAAAATAAAAGGGAAATATTTACTAAAATTTAAAACAACTATTCCGATTATAGAATCAATTATTTTGAAATTAAAATCAAAAAAATGAAAAAAAAATCATTCAAAATTAAATCTGCAAAATGTGAAAAAATAATTATTTTTTCACGAAAATTCCATTTTTAAGTATAAAATGTTTTTATACTAAATCCAAGAATAAAATTCACTTAAAAACATAATTATATTATTTAAAATCAATAAAAACTATTGATATTTTAAAACAAATAAAAAAAATATAATTTTACATTTTAAATAATTTTAATGAAAATACAGTTTTCTATAAAAAAATATAATTGTTTTCACTATTCATTGAAAAATCAAACATTTCAGAAAATTTTAAAAAAAAGTGTAATGAACCAGACCCCATTAACCTAGATCCAAGGTATAATTTATCATAATGTCATCGGATAAAATAAATCACATCCAAAAGGACTGAATAGTTTATTAGTTCTTGTAAACTAGATACATATATGATTCATATATTAAATTTGAATATACAAATTAGAACATAATTGTTTTATAGAATATCATTATTCCCTCAAGAATATCCTTTCATATAATTCATTGTACACATATTGAATTCCTAGGAAAGGAAAATAAATAAGTGTGAGCTCAAATTCTAAGTAAGAGTTATGTAAATTTGAAGTAATCATGAGTAAATCAAGAATAATCAATAAGACATAATCAGTATAGCATGAAAAATATATGAATAAAAATTCAATTTAATCAATAACATGAATATAATGGTTTGATAAGGAATAATAAATATGGAAAGGTAAATAAATAAACACACATTCTAGTTAAATAACTTCACTATCATGAATATATATGGAATAATCAATATGGAAAGGTAAATAACTGAACACACATACCGTTTAAATAACCATACTATCATGAAAAAATAAGAAACAATCAATATAGAAAGGTAAAAAAAATAATAAAAAAAATATTATTTAATCAATAAGTGAGAATGGAATTCATCTAGAGATAATATAATTGTGAAAATCTCATAGATAATAATAATCGAATTATAAATGAATAAAATGCTTAATTATTGGACATCATGATTTTATTCTTCAAGATACCTCTACTATCAATACCTTTCACAAGAAAGGTTAACACTACGCGTAAAAACTGTGAAATACTAGCTTACTCATTCAACTCATGAGACTACTGATGTATTAAGCGATTATATAAGTTTGGGACCCATCTTTCACTACATGTCCAAAGCATTTCTCATATATCAAATAATCAATTTAATTTTTGAACAATGTGACTTATTATCAAATATCTTTATTGAGTGAAGGATATAGATTTATGAATATTTCCCCAGATAAACAAATAAAATTCAATGTAGAACACTGTATTTAGGAATATTATATTGGTTAATAAATAACCATATCCATGGTAAATAATATGGATATTTAGGATAAATTTAGTGTCCAATGATCATCGAAAAGTGAATATTTCAAGGGAAAGTTAATGACCACCAAAATGAATCAAAAAAGTGAATATAAATACTTTACTTGGTCAAAATAATCATAAAAATCCATATAATTAATAAGGTTTGTATCAATACAACATATCTCTAGTGGATTATAAGTAAAATAAAGTGTTGTTGTAATTGATGAAAATAAATATCATAAAAAATCCATTAAAAACATTCTTGAGGAAAATATACCTTTTATATTTAAAGATATTTTTCAAACAAAAAGTCCACAAAATATTTTGAAAATATATTTTTTGGAAAATAACCTTTGAAACTTATATATTAATGTTGAAAACATTGAGTGGTCATGATGACGAGAAATTTCATACATGTCGAAGACATTAAAAAAAATTCTTTTCACATTTATAGTAAAATAAAAATGAACCTTGTTGATAAAAAGAAACCGAGATTCATTTTATTTTTTTATAAAAAAATAATGCATGGGTCAAATTTTATCTAATAAATCATTTGGAAGTTTTAAAAACACATTTTTTGAAAACATTATTTTAGAAGAAAATGGATTTTTGACCGAAGAGAGAAATAAAGTTATATTTTATTAAAACCATTTTCTCAATAATTTAGATTGGATAAAATGGAAATATTACTTGAAATATTCATTAATAAACATAGGAGAATAAAATTTAAGTATTTTATTATAGAACGATCAAATAATTTCCTTCAATGGAAATTCAAGTATAAACAATAGTGATTAAAATAAGATATTTAAATAAACCCTTACAAAAATCATAACATTGAAGTGGGAATTAACCAATGAATTTATTATGTGTATCAGATTTAAATCAGCATAAAACTAGTATATATATGAAATAATATATTCAAAATTCAACACACACATAATCTTAGAATATCAAAGACAACAAAGAAGTAATATAACCTAATAAAAAGATGTTGAGTGATGAAATTATTTACCACTTAGTAAATTTTATTTCAACTAAACTTGTTTTAAATAATTAAAATTGAAAATTAAAATACAATTAAGTATTAATTAATCATTATATTACATTAAAAATGGGTATTATATACACCATAAAAAATAAATTTGATTCATAACATTGCAATATGCCTCAATGAATGGAAATTGAGACGAAGTCCCTTACAATGATCATAACATCGAAGTAAGAATCAATGAATCAATTATGTGTATCAAAAGTAAATAAAGAAATTGGAAATAAAAAATAATTTATTTAAAATTATTTTTATATATAATCTTATATTTTCAATGCCAATGAATATGTAATATAATCCAATGAAAATAAATAAAGGTATGAAATTATTTTCCACTGTAATTTTCATGCCAAATCCCCTTGGAAGAAAAAATTCAAATTAAAACTTAAAATAACATGAATTATGAATTATTAAAGATATTACATGTAAAAGAGGTAGAATTTACACCATATAAAAGAAATTAGGTACACAACAATAGGATATGCCTCAATAAAGGGAAATTGAGATGAAATCCCTTACCCTGTGATTCCTATTATTTGAAAATGGTTTAAATTCCTATATAGTGGTTCAAAAAATGTTACTAACTTATACCATAACCATATTAATATTTATAATATCATATATTATCCTTTTATTATATCCTATTACTTTTTTATTAATAATCATTCATTACTAATATTGTTCTAAGTGATAACTGCCTTGTTTTCACATGAATGTTTTAACATGAATGTTCCAATTCCTAAGAAACTTATATAGTTACATCATATCCAAAATTATATTAATCTTATAAATATAATTTTTTTCATTAGATAAAATTTAATATTCATTATTTAAATTTTAACATGGATAATGGATCATATCACTTCATAGAGACGGTAGGTCATACGCACACATGAGCGAAATTATCATTTCATTAATGGGTGAAAGGGTAAGTAGGTGGTAAATTAATTTTATAGAATAAAAATAATCTCATATAAATCTCATATATTCATTATCTTTATCTTCATTACATTCCCAGTAAATCATAAGTGTAAAATGAATCACATCACTTCACGAGGCGGTAATCTGCCGTACACATCAGCAGTATTATTATATTTTAAATGGAATCAAAAGTAAGAAGGTATATATGATCTTATAATTATATACATGTAATAATATCATAAATATTATATAAATATTAATTAAATCCATCATTATGTACAATTATGAGAAGTGTTGATGGAAAATGAGTTACATTGGTTTGTGATGCAGTAGTCCGACATACACAAGGTTGATGATTTCCTTTCCTATTTGATGAAGGTGGAGATGGATATAAGTCATTAAAATAACATGATAAATAAAAATTATATGGTATATAATGGTGTTATTATGAGATCATAATTTAATAACATTTTAGGGATGTTGAAGAGGAAATAAACTAAATGTGCTCATTTAATAATGTTACCTCTTCTTCGGACAACTTCTTTAGGTTTCACCCAAATCCTTCCTAGGATGGATTTATGATAAAAACATGATATAGTATATTGGTTGGTGAGTAAGGAACTTATTTGGTCAGTTATTTGCTGAAATAAGAGGCTTTTTAATTTTTAATAGGGTATGATATTGGGTGGAATTTTATTAGTGGGGGAGAGGACACACATGAAATTTTTAAAAAGATTCAACTATACCCACATTTTTATCATTCAAAAATAATAAAAAATTGAAAATTATCAACCCTTATATGATATAAGTTCTAAATAAGACTAGAAAATGTGTTTATAGAATTTTATTAGTTCATTTTAACCCTTCACTTCATAGTTTTATCGTCGGAAAACCAGTTTTTACCATAATCGTGGTAATTAACTTGTACTGATTTTACTATTCCTAATGGTAAAATCATAAGATGGAATTATTAGATAATATAAATTATTTTGATTTTAAATATGGAATCGATTTTTTTTAAATTAAATTCATATAATTTCAAGATTCAATTTTAAAATTATACCAGCAGACGTGATGAAAAAGTGGGTTTTCAAAGAGAAAATTCTCATAAGTATGGAAAGTTTTTATATTGAAATTGAACATAAAATTTATCATAATGACATAAATTAGTTTAAATTTAATATTATTGATCTAATTTTACTTTAAAACCAAATTAAAATTTTATTAAACTCTATAAATAACTTAAATGAAAGGGTAGTTTTCAATAAAAATCAGTATTTTTCACTATTCGTCAAAAAATGAAAATTCATAGAAAAATACAGAAAATTTACATAAAGACAATTTTTATATAATTAGTTTGAAAATTAATTTATTTTTATCAAATAAAATTTCTAAAAGTTTCAAAAATTAATTTTACCATAAGTGTGTAAGATGCGACAGAACAGTTTTCTTTGAAAAAATATAGTTTTTTCATAAAACATTTTTTTTAATTGATTTTTACTTTATTTCTAATAAATAGATAAACATAATTTTCATATTTTAGTTAGTAATATTACTACCCATCAATTTAATGGATATGTTTTAATAGTATACAAGATTATGGTGCATTTAAGCTCGGGGTTCCCTATTCTGTAAGCTATCGAAGTGATTAAATTTAAAGAAATATATTTCATGGGTTGTTTAAGTTCGGTGTTTCATGTTGCATATACTATTAAATAATTTTTTCTTAATTTAAAATCTTGGTATTTTACATTCTCCACAACTTAAATAAATTTCATTCTCATAATTTAAACTTGATCTTGATAATTGGGGTTTGATATTAACAAATACCATTGTTGAAAAACCCATTTCATAAGAGGGTTAATACAACTTCCTCTTTAAAAAGAGAAAGTAAAATAAGAAGGTCATCTAGAATAACATATAACTAGGTTTCCAAGTAGTATAACATTAGTGGAAAGTGAAGATATGAACATGGAATAAAAGCATAAATAATTATATAGAGTGATAAAGTTCATTGATCCAAAGAATATGAATGATCAATGTAGAGTTAAGGACCTCAAAACCATAAATATAAGATGATTTAAAATACCATTTGATTCATAAGATATTAATTTAATATGATATTTTTTTCAATATCATTTTCCTAAACTTTATGAATTATTTTGACATCTATGAATATAAGGAAATATACCTAGTTGATACTTTTCAATTTCATAAGTATAATTTCATACTCTAGTTATGCATCAATCAATTTAAACTTCGTCTCTTACTCCAAGAAATGAATATCCAAAAATGAATTTTTTATTCCTAAAGTAATGAAATAAAATTTTAAGGGATCATAAAATCCATAAAAGAATAAAAATTCCTTTTTTATATCTCTATATATTTTCCAAAACCAATATGGTTAAAACAAGTTTTCCAAGATAATACATTAATCTATAAACCTAAATAGTAACACCACTAGTTCACCATTAATATTTATTCATAAAATTTTTTAATTAAAAACAATGAAATATTAACTAGAAAATCACACAGGATAGTGGTAGGTGTTAAACCCTTATCACCCTTCGATTATGAGTTCAAGCCTTGTGAACTTGATGAATGCGATAGGTTTTCACCTGACATGCAGGTTGGAATTTTTCTAAAACCATATTAATATAATTACTATAATATTACCAAAGTGTAATGACTAGTAATTACCTCAACCAAAAATATAAGATAAATCCTAATGGTTATTAATACCTTAAAAATTATCCCCACAAAAAAGTAAGGGAATTATTCTTTAAATATATTTTTCATTAAAACATATAGTAAACCAATGGGTTGTATTTCCATAAATGTATCCCAAAATATCCTTAATCATAATAGACCCTCATCATATAAAACCTAAAAAGTGGTGTTTATGACTTTAAACTTATGATAAATCTTAAATTCACAAACCCATTATGGTATCCATAACTCTTAAGTAAATGAAGAACTATATGCTTCTACAATTAACTATATCCTCATATATTTCAAGATTTTTATAACCAAAATATCTTTATTAAAAATAATTTTACAATATATTTATGGAATACCAATAAATACAACAAACATTTTATTTCAACATAGGTCCTTCCTTGGTTTAGGAGTTAACCTTTAAAATAGGTCATTTATTTGGATAATACCCAAGATCCCCACATTTAAGATAATGAATTATAAATAGAATCCTAGGATGAAATTTATTTCCTTACATCATACTCTTTATTTTCCTCCGAAATTCATTACATTATGCCCTTCTTTCCAACAAATAATACATTTTCTCAATCCTTTAAGACACATTATTTTCAATTTAAGGAACCATATGCTTAACCAAGTCCATTTATTTTCTTCATGTATTCTAATCCTTCATAATTTTTTGTAAATAAAATGTGAATTATCCAAAGGGTATGCCTCGATAGTATCAAACCAGGTGCGTACTAAGGCCTATTTTTATTTACTAGTTAATTCTCAAGTCAGGTATGATGCACCATTTTTAGAGTTATTACCCCTAGGTATATTTATGATAGAACCACATCCAATTTTGGTATACCAAATAGTATTTTTTTCCAAGAAACACTAAATAATTTATAACTTACCAAAACATTAGGATGTTCTTCAATACTTATCCTCAAAAGTCTATCATAGGATTAGATTCCCTAATATATGTTTTCATAAGTCTATTCCCCAATGTTTATAATAAAATTACATTGATACCAAATATAGAAACGCCACACCAGGTAAACTAGAGCTGGTTTCTACTTTATTACATTTGCATAAGATATATGGAATCACATATAGAAGGACCAAATAGTTTAATACTCTTGGTAAACTAGATATATACATGATTCCCATATTACTTTGAATATATTTTTTAGAATATCACTATTCCCTATAGTATATCCTTTTATATCATTCATAATACAATTCCTGGATTCCTTGGAAAGGAAATAGTATAAGGTATTCGGGAAAAAATCCCTCAAGGTTTCCTCTCAGTATGTTTTAGGTGTGATTGTGTTTGTTGAAAAGGACAGATGACCTTGAATGAGTATCACTTGTGTTTTTTGAAGATAGTTTTCTAAGGTGAAACAATTTCCAAGTATTTTCCAAATTTTTGGGCCTTAAAATTATGAGTTTGTATTTGGAAAAGGAAGGTTTTAATCATAGAAGTAAATGGAATGAATAACTACGAAGAAAATCATAAAAATAAGAGAACTTCCTACCTCAGAACATGGTCCACGTACTATGTCTAGGAATGGTTCATGGATACATACCAGGCAGTAGGAACGATACATAGAGCGACGAAAATGGTTCATAGCAATAGTTTTCAATGAAGGGAATGTGGTATGTGGAAGGCGTGATGGTTTGCGGGATGGTAGAAGAGAATGGTTCCACATAGAAGAAAAGGTAGTATGCTGACCTCCCTGGAAAAATGGTTCATGGAATGGGTGTGGTTTATAGAAAGGGGGTTGTTATGCGGTGAAGGTTTTATTGAATCAATGATTTGGTTAATCCTAGATTAGTATATTTTGAGGATATACTTTCTTATATGAGGAGCACTAATTCCACTGATGACATGGGAGAGAAAATATCATTAGAGAACATCTCTTTGCTCTTGGAATTCAGTGAAGTCTAAAAGTGGTTTGCAGTAAGCGATTCTGCAAAGGTTGAAGAATTTCCTGAAATAATTCACGAAAGTGTTTTTGTGGGGCGTTGTAGTTCGCAAAGGAAGAATAGTTTCTGGAATAATAATGTGGTATGTTGAGGGGGATCTCCAGTGCATAGAATCAAAGTAATTCACGAATATAGAACAGCTCGCAAATAAAGAGTGATTCATAGAAGAGGTTCACAGTGTCAGTACGTGGAGGTGATACATGACAGAAAAGGAAGAGGAGTCATCGGATGAAGGGATGTTCCTGGAAGTTGAAGCAGTATGTGGAGGACGTGTTCCACATACCATACCTGGTACACAGTACGTGGTAGGAGTAGGTGGTTTTCAGAACACGCAAGGAATCATGAAAAAGCATTAAATCAATTTTCAAAAGTATTTTCCAGTATCTAATAGTACTTGGGAAGGTGGATTTCATCTGCAGGTGAAAAAGTGACTTCAACAGAGCATCTACCTAAAGTTAAGGATACATTAATTCATGAAAATTAAAGGAAATACATGTCCATAAATTGTGTTTTACCTAAAATTCTATAAACTATGAGTGAATTAATTTTCAAGAGTAGTGAGAAAAGGAATAGGAATATGATGACCCTTTCCACTAGTAGGGATCTAGAGAAAGAGAAACAGGTACTGACCCTTGGTAATGAAGTGAGAAGACAATAAACCTTGTAAAGGCAGTGGGCCTAGTCATAGAAGATCTTTCTCGAACATTGTACTCATTATTTCCAGTGAACCTTAGTGAATTTGTACATCGGTACACCGCCATTATATTCTCCTTGGACGTATCCCAGTGAGGGTGAACCAAGTAAAAATTGATGTGTCTCATTCCTAATTTAAATTATTTTCATACCTTTCAACGGGAATGAGATATAAGAGAGTTCTTTTAATGAAGAAACAAGATCCAAAGGGCAAGAAATTTTAATCTTCTATACTTTGATTCACCCCCCCAGAATATTCAACCTAGTGGACCTAACAATTGGAATTATAGGGAAAGGTTAAAATTCAAAGGTCATATCTCAAAAAATGGAGGTGGTCAATCATAAAGGAATTCCAATCTTTGATGGAAATAATTTTTAACTAAAGAAGAATTAGATTATCACTTCTTCCGATCATTAGGAATTAATGTCTTCATAGTAGCTATGCATGGAATATCATCTGACATCAATAGTGGTGCTTTATTAGAAGTTGAAAGAATATAATTGGATGTTGATTCTAAATTTATCAATGCTTTAGGGGGATCCCTATAAAATTTAATTTATACTAAGGTGATGTTCTGTAAAACATCACTTGGTATGTGGGAAAAATTGCTGATCATTTATGAGGGTGACACAAAAGTCCGAGAAGCAAAGGTGTAGGTTCTATTGAAAAAGTATGAGGATCTCAAAATGAACCCTAATGAGGATGTTGATTTATTATTTTACAAGGTAAATGTTATTGTGGAAGAAATATGGGGTCTTGAGGAAGTTATTGAAGACATAAGTATTGTGAAATGTATCTTAAGGAAACTTCCACCATGGTTCAATCTGAAAGTTTTAGTATTGGAAGACAAAGAACTAAAAGAGATTAAACTAGATAACCTACGCATTACCCTTGAATCATATGAAATGAGAAATGATGATAATGATGCAGTGGAAAAGGGGAAGTCCAAAGAAGTGGAATTCAAGGCCATGAAGAATCTCTCTATTGAAGGTAGACCTGAGGAGGAAAATTTGGATGATGTCACGTAATTTCTCTTCTTAAATATACAAATGGGAAAAGGGAAGTTCAAAGGTAAAAGGTTATTGAATACAAAATCAAAATTTAGACATGATATCATCTAAATGGTAAGGATACTGAGAAACTATTAACTCTCTATTTGACATCAGGAAAGAATATCATATAGTAAAAAAATAAGATTACCATTTGAGTATAGTGGTTTGGTAGAACAGAATCACCAATCAACTCTAAATGGTAAGGCTGGTATGGGGATTTATATAAAACAGAAATAAGTTATGGTTCAAGTTAGACCACAAACACCCACTCCAAGACTGAATATTGATTTGGGTATAAAGAATAATATGACGATTCTGAGAACCTAAGGCACAACTAGTGGTGCATCATTTCCAAACAGTAATATACCTCACATAAGATTCTATTGTTGTGGTAAGATGGGAAAATCTCCAAATGTATGTTCTATAAAAAGAGTTACCAAAGGGAACAAGACTAACATAGGTGGTCGTACAGAACTCCAAATTCCAAGTCATCATTTGATGGTATTTTTTAGGTCTAATGGACTTGAACATATGGATAGATATTCCACATCAACAATGAAGAGGAATGTGCCAAGAAAGACTAAATTTTTTCATAAGAAGCATCCAAATGTATCATCATGAGAACTAAAAATTAAAAATCAATTTACATCTCTATAAGTTGAAGTTGTTCCATCATATAATGAGGAATATTGAGATTATCATTCTATTTCAGGTATGATTTCAATGATTTGGGTAAAAAAGAAATGGGATGAGCAGGCAATGGTTGTAGAAAGTGCATTCAAGTCATTAAATCACACTGGGATATGGATCATTGATAGTGGATGCACTTACCGTATGATAGGAAATAAGGATCTAGTGATCAGAATCAGGTACGATAAAGAAGGTATCATAAGATTTGGTAATGACGAGGAATTGAAAATTATTGGATCTAGAAAATCCATGTTTGGAGGAAAAAACATGAGATGAGCAGATGTATTGGTAGTTGAAGGGATTAGTAAAAACTTATTTAGTGTGAGTCAATTGTGTGACTTAGGGAATTCCATATGTTTTTCCAAGAAATTATGCATCATCAAGGAAAAGGATGATTTTTTTATGTTGTAAAGAAAGCGTACAAAAGGGAATATCTACCTCATGAGTTGAGAAGAAGATATGTGCTTCCTATCCAAGGATGAAGAAAACAAGTTATGGAATAAGCGTCTTGGACACATAATCCAAACATCCTTGGTATATATGGTGAAATATTATACTTCTTGAAATCTCCCTAGATTATCACATGATTATAATCATATGTATGATACCTTCCAATAGGGGAAGATCATTCTAAAGACATATAATCCAAAAGAACAAAATTAAATAATATTTCTTGAGTTGGGGCATATTAATGTGTGTGGGACAATTTTTCAAAGGGATATTTATTGGAGGATATATTATGTTATCTTTATTTATGATTATAATGGAATGGAATGGGTTTCAATAATCACCCACAAATATGAAGTGTTCTTTTTTATTACAAGATATCAACGAGAATGTGAAAAGATACATGGTCAAAAAATATGGAAAATTTAAACATATAATAGAACATAGTTCACAAACACCCAAGTAAAGGATTATCTTGAGAAACACGGGATAATGCATCAGGTTTTAGTGGTAAGAACTCCACAGAAAATGGAGTAGTTGAGAGAAGAAATCATATTTTTAACAACATTTCTAGAACAATTATCATTCAGAAAGTCATTTTTAAGAAATTTTGGAAAGAAGCAGTGATGATAGAAGTATACACTTAAAATAGAGTTTTACTTTTTTATGAAAGATGATATGACTCCATATGAGTTATGGTATGGAATGAAGCCATCATTGAGGTATTTTTGAGTCATCAAAAGTAAATATTTCATTCTCAATAAGAAGAAACATAGGAAGTTAGAATCCCAGGGGAATGAAGGGATATTTCTTAGATACACAAAGAAAATAAAATCATATAAATGATTTAATAAGAGGCGAGGAAAGATAGTTGAAATTAATGATGTGAATATAGTAGAGAATGAAAAAATTATTCAGCAAATACATGATCTGACTCCGAAGTATAGTGATGAAGAGATGATAAGTTCAGGAGATGCTCTAGCTCCATAAAATGATTTAGAAGAAGACTCATATGATGAGAATAAATTAGTGTCTGCCCAGAGGCTAGTGAGAAGAGATGAAATTGATAGGAAAAACATAATTGGTGATTAGACATCACCAGTGCAGATAAGGATAATGAAGACTCTACAATAAGAATCATAATTATCATAGGTGGAGCCTAAATTTTTTGATGAAGAAGCTTGAGATGAGAACTGTCTTCAATATATGAATGAAGATATTGGCCAAATTGAAATGGATCAATCATGGGATATTGTTTCAAGACCAGAAAACAAGAATGTCATATGGATAAAATGGGAATTTCTAAACAAAATGAATGAAGACAGTGTTTTGATTCAAAACAAAGCATGAGTTTTTTGGAAAGGGTACTCCCGGATATAGGGTATAGACGTCGATGAAATATTTCCACCTGTTGCAAGTCTGGATAAAATCAGATTATTCTTTTCCATAGTTGTGAATAGAAATTTCAAGGTTTTCCAGATAGACATCAAGTCATAATTTTTGAATGGAGTACTAGAGGAAGAATTTTATATTGAAAAACCAGATGGGTTTCTCATTCATGAATATGATAACATATTTTTTCGGCTAAAAAAGGATTTATATAGTTTTTAGCAAGCACCAAGAGTATGGTATTAAAGGATTAATCCATTTCTAAAGAATCTCAATTTCCAGCGTGGTGGAGTTGATTACAATTTTTATTTCAACGATGACTAAAGTAAAAGGATGATGGTTCTAGTTTATGTCGATGAAATAATCTTTGGTGGATCCGATGAAGCACAATGCATATATTTTTATGAATTCATGAAATGCGAGTTCGAAATGTCGATTCTTGGTGATATGAAATTTTTACTTGGTTTACTGGTGATGAAAGGAAGGAATTTAACTTTTATTTCTCAATATGAATATGCCAAAGAGGTTTTGAGAATGTTTGGAATGGATAATTCCAAATAGATTAATACTATGGTTGCTACCTAGTTGAAACTATCATTGGATGTTGAAGACAAGGCAACTAATATCATAGAATATAGAAAAATCATTGGAAGTATGTGGTAACTGACAGGGAAAAGGCCTGATATTATATTTTCCACATGATAAGAAGAAAGGTATAAAAGAAATTCCAAGTAGAGGCACATTATTTGAGTGAAAATAATACTTCATTATATCATAGAAACATTGGATTTTGGATTAGTTTACATTGAAAAATCTCATCTAGAGTTTTAAGGATATACAGATGTAGATCAAGCCGATTTAGAGTATAGAAGGAAATAAATGTTTGGAGGTGCCTTATATCTTAGTGGATTGTGTTTTCTTTTTGAGAAAGAAACAAGATCTAATTTCACAATACACTATAGAATCTAATTATATTGCAGCTACTCAACCATTTACACAATTACTATGGATGAAGCAACAACTTGATGATATGGGAGTTGAAGTGAAGTATCTGATCAGAATCCATTATGATAATTCAAGTTCTATAAATTAGATAAATAATCCAGTCCATCACTCAAAAAAATAACATTGAAATCAAATATCATTTTATCAAGGAGAAAATGGAGAAAGGGCTTGTGAAGTTTGAGTATGTGCCAAAAGAACACCAAGTTGCTAACATTCTTATGAAGGCCTTACCCAAAGAATCATTTGAAAGAAATAGACTGGATCTGGGAGTCCAATCGACTCCCCGTACTTGAAAAAGTGTGTATGTGGGACCCCATCTCCTCTAGGTATGGAGTGTTTTCCCTAATATACTGATATGTATTCTGTAACCTATTGCAGACAACCTTGAAGTGCCCTTTGGGTTCGTTGACAAAGGGGGAGAAAGTGTGTCTATTCTAGAGGGTGAAAAGACATGGGGAGAAGCTGTTAGGTGGACCAGTGAGATATGGGGAGTTGGAGCTGAGCTAAAGCTATTTGGAGAAGATGTAACATAGGGGGAGTATTAAATATGATGATTCTAGAAGTGAATAATCATATATTACATATCATGACATCTGAGGTTCGTGATGAAAATAGGTGATTGGTTTCAAGAGTTGGTGTCAAGAATAAAGTGATTTTTTGATGAAATTTTCATTATACTCTTATTTATCATGTCGATCATGGATCATGTGGGCTTATAGTATATGATGAGTAAATCCTTGATCGCTATCATAATCAAATGAAGTGAATGGTTGTTGAAGATGGAAGGAGTTTTAACGAGGTGTGAAAATGTGAAGAATTGTTATGATAAGACCTTTCAACTAACCCAAAGTGGGATTTTGTTTGGAAAAAATCCCTCAAGGTGTTCTCTCAATATGTTTTGGGTGGGATTTTATTTTTTTAGGAAGGCCAGATGACCATGAATGAGTATTGTTGGTGTTTTCTGAAGACAAGTTTTTAAGGTGATGCAGTCTCTCAGTGTTTTCAAAATTTTTGTACCTCAAAATTGGGAGTTTATGTTTGGAAAAGGAAGGTTTTACTCATATGAGTAAATTGTAGGAATAAATTCGAATAAAAATGAAAAAATAAGGGAACTATGTACCTTGGAACATGATCTGCATACCATGTTCGGGAACAGTTCGTGGTTGTATACTAGGCAGCGGGAATGGTGTGCGGAGTGGCGAAAATTGTTCGTGGCAACAGTTTGTGGAAAAGGGTGTGAAGTTTGCGGAAGATGTGATGGTTCATGGGATGGTATAGGAGAATGGATCCACATAAGAGAAAAGTTAGTACATAGACCACCATGGAAAAATGGTTCATAAAATGGGTGTGGTTTGCGGCAGGAGGATCAATATATGGTGGAGGATGTACAAAATCAAAGATTTGGTAAATCTTAGATTAGTATATTTTTTGGATATCTTTTACTATATAAGGATCTCTGATTCCACTGATGATAAGGGAGAAAAAATATCATTAGACAACACCTCTTTGCTGTGGGAATTCGGTGAAGTATGAAAGTGTTATGTGGGAAGCGATTCCACAAAGGCTAAAGAAGTTTGCAGAACAATTCATGAAAGTTTTTTTGCGGGATGTTGTTTTTTTCAAAGAAAGAAAAGTCTATAGAAGAATAATGTGGTGTGTGGAGGGGGAGATCTAGTACACGGAAGATAAGAGATTCTACAAACAAAGAACAATTTATGGACAAAGGTTTATTCACAGAAGATGTTCAAAGAGTCGGTATGTGAAGGTGATATGCGACAGAAAAGGAAGAGGAGCTCGCAGATGAAGGGCAATTTGTGGAAGTGACAGAGGTACACAAAAGAGGTGTTCCACCTACCATACCCAATACACAATACGTGGTAGGAGAATTTTGTTCACAGAACACGCAAGGAAGCTTGTAATAGCTTTAAATCAATTTGATAAAGTATCTTCTGGTATCTAACAATACCTAGGAAGGTGGATTTCATATGTGGGTGAAAAAGAGACTTCAACATAGAATTTACCAAATTTTTGGGATGTAAGAATTCATTAAAATTAGTGGACCTACATGTCCATTAAATGTGTTTGAAATACAAGTCTATAAACTGTGAGTGGATTTATTTACAAGAGAAATGAGAAAATAAATAGGAATACAATGATTATTTCCACCAGAAGTGCGCCCGAGAAAGAGGCATAGGGAGTAACCCTTTGGAATGCAGTGAGAAGACCCTAAACCATGTAAATCTAGTGATCCTAGGCATAAAAGATCTATCCTGAACAATGTACTCAATATTGGTAGTGAGCCTTAGTGAATTTGGTACATCGGTACACCATCGTTGTTTTCTCCTTGGACAAAGTCGAGTGAGGGTGAACCGAGTAAAAATTTTTGTGTCTCATGCATGATTTAAATTATCTTCATATTTTCAATGGGAACAAGAGATAAGAGAGTTTTTTTAATGATGAAACAATATTTGATGGGGAAGAAATTTTAATCTGTCATACCTTGATTCACCCCCTATCAGGGTATTCGAACGAGTAGACCTATAAAATGGTGATGTGAAATGATCAATAAGTGTTATATAAAGTGGAGGATATCATGAGAAAATGAAGAATAATCAATATGGTATAATCGACATGAAAATATAAATATCTTAAAACAAATTCCATTTAATAAATAACCTTACTATCATGATTAGATAAGGAATAATCAATATGGAAAGGTAAATAACTGAACAAAAATTAAACTTAAATAACATGAATATCATGAATAAAAATGGACTAATCAATGTGGAAAGGTAAATAAATGAACATGAATTACATTTAAATAACTCTAATATCATAAATAGATAAGGAATAATCAATATGGAAAGGTAAATAACTAAAAACACATTCCAATTAAAAACTTTTTGAGAATGAAATGCATCAAGATATAATATCATTATGAAAATATCATGGATAATAATAACTGAATTCCTATGAAGGAAATTCCTAATTACTAGACATCATGATTTTAGGATTTATGATACATTTACTATCAAGACCCTTCACAAGAAATTTTAAAATTATGGGTAAAAACCCTTTTAATTATAGATTACTATTTTTCTTCATTAGACTATTGATGCATCAGGGGGATATATAATTCTGAGACCACCCATCACTACATTTCCCAAGTAATCATCTTATAATGAATAATCAATTTAATTCATGAACAATGTGTCTTATCATCAAATATCTATATTGAGTAAAGGATATAAGTTTGTCAATATTTCCCTAGATAAAAATATAACATTCAATTTAGAACACCATGTGAATAATTGATATACCATTTAATATAAAAAATATCCATGATAAATAATATTGATATTTAGGGGAAATTTATTTTCCAACAATGACAACAAAGTGAATATTTCAAGGGAAAGTTACCAACTATAAAAATGAATCATGAAAGTGAATTTCAATACTTTATTTGATCAAAACAATCATAAAACATCTATAGAATGAATTATTATAGTATCAATACAAATATCCCTAGTGTATTATATGTAAAATAAAGGGTTATTGTTGTTGAAAAATAAAAATGGCATAAAAATGTAATTAAAAATATTCTTGAAGAAAATATCCCTTTTTTACTTTGAAAATATTTTTAAAACAAAATGATCACAAAATATTTTGAAAATATTTTTCTTTGAAAATAACCTTTGTAACCTATAAAGGAATCTTTAAAACATTGATTGGTTTTGATGATAATAAATTTTATGCATGTCGTACACATTATAACAAATATTCCTTTCACATTTTCGATAAAAGATAAATAATCCTTGTTTTGGAAGATGGTATGAAGATTCCTTGGTTTTTTTGTCAATAGTTAAACATGATTAGAAATTTATTTAATAAATAATTTGTAAAATATTAAAAAAATTAAACATTTTTTGAAAATATGGTTATGGAAGAAAAGGGGTTTTCGACTGAGGAAATAAAGAAAGTCAGATTTTATAAAAAAACATTTTATCAAGCAATTGAAGTACCCAATACTGAAAAAATACTATTATTACATGAAAAATTCATCAATAACCTAATGATAAGAAAATTAAATTGGTTTATTATAAAATGATAAAATGCATTCCTTTAATTTAATTTCAATAATAAAAAAATCCTATTAAAATGATATTATGATAAAAAACCCTTAAAAATATCATAACATTGATGTGAGAATTAACCAATGAATTTATTATGTATACAAAATTTAAACCAATGTAAAATAAGTGGATATAAAAAATAATAAATTCAAAATTAAATAAACACATTATCATAAAATATAAAAGAAAATGAGGAAGAAATATAATCAAATGAAAATAAATTAAGTTATGAAATTATTTATAATATGGTTACTTTTATGTCAACTAAACTTGGATAAAATAATTTAAAATTAAACATAAAGTAATATTTAGTAATAATTAATCATGATATTACATTTAAAATTGTAATTATATACACCATATAAAATAAAATAGGTGTATAACATTACAATATTCCTCAATGAAGGGAAATTGAGACGAAGTCCCTTACAATGATCATAAGGTTGAAGTGAGAATCAATGAATAGATTATGTGTATCAAATGTAAAAAAAAATAAGTGGAAATAAAACATAATATAGTAAAAAGTATTTACATACATAATCTTATCATGTCAAATAAAACAAAGATGTAATATAATCCAATGAAAAGAAATTGAGTTACGAAATTCTTTACCACTTGATAATTTTCAAGTCAAATCCCATTAGATGAAATAATTCAAAATAAAACTTAAAATAAGATTATGTACGAAGTATTCATGATATTACATGTGAAATGGGTGGTATTTACACCATATAAAATAAATTAGTCACTCAATAATATAATATTTCTTATTGAAGGGGAATTAAGATATGTCCCTTACTTCATGATTCCTTTTAGTTTAACGCACTTTAAAAACCATTATAGTGTTTTTAAAAAATTTATTAACATATAACATGACCATATTAATATTTATAATATCATATATGATCAATTTATAACATCTTATCACCTGTTCATTAATAATATTTCATTATTATTATTCTTTTGAGTGATAACTGTCTTGTTTTCTCATGTATGTTTTAACGTTAAAGTTACGGTTCTTGAGGATATTATTTAGTTAAATAATATATAGAATTGTATTAATGTTATATATATCATTTTTTCATTATATAAAATTTTATAATGATTATTGAAATTTTAACATGGATAATGGATCACATCACTTTGTGGAGATGGTAGGTTGTACGTACGCACGAGTGACATTATCATTTCCATAACGGGTGAAAGAGTAAGGAAGTATGTGATATATTAATTTTATATAATCAATATCATATTATATTTATCAAATATATTCATTAAATTTATTTTTATTAAATTCTATGAAATTCATAAGTGAAAAACGAATCACATCGCTTCGTGAGGTGATAGGTCGTCGTACACACGAGTGGTGTTATCGTATTTTAAATAGAATGGATAATATAAAGGTATATGTCATATTATAATTATAAAATTATAATAATATAATAAATATTATATATATAAACACATTAAACCCATATTTATATACAACTATGAGATGTGCTGATGGAAAATAAGTTATATCGGTTCATGAGGTGATTGTTTGTCGTACACATGATCAGTGATTTTATTTCTCATTTGATGGAGAAGGAGATGGATATAGGTCATTACCTAAAAATAATAACATAAAGTTATATTTTATATACTAGGTTCATTATAATACCATTATTTAATGGTATTTTATAGAGGTGGAAGTAGAAATAAAATAAAATTTCTTGTTTAAGAATGTTACCTCTTCTTCGGACTACTTCTTTAGGCTTCCACAAAAATCCTTCCCATGATAGATTTATGATCAAATAAAGGGATATAGGATAGTTTTAGGGGAGTAAAGAAGTTATTTAGTCAGGGATTGTGCAAAACAAAATGCTTTTAAAGTGTGAATAAGGGAGGAGAGAGGGTGGCCCTTTATAAGTGGGGGAGAGGACACACATGGAATTTTTGAAATGATACAATTATACCCATGTGTTTATCATGAAAAAAGCCTCAAGAATTGTAAATTTTAAACCATTATGGTTTATAAGGTCTATATTTCTAGAAAATTGTTTTTTTAAATCTTTGTAGAACATTTTAACCCTTATATTCTTAGATTAACCCTTGGTAAATCAGTTTTTAGCTTAACCGTGATAATTCATTTTCACTACTTTTACTTTTCATAAGGGTAAAAAATTAATTTGAAATTATTATATAATATAAATTATTATCTTTAAAAATTTTTAATCAATTTTTAAAAATTCAATCAACAGAATTGGTAGAATCCAATTTAAATTTATACCCACAAACACGATGAAAAAACGTGTTTCCAAAGAGAAAATTCTCAAAAGTATGGAAAGTTTTCATATTGAAATTGACAATAAAATTTATCAAATTATATTAAATTAGATAATTTTTATTATAATTTATCAGATTTTACATTAAAACAAAATTACAATTTAATTTAACTCTCAAAATAATTTAAATGAAAAGGAATTTTTCAATAAAAATATGTATTTTTCACTATTCATAAAAAAATGTAACTTCTCAGAAAAATATGAAACATTCACCCTAAGATAATTTTTATATTATTATTTAAAAAATGAAGTTAAATTTATCAAATACCATTTCTAAAATTATCAAAAAACAATTTTATCATAAGTGGGAAAGAAGCGACAAAACCATTTTCTTTGAAAAAATATATTTTTTCAGAATAAATTTATTTTTTATTTTAAAGGATTATTATTTTATTTATAATCAATAGATAATAATAATTTTAATAATTTAGTTTGTACTATTATTACCCTTTATTTTTATGTGTATTTTATAATGATATACTTTGTTATGGTTCATTTAGGCTTGGGGTTGCATGTTCCATAAGCTATCAAGATATCAAATTTAAATAAATATATTTTGTAGGCTATTTAAGCTCAATGTTGTGAATCACATAAGCTATCAAGAACAATTTTGTGATTTTAAAATCATGAGGATTTATATTCATCCTAAGATAATTTTGAAATGATGATTTCAAAAATGAATTTAATTTTATCAAATACATTTTCTAAATGTTTCAAAATTTAATTATAATATTTTCTCATGAAATGAAATAAAAATTATTTTTTTGAAGAAAACCTATTTTTGATGAATAAAATGAATTTTATAAAAATTGATTTATTATTTATAAAGAATTAATCAATAAATTTTTATTGATTAGAGGATATATATATTTCAAAATTTTGTTAATCATATTCATACCCTCCAATTAAATAACTTGGTTATAATGACCACATTTAAATAAAAATATTCAGGTTTAGTTTAAGTTTAATATTTCATATCTTATACTCTATCAAATATAGTATTTATTTTAAAATTTTAGGAAATTATGTCACTAGTTAAGGGTGAATTATGAATATATCCCACATGCTACCATCCAATGCATGTATGGGCTCTTCGAGTTTATAGTCATGCTATTTGATGTTATGAATACACTGAATTTTCTCATCGGGATCAGGAAATCCATGTTCTGTGAGTTCCTATACTGGTTCGTAGTCTTTTTCATTGATGAAATATTGATATACTGGAAGTTAGATGAGGAACATACCAATCATCTCAAATCTGTTTTGAAGGTCCTTCAAGGCCACAAACTCTATTGAAAATTTTACAAGAGTAAGATTTTGAAATGGGAGTTTCATTTCATTAGGAATGTGATGTCCTAGTAGGGTGTTTCAATGGACCTGTCAAAGATCAAGATAGTTGTAGCATCCCGAAAATTCCACATTTAATTTTATAAAATTGATTAGTTTATACAAAATAATAATAATATATATATATTGAGATGACATTCTTTGAAAATAAGAGTTGAAATTTGGTGTTTTAATTAATTTGATTATTAAATAATAATACTTGTAATTAATTTTACTTATTATTTATAGCTTTGAAAATTAATATTCTATAAACAAGTAACATTTTTTTAAAATAATATTTTAAAATAACTTTATTTATTTAAAATGGAATTTATTTTTATCAAAAATATTATTTAATGGAATATTTTAAATGATACTTATATTAACATAAGTTTATAATTAATTTTTTTTATAAATTTTTGATATGATATATATATATATATATAAATGAAATGTTGGTTTCTAATTATAAATTTTGAATAGATTATTTTTATTATAAATTTTGTTTCTTAAAACATTGAATTATTATTATGTATTATAACTATTTTAATAAAATATTACTATAAATATATTATGATAATTTTATTTGAATTAAATAAAAAAAAGAAAAAAGTTTTTTTTAAAAGAGGGGAACCAAGTTTATAGGGTGGTGGGGTTTCGTGTCATGATGCTTAGGGTTTCAGTGGCGATTCTTGAGGCATCGATCGGTTTTAGAGGGAGGTCTTCAAGCAGCTGTGGTTGGGAGTCCATCCATGAGGGTGAGTCGCGCAAAGAGAAGGGGTAACGTTAGGTCTCGATCAGAGAGGGATCTTTTTCCATGGGAGGTGCTGTGAGAGCTTAGACCAGGAGCACCGAAGATGAGCTATGTGGTCGACCTACCATGGGGGCATCGACCAAGGTGATCTAAGCTTCATCTTGTCCATCTATTTTTCATTTTATAGATCTGTTTTGATGAGGTTTGAGTTAGGTCTTTGTTTTATTTTCTGTAGTTTTAATATTACTATTGAAACCTTACCACGAGTTGTTTCGTAACCTGTTGTATTATTTCTTTACTTTCTTCTTCCAATTGATATCTGTTGATATTTTTCACAGTTATGTGAATCAAAATTTATCAATTTACAGTCAATTTAGTTATTTTTAATTGTTTATGTCAACGTTTTTTGAACAGGACTGACTTTGTTTTCCTATGGATTATATATTTTTTATATCATCGTTTTGTGATTTTTCTGGACAATTGATTTCCATGTATAAGCATCATTGTCCACTATTTTTTTCAATATTTGTGGTCCCCAAATGCCAATTCACTTGACATTCTATATTTTTATGTCATTGTTTATGAGTATGATTCCTTTAGATGTATATATTTTAAAGATATAAATTATATTCTAATGTCCCCTTCCTCAATCATCTTGCTTGACATGCTTATCTTTGGTCCACAAATCTACTATTTTCATATATTTATATATATTTATATCATTCATTTTGGTTATAAAAGGCTTGTTCCTTTGTGAAAATTGCAATTTGGAAAACCAATATGTAGTCCGGTGTGTTTGTGTCCAAGGAAATATAACTTTCATCATTTTCTCACCAGATGCAATGAAAATCCAGTAAGGGTGTATTAAATTAATTTCTGAATTTTGATACTTGATTTTGCATCAATTATGAAAGGGATCATCTTATAATAATTATATCTTGCATTTATAATTATCTAAATTTTTTTCAGATTTTTTTTTTAAAAAATTAGTTTTAATTTTTTGGTACTGAGAGTTTAGTTTCTTCATAAAATTTTATTTACATATAATTGTGTTCTATTTTAAGGAATTATATTATCATGTTCTGATGTTCCGAAGTAAGTGACTAATTTTTTTTAAATCCTTCCATCCATGAATTTATAATTTTTAGATGAATTTATTATATATATATATATATATATTTATCTCAAATTCCATGTTTTATACATATATGACTCCCAAATTTAGATTTTTAGAATTTAAATTCATGACATATATAGAAAGATAAATGTATAAAATCCCAAGCTTTTGTTCATTATACATAAATATATATATAAGTAATAATTTTCAAATTCTACAACTAATTTCATCAAAGTGATGTAAGTGGGTGAAATATATACATATATATTATACAAGTTATTATATATATATATATATATATATTCAAAAATGAAGTTTGAAAATGGTTGTATTATATATATTTGTATAAGGATAAATGTTTACCATCGTTTTATCGCTATGTTCCAAAAAAAATGTGTATAACATGTCATCATGTTATATTAAGGTTAATGATGTCACATCTTCATACTATCATGGACATGTGTTTATGCATGACATCTACATCCTTTGCATTCATAATAAACTCATGTTTTCAAGTTAAATTTTAAGTCTTATTTCCAAGATTTTCAAGCACATGATTTTTGTCAAGAATTGAAATGTTTTATTTGAGATATTTATTTATAATTATATTGGTGAAATAAAATTTTTTATTATGATCAATTATTTATATAAATATAAAATTTATTCCATGGAAGAAATATTATATACATGGATAGTTTATGAAAAGGTGGTATGGAAAGAGTTTTGATTATAACCAAACTCTCAAGTGATATGCAATGAAAGATCATATATTTATGTATGTACATACTTAAATATAAATATTGTGTGAATGTTTATTTTAATAAAGTGACATGTTTTCAAATTAGAAACTCCAGTTAAAATATATATAAATAAAGATAGCTTAAATTTTTTTTAGAAAACCTGACAGATGATCGTTGTAAATATATAAGGGAATTGTGGAGTGAACCCAACCATCACTATGTGGGTAGGTTCAGACATCCTTCAATGATTCAAGTGAGCTCGGAATAGTGTTACGTTTTTAGAAGCTTACGTATTATTTTTACAAAAACTCTAGAATATGTTTAATGTAGTTTTCAAAAGTAATTATTTTCTAAGTGATATAGTGTTTTAAAAACGTAAGAAATTTCAAATAATGTTATAAAAATGATATTTCCAAATGTATTGTCGAAGGTGTTTTTAAAAGAATATTTTTTAAAAAGGGATTTATCAAATCTTCTAAAACCCCTTACTGGGAAATTTAACACTCATCCCTTTTTTTAAAATTATTTTCACAAGTCAATTTGAAGTCCAAAGTTGGAAATCATCATTTTTGGGTGAATGGAAGCGAAGTTAGACTTTGTGGGTTTAATTTTATTACAACTCAAATAAATTGTATTCTTGTATCTAAATCTTTATAACCTAGACTGGAAAAAGGTCATCTGTTATGTAATGTTTAAGGCTGCATCCATACAGTTGGTATCATAGGAACAATTTAGTAATCATTGGATATTAGATGTTGTTGAGTCAAGAAGTTTAAGAGTCCTAGTGTTTTTTCTTAATTCTAATTACGGAAATTCAAAATTGTTTTTAGTCAGAAAAAATGAATTTTGAGAATGTGATTATTTTGAGGGGGGGATAATGTAACAACCTAGAAATTCCACATTCAATTGTATACAATGGGTTATTTTATACAAACTAATATATATTATTATATTTGAGATTATTTTTATTGAAAATAATACTTGAAATTATGTGATTTAATTAATTTTATTAAACAGTAATAATACTTATAATTAATTATACTTATTATTTATAGTTTTCAAAATTAATATTATAGAAACAAATATCATTTTTCTTTGTTTAAAATAATATTTTAAAATAACCGTATTTATTTAAAATTGAATTTAGTTTTATCAAAAATATTATTTAATGGAATATTTTAAATGATAATTATATTAACATAATATTATAATTAATTTATTTTTATAAGATTTTGATATTATATATATATAATGTTGGTTTTGAATTATAAAATTTGAATGTATTAATTCTATTATGAATTTTGATTCTTAAGACTATGATTTAATATTATGTATTATAACTATTTTAATAAAATGTTATTATAAACATATTATGATAATTTTATTTGAATTAAATAAAAAAAGGGGAAAACATTTTTTTTAAAAGAGTGAAACTGAGTTTATGGGGGGGGGGGTTTGTATCAAGATACTTAGGTTTTCAGGGGAGAGGCCAGTGTATCTAATCAGTTTTAGAGGGAGGGCTTTGAGCGGCCGTGGTTGGGGGCCAGTTTGTGAGGGTGATTCATGAAATGAGGAGGGGTCATGTTAGGCCTCGATCGGAGGGGGAGCTTCGTCCATGGGGGGCACTATGATAGATTCGACCAGAAGCACCAAATCAGAGATATTGGGGTCGACCTACAATAGGGGATTCGACCAATGTGATCCAATCTTTGTCTTGTCCATCTGGTTTTCATTTTCTAGATCTGTTTTGAGGAGGTTTGAGTTAGTTCTTTGTTTTATTTTCCAGAGTTAGAATCTTACTATAGAAACCTTACCACAAGTTGTTTCTTTATTTTAAGTATGATATTTTTACTTTCTTATACCAATTGATATTTGTTGATCTTTTTGTGGTTCTGTGGATCAAAATTTATCAACCTATAGTCAATTTAGTCATTTTTCATTGTTTCTATCAACTTATTTTGAGCAGGCATGTCTTTGTTTTCATGTGGATTATATATTGTTTATATCATCATTTTTTTTTGGATGAGTGATTTCCACCAACAAGCATCATTGTCCACTGTTTTTATCAATCTTTGTGGTCCGAAAATAACAATTAACTTTCAATTATATATTTTTATTTCATTATTTATGAGTTTTTTTCCTTTGGATATATCTATTTCAAAGATATAAATTATATTCTATTGTCTCCTTCCTCAATCAGCATTCTTGACAAGCTTATCTTTAGTCCATGGCTCTACCATTTTTATATATTTATATATATTTATATCACTGGTTTTGGTTATAAAAGGATTGTTCCTTTGTACCAAATCTAATTTGGAAATCTAATATGTAGTTTGGTGTGTTTGTGTCTAAGGAAATAGAACCTTCATCATTTTCACACCTGCTACAATGAAATTCACATAAGGGGGTGTTAAATTAATTTCTGGATTTTGATACTCTATTTTGTATCAATTCTGTAAGAGATCATCTTATAAATTAAGTCTTTGATTTATAATTATCTAAATTATTTTTATAAAATATTTTTTTTAAATTGCATTTTAATTTTTAGATACTAAGAGTTTAGTTTAATATTTAAAATTTATTTACTTATAATCGTGTTTTGTTTTAAGGAATTATATTATCATTTTTTGATGTTCCAAAGTAAGTGACTACTTTTCTTTAACCTTCAATTCATGAATTTATAATTTTTTTAGATGGATTTATTATATATACATCGATCTCAAATTCCATCTTTTCTAAATATGTGACTCCCAAATTTATATTTTTAGAATTTTAATTCATGACATATACAGAAACATATATATATATATATGAAATCTCGATCTTTTTTTCATCATACATAAATATATATAAGTAATAATTTTCAAATTCTACAACTAATTACTTCAAAGTGACGTAAGTGAGTGTAATATATTCATATATTTTATACAAGTTATGTAATATACATATATATATTCATAAAAGAAGTTTTAAAATGGGTGTATTATATATATGTATATAAGGATAAATGTTTACGATAATTTTGTCACTATGTTTCCAAAAAAATGTGCATATCATGTCATCATGTTATATTAAGGTTAATGATATTGAATATGCAAACTATCATTTCCATGTGTTTATGTATGACATCAAAATCCATTTTATTCATAATAAACTCATGCTTTCAAGTTAAATTTTTTGTTTTATTTCCAAGATTTTCAAGTGCATGAATTTCTTCAAGAATTGAAATGTTTTATTTAAGATGTTTATTTATAATTATATGGGTGACATATAATTATTTATTATGATCAATTATTTATATGTTTATAAAATTTATTCCATGAAATAAATATCAAATACATGTACAATTTACGAAAAAGGCTGTATGGTAAGAGTTTTGGTTGTAACCAAAATCACAAGTGATATGCAATGAAACTTCATATATTTATGTATATACATAGATAAATATAAATATTGGGTGAATGTTCATTTTAATGTAGTGAAATGTTTTCAAATTAGAATGTTGAGTGAAAATATATATAAATAATGAAAGCTTAAAATGTTTTCAGAAAACCTAGCACATGATTGTTGTAAATATGGAAGGGAATTGGGGAGTGAACTCAGCCTTCACTAAGTGTGTCGGCCCAGACAACCTTTTTATTCAAGTGACCTCAGAATAGTGTTTTTTTTCAGAAGTTTGTGTATTTTTTTTAGAAAAATGATGGAATATGTTTAAAGAAGTTTTCAAATGTAATTATTTTCTATGTGATATAGTATTTTCAAAATTTAAGAGATTTCAAATAATATTATAAAAATGATATTTCCAAATGTATTGTCAAAGGTGTTTTCCAAATAATATTTTTTGAAAAAGGTATTTTTAAAAGCATATAGAACCCCATACTAGGAAATTTAATGCTCATCCCTTGTTTTAAAATTATTTTCACAGGTCACTTTGAAGTCCAAAGTCGGATGTCATCGTTTTTGCACAGGCGGAAGCGAAGTTCAATTTTTTTGGTTTCATTTTTTTACAACTCTGATAAATTTTAAACTTGTATATAACTCTTTAAAACATATATGGGAAAAATTTCCTCTATTGTGTAATGTTTAATTCTAGGTTATTACAAAGATTGTTTCATTAGTTTCACCCAGAATGTGAGAGAGGTTTATAATGTTCTCAAACTTTCAAGCTATTACTAGAGGTTCATATACAATATCTCATAAATTAAGGCCCCATTTATAGTTTTTAAAATAATGTAATAGGCATTTATCTATACTGATCAGTGTCAGGCAGTGTTTGACTTCCTGTAGTGGAGATTTATTTGTGCTCCATTCCTTCAGTTTCCAGTGGAGGGGATGATGTTTGAGGTGTTCTATGATGTATATCATCTAGGATTTGGGAGAGTCTTGATGTATAATAAGGTATTGATCCCTTAAGGGTCTATGATGTTAAAAAATCATGATAATAACTATACTATCCATTATTTGGAGCTAGAAATGGTTGTGTTTTCACCGAATCTATGGTAACATTTCCTCATTGGAGAACACTTCATGGTCTTCAACCATCACAGAAGCATGAGGTATATATTTTCTCAATTTTACCTAAATCTATGGAAATAAAGGTGTATAGAGTTTCTTCAATATTATGACTTTGAGATCACTTTAAAATTAGGAAAGGGTAATTTCATGTATGATGCATTGATCATGAATTCAAAAAGTGATATTGTTTATTATTTTGAGGATACTTTAAGGGAAATGGGTGATTTGGAAGCCCTGTTCATAGATGAATGGGTGTTTTATGGTGGATGTTTATTTTATGAGGTGATAGTGTATTATTTTAGGATAGTAAAGGTGGAGGATTCTCAGTGAAGAGACTCAAAGGTAAAGGTGATGTACAGACACATTGGTCATGGTGATTCCCTTGAGTGATAGTTAGAACAAGATATTATTTCATGGGAGGTAGTTTATTTTGGTGGAGATGCATGGGGGATTCCTTTTCCAGTTTCATGTATCAACTTTTGTGGTAAACCTATGAGTACCTATGATGTGTCATTTTTTAGGATTAATTTATATTGGATTAGGATGAAATAGCTAGAGGTAGAGTTTTTGATCCAATGTATGGTTTTCCAATTTTTAAAGTATGATAATCATGTTCCTAGTGATCTATTGTAGCCCTCGGATATTCTTGAGTGAAAGTAGGATGAAATATTTATGGAAATCATCACAAGATTACCCCAAGATCAAGGATGATTTGATACTATCTGGGTAATAATGGATAAGTTGATGAAGTTATCTCACTTCCTAACAATCATGTATTTGTTCTCCATCAATTTCTTGGAAAATAGGTACATGGATGAGGTTGTGTGACAAAATAGATTTCTAAGGACCATTTTATCTGACAGGGATGCTCATTTTACCTCGTGATTCTAAAGAGGATTGTAGAATTATTTTATCACTCAGTTACACTTTATAACTACTTTCCACACTCATATCGACGAAAAAAATAGAGTGGCATATCTAGATAATGGAGGATATATTTCGGGCATGCATCTTGGATGATATTAGGAAAAGCACTTGAACTTGGTTGAGTTTTCTTATAATAATAATAATAACTAATATTCCATTTCTAATTTGATATATTATATGGGTAGCTATTTCGTTCTCCATTATGCTGGAAAGGGGCTGGGGAGTCATTAGTTCTTAGTCTTGATGTGGTTCCAAGAATGACTGAGAAGATCCATTTAGTTAGAGGGTGGATGAAGGCAGTCAAGGACCGGAATAAGTCTTATGATGATAAAAAGAGGAGGACCTTATAATTTTTAGTGGGGAACCATGTGTTCTTATGAGTCTACCCTCATTGGAGGTAGAAAATATTTGGTAGGGGAGTAATCTTTCTCCCTAGTTCATCAGGCATTTTGAGTTGTTGGGGAATGGTTGTGTAGAAGAATATCAGTTGGTTCTTCCAAAATTGTTGGATAGGATCCATTATGTATTCCATGTTTCTTATCCTTATAAATATATTCATGATGAATCCCATGTCATTGACTATGTATATTTGGATATCAAGGGTGAGACGACCTTTGTGGATAGTCTTGTAGAGATCTAGGATAGTCAAGAGAATGTGTTATGTGGTTGAACAATCCCCTTGGTTTGGGTGTTGTAAAGGCATGGTGGCTTGGAGGAGAGTACTTGGGAGAGAGAGAAACAAATTCATGCCCATTAATCATATCTATTTTACGTTTTTACAGATTTTTTCCTTGATGATGTGATGATTTAATATTGTTGTTCTTAGGAAATTGTATTCTACCATTAATCATGTGATGTGTCTTAAATATTTTTAAATATGAATAGGGTAATACCCCTTAATAATCAAGTTGTGTTATATTATGGAACATTTTAAAGATGTGTGGGAAATTCAGTTTCACCCAAAGTGGATAATATCTTGATATGGTGAAATTTCTTGATTTGTGTGCTTGGGGATGTGTTGTGTGATAATTGTGATAGTTGTTGTCTTGGGATACGTGGAGGCTATAATGGTTGTTTGGAAATGTAGTGTATTATGAGTCATAGAAAATGATGTAGTTATGTGGTTATGTGGGATGTTTTGTGGATGTTTTCAGCTTATAATGGTGTGTTTAGTTAGTGTTTTAGTTACAATGAGATCTCTGAGAGGTATCTCATGGGATGTTTGTTCAGACCATTCCCTTCCTTTTGTTCACCAGGTTTGTTTCTATTATAAAGGTAAATAATTTTTTGATAGGTATCTTATGTAATGGTCTGAACCTTCTGACCCATTACTTTGTGGTAATTATGGTGATGGAGATGTCTGCGGGATGTTCTTAGGGAATTAGAGGAAAAAATGGGAGTTGTAAATAAAAAAATTCATCTGAGAAGGATTCTACAGTATGTAGGGTTGTACTACAGTATAAGGGGTGTAACTACAACATGAAGAGGCTTGTTTCAGTATAATGTCTTAGAGGATTACTTTTGTGGTTTTGTAAAATAATATACAGCTATGTCCTGGTCACCATGTTATGGCGTGGTTCCCATGCTATGGAATAGAGTCCTAAAGGGGTGGATTTTGTGGTTCTATCAATTTCAGGGTAGTTAAAATGTAGAACATGGTTGTGGGGTGTTCAATTATTAGAGAATGGGTTTTTTTTCATGATGGTCTTAGTTACTCCATAGTCCCTCTCATAGTATTTTTGGACATGTAGTGTGGACCTTGCTATGTTTATTGGGAGTGAATTTGACCACACCAGCAGTGGATTACTCCCTTCCCTTATTATAAAACGTTATCATTGTTTAAAATTTTTATACTCTAGTGAGGGATATTTCACAATGGTATTATTTTTTCAAACTACTTATAAAATCCAAAACCCCCCTGAACTCTGTCATTATTCTGAATTTTCTCTCAATTCTTGGGTGACCCAAGTGCATCCTTAGTAGGACTTTTAGATCCTTTTCATTGGCCATAAACCCCATCCTTGGGATATCAATCCTTGGTGGTTTTAGGGGATTTTCCGCTTTATTTTTCTATATTTTCTCCATATAAATGAAATGATTAGTCATAGTGATGTATTGGTAAGAGAATGATGTCGGATACTATGTTCTAGGCCAATCAAGATGCTCCCTATTATTGTGGTGCTTGATGGTCATGTTTTTCTTGTTAAAACTTTGTGAAACGGTTCAAAATATATTTGTTGAGTAGGTAATACTTCATCTTTATTCTAGTTTTACAAGTTGGATGGATCATGTTTTTTTTCATTTAGGAATACGACATGCATTAACTTAATAAATATAATCAATTAGTTATTTGAAATTCAAGGTAAAGGGAAAGAAAACGCATATTTTACCACATTTGATGTTATTGTTATTGATATTTTATATGATTAATTCCAGTTCTAAAAATCATGGTTTTTGGGAGTCTTGTTTCGTTGTAATTGATATGTCTGTGGAACCCTTTATTATGTGATTGTTTGATATCACCTTGAATGAAATGACTAATTGCTTACATATGGATAAAAAAATAGTTACCCATGGATAAATATTGGTTTGTTTGAGAGTGACCTTGAATGTAAATTAATGGAAGCACATGATCTTAATTTTGAATTATGTTTAATATCCCAATATTTTAAAATAAATACTATATTTGAAAGCATACAAGATATGCAACACACAGATTAAATGAACCCCAAAATATTATTATTTAAATGTGACCATTATATCCTAGCCATTGAATTATTGGGTATGAATAGTATTAACCAAAATTTGATATATATATATATATACGTGCTAATAAATAAGTAATAATTGATTAATTCTTAGGAAATAATCAATCATGTTTTAGTAAAGTCATTTTATTCATCCAAAATAGGTTTTCTTAAAAACAAATTTATTTCTTTTCATGAGAAATTATTATAATTAATTTCTAAAAAATTTATAAAATTTATTTGATAAAATTAAATTCATTTTTTAAATAAACATTTAAATATTATATTAGGGTGAATTTTTGATACTTTTCTAAAAAATTTATTTTTCTGATGAATAGTGAAAAAATACTAATTTTTTTATAACAATATTTTGTTTTAAACTATTTATAATGTAAAATTTTCTTTTGTGTTATTTTTAAAATATAAATAGTTATTTTTTATTTAAAATAATCCAATTAGAGTTTATGAATTTAATTTGATACTTGGATTTAGTATAAAAACATTTTATACCTAAAATGTATTTTTTTAAAACTATTTTCCATCATGTTTTTCTGATTTAATTTTAAATTAAATTCTTCCACTTATGTGTCCTAAATTTTAAAAAATTGATTCCATATTTGTAATCAATGAGTACACATTTATTAATTAGTTCCCTTTTATTTTTGAACATTATGAACAGTAACACTAGTATTTTTTATTACCATGATAAGTGTCAATCATATAATAAAGGGTTAAAAATAATACAATAAGGACTATAAAATGACCCTAAAAGTTGCCTTAACTTTATTAGATGAGTTTATTTCTTCCATAATCATAAATTGTTTGATTATATAACCTTTTTACATTTTTTATTATTACCCTTATCATATTTTTTGTAAAGAAAACTAAAAAATGTCACAATCTTGTTTTTAATAAATATAATATTTTTAACACATGGTTAAATAGAGGATATATTTAGTTATAGGTATTATTTTGAAATATAAATTAATTAAATTCATCATGGTAATTTATTTTTAATTTTTATAGAATAAATTATTACCTTAAATGCTTACACAACGCTAACACTATAATTATTCAATTAATGGAAAAATAAAATAAATGATATTAATTTTTTTAAAAGTAGTATAATTTGAAATAAATAATGTGAACTACTAATTTCATAGGTAAGAATAACATTTTTGGTATGTAATAAAATATTTTATTCATATTTCATTTTTTTTATGTCATAAAAGTTAAAGTAAATGAATTGTTCTAAAATTAAAATTATTAATATTTTATGAAAATAATATTTTATTAAATGATATAAAAATCCTAAAAATCATATATTTGGAAACTTGATTAGGATATGGTTTAAAATATCAAATATAGTCCTTTTATAGTATTTTTTCCATTTATGGTAACTATTATGTCCCTGAAAGAGTAAACAAACCTTATTTTCATAGAAAGTATGTAAAGGGTTAATCAGTGGGGTTAAAACAAAAAGATAAGGGTAGAAATGAAAAAGAAACATGTCCAAATTTTACTTTATGAGATATTTTGACTCAAAATAATATTATATTATAATATTATCCATTTTAACCATTTTGATGTCAACATTAATTTATATTAATTTAATATTTTATGAAATTCTAAAAGTGTCCCTCCCCTCTCTTATAAAAGGGAACCACTTATTATCATTTATTAAAACTTTAAAAATCCATATGGTTTATACAATTTCTACCCAAATCCCTCATTAAAATCCATAAACACATTCTAGAGGCATTATTTTGGGCATAATACCAACTTTATATGTGTTAATGGTTAAAGAAAATGAGGTTGTTTGAAGAAGTGGTATGGTTCTTAACTGAGCATTTTTGTTTTATTTATTATTCCAAATTATTCAAATATTATTCAACCATAATGATATAATAACATTATTATATACCATATACATGGTTTTTAATGTTTTATTGTAATAACATTTATCCATCTACAACTTCCATAAAATGGGAAAGGAATTCATAATTCATGCATACAGCAAACTACTACCTCATGGACCGATGACATTTGTTTTCCATCACCACCTTTAATGAATAGTTATAATGATATATTTAATATATATATATATATATATATTATTATATTAATGAAATATTTATCATTATTAAAAGATAATATATCATTTACTTCCTACCTTTTCATTCTCTAAAAATGATAATGGCATTCATGCGTACAAGTGGACTACCATCTCCAAAAAGCGTTGTGATTAATTTTTCATCACCACATCACATGAATGATAAATATAATAATATTTAAAGAATTAATATTATATTTATGATATTATGATCATTATTTAAAGTTGAAATAATACTTACATTCTTTCCATAATGTTTTTTTAAAATGGAAATATTACTCATGCGTACATACAACCTACTGTATCCATGATTGTAACATAATTCATTTTTCATAACCATATTTTATGATTATATTTAAATGTATAATTTATTTTTAAAAATTATAATTATTTCATCATTATTATTCTATATATGATTTAGTAATCACCTCTTTGACCATATTCAACATACCAAGTCATTTTTTACTTTTGAACTGAATAATGTCAAAACATCCAATGAAAACATAAATGATTAAGTAATTTTTTATAACATTGTAATAAGTGAAATAAAAATATTATAATTTAAAAATTTCCTAAAGAATTTAAATAATTAACAGAAGTTTATTATTTAGAAATATAAAGAATATACATGACAAGTTATACTTGAGGTAACATATTTCATTCCGATTGATTTTTATTGATGCATATTTTAATGTTATTCATCTAATTTATTTTATATGGTGTATATAATTCCCATTTTACATGTTATATATTTAATCCTTCACACTTAATTGTACTTTATGCCTCAATTTGAATTATTTTATCCATGGGGATTTTATTTTAAAGTTATCAAGTGGTAAAGGGTTTCTTAACTCAATTTCCTTTCATTGGTTTATAACACTTTTTTACTGACTTTGTTAGGATATGATTATATGTTATTTTGTCTATAAATTTTTTTATTATTTATATCCACTTTTTTTGTATGTACTTACATTTTTTACACATAATCTCTCTACATATTTATCCCCAAATCAATGATATTATCTTAGTGTGGTTTATTTGTCTCAAATTAATTTTTATTTGGACATATATTGATGTTATGAACATAAATTGTTCTATGAGGTTTATATAATACCCATTTTAAATGTTATATCATGAATATCCTTATGATTATTATATCTAAAGTTTATTTTATGTCATTATTTCACAAGGAATATGATTAAAGACTTACCAAAGTGTAAAAGGCTTTATGTACTATATTTATGTTATGGTTCTTAGTAATTGTTATAATGATGATGGGTAGATCTATTATAAACCAAGTTTGAGTGAGCCTGTTATATCTCTCCAATAATTTGAATAAAGGGATAGAGTTAACCAATTAGGATTATATTAAGATATTATGGTAATATACTGTGATGGTTATTCGAAGTATAACCATGATGGTTATTTCATGTGTAACTATGATAAATACTCCATGTTTAATCATGATGGTTATTCCAGATGTAATAGTGATACAAAAATAATTTAACAAGTTACCTATATGTTTTATTTATGATTTATATATATTTTCATATAAATATTATGATTTATCAAGGTAAGATAATACATTTATATTTTATGAAAAGTATTTTCTACTTCCTACAGGTGAAATGCTATGGGTTATTAATTATTCCTTGATCAATATGGACATCACATGGCTCATGATTATTGAATATTCTTTAATTTGTTAAATATTTATTTCTTGTTTCATGATTGATGATCTAAGTATTTATAGTTATTAATTCCCTTATTCTATACTCATCCACTATGATTATGTCATCGTATTCTTATGATCATCTTACTCTCACTGATGACATTCACTTATAAAATTTTATATTTACCATTACTAGTCATTTGAGATCACCCTTTTAATTTTTCATATTCCCTAGTTTATGAAGAATAATGTTAAATTATTTACATCTAGAAAGGTTTCATATGTGAATAAAATTGTGATATATTCTTAATACTTAATATAGAATATTAAAAGAATGGTATAATGGGAGATGATTTTGATCTTTATAAACCATATTTTTTGAATCCAATTTGTTAAGAGTTTATCCTAATTCTCTAAAAATATAATACAAGAAATTTCCTTGGGCATCAATGTGATCCAATACTTCCTTATTATGTTGTATGTTTTGGATGGAAAAAATTCGGTCACATTTATCGATATGAAAGATATAAATGTAATGTTTATGTTTTTAGCACCAGATCTGAGAGTGTGGGTTTGAGGTATTTACAATATATGGAATTCAAGATGTGTTTCTTGATGTGGTTGTTCATGTTCTATTTCCTTGTGTGGTGTGGACTAGTGTGTGGTGATGGAAGTGACTAGCTGCGATGTGGTATGTGTTGGGAAATGATATGCGGTGGTTTGGATTAGGAAGTGTTTGTGATGTGAAATTATGGAAATGTGGGTCTTTATGGCATGAAATGGAAGGGTTGTTGAGATTTTTTTTAATTTTGATAGTTTCTCGATTGTAATTAAATAAAATGATAACAATTTACTAGAATGGAAAATGGTTTGGAATAGTTAGTGGACTATTTAATTAAAATGGGAACTATGGATAAATACGTTTTTATTTAATGTGAAATTTATGGGAAGGCTTAATGAAATTGGTCATTAATTAGAATTTTTTAAATTGTATTAACTTGAAAAGAAAGATTAAATGTTTCTTTTGGTTCAGTTTTCTTGTGTGGTGTTATGCATTTATAGATGGAAGTTTTAGTGGTATAGGTTGTGTGGCTTTCTGACTATGTTTTGGGTTTGGATGGTATTCTTATTATGAACCCATAGGTTGGGATTGTATGTGTGGATATTATATATATATATATATATTATTTTAATTTTAATTTCTATATGCACCTCACCCAAATCGAGCACCCTGCGTTGACTCCCAAATGTTTTGGGGAGTGTTTTTTCCAACATCCTAGATAGTGAGGATAGATGTAAAGAGACCTCATTTTCCATGATCTCTATTCCAAGATTTGATTTTACACATGGGATATGATTTCATATAGATATAGTGAACTTATGGTTCGGATTATGAGATTTATGAGGTTGTTAATAATGAGGGTTGTGTATGGTAGTATGAGGGAATGAGGTTAATGTCCTTCATGTTCATGATACCCTACTATTCTAGTTATGGAAGTAGTTTAGGTCTGATGTAATGAACTAGGTTTATTTGGGTAGGATGAGATGTCTAGTTACACATGATGTGTTTGAAATGATTCAGTTTACATGGTGTCTTTAGGAAGGATTACATTATGAAATAGATGGGAGTTCTAGGACATACAATGTTGGGGTGTGGGAGTAGAAAATAAGTCGTAAAGTGGAATGAGGTACCCTTTTTATTGATATGATTATTATTTTATTATTATACTTGGATGAGTTATTTGGTGGTAATTCTTCGGTGAGGTGGGTATCAGTTAGTTGAGATTTTTAGGTTTAATTGGTTCTTCTGTTTACTCACTAATGCATTAGTGTGATCTTTTAACATGTGCATGAGAGACTATATATCTGATTATATTGAGTATACATGTATTATAAAACTACATATGTAATTTTTTTTTTGTTTCTAGGTGGAATTCATGGACTGTGTTTGACATTACTAGATGAGAATTTAAATTTGTTTCTATGTCGCTGCCTTATGACTTATTTTTGGGTACTTATTTTGAGGCTCATAGTATTTGTTTTATTTACACATGCATTGTGGGATAGTTTTGGTTTAATTTTTTATATTATGTGATGGTGGTTTTTGGTGGTATTAATTATACCACACAATCCTATATTATAGAGGTAAATAACTTCCATTTATGATATTTCATAACCTTAGTGCTTTTATACAACCCATGACCTATTTAAGGTGGGACACTACAGTTATTATCTCCCTTCCTTCATTTCCATACTAGGAGGGGTATCTTTGGATGGAGGGGTTTATAAAAACTAAAACTAGATCTATTTCACGAGTGGGGTGTTTCAGATCATGGGGTTATAATTGATATTACCCATAAATGACTACTTGATCTCCATGGATCAATATATCCCCAAAACAACTCCTCTAGAATCATAGTAGACTATGTATCTAATCCATGGGCCAGAAAAAATTAGAATCAGAGTAGTCCTAAAACTCATTTTTAACTCTTTTAATACTTTCCCACACTTACTAGTCCACTGAAACATGACCCATTTCTTGTTCATCCCTTTCATTGGTGCTTCCAAGTAGGAAACATTCTGAATTAACGGCCTCTAATACCCATCCAACTGAAGAAAATTGGATATTTTGAACACATTCTTATTCCAACCCTAATACATAAATACCCCCAACTTCATTCTGTTAAGAAGTATTCTTGTCTAATAAATTACATACCTAAGGAAACAAACATCTTAGATCTTTAAGTGAAACTTCAAGAACTTAGATTAAAGATAAGGCACTCAGAGTGTCCTTAGAATGATCTCAAGAACCCTCATAAGTCACTATGGGATCCATAAATACAATATAATATCATCAAAGAAGACCATGATGAAGGATACTATGTAATGGTAAAAAAATCAGGTCATGAGAGTCATTTTAATGACTAGAAATTTTATAAATTAAATTAATTTTTTGAATGAATAAATTCCTTATTAAGTGACGTAGTTATATTAGATACATACACTAATTTTGATATTTTGGACCATTATAAAATACATAAAGTCACATTTAAAAGACAATTAAGAATCATAATAGTTGATAATATAGCCATTTTATAGTGACCTTTATGATTATCATATATTAAGGGTTATGATAAGTATAATTGACATAGATGGAAGAAGCGATGGAATCAACCATAAGTATCAGACACTATGAAGCCCATTTATCAAAGCATCTAAGGGATATGGTATCACTAGGATTTTTTCATGACTAATACCAAGATGAAATTCCATAACTAAAACATGAATGAAACCATTTATATAAGAATTTCAAGATTATGAAGATCAAGAACCAAAACATGTTACCCGAACCAACCCACGAAAGTGCCACTATCACACGCCTTAACCTTAGAGAATACACTGGTGTATTAAAGGGATGTGTATCTAGAACATAGTAGTATGAATTTTTATATTTTCTTTGTAATAAAATAATTATTATGTTTGTCTCTTTAAATTATTACTTTATATATAAAATTATAAATTAGTTGATAAAAATTTAATTTTGATACAAAGAATCAAAAATTGATTTTTTTGGAAAATATATAGTTCTAAGACCCTTTTTAAAAATTCAATAATTTTAAAATAAATATTACTTCATATATTAATATTATTAAATAGTATTTATTTACATAAAATGATAATAAAATTTAATTATTTTCAATGTAATATTTATAAGGGCCAAAAAATTATCATTCTCATAAAATAAGTATTTTCTAGTAAATGAGGATTTTTATTTAAAAATGGATATTATCATATTTAGAGAATTAATACAATAAAATAAATGTTTTTTTGATATCATATTGTCAAAATTAACTAATAGTGGTTTTTTAATAATTTTATATGACAGTCAAATTTTTTGGTAAAATATAAATACGGTTTCAATATACAGTGTGTATTACCAAATTTTATATAATAAATAATATAAAAAGAAAAAATGACCAAAAATATATTTACTTTTTAAAAAAACATTTTTTTGAACTTATTTTATAAATTTTATAAACCTTTAATGAATCTTCCAAAACCTATATTACATTTTATGGTTTTATAATCAATTCCTTATTAACATGATTGACTTCTACATAACCAATGATATTATATTAACATGATTGGTTCATGGAACTATAAAATATCTAAAAAAACTCCTCCTTGGATGAAACACTTTAAAAAAATAATGGGAAAGTTTGTGGTTTTTATTATTTTATAAAATTTAGAGTCCAAAACCTAAGTTTAGAAATTAATAAATAATTTCCATCTCTTTTGTTATAAATACCCACCCAATAACCCAATATTCTTCACTAAAAACCTATTTTTCTTAAATTACCTATCCCTATACCACTATAAATCCATCCTAAGGTGTTTTGAGACTCTTAATAATATCCTCTCAATCTTTTAGAATCTCCCTCTCAAGGTAGTGGAATCTATCATCGTCTTTATTCAAGCACATTCTTTGTTTTTTTTGAGAAAAGTGAGCACTAAGTCCCTTTTATTAGAAATAGAAAACAAATTACAAAATACAAAAAAAAGTAATTTTACATTTTTCCTGGATGATAATAGGAACCATGTCGTCGGGTAGAGTGGTCATGTGATGACATACTTCCACATTTACCCCTTTATTTTCTAACCCATCATAAATATATTTGGCCTCCCAGAAATCATGAGTAATGAAATAGAACATTGCAGAGAGCTTGTAAATACAATTTACCCATTTAGAAGCTAGACTCCATGACAAGTGCCTATGTCCCATTCTTAAAACTTACACGAGAGCGGTGGAGTCACATTAAAACCATACATTTTTTCCAATTCCTTCAGATAATGAACTAGACCGCCATTTTAAGCCCCATCATCTCATATTCAAGTGTCGTGACATTTACAAAGGGGCCATACAAGCATTCAAGAGCATCCATTTTCCCATACCTGAAGATGGCACCATAACACGAGGGTCTTGGGTCACCCCTTGAAGCTATGTCTGTATTGAATTTGACCCATCCTACAAATGGGGGCATCCATAAAACTTCCAAGGTATGATGATGATCTGGGTAGTTTCCAGAAATTTTGCTCCACCTAAAGACCACCCAATACTCAATTAGGTTGCTTCAATTTTCAGAGTGGAGGCTATTAGCAGCTTGAACCGTAGCAATAATGGATCCCAGATCACAGTCTGCATTGAAGTGCAACCTGTTGTGAACCACTGTATTTTTTTTGCTCTATATATAGTGTAAAATTTCAGTATAATCCACATGAAATAGCACAATAAAATTCTTATAAAGAGTGACATTGAATAATGTAGTGAGGAGAGTTTGGACAGAATTAATATAGGGAACCTGGACACCAAAAATATTTTTCACTTCCATCCAAAGAGAGGAGGCAGACTTATAGCTCATAAATAGATTATCATCATATTCTCTATATTGTGTACATAGGGGACAATGAGATCATAAGGATACACCAACCCTTTCATGATTTACATACACAAGTATCATGTTGAGATCCAGCCTCCATAAAATAGTGAACTGTGAGGGTGTCATCCATTTTTTATTCAATTTTCCAATAAATTTTTTCTCACCATCAATCAGATGCTTGTAAAATCTCTTTGATTCTAGCCAAACATTTGTAGATCCCTCCCAAATTAAAGTATCCTCTTGTTTAACAAAGTAATATCTAGTAATAGTATCGACAAAATCATCTGGTACCATTTCCATGTTTTCCAACTGCTCCTTAATCATGATGTTATGATTAATGCTAGTATCCTCTAGGTTAACTTGATTAATGAGTTGTCCAACGGTCCAGTTATCATACCAAAAACATAGGGAAGAATTCTTATTCACCATCCATTTTGAATGATTGATTACTTTATGAAAGATTGAATTTATCCCAATTGAAATGGATGACTCAAGATAACTGGTTTTTATTGCAATAAGTCTTTCCATAAACTGGTTCCTTAAGATTCCTAGGGCAACAAATTTATTATTGATTAGTTTCCAGACAAATTTATCTTGTAGTGACTGATTGAAGGCCTCCGGGTTCTTGATACTAAGACCTCCCAGATTATACGGCAATCACCATGTCTTCCATGGCACAGTGATTAACTTAATTTCCATAATATTTCCACTCCATAAAAAGTTTGTTCGCATCGTTTTGAGATTTATAATGATAGAAACTGGCCAAAGATACACTATAAAAGAGTAGACCAACTTTCAGATAACAACATGATTCATAAGGAAAATATACCCAACCATTGAGAGGGACTTCCCTTTCGAAGAGGTAAGGGATTTACTCATTTGATCCAATGCATTTTAAAAATGTGACTGGCGTGGTTTTTCCTAAAACATTGGAACTCCCAAGTATACAAAAGGCATATAACCATCCTTGATTCCTAGATCATTGGTGAGACAGATATTTCTTGAAGCTGAAATTCTCTTGCCAAAGTAAATGGAAGATTTTCTCCAGCTAATAACTTGACTAGAAACACTATCATAGTGTCAAAGTGCCTTTTTGATATTTATGATTTTTCTTCTACCCCCCTGTGTAAAAAAGACACTGTCATCGGCAAAGAATAAATGAGAGGGAGAAAAGATACCTCGGTCTGCTCTGATTGTGGAAAAGTCAACTGTGTTCACCATTTCAATTAAAATTATTCTAAGATAATCTTCTGTTATCACAGAAATAATGGATGATAGAGGATCCCCTTCCCTCACTCCTCAGAATCAAGTAAAGTAACCCTCCAGGGACCCATTAATAAGAATAGAGATGTGGGATGACTCAAAAAGTATCCTGATACAATGAATGAATTTCCTACAGAAGCCCAAACTATTCAAGAAACTTCCAATGAACCTTCAATCCATTGTTTCAATGGCTTTATTGATGTCTATTTTGAGTTCTATATTTCTATTTCAGGTTTCTTTCTTATGTGGATTGACACATTCCGAGGTAGTGGGAAAGAAATCCTAAATGTTTCTAATTTTCAAAAATCCAAATTGATTTCAAGATATAATCTTATCTGAAACACAACCAATCCTTCTTGTAATAATTTTAGTAATTACCTTGTAAATAGTATTGACAAGAGTAACCAGCCTGAACTGGCTTATCTCACTAGCATTCTCAACCTTCGGGATAAGAGTGAAAAACTGTGAATTAAAGCCTTGGGTTAAATTTATATCCTTAAAAAATATTTCACAAGTAGGCAAACATCATTTTGAATTACTTCCCAGTATGTATGAAAAATATTATTAGTAAACCCATCCGGCCCTTGAGATATTTCCTTCTTAAGATGAAAAAAAACATCTTTAATTTCAAAGTCCATTATTATAGAGGTGAGAGAAATGTTCTCATCCTCTGTAACTAGATTTGGAATTATATTCTCTATTATCATTTTATTCTTTGGGGGACCATTGAAGAGGACCCTATAATAATCGATAATCTGTGATGAAAGCTCCTTCCATTATTCCAAAATACTACCCCCATCCTTTAGTAAAACCATTGGCCTACTTGCCCTTCGAACCCTTTAAAGGGCATAGAATAATTTTTTGTTCCTACCCCTATTGAATATCAACCTAATTTTTAAAATGTCTTTTATAATGTTGTCACGAATATTGAAAAGACTCCCAATCTTGGAAGAGATTTCAGCTTCCTATCATAGATCCCCACTAAAGTGTCTTTTGGTAATGGACTATTTTAAGTCATGTAAAAGACATTACAACCCATCAATTTCATCATCCAATGAGATAAACCTATCTTTGATCCATTTTTTCAACTTCATTTTAACATGCTTAAATTTAGAGAGATATTCCAGAGGGTTAGCACCACCATCCCTTTATCCCTAGGTATCCTGCACAATTCCTGATCACTCTGGAAGGGAGGCCTAAGCATTGTTAAATCTGAACGGAATTGGATGCATTATTACAATATTCAGAAGACATAAAAGAATAACCACCCCCCATTTCCACTAAATAGAATTGACCTAGATGTAAAAATCCTTAATTTATTGGGGACTTTCATATATGTAACCCACACTTCTTAATCATGGGATTAAAAATTATGAAATGAATTCTTATATTGTTTGATCTACATGGAACACTAATGCATGTACATGATATGAATATGATGGGTGGGCCCAAAATTATATAACCCTCTAATTCATTGGGTAATGTTTTTATCTCTTGATATTTCATGTATGGTTGATGAGAGTTTTTCCTAAGAACACTATGTTATGATGTTTCAACTGTTAGCCTTGACAAATACTTATGATGTCATGTTTTATGTTGTTGTCAAATTTCTAGGTTTCCTTAATGTTATCATCTTATATCATGATTCAATGTTCATGTTTATGATTATCACCCCTTTATATCACCTTGATATTTCTATTTAATAACATGTATTACTTTCATCATGTTATGATTTGATTATTCCCTTACTGATATTTATAGCTCACTACTTTCTTATCAATATCCCTAGGTTATCTAGTGTAGTTTTAGAAGATCAAATAAATTTAAGGAAATATTAAGGGTTTTTTAAATAAAATTGTCTCAACATTTTTATAATCTAAGTTGTTATGTATTTATTTTACCAAAGACACTAGGACTTTTAATCTTTTGGAATTGTATTATGTCTGTATTTATGTAATAAATCATGAAACAAGGTGTATTGAAGATATATAGGTCGTATAAATGCAAGGTTATGTTATTTTTAGGGATTTAGATTATAAAACCTTAGATAAATCCTTAGGTATAAGGATAAATATAGTAAAACATCCCTAAATTTTGATAAAGTATAGATTAAGTGGTTTCAAAGAAACAAAATTCATGTCTGGATACTACAAGTGGATGTGACTAGGGTATAGTTGTACTTAGGGATAATAACCCCGAAAAAGGGATAATTGGGTATTAAATCAATCATCACCTGGTGCATAAAAAACTGGACTTTATTTACACCTAGTTTGACAATCTTGGGGGATATTATTTGGTAAATTCTTGAGCTCCTTTTGAACCATTATAAAAGGAACATAAAATCCCCTAAATTTTTTTATTAAAAAATAGATCATGGATAGCTTAGATTGAAACATAGAAATTCATAGGTCAAAAAATATACATTATTTATGAGTTATACCTTGAATTTTCATATTTGCCTTTCATATAATTAAAATTTTGAAAATTATCATCCCCAATTTTACCATTATTTGAGTTAATTGTTAAAAATAGGAAGAATAGAGTCAATAACCAATGTGATGTGAAATGTAATGACTTACTAAAAGAGATGCTAAACCTGATAGGAGAAGGATTCAAGTAATTATTGACTATAGTTTCTCAATGAAATCATGTTTTAAAGATAATCATGAATTAGGGAAAAACACCACACCCCTAATAAAGATAATGATGTAATTAATACCATTATAGGATAAAGGACTCCAAATTTCAATGGATCTTCCAATTCATTAATCGTGGAAAAATTGATCAAATCCATTGAGAAGATATTTCCCATTATTAAATTCCTTACGTAAGAGACTTTTTCACTGAATTTTTATACTATAAAGGTAGAATATCATCAAAGGTAAACATTAATGGAAAATATGAAGTCCAAGGAGGAGATTGTGGTGACGGAGTGGAAAAAACTTCAGAAAATATAATTCGGTAAATAATTTCCCCGCACTCTATAACTTAAAATAGAAATGGATTCCCTTAGATAAAATTAATAGGATTGTGAATCCATTAGGAATTATGATAAAAATTTCATAAGACTTTTATGATACACCTCTGATTTTATCGTTGAACCACAAAAGTAATATTGAATTCTTATTTGGTGGGTTTAAGTTGAGTTTATGAAAAGATTTGGAGATTAAACACATTGAAAACTATTATAAAATTTTCTAATATTTCCTCAATGTTAAAATGGATATCAGATAATCTCAAGGGTATCAAGGGTTTAAAGATAAGAAACATAGAATAGAGTTTAATTCAAGGGGAGTGATGGATAAATCTCATGGTGGTAAAAGTTCTAAAATCTCACTTCTAAAAAGTATAGGAAGAAGAATCCCAAAAATTTATTAAAGGGGATAAGGGAATTATTTTGGTGTGGGAAGGAATATAACCTATCTAGAGAATGGTGATAGGGGAAATCAAACAATTTGATAGAAGAATTTAATGACCCCATCAACACTCAGCCTGCTGTCTAATGTTTCAACTGCAAGGAACAAGGACACTATGTGAACCAAAACACTAAGACAAGGGTTCTTGATGATATGTGATAGAAAAACCTCTAAGGCCTAGAGATAAAGGGATGATAAGATGTATCCCGAAAATATATATAGACAGGTATACTAGTTATTCATTCAAGGATAGTAAAAATACCTTTTGATTCTGGTTCTTCAAAATCTTCATTATCAAAAATGTTTAGTAGAGATATTTAAAGAACACCACAAAACATTTAAGTGAAAAAATTATTGAAAATAAAAAATTGGGAAATTATTGTATCTGAAGTATACAACTTCTCTTGTATCCATAATTTCTGGTTGAATTTCCTAGAAAACCTTATGTTCCTCCCTTTAATTGAAATAGATATAATATTAGGTAAGTATTAACTTTCCTTTTATATATCCAATATAACTTTCCAAGAGAAAGAAATCACCCTACATATCTTGAATCCCCCTATAATTCTCTATAATTATAAGGAGGGGGATGAATCTACTCTAGAATCATCATCTCAAGCATGGATATTATTTCCCAAAGATCAATTTTATCTAGATCAAATTATTTATACTAAGGAAATGATAATCATTGATGAAATTCGTATTATAATAGAATATGTTGATGTATTTCACAAAGAGTTTCCTAGTATTCCTCTAAGCCATGCAGTTGTGTTATTAATCTAGGTTATACCCATATCTCTTCCTATATCCAAGACTCTATATAGAATATTCACTATTGAACTTGAATAGATAATGAAGAAACTATAAGAGAATCTAGATAAAAATTTTATACACCCATGTACATCATCATTGGGTGCACTAGTCTACTTCATCAAGAAGAATGATAGGTTAATGCACTAATGTATTCATTATCAGGAGCTCAACAATATCAGGATAAAGAAAAAGTATCCTTTATCATGGATTGATTACCTATTCAATTAAATATTTTGTGCTTAGTACTTATCTAAGGTGGATCTTCTATTGGGATATTATCAAGTAAAGGTAAATAAGGAGGATATCCCCCAGACTGATTTTCATACAAGGTATGGAAACTATGAGTTTACAATGATGCCATTTTAACTCACTGATGCTATGACTATCTTCATGGAATTAATTAATAGAGTATTTAGGTATTACCATGAAAACTTTATGGTAGTATTTATAGAATATATTCTTATCTAGTCCAGAAGTAAGGAGGAATATGAGGAGAATTTAAAAGATGTACTAATGACCTTGATAAAGGAAAATCTATATGTAATGTATATAAAATGTGAGTTTTGTATTGATAAAGTAATATTATTTGGAAATATTATCACTAAAAAATGGATATCTTTTGATCCTTCGAAAAGAGAAGTAATTTAAGGATAGACTAGACTAAAATATGTGATATATATCCATAGTTTCCTTAGATTATTTGGGTAGTAAGATTAATTTTTTATAAAATTATCATGATTTTAAAGTCCACTAACTATTTTAACTCAAAGAATAATGAAGTTTTTATTGGACATTAATTACAAAGTTAAGTTTAATGTGTAAAAGAAAATTCTAATCATGACACCTATGATCACATTACCCACAAGTGGGGAAGGATTTTTTATCCAAAATTATACATATAAAAGTTTCTTGGGTTGTGTACCCATGCATGATGAAAAAGTGATAATCTATTCATCCCACTAATTAAAGATCCACAAGTATAGATATCCAAATATTGATATAGAATTAGCTAAAATTATCATTTCATTTAATATTTGTTTAAATTATCTCTATATGGAGAAGTATGATGTACATACTGATCCTAAAATACTAACGTATATATTTACACAAAAGGATCCCAATATGTGACAAAAAAATTTGTTATAGGTGATCATGGATTATGATTGTTCAATCTATTATCATCATGGGAAGGCGACTAAAGTGGAGGATGATCTATTTAAAAAGTATCTTATAACTTAATACATGATGAGGATTGAAATTGATACAATATTCTTATACATTTAAAGGAATGACATGGGAAAAATAAATGTATCTTCATCCTATTATGATAAAATAACTACTTAACCATAAATTCCTGAGAGGATAAAGGAGGTCTAAAAATATAAAGAGAAGTTATATGAATGGTAGAAAATATTCCAAATATCAAATTTGTTAAAGATGAATATATAAGGTTTAGAACCCAAATATATGTCTAATAAAATCCAAAAATGAAAAGGAAACTTCTAGATGATGCACATAACTCATCCTTATCTTTTCACACATGAATTACTAATATGTATAGGGATTTGAAGAAAAACTTATGTTTGGATAAAATGAAGAGGGAGATTATGGGATTTGTATCTTGATTCTTGATATGCCAATTATTCAAGGATGAATGATATAAGTTTAATGGTATAATGAAACCATTTTTCATACCGGTATGGAAATTGGAAAACATAACCATGGATTTCATTATAGTAATTCCTAGGATATATAAAATAAATAACACCATTTGGGTGGTATTTGATCAACTTATAAAGTTAGTGCATTTCATTTCTATCATGGAAGATTTATCTCTTCACCAAATTACAAAGAAATACATAAGAGAAGTGGTAAGACTTCATGGAGTACCACTATCCGTTATATGAATTTGATATCATATGTTTTTCTAAAGGTTTTGGAGAAGACATCGGTAAGAGTTGGATACAAAAGAGAGTTCCAATACTACTTATCACCCCCATATGTATGGTCAGTCTAAAATAACCATTCAATATTCAGAGTATATGAATATTTCATGTCAAATATATTTCCAAGGATGTTGGGATTAACAACTCCCCCTAATGAAGTTCTAATATGACAATAGTTTCCATTTTAACAAACAAATGGATCCTTATGAGACTCTATATGGGAAGAGGTGTTATAATAGAACATGCTAGGTTGAATTTGGAGGGTGGAAGCTTATGGGACATGATATAATCCAGGATATGATAGAGAAGGTTATAACCATTAAACATCATATGAAACTCACATAAAGTTGATGGAAAAGATATGCAGATAATCATTGATGTGACCTAGTGTTTGTGGTCGGATTTAAAGTATTCCTTAATATAATGTCATTGAATTAATTCATGAGTTTTAAGAATAATGGAAAGCTTAGTTCAAGATAAATCAGCCCCTTTTAAATCCTTGATCAATTCAGATTCGTGACCTATAGACTAGAAATCCTATCTAACCTATCTCAAGTAATGATGTTTTCCATGTATCCGTATTAATGAAGTATATAAAAACCCCTTCACATGTATTGAATCTATAGGTGGTACCCTTGGATAACAATATTTTATATGAGAAACATATAGTGAAGATCTTAGATCATATATAAAAAGTTCTATGCAACAAGACAACTTACATGGTCAAAGTACTATGGTAGAACCTCATGTTTGAGGAAACAATATAGGACCTAGAAGAGGAGATGAAACAAAATTACCATCATATATTTTAGTGTATGAAGTAAAATATCAAGGGTGAAATTTTTGTGGGGGGGGGGGACAACGTAATGGCGCAATCTTTAATAAATGAAATTCCCTTTTTGGATGAATAAATTCTTTATTATGTAATGTAGTCAAAGAAAAAAACATGAACGAATTTGGTTATTTTAGACCATTATAAAATATTACTGGTCAAATTTAAAGGACCAATAATAATATTAACAATTTATAATATAACTATTGTATAGTGAACATTAATATTATTATATATTTTGGGTTATGATAAAGTCTAATTGATACATATGAAATCAAAGAGACCTTAACTAGTAAGATCATACTATATAAGGCACATTTATTGTAGTTTATGAGGGATTTGTAATCATATATATTTTTCCTTGAACAATCCCAAGGTGAAATTGAACAACTAAAACATTAGTGAAACCATTTATGAGATAATTTCAATCTTTTCAAGATCACATCTGAAACCATGTTCGTCGAACCACCTCAATAAAGTGTCGTCATCGTACACCTTACTCTTATGGTATACACTGGTGCAATAAGGGGTTACATATCTAGACCGTATTAGTGTTATTTTTCTATGTTAGTTTATAATAAAATATTTATTATGTTTATCCCTTTTCGTTATTACCTTATATATACAATTATATATGAGTTGATCAAAATTAAATTTTGATATGAAGAGACCAAAATTATATTTTTTAGAAATATATAGTTTTGATTATCTTTTTGATAAATTAAATAATTTTGAAATAAATATTTCCTTTTATAATATTATTATTTAATAATTATTATTTATATAAAAAAGATAATATAATTTAATGAATTTCATTGTAATCCTTATAAGTGTTAGAAAATTGTTATTGTAGTAAAAAACCTATTTACTAGTAAATGATGATTTCTGTTTGAAATTTTAAATTCACATATATAGAGAATTATTTCGATAAAATAAATATTATTTTTTTAATTATAATTTTTAAATTATGAAATGGTGTTTTTTTCATCCTTTTCTGATTTTGAAGTTTTGGGTAAAAAATTAAATAAAGTATAAATATATTGTATGTATTATTACATCGTAAAAGACCAAAAGTGATGAAATAATTTCTATAAAGTTAATACATGACCAAAAATATATTTTAATTTTAAAATAATGTGTTTTGAATTTATTTTATAAATTTTATAATAATTTAATGAATCATAAAAAAGATATATATTATTTTATGGTTTTAAATTCAACTCTTTATGAACATGACTCACTACCACATCACCAATGTTATTATTTTAATATTTTCAGTTCAAGTCCCTACAAAACATTTAAAACCACACATATTATGTCACGACCCGCCTTCACCAAAAGGAGGGAAGGGTCAGTAGACTGCCAGGCCCTTCCTTCTTTAAGTTGAAGGAGAGATAATGACCCCCAAAACCCGCCTTCAATAGGTCCGGGAGTGGCGACTAGCACCAAGGGTATAGGATCACACACTAAATGGAAGGAATTACCCTTTTTCTGTTTTACAATATTGGGAGATAAGATGATGGAACCTAAAAACTCCAAAACTAAAAGAAAAGTAAATACAAAAGTAAACCATTACCACATGCATGTTTCAAAAGTAAAAGCCACAAGGTACAAAAGGTGACTACAACGGTAAGTACTAAAGAAAGAAAAACACGAACTTCAACTGCCCCAAAGGTCCGAGCTAGTATGGTCCCGCAGGATCCCCGAAGTCCTCCTGAAAACCTGAAATCAGTTTTATATACGTAGGGTGAGCATACAAGTACACTTAGTAGGGAAAACCAAAGACTCTCGGGCACAAGTTGGGGAACGTACTAAAGTCCCCTGAGAAAAAGGAGTAAACCAAACACCTTTCAAGGTAAAATATCCACCCAAGACTCACCAAGGCACACTCCCCAAATAATTCAAGTCAAGTAATATATATAATAAGAGAACATTGATGTTTGGGTACCCTGCGCCACTTTCCCACTGGTTAATGAGACATCCTACGCATCGAACCAATCCTGCCATTCTGTCACCACAGTCCCACTGCCTCACCCGGCCGCACACACCTGGGCCACAACCACACGTAGTCCCACTGCTGAATCCTGCCCACAAACACTTGGGCCACAACTGTCACACGTGACCACGCCTGCAAACACCTAGGCCAGAACAACTACCACCATGCCCGAAGACACCTAGGCCTCATCCCGAAGAAACTTGGGAAACCACCTGCAGCACACACATGGCCAACCATCACACTACCCCTCCCGAAGGTTCTTGGGCTAATAATGGACCTCAAGCCATCACAGCCTGCCCGAAGATACTTGGGCTATCTGGGAAAGGGAGCAAAAAATGAGCTAATAACCAGCCACTAAGAATAGTGTTGGGAAAAACACCATCCCCCATGAAATGGGGGTGTTCGGCACTAAGTGATAAACATGGGTGGGGCGCGAATAAGAAACACAAGCTACTAGTATATATATATAGGTAACAAGCACTAACCCAAAGCTAGGTTTTTCTCCAGACAGCCTACAGATCACAACAGCACTCAAGTCCGAGTCACGACTCTCGCCAACAAAACAAATTTGTCCCATTCTTGTTTTATGTTCAGTGATAATGTTCAAATAAGGTCATGCACTACTGGGCAACTAACACCATAAGCATAACCAAGGAAAAGAATCATGTCAATGTTCAATTTAAACATTCACACTCGATTCTCTCGTAAAGTCACAACAACAAGTGAAAAGTGAGAATCCGTGAAGTACTGGAACCAAAGAAAGACCCTCGAGACACTACCCCGTGTCCCCCGAAATGGTTTCTCATCAATAGAGGATCCCACCCCAATTCGTGATATAAACAAGTAAACATCGGGACTTAAAACTCACCACCACTGAATCCATAACAACAGGGGATCCCATCCCCGATTCCACAACCATCGAGAGTATAGAAATAGGGGATCTCATCCCCTCTCACATCTCCAGCAATCGGCATATGAAAGAAAACAACCAAATCACTGCTACCAACACTAAGCAGGGTCATGCCTGTATTTTCATATTTAAAAGATTTTATACGCTCCATGATTTCAATTCCGTGTTTTGACCAGGTTTAGCATAGAAGGGATTTATCCTGTTGCTTTCAATTTATTCATCCAGGTATATGTGATTAACCAATTTACTTTTCACAGCAGGAGTTTACAATTAGGAACAATCCATTTTAAAAAGCACGAGGGGTTCATTAGTGCACAGACAACGACCACCAATGACTTCAATTTTCAGAAGGCGCAAGCCGACACAATTCAAAAATATGATCATAATATAAAACAGCATCAACGATCATAGCCCCCTTCATCATTTATAGAATTCGTTCATTATCATTAATTAGGTATGGTTTATCCAATTCTACAGAATCAAAAGCACACCCAACCCATATGATACACAAAAGAGAGAGGCGAAGGAGAAATTCCCTAATTTTTGGATCAACGATCTACGCTGAGGCCGGGGGAGGAAGTTCAAGGATAGCGATGCAGCTCGCCTGAACGAAAATCGCTTCGTCTATCAATGCTTAGGCCAGGCGCGGAACTCTATGCATAACGATGCGGCTCGCTCGATGCACCAGAAGCTGTTCGTGAAAAGCCGCGATCTAGGAAAGAAGAAACCACGGCTAACCCTTAGTTTATAAGAGCCGTTGATGGTTGAGATGAGAATTCCAAACCGCGCAAGGAGTGGGAGTCGTGGGTTGACCACGCGGTTGGGCAGTTACACACGGAGGTCTCTCGGGATTTTTAGGAATTAATTATGGGATTTAAATGGTTTTAAAGGAGTAAAAGATTTAATTTACATCAAAACTTAAGTTGCAGGAGCGGAAAAGTCAGGTACTGGAAAAAGAATGAAAGGCTCGGCGAGGGGACACGGTGCCACCGTCACAGTGGCACCCTCACGGTGCCACCGTCACGGTGCCACCCTCACGGTGCCACCCTCACGGTGCCACCCTCACGGTGCCACCCTCACGGTGCCACCCTCACAGTGCCACCCTCATGGTGCCACCCTCACGGTGCCACCGTCATGGTGCCACCGTCACGGTGTCACCCTCACGGTGCCACCTTCATGGTTCCACCGTCACGGTGTCACCCTCACGGTGCCACCATTTTGGTGGAGCCTCACTTTGGAAATGTAAGGGGCCAGGAGGGTCTGGGCCATTACATAAGATACCTCTTAAACGATTCTCGCCCTCGAGAATCAAAACAACCCAAGAAGGAAAGAGAGGGTCTGAACAACCACCTCGAAAGATACCTCTTAGAAGTGAACCCATGCTAACTAAAAACACTTCCCTGTCAAGAACCAAGCAACATACCATGCCAAACTGCCCAGGCATATGGGTTGGGGAGTCTCCTCCCCCATGTTAATACATTATCCACTTTGGGTGGCACTGACTCGCCCGCACGGGTTTAATCGCATCCACCTTAATGCATATTGATTAGGGGTCAGGTTCTCTCCTCCCCCACATAGCCAGGGATTTTCACACACAATCAGAGGAAAGAAAACCAGTACATTTCATAGCCAAAAGACAAAACGTTCTACCACAACAGGTACAACAAGGAACAAAACTTAAAACAACTCTGGGTACTGGGTACGCATCTGTGCTTCCCTCTCCCACATACTCTCCTCAATCCCACCATGTCTCCACAACACATGAACCAAGGGAATGGTTCTCCCACGAAGCACCTTCTCCTTGTGATCCTTGATCATCATTGGTCTCTCCACAAAAGTCACGTCATCCTCGATGTCCAGCTCACCCCAATCAAGGATGTGTGAATCGTCGTGAAGATACCGACGGAGCTGGGACACATGGAAGACATCATGTATCCTCAGTATCGGTGGTGGTAACGCTAGCTGATAAGCCACTTCGACGACCCGCCGCAACACTTCGAAGGGTCCGATGAACCTGGGAGAAAGATTACTCCCCTTTCCGAACCTCTGCTGCCCACGCCGAGGGGAGACCTTCAAGAACACGTGGTCTCCAACCTCAAACTCCAAGGGCCTCCTCCTGGTATCCGCATATGACTTATGTCGATCCTGGGCCGCCTTCATCCTTTCCCATATGAGTTGAACCTTCTCTGTCATGCTCTACACCACTTCTCGGCCAAGGATGCCTGCCTCTCCTACTTCGGCCCAACACACAGGTGAACGGAATGGCCTCCCGTACAAAGCTTCAAACGGGTCCATGCCAATGGTAGAGTGGTAGCTATTATTGTAGGAAAACTCTACTAGAGGAAAGTATTGGACCCATGATCCTCCTGAGTCCAGAACACATGCCCACAACATATCCTCCAAGGTCTGGATGGTGCGCTCGGTTTGTCCATCTGTCTAGGGACGGAAAGAAGTGCTAAGGCATAGCTGGGTGCCAAAAGCATACTGCAATCCTCTCCAGACTCGCGAGGTAAATCATGCATCCCTATCTGAGACTATAGACCTCGAAACTCCATGTAACTGCACCACCTCATCCACATACCTTCGTGACAGAGCATCCAATGCACTCGACTCCCTAATCACCAGAAAGTGAGCCGATTTTGTCAACCTGTCCACTACCACCCAGATAGCGTCGTATCCCCCTTGGACCTTGGGTAGTCCCGTGACGAAATCCATCGCTATGTCATCCCACTTCCACTCGGGGACATCTAGAGGCTGTAGTAGGCCGCATGGAACTCGGTGTTCAGCCTTCACTTGCTGACACACTAAGAACTTGGCCTCAAACTCTGCCACTTCTCGCTTAACTCTGGGCCACCAAAACTGCCTATTCAGTCCCTGGTACATCTTGGAAAATCCTGGGTGTACTTCCAGGGGTGAGTTGTGGAACTCACTGAGAACCTTGTCGCGCACCGCCTCCGGAACAAACAACCTTCCCTGGAAAAGCATCTGGTTCTGACCATCCTCTGTCCATCCTTCCGGAGCATTTCCCTGGTCAACTCGGTCACGCATAACTTAGCATTCAGGGTCTCCCCACTAAGACTCCTCCACTTGCTGAAACAGAGATGAATGCACTGTCATCTGATATAGGAAGCCTCTACTGCTATCCCTCCTCGCATCCAGGTGTAAAGAAACCAACTCCTCCATCGCCTTCTAGGCGTCTGCCAACTCTCGGACCGCATCCTTCAGCGTCCTCCTACTCAAGGCATCGGCCACTACATTGCCTTTTCCCTCAGTATAAGAGATCTCTAAGTCGTAATCCTGGAGGAACTCCACCCATCTCCATTGTTGCAAGCTTAGGTCCCGCTGGGAGAAGATATACCTTAATCTTTTGTGATCCGTGAAGACCACAAAGCATTCTCCAATGAGGTAGTGCTTCCATAACTTTAGCACAAAAATGACCGCTACAAGCTCCAGGTCGTGGGTGGTGTAATTACGCTCATGATGGCGTAGTTTCCTGGACCCATAAGAGATCACCCCTTATTGTTGCATCAACACACATCCCAGGCCCTATCCTGAAGCATCGCAGAACACCTCATACGCCACCCCTTCTTCTGGAAATCTCAGTACTGGGGCACTGACCAACTTCTCCTTCAGATAGCTGAAGGTTGACTCGCACTACTCACTCCACATGAAAACCTGGTCTTTCTTGGTTAGGGCTATCAATGGGGCTGCAACTCGGGAGAAGTTGGGTACGAACCTCCGATAGTAACCCGCCAGCCTGAGGAAACTACGGATTTCTGCCACATTCTTAGGTGCTGCCCTAGAAACAACTTCCTCAACCTTTGATGGGTCCACCGCTACCCCCTACTCGGACACCATGTGCCCGAGGAAGTGCACTTCTCGTGTCCTGAACTTGCATTTTGACAACTTCCCATAGAGATGATGATGTCGGAGGACCTCCAAAACCATACTCAGGTTCTCTGTATGGTCCTCCTCTAATCTTGAGTAGACCAGGATGTCGTCGATAAACACAACTACGAACCGATCTAGGTACTCCCAGAAGATGGAGTTCATAAGCCCCATGAACACAGCCGGGGCGTTCGTAACACCAAAGGGAATGACTACGAACTCAAAGTGTCCATATATTCACCTAAACACCGTCTTCGGGATGTCTCCCTCCTTCATTCTCAGCTAGTGGTACCCAGACCGTAGGTCGATCTTCGAGAACCATGCTGCCCCTTTCAGCTGGTCGAAAAGATCGTCTATCCTCGAAAGAGGGTAGCGATTCTTGATCGTCACCCGGTTCAGCCTCCTGTAGTCTATGCAAAACCTGAGACCACCATCTGCCTTCTTTGAGAATAAGACTGGAGCACCCCACGGTGACGCACTTGGCCGAACATAACCCCTCTTCATCAGATCATCAATCTGGATCCGCAACTCCCGTAGCTCTGAAGGTGCCATCCGGTAAGGAGCCATCAAGATTCAATGAGCGTCGGCTGTAGGTTTATCCTGAACTCGATATCACGTCGAGGGGGTAGAGTCATCACCTCCTCAGGAAAGATGTCCATAAACTCACGGATAACCTCTGGCACCTCTACCATCTCAGCATCTACTGACTCTACTAACAGCTCGGCTATCAAGGAGAGGAGGGGTTCCTCTCGCATGTTGCCCTTTTGACCGCCCCGCTCGCCGGTGAAGGTAACACGCCGGCCTCCCAAGTCTGAGAACACGAACCTTCCTCAGAAATAGTCGATGATGGAACACGCAGAGAATAGCTAGTCGATGCCTAGGATGACATCGTATGGCTGTATCTGTAGCAGGAGAAGGTCCCTAACTGACTGATGTGGCCCTATCATCAGTCTACATCCTCGACAAACAAACAACAAGTCGGTCTGACCTCTGATTGGTGTGCTCAACACCAGGGGAACTGGAAGTCTCTCGGCATCTAGACCCAATGCACGGGCTAGACTGGGTGCAACAAAGGAGTGCGAAGCTCGGGTATTGAACAAGGCATAAGCAAGAGTGCTAAACAAACTGATCATACCTCGAACAACCTCCAGTCCCGCTGGAACTGCTGCCTCCGTGGTGTATAGTTGTCCACGCCCGGCTCCTCTTCCCCTAGGCTATCGGCCACCTCCCCGGCCACGCCCTGGTCGAGGTCCCTGAGGAGCACCCTGAGGTTGGCCCCCTCCTCCCACGTCTGTCCTCAGAGGAGCGGGAGCTCGCTGTCCCTGCTGCTGTTGCTGGAAGGGTCTGGCTGGAAGCTGCTGCTGGGGCTGTCCGCCACCGCCATACTGCACCCGGTCCGAGAACTGACTCCGGAGATGTCCAGGGATCCCACAGACGAAGCACCGCGGTCTTGGGCCTGAAGGAAAAGGGCGAGGACTAGGGGATCGAAATTGAAATTGCTGCGGTCTGCTCCCTACTGGTCGGAACATAGAGGGTCCTGACGGTGGAGGCCTGGTGCTGACGGCCTTCCCCTTCGATGGTCCCAACTGGATCCCCTCTCGTGACACACCTCCTAGAGCGTGCATCCTCTCCACCACTTCGGCCTTCTTCTGGACCTCCAAGTACGTCAGTAGGGTAAAGGGGGTAACAACATATTGGAGGGAGGGTCGGAGCGCCTCCTCCAAACGTCTTTCCTGAGACTCCTCGTCGGGAAAGAGGTCCGGAGAAAAACGTAGGAGGTCCTTGAACTTGATCCCTAGCTCCCTCACGGACATACTCCCCTATTGGAGGGAGAGTAGCTCTTGTCTCTTTTCTGCTTTCATCGTCGAGGAGAGGAATTCTGCCCGGAACTCCCTCTCGAAATCATCCCATACCAACTTAGCCTCTCTCCTCTCCCCCAGGTAAAGTTTCCACCACTGACCCGCCGCTCCCTACATCTGGATGACGGCCAAAGGGACCTAGTACTCGGTCAGGGCCCGAATCAGGCCGAAGGCTATCACTAGCTCCTCTAGCCAGCCTTCTGTCTTCATGTCAGAGGTGCTTCCCTCGTACATCTCGAGGGTCTGTCGCTGGAAGGCCCGAAGAGTCTTCTACCACTGGTCATCCTCTTCCTCTTAATCAGCTCTCTCCCGATCGGCCAAAGTAGTCCCCGAGGCCTCGATCTCCTGTACCACACATGGTCGCCTTCTAGGTGCCATAGCTGCAAGGTAAACAAGGAATGCCTAAGCCCAAATAGTGAAAAATATCGTTCTTAAAACTTCTTAAAATTTTAATTTATTCTTAATTCCCAAGACATCCCAGAAACACGAGAACACAAGTCATTATGATGCATATACCTTTCCTAGGGTCTCTACCCTTCAATCAGCGTGGCCTCACTTGGTCGTTCGGTAGGTCCAGATTCCTTGCATCGGATCACGTGGGGGCCTAAAATCCCATGTCCTAGCTGGTCTTACCTAGCCTAATTCATGCACCAAGGTCACCCAACACTATTTCCTTACCATCCCATTCAATCCTCCCTATGCCTAACTCCATACTCCATCCTATCTCTCAACCAACCTCCCTCTGATACCATTCTGTCACGACCCGCCTTCACCAAAAGGAGGGAAGGGTCAGCAGACTTCCAGGCCCTTCCTTCTTTAAGTTGAAGGAGAGATAATGACCCCCGAAACCCGCCTTCAATAGGTCCCGGAGTGGCGACTAGCACAAAGGGTATATGATCACACACTAAATGGAAGTCATTAACCTTTTTCTGTTTTAAAAGATCGGAAGATTAGATGATGGAACCTAACAACTCCAAAACTAAAAGAAAAGTAAAGCCAAAAGTAAACCACTCCCACATGCATGTTTCAAAAGTAAAAGCCACAAGGTACAAAAGGTGACTACAAAGGTAAGTACTAAAGAAAGAAAAACAGGAACTGCAACTTCTCCAATGGTCCGAGCTAGTATGGTCCCGCGCGATCCCTGAAGTACTCTTGGAAACCTGAAAGTAGTTTTATATACGTAGTGTGAGCATACAAGTACACTCAGTAGGGAAAACCAAAGAATCTCGTGCACAAGTGGGGGAATGTACTAAAGTCCTATGAGAAAAAGGAGTAAACCAAACACCTTTCAAGGTAAATTATCCACCCAAGCCTCACCAAGGCACACTCCCCAAATAATGAAAGTCAAGTAATATATATAATAAGAGCACATCGATGTTTGGGTACCCCGCGACACTTTCCCCCTGGTTAATGAGACATCCTATGCATCGAACCAATCCCGCCATTCTGTCACCGTAGTCCCACTGCCTCACCCGCCCGCACACACCTGGGCCACAACCACACGCAGTCCCACTGCCGAATCCCGCCCACAAATACCTGGGCCACAACTGTCACATGTGACCACGCCTGTAAACACCTAGGCCAGAACAAATACCACCACACCCGAAGACACTTGGGCCTCATCCCGAAGACACTTGGGATACCACCTGCCGCACACACCTGGGCAACCATCACACTACCCCGACCGAAGGTTCTTGGGCTAATAATAGACCTCAGTCCATCACAGCCTGCCCGAAGATACTTGGGCTATCCGGGAAAGGGATCAGAAAAGGAGATAATAACCATCCACTAAGAATAGTTTGGGAAAAAACACCCCCCCCATGAAATGGGAGTGTTCGACACTAAGTTCTCAACTTGGGTGGGGCGCGAAAAAGAAACCCAAGCTACAAGTATATATATATATATAGGTGACACGCACTCACACAAAGATAGGTTTTTATTCAGACAGCCTACAGATCACAACAGCACTCAAGTCCGAGTCACGACTCTCGCCAATAATACCCATTTGTCCCATTCTTGTTTCATGTTCAGTGATAATGTTCAAATATGTTCATGCACTACTGGGCAACTGACACCATAAGCATAACCAAGGAAAAGAATCCAGTCAATAATCAATTTAAACATTCACACTCGGTTCTCTCGTAAATTCACAACAACAAGGGAAAAGTGAGAATCTGTGAAGTACTGGAACCAAAGAAAGACTCTCGAGACACTACCTCGGGTCCCCTGAAATCGTTTCTCATAAACAGAGGATCCCACCCCAATTCGTGATATAAAAAAGTAAACACCGGGTCTTAAAACTCACCACCACCAAATCCATAACAACAGGGGATCCCATCCCCGATTCCACAACCATAGAGAGTATAACAATAGGGGATCTCATCCCCTCCCATATCTCCAGCAATCGGACCATGAATGAAAACAACCAAATCACTGCTACCAACACTAAGCAGGGCCATGACTGTATTTTCATATTTAAAAGATTTTACACGCTCTATGATTTCAATTCCGTGTTTTGACGGGGGTTAGCACAGAAGGGATTGATCCTGGTGATTTTAATTTATTCAGACGGGTATACGTGATTAACCAATTTACTTTTCACAGCAGGAGTTTACAATTAGGAACAAGCCATTTAAAACACCACGAGGGGTTCATTAGTGCACAGACAACGACCACCAACGACCTCAATTTTCAGAAGGCGCAAGCCGGGACAATTCATAAATATGTTCATAATATAAAACAACGTCAATGATCATGGCCCCCTTCATCCTTTATAGAATTCGTTCATTATCTTTAATTAGGTCTGGTTTATCCAATTCTACAGAATCAAAAGCACGCTCACCCCGCATGATACACAAAAGAGAGAGAAGAATGAGAAATTCCCTACTTGTTGGATCAACGATCTATGCTGAGGCCGGGGGAGGAAGTTCACGGATAGCGATGCGGATTGCCTGAACGAAAATCACTTCTTCTATCAATGCTTAGGTCGGGCGCGGAACTCTATACATAACGATGCGGCTCGCCTGATGCACCAGAAGCTGTTCGTGAAAAGCCGCGATCGAGGAAATAATAAACCACAGCTAACCCATCGTTTATAAGAGCCGTGGATGATTGAGATGAGAATGAAAAACCGCGCAAGGAGTGGGGGTCGTGGGTTGACCACGCGGTTGGGAAGTTACACACGGAGGTCTCTCGGGATTTTTAGGAATTAATTATGGGATTTAAATGGTTTTAAAAGGAGTAAAAGAATTAATTTATGTCTAAACTTACGTTGCGGGAGTGGAAAAGTCAGGTAATGGAAAAAAGAACGAAAGGCTCGGTGAGGGGGCACGGTGCCACCTTCATGGTGTCACCCTCACAGTGCCACCGTCACGGTGCCACCGTTTTGGTGGGGCCTCACTTTGGAAAAGTAATGGGCCAGGAGGGTCCGGGACATTACATATTAGGTATAAATCATGGAAATAAACCATGGTAAGGTTTTTGGTTTTAATTATTTTATCATATAGAGTCTAAAATGAATGTTTAGAAAGTAATAAATATTCCCCATCTATTTTGATACAAATACAGACCGAATCTCCCGCTCATCTTCCCTCAAAAAAAAATTGATCATGTATTTAATTTCCCTATTACTCTATAAGACCCTCACAAGATAATTTCAATCTCTTAATAATATCCTATTAATATTTTATAAGTTACCTCTCAAGGTAAGGGATTCTCTCGGCCTCTTTATTCAAGACCTATCCTTGTGTAATTCCATTTGATTTACAATTTTTCCTATTGTAATGTGTTTTTATAAATCCATTTTACATTCCATATGATTTTAATGTAATCATATTTCACCTTTAACTCTCATTAAACCATTCCATGAATATTTATGTACACCTGTTATGCAAGAAAAATTATCCGATGATTTTTAATGCCAAATATTTTTGCAGTGAAGACCCATCACAATTTCGACTAAAGGATATTAAAAATGATGTATGTATCCTTTATTTATTTTGGAATTCAATTTATTTAACCCGTACTTATTAAACTTGGGATTAAAAGTTATTAATGATGTTCTTATGTTTTATGATCTATATGGAACACTAATGCATGTACATGATATATATATGATGAGTGGGACCAAAATTATATAGCACTCCAATTCATTGACTAATGTTTTTAGCTCATAAAATTATATGTATATTGAATTAGAGGTTGTCCTAAGAACACTATTTTCTGATGTCTCAATTATTATCCTTGACCTATTCATATGATGTTATATTTTATGTTGTTTCCACATTTCAATGATGCTTCGATGTTATCATATTATATTATGCTTATATATTCATGTTTATGATTCTATACCCTTAATGTCACATTTATATTTATATTGGATAACATGTATTACTTTCATCATGTTATTTTTTGATTATTCCCTTACTGAGATTTATAGCTCACTCTTTCCTTATCTACCTCCCAAGGTTATCTAGTGATATTTAAGAAGATCAAAGGAATTTAATGGAATGTTGTGGGATATTATAAATATTATTATGATATCCCTATTTTATGTTATGGTGTTATGTATATAATTACTCAAAGATACAAGACCTTTCAATCTTTTGGAATTGTATTATGTGTGGATTTAGGTATTAAATCATGAAATGATGTGTATTAATGATTTGGGTTGTCATAGTCGTGAACACCACTGGAACATTCATTAGACTAAATGGAATCACAGGTTACTCATACAACTCATAACTGATCCTAAATTCCATATTTGGTATTTCCTTAGACCAGAACTATAACTGATGGTAGCCTAATCACAGCTAAATCTTGGAAAACTATCATACCCCCCTAAATTGATTAAAAAACAGTTAATCCTTGGTATTTGATATTGTTTTCACAATGACTTGATTAAGATTATAGTAATCTATGAATAGTCGAAGTCTCCCTTATCATTTCATAGAGAATAAGATCATAAATCCCAAAATTGGAGTAATTCATTGAATAAATCCCTTTTCATTTAGGTTATTAAGCTACATTTTAAGCTCTTTCAAGTCATCTAGTGCTATATGATATAAGAAAATTGTTATAAGCTACAAAAAAACACGATTTCAATATCAAAATCAACACCCTTTAAAGAGTTATTATTAATAAATTTTCCCAAAATTAACCATATTAATGATCCACTATAGGAGGAAAAATGGCCAGAATCAGCACTGAAATGTTATAGGGACCATACCCACCACGTGTGATGTAATGACCCCAATCTTTCCCTAGTTTAGTTATTTTATTTCATGCCTCTATATTCCATTCCATGATAACAATGTACTACTCTACCATATGGGTGGTAAAATTAATCTTCCTTTGATAAAATTCTATATCTAAAAGCATCAAATCCGCACTCCGGGATTCGGTGCTAAAAATATGAAAATTACATTTCTATATTTGATACTGATAAATGTGACACAATTTTTTCCAACCATAACATACAATTTAAAAATAAAATATTAATAACTTATATACCCAAGGATATTTTAGGTATATAGTTTTATAGAATTAGGAAAAAATATTAACAACTTGGATTTATAAAAAATTTGTTAATAAATATATACATTACCTCCCCTAAAATTCTTCACATATAAAACTTTTCTAGACCAAAATTATTTTTCAACTTTTTACATAACATGGGGATAAGGAAACATATTAAGGGTGATATAAAATTCTTAATATGGGTAAACATAATCATTTAAATTGAATAAAATTAGTGAGATTAAGATGATAGTAAGTGTATGATGATGTATTTACAGTGCATGAGGATAAAAAAAGGGAAATCAAACCCATAAATACTTGGATCATCAATCATGAAACATGGAATAAAGATTTAACAAAATCAAGAGTCTTTGGAGTTTATATTCATGATCCATTTTATTTCAAAATTTATCAATAGATCATTAAAAAAACACATCTTTCACCCATAATATGTATCAAATACTTTTATTTAAACATGAGATCATTAATTTACCTTGTGAAATCAGAATATTTTCATAAAAACCCAATATCATTCAAAGATAAATCATGTATATAACTTGGAACATCATTTTTTAAATCTTTAAAATGGAATAACCGAATAGTCAACTTCCATTCCCAATGCATTAAAGGCCTATCACAGACCCTCCAATACTTGGTTTATAATGTGACCACCTTTCCTTAGTTTATAATGAAACTAGTTATACATGGTTTGAAATTTAACCACCAATAATTTTAAACAATTTATATGAACCATAAAATAAATATAGTATATAAATCTCACATCTTACCATGAAACTCATATAAACCTCTATTATTCCTTCCATAATATTATTAACCCATTGGAATGAAATGGGTTCCATGGAAATATATTTAAAACAATTATAATTCATCCATATCAATAATTAAGATGGTATCAATACAAAATATCCCCAGTAGAGCATAAGTAACATCAAGGGTTATTTACGTTGATGAATTTAAATACCATTAAAGTCTATTAAAATCATTATTGAGGAAAATAATATTTTGACTTTGAAAATCACTTTTAAAAACCAAAAAGTCACAAAATACTTTGAAAGTATTTTTATTTAAAAATAACTTTGGAAACATATCATGGAAATTTAAAAGAAAATAATGTACATGATGGGATAAAAATACATTCATTTTGTAAATGTTAAAAATAAAAATTCTTTTGAAATTTTTTGTAAAGGGGGTCTAAAGTGACCCATTTGGAAAATATTAAGAAATTTCCTTTTAAAAAACATTAAAAACAAGGTAAAAGACCATATTATTTTTTTTGAAAATCATTTATTTTTTGAAAAGATAATTTTTGAATACATTTTAGATAACATGGATATGGAAGAGAAGTATTCCTGATCATGAAGAAGATTAAAGAACAATATCACTTAAAAAATACTTTCTTGATTTTTATTTAATAAATAAGGGAGTAAATGAAAATTAAAAATTCAAAACAAATTTGTAAAAATAGTAGAATATAGGATATGTGGTTTAATAAAATAATATGATATTATTTACCCTAAAAAACTTGAACATTAAAAATACCAAAAAGAAAAGAGATTATAACAAAAAGCCTTTTCAACTTTGGTAACTATTCAATCATAAGATCCATGAAAGAATAAAATCAAATGAAATTTAAAATATCATAAAAATAAATATATTAATTACATATTATGTCAAATGGGAAGTATATACAACTCATAAAATAATATAGGTTCATATAATAAATATATGTCCCAATGAAATGGAATTTTAGGTGAACAACACTTACATAGATCATATCATTGAATTGAGAATTAATCAATGAATAGATTTTGACTAAGAAAATAAATTTAAATATCAAATCCCACATAATAATGTAATAACAATGTCAATTAAGAATAGTGATAACCCGATGAAATGAGATTGAGTTAATAACTCTTTTACCACTTAGTAACTTTCTAGTCAAATCCCCTTGGAAGAAGTAATTAAAATTTAAATTTAAAATACCATTTATTATGAATTATTTATTATATAACATGTAAAAGGGGTTTAATATACACCATATATAAGTAATTAAGTGCATAACCTTAAAATATTCTTTAATGAAAGGAAATTGATACGAAATGCCATAATTTGAGTCCAGAATTTCCATGTGCATGCTTCAACTACTATATAATAAAATTATATAAATTAATTAATTATTTAATAAATTTTTTACATTTTTATTAATTTATTATTAAAACATTTCTTTCATTTATTACAATGGTATATTTAATCACTTTACTAGTTAAGTCATTGTCATCTTTTTTATAATGTTCGGTTTATAATTTCAAAATAGCTTTTGGGTGTTGATCACTTTCAAATGGGTCCTTTTTACAAAATATAATTAATTTTAATAACGAAATAATTAAAAAATTTATACATCTATTATACATTTGAAACAAATAATAAAATATGATTTTGAAAAATGAACTACATTAACATCATGGAGACAGTAGATAATATGTATGCATGAGTAGTGTTTTTATTTTTCAAAGATCATTATATAAAGAAAGAATATAGTATTTTGAATTTATATAATAATTAATATATCATAAATGCAATATCATTTATTTATACGTACTTATATTTATCATCCATGTGATGTGGTGATGAAAAATGAATCGCATTGCCTTGTGGAGGTGGCAGTCCACATATACGCACAAATATCATTACCATTTTTTAGAGAATGTAAAGGTAATAAATTAAATGATAAATTATATTTTAATAATTGTAAATATATCATTAATATAAAATATAAAAATTAATTACATCATTATAAACAACCATGAGAGACAGTGATGGATAACAGATTACATCGATCCACAAGGTTATAGTCTAATGTACACATAAACGATGGATTCCATTCCCATTTGATAGAGGTCAGAGATGGAAATAGGTTATACCATTGAAATAATAAAATCTTAATATATGGGATATATTAAAGTTATTTTCTCAAAATTGTTGGATAATATTTGAAGGAGGTGGAAGAATAAATAAAACAAAAATGCCCCGTTAAGAACTAAACCTCTTTTAAAAAAACCACCTTTTATTTATACCTTAATCCTTATAAGGTGGGTATTATGTCCAAAATAAGAGATTTATAATGTGTATATGGATTTTATAAATAAATTTTGGAAGGCCTTGGTAGAACCAAATGGTTATGGAGTGAAATGAGATGAATATGTGCCCTTTTTAAGAGAGGGGTGTGGTAATCTTTGAATATCTTAAAATATTAATTTAATATTAATTACTCTTGACTTGTAATGGATAAAAAATAATAATATTATAATATAATATGAGGATTATTTAAAATACTCTCATATAATTAAATCTAGAAAAAAAAATCAATGTTTTTATCCTTATCTTTTGGTTTTAACCCCTATTAACCATTTTCACTCTTACTGTGACAACAAGGTTTTTTACTCTTTGAAGGTCATGATAGCTACATTAAATGAAGAAAGGACCATAAAGAGACCATAGTTGATATTTTAAAGTATATCTTAATCATTTGGATGAAGATATAATTTTTTATGAATTTTATATCATTTAATAAAATATGATTTTCATAAAATATCAATAATGCCAATTTTAGAACTATTCATTCACTTTGACTTTTATAACATCAAGAAAACAAATGAAATTTGATTAAAATATTTTAATACATCAATAATATTTAATTTTTATCGATAAAATTATTGTATCATATTAATTATTTCAAATTATATTACTTCTAACATTTTTAACATTATTTATTTTATTTTCTCATTAATTAAATAATTACCACCTTAGCATTCTGTAAGCATTTAAGGTCACTATTTTTAAATAAAAATTAAAAAACATTACCATGATATAGATAAATTATTTAGAGTAAAAATTAATATTTATAAACGAACATACCCTATATTTATCCTCATGTTGAAAATATTATAGTTATTAAAATAATAAGTATGACATTTTTGGATTTATATTCATTTATATATTATAACAGTCAAAATCATATAAAAATTGAAAAAAGGATATATGACCAAATATTATATGTGTATGGAAGAAATTTAATAATATAATATAATTAAGTAAAGTTTTAGGGTCATTTTCTAGTCCATATGAAATTATTATTAAATTTAATTAACTCATTTACCCTTTATCTTGATAACAAAAATTATTAAGGTTACTATTGATATGGAACAAATATAGAAGGGACCTATTTAAAAGAATTTAATCTCTTTATTAAAAATATTTAATCCATTATTCAAATTTCAAAACACAAAATTGAAATAGTATAATTTAAAATCAAACTGAAAAAACATGACAAAAAACAATTTTTCATAGAAATGCGTTTTTATTCAAAAAATGTTATTATACTAAATTCATCAATAAAATTCATAAAAAAGACTATAATTGGATTAATCTTATTCATAAGTAACTAATTAAAATTTTAAACTAATCCAAAATATAAATTTTCTTTATAAATACTTTAAAAGAAAATACAATTTTCATTAGAAATTGGTATTTTCCACTATTCACTGAAAAATCAGAATTTTTGAGAAAATTCTATGAAATTTACCCTAAGATAATATTGAAATTATGATTTCAGAAATGAATTTAAATTTATCAAATAAATTTTATAAATTTTCTAGAAATTAATTATTATATTTTATCATAAAAATCAATAAAATCCCATTTTTGAAGAAAACTATATTTGAAGAATAAAATTGCTTTGCCAAAAATTGAGCGCTTAATAATTATATGTAAATTAATAAATTATTATTGAGTAAAACCATTATATATTTCACAATATATTTAATAATATTAATTCCCTCAAATGCAATGACTATTTTATAATGTTCACATTTAAATACTAATTTATTTTTCGTTTAAGATTATTGTTACATATCTTATACACTATCAAACAAACTCTTATTTTAAAAATATTAGGATATTATATTATCCCCCTTCAATAAATTTAATCCTTAAAATTTAAACTTGAGATCACAATAAAAATACCTTTGTTGAAAAACCACATCTTTAAAAGGGTTATTAAAACTTCCTCTTGAAAAGAGGATAATTGAAATACAAAGTCCATATATAGTAACAAAAAACTGGATTTATATATAGGGAAAAATTAGTGGTAAGTGAAAATATGGTCATTGAAGAAAAGAATAATGTCCAAATAATGATGTTGTGTGGTAGATATCATTGATTAAATAATAGTGAATGATCCTGAGAAAGTCAACGACCATAAAACCACCAACTATAAATGTGTGAAAAAGATCATCGATTCATTAGAAGAGAAAGTAGTAGGATAATTGTTTTGTTTTAATATATTTTTCCTAGAGTTGAAGAATTACTTTACCATATATAAAAAGAACATAAATAAATATACTTAATTGATAAGTATAATTTCATTCTTTTTTTAATTTCCACCAAAATATATTCTTTTGTTCCAATTGATGCGTATTCTAGATGAATTATGTACGTGTTAAGTGATAAAATTAACTTATAATGGATCACATAATCCAAAAAAGGATAACAATATATTCCTATAGTCTTTATATATTAAAAAATCAAAATGGTTATCATAAGGTAATATAATTCCCAAATAAATAAAAATTCACATAAATACATAATATATTAATCTCCAAAATTCAACAATTATACCCAAAGTTCAAACTAAATCATTGTAAAAAAAAGTATACTTAAAATTAACCAAAATATTAATGATCAATATTGAAACCAAAAAATATGAATTATTTTACCGCATATTATACCAATACAAATTTAACATTTATCTCTAAATAATAATAGTCACTCGTAAAGTATATACCCCAAAAAGTAAATACAATAATCAAATAATCTACAAGTTATGATAATCATTTCCATAAATAAACTGAATCACCATAAAGACACATTAATACCATATATTATTTGAAAAGATAAATCATCCTTTTTCCTTAAAGTAAATACCCTAATATTTTGTTTAACTTAATAACATAAGGTTACCAACATATTGAAGTTCTTACCAAATAACTTTTTAATTCTATGGTTATCTATATGATAAACCATATGCTCTTAAAATAATAATTATTTTAAAAATCATGTAAGTATAAAATAATCATACCAATAATTAATGTACATAGGCTAGTGGTAGGAATTTAACCCTTGTCATCCTTTGGTTATGGGTTCAACCCAATGGCCTTTATGGATGTGACATGTTGTCACCTAGACTATAGGTTTTTATTTTTATAAAATAATATAATTATTATAATTTTCCCCTTAATCATCAAAGATCATATAAACCCTAAAATTCATAAATAACATTAAAACATATGTCAAAAAATTGTAAATACATCCTACCTCAAGTAATACTTTATTTTAAAACTAAGGGTAAAATATACTGAAACCAAATAAAATGGCTCCCAAAATAACGTTAGTAACATAAAAATTCTATCACTTAAAACCTAAAAATGGGTTTCTAAGAAGTTGAAATTATGATCAACCAAACACTTATAAAATAATTATATTATCCATAATTATTAATATAAACTCACACAAAAACATCATAATATCCAAATTTATCTAAAACATGCTCTGTCGCAAACTGTAAAAAAACCTAACCCACGCTCCTGGATTAGATGCTAAATATATAAACTTTACATTTATATCTTTGATACTGGTAAACATGAACTATTTTTTCCATTAAAAAAATTCAACAAAAAAATGAAATTTGGATCACTTATATACCCAAGAACCTTTGGGGTCAAGAGTTTTAGAGAATTAAGAAAAACTATTAACAAATTGGATTCATAAATGACTTGTTCAAAAAGTCCTATGTCATCTCCCATAAAATTCTCCACATAAAAAACATTTCTAGACAAAATTAATTTTTAATAATCCTTCAAAAACTAGGGAAAATAAAACATATTAAGGGGGAGTTCAAATTCTCTATTAGGGTAAACATAAACACATACAATTAAATGTCATCAGTTGGAGTAAGATGAGAATAAGGGTATAATGATGTAATCATAGTGAATAAGAATAACATAAGGGAAGTCATAACCATCAATACATTGACCATTAATTAAGAAATGTGGAATAATCTTTTAACAAAATAAAGTGTCATTGGAATAAATAAACATGATCCAAATAATGAGAATTGTGATCATGGAATCATTAAAAACCCATATTTTTTCACCCTTAAGAAGTATAAAATAATATTATTTAAACATAAAATCATTATCTTACCTTAAAAAATCATAATATTTCTATAAAAATCATTTAAAAGTATAGATAAATAATTTATTTAATTTGGGAAGTAATTTTACATATCACTCTTACAAAAAGAATAACTATATGGTAAAATTCTATACTTAATTCATTAGAGGGCTATCACAGACCCAAATTTCTATGTTTTATAATGTAACAACATGTTCATAGTTAATAACTTAACCAAAAGTTCTTGGTTTATAATATAACCACCCATCCTTGGTCTATAATAGAACCAATGGTCATCCTAAATAATTTATAAGTAATATACTGTGAATAAAGTATATAGAGCATGTATCTCTTCACAAATCCTATAGAAAAATCCATTATTCCTTTTATAATTTGATTAACCCATTGAAAAGAAACAGGTTACATGAAAATTTAGTTGAAAAAATAATAATCCATATATAGAAATAATGAGGATGATATCAATTAAAAATATCTTTATTGGATCATAATTTACATCAAGTGTTACTAATGTTGAGGAATAGAAATACCATTAAAAGATAATGGAAATCATTCTTGGGAAAAATAACTTTTTCACTATGAAAATAACTATTAAAAACTAATAATTAACCAAATTTTATTAAATAACTTTCATTGAAAATAAAATTGAAAAATAATAAAGTAATATTAAATGAAAATAATGGTCATTAAGGTGTGAAAATGTGTTCATGTTGTAAACATTAAAAATATATATTCTTTTCTAATATTTTTTAAAGGGATTATAAAGTGACATATTTAGAAAACATTAAGGAATTTACTTTTTAAAACCATTTCAAACAAGGTGATGTACCCTATTAAATAGATTTAGGAAATAATTTATGTTTAGAGAAGAACTTTTTTGAGAACATTTTAGAAAACATGGATATGAAAGAGAATGATTTCTGATCTAAAAGATGATACAAGATCAGTATCACTTAAAAATGACATTATTGATGTTTCTTTCATTAATAAGGGAGGAAATGGAAATTAAACATGTCACGACCCGTCCTCGGGGCCTGTTCTGTGACTACCCCAAGCCCGCCTTCCATAGGCCAGAGGCTAGCGACTAGCTCCAAAGGCGTAAATCCCGATAAAAATGGAAGGAATTTCCTTTATGGAACGTAAACACACACACACACACCCAGAGTACAAGTGGAATCAAACAATAAGTCAAGAAGTAAACAAAAGTAGTGCTGAATGTAAGGGGATGGAAATACAAGCCCAACTGTAAAGTACAAGGAAAAAAGACAAAACAGCTGGAAGGTGACAAGCAGCTCCGGGATCGTCCCCCACATATCCTACCTGAAGGTTAGGTACAGATAGCCTCCTTAGCGCCCTCATTCGTCAACCTCCTTCGGGTGCCGAATCATCGTGAGGTCCACCTCTGGGTGCCGATTCGTCATGAGGTCCACCTCCAGGTGCCATCCAGTCCTCGTACACTCGGCCTCCATCCGCGTTGTCCGTCGTATGCATCCAAGACAACGAGGGCCAGGCATAGCCCATGTAGGGGTGAGTATAACGATACTCAGTAGGGACCCCGAGACCCTCATGGTATTACTAAAATCCAACAAGGATAAACCACAATGAAAGATTTCTACAGATAACCTTTACTTAGTGATATTCCCATACATATACCTAAGTTATCAAGTAACCCATCTCAATCATGAGAAAAACACAAAGGTCATTGACTCAGCTCAAACCGGGATTTTTATTCACGAAACCAAAACTGTTGGAGAAATCCTCCTCTGTCGAGTATAGTGGCCCTATCACGACTCTGAGGCGCTACTCACTAACCTTAGACTACTAAGGTACTCCTCCTGTCGAGTACTGCGGGTCTGCTTCCAAATATCGGGCACTCTGTCCGCTATGGGTCTGCCACCAAATATCGGGCGCTTCCCCTAATAACCTACAGAGGTACTCCTCCTGTTGAGTACCGCGGGTCTGCTGCAAACTACCAGGCACTTCATCCGTTGAGGGTCTACTGCCACATACTGAGCGCGTCATCCACTGGGCTAATCGAAACACTCCGAGTCGAATCGGTCAAGCAGTCGCCAGGTCTACAGCTACTAGGTCTTGGTACTCCATACACTCGTCTCGGGGAGGGTCCACTCCATGAGCTACTGGTCGTTACTTCCAAGTGTCACGAAGTCTCACGTAGAAGTAACACAAAGGACCATCTCATCATACGGGTCTCAACGCGATAGACAGCGCGTCAATCGGACGCCCAGTCTGTGAGTTATTATCTTATCTGTTCCAGGGACCCAGTTTGTATTTAAGCTAAAACCAACCTGACCATACACCAACTGTGTCCAAACCACAAGTGAAGTATTCCGAAATAACCGTCTAATCAATAGGAACTCAACGCGATAGATGACGCGTCAATCGGACGCCAGGTCTGAGATATATTGGTTTTTCCGTTCCAAGGGCCTGGTTTAAAAAATGCTCGTTTCTAACCCGTCTGTTATCCAAAGTCATCCAAAACTAACTTAGAGTATTGAAAAATGGCATCCTCGTCACGGGTGACCTAATACCACAGACGGCATGTCGATCGGACATGCGGTCTTCGAGTTATTCACCTTTAAGTGAAAACGGGTCCGGCCCGTTAAGCCCGGTGGGCTGGCGGGTAGGTCAACCCAGAATTGGTGACTCCGACCCAGTAGGGGTGTCAGACCGGACAAATGATTCGTGCGGCCCGACCTGAGAGGCACAACCCGGACCGAAGAGGGTGCGGCCCATCCCGAGGTGGCGTGGCCCGCCCAGGCGGGGCGCGGACCGACCCGGCCTGGTGGGACCCGGCTCGGCCTGGCCCGGCGCGGCCTGGCTGGCTGCGGCCCGGCTGGGCGTGGGGCCTGGCTGGCTCACCCAGCTGGTCGAGCGGCTCGGCCTGAAGGCCGAGCGGTCCGAGGGGGCACGGCACCCCGTCTACCCGAACCGACGGCGCCAAGCGCCGCCACCCTCCCCAAACCGGTCGGCCTTCTGGCACAAGCGGCCCGCACGGCGGGCCACGGGTTCTCCAGTGTGGTTCCCTCCTGGCGCCGCGGCTCTGCTCCGCCCAGCCGGCCGACGGGTCGGCCGGTTCTCCAACGCGGCTCCCTCCTAGCACCACGACTCTCATTTGCCCGGTCGGCCGATGGGTCGACCGGTTCTTTCGCTGAAGTGAGCCGCAGTTTCTCCCGCACAGCTGGCGCGATGGCGCCAGCTTCCTCCGCTGCGTTCCTGGAACGATGCGACAGTGTCGTGCTTCCTCCACTGACTCCAAGAAAATAAACAAGATCAAACGGAGGGTCGTCAGGCCGTGTTCGTTCGTCCTTCTCCCTCTGCGTTAATCGATAACAATAGGTTGGACAAGAAAGATGTTCAACGACAAACGAAGCACAATTTTAATCCATTAAAATTGAACATGATTCCCCTACATCGATAATTGATGTCGTGCGTCGGGCACCGCGGAAGACGGCGTCGCGGGGTGAGGTTTTGTAGACGACGCCGGTGTGCATCATCGTTCTTCGTGGAACCGGCGTTCTCCATTGAAGAGACTCTGTTCTTCGTCGAGAGAGGAGTTCTCTTCTTCTTCACACAAGATTTCTCTCAAATCTTCCCCAACCCAACGTGTACCAAAATAAAATAATAGGATAAACTATTATTTTATTAACACAAGAAATTATAATTTCAAAATTCAAACCACTCGCTTAATTAATTAAGGAGGCTTAATTCTTTAATTATTATGTGTTGGCATGAATTAAAGAGGGAGAGTGAGAGAGAGGAAGAGTCCACATTTAAGAGGAGTTTACAAATTAATGAAGGGGGTTAAAGATTTTAGGGGGAGTTGAAAGGTTGGGGCTTGTGTGGGCCCCACCTTTCAATTATCCACACATGGGAAGTTGGATGGTTGTGGGCCCCACCAACAACTTCCCATGGGAGGTATTAACCTCCTTAGATATAAAATAAAATTGTTCCAACAATTTTATTTACTTCTTAATTAAACCCCAATAATTTACTTCTCATCCCGTGCAAATGCAACTACGGTAAAGGTCCCCTTAAGCAATTACCGGCGTTGCGAGTTCATCAATGCCCTCCGATTTTAATTCTGAGCACCGATTCAAAAGATAGAAAAACCCGCTCGTTCGTTCACTGAACGTACCCGAGATAAACTTTGGAAATTGAATTCAGGCACACCGGTCCTCGGAATCAAGTGTCGTCAGATGCCACAGACTCGTAAAATTCCAAAGTATTTAGGAAAAAAGTTTCCTTGAAATTTTTGGGTCTTTACAACACAAGTAAAAAAGATTCATTACCATATCAGAATAAAATACATGTAGTTCAAGAAAATAGGATCATATTATTTTCTTTCAAGTGACCTTGAACATAAACTATCACAAAAAGAAAATAGATTATAACATAAATCCCTTGACACTTTAGTAACTCTTCAATTGTAAGCCCCATAAAATAATAACATAAAATTAAACTTTAAGTATCATTAAAATAAGGATAGTAATTATATATTCTATCAATATGGTAGTATACACTTCTCAAGAAATTAGATTGGTGTATATAAAAACATATGTCCCATTGAAAGGAAATTTGTGATGAATAACCCCGATAAAAACCATATCATTGAATTGATAATTAACCAATAAATGGATTTTGTGTAAAAAATATAAATACAAAAAAATTAAAATATATAATAAATAAATTTACAGATCAATTCACAGATGATCATGGAATAACAGTATTAATGAATAAAATTTACAATCTAAAGAAAGAAAATTGATTTAATAACCCTTTTACCACTTGGTAACTTTTCGATAAAATTAAATTAGATAAATTAATTTAAATTAAAATTAAAATACCATACATTATTTTTTGATTTATTATAAAACATGTAAAAATGTTATTATATCCACTATATATAATAAATTAGGTGTATAATATTAAAATATTCCTCACTGAAGGGAAATTGGGACAAAATCCTATACCATGAGTCGAGACATTCCATTTATGTACTTTAACTAATATACAATAAAATTATATAAATTATTTTCTTGTTTAATAACCCTTAAATAGGTTTATTACTTTATCATTAATCCATTTTTTCATTTATTACAGTGGAATATTTTATTACTTAATTAGTTATGTCCACATCAGTTATTTTTAGAATGTTCGATCCTTAATTTCAAAACAACTTCAGTGTGTTGGTCGTAGTCAAATAGGTCATTATTAAATCATATCCATAATAATAATAATGGAATAATAATCATTTTTAAACATGAATTATACTTTTGAAACCAATTATGAATGATTCTTATGAAAAATGAGTTACGGTACAATCATGGAGATGGTAGGCTGTACATATGTGTGAGTAACATTTCCATTTTTCAATGATCATTATGGAAGGAAAGTAATTAGTTTTTTATGTTTATAGAATTAAAATTATATTACATATTCCATATTATTTTTTAAACATACATATATATATATACATATATATCATCCAAGCGACGTGGTGATGAAAAATGAATCACATCGCTTCGTGGAGGTGGCAGTCCACACATACACACAAACAACATTATAATTCATTAGTGAATGGAATTCTAATACAATAAATGATATATTATATTTTAAGATTGAAAAATATATCATTAATATCATATAAAAACATTATTTCCGTTATTATAATAGGTGGTGAGATATGATGATAGAAGATGAATTACATCGGTTCATGAGGCGATAGTTTGTCATACACATGATTGATAGTTTCCTTTTCCAATTTAATGGAGGATATGTATGGATATAGGTTATTTAATTAACATATTAATATTTAATTATATGTTATATATTGATGTTATTATCTCACCATGGTTTTAGAGGATTTTAAAAAGGTGGAAGATGAAATAAAACTAAAACGCACTGTTGAGAACTATACCTCTTCTTTGGAAAACCACATTTTTGGCACCTTAATCCATATAAGGTTGGTATTATTCCAAAATAATGAACTATAAATTATCGTAGTAATGTTAGGAAGTATTTTGGGTTGGTATTGTTTGAAAAAATGGTTCTTTAGGTGTAATGAAATGAGAAGAATTTGTGCCCTTTTATAAGAGAGGGAAAGGTACTCTCAAATTTTCTTACTATATATTTTTATTATAAATTAATTTTGATGTAAAAATGGATTAAAATTGATAATAATATAATATATTATTATTATTATAAATAATCTCATATTATTAAATTTGGAAAAGTTTTTAATATTTTTTTACCCTTATATTTTGGTTTTAATCCTCTATTAAAAATTCTCACACTTACCACTAAATCATATTTTTTTACACTTTGAGGGTCATGCTAGTTACTATAAATAGAAAAAAGGCCCAAAAAATAGACCATAGTTGATATTTTAAACCATATATTAATTATTTGAATGAATATAGATTTTTTTTGATTTTTATATAATTTAGTAAAATATTATTTTCATAAAATATCAATAATGTCAATTTTAGAACTATTCATTCACATTGACTTTTAAATATCAAATAAATAATTAAAATTAGAATAAAATATTTTAATAAATTAATAAAATTTTATTTTTATCTTTAAAATTATTGTATAAAGTTAATTATTTTAAATTTTATTACATTTAATTTTATTAGCATCAATTATTTTATTTTTCAATTAATTAAATAATTACTATGTTGGCATTGTGAAAGTATTTAAGGTAATTATATCACAACTAAAAATAAAAAATAAATTACTATTGTGTTGTTAAATAATTTTCATTTAAAGATATTATTTATTACTGAATGTAACATTTTTTAGCCCCATGTCAGAAATATTATAGTTATTAAAATCTTGAGTGTGACATTTTTGGATTTATATTCATTTAAATGTTATAACGGTTAGAATCATATCCAAATAGAAAAAAAGGCGATATAATAGAATATAGAATGAGTATAGATTAAATTGAATCATATAATAAAACTAATTAAAATTTTAGAGTCATTTTATTGTCCTTATCATATTATTATTAACTTTAATTAACTGATTTACCTTTTACCACGTTAACAAAAATTACTATGGTTACTATTCATACTCACCAAAAACAAAAGGGAAATATATAAAAAAAATTGGAAATCATGATTACAAAAATGGAATCAATTTTTAAAAATTTAAAACAAAAATTTTATGAATTTAATTTAAAATCAATGATAAAAAATGTGATGAAAAGAGTTTTTTTAGAAAAATGCATTTTTAGTACAAAAATGTTTTAATACTAAGTTAAAAAATAAAATTAATTAAAAATACTATAATTGGACTAATTTTAATAAAAATTAAATAATTAAATATTAAAAATAATCCAATATTGAAATTTACTTTATTAATAATTTAAAATAAAAAACAGTTTTCAATTAAAATCGGTATTTTTTACTATTCAATGAAAAATCAAAATTTTCAAAAAAATATCAAAAAATCACTGTAAGATAATATTTAAATAATAATTTAAAAAATTATGTTCATTTTATAAAATAAAATTTCTAATATTTGAATAGATTGATTTTAATATTTTCTCATAAAAATTAATAAATACCAATTTTTGAAGAAAACATATATTTGAAGAATTAAATTGATTTACTAAAAATTAATTACTTATTGTTGGGAAAAAATCCCTCAAGGTAACTTTGAAGTATTTTTGGGTTGATTGTGTTTGTTGAAAAAGCAGGTTTTCATGGATATTTGTTGAGTTCCCAAGAATTTGTTGACAATTCTTGTTGACAAAGAACGATGACAAAGGAAAGGACGATCTGGAGGCGGTACAAAAGAGCAGTACAAGGTGGCGTTGTTTCCCAGTGTTTGCCAAATTTTTGGGGTCCAAAATCTAGAATTTGGTGAGCATCGCGAAAATAGGATTTCCATGAAGAGCATAATTTAATATGGAAAAGGCATGAATTTCGCGAATATAGGATGTATGGATTGGATTTTCCGAAGACTAGAAGAATGGAGGTGGTGAGTCTTCACGATTACATCAAGCTTCACGAACGGCAGAGGCTGAAGCACATCGCGGCGGTGTAGGGCTTTGCGTGGGAGATTCTCGGCGAAGGCGCGAAGGAATGTTGACGGTGATTCTTCGCGATTACGTCAAGATCCGTGAATGGAAAATTGCCGTGGTGCTTTGTGATTTGGACAGAATTCCGGCGGAAACTTTGGAGCTTCGCGATTTGAGATGACGTGGCGTTGACTTTGCATGGAAGGGATGAGGGTCGGTGGAATCGCCTATAAATAGAGTCCGACCCCTTCGAGCGAAGTAGAGAGAATTTTCAGAGAAAATCCTTTGCTCTCGATTTGCGAAGGTGGTTCGCGGAGCTAGTGTGCTTCACGAAAGAGGTGCTTCGCGGCAGCTATTGTAGCTCCGCGAAACCTGTGAGCTCTGTGTTGGCTTACTAAGATTCGCGAGGGTCGTTGCTTTGAGGTGGCTTGAGCATCGCGAGAGTGCTTCGCGAGAGAGATTCGCGAAAAGCCAGGAGCTTCGCGAAGGCTTGTTTGAGCTTCGCAAAATTGGGAGTTTTGCGAAGTAGGGTGCTTTTCGAAGGTACTTTCCAAAGGTAGTTTCCCAGTGGTCAGAGGCAAAGTGCTATTCATCAGTGGATGAAAGTTGGACTTCAACAGAGCATCTATCAATAGTTGAAGATGCATTATTTCATGAAAATGAAGAGACCTACAGGTCTATAAACTGTGATTGGATTCCCTTCTAGAGCAGTGAGCTTAGGAAGAGGAAGAAGGTGATCCTCTCCACCGGCAGTGAGCCAGAGAGAGAGAAACAGGGAGTGACCCTTGGGAAAGCAGTGATCTAACCCTAAACCTTGTAAGGGCAGTGAGCCTGGGCATAGAAGTGATCTAGCCCGAACCATTGTATCCACAGCTAGTGAAGTATAGTGGAATATGGTATAACCGGCAACCTGTCGGCATATGCTCCTTGGACGTAGCCCTTAGCAGTGAACCAAGTAAAATTGCTGTGTCATGTGCTTGCTTTACCTTCTGTTTATATTGTGCAACAGGAAAAGAGAGAAGAGTTTTTTGCTTAACAGCGAAACAAGATCAGAACGGGCTTTAATTTTAAATTAGACATACCCTGATTCACCCCCCTCTCAGGGTATTCATCCTTGTGGACCTAACACTTATTTATTATGTATAAATTAATACAGTGGTAATGATTAAAACATTATATTTTTAATAACTTTTATAATACTATTCATTGACTCCAATTTAACTACTAGGTTATAACATTCACATTTAAATAATATGTCAATGTTCGTTTATGCTCAGTGTTGTGTATCATATACACTATAAAACAAGTATTCTTTTAAAAAAATAAAGATATTACATTATGTGTGATTGAAAATATGTGAATCAATCAATGATAAAACTAACACTGAAATTGGTTTTCTCTAAAACCAAAAAGTCTCATAGATGTACGTATCCTGTACCCACTATGGGACACTCTGGAAACCTCCAAATGTGATATACCCTCTTCTTGAGAGGTATATCAAGAGTTAACAAAACCATAGAGAACTTAACTAGAAACATAAAAACAAAAACAAATTGGGTATAAGTAAATTATTAATACACCCATGTATCAAACAAAGTAGTAGAGAGCATCGACATAAGAAAAATTGTACCTCTAACAATCTAAGGTCCCTCTCTACCCTCTACTAGAGCCTGATCTAACACATAAAAATGACCACCTAATATAAATGAACATACAACCATGATACTAAATAAACCAATGTATTAAATCCCTAGGTGTCTACTACAACCACTACAATGACCCTCATCCATATCTTAAGCCAAATCATTAATATAGCTCTCTTATCCAATTAGGTTATATCTAAACAGGATCTCTAAGACTATGCGTTTAAAAAACCTTAACCCAAACATAATTGGGAGAATATAGAATGAAAAAAATAAATATATATATATATAATAACCGAAGATTTTAAAAGAATATTATTTGAGAGTATACATGGACACAACAGTTAGCTTTAATTAATGGGAAATATTATTATTTAAATGACTTTTATAACCGAGTAGTTGAATTGAGAGAAATTAATAAGAGTAACCTTATTATGATATATATATATAGGTCATACTAAATACAAATTTAGTGATTATTTATTATCAAATAAGCAATCAATTTTTAGTGAATTCATTTAATGCTTCAAAATCATGATTTCTTCCAAAATGGTTTTTATTTCTTTTTTTGACTGAATATTGTAATAAATTTCATCCAATTTCAGAAATTTTATTTTATAAAAAGGATATAATTTTTTAAATCATCATATCAAAATTATATTAGGGTGAAATTTTAGGATTTTTCTAAAAATGTTTATTTTTCAATGAATAGTGAAAATACAAATTTTATCGATTATTGTGATTTATTTTCAAATACATAAAAATACCAATTTCTTAAATGCTTTTTAACATTTAATTAGATAAATTTTTTTAAAAAAATCCAATTAATTTCATTATAATTGGAATTATTCTTAATTAGGGTATAAAAGAATTTTTATACTTAAAAATAATTTTTCAGGAAAACTATTTTTCATTATATATTGTGGGTTCATTTTAAAAGTAATTTATGAAACTGATATGAATTGAATTAAATTAAATTAAATCCATATTTGGGATCATTATTTCTAAATTTAGTAAATAGTTCAACTATATTTTTGTCATAATGAATAGTAACAATAGTAAATCTTTATCACCATAGTAAAGGGTAAATTTAGTTAACTAGGGTAAAAACTAATGTTAAAATGAATTAAAATAAACTTGACACTTTAATTTGATATATTATATGCATTTAATTATTACAACACACAAAATATTTAATAATATGGAATTTTGATGCCATTTTTCTTTGATAAATACTTTTATATTTTTTTAGTGAAAGAAAATCCCAAAATGTAATTTTCTTAATTTTATTATCTATAATATTTTTTGATATAGTTAAATAAAATTTATTCATAGTCATAAATGTTTATTTTGGTGATGAATAATTTTTTTTATGATTTTAATTTTTTAATTTTTTAGTAGTGAAATAATTACCTTAAATGCTTACATAATGTTGACATCGTGCTTGTGAAAGCTGTAGGAAAATCAAGTAAATGATTTTAAAAATGATAAAAATAATATTTTATGGGAATTTTATGGTGTTAAAATAATTTTTTAGACAAATATAATGTATCAATGATGTGTTAAAATTTTATAATCAAACCAAATTACCACCATGATATTTATTTTAAATTCATTTATTTGAATAGTCCCAAAAATGAATTTTGCGATATTTTATGCTAAATAATATTTTATTAAATGATATAAAATTCATAAAAATATTATATTTGGCTAATTGAAATAGATATATTTTATCATTTCTACCATTTTCCTCTTATGGGTCACTTTTCCTTTTATTTTAACTTTCTTTGTCCCTAGAGAGTAAAAAACATTATTATCACTTTAATCATTAAATGGGTTAACATAAGGTTAAAAATAAGAGATAATGGTTAAAAAATTACCTATATAAAAACCAATACATTTTTTATATAAATATTACATCTTATAAGATGAATAACATTTAGATCTATGCCAAAACCATTAATTTTTAGTGTCTTTGGAAACATGGGTATGAAATCAACTGGTATATAAAAGATTTACATAATATCCCACTAAGTTATTCACAACCAGCATCCTAGTTAGATATATCATACTTAAACCAATTTTTCATATATTGGGGAAAATGAAACATAAAAAAGGGTGATCTTAGATTCTCAGTAAGATTAAATATAAGATATATGAATCAATGATAATATAAAATCATAAGATAAACATACGGGTATGAGAACATGATCATAACACACAAAAATAATACCAAATTTTTCAAAGTTTTTTAATACTAAATCATAAAATAAGGTTTTTTCAATCAAAATACATATGAATTATGACTAAAGAATGACCAATAATCAATCATGATCTATGAGAATATATCATAGGTATAAGACATAATTTTGTGTCATAGAAATAAGAAAAGAAAATAATTTCCTTAGTTAAAGATCACTTCCAATACTATCATATTGGATTAGGTCCACTACCCATTCCATTATATCCTTAGTTAAGGTTCACTCCCAAGACTATCCTAGTGGATAGAGTTCCATACTAAATTATGTTCAACCACATTTTAGTTATTATTATCTCATGAGATATCCATATTTAACCAATTAATTAGAGATATGTATAATTCTAGGCCCACCCATCACATAATTAAAACCATTTATATATGTTCTATAAGATCATAAAACATTCATCACACCATCATATTATAACTCATGGAAAGTGAATTAGTTTCATAAAAATTTATGATTTCATTATACTACCCATGGAAAATAAATGGGTTTCATAAACATATCATCGCGATAATCATAATACATATAGATAAATAATAAGTATGTTGTCATTGGATAATATCCATATCAAATCTTAATTAACATCAAACTATGTTATCATAGATGAAAATTTTATTTAAAATATCATTAGAATGTTTCTTAAGGAAAATAACCTTTTCATTTTGAAATCAAATATTTAAAATAAAAATATTTAAAAAATATAAAGGAATAAATTTTATTTGAAAATTACTAGTTAAACTTGTAAATAATTTTTCAATTTATTGAGTGGTCATGATGGTGGTAAATTCCATTCATATCCTAATCATTAAAACAATGTTCCTCTTCACACCTTCAGTAAAAGTAACTTGTTCAGAAAATGATAAAGGGAATTATTTTTGAAATATTTTAGAAAAATTATAACATGGGTAAAATATATTTTAAAAAATAATTTAATAATATTTAAAAAAAATATTTAAAACATTTTGTAAAATAAAGATATGGAAAGAAGGTTTTCTGACTGAAAGAGGAGAAATAAGGCGGACTTTTCTTTAAAACATTTTTGCAACCATTTTGAGTAATAAAGGGGGAAAATTATACTAAAAAAATAAAATTATATAAATTAACAAAGGGTAAGAAAAATTAATTTAACTTTTCAAATAAGTATTATTTAAATTCCTTCAATTGAAATCCAAGCATAAATAATTTCGATTAAAATTAGATTGAAACAAAAATTCATTACCACAGTAGTATCTTTTTAATCATAATACCCATGAAAAAAAACATTAAATTAAAATTAAAATATCATGAAAATAATTATATTCATGATATAACATTTCAAGTGGTATTATATACATCTCATAAACATAAATTGCAGCATAACATCAAACATATCTTAATGAAACAATATTGAGATGAAGAACCCTTACTGATTTCATAATCTCCAAATAAAAAAGTCATCAAAGAGAGAGTTTTATGTGGATTTTAAATCACCATAATTTTCATGATAATAATATTAAAATACATTCATGGGAACTATATACACTGCATAAATGAAAAAAAATTGAATATGACATATGTCTCACAAAAATAAATGTGTGATGGGAAACCCTTACCTCAAGTTCCATCTTGCTTCATACATGTTCAAATATCATATATAATAAATTAATATTTATTAGAATTATATTATAGAACCATATTCAATGATAACTTACTATTTATATTTCTTATATAATTTATAAATATCTATTTATTAATAATTTCTTTTTTAAAATTAACATTTTTTAAAAAATGGTCCATTTTCCATGCATATTTTAGTTTGATGGTTTTGGTACTTGTTTCTTGGAAATGGTTTCCTAATACTCAGAATATTAATAATTAAATAAGTATCATATTTATTTTTCATACATACTTTTATAAGTATTCATATAAAGCAGTGATGAAAAATTAATTACATCACTTTGTGGAGATGGCAGTCTGTACATAAACACGAGTGACATTTCCACTTATTCATGATTGAAATAAAAGAAAGTTAAATATTAAGTAACCTTTAAGGAATAATTATTATATCATATATATCATATATATTCATTAAATCCATCCTTATCATCATGAATTTAAAGTTAAATTGAAAAACTAATCAAATTTCTTCGTGGAGGTGGTAGTCCACATGTATACACAGGCGAAAATATAGTTTTTCAATAGATGGATAGGTAATAAGGTAGATAATATATTATAAATAAATAAGTGTAACTATTACTTAAATAAAATATATAAATAAAAAATAAAACATAATAACCAACCATGAATGATGGTAGAAAAAATGAATTATTTCACTACAAGGAGGAGGCGGTCCACACATACACATGAGTGGTACTTTCATTTATAATTTGATGTAAAAGAGGGTGGATAAAGGTGATTCCATAATCATAATAACATTTAGGTATATTAATGTCATTTATTTTATTATTTTATAATGAATACCATATATTTATAGGAGGTAAAAGAAGAAATAAAATTTAAAGAGGCTAAGTAAGATGATTACCACTTCTTCGACCGACCTCATTTAGATACATTCTTAAGGACCCTTAGAATGGATTTTAAGAATAAAAGAACCTATAATTCATAGATATAGAGTTGTATAAGATAACTGGTTAGGGTTTGATCAATCTAGGAGGCTCAAATTTGGGTAAATAAGAGAAAGGCAGAGTTCCCTTTTATAAGTGAATGAAAGGACACACATCGAATTAATAAGAAGATCTAAATTTGAAAAATTAATTTTCATGTGAATGTGGGACCATGTGGATGTAATTTAAAATATAAGATATTATTTTGTTTAAATCCCTTTAAACAATAATCTTTTTATAGTTTTACTGGTGTTTTAAACCGTATCTTCTCATTTAACGTCTTTGTAAAAGAATTTTGACCTTAACCATGGTAACGACTTATTCAATATTAAATGGTTAAAAATTTACTTAAATGGTAAAAAATGGATCATAAATGGAAAAGGGATTAAATTTTAGACAATTTTTATTCAAAATTTTCCTATTTAAGTATTTTTTATTTTTAAATAATTTAATAAAATATTATTTAACATAAAATACTATTAAATTCATTTTAAGAAACAATCAAATAATTTGATTTTAGAGACAAAAATAAAAAAAAGTAAAATTATAATATAATCCATTTAACCATAAATAAAAAATTAGTAATAACTAGAAAATTATTATCGTACCATATTTCATCCAAATACATTACTTTTAATGTTTTTCAATTTATTTACTTTGATTTTGGAACTGCGTTTACAAACACTATATTGGTGTTGCATAAGAATTTAAGGAAATTATATAATCATTAAAAATTAGAAATAAATTTCCATCATAGAAATAATTTAATTATCCTAAAAATTTTCTTCAATATTCGTTCATAAATAATTTTTCTCCCTATGTGAACATATAAGAAAAATTTAAAGGAAAGAGAGTGGCATTTTGTATATTTCATTACATAAAATATCATCTAAGCCATTATTAAAGAAAAAGGATTTAATTAGAAATAAATTAAAAAAATAGACGACTATGGATGAAATAGAATCATAAAATTGGGTAAATTAAAGTTTTAGGTATATTTTAAATCCTTTTCACATTAGTTTTAACATTAATTATCCTAGTTTTCACTTTACTATGGTTAAAAATATTTACCATAGATACCATTCATAATGAATGAAAAAAAGAGAAATATTGACCAAATTTGGACCTATAAATTAAAAATATGGATTCAAATTTTAAGGATTAAATTTATATAAGTGATATAAATTAATTTGAAAACAATCATGCAAAATGTGATGAAAAATAGGTTATCAAGAAAATGAATTTTTCAAGCATAATATAAACATAGATAAACTCCATGACTAATAATAATTATTATTTAAATTTCAATTAAGTTATATATATAATATAAATTTAATTTAAATCTATCATCATTAGGTATTATTTTAATTAATTAAAATGGAAAAATATCATTCACCAAAAACATTTTTATGAAAAATGGGGTTTTATGCATAAAAATAAACTTATTCCAAAATAAAATATAATTTTAATTAATATGGAATTATTTATATTATATTCATTAAAATATATAGTTTCTTACTATAAAACCAAATCCAAAACATAATGTTACTATGCAGTTAGTTGGTTTAAATTAAAATAATGACAATTTTACAAAAATTGGCATTTTCACTATTCACTGAAAAATAAATATTTTGGAAAAATAAAAAAAATCACCCTAAGATAATATTGAAATTTTCATTTCAAAAATGATATTAATTTTTTAAAATAATATTTATATAATTTTAAAAAACTAATTATAATATCCATGCAAAAATTCTAATAAAACCCATTTTTGAAGAAAACATATTTTTAAATCATAAAATGACTTTACTAAAAATTGAGTACTTATTTTCTATACATTAATAAATAGATAAGAAATATATAAATAATTAATATATATTTTTTATAATGTGATTATTCTTATTCATACCACCTTGTAAAGATCTTGGTTATAATAGTGATATTTAAATAATCGTAATTGAATAGTATGTCATAGTTTGTTTAAACTCAGTGTTGCATGTCAAGAAATCTATAAAAAACCTAGAATTTATTGAAAGATAAAATATATTCAAAAATATGTGGGTTTTAAAATATCCCCCACTTCAATAAATTTTGTCCTCATAATTTTATTTTTATCATCAAAGATTCAATATTTAAAAATACCTTTTTTAAAGCCACATCATAAAAAGGGATAATAAAACTTTCTTTAAAAAGGGGAAGTGGAAAACATAAATATTAGATAATATAACACATAATGGGATCCCTAGATAGGGATAAAATTAATGTAAAAATAAAATATATACATACAAGATAAAAATAACATATAAAGAATAATATATAGTGATATAGAACATGTTTATGATAAGGTTAATGACCAAAAAACCATAAATTAGTGATGGGGTAAAAGTGCATCAATTCATCATAAATAGTGGTAAAAGAATAAATTTTTTATTTGAAGATAATTTTACTAAAATAGATGTATTTTTTTACTATGAATATGGAGAAAACTATAACATTTACATACTTGATTTATTTCCATTTCATAAGAAAAAAATCATCTATTGGTTCTGATTTGTTCAGTTTCCACTTCATCTCTTACTCTAAGAAATGATATTCAAGATTATGTTTTCATGCATAAAGCACTAAAATTAACCATTAATGGATTATAATATCTATAAAATAATTAAAATTCATTCCTCCTATCTCTAGATATTTACCAAAACTAAAATGTATAGCACATGTTTCCCAATAGGGAAAAATATTCATATGATGAAATAATACATTAATATCTAAAATAATAACAATAACACCCAAAGACTAAAAATCCATTCCATAAATAGTTATCTTTAAGAATCCACAAAAATATTTTTGACTAAATTAAAAACCCCAAAATCTGAAATATTTGATCACATGTTTTTTTTCAAGATAAACTTTTACATTTATCTCCAGACAACATGACGTATCTCATAATGTTTCATACCAAACATGTGAATACCTTGATCATATATTCTCCTAAAACATCATAATAAACTAAATCACTATAAAACCTCAATGAAGACATAAATTCTTCCAAAATTAAATATACTATTATTCATTAAATAAAATCATATACTATCAAATATATTATATAAATCCAAAAATGAAGTAAACTTCATCAAAGTTAACCTAAACCACTTTTCATCAAATCTATAATAAATTCTAAGGTCATGAGTACTATTAAATTTACTTTATCAATACAAATAATCTCTTTATTCAAAATAAATATTATTATATCAACATTTGGAAAATATTAAAGGTTATTTATCCCTTAATCATGTGTTTTCCATAAACTATCACCTTACTACCAAATTGCTTATATCCATTTTCGGTACCATTCAACATATGCCTGAAAATTATTAAAGAAAAACTACTATATAACAATACTATGACGTTTCATGGTTCTTATAACCATATTATAATTAATAAAACAGTTATAAAATAAATTTATAATATCTCCATACATAAACACTTTAATAATTCTACTTCAACGATCGGCATAACATATGCCCATAATTGGTCTAGGAGATAGACATTGGAATGGGGTATTAAATATGATAATACCCATGTTCCCCACATAAAAGATATCAACTTCCTTGGAAATTAATTTCTATATTTCCATTATTTACACATAGAAAACATCTTCCTCTTCCTTTAAGACATTTACCTAGGTTCTTCTTTCCACATTCTTAACATGAAGTAAATATTACTTTCTTCACTCCATATTTATTTAAAAATAAATATACATAGAATTATATTTTCCTCTTATTTTAAATTTTAGGAAACTCACCTTTTTCTGTTTTTAATCATATACCATGATAACTAATTAAGAATAATATAAAAGTTTTACTTTCTATTTCCAATCTTATTTAGTTTATAGAGAGGGAAATCATTTCATTATCCATCACATTCATTTACAACTTTATTTCTCATGGTTCTAGCCAGTAACTAAAAAAATATCATGAGAAACAATAATCATATTGAGTAATCATGAAAATAAATTATAAGATGTATAATTTTTGACACCTTATTTTAAATCTATGATACCTTAGGTTTAACCAAGGTCATCCATGGCCATTATCTATTAAATCATTTATAATGATTCATAAAAAATGTAAATTAACCCAAGAATTCCCCTAGTAGTGTCAAACTAGATGTGAAGTAATGACACATTCACTATGCACCAGAATGATGGATAACCCACTATATTCAATGTTATTAATCTTATATAAATCTACGCTAAAACCATATCCAATTATAGTATCTGAAACATTATGTATTTCTTAGAAAACCACATAATCTCTAACTTAAAAAATCATAGGATGTTATAATATAATTAGTCTTACCCAAAAGGTTTTCAAAAAAAATTCTAACCCTAATCTTCAAATATTAATTTAACCCTCTTATGATATGTACTATAACAAACCATACATTCCATACATAAATATTACATCTTATAAGATTAATAACATTATGATCAACAATAGAACTATAATGGTTTAGTGTATTTGGAAACATGTATAGATAAACAAATGTTATATAAAATATTTACATCATCTCCCACTAAGTTATTTAAATTCAATATCTCTCTTTATCTTATCATACTTAAAATATTTATTCATATCTTGTGAAAAATGAAACATAATAAAGGGTGATATCCGATGCTCAATAAGGGTAAACATATTTGATATCAATTAATGATAACATACAATAATACGATAAGTATAATTGTATGACAAAATGATCATAACTTAACAATAATCATAACTAATCAATCAAATATCATTAATCATAAATCACGACATAAGGTTTTTTTGATCAATGACATAAGACATAAGAGTATAAAATCATAAATAATCTATCATGATCCCTAAAAATATTTCATAATCATAAGACATGCATTTTGGGCATATAAATAAGAATATAAAATAATTTCCTTAGTCAGGTTTCACTTCTAAGAATATCATAGTGGATTGTTTTCACTCCCTATTCCATTATATCCTTAGTACCAATACTATAATAGTGGACAATGTTTATTACTTAACTGGGTTCACTCCCTATTATAGTTCTTATTATCTCATGAGATATCTCTCTTTACCCAATGAATCTAAGGGTTATATAATTTTAGAACCACCTTTCATATAATGAAAACCATACATATTGGTTCCACAGGATCATAAAAACTCATCATATAATCATATCCTAAACCATTGAAAGGAAATGAGTTTCATAAATATTTAATCATTTCATAATAGCATAACCCATGGAAAATAAATGGGTTTCATAAACATCTTATCATCATAATCATAAACCATACAAGGAAATAATTAGGATGGTATCATAATATAATATCTCTAATAAAGAATAATTAACATAAATGGATGTTATCATAGATAATAAATTTATTTAAAATATCATTGGTATATTTCATGAAGAAAATACTCTTTTTATATTGAAATTAGTCATCTAAAATCCAAATATTTAAAAAATATTAAGGAAAAATTTTTCATTTAAAATATACATGGTAACATTTAAAATAATCTTCAAATCATTGAGAAGTTATGAAAGAGGGAAATTTCATTAATTTCTTAATTGTTAGATCAAAGTTTTGTTCAAACCTTTGGTAAAAGTACCTTGCCTAGAAAATGACAGGAATATTGTTTTTAATTTTTTTTTGAAAAATTAAACAATGAGAAAATTTTAATTTAAAAAATTATTGAATATTTCCCAAAAAAATCTTGAATACATTTTAAAAAAACCTGGATATGGAAGAATAAAGTTTTATAATTGAAAGAGAAGAAATATAATCGACTTTTATTAAAAAAAATATGAACTATTTTGAGTACCAAAGATAGAAAATTTTAATTAATCTTTAAATTTACTGAAATAAATATATTGGGATAATAATTAATAGGCTTTCTCAGATAAGTAATTTTAGGTATAAACACCCTCGATTAAAATGATATTGAAACATAAACCCAATACCACTTTGGTAACTTTGGAATCATACTCACTATAAAAGAATGACTTAAAATAAATCTTTAAATATAATTAAAATAAGTATATTTATTATATAACATGTCAAAGTGGTATTATATACACTTCATAAACATAAATATGTGCATAATATCAATCATGGCTCTATAAAATAATATTGAGATGAAGGACCCTTATTGCTTTTGTAATTTATGAATCAAAACCTCATGAAATAGAGAGCCTTATATAGATTTTTAATCCACATAATTTTAATTATAATCATCATAAAATATATTAATAGTCTCTATATACACCACACAACAGAAAAAGTTGTGAATAAGACATATGTCTTATAGAAATAAAAGTGAGATGAGAAACTGTTACCACATGTTCAGTCTTTTTTGTACGTGTTAAAATATTCTATATAATAAATATAGATTTATTATAAATATATTCAAGAATCATGTTCATACATAATATACTATGTATCATTACTTTATAATTTATAATTATCCCTTTATAAACAATTTCTTCCTTAAAATGAACATTCGAGTGAAAACTGGTCTATTTTCCTAGCATGTTTGGGTTCAATGGTTCTAATACTTACACCTTGGTAATAGTTTCATCATATTTAAAATATTAATCATGATATAAAAATCTTATTTATTCCTCATATTCACTTTTATAATTTTTCATTTAAATTTTTGATGAAAAATGAATTGCATCACTTCATGGAGCCGGTAGTGCGTACGTACATACACATGAGTAATGTTTTTACTTTTTGATGGTTGTAAAAAAGAAAGATAAATAATAATTAACCATTATAGAATAATTATTATATCATATATATAATATATATTCATTAAATATATCCTTATTACCATATATTTAAAGAAAAAAAAGAATCACATAGCTTCATGGAGGTGTTAGTCCACATGTACGGATGAATGACATTATCATTTTTCAGCGGATAGAAAGGTAGGATGTTAGATAAGATATTATAATTAAAAAAATATAATTTTTTCATGAATATGATATATGAACATTAAATCCCTCATAATAACCCTACATTAATGAAGGCAATTGAAAATGAATTATATCGCTACATTGTGGAGGTAGTCTGCACGTACACACGAGTGGTACTTTCATTTCCCATTTAATAGAAAATAGGGTGGATAAATTTTACTACATAATCAAAATAAAATTTAATAATATTTAAGATAATGAATTTATTTTTTCATGATGAATATAACATATTTATAGGAGTAAAAAGAAGAAATAAATTTAAATAGGTCGAGTATGATGATTACCTATTCTTCAATAGAGTTCCTTTAGATCCATTATTTTGGACCCTTGGAATGATATTTTAAGAATAAAAAAACTATAATCCATATATATGTATGTTTATAAGACAATTGGGTAGGTTTTGGTTGATTTATGAGTCTTAGTGTGGTGTAATGAAGATAAAGGAGGGGTTTCCTTTTATAAGTTAAGGAAAAGACACTCATGAAATTAATAAAAAGATTTAAATTTGATAAATTCAATTTCATGTGAAAGTGTTTCCATGTTTCCATAATCTCAAAGGTAATGTAGTTTATGGTTTAAATTTATTCAATAAATTAAATTTTGATCGGTTTACGTGTTATTTTAAGCCTTAGCTTCTGATTTAAGCTTTTTGTTTACCAATTTTAACATTAACCATGATAAAATGTTTTTTTATATTACAAGATTATAATTTTACTTATAAGGTAACAATTATCTCATAAATAGAAAAAAGTTAAAATTTTAAATCATTTTTCATCCTAACTATCCTCTTTCATGTTTTTTATGTTTTTTAAATTATTTAATAAAATTATATTTGATATATAATATTATTAATTTCAATTGAAGACTTATTCACATAATTTGACTTTAAAGACATCAATAATGAAATTTAATTAGAATATAATAAATTTAATCATCAATAATACATTATTATTAACTATAAAACTCTTGTGGCACCATAATTCATCCCAATACATTACTTTTAATGTTTTTCAAATTATTTTACATTAATTTTCCATGGATTTCGCAAGCATTGTGTCAACGTTGTATAATAATTTAAGGTAACTATATAACATAAAAAATAGAAATAAATTACCATTATAAAAATAATTTAATTATTCTCATAATAAACTTTAATATTAATTCAAAAATTATTTCTATCTCTATGTGAACATATATGATAAAGCTAAAAGTAAGTGAGTGACATTTTGTATTTTTATTTACTTAAAATATTATTTTGGTCATTATAAAATAAAAAATATCCAAGTGGAATAAATTTAAAACATAGATGAGGGTAGATGAACTAAACTCTTCTAACATGGTAAAGGAAAGTGTCAGGTATATTTTAATGTATTTTCACATTAGTTTTAACCTTAATTAACATGATTTACCCTTTATTTTGGTTAAAAATATTTACTTAGTTACTATTTATAATTAAAAAAAGGGTATTATTTACCAATTTTTAACCCCATGATTAAAAATATGGAATCCATTTTTAATATCAAATTTATATAATGGTTAGAAATTAAATTAAAATTATGCCTAAAAAAGTTGATGAAATTGGGTTTTCCATAAAATGCATTTTTCTATCATAAGATGATCTTACATTTACTCTATGACTAGTAATAATCACTATATAAATTTTAATTCATATATATAGAAATAAAATAAAAACATTATTTACATCATTCATCATTATATATTATTTTAATTAATTATATTGTAAAAAACATTATGCACTTAAAAATAGTTTTATGAAAAATGTGTATTGAAGCATAAAAATAAACTTATACCGAAATAAAATATAACACTGATTAATATGTAATTGTTTAGATTATGTTAAAAAAAATGGATGTCATGTTACATAAAAAAAATAAAAAATAATAATGTTACTTTTCAATTACTTGATTTAAAGAAAATAAATGATAGTATTATAAAAATAGTATTTCAGACTATTTACAAAAAAAATAAATCCTTTTTGAAAGATACAAAAAAATCATCCTAAGCTAATATTTACATGAAAATTTCAAAAATTATATTATATTATTCAAATATTATTTATAAAAATTTTACAAATAAATTATAATATTCTATTAAAATTTATGAAAAACCATTTTTGAAGCATAAAATTACATTAATCAAAATTATGTTCTTATTTATTATGCATTAATCAATACATTGACACTATATAAAACCATTATAAATATTTTTTATAATGTGGTTATTATAATTAATACCACCAATTTATTATCTTGGTTATAATGGTCAAATTTTAATAATCATAATTCAATAGTATATCATCGTTCTTTTAAACTCGTGGTTTTGTGTGAGGAAAGATATCAAACACTTATAATTTATTTAACACTAAAATATATTTTTAAATATCAGGGTGTTACAACCTGAAATTGTATAAATTTTATTGGATGAGAGTATTTTTAACTTATATTCACCTTATATTATAAATATTTAAATTTGGTTCCACATTAACATGAAAATTAATATATATTAATGTAATACTTTAAGTAGTTCCAAGGGTTTTTGTATCCTCTCTTATATAGGGAAATTTCCCCTCCTATATTCCAAAAATTTATTGGGAAACTTATATTGTTCAAAATATTATAAAAAATCTTCTTAACTTACTTATAAACATTATATAGGATCTTTTCTTCTTAAAAGACTATCCTTGAGATCCTTAAGTAGAGATCCGAAGGAGGTTCTTTAAAGAGTAGGTAATCATCTCAACCAAGAATTTATATTTTACTTCCTCTTATGCCTCATAAAATTATATCTTAACCATTAAAATATAATAAAATCATTATCTACCACATACTAAGAAATTATTATGTTAATTTAATAACTATATTCGTCTCATTTTATATCATATGGGGAGTAAAAACATAATTCAAGTGTATGTGTGAACCACCACCACCATGAAGCAATGTGTTTTTTTTCACCACCGCCTTTCATGGATGGTTATTATGAAGGATTTAATAAATATATAAATAAATATATATATATATATATATATCTGTGTGTGTGTGTGATATTAATTACATGATTATTAATTTTAAAACACAATATTTCATCTATCTTCAGACCATTCCAATCATTAAATACTGAATCATCGCATGTGTGTATGTACAAACTACCACCTACATGTAGTAATGTAATTAATTTTATAAAAACTACATATCATAGATTATAATGGGGAACTATTAAATAATGTTATTATATTTTTATAACATGATAATTTTTTAATTATAATATAATATATTATTTATTTATTTTTCCTCCAACAAAAAGTAAAAAAACATCGCTTGTGTGTATATTTGGACTACCGTCATGTGAGCTGATATATTTTGTTTTTCATGACCAATTTTTATATGTGGATATAAAATTTAATTTGATATATTAAAATGTTAATTATTTTATGATTATTATTCTTGATATAAAATAAGAATGGTCCCTTTGATCACAGTCAACCTACCAATGTTGTTTTGGGTATTATGAATCGAATGTCCTTAAAATGTTCAACATAAAATTAATTGATTTATTAACTATATAATACATGGTAAATAATGAAATAAAATAAATTGTGATAAATTAATAAATCTAAAAAGTGTTCTTAATAAATAAAATAATAGATATAATTTCATTATATAGGAGTTAAGAAACGTACTTGGAAAGTTGTGAGACGAGGTAAGAGATATTTTATCTTAAAAAATAGTTTTAAAATGTTTTGAATATTTCATTCTAATATTTTTTCACTATGTAAAAATTATTTTACGAATATGTAAATATTTAAATCAATGAATTAATAAGGTCATTTTAAAATTCCATTTCCATTTCTTATACAGGTCTTCAAAAGGAATCATTTTGCGTATTTCATATGTAATGTTTGAATTTATTTACAAAGTACAAATGAAATTTTTTTAACATATAATACATCAATTAAATTTCCTACCACCATGACTTTTATTTTATATTTTAATTCTTTTACAATATTCCATGTTTTATTCAATTAAAACCCCCTCTTCCCTTTTTTCTCGGTATTTAATTTTTTAAAATGGGATTTAATGTAAAATGATATATCAATATCTGATAATGTTTTACTTATGTGTTAAAAAATATATTTTTATTATTTTGATGATGGAAATGAAATATTATACATGTTGCATGTAATTTATAGTCTAATGAAATTGTTTATGATGAAATTTGATATTGATATAGCTCTATAATTCATGGTGTTATGATTATGTTCTCTAGAGAATTATATTGGAATTAAATGAGTATGTTACTCCATTTTTAGGTGTTCCTGTAAGGGCTATATGAAGTTGATATCCCAAGGTCTATACAAGAATTTTCTATGCATTAAAATTACTTTTCATAGAAATTGTTTGATTCTATATGGAAAGCTAATAATCTTTTGTTTTAATGAATGATTATGCCATTTAAAGGTAAAAGGTATGATTTTAAGAAACAAAATTCATGGATTCTTGTGTTTTATAAGGAATCCTCATGATTAATATTTTTCTTATTTTTCCTATAATGTGTTTTATGAAAAACTTTGGTTATTAAATTAGATTTCATGTGTATTTAAATGATTATTTTAGCTCAATGTTTATTATGTTAAATAAAAAGTCTCTTATATAACCACATGGTTTTAAAATGGACTAATAAGTTTCTATTTATTTATATACATCTCTTATTGAGCTCTGTTTTTCACATCCCACGTTTTCAAATGATTTTTCATAGGGCTTAAGAATGAGTAAAAATGTTAATAAAATTAGACTTCTAGATAATGGAGTTACCATGAATTAAAAAACGATGTCTTTATAAAGAACTTTTTTATTGGGAAAAAATATAACATAAATACATGGTAATTTTAATGTAAGTGATTTTATTAATTATATAAAACTCTAAACCTAAAAGTTCCTTACTTATTTAAGTGATACAATATTTATATTTGATGTTGTATGTTTTGGAAGACTAAATTGGGTCAAATTTATCAGTATCAAAGAAAAAAATATAAATATTGTCTGTTTAGTACCACATCTGCATGTGTAAGTTTGAGGATATTAAAAGATTCCCCATTATACCATAATAATGGACCACCCTTTATTGACTAGTACACGTCATTTGGTAATTCCTTGGTTTCCTTAATTGAAATCACAATAGAAGAGTCCCTCTGAGAGCTGGAAGAGAAGAACTCTTACCCTACCTTTACTACCAATCATTACCATGACAAAATTCATCATCTCCTCTCCTCTTACCACATAATGAATCCACCGATACAACACTTATAATTTTACAACTTAACTGACTGAGAGGGAAAGAAAACCCTACCACATTTTCCTCTTCTAGTCCTTATTCAACAGTAAGACCTATATGGATGATATTAGAGTATGATCTTAGGTCAAAAGTCTAGACTTGTCACCAAAACACAGGATGAAGTTCAATATCAACCTTTATATCCTTTATATCCTAACTTTTGGCCAATAAATGTGAAAAATGAATCAACTCTAAAAAATATGGTGCATATGTCCACTAATGTAGTCTTGTGATGGAGATATGTAAAGTCCAGGGATCTATCTAATATTATCATCTCTAGAAATAACTCTTCAAAGAAAATGTCCTTAAAATCTACACATGTAATAAAATCATGTCTTTTATAGCTGATCATCATGCCCCACCACATCTTGGTATATCCCTATAGCATAAACATCACCAACTTCACCCGATGATCACCATAGATCTCTATAAGATCAAAGAGCCCCTATAGAATCTCAAGAAAATATTTGACATCATAAGGACAACCCATGACTGGGAGGGATGAAGGGTTCTATAAATAAAATTATCAATAAAATTCTATCATTGTTTTCCCTCTCTCAAGGTAATAACCACCTCCCTACAGCATGATGCAAAAAACAAATCAGCTGGAGAGGGTTTACTACCTGAACCAGAAGATCTATATTTGGTTCATTCTTATATTAGACCTCTTAAATAATTAGAGGTATTACAATAACATTCCATACTCTAGGATAATCCTCACTATGGTCCCATGGTGGAACCATGGGGTATCAAGGAGGTGATATTATTTGAAATTCCAAAAACAAATACCCAAAAATGCTCTTAATAACTCAAATGTTAAAAACTCTTAAGAATTTATTGGTGAGTGCACATATATAGTGATATTAGGGGAAAAACTTATATATTCCTAAAAACACTAGGAATATCCCCTCATAAGCTACCCAAGGCCTAAGAATACATCACAATAGCTACACATTATTCATACTCACATTTTCATAACAAGATATAGGAATGATCATGTTATATTAATTAAATATAATTAATGATATATTTGGGAAAAACTGAATATTTTATTTCTATAATTTAATTTATTTAAACATATATAAATCAAAATAAATTATGAGCATGACATGTGAACCAATGTGTCTATTCATAATTCATCAACCCACACACTCTTTCTAATCAGGTCTAGAGAAAAATCCCATGAACCATAACTACAGAATAACACCCAAGATCATGATAAAATTTTAACCTCATAATCAATAAAATAAATCTCACTCCCCCAAAAACTCTTAAGCACAATACATGAGTACTAGATAGGCACAATCTTAGATCCCCTACTTGAGTCTCTTTCATCATTTCTTCATTACACAAATCCCCAAATAGTAAGTCAAAATAAATGTGGCTCTAATTCCATTTTTTAAAATCCTATCCCAAATAACTTGGTCTAGGATAGAGTGGTAGATGACCCCATGCACACCTCCTTATACGCAAGTGGATACTAACTAGAGGTATGGTACTAATAAACACCATGTGGATATTATTCCCTTTATATCATATAACCATCATATTTACACAATAATGGAATAAATATAAATAGGGTGAACAATATAAGATCACACATTAGATTAAAATAGATAACTAATAATAGTAATAAAAAATAGAATCAATAATAATAAAATCACCACATACTATATCAATATGACATACTAAGTCATATAGTGTACACAAAAGGGATCCCTATATATGGTGGATCAATGTACAGAAATAACCAATAGGAAGAAGATAATAATGAGGTATATGAAAAAATATTTTAGAGTATATCTTGACATTTCCTCAATCCATCCCACCCCACCAACTCAACAACCTAATGAAGGACCCTTGATTCTTACTGATAACTCTTCCATATAGCTTAGATTTTTCTATCCCTTAACCCATTTCCCTTGGGTTTGTCAACATAATCTATCCCTTACCTACATAGCACACCGTTCCCCAATTTCATCAATTAAACCCATATATGGTTCATATAAATATGTTTACAATTTAACTTGAAACCGATTTAATTAAATCATATCATTAGTGATGTGAGATTATCCCTGGATCTTGGAAAACTATCAGTTAAGTTCACTTAAGACTCCCCACATTCATTTATCAAATTTATCTAAGACTTGGTATTTTTATTGGGTTCTTTTTAGAATTTTTATCTTAGGCCCAATGAATATCATGTATATTGGGATACTTAATTATTTATCTAGGTTATGTGACACGTATAATCACCCATAATAGGCTTTATTATCCAAAGCCTCAATTTCTAGATACTCAATATTTTTGTCTCTCATGTATCCAATTCTCCATTACCACAAACATAAATACACCAGAAACATAAATATAGTCAAGGAAGATAAAAAGTAACACCCATAATAATATAGATAGAAGATACTCAATATAAATCACTATTTTATTTGAATATAAATGTAATATATCATCAAATCCTATAAAAACAATACAAATAGAGGTTTGGAATAATTTGAAACAACTTATATTTGAAATTGATGGATACAACTTGCATAGGATTATTCCCACTGAGGGAGAACCCCCACCACTAATAGATCTCAAATCCATTAACTAATGTAAAATAGACTATAAATAATAGAGTAATAGGTTATTAGTCGACCCAATTCACCTACATAAAGAATGATCTTGATTTCAAAAAAAATCCATCTAATAATTTTTTAAATTTATTAAGATTTAAAGTTTTATCGTATTGTTAAATAACTATACACCTATCCATTAATCAGTTCATTCCATAAGATTCATCATTATTTAACCACGCATCAAAACAACTCCTATCAATAGAAAAACATTCATTTAATATTTTTTCTTTATCCAGTTCCATTTTCAAAAATTGGGTCCCAAAACTATCTATAATACCTTAACACACATAAATAAACATTAAATACATGTAGAATAACTTTTTGTTAGATCCAAATATTCTACAATGATTTACACTATATTCTTATTTTATATCATAGAACATGTACCACAATAACTTTATAAACTTGAATCTCTATATCAGAAAACTTGTTCCGACCTTCATGCTATCAAATATTTAATTACAGTTATAGAATTTATTTTAAAAACTCATTTTTATTTCAAAAACTGGTTGTATCTTTCTTCAGTATAGATTCTTGAGTTTAATGTTTAAATATTTTTTATTTTTTTATGAAATTAACAAAATAAACCAATATGTTATTTTAGAATAAAAGACTGGTGAATCATTGAATTATAGTACCATACTTTATAGGATAAGACACGATTATATTAGTGGTTTATTTTATCCATTATTTCATTTTATTCAAGTATTAAATATATTTATCATTTGGAATTTAATTTAAATATAATTAACAATTTCATTACCCTCCAATATAATTTAATATTAATGAATATTTTAGATTTTAATTACGAGGTAAGGGGTAATATATCAATCCAAAAAACCAATTTATTTCCAATCACATTTATCTCTTTTGTGACACACTATTTTCATTATTACCAATCAAAATTTTATATTTTTTTTAATTTAAAATCACTAATCATTCACTCATATGTCATCTTTTACATGCTCTTTGGAATTTTATTTTTTATTTATTTTTATAGAGTTCAACATTTATTCATCTTGATAAATAATTTTCTGAATAATTTTTAAAAAAAATATTGGATCGTAATTTTCAATTGAATATGAGTTGTTTGATATGAATAATATTTATGGGTTCTATTTTTTGGGATTTTTGGAAGATAAAAATTTGGTTCATTATTGAGTTTTTTCAAAAACGTTAATAAAAAATTTGATGAATATATTTAAGGATAACCCTTATTCTATGTATATAATGTTTTTTTATTGAAAATTACTATTAATAAAAATATGATTTTCATGAAATAAAAGATAATTTCAATTAGAAAATTAGAATAAATTCAATTTTTTATTAAAAATAAAAAATAAAAACATTTAATTTAGTGAAAATAGGTTTAAATTATATTTTTAAAATTATTTTATTTTCAAATAGCTATTCCCTATTTTACACTTGGGGGAATATATAAAACATTGGTGTCAATTAGTGGATGAAATCACACTTTTAAGTAAAATCCCAAGGGAAACTAAGATGTAATTAACTGTTTCTTATTGAGAGAATTTCCATTTTTCATTCTATAGTTTTAAAGAAGTCCATTAATTAAATAAAAGAGTTTGGAATACAATATGGTAAAAATTGTTATGGTGTGTTTGCGGTTAATCATAGAGAAAATAAGGATTATAAAGGGAATAATTAACATTATGAATGGAAAAAATTTTCATTTATATCATTCATCTCTACTTTGATTTAATTTTTTAAATATAAAATTTTATTTAATCATATTTATTTTACATGAGATAATTATAAACTCATTATTGTTAAGATATTTTAGGGATATTTTATTTATTTGAGACTTAATGCATAGAATGATAGTTATATTCACACTGAAATATCAATTTTTATCATAATAAATGTTATTTTTTTCCATGAGTATAATAAATAAATTAAGTATTGGTGAATTTTATTCGGTTACATTTTACATGTGTTTCAAATACTTTTATATCATTATTTTATCCATTTTATTATTAAAATTGGGCTTTAATTAGCTGAATTATTAAATTTATTGATTTAATATTTAAATATAAAATTAATTGCATTATTATTGAATAAAGAAATTATTTTTTTGTAATACAAAAAAATATTTCACTTCAATTTGAAATGTTTTATGGGATTTAAAAGAGAAATATCTTTTATTTTAAATTAGAATTTTTTTCATGCAAGGATTATAATTTTATATTCTAAATAAATAGAAATGTCTTATTCCCTTATATAAATATTCTGTGACCATCAATTTTTGAATATTATACACCATTAAACACTATTTATTTTATTCTTATAAATAAAAAATATCTGAGGGATAAAAAATGTTACATGGAGTTGTAATTTTAAATTATTTGTGTTTGGGTGAACAACATGGAGGGATTCTAGAATTTCATACTATTAGATATTTTATGTTTTAAATTAATGTTTCAATTCTAATTCTGGGAATCTATTGATTTAAATTCTTCAATTTATATTTATATTAATTTTTTAATTGATATTATCAAATGTTCCAGGAATGGTTAAATAAAACATTCACGAGGTGATTATAATATCTTTGTTGAGTGTGGATATTTGGGGGTTTGTGGAATATTGAACACTATAATAGTTTATATTATATACCAAAACTTATATTCTTTACTTATACATATGTAAATTATAATTTTTTTACTTGATTTTTGTATTAAATATTGAATTTCATTTCTTAAATACTCTATAAATTTTCTATAAAAAATAAACCTAGGTGTAAAAGAAATTCTTTACCACCTATATAAATGAAATTTTATTCCACCCATATAAAGGAGTTATTTTATGTCTTGATTTCCATTGGATGGATATGTTCTATCAACTATGATCATTTTAACTTCTAGATATATATATCACCTTCTATTATATGTTTTTTGTATTTTGTAGTGTTAATCTTCCTTACACATGCTTGGACCTGATAAATTTTCATTCCATTCCCATCTCAGCTGATAAACTATCCAACATTAATTAATTTTATAGATTATTATTATTTTTAATTCATAATACAAAAAAAATTATTCTTCTGGGATATTTCTAATTTCCCATCTTTGTTGGGATAGATTGATAGGGACATATGAGATTTATTAATTTATTACACCACTACAATAACTACTTTTCCATTAATGCCCCATCGATGCTCCACCAACAATACACTGATTTTGGGTTTTTTGAAATTTATTAAAGAAATAAATGAAAGATAACATATAAATTTTGAAAAACCATTTATTCATTCCTCAAAAAAGAATGAATGATTCATTTCATCAAAAGGGAGAAAACCCACAAAGCTAAAGGAGAGAAATAAAAATAAAAATATGGGAGATAAAGAGAGAATTATTCTCTCATTAATTCCATATTTTTATTCCTTATTTAATTATTCAATTCCTATAGATTTTATTTTACATTCATTCATTCCAAATATAAATATTTTATAATAATTTAAAGGTATAGTTATTTATTTATTTTAACTAATATTTTTCCCATTTTAAATTTTTTTTCATGTATGTTAATTTATTATACTCTACCTTATTTTATTTTTTAAATTAATGTTTTTAATTTTTTTTTAAAATGACTAAGTAGATAAAATTAATGAAAATAGATTTAATTATAAAGGATTTATTTATATTGTCAAATAGTAAATCGATTGATTGGGTTTAGTGATTATCAATTTAATAAATTTTTTTGATCTGAGTGATACTGGGGTTTTAAAAACAACATAAAAACATATATTTTTTATGTTTGTTTTAATTATTTTAACTTTTGGGGTATAATAATTAATTTAATTAAAGTTTAGTAAGTCTCAATGGAAATTTTTTGTTATTTTAATGAAGATATTTTTAATTTATGAAGAATATATTTGAAGAATGATAATAATTTTCATCATATTCCATCAATATATATTCCCATTGTTCATCAATTTATTATGTCAAATTATTGTTTTCCAATTTTCTTCTTTCAAAATAATTTTTTTATATTCTTAAAATTCATTATTAGATTTAAAATTTTACAAAATAAATCATATAAAAATATTATACTTTTTTATATTTTATATGATTTAAATATGAATAATACATTATTACTTCCTATCATTTACCTTTCATAAATGTACTTATTAGTATATAGTTTTGGAATATAAATTTAATTTTTATGTGTCATGGGGAATGAAAAATATCTATTACCTTTGGTTTAAGGACTAATATGTAGTATACATATCAAGTAATAAAAATAGCACACCCATATGAAATCTAATTCAATGTACTCAAAGAGGAATAATCTATTCAATAGGTTCTTCAACATTCTCCCTTGATAGAATAACATATCTCCATATGAGTTCATACTAATTTCATAATACTTTTATTATGATGGTTTTATTATTATATCGTATCTCATGTTAAAATCATAAGAAATTAAAATTACTGTTAAATAATATTTCTATAAAAATAATACATGATGCATTATCTTTAATCTGACATCACATGACTAATTTTATATCACACACACCTAGAATCTATAACTTGAATTAAAGTCATTTACCATTGTATTTAATACCTGAAGTGAAATAAATACACTAAATTCCCATATCCTAGGAAATAATATTAGCTATATTTATTTTTACAATATAAACTATAGGAATCATTATAGAGACTCGTAGTTTACATACATAAATATTATATCTTATTAGATGAATATTAAAAACATAATATTAAAATACATGCCAAAATCACATAGGTTTAGTGTCTTTAGGAACATGGATATGTAAAAAAAATCATAAGAGACATACATCATCTTCTAATAAGTTCTTCATAACAATAAACCTTATTAAACATAACATACTTAAATCCTTTCTCTATCACCTGGGGAAAGGAAACATAAAAACTTGTGAGCTTAGATGCTCAGTAAGGGTATCAACCGAGATAAAAATGATCACTTTAACATAACATTATGATAAGGATATGATAACATGAGCATTAAATTTGAAAACCATACCCTAAAAAACAAAGATCATAATCATGACTCATGGCATAATGCTTGTTAGTTCATAAGGCATGAATCCTAAAGGGATCCAAGAACATGAGCCATGAGTGCATAAAATTAACATAAGATGTGTGTTTTTGGGATACACATAATCATATAGAATTATTTCATTAGTCAAGGATAACTTATAGTACCATCACAGTGGATTGGGTTTACTACCCATTCCATCATATCATTAGTCGAGGTTCACTCCCAAGACTATCATAGTGAAAAGAGTCCCTTACTAAATTGGGTATACTCCCCACTCAAGTACTTATTATCTCATGAGATATGAATCTTTACCCAATTCATTATAGAGATATATAATTCTTTTAAAACCCTTCACATAATCATAATACATCCATATTTGTTCCAAAAGATCATAAATAATTCATTATATATCATAACCCTTGGAATGGAAATGAGTTTCATAAATATTTAAATATTTCATCATAATATAACTCATGAAAAATAAAATTGTTTCATAAACATATCATCATTAAAATCATAAACCATATAGAGAAATAATATGGATGGTATCATTGGATCATATACACATTAAAGCATAAGTAACATCAAATCATGTAATCTTAGATGAAAACTCCTTTAAAAGATCATATGTAATATTTCATGAGGAAAATACCACTTTGACTTTGAAATCACTTCTTTAAAATAGAAAATTTTCCATAATATTTTAAGAAAAAATTCATTGAAATGATCCTTGTAATGTTGTAAAGGAGGATTTAAATAATTGAGCGATCGTTAGGAGTAGAAATTATATTCATTCCATGTACATTAAATCAAATATTATATTCACATTTTTAATAAAAACATAAAAGTATCTCATTTAGAAAATGGAAAGAAGATTTATTTAAAACCATTTTGAACAAATTCAAACATGGGTAAAAATATCTTTAAAAATAATTAAATCTTACTAAAACCATTATTTGTTGTTTTAGAAAACATGGTTTTATTGAATTATTGTTGACATATAAGAATTTATAATATATATACAGATATTTACAAATCTAGGCACTAAGTCAGTGTGGTATTCTTGGTCCTAGAGAGCCTTGACATGATGATATTAAAAATATTTTTTCACACATGCACAATTTATCATGAAACATTGAATAAATCCTCAGTAGAGTATCAGATTGAAATTATGAGACTTTGATTGAGTTCAGAACATCATGTTTAACCTAGGGGTGACAAAGAATTTGTTAGCACTAGGTTTTCTATCGAGGGAGATTTGGTGGTGGGGGTGTTAAAATGGACTTAATTAATTTAATTTAATTTAATCAATTTTAACCCCTCCTCCTCCCCATTGTTATTAATGAAGTAAGGAGAGGTGAAACCCTCATATCCCAATTTTCCTGGCATACGAACAATGGCCAAATCGAAGTGATGAGGTACTACCAATCTCTATTCATGGAAATGATCATTATCAAATCATGGAGCTATATGATAAAGGCATATTTTTGCACATGAAGCTATGGTGTTTCTCCATAAATGTAGGAAGATTTGAATTCTAGTCTCAATCCCCTTTGTTATGTTTTTTTGTAGTTTGTAGAGCCCTATTACGATTTATATAGATCCCTTCTAGGTTGACCTGTAGGTTTTGTGGGAAACCTGGGTAAACTAGGCAACCCACAGTGAAATTCCCATCAAAATTCCTATTTACATGCTATGTAAACCACTGAGACACATTGCATGTTCTACCAATTCAAGGAAGATGAATTTTAGTGACAACACGCTATGTACCAGGTTTGCATGCTATGTAGTGACCCCATATTGTATGTCTAGAAGACACAACTAGGGTAGCCACGTGATATTACATGGGAGTGTATAATTATATGGTAATGGGGTGTTGGAAATAGCCATGATCAAATGACATGGGCAATTGGCCATTTATCTTGGACGCATCATGTACCTGTGGGTACACGCCCTATGTGAGGCACGTATGGTCGAGTCGTGTGCAGAAAGAACACAGTCGGGGAAAATCTAAGGTAGGACACAATATATAATATCCATAAATACTGTGTATGCCTACATGGATATAAAGTCCATGAAAATGGGGGATACGAACAGGTTCTCGAGTGGTTTCACATGCCATGTGGACCCTAGTGAAAACCATGTACTTTTCTTGGTATTTTTTTGAGATCTTCCACCCTATGTATCTCCTTTACTGGAACTCATATTCTAGCTTGTGATTAGCCTATACTAAGTATTTTTTTCATATAGAGAATAATGGTAACCTCCATTTTGGCCTATAAGATACATAGTGGTGTGTTTTAAGAATGAAACTGTAGTATCAGTGCTTATCCTTGGGTAGTGATCAGGGTGGATCACTGGGGGGACATCGAGGTCGATACCTTTCCATATCACCTTAGGATGTGGGTCCTATAGAATCTTTAGAACAGTAGATTAGTTCACCCCTATTTTATTAGGGCATGGGTCCCCTAACCATGTCAGTATTGTGGTGAAAGGTATGATAAGTGTGATGATCCATTCAGCGGCACTTGACCGATGTTGTAGATTAGTGTGGTTCTTAGATAGTGATGTTGGGACTAGTACTCCCCTATGGAATCAGTGAATGTGTTTCCCTTATGTATCTTATTTGGTAGATATAGGACTCACCATGTCATGGGTGAGGGTTCTCAACCCATTCGGTGGCTCTCTCGGGGATGGTACTCCCCTATCGGACCATGGAATTAGTGACCCATATCATTAAAGTAGTTGGAGACATTGCTCCCATGTCATTCTAGGATGTGGGCCCTCCATACTCATTTTATATATAGAATAGGTACCCCTATTATTCCGGATTGATGGTCCTATATCCATGGTGTTTGTACTCCCCTATCGTTTTAGGGAATAGGTACTCCATATGAGACATATAGATAGAGTGGGTACTACACTATTTGTTAGGGAGAAGGTCCTATGTCCTTGGAGTCAGAACTCTATTGTAATTCCAGGGTGTGGGAATACCATACATGTTATTCCAGTAGAGATGGTACTCCCCTGTCGTACTGGGGAGCACTTCTTCTAGCTTTGGGTTGGTACTCCCCTGTCATGTTGGGGTGTGGTTCCCTCATATCAATCATGATTGTAGAGTGGTACTCCCCTATCGTACCAGAGTGTGGGTCCTCTATCTAAATATTGGTACCCCTGTCATGTTATGGTGTGGGTCCTCTATCTTTATAGTTGTACTCCTCTATTGAGAGAGGGTGCATGTCCTCGTCTATAGAGTATTACTCCATAATATTTTAATAGTAGAGTGGTGGGGGTCCTCCATTGGATTCGGAGATCCCTCATTTGTGGAGCATAGTTATGAGGATACAGAACCTCTACTAGTTTTGTGTGGTACATGGTTTAGTGTTAGGGGACCCTCGATGGATTGAGGTATGGGCCACTCCATTCATGAGCAACAGAGGTTTTGTGGGATGGCTAGAAGATAATACTCCCTAAAATTTAGGGTAGTGGTGAGGTGTGAGTCCCCGTGTTCTCTCTCATTAGTGAGGATACATTTGGTGCATAGTCTAGAGCATTGTTCCCTCAACATTGGCAGTGGTGATGGGTGGGCCTCTCCACTTGTGTTCTTACGACCTTGTGCTAGGTGCAGGATAGAATTGGAAGGACCTCTAGTATTGGGAACTAGTGTTTGACCTGGTGAGTTATTCTTTATGGAGTTTTTTATATCATATATACCATAATGGATGGTAGAGTAGTTATAGATGGATTTTAGATCTCGAATAAGTTCCATATTGGGTGGAACCGCTCATGGAGTGTGTTCTCATAGTTATGTGTTACCTTTAGATCCTTGAGTATAATTCAGTAGTTGGCTATGAGGTCAGGACCTCATGATACTTGGAGTCGAAGATGAGTATTTATGGGTTATTATGGGAGTCCTTGTGGTGTTTTCAGATGTTTGGGTATACACCCCTTTTGGAATGATATGATTAGTGATGTATAAATGAGGATGGTTCAAGATAGAGTTTCTGTCTCAATTGGGTTCCCTCAGGTAGGTCAAGAGGACTATTTCCTTTCAGTTTCTCCCTTTTCTTTTGTATCTTTGGGTACATACATATTATTATTATACTCTTTGTTGCCTAGGATTTTTCTGCACATGTTTCATCTTGTTCAAACCCTAGTAATTTCGATGGAGTCCCCAGAGGACCTGAAGTAGGAAGAACTTAGTGAGCTAGACTGAATGAGGTGTTTACTAAAGCAGGGCCAAGGAGTATTCTAGCAGTTTCATTTGATAGTGATCCATTCCTTCTGAGAAGGTTGGAAACTTTTATAGTTTTGGGTAGATATGTGTTTTCCCTTTTATACTTTCATTACATATATTGTACTATGGTTTGGGATAGATATATGCATGAATTTTAGTTTCCATATTTTATATCTCTCTACTATTACATGGAGGTGTATGTGGGTGCATGCATATAAATACTTTAGGTAAATGTATCACATCTATTTTTATCATAATCTGTGTCAGTTTCTAGCCCCTGGACTATTTGAGGCAGGCTTGGGGAGTTGTTTCCTAGGCCTTGTTGGGCCGGGTATTGACAAAGTGATATCAGAGTAAGCTCCACTGTGGGACTGAAATGTCCTGAGAATGGTGTGGGATTCATAGTGATAGTGTTTTGGTGTTTGGATTTTGGATATCCGGACATAGGTTTTTTTTGGTGAAACAACTGATGTATCCATTCACAATAAATCTAATAACTTGATTTTCGACTCATTTAATTTGGAAATTGGTCATAGGGAAATAATGGCTCATGCACCATATAAGACTGGGTTATGTTTTCATTTTCCTTCTTGAGTCAAATCCCCAAATATAATTTTTGATCGTGGCGTGTCTTGAGTTTGTTCCATGATTCCACCACGATGATAGTTGGAGAGGGTTTCATGGTGGGATTATGATAACAATCTTTCCCATGAAGAGGGTTTAGTGCAGGGCATTGGTTTTGAGGTGGTACATCAATGTGCTCTACCAGTTGAGACACCACATATTGAGTAGATGGTTATTCCAATAGTTTAGGATGAGGATTCATGTAGGATGAGTGTTATGCATGTGTTCTAGAGGAAGAAACCTCTGAGGTATCAGGGTGATATATACCCCCAGGCAGCTGATGAATGACTTGAGGCAGTTACACATGTTTTCATTCATGTGAGTAAACCTCCTAATTATATGGTTTCCCTAGTGGTGATCCTTATTCATGGTTTGTATAGGGAATGGTGGAGTCTAGTGACATATACCCATGATGAGGTGACACTCACTTGGGTGTTTTTTGAGCATCTCACCCAAGAAAATTATGATCGGTGAATATCCAATAGATTCTTATGTTTCATTAGGGTAGCGTGACCAAGGAAGATAACTCAATGAGGTTAAAAAACCTATCGTGATACTCCTTTGATATGGTTCAAGACCAATTCTTCAAAGCTCATCCCTTTGATCAGGGCCTCTATAGAGATGTCCAATCTAGTGTGGTTTCCTTGTTCCTTCTAACTTATGTGGAGGTACTAGAGTAGGATATGGTAGTAGATATATTCTTGGTGGAGGGATGGGCATATGTATCCCATAGTGTTGGTCATGAGGCTGAGGCATTTATAGTTTTTGGAAGATGATTGATGACATGATCGCAACTCATGATCAATATACATTACTAAACATAGGCTTGTGGTCCTATAGTGTAGGATCCATCCTAGGGATCTGGTCAGCCACAGAAGAGCTAGTGCTACACTTGTGATGGCTAAGGACATCTTCCTAGATATTTTTTAACCATCCATGATGATTAGAGGGAGTCAGTCGACATACCTCCCTGGTAAAGGCAGTGTTTGGAGTAGGGATTTTCACATTATGGTAGATGTGGAAGAGGAGTTTGGAGATTAATAGGATGTGGATGGTAGTTCGATGTGTTTCCACCACCACCCCCAGGTGGTCCATGCCAAGCTCAGGGAGTTGGAGGATAGGGGTGAGGATAGATGCAGACCGTAGATTCCTTTTACCTAGAGGCTTTGAGGATGAATATATGTACACTCTATGTCCATTCTACTTTCTGTAGTAGTAATTATCAAAAACTATTGTTAGGTACTCTTTAATTTCTAGTTATTTCTTGATGTTTAACTGGGGTGATGTAGGGTGTTGGTAGAACCCCATGCGGGTTTTTTTGATGAAGTTTTGGACTTATGAGGAAGAGGGACACATTCCCCATCGAGACACATTTTTATGACACAATTAAAACTGTGTGGGTGTGTCAGTGCACCCAAATTGGATAGTGTTGAGGTGTGGTGGATGATTTCCTTAGACTAGTGTGTTTGAGGAAGGGTTGTTTGATGACGTGTCATAGTAGTTTCTGACATTTCTAGTGGAACTATTCTTGTTAACCCTTATGATTGGCAGCCCTTGTGGAGGTAGAGCCTTGCATAAAACCATTTTGTAGGGGTATATTTAAGTTCTATGATGTTTCCATAGTTTGGATTGATTTCCTACCATCCATACACAGCTAGGATGCTCGTACTTGGTTTGGCATTGTTTTTAGTTTTAAAAGCTATGTTACAACTTGAGGATCATGGATGAATGCCCTAATACGATCCAATGTTTACACTTTGGAAACCCTATTTTTTTCTTTGGTACCCTCATGTACTTAGTGTCAACCATGGATGAAAGATGATTTAGGAGGAAATGGGGATTTTCATCTAGGGATGGATGTAAACTATGGGGTTACATTGGTGTCTATGTCAGGTTAGTAATTTTTTTTACCACTAGACCCTTTGATTGTAGATGGACCATGGTGCTTGGTGTTTTATTTTCAACCTATCAAAACTGAGGAGACATGTGCCTCTTTTCACATGATTTCAACATGGTTGTAGAAGGATGTGGGTGTGGTTTGTCCTTGGTATTTCCCCTAAGTGTGTTCTAGTAAGCGGTGCAAGAACCCATGGAGAGCTCACTGGCATGGGAGTTCTAGTGGAGAGCTCAGTATCTTTCCCTTATTCCTAGTCTTTTTCTTTTCAATAATGAAAAACCTTAATGATGGGAGAATTTAATGACTTGGTTTTGACCTATAATACTTTTGTAATATCAATAAAGATATTTTTAAAGCTAGTTGTTGAGTCAGAACAGGATTCCTGGTCCTGGAGAGTCTCTGTGCAGTGATATTAAAAATATTAAAAATATTTTTTCTTGTGTGTGCGTTTCTATTAAAATGTGGAATAATTTTTGTACAAAGTCTAAAATTGGAATTTTGAGATATTGGTTGAGTTCATAACTTCAGTTTTACCTAAGGAGTGACCTAAAAGTTTTTATCACTGGGTTTTCAATCGGGGGAGAGTTCGTGGAGGGGTGTTAAAATAGAGTTAGTTTATTGAATTTAATTTAATCAATTCTAACCCTCCCTCACACTTTTGGTATGAATGACACAAGGATAGGTGAAACCCTACTATATACATTTGGATTAATGATTAATTGAGGGCTAATCAAAGTGACATTTTGCTGCCAATATCTATTCTTGGCACCAATCATTATCAGATCAAGGAGCAGCACGATCCTTGCATTATTTCAGACTCAATGATTCAATGATTCACCATCAAGGTAAGAGGATTTTAATTTTAATTATGTTCCAATTTTTTTTGAAATATTTAAGGTTTTAGTGCCCTATTATTATTTCTAGAGATATCTTCTAGGTTGATTTGTAGGTTTCATGGGAAACTGGGGTGAATCGGGTGACTCATAGGAAAATTCAGGTCATAATTTCTGTTTACTCAAAGTGTACACCAGTGAGACACAACATGTGTCCTTATAGTTTTGGGATATGAATTTTAGGGACTATACACCATGTACTGGGGTTATAGACCATGTAGTGAACCCATGTCATGTGTCCAAAGGACATGGAAAGGGTAGTCGTGTGATAGTACATGGTCGTGTAGAACTCCATGACCAAAGTACATAAGCATGTGGTTTTGGACATGTGCACAAACAAATGACATGTTTAAGGGTCCGTTTATCTTGGAAAAACCATGTAACCAGTGTACATACCATGTGTGGGGCCCGTATGGATGATCAGTGTGGAGGAATAACACGATCGGGGGTCAAGTGAGGTAGGACACACCATGTACAGGTTGTACATGCCATGTATGCCTATATAGCCCACCAAGATATGAAAATATGGGACACCACCAGGTGCTCGGGTGGGTTCACATGCCGTGTGGACCCTAGTGAACATTGTATACTTTCCCTGGGGTCTTTCTGAGATCATCCTCATAGTGTATCTCTTTCAATGGAACTCAGATTTAGGATTTCAAGTTTCCAATCCTAATCAATTTTTCATATAGAATGTGATGGTAGCCTTTATAGTTGTCTACGAGATATGAGGTGGTGTATTTCAAGTATGAAATTGTATAATAGGTACTTATCCTTGTGTAGTGATTGGGGTTGACCACTAGGTTGGCATTGGGGTAGGTACCGTTCCCTATCACCTTAGGATGTGGGTCCTTGGGACTCTTTAGACTATTAGAACAGTGCTCCCCTATTGAATCAAGGTGTGGGTCCCTTACCCATTGGAGTGATACGATGCAAGTTATGATAAGTGTGATGATATATTAAAAAAACCAATTCTATAGGTTAGTGTGGTTCTTAGAGAGAGACGTTGGGACCGGTCCTCCCCTGTGGAATCGAGGCTTGGGTTTATCTTACCACTATTATTTGGTAGATATGGACTCCTCGTGTCATGGGTGCGGGTTCCCTACCCATGTGGTGGTTCTATCGGGGATGCTACTCCCCTGTCGGACCTGGGCGAGGGGTCCCTCTATCATTTGAGTAGTTAGAGATAGCGCTAACCATCCAGGACAGGGTGTGATCCCTCCATAATCATTGTCCAGATAGATTAGGTACTCCTCTATTGTACCAGGGAGCGGGTCCTCTATTCGCGGATTTAGAACTCCCCTACCATACATGGTCATTGTTCCTCCATATGTGATAAATTGATAGAGTGGGTACTCCCTTATCATGTTAGGGAGTGGTTCCTCTATCCTTGGAGTTATAACTCCACTATTGTTTGAGAGTGTAGGTCCTCCATACATGTTATTATGACTGAGTTGGTTCTCCCCTATCGAACTAGGGAGGTTTTCAGAGAGGTAATGCTGATTTATTTGAGGATATCACAAGAAATGTCTCGAAGGAAGTTAATAATATTTTAAGGAGGGTTCCAGAGGAGGAGGAAGTGTGCGAGTCTATTTGGACTTTGAATCTGGAAAGTGCACCAGGACCTAATGGAATCCCAGGGTATTTTTATAGGGAGTCCTAGGAAATTGTCAAGGGAAACCTAGTGAGATTAGTTCAAGACTTTTTCCTAGGTGGGAACTTTCCCCATATAGCTTGTGCAACCAAGATGGTTCTGATTCCAAAGGTGAGAAACCCACAGTCCATTGATCAGTGACATCCCATCAGCATGTGAAATAAACCTTACAAGGTTTTGTCTAGAAATTTTAATAAAAGGATGTCCCCCCACTTGGATTCCTGGGTGACTCCTCAGTAGCACGAGTTTATTAAATGGAGGTCCATTAAAGGGTCAATTGATGTGGTGTAAGAATTGATCGGTGACATCAACAATAAGTCCTTTGGGGGTAATTTGGTGAACAATATTGATATGAGTAAGGCATACGAAAGGATGGAGTGGGGTTTCATCCTTAGGGTGCTAGCCTGTATGGGGTTCTCCACTTGGACTCATGATCTCCTTTTCCATTGTTTTAGCTCAACGTGGATCTCAACCTCGTTTGTGGGAAAATAGTTTGGGTTCTTCAAGGCCTGTCATTGTCTCAGGCAGGGGGATCCACTCTCCCTAACTCTCTTCATCCTCTCCCAAAATTCTCTCAGCAATTATATTAATTGGGATCTTTTATGGGTAAGGTCCTCCCTTTATTTACTAGGAATGATAAAAGAGATACCTTGTATTTAATGTTCATATATGACACAATTTTTTTATCAATGTCTATCAGAGGTCAGCGCGGGGGATGATTGGGCTCCTAAGGGATTATTGCAAGTGGAGCGAGAAGGTGGTGAATAAGGAAAAAAACCTTTACTATACAAGCAGGAATGTCTCTGATAGAAGGGAAAGGTCCCTTGATGCAAGCTTGAATATGAGAATGGGTTTATTCCCAATGGATTATCTAGGGGCCCTGGTGAGTCCATTGTCTCTTAGAATCCACCATTTTGGAAAAATTGTTAGGAAGATCACAGGGCACATTTTCAATTGGAAAAACATATTCCTTTCCTTTGGAGGCCACATTACTCTCGTGAATAGTGTCTTTGTGTCCATTCCTTTGAACATTTTGTCCACCTTGAAGGTTCCCAAAACTGTGGTTGCCACATTAGATAGGATTATGGTGTCTTTTATTTGGGATGGTAAAATGGAAGGTCGAAATCATTGGGAGCCAGGGGAGCATCTAGCAAGACCTATTTCGGATGGGGTCATTAACATGTGGAGTTTCACCCTGACTATGCAAGGGTTTCACACTAAACTATATTGGGAGGATATGGAAGGAAAAACAGTATGGGGCAGTAAAATGCAGGGAAAATATAGTCTGAATGTGAATGATCAAAGTTTGAGGCCTTATATGATTTGGAAGTTGATCCATCCTCACTTGGAGTTCCCTCACCAACATTTTAAATGGATGGTGGGAAGGGGGGACCTTAACTTCTGGATTCAAAACTGGGGGGCTGTAAGGCTGTGGCTTCCGGGCTTCCCCACTCTGAATCTTTCCCTCAAATTGGAAAGTGATCATCCTAAGTTTTTTCATCCATTCTTCAGGTGGTTCATCAGGTGGCTTTCAACAACATTTTTTTCAATGATGATATGGACAGACTTATTTTTATGGGCATCGCTTTGGGTTTGTTCTTGATTAAGGATTTTAACCGTGTGAGGAGGGGTACACCCACTTAAGACCCATGGGGAGTGACGTTGTGGTGCAAGGAGGTCCCTTCCAAATTCAATTTACTACTGTGGAGAGTGAGGAATAAAGATTTTCCCAATGAGGATAACATTCAGTGCATGGTAGTGATTATTGCCTCCAAGTGTTGGTGTTGTCGCAATCCCAAACAATAAACTATGGGGAATCTCTTATTCGATAGTGAATGGGCTACCTAGGTGTGGTAGGCATTTGGGGCTTGTGATAATTAGAGTAGACAAGGAGGGGCGCATAACATATTTCTCTGTGCCTAGTTTCAAGCAATGGGATACAATATCCCTAAGAGGAAAGCTATGGCCATTATCTTATTGGAGGGGTGTTGGACCCTCTAGATGACTAGGAACAATGCATGAGTCAAACACCTGAGAGGATCCCAAACTAGCATCATCTTCAAAATGATGAATTTTTTTCAGGATCTGGTTCGGTTTTGAAAAAAATTTCATGCCGCACCATCGGTTAGGGACCTCGTTTAGAATCTCTTTCTTCTTAACTAGATCAACGACTCGAGGTTGGGCCACTGGGTCCGGTAGAAACCTCTTTGCAATGGGCTGAAACTGAACATGGATGGGTCTTTTTTTGGGGGGAGATGTAGGGAGGATGTGTCATTAGGAACCATGAGGGGGCTGTTATCGTAGCCTTTTTAGCCTTCTATGGTAGGGGTGATGCATTGAAGGTGGAGGCAAAGGTGATGGTCACCATCATGGAGATGTGTAATCAGAGACAAATAGTTCTCAATGTGGTGTAAATAGATTCTTTCATCCTATATAAAGAACTATCCGGCATAGAAATTTCTCCATGGAAAATTGAGTGCATCATCAGGAAGTGAAAAGAGCTCTTGGGAAACCACACTGAGGTTACTCACACATGGAGGGAGGGGAACAGGGTCGTAGACTTCTGGGCATCCATGGATTTACCGAATCAAAGTATGTCTTATTTAACTATTTTGGGATCTTTACCTCAGGAGGTCCTGAAACATGTGGTTAACAATGCCCTTGGCTTGAATTTTTTCAGACCCCCCGTGATCATTTTGTACCTTTTATTTTCCAAAATTCAATAAAAAATTTAACTTTCGGTCAATCATAGTATGGTACTCCCCTATTATACTAGGGTGTGATTCCTCTATCCGCATATTTTTACTCCCATGTCAAGACATGGTGTGGGTCCTCATCTATAGAGTGTACTCCTTCATCATCTAGTAGCAGAGGGGTGTAGGTCCTCCCTTGGAGTTGGAGCTCCCTCAGCTGTGGAGTGAAATTATGAGGATGGATACCCTAAACTAGTTATGTGTGGTACCTGGTTAGGAGTCAAGTTTCCCTTGATGGATTGAGGTGTAAGACACACAATTTAGGATAGGAAGAGGATCCATAGGATGACTAGAAGATAGTAATCCCTCAACTAAAAATAATTGGAGAGGTTCAAGTCCCTCCATTCTCTCTCATTAGAGAGGCTTCACGTGGTGGATAGTATAGAGAAGTGATCCCCCAACTATGTACAGTGGTGAGGGGTGAGCCTGTAACACCCGAGACTTTTATGAGAAATATTTTTTTTTATGTTATATAAATCATCAAAGGAATCTTTCACTACACACAACACTATCTTCACTTTCTTTACATGCAACTGTGGCCTTCCTTGATAGCTTGCGTCGTACGCAATACCGAATTTCACTAAACAACGATATCCTATTAAAATCTTATTAAAACTAGCCGTTATGAATAGTAATAACCACTTTTTTAAATTTTGTAAATTTCATCTTTCAAAATTGACTTCATTTTTGGATTCGTAATATCAAAATTATCCTAGGGTGAAATTTTGGTATTTTTCTGAAAACTTTCAATTTTTGATGAATAGTGAAAACACTTGGTTACTATTTAAAAACCAACTTTTTATTTAAATAATTATTTATTTTATTTAAATTTTTTTAGGTCAAAATTGATACATAATACCTATATAAGTTTAATTCAATTCATTTGAGTCATTTTATAATAATTTTAGATATATAAAAAGTTTATTGAACTTTTCACCGTCTTTTGCCCACCTCCAAGGAGAATTTGCAAATTTACTTAAAAATTAATTTTACCGCTTCTATGAGTGGAATTTCGAAACTCTGAGATACACGGTTAATATCAAGGACTAAAATGTGGTTCAATGAGATGAAAATAATTTTTTGTGAATAGTAACTTTTTACTTTTTTTTACCACGGTTAAAAGTAAATAGGGTAATTAAGGGTAAAAGTGTTATTATTATTACCCTACCACATGTCCTAATTCTATTGGATAAGTATAATTAGACCAAAAACAACATTGGGAATAAAATATGACCATTTAGGCCCACTTGGATTAGATTAGGACATTTATTATTAATTTATTTAAATAAGGGTTAAAATAGTTAAAATCAAAGTTTAATAACTAAATAATTTTTAATATAGGGTTATACATAAGATAAATTCGACTATAAATATTCATCAGAAAGATAAAAATATTTCCTGCGTAATGGTATTTTATTTTTAATTTTTAGACTTAAAATAATTTAATTTATTTATGACACAATGATGATGCAGTAATTATCTTTTTAATGAAATATTGACATAATTGATGTTATAAGTACCCAAATAAAGGTAATTTGAGACTTTTTATGAATTCCAATAATTTTCTATGTTACTATAATATTTTATTGTTGATTTCATTAACATTTTTCTAACTAATATTTCTGTTATGATTTTCACAAAAAATCAATTACCAAATAGTGTCAAAATTGACATAAAATTGTTTTTAAAACAAATATTATATTATTAATTGTTATTTTATTCCTAAAAATATAAGGATCGGCAAAATGACTTAGATAAGGTTATATTTATTAACAATAAACAACTTGTGGTTCTTTTGGCTTGTTATAGTAAGTTTATTAACCTTATAGTGTAACAAAATAAGAAGACACGGTAAAAGTAAAATTATTTAACTTAAAGTTAAATCTAAATGATAAGGTTAAAATAGAAACCTAAACTTGTCTAAATTATATTGTATGAGATTATTTTGACCCATAACCACCTTATATTTGAAATAAATCAATTTTGAGCTATTAAAAACCGAATATTACTTTATAATAAAATAATATTTTTAGTTTTTCCAAAGGTGCCCCTCTCCTCCCTTATAAAAGGGCACCTCCTCCCTCTCTTCCTCACACCACATTGAGCCTTCAAGCGCGGCCAAAACTTTCCAAATTATCTTCTCCAATCCCCTAGAAACATCTTATATCTCCTTGTATTCTTCAAAGACCAATTTTAGTGCCCTAAGAGGAGGTCTCAAAGAGGCGCTTCAAAGAAGAGGTAATGTTCGTTACGGATTCTATCAACATTTTTTCTTCTTCCACTTCTTCTTATTTATTTTTTTCATTATGAAGTAATAAAATCAGTATCACTCATATACTGGTATGTTATTATAAGTATGAAACAACCCTATTTCACCATATATCTATCCTATGGAAAACGAAATCACCGCGTGTGCGTACGTACGGAATACCGTCTCCACGCCGTGATGTAATATATTTTCCACCACCACCTTACTTGGATGGGTATATTGGTGAAAATAAATAACTATATATGATTATTGTAAAGTTTTATTGATTATGAAATAGTATACATACAATCCAATACAATTCTGTGATCATGGGAATGATATCATCGCTCGTGCGTACATATGGAATACCGTCTCCACGATGTGATGCGACTCGTTCTACATGTTCTTCATTGCATAATGATTATATAAATGAATTTAATGAATAAATATTATATATAGTACACTAATACCATTCTGGAAATGAGGTATCTATAACCTAAAGAGAAGAATAAGAATTTATTTGACAAAACACGCATAAGAACAAAAAGCAATAAACACCCGAATAACAAGTAACAATGAAATATTACTAATAAGAAGCTAAGAATATGACCATATATGATATCATAAAAATAATTATGATTCTGAAATAGGCCAATGATATTATTTAAATCATTATACAGGAGGTTCAGACACTTACGAATCAAATCGGACCTAAGGAAAGGGAAAATCTCGCAATCTCTTTTTTATCCGAGATTGTTTATACTTCAGAATTTACTGGGGAATATTTATCATCCACATCCATGTTTCCTCAATATGTAATATTTATATCCTTCTAAAAAATTTTATATCCAATTTTACCCTTCGGTGAGTTTTTAGTAAAATATATGAAAGGAATCTTTTGTCGTTTTTCGTACGAGGTACTTTTTGACTTTTCCGACAAAAGTACGAGAAGAATGTTTTTTTAACATATACGACATGAATGGATTTTTAAAACATTATTTCCAAGAGTCTTCCTTTACAAGTTTTCAAGTTTATTTTTAATCAACTTCTTTTAGTTTAAAATTTTATGACATGTTAATAAAGGAAAAATGTTTTTGAATTAGAAAGGAAATTTTCCTCAAGAATGGAGTTCAAGTGTTTTATCAAAATTATTTTCCATCTAAGATAATATAGGGTTCTGTTTCTATCCCTATTATTACATTGATTTGATTATGTTGTGATGGAATTATTTTTATGAATTCCTTTATCTTATATGAATTGTTTTATGATGTCACGATGTTTAAGAATCCCATTTTTATTACATGGGTTATGCAATGATGTATGATTTATGATTTTGTGGCACACAAAAGAATGGTATCATTATGAGATGGGTGGGACCTATATCTACCTCCAATGCATTGGGTAAAGATTTATATCTCATGAGATAGACATGGATAGAACGGCAGGTTAATCCGGTTCAGTGAAACAGGACTAAAACGAGGAGTGAACTCGGTTCAGAAATGGACTTTGTCCGCTAAGATAGTCTTGGCTATGAGTCTTGACTACTAAGAAATGATTCTCTATGATTATGTGTGTATGCCACAACGTTTCATGTTTTAAGTTATGATTATTGGGATTACATTTCAATTATATGATTTATCCCATGATATGAAATTATGATTTCTTTTGTAGGTTATGATTTTCAAAATGTTATGTTCTTATGAATATGATGTGATTGATTTTTCTTTTGTTTACCCTTACTGAGCATTTGAGCTCACCCTTTTGTATGTTTTCTTTCCCCCAGGTCAGGAAGATGGTTATTAAGTAGGATATGCCAAAAGGGACTCTAGATATGATGAAATAAATGGGAGACAATGTAGATGCTTTATGAACCAGTTGTTTATGTTTCCTAGTTTCTAAAGACACTATACCTATACAGTCCTTTCATGGTTTTGTTATATGTTGTAATAAGTGTGCTTCAGTTTTAAAGTATTAACAATTTATGTAAAATATGGGTCTTTATATTTGGTATCAAAGGAAAGGTATAGTCAACCTTTGGAAACTAGGATGTGAAAGCCTTAGTAAGAACCCTAAGGATAAGTCTAAGCATAGAACACAATCTTAGTGTTTTATAAATGGCCATGAACAACCTATGATAAGATCTTAAGTGTGAAATTTTATTCTTGATTATGTGTTTTCCCTATTATAATCAGTGTTGCTCACACTATTCTTCTTGGTTTTAGTCAATGGCTGGAACCTAAAGGAATCGTGTTAATGTGGAATGCGACGGGAAATGCAATGATTGTCCCCCTGAGAAACCAAACGTTATGGGAGATAGAATGAAAAATCTTGTATCCATGCTCACACAACTTTCTCAAGCTATGAATCATGCATGACTTCCAAAAAAGAAAATGAAAGAGGAACATTATGTTGAATCCTTCATGAGTTAGCATCCACCTTCATTAAGCGGGTCTTCTGATCCATTAGTGGCTGAACAATGGATCAGTACCACTGAAAAGATATTTTCAGTTCTTCAATGTTCTGAACATGATAAAGTCATCTTAGCAGTTTATCGTTTGGAAGGTGAAGCTGATCAATGGTGGAATCTTATCAAGAATACGAGGTAGAGGGATAAAATTGATTCCATGGAATGGGACAAGTTCAAGAACTTATTTTTCAATAAGTACTTCCCTCGTATTCTCCGAACAAAGATGGAGAAGGAATTTCTTGAACTAAAGCAAAAGGATGATGAATCTGTTGGTACCTACGAAGCAAATTTTACAAGACTTGCAAGGTACGCTTCTGGTATTATTATCCAACCTGAGAGTAAGATCGATCGATTCTTTAGTGGCTTAAAACCAAGTCTTCGAAGGGCGTTAGCCATAAGGGACTTCAATAGATACAAGGAAATTGTTCGATGTGCTCTCAAAGTTGAGATGGAGATTGGAGTAACCCATCAGTCATATGGGTTTGATAATAAGAGGAAAATGGAATTCAAAGGAAAATATAAAGAACACACTGAAAAGAAGATGAGTTTTCCCTTATGCTCAATGTTTGTAAAGAAACATGGAGGAGATTTTCTTAAGGGGACAATAAAATGTTATAAGTGTGGAAAAGAAGGTCATCAGGCAATTGAATGTCGAAATAATGGGAAGAAGATGTCTAATGATGAAAACAAAGGAAGGGATACACAGAATGAACCTACTACACTTCAATGTTTCAAGTGCAAGGAAATGGGGAATTATGCCAATCAATGCCCAAATCCAATGGTTTATGATGATGATCGACACCAACAAACTCTTAAGGCCAAAGATAAAGGAAAGTCTCATGCAATTACTATTGGAGATGTAGATTATGACAATGAATTGGTGAAAGGTACACTTAACATCCACTCTAGAGTAGCAAATGTTTTATTTGATTCTGGATCTACCCACTCTTTTATTTCTGAAGAATTTTCTAAGGGTATCGTCATATTACCTCAACAATTAGATGTTGAGTTAGCTGTAACAACCCCTAAGGGAACAACAGTCACATAAAAAGTTTATAATTCTTCTCCGATTGAAGTTTTTGGGAAAGTGCTTCCTGCAAATCTTGTGATCCTTCCTATAGTGAAATTTGATGTGATTCTTGGGTTGGATTGGCTTTCTCTATATGGATCTCATATCAATTGCCAAAGAAGGGAAGTCACATTTCATATTCCAGATCAATCTATGATCGTCTATCGATGCAAGGATGAACATAACCTTCCAGTGGAAATTTATTCAATCTTATGGTTCTTGATTCCACTAAATGAAGGTTATTTATCTCAAATGGTTAGTGAGAAACTCATGATTAAGAATATTCACATTGTACGAGATTTTGATGATGTCTTTCCGGAGGAATTGCCAGGTCTTCCACCAAATCGTGAAGTCGAGATTTCAATAGAACTCGTACCGGGTGCTTTTCCTATTTCAAATACACCTTATAGAATGGCCCCAATTGAGTTGCAGGAATTGAAGAAGCAACTCCAAGAGAATCTTGATAAGGGATTCATACACCCTAGTGCATCACCTTGGAGAGCACCTGTTCTGTTTGTTAAGAAGAAAGATGGATCAATGAGACTCTGCATTGATTATCAAGAACATAACAAGATCACTATCAAGAACAAATATCCTCTCCCGCGCATTGATGACTTATTTGACCAACTACGTGGAGCTCAATACTTATCCAAGATTGATCTTCATTCAAGGTATCATCAATTAAGGGTCAAAAGGGAATATATACCAAATACGGCTTTCCGTACAAGGTATGGACACTATGAATTTATAGTGATGCCATTTGGTCTTACTAATTCCCCTGTTATCTTCATAGATCTGATGAATAGAGTCTTTAGAGACTATCTTGATCAGTTTGTGGTAGTCTTTATAGATGATATTCGTGTCTATTCAAAGAGTAAGGAAGAACATAAATATCACTTGAGAATTATATTGAAGACCCTAATAAAGGATAAGATTTATGCCAAATTTACCAAGTGTGAATTTCGGCTTCAAAAAGTTGCATTTTTGGGTCACATAATCTCAAAAGAGGGGATATCTGTGGATCCAGCAAAAACAGAGGTTATCGAAAAATGGTCGAGACCAACAACAGTAACAGAGATATGAAGTTTTCTTGGTTTGGATGGATATTATCGATGTTTTGTGAAATATTTTTCACGATTACCTAATCCACTCACCAAGTTGACTAAAAATGAGTTAAGTTCGTGTGGATGGAGGAATGTGAAGAGAATTTCAAGGAGTTGAAAAGAAGGTTATCCAGTGCACCTGTACTCACACTTCCTTGTAGTGGATAAAGGTTTGTGATCTACAGTGATGCATCCAAGAAGGGGATGGGGTGTGTTCTTATGAAAAATGATATGGTGATAGCTTATGCCTCATGACAGCTGAAAATCCATGAGCAAAATTACCCAACTCATGATTTGGAGTTAGATGTGGTAATCTTTGCGTTAAATATTTGGAGGCATTATCTTTATGGAGAAATGTGTGATATTTATACTGATCATAAAAGTTTAAAGTATATTTTCACACAGAAGGAGTTGAATCTGTGCCAAAGAAGATGGTTGGAGCTGATTAAGGATTACGACTGCTCAATTCATTACCACCCTGGGAAAGAAAACAAGGTGGCATATGCATTAAGTCGACAAGACCATGCTAACTTATCCATGATGAGGATCACAAAAGATCCAATATTTATGGATTTACAAAGATGGATCATGGAATTTTAATGAAAGGGGAAAATCATATCTTTCTCAATTGAATGTTCAACCATCTATACATGTGAAGATTAAAGAGGCACAGAAAGAAGATGTAGAGTTACAAAAGAAGGTGAGAAATATTCCTGAATTCAACCTTGATTGTGATGGGATAATAAAGTTCAGGAATCAGGTTTGTGTTCCTCCCATCCCAGAATTAAAGAAGGAGTTGCTGGATGAGGCTCATAGTTCTTCATTCTCTATTCATCCTAGAAGCACAAAGATGTATAGGGACCTGAAAGAGTACTTCTGGTGGGATGGCATGAAAAGAGATGTTGCTGAATATGTCTCTCGATGCTTGGTTTGTCAGCAAGTTAAAGCTGAGAGACAGAAGTCCAAGGGGATGTTACGACCATTACCCATACCAGAATGGAAATGGGAAAACATCACTATGGACTTTGTCACTGGACTTCCTAAAACATCCAAAGGCAATAATGCTATCTTGGTCATAGTTGATCATCTTACAAAGTTGGCACACTTCATTACTATTAGAGAGGATTTATCTCTGGATCAGCTTGCCAGGATATATGTAAAGGAAGTGGTAAGATTACATGGAGTACCACTTTCTATTATATCTGATCGGGATCCGAGGTTTACCTCAAAGTTCTTGCGAAGTCTTCAGCATACTCTGGATACAGAGTTGAGTTTCAGCACTGCTTATCATCCTCAGACAGACGGTCAGTCTGAGAGGACAATTCAAACTCTAGAAGATATGTTGAGGGCTTGCTCTATTGATTTCAAAGGTGGTTGGGATCAACACCAACCTTTGGTGGAATTTTTTTATAATAATAGATTTCACTCCATTATTCATATGGATCCTTATGAAGATCTCTATGGAAAGAAATGCAGGACTCCAACTTGTTGGGATGAAGTTGGGGAAAGAAAGTTATTAGGACCCGATCTTGTTAATGAGATGGCAGAAAAGGACAGATCTATTCAACAACACATTAGAGCAGCTCAGAGTCGACAAAAAACTTATGCCGACAACCAAAGAAAAGACCTAGAGTTTGAAGTGGGTGATAAAGTGTTCTTACGAATATCTCCTTGGAAGAGAGTAATGAGATTTGGAAAGAAGGGAAATTTGAGCCCTAGGTATATCGGTCCTTTCGAAATACTGGATCATGTTGGGAAGGTAGCTTACCGATTGGCGCTTCCACAAAATATCCCCCAAGTTCACGATGTGTTCCATGTATCTCTCCAAAGAAAGTACATACCTGATCCTTCACATGTACTCAACTCAGAAGTTGTACCACTGGAACAAGATCTTTCTTATGAAGAACAGCCGATAGATATTCTGGATCATAGAGAAACATTCCTATAGAACAAGACCACTCGCTTGGTGAAAGTTTTATGGAGGAACCACCAATTAGAAGAAGCTACATGGGAGATTGAGGATATGATGAGGGAAAGGTATCCTCATCTGTTTGTTATAAAGTGACGAATTTTGAGGGAGAAATTCATTTTAAGGGGGGTAGAATGTAACACCCGAGACTTTTATGAGAAATATTTTGTTTTTATGTTATATAAATCATCAAAGGAATCTTTCACTACACACAACACTAGATTGGCTTGCTTTACACGCAACCACGGCCTTCCTCGATAGCTTGCGTCGTACGCAATACTGAGTTTCACTAAACAACGATATGCAATTAAAATATTATTAAAACTAGCCGTTATGAATAGTAATAACCACTTTTTGAATTTTTTTAAATTTCATCTTTCAAAATGGACTTCGTTTTTGGATTCGGAATATTTTAATTAGCCTAGGGTGAAATTTTGGTATTTTTCTGAAAACTTTCAATTTTTGATGAATAGTGAAAACATTGGGTTACTATTTAAAAACCGACTTTTTATTTAAATAATTATTTATTTTATTTAAATTTATTTTAGGTCAAAATTGATAAATAATACCTATATAAGTTCAATGTAATTCATTGGAGTCATTTTATAATAATTTTAGATATATAAAAATTTTATTGAACTTTTCACTGTCTTTTACCCACCTCCTAGGAGAATTTGCAAATTTACATAAAACTTAATTTTACCGCTTAGGTGAGTGGAATTTCGAAAATCTGAGAGACACGGTTAATATCAAGGACTAAAATGTGGTTCAATGAGATGAAAATAATTTTTGGTGAATAGTAACTTTTTACTTTTTTTTACCACGGTTAAAAGTAAATAGGGTAATTATGGGTAAAATTGTTATTATTATTACCCTAACAAATGTCCTAATTCTATTGGATAAGTATAATTCAACCGAAAACAACATTAGGAATAAAATATTACCATTTAGGCACACTTGGATTACATTAGGACATTTATTATTAATATATTTAAAGAAGGGTTAAAATAGTTAAAATCAAAGTTTAATAACTAAATAATTTTTAATATAGGGTTATACATAAGATAAATTCAACTATAAATATTAAATAGAAAGATAAAATGATTTCATACATAATGGTATTTTATTTGTAATTTTTAAACTTAAAATAATTTAATTTATTTATGACACAATGATGATGGAGTAATTATCTTATTAATGAAATATTGACATAATTGATGTTATAAGTACCCAAATAAATGTAATTTTAGAGTTTTTATGAATTACAATAATTTTCTATGTTACTATGACATGTTAGTGTTTATTTAATTGACTGTTTTCGAACTAATCTTTCTGTTATTATTTTCACAAAAATCAGTTACCAAATAGTGTCAAAATTGACGTAAAATTATTTTTAAAACAAATATTATATTATTAATTTTTATTTTATTCCTAAAAATCTATGGTTCGGAAAAATGACTTATATAAGGTTATATATATTAACAATAAACAACTTGTGATTTTTTTGGCTTGTTATAGTAAGTTTATTAACCTTATAGTGTAAGAAAACAAGAAGACACGGTAAAAGTAAAATTATTTAACTTAAAGTTAAATATAAATGATAAGGTTAAAATAGATACCTAAACTTGTCTAAATTCTATTGTATGAGATTATTTAGACCCATCCCCACCTTAACTTCTAAAAAAATCAATTTGGAGCTATTAAAAACTGAATATGACTTTATAATAAAATAATATTTTTAGTTTTTCCAAAGGTGCCCCTCTCCTCCCTTATAAAAGGGCACCTCCTCCCTCTCTTACTCACACCACGTTGAGCCATCAAGATTGTCCAAAACGTGCCAAATTCTCTTCTCAAATCCCCTAGAAACATACTAGAGGTCCTGTTATTCTTAAAAGACCAATTTTAGTGCCCTAAGAGGAGGTCTCAAAAAGGCGCTTCAAAGATGTGGTAATGTCTGTTACCGATTCTTTCAACTTTATTTCTTCTTCCACTACTTCTTATTTAGTTGTTTCATTATGAAGTAATAACATCAGTATCACTCATATACTGGTATGTTATTATAAGTATTAAACAACCCAATTTCACCTTCTATCCAGCCTATAGAAAACGAAATCACCGCGCGTGCGTACGTACGGAATACCGTCTCCATGTCGTGGTGTAATCAATTTTCCACCACCACCTTACTTGGATGGGTATAATGGTGCAAATAAATAACTATATATGATTATTTTAAAGTGTTATTGATTCTGAATTAGTATACATACACTCCAATACAATTCCACGGTCATGGGAACGATATCATCGCTCGTGCGTACATACGGAATACCGTCTCCACGATGTGATGTGACTCGTTCTACATGATCTTCATTGCATAATGATTATATAAATGAATTTAATGAATATATATGATATATAGTACACTAATACCATTCTATAAATGAGGTATCTATAACCTAAAGGGAAGAATAAGAATTTATTTGACAAAACACGCATAAGAACAAAAACCAATAAACACCCGAATAACAAGTAACAATGAAATATTACTAATAAGAAGCTAAGAATATAACCATATATGATATCATAAAAATAATTATGATTCTGTAATAGGTCAATCACATTATTTAAATCATTATACAGGAGTTTCGGACACTTACGAAGCAAATCAGACCTAAGGTAAGGGAAAATCTCGCAATCTCATTTTTATCCGAGATTGTTTATACTTCAGAATTTACTGGGGAATATTTATCATCCACATCCATGTTTCATCAATATGTAATATTTATATCCTTCTAAAATTTTTTATATCCAATTTTACCCTTCAGTGAGTTTTTATTAAAAGATATGAAAGGAATCTTTTGTCATTTTTTGTACGAGGTACTTTTTCACTTTTCCGACAAAAGTATGAGAAGAATGTTTTTTTAACTAATACGGAATGAATGGATTTTTAAAACATTATTTCCAAGAATCTTCCTTTACAATTTTTCAAGTTTATTTTTAATCAACCTCTTTTAGTTTAAAATTGTATGACATGTTATGAAAGGTAAAATGTTTTTGAATTAGAAAGGAATTTTCCTCAAAATGGAGTTCAAGTGTTTTATCAAAATTATTTTCCATATAAGATAATATAGGGTTATATTTCTATCCCTATTATTACATTTATTTGATTATGTTGTTATGGAATTATTTTTATGAATTCATTTATCTTATATGAATTGTTTTATGATGTCACGATGTTTAAGAATCCCATTTTTATTACATGGGTTATGCAATGATGTATGATTTATGATTTTGTGGCACACATAAGAATGGTATCATTATGAGATGGGTGAGACCTATATCTCCCTCCAATGCATTGGGTAAAGATTTATATCTCATGAGATAGACATGGCTGGAACGACAGGTTAATCCGGTTCAGTGAAACATGACTGAAACGAGGAGTGAACTCGGTTCAGAAATGGACTTTGTCCGCTAAGATAGTCTTGGCTATGACTCTTGACTACTGAGAAATGATTCTATATGATTATGTGTGTATGCCACAAAGTCTCATGTTTTAAGTTATGATTATTTGGATTACATTTCACTTCTATGATTTATCCCATGGTATGAAATTATATTTTCTTTTGCAGGTTAAGATTTCCAAAATAATATGTTCTTACGAATATGATGTGATTTATTTTTCTTTTGTTTACCCTTACTGAGCATTTGAGCTCACCCTTTTGTATGTTTTCTTTCCCCTGGGTCAGGAAGAAGGTTATTAAGTAGGATATTCCAAAAGGGACTCTAGATATGATGAAATAAATGGGAGACAATGTAGATGCTTTATGAACCAGTTGATTATGTTTCCCAGCTTCTAAAGACACTATACCTATACAGTCCTTTCATGGTTTTGTTATTTGTTGTAATAAGTGTGCTTAAATTTTGAAGTATTAAAAATGTATGTAAAGTATGGGTCATTATATAGCCTCTCAACTTGGGTTATTATTACAATTCTCATACCATAAGATAGAGTTTTCAAGACCTCTGGGTCTGGGAACTAGTTTTTAACCTAGTGAGTTGTTCATAATGGGGAACATTCTCTAAGACATACCATTAGTGATGATAGAGTTTTTATTGACGGAGTGTATCTCTCGGATGGGTTCCATCTATGGTGGTAGATCTCATGGAGTGTGTTCTCCTAGTTGGTTGTTACCTTTAGAGCCTCGAGAATATTTCAGTAACTGACATTGAGGTTGGGACCTCATGAGTCTTGGAGTCTGAGATGAGTATATTTGGGTGATTCTCGGAGTCATTGTGGTGGTGTCACATGTTTCGGTGACAACCCTTGTAGATTGAGCTAAGTAGTCATGTATAACTGTAGATTGTTTGAGATGGAGTTTCTCTCTCAATTAGGATCCCTATGTCTAGGTCGAGCGGACAGTTTCCTTACATTTTCTCCATTTTCTTTTGGGGTTTTGGGGGCCTACTAAGTATTTTTATACTCTCCACTACACAGGGCCTTCTTACATATGTTGTGTCTTGTGAATACCACATGCCTTTAGACAGAATCCTCATAGGACCCAAGGCAGGCATATCATAGATGGATAGACTGACCGAGGTGTTTATTGGAGCTAGGTTAAGGATCATTCTAGCAATTGTATTTGACAGCAATACCCTCCTTATGAGCAGTTTGGACGCTTTTATTATTTTTAGGTGGGAATGTGTTTCTCCCTTTTATGATTTCAGTACTTCTATTTAATTGTATCTTGGGATAGATGTGTGCATGAATTTCCTATATTTTATATCTCTATAATGGTATGGAGGTGTATGATAGTGTGTTTGTACATGTAATTTAGAAAAGAACCACCCACATGTGGGTTATTCTTACTTGGTGCTAGTTGCTAGCCCCTGGCCTATTGGAAGGGATATTGGGGAGTTAGAGCTCGGGCCCCATTGGTCCAGGTCATGATAATGGATATGGAATAAAAATGATTTTTAATCAAAAATAAAGATAAATTTGTTTTTCCATAAAAGTATTATTTTAGTATTTAGAGTACGCAAGGAAAATTAAAGGAAAACATATAATATCCACAAATAATTGGAGAATATAAAAATTCATGATATTATATAGATACATTTCTTGCAATTTTATCATCATAAACTTAATCATAAATAATATTGGTAAATAATGATATTGTAACATAAAACTCTTACCAATTTGGTAACTTTAAAATAAAGACCTCATGAAATAGATAACATTATATTGATATTTATAACTCAATAAATTTCCTGAAAATAATCATAAAATATATTAATTGCTAGTATATATACCATATAAAATAAACAAGTGGTGAATATGACATGTGTCTCAAAGAATTAAAAGTGAGATGAAAATCCATTACCTCAAGTATCGTCTTACTTTCTATATGTTAAAACCTCCTATATAATAAATATATATTTATTATAAATATATTGAATAAATATAATTATATATATAATATCATATATATTTTAATCATAACATTTTATCATCCATTTGTTAGCAATTATTTATTAAAATTACATTTTAGGTTGATAGCTGCTTATTTTTTCACACATGTTTCAGTTTGGCAGTCTCAATGATTGTAATTTGATAATGGTCCAATCATGTAAAGAATATTTTTAATGATATTTACATCATATTTATAAATTATAAACATATTTGAGTCACCATAAAAGTTATATATATGAAAATAAATCACACCATTTATAGAGACGATAGGTCATACGTAGACATGAACATTATTTTCACCATTTGAAGAACCAAAAAAAGAAAGGAAAATGATAATTCACCTTTCCAGAATCATTATAAAATCATAAATAACATATATATTTATTAAATCCATCATTATAACCTTTTATGTAATTTAGTGATGAAAAATGAACCAGATCGCTACATGGAGATGGTTAGTCGTATCTACACACAGGCGGTGTTTCTAATTTTCCATTGGATGGAAAGAATGTGGATAATGGTTGTTGCATCATCATAAAAAAATTATTTGTAGTTAATATAATAAATTAATTTTCTTAGAATTGATACCATATATTTAGATAATTTATATAAAAAAATAAAAATAAAAATGCCTTGTTATGAGTTATAAATCTTCCTTGAGAAACCACAATTGGATTACACATTAATCCTTAAAAGGATAGTCTTTTTGAAAGGAAAAAATAACTAGGTCATGGGGATGTAATATTAAAAGGTATTATGGTAGGTATTTTTTATTTAAAAGGGTCATGAAGTGTTGATAAAAGAGGATAGGTGATATCCTTTTATAAGGGATGGAAATGACACACATGAAATTAATTACAACATTAAATAATATATATCATAATCAAGCAATGTGGAAAAATGAACCCAAAATTTGAATATAATATGTTATAGAGTCTAAATAAGATCATCCAATCACATTTGGTAAATTTTCAGATACATTTTAGGCTTTATCTTCTATTTAAACCACTTTAAACCCATTTTAACCTTAACCAGGCTAAATCAACCTTTTACAATGATAAATTAATTATAGGAACAAAAATTAAAGGGGAATTATAACTAAATTTGGATATTATGATTCCAAATTTTTAATTATTTTTATCAGATTTAATTTATATCATTTTTATAAATTAATTTCTTTATAATAAAACAATATGCCTGAAAATAGTTTTTAGAAAAGTACATTATTAATGTAAAAAATAATCAAAACTTGAAATAAAGTAATAAATTGGTTAACATAAAAAAATTTAAATAAAAAAAATTAAGGTTTTTAGACTTTTTGGGAAATAAAAAACCTAATTTCATCTTCCAACCATGAAATTAAATGAAAATACCCACAAATAGTATTTACTTTGAATAAAATATAACTTATCATAAAAAAATCATGTTTGGGTTCCTATTTTCAAAAAAAATTCAGATACATTATATAACCTCTCAGGAATATCTTTTTTTGAAAACAACTCATAAAATTAGATAATGGAAAGTTTTAAATATATTTTTATTCTTATCCTCATGGTTTTAACAAAATTTTACCTCTTTTACTGAGGTGACAAATATTTACCATCATCACTACTCATAAGGAACAACTATTAAGTTGAAAATGTTAAATTTTGTTAATTATTATGATTCAAAAATTTTAATATACTTTATAAAATTTAGTTCAACTATGTGTAAGAATTTCAATTTAAATTAATCCCACAAAACGTGACAAAAAATTGTTTCTTCCTGGAAAAATATGTCCTTAAGTGTAAAATGTTTTTATAACATAATCAAGACTAAAATTGATTTGAATGATCTTAATAGGATTATAAATTATATAAATGAACCAAAGTAACTTTGATTCATTTTTAAAATATAAATTTTACTTTTTAAACTATTGAAATGAAAATATAGTTTTCAATAAAAATCGTTATTTTCTACCATTCACTGAAAAATTAATCTTTTCATAAAAATTCCTAAATTTTTACCTAAGATAATTTCGATATGATGAATAAAAAATGATATCCATTATTTTAAAATAAAATATATAAAATTGTTATAAATTAATTATAATATTCATACAAAAAATCATTAAAATAAATTTTTAAGAAAACATATTTTTGAAACATAAAATGAATTTACTAAATAAAATTGAGTGCTTATTTGTTATACATTAATCAAATTATTTGAATTATATAAAAAAATTATACATATTTTTCAAAAAAAAAATTATTAATATTCATACCCCTAATTTTAATCACTAGATTATAATTGTTATGACTAAATAACAATATTTAAATAGCATATCATAGTTTTTTTAATCTCAGTGTTGCATCTAATGTAAGCTATCAAAGAAATAAATTTTTTTAAGACAAATATTGAATAAAATCTTGGGGTGTCACATTATACCACCTTAAGATGAATTTTTTCTTTGAAATTATATTACCTCAATACAAATAATTGATAATATCTCTATTTCATCACATCCTCGGTTTCCCAAGCAGCCTCTTGGAATTTATGATTCATTCAGGGAACTTTAACTAGGTGAGTAGTATTGTTTCATATAAAATTATCTCTATGATCCATGATTTTTACTAGTTATTATTTATAGAAAATATCATCCTCTTTGATACAAACTCTGAGTTCATTTCATTTGAATAATTAGGTATTTACTTCCTTAGGAGAGATATATGGAAAATATTATGAATACAAGAGAGGTTCAGTTGAAGTTCCAAGAGAAAATCTACCATACCTAATCAATCAAAAATCTCAAAGGGGAACATATACCTAGGAATTATCATTATAATTTTTATAATAACAAAACCTTATTACATAGAGAAATTTAAATAAATACCTTCTCACCAATTTTAAATTATATACCTTCACTGATGATTATCACTATAACATTTTTGTCGACTCTAAGTTCCATGATGTACTGTTGAATGGATCTAAATTTCATTTTAATTTCCCCAGATATATTAGGTCCCAATAGATTTATTTCTTTAACTTTTCCCCAACATGTTGTATTTCTATAGTTCCTTCCATAGATAAATTCATAAGGAGTCATCTGATTTCCCCAGTAAAAACTATTGTTGTAAGAAAACTCAACTAAAGTAATGTGTTTATCCAAACAAACTTTGAAATACATAGAATAATATCTCAACATATCATCTAGGGTTTTAATGATTCTCTTATATTGAAGATCTATCTAAGGATTATAAGTAGTACCGAAACACAACTCTGAATCCAGAGATTATTGAATACTTTTACCAAACATCAAGGTAAACCCTATATCTTTATTAGATACAATAAAATGGGGAACTCCTTACAACCTTACCACCTTCATAATGTATATTTTGGTAAGATATTCTAGAGTTAAATATTTTTTGAAAACAATGAAGTGATTTGACTTTTTAAGGTGACAAACTATAACACAAATATCATTATATCCTTTAGATATTCTACAGATCCTGATGAAAAAAAAATTCATGGTGATGTTTTCCTATTTATATTTTCTTTTGGGTAATGGTTGTAAAATACCCTGAGACTTCTATATCTTATCCTTGACTTTACAACATACCAATCACTAAGATATATACTCTGTAATATCTCTTTTTATTATCCCACCAAAATAATTTTTAGATCTGTATATATCATTGTATTTTTAGGATAAATAAAGAATGTCAAACTATGATCTTCATACAAAAACTCCTTCAAATATGGTATGGATAGAACACATACACAATTTCATAACCTTATCATTACATAAAAATAATTGTTGAACTCCTGAACATTTATTGCATTCTTTTAAATTTATATATCTTCCTTATATACATCTTTAATTATCACATAGATTGATGGTTGAAGATTAATTTGAGCAAGATATGTTTCTCCCCTTCCATCAAGATATATAGTTCAATACTTTCCAAATATATAATTTTTGGATATTTTTTTATCCTTTTAATATATAATCTAGAATGATCATTTTGAATTATAAAATCTTACACCTTATTCTCCTTCCTAGGGTGGTAATGTATTAAGTAGTCATAATCTTTAATTAGCGCCAACCACATTCTTTGGTGTATATTCATCTCTTTCTGTGAGAATAGATAATTTAAATTTTTATTATCAGTATACATTTCAAACATTTATCTATAAATATAATTCCTCCATATATTTAATGCAAAAAATTAAAATAGCTAACTCCAAATCATGATTTGGTTATTTTTATCATTAAACATCAATTATAGTGAAGCCATAATCTATCATTATATAATTCTATATGATAATGCATCCCTTTACCTTCATTGGTGCATCAATATCGATCATAAACCCTTCTCTACTATAGGGAAGTCTAAGAACATTTGTATTGACTAACCATATCTTTAGTTATTAAAATTTTATTCAAATTAATCTATCTAAAGAAACTCAAATCCCATCCATGTTAACTTGGTTAATGGATTAGTTAAATGTGAGAAATTGTCTACCAAGCACTGATAATATCTATCCAAACCAGGAAAAACATGGATCTCAATCATAGAGGTTGTTTTAGGAAAACATTCTATTGCTTCCATCTTCAATGGATCCACCGATATACCCTCTATTGAGATTGTATGACCCAAAAGTGAAATATTATACAAACATAATTTAACTTGGTATATTTTTTATATAGATGTTCCTTTCTGAGGTTCTTTAGTATAATCCTCAATGAATCTTTTTTCCCTTCATTACCCATGGAATATATAAGAAAATCATCTTTAAAGGGAACCAAAAAATGATTTATATGATCTCTAAATAATTTATTCACTAAATCTTTGAAGATTTCAGGGAAATTAATAATAAAAAATGGAATAAATACAAATTTATAGTGTCCATACCAAATACATAATATTTTCATGGGTATATCCTCCTTCATGACCCTCAATTTATGATTCCTAGAATAAAATTTTATAATATCCCAACCTTTTTGAAGATTCCTCATACTCATTCTAGGTATATTTTAACCCTTTTATAATATACTTTTGTTTAAGGCTTGTATTGGGTTTATTTGGGTGAGTTTTGGAATCTATTAGGGGTTTTGGGGGAAGTGCATGGTTGCCTCGTAGGTTTACAAAACCGTGTTCCCACCCATATAAATAAGCTACCATGGGATATAGGGGGGTTGATAATTTGGATAATAGTTAGAAAAACAGTGCATGAACCCATGAGAAACTATATACACTAGATTTTAGGGAAGCACAATTAGGGTGCACTGTTTATCTAACTATGAAACACTTCTAAGAAACCATTCGTTCGTTTATTAAAAACAATAAAAATTTAATTAAAAATTAATGAACCTATTATTTATATACCTATTAAACCCTTATTGACCCTACATGATTTCCTTATCTTACGAAGGATCCTGAGAGGATTCCTAGGATCCTCAAACTCATTTATTTTTGAATTTATGATCTGTTGAGAGAAATTGACATCTATCTGGTATGTGTATCTTTCTTATTTAGGCTCCTCTATTTCCTATATATCTCTCCCTTTATAGAGGGATTAATCCTACCATTGTTTATATTTTAGATCAAGGTTTTAATGGATCTTGATTTATTAGATCTTGATCCTAGGTTTTAATCCTAGATCTCATATGTCGTTATGAATTCAACAATTCTACATCAAATTGAATGATATGGTTGATTAAGGATTACTAAATATCCCAATTTAGTTGTTATAATTAATAATTCCAATATTCTTGTTCATGATCTAGTGTTTTTAGTTCTATAATTTCATTTCCACTTTGTTCAATTTCTTTTAAATTAGAAAAATTATTTTATTCCCATGTAATTATGATAACCTTTATAGATCTTATTGGACCTATTGGATATTATGAGACTGGGCATTATGAAAACCCATGGGGTGTGAAAATATCCATTAAATTATGATTTTTGAAATTTAAAAAATGTAATAATGGTTTAATGGAATTGAACTAAATCCTTATTTCATGGTTTGAAAATGATATTTAAAGGGTTTATTGGATTAAACTTGAAGGGTTAATGATATGTGTAATGATTTGTGATAAATGGATTAATTGGGGGGGTCTCTTGTTGTTACTTATAATGAATTTAATGAATCCATGGATAAATTTGATAATTGAAATGGTTCACCATATTGTGAATGATTGAAAATAAGCTCACTGATGAGAAAACATGGTATACTTATCTTTATGTGATTATGAATAATGAGTTACAGGTGAGGGACTAATGCTCCAGGTATCCATGGGGTTCTCGAATGATGATCTAGGCCCAAGATTTATATTTATATGTGAATGTGAACAATGATTTTTGTGTGAGGAACTAATGCTCCAAGTACCCAAGGGGTTCCAAATGGATGATCTAGGCCCAGATGCATGAATTTTAATTGATGATATATTGATTCTCCAAGTACTCATGATTATGGTACTTGGAATGATGCTCCAGAGAACCTAAATAAAAGTTGAATTAATCTAAATAATGAAAAAAATGAATTGGTAAAATAGTAAAATCCATATGGTTTATGGTTCAATCTCTGGTATAAGATAAATAAGGTATGATTGGCCTAGGTGTCACCTTTAACTCGAGGGACAATGTGGTTAATTAATGAATAATAAATGTGAAAACAGTTTACTTTTATTATATTATTTATTATATCTTTGTACAACTGCATACACTGTTATAAACTGGATATTTCTTTAGATATTGTTAGTAGTGGCCTCTTTATTTGTACTCACACTCAACTTGGGCTGTCGTTTAGTACTCGAATAGACTTTATGTTTTTAGGTCATGATATGTGAAAGAGCCCTATGTTTGATGGATGAGTTGAGATTTGGGATAAATAATGTATGTGGGAACTAGACATGATGTCAAAAACCTATTGGGAGTGATTAGAGTGTTTTAATTTGGGTTTTAATTTGAAAATTGAGACTTATATGTAATGAAATATCTACCTCTTTGGTTGTTGGTCTTTTTCCCTGGTTTGAGATTCATCATCTATTATTTGGTTGATTATTGATTATTATAGTATCTTTGTTTTATTATATATTTATTTCCTCTATTTTTATTCTTTTATAAATAGGTTATAATCTCCCCGCGTTACATATCAGACCCTCACATATATTCATTCTCTTCTAGCATATATGGAGACCAACCTGATGTCATGTAGCGAACTGGATTAGGGCACCGGTATGTGGAATTTGGGCCAGGATGTCACAATATGGTATCAAATGAGGTTTTATTTTTGGTCATTTTATTATTTGGGAAATCTATATAGAATAATAGGATGAGTTGAGCCTTGGTTATGAGATCATGAATGGGAGTAGCTAACTCATGTGTGGGGGAAACACATTTCTCATAGAGGGATTGTTGTTCTTGATGTTTTTTGTTATATTTGAATGTTATTTCAACATGGATGATTCAATTATTGTGTGATTTTATTATATTTATAACGTTTTCCTCATTTCCTGGTATGGCATGAGAGTTTACTATACAAGCATCATTTTAGGTAATCAGGATTTTGTGTGGCATGCGTAATTTTATATATGCACATAAAAATAAGATATGAGTAAGTTGTTGGTAAGAAAATGATTTTTCTTTATTTAGTAATTTTAAATGAAATTGTTCCAAATAAAGAATTGAAAATTTTAAATTATGTTAAATGTGTTAATTTTAAATGGTCATGAAATGGGATTCTAATGAGAAATTTGTAAAATTAATAGTTTTTACCGAGTCTGATCCATGGACCATGTAACGAACCAGATGTTTATAAATAATATTCTTTTGTGGTTGAATTAAATGACCTATTATAGTTATTGAAAACACATGCACTTATTTGGTGTTATTATATCATATCATATTTAAAATACCATTAATAATCATAACTATTGATAATATATCCACTGAACAGTGATCATATGATTATTATAAATATAGGGTTATGATAAATCCAATTTTCATAGAAAAAGAATAAATTCCCTAAACCAGTAGGATCATACCCTATACAGCCAATTTATCAGAGCTTCTGAGGGAGATAGAATCATTGGGGTTTTCCCTTGACCAATACAATCTGATATCCAATAACTAAATCACGAGTGAAGTCATTTATGGGATAAGTTCAAGCTCATCGAGATGATAGACCAAACCATATATAACGAACCACCCCATGAAAATATCACCATTATACACCTTACCCTCTGAAGCTTTACTTGTGTAATAGAGGGATATATATCAAGAACCTAATAATATGAATATATATATTAATTTTTCAATATAGTAATGGTTATATTTAATTCTTATTATTGTTACATTATAAGTGATTTTTATTGTAATATGATAAAACAAAAAATTTATTTTTGAGTAATATGATATTTCAAATAAGGTATTAATTTTGATGAAATATTATATTTTTGAAATAAATGATATTTTAATAAAATATTATTATTATAATTTTTAATTAAATATAAAATATAATATAATTTTTATGAATTCAAATGAAATTTTTATAAGAGTTTGAAAACATTTTTTTGTTAAAAAACCCAGCATTTCTCACTAAATGTCAGCAATTGTTTTAAAAGTGAAAATTAAAATATTTAAAAATTATTTTGAAAAAATAAATATTATTTTGGGAATTAGCATTGCAAAGTTATCCAATGGTTGATTTTTCATAATTTTATTAGAAATTCGAATCTTTAAGTTAAAAGTAAATACAATATAAATATTCAATGTGTTTTATGACATCACAATAACCCAAATGTGATGTAATAAATGAAAAGTTTATAAAAGACTAAATATATGTTTCTCCTTTAAAATAATTTCTTTTATTTTATTTTATTAATTTTATAAATCCTTTATGAATCCTCTAAAACATACATTATATTGTATGGATTTAAAATCATTTCTTTAAAACATGACTCATCTACACATAAAAATGGTAATATTTTAATGATTTCAGCCCTTGGGATTATAAAATAGTTAAAAACTATTATTATTGGCATAAATAATTTAAAAAAACATTGTTAATGTTTTTTGTTTTGATTAATTTATTATGTAGAGTTCAAAACATATGTTTGAAAAATAATAAAGAACTCTCCTCGCTTTTCCTATATAAACCCACCCAATATCCCCTTCCTTGTCCCTAAAAAAACTTTGTGCATTTTCTAAAATATCCCTACATTCTATATATTCCTACCAAGGTACCCCTAGGCTCTTAATATGGTCATCCCATGCTTTGGGAATCACCATCTCAAGGTAAGGGATCCTTTCCTTCTACTCATTATTCAAGAATATTCTTCATTTTATTCCTTTTATATCGAATTCCTAATATTGGGATATGTTTTCCCACATCCCAAGTACTTTAAATTTTATTTAAAAATTATTATATAACCTTTTAACTCTCATTAATCCATTTTATGAATCTTTACGTACTTTCGTTATGCTTCCTAATTTTCAGAGTGTTTCTTTCCTTGCCAAACCTTTGTATTGTGAATATCATCTCTATTTCCAATCAAGGGTATTTAACTAGACATGCCTATACTTATTTTATTTTGGAATTACATGTATTTTTTTTACACTAATTAATTTTGGAATTAAATTTGATGAGATTTGATACTATGTTGAATGATCTATGTGGTAAAATTATACTTGTACATGATATAAAAGTGATGGGTGTGCTCGAAATTATCTATCTCTCCAATGCATTGGGTAATGTATTAGTCTCATGATTTTTCATTAAAGAGATTAGGGAGTGAACCTAATCCATCACAAGAATTTTTACACCATGTTATGATGTCTTGGAGGTTATCCTTGACCAAGGTTTACAATGTCATGTTTAAAGTTGTTTCCACATTCCAATGTTTCCTTTATGTTATCATGCTATATCATAAATTATTGTTCAAAATTATGATTATATCCCCTATTATTTTACCTTTATATTTATATAGTATCTCATTTACCACTTTATCATAATTATATTCTTTGTTAATTCCCTTAATGGGCTTTATATCTCACCTCTTTCTTATGTATGCCCACAGGTTATTCCACAAAGTTTTATAAGATCAATGATTTATATGATCATGTTAAGGAAGTTTAAATAATGTTGTTCATATACCATGTTCAAGATGTTATTATATATACCTAGTTCCAAAATACACTAAAATTAACAATTTATTAGATTGTACAATGTGTAACTTTATATAATAAATCACCAGTTAATGTGTAATAAAGACATGGGTTTTCATTATTTGTATCAAAGGGAGGTTTAGTTCGTTTTGTGATTAGGATAAGAAAAATGTAATAAAATAATTAGGGATAAGAATAAATAGTATAATATATTCCAAAAATTATGTTAATGTATAGAGTAAGTGGATTCTATGAAAATATATCCCTATCTGGATACTGCAAGTGGATTTGGCTATGACACATATGTATCTAGGGGTAACACCTGAAAAAACCATACTGAGCTAGACACACTCTAGAACTAGAACATGGAAACATTCCTTTCTACACACCTGGTTTTACACTCCTAGGGGATATGATTTGGTAAATTTAAAACATCACTATAAACCATTATTAAGGGGGGAAATTTCTCATAAGAGTTTATATTAAGAAATATATCATAGGTAACTTAGATTAAATTCTATAAATTAATTAGTTAAGTAAATACAAATAATTTATAACTTATCCCTTTAATGTTATTGGATTCACATCTATATGTTTAATAATATGAAAATTATTATCCCTATGTGTATTTTGGATGAGGTAAATGATTAGAACCAAAATCAAAAAGTGAAATGTAGGGTTATCGTCCACTTGTTTACAAATTCCTTAATATCAAAAAAGTTTAACAGAACTATTAAAACACCACCATAATGAGTGGTTGTGGATTTGTTAGTGAAAATGATAAATGGTGTAATTCTTGTTACCAAATTGTATAACTCCGCCCCTGTTAAAATTTTTTGGATGAACTTCCCAGTGAATCTTGTGATACTCCATTTAGTTGAAATTGATGCAATTATTAGTATGTATTGGAATTCCTTATATAGATCCAACAAAAAGTTTTTCAAGAAGGAAATCACAATCCATATCATGAATCATCCTCTAATTCTATACAAGTGAAATGATAAGGATGACTCTTCATTAGAACCAACACCTCAATAATGGATATTATTTCCATACATGCAAGTGTATCTTGCTCAAATGATCGAGCCTAAGGAAAATATTATTCTTGAAGACATTCCCATTGTGAGGGAATACACTAATGGGTTTCTCAAAGAATTTTCAAGTCTTCCTCATAGCTGAGAGGTTGATTTTTTAATCAATCTTATACACGGGGATTTTATAATATTCAAGACTCCATATAGAATAGATATAGTGGAACTTGTGGAGTTGAAGAAACAACTACAGGAGAATATAGATAAAGGGTTCATTCTCCCAAGTGCTTCATCATGTGTTACACCAATCCTCATGCTTAAGAAGAAGGATGGGTCAATGCACATTTTCATTGATTATTGTGAGCTCAAGAAGATAATGATAAAGAACAAGTATCCTCTTCCATTGATTGATGACTTGTTTGATCAGCTACGTGGAGCCCAATACTTCTCCAAAGTGGATCTTTAGTCGAGGTATTACCATGTAAGGATGAAGAATGGGGGTATCCCCATGACTACTTTTTGTACAAGTTATGAGCACTATGAGTTCATTATAATGACTTTTAGACTCAAAAATTCTCTATAAATCATCATGGCCTTGATGAATAGAGTCTTAGGATATTACCTTGAAAAAATTGTGGTAGTATTTAAAGAAGATATTCTAATATACTCCAAAAGAAAGGAGGAGTTTGAGGAGTATATTTTAACTATGCTAAATTTCTTATGAAAGGAGAATCTTTATGAAATGTATAGAAAATGTGAGTCATGGTTTATGGAAGTATCAATATTGGGGAATATTATCACAAGTAATGGGATATATATGGACCCTTCAAAGATAGAGGCAATTTAAGGATGGTCTATTCCAACATATATGACATAAATAAGTATTTTATTTATATTATATGGGTACTATCATCGATTTTTGAGAAATATTTCATGGTTTTCAAACAATATAACCAAGAAAACTTTAAAGGGAGTCAGGTTTTTTTGGAATAATTAATGCGAAGATAACTTAAATGAGTTGAAAAGGAAGCTTATCACTACACATGTACTTATGCAACCCATAAGTGGAAAACTTTTCATAGTATTCAGAGATGATTCAAATAAGGTATTAGGATGTGTACTAATACAAAATGAAAAAGTGATAACATATTACTAAAGGAAACTTAGTGTTCATGAATAGAACTTCCCATCACATGATCTGGATTTGATCTCGGTAATTATTTCATTGAAAATATTGTGGGATTATCTCTTTGGGGAGAAGTGTGAAATATATATGTATCATAATATCCTCAAGTATATATTCACATAAAAAGTGATGAATATGTTCCATTAAATATGGTTAGAGGTGATTAAAGACTATAACCGCTCAATCCACTACCATAATAGGAAATAAAATAAACTGGAAGATACTATAAGTAGAAAGGATTTAGTAATTTTATCATTGATGAGAATTGAGAAGGATCTGATCTTAATATACTTGAAATGGATGGATATGGGAATCATAAGGGATGGAAAATCATCAATTCCATCACAAATTATTTCCCAGCCATCACTTTTGGAGAAGATAAAGGATTCTTAAAGAGGTTATGTGGAAATTTAGAAGAAGGTGGAAACTATAATAAAAAGTAAATCCTAAAAGTTAAAAATTAAAGAAGAAGGAGTCTTAAGATTTTGGTCAAAATTATGTGTACCATAAAATCCTTAGTTAAAGAAGGATCTATTAGATGATGAACATAGATCGACCTTATCCATCCATTCATGGATCAAAAAGATTTATCGAGATATCATATAACATTTTTGGTTATACAATATGAATAAGGAGATTACAGAATATATATCAAGGTTCCTTTTATACAAGAAAGTGAAGGCTCACAGGAAAAAATCCAAGGTGATGATGCAACCATTAACCATACGTACATCGAAATGTGAAAAAAAATCCATGTAATTTGTCACTGGAATTCCAAATACATCAATGGTAAATAAAACTGTTAGATTAAAAATACCATTAAGACTCATAACCATTTATAATATACCCATTGAATAAATATCATGTGATTAGTATAAATATAGGGTTTTTATAAATCCAATTAACCTATTCCAAATAAGTAATGACCTCAACCAGCAAGATCATGCCCTATTAAGCCTATTTATCAAAGGTTTTAAGGGATATAGAATCATTTGGATTATACCTTGATCAAGACCATACTGATATCCAAAAACAAAATCAAGAGAGAAATTATTTATGGGAGAAGTTCAATCTCATCAAGATCAAGACCCAAACCATGTACGTCGAACCACCCCATGAAAATCACATCATCACACAAATTACCCTCATGGAATTTGATATCATATCAAAGGGATATGTATTACGACACTAATAATATGAATATTTATATTTTATTTTCAATAAAATAATAGTTATATCTACCTCTTATTATTTTTACATTATAAAGGATTTTTACTTTGATACGATAAAACAGAAATTGTATTTTTGAGTAATATGAAATTTCAAATAAGATATTCCATTTGATGAATTAAGGAATTTTCTAAATAAAAAATATTTTAATAAAATGTTGTTATTAAAAAAATTATTAATTAAAATGATAATATTTTTTTATGAAGTCAAATTTGTTTTTTATAAGGGCCTAAAAACTGTTATTTTCAAAAAAATAAGAATTTTTCAATATATGTCGATTATTGTTTTAAAAGTTAAAATTTTCATATTTATAGATTATTTTGATAAAATAAATATTATTTTGGTAATAATAATTTCTAAATTATCCAATGGTGAGTTTTTCAAAATTTTCTAAGACAATCAAATATTCAAGTAAAAATTAAAAATGGTATAAATAAATGGTGTGTATTATTATATTATAATAACACAAAAGTGATGTAATAAATTATATAAAGGGTATAAACGACAAAATATATGATTCCCTGTTTGAAATCTATTTTTTATGATATTTTATTAATTTATATAAATATTTTATGAATCCTCCAAAACTTATATTATATTTTAATTATTTGAAATAATTTCTTTAATAACATGACTCACTTCCACATAAACAAGAGTAATATTTTAATGATTTATGCCCTTATACTTATAAAATAATTAATTAAATTCCTATTTTGTATAAAACATGGGAGAAAACCATATGAAGGTCTTTGGTTTTCATTACTTTATTATATAGAGTCCAAAACCTAATTTTGAGAAATAATAAAGAACTCCCCTCTTTTTTCCAATATAAACCCACCCAATATGCCCTTCCACTTCACTAAAAAACCTTGGATCATGTTCTAAATATTTTATCCCCTATCTATATTCCTCCCAATGTTCCCCCAATATTTCAATAATATCCTACCAAGCTTTTGGAATCATCGAGTAGAGGTAAGATATCCTTTCCATCTCCTATTTATTTAAGAGTTTTCTTCATTTTATGCCTTTTATTTCCAATTACTAATGTTGTGATATACTTTTAGACATCCCGCATGCATTAAATTTGATGACAAAAATTATGAGAGAACTTAGTATATATCCTTAATCAATTTTATTAGTCTTTAATTACTATCATTATGCTGCCAAAAAAAATTTGTGCTTTTTCTATGCCAAATATTTATATTTTGAATACCATCTCTATTTCCAATCAAGGGTATTCACATAGAAATAACTATAGTTATTTTATTTTGGAATTACATGTATTTATTATACATTATATGATCATGAAATGAAAAATTATTATATATGATCCTATGTTGAATGATCTATGTGGCACACTTATGCAAGTGCATGATATGAAAGTGACGGGTGCACCCAAAATTATATAGAACTCTAATGAATTAGTTAATGTTTTAGTCTCAAGAGGAATAGTGAAATGGATTAGGATGTGAACCCAATCCATAATTATAATTTTTCCACCATGTTATGATGTCTTGGTGGTTATTCTTGACCTATGATTATGATGTCATGTTTAAAGTTGTTTCCACTTTCCCATGATGCCATTATGTTATCATGATATATCATGATTTATTGTTAAAAATTATTATTCTAACCCATATTATGTAAAATTTATATTCCAATTGTTTTTAATTAACTAATTTATAATAATTCTATGATTTATTTATTCCCTTAGTGGGATTTATAGCTCACCCCATTCTTATTTACGTCCCCAGGACATCCTATCTAGTTTTACAAGATCGGTGATTTATAAAATTATTCTATGGATGTTTTCAATAATGATGTTGTATTCCATGTTTTATATTTTATTATATGTATGTAATTACCAAATATACTAGAATTAATGATCATATGAGTTGTATTATGTGAATCTTTGTATAATAAATCATGATTTAATGTTTAATAAAGACAATGGTTGTCATATCCGAGGTTAAGGACGGTTAAGGGTAGTTCTAGTGTCATGGTTTTCACCTCAGTGTAGCATATGAGGGACGAATTATTATATAATTATGTGAATATATCTTGTGATACTTTGTTAAGGATGTTTTATGGGTCATAAGAGATGTTTTTGACATTGTAGAGACATGACTCCATGATGTTGAATGTTGGTGGGATGATAGGAGGATGTTCCTCTAGAAGTGGAATGCGAGGCCCCAATAGTTCCGACTGAAGGAGTGAGAAGAAATTACATAATAACTTTGATCTCTTTATGAATTTCATGGAAAGATACCCAAGGTGGGATGTGCATAATATGTTTGATCTGAATTGGGAGTTTCGATTTCAACACTCTCCAACATTCACCAGAGAGGGAGGACCTGAGGTACCTAAGATCTAGATTGACTCTATCTAGACAATGTTTGACCATTTAGTGACTCCTCTAGAGAAAATACTCAAGTTGGATGATTATATGTTATGAGGTCAAGAGAAAAGATGGTGGGATATTGAGGCTTGGGAGGATCAGTTGGAGGGATTGGTTTGAAAGGACTCTTAGGGGATGTTCTTGGAACACTTTTACCCGGAGATGCTTAGGAAGGATATGGAAATAGATTTTATGCGGTTGACCCATGGATTTATGTCCGTGAAGGAATATGTTATTATCTTCACCAACATACATCAGTTTTTCCTAGAATGGGTAGGAAATGATGAAACAATAGGAATATGTTTTCAGGATATACTTAAACCTGATATTAATTCTCAGGTTAATATATTTTGATTATAGTAGTTTACTGAGGTAGGAAATCAAGATCTATTTTTGAGGGTAATACAAAGGATGATTCTAGTGGAGGATAGGTAGTTCATACTTAATTACCATGAGGTATTCCTTATGAGAGTAGGAAGTTCCATAATGATAACTTTAACTAGAGTAGTGGTAAACATAGTATCCAAGGATAGCGATTAGTTACTCAAGGATTAATCGAGTGTTATACCATCAGTGTGGCAGGTTGGCAAAAATTTCGAGTTAGTGTCCCCAACCACTGGTGGAGTGCTGATCTTGTGGATAGATGGGACACTTACAAAGGTGATGTAGGAACCTATGACCAATAGGTAGTGATTGAGGATCTAGGATGATCTATAGTACGGGAATGTGGTCTTCTACCCCATACCAGTCAGGCAGTTGGACTTCTACTATTGGTGCCAGTTAGGGAAGTGGTCATGATACTTTAGGGAATGAATGCTTGCATCAGTAGTCAAGTGAATCATATGGAACTTATACTACATCATAGGGTAGAGGTATGGTTCATTTACAAGAATTTCATCATGCACTTATTGATAGCGAGGTTGGTCCATCGACCATTAGAGGTACTATTTTTGTAGCTTCAACACTTTCTAGCGCTTCACTTGATATAGGATCCTCACATAATTTTATATTTTCTAAATTTTTGAATATGTTGAGTCTGATGGTGGAGTTTTTGAGTGGTGTTATTATGATTTACACACCATTGGGTGTACGGTCAACATAAATATGTATATTCAAGGGATGTTCCCTAGAGGTTGGCGAGTTTCATTACCTTCTGGATATTTACATACATGAAATGTAGGGTTTCTAATTGAATTTTGGTATGGATAGGATGGTATAATATTGATCCCATATATACCGTTACCATAAGAGAGTAGCCATCACATCTCTTGAAGTCTAAAAATATTTTCACCACGGTGAATGGTATATCTAGGTAGGCCACATAGGGCTAGATCATCAGGAACTAAGGGATCTCACCCCCCCAAGTTTCAACTTTTCAATTGGATAATGGGAGTGTGATGAATAGTGTTTTCCAAACCATATTGGATTGATTTTTGGATGTGTTTCTTGAAGAATTCTCAGGGATACCACCAGAGATACATGTTGAGTTTACAATTGAGATCATGATTGGAGAAAATCCATTTTATATTTTACATTAAAAAATGGAACCAAAATAATTCCAAGAGTTTAATACTCAGTTAGAAGAATTGACGGATAAGATATATATCCATCGAACTACATCACATTGGGGTTCTCTAATTTTTTTTTCTAATAAGTATGATCGGACATTGTGTTTATGTGTTGATTAATAGAAATTGAACAAGATGATAGTTATGAACCAATATCTTCTTCTGCATACTGATGATATATTTGACCACATGAGAGGAGGTTGTGTATTGTCTAAGATTGACTTGAGATCAAGGTTTAATCAGTTGAGATTTATACCTTCGGATAAATTGTGGACTTATTTTAGAAGAATTTATGGCCTATAAGAGTTCATCGGGATGCCATTTGAGCTGACAAATACTCCAGATGTGTTTATAGACTTGGTGAACCAAATCATTCATCCATATCTGGATCATTTTGTGGTTGTTTTTACGGATGTAATCTTCATTTACTCTAAGACTCATGATGATCATTCCCAATATATTGACATCATCTTGAGTACACTAAGAGAGAATAGAAAAAAAACTAAACTATATAAGTGTGGTTTTTGGATCGACAAGGTACTTTTCATAGGTCTCTTCATGTTTAAGGAAGGTATGTGAGTTAACCCAGATAAAGTTTAGGAAATTTTTTCTTGGGAGTGGCCTAAGAATTTTTTTGATATCTAATGTTTTATAAGTTTGGTGGGTTATTATTAGAGATGAATCTTGGACTTTTAAAACATTAAATCACCAATTTCATGCTTGAACAAGAAGTTTATGAAGTTTTAATGGTATGGATCATGTGAGAATTCCTTCTAGGAGTTGAAGAATAATTTTACTACCGCACTAATTTTGATCCTACTAGACCTAGGTGAGGAATATTTCTAGTTTTGTTATGAAAATGGGATTGGAGTTGGGGAAGTGTTGAAATAGAGTGATAAATTCATGTAATATAGATCACAAAAGTTGAGGCCACATGAATTGAATAATCCTACTCATGATCTCAAGTTGGAAATAGTGGTTTATGCCTTAAAATGTTGGCGACATTATGTAACAACTTGAGTTTTTATGAACTTTTTTTTCAAATAAATTAATTTTCTTTTATTTCTTGTGTTGTAAAATACACAATGTCAAGATTTAATTATACTCTACACCAATATAATCTTACTCTACATGAAAAACCAACTTGGCATGCATTACATGTAACATTGTGTTTCTATAAAACATCATTTTATTATTATAATTATTTAAACAAGATAGTTATAACAAATCCATTAAACAAAGTAATATGAATTAAAATAACTATATTTTAAATATTATTTTTAATGGTTTCTTATGAATAAAAAATATTGATAATGGAACATATATATTTTTGGTAAAGTCTTTATATGTTTGAGAATATTATTTTTGAAAATAAACTTCTTTTTTATGTCATTTTGTGAACAATAATAAAATAGATCTTAGAAACTTTTAGAAATTGAATTTGATAAAATAAAATTTATTTTTTAATTCAGAATGTAAAAGCTATATTATAGATATTTTTGGTTTTTTTTCTAAAAAACTTCATTTTTGGATGAAAAGTAAAAAACACTGAATTTTAATTCAAAACTAATTTTTCATAAAATTTATTTATATTGATAAATTATATATTAATTTTACTTTAAAGTTTAATTAGATTAATTATAAATAATTAATCCCATTTAGTTAATTATAACCAATTTCACATTGAAATTTGATATAAAAACATTTCAAACTTTAAAACATTTTTGCTTAAAACAACCCACTTTCGCGATACGTCTGCAAGATTAATTTAAAATTAATTTCTAAAAATTATGTGTTTATAATTGGGAAAAATGGATTAAATATGTGTAATAAGAATTGTCACGACTCGTCCTTGGGGCCCATGCCGTGACTACCCCAAGCCCGCCTTCCATAGGCCAGGGGATGACGACTAGCACCAAGGCATAAATCCCGGTAAAAAGGGAAGGCATTGCCTTTGTAAAGTAAACAAACACCACAGAGCAAGAAAGCAGTAGAAGTAAACACTAAGTAAAAACTGGGTACAACAGTAAGTGCAGAAAAGTAAGTGGACCAGTATACAAACCCAAACTGAAAGTAAAGTACAACTGGAAAGGGAAAACAACAACTAAAAAGTAAAGCTGCAATGTCGATCTATCCACTGGAAATCCCACCTGAAGGGTGGGTACAGATAGCCTCCACTGCTCCTTGAGTCCAGCAGACCGCTCCGAGTATGTCCCACCCAGTGGTCCACCTCCAGGTACCGTCCTGCTCTGCAAGCCTCAACCACGATTAGCGATGTCCGTCGTTTACAACCAACACAACGTAGTGCGGGCATAGCCCGTGCATGGGTGAGTATAAGCTACTCAGTAGGGACCCCGAGACCCCCAAAGGTCTCTCAGAATCCACAATGGATAAACCACAAAAGAAAGTTACAATCACGAAGTAACATTCGACACGGCTTACGTATATGCCCATACATATACCTAAGTCATCAATTCTTGCTCAGCTCCAACATCCGAGCTCAAGTACAACCCAGTCCACACAGGAAAGCAAAACGTAAATCCATACAGGATAGCACAACATAATCCACAAAGGAAAGTAAACAGGATTCAGCTCACACAGGTATACTTCTTCATATGACGATAAAGATGACCAGATATTACCACTGATTCATCTAAGCCGTCGGACCCACAAATGATCAATAAGTACTAACCCCCGCAATGACCCACAAAGGATCTGACCCATAATGGATCGATAGGTAACTAACCCCCGCAATGACCCACAAAGGATCTGGCCCACACAGGATCGATATGTAACTAACCCCTACAAAGACCCACACAGGATCAGACCCACACAGGATCTGTAGGCACTGGACCACACAGGACCGCTGAGCGCTGAACCACAGAGGATCAGACCCACACAGGATCAGTATCACTGACCCACAAAGGATCGCTGAGTTTTGTAGTCATCGTCGAATCCACTAAGGATCTCTGCACAGTCGTCGTCATCACAGTAGCAGTCGCATCCAGCTCTTGGGTTCTCGCACACAGCAAGCTCGTTTCGGAGGGTCCGCTCCACGAGTCGAGAGGCTGATACAACAACTGACACATAGTCCAGAGTTGATGTATCCAAAAGTTCTGTATCGTCAACAGGAACTCAACGTCGCAGACGGTGCATCAATCGAACGCCCGGTCTGAGAGTTATTGGTTTTTTTGTCCCAGGGGCCGGTTGGTTTTTTAAGTCAAAACCAATACAACCGTACTCCACTTGCGTCCAAACCTCAGACGGAGTAAGACAAAATATCCTTCTCACTTAGAGGAATCCATCAAAGTCGATGGTACGTCAATCGGACGTCCGAAACTCAAGATATGAGTGTTTCCGCTCCGAGGGCCTGGTTGGTTTCGTGTACGAAGCAACCCGGCTGAACACAAAGTATTCCGAAACCTTGAGTGTGATATACCGAAACGACCATCTCGATCCAAGTATCACATCTCCGTGGAAGGCGCATCGATCGGAGGCTCATAGCTCAAGATACGGGCAAAAGTTCGAAAAGGTCTGAAAAGGGGGGGTCTGGGCCCGGACCGACCCGGCCCAACCCCCCCTGGGTCGGCTCAAACCGGGTCGACCCGACCCGGGTCTGGGTTCGACCCGGCCGGCGCGGCCCGACCCGGTCGGCGCGGCCCGGCCCGGTCGCCTGGCGGCTTGGCCGTAACGGCCGAGCGGGTGTAAGGGGGGCGCCGCCCCCTTGATGGTTCTGCGGCCCCGTGTGGGGGATGCTCCGTGTCACCAGACACGGCGCAAGGCCACGTCCCTTCCCCGTTGTCCCACGCGGCTGCGGGACCGGCGCTCGCCATCGTGGCTGAAGCCGCGACGGGTCTTCCCGGCGGCGCGCCGTCGGGAACTTCCGCGGACCACCGGATGCGCTCTGGTGGTCCGTTTTGCCTGCGGTTTGAGCCTACGGCTCTCCCGGGATCCGAAATTTTCTGCGAATGCCTCCAATCGCCATTCCGATCCCATTTCGTAAACGTCGTTAATCCACGCATCAATGAAAAACTATGGAGGGTTGTCGGGCCGTGTTTGTTTGGTTCGCACCCTCCTTGTTAGGTGATATCAATTGGGAAATAATAATCATCACATGAAAACATAACAAGGCACAATTTTAATAAATTAAAATTGAACCTAGTTCCCAAAAAAACTCTCGTAAATAAAATTTCCCGTCCCGCATATAAAAACAAACGCGGATCAACTTGATGATGGGTTGATCCGGGTTATTTTTTTAGAAGGATACAACCATGGGAATAAATATTATTCTCAAATAAAAACCCCTACCTCATTATAGTCGTCGAACAAGAGTCCTTCGTGGAATTGATCGTCGCAGAAGAAGGGATCGTCGCGTCGCGTCGCGGAAGGGGCATCGCGTCATCACGGTACACGGCGTCGCGTCGACGATCTCCGAGGGTTAAAGAAAACACATAGATTTAATTTCATGAATTAAATCCATGTCGAGGATAAAATCCACAAAGGAAGTTTAAAAGATACATAATCCCCTACCTCAATCGGTGTTGATCGATGATTGTCGCGGGGAAGGATTGTCACAGAAGAACGTCGCGGGAGGAGAATCGTCGGAGTCGCAGTACACGGCGTCGCGTCATCGATCTCCGAGGGTTCGGCGTTCTTCATCACCTTTCGTTGAAGGCCGACGTTCTTCGCGTTCTTCGTGTTCTTCAAGTTCTTCGCGTTCTTCGCGTAGGAGTATGAAGATAGGGTTTCTCCAAATCCTCTCAACAAGAAACCCGTCAACAAAAAGGGTGTTGGTCTTATTTTATTCTCATGCCAACGATTAGAAAAAAAAATTTAAGAAACGAACCATTAATTCGGTGAATTAATGGTAACATCTTAACTGTTCAATTAATAGGAGCGTTAAGAGTTTTAGAAAATGCACCAGTTGACTTTCATTAAAGAGGAGTTTTTGCGGGTGCGTTACTTAAAGAAAAAGAAACAGTGGGGCTCATGCGGGCCCCACCTCACAAATATCCTACCAAGAGGGTAGGATATTTTGGATTGCACCCTATCCGCTTCAACTTAGCTTAAGCAGCTTTAAGTGGATTTAAGCGGCTTTAAGTGAAATAAAATAATGTTTGTCATACCACATTATTTTATTCCATAACTTTAAGCCCAAAAATTTAAAAACCACACCCGAGAAAACGCAACTCCGGAAGAGGCGTTTCTAAGAAAAAACCGGCGATGTGATTCCATCGGTGCCCTTATAATTCGATTCCGAGCACCGGTTCAAAAGTTAGAAAAACCCGCTCGTTCGTTCACTGAACGTACCCGAGCCAAACTTCAGAAAATGATTCCGGGCACACCGGGCCTCAGAATCAGGTGCCGTCAGAAACTGCGTTCTTGTAAAATTCCAAAGAAAATAAATAAAAAAATTACCTTGAAATTTACAGGTCTTTACATCACTCCCACCTCAGGGCTTTACGTCCCCGTAAAGATACATCATAAACTAGGGAAACAAATGTGGGTACTGAGGACGCATCTGAGCCTCCCGCTCCCAAGTGCTCTCCGGGAGGTTCCCGTGCTGCCATCTGATGCGCACTAGAGGAATCAACCGTCCATGTAGGACCCACTCCTGTCGATCCTCGATCTCCACCGGGACCTCCGCAAAAGTCGCCCCATCATCAACGTCTAGATCCCCATGGTCAATGATGTGTGTCGGGTCATGCACGTATCTCCTCAGCTGGGATACGTGGAAGACGTCGTGCACCCGGTGCAGCTGAGGTGGTATAGCCAAGAGATAAGCCACCTCGCCAATCCTGCTGAGGACCTGGAATGGTCCGATGAAGCCTGGAGACAACTTGCCGCCTCGGCCAAATCTCTGTAATCCATGTCGAGGTGAGACACGCAAAAAGGCGTGGTCGCCATCCTCGAACTCTAGTGGACTCCACCTCCTATCAGTGTGAGACTTATTTCAGCTATGAGATTTCCTCATCCGCTCGTCGATGATCTGGACCTTCTCTGTTGTGGCCCAGACCATCTCTGGTCCTACAAGTGCCGACTCCCCAGGGTTTGTCCAGCACAAAGGAGATCTGCAAGGTCGACCGTACAACGCCTCGTATGGTGCCATCCCGATGGTGGAGTGGTAGATGTTGTTGTACGCGAACTCCACCAAGGGTAGGTGGTCCTCCCAGCTGCGACCAAAGTCGGGGACACATGCGCGGAGCATGTCCTCGAGAGTCTAAATGGTCCTCTCCGTCTGACCATCCGTCTGAGGGTGAAAGGCAGTGCTCAGACGTAGCTGCGTCCCGAACGCCTCCTGCAACCCCTTACAAAGTCAGGAAGTAAAGTGAGCATCTCGTTTGGAGACGATAGATGATGGCACACCGTGTAGCTGTACAATCTCCTGAATGTAGAGACGCCCTAAGCTCTCCACTGAGCCATGCTCTCTGATGGGTAAGAAGTGAGCCGACTTGGTGAGTCGGTCGACAATCACCCAGATGGAGTCGTGACCTCTGGAAGTGTGTGGAATTCCAGTCACGAAGTCCATAGATATCCCATCCCACTTCCACTCCGGGACCTCCAAGGGTTGAATCAAGCCTGCTGGTACCTGGTGCTCTGCCTTCACCTTCTAGAAGGTGAGGCATCGTGAAACGAACTCTGCCGCAGCCTTCTTCATGCCCGGCCACCAGTGCTGTCGTCTGAGGTCCTGGTACATCTTCGCCACTCCAGGATGTACCGCCAAAGGAGAAGTGTGAAACACTCTCAGCACCTCCTTCTGTAAGGAAACTAGTACCAAGATACATCCTTTAAAAAGGACGTCGTGATCTACTCCAAAGGAGAAACCACCAGGTGTCTGTCCTGAGGATATCTGTGCATGCCGCGTCTCACAGTCAGCATCCCCACGATGTGCCTCTCTGACCCGCTGTAGTAGTGGAGGGGTGACTATGAGATACTGAAAGAAGGTTGTTCCATCTCTATCCACAAAGGATATCGGAAAAGCGGCTAGCTGCTCTGTCGCCTCGTCGAGTATCTGAATGCTTGTCCTCCTGCTGAGAGGATCGGCTACTACGTTCACCTTCCTATGAGTATATACTATCTCAAAGTCATAGTCCTGGAGGAACTAGAGCCATCGTCGCTGTCTTAGGTTCAGGTCCTTCTGAGAGAAGATGTACCTGAGACTCTGATGATCAGAAAAGACTGTAAAGCGCTCGCCCATCAGATAGTGTCGCCATGTCTTCAGATCGAAGACCACTGCAGCTAACTCCAGGTCATGGGTAGCGTAGTTCTGATCATGCAGCCTCAAATGACGTGATCCATAGGTGATCACTGTCCGCTCTTGCATCAGAACACATCCGAGTCCGATCCCTGATGCATCGCAGTAGACTACGTACCCTACTCCATCCTCAGGCAACCTCAAGATAGGTGCGCTGGTCAATCTCTGTCTCAGCTCATGAAATATCTACTGACATATGTCTGACCACACAAAGGGTTTCCCCCTTCTTTGTCAAAGCTGAGAGTGGTGCCGCAACTCTGGAGAAGTCTGGAACAAATCTCCGATAGTATGCAGCTAGTCCCAAGAAACTCCGCACCTCCGTCACGCTCTTGGGTGGCTCCCAAGCTAGCACTACCTCGATCTTCGCAAGATCCACCACAAATCCTACCTCAGAGATGAAATGTCCCAAGAAGTGGACCTCACGTATCCAGAACTGACACTTCGAGAGCTTTCCATAAAGCTGGTGCTCTCGGAGTGTGTCTAGTACAACCCGTAAGTGGTAGGCTTGCTCCTCCTTAGTCGTCGAGTATATAAAAATGTCGTCGATGAAGACCACGACAAATCGATCGAGGTATGGCTGAAAGATACTATTCATGAGTCCCATGAACACCGCTGGAGCATTGGTTACGCTGAATGGAATAACCAAGAACTCATAGTGGCCATACCGACATCTGAAGGCCGTCTTCTACACGTCCTCATCCCAAACTCTGAGCTGATGATAGCCTGACCTGAGGTCTATCATCGAGAACCACCGTGATCCCTTGAGCTGATCGAAGAGGTCATCAATCCTAGTTAGCGGATACTTGTTCCTCACTGTCACCTGGTTCAGGCGACGATAGTCAACACAAAGTCGCAAGCTCCCATCCGCCTTCTTGGCGAACAATATCAGGGAAGCCGAGGGTGAAACACTGGGTCGGATGAATCTCTTTCCCTACAAGTCCTCCAACTGTACTCGTTGCTCTCGAAGCTCAGTGGGGGCCATCCGATACGCTGGAGTCGATATCGGGGCTGTCCCGGGGTATAGGTCAATATAAAAGTCTACCTCTCTGCGAGGAGGTAGTCCTGGAATGTCGTCGGGAAAGACGTCCGCATACTGATCCACCACTGCAGGAAAACTAGGACTATGCACGTCAACTGCTCCTAGGATGAGCCAAGACAAATGATGAGTGATGGGCTGTCCTATCCTCTGCGGAAGTCCATCCTATGCTGCGAAGGATCCCTTCTCGCCGGTGAAGGTGAACCTACTCCCGTCAGTGCATACACATCGCACCTTGCGCCTAATACAGTCGATCTGAGCATGGACTGTAGATAACCAATCCATTCCCAAGATGACGTCGTAAGGCCTCGACACTGCTACAAGAAGATCCCAACCGAAGATCTCACCTCCTAGAGTAATCTCACACTGCCGGCACCAGTGCGTAATCGTCGAGTCTGCTCCCGTAGGAGTCTCTAGCAGTAAGGATCAAGCCAACGGCTCTGTCGGAATCTCCGAGCTCCGAACAAGGGTAGCGGCTATGAAAGAGTGACTCGCTCTTGTGTCTATAAGAACTGCAGCAAGGGTGGAATAGACACAGATAGTACCTCAAATAATCTCGGGCGCGCCGTGGTCATAGGCCTCCGCTGCCTGGAGTTGTGCCTATCTCTTCCCGCCAGCTCCCTGTGGTCGGGGTGGACCTTCCGGTGGTGGTGGTGGTAGAGCCTCAAAGCGTCTCCCACCACCTGCTGCTCAGCCATATCTTTTGCCTTGTCCGCCTCCTCCCTGCGGACCACCATGGTCAACCCTCTGCCTCTGCCTGGGTGGCCCCTCAACTGTCTGCTGCTCTTCGGCATGGTGGGTTGGGTAGTCACGATCCATGTGACCCTGTCCGCCGCATGTGTAGCACTGCCTGCCACTCGAAAGACTGGCTCCGCGCTATGTTCCCCGTATTGCTGAGCCAGTGTCCTGAGGCCGTCTACGTGAGGGTCTGGTCTTCCTGGACCCCCGAGTCATCCGTCGACTGCCTACTGCGGAAGACTCTGCTACGTGTCGCCCCGTGGTAGGTCTTGCCGGTGGAGAAGTCTCAGCAAGAAAGCTCTCGATCAAAAGGGCTCGCTCTAGTACTCCTGCCTGAGTCGGAATGCTGAGGGAGATCAGCGATGCCCTGATCTCATGTCTCAATCCCTACTCAAAGGTCCGGCCCCGAAAGAATGGGTCCCGTACCATGTCTGTCGAGTAGCGAGAGATATCGGTAAATCTCGCCGAGTACTGGGCGACCGTCAAGCTGCCCTTCCGCTGCTGAAGAAGCTCCTGGATGCGCACCGCACGGAGGGTGGTTCAGACGAACTCTGAGCGGAAGAGGCCCTCAATGTCTGTCCAGAGAAGAGATGCCTCATCGTGCACCTAGAGCATCAAGCTCCACCATCGTCCCACTGCTACATGGAGTAGGCTCGCTGCGAGTATCACCATGAGGTCTGCTGGTGTCCTCACTAACCGGAAAACCCGCACCACTTCCTCCAGCTAGTCCTCGGCTGCTTGGGGGTTCGCCTCCCCGCAGAACCTAGGTGGTCGCTGGCACTGGAACTCATGCAGTGCACTGAGGTGACGTGCATCTTCAGCGGCTAGTGCTGGAAGCATCGGTGGCTCGGCAGGTAAAGGTACCGCCGGTGCCTCAGCTGTCAAAGGGCCCTGTACCGAGGCCTCTTCTCTCGACGGGCTGTCCTCACGCTCAACACTCGGAACCCTAGCTGGCTGCCATCATGGGGGCATCCTGAAAAGGAAATAGGTGTGCCACTGTCATAACAGTATACCTGGTGAGATGACACAAAGTAATCCCAAATAAAACTTGAAACACACATGCAATCAATGTTTTCGTACATTAAGTCGGAAATTAGAAGTCATGGTCCTGGTGTACGGATACGTCGGCCGCCGCACCAAAACTGGACTCGCTGGACTGATAACCACACCCAATACGCTAAAAACTATAGCTTTACATAGAAAAAGATCAGAGTCCGGAGTTCTGCGGTAGAATCGAACTCCTCTGATACCAATTTTTCATGACCCATCCTTCGGGCCCGTGTCGTGACTACCCCAAGCCCGCCTTCCATAGGCCAGGGGATGGCGACTAGCACCAAGGCGTAAATCCCGGTAAAAAGGGAATGCATTTCCTTTGTAAAGTAAACAAACACCACAGAGCAAGCAAGAAGTAGAAGTAAACACTAAGTAAAAACTGGGTACAACAGTAAGTGCAGAAAAGTAAGTGGGCCAGTATACAAATCCAAACTGAAACTAAAGTACAACTGGAAAGGGAAAATAGCAACTGAAAAGTAAAGCCTCAACGTCGAGCTGTCCACTGGAAATCTCACCTGAAGGGTGGGTACAGATAGCCTCCACTGCTCTTCGGGTCCAGACGACCGCTCCGAGTACGTCCTGCCCAGTGGTCCACCTCCAGGTACCGTCCTGCTCCGCAAGCCTCAACCACGATCAGCGCTTTCCATCGTCTGCAACCAACAAAACGTAGTGCAGGCATAGCCCGTGCAGGGGTGAGTATAAGCTACTCAGTAGAGACCCGAGACCCCCGAAGGTCTCTCAGAATCCACAAAGGATAAACCACAAAGGAAAGTTACAATCACGAAGTAACATCCGACACGGCTTAGGTATATTCCCATACATATACCTAAGTCATCAATTCTCACTCGGCTCCAACATCTGAGCCCAACTACATCTCAGTTCACATAGGAAAGAAAAACGTAAATCCACACAGGATAGCACAACATAATCCACAAAGGAAAGTAAACAGGATTCAGCTCACATAGGTATACTTCTTCATATGACGATTAAGATGACCAGATATTTCCACTGATTCATCTAAGTCATCAGACCCACAAAGGATCGATAGGTACTAACCCCCGCAATGACCCACAAAGGATATGACCCACAAAGGATCGATAGGTAACTAACCCCCGCAATGACCCACAAAGAATCTGACCCACACAGGATCGATAGGTAACTACCCCCGCAAAGACCCACACAGGATCAGTAGGCGCTGGCCCACACATGACCGCTGAGCGCTGACCCACACAGGATCAGACCCACACAGGATCGGTAGCACTGACCCACAAAGGATCGCTGAGTGCTGTAGTCATTGTCGAATCCACTGAGGATCTCTGCACTGTCGTCGTCGTCATAGTAGTAGTCGCAGCCAGCTCTAGGGTTCTCGCACACAGCAAGCTCGTTTCGGAGGGTCCGGTCCACGAGCCGAGAGGCTGATACATCAACTGACACATATTCTATAGTTTATGTATCCAAAAGTTCCGTATCATCAATAGGAACTCAACGTCGCAGACGGGGCGTCAATCGAACCCCCGGTCTGAGAGTTATTGGCTTTTTCGTCCAAGGGGCCCGGTTGGTTTTTTAAGTCAAAACCAATCTGACTGTACTCCACCTATGTCCAAACCTTGGGCGGAGTAAGCCAAATGATCCGTCTCACTTAGAGGAATCCATCTAAGTCGACGGTACGTCAATCAGACGTCCGAAGCTCAAGATATGAGTGTTTCCGCTCCGAGGGCCCGGTTGGTTTCGTGTACGAACCAACCCGGCCAAACCCAAAGTATTCCGAAACCTTTAGTGTGATATACCAAAATGACCGTCTCGATCCAAGGATCACATCGCCGGTGACGGCACGTCGATCGGAGGCTCGTATCTCAAGACACGGGAAAAAGTCCGAAAAGGTCCGAAAAAAGGGGGTCTGGGCCCGGACTGACCCGGACAACCCCCCTGGGTCGGCCCGACCGGGTCGACCCGACCCGGGTCCGGGTTTGACTCGGCCGGTGCGGCCCAGCCCAGCCTGGGCATGACCCGGCCCGGCTGGCGCAGGCACGGCCCGGTCACCTGGTGGCTCGGCTGTAACGGACGAGCGGGTGCAAGGGGGGCGCCACCCCCTTGATGGTTCTGCGGCCCCGTGTGGGGGCTGCTCCGTGTCACCGGATGGGGCGCAAGGCCGCATCCATTCCCCATGGTCCCGCGCGGCCGTGGGATCGGTGCTCGCCGCCGCGGCTTCAGCCGCGGTGGGTCTTCCCGGGGGCGCGTCGGGCGCCGCCGCTTCCTGTCGGCCGGCCGCTGCCGGCCGCCGCATCCGGCCGCCAGCGCCGCCGTTCCGGCGGGGCGCGCCGACGGGAACTTCTGCGGATCATCGGATGCGCTTCGGTGGTCCGTTTTGCCGGCGTTTTGCACCTACGGCTCTCCCGGGATCCGAACATTGCTGTGAAGGCCTTCAATCTCCATTCCAATCCCATTTCGTAAACGCTGTTAATCCACACATCAACGAAAAACTGCGGAGGGTTGTCGGGCCGTGTTGGTTTGGCCCGCACCCTCCACGTTAGGTGATATCAATTGGGAAATAATAATCATCACATTAAAACATAACAAGGAACAATTTTAATAAATTAAAATTGAACCTAGTTCCCAAAAAAAAACTCCCGTAAATAAAAATTCTCGTCCCGCATATAAAAAAAACATGGATCAACTTGATGATGTGTTGATCCGGGTTCTTTTTTTTAGAAGGAAACAACCATGGGAATTAATATTATTCTCAAATAAAAACCCATACCTCGTCGTAGTCGTCGAACGAGAGTTCTTCGCGGAATTGATCGCCGCAGAAGAAGGGATCGTCGCGTCACGGAAGGGGTGTCGCGTTGTCGCGGTACATGGCGTCGCGTCGACGATCTCTGAGGGTTAAAGAAAACACACAGATTTAATTTCATGAATTAAATCCATTTGAGGATAAAATCCACAAATGAAATTTAAAAGATCTGTAATCCCCTACCTCAATCGGTGTTGAACGCAGATTGTCGCGGGGAAGGATTGTCGCAGAAGAACGTCGCAGGAGGAGAATCGTCGGCGTCGCGGTACACGATGTCGCGTCGTCGATCTCCGAGGGTTCGTTGTTCTTCATTGCCTTTCGTTGAAGGCCGGTGTTCTTCGCGTTCTTCACGTTCTTCACATTCTTCGCGTTCTTCGCATAGGAGGATGAAGATAGGGTTTCTCCAAATCCTCTCAACAAGCAACCCGTCAACAAAAAGGGTGTTGGTCTTATTTTATTCTCATGCCAACGATTAGAAAAACAAAGTTAAGAAACGAACCATTAATTTGGTGAATTAATGGTAACGTCTTAACTATCCAATTAATAGGAGCGTTAAGAGTTTTAGAAAATTCACCAGTTGACTTTCATTAAAGAGGAGTTTTCGCGGGTGCGTTACTTAAAGAAAAAGAAACGATGGGGCTCTTGCGGGCCCCACCTCACAAATATCCTACCAAGAGGGTAGGATATTTTGGATTTCACCCTATCCGCTTCAACTTAGTTTAAGAATCTTTAAGTGGCTTTAAGTGGCTTTAAGTGAAATAAAATAAATTTTGTCGTACCACATTATTTTACTTCTTATCATTAAGCACAAAAATTTAAAAACCACACCCGAGCAAATGCAACTCCGGAAGAGGCGTTTCTAAGAAAAAATAGGCGTTGCGATTCCATCGGTGCCCTCAGAATTTGATTCCGAGCACCGGTTCAAAAGTTATAAAAACCCGCTCGTTCGTTCACTAAACGTACCCGAGCCAAATTTCGGAAAATGATTCCGGGTACACTGGGCCTCGGAATCAGGTGACGTTAGAAACTACGTTCTTGTACAATTCCAATGAAAATTAAAAAAAACATTTATACATAAATATATGGTTATTTAAATACCCAATTTATTATTTCTATTTTATGGGGTTTTATAGTACAAAACTTACCAAATCAATAAGGTAGTTTTCTCTCAAATTTCCTTCCTTGAGACACATGTTTTATTGTGCACATATATTATTTTATGAGGTTTATATATTAACATTTGACATGTTATATCATAAATATCACAATTTTCATGGTATTTTAAGCTTCATTTAATGAAATTTTCTTACATGGGGAGTTTGATTCAAAGTTACTAAAGTTGTAAGACTTTACTACAACAATCCCATCATTTACTGGGATTGTTTTATAATATGCTTCCATTAATGAAATCTAATTATCTATATCTCAAGAAAAATCATGAATATTATTATCCTATGTTTATTTAAGATATATTAATTTATTAAAACCATTTAACCAATCTCTGGTACTTAATATAATTAAGATAAGTTTTTTAATAAAATATTTCATTATTTGTCTATTTGGTCATAAATCTGTTTTATTCAAAAAAACACGTTTAAGAAAATTAAAAAAAATTATAATTATATATTAAACTCATTTCAAGTAAAGGGTATTTTTAAAGTGTTTTAAGGTTTCAAATTCTTCCTTTATAGGTTTTCAAATCTATTTTCAATGAAAAAGTTTTTCAAAAATATTTTATGTTTTAAAAAGTGTTTTTAAAGAATAAATGATATTTTACTCAAGAAATGTTTTTAAAATATCATTCCAAATTATTTTACATATAATATGAGATAAATTTATGTTACTCAGGGATTTATATGAAATTATCTATGGGTTCCATTCGCATTCATTCTTTTAATGGTTTATGTTTTTATGGCATGATATTTAAGAAGCCCATTTCTCTTTCACGGGTTATATTCTTATGAAATTGTCTTTTTTCATGGGTTATTATTTGATTAAATTATTATGAAACCTGTTACTTTTCCATAGGTTATGATATGATTACATGTTCATGATACCCATTTCATTTCATGGGTTGTGATATGATTAATGTTTAATATCTTGTGGTGCACATATGTATAATTTCATTATGAGATGGGTGGGACCTATATCTCCCTCCAATACATTAATTAAGATTTATATCTCATGAGATAGAAATTTCTTTAATGGAGGGTGAAATCATTTCATTAAAGAAAAATTTCTACGAATATGGTCTTAGGAGTAAACCTTGTCCACTAATGTAACAACCCATGTATTTATTGAATCATATTTTTCATTTCTATTAATATTTATGAAAAATATGTTGTTTTTACATTAAAGTTGATGATTTTTCCAATATTATACTCAACATGCGACAATGGGTTTCTTTGAAATCTTACATTGCACACAACTTTGAGTTATACCAAAAAATAATATAATATTATTATTATTTTAAATGGTAGCTAACGTCTTGCCGTTGAATTAATGGGAATGAACAGAATTAACTATATTATTATTTTACATATTTATGAAATGTTTTTAAATTTATCCAATTAATATTATAGTCTTAAAATAATAATGAATCTGGTTTTAAGCATGAAATATTTTAATATTTGTAAAAGGTCGTTTTACCACCTTTTGATGGTGAACACTTTTTAAATCTAGTTTTTCTCACTTTTATATGTTCTATTTGTCAAAATAAACTTCTTATTTGTAATTGTAACATCAAATTTTACTTTTTATGAAATTTTAGTATTTTTCTGATAAAGTTCATTTTTTAATGAATAGTGAAAAATACTACATTTTAATTACAAAACTACATTTTCATCTAATTTATTTATATAGTAAGATTGTACTTTTAATTGGTTTTAATATATAATTATATTATTTTTTTATCATTTAATTTAATTATGGTCATTTTAAGTCATTTCAATTTGAAATTGGATATAAACACATGTCAATATTTTGATAGTTATTATTTCTTAAAAACCCGCTTTTTAATTTTGACAATAGGAATTAATTTTAAATTAATTTCAGACAATTATATGTTTTGAATTTGGAAAAATGGATTCCATATTTGGAATCAGGAGGTCTAAATTGCATAAATAGGTACCTTTTGTTTTTAGACATTGTGAATAGTAACTTCAGTAATTATTTTATTTACCATGGTTAAAGGGTAAATCCGGTAAATAAGGGTAAACAAAATAATATTATAATAATATTAAAATACCCTAACACTTTTCCTAATACTTTTTTATGAGACATTTCTGACCATTTTCATCCTTGGGTCTATTAGGGGACCCCGTGGAACCACTTGGATGTGAAAATGACATTTTATAAGAATTAATTTAAAGTAAAAAAAATATAACCTAAACATGTATCGTTTAGTAAAACAATTTTTATATAAGTTCATATATGATATATTTTTTACTATAAATAGTCATTATAAAGATAAAAATATTTCCTACATCATGGTATTTTATTTATAATTTTTAGACATTAGATAAATAAATTTACTTATGACACAAAAATGGTGTAGTGATTACCTTATTAATGAGTGATTTAAATAAATGAGATTATAAATTTTAAAATAAATTTAATTTGAAATTTTTTATGCCATAAACTAATTTTAGGGATGATTATGACTTGTTATATTTAAATTAATGAATTTCTTTTGAAATAATAATGTTTTTATGGATTTTTAAAAAATCATGATTTGAAGAGTATAAAAATCGACATAAATGAGTTTTTAAAACCAATATTATTCAATTAAATGAGATAAAAGTCCGAAAAATATAAGATTGGGTAAAATTAATTATATAATTTTTAAAATTTCATTAATTCACCAATATAGGTTCTATTTGAATTTTATAGTAACTATATTATCCACATAATAGGAATATACAAGAAGACATGGTAAAAGTCAAATTAGTTAAGTAAAAGTTAAAGCTAAAAGATAAGGTAACATTTGTAACCTAGACTTGTATAAACCCAATTTGTTGAAAGTTTATTGACCCCGAATAATCTTATATTTTAAATAAATGTCTTTGGGACCATTTGAAACTGAAAATCTATTTATAATACAATAATACTTCAAAACATTCCTAAAGTGATCCTCCTCCCTCTTATAAAAGGGAATTACCTCTACCCATTTAATCACACCTCTCAATCCCATTGTATCTTCCAAAACTCTGCCCAAATAATATCCCAACATCTCTATATTCCTCCTAAAATCCTTACCTTAGGCATAAGGCAATTCAAGAAAGCCTTTTGGCTCAAATCAAAAGGGAGTTACACGTTTCAGAGGTAGCGTATTCTCTAAAGTTTCTTTCCATTATTTTTCTTATTAACTCTCTATTCTGTTCTTATTATTTTATTACATAACAAAAAAAGTATCCTCAATATACTAGGATTTTTTTATGAGATGTATTTGAACTACACTTACAAACACATCCATCTAATGGATATGAACATACTATTTCTGTGTAAGGCGAACTATTGCCTCATGAAATGATGATTGTTCGATTTTCCCCTACCACCTATCATGGTGGCCATTATGATGGAAATTTATTTATATATGATATATATTATATTTATATTGTCTCTATGATACTGTAATTTTTATTTAAAAACATACCTTTATTTTTCTCATGATTTGTAAATATGATAATTTCATTTGAGGAAGTGCGGACTACCGCCCCTCAAAATGACACTATTGGAATATTACCCTTTACCAATAGTTAAAAACATTTGATAAAGGCCTGGAAACCATTTGTATATAGTATACCAAAGGTTCCCTCAACCGTGGGTGAGTAAGGCGTGACAATAGGCCTATACCAACACTTCTATGAAAACCATTGGTATAGGTGTGAAAATGGGAGGTATACCAACGGTTTGTACAAACCGTTGGTATATGTGTATAAAAGTATAACATATACAAATGGTTTGTAAAACCGTTGGTATATGTGTGTGACACCTCTACCAATGGTTTATAACCGTTGGTATAGAGGGAATATTCCAATCCATAAGTCTATACCAACGGTTTGGTTATAACCGTTGGTATAAAACTATACCAATGGTTATAAAAAATCGTTGGTATAGCTTATTTAATAGTATCTATACCAATGGTTACAGAACCGTTTGTATAGACTTATATAATATTATAAATAACAATGGTTGTAGAACCGTTGGTATACAATTGCACAGCTCCACAATAGCAGGCCCCTCTCCCCTCTCCAGACCTGCAACAACATAGCAACCCCTCTCCACACCTGCAACAACACTAATACAGAATCCCTATCCAAAGTATTCAAAATTTAGAATTCATTCCTGAATTTATAAATTTAGAAATTCAAATGCAATAACACCCATAATAGAAATGCCTACATGTTATAGGAAATGCAATAACGCCCATAAGAGTATTCCAAATTTAGAATTTATTCCTCACTCAAACCACAACACCAACACACATAAGAGTATTCAAAATTTAGAATTCATTCCTCACTCAAACCACAACACCAATACACACAAGAGAAAAAAAATACATGTTATAGGAAGCACGTGGGATTTTTAGTCATGGTCTTGGGTTGAGTATCTTAAAACCAACATAAAAACATGGGTAGTGTGGCAAGGATCATGATACCCATAAGATAGACAATGGTAGTGCTCATGTTCTTAGACCTAGGATGAGTTATAGGAAGCACATGGGATGTTTATATTCCTCTAATGATTATGTATCCATGTATAAATGGTTCCTGATTTGTTATTGGAAAACATTGTCCAATCTCGACATATGAGATGGGTTACCAGAATAGCCTACATGTTTTTCATAGATTTTTCAATTAGAATAACTACTACATGTTTTTCATAGATTTTTCAAATAGAATAAGCGCGCCAAACACCTAAAAAACACATATTCAGTAGTACCATGCAAACCGCGAGTCCGAATGACGTTTTGTCTCCTCTTACACCTCATGAATAATAATTAGGGTTTTTTCGTATGATTTCAAGTCATTCTGATGTCATTCGGCATGCATTTGACCATAAAACCCATGTTTTGGCCATTTACGACACACGGAGTGCGTTTTCGGCCAGTGCGGTCACACGAAACCTCCGATTGACATTCCATCTCTCCAAAAATTTTAAAATTCACCCACCCTTTGTTCTTGTCCGATTTCATGGCATTCTGAGGTCGTTCGGCCGATTTCAACCACCCCACGCACGCTTTTCAAACGCGTCGAACACCTAAAAAACACATATTCAGCCGTGTCGTGGAAATCGCGCCTCCAAATGATTTTTCGTCTCATCGTACACCTCACAAATAATAATTAGGGTGTTTCGTGTGATTTCAAGTCATTCTGATGTCTTCCAGCATGCATTTGACCGTAAAATCCATGTTTTGTCCATTTACGACACGCCGAGTGTGTTTTCGGCCAGCACGGTCACACGACACCTCTGATTGACGTTCCGTCTAGCCAAAAATTTCACAAATCACCCACGCTTTTTTTTTCGTCCAATTTCATGGCATTCAGAGGTCGTTTGGCCGGTTTCGACCACCCCATGCACGCTTTTCAAGCACGCCGAACACCTAAAAAACACATATTCAGCCCTTCCGCGCAAATCACGCATCCGAATGATGTGTCGTCTCCGCGTACACATTACGAATAATAATTAGGGTGTTTTCATGTGATTTCAAGTCATTATGATGTCATTCGGAATGTATTTGACCGCAAAACCCGTGTTTTGGCCATTTACGACACACCGAGTGCATTTTCAGCCAGCGTGGTCACACGACACCTCCGATTGACGTGTCGTCCGGCCAAAAATTTTAAAAATCACCCAACCTTTGTTGTCGTCCTATTTCATGGAATTCCGAGGTTGTTCGGCCGGTTTCGACCAACCAACGCATGCTTTTTAAGTGCACCGAACACCTAAAAACACATATTCAGTCGTGCTGTGCAATCCGCATGTTCGAATGACGTGTCGTCTCCTCGTATACCTCACGAATAATAATTAGGGTGTTTTCGTATGATTTCAAGTCATTCTGATGTCTTTCGGCATGCATTTGAACGTAAAATCCATATTTTGGCCATTTACGACACGCGGAGTGCGTTTTCGGCCAGCGCGGTCACACGACACCTCCGATTGACATGTCGGCTGACCGAAAATTTTAAAATTCACCCACCCTTTGTTCTCGTCCGATTTCATTGCATTCTGAGGTCGTTTAGCTGGTTTCGACCACCCCACGCACGCTTTTCAAGCGCGCCGAACACCAAAAAAACACATATTTAGCTGTTCTGCGCATCCGAACGATGTGATATCTCCTTGTACACCTCAAAAATAATAATTAGGGTGTTTTCGTGTGATTTCAAGTCATTCTGATGTCGTTCGACATGCATTTGACCGTAAAACCCATGTTTTGGCCATTTATGACATGCCATGTGCGTTTTCGGTCAGCGTGGTTACACGACACCTCTGATTGACGTTCCGTCTGGCCGACAATTTTACAATTCACTCAACCTTTGTTGTCGACTGATTTCATGGCATTCCGAGGTCGTTCGGCCAGTTTAGACCACCCTACGCACGTTTTTCAAGCGTACCAAACACCTAAAAAACACATATTCAGTCGTGCCGCACAAACCGCGCATCTGAATGATGTACCATCTCCTCGTACACCTCATGAATAAAAACTAGGGTGTTTCGTGTGATTTCAAGTCATTCATATGTCATTCGGTATGCATTTGACCGTAAAACCCACGTTTTGGCCATTTACGACACGCCGAGTGCGATTTCGTCCAACGCGGTCACACGACACCTCCGATTGACATTCCGTCTAGCTGACAATTTCACAATTCACCCACCCTTTATTGTCGTCCGATTTCATGGCATTCCAGGGTCGTTCGGCCAGTTTCGACCACCCCACACACGCTTTGCACGCACGCCGAACACCTAAAAACACATATTCAGTCGTGCTGCACAAACCGCGGGTCTAAATGACGTGTCGTCTCCTCATACAGCTCACGGATAATAACTAGGGTGTTTTCATGTGATATAAAGTCATTACAATGTCGTTCGGCATGAATTTGACTGTAAAACCCATGTTTTGGCCATTTACGACACGCCGAGTGTGTTTTCGGCCAGCGCGGTCGCACAACACCTCCGATTGACGTTCTGTCTAGCTGACAATTTCACAAATCACCCACCCTTTGTTGTCATCCGATTTCATGGCATTCCAAGGTCGTTCGTCCGGTTTCGACCACCCCATGCAAGCTTTCCAAGCACGTGGAACACCTAAAAAACACAAATTCAGTTGTGCCGTACAAACTGCGAATCCGAATGACATGATGTCTCCTCGTACAACTCATGAATAATAATTAGGGTTTTTTCGTGTCATTTCAAGTCATTCTGAGGTCGTTCGTCATGCATTTGACCATAAAACCCATGTTTTGGCCATTTACGACATGTCGAGTGTGTTTTCGGCCAGTGTGGCCACAAGACACCTCTGATTGACGTGTCATCTTGCTAAAAATTTCACAAATCACCCACCCTTTGTTTTTGTCAGATTTCATGGAATTTTGAGGTCGTTTGGCCAGTTTAGACCACCCCACGCACGCTTTTCAAGCACGCCGAACACCTAAAAACACATATTCAGTTGTGCCATGCAAACCGCACGTCCGAATGATGTTATGTCTCCTCATACACCTCAAAAATAATAACTAGGGTGTTTTTTAGTGATTTCAAGTCATTCTGATGTCGTTCGGCATGCATTTGACTATAAAACCCATGTTTTGGCCATTTACGACATGCCGAGTGTGTTTTAGGCTAGCGCGGTCACACAACACCTCCGATAGATGTGTCGCCTGGTCAAAAATTTCACAATTCACCCACCCTTTGTTGTCGTCTGATTTCATGGCATTTAGAGGTCATTCGGCCGGTTTCAACCACCCCACGCACGCTTTACAAGCGCTCCGAACACCTAAAAACACATATTCAGCCATGCTGCGCAAACCACATGTCCGAATGATGTTCTGTCTCCTTATACATATCAAAAATAATAACTATGGTGTTTTCATGTGATTTCAAGTCATTCTGATGTCGTTCGGCATGCATTTGACCGTAAAACACATGTTTTGGCCATTTACGACACGCGGAGTGCGTTTTCGGCCAGCGCGGTCACACAAAACCTCTGATTGATGTACCTTCTAGCCGAAAATTTTACAATTCACTCACCCTTTGTTGTCTTCCAATTTCATGGCATTATAGGGTCGTTCGTCTAGTTTCGACCACCCTATGCACGCTTTTCCAGCACACCGAACACCTAAAAAACACATATTCAGTTGTGCCGCGCAAACCGCACATCCGAATGATGTGTCATCTCCTCATACACATCAATAATAAAAATTAGGGTGTTTTCGTGTGATTTCAAGTCATTCTGATGTCGTTCGGCATGCATTTGACCGTAAAACCCTTGTTTTGGCCATTTACGACACGCCGAGTGCGTTATCGGCCAGCGTGGTCACACAACACCTCCGATTGACGTGTCGTCTGGCTGAAAATTTCAAAAATCACCCACCCTTTGTTGTCGTCCTATTTCATAGAATTCCGAGCTCGTTCGGCTGGTTTCGACCACCCCACGCATGCTTTTCAAGCGCGTCGAACACTTAAAAAACACATATTCAGTCGTGTCGGGCAAACCGTGCATCCGAATGACGTTTCATCTCCTCTTACACCTCAAGAATAATAATTAGGGTGTTTTCGGGTGATTTCAAGTCGTTCCAACGTCGTTCAGCATGCATTGGACCTTAAAACCTATGTTTTGTCCATTTACGACACACCGTGTGTGTTTTCGGCCAGCGCGGTCACACGACACCTCCGATTGACGTGTCGTGTGGCCGAAAATTTCACAATTTATCCACCCTTTGTTTTCGTCCGATTTCATGGCATTCTGAGGTCGTTCTTCTAGTTTCGACCACCCCACGCATGCTTTTCAAGTGGGTCAAACACCTAAAAAACACATATTTTGTCGTGTCGCGCAAACCGCTCGTCCGAATGATGTGTTGTCTCCTCGTACACCTCACGAATAATAACTAGGGTGTTTTTATGTGATTTCAAGACATTCCAATGTCGTTCGGCATGCATTTGACTATAAAACCCATGTTTTGGCCATTTACGACACGCGGAGTGCATTTTCGGCCAGCGCGGTCACACGACACCTCCGATTGATGTGAAGTCAAGCCGACAATTTCACAATTCAACCACCCTTTGTTATCGTCCTATTTCATGGCATTTCGAGGACATTCGTTCGGTTTCGACCACCCCACGCACGCTTTTCAAGACGTCAAACACCTAAAAAACACATATTCAGTCATTCCACGCAAACCGTGTGTTCTAATGACGTATCATCTCCTCTTACTCCTCACGAATAATAATTAGGGTGTTTTCGTTTGATTTCAAGTCATTCTGATGTCGTTCGACATGCATTTGACCGTAAAACCCATGTTTTGGCCATTTACTACACACCGAGTGAATTTTCGGCCAGCGCGGTCACACGACACCTCCGATTGACGTGCCTTCTAGCCAAAAATTTCACAAATCACCCACTCTTTGTTTTCATCTGATTTCATGGAATTCCGAGCTCGTTCGGCCGGTTTCAACCACCCCACGCACGCTTTTCAAGCGCGCCGAACACCTAAAAAACACATATTCAGTCATGTCGTGCAAACCACGTGTCCTAATGACATGTTTTCTCCTCGTACACATCATGAATAATAATTAGGCTGTTTTCGTGTGATTTCAAGTCATTCTGATGTCGTTCGCCATGCATTTGACCGTAAAACCTGTGTTTTGGCCATTTACAACACGTCGAGTGCGTTTTTGGCCAATGCGGTCAAACAACACCTCCGATTGACATGCCTTCTAGATGAAAATTTCACAATTCACCCACCCTTTGTTTTCGTCTGATTTCATGGCATTCCGAGGTCGTTCGGCCAGTTTCGACCACCCCACACACGCTTTTCAAGCGCGTTGAACACCTAAAAAAAATATTCAGCCATGCTGCACAAACCGTGCTTCCGAATGATGTGTCGTCTCCTCGTACACCTCAAAAATAATAACTAGGGTGTTTTCGTGTGATTTCAATTCATTATGATATTGGTTGGCATTCGTTTGACCGTAAAACCCATGTTTTGGCCATTTATGACACGCCGAGTGCGTTTTTGGCTAGCGCGATCACACGACACCTCCAATTGACGTTTTTTCTGGAAGAAAATTTTACAATCCATCCACTATTTGTTTTCATCAGATTTCAAGGCATTCCGAGGTCATTCGGTTGGTTTTGACCACCCCACGCACGCTTTTCAAGCGTGCCAAACACCTAAAAACACATATTCAGTCATGTCGCGCAAACCGCGCGTCTGAATGATGTGTCGTCTCCTTGTACTCCTCAAAAATAATAATTAGGGTGTTTTAGTGTGATTTTAAGTCATTTTGATGTCGTTCAGCATTCATTTGACCGTAAAACCCATGTTTTGGCCATTTACGACACGCCGAGTAAGTTTTCAGCCAGCGCGGTCACACGATACCTCCGATTGACGTGTCTTCTGGCCAAAAATTTCACAAATCTCCCACCCTTTTTTTCGTCCGATTTCATTGAATTCCGAGCTTGTTCAGCCGGTTTTGACCACCCCACGCATTCTTTTCAAGTGCGTCGAACAACTAAAAAACACATATTCAGTCATGCCGCACAAACCACGCGTCTGAATTAACTGTCGTCTCTTAATACTCCTCACGAATAATAATTAGGGTGTTTTCGTGTGATTTCAAATCATTCTGATGTCGTTCGGCATGCATTTGACCGTAAAACCCATGTTTTGGCCATCTACGACACGCCGAGTGCGTTTTCGGCCAGCGCGGTCACACGACACCTCTGATTGACGTGCCGTCTGGACGAAAATTTCAAAAATCACCCACCCTTTGTTGTTGTCAGATTTCATTGCATTCTGAGTTCATTCAGCTAGTTTCAACCACCCCACACACGCTTTTCAAGCGCGCCGAACACCTAAAAACACATATTTAGTCGTGCCGCACAAATCGCACATCCGAATGATGTGTCGTCTCCTCGTACACCTCACGAATAATAACTAGGGTGTTTTCGTGTGATCTCAAGTTATTCTGATGTCGTTTGGCATGCATTTGACCGTAAAACCAATGTTTTGGCCATTTACGACACGCCGAGTGGATTTTTGGCTAGCACGGTCACACGACACCTCCGGTTGACGTGTCGTCTAGCCAAAAATTTCAAAATTCACCCACCCATTTTTGTCGTCTGATTTAATGGCATTCTGAGGTCATTCGTCAGGTTTCAACCACCCCACGCACACTTTTCAAGCGCACCGAACACCGAAAAAACAAATATTCAGTTGTGCCGTGAAAACCGCGCGTTCGAATGATGTTCCGTCTCCTCTAACTCCTCACGAATAATAATTAGGATGTTTTATTGTGATTTCAAGTCATTATGATGTCGTTCGGCATGCATTTGACCGTAAATCCCATGTTTTGTCCATTTACGAAATGCCGAGTGCGTTTTCGGCCAGCGCGGTCACATGACACCTCCGATTGATGTGTTGTTTGCCGAAAATTTCAAAATTCACCCAGCCTTTGTCGTCGTCCGATTTCATGGTATTCCGAGGTCGTTCAGCCAATTTTGACCACCCCACGCACGCTTTTCAAGCACGTCAACCACATAAAAACACATATTCAGCCGTGCCACACAAACCGCACGTCCTAATGACGTGACCTCTCCTTGTACACCACACAAATAATAACTATGGTGTTTTCGTGTGATTTCGAATCATTCTAATGTCGTTCGGCATGCATTTGACCGTAAAACACATGTTTTGTCCATTTAAGACACGCCGAGTGCGTTTTCGGCCAGCGCAGCCACACGACATCTCCAATTGATGTGTCTTATAGCTGAAAATTTTACAATTCACCCACCCTTTGTTGTCGTTCGATTTCAAGTCATTCCAAGGTCGTTCGGATGGTTTTGACCACCCTACGCACGCTTTTCAAGCGCGCTGAACACCTAAAAAACACATATTTAGTCGTGTCGCACAAACTGCACATTCGAAGGACATGTCGTCTCCTTGTACTCCTCGTGAATAAAAATTAGGGTGTTTTCGTGTGATTTTAAGTCATTCAGATGTCGTTCGGCATGCATTTGACCGTAAAACCCATGTTTTTTCCATTTACAAAATGCGGGTTGAATTTTCGGCCAGCACGGTCACACGACACCTCCGATTGATGTTTCGTCTAGCCGAAAATTTCACCATTCACCCACCCTTTGTTGTCATCCGATTTCATGGCATTCCGAGGTCGTTCAGCCGGTTTCGACCACCCCATTCACACTTTTTAAGCGCGTCGAACACCTAAAAATACATATTCAGCCATGCCGCTCAAACCGTGTATCCGAATGACGTGACCTCTCCTTGTACACCTCATGAATAATAACTAGTGTGTTTTTGTTTGATTTCAAGTGATTCTGATGTTGTTTGGCATGCATTTGACTGTAAAACCCATGTTTTGGCCATTTACGACATGCCGAGTGCTTTTTCAGCCAACGCGGTCACACGACACCTCCGATTGACGTGTCGTATGGCCGAAAATTTCACAATTCCCCCACCCTTTGTTGTCGTCTGATTTCATGGCATTCTGAGGTCGTTCGGCCGGTTTCAACCACCCCACGCACGCTTTTCAAGCGCGCTAAACACCTAAAAAACACATATTCAGTAGTGCTGCGCAAACCGCATGTCTGAATGACGTGTCGTCTCCTCATACACCTCACGAATAATAACTAGGGTGTTTTTGTGTGATTTAAAGTCATTCTGATGTCTTTTGTCATGCATTTGACCGTAAAACACATGTTTTGGCCATTTAAGGCACGCCGAGTGCGTTTTTAGCCTATGTGGTCACACAACCCCTCCGATTAACGTGTCGTCTGGCCGAAAATTTTAAAGTTCACCCACCCTTTGTTTTAGTCTGATTTCATGGAATTCTGAGGTCGTTCGACCGATTTTGACCACCTCACGCACGCTTTTCATGCGCGCCGAACACCTAAAAACACATATCTAGCCGTTCCGCGAAAATCGTGCATCCGAATGACGTGTTATCTCCTCAAACACCTCACGAATAATAACTAGGGTATTTTCATGTGATTTCAATTCATTCTGATGTCATTTGGCATACATTTGACCGTAAAACCCATGTTTTGGCCATTTACGACACGCCGAGTTCGTTTTCGGCCAGTGCGGTCACACGACACCTCTGATTGACATGCCGTCTAGCTAAAAAATTTACAAATCACCCAAACTTTTTTTTCGCCCGATTTCATGGCATTCTGAGGCCGTTCAATTGGTTTCGACCACCCCACGTACGCTTTTCAAGCGCGCCGAACACCTAAAAAACACATATTCAGGCGTGCCGCGCAAACCGCGCATCCGAATGATGTGCCGTCTCCTCTTACACCTCACGAATAATAACTAGGGTGTTTTTGTGTGTTTTCAAGTCATTCTGATGTCATTTGGAATGAATTTGACCGTAAAACCCATGTTTTGGCCATTTACGACACGCCGAGTGCGTTTTCGGCCAGTGCGGTCACACGATAGCTCTGATTGACGTGTCGTCTGGCCGACAATTTCACAATTCAAACAAACTTTGTTTTTGTCTAATTTCATGGAATTCTGAGGTCGTTTGGCCGGTTTCGACCACCCCACCCATGCTTTTCAAGGGCGTCGAACACCTAAAAAACACATATTCAGCCGTGTTGTGCAAACCGCGCATTTGAATGACGTGTCATCTCCTCGTACATATCACGAATAATAACTAGGGTGTTTTCGTGTGATTTCAAGTCATTCTGATGTCGTTCGGTATGAATTTGACCGTAAAACCCATGTATTGGCCATTTATGACACGCCGAGTGCGTTTTCGGCCAGCGCGGTCACACGACACCTTCGTGGGGCTGTCCGGGGGGCTGTCCGAGGTCCAGGGAGGATGGTGGGGGGGCATTCTAGGGGGATGTCTGGGAGTAGGGCCAAATCACAGCATTACTGCGGCGTGACCGCGGCGTGACCGCGACGTGTTGACCCAGTCCATCGACATTCTTGTGGCAGCATCTTCCGGCCAGTATTCCAAATAAATCCTACGTAGTTGTCCTTCACATTATAAAAACTGATCTTATGTTATAAAAAACAGACTCTTGATTCAGTATTGTGATATGATAAATACATATATTTCATATTCGTTGTTTTTAAAAGTGGTACTAGGTAGTTGAAACTACTAATTGAGAGTCAAATTATCACACCCTAAACTATCACTATGAGTTTTCGTAGATAACAAACCTCTGTTGGAGGGGTTTTATTATAAAAACATGACTTTATTTATCAAATGAAACAATTATATTAAAGAAAACTTATTCAAGATATGAAATTAAATATAATTAAGCAGAATTAAGAAACAAGCTAAATTCAATTTAAAGCATTCTTAAATTAAAGAGGCTGAGAGAGGGACTCTACCCCAAGGGGTGTCTCCCATGGGTGTCTTGTGGTGTGTAGTGTCTATCTATGATTTTTGTGGGGCTTCCATATTGTGGGAAATGTGTATTGCATGGTCAGTTTAATAAATACGTTAGTCAATTAGGAAATACACCCATAGTCAATAGAGATATACCCACTTTTTATAGAGAATACCATCCAAATAACTGACTCGGAGGTGTCCAGGGGGTGGTGGGGTCGTCCGGGGGGTCGGATGTGTCCAGGGGGTGAGGGGATGTCTAGAGGGGTCAGGGTGTCCAGGTGTGCCGGCTGTCCACGGGGTTGGTCAGGCTGTCCAGGGGGGGTAGGGGGAGTCCAGGGGGTGGGCGGGCTGTCTAAGGAGGTGAGCGGGGTGTCCAGGGGGTGGGTGGGGCTGTCTGGGGGGGGTACGAGGTGTCTAGGGGGTGGGTGGGCTTCCCATGGGGGTGGCTGGGCTGTTCAGGGGGGTCTGGGGTGTTCAGGGGGTGGGTGGGTTGTCCGGGGGGTGGGCGGGCTGTCCACGGGGGTGGAGGCGCTGTCTAGTGGGGTTGGGGGTGTCGAGGGGGTGGGTGGGGGATTTCCAAGGGTGGGTGCATCTGGGGGGATGGGGGTGTACGAGGGGTGGTGAGCGGGTGTCCGGGGGTGGGGTGGGCGGGCTGTCAACAAGGGTGGGAGGGCTGTCCACGGGGGTGGGTGGGCTGTCCACAGGGGTGGCGGGGCTGTCCAGGGGGGTCGGGGGTGTCCAGGGGGTGGGGGGATTTCCAAGGGGTGGGGAATCATCACAAAATGTTTTTTAGTGGCGTTTTTGGTTTTAGCGATGGTTTCACCTGCCAAAAAATGGAAAGGATATAGTAGTGGTTTGAACCGCCATTATATCCTCCCCATTTTTTGTCATGGAAAACAACTGTTGAAACAAAAAAAGATAAAAAAATATTGACCTTAAATAGTGGTGGTTTAAACCACTACTAAACAACCATTAAGCATATATAGCAGGGGTTTAAAACATTGCTATATATCGCTTTAAAAAACCCAACTGTAGAATTTTCAACCCTGGAAGATAAAAACAAAATTCAATACATATGTTTAAAATTATATCCATATTCACCACACCCACCTATGAAATCATATAATCATGATGGTTATCAACATGTTTTACTATAATGTAAAAATTAATTGACTATTCCAGGAATACATTACGTTATTTAAGAAAGGAAAAACATTCAAGTGGCTATTAGATTTCTAAGACATCCATGGAAGACATTAATGAAGGAACAAGTGAACTCATTAAAAAATATAATGAGATTTACACAATCTAAAAATGGTATTAATCTATGGGATATTAGTGGTAATGCTCAAACATGGATCCAAACTTATAAATGATTCACTAAGTATAAATATGTTTAATGAGATTTTAGAATACAATAAAAATGTGATCTGTCTTTGTACAATTCCAAATAAACCACTTACAAAACATTTTACCTATTTTATAAATATATATTTAAAAACCACTCATTTATATCATTAAAATATAAATAGGTTTCATTATTAAAAAAATCGAATGTTGGCATCATAAAAACATAACCAAATAGTCACTGAGTGAGTCAACACCACCTAAAAGAAAATTAGGCACACTTTATGAATACAATGATCTCTAAGAAGAACTTAAGAATAACTCACCTGAAATTCATGACCAAAGGAACCCAATACATAACCACTATAAATGCATAAGAAAATAAAATACATTAAAAACCAACACTACAAACTCTACAGAACAAAAGAAGAGGAAGCCCCATGATCTTAAGAAAATTCCACCATTCTTTGGTGGAATCGCCATATTAGTGGTAGTATGCCGTATGTTTAGTTACAAATGATATATGAAACTAAAGTCAACCGTAGTCATAGACATCTACCAATCATGTATTAGTCATTGATTCAATATCAAATAGTGTGAATCATAAAATTTTCCAAAATCCCTAAAATAGGAAAAAATGACGTGATATTTCTAGATATTGCAATAAATGTAGAAATAGGAGGAAGATGGATTATATGTTTGTATTTGGGAAAAGTTTTAAAGTGTCTAACCTGTATGGGGGAGTCGCAGCCGATTGGATGGAAGAACTTGGGTTAGGGTTCGCCTAGGCGCTGGGGCTTCTGGAAATTGGGGGAAAGGATTTATGTGCTATGCTGCGGGGGCGTCTAGAAATCGTGGTTATTTGAGGATACCTTTCCCAACGGTTTGTAAGAACCGTTGGGAAAAAATGGCCTTCACCAATAGTTTTCTACAAACTGTTGGTAAAGGGTGCAAACATTTTGGATTTTCCAATGGTTTCTTCAAAACATTGGGAAAACCTTCAAAAAATAATGATTTACCAACGGTTTTTACAAACCTTTGGTAAAAAACACTTATACCAACAGTTCTGGAGAACCGTTGGTATACAAGTGTTGGGAAAGCCCAACTTTCCATTAGTGTGATATGACTCGTTCAAGACAAACATGGAACATATAAAGTATGGAGTAAATGAACTTATGTAACATATATATCATAAGATATTATACTTAAATTATAATATACCTATGTATCATTTAGTTTTAATTCCTTTAAAATGAAAAAGAAATTAATGTACCGTTCATGCGTACGTACGGTCTACCGTCTCCATGAACGGTGCATTTCAATTCTTATCTCCAAATGTTATGTACTATTATAAATAAATATATATACTATATATATATTATTTTTAAATCATGAATATAATTATGGAGATAATGGAATTTTCACACATGGACAATTTGTAATTATAACAAGTTCATTTTTTACTCAAGTACCGAATATAGACAAAATGACCGATATTAACTTAAATAAATATGTAATGTTTATAACATGTTATTAAGTGATATAAAAGGAATAATAAACATTAAAAATGTTCTTTATCAAGTATAAATTAACTTAAGTTTATTATTTAGGAATAACAATAAACATATGTGATGAATCAGACTCAAGGTAATGAAACTTATTAACCCAATTTCCATTCATTGAGATAATATTATACCTTTTGATTATGTCATGTTATTATTATGTAGGAAATAACTTTTTATGTCCTGTATTTTATTTATAAATTAATTATGTGTACTGATAGTGAATACACATAATCAATTTATTTTATTTACAAAATGATCTCTATAAGGGACTTCGTCTTAATATCCTTTTATTAATGCATATTTTGTTAATATACACCTCTTTATTTTTTATGGTGTATAATAAAACTATTTGAAATTTAATTACATTCAATGGGAATCTTTTTTCTATGAAGCATTTTACTAAATGACAAAAGCAATGTTTTTAACGTATGCGGTGACAACAAACTCTTTTCCACCTTAATCGTTATTTGATATTTATCTTTCTCTATAAGACATAATGTTTTAAAAAGGAAAATAAATCACGTATTCCATTTTTTGTTGTTTTGGTATTGAAATGGTTTTTAAAATGTATTGAGTATTTAAATATCTTGAAATTATTTCTTGTGATTTTAAATGAAATATTATTAGTGAAATGTTGATACTTTCAATATTTTATGTGTTATAATTATATAATGGTACTTGGAAATTTGACGGGTAGTTACATGATAAACCAATGATGGTTGGTTATGTTATAAATCAAATGACAGGTGGTTATAAGAAAAATCATGGATGGGTGGTTACGTTATAATCTTCAATGCGTTGGGTATGGAAGTTAGTTGTATGGCTTTTCCATTTATTGATATGTGTGGAAGTCGACCGTATGGTTTTTTCATTTAAGTATGTTTATGTCCCAAGTTACCTTTATATGTTATATATTTCTTTCTATGGGCTTTATGGTAATATTTTGGTTACAAAAAGGGTAAGCAATGAGATAATATTTAGTGAAGTGTTTTTGCTACTTCTTAAAGGTGAAATGTATTAATTTATGATAAAGTTTCATGTTTTACATGTTTTTGAAAGATTAAAAGTTTTCATTCATTATCTATCCCTTATTGAGATTTTTATGCTCTTCCCAAGTTTTGAAATGATTTTCACATGACATAATTAACAATAGAGTCAAGTATGGGATTAAGTATTTGTTATGTTGTTAAAACATGAAACGATGTCATATTTAGTTTTAAAGAGTTTTTTATGAAAAAATGGATAGTGAGTATAAGTTTCTACTTTTAATATTAAAGATGTTATGTATAAGTTATGACATAATTCTCTAAATATCTAAGACTGAAAAGATCCTCAATGTCAATTAAAGTCAAATTATTGACTTATCTCAAGATTAAGTAATGTTTAAGGATGGGGCCTTACAGTTGGTATCAGAGGCCAGTTTAGATAACTTTAGAGGTTAGGGTGTTATTTAAGAATAAGTGACATAACCATAATAATTATCATATTAGAAAGAGTCATAGTTATTTTAGATAAATTTAATGAGTTTAAGATAACATGAATAGGTATAACATAGTGATTACTCTCCATATAAGATAGAATATAACAATTTTACTGATATACTCACACTGAACTTTTTGGTCTTAGTAAATGGATAGATCTAGCTGGCACCAAAGTAACAATGGATGTGATGGAAACTGTGACAATTTTCTGAATGAGAAACTGAATGAAATGGGAGTTACAATGAGAACTCTTGTGGTTATTCTAAACCAACTATCTTGAGTCATGATTGGCTACTTTAACCTTAGTGATTTTTCTAAGGAATCATATATTAGAGAAATGAATCCATATGGAATTTTAGGTAATAATCATAAAGGTAATTATATTCAAAAACCTGTGTTTCAAGGATGTGGAAAGAAATACCTAGGAAAATTCTTTAAAGGGATGGGAATATGTTATAGATGTTGTAATGAAGTTCATAAAGTAATAACCTATCATGGAAAAAGGAATCTTTCAATTGACTCCAGGAAAGGGGAAGAAGTTCTTTTTGAGGGATCAATTAATGTTTTAAATGTGGTGTGCATGGTCATTACACAAATAGATGTCCTACAAAGGAGGTTTAGGAATGGTATCAACAAGACCATAAAAATATATGTTTACTAATACCTAATGTCATTCCAATTGAAGATGAGGAAACTAAAAATTACCTATTGAAGGTATGGATTATTTCTTAGCTAATGTTTCGACATTATATAAATATTAGGGAATTATTTATGATTTTTTTTAGGAAAGAAGTACAAAAGAATAAGATGGAAAAACATGGATAAATGATCATGAAGAATTTTTTATTATTAAGATGTCAACATTTTATGAATTGAAGAGTAATGTCGGATCTATAGTGATGGTATGTTTAAATGTATTAATTATGGTGTTACTTTGGAAGGATTATAGTATTTGTAACACTTAATTTTGTTATATAAAAATCTTAATTTAGTTAGAATTAGATTTTCTTCTATGGATATAGTTATAAATAACCTTTAGGGTTTATATGATCCCTCAATTTGAGGCAATTTTAAGTTATTAGTTTTTGGGATGAAAATTGTTAATTATAAAATAACCTTTGAGATTAAAACATGTTATGGATATTTTTAAGGATTTTATATCATTTTATTAATGTTATTAGAATTATACGTTATTTTTGGAAAAGGAAAACACCCAGACCGTGTGACAAACCATCGCATCGGAAAAAGTTGCGAGAATCGAACCCACAACCGAAGTGAGATTGGGATTTTTGACCTACCACTAGACCACGTGAAGTCCCTGGTGAGTATGACTTGTTTTTCTTAGTAAAATGATTTTATGGATTAAAAATAAGTAGGTTTTGGGAACTTATTTTTTATCAAATGGATATCCATATTATAAGAAAATGATTTTTGTGATTAAGTGATAAATGTTATTTTAGAAGACGTTCGCTCTTTTTGTAACACTATATGCCTAAGGAAAACAGAATACTATGGGATTTCATTTTAGGATTAAAGTTAGAATTTTATGTTGGAATAATCTATGTTTTTATTTTGGACTTATAGTGATTCAGGTTATTAATAGAAATGATTAACCTATCTTGGATAATATGTGATTGGGTTGATTACTTATGAGACTTTAAGAGTAGTAGATGTTATTTGGAGATAAATTTTAAGATTTATTGTGTAAGACTATGTGATCAAATTCTTCTGAGTTTTGGGTTTCAATCATAGTTTGGATTATTTTCAATAATTTTAAGGACATTTGTTTATTGAGTGGTCTTTGTTAAACTTTGGGTGTTGATTGTTGAATTTTGGTGATTAAGAGTAGTATTTCTTTTTATAAATGATTATTTTTGGGGGGATTATCTAAACTTGAACTAACCATTTTGGTTTTGGTTAATGTCTAAAGACAGGGGAAATATATAGTTCATCTTTTGTAGATTATGTGATTCTCTAAAAGTTTATTCTAGTGCTTTTCATGTGACCAATTCATCTTTAATACACATCTTTTGGAGAAAATATGATTTTTTGATAGAAATTTAGTAAATGATGAAAGTAGAAATCATAAGTAAGTATGTTTCATTATGTTCTTATTCAATATCCTAACTAAATTCCTCAACTATATAAAAAGTAATAGAAAACAAAAATGTTTTCTGTTTACTTTTCCTACCGGGGAATCAAATACCATTTAACCCATCTCAAGTTTGTGGTTTTCTTGTTGTTAACTTTCTCCTAATCATGTTTTCTATCACTCTCCATAAAAACTTGATGGTTAGTTTCTCTTCCATATCCATGTTTTCCTACATGTAATCCTAGTATGGGTTATTTCGGGTGACCTTTTTACTTCTCTTTATTTCTTTTAATGTGATAGTTTTATTTACTCTTTTTCTGATGTGGGACATTCAATGAAGTTTCCATTCCCGATTTTAAAATTACGAGGACGCAATTTTTAAAATGGAGGAAGGATGTAACGCCCTAGGTATTTATAGAATAATAATTTTTCATTTCTATTAATATTTATGAATTAGATATTATTTTTAAATTAAAGGGTATGATTTTTCTAATAGCGTACTCAACATGCAACAATGAGTTTCTTTGAAATCTTATGGTGTACACAACTTTGAGTTATACTGAAAAATAGTATATTAATTTTATTATTTTAAATGGTAGTTAACGTCTTGTCGTTGTATTAGCGGGAATGAACATAATTAACTATATTACGATTTTAAATATTTATTAAATGTTTTTACATTTATCAAATTAATATTAGAGGCCTCAATTAATAATGAATCTGATTTTAAGCATGAAATAGTCTAATATTTTTAAAATGTTGTTTTGTCAATTTATTATAGAGAACCCTTTTTAATTCTTTTTTTTGTCACTTTTATATGTTATATTTGAAAAAAAAACTTCTTCTTTATAATTGGAACATCAAATTTTACTTTGGATGAAATTTTGGTATTTTTTTGATAAAGTTCATTTTTTAATTAATAGTGAAAAATACTACATTTTAATTCAAAACTGCCTTTTCATCTAATTTATTTACATAGTTATATTGTCATTTTAATTATTTTTAAATTATAATTGGATTATTTTTTTATAATTTAATTTAATGTTGGTCATTGGAAGTAATTTCACTTTGAAATTGGACATAAACACATGTCAATTTTTTGATAGTTATTACTTCTTAAAAACTAACCTTTTGGTTTTAACAACGGGAATTAATTTTAAATTAATTTATTCCAATTCTATGGTTTGAATTTAGAAAAATGAATTCCATATTTTTAATTAGGAGGTCAAAATTTTTTAAATAGGTACCTTTTATTTTTAGACATTATGAATAGTAACTTCGGTAATTATTTTATTTACCATGGTTAAAGGGTAAATTTGGTAAATAAGGGTAAAAATAATATTATAATAATATCAAACTATCCTAACACATTTCATAATACTATTTTTTGAGATATTTCCAACCATAGTCATCCTTGGGTCTATTTTGGGACCCCATGGAGCCACTTGGATGTGAAAATGACATTTTAATAGAATTAATTTAAAGTAAAGAAAAATGCAACCTAAACATGTATCTTTTAGTAAAAAAGTTATATGGGGTTATATAAGTGATATTTTAGACTATAAATACTCATTATATAGATAAAAATATTTACTAAATCATGGTATTTTATTTCCAATTTTTGGAAATCAAATAAATAAATTTATTAGTGATACAAAGATGATGTACTGATTACCTTATAAATGAATGATTTAAATAAATGAGATTATAAATATTAAAATAAATTTATTTTGAAACTTTTTATGTCATCCGAAAATTTTAGGGATGTGTATGAATTGTTTTATTTTAATTAATGAATTTTTTCGAAAGAATCAAGTTTATATGGATTTTTAAAATGTCAGGATATCAATAGTATAAAAATTTACATAAATGATTTTTTTAAACAAATAGTATTTTATTAAATGATATAATAGTCCAAAAAATATATTATTCATCCAAATGACTTAGATAATGTTGAACATGTCATTAACGAATCACTTGAGGTTCTATTGGCAATTTATAGTAACTATATTTACCATATAGTATGAATATAAAAGAAGACATGGTAAAAGTCAAATTAGTTAACTAAGGGTTAAAGCTAAAATATAAGGTTAAATTTGTGACCTATACTTGTATAAAACCTATTGGTTGAGAGTTTATTGACCCAAAAGAATCTTATAAATAAAATAAATGTCTTTAGGATCATTTGAAACTGAAAATAATTTTATAATAAAATAATACTTCAAAACTTTCCTAAAGTGACCATCCTCCCTCTTATAAAAGGGAATTACCTCTACCCATTTAATTACACATATAAATCCCCTTGTATCATCCAGAATATACCCAAATAATCTCCAAAAATCATTTTATTCCTCCTATAATCCTTACCTTAGGCAGAATTCAATTCAAGAAATATTTTTGGCTCAAATCAAAAGGGAGTTACACATTTTAGAGGTATGGTTTTCTCTAAAGTTTATTTCCTTTATTTTACTTCTTCACTCTCTATTATATTCTTATTATTTGATTAAATAAAAACACCAGTATCCTCAATATACAAGAATTTTTTTCTGAGAATGATTCAAACGACACTTACACACACCTCCGTCTAATAGATACGAACATACTATTTTTGTGTAGGGCGAACTGTTGCCTCACGGAACGATGATTGTTCGATTTTCCCCTACCGCCAATCATGGTGGTCATTATGAAGGAACTTTATTTATATATGATATATATATTGTCTCTATGATACTGTAATTTTTATTTACAAACATACCTTTATGCTTTTCATGATGTGAAAATACAATAATTTCATTTGAGGAAGTGCGGACTACCGCCCCCTCAAAGTGATATTACTCATTCATGCCATACATGGAATGTATAAAGGATGGAGTTAATAAACATATGTAACATATATATCATATGATATTATACTGTAATTATAATATACCTTTGTATCATTTAGTTTTCAATCCTTTAAAATGAAAAAGAAATGAAAGTAGTGTTCATGTGTACGTACGGGTTACCGTCTCCATAAACGGTGCATTTCATTTCTTATCTCCAAATTTTGTGTAATATTATAAATACATATGTATACTAGATATATATGATATTTAAATCATGAATATTATTTTTGAGATAATGGAATTTTGACCACATGTACAATTTGTAATTATAACAAGTTTATTTTTGAATCATGTACCGAATATCGAAAAAATGACCGATATGAACTTAAATAATTATGTAATATTTATAACATGGTAATAAGTGATATAAAATGAATAATAAAGTTGAAAAAGGTTCCGAATCAAGTAAAAATTAACTTAAGTTTATTATTCAGTACAAACAAGGAACATACATGACAAATCCGACTCAAGGTAAGGGAACTTATTAACCCAATTTCCATTCTTTGGGTTAATATTCTAATTTTTGATTATGTTGTGTTATTATTATATAGGAAATAACGTTTTATTTCCTATATTGTATTTATATATTACTTACATGTACTTATTTAGAATACACATAATCAGTCTGTTTTATTTAAAAAATGATCTTTGTAAGGGACTTCATCTCAATCTCCTTTCATTGAGGCATATTTTGTTAATATACACCTCCTTCTTTAATACAGTGTATAATAAAACCCTTTAAATTTTAATTTCATTCAAAGGGAATATTTTTTCTATGAATTGTTTTACTAAATGAAAAAAGGACTGTTTTTAATGTATGCAGCGACAACAACCTCTCTACTGTCGTAACCGTTATTTGATATTTGGATTATTCTATAGGCCTTAATGTTTCCAAAAGGAAATGAAATCTCTTATTCCCTTTTTGGTTGTTTTGGTATTGAAAATGGTATTTTAAATGGATTGAGTATTTCAATATCTTGAAATGATATCTTGTGATTTCAAATGAAATTTTATTAGTGAAATGTTGATATTTTTAATATTTTGTGTGTTATAATTATATAATGGTACTTGGACATTTGACAGGTGGTTACGTGATAAACCAATGATGGGTGGTTATGTGATAAACCAAATGACGGGTGGTTCCATGATAAACCATGGATGGGTGGTTATATTATAACCTCTGATGCATTGGGTATAGAAGTCGACCGTATTACTATTCCATTTAGTGATATGTGTGGAAGTCGACTGTATGGTTATTCCATTTAAGTATGCTTATGTCCCATGTTACCTTTATATGTTATATATTTATTTCTATGGGATTTATAGTAATATTTTGGTTAAAAAAGGGTAATCAATGATCTTATATTCAGTGATGTTTTTTTACTACTTCTTAAAGGTGAAAAGTATTACTTTATGATAAGTTTTTCATTGTTTAAATGTTTTTGAAAGACTAACAGTTTTCATTCATTATGTATCCCTTACTGAGCTTTTTTATGATCATCCCAAGTTTTGAAATTTTTTACACAGGACATAATGAAGAATAAAGTCAAGGATGGGATTAAGGAATAGTTTTGTTGCTAAAACATGAAATGATGTCATATTTTTTTTAAAGATTTTTTGTTTTATGAAAACAAATAGTGAGTAGAAGTGTCTACTTATAATATTCAAGATATTATTTATAAGTTATGACATAATTATCTAAAGCTCTAAACATGAAAAGATCCTCAATGTGAATTAAATTCAAATTATTGATTTATCTCAAGATTAAGTAATGTTTAAGTTTGGGGCCTTACAACTGGTATCAAAGGTCAGTTTAGATAACTTTAGAGGTTAGGGTGTTATTTAAGCATAAGTGACATAACCATAAGGGTTAGCATATTAGAAAGAGTAATAGTTATTTTAGGTAAATTTAATGAGTTTAAGATAACTTGAATAAGTATATCTTAGTGTTTACCCTCCTCATAAGATAGTATATGATGATTTTACTAATATACTCACACAGACCTTTTTGGTTTTAGTAAATGGATGGATCTAGTAGGAACCAATGTAGAAATGGATGTGAAGGAAACTATGAAAATTTTCTGAATGTGAAACCAAATGAAATGGGAGAAACAATGAGAACTCTTATGGTTATTCTTAACCAAATATCTGGAGTCATGATTGACCACTTGAACCTTGGTGATTTTTCTAAGGCATCATACATGCAAGAAACGAATCCCTATGGATTTTCATGTAACAATCATAAAGGTAAGTGTATTCAAAAACCTATGTGTCAAGGATGTGGAAAGAAACACCTAGGAAATTTTTTCAAAGGGACGGGAAGATGTTATAGATGTGGTAAAGAAGGTCATAAAGCAATAACATGTCACGGAAAAAAGAACCGTTCAGTTGAATCCAGGAAAGGGAAACAAGTTCTTTCTGAGGAATCAATTGAATGTTTTAAATGGGGTGTGCATGATCATTACGAAAATATATGTATTACAAAGAAGTTTTGGGAATGGGATCAGTAGAATCGTACAAATATATGTTTACCAATACCTAATTCCATTCTAATTGAAGATGAGGAAACCGAAAATAACCTGTGAAAGGTATGGATTATTTCTTAGCTGATGTTTTGACATTATTGAAATCTTAGGACATTATGCATGATTTTATTTGTAGTAAATAAGAATTAAAGAATAATATGGGAAAACATGGATAAAGGATCAAGAAGAATGTTCGACTATTAAGATGTCTACATTTTAGGAATTGAAGAGTTATGTCGGATCTATGGTGATGATATGTTTAAATTCATTAATGATGGGGTTACTTTTAAAGACTTCTAGTATTTGTAACCCTTAAGTTTGCTATATAAAAATGTTAATTGAAGAAGAATTGTCTTTTATTTTGTGGATATAGTTATAAAGAACCATTAGGGTTTATATGATCCCTCAATTTAAGGAAATTATGGGTTATTAGTTTTTGGGATCAAAAATGTGAAGTATGAAATAACCTTTGAGGTTAAAACATGTTATGGATATTTTTCAGGATTTTATGTCATTTTGTTAATGATATTAGAATTATACATTTTTTAAAAAGGACAACACGTAGACCATGTGACAACACATCGTGTCAGACAAAGCTGTGGGAATCGAACCCACAACCAAAGTGTGACTGAGATTTAACTCTTACCACTAGACTACGTGAAGTCCCTGGTTAGTATGACTTATTCTTTTTAGTTAAATGGTTTTATGGATCAAGAATAAGTTGATTTTGGGGACTTATATTTTATCAAATGTATATCCTTATTATAAGAAAAATATTATTTTGATTAAGTGATAAATGTTATTTTGGAAGACGTTCGCTCTTTTTGGATCACTATATGCCTAAGTAAAATAGAATACTTGGGATTTCATTTGAGGAGTAATAATAGAATTTTATTTTGGAAGAATCTATGTTTTTATTGTGGTCTTATAGTGATTCAGGTTATTAATGGAAATAATTAACCTATCTCAGAAAATATGTGATTAGGTTAATTACTTTTCATTATGAGACTTTAAGACTAGTCGATGTTATTTGGAGATAAATGTTAAGATTTATCGTGGAAGACTATGTGATCAAATTCTTCTGAGTTTTGGGTTTGAATCTTATTTTGGATTATTTTGAAGAATTTTAAGGACATTTGTTTATTGAATGGTCTTTTTTGAACTTCAGGTATTGATTCACTACGAGGAAAATATCTTTTTATGACGGGTTGTTTGCGACGGGATTAATTCCTGTCGCAAATAGCTCATCCCACAGGTTATTCGCGACAAGGGATTCTGCCAGTCACAAATAATTGGTTATTTGCGATGGGATTTGGGGTCCCGTCGCAAAATTTTAGGAGCGGTTTGCGCACCAAACCGTGGGATGGTTATTTGCGACTGGGGAATCCCCCCATAGCAAATAGCGAGTCGGTCGGAGGGTATTTGTGATGGGTCTCATCGCAAATACCTGGCAGCACTAAATAGGTTTTTGCGACGGGATGTTGTCCTGTCGCAAAAAGTGTGTCGGCAGGTACCTTTTGCGACAGGTACCCGCCGTAAATACTCTTTTAACCGCCGACTGTAATTAATGCGGGTTAAGGTTTTTGCGACGGGACTCGTTGCAAAAAATATGATTTGTGACGGGTAAACCATCGCAAATAGTCTTGTCCCAACTAATCCAACCTATATATACCCCCATCCATTTTTTCAATTCATCCTCTCAATTCTCACTTTCTCCCTCTTTGAACTCTATTTTCAGAGTGAAAATTTGTGTGAGTTGGTTTTTTTTCACGAAGAAGTTGTGAAGTCGTCAACATCAATAGGAGATCAAGTTTAAAGGTATTTATATTTTATTTAATTTAGTATTTATTACATTTTTTTATGTTAATTTTAATTATATATTATTAGTTCTAATTAAATTAGATTTAAATTGTTTTATTATCAGTATTTATTTGTAATAATAAATTGAAATTATTAGTACTAATTTTTAATAATTAGTAATAAATAAGAAGAATTAGTAAGAAATAGGAATAATTAGTACTAAATAGGAGTAAATAGTAATAAATAGTAATAAATATGAATAATTAGTGATAAATAGGAATAATTAGTAATAAATAGGAATAATTAGTAAAAAATAGTAATAATTAGTAATAATTAGTAATAAATAGAAATAATTAGTAATAAATAGGAATAAATAGTAATAAATAGGAATAAATTATAATAAATAGGAATAAATAGTAAAAAATAGGAATTAATAGTAATAAATATTAATAAATAAGAATAAATAGTAATAAATAGGAATAAATTGTAATAAATAGGAATAAATAGGAATAAATAGTAATAAATAGGAATAATTAGTAATAAATAGGAATAATTAGTAATAAATAGAAGTAATTAGTAATAAATAGGAATAATTAGTAATAAATAGGAATAATTAGTAAAAATTAGGAATAATTAGGAATAAATATGAGTAAATAAGAATAAATAGGAATAAATAGTAATAAATAGTAATAAATAGTAATAAATAGTAATAAATAGTAATAGTTAGGAATAATTTGTAATAATTTGTAATAATTAGTAATAATTAGTAATAAATAGCAATAATTAGCAATAATTTGTAATAATTAGTAATAATTAGTAACAATTAATAATTATTAATAATAAATAGGAATAACTAATAATAAATAGGAATAATTCGTAATAAATAGTAACAATTTGTAATAAATAGTAATAATTAGTAATAAATAGTTATAAATAGTTATAATTAGTAATAAATAGTAATAATTAGTAATAATTAGTAATAATTAGTAATAATTAGTAATAATTAGTAATAATTAGTAAAAATTAGTAAAAATTTGTTATAATTCGTAATAATTAGTAATAATGTGTAATAATTAGTAATAATTTTTAATAATTTGTAATAATCAGTAATTAATAGTAATAAATAGTAATAAATAGTAATAAATAGTAATTAATAGTAATAAATTTTTATAAATAATAATAAATAGTAATAAATAGTAATAAATATTAATAAATAGGAACTAATAAGAATTAATTGGAATTAATAGTAATTAATAGTTTTTATTAGGAATAAATAGGAATAAATTGGAATTAATAGGAATTAAGAAGAATTAATAGGACTTAATAAAAATTAATAGGAATTAATTTGAATTAATAGGAATTAATAGGAATTAATAGGAATAATTAGGAATAATTAGGAATAACTAGGAATAACTAGGAATAATTAGGAATAATTAGGAATAGTTAGGAATAATATCAATTGTAATAACTTGTAATAACTTATAATAAATTTTAATAACTTGTAATAACTTGTAATAACTTGTAATAACTTGGCCTAATTTCCAGTGGATTGAGGACACTCCTTTTACCCGATGACTCTTCTTCTTTTAAATTTCACCGACTCAAAACATTATGAAAAGTATGCTTCTACATATGCATATCCAATCTCGTATGCACGAGTTGGAATATGCATATTTGTAGGACAACATTTTTCATAATGTTTTCAGGTGGTGACAGTTGTAAGAAGATGATTCCTCGACGAAAAGGGGTCTCTTTTGTCTGACATATCATTTACTTGCATCTTTCTCACACTAAAATCACAATGAAGAATCTTCTCGGAAGTACGCTTATACATTCTCATATGCATGAGAATGAATATTTGTACCTCCGAGTAGATAATTCATTGTGATTTCAGTGAGAGAAATTTGCAAGTAAATGAGTCGTCGGACAAAAGAGTAGTGTTCAATCCACTGGAAATTGTGTCGCCCAAAATTAATGGTAATTATTAATAATTAGTTGTAATTATTTATCTTTTTTTAAGATAGTGTTTTTATAATTTTAAATTATTAAAAAATAGTGATGATTTTATATTTTGTAGAAAAATATGGAACAAGGAAGTCGACATCAATCATTATTAGATGATCACATTTGGATAAATCAGCGCAGAAATCCAAAAATTTCTGGTTTAAATCCTGTATATATTGAGGGTGTTGAAGCTTTCTTATCATTTGCATCATCAAAACCATAATATGTTTCAAAAGGAACAATTAAGTGTCCTTGTAAAAAATTTGCTCTGAGAACATTTGACACATTTGACAAGGTTGGAGGACATCTCTTGCAGTTTGGTTTTCAACTAGATTATGTTTTTTGGTATCAACTTGGTGAACATAGTTCTAGAGAAGATATTAATAACATGATTCTGGATCCATCATGGTTTCAAAATTTAGTACATGATGTTGCAGGTCCATCTGTTCAACAAACTGAAACTCAAGATGATATTGATTTAACTCCTGAGTTAGCACCATCTGAATTTTATGAGTGGTTGAGTTCTGCTAAGGATGCATTATATTCTGGTTTCAAGATAAGAAAATTATAAGAGGTTGCAAAATTTATGGCTATTAAATAAGATAATTCAATTTCAAACAACTATTTTGATCAGATATTTTATTTGGTTAAAACACAGTTACCTGAAGGAAATGTGTTGCCTGTAAATTACTATTAGAGAAAGAGTTTGGTTCGTAATATGGGCCTTAGTTATTAGAAGATTCATGCATGTTAAAATGATTGAATCTTATATTCTAGTGAAAATGAGTCATTGGATAGTTTTCCAAGATGTGGACAATCGAGGCATAAATATGCTCAACCAGGGAAGTCTGGATCGATTCCTGTAAAACAGTTGAGATATTTCCCCCTTACACCCAGGCTGCAATGTTTAGTTATGTCTCAGAACACAACGTTAATGATTTCATGGCACAAAACCAATATTTCAACTGATAAAAGCTTGAATCATCTATCTTATGGTGATTCATGGAAACATTTTGACCATCTTCATCCGTCTTTTTCTTTAGAATCCCAAAACATGCGATTGGGTTTTTCTACTGATGGTTATGCTTCCAATTTGGGTAGATGTGTTAAGAATGGTCATATTAATGGATTAAAAATTCATGATTTTCATGTTATAATGGAAAGACTTATGCCGATTAGATTCAAAGGTTTTTTTAATTTAAAGATTTGGGATTCAATAACAAACATATCATATTTTTTTCGAGACATTTGTGCAGCGACAACAGACTACGATGCGCTAAGAAAACCGGAAGAAGATATTACTGTAATTATATGTAAACTAGAAAAAATATTTATATCAAATTTCTTTGAATCAATGGAACATATGATATTACATTTTCCACATGAAGCTAAATGTGGAGTTCCAGTACAGTTTCGATGGATGTACCCATTCAAGAGATGCATGCAGAAATTGAAGAAAAAAGTACGTAACAAAGCATTAGGTGAAGGCTCAATTGTTGAAGCTTATTTTCAAGAGGAAATTACTTTTTTCTGCTCTCATTATTTCAAATTTGAATATCCCTAAAAAACTGCATGGGATAGAATGAGGGAAATGTTAATGACGAAATGGACAATCAAATATCAGTTTCTAATCAGCCTAATCTTAGCTTCGGTGGAGTTCATGAACGATGGATTTCAGACGATGAACATCACAGAGCTCATATATATGTTCTGCTCAACTGTTGTACTATGAGTGCTTCGATCAATTATTCTATAATTTATGTTACAGTATGTAAACTTATTTTTTTTATTTTATATGATAATCATATCAAGAAACAACTTTCACAAATTATCGCAGTTGCTCTTGAAGAACTCAAACAAAAAAAATTCTCAATGGTTTCAAAAAATGGTAACATAAATTATTGATGGTTTAATATCAATTCAGTTTATTATTTATTATATTGATAATTGTTTTAAAAAAATTCAGGTGTCTCAATATGCTGATAAAACTGATAAGCGACTGTGTATATTGAGTAACCCATCATCAAAAATGGTTAAATAATATAATGCATATGTGGTGAATGGTTTTTTATTTCATACACGTGCATATGGGGAATCAAAAAAAAACAATTAACATTGGAGTTTCATTGAGAGGATCGCATCATAGAGAAACTGGATTTGACTTTTATGAAATTCTCAATGAAATTATTGAGCTATGTTATCTAGGATAGAATTACATAATGATGTTTAAATGTCGGTGGTTGGATACTGAGAGAGGCTTTCATGTTCATCCAACTCATGGAATCGTTGATATTAAATATAAAAGTATTCTTGTAGTAAATGAACCATTTTTACTGGCTCAACAAGAACATCAAATTTATTACGCAAAGTACTGTGTTACTTCAAGATACCTGAGTGATTGGTGGAGCATAATAAAAATGAAATCTTGGGGAAATCAGTTTACTCAAACAGAATGAGGTTCTTCTAAAGTGGAAGGAATTTAAATTTTTCAAGAGACTACTCAAAATCCATATTTTTTACAAAGATATGTGAATATCGATGATGACACCCCACAATTTAGGGTTTACAGTGACGAAGATGTTAATGATGTTACAAATGAATTTGAAATGACAATATATGATGAAATTGAAACTCATATGGATATTGATGATGTCGAGGAGGAATATGAATACATTGACATCGTCAGATATGAAGATGATGATGAAGGTGAACATTGACATAGTTAAATGTTGGTTATAATCATAACTAATATATATCTATATATAATAGTTATTTTTAACAATTTTTTAACAACAATAATTTTTTGTTTTAGATGGATACTAATCTATTTCGTGAGTTATAGGAGGTTGAGCTACCTTTGGATAAGGGGGATTTGGGATCATCTGACCCTCATCCTACTGTCGGTTCAGGGGGTACGTGGAGGGGGCACGGTCTTGCGCAACTGATGATTCCTGACCCTATCCCTGAGTGACGTCCACGTCTTGGCTTCAATCCACCACACGGAGGTATGGTAACCTATATATTTTAGTTATCTTTCATTAATTTATTTATATATATACTGATTGTTTGATTATTTATTTATTTTTCACAGTTTTGAGCATGTAGCTATTGGACAAGGGAGCACTATCTTGCACAATTATTTTTCACAGCCATGGATCACATGGGAACAGATTCTCATTGATGTGCAGCTCAGCATGTTCAATAATTGGATGGTACGTAAATAAATAATATTTATTTTGAAATTTATTTTTTTAATAACTTGATATTATAAATTATTTGTAGGTTTTGTGGTATCCCATCGATGATAGCATGTGTGATGTTATCCACACAGCATGGGTGACGTCTATGCGTGACCGTTTTCATCAATTTTTGAAAATTTTGAGAAGGAAGACCATTAAGAAAGTATGAGTGACATATTTTGATGAGTCTTGTGGATCCCACTGACCAGAGTACATTGCATCTCATGTTTGGGATGGATTATGTTTACACTAGTTGTGTGGTGGATTTCAGAGGAGGTCTTCAGTGGGTCAGTAGAACTGGGGGAGACAGGAGGTGACACATTGAGCTAGTAGCCGTACATTTAGTATGCATAGAGAGAATCTCGTAAGTATCTTTTTTAAATATTTTATAAAAATTTAAATATAAACATTTTATTTTATATTTTTATAGGCAGTCGAGCATCCCGATATTACGTAGTACGACGTTTATTGGAGGATGTATAGTGATCCAGCCACTGGAGAGATTAGAGGTGATCTCCAGTGTCGGATTGTGGTTAGTATTATTATTTTTTGTTTGAAAATTAACCACATATAATATTTTTACAATTTTAATTTTAAATTGCAATTGAAGGAGTCATATGAGCCTACGAACTCTGAGACATAGGCTGGGAGTCTGGATAAGGCGACTAATCAAACCAGTGCCCACCATTTTGATGAGGCGGTATGGATGCAGGCAACTCATTATGGCTTTAAGAAGGGCCAAGTAGTTGGTATCGGCTCTCATGTGACTCCTGGTACTTATTATGGTACTCATGCGATGTCAGCATCCAGCTCGAGAGGAGCTCGTGGAGAGGCATCATATTCTACCTCACAGTATTAAGAGCAGTTGTGAACTAAGGCTTAAACTATAGAGAGTTTACAGAAGCAGCATGAAGAGATGTGTCAGCAACAGTAGCATCAAGATGAGGATATGCGTCGATGGCAGCAACAGCATCACGAGCAAATGAAGTACATACATAGTCTGACTCGTAGTTTAGGGATGGAGTTTCCTCCACTATCTCCCACAGCTCCTCCACCTCCTCTAAAAGACGACCCCCAGTGATTTTTTTTATGTTAAAAACATTTTAATTTAAGATTTGTTGTAATATGAACTATTTACAGTTTCTGTATTTTATATTGGTGCGAATATTGCAAAATTTAATTTTTTTATTTTTAATATTTTATTATTTATTATTACTATTATATATGTTAATGTTTGTTTATTTTACTAATAATAATAATAATAATATTTTATGATTACTTTTTATATTTTTTTGTGAATATTGAGAATTTTAATATTTTAATAATATTAATATTTTTTTTCATTAATCATAAATTTATTAAATATATTTTTTAGTATTATATTTTTTAATGTTTTTTTATTTTACTAATAATAATAATAACAATATTTTATGCAATTTTTATATTTTTTTGAGAATATTGAGAATTTTAATATTTATTTAATTTTTTATTATTTTAATAATATTAATATTATTTTTTCATTAATTATAATTTTATTAAATAATTTTTTTACTTTGGTTATTATTTGAGATGGGATCTATTGCGATGGGATCCCATCTCAAATAGTTTAAATATATATTTTTAAATAGTATTTTCAATGGGACCAAGTGCCCATCGCAAATACTATTTGCAATGGTCCCATCACAAAATTTTTATTTATATATATTTTAAAATAGTATTTCCGACGGGACCAAGCGCCCATCACAAAAAGTTTATTTATATATAATATATATAATCGGAGACTTTGCGACCGTGAAGTTCCCTGTTGCAAATATCATTTTTTCAATAGGCCCATCGCAAAAAATGGTATTTGCGACGACATTTTCTACAACGGCCTATTTGTGATGGGACCCCGTTGCTAAAGCTTATTTGGGATGGGATCCCGTCGCAAATAACTCATTAAAATAGCATAAATTCTAGTAGTGATTGTTTAATTTTGGAGATTAAGAGTTGTATTTCTTTTTATAAAGGATTATCCTTTTTTACGATTATCTGAACTTGAACTAACCATCACTACTACAAATAGGGCTTTTAAGAGCACTAAAAACCGCCTTTAATAGTGCTAGAAAAGAACTGTTAATTTCATCAAAGATAAATGCAGTCCCCTTTATCAACACTAAAAATAGCACTGATAAAGGGTCCCCTTTATCCGCACTAAAAAAAGTAGTGATAAAGGTACCCCTTTATCAGCGCTTGTTTAGCGTTGATAAAGGGTCATCTTTATCAGTGCTATTTTGAGTGATAATAAAGTCCCCCTTTATCAGTGTTGTTTTGAGCGCTGATAAATGTCTAATATATCAGCGCTCCAAATAGCGCTCATAAAGACCCCCTTTATCAGCACTATTTTGCGCACTGATATAATACATATTTATCAGCGCTTAATTAGAACTGGCCATTTTGCCTGAGAAAACCCAGCACCTACACAACACCTGCACACCTAAGACAACACCTGAACACACAACACAAACAACACCTACACACAAACAAATCATAGAAGAACAAAACAACACGCACAATAGTTTCCCAAATAATGCTATATACATTTATATGAAATCATGAATACAAAAAAAAACACTACTATATAAATTTCAAACAATGTTTAATATGGTTACAATTACAATTATCCGTTAAACTGTTAAAAACATTAATGTTTCAACCTTTTTTCATCTGTGATCCCCTCTCAAAAATTGTCATCCATAGTATTAGTTGTCGAACAAAGCATTCGAAATCAGGAAAAAAATTGACCTATATAAGAAAATAGATATTATGTTATTAATACAGTAATGAAATAAATTAAACATTAATATGAAAGAATATATTAATAAAATGTCAATCGTTACCTGTTACAACCTTTACTTGTCCATATTTCCTTAGATTGAATTAATATTTTATAAGAGGCTCAACATTATTCATTGACTTATAAATATTTTTTTGTTAATATTACATGGATGAGAAATGAAGAGGATGAATTGTCAACAACAACATGGAATTCTAAAGGTTTCATTTATTGACAATAAAAAAGGGAGGAATCTCCATAGGTTATACAATATGACACATACATGATGGTGTATTCAATTTCATAGGAATATTCAATTTTAGAATAAATTATAACATTTTCCTAGTGATAAAACCATCCTAGATAGGTTATAAAACTAATAGTGACATATATTAGGAGCCTCTAAGAGTGTACTCTCCCATGTCAGGTCAAAGGGAATGAGTGCTAGCATGTCTACATCAAACATCAGGTCCAACCCTGCTTGGACCCTAACCACTTATGCCTTTCCAAGGACCCCATACAATATCTAAGGTCCCATTGAAGGTATGGAAGGAATGTATTTCTCAGTTTTAGAGAGGTCCTGATGAGAACCTACACAATTATATAGGCCATGGTCATATTGGTTCACCTTTCTCTTGAACTTATAGTTCTTTAGTTTGGTTATCCAGACCCCCTCCCTCCCCTCCCCAATACAGCACCCCTAGATAGCCCCCTCCCTACCCTTGGATAGCCCCCCCCACCCACTCTACCTATAGCCCCCTCCTTCCTCCTATACATCCCCCTCCCTCCCCTCATATCCCCCCTCCCTTTCCCTAGACATCCCCCTTCCCACCCCTTATACATCCCCCTTCCCACCCCTGTACATCCCCCCCTCCCCTTCTGGGCACCCCCACCCCTGGACACCCCCTCCCTCTTGGACACCCCTCCTTCCTAGACACCCCCATCCACCCTCCCACCTGGACACCCCCTCCCTCCTAAACACCTCATCCCTCCTAGTTCTTTAGTGTGATTAGCCGGACCCCCCCCCCCCCCCCTCCCCTCCCCAAGACAGCCCCCCTGGACAGCCCCCTCCTTACCCCTGGACAGCACCCCCCCACCAGTCCACCTGTAGCCCCCTCCCTCCCCTACAGCCCCTCACATTCCCTGGACACCCCCCTTACCACTCCCCCTATATCCCCCCTCCCTTTCCTTGGAAAACCCCCCTCCCCCTCCCACCCCCTAGAAATAAAGTATCAGACAATCCTAAAATGATGTTAGTACGAAAGGGATGAATCCACTGTATACCCCTTAATAACATTATTTATCCAACTATATTTTCATCATCTATTTGATAATGGAATAAATATTATTCAAACACCATTATTCACTAATATGAATTATAAAATCATATATAATTTTATAAATATCCTAAGTGTACTAAATTTCAAATCCAACATGGTTTTTAATATTGATCAGTCCATAATCATAAACAAATAATCAAACTCCACCCAACTCCATCATCTTTTTTTCATTTACCTAACTTCCTCCATCGCATTGGGTATAACGAGAGCTAGAACAAGGGATAAATAATGGATTTTATGAGGTTATAAAGAGACATAAATATCATTAGAGAAATTTATTTGCCTCCAAACCAAACATGAATAAACTTTTCTGCCTCCTCTCAATTGAATAAGATATTTAAAATTACAAAATTTTATTGGACTACTTAGTGTCCTCCCTGGAAATTCAGGAACATGGATTTGTACTCCAATTTCATGATTTTTGAAGAGATATAGTTTAACAAACCAATAAAAACACCAAAAAAATAATATATTGGAGGAATGTGAATGAAATTTCATATAACATTAACAAAAATTTAATTTAAAAATACATAAACTAGAAACATAGAGATCCTATGACACAATATTTGGATGTCAATCCTATGTAAAGTGGGAGAAGGGATATATATATATAAGTAGCAAGGATACATCTTTTGGAATTCAGTATTTGGTAAAAAAATATCATTCTGTAGATTTCATCCACATACCAGGATTGAGGGTCAAAATTGATTCAATTGAGAGTGTTCTCACAACTCTTCTAGATCAAAAATTATTCCTTCCATCAAACTCATATATCATCAGTAATTTTTTCAGAATATTTATTTTACTACAACATTGGTGTAGAGAACAAGTGTGTTTCTTAGAAATATAATGTGAGAAAGGTAAACGATTCATATGTTGGGTGTTTATGAATTTAAATAAGATATATTGGGCCTCAAATTGAACTAGAATATAATTCTTGGGCATTTACATGGGCTTGGAATTGGTTTGGTTGGTTGGAACATTTGATGCCTCACTACGAACCCACTTCAGGCTACTTTAGAAGCGATCTACCCATTGTATATTATCAGTATTGAATGGAATTGAATGGATCTCTACCTGGAAACCCCCTCCCTCCTAGACACCCCCTCCCTTCTGGATAAACCCCCTACCTCCCCTCCTAGACACCCCCTGGACTCCCCCTCCCTTTTGGACACCCCCCCCCCCCCACTCCTGGAAACCCCCTAGACACCCCCTCCCTCCTGGACACCCCCTCCTTCCTGGACACCCCCACCCACCTAGAGACCCCCCTCCCACTTGGACACCCCTTCCCTCTTGGACACCTCCCTCCCCTCCTGGACCCCCCCCCCCACTCCTGGACACCCCCACCCACCGTCACACCTAGACACCCCCTCCCTCCTAGACACCCCTCCCTTTTGGACAGACCCCCTCCCTCCCCTCTTGGACACCCCACTCATGGACACCTCCCTGGACACCCCCTACCTTTGGGACACCCCCACTCCTAGACACCCCCTCCCTCTTGGAAACCCCCCTCCTTCCTGGACACCACACCCACCCTCCCACCTGGAGACCCCCTCCCTCCTAGACACCCCTCCTTCTTGGACACCTCCCTCCCCTCTTGGACACCCCCCACTCCTGGACACCCTCTCCCTCCTGGACACCCCCCACCCACATATAAGGGAAACTAATTAGAAAATTGAAAATCCAGGATATTGGTTCCCATAATGCTTTTAATATTCTCATGAGTGGACTGAATGACTATGCATCGGTCTACCTCCACACTTTCGACCAGTGTAGTCCAATGAACTATATCCTCCTCAGCTTCAATTCTTGAATTCATTTGTATCATAGGAAAGATAAAATTTAGATTAATTATGAAAATGGAGGATTTTGGGATAAAAATGGACTTGAGTAAGAAAGTGGAACATGACTAATTAAAAATATCATATTAAGTGCATGAATTGTTCAAAGTCATGTGATCACATGACCATAATAGGATCACATGATCAAATGAACCTAGGAAAATTATAATATTACATGACCCTTAAATCATTATGTGATCATGTAAATAAGATGAGAATACATGAATCATGGTTCAAGTGAATTACCTTAATTGATTATGTGATTTGTTTATGTGATTTGATAATGTGATGAGATCACATGATCAGTTCACATGAAGCATTCATACAAAGGAGATTATGTGGCACGATCACATGACGAGGCTTATGTGAATTATATAAAAAAACCTACGATTTATCATAGAGCTATGAAATATTGAGTCATTAGTGAAATAGATTTCCCATTACCTCTGTGATTGAGCAGACACAACGTCTTTGCCCTTCCTACAAAGGCATGTCACATGGACAGAAATATTCTAAAATAAACTAACCTTGCAAGGAATAATGAAAATCAATTCAACATTTCATTATATAAATTTTCATTAAAATAGACATATTATATTGTAACATTACCTTTACATATTTATAAATGGTTTCTTTGGTCCAGATATAAGCTAATAACAAAACTAATGATTCTTTATTCACTTTACTATTGATAGTTAACTATTGCTTACCATAGCATTTGATCTCAACTTCCGATTTAGCATCCCTATGATTCTCTCATCCGAGACCATCTCTATGATATCATCATTCAGTGTTCACGTTTCCTTCTCTTCTTGCACCCATTTACCTAGTAAATGGGTGTAGGAAGAGAAGGAAAAGTAAAAGCTTAATGATGATATCATAGAGATGGTGTCAGATGAGAGCATCACAGGGAAGCCAGATCGGAAGTTCAGATCAGATGTTATTCTAAGCGGTAGTTAAACCAACATTAGTGAATAATCCTTAGTTTTTTTATTAAATTTTTTAGTTTTGCACAACCAATATTCATCCAACACACTACATTAGTAGAAAAAACTGCATAAATGACCAAAATAAAGAATATAAATGATCCATTCCATAATAGTTTAGGTCTAGTGATTTTGGAAACCTAGAAACATGATGAACTAGTTCATAAGAGTCTCTCATTAATTTACACTTTACTAGAAAGACAAATCATTTCTAAAACCATTCTTCATAACCTAAGGATATAAAACATAATAAAGGGTGATCATATATGCTCAATAAGTTTAAATAAGGGATATATCAATTATCATATAAGGATAACATAAGTAGTAGGAATTCACCTTCAACCTATTTGTGTAAAATCTTCCATCAGGTATGCTACCCATTCGTTTCTAAACACATCTATATCATCTTGTGAATATGATTTTTTGAGATAGTCATGGTAGTACTGAAAAAATATAAATACAAAAAGGATTAATAAATATTTTAAATTAAATCTTAATTATGTTTGAAAATACATCTTCAGGGATGCTAGTTTGTTGATGAAGTATGATCTATTTAATAAATTTACAAACATAATAACCATAGTCTTTTCTGTTTGTTTGTTTTGGACACTGCAGAAACATCAATAAAAATATGTAATTTGTTTTGATATGTGTTTGGATAGTTCAATGTTATTATATATACCAGGATACTTTTCTAGTTGTATATCTTGTAGGTGTTCTTTTCCTTAGGCCCTGGATTCATTCCAAGAAGTAGAAAATATTGATACACCGCCCTATCATAATAGAATCTTTATTAAAAGATAATATAAATTATATAACTAGATGTTTGGTTCTAAAATTTTGGATCTAGTGTATTAAAAATTAACAAACGCCATCATGTGTGGTAATTTTGTTGCATATCCATGCATTGAATCGAGGAAACAAATCTTTGGAGTATCCAAATTGACTGCAATCAGCATCCAATGCTACCTAAAACACAAAAAGGAATAAGTAATGAAATAAATGAAAATATAGTTGCTATGATTAAATTATAGAGTTTTACCCCTACATCGTTGGTATTAAAAAGAGTCTGTCATCTATAATTTTGTTTTTAAATGATTTTAGCAGGGATGACATTATTGCGTCCTCTTTATCAGAATCTATTTCTTCTTTTCAAGAGGTGATGTGAGGACTAACGAGTTCAAATTTTTGTTCATGGGGAAATCCCTTCAATTTTTTTTCATATATACACCTGCAAAAAATATGAAATTTATTTAGTTATAATTATCATAGTATATCACCTTTTGTAAAATAAAATCATGAAAACATACCTCATGTATACATTTATAACTGAGGTGCCTAGACATTCATACTTGAGTATTTCATTTATTTTTTCATTACTAATGAAATACTATTTTTTCTCTCCGTACATAGTTTTTTCAAAATCAACTCTGTGAGTATTGTCATCTATCAAATTTTTATCCACATTAGCCTGTAATGATATTAACTGTGGATATAGAACGTGCGGGGTAAAGGTGATCTCAATAGACCATTTTAATCGGTTGGTTGATCCTTGAGATAGTTTTGAGCTGATATTTTGTTTCACCCCCTTCTCTTGATTGTTCTGTAATAACATTCATTGGTTCGGACCTTTTTCATTAAATGTTAAAGGTCCATCTTGAAAAATAAATTGGAAATGGATACCTCCATGTCGATGTGTTTTTTACAAGAATTGATGGCCATGTGATGAATGTTCCAACAGCTTGTTCAACCATATGAATTTCTTCATCATCATTTGGAATATGTAGCTCGACACTCAGATCATTATCTATATTAATTGACACTCTAACATGATTTGTTGGAATTTCTCTGTTGTATAGCATGTCGTTCGGCATATTGAACACCATATCCCTCTCTACAAGGCGATAGGTGGGAGTTGATAGATATAAATCATAGTCATTTTCACCCTATAGAATATTAGTACAGGAAAGGTATCAGTGTCTATGTGATTCAAATTTCATAGAAATAATTTTTAGAACATTTATTACCTCAGCTAAGTCAGGTTTTCTAAGGGAATGGATCGCTCAAGGCTGGTGAGGGTGGGGTGGGATCTTCATGCACGAGTTGTTGTTGAGTTGTTTCTTCTCTTTTTCACTCCTCCATCATCTCTCTCTAGTATTTTAATTCATCTTGAAAAATAGATAATTTGTCTTTCATCTTTTTCACTTCCTCAGTTTGATCCTACACTTGTTTTTGTTTCTAAAAATATGTTTGGGGTGTCACCCCAAAACCCGCGCCTCTGATGCAGCAATACTATTCTGGCTTCTTTATGGATGATGAAAGTATGTTTTCATCTAGTACGGGTGTTTTTGATTCTTGTGACTATGTCACATATAAAGTATAGGAAAATAAGTAGTCATTATTATGTAATAGTGATTTAAAGCAAATCAAATTTATATAATGTCATAGTTACACATGTTTCCCACACTTTTTGTGTGTTTTAATCTACCAGTATCCCCTCTTTATTTACACAAGCCTCCTTCCATAGCACATGGCATGAGATGGATATGGCTTTAGATTTCGATTCATCAATCTACATATAAACAAAGAAACATGGTTATGGTTTTGTTTTTTGTCACATAAAAGTATTGTGGTAGATTTAAAAGACGTACCAATTTTTTCTCAAGTGAAGTGTACCCCATCCTTGCTTTACAATAAGGGTACACTGGTTTTTTTTCACATTCATTATTTTCGACACTCAGTTGTTGTTTCATAAATAAATAACTGTCAATCAAAGTGATGAATGCAAGAAATTTAAAACAACGTATTACCACACACAATGTACCTGAAAAGTATGCTTCATATGATGGTTTCTAAATGCATCCCATGGTCGTTGGGATATCAACTGTGCATAAAGAAAATGTGGGTGCGGCTTGATTTTCCCTTCAGCATATTTAAGATGATATTTCATTAAAATTTTGCAAAAGCCTATATGAATCCTTCCTGCAAACTTTTAATACATATTCCTTGTGTGAGGAATCTACTATTAATGCACTCTACAATGGATGAGGAAGAGTAAGTCAATGTTTTAGTATTTTAATTTATATTAATAAATTAAAAAAATGATATCATAATGTTACCGTAATCTCTTCCTACATTAGTTTCTTAATCCCAGTGACAACATGGTGCCATGATTGTATATCAATTGGCATGTGTTGCTGAGTGACAATTCCAATGTATCTACTAAATATGGATTTGTTGGGGTTAACATATTGACCTTGCTTATTCCATCCCACCTCAAATTTGATGCCTTTTGATTTTTTCCTTAAGGATTTTGGCTAACACTGTCAAACTACGGGGATCTTTTTTTTGCGTCGTCATAGTTTCATTTCCTACCATTTCCTCAGAAGCATAATCATTATGTTCCTCCAGATTACTAGCAACGGTATTGGGACCAGCTACAACAGATTGAGAAACCTATTGTACCTCATCACTGGGACTAGCATCAAAAAGTTGAGAAACATGTTGTTTCTCTACACTGGGACCAGCAACAATAGGTTGAGAAACTTGTTGTTTCTCTACACTTGTACTAGAAATAGCGGGTTTAGAGACCTGTTGTGCCTTAGGATTGGGCGCATCAGCAGGTGCAGAAGTCATTATCTACAGAAGTGCTTTAACATTTAATTTAGATTACATAAAAGCAGCAGTGAACAAATAATAACAAAACGTAACACAATGTATATTATAATAAATAAATAACCTGATTATTGAACTCTTTTTTTAAAGGATGAAGAGATTTGACCCCTATATCGACTATGTAAATCCCTTCATTGTGGTCTCCTTTGACATACAAAATGTCATCTATATTGGGACCACTACGAAATGATTGTGAAGTCCCTATGAAAGGGTCATCCTCTATTGAACTTTCATCTGACCCTTCAGTTGTTTTGGTCGATAACAGAACAATTGACCAGTTTCGGTTTGCGGGGTCTATAACATAAAATACTAGTACTACCTGTGATGCCATTATAAATGGTTTGCCTTTCTCCCCTTCCTTACTGAAATCAAATTTCACAAATCCCAATTCATTTATTTTAACAGAACTTCTATTATCAACCCACTTGCATTGAAAACTTGGCACTTGTAATTTCATATAATCCAACTCCCATATTTTTTTGATGATGCCAAAGTATGACATATTCACATAAATTGGATTTAAATCCTTATCACTAGAAACATGAATCGCTTTAGCCACAAGTGTAACACCATTATTTTGCATGGTAATATATTTATCATGTTCATTAGTATAGAATTTATAACCATTAACTACATAATCAATATAACATAATACATACACACTTGCTCCTCCGGCTAGCCATCGAAGTCGTTCTGAAACAGATTCTGTATTTTCATATAATTTCTTAGAAATATAGTCCTGAAACCATCCTATAAACTATCTATTATATGTATTTGATATCCATTTTTCATCCCTAGATGGAATCAGATACCTAAGAATTTCTTTGTGGGTTTGAGCATATGGGTCAATGTCGAAACTATTATGAAAAACATAAAGGTTGGCCTACTCCCAATCTGTAATATTTATTGTGAAAATATCTCTTCCAGAAATTCCTTCACCCTCAACCCGCCCATTGTGACAAGATTTTAGTAGGATAATGTTTTCAACACCAGATAGGTATTCGGTATAGAATTCAATAGCTTCCTCAACAATATATTTCTCCACAATACAACCCTCTGGCCGACTTCTATTTTTGACATTCCCTTTCAAAATCTTCATATACCATTCAATGGGGTACATCCATCTATAATGTACAAGACCACATAGTCAAGTATCTCTCACCAAATGAACCATCATATCAAATAATGTCTGCGGGGAGAAAATTTCCAATTCACATAATATGACGGAAATTTCTCTTTCCATAGTTGGAAAAAATTTCTGCATATAGCTTTGAATAAGAAACCGAGCTTCATTAATGTATGGTGGACATTTTTGGGGAAAATGCAACATAAAGATATAGGAATTAGATATTTCATTAAAACATGGCAGTCATGTGATTTCAGAAACTTTAATTTTAAATCTCTCATTGACATGATGTTCTTGATATTTGATGAATACCCCTATGGAACCTTCAAATCATTCAGGAAGTTTCAAAACAGATATCTCTCCTTCCTAGAAAGAGTGTAAGCAATAGGAGGAAGAAGTGTTCGTTTTTTACCCTTCACTAGTGCCGACTCTTCTCGTATCCTCATCTCAACCATGTCCAATCTAGCCTTAATTCCATCCTTTGTTTTCCTAGGTTCATTTAGCAACGTGTCGATGACACTATCACATACATTTTTTTCAACTTTCACAACATGAAGAAAATGTCTGACATACAGACAATTCCAGTAAGGTAATTCAAAAAAATTGATCTCTTTTTCTAAGTGGTTTTCATAAGGTTTCTTGAAAAAGTTTTACCAAAATTAGTTACCACATATATTACTTTCTCAAATAATTGTTCACCTATTAGTGGAGACGGTGTTGTACATTCTTTGTAAATTCCATCGAATGATGTCATCCAAGATCGGTACTTATGTCGTTGGGATAGAAATCTGTGATGTCCTAGAAACATGGTTTTTGATGAATGTTTCAACCTAATTGACTGTGTACCTTTTTCTCAAATGGGACACCCTTGAGTTCCTTTAATGTTATATCCTGATAAATTTCCATAATAAGGAAAGTCATTTATTGTCCCGTACAACATGGATTTCAAAGTGAAATCTTCCTTTTTGTAAGCATCATACAACATAACACTTGAATCCCATAATAATTTAAAAACCTCGATAAATGGAGCCAAATAAACATAAATATCATTGACTGGTAGTTTTGGTTCATATATAAGCATAGATAACATGATGTATTTTCATTTCATGCATAACCACGGTGGTAAGTTATAATTTTCCATCATAACCGGCCATGTACTGTGACTGCTACTTTGTAAGCTAAAATGAATCAACCCATCTGTAGATAATGCAAGATGAAGGTTTCTTGGCTCATTTCCAAATGCAGGGTACTCATGATCAATTCTCTTCCACTAAGGAGATTTTGTCAGGTGACGTAGTTTCCCATATTTAATTCTTGTATCTACATGTCATGTCAATTGTCCTACAGTCTCCTCACTTCCATATAGGCGCTTAAACCTTGGAATGTTTGGAAATTACCATAAAACTTTAATAGGACTGGAATCATCTTTCTTTTATCGAGAATTACCACACTTTGGATATTCTTTAAGTAATTTGTGGTCCTTGCGAAACAATATACAATCATTCGGGCAGGCGTGTATTCTTTTAGAGATCATACCCATCGAGCATAGCATTTGTTTGGAATTATATGTTTGGATAGGGTGCTCATTATCTTCTGGGAGCATGTCATTAAGGAGAGAAAGTAGTTCTATAAAACTAGAATCACTCCACCTGTTTCCTTCTTTAAAATTATACAACTTCAGTATGGCTGAAAATGCTTTATATTTAGTGCAACCAACATACAATGTCATTTTTTCACAACTCTTTAACTTCACAAACAATTTTGGGCAATCACAAATTTCATCTCCAACTATCCTTGTCATTTCCACAATATGATCTTTATCATCATTCAAATTTTTAATCACATCCTCTATACAATCTTCTTCATTGTTCATGCTTGTAATCATATCAGATGATCCATAAAATGTTGTGTTATCCGAGCCACTACCTACATTCATTTTTTCCCTGTGTTTATTCCAACATGTATAACTTCGATCTATTCTATGACAGATCAGTTGTTCTTCTAACTCCTATAGACTAATCTATCTTGAATAACAATAGCATAAACACAGACAAAGGATTTGAGAAGGGTCAAATGCATGATCTTTTGCAAACTTAATAAACTCTTTCACACCATCTTCATACTCTTTTGTCAACCGATTGGCATTCATCCATTCTTTATTCATATTCATTCTATTTGATATAGTAATATTAATATTTAATAAAATAATTACACAAAATATGTTCAACAAGCTATGAGAATCCCTTGCACTAGAATGTTTTAGTATCCCACATGTGATCTATATGCATTGTTGTAAACTGGTTTTTTTAGTGTTTCTCTAGAAACATAAGGTCTCTAGTCATGAACTATGGTACTAAACTAATAGATGGTATGACATTAAATAGATTTCTTATAGGTGGAAGGATTAATTACATGTTTTTTCATGGTTATTTGACTAGGGTGTCCATAAAGTGTCTCATAGAGTCCTCTAGTGAAGTGGCTTTCAAGGATTCAGTGGAATTTCACTAGTAACAAAGTGGTGGTGCCATAGAAAAGGGGAAAGTTTGGATTGATATTCAATAGTTGAATATCTACAACATGGAAAAAATGGCATACCAATCATGCCAACAACTGCAACACCATACAAACACACAATCATGCTCACAATCGCAACACCATACAAACCAAACAATCGCAATTTCATATTTTGAAAAGCATCCCTTATTCAATTATATTTGTTAATTCAGGGGTTATCAAAAAAGTTTTATCATGCCAGGGTGTTTATTCATTAGTTAATTATATGTAAATTACCAATTTTTATATTCAAATGTTCAATAGGAACTAACCAACATGCAATTCATTTAGTGCGCAAAGAAGGACCACCAACGGCCACGATTTTCAGTGGGCCATTTAGCCCATACATTTAAGATTATAACCATCAATATCAAACAATAATAACATGATAACAAGAGGAAACCAATGAGTTAGAATAGAAAACTCCCTATGAAGGTTTCATTCAGTGCGCAGCAGAGGTACGTTCACGGCAGAGGATAGGCGCGCGACAGAGGAGATTTCCAACTGAAAAGAAAACATAAAATGAGAAATCATATGTTATACCTATCCAAAATAGGTCTAATGAGATTTTGTAATGGTACATGTGTGGTTAAAAAAATTTATTGGTCAATAGTGGGATTTTATTTTTCATCTATGATATCTACTTCCTGTTTATTTATTTTTTGCATATCTACTATTTTTCTATATGTTCAACTTATGAATGAGACATTTCTACTTTTCAGGAGAAATATCATTTTGAATTTACTCTAATTAAGGTGTAAAATATTCCCCATTAATTGTATATTTTTTCTAGGGGATCATTGTTATCCCATAGGGATCATGAATACCTCTTAGGTTAGTAGAAAATCATGTCAGTTGTTGGTTATGATACCATCCTAGGTCGTATCATTACATTTCCAATTGTAATTTACCCATGTCCATTTAAATATAGGATTTGGGGGGGGGGTAAGACACTAATATATATAAGGATTAATAGAGGTAAAAATTATCCTAGGCTCTCCAATACAAGTGATGAAAGATGAAATGTACACTGGGTGAGGAAGAACCACCCAAGAGGAGAGGAAGGGGAGGGTGGCGTAGCGCGGAGGGGTTCTCGACGAGAAAAGGGGAAAAATCCAGTAAAACATAAAAGGTTCAAAGGGGAAGGGGTGGCCTATCCGGGGGGTAGGGGGGCTATCGTGGTGTGGGGGAGGGGGTGTGGGTTGTTCAGGGAGGGGGGCTGCCCAGGTGGGGTGGGGTGGGGGGGTATAGGGGTGGGGGGAGGGGTGGGGGATATCCAGGGGTAGGATGTCCACTATGAAATGAAAATTAGGGATTCTAAAGAGTGAATTATGAGAGGGAAAAATTATTGGGAAGAGTGGTTTGGGTTATGGGTTGAGAAAAAAATAGGGAAAAGGGTAACCTCATTAAAAATAATAAAAAATATCTTTTCATTTCAAGAATAGTGTACATTATGGTGTAGCCTAAGATTATATTACATAGTGAACCCTATTATGTCACATTGTTGAATTACCACAAGGTATACACTGCAGCACTCATCCCCTAGGCAGAACCATTAAATCTTGATCATGAATTGTGATGTGACTACATGCCTCATGGAAGAACATCCACCACCCAAAAAACAATATGGAGGGAATAACATAGCCAACCTCCCACATGATCCAAACCATTAGCATAAGGTGTGTCCCATGGATAAACTCACATACATAAAGGAGGACCTAAAGAGTAATAACCAATCTAACATTCAACACAATCTGAACCACTAAAATAATTTATGTCTTGTAGAAAACCACATATACCCCATGATGTATAGAAAAACATAAACTTTAAAAAATTAGAAAGAATGTTCACCTTGGTGGAGTATTTCTACATTGCAATCCCAAGGTCTCTAGGCCTCATCCTCATCATATATATATATAATAACGATTAAGATATAATGAACAAGCATGAAAGATAAGCCTCATCATAGATCTTAGCTATCCAATGATTGATACCTATCATTGAGCAAGAGGCTATTACATAAGAAACTCATACATGAAAAATCCTAAGTAGCCTCACTAAATGTATCCATCATTAGCATATCCTATAGTTACAAAATATATCATGATGATCCCAAGACCTATAGGTAACAATATATCAACAATAAATCTTTTTATTCATATTTAGTTACCAACCTACACCACCCCATGTATGGATTTCCTTACCCTTAAGGTCATAAGGAATCTACATTATTATTTCCACTAACATCATAATCAACCCCAATCCATGTACTGTACCTATAAGGGTTCTAAGGTATATGTCACAATTTCATATAGCCATGATAAATATTTTCTATGGGATAATCAATACAAACCATGTAATCAACATGATAAAATATTTAAAATAATCCTTGATATATCTCACACAACAACCTATCCACTGGTTTTTCAATCACTAATACCCACCAAGGAATCCACCCAATCTAATGGTCAAGGGATAAATATCTTAAAAGAAAACAAATACCATGGGACATAAGATTTTATCTCCTTACCTTCCATGATCTAATGATCACTCTCTAATCTATTATCTCACTCGGTCTAGTGGTCCACCCTCCAAAAATTATAGACATCCTATACAATGGTTTATACATATTCAGATCAATACCCAGTCTCCTAAGAGTCCTAATATTTCAAACAAGGTGGTTAGAAATCAATAAATTCAATGCATTAAGAATCATCCAAATTGAATACATTTATAAATAAATGATCACCCAATCTCAAATTACCTAGAAAGAAACATCACCTCTCTCTATCACAAAAACACCACATGTATAGAGAACCACCCATTAGTTAGAACAAAACAAAAATGGGAATAATTTGATCATAAGTATTTTATAAAAAAACCATTTCTCATAATGTCCCAAATGAAAAAAAAAACATTTTAAGGGTGAAAATCCAAATAAACTGATTTAAAATATCTTCCAAATCAACTCTTAAGACCAATATTATGAATATAATTTTATAAAACCACATGGGATCCAAAAATCCAAAATAATAACATTTTTAAAAGTGAATGTATATCACAATGTTTACAATATAACTCATATGGGTTAACACACAGTTGTAAAATCTAAAAACCCCTTTAGGACACTTCAAGAACATTACTCACCCCAAAAATATTATTTAGAAATAAATAGGTGTAAATCTCTCATTTAAAAACCTTTATATAGTACTGAATTTGAATTTTTAAAATATTTTCACGCTTTGAAGGCCACTTGGGAATTTTTATATACAATTTGTACTTAACCTATTCCATAATAAGGCATAAAACCTCCTAGAAATCAACATTATTCTATTATATGGAACACACATATAAACAAGATGTATGATTCTTCATTCAATAAAAACTAGTAAACCAAGACACAATATGTCCTTATAAACCATTAAGGGTTACCAAGTAGAAGGGATCGCGGTGGAGGTGGGATCACAGCTGAGGCAGTCGTGGCAGAGGCAGCGGCGGTGGAGGTAGCAGCGGCAGAGGAGGAGGAGGATGGTCGTGACAGAGGAGGAGGAAAAGGCGGCAGTGGAGGAGGAGGAGGATGATGAGGAGGAGGGTTCGTGGTGGAGGAGGGGCCAGGTTCATCTTCTGTGAAGGCTTGAAAGGGTGCGATAGAGGAGGGGCCTATTAGGGTTCTTTTACAAAAACTATTGAAACCTTTATCATCACTAGTTAAAAGCACTGATAAAGATATGGTTTATCAGCGCTAAAATAAAAGCACTGATAAAACATACATTTATTAGTGCTAAAAAAGTGCTGATAAAAAATCTATTTATCAGAACTAAAATTATAGCACTGATAAATACTTATTTTATAAAAGTATAATTTTTATAATTTATTTTTATTCTTATATATTTATTTAAAAGGATATATAGGATAAATATTTATTTATTTATTAATAATTAAAACTATAAATAGTATATATTTATAAATATATTTGTTATTTAATGTAATTTATTATAATCTTATCATTATTTGATTATATATATATATATATAAATATATCTAATTATAATCTTAGAAATAAGTTTTCAATTAAAACATTATATATATATATTTTTTAATTATTAAAAAATATATATTAAATATAAAAAATTGTTTTTTATTTAATGTATACAAATAAACATTATTTTTGAATATAAATATAATAATTTTATATAAATTAATAATAAAAACTTTCATCATCTCTAATAATAGCACTGATAAATGTACCATTTATCAGCGCTAAAAAAAGTGTTGATAAAGGCACACCCCTTTATCAGTGCTTTCTGTTTAGCACTGATAAAGGGAAGCGCTTCCCTTTCCCTATTTTGTGATAGTGCATTTTGGTTTTAGTTAATTTATAAAGATAGGGGAAATATATAGTTCATCTTTTTTGGATTATGTGATTCTCTAGAAGTTGATTCTAGTGCTTTTGATGTGACCAAGTCATCTTGAATACTCATCATTTGGAGAAAATATGAGTTTGTGGTAGACATTTAGTAAAGGATTAAAGTCTACATGACATATAAGTATGCTTCCTTATGTTCTTAGTCAATATCATAACTAAATTACTTAACTTCATGAAAAAAGAACATTAAACAAAAATGTTATCCATTTAATTTTACTACTAGGAAATCAATGACCGTTTAACCCATCACTAGTTTTTGGTTTTCTTATTGTTAACTTTCTACTAATCAGGTTTTCTATCACTCTCTGTCAGAACTTGATGGTTAGTTTCTCTTCCATATCCATGTTTTCCTACATGGAATCATAGTATGGGTTATCTCAGGTGACCTTTTTAATTCTATTTATTTCTTTTAAAGTGATAGTTTTATTTACTATTTTTCCAATGTGGGACTTTCAATGAAGTTTCCAAGCCCAATTTTAAAATTGTGAGGACGTAATTTCCAATAGGGGGAAGGATGTAATGACCTAGGTATTTATAAAATAATACTTTTTCAATTCAATTAATATTTATGAATAAGACATTATTTCTACATTAAAGGTGATTCTTTTTCTCATATCATACTCAACACGCAACAATAGGTTAATTTGAAATCTTACGCTGCACACAACTTCGAGTTATACCAAAAAATAATTTAATATTGTTATTATTTTAAATGGTAGTTAACACCTTGTTGTTGTATTGGAAGGAATGAACAGAATAAACTATATTATGATTTTACATATTTATTAAATGTTTTTACATTTATCCAAGGAATATTAGATATTTTAAATAAGAATGAATCTGATTTTAAGCATAAAATACTCTAATATTTTTAAAAGGTTGTTTTACCTCCTTTTGATGTTAAACCTTTTTTAACTATATTTTTTTCACTTTTATATGTTCTGTCTAAAAAAATATACTTCTTACTTATAATAGGAACATCATAATTTAATTTGGATAAAATTTTGGTTTTTTTCTGATAAAGTTCATTTTTTAATGAATAGTGACAATACTGCATTTTAATTCAAAATTGCATTTTCATCTAATTTATTTATATAGTTATATTGTCATTTTAATTGATTTTAAAGTATAATTGGATTATTATTTTTATAATTTAATTTAATTTTGGTCATTATAATTAAATTCACTTTGAAATTGGACATAAACACATGTCAATATTTTGATAGTTATTACTTCTTAAAAACCTACTTTTTGGTTTTGACAATGGGAATTAATTTTAAATTACTTTTTTTCAATTATGTGTTTTTAATTTGGAAAAATTGATTCCATATTTGGATTTAGGAGGTCCAAATTGTGTAAATAGTCACCTTTTTTTATACATTATGAATAGTAACTTCAGTAATTATTTTATTTACCATGGTTAAATGGTAAATCTGGTAAATAAGGGTAAAAAATAATATTATAATAATATTAAACGACCCAAACGCATGTCCTAATCCTACTGGATGAGATATTTCCGACCATGGTCATCCTTGGGTTGATTTGGGGACCCCATGGAGCCACTTTGATGTCAAAATGAAATTTTATAAGAATAAATTTAAAGTAAAGAAAAATGTAACCTAAACGTGTATCTTTTAGAAAAACAATTTTTATATGGGTTTATATAAGTGTTATTTTCAACTATAAATAGTAATTAGAAATACAAAAATATTTCCTACATCATGGTATTTTATTTATAATTTTTAGAGATCAAATAAATAAATTTTGTTATGACACAACGATGATGTAGTGATTACCTTATTAATGAATTATTTAAATAAATGAGATTATAAATATTAAAATAAATTTATTTTGAAACTTTTTATTCCATGCACGAATTTTAGGAATTATTATTTCTTTTTATATTTTAATTGATGATGTTTTTTTGAAATAATCATGTTTTTATATATTTTTAAAAACTCATGATATGAATAGTATAAAAATTGACATTAATGAGTTTTTAAAACAAATAATATTTTATTAAATGATATAATAGTCCAAAAAATCTAAGCCTCCACCAAATGACTTATATAATGTTTAACATGTCATTAATGAGCCACTTTAGGTTCTATTGGAAATTTATAGTAACTATATTAACCATATAGTATGAATATGCAAGAAGACATGGTAAAAGTCAAATTAGTTAACTAAGGGTTAAAGCTAAAAGATATAGTTAAATGTGTGACCATACTTGTATAAAACCTATTGGTTGACATTTTATTAACCCAAAATGATATTATATTTGAAATAAATGTCTTTGGGAACATTTTAACCTGAAAATCATTTTATAATAAAATAATACTTTTAAATATTCCTAAAGTGCCCCTCATCCCTCTTATAAAAGGGCATTAGCTATACCCATTTAATCACATCTCTAAAAACCCTTGGATCATAAAAAATATGCCCAAATAAGTTTCAAACATCCCTCTATTCCTCCTAGAATCCTTGCCTTAGGATGAAGGAAATTCAATAAATCCTTTTGGCTCAAATCAAAAGGGAGTTACAAGTTTTAGAGGTAGCGTCTTCTCTAAAGTTCCTTTCCATTATTTTACCTCTTCACTATATATTATATTATTATTATCTTATTACATAAAAAACATTATAATCAATATAATAGGATTATTTTATGAGAATTATTCTAACTACACTTACACACACCTCTATCTAATGGATACAAACATACTGTTTCTGTGTAGGGAAAACTATTGCCTCACAAAACGATGATTGTTCGATTTTCCCATACCACCTCTCATGGTGGACATTATGATGAAACTATATTTATATATGATATATATTATATTTATATTGTCTCTATGATATTATAATTTTTATTTACAAATATACCTTTATGCTTTTCATGATGTTTAAATACGATAATTTCATTTGAGGAAGTGCATATTACCGTCCCCTCAAAGTGATATAACTCATTCATGCCATACATGGAACATATAAAGGATGGAGTTAATGAAATTATGTAACATATATATCATATCATATTATAATTTAATTATAATATACCTATTTATCATTTATATTTCATTCCTTTAAAATGAAAAATAAATTAAAGTAGTGTTCATGCGTACGTACATCTTACTGTCTCCATGAACGGTGCATTTAATTTATTATCTACAAATGTTATGTACTATTATAAATAAATATATATACTGGATATATATTATATTTAATAATTACTATAATTCTATATATAATGGAATTTTGACCACATGGACAATTTTTAATTATAACAAGTTCATTTTTGACTCAAGTACCGAATATTGACAAAACAACCGATATTAAATTAAATAATTATGCAATGTTTATAATGTTGTAATAAGAGATATAAAAGGAATAAGAAACTTTAAAAGGTTCTTAAGAAAGTATAAATTAACTTGAGTTTATTATTTAGGAAGAACAAGTAACATATGTGACGAATTAGACTCAAGGTAAGGGAACTTCTTAACCCAATTTCCATTATTTTGGTTAATCTTATACTTTTTGATTATGTCATGCTATGATTATGTAAGAACTAAATGTTTATTTCATGTATTTTATTTATAAATTACTTATGGGAACTTATAGTGAATACACATAATCAATCTATTTTATTTACAAAATGATCTTTGTAAGGGACTTCATCTCAATCTCTTTTCATTGAGGCATATTTTGTTAATATACACCTCCTTCTTTTATAAGGTGTATAATAAAACCATTTTACTTTTAATTTAATTTAAAGGGAACATTATTTATACTAAGAGTTTTACTAAACAAATAAAGGAATGTTTTTAACATATGCGGTGATAACGACCTCTCTACCACCGTACCAGTTATTTGATATTTGACTTCCTCTATAAGCATTAATGTTTTCAAAAGGAAAGAGAAATCTCTTATTCCTTTTTTTTTGGTATTGAATTTTTTTTTGAAATGGATTGAGTATTTCAATATCTTGAAATGATTTATTATGACTTATAATGAAATCTTATTAGTGAAATGTTGATATTTTCAATATTTTATGTGTTATGATTATATAATGGTACTTGGACATTTAATGGGTGGTTACACAATAAAACAATGATGGGTGGTTATGTGATAAAAAAAATGATGGATGGTTCCATGATAAACCAATGAAGGGTGGTTACGTTATAACCTCCAAAGCATTGGGTATATAATTCGGTCGTATGGCTATTCAATTTAATGATATGTGTAGAAGTTGACTGTACGGTTATTTTATTTAAGTATGTTTATGTCCCAGGTTACCTTTATATGTTATATGTTTCTTTATTTTGGATTTATGGTAATATTTTGGATATAAAAAGGGTAATAAATGAGATTATATTCAGTTATGTGTTTTTTCTACTTTTTAAAGGTGAAAAGTATTAATTTATGATAAAGTTTTCATGGTTACATGTTTTTGAAAGACTAAGAGTTTTCTTTCATTATGTATCCCTTACTGAGTTTTTTATACTCATCCCATGTTTTGAAATTTTTTTCATAGGACATAATGAAAAATAGAGTCAAGGATGGGATCAAGGAATAGTTATGCCGTTAAAACATGGAACGATGTCATATTTAGTTTTAAAGAGTTTTTGTTTTATGACAAAAAAGATAGTGAGTAGAAGTGTCTACTTGTAATATTCAATATCTTATGTATATGTTATGACCTAATTATCTAAAGTTCTAAACCTAAAAAGATCCTCAATGTGAATTAAATTCAAATTATTGACATATCTCAAGATTAAGTAATTTTTATGGTTGTGGAATTACAACTAAGATGGTTTGGGGAGTGAAACCATTCCTGTAACATGGCCTTGGAAGTGATGCCTTTACTACTATAGAAATAATTTTATATTTTTATGTGTTTTCCACAATATCATGTATTAATCCTATATTATGATTTTAGGGATTATTCTCTTGATTCCCTTATGATTAATGTCTTATGAACTGAAAATATTTATTTCATGATTCATGTTTATGTTCTTTGATATGCAGGGTATGATATTCTAATTCTATGATAAAATTATAATACCCTTATGCTAATGTTTATGCTTACATATCTCCCTTTTGTACCCTTATGGAGCATCTCATATCACCCCTATTTGCATTTAATTTCCCCATTTTATGAAGATATGTATTATGTATGATGTGTCTAAGAAGGGTTATAGTCATAATAAACCTAGTGGGAGATAATTTAGCTCAACTATATACTATTTTCCAAGATTCCATGTTTTGAAAGGCACTAATATAATATGGTCTTTATGGTTCTATTTGTGTAATTTATTAAGTATTCTATAAAAATGATATAATGTTAATATATGTTAATATAGGGTCTCTATAGTTGGTATCAGAGAAAAAGTTTAGTCAAAATTTGGAAACTACGATGAGAAAACCTTAGTGGGATCCTTAAGAACATTTCTTTAAAGATAAGTCTAAGGATGAGTCAAAGTATAGGAAAATTTCCTAGAATTTTGGGAAAGGATAGAGTAAGTGGTTTCCTATAGATACATCCCTTTCTAGATACGAAAATTGGATGTGTCTATGGAACATATATATAAAGGGGTAACAACCCCAAAAATAGCCTATTGATCTATACTTGATCGAGAACTGGTGTATGACAACAGGGTTTTCTTCACACAAGGTTTGACACTCCGGGGAAATATTCTTTGGAAATTTAAAAAAAAATTGTGAACAATAATGAAGTATTTAAATAGAATTTGGATATAAATAACCTAGGATAACCCTAAGGTGTCAATGATTAAATAAGGTGTCATAATTTATACATCCTATAAGTGTTTTTTCATGATTATATGGTTGCCCACTATGATTATCGTTTATTATTCTATGAATTTTGGTATTAATAAATGGATGAAACCTGAAGGAACCACATAAATTCTAAGTGTGAAGAGAAATGGAATGATTGTTCTCCTGATCATCCAAATGCTATGGGAGATAGAATAAAAAATATTGTTTCTATGCTCACCCAAATTTCTTAGCCTATGAATCATGATGGACTTCCAAATTAGAAAAGGATGGAACAACATTTTGTTTAGTCCTTCAAGAGGAAACATCCACCTTCTTTCAGCGGGTCTTCTAATCCACTTGTTTCTGAACAATGGATCAGTACCACAAAAAATATATTCTCCATTATCCAGTTTTCAAAACATGAGAAATTCATTCGGGCTAATTATCAGTTAGAAGTTGAAGTAGGCCAGTGGTGGACTCTAATCAAGAATACGAGGTTGCAAGATGAAACTGAATCCATGGATTGAGATGAGTTCATGAACATATTTTTCAATAATTAATTTCATAACATTCATTATAAAAATATGGATAAATAGTTCCTTGAGTTAAAGAAAAGGGATAATGAATCTGTTGGTTCCTACAAGACTAATTTCACAAGACTTGTAAGGTACACTTCTGATATTATCATCCAAACCAAAATTAATGTTTATAGGTTACTCAGTGGAATAAATCCAAGTCTTATAGGGGTGTTGGACATAAGATACTTTAGTAGATATGAATATATTGTGCATTGTTCAATCAAGGATGAAATGGAGGTTGGAGTAACATAAAATCTCATGGTTTTGATAAGAAAATTAAAGTGGGGTTTATAGGAATATATGAAAACCATGGGTAGAAGAAGATCAGAATTAATTTATGCTTAATGTATGGGAAGAAGCATGGAGTAAATTGTTTTAAGGGATCTAATAAATGTTTTAAGTGTGTAAGGGAGGATCACTAGTCTTTTTATTACCAATGTTATGAGAAGAAGTTTGCTAACAATACTGATAGAGAAAAATCCATATATACTACACCTCCCTCGCTTCTATGATAGAATTTTAAGGAGAAAGAGAATTATACTAACCATTTCCCAAACCAGATGGTTAATGATGATGATCTATGTTAGTAGCCTCTTAAGTTGAGTGATAAGGTGAAATCTCATGAGATCACTATTTCTAACGAGGGGTGAGATGATGACATGGTGAAAAAGGTACACTTACCATCCACTCTAGAACTTCTATTGTATTATTTTATTCGGGATATACCCACTCCTTCATATATAAATAATTTTATTATAAGGGTATTAATATTACAAAAAAATTATTAGATGTGGAATTATCATAGAAAACTCATAATAGTATGAAGATTGAATCTCATGTGAATGATTCCTCTCTGATTGAAGTTTGTGGGAATATTATTCCTACAAATCTTAAAATTATTTATCTAGTTAAATTTGATGTCATGTTAGGCATGGATTGGATTTCTCTACAAAAATACCTCATTAATTTTTGAGGAAGGGAAGTTACATTTGATATTTCAAAACAACCTATGTTCTTCTATCAATGTGATGATAAGTATGAAATTCCTATAGATATTACATCAAGTGCATGGGTCTTAATTCCCATTTAGAAGGTTTATTTATCTAAAATGGTTGGGAATAAAATCAACATCTATGATATTAATATTGTTCTTGAATTTGTGTATGTCTTTGTAGAAGAGTTTCTTTATGTTCCCAAAAAACCTGAAGTTGAGTTATTGATAGAACTCATAGCTGGTTACACACCAATTTCAAAGACACCCAATATAATGTCCCTAATTGAGTTGTAGTAATTTAATAAGAAACTCAAAGAAATCTTTGAAAAGGTATTCATTTAGCCAAGTGTGTCACCTTGGGGTGCACCTATTCTTTTTGTGAAAATGAACAATGGATCAATGTGAATCTGCATTGATTATCTGGAGTTGAAAAAGATTACAATCAAGAATAAGTATCCTCTTACCCATTTTTATGACTTGTTTAATCAACTACACGAAGCTCAATACTTTTCCAAGATTGATCTTCATTCTGAATATCATCAATTGAGGTTAAAGAAGGAAGATATACCCAAGATTTAATTCTATACAAGGTATATACATGATGAATATATAGTGATTCATTCTATTATTTCTAATTAATCTTCTATATTCATGGATTTGATTAATATATTCTTTAGTTATTACATCAATCAATCTGTGGAAGTATTTATAGATGATATTCTTATCTATTCAAAGAGAATGGAGGAGAATGAAGACCAATTGAGAATTTTATTAAAGACCCTAAGGAAGGAGAGGCTATATGAAAAATTTATATAAAGTGTTAATTTTAGCTGAAAAAGTATTCATTTTTGGCCATATAATCTCAATAAATGGTATAATAATATATCCATCAAAGACTGAAGCTATTTAATGTTGTCCCAGACCAACCATAGTAAATGAGTTCTATATTTTTCTTGGTTTAGATGTATATTATCTATGGTTTGTGGAGAATTTATCATGACTATCTAATCCTATGACCAAGTTAACTTGAAAGGGTTCAATGATCCTCTAGATAGATCAATATGAGGAAACATTTAAGTAACTAGTGAGAAGGTTAGTAAGCACACCATTTCATACATTACCCTTTAGTGGAGAAGGGTTTGTAATATATATTGATACATCTAAGATGGGATGGGGATGTGTTTTTATGAATAATAACATGGTTATAGCCTATGCTTCATTACAATTGAAGACTCATGGGAAAAATTACCCCACTCGTGATTTGGAGTTAGTTGTGGTATTATTTGCATTAATGTTATGGAGGAATTAACTTTATGGAGAAACGTGTGATATATACATCAATCATAAAATTCTGAAATATATATTCACATAGAAAGAGTTGACAATGTGCCAGAGAAGATGGTTCGAGCTGATAAAGGATTCTGTCTGCTCAATACATTACCACCATAGGAAAGTGAACAAGGTGGATGATGATTTAAGTTGAAAGGATCATGCTAGCTTATTCTTTATGAGGATAAAATATTACCCAATATTTCTAGATTTAGAAAGGATGATCCTAGAAATATTAAAGTAAGGGAGAAAATATTATCTTGCTCAATTGAATGTTCAAACCTCTATAAAAGTGATGATTAAAAGGGTATAAAATGAAGATGTTGAACTATAAAAGAAGGTTAGAATTTTTCTAGAGTTTAACCTTGATTAGGATGGAATGATAATGTTCAGGAACCATGTATGTATTCCATCCAAACCATATTTTAAGAAGGAGATTTCATCGGAAGATCATAGTTCTTCTTTATCTATTCATCCTAAAGTATGAAGATGTATAGAGACTAGAAATAATGGTTATCGTGGAATGGAATGAAGAGGGATATCACAGAGTATGTATCTTGGTTCTTGGTATGCCAACAAGTTAATGATGAAATAAAAATATCTATGGGGATGTTTCATCCATTACCCATACCAAAATGGAAATGGGATACCATAACTATGTATTTTTTTGTTGGACTCCCCAAAACCTCTAAATGGTTTGATTTTATATGGGTGGAAGTTGATCACCTTACTAAGTAATCACACCTCATTACTATCAGATAAGACTTCTCTCTAGATCAGCTTTCTAGGATATACATTAAGGAAGCGGTGAGGTTTGATGGAGTACCGTATTCCATTATATCTAATCAGGATATGAGGTTCACCTCAATGTTATGGTGAAGTACTCAGTAATACCTTGATACATATTTGAGTTTTAGTATTGTTTATTATCCTCATATGGATGGTTACCCTAAAATAAAAATAAAAACTCTATAGGATATGTTGAGATCTTGTTTGTTCGATTTTAACGGTGGTTCGTATCAACACCTTACTCAAGTTTATTTTTCCTACAATAATAACTTTCAATCAAGAATTCATATATCTCCTTATGAATCTGTCTATGGTAAGAAATGTAGAGATCCAATGCATTGGTATGAAGTTAGAGAATGAATGATATTGGGATTTTAAATTGCTAAATAAATAGTTGAGAAGTTTAGAACCATTCAATAGCATATCATGGAAGCTCAAAGCTGGTAGAAAAGCTATTGTAAATCCCCAACCCCAGAAGCCCAGATCTGGTACATTATTTTAATACATTGGCATGATTACAAGGAATCAAGTCCTGAAGGACCGATCAGTTTAGCAGTATTGGAAAATATATTACATATATGAACCTTACATTAAAAATTAGAACATAAAATACAACATAGATATTCCTTTGATAATTACATTATTCTTCTATCTTAAACCTGCATATAAATCATAATACACTTCTTGGAATCCTAGTAAAATAAAACATAATAAAGGGGTAAGCTCAGATGCTTGGTAAGGGTAAGTAATTTAGCGGAATCTATAAAATTTTAAGGCAAGATGTGTAATAAAAACGACAACATTTTTAAATATAATCTTGAACATAATATGGAAAAAATAAATCAAAAATTACCATATAAACATGAACATGGATATTCTACTAGTTGAATAATCACATGTAATAACTAATTTCATAATGAGGGAATGCATAATGTTGGACATCATACCCATATCGACAAGGCCTTGTGCCAAGACTACAAATAAAATTTTTGTCAATGCCTTGTTCCAAGACACTAATTTGTCTCATGAGACCTAACGATGCATCGAGGGGCTATAGTGGCCCCCTCCCATCACTTACTAAGTCCAATGCATTCCTCGTATGAAAAGGGTGAAACATAACATAAACATTTATATTAAAACTAGCATACGAAATGTCAATAATTCAACCGTAGACCATGAATGGTATAAAAACAACACATCCATAGTCAAACATATCATAACTCATTCAATACAATATATAACATTGTATTATAATAAATAAACCTCAATCATGAATAATATCCAATAAAGGATGTTGACATAGTTGAAAATGATAAGTAAAACTCTTTGAGAAAAATATCGCTTTTTTATAAAATCATTTAAAAGTCACATAATTTAGAAAGGAAGACATTTAAAATACATTTTTGAATCAAATTGTACCATACCAATTTGAAACTTTTGAAAGTAATTAACATTTTAAAATATTTATATCCATAGAAATAAATCCTTAAAACCATTTTGAAAATAGGGACATTAATGACAATGATTTAGAAGAATAAATATTTAAACCAATTAAAATGATGTTTTAGTTAAATATTCCCTTAAAAATAATCCTTTTGAAAACAATTTTATGAAACATGGACATGGATAATAAATATGTCCGAGTAAAAACTTACACATAAACAATCTCGGATAATAATGAGATTGAGGAATTTACCCTTACCTTGTACTTTCCTTTAGTCGAGGGTACGTTTAACCTCATGTATAATCACCATAGTATTTTATTAAATTATAACAAAACCATATTAATATTTATGATATCATACATGAATCATTTATGACTTTATACTACCCATTTAATAATAATTTCGATGAAAAATTAACATTTTGGGTAATAATCACTTTCTTTATCGTACCTGTTTTAACTTGTTATTCTTGATCGTATCAATTAGATCATGATTTAAATACTTCTAGAATATATAAAATTATTTATATAAAATATATAATTTTAACATAAATATGTATAATAGAAATATAAATTAAATGGAAAACACCATTTATGGAGATGGTAGGTCATAAGTATGCATAAATGTTGTTTCCGTTTTCATATCGTATTGAACGGAAGTAAGTGAATAAGATATATGTAAATATATCTATATATGTATATATATATTTATAGTAGAATTATCATGTAATATATTACATACTTATTAATAATATATATTTTTATAATCATTGTTGAATGGTGAATGTGGAAATGAATCTCATCACGTCGTGGAGACGGTAAGTCGTACGTACGCACGAGCGATGATATCATTCTGTTAATGGATAAATAATGTTTAATTGGATGATATATTATATATAATGAATAATTACTATGTTATATTTATTATTTACATCAATTATACTCATTTTTATACCCATAAAAATAATTAAGTGTTGAATAACAAACTACACCACGACGTGGAGACGTTAAGTCGTACGTACGCACGTATGGTGACTCTGTCATTCATAGGATGGATAGAATAATTAATATGGTTGTAACATATTTGTAATGAAATAAAATTATGTAGAAGGTACTGGAGTTATTACTTTGGTATTGAAACAACAAAGAAATAGGAAGTGGAAGAAGAAAAGAACTTCGAAATAGGTGATGAAATAATTACCTCTTTTTCGGGTGCTTCCTTTTGATTTGATCAAAAGGGCTCCTTAGGTTGGATTTATGATTAAAGTAAGGAATATAGGTTGAATTTAGGGTAGTTGGGAGGATATTTGAGTAGGTTTTTTCTGAGGAAAATGGCTTTTAAGGTGTTATTTTTAGAAAAGGGGAAGTACCCTTTTATAAGAGAGGTGAGGGTCACTTTAGGTAAAGATTGAAATATTATTTTATTATAAAATCATTGTTGGTTTATAATTGTTCAAAATGGATTTATTTCTAGGATAAGGTGGGTATGGGTATAAATCTTCTCAACCAATAGGTTTTAGACAAGTTTAGGTCACCATATTAACCTTATCTTTTAGGTTTAACTCTTAGTTAAATAGTTTAACATTTACCATGTCTCCTTGTATTTTTATATTATATGGTTAATAAACGTAATATAAACTACCAAAAGAACCACAAGTGGTTCATTAATGACATATCTTTAATTATATAAGTCCTTTGACCGAACCTTAGATTTTTAGGACTATTATATCAATTAATAATATAGTATTTGTTTTAAAAACTCATTTATGTCTATTTTGACACTATTTAGCATTTGGTTTTTATGAAAGTCTAAAAACTTGATTACTTATAAAAAAACATTAAATAAACCCTAAAATGTCATATTAACATATAAAATTAGTTTAATTCATCAAAAGTCTCAATTTCCATTTATTTTGATATTTATAATATCAATTATTTTAATCTTTCATTAATAAGGTAATTATCGCATCATCACTGTGTCATAAATGCATTTAATTATTGAATTTCTAAAAATTATAAATAAAATACCATGATGTAGGAAATATTTTTATATTTCTAATGAATATTTATAGTATAATTTATCTTATGTATAACCTTATATTAAAACTATTTTAGTTATTAAAATTTGAATTAAACACTTTTAACTCTTCTTTAAATAAAATAATAATAAATGCCCTAATCTAATCCAATTGGATCAATGAGGATCATATTTTATTCCTAAGGTTTATTTTTCTTGAAATACACTTATCCAATAGAATTAGTACATGTGTTAGGGTAATTATAATATCATTTTTACCTTTAATTACCCTATTTACTTTTAACCGTGGTAAATAAAATTGAAATGTTACTATTCACCAAAAATTATTTTCATCCCATTGAACCACATTTTACATACTAATTTCAACCATGTCTCTCATATTTTTGAAATTAAATTCATAGAAGCGGTATAATTTTGTTTTATGTAAATTTTCAAATGTGTCTAGAAGGTGGGTAAATGTGCCTAGAAGGTGGGTAAAAATACATTAAAATGGTTCAATAGAATTTTATGTATCTAATCTTATTATAAAATGACTCCAATGACTTAAATTGTACTAATATATTTATTATGTATCTATTTTAAGATAAATTTTTAATTAAAAATAATTATTTAAATGAAAAATTTGGTTTTTATATACTATGCAGTATTTTTCACTATTCATCAAAAATTGAATGTTTTCAGAAAAATACCCAAAATTCACCCTAATATAATTTTGATATTAAAAATTCAAAAAGGATTCCTATTTTACCAAATTCAAAACATAGAAGTTGCATTAATTAATTTGAAATTAATTCTCGTTGTCAAAACAAGAAAGAAGGTTTTTGAGAAGTAAAAACTATCAAAAGATTGATATTTTTTTATGTCCAATTTAAATGTAAAATTATATACAGTGACCAAAATTTGATTAAATGATAAAAATATAATCTAATTATACTTCAAAACTATTCAAATTTATAATTTAACAATATAAATTTTTTTGATTAAAAAAGTTGTTTTCAATTAAAATTTAGTATTTTCAGTAATCATCAAAATATGAAAGTTATCAGAAAAACACCAAAAAATTATCCAAACTAAATTTTTCTCTCCCAATTATAAAGAAGAAGTTTATTTAATCAAATGGAATACATAAAAGTGTCAAATATTTCATTTAAAAAGGGTTCTCTATTAAAAGACGGCAAAAATTCATTTTTTGAAAAATACTTCTTTTATCTGAAAAATTGAATTTGTTCTTATATTATGTTTAAGAAACACATAATATGGATTTTAAACTTATGTGGATTATATAAAATTAAAAATTCAGTTAATACAATTCATAACCACTTTTTGAACGGTTAGTTTGGTAAGTCGGGGTGCGCTCGAACTTGGTGTTGTGTGTAGCGCAAGCTATTGAATTACCTTAAAGAGATAACGTACTATGAAATCTTGGGGTGTTAAATTCTTTCCTCCTTCAATAAATTACGTTCTCACAATTTGAAATTGTTCTTTGAAAATAAACGGTTGAAAATAGAAAATACCTTTGTGGAAAACCCACATCAGAAGTAGGGTTAATAAAATTTAGTCTTAATAAGAGGGAACGAGAAATGAAAACGTCATCACCAAATTATGATTTCTAATAGAAGAAAATTGGTGGCAATTAGAGACACATAATTGGAGGGAAAACGTAAATATTTATAGGAAGTTATTGAGGTCATCGATCACAAACAAGTGAATAATAAATGGAAAATTGAGGACCTTAAAGCCATAAATCTATGATGATTTAAAATATCATTGGTTCAACAAAACATAAGGTATTAGGATAACACATTTTTGGTTTTAAGTTCCTTTCCCTAATGTTTAAGAATTAATTTCTTTATAGAATTAAGAAAAAAATACTTGGCAAGTGGAGGTCTATCCTTTAAATAATTTCTACCACGAACTCATATTTCAATCTAAAGATAATATAACTCAAAAATATTCTATTTAACCTAATCTTATAGGGTTTCAAAAAAATGAATTTACAATTCATATTTCATAACATTTAAAAAAATTAATTATACAAACTAGGACATCACGTAGGCCAGTGGTAGGTGATGCACCCTTGTCTCCCTTCAGTTGCGGGTTCAAGTCTCGTGTCCTTGTCAGATGTGACAGGTTGTCGCTTGACCTTCGGGTTGTCCTTTTTATAAAAATATTCAAAAATAATCTTAAGAAATGTTTTGACCTTAAACTATAGTATCCAATGTCCAACTTAATCCATTCCAATATTTATACTTATCCAAAATACTTGTTTCCAAACTCATAGTCCAAAAATTTATAAGGAAGGTTTACATAACATAATAAAGATCTCTTTTGGCCACATAATAACATGTGAGTACCTCCATAATGTATTATCTTAAAACATGGAAACACCCTGAATTTCCATAAAACCTTATTGATTAAATTCATGCTCCCTTATTCCTTATATCCAAAAATTCTGAATACTCCAACAATTATGGAATAAGCAAACCCTTAATTAGTTCCAAGGTATACAAGAATATCCAATATAATTTATCCAAATCAACTATCTCTTATTCCAAAATCACTACCTCAGTATCAGGTCCATATTAAGGTTTATCTTTATTTCAACCATGTATTTTCCAAAAAGTTTAAATTACTATTGAGTCACTTTTATTAGTACCAAAGAATCTCAAATCCTCAATGAAATAGTACTGTAGTAAAATCCTTATTTATTTACATAATTCATATAACCAGTACATCATTAATACAACAATCAAATGACATCATTCATTAATAAAAATATAATAACACTAATTATTCCTCTTAATTTTTTTTAGTATCATAACTTGATTTTTATCCAATAGCATCATTTGGGGTATACTCTGATGATTGCGACATTGATTCACATAGTGTCTCAACTCCGTGCAGATGAATCATTGTACATTTGAAACTTTTTTCTTACCCTTGTAATCACGTAATTGGGGTATTTTTTCTCCACACATATAAAAAACTCTCATTACCTTCAAGCATTTACCAAGGTGTTTATTTCCACAGTTATCACATATGGGAAAATCATTTTTTCCCTTCTTCTCTTTTTCCATCTTTCCCTCTACCATCCTTTTCTTCTCTGGCTTCCCTTTAAAGCCATAGGACTTAAAGAATTATTTACTTATATTATTAACACATGATATTATTTCTTCCTATAATGAGAATATGGGGGAGACTATTTCCCTTCTAAATATTGGCTTAAGATCATGAAAGATATGATCCTTCTTACTCTTTGGATCATGTGTATTGTTGGAGTTCTTTTTACTTCTATTGGGTTCCATTTATAACTAACAACATGCACTAGGTTAGTTTATATCATAATGTATAATCCCAACCATTTAAAATACTTAACATAAATTGAAAATTTTATGCATATAATCCATAATCATAAAAAAAAATCATTGAGGAAGTATTTACTCATAAATCTTTCATAATGGTTTGTAAAGAAAATGTTAATTATCCTAAGCATATCCCCCAGGAGTGTCAATACCAAGAGTGCAGCAAGGCCCGTTGTCGTGTACCAGGGTACCCCGGGTCAAGCCTAAAACTCCTTGTTAGAGTTTTCAGTCATAGGTACATCTATGCCAGAGCCACCTCTACCTATTTGTATCCAGATAGAGATGTATTTTCTTGGAAAACCTGCATAATATTTACACCACCAAAATTTTTGGATTTTTACCTATACTAATCCTCAAATTATATCTTAGGATAATGTTCTCTAATCAGAGTTTATCTAAATCTACTTTCCATGGTTTTTAATAAACTTTTTCTGATACCAATTGTAACACCCTAACACCAAAATTCTGGAGTCGATGCATTATTTTAACACATTGGCATGATTACAAAGAATCAAGTCCCAAATGATCGATCTGTTTAGCAGTCTTGGAAAAGAGATTACATATGTGAAGTTTACATTAAAAATTATAAAATAAAATAAAACACAGATAATACTTTTATAATTCCATTATTTTTCTTGGTTAAACCTGCATATAAATCATAATACACTTCTTGGCGTCTTGGTAAAATAAAACATAAGAAAGGGGTGAGCTTAGATACTCAGTAAGGGTAAGTAATTTAGTAGAATCTATAAACTTTTAAGGAGATATGTGAAATAAAAACCACAGCCTTTTTAAACATAATCTTGAACATGATATGGAAAAAATAAATCAAACATTAGAATATAAACATGAACATGTATATTCTACTAGTCTAATAATCACATGTAATAACAAATTTCATAATGAGGGAATTCATAATAGGCCTCGTACCAAGACTACAAATAAAAATTTTGTCAAGGCCTTGTTCCAAGGCACTAATTTGTCTCATGAGACCTACCGATGCATCGAGGGGATATAGTGAGGCCCTCCAATCACTTACTAAGTCCAATGCATTCCTCATATGAAAAGGGTGAAACATAACATAAGCATTCCTATTAAAACTATCATAAAAAATTTCAATACTTTAACTGTCAACCATGAATGGTATAAAAATAGCACATCCATAGTCAAATATATCAAAACTCATTAAATACAATATAGAACATTATATTATAATAAATAAACCTCAATCATGAATAATATCCAGTAAAGGATGTTTACAAAGTTGAAAATGATAAGTAAAACTCTTTGAGAGAAATATCCCTTTTTTATGAAATCATTTAAAAGTCACACTATTTTTAAATGAATATATTTAAAAGGAATTTTTTAATCAAAGTTTCCCAACCACTTTGAAACTTTTGAAAGGAACTAACATTTTAAAACCTTTATGTCTATATAAATAAATCCTTAAAACCATTTTGAGAACATGGACATAAATGAGAATGATTTAGAAGAATAACTATTTAAACCATTTAAAATGATGTTTTAGTTAAAGTGTCCCTTAAAAAGAATCCGTTTGAAAATAATTTTATAAAACATGGACATGGATAATAAATATTTCCCAGTAAAAACTTACACATAAACAATCTCGGATAATAATGAGATTGAAGAATTAACCCTTACCTTGTACTTTCATTTAGTCGAGGGTACATTTAACCTCATGTATAATGACCATAGTATGTTATTAAATTATAAAAAAACCATATTAAAATTTATTATATCATAAATTATTAATTTATGACTTTATACTACCCATTTAATAATAATTTTCATGTTAAATTAACATTTCGGGTAATAATCACTTTCTTTATCATACGTGTTTTAACTTGTTATTCTTGATCGTATCACTTAGATCATGATTTAAATACTTCCAGAATATAAAAAATGATTTATATAACATATATATTTAGAATATAAATATGTATAATAGATAGATATATGAAATGGAAAACACCGTTTATGGGGACAGTAGGCCGTATGTACGAATAAACGTTGTCTTCGTTTTCATGTCTTATTGAACGGAAGTAAGTGAATAAGATATATGTCAATATATATATATAGTAGAATTATTATGTCACATATTATAAAATTATTAATAATATACATTTTTATAATAATTTTTAAATGCTGAACGTGGAAATGGATCTCATCGCGTCGTGGAGATGGTAAGCCGTACGTACACACGAGCGACGATATCATTCTATTGATGGTGAAATAGTGTTTAATTGGATGATATATTATATATACAGAATCATTACCATGTTATATTTATTATTTACATAAATTATACACATTATTATACCCATCCAAATAATGAAGTGTTGAATAAAAAACTACACCACGACGTGGAGACATTAAGCCGTACGTACACACGTCTAGTGACTCTATCATTCATAGGATGGATAGAATAATGAATATGGTTGTAAAATATATTTAATAAAATTAAATTAAGTAGAAGGTACTGGAGTTATTATTTTTTTATTGAAACAAAAAATAAAGAGGAAGTGGAAGAAGAAAAGAACTTTGAAAGAGGTGATGAAATAATTACCTCTTCTTCAGGTGCTTCCTTTTGATTTGATCAAATGGGATCCATAGGTTGGATTTATGATCAAATTAATGACTCTAGGTTTAATTGAGGTTTGTTTTTAGGATATTTTAGTAGGTTTTGGATGAGACAAATGGATTTGGAGGTGTTATTTTGAGAGAAGGGGAAGTACCCTTTTATAAGAGAGGTGAAGGTCACTTTAGGAAAAGCTTGAAATATTATTTTATTATAAAATAATTTTCGGTTTATAATGGCTCCAAATGAATTTTTTTTCAAGGATAAGTTGGTTATGGGTCTAAATATTCTCAACCAATAGGTTTTAGACAAGTTTAGGTCTCTATATTAACCTTATATTTTAGATTTAACTCTTAGTTAAATAGTTTAACATTTACCATATCTCTTTGTGTTTTTATATTATATAGTTAATAAAATTACTATAAACTACCAATAGAACCAAAATTGGTTCATTAATGAAATATCTATCATTATATAAGTCCTTTGGATGAACCTTATATTTTTAGAACTATTATATCATTTAATAATATAGTATAAATTTGTTTTAAAAACTCATTTATGTCAATTTTGATACTATTTAGCATTTGGTTTTTGTAAAAGTCAAAAAAAGCATGATTACTTATAAAAATAAATTAAATCAACCCTAACATGCCCTATTAACCTAGAAAATTAGTGTAATGCATCAAAAGTATAAATTTATATTTATTTGTATATTTATAATATCAATTATTTTAATCTTTCATTAATAAGGTAATTACTACATCATCATTATGTCATAAATAAATTTAATTATTTAATGTCTAAAAATTATAAGTAAAATAACATGATTTAGAAAATATTTTTATCTTTATAATGAATATTTATAGTCAAACTTAACTTATGTATAGCCCTATATTAAAACTGTTTTAGTTATTAAAATTTGAATTTAACACTTTTAACTCTTCTTCAAATAAAATAATAGTAAATGTCATAATCTAATCCATGTGGATCAATTAGGATCGTATTTTATTCCAAAGGTTGATTTTGGTCGAAATACATTTATCCAATAGAATTAGGACATGTGTTAGGGTAATTATAATATCATTTTTACCTTTAATTACCCTATTTACTTTTAACCGTGGTAAATAAAATTGAAAAGTTACTATTCACCAAAAATTATCTTCATCCCATTGAACCAAATTTTAATTACTGATGTTAGCCATGTCACTCTGATTTTTTAAATTCAATTCATAGAAGCATTAAAATTATGTTTTATGCAAATTTGCAAATGTGCCTAGAAGGTGGGTAATGTGCCTTGAAGGTGGGTAAAAATACATTAAAATGGTTCAATAGAATTTTATATATCTAATATTATTATAAAATGACTCAAATGACTTAAATTTTACTAATATGTGTATTATGTATCAATTTTAATATAAATTTTTAATGAAAAAAATTATTTAAATGAAAAAGTCGGTTTTTATGTACTATGCAGTATTTTTCACTATTCATCAAAAATTGAATGTTTTTAGAAAAATACCGAAAATTCATCCAAAGATAATTTTGATATTATGAACTCAAATATTATTTCTATTTTACCAAATTAAAATCTTAGAAGTTTCATAAATTAATTTAAAATTAATTTCTATTGTCAAAACCAGTAAGCCGACTTTTGAGAAGTAAAAAACTATCAAAAGATTGATATGTGTTTATATCCAATTTAAATGTAAAATTACTTCCAATGCCCAAAATTGGATTAAATGATAAAAATATAATCTAATTATACTTTAAAAACATTCAAATTTATAATTTAACAATATAAATTATTTTGATTAAAAAAGTTGTTTTCAATTAAAATTTAGTATTTTTCACTATTCATCAAAATATGAAAGTTATCAGAAAAACACAAAAAATTTATCAAAACTAAATTTTTATGTAACTATTATTAAGAATAAGTTTATTTTGTCAAACTTAATATATAAAAGTGTCAAAGGTTTTATTTAAAAAGGGTTCTCCATTAAAAGGCGGTAAAATTGCATTTTTTGAAAAATACTTATTTTATCTAAAAAATTGAATTTGTTCTTATATTATGTCTAAGAAAAAAATAATATGGATGTTAAACTTATATAGATTATATAAAATTTAAAATTCAGTTAATACTATTCATAATTGATTTTTGAACGGCTAGTTTGGTAAGTCGTGGTGCGCTCGAACTCAGTGTTGCGTGTAGCACAAGCTATTGAATTACCTTAAGGAGATAACGTGCTACGAAATCTTACGGTGTTACAGCTATGATTATAACTATTGGTGTGATCTAGAATTGTAAGTCAGTGATAATTTTTTATGAATCTCTCCCTTGATGAAGGTTATGAGATTTGGGAAGAAAGGGAAAGTAAGACCTAGGTATATCAGTCCCTTTGAAATTATTGATCAGATCGATATGATAGCCTATCTATTTGAACTTCCTAAAAATATCTCTCAATTCCATGATATATTCCTTTTATCTCTCCTAAGGAATTACACACCTAAACCTTTACATATACTTAACTATGAGGTCATACCGCTAGAGGGGGATATTTCTTTATGAGGAATAACTAGTTGAAATTATCATACATAGAAAGATCTAAAAAATAAGACCACTCACATGGTAAATGTTTTTTCAAGAAATGAAAATTTCTAAGAATCTATGTGGGAACTTGAGGATATGATGAGGCAAAAGTGCCCTCATTTTTTGTATCAGAAAGACGCATTTCAAATGAGAAATTCAGTTTAAGAGGGGTAGAATGTAACACCCCTAGTTTTTATGAATCAATTTATTAAAATATTAATTTCCTTTTATGAATTGAATGTCACTATGAATCATGTTAATATTCTATTTTACACTTCACCAAGATAATCTCTTGTTACACACAACATTGACTTGGCTTAGGTTACATGCAACACTGAGTTTCTGTAAAACGACAATTTATTATCATAATTATTTAAATGAGGTAGTTATAAAATAACTGTTAAAATTTGTAACATGAATAATAATAACTAATTATTAAATATTATTTTTAATTGTTTCATATAAATGAACCATATTGATAATAAAACATATAATTTTTGGTAAATTATTTATATGTTTGAAAATACTATTTCCCAAATGAATTGCTTTTTATGTCATTCTATGAACAATAGTAAGTTAATTTTAGAAAATTTTATAAATTTAATATGATAAAATAATCTTTATTTTTTAATTCATAAATTTAAAATTATATTAGGGTGATTTTTTGGGTTTTTTATGAAAAACAACATTTATGGATGAATTGTGTAAAAATACCAAACTTTAATTCAAAGCTATTTTTTCTTGTAATTTATTTATATTGTTAAATTATATTTTATTATGGTTTAAAAGTTTATTTATATAAATTTTTTATCAATCAATGCAATTTATTTATTTTAACAAATTTTACATTGAAATTGGATATAAAAATATTTCAAACTTTTAAACATTTTCGATTAAAAACCCACCATCATGAAACATTTTCCGGATTAATTTCAAATTAATTTATACCTCTTTTGTGTTTATAATTTGGAAAATTGGATTCCATATTTAGAATAAGCATAATTTTTAATTTCTAACAATTTAAAATTATTTTTTGACCAAAAATATTAGTGAATGGAATTAAAATTAATTAAACCTATTAAGGTAAAAACAAGATTACTTAGTAGTTAAACATTACTTTAAGTGTAAAAATAACCAATGAACATGTAAAAAATCCATTGGATAAACATATTTCTATTAATTTCCATATTTGAGAAAAATGGATTATTATTTCAGGCACATTATGTAAGAGAGCCCACTCAATATTGTTTACTTTTTTATATTTACAAGAATAGCACTCCTCCCCACTATAAAAGGGACTCACCCCCTCACTTATTCACATATATAAATTCATTTGGATCATCAAAAACCTGCCCAAATGTCCTCCCAACTTCCCTCCCTTTACCTTAGAATAATAATTTTTTGCATCAAGCTAACCAAGGAATACCTTTGCTGCAAACTGAAAGGATTTACACAAAGAAGAGGCAACATCCTTCCACAAGCACTTTTATTTTATGTCTTTCTCCACCCCATTAATTATTATTATTCTATTATTAAATAATAAACTCATAATAATTAATATAATGATATTTTGTTTTGTTAAGGGTTCAACCTACACTCACACACACTTCCATCAAATGGGGTATACAATCATCGACCGTGTGTACGGCAGACTACCACCTCATGAACCGATGTCATTTGTTCTTCCATTTCCACCTATCAAGGTTGGGAATAATGATGTAATTTCTATTTTTATAGGATATATATGATATTTATGATGTATTTATTATAATTAAATTATTATATAACACATAACTTCATTCTTTCCATTTTTTGTAGACATGATAACTTCGTTTGTGGACGTGTGGACTACCACATCCTCAAAGCGAAGTGATTCGTTCACACCTTACATGTAACGTATTAATTATGGGTTTAGTAAAAAATATGATATATATGAAATAATAATTCTACTTCAATTATAATATATATATATAAATATTTCATTTAATTGTCTTTCTTTCAATATGATAAGAAAATAGAAACATCGTTCATGTGTACATACGACCTACCGTCTCCAAGAATGGTGTATTTCATATTCTATTTATATATTATATATATTATTATTAATACATATATAATGAATATATATGATATTTATATCATGTTTTACATTCTATAGATCATTATATAAGTATGAAGACCAAAAATATAACAAATCAAAATACATACGAAAAAGAAAGCGGTTATTACCCAAAAGGTAACATTATCATGGAATTATTAATAAAAAATAAATATAAAGTCATAAGTAAATCATATATGGTATTATATAAATGAATATGGATCTATGAAATATTTTTAATAAACCTATATTTATTATAAATGATTTTTATTGAGTATGATTAGAGTCAGGACATAAGGTAAGGGGATTTCTAGTCTCACTTTTATTTTTGTGAGACTTATGACTTATTCACAAATCATTTATTTTTTGTGGTTTATATACTTATCATGAATGTAATATATATGATAATTATCCATAAATTTATGGTTATTTACATACCAATTTTATGATCTCTATTTCATGGGATTTTACAGTTCCAAAGTTACCAAATCAGTAAGGTAGTTTTGTCTCAATTTTCTTTCTTTAAGACACATATTTTGTTATGCACCTATATTATTTTACAAGGTTTATATAATTACATTTTAAATGTTATATCATAAATATCATACTTTTATATATTTTTTAATCTTAATGTAATTAAATTTTCTTACATGGGGAGTTTTATTCAAAGTTTCCAAAGTGGTAAGAGTTTATTGAAACAATCTCATCATTAACTTAGAGTATTTATGATTATTATTCAATTAATGAAATATTATGATAAATATCCTAAGAACACTCATGAATTTTCTTATCCTATTTTACTAAATATATATTCATGTATTAGTATCATTTACACACTCTTTGGTATTTAATAAAATTAATAAAATGTTATTAAGAAAATCCGACCTTATTTCTCTTTTTGGTTGGAAATATTTTTATTCAAAAATAATATTTTTTTCAAAAATGTTTTCAAAAAATGTTTTTAAATGATCTCTTAATATTATTTTCAATAAAAATGTATCTTAAAAATTTCTTGTGGTTTTCAAAGTTTCCTTTATATGTTTTGAAATCCATTTTTGAAGAAAAAGCTTTTCAAAAATGTATTATGTTTTAAAAAGAATTTTTAAAGAAGAAAGGATAATTTCCTCAAGAAATTTTTTTAAAATATATTTCCAAATTATTTTTCTTATAATATGAAATAAATTTTTGTAACTCATTCCTTTATTGGAAATTATCCAATGGTTTCATTCATATTCTTTATTTGAATGGTTTATGTTTTGACGGCATGATATTTATGAAACTCATCTCTCCTTAATAGGTTATATACTTATGAAACCCACTTCTTTTCACAGGTTATGATTTGATAAAATGATTATGAAATATATCACTTTTCCATAGGTTATGATATGATTACATTATTATTATACCCATTTCATTTCATTGTTTATGATCTAGTGTTACACATTTGTATGATTTCATTATGATATGGGTGGGACCTATATCCCCTTATAATGCATAGAGTAAAGATTTATATCTATGGAGATAGAAATGGATGAAACGGGGATTGAACATGGTTTATTAAAAAATAATGTCTTCTAATAAGGTCTTTGGATTGAACCTTGAATATTAATATGGTCTCGGGAGTGAACTCATTACACTAAGATGACATTGGAAGAGACACCTTGACTATTATGTAAATAATTTTATATGTTTATTTTTCTTCCAAAATTCCAAGTCTTATTACTATGATATGATTTTATGGATTATGGTCCTGATTCACTTATGATTCATTTCTTATGAACTATCAATATTTATGCCAGGATTCATGTTTATGATCTTTTATATGCAGGGTACAATCCTTTAATGTTATGATCACATTTTCATACCCTTATGATCATGTTTATGCATACATATCTCCCTTGTTTACCCTTACTGAGTATCTAATCTCTCCCATTTTTATGCTTCATTTCCCCAGGATATGAAGATATGTATTATGTATGATGTGTCTAAAAAGGGTTCTAGTCATGAATAAACTTGTGGGAGATAATGTAGATCACTTATGTATCTACGTTCATGTTTCCATGTTTCCAAAGGCACTAAAATAATATAGTTTTTGGGAATTTCTTCATGTAATGTATTGAGTATTCCACAAAACTATGCAATGTTAATGTATGTAAAGAAATGATTTCTATATATTACGTATTGGGAAAAAAATTTATTGTATATAACGACCAAAAAATCATAACAGATAACTTTTTGCAATGATTTTTGAAAGTCTGGAAGTGGAGGTGAGTTTAGTATATGTAGTCATTCGACTTTGAACTAGACTATATGTTCAGGAAATGAAACAATTTTGCAGATGATTTTATCTGGAAAAAAAACTCAAGTAGTCCATGTGTCCATTTCTGATTAGAATATGATGGTTTTGTTTGCGGAGATGCATATAGTGGTTTTGGAGGGAAAGGAACATATAAAACTCATATCATTATAAATTGAATCCACACTTATGATCTGAATCAAGGATAGGTAGTAAGAGGATCTAGAGTGTTTATCATTGATATAAATACTAGAATGAGGTGATTCACCTTCCAATTGGTCTATAGATGAGGAAGAGATCATCTATTTCTGGGGCTGTGTTGTTGTGCCTATGTGTATGTGGGAAGAGATGATATGTGAGTCCCATGGATCAAAGTTTGAAGTGTAACCTGGTTTTAGAAAAATGTATCATTATATTTAGAGAAAATATTGGTGGCTAGGAATGAAGAAAGGTATCACATGTTTTGTGACATGATGATAAACCTTTCTGCAAGTGAAGGATGAGCATTAGAAACCTGGTGGTCTCTTACAAAAACTTCACATAATTAAATGGATGTGGGACAATGTCACCATGGATTTTGTGGTGGGTATTATAAGGTGTCCTCAGAATAATTATGTGATCTGAGTGATTGTGGACCGATTGAAAAAAGTATCCAATTTCTTCCATATCTGGTAAACTCTCACATTTGATCAGTTTGGAGATATGTATGTTCGAGATATAGTCCATTTTCATGGGGTGATGTAGAGTATAGTTTCATATCATGATTAATATTTTACTCCATCCTTCTGTTAAGTCTTGTAGAAGGTGTGGGGTACCTAGTTTTTTCTTATTACAACTTTTCACCCACATACAGATGGGAAATGAGAGCACACTATTTAGGTGTTAGAGGACATACTGGGGTAATGAATCCTAGAATTTAGGGGATCTTTGGAGAAGCACTTAGCTTTGGTTGAGATATCCTATAAAAATATTTATTAGGAGACTATTCAGATGGCACTATATGAGGATCTTTATGATAGACCATGAAGATAGCCATTATGTTGGAGAGAGGTGGGCGAGTCAATGTTTTTGGGACCGATTATCATATAGGATATATTGGAATAGGTCCAGTGTATTTATAAATATAGGGATACAACATATATGAGAAAAATTATTCTTCCAATTGGTGTCATTTACCACTTGAGTTTACAGTGGGTGATCGTGAATTATTTTGTGTGTCACCAAGATTGGGTCACCATTAGACATAGAGGCAGGTAAACATGGCACCTAGGTTTATTAGATTGTTTGAGATTATGAAGAGGGTCAAACCAGTGGCATATCAATTGGCTCTTCCATAGAGGTATCATTCTATTCATGATTTCTTCTAGGTTTCACATCTTAGGATGTATCACCCTAACCCTTCTCAAGTTATTGATATTGATTATGTTGATCTAGAGGATGATTCTTCCTTTGAGGTGAATTTGATTTGTGATGTCGATCACAGTGAAAAAGTTTATTGGGAGTGGTTGTGTTGTTGGTTTGAGTGTTTTGTAATCATGGTAATTTTCAGGAGGAGACATGTGAAATAGAAGTGGATATTATAGCCTATTGGTCTGACATTTTCACTACAAAAGCTTAGTCATGCTTGGGAGTACATCTCAAGGATGAACTAATAAAAGGATGGGATATTTTAAGATCCCAAACTTTCTGGATATGTCTTCTACTCATTCTATATATATCTTTACCATTTTTTAATCTAATTTTGGTTGAGTCTTGTCTTGGGTGTGTTTGGTTATGTTTTTGTATGCTTTTGTAGGGTTTTTGGGAAGTGCACAGTTGGCACACAGTTTTCCCAAAATGTGCATCCACCCCCATAAACCATGCCACATGGAAAAGAGGGGGATTTCATGGTTAGAACATTGTTAACTAACCATGCACCCTCTTAGGATAATCCATTCACCCCAAATAGTAGGGTCACATGATTAGATCATATAGTTTGTCTAATTATGTGGCCCTTCCAGGAAACCGTCCACACACTTATTAAATTCTCTAAAATTTTAATTAAAAATCCCCAAAATCTAGGTTTATATACCTAATCACCCTTAATTGATCTTACATGATTTCCTTATCTCTTATAGGCTCCTTAGAGGATTCCTAGGCTCCTATAAATCCTCTCTTTGTGAATTAATGATCCGATGAAAGAAATCGACACCCCTCATGTAGGTGATATCTTTCCTATTTGGGTTATTATATCCCCCATATTACTTTACCTTTAAAGAGGTATAAATCCTCCCATTATTGATAGTTTATATCTAGGTTTTAATGGATATTGTTTCTTTGGGTCTTGATCCTTGTTTTTTATACCAAATCTCCTCCATTGTTGTGAATTAGACCATTCTAAATTTAATTGATGGATAATGATTGGAGAACCTTCATCAACAATCATAAGGTAAATGGTCTAATTTCAAATTCCCATAGTATTGATATTTATATTATTATTTTAGTTTTATTATTGTGTTTCCACATTGTGTAATTTATTTTAAATTAGAAAAATGATTTAATTCTCATGTAATTGTAGGGCCCTTCATGGATCCCATTTGACCCATTAGAGATTGTGAGACCGGACATGATGAAAATCCATTGGGTCTGACATTATCTTTGAAATGTATATTATTGAAATGTATTAAGGGGGATAATGGGTATATTGAATTAAACTAAATACTTTTTTCATTGTTTTATAATGGGATGTAAAGGGTTTATTGGCTTAATCTCAGAGGGTTGATGATATTAGTAATGATTGATAATAAATGGACTAATAGGGGGTTTCCCATGTTATTCATTATAATGAAAGTTATGAATTAATGGTTGTGTTTGATAAATTAAATGGTGATCTATGTTGTGAATGATTGGAAATAAGACCACCGACAATGAACCTTATTATATATATCTTTATGTAATTGTGAATAATGATTTACGGGTGAGGTAATGAGGCTATAAGTAGCCATGGGGTTCAAAAATGATGTTGTAGGCCCCATATGTATATTTATATGTGAATTCGAACAATGAATTGTGGGTGAGGGAATGATTCTCCAAGTACCCATGGGGTTCTAGACTGATGCTCTAGGTTGATCATGCATGAATGTGAATTGATGATGTACTGATGATCTAAGTATCCATGATTATGGTACCCAGACTCATGCTCTAGGTTACAAAAATGAGAGTGTAATTAATCAAAATAATGAAAGAACATGTTTTGTAAAATGGTAAAATCCCTATGGTGTATGGTTTAGACTCCAATATGGGATGAAGTAGGTACGATTATATTAATTTTCACATTAAACATGAGGTACAATGCAGTTAATTAAATAATAATAAATTTGAAACCTGTTTACTTTTATTGGACTATTTATTATTTCTTTATAAAACTATATAAAATGTTATTGACTGAATATTTATTTAGTTTCCATTGGTTGTGGACAACTGAGTAGTACACACACTCTACTCAAGCTTCTATTTGGTACCCGAATAGACTTCATATTTGTAGTTCCGGATAAGGTTAATATCCCTATGATAGATGAATGAGTTGGGATTTGGGATGGTGCATGGATTAGGGAACTAATCATGATGTCAGTACCCACTTGGGAGTGGTCATAGTGTTTTTATTTTTGTTTTTTATTTGAAACTTTACACTTATATATCATGAGATATCTACTTCTTTTTTTATTGGTATTTCCCCTAGTTTGAGATTCATCATATGTTTTTTGGTTGATTATTGATTATTGTAGTATCTTGGTTATATTGCATATTGATTTCTACCATTGTGCTACTTTGATAAAGAGGGTATAGTCTCCAAAAGTGATATGTTAGACCCTTTATGTTCTTCAGTAACCTTTATCATTTGGGGAGGTTCATATGAGGTCATGTGGTGAACTGGATGAGGGCACCTGTACGTGGCACCTGGGTCAGGATGTGACAAGGTCAGCAAGTATTTAGCTCTATAGATTTGATCAAACAAGACATCAATATGGGGTAAAAGATACTTTCCCATTATAGTGATCTTGTTGTGTTCATGATAATAAATGTAAAGTCACATTTATCTATATTTATTCTTAACAAAAAGAATAGGTTTACCCCAAGGTGATTCACTTGTCCGAATAAATCCATTTTCAAGATTCTCCCATATTTTCTTCTTCAACTCTAAAAAACAATCGGGGCCATTATACACGAAGTCTTTCAAATAGGTATAGTACCATGTATGATCTCAATTTAAAACTCAATATTAAGATTCAGTAGAATAAAAGGAAACTATTTTTTAAATATATTAACAAACTCTCGTACAATCGACATATCTTTTATGTAGAGTTTCACCCCAGCCATATGCGATAAACACCCATTTTTAATGAGAATCAAGACCCATACAATGGATGAAATTTACATTTGAAGATTATATTTATCATAATACTGATTAAATATCCTAGGTTGGTTTGTAATATCAAATGTGAATTCCATTCCTTAGTTATCAATGTGGGATTTATATAAAGATATCTATTCTATAATGATTATCTATTCAAATAATTCATATTGGTTTATAAAAAATGTGAATTAACCCAAGAATATCCCTTGATAGTGTCAAATGGAGAATAAAGTAAGGTAACACTCTCCATGCATTAGAATGGTGTCTGAGATATACTTAAACAACTATTTTTAGTGTTATTACCCCCATGTTCATCTTTTCCACAACCACATACACTTGTAGAATACAAATAGATACGTTTTCCTAGAAAACCACACTCATTTATTTACCATACCATAGGACATTATTCAATATATTGGATTGTCCTAAGGGTTATCACTAATTTTTCTCATCCTAGTCTCCAAATATATCTAAACCTTTCTCAGATAACAACTATAAAGACCCATATTTTATATACATAAATATTACATCTTATTAGATGAATATTAAATACATAATATTATGATCTACACAATAATCATACATTTTTAGTGTATTTTGAAAAATGGATATTAAAAAATATATTCACAATAGATCTAAATAATATATCTCTATGATCTTAATAGTTATCACCCTTATTATACATAACATACTTAAAACATTTCTTTATAACCGAGGGAAAGGAAACAAAATAAAGGGTGATATCTTGAGCTAAGTATGGGTAAAAAATGTAGATAGTTATGATTATTTAATCCTAAAATGAGAATAATGGTATGATAACATGAGTCAAACATTGGATAACCATTCCCTACATATCAAATATTATAATATTGAGGCATAGTATAAATCTTGGTAGTTCATAGGGCATGAATCATAAAGTAATCAAAGAACATGATCCATGAGACAATAAAATTTTCATAAGACATAATTGTACGACATACATGTAATCATTGAAAATAATTTACATATTCAAGGATCACTAAAAATTATATCACAGTGGATTGGGTTCACTCCTAAGTCCATCATATCATTAATCAAGGTTCACTACCAAAATTATCATAGCGTATAGAGTCCCTTACTAAATTAGGTTTACTCGTTATTCCAATCATTATTATCTCATGAGATATCTATATTTACCCAATTTATTAGTGAGTTATATAATTATGTTCCCACCCATCACATAATCATAACCAATTCATTTATGTGAAACATGATTTTAAATCATTCATCATATATCATATCTTGTGGAAGTGAAAATGTCTTCATAAACATTTAAACACTTCAACATAACATATCTCATGGAAAATAATAATATTTTATAAAAACATAATCAATATAATCATAAACCATAAAAAGAAAGAATAAGGATGGTATCATTGGATCATATACCTAGTAATTAATAAGTAGAATCAAAGATGTCATATTAGGTGAAAATACCTTTAAAATATTACTTGGAATATTTCTTGAGAAAAATAAACTTTTCCCATTTAAATAACATATTTAAAATATAATTTTTTTCCAAATATTACAGAAATATATTTTATTTGAAATGAACCATATAAAATTGTAAATAAATCTTCATAACATTGATCAATCATGACGATAATAAATTATGTTCATGCCACGTACAATAAAACAAATATTCCTTTCACATTTTTGATAAAAAGTCAAAATTACCCCAATCAAAAAACAAAAAGAATATTAATTTAAAAAAATTAAAACATGGGTAAAAATTTATTTAAAAAATAATTTAATATTATTAATACCATCCTTGAAAACATTTTATAAAACCTAGTTATAGAATAAAGAGGACTTTTTACTGAAAAGAAAAATGCATACATTTTTACTTTAAAAAATTATTCTGTATTTTGAGTACTTAAAATGAGTAAAAAGAAAGAAAAAAATGTATTATCTATAAATAACTATAGGATAATAAAATTAATGATATTATTGAGATATATATCATGAAATTTCATCATCACAAACTTAATCATAAAAAATCCTTGTAAACATTGAGATTGTAAAATAAAACCCATACAACATTTGTAAATTTAGAATACAAAATTCATGAAAGGATGAACCATATATGGATATGTATATCAATATAAATTTCATGATAATAATCATAAAATACATTCATGTTATGTGTATACACCACATTAAATAAATAAGTGGTGATAATGACATGTGTCTTAGAGAAGTAAAAGTGGGATAAAAATCCCTTACTTTAGTCTTGAATTTCTTTATACATGTTAAAAACTCATTTATAATAAATATATGTTTATTATAAATATATTAAATAAAAATAATAATATATATAATATCATATATAACTTACTTATAACATCTTATCACTAGTTTATTAAAAATTATTTTTTAAAATAGCATTTTTTTGTGATAATTGATTCGTTTTTCATGCATGTTTTAGTTCATTATCCCTAATCCTTATACTTTGATCATGGATACATAATATAGAGAATTTTTTTCATGATATAAAAACATTATGAATTAATTATATACATATTTGGAGTCATATATAAATTTTATAGGTAAAAAAATGAATGAAACTATTCATGTAGATGGTAGACCGTACGTACACATGAACACTATTTTCACTTTTCATTGAACAAAATAAAAGAATGGTAAATCATAAATCAAATTTATAGGATAATTATAATATAAAAAATTAAATATATATTTATTTAATCTATATTTATAACCATCCAATTAAATTTGTGATGAAAGATGAAAGACACCGCTGCGTGGAGATGGCAAGTCATACGTATGCACGAACAATGTTTCCACTTTCTATTGTATATACAGATAGCAGATAATGGTTGTTACATAATCATTATAAAAATTTAACATATTTAATATAATTAATTAATTATATTATAATTGATTCCATATATTTTTAGTATGTATAAGAAGAAATAAAAAAAATAAAATACTCATTTAGGAGTTATATCTCTTTATTGAGAAACCTCCATTGGTTTACACCTTAAGAACTGAAAGGATGGTATCTGGGAGAGACATTTATCTCTAGGACATAGATAAGGAATATAGGAAGGTATTATGGAAGTAATTGGATGATATATAAGGCTCATGAAGTGTATAGAAGAGAGGATATGTGGTATCCTTTTATAAGGGAGGGAAAGAACGCATTTGGAAGTACTTAAAATATTAAGTAATATATATAACTTAATCATGAAAAGTGGAAAAAATAAAAAATAATAAAAAATAAAATTTTATAGGGAAGAAAAAAACTTAGCCGATCAAATTCGGGAAAGTTTTGGATACATTTTAGGCCATATCATCTAGTTAAACCACGTTAAACTCATTTTAACCTTAGCTGTGATAACTTAACTTTTTACAATGATAACATACTTATATGAAAATATGGGCCATCTAAATAAATTTGAAAATTATTATTCCAATTTTTTAATCCATTTTATAACATTTAATTTATTTTATTATTATAAATTACTTTTAATATAAGAATACAAAACACATAAAAACATGTTTTAGGAAAATACCTGATTTAAGATTAAAAAAAATTACCCTTGAAATAAATTAATAAATTGGAATTATTTTTTGGGTTAAATAATAATAAAATAATTTTTTTTACTTTTTTTCAAGAAAAAATTGAATGTAATCTTCCAAACATGTCATTAAATGAAAAGACCCAAAAATAGTTTTTAATTTGAAAAAAATATAACTTATTTTAAAAAAAGTCAAAATTGGGTTAAAAATTTATAAATAATGATTTAAATTACCAAAATTGACTAATTAAGAATAAATTTTTATTATCACTACTCGTAAAATAGGATAAGGTAAAGTGTTAAATATATTTATATATTTTACTCCATAGTTTCAAATCAATTTTAGCTTTTTTACCTAGGTGAAAAATATTTACCTTAGTCAATATTGATAATGACTAAAATAAAAGTTGAAAATATTAAATTATATTAATTATAATAATTAAAAATATTTAATCCATTTTATATAATTCAATTCAGAAAATTTGTGTAATTATATTTAAAATTAAATCTGTAAAATGCGAGGAAAAGTGGGTTTTTTCAAAAAACAATGACTCCTTAACTGTAAAATGTTTGTATAAAAAATAAAGAATAATTTTTTTTCCAATGATATTAATAATATTATTAGTAATACAAATAAACTAATTTAACATTTTAAACATTTTAATAAAAATAATAACTTCATAAATTCTTGAAATGAAAAGACAATTTTCAATAAAAATCATTATTTTCTTTTATTCACTGAAAAATTAAACATTTCAAAAAAATCACATAAATTAATCCCAAGTTATTTTTTATATTTTTAATCCAAAAATGATATAAATTTTTTCAAATATAATTTTTAATACTAGTATAAATTAATTATACTATTTTAACAGAAAATTACATAAAAATCGTTTTTGAAGAAAGCATATTTTTTAAACAAAAAATGAATTTACTTTAAAAAGCAATTACTTATTTATTATACATTAATCAATGTGTTTTAATTATATAAAAATATTATAGATATATTTCATAATTTGGATATTATTATTCATACTTCCAATTTTAATGTCTATGTTATAATGGTCATAATAAAATAATAATATTTCACTAGTATATTATGGTTCGTTTAAACATAGTGTTGTGTGTAACACAAGATATAAAAGAAGTTAAATTTATTTGAAGAGAAGTATATCATAAAATATCTGGGTGCTAATGATAATTTATGTTATATAGGATATCATAGACACTATTTTAATTTTTTTTCTATATGAAATATCATAATATTTAACATATACACATCATGTGATGATGTATTTTTTGAAGTGTAAATTATATTTTTTCATTAAAGAGTTCAAATACACATCAAGTTAAGTGTAAAACATGTTGAAAATTTATAAAATTTAAAAAATAGGGTCATCCAATCATCTATGTAGTTCTTAGACACAAATTGGCTCATTTATTAGTAAAGGTGGTCTATAAAAGGTTTCTCATGGATACATTTAGGGATACAATGGTTTTTTATACGATAGTTAAATATCTCTTCCTTCTTCTATTACCAAGAATGTACTAATATACCATTAATACTCAAATTAGGTCTTTAAAAAGTTTTGATAGGTTTTGAATCTATTATATTTCCCTTATGACAAGAATCTACAGATTATTTCAAAGTGTTCGTCACTAAATACATGGGTTTTTACACTAAAGACATGTCATATTATATTATTCTTGTTTCATTATCTATTTTTTCACCAAATAACACTTGAAAATATATTTCATGTTTCCATTATGTATATTATTTCACTAAAACTGATAACAGAGATATTACATGAATCTCATAATTTTACTATGCTAGTTGTTTTTTTACTTGATAAATTAAAATATCATTTATAGGTACCCAATAAATATTGGAATCAACACTATCAATAATAATACCAATAAGGTGGTATTAATATAAATTTTTTTATACTTTTAGTGAGACAATGGATTCTTTTCTTGTACCATTAAACCATTTTTATCATGATAGAGTTTAATGAAATTATTATGCTAGGTACAAACCTTAATTCAATTATGGAATTATTAATCAAATCAGTTTCATTTCTATAGACTTTATATAATGAACTCTTATTTAATTTTATAATTAACAAAAATTGACTTTCTATTACTCTTCTACCTCATCATATAGGAATAATACATTACAGGATTAAAATACAAAATTATACTTCCTAGTTTAGAATCAAGAATTATTTTAACCATTTATAATGAGTCATTACTCACCTCTAATTTCCAAGAAAAAATAATTTCTCATTTTTAAGTACTTATAGAAATTATTGATTTCCATTTAGCGACTCTCAATCGAGTATGATTGGTATCTACTTAATAATATTAAATTATAAAAGATATTAGGTTTAATACAAAAAATGAGATGCATGATATATTTTAAAACCAAGTTATATGGATTATTACTCATGCATTTACTCCATAACCCTCTCTCAATATATAAATATGTAAATACATTTATAAAAACAAATCCTATTATAATAACGAGTAAAAACCTTAAAACGTTTTTATTCAAAAAAAATTATAAACCATATCATACCCTTAAGGGTTGTGCATATGATTAAACTTGTTATCATGTAATTATATATAAGATATGATGAATTTTATAGATATAGAACATGTAAAAATTATAGTTTACAACTAAACTAAATTCCAAAATAATCTCAAGGAATATTAAGAGAATAATCATTTATGAACAAAAATAAACATCATCCCTCACCATTCTTTTATTCCTTCAATTTATTAATGAGTTTTATGATGATAAATAATAAGGAACCAAAATATGTTTTACTCCTCAGGTGATCCACCAACTAAAAATTTTTAAATCACTTTTGTTGGATCACTTTTCCCATAATGGTATTTTAGAACCTTTTTTATAATAGAAATTTTATTTCTATATGGTGGATCAATAATTGATATGTTTAAATTAGGTTTTAAACTCCTCATATAGAAATATTTCATTAAATAAAGTATTCGCCATGAGATTGTTCATTCTATAGTCCCAATAAACCTATATCTATTTTTGTCATACATTATAATGTGTTGTGAAAGTGGGTTCTTGAGACCCAACTTTAACAACTCATTTTGGTTATTGTATCATGTATATATAGTGTTATACATGATGTATTCTTCCCATAATAGTATTATTATTTCTATTTATATTGTTTACATGGTAATTTAATTGGATTATTTTTCATATAAAAAGTTTGTAATAGTTCTTAGATATAATGAGCACCTTGAGATACTATGAAAGTAATATCAAACATATTTCTTATGGTCTAAATACATTATAATGAAATGACATAGATGATATGTGACTATTAGGTTATATGGGTCTATAATCATTACGAATTATTCCCATAAAGTTCTCACTTATTTATTTAATGTAGAGGAGATCATGATTACTAACCCACAAATAGTAACATCACATGTTTTGGGTTTCATTAGATGTTCCTATCAATGAACATGTGTATTGGTATCTTGAGTTGAGATCATTTTTTAATGCATATAATTTGATATATTTCATTGATTATTTAATAAAACCATACCATTTATATTTGTGGTGAGTTTACTAGAATTTGGTGCTTTATTGATAGCATGGAAATGATTGAACGATTAATATAGTATTTGTAACTTTTTAAAGGAAGAAGATCTATTTAGATATTTTACTTGGATGGTAATGACATGATAAAATATATTACCATGTTAAATAAACGAAAATCCATACAATATAGTTAATAAATGAAAAAAACAATAAATGATGTTAAAAAAATTATGAATCATACTTTATATGATATCATGAGACAAAGAGACTATATTACATAGTGTGTGTTTGTAGGAGGTTGTCATAGATATTAATTTTCATTATCTATTTATGAGCCATGATGTGTTTCTATATACCACTCTTGGTCTATAAGTGTGACTCACATCTATCAAGATAAGAGCCTAGAGGGTTAAATGTGAAGTGTTTCCACTGATTTAGATGAATTGGAGTTTTAGAAGAAGGGGAACCCATGTGAAAGGGATAATGAATGTCCAAGTATGAAAAATAGAAATTTAATTAATTAATAAATTATATAATATAATATTCAAGTTATAATAAATAGGATTGAATTTAATTATCAAGGTCTTCAAAATTTATTTAATTATGAAAGTGAATACCCAAAAAATATTAATTTTTGAATGAATTTTACACATATAAAGTTTCATTAAATAATCATGGGCGGTAACGAGAAGAGTAAATGGATAATATTTAATTATATGAAACATTGGAGTGTTACAAGTGAGTGATAAAATATTCATGACATCCATGGAATTTTTACTAGGCCATTCATGTTATTCTGGACTGGTTTAATAGGATTAACTTTTCTAAGGGAGTAATTGAAATTTTAGAGATTTAAACATAACTATTCAAGCTCATTTTGATCCATGAAAAGTACCCTTATAAAATTTTATTTGTTTAGAGTTATATCCCTCTATATCCCTCTTAAATTTTAGAGAGATAAATAAAGAGAAGAAAATGGTTATGTTGGTTCTTCATTTTTAGATTGAATCCATATTCTTTTAGTGATTGAAAAAGTATTATAAATCACTTAGATCTTACCTGCTAGCACCTGATAATCAATGAATATCATCTGAGGGGATATGGTTCATGTATGGAAGATCTATAAAGATCCTAAATTTTATCCTTTGAGTAATGAAACACCTACAATGAAAAAATCACATCGGCATTTGGTATATTAATTAGGTATGGTTTCAATGGTGTTATTCATACATTAATTTATTTTCACACAATTTGTGGATGAATTCAGGAATTGTTATATTGGTTATAATATTACAATAAGGACCTGGAATAAAAATTTTAAAATAACATTCTTGAATGATTATACCACACTTTATTTCCTTTGAATTTGTATTAGAGTATTCCTAAAAAAATTGACTCTAAATTTCAATATTTTTTTTGGATTCAGATAAGGGTCTTTGATATAATCCCAATACCACTAATAATGCATTGAACATAGTTAAAATTGTTAGGAAATGGGAATTTGAATACTGATATGTTTTTTAGATATTTTTTAATTTAATTAAATTTAAATTAATTATAAAATTAATAAAAATTGATGTTAGGGGGAGGAAACACACAAAATAGGTTTAAAAATAAAAAAAAAGATCAAATGGTTGCATTGTATGTTTTCACATGGGATAAAATCTTTTGGGGTGTGATATTTTATTCTAAATAGTTAGAAATAATAAATATTAATTAACAACTACCCATTAAGGATCTACCTTACTCTTTTGACTAGGGGTTCGAATGGTGACATCACACCCCAGGTGCCACACACTAGTGTCCTGAGTCGTTGGTTATAAGACATTAGGCACACTTACCCACATGCTAGAGTTTTCTGACTAGCAGCGAGCATCTAATATCAATCATGGGGAGACTATACCCTCTTTATAAAAGTATCACAAAAATAGAAATAAACAAAAATAACCTAATGATATAGCAGATAATCAAACAAAACTAGTATCACATGATGACCAAAATAAGAAATACAATATCCAAACCAAAACATTAGATATATCATACCTTGTACATTCGAAGTGTCAATATTCAAAACCCAAAATAAATAAAGCCCCTAAAAACTACCTAGAGGTTCACAAATCATATCTATATCCCTCATACATTCTCCATCCCAAATCATACATCTAACACATAAAATTTTCCCTTAACCTATCATGCGAACAAGAGGTCTGTTCAGGTACTGATCAGGCAACCCGAGTAGGGTTTGAGTACAACTCAGTAGGATACCACCAATGGAATCTAAAAAACATTCCATTCAATAACAGTATATTTATTTGTATAATGAATAAAGTAAAATGAATAAGTAAATAGTTATCACATTTTTAATTATTTTTTAATTAACCATGTAAACTCTTGGATTCTTGAGGATACCCACACCCTCAATACCTGCTTCATCCCATGCCAAATTCTAAACTATCCCCAAGAGATATCACATATCACAATACCATGGTTATAATATAATCTCAATTCACTTCATGACCAATTGAAACCATAGTCCAATGCTATTCTCATTCACTTAGATCATCATCTCTAATTCCCCAGGGGTATTTGGAGGATATGTCCATGTCCCGCTTCTCTATATCACATTGATATTTTAATCCACAATCTATATCCCACACTTTCTATCTCTTATGGGTATTTGGATCCTCATTCCCTATCCCACGCACATTAATCACATATGGGTATTTGGATTTTATGTCCCTATCCCACACTCATTTATCTCATATGGGTATTTTAAGCCTCATCCCATGTCCCAAACTCATATATCAATCCATAAATCACACATATATCACATATATCACATCAATAAAGAATAATTAACATTAAATATATTTTCAAATTTCACATTAATTAATATTCCATTTCAACCATCAAAAAAAATCATGGTTCAATACTTTAATCACATAGAAGAATAATAAAAATTCACCATTAAACCATTTTACCATATTCAATTTGTATAACATAGTAACAAATTATAATCAAGTTAAAAATCCCTTAATCCACATTATCAATTAATTCATAACCACATTAATTGACTAATAACACATCCCAAATTTCTCATCAATTACTCATTCATCATATTCCATTAGTTAATTTACAAATTAATTAATCCAATTGCACTATTTTCATAATCACAAAAAACACAATTAATTAATTCACTAATTAATTAATTCAATTCAACAATCCTAGTATCTCGTTATTTAGTTACCCAATTAATTAATCCAATTCCACAATGCTAATATCCCATTAATTAATTCCTAAATTAATTAATCCAATTATACAATTCGATAAATTAATTATTCAATTAATTTATTCAATTAAATATTTAATTTTCAAATGTACCTTTTTAAATTTTATGAAACATACATGAAATTGTAATTCAAGACTATGTGAAATGAATATAGACCACCTGCCTCAATATTGTTGAAGGATGTTCACCAACGAAAATCCCCAATTGAAGTGGAATGACCAAGAACACAATGAAGAAAAAAATCTAGATCCAAAATCAAAATAATCATGATCCAAAAATACTATATCTAGATCCATCATAAATAGAGGAAAAAATCCAGTCAAAGTATGAGATAAATATTAGATAGGGAAAGGAAACCATACGAGATGAGAATCTCTTACTGGGAGGGGTACAAATCTATAATATGGGATTTTATTTGTCAAGAATGGATGCTAGAAAGAATTTTAATCCTTCCAAGATCCCCCAAAAATAAGATAAATAATTTAAGGTTGAGATATTATTTATTTTGGGTGAATTACAACGGTTCGGGTATTTTTAATCTTTTTTGGGGGTTTAAATTTCTCTATGTACAGTTTCATGTATAGGGCGCACAATTTCCCTTAACCCTGCACCCTAACTATGTGCCTCACCTAGGTGTATCAAACGATTACTCCTAAGAGGGATAATGGTTTGAAAAAACATGCACCATCTATGATAATCCTCTCTATATAGCTTCATACGGATTTCTAGGATGGACGCATGGTTTGTGCAAACCATGCATCCACTGTGCACAACCCCTCTTCCATCCAAAATTCTTTATATTCACCCAAAAATCCTCAAGGAAAAACCCAAATAAGATATACTCAAAACAAAGAAAAATTAATACCTATAAATGAGCCTAATATATATCTATAAAATGTTGGGATCTTATAATCCATGTTTTCACAATAGATGAACTATCTGCATGGACTTTTTCTACAACACTATCTCACTGTGATCCATCACATGAATTAGATGCTCCTCAAAGGACACATTGATAAAAAGATGAAACTTATCCACATATATCACATGAGAAGGGTCAGGGTGATATTCATGAAGTTGTAAAACATGAAACACATCGTTCATAGCATAATACCTCCATGGAAAATCTAATCGGTATGCCACTAGCCTGATTCTCTCCACAATCACAAATGATCCAACAAACCTGGGTGCCAACTTGACCTATCTCCATATCATGCGGTGACACAACCAATACAACACTCAAAGGAACACACAATCACCCTCTATAAAATCTAGTGGTCTTCAACATTTATCATCATATGACTTATATCTACTCTAAGTCATATCCATATGCTTACGAATTGACTGAACCCACTCTGATGTCTCCTACTCGAGACTCGATGTAACATCCCAGGTAATTAATGAATAATAGATATTTTTATCTATGTCTATTAATGAATTTGATAGTGTTTTAGAGGCTTAAAATGAAAATAAATCCAATCTTAATCATGGAATGCACTAATATTTTTTAAAGGATTGATTTACTGCCTTTTGATGGCAAACCATTTTTAAACCTACCTTTTGACAATTTTATAATCTATGTTTGTCAAAATAAACTTATTCTTTATGATTGGGACATAGAAATTTACTTTGTGTGAATTTTTGGTATTTTTCTGACAATGTTCATTTTTGTATGAATAGTGAAAAATACTGTATTTTACATCAAAACTGCTTTTTAATCTACATTATTTATATGATTAAATTATCTTTTGGATTGGTTTTAAAGTTAAATTAGAATATATTTTTACCGTTTAATCCAATGGTGGTCATTAGGATTAATTTCACTTTGGAATTGGGCATAAACTAATCCCAAACTTTTCATAGATATTGTTTCAAAAAAAACCCCGCTATTTGTTTTGACAACGGGAATTATTTTTAAATCAATTATTGCAATTTCTGTGTTTGGAATTTGGTAAAATTGATTACATATTTTGAATCAGAAGGTCCAAATTATGTAATCAAGACTCTTTTGTTTTTGGACCTTATGAATAGTAACGACGGTAATTATCTTTAATTATCTTGATTAATGAGTAATCAGGTAGTTAAGGATAATAAAATGATATCATAATAATAAAAAAAGACCACAACATGTGTCCTAAGGCTACTGGTTGTCTCATTCCCGACCATGGGGTTCCTTTTTCCAAACATGGGGGCCCCATGGAATCACTTTTGTGAGAAAGTGACTTTTTATCTTTTTATTTTTAAAGAATGTTAAATGTGACAAAGAATGTATCACCTATGTAAAATATTTTTAAGTTTGTCTAAATAAATGATATTTTGGACTATAAATATTAATTAGAAAGCTAAAAATATTTCCTACATCATGATATTTTTTTATAATTTTTAGACATTAAATTTATTAAATTATTTATGACATCATGATGATGCAGCGATTACCTCATTAATAAAGGATTTAAATAAAATGAAATGATAATGTAAAATCTATGACCTATACAAGTCCAAAACCTATTGTATGGGTGTATTTCGAACCCTTATCACCTTAAACTCGAATTATATCAATGTGGGACCTTTTGAATCAGAAAATCATTTTCAAATAAAGTAACATTTCTTTACTTTCCAAGAGTGCCCCTCCTCTCCTCTTATAAAAGGCCCCCACCTCTACCTCCTTACCCACACTCCCAAAGCCTTTGGCTCGGCCAACCCCTACCCATTTTGTCTCTCCACATCCCTCTCTTACTCCTTGAAGCCTCAATTGGGGCAGAATTCTTCCCGAAGAAGCCTTTGAGCTCAAACCAAAGGGAGTTACCCGATTTTAAGGTAATGTCTTCACTTGAGTCCTTTTGTTTTATTTTGCTTCTCCAACCCACTAAAATCTTTTTATTCATTTATTTTGTAACAACTCCAGTATCTTCAATATACTAGGATGTTGTTATAATAATGATTCGAGCTACACTTACACACACCTACATCTATTGGTTAAAGGACATACTGTTTCCGTGGATGGTGAATTTATGCCTCCCGAAACGATGATTGTTCAACATTCTTTTAACACCTTCAAAGGTGGACATTAAGATGTCACTATATTTATATATGATATATTATATGTCTATTTTTTCCTTAATAATATGTATTTTTCATTTTGGGCATACCTTTATGGTTTCCATTATGGGTAAACGCGATATCTTCATTCAAGGAAGTGCGGACTACCGCCCCCTCAAAGTGATTTGATTCGTTAAATACCATATTTGGGACATATAAAGGATGGAACTATGATATAATATATGATATTATACTTGAATTATAATATACCTTTATATCATTATGATTCCATTCTATAAAATACGAAATATAAATGAAATTAGCGTTCATGCGTGCGTACGGCTTACCGTCTCCATGAACGGTGTATTTCATTTCTTACATCTAAATGATTATGTAATATTATAAATGCATGTATATACTGTATATATATGATATATACATCATGATTATAATTCTGGATATAATGGATACATGAACAACTTGTAATTATAAAGGGTTTATTTTTTACTCAAGTACCAATGATCGTTAAAATGACCGTTATTAACTTAAATAATTACATAGTGTTCATGACATAGAAATAAGTGATATAAAAGAAATAATGAACTTGAAAAAGGTTCTTAAGGAAGTAAAAATTAACTCAAGTTTATTATTCAGGACATTAAAGAACGATCGAGTCAAGTCGGACCCGAGGTATGGGACTTCATCTCAATCTCCTTTCATTGAGGCGTATTTTGTTTTATACACAACCTTCTTTTATACAGTGTATAAACCCCTTTGACTTTTAAGTTTATCCAAAAGGAATCTTTTTTATACGACGCGTTTTACTAAATGAAAAAAGGGAATGTTTTTTTCGTACGTATGCGGTGACAACGACTTCTCCGCCGTCGTGACCATTATTTGAGTTTCAGCTTCCTCTACAAGCCATACCTTTTTTTTAAAAGAAAAATAAATACCATGTTTTAATTTTCTTTTATTTTGGTATTGAAAGTGGTTTGCATAATGTTTTTATGTCAATGTGTTGTATTTATATCTTGTGATTGAAAGGTGGAGATGTTATGTTTCCTTTATGCATGTTTTATGTGATACGATTATGTTGAGGTTCTTGGGCATTATTATGAAGACGGGTGGTTCCGTGATAAACTAAGGATGGGTGAGCCCGATATAGCTCTCCAATGCATTGGGTAATGCGAAGGAGTGAAACGTTAAGGTTTCTACGAAGAGATTTAGGGAATATACTGTGATGGGTATTCCAAACGTAACCAAGAGGGTTACTCCCTATGTAAGAATGTTATGAATGCCTCAAGTTACCTTTATGTCTTATGATTTCTATGATTTATTCATGATTTGATGAGGTATGTTAAAGTGATTGTGTTTTATGGGTAAAGGATGATTTCATTCTTATGTAGATATGTACCCATGTTTCCTTTCCATATTTTTATATCCCTTACTGAGTTTTTTATGCGCATCACAAGTTTTTTGAAATGTTTTTCATAGGTCAAGAGAAAGGTACATGATATGATGATAGTGTCAAGGAAGTGTCAAGAAAGAATCCATGTTTTATTTTAAATATATTTCCATTGATGGGAAAGAAGAATACTATCTTTATGTAACCACTTTATTTATATATGGAATGTAATGCAAGTTTTATGATCTAATTGTCTAAAACTCTAAACCTGAAAAGATCCTCAATGTGTAATCTTGTAATAACTCAAGATTAAGTAAGGTTTAAGGCTGGGGCCTTATAGTTGGTATTATAGGAAGGTTTAGATAACTTTAGGAGTTAGAATTATATTAAATGATTATCCAGAAATATTTTTTTATGGTCAAATTGAAGTGATATAGTATTTGAAGATTACCATGTTTCTTCATCTAAGACATGTTTGTTCAGAATGGTTTTCTGCAGAGAAAATAGGGAAGCAGTGCTAGGAAGGAATGCAGAAGGAAATAACCTTCCGAATCAGCATCCTGAGATGGTCGGAATTGGAACTGAACAGTTTGTTGCAGTAATGGCACAGTTGACTCAAGCGATAAATGGTGGTGGTATCCATGCACGAGATCATCCAGATCAACCGCAGAGGAACATGTCGGTGGTGGAACATTTCATGAGGCAACATCCCCCATCATTCAGAGGATCATCTGACCCTATGCTAGCTGAAGGGTGGATTAAAGCACTGGAGAAGATTTTCGATGTCATGGGGTGTTCAGAAAATCAAAAGGTTAGTCTTTCTATTTACCGTTTGGAGGGTGAAGCAGATCAGTGGTGGTCGATGGTTAAAAATATCAGGGGCACTGATGAGATTGATGCTCTCGACTGGGATGAATTCAAAGGTATGTTTCTTGAAAAGTATTTTCCTAAGGCTGTTTGACTTAAGACGGAAAAACAATTCTTGGAATTGAGGCAAGAGGAAGACTCAGTGGATACCTATGAAGAAAGGTTCACTCGATTGGAAAGGTATGCTCCAAATTTTATCTGAGACCTTGATAGTAAAATCAATCGTTTTTACTCAGGATTAAAGCCAAAATATCGAAGGGCATTAGCTTCTTGTGAGTTTAAAAGTTATGAAAAGCTTGTTCGATGTGATGAGAAGGTGGAAATAGCGTTTACCGATGATCAAGTTTCCTATAACAACCAGCATAAGAAGAGACCAAGGTGGCAGGAGAAAGGGAAGAATTCTTCAAAAAAGTCTGATGGTAAGAAATATAAGTTTCCAGTTTTTGATAAATGTGGCAAAAGGTATGCTGGGGAATGTCTTCTGAATTCTGGAAAGTGCTACTGATGTGGTAAGATGGGACATAAGGCTCGTGATTGCACTGAAAAAGATCGAGGTGAAGGTAAGAACAAATTTGATTTACAATTATTGAAATGTTTTAAGTGCAATGAGATGTGTCACTATGAAAATGAGTGTCCGACAAAGAGCTTGAGTGATGGGAAGCAGTTAGACTACAAGCAGAAAGGGGTGGTGAAATCCTTTGTAACTACTTCAGCAGATGTCGGTCCATCAAATGAAGTTGTATCAGGTACTTTGTTTGTTTTTTCAGATTATGCCAGTGTGTTGTTTGATTCGGGGTCCACACATTCTTTCATCTCTGAAACCTTTTCTAGTAAAATGGGAATACCATCTCAAGAAATGACTACTGAAATTTTGGTAGAAAACACCTAGGGGAAATGTTGTGGTAAAAAGAATTTATAAGAATCTTCCTATCCTTATCTGTGGAAAGAACCTACTTGAAAAACTTATTGTTCTACCTCTAGTAGAGTTTGATGTTATCCTGGGTATGGATTGGCTCTCTATTTACCATGCTAAGATTGACTGTAGAGCTAGAGAAGTTTCTTTTCAGAAAGACTTTAATTTTGTGTACAATAATGAACCCTTATTGTTGATAACTTGTCAAGAGGCCAAGAAACTTGTAAAATATGGAAATGAATGTTACCTTGTACACATTGTTGAAAACAATGGAACTGTTCAGATTAATGATGTGCCAGTGGTAAATGAGTATCCTGATGTTTTTCCTGATGAGTTTCCTAGAATAATACCAGATCGGGAAGTTGAGTTTACTGTTGACTTAGTTCCTGATGCTAAGCCAATTTCAAAAACCCCTTATCAAATGGCTCAAATTGAACTTTTATAGTTGAAGGAGAAATTGCAAGATTTATTAGAGAAAGGTTTCATTCGACCTAGCACATCACCATGGGGTGCTCCTGTTTTATTTGTTAAAAAGAAAGATGGTTCAATGAGACTTTGAATTGATTATAGAGCCTTGAATAACATCACTGTTAAGAACAAATATCCGTTGCCTCATATCGATGATTTGTTTGATCAGCTCCAGGGAGCTCAGTATTTTTCAAAGATTGACTTGAGATCGGGGTACCATCATCTGAAGGTAATGGAAGCAGATGTTCCGAAGACCGCGTTCCGTACAATATATGGCCATTATGAATTTGTAGTAATGACTTTTGGGCTAACCAACGCACCTGCTATATTCATGGACTTAATGAATTGAATTTTCCACGAGTTCTTGGATAAGTTTGTGGTGGTTTTCATTGATGATATTTTGGTGTTTTCTAAAAGTAAAGAGGAGCATGAAAGACATTTAAGGGTTATCTTGCAAACCTTAAAAGAAAATAAACTGTATGTAAAATTCAGCAAGTGTGAGTTTTGGTTGCAACAAATTTCTTTCCTTGGTCACATTGTTTCTAAAGATGGGATAACTGTTGATCCTACAAAAAAAAGTTGTGGAAGACTGGCCAAGACCCAAAAATGTAACTGAGATTCGTAGCTTCCTTGGTTTGGCAGGCTATTATCGAAGGTTTGTTAGAAATTTTTCATGGTTATCTAGTCCAATGACTAAGATAACTCGGAAGGGTGTTAAGTTTATCTGGACAAAAGAATGTGATGATTGTTTTCAGGAATTGAAAAGAAGATTGGTGAATGCTCTAGTTTTGGCATTACCTTCCAGGAATGGTGAGTTTGTTATCTACAGTGAGTTGCAGAAAAAGGTAGAGCTGGTTCATAAGGGTAATTTTCCTGAATTCAACATTGATAATGATTGCGTTATGAGATTTGGGAAGAGATTGTGTGTGCCTTGTTATTCACAGTTGAAGAGAGAGTTGTTATGTGAAGCTCATAGTTCTCCGTTTTCAGTTCATCCTGGCAGAACTAAGATGTACAGAGATCTGCGGGAGTATTACTGGTGGGATGGAATGAAAATAGATATTGCGGATTTTACTGTGAAGTGTTTGACATGTCAACAGGTTAAAGCAGAGTGGCAGTTACCGAAAGGGATGCTTCAGCCTTTACCAGTGCCAGAGTGGAAATGGGAGAATATATCCATGGACTTTGTTGTGGGATTACCGAAGACATCTCAAGGTAATAATGCAATCTGGGTTATTGTTCATCGCTTGACTAAATCTGCCCATTTCCTTGCTATACGAGATACGTTTTCCCTAGATCAACTTTCTCGTTTGTATCTTAAAGAGATAGTCAGGTTACATGGAGTTCCCCTCTCCATTGTATCTGATCGTGATCCCAGGTTCACTTCTAACTTTTGGAAAGGCCTTCAGAAGTCGTTGGGTACTGAATTAAATTTTAGTACAACATTTTATCCTCAATCAGATGGGCAGTCAAAATAAACAATTCAGACCTTGGAGGATATGCTACGAGCTTGTTTGATGGATTATTAGGGAATTTGGGACCAACATCTTTCTTTGGTTGAATTTTCATATAATAACAGTTTTCATTCCAGTATACAGATGGAACCATTTTAGGCATTATATGGGAAGCGGTGTCGAACTCCAGCTTTCTGGGATGAAGTGGGTGAAAGGAAGTTGATGGGACCAGAATTGGTAGAAGAGATGGCAGAAAACGTTTAGCTGATTCAGAAACACATGAGAACAGCTCAGAGTAGGCAGAAGAGTTATGCAGACAACAAGAGGAAGGATCTAACTTTTGAAGTAGGTGATCATGTTTTTCTCAAAGTCTCACCATGGAAAAGTGTGATGAGATTTGGTAAGAAAGGAAAGCTGAGTCCAAGGTTCATTGGACTATATGAAATTCTGGAGAGAGTTGGATCAGTTTCATATCGGGTGTCTTTACCTCCGAGTTTATCTCAGGTACACAATGTTTTTCACGTTTCGATGTTGAGATTGTATATGCCAGATTCATCTCATGTTTTGAGTCTAGAGGTAGTTCAGCTGGAAAGGAACCTATCTTATGCGGAACAACTGGTCCAGATTCTTGACCACAGGGAGCATGTGTTACGAAATAAGGTGATTAATCAGGTAAAGGTTTTGTGGAAAAACCACATGATGGAAGATGCAACATGGGAATCTGAAAATGCAATGAGGGATAAGTACCCCCATTTATTCAATAAGTAAATAAATTATGGGGACACAATTTTCTAAAGTGGGGAAGGATGTAACATCCCAAGTAAGTAATGAATAATATATATTTTTATCTATGTCTATTAATGAATTAGATAGTGTTTTAGAGGCTTAAAATGAAAATAAATCCAATCTTAAGCATGTAATACACTAATATTTTTTAAAGGATTGTTTTACTACCTTTTGATGGAAAACCATTTTTAAACCTATCTTTTGACAATTTTATAAGCTATTTTTGTCAAAATAAACTTATTAATTATGATTGGGACATAAAAATTTACTTTGTGTGAATTTTTGGTATTTTTCTGACAATGTTCATTTTTTAATAAATAGTGAAAAATACTGTATTTTACATCAAAACTGATTTTTAATCTACTTTATTTATATGATTAGATTATCTTTTGGATTGGTTTTAAAATTAAATTAGAATATAATTATACCATTTAATCCAATGGTGGTCATTAGGATTAATTTCACTTTGGAATTGGGCATAAACTAATGCCAAACTTTTCATAGATATTGTTTCAAAAAAACCCCGCTATTTGTTTTAACAACGAGAATTATTTTTAAATCAATTATTGCAATTTCTGTGATTAGAATTTGGTAAAATGGATTACATATTTGGAATCAGAAGGTCCAAATTATGTAATCAAGACTCTTTTTTTTGACATTATGAATAGTAACGACGGTAATTATCTTTAATTATCTTGATTAATGAGTAATCAGGTAGTTAAGGATAATAAAATGATATCATAATAATACAAAAAGACCAAAAAATGTTCCCTAAGGCTACTGTTTGTCTCATGGCCGACCGTGGGATGTCTTGTGCCAAACTTGGGGGCCCCATGGAATCACTTTTGTGAGAAAGTGACTTTTTATCTTTTTATTTTTAAAGAATGTTAAATGTGACAAAGAATGTATCACCTAAGTAAAATATTTTTTATTTTGTCTACATAAATGATATTTTGGACTATAAATATTCACTAGAAATCTAAAATGATTTACTACATGATGATATTTTTTTTATAATTTTTAGACATTAAATTTATTAAATTATTTATGACATCATGATGATGCAGTGATTACCTCATTAATAAAGGATTTAAATAAAATGAAATGATAATGTGAAATCTATGATCTACACATGACCAAAACCTATTTTATGGGTGGATTTCGAACCCTTATCACCTTACCCTCGAATTATATCAATGTGGGACCTTTTGAATCCGAAAATCATTTTCAAATAAAGTAACATTTCTTTACTTTCCAAGAGTGTCCCTCCTCTCCTCTTATAAAAGGCCCCCACCTCTACCTCCTTACCCACACTCCCAAAGCCTTTGGCTCAGCCAACCCCTGCCCATTTTGTCTCTCCAAATCCCTCTCTTACTCCTTGAAGCCTCACATTGGGAAGAAGTTTTCCCAAGGAAGCCTTTGAACTCAAACAAAAGGGAGTTACCCGATTTTAAGGTAATGTCTTCACTTGAGTCCTTTTGTTTTATTTTGCTTCTCCAACTACCTAAACTCTTTTTATTCATTTATTTTGTTACAACTACAGTGTCTTAAATATACTAGGATGTTGTTATAAGAAGTATTTGAGCTACACTTACACACACCTACATCTAATGTTTAAAGGACATACTGTTTCCGTGGATGGTGAATTTATGCCTCCCAAAACGATGATTGTTCAACATTATTTTAACACCTTCAAAGGTGGCCATTAAGATGTCACTATATTTATATATGATATATAATATGTTTATGTTTTCCTTAAGCTTCTTTATTTTTCATTTTGGGCATACCTTTATGGCTTCCATTATGGGTAAACGCGATATCTTCATTTAAGGAAGTGCGGACTACCGCCCCCTCAAAGTGATTTGATTCGTTAAATACCATATGTGGGACGTATAAAGGATGGAACTATGATATTATATATGATATTATACTGGAATTATAATATACCTTTATATCATTATGATTCCATTCTATAAAATACCAAATAGAAATGAAAGTAGCGTTCATGCGTACGTACGACTTACCGTCTCCATGAACAGTGCATTTCATTTCTTACCTATAAATGATTATGTAATATTATAAATGCATGTATATACTGGATATATATGATATATACATCATGATTATAATTCTGGATATAATGGATACATGAACAACTTGTAATTATAAAGGGTTTATTTTTTACTCAAGTACCAATGATCGTTAAAACGACTGTTATTAACTTAAATAATTACATAGTGTTCATGACATGGAAATAAGTGATATAAAAGGAATAATGAGCTTGAAAAAGGTTCTTAAGGAAGTAGAAATTAACTCAAGTTTATTTTTCAGGACATTAAAGAACGATCGAGTCAATTCGGACCCGAGGTATTGGACTTCGTCTCAATCTCCTTTCATTGAGGAATATTTTGTTTTATACACAACCTTCTTTTATACGGTGTATAAACCCCCTTGACTTTTACTTTTATCCAAAAGGAATCTTTTTTATACGAAGCGTTTTACTAAACGACAAAAGGGAATGTTTTTTTCTTACGTATGCGGAGACAACGACTTCTCCGCCGCCGTGACCATTATTTGAGTTTCGGCTTCCTCTACAAGCCATAACATTTTTTAAAAAGAAAAATAAATACCATGTTTTACTTTTCTTTTATTTTGGTATTGAAAATGGTTTTCATAATGTTTTTATATCAATGTGTTGTATTGATATCTTGTGATTGAAAGGTGGAAATGTTATGTTTCCTTTATGCATGTTTTATGTGATACGATTATGTTGAGGTTCTTGGGAATTATTATGAAGACGGGTGGTTCTGTGATAAACTAAGGGCGGGTGAGCCCGATATAGCTCTCCAATGCATTGGGTAACGCGAAGGAGTGAAACATTAAGGATTCTCCGAAGAGATTTAGGGAATATACTGTGATGGTTATTCTAAATGTAACCAAGAGGGTTACTCCCTACGTAAGAATGTTATGAATGCCTCATGTTACCTTTATGTCTTATGATTTCTGTGATTTATTCATGATTTTATGAGGTATGTTAAAGTGATTATGTTTTATGGGTAAAGTATGATTTCATTATTAAGTATATATGTACCCATGTTTCCTTTCCATATTTTTATATCCCTTACTGATCTTTTTATGCTCATCCCAAGTTTTTTGAAATTTTTTTCACAGGTCAATGGAAAGGTACATGATATGATGATTGTGTCAAGGAAGTGTCAAGAAAGAATCCATGTTTTATTTTAAATAAGTTTCCATTGATGGGAAGGAATAATACTATCTTTATGTAACCACATTGTTTATATGTGGAATGTAATGCAAGTTTTATGATCTAATTCTCTAAAACTCTAAACCCGAAAAGATCCTCAATGTGTAATCTTGTAATAACTCATAATTAAGTAAGGTTTAAGGCTGGGGCCTTATACTCGATCCCAACAACTCTGACCCACACACATCCATTCTGTATATATGTGATCTGTGTGTAATATTATGATGATCCTATCATAGTGAAAACTATATAGCCATATGCTAACTATTTTTATAGGTGAACTCAATGAGTGATAAGTGATTCTACCAAGACCCACTGAAGTTAGGAATACATACTCATAGCCTATCCTCATGTACTTTTATAATATGATCTGACTGTCCAACTATCTATGGGTGGAATGCCATACTTATTAAAACCTATGTACCCAGAACCTTCTGTAATCCATGATATAAGAGTAAAGTAAAACATGAGTCACAGTCTGAAACTATAGTCAATGGAACCCCATGAATACAGACAATATTTCAGAAATATAATTCTCCCAATTATCCCACAGAGAATGTCCCTTGTATGTCCCTTGTACCAGTATGAAATGATCTACCTTTGTCAAACGTTCCACAATAACCCAAATAGCATAATTATTCATATTCTTCCTCAGGATACCCACAAAAAATCCATAGTAACATCATTAATCTACCATTCCTAAATTTTCAATGACTATAAAAAACCATTGGGTCATTAATACTTGTTTTTCACCAGTTTACATGTGCATCATCGTGTGAAAAAACCCAATTATATCCTTTTTCATGATCGACCACCAATATTGTCTTCATAGGTCATGGTATATTTTTGTAACACCTGGACACACCTCACACTTTGAAGCATGAAATTCATGCATCAGATCCTCCCTCATGATCGTAGGCACAACAACATGATTCTGGAAATAGATGAAATCATCCTCAACTATATTCCAATCTTAAGGTGACTCCCCACCTTCAAGGATTTACCTCAGGTATAAAAATTCTAGATCCTCATATTTCTTATCCATTATCTGTATTAAAAGTATAGATCCACTAAAACTGACATGATAGTCATCTGATCCTGACTCTCATTAACCAAAACTTGCATCTCAGCCCGTAAATTCATCATCTTCCACTTAGCACTAAAAAAATGAGCTACTTGAGTATGAGTTTTCCTACTTAGGTCATAAACAAAACTATTTCTTTTCTTGGGCATATATGTTATCTTAAAATCAAATAACTATATATAATCATCCCACCTCCACTACCAGAGATTCAAATCCCACTGTGAAGAGATATACTTCAAGATCTTGTGATCAATATACATAGTAAACTTTTCATCCAATAGATAATGCCTCTAATACTTCAAATCATAAATCACTATATCTAATTCAAGGTCATGCATAGGGTAATTCCATTCATGTGGCCTCAACTACTAAGATACACACACCACTGCTTGATCTCCCTACATCAACACTAATCCAAGCCCAATCCTAAAAGCATAAAAACATTATATACTCCTCACCTAGCTCAGGTAGGATCAAGATTGGTTCCTTTTTCAAATGATTCTTCATATCCTGGAATACTTTCTCTAATTCTTCATTCTTTTAAAACTTTATCCCCTTATTGGTCAAGATGAAAAGAGGTCCTTCCTAATGGGAAAAATCCTAGATGAACCTCTAGTAATAACCAGATCTCCCCAGGAAACTATGTATATCAAAATAAAATCTTGGCCTGCTCCCAAGATACAACTAACTATAACTTCTATCATTTCACTGACACACCTTTCTATGAGATGATGTGCCCAATAAGTGTACCCGATCAATCCAGAACTGAATCTTCGATATCTTGTCACATAACCGGTTCTCTCTCAATGTAATCATAATTATTTCAAGATGTTGGGAATGATCGTCATGAGTCTTGGAGTACACTAATATTTCATCCCCAAATACTAAAAAAAATTAATCTATGTACACATGGATGAATCGATTCATCAAGTCCATAAACACTGCTGGTTCATTTTTCAACCCAAATGAAATTAGGATGAACTCACAAAGGAAATACCTACTTCTGAAACCAGTCATCGATATATCAAATGGACAAACTCTCAATTGATGATACCCCGTTATCAAGTAAATTTTGGAAAAAAAACATGCTCCCCTTAACTGGGAAAATATATCTTCAATACATGGAAGTGGATATAGGTTCTTCAAAATCATCTGGTTTAACTTCCAGATGTTAACAAACAAGTACAATGTCCCATCAGTCTTATTTGAAAACAATACCGGAGAACCCCAAAGCAATATACTTGGTTAGATATACCCCTTATCCTCCAACTCTTCTAGATAAGTCTTTTTCTCTTTAATCTCTATTGGTTCCATTATTTATGGTGGAATAGAAACTTGCCCATCCAGTGACATGAGATCAGTTGTAAATTCAACTTCAATCTCATACGGAAACCCTAATAAGTCATCAGTAAACACATCCTAGAAACTATTCACTATGGGTGGAAAGATATCTTGATTTTTCCCCCATCATCTAGAAAAAGACTAGTAACATGGGTGGTGAGCTCCTCCGGGTACTGATGAACTAGGCCTACATGGATTGCATGGATATTCCACTCTCCATAGTGAATATAGTTTTCACCCTTAGGAGACTTGAAAGTCACTCTCCTGTGGTAAAAATAGGTGTGGGATCAGTATGATACTAACCAATCTGTACCCAAAATTAGGTAAAAGTCTGACATGTCACGGATGTAAGGATCCTAAAGAAAATGGTACTAACTAACCTCAATAGAACACTACTTTCATAAATATATGTCTCTCAACCGTACTCCCAATAATGTACCGATCATCATAACCCAACTCACAAACTACACTTCTAATCTCAACATATTCACAAGTTGTGAAGATATAAAGTAATGAGAGGAACTGATATCAAATAAGGGACTAGAAAGAGTAAAAGATACAAGAATAGTGTCTCTCACTATCGATGGTCCAAACTCACTATCCACCAATTTTGGATATATGGTATGCAGTTGTACTTCCTCTATTCCCTGTGATGCAGTCTGAGTCACCTAAGCTAAACCACTCTGATAACACAGAAACTCTTTCCCGGAAGTATCGCATCCACTGCCTCTACTTCTAGGGCTAGTAGAACTCCAACTACCAGTCTGGTATGGTGTAGAAGATCCCCTTCCAACACATTGGTTATTCCTAGTTTCTTTTTCACCTCCCATAAATTTTGGGTACCCGCAGAACCTCTATAGAATTACCATCATTATACAAGATCGATGCTCTACTGGTGGTTGGTGATAATGCATATGAATGTGACCTGACCTACCGCACATGTGGAAAATCACCCGGGTAAGATCGTGAATAACTTATCCTTCCCCTATCCATTCTTCTTTCCAAATATCTGGTCAAAATTCTAACAACAACACTTCCTAATCTCAGAAGACATACCACTTGATTCTCCAGCAGAAACCACATGTCCTCCACTGGAAGCCACCTTTAGGGTCCCCTCAGTTATGAGAGACTAATCCTCCACCTCAGTAAACTTTTTTAACCGACATATGTTGACCTGAAAATTAATCTCACATTTAATTCAGTCCTAAAAACACCTTTTTATAGCTGTCTTATTCTCTGATAGTGTTAGATAAAAGAACTATAAGTCAGTAAAGAGACCAGCATAGTTCATTACAAACATACTCCCCTAAGTCAACTACATGAACTAATCTTGATTCTCCTTTCTCATTGTATCTAGATAAAATTGATCTAGGAACATATCCAAAAATTCCTTCCATACCATACTATCTTCCTGTCCATTCTGAGCCTTAACGTCCCACCAATGCTTTGCTAATCCTTATAACAAATAAGTATCCAACCAAACCCATTTCTCAATAGGAGTCTCTAAATGGTCAAGTATAGTCTGGATGGACTCAATCTGGAACTCATCTACCTCAGGTAAACCATCTTTAGTAAAAGTCAGAGGGTTTTATAATAGGAACTCCCTTGTCAGGTCAGACACACTCTTCACAACCTTATTTGGGTCTCTCCCCATAAACATCATGAGGCGAGCAATGTTCTTATAGAACTGCTCTCGAGCTCCTTCACCCAACACTATTGGTGCCTCAACTTCTTCCACTAGAGGCACATTTCTAGCCATGTCTTCCTTTCAACCTATCAACAAACTTCTTCATGAATCCATATATCTACAATTCCAAAAAAACATTATAGGAAACATTTTAGAACATTAACAAAGTTAACAAGAGAGTTCACTATGGGGAAAACAGTCTTTTGTGATTGGGTATTTGCGACGGGATTAGTTCCCATCGCAAATAGTCCATTCTAGGGGTTATTTGCGACGGGGGGTTCGTCCCGTCACAAAAGGTCATGCGCACTTTTGGCGCGGGATGCGCGCCAAAGCACGAGAAGGTTATTTGCGACGAGAGGATCCCCCCGTCCCAAAATAGTGTGTCGGTCGGAGGGTATTTACAACAGGTCCCGTCACAAATATCGGTGGCGGTAAATGAGTTTTTGTGACGGGATGTTGTCCCGTCGCAAAAGGTGTGTCGGTAGGTCACCTTTTGCGACAGGCTCCGTCGCAAATACCCTTTTAACCACCGACAGCAATTAATGCATGCAAAGTTATTTGTGACGGGCCCCATCAAAAAAGTACATTTTGTGACGGGCTTACCGTTGCAACAAGTCCCGTCACAACTAATCTAACATATATATACCCCCTCCGTTTTTCTTTCTCTTCCTCTCATTTCTCACTTCCTTTCTCTCTCTAAACTCAAATTTTAGAGTGAAATTTTTCTCATTTAATTTTTTTTACGGAGAAGTTGTGAAGGAACTTACATCAATCGGAGATCAAGTTTAAAGGTATTTATATTTTATTTAGTTTAGTACTTATTTAATTTTTTATGTTAATTTTAATTATTGTTGATTGGTTGTAATTAAATTAAATTTAAATTGTTTCGTTATCTGTATTTTAGTGATAATTAGTGATAATTAGTAATAATTAGTAATAATTAGTAATAATTAGTAATAATTAGTAGTAAATAGTAATAATTAGTAATAATTAGGAATAAATAGCAATAATTAGGAATAAATAGTAATAATTAGGAATAATTAAGAAAAAATAGTAATAATTAGGAATAAATAGTAATAATTAGTAATAAATAGGAATAAATATGAATAATTAGTAATAAATAGGAATAATTAGTAATAATTAGTAATAAATAGTAGTAATTAGTAATAAATAGTAGTAATTAGTAATAAATAGTAGTAATTAGTAATAAATAGTAGTAATTAGTAATAAATAGTAATAAATAGAAATAATTATGAATAAATATGAATAAATAGGAATAAATATGAATTAATAGTAATAATTAATAATAAATAGGAATAATTAGGAATAATTAGTAACAATTAGCAATAAATAGTAATAAATAGTCATAAATATGAATAAATATGAATAATTAGTAATAAATAGGAATAAATAGTAATAAATATGAATAAATAGTAATAAATAGGAATAAATAGTAATAAATAGTAATAAATAGTAATAATTAGTAATAATTAGTAATAATTAGTAATAATTAGTAATAATTAGTAATAAATAGTAATAATTACAAATAAATAGTAATAAATAGTAATAATTTGTAAAAAATAGTAATAAATAGGAACAAATAGTAATAAATAGGAACAAATAGGAACAAATAATAACAAATAGGAAGAAATAGTAACAAATAGTAACAAATAGTAAGAATTAGTAATAAATAGTAATAAATAGGAATAATTAGTAATAAATAGTAACAATTAGTAATAATTAGTAATAATTAGTAATAAATAGTAATAAATAGTAATAAATAGTAATAATTAGTAATAATTAGTAATAAATAGGAATAAATAGTAATAAATAGTAATAATTAGGAATAATTAGTAATAATTTGTAATAATTTGTAATAATTAGTAATAATTAGGAATAAATAGGAATAAATAGATATAAATATGAATAAATAGAAATAAATAGAAATAAATAGGAATAAATGGGAATAAATAGGAATAAATAGTAATAATTAGTAATAAATATGAATAAATAGTAATAATTAGTAACAATTAGTAATAAATAGTAATAAATAAGAATAATTATGAATAATTAGGAATAAATATGAATAAATAGTAATAAATAGTAATAAATAGTAATAAATATGAATAATTAGTTCTAATTAGTACTAATTAGTAATAATTAGTAATAATTAGTAATAATTAGTAATAATTAGTAATAATTAGTAATAATTAGTAATAAAAAGTAATAAATAGTAATAAATAGTAATAATTAGTAATAATTAGTAATAAATAGTAATAAATAGTAATAAAAAGTAATAAATATTAATAATTAGTAATAATTAGTAATAATTAGTAATAATTAGTAATAATTAGTAATAATTAGTAATAAATACTAATAAATACTAATAAATAGTAATAAATAGTAATAAATAGGAATAAATAGTAATAATTAGTAATAATTAGCAATAATTAGTAATAATTAGCAATAATTAGTAATAATTAGTAATAATTAGTAATAATTAGTAATAATTGGTAATAATTAGAAATAATTAGTAATAATTAGAAATAATTAGTAATAATTAGAAATGATTAGAAATAGGAATAAATATGAATATATAAATAGTGACAAATAGTGACAAATAGTGACAAATAGAGACAAATAGTGACAATTAGTGACAATTAGTGACAATTAGTGACAATTAGTAAAAATTAGTGACAATTAGTGATAATTAGTGACAATTAGTGACAATTAGTGACAATTAGTGACAATTAGTGACAATTAGTGACAATTAGTGACAATTAGTGATAATTAGTGACAATTAGTGACAATTATTGACAATTAGTGACAAATAGTGACAAATAGTGACAAATAGTGACAATTAGTGACAATTAGTGACAAATAGTGACAATTGGTGACAATTCGTGACAATTGGTGATAATTGGTGACAATTGGTGACAATTAGTAACAATTAGTGACAATTCGTGACAATTAGTTACAATTAGTGACAATTAGTAAAAATTAGTAACAATTAGGAAGAAAATAAATTGTAATAAATTATAATAACTTGTAATAACTTGGCACAATTTCCATTGGATTGGCAGCACTCATTTTGATCGATAACTCTTATCCTTTCAAATTTCACCGACTCAAAACATTATGAAAAGTATGTTTTTATGTATGCATATCCAATCTCGTATGCACGAGTTTGAATATTCATTCGTAGGACCACATTTTTTATAATGTGTTCAGGCGGTGACAGTTGCAAGAAGATGATTCATCGACAAAAAGGGGGCTCTTTTATCTGAAGGCTCATTTACTTTTAACTTTCTCACATAGAAATCACATTGAAGAATCTGATTGGAGGTATGCATATTCATTCTCGTCTGTCAGAAAAACAGTAGCCGTCATACCACTGGAAATTGTGTCGCCCGTAAATAATGGTAATTATTAATAATTAGTTGTAATTATTTATCTTTTTTTTTCAGATAGTGTTTTTATAATTTCAAATTATTCAAAAATAGTAATGATTTTATATTTTGTATAAAAATATGGAATAAGGAAGTTGACAAAAGTCATTATTAGATGATCATTCTTGGATAAATCAGCATAGAAATCCAAACCATTCTGGTTTAAATACTGTATATATTAAGGGTGTTGAAGATTTCTTATCATTTGTATCATCAAAACCAGAATATGTTTCAGAAGGAACAATAAAGTGTCCTTGTAAAAAATGTGCTCTGAGAACCTTTGACACATTTGACAAGGTTGTGGAATATATCTTGTGGTTTGGTTTTCAACTAGATTATGTTTTTTGGTATAAACACGGAAAATTCAATTATAGATAAGATACTAATAACTTGATTCTGGATCCATCGAAATTTCAAAATTTAGTACATGATGTTGCAGGTCCATCTGTTCAGTAAACTGAAACTCAAGATGATATTGATTTAACTCCTGAGTTGGCACCATCTGAATTTTTTGAGTTGTTGAGGTCTGCTGAGGATGCATTATATTCTGGTTACAAGATAAGAAAATTAGAAGCGGTTGCAAAATTTAAGGCTATTAAATCAGCTAATGCAATGTCAAACAACTGTTTTGATCAGATATTTTCTTTGGTTAAAACACTGTTACCTGAAGGAAATGTGTTTCCTACAAATCACTATGAGAGAAAGAGGCTGGTTCGTAATCTGGGCCTTAGTTATCAGAAGATTAATGAATGTCTAAATGATTGCATCTTATATTCTGGTGAAAATTATTCGTTGGATAGTTGTCCCACATATGGACAATCGAGGTATAAAGAAGCTCAACCAGGGAAGTCTAGATCGATTCTAGTAAAAAAGTTGAGATATTTCCCCCTTTCACCCAGGTTGCAGTGTTTATTTATGTCTCATAACACAGGGTCAATGATGTCATGGCACAAAACCAAGATTTCAACTAATAAAAGTTTGAATCATCCATCTGATAGTGATTCATGGAAAAATTTTGACCGTATGCATCTATCTTTTTCTTTAGAAGCCCGAAACGTGCGATTGGGTCTTTCTACTGATGGTTTCTGTCCGTTTGGTTCTTATGGTAGTCAGTATTCATGTTGGACTATCTTTAAAACTCCATACAATTTACCTCCATGGATGTTGATGAAGGATCCCTATATTTTTTGACCTTATTAATCCTAGGACATCCGAAAAAATATTGATGTTTATTTTAAACCATTAACTGATGAGTTAAATTCATTGTGGAGTGATCCTGTTAGTACATATGATGTTGTTGTGAACAAAATTTCATATTAAAATTTGTATTAATGTGGACGATTAGTGACTTTCTAGCATATGGCATGTTATCTGGATGGAGTACACATGGTCTGAAATCATGTCCTTATTGTATGAAAGGCAAAAAAGCCTTTATGCTCATCAATGGAAAAACATTGTTATTTTTACTATCACCGCAGATTTCTTCCAACCGATCATCCTTTTCAGAGGAACAAATCTCATTTCATAAAAGGTACAGTTGAAAGGGATTAAACTCCACAAATTATCTCAGGTACATAGTTAAAATCTTTTGTATTTTCATTACCTCCCATCACATTTGGGGCAACAGTAAACCAACAGAAAATTGGCTTTGGGAAAAATATAATTGGATAAAACGAATCATTTTTTGGGATCTTCCATATTTGTCTAATTTGTTGGTCCACCACATGTTGGATGTCATGAATATTGAGAAGAAATGTTTTGATAATTTATTTCATACAGTTTTGGATACACCAGGTAAGACCAAAGATACTGTAAAGGCACGACTAGATCTTTCCCAAATTTGTAGGAAAACAGAACTTGAACTATTTGAAAATGTCAGATAACATAGGTTAATGAATCCAAAAGCAGCTTATACATTGTCCAAAGAGAATCCCTTACTATTTTGTCAGTGGATTTCAGATTTGATACTTCCACATGGTTATGCTTCCAATTTGGGAAAATGTGTTAAGAATGGGTATATTACCGGATTAAAAAGTCATGATTGTCATGTTATAATGGAAAGACTTATGCCGATTGGATTCAGATGTTTTTTGAATTCTATAATTTGGGATTTGATAACAGACATATCATATTTTTTTGAGAGATTTGTGCAGCGACAATAGAATACGATGTGCTAAGAAAACTGGAAGAATATTTTTCTATAATTATATGTAAACTGGAAAAAATATTTCCGCCAGATTTCTTTGACTAAATGGAACATCTGATATTACATTTGCCACATGAAGCTAAATGTGGAGGTCTAGTATAGTTTCGATGGATGTACCCATTTGAGAGATGCATGTAGAAATTGAAGAAAAAAGTACGTAACAAAGCATCAGTTGATGGCTCAATTGCTAAAGATTATTTTCAAGAGGAAATTTATTTGTTATACTCTCATTATTTTGAATCTCAATATACCTTAAAACACAATCACATGGGAAGAAATGAGGGGAATGTTAATACTGAAATGGACAATCAATTATCAGTTTTTAATCAGCCAAATCTTGGTTTTAGTGGAGTTCATGAATAATGGCTTTCAGATGATGAACATCACAGAGCTCATACATATGTTCTCCTAAACTATGAAGAAATGACATCATTTGTACTATGAGTTATTCTATCACTTATTCTATAATTTATGTTACAGTATGTAAAATTATTTTATTTGTAGGTTATATTATAATCATATCAAGAAACAACTTTCACAAATTGCAGCAGCTGCTCTTGAAGAACGCAGACAAAAAAAAATCTCTCAATGGTTTCAAAAAATGGTAACATAAATTATTGATGGTTTAATATCAATTCCATTTATTATTTATCATATTAATAATTTTTTTAAAAATTTTCAGGTGTCTCAACATGGTGATAAAATTGATAAGCGACTATGTATATTGAGTATCCCACAATCCAAAATTGTTAAATCTTATAATTCATATGTGGTGAATGGTTTTCAATTTCATACATCTTCATATTAGGAATCAAAAAAAAACAATGAATAGTGGAGTTTTCTTGAGAGGATCACATCACAGAGAAACCGAAGTTGACATTTATGGCATTATAGATGAAATTATTGAGCTGTGTTATCTAGTACAGAATTACATAACGATGTTTAAATGTCGGTGGTTAGATTCTGAGAGAGGCTTGTGTGTTCATCCAACTCATGGAATCGTCGATATTAAATATAAAAGTATTCTTGTAGTAAATGAACCATTTTTATTGGCTCAACAGGCACATCAAAATTATTACGCAATGTATTGTGCTACTTTAAGAGACTTGAGTGATTGGTGGAGCATAATAAAAATGAAATCTTGGGAAAATCATTTTACATAAACTAAATGTGGTTCCACTGAAGTGGAAGGAATTGACATTTTTCAAGAGACTTCTCAAAATCCATCTTTTTCACAAAGAGACATGAATATCAATAATGACACTCCATAATTAAGGATCAATGATGATGAAGATGTTAATGATGTTACAAATTAATTTGAAATGAAAAGAGATGATGAAACTGAAACTCATATGGATATTGAAGATGATGGGGAGGAAGATGAAGACATTGACATGGACATCTATGGAGATGAGGATGAATATGGACATTGACACAGTTAAATGCTGGTTATAATCATAACAATATATATCTATATATAATAGTTATTTTCAAATATCTTCTAACAACAATCATTTTATGTTTCAGATGGATCATGATCTATTGTAGGAGGCCGATCTACCTTTGGATGAGGGGGATTGTGGACCATCTGACCCTCATCCTACTGACGGTTCAGGGGGTATGTAGAGGGGGTGTGGTCTTGCGTGATGGATGATTCCTGACCCTATCCCCGAGCGACGTCCACAACTTGGCTTCGATCCACACACATGGAGGTATGGTAACCTTTATATTTTAGTTAGCTTTCATTAATTTATTTTTATATATACTAATTGTTTGATTATTTTTTTCTTTTTCACCGTTTTTCGCATGTAGCTATTGGACTGGGGAGCGTTATCTTGCACAATTATTTTTCTCAATCATGGATCACACAAGAATAGATTCCCATTGTTGTGAAGCGTGACATGTTTGGTCATTGGCTGGTATGTAAATAAAGAATATTTATTTGGAAATTTATTTTATTAATAACTTGATATTATAAATTATTTGTAGGGTTTATTGTTTCCCATTGATGATAGCATGTGTGACGCTATCCACACGGCATGGAAGGTGTCTATGTGTGACTGTTTCCGTCAGTTTTTTCACAATTTGAGAAGAACAACCATTAAGAATGTAGGAGTGACAAAATTTGATGATTCATGTAGAGCCCACTGACCAGAGTACATTTCATCTCACATTTGGGATGGATTATGTTTACACTAGTTGGGTGGTGGATTTCAGAGGAGATCTTCAGTGGGACGGCAGAACTGGGGGAGACAGGAGGTGACGCATCAAGCTGGTAGTCGTACATTCAGTACGCATAGAGAGTATCTAGTAAGTATATTTTTTAAATATTTTATATAACTTTAAATATAAATAGTTTATTTTATATTTCTGTAGGCAATCGAGCATCCCGATATTACAGAGTTAGATGTTTATCAGAGGATGTACAGTGATCCATCCACTGGAGAGATCAGAGGTGATCGCCGGTGTCAGATTGTGGTTAGTATTATTTTTTTCAGTTTGACAATTAACTTAATATAATATTTTCACCATTTTAATTTCAAATTGTAATTAAAGGAGTCATATGAGGCTGCGACCTCTCAGACACTGGCTAAGAGTCAGGATGAGACGACTGAGCAAACCAGTGCCCACCATTTCGTTGAGGTGTCATGGATGCAGGTGATGCAGTATGGCTTTGAGAAGGGCCGAGTAATTGGTATCGGCTCTCATTTGACTCCTGGCACTTATTATGGTACTGCTGCAATGTTGGCATCTAGTTTGAGAGGAGCTCGTAGAGAGGCATCATCTTCTGCCTCACAGTATCAGAAGTAATTGCGAACTTAGTCTGATTTTATAGAGAGTTTGCAGAAGCAGCATGAAGAGATGTGTCGGTAACAGCAGCAGCAGCATGAGAAGGATATGTGTCGATGGCAGCAGCAGCATCACAAGCAGATGGATTACATGCGCCATCTGACTCGTAGTTTAGGGATGGAGTTTCCTCTACCATATCTTACAGCTCCTATACCTCCTCCAGAAGACGACCCCCCCAGTGATTTGTTTTTTATGTTAAGAACATTTGAATTTAAGACTTATTGTAATATGAACTATTTACAATTTCTGTCTTTTATATTGGTACAAATATGGAATTATTTAATTTTTTTTAATATTTTATTATTTATTATTAGTATTATATTTTATAATATTTGTTTATTTTACTAATAATAATAACATTTTATGATTTCATTATATATTTTTTGTAAATATTCAAAAATTGTAATAATTTTTTTAGTAAAATTAATATTAATTTTTTATTAATCATTATTTTATTAAATATATATTTTCAGTGTTATATTTTTTAATGTCTGTTAATTTTACTAATAATATTTTTTTATTTTAATAATATTAATATAATTTTTTCATTAATCATAATTTTATTAAATATTTTTTTTATTAATTTTAGTATTTGCGACGGGACCTTTTGTGATGGGCTCCCGTCACAAATAATCTAAATATAATTTTTTATTAATAGTATTTGTGATGAGAGGACAACCCCGTCACAAACACTATTTGTGATGGGCCCGTCACAAATACTATTTGTATTATATATATAATGTATATAATCAAAGGATTAGTTGCGACGGGGAACTTCCCCATCGCAAATAGTATTTGCGACAGTCCATCACAAAAGGTATATTTATATATATAATGTATATAATCAGAGGATTATTTGCAATGGGGCCCTTTCCCGCCGCAAATACTATTATTTGAGATGATCACATCGCAAAAAATAATATTTGCGATGTCGTTTTCTGCAACGAGCTATTTGCGATGGGGCCTTGTCGCTAAGCCTATTTGTAATAGGATCCTGTCGTAAATAGCCCATTGAAAATACCTCTAATTCCCGTAGTGGTTTCACACAAATCCATAAGAAGTCATTCCCCCTTTTTCCACCACACTATCAAAATTGAGGTACTATCACTACCCTTAACCATCATACATCTAGGTCATGGTTAACAAGGGTAAACTCAATCTAATTATTCAATTCCCTGATTAAACACAGATTATTTACATTTTGTATCTTTTTTACAACTTCTAATTTCATATTAGGCATGATTTTCAATTCAAATTTCCAATAAAATAGAAAATAACTTTCACTAAAATAACTCATCCCAAAACCTAATTTTTCACATGTGTGCCTAAAATGATGCATGTCATAAAATAAAACTGAGTGACTAGAATGGTACATGAATAATCAACTCTCGGGCCATACCAGGTCATGATTCAGATCACAGAAAGTCTCAATAATAATAATCGCATTACACAACAAGTGCATCACTAAAGGTAAAATAAAGTTCAACTGTAACAAAAAAATCAATAACATCAATCCCACCTTGGGTAGTTGGTTTTTCCTCCTCAAATGGACAAGATAGTTCTATGAAAGAGCTCATAACTAAGGCCCGACTCATCCTATGCTTTTGTCTACCCTTCCTAAATAGAAATACAAAATAAAATAAAATAAATTAGCTCTGATAACACTTTGTAACATACCGACCCAGGTGCCACACACCAGTAGATAGAGTCAGTTTGTTACATGACCTCAGGTGTGCCTCGCCATATGACAGAGGCTACCAACTAGCATTTCTAGTCTAATATAGATAATGGGGAGACTATTCTCTCTTTATCAAGATAGTACTACTATCAAAATAAACAAGAATAACCAAATGATATAACCAATAATCAAACCAAACCAATATCACATGATGAACAAGACAAGAAATACAATATCCAAACCAAAACATTAGGTAATCCATGACAAGTACATTCCATGTATCAATATGAAAAAACCAAAATAAATAAATACATTGAAAACTCCCTAGTGGGACCTGAATCATGTCTAGTTCCCTCATCCATGCTCCATCCCAACTCAGCCATCTAACAAAGGGTTGTATCCCTTAACTTGTCCTGCAAACAAGAGGTCTATTTGGGTACTGATCTAGTATCCTGGGTAGGGTTGAGTAAAACTCATCATTCCACAACCAATGATGTCTAAAAATAGGTTTAATCAATATTAGTGTATGCAGTTGTACAAATAATTAATTATAATTCATAAGTAAAATGTTATCACATTTTTAATTATTCTTCAATTAACCACATAAACCCCTGGGTTTTAGAGGACACCCGCACCCTCAATACCTTCTTCGGCCCATGACGGAGTATGAAAAATCCCAAAGGGATATCACATATCAAAATACCATGGTTATCATATAATATTAATTCATTTAACATCTAATTGGAACAATAGTGCAATGAAAATATCATTGGCATATATTTTGATGTCTAAAACCTTATGGGTATTTAGAGCCTTTGTACCTGTCCCACTCCTCAATATCACATGGGTATTTGGATCATTAGTCACTATCCCACACTATCTCCCTCATATGGTCATTTGGATCCTTAGTCCCAGCCAATGCACATTTATCACATATGGGTATCTGAAGCTTCAGTCCATGTCCCACATTCATTTATCTCATATGGGTATTTGGAGCCTTATTCTATATCTCACACTCATATATCAATCATTCAATCACACATATATCACATATATCACATAAATAAAGGATAATTAACATTAACCCTCTTATCACATTAACATCAATTAATATTCCATTTTAACTATTTGAAAAACCATGGTTCAATACATTAATCGCATGAAATAATAAGCAAAATTCCCTATTAAACCATTTTACCACATTAAATTCATATAAACCATTAAAGTCAATTCAAACATCACTTAGTCTCTATTGTTAATTAATTTATAACAACATTAATTTACCAATAACACAACCCCACTTTCTAATTAATTCCCCAATCATCACATTTCAATAATTAATTCACAAATGAATTAATCCAATTCCACCAATTGTATAATAAAAAAAATATCAATTAATTAATTCACTAATAAATTAATCCAAGTCAAAAATCCTGATATCCCATTAATTAATCCAATTCCATAATATGAATATCATATTAATTAATTCCCCATTTAATTAATCAAATTCTAAAATTCCATAAATTAATTAATCAATTAATTTATTTAATTACAGATTCAATTATCAAATGTTCCAATAGAAATTTCACAACACATACAAGAAATTTTAATTAATTACTATGGTAATTGAATATAGGCCACCTACCTCAAGATCATTAATAAGCCTTCTCCAACAGAAATCCCCAATTGAAGAATAACAATAAAGAATAAGAAAAAATAATAAAATCTAGATCCAAAACCTATATCCAAAATCAAATGAATCAAGATCCAAAAAACCAATATCTATAACTATCACAAAGAGAGGAAAAATCCCTTTAAAGGATGACAGGAAGATAGGAGAGGGTAAGAAAACCATATGTGATGAGAATCTCTTATCGGGATGGGTGTCGATCTTCAATATGAGATTTGATTAATTAAGAATGGAGGTCATATGACCTTGGAAGGCATCCAGGAGCCTAAAAATGATATAATTGTTTAGGGTTGGGATATGGATGATTTAGGGTAAATTCCAAGGGTTTGGATATTTTTAATATAATTTTCTGGTGATTAAATGTCCACATGCATGGTTTTCTATAAGGGCTCAAGGTTTCCCCTAACCATGTTCCCTAAGAATGCACCTCACCTAGGGGTGTTACATTATTAATCCTAAGAGGTCATATGGTTTGTCAATACATGCACAAGCTATGTGAATTCCCTCTATTTGTGTTCACATAGTTTATTGGGCAATGTGCATGGTTTTGGAAAAGCATGCTCCAACCGGGAACTACCCCCTTCCTCTCAAAATTATCCATATTCACCCAAAAACTCCCAATGGAAAAAACTAAATAATATATAATATGAATAAGGAAAAATGAATGCATGTAAATGAGTTTGAGGCATCTTCAAAAAAGGTTGGTATCTTATAGGTTCCCCATTCCAAATAATGGTTCACAGGTGTTTTATGAAAAGTTTTCACCTGTAATAGTTGGGTAGATGTTGTGCACTTTGTGTGACTCAAAGGGTTCCATGATGCACCCCTTTATGGATTACTTATGCAGTAAATGGGTTAACTTGACCTCACCTAGGATGGGATGCATCTTTCCATACCCGAATCGACACACCCAACCTAGAACCACCCCAAAACACCTATAGGGGCCTCTTTTAGGTCCTAATGGACCCTAAAAATTATATGAAAGAATTAAAGATTAAATATATTTTTTAAAAATTTATTAAAAAAATCAGGAATTTGGAAATGTATTAGGAATTAATTTAAAATAATTTAATATATTAATATTAAAAATTACCCTAGATATTATTTTATATTATTTAATTTTTATAATGTAGTGTTTATGAATTTAGAATGATCATGAGATATGAAAAACTCATGTATGTTTGGATGTTTATTTATTAAATTTTGTTATTGTATCTAAAATTTAATAATTATTTATTAAATATCATTTTTTTATATGAAAATAATTCATCTATATTTAAATGTATAAGGGATTGAGTTTCCATATTTTAGCGATAAAATTTATTTCTCGCATCTTGAGTTCCCCTCACTTGCATGTGAGTATACCTTGTAAATATTAGATGCATTAATGATGAGATTGTTTAAGAGGAGAATTTGTAGAACCACGGGATCAGAGAATCACTGAGAGAGGGGAGAATTAATGATTCAAAAAATTGTATGTTTTTATTTATAGAACAACCTTAGCCATAGATTAGATTTTAATTTGATGTAAAAATACATAAGCATGAATATATGACTTACATGGTTAATTACTGAATGTGATTAACTAGTAATTGGCATGATTTGTTAAACCCCATGAACATATGATCTGCTAATAAAGTATTTTTGACCACTGTGAGCATGTAAATTCCATACAAATCTCTTACAAGTTTATCGAATATTTTTTTCATCCCACACATAATGTGAATCCCACCCCAATTAAAATTTCAAATGATAAAGAGACAATAGATACATCTTCCTCTCATAGACAATAATATAGTTTTCTGGAAAATTTAGATATTGTTATTCTTCTTCTCTATTATTTCACCAAAGTAAAACTTCTTTTTAATTTAAATGACTAAAAAACCCAATAACCATCACTACTTCAAACATATTCTCTCTCAAAATCATAACACACTCCAACACACACACACACAAACACTGATATGAAAAAATAAAAAACATTATTAAGAAAAATGGGTTTTTTCTTCTATTTATTATTAATTAAAATATTTATGACATCACATAAATAATTTTAAATTAAAATCACTAGAAAAATTAGATATGGTCATGTTAATAACTTCCATTAAAAATATGTTCTATAAATGTAAAAAACTACATCCAAACATGCAGAAATATTTTATATTATTCACCCTTTTTAAAACCTTCTTTTTTACTATCTAAGTCAATGTGTATGAATAAATATATACATGGTACATTAATGGTAGAATGAAAACTTCAATCATGGAATTATTCTACTTAAATATCTTTGAAACTGAACCACCATATTTCCATGATAAAAGAACAATCCACTACATGAAATAATCATGTATTTATGCCTTTATATAATCTAGTGAAACTAATTTAAAATACATCATAAATATTCTTGAGATGACTTCTTCTAGATTTCTTTCAATCATCTTCAAATACCTCTTTAATAAAGAGAACATCACATTAAACTAGGCAAATCATATTTGATCTTCATGTAGAAATAAATGCACATAATACATTTTTATGCTTTCATTATTACGTTAGTACACCATAAAAATTACACTGGATCCTTATCCTAACATATTTCATCAATATTCCTTCAAAAAAATCTTTGCAAGAATCATGATAGTATATATCATGATATTTAATCTTTATAATAACACTTAAATTTATACTGAAAATTTTGATTCATAGTAGAACCATGTACTGTGCAACTCATAGTTTCTCTGTTTTCATTAGTACTCACAACTCATGATATTACACCCATGGTAGAAACTGATAGTATAAACCCAATAGTTGAATAATCACAACACCACTTGATGGTAGCACACACATGGTAGCACTTGAAGTTATAACCTGGTGGTAGTAACTAATGGTATCACCCAACAATATCACTTAATAGTAGAACACCAATGTTAGCATCTCAATGAGAGAACTTAAATGATATAACAAAAATTGTAGCACATCAATGGTAGCACACCAATGTATTTACGTCAATTGTATCACATTAAAAAACATTAAAAAATTATTAAAAACAAAATGCATCATTATAAATAATTCAATTTCCTACTTACTATATTTTTCACTTATTTTACTGAACAAATGTCAACATAAAGACACTTGGTATCAACAATATCCCACTTGGGAATTTATTATAAACCAAGGAACATAAATAATTTATGATATGAAAATTCATGAATGGATCACTCTATGATAATTCTAAGCCTATATGAGAAGCCTTAATGCAGGAAACAATAATTATTTCACAATAATACCATGTTTTCTATAAATCATTGAACCACAAAAACTTCTTCCAAAACCACCAAACATCATCACTAAAAGAAAATATAAATATACCAGATTAGAAAAACCTCTTACTTCCACTTCACCAAACTATTAAAAATAGTTTATATTAGATAAAATCTCATATTACCCCTTTTAAAAAACTTCCACTAAATATATTCTTTCCTTAAAGAGATAAAAAAAATCAATTGATCAATTATGTTATATTTTGTCACCCCCTTTGTAAATAACATCAAAATCCAATAAGGGATAGGGGACATAAAAAAATTCCTTATCCTTGTATATGGTGACAATGAACCCCCAATTTCAACCTTTGATTTTAGAATACATCTTTAGATGATAGATTGATGAACATATCAGTAATAATATATTTTGTGGGATAAAACTAGAAATTCAATTCATTTATCTCCATAAGATCCTTGATAAAGTGATATTTAATATCAATGTTCTTTATTATATAATGTTGAACTAAATTCTTTGATAAATTGATAGCACTCTCATTATTACATCAAATATGAAGTGACATCCTCACCCCCACCATCAGATCTTCCAATTGATTTTTCATACACATCAACTGAGTTACATCCATATATTACACCTCAGTAGTTCTTAAAGTTACTTCACTTTTCTTCTTTGTGTGCCAACACACACATCTACTACCAATAAACAAAATCCACTAGATTTGAATTTTAAAACATCAATACAACCTACCCATTTTTTTATCAATATAACCATATAGATCCTAATTTTCTTTGTCGCCATATTTTAATCCAAAATTATGTATACCAATTTTATACTTAAGACCCCTTTTCTTGTAATAAAATAGGATTATTTTTCAGAACTTTGATATATATAACAAAGAATTACCACGTATAGAAAGTTTATTCTCGAATATGTAAGGTATAACATAGTACCAATCAACTTTATAAAATTATTTTTGATTAAATTATATTCCTTATTAATCTTTTCATATATTTTTTCCCAATAATATAGTTGTGGAAATAGATCTTGAATCCTCTACGGTGAATCTTATCAAGTGTTCCATTGAATAATTAACTTGAGAAAGAAAAATGTGATCTTTATTTTGAGAGATTTGTAGGCCAATAAATCACCCCATCTCTTTAATAATATATATTTCAAAGAAATCCTCCATTTATTTATAAAAAATATCACACATTTCTTTATCATTTATAGTAAATATGATGTTATCTACATAAAAAAAACAATAAGAGATACCTATTTGTAACATTTGATGTAGATATTTATATCCACTCTTCCCTTTATGAAATTGAATATCTTCAAGAAGGTGTTATGCTGAGAATACCATGCTCATAGGGATTTTTCAATAAAAAAATACTTATTTAACCAACAAATATAATTTTCATCTTTTCCATGTAGAAACCCACAAGTTTGTTCAACGTAAACCCATTCATCCAATTATCCATTGAGGAAGGTATATTTAAAATCCACTTGGAATATAATGTAATGAATTTTTGTAACAATAACATGGAACATTCTTATAGTTAAAAGCATTGAAACTGGTGAAAATATCCCATTTAAGGCAACTCCTTCAATTTGGGAATAGTCTTTAGATACCAATATTTCCTTATTCCTTTCAAATTATCCTTTATCATTCAATTTATTTCTAATCAGCCACTCTGTCTTGATGAAATGATTTTCTTTAGGTTAAGGAACTATTCCTAGGCTATATTCATCCCAACGTTATCCAATTATGAATTCATAGAACTAACATACTCTTTATAATCTAGATATTCCTCAATATCTTTTGATTTAAATTGAGAGAAGAGAGAATAATGAGATGTTGTTGTTATAGTTGTTCTAGTTTGTACCTATTGTTCATTATTTCTAATGATGTTTTGGTTATAAAAAATTCTTATCATCCTTAGATGAGTTGAATTTAATTTTTCTTCATTACATGCAATGGATGAATATTGTTATTTAGATTGACCATCTTTATTACTCTCATATTTTTATGGTATTTCAACATGGTGTTCAACAGTATTAAGAGCAACATCACTTCCAGAAAATTCTTTATTATAAATTGTTTCCTTCTTTGTAAATTCAAGGATCTTTACATTAGTTTTATTAACAATTATACTTGTATCCCTATCATAGAATCGAAATCCTATTCCATTTAGAGGATAACCAAAAAATATTCCAGCGACACCTCTTACCTAAAACTTGCCCATATTTTCTTCTTTAATAATAATAGTACAAAGGCTCCCAAACACTCTAAGATGCTTTAATATTTGAGTATTTTTATAGTATATATTATATAGAGTCATATAAAATTATGTTTTATAGAATCAAATATTTTTAATAGGAACCACTTCTCGAATATCTTGCCTAAAACAATTCTTAGAAATTTATTTTTGTATCAACATTATTCGATCCATCTCAACCAACATTCTATTATTCTATTCATCTACACTATTTTATTAAGGTGTGTATAATTTACCAAGTTAATGAATAATTCCATATTTTTATGGATCATATTAATAACTATTATTAGTGTACTCAACACCATTATTTCTCTGAAACATCGTCATAGAGTAACCACACTCTTTTTCATCACTTCTTTTGAAACTCTTGAACTTATTTTGAGCCACTAATTTATGTTTTGTAGACATTATAAATGTAATCTGAGTAAAGTAATCAACAAAGGGAATGAAATACCTATCTCCATGTGTTCAGTTATTTCTCATGGCCCTGAAAATATCATAATACATTATATCTAAATGATGAGATGTTTGAATCTCAACCTTTTTGTGTGAGGAAATAGAGATATTTCCCTTCAAACATGTAGATAAAATACAAAAATATATCTCTTAATTTTAGGAATTTCATGAACACATTTTCTTTGATAATTTTTTCTCTTATTCCTTTGTCCAAGATGAATAATATTTTTATTCCATAGTTTATTTTTAAATTTCATTCTAAAATCATATGTATTTTGAGAATCTATAATTTAAAACGAATTTCCCTTTTTTAACCACCCTATTATTACAACCTTTACATATTCAAGCCTTTTTTCCCAAAATCCATATTTTCTAAAAATAACCTCATCCAATTCATCAAAAATTTGTGACACACTTAACATGTTGTGTTACATGCCATCAAGATAAAGAGTTCACTTACATTTAAAATTTTCTTTCCTAATATCAGTAGAACAAACCCCTTTAATCTTGATTTACCCATCATTTCCAATTTTCATAGAGATTTATTTACATTTAATAAAATTATTAAATAAATTTGAGTTCTCTATCATGTGTGAAGAGAATCCACTATCCAATATCCATGGTTATTCCTCCTTTGTGGATTTATGATAAAATTCTACAAAAAGAACCTTTTATCTGCCTTTTACCTGAGGCCGCTTTTCCTATTTGACTTGAAGCTTGGGGAGACATTATTTTTCAAGGTGACATGGCTGATCACATAATTCAAACACTTATTCTAACAATTTAAATATATTTTTAGTGTTGAACATAGATTTTCTAGGCTATTTCTACATCTGAATTCTTAGAGTGGTTTAAATACCCATTGAATTATGTCTCCCAAGTCTTATAGAATCACTATGATGATGGTAATGAAACAAACACATATTTTATGTATTATTGAAGCCTCCAATTACAAAAAATATCCCTAAATGAAATACTTATATTTTAAAACAACATGTTTTCTAGAACTATGTGTCATAATTTCTCCTTTATTTTGATAAAAAAATATTGGCTTATTTTTTTGAACCTAAGTTTTAGTAAACTACTCTAATATTTATCTTCACAATAGATATCTTGTAAACCTTTTTAGTGTTACCAGATATAGTATTTTTTTAATAAATGTTTACAACCAAGAATTTCATTATTTTTGGGACTCAATATATTCAGTCACAAACTTGGTTCCTTTTAATTATTTATTATTATAAAACCTATTATTAACCATTTTATTATCAATATCATACTGAGGAGATGATTTTTATTGAACACCTTTTACTTCTTTATTTTTTGAAAATTCTCCAACTTCTTGAATATAATTTTGAAATATAATTTTGGGTAGGTTTAGTTATTCATATACTTTAAAAAAAATTAGATGAATTAGATCATACTTCTTTTAAATACTTTAATCTATTATTTTACATCGATACCCAAGGTCTTCTTAGTATTAAATTTTTTTCCCAAATTTTCAATCTCCTTCAAAATCATATATTATTCTTATCCATGGGAGTTTCCTATTCTATTAGTATACTTGTCACCTTTCTTCAATTTTTATTTTCTTTTTCATGTTTTTAAATTCTAAAAATTCATTCGATCAATTTTATCTTAAGAATGAATAATATTTGGGCTTCCTCATCTTTACATCCCAAGTTACTCCCTTAATCAATAGTGAAGTCATTATAATTAACGTTAGTAATAAGAAGCTTTTCGGAAACATTAATTTTAGTATCAACATATTATTCCTCATTACCAATTTCACTTTCTTCATATTTTAAAAAAACAATTCTCCTTCTATTTATAGAGATATTATTATCCTTTATTATAGGAAAAAATTTACCCTGAATAAATTTTTCTTTACTAATATTTTGAAACATTAATCTTATTCTTTATTGGCTTCATATTCATTCAGTTTAGGAAACTTTACTACAAAATTCCCACCAGCCCCACAATTAATGCTTTTAAGTGGTATCATACCTTTAAACATTCACTTTCCTCTTCTTACATTTCTTGAAATGAGGGTCCTCAATTTATAGAATTTCACATCCATATATGAGTTTGATTTTAATTAGATTGCTTAATCATCCCCACAAAAAATCCTTTATAATTTCTCATATTTAGAGGCTTTAAAATATACTTCCTTTTCACCCTTTACCTTTTTCTTAATAGCATCATCTTTCCTTATTTCAAAATAAAGTATTGTACTATATAGGCCATATAGTGAAATGTCACTTTGACCTTTCTCTTCCAAATATGGGACTTAAGTATCAAATTTATCTGGTAATATACACCCAATATTTTCACTAACATTATAATCTCATAACTTCTCACCATAGCCTTTAATGGTAATCACAACTTCTTTGACCCTTGTAAATAAACTCTCAACATTTTCATCATCATTAATTTAGATATATTCATATTTAATTCTCAAAAACTAAAACTTATCCCACTTCACTTTGGTATTTACTTTATAGATATCATTAAGCTTTTCCTAAATATATATTTCTTATTTAGACATTTAACATTATGAAATTAACCTTTTTAAAGATAATATAAAACAATTTTCTTAGGAATACCAAAATTTTCTAAATTCCACTTATCTTCTAATATAATGGAAACACCTTTAGCTCGACAAACAAGTTCATACATTATCACTCCTAAAACATCATAACTGATATAAAATAGATTAGGAAACATCATATCCTTCTATACATTAAAAACATTCCATCAATAAGGGAATACCTTTCTATTCACTAAATTTAAATTATCCATTAATGATAATAGAAAAATAAAGACAACATCAAACTGGATGAGACTTCAAAAATAGGATCTTCAACAACAAAACACTAATAAAGTTTAACCAGGATCTGATACCAATTATAGGAACATAGGACCATGGAATCACTAAGTGGGGGGGGGGTGAATCGGTGATTCAATAAAAAAAATAACTTTATAAAATAACTTTTTCCACTAATTACAATGAAATTTTATTTTAAACAAAACACAAGAATGTATAGGTGATTTACAAGGTTCACTACTCAATGTGAGTATCTAGTCTTTAACACGATCCAATAATACCTATGATCATATGATGCACTAATAATGTCTTTGTAAACCAATATGAGTAGGGGAAATCCTTATAAATCACTTACAATTCTCCTGAATTTTCTATTAATCCCGCACATAAAGTGAATCCAACAATAATAAAAATTTAAAATGATAAAGAGACAAAATATTCATATTCATCACATAGACAATAATTTATTTGTTTGGTGGGCTAAGATATTATTATTTTTATTGTTATACTTATTCTTCTACTCTATTATTGTACAGAAGAAAATTTTAAATTCAATTTACACACACAACATAACGTGAAACCACTCCTCCTTAAAATATTTTTTCTATCAAAATAATTACAAACACTGATCTAAAACAACTATAAAATATTAATCTAGAAATTATAGGTTTTTAATTATCATTATTTTTAATTAAAATATAAATGAAAATATATAAATAATTTAGAATTTATATAACCATAAAACTCAGATTTGGTCATTGAAATAACTTTCATAGAAAATCGATTCGATAATTTTAATAAAATGAATATAAACATGCCGAAAAATTGCAGCCTATTCACCCACCTTAAAACCTGCTTCTCTACTAGATTAAATCCATTTATATTAATTAGTATATGAATGGAATAGAGATGGGATTATGATAGATTAAATATTGGAATTATTACACTTAAATACCTTTGAAACTAAACCAAATTATTTCCATGAAAAAAACACAATACTCCATATATAATAATCGTGCATTTATTCCTACATGTAATCTAGAAAACATCCTTCAAATGTAGAATAAATATTATTTCAATTCCTTCTTCCATATTTCATTCATCCACCTTCAAAATCCTATTCAAGATGGGTAACTTTATAGTTATCTCATCCAATCATCCTTCATCATCATGTGAAAAAGAATGTACAAAACACTTATTCATCCCTTTATTATTACTTCATTGCACTAGAAAAATTGTACTGAATCCTTATTCTCACTTATTCCACTAATATCCATTCAATATACTCTTTTAAAGAATCATGATAGTCTATATCAAGATATTTTATCCTTATAATAAGATTGTACTTTTAAATGAAATATTTAATTCATAGTAGCACTAGGTACCATGCAAATCATAGTTTATTTGTTTTCATTAGTGGTCACCCCTCATAGTAGTATAACCATGATCACACTTTATGGTAGAACCCCCATAGTATAAAACTTATGATTACACCACGTTAGCACCAAATGGTACCACCTGATGGTTGAACATGATGATAGAACCTGATGGTAGAACACCGACGATAACACCTCAATGGTAGCACACCAATGGAAGCACACTAATGATATAACATAAATGGTAGCACCATAATAGAATCACTCCAACAGTACTAAACCATCAATAACACCTTCGAAAACCTAAAAAAAGTGTTGAAAACAAAATAAAATATCATAAAAAATACATTTCCTTCTTACTTTATTCTTCACCCATTTTATAGAAAAAATAGAAACACAAAAACTCTTAGTCTCAATAAAATTTACAAGGACCCAAAAAACACACCATAGATGGGAGTTTATAATAATTGTGATTTAAATTAGGATATATCTTAAGGTATTATACTAGAGTCTTAGTTAATCCATCATTTATTCAATGGATCAACTAGTATAAAATAACTAATGTTCATTTCATTGTTTATTTATTTTTTTATGCATGGATAACTCATTATAAATATGTAGATAATATGTGATCACATAGGATAGTTAACAAGAATTTATAGATAAAATAAATGAAAATTTGAAATGAATGATTTCTATCTATGCATGGTTAATGTTATGAGCACTATCAAATAGTAACATGAATGATAAATGGAATCTGATTTCTATAGTAAAAAAATAAAAATTTATTTAAACCCTCAATGAAAATATTAAGTTTAAATGATTTACACAAATTAAGTTAGAATGAAAACAAATTTTGATTTTCTCATTGGATATAGTAAAGGGTTCTTCCTTATATCAGTGAGTTATAATAAGAGTCGTGGGTTGACAAAACTAAAATTTTCCCCAAAGAAATAACCGTAGCTATATTGGTGTTATTTTAGAGGTAAGTATTTAGATAATCCATGTTAAATATTTATAGAATATTATACTCTACTCAATAGAACAAGGAGGAATGAGTTAACATGACTTCCCAATCAAAATCTTACCTTTGACCCCTAGATTAGTGATGATGACATAAATCAGGATATAAAGAGAATTTTTAGGATCCTTTCCCACTAGAATACTTAAGAGACTAAGTATTCTTAATCTAGTATTTGAGGGATATTTGGATTTAAATAAAATAGTTGGAAACATTTAAGATCAGTAAATATATAATGTCTAAATAACTATAATCAAGATAAAATTTCAAGTTTTATAAAGTTTGATTTTTTATAAAAATAGAAAGTAATACCATGAGTTCACTATGAAAAATATTTTACAATAAAAAATTCTTCATTGGAACAATTTTTCAAGAGCAGTATAAGTGATTGTGCACAATACTATGACACAAAATTAAATTTTCTGGGTTGGAGTCCCCACTACCCGAAAACCACCACATGAAGCAAGTAATTTTCAAAAGGAATCTTAGAGGATACTAAGAGAAGAATATTTTTATTTTAATATTATAATGTTATCATCTATGTTCAGTGAGTTTCAAAAGTCGTAACACCCTAAATAAAATTACTTGATCATGTAACACTCAATGATTTTACTATATTTTTTCATTAAATAAATAATTTCTTGAGTATAATGTTTATCACACAACACTGAACTATAACAACCCAAAATAAATTTTATTGAGAATTAATATTCCAAAACAAGACAAATGTTAATAAATTATGTGAATAAAATATAGGACTTTATTAAGAAAAGTATATGTGGAATAAATACATAAGTAAAGAAATATTCCATGAACATATAATATTTATCCAAATTATTTTCCATTAACATTATCAACCTAATCAAAAATATTTAAATAATGATAAGAATTAGAAATAAACTAAACAAACTAGGAGAGAAGTAAGAAAATAATAAGAATGGTTTTAGTAGTATATAGGAATATATATTTCCATTGTGTAATACCCTAAAAATTACTTTTTTTTATTAATAGAAATATTATTTTATAATGAATGTTTTATTAGGTGCACATGTAAATACATTTACATTTGATGATAAAATTACACATCATGGATAACTATAATTAGAAACAGTAAAGGGATTATTTAATTATACAATCAAAATTATATTATTCTTGGAGGCTATAAATATATTCTGTTGAAATGTTTTTTTATGAAAAATATAGAAGTTTTAGATAAAATTTATTTTAATGAAATAATCTTAAAAAACACTTTTTAAATGATAATATATTTCAATGAAGTCCTATGTTAATTTTATAATAGTCAAAATGTTTAATTTTATATGAAATTGATAAATTTCAATAAATAAGAATATTTATTTAAATGATAAAATTATAATAATTATAAAAACTTTTTTATAAAATAAACTTCATTTTTGGACATAGTACATCAAAATTAGTTTAGGGTGATTTTTTTTAAAATTTTCTGACGATGTTTATTTTTTGGTGAAAAAGTGAAAATTGTATCTTTACAAAGAACTATGTTTTTTTGACATCATTATTATGTAAGTATGACTATAATTTATGAAATATTTTTTCAGTAAAAATTATATTAAATAAATATAGAAATAAATTTTAAAAATATTAATTTTTAAATAGAAATTTATATGTACATTTTTTTAACAAAAAAAATGGATTTTTGAAATTAAAGTTTTTTTTATTTTATGTTCATTGATTAAGTTGGTTGCGAGGTAAGATTTGGTTTGGGAATCCCTTGGAAATCCACCCAATTTATCCCACTCACTAATATGCTATAAAAATGTTCAAAATTGATTAAACCCATAAATAGTTGGATTATGTAAAAAATAACCTATATTTTGACCCTTAAAATCACCCCTCCTCAAGTATAAATATGACATTTCCCTCCTCAGATTCCACATAAAAATAATATAAGAATTTTTAAAATATCAATTACCCTATCTTGAGTATATCCAAGATGGTTACATGGTTTTAAGAAGTCCCTCTATTTCTTCATGAATCATCCTTCTAAGGTAAGGTTCCTCAATTACCCTCTTCTATTTTAAGGTAAACTACATTTTTTTTATTGTTTTGTTATAAACTCATTTTTTATATACATTAATATATTTTATTATAAGGTATTATATTACTTTTTTATGTTTTAAAATGATATATTATTTATTCCCTCTCATTATATCATTTTTCAAGCTGTTATAATTCTCAGACTATCCCGTAACCCCAAAAGAAACCAAAAATTTAGTAAAGAAAAGTGTGTGTGATTTTTCTAAGAAATTAAATCCCTCTCGAGATACTAAAAGTGAATATTATTTTGGCTCAAATAAATATAGGGATTAAAAATCAGAAAAGAGCAGTTCATGTATATCCTATCCCTCATTCTGGTGTACTATTAGTGGGCCCTTATTATGCACCTAGTTTGACACTCTTAGGGAAAATGTTATGGTTAATTTACATACACTTCAAAAAAATTGAAGGATTTATTTATAATTAAATTGGTCTCATACCTTGTAAAATAAATTTATTCTAACTACCTAGATATCTTTATTAATTATTTGATTTGGGAGAAAAAAATTTCTATAATATATTTTTTTCTTCTATTTAAGAAAATATTATAAGATATTCATGATTGAGAAATTATGTTATGTATTTGTGTCATTCACTCCTTGTACATTGTGCCATGTGATATTATGATAAGTAATGGAATTAATTGTAATTTTATGGGATAGGTGGGGATTAGAATTATATATCCCCTCAGTGTACTAATATGTATCATAAGAAAACTAAGATAGGGTAATAAGAGCATCCTTACTCTTTATGTAAGATATTTTGGAAGAAGGCCTTGACGATATGTTCAAAATGTTTGAAATTGTTTATATACGTCATTATATGTTCATATATTACTATCCATGAATTAATTCATTGTCATGTTATCCATGGATTTAATTATTATCTTAATTTAATTATTATGGAATAACTCATTTTATTTATTCATGCTAAAATGTTTTAGAAATACATGATGTTTTATTGATATCATAGAATATATTCATTGTTAATTTTTATATGGTTCTTATTTATTATATTTGTATCATTAGTTATGGAACATTTCAGTTTCTTTATTCACTCTATAACAACTTCTACTATATGTTATTCCCTTACTGAGTTTCTGAGCACACCCATTTCTATTGTTTTCCTTTTCTGTAGGAAACCAAGTGGAGTTTTACATATGAAAAATGGATTTCCAAGAGAATAATAATGTTTTTAATGTTTTAAAATGATTTATTTTTAGATTAAATTTCATGTAAAACTCATTTATGTATCTGTTTTCTATGGTTATTAAATTGTTGGATCCTCTATTTTGTGATCTTTGTACCATTGTACTTAAACGTCCACCAGATCTATAGTACTAGGTTAGGGGTCGTTACACATTGGTAATATATTCCTATTGGGAATATATCTATTTTAGAAATATATATCCATTGGGATTAAATAGTCATTGGTATTATATAGATATTGACATCATCACATGACATATGAATAATTAAGAAGATAAATTATTAAAATGTGAGCATTAGAACATATCTATTAAGTTGGTGTGTGTAAAAAAGTGTAACAACATTATCAAATCTATTCAGAAAATATAATCAATGAAATCAAGTAGTATAAGTATTCCTTATAAGGATCAATTATCTAAGCTTGTAAAATAGGTAGCGTCACTTGGGTTTTCCCTAGACCAAGACCAACAAGAACTTCAATAGTTATGGATTGAGATAAATCATCTACAAGAGAAGTTCATGACTATTTAAATCCCTATGAGATACATGTAATATGAATCCCAACTCATGAAGGCCACTATTTCTTATGATACTCTTAGGTCATATACATATGTCTTAAAGAGTTTTGTAAGTAGAAATTAGAATGATATAAACTTGTAATTATGAATAAATGATACATATGTTTTTCTTATTATCTATTTTTATATTATTAAAAAATTAATTTAATAAAACAAAAATGATGTTTTAAATAAAAAATTATTGAAAATATAAAAAATAAATCAGCCTAAATATTTTTAACATGGCAAGGAATAATAATAAATACTTTTTACGCCTAAAAAATTTTTTTTCTTAAAATTTTTTTATGATTAAAATTAAATTTTATCTCTTTTAGAAATTTAATTTTATAAAATATTTTTAATATTTTTAACTAGAATGTTCAAATAAGGTAATATTTCTTATTTTATTTTTTCAGACACCGTATTAATTTATCGAGGTAGAAGTTTCTTACCACGGAAAATCTAAAAGGGTTATTTTCAAAAAAGATATTTTACAAGTTTTTTGTAATTATTATCTAAATAAAATAACTGATATATATTTTATTATGAATAAAATATAATTATTATATATATCAACATTTATTTAATTAATTATTTATATGAAATAAGAATAAAAACACTTTATATTTTGATATTCATTTTTATAAACAAATATTTTTCTATAAATATTATGTTTTATGTTAAAGGTTTATTTAGAGTCCAAAAATATATTACACATGTATAAATCATGTAAGAGGGGTCGTCTTATATTTTTTGTAATAAAATAATTACCGTGGTAAATATTTTAACAAGGTTAAAAGTGGTAAAAAGGGGTAACTTGAAGTGGCTATAATTTTTTATAATTAAAATGGTAAAAAAATTATAGAATAAATTTCTAGGTTTTGGAGTTAATAAAACATGTCTCACCAAAAATTATTTACCAAAATCACCTAACTCCCATGTGATTCTATCTTTTCCCTCTCACGTAACTTATGTTTCTAGGAAAATGTCCCTCATTTTCACTTATAAAAGGAGACATCCTCTACCCAATCCAAAACATTATATTCATTATTATTACTATTTAATCATAATAATTTTTTCATTTACTATAACCCTATTCTTTATTTGGTTTCTCCTAGTCAAAACAAGATTTTCCAAGTCCATCATTTTCATGAGCCCCTCTATGGGAAGAATCAGGCCCTCAATGTCCATAGTATCAACTCCATAACCTTTTATTCTCTAAATTTTTCATCAAAATATACTAAAATATGATTAATCAACATAATAACACAAATATTTTGTCATTATACTACTATTATAATGATATTAAAATAAAATAATAACCTTTATTTTCATACTCACCCATAGATTATTACATATTCATGCATGGAACGGTTTAACCACATGTATGAATGATGCTATAAATTTATATCATGTGTGAATATAGAAAATTAATTATAGGTAATATATTATATGAAATGGTAAATATTTTATAAATATTATTCTATAAGGGTAACACAAAAAAAGAATGATATATACAAAATCATTGTTTTCACCAAATTACCTAAATAAATTTCATTATAAAATCCATTTTCACAAAACATACCCATAAATTCCCTAAATTTCAAATGGGAATACAAAAATAAATGAAAAAAATTATTCCACTATATTTAATAATCCATTAATGATGAAATTGGTTTCAATAAATGAGAACCAACATCATCCTTACAAAATTTGTACGGAAAAAACAAAATTACTAACATCTAGTGATTATGTTAAATTATAACTAACTAATATTTGTATAGTAAATTATTATAAATTGTGTTTGTAAAAGTTAAAATAAATTAATAAGGTTTTGAAAAAAAATATTAAGATGGTTATATTTATTATATAGAAGGTCATAGTGCATCTGACCTAGGGATAATACAAGGTAAGGGTTTTCATCTCAATTCCCCTTCATTGAGACATGATTTTATATTATACACCCATTATTATATAAATTAGTCTATTTAATTTTATATATAATTATTTTATCATAAATAACTTTTAATCATATGAATTAAAATTCAATTTTGGAATATCTCTTTCATGTACTTTTAATTATTATACTTGCAAAGTTTCAATGGTGTTGTCGACTCAATTTTCTTTTCTTTGGGTCACAAATTTTCTCCCCGAACTTTAAAAATTTCAGTTTCTTATATTTGTTATATTTTTTTAACATGTTATTTTATCTTTATATCTAGGAAATTTAAATTTTTATATCAAAATATTATTCTTTGATGAATTCTTTCTACAAAAAAATATGATGCTGGTAAGAATAATTAGTATCCTTTATAATGAATCATTCTCTTCTATTTACACATTCCTATTATGATAATTTTTATTTTATTATTTAAAAATTAGGATATATATAATCTTAAATAATATTTACATCTCTCATTTTCTTTATATGAAAGGTATAATTTTCAACTATTTCTTTGATGTGGGTTTTTCTTAAAAATTACTTAAAATTTTTAAATGAAAATTTCATTTCATGTTTGTTCATTTTTATATTCCACTCTGAATTTATTTACTTAAACATTAATTCTCCTAAAATTTAAATTATTGGGTTTTATTTTAAATTTATTTCTTTAAAATTATTCATTTCACCTTCTCATAAATGTTTTTTGGAAATTAACACTTTCCATTGACTTTTACAAAAATGATAAAATTTATTTTTGAAAATTATTTTTATGAATTTAATTCTATTTTATTCTCTTAATCCAAAAGTGAGATCTCTCATGGAGTAATGTTCAAAATTTTAAAATAAGTGATTTTATTATGTAATTCTTTTTAGAGTTTGAATTTTGTTATCTATCAATCAACAATTGATGTCATTTTATGGTATAACTTTTGAAACACATTTTCTTTCCCTTGGGTTTTCATGCCATGTTTAATGATTGACTTCATGTGGAACACATATGTTGGGTATATCATTATGTGTTGGGTGAGGTACTATATATACCCCAATACATTCATAATGTTTTTTATCTAATGGGATTATAATGTTATATGTGGGTATGATTGTGGTTATCTATGATCAAAAGTTAATGAGTGGAAAAGATTAAGATTAGAAATTTTCAAAAATTTATGCATTGACATGATTGTAGTGAGCTAGGTTAAAAATAATATGATTTATTATGATTATTCATATTCCACATTTATATGTTATTCCACATTCCTTTGTTATGATTCCATGGTTATAATTTGTAACATCCCTCCCATCCTCATTGGCTTGAGAAGACGAAAGGACATTTCTTGGACTTAAGTGACATCCCCAAGACGCCAATGACTATAAATAAATGCCAAGAAATTAATGGACATGTGGAGGATGATTTTCCCTTTGAGAATAACACAACCATCCAAATATGTCATAACCCAATAAACCACTACATGATGCATGATATCAAGGAAAGAAAACTCAAGAATACCATATATATCAAAAACAAATCCAAAGTGTACCACAAAGGAAGATTACAAAATAGACAATTATACTGTGGAAGACTAAAAAACTAACAAAACTCAAAGACAACTATAACACCAAATCTATAACCTGGTCCATTATCTACTCCACAAAATAACCCAAGTATCACTAATCACCGCTATAAAAGTGTGACTATTTACCTTTTCCCATGTCCTGATAAACAATATCTACAAAAGCACCAATGTTCTAATGCATGGGTGAGTAATTAAACTCAATAGGCTTTCCCTAAATTACTTCCCTACTCACACCACTAAGATAGTACATGGTAGCACATTTATATAAAAAAATTCATATAAAATAGTTTATATCATAATATAAAAAAGAGCCATAATAAAATATTTTTCACAAGACATTATCAAATTATAAGGAAATGAAACCAAACTATACTTAAGAACCATTTAACAAGTTCCATTTTGTTATAATCCATTGCATTATATATATCCAACATTTAACCATGCATGAAACCCATAACACCGTATACTCAGGAGTGGTGAGTTATCTTTTCCCCAATTCTTCACTTAGTGAATCATTTTTATGGGGGTACTTCATGCACTTATCTTCCCCAACCTTTTGATAGGGGTACTTTACACACTTATCCACCCCAATACATATGAACACATGCCAAACAACCATTCCAAACCTAGGTGTACAGAACCCATTTCAATAAAATAACATTTTTACGAACAACCATTCCATAAAACTTTTTTTCATAAATCAAACCAAAAAATCAATTTTAAAATCATCATTTTAAAATCAAACCATAAATTATTTTCACAACAATTACATAATTTCCACAAAAAATAAAAACCACCATTTAAGAGAGTTTCTACCATTCATTTCAAACTAATTTCACAAAAAAACGATTAAAACAATCAATTTGAAATAATGGATTCTGGTTCTAAATATAGGAGTTGAGAGTGAAGCCACTTACCTTAGAAAACATGGTGAAAAATGGGAAACAGAATTAAAACATCCAAAGAATCCGTTTAAAAATCCAAAAACCATCCATATATCTCTTCCCATGACATACTAAAATCCAAAAGTATTTATATTTTTCATAAAATACATTATATATATTCACACCATATATAGATATACAAAATAGAGAGAGATAGAGGGAGAAATAGATCTAATGAAAACCAAGAAAAACTACCAAGAATGATGGATTACCACGAGAATCCTGCTTCAACTCACCAATAGAAGCCTTTAAATTGCCTTAGGATCAATGGGAGAATCATATACTACCATTGGAATGAGGAAATATATTGTTTGGGATATTATGGGGAAAATGAGGGATTAATTCTTAATCCTGACATAGATCCACAATTTTTGGATCTTGTTTTTAAACTATGCATGGTTAGCCACACAGTTTGGAAACCCATGGGCTCAATGTGTGCCAACCAATTCCTTAAGGGGGACCTTCAAAGGTTGGATCACATGGTTATAAAAATCGTTTTCTATATATGAAAAATCCCATTGTCCCATGTCACATGGTTTCTTCAAGACAGATGCACAGTTTTGATAAACTGTGTGCCTGCATTTGTGCATTCTCCTTAGCCCCTGTCTTATTGTGCATAGTTTCTTGTAGTTGTTTCACAGTTTCCCCAAAACCATGAAACAACTGGTCACCCTTATAAAATCCCCAAAAACCTTAAAAACCTCTTTCAAACCCTCCCAAACTTCACCCCAAAACATTATGTACTTAAAATGAATAAAATAAGGGTTACTTACATAAAACAAGGGGTGATACATTCTCACCACCATTGGACTTTCAGTCTTAGTAAAGTAAAACACCATCACTGTCTCAAAAGAGTTCTGGTTATTACTTGATCATCTCCTTCCCCCATTCCCAGATCTCTTCTTAAATCTGTCCATGTTTCCACAAAACCTGCACTAGACTAGTTATTTTTTCACGAAAGGTTTTCTCTTGCTTATACACAATCCACATTGGCATGTGCACCAATGAAGAGTCCGGATTTAGGTCAATGTGATCCCATCAACTCGTTGTTTCATGATCATAATGGTACTTTTTCAACTGAGATAAATGAAACACATTGTCTATAATAATGAACCCTAGTGGTAATTCCAACTGATATTACACCTCACGAACCCGTTCAAGTATCTCAAAAGGGCATATGTATCAATGAGATAAATTTCCCTATTTCCCAAAAAAAAGATTTCTAAGCCTTGGATATATCCTTAAGAACATATGATCACTCACCGCGAACAAAAGTGTTTGTCAACGATGCTATGCATATGATTTATAAAGATTCTGAGCCATCTTTATCCATTTTCTGATCAACTGAATCTTCTCTGTTTCCTTTTGGGAAAGGTTGATCCAAACTAGTGAAGTCTCACCTGTTTACACCCAAAAAAGTAATGAACATCAATTTTGCCCCTAAAATTCTTTTGAAGTATTCATATGTGTCAAGTCCTAATAACTGTTGTTATATGAGAACTCAACCAACAGAACGTGCTCCTCTAATGATCCACCAAAATCCATTACACAAGTCCACAACATGTCTTCCAATGTTCATATTGTCATTTAGTATTTGTCATCTATATGAGGATGATATTCCGTACTCATAGTCAACTTAGTACCAAGGAATTTCTATAAGTATTTTCAGAAATGAGATGTAAACCATAGATCTGTTTCCAACACTATTGAAACTAATATTCCATGACTCTTTACCACTTCTCTGATATAGATTTTTTAAAATTCCTCCACCATATATGATTCACGAATAGGGATAAAATGGGTCAACTTTGTCATCCGGTCCACTATCACCTATATGAAATCATGTTTTTGAACCCTTCTTGGGAGGTCCATTAAAAAAATCCATAGCTACCTTCTCCCATTTTAAAACTAGGATAGCTAAAGAATGAAACATACCTACTGGTCTCTAATGTTATGTCTTAACTTTCTAACAAGTTAAGCATCTAGAAAAAATATATACCAATTTTATTTTCATACTGACCCACGAAAACTGTGCTTTCAACGGCTTATACATATTTTGTATTCTAGTTTGAAAAACCCATCTCAAATGGTGGTAAGAATGATGAAGTTGTCCATGATAATCCATAGGTATGACCATCCTATTTCATAACCACAAAATTGAACTCTCATCTAGCTTACATCCATCAATGGTCTCCCCACCATTGGGTTTTGAACTCATAGACACACATTCTGCATCAGATATCTATGCCTCTTTAACCCAATTTATTAAATCAAGAACAAAATAAATTGGAAATAATGTTACAAATTCACCTCGGTCTTCACATTATATGTTCATTTTAGTTAGGACCGACATCAACTTCCACTCATCTGATGCTTATTTTTCTAAATGACCATATGAATTTTTTATTAATGCATCTGCCACCGAATTTCCCTTTCCTGGTCTATACATTATGTTAAAGTCATAAATTTGGAGGTACTCCATCCATCTTATTTATCTTAGATTCAAATCCCTTTGTGAGAAAATATGTTTCAAACTCTTATAATCTGTAAACAATGTAAATTTCTCACCAAATATATAATGAAGACAAGTTTTTAAAGAATGAAAAATGATAGATAACTCTATATTGTGTGTTGTTTAGTTCTTATCATTCACTCATAATTGCTTTGATCTATAAGAAACAATAAGATCTCCATGCATGACAACACACCCCAATATAGAGATCGATGCATCACAATACACCACAGACCATTATCCTGATTCCAGAAAAATTAGTATTGGTGCTGATGTAAGGTGGACTTTTAGATATTGAAAATACTTATGGAATTCGTCTTTCTATTTTAATGTAAATTTCTTATTTATCAAAGCTATCATGGAAGAAGCTAGTCATGATAATTCACCAAAAAACATTGTTAATAACCATCTACACTAAGGAAAATCTATATCTCAAAGACATTCTTTGGAGATTTCCAAGAGATAATAGCTTCTATCTTTTATGGATCCACAAAAACACCTTTTTTAGAGATTACATGGCCAAATAAATGTACCACCTATATCAAAAAATAACACTTTGATAGCTTGGAATACAGATGATGTTCTATCAAGATTCCCAACACTATCACCAAGTGCTTTTCATGTTCATCTCTTATCCTTGAATACACCAGTATTTCATCCACAAACAACACCACAAAAGAATCTGGATACCTCTTAATTATCTAATTCGTCAATTCCATAATCATTTCTAGTGAAGTTGTAAGATAAAAAACGGAATTACCACATATTTTCAATGGAAATATCTACTCCTAAAAGCTGTCTTTGGAATATCCTTATTTCAAAATCGTAATTGGTGATGTCCGGATCAAAAGTCAATTTTAGAGAACCACTAAGCTCCCCTCTATTGATCAAATATATAATCAATGTTTATAATTGGATACCTATTCATTATCATAACTTGTTTAATATTACAATAATCCACAGATATCTGAATAGTTCCATCTACCTTTTTGATGAACAAGACCATTACTACCCACAGAGACGTGCATGGACATATGAACCCTTTTCTTTCAAGCTCCACCAATTTTACTTTCAATTACCTTAATTTTTTTTGGTCCATATGATAATAATAAAGGGAAATAGGAATGGTCATTTAAATGAGATAAATAGTAAAATCCTCCTCTCTTATAGTGGGAAACCCTTAGAAATTTTCATGAAACACATCAGGAAACTGGTCAGCCACTCCTAGAAAACTGTTATTCTCAATCTCTTCCAATAATTCTTATAACTACCTGTGTTTTTATGGACCTATTGTTTTGAATAAATTAAAATTTTCATCTCAGAATGCACTAAGTCAAAGAGTCCTTTAATAATAAACCAACATTTCAAAGGTTAAACACAACACCAACTTGTTGTATGACACACACAACACTATGTTGGATTATGATACATGCAACGCTGAGTTGGCGTATGATACACACAACACTGAGTTGGCATACAATACACGCAACATTAAGTTTCTATAAAACATCATTTTATTATTTAAATAAGATAACCATAACCTAGCCATTAAAGTTAATTATATGAATAGTAATAACTACTTTTCAAATATTTTATACAATTTTTTTTATAAATAAAACATATTGATAATGAAAGATATGAATTTTGGTAAATTCCTTATTTTTCAAAAAATATTGTTTTTAAGGTCCTTATAATATAATTAATTTTAGAAAAAATTAGAAATTTAATTTGATAAAATAAACTTCATTTTTTGAATTTATAATGTCAAAATTAGCTTTGGGTGAAATTTTGGGATTTTTCTGAGAAACTTCATTTTTGAATGAATAGGGAAAAATAACGGTTTTTAATTCAAAAATGAATTTTAATTCAATTTATTTATAAGGTTAAAATATATTTAAAATTTATTTAAAACTTTAATTAGATAATATTTTATCAATTAATCCAATTTTGGTCATTGCAACCATTTACATATTTAAATTGGACATACATACTTAACAGAGTTTTGATCCTTTTTACTATAAAAATCTGCAATGTTGTCCCGACAACGTGATTATATTTTTAAATTACACTCCACAACTTATATGATTATAATTTCGTAAAATGGATTCCATATTTGGAATTATCATAATTTATAATTTCTAATAGGTTCCAATTTTTTTGACCAAAATTATTATTAAAAGAGATTAAAATTAATCACAATGGTTAAGGCCAATTATGCTTAATTAGGGACTAAACCTTAACATTAAGGGAACCAATGTCCTAGAAACATGTCCAAAACAAATTTTATGGCCATATTTCGAGCCTATGATCAATTATATTGACCTTGTTCCATTATTGGATCAACATGAGACATGAAAAAAATGGGAGGAATTCTCTCTTCAAATATTTATAAGCGTGCCACTCCACCTCCACTATAAAAGGCCACCACCTCTACCCATTCCTCAAACCTCTAAAAACATTTATGTTTGGACAATATCTAACCAATTAAACTCCCATAAATCCTCCCTTCAACCTTAAATCCTAACTTTAGTCATAAATATTTTCAAGGAATCCTTTTGGCATAAACCAAAAGGAGTTACCCGATTAAGAGGTAACATCTTCTCTCAAGATCCCTTCTCTTATTTTCATTCTCCACCCCAAAAATATATTTAGTCCATTGTTGTGTTAAAAACCCAGTATCCTATGTATACAAGGATGTTTTTATGATGATATTTATACCTAAAATTACACACATATCCATATATTGAATATCAAACATACAGTTTCTCTGTAAGGTGAATTACTGCCTCATGAAACGATGATTGTTCATTTTACATTTACCACCAATATTAGTGACCATTATGAGAGAAAATATGTTTATATTTGTCATATATTGTATTTATTATTTATTTAATATTCTTTATTCCTTTTACAACACAAATATTTTTACTTTCCATTCGGTGTTAATACGATAATCTCGTTTGAGTAAGTGTGGACTACCGCCCCCTCAAAACGATGTGATTCATTTACACACCACAAGAAATGTATTAAGGATGAGTATAGTGAAATTTAATGATATATATTATATATTAATTCTACTAGAATAATGATACATATATACACACATATATATATATATACATATTTCATTTACTTACTTCCTTTTAATATGATAATGAAGACAGAAATAATGTTCATGCGTACGTACGACTTACCGTCTCCATGAATGGTGTTTTACATTTCATACTCATATATTATATATATTATTATAGTTCAAATATAATTTATATACCTGATATTTATATCATTTTTTACATTCTGTAATCTTTATATATGTATAAGGACCAAAGATATAACAAATTAAGAAACATGCAAAGAACAAAGTGAATTTTACCCAATGTGAAACTTTAACATAGGATCGTTAACAAGTGGGTAATATAAGGTCATAATAAAAATATATATGGTATTATGAATAATAATATGATTCTGAAAAATATGCATAATTAACTTATATTTATTATATTTTAATCTTGTATGAGTACAGAGAGAGTAAAGACACAAGGTAATGGGATTTCATCTCACTTTTAATTTCTGTGAGATGCATGTTATGTTCACCACTCTTTCCTTTTGTATGGTGTATATTATAAAAATTATTGTATTCTACATATATTATACATAAATTTATGGTTATTCACATATCCATTTTATGATCCTTCTTTCATGGGGTTTAACTTTCAAAATTTACCAAAGTAGTAAAATAGTTTTGTCTCAATTTTCCTTCTTTGAGACACATGTTTTGTTATGCACCTAAACTATTTTTCAAGGTGTATATAATTCCATTTTACATTTTATATCATTAATCTCCTTATTTTCATGATATTTTCAGCTTCACGTAATTTCCTTTGTTACATGGAGAGTATGATCCCATGTTACCAAGTTATAAGATTTTATTGAGACAATCTCATCGCTTTTTCAAGGTTGTTTATGTTTATTATTACTTTTTATGAAATATTATGATCCATACCTCAATAATATTAATGAGTTTCATTTCTACCCTATTTATTCAAGACACCCTCATTTGTTAGTACCATTTTCCCACTCATTGGTACTTATGAAAATGTTTTTATGTAAAATTTGATTGTCTCTCTCTCTTCAGTTGGAAATATATTGTATTCAAAAACCATGTTTTCAAAAATGTTTTCATAAATGAGTTCAAAATATCCTTAAATATCATTTTCAAGGATAATTATTTTTAAGAGGTTTTATTGTTTTCAAAGATTCCTTTTCATTATTTCAATACTATTTTCAAGAAAAATGTTGTCAACATGTTTTATGATATAAAAATCATTTTTTAAAGAAGAAAGGATATTTTCCTCAAGAACTTTTTTAAAAAAGATCATTGAAAATTATTTCCCATATAAGATAACATCCACAAGTGTTACTCTTGTCTTTATGGGGAAATTATTACATGCTTCCATTCATATTATTTATCAAATTTTTTTATGGAATGATGTTTATGAAACCTGATTCACTTTCATAGGTTATATACTTTTGAAACCCGCTTATTGTCATGGTTTATGCTTATGATAAAATGATTATGAATCTTGTATCTTTCCACAGGTTATGATATTATTACATGTTTATGATAACCATTTCATTTTATGGGTTATGATATAACTATTTATGATCTTGTGGCACATGTATGTATGATTTATTTATGTGAAGGGTGGGACCAATATCCCCCTCCAATTAATTGGGTAAATATTTATATCCCATGAGATAAACTAAGATGGTATTGGGAGTGAACCTTGACTACTATGATGGCCATGAGAGTTAACCATGACTACATAGATGGTATGAGGTGTGAAATCTTGCTACTATGATGGCCATGGGAGTGAACCTTGACTAGTATGATAGTATGGGGAGTGAACACAAACTACTAACATGGTATTGGAAGAAATGACTTGACTACTATGGAAATCCTTATATAATTATTTTTTTACACGTCCATGTTTTATTCCTATGTTATTATTTTAGGGCTTATGATCTTTATTTCAAATTTATTCATGTCTTATGAACTTTCAATATTTATAACATGATCTCTATTATTATATTTGATATGTAGGGTATGATCTTCTATTTTCTTGGTCACATTCTCATACCCTTATTCTCATGCTTATGCTTACATATCTCCCTTGTTTACCCTTACTGCGCATTTTAGATCACCCATTTTATGTTCCATTTCCCCTAGGTTAGGATGATAGGTATTATTTTTGACATGTCTAATAAGGGTGCTAGTTAAAATGAACCTAGTGGGAGATGATGTAGCTCATATATACACCCATTTTTATGTTCCCAAGTTTCCAAAGGCACTATACTTGTACGGTCTTCATGCATCTATTTGTTTAATGTTTAAGTATTCCACAAAAGTTATGTAATGTTAATGTTTGAAAAGATAGGGTCATTATAGTTGGTATTAGAAGAAGATTTTAGTTATCCTTTTCAAACTAGGATGAGAAAAACTTGGTGACAACCCTAAGGATGTGTCTATGGATAAGTATAGGGATCAGTCAAAGTATAGGAAAATGTCCTAGAATTTTGGTGAAGGATATAGTGAGTGGTTTCCTAGAAATAAAACTCTGTATAGATACTACAAGCGGATGTGGCTCTGGTACATATGTACCTAGGGATAAAAACTCTGACAAGATGTTCTGAGCTTGACTCGGGGTAATCTGGTAGACAATAGTGGGCCTTTCTGCACACCTGGTTTGAAACTCCCAGGGGATATGTTGTGTGAATTAAAAATCTCTTCACATACCATTATAAAGGTTTTAAATATAAGATGGATATGAATAACTTAGGATAATCCTATGGTGTCATATATTAAGGAAGGTTTCATAAGTTAGACATCCTATAAGTGATTTTTCATGATTATGTGGTTCCCCATTATGATAAATATTTCTTACTCTATTCTTTTGGTTTTAGTCAATGGATGGAACCCAAAAAAACCATGTAAATGGAGATTGAGACATACAATGAAACGATTGTCATCTTGAAAAACCAAATTCTATGGGAGCTAGAATGAAAAACCTTGTTTCTATTCTCACACATCATACTCAAGTTATTAATCATGGCGTACTTTCAAATGAGAAAAGGAGGGAATAACATTCTATTGAGTCCTTCATGAGGAAACATCCACCTTCTTTCAAAGGGTCTCCTGATCCACATGTTGATGAACAATGGATTTGTACCACTAAAAAGATATTCTCCATTCTTCAGTGTTTGGAGCATGAGAAAGTCATTCTAGTTTTTTATCAGTTAGAAGGTGAAGCATATCAGTGGTAGACTCTAATCAAGAATATGAGGCATCATGATGTGATTGAATCCATGGTTTGGAATGAGTTCAATAACTTATTTTTCAATAAGTACTTTACTCAAACTCTTCATACCAAGAGGGATAAAGAGTTACATTAGTTGAAGTAAAGGGATAATGAGCCTGTTTGTACCTATGAGGATAATTTCATGAGTCTTACACGGTAATCTTATGGAATTATCATCCAACCCGAAAGTGAATTTGATAGGTTATTCGATGGATTAAATCTAAGTCTCATAAGGGTGTTGGCCATAAGAGACTTATTTTCTTTGTATAGATTTTGCATTGTGAAATCAAGGTTGAAATGGAGGTTGGAGTCATGTATCAATATCATGCCTTTGATAAGAAGAGGAAGATGGATTTTAATGGAAGCTCTAAAAACCAAGGAGAAAATAAGATGAAATTTCCTTTATGCTCTTAGTGAGGGAATAATCATGGAGTAAATTACCTTAAGGGGTCTAATAAACGTTTTAAGTGTGGAAAGGAAGGACATCAAGAAATCGATTTCCAAGGTGATTGTAAGAATTCATCTCAAAATGCTAATGGGGGAAAAACCACACAGAATAAACCTCCCATGATTCAGTGCTAAAAGTGAAAGGATAAGGGGAATTATGATAACTACTTCCCAAACCCAAGGATTGGTGATGATGATTGACGTCAAAAATCTCTTAACCCAAGGTATAAGGGTAAATCTCATGCAATTTCTATATCTGATGAGGGGTGTGATAAAATCATGATGAAAGGTACACTTACTATCCACTCTAGAACTTCTAATGTCATATTTGATTCTATATCCACCCACTATGTTATATTTAATGAATTTAATAAGGGTTTTAAGATTACTCCAATACAATTAGAGGTGAAATTAGTAGTGAAAACCCCTAATTGTAAATGATTTCATCTCAAGTATATGATTTCTCTCTGGTTGAAGTTTGTGGGAATGTGCTTCTTATAAATCTTTTCATTCTTCCTTTAGACGAATTTGATGCCATCCTAGGCATGGATTGGCTTTCTATGCATAAATCCTACATTTATTATCAAGTAAGGAAAGTTACATTTGATATTTCAAACCCTCCTATGATCATCCATCAATGTAAATATAAGTATGAACTTCCTGTGCAGATTACATCCAGTGTATGGGGGTTAATTCCCATTAAAAATAGTTGTTTATCTCAAATGTTTGTAGAGAAGATTGACATCGATGATATTCCTGTTGTTTGAGATTATGTGGATGTCTTTCTAGAAGAGTTTCTTAGTCTTCCATTAAAATGTTAAGTTGAGTTCTCAATAGAACTTATACCTATTTCCACACCAATTTCAAAGACTCCTTATAGAATAGACCTGATTAAGTTGCAGGAATTGAAGAAGAAACTCCAAGAAACCCTTGATAATGGATTCATTTATCCAATTTTTTCACCTTGGGGTGCACCGATTATTTTTTTTAAAAGAAAGATGGATCAATATGACTCTACATTGATTATCAGGACTTGAACAAGATCATAGTCAAGAAAAAGTATCCACTTCCCTATTTTGATGACATGTTTGATCAATTGTGTGGAGCTCAATACTTTTCCAAGATTTAACATTGTTCTGGATATCATCAATTGAGGTTCAATAAGAAGGATATTCCCATGACAACATTCTGTAGAAGGTATGTTCACTATGAATATATAGTGATTCCTTTAGGTCTTACTAATTCTCCTGCTATCTTCATGGATTTAATGAAAAGAGTCTTTAGATATTACCTCGATATATTTTTGGCAGTCTCTATAGATGATATTATAATCTTTTAAAATATTAAGGATGAGCATGAAGATCACTTTATAATTGTACTGAATACCCTAAGGAAAGAGAATTTATATTCAAAATTTAAAATTTTTGAATTTTGTCTGCAAAAGGTTTTATTTTTGGGTCACATAATCTCAATAGATGGTATAGAAATATATCCATCAAAGATGGGGGCTAGGAAAAGTTGGCCTAGACCAACCACAATGACTACGATCTGTAGATTTCTTGGTTTAGCTGTGTATTATCAATGGCTTGTGGAGAATCTTTCATGACTATCTAATCCTCTGACCAAGTTAACTTGGAAGGGTGTTATGTTCCTCTGGATAGATAAATGTGGGGATAATTACAAAGAATGGAAAAGAATTTTGGTCAGTGAACCTATGATTACATTACCCTATAGTGGAGAAGGGTTTGAAATTAATAGTGATGCATCTAAGAAGGGATTGGTATGTGTTATTATAAAAAATATCATGGTTATAGCCTACGCCTCACCATATTTGAAGATTCATGAGAAAAATTACCCAATTCATGATTTGGAGTTAGCAGTGGAATTTTTTGCATTAATGATGCGGAGTCATTATCTTTATGTGGAAAAGTGTGATATATATACCGATCATAAAAGTCTAGAAAATATATTCACACAGAAGGAGTTGAACATGCGCCAGAGAAGATGATTAGAGTTGATAAAGGATTATGACTGCTCAACAAATTACCACCCTAGGAAAGCGAACAAGGTGGATGGTGCTTTGAGTTGAAAAGATCATGCCAGCTTATCTAGGATGAGGATCACAAAAGATCCAATATTTATGGATTTCTAAAGGATATATCTAGAAATTCTGATGGAAGAAGAAAAATCCTATCTTTCTCAAATTATTTTTCAAACGTATATCTAAGTGATGATTAAGGAGGCACATAGGAAGATGAAGAACTATAAAATAAGGTTATAAATTTTCATGAGTTTAACCTTGATCAGTATGGAATAATAAGGTTCAGGAACTGTGTATGTGTTCCTTCTATGTCATATGTGAAGAAGGAGCTATTAGCAGAATCTCATAGTTCTTCATTCTCTATTCATCCTGGAAATACAAAGATTTAAATGGAGTTAAAAGAATGCCTCTTATGGGATGGAATGAATAGAGATATCAAAAAGTTTGTATCTTGGTGTTTTGTATGCCAACAAGTTAAGGCTGAAAGATAAAATTATAAAGGGATGTTGCATCCATTACCCATACCAGAATGGAAATGGTAGAACATCACTATAGATTTTGTCGTTGGACTACCCAAAACCTCTAAAGGGTTTAATACTATATGGATGGTAGTTTATCGAATTACTAAGTACACTTAATTTCTATTAGAGAATATTTCTCTCTTGATCATCTTGCTAGAATATACACTAAGGAAGGGGTATGGTTGTATGGAGAACCACATTATACTATATTATATTGGGATCTGAGGTTTACCACAATGTTCTGGAAATTTCTTAAGAAATCACTTGATATTGAATTGTGTTTCAGCACTGCATATCATACTCAAACAGATGGATAGTCTAAATAATAATTCAAACCCTAGGGGATATGTTGAGATCTTTTTCTCTAGATTTCAAAGGTGGTTGGGATCAATGCCTTCCTCTATTTGAGTTTTCTTACAATAATATCTTTCACTCAAGAATTTAGATGGCACTGTATAAAGACCTCTATAAGAAGAAATTTAGAGCAATAATGTGTTGGGATGATGTTAGAGAAATAAAGATATTGGGACCTAAGATCACTGAAGAAATGGTCAAGAAGGTTAGAACTATTCAGCAGCATATCAAGGCATCTCAAAGCCGATAGAAAAGTTATGTGTATAACCATCAGCATGATCTAGAATTTGAAGTTGGTGAAAAGGTGTTTCTATGAATATAACCCTATAATAAATTTAATAGAATTAGGAAGAAAGGGAAACTAATCCCTAAGTTTATCAGCCCCTTTTAAATTCTTGATCATGTCGGGATAGTAGACCATCACTTGGAACGTCCTCCATATCTCTCTCAAGTCAATGATGTGTTCCATGTATCGCTCTCGAGGAAGTACATAACTCACCCTTCACGTGTACTAAACTTAGAGGTCATACTATTGGATCAAGGTCTTTCTTATAAAGAGAAACATGTTGAAACTCTAGACCGATCAGAGAAAGTTCTATAAAACAATACCACTCACGTAGTCAAGGTTTTGTGGAGAAATAACCAATTAGAGGGAGCTACATGGGAACTTGAGGATATAATTAAGTAGAATTATCCTCATTTTTTTACTATATTGAAAAATTTTGAGGGTGAGATTCATTTTAAGGGGTCTAGAACGTAACACCCCAAGTTTTTATGGACCTGTTTTTTCCAAAATAAATTAAAATTTTCATCCTGTAATGCGCTAATTCAATGATTCTTTTTATACTAAACCAACATGTTGTGTGTTACACACAACACTAACTTTTCATATGATACATGAAACAATGAGTTGGAATATGATACATGAAACACTGAGTTGGCATACGATACACACAACACTTAATTGGCATACAATACACACAACACTGAGTTTCTACAAAACATCATTTTATTGTTTAAATAAGATAATCATAACCAAGACATTAAACATAGTTATATGAATAGTGTAACTACTTTTCTAATATTTTCTACAATTGTTTTATATATATATAACATATTGATAATGGAATATATGTTTTTTGGTAGTCCTTCTATGTCTAAAAATATTTTTTTAATGTCCTCTTAATAAAATTAATTTTAGATGTATTTAGAAATTTAATTTGATATAATAAACACAATTTTTGAATTTAGAATGTCAAAATTAGCTTAGGGTGAAATTTTGTGATTTTTCTAAGAACATCATTTTTTATGAATTGAGGCTTTGGCCCCAACCTTTAAAAAACCCATGTAAAGTGGTTATGGAAAAATAATTACACCTCCATGTGGATACGGTAAGTCATATGTATGCATGAGCGATGTTTTCACATTCCATAAGATGGAAAGAAGCTTCATAATGGTTGTTACGTCATCATGATAAAAACTGATTATATTTAATTTAATTATTTATTTATTTTAAAATAGATGCAATGGATTTATAATATGTTCATGGATGAACAAATATGAGAACGGTGGGTTAAAAGTTACACCTCTTCATTGAGAAATCTCTTTTCAAATACATCTTACACATTTAAGTGATGAACTTTTGGAAAGAACATAAGAACCCAAATGTGGTGAAGGAATCTATAAAGGTATTATGGTATGAATTGTAAGATCATAAAGGCTCAAAAAGTTTGAGGAATATAATAGAATATGTTCCATTTTAAAAGTGAGGGGAGGGGAACTTTTAGAATTAATAAAAAGATTTATATATAACTGAATCATTCTCAATGGAAGTTCCAGTAACGACCCGAATCTTTGGACAAGGAAAGGATCATTAGATTTTATTTTTGAATGTCTTCAATGGTCCTATTGAAATATGTTAATCAATCTAAGGAGGTTATGGGAGCTTCTGGGGAACTTTCAGAGCACGAAGATTCAAAAAAGGGGAAAGAAGGCTGGGTCACATGGTTAGTAGAAACTGTGTGGGCCCAGGCGTACAATCATGTGACCTACTGCAGAAAGTTATTGAATTTGTAGAACCTTTATGCGCGGTTTTCACATGGTCTAGTAAACCGTGCGCAGAGACCGTGTGATCTTGCTGTAAGGGGACAAAACCTTGCACACGGTTTCCCAAACCCTGTGAAGAAACCGTCTAAACCAGATTTTAGGGAAAAATTACAATTTTCCCCTAATTTATTTTAAGTTCTAATTTCCCTTTTTTATCCCTTTTGTGAACTTCATCCCTACATTCTCCTCTTTGAGGTTCCAAGAGATCATCTTCTTTAATCGTGTGTTTCTCCTTCGTTCGGAGTCTGGTCGTCAATCTGTCAGAAGCATTGGATAGGCCTTGGAAAGTCTAACCTATTGTGACCCTCTTCCTTCGTTGAATCTTGTCGTCAATTGTGCTATTTAGATGCAGGCTCATTCTCACTATTTTCTGGGCGTTGGACAGAAAATCAGATCTACTTCAACTTACTTTGAATCTGAGGATGATACTTATCGAGTCATCATTTACATCTCTAATGTAGGTGGTCACATCATTTTCCAATTGAGTTTTGGTTGTCTCATACTTAAACACAATATTCCGCAAGTTGGACTTTCCCAAGATCATATTTTGTGTTGAATTCTTCATGTCTAATTGACCCAAGTGTAATTAAATAGGTTAATGGACTCATGGTTAGGGTTTTAGAGTTTTCCCTTATTTTTTATGGACTCCTAAAGGGAGTTACACCTAAATTGGCCATTTTAGGCCAATTTTCCTAAATTTCAAATCATGATTTATATTGACCGGATTGGTTTTAAATTGATTTTACAATGGTTCCTTGTGTATTTTGAATAATCCATGACACCCCATGGGTGTTTGGACCTCTTAGGCATGTAATTTCCAATTGGACTGCATGACCTTTTGATATGGCCTTTTTCCTTGGCATGTGCCTTTTAAATTGTTTTGCTATAGAGTGGTTGGTAAAATGGGTTAGATGGGTTGAGATGGCTTATACCCCATAAAATGAAAGGCCACAAATGGAATGATCTTAAGGTAGGTAATGTCTTTCCCTTAACTTTAGTTATTTTATAAATGCATTTCTTATATGGCTTAGTTAGTTAAACATGAAATGTGCAAGAGGGTTTGCCTCTCATAGTTTATTGTAAATGATTATGTCTTTATTACACTCATGAATCTTTATAGATGTATGGGTGGGAGGAATTCTTACTCCACTCCATTGCTACCATATAGTATTTATGGGAGGGAGACATTCTTATCATGTGCTAGTTATAATCTATATTTGGGCGGGAGGCATTCTTACCCCGTACCAATCATAAACTCAATTTGGATGCGAGGCATTATTACCCAATGCCAGTATCTTCTATGGTTGGGAGGAATTCTTACCCCATGCTAGTTATTTCACACACACACACACACACATATATATATATGTTTATGGATGAGAGGCATTCTTACCTCATGCCAGTGATAACCTCTATATAGATATACCTTGTGATTTGTTCATACATTCCATCACTGAGCTGAAGAAGGTAGACCCACCAGGTGTCCCTTCAAACTTGAGTGGGTGGGTAGTTGTTTAATTTTGTATTAATTTACTTTCCTACTATTAGATGCACATTGTTTACTTATGAGAACCACTCAGATTACATGAAGAAACTGTTGGTGGTGGCCTACTGAGATTTATCTCACACCCTATTTGGGCCACCTATGGCACCTGAGTATATTGTTTTCATATAGGTATGGAGAGAGGCAAACACCACTTGTCTATTTGTTGACTCTCTTTGCTTAGATGGAGATTAATAGTATAGGATCAGGCTTAGGCTCGAGATGCTATGGAGCAACTTCTGAATTTTGTTTCACTTTTGTAGTACTGTAATATGTATGCATATTTCCTTATTTTGTTCCCATTTTGTACTATCATTCCATGAATTCATATTTGAATCAGATACTACCTATGAGGGCCTTGTATATTTTCTTCAGTCTTCCATTGTTTACTTATTCTGTCTTTTGATTATGATTTTGTTATTTCTTATTGTTTCTATATTCATTGTGCACTCTAACATGGGGATAAAGTATCCCTACTAATTTCACCATTAAACCCTCACAGTTAGTCGGCATCCCCTTCCTTATGGGGAGACACACTAGGGGTCATATGGCCAACCGGACTCGGGGCACGGGTTATGTGGAAGTTGAGTCCAGGACGTCAAAATGTGGTATCAAAGGCATTTCTTTTCTTTATTTACTATTTGGAAACAATAAATTAGACATTATGAATGCATGAGACTTGGTCACAAGTCATGCTTGAGTGTCGCGAACCCACGTACGGGGTAAGGACCAAGTTTCTTGAGTCATTGCTATTATTGATTCTGTTATTACTATTGATATCATTTCACCATTGGGTGTTTCACATGTCTTGTGGTGTTATTGATATTGATGATATTGAAATTGTTATTTCATTGTTGAATTGATGAGATGAGGGTTATGTGTTAGAACATGAATCACTATAGGCATAATATGAATAGGCCATGCATTTTTCCATGTCACATTTAAATTTTCAGTGAACATTTCATGTTGCATATTATTGTGGCTTATTATATATATACAATTATGTTGACACTTTTCTGCACGATTTGGATTATTCTATGGTGTTACTAGTGGGTGCCTCTCTTTGATTCATAAGGTCTATGGTCCCTTATGGATCCTAAAATGGAATTCCAACTAGCTCAACCATTTGAGGAATGATGTGATCATAGGTATAATAACAATTTAAAATGAAAATGACATCCAAGTGAGTGTTATCTTTTAACTCATAAGGTGTATGGGCCCTTATGGGCTGGAAAATGACATATCATTGGGATCAACTGTATAAAGTGACTTATAATTCTCAAACATCCTTTTTACACATGGATAACTTAGAAACTTAACTCGAACCCAACCTTGTTAGTGGGTACGGGTGTTCTTCATTCTTATGGCTTGTTATAGTTTATTCCAACGTCTAGACCTAGCTTTAGAAGTAGGCGGAGAGGCATGTTTGTTCTCTTAGGAAGGATTTCATGACTATCCTAGTTTCTTAAATAATTTTCTCTAAAGTGTTAAATCTCTTATGAGATGTCTATTGGTCATTTTATCATTATGTTGTCATGATTTCCACCATTCGTGTGCCCTGAAGGTGGAGACGACCATGTTCTTGAGGTGGCCGGCCTTGAGTCACCAGTTGTTCTTCCAGTCGAGCCACATGTGGTTCCTCCTCCTATACCTAAATTGGGTGCTGATACCCAGTTTCAAGAGGGCTTCTTGCGTATGATGTAGATTATGAAAGATGGAGTGAAACCTACCCTGAGCATGGTCGAGTTGACTTGTGAGTTTCAGTAGCATCATCCTCCCACTTTCTTGAGGGATGGAGGACCTTGTGTTGTAGAGTCTTGGATTAAAGTAATCCTTTCTATCTTTGGTCACCTATAAATTTCTCTAGAGAGAAGGTTCAAGATAGCTACCTACATGCTATGAAACTCAGCCAAGCGGTGGTTGGATTTCATCACCCAGGCAGACCAACATAGAGAGATGGTTCGGGATGACTTCCAGACTATGTATCTATGACTAATTTCCCCTCATACTCTGAGGTATGAATGAGATAGAGAGTTCATGAATCTACAGTAGGAGACCATGTTAGTGATGGAGTACTCATTCCACTTCACTGAGATGAAACATTTTTCTCCTTCTCTAGTTTCTGATGACCTTATGGATGCTAGGATATTTGAGGATGGGTTCTGTTACACCGTCTAGTCATAGGTTAGCGTTTTTAGGATGGAAACTATTTCTAATATTTTAAACCAAGACCTAATTACATAGCATAATCTGAGAGATATCGAGGGTTAAATATAGGGTGGTTTGGCACTAAAATCATCTATTGGATCTTTGGGGGGGAAGTGATGTTTCAGAGAGTCTCGTAGGAGTAGCAGTGCTCAAGAACCTTCTATTGGTGGTTCTCCTATCTGTCACCAGTGCAGCGTGCGAAGACATTTCAAGATCTAGTATACGAGGAATCCAGTGGAGTGCAGAGGTTGTGGCAGGTTGGATCATCTCCAATGGTTCTGTAAAAATTTCCCTCCAGTGTATAGTGAGAAAGGATCTTCACCTACTCCTTGTCCAGGAGTAGGGTCAGCAGGATCATGAAAGTCAGGTAGCTAGAATGCCATCGGTCGATCAGGCTGATGAGGTGGTCGAGGCAGAGGAAATCAAACTTATAATTCTTAGCACCAACATAGTGGGCCTGCTCAGGGTAGTCAGGCAGTGACTTAGGGCCATGGTACATGCCAGTTACATGCAGTTCAACCTACACTATAGGAGCAGAGTGTCGGGCATTCTATTGTATGAGGTGTTATTCTAGTAGCCTCCACTTTAGTATCTACTTTATTTGATACAAGCACTTATCACTTGTTCTTATATGAGTCTATCACTAAGAGTCTGGACCTCAACGTTTAGTATTATCATGGCGTCGTGACGCTAGATACACCCTTAGGTATCCGTTCAGAGGGAGTTCACCATTTTCAAAACTATCCCATTGAGATAGATGGTTACTTTTTTGAATGGAACCTGTAAATTCTTGAGATGACAGGTTTCTATTAATCCTCAGGATGGATTAGTCAGTTCCCTACAGATCTCAAATTTACCGATATCGTTGGAGGGTGACGTTTACATCACCATAGGGCGTTACGCACATGCATAAGGTATAATGGGATGTTTGTGTGACACAAGAAGAACTCGAGCAGTAGAGGTTGGGTAGTGTTATGGAACAGGTTCCTAGTCTTTATATTGATGATCAGTGGTTAAAACCTATGATTTTTCCTCATGTAGTAGAGTGCTTCAGATATTTTTTCCTGATGACTTCTCGGGTCTACCTTCGGAGCGAGAGTTAGAGTTTACTATTGATTTAGTTCTAGGAGTAGCACATGTGACCATTCCTCCTTATAGGATGGAACCTAAGGAGCTTCGGGAACTCAAAAATCAGTTGTAGGATCTGAAGGTGAAAGGTTTTATATTCCCTAGAACTTCTCCTTGGGGTTCATCTGTCCTCTTTTCTTAGAAGGCAGGTGATACCCTTAGGATTTGTGTGGATTACTATCAGTTGAATCAACTGACTATTAAGAATCGGTATCCCTTTCCTAGAATAGACGTCCTATTTGATCAGACTCGAGGAGCAAAGGTATTTTCAAAGATAGATCTAAGGTCAGGCTATCATCAGATGTGTGTCAAGACTTCAGACATACCTCTCACAACATTTAGGAGTAGGTATGGTCTTTATGAGTACCTAGTTATGTCATTCAAACTCACGAACGCACCTGTTATCTTTATGGCTCTTATGAATATGGTTTTCCACCCATTTCTAGATTCATTTGTGATATTCTTCATAAATGATATCTTTGTGTATTCTCGCTCTAGACACAACTTTGAAACCCATCTTGAGATCATGTTGAATATGCTGAGATAGAATTAGCTCTATGCTAAGTTCATTAAATTCCACTTCTGGATTCATAGAGTCCACTTCCTAGGTCATATCATCTCAGAGTCAAGAGTTTCTGTTGACCCAGATAAAGTGAGGGTTGTGGTTTCCTGGGAGCATCCCAGGAATGTATTTGATATCCAGAGTTTCTTGGGGCTTACTAGATACTACAAAAGATTCATTTAGGATTTCTCATTCCTTGTAGAGCCACTTGTAGGGATAATGAAAAAGGGTGTGAAATTTGAATGGTCATAGGGTTGTGAAGCATATTTTCAGGAGTTGAAGGTTAGGCTTACTTTAGCGCTAATACTAATTATGCCAAATCTAGGAAAGTCTTATATAGTCTATTTTTATGCATCATGTATCAGGATTAGAGTTGTTCTGATGTAGGATGAGAGGGTTGTTGCATATGGTTCTCATTAGTTGAGGCCTCACGAGCTAAATTACCCGATCCATGACCTCGAGATCGCTGCAGTTTTTCATGCCTTACGTTGTTGGAAGAACTATTTATTGGGAGAGAATTTTGTGGTGTTTACATATCACAAGATCCTCAAATATATCTTTACATGGTGGGATCTGTAAAGACCCATAAAATTCAAGGTAATTTTTTTTCCTAATTTTCTTTGGGATTTTACAAGAACGCGGTTTCTGACGGCACTTGATTCTGAGGCCCGGTGTGCCCGAAATTTCTATCCGAAGTTTAGCTTGGGTACGTTCAGTGAACGAACGATCGGGTTTTTATAACTTTTGAACCGGTGCTCGGAATCGAATTATGAGGGCACTAATGGATTCGCAGTGCCGGTAATTGCTTAGGAACACCTTTTCTGGAGTTGCGTTTACACGGGAGAAGTTGTTAAAAATTTGTGGAAGTTTAAATAAAAATTTAGCTACAAGTTTTATTTTTTCTTTCTAAGTGGTTAAAACCTTTGAGTGAAAGTTGGGGGAAACCACCCAACATCCCAAGGGAGGTTATGAGGGTGGTGGGGCCCACACGAACCCCACCCCTTCATATTTCCTAACTCCTTCAACTCATCATTAAAGTTGATAACTTATGTTAATTAATTAGGTGAGTTTAATTTAAATGTTTTAATTTAAATGCTTAAGTCTTGTTAATAAAATAAGGGAAGTACTTATTTTATTTGGTTGAAATCTTGTTGTGTGAGTCTTTGGGAAAAAAGGAAAATCTCTTAAAGTTCTTCTTCCTCGATGAAGAACGCGAAGAACTTGAAGAACGCCGACCTCCGACGAAGGTCAACAAGAACGTCGGATCCTCAGAGATCGACGACGCGACGCCGACGAATAATTTCTCCGCGAAGCGACTCTCTCCTTCCGCGACGTCTTCTTCCTCGACAGTTATTTCTGTGACGAACCCTCGCTCAAAGAATTCGACGAGGTAGGGGATTTATGTGTTTCTATTCGTGAATTTCTTCCGTCATCATTCCTCATACAATTGGACCACTTGTTATCAGATAACGGGAGGGGGCTGGACCGCATAAACACGACCGACCATCCTCCCCTTTTTTTCTCTTGTCTACCTTGTGGTGGAATGGAACGAGGATGGCGTAGTGCCATTGCACAGCATGAGGTCATGAGGCAAGGAATGCGCGGCGTCGTTGCGCCGCGCCGCGCCGGAGAATCCCGAAGGCACCGTGGTGGAGGGGCGCGGCGCCATCGCTCCGCGCCTGTCAGACCAAGGCCGCGTCCATAGGCCGCGGTGGAGCAGGGACCGGTGGCCGGTTCCGGGCCTCCGACATCGGAGTAGGGGGACCGGCCATCACCGGTCTCGTGGTGGCAATAGCCAGATAGCCGGAGCGGGCTGGCCGGACAGGGGAAGAGCCGGGGGTTACGACCCCCGGCTGGCCAGCTTGAGCGCCCCCCCATCATGGGGGCTGTGGTTACGAAACAGGGGGGCAGGCGCCCCCCCCCCTCCCCACATCCGCTCGGCCGAAACGGCCGAGCCACCTGGTTAGCGCCAACGAGGCGGGCCGGCTGCCCAGGCCGGACCGCCAGGCCGGGCCGCGCCCAGGTCGGGCCGGTCTGCGCCCAAGAGGGCCGGACCCGGACCCGGGACGGGTCGACCCGGTTCGGGCCGACCCAGAGGGTATCGGGCCGGGTCGGACTGGGCCTGAACCCCCTAATACTGGACTTTTCGGTCTTTTGCCCATAACTTGGGTTGCGGACCTCCGATCGACACACCGTCAGCTGCAATGCAACCCTTGGGTCGAGACGGTCGTTTCGTTATATTGCACTCAAGGTTTCGGAGGAATTTGGGTTTGTACGGGTTGGTTTGTACACGAAACTAACCGGGCCCTCGGAGCGGAAATGCTTATAACTTGAGCTTCGGACGTCCGAATGACATGTCATCGACTTTGTTGGATTCATCTAAGTGAGACAGACCTTTTAGCTTACTCTGATTGAGTTTTGGATGCAGTTGGAGAACAGTCGGGTTGGTTTTGACTTAAAAACCAACCGGGCCCCTGGGATGAAAAAGCCAATAACTCTCAGACCGGGCGTCCGATTGACGCGCCGTCTGTGACGTTGAGTTCCTGTTGACGATAAGGAACTTTTGAATACATAAACTCCGGACTATGTGTCAGTTGATGTATCAGCCCCTCGGCTCGTGGAGCGGACCCTCCCGAACGAGCTTTCTGTGTGCGGGAACCCTAGAGCTGGCTGCGACTGCGACGATGATGAAGACTGTACAGAAATCCTCCGTGGATTCGACGGCGACGACTACCGCACTCAGCGAGCCTATGTGGATCAGTGCTACCGATCCTGTGTGGGTCAGATCCTGTGTGGGTCAGCGCTCAGTGGTCCTGTGTGGGTCAACGCCTACAGATCCTGTGTGGGTCTGATCCTGTGTGGGTCATTGCGGGGGTTAGTTACCTATCGATCCTTTGTGGGTCATTGCGGGGGTTAGTTACCTATCGATCCTTTGTGGGTCATTGCGGGGGTTAGTACCTATCGATCCTATGTGGGTCTGATGGCTTAGATGAATCAGTAACTACATCTGATCATCTCTATCGTCTTACAAAGAAGTATACCTGTGCGAGCTGAATCTTGACTTTCAATCCTTATCTTCGATAAGATTGACTTGATATCCAATGTGGATTACGTTTTGCTTTCCTGTGTGGATTGGGTTGTGATTTCGTTTGTGGACTGGGTTGTTCTTGAGCTCGGATGTTGGAGCCGAACGAGAATTGATGACTTAGGTATATGTATGGGCATATACCTAAGTAGTGTCGGATGTTACTTCGTGTTTGTATATTTCCTTTGTGTTTTATCCTTTATGGATTCTGGGAGACCTTCGGGGGTCTCGGGGTCCCTACTGAGTAGCTTATAATCACCCCTGCACTGGCTATGCCCGCACTACGTTGTGTTGGTTGCAGATGACAGACAACGCTGATCGTGGTCGAGGCACGAGGAGCAGGTCGGTACCCGGAGGTGGATCAATGGGCGGGATGTACTCGGAGTGGAAGGCTGGACCCGAGGAGCTGTGGAGGCTATCTGTACCCACCATTCAGGTGGGACATCCAGTGGACGGCTCGAGGCTGCGGATTTACTTTCAATTGATGTTTTTCCTTTCCAGTTGTACTTTACTTTCAGTTTGGGTTTGTATACTGGACCACTTACTTTTTTTCACTTACTGATGTACCCAGTTTTACTTAGTGTTTACTTCTGCTTTCTTGTTCTGTGGGTTTTTTTACTTTACAAAGGCAATGCCTTCCCTTTTTACCGGGAATTATGCCTTGGTGCTAGTCTCCAGCCCCTGGCCTATGGAAGGCGGGCTTGGGGTAGTCACGGCACGGGCCCTGAGGACGGGTCATGACAAATTGGTTCCAAAGGAGTTCAGTTCTACCGTAGAACTCAGGACTCTGATCTTTTTCTATGTGAAGCAATAGTGTTAAGAGTATCGAGTGTGGTTATCAGTCCAGGGAGTCCAGTGTTTGTGCGGCGGCCGACGTATCCGTACACCAGGACCCTGACTTTTGATTTCTAACTTAATACACGAAAACATGGATTGCATGTGTGTTTCAAGTTTTCTTTGTGATTACTTTGTGTCATCTCACCAGGTATACTGTTTAACCATGGCACACCTGTTTCTTTTCAGGATGGACCCACGACGGCAGCCAGCTAGGGTTCCGAGAGTTGTGCATGACGACAGCCCACTGAGCGATGAGGCCTCGGTACAGGGCCCTTTGATAGCAGAGGTACCGGCGGTACATCTACCCGCCGAGCCACTGATGCTACCAGCCCCAGCCGCTGACGATGCACGTTGCCTTAGTGCACTGCCCGAGTTTCAGCGTCAGCGACCGCCCAGGTTCTATCGGGAGACGGACCCTCAGGCAGCCGAGGATTGGCTGGAGGCAGTTGTACGGGTTTTCAGGTTAGTGAGGACACCGGCAGACCTCATGGTGATCATCGCAGCGAGCCTACTGCACGTGGAAGCAGGCATATGGTGGAGCTTGATGCTCCAGGTGCACGATGAGGCATCTCTTATCTGGACGTACTTTGAGATCCTCCTCCGCTCGGAGTTCGTCCCAGCCACCCTCCGTGCAGTGCACATCCAAGAGCTTCTTCAGCTGCGGCAGGCCAGCTTGACGGTCGCCCAGTACTCGGTGAGATTTACAGATCTCTCGCGCTATTAGACGGACATGGTACGGGACCCATTCTTCCAGGCCCAAACCTTTGAGCCGGGATTTAGGCATGAGATCAAGGCATCACTGATCTCCCTCAGCATTCCAACACAGGCAGGGGTACTGGAGCGAGCCCTTCTGATCGAGAGCTTCCTTGCTGATCCTACATCAGCAGCGAGACCTACTGCAGGGCGGCACGTAGCAGAGTCTTCTGCAGCAGGCAGTCGACGGATGACTCATGGGCCCAGGAAGACCAGACCCTCAGGAAGACGACCTCGGGACACTGGCTCAGAGGTGCGGGGCACTCAGCGTGGAGCCAATCTTTCGAGAGGCAGATAGTGCTACGCATGCGGCGGGCAGGGCCACATGGCTCGTGACTGCCCGACCCGCCGTGCCGAGGAGCAGCAGACGGTTGAGGGACCACCCAGGCAGAGGCAGAGGGTCGACCGTGGCGGTCCGCAGGGAGCAGGAAGACGAGGCAGAGAAGCTGGCCGAGCAGCAGGTGGTGGGCGACGCTTTGAGGCTCTAACACCACCACCGCTAGGAGGTCCACCCCGACCATAGGGAGCTGGCGGGAAGAGACAGGCACAACTCCAGACAGTTGAGGCCTACGACCACGGCGAGCTCGAGATGATTCGAGGTATTATCTGTGTCTATTCAACCCTTGCTGCAGTTCTTATAGACATAGGAGTGAGTCATTCTTTCATACCTGTTGCCCTTGTTCAGTGCTTGGAGATTCCGACAGAGCTGTTGGATCGATCCTTACGGATAGAGACTCCTACGGGAGCAGACTCGATGATTACGCACTGGTGCCGGTAGTGTGAGATTACTCTAGGAGGCGATAGATTCGGCTGGGATCTTCTTGTAGCAGCGTCGAGGCCTTACGACATCATCTTGGGAATGAATTGGTTATCTACAGTCCATGCTCAGATTGACTGTATTAGGCCCAAGGTGTGGTGTGTACGCACCGACGGGAGCAGGTTCACCTTCACCGGCGAGAAGGTAGCCTTCGCAGCAAAGGATGGAATCTCGTAGAGGAGAGGACAACCCATCACTCATTAGTTGGCTAGCCACATCCTAGGAGAAGTTGACATGCGGAGTCCTGGTTTTCCTGTAGTGGTGGATCAGTATGCGGATGTTTTTCCTGATGACGTTCCAGGACTACCTCCTCACAGAGAGGTAGACATTTATATTGACCTGTACCCGGGGATAGCCCCGATATCCACCGCAGCATATCGAATGGCCCCCGCTGAGCTTCAAGACCTACAGGTACAGTTGGAGGACTTGCAGGGCAAGGGATTCATCCGACCCAGTGTTTCACCCTGGGCTTCCCCGATATTGTTCGCCAAGAAGGCGGACGGGAGCTTGCGACTTTGTGTCGACTATCGTCGCCTGAACCAGGTGATAGTGAGAAACAAGTATCCGCTACCCAGGATTGATGACCTCTTCGATCAGCTCAAGGGAGCATGGTGGTTCTCGAAGATAGACCTCAGGTCAGGCTATCACCAGCTTAGAGTCGATACGAGGACGTGTAGAATACGGCCTTCAGGTGTCGGTATGGACACTATGAGTTCTTGGTTATGCCATTTGGCATAACCAATGCTCCAGCAGTGTTCATGGCCCTCATTAATAGGATCTTTCAGCCATACCTCGATCGATTTGTTGTGGTCTTGATCGACGACATTTTGATTTACTCAACGACTGAGGAGGAGCACTCCTTCCACTTACAGGTTGTACTAGACACACTCTGAGAGCACCAGCTTTATGGAAAGCTCTCGAAGTGTCAGTTCTGGAAACGATAGGTCCACTTCTTGGGACACGTCATCTCTGAGGCGGGAGTTGCGGTGGATCCTGCGAAGATCGAGGCAGTGCTAGCTTGGGAGCCACCCAGGAGCGTGACGGAGGTGCGGAGTTTCTTTGGACTATCTGGATACTACCGGAGATTTGTTCCAGACTTCTCCAGAGTTGCGGAACCACTCTCAGCTTTGACGAAGAATGGGAAACCCTTTGTGTGGTCAGACAGATGTCAACAGAGCTTCTAGGAGCTTAGACAGAGATTGACCAGCACGCCTATCTTGAGGCTACCGGAGGAGGGAGTTAGGTACGTAGCTTACTGCGATGCGTCAGGGACCGGACTCAGATGTGTCCTGATGCAGGAGCGGGCTGTGATTGCCTATGGATCATGTCAGTTGAGGTAGCATGAGCAGAACTACGCTACCCATGACCTGGAGCTCGCAGTAGTGTTCTTCGCTCTGAAGATGTGGCGACACATCTGATGGGTGAGCGCTTTACAGTCTATTCTGACCATTAGAGTCTCAGGTACATCTTCTCGCAGAAGGACCTGAACCTGAGACAGCGGTGATGGCTCGAGTTCCGCCAGGACTATAACTTTTAGATAGTCTATACTCCTGGTAAGGGGAACGTAGTAGCTGATGCTCTCAGTAGGAGGACGGGCATCCAGCTGCTTGGGGAGGCGACAGAGCAGCTAGCCACTTTGCAGATATCCTTCATGGATAGAGGTGGAGCAGCCTTTCTTCAGTCACTCACAGTCACTCCTCCACTACTGCAGCGGGTCAGAGAGGCACAGTGTGGGGACGCTGACTGTGAGACGCAGCGTGTGCAGATATCCTCAGGATAGGCACCTGATGGATTCTCCGTGGGATGAGAGCACATCGTCCTTTTCAGAGGATGTACCTTGGTACCAGTTGCTTTACGGGAGGAGGTTCCGAGGGATTTTCACACTTCCCCTTTGGCGGTACATCCTGGAGTGGCGAAGATGTACCAGGATCTCAGACGACAGCACTGGTGGTCGGGCATGAAGAAGGATGTGGTAGAGTTCGTTTCTCGATGCCTCACCTACCATCAGGTGAAGGCAGAGCACCAGGTACTAGTAGGCTTGGTACATCCCTTGGAGGTTCTGGAGTGGAAGTGTGACGGAATATCTATGGACTCCGTGACTGGACTTCCACGCACTTCCAGAGGTCATGACTCCATTTGGGTGATTGTCGACCGACTCACCAAGTCGGCTCACTTCTTACCCATCAGATAGCAGGGCTTAGTGGGGAGCTTGGGACGTCTCTACATTTAGGAGATTGTAAGGCTTCATGGTGTGCCATCATCTATCATCTCAGATCGAGATGCTCACTTTACTTCCCGGCTTTGGAAGGGGTTGTAGGAGGCGTTCGGGACGCAGCTACGTCGGAGTACCGTCTTTCACCCTCAGACAGATGGTCAGACGGAGAGGACCATTCAGACTCTCGAGGACATGCTTAGCGCATGTGTCCTTGACTTTGGTCGCAGTTGGGAGGACCAACTACCCTTGGTGGAGTTCGCGTACAACAACAGCTACCACTCCACCATTGGGATGACACCATACGAGGCATTGTACGACCGACCTTGCAGATCTCCTCTGTGCTGGACAGACCCTGGGGAGTCAACACTTGTGGGTCCATAGATGATCCAGGCCATGACAGAGAAGGTCCAGGTCATCCAGGAGCGGATGAGGACAGCTTAGAGCCGGCAGAAGTCTTATGCTGACAGGAGGCAGAGTCCACTAGAGTTCGAGGATGGCGACCACGTCTTCTCTCAGGACTCACCTCGACGTGGATTATGGAGATTTGGCCGAGACGGCAAGTTGTCTCCCCGCTTCGTCGAACCATTCCAAGTACTCAGAAGGATTGGCGTGGTGGCTTATCGCCTGACTCTACCACCTCAGTTGCACCGGGTGCACGACATCTTCTACGTATCCCAGATGAGGAGATACGTGCACGACCCGACGCATGTCATTGACCATGGGGAGCTGGACATTGATGATGAGGCGAATTTTGTGAAGGTCCCGGTGGAGATCGAGGATCGATAGGAGCGGGTCCTACATTGATGGTCGATTCCTCTAGTGCGGATCAGATGGAAGCACGGGAACCTCCAGGAGAGCACTTGGGATCGGGAGGCTCAGATGCGTGCACAGTACCCACATTTTTTCCCCTAGTTTTTGATGTATCATTACGGGGATGTAAAGCCCTGAGGTGGGAGTAATGTAAAGACCTGTAAAATTCAGGGGAAATTTTTTCCTTAATTTTATTTGGGATTTTATAAGAATGCGGTTTCTGACGACACTTGATTCCGAGGCCCGGTGTGCCCGGAATTTCTATCCGAAGTTTAGCTCGGGTACGTTCAGTGAACGAACGAGCGGGTTTTTCTAACTTTTGAACTGGTGCTCATAATCGAATTATGAGGGAACCGATGGATTTTCAGCGCCGGTAATTTCTTAGGAACACCTTTTCCAGAGTTGCTTTTACACGGGAGAAGTTGTTAAAATTTTGTGGAAGTTTAAATAAAAATTTAGCTACAATTTTTATTTTTTCTTTCTAAGTGGTTAAAACGTTTGAGTGGAAGTTGGGGAAAACCACCCAACTTCCCATGGGAGGTTATGAGGGTGGTGGATCCCACACGAACCCCACCCCTTCATATTCCCTAACTCCTTCAACTCACCATTAAAGTTGATAAATTATGTTAATTAGTTAGGTGAGTTTAATTTGAATGTTTGAATTCAAATGCTTAAGTCTTGTTAATAAAATAAGGGAGGTACTTATTTTATTTGGTTGAAATCTTTTTGTGTGAGTCTTTGGGAGAAAAGTAAAAACTCTTGAAGTTCTTCTTCCTCGACGAAGAACGCGAAGAACGCGAAGAACTCCGACCTCTGACGAAGGTCGACAAGAACGCCAGATCCTTGGAGATCGACGACGCGACGCCGACGAATCATTTCTCCACGACGCGACTCTCTCCTTCCGCGACGTCTTCTTCCATGACGGTTATTTCCGCAACGAACCCTCGCTCAATGAATTCGACAAGGTAGGGGATTTATGCATTTCTATTCGTGAACTTCTTCTGTCATCATTCCTTGTACAATTGGACCACTTGTTATCAGATAACGGGAGGGGGTCGAACCACATAAACATGACCGACCCTCCTCCCCTTTTTTTCTCTTGTCTACCTTGTGGTGGAATGGAACGAGGATGGGGTGGTGCCATCGCACCGCACGGGGTCATGCGGCAAGGAATGTGCGGCGGCGTCGCGCCGCGCCGTTGAATTGAGCAAGATCGCGGCACAGTCGTGCCGCACCGGAGAACCCCGAAGGCACCGCGGCCGGAGCGGGGCCGCGGTGGAGGGGCGCGGCACCATCGCGCCGCGCCGGGCAGACCAAGGTCGCGGCGGAGCAGGGACCGACGGCCGGTTCTGGGCCGTCGGCATCGGAGCAAGGGGACCGGCCATCGCCGGTCCCGTGGCGGAAACAGCCGGCCGGCCGGAGCGGGCCTGCCGGACAGGGGAAGAGCCGGGGTTTATGACCCCCGGCTGGCCAGCTTGAGCGGCCCCCCATCATGGGGGTCGCGGTTACGAAACAGGGGGGCAGGCGCCCCCCCCCCCATCTGCTCGGCTGAAACGGCCGAGCCACCTGGCGAGCGCTAGCGCGCCGGGCCGGTTGCCCAGGCCGGGTTGTGCCAGCCGGGCCGCGACGGACCCGGACCCGGGACGGGTCGACCCGGTTCGGGCCGACCCAGAGGGTATCGGGCCGGGTCGGACCGGGCCCGAACCCCCTAATACTAGACTTTTCGGTCTTTTGCCCATAATTTGGGTTGCAGACCTCTGATCGATGCACCGTTAGCTGTGATGCGATCCTTGGATCTAGACGGTCATTTTGGTATATTGTACTCAAGGTTTCAGAGGACCTTGGGTTCATCCGGGTTGGTTCGTACACGAAACCAGTCGGGCCCTCGGAGCGGAAACACTTATAACTTGATCTCCGGACGTCTGAATGACGTGTCATCGACTTGTTAGATTACTCTAAGTGAGACAGACCTTTTGGCTTACTCCGCTCGAGATTTGGACGTAGTTGGAGAACGGTCGGGTTGGTTTTGACTTAAAAACCAACCGGGCCCTTGGGACGAAAAAGCCAATAACTCTCAGACTGGGCATCCGATTGACGCGTCGTCTGTGACGTTGAGTTCCTATTGACGATACGGAACTTTTGGATACATCAACTCCGGACTATGTGTCGGTTGATGTATCAGCCCCTCGGCTCATGGAGCGGGCCCTCCCGAACGAGCTTGCTGTGTGCGGGAACCCTAGAGCTGGCTGCGACTGCGACGACGATGACGACTGTACAGAAATCCTCCGTGGATTCGACGGCGATGACTACAGCACTCAGCGATCCTACGTGGATCAGTTCTACCAATCCTGCGTGGGTCAGCGCTTAGCGGTCCTGTGTGGGCCAGCGCCTACAAATCCTGTGTGGGTCCGATCCTGTGTGGGTCATTGTAGGGGTTAGTTACCTATCGATCCTTTGTGGGTCATTACGGGGGTTAGTTACCTATCAATCCTTTGTGGGTCATTGCGGGGGTTATTACCTATCGATCATGTGTGGTTCTGATAGCTTAGATGAATCAATAACTACATCTGATCATCTATATCGTCTTACGAAGAAGTATACCTGGGCGAGATGAATCTTGACATTCAATCCTTAACTTCGATAAGATTGACTTGATATCCTGTGTGGATTACATTTTGCTTTCCTGTGTGGATTGAGTTGTGATTTCTTGTGTGGACTGGGTTGTTCTTGAGCTCGGATGTTGGAGCCGAACGAGAATTGATGACTTAGGTATATGTATGTACATATACCTAAGTAGTGTCGGATGTTACATCGTGTTTGTATCTTTCCTTTGTGGTTTATCCTTTGTGGATTCTGGGAGACCTTCGGGGGTCTCGGGGTCCCTACTGAGTAGCTTATACTCACCCCTGCACGGGCTATGTCCGCACTACGTTGTGTTGGTTGCAGACAACGGACAGCGCTGATCGTGTTCGAGGCATGAGGAGCAGGTCGGTACCCGGAGGTGGATCACTGGGCGGGACGTACTCGGAGCGGACGGCTGGACCCGAGGAGCTGTGGAGGCTATCTGTACCCACCCTTCAAGTGGGACTTCCAGTGGACGACTCGAGGCTGCGACTTTACTTTCAGTTAATATTTTCCCTTTCCAGTTGTACTTTACTTACAGTTTGGGTTTGTATACTGGCCCACTTACTTTTCCGCACTTACTGTTGTACCCAGTTTTTACTTAGTGTTTACTTATGCTTGCTTGCTCAGTGGGTTTGTTTACTTTACAAAGGCAATGCCTTCCCTTTTTACCAGGAATTACGCCTTGGTGCTAGTCGCCATCCCCTAGCCTATGGAAGGCGGGCTTGGGGTAGTCACGGCACGGGCCCCGGGGACGGGTCGTGACAGGATCTGAATCTCAGGTAGCATAGGTGGGTCGAGTACCTACAATATTTTGACTTTGAACTTGCCTATACTCTAGGAAAAGAGAATTCAGTAGCTGAATCTCTGAGCCAAAAGACTCAGATATAGGCAATACAGGAGTCCAGGGATGAATGGAAGCTTATGGACTTATTCTCATAGATTCACATTGAGGTTCAGGCTGACCATGGTCAGACTATCCTCTTATCCTTAGCAGTGACATCAACTCTTCTGGAATGAGTAAGATCGATACAACTATCTGATCCCGGTGTTCTTGTCCTACAGGAGAGTGTCTCGGATGACGACACATCTTCTGGTTTGACGGTCGATGGGGAAGATACTCTTCTATTCCGTGGGTGTGTATGGGTCCCAGAAGACATAAAATATGAGCTGCTGAAGGATTTCTATGCCTCATCATGGGCAGTTCACCCCGGTGTCACCAAAATATACCAAGATCTACAACATCAATATTGGTGGACCAACATGAAACGTGAGATAGCTGGTTTCATTACGTGATGTTCCACCTATCAGTAGGTGAAGGCGGAACACCAACATATGGTAGGGATTCTTTAGCCGTTGTCCATTCCCAAGTGGAAATGGGATGATTTTTCGATGGAATTCATAACTGGACTACCTATATCACCTCGTGGAAACGATGCGGTGTGAGTTGTCATTGATCGTTTGACTAAAGTCACACATTTCTTACCCGTGTGAGAGACATTTTCTGTTGATGTCCTAGGAAGACTATACATCAAGGAGGTGATACGTTTTTATGGAGCACCCCGTTCTATTGTTTCTGAGAGGGATGCTTGTCTCACTTCACGGTTCTAGCAGGGGTTGCAGAAGGCCTTGGGTACGCAGGTACTTTTGAGCACGACCTATCACCCTCAGATCAATGGGAATATAGAGAGTACTATTCAGGTGCTTGAGGATATGCTTCATGCATGTGTTCTCGACTTTGGGGGTTCTTGGGAGAAACACATTCCCCTCATCATGCTTTCTTATAACAACAAATTCTAATCTACCATTGAGATGGATCCCTATAAAGTCTTGTATGGTAAGCCTTGTCGCTCTCCTCTGTGTTGGTTGGAGGTAGGGGAATCAACTATCCTTGGGCCTCATCTCGTTCAGGAGACTTCCGATCAAGTCCAGATAATTTAGAATCATACTTTGATAGCTCAGTCTAGATATTAGTCTTATGACAACAAGTGTCAGCAACCTCTTGAGTTTGAGGTCAGAGATCGGGTTTTCTTGAAAGTCTCACCTAGTTTGGGACATAGACATATTCATAAGTAGGGTAAGTTATCACCAAGATTCATTGGACACTTTGAGGTTATGAAGTGGATCAGACCAATGGCTTACCAGTTGGCACTTCCTCATAGATATTGGTCCATGCATGACGACGTTCATATATCTCAGCTTTGCTGGCATTATCCAGACCCATCCCAGGTCTTTTATCCTGATGAAGTTGAGTTGGATATGGATGCTTCCTTCAAGGAGTATCCATTTTGTATTGTTGATCAGAGCATGAAGACACTCCGAGGTAGGTTCGTTCCTCTTGTACAGGTGTTATGGAAGTACGGTTGGGATTAGGATGAGACCTAGGAGTGGGAAGCTGATGTACGAACACAGTGGTTGGAACTCTTTGTTGATAATACCTATTTACCCTCGAAAGGGTAACTCGGGGACGAGTTGCTATAAGAAGGGGAGGTTGTAATGACCCGACTCTTTGGCCAAGGTATGAATCACTATTTTTCATTTTTGAATGTCTTGAATGGTCCTAGTGAAATATATTAATTAAGATAATGAGGTCACAAGAGCATATAGGGCGCATCCGGTGGCCGAATCTCCGAAAAAAGCGAAAGCATGCTGGGCCGCACAGTTAGTAAAAACCATGCGGGCCTAGGCGCACGACCGTGCAACCTGCTGTATAAAGTTGCATAAGTTTCAGAACCGTTACTCACGGTTTGCATACAGTCTGAGAAACTGTACTCATAGACCATGTTGGCTTACTATAAGGGGTTAGAACCTCGGGCACGACGTGCACATGGTTTCCCAAACTATGTGAACCAAATTTTAGGGAAAAATTACCATTTCCCATAATTCCTTTTAAGTTTTAATATCCCTTTTTCTCCCTTTTGGGCACTACAACCCTACGTTATCCTCTATGAGCTTCCAAGAGCTCATCTTCTTCAATCGTCTGTTGCTCCTCCGTCCGGCGTTCGATCTTCAATTCATCGGAAGCATTGGATAGGCATAGGTAAGGCTAACCTCTTATGCCCCTATTCCTTCATTGAATCTTTCCATATATTGCACTATTTTGAAATAGGCTCATTCACCCTATTTTCAAGGTGTTGTATAGAAACTCAAAACTACTCCAACCTACTCTGAATCTAAGGTCGATACTCAGCGAGTCATCGTCTACGGCTCTATGGTAGGTGGTCAAGTCATTTTCCATTTGATTTTTGGTCATCTCATAATTAATCACGTTGTGCCGTGAGCCGACCTTTTCCGAGATCATCTTTTGTGTTGAAATGTTCATGTCTAATTGACCCAAGTGTGATGACATAAGTTAATGAACTTATGGTTAGGGTTTTAGAGTTTTCCCTTGTTTGTTATGGACTCCCAAGAGGTGTTACACCTAAATTGGCCATTTAGGCTAATTTTCCAAAATTTCAAATCATGATTTATATTGCCCAGCTTGGTTTTAAATTGATTTGACAATGGTTCCTTGTGTATTTTGAACAATCCAAGACACTCCATGGGTGTTTGAACCTCTTAGTCATGGAATTGACAATTTAACTTCATAAACTTTTGATATGGCCCTTTTCCTTGGCTTGTGCCTTTGTAATTGGTTTTCTATGGAGTGTCTTATAGAATGGGTTAGCTGGGTTGAGATGTCTTGAACCCCACAAAATGAAAGGCCACAAATGGAATGATCTTATGGGAGGGTATGGATTTCTCTTAACTTTAGTTATTTTATAAAGACAATGCTTAAATGGTTTATTCAGTTAAATATGAAGTGATGCAAGAGGGTTTGCCTTGCATAGTTTATTGTAAATGATTATGTCTTTATTACACTCTTTACTCTTTATAGATGGATGGGTGGGAGGCATTCTTACCCCCACACCATTTCTACCATCTAGTATTTATGGGCGGGAGGCATTCTTACCCTGTGCCAGTTATAATCTTTGTTTGGGCGGGAGACATTCTTACCCCATGCCAGTCATAACCTATATTTGGATCAGAGACATTCTTACCCCATGCCTGTATCTTTTATGGGTGGGAGGTATTCTTACCCCATGATAGCTATTGCATATATATATGTTTATGGACGAGAGACATTCTTACCTCATGCTAGTGATAACCTCTATATATATATACACCTAGTGATTTTTTCAGACATTCCAGCACTGAGCTGAAGTAGGTAGACTCGACAGGTGTCCCTTCGAACCTGAGTGGGTGGGTAGTTGTTTAATTATGTACTGCTTTACATTCCTACTATTAGATGCACACTATTTACTTACGAGTGCCACTCAGATTACACATAGACATTGTTGGTTGTGGCCTATTGAGATTTATCTCACACCCTATTCGGGCTGCCTCTAACACTCGAGAAGATTGTTTTTCTGCAGGTATGGATAGAGGCAAGCACCACTTGTCTGGTTGTTGACTCTCTTTGCATAGATGGAGCTTAAGAGCAGAAGACAGGACATAGGCTTTAGATGCTATGGAGCATCTTCGGGCTTTTGTTTCACTTTTTTAGTATTGTACTATGTATGCCTATTTCCTACTTTTGTTCCCATTTTGTACTAGCATGTCATGCATGCATATTTGTATCAGACACGACCTATGAGGCCCTTGTATTTATTATTTAGTCTTCAGTTGTTTATTTATTCTGTCTTTTGATTTTGCTTCTGTTATCTCTTATTGTTTCTATATTTGTTGTGCACTCTGACATGGGGGTAAAGTCTCCCCGTTTCTTTCACCATTAAACCCCCATTACAAGTGGGCAGCCCCTGTCTTGTGGGGAGACGCCCCAGGGGTCATGTGGCCAACCGGGCCCGAGGCACAAGTTATGTGGCAGCTGGGTCCGGGACGTCACAGTTCTTCCCAATAGAAATAGATTAAAATTAAAATCTTATATGGTCTACATATCATCATGAAATATATTTTTTATATATTTTTGTGTTATTTTAAACATTAGATTTTTTATTAACTCTTTTGTCAACAAAATTTAACCATAACCATGGGACCGATTTTCTCAATATTAATGGGTTAATATTTTTCATATAATGTTAATATTGACTCAAAAATTTCCAAGGGATTACATGTTGGGTCATATCTCATCCACCATGACATAGTAATGATTTTTTAAATTTTTAATTAATGTAATAAAATATTATTTTCATACAATATCATTAATTTTATTTTTGAGATTATTCAATTAATTGGAATTTCAAAATAATGAAACATTCCTAAGATGTTATAGTTATTTATAAAATTTTCAAGACACTGTAACTAGCTTAATCAAATTTACATTTAGCTTTTTTAATATCATTTGCTTGAATTTTCTATTTCTTACACAAGCATTATATAAGTGTTTCATAAGCATTTAAGCTAATTATTTCATAAATAAAAATTAATAATATATTATCACAATAAAAAAATCATTAGTGTTTAAAATAACCTTTTATAACCAAACTTGGTTTGATTTTATCTCAGTCACAAAATTTAATTGATACTAGGAGAAATAAAGGGACGTTTTTACATTATCTTTTACATAAATATTTTAATGGTCAAAATAAATGAAAAATAGCACCAAGCTTCCATATTTTGGAAAAAATGATCACAATGGACAAACTCCATTTATACAATAGGATAAAAGTTTCTGTTAGTGAAATTTTGAAGCCTCGTCTAAATGCTTTAAACATGCTTTACACAATTTACCATTATCGAGATGACAAGTATTCACCAAGGATACTATTCATAAGGAAAAAACATAAATGGGACCTATTTACAAAATTTTATCATCCCATTTCAAACTATTGAGTCCATTTTTTATAATTCATTTATCATAAGTGAAATAATATAATTGAAAATTTTATCCGGACAACATGATGAAAAGCGGGTTTTCAGGAAAATGTATTTTTCAAGCAATAAAAGATCTTAAATTAACCATGTGATTAGTAATAATAATTATATTAATTTCAATTCACATAAATAGTAATATAATCTCTGAATATCATTTAAATCAATCCTCTCTAGGGGTTATATGAATTTATTAAAATGGATAAACTTTATACACTTAAAAACAATTCTTAGAAAATTTTGGTTTTAATCATAAAAATAGAATTAAACAAATAATGAAAATTATAGATTAAAATGATATCAATTTTATTATTATTATTAATCAAATTGTTCATATTTTACATTAATATAAAATATAAAATATATTGATACGTGTAAATAACTGTATTTAGTGAAAAGAAATGACAGTATTTGAAAAATCAGTATTTTTCATTTTTCACTGAAATATCAATCTTTTCAGAGAAATACAAAAATTTCACCATAAGTTAATTTTGATAAGTTTATTTCAAAAAATATTTTCATCTTACAAAATAACATTTCTATAAATGGTGGAAATTAATTACAATTTCCCATCATAAGATGAAATAAAAATTGTTTTTTTAACAAAAGGTATTTTCAAAGCATAAAATGATTTAAAAAAGTTAATATTTATATATCATGCATTAAAAAAATAAATTTGAATTATGTAAAACACACACACACACACACACACACACGCATATTTCATAATTCTTTAAATCCAATTCATAATTGTCAATTTAACGAATATGTTATAATGTATCATAGTTCGTTTAAACGTGATGTTTCATATAACACATGATATAAAAAAAATCAAATTTATTTAAAGAGAAATATATTCTAAAAAATCGGGGTGTTACATTCTACCCCCATTAAATAAATTATTCACCCACAAATTTTTCTCTATCATTAATGGTTGAATATTCAATAATAATTTTTTTGAAAACCCACATCGTACATAGGGATAATAAAACATTCAATAGAATGGGAATGTGAGAATCATTAATGTTAACTAAAATATCAAATAATTAGATTAGTGGCCAAGGAGAAACTTGGTGGGATGTTAAAAAATATAACTGAGGAGAAAACTAATGCACGAGGACTAGTAGAGTGTGGTAGAGAACATAGTGATTTGAATGTTAGCAACCACAAAACCATAAACGAGTTAAGTGAGAAGAAATCATCAATTCATCATAAATGATTGTAAAAGGTTAACATATTTATTTCACGATCATTTTTCAAATGTTGATGAGTTATTTTACTATGATGATGGATAACATTAAAAAATGTACATACAAGATTTCATAATCTCAAATTCATCATTTGGTTGTTATTTGATGAATCCCAACATGATCTCTTTCTCCATTAAATAAACGTTCAAGTTTTAATATTTTATGCTTAAGAAACAAAAGTTAGATTTTAAAAAATTATAAGATCCAAAAATCAGTCCTTCCATGCGTAGATATTTTGAAAAACCTAAATGGTCACCATACCCACCCCATATGGATAAATATAACACATCAAATCTAAAAGAAGCAATCCTGATGGGTTTTCTCCTTGGAAGAACCCGCTTCACTTGCCTTCAGGTTTTTCAGATTTTCCACCCGGTACTGGTGGCGCTCCCTCGGAAACTCGTGGGTCAGCTTCTCCCCCACCTCCTCCAGTGGTGGGTGCTCCGGAGCATTCGTTTTGGGACATTCCTTTTGTTACTTCTCGCGCGCTTTTCCCTCCCTCGGTAGCTCCGCTGGAATCCTCCTTTTCAAGTTTTCCTCCGCTCCTACCTCGCTCTGGTTTGGTTCTTCAAGATTTGGGTTCGTCTTCTATCAAAGCGGCAGTGACTGGTGAGATCTGCATTCTCGTCCACCCCTTCTTATAGTTCCTCTAATCTCTATGGCTCTAAAGGATTGGGAAACGGTGTATGGTTCCCAATCCCTCATCCTTTCGGAGAGTGAACTTGCTTAAGCTTCCCACTACCACTGATGGTCCCTCATTGCGATGTTCTGAAAATATCATCCCTCTCTTTCGATGTTCTCTAGATCAATCAACTCTTGGGGCCTCTTAGCTGAAGCCGCGATTTCCATCTTGAACAGGAAAACCTTATGCATTCACCATTTATCAGATTTAGATTTCATTCGGGCCCGGGAAATGGAGGGGCGGACTTGCAGTCGGTAGTGGTTCCTTCTTCTCTCGTGGTCACTCGATGCCCATCGAGGCAAGGGCTCATCCATGGCCATGCTTTGGATCTAGTTTCCTAGAATCTCAATCCATTATTGAAACCCTCTATTCTTAAATCCATAAAAAATGCTTTTGGTCACTTTTTTGTTCTGATGAAGACACTCTTTGGATGGAACATACAATTGTGGATCATATCTATGTGGAATTTGATCTAGATTTTACTCTCCCGTAATGGAACCTTCTCCTAGAATGTTCCGATCTATCTCTATGGCAGAGCATTTTGTATCGGTTTTCTCCTAGCGTTTTCTCCCGCTGCGCCCTCCATGGTCATTCAGACTCCCCTAGGAATCGGGAACTTTTCAATCAATCTTTCGGCGAGGTTATGAGTGTTTAGTCAATAAGGTTTTTCTTATGACTTTTTCATTCCTTCTTGTTTTTAAAATCACAAACACCTTATACTTAAGCAAATGTATGTTTTACCTCCATAAGGAAAATTTTATTCCATAAGGAAATTTACCCTAACCTAGAATCTCTTATACATAGAAATATTTTTCTTAAGTACAAAAACCGGATTCTTAACCAAAATTCCGGAATCATATAATGTAAAGATTTGGAGCATTCTGTTTTTAGGATTCGAATTCTGGATGTGAACTGTTATGAAGTTCCAATCCGAATTTTGAACTCCGAACTCTTAAGTAGTTCGACTCCGAACTCTTAAGTAGTTCTATTCCGAACTCTTAAGTAGTTCGACTCCGGACTCTTAAGTAGTTCGACTCCGAACTCTTATGAAGTTCGACTCCGAACTCTTAAGTAGTTCGACCCCGAACTCTTAATCAGTTCGACTCCGAACTCTTAAGTAGTTCGATTCCGAACTCTTATGAAGTTCAACTCCGAACTCTTATGAAGTTCGACTCCGATCTCTTAAGTAGTTCGACTCCGAACTCTTATGAAGTTCGACTCCGAACTTTTACTAGTTTGACTTCAAACTCTGCAAGTTCAGATTCTGATCTCTGGTGAAACCAGACTCCGAGTTCCTATGAAACAGAATCCGAACTTTTCTTAACATAGACTCTGAATTTCACTTTGGTTAGACTCCGAACTTTTAATTTACTTACACTCCGAAATTTTATATGGCTCTTACTTACTTTTTCTCCATTTCAAAACGATGTCGTGCATTCAGTTATACATGATTTATTATTAAACGACGTCGTCTATTCTATTTCTTATTAATCATTGGTTGAGTTACACGTGTACAGGTTCCTCCGAATTTCATGGAAAATATGACCGTTGGAGGAGGGAGCCGACCATTGGAAATTTTCCTATAAATAGGATCTCATTTGAAAGAGCTTAAAAAAAACCTGAAGTTGATCGATCTAGAGACCACACGCTGTTAAGGTGATTTCTAGAGAGAGAATCTTTTCATGCCTTGTGCGTACTGAACTACTCGTTCAGATTGCTTCGTGCGACTCCGAATGTTGGTGATTACATTTGAGGACTTCCGGGGATAGGAAGACAGATGTGTCGACTACCTTGAAGTTCGAGGACTTCCTTGCTGAGGAAGACAGAGGTTCCAACTACCTTGAAGTTGAGGGCTTGTGGGGATAGCAAGATAGAGACACCGATCTTCGTATCAAGGGCTTACACTGGTGTGGGTAAGACAGACTTGTTTGAAAGTATAAATCAAGGGACCTTTATCTAAGGTTGGTGGATACCTTTCTCTTTGGGTTAAAAGATCATATATCTTGTTACATGTAGTTTTACTACTCGTTTTTCCACTGCATATTGTATTGTAAGGAAAGTATAACCTTTTTGTATTTCCTTACAATTGTACTCGGATTAGTTTAGATTCTATAGGCTTTAAGGTAGATTCTCATTTTGTAAACATTAGTTCCAATTTTCCAATTGGTGTTAGAGGTGTTGTGAATCCACTTAGTTTAACATTGTTAAACGTAGAACATTCCTTGTCTAAGGAAAACATAGTTATTTGTAACCAACATTAAAGGTTCCAAATGAATTTTTAAAGTGTACAATTCACCCCCCCCCCCCCCCCCCCTCTTGTATATTGAGCATCTAGATCGTTATTTCGATCCTACAATTGGTATCAGAGGAGGTTTCTGAAATACTTATACTCACATATAAGTTTTTCTTGCTCACTTTTTCATTGTACTTCGTCTTTGCTTAGGAAGTTTTTTTTAACTTTGTCATTCCGAACTTTGTCATTCTGAACTTTGTCATTCCGAACATTGTCATTCCGAACATTGTCATTCCGAACTTTTTCATTCCGAACGTTGTCATTCCGAACATTGTCATTCCGAACTTTGTCATTCCGAACTGTGTCATTCCGATCTTTGTCATTCTGAATTGTCATTCTGAATTGTCATTCTAAACTTTGTGGTTGCGAATTTTTTTCTACTAACTAGTTTGGTGGCCAAGATTATTTTAAGAATGGCAGGAGTCAATGTTGGTTCTATTTACAATCTAAATCCTACAAGACCACCAATCATTGATGGTAATGACTATGAGTACTGGAGAGATCGAATGAAGACTTTTGTTATCAATACTGGTGTGGATAATTTCGTCATGCTTTCTGGTGATTATAAAATTCCTGATAAGTTAGAACTTTCACTAACCAGGAAAAGCAAGAGTATCAAATCAATTATAAGGTACGCAATACTTTACTATGTTCAATGACTAGAAATATATATAGCCAAATTTCTTCTTGTGAAGCAGCTAATTATATCTGGAAAAAGTGAGAGGTTACACACTTTGGCACTTCTAAAGTGATTGAGACTAGGAGAGCTATGCTTAGAGCTGAATACCATGGATTCAATTTTCCTTATGGTGAACCAATTTTCAAATTTCAACAGAGATTTATGACTATAGAGAACAGTCTTCAGTCTATGGGAGAGAAAGGTCTGGATGATGAAGCTCTTGTGGATAAGATAACTGATATTATTCCCAATGAGTGAGAATCGAAAAGAACAACTATTGATGAGAATAGGAAGGTCACTCAAATTTCGTTAGATGAGCTATTTGGAAGCCTTCTTCAACATGAAACAAGAATGAAGAGAGATACTGACAACATCAAAAAGAAGAATGGAAATGGTACTGTTGCTTTTACAACAACATCAAATCATATGAAATCTAAGACTCCTGAGAGGGTAACTAGATCCAAGTCTAAGAATGTTATAATCCAATCCGAATATAGTGAGAGTGAAGTCTCTGAAAATGAGTTAACAAATCTTGCTCGAAGGACGAACAAGATAGTCGGCCAGAGAAATTTCCAAACCAAGTATAAGAAAAAGGAATGGAAAGATAGGAAAGATGGAGAAGTCACTTGTTATGAATGCAAGATAGATGGACATATTAGACCAGATTTCCCTTTGCTCAAAAAGAAATAAATGAAAGAAAGACATTCTGAAAGGAACAGAAATAAGTACTACAAAACCAAAGCTAAGAAAGTTCTGAAAGCAAATAACACCTGGAGTGCCAGTGGTGGTGACTCTTCAGATGAATCTTTTGATTATGAATCTTCAAAATAGAGGAATCTTGGTCTTATAGCCAGATTACCCATTAACAATCATTGTTTTATGGCTAAGGTACGAAATGCTGAATCATTGACCAATGTTTCTTTAAATTCTAATGATAGAGAATATTATAACACTTCTGATGAAGAAAATACTTTACCTACCTATGAAGAGGTTTCTAGGTTTGCTGAACTTCTTGAAATTGAGAATTCCAAACTCAATAAAAAACTTGATAAGGAAAACTCTAGGAATTCTATTCTTACAAAAGAAATATCATATCTTTCTAAAGATATTGATAGGAAAAATGATGATTTTATAAATATTTCGAAAAATCTTGAGGAAGTAAGTTCTGAGAAGAACAATCTTTTTAAAGAGTTAGCAAAAGTAATTTCTAAGAAAAGTATTTCTGTGCCTAGATCTAGTTCTAAATTTAATAATTTTGAAGATAAAAACTTGGTTATAATACTCAAGTCCGAAATTTTTTCCTTAAAGAAGTGTTTATCGATCTTTACCCATGGTAAAGAAAATTTTGATAAAATGTATTCTCAAATTCGACCTTTAAAAAACAAATCCGGATTTGGTTATACCCATGCAAAACCAACTTTTAGTAACAACTATTTTGTTCTACAAAGTGCCCCATTTTGTACCAAGTGTCAATGTGGTGGCCACTGGGCAAATAATTGTTCTTTAAACAAAACCCAATCTTTAGGTTTTCATAAGGCATATTTTTCAAAGAAGATGTGGGTGCCTAAAATTTTGTTGTCTGGAAATCTCAGATCCAAACGAGTTTGGATTCTGAAAGTCTAATTCTATTCTTGTTTTCAGGAAGATAAAGGGAGTACCAACAACAATACATGGTACATGGATAGTGGATGTTCCCGAAACATGACTGGTGACAAAAGATATTTTGAAAAGATTATCAAAATGAAAGGAGATATCATTCTTCAGTTTATCGGAACCCAAGATCAACTTGCTGATATTTTCACAAAATCTTTACCCTCCGATAGATTTGAATACATTAAACAAAAGTTAGGAATGATAATCGTAAGGTAATAATTCTTCATTAACTTCTTGTTGAACAATTTTCTTAACAGTAATAAACTTATTTTCATAGGGGGAGTACATTTGATTGTTAGTATAAAAAAATTTTTCGTAATCCATTTTTTAAATTTAGTGTCCCTTTTTTTTTCGTAGAAAGTTTTTCAAACTCTTCGGAACTGAAGTTTCCGGAATGGAAATTTCTGAAACTAAAATTTCCAGAATGGAAACTTCCAGAACTGAAAATTTCAGAAATGAATTTTTTTTCGGAATAGAGATTTTCGTACTGAGAACTTCCGGAATGGAGATTTTCGTACTGGAGTTTTTCGTAACGATATTTTCATACTGGAACTTTCGTAATGAGATTGTTTTTAAATTTATTTCTTCAAGAGAAATATTACCAATTACGAACAATCTTTCTAGACAATCCAAAAGGTATGATTTTCTTACTTATAGTTTCGTAATCATATTTTTGCTTACTGGTATTTTCCTGAGTTTTTAAAAGTTCATATTCTAGTTTACTTCAAATCCGAATGTTTTCTTTAAAACATCAAAAGATCGGAGTCAAGTTTTTCCTTGTGGGAGTGTTTTCAACCGTCAGATCAGATCAATGCTTTTTCAACCGTTAGATGGATCTTGGAAGACCAACGGTCACCTCCATCGCCTATATAAAGGGGACTCCAAGACTAGTCCCACATCAGTTTTGAAAGCATTCGCATCTCGAAGACCTGCTGCTCTTCTTAAGACTGGTTCCAAACCTTCCAAAGTCATTCCGAATCTTTCAGAATTCTTAATTCTGAATGTCTGCTGAAGCAAAATCTCATGATATGTCAACTTCGAAACCAATCTCTATGTGGTTAGTCTTCAGGGAAAGGTTAGTTCATCCGGACTTCTATAAGCTTGATTCCCTTATTTCAAAGAATATTACACTGAATGGATTGGAAGATGTCTACGTAGAAAAGTCAGATAAACAGGATCCGGTTTATACTGATTTGCTGATTGAGTTCTACAAGTCTGTTTCCTTCAAAATGGAAGACTTATAAGCTATCTTATAAGCTATATTACACCAAGGCCGCGAGCTTGGTTGGTTTATCCTATGACGGAGAAGCTGAATTCTGCTCACACAAACTTCCTGATGTGAAAGTAAGTTTCAACAAGGAGAAGGCACTAAAGTGTCTTGGACTTAAGGATGATTCAACCATTAAGATTGCTCATCTCACTCTGAACAATAGAATCCTTCAGCTTTTGGTACATGGCTTTCTGGTTCCAAGAAGAGGTGATAAAGACAATTTGAAGAAAAGTGATATCTACGTCTTAGATTTCTTGGTAAATCTAAGAAAGATAAATCTGATGAGGCATGTCTTGGTTACGATCAAGAACATCAAAGAAGACAATTTAAGAGCTCAGATAATCATGTTCCCTACCTTACTATCTAAGATGATAGTTTGGTGCTTAGAATCCTTCAAGGTGGCATGCAAATCAAAATTTCAGAATTGCAAGCTTATGCTGGTTAGTGATGACACCTTGAAGAGGATGAAGATGAGTTTTTACAGTGAATCCAGAGAATTTTACCCTCTATCTGTCGAAGAGGTTGAAGCAGCTCAGAAAAAAACTCACAGTCCGAAACCATACGAAAATCAAAGGAAGAAGAGAAAAGTTAAGGAAGTGGTTGTTGATGAAGAAAATCCTAAGGCTAAGGAAACTCAATCTGCACCCCCAAGCCGAAGAAGCAGAAAACATATACAGATGAAGTGACAACTAAGTGGAGGGAAGACAAAGAGAATAGGAAGGAAGGAGATCCACAATTCAGATTGGACCATGCAGAGGCTAAATCCTTAAAAGAAAAAGCCGCGGAAGAGTTAGAGAAGCAGGCGAAAGAGAAGAACATGAAAAAGAAAGTGTATGAGGCTGAAGTGGTGAAATATTTGCTGAGAGCTACAGAGTTAGCGTCTGAGTTGATTCCGATTCTGAAATCTTTCCTAACAGATCCTTCTTTACCAGAAATTCCAGCCAAGAACTATATCACTCCTAAAAAAACCAAGGGTAAAGAAGTAGTTGAAGAAGCTGAAGAAGTTGCTAAAGAGGTAGAAGAAGATTAAGAAGAAGAAGAAAAGGAAGAAGAAGAGGAGGGAAGTGAAGATTTGGATACCCTGATCAAGCAAGTACAAGACTATAAAGATAAGGCTGAATCCGCAAAGTTAGTAACTCCAGGAATGGGAGATGAGGAAGCTAGAAAGCAACAGTAAGAAGAAGAAGAATAAAATTTCTTGTATGATGAGGAAGAATCCTATGAGAGGAATTTCCTTGAGGAAGGACAAGAAAAATAGAAACCAGATAAAGACCAGATTATTCAAGTTTCTGAATCCGAGGAAGTATCTCCTAATGAGGAACTCATTCCGAAATCTGATAAGGGGAAGCAAGTTCTCATGGATACTCCTATAAAAGATGTCATCTGGAGGAAAGAGGTTGGTGGTACCTCTAGAAGGAAGATGGTGCAAGTTGAAGAAGAGAAATCTCAAAGAGATGTATCTGATTCGGAATCATCATCTCATGGGCATGATTTTGTGGTTCAATCTCCGAGGAAGTTGGTGGACACCATTCCGATTTTTCCAACAATAGATTCCAGATGCCAGCTGCTGTAATAAAGTATGAATCAGAAATCAGATTCCTTATCCATGTTCATGGATAAGTTAGTGAAGCTCGAAGCTGAACAAAAAATTTTCTTTATTGATTATGATGTGCATATAAGATCTTGCAGTAAGATAAAAAATTAGTCTAGGAGAGTTGATGAAGATTTAGTTCAGTTTGAAAGTTTTCAGGTTGAAGTTCAAAATTCCTTTGACACAGTAGATAAAAAGATTAAGAATCTTCAAGATGAGCTGATTATTGAGCAGAGTTTCCGGAGTCAACAAGTGAAGGAACTAAATGACAAGGAAAATTCTCTAGCTCAAAATCTTATTAATGATAGAAATCTACGGATTGACCTTGAGAAAATAGTCGTTCAGCAAAATGAAATAATAAAGTTGCAGAAAGAAGCCATGGAGTCTCAGGCAGAAGTTTTAAAAGTCCAAGAATAAAAGACCAAAGCCTTGGAGTGGCAAGTCGAGGAAGACCAAAGGGACCTAAAGAAGCTCAAAACCTTGTTAAAGAAGCTCATTCCGAAGGAAAAGGAAGACAAATGAACCCACTCCGATCTTTTGTTGTAATTGTCTTTCTTTGTAAAGTTTTTCCGAACTCTAATGAAATGTTATTTGGTTTGTTGTATCTTGTCATATACTAATGTTTCATGTACCATATTTTCTTTTCCATAACCTTTTATTCTTTTTGAAAATCACAAAGGGGGAGAAGGAAAAAGAACTACTCCTAAGGAGGAGAAAGAAAAATTTCTAAGTAAAATATTCTCAAAGTAAGGGGGAGTTTCTCACTTCGAAGTTTTTCATTCCCATGATAATGAGAACTCCACTCCGGAAAGTCAGAATACAATCCTTATAGTTTCAATTCCAAAGGGGGAGTTAGTTGTATTCACTTTCATTCATGAACAAAGAGAGATAAGTTTTAATTTCAACGCCTAATGAAAATTTTCAAATTCTATATATTCTTTTTTGAAAGGATGTTTGTGCTTTCCAAAAAGGGGGAGATTGTTGAGTCAATAAGGTTTTCCTTATAACTTTTCCATTCCTTCTTGTTTTGAAAATCAAAAACACCTTATACTTAAGAAAATGTATGTTTTACCTCCATAAGGAAAATTTTCTTCCATAAGGAAATTTACCCTACTCTATAATCTCTTATACATAGCAATATTTTTCTTAAGTAGAAAAATCGGATTCATAACCAAAATTCTGGAATCATATAATGTAACGATTTGGAGCATTCTGTTTTTAGGATCCGAATTCTGGATGTGAACTGTTATGAAGTTCCAATCAGAATTCTAAACTACGAACTCTTAAGTAGTTCGACTCCGAACTCTTAAGTAGTTCGATTCCGAACTCTCAAGTAGTTCGACTCCGAACTATTAAGTAGTTAGACTCCATACTCTTATGAAGTTCGACTCCGAACTCTTAAGTAGTTCGACTCCGAACTCTTAAGCAGTTTGACTCCGAACTCTTAAGTAGTTCGACTCCGAACTCTTAAGCAGTTCGACTCCAAACTCTTATGAAGTTCGACTCTGAACTCTTATGAAGTTCGACTCCGAACTCTTAAGTAGTTCAACTCCGAACTCTTATGAAGTTCAACTCCGAACTTTTACTAGTTCGACTTCGAACTCTGCAAGTTCAGATTCCGATCTCTGGTGAAACCAGACTCCGAGTTCCTATGAAACAGAATCTGAACTTTTCTTAACATAGACTCCGAGTTTCACTTTGGTTAGACTCCGAACTTTTAATTTACTTACACTCCGAAATTTTATATGGCTCTTACTTTTGCTCCATTTCAAAACGATGTCGTGCTTTCATTTATACATGATTTATTATTAAAAAATGACATCTATTCTGTTTCTTATTAACCGTTGGTTGAGTTAGATGTGTACAGGTCCCTCCGAATTTCATGGAAAATATGACCGTTGGAGGAGGGAGCCGACCGTTGGAAATTTGCCTATAAATAGGAGCTCATTTTAAAGAGCTTAAAAAAACCTGAAGTTGATCGATCTAGAGACCACACGCTGTTATGGTGACTTCTAGAGAGAGAAGATTTTCATGCCTTGTGCATGCTGAACTACTCGTTCAGATTGCTTCGTGCGACTCCGAATGATGGTGATTACATTCGAGGACTCCCGGGGATAGGAACACAGAGGTGCCGACTACCTTGAAGTTCGAGGGCTTTCTTGCAGAGGAAGACAGAGGTTCCAACTACCTTGAAGTTGAGGGCTTGCGGGGATAGCAAGACAGAGACACTGATCTTCGTATCGAGGGCATACCCGGGTGTGGGTAAGTTAGATTTGCTTGAAAGTATAAATCAAGGGACCTTTATCCAAGGTTGGTGGATACCTTTCTCTTTGGGTTAAAAGATCTATATCTTGTTACCTGTAGTTTTACTACTCGTTTTTCCTCTGCATATTGTATTGTAAGGAAAGTATAACCTTTTTTTATTTCCTTACACTTGTACTCTGATTAGTTTAGATTCTATACGCTTTAAGGTAGAATCTCATTTTGTAAACTTTAGTTCCAATTTTCCAATTGGTGTTAGAGGTGTTGTGAATCTGCTTATTTTAACTTTGTTAAACTTAAAACTTTCCTTGTCTAAGGAAAACATAGTTATCCGTAACCAACTTTAAAGGTTCCAAATGAATTTTTATAGTGTACAATTCACCCCCCCTCTTGTATATTGAGCATCTACATCGTTATTTTGATCCTACAATTGGTATCAGAGGAGGTTTCTGAAATACTTATACTCACATATAAGTTTTTCTTGCTCACTTTTTCATTTTACTTCATCTTTGCTTAGAAAGTTTTTTTTAACTTTTTCATTCCGAACTTTGTCATTCCGAACGTTGTCATTCCGAATGTTGTCATTCCGAACTTTGTCATTCCGAACATTTTCATTCCGAACTTTTTCATTCCGAACTTTGTCATTTCGAACTGTGTCATTCCAAACTTTGTCTTTCCGAATTGTCATTCCGAATTGTCATTCCAAACTTTGTGGTTACAAATTTTTTTTCTACTAACTAGTTTGGTTGCCAAGATTATTTTAAGAATGGCAAGAGTCAATGTTGGTTCTATTTACAATCTAAATCCTACAAGACCACCAATATTTGATGGTAATGACTATGAGTACTGGAGAGATCGAATGAGGACTTTTGTTATCAATACTGGTGTGGATAATTTCATCATACTTACTGGTGATTATAAAATTCCTGATAAGTTAGAACTTTCACTAACCAGGAAAAGCAAGAGTATCAACTCAATAATAAGGTACGCAATACTTTACTATGTTCAATGACTAGAAATATATATATCCAAATTTCTTCTTGTGAAGCTGCTAATTGTATCTGGAAGAAGTTAGAGGTTACACACTTTGGCACGTCTAAAGTGATTGAGACTAGGAGAGCTATGCTTAGAGCTGAATACCATGGATTCAATTTTCTTTATGGTGAACCAATTTGAAATGTTCAACAGAGATTTATGACTATAGTGAACAGCCTTCAGTCTATGGGAGAGAAAGGTCTGGATGATGAAGCTCTTGTGGATAAGATAATTGATATTATGACCAATGAGTGAGAATTGAAAATAACAACTGTTGATGAGAAAGTAAGGTCACTCAAATTTTGTTAGATGAGCTATTTGGAACTCTTCTTCAACATGAAACAAGAATGAAGAGAGATGCTGACAACATCAAAATGAAGAATGGAAATGGTACTGTTGCTTTTACAACAACATCAAATCATATGAAAGCTAAGACTCCTAAGAGGGTAACTAGATCCAAGTCTAAGAAAGTTATTATCCAATCTGAATCTAGTGAGAGTGAAGTCTCTGAAAATGAGTTAACAAATCTTGCTCGAAGGATGAAAAAGATAGCCGTCCAGGGAAATTTCCAATCTAAGTATATGAAAAAGGAATGGAAAGATAGGAATGATGGAGAAGTCACTTGTTATGAATGCAAGAGAGATGGACATATTAGACCAGATTGCCCTTTGCTCAAAAATAAAGAAAGGAAAGAAAGACATTCTGGAAGGAATAGAAAGAAGTACTACAAAACCAAAGCTAAGAAAGTTCTGAAAGAAAATAACACCTGGAGTGCCAGTGGTGGTGACTCTTCAGATGAATCTTCTGATTATGAATCTTCAGAACAGAAGAATATTGGTCTTATAGACAGATTACCCATTAACAATCATTGTTTTATGGCTAAGGTACGAAATGCTGAATCATTGACCAATGTTTCTTTAAATTCTAATGATAGAGAATATTATAACTCTTATGATGAAGAAAATACTTTACCTACCTATGAAGAGGTTTCTAGGTTTGCTGAACTTCTTGAAATTGAGAATTCCAAACTCAATAAAAAAACTTGATAAGGAAAACTCTAGGAATTCTATTCTTACAAAAGAAATATCAGATCTTTCTAAAGATCTTGATAGGAAAAATGCTGATTTTATAAATATTTCAAAAAATCTTGAGGAAGTAAGTTCTGAGAAGAACAAACTTTTTAAAGAGTTAGAAAAATTAATTTCTAAGAAAAGTATTTTCGAGTCTAGCTCTAGTTCTAAATCTAATGATTTTGAAGATAAAAACTTGGTTATAAAACTCAAGTTCGAAATTTTTTCATTAAAGAAGTGTTTATCAAACTTTACCCATGGTAAAGAAAATTTTGATAAAATGTATTATCAAATTCGACCTTTAAAAAACAAATACGGATTTGGTTATACCCATGCAAAACCAACTTTTAGTAACAACTATTTTGTACTAAAAAGTGCCCCATTTTGTACCAAGTGTCAATGTGGTGGTCACTGGGCAAAGAATTGTTCTTTAAACAAAACCCAATCTATAGGTTTTCATAAGGCATATTTTTCAAAGAAGATGTGGGTGCCTAAAATTTTGTTGTCTGGAAATCTCGGATCCAAACGAGTTTGGATTCTGAAAGTCTAATTCTTTTCTTTTTTTCAGGAAGATAAAGGGAGTACCAACAACAATACATGGTACATGGATAGTGGATGTTCCCAACACATGACTAGTAACAAAAGCTATATTGAAAATATTATCAACACGAAAGGAGATATCATTCTTCAGTTTATCGGAATGCAAAATCAACTTGCTGATATTTTCACAAAATATTTACCCTCCAATAGATTTGAATACATTAAACAAAAGTTAGGAATGATAAGTGTAATGTAATCATTCTTCATTAACTTCTTTTTGAACAATTCTCCTAACAGTAATAAACTTCTTTTCATAGGGGGAGTACATTTGATTGTTAGTATAACTAATTTTTTCGTAATCCGTTTTTTAAATTCAGTGAAACTTTTTTTTTCGTAGAAAGTTTTTCATGCTCTTCAGAACTGAAGTTTCTGGAATGGAAATTTCTGAAACTAAAATTTCCAGAATGGAAACTTATAGAACTGAAAATTTTAGAAATGAATTTTTTTTTCGGAATGGTGATTTTCGTACTGAGAACTTCCGGAATGGAGATTTTCGTACTGGAGTTTTTCGTAACGATATTTTGGTACTGGAACTTTCGCAATGAGTTTGTTTTTAAATTTATTTCTCCAAGAGGAATATTACCAATTATGAACAATATTTCTAGCAAATCCAAAAGCTATGATTTTCTTACTTATAGTTTTGTAATCATATTTTTTCTTACTGGTATTTTCCTGAGTTTTTAAAAGTTTGGATTCTAGTTTTCTTCAAATCCGAATGTTTTCTTTAAAACCTCAAAAGATCGGAGTCAAGTTTTTCCTTGCGGGAGTGTTTTCAACCGTCAGATCAGATTAAAGCTTTTTCAACCGTTAGATGGATCTTGGAAGACCAACGGTCACATCCATCGCCTATATAAAAGGGACTCCAAGACTCGTCCCACATCGGTTTTGAAAGCTTTCGCATCTCGAATCCCTGCTTCTCTTCTTAAGACCGGTTCCAAACTTTCCAAAGTCATTCCGAATCTTTCATAATTCTTCAATCCGAATGTCTGCTGAAGCAACATCTCAAGATATGTCAACTTCGAAGCCAATCTCTAAGTGGTTAGTCTTCAGGGAAAGGTTAGTACATCCGGACTTCTATAAGCTTGATTCCCTTATTTAAAAGAATATTACACTGAATGGATGGGAAGATGTCTGCATAGCAAAGTCAGATAAACAGGATCCGGTTTATACTAATTTGCTGATTGAGTTCTACAAGTCTGTTTCTTTCCAAATGGAAGACTTATAAGCTATCTTATAAGCTATATTACACCAAGTCCGCGAGCTTGGTTGGTTTATCCTATAAAGGAGAAGCTGAATTATGCTCACACAAACTTCCCGATGTGCAAGGAAGTTTAAACAAGGAGAAGGCACTGAAATGTCTTGGATTTAAGGATGATTCAACCATTAAGATTGCTCGTCTCACTCCGAACAATAGAATCCTTCGGCTTTGGGTACAAGGCTTTCTGGTTCCAAGAAGAGGTGATAAAGACAATTTGAAGAAAAGTGATATCTACGTCTTAGATTTCTTGGTAAATCTAAGAAAGATAAATCTGATGAGGCATGTCTTGGTTACGATCAAGAACATCAAAGAAGATAATTTAAGAGCTCAGATAATCATGTTCTCTGCCTTACTATCTAAGCTGATAGTTTGGTGCTTAGAATCCTTCAAGGTGGCATGAAAATCAAAAGTTCGGAATTGCAAGCTTATGCTGGTATGTGATGACACCTTGAAGAGGATGAAGATGAGTTTTTCCAGAGAATCCAGAGAATTTTACCCTCTATCTGTCGAAGAGGTTGAAGCAGCTCAGAAAAAAACTCACACTCCGGAACCATCCAAAATCAAATGAAGAAGAGAAAAGTTAAGGAAGTGGTTGTTGATGAAGAAAATCCAAAGGCTAAGGAAACTCAATCTGCCCCCCCAAGCCGAAGAAGCAGAAAACATATACAGATGATGTGACAGCTAAGTGGAGGGAATACAAAGAGAAGAGGAAGGAAGGAGATCCACAATTCAGATTGGACCCTGCAGAGGCTAAAGCCTTAAAAGAAAAATCTGTGGAAGAGTTAGAGAAGAAGGCGAAGGAGAAGAAAATGAAAAAGAAAGTGTCTGAGGCTGAAGTGGTGCAATCTTTGCTGAGAGCTACAGAGTTAGCATCTGAGTTGATTCTGGTTCTGAAATCTTTCCTAACAGATCCTTCTTTACCAGAAACTCCAACCAAGAACTATATCACTCCTGAAAAATCCAAGGGTAAAGAATTAGTTGAAGAAGATGAAGAAGTTGCTGAAGAGGTAGAAGAATATGAAGAAGAAGAAGAAAAAGAAGAAGAAGAGGAGGGAAGTGAATATTTGGATACCATGATCAAGAAAGTACAGGACTATAAAGATAAGGCTGAATCCGCAAAGTTAGTAACTCCAAGAAAGGAAGATGAGGATGCTAGCAAGCAACAGTAAGAAGAAGAAGAAGAAAATGTCGTGCATGATGAGGAAAAATCCTATGAGAGGAATTTCATTGAGGAAGGACAAGAAAAACAGAAACCAGATGAAGACCAGATTATTCATGTTTCTGAATCCGAGGAAGTATCTCCTAATGAGGAACTCATTCCGAAATCTGATAAGGGGAAGCAATTTCTCTTGGATACTCCTATAAAAGATGTCATCAGGAGGAAAGAGGTTGGTGGTACCTCTAGAAGGAAGCTGGTTCAAGTTAAAGAAGAGAAATCTCAAAGAGATGTATCTGATTTGGAATCATCATCTCATGGGCATTATTTTGTGGTTCAATCTCTGAGGAAGTTGGTGGACAGCTTTCCGATTTTTCCAAAAATAGATTCCAGATGCCAGCTGCTGTAATAAAGTATGAATCAGAAATCGGATTTCTTATCCATGGTCATGGATAAGTTAGTGAAGCTCGAAGTTGAACAAAAAAGTTTCTTTATCGATTATGATGTCCATAGAAGATCTTGCAGTAAGATAACAAATTGGTCTAAGAGAGTTGATGAAGATTTAGTTCAGTTTGAAAGTTTTCAGGCTGAAGTTCAAAATGCCTTTGACACATCAGATAAAAAGATTAAGAATCTTCAAGATGAGCTGATTATTGAGTAGTGTTTCCGAAGTCAACAAGTGGAGGAACTAAATGACAAGGCAAATTCTCTGCCTCAAAATCTTATTAATGATAGAAATCTCCGGATTTAGCTTGAGAAAAGAGTCTCTCAACAAGATGAAATAATAAAGTTGCAGAAAGAATCCATGGAGGCTCAGGCAGATGTTTTAAAAGTCCAAGAAGAAAAGACAAAATCTTTGGAGAGGCAAGTCGAGGAAGACCAAAGGGACCTAAAGAAGCTCAAAACCTTGTTAAAGAAGCTCATTCCGAAGCAAAAGGAAGACAAATGAACCCACTCCGATCTTTTGTTGTAATTGTCTTTCTTTGTAAAGTTTTTCCCAAATGTAATGAAATGTTATTTGGTTTGTTTTATCTTGTCATATACTAACGTTTCAGGTACCATATTTTTTTTTCCATACCCTTTTATTCTTTTTGAAAATCACAAAGGGGGATAAGGAAAAAGAACTACTCCTAAGGAGGAGAAAGAAAAATTTCTAAGTGAAATATTCTTAAAGTACGGGGGAGTTTCTCACTTCGAAGTTTTTCATTCCCATGATAATGAGAACTCCACTCCGGAAAGTCATAATACAATCCTTAGAGTTTCAATGCCTAAGGGGGAGTTAGTTGTATTCACTTTCATTCATGAACAAAGAGAGATAAGTTTTAATTTCAAAGCCTAATGAAATTTTTCAAAGTCTTTATATTCTTTTTTGAAAGGATGTTTGTGCTTTCCAAAAAGGGGGAGATTGTTGAGTCAATAAGGTTTTCCTTATGACTTTTCCATTCCTTCTTGTTTTGAAAATCACAAACACCTTATACTTAAGCAAATGTATGTTTTACCTCCATAAGGAAAATTTTCTTCCATAAGGAAATTTACCCTAACCTAGAATCTCTTATACATAGCAATATTTTTCTTATGTACAAAAACCGGATTCTTAACCAAAACTCCGGAATCATATAATGTAAAGATTTGGAGCATTCTGTTTTTAGGATCCAAATTCTGGATGTGAACTGTTATGAAGTTCCAATCTGAATTCCGAACTCCGAACTCTTAAGTAGTCCGACTCCGAACTCTTAAGTAGTTCGATTCCGAACTCTTAAGTAGTTCGACTCCGAACTCTTAAGTAGTTCGACTCCGAACTCTTATGAAGTTCAACTCCGAACTCTTAAGCAGTTCGACTCCGAACTCTTAAGCACTTCGACTCCGAACTCTTAAGCAGTTCGACTCCGAACTCTTAAGCAGTTCGACTCCGAACTCTTAAGCAGTTCGACTCCGAACACTTAAGCAGTTCGACTCCGAACTCTTAAGAAGTTCGACTCCGAACTCTTATGAAGTTCGACTCCGAACACTTATGAAGTTCGACTCCGAACTCTTAAGTAGTTCGACTCCGAACTCTTATGAAGTTTGACTCCGAACTTTTATTAGTTCGACTTTGAACTCTGCAAGTTCAGTTTCGGATCTCTAGTGAAACCAGACTCTGAGTTCCTATGAAACAGAATCCGAACTTTTCTTAACATAGACTCTGAATTTCACTTTGGTTAGATTCCGAACTTTTAATTTACTTACACTCCGAAATTTTATATGGCTCTTACTTTTGCTCCATTTCAAAACGATGTCGTTCATTCAGTTATACATGATTTATTATTAAACGATGTCATCTATTCTGTTTCTTATTAACCGTTTGTTGAGTTACATGTGTACAGGTCCCTCCGAATTTAATGGAAAATATGACCATTGGAGGAGGGAGCCGACCGTTGGAAATTTTCCTATAAATAGGAGCTCATTTGAAAGAGCTTAAAAAAACCTGAAGTTGATCGATCTAGAGACCACACGTTGTTAAGGTGACTTCTAGAGAGAGAAGCTTTTCATGACTTGTGCGTACTAAACTACTCGTTCGGATTGCTTCGTGCGACTCCTAATGTTGGTGATTACATTCGAGGACTTCCGGGGATAGGAAGATAGAGGTGCCGATTACCTTGAAGTTCGAGGGCTTTCTTGCTGAGGAAGACAGAGCTTCCAGCTACCTTGAAGTTGAGGGCTTGCGGGGATAGCAAGACAAAGACACCGATCTTCATATCGAGGTCTTACCCTGGTGTGGGTAAGACAGACTTGCTTGAAAGTATAAATAAAGGGACCTTTATCCAAGGTTGGTGGATACCTTTCTCTTTGGGTTAAAAGATCTATATCTTGTTAACTGTAGTTTTACTACTCGTTTTTCCGCTGCATATTGTATTGTAAAGAAAGTATAACCTTTTTGTATTTCCTTACACTTGTAATCTGATTAGTTTAGATTCTATACGCTTTAAGGTATAATCTCATTTTGTAAACTTTAGTTCCAATTTTCCAATTGGTGTTAGAGGTGTTGTGATTCTGCTTAGTTTAACTTTGTTAAACTTAGAACTTTCCTTGTCTAAGGAAAACATAGTTATCTGTAACCAACTTTAAAGGTTCCAAAGGAATTTTTAAAGATTACAATTCACCCCCCTCTTGTATATTGAGCATCTACATCGTTATTTAGATCATACAATTGGTATCAGAGGAGGTATCTGAAATACTTATACTCACATATAAGTTTTTCTTGATCACTTTTTCATTGTACTTCATCTTTGCTTAGAAAGTTTTTTTTAACTTTTTCATTCCGAACTTTGTCATTCCGAACTTTGTCATTCCGAACTTTGTCATTCCGAACATTGTCATTCCGAACTTTGTCATTCCGAACTGTGTCATTCTGAACATTGTCTTTCCGAATTGTCATTCCAAACATTGCGGTTACGATTTTTTTTTCTACTTACTAGTTGGGTTGCCAAGATTATTTTAAGAATGGAAGGAGTCAATGTTGGCTCTATTGACAATCTAAATCCTACAAGACCACCAATATTTGATGGTAATGACTATGAGTACTGGAGAGATCGAATGAAGACTTTTGTTATCAATGCTGGTGTGGATAATTTCATCATGCTTACTGGTGATTATAAAATTCCTGATAAGTTAGAACTTTCACTAACCAGGAAAAGCGAGAGTATCAACTCAATTATAAGGTACACAATACTATGTTCAATGACTAGAAATATATATTGCCAAATTTCTTCTTGTGAAGCAGCTAATTGTATCTGGAAGAAGTTAGAGGTTACACACTTTGGCACTTCTAATGTGATTGAGACTAGGAGAGCTATGCTTTGAGCTGAATACCATGGATTCAATTTTCCTTATGGTGAACCAATTTGCAACGTTCAACAGAGATTTATGACTATAGTGAACAGTCTTCAGTCTATGCGAGAGAAAGGTCTGGATGATGAAGCTCTTGTGGATAAGATAATTGATATTATGACCAATGAGTGAGAATAAAAAAGAACAACTATTGATGAGAATAGGAAGGTCACTCAAATTTTGATAGATGAGCTATTTGGAACTCTTCTTCAACATGAAACAAGAATGAAGAGATATGCTGACAACATCAAAAAGAAGAATGGAAATGGTACTGTTGCTTTTACAACAACATAAAATCATATGAAAGCTAAGACTCCTGAGAGGGTAACTAGATCCAAGTCTAAGAAAGTTATTATCCAATCTGAATCTAGTGAGAGGGAAGTCTCTGAAAATGAGTTAACAAATCTTGCTCGAAGGATGAACAAGATAGCCGGCCAGAGAAATTTCCAATCCAAGTATAAGAAAAAGGAAAGGAAAGATAGGAAAGATGGAGAAGTCAATTGTTATGAATGCAAGAGAGCTGGACATATTAGACCAGATTGCCCTTTGATCAAAAAGAAAGAAAGGAAAGAAAGACATTCTGAAAGGAACAGAAAGAAGTACTACAAAACCAAAGCTAAGAAAGTTCTGAAAGCAAATAACACCTGGAGTGCCAGTGGTGGTGACTCTTCAGATGAATCTTCTGATTATGAATCTTCAGAACAGAAGAATCCTGGTCTTATAGCCAGATTACCCATTAACAATCATTGTTTTATGGCTAAGGTACGAAATGCTGAATCATTGACCAATGTTTCTTTAAATTCTAATGATAGAGAATATTATAACTCTTCTGATGAAGAAAATACTTTACCTACCTATGAAGAGGTTTCTAGGTTTGCTGAACTTCTTGAAATTGAGAATTCCAAACTCAATAAAAAACTTGATAAGGAAAACTCTAGGAATTCTATTCTTACAAAAGAAATATCAGATCTTTCTAAAGATCTTGATAGGAAAAATGCTGATTTTATAAATATTTCAAAAAATCTTGAAGAAATAAGTTCTGAGAAGAACAAAATTTTTAAAGAGTTAGAAAAAGTAATTTCTAAGAAAAGTATTTTCGAGCCTAGCTCTAATTCTAAATCTAATGATTTTGAAGATATAACTTGGATATAAAACTCAAGTCTGAAATTTTTTCATTAAAGAAGTGTTTATCGAACTTTACCCATGGTAAAGAAAATTTTGATAAAATGTATTCTCAAATTCGACCTTTAAAAAAATCTGGATTTGGTTATACCCATGAAAAACCAACTTTTAGTAACAACTATTTTATTCTACAAAGTTCCCCATTTTGTACCAAGTGTCAATGTGGTGGTCACTGGGCAAAGAATTGTTCTTTAAACAAAACCCAATCTTCAGGTTTTCATAAGGCATATTTTTCAAAGAAGATGTGGGTGCCTAAAATTTTGTTGTCCGGAAATCTCGGATCCAAACGAGTTTGGATTCTGAAAGTAAAATTCTTTTCTTGTTTTCAGGAAGATAAAGGGAGTACCAACAACAATACATGGTACATGGATAGTGGATGTTCCGGACACATGACTGGTAACAAAAGCTATTTTGAAAATATTATCAAAACGAAAGGAGATATCATTCTTCAGTTTATCGGAACGCAAGATCAACTTGATGATATTTTCACAAAATCTTTACCCTCCGATAGATTTGAATACATTAAACAAAAGTTAGAAATGATAACCGTAAGTTAATCATTCTTCATTAACTTCTTATTGAACAATTCTACTAACAGTAATAAACTTCTTTGCATAGGGGGAGTACATTTGATTGTTAGTATAACTAAATTTTTTGTAATCCGTTTTTTAAATTTAGTGTAACTTTTTTTTCGTAGAAATTTTTTCAAACTCTTCGGAACTGATGTTTCCGGAATGGAAATATCTGAAACTAAAATTTCCAGAATGGAAACTTCCAGAATAGAAAATTTCAGAAATGAATTTTTTTTTCGGAATTGAGATTTTCGTATTGAGAACTTCCAGAATGGAGATTTTCGTACTGGAGTTTTTCGTAACGATATTTTCGTACTGGAACTTTCCTAATGAGTTTGTTTTTAAATTTATTTCTTCAAGAGGAATATTACCAATTACGAACAATCTTTCTAGACAATCCAAAAGCTATGATTTTCTTACTTATAGTTTCGTAATCTTATTTTTTCTTACTGGTATTTTACTGAGTTTTTAAAAGTTTGGATTCTAGTTTTCTTCAAATCCGAATGTTTTCTTTAAAACCTCAAAAGATCGGAGTCAAGTTTTTCCTTGCGGGAGTGTTTTCAACCGTCAGATCAGATCAAATTTTTTTCAACTGTTAGATGGATCTTGGAAGACCAATGGTAACATCCATCGCCTATATAAAGGGGACTCCAAGACTCATCCCACATCGGTTTTGAAGGCTTTCACGTCTCGAAGCCCTGCTTCTCTTCTTAAGACCGGTTCCAAACTTTCCAAAGTCGTTCCGAATCTTTCAGAATTCTTCAATCTGAATGTCTGTTGAAGAAACATATCATGATATGTCAACTTCGAAACCAATCTCTATGTGGTTAGTCTTCAGGGAATGGTTAGTTCATCCGGACTTCTATAAGCTTGATTCCCTTATTTCAAAGAATATTACACTGAATGGATGGGAAGATGTCTGCGTAGAAAAGTCAGATAAACAGGATCCGGTTTATACTGATTTTTTGATTGAGTTATACAAGTCGGTTTCCTTCCAAATGGAAGACTTATAAGATATCTTATAAGCTATCTTACACCAAGGTCGCGATCTTGGTTGGTTTATCCTATGATGGAGAAGCTGAATTCTGCTCACACAAACTTCCTGATGTGCAAGGAAGTTTCAACAAGGAGAAGGAACTGAAGTGTCTTGGACTTAAGGATGATTCAACCATTAATATTGCTCTTCTCACTCCGAACAATAGAATCCTTCAGCTTTGGGTACAAGGCTTTCTGGTTCCAAGAAGAGGTGATAAAGACAATTTGAAGAAAAGTGATATCTACATCTTAGATTTCTTGGTAAATCTAAGAAAGATAAATCTGATGAGGCATCTCTTGGTTACGATCAAGAACATCAAAGAAGACGATTTAAGAGCTCAGATAATCATGTTCCCTGCCTTACTATCTATGATGATAGTTCGGTGCTTAGAATCCTTCAAGGTGGCATGCAAATCAAAAGTTCGGAATTTCAAGCTTATGCTGGTTAGTGATGACACCTTGAAGAGGATGAAGATGAGTTTTTCCAGTGAATCCGGAGAATTTTATCCTCTATCTGTTGAAGAGGTTGAAGCAGCTCAGAAAAAAAATCACACTCCGGAACCATCCAAAAAGAAAAGGAAGAAGAGAAAAGTTAAGGAAGTGGTTGCTGATGAAGAAAATCCTAAGGCTAAGGAAACTCAATCTGCCCCCCCAAGCCAAAGAAGCAGAAAACATATACAGATGAAGTGAAAACTAAGTGGAGGGAAGACAAATAGAAGAGGAAGGAAGTAGATCCACAATTCGGATTGGACCCTGAAGAGGCTAAAGCCATAAAAGAAAAAGCTGCGGAAGAGTTAAAGAAGCAGGCGAAAGAGAAGAAAATGTAAAAGAAAGTGTCTGAGGCTAAAGTGGTGAAATCTTTGTTGAGAGCTACAGAGTTAGCGTCTGAGTTGATTCAGGTTCTGAAATCTTTCCTAACAGATCCTTCTTTACCAGAAACTCCAGCCAAAAACTAATCACTCCTGAAAAAGCCAAGGGTAAAGAAGTAATTGAAGAAGCTGAAGAAGTTGCTGAAGAGGTAGAAGAAGATGAAGAAGAAGAAGAAAAAGAAGAAGAAGAGGGAAGTGAAGATTTGGATACCCTGATCAAGCAAGTACAGGACTATAAAGATAAGGCTGAATCCGCCAAGTTAGTAACTCCAAGAAAGGGAGATGAGGAAGCTAGCCAGGAACAGTAAGAAGAAGAAGAAGAAAATGACTTGTATGATGAGGAAGAATCCTATGAGAGGAATTTCCTTGAGGAAGGAAAAGAAAAACAGAAACCAGATGAAGACTAGATTATTCAAGTTTCTGAATCCGAGGAAGTATCTCTTAATGAGGAACTCATTCTGAAATCTGATAAGGGGAAGAAAGTTCTCATGGATACTCCTATAAAAGATGTCATCACGAGGAAAGAGGTTGGTGGTACCTCTAGAAGGAAGCTGGTACAAGTTGAAGAAGAACAATCTCAAATAGATGTATCTGATTCGGAATCATCATCTCATGGGCATGATTTTCTGGTTCAATCTCTGAGGAAGTTGGTGGAAACCATTCTGATTTTTCCAACAATAGATTCCAGATGCCAGCTGCTGTAATAAAGTATGAATCAGAAATCGGATTCCTTATCCATGGTCATGGATAAGTTAGTGAAGCTCGAAGCTGAAAAAAATGTTTCTTTATCGATTATGATGTGCATAGAAGATATTGCAGTAAGATAACAAATTGGTCTAAGAGTTTTGATGAAGATTTAGTTCAGTTTGAAAGTTTTCAGGCTGAATTTCAAAATGCCTTTGACACAGCAGATAAAAAGATTAATAATCTTCAAGATGATCTGATTATTGAGCAGTGTTTCCGGAGTCAACAAGTGAAGGAACTAAATGAAAAGGAAAATTCATTGGCTCAAAATCTTATTAATGATAGAAATCTCCGGATTGAGCTTGAAAAAAGAGTCGTTCAGCAAGATGAAATAATGAAGTTTCACAAAGAATCCATGGAGGCTCAGGCAGAAGTTTTTAAAGTCCAAGAAGAAAAGACAAAAGCCTTGGAGAGGTAAGTCGAGGAAGACAAAAGGGACCTAAAGAAGCTCAAAACCTTGTTAAAGAAGCTCATTCCAAAGGAAAAGGAAGACAAATGAACCCACTCCGATCTTTTGTTGTAATTGTCTTTGTTTGTAAAGTTTTTCCCAACTCTAATGAAATGTTATTTGGTTTGTTGTATCTTGTCATATAATAATGTTTTAGGTACCATATTTTCTTTTCCATACCCTTTTATTCTTTTTGAAAATCACAAAGGAGGATAAGGAAAAAGAACTACTCCTAAGGAGGAGAAAGAAAAATTTCTAAGTGAAATATTCTTAAAGTAAGGGGGAGTTTCTCACTTCGAAGTTTTTCATTCCCATGATAATGAGAACTCCACTCCGGAAAGTCAGAATACAATCCTTAGAGTTTCAATTCCTAAGGGGGAGTTAGTTGTATTCACTTTCATTCAGGAACAAAGAGAGATAAGTTTAAATTTCAAAGCCTAATGAAAATTTTCAAAGTCTTTATATTCTTTTTTGAAAGGATGTTTGTGCTTTCCAAAAAGGGGGAAATTGTTGAGTCAATAAGGTTTTCCTTATGAATTTTCCATTCCTTCTTGTTTTGAAATTCACAAACACCTTATACTTAAGAAAATGTATGTTTTAACTCCATAAGGAAAATTTTCTTCCATAACGAAATTTACCCTAACTTAGAATCTCTTATACATAGCAATATTTTTCTTAAGTACCAAAACCGGATTCTTAACCGAAATTCCGAAATCATATAATGTAATGATTTGGAGCATTCTGTTTTGAGGATCCGAATTATGGATGTGAACTATTATGAAGTTCCAATCCGAATTCTGAACTCTGAACTCTTAAGTAGTTCGACCCCAAACTCTTAAGTAGTTTGATTCCGAACTCTTAAGTAGTTCGACTCTGAACTCTTAAGTAGTTCGACTCCGAACTCTTATGAAGTTCGACTCCGAACTCTTAAGGAGTTCGACTCCGAACTCTTAAGCAGTTCGACTCCGAACTCTTAAGCAGTCTGGCTCTGAACTCTTAAGCAGTTCGACTCCGAACTCTTATGAAGTTCGACTCCGAACTCTTATGAAGTTCGACTCTGAACTCTTAAGTAGTTCGACTCCGAACTCTTATGAAGTTCGACTTCGAACTTTTACTAGTTCGACTTCGAACTCTGCAATTTCAGATTCCGATCTCTAGTGAAACCAGACTACGAGTTCCTATGAAACAGAATCCGAACTTTTCTTAACATAGACTCCGAATTTCACTTTGGTTAGACTCCAAACTTTTAATTTACTTACACTCCGGAATTTTATATGGCTCTTACTTTTGCTCCATTTCAAAACGATGGCGTGCATTCAGTTATACATGAAATATTATTAAACGATGTCATCTATTCTGTTTCTTATTAACCGTTGGTTGAGTTACACGTGTACAGGTCCCTCCGAATTTCATGGAAAATATGACCGTTGGAGGAGGGAGCCGACCGTTGGAAATTTGCCTATAAATAGGAGCTCATTTGAAAGAGCTTAAAAAAATCCTAAAGTTGATCGATCTAGAGACCACACGCTGTTAAGGAGACCTCTAGAGAGAGAATCTTTTCATACCTTGTGCGTACTGAACTAATCATTCAGATTGCTTCGTGAGACTCCGAATGTTGGTGATTACATTCGAGGACTTCCCGGGATAGGAAAACAGAGGTGCCGACTACCTTTAAGTTCGAGGGCTTTCTTGCTGAGGAAGACAGAGGTTCCAACTACCTTGAAGTTGAGTGCTTGCGGGGATAGCAAGACAGAGACACCTATCTTCGTATCGAGGGCTTACCCTGGTGTGGGTAAAACAGACTTGCTTGAAAGAATAAATCAGGGGACCTTTATCCAATGTTGGTGGATACCTTTCTCTTTGGGTTAAAAGATCTATATCTTGTTACCAGTAGTTTTACTACTCGTTTTTCCGCTGCATATTGTATTGTAAGGAAAGTATAACCTTTTTGTATTTCCTTACACTTTTACTCTGATTAGTTTAGATTCTATACGCTTTAGGGTAGAATCTAATTTTGTAAACTTTACTTCCAATTTTCGAATTGGTGTTATAGGTGTTGTGAATCTGCTTAGTTTAACTTTGTTAAACTTAGAACTTTCCTTGTCTAAGGAAAACATAGTTATCCGTAACCAACTTTAAAGGTTCCAAAGGAATTTTTAAAGTGTACAATTCACCCCCCCTCTTGTATATTGAGCATATACATCGTTATTTCGATCCTACAATTGGTATCATAGGAGGTTTCTGAAATACTTATACTCACATATATGTTTTTCTTGCTCACTTTTTCATTGTACTTCATCTTTGCTTAGAAAGTTTTTTTTTAACTTTGTCATTCCGAACATTGTCATTCCAAAGTTTGTCATTCCGAACTTTGTCATTCCGAACATTGTCATTCCGAACTTTTTCATTCCGAACTTTGTCATTCCGAACTGTGTCATTCCGAACTTTGTCTTTCCGAATTTTCATTTCGAATTGTCATTCCGAACTTTGTGGTTACGAATTTTTTTTCTACTAACTAGTTTGGTTGCCAAGATTTTTTTAAGAATGGTAGGAGTCAATGCTGGTTCTATTGACAATCTAAATCCTACAAGACCACCAATCTTTGATGGTAATTAATATGAGTACTGGAGAGATCGAATGATGAATTTTGTTATCAATACTAGTGTGGATAATTTCGTCATGCTTACTGGTGATTATAAAATTCCTGATAAGTTAGAACTTTCACTAACCAGGAAAAGCAAGAGTATCAACTCAATTATAAGGTACACAATACTTTACTATGTTCAATGACTAGAAATATATATAGCCAAGTTTCTTCTTGTGAAGCAGCTAATTGTATTTGGAAGAAGTTATAGGTTACACAGTTTGGCACTTCTAAAGTGATTGAGACTAGGAGAGATATGCTTAGAGATGAATACCATGGATTCAATTATCCTTATGGTGAACCAATTTGCAAAGTTCAACAGAGATTTATGACTATAGTGAACAGTCTTCAGTCTATGGGAGAGAAAGGTCTGGATGATTAAGCTCTTGTGGATAAGATAATTGATATTATGCCCAATGAGTGAGAATCGAAAAGAACAACTATTGATGATAATAGGAAGGTCAATCAAATTTCGTTAGATGAGCTATTTGGAACTCTTCTTCAACATGAAACAAGAATGAAGAGAGATGCTGACAACATCAAAAAGAAGAATGGAAATGGTACTGTTGCTTTTACAACAACATCAAATCATATGAAAGTTAAGACTCTTGAGAGGGTAACTAGATCCAAGTCTAAGAAAGTTATTATCCAGTCCGAATCTAGTGAGAGTGAAGTCTCTGAAAATGAGTTAACAAATCTTGATCGAAGGATGAACAAGATAGCCAGCCAGAGAAATTTCCAATCCAAGTATAAGAAAAAGGAAATGAAAGATAGGAAAGATGGAGAAGTCACTTGTTATGAATGCAAGAGAGCAGGACATATTAGACTAGATTGCCCTTTGCTCAAAAAGAAAGAAAGGAAAGAAAGACATTCTGAAAGGAACAGAAAGAAGTACTACAAAACCAAAGCTAAGAAAGTTATGAAAGCAAATAACACCTGGAGTGCCAGTGGTGGTGACTCTTAAGATGAATCTTCTGATTATGAATCTTCAGAACAGAAGAATCTTGGTCTTATAGCCAGATTACCGATTAACAATCATTTTTTTATGGCCAAGGTACGAAATGCTGAATCATTGACCAATGTTTCTTTAAATTCTAATGATAGAGAATATTATAACTCTTCTGATGAAGAAAATACTTTACCTACCTATGAAGAGGTTTCTAAGTTTGCTGAACATCTTGAAATTGAGAATTCCAAACTCAATAAAAAACTTGATAAAGAAAACTCTAGGAATTCTATTCTTACAAAAGAAATATCAGATCTTTCTAAAGATCTTGATAGGAAAAATGCTGATTTTATAAATATTTCGAAAAATCTTGAGGAAGTATGTTCTGAGAAGAACAAACTTTTTAAAGAGTTAGAAAAAGTAATTTCTAAGAAAAGTATTTTCGAGCCTAGCTCTATTTCTAAATCTAATGATTTTGAAGATAAAAACTTGGTTATAAAACTCAAGTTCGAAAATTTTTCCTTAAATAAGTGTTTATCGAACTTTACCCATGGTAAAGAAAATTTTGATAAAATGTATTCTCAAATTCGACCTTTAAAAAAAACCTGGATTTGGTTATACCCATGCAAAACCAACTTTTAGTAACAACTATTTTGTTCTACAAAGTGCCCCATTTTGTACCAAGTGTCAATGTGGTGGTCACTGGGCAAATAATTTTTCTTTAAACAAAACCCAATATTTAGGTTTTCATAAGGCATATTTTTCAAAGAAGATGTGGGTGCCTAAAATTTTGTTGTCTGGAAATCTCGGATCCAAACAAGTTTGGATTCTGAAAGTCTAATTATTTTCTAATTCTCAGGAAGATAAAGGGAGTACCAACAACAACACATGGTATATGGATAGTGGATTTTCCCGACACATGACTGGTAACAAAAGATATTTTGAAAAGATTATCAAAATGAAAGGAGATATCATTCTTCAGTTTATCGGAACGCAAGATCAACTTGCTGATATTTTCACAAAATCTTTATCCTCCGATAGATTTGAATACATTAAACAAAATTTAGGAATGATAACCGTAAGGTAATCATTCTTCATTAACTTCTTGTTGAACAATTCTCCTAACAGTAATAAACTTCTTTGCATAGGGGGAGTACATTTGATTGTTAGTATAACTAAATTTTTGGTAATCCGTTTTTTAAATTTAGTGTAACTTTTTTTTTCGTAGAATTTTTTTCAAACTCTTTGGAACTGAAGTTTCCGGAATGGAATTTTCTGAAAGTAAAATTTCCAGAATGGAAACTTCCAGAACTGAAAATTTCAGAAATGAATTTTTTTTCGGAATGGAGATTTTCATACTGAGAACTTCCAGAATGGAGATTTTCTTACTGGAGTTTTTCGTAACGATATTTTCATACTGGAACTTTCGTAATGAGTTTGTTTTTAAATTTATTTCTTCAAGAGGAATATTACCAATTACGAACAATCTTTCTAGCCAATCCAAAAGCTATGATTTTCTTACTTATAGTTTCGTAATCATATTTTTTCTTACTGGTATTTTCCTAAGTTTTTAAAAGTTCGGATTCTAGTTTTCTTCAAATCCGAATGTTTTCTTTAAAACCTCAAAAGATCAGAGTCAAGTTTTTCCTTGCGGGAGTGTTTTCAACCGTCAGATCAGATCAAAGCTTATTCAACCATTAGATGGCTCTTGGAAGACCAACGGTCACATCCATCGCCTATATAAAGGGGACTCCAAGACTCATCCCACATCGGTTTTGAAAGCTTTCGCATCTCAAATCCCTGCTTCTCTTCTTAAGACTGGTTCCAAACATTCAAAGTCATTCCGAATCTTTCAGAATTCTTCAATCCGAATGTCTACTGAAGCAACGTCTCAAGATATGTCAACTTCGAAACCAATCTCTAAGTGGTTAGTCTTCAGGGAAAGGTTAGTTCATCCAGACTTCTATAAGCTTGATTCCCTTATTTCAAAGAATATTACACTGAATGGATGGGAAGATGTCTGTGTAGCAAAGTCAGATAAACAGGATCCGGTTTATACTGATTTTCCGATTGAGTTCTACAAGTATGTTTCCTTCCAAATGGAAGACTTATAAGCTATCTTATAAGCTATCTTACACCAAGGCCACGAGCTTGGTTGGTTTATCCTATGAAGGAGAAGCTGAATTCTGCTCACACAAACATCCCGATGTGCAAGGAAGTTTAAACAAGGAGAAGGCACTGAAGTGTCTTGGAATTAAGGATGATTCAACCATTAAGATTGCTCATCTCACTCCGAACAATAGAATCCTTCAGCTTTGGATACAAGGCTTTCTAGTTCCAAGAAGAGGTGATAAAGACAATTTGAAGAAAAGTGATATCTACATCTTAGATTTCTTGGTAAATCTAAGAAAGATAAATCTGATGAGGCATGTCTTGGTTACGATCAAGAACATCAAAGAAGACAATTTAAGAGCTCAGATAATCATGTTCCCTGCCTTACTATCTAAGCTGATAGTTCGGTGCTTAGAATCGTTCAAGGTGGCATGAAAATCAAAAGTTCGGAATTGCAAACTTATGCTGGTTAGTGATGACACCTTGAAGAGGATGAAGATGAGTTTTTCCAGTGAATCCGGAGAATTTTACCCTCTATCTGTCGAAGTGGTTGAAGCAGCTCAGAAAAAAAATCACACTCCGGAACCATCCAAAAAGCAAAGGAAGAAGAGAAAAGTTAAGGAAGTGGTTGCTGATGAAGAAAATCCTAAGGCTAAGGAAACTCAATCTGCCCCCCAAGCCGAAGAAGCAGAAAACATATATAGATGAAGTGACAACTAAGTGGAAGGAAGACAAAGAGAAGAGGAAGGAAGGAGATCCACAATTCGGATTGGACCCTGCAGAGGCTAAACCCTTAAAAGAAAAAGCTGTGGAAGAGTTAGAGAAGCAGGCGAAAGTGAAGAAAATGAAAAAGAAAGTGTCTGAGGCTGAAGTGGTGCAATCTTTGCTGAGAGCTACAGAGTTAGCGTCTGAGTTGATTCCGGTTCCGAAATCATTCCTAACAGATCCTTCTTTACCAGAAACTCCAGCCAAGAACTATATCACTCCTGAAAAATCCAAGGGTAAAGATGTAGTTGATGAAGCTGAAGAAGATGCTGAAGAGGTAGAAGACGATGAAGAAGAAGAAGAAAAAGAAGAAGAAGAGGAGGGAAGTGAAGATTTGGATACACTGATCAAGCAAGTACAGGACTATAAAGATAAGGTTGAATCCTCAAAGTTAGTAACTCCAGGAAAGGGAGATGAGGAAGATAGCAAGCAACAGTAAGAAGAAGAAGAAGAAAATGTCTTGTATGATGAGGAAGAATCATATGAGAGGAATTTCCTTGAGGAAGGACAAGAAAAACAGAAACCAGATGAAGACCAGATTATTCAAGTTTCTGAATCCGAGGAAGTATCTCTTAATGAGGAACTAATTCCGAAATCTGATAAGGGGAAGAAAGTTCTCATGGATATTCCTATAAAAGATGTCATCAGGAGGAAAGTGGTTGGTGGTACCTCTAGAAGGAAGCTGGTGCAATTTGAAGAAGAGCAATCTCAAAGAGATGTATCTGATTCGGAATCATCATCTCATGGGAATGATTTTGTGGTTCAATCTCTGAGGAAGTTGGTGGACACCATTCCGATTTTTCCAACAATAGATTCCAGATGCCAGCTGCTGCAATAAAGTATGAATCAGAAATCGGATTCCTTATCCATGGTCATGGATAAGTTAGTGAAGATCGAAGCTGAACAAAAAAGTTTCTTTATCGATTATGATGTGCATAGAAGATCTTGCAGTAAGATAACAAATTGGTCTAAGAGAGTTGATGAAGATTTAGTTCAGTTTGAAAGTTTTCAGGATGAAGTTCAAAATGCCTTTGACACAGTAGATAAAAAGATTAAGAATCTTCAAGATGAGCTGATTATTGAGCAGTGTTTCCGGAGTCAACAAGTGAAGGAACTAAATGACAAGGCAAATTCTCTGGCTCAAAATCTTATTAATGATAGAAATATCCAGATTGAGCTTGAGAAAAGAGTCGTTCAACAAGATGAAATAATAAAGTTGCAGAAAGAAGCCATGGAGGCTCAGGCAGATGTTTTAAAAGTCCAAGAAGAAAAGACAAAAGCCTTGGAGAGGCAAGTTGAGGAAGACCAAAGGGACCTAAAGAAGCTCAAAACCTTGTTAAAGAAGCTCATTCCGAAGGAAAAGGAAGACAAATGAACCCACTCCGATCATTTTTTGTAATTGTCTTTCTTTGTAATGTTTTTCCCAACTCTAATGAAATGTTATTTGGTTTGTTGTATCTTGTCATATACTAATGTTTCAGGTACCATATTTTCTTTTCCATACCCTTTTATTCTTTTTGAAAATCACAAAGGGGGAAAAGGAAAAAGAACTACTCCTAAGGAGGAGAAAGAAAAATTTCTAAGTGAAATATTCTTAATGTAAGGGGGAGTTTCTCACTTTGAAGTTTTTCATTCCCATGATAATGAGAACTCCACTCTGGAACGTCAGAATACAATCCTTAGAGTTTCAATGCCTAAGGGGGAGTTAGTTTTATCCACTTTCATTCATGAACAAAGAGAGATAAGTTTTAATTTCAAAGCCTAATGAAATTTTTCAAAGTCTTTATATTCTTTTTTGAAAGGATGTTTGTGCTTTCCAAAATGGGGGAGATTGTTAAGTCAATAAGGTTTTCCTTATGACTTTTCCATTACTTCTTGTTTTGAAAATCACAAACACCTTATACTTAAGGAAATGAATTTTTTACCTCCATAAGGAAAATTTTCTTCCATAAGGAAATTTACCCTAACCTAGAATCTCTTATACATAGAAATATTTTTCTTAAGTACAAAAACCAGATTCTTAACCAAAATTCCGGAATCATATAATGTAAATATTTGGAGCACTCTGTTTTTAGGATCCGAATTCTAGATGTGAACTGTTCTGAAGTTCCAATCCGAATTCTAAACTCCGAACTCTTAAGTAGTTTGATTCTGAACTCAAAAGTAGTTCGACTCCAAACTCTTAAGTAGTTCGACTCCGAACTCTTATGAAGTTCGACTCCAAACTCTTAAGTAGTTCGACTCCGAACTCTTAAGCAGTTCGACTCCGAACTCTTAAGCAGTTCGACTCCGATCTCTTAAGCAGTTCGACTCCGAACTCTTAATCAGTTCGACTCCGAACTCTTAAGCAGTTCAACTCTGAACTCTTATGAAGTTCGACTCCAAACTCTTATGAAGTTCGACTCCGAACTCTTAAGTAGTTTGACTCTGAACTCTTATGAAGTTCGACTCCGAACTTTTACAAGTTAGACTTCGAACTCTACAAGTTCAGATTCCGATCTCTCTTGAAACCAGACTCCGATTTCCTATGAAATAGAATTCGAACTTTTCTTAACATAGACTCCGAATTTCACTTTGGTTAGACTCTGAACTTTTAATTTACTTACACTCCGAAATTTTATAAGGCTCTTACTTTTTCTCCATTTCAAAACGATGTCCTGCATTCATTTATACATGATTTATTATTAAACTATGTCGTCTATTCTGTTTCTTATTAACCATTGGTTGAGTTACACGTGTACAGGTCCCTCCGAATTTCATGGAAAATATGACCGTTGGAGGAGGGAGCCGACCGTTGGAAATTTTCCTATATATAGGAGCTCATTTGTAAGAGCTTAAAAAAAACCGAAGTTGATCGATCTAGAGACCACACGTTGTTAAGGTGACTTCTAGAGAGAGAAGATTTTCATGCTTTGTGCGTACTGAACTACTCGTTCAGATTGCTTCGTGCGACTCCGAATGTTGGTGATTACATTTGAGGACTTCCGGGGATAGGAAGATAGAGGTGCCGACTAACTTGAAGTTCGAGGGCTTTCTTGCTGAGGAAGACAGAGGTTCCAACTACCTTGAAGTTGAGGGCTTGCGGGGATAGCAAGACAGAGACACCGATCTTCGTATCGAGGGCTTACCCTGGTGTGGGTAAGACAGACTTGCTTGAAAGTATAAATCAAGGGACCTTTATCCATGGTTGGTGGATACCTTTCTCTTTGGGTTAAAAGATCTATATCTTGTTACCTGTAGTTTTACTACTCGTTTTTCCGCTTCATATTATATTGTAAGGAAAGTATAACCTTTTTGTATTTCCTTACACTTGTACTCTGATTAGTTTAGATTCTATACAATTTAAGGTAGAATCTCATTTTGTAAACTTTAGTTCCAATTTTCTAATTGGTGTTAGAGGTGTTGTGAATCTGCTTAGTTTAACTTTGTTAAACTTAGAACATTCTTTGTCTAAGGAAAACATAGTTATTTGTAACCAACTTTAAAGGTTCCAATGGAATTTTTAAAGTGTACAATTCACCCCCGCTCTTGTATATTGAGCATCTACATTGTTATTTCGATCCTACAATTAGTATCAGAGGAGGTTTCTGAAATACTTATACTCACATATAAGTTTTTATTGCAAACTTTTTCATTGTACTTCATCTTTTTTAGAAAGTTTTTTTTAACTTTGTCATTACGAACTTTGTTATTACGAACTTTGTCATTCCGAACATTGTCATTCCGAACTTTGTCATTCCGAACTGTGTCATTCCGAACTTTGTCTTTCCGAATTGTCATTCCGAACTTTGTGGTTACGAATATTTTTTCTACTGACTAGTTTGGTTTCCAATATTATTTTAAGAATGGAAAGAGTCAATGTTGGTTCTATTGACAATCTAAATCCTACAAGACCACCATTCATTGATGGTAATGACTATGAGTACTGGAGAGATCGAATGAAGACTTTTGTTATCAATACTGGTGTGGATAATTTCGTCATGCTTACTGGTGATTATAAAATTCCTGATAAGTTATAACTTTCACTAACCAGGAAAAGCAAGAGTATCAACTCAATTATAAGGTACGTAATACCTTACTATGTTATATGACTAGAAATATATATAACCAAATTTCTTCATGTGAAGCAGCTAATTGTATCTGGAAGAAGTTAGAGGTTACACACTTTGGAACTTCTAAAGTGATTGAGACTATGAGAGCTATGCTTAGAGCTGAATACCATGGATTCAATTTTCTTTATGGTGAACCAATTTGCAAAGGTCAACAGAGATTTATGACTATAGTGAGCAGTCTTCAGTCTATGGGGGAGAAAGGTATGTATGATGAAGCTCTTGTGGATAAGATAATTGATATTATTCCCAATGAGTGAGAATCGAAAAGAAAAACTATTGATGAGAATAGGAAGGTCATTCAAATTTCGTTAGATGAGCTATTTGGAACTCTTCTTCAACATGAAACAAGAATGAAGAGAGATGCTGACAAAATCAAAAAGAAGAATGGAAATGGTACTGTTGCTTTTACAACAACATCAAATCATATGAAAACTAAGAATCCTGAGAGGGTAACTAGATCCAAGACTAAGAAAGTTATTATCCAATCTGAATCTAGTGAGAGTGAAGTCTCTGAAAATGAGTTAACAAATCTTGCTCGAAGGATGAACAAGATAGCCGGCCAGAGAAATTTCCAATCCAAGTATAAGAAAATGGAAAGGAAAGATAGGAACGATGGAGAAGTCACTTGTTATGAATGCAAGAGAGCTGGACATATTAGACCAGATTGCCCTTTGCTCAAAAATAAATAAAGGAAAGAAAGACATTCTGAAAGGAACAAAAAGAAGTACTAAAAAACCAAAGCTAAGAATGTTATGAAAGCAAATAACACCTGGAGTTCCAGTGTTGGTGACTCTTCAGATGAATCTTCTGATTATGAATCTTCAGAACAGAAGAATCTTGGTCTTATAGCCAGATTACCCATTAACAATCATTGTTTTATGGCTAAGGTACGAAATGCTGAATCATTGACCAATGATTCTTTAAATTCTAATGATAGAGAATATTATAACTCTTCTGATGAAGAAAATACTTTACCTACCTATAAAGAGGTTTCTAGGTTTGCTGAACTTCTTGAAATTGAGAATTCCAAACTCAATAAAAAACTTGATAAGGCAAACTCTAGGAATTCTATTCTTACAAAAGAAATATAAGATCTTTCTAAAGATCTTGATAGGAAAAATGCATATTTTATAAATATTTCGAAAAATCTTGAGGAAGTAAGTTCTGAGAAGAACAAACTTTTTAAAGAGTTAGAAAAAGTAATTTCTAAGAAAAGTATTTTCGAGCCTAGCCCTAGTTCTAAATCTAATGATTTTGAAGATAAAAACTTGGTTATAAAACTCAAGTTCGAAATTTTTTCCTTAAATAATTGTTTATCGAACTTTACCCATGGTAAAGAAAATTTTGATAAAATGTATTCTCAAATTCGACCTTTAAAAAACAAATCCGGATATGGTTATACCCATGCAAAACCAACTTTTAGTAACAACTATTTTGTTCTACAAAGTGCCCCATTTTGTACCAAGTGTCAATGTGGTGGCCACTGGGCAAAGAATTGTTCTTTAAACAAAACCCAATCTTTAGGTTTTCATAACGCATATTTTTCAAAGAAGATGTGGGTGCCTAAAATTTTGTTGTCTGGAAATCTCGGATCCAAACGAGTTTGGATTATGAAAGTCTAATTCTTTTCTTGTTTTCAGGAAGATAAAGGGCGTACCAACAACAATACATGGTACATGGATAGTGGATGTTCCCGACACATGACTGGTAACAAAATCTATTTTGAAAATATTATCAAAACTAAAGGAGATATCATTCTTCAGTTTATCGGAACGCAAGATCAACTTGCTGATATTTTCCCAAAATATTTACCCTCCGATATATTTGAATAAATTAACCAAAAGTTTGGAATGATAACCGTAAGGTAATCATTCTTCATTAACTTCTTGTTGAACAATTCTCCTAACAGTAATAAACTTCTTTGCATAGGGGGAGTACATTTGATTGTTAGTATAACTAAATTTTTCGTAATCCGTTTTTTAAATTTAGTGCAACTTTTTTTTTCGTAGAAAGTTTTTCAAACTCTTCGGAACTGAAGTTTCCGGAATGGAAATTTCCGAAACTAAAATTTCCAGAATGGAAACTTCCAGAACTGAAAATTTCAGAAATGAATTTTTTTTCGGAATAGAGATTTTCATACTGAGAACATCCGGAATGGATATTTTCGTACTGGATTTTTTCGTAACGATATTTTCATATTGGAACTTTTGTAATGAGTTTGTTTTTAAATTTATTTCTTCAAGAGGAATATTACCAATTACGAACAAACTTTCTAGCCAATCCAAAAGCTATGATTTTCTTACTTATAGTTTCGTAATCATATTTTTGCTTAATGGTATTTTCCTGAGTTTTTAAAAGTTCGGATTCTAGTTTTCTTCAAATCCGAATGTTTTCTTTAAAACCTCAAAAGATCGGAGTCAAGTTTTTCCATGCGGGAGTGTTTTCAACCGTCAGATCAGATCAAAGATTTTTCAACCGTTAGATGGCTCTTGGAAGACCAACGGTCACATCCATCGCCTATATAAAGGGGACTCCAAGACTCGTCCCACATCGGTTTTGAAATATTTCACGTCTCGAAGCCCAGCTTCTCTTCTTAAGACCGGTTCCAAACTTTCCAAAGTCGTTCTGAATCTTTCATAATTCTTCAATCCGAATGTCTGCTGAATCCACATCTCATGATATGTCAACTTCGAAACCAATCTCTAAGTGGTTAGTCTTCAGGGAAAGGTTAGTTCATCTGGACTTCTATAAGCTTGATTCCCTTATTTCAAAGAATATTACACTGAATGGATGTGAAGATGTCTGCGTAGCAAAGTCAGATAAACAAGATCCGGTTTATACTGTTTTGCTGATTGAGTTCTACAAGTCTGTTTCCTTCCAAATGGAAGACTTATAAGCTATCTTATAAGTTATCTTACCCCAAGGCCGCGAGCTTGGTTGGTTTATCCTATGAAGGAGAAGCTGAATTCTGCTCACACAAACTTCCCAATGTGCAAGGAAGTTTCAACAAGGAGAAGGCACTAAAGTGTCTTGGACTTAAGGATGATTCAACCATTAAGATTGCTCGTCTCACTCCGAACAATAGAATCCTTCAGCTTTGGGTACAAGGCTTTCTGGTTCCAAGAAGAGTTCATAAAGACAATTTGAAGAAAAGTGATATCTACGTCTTAGATTTCTTGGTAAATCTAAGAAAGATAAATCTAATGAGGCATGTCTTGGTTACGATCAAGAACATAAAAAAAGACAATTTAAGAGCTCAGATAATCATGTTCCCTGCCTTACTATCTAAGCTGATAGTTTGGTGCATAGAATCCTTCAAGGTGGCATGCAAATCAAAAGTTCGTAATTGCAAGATTATGCTGGTTAGTGATGACACCTTGAAGAGGATGAAGATAAGTTTTTCGAGTGAATCCAGAGAATTTTACCCTCTATCTATTGAAGAGGTTGAAGCAGCTCAAAAAAACTCACACTCTGGAACCATCCAAAAATCAAAGGAAGAAGAGAAAAGTTAAGTAAGTGGTTGATGATAAAGAAAATCCTAAGGATAAGGAAACTCAATCTCCCCCCCCAAGCCGAAGAAGCAGAAAACATATATAAATTAAGTGACAGATAAGTAGAGGGAAGACAAAGAGAATAGGAAGGAAGGAGATCCACAATTCGTATTGGACCCTACAGAGGCAAAAGCCTTAAAAGAAAAAGCTGCGGAAGAGTTAGAGAAGCAGGCGAAAGAGAAGAAAATGAAAAAGAAAGTTTTTGAGGCTGAAGTGGTGTAATATTTGTTGAGAGATACAGAGTTAGCGTCTGAGTTGATTCCGGTTCCGAAATCTTTCCTAACATATCCTTCTTTACCAGAAACTCCAGCCAAGAACTACATCACTCCTGAAAAAGCCAAGGGTAAATAAGTAGTTGAATAAGCTGAAGAAGTTTCTGAAGAGGTAGAAAAAGATGAAGAAGAAGAAGAAAAAGAAGAAGAAGAGGAGGCAAGCGAATATTTGGATACCCTGATCAAGCAAGTACATGACTATAAAGATAAGGCTGAATCTGCAAAGTTAGTAACTCCAAGAAAGGGAGATTAGGAAGCTAGCAAGCAACAGTAAGAAGAAGAAGAAGAAAATTTCTTGTATGATGAGGAAGAATCCTATGAGAGGAATTTCCTTGAGGAAGGACATGAAAAACAGAAACCAGATGAAGACCAGATTATTCATGTTTCTGAATCCGAGGAAGTATCTCTTAATGAGGAACTCATTCCGAAATCTGATAAGGGGAAGCATGTTCTCAGGGATACTCCTATAAAAGATGTCATCAGGAGGAAATAAGTTGGTGGTACCTCTAGAAGGAAGCTGGTGCAAGTTGAAGAAGAGAAATCTCAAAGAGATGTATCTGATTCGGAATCATCATCTCATGGGCATGATTTTGTGGTTCAATCTCTGAGGAAGTTGGTGGACACCATTCCGATTTTTCCAACAATAGATTCCAGATGTCAGCTGCTGCAATAAAGTATGAATCAGAAATCGGATTCCTTATCCATGGTCATGGATAAGTTACTGAAGCTCGAAGCTAAACAAAAAAGTTTCTTTATCGATTATTATGTGCATTGAAGATCTTGCAGTAAGATAACAAATTGGTCTAAGAGAGTTGATAAAGATTTAGTTCAGTTTGAAAGTTTTCAGGCTGAAGTTCAAAATGCCTTTGACACAACAGATAAAAAGATTAAGAATCTTCAAGATGAGCTAATTATTGAGCAGAGTTTCCGGAGTCAACAAGTGAAGGAACTAAATGACAAGGCAAATTCTCTGGCTCAAAATCTTATTAATGATAGAAATCTCCGGATTGAGCTTGAGAAAAGAGTCGTTCAGCAAGATGAAATAATAAAGTTGCAGAAAAAAGCCATGAAGGTTCAGGCAGAAGTTTTAAAAGTCCAAAAAGGAAAGACAAAAGCCTTGGAGAGGCAAGTCGAGGAAGACCAAAGGGACCTAAAGAAGCTCAAAACCTTGTTAAAGAAGCTCATTCCGAAGGAAAAGGAAGACAAATGAACCCACTCCGATCTTTTGTTGTAATTGTCTTTCTTTGTAAAGTTTTTCCCAAATCTAATGAAATTTTATTTGGTTTGTTGTATCTTGTCATATACTAATGTTTCAGGTACCATATTTTCTTTTCCATACTATTTTATTCTTTTTGAAAATCACAAAGGGGGAGAAGGAAAAAGAACTACTCCTAAGGATGAGAAAGAAAAATTTCTAAGTGAAATATTCTTAAAGTAAGGGGGAGTTTCTCACTTCGAAGTTTTTCATTCCCATGATAATGAGAACTCCACTCCGGAAAGTCAGAATACAATCCTTAGAGTTTCAACGCCTAAGGGGGAGTTAGTTGTATTCACTGTCATTCATGAACAAAGAGAGATAAGTTTTAATTTCAAAGCCTAATGAAAATTTTCAAAGTCTTTATATTCTTTTTTGAAAGGATGTTTGTGCTTTCCAAAAAGAGGGAGATTGTTGAGTCAATAAGGTTTTCCTTATGACTTTTCCATTCCTTCTTATTTTGAAAATCACAAACACCTTATACTTAAGCAAATGTATGTTTTACCTCCATAAGGAATATTTTCTTCCATAAGGAAATTTACCCTAACCTAGAATCTCTTATACATAGAAATATTTTTCTTAAGTACAAAAACCGGATTCTTAACCAAAATTCTGGAATCATATAATGTAAAGATTTGGTGCATTCTATTTTTAGGATCCGAATTCTGGATGTAAACTGTAATGAAGTTCCAATCCGAATTCTGAACTCCGAACTCTTAAGTAGTTCGACTCCGAACTCTTAAGTAGTTAGACTCTGAACTCTTAAGTAGTTCGACTCCGAACTCTCATGAAGTTCGACTCCGAACTCTTAAGGAGTTCGACTCCGAACTCTTAAGCAGTTCGACTCTGAACTCTTAAGCAGTTCGACTCCGAACTCTTAAGCAGTTCGACTCCGAACTCTTATGAAGTTTGACTCCGAACTCTTATGAAGTTCGACTCCGAACTCTTAAGTAGTTCGACTTCGAACTCTTATGAAGTTCAACTCCGAACTTTTACTAGTTCGACTTTGAACTCTGCAAGTTCAGATTCCGATCTCTGGTGAAACCAGACTCCGAGTTCCTATGAAACAGAATCTGAAATTTTCTTAACATAGACTCCGAATTTCACTTTGGTTAGACTCCGAACTTTTAATTTACTTACACTCCGAAATTTTATATGGCTCTTACTTTTTCTCCATTTCAAAACGATGTTGTGCATCCAGTTATACATGATTTATTATTAAACGATGTCATCTATTCTGTTTCTTATTAACCATTGGTTGAGTTACACGTGTACAGGTCCCTCCGAATTTCATGGAAAATATTACCGTTGGAGAAGGGAGCTGACCGTTGGAAATTTTCCTATAAATAGGAGCTCATTTGAAAGAGCTTAAAAAAACCTGAAGTTGATCGATCTAGAGACCACACGCTGTTAAGGTGACTTCTAGAGAGAGAATCTTTTCAAGCCTTGTGCGTACTGAACTACTCGTTCATATTGCTTCGTGCGACTCCGAATTTTGGTGATTACATTCGAGGACTTCCGGGGATAGGAAGACAGAGGTGTCGACTACCTTGAAGTTCGAGGGCTTTCTTGCTGAGGAAGACAGAGGTTCCAACTACCTTGAAGTTGAGGGCTTGCAGGGATAGCAAGACAGAGACACCGATCTTCGTATCGAGGGCTTACCCTGGTGTGGGTAAGACAGACTTGCTTGAAAGTATAAATCAAGGGACCTTTATCCAAGGTTGGTGGATAACTTTCTCTTTGGGTTAAAAGATCTATATCTTGTTACCTGTAGTTTTACTACTCGTTTTTCCGTTGCATATTGTATTGTAAGGAAAGTACAACCTTTTTGTATTTCCTTACACTTGTACTCTGATTAGTTTAGATTCTATATGCTTTAAGGTTGAATCTCATTTTGTAAACATTAGTTCCAATTTTCCAATTGGTGTTAGAGGTGTTGTGAATCTGCTTAGTTTAACTTTGTTAAACTTAGAACTTTCCTTTTCTAAGGAAAACATAGTTATTCGTAACCAACTTTAAAGGTTCCAAAGGAATTTTTAAAGTGTACAATTCACCCCCCCTCTTGTATATTGAACATCTACATCGTTATTTTGATCCTACAATGAGTCAACCGAAGACTCCATATATGACTCATGTTCCAATGGCTCCTAAGAATTTTGGTGAAGATGACTCTGTTCAAACGAAACCTAGTATTGGTCCTAAGTCGGATCCATCGGTTCCATGCCTGGATTCCACTTTTTTGATTTTGGATTCTGCTCTAATGGAGGTGTATCCTTCGCCTGTTGTGGTTGGGTGGCGATGCAAACAGAACCAACCATATAACTACAAGGACCGAATCCGGAACTATGCACATTGATAACGAATACGCCTGAAACGAATATTAGAATGAAAGAAATGAAAAAGAAGTAAATGATCAAAGGATTTAACATCATTACATGCACGACAAGAACACCACAGACTGACACATTTTATCAACACTCAAAAGGGAACCCAAAAATGATACAAATGAAGCAGTCCAATAAGAAGAAGTTAATGCATGAAGCAAACAAGATTACAAGTTTCAAAACGAAAATTAAACATGAACTTTATACTTACAGCGTCAGACAATAGGTTGTCCGGCGGTCTTTATCTCTTCAAGCTAGGGCTGGAACTGAGTTCTACTGGATCTGGTGGATCATCCACGGACTCCTCCTTCATCGTTCCTGGATCATCAAGCAAAGGGGGTCACACTTCTTCCTTTGAGGAAGTTCATCGCCTCCACCAAACAACGACCACGATCTGAAGCCGAGGGAGCATGATAGGCCATGATGACTCGCCAAAGAGGAAGCAAAACGAGAGCACAATGTCAGGAGAGAGAGCCAAATGATCACACCCGAAGAGACACTCTGAAGGGGAAAGCGATGAAACCCCCTGTCACCGGCTGACCCTTCGAACAGAACGCCCAATCCAAGGGTTCCATGAAGTCGGGCACATCCGAACAATCCAGCAGCCGCCCAAAAAAACCGAGAACACATGGACGACCAGATGAGAAGTGACGGCAACAATAATCAATGGTGGGAAAATAGGTCATCCAACAAACTCCAATTGCCAGCATGTCGCACACGGGATAGAAAACAAGAGGCCACAAAACAGGCAGCCCAATACAGGCCTAGTGCATAAAAGATCCAATAGGAATAAAAACAAAAGAGCAAATAAATACATGAGTCAAATATAAAATAGCAGTAGAAATTCAAAACTAAATTTAATATGAAAACAAAATTTAGAAGGATTAATTTATAAATCTCCACTATTTTCAATTGAATTTAGTGATGTTCCTTGCACCTAGGGTCATACAACCGGAACCAATTTTAACCTATCTAAACAGAATTTAAACTTAGACAGAACCACGACTTAGCCAAACTATCAACCGGGTTAATGTCAGTGTGTATCTTATTGATACACAGGGTTTCTGATTCTACAATATATCTAATAAAATGTAATCTAATATCTATGTGCTTAAACTTACCATGACATACTAAATTTTTAGATAAATGAATTTATGACTGGATATCTGAATATACATTGATAACAAAACTATAAATACAAAGTTCAGAAGACACACCTTTGATCCACAAAGCTTCTTTAACTGCCTCAGTTAAAGCAATGTATTCAGATTTTGTAGTTGAAAGTGCAACGACAGATTGTATATTGCACTTTTAGGAAATGACCCTCCAAAAGCAGTAAACATATAACCAGTCAAGGATTTAAGAGTGTCAATATTTCCAGCATAGTCAACATCAACAAAACCAAAAACAAGTTCAGTGGTATCCACATTTCTACCCTAGCACAAAAAAATATTAGAAGTATAGGAAATATTCCTAAGGAGACAATTAAGGGCATACCAATGTGGCTTCCCTGGAGTTCCCATGAACATACTTAGAGTGCTGATATCAAATGCAATATCAGGTCTAGTACAAATCATAGAATACATTATGCTACCAACAATGTTAGCATAAATAATTTTCAACAGAAATTCAATATCATATACAACAGTAGGTTCTTGTGTCAAGGACAATTTAAAATGTTGTGCAAGAGGGAAATTCACAGGTTTGAGAGATTCAAACATGCCCGTCTTTAAAACTTTTAAAATGTAAGCATGCTGAGATAGAGTAATTTATTTGTTATGTCTCTAATGATTTCAACACCTAGGATTTTCTTGGCTCCACATAAGTCCTTTTAAAAATTACTTTTCAATTGGGATTTGATAGGAGAAATCATATTTATATCTTTTCCAATAATGAGCATGTCATCGATGTTGGATTGGTGTAGCCCGATCAAGTTGGGCCGAATGCTTCGTCACTGTAGCATCCATGACCACTGTAGCGGAGCTGACCGACCGACACCGACAGACACTGTAGCAGTGTGGAATTCGGAGTCAGCAGTCCTGTAACACTTTTGACTTCTAGCCGGCAGCCACTGTAGCACTTTTGACAAAGGTGGCAGCCGTTCACTGTAGCAACACATGCTTACTTTTCGGAACAGTGATCGTCTTCTCCATTTTATTGCCCATTTTTGGGCTAGGGTTACTACTGAAAAAACTCTATATTTTGTGCTCCCGAATTAGTGAATTTTCTGCCTCTCCGTGGACGTAGGGTTATTCCTGAATCACGTAAATTTGTGTGTCCCGTGTTTATTTCTCTTTCTGCATTCTTCTTTCGTTTCTCATTTCTGTCGTTGCGACTCCCGACAATTCCACAACAATCGACATACAATAGTAGATAAATGATGCAAGTTTTAGTTGATTTAAAATAGACACAAGCATCATACTTACTTCTAATGAACTTGTTACCTAGAATGATTGAATCAAACATCAAGTACCACTGCCTAAAGGCTTGTTTCTGGACATATAGAGTTTTATTCAGAAAGAAAACTTGATTTGATTTGAATTTTGCAGGATAACTATCACGAGGTTTCATATAAATATTTTCATTCAAATCACCATGTAGGAAAGCAGTTTTAGCATCTAACTGTTGTATATGAAAATCATTATAAGAAGCAAAAGATAAAAAAAGATGAATGGAAGAATGCTTAACAACATGGGAAAATATTTCAGAGTAATCAATTCCCTCTCTCTGAAGGAATCCCTTGGAAACTAGACTAGCGTTATATTTGATTTTACTTCCCTCAATGTTGTCTTCCTTTCTTTTAAATATCTATTTTGAACCAATTACTTTAGCATTAGTTGGTTTGTTTACAACATCCTAAGTATTTTTTTCCTTAAGGATTTCATTTCTTCATTCATAGTAAAGACCCACTTCTTTGAGTCTTTGTCTTTTAATGTATGCCTATAAGATTGAGTATCACCATCAATGAGATCCTGGGCCACATGAAAGGAATGTGAAGCCATATCATACTGGTTGAACCAGGCAGGAGGTCTAGGGATTCTCCTTTTCCTATCACGGGTCAACTGAGAATCTTGATGAGTGGTAGAAGGTTTAGAATCTGAATCTGAATCAGAACTATAATCGGAGTCAGCCGCATTAGTGGGTTGAGGAGTAGGCTGAACGTAATCCTCAAAGTGAGTCGAGGGATCAACTTCATCAGCCTTATGAAGGTTTGGATCACTACTACTATGTGTTGCAGTCTTGGTCTTAGGAGAAATGATTCATAAAAGACCACATCCCTACTTTTGATGCATTTTTGGTATTTTGGTTTATCAACACAGAGTTTGTATCCATGAACTCCCTCAAGATAACCAAAAAATATGAATTTGAGTGATCTTGGTTCTAATTTTTCAGTCTTAACATGAGCATAGTCTATAGAACCAGAGACCCATAAGTAGGAGTAAGATGGGGGCTTACCAGTCCACAGTTCTTCAGGAGCTTTGAATTGATTTGCAGATGAGGGAAACCTATTGATATGGTAAACAACAGTGCTGGTGGCCTCAGCCCAAAATGATTGGGGGAGGCCTGAGCATGCAATCATGCTCCATACTCTTTCAAGGATAGTACTATTCATCCTTTCTACAAGACCATACTTCTGGGGAGTTTCCCTAATAGTCTCGTGCCTTTTAATCGCTTTAGATTCACAAAACTGAATGAACTCTGTAGACAGATATTCTAGCCCATTGTTCGTCCTCATGGTTTTAATTTTCTTTCCAGTTCGATTTTAACTGAATCTTTCCAGGTTTTGATGGTTTGGAAAACATCAGATTTATTTTTTAAGATGTAAACCCAAACTTTCCTGGAGAAATCATCAATGAACGTGACGAAATAGGATCCTCCACCATGAGAGGTGGTCCTAGCTAGCCCCCACAAATCGAATGGATGTATTCAAGGGGACTGACAGCTTTGAAAATGGATCTATTGAAACTCACCCCTTTGGCTTTTCCCATCACACAATCTTCACAAAATGGAAGATTAGCAGGTGTGATGTCCCTTAACAACCCCTTTTTATTGAGTTCCTCTAAGCCTTTGGAGCCGACATGCCCCAATCTTCTATTCCATAACATAGTATTGTCAGTGCTTGTATTGTAAACACTACCTGACTGCCTTGAATGAGTCTTCCCATTCAAAACATATAACCCATTGGTGACAGATCTTTTTATGATCGTTCTTGATCCTTTCGAGATCTTGAGACAACCTGCTTCTGATCTAAAGGTAAATCCCTTTTGATCAAAGACCCCTAAGGAGATTAAGTTTCTTTAAAGTTTGGGGACCCACCTCACATCAAGTAAGGTGATGATGGATTGATCATCTAACTCTATTATAAGAGAGCCTCTTCCCTCAACCTTTCACCTCTTATTGTTTCCTAAGAAGAAATACCCTTCCACCTTCTCGACCAAATCTGAAAAAAAACTCTCTATATGGACACATGTGAAAAGAACACCCAGAGTTGAGGACCCACTCTTGATTGAGTGTATGGCTGGACACATTCAAGACTTCAGTAGTGTCATAGCCTGATTCAACCAGAAGAGACTGTTTAGTGGGTTGTTTGTGTTCTAACTCACGATTGAGTTTCCTACACTCAGGCTTAATGTGCCTAGGTTTACCACAGTGAAAACATGTGACTTTTCTATCTTTGGAATTAGTCCTGGATTTGGGTTCTTTATTTTTCTTACTTTTGTCTCTATTGAACTGTTTCTTCTTTCCTTTAGTTTGAGGTCTTCCCCTTGTGAACAAACTATCGGCCTCACCTTTTATTCATGGTCTAGAATGCAGTTCCTTAGACATAAGGGTCCATTTAACTTCTTCTAAAGTTAAAGAGTCTTGAACATCATGGTCTCAAAAAGTGTGCTATAGCTGTTGTCAAGAGAGATTAAGAGGATCATTTCTTGATCCTTATCATCTAAAAAAACATTAATATTGGCTAAATCTAACATGACTTTATTAAACTCATCTAAATGGGTTTTTATAGAAGTACAAGGAATCATTTTGAATGTAAACATATGGTGTTTCTTGTAAAATCTTTCTACTAATGAAGAAATCATGTATAGGTTTTCAAGTTTAAGCCTAATTCCTGGAGTAGAAGACTCATAAGCTACTTTTCTAAGGACATTATCACCTAAGGAAAGTAAAAGGGAGCTATGTGCCTTAATAAGTATATTAGGGGGAACTTCTTAGTATTCAACAATGGTATGACCAGTTTCATTAATAGTCATAATGGGTTTCTTGGGTCCACATAGTGCATCAATTAAGCCTTATTGTATGAGTAAGACTCTCATTTTAATTCACCATAGATTGAAATCACTGTCTCCATTGAATTTCTCGATTTCGTATCTCATAGTAAAGATTTTTATCTAGATGAGTAGATGTTGAGTGGTAGAGGACAACATTAGGCATATACCCCCAAGAACCGACCAATATCACTATATATACATGTTCAATGGGATGCAGAATGCATAAATGTTCAAGAGGGTACAAGGGTTTCAATGACAAGCAGTAATGAATTAAACAAACGCGAATTAAACAGAGAAACAAATGAGGAAAATAAATAAGAAACCAGAATTTAATGATCTGGAAGTAGTAATCAAATCAAAGTTCAAAGTAATCCAGAGAGGCTCTGATACCACTTGTTGTGGTAGGGGGGCTATGCAAATAGAACCAAGCAACCACACAACTACACATACCGAGTTTGGAACTGTGCACTTTGATAACGAATATGCCAGAATTGAATACCAGAATTCATGAAATGAAGAAAGAAGTAAATGACAATAGTATTTAGCGTTCTTCGGTCCCTTAGGGGACATACGTGCACGACAAGAACACCACATACTCACACATTTTTTTAAAACTAAAAACGAAACCCAAAAATGCTACAAATGAAGTAGTATAGCAAGAAGAAAGAAACGCATGAGACAAGCAATATTACAAGTTTCAAAATGAAACTGAAACAAGAACTTTATACTTACAGATCCTGACATTAGGTTGTATGCCTGGTGCTGGTGGCGCTCCCTCGGAAACTCTTGGCTCGGCTTCTCCCCCACCTCCTCCAGTGGTGGGTACTCCAGAGATTTCGTTTTGGGACATTCCATTTGTTTCTTATGGTGTGCTTTTCCCTCCCTCAGTAGCTTTGATGGAATCCTCCTTTTCAAGTTTTCCCCCGCTCCTGCCTCGCTCTGGTTTGGGTCTTCAAGATTCGACTTCATCTTCTATCAAAGCGGTAGTGATTGGTGAGATCTGCATGTTTTCTTGTCCACCTCTTATAGTTTCTCTAATCTCCATGGATCTAAAGGATTGAAAAACGATGTATGGTTACCCATCCCTCATTATTTCAGAGGGTGAACTTGCTTAAGCTTCCAACTACCACCGATGGTACCTCAATGTGTTGTTTGGAAAATATCATCCCTCTCTTTCGATGTTCTCTAGATTAATCAACTCTTGGGGCCTCTCATCTAAATCTATGATTTCTATTTTGAACAGGAAAACCTTCTGCATTCACTATTTACCAGATTTGGATTTCATTCGGGCCTGGAAATGGGTGGGGCAGACTTATGGTCGGTAGAGGTTCCTTCTTCTCCGGTGGTCACTCGATGCCCATTGAGGAAAGGACTCATCCCTGGCCATGATTTGGATCTAGTTTCCTAGAATCCCAATCCATTCCAGAAATCCGATATTCTTGAATCTGTCACAAATGATTTTGGTCATTTTTTGGTGCTGATGTACAATTGTGGATCATTTCTATGTGGAACTTGATATACGTTCTACTCTCCTATAATGGAACCTTCTCTGAGAAGGTTCTGATCTATCTCTATGGCAGAGCATTTTGTATCAGTTTTCTCCTAGCATTTTCTCCTGTTGCTCCCTCCACGGTCGTTCAAAATCCTTCTCAAGGAATCATGAGCTTTTCAATCAATCTTTCGGTGAGGTTATGAGTCAAACAAAGCATCCATCTATGGATCATGTTCCAATGGCTCCTAAGAATTTTGGTGAAGATGACTCTGTTCAAACAAATCCTAGTATTGGTCATAAGTCGGATCCATTGGTTCCATTCCTGGATTCCACCTTTTTGATTTCGGATTCTACTATAATGGAGGTGTATCCTTCGCCTGTTGTTGTTGGGGGGGGGGGGCGATGTAAATAGAACCAACCACACAACTACAAGGACCAAATCTGGAACTATGCACTTTGATAACGAATACACCAGAACCGAATATCAGAATACAAGAAATGAAAAAAGAAGTAAATGATAAGAGGATTTAACGTGCTTCGGTCCCTTAGGGGACCTACATGCATGAAAAGAACACAACAGGCTCACACATTTTATTAACACTAAAAAGGAAACCAAAAAACACTACCAACTAAGCAGTCTAGCAAGAAGAAGGAAACACAGGAAGCAAACAAGATTACATGATTCAAAACAAAAATTTAAGTAAAACTTTATACTTACAGCGTCAGACAATAGGTTGTCCGACGATCTTCATCTCTTCAATCTAGGGCTGGAACTGAGTTATCCTGGTTCTAGTGGATCATCCACGTAATCCTCCTTCATCGTTCCTGGATCATCAAGCAAAGGTGGCCCCACTTCTTACTTTGGGGAAGGTCGTCACCCCTACCAAACATTGGCCACGAGCTGAAGTCGAGGGAACACAACAGGTCAAGATGATTTGCCAAAGAGGAAGCAGAACAAGAGAGGTGCACTAGGGTTTTGCCTGTGAAACCGAGAGAACAACGTCGAGAGAGAGAGCCGAATGATCACACCCGAAGAGACAACGTGCTGGGGCGTTGAAACCCCCAGTCACCAACTGAACCTTCGAACAGAATGCCCAATCCATGGGTGCCACAAAGCCGGGCGTAACAACACATCCGAACAAACTAGCAGTCGCTCAAACAAACCAAGCACACATGTACGACTAGATGAGAAGGGGTGGTAGAGACAATCAACGGTTGGAAAATAGGGAATCCAACAAACACAGATTGGCAGCATGTCACACGCGGGATAGAAAACAAGATGCCATGAAACGGGCATCCCAATACAAGCCCAGTGCATAGAAGATCCAGTAAAAATAAAAATAAGAGAAAATAAATGCATGAGTCTAATATAAAATGGAAGTAGGAATTTAAAACTAAATTTAATATGAAAACAAAATTAAGAAGGCTTAATTCACAAATCTCCACCATTTTCAACTGAATTTGTGATGTTCTTGCACATAGGGTCATAGAACTGGACCAAGTTTAACCTGTCTAAATTGAATTTAAACTTTGATAGAACCACGACTAGTCAAACTATCATCTAGGTTAATGTCATTGTGTATCTTATTGATACACACGGTTCCTTATTCTACAACATCTCTAATAAAATGTAATCTAATATCTATGTGCTTAGGCTTACCATGGCATACTATATTTTGAGATAAATGAATTGTTGCTTGGATATCTGAATATACATTGACAACAAATCTGTAATCATCGTGTGGGGGAGCTGCGATCATGAGGGGGACCATCATCCTTGCAACTTTTATCTTTTATTTTATTTCATCTTCTTTTGTCATCAAGCTGGGTATGTATAGCTTGTGGGGGAGTGTTAGCGTCTGTTTTTTGTTTTATTTTCATTTTGTGTCCAAGCTAGGTACACCTAGCTTGAGGGGGAGTGTTGGAGTCTGTATCTCACATCAGACTTGAGGTCCGGTGTGGTCTTTAATATTCATTATAAATTAACCCCTAGGGCTCCTTTAGAGAGAACACCTTGGGGGTTCAGGTCTCCTATTTTCTCAACCTATAATACCTATGGAGTATCTTGAATCCCCTCTTTCCAATGGAAGAATATGGATTCATAATTTTGATGGGATATATAATTGAATCACCATAAGAATATTTTATTGGAAAGTAAATTCCTCTCTTTTGGAGGGAGAATTACTCTAGTTAATAGTGTATTGGCCTCCATTATGATGCATTTTTTTCATATTTCAAGGCCCCAAAGATCTTGATCAGGAAAAGTGAGAAAAAGATAAAATCATTTATTTGGGATGCTCATACTGAAGGGAGATATCATTGGGCTAGTTGGCATAGATTGGATAAGACCAATCATGAAGGGGGAATTAATCTCATAAGCATAACTAAAACCATCACTTCCATGTAGGCCAAACTAGAATGGGGGATCTCTCAGGACATTCACATTGGCCGAATTGTATTAATAATAAATATGGTACTTTTCTTGAGCATTGGAATGAGGGTAATTCGGGCTCACACATCTTGAGTGGCCTGCATAATAGCATAAGAACCATTATCGTTAATTTCTGCTGGATTATTGGTCGTGTTGACATTTATTTTTGATCTGAACACTGGTCTTGTTCTGTACATCATTTTCTAGGTTGTCCTATTCCTGACATCTATATCAATCATCCCTCCTCCCATCTTTGTTTCATGGAAATTTCTGTCAATGAACAACAAAAAATGATTATAGTAGGTCCCACCTAGAAGACATCTCATTCTACCTAATCTTCACTCCCTCCGCTTTGGGAGAGTTCATCTATTCAACATTCCATGATCTTGAACATGCCTAGAAACCTATTATCACACTGACTAATGTTCTATGGTATAAACATATTACTATCAAGATGAACATCCTACATTTTTTGCCTATATAAAAATGGACTCCCTACTTATGATGAAGTTCCGAATAAGGGTGTTAAACATTCTTCGATGTGTTTTTTTTGAAACAACCCAATCCTAGATTCCATATTTCACCAGTTCATGGAAGGGGATTGGGATTGTTACATTTGGAATATGTTTGGTTGAAATACATGTGGCTATGAGTCACTGGATCTATTCTTTTCCCACTATTTTTCATCTTATAAAGGTGGTCCATGAAACAACATCAGGTATAGTATCCTATTCATGGAAGGGTTTCCAGTTATCTGGAATGCATGGAATGGCACACGACATCATGATCTCACACCCAATCATGGATATCTGAAGGATCGATTAATATATAATATCCAATCATTATTCCTTATTTGCAATGGAACTTTCTAGTCTATCTATGTTTTTCTCCTTTTTCTCTAAGTCGTGGTCAAGAGGCAATTCAATTCAAGGGACATGGGTTCATGGGTCTTCTAGAAACCACCCAAGGATGGTAAAAAAACTCAACATCGATGGATTTGGCGTCTTAGGGAATACATGGAGGTGAGATTGTTTTTGATGTAGATGCCTCAGTTGTATTTGGCCTCCCTGCTTATTATGATAAGGGTTCTTCTATCCAATTGGAGGCTTATAACATGATCACATGCCTTTCCATTTATTGTTGTTTTGGTGTAGCTTGATTCAGTTGGGTCAAATTCTTGTGGACCGTACTGCACACCAGCCCGCAACATTCGTGGTGAGCTAGTTGGGGGTTGTAGGGGGAAACACGCCCCTGTTCCCGGGGTCTGGGGGTCGAAGGTCCCCAACGCAAATTTTGGGTCACTATAGCATCTCTAACCACTGTAACAGAGCTGACCAACTGACACCGATAGACACTATAGCGACGCAGACTTCCAGTCGCCATTCACTGTAACTTTTTTGGATCTCCAACCGGCAACCACTGTGGAACTTTTGACTTGGGTGGTTGCCTTTCACTATAGCGATGCGGACTTTCTGACGGTTGGTAGTATAGTGCTTCGTCCTTTACATTATCCCATTTTTGGGTTAGGGTTTCTATATGTGTGTGAAAAACTCCTGCAAATTGTGCTCCCAGATTTTTCATAGTGAAGTTATTCTGGATCTCCATGGACGTAAAAAATATTCCAGAATCACATAAATCCTTGTGTTCTCATTCTTTTTTCCCCTTTTACTCTTCTCCAAATGGTTTTTTGTCATTGCGACTCCCGAAGTTTCCACATCATTTTCAGGGATCATAATATGACTCTCTTATGTTGAATTAGATTCCTCTATTCTGGTTGATTCTCTCATGAGAACCAATTTGAGCCATCAAAGTATTTTTTATTCCAATAGGATATGCTAGAGAATGCTGCCTCCAGACATTGATAATTTACATTCCTGGAGGTATGGAAATATGGTTGTGGATCTAATTACTTCAAAGGGAAATCTAGAGGTTAGAGTCAACATTTTTCGAGATTAGGTTCTATTCTTATATATTGTGACAACATAATACACGGGGATTCCCTTGGTCTCCATCACTTCATACCCTCTTGACTTTTCTCTTTGTTTCTTGTATTTCACGTTTCTTTAAACATAATAAAAAATTCATTTTTAATTCAGTAATTAATATCTAAAACCTCTATAATTACCCCCAAAGATAAACATAATCCATTCCATAAATATTTAACCTTAAGAATCCTCTAAAATATGCCCAACGAAGTCCAAAAAACCATCAATAAAAATGATTTGATGAAACATTTATCCCTAGACATCATAATGTATCTTATAATGATACATACATAACATGTCAATATCTTGATCATATTATCTTTTAAAACATACTAATCACCATAAAACATTAATGAAATCAATGACAATACCATAAATTCATTTTTTTTGTAAACTCTATCAATGTTAACATAAAACATTTTACCATCAAAGGACTGACCAATTTTAAGGCCACTGATATTGTCTCATTTACGTCATCAATGTCATTAATTTATTTATAAAAACTAAACATATTAACTAAACATTAGTCCCAAATTAACGGATATCTTTTCCTTAATCCCACGTTTCCTAAAAATATCACCTTACCACTAAGTCACTTTTCTTGGATACCTATACAATTCAACATATTAATTAAAATCCATTGTAAAAAAAAATTATATAGAAATATCCCTATATGTTTTATGATTTTTATAATGAGAAAATCATATATCTCAAATCCAAATACATAATCACTTCAATAATTCCACATCCTTCATAGTCCATAAACCAAGATTTGATATCTTATTCTTTAATAATTATTTCCATTCTTTATTCATTTTCAGTCTCTTCATCATCAATAGTAAAACCATTACTTTCACAACCTTTCTAATCCCCTTCTTGATATTTCATCCTTGGACATGAACTTGAAAAATTACTATATTTTCAACAATTAAAAAATTCAATCATTGATGAAACCTTATGGAAATTATTATTCCCATATATTTTGTTAACCAAACCTTCCACTTTCCCATGAATATTACTTTCTATATGGCCTTATTTTCTATAACCAAAACATCTTACTATTCCTATGAGATGTTCCCATGAGTGATTCTTCCCATATTTATTACATATAGGAATATGTAACTGCATTCCTCCATAAACCACAAAAAACTATATTCTTTACATTATTAGGTGTTCCAAAAATTCACCCATGCTGAGGTTGTTAGTCATACAATGAGAAAATTGATTAGGAATAATAAAAAGGTATCACATTCTAACTTTTATTTCACACAGTAGCTAATGAGGAAAATAGTCCATTGTCTAAAATGTCACGACCCGTCTCCCGGGGCCCGCGCCGTGACTACCCCAAGCCTGCCTCCAATTGGCTAGGGGCTAGAGACTAGCGCCAAGTAGGAATATCCCACAAATGGGATACATTTTCCCTAGTACCTGTACGTATGCACCCGTCTCCAAGTAAAAGTTGAAACTAAAAACACTAAGTAATCATGGATGAAAATCACTAAGAAAACCTACTCATAGGAAGGTACAAAACTGAAAGAAAATAAGTCAGAATACAAGCCCAACAGAAATGGAAAAATACAAGCTCATGGATCTCATTTGCAGAAAAACTTAGCTAAAGAATAGGTACAGTAACCTGTCTGAATGTCGATGAAGCATAACACGTCTGTCGGGTCACCCTAAAGCACCCCTATCTCCATCCCACCAAGGACTCCGTCAAAGTTGCCGATCGTCTGCACAAGATACGGCACGTGCATACAAAGCCCGTGCAGAGGTGAGTAAAACGATACTCAGTAGGGACCCCAAACCACAAATGAATTACACAAATTTTACCATAAAAAATCACATGAAGTACACCACACCGAAGATCACTAAGAAATACACCAAGTAGACAACCAAAGAGGTACACGAAGTGTAGCCTCTAAAAAGTATAACCAAGAGTCACTAGAGTCAACTCACACCAAGTATAGGTATATGGTACGTAAAAAGGTTTGTCATCAGAATCCACAATACTCTCAAGTAGTAACACGCAGAGCATTGGTAACACACAGAGTGTAGGCAACACACGATGTTTCGGTAATACACAAAGTGTAGGTAACACACGGAGTGTAAATAATACACAGAGTGTTAATGACACACATAGTGTCATCAAAGACTAGAGGACCCGCACAGTAGTGGGACATGGGAGTACTGACTCAGTATTGGTAAGAAAAAAATTCTAGATAAGGCAAATATTCTAGGTAAGACACACAGTCTAGGTAATCACATAGCTTCTAGGTCGCAGCCAGTCACATGATTCCGTCCTTAGCACACTCGTTCCGAGAGAACCTACTACTCGAGCCTATAGGTCGTACGCCAACTTCCACGGAAACTCACTTTGAGTATCTCAAAAGGACCACCTCATCGCAAGGGTCCCAACGCCAAAATTGGCTCATCAAACAGACACACAGTTTGAGAGTTATGAGGTTTTTTGTAAAAAGGGAGCCAGTTGGGTCTGGGTCTGGTATGACCTGGACGGATCAACCCGACCCGACCCGACCCAACCCGGTTGGACCCACCTGACCTAGGTCCCAACTGAACCGACCCTCCGGGTCCGGCCCACCCCACTGCTGGTTCAGTCTGTCGGCTCCAGCCCGGCCCGCTGAAGCGGGCCGGTTCATCCACTCGGACACCGCAGTTTCCGTGTCCGCTCCCTGTCAACGTGGGGCAGCCATCACGTGACCACCCTAAAACCGCGTGATGCAGCTTCGTGCCGCGTCCGCTCCCCGTCAACGTGGGGCAGCCATCACGTGACCACCCTACAAACGCATGATGCAGCTTCGTGCCGTGTCCGCGAAGACCTACTGTCGGCTGCCTACCGGAGGCCCCTGTTCGCCGCCCGCGGCGATTGCTGCAGGTTCCTCCCACCAGGTGGCTGCGCCACCGTGCATCGGTGGCGACGACTCTACTTGTGCGGGCCACCACCGTTGCTACGATGACCCATTTTTTCGAACTGGGAAATCCTTCACGATCCTTGGGTCTCTGCCTTCACTGTCATGGATTCAAGATCACCTTGCCGTCACTCCGAGGGTCCGGTCACGTTCAGAACCTCTCGACAAAGACCGACGCGGCCACAAGGGTCTGTCGGCGAAGAACGCAAGAACAAGGATAGGAATGGAATCAAGAACACCTTTTAGAAAGGACCTTGACCTTGGTCCGTTCGTGTTTGCAGGATCACAAAAGAACATGAGAAGAATAATCACCAAGATCTATTTCCTTTAATCGCACAGTTTTAACCATACCACATGAACAATCGAACCGCGGTTCAACCTGTTCGTGGGTTGGTCCGCATTCGTCGTTAAACTTAAGAACGAAGAAAGAATTCACTCAGAAAATAAACCCCTACCTGGAAAGAAGATCACTCGGAGGAGAGAAACCATCGTTAATGGTGATCCATCCATGAATGTCCTTGTTCCGTCGTTCGTCATTGGTCGTCACCGGCGAGAGAGCTTCCTTCTCATTCCTCAGGGAAACATCCAGGCTCCAAGGAAATTCTCCTGCATTATGAATTCTAACGCTGGTCCCTTCCCCTGATTAATGGAGGAAATGCGTTAATGCATTTCAGCGTTTTAAACACGTTTTAGCGCTTTAAACGCGTTTCAGCATTGCCACAACGTTGCGTTGCAGTGTTGCTGAGTTGCCACACTACAGCATGGGTGCGTCATCTCGAAATGTTAAAAGAAAAATAAAATAAACTTTTTAAGATTATTTTTATTCTTCCTTAAAACGTCCGAAAAAGATTTTCCACAGTCGACCTGCACCGATCGATGTTAGGTCCTGCCTAAGAAAAACCCACTGCTCTGAACACAACGATTCCATCATATTTCAAATCCGATCACTTGTTTAAAAGTTACTAAAACCAAATAGAAGCAATATTTTTAATAAACTTAAAAATAGTTTGAAAATTTATTTTGGGCACCCTGAGTCTTGGAATCACGTGTCATCTCAGTGCCTGGTCTCGAAATAATCCCATATAATTTTCAAAAATTTTACATGAAAAATCTGGGACATTATATAAAAAATTAATCATTAGCATTATTACTCCTAGATCCATCCATTTACTAATATAAAAAAGAATAGCGTGAGAAACAATATTCATAGTGGTAAAACACATAATCATAAAAAATTAATTATTTGGTGTTTAAATAGTGCCACCTTCTTTTTAATCTATGCCACTATAGGATTAACCTATTTCATTCATGGTCATTATCTATTCAAATCCATCATAATAGTTCATAAAGAATATACGAGTTAACCAAAGAATATCCCCCGGGAGTGTCAAACCAGGTGTGCAGTAAGAGAACAATCATTTTATAAAAAAATGATGGATGATATATTCTAGAAAAACTCTTCTCAGGGTTATTACCACTAAATGCATATATTCAAAAACCACATTCATATATAGTATCTAGATAGGAATTTTTTTAGGAAAACTACACTACATTACATACTATAACTTAGGAAATTCTCCTATACATAGGATTATCTTAAGGGACTATTTAAATGGGAAATAGATGATCATCGAAATCCTCCTTTAGGTGGGCTCAGTTGGGCCAGATGGTTGATTGTGGGGGATTTGACCTCTTGTGCAATCATTAACATCGAATCATTACCATTTTTACGGAAAATCCCAATGGTTCCCTCATCCATAAATGGGTACAAACCTACTTTCCAAAGGAAGGTGGTCAACTAAGGTTTCAAACCCAACGACACTTAGGGACTCGCATTGGTTGAGAGGATGGGAGGTTGAGCTCATCACGCCCTTATGGGGGGAATTGTTTTATACTCTGAGACTCTCTTATAGATTTAAGATATGTTCAAGAATCTATTCCTAATCCTGATACAGGATAGGTCTTGCTAAAATAATGATTATAGGTTAATTATCATTATATGAAAAACCAAGGGAATCTCATATATGAACAAAGGAAATGGGGGTCCCATTAGTGAATCCATCCGTATGTATCTAAGGTTCTCCATCCATTTTCGAATAATGGGTAGCTGATTTATATGCTGAAGACGTATAACCAAGTACTTTGGTATTTTCTTCAACACAGGGAGGTGATTAATACTCCCAGGAGGAGATTGAGCCATTATGAGGAGTCTTGCATATCCTGTTTATCGTAGAAATCAAAACCCACGTAGTTAGTTTGAACCCGTCCAGTTTAACGTAATGCAGAAATGACTTATACTATGGGACACTAGGTGTTCAAGCTCGTGTTTGGGAGGCACGCCCTACGTATCCTGACTATGGAGAGAATCAGAGTTGTTTTAGTTCATTCATTTTCTCAGTCTACTAACAGATGAGGTAGAGTTCTCATCACATGGGAATTATTGCGTCCCAATGGTTGATATGTTAGAGTTATAAGAGGACTTGCACTGGAGTGGGTGTTTATTTGATCTCATTCATTTAAATGGCATCCTACGTATCTTGATTATGGTAGGAATTAGAGTTCTCATAGTTCAGTCACGCCCTTGGGACTGGCCCCAAGGTAGATGAGTCTGTGTTGAGGAGAATATATCATGCCACATATCGGGTCATACATGTTGACATTTCCCTGGTTGGTGGAGATTCATGAGGCGAATGATATGACTATTGCAACTCCCTATGCTCATGTGAGCTATACTCGGTGTGAGAAACAAGGGATAATAAATAATTAGTCTCACTTTACACAGGTGTAGGGATTATACACTAGGATAACCTTATGAATATTTTATTATAGAGCTCAGGCCTCAAGGATGCAACCTACATATCCTGGTTATAGAAGGAATCAGATTCATCGTAGTTCGGTTGATTCAGACTTACACATTGAGGTTGCCCTTGTAATTTGTAGAGATTTATAGTGCAAATGATATTATTATTGAAACTCTCTAATCCCATGTGAGCTATGTTGTTTTTCAAAAACAAGGGACTACATGTAATCAATATCATTGCTTGTGGATGTGGGACTTACGTGTTGGGAATTCCCTTTGATTGGTTGATATAGAGCTCAGGTATTAGGTAGACATCATACACGTCCTGGTTATTGGAATAATTAGAGTACTTGTAGTTCATTGGTCGAAGATTACACTATGAGGTTTCCCTTTTCATTGGGACATATCATACTATGTCGCTGGTCGAGGATTACACTCTATGGTTTCCCGTGTGATTGAGGCTTACACACTGAGGACATGAAATGTCATCAAGCCCTAGGATTCCCTTGCTAATTGGGGAATATTGTATTATGCCGCTGATCGGGGCTTACACTCTAAGTCTTTCCTATTGACAAGGGCTTAAACATTGAGGACATACAATTTCATCAAGTCATGGGATAACCGATTGATCTGGCCTGTTCGTCTAGAGGGTGTCTAATAAACTAGCTTACATGCCTTTGAGGGAAGTGTGAGAGTTGGATGATTCACTACAAGGCCCCAGCCGTAAAACTTATTTAATCTTGAGTTATTACAAGATTACACATTGAGGATCTTTTCAGGTTTAGAGTTTTAGAGAATTAGATCATGAAACTTGCATTACATTCCACATTTAAACAAAGTGGTTACATAAAAGAAAGTATTCATTCTTCCCATCAACGGAAACATATTTAAAATAAAACATGGATTCTTTCTTGACACATCCTTGACACTATCATCACATCATGTACCCTTCCCTTGACCTGTGAAAAACATTTCAAAAACTTGGGATGAGCATAAAAAGCTCAGTAAGGGATATAAAAATATGGAAAGGAAACATGAGTACATGTATACATAAGAATGAAATCATACTTTACCCATAAAACATTAGCACTTTAACATATCTTATAAAATCATGAATAAATCATAGAAATCATAAGACATAAAAGGTAACTTGAGGTATTCATAACATTCTTACGTAGGGAGTAACCCTCTTGGTTACGTTTGGAATACCCATCACAGTATATTCCCTAAATCTCTTCGGAGAAACCTTAACGTTTCACTCCTTCGTGTTACCAAATGCATTGAAGAGCTATATCGGGCTCACCCGCCCTTAGTTTATCACGGAACCACCCGTCTTCATAACAATGCCCAAGAACCATAACATAAACGTATCACATAAAACATTCCTAAAGGAAACATAACATTTCCACATTTCAATCACAATATAACATTTTAGTATATTCAAATAATGAATCCATTAAAAAAGAAACCATTTCCAAAACCATTTAAAACATTTAATAAGGAGATTTTTGAATCAAAGTGTCACATACCACCTTGAAGCTTTTAACATTTTAAACCATTAATATCCATATAAATAAATCCTTAAAACCATTTTGAAAACATGGATATTAATTAGAACAAATCATTAAAACATTTAAAGCGATATTTTGGTTAAAGGGTTTTTACCAAAATTAGAGACACTTGAATACAATAATTGAGGAATAACATTTAATCAGAACTTTATAATATCATGAGAATAAATGGATTCATGATATAATATTCCAAAGTACAGTATATACACCATATAAGAGTGAATTGGTGCATAACAACAATGAAGTCTCAATAGAGATGTAAAATGGGATGAAATCCCTTATAAAGAAGGTATCCTTAAATTAAGGATAAATCAATCTCAAAATTATGTGTGAAAAATATAAATACACCCAATATAATTGGATATTCATTGTAAAACAATAAAAGGTCATTCACACATATTCAAAGGATTACATATTCAATAACTACATGTTGAACCCAAAGAAATCGAAATTGGGTTAAAAAGTTCCCTTGACAGCCTAACGACGTCACATCAAAAAAGGGTATATCATCACTTGGACATGAAATTTACATCAATAAGGATATATGAAAACATATTCCAATATAATAATATGTAAATTAAAAGACCCAACAATAGAAGTCTTTTAAAAAGAGGAGGGTGAAAGGTTCCCTTACCGACATGGGTATCTTTCGAAACATACACCCCGTGAAAGAAGGACAATACAACATTGATGTAAATACTCATAAATGAAATAATACTACACAATGAGTAAAATAATGGTCAGTACATACACCACTCAAAGGAAATTGTGGAAAATGTAGCATAAATCTCATAGGAATAAAAGTGAGATGAAAAATCCCTTATGAAAACTCGGCAGCCTAACGACGCCACTTAAAACGTCCAAAAATGGATTGATGAGATCAAATAGGGTATCTCATCACATTACAATAAAATTTACAGCAATAGAAATATAAAAGAACACCCCCCATCATAAAAAAAAGAGGATCTTAAAAGAAGTGACATAAAGGAGAGTACTTAAAGAGAAAGAGAGAGGTTAGATCTCTTACGAAAATTCGGCAGCCTAACGACGCCATTCAAAACATCCAAAATGGATTGATGAGAGAGAATAGGGTATCTCATCATATGAACATAAAAATTATAGTAAGATTAATATATAAGAACATCCCAAACACAAGAAATATGAGCTTAGAAGGAATGACATAAAAGAGTGTACTTAAAAAGAAAGAGAGGAGTAGGATCCCTTACCTCAAGTCCAACTTATCTTGTTCGTTTCTTTATATTCCTGAATAATAAACTTTGGTCAATTAATAATTTCCTAAGTACCTCCTTTATAGATTATTATTCAGTTAATATCACATATTATAATGTTTTAATAATTGTTTAATAATGTTAGTTCAAATCAGACGTTTTTGCCGATGTTTGGTACATGAGTCAAAAATGAACTTGTTTGAAAAAAGATTGTCCATGTAGTTATAAGTAAAAAATTTCCAGAATAGTATTAATGATTAAAATATCATATATATCCAGTAAATATTCATTTTATACTATTCCATATCATTTGGAGATAAAAAAACGAAAAGCACCGTTCATGGAGACGGTAGGCCGTACGTACGCATGAACGCTACTTTCATTTTTTTGTCATATTAATGGAATTAAAACAAAATGAGAGATATATATATGTTATAATTCCAGAATGTTATCCATAATTTAGATTTAATATATTACATATATATCCATTATATATATGTACTTATAATATTACATAACATTTTGAGATAAGAAATGAAATATACCGTTCATGGAGACGGTAAGCCGTACGTACGCATGAACGCTACTTCCATTTATATTTCATATTTAATGGAATTAAAACATAATGATACATAATATTATTTTAATTCCAGTATGATATCATATATAATATCATTAAATATATCCTTTATACATACCACATATGGTATTAACGAATCAAATCACTTTGAGGGGGTGGTAGTCCGCACTTCCTTAATTGAAGATATCGCGTTTACCCATAATGGAAACCATAAAGGTATGACCAAAATGAAAAATAAATAAGCTTAAGGAAAACATAAAAATATTATATATAATATATAAATATAGTGTCATCTTAATGGCCACCTTTTATGGTGTTAAAAGAATGTTGAACAATCATCGTTTCGGGAGGTAGAAATTCGCCATCTACGGAAACAGTATGTTCTTTAACCATTAGATGTAGGTGTTTGTATGTGTAGCTCGATTCCTTCTTATAAAAACATCCTAGTATATTGAGGATACTATTGTTGTTACAAAAGAAAAGAATAAAAAGAGTTCAGGGGGTTGGAGAAGCAAAATAAAACAAAATGACTCAAAAGAAGACATTACCTTAAAATCGGGTAACTCCCTTTGGTTTGAGATCAAAGGCTTCCTTGGGATGACTTAATCCCAAAGTGAGGCTTCAAGGAGTAATAGAGGGAAGTGGAGAGACAAAATGGACAGGGGTTGGCCGAGACAAAGGCTTTTGGAGTGTGGGTAAGGTGGTAGAGGTGGGGGCCTTTTATAAGAGGAGAGGAGGGGCACTCTTGTAAAGTTACAAAATATTACTTTATTTTCAAAAGCGTTTCGGATTTTAAAGGTCCCACATTGATGTATTTCGATGATAAGGTGATAAGGGTTCTAAATCCACTCATCCAATAGGTTTTGGAAATGTGTAGGTCTTAGATATTACATTATCTTTCCATTTTATTTAAATCGTTAAATAATGAGGTCATCGCTGCATCATCATGATGTCATAAATAATTTAATTTATTTAATGTCTAAAAATTATTTAAAAATACTATTATGTAGGACATCTTTTTAGCTTCCCAATGAATATTTATATTCAAAAATACAACTTTTATAACCCCATGTAAATTTTTTTAGTAAAACATCTCATATTTGTGTCATTTTTACTTTAACATTAAATAAAAAGATATTTTTGTCATTTCCCAACCAAAGTGGCTCCATGGGGTCCCCAAGTTGACCCATGGATTTTCTTGGTTGGCCATGAAACATCCAATTAGGGTAGGACATGTGTCTAGGTCATTTCATTTTATTAAAACATTATTCTTACCATAAACTACACTAATTACCTCTAATCGCGATTAAAAACTTTATAAATTACTATTCACCAAAAAATTATTTTTATCCCATTGAACCACATTTTACTTCTTAATGAAAACCATGTATGTCAGATTTTTGAAATTAAAAACACAAAGATGGAAAAATTTCATTTAAACGGAAAAATCAGTTTTTATAAGTACCACTTAGTGGTTTCACTATTCATCAAAAATTGACGTTTTTCAGAAAAATCCCAAAAATTCACCCTAAGCTATATTTGATATTACGAATTCAAAAATGAAGTCTATTTTACAAAATTAAAAAAATATAATTCACATTAATTAATTTAATAATTAATTCCCGTTGTCAGAGCAAATAACATGTTTTTATGAAACAATAAGTATCAAAAGATTGACACTAATTTAAGTCTGATTTCAAAGTGAAATTAATTCCAACGACCACTATTGGATTTAATGGTAAAAATATATTCTAATTTCACTTTAAAACCAATTAAAAAGATAATATAATCATATAAATAAATTATATTAAAAAGAGGTTTTGAATTAAAATACAACATTTTACACTATTCATCAAAAAATGAACTTTAACAGAAAGATACCAAAAATTTACACAAAGTAAATTTTGATGTCCCAATTATTAAGAAGAGTTTTATTTGGTCCGATAGAATTTATAAGAGTGAACAAAACTATATTTAATGATGGTTCACCATCAAATGGCGATAAGTGAACCTTTAGTGAAAACTAGGGCATATACGCCTAAAATTGAATTCTTTCTGTATTTTAAGCCTTTATCTTTTATTGGATAAATGTAAAAACATTTAAAAACATATATAATCATATTTTAGTTATTTCTATCCATTCCGCCCAATACAACGGCTACATGTTAACTACCATTTAAAATAATATTACTTTATTATTAGAGTGCAACGTAAGATTCCCAAGAAACTCGTTGTTGCGTGTTGGGTACGCCATCGAGCATAGCATCCCCTTTAAAGTCATTTTAATATTTTATTCACAAATATGGATAAATATGAAAATTTCATATTCTTTATTTACCTGGGGTGTTACATTCACTATGGAAGCCTTTTCATGACCCCATCTAACATTTCTAGAGGATTCCTCTTGATCCGACTGACATACCTAGGTGTCATTGCAAGTACTAGCTGACACATATGGAGGGATTCGTGAGAGTCATTTTTGATATGTCTTGGAGGGTGCCACATTTTCTTACTAACATGTCTAGAGGGCATTGCAAGACCTGGCTAGCTTGTCTGGAGGGCGTCGTGAGAGCCAGTTGACATGTTTGGGTGTTACCGTGAGACTCAAATGATATGAGCAGGTGTTGTTATATAAGTCAGGACACATGCTGAAGGACACCATAATACTTGAATGTCGAACCTGGAGGGTTTCACAAGACATGGGTGGCATGCCTGAGGGGCACATTATGACCTTTTTTGACATGTCTATAGGACTTTGCATTACCTAAATAGTATACCGAATGAGCGTCGCGAGATTTGGGAGACATGTCCTGGTGTTGTCGCATATCTTGTATGGTTTATGTGAAGCGCATGAGGGTCAATGAACATGTTCTCCATCTAATTCTTCCACATTTTATTTTTTTCCAAACCTTTACATTGTGAATTTATTAGATTTATTCATTGTCAGTTTATTTTAAGTCTCACGTGATCTAGAAGATGTGTGGGATGTCCCTCACATTTACTACCATAATTCGTTCACGTGATATATAAATGATCATGTGAAGTGATTCATTCATGGAACATGGTCAATATGGTGGTTCCCCAGTCTTTTACCTATTGTGAAGCACTTCCAGTCATGAGATCAGCCGCTTCGAGAATTCGGCTCTAGTGCCAATGCAAGGTTTCGAGAGTTCATCTGTCCATGTAGAGCCAAAGATCCTTTTATTTCATGTTGGGGTGGGGAATTTATAGACCTATCCACCCCAGTCATTCGACGCTTTGTGCAGTGTATCTCATGCAGATCCAGGCTGGTGTTGGTGAAGGGCTCTGGCACCACGCGTCTTTGTGGGTCTCTACTGTGGATTATGCCGAGCACATCACCTGATTTTCAATGATTGTGAGAAAAAACCATCAATTCCCCTTTTATTAGATTATTTATGATTAATGGGGTCTTGTTTGATCTTGTTTCCATTTTAATGAACTTTTTTAGTGTCATATTGACACGTCTAAGGGACTTCGTAAGATTAGTATGCCTTTTGAAATGCGTTGGCATGATCTCAACTGACTTGTCCAGTACGTTTTGTGAGATAATGATGGCTTGTCTAGGGTCTTCACGAGACTGTGTTGTGGACTTACTCAGCATGTCACAAAAGATGTACTACCAAGATAGGCTCCCATCTCCTTCCCTTTTTATTTCTTTTGGTTATTTTCCAAAGGACGGTAGTTATGCATGATTGCATGAGTATTGTCAAAGACAATTACTTTACTACTTGATGATGCATCACGTGACCAACAAGGGTCATATAGAGACATGTGATCACTTCATGGAAAAATCCATCTGTTCGAATTTAGGTATCCAAAGGGGGAGGATGATGTTTCCTGAACATAACTGAGGCACTTCCTATGATTAAGCTAACAAGACAAAGGGCTTTCACAGCCTTCACCCATTGATTCTCCATGAGGGTGCTGCATGATCAATATGTGATCTTGTGATGGTAGGTGCACCCTATCCTGGCCGGTCACCCTACTAACCTATGGTACATCACACGATCTGTGTTGGATCTCATGACAACATGGAGACATTGTTAGGGAAAGTCATTTTCTCTCCCTTGATGTGTCGCATATTCAATGATGAATTTTGCAATGACGTGCAGAAATTGTAAAAGACAATCACTTTTGTCTCCCTTAATGTGTTTCATATTCAATGATGAATCTTGAAATTATTTTCATACATTGTTAGGGAAATTCATGTTACTTTTATTTGATGCCCCATATGTTCATTGATGGATCTCACGATGGTGCGCATACATTGTCAAGGCCCATCACTTTTCTCTCCTTTGATATGTTTCATGTTCATGGATGTATGATGCCATAGCGTGACCAAGGGTGGTGGTATGTCAAGGCCATATGCAAAAGTGTGCATGGATTGTAATTAAATTTGTCACATAAATGTTGCATAACTCAATTTCATGACACACATAAATAGAATATTTTTTCTTCCCATGATGATATTAATCTCAGCCTAGAGATTCTCACGAACACATGAATATTGTTTGTGTGTGGTGTATACTTAGATTTGATCGATAGGGTGCATTGAGTATTGAATTTTATTCATGCCCATATTTCATGGTGCATCAATTAAATTCTTTAGGACTTGATCATAGCCAAATGCTGAGTCACTGTCCACAATTATTCACATAACTGGGTATGCAGTTATTTAATCTTCTTCTGGTTAGAGGTGGCACCATGATATGTGTTTGGTTCCATGTTGTCATGGAAGAGTGTATAACCAATCATCTCTTTGCATGATAGAATTTGCGACACCTTCTCTACATCACGTGAAAATGACTCGAGTGCACGTGAGTTACTTCGTGTAACCCTTATGCGGGCTCACACATTCTTATTCGCGTAACCCATACATGGTGTCACGATGCCTTGTTTTTCATAAAAAACAAGAACATTTTTCTCCCAACTGGCATTAGGCTTTCCATCTTGTGATCACTATATATTTATAGGTGAGGTATCACACTACATCTTCTCATCCAAGAATGGTGGTGTGTCCGATTAATATGATCCATCATTCATTAAACTGACTTGCACATCTTCCTATCCAAGGGTTATGTCGTGTCAAGATATCTCTTCAAAACGCCGTAATTCTTAGCGTTATCCATGTGTGATTGCGTAACCTCATGGGGAATTCACGTTGTGACAAAATCCACTCTCATAACTTCATACGCACACTGTGGAGATTCTTCATTAACATGTTCTTGAAAATCACTATCCGCATAGTGGTGACCATGCATATTGCCATTAATTCATGCCCTGTTTTTGGTGGAAACTGCATGTTTGATTTATTGGTTCAACTGAATGTTCTACCATATTAGGATATTATTCCAGATGTCCATACGTATACTCATCCAAGCGGGTGTGGTGCTCTTCTGTATCACATGTTGCAACCTCATGCATGAAAAGTCTTCCTAGACTGATCACTATGAACTATAGGGGTCACACACTTGACCCCGCTCGCGGAACATCTTCACAATACCACACATCTGCATAGAGGCCTCTTGTAATTCCATCAGCCGCATATTCACAAGCTTGTATGATCAACATCACTTGAAATATACTACTGTTTATCCAGATGAACCTCAAATTTGTTGTGAGAGGAGGCTTGTGCGACCAGTCTGTGATATCAGTTCAGATATTATATATTGAAGCCCCCTTCAAGACCGATCATACTGGGGTATATGGTCCAACGTGTGGCTCGATCTTCAAATGAAAACATGTTTCATATAGCAGTCTAGGCATGGAGAGTTATACTACAGGCGAGGTCACACACACATACTAGTTTTTTGGAATGATCGATTCAAGAATGTGTGTTTCACCTTGAATCCATTTGCGAGCCATCCTAGATACGTATATAGGCTTATTGGAGTAACAATATGAGAAATATCATGCACTCGAGGTACTATTAGTGTGTGGTATCCACAAAGGTGAAACTCCAATTCCATGAGGCTAAACAAGATGATGTGCAACATTTCTTATCCATTTCCTAATTTGCATGACATGTGTCCTTCCATGTCAAATTGTGTCATGCGTGATTATGATAATAAAAAAACTCCCCCCTAGAATTTCATTTGTTCAGAATGAAAAGAATATGATTCTAAGGTATATATAGAACACTTTTCCATATATATTAATGAATATGGATTCCTCCTATACGCTATCAATGAACATATTTTATGAAATTTATATGTATTTTTCTAGTATTTTTTTCATTCATAATATGCATGATTCATTGTTGATATGATATTATGGGAATCGTGAACGATACCCATCCTTTGCATAATATCATGTAAACCTGAATGTCTTGATCTGAATATTTAAATCATAACAAATTCTTCTCATGAAGTGATCATGAATGCCCACCAACACCAGATTCCCTATGGATGTATCTTCTCCAGTTACCTTGAGATCACCTGATTTGCAAAAGGATAATCTGGGTGAAATACGCTTCCCATTAGGAGAGTTCTCTATCCTTTACCAAAGATGATAAGCTTGGTGAGATAAATTTGATTTCGACTAAGGCCATATGGCGAGCCTTACAATCTCTTTCACACTAAATCATTTTTGTGCTGTAGTTTATGGACTTTTAGCTTGGGCATGATATTTATTTACTTTAGGGTCCTTTAGCTAATACCTTCCATTGCTTTAGTTTATGTTCTTTTAGTACATACCTGATATTTCTTTAGATTATTCACTTTTATCTCAGGCATTCTAATGTTTTAGATTAGGGTCTTTTAGCTTGGGCCATATATTACTTTAGTTTAGGGAATTTTATCTTGGACCTTATATTGTTTTAGTTTAGGGACTTTTATCTCATACATGATATTACTTTAGATTAGGGTCTTTTATCTTAGAACTTCTATTACTTTACTTTAGGGTCTTTTATCTCATACATGATATTTCTTTAGTTTAGGGTCTTGTAGATTAGAACTTCTATTGATTTAGTTTATGGTATTTTAGTTTGGACCTGGTATTTATTTAGTTTATGGTCTTTTAACTCTGACCTTCTATTGCTTTAGTTTAGGGTCTTATAACTTGAAACTTATATTACATTAGTTTAGGTTCTTCTAGCTCAGACATTCTATTTCTTTAGTTTATGATATTTTAGATCAGAACTTATATTAGTTTAGTTTAGGGTCTTCTAGCTCAGACCTTCTATTAATTTATTTTAGCGCCTTTTAGCTCTAACCTGATAGATTACCATGGGATGTGATGGAGACATGCTAGGAATGACCCAAAACACACCGAGACATTGGGTTCTGCCGTGGTGTTGCAAGGGCTCTCAAGGATCAACAATCTATTTTTTTCAGAGTGAATCATTTGTTTGATATAAATAGGCACATATGTAGGATCGATGGGCTTTTATTCATAGTCAAGGAAAGGGTCCTTGAATCCGTATATCTTTTCCAGGTGCTATGGAAGATTTATGGAGGAAATATCGATTGGAGGGAGAAATTATAGGGATGCTAGGTCTACCTGGATAGTTGAAATATGGGTGATGTAAATCATAAGCCAAATGTTTGAGTATGTGACTATGATATGGGGAAGACATGCTGGGTATTTCCCTTGATATTATGAGATTTTAGGTTTTGTCATGGTGTTTCTAGTGCTCACAAGGACCGAAACTCCTTTCTGGAAAGGAGAATATTCCTTTAGTTGGCTGGTGACGACCCTTATGTGTCGGTAGAATGGCCATGAAAAAGACGATTTCCACTTTTTTATGAGGGTTATGAAAGATTTGTGAAGTCTTAAACACCCTAATTATGAGTTTGGGTATGGGAGGAAGGCTATTCAGTAAGGGTTTTGGTACCCTAGATCAGTTCATCCCTTGATTGTAAATCTTGATCCCAACGCCCTGTGGTTTTAAATCACGAGTTTTGGGTCCATCAAAGGATTTGGGACGAAGCATCGTAGTCCATCCTTGAGAAAAGGTATGAAACATGGTGATGTAACACTGAGGGTGTCCAATACACTTGAATAGTTTGGTGTGGGATTGTAAATCATGGCCCAAAGTGCTTGGGTCAGGAGAATGATATGAGATTGTCATACTGGGAGAGGTTCAGATCACACTAGGGTGTTGAGTTATATTGTAGTGGTTTCAAGGATCAGAAGGATTATAAATCACTTTTTTTAGAGTTACACATTTGGTTGACAGCCATAGGCGCATATATAGGATTCATGAGAATGTATTCATTGTCAAGGAAAGGGTCCTTGAAGCCAGGTATCTTTTCCAGGGTCCATGGAAGGTTGTAGTGATTCGAGGTACCTAAATCATGAAGTGTGATCAGTGGAAAGTTTAAGATCCAAGAAGGGTTTTAGTACCCTAAATGTTCTGCCAACACCTAGTGAACATATTATCATGGTGAGGAGATGTGACAAATCATTACTCTAATTTTTTTATAAACCAGTGGGTACAACAAGAATAGCATGAATTCTACTAGGGTTATTGAGTATACCCTATGATATTTATACCTTATTTATTTGCACCCTAATTTTTTCCTAAACCCTGAAGGTGAAGAGGTTAGCGAACGAAGACATGACTTTTTCCCAAACCACCCTTTGCGAGTTTTCAACCTTGACAAGTATTGTTTCCCTTTCACTAGAAGTTTATGGTCTCACGATTTAGACCATTATAGGATAGATTTTTAGGTCGTATAGCGTGGACCAAAGTGCAGGTAGTTTATGGTCATGATGCACAAGGACTTAATATAAGGGATGATACACATGATCCTAATTAGGATACCTAGGGTCAGGAGTACCCCATCATCCTTCTGAGCGGGTGATGAATGTATTGTAAATAATGGATCTAGGTTCTTAGGTAATGAGTGATGATATGCAACAGTCATACTGGAAGAGGTTTAGATCACACTATGGTGTTGAGTTCTTCCGTAGCGGTGTCAGAGCTCACAAGGATTGAAATTTCCTTTTTACAAAGTGACACATTTGGTTGAAGGCCATAGACACATATAAAGAATCCATGAGAATTTATGCATAGTCAATAAAAGGGTCCTTTGAAGCCAGATATCCTTTCCACACGCCATAAAAGTTTTGTGGCAACCTGAGGTGCCTGAGGCATGAGGCATGGTTTATGGATTGTGGTGCTTTAAAAGACGATGGATGGACCCTATACTTTGGTTGACCAGGGTAAGGTTCTTGCGGTCCTTTGACATGGAATAAAACATGGGTGATGATTTTAATTGTTTATTTTCATGTAGTGGGGACATATTTTCTTCTATGCAATTTAATGTCATATGGTAAGGACGTACTTCCATGCAGTTTAACGTCATGCGATAAGGATGTAATTATGTGCAGTTTAATGTCATGTGGTAAGGAAGAAGTTGAACCATCATGAAAATGCAGAAATGTTTTAGGTAGGCCCAAGGGTGGAAGTCTGGCCATCACTACATATCTCATGAGGATGAGAATCATGCCACATGTAGTTCTGGACAAGAAATTCTCCACTAAAGTTTGGCCCATACTTAAAGGCGGGTATTGTTTCCGTTGATTGATGTAGTTGGGACTAGGATTGGAGATCCAATCATCACTACATATCCTATGAGGGTAGGAATCAAGCCACATGCAGTTCATAAGGAACTGTGCAATTTAACGTCTTGCAGAGAGGACTAAGATGGACCATCATGAAAATTGGAGATGTTGTGGTTAGGCCCAAGGGTGGAAGCCTGAGTGTCATTACGTATCTCATGAGGATGAGAATAAAGGCACACATAGTTTTGGATAGAAAACACTCCACGTAGGTCTTACCCATACTGTAACATCCCAATATTTTTAAAAGGATACACTATGTGCATAAATGAACTACTAAATACTATGTGACCTTTATAAACTAACCATTAAACTTATTTTTCCGCTTCTATGTTTTGAATTTTGAAAAACGGTCACCTACAATTGTGTTCAGTAAGTTATTTAGAGTCTGATAAGACAAACTTAATTTTTGGTGAATAGTAACATACCCTTATGAACAGTAACATACCTTTATGAATAGTAATGAATAGTAAATCATCCAAAAAAATAGAAACTTCACCCATGAATGTATGAATACAATTTAGACATCTTATAAGTGAAAAAATGATCATAGTGTAAGTATTGATATTTTTGTATGTCATAAATATTTTAATTACAATTTTATGATTAATTTAATAATTTAAAATAGAAATGTATTTTCATATAATGTTATCATAAATTTTTTACTTTATTTTATTATGGATATAATATAATTTTATGGTACCATGATTAATTTCTCAAGGTGTTATAGAAGGAGTTATAGTTTTAAAGTTGTTTTTTTGAATAAATTATGATTTTATTTAAAAATTAAATTAAAAATAGAGAGAAAATCATTTTCAAAAAATGTATTTCATTTTTGAATTCTACACGTAGAAAAATGGTTAGGGTGAATTTTTGGAATTTTTATGAAATTCTTGAATTTTTGATGAATAGTGAAATACGGTAAAATACCGTTATTCAAATTATTAGTTAAATACAATATTTATGACATCATAAGTGATGTAAGACCACTTGTTTTGAACTCAAATTCCATTATTACTATTTGGGGTCACATTAATTAAGAATATTCATAATCTTGAGCAAAAATATTATAATAATGATTAAAATAATGAAAAATACCTCCTCTCCTCCACTATAAATAATACGCTCATTCCCCTCTTCCTCCCACACCTCTCGAGACTTGATCCTTACCTAAGTTCTTCCCAATACTCCTTCCAAGGCTCTTACCCATGTCCTAGAGCTGCTGGTCTCACCAAACGGCCAAAACCAAAGGCCTTAAGGAGGATCTCAAGGAGAAGAGATCAAGAGGTAATCATCCTCTTTTGTTTTCTTTCTTTTCTTTTTGTTTTCTTTCTTTTCTTTTTGTTTTCTTTATTTTCTTTTCTTTTTCTTTTCTTTTCTTTTATTCTTTATTACTCACTTCCCCTTATCAAAAAGGCATGAATGATCCAATATCTTACATATTCTGGATTTCATCATGTTTATGGAATACACCCCATTATACTTCTTCTCCTCTCCCACTTATTCAAGAAATTAAAACACTGTCCATGATGTGTCGATTTACCAACATCGTGGATGATGTGATTTAAATTTCTTTTACTTCCTTCAAGACTGGCCATGAAACAATTTTTATGGTTGAAAAAGATTATAATTTATGTATTATATCTTATATAATTTCTGGAATCATTTTTTACACATGTTATTAATTTATGAAACAAAATGAGTTTATTACGATCGAAGAATCGCCAAAATGACCTAAACAAATATCCATAATGTTTTAACTTATGAATTATCCTCACGTAAGAATTCAAAATGATAAATGGTTTAATTTATGGTAATGGAAATATTTAAATACCACTATATTCCAATTCTAGAGTTTCACGTTCAATCGATAATGATATCCATCATGAACCGATCAGGGAAATCATGTAAAGAACGCACCCAAAACAATGCAAGGAACGCAATACTAACAATTAAAGGGTAAAATTATGTAATGAACTGATCATATAAGGTATTATAAAGATGAATATGTTTCTTTAAGATATTAATAACACTCTTTTAACCATTATATAGGAGTTTTAAATAAGTTTTAAGTATGACAAACCTGAGGTAAATGAATTCTTAACCCGATTTCCATTCTTTTGGTTAACCTTCTACTTAATTATTTATGTGGTATTAAAAATGTTTGTGTGATGAATTTTGTTTATATTATGTTTAAATATGAATATTTATTGTTTATATACATACACCATCCACTCTATTAAGTATCACTTGAATTATATGATATTGGTAAGGGGTTTTACTTTTAAAATGCTCTTTTAAAATTATGTTTTACAAAATTCAAAAGCAATGTTTTTATGTAATTATTCATGTTGTATGATTATGTTCGGGTTCTTGAGAATTGTTTATAATGAAGGGTGATACCTATATCTCCCTCCAGTATATTGGGTATGATTATGTTAGAGGTTGGCCGTATGGTTACTCCATGTGTAACTGCGATGGTTACACCCTAAGGTAGTCGCGAGGGTTACATTGTAAGGTAGCTGTGAGGGTTACATTGTAAGGTATCCATGAGGGTTACAAATTATATGGTAACCATGATGTTTACAATTGTAAGTAATTAATTCTCCAAGTTACCTACATGTTCTATTTATGTTTTCTATGTTTTCACAACATATGTATATGATACTTTATGGATAAGAAGTATGTCTTATGAAAATGTTTTCATATGTTTAAGAGTATTTATGGACTAACGATTCCTTTCCATATTTTCATATCCATTACTGAGCTATTTTTCTCATCCCAAGTTTTTAAAATGTTTTTCCCAGGAATCCTTAGATGTTCAAAAGACAGTTAAGGTGCTAATACAGATGAATCCAGTTATTTATATTAGCTATTAATTTTTTTAAACTATGATTAAATATATGTAAGTTTTTGTCTAATTCTCCAGAACCTAGACCGAAAAAGGTTCTCATTTGTATAATGTACTGTGTATTTTTCAGCTATCTATTATACAAAAAAATACACAACATGTTTTAGTACTGAATCTGGAAGTGTGTGTTCAGGGATTTATAGTTGGTATTAAAGGAACAGTTTAGACAACTTTGGAGATTAGATGTTGTCGTTTTTTTAGAAAATTAAAGTGATAGTGTTTAATTTTAAACTTCTAGTTAATTAAGTAAACATAAGAAAATATTTTTTCATAATTATCATTATGTAAATTCAGAAATATAAGTACAATGAACGAATTGCGAGGGCACAATTCATTTAAGGGGGGATAATGTAACATCCCTATATTTTTAAAAGGAAACACTATGTGCTTAAATGAACTACTAAATACTATGTTACCTTTATAAACTAACCATTAAAAATAATTTTTATGCTTTTGTGTTTTTAATTTTGAAAAAAGGCCATCTACAATTGTGTTCAGTAAGTTGTTTAGAGTCTGATAAGGCAAACTTAATTTTTGGTGAATAGAAACACACCCTTATGAATAGTAACACACCTTTTTGAATAGTAATGAATAGAAAATCATCCAAAAAAATAGAAACTTCACCCATGAATGTATAAATACAATTTAGGAATATTATAAGTGAAAAAACGATAGTGTAAGTATTGGTATTTTTGTATGTAATAAATATTTTAATTACAATTTTATGATTAATTTAATAATTTAAAATAGAAAATATATTTTCATAAAATGTAATCATAAATTATTACTTTATTTTCTTATGGTAATAAGATAATTTTATTGGACCTTGATTAATTTCTCAAGGTGTTATAAAATGAGTTATAGTTTTAAAGTTGCTTTTTTGGAATAAATTATGATTTTATTTAAAAATTAAATTAAAAATATATAGAAAATTATTTTCAAAAAATGGATTTTATTTTAGAATTCTAAACATAGAAAAATGGTTATGGTGAATTTTTGGGATTTTTATGAAATTCTTTATTTTTTGATGAATAGTGAAATACGGTAAAATACCATATATTCAAATTATCAGTTAAATACACTATTTATGACATCATAATTGATGTAAGACCGCTTTATTCTAACTTACATGCCATTATTACTATTTTGGGTCACATGAATTATGACTATTTGTAGTCTTGAGTAAAAAAATTATAATAATGATTAAAATAATGAAAAATACCTCCTCTTCTCCACTATAAATACCACCCTTATTCCCCTCTTCCCCCCACACCACTCAAGCCTCGAGCCTTACCTACGTTCTACCCAATACTCCTCCCAAGTCTCTTCCCCACGTCATAGAGCTTCTGGTCTCACCAAAAGGCCAAAACCAAAGGCCTTAAGCAGGATCTCAAGGAGAAGAGATCAAGAGGGAATCATCCTCTTTTGTTTTCTTTCTTTTCTTTTCATTTTCTTTTCTATTCTTCTTATTTACTCACTTAACCTTATCCAAAAGGAATGAATGATCCAATATATTACATATTATATATTTCATCATCTTTATGGAAGACACGCCATTATACTTCTCCTCTCCCACTTATTCAAGAAATTAAAACACCATCCATGATGTGTTGATTTACCGACATCGTGGATGATGCGATTTCAATTTATTTTAATTCCTTCAAGACTGGTCATGAAACCATTTTTATGGTTGAACCAGATTATAATTTATGTATTATATCTTATATAATTTCTGGAATAATTTTCTACACATGTTATTAATTTATGAAACAAAATGAGTTCATTATGATCGAAGAATCATCAAAATGACCTAAACGAATATCCATAATGTTTTAACTTATGAATCATCATAATGTAAGAATTCAAAATGATAAATGGTTTAATTTATGGTACTAAAAATATTTAAATACAATTACATTCCAAATATGTATTTTCACTTCCAATCGACAAGGATATCCATCATGAACCGATCATGGAAATCATGGAAAGAACACACCCAAAATAATGAAAGAAACAAAATACTAATAATTAAAGGGTGAAATGATGTAATGAAATGATCATATAAGGTATTATAAAGATTAATATGTTTCTTTAAGATATTAATAACACTTTTTTAACCATTATACAGGAATTTTAAATGAGTTTCAAGTAAGACAAACCCGAGGTAAAGGAATTCGTATCCCGATTTCCATTCTTTGGGTTAACATTCTACTTCATTATTTATGTGGTATTAAAAATGTTTTTGTGATGAATTATATTTATATTATTTTTAATTATGTGTATTTATAGTTTATATACATAATCCATCCACTCTATTAGGCCTCACTTGAATTATATGATATTTGTAAGGGGCTTTACTTTTAAAATCCTCTTGTAAAATTATGTTTTACAAAATTAAAAATCAATGTTTTTATGAAATTATTCATGTTGTATGATTATGTTCTGGTTCTTGGGAATTTTTTATGAAAAAGGGTGTGATCTATATCTCCCTCCAATGCATTGGGTATGATTATGTTGGAGGTTGGGCGTATGGTTACTCCATGTGTAACAATGATGGTTACATCCTAAGGTAGCTATGAGGGTTACATTGTAAGGTAGCTGTGAGGGTTACATTGTAAGGTATCCTTGAGGATTACAAATGATATGGTATTCATGATGTTTACAACTATAAGTAATTAATTCTCCAAGTTACCTACATTTTCTATTTATGTTTTCTATATTTTTACAAAGTATGTATATGATACTTTATGGATAAGAAGTATGTCTTGTGAAAATGTTTTCATATGTTTAAGAGTATTTATGGAATAACAGTTCCTTTCCTTCTTTTCATATCCATTACTGAGCTATTTTTATCATCCCAAGTTTTTAAAATGTTTTTCATAGGAATCCTTAGAAGTTCAAAGGACAGTTAAGGTGCTAATGAAGATGAATCTAGTAATTTATATTAGCTATTAACTTTTGTAAACTCTGATTCAATATATGTAAGTTGTGATCTAATTCTCCAGAACCTAGATCGGAAAATTTCCTCATTTTTATAATGTACTATGTACTTTTCAGTAATCTATTATACAAAAAAATACACAACACGTTTTAGTACTGAATATATAAGTGTGGGTTTAGGTCTTTACACATACGTAGAGGTGGGAGTTGTTTCCATCGATTGTCATAGCTGGGCCCAAGATTAGTGATATAGGCATTACTACATATCCTGTGATGATAGGAATCAAACCACACGTAGTTCTTATGGAACATTGCATTTTAACTTTATGTGGTGAGGACTCATGGTATTCCTTTTTATGGTCTTACATTCAGGATCAACATGAGCCTTTCAAAAGATATTATGCCTTGTTCATGCGTGGAAGCCCTTGTTGGAACTCCTAAGCCCACGTGAGCTATGCTCGGTGTGAGAAAAAAGGAACGACAAGGGTTCCTCTCACCATTGAGAGGCATTTAAGAGTTGGAGAGGGGTATTTCATATCATATGGTGGTTGGACTAAGATATAGGATCGAGGTATCCCTATGTATCTCATTAGAATGAGAATCAATCCATATATAGTTCTAAGAAACCTGTGTAGTGTAATATCATGCAGAAAAGAAATCTTTCACATAGTTTAACATTATGTGGTAAGGATGTGGATCACCTGACATGAAGGAAAAAAAGAATATTATGGATCTGTGCAGTTTTACATCATTCGATAAGGACGCGGATCCTCCAACATTAATGAAGATGGGTGTCAGGGGCCCGTGCAGTTTATTGTCATGTAGTAAGGATGAGAGATGTCGTGCAGTTAACGTCATGCTGCCAAGATGCATTCTTACAGTTTAACATCATGTGGATATGAAAATATGATATAGTTTAATGTCAAGTAATTAGGAAGAATGGCGGGACATACAATGATGTGGATTCCCATTGCGATTATAGTTATGAAAAGTATTTATTGAGAAACCTCGCATTGGTGGGTGATTTGATACACTCATTATCCATTGTGGCCAATGAGTAAGCCCCATTGTTATAATCCTTATTTATGATGTAAGGTCCCTCCCAATTTTCTTCCATCTTTGGGGGATTTTTTCTTGGTATCATTGGGGTTATGAGCACCAATACCAGTTCTCCTTAGATAAATGAGCAGAGGCAATCCTTTTTATTGATTGCCCGTGAAAGCCGATTCTGATGGACTTCAAGGCTGTGTAGTGTGTGCAACCTGTTCTCATCAAGCCTCTCTAATTCATCAATTCTCTTTTGTGATTTCTCATCATCTAAGAGCTATCTGCAGATGTCTATTCGGAGCGAGTGTAAATGGACTTATATGGGTAACACCACCTCAGTCCTGTACACTAGTGAGTATGATGTTGTTTGTGTAGCAGTGTGCGTGATGGTACTATGGGCCCATAGATAATGGAAGAGTTTTTTTTGATCAAGTCATCTTATCATTGTTCACCATCTTCTAGATTGTATTCAATAGAGTCTTATTAAATGCCTCTACTTTTCCATTTTCCGCTGCATAATAGTGAGATGAGTGTTTGGACTCGATGTTGTACTATTGGTAGAGTTTCTTTAACTCAGTATAACAAAAGTTGGTTCCATTGTATGTCAATATTGTGTGATGGACCCCAAACCTAGTTATCATATGGGACTTTACGAAGTTTATGATGTTATTTATCCTGACTTCCTTGAGGGTTATTGCCATATCCCATTTAGAAAAGAAGTCGGTCATACTGAGGATGCACTTAAACTACATAGCTGCGGTCAGGGGATATGGACCCAGAGCCGGCCCTAGGGAAAGCCCAGGAAGCCCTTGGGCTAGGGAAACCAGGGAGATTTTCACTATACATGAACTGTATATTCACTGTAGCACCTTGGAAGGGGAAACATTTCGGCTCTTGGTCTGGGGAAACAGAATTTCTAAGGGTTTTCCGGGCTGGTCCTCTATGGACCCATGACATCCATTCCCCAAACGACAAACGTCCAAGAATATTTAGTTGTATTTATAAATTTCAGGGGTTTATGGATGAAGTTTTCATGAATCTATCCCACATGACATTTCTTGTTGAATTCCACATAGTCCTATATCATGGTTTTCCAGTAAAACCCCAACTTCTTAATTTGGTGGGAGAACTTGGTCCCAGATTGATGGGTGCTTCAAGAGCCCGCATGGACTTCCACCATGACAGTGGAAATATATCCATTTATGCATTTAAGGAAAATTCCATCAAATCCATGAATATAAAGGGTTTTCTTTTCATTTGGACCATCCTATAGAGTGAAGTTTGCTACACAACCCCAAATCTATTCCCCTCCAGCTCTATCTATTATGAGCGTCCTGTTTTGAAGATAAACGATTATGGGATCCATCTATCTAGGGGTGGTAATTGGTTCTTCACCCTATGGGGTGGTGTTGACCTAATTCATTTCTTATATATCACAAATGATGATCACTGAGACCATTCTTCGATGTGTGATACAGAATATTGCTTCTTCCTGATTAGGGTCGGCCAAGATGGTTGTTGAAATGACCAATACATCAACGTGAACATTTTGTGATCGGGGAACATGATGCAAAGTTGGCTCAAAAGAGAACTCTACCATCATTCCTCTAATGTATCCAGTGAGGGGGTCCATTAATCATTTTTGATGGAATTTTCTCCATTGATATGCTTTATCATTAGTTTCGAATCCCCTTTGATATTCAGGTAGGCAATTTGTAGCTGTAGGGATAATTCTAAGCCAACAACGAGGGCTTGGTATTCACCTTGTTATTTGTGAAGCCTTTAGATTGTGAGAAAGTGTAGGGAAAAACCGCTTTGTCAGGAGAGATAGATACAACCCCTATGCTAACCCAGTTGAGCTTCAGGTTTTCTATCCTTTTGCTGATGATATTTCGGGAGGTTCCATCAAAATACATTTCCCTTGTATGGGGTGTTTCATGGGCATAAAATAAATCCTCATCTAGAATCTCAGTATCAACCAGTGTATATTACGAGGCGATATGTGCTACAAGGAAATAATCTAGGGATTTCTCTCTCACCTATTTCTGTGATACAAATTGAAATATCATATTGTGAAAGAATTACCTCCTAATAGGCCTAGTTCCCAATCAACATAGGGAAGCCAAGTATGTACTTGAGAGTATCAATATGATATATTAGATAGAATTTTTGGTGCTACATGAAATGCCTCATCTTTTTCACTATGAAGACGAGTGCATGGTAGTTCGTCTTGACATCAAAGTATGGAGCTCAATAACTAGCATCATCTAGCTGAGGTATTGGAGGCTATTCTTGCTCCCCACATCATTTTAATGTGCAAGTAGGTAACCTAGTGAGCATTCCATGGTGGAAACATATATGATTAGTGGCATTCCTTCCACTAGAGGCATCAGGACTGGTGGATGCAACAAGTAATTCTTGATACTTTCAAATGCTTCTTAGAAATCATCATCCGGTTGATAGGCGATTACCTTCTTCGTTAGCCGGGTAAAGGGGATAGTTTTTCCATCCAAGTTGGTAATGAATTGTCTAATTTAGGAGAGATCCCCTTAGATCCCCCTTAGTTCCTTGAGATTTCTGAGGGTGACATTACAAATATAGAACTACTCTTCTCAGGGTTGACCTCGATGCTAAGGTGATGTACCACAAAGCTAAGAAACTTCCCTGATGTTACCCCGAAAGCACATTTTAGTGGATTCATCTTCACACTGTGTTGTTGAAACATGTCGAAGACTATTCAAAGTACCATGAAGTGATCACATCAATTTAAGGATTTGAAAACTAGGTCATCGATATAACATTCGACTATCTTTCCCAAGAACGACTTAAAGATATGATGCATGGCCCATTGGTAAGTCACACCATTGTTCTTCAAGACAATGGGAATTAACTGATATAAAAAGATCCATTGAGGCACTCTGAAGGTGGTGGCTTATTAATATTTGGGGGAAATAATTATCTGATTGTACCCCAAGTACCCATCCATGATAGAAAGGGATTGGAAGATAGTAGTTGCATTGATCAAGAGTTCTGTGATCAGTAATGAGAAATCATCCTTTGGGGAGTGAATATTATAGTCTCTAAAGTCAATGTAGACCACAATATACCCATTATTTTTCTTGACAGGGATGATGTTATCCAACCATATTGAGTATTAAAATTCTTAGAAAAAGTTGGTTTTTATTAATTTGTCAACTTTCACCTTTGAGTTGGTGGTATGAGAGGGTTTCATCCTCCGAGATTCTTTGTTGAGGCCTCGATGCTTATCGGGTAGTCCGAGATGGTGTGTAGCCACATTTGGATTTAGTCTAGGAATTTTAGTGTAACACCCCGAGCTTCCACTATACGCTTCTCATTCAATAATTCAATAGCTTGCATTGTACGCAACTTCGAGTTCTAAAACACCGCGACTAATCAAAGTAGCCGTTATGAATAGTGAAAATTACTTAAAAACAACTTTTTTAATAAAAATAATTTATAGTGATAAATTATACTATTTATTTGTTTTAAAGTATAATTAGAATATATTTTTACCATTTTATCCAATGGTGGTCATTAGAATTAATTTAACATTGAAATTGGACATAAACAATTGCCAATCTTTTGATATAAATTGTTTCTTAAAAACACACTATTGTTGTGACAACGGGAATTAATTATAAAATTAATTAATGCAACTTATATGTTTGGAATTTTGTAAAATAGACATCATTTTTGAATTCGGAATATCAATTATATCTTAGGGTGAAATTTTGGCCTTATTCTGAAAAACTTCAATTTTTGATGAATAGTGAAACCACTAAGTGGTTGTTAAAAACTGATTTTTCGTTAATATTACCACTTCTGTGATTTGATTTTAAAAAATACGATATACATGGTTGTCATTAAGAAGTAAAATGTGGTTCAATGAGATTAAAATAATTTTTTTGGTGAATAGTAACTTTTAAGTTCTTAATCACGATTAGAGGTAATTAGTGTAGTTTAAGGTAAAAATAATGTTTTAATAATATGAGATGAGCTTGACACTTGTCCTACTCCTATTGGATAAGTCATGGCCGACCAAGACAACAAATGGGTCAACTTGGGTACCCCATGGATCCACTTTGGTTGGAAAATGACATTAATATATATTTATTTAATGTTAAAATTAAATTGACACAAACATGAGTTGTTTTACTGAAACAGTTTTTAAGTGGGGTTACACAAGTCCAAATTTTGACTATAAATATTAATTAGAAATATAAAAATATTTCCTACATCATAGTATTTTTTTTTATAATTTTTAGACATTAAATAAATTAAATTATTTATGACATCATTATGATGCAGCGATGACCTCATTATTTAACGATTTTAATAAAATGAAAAGATAATGTAAAATCCAAGGCTTACACTGGTACAAAGACTATTGGATGGGTAGATTTCAAACCCTTATCACCTTAGACACGAATTATATAAGTGTGGGACCTTTATAATCCGAAAAGCATTGTATAATAATGTAACATTTCAATCTTTCCAAAAGAGCCCCTCCTCTCCTCTTATAAAAGGCCCCCACCTCTACCACCTTATTCACACTTTCAAGCCTTTTGGTTCGGCCAAACTCTGCCCAAATACTCTCCCAACTTCTCTCCCTTCATCCTAGAAGCATTACTTTAGTCAGAAAGCCATCCTAAGGAGTCCTTTTGATCAAATCAAAAGGAAGAACCCAAAGAAGATGTAACATTTTCATCACCCTCTTTCAAGTTTCTTTCTTCTTCCACTCCCTCTTTGTTTATTATTTCAATTCTAAAATTATAACTCCAGTATCTTCTATATACTTTGATGTTATTATAAATATGTAACAACCATATTCAGTATTCTACCCATCATTTGAATGACATGTCACCATACGTGCGTACGTACGGCTTACCGTCTCCACGTCGTGGTGTAATTGTTATTCAATATATTATTATTTAGATGGGTATAATAATGATATGTTATTCATGTAAATAATAAATATAACATGATAATGATTCTGTATATATGATATACTATCCAATTATATATTATTTTAATATCAAAATAATGATATTGTCGCTCGTGCGTACGTACGGACTACCGTCTCCACGAACGCGATGAGATTCATTCTCCGTCGTATACATTCAAGTATAATTATCATTTGATGATTTAAAAAAAATGTTTAAGGGAATGATATCATTCTGGATATGAAAAGATACAACCTATCCATGAAAAACACGACTTACGTAACAAAACATATAAAAGAAAACGAGTAAGTTAACACCCGAAACAATGATAAATCTAAGATATTGTTAACAAAGCAATGTTAAAAGATCATATATGATATCATATGAATGTATATGATTCTTGTATAATTTAATAACAATTATTTCACCATTATACAGGAGGTTAACCTAACCCAACCAAGGAAAAGTACAAGATAAGGGTTTACTTCACAACCTCTTCATTATCCAAGGTTGTTTATACATAATTATCTACTGGGACCTCGTTATCATCCACATCCATGTTTCTTAAAAATGTCTTTCAAAACATTTTTACTATTAAATGGAAAATGGGTTAAATTCATTTATACCCTTATACGTTTTTGAAAGGAATCTTACCGTCGTTTTCCAAACAATGTACTTTTTGACCTTTTTGAAAAATTTAAGGTAAGAATGTTTTTTTAACTTATACGGCGGGTGCAGCTATTTTCCGCCATTATAACTTCATCGAAACTTCCCTTACAAGATTATAATAATATTTTCAAAGTAAATGTATTATTTTATAATTATGGGACTTTTAAATGATTTCAAAAAAAGAGAGATATTTCTCTCAAATAGCTTTGATTTCATCCATGTCAACATCCATTGATGGGTTTTAAGTTTATTTTAAATTGATTTATGATACAAAACCTCCATTGAGAATTTTGTGAAACATTTGACTGTGGATGTGTTATTTTTTATACCATCCATAGTTTATGGAGAAACTGTTGACATTTCGTATGCTAGTTTTAATACGAATATTTATGTTATGTTTAAACCTATTCATATGAGGAATGTATTGGACTTAATAAGTGATGGGTGGAGCCCGCTATAGCTCCTCGATGCATCGGTAGGTCTCATGAGACAACTAGATGTGGAATTGGCCGAGTCCCTTTCCCAATTTGATTTATGGTTTTGGCCGAGGCCTTAATCATTTTAGACGTCTTGGCCGAGGCCGTGACAAAATGTTTCAGAATGTCTGGCATTATACATTCCCTCATTATGAAAGTGGTTATTGATATTTCATGTGATTATTAGTCTAGTAGAATATCCATGTGAGTAAGTTATGGCATCATTTTATTTTAATTTTTCCATATTATGCTGAAGTTCAAGTTCAATAAGGTTTTTGTTTTAGTTATACATTGCCTTAAATGCTTATGTTTTCTTATGAACGTTTCCGCTATATTGTTATCCTTACGGAGCATTTGAGCTCACCCCTTTAAATGTTTTATTTTTCCCAGGATGTGAAGAAGTGTATTATGACTGACTTTCAAGAATAGTCAGTGAGGATATGAGTGTGGACTAGGGAGACCATGTTATTGTAGTTTTCATTTTTATGATGTAATGTAATGTTTATGAATGTATCTAGTGTTTCCAAGGCTACTAAACTAATCGGTCTTTCGAGACGTGATCTTTTGTGATCATGCCAATGTTACGAAGTAATGCACCGACTCTGGGAAGCTGGGGTTGGGGCGTTACAGTTGGTATCAGAGGCAGTTTAGTACTAACCTTGGAAGCTATATTTAGATAAACTCTGATTAGAGCACATAGCCCGAAGATAGACTTTAAGGATTAGTATAGAAGAACTTCCTAGAATTTTGGTATTATAGAGATTTTGTGAGTTTTCCGAGCAATACATACCTGTCTGGATACGAGCAGGTAGAGGCGGATCTGGCACAGATGTACCTAGGGGTAAAACCCGAAAACACCGCTTTGAGCTAGACTCGAATGGGAACAGGTGCACGACAACGGGCCTTGCTGCACTCTTGGTTACGACACTCCCGGGGGATATGCTTAGGATAATTCTCATTTTCTTTACAAACCACTAATAAGGGTTATGAGTATATACATTCTCAAAGAATTTTTTTTATGGTTATGGATTATATCCATAAATAGTTCAATTAGTATTTAGTGTTTTACAAGTATGGAATTATGTATTTTATTTCATAAACTAATCTAGTTTATGCCATTGTTTAGAAATGGAACCTAGTGGAAGGAATGGAAACCGTATCAATGCACGCACTCCATGTAGGGATTGCCCTCCTGCTCAAGATAATTATTGTGGATCTGGAGATACAACTGGTGCTGATCAACTTATTACCAAACTGGGACAACTCACTCAGGTTATGAATAATAACCTTACTCGTATGGAGCACCCTGATCCGCAACGTGGAGGATCAATGTTAGACCTCTTAATGAGGGAACAACCACCAACATTTAATGGGGGTACAAATCCGTTAGTAACTGAACAATGGATAAACTCCTTAGAGAAAATATTCCATGCCTTGGGGAGTAGCGAAAGAGAGAAGGTTATCATGGCAGTTTACCGCCTCACTGGAGATGCCGATCAATGGTGGTCATTGATTCAAAATACAAAGGAATATGATGACGTATCGAATATGGAATGGAGGGGGTTTAAAGATATTTTATTAGAAAAATACTTTCCTCATGACCATCGAGCAGATATGAAAAGGCAATTTCTGAGTCTGAGACAAAAGGAGGATGAGAATGTCGCAAAGTATGAGGCCAACTTTTCAAGGTTGGCGAGGTATGCTACAGATTATATATGTAACCCAAGAGGTAAGATTGATCATTTCTTTGATGGGTTAAAACCATTTCTCCGTAGAGATTTAGTATCACAATCTTTCTCAACATACGAAGATATTTTCTCATGTGCTATCAAGACAGAAAAGGAATTATCTAAGTCTTATGACAATAAAGTAAAGAAAGAGAAGAAGAGAACGGTAGAACAAGAGATAGATAAAGGGAAAAAGGGAAAGAAGTATTTTCCATTATGTGATAATTGTGGGAATAATCACCCTGGTACATGCCTAAAAGGAATGGGAGTTTGTTATAAATGTGGAGAAAAGGGTCACCAGGCTCGTGATTGCAAGGGAAAGAAAGAGGCTATCAAAGTTGAATGCTACAATTGTAGAGAAATGGGTCATTATGCAAATGAATGTCATAAGCGTCAGGGAAAATTACCTCAGAAAAGGCCAAGGGATCAAGGACAATCTTATGCTGTTACTACAGTTGAAGCAGAATAACTAATGTATTAGTGCTTTTGGACTCATGGATTATATTCTGGTTATTAGAATAATGTGATATATATATATAAGGATTGTACTGCAGTACTTGTTGATTTCAGTAAGGTTTTAATATGATGAAGGTAATTATATTTTTAGTATGTGACAATAAGAGAAACTTTACTTTGTTTGGGGAATCTGATAAATTGATTTTGGAATTAAGAGACCTTTTAGAGATAGTCTAGGTAGAGGTATTTTGGATAACTATAAAGGTTGGAGTGGATTAAGTTGATCTTTGGATAGTATTGTTTAAGATTAAAAAATTTATGAAGATTATTTTTGGAATATTATGATACTATAGTTTTAGGAAAAGGACAACCTGCAGGGTGGGGCATAACCCGTCGCGTCGGACAAAGCTGCAGGAATCGAACCCACAATTATAGTGCGACAAGCCTTTATTTCCTACCACTAGCCTACAGGAAGTCCCTGGTTATTACCAAATAATTTTACTAATCTAAATGGTATGTGTTAACATTTGGAACCTTATACAATTAGGATAAGTATAATATTTTTGAGTTCTATTATCTTTTTGAGTGAAAGGTGAGTTGAAGGTTGAAACTCTAATTGTCAAGCATAAATATATATATACCTATATGTTACTCAATGAATAGATTAATTCTTAAACTTTAGTAAAGGGATATTAAAAAAAAAAATGTTTTATCCTAATACCTTATGTCTTGTTGAACTGATGATATTTTAAATAAACATAGATTGAAGGCTTTGAGGCCCTCAATTTGATAGTTGATTGTGATTGACGGCCTCAATCACTCCCTACAAATATTTACGTTTTTCCTCCAATTATATGTCTCTAATTGCCACCAATGTTCTCCTAATCGAGATCATAATTGGGTGGTGACTTTTTCATTTCCCTTTCCCTCTTATTAAGGCTAAATTTTATTAACCTTATTTCTGATTTGGGTTTTCCACAAAGGTATTTTCTATTTTCAACCTTTTATTTTCAAAGAAAAATTTCAAATTGCGAGGAAGAAATTTATTGAAGGAGGGGAGAATGTAACACCTCGAGCTTCCAAGATACGCTTCTCATTCAATAATGCAATATCTTGCATTGTACGCAACTTCGAGTTCTAAAACACCGCGACTAATCAAAGTAGCCGTTATGAATAGTGAAAATTACTTAAAAACAACTTTTTTAATCAAAATAATTTATAGTGATAAATTATAATATTTAGTGGTTTTAAAGTATAATTAGAATATATTTTTACCATTTTATCCAATGGTGGTCATTAGAATTAATTTAACATTGAAATTGGACATAAACAATTGCCAATCTTTTGATATAAATTGTTTCTTAAAAACACGCTATTGTTGTGACAGCAGGAATTAATTATAAAATTAATTAATGAAACTTATATGTTTGGAATTTTGTAAAATAGACATCATTTTTGAATTCGGAATATCAATTATATCTTAGGGTGAAATTTTGGCCTTATTCTGAAAAACTTCAATTTTTGATGAATAGTGAAACCACTAAGTGGTTGTTAAAAACTGATTTTTCATTAATATTACCACTTCTGTGATTTGATTTTCAAAAATCCGACATACATGGTTGTTATTAAGAAGTAAAATGTGGTTCAATGAGGTTAAAATAATTTTTTGGTGAATAGTAACTTTTAAGTTCTTAATCACGATTAGAGGTAATTAGTGTAGTTTAAGGTAAAAATAATGTTTTAATAATATGAGATGAGCTTGAAACTTGTCCTACTACTATTGGATGAGTCATGGCCGACCAAGACAACCCATGGGTCAACTTGGGGACCCCATGGAGCCACTTTGGTTGGAACATGACATTAATATATATTTATTTAATGTTAAAATTAAATTGACACAAACAAGAGTTGTTTTACTAAAACAGTTTTTAAGTGGGGTTACACAAGTCCAAATTTTGACTATAAATATTCATTAGAAATATAAAAACATTTCCTACATCATAGTATTTTGTTATAATTTTTATACATTAAATGAATTAAATTATTTATGACATCATTATGATGCAGCGATGACCTCATTATTTAACGATTTTAATAAAATGAAAAGATAATGTAAAATCCAAGGCTTACACTTGTCCAAAGACTATTGGATGGGTAGCTTTCAAACCATTATCACCTTAGCCACGAATTATATAAGTGTGGGACCTTTAGAATCTGAAAATCATTGTATAATAATGTAACATTTCAATCTTTCCAAAAGAGCCCCTCCTCTCCTCTTATAAAAGGTCCCCACCTCTACCACCTTATTCACACTTTCAAGCCTTTTGGTTCAGCCACACTCTGCCCAAATACTCTACCAACTTTTCTCCCTTCATCCTAGAAGCATTACTTTAGTCAGAAAGCCATCCTATGGAGTCCTTTTGATCAAATCAAAAGGAAGAACCCGAAGAAGAGGTAACATTTTCATCACCCTCTTTCAAGTTTCTTTCTTCTTCGACTCCCTCTTTGTTTATTATTTCAATTCTAAAATTATAACTCCAGTATATTCTATATACTGTGATGTTATTATAAATATGGAACAACCATATTCAGTATTCTACCCATCATTTGAATGGAATGTCACCATACGTGCGTACGTACGGCTTACCGTCTCCACGTCGTGGTGTAATTGTTATTCAATATATTATTATTTAGATGGGTATAATAATGATATGTAATTCATGTAAATAATAAATATAACATGATAATGATTCTGTATATATGATATACTATCCAAATATATATTATTTTAATATCAAAATAATGATATTGTCGCTCGTGCGTACGTACGGACTACCGTCTCCACGAACGCGATGAGATTCATTCTCCATCGTATCCATTCAAGTATAATTATCATTTTATGATTTAAAAATAATGTTTAAGGGAATGATATCATTATGGATATGAATAAGATACAACCTATCCATGAAAAACACGACTTACGTAACAAAACATATAAAAGAAAACGAGTAAGTTAACACCCGAAACAACGATAAATCTAAGATATTGTTAACAGAGCAATGTTAAAAGATCATATATGATATCATATGAATGTATATGATTCTTGTATAATTTAATAACAATTATTTCACCATTATACAGGAGGTTAACCTACCCCAACCAAGGAAAAGTACAAGTTAAGGGTTTACTTCACAACCTCTTCATTATCCAAGGTTGTTTATACATAATTATCTACTGGGACCTCGTTATCATCCACATCCATGTTTCTTAAAAATGTCTTTCAAAACATTTTTACTATTAAATGGAAAACGGGTTAAAGTCATTTATACTCTTATACGTTTTTGAAAGGAATCTTACCGTCGTTTTCCAAACAATGTACTTTTTGACCTTTTTGACAAATTTAAGGTAAGAATGTTTTTTTTAACTTATACGGCGGGTGTGGCTATTTTCCGCCATTATAACTTCGTCGAAGCTTACCTTACAAGCTTATAATAATATTTTCAAAGTAAATTTATTATTTTATAATTATGGGACTTTTAAATGATTTAAAAAAAAGAGAGATATTTCTCTCAAATAGCTTTGATTTCATCCATGTCAACATCCATTGATGGGTTTTAAGTTTATTTGAAATTGATTTATGATACAAAACTTCCATTGAGCATTTTGTGAAATATTTGACTGTGGATGTGTTATTTTTTATACCATCCATAGTTTATGGAGAAACTGTTGACATTTCGTATGCTAGTTTTAATACGAATATTTATGTTATGTTTAAACCCATTCTTATGAGGAATGTATTGGACTTAATAAGTGATGGGTGGAGCCCGCTATAGCTCATCGATGCATCGGTAGGTCTCATGAGACAACTAGACGTTGAATTGGAAGAGGCCCTTTCCCAATTTGATTTGTGGTTTTGGCCGAGGCCTTAATCATTTTAGACGTCTTGGCCGAGGCCTTGAAAAAATGTTTCAGAATGTCTGGCATTATAAATTCCCTCATTATGAAAGTGGTTATTGATATTTCATGTGATTATTCGTCTAGTAGAATATCCATGTGAGTAAGTAATGGCATTATTTTATTTTACTTTTGCCATATTATGCTGAAGTTCAAGTTCAATAAGTCTTTTGTTTTAGTTATACATTGACTTAAATGCTTATGTTTTCTTATGAATGTTTCCGCTATATTGTTATCCTTACGGAGCATTTGAGCTCACCCCTTTCAATGTTTTATTTTTCCCAGGATGTGAAGAAGTGTATTATGAATTACTTTAAAGAATAGTCAGTGAGGATATGAGTGTGGACTAGGGAGACCATGTTATTTTAGTTTTCATTTTTATGATGTAATGTAATTTTTATGAATGTATCTAGTGTTTCCAAGGCTACTAACCTAATCGGTCTTTCCAGACGTGATCTTTTGTGATCATGCTAATGTTACGAAGTAATGCACCGACTCTGGGAAGATGGGGTTGAGGCGTTACATTTAGTGTAGTTCTAAGTGAACAAATATCAATGCTGATTCAGAAATGCGATGTATATCTCTTGCTCTTTGAGAGTCATGGAGAAACTAATCAGAGTAGGATGCAGGTCTTCTTATATTCCCAAATTTATCTACTTGAGTTCATCGATGGTGGTGGAAGCACCTTCCTCAAATGAAGGAGGGGAATTTCTGAGGTCATCTCCATATTCTTCTATCTCTAAGTATGTAGATATATATCAAGATGAAGTTGGAAATGTGAGGGAATATCTATCACTATCAAGGTGAGAGAGGCCGTGGTAAGAGACATCATCATTCCCTACTTCCTGAGTCATTGCAGAGAGATTCGGAAGATGATTGTATTTTATGTTGTCACTGGGGACAGTAGGGGCTTGGACCTCTGGGACTAGATCTGTTACCTTGACTAGATTTATGGGGAGAACATAGTCATTGTTGAGTATATTCCATGGATACATAGGCACGGTCCCCAGGACATTGGTGTTGCAACCTGTGTATCGTCATCTACCATTGGGTTCTTGGATCCCATTTTATTGATATCTGCTTTAGAATATGTGGCTATAAATGTCTCTAAAGGGGTGCTATCACCATGTAATATGATGACTTTTCCATCAATGGGGTACTTTAGACACTGATGGAATGTTTATGGTACCATCAGGTGGCTATGGAGTTAGGGCTTTCCAAGTAGAACATTATATGCAGTGTCTTGCAAGATAACCATAAACTCTACATCAGATGTGAGTTACCCAACCTGAGCATCAAGCTTGATCATCCAAATATGCCTTTTCTCACTCTTAACACACCCTCAAATGGTCATACTTGTGGGAGAAAAATCCCTTTCTCTATATCCTAAATTTCATAGGGTTTGGACCAGGATGAGGTTTATCCTGGAACCATTATCAATCAGATACCTTTGGAAATTGACATTATCAAGTTTTTTCAAAACATATTGGGGCTTGATGTCCCCTTGGATGACCTCTTACTGATCATGGTCAGTGAATGAAATGGCGACATGGAATTATAATGACATAGTATCCACTCGATACACCTCACCTTCAACGACTTAAGTCTCGAACTCTTGTGAGCTCCATAGGGCCTCAATAAGTGCATCCCTAAGTTATTTTGATAGATGAAGGGCATTGAGGAATGGGGGCTTGGTTGGGACTCCTGCCAACTATTTCAAAACATTGTAATTTTGTGCTCTAAGTCAGCACTTCCGGATGTGGGGTTTCATATAGACATGCAAATTAGAAGTCGAGGAATTTGAGGTGGATGAGTCTTTTTATTGCATAGAGGCTGAGAGAGTATCTTCTTCCAGCGGTTTAGGTTGTTATAGACTTCCCCATTGTCTAGGTTGATTAGATTATAGAACCCACACTATGTGTTCATGCAAGAAAATTGGGTTCAGGTGACCACTAGAGGGTTCTAGGAGTCATCTTTGACTATTTTGATCCTTCTGGAGTGCTTTCCCATGGTTCTCAGTTTCATATATATTCACCATGTAGACATTACCAGAATATTGGGTATGACCATGTCTGTGCTGTCCCCTATACCTTCGGTTCTAGTGCATGCAACCTCTCGTTCCCCAGTTATATACAATAAAATCTTTCTTTGGGGAATATTCATCATCATAGAATGGTTATTCCAAGTGCATCATATTGAAAGAACCAAATATAAACTCTTAATCTGATGAGGATTTTGTTCAGTGAGGCGGTGACCATGTTCTGTATGTTGCAGGGAAGAAATCCGCAAGAGTTAGAGCTTGTTTCAGAGTAGAATATGACTCCTCCCGTTATGTTTCATTCATATTTAGGTGGTCACTCCAACCATTGGGAGGAATATTTGATGTCACCTTCTTGGGCGGTGGATCTATTGTGGGTCTATGCAGCTGTGCTCTCAGGGTTTCATGAGCTCAGTCAACTGTTTTTTGAGACATCGAGTTGTAGAATTTTTGCACACACATGGTTGGGAGATTATTCCAATCACCATATTCTTTTGAACGGGTGATGGTTATGTAAGAAACATGCTATGTGAAGTTATCTAGTACCACCTTTTCAGAATTGACCGTGCCTTGAAGGACATCTTTGAAGATAATGGAATCCTGGATATTATGACCCAGCCTTATATGGAAAAGACAGTAGTCGGGATGGTCGGTAAGGATGACCTCCTCGAGCCTCCTGGGCTGCAGAAGTGTGAGTAAGTTATTATCCATGGCTATCAAGAAATAATTGGGGACTTGTTAATTTCGTAAGGAGTATTCTTAATTCATATGTTCCTCAAATACCGGGCGACCCTGATTTCTCTGTACTTCTGGCCGAGGGTGATTCTTTGGCTGTCACCACTCTAAAGAGGTGTTGCGAAGTATGGGACATTCCTAGGTACTTGGATAGGTACCACTTACATCTTGAGAGTGATAGCCGCAACTTCTACTTTTCTTGACCTTTTTCCCTATGCTGGGGGCATTAATTGATGTTTATATTGGGTTCGATGAATGGTATCTTCAGGATGTTTTGATGTTTATGTGAACTCACATAACTCACCTAGATACTTCATTGAGTCCAGAGGTGTCTGCAACTCATCCTGGAGATTTTCATCACTGAGATCCAATAGTTTCTTCTGTGAGAGAGGTATGGTGAGCGAATAGGTTAAACCTTTCCATCTCGTTATGAAGTCACACACCCTCTCATTTTCACATTGCTTGTAGTTTGTTAGGTCGATGACCATAATTTTACTTATTTTGGAACTAAATTGATAAAGGAACTCATGACAGAGGACTTCCCATCCTACAGTGGATCATATTGATAGAATGTTATACCAAACAAAGGCTAGCCCTATCAGAGTCCGTGAAAAACACCTCAACTTTGTTTCCTCCTATTGATCTCGATGACCCATCATCACCCAAAATGGGATATGAAGTGTGTGAGATGTTATTTGGGATCACCCACACCATCAAAGTTATAGAAGGTAGGATTTCAAAAATTGGGTGGAGGCATAACATCATCCACACATTCGGGATATGGCTTTCTCTCAGGATGCACAGGTGTGCTTTGACATTCCATGGCTTCCATTTGAATAGCTAGGGACTCGATGATATTAAACAACTTTTGGGGGATTGTTGTATGATTTTTCTCCCATATATAGAAGTGGATGAGGGTTGATGATGTGGCCCTGCCTATATCTCCCACTGATTTTCGATTCGCCCCGAAGACTAAATGATTGCCTTGAAGAGGGAGAGTCTGTCCCTGCAACGGAGGGAAGCCATGATCATTTTTGACTTACTCATTTATATAGACTGGTTTCCTGTATCTGGATCCATTCTGATGCACAAATGAAACTCTTACTGGTGGATCAACAATAGGAGGGATAATATCCATCTCTTCCTAAAGACGATACCCAGTGGGAATATTTTCCCTAAGTAGATCCTTGTTGAGTTGTCTGAGAGATTGCATCTCACCCACATAGCATGAAAACTATTCCTCCATGGATTTAATATCAAATATTCTATTTTGTAATCAGGATGTAGCTACACATTTACCTTTTTCATTGTAAGGGTTTTGTAGGATAGGTGGCAGCTCATTATTCAGAGGTGTCACACTCGTTTTTTTCTTTTCATGTATTGGTTTTGATCCAATTCATTGAAAATCCCAATCCTTTTACTAGGTTTTGGGTGATATTAATTTGGATTATTGAACGGCAATATATGTCTAATAATACTACCATGGGTTCCCCATAGTTTTTTTTGGGAGTTTTGGAGAAAAGGGTGGTTACTTCATGATTTGAGAAACTGTGAGCCCATTTCCATATTTAAAAACAAAATTTGTTTCTTTTATAACTCCATAATTTTTCAACATTTTTCACTCATTCCAATTCCAAATTGGCCAAAACTAACATATTCAAACCACCATATCCTTTTGGAACCATTAAGAATTAATAATCATGGTTAATTTGGGTTACTTATTTAGGTATTGGGCTATCCCGTGGTCCCATTTCCAGTTTTACAAAAATAATTTGTTTCTTTTATATCTTATTCATTATTTAATAATTTTAGGTGATTCCACATCCCACTCGAAGAAAAAATCCCTATATTCACCAAAATTATTTATTTTTCCTTTTTGGAGCTCATTTTCATCGTATATTAAGGCAAAAGTTCTCATGGTTCCTCAAATCGTCCAGATTTGAGAAGGTAAAACGTTTCATCCATAAATCATTAATTTATTACTCTTTCCCCACCCAAATTTTTTTCCCTTGGTTATTTTAGACATAATTAGAGAATAAAATGAGTTTAAATCCATTACCTATCCTCTAAGAGTGTGGATATAAGGGAAGACGAAGAGTTTTCTAGTTTCCAAGGTGAGATTCCTTCTCCTTTGTTCTCCCTCTTCCTCCTCTTTCCATTATTTCATGTATATTTCTTCTCCCATGGTCATGAAAGACCTATGGTTATGTTTTGGAATGATTTTTATGGGGTTATATTAATTTATGTATTTTATTCATAGTTTTAGTGTTTATAAACTCACGACGGGTGATTTCGGTTGTGCGTTTCCATTCCGCTATGGATTTGAGGTAGGTTTCCCATTTTTCTTGACATTTTTACTGAAGATACATCTATTTAATTCTATTTTAATCTTCCTTATACTAAGAAAATTGTAATTTATACATTGGATAATTTTTTTGGTGTGCCAAGTAGTGGTTAAAACCTTGTTTTTGGTAAAGTGATGTAGTTTTGTTAAAACGACGCACACCACATGTTTTTTCAAATGATTTCTTAGCTTCCGCATCTGGGTTGTGGTATTTTGAAAATGGTTAAGTATCTTGAATAAATTTATGTCATGACATTGATGTTTTATTCCTTTTTGTGTGATTAAAATGAATTGTTTTGTTAAAAAAATTCATGCTATGTGTTCGGTAAGTTTTCCAGTTGGATTTTATGTGTTGAGTGTGGTTTAAAATGTTTGGTTTGGATTTATAATCATATTGGTAGCAGGAAAATAAATTTTATTTGGTTCCTTATGTGGATTCCAATCAGGTTTTGGTTTTTGTAAAGAATGTGTGTTGGTTTTAAGGTATTTTGACATGTGTTGCTAATGGAAGGCTTGTTTGGAACTTTTATAAAAAAGTGTTGTGCAATGGACAAGCAATATGAATATTTTCAAGGTGTTTACCATTTATTTTAATATTAAAATCTTGGGTTCTCACATCTTTATTAAATTTGGTATTTGTGGCTTTTAAAAATTCCGGTTTGGTAAAAAATTTTAAAGTCCCGTTTGGCCTTTCCTAATAAAAATGAAGAATGAGTGTTTTACATGTATATATCATGTTTTATCAATTGGGATTGTTTTATGGTCTATGAAATGATTTTATTAAATGTTTTTAGGGCTTCCAAATATGGTTGGGTATGGTTTTTTTGTTATTTTATCCTTAAAAGAGTGTTTTTGAATGAGTTTTATGTGCAAATCCTCACTACACTCTTTGAAATTGTTTTATGAAAATTTTAAGTGGTTTATTGATCCGTGAAAGAAATGTAAAGCATGTTTGTGGGATGTTTCTGTGTTTATGGTTTGGTAATTTAATTTTGATGTGGAAAGTGTATTTGATAATATGTGTAACTTGATTGAGCACTAAAGGTAATCTCAGGTATCTATGTGGGCAGACATGTACTAGTATGCTAGTGATCCTGTGGGGTTTGGCCCCTATTTCACATAGCAAGTTTGACGATGAAAAAAATAACTAAAATATGATGATGATGTTGTTGGAGGAAAACTAGTTTATGGGTATGATCCCTACTAGTGGCTCATGTGCATGAGAACATATATTTATTATGGTTACCTTCACCGAGATACGAGGTACCTAGGGCTCACAAATAACTACTACCTAGGGGTGTTCCCGTGACTTATGCTCATTGGCTATTTTATACTCACCATCAGCATAAAATGTTCTTAGTTGTAAATTAAGTAGTGTGTGTGTTTTATTTAAAATTTTACCTTATTTATAGTATCCCTCTTGAAAAATATTTTTATTTTGAAGTTGCACCTCTTTGAAAATTGTTACTAGCATTCTTGTTAATAAAACATACAACTTTTTATCTGGTAAATTTTTATAGCATGAGACCTAATTTATAAAACATACCTTTATATCTTGTATTTAAAACAATAAATTTATGTTTCTTTTATTTTAAAGGAAGTTCATTAGGAATAGAATATTTGGATAACCTATTGAGTTTTAATACTCACGCCTATAGTATTCTTATGTTTTTAACCCTTATGCAGGTTTCAGCTTGAGTTCGATCACCTTGGGAGATGTGTGTTCATTGTGTTGGAGAGTGACCAGTTGGGTCACATGGAGTTAATTGTTTTTCCGGTTTGGTTGGTTGAGTTGTTATTTTAGTTGTACTTTTGGTTTCTTGTACAAATAATGTTCAGTTCATTTTTTTATTTAAATGTATTTTGTGATGTTCGTTTCTTTTCGTTGTTTGTTTGATTGTTTAAATTTGGGATAAATCGATCCCTTGTGTACTCTACTGACACCCTCAGTGCTTGTCTCTATCCTGGGAGGATCAGGAATTCTTCTCAGGACTTGTCACAGATCGACCTGTGTGACCGGTTCTGGGTCGACTCGGGCTGGTTCGTGACAAAATAGTATCAGAGGAGGTCGGCTCTTAGCAGACCTTTATTTTTAGAGTGCCCATTTTATTTTGGGGATGTCAAGGTAGATGGAGTAGGATTGTTGGGACTTGAGGGGTAAGTGCGGGAAGAGTGTTGTGAACTCTTTCTCGTTCTAATCCTCAGGTTTCCACGGGAAGTCAGATTTTATTAGTGTCATTTGTTCTTGTTGATTGTTTGATGTTGGGATATGACAAGGGGAGTCTGAATAATGGCCTCTATAATATCGCAGGTCCTGGAAAGAAATTTGGAGCTGGGGCATGGTCCTAATAAGTCCCTCCGTGTTGGTGTTGTGTTTGACATATGGCAACCAACCATATGGTCAAGTCCCATCGACACTAGTTCCCTTTTGTGATTCTCTTGGACCATTCTTAAATTATGAATTTTTGTTTTGAAAATACTTCTGTGAGAATTGTGGAAATTATTTTTAAAGGAAGGATTGGATTTTGAAAAGTAGAAAAGGGGTTTTTAAAAATTAAATATAATAATGGTTTTGGAAGGCTGTGTTTTTGTGAAACATTTTATTAGGAGGAAGTGGAAATGATTTAATGGTATTGGATTATCCCTAATCTAAACTTGTGTTTTGTTGGAATAAAATATTTTGAATGTGTGAATCATTTTAAGGTTATTATGAATCTTTGTTTTAAATGGGGTGTTTTGGGATGTTGAAAAGTGTTTGAATATGATGAATTGGTTTTGAAAATTGGTTTTGAGAGGTTGGTGTTTTCCTAGAAAGGGTATTGGTATCAATGGCCATCAAATTATGAACAGATACCTTGCTGAATTTTAGAAAATGGGAAGGGTTTTTTTGGAGTAGCTTGGTTGTTTTGAAAGTTGTAAAAAAGAAAAGGGTTAGGTTTTAAGAAAATGGTTCTTGATGAAGTGTGGTTAGTTTTGTGAAATATGAAAAGGGTTTTGACTTGGTGGTTATTGTTCATTTGGAAGGTACATTATTTTTGGAATGATGTTATTTTGTTTTAGCCTTTGGTGTTTTCATGGGTTCTCACATGCATGGTTTTATTGATACCTGGAAGGATGGCCTATATGGCATGGAGTTTGGGTGCCTGGGGTGTCATGAAATGTTCATGTGAGTGATACTTGATGAAACACCATTGGTGAATGTGGAAATCCACCAAGTTAGATTTTTTTTAAAAGTGTTTTGAGATGAAACATTAAGGAATTTGTTTATAAACCGATGGTTATGTGGCTAGTTTTTTCAATGTCTTAAAAGTGTTTTTTATTTAATATGCTTCCTTGTGATCTGGAAGTAATATTCTTGTTCTGTAGTGAGATAGGATCTTATTGGTGTCTTATTTTTGGAGTAATGTTCAGTGGGCTTCTAAAGATATGTTGGATTTTTTGATGTGTCCATGGATAGTTCTCCGTTGGAAAAAAATCATTTTGATCAAACTAAGGATTCATTTCAAATGTTAAATCCACCTTTTCGGATGATGCCTCATCTCATTTGTTGGAATAGAGAGCTATTTGAAATTGATTTAAAGTTCTTCTAGATTGTGATAATTATTTTTTACATAACAGTTGTTTTTGGTGATGTTGATGTGTTTTTCCATATTCCTTGTCCATTCTGCTCCTCATTCAGAGTGAGAGAGAATTGTGCTATGTATCTATGAGTTACTATTTATATGAAGGTGTGTTGTTGAGCAAGTGAGTTTTTTTTGAGTGGTGTGATCCTTATCACCTGAATACGGTGCAGAAGATGCTTCAAGAATCAGGGCTCCAGCCATAGGCCTCAGAGTGAAGCTTTTCACACAGTCATGAAATCACCTGAGGTGTAGAGAGCTCGACTAGGCTCCTACCTCCACCATTTTGGTAAGTTAGTTTCTAATCTATTGTGTTTCCTCATCACTATAAATTTACTCTTGTCACAACGAGTGTGGTGGACTTACCTCTCACATAGTGTCTATGGTTATGCCTTCATGGATGTGAGTTTCTGATCAATGTCCCTGTGTGGACCGCCTATGTAAATCAGGTGCAGTCTTGGTTTTACCAGTTCATAGGCGGAGTGTGTTGGGTAGTTACTTTTTTTATTTTATGGTTTTAGTGGCCTAATGAATGGGTCCCCTTCCCTCCCCTCCCTGAGTTGTGGAGGTCTAGATCCGTGCAAAATGTGTTGGCCCAGTTCTTTTCCCCTCTGTTTGGGAGTGGGGGGTTTAGATGTTCATGTTGTAACCCTTTTAACATGGTTTTGTAGGCTGTTGTGGGAGATTTTTGGTGGAACATTTCAAGTTAGGACCAATTCAAGTTAATGGTTAGTTCTTGTTTTTTCGTTGCTAGTTGGGTTCTGATGGTTGGGAGACCCACTGCGGGTCTCGAAGATCATTCTTTTAAGGATTTGTCGGATGGTAGATGTGATTTAATGTTGGGGAGCTCGTTCCAGCCTCCCCCCAAGTCATTGGATTTCATGAGTGAACTTTGGTTTGGGTGATCTTTGGATTCATTGGGATAAGTCCTAACAATCTGGTTCTTGGCTTGGTTGTGGAGGTGGTGGCTTGACCGTTCCGTTGATTCTCAGGAAGTGGTTATGAGTTGGTGTTTTGTTTGGGGAAGAGGATTAAGTTTCATTGATGGTAAATGATATTTACTTGTATTAATAGGTTGTATTATTTTGATAATTAATCCTTAGGTTTTGGTCTTTCAGCTGTAAAGTGTTATAGCTTTATGGGGGCAGAAAGCTTTAATGGTGGGGAGAATTTTCACACTCAGTTTCTTTTCTTTTCATGTCTTGCTTTTGATCTGTTTAATTGGAAATCATGATCCTTTTATTGGTTTTTGGGTGAGATTAATTTGGAGTTTTTAACTTCTATATATTTCTAATAATACTACATGGTTTCTCCATAGCTTTTTAGGAGTTTTGGAGAAAAGGTGGTTACTTCATGATTTGGGAAACCGTGAGCCCATTTCCTAATTTAAAAACCAAGTTTTTTTCTTTTATAAATCCTTTATTTTTCAGAATTTTTTACTCATTACACTTCCCACTTGGAATAAACTTACAAATTCAAACCACCATATCCTTTTGGACCCCTTAATAATTCATAATCATGGTGAAATTGGGTTACTTATTTAGGTATTTGGCTACCCTGTGGGCCCATTTCCAATTTTATAAAAATATTTTTTTTCTTTTATATATTATTAATTGTTTAATAAGTTTTAGTGTTTCCAACTCCCACTAGAAGCCAAAATACCTAGCCTCACTCCCATTATCTATTTTCCTCTTTAGAGCTCACATGTATTGCATATTTGGGAGAAAGTTCTCAGGGTTCCTCAAATTATTCAGACTTGAGAAGGTAAACCTTTTCATCCATAAATAATTCATTTATTACTATTTTACCCCCAAATACGTTTCCCCTAGTTCTTCTAGACCTAAGGAGACCCTTCACTAAGTTTCAATCCATTACCCCTCCTCTAAGAGTGTGTATATAAGGGAAGACGAAGAGTTTTCTTGTTTCCAAGGTGAGATTATTTATCCTTTGTCCTCCCTCATCATCCTATTTCCTTTATTTCATGGTTATTTATTCTCCCCTAATCATTAATGACCTAGGGTTATGTTTTGGAAAGATTTTTTATGTGGGTTATATTCAATTAGGCATTTTCTTTATAGTTTTAGGGTTTATAAACTCACAGTGGGTGATTTCGGTTGTTCGTTTCCATTCTGCCAAGGTTTTGAGGTAGGTTTCCCATTTCACATGACCTTTTTATTTAAGATAAATATATTTCATTCTATTTTCATCTTCTTCAAACTCTGAAAATATTAATTTATGCTTGGGATAATTTGTTTGGTGTTCCAAGTAGCGGTTAAAACCTTGTTTTTGGTAAAGTGTTGTAGTTTTGTTAAAATGGTGCACACTGCGTGTTTGTTCAAATGGTTTCTTAGATTCCAAACTTGGGTTGTGGTATTTTGAACATGGTTCAGTAGCTTGAATAAATTTATGTCATTCGATTTATGTTTTATTCCTTTTTTAGTGCTTAAAATGAATTGTTTTGTTAAAAAAATGCATGCCATGTGTTCGGTAAGTTTCCCAGTTGGATTTTATGTGTCGAGTGTGGTTTAAAATGATTGGTTTAGCTTCATAATCATATTGGAAGTAGGGAAATAAATTTTATTGGGTTCCTTATGAGGATTACAAGAAGGTTTTGGTTTTTATATAGAAGGTTTATTGGTTTTATGGTATTTTGACATGTGTTGCTAATGGACGACCAGTTTGGAACTTTTATAAAAAGGGTTGTGTAATGGACAATCAATCTGAATATTTTCAAGGTGGGTACCAATGTTTTGAATCTTAAAATTGTGTTTTCTCACATATTTATTAAATGTGGTATTTTTGGCTTTGAAAAATGTCGGTTTGGTAAAAATGTTTAATGGCTCGTTTGGCCTTCCCAAAAAACTAAAGAATGAGTGTTTTACATGAATATACCATGTTTCATCAATTGCGATTGTTTTATGGTCCATGAAATGATTTTATTAAATGTTTTTAGGGATTAAAAATATGTTTGGGTATGGTTTTGTTGTGCATTTATCCTTAAAATAGTGTTTTTGAAGGAGTTTTATGTGTAAATCCTCACTACACTCTTTGAAACTGTTTTATGAAACTTTTAAGTGGTTTATTGATCTGTGAAAGAAATGTGAAGCATGTGTGTGGGATGTTTGTGTGTTTATGGTTTGGGAATTGAATTTTCATGTGTAAAGTGTATTTGATAATTTTTGTAACTTTATTGAGAACTAAATGGAATCTTGGGTATCTAGGTGGGCAGACGTGTACTAGTATGCTAGTGATTCCATGGGGGCTGGCCCCTATTTCACATAGCAAGTTTGACGATGAGAACACTAACTAAACTATGATGATGATGTTTTTGGAGGACCACTAGGTTATGGGTATTCTCTATACTAGTGGCTCATGTGCACAAGAACAACTATTTATTATGGTGACCTTCACCGAGATATGAGGTACCTGATGCTCACAACAAACTAGTGCCTTGGGGTGTTCCTGTGACTTGTGCTCATTGGCTATTTTGTACTCACCATCTGCATACAATGTTCTTAGTTGGTAAATTCAGTAGTGTGTATATTTTATTTAAATGTTTACCTTATTTAAATCATCCCTCTTGAAAACTATTTTCATTTTGAAGTTACACCTCTTGGAAAATTGTTACTAGTATTCTTATTTATAAAACATGAAACTTTTTATCTGGTAAATTTTTTATAGCATGGGACCTCATTTAGAAAACATAACTTTATATCTTGTATTTAAAATTTGAAATTGATGTTTCTTTTATTTTAAAGTAAGTGAATTAGGAAAAGAATATCGACTAACCTACTGATTTTTAATACTCATGCCTATAGTCTTCTTCTGTTTTTACCCATTGTGCAGGTTTCATATTGAGTTCGATCACCTTGGGTGATGTCTGATCATTGGGTTGGAGAGTGAACAAAGGAGTCACATGGAGTTAATTTTTTGTTAGGTTTGGTCAGTTGAGTTATTGGTTTAGTTGTACTTTCATTTTCTTGTACAAATAATGTTCAGTTCAATTTTTTTATGTAAATGTAATTTGGGCTGTCTGTTTCTTTTTGTTGTTTGTTTGATTATTTAAATTTGGGTGAAATAATTCCATTTTGTACTATATTGATTCCCTCGATGCTTGTATCCATCCTGAGAGTATCGGGAACGCCTCTTGAGACTTTTTGCGGGCCAACCTGTGTGACCGGTTCAGGGTCGACTCGGGTTGGTTCGTGACAAGAGGTGCTAGATTTTAGACCCTTCTCTGGTTTTAGGTGTGTGCAGCCTCAGTTTGTGCATACAGATCACCCTCCTCTTGGGGTAGATTTTCCATGTTGTGACCTTCAATATTTATTTCATGATCCTCGATGTCTGCTATGTTGACAATGATGATATTCACAGAGGCATGTTGGGCAGTGATGGTTGCGCCATTACTTTTGACGCAACAGGTTGGTTCAACCCTTCTTCCACTGGGGTCATTATTCGAACCCTTATCCATGTTGGTCCATTTTGGATTGTGACCCCAATAGGGTCTAATTTCCTTCATCTTACATTCCTCTCATCTTCGTATATGAATAGTTACTTTAAGGGAGGTTCCAGTCGTGATTTACGAATGGTCCCCAACCAGTAGAGGTCTGTCTTGGATTGGGAGGAACACGTGGAATGACGACCATTGATTTTCCCCTCTCAACCTAGAAAACCATGATTCCGTCCATGGTTATGATGATGATGAAAATTCCCCATTCCCTATAAGATGGGGGTTATTTGAGGCCACAATTGGAATTGAATGGACCAGTTTTTTAGGATCCAATGGTTCCAATGGGGGTTTGATGACTCCTAGGATGAACACAAAGATATAAATGCCCCATACCAATGGGATGGGGTTGATCTGGAATCATCATTGATGTCTCGAGGGTTCCCTAAAGGTATAATGAACCTATGTATGGTGATTGAGATATAAATTCCACCCAATCCTAGGGGGTTGGGGTTTTTTCGCCGCTGTTGTCGATGTCTCCCAAATTTTCACAGGAATTGATGATCCGAGAGGTTTAGGTGGTGGTAGATATTGCCACATATTGATGAGATGGGTTTTCTCATGGATTGATGGTATGGAAGAAGTTACTGTGGCCGATTTTATGCATCATAGTTGTGCTCACATTGGAGTTGGGCGTGACGATAACCCATGATGAGAGCCATTCCTTACAGGAAGTTGTCTTGGTGATCGCAACATCGGTATTAGTGATTGTAATATAGTCTCATTGATTTAGGGGTCCTAGTTTGGAATCTTGTTGGCCATATTCTCTCTCCATTTGTGATGTATGGGAACCATTGAAGTGGGATCATTCCATTGTAGTGACCAATTGGACTGAGCATTACCCGGTCCCTTGATTTCTACAGAGGGTATGACATTAAAGGATGTAATATATGAGGAGTTTTTCTATTTAAGGGGTTCAGAAAAGTGAAATTCTCCAAACTATCCCTATATCCAAATACATATTCAGGACATGAATTTAGAGATCAGCTACCGAAGAGTTGTAATGAAATGGAGGAAAGCATGTAGAATATTTTTGCTGTGATTTTTTGGTTTTGGATCCCGGGCCATGGAGATAACAGCCATGTCCAAATAACAACATATTATCTTGATGGTCTAATGTGAACTTCATATCCTAGATAAGGGAGGTTTCTTGAATTCAGCCGCTAATGAGTATCCCACATATTTTAGCATATATAATGCATGGGATCCCTTTCTAGCTCATTTGGGGTCTTATAGTCAGAAGTAGTGAGGGGAGATAACATGATGGAGATGTTGTTTCTTGAAAACTCTCTCCATATTTTAAATTTTCCCTCCACTTTATTAGGCATACATGACTATATATGTTTAGATAATAGAATATGATTCTAAAGGTTTCCTATTGACGAGAGTGGAGTGCTGTTGGAAGTAAATTTGGAACTATACATCATTGACCCTGACATTTCGAGCACCTCTCTATAAGATGGTTTCAGAGTTTGGGACACCTCTCTATAAAATGGTTTCTAGTAAAGGGGAGGATTTCCTTGTCCATGGGAGATACTTCCCTGGGGAATTTGACCACGATGGATGTTAGGAGTTGGGTCCCTACGATCCATCTTCAGACTTTCATGAGGAGGACTATCATGGTAATTAACGTCTTATACTTTGATGGAAGAGTTGAAGAACCATTTTGGTGTTAATAATGTGTCATGAACTACCTCAAGGACACTAGAATCTAGAAGATTAGGAATATGGGGCATGTTATGCATCATGGTCAGTATATGTCGAGCTTCCTTTTGGAATTTTATAGGGATATGAGCCTGATGTGTGACGGTTGCTGGAACATTCCTATAAATGTATGATTCTGTGAGAGTATGACCCTATAGCTGAGAATATGTTGGAATATTATAATGAGTTGTCTCATTATTAGAATGGATATGATCTATCCCGAGGCATGTTCCATTCTCACCTGGTGACCCTCAGTCTAAATGAGAGTATGATCCCAATCCCGATCCTTTGGAGTATGTTGTTGGTTTTTCTTGGTAGGAGAATGAGCCTACCCAGAGTCATGTCCCTCTCTTACTTGGTGATCCCAAGTTGAATCAAGTACATGATCCTGGTACGAATATGAATTCTCCTCCAGAATATGATGATGGACCTCTGGAATGGGAGAAGGGATATTCACCTCCTTCAGTATTGCATTGGAATGATGTTTGTGTAGTTGTTCATCGAAAAAAGTAGGAATATGCACCTAGATTCTTTTATAAACTAGAGTATGCCAGATAGATTCAATGACAAGAATATGAGTTTGTAATGAGGCTTGTTTCAGTCTCACTTGGTCAGCCTTGGCTAGAATAAGGATATTTTCATGATCCTGGTCCTTTGTAGTATGCCTATGGAATTTTTCGATAGGAATATGATCCTGTACTGAGGCTTGTGCCCGGCTCACTTTGGTGAGCCCGACCAGAATGGGGATATGAACCCAATCATGGGCATTTAGAATATGCCTCTAAAATTATTTTATTGTAATGTACCCCAATCCTGAGACATGTTCCTCTCTCATATACTAATCCTTGATTGGAATGAGAGTATGGGCCCGGTTTGATGATTCACCCTTTTTTGGAATATGCTGACAATCTTCCTAGAAAAGATAAAGAATGAAATATTAATCTGAAGAAGCCACTTATTCATGATGATTAGAGTTTTTAGATTCCCTATCTATAGGTATATGAATATTAACTCATCCCTTTATCTTTAATAGTGGAAAAATATGTCGGTGGTGTTCTTCAGCTGTTGCTAAAATATATTGGAATTTTTGAAAAGTGTGTGTAGGGTTATAAGCCTCCACATTTTCTATATCCATTATCAATTAGAATATATCTTCAATTGAAGTGGTATTTTTCACCCACTTCTTTCCTCCATGTGCCACCAGAATATGTCGATAGACTTCATGCATGTGGGTAGGGATATGTGCCTCCTCCATGCCTAATATAGGAATATGCATGCAGACTTGTTTCGAGCGAGCAGGGATATGGGCCTACATGTTGGTTCCTTTTGGAATATTCTAGAAGAAATCATCAGAAGTAGTTGAGATATGGTCCCTCTCCTAGATATCCATTTCCTTCCACCTCTGATGAGCCTTCCTTGTTGCCTGTGCATGGGCGTTAGAGGCGACAATGTGTCAGGTGGTACTCTCAATAGGCAACTAGTGAGTACCAGTGGGATGATGCTGGCAACGACAATTGACCGATACCCTCCTTGGTGGAACCTAAACAATAAAGGATCCATATTTGGATTCTTGTTCCACATTAATTAGATGATAAAAGTGGTAGTTTTCATGATCTGGGGATAACCCGAAGTGATTGTCTATGGAAACGAGGGCCACACTATTTGCTGTAGTTTTCACTAAGCGATGCGAACTCACTGGTTTCCATGCTTGGAGAACCTCAGAGGCATATTCCATGGTTGGGACTGTACAATATTATTGGTAGTCTCATACCATTGTGTTTACCACCTTCCATTGGAGATATTGAGTAGGTGATATCATTTTGTGACCCGAAGGGGTTGTTGTCATAGGTGATTTACCAGAGAGATTGCTGGATGAAGAAGACATTGTATCAGGTCGGGATGCTTCTATGAGAGTAGTATATGTAGTCACATAGAAAAAAATGAAATAGGGTTACTGATTTGTGCAATATCATAAGCATGATGTCCTCAATTATATATGCAGGGTTAACACAATTTTCATGTTTTTCTAATCTGGCCATTCTACTTGCATGGACTTGTCAATATGAGGATGGACATATAGAAAACCCGGTTATAGAGGATAAACAAAAGATCATGTTGGTATTACTTCTTTGTTTATGTATGGGTGAAAAAATGTGTCATAATGCATGAATATCCTATCATTTCAGAGATTCACGTCGGTTTCACCATTTCTATTTGCGTATGGGGGAAAATGAAATTTCTCGACGGAAAATAACCTAATCATTTGTTATTGGAGATATTTTATGTCAGGTTCACCATATCTATTTGTGTATGGTGGAAAACAAAATTACTCGATGGACAATAACCTAATTATTTGTTATTGGATAGATTCAGGTCCAGTACACCATTTTGGAAGCGTATGGGGAATAATGAAATGGACTAATGGAAAATAACCTAATCATTTATTACTGAAGAGATTCATGTTAGGTTCACCATTACTGTTTTGACGAGAAAGAGACGACCAGGGAAAACCTCGCTAAGGAAAGCTTGGTTGGGCCAAATTGTTGATTGTGGGGGATTTGACCTCTTGCGCAATCATTAACATATGATCATTTTCATTCTTAATGGAAACTCCCCATAGTTCCCTCATACATAACTAAGTATGAGCCTAATTTCTAAAGGCAGGTGTTTCGTTGGGGTTTCAAACCCAATGAAACTTAGGGACTCACATTGGTCTAGAGGATGGAAGGTTGGGCTCATGACACCTTTATGGGAGAAATTGTTGCATACTCTGAGAATATCTTATAGATTTAAGATATTTTATTGAATCTATTCATAATCCTAATATGGGACCGGTTACCCTAACATAACGACAGTAGGTTAATTCTTCTTATATGAAATAGAAATGGAATCTCATTGATGAACAAAGGAGGGGGGGTCCCATTAGTGAATACATCTATATGTATCTAAGGTTATCTATCAATTCTCAAGTAATGAGTAGCTTCTTTATATGCTAAATATATATAACCAAGTACTTAGGAATTTTCTACCACACGGGGATGTGATTAATATTCTAAGGGGATTGAGCCATTATGAGGCATCCTACGTATCCAGGTTATTGTAGGAATCAAAACCCTTTTAGTTTGTTTCAAATTGTGTAGTTTAACATTGGGAAGAAAGGAATTGTATAGTTTCTCTGGGACACTAGGTGTTTAAGATTGAGTTTGGGATGGATGTCCTACATATCCCAATTATAGAGAGAATCAAAGTTTTCATAGTTAATTTATTTTCTCAGTCCACTGATGGATGTGGTAGAGTGATCAATCCATGGTAATTATTGGGTCCCAATGGTTTAGATTTCGATTATATAATAGGTCTTTCATCAGAGTATGGGTTTATTTGAGTTGGGGTCTTAAAAAGGCATCCTATATATCCTGATTATGGTAGGAATCAAAGTTCTCGTAGTTCATTCACGCCCTTGGGACTGGACCCAAGGTTGATGCCTTTGTGTTGAGGCATATATATAATTCCAATTATCAGGGCTTACATGTTGAAATTTTCCTAGTGGTTGGAGATTCATGTGGAAAATGATATGACTATTGTAACTCCCTATGATCACATGTTCTATGATTGGTTTGAGAAACAAGGGATGGAAAGTAACTTGTCTCACTATACATGGGTGTGGGGCTTATACCCTGGGAAATCCCTAAGAATATTTTCTTATAGATATCGGGCCTCAGTGAGGCATCCTACATATCCTGGTTATAGAAGGAATCAGATTCATCATAGTTCATTTGATCGAGACTTACACAGTGAGGATGCCCTTATCATTGTAGAGACTTATAGTGCAAATGATATGATTATTGAAACTCTCTAATCCCACACGAGCTATGATCATTTTGTGAAATAAGGGATGAAAAGTAATTAATGTCATTTCTTGTGGATGTGGTGCTTATGTGCGGGTACTTCCCTTTTAGTGGTTGATATAGAGCTTAGGCCTCGGGGAGGCATCATACGTATCCTGGTTATTATAGGAATCAGAGTCCTCTTAGTTCATTTTTCAGGTCTTACACTTTAAGGTTTCCCATGTCATTGGGACATATCATATTATGTCATTGGTCAGGTCATACACTCTAAGGTTTCCCTTGTGAGTGGGTCTTACACACCAAGGAAAAACAATTTCATCATGTCCTGAGATGACCTTGCTGATTAGGGCATATTTTATTATGTTGATGATTATGGCTTACACTCCAAGGTTTCCCTATTGATTAGGGATTACACACCGAGGAAGAACAATGTCACCAAGTCCTAGGATTCCCTATTGATATGGCATGTTTTTCTAGAGGGTGTCACATAACCTAGCTGAATTTCCATAGAGGGAAGCATGAGTCCTGGATGATTCACTCTTGAAGCCTTTGCATGACCCTGATTGACATGTCTAGAGGATGCCACATGATCCAACTGACATACCCATGTGCCATCACAGGTATTGGCTGACACATATAGAGGGAATCATGAGAGTCATTTGTAATATGTCTCGGAGGTTGCCGTATGTAACGACTAACATGTTTAGAGGGCATAATGAGACCTAGCTAGCTTTTCTATAGGGTTTTGTGAGAGCGAGTCATCATGTATGAGTGCTACCATGACACTCAACATACACGAGTGGGTACCATAATATAAGTTAGGCCACATGTCTGAAGGACATCACGAGACTTGAACGACGAACCTAGAGGGTTTCACGAGACTTGGGTGGCATGCCTAAGGGGCACCATATGAATTGATTTGACATGTCCATAGGAAATCACATGACCCAAATAAAATACTGAAGGAGCACTGAGAGATCTGGGAGACATGTCCTAGTGCAGTCACATGTTGTTGATGGTTTATGTGAAGCGAATGAGGGTCATCAAACATGTTCTTCACCTAATTATTCCACATTTTATCTTTGTTCTAGACTTTATATTCTGAATGCCTTATATTTATTCAGTGCTAGTTTATTTTAAGTCTCACACAATCTAGCAGATGTGTGTGATGTCTTTCATGTTTCCTACATAATTCCTTCACATGATCTATAAATGATCATAAGAAGTGATTCATGCAAGTCACATGATTTCTATGGTGGTTCCATGGTCCTTTACATTATGGGAATCTATTTTGGTTATGATATTAGCCTCTTTGAGAAATCCACTATAGTGCTGGTGTGATGCTTCAAGAGTTCGTCTATTCATGTAGAGCTGAAGATGAATTTATTTCATGATGGGGTGGATAATTTATAGGTCACACCAACCTAATTTTTTCCTGCTTTTCATGGTGTATCTCACATGGATCCAGGCTAGAGTCACTGAAGGGCTCTAACTCCATGCGTCTTTGTGAGTCTCTACCATGGATTGTGCTAAGAGAACTGCCTCATTTTCAGTGACCATAAGACTACTCCATGAATGCCCCATTTATCAGATTATTTCTGATTAATGGGGTCTTGCATGATCTTGCGGTCCTTCCAGTGGACTTTCATAGTGTCACATTGACATGTCTAATGGCCTTTTCAAGATCAAGTCACCTATTTAAAGGAGTTTTTGTGATCTAGGATGACTAGTCCAGAACATTTCATGAGATAAGGATGGCTTGTCTAAGTTCATCATGAGACTGTGCTATAGAATTCCTCAGCATGTAAAACATTTTACAGCTAAGAGAGGCTACATCATCTTTTTATTTCATTTTTTTATTTTCCAAAGTTCGGGAGTCATGCGAGATTTCATGAGTAATGTAAGAGAAAATTAATCTACTACTTGATGATGCATCACGTGACCAAAAATGGTCCTATAGAGATGCATGATAACTTCAGGGAAAAATCCATTCTTTTGTCCTTAGGGAGACAAAGGGGGAGCATAATGTTTCTTAGACAAACCCGAGGTGATTCATGCAATGAAGATGATAAGTCAAAGGGATTTCATAACCTTCAACCACTGATTATCCTTGAGGGTTCCACATGATCAATATGTCACCTTTCGATGGCGTGCATGCCCTATCTTGGTCGACCTCCCTACTTTCTTATGGCACGTCACATGATCAGTGTTGGATCTCACGACAATGTGTAGACATTTTCAGGGACAATCGATTTTCTCTCCATTGTTGTGTTGTGTATTAAATGATGAATCTTGACATGACATGAAAAAATGTCAAGGATAGTCACTTTTCTCTGCCTTGATGTGTCGCGTATTCAATAATGAATCTTGAGACAACATACATACATTGTTAGGGACAATCACATTGCTTGAATTTGATACACCGCATGTTCAATGATGGATCTCACGATGAAACACATAAATTTTCAAGGACAATAACTTTTTTATCCTTTTATATGTTATGTGTTCATGGATATATGATTCCATAGTATGACCATGGGTGTTGTCATGTCAAGGTCATATGTAAAAGGGTGCATGGATAGTGATGTAAGATATCACATAAATGTTGTAAAACCCAATCTCATGACACATGTACATGGAATATTTATCCTCTTCACATGATGACATGAATCGCGTTTTGGAGATTCTCATGCACTCATTATCATTGAATGTGTGTGGTGTGTAATTCAATTGGATTGACATGGTGCATCACGTCTTGAATTTTATTCATGCTCGAATTTTATGGAACATCAATTAATTTTTTTAAGACTTTATCATTGACAATATCCAAGTCATTGTCCACAATTCATCACATAACCGAGTATGCAGTTATCTAAACTTACCCTAGGATGATGTGGGACCATGATATGTTCATGGATCTATGTTAGCATGGATGAGTATATACCTGAGTATCTCTTCGCATGATAGCATTTGAAATTCTTATTTACATCTCAGGAAAGTGACCACATAGTCTTGAGTGCACGTGAGATTCTTCACATAACCCTTATACTGGCTCACACAAGATCATTCGTGTATTGCATACATAGTATCATGATTCCCTACTTTTCATAGAAAAAAAGAGTAATTTTCTACCAAATATCAGTAGGATTTATAACTTGTGATCTTCCAGTATTTATAGGCGAGGTATCACACTATATCTGCTCATTTGAGAATGGTGTCATGTTCGATAAACATGATCCACCATTCATCAAAATGACTTCTAAATATTCCAATCCAAGGGTTATGTTGCATCAATATATATCTTCAAAACATAATAATTATTAGTGTTCTTCATGTTTGATCATGTAGCCTCATGGGTAATTCATGTCATCATGTAATTCACTATCGTAAAATCATGAACATGTTGTGGAGATTCATCATGAACATGATATTCCAAAAAAATTCTATCTTCTCAGTGGTGGACATTCATATTTCCATTAATGTATGCTCTGTTTTCAGTTCCAACTATATGTTTGATTTATTTGTTCAACCAAAGGTTCTCCCGCATGAGGATATTATCCTGGATGTTCATCTGTGCACTCGATAAAGTTGGTGTGGCACTCTTCTACATCACATGCTATAACCTCGAGCCTGAAAAGGCTTCTAGACTGTTCACCATGAACTTTGGGTGTCACACACTTTACCCTGTACATGTACCACCTTCACAACATTGCACATCTGTTTGGAGGACTCTTGTAATAACATAAGCTACATATTCACATTCTTGTATGATCAACATCACATGAAATATACTGGAATTTCTCTATATAAACCTCATAATTGTGGGGATAGGAGGATCATGTGGAAGATCTACGATATGAGTTCCAGACACGATCCACTGAATCCCTCGTCAAGAATGATCATGCTGGTGTATATGGTCCAACGCATGGCTCAATCTTCAAATGAAAACACATTTCATATAATAGTCTAGTTGTGAGGATTTATACTATAATCAGGGTTACACATAGGGAATGTTTTTTCAGAATGATCACACCAAGAAAGTGTTCGACACCCTGAATCCATCTATGATCCATCCTTGATTTGCATGGAGGCTTTAGAGAGTTACAATATGTGAAATCTCATGATCTTGAGGTCCCATTAGTGTGAGGTATCCAAAAATCTGAAACTTCGGTTCCATGAGGTTGAATAAGATGATGTGAAACATTTCTCACCCATTTCCTGATTTACACAACACAAGTCCTTCCATATAAAAGTGTGTCACACATGACTATTAGTGTAAATAGGGATATCAATAAAGTTATTTAATCTTAATTTCATATGAGAACTAAAACACTTCTTGATACAAACTATATAGACCCTTAATTTTAATACATAGATGTATAACATCTTATTTGAAGAATATTTAACACATATCATTATGATCCATGTGAAAAACTTATATGTATATTTTCTTTGAAAAAATGGATACATAATGAACAAGTTCATAAGAGGTCTACATTATATACCACTATGTTCTTTATAAATAGTTCCCTTCTTCGAAATATCATACCAAAAACATTTCTTCATAACCTGGTGAAATGAAACATAATAAAGGGTGAGCTATGATGCTCAATAATGGTAAACAAGGGAGAAATCAACGATCACATCTATACAACATTAGCTTAAGGGTATGAGAACATGTGAACATAATTTTATGACCATAAAATAGATATCATAGATCTAAATCTTAATTCATTGAATATATATTAGAATTTCATAAGAAATGAATCATAAAGGAATTAGAGAAAAAAAACCCATGAGATAATAATGGTGACATAATGCATAAGTCTGTAACGTACACATAATCATAGAAAATAATTTCTTTAGTAGTCAGGGACCACATTTAAGACTATCATTATTGGTTGGGTTGACTACCCATTCCATTGTATTAGTTAATTTACACTCTCAAGACTATCATAGTGGAAAAATTTCATTATTGAATCAGGTTCACTCCCCATTCAAGTTCTATTTATCTCATGAGATATCCTTCTTTACCCAATATATTGGAGGGATATCTAATTTCCTGACCAACTATCACATAATAAAATTAAAATAGATCAGATCTAGATAATCATAAATCATTAATCAGATAATAAACTATTAAAATTAAATGGGGTTTATAAACATTTAATCATGGAATAAATCGTGGAAAAGAAACAAGTTTCAAAAACCATTAATCAATTCATCACAGCATAACTCATGAAAAATTAATGAGTTTCATAATAACAATTTCATCAAAATAGTAAACCATTGAGATAATTAATAAGGATATTAAAATTGGTTCATAACCCCATCAATGATTAGGAAACATCAAATGATTTCATCTTAGACAAAAAATTACCATAAAAGATTACTGTGAACTTTTTTTTGATGAAAATACCATTTTCACATTGAAATAACTTTTTCCCAATATAGAAATTTCCCAAGTAATAATGAAACAATTTTTTGAAATGAAAATTTTAATTTTTTAATTGATGATTCAAAGAATTTACCGGTTATGATGGTGGAAAATTCTATTCATATCATAAATGTTAATAGAAAACATCCATCTCAAACTATAGTAAAAAAGTCAAAAAGTTCCCCCTTAAAAATGATAATAATATTCCATTGATTATATATATTTTTAAATTCATTAATTTTAAAAAAATAAAATAAAAAATCAATTTATAATAATAAATACATAATTTAAAACATATTTAGAAATCATTTATATGGAATAAAAATCAATTATTCACTAAAGTGATATTTAAAGTTAGTTTTACATAAAAACATTCTTTGGGAATTATGGGTACATAAAAATATTTAAATGAAATTTAAAAAATTAAATTATTTAAATAAATAGTGGATATTAAAGTTCTAAAGTTTCTCTTGAGGTATACTATTATATATAATCATCATAACATATTCATAACGAATCCTGAAAAATAATGTGATTGTAACATAAGACCATTTCCGCTTTTGTTACTTTTGTTTCATAAGAACCATGAAAGAATAATATCAATTCAAAAATTAAATATCATGGTAATAAAGAGATTAATGATATAACATGTAAAATATGTATGTATATAAAACTCATAGAGGTATATAGGTGCATAACATAACATTTGTCCCAAAAAAGATAATTAGAGATGATAAACCCTTTCTGGTTTGGTAATATCTTAATCAAAGACACATTAAAGTGAGAACCTTAAATTTATTTTAGAATCCAAATAACATTTATGAGTTGAATTTTAAAATTAATTCATGGGTATTATATACACCACATAATGAAAACAAGTGGGGATTATGGAATATGTCACATGAAAATAAATGTGAGATGACAAACCCTTACCTCAAATCTCATATTTATTCATATGAATTTGAAACTTATATATAATAAATATATATTTATTATAATGTTATTATAGAGAAATAAATATATATATTATACCATATATTATTATATTATAAAATCCTCTCACTCATTTATTAAAAATCTATTATGAAATTCACTATTCCCAGTGACAATTGCTTCATTTTTCATGTATGTTTAAGTTCAAAATTATTGGTATTTGTACATTGAAAATGGTTCCATAATATAAAAAATAAAAACAATGATATTAATATCATATATATTAAATATATATATATATATATAGAGTCATCTATAAAATTTATATATTAAAAAATGAATTACATTGTTTATGGAGATGGTGAGTTGCATATACTCATGAATTCTATTTCCAATTTTTGATGGATTGAATGAAAAAAGTTAAATAATATTTCTACTTTATTGAATAATAATAAAATCATAATTTTTTTTAAATAAATCATTATAAATATCCATATAATGTATCGATGAAAAAAAATTACACCACTATGTGGAGATGCTAAGGAGTACATACACACGAGTGAAGTTGTCTTCTTTCCGTATGATAGAATGAATGTGGATAGTGGTTGTTCTGAAATAATAAAAAAAATTAATTGTATTTAAGATAATAAAGTAATTTTTATAATGGATTCCATGGATTTAAAAAATATTTAAGAATAAATTAAATTGAAAATACTCGGTTTAGAGTTACACCTCTTTATTGAGAACCTACTTTAATATTACATCATAAGCCTTGAATGTATTGTATATTGGAATAAATAAAAGATCTAAGATGTGGTAAATGAATCTAGAAAGGTATTATAGAATGGATTGTTTGAGATAGAAATATCAAAAGGATTGAGTAAGAGAGGAAAATAGGTGCACATTTATAGGAAAGTGGGTGCACTATTTGAATTACTGAAAATATAAAAATATAATTGAGTACTTTTCTAAAACAATGCTTAAAAATGGTTAGAGATAGAAAAAATGATTCTAAAGTGAATATTTAATCATAAAATTTAAATAATATATGTTATCATGTCATTTGACACCTTATCTTTTTTATCAACTCCTTGGTTAAATAATTTTAACCATGACCATTGTGATAACTTTTCAATATTAAAGGGTAATAATTTTACATATATGGTGAAAATTACAACATAAATTATAAAGGGATTACATTATCATCCATATATTATCCACCGTGAACTATTAATTTTTTTTTATGATTTTTATATACTTTATTGAAGTATTATTTTAAATAGTTATCATTAATGTAGTTTTTGTAAAAATTCATTTAAATTGACATTGAAAAAAACATTAAAGAAAAGGAATTCTAATATAAATCTTTTACATATCAATAAGATTTTATAGATATACATAAAATTTTAGTTACCCTATAATTGAGTAAAAAATGTACTTTTATTTTTTTATCATTTTCTTGATTTTTTAATTTCTTACACTAGAAGTACGTCAATATTACAAAATAATTTAAGATAATTACTTCATCACTAAAAAATAAAAATAAATTACCATGATACAAAATTTAATTCATCTTTAAAATTAATTTTTTGAACAAAAAATATATTTTTTATCTTCATAAAAAATATCAATCATATTAATAACAAGAACATAACATTTTTGAAATTATTTTTTTGTAAATATTATAAAGGTGAAAACAAAGAAAAATGGCCCCAAGTTTTAATATTTTAGAAAAAATAATGTAAATGTCCATACTATATTTATCCAATAGGATAAATTCATTTGTTAGTGAAATTTTAAATCTTTATCCAAATGTTTTATCTATATTTTACCTATTTTACCATAATCAAGGTGAAAAATATTTAACAAGGTTTCTATTAATAATGAAAAAACATAAAGGTGACCTATAGTAAAAATATAATCTCCTTGAATACAAATATTAAATCCATTTTTTGAGTTAATTAATATAAGTGGAATAATTTAAATAAAAATCATATACCCAAAACGTGATAAAAAGTTGTTTTCTAGGAAAATTATTTTCTCATGAAATAGATAAGGATATATTAACTCTTGAATAGAAATCATCATTATATGAAATTTAATTCATATAAAAAGCTTTATAATATATAAATTTATGTAAAATCATTCCATAATATGATTATGTTTAATTAATTAAAATTGATAATATTTATACACATAAAAACAGATTTTAGATTACATTATTTTTTTGAATAAAGAAAAATTATACATTAATTATGAAAATATCACATTAAAATGAAATTCATTAAATTATTTTGAATCAAATGGATCATATTTATCTTTAATATAACAAAAATTATATAATTTTTTTTAAATTACACGATTTATGGAATAAAAATGATAGTATTGGAAAAATTGGAATTTTTCACTTTTTAGTGAAAAAACAACAAATTCCAAAAAATCCAGAAATGTTAACTTTAGTTAATTTAGATATGATGATTTTAATGTTTTTTGAATTTTATTAAACAAAATTTCTAATTTTCGAAAAAAATACTTACAATTTCGATACATAAAATGGAAGAAAATCATTTTTGAAGAAAATGCATTTTTGAAGCATAATATGACATCTCTAAAATTTGTTTATTTATATATTATATATTAAATAACACATTTTTATTATATATATATATATATATCATAATGTGGTTAATCTATTTCATACACATCAATTTCATAGAAATTTTACAATATATAATGGATCATTTAAACTTAGTTTTTCATATAAGACAAGTTATAAATGAAATCCAATTTATTTAAAGAGAAATATATTCTAAAATATTGGTGTGTTACAAAAAAATGATAGTTGAACCACAAATATTTTATTCCGTTTCAATAATTATTTCTATCTCAATACCAATAACCCCAACCCTGATCAGAAGAATACATTATTTCAAAATACACTTTTAGGTTTCCTTATATGCCTTATGTTGAGATATATTTCCATACTTCCACATATATGTTTAGTTGAGATTTCCCTCATGGTTTCCCAAAATAGATTGGGTAATGATCTGCATCTTGGATACAATGATACCTTGTATCCAGATTCTCCTCTTAGTTTCATCATATTCCTTGATTAAAGAAGCTTCCATAGGATTCATCAAATATCGTGAGTTTATATTATCCACATGGTTCCCTATAATTTATTTACCTAATTCATTTGTTAGGATAAAACTGAAAGGTATACTATTGAATAAATCACACACAAAACTATTTCAATGTTCCATTTTAATTTTAATCTACTCAACATGATATTAATCATCATGGAATAAGTCATACATATAGGTCCATAAAAGGAAATAATGTATTCTTGATCATATGACCTTGAAAGGATAAATTTGAATCCTTAAATAATTCCAAACAATGTGGGTTCCCCTCCCATGGATATTCATGAATATCCTTTCATGGTCCTATTCCATTCTTCACAACACATCCAACATCATTTTATAGGATTCGAATTCCTTAATAGATAGAGATAATCTCTTGTGTAAATATCGTTATGGATATAAACAATGAGGTAATGAAAATCATATATTTAATTAGATGCAGTATCATCCCTACATATATTTTTCTCTTAAATTAATCTTATCAATCAATTTCTTTCATTAGGTTAACATAAGTTTTTTTACTAGGAATAATTTTCAGAAAATTACATAAATCTATAAGAGAGCACTGGACTATGAATCATGTCCCCATATGGGATGAGTCAACCACATATCCTCTCATCCGACCAAGGGTTCCATCATTACCACTTTTTCTGAATGAGTGTCCACCTACATTTGTAAGGAAGGGGGTCCTATGAAACTAGAAATAATAAATATGTGCATGTGAGAAAATTAAATTATCAAAAATAGAAATTAGGGGATTATAAGTGTTTTTTCAATGAATTAATCATGATATCCATACCATAGTTCACATTTCTCCAAAAATTGCGTCTATTTTTATTTTAAGAGACTTATTGTTTTTCCTTTTGAGGGATAAAGATGATTTTTTGGCACCATTTATTCACTAATGTAGAAGTGGAATACCCTTTTTGTTGGTGAATGAAACATCATATTTTTTGGGGTTACATTGAGTCAAATACTTGAAATGAGGCATCATGTATTAGCATATACCTCTAAAACTCAATATTATACTCTAACTAATTACACAACAACTAAAAATATTTTACTAGAAAATGTATTTGAGTTTGAAAAGTTTAGGTGTTACCTGTTAGGATCTATAGTGAATGTATTCAATGAATCTTTTACATTTATATTTTTATGAGGAATCCTCAGAAAAAATCATGTCTACAATGTTGTATTTTTTTTATTAAAATATTATCTAGAAATAATTTATAAGAGGGTTATTGAGAAATTTGTGTATAATTAGTTGAGTAAAATAAAAAATTTCTTATTGAAAATATTAAAATATATCAAAATATTCAGAAAACCTTCCTTGGTGAAGTACATCAAGTTTTTGAGAGTTTTATATAATGGGATATTGACCATGATTACTAATTATTTTCTAATGAAATAAATCTTTGGATTTCATAGAAATAGGATTCCATGGTACTTAGTGATGATGGGAAGAATTTTTTTATCACACATTATTATAGCACATGGGATGTGACTAAATCATTTAGAGATATGTTTGATATTATGAAATTTAGTTACTCATGATATTTATCCAATCTTTTAGCTGTCGTGATGAATTTGGACCATAAATAAAAACTAGGAATGTTCTTAAACTATGATTGTTTTTACTAATACTTTTCAAAGATGTATTGATGTTATATATATCATGAAAATCCTACCATATTCGAGAAAATATTACAAAAATTAATGATATTTGATAAAGTCTCCAGTTTTTATGTGTTGTATTTGATGTCTAACTTTTTAATTTTATAGTCAAATTTTACATTCTTTTCAATAAATTTAAACTCAAATTTATTTTCGCTAAGTATCTTAATTAGAGACAATTATCACTAGAACAGATAATGAAATCCAGTTTCCCAGTCTGATAGAGTCAATATATTTAATAGTATTGGTCTTCCTAGGGTTATCACCACTGAAAAGGTAATCCAATTTTGTAATAACATGTTATAAGATATTACCAAAAAAATATAGTCTTTATTATAAGTATTCAATATCTTATCACGATAAGATAATTGGATGGATGGATTTTACAATAAATAGATCAAATATATTATCAAGTAAAATTTACATCAAAATATGAATAATTAGAGATTGATATTAAGTGATTCCATTTAGGATTATATGGAAGATTAAAATACTCTATTTCTAATGTAATATTTTAGGCTAGTGTATCAGAGAGTGTGTCACATACGTATTATGTAAGAACATAAAGATTTTTTGGATATAAATATTTATTACATGAAACTTTTTTTTATAATTATAGAAATGAAATTATTATTGAAATATATTGAAAAAAATCAGGTACAATGTTTTTAAGAACACTAGGTTCCATGAAGAGAAAACTGGTGCTATTTATGATGAGTTGATTCTCAATAAAATGTTCAGAAATGAGAAAATGTTCAACTATTTGGCTCAAGGCCAAATATTTATTATTTAAATCTCATTATAAATGATATGGAACTTTTGTTGTTATTATGGTTTTTTCTTTTTAATGTTTTACATATTATAGGTCCAGAGAAAAATGAACCCTTTAAATTCCATGTTAAAAGTATAAATCTATTTATAAATACATTGTATGATTCTCCATGGAAATAGGTGTCTCCACAAGTTTCTAAGAATATACATGGTTAGGTTGGGTCTATTAATCTCATTTTTTTCATAGTAATCATAATTTTGGATTTCCATTCACATATAAAAATATTTAACAAAAATTTCACATCAGAAAATATTTTTGGGGGATGTAGAAGCCTAAACATTTCATATAAAAAATTTACATCATTTTAGATGAATATTCAATCTATCAAATATCATTACACTCCACAGAACTATAAAGGATTATTATATATGGATAATAGATTCATAAAAATATTATTTATGTACAATATTTATCATATCACAAAAATATCTTTTCATATTACACCCTTCATGACAAGCCCTTTTTAAATCCTTACTCCAAAACCTTTAGAAGAGAGACATATAAATGTGTGATCTCAGATTATCAGCAAGGGTAAACATGAGATATATAAATCATTGATAATATTAAATAATAACATAATCATAAGGGTATTATATAATGATCATAATAGACAATGTTCATACACAATCTCTCATAGATTATAAACACGATTCATGGAATAAAACATTATAATATCAAAAGATATGAATCATAAGTGTGAGGAATCATCATAAATAAATCATTAACCATAAGTTTAATTCATAAGAATAAAAAATGTCATAATGGGGTGGAAAAATCATTGTAATAGAAATAATACCATACATTAAGGATAATTATGGTGACAATTATTACATGGAAAATCATGAATCAACACCTATTCCCCAACCTATTTCCCATTGTGGATCGAGCATATCAACTTATTTCTTATAGTTATATAAAAATATATATATATTTATATAATTTTTTTGAGTTATAGAATGATACCAACCATTTCATAGTTAAAACCATACAAATTTTTGACATAATATCATAAAATATTAAACATTTCATCATAGAATAACTTATTGGAATTGAATGGGTTTTATCATAATTTCATCATTTAATTACATCATAACTCAAGGGAAATGAACGAGTTTCATAAAAATCTAAAAATAATAATAATGAACAATATAGAAAAATAATATGGATGTTATCATTTGATTATATCCCCATTAATGAATAATTAAAATCAAAGGATTTTATCATAGATGAAAAATTACTTTTAAAGATCACTGATATATTTCTTTTGAAAAAATACATATTCATTTTAAAACTAATAATTTAAAATAAAAAATTTCAAAAATATTATGGAAATTTTTTATTTGAAATTAACTAATGAATTTTTATAATGTATCCTTCAAATTATTTGTCAATAAAAATTATGGTAAATTATATTCATGACGTAATTGTTTACACAATGATAAAATTCATACCTTTGGTAAAAAGTAACTCACTCTAAAAATAAAAAGAATATTTATTTTAATAATTTTTTTTAAAAATTAAAAAAAATATAATAATTATGTTAAAAAATAATTTTATAATCACAATAAACTTCCATGAATTAATTTTAGAAAAAATTCATATTAATGAGTAAATGTTTAGTCACCAAAATAGGTGAAATAGAGAATGATTTTTTTAAAAAATAATTTTATTTTTTTGAGTAAAAAAGAGTGTAAAATGGTTATAAAACATAAAAAAAAAATAACTAGAGGATAATAAAACTAAAGTTATTTATTACATGTGGATAATATAACATCCTTAATGTTAATTTTGAAAAAAAATCATGATTAAAATATGTTTGAAACATAAATACCTAACCTCAAGTATCATATGATTTATTAATCCTAGAGATTCATACATATTAAATATGTATTTATTATATATAAATTAAAAAAATACTCATATATATCATACCATTTTTTATTTACTTATAACATTGTATTACTAGTTTATTAACAATTCATTATTAAAATCACCGTTCTTGGTGATAAAATATTTTTAATTTATTAATGTTTAGATTTAGAATCCTAGTCATTATACATTTATTATGGTTCCATATTATTCATAATGTGAAAATTTTAATTAGTTTCATATGAAATCATTATATACACATTTATAACTATTTTTATAATATGGTGATTAAAAATGAATCACACCGATTCATGGAGACGATGATTCATATGTACACATGAGTGACATTTTCAATTTTAAATGGATGTAATGATGGAAATGTTTATAATTATACATCATTTAATAAATATTATATAATAATAAATATCATATATAATCATTAAATGCATCATTATAACCACTATTTTGAAGTGGTTATGAAGAAAATGCATCACTTCATGGTGGTGGTTGTCCACACATACACACATGCAATGTTTTATTTTCCCATATGATGGAAGATAAGTGAATAACAATTGTTCTAACATCATAATAACAATTTTTTATATTTAATATAATAATTTAATTATTTATAAGGGTTATATATATTTATAATAACTAAATGATGAAATAATATTGAAAGTACTCGATTAAGAGTTATACATCTTCATTGAGAAACCTCCATTGTATTACACCTTATTCCATGAATGTGTGGTATTTAGGCAAGACAAAAATCTATAGGATGAGGAGATTTAATCTAGGATTATATTAGGGTATAGATTTTCTAAGTATATAAGGCTCAATTTTTTTGACTAATGATGGAGCAGAGGTTTCCTTTTATAATCGAGGGTAGGTGTACCCTTAGAATTACATATGGTATTAAATTAATATAAATTAATGTTATAATTCATGTAGATAAAAATTTATATATTTCAATGATATGTTTAGGATATGTATAAATCATACAAAAAAACATTTAGAAAAATATAGTTAATGTTTTAACCCTTATCTATTAGTTTCAAACCCCGTTAACCATATTGACAATTACGATGATATCAATTTTTTTTATCTTCTAATATCAAGATGATCACAAAAAAAGACATGTGAAACATAAGTGTTAAATGGATAATATTATAGACAATATCCTATTCATAGGGCCATAAATTATATCTTTATGAATTTTATTTCATTTTCTAAAAAAACATTTAACCAAAGATACCATTATTATCATTTTAGGACTATTCATCTTGTTTGAAATTAATTACAAAATTATTACAATGTAATTAGAATAAAAACATTTTTTTTAAAAAATTATGTTATATTTATCTTATAAATTAATATAACACAATAATTCATCCAAATATTATTACTTTTAATATTTTTAAAATCATTTATTTTGTTTTTCTTTTACATGAACAAATATAGTGTCGATGTTATTTAGGAATTTAAGATAAATATTACATAAAAAAGATTTTAAAATAAATTTACATGATAAAAAATTAATTTATATGAAACATAATAATTTTTAAATGTACATTTCATATTTTTATGATTATTAAAAAATATTCAAGTTATTAATGTCAACCGACTGAAAATTTATATTTATCAATTTCATAAAATAATATATAAAGGTCACAATCAATGAAAAATCGAACCAAGTTTCAATATTTTAGAAAAGTGGATAAGAATGGAAGATCTAAACTCATTATATAGGATAAATTCATATGTTAGTCAACTTTTTATGCCTTTTAACAATGTTTTAACAATGTTTTACCCGTTTTACTATTATGGAGGTGGGAAATATTTACCACGATTACTATAAATAATAAATAAAAATTAAATTGACCATATTAAATTATTTTATTTATTATGATTCAAAAAATGGAGTCCATTTGAAAATATTATATTTTTATATGATGAGGATTTTCATTTTAAAATATGTATGAGAAACACAACAAATTCTATTTTTTAGAAAAATGTATTTTTAATTATAAAACATGATTTATTCTTATTATTTTTCTACTAAAAATTATTAAATGTATAATAAATTTTTTTATTGAATTTATAGTAATTAAATTTTATTTATATAATTATTTAGATGTTATTAATTTAATTTATTTATATAAAAACACATTATGTGCATAAAAACTATTTTTTTAAGAAAACACCACTTTAAATTTAAATTGATTTTATTTTAATTTTATTTTAATTAGTATGAAATGATTTCATTTTATACACATCTTAAAAATAATTTTTATTAATTTATCTCTTCTTATTCATACATTCAAATACAATATAAACATAATAATAATATTTTAATTGTATATCATGGTTTGATTCAACTCAGTAGTTCATGTAAAGAAAGCTCTCAATGAAATAAAATTTATTTAAAGGGAAATATGTTAGAAAACCTCAAGGGTGTTTCAATCTACCCCATATAATAATTCTACGATTAAAATTAAATTTCATCGATAGAAAAAACTGAGGATACTTATACCCCATTACATCATCAGGTTCTCATGTAGCTTCAAATATTTTATGGTTTCACCAAAAAAAATTTACTAGGTGTGTGGTTTTGTTTCTATTCAATTTATCCCAATGATGAAAAATCCCCACTGTTTGTTTCTCATAAGTGTGATAATTTCCTGTTAGTTTATCCTCTATGTTCATTACATGTGATATATCAGGTATGTACTTCCAAAAGAGAGATTCACAAAACACATTGTTCATTTAGGAGAGATTCAGTGGAAGAACCAATTGATAAGATTCCATCAAGATGTGATCAAGAATATCAATGGGAATAATATATATATAGGGATTAGTATTCCCATATTTCAATATCTCATAACCTTATTCCATGGATATATTCATTGTAATACCCTATCACTTACTTCAAACACTAGATCTCATTGATGAGTGTTTGCATAACTTTTCTATTAACTCTGAGCTTCTATTTTGTGATACTCAATGGTAATAAACATCTAGTACATTCCCCTAGGTAGAATAGTGTCTAATAACATTAATTTTAAACATTAATCATAGATTTTTAGAGTTCTTCACTTCCCACCACATAGGGATTCATAAGGAGGCATCTAAATTATTAAGTGAAATATATTGTTGTATTAAAATTAATCCATAAAAATATATTGATCAAACCCACATTTAAAATCCATAGATCATTCTGTCAATATATTTTCTAGGGTTTTATTTTTTCCTCTCAAAATTAGAAATAGAATACAGATAATATGTAGTGTAGAGCCTCAAAACTATATAAATAGACTGATGAAGAAATCTCTAGAACTTTGAGGTAAACCTTGGATCTCAATCAAATAAAACTAAGAGTTATACTATGGTAAATATCACCACTTTTTTAATTTATATCTTTGTATGTTGATCAAGAGAGAAGTATTATATGACTGAAATGAAGTGTGATAACATTATATGGTGATCAATTACAATCCAATAACATTGTTCCCTTTAGATGTCTGTGGGAGTATGAGAATAAAATCTATGGTAATGGTTTCCCACTTCCATTCAGCTATGTGTAATATTTATAAAATCCCATTAGAATTATATATCCCAACATTAAAATTATTACATATAAGTCATCATGATAAATGTATTTCCTTATCCCTTTTCATGTTTCCGCAACATAAATATTATTTTAAATATCTATATATATTCATAATATTTTGATAAATAGATAGTCATAATCTATGAGATTTATACAACAGATCCATCATATATGTAATTGACTAGAAACAAACCTAGTTCCTAAATAATATCATTCCATCACAATCATGGTTGAAATCAATATAATTTCAAACCTCCTTTTGTATCTCAACATCCTCCGTAATCACCTTGTTAATCATCATATTGATATATGGATCAATATTCATTTTTTAATTATAGGATCCATCCTCTTTCCTTGAGATTTCATGTTCCATCATATGAAACTCCACAATTTTTTGGTAACTTTCAATCCACATAATGACCATATTATAATGGCCAATCCATCATAGAACATTAACAACATTTTTCACCTTTATAGGGTGGTAATATATAGAGAATTCATAATCAATAATTATCTCCAACCATCTTTTCCTGTGTACATTAAACACATTCTATTTGAATATATAGGTCAAAATTTTATGATATATATATATGTAACACATTTCACCATAAATACACTTCATCTATATCTAAAACACATAAATTAATGATGCTTGATCAATATCATGGGTTGAGTAATATTGTTCATTTAATTGTAGTTGGTATGAAGCATATTCTCTTGGCATATCTTTTTGTATGATGACACATACCAATCCCTTTACTATTGTGTCAAAATAGATAACAAAACATTCTATACTACATAGTAGTGTGAGAATTCATGAACTATAAAACATTTTATTAATCTACTTGAAATTCATTTCACATTCATCTATCCATAACACTGTAAACCCCTTATAATGGTTGGTGAATGCCATTTTTCAATAACAACTATATTTTAAGGATCCAAACATATACCATAAAATGAGGTTATATGAATCATGAATGAAACAATTTGAAGTTAAAATTCACACATGATAAACTTAGCATATATATTATACTACATCGATGTCTTCAGTATAATTCTAAAATTATTTTTATACTCCTCATTCCTCATTGATTATATGGGAAAATAATCTATACATACTACCATAAATAAATAAAGTCAATCTCTAAATACTATATCCATTATATACATAATGTTATATTAGGGTTGAGTAAGTCTAAATGAAATCAATAAAAATTCAAAATTCCCATACCTCATGTGGAAGGCGGTCTTAGGATCATATTCCTATATAACCCATAATTGTTGATACCCTTAACAGTGTTAAAAAATTGTAAAGTATTTATCAAATCATAATTTATTAAAAACATCATTGATAAATGGAAAATTATACTTTTTATTGATAGTTATATTGTTACATTCCCATTAATTAATACAAATAGTAATTTACCCATATTTCTTCTTAGAAAAAATAATATGTTCACCACAAAATAAAATAGTATAGAGTATGAATACCTTATAAATATTCACCTAATTTTGATTCTATAATTATTGAAAATATGTCAGATCCATTACATATATAGTCTTTGAAATAGGTGTTTCAATTGGCATGTGTTCTATTGAAAATCCAATATCTTGATTCAAAAGGAGACTGGGAAAATCATTTTTAAAGACATCAATAAACTTCTATACAATAGGAATATCATAAATTTTCATTTTCTCCCCAAACATAAGAGATAAATATGATTAATGGATATGAATTAAGAGTATAAGATATAATTAATTTCCACTATATATTTGTATTCATCCTCATTCTAATAAATAATCCTTAGTTCATTAAAAATTTAAAAAGTGAATTTTCTTATTTTTAATTGATATGTGATATATATACATATATCTAATTTATCCCTAGAATCACATATCATTCATAAATAGGAAATATCACTATATTTTCAAGAAACACATTCCTAGAAACAGCAATCAGAGAGGAATTATAAACTTGGGATTTGATCTTCATGACATTATGATTTTTCACTGAAAAAAAACATATAATCATTATGGGGGTAATTTTATACCCTTATAAATTTAATTAGGTATTATTTATTGGTTACATATAGAATCAAATAATATAATTTCTAGTCTATAATGGATAATAAATAACCCTTTCACTGGGTAATTCTCATAACCCACTTCTCTAGTCATGATAACTTCATATTTTCCTTTTTCTTTGTGTATAAGTGGTTGGAGACATTGATCATAATCAGAAACATTCATATTTACACACTGGATGGAATAATTTCCATACTCTATATATTGGTTGAACTGGAACATGGGTGGTGAATTATTTGGAATATTTATTTCCTCTATTATATCAAAAGGTATCTTAATCACATTTTGAAAATTATGGGCTTCATGACTAGCCTTTCCACATTTAATTAACATATTAGTTCTACTTAAGAAAATTACTTTGATATATCTTCCCATATTTATGACATGTAAGTTACTAGAATTACTTTAAAATATGCGATTTATTTTATTTTCATTAGAATGCATCCTCATTTTCTTATAAAAAAATTGGAATAATGGGAGTCTTGAATTACCATTTTTACCTTGAGAGAAAATCATCCAATTTATTTATTATTACTAATGTCGCTTTTAACTAATTACCTTTTGGGATATTATTTTATTCTACCATAGAATTGATTAATTTTTCTTTCATGTATGATGATTAAACCAGAAGCATATTATGAAATCCCTATAAAATTTCCCTCATAGGTCGCAATGTAATCATCATCCTTCTGTATAAGCAGAAGGAATACATTCTCTATTTTTATGTATAATAGGATGAATTTATATACTTAAAAATATCCCATTAAACCCATTCCATTCTATAGAGAAAATTTATTACTCTTGACATATATTATTAATACGATCCTAACAACGATCTACTTCACCATCCAAACGATACACATATAAAACTACCTTTTTATGATTTTATCACTAGGTAATATAAAATATTTTTTTGGTGGTACTGATCTATCTATAAGCCAATAGTAAATTAGAAAACCCACAAGATAAGGTTGTTGTTTTATATTGAAATAATAAAATGTGAATTTATCATTTATTTGATCATTCATATTATCAATACGATTTGTTGTTTGAGAATGTTTCTGGAGAATGGAAAAAATATTTTACAATCCCACTCCCATATTATTCAGTTCCTTAGTGGGGAAACCATTTCATTTCCCCCCACATTCACTGTTAGCGTTATTACTTCTGGTTCAATCCATTGAAAAACCCTAGAAATCATAGTGTAATCATTAAGCTATAATAATCAGAGTGAGTAATAATATAATCATGAATCAGTATCCATGGTTTGTCTAGATAATTGAACCTTTTTAAAGTCTATAACACCTTAGTTTTATCATCGTTCATACATGGTCATCATATATTCAAATACATCATAATATTTCATAATGAAATTTGTAATTAACCCAACTATATCCCTTGATAGTATCTATGATGGTTTCTAGGATTAGAACCATTTATCCTTCATTGGATATGATCAGGTTAATACCCAACCCACCAATTTCACAGTCAGTACCCCTAGGTTCATCTATGACATAGCTGCATCCACATTCTAGTATCAATACATGGATTCATTTTATGGGAAACACATTTTCCTTTCATTACCATAACATGGATTTTCTCTTGCACATAAACTTATGAATAGGGATTTCACTAAAATCCTTGAATCCTAAACACTAAATATTACAATACCTTTCTATGATAAAAAATAAGGACAACCAAGAATTTAAATCATAAACATTACATCCTTTTATATTAATATTCAATACATATAGTGATATTACAATACCCAAACCTATAAATGTTTAGTATACTTGGAGACTAGTTACCTAAAAGTTTCATATATGTATAATCATCACCATCTCTAATAAAATTTTTCAAATATTATACCACTCATGAAATACCCAAAATAAAATAATTATTCATAAATTTGGGAATGGATAAAAAGAAAGAGTGATATTAGATTCTCAGAAATGGTGTACATGGGAAATAGAGATTGATGATCATATTCTATAATAAAATAAGCATATAGGTATATGGTCACGATCATAACATGAAATTTTCATCCACAATTTTTCATAGATAATAAATTTATGTCATGTTATAAATATTTATCATATCAAAAAACATGATTCATAAGAGTGAGGAATCATGGTAAATCAATCATGATCAACATATTCAAGTAAAAATCATAAAAACATGTGATATGAGTGTGGCACTGTTATACACATAGAAATGATACCATATATTATGGTTAACTACTGATATAATTATTTAATAGTGAACTAGGATTTAACAATAGTTTCATATATCATAATGGATTAGAAATCACCAAATGATTCTTATAACATAATGAATTAGGAATCACCACTTATTTCCCATATCATTGTCGAGAAATAATCCCAACCTATATCCCACTATATATTGATGTCATCAAATAATTTCTAATATATATCTCATTAGATATACATAATTTCCGAATAAATTTTAGGGATTTAATGGATACAACCATCACATAATTTAAATTATACACATGTGTTCCACAATATCAAAAATTATTCCTCATTTAATTATAGGATATCCAATTGGATGAAACATGTTTCATAATCATTTCTTCATTTCATCATAGCACAACTCAAGGGAAATGATTTTTTTGTAAAAATATCAAAATAATCACTATAAACCATATGAAGATGGGCTATGAATGGTATCATAAAATAATGTCCCTTAAAATAAATAATTAACCTCAATAGATGGTATCATAGCTGAAAAATATCATTAAAGTATCACTAAAATATTTCATAAGGTAAGACCTATTTCATTTTTATACAAATTATTTATATATATAATAATTTCCAAAATATTATGGGAATATTTAATTTTAATATAACCATTAAAATCTGTAATGTAAGGATTAATGCATTGAACAACCATGAAAGTGGGAAATTACATTCATGCCACAATCATTAAAATAATGATTCTATTTACACCTTCAGCAAATAGTACCCCATTCAAAAAATGAGAAGAACATTTTTTTTATTTTTTTTCAAATGTAAAACATGCATAAAAATGACTTTTTACTATATTTTTTTAATTATCAAAATCATTCTTGAAAATATTATTGATAAAATGGATATGGAATAAAAATGATCCCTTACCAACAAAGGATAAATAAGGCATAGTTTTCTTAATTTTTTTTAACATTTTGAGTACCAAAGTGAAATAAATGGTTCTAAAACTAAAATATTATATAAAATACTATAATGAACCAACCCAAATACCCTCTAAAAATGGTACATGACCTGATACATCACATGATTGAAGGGATTTCTTGATCCCTACAGGCTGGTGAATAGCACATGAGCATTAAACAATAACCAAAAAGAATGATTTCTCCCAACCTGAAGTAACAACATGGAAAATATATATTCAAGATAGAATGTGGAAGGATAAATTCATTCTATAATTAAAAAAATATATTGGGAACCAAAAAAATCAAGAGTAGAGAAAATATCTAAGAAAAAGACCAACCCTAAAAGAATATAAAAACAATAAAAACATCCACCCCATGTGATAGGATGAGAAAAATCTGATCATATTACCACCATCTAATCAGATCATTTGACAGAAAACCTCACCGCCTCACTGTGGTACCTTTCCATACCCTGCATTAAATGATATTACTAGGTCTATTCTCCATAGAATAGGTATTTAGTGTGTGATTTAACAGTCTCAATAGGGTCTCACCCAAGTTTTCTATAAAAATAATCTGAACAATAATCCAAGAATGATCAATAGTAAATAAAATAAGGAATTATAATAGGTGTATAGTTTTATATATCAAAATCATGGTTTTTTTTTAATTTCACCTTTTTATAATTTTACATATAATTAAGCTAAATGAGTTTCACATAATTTCATATAAATATATATCATCTGATATATGATGTTAAAAAAATAAAATAATTTATTTTTTTCTCATATCAGGTCTATTGTAGTACAACAAAATAGTACAAACCAAAAGTAAAAGATCATGTAATATCATTCCAGGGATCAAACTCAGTCAAGATAGCTTGAAAAATCATGCCTAACATAGAAAATAATTTACATATAAATCCACTAGACATATATATCATGTCTAGAGAGTAAAGTAATTACCAAACAAGTGAACCCCCAATGGTTCTAACAAGTCCCCAGAACAACAGATCTACAGAGAAGAGGAAATCCACATAAGAAAAACCCTTATAGTGGACGAGACCTATTACTATACCATCCAAATATGTACCTAAGGCTTCAAATGTGAAATAATTTATAAATCAATTCATCTTTCCATTTCATAATTTCATGATTTGAAACCCATTTCACAATGCTTTGAAAACACCTTTTCATTCACCTAAAACAGGGGAAAACGTTCTTTTATAAAAATCTAGTTTCATACAAAAAAAATTCATATAATTTTATTTCATTTAATAAATAGTTTATAAAAAATAGGAGTAATGTATCTCACCAACACACTCTATATATGGAACTAACTACCACAAAACTCGTGGTTGTACACACCCAGAAAAGATTCACTAATAAGAAGATCAAAACAACGAAGAGGCCCCATAACTGATCTTCCCCTCTTATAATTGATTCAATTTATGAAAAGTATCTAAAAAAAAGAGGAAATGATATTTACCTCAATAATTCACACCCGTAGATCCACAAACAATGAGGGAAACAACCCTTGGATCAAGATTTCATAGTGGATCTAAAGAGAAACAAAGGGAAATATCACTACCGAACAACGAATCCAATAATGAAATGAAACCATGCTATGTTGATCTAATTAATGTAGAGTATAGAATCCTTACTCACCAAGGGAGACAGAAAACAACCACAGTAGTGATTAATCTATGAAAGAATCAATCTTGAATGAATGGAGACTCCCAAAATCTTTATAAAAGTCTTCTAGGTTGAGAGCTGATGAAGCTAATGAATAATGAAATAACATTTCACTCATACATCACCCAAAACTACCTATAAGAAAATTTTAAATGGATTTTAATCCCTTTACACATCATGTAATCCTCAATACACAAATACACCAAAAAACCCATCACCATTTTATTATAAATTGACCTTTTAAAATTACACGACATGAAATCAGTACATGATGTTTTCTCACCTCACATTGTGAACTAGATTCCTAGAATACACCTTGAATAACATACACATTTGGTACTCCCATTAAACATCATGTATATTTCTTACAGACCGCAAAAAAACTACATATTCATACATGAAAATACAAAACACCTTGAGCATGCTCTAAAATTAGAGAGAACCTCATAAAATAATTAACACAATTATACCTGAAATCTTTTAATTCAAAAAAAATTCATCTATAAACCTTAAGTAATTTCCCCCAACAAATTATCTTTATCCCTGGGAGTCCCTAGATGCACCCAATTAAAGATAAAAAAAGTAAAGGGAAGGCTATTTCTTAAAATTGGGTAATGAGATGTTACGAAATCCCCACAATAAGAATTTCCATCCCTATGAAGTCATATAGAGGAATGAAATTAGGTAAAGATGTGGGGACATTGCACCCTCATCAATGTATCAGGATCCCATGTCTCTTGATAATCCGATCTTTGTTGGAATAACACTCTGAACAATGGGATAGACTTCACATGAAATACTTTCACATGATATTCCATGATCTTTAGTGGCTACTCCATAACAAAAACATATAGATATAACTAAATATTTACCCGACTTAAAGCATGAGAGGGGTTATGATGATATTTCTTGAGTTGTGATACATTAAATACATTGTTAATGCCTATCAACTGTACCGAAAATTCCAATTGATAAGAAACCTTCCCAAGTCTCTATGTTACCTCAAATGGTCCATCATATCTTGGAGCCAACTTTCCCTATTTTATAAGACTACAGTGACCTAACTGAGGATAACATTTCAAGAAAATATAGTCACCTATGAAAAAATAAAAAGGATTTAATCATTTATATGTATAAGATTTATACCAAATCTATACTGTAACCACACACTGATATATATCCTGAATCCTCACAGATGTCTCCTGAACCAAACTCGATCCCACCAAAGAAGCTTCACCCACCTCTACCGAACCAATATTTGATTTGCATGGGAGACTATATAAATCCTTGAAATGATCCATTATGATGGATTACTACAGATTATAAGAAAACTAATTCAGTCCTAGATGGATGTCCCTTGATCCACCAAAATCAAGGACACAGTAATGAAGCATATCTTCTAGAGTATAAATAAGACACACCATTTTAACATCTTTTTGTGGATGATAAGACGTAATACAACTGGATTATGTCCCCATAGACTCTTTAAGACTTCTTTAGAACATATAAGTAAACCGAGGATCCCTATCTCAAGCAAAAGATGAAGGAACCCCATGTAACATCACAATTTTATGCACATAAAGATTAAATAGATCTTCATGTTTTGCAGTGTTTTTGATCGGAATGAAAAGAGTTGAATTTTTAAATTTATTAATTACCGCCTAAAAAACATTCCTCCTATGAGGAGTCCATTGTAATAAAAAATATACATGAAAACCTCATCCATTTTTAAAAAGGAACTAGAAGAGTATGGAGTAAAAAATAAGTTTAAAAATTCTCTAACTTTATCTATTGGTAGGTGTAATAGATGGACACATACTCAATAATTACTTTCTTCATACTCGACCAACAGAATACCCATATCATGAAATAATATAGATTCATAGTTCCTAGATAAATGGTTCATGATAAAGTATGAAAATTAGACAAAACTGAGTTCTTTACTGATTTTGGAAAAATGAAGAACTCTCCAAAATAGAGTATACCACTAGAATAGAGAGACCAAACTGAAATGGTATCCTTACCATAAATGGTTTCTAAAATTCCTCTAAACATGAAACCCTACTTCCGAATCTGCAGGATAGACTCAAGGAGAGATGATAATAATTTTACACTGGTTAAAACCATGGATGAATCGTTCTCTTAATAATTCATATGGAATTGAGTAAAAATCTCCATAAGGTTCCATTGTTCCTTCAATTCTTAAATATCTTATGATGGTACATTCCTACTAAGAGAATGTACAAAGACATTCCCCTTCCCCTGGGTGTAAAAAATATCAAAATCAATCATCAAAAAGTATTCAACCCATCATCTTTGTTTGAGAATCAAGTATTTATAAGAAAATATATAACTTTTGATCATATGGTCAATAAATAATATGAACCTTTCCACAAAAATATAATGTCTCCAACACTTATGAACATATATAACAACTAAAATATCTTAATCCTGAGGGGGGTAATTCTTCTCATGATGTCTGAGATGATGTGAACTATAAGCTACCACATGATCATCGTTCCTAATCTTACAACCCAAACTAGTGCCAGAAGCATCACCAAATACCACATAGCCCTTACCAGGATCAGGTAAGATCAAAATAGTAGATGAATTCATATGTCTATTCAATTATTTGAAATAAGAATGAAACATTTCATCCCATATTGATTTCACCCCTTTCTTGGTAAGGGTAGTCAAAAGTGATTCCAACTTCGAGAAATCCTTGATGAACTGTCGATAGTAACTAGTAAGACAACAAAATCTCTAAATTTTAAATACATTCCTTGGACCCTCCCATGATAATATATCACTTACCTTCTCAGGATCAACTGATAATACTTGCTCAGAAATCACATTCCCAATGAATTTCACATGTTGAATCTAGAAACATCATTTTGAAATATTTCTATATAAAAATGGTGACTCCTCGGGATTTCAAAAACCAAACCCATATGGTGCTCGTTCTTTCACTCAGATCATGAATAAACTAAAATTTCATCAATAAACACTACCAAAAACTTAAAATGATACTAATGGAATATATGAATCATAAAATACATGAAAACTTCCATAGTGTTAGTTAGATCAAATGGAATAAAATAATATTCATAATATCCAATCCTTCTCCTGAAATCCATATTTGGTATATTACACCCCCAAACTCTAAGTTGATAATAATATGACAAAAGATAAATCTTCAAAAACCACTTTCCCCCTAATAATTGATCAAAAAAATCATCCATGTGGGGAAAATAATAATTTTTCTTAAATGTTTATCCTTTAAAATTATGATACTATATGCACAATTGGAGTTAACCAACTGCATTCCTGAAAAAGAGAATTGGGGATGCCCAAGTGAAAACACTAGGATGAGAAAAATATTTTTCACCTGGTCATCCAACATAATATTGAGATATTTCAACTACATTGGTGCCATATGATAAGAAGGTATAAATATCAGTTATGTCCCCAAAACCATGTCAATTAAAAATTGTACCTTCCTCTCTAGAGGAATCCTAAATAAATCATATGGGAAAAATATAGAAAACCCCGAACAATGACAGGAAGATCAAGAACATAAGAGTCATCATCATGATCAATTGTAACAGTAGACAACATACTACTAAGCATGGTGTGTAAATGTCCTGCACTGATAGACCTCAGATCCCAATCTAAATAAAACACCAGTGATATCCCATTAACAAAAAGAAATGGGACATGCTGATGATAACAATCAACCTCAACATGATGAGAAATAATCCAATCCATACCGATGATAAAATAAAATAGATCTAAATCAATAATAAGAAAATCCTAGAATCTCTCTATATTAGCTATTGATAGAGTATAAGTACATAGAAACCCTTACCCTTTCCTATTCCCAAGATGTGTATCTAACTCCACAAAAATGGAAATGAGTTACATTATAATTTTAATCTTATCAACAAAATGGTCAAATGTAAATGAGTGTAAAGAACCAGTACCAAATAAATAAACCACAAATGAAGAAGAAGTAATGATTGTACCTGTCACTGCTATTGGAACCACATCTACCACCACTGGAAACTCATCTACTACATTAATAGGATTCAAATATAAGGCCAATGGATGGAACCCTATAACCTTTGAATAATATGACTGCACCATCATATCTTTTGGAGAAGATAACCCATTACTATATCAAGGAGTAGACATGGCCTAACCAAAATTCTATAAATGACCATAATGCCCAAAAATATTATACATATTTTATGGTGAATAAAAATAACACTATGTCTATATTTCCTTTCTACAATGATAGAAAGTCATAGGAACACCACTTTATGAAACTATAGGAACCGAAGAGGGTTGTTTTTGAGAACCACCTCCACCACTCTTGTAATGATCCCTCAACTTCATCTTTTTCCCTAAAACACTGATGAAGCTACCACTAGTTATAATAGAAGGTAAAAAATATCTATCTCTTCATACTATATTTAATTATGTCATCATAACCCTATACACTCTCTCTGCATAGGTTAGAAACATCAGCATAAAGACTTGTGATATGATATCTGGTCACAAATCCTACAGATACTTCTAAGTTTCAACTGGTCATTCTTTACAAATTCTGGTGAAAAATGAACTAGCTTAGAAAAACTATTCTCGTATGTAGAAATCACATGACCTCTCTACTAAAATTATAGTAACTCTATATATTTCTCCATCATCAGTAAATTTGGACAAAAGAGTCTTGAAACACTTCTAGTATAATACCACATGCTTATCAGCCTATACCATGGAATCCCACAACATCTTGTTGGGAACTTCATGTTGAAACACAACACACTTCACCTTTATACTCTCAGGTGTATCTAGGAAGAAAAATATATAATTGATCATTCCCAGCTATTCCTCCACCTATTGAGGTTCATTTATGCCATTAAAGGATGGTGGATTCTTAAGAAATAACTCATGTGATTGATCCATTTCTAATCCTACTCGTGGATATACAAACCAAAAAGAAGAAGATCATGTAACATCATGTTAGGTATCACACTAGGTCAGGATAGCTAGGACACTCATACCTAATGCAGATAATTTCATATGCATCAATCCAATAGACATATTCATCAAGACTATAGAGTATAGGCACACCCTAACAAGTGAACCCCCAACAAGTATAACAATTACCTAAAACAACTGGCCTAGGTAGTAGAGGAAATCCCCATGAGAAATCCCCCAATAGTGGATGTGAACTATTACTATACCTTCCACCTAAGTACTGAAGGCTTACAATGTGATCTATTTTCTAATTAAATTCATAAAACCATTTTATCATTTCATGCATTGAAAACCATTTCAAAAAACCATTTCACAATTCTTTGAAAATAATTTTTCATTTAAAAAAACTAGGGGAAACCAATATTTTATAAAAACCTAGTTTTAAACACAAAAAACAAATCAGTCATATCATGAAATTTCATTGAAATAATTTTTTATAAAAAATATAAGTGATTCAGTTCACCAAAACATGATAGTGATGGAACCACCAACCTCAAAACTCATGGAAATTAATGAAAAAAACATTCCTCCAACTAAAATATCACAAAAATGATAGCTAAGGCCATAAAAAAAAATCTATACCTCATATAATTCATTTAATTTACCAAAAGGATTAGTAGAGGAGAGTAAACAACACATACCTCAAGATTGCACACCCACTGCACCACATCCAATATGGGAAATGACCACAGGAATAAGGTCAAATAATAGATATAGTGAGTAACAAAAGTAAACAACACTATGGAATAATGGATCTGATAAGGAAACACAATGACGCTACTACGATTAGAGCAACGAAGAAGCGGGAAGACTTGCCCACTTGGAGAGATGGAAACTAACAACAATGGTGATCAATCGCTGAAAGGATCAATCCAGATCGATTGTAGATAACCAAAATCACTAGATAATCCTTATGGGTAAATATACAAAGGATATTTAGTAGAATTAAATAAAATTTAAATCATACATCACCCTAAATTCCGTATCTGTAACATTTATACAATGTATAGTCCCTTTACACGTCATGTAATCCTCAGGGCTCAAATACGCAATAAAACCCATCTATATTTTTTTAAATATAGTCCTTTTAAAATTAAAAATAATTTAATAAGTACAAATAATGTAATAACCTCATTCTATGAACCATATTAATAGCATCCTCCTTGTATAATTTACACACTGTGTACTCCAATTACATGGCATGTATTTTTTTCTACAGCCAGTGAAAACTGTAGATTCTTACATGAAATTCCAAAACACCTCGAGTGTCCTCAAAACATGGGGAGAACACCAAAAAAACAATTAATTCATTTATAATCAAACTCCATTAATTAAAATAACATACATCCCTAAACTTTAAGTTATTTCCCTCCAAAAATGTTCCTCATCATCGGGAGTCCCAAGACACACCCAATTAAAGAGGAAAATAAGTAATGTGAAGGGAATTACCTAAAAGAGGGTAAAAAAATGATATATTAACCATATGAGATTATAATTAATGGTATTCATTATATAAGGTTCATATAACTTCTTAAACATGAATTCATGTAAAAATAATTCTTATTAAAATGATATTTTAATAAAAATATCTTACCTCATGCAACATCTTTCTTCACATGTGTTCAAACTTACTATATCTTAAATATATATTTATTATAAATCTATTACCGAAAAATAAAAACATATATATCATATAATATATTGTCTAATTGTAACATCTTATTAATAATTTATTAACAATTCATTATTAGAATCCATGTTCCGGGTAATAACTACTTCGTTTTTCATCCCTATTCAGGTTCGATAGTACTAGTCCTTATACCTTGATCATGGTTCCATATTATATAAAATTTTAATCAAGTCATGAGTTCCATATGTAATAATTATATAATCCTTTATAACTATTCATATAAAACTATGATGAAAAATGAATTACATCACTTCATAGAGATGAAAATAAGCATGTACACATGAGTGATGTTTACACTTTTTGATAGATGAATTGAAATAATGTTAATTAAAAAATAACCCATATAAAACTATAATAATTTTATAATTATTATATATATTTAGTAAATACTTCATTATAACTATTAAGGTGAAGAGTTTGTAAAGAAAAGATGCATCTGTTCGGGATGGTGTTAGTCCACACATATGCACAAGAAATGTTTTCTTTACCATATGGTGAAATGAAAGTGAATAATGATTTTTTAATAATCATAATAGAATTTAAGTATATTTAAGATAATAAATATATTATTTAGAATAGATACCATAGAATTAAAAAAGGTAAAATAAGAAGAATAATTGAATGTACTTGGTTCAAAGTTATACCTCTTTATTTGAGAAACCTATTATATCATACAACTTATCCCTTGAAAGGGTGGTCTTTTGGATATAAAAAAATATTTATTAAGTGATTAAGGAATATAAGATGATATTAGTGTAGGTTATGAACATTATAGTATGCCTCCAAAATGGAGAATAATGGAGAAGAGGAGGTTCCCTTTTATAAGCGAGGTGATGAACACCCTTGGACTTAATAGTGAATTAAATAAATATAAATACATATTCAGGTTTTGTGGATAAAATTAAAATATTTAGAATGTAGGATATTGAGAAGTATAAATCCTATCATCCAATAAAATTTTGGTATGTTTAGTTAATGTTTTTCTGTTATATCTTATTTTTAACCCCCGTTAACACTTCTTACAATTTTTGTGATATCTGTGTTTTCAACTCATTATGGTTCAATAACGTCACAATAAAATTAATAATGACCTAGAAGTGAAAAAATGTGGATATTATTGAGCATATCTCAATTACATGGTGTAAGATAAGTTTTTATGAATTTATATCATTTAGTAAAATTATATTTAACATAATAAAAGAGTAATTTCATTTTTGTGTCTAACTATAAAAATTAACATTAAAGACTACATGATTGAAAAATAATTAGAATACAAAAATTTAAAAAATCACTATAATTTTATATTAATCTAAAAAATTAACGTAACACAACAATTTATAATTTTTTATTACTTTTATTTTATTTTAAAATAATTTATTTTATTTTTCTATTACTTGAACAAATACTGTGGTAGTGTTTCATAAGCATTAAAGGTAGTTATTCCACAAATAGTAATTAAAAATAAATTTCAATAAAAAATTTAATCTAACTTTTAAATAAATATTTATAATTTACATTAACTGCTTTAATCCATATTAAAAAATAATAGATATTTTAATTTAAAGAGAGTGGCGTTTTGAATTTATCATTTTAATAAAATAATATAATGGTCATAATTTATTAATAATGGAACCATATTTCCATATTTTTACATCATGGATTAGAATGGAAGATATACAATCATCCAATTGGATAAAGAAAACTTTTATTCAAAATTTAGATCATTATCCCAATGTTTTTAACTTGTTTTACCGGTTTTACCCGTATGGAGGTGAAAAATATTTACAAATGTTACTATTCATAATGACCAAAAAAATATTTTGAATATATTAAATTTTATTAATTATGATCCTTCCGAACATAGAATATAATTTAAAATAATAAATTTATATAATTGGTATAAATTCATTTAAAAAATATGTGTGAAAGACATTAAAAAATGGTTAATAGGGAAATATATTTTTAATCACAAAAATATTTATTCTAATAAAATTCATAGTAAAAAACATTAGATAAATATTAAAAAATATTAAATATTAAATATTTATATTTTATTAAAATCAATCATTAGTAGATATAAATTAATTTCTTAAAATGAAATCACAATGCACATATTACTGTAGTTTTTCATAATTATATCGTTTTCATTCAAATTATTTTATTTTCATTTTTATTCAATTTAAAACCATTGAATTCATTTTATACATTTATTAAACATTATATTTAATTATTTTTTCTATCTTCTTCATGCCCACCAATCCAATGACTATGAAATAATAAAATATCAATAGTATATCATTATTTGTTTAAAAACAATGTTGCATTTAAATTAAGTTATTGGAAAAATCAAATTTATATAAATAAAACTACATCATAATATATTTGGGTATTACATGAGAAGGTATATATTTTTTATATTTTAATTTTGATTATTTTTTATGTGTATATATTTTATGTTTTAAACTATTTTTTAATGATGAATTAACCATACTGATTAAAAAAATAGGTTGGAATCAATTTCTCAATATAATAATATTCTTCAAAATCAATCATATTTTCTAATATAATCTATTGATCATAAATTTGTTTAATAAACATTCTTATTGAACCTCATCATGACCCGTTTACATGTATTTAATAGTTTAAATCTAAAATTGATGTTTAAATAACATTTAAATATATTTTCACACCCTAAATGATTATGTGATTCTAAAAGTGTCATTAATTTGAGTTGATTTAGAAATTATTAATATAAAAATAAAATTTCATCAAAAAAATTTCGAAAAATTCTATTTCTTATCTAATTGTTTTCATGGTTAGTTGAGAAACATTTTTTCTCAAAAATAATGAATATTTTTTCCCATTTGGTGGTTAATCATTGTGTTCTGTAACACCCCGACCCCAGTTACCTAGAGTCTGTGCATTATTACATAACATTGGCATAATTAGAAGGGATCAAATCATGAAAGACCGATCTGTTTAGTAACCTTGGAAGTAATAGATGCATTCATAAGTTTTACCTTACACCATGAAATAAAAACCTCAAAAACATTTTGTCCCCATTGAACACAATTATATCCTTAGTCTATCCCTGCAGGTCAACCAGAAAATATTTCTTCACATCCTGGAAAAAATAAAACATAGAAAGGGGTGATCTCAGATGCTCAGTAAGGATAAAAATATAGCGGAAGAATTCTTAAATAAGCATAAACAATTAAGGAAATGTATAAGACTAGAACATAAGCCTTTTAAACATAAACTTCTGCATAATATGGCCAATATAAATCATATAATTCCATTTACTTATTCACATGGATATTCTACTAGTCTAATAATCACATGCAATATTAATATCCAATTTCATAATGATGGAATGCATAATGCAAGACTTAATAACCACATAGTCAAGGCCTTGTGCCAAGAATACAAATAAGATTTTGTCACGGACTTGTGAAAAGACACTAGTTTGTCTCATGAGACATACCGATGCATCGAGGAGCTATAGCGGGCTCCAACTGTCACTTACTAAGTCCAATTCATTACTCATATGAAAAGGTTTAAACATAACACTACTAGAAAAGAAGGTTATACCAATGGTTTTAAAACATTGGTATAGGCTGGAAAACCGTTGGTATATCCTATACCAATGGTTTTCCAAACCGTAGGGTAGTAATCCATGAGGAAATACCTATACTAATGGTTTGATCTAAACTGTTGGTATAGCCCACTATATTTATTGATATACCAACAGTTGTAGGCTAACCGTTGGTATATGTTTGTATAACATTTTTACCAACGGTTTCCAGAAACCGTTGGTATATATTGAATACTAAACACTATACCAACGGTTTTAAAACCATTTGTATAGTTTTTAAATTTCTATCAAAGTATACCAATGGTTTAGAACCATTGGTATTGTGTTTTTCCAGAACTATTATACCAACGGTTTAAAACCGTTGGTATTGTGTGTTTCCAGAACTGTTGCACAGCAGCCCTCCAGTAGCCCCTCCAGTATACACCTGCATAAAAAATATCACAAAAAACCACATATAGACTTAAAATAGTATAAAAAACACCTAAAATAGCACAAAAAAAACACACATAAAACCATCAAACTCTTCCAACCATGTCATGTACTACAATTCCCTATTCCAATCTTCATATAACAACAATAATCCAGTAGTAATTCATCTCAACCCTGCACAACCCCCCAACTAGCACATCCCCCCACCTACCCATCAAATTCTAATAGGTATAATAGTTTGAGAAATAATTATTAAATTTGGATAAGAGTTTGAAATTTTCTCAAATCCCAATTTTTTTTCTTCTGATCCTAGATTTGGGTATGTAATGATTTATGATGCATTTTGCATTGAACTTGTATTTTTTATAATATATAGTGAAAAGGTATTTTCTTAGGAGTCTCTTCACTTATGACCCCATGAGTGAACCTACCCAATTCATGAAAAAGAGTTTGCAACTATCGTTGATGAGTGTAAATTTTAGTTGTTGTATTCACTTAAAATGATGTCCTTTTGAAACAAAAGAGAGACACTTTGAGTAGTGCCGGCCACACCGCGCCTTGGATTGAAGAGGGGTTGACTCATACAAGTAAAAAATGACCCATGGATTATTTTCCTAATGTATCAACTCAATATGAATGTGTTTGGTCGGTTTTCCGTATGCCGGTTGTTTTTACTTAAAAGCGTATCCATTTTAAACAAAAGAAAGACACTTTGAGTGGTACTGGACACACCGTGAATAGGATTGAGGCAGGGTTAACTTTTACCCATCACAAATGACCCATGGATCCTTTTCGTAAAGTATCAATAAAATCCGAATGAGTTTGGTCTATTTTCTGTATGTCAGTTGTTGTTTTCACTTAAAATGATGTCCATTTCAAAGAAAAGTGTGACACTTTGAGTGGTTCCGGCCACACCACGCCTCATATTGAGGTAGGGTTGACTCATACATGTCAAAAATGACCGATGGATAGTTTTAAAAAAATTTCAATAGAATATGAATGCATTTGGTTAGTTTTCTGTATGTCAGTTGTTGTTTTCACTTAAAATGAAGTCAATTTTAAACAAAAGAGAGACATTTTGAGTGGTGTTGGCCACACCACACCTCGTATTGATGCGAGTTTGACTCGTACACATCCTAAATGACCCATGGATCGTTTTCCTAAAATATCAACACAATACGAATGCATTTAGTCAGTTTTAAGTATGCTAGTTGTTGTTTTCACTTAAAATCTTGTCCATTTTAAACAAAAGAGAAACACTTTGAGTGGTTCCAGACACACCGGCCCTCGTATTGTGGTGGGGTTGAATTATAAACGTAAAATATGACCCATGAATCGTTTTCCTAAAGATTCAAAAGAATCCTAATGCCTTTGGTCAGTTTTCCGTATGTCAGTTGTTGTATTCACTTAAAATGATGTCCGTTTGAAACAAAAGAGAGACACTTTGAGTGGTGACAGCTACACTATGCCTCAGATTGAGGAGGGGTTGACTTGTAAATGTCAAACATGACCCATGTATAGTTTTCCTAAAGTATCAACACAATCCTAATGCGTTTGGTTGGTTTTCCGTATGTCGGTTGTTTTTACTTAAAAGCGTATCCATTTTAAACAAAAGAAAGACACTTTGAGTGGTACCGGCCACACCGGCCCTCATATTGAGGAGAGGTTAACTTTTAAACATCAAATATGACCCATTAATTGTTTTACTAAAGTTTCAATAGAATAATAATGCGTTTGGTTGGTTTTCCGTATGCCAGTTGTTGTTTTCACTTAACATCCTATCCATTTCAAATAAAAATGAGACACTTCGAGTGATACTGACCACACTGTGACTCAGATTGAGGAGGGGTTGAATCTTACATGTCACATATGACTGATGGATCTTTTTACTAAAGTTTCAACATAATTTGAATGCCTTTGATCGGTTTTCCATATTGTCAGTTGTTGTATTCACTTAAAATGATGTCCTTTTGAAATAAAAGAGAGACACTTTGAGTGGTGTCGGCCACACCGCACCTTGGATTGAGGTGTAGTTGACTCGTACATGTCAAAAATGATCCATGGATCATTTTCATAAAATATCAACACAATATGAATGTGTTTGGTCAGTTTTATGTATGCTAGTTTTTGGTTTCACTTAAAATCTTGTCCATTTCAAACAAAAGAGAAACACTATGAGTGGTGTCAGCCACATCGGGCCTCAGATTGAGGTGGGGTTTACTCATACACGTCACATATTACCCATGGATCGTTTTCCTAAAGTTTCAATAGAATGAGAATGCATTTGTTTAGTTTTCCGTATGTCAGTTGTTGTATTCACTTAAAATGATGTCATTTTGAAACAAAAGAGAGACACTTTGAGTGGTGATGGCCACACCGCACCTTATATTGAGGTGGGGTTGACTCGTACATGTCAAAAATGACCCATGGATCGTTTTACTAAAGTATCAATACAATCCAAATGCGTTTGGTTAGTTTTCCGTATGCCGGTTCTTTTTACTTAATAGCGTATCCATTTTAAAGAAAAGAAAGACACTTTGAGTGGTACCGACCACACCATGCCTCAGATTGGGGCGGGGTTGACTCTTACACATCAAAAATGACCCATGGATCCTTGTCCTAAAGTATCAACAGAAACTTAATGAGTTTGGTTAGTTTTCTATATGTCAGTTGTTGTTTTCACTTAAAATGATTTCCATTTCAAAGAAAAGTGATACAATTTGAGTGGTGTCGGCCACACCGCACCTTGGATTTAGGAGAGGTTGAATCGTACACGTCAAAAATGACCCATGTATTGTCTTTTTAGTATCAACACCATCCTAATGTGTTTGGTCAGTTTTCTTCATGCTAGTTGTTGTTTTCACTTAAAATCATGCCCATTTAAAATAAAAGTGAGACATTTCGAGTGGTGCTGGCCACACCGGCCCTTGGATTAAGGCGGGGTTGAATCGTACACATAAAATATGACCCGTGGATAATTTTCATAAATTTTCAATAGAATCTGAATGTGTTTGGTTGGTTTTCTGTATGCCAGTTGTTGTTTTCACTTAAAATCCTGTCCATTTCAAATAAAAGTGAGACACTTCATGTGATACCAGCCACACCGTGCCTCGGATTGAGGAGGGGTTGACTCGTACACATCACATATGACCCATGGATATTTTTCCTAAAGTTCCAACAAAATTATAATGCCTTTGGTCAGTTTTCCATATGCTAGTTGTTGTATTCACTTAAAATGATGTCCTTTTGAAACAAAAGAGAGACACTTTGAGTGGTGTCGGCCACACCGTGCCTCGGATTGAGGTGGGGTTGACTCTTACACGTCACAAATTACCCATGGATCATTCTCCTAAAATATCAACACAATCCGAATGTGTTTGTTCAGTTTTCTGTATGCCAATTGTTGTTTTCACTTAAAATCTTGTCCATTTCAAACAAAAGAGAAACACTTTGAGTGGTGTCGGCCACACTGACCCCAGTACTGAGACCACCAGATGGTCTTCTAACTCTGACACCACCCCCTCATACCACCAGCCTCTGTACTAGGAGCAATATCAGGATCCTCATTGGATATCTCTCGTCTAGGGGGTGGATCCTGAAAAAACGTTTAACACAAAAGTAAACACAAGATATTATAAGTTATTGAAATATATATATTTGAAATAAAATACTCACAACAAGGATGAGTGGAGGAATACCCATATGTGTCATGTGATGATTATTTTTTGTTATCTTTTTCCACCACCTCTCTTCAATGGGTGTCATTTCATGCAATGAAAACAAATATGGAAGTAATTAGAAATAGATAAATAATGTGTAACCCGAAAAAAAATATAAAAACCATTCTGATAAAAAAACATAAAGAAATAGAAGATTTATGGTGGTTTTAAGGTAAGTAATAGGATACACACTCTGAATGATGTAGGTGAAACATGTAGGTGAGAACATGACTGCATGATTCTATATATTTCCCACCACAACTTTGGGTTCACAATCAACTCTTCTATTGAGCTATTGGAGTCATCATAAGTAATAAATGGATTTCTTCCAATTGAAATAGGGATAGTGTCAACTTTATCATCACCATCATCAAAAACATGTCTGGGATTTACTTCAATAATTACACCAAATTTAAGATGACGCTAATATTTGACATAAAAAACTTGTTTCACCATTGATGCCAATAAATATGGTTCATTAGTGGAAAGAGTGCGAGTCATGTCAATAACTCAAAATCCACAATCATCAATAAAGGTGCCTTGTCTCATCATTGAATCAAACCATTGACATTTCATCATCGTGACTCGACCATGTGAGTATAATCAGAAATTATTATTTTCTCCACGACTCCATAATAAGCTACATTTTCTTAATGAGGTCTATATTTGATGAACTGGCATAATAGTCTGTTGTGGCAGTTAGCATAACACCATCATGCTATGTTCTCATTTTTCTTGCTCATTAAGTGATAATAAATTTGTATCCATTGATCACAAGTGATATACAAGCATGAACCATGGTATTTGGACCAAAAGCCAAAGCTCTTATTTCCTCAGAAATAGAGTCTGCAGGAAAAATCAATACCTGAAATATAAACAAATAGTAAACTTAATTATATATTATTTTTATTTAGTTATTACAGAAATATTTTTACCTTCAATTTCAACCAAGCAGAAATCCCTTTTATATGAAAAGTCTCTTTCCTTCTCAAAGATAAAGAACGATGCTTTCTTTATATCAATTATTTATGTTCCCTATAGATAAAAATAATAATAGCATAACAAATATATAAAATTACAAGAAATAATATAAGAGATACATGTACAATTTACTTACTTGATATACTCATCGAACAAATCACAATTGAACAACACTGTGCAATGTGCCATCTCTCTCTCTTCAAGGCTTAATTTCACCAATGTATATGATCCCGGAATTCCTCTTGTCTGAGGAAGTGATGGAAAATTGGGATCAATTTTCCCATACTGTTATTCTTCATTTCTTATTGGTCTGTTTATTCTTGTAGTAAGATCAGACAAATACATTGAGCAGAAATCCATACATTTTTTAGCCAAGTAACTGTTCACAATAGAACCTTCAGGATAATTCCTGTTCTGAACATATGATTTCAATGTGCACATGTTTCTTTCAGTTGGATACATCCAACAGAAAGAAAAGGGTCCTCCAAGAAGTATTTCGGTCTGAATATGGACAGTCAGACGAAACATGCATGTAAAAAATGATGGAGGGAATATTTTATTTAACTCACACAAAATTAATGGTGTCTCTAACAACAGTTTTTGCAAGAAAGATTTGGAAAACCTCTTAGCACAAACATATCTAAACAAATATCACAACCGAATAACCGAGTCTCTTACATTATTGGACAGGAGATGATAGATTTCTATTCGAATAAAATCATGAAAAAGGACGTGATAATCATGAGTCTTCAAAGATTTCAGCTTCAACTCTTTTCTGTTGACCTGTTTTGATATATTGCTTGAATAGCCATCGGGAACTTTAATAGTCTCTAGAACTTCCAAAAATTGGTTTTTTCAACAGGTGTCATCACTTAAGAAGCACATGGAACTTTCCATTTATTTTCACTGATACAGACAAGATGAAATTTTGTTCTGATCCCCAAATCTACCATGTCACATTGAGATTGTAAATCATCTTTTGTCTTCCCTTTGACATTTAGAAGAATCGAAAGCAACATTTCACATATATTCTTTTCAATGTGCATTATGTCTAAGCAATGATGTACCAAGTTGGTTGAACATTACGACATCTCAAAGAATATACTCTTCTTCTTCCAATTGTAACAGGTATCATTGGAAACATTTTTCCTCTTTCTAGATTTCATTACACCCTTCCCAAATGAATAACTGAAATCTTTCAATTCATTAAGCACATCAGTTCCAGACATACGATGAGGTGGATCATTAGTCTCCATGGTATTGTCAAATCTTCGACAATTGTTTCTATATGGATGGTTCATTGTCAAGAATTGTCGATGTCCCATAAAACTAAAACTATGATGATATTTCTGTATTCTCAATCGAGTATTCTTCATACAAATAGGACATGATAATTTTCCTTTTGTGCTTCATCCAGACATCATTGCATAAGCAAGAAAATCATTGATCGTCCACATAAGCACAACATGCATCTAAAATATGTATTTCGAACATGCATCGTATGTGGGAACACCCACATACCAAAGAAGTTTAAACTCTTTTATTAAAGGTTTCATGTATACATCTATATCATTACTGGGATCAGAAGGGCCAAATATCAGTGTACTCAATAAAGTGTAAGGCTTTTTCATACACAACCATAGGGGAAGGTTATAAATGTATATAAAAACCTGCCATGTGCCATGCGATTTAAGAATCTGGCCAAATGGTTAAAACCATCACATGAAATACCCAGTCTCACATTAAACACATCGGCTGAAAATTCAGGATATCGATCATCAAATCTCTGCCATGAAAATCCACCTGCAGGGTGAACCGACTCTTGATTATTTTTTTTCTCTCGGTGTCATGCGATCACATTTTTACTGATATTTCATCAGACATGAAATGGTTCTATAATCTGGGGATCAATGGAAAGTGTCACATTACTTTTTGTGGCACACGAGATGGTGTTCTATCATCTTTTGGCTTCTATCAGGAGGTTCCACATTTGATACAATCATTTCTTTTAGCAGTTTCCTCCCAAAATAAGCTGCAACCATTCGGGCAAGCATGATTTTTTTTGAGAATCGAAGTTCATAAACTAACTACCATGCCATATAGTGGTTTGAAGGAATATCTGCATCATCTAGATGTAAGACCTTCAAGAAGGTAATAATGTAATCAATTGCAGTATTTGAAATCCCATAAATAGTTTTCCCACGAAACAATCAGATTAAAAATTCCAACTTTTTCATTTTACCACATTACCGATATACTGGAGTCGTCGCAACATCATTCAATTTTTTCACCCTATCAACATCATCATTTTCATTGGACGCATCATGTGTGCTTGTATCAAAATCTTGTTGGCTAGATATCCTTTCCTTCTCATGATTCCGAATAAATGGAAACTGATCATATATCAAACTCTCTAATTCAGTCCAATCATTTGTATCATCAACATTTTGAGATTCCATTTTCTCTCCATTGTGATACCACACATAATAGTTTATCTAGAAACCATATTTGATTATATGATAGATAATGGATTCATGACTCAACTAAGGTATTCAAACATAATTAGAATATGGGCAGTGTATGGGAACACTATCCGAATCCTTGTCAAATGAAAAATCAAGAAATCTGTTCAAATTATTTTGAAAATCGGTTGAAATCCGATCAGTTTCGTACATCCAACTTATATCCATTCTGTAAAAAAATTGAAATAAGTCATTTCAAATAAATTAAATAATATTTAAGTTCAATCAAAAAAATATTTAGGTAAATGAAAATTGTTTACATTAAATAAAAGCATAACTGACACATTACTCTATATGAGAATCATATTAAGAAATACCACAAAATACAGTGTATATAAGAAAATAAGATATAGAATTTCTAATTCCTATATTCAAGGATTGACTAGTAAGATATTAAAAGTGGATCAAGGAATACATAATCATTAAGGGTCTTGTTGGGAGTACCTGAGTTTTATACTTTAACTTATTCAAGGGGATTAGGATGAGGAGTAGGATGAGGATCAGGGGGGTGGTGGGTCTGTCCAAGGGGGGTGCGGGGTTTCCAGGGGGGTGTGGGGTGTCTAGGGGGTGCGGGGTGTCCAAGGGGGTTGTGGGGCCGTATAGGGGGTCAGAGGTGTCTAGGGGGCGGGGGGCTGTCTAGGGGGTCGGGGTGTCCAGGTGTGCGGGCTGTCCATGGGGGTGGTCAGGCTGTCCAGGGGGGGTAGGGGGAGTCCAGGGGGGTGGGCGGGCTGTCCAATGTGGTTAGCGGGGTGTCCAGGGGGTGGGTGGGGCTGTCCAAGGGGGGGGGGGGTACAAGGTGTTTAGGGGGGTTGGAGGGATGCCCATGGGGGTGGCGAGGCTGTACAGGGGGTCTGGGGTGTCCAGGGGGTGGGCGGGCTGTCCAGGGGGGTGGGAGGGTTGTCCATGGGGGGTGGTTGGGCTATCCATGGGGGTGGAGACACTATTCAGTGGGGTTGGGGGTGTCAAGGTGGTGGTGTGGGGGGGATTTCTAGGGGTGGGGGGAGTCTGGGGGGATGGGGTGTGTCTGGGGGGTGGTGGGCGGGTGTCCAGGGGTGGGGTGGGCAGCCTGTCAGCAAGGGCGGGGGGGGGGGGGGGGGATTTCCAGGGGAGCATGGGCTGTCTAGGGGGTGGGTGGGCTGTCCATGGGGGTGGAGGGTTTGTCCAGGGGAGGTCGGGGGTGTCCAGGGGGTGGTGGGGCTTTCTAGGGGGTGGGGGTTGTCCAGGGTGTACGAGGTGTCCAGGGGGTGGGCGGGGTGTCTAGGAGGGTGGAGGGTCTATCTAGGGGGGTACAGGGTGTCCAGGGGGTGGGCGGGACTATCCAGGGGGTACGGGGTGGGTGGGAGGCCTGTCCACGGGGGTGGTGGGGCTGTCCAGGGGGTACGGGGTGTCCAGGGGGGTGGGCGGGCTATCCACGGGGGTGGGGGGGGGGGGGCTGTCCAGGGGGTACGGGCTGTCCAGGGGGGTTGGCGGGCTGTCCACGGGGGTGGCGGGGCTGTCCGAGGGGTCGGGGGGTCCTGGGGGTGGGGGGATGTCTAGGGGGTATGAGGTGTCCAGGACAGGCCACCCCCACCGCTTTGGACACTTGTAACGCCCTGACCCCAGTTACCTAGAGTCGGTGCATTATTGCGTAGCATTGGCATGATCACAAAAGATCAAGTCTCGAAAGACCGATTAGTTTAGTAGCCTTGGAAACACTAGATACATTCATAAATGTTACATTACATCATAAAGTGAAAATATACAATAACAAAGTCTCCATAGTCCACACTCATATCCTCTTCTGACTATCCCTGCAGGTCATTCATAAAATACTTCTTCACATCCTGGAAAATATTAAAACATTGAAAGGGGTGAGCTTAGATGCTCAGTAAGGATAACAATATTGCGGAAGCTTTCATAAATAAACATTAACATTTAAGGCAATGTATAACTAAAACAAAAGCCTTTTAAACTTGAACTTTAGCATAATATGGAAAAAGTAAACTGAAATAATGCCATTTACTTACTCACATGGATATTCTACTAGTCGAATAATCACATGAAATATCAATAACCCCTTTCATAATGATGGAATGCATAATGCCAGACTATCATAACCACATAGCCAAGGCCTCATGCCAAGACCACAAATAAGATTTTGTCAAGGCCTCGTTCCAAGACACTAGTTTGTCTCATGAGACCTACCGATGCATCGAGGATCTATAGTGGGCTCCACCCATCACTTATTAAGTCCAATGCATTCCTCATATGAATAGGTTTAAACATATCATAAACCATAACATAATCGTATCACATAAAACATGCATAAAGGAAACATAACATTTCCACATTTCAATCACAAGATATCAATACAACACATTGATATAATAAAAACGCTTTCAAAACCATTTTCAATACCAAAATAAAAGAAAGTTAAAACTTTGTATTTATTTTTCATTAAGAAAAAGTGATGGCTTGTAGAGGAATCCGAAACTCAAATAATGGTCACTGCGGAGGAGAAGTCGTTGTCGCCGCATAAGTACGGAAATAAAAACATTCCCTTTTTGTCGTTTAGTAAAATGCTTCATATAAAAAATATTCCTTTTGAATAAATGTAAAAATCAAAGAAGTTTATACACCGTATAAAAGAAAGCTGTGTATAAAACCAAAAATGCCTCAATGAAAGGAGATTGAGATGAAGTCCTTAAAAAGATCATTTTTAAAATAAAATAGATCTATTATGTGTGTTCACTATAAGTACACATAAATAAAGTACAAATACAAGATAGGACATAATAATATCATGACATAATTTGAAAGTAGGAGATTAACCCAAAGAATGGAAATTGGGTTAAGAAGTTCCCTTACCTCGTGTCCAACTTGACTCGACCGTTCTTTGATCTCATGAATAACAAACTAGAGTTAATCTTTACCTTCTTAAGAACCTTTTTCAAGTTCATTATTCCTTTTATATCACTTATTACCATTTCATGAACATTATGTAATTATTTAAGTTTATAACGGTCATTTTGTCGATCTTAGGTACTTGAGTCAAAAATAAACTTCTTATAATTACAAGTTGTTCATGTGGTGAAATATCCATTATATACAGAATTATATTCATGATTTAGATATCATATATATCATATATATCCAGTATATACATTCATTCATAATATTACGTAACATTTAGAGGTAATAAATGAAATGCACTGTTCATGGAGACGGTAAGCCGTACGTACGCATGAACGCTACTTTCATTTCTATTTAATATTTAATGGAATGAAATCATAATGATATAAATTTATAATATAATTCCAGTATAATATAGTGTATAATACCATTTACTCCATCCTTTATACATCCCACATATGGTATTAATGATTCAAATCACTTTGAGGGGGCGGTAGTCCGCACTTCCTAAAATGAAAATATCGCATTTACCCATAATGGAAACCATAAAGGTATGCCATAAAAGAAAAATAAAAATCATAAGGAAAACAAAAACATAATATATATCATATATAAAAATAGTGTCATCATAATGGCCACCATTAGAGGTGTTATATGAGTGTTGAACAATCATCGTTTCGTGAGGTAAAAATTCACCATCCACAGAAACAGTATGTTATTTAACCATTAGATGTAGGTGTGTCTAAGTGTAGCTATAATCCTTCTTATAACAACATCCTATTATATTTAGGATACTGGTTTTGTTACAAAAGAAATGAATAAAAAGATTTTAAGGGGTAGGAGAAGCAAAATAAAACAAAACAACATTAGAGAAGACATTACCTTAAAATCGGGTAACTCTTTTTGATTTGAGCCAAAGGACACCTTGGAAAGACTTCTGCCCAAGGTGAGGCTTCTAGGAGTACGATAGGGAATTTGGGAGAGTATTTGGGCAGAGGTTGGCCGAGAAAAATGGCTTGAAAGTGTGAATAAGGTGGGAGTGGTGGGGGCCTTTTATAAGTGGAGAGGAGGGGCACTCTTGGAAAGTAATGAAATATTACTTTATTACACAATGATTTTCGGATTCTAAAGGTCCCACACTTCTATAATTAGAGTCTATGGTGATAAGGGTTCGACATCTCCACATCCAAAAGGTTTTTGACAAGTTTATGTCTTAGATTTTACATTATACTTTCATTTTATTTAAATCGTTAATTAATGAGGTCATCGCTGCATCATCATGATGTCATAAATACTTTAATTTATTTAATGTCTAAAAATTATAAAAAAATACTATGATGTAGGAAATATTTTTAGCTTTCCAATGACTATTTATAGTCAAAAATATGACTTGTATAACCCCATGTAAAAATTGTTTTAGTAAAACATTTCATGTTTGTGTCATTTTTTTACTTTAACATTAAATAAAAGGTATTTATGTCATTTTCAAACTAAAGTGGCTCCATGGGGTCCCCAATTTGACCAATGGATTTTCTTGGTCGGCCATGGCACATCCAATGAGGGTAGTACATGTGTCAAGCTCATCTCATATTATTAAAACATTATTTTTACCTTAAACTACACTAATTACCTCTAATCGCGATAAAGAACTTAAAAGTTACTATACACCAAAAATTATTTTAATCTCAATGAACCACATTTTACTTCTTAATGAAAACCATGTATGTCGGATTTTTGAAATTCAAAACACTGAAGTGGTAAAATTTCATTTAAACGAAAAATCAGTTTTTATAAGTACCACTTAGTGGTTTCACTATTCATCAAAAATTAAAGTTTTTCAGAAAAATCCCAAAACTTCACCCTAAGCTATATTTGATATTCCTATTTCAAAAATGATGTCTATTTTACAAAATTCCAAACATATAAGTTGAATTAATTAATTTTATAATTAATTCCAGCTGTCACAACAAATAGCGTGTTTTTAAGAAACAATTTATATCAAAAGATTGACAATTGTTAATGCCCAATTTCAATGTTAAATTAATTCTAATGACCACCATTGGATAAAATGTTAAAAATATATTCTAATTATACTTTAAAAGCACTAAATAGTATAATTTATCACAATAAATTATTTTGATTAAAAAAGTTGTTTTAAGTATTTTTCACTATTCATAAAAAATTGGAAGTTCTCAGAAAGTTACAAAAAATTCAGCTTAGGATAATTTTGATATTACGAATACAAAAACGAAGTCCATTTGGAAAAATAAAATTTATAAAATTTCAAAAATTAGGTATTACTATTCATAACAACTACTTTGATTAGTCGCGGTGTTTCAGAACTCGAACTTGCATACAATGCAAGCTATTGCATTATTGAAAGAGAGGCATATCGTGGAAGCTCGGGGTGTTACATTCTACCCTCCTTCAATAAATTGCGTCCTCACAATTTGAAAATGTTCTTCGAAATTAAAGGTTGAAAATAGAAAATACCTTTGTGGAAACCCACATCGGAAATAAGGTTAATAAAAATATAACATTTAAAGAAAGAAAGAGAAGTACAAAGGTCACCCAAGATAGCCCATACTAGGATTCTATGAAAATATGGATATGGAGGAGAAACAAACCATCAAGGTCTGATGGAGAGTTGTAGAAAACAGGATTAGGAGAAAGTTAACCATAAGAAAGTCACAAACTTGTGATGGGTTGAACGATCATTGAATCCCCAATTGGAAAAGTTAACCAGAAACGTTTTTGTTTTAAGTTACCTTTTATAAAGTTGAGGAATTTATTTAGGAGATTTACTAAGAACATAAGGAAATATAAATACTTGTCATGTAGACTTTCATTCTTTAATAAATTTTTACCACGAACACATATTTCACTCCAAAAGGTAATAGATAAAAATATTATATTTATCCTAATCGTACAAAGTTCAAAATATTAACACAGACCATATAAATTAGGAAAACTATTTTGTAATAACCAGGGACTTCCTGTAGGCTAGTGGTAGGGAATAAAGGCCTGTCGCACTACGGTTGTGGGTTCGATTCCTGCAGCTTTGTCCGACGCGACGGTTTATGCCCCACCCTACAAGTTGTCCTTTTCCTAAAACTATAGTATTATAATATTGCAAAAATAATCTTCATAAATGTTTTAACCTTAAAAAATAATATCCAAAGATCAACTTAATCCATTCCGACCTTTATAGTTATCCAAAATTCCAATGTCCAGACTTTCTCTAAAAGGTCTCTAAATTCCAAAAATCAATTGTATCATCAGATTCCTCAAACAAGGTAAAGATTCTCTTATTGTCACATACAAAAATATGATTACCTTCATCATATTAAAACCTTAATGAAATCAAAAAGTACTACAGTTCAATCCTTATATATATATATATCACATTATTCTAATAACCAGAATATAATCCATGAGTCCAAAAGCACCAATACATTAATTATTCTACTTCAACTGTAGTAACAGCATAAGATTTTCCTTGATCCCTTGGCCTTTTCTGAGGTAAGATTCCCTAATGCTTAGGAAATTCATTTGCATAATGACCCATTTCTCTACAATTGTAGCATTCAACATTGATAGCCTCTTTCTTTCCCTTGCAATCACGCGCCTGGTGACCTTTTCCCCCACATTTATAACAAACTCCCATTCCTTTTAGGCAAGTACCAGGGTGATTCTTCCCACAATTATCGCATAATGGAAAATCCTTATTTCCCTTTTTCCCTTTATCTATCTCTTGTTCCACCGTTCTCTTCTTATCTTGCTTTACTTTGTTGTCATAAGACTTAGAGAATTCCTTTTCTGTCTTGATAGAACACGAGACAATATCTTCGTATGACGAGAAGGTTTGTGAGACTAATGCTTGACGGAGAAATGGTTTTAACCCATCAAAGAAATGATTAATCTTACTTCTTAGGTTACGTATATAATCAGCAGCATTCCTCGCTAACCTTGTAAAGTTGGCCTCATACTTTGCGACATTCTCATCCTCCTTCTGCCTCAAACTCAGAAATTGCCTTTCCATATATGCTCGATGGTCAGGTGGAAAGTATTTTTCTAAGAAAAGATCTTTGAACTCTCTCCATTCCATACTTGATACTTCTTCATCTTCCTTTGTATTTTGAATTAATGACCACCATTTATCAGCATCTCCAGTGAGGCGGTAAACTGCCATGATAACCTTTTCCCTTTCACTACTCCCCAAGGCATGGAATATTTTTTCTAAGGAATTTATCCATTTCTCAGCTACTAAGGGATTTGTATTTCCATTGAATGTTGGTGGTTGTTTCCTCAAGAAGTAGTCTAACATTTATCCTCCACGTTGCGGATCAGGGTGCTCCATACGAGTAATGTTATTATTCATAACCTGAGTGACTTGTCCCAGTATGGTAATAAGTTTATCATCACCAGTTGTATCTCCAGATCCACAATAATTATCTTGAGCAGGAGGGAAATCCCTACACGAAGTGCGTGCATGGATATGGTTTCCATTCCTTCTACTAGGCACCATTTCTAAACAGTGGCATAAACTAGATTAGTTTATGAATCAAAATACATAATTCCATACTTATAAAATACATAACATTAATTGAACTATTTATGGATATAATCCATAATCATAAAAATGTTTTCTTTGAGGAAGTATATACTCATAACCCTTCATAGTGGTTTGTAAAGAAAATGAGAATTATCCTAAGCATATCCCACGGGAGTGTGGTAACCAAGAGTGTAGCAAGGCCCGTTGTCGTGCACCAGTTCCCGTTCGAGTCTAGCTCAAAACAGTGTTTTCGGGTTTTACCCCTAGGTACATCTATGCCAGAGCCGCCTCTACCTGATCATATCCAGATAGGGATGTATTGCTCGGAAAACTCACAACATCTCTATAATACTAAAATTCTAGGAAGTTCTTCTATACTAATCCTCAAAGTCTATCCATGGGCTATGTTCTCTAATCAGAGTTTATCTAAATCTATCTTCCAAGGTTAGTACTAAACTGCCTCTGATACCAACTGTAACGCCCCGACCCCAGTTACCCAGAGTCGGTGCATTATTGCGTAGCATTGGCATGATCACAAAAGATCAAGTCTCGAAAGACCGATTAGTCTAGTAGCCTTGGAAACACTAGATACATTCATAAATGTTACATTACATCATAAAGTGAAAATATACAATAAAAAAGTCTCCATAGTCCACACTCATATCCTCTTTCGACTATCCCTGCAGGTCATTCATAAAATACTTCTTCATATCCTGGAAAATATTAAAACATTGAAAGGGGTGAGCTCAGATGCTCAGTAAGGATAACAATATTGCGGAATCTTTCATAAATAAACATTAACATTTAAGGGAATGTATAACTAAAACAAAAGCCTTTTAAACTTGAACTTTAGCATAATATGGCAAAAGTAAACTGAAATAATGTCATTTACTTACTCACATGGATATTCTACTAGTCGAATAATCACATGAAATATCAATAACCACTTTCATAATGATGGAATGCATAATGCCAGACTATCATAACCACATAGACAAGGCCTCGTGCCAAGACCACAAATAATATTTTGTCAAGGCCTCGTGCCAAGACACTATTTTGTCTCATGAGACCTACCGATGCATCAAGGAGCTATAGCGGGCTCCACTCATCACTTATTATGTCCAATGCATTCCTCATATGAATAGGTTTAAACATATCATAATCCATAACATAATCGTATCACATAAAACATGCATAAAGGAAACATAACATTTCCACATTTTAATCACAAGATATTAATACAACACATTGATATAATAAAAATGCTTTCAAAACCATTTTCAATACCAAAATAAAAGAAAGTTAAAACTTTGTATTTATTTTTCATTAAAAAAAAGTGATGGCTTGTAGAGGAAGCCGAAACTCAAATAATGGTCACGACGGTGGAGAAGTCATTGTCGCCGCATAAGTACGGAAAGAAAAACATTCCCTTTTTGTCGTTTAGTAAAACGCTTCATATAAAAAAGATTCCTTTTGAATAAACATAAAAGTAAAAGAGGTTTATACACTGTATAAAAGAAAGTCGTGTATAAAACCAAATATGCCTCAATGAAAGGAGATTGAGACGAAGTCCTTAAAAAGATCATTTTTAAAATAAAATAGATCTATTATGTGTGTTCACTATAAGTACACATAAATAAAGTACAAATACAAGATAGGACATAATAATATCATGACATAATTTGAAAGTAGGAGATTAACCCAAAGAATGGAAATTAGGTTGAGAAGTTCCCTTACCTCATGTCTGACTTGACTCGACCGTTCTTTGATCTCCTGAATAATAAACTAGAGTTAATCTCTACCTTCTTAAGACCCTTTTTGAAGTTCATTATTCCTTTTATATCACTTATTACCATGTCATGAACATTATGTAATTATTTAAGTTTATAACGGTCGTTTTGTCGATCTTAGGTACTTGAGTCAAAAATAAACTTCTTATAATTACAAGTTGTTCATGTGGTGAAATATCCATTATATCCAAAATTATATTCATGATTTAGATATCATATACATCATATATATCCAGCATATACATTCATTCATAATATTACGTAACATTTAGAGGTATGAAATGAAATGCACCGTTCATGGAGACGGTAAGCCGTACGTACGCATGAACGCTACTTTCATTTCTATTTCGTATTTAATGGAATGAAATCATAACGATATAAATGTATAATATAATTCCAGTATAATATAGTGTATAATACCATTTACTCCATCCTTTATACATCCCACATATGGTATTAACGTTTCAAATCACTTTGAGGGGGCGGAAGTCCGCACTTCCTAAAATGAAAATATCGCGTTTACCCATAATGGAAACCATAAAGGTATGCCATAAATGAAAAATAAAAAATCATAAGGAAAACAAAAAAATAATATATATCATATATAAAAATAGTTTCATCATAATGGCCACCATTAGAGGTGTTATATGAGTGTTGAACAATCATCGTTTCGTGAGGCAAAAATTCGTCATCCACAGAAACAGTATGTTCTTTAACTATTAGATGTAGGTGTGTGTAAGTGTAGCTCGAATAATTATTATAACAACATCCTAGTATATTAAGGATACTGGTTTTTTTACTAAAGAAATGAATAAAAAGAGTTTAAGGGGATGTAGAAGCAAAATAAAACAAAACAACATTAGAGAAGACATTACCTTAAAATCGGGTAACTCTTTTTGATTTGAGCCAAAGGCTTCCTTGGGAAGACTTCCTCCCAAGTTGAGGCTTCTAGGAGTAATAGAGGGAAGTTGGGAGAGTATTTGGGCAGATGTTGGCCGAGACAAATGGCTTGAAAGTGTGAATAAGGTGGGATTGGTGGGGGCCTTTTATAAGTGGAGAGGAGGGGCACTCTTGGAAAGTAATGAAATATTACTTTATTACACAATTCTTTTCGGATTCTAAAGGTCCCACACTTCTATAATTAGAGGATAAGGTGGTAAGGGTTCGAAATATCCTCATCCAATAGGTTTTGACATGTGTAAGTCTTAGATTTTACATTATCCTTTCATTTTATTTAAATCGTTAATTAATGAGGTCATCGTTGCATCATCATGATGTCATAAATAATTTAATTTATTTAATATCTAAAAATTATAAAAAAAATACAATGATATAGGAAATCTCTTTATCTTTCTAATGACTATTTATAGTCAAAAATATGACCTGTATAACCCCATGTAAAAATTGTTTTAGTAAAACATTTCACGTTTGTGTCATTTTTTTACTTTAACATTAAATAAAAGGTATTTATGTCATTTTCCAACTAAAGTGGCTCCATGGGGTCCCCAAGTTGACCCATGGATTGTATTGGTCGGCCATGAAACATCCAATGAGGGTAGGACATGTTTCAAGCTCATCTCATATTATTAAAACATTATTTTTACCTTAAACTACACTAATTACCTCTAATCGCGATTATGAACTTAAAAGTTACTATTCACCAAAAATTATTTTAATCTCATTGAACCACATTTTACTTCTTAATGACAACCATGTATGTCGGATTTTTGAAATTCAAAACACAAAAGTGGTAAAATTTCATTTAAACGAAAAATCAGTTTTTATAAGTACCACTTAGTGGTTTCACTATTCATCAAAAATTGAAGTTTTTCAGAAAAATCCCAAAAATTCACCCTAAGCTATATTTGATATTCCGATTTCAAAAATGATTTCTATTTTAAAAAATTCCAAACATATAAGTTGAATTAATTAATTTTATAATTAATTCCCGCTGTCACAACAAATAACGTGTTTTTAAGAAACAATTTATATCAAAAGATTGACAATTGTTCATGCCCAGTTTCAATGTTAAATTAATTCTAATGACCACTATTGGATAAAATGGTAAAAATATATTCTAATTATACTTTAAAACCACTAAATAGTATAATTTATCACAATAAATTATTTTTATTAAAAAAGTTGTTTCAAGTATTTTTCACTATTCAAAAAAAATTGGAAGTTCTCAGAAAGTTACAAAAAATTCAACTTAGGATAATTTTGATATTACGAATACAAAAACGAAGTCCATTTGGAAAAATAAAATTTATAAAATTTCAAAAATTAAGTATTACTATTCATAACAGCTACATTGATTAGTCGCGGTGTTTTAGAACTCGAACTTGCGTATAATGGAAGCTATTGCATTATTGAAAGAGAGGCGTATCGTGGAATCTTGGGGTGTTACAACACCCCACACCCCCCACGTAGACATCCCAACCCCACTAAACCAAAAACATTAAACAAACCCTTTACCCCCTACACTAAACAAACCCCACTAAAAAGAGCATTTACGATGTATTAAGTATAGAACAAAAAAACACAAAACAAACAAATAGCCCGGTACTCAAAAAACAATAACTATAATTTAACCGAAATCAAAACATCAAACATTAAATAAAAAAGAGGAAGAACACTAAAACTAAGATAACACTTACTAATTTGAAGTTTAGAAATAAAAATTTGTTTGATTGAAGAAGGATATTCGGTTTGAAGGTATTTCGCAGTCGAGAATACGTCGGGAGGATGTCTGGATTAGGTCTACAATTGGACCTACTGAGAGCTGGGGCGCTGGGTATTTGGGGGAAAACATTCCCAAGTCAATCACACCCCATGAGTGGATAATGTTTAGGCTTCTACACTAATAGGTTGTTCATGGATCGTAAAGATGTTTAATTTCATAAAGTATAGAAAGAAACATTTATTTTTAAATTTGAGATTAATAATAAAGTATTTCAATGATACTATACACATCATAAAGAAAACAAAACAGTGATACTTTTAAGGGATGGTTTATAAACCATATTATATATACTCACAGACATCTACCAATCATGTATTAGTCATTGATTCAATATCAAATAGTGTGAATCATAAAATTTTCCAAAATCCCTAAAATAGGAAAAAATGACGTGATCTTTATAGATATTGAAATAAATGTAGAAATCGGAGGAAGAGGACTTATATGTTTGTATTTGGGAAGATGTTTAAAGAGTCTAACTTGGATGGGGGAGTTGCAGCCGATCGGATGGAAGAACTCGGGTTAGGGTTCACCTGTGTGCTAGGGCTTCTGGAAATTGGGGGAAATGAGTTCTGTGCTGTGCTGTAGGGGATTCTGGAAATCGGGATTATTTGAGGAGACCTTTCCCAAAAGTTTGTAAAAACTGTTGGGAAATCATGACTTTTCCCAACGGTTTGTAAAACCCGTTGGGAAAAAATGGCCTTTACCAAAGGTTTTCTAAAAACCGTTGGTAAAGGGTGCAAACATTTTGGATTTCCCAGTAGTTTCTTCAAACCGTTGGGAAATCCTTTAAGAAACCAATATTTACCAACAGTTTTTACAAAACGGTGGTAAAAAACACTTATACCAATGGTTCTGGAGAACCATTGGTATGCAAGTATTGGGAAAACCCAACTTTCCAGTAGTGTAACATAAACATTCATATTAAAACTAGAATAAGAAATGTCAATACTTTATCCATAAACCATGAATGATGTAAAAATAACACACACATAGTCAAACATATCACAAAATCTTCAATACAATACAGAAGTTTTGTATCATAATAAATCAACTTCAAACAATCTTAAAATCCATCAAAGGATGTTGACAAAGATGAAATCAAAACTTTTTAGAGAAATATCTATTTCTATTTTGAAATCATTTAAAAGTCATATAATTATAAAAGAAAACATTTATTTTGAAAATATTTTTATAATCATTTATAGGAAGCTTCAATGGTGTTATAACGGTGGAAAATAGCCACACTCGCTGTATAAGTTAAAAAAAGACATTCTTTCCTTACTTTTGTTGACAAGGTCATAACGTACCTTTTTTGGAAAACGATGGAAAGATTCCTTTCAAAACATATATGTTCAAATAAGGGTATAAATGAATTTAACCCACAGTCTAGTAAATAGAATTTTTTTTTCAAATTACATTTAAAAAAACACAGATGTGGATGATAAAGAGGTCCCAATAGATACTTATGTATTAACAACCTTAGATAAGTAAAGAGATTGAAAAATTAACCCTTAACTTGAAATTTTCTTTATTCTATGGTATGTTAAACTCCTGTATAATAGTTAATTTTTTTATTAAATTATAAAATAACTATATACATAAATATGATATCATATATGATCATCTAATATTTCTTTTTTAATAATATTTCAGTAGTATCATCGTTTCAGGTGTTAACTGATTCATTTTCCTTTATATGCTTGGTTAGATAAGCCATGTTTTTTATGGATAGGATGTATTTGATTCATATAAATAATTATATTATGTTCCTAAAAATTATTTTTAATCCTAAAATGAAAAGTATTCTTGAATGATTATGATGGGGAATGAATCTCATCGTGTTCGTGGAGACGGTAATCCGTACGTACGCATGACTGATAATATCATTATATCATTTTATTGATGGTGAAATCATATGTAATTAGATGATATATTATATATAAATAATCATAAACATGTTACATTTATTATTTACATCATTTATACTCATTATTATACCCATCCAAAATAATGAAGTGTTTGAATAACAAACTACACCACGACGTGGAGACGGTAGGCCGTACGTACACACGTATGGTGAATTTGTAATTTATAGGATGTATAGAATAATGAATATGGATATAACATATTTATAATAACATCACAGTATATAGAAGGTACTGGAGTTATTATTTTGGTATGGAATCAAAGAAAGAGGAAGTGGAAGAAGAAAATAACTTGAAAGAGGGTGGTGAAATTATTACCTCTTCTTCGGGTGTTTCCTTTTGAGTTGATCAAAAGGGCTCCTTAGGTTGACTTTTTGATCCAATTAAGGACTCTAGGTTTATGTGAGGGGAGATAGGAAGATATTTGGTCAGGGTTTGGCCAATTAAAATGGCTTCGGAGGTGTGAAATTAAGATAAGGGGAAGTACTATTTTATAAGAGAGGCGAGGTTCACTTTAGGAAAAGCTTGAAATATTATTTTATAATAAAATAATTTTCGGTTTATAATGGCTAAAAAATAATTTATTTCTGGTATAATGTGGGTATGGGTCTAAAAAATCTCAAACAATAGGTTTTATATAGGTTTAGGTCACCATATTAACCTTATCTTTTATATTTAACTCTTAGTTAAATATTTTGACATTTACCACATCTCTTTGTATTTTTATATTATATGGTTAATAAACTTACTATAAACTACCAAGAGAACCCCAAGTGGTTCATTATTAATATATATATATCCTTATATAAGTCCTTTGTACAAACCTTAAATTTTTAGGAATATTATATCAATTAATAATATAGTATTTGTTTTAAAAACCCAATTATGTCAATTTTGACACTATTTAGTATTTTATTTTTTTGAAAGCCATAAAAACTTTATCACTTAAAATAAAATTTATTTAATCAATAATAACATGTAATATTAACCTATAAAATTAGTTTAATTCATCATAACTCTAAATTTAAATTTATTTGGATATTTATAATACTAATTATTTTAATATTTCATTAATAAGGTAATTACTACATCATCATTGTGTCATAAATAAATTAAATTATTTAATTTATAAAAATTATAAATAAAATACCATTATGTAGGAAATATTTGTATATTTATAATTAATATTTATAGTCGAATTTATAATTTGTGTAACCCTATATTAAAAATGATTTAGTTATTAAACTTTGAATTTAACACTTTTAACTCTTCTTTAAATAAAATAATAATAAATGTCCTAATATAATCCAAGTGAACCAAAAGGATATTATTTTATTCCTAAGGTTATTTTTGGTCAATTTAAACTTATCAAATAGAATTAGTAAATGTGTTAGGGTAATTATAATATCATTTTTACGCTCAATTACCCTATTTACTTTTAACCGTGGTAAATAAAAGTCAAAAGTTACTATTCACCAAAAATTATTTTTATCTTATTAAACCACATTTTACTTACTGATGTCAATCATGTCTCTTGGATTTTTGAAATTCAACTCACAGAAGCAGTAAAATTATGTTTTATGCAAATTTGTAAATGCTCCTAGAAGGTGGGTAAAAGACGGTAAAAAGTTCGATAAAATTTTATATATCTAAACTTATTATAAAATGGCTCCAATGAATTACGCTGAAAATATATAGTTATTATGTATCTATTTTGACCTAAAATAAATTAAAATATAATAACTAATTATTTAAATAAAATTTGGTTTTAAACAATAACTTAGTGTTTTTCACTATTCATCAAAAATTGAAAGTTCTCAGAAAAATACAAAAAATTCACCCTAAGATAATTTTGATATTCCGAATCCAAAAATGAAGTCCATTTTGAAAATTAAAATTTATAAAAGTTCAAAAAGTGGGTATTAGTATTCATAACGGCTAGTTTCATTGGTTGTGGTGTGTTAAAACTCCAAGTTGCGTACAATGCAAGCTACATCATTATTCAAAGGGAAAAATACTGTGGAAGCTTGGGGTGTTACAAACTACTTCTTTGGATTTACCTAAGGAAATATTTGTTATTTATTATTTCAATATATATTAATGGTATTACTTTAGGATTACATTTTCAAATTTTAATTAAAATTGGTTTAGATGATTTGGATTGAACATTGAAACTATACATTCAATGTAAATTTGAAATTTCTTTTCAAATCATTGGTTGAGTTGTATAAGTCACTAAAAGTTGATGGATGATAGTGTTTATTTATATTGATAAGTTATTTAATAATTTTTTAGATCCATCCATTTCATTTTTATAGTTTTCATTATTTATACTAATATACTAATTATTGAGGAGTTTGTGTTCTCTTACATAGAGAAAAATAAAGTTATGATAGAATAAAATAATGTAGAATAAAGATGATTTTATAGGATTTAATGTTTCTGAATTGATCATAATTTTTAATATCTAGAAACAATTTTTTTTTCCAAAAAAATATATTTAGAGAGGGATTATTCCAATTTATTTATTTATTCATGTGAGGGAAAATCATTGGAAAACTTTCTCTTTATTTTTTTAATTTATTTTTTAAAAATTGAAAAATTTTCTGTAAGATGAGTGTTGTGAATTATTTTTTTTGGGATATGAATTGAATTATTTTTGGTTAATTTGTTTACTGTAGTTAAATCTTATTTTTAGATGAAATTTTATGGTTATTATTAATGATATTCTATATTAAATTCATTTTTATGTGAATTATTCATATTTATCAATTCCATGGTGAAATATGAACTCCATGAATATTTATTTGAAATAATTTATTTTCCATGATTTTTTAGAGTGACCTATTATTTTGATACATAAATATCACATCTTATTAGATTAATATTATATAAATAATATTACAATACAGAAACGAATATTACAGGTAAAGTGTATTTAGAAAAATTGATACATAAAAAACATTTGAAAATGAGATCTACATTATCTCTCACTAATGTCTTTATTACTAGCTAACTTTATAGAAGTATCATACATAAAAAAATTCTCTTTAACTTGGGGAAATAAAGCATAATAAATGGTGTTCTATGATGCTTAGTAAATGTAAAAAAAGAGAGATATAATTAATAACATAAACATAATATGAGGATAGGGGTATAAGATAATGAGCATAATATTTGATTACAATTCTATTCATGTCATTGATTATTATCTTATTTCATGGAATAAGGGTTGGATGTCAATAATACATGAATCATAAAGGAATCATAGAACATGATCCATGAGAGAATAACATTTGCATACCTCATATATTTGTGAAATATGCATAATAATGTAAAATAATTTCATAATCTTGGACCCCTTATAACACTATCATAGTGTATTGGGTTCATTTCTCATTGTATAATGTCTTCATATAGGGTTCACTCCCAAGACTATAATAGAGAAAAATTTCCATTACTAAACTAGGTTCACTCCTTATTCTAGTATTTATTATCTCATGAGATATTCTTCTTTTCAAAATTCAATAGAAGGATATATAATTCCATGACCTCCCATAAGATAATGAGAATCCTACACTTGTGTTTCAAAAGATCCTAAAATATTCATCACATCATATCCCTAGAAATGAAACATGTATCATAAAATTTTTATCATAGAATAATATCACAACCCATTGAAATGAAACTAGTTTCGTAAATATTTCATCAAAATATAGTTAACGCATGTAAAAGAAAAAGGTTTCATGGAATCATTCATAGATAATTATCATAAGGCATCCTAAATGTGAAAGAAGATTTTATCATTGGATTATAACCCTAGTAAATAATAAGTTTCATTAAATTATGTTATCGTCGATAAATAATACCTTTAAAAGATAACTTGAAAATTTCATGAGTGAAGTGACATTATATCTTTGAAATAACTTTTTTAAAATAAAAAATTTTCTAAATAATTAGGAAAACATATAATAAAGAAATTAATAATTGAATCCTATAAAATGATATTCAATCCATTAAGAAATTTGGATAATGGGAAATTATTTTCATATCATGAGTTTTAAAACATAAATTCATTTCTTGTTTTCAATATAAAGTCAAAAGTACCTCATTTTGGAAAATAAAAAGATAATTCGATATAATAGTTTTTGGAAAAAATAAAAAATAGTTAAAAATGACTTTACATAATAATAGATGAATAGTAAATAATTTTGGTATACGTTTTTAGAAAATGTGGATATTGCATAAATTGGATTTTTGATAGGAAAACTAATAATGATTTTAGTTTACCATAATGAAATTAGATCAATATCTTAATTTATTAAAGAGAGGAAATTTAAAGGAAAACATGTATTGTCAATAATTATCCATAGGGGAATAAAATTCCCATAATTATTGATCGGTAGGTTATAAAATTTCATATAATGAAACATGAAAATAATTAATCCTGATAAATAATGAGATTATAACATAAATCCATTACCTCAAGATCTACTTTATTTAAAATCATTTTATTCTCCTATATAATAATTTTAGATTTATTACATTTATATATAATAGTAATTTATTTCATGATCCGTCCCCTGGGGCCCGTATCATGACTACCCCAAGCCCGCCTTCCATAGGCCAGGGGCTGGCGACTAGCACCAAAGGCGTAATTCCCTAAAACTGGGAAGGCATTGCCTTTATAAAATGTAAACACACACAACCAGAGTACAATCAGAAGCAAACACTAAGTAAAGATGTATAACAAGTGTGCTGAAAGTACAAAGGGGACGGAAATACAAGCCCAACAAAAAGGTACAGCTACAATTGATAGAAGGTACAACTGAAAAAGACAAACAACTGAATGGTGAAAGCAGCTCCTCGATCGTCCTCCGAGTTCCAACCTGAAGGGTAGGTACAAACTTCCTCCTCGGCACTCCACATCAATCAGTCTGCTCCCTGTGCCATCACGCTGAGTGGTCCACCTCTGTGTACCGTCCAGTCCTGGCACTCTCAGCCTCTGTTAGCATTGTCTGTCATCTGCATCCAACACAATGAGGTGCGGGCATAGCCCGTGCTGGGGTGAGTATAACGATACTCAGTGGGGACCCCGAGACCCTCAAGGTCTCACAAAATAAAATAATGATAAAACACAAATTATGAAATCAACGGATAACCATTACTTAGGTATATGCCCATACATATACCTAAGTTATCAAGTAACCCATCTCAATCATGAGGAAAACACAAAGGTCATTGACTCAGCTCAATCCAGAATTTTCATTATCGAAACCACGACTACTGGAGAACTCCTCCTCTGTCGGGTATAGTGGCCCTGTCGTGAATCTAAGGCGCTACTCACTAACCTTAGAATGCTAAGGTACTCCCCCTGTCAAGTACCGCAGGTCTGCTGCCAAACCAGGTGCTCCGTCCGCTGTGGGTCTGCCGCTAAACTGGGCGCTCCCCCTAATAGCCGTCATAGATACTCCTTTTGTTGAGTACCGCGGGTCTACTACCAAACCAGGCGCTCCGTTCGCCATGGGTCCGCCGCTAAACCAGGTCCTTTGTCCACTGGGCTAGTCGAATCACTTCGAGTCGAATCGGTCAAGCAGTCGTCAGGTCTACAGATACTAGGTCTCCGCACTCCATCAGCACGTCTCCGGGAGGATCTGCTCCACGAGCTACTGGTCGATACTCCAAGTGTCACGAAGACTCGTGTGGAAGTATCTCAAAGGACCGCCACGTCATCGGGGTCTCAATGTAATAGACGACGCATCAATCGGATGCCCGGTCTGTGAGTTATTATCATTTTAGTCCCGGGGGCCCGGTTGGATTCCTGTACGAACCAACCAGACCGTAACTCAACAATACCCATAACACCAGTGGGGTATACTCAAAGGGATGACTATGCTCCAAGAATACCAGCGCCACTGACGGTTCGTCAACCGGACGTCCGGTGCCAAAGATATGACGTAAGAAGGTAAAGGGTCAGTAATGAGCCCGGGTCCGGTCTGACCCGATCAGACCGACTTGGCCCCACCCAGTCTGGGCTGACCCGTCCTGGGTTGACCTGATCAGACTCCATGGGTCTGACCCAACCCATTGGGTGGGTTAGCCTGCTAAGTTTTGACTTGGTTCGCTAGGCCCGACCCAACGGACCGTGAGGACAGTTCGGACTGATAGTTGCCACGTAGGCGGCTCGGTAACTCAGCCTGGGAGACCAGGTCGGTTCAGCTAGTGACACCATGGGGGAGGCCTCAGGTTATCTCGGGGGGCCAGCAGGTAGGTTGCGCGGGGTGCGGGCAGGCCGACTGTTCACCGACAAGCGGCGGGTGCACCAGACAGGGCGGTGGTGTGCCGGGCAGAGCACGTGGGTGCCAGGCAAGGTGCCAGGGCACTGGGCAAGCCATGAAAGGGGCGCCGGGCAGCGGCGTGGGGTGCCGGGCAGCGGCACCGGGTGCGGCAGTGCGTGGAGGCCGTAGGGCACGACGGTGCACGGAGGCCGCGGGGCACGGCGGTGCGTGGAGGCCACGAGTAGCGCGTCCTCTGATCGTTGTCTTCATCTCCATCGCCTCTTTTCCACTTCGATGTACACCAAAAAGAAAATCAACGGAGAGTGTTGGTTCGTGTGAGGTTGGTCCATACTCTCTGTGTTTATGGTGATAAAAATTGGGCGTTCACAATCCAAAAAAAAATTCACATGGAAATTCCGGGTCTTTACATTCTCCCCACCTCAGGGCTTTACGTCCCCATAAGCTAGAACTTGAACTATGGAAACAAGTGGGGGCACTGAACACTCATCTGGGCCTCCTTCTCCCATATGATCACCTGGAGGTTCCCGTGCTGCCAGTGAACACACACTAGAGGTATCGACTGTCCACGTAGGACCCACTCCAGTCGATCCTCAATCTCCACTGGAACCTCCATGAAAGCTTCCCCATCATCGATGTCCAGCTCCCTATGGTCTATGATGTGGGAATGGTCATGCACATATCTCCTCAACTGATATACAATGAAGACCTCATGCACTTGGTGCAACTGAGGTGGAAGAGCTAAGCGGTAAGCCACCTCGCCTACCCTACTGAGGACCTGGAAGGTCCGATGAATCTCGGAGATAACTTGCCGCCTCAGAAAAATCTCCATATACCTCCTTGAGGTGAGACCTGTAGGAAGATGTGGTCGCCATCCTCTAACTCAAGGGGTCTCTGTATCTTGTCAGAAAACGACTTCTGTCTGCTCTGTGAAGTCTTCATCCACTCCTGGATGACCCGCACCTTCTCTGTGGTAGCTCATACCATCTCCGGTCAGTAGGAAGTGGGCCGACATGGTGATTTGGTCGATGATCACCCAAATAGAGTCATGTCCCTTGGACATACGTGGAAGACCCATACGAGCATCCAACACAACGAGGTGTGGGCATAGCCCTAGTAGGGGTGAGTATAACGATACTCTGTAGGGACCCCAAGACCCTCAAGGTCTCACAAAATCCAACAAGGATAAAACCACAAAGTATGAAATCATCGGATAACCATTACTTAGGTATATTCCCATACATATACCTAAGTTATCAAGTAAACCATCTCAATAATGAGGAAAACACAAAGGTCACTGACTCAATTCCATCCATGATTTTCATTATCGAAACTACGACTACTGGAGAACTCCTCCTCTATCGAGTACAGTAGCCTTGTCGCAACTCTGAGCCACTACTCACTAACCTTAGACTACTAAGGTACTCCTCCTGTCGAGTACCGCGAGTCTGCTACCAAACCGGGCGCTCCGTCCGCTGTGGGTATGCCGCCAAACCGGGGGCTCCCCCTAATAGCATTTAGAGGTACAACAACTATCGAGTATCGTGGGTATGCTGCCAAACCAGGCGCTTCGTCCCCCATGGGTCTGCCGCCAAACCGGGAGCTCCGTCCACTGGGCTAGTCAAATCACTCCGAGTCGAATCAGTCAAGCAGTCGTCAGGTCTACAGCTACTAGGTCTCTGCACTATGTTTGCTCATCTCCAGGAGGATCTACTCCATGAGCTACTGGCCGATACTACAGGTGTCATGAAGACTCAGGTGGAAGTATCTCAAAGGACCGTCATGTCATCGGGGTCTCAACGCAACAAACGACGCGTCAATCGGACACCCGGTCTGTGAGTTATTAGCATTTTAGTCCTGGGGGCCCGGTTGGATTCGTGTACGAACCAACCTGACTGTAACTCAACTATACCCCTAACTCTAGTGGGATATACTCAAAGGGACGGGTATGCTACAAGAATAACAGTACCATTGACAGTTCGTCAAATAGATGTCCGTGCCAAAGATATGGCCCAAGAAGGTAAATGGTCAGTAATGGGCCCAGGTCTGGTCCGACCCGATCGGACCGACTCGGCCCAACCCAGTATGGGCCGACCTGGTCTAGGTCGACCCGGTCAGACTCCATAGGTCTGACCAAGCCCATTGGGTGGGTCAACCGCTAAGTTTTGACCCCGTTCGCTGGGTCGGGCCCAGCAGACCGCGAGGGCGGTTCAGCCCAATAGTTTCTACGTAGGCGGCTCGGTAACTCAGCCCGAGAGACTGGGCTGGTTCGGCTAGAGACACCACGGGGGACACCACAGTTCGACTCGGGAGGCCAGGAGGTAGGCCACGCGGGGCGCGTGCAGGCCGGCTGGTCACCGACAGGCCGCGGGGGCATCGGGCAGGGCACCAGAGTGCCGGGTAGAGTGCGTGGGTTCCGGGCAGCGTGTCAGGACGCCGGGCAGGGTGCTGGGGCGCCGGGAAATCCAAGACAGGGGCACTGGATAGTGGCGCCGGGCAGCTCGCCAGGGTGTCGGGCAGCAGTGCGGGGCTTCGGGCAGCAGTGTGGGGTGCGACGGTGCGTGGAGGTCGCGGGGCGTGATGGTGCGCGGAGGCCGCAGGGCACGGCGGTGCGTGGAGGCCGCGAGTAGCGCGTCCTATGATCACCTTCTTCGTCACCGTTGCCTCTTTTCCACTTCGAAGTACACCACAAAGAAAATCGACGGAGAGTGTCAGGTCGTGTGAGGTTGGGCCGTACTCTCCGCGTTTATGGTGATAACAATTGGGTGGTCACAATCCAAAAAAAATTACATGGAAATTTCAGGTCTTTACATTCTCCCCACCTCAGGGATTTACATCCCCGTAAGCTACAACTCGAACTAAGGAAACAAGTGGGGGCACTGAACACGCATCTGAGCCTCCCGCTCCTATCTGATCACCTGGAGGTTCCCGTGCTACCAGAGAATGTGCACCAGAGTTATTGACTGTCCATTTTGGACCCACTCCAGTTGATCCTCAATCTCCACTGGAACCTCCGTGAAAGTTTCCCCATCATTGATATCCAGCTCCCTGTGGTCGATGATGTGGGAAGGGTCGTTCACATATCTCATCAGCTGAGATACGTGGAAGACGTCGTGCACCCGGTGCAACTGAGGTGGAAGAGATAAGTGGTAAGCCACCTCACCTACCCTGCTGTGGACCTGGAAGTTCTGATGAATCTCGGAGATAACTTGACGCCTCGACCAAATCTCCATAGAACTCCTCGAGATGAGACCCATAGGAAGACATGGTCACCATCCTCATACTCAAGAGGTCTCCATCTCTTGTCAGCATACGACTTCTGTCTGCTCTGTGCAGTCTTCATCCGCTCCTTGATGACCTGCACCTTCTCCGTGGTAGCTCGTACCACCCCCTGGACGTACGTGGAAGACCCGTACGAGCATCCAACACAATGAGGTGTGGGCATAGCCCATGCAGGGGTGAGTATAACGATACTCAGTAGGGAACCCGAGACCCTCAAGGTCTCACAAAATCCAACAAGGATAAACCACAATGTATGAAATCAACAGATAACCATTACTTAGGTATATTCCCATACATATACCTAATTTATCAAGTAACCCATCTCAATCATTAGGAAAGCACAACATTCATTGACTCAGCTCAATATAGGATTTTCATTATCGAAACCACGACTGCTGGAGAACTCATCCTCTATCAATTACAGTATCCCTGTCACGACTCCGAGGTGCTACTCACTAACCTTAGACTGCTGAGGTACTCCTCCTGTCGAGTACCATGGGTCTGCTAACAAACCGGGCACTACATCCGCTATGGGTCTGCCACCAAACCGAGTGCTCCCCCTAATAGCCGTCAGAGGTACTCCTCCTATCGAGTATTATGGGTCTGCTGCCAAACCAGGTGCTCCGTCTGCCGTGGTTCTTTCGCCAAACTAGGCTCTCCGTCCACTGGTCTAGTCGAATCACTCTAAGTCGAATCAGTCAAGCAATCGTCAGGTCTACAGCTACTAGGTCTCCGTACTATGTCTGCTCGTCTTCAGGAGGATCTTCTCCACAAGCTACTATTTGATACTCCAAGTGTCATGAAGACTCAGGTGGAAGTATCTCAAAGAACCGCCACATCATCGGGGTATTAATGCAACAGATAACGCATCTATCGGACGCCCGGTCTGTGAGTTATTAGCATTTTAGTCCTGGGGGCCCGGTTGGATTCGTGTACAAACCAACCTGACCGTAACTCAACTATACCCCGAACTCCAGTGTGGTATACTCAAAGGGACAACTATTCTCCAGTAATACTAGCGCCGCTGACAGTTCGTCAAACGGACGTCCGGTGCCAAAGATATGGCCCATGAAGGTAAAGGGTCAGTAATGGGCCCGGGTCCGATCTGACCCAGTCAGACCGACTTGGCCCAACCTAGTCGGGTCTGACCTGGTCATACTCCATGGGTCTAACTTGGCCCATTGGGTGGGTCATCCTGCTAAGTTTTGACCCGGTCCGCTGGGCCCGACCCAGCGGACCGCGAGGGCAGTTCAGCCCGATAGTTTCCACGTAGGTGGCTCGGTAACTCAGCCTGGGAGACTGGGCTGGTTCGGCGAGCGACACCACAGGGGATGCCACAGGTCGGCTCAAGAGGCCAGCAGGTAGGCCGCACGTGGCGCGGGCAGGCCGGCTTGTCACCGAAAGGCTGCGGTGCACCGGGTAGGGCGCCAGTGCGCTGGGCAGAGTGTGTGGGTGCCGAGCAGGGTTCCAGGACACCGGGAAGGGTGTTGGGGTGCTGGGAAAGAAATGATAGGGGTACTGGGCAGTGGCGCGGGGCACCAGGTAGCAACACGGGGCGCCGGGCAGCGACGCGGGGCACCGGGCAGTGGCGCGGGGTGCGATAGTGCGGGGACGCTGCGGGGTGCGGCGGTGCACGGAGGCCGCGGGGCGCGGCGGTTCACGGAGGTCGTGGGTAGCACGTCCTCTGATCGCCATCTTCGTCGTCGTCACCTCTTTTCCACTTCGAAGTACACCACAAAGAAAATCGACGGAGAATGTCGGGCCATGTGAGGTTGGCCCGTACTCTCCGCGTTTATGGTGATAACAATTGGGTGTTCTCAATCCAAAAAAAACTTTACATGTAAATTCCGTGTCTTTACAAATTACATACTAATAATATAATATATTATCCACTTATAACAATTTTTCACCCATTTATTAAAAATTTATTATTAAAATCATCGTTTCAGGGTGTCAACTAGTTCATTTTTCATGATAATTTCACTTTGGTAGTTCTGGTACATGTACATAGATCATGGTAACATCACCTCATGAATACTAATCATAATAAAAATGTCACGACCCGCCCTCGGGGTCCGTGTCGTGACTACCCCAAGCCCGCCTTCCATAGGCCAGGGGCTGGCGACTAGCACCAAGGCGTAAATCCCAGTAAAAAGGGAAGGCATTGCCTTTGAAAAGTAACCAACTCCACAGAGTAAGCAAGCGGAAAGTAAACACTAAACAAGCAGAGTACAACTGAAAGTGAGGAAAAGTAAATGGGCCAGAATACAAACCCAAACTGAAAGTAAAGTACAACTCGAAAAGAGAAAAACAGCAACTGTAAAGTAAAAGCCGCTACTCCGAGCTGTCCACCGGAAATCCCACCTGAAGGGTGGGTACAGATAGCTCCTCTGCTCCACGGGTCCCGCCGTCCGCTCCGTGCACGTTCCGCCCAGTGGTCCACCTCCGGGTACCGTCCCGCTCTACAAGCCTCAGCTAAGTCAACGCTGTCCGTCGTCTGCAACCAACACAACGTAGTGCGGGCGAAGCCCGTGCAGGGGTGAGTATAAGCTACTCAGTAGGGACCCCAAGACCCCTGAAGGTCTCTCAAATCCACAAAGGATAAACCACAAAGAAAAGTACAATCACGAAGTAACAACCGACACTGCTTAGGTATATGCCCATACATATACCTAAGTCATCAATTCAGATACGCTCCAACCTCCGAGCCCAAGTACAACTCAGTCCACGCAGGAAAGTATACGTAATCCACAAAGGGAAGCAAAATATAATCCACACAGGATTGCACAACACAATCCACACAGGAAAACAACAGGATTCAGCTCACACAGATATACTTTTTCAAGGACGATGAAGATGATCACTGATCCATCTAAGTCGTCGGACCCACGAAGGATCGATAGGTAACTAACCCCCGCAGAAGACCCACACAGGATCGGGCTCACACAGAACCTGTAGGCGCTGGCTCACACAGAACCGCTGAGCGCAAGGACCCACACAGGATCGGGCTCACACAGAACCTGTAGCACTGATCCACGTAGGATCGCTGAGTGCTGTAGTCGTCGTCCAATCCACACAGGATCTCTGTACTGTCGTCGTCAAATCCACACAGGATTTCTGTACTGTCGTCGTCAAATCCACACAGGATCTCTGTACTATCGTCGTCCAATCCACACAGGATCTCTGTACTGTCGTCGTCAAATCCACACAGGATCTCTGTACTGTCGTCGTCGCAGTCACAGTAGCAGTCGTAGCAGTAGAACAGTCGCAGCCAGCACTAGGGTTCCCGCACACAGCAGGCTCGTACGGAGGGTCCGCTCCACGAGCCGAGAGGCTGATACATCAACTGTCACAAAGACCAGAGTTGATGTATCCAAAAGTCCCGTATCGTCAACAGGAACTCAACGCAACAGACGGCGCGTCGATCGGACGCCCGGTCTGAGAGTTATAGGCATTTTCGTCTCCGGGGCCCGGTTGGTTTTTAAGGAAAAACCAACCCGACCGTACTCCACCTGCGTCCAAACCTCGGGCGGAGTATGCCAAAAGATCCGTCTCACTAAGAGGAACACAACGCGACTGACGGCGCGTCAATCGGACGTCCGTAGCTCAAGATATGAGCGTTTCCGCTCCGAAGGCCCGGTTGGTTTCGTGAACGAACCAACCCGGCCGAACTCAAAGTAAACCGAAACCTTGAGTGCGATATACCGAAACGACCGTCTCGATCCAAGGATCGCGTTGCCGCAGACGGTTCGTCATTCGGAGGTCCGAGGCTCAAGTTATGAGACAAAAACCAAAACTGGTTCGAAACGGGGGGGTCCGGGTCCGGGCCGACCCGGCCCGACCCCCCCCCCCCCCTGGGCGGCGCGGCGGCCGGCGGCGGCGGACGGCGGCGGCGCGGCGGCCGGCGGAGGCGGCGGCGGCGGGCCGCGGTGGCGGCGGCGGCGGGCCGCGATGGCGGCGGCGGGCCGCGATGGCGGCGGCGGCGGCACGCGGGGCTAAGCCCCGCGTTTTCTGGAGGGCGGCGCGGCACTGGCCGCGCCGTTTTTTTAACAAGCGCCCCCCCACGTGGGGGGCTTGCTGGAACGGAACCGAGGGGGCAGCCGGCCCCCTCCCTTTAAAAAAAAAATAAACCGCCCCCCCTCTTTAAGAGGGGGGTTTTGCCAGCCGGCCGGGGAATTAATTCCCCGGTTTAACGGCATCCGGCCGGCCAGCCGGCCGGCCGGTTTTCTCCAACGGGACCGGAAATTTCCGGTCCCCTCTTCGGCTTCCGCCGCCGGCGGCCCGGCCGCCGGTCTTCCCTTCCGCCGCGGCCCGGAACCGGCCGCGGTCTCCTCGTCCTGCCGCGGCCCGGAACCGGCCGCGGTCTTCTCGTCCCGCCGCGGCCCGGAACCAGCCGTGGTCTTCTCGTCCCGCCGCGGCCCGGAACCGGCCGCGGGGTTCGTCATCCGGCGCGGTGCGTCGGCACCGCGCCCCTTCGCCGTGCCATGATTCCTTCCAACGCGGCGCGACGGCGTCGCGTTCTTGAAGATTCTCCTCGGCGTAGCGCGACGGCGTTGCGTAAATTATAAGCACGATCATCCGCGTGGTGCGACGGCACCACACCACTTGCTTCCGCCGCAAGAATTAAACAAGAACAATGGAGGGGGGTTCGGCCGTGTTCGTGCGGTCCGGCCCCCCTCACGTTAAAATGAAAACGCAACTTAAAATAAATCAAGTCACACGATAGTCTTGATAAAATCACGATCAAGAATAAAATAAGGAAACCAAAAGAAAACGACAACCCCTACCTCGGGTTTAAGATTCAAAGGTTCGGCTGTGCTCCGCGGAAGACGACGTCGCGGAGGTCGGGTGTCGCGGTCGTCGTTCGTCAAATCCGTTGACGAAGAGATACGTCCGATGCGACACGTCGTTGGCGGATCTTCGTTTGCCGACGAAGAAGGCCCGAGGAGGATGCGGCGTTCCCTCTTGTTGACACCGAGGACGAAGAAGAGAGGCGTCGTTCTTCGTCGGAGTTTGGGCGTTCTTCGTTCTTCGTCAGAGCTTGAAGATGAAGAGGAAGCTCTCAAAAAGCTCTCAAGGGAATAAACCAACAACCCAAAAACAAATAAGATTTCATCTTATTTTATTAACACATAACTCAAAAGGATTTCAAATGTTTGAAATTCAAAAGAGTTAACTCCCAAAATTAATTAAGAGTAACCTAAGCCAATTAATTAGGGGTTAGGTACGTTGAGAGAATTTGAAAAGAAAAGGGGTTCGTGTGGGCCCCACCACACTTAATCCTCCCAAGGGAGGTTAAGTGGGTGTGGGTCCCACTTCCAACCACCTTTGATAGGTTTTTAAATAAGTTAAAATAAAATTTGTCTTACACAAATTTTATTTAACTTAACTGAAAAACCCCAAAACGTAACTCTCAACCCGCAACAAACGCAACTCCCGAAAAGGTCTCATTAAGCGAAAATCGGCGCTGCGAGTTCATCGGTGCCCTCGGATTTCAATTCCGAGCACCGGATCAAAAGTTAGGAAATCCCGCTCGTTCGTTCACTGAACGTACCCGAGCCAAACTTCGGAAATTAATTCCGGGCACTCCGGGCCTCGGAATCAGGTGCCGTCTGAAACCGCGCTCTTGTAAAATTCTAAAGAAAAATTAAGAAAAAAATTTCCCTTGAATTTTACGGGTCTTTACATTACTCCCACCTCAGGGCTTTACGTCCCCGTAAAGCTACATCAAAAACTAGGGAAACCAAAAGAGAGTACTGAGCACGCATCTGAGCCTCCCGCTCCCATGTGCTCTCCTGGAGATTCCCGTGCCGCCATCTGTTGCGCACAAGAGGAATCGATCGCCCATGTAGGACCCGCTCCTGGATGACATGGACCTCCTCTGACGTGGCCTGGACCATCTCCGGTCCCACCAGAGCTGCAAGATTTCTCTTTTGCCGAAAAGAGAAATCTGGTCTCATCCCCTGGATGAACCACATTCTTTGCCTAAAACAGTCAATCCTAACATGGATGATACTAATCCATACTAAGGATGACGTCGTAAGGCCTCGACGCTACTACTAAGAGATTCAACCGTTACTCTCGCCTCCAAGGGTTGAGTCACACTGTCGGCATCAGTGTGTGGTAACTGGGTCTCCTCCAGTAGATGTCTCACAAGTGAGGGTCAAGTCAACAGCCAAAACTGGAACCTCTTAGTAACATTACGATAGAGGACAGGAACGAAAACATCACAAGGTATGCGTCTTTTATTAATGCAGCTCGTAATACAAGACGCTACACAAAAGCAACAAGGAACCAGAAGTACAAAGGATGTATCCACTAGTTCTGCTCCTGTCCATCGGCTCCCAGGGCTCCAAGATCGAAGGCCTCGGCTGCCTGAAGCTGAGCTCTCCCCTGCGGTCGGGGTGGACCTCCTGGTGGTGGTGGTGGTAGAGCCTCAAAGCGTCGGTCACCACCAGCTGCTCGTCCAGCTCCTCTGCCTCGTCCGCCTCCTCCCTGCGGACCGCCACGGTCGAACCTCTGCCTCTGCCTAGGTGGTTCCTCAACCGTCTGCTGCTCCTCCGCATGGCGGGTCGGGCAGTCACGAGCCATGTGGCCTCGCCCGTCGCATGCATAGCACTGTCTTCCACTCGAAAGACTGGCTCCGCGTTGTGTGCCCTGCACTGCTGAGCCAGTGCCCTGAGGTCTGGTCTGTCTGGACCCCTGAGTCATTCGCCGACTGCCAGCTGCAGATGACTCTGCCACGTGCCGTCCTGCGGTGGGTCTCTGTGCTGGTGTAGACTCAGCAAGGAAGCTCTCGATCAGAAGGGCCCGCTCCAGTACTCCTGTCTGAGTCGGTATGCTGAGGGAGATCAGCGATGCCCTGATCTCGTGTCTCAAACCCTGCTCGAAGGTCCGGGCCCGGAAGAATGGGTCCCGTACCATGTCGGTCGAGTAGCGCGAGAGATCGGTAAATCTCGCCGAGTACTGAGCGACCGTCATGCTGCCCTGCCGCAGCTGTAGAAGCTCCTGGATACGCACCGCACGAAGGGTGGCTGGGACGAACTCCGAGCGGAAGATGCTCTCAAAGTCCGTCCAAAGAAGAGATGCCTCATCGTGCACCTGGAGCATCAAGCTCCACCATCGTCCTGCTGCTGCGTGTAGTAGGCTCGCAGCGAGGATCACCATGAGGTCTGCTGGTGTCCTCACTAGCCTAAACTCTCGAACCACTGCCTCCAGCCAGTCCTCTGCTGCCTGGGGATCCGTCTCCCCGCGAAACCTGGGCGGTCGCTGGCGCTGAAACTCATGCAGTGCGCTGAGGCGACGTGCATCGTCAGCGGCTGCTGCTGGAAGCATCGGGGGATCGGCGGGTAAAGCTACCGCCGGTGCCACTGCTGACAAAGGGCCCTGCACCGAAGCCTCGTCGCTCGGTGGGCTGTCGTCTCACTCGACTCTCGGAACCCTAGCTGGCTGTCGTCGCGGGGCCATCCTTAAAAAGGAGAACAAGAGCACCACAGTCAGAACAGTATACCTGGTGAGCTGGCACAAGTAATCACAAGGAAAACTTGAGACTTTCATAAAGCAGATCAGTATACCCGGTGAGCTGACACAAGTAATCACAAAGAAAACTTTGAAACACACACGCAATCAATGTTTTCGTGCATTAAGTCGGAAATCAGAAGTCAGGGTCCTGGTGTACGGATACGTCGGCCGCCGCACCAACACTGGACTCCCTGGACTGATATCCACACTCAATACGCTAAACATTATTGCTTCACATAGAAAAGATCAGAGTTCGCGGTAGAACCGAACTCCTCTGATACCAATTTGTCACGACCCGCCCTCGGGGTCCGTGCCGTGACTACCCCAAGCCCGCCTTCCATAGGCCAGGGGCTGGCGACTAGCACCAAGGCGTAAATCCCAGTAAAAAGGGAAGGCATTGCCTTTGAAAAGTAACCAACTCCACAGAGTAAGCAAGCGGAAAGTAAACACTAAACAAGCAGAGTACAACTGAAAGTGCGGAAAAGTAAATGGGCCAGAATACAAACCCAAACTGAAAGTAAAGTACAACTCGAAAAGAGAAAAACAGCAACTGTAAAGTAAAAGCCGCTACTCCGAGCTGTCCACCGGAAATCCCACCTGAAGGGTGGGTACAGATAGCTCCTCTGCTCCACGGGTCCCGCCGTCCGCTCCGTGCACGTTCCGCCCAGTGGTCCACCTCCGGGTACCGTCCCGCTCTACAAGCCTCAGCTAAGTCAACGCTGTCCGTCGTCTGCAACCAACACAACGTAGTGCGGGCGAAGCCCGTGCAGGGGTGAGTATAAGATACTCAGTAGGGACCCCAAGACCCCTGAAGGTCTCTCAAATCCACAAAGGATAAACCACAAAGAAAAGTACAATCACGAAGTAACAACCGACACTGCTTAGGTATATGCCCATACATATACCTAAGTCATCAATTCAGATACGCTCCAACCTCCGAGCCCAAGTACAACTCAGTCCACGCAGGAAAGTATACGTAATCCACAAAAGGAAGAAAAATATAATCCACACAGGATTGCACAACACAATCCACACAGGAAAACAACAGGATTCAGCTCACACAGATATACTTCTTCAAGGACGATAAAGATGATCACTGATCCATCTAAGTCGTCGGACCTACGAAGGATCGATAGGTAACTAACCCCCGCAGAAGACCCACACAGGATCGGGCTCACACAGAACCTGTAGGCGCTGGCTCACACAGAACCGCTGAGCGCAAGGACCCACACAGGATCGGGCTCACACAGAACCTGTAGCACTGATCCACGTAGGATCGCTGAGTGCTGTAGTCGTCGTCCAATCCACACAGGATCTCTGTACTGTCGTCGTCAAATCCACACAGGATATTTGTACTGTCGTCGTCAAATCCACACAGGATCTCTGTACTATCGTCGTCCAATCCACACAGGATCTCTGTACTGTCGTCGTCAAATCTACACAGGATCTCTATACTGTCGTCGTCGCAGTCACAGTAGCAGTCGTAGCAGTAGAACAGTCGCAGCCAGCACTAGGGTTCCCGCACACAGCAAGCTCGTACGGAGGGTCCGCTCCACGAGCCGAGAGGCTGATACATCAACTGTCACAAAGACCAGAGTTGATGTATCCAAAAGTTCCGTATCGTCGACAGGAACTCAACGCAACAGACGGCGCGTCGATCGGACGCCCGGTCTGAGAGTTATAGGCATTTTCGTCTCCGGGGCCCGGTTGGTTTTTAAGGCAAAACCAACCCGACCGTACTCCACCTGCGTCCAAACCTCAGGCGGAGTATGCCAAAAGATCCGTCTCACTAAGAGGAACACAACGCGACTGACGGCGCGTCAATCGGACGTCCGTAGCTCAAGATATGAGCGTTTCCGCTCCGAAGGCCCGGTTGGTTTCGTGAACGAACCAACCCGGCCGAACTCAAAGTAAACCGAAACCTTGAGTGCGATATACCGAAACGACCGTCTCGATCCAAGGATCGCGTTGCCGCAGACGGTTCGTCATTCGGAGGTCCGAGGCTCAAGTTATGAGCCAAAAACCAAAACTGGTTCGAAACGGGGGGGTCCGGGTCCGGGCCGACCCGGCCCGACCCCCCCCCCTGGGCGGCGCGGCGGCCGGCGGTGGTGGCGGCGGCGGGCCGCGGTGGCGGCGGCGGCGGGCCGCGATGGCGGCGGCGGGCCGCGATGGCGGCGGCGGCGGGCCGCGATGGCGGCGGCGGGCCGCGATGGCGGCGGCGGTGGCACGCGGGGCTAAGCCCCGCGTTTTCTGGAGGGCGGCGCGGCACTGGCCGCGCCGTTTTTTTAACAAGCGCCCCCCCCACGTGGGGGGCTTGTTGGAACGGAACCGAGGGGGCAGCCGGCCCCCTCCCTTTTAAAAAAAAATAAACCGCCCCCCCTCTTTAAGAGGGGGGTTTTGCCAGCCGGCCGGGGAATTAATTCCCCGGTTTAACGGCATCCGGCCGGCCAGCCGGCCGGCCGGTTTTCTCCAACGGGACCGGAAATTTCCGGTCCCCTCTTCGGCTTCCGACGCCGGCGGCCCGGCCGCCGGTCTTCCCTTCCGCCGCGGCCCGGAACCGGCCGCGGTCTCCTCGTCCTGCCGCGGCCCGGAACCGGCCGCGGTCTTCTCGTCCCGCCGCGGCCCGGAACCGGCCGCGGTCTTCTCGTCCCGCCGCGGCCCGGAACCGGCCGCGGCGTTCGTCATCCGGCGCGGTGCGTCGGCACCGCGCCCCTTCGCCGTGCCATGATTCCTTCCAACGCGGCGCGACGGCGTCACGTTCTTGAAGATTCTCCTCGGCGTAGCGCGACGGCGTTGCGTAAATTATAAGCACGATCATCCGCGTGGTGCGACGGCACCACGCCACTTGCTTCCGCCGCAAGAATTAAACAAGAACAATGGAGGGGGGTTCGGCCGTGTTCGTGCGGTCCGGCCCCCCTCACGTTAAAATGAAAACGCAACTTAAAATAAATCAAGTCACACGATAGTCTTGATAAAATCACGATCAAGAATAAAATAAGGAAACCAAAAGAAAACGACAACCCCTACCTCGGGTTTAAGATTCAAAGGTTCGGCTGCGCTCCGCGGAAGACGACGTCGCGGAGGTCGGGTGTCGCGGTCGTCGTTCGTCAAATCCGTTGACGAAGAGATACGTCCGATGCGACACGTCGTTGGCGGATCTTCGTTTGCCGACGAAGAAGGCCCGAGGAGGATGCGGCGTTCCCACTTGTTGACACCGAGGACGAAGAAGAGAGGCGTCGTTCTTCGTCGGAGTTTGGGCGTTCTTCGTTCTTCGTCAGAGCTTGAAGATGAAGAGGAAGCTCTCAAAAAGCTCTCAAGGGAATAAACCAACAACCCAAAAACAAATAAGATTTCATCTTATTTTATTAACACATAACTCAAAAGGATTTCAAATGTTTGAAATTCAAAAGAGTTAACTCCCAAAATTAATTAAGAGTAACCTAAGCCAATTAATTAGGGGTTAGGTACGTTGAGAGAATTTGAAAAGAAAAGGGGTTCGTGTGGGCCCCACCACACTTAATCCTCCCAAGGGAGGTTAAGTGGGTGTGGGTCCCACTTCCAACCACCTTTGATAGGTTTTTAAATAAGTTAAAATAAAATTTGTCTTACACAAATTTTATTTAACTTCACTGAAAAACCCCAAAACGTAACTCTCAACCCGCAACAAACGCAACTCCCGAAAAGGTCTCATTAAGCGAAAATCGGCGCTGCGAGTTCATCGGTGCCCTCAGATTTCAATTCCGAGCACCGGATCAAAAGTTAGGAAATCCCGCTCGTTCGTTCACTGAACGTACCCGAGCCAAACTTCGGAAATTAATTCCGGGCACTCCGGGCCTCGGAATCAGGTGCCGTCTGAAACCGCGCTCTTGTAAAATTCTAAAGAAAAATTAAGAAAAAAATTTCCCTTGAATTTTACGGGTCTTTACAAAAAATATCATATATATAAATTATATACATATAATTCCCTCCATAAAATATAGATATAGAAAAATGAATTACATTGTTTATTGTGATGCTAAGGTATATGTATGCATGAATGCTGATTTCACATTTTGATGGATGGAATGAATGATTGGTAAATAAAAATTCTCATTTATAGAATCATTATTTTATCATATATATCACATTTATTAGTTAAATCCATCCTTATTATGATATATGAGAAGATTAAATGAAAAATGAATCACAATTCTTCATGGTGGTGGTAGTCTACATGTACGCACAAGCGACATTATCAATTTCCATAAAATTTGAAGGTAAGATTGTAGATATGATATTATAATTAAATAAGAATTATATTTAATAAATTTAATATATATATAATTTAAAACCATTATAATAATCATCCATAAAATATGGTGATGAAAAATAAATTCTATCGCAATGTGGAGGCGGCTGTCCACACTTAGGTACAATTAATACTTTCACAACCCAACTGACAGAATAGATGATGGATATTAGATGTTACATAATCATAATATCATTATATTATATTTAGGATAAATAATTACTTATTTTATTGTTAACAAAATATATTTAGTGAAGGTATAAGATGAAATAAATTAGTGGAGTTTTGCTATAACAATTACCACTTCTTCAGTTGGCCTTCTTTACAACCTTTATTAATTACTATTAGAATGGCCATTTAAGAATAAAAACACCAAACATTCATGTATAGAGAATTGTAGGAGGATTTTGGGAAGGTCTTAATCTATCTATAAGTATTAATGTTTTATAATGAAGATAATGAAGGGGTGTCTATATATAAGTTGGTGAGAGGACACATTTGAAATTTATTAAAAGATTAAAGTATAAAAAATTCATTTTGAAGCTAAATAGTTCCAAATAGATATATATTATAAGGTGGAATTAGATAAGTTATGAATATATAAATCCAATAGTTTTTTATTGAAATTTAATTTGAAATATTTCCCTTTTCTCATGGATTAACCCCTGGGGAAACTCTTTTTAACATTAATCACAGTGATAAAGTTTTACTATTTTTAGTAATCATTTTAAAAAAACATTAAAGTGGAATTAGAAAATAAATTAAAAATTAATAATTAAAATAAGGAATAAACTATATCAAATTTTATTCATACAATTGGAAGAATTTATTTTTAAACAAAACATGTAAACATGATGAAAAACAAATTTCCAAAAAAAAAATTTCATATCTTTTAAATGATTTTATTAAAAAATTAAATATAAAATTAAATAAAATATATTAAAATATATTATTAATAATAAGGTTTTTTATGTAATAAATTTTAAACCATTTTAAAATAAAATTTTAATTTTACATTATTTAATTGAAACTGTAGTTTTTTAAAAAAATCAGCATTTTTCTCCTTTCATGAAAATATAGATATTTTTCTAAAACTATTAAAATTTAAATCTAAGATAATTATATTATTAATATTTATTTATTTAAATTTATTTAAATATAATTTCAATTTTTTTATAATTAATGATAGTATTTCCTCAAAAAAACATTGACAATAGTTTTTAGAAAACTTTATTTTTAAAACATATAACTACTTTATTAAAAATTGATTACTAATTTAAAAATATAATTTCTTATAAAAAAATTATAAATATTTTTAAAATGAGTTTATTACTATTAATATTTCCAATTTAATGGAGTTTTTATAACAATATACTATATTATTGTTCATTTTGACTTGGGGTTTCATGTATCAAAAGTTGTCAAATTTTTTTTTTATAGAGATAAATATCATAAAATATTAGTGTGTTAAAATAAAAATCCCTTAAAATTAATTTTTACCATGAAATTACATCATAATGAAACAAAAAAATGATGATTTATTTATTTCATTACACCCTTGTGTTCCCAAGTAACTTTTTAGTATTTTTGATTCCTTGAGAAATCATTAACCATGGGATTAGTATTTTTCTGTAAATCTTTATCTCTATGAGAAATGATTTTTACAGGTTATTCAACATATAAAAGGTCATCCTATAGTGTTATAACATATGGTATTAGAAAATTTTATGTATCTAGTATTGAATTACTCAGGACATGTATATACAACATGTAACACATAGATATTTTAACAAATATTTTTCTTCAAATATTTTTTTACACCTCGGGATACAAGAAACACTAAGTCTAGATGTACTGTAATACGTTATACCATTTCATCATAGAATATAAATTGGTTTTTTGTGATTAGAGATAAATAAATTATAAAAAATTTATGTATAAAAAAATCATTTTTTTCACTTCATTAGAAAAAATAAATAAAAATCATTTGAAAGTAAGAGAGTGGGTTTTTCAGAATTATTTTTTCACATCATTTTATTATCCAAATAAATTAAATTAATTAGTATTGGAGAATTAATTTAGTAAAATTAGTATCATACATTTTCAACAATTTTTTTTAACATTAATTTAATGTTTTTTATAGGTATGGGATAAGAAGGAATATAGTTTTATTCCTAAAAATTTATTTTCTAAAAATCGGTGTTTCTCATATTTTTTACACATTTTATAAAATTAATTTCATCCACTTAAATGAATTTTATTTTAATAAATTTATTTTATAAATTCAATCCAGCGGTTCATATTTTTTAAATTGGTACCTTTTATTTTTTTCAATATTAATAGTAACTGTGGTGAAATTTATCACCACAATAAAGTGTAAATCATGTTAATTTATTTTAAATAATAAGTGATAAAGACATATTTTTCATCCTAATTTATATAATATTGAGACTATTATACCCTTATCACATTATGATAGAAAATTTGTATTAATGGAAAATTTCCATGAAAAGTTTCTATAAAATATGTACAAAAAATAAAAATAAAAAAATGTCACTTTCTTACATGAAAATATATAATATTTATGCACATAAAGAAAAATAAAGTTATAAAAAAAATATAATTTTATAATTTTTTTTCAAAATGAAATTATATTCAAGATGGAAATTTATATCTCATTTTTATTTGAAACATAATTATCATAAGTTCTTGTGAAATTATAATTCAATATTTATATAATTAATAGAATTAAAAAAAATTAATTTTATAAATATTAAGTGTAATATAATTTTAGTGAGATATATTTTTAAATGAATTATTTATATAAATATAAAAAATTAATGAAACTTAAAATGATTATATTCTAATTAATTTTTTTTCTTTATTTCAATTAAGTAGAATTAAATTAATTGTGTAAAAAAATGACCATAATAATATTTTATTAAATTATTTAAAAATAATTAAAATAACAAGACATGATAAGGTGATAATATATGGTATAAAATGTTATCCCATGTTCATTTATGATCTAATTTTCACCTTATATGTAATATTTAAACCCCTTATGATGGAAAAATATGTTACCACGATTAAGGTTAAAATTGGGTAACTAATGGGTGAAACTAACAATTATGGTTTAACATACATCATAAAAATATCCAAATTTTATTATTTGATGATATTTCAAACATATTATATCTTATATTGGAATATATAGCCATTTGGATGCATTATGTTTTAAAATGACATAGTGATATTTTAATAGTTTTGGTAACACTATGTCTTCCCTTTCCCTCCCTAATAAAAATACACCCCTCTCTTATATTATTCAAAAAACAATGAGAAACATAAATCTAAAAAACTTAAACTGTTTATATTATCAAAATCGGTATCTATGTTTTGGAGGTTTTGGTCTCCACAAAAGTCTTACCCTTGTTTCATGAATAAATGATATAATGGAGGTATCCTGAAGAAGAGGTAATAATTTTACCCAACCTATTTCATTAGATTTATTCTTATATGTATTCTAAATATTGGTTATTAATCATTAAATAATAAATTCAGTATATTAATCCCACTACATGTTATTATTATTATGAAAAAATAATTAACTTCCATCTTTCAGATTAAATAGAATGTGAAAGTATTGCTCATGCATATTTACAACTTACTATCTCCACGTCTGATACAATAAATTCTTCATCACCATATTATATGGATGATTATTATTATGGGTTTAATTTTAATATATGATATTTATGAAATTATTATTATTTAGAATTATAATATAATATCTAAATTCTCACCTTCCAATATATTGGAAATTTATAATGTCGTTCATGCGTACCTATGGATGACCACCTTCATGAAGTGATGTGATATCTTTTTTGCTTCTATTTTTTTGTGAATTGTAATAAGGATTGATTTAATAGATATATATGATTTATATGTTATAATAATGATTTTTTTATATAAAATAATTCAATATATATTATATAGGTGGTTAAGTCATTTATAAAGGAATTCATACCTAAGGTTAGGGTTTATTTCATAATATCATTATTTTTCATTATTTTTTATGTTTAATTATCAAATTGGGGAATTAATGATAATTATTAATTCTATAAATTAAAATTTTTTCTTTTAATTTTCTTTATTTAACGAGTCATGATATAAAAAAAATTTAATGGAAAACCAAACATGTTTTTCTAGTTGATCAGAAATATTTATCTTCCATATACATATTTTTCATAAAATATCTAAAAGATAATTTTTAATATTATTCAATGATTTACTATTGAAATTTTTTCACATGTCTGAATTTTTACAAAATTGTTTAAATGGATATACTCCTGTCATTTTCTGAATTATGAATATTTTAACCTTTTTATAAAATTTTTAATGGAATATTTTTTCCATGTATAGAAATAATGAAATTTCTCATCATCATGACTTTGAATATTCCTTTACAAGGATATAATCAAATTTTAAAAGAAAAATTTATATTTATTTTTTGTGAAATTTTTGGATTTTGAATAAGTGATTTCATAGTGAGAATGGTTATTGTCCTCAAGAATTTTTCTAGTGATATTTTTAAAGTATATTCATCGGTGCCAATATACTTTGTTGAATCTTAATATTTACTAAGGTTTTACTATTATAATATCATCCACCATTTATATTTTTATGGTTTATGATACGCTTAATTTGGGAAAGTGATGATATTCCATTATCCATTTCATTCAGCATGGTTAGTTATTTATTTCTAACACATTTTATTAAATTATTCTAATCATTCATATGATGAATTCATTTTATTTTTTACGTGATAGGTGGGGACCATAATTGAATATCCCCTTAATGAATAAACATGTCTCATGTGGTAAACTAGAATGGGTATTTTTATAAGGCCTTACTCATATATATATATATATATATTTGAAAGAGGCCTTGATGATTCTTTTTGTTGTCTTGGAACAAGGCCTCGATGCTATTTTTTTTATGTTCAACATTATCCATTCCATAATTATGAAATAATATATTGATTTCCATGAATTTATATGAGTAGTTTTTATAACCATGGATATGTTTTTAACTAATGTGATTATTTATATGAAATTATATAATCATCTTTCACTCATTATATATTATTTACGCCTTATTTAGATACCATTTTATGAAATCACTAACATAAAATCTTAGATCATCCCTTTATTAGGATTCCATTCCAAATGATTCTAGGAAATGTTTTATGATTGATATATAGGTATATTCTAGAGGGAATAAAGATGATCCCAAATAAAATAAAGTTCTATATTTTATGTTTTCAAATGTAATTTTTGATTCATGTATTTTTTCTATGTTACCATTAATAATAAACTATTTAGTCCTTTTTGATGTGATTGATTATATATAGTACTAATGTTAAATAGATTTCACAAGATCTAGGATACTATAGTCGGTGCCCATGTAGTTGGTATCAAAGCATGTTTAGTAGAAAACAGGAGAAATAAATTTAGGAAAACATATATTTGGGAACATAACCATATGATGAACCTTGAAAAATATTTATAGAGATACCATGTTATTATTTTGAGATTAATTATACATAAATTTTAAATTTATTTTAACTATATCACTAGTTTTTAAATTATACATCAAGACTCATAATTTGGAAATATAATATAGTGTTTCCCATTGTTTATAAATGGTTCCTAGTGGAATGAATGGAAACCATATCAATGCACATAATACATATAGGTATTTACATCCAAGGAAAGATAATGATGTTGGAGTAGGATATATTATAACAATATTAGAGAAGCAGACAATAGTTATAACCAGTGACCTTTCCCATATGGATCAGTCTACTGATCTAAAATATGGTGTAATAATGTTTGACAATTAAATGTTTTCTAAACCTCCATCATTCAATTGGACTATAAATCCACATGTAGGTGGGAAATAATATGTTCATTAGAGAATATATTTATCACTTATAAAAGTAATGAAAGGGGTAAGGTTTTCATGGTAGATTATAATCTCTCAAGGGATGTAGTTCAATGGTGGCCATTTATTCAAAACATAATGAATGATGAGGAAATGGAGTGAATGGAAGGATTGAATTTTATGAAACATATTATGAAAAAATATTTTCCTTATGAAAATTGGTTGGATATAGAGAGAAAATTAATGATTTTAAGTCAAAAGGATTAAGAAAATTCTACTCTATATGAATATAACATTATGTGGTTAGATATTAATAATAAATACTATTTACCTAATCCAAAGAGCATGATTGAAATTTTCATTGATGGGTTAATTTCAATCCATTGAAGGGAAATAGTCTCCCAAATAATCTCAATATATGAGGATATATTATCATGTGCTTTCAAGAAAGAGAATGAATTTTCCATGTCTTATGGATTTATAGAAAATTAAGAGAAGAAGTGGAAAATATAGAAAAAATGTATAATTGAATGAAGAGAAATACTAATTTTCCATCATGTGATACTTTTGGATGGATACACCTTGTTATATGCCTAAAAAAAGTAGTTCACTTTATGTGTGGAGAAATTGGAAATTATTTTAACGAATTCAAGGTTAAAGGGGAAGTCATCAATTTAAATGTAATTAAATATAAGGATATGTGGAACTACTCCATTCAGTTCCCCAAAATTCTAGGTAAAATATAATAAAATATCCAAATGAGAGAAGGATAAGCTTATGAAATTACTACCACTGAAAATGAAAATCCTTGAAAAGTGGTGAATGGTACACTAATCATCCACTCCATAATTGAAATTATTATTTTTTATTATGGTTATACCCACTATTTTATATAAGATTAATTTTCATTGGGTATCATATTAACACCATAATGATTTGAGATTGATTTGGCGGTGAAAACACTAAATTGTGTGATAACCGAATCTCAAATCAATAACACCTCTTAGATAGATGTTTGTTGGTTATTTATTCTTGAAAATAATAATATTATTACAATATTTCAATTCAACATAAATTTGGTCATGGATTAGACCAGTTAATAAGGATCCCCTATCAATAATTTTTAAAGTGAAGTTACGTTTGATATTTTAAATTAACATTCAATCTACATTAAGTGAAAGGAGGATCGTGAACAACAAATGGAAATTACTTCCATCATATGAGATTTTATTACTATTCAAGAGGGAAATATATCTAAAATGGTTATGGATAAACTTATCAATGAAAATTTTCCTATTTTTAGGCATATGATGATGTGTTTCATGAGGACATTCATATTTTTCCCCAAATTATGTATTTTTTTAGCAGAATTCATACCTGGTGCTAAACATATTTCAAATTCACCATATAAAATGGACCAAATTGAGTTATATGAATTAAATAAGAAACTCAAGTAGAATCTAGACAACATATTCATTTAATAAAGTGCTTCCCCTTGGGCTGGACCTTTTCATTTTAATATGAAGAAAAATAGGTCAATGAATTTTTTCCATTGATTATCAAGATCATAACAAAATAATTATTAATAGAAAGAACCTGTTAGCCCATATTGGTGATTTTTTTATAAATTACTTAGATAAAAATATTTTTCTAGGATTGATCTTTGCATTTTATAACATAATCTAAGGATCCTAATGGAGGATATACCAATAGTGACCTTCTGTATGAGGTATGGTCATTATGAATACATAGTAATGCCATTTGGACATACCAATACTTCTACTATCATACTATATTTAATGAAAAGAGTCTTCAAAGATTACACTGATCAGTTTTTAGATATTTTCATAGAAGAAATTATTATATATTCAAACAGTATGGAAGAGCATGAAGACCATTTTTGAATTGCACAGAACACCTCAAGGAAGGAAAATATGAATGGTAAATTTACCATTTATGAATTTTGTATTAATAAAGATTCATTATTGGGTCAAATAATTTCATGTGAGGGTAAATTATTGGATCCTTAAAATATGTATTTTAGTGAGAAATGGACTAGAACAAACCCCCTAAACAAAAGACATTGTTTTATTTGGTTGGATTAACACTACTTATGCATGATTTTTTAGAACCATCTAACCTAATCACCATATTGATTCAGAAATGGGATACGATCTTGAGGACATAATATTGTGAAGATATATTCGATGAAATGAAGTAAAAAATTGGTTAGTTCACATGTGATTACACTAAATTATAGAGGATAAGGGGTTTTAATCTATAATGATTCATAAACAAAGGGCTTGTTTGCATCCTTACATAGAATTATATGGTGATATCTTATGATTTTGTTTGAATATTGAACAATTTGGAGACCTCTATCACTCAAACCTAATCTGAAATCTCATTCCTTGTCACCTCTTTGATTCAGATTTTGAGGGGGGGATCCCTAAGGTTATAGGATGTGAGGTTCGGTGGCTCTTGGTTCTCCACATGTGTCATGAGGTGATATTTTCTTGTGAAGTTAGTTTCTTACTTATTAGATTTTATTTGTATTTATTATTCAATGAAATCAATGAATATTTTATGTTATTATCTATGTGAAATATTTTTTTATGATTGTTTGATGTTGAAGTTGGTTTGGGTCTCTTGTTTTGGTGATTCTCCGATTGTCTTTCGGCTGGTGTTTCTGATAGTGTTGTGCTTCTCGGTGATGACGATGTTTTCCAGTGAGCTAGTTTTTTACAAGCTAGTTCTGATGAGGGTTGGTTTGTGTCAGGTTTTTCATGATGTTTAAGTTGGATCAAGTAGGTTATCATGGTCTATCTTTTGTAATTTTGAAATTTTAAATTCTAAATAGATGATGTGTAAGTGTGCTCATAGCGAGGGAGTTTTGAATTTTTAATCAGGGTGTTCTATGTTGGTTCGTGGTGCTGTGGTGATAGTTATATTTGGTATTTTTGAAATTTGAATCCTATAATGTGAACATTTTGGGTTTTATTTAGGTTCCCACTTGACTTAAAAGTGGATTTTCAATAAAATAAAAAAATGGATTTTTGTAGAGAGAAGAAGGTGAGGAATGATCTAGAATTCAAAGTTGATCATACTAGAATGATATGTTTTAGGAAATGAGTATATGTCCTCTCAATACTAGACTTGAATAAGGATCTATTTGAGGAATTTCATAGTTCATCATGAAATTTTAATCCTAGAAGAATGAAGATATATTTATATCTGAAGGAGTATTTCTCATGGTACAATATGAAGAGAGATATTAAAGAATATGTATCTCAGTGTTTGGTATATCATTAGGTAAATACCAAGAGATTGATGTGTACGGGGATATTAAAACCATTACCTATACTAGAATGGAAATGGAAAAACAACCCCATGTATTTTGTCATTGGACTCCCCAAAACATCAAAGGGACATATTATTATTTTTTATTTAGTCGATCTCCTTATGAATTAATCATAATTAATTTCCATTAGAGTATACTATCTCTCAATCAACTTGATAGGATATACATTAATAATGAGGTAAGATTTTATAGATTAACACTATTTATTTTATATGATTAATATTCCATGTTTACCTCAATATCCTAAAAATGTATTTGGTGAGCTCTAGAAATAAAATTGAGTTTTAAAAATTCACATCATCCTTAGACAAATGACCAGTCTTAGTAGACCATTCAAAATCAAGAATACATGCAGAGGTATTTTTCTATTGATTTAGATGGTGGTTGGGTTCAACATATTCATATGGTTGAGTTTTATTAAAACAATATCATTCACTCAAAAATTAATATGGCCCCTTATAATGACCGATATTAAAAAGTTTATAACTCCAACTGATTGTGATGAAGATGGAGAAAGAAAGCTATTTGGACCTGATCGATCTAAGGAAATGGTGAAAAATGCTATATCCATTAAATAACACATCAAGGTAGCTTAATTTTGACCTAAAATAAATACAAAAAACCATCAATGTAATTTGGAATTTGAAGGTGGGGAAGTAGTTTATCTGTGAATTTCTCCATGGAAGAAGGTTATGAGAGTTGTAAATAAGGGGATGTTGAACCCCAAATTTATCACCCCCTTTAAAAATATTGATCGTATCAGAATGGTGGATTATCGCATAAAGTTCACATTGAATTTATATCAAAATAAAAATATTTTCTTTGTATCTACCTTAAGGAATAACATGCATTATCCTTCATATACACTGAACATAGAGGATATACTACTGTATATTGAAATTTCTTATGACTAAAAGCTAATATAAATCATTTATCATAGAGATAAAGTTCTATAGAACAAGCGGAATCATGTGGTTGAGTTTCTATGGAGGAATCCAAAATTTGAAGAAGATACTTGGGAACCTAAGGATGTAATTAAATATAAATATCATCATTGTTTTGTATCAGAGTGATATAATTTTTAGGGGGGGTACCCTAAGATTTATATATATATTTATCTTCAACTATTTTTTCTTTTCTTTATACATCATGATACATGAAACATTGAGTCTAAATGAAAATTAATATGGTATACCATTAAAAAATAGCTACTAATTTTGTAGGTATAAATATGAATAAAAAAATGATTAAAAATTTTATGTGTAAAATAAATTCAATGATTATAAATTTTTTATAAATGGAAATAAATATCATCTAAAAGTAAAAGAGAGGGTTTTCTGAAAAATTATTTTTATGAATACAAAATTTTATTAACTTAGTAAATTAAATTTATCACTATTGGTGAATTATTTTAATTAAATTTATATTTTATTTATTCAATTATATCTTTTTTTTCATTCATATATTTTTTTAAGAAGGATATTTAATAAACCCGATTTTATGTATAATTTTTTTTTGTTTTCTAACAAGAACTTGTAGTCACGTTTTTATCACATATTATTAAATTATGTTACACCACATATAGGTACGAAATGTGTTAAAATGGATTCCATATTTTCAATTGGGAGGTTAAATTTTCGTAAATAGATCCCTTTTATTTTTGGTCAATATGAATAGTAAATGTGGTAAAATTTATCACCTTACTGAAGTTTACACCCTGTTAATCTTTGTTTAAATAATGTGATACGACCATAATTTTTATCATAACTATTAATTTATGAATTTAATTTTAACCATATCACTATAGGATCAAAATTAATTTTTTAATGGGAACATATTCATGAAAATGGATTATATAATATTTAATGTAAATAAAAATACAAAATGATAAACTTTTAAATTAAAAATTCAATTATGTTTTCCCATAAGGTAAAAAAAATAAGTAATGAACAAATATAAATTTATATTTAGTAAAAATTAAATTCTAATCATCATTATAATTTATTTACTATTTAAGTTATTAAATAATTACCATAAATTCTTGTGGAATCCTAATACATTATTTAATCAATAAACTGAAAAATAAAATACATGATAATATAAATATTAAATGTAATATAATCTGAGATATATATAGTGTTCCTTGAATTTTATAGATAAATATATATTAATTTTTATGTTTAAAAGGATTAGATTTGAATTCATGATTTTTCTATGTCTTTTATGTCAAAATTATAGAACTATGTAAAAAAATGACAATAATAATATTTTATGAAAATAATAATCTATTAAATTAAATAAAAACCATAAAAACCCTTAATTATGATATGGGGGAAAATATATTTTCTGAAATATATTCCCTTTTCCATTTATTATCCAATTTTCACCTTATAAGTATCATTATAACCCCTTAGAGTGAAAAATATGTTATAATGATTAAGGTTAAAATAGGGTAACTAATGGGTTAAACCAAAAGATAATGATTAAAATACTAAATAATCATGGAAATTTTTTATTCTTCAATGATATTTAAACCATATCCATCATTCTTCTTCTCTGGATTGTTTGAAATATTTTATGATTTTTTCCATAACAGTTTGTCTTCTTCGGCCATCTACATCCCTAGATCTGGTTTAGATCTGGGATTTACCTGCTTGGATAGAATAATATGGTGTGGATCATTAGGTTCATTGGTTCTATGACCTACCCTTCTGGAATTGATTTTGATAGTGTCTTGGATTCCTTTGGGTGGCCATAGTGAGTTCGATGATTTTCAACGGTAGTTCGGGTGGATGTGGGTTGCAGTTATAGAAGATAATTTATATTGGTCAGTGGGGGGTGTGGATTTTAGCTTAATATGAGTCATTAAATGTGTCCCATTTAGATTATGTGAGTTGGTGGGGGGGGGGGGGGTGGGTTCGCCTGGTTGGTTGTGTGTGGGACAGTTCACCAGTGGTCTTCTGGCTGGTGACCGAGTTGTGGAATCAATTTCAATGGTGGTTTCCAGAGTTATTTAGATGAATTTCACCCTTCACTTCATTTTTATTCTTGATTTTTTTATTATTAGGGAACACACTTCATTACAGGTTCTAGATTTCCATTCTTTGTTTGGAAGTGGTATATAATTTTGCATGTGCCGCTGGGTGGGAGCCCTTTAATGAGGGATGGGTATGAGGACACCCATCATTGAACCATATGTCTACACTAGTGATAGATGGATTGGTTCCATGCCATTTATATTTCTTTAATTTATTCAGTATGATTTTGTGTTTCATTAGGTTAAAATTTATGTGAGTTCATTTAATTATTTTTTAGGTGGGAGACTCAAAAGAGAGAAGGGTGTGCTGACACCTTTCTTCCGACTCTCCACCAAATTTATGTATTGGTTGGATGGGTTATCTTCCATGTTGTGCTGCCAACACGGTGAAACTTATTGGCAGAGGGGGTGATGCATCATTTTGACTGATCTCACTATTACACTGTTTAGCAAAGGGGACAAAGAGGGTTTTCTGGTGCTTTATTTTATTTTTTATTCTTCTGGACTTTCATGTACATTTTTACCTTTTATTATTTTGTTTTTTATGAAATTTTCCATTGTATGTAATGGGTTACCTATTTCCCAGTTCTAAATAGGTTCTCTCTATTTTTTATTTCAATAAAGGGGGACTGACTGTCAACTATTTTTTAAAAATATCCATCTATTCACAATATAAAAGTTTTTAAAACAAAACATGCTTTATTTCAGTAACAAACTTCATAAATTTAATATTGGATTCTTAATTTCTTTTACCCATCTATAAAACCCATGGAAAACATTTTAAATCATGGTACAAGAACAAAAATATTAGTAAGGGACATAGAAAGGAATAAATAAACCATTAGTCTATGAATGAATTTTTTTTGACAAAGTTATAACATTGAAACATAAAACATAATCTCTTTAGATTACCTTATGAAATCATATGTTTTCTATAAAACCATAGATAAAATACATAAATCATAAAAGGTAACTTGTGGAATAATTTTCATATCATTCTTACATATAAATTATTTCTCTCTACTAAATAGTGTGTAACCATCATAGTTACACTTGGAATAACCAACATAGTATATTCCTGTCACGACCTGTCCCCCAGGGCCCATGCCGTGACTACCCCAACCCCGCCTTCCATAGGCCAGGGGCTGGCGAATAGCACTGGAAAGGTGTATCCCTATAATGGGAAGGCATTTCCTTTAAACCTGTACAAACACGCAATCCGAGAACACAAAAGAAGCAACCACAAAGTAATCTACTGTAGTAAAAGTGTGTTGAAAGTAAAGGGGTCAGAATACAAGACCAACTAGAAAGTACAAGTACAAATGAAAAGTACAAATACAACTAATAAGTGATATATATCTCTTGGATAGTTCATCGAGGATCCTACCCAAATGGTAGGTACAACTCATGATCAGAAGTCCCTACGTCATGCCACGCCTAATGGTCTACCTCCAAGCACCGCCTAGTCCTAGATCCCTCATCCTCGATCAACGCATTACGTTGTCTGCACAAGACACAACAAGGTGCAGGTGTAGCCCATATAGGGGTGAGTATAATAATACTCAGTAGGGACCCTGAGACCCCATAGGTCTCACATAGTTCCACAAAGGAAAACCACAAAGCAATACCTCCATCTGAAATCATGAAGAGATAGACATCATATCTACTTAGGTATATGCCCATACATATACCTAAGTCATCAAGATATACTTGTCTCATACATGAGGGAATAATATCACAAAGGTAAAACAACGAAGGTAAAATTACCACACAGGTAACACCACGAAGATAACACCACGAAGGTAAAAGTACCACATAGGTAACACCATGAAGATATCACCACAAAGGTAAAAGTACCACAGAGGTATCACAAAAAAGGTAAAAGTACCACACAGGTATCACCACGAAGGTAAAAGACTTAGATCACACTAGGTATTAGTTAATTATAGAAGTACAAATGATTAGTTGTGAAGCTATATCATCTTATTCTATCAAGAGGCACTGCTGCTAACCATAAAGAGTCTATCCCACACAGGATAGATTGGTACTAACCACCGAAATGATCCTCACAGGATCCGACCCACCCAGAGTCGATAGGTACTAACCCCCGCAATGACCCACAAAGGATCTGACCCACACAGGATCGGTATGCAATGACCCACACAGGATCCCTGAGCGCTGACCCACATAGGATCTGACCCTCACAGGATTGGTATGCACTGACCCACATAGGATCACTGAGCACTGACACACACAGGATTGGTGCTGACCCATACAGGATTGCTCGGTACTAACCTCCGTATGATCTGTCTCCAACCTACACCTCACTGCCAGCCACTGGATTCCCACTCATTATCATGTTTGGGAGAACCACTCCTCAATCCATCAGTCGTACATCAACAGCCATGAATATCTATGAAGAAGTATCCCAAATTACTTCCATGTCGTAAGGATTCCAACACGATGGACGGCGTGTCGATCGGACGCTAGGTCTGTGACTTATAAGCATTTTAGTTCCGAGGGCCCGGTTGGATTCAGATTTGATCCAAATCGTCCGTAATACAACTTTCTCCAAAACTCAAGTGGAGTATTCCAAAATGACTACCTAGTCCTAAGGGTTCTAGCGCCACAGACGGTTCATCAAACGAACACCCATATTTCATGTTATGGCCATTTCAGTAGAACTGGGCCTAGTTGGGCCTGGGTCCACTCTAACCCGGTCTGGGTCCGACCCGGTTGGGATGGGCCGTGACAGGTTCAGCCCGCTGGGCCGCGGTTTGGCCCAGACTGATGGGATCACGCGGCCTGGCCTGCGGAGGCACGACTTGCTGGGCTTGCACGGTACGGTCCGCGGTGGGGCGCGGCCCGCTGGGTGCGTGCGACCAGGCCCGCGGTTGGGTGCGACCCGCTGGCCCAAAACACAGTGGGGTCTGCCCTAGCTGGCATGGGGGGGGGGGTGTAGCTCCCCCCTGATTTTCCCAAACGACCATTCATTTTGTAAAGCGGCGACTCCACGTGGTGCCACCTCGTCTCCCGTTGGGACCTGTAGGGTGCGGGTCCCTGCTGCCGCGGTGTCGGAGCCACAACTTCCTCTTCCGGCGGTGCATGATGGTGTGCTAAATCCTCCTACAGCTGACCGCCCTACTCGACCACCGTGGCTGAAAAGCTGCAGCTCCTTATCCGCCGGTGGTGCGCCGCATCACCTCCGTAGCCAGCCGATGTCGGCCGCTCCACTGACTGTTGCGGCATAGTGCTGCGGCCTCCTCTTGCAGCGCATGGTGACGCGCCGCCTCTATCACAGCCGACCGGTGGTAGCCACTGCTATTATCTTCCGGCACCGGTCACCAGTGCTGCACCAACTGTCTTCCGTAGAGAATACAAAGGTAAAACATGGTAACAGAGGGTCCGAGTCACATTCATTTATCCCACTCCCTCTGCGTTAGATTGAAAAATATGAGGGAGGAAATAAGATTCAACAATCCCTTAAAATTATAACAAAAATAAAATCCCTACCTTGAGATTTTTCGGAGAACGCCCATGATTAGAGGTGGGTCGGTGTTCGTTGTTCCCGCAACAAGCTTCAAATGACGTCGCTCGAACATCATCCTTTAGTTTGTAATTCGATGTCGATTGACACCGCCCGATGGAACCAGCTCCGTCCTCCAAGTGTTGGGTGTCGTGGAACTTTACCAGAGCTTTATTGCATGGTGAAGACATGCCAATACCTCCCCCCAAGATCCATATAAATAGGATTGGGGGAGGTTAAGTAATGATCGTGGAATTTATGGGGGCTCATTTAATATGAACCTTCCTAAATTCCAACGACACTGTTACTTAGGATTTGAAGGGTTAATCCACTTAATGGCTTAATACGTCACGGATCCCACACTACTGCTTGTCCATTAGTGGGAAATAAGGAATGAAATAAAATAACAAAGTAATTTTATTATTCTTTTACAAATTCCAAAATCTAACTTTTTCTCCAAACCTACTGCGGTCAAAGTGAAGCCTCGCTTAAGTGAATCCCGGTGTTGCAGATTCAATGGTGTCCTTGTACTTTTAATCTGAGCACCAGTTCAAAAGGTAGAAAATTCTGCTCACACGTTTACTAAACGTACTTTAAAAAAAGTTTAGAAATTCATTCCGAGCACACAGGGCCTTAGAATCATGTGTCGTCAATTTTTGAAGACTCGTAATAATTCCGTATAATTAAAAAAAATTACATAGAAAATCTGAGTCTTTACTTTCTCCCCACCTTAGGGATTTTTATCCCCAAAATCCACAACATAGACTAAGAAAATAAATGGGGGTACTGAGCATGAATCTGAGCCTCCCGCTCCCATGTGCTCTTCTAAAGGTTCCCATACGTCCAGCAAATGCATACCAGAGGTATCGATCGTCCATGAAGGACCCGCTCCTGTTGATCCTCAATATCCATTGGAACCTCCATAAAGGTCCCCCCATCATCAATTTCTAGCTTTCTCGAGTCGATGATGTGCGATGGATCATGCACGTACCACCTTAGCTATGACATGTGGAAAAAATTATTCACCTAGTGCATTTGTGGGGGAAGATCTAGGTGATATGCCACCTCGCCAACTTTTCTGAGAACCTGAAAAGGTCTGATGAAATTCAAAGATAGCTTGCCACACTAGCCAAATATCTGCAAACCTCATCGAGGTGAGACCCGTAGGAAGGCATGATCTCCCTCCTCGAACTCCAAAGGTCTCCATCTCCTGTCAGCATAAAACTTCTGCCTGCTCTGTGCAGTCTTCATCTGCTCCTGGATAATATGCACCTTCTCAGTGGTACCCCATACCAAATTCGGACCCATAAGTGCTGACTCCCCTTGATCTATCCAATATAGAGGTGATCTTCAAGGTTGACCCTATAAGGCCTCAAATGGTTCCATACCGATGGTGGAGTGATAACTTTTGTTGTATGCGAACTCCACAAAGAGAAAGTGATCCTCCCAACTATGGCCAAAATTTAGGATGCAAGAACATAGCCTGTCCTCCAGTGTTTGAATGGTCTGATATATCTGACCATCCATCTAAGGATGAAAGGCGGTGCTCAAATGTAGCTGAGTCTTGAACGCCTCCTATAATCCCTTCCACAACTAGGATGTAAAATGTGCATCACGTTTAAGATGATTGTTGATGGAACCCCATGAATTCGTACAATATCATGTATGTAGAGGCATTCCAAGCCCTCTACTGATCCCTGCTCTCATATGGGTAGGAAGTGGGCCGACATGGTGAGTTAGAAAAAGATAACTCAGATAGAATCACGTCCCCTGGATGTACATGGATGTCCTGTCACAAAGTCCATGGAGATACCATCCCACTTCCTCTCCGGCATCACTAGTGGATGCGCTAAGCCGGCTGGAACTTGATGCCTGAGCTTCACTTGCTGACAAGTGAGGCATTGTGAAACAAAATTTTCCACTTCCTTCTTCATCCCTATCCACCAGTGCTGACACCAGAGGTCCTGGTAAATCTTCTCCACACCAGGATATACTGGAAGAGGGGATGTATGGAACTCCCTCAACACCTCCTCCTGTAGCACCACTGGTACCATAGTGAATAATTTAAAGAGGATGACGTGCTCCCTACCTTTAGAAAATCCATCAGGTTCCTGTCATCTGGATATATAATAATTTCATTCCTTATAGTCAATGTCCCTAAGTTGTGCCTCCTGAACTCGCTGAAGAAGTGGGGGAGTAACTGTCATAGACTGGAGGTAAGTTTCTCCATCTCTATCCACAAATGATATTTTGCAACGTGGATAGCTTCTCTATTAACTCACTAAACAACTATAGACCAGACCTCCTGATGAGTTCATTTTCCACTACATTCCCCTTCCTAGGAGTATAGACTATCTCGAAGTCATAGTCTTGGAGTAACTCTATCCATCTTCGTTGTCGCAGGTTCAGTTTCTTTATGAGAGAAGATATACTTGAGACTCTTTTGATCAGAGTAGACTATAAAATGATCGTCCATTAAGTAATTTTGCCACATCTTCAAGAATAAGACGACTGATACTAACTCCAGGTCATGGGTAGCGTAGTTCTGCTCATGTTTTCTCAGCTGCCGAGATCTATACACGATCACTGATCACTCCTGCATTAGGAAACTTCCAAGTCTGACCCCTGATGCACCGTAGTAGACTACATACCCAACTACCTCTTCTGGTAGCCTCAAGATGGGGGCACTTGTTAGTATCTATCTCAGCTACTAATAACTCTACTGGCATCTCTCCTTCCACACAAAGGGCCATCCCTTCTTCATCAACGCTGAAAAGGGTGTTGTAACTCTGGAATAGTCGGGTATGAATCTCCTGTAGTACCCAGCCAACCCCAGGAAACTCCACACCTCAGTCACACTCCTTGGTGCCTCCAAAGATAGCACATCCTCTATCTTCGTCGGATCTACTGCAACTCTAGCCTCCGAGATAACATGCCCCAGAAAGTGAACCTCTCGTATCCAGAACTGGAACTTCAAGAGCTTACCATAAAGCTAGTGCTCTTGGAGTGTATCCAGAACTATATGCATATGATATGCATGCTCCTCCTCCATCGCTGAGTACACCAAGATGTTTTCGATGAAGACCACCACAAATCGATTGAGGTATGGATGGAAGATCCTATTCATGAGTCCCATGAACACTATAGGGGAATTGGTCATGCCAAAAGGCATAACCAAGAACTCATAGTGGACATACCGAAATCTAAAGGCCATCTTCTTCACATCCTCATCTTTTACCCTAAGCTGATGATAGCCTGATCTGAGGTCTATCTTCAAAAACCAATGATCTCCCTTAAACTGATCAAAGAGATCATCAATCATCAGAAGTGGATACTTATTCTTCACGGTCACTTGGTTTAGGCACCGATAGTCCACACAGAGTCTCAAACTCCCATATTCCTTCTTAGAGAACAAACTCGGGGATGCCCATGGAGACACATTGGGCCTTATGAACCCATTACTCTAAAAGTCCTTTAACTGTACCTATAACTCACGAAGCTCCATGGGAGCCATCCGATATGATGGTGTAGATATCGGAGCTATCCCGGGGTACAGTTCGATGTAAAAATCTACCTATATGTGTAGAGGTAGTTCTGGAACATCATCTGGGAAAACATTGGCATACTGGTCCACCACTATAGGATAGCTCAGACTCTCAACATCAACAAATCTGAGGGTAAGGCTAGCCAACTAATGTGTGATCGACTGCACCCTCCTCTGGGAAAGTCCATCTTGTGATGGAAAGTTTCCCTTCTCATCGGTGAAGGAAAACCTGGTCCCATCTAATACAGTCAATCTGAGCATGGACTATGGATAACCAATCCATACCCAAGATGACGTCGTAAGGACTCGATGCCACTACTAGAATATCCCAACTAAAGCTCTCACATCCTAGAGTAAGCTCACACTTCTAGCACTAGTGTGTAATCATTGAATCTTCTCCCGTAGGAGTCTCTAGACATAAGGATCAAGTCAACGACTCCATCAGAATCTCTAAGCCCCAAAAGAGGGCTATGGAAATAAAAGAGTGACTGACACCTATGTCTATAAGGATTACAGCTAGGTTAGAATAGAAATAGATCATACCTCTAATCATTTCCAAAGCGCTGTGGTCGTTGGCCTCAGCTTCCTGGAGCTGAGCTCATCCCTATCCTCCTGCTCCTTGTGGTCGGGGTGGACCACCTGGAGGTGGTGGCGGCAGAACCTCGAATATCCACCCACCACCTACTATATGGCCAACACCTCTTCCACGCGTGCCACCCAACAAAAATCCTTTCTCTAAAATTTTCCTCTACCTTGGTGGTCCCTCAACCATCTGCTGGTCATCCATACGACAGGTCAGGAAGTCGTGAGCCATGTGACCCTACCCACCGCATGAGTTGCACTGCCTGATCCTAAAATATTCTCCTTTGTCCCATGATACCCTCACCATCGAACCTGCATCCTGAGGTCATCCACCAGAAGGTCTGGCCCGTTTGGGCCCTAGCATCATCCATCTACTTACAGCTATGGATGACTCCACTACCTGATGTTTGGTGGTGTCTCTCACTATTGGTGCCTACTCAGTTAGGAATCTCTCCACAAAAAGTGCTCGCTCAAGTACTTTAGCATGCGTAGGGATGCTGAGAGATACCATCGAATATCTGATCACCCATATGAGGCCCTGCTCAAAGGTCTGGGCCCTGAAGAAAGGGTCTCGTACCATGACGGTGGAGTAGCAGGGGAGATCAGTGAACCTTTCCATGTACTGGGCCACGGTCATGCTGCCCTAATGTAATTACAACATCTAATTTATACGCACTGAGCATAAAGTCACTGGGATTAACTCTTCTCTGAAAAGCCCCTCGAAGTCTTCCCAGGTGAGGTTCACCTCATTGTGTAACTAGAGTGTTAGACTCCACTATCTCCCAGCTGCTCCCTAGAAGAGACTGGCATCTAGGATCAACATCAGATTAGCCGGTGTCCCAACTAAGTGGAAAACTATGGCCACAGACTCCATCCAATCCTCAAACGCTTATGTATCCATCTCTCCTCAGAACCTTGAGGCTCTCTGATGCTAAAACTCATGCAACTCTTTCAGTCGGTGTGCACCCTCTATTGGTGGGGCTGGTGGCATCTTCTGCCCAACAGGTAGTGGTGCTACTGGTACACCACCTGAATGTGATAACACCGTAAGAGGGCCCTACATCGAGGTCTCATTTCTTAGTGGGCTGTCATAGTGTACTCTCTCAAGAATCTTGGATGGCTGTCTATGTGGTAACATACTGAAAGAAAACAGGTGCACTATGGTCAATAAGTTATATCTGGTGAGTTGACTCAAATAAATAAAAAGAAAAACTTCTCAAAACCACACGTAATCAGTGTTTCCATGTATTGAGTTGAAAATCAGAATTCAGGGTCCTGGTGTATGGATACGTTGGATGCCACACCAACACTGGATTCCCCAAACTAAAAACCACACTCATAACACTTAACACTCTTTCCACATAGAAAAGATCTGAGTCCTAGTTATTTGGTAGAACCGAATCCTCTGATTACACTTTGTCACGACCCATCCTTTGGGGCCCATGCTGTGAATACCCTAATCCCTCCTTCCATATGACAGGGGCTGGCGAATACCATTGGAAAGGTGTATCCCTATAATGAGAAGGCATTGCCTTTAAACCTATATGAACATGCAAGATAAGAACACAAAAGAAGAAAGCACAAAGTAAACTGATGTAGTAAAAGTGTGATAAAAGTAAAGGGTCTAGAATACAAGCCCAAATGGAAAGTACAAGTACACATGAAAAGTAAAAATACAATTGAAAAGTGATAAACATCTCCAAGATCACCCACCAAGGATTCTACCGAAGGGTAGGTACAACTCATGATCAATAGTCCCTACGTCATGTCATGCCAAATGGGCCACCTCCGAGTACTATCTAGTCCTAGCTACATCAGCCTTGATCAATGATGTACGTTGTCTACACAAGACACAACAAGGTGTGGGCGTAGACCGTGAAAGGGTGAGTATAATGATACTCAGTAGGGACCCCGAGACCCCGTAGGTCTCCTAGAGTCCCACAAAGGAAAAACCACAAAGCAAGACCTCCATCTCAAAGCATGAGGTGATAAACATCATATATACTTAGGTATATTACCATACATATACCTAAGTTATCAAGATATACTCGCCTCATAAATGAGGGAAGAATATCACAAAGATAACATCACAAAGGTAACACCATGAAGGTAAAAGTACCACATAGGTAACACCACAAAGATAACACCACGAAGGTAAAAGTACCACAGAGGTAACACCACGAAGATATCACCACGAAGGTAAAAGTACCACACAGGTATCACCATGAAGATATCAACATGAAGGTAAAAGTACCACAAAGGTATCACCATGAAGGTAAAAGACTCATCTTACACCTGGTATTAGTGAAGTATAGAAGTACAAATGATTAGTTGCGAAGCTAGATCATCTTATTCTGTCAAGAGGCACTGCTGCTAACCATAAAGAGTCTGAACCACATAGGATAGATAGGTACTAACCCCTAAAATGATCCACATAGGATTTTACCCACCCAGAGTTGATAGGTACTAACCACCGTAATGACCCACATAGGATCTGACCCACACAATATAAGGCCCCAGCCTTAAACCTTACTTAAACTTGAGTTATTACAAGATTACACATTGAGGATCTTTTCAGGTTTAGAGTTTTAGTGAATTAGATCATGAAACTTGCATTACATTCCACATTTAAACAAGGTGGTTACATAAAAGACAATATTCATTCTTCCCATCAATGGAAACCTATTTAAAATAAAACACGGATTCTTTCTTGACACATCCTTGACACTATCGTCACATCATGTACCTTTCCCTTGACCTATGAAAAACATTTCAAAAACTTGGGATGAGCATAAAAAGCTCAGTAAGGGTTATAAAAATATGGAAAGGAAACATGAGTTCATATATACATAAGAATGAAATCATACTTTACCCATAAAACATAGGCATATCAAATCAAGAATAAATCATAGAAAACATAAGACATAAAGGTAACATGAGGCATTCATAACATTCTTACGTAGGGAGTAACCCTCTTGGTTACGTTTGGAATACCAATCACAGTATATTCCCTAAATCTCTTCGGAGAAACCTTAACGTTTCACTCCTTCGCGTTACCCAATGCATTGGAGAGCTATATCGGGCTCACCCGCCCTTAGTTTATCACAGAACCACCCGTTCTTCATAACAATGTCCAAGAACCATAACATAATCGTATCACATAAACATGAATAAAGGAAACATAACATTTCCACATTTCAATCACAATATAACATTTTAGGATATTGAAATAATGAATCCATTAAAAAAGAAACCATTTCCAAAACCATTTAAAACATTTAATAAAGAGATTTTTGAATCAAAGTGTCCCATACCACCTTGAAGCTTTTAACATTTTAAACCATTAATATCCATATAAATAAATCCTTAAAACAATTTTGAAAACATGGATATTAATAAGAACAAATAATTAAAACATTTAAAATGATATTTTGGTTAAAGGGGTTTTACCAAAATTAGAGACACTTGAATACAATAATAGAGGAATAAAATTTAGTCAGAACTTTATAATATCATGAGAATAAAATGATTCATGATATAATACTCCAAAGGACAGTATATACACCATATAAGAGTGAATTGGTGCATAACAACCACGAACCCTCAGTAGAAATGTCAAATGTGATGAAATCCCTTATAAAGAAGGTATCCTTAAATTAAGGACAAATAAATCTCAAAAATATGTGTGACAAATATATATACACCCAATATAATTGGATATTAAGTGTAAAACAATAAAAGGTCGTTCACACATATTCAATGGATGACATATTCAATGACTACAAGTTGAACCCAAAGAAATCGAAATTGGGTTAAAAAGTTCCCTTGACAGCCTAATGGCATCACATCAAAATGAGTTGATGAGAGATAAAAAGTGTATCTCATCACTTGGACATAAAATTTACATCAATAAGGATGTATGAGAACATATCACAACATAAAAATATGTAAATTAAAAGACCCAATAAAAGAAGTCTTTTAAAAAAGAGGAGGGTGAAAGGTTCCCTTACCGACTTGGGTATCTTTCAAAACATACACCCCATGAAAGAAAGACAATAGGTCATTGATGTAAATACTCATAAACTAAATTATATTACACAAAGAGTAGAATAATGGGCAGTACATACACCACTCAATGGAATTTGTGGCAAATGTAGCATAAATCTCACGGGAATAAAAGTGAGATGAAAAATCCCTTATGAAAACTCGGCAGCCTAACGGCGCCACATAAAACTTCCGAATATGGATTGATGAGATCAAATAGAGTATCCCATCATATTACAATAGAATTTACTGCAAGTGGAATATAAAAGAAAATCCCCCAACATTGCAAGGAGGAGTTTAAAAGAAGTGACATAAAGGAGAGTACTTAAAAAGAAAGAGAGAGGTTAGATCTCTTACGAAAGTTCGGCAGCCTCACGGCGCCACTCAAAACTTCCAAAATGGATTGATGAGAGATAATAGGTTCTCTCATCACATGAACATAAAAATTACAGTAAGTGTAAAATATCATCCCAATAACAGGAAAGATGAGCTTTAAAAGGAATGACATAAAAGTGTGTACTTAAAAAGAAAGAGAGGAGTAGGATCCCTTACCTCGAGTCCGACTTGACTCGATCGTTCTTTAATCTCCTGAATAATAAACTTGAGTTAATTTATAATTCTTTAAGAACATTTTTCAAGTTCATTATTACTTTTATACCACTTATTACCATTTCATAAACATTATGTAATCATTTAAGTTAATAATATTTGTTTTTCCCATATTTGGTTCTTAAGTTGAAAGTGGACTTCTTACAATTACATGTTGTTCGTGTGGCTAAATGTTTATTATATCCAGAATTGTATTCATTATGTAGATATCATATATTTCATATACATCCAGTACATTCATGCATTTATAACATTACATAATCATTTAGAGGTAAGAAATGAAATGCACCGTTCATGGAGACGGTAAGCCGTACGTACGCATGAACGCTACTTTCATTTCTATTTCATATTTTATAGAATGGAATAATAATGATATAAAGGTATATTATAATTCCAGTATAATATCATATATAATATCATATTTCCATCTTTTATACATCCCACATATGGTATTTAACGAATCAAATCACTTTGAGGGGGCGGTAGTCCGCACTTCCTTAAATGAAGATATCGCGTATACCCATAATGGAAGCCATAAAGGTAAGACAAAAATAAAAAATACAGAAGAATAAATAAAACATAAACATATTATATATCATATATAAAAATATTGACATCATAATGGCCACCTTTGAAGGTGTTAAATGAGTATTGAACAATCATCGTTTCGGGAGGCAGAATTTCACCATCCACGGAAACCGTATGTTCTTTAACCATTTGATGTAGTTGTGTGAGATTTTAGCTCGAATAAATCTTATAACAACATCCTAGTATATTGAATATACTGGTGTTGTTACAAAAGAAGTAAATAAAAAGAGTTTAGGGGGTTGGAGAAGCAAAATAAAACAAATGAACATGAGAGAATGAATTACCTTTAAAAGTGTAACTCCTTTTGATTTGAGCCTAAAGGCTTCCTTTGAAAGGATTCTGCCCAAAGGGAATCCTCTAGGATGAGTAGAGGGATGTGGAGAGAGTAAATGGTCAGGGTTTGGCCGAGCCAAAGGCTTGAGGAGTGTGTTAAATGAGGTTGATGTGGGGGCCTTTTATAAGAGGAGAGGAGGGGCACTTTTGGAAAGTAAAGAAATATTACTTTATTTGAAAATGTGTTTCGGTTTCAAAAGGTCCCACATTGATATAATTCGTGGTTAAGGTGATAAGACTTCTAAATCCACTCATACAATAAGTTTTGGACATGTGTAGTTCATATATTTTAAATTATCTTTCCATTTTATTTAAATCGTCAAATAATGATGTCATCGCTGCATCATTATTATGTCATAAATAATTTAATTTATTTAATGTATAAAAATTATAAAAAAATACTATGATGTAGGAAATCCTTTTATATTTCCAATGAATATTTATAATAAAAAATATGACTTGTATAACCTCACTTAAAAATTGTTTTAGTAAAACATATCATGTTTGTGTCAATTTTACTTTTACATTAAATAAAATGTTATTTATGTCATTTCCCAACCAAAGTGGATCCATGGGGTCCCCAAGTTGACCCATGGCTTGTCTTGGTCGGCCCTGATACAACCAATGAGGGTAATACATGTTTCAAGCTCATCTCATTTTATTAAAGCATTATTTTTACCTTAAACTACACTAATTACCACTAATCGCGATTAAAAACTTAATAAGTTACTATTCACCAAAAAATTATTTTAATCTCATTGAACCACATTTTACTTCTTAATGACAACCATGTATGTTTTATTTTTTAAAATAAAAACACAAAGATGGAAAAATTTCATTTAAACGGAAAATCAGTTTTTATAAGTACCACTTAGTGGTTTCACTATTCATCAAAAATTGAAGTTTTTCAGAAAAATCCCAAAAATTCACCCTAAGCTATATTTGATATTCCGAATTCAAAAATGAAGTCCGTTTTAAAAAATTCAAAAAATATTAGTCACATTAATTAATTTAATAATTAATTCCCGCTGTCAGAGCAAATAGCGTGTTTTTATAAAACAATAAGTATCAAAAGATTAACACTAGTTTAAGTCTGATTTCAAAGTGAAATTAATTCCAACGACCACTATTGGATTTAATGGTAAAAATATTTTCTAATTTCACTTTAAAACCAATTCAAAATATAATCTAATCATATAAATAAATTAGATTAAAAAGAGGTTTTGAATTAAAATACAACATTTTACACTATTCATTAAAAATGAACTTTATCAGAAAAATACCAAAAAAAATTACACAAAGTAAAATTTGATGTCCCGATTCTTAATAAGAGTTTTATTTGGTCCAAAAGAATGTTTAAGAGTGAACAAAACTATATTTAATGATAGTTCTCCATTAAAAGGCGATAAGTGAACCTTTAGTGAAAACTAGGGCATATACGCCTAAAATTGTATTCTTTCCGTATTTTAAGCCTTTAGCTTTTATTGGATAAATGTAAAAACATTTAAAAAACATATATAATAATATTTTAGTTATTTCTATCCATTCCCGCCAATACAACGGCTACATGTTAACTACCATTTGAAATAATATTATTTTATTATTAGAGTGCAACGTAAGATTCCCAAGAAACTCGTTGTTGCGTGTTGGGTGCGCCATCGAGTATAGCGTCCCCTTTAAAGTCATATTAATACTTTATTCACAAATATGGATAAATATGAAAATTTCATATTCATTATTTACCTGGGGTGTTACATCCTTCCCCCCTTTTGGGAATTGCGTCCTCGCAATTTTAAAATTGCGCTTGGAAACATCCTTGAAAGTCCCACATCAGAGAAGAGTCGGTAAAACAATCACTTTAAAATAAAGAAAGATAAGTACAAAGGTCACCCGAGTTAACCCATACTAGGATTCCAAGTGTGAAAATATGGACATGGAGGAAAAAAAGGGTCATGTTCTGATGGAGAGTGATAGAAAACATGTTTATGAGAAAGTTAACCACGAGAAAATCACAAACTTGTGATGGGTTAAACGGTATTCGATTCCCCAGTAGGAAAAGTTAATAGACAACATTTTTGTTTTAAGTTACTTTTTATTGAGGAATTTATTCATAAGGAAGCATAATCACTTATCATGTTGACTTTCAACTTTTACTAGATTCCTTAGTCAAACTCATATTTTTTCCAAAAGACGAGTATTTAGGGAGACTTGTTCGCATTAAGAGTACTATAATCAACTTCTAGAGAATCACCTAATCCCCAAAAGAGAACTATATAAATCCCATGTTTTTAGGATTTAACTATAACCAAAACCAAAAAGGTTAGTACAAGATCAGATAATCTAGAAAAGGATAACCCCTTATAAAAAGAAAATCTATTCTTAATCTCCAAAATTTGTCCAACAAAACCCAAATTTCAACGAGGACCATCCGATAAACAATTTGTCCATAAAATTCTTCAAAGTAAACCAATATAATATTGAAACCCAAATATTTGAAGGATTTAGTCACATAGTCTTCCAAGTTAAATCGTAACATTTATCTCCAAACAACATCAGTTGCTCCTAAAGTATCGTTTTGAAAAGTAATTAACCTAATCACATATCCTCCATGATAGGTTAATCATTTTCATAAATAACCCAAAATCAACTTACTCTTAATTCATAAAATCATATAACTAGAATGAATCAGTCAAACTAACCAGGGACATCACGTAGTCCAGTGGTAGGCGATAAATACCAGTCGCACATTGGTTGTGGGTTCGATTCCCACAGCTTTGTCCGACGCGACGGGATGTCACACGGTCTACGTGTTGTCCTTTTTCCAAAGCTATATAATTCTTAAATCATTCCCCAAAATGAGATAAAATCTTCAAGAATAATCATAACATATTTTAACCTCAAGTTTATCTCATTCCTTTCATTTTCCATCATATCATAGAGTAACCCATAATTACCTAAAAATTAAGTATCATATAAACCCTAATGGTTACCTTAATAATTATTACCTGAATTTACACATCGAGTTGGCCATCTCGTACATGATGCATTAGAGAACTCACCAAGGTTGAAGTGGTTGATCATGACTCCTTGATATTTGGTTTAGAACAACCACGAGTTTCCTCATTGAATCCTCCATTTTATATAGTATCTTAATCAGAGAACCACCACAGTTTCCTTCAAACCTGTTGTCTCTTTGGTGCCGGCTAGATCCATCCATTCACTAAAAATAGAAATGTCAGTGTGAGTATATCAACAAAACCATCATGTACTAATGAGGAAGGTAAACACTAAGTCACAGTTACTCATTCACTTTATCTAAAACTAGGACTCTTTCTGAAATCCTAACCATTATGGTAATGTCACTTATGCTTAAATAATACCCTAACCTCTAAAGTTATCTAAACCGACCTTTGATACCAACTATAAGGCCCCAACCTTAAACCTTACTTAAACTTGAGTTATTACAAGATTACACATTGAGGATCTTTTCAGGTTTAGAGTTTTAGAGAATTAGATCATGAAACCTGCATTACATTCCACATTTAAACAAGGTGGTTACATAAAAGACAATATTAATTCTTCCCATCAATGGAAACCTATTTAAAATAAAACACGGATTATTTCTTAACACATCCTTGACACTATCGTCACATCATGTACCTTTCCCTTGACCTATGAAAAACATTTCAAAAACTTGGGATGAGCATAAAAAGCTCAGTAAGGGTTATAAAAATATGGAAAGGAAACATGAGTTCATATATACATAAGAATGAAATCATACTTTACCCATAAAACATAGGCATATCAAATCAAGAATAAATCATAGAAAACATAAGACATAAAGGTAACTTGAGGCATTCATAACATTCTTACGTAGGGATTAACCCTCTTGGTTACGTTTGGAATACCCATCACAGTATATTCCCTAAATCTCTTCGGAGAAACCTTAACGTTTCACTCCTTCACGTTACCCAATGCATTGGAGAGCTATATCGGGCTCACCCGCCCTTAGTTTATCACGGAACCACCCGTTCTTCATAACAATGCCGAAGAACCATAACATAATCGTATCACATAAACATGAATAAAGGAAACATAACATTTCCACATTTCAATCACAATATAACATTTTAGGATATTGAAATAATGAATCCATTCAAAAAGAAACCATTTCCAAAACCATTTAAAACATTTAATAAAGAGATTTTTGAATCAAAGTGTCCCATACCACCTTGAAGCTTTTAACATTTTAAACCATTAATATCCATATAAATAAATCCTTAAAACCATTTTTAAAACATGGATATTAATAAGAACAAATAATTAAAACATTTAAAATGATATTTTGGTTAAAGGGGTTTTACCAAAATTAGAGACACTTGAATACAATAATCGAGGAATAACATTTAGTCAGAACTTTATAATATCATGAGAATAAAATGATTCATGATATAATACTCCAAAGGACAGTATATACACCATATAAGAGTGAATCGGTGCATAACAACAATGAACCCTCAATAGAAATGTCAAATGTGATGAAATCCCTTATAAAGAAGGTATCCTTAAATTAAGGACAAATAAATCTCAAAAATATGTGTGACAAATATATATACACCCAATATAATTGGATATTAAGTGTAAAACAATAAAAGGTCATTCACACATATTCAATGGATGACATATTCAATGACTACAAGTTGAACCCAAAGAAATCGAAATTGGGTTAAAAAGTTCCCTTGACAGCCTAACGACATCACATCAAAATGAGTTGATGAGAGATAAAAAGTGTATCTCATCACTTGGACATAAAATTTACATCAATAAGGATGTATGAGAACATATCCCAACATAAAAATATGTAAATTAAAAGACCCAATAAAAGAAGTCTTTTAAAAAAGAGGAGGGTGAAAGGTTCCCTTACCGAGTTGGGTATCTTTCAAAACATACACCCCATGAAAGAAAGAAAATAGGTCATTGATGTAAATACTCATAAACTAAATTATATTACACAAAGAGTAGAATAATGGTCAGTACATACACCACTCAATGGAATTTGTGGCAAATGTAGTATAAATCTCACGGGAATAAAAGTGAGATGAAAAATCCCTTACGAAAACTCGGCAGCCTAACGACGCCACATAAAACTTCCGAATATGGATTGATGAGATCAAATAGAGTATCCCATAATATTACAATAGAATATACAGCAAGTGGAATATAAAAGAAAATCCCCCATCATTTCAAGGAGGAGTTTAAAAGAAGTGACATAAAGGAGAGTACTTAAAAAGAAAGAGAGAGGTTAGATCTCTTACGAAAGTTCGGCAGCCTCACGGCGCCACTCAAAACTTCCAAAATGGATTGATGAGAGATAATAGGTTCTCTCATCACATGAACATAAAAATTACAGTAAGTTTAAAATATCATCCCAATAACAGGAAAGATGAGCTTTAAAAGGAATGACATAAAAGTGTGTACTTAAAAAGAAAGAGAGGAGTAGGATCCCTTACCTCGGGTCCGACTTGACTCGATCGTTCTTTAATCTCCTGAATAATAAACTTGAGTTAATTTCTAATTATTTAAGAAACTTTTTAAAGATCATTATTACTTTTATACCACTTATTACCATTTCATAAACATTATGTAATCATTTAAGTTAATAATATTTGTTTTGCCCATATTTGGTTCTTAAGTTGAAAGTGGACTTCTTACAATTACATGTTGTTCGTGTGGCCAAATGTTTATTATATCCAGAATTGTATTCATTATGTAGATATCATATATGTCATATATATCCAGTACATTCATGCATTTATAACATTACACAATCATTTAGAGGTAAGAAATGAAATGCACCGTTCATGGAGACGGTAAGCCGTACGTACGAATGAACGCTACTTTCATTTCTATTTCGTATTTTATAGAATGTAATAATAATGATATAAAGGTATATTATAATTCCAGTATAATATCATATATAATATCATATTTCCATCATTTATACATCCCACATATGGTATTTAACGAATCAAATCACTTTGAGGGGGCGGTAGTCCGCACTTCCTTGAATGAAGATATCACGTATACCCATAATGGAAGCCATAAAGGTAAGAGAAAAATAAAAAATACAGAAGCATAAATAAAACATAACCATATTATATATCATATATAAAAATAGTGACATCATAATGGCCACCTTTTAAGGTGTTAAATGAGTATTGAACAATCATCGTTTCGGGAGGCAGAATTTCACCATCCACGGAAACCGTATGTTCTTTAACCATTTGATGTAGTTGTGTGAGAGTGTAGCTCGAAGAAATCTTATAACAACATCCTAGTATATTTCGGATACTGGTTTTGTTACAAAAGAAGTAAATAAAAAGAGTTTAGGGGGTTGGAGAAGCAAAATAAAACAAATGAACATGAGAGAATGAATTACCTTTAAAAGTGTAACTCCTTTTGATTTGAGCCTAAAGGCTTCCTTTGAAAGGATTATGCCCAAATGGAATCCTCTAGGATGAGGAGAGGGATGTGTAGAGAGTAAATGGGAAGGGTTTGGCCGAGCCAAAGGCTTGAGGAGTGTGTTAAATGAGGTTGAGGTGGGGGCCTTTTATAAGAGGAGAGGAGGGGGACTTTTGGAAAGTAAAGAAATATTACTTTATTTGAAAATGTGTTTCGGTTTAAAAAGGTCCCACATTGATATAATTCGTGTATAAGGTGATAAGGCTTTGAAATACACTCATCCAATAAGTTTTGGACATGTGTAGTTCATATATTTTACATTATCTTTCCATTTTATTTAAATCGTCAAATAATGATGTCATCACTGCATCATTATTATGTCATAAATAATTTAATTTATTTAATGTCTAAAAATTATAAAACAAATACTATTATGTAGGAAAACTTTTTATCTTTCCAATGAATATTTATAATAAAAAATATTACTTGTATAACCCCACTTAAAAATTGTTTTAGTAAAACATATCATGTTTGTGTCAATTTTACTTTTACATTAAATAAAATGTTATTTATGTCATTTCCCAACCAAAGTGGATCCATGGGGTCCCCAAGTTGACCCATGGCTTTTCTTGGTCGGCCATGATACAACCAATGAGGGTAAGACATGTGTCAAGCTCATCTCATTTTATTAAATCATTATTTTTACCTTAAACTACACTAATTACCACTAATCGCGATTAAAAACTTAATAAGTTACTATTCACCAAAAAATTATTTTAATCTCATTGAACCACATTTTACTTCTTAATGACAACCATGTATGTTGGATTTTTGAAAATCAAAACATAAAGATGGAAAAATTTCATTTAAACGGAAAATCAGTTTTTATAAGTACCACTTAGTGGTTTCACTATTCATCAAAAATTGAAGTTTTTCAGAAAAATCCCAAAAATTCACCCTAAGCTATATTTGATATTCTGAATTCAAAAATGAAGTCCGTTTTACAAAATTCAAAACATTTTAGTCACATTAATTAATTTAATAATTAATTCCCGCTGTCAGAGCAAATAGCGTGTTTTTATAAAACAATAAGTATCAAAAGATTGACACTAGTTTAAGTCTGATTTCAAAGTGAAATTAATTACAACGACCACTATTGGATTTAATAGTAAAAATATTTTCTAATTTCACTTTAAAACCAATTAAAAATATAATCTAATCATATAAATAAATTAGATTAAAAAGAGGTTTTGAATTAAAATACAACATTTTACACTATTCATTAAAAATGAACTTTATCGGAAAAATACCAAAAAAAATTACACAAAGTAAAATTTGATCTCCCGATTCTTAATAAGAGTTTTATTTGGTCCAAAAGAATGTTTAAGAGTGAAAAAACTATATTTAATGACATTTCTCCAATAAAAGGCGATAAGTGAACCTTTAGTGAAAACTAGGGCATATACGCCTAAAATTGTATTATTTCCGTATTTTAAGCCTTTAGCTTTTATTGGATAAATGTAAAAACATATAAAACACATATATAATCATATTTTAGTTATTTCTATCCATTCCCGCCAATACAACGGCTACATGTTAACTACCATTTGAAATAATAATATTTTATTATTAGAGTGCAACGTAAGATTCCCAAGAAACTCGTTGTTGCGTGTTGGGTACGCCATCGAGTATAGCATCCCCTTTAAAGTCATATTAATATTTTATTCACAAATATGGATAAATATGAAAATTTCATATTCATTATTTATCTGGGGTGTTACACACAAGATCGGTATGCGCTGACCCACAGAGGATCGCTGAGAGATGACCCACACATGATATGATCTACACAGGATCGGTATGCGCTGACCCACACAATATCGTTGAACACTGAACCACACAAGATCTGACCTACACATGATTAGTGTTGACCCACAAAGGATCACCCGGTATTAACCTCTGTATGATCTATCTCAAACCTCCACCTCACTTCCAGCCACTGGATTCCCGTTCATTAGCATGTTTGGGAGAACCACTACTCAAGCCATCGGTCGTACCTCAAACACCATGAAAAACCATGAAGAAGAATCCTAAAGGACCACCATTTCGTAAGGATTCCAACGCGATAGACGACGCGTCGATCAGACACACAGTCTGTGACTTATAAGCATTTTAGTTCTGAGGCCCCGATTGGATTCAGATTCAATCCAACTCGGCTGTACTCCAAATTTATCCAAGACTCATGTGGATTATACCAAAAGGACGACCTCTTCCTATGGGTTTCGACACTACAGATGGTTCATCAAACAAATGTCCAGATTTCAAGTTATGACCCTTTAAGCGGAACTGGGCCTAGTTGGCCCCGGGTCTGGTCTAAACCAGTCCGACTTCGACCTGGATGGGCTGGGCTATGGCGGGCTCAGTCCGCTGAGTGTGGGTCCCTGCTACTGTGGCTTCAGAGCCATGACTTCTTCCACTGGCAGCATGAAATGGTGTGCTGTATCCTCCTGTGGTAGGACATTGTTGGTCACCCTGCTCAACCATCGCAGCTGAAAAGCCACGACCCCTTCTTCACCGACAGCGCCCGGCGGCGCGCCACCTCACCTTTATGATCGACTGGTGCCAGCTGCTCCACTGACTACCACAACATAGTGCTGTGGCCTCCTCCTGCAGTACACAACGGTGCAATGCCTCAATCATGATCGATTAGTGCTGGCCACCGCCATCATCTGTCGGCGTCGGTCACCGGTGCCGCGCCGGCGGTCTTCCGTGGAGAACGCAATGTTAAAACATGGTAATAGAGGTTCTAGTTCATGTTCGTTTGGCCCGTTCCCTCCATGTTAGCTTAATAAATATGTGGAAGGAAATAGGATTCAACAATCACTTGAAATTATAAAAAAAATATAATCCCTACCTCGAGATTTTTCAGAAAACACTCACGATTGGAGGTGGGTCGGTGTTCGTCATTCCCACAACAAGCTTCCAACGATGCCGCTCAAACACCATCCTTCGGTTTGTGATTCGTTGTTGCTCAAAACCACCTACTAGAATTAGATTTGTCTTCTAAGTGTTAGTCATCACAACACTTTATCAGAGCTTCATCGTTTGGTGAAGTCGTGCCAATACCTCCCCCCTAAGCTCTATTTAAATAGAAGAGGGGGAGGGTAAGTAACGATAATCGAATTTATAGGGGCTCATTTAATAGGAAACTTACTAAATTCCAACGACACTATTAATTTGGATTTGAAGGTTCAAACCATTTAATGGATTGACACATCACTGGTCCTACACCACCACTTGTCCATTGGAGGGAAATAAGGAAAGAAATAAAATAACAAAGTTATTTTATTATTCTTTTAAAAAGTCCAAAATCTATCTTTTTCTCTAGACCTACTGCGGTTGAAGTGAAGCCTCCCTTGAGCGAATCCCAGCACTGCGGATTCAATGGTGCCCTCAAATTTTTAATCCGAGCTCCAGTTCAAAAGTTAGAAAACACCGGTCACACGTTTACTAAATGTACTTTAAATAAAGTTCAGAAATTCATTACGGGCACACCAGGGCTCAGAATCACATACCGTAAATTTTTGAAGATTCTTAATAATTCCATATAATTAAAAAAATTACATGGAAAATCCGGGTCTTTACAATTCCCATAACCACTTTGGTGAAACCTAACTATTTTACTCTATCCCATTATCCAATGCATTAGAGAGCTATAATGGGATCAACCTCCCTTGATTTATCATGGAACTACCCATAGTTATAACAGTTTCCCAGGTCTATAATCATAACACATAAATCTCACAATAAAGAAATATTCATGAGGAAAATAAATTTTCCATTTTGAAATAAAATTACATTTTTTACAAGCCCCACACTCATAAATGAAAAAATTTATTTGAAAATAAAATTATAAAATTTTAAAGTAAAATTAAAAATGTTAACATTTCATGAAAGAGGGAAATTATGTTTATTCTATATATGTAAAAAAATATTTTTTAAATATTTAAAAGAGAGACATTAAAGAGTATTTTTAATGGAAATTCCCCTAAAAATATCATATCATTGAAGTGAGAATTAATAAAACAAATGGAATATGTGTATACATTGTAAAACCAAATAATAAAAAATAATAGAATCAGAATTCATTTCAAAACTAATCTTAGTATCACATAGTCAATGATGTAGAATGTTAAACCAAATTAGAAATTGGGTTAAAAATACCCTTATCTTATGTCAACAGTGCCCTGCACTCATACTTAATGTCATGGATTATCATATTAGATTCATAAAATATAAAATAAATAACTTATTCTTCTGTTATTTTAATTAATATAATTTTATTAATTTTATTTATGAAAATTTGTATGATTTATAGAGTTCAATTTCGTCATTCCAGGAGTGTTCGTTTCATGGTGCTATGGCCAGTTCCCTTGGGTATAATTATGGGATTTCATTCCATGTGGAAGAAAAAATGTAGAAGTGGAAAGAAATGGTGTTAATATGATTAAATAATTTCAAATGATCCCATATATAATTTTTTGTTATTATATGATTATTATTCATTAGATAAAACATTAATGATAAATGATTAGTTTATTTTTGGTAGTTTTTCCGACCATCAAAAACTAGTTTCGTTTTATTTAATATTATTTCTATAAATTAGTTCCATAACATTAAATAAGTTATGATATAAATATTAAAATATTTTTTTACCATAATAATGGGTTTTTGACCATCCTTGAAGGTGGTAATAAAAAACATAAACCCATCATCCATGATTGCTGTGAATCGATACATCACATATGATGTTTTCATTTTTAGAATAAGAGGACAAGAGAAGAGGTATGTTGATGAATATTACATTAACAAAATATAATTTCAGTATATATATGATGATAAAGTTATCATGGAACTTTAGATATATGAGGTTAGGATAAGTTAAAAAATAATAAATAAAAATGAATTTAAAAGGGAAAAAGGAGGATTTTACCTTTTGAATATACTCTCCTTGAGAACCTCCTTAAGGCACCGAGTTTTGGTCTTTTGGGGAAAAAAGAAATTCCTAGATGTGGGGAAGAGGATCAGGAACTTAATTGGGCTTAATTTAGTCATGATACAAGGCTTTAGAGGTGTGAGGAGAAGGGGTGGTTATGGATTGTATTTATATGGAGAGGAGAGAGGTGTTTTAGATTATTTTATTCATTTTTTCATTATTTGGGATCAAGAATATCAATAAAATTGATTCTTATGACTATGTACAGTAACTAGGGAATATTGTTTCGAAATAATGGGTTATTGAATCATAAAGTACTAAAAATTTCATGTATTTAACTTATTATGTTAAATACCATAAATTATTGTTTTTCACTATTCACCAAAAATTCAAATATTTCTAAAAAATCATAAAAATTTACCCTTACCATATTTCGATATGTAGATATCGAAAATTAAATCCATTTTTTGAAAATAACTATCTAAATATGATTTAATTTTTAATTAAACCATCATTTATTAAAAAATACAGATTTTAATATTATAACCGATTTTATGAAACTTTGAAAAATTAATTAAGGTTACATAAAATTATGTTTTAATTACAATACAAAAAAATATAAAATTTTAAATATATTCTTTGTAAATAATTTTTTATTCTAAATCATTATATTAATTATATAATGGTAAATAAATATTGAAGCTTCACAAAAATACCAAAACTTAATTTATCATTTTTAAAATATTTATTTACTTATTCCATGATATAAATATATAATATTTTCATTTATTACATACCTAAATGTCATTTATACTTTCATAGGTGAGGTTATTATTTTAATGGATAGATTACTATTCATAATGGTCACATTACTACTCTAGAGGTCAGGTTACTATTCCATCATCATAGATTTCTTAATTTCTCAAAATAACACTTATTTAATTATCCATTTATAATGAATTTAAATATTTTATTCCAAATTGAAAAAAAATTATTCCATAAGTACATGCATTGTTACATTCTCCCCACATTGTAAATTTCATTCTCATAATTTTATTCACTTATTAGAAAATAAGGATACTTTTCCCTCATATCATTTTCAGATTCCCATGATGCTTCTTTAACCATGTGGTTTCTCCAAAATGCCTTAAAATGGTGAATTACTTGTTTTGAAATACCTTCTCTATTTGGTTAAGAATCAGAATAGGATTTTACTCATATGAAAGGTCATCTTCCAAATATATAATCACAGGGATCAAAACATGATATGAATCCAGAACATACTTTGTTAACATTGAAACATGAAAAACATTGTGTACCTGGGAAAAACAAAGAGGAAACTTCACTCGTTAGGAAACTGATCTGACTTTATCTGGGATTTTGTAGGTCCCAAGGAATCATGGACTCAATTTCAACTTCTTTTCAAAACACATAACACTTTTCCATGGATAAACTTTGAGAAAGACATGATCGACTACCTTGAAAGAAATATCCTTCCTATGGTTATCCACATAACTTTTCTTTTTTGCTTTGAGTTTTCCTCAAATGTCACTGAATCAAATGTACTATCTCTATCGTTTCCTCTCCTAATTCCTGTCTCATAAAAATTCTTTCACCTTATTTATCCCAAAATTCAGGAGTTTGACACCAATTTCAATATAATTCTTCAAAATGATCCATCTTTATACTGGAATGAAAAATATTATTATAAGAAAACTCAACCAAAGAAAGATGTTGATCCCAATATCCTTAGTAATCCATTCAAAAAGCTTGAAACATATTTCCAATATATGAATTGTTCGCTCTGACTATCCATTAGATTGAGTATTAAAAGCAGTGATGAAATTTAATTCAATTACCAATGAATTTCGAAGGCCTTTTAAAAAGTTATAAGTAAACTTGAGATCCTAATCTGATACAATGGATAGATGAACTCTATATAACCTAACTATCTATTTATGATTAAACTTGGAAATTTGATCTAGATATAGAGTGTCTTGAATTGGAATAAATTGTGGAGATTTAGTCAGTCAATCAACAATAACCCAAATTGCATTGTTACCTTGAGATGTTTTTGATAATACCACTATGCAATCCATGGATATATTTTCCCATTTACACTCTAGAAATAGAAAATTATGATTCATTCCCTTAGGTAATTTTCAATTTTCTTTTAAATGTTGAAAATTCAAACATATCATGGTAATATTAGAAATATATCTTTTCATTCCATCCCACCAGTAATACCCCATAATGTCTCTATACATCTTAGTGATTCAATGATGAACTGAAAAATAGAGAACTATGAGCTTCACTTAATAACTCTTTCTTCAATTGTGAATTATAAGGAACACATAATCTATTCCTAAGTATCAAAACACAATATTTATCAATGTTAAATTTTTGAATCTTACCCCCTTTTAATGAATTTTACCTTTTATTATTACTCATGGTATTCCTTCTACACTTTCTTAATTTTTTCTGATAGATACAATTTCACTAACACCTGAAACAAAGTAGGGGAATTTCATGCACCAACAAACTCCAAGACAAAATTCATCAAATAATTAACCAAGGGGTTATGGTCAAAACATGGCATGGTTAATGTATTACTATTTTTATAACATAACACATCATCAAATTAATTTATTTTTCTAAGATGGTAATGGATCTTGTAATCATAATCCTTTATCAGTTATAGTAATATTATCTAATTAATATTAAATTCCTTCTTAGTAAATATATAATTTAAACTTTTATAATCAATATATATTTTACATTTGGCTCAATATAAATGATTTATACAATTTTCTAAAGAGAAAACCACTACTGGTAATTCCAAATGATGTATGGGATAATTTAACTCATTAGGTTTATATTGCTATGAAACATAATCAATTACCTAATCATTTTGTATCAGAATACAACAAAGTCCCATTAAAGATGCATTACTATAGATGAAAAAATCACTAATTCTAGAATGCTGAAAAAAACTAGATCATTCACCAATCTGCTTTTTAGTTCCTGAAATAAAACATCACATTGTTCAGTCCAAATAAATTTAACCCCTTTTTTATTAACTTAGTTAGTGAGAAAGATAACCATGCAATGTTTTAACAAACCATCAGTAACAACCTTATAATCCCAGAAAACTATGAATCTACATATCATTTATATGTATTTTCTATTCATCAACATCTTTTATTTTGTTTGGATCAATTATTATTCCATATTTATTCACAATATAACCAAGATAAAAAATAATTCATAACCAAAAATCATATTTGATAAATTTACCATATATATTATTTGATTTAAGTGTTTGTAGAAAAATCATAGGTGTTTTTCATGATCCTCATAAAATTTTTAATTAAAAAAAATATAATCAATAAAAGAAATAATAAACGTAACCAAATATTCATAGAATATTCTGTTCATAAGATCTATAAATACAAAAGGAAGCTTTTTCAAACCAAATGGAATAATTACAAAATCATAATTCCCATATCCATCCCTAAGTACTATTTTTGGAATGACATCCTCCTTCACATTTTGTTGATGTTACCCCAACCCGAGATCAATAATTGAAAATTAATTCACTCATTGGATATAATACCACATCATTTGATGGCCCAACATCTTCTAAAGTAGTTGAAACAGATTTCAACACATATTTCTGATTATAGTCTAGCTGCTTTCCTTCATTCAGGTTCCTCTTCAGACACTTGTTTTCATATTCACTGATTTCATTACATTTAAAATTTTTTACTCTATATATATCAAAATTTATCTTACCACTACCTAGATCATTTTCTATGAAATTACGAGCTATATGCCCAAAATTTCCACATCAGAAAAAATTTCTATACTTCAAAAGGAATTCTCTAGTGTGTTTTTACAAAAAATATCACAAATGGAAAACTCAGTGTTCTTACTATAAAAATTATTTGATACATTATATAATTTTTCCTCCAACCAAGAACTCTTCTTATGCTTATTTTTAAAGAACACATGATCATTATAAAACTCCATTTCCACCTTTTTGGAACATTGCACAAGTTTTTTGTAACTTTTTAATTCACAAGAATCAAATGACCTTAAAGTTTTTGCCTTCAATCCCGATTAAAAAAAATTGAATTTACAATCAATATATCAGATAAAATTTGTATATTAGCTTTCTAGTTGGGATAAATTTTCTTCACATATGCCTCTGAATCCTCATACTATCTCAATTCCAAGAATTTGTTTCTATCCTAGGTCAAATCACTTTAGTAGAATATTTCTAGAGGAAAATATTATTGATATCATCCCATTCCAATGTATCAATATCATCACTATACCTGATATCCATGACCATCGAGCAACACTATTCATATTAAACTTCAAAATAATAAATAGAAAGACCAAACTTTTGATGGTCTGAAAACCCCATGACATCAAAATTCATTTCTAGGGATTTAATCCATCCTTCAGCTACCACTGGGTCAGAAGATCCACAAAATACATGAGGGTGTTTCCTTATAAAATTTTCCAACATTTTCATTTTAATTTGTTGTTTATGTAGATGATATATTTAATGGATTATGACACTATTTATATCATGCAACAACTGATTCATTACTATCACAAACTACTTAGTTCCAATTCCCACCATTCCAGGTTGCAGATTTAGAAAGATATCTTCCTATGTATTCCTCCCCACTTTTTCTTCTATTTTTATTCTATGGAAAACCATTTTGAATGTACATATATTAGATGATGAAAAATGGTTATCATTAAATTATATATCATTTCAACTTAACCATATAGTAAAAATCATTTATTGATATTATATTATGATTATCCTAACCCCTAATGTTATATAATTTTTCTCTGATACCAACTATAAAGACCTACCTTAAAAATTATATAATCTCATAAATTAAGCTATAATTCACTTTCATACATTCCAAATGATCTTTTTAGTTTAGATTTTTAGATATTCAGGTCACAGTACAGACTTAGAAAGTCATATAATTACAAAGTATACACTTATACTCAATATCCATTTTTTCATATTATGTAACATTTTAAAACAAAACATTATTTCTTTTCATACCAAACCTCATGACATTAAAATCGTATTCTACTTTTACATTAACCATACATAAAACGTATGATTTTTTTAAAAAAATTTGATGAGAATAATAATCTCAATAAGGGATATATAATGGAAGAATTAATTGTTATTCCATGAATGATTTTTTTTACAAAGTTATAACTTTAACACATAAAATATATTCTCTTTAGCATACCTAATGAAATAATAAGTTTCTAGTAAAACAAGATAATGAACTCATATATAATAAAAGGTAACTTATGGAATAACTTTAATACCACAATTACACATAATTTAGCTACCCTGACTATATAAGGAGTAACCATCATGATTACACTTGGAATAAACATTGCAATATATTCCCATAATCTCTTAGGAGAAACCTAACCTGTTAACTCTATCCCTCTAACCAATGAATTGGAGAGCTATAACAGGCTCACCCAACCACAATTTATCATGGAACCACCAGTCATCATAAAAATTCCCAAGAACAATAAGCATAAAACCTAAATCTAACATAATATAAATAGTCAGGCAGAAAATAAATTTTCTATTTTGAAATCAATTTACATTTTTTAAAAGTCGCACACTCACAAATGAAAGAATTTTATTTGAAAATAAATTTGTAAACTTATAAAATTAAAAATATTAAATCATAATGAATTTGGGAAATAATGTTCATTCTATATATGTAAAAAACATTCTTTTTAAATATTTTAAATAGATACATTGAAGAGGATTTTTTTATGAAATTCCCTTATATATATATATATATCATATCACCGAAGTGAGAATTTATAAAATGAATGGAATATGTGTGTACACTATAAATAAACATAATAAAATATAATATAATCAAAATTATTTTCACAAATAATCTTATAACCTTATAATCAATGAAGTAGAAGGTTAACCCAGATAATGGAAATTGGGTTAAGAATTACCTTACCTTATTTCCGAAAGCACTTTGAATTTGTACTTAATACCCTAGATAATAAAATAGATTCATATATTACAAAATAGATAAAATAATTTTCATTTACTTTATTTATTATAATTTAATTATGTTCTTTTATGAATATTTTATGAGTTATAGAGTTCAATTTCATCATTCTGGGAGTTTTCATTTCATACCTTTATGGTCGATTCCCTTGAGTATAATTATGAGATTTCTTGTGAATTTGAAGAAAAAATATAAAATTGAAAATAAATGGTATAAATAGTCCAAAATAATTATAAATCATCCCATATGTACTATTATTTTCTAATACGAGGATGATTCATTAGATTAAAATAGTAATGATAAATGTTTGTTTTAATTGTGGCGGTTTTTTTGACCATCAAAAATTAGTTTCATTTTATTTAATATTATGTATATAAATTTGTTCCAGAACCATAAAAAAGTTATGAAATAAATATTAAAACCTTATTTAACCATAATAACCATTTTACGACCTTCCTTTTAGGCGGTAATAGAAATTAAAAATTCTTTATCCATAAAGGAAGTAAATCGACACATCATAGACAATGTTTTCATTTCTAGAATAAGAGGAGAAGAGAAGAGGTTTGATGATTCAGATTAAATTAAAAAAATAAAATTAATGTTCATATATGATATTGGAATTATTATAACACTTTTAATAGGGGGTGCTAATAAGGTAAAAAGAAATAAGTAATGAAATAATTTAAAAGAGAAAAAAGAAGGATTTTACCTCTTGACTATCATCTCCTTGAGAACCTCCTCAAGGAACTTGGTTTTCATCTTTTGCTGATACTAAAAGGTCTTGTACATGGGGAAGAGGCTTGGAAATTGAATTTGGTAGAATTCAGATAATCTATAGGACTTTGGCTATGTAAGGAGAATGGGTGGTGAAGGGTGCTATTTATAGGGAGAGGAGAGGGTGTTTTTGATTATTTTATTCGTTTGATTATTATTTTATCTCAAGAATATCAGTAGTGTTGATTCATAAAAATATGTATAGTAACTAGTTCCTGTGTTTTAAACTGATGGATGTTGAAATCATGAATGAATGAAAAATTCACATATTTAAATTTAATGTTAAATACTGTAAATTACCGTATTTCATTATTCACAAAAAATTCAACTATTTCAAAAAAAAACCAAAAAGTAACCCTAAACATTTTTTAAAATTTAGATTTCAAAAATGGACTCCATTTTTAATAAATAATTATATAAATATGAGAAATTTAATTTTCAATTAAAATAATCATTTATTCGAAAAATATTGATTTTAATATTATAACAGAATTTATGACACTTTGAAAAATTAATTAAGGTCTCTTAAAAATATATTATAATTACAATATAAAAAAATATTAATTTATGAATATATTTTATAAAAAATAAAATTTATTTTAAATAATTATATTAATTTTAAAATTTTATATAAATATTTACATTTTACAAAAAAACCAACAGTAAATTTATCATTTTCATAACATTTATTTACTTATTCTATGATATAAATATTTCATATTTTTATTTATGAGATACCAAAATTTTATTTATACTTTCTTAAGTGAGGTTATTATTCTAGTGGCCATATTACTATTCCTAATAGTCAAATTACTATTTAAATACTCATGTTACTATTCTATTAATATAGATTCCTTAATTTACATAAATACCAGTTATTTTATTATACATTTATAATCAATTTAACTATTGAATTCTAGAATGAAGAAAAAACATTCTATATGTATTTGGGTTGTTGCAATCATATTATATAACTTCTTTCAATTAATATCTTCTTCTACCTCTTCTAAATCTATGTTATTTGTCATAATATAATATCATAAATATACTAAATATACTGATTTTTAATTATTATTATTCCCCAATTACCCACCATATTTTCCATTAAAATATAATCTTTATATATTGTTTGTGAATACGTACGTCTTACCATCTCCATGGTGGGTTACAATTTTTTCATCATCACCATATTTTATAGATTGGTTTAATTATGTGTTTAATGAATATATATGAAATTTATGACATTATTATTATTCTGGAATTATAATACCATATCTACCTTTTTACCTTCCAATATTTTTGAATACAATAACATTTCTCGTGTATAGACGCGGACTACCACTTCCATGAAGTGATGAAATCCAGTTTTAATTTATATTTAATATAAATTGTAATAAGAAAAGATTTAATGAATATATATAATGTATATGATATAATAATTATTCTAGAAAAGTTTATTTATTTTTCCCGTTATTTATTTACATTAATCGAAAAGTGAAAATTATGTTCATGTGTATATATAGGTTACTGTATCTAGGAATAATGTAGATCATTTTTCAATAAATATATTTTATGGATTAATATAAATAAATACACACACACACACAGATATATATATATATATATATTTATATATATATATAATGAATATATATTTAATTTATATCATGGATAAATTTTTTGAGGTTATGTAACCATGATTAAAGTAAATGGATCAAAACTACCAAACCAAAACATACATGAAAAATGAAGTAGTTATTAACCATAACAATGATTTTAATAAAGAATTGTTAATAATCATGTGATAAAAGATTATAAGTTATTCATATAAAATATTATTAATATGTTCATGATTCTATAATAAATTTATAATAATTAAATATTTATTATATATGATTTTTAGACAAGTATGATGGAATTTGAACCTGATTTAAGGGTTTATTTCACAATTTCATCATTATTTGTGATTTTTTATGTCTATGTATATATTGTGGGAGTTATTAATATTTCTATGTTAAACTGAATAAAATTTATTCAAATAAAATTATTTCTATAAATTGCTTACTTTCCTTTAAATTTCCCCTATTTAGGTACTTATGATACCATAATAATGTTTTTATGGGAAACTGACCTTGTTTTTCTACTCGATCATGAATCATTCTCTTCAATTTCCATATTTTACATAAAATTTATAAAATAATGATTTTAAAATTAATTCATGAATTTAGGATCAAAATATCACCCATGATTTTATTTTTACAAAATGGTTTCAAAGTAATTTTCTTGTCATTTTCTGAATAAGGCACTTTTCGTCCATTTTACAAAAGTGTGTAAGGAATATGTTTTTAAATTATACAACATGAAAAAAAATTCCTGCCATCAATACCAATAAATTTTTTGATTATTCCATTAATATTATACATGGATAATTCTTAAAAAAAATTTAAACTTTATTTTTTTTATTTTAAATAATTGATTTCAACATATAAAAGGTTATTTTCTTCAAGAAATCATCCAGTGATCTTTTGAAAGTATTTTCATCATGTTTAATAAACATTCTTGATTATTTTTCTTTACTAAAGTTGTACTAAAATGATACGATAAACCATATTTAATTAGATTGTTTATGATTATATTAATAGGGGAAAGTATTGAAATTCCCTTTTCAAGTTCATTCAATACATATAATTATTGATTTTATAGTCATATTTATCAAGTTTTTTCATTTATTAATATGATGAATGCGTTGGAATTATTATGTTATGGGAGGGGAACAAAATTTCATATCCCCTTTATGCATTAGTTTATCTCATGAGTTAATATATAATGTGTATTTGGCTGAGTCATTACTCATTTATAAATATCTCTCAGAATGAGGCCATGATGGTATATTAGATGTCTTGGAAAAATTCCTCAATGGTAAGTTAAGTTGTCTGAAATTATGAATTCTAGCATTCTAAAATTAGTTATTGATTTACAAGGATTTTTGGAATAGTGTTTATATCCATGGATAATTTTTAAACTAATTTTATTAATTATAAGGTATTATTTGTACAACATTTATTACTTTAATATTATTTATGCCTTATATAGATTTGAATGTATACATTCCCATATATAGAATTAGTGCTCACCACATTATTATGTTTACATTCCCAGGGATTATAGGAAATATTTTATGATATATATATTTATGTATATCTAGTGGGAATATATATTATCCCAATGAATATACTATGTTTTATTGGTTTTTTTCAAATGTAATTTGGCATTCAATTATTTATTTAGTTTACGAAGAATACTTAAATATTTTTTTCCATGGGTTGTGATTGAATTTATTTATTAAAAATGTAATAATGTAACCACCAGTTCTAGAAACTAGTGTCATGGAATATAGAGAACATATCTTGAACATGAGATAGGTATGGTGGTAGTACCAATAAATAAGCTTACATCCCTACTCGATCATGAGTCTTTAAGGGGAAAATATAAACAGAGATCAAAATTTATTTTTTCATAAATATAATAACATTATTACATAGATAAATTCATGGGAATACCTTATAAATAACATCAAATTTCTAATTTAATTAATGATTTTTATCATATCTTATCTGTGTACTTTGAGATTCCTTAATGTGTCACAGAATGGATCAGACAGTCTGTTGTTTCCTCAGCTCACTTTGGTCCTAATATATATTTTTCTCCAACTTCCAATCACATTAGTGAAATAACCCCAACACTAGTAACACTGATCTAGTGTCAACATTAGTATATTCATATAATATATAAGGGTTCTACTCCAAATGGATTGATCAATTTAGTAGTATTAGATTACTTGAATGATACATGATTTCCAAATTAAATTGGTAATATAAAATAAATTTAATAAAAACATTCTTTAATCCTTGATAATATTCATAAAATAAATCTTCTTATCACAGGTAAAAAATATTTGGTGTGATAATATTCTCAATTACAGTTACATACAATGTAATCTATCATAAATCAATACGGAATATTTAATCTAGAAATGTAAATAACTAAAAAACATGCTAGTTAATCAAAATATTGAGCATGAAATGTATCCATGAATAATATAAAATATAGTAATATAATGGGTAATAATAAATAAATTATTAATGAATGAAATAATTAATTTTGTTAATCTTGATATTAGGAATCATGTTATCTATACTATCAAGGTCATGCACCAACACTGTTTAATCAATGGGTAGGTATACACCAAAACCCATTTAATATGGCCAAGAGATTCATCTCATGAGACTATTGATGCATTTATGGGATATATATTTACACACCCCACATATCATTGTATTTACAATTCATTCCTCATATATATACTAATTAATTTAATTTATAAATAATGTTTCTTATTAATATATTTCTATATTTAGTAAAGAATAGAACATATCAATATTTCCTCACTTAATCAAATAATATTAAAATTAGAACAAATTATATAAAAATGGTATACTATTTAAGAAATAAAACTATTAATGAAACAAATAATATGGATATTTAAGTGAAATATAATGTCAAATGATCATAAGAATTTGATTATTTCATGATAAAGTTCATGTCCACAATATTAACCAAGAGATGAGAGATGATAATATGAAAAGTAGATTTTGTAGTAAAATCAATCATTTTAATGAATTGGAATTAAAAATTCAAAATATTTTTAATAAATATATTCCTTTTAAAAATTATGTAAATATTATATAATATGCTAAATGGAATGAAATGGTAATTGTGGTGAGAATGTTTGTAAATGCTATATACTCTAAAAAGAAAACATTAGTTTAGACATTTTTAATTTTTTTTTTCAAAATGAATACTTATGGGAAGAAATTATTATGGTTTATTTAAATAAATATAAAAATTTATGTATAAGAAAAAATTTCCTTAATAAATCTTTTAAGTAATAAAAATTATTTAAAAAAAACAAATTTAAAAAAATTGGTCATGGAAGAAAAATATACACAATCAAAAAGTAAAATAAGATTGGTTTTTTATCTATTCCACTTGAATGAGTAAGTTGAATTGAATCATTAACCATAATTAATAAATATTTATTAATTTTATATACCACATTAGGGCACAATAAGCACCACATAAAAGTAAATTTATGCATATTACGAAATGTGAATTGATGGAGTTGAAATTGAGATGAAATCCCATACAAATATCATATAATTAGAATGAGAATTAGTCAATTAAGAGATTATGTGTAAAAAATGTAAATAAAGAAAATATAAGGTGATGTAAAATTTCAAATAATCAATTCTCTTTTCACATAAAATCATGAAATAATAGAATCAATGGATATGTGATATAACCTAATGAAAGAAAATATAGTTATAGAACCCATTAAATAAGGCCTGACTCATGAAGTATGTTCATTATCTTCATAAATAATAAAATAATTTAGGTAATTTATATCCATATGAACCCTTTTAATGTTTATTATTCCTTTTATTTTAATTATTACCATTTTATATTTAATTACATTATCTATTAATTTCATGTTAGACGTTTTGATGATATTTGGTTTATATTTCCAAAATGACTTTGGTAGGTTAAATATGGTAAAAGAGGTAACTGATCAATCATTTTTATAATAATAATAATAAAATAATTAAAAATTATATACATTAATTATACTTTTAACATGAATCAATATCATTTTTTAAAATTATTTAACAAAGATACATTCATAGAGACGGTAGGTCAGGCATACACCTTGGTAATGATTTGATTATTCAATGATCATGATAAAAACAAGTAACAAATAATTTTATCATTAAATAATTATTATTATATGATAAATTCAATTTTATTTATTTATTTTAACTTATATACATTATCCATGGGATGTGGTGGTGAAATACAAATCACTTTGGTACATCGAGGTGGTAGACTACACGTACAAAAAAATTACATTATAATTTTTCAATGAATGTAAAGGTAAGAAAATATATGATATATTAAATTTATATGATGATAAATATTTCATCAATAATATATATAAATTAAATCAAACATTATAACCATATGTGAGAGATATTCATGGAAAAATAATTATATCAGTTTGTGAGGTGGAAGTCCTCTATAAACATGAATGAGAGTTTCATTTCACATTGGTGGAAGATGAAATGGATATAATTTATAAAATATACATATAAAAATATATGAAAATAAAATATACTATTTTTATTATGTTAAAGTGTTTTAAAATATTTGAATGAGGTATAAGAATAAATAAAATGAAAAGGCATGGTTTAGAACTATAATTATTATTTTGGAAAACTCAAAATGTTTATACCAAAAGCCTTTATATGATGGGTTTATAATAAAATAAGGGTATCTATATAAATTTAAGGGAATTAAAGAATTTATTAGGGTTTGGATTGGCTGATCTAAAAGTATATTCAGGTTTTAAGAGGAGAATATAAGGGCAGTCCTTTTATAATTGGGGGAGAGGAGATACTAAGAATTATTACAAAGAATACAATATTATAATATATTAATCAATACAAATTACACCAAAATGGGCCATTCCCAAATAATATATTATATAAAGTCAAAATATGGCCATTAAATTGAAATTAGAAATGTTTTTAGGTAATTTAACCCTTTATTTCTTTAGTTTAACCCCTCAATAAACCTGTTTAAAACCTAAAATGATGTAATAGATTTTTAATGATTTCAATATTAATTATGTCATAAAATTAAGTTTAACTTATTAATTATTATTAATTGGGTTTATTATAAATATATTATCCATTTTATAAAATTAAAATTATCATAGTGGAAAAATTCGTTTTCATGTTAAACTGAAAAAACCTGATGAAAAACAGTTTAAAAAATGCATTTTTAGTGTTAAAAAGATTTTATAAAAAATTAAAGTCTAAAATTAATTATAAATAAAATAATTGGATTATTATTACTAAAATTGAACATTTTTTTTCTTCTAAAAAAAATCGTTTAATAAAAATTTATCTTTGTAAATTCTTGAAATAAAGAGACACTTTTCAATAAAAACCAGTATTTTTCACTACTCATAGAAAAAACATTTCAAAAAAATAATAAATAATCACCCTAATTTAACATTCATATAATGATTTGAAATATTATTTTATTTTTATAAAATAATAGTTCTTAACTTGGGAAAATTGTTAATATTATTTTCCCAAAAAAGTAATTAAATCATTTTTGATTGAAATGCAATTTTTGAAAAATTAATTTTATTAAAATTAAATTCTTATTTAATAATCATTAATCGATAATTTTTTATTATTAGGTCCATTTTATGTATTTCATAAATTTTTTCAATTCGATTAATACCAACCAATTCAATGACTAGATTACAAAGGTCATATTTAAATAATAATATTCTATGGTTCTTTTATTCTCGATGTTGCGTGTCTTATAAACAATCAAACATAGTGTTCTTTTTAAATCCAATGGTGTTACATTATCCACCTATAAAAATATTTCATCATCCAAATTTGAACATGTTCTCGATATTCTATTGACTGACATTTGAAAATTTCATTTTGGAAAACCCATATTATAATAATGGTAAATAAAACCTCTATATAAAGAGAGGTAAATAGAAATATGAAGGTCACTATGAATAACATAAACCCAGGTTTCCAAATAAGATAAAATTAGTTCAATGTGAAAATATGGAGTTTTAGGAGAAAAATAACTCTCATGTACTAATAGAGAGTGATAGAGAGAATAGATAATAAAATGTTAATGAACAAAATCCTTAAATTTGTGGCATATGAAATGACTATGAATTCATAAAAAATGATTATATTAGGATAAGTCTATTTTTTATGATCCTTTTCATATATTTGTGGAATTAATTTACCATTTAAACAATGTATATAGGGAAATATACTTGTATGAAAAGTAGAATTTTATCCTTTAATCCATTCTCTAAATTATGACTATTCATGAATATTTTATCATGTTCAAAGTAATAATAAAAACCATTAACAGATCATACGATCCAAAAAAGAATGAAAACTCATTCATTTTTTCTCTAAATATTTAAGGGAAAAATGGTTTTATCAAGTTATACAATATAATACATTAATTTATAAAACATCAAAAATTACCCCCAATGTTCATCTTTATATATTCCATAAATATTTATCCATAAATTTCCTCTAAAATGTGTATGTACAAATTAAAAATGGGAAAATCTAAAAGATTTGGTAAAAAAATTACCCCTAAACTATTTAAATTATCTCATAATTTCACATAAATATATGTGAATACCACGATCATATATTCTCTAAAAACAAACTTATAAACTGAAAAACCATAACACCTCAATGAAAACATAACAAATTATAAAAATTATATCTATCCTTATTTCATAAAAGAGATAAAATATATTATATAAATCAAAAAATGAAATAAAGTTCATCATAATTTCATAAAATCACTAACAAATTTCTTGGGTTTTTATTATCTCTATGGAAAATTATTAAAACAATTACATGAACATATTAAATGTTATCTTTCCTGTTTTATTTTATTTTCCAAAAACATATAATTTTCACTAAATCACTATTAAATTTTATCGGTATCATTAAACAGATTCTTTCAAATACTTAAATAAAAACTAAAACATTACAATACTTATATGTTTCATTTTATTCATAACTAGAATATCATTTGTAAAACAATTATAAAACATAAATCTTGGATCCAAATAGATATACCCTTTAATCATTCCACTTTAGTTGTAGTAACAACATTATATTGGCCTCCACCCCTTATACTCATCTATTTCATGTTACCTTGATGATCGGGATGTTGGTTTGAATAATTTCAAATTGCATTATATATAATGCATTAAATAATAGTAGGAGCATTATTTACCTTGAATTCAAGATCCTTATAGAACCTTTATCCACAATCAAAAATATCAATCCCATTAAGAATGTTTTGGGGTTTTTATTTCCATAATTATCACATGAGGGATTTATTTTATTAATATTTTAATGACTTATTATATACCCTCTTTACTGATTTTATATGAAATGGGCATAATTTGTGTGAAATATTAATGTTTTAATACTAAGTACAATTTTTAAGCATTTTTATAAGTAGTCTAATTGAGTCACTTTACTATTTTATTATTAACTCTCACCCTAATGATTAAAATTGTGTGGTTATTGTTTTTTAGGATTCCTTATTTAATTTCTCACATATCATTAGAAGGAATCATGGGACAATTCTGCCATTTGAAGGCTCATATGGTCAACACAAGAAGACCCAAAGAATTTGTGATGAAACTGGACCATCAATGATGATTGCGATACTGGTATAAATCCTAGAGCCCAAATTTTATGAAACTCCACCATATGTTTTATATTATCCATAGGAATCATGGATAAAAATTTGAAGTTCCAACTACAAGAACAAGGGGCCCAAATAATTCCTTGAAGTCCATCCCACCATTCTGGCCGGGAATTAAAATCCAGACACATTCATGACATATCTCATGATGTAATCATCAAATAGAGTTGAGATTTTGCAGTTTGAAAAAGAGGAGATATAATCAGCTGACTTTGTTGAAGAAATCATTTGGTTTTAAAGGCATATTACTATTCAAAAACCCTTTCACATTTTGGACTTCAAAAAGACTGGATTGAAATGGATAGATTACAATTGTTTAATCAACCGGCCATAACTTTTGATACATAGGTCCAAATGCCTCAAAAGTTTGAGAGTAGTTGGAAAACATTATTATATACAACTTTTAATAAGTATATATCTCTAGATTAAGATGTCTAGATGTCCAAATCATCGAGCCAAGTGGAGGGATAGATTGGGAATGAAAACAGTCCTCTTCCTTGGGCTATAAATACACCCCCTCCTCTCCTTCAAAGGAGTTGGAATTCCAGAAGATAGGATCACATATTAGCACGACCAAAGCCTTAAAAAGGCTTGGTAGGACCTTCAATACTCAATTTTTCACTTGAAATATTCTTCCTCTTCTATTTGTTTCCTTTAACTTTTGTGTTGTTCTTCGTTTGTAATCTTGTATGTTTGTGTTTTGTAATTCTGTTTTAATGAAATTTTCTTCTTCAATATCTCTTATTCTCATCCACATTCTTTAGTTTAATATTAATGTTCTTAAAATAGTTTAAATACAGTTGAATCCCCTTCCATTCTTTTTCTTCCTCATTCAATTGAAACTTCATTTTTAATTATCATCATTGTTCGTGTGTGTGTGTCGACGCACCACTCTTTTCTTATCCCTTTATTTTTATTCTCTTCTTAATTTATAATCATAATAATTATAACCAAATTATTAAACACCCAAATTTCTAAGTAAATATATTATTGGGGTGAGTCAAAATTTAGTTATGTTAAGTGATTGAGAGTATTTTCTCGATGAATATTCTTTGAATTAACATTGTGTATGTTAGACATAACATGTCATAGATTAATGACTTTTTTTGTTTAACGTGTGGTTTCTATGTATTATTGGAACCATAAATACTCCACCATCAACAATCTCTGATTGATATTAGAATATTATGTTAAGTTAAGTCTTGGATTAAAGCCTTAACACTTTGGAATTCTAATCAACGTTATCTTGTGAAGTGGGTGTTAATTTAATGCAATATAAAGAGAGGATCAATGATTTCAAAAGATTAACTACCTAATGATGAAATAACACCAATATTTATCAATTTGTTAAATCAATAATAATTAATAAATCATTTAAATTAAGCTCTGAAAAAAACCCCAATTACAATACAATCAACTAAAAAAACGACTATTAAAAAGTATCATCGTCGAGGATTTGACCAGAGTGCTGCTATACACATTAGCAGAGCATCGGAACTTTGACCAGTCGATAGGTGACAATCAGCCATGCATTTCAAATGGCTCCGTTGCTGGGGATGTTTCTATAAGTAGTCATTAGTTTCTGGTTATTTTAAAAAAAACAAAATTTAAAAAAAAAATTGATTAAAAAAACACAAAGAAAAAACCAGTCTTCTCATAAAAATCATAAACCGAAAAAACACAAAGAAAAAATTATCTTCCTTTTCCTTCCAAAATCTCTCTGAATTCCCTGTAGCCTCCCAAAAAATACCTCAGATTTTTTTGACCCTAAAATTTTGCGAACACTTCTCCAAATTAGGATGAACATAAGGGAAAATCAAATAATTCAAGAACCAGTCCTTGTCTAACCAATTGATTTAGATATGACCAATCTTAGGGAACAAACACTTAAAGAACTTTCTGCCCCTGATATGAATTACCAACCTCTTGGTATTCAATATCCAAACATAGAGGCTAACTTTTAACTCAAATCGGGTTTGATTCATCTTCTCCCTCATTTCCATGGGATAGCGAGTGAGGATCCACATCTTCACCTTAAAGAGTTCCAAGTGGTGCGCTCTACTCTGAAGCCTCAAAGGGTTTCTGAGGAAAAAATAAAACTTTGAGAATTCCCTTTCTCCCTAGATGGAACTGCTTTGTCATGGCTTTACTACCTACCTCCTGGTTCCATAACCACATGGAATGACATGAAGCGACTCTTCTTAGAGAAATTCTTTCCTGCTTCTCGTACTGCTTCTATCTGAAAGGAAATAAGTGGTATCCGTCAGTTCCCATGTGAATCACTCCATGAATACTGGGAGAGGTTCAAAAATCTTGTTTCAACCTACCCACACCACCAAATCCCAGATCAAATCTTGATCCAATACTTTTATGAGGGGTTATTGTCTATGGAGAGAACTCTCATTGATGCCGCAAGTGGTGGTTCTATTATTGATAAAACTCCCGCAGCTGCAAGAGATCTCATAAATAACATGGCTAAAAACACACAAAAATTCTATACTCCATCACATGATCAAGTCAAAAAAGCCCAGGATAATCAATCAATTGAGCCGAACAAGATGACCAAGTGGATGAGTAAACTTACAGGTCTTGTGCGACAACTAGCTGTGGCTACCAAATCCCCAACCTCATCTTCTCCGCAATCAATGTTTCCTGGACCTGTCAAAAACTGTGGAATCTACAAATATTTATCTCATCCAACTAAAACATGTCCACAACTTCAAGAGGATCAATCTGATTCATCTAGACCAATAGAGCTCAATGCATCATATGCTCAGAAGATCACCAACCCTCAACTATCAGGTCAATTTGTTAGAAACTTCTACCAACCTCACTCTGATCCCTTCTCTTATTCCTATAACCAAGGCCTTAGGTATGGTAATTCCATATCTCATCCCCCTCAATTCCCTCCTCAAAACCCAAACCAGTTTCAATATGGTCAAGGTGTTGGTAACTTCCAACAACCTTATCCTTTTATTCCTCAACCTCAAAGGAACAAGTCTCCTCCTGGATTCCATTATCCTAGTGAGCCTTCCCAATTCCAAAACCAATACAATTGCTTTCCCAAGAACCAAAATCAAGGTAATCACAATCTGGGACAAGCATCTTTTTCCAAGAAACCATGGGAAAGTGCAGTGGAAGATCTTTCCTCCATCACCCATTCCAGCCTCAAGAACACTGAAACCTAAATTGGTCAACTTGCATCCCACATTAGTCAGCAGTAGCCATCCAATTATTCCCAACTCCCTGATCAAACCTTACCCAAACCCAAAGTTAATTTAAGTGAAATTACACTTAGATCAAGAAAGAAAATTCTTATACCTCAAGATAAGTCATATATAAAACCTTTAAATGTTGACCTAGGAAATTAAAAGAAAAAGAAAATTGAAAAGGAATCTGAATCCATTCCCTCACCTCCTTCCATTACACTTAGGAATCCAATTCCTTTTCCACAAGCTATCTCTAAGCCAGATAAGTCATTTAAATATCATCCTGAAATGCTTGACATGTTTATACATGTTTAATTCAACATTCCTCTCTTAGATTCCATAAAAAAACTTCTAAGTATGCCAAGTTTCTCATGGAATTGTGCACCCACAAGAGGAAACTTAAGACCTTTGAAAATGTTTCCAACCATAAATATATTCCCATAAAGTGCAAAGATCTAGGTACCTTTATGGTTCCATGCCAAATTGGAAGTTCTAACTTTGATGATGCACTCATAGAATTAGGAGCCTCAATTAATGTCATGCCCAAATCCATATTCTCCAACCTTGGTCTAGGTCCCTTACATCCAACGGATGTTTTCATTCAGTTAACCAATATATGTACTACTAGTCCTGAGGGTATAATTGAGGATGTCCTTGTCCGAGTTAATGATCTTATCTTCCCTGCTGATTTCTATGTCCTTGACATGGAAGGTGAGGCAAACTCTTCTCGATCTCCCCTAATTCTTAGAAAACCATTCCTCATGACTATGAGAACCAAGATTTATGTCCATTCAGGCATCTTATCCATGGAATTTGGTGACCAACTGGTCTAGTTCAACATTTTCCAAGACATGCGATACCCATTTGAGGATCATTATGCATTCTAAATCCATGCTTCTGAGGACACTTCTAAGAGTCAATCGAACCCCAATCCACCATGTTCTTCATGTTCTAATGACAAAGGATCTTGTGAAATCTACACCATGATTAACCAAGACATGAATGGTGAAGTTGATGTGGACCTCTCATTCATAGACTCCATCAATCTATAGGAACTTGAAAACTCTCTTGAATCCCACATCAACTCTGATCTCTACTGATCCACCTTGGAATGTATTAAGAAGAATGAATCTGAAGCAACTGAAGTCCCTTAATCCATTCTGATGTTTTCTAACCCACAAATGAAAGATGAGATTGATCTAAAACCTCTTCCTAAACACCTAAAATATGAATTCCTTTTCGGTGATCACTCATATCTTGTCATTATCTCTGCTTAACTTACTGAAATTGAAGATTCCAAACTTGTTCAGGTGTTAGAGGAAAACAAAAAGGCCATAGGTTGAACTGTAGATGATATACCAGGAATCAACCCTGCCCTTTGCATGCATCACATCCATCTTGAGGAGTCATAAAAACCAATTAGACAACAACAAAGAAGACTAAATCCAATCATACTTGAGGTTGTTAGGGAAGAGATCACCAAGCTTCTTGAGGCTGGTATTATCTACCCAATTTCTGATAGTGAATGGGTTAGTCTAATTCAAGTTGTACATAAGAAGGGTGGGATAACTGTTGTCACAAATGAACATGGAGAGGTAGTCACAACTCTAGTGAAGAAAAAATGGCATGTGTGCATCGACTATAAGAAATTGAATGTTGAAACAAGAAAAGATAACTACCCTCTTCCATTCCTTGATCAAATACTGGAACCATTAGCTGAAAAGTCACAATATTGCTTTCTTGATGGATACACAGACTACTTCCAAATCCCAATATCACCTTAGGACCAAGAAAAGACTACTTTCACTTGCCCCTTTGGAACATATATATATATATAATAGAATGCCTTTTGTCCTTTGCAATGCTCCTGCAACATTCCAGAGGTGTATGATGTGTATCTTTTCTGAATTCATTGAACACTTCATGGAAGTCTTCATGGATGACTTTACCATTCATGGTGATTCATTTGAATCTTTCTTGAATTCACTCTCTCTAGTCCTTCAAAAGTGTGTCAAGTGTAACCTTGTGTTAAATTTTGAAAAATTCCACTTCATGGTTGAAAATGGGATTGTTCTAGGGAACATACTTCCAAAAGATGGTATTGAAGTTGATCCTGCCAAAATTGAAGTCATCCAATAACTTCCTGAACCCACTTCTGTTCGAGACATCTCTTCATTCCTCGATCATTCCAGTTTCTATCGGCGATTCATCCATAACTTCAGTAAAATTTCCCTCCCACTCACTCAGTTTCTCCAAAATGATGTTACATTCCATTCTGATGTGGTTTGAAAGAGAGCCATCATTAAACTCAAAACTGCTCTTACATCTACCCCAATAATCCAACCCCCAGATTGGTCCTTACCCTTTGATTTGATGTGTGATGCTTCTGATAGAGCTGTTGGGGTTGTTTTTGCTCAACAAAGAGAAAAAATTAATCATGTCATCTATTATGCCTAAAAACATTGGATGAAACTCAATCTCACTACACTGTCACTGAAAAAGAACTTTTAGTAGTTGTTTTTGCCTTAGATAAATTCCGAACTTATCTCTTAAGTGCCAAAATCATCATCTTCACAGACCATTATACTATAAATTTATTACTCATGAAATGTTACTCCAAACCAAGGCTAATAATATGGATCCTAATTCTCCAAGATTTTGACCTTGAAATCAAAGATAGACCAGAAAAAGAAAACCCTGTGGCTAATAACTTGAGTAGAATTTATAATTCTTATCATGTTGAAATCATTGATCCAGAATTCCCCACTGAGCACCTTTCATCTCTCACTAAAAAAATACCATGGTATGCCCCAATTGTAAATTACTTGGTTTCTGGTGTTTTTCCTAAAAAATTTTCAAAAGAAAAAAAATGAAGTTGAAAAGTGATTCAAAATACTATTTTTGGGAAGAAAATACACTTTGGAAAACTGAGGATGACATGGTAATAAGGATATGTGTCGATAAAAATGAACATCTATCTATATTAGAATTCTGTCACTCAATGCCTTGTGGTGGCCACTTTGGACCAAAAAGGACCTCCCAAAAGGTCCTAGACTCTGGATTCTTCTGGACTTCACTCTTCAAGGACTCATATGAGTTCTGTAAATCATGTCCCACTTGCCAAAAGTTTGGCACAATTTCCAAGATAAATGAAATGCCCCAAAATCCTTTAATTTTCTGTGAGATCTTCGATGTTTGGGGTATCGATTTCATGGGACCATTCCCCCCTTCCAATGGATTTTCATACATTCTTCTTGCGGTTGATTATTTTTCTAGGTGGGTCGAGGCCAAACCCACTAGAAATTATGATTCACAAACTGTAAGTAAGTTCCTAAAGACACACATCTTCCACCGATTTGGCACACCTCGTCCCTTGATAAGTGACTTAAGAACCCATTTTTGTAATAAAACCATGGAATCTATTTTGAAAAGGAATGGGTTTGAATATAAAACTTCAACTGAATATCACCCCCAAACAAATGGCATGGATGAACTTTCTAATAGAGAAGTGAAAAGAGTGCTTGAGAAAATTGTAAAACCCACCAGAAAAGACTGGCCTGAAAGACTTGGTGAAGCACTTTGGGCTTATTGAACTTCCTATAAAACACCCATTGGGATTTCTCCTTTTAGGCTAGTTTTTGGTAAATCATGTCATTTTCCAGTTGAAATCCGACATAAGTAATTTTTGGCAATGAAAACTTGTAATTTTGATCTTGAAAAATCCGTTGAAGAAAGATTGTTGCAATTGGATGAATTGGAGGATCTTCAACTTTATTCTTACGAGAATTATAATCTCTACAAAGAAAAATCCAAGGCACTCCATGATAAACACATACTAATAAAGGTATTTAATGAAGGTGAAAATGTAATTCTCTTCAATTCTCGATTTCGGCTTCACCCAGGTAAGCTTACTTCTCATTGGGAAGGTCCTTTTTTTATTACTAATGTTTACCCATTTGGTGTAGTGAAGTCCAAAACCCCTCTTCCAAAAAGACATTCACAGTTAATGGACATCGATTAAAGCATAACCATGAGAGGATTCACAATCCTGGATCAACATTGACTTCCATTAGATCCCCAACTTCTCCAGTCGACGCACCACTATATGGAGATGGCCACCCACCAAATCCAAACCAGGGGGCACCTGTTTCCCTTTAACTCTCTTTATCTCTTCCTCTCTCTCCCACTCTTTCTTCTTTTTCCTTTCTATTTCATTTTTTACCACTTTCTTCATCAAACCTTTTTTTTCTCTTTCTCTTTTGTGTGGGTGTGTATTTTAAAGAACACTAAAAAACTAAAAAAAATAAAAATAATGTAAGAAAAACCAAAAGAGTCATACTTACTCACCTTTGATTTTCAAATTTTTTCCAACCATTTTGGGGAGTCAAAAGACATGGTTTCATCTCAATTTTTTTTTTCATCATATATTTGGATAAATATTTTTGTGTCAAGAATAATACATTTTGAATCCTCAGATATTGATTTGGAAAATGATTTTCCCCAACTGTGAGAACCAAAAAAAGATTTCATGCCAGGGCTACCTATGACCATCTTTTCAAAATGTGTGTTTTCACCCCCATTTGTGAGTCTTGAGATTGTGTACCTTCGAGCTGAATTTAATTCTTTAGTGTGCATTAATATGATAGAGGCATTTTCTGAACCACATGAGAATCACAATATCTAAATAGACTCCCATTTACCTTACATTAATCCTCCTTTTGAAATCCCCTTCGAGCTTATGAAAACCTTTTCTTTGATATCCACATTAAAAGACCAATAACTTTTCCCACCCAATATCAACAAGTATTTTCATTGCATAATTTATTTTTGAAATTTAAGTGTGGGGGGGATGGATTTCATTTTGGGTACCCTTTGTTGATTTCACCATGTTATAATATGCTTGATGGAAAGAATCCATTTCAGTGTGGGGCAGAGGTTGTAATTCAGTGTGTTTTGGGGAATGTAATGTACTTTCATTTATGTAATTTTGTAAATATTATTGACAAGTGTTCAAAAAAAATGAAAAAAAATTGGGTTTTTTCTTGGGTAGGTCAAAAATCACTCTTTATAAACCTTTGATATTGTTATAACTATTACAATTAGTGTCATGAGGTGATCAATCATGGGTTGGGATATGAGTGTGAAATCTTTTCCAAGTTCAACTTCCAGAAAAAGAGAAAAAAAGAGAAAAAAAAGAACACTTGCATTATATTCGTTTGTCATTGGGAGAAGTTTTGTGGTTTGTAAATATTTCATCTTCTCGTCCCCTTAATATTTTCAACCTTTATTGTTTCTTTCTTCAGACAATCATTCCCTTGTAAATATGTGTTTTCATTTCCTTCCTGTTTTATTTCAAAAAAAAAATGTGCATTTCTTTTTCCATGTTGGTGTTTTACCCCTCTTCTTCTCTCTTTTGGAAATTATATTCCTACCATCCATTACCCACAGAAAAAACCCTTAAAAGTCCTCTTGATTCTTGTGCACTTTGGATAGGGATTATAAGCTGAGAGCTCTTTCAAACTCTAAGATTTTCACTTTTGGTTGGTGAAAGAGTGAACCTCCACAAATGAATTTTATCATCTTGAGAGGTGTGAGTTTTGAGTGTCCATATTTTCCATTTCTAAATTTGTGCATGAAAAAATGAATTAGTTTTGGAACATTGTTTTTTTAACAACTTGTGGTGGAATTCAAAATGGATGAGTGAAATAGTCTAAACTTCTCCTGATTGGAGAAAACAAAATTTTAATATTTGTTAGTGGGTGAAAATGATTTTGTTATGTTTTTATATTTTTTGCACATGAGGACATGCACAAGACTAAGTGTGGGGGAGTTGATGTTATTAATATTTTCATGACTTATTAAATACCCTATTTACTGATTTTATATGAAATGTGCATAATTTGTGTGAAATAGTAACGTTTTAATACTAAGTATAATTTTTTAGAATTTTTAGATGTAGTTAAATTGATTCAGTTTACTATTTTATATATAACTATTAATCTACTAATTAAAATTGTGTGGTTATTCTTTTTTAGGATTCCTTATTCAATTTATCACATATCATTAGAAGGAATCATGGGAAAATTCTGCCATTTGAATGCTCATATGGTTAACGCAAGAAGACCCAAAGAATTTGTGATGAAACTGGACCATCAATGATGATTGAGTTACTGGTCTAAATCTCGAAGCCCAAATTTTATTAAACTACATAAAAAGTTCTATATTATCCTTAGTAATCAAGGATAAAAATTTTAATTTCCAAATACAAGAAAAAGGGTCCCAACTAATTCCTTGAAGTCCAGCCCACCATTCTGGACGGGAATTAAAATCCGGACACTATTCATGACATATCTCATGATGTAATCATCAAATCTAGATTATATTTTTTAGTGTGAAATAGAAGATATAAGTGGCCTACTTTTTTGAATACATGATTCGGTTTTTGAAGGAATCTTCCTATTCAAAAACCCTTTCTCATTTTGGACTTCAAAAAGACTGGATTGAAATGGACATATTACAATTGTTTAATAAACCAGACATAACTTTGGATCTATATGTACAAATGCCTCAAAATTTTTAGAGTAGTCGTCCAACATTATTATATACAACTTTTAAGAATGATATAGCTCTATATTCTACTATCTAGATGTCCAAATCTTTGAGCCAAGTGGATGGACAGATTGGGAATGCAAACAGTCCTCTTCCTTGGGCTATAAATACATCCCCCTCCTCTCCTTCAAAGGAGTTAGAATTTAAGAAGAGAGGATCACATATTGGAATGAAAAAATCCTTTCCAAAGGCTTGATAGGACCTTACATACTCAAGTTTTCACTTGAGATACCCTTCCTCATCTCTTTGTTTCCTTTCACTTTTGTGTTGTTCTTCGTTTGTAATCTTGTAAGTTTGTGTTTTGTAATTCTGTTTTAATGTAAGTTTCTTCTTAAATATCTTTTACTCACATCCACCTTATATAGTTTAATATTAATGTTATTAAAATAGTTTAAATACAGTTTAATCCCCTTCCCTTCTTTTTCTTTCTCATTCAATGTAAAGTTCATTTTTAATTATCATCATTGTTCATGTGTGTGTGTCGACGCACCACTCTTTCCTTATCCCTTTATTTTTCATATCTTCTTAATTTATCATCATAATCATTATAAACAGATTATTAAACACCCAAATGGATGAGTAAATCTATTATTTGGGTGATCAAAAATTTATGGATGTCAAGTGATTGTTATTATTTGCTCGATGAATATTCTTTGAATTAACATTTTGTATGTTGGACTTTACATGTCATCGATTAATGACTTGTTTTGTTTAACGTGTGGTTTCCATTGATTATTTGAACCATAAATACACCACCATCAACAAGCTCTGATTTATATTAGAATCTTAAGTGAAGTTAAGGCTTGGATTAAAGACTTAACACTTAGGAATTCTAATCAACGTTATCTTCTGAAATGGGTGTTAATTTAATGCAATATAAATCAAGGCTCAATGATTTCACAAGATTAAATACCTAATTATGAACGCACCCCAATATTTATCAATTTTTTAAATCAATCATAATCAATCAATCATTTAAATATAGATCTGAAAAAACCCCCCCAATAAGAATACAATCAATTAAAAACAAATGACTATTAAAAAGTATCATCACCGAGGATTCGACCCGAGTGCTGCTATACACATTAGAAGAGCATCAGAACTTTGACCAGTCTATAGGTGACAATTGGCCGTGAATTTCAGAGATATTCCATCCCTAACTTATTTTACTTCTCCAATTTTTTTCCTTTATACATAGTCATCCTTTTATACCCTTTATTACCTTTTAATATATATGACATTGTGGATTATTTATCTACCATGATGACACTGATACCATATCATAATATGATAAAAATGTTTGGGATACTAGTTCCCATCATGTTATGGATTAATCCCATAAAATAAATGATTAATATTACTATATAGATTATGTACATAGTCCATATAAAGACTTTATATTGGTGTATTGTTTTTTTCATACTAAATTTTGTTTTTCAATCCCTTCTATATTAGATTGAGTAATTATGTTTCCATATTAGCTCGATGCTCATGTGGAATGTCTTTCAGGATGAATATAAATTTTAAAGATCTATGTTACTTTTTATATTTAATTATCCTATTTAGGGTTATTAATTAATGAAAACCATTGATTAACATATCCATTTAAAAAAATAAACCATCTGAGTAACATTTAAAAATTCAAAATAATATAAATAATTGAATATAATTTCACAGGATTTCAATCATTTTTATTCCACTAATGGATTAGTAGTTCTATTAAATGATGGATTCCTCTGTTACTTGATGTGATAAAATAGAGGAGATTCAAACTATGGAACAAAATTTCACTTCATTTAGGCAATGTTATTTGTTATAACCTTAGTAAGATGTCAAAATATGACCATGATCGTCTCAATTCTAATACTAGTTGTATTGGATTTCTCATCATGGAAATATCAAAATTTTCTATGGGTGTTGATTCCATTCATTATGGTATGTTCAATCATTTAATAATAGAACACATTGATTTAGATCATAATCATCATGAATATTGACCCAAAAAGTAAAAATATTTCTAATGGTAAATGTACTCAAATAAAAAAGTTATTTTTATAATTATCATATTAGATAATGTTCATTTAAAATATAGTGCCCATGATTCTACTAAACTTCATTTGATTAAAGAATTAACAACCACTACTCTATTATCTGAGGTTAAGTGTCAATATTATTACATTTGTATAAGATATAGAGGATCCCATACCAAAGGATCAATCATTTTAGTGGGGTTGGAAAACTAGTCACATACATGATTCCCATATTTCATTGAAAATAATAATTAAATTTTATAAAAAATTAATGTATCCTTAATATTATTCATAACATTAATCTTCATATAATAGAGAAAAGTAAAAAATAAAAGGTGAGATATGGTTCTCATTAAAAGTTATACAGAGAAGAATAAATCATGAATCAATATGGTATAATCATTATAGAAATGTAAATAGCTAAAAACACATGCAATTTGATCAATAGTTTTAGAAAGAAATGAATCTATGGGTAATATCAAATTGAAATATATAATTGATAATAATAACTATATTATTAATGAATGAAATGATTAATATTGGATGTCATGAACTCAGACATCATGACATCTTGTCAATCAATACTATACACTAATATTGTTTAATAGATGTTTTTTTATATTATTAAAACCTATTTAATTTGTTGAATTAATTCACACATAATAATATTTACTCATTTATAGGATATATAGAACTGAACCCCACCCATAACTATATGTCCAATTACATCCATCCAACATTAATTTTTTTATTCAAGAATAAATACAGAGGTACAAACAAAGGATATGAGCAAAAACAATAATCAAAAATCCAAAAGCAACATACATGAGGGCCACAGGACTAGGGGGACCAAAAGTAATGTAAAAAAAGAGAATCTACTATAATCAAGTTAAATGCCTCAGGTTTTAAGAGATTAATTGAAGAAAGACAAGTAATTTTGGGGCCTGATTTCGCAATAGACGCAAGATGATCCACAACTTTTTTCCCCTCATGCTATGTGTGGGTCACCCTGATATTATGGAGGAGGGAAATGTAGTTCCTAACCATGTATGAAATTTACTAGAGTATGTGACCATTTACATTTAAAGAGTTATGAAGAATCATAGAATCAGTCTTGGCTTGGGTGATCATGATGTTCCTTTGATTGCAGAGGGAGAGCCCTATAAGAAATGCTTTGGCCTCTACCTGGAGTGGAGAACCATTCCCGTAAGATGCAGTGAAATCTATTACAACACTACCCCACTTATCCTGAACCATTCCCACACCTTTCATTTCTCCCAGTATATATGAACCATCCGATTGACATAGACAAAGAAAAAATGGCCTCAACTAGAAGGATCATTCCCTATGAAGCTCATTTATTGGAGCTTCCAAGGGATATAACATCACTTGAATTTTCCATTGACCAATACCATGATGATATCCAATAATTAAAGGATGAGTTACAATATTTATAAGAGAAGTTCAATATTATCATAGTCATGACCCAAACCATATATGCTGAACCACCCCATGAAAATCTCACCATCACGCAACATACCCTCATGAATTTTTCTAGTGTAAAAAAGGGCTATGTATAAAAATACTTATAATATGAATATATATATTATTTTCAATTGAATAACATTAATACTTACTTCTTATTGTTATTACATTATAAATTATTTTTATTTTGATAAGATAAAATAGAATTTGTATTTTTTAGGTAATATGAAATTTCAAAAAAGAAATTCCATTTAATGAATTAACGGATTTATGAAATAAATGGTATTCTAGTAAAATATTATTATTAAATATATGTTTTTAAATATAAATGATAATATTATTTTTAAGAAGTCAAACATAGTTTTTATAAGGGTTCGAAAACTTTTATTTTAAAAAAACCCAACATTTCTCAAGAAATGTCAATTATTTTCTTAAAAGTGAAAAACCAGATATATATATATATAAAATTGTATTGATAAAATAAATATTATTTTTGAAATCATAATTTAAAAATAATCCAAAAGTGATTTTTTTTTATAATTTTATTAGATAATCAAATTTTCTGGTAAACATTATATATGGTATAAATATACAGTGTATTATGACATCCTATTACACCAGAAGTGATGTAATAAATGATATAAATGGTATCCATGACCAAATATATGTTTCCCAATTAAAATAATGTGTTTTGAGGATATTTTATTAATTTTATAAATCCTTTATGGATAATCAAAAACCTATATTATATTTTAAGGATTTAAAATCATTTCATTAAGAACATGGCACACTTCAACAACACCAAGGGTTATATGTTATTTATTTTATCCCTTATACATATGAATTTATAAAATAAAGTATTATTTGGTTGAAAAAAATAGTCATAAAACATGGGAATGTTTTTGGTTTTGATTACATTATTATATAGAGTCCACAACCTATTTTTGAGAAATAATAAAGAACCCCACTCCCTTTTCCTAAATAAACCCTCCCAGGATCCCCAACCTCTTCACTAAAAAACCACAGAGAACTTACTTATTCTTAAATACCCTCTCTATAGTCCTCTTAATATCACCCCAATCTCTTAGTAAGCTCTACCATGAATTTGGAATTACCCTCTCAAGGTAAGGAATCCTTTCCTTCTCCTATTTATTCAAGAAACTTGATTATTTTATTCCTTTAATTTCTAATTTCAAATTGTTAGATATGTTTTTACACATCACAATTAATGTAAATTTTATTTAAAAATGAAGGGAGTCCATTTTATCTCTCACTAATCCATTTTATAAATTTTTATGTACTATCATTATGCTCTTGATTTTTTTTGCGATTTTCCATTCTAATCCTTTGTATTGTGAATACCATCACTACATCCACTCAATATTATTCACCTAGAAATATCTATACTAATTTTATTTGGGAAATCCATGTATTTATTATAAATTAAATGATCATGGAATTAAATTTTATAATAAATGATCATATTTCTAATGATCGATGTGGCACACTTATGCATGTACATGATATTAAAGTGACAGGTGTGCCAAGAATTATATAGTTCTAAAATGTGTTGGGTAATGTTTTAGTCACATGATATGTCAACAAAGGGATTAGGGAGTGAACCTTATCCATCATGGGGCCTTTTTCACCATGTTATGATGTCTTGGTGGTTATCCATAACCTATGTTTATTATGTCATGTTTAATGATGTTTCTACATTCCCATGTTTCTTTTATGTTATCATGATATATCATGATTTATTGATCAAAATTATGATTCTCACCACTATTATGTTAACTTGATACTCCTATTGGATATCATGTACTACATTATCATCATGATATTATTTTTTATTCCCTTACTGGGCTTTATATATGACCCCTTTCTTTTTATGTCCTTAGATTATCTTAGGTAGTTTTAAGAATGAGAAAATATTTTGACCATGTTAAAGAACTTTTTAATAATTATACAACACTGCTATTTTAATTTGTTATGTAATCTTCATAATTACCCAAATACACTATAATTATTGATATTCCAGTTTGTATTATGTGTATTCTTCTATAATGAATCATAAATTAATGTGTAAAAAATACAAGGGTTTCCATTGTTGGTATTAGATGGATGCTTTGTTATTTATTGGGATTAAGATTACAAAATATATTGAGAAAACCTTATAGATAAGACTAAAGATAAGAATACATCCCTAAATTTCAGAAACATATAAATTATGTGTTTTACAAGAAAATACACCTCTATCTGTATACTACAAGTGGATTTGGATCTGGAATAGATGTACCTTGGGATGACACCCAAAAACACCATATTGATCTAGACTCGACCAAGAACTGGTTCTTGACAATGGGCCTTTCTACACATTTAGTTTAAAAATAAATGGGGATATTATATGGTAAATTCACATTCTCATTACAAACCATTATCAAGGTAAGAGAAAATTCCATAATTTTTTTGTTAGTAAATATATCATGAACAACATAGATTGAATCCTATAAATTTATATTTGAAGGAATAAATTTAATTTTTAAGTTATCCCATTAATGTTATTGAATTTTTGTTTATGTGTTAGTTTTTTTAAAAATAATCTTCCATAGCTACCCATTTATCTGATAGAATGGAAAAAAATAGGAGGAACTAAGTAAATATACAACATGATGGGAAATGTGATTACTACCCAAATGAGATTCCCCAAAAAATAAAAGCAGGATTCACGAATTTTATGATGATACCCTCTCAGTTTACTCATGTTATGAAGAGAAACACGAATCAGGAGGAACACCCAAATCCCCATATGAAATTAAAAGCCTTAATTGAGACCATTATGTGACAAATGAAACTAACATGCAATGGATCATATGATCCCATAATCTTGGAACAATAAATCAACTCCATTGATAATATCTTTTACATCCATCAATGTTCTAAGCAGGAGAATGTAATACTATCTATTTATCACATTGAGGGAGTAGTTGATCAGTGTGGGAAATTGATCATGAATATGAATCATAAGGAAATGATCAAATCTATGTGGTTTAAGGAATTATAGAATTTTTTTTCATGAACCATTTTCCTAGAACTTTATGAAATAAAATATGAAGGGTTTTCCTTTCCATCCATAAAAATGATGATTAATCCATAATGGCATAAATTTAAAAAATTATAATATTTTAATGGCACACCTCCATATTTTTCATTACACATGAATGAGAATGTGACTTCTTTTTTTGTGGCCGTAATACAAGTCTATGAAGATTCCTAGCGAAATGAGACTTATTGCAATGAATAAATATTTTGATATTCCCTCAATTTTGAAATGGAGATCAGTGAATATCAAGGATATCATAGGAATAATAAGAGGATAATAGTGTTTACATATAGTGCTGTGCTAGATAAATATAATTTTCGTAAGAAATTTCAACATCCCACTTATGAAAAGCGAGAAAAGAATAACTTCAAAAATTTCCTGAAGGGGATAAGGAAATGCTTTAGGTGGGAGAAGAAAGGGAACCTAACTAGTGATTACTGATGAGTGAAACCCACTAATGAAATGGAAGTGATGAATTATCCAGTAATACATCAACATATTGTACAATATTTTAACTGAAATTAATAAGGGTACTTTGAAAACTAATGCACTAAGCCAATGGTGATTCGATAGAATCATCTCCAATATCCTCTAAGGAAATGTGGGAGATCTTATTCATTTATAACCACTAAGTTAGATCACAAAATTGAAGTGGTGAAAGGTTCATTAGTTTTTCATTCAAGAATAGAAAATTTACATTTTTGATTTTGGTTATATGCATTCCTACATATCACATAAGTTTAGTAGAACTATTTAAAAAACAGTACAAATTATTGAAGATGAGCTATCAGTGAAAATGTCAAATAGGGTGATTATTTAATCTCAAATATTTACCTCCTACCATAATAATAATTTTGTGATAAAAATCCCATAAATACTTTGGATACTACCTTTATGGGAATTTGATGCAATTATTGGTATGGATTGGATATCCTTACATAGAGCCAATATAAATTCTCACAAGAAGGAAATCAATCTAAATATCACGAACCATCGTCTGATTTTTTTGAAGTGTGAGGAGAAGAATTAAGATTATTTAGAACCAACATCTCATGAATGGATATAATTGACCTATGAGATATTGTATTTGGATAAAATGATTGATATTTTGGAGAAACTAATTCTCAAATACATGACCATTGTGAGGGAATACACCAATGTGTTTCCTTAATAATTTTCCATACTTCCACCTAGTCGAGAGGTAATGTTTTCAATTGATCTTATACCTAGGTTTTTTCCAATATCAAAGAATCAATATAGAATATATGTTTTATATCTTTATTATATAAAGAAACAACTATATTAGAAGATTGATAAAGGGTTCATATGACCAAGTGCTTCATTGTGGGGTGTACTGGTCCTCCTTGTCATGAATAATGTTTGGTCAATGCCCCTTTGCATTGATTATCATGATCTCAAAAAGGTCACGATAATGAAAAATTATCCTCCACCACAGACTAATGAATTTTTTTTAGCTATGGGAAACCCCATACCTCTCCATAGTGAATCTTTTGTTGTGGTATTATCATTCAAGGGAGAAGAAATATGATATCCCCAAGATCGTATATAATACAAGGCAAGGAAACTATGATTACATAGTAATTCCATTCATAATAACTAATGATAAAACAGTATTCATGGACATTATAAATACATTTTCTAGATATTACATCGATTTTTTGAGGCCTTTTTTGATGATATTATAATATACTCTAAAAATGAGGAACGCGAGGAGTATCTGATCACTTTTCTAAAGACATTATGAAAGGATAATATTTATTGAATGTACAGAAAATGAGTGTTCTTATTGAATTAAGTATCATTCATGATGAATATTATAAACAATAATGGTATATATATGGAACCTTCAGTGATAGATAAAATTAAATGATGGATAAGGACAATATCTATGAAAAAATATGTAGTTTCCATTGATTAGAAGGATACTATAATCAATTTTTGAGTAATTTATCATGTTTTTAAACCATCTAAAAAAGACAAATCAGGATGGAGTCAAGTTTTTTTTGGAATAATTAATGTGGAGATGGATTCAAGGATTTTAAAAATAGTCTTATAACTACAACTTTACTTATGCTACCCACAAGTGTGGAACTTCTCAAGGTATAAATCGATGCTTTGAAGAAAGGATTGTGCAATGTAATAATGAAGAATGAAAAATTTATCACCAATTCCTAAAGGAAAAAAGTTCATGAATTTAACTACCCAACACATGATCTAGAGTTGGTCACAATAATCTTCATGTTGAAAATCTGGTGGAATTATCTCTTTTTGTAGAAGCTTAAAATAAATACATATCATAAGTGCCTCAAGTATATATTCAAATAGAAAGAGATGAATTGAATCCAATGAAGATTGTAATATGCTATTAAGGAATATTAATTCTCAATACACTACCATCTTGGGAAAGAAAATAAAGTTTTAGATGATTTATCTAGAATGGATCTGACAATTTTATCACTGATGAGAATTGAGAGGGATCCAATCATCTTTACATGAAATGGATGATAATGGGAATCATAAAGGATGGAACATCATAAATCATTTTATAATGATTCTTTAAACATCCATTTTAGAGAATATAAAGGATAATCCGAGTAATAATTTAGAAATTCAAAAATGTTGGAAGCTATAAGAAAAAAATCTGAATATTTCAATATTAATGAAGGAGTCATATGATTTTTTTCACGATTATGTGCACCATAAAATCCCAAGTTAAAGGATCTGTTGGATGATGCACATATCTTGAATTTCTCCATTAATCCAGGGATAAAAAATATGAATAAAGATTACCAAGATCACTATTTGAAGGATAATATTAAGAGGAAGAAAAGAAAATATATATTAATGTGTATCTTATGTTAGTAACGTAATGATGAAAGGAAAAATTCTAAGGGGATTGTGCCACCATTATGCTTACCTATATGGAAATGGGAAAATATAACCATAGACATTATTACTAGTCTCTCTAAGGACATAAAGTGAGGATAATTATATATGGTTTGTGGTGGATCGTCTTATAGATAATGATCACTTCATTGGAATTTTAGTGGACTTATCACTTGATCAACATGCAAGGATATACATTATATATGTTGTGAGGCTGCATGGAAAATCACAATCAATTATATTTGATCAAGACTGAAGATTTACCTCCATATTATGGAAAATACTATAACATTCATTAAATATAGATTTGAACTTTATCATGACTTATCACCCTCAAACTAATGACCAATATGAGAGGACTATCCTTATACTTGATGAAATTTAGAGAGCATTCCCAATGGACTTCAAAGGATCATGGGATCAATATCTTCCTATAGTTCAGTTTTTGTACAATAATAGTTTCTATTCAAGAATACAAATGGATAACCATGAATCCCTTTATGGAAATAGGTTCATAAAAAATTCATGCTATGATGAAGTTGGAAAACATAAACTAATGTGTCCTAAAATGGTTGAGAAAATGGAGAAAATCATCAAAACCATTCAGTAGCATGTCCGGGTTTCTCACAGTTATCAGAAGAGATATAATAACATTAATTGACAAGACCTAAAGATTGAGGTTGGAGATAATGTTATCCTATGAATATCTCTATGTAATAAAGTCATAAGATTTTGGATGAAGGGAAAATCTTAGTCCAAGATTAATTGATCCCTTTGATATCCTTGATCACATCAGAGAGGTGGCCTATAGACTAGCACTACCACCTAACTTATCTCAAGTACATGATGTGTTCTATGTATCCCTCTTGTTTTTTTAAATACTATATACCCTACATGTTCCTAATATAGAGGTGTTACCATTGGATAATAATATTTCATATGAGGAGAAACCAGGGAAGATTATATAATCGTGATAACGTTCTTCGAAATTATATAATGAACCTTGTCAAATTTATATGGAGAAAGAATTTTTTTAAATAAGTGATGTGTGAATCAATGTAAGTGATAAAATAAAATTATCCTCATGTATTTTAGTTTATGAAATTAAAATTTAAATGGTGAAATTTTTGAATGGGGGAAGATGGTAATGACCCATGCTTTTTATAAATATGATTCCCTTTGTGATTGAGTTAAATGCCCTATTATGTTTTATGGTTACATAAAAAACAATAACTTATTTGGTTTTATTATATCCTATAAGATTTAAATGACTTTGAAGAATCATTAACATTTATTATTTATCCATTGAATAAGGATCATATTATTTGTATAAATATATGGTTTTTATAAATCTAATTGATACAGACAAAAGAACCAATGAACTCTACTAGTAGGATCATGACATATTAATCCAATTTATTGGATTTTACAATGGATATATCATCACTGTACTTTCCCCTTGACCATTACCATGCTAAGATCCAATAAATAAAGAATGGATGAATCTATTTATGAGATAATTTCAAGCTCATCGAGGTCATAGACAAGACCATGTACACCGAACCACCCAATGAAAATCTCACCATTATGAAACTTACCCTCTAGGAATTTGATGGTGTAATAAAGGGATATGTATCTAGACCCTATTAATATGAATATATATACTATATTCTATATTGAATAATGGTTATATCTACTTCTACTTGTTGTTACATTGTAAATGATTTTGATTTCGATACTATATAATATAAATTATATTTTTTGTTAGTAAAACAATTTAAATAAGACATTACTTTTGAATAATTAATAGATTATTAAAATAAATGATATTTTATAATATATTTTTATTAAATATTTTTTATTAAATATAAATGATAAAATATCATTATGAATTCAAATGTAATTTTTATAAGGGATCAAAAAATATTATTGAAAAAAACCCATCATAGAACAATAAATGTAAATTATTGTATTAAAAGTGAAAATTTACATATTTAGAAAATTATTTTCATAAAATAAATATTATTTTTTTAATAATCACATCAAAATTATGAAATTGTGATTTTTTCATAATTTTCTTGGATATACATATTTTTGGGTAAAAAATTAAATACAGTGTAAATATACTATGTATTATGCTTTCATGATAACCCAAATCTGTTATAATAAATGATATAAATGGTATTAAAGACCAAATCAATGTTTCCCATTTAAAATAATTTTTTATGAAAGGTGTTTAATTTTATAAATCCTTTATTAATCACCAAAAAACTATATTATATTTTAAGGATTTAAAATAATTTTATTAAGAACATGACACACTTCTAAATCACCAATGGAAATATTTTTTAACATCTTCCCATGGAATTATTAAATATTTAAACCATTCATATTTTGATGAATACCTAGTAAAAATTCATCGGAATGTTTTTTGTTTTTCATTTCATTATTATATAGAGTCCAAAACCAATGTTTGAGAAATATTATAGAAATTCCCTCTCATTTACTATATAAACCCACATAATATCACCTTACTCTTCACTCAGAATCCATAGAGTACATCCTTACTATTTCCAACCCTCTTTACAGTCCTCCCATGGTTCCCTAAATCTCTTAAGAAGCTCATCATAAGAATTGTGAATGACCATCTCATGGTAAGGGATCCTTTCATTTTCCTCTTTATTCAAGCTTCTTCTTCATTTTATAAATTTTATTTCCAATTCCTAATATTGTGATGTTTTTTTCCAGTTCCATCTTAATTTTTAGGTAAAAATATTTAGATACCATTTTCTATCTCATTATAAAATTTTATGGATGATTAAGTGAAATCATTATGATTTCGAAATGTCACTACGCTTTTTCCATGCGAAACCTTTGTATTATGAATACCATCTCTATTTACACTCATGGGTATTCACCTCAACATACCTATAAATAATTTATTTGGGACATCCATGTATTTATTCGAAATCCAATGATCTTGAAATTAAATTTTATGAGATATTATCATTTTTTGAATGATCTATTTTCCACACTTATGCATGTAAATAGCATAAAAGTGGTGGGTGTGCCCAAAAATATATAGCACTCCAATGAATTGGGTAATGTTTTAGTCACATGATACATAATGCAAGAGATTAGGTAGTGATCCTAATCCATCATGTGACATTTTACACCATGTTATGATATCTTTTTTGATATCTGTCATGACACGTCCCCTAGGGCCCATTCCGTAACTACCCCAAGCCTACCTTCCATAGGCCAGGGGCTGGAGAATAGCACTAGAAAGGCATATCCGTAAAACTGGGAAGGCTTTTCCTTTATAACCAGTAAACTCACACAACCAAGAACACAACAAGATACGAGCACAAAGTAAACTATATAGTAAAAAGAGTGTGTATAGTAAGTAAATGGGCCAGAATACAAGCCCAACTAGAAAGTACAAGTAAAATTGAAATTAGATCCTGCGAACATCTACCAAGGATCGCACCTGAAGGGTAGGTGTAGATCTCGAACGGTCATCTCTGCGGTACGCTTCATCTAAGGTCCACCTCCAATAAGACTCCAGTCCTGGTACCCTCGTCCTCAGTTAGCTCTATACATCATATTCAGAAGACACAATAAGCTGCGGGCATAGCCCATGTAGGGGTGAGTATAAAAATACTCAGTAGGGACCCCGAGACCCTTGAAGGTCTCTCAAAATCCACAAAGGATAAAACACAAAGAATGAATTCAACAGTCAACCCTTCTTAGGTATATGCCCATACATATACCTAATTTATCAAGTCCACTCATCTCATTCATGAGGAAACACAAGGCCCAAATCCTTATCCAAAAGCTCAACTATTCCACGAAGGAAAGAATACGACAAAGATAACAACACAACGGTAAGTACTACAAAGGTAGCGCCTCATAGAAGAATACCACAAAGGTTTCACCATATAGGTGTGTACCACAAAGGTAACACCACACAGAAGAATACCACAATGGTTTCCCCACACAGGTGCACACCACAAAGGTAACACCAAATAGAGGGTTTCCACGATGGTAAAGACTTAGCTCACACCAGGTATAACTTAAGTACGATAGTATAGATGATTAGAGGTATTGTTAAATCATCTTACTTCGTTGATAATCCCTGATGTAGACCCACACCAGATCGAAGATGACCCACACAGGATCTGAATATGACCCACACATGATCTGGAGATGACCCACACATGATCGGTATGTGCTGACCCACACAGGATTGCTGAGCACTGACCCACACATGATCGGTACGCGCTGACCCACATAGAATCGCTGAGCGCTATCCCACAAATGATTGGTATGTGCTGACCCACATAGGATCACTGAGTGCTAAACCACATAGGATTTGAAGATGACCCACATAGGATCTAATGATGACCCACATAGGATCTGAAGATTCTTCAAGTACAGCCATCCATAGGGTTCCCGCAGTAAGCATGCTTGATTCCAGGAGGTTCCACTCCTCAATCCCTCAGTCGTTACTTAAATTTCCACAAATTCCCAAGAAGAATCATCCCAATGGTCCGTCACGTCAAAAGGGACCCAACACAACTAATAACGCGTCAATCGGACGCCCGATCTGTAAGTTATTAGCGTTTTCGTTCTGAGGGCCCGGTTGGATTCGGGTTCGATCCAACCCGGTCTTACTCCAACATTATCCAAAGCTTATGTGGAGTATACCAAAAGGACCTTCCGAATCAAAAGATTTTGGTACCGTAGACGGTTCATCAAATGAATGCCCGGTTCTCAAGATATGGCCAAAAAGGCGCATCTGGGTCCAGATGGGCCAGTGTCCGGTCTGCCCCGGTCGGGACGACCCGACCCAACCCGGTTCGGGTCGACTCGACACGGTTCGAGTTTGTCCTAGTTGACCTGGGCCATGGTGGGCCTGGCCCACGATGAGTGTGGCCCGCTGCAGCATGGCCTGCAGGGCGCGGCCCGAAGCAGCGTGGCCCGTTGGGCACGACCCGTAGCGGCTGGCCCACTGGGTGCGGCCCAGAGCGGCGCGACCTGCTGGTCGCGGCTTGCTGTGGCACGACCCGCTGGGTACAGCACACTACGGTGCGTCCCACTCGAATGGGTGGTTCTCCATGGCGGGGTCCGCCCTAGCCGACACCCGGGAGGGGAGGCGCTCCCCCCAGGTCACCCAAACGATCCGCTAGACCATTCAGTTCACCCTACTGGCACACGGGACCCGCCGGAGGGGTCCCTCTAGGTTGGGTGGTCTGTCGGTTCTCCTCCCAGCAACGCGATGGTTCCACTGTTCTCCCAACATCCCACTGAGTGACGGACACCCTCCGGCCTCCGCCGCAGCCAAGAGGTCGTGGTCGCCAACTCCGGCGGTGCGGACGTGCGCCGCCGCTTCGCTATGCGGCCGACCAGATGTGTGCCACCACCTTGCTCCGTCGCAGCCGACGGGCCACAAACTCCTGCTCAACTGGAGGCGCGGACGCGCGCCTCCCTATCTCTACGCGGCCGCCCGGCGTGCCGACTGTCGTTCTCCTCCGCCACGCCCGATGGGCCGCAGCCTCCTCCGGTGGCGCAGTTGCACCGCCGCCGCTATCACGGCCGGTCGGAGTGCTGAACACCGCCTTGTGCCCTGCCAAAGTCGGTCACCATCCTCTGCCACCATGAAAAACGTGTCAACAATAAAGATGTGGAGGGATCGAGCTGTGTTAGTTAAGCCCGTACCCTCCACGTTAAACTGGTAGCAAGCGGCTTCGAGAAGAAAGTTTCAACATAAAACCATGAATAACAAACATAAACACACCCCTACCTCGATCATCCATTAGAGGTGTCGTTAGGAGGAATATGATGATGGTGACATCAGCGTTCGTGGCTCCCTCAAGACGCTTCTGATCCGGGCTCAAGCGTCATCCACGTTGGAGGGTCATTCTTCGTTGGAGGAGCTTTTTTGTAGGAGGATCTTCCTTCAAAGGCCTCCTCTCCCTTTATCCAATGAAGAAACAACCCTCAATTCTCTCAAGAATAGTAAATAAAATAACTCTTAATTAAAAAGTTGTTTCGTTAATTTATATTTAATGAACCCTATTAATTAAAGAGGGGTTTGGTTACATAATTTGTTTAATTGGGCATTTAATGCCCAGCCTTAATTACCCGACCACCCGTGTGTGGTCCCCACCTCCACAATTCAAAAATTAGGTTTAAAAAAGAAAACTAAAATGTTATTTATTTTATTTTATTTTCTCCCATGAAAAACTGAAAAACTAACCTCCACCCTTGACCTACTGCAGTCGAGGTGAAGGTATCCTTACGTGAATATCGGCACTGCGAGTTCAACGGTGTCCTCAGATTTCAATTCCGAGCACCGGTTCATGAGTTACAAAACTTTGCTCACACAATTACTGAATGTACCCCAAAAAAGTTCAGAAATTCATTCTGGGCACACCGGGCCTTGGAATCATGTGCCACTAATTTTCGCGGACTCATAATATTCCTATATAATTAAAAACAATTACATGAAAAAATTCAGGTATTTACATTCTCCCCACCTTGGGGCTTTGTGTCCTCGAAATCCACAACACAAACTAGGGAAACAAGTGGGGTTACTGAGCACTAATCTGATCCTACCACTCCTAAGTGCTCTCATGGAGGTTTCTGTGCTGCCAATGAATGCGCACCAGAGGTATCAACTACCCACAAAGGACTCTTTCCTATCGATCCCCAATCTCCACTGGAACCTCCGAAAATGTTTCCCCATCATCTAAGTCCAGCTCCCCATGGTCGATGACATGAGATGAGTTGTGCACGTATCTCCTCAGTTGGGATACCTGGAAAACATCATGCACCTGATGCAACTGAGGGGGAAGAGCAAGGTGGTACGCCACCTCACAAACTCTACTGAGGACCTAAAAGGGTTCAATGAACAATAACTTTCCGCCCCTGCCAAATCTTCGAAAACCTCCTCAAGGTGAGACCTGTAGAAAGACATGGTCACCATCCATAAACTCCAGAGGTCTCTATATTCTTTCAGCATAAGACTTAGGTCTACTCTGTGTAGTCTTCATCCACTCCTAGATGATCTGAACCTTCTCCGTGGTAGGCCATACCATTTCTAGTCCCACGAGTGCGGACTCCCCTAGGTCAGTCCAGCACAGAGGTGATCTGAAAGGTTGATCGTAGATGTCACCCCATAAAGCCATACAATCTCCTGTATGTAGAGGCGTCCCATGCCCTCTACTGTTCCATGATCTCTGATAGGTAGGATGTGGACCAACTTGGAGAGTCAGTCAATGATCACCAAGATAGAATCACGACCCCTGGTCATGTTTGGAATTCCTATCATGATGTCCATGGAAATTCCATCCCACTTCCACTCTGGAACCTCTAGTGGATGAACTAAGCCCACTTGAACCTGGTGCTCTGCCTTAACTTGCTGAAAAGTGAAGCATCGTGAGAAAAACTCTTCCACTGCTTTCATTATTCTCAGCCACCAGTGCTAACGCTGAAGGTCCTAGTATATCTTCTCCACTCTTGGATGTACCTCTAGAGGAGACATATGGAACTCCCTTAACACATCCTCTTGTAGCGTCACTGGTACCATAGCACATACTCTAAAGAGGATGACATTCTCTCCACCTTCAGAAAATCCATCAGGTGCCTATCCTATAGATATCTGAGTACGTAGAGGCTCACGATCAGTGTCCCCAAGATGCACCTCCCTGACTCACTAAAGGAGTGGGGGAGTGACTGTTAGAGACTGATGATAAGCTGCTCCATCTTGATCCATGTAGGATATCTACAAAGCGACTAACTGCTTCATCTCTTCACCCAACAACTGTATACCAAATCTCCTATTGAGTGCATCTGCTACAATGTTCCCATCCTAAGAGTATAGACTATTTCAAAGTCATAGTCCTAGAGGAACTCAAGACAATGCCGGTATCTCAGGTTCAGGTCCTTCTGAGAGAAGATATACCTGAGACTCTTTTGATCAGAGTATACTATAAAACCTTCACCCATATAGTAATGTCACCACATCTTCAAGGAAAAGACCACCAATGCTAACTATAGGTCATGGGTAGCATAGTTATGCTCATGCTGTCTCAGCTATTGAGAACCATAAGCGATCACTGCTCACTCCTGTATCAGGACACATCCAAGTATGGTCCCTGATACGTCGTAGTAGACCACGTACTTTACACCCTCCTCCAGTAACCTCAAGATTGGGGCACTCGTTAGTCACTTCATCAGCTCCTAGAAACTTTGCTGGAATATATGCGACCACATGAAGGTTTTCCCCTTCTTTGTAAATGCAGAAAATGGTGCCGCAACTTTGGAAAAGGAAGACACAATCCTCTGGTAGTAACAAGCCAAACCCAAGAAACTTCACACCTCTTTCACACTCCTGGGTGGCTCCCAAGCAAGCACTGCATAAATATTCGCTGGATCATCCACAACTCCAGCCTCCAAGATAATGTGTCCTAGAAATTGGACCTCTCGTATCCAAAATTGGAACTTCGAGAGCTTACTATAAAGTTGGTGCTCTCGGAGTGTGTCTAGAACTATCTTCAGATGATAGGCATGCTCTTCCTCCATAGCTGAGTACATCAAGATGTCGTCGATGAAGACTACTACAAAGCGATCAAGGTATGGTTGGAAGATCTTGTTCATGAGTCTCATGAACACTGATGGGGCATTGGTCACACCGAATGAAATAACCAAGAACTCATAGTGGCCATACTGACATCTTAAGGTCATCTTCTAGACATCCTCATCTCGTACCCTGAGCTGGTGATAGCCTAATCTGAGGTCTATCTTCAAAAACCACCATGCTCCCTTTATCTTATCAAAGAGATCATCAATCCTTGGGAGTGGGTACTTGTTCTTCACGGTTACTTGGTTCAGGAGACTATAGTCCACACAGAGTCTCAAACTCCCATCCACCTTTTTGGTGAAAAAAATTGGGGCTACCGAAGGAGAAACACTGGGCCTGATGAACCTCTTGCTCTGCAAGTCCTCCAGCTATACTCGTAGCTCTCGAAGCTCTACGAGATCCATCAGATATACTGGTGTAGATATTGGTGGCATCTCAGGGTAAAAGTTGATATAAAAGTCCACCTCTCTATGAGGATGTAGACTTAGAACATCATCAAGGAAAACATCAGCGTACTGATCCACCACAATAGGACAGCTCAGACTCTCAACGTCAACCACTCTGAGGGTAAGTCTAGCCAACTGATGTGTGATCGGATGTACCCTCCTCCGGGTGAGTCCATCCTATGCTGAAAAGGTTCCCTTCTCGCCGGTGATTTAAAAACTGGTCCAATCCGTGAAAACACACCACACTTTGTGCCTAATATAGTCGATCTGAGCATGGATTGTAAATAACCAATCCATACCCAATATGATGTCGTAAGGCCTCGACGCCACTACAAGAAGATCCCAGTCGAAGCTCTCTCCTCCTAGAGTAAGCTCACACTGCCGGAACCAGTGCATAATTGTCGAATCTTCTTCTGTAGGTGTCTCTAGTTGTAAGGATCGATCCAATGGATACAATGGAATCTCTGAGCTCCGGAAAAGGGTCTTGGAAATAAAAGAATGACTGGAACCTGTGTCTATAAGTACTGCGGCTAAGGTGAAGTAGAAACAGATCATACCTTGGATCATCTCTGGACCACTATGGTCAAAGGCCTTAGCTGCCTAAAGATGAGCTCGTCCCTGTCCACCTGATCCCTGTGGTTGGGGTGGACCACCTGGTGGTGGTGGCGGTAGAACCTAGAATCACCGCCCACTTCCTTTTGCACAACCTTCTCCTCTGCCACATCTACTTTCTGCTTGTGGACCTCCTCGATCGAATATTCGCCTCTACCTGGGCGTTCCTTTGACCATCTGTGGGTTGTTCATATGGTGGGTCGGGATGTCGCAATCCATGTGACCCTGCCCGCTGCATGAGTAACACTGCCTGTTCTTTTCCTATCCTACTCTGTCTCGAGAGCCCCACACCACCGACCCTGTATCCAGTAGTTGTCCACCTGTAGGTCTGGTCCTCTTGGACCTCTGTGTAATATGTCAACTGCCAGCTGTAGAGGTATCTGCTACATAGTGTCTAATGGTGGGTCTTGCTACCAGTGACTACTCAGTAAGGAATCTCTCCACTAAGAGTGCGTGCTCTAACACCCCTGCCTGCGTCGGGATGTTGGGAGAAATCATCAAAGCTCTAATCTACCGTCTGAGCCCTTGCTCGAAGGTCCGAACCATGAAGAAAGGGTCCCACACCATGTCAATGGAGTTGTGTGAGAGGTCGGTGAACCTCACCGAATACTGATCCACATTCATGCTACCATGCTGCAAGTGGAGAATATCCTGTATACACACTGAGCATAAAGTCACTGAGATGAACTCTGTCCTGAAAAGGCTCTCTAAGTCTGCCCAGATGAGAGTCACCTCATCATGAACCTGGAGCATCAAGCTCCACCATCTGCCTACTGCTGCCTGAAGAAGACTGACAGCAAGGATCACCATGAGACTAGCTGGTGTCCCTACCAGTCGGAAAACTCTATCCACGACCTCCAGCCAGTCCTCAGCAGCCTGTGGATCCATCTCACCCTGGAACCTCAGTGGCCTATGGAGCTAGAACTCATGCAACGCACTCAAACGGTGTGCATCCTCTGCTATTGGGGATGGTGGTATTGGCTATCCAATGGGTAGTGGTGCTGCTGGTACACCACCCAGATGTAAAATTGTTGTAAGGGGTACCTACACCGAAGCCTCATCGCTCAGTGGGCTATCATCACGTACTCTACCGGGAACCCTGGATGGCTATCTGCATGGAGGCATCCTGAAAAGAAACAGGTGCACCAGAGTCATTAAGTTATACCTGGTGAGCTGACTCAATGTGATCACAAAGAAATTTTTTAAAAAACACACACGCAATCAGTGTTTCCATGCACTAAGTCAAAAATCAGAAGTCAGGGTCCTGGTGTATGGATACGTTAGCCACCACACCAACACTGGATTCCTGAAAATGAAAACCACACTCATCACACTTAACACTATTGCCTCACAGAAAAGATCAGAGTCCTAGTTCTTCGGTAGAACCGAACTCCTCTAATACCAATTTTCCATGACTTGTACCTCGAGGCCCATGTAATGACTACCCCAATCCCACCTTCCATAGTCCAGAGGATGGATACTAGCACCGGAAAGGCATATCCCTTAAATCGGGATAACTTTACCTTTATAACCTATAAACTCACACAACCAAGCACAGAATAAGATATGAGCACAAAGTAAACTGTATAGTAAAACGAGTGTGTACAGTAATTAAAGCGTCTAGAATACAATCCCAATTGGAAAGTACAAGTAAAATTGAAATCATATCCTACGAAAATCTTCCAAGGATCCTACCTAAAGGGTAGGTAAAGCTCTTGAATGGTCGTCTCTGCGGTACTCCTCGTCTAAGGTCCACCTCCGAGAAGCCTCCAGTCTTGGTACCCTCGTCCTCAGTCAGCGTTGTCCATCATCTGCACAAGAAACAACAAGGTACGGGTGTAGCCCGTTCATGGGTGAGTATAAAAATACTCAATAGGGACCCCAAGACCCTCAAAGGTCTCTCAAAATCCACAAAGGATAAACCAAAAAGAATGAATTCAACAGTCAACCCTTCTTAGGTATATGCCCATACATATACCTATGTTATAAAGTACACCCATCTCATTCATGAGGAATCACAAGGCCCAAATCCTTAGCCAAAAGCTCAAATATTCCATGAAGTAAAGAATACCATAAAGGTAACACCACAAAGGTAAGTACCACAAAGGTAGCGCCTCACAGAAGAATACCAAAAAGGTTTCACCATACAGGTTTGTACCTCAAAGGTAACACCACATAGAAGAATACCACAAAGGTTTCACCACACAGGTGTGTAACACAAAGGTAACACCACGCAGAAGGTTACCACAAATGTAAAGACTCCACTCACACCAGGTATAACTTAAGTACGATAGTATAGATAATTAGATGTATTGCTAGATCATATTACTTCATCGAGAAGCTCTACTGTTGACCCAAACATGATCGATTATGACCCAAACATGATCAAAAGATGAACCACACGGGATCTGGAGATGACCCACACATGATCGATATGTGCTGACCCACAGAGGATCGCTGAGCGCTGACCCACACAGGATCAGTATGCACTGACCCACATAGGATCGCTGAGCGTTGACCCACACAAGATTTGAAGATGACCCACACAGGATCTGAAGATGACCCCCATAAGATCTGAATATGACCCACACAATATCTAAAGATTCTTCAAGTACAGCCATCCGCAGGGTTCCCGCACTAGCATGCTTGATTCTGGGAGGTTTCGCTCCTCAAGACATCAGTCTTTACTTCAACTTCCGCAAGGTCCCATGAAGAATCACCACAAAGGTTCTTCATGTCAAAAGGGGCCCAATGTTGCTGATGATGCGTCAATTGGACGCCCGATCTGTAAGTTATTAGAGTTTCCATTCTGAGGGCCTGGTTGGATTCAGGTTTGATCCAACCCGGCTATATACCAACTTTATACAAAACTCAAGTGATGTATACCAAAAAGACCATCTCAATCTAAGGATTTTTGTGCCATAGATAGTTTGTTAAATGGACACCCGGTTCTCAAGATATGGTCAAAAGGCATATATGGGTCGTGATGGGCCCAGGTTCAGTCTGATTGACCAGACCTGACTCGTCCTGGGCCGACCTGACCCAATTCGGGTGGGCCCGACCCAATCTGGGTCTGGCCTGGTTGGCCTGGACCATGGTAGGCATGGCCCGCTGGGCCGCTGATTGGCCCGACCCTCGAAGGGGGTAGCCCAAACCGTTAGGCGCGGCCCACTGCAATGCGGCCCATTGCGGCACGACCTGTTGCAGCGCGGACCGCTGGGTGCATCCCGCTGCGGCGCGACCTGCTATAGTGTGGCCTGCTCGGCTGGGTGGTCCTCTGCGGTAGGGTACAGCCTATCCGACACCTGAGAGGGGAGGTTCTCCACCCCGGTCACCCGAATGGTCCGCTGGACCATTCGGTTCGCCCTGCTGGCATGCAGGACCCGCCGTAGGGGTCCCGCTCTGCTGCGTGGTTCACTAGTTTCCTGGACGGTTCTCCACCCAGTGGACGGCTGAGTGTTGGCCGCCCTCCGGCCTCTGTCGCGGCCAAGTGGCCCTGGTCTCCAGCTCGGTGGTGCAGACACACGCCACTACTTTACCACGCGGTTGGCCGGATGCTGTCCGCCACCCTACTCCTCCGTGGCTGACGGGCCGTAGCCTCCTACTAAACCGGTGGAACGGATGTGTGATGCCCTATCTTCACGTGGCTAGTTTGTGTGTTGGAATCCATTCTTCTTCACTGTAGCCGATGGGCTATAGCCTCCCCCAATGGCAAAGTTGCGCCGCCGCCGCTATCGCGACCCCCCAAAGTGCCTGCCGTCGCCTTATGCCCTGTAGGCATCGGTCTCCATCCTCCTCCTCCACAAAGAACGCATCAACAATGAATATACAGAGGGATCGTGCCGTGTTCGTTTGGCTTGTACCCTCCGCGTTAAACAGATAGCATGTGGCTTCGCGAAGAATGTTTCAACATAAAACCATAAAGAAAAAACATAAACACACCCTGACCACGATCGTTCGGTGGAGGTGTCGTGAAGAAAAAGATGATGATGGTGACATCAGCATTCATTGCTCCCGCAAGACGCTTCTGATCCGGGATTGAGCGTCGTCCATGTTGGAGGTTCATTCTTCATTTTAGGATCTTCTTTGTCAGAGGATCTTCCTTCAAAGTCCTCCTCTCCCTTTCTCCAATGGAGAAACAACCCTCAATTCTCTCAAGAAGAGTTAATTAAAAAACTCTTAATTAATAATTTGTTTCATTAATTTAGATTTAATGAAAATTATTAATTAAAGAGATTTTTGGTTAAATAATCTATGAAAACAGGCATTTAATTCCCAGCCTTAATTTCCCTACCTCCCTCGTGTGGTCCCCACCTCCACAATTCAAAAAGAAGGTTTCAAAAAGAAAAAGAAAATTTTATTTTTTTATTTTTTTTCTCCCACAAAAAACTGAAAAACTAACCTCCACCCCCGACCAACTACAATCGAGGTGAAGGTCTCCTTAAGCAAATATCGGCGCTGCGAGTTCAACTATGTCCTCAGATTTCAATTCCGATTACCAGTTAAAAATTTACAAAATTCCACTTGCGCGTTTACTGAACGTCCCCGAAAAAAAGTTTAGAAATTCATTCCAGGTACACCAGGCCTTGGAATCACACACCATCATTTTTTTGCGGAATATTAATAGTCCCATATAATTAAAAAAAATTACTTGAAAAAATCTAGGTCTTTACAATATCCTTGACCAATATTTATGATGTCATGTTTAATTTTGTTAATAGTTTCCCATATTTCATTTATTTTATCAAGCTGTATCATGATTTAATGTTTAAAATTTTGATTTTTACCTTGATAATCCAATTGTATCTCATGTATTAATTTATCATAATGAAATTATTTTTTATTCTCTTAATGGTATTTATACCTTACCCCTTTCTTATGTATGTCCCAAGGTTATCCCATACAATTTCAAGAATGGTGGAATATTATGAGAATGTGAAGGTGGTTTTTAATAATGCTGGTGTACCCCTATTTTAAATTTTCATGTATTGTAATTTTGTACCCAAATATAGTAGAATTATCAATAATATGATTTTCATTATGTGTATTATTAGTAATAAATCATTAATTAATGTGTAATAAATAAAAGGGTTTTCATAATTTAGGAAATAATATTACATATATAGGAAAGAATATATATATTCTTGTGGTATGAAAATTCCAATGATGAAATGAAATTAAATATTTCGATAGAATATTAATGACCACAAAATTACTCAAAATATGAGAGATGACCATCATAAAATATATTTGGAAGTAAAATAAACTATTTTAATGAATAGAAAGGAATTATTTAAAATAATATTACATAAATAGTTTACTTTTCCAAATCATTGTAATCTTATAGATTTAGATAGCTGGTGTAAAATTTTTATGGGGGAGGAAATGTTTTTAAAATACATATACATTTAAAATAAAACATATATTTTTACATTTTTATAATAAAGATGCAAATTTACCTTTCAGGGAAAACAAAAGAAATATTCCTTTAAAACAATATAAAATGAAAATTATAAGATAAAATTCAATTAATAAATAATTTTAGTTATATAAAGTTCTATTTTAAAATAATTTTTAAAAAATATGGACATGGAAGAAATATTTACCCGATCAAAAACATAAATTATATTTATTTTTCTTTTTAACATTAGTGTTGAATGATTAACTTGAATTGAGTCATTAATCACCATGAATAAATATATATTCATTTTTAAAACCAAAAATGGTAAGTAAAAACACCAAATATTGGTAAATAGTTTCAAGATACCAAACATGTACAAATAGAGTAGAAATTGTGACATAATCTCATAAAAAGATCATATAATTAAAATGGGAACTATTAATTGAAGATATTATCTGTAAAAAATTTATATCCATAATGGATAATTGGAAATTCAACATCAAACAATCAAGGTTAGCTTCACTCATTATCAATACATAATAGATTCATTATAGAAGTGATATAACACAATGAACAAAAAATGTGCTAATAAACCTCTTACCTTAGGTCCGTCTCATCACACAATTTATTTATATCCCTAAATAATGTACTTTATTAAATTATTTTCATTAATAATAATAATTTTATTTTTTATTTTTCCTTTTTATTTTATTTATTACACTGTTATTTATAATTACTTAATCAATTAATTTTCAGTCATATATTTTGATTATATTCCGCTCATATGTCCAGAATGTCATTCCTATGTTTAGTATGGTAAAATAGTTAACTATTACATTATATCTATAATAATAATCATGAAATATTTATCATTTATATAAATCAATGATACTTTTAAAAACAATCAATATAGCTTGATATAAAAAATGAACTATGTTACATTCATAGAGACAATATTTCATATATACATTTGAGTGACATTTTGATTTTTCAATGATAATATTGTAAATATGGTTAATATTATTTTATTATTATAGAATGATCAGTTTATAGTAAATACATCATTATTTGTTAAAATAAAATTATATATACATGCCATGTGGTATAGTGGAGATAAAATAATCATGTTGCTTTGAAGAGGGGGTAATCTAAATGCAAGGGTGAACTATTTTATCATTTTACTATGAATTGAATGGTAGAAAATATATTATACAAATCTTTTATATATTTATATTTATTTAATTAATATAATATATGTACATTAAAACCATCATTATAACCAACCATTAGAGGAGATAATGGAAAAATAATTACATGGTTTTGTGAAGTGTTATTCTACCATACACATGAGAGACTATTCTGTTTCCCATTTGATGGAACAGATGATTGATATAGATTATTAAAATAAGATAATGATAGATAAGTATTTTTAATACAATAGTGATTTTATTTCAAAAATTTCAAAGGTGATTTTTTAGAAATAGATTATGAAATTAATTTAATACGCATGGTTAAAAAGTATACATCTTCTTCAGACATTCTCTTTAGGTTTATACAGATTTCCCTCATAGGATAGTTTTATGACCAAATCAAGGACTCTAGGTCATGGTGAAGGATATAATTATTGGATTTTGATAGGAATTTTATAATAAAAAATCTCTTAATGTGTGGAGGGGAGAGTACAATGTGTTTCCTTTTATAAGTGGGCGAGATGACACACTTGAAATTTTTAAAATGAATAAATTATATTAATGTATTACTTAAGTCATGTGGTTACAAAATGTGACATTATTGAATATTATATGTTATAGCGTTGATATATGGTCATAAAATATAAATTATAAATGTTTCTATTTCATTTTAGTCCTTATATATTTAGTTTGACCATAGAAAATTAGATTTAACCTTAACCGTTGTAATATATTTTTTAATATATTAACTTTTCATTATATCCAAAAATATATTGACATTATTAAATAATAATAGTTATGATAGTTCCATATATGGAATAAATTATATCAATATCAATTTATATATTTTTTCAAATTTAATTGAAGGGTAATCTTGTTAAATATGATGAACCGTGTTTTTTAGAAAAATATCATCTTATGTATAAAACTTATTTCATAAAAAAATATTTGGTAATATTCATTCCAAAGATAATAATTATATTATTAAATAATATAAAATAACATCTACAAATTTGATACCATGTTTTGAAAAAAATATTTTTCATTTTAAATTGTTTAAATGAAAACATAGTTTTCAATAAAAAACAATTTTACAGTATTCATTGAAAATTCAAACCATTCAGAAAAAACCAAAAAACAAAACCTAATATTATTTTGATATTAATATCAAAAAGATATTTTTATTTCATTAAATATTTTTTCTAAAAATTTCAAAATTATTTATATTATTTTCTCACAAAATGTAATAAAAATAATTTTTTTGAAATTGATTTTTTTTGAAAATCCCTTAACTAAAAATTGAGTTCTTATTTCTATATAATTAATAAATATATTTTAGATAAATAAGTCCTATATATAATTTTAATAATTAGGTTAATCCTATTTAAACCCTCCATTTGAACAACTAGGTTTTAATGATCATATTCAAATAATAATATTCAATGGTTTGTTTAGGCATGGGGTTACATGTCGTATTTTCTATAGAAAATAGCGCACTTTTAATATAATGTGGTGTTACATTTTCAGTCCTATAAATATTTATATATATGGATTTATAAGGATCCAAATGAATTCTTGTGTGAATTTTAGTGTTTTAAGAATACATTATTAGAAGAATGTGTCTATTCGTACCACCATTAAAATATATAAAACCCAACCTCAGAATATCCTACATGATTTGAATGGTTATCTTATATTTAATATCTATATAAAGATGATAAGTAATACTAAAATACAATTCTTAATCAAATTATTTCTGAATAATTTGTAAGAATATTGTGGTAAATCTTAGATCATGATTAGATATAACAAAATTCAGTAGTCTATGAAACATTGCCACTTCCTCAATATATATCATGAAAAGATAATTCAATTATAAGAATTCTATGATAGTAATAAATTGCATGTACATATTAAGAAGATTTAATATAACCCAAATTTCATTATTTACCTTTAGTTTTTTGGGGATTCAGACAAAAATATACATGGTGATGTTTTCATATTTCCATTATGGTATGGGTAATGGTTGTAACATTGCCTAGATCTACGTCTCTTAGCCGTAAATTGATAACATACCAAGAATTCAGATACATAATCTACAATATATTTCTTCATGTTGAATAATTATAAATTATCTCGATGATTTCTATACATCTTCGTAATTCTATGATAAATAATGAATGATGAACTATGAGTTTCATCCAACATCACCATATTTAAATGTGGTATGGATATAACACATACACCATTAATGAATCTTATCATAAAATTATCATTATGTTTTATGATAGGTACATTTCTCAACTTCTTTTTCAAATCCACATCATTTATTTGTGCCTCTTTAAGCATCACATGGATATATAAAAGAAGATTTATTCAACCAAGATGATATTTCTCCACTTTCATTAATATTTTAATATTAATTCTCTTCAAATCCAAAAAAAATGGATACATTTTCATCCACTTTATAAATATTTTATCACGATCCTTTCAAATTTGACAATCTTACAATTTATTTTCTAACCCTTGGTGGTAATGTATCGAGAAGTTATAATCTTTGACAAACTCCAACCAACTTATCTAGAGCATATTCATCGCATTATTAGTAAAAATATACTTTAAACTTTTATAATTAGTATATTTATCACACATTTCTATTTAATGATAATTCCTCCATAACATTAAATAAAAAGTTAACATGAATAACGATAAATTTTGAGTTGTGTAATTTTTCTCTAGAACTATTGGGACCAGTGTTGTTTTTTTGTCAATGATATGTAAAAATGCATTTGGTAAGCTGATGATGAGAATTGGTGATTCCTGGATAATTTTTATTTATTAATTTTATGGATTTTAATTTCAAATTTAAAAAAATATCCATGATAAATATTATGATGATTATTTGATCTTAAATTTCAATACAAAATGTGCATGAGATTTCAATTTTTTTTACCACAAGTGAATACAATGAGAAAAGTAATGGAATGAAAAATAATTCCTATGATTTTTTAATGCATGATGATATGAAGTGATGGACAAGAAAAAATATGAATATATAGTTTTATTGATGAATGCGAGAAGAGGATTAGAGGTTAATAAGTTTGAGAAGTAGTTGGCTTGTAATTTTTACAACATTTAATTATATTTGATACTTGAGTTTAATTATAAGTAAATTTTAATGGATTCCTTAATAAAAAAGGGATAACCCACACATAATCTAATGTATACTCGATCTTGGGCTTATACATGACCTGAAGGTCAACCATGACCAAGGGAACCAGCCTGGGTAATACCATGGGTGACAGGAGAGTGGAACCTTGTATAAGGCCCATAGAGGAGAGAACACCACACAACGACCATGGTAGGAGTGGTGGCACAATCATGTAGGGAGGCACTATGATAGGGGGTTCGAGATTTATAGCTGCTCTAAGACATTGCTTGTTTGTTATACAATGACCCTAATAACTAAATGAGATCAATGTGTGATCATGAGAGGTGATGTATTGTACCTTTGCTAAAAATTTACACATAGAATCATTTCTGTCCAATTGTGATAATCTAGACCATATGATCACCTCGAGCAATTGAATTCATCCCCCCTCCCTCGATGCTAAACCAGTTCATCAAATATCATTATAAATCATTGGTTGATTGTCTCATTATGGATGTTCATTGATTTAAATGAATAGATGATTAGAATGAGAATCTACATGCATGAAATAAATTTATTTCATGCATGCGTATAATTCAAGGAACAATCTTTAGAAAAAATGAAAACATTAGTTTTAAGAGGCCATATGAACAAGATTTGTTTGTGCTTAAGAAAATTAGGATCCTTAAATTCTAAACACATTAATGTGAAGAATCAGTAAAGATCAATTCAGAAAATACATTAAATTTAGTGTGTATTTGAATAAATATCGAATGACTCTGGATCTTTGAAGGAGTCACGATGAGTAATTATTTGCAGGGTCATGAAGGAGTCTTCAACATGGCTTGAAATATAGATCTAAGTATATAGATAACTACCTATAAATAACATGGAATGAATAATGAGAAAATATGTTGATACATTGAGAGACCACTCATTTTTTCATAAAAAAACAGAGAGCTGTAAATAGATTCTATTTCATGAAGGAGTAATCCCTCGACATGATATTTTTATATAAAAGAGATGAAGTAATACACTTGAATTATACATGTGAATTTCAAACTCATAGGTCTTTATAATGAACATGGTTATGTGAAGTAATAGAGATAATGAGATACCCCTATGAGTATATCATCTTATGTTTGATCTAATGTTTTTAAGACACCAAGACAATGTATACTTACATTGAATCTCGTGAAGAAGTAATTGTTCCCATCAAATGATTATACCCATTTGGGATTGTGCGTAAGAAGGTAAAATAAATAGTACAATAATCCAATATAATTTATTTCCATGAATAAGAGTTTTTTTGACTTATATTTTACATTGATGTAGTGAAGTTTGGGTCTGAATACAATGTGTGTGTAGAGAAACAAAATATGGGTAGTGTATAAACATCTTGTGTGAAGGACTTTCATGAAACCTGGAATAAACATGCATGCATAATACCTAAGTGAAGTGTGTCAAGCATAAAAGGAGAAGGTGAACATGGTTCATATATTCATACATTCATATGTAAAATCATTAATAACTACCCAAATAATAATTGAGAAGAACATAATAATAAATAATATAAATACATTTTCTAGGATTTTGGATTCCATGAAATAGATGCATGATGTTTATTTTAATTCATATTGTGAAAGTATTTTCCTTTCATAAAATATTGAAGAATTTTCTGTGTAAATCATTAAAACATATAATTGAGGTTGGGACTTCAAATAGATGGAAGCATATCCTGATCATTTTTTGCACCAAAGAAACTAGACATTAAAGGTGATTAGAATTATTGAGAAAGGATGATAGAAATCATCAGTGGTTATAGATGATACCTAAAGAGTACATTAGAAATTCATATCCTAAATGTGTATGGAGGAATATCAAATAACATCCTATAGTGGATCAAGCCTTCATCATAGGTGATGTCTTCCAGTTGGATCCTAGAGCTGTCAAAGTATTCTAGTTATAGAAAGTAGTAGAAGGAGTATCTCATTTGGTATTAGAGAAAAAGTATTTTAGTTGGAGATATAAGAAAAAAGAGTCTCTTGGTTGTAGAAAGAGAATTATAATCACTTTTTTTATAGTGAAGAATCTATGTTGGGTGCGCAACCTATCGATTAGTAGGTCCTAATACCTATCCTTTTAAATACTATGTGATTCAATCTCTATTACTACCACTACACATGATGTGATATTAAGAGATAATATTGAGTAGACCAAGGAACTTAACATGTTCAAGCTGTTTAATTTTCCAAAAAGGGATTCATAAAAGGAACCCATCAATTCACCCCTCCCCTCTCCGTGGTTAATCCATCCTAGGGCTCTACAAGCAGTATCAAAGCATCAAGTTCCCCCTAAAGATCCATAAATAATTATAAAATATTTAGAATATTAATTTTGTTAAAAGTTGAGGTGTTGCAACATTCTATAGGAAGAATAAGTACTATTTTAAGAATAACATGCTAGCCTATCTCTTATCACTCTTCCCAGAAGTGAGATATGATTCAACAATGGGTATTTCACCCATTTCAGATGGTGTTTCCATGAAAATATATGATAATAGAAATAAAGAGTTAGATAGAAGGATCAATATTCCATATTTATGTCTCTAAAAAAATGGTCTAAACAGTGGTCATGGGTTTGAATACTTATAAGAATATCTAAAATAAACTCAGAAGCATCTATGAAGGAAATTTCAATGTCAAGGAATCCAAACTAGATGTTTGGAAGAGTAATTTTGAGGGAATTAATATGAATGGTCAAGAAATTATTTATAAATATTTCCCCAGATTGAATGAGATAGTCAAAAAAATTCAAGTATTTGGTGAGAAGCTGGATGAATCAATCATTATCAAAAAATTAATGAGGAATTTTCCAAATTGTTTTGAATAAAAATATTTACCTCTGTAAGAAATAGATGAATTATCTCTTGATGAACTAAAAAACATTCTCACATATCATGGGATGAGGGAAATTCTAGATTATAATAAGAAATATATAATTTAAATAGACATTAAATCCATGAGAAAGGGAACAATCAGGTAAGAATAGGATAAAGAATCTGTTGATTCAAACAGTGATGAGGATGATTATGACTTCAATAATATTTTTTCCGTTATATAAAATGGGTCCAGGAAGTGATAATGGAAGGGATAGAATAATAAACCACAAAAATGTTTCAACTATGGTTGCAGTGGTAAATTTTACATGATGTGTTTAATGATGAGGTTTTAAGAATAAGAATCATATGATGAAAAATCCCCTAAAAACTAATGGGATAAAAATAAGAAGAAAAAATATAGTAGAACAAAGTGATATCTTATGAAAAATCACAATAATTGTTCACCATAAATTTTTTATTCACATAATAAAGTTGGTTTCTTTTCCCATGAAAATAGATTAACTAATTAATCACTTTGTAGTGATGTTGGAGAGGAATTAATAGAAATGTAGTTTAAGATGATTGAACAATTAGAATTATGCACGGATCATATAAAATATCTCAAAAAATAGTCAATGAAGCTTTAGAAAGAAAACATGAAATTTATTGATGAAAAGAATAAGTAAGAAATATTTCATGTTGATGATTAAAATAAGGATCTCATTAATAAATAAGTATCCCTTTTCTGTGAGATTAGGGCAAACAAATTAAAAATAGATGAATAAGATAAAATGACTTGATATCTTGATGAAATGTTGATTTCTAAATAATAAGAGTGGTTTGAGATAGAAATAATATGTTTCACAATTCTACATAAGTTGAATATTTCTAGAGAATATTTCAATATATCCATTGAGACCATGTGAGAAACTTTTTAAGTTAGAGAGAAGAAAAGTAAATATGAACATAATAATTTCAAGGGATATGTTTCCTCTAATAGTTCAGGTGTGAAAACCAAATATGAGAATATTATGCCCAAGGATAATGAGAATAAATATCCCACACATGGGGAAGAGGAATCTATTCCTAGAAGGCCAAAACCACTAAAGAAAAGAAAACACTAACACCGATCTGGATTCACTTAGAACCAATTTTGGTGAATAAATATTTATGTCTTTGTTGGTGTTTTGGTAAGAATTTTTACAACATGTACTTTTTCTATTTCAACATGTCTTTACCAGGAACGTTTAAAGAATCAAGGGGGTGATTCAATGTGCATCAGAGGACCAAATCTCAAATAAAGGAACATGTGAACAAATCGACACCACAACTATTTAATCAAAAGAAATTTTATATTTTGGATGATGTTGCAGGTATATGTAGTTTGGAAGGTCACAAGGATGAGGTATTCAAGACTAGAATGGAATAAGAGGTTCCGTACATGAAAATGAATAGATTCTAGAAGATAATGTGAAGATTTTGAGAAGACTGAGACTGTTATGAAATATTTCCAAGTTTTTTAGACACATTAGCTGAATAAGGATAAAAAATTGGAGGAATTTGAGAAACATGCCAAATCTAAATAAAATAAAGCAGTCCTAGAAAATTAGGTGGAATTATATGATAATTAAACCATAGGTGGAAAATGAAAATCAATTAGGCTAAGGTTGAAGAATTTACTCAACAAAAAGAAGAAGGGAAGAAAGAAATACTCAAATATTTGACTCTAAAAATAAAAGAAAGAGTCCAAAGGATTATTCCAATGTTGATATTTCTAGAAAATAATGGCCAAGATTGAGAGGAATATCTTAGTCTGAATATTACTTATGAGAAATCAAGATGTCACTTCTTAATACCTATTATTTTATGTATTTTGAACTAACATGTAGGGAATTGAAGTAGATGTACGAGGTTGTCACTACTAGATATTATGAAGAAAAGTGTGTATTCATTAAGGGGGAGAAACTTTTAGAATAAATATGTAAATTATGAATAGATTATAAACCTAGATTTTTTGGTATTCAAATCACACTTCCATCCATCATTCCTAATTTTATTTATCATATCAATTTAGGGGAAGTGATTGGATGATGAAAAAATGAGATAAAGGAGATAATTTTCCTTGAACTTGATATTTTTTATGTGTTTGTTGATGTTTTTGATGATTTAGAATATCGTTGATAAATTTTATTATTTATAATCCCTTGGATGAGAATTGAGACACTATGATCATTATTTCACACATATGGTTTTTTATTAACATCATTGAAATCCTTTTTCATGTCTCTCTTGTTTTCTACACCTGGTTATCCCGTGTATAATTAGAGCTAATTAACTAAAGACTTTTTACAAGGATAATTGTGTGATATAATCCATCTATAAGAGGTATTCCAAAAAAAAATCTTCAATGGGGGTAGAATATGTTTTTGAGAAAATACATACATTTCCTTTTAATTTGTTTTATAATAAGTAGGAATAATGTTTGAAAACACATATTCACTATTACACAATGTTATGAGGAGGTACTGAAAAAAACATATAAAGGGGGAAAATATTGGGCCCATTGTTGCATTTGTTATCAATGATATGTCAATATGAGTTTTATAAGCTGATGATGAGAAGTGGTGATGCTTGGAGAATTGCTATGGATAATTGTTTTTGGAATTTTATGTCATGATTGGATAATTATACAAGTTATATATGATGATAGTTGAAGAGATATTAAAATGAAGAAAACAAGTTCAAACGAGTTTACACATTTTTTTACCAAAAGTGAAATCCTTGCAATAATTAGTTTCATGAAGACGAATGCCCCTAGATCATGTTTTTAATGCACGAGGATGTTAAGATATGGCTATGAAATAATATTAATATATATTTTTTCTTGATGGATGATAGAATAATATAAGAGGAAGATAATTTTCATAAAAAGTGGGCTTGGTATTTTTATGTATTTTAATTATATTAGATACTTGGATTAAATTGTTAGTTAATTTTAATGAAGGAATTATTAAAAACAAGGGCCAACCCACAAGGAATAAAAGGCTAGATTAACATTGGGGTAATTATAGACCCAAAGGTCAAATAAAACCAATGGAACTAGCATGAGAAAGCCTATGGGCATTAGGAGAGAAGACTCGTCCATAAAGCCTACAGAGTAGAGCACACAATGCCGAGTGCATAGATGGAGTGACAACACCACCATTTGGGGAATCATGGTGGTAGGGGGTTCAGGATTTATGGTCAACATAAGACATATCTAGTTTGTTATACCACATATCCAATCATTTATGACATCGATATAGGATAGTGAGAGGCGGGACACTATTCCTATGCTAAATTTGTGCACAAATAAGTGTGTCCATCTGATCATAGTGATCTAGACTGCATGATCATCTTGAGAAATTATCTTTATACTCCCATCCAACAACGATGATCTAGTTCACTAGAGTTCATGATGAAATAGAGGCTGGTCATACAGTGATAAAACTAAGGTCTCCATGGATTTCCTCTAATAAAAATAAAGAGATAATGAAAATTAGAATCTACCTGCATGCAATCTATTACTTGTATGCATATAGATAATTTGTGGAACAATGTTTTTGTAAAATAAAGAATATATTTATAAGAGTCCATATTAATAGTATTTTTTTCATTTTAAGAAAATACAGAGAATTCTATTTTGATCGTATGCACATGAAGACTCAATGAAGAGTAACATGTAGTAGCCATGAAATCCAACATGCATTTCAATAAATCCTGAATGACTCAGGAACTTTGAAGGATTCATGTTGTGTAATTATTTTTAAAGACTTGAAGGATTCCTCCATGTTTCATGAATTTTGGATCTAAAGTGGTGGAGAACTACCTATAAATACTAAGGGATGGTCATGAAGAAAATCTTCAGAAACATGGAGAGCGATCTCATTTTTTAGAGAAAAATAGATCACATCAAATGAATTATATTTTATGAAGTGGGAAGGCCTCCATGCGATAGTTTTACATGAAGGGAAAGAAGGAATATAAAGGCATATGATATGCGCATATAATACTCATAGTGATTCATGAAGAATATAGTTCAATAAAGCAATCGAGTTAACATGATACCCCTACATGATATATTCTAGTGTTTGTATGAACATTTTTGAGGCCCTGAGATAGTGTAAATATACACAATGTCTCATTATAAATGGATTGTTCACATTAAAATATTATTCCCATTTAGGTTTTCATATAATAAGGAAGAATAAACATTTCAAGAAGCCATCACACTTTATTTTATTGAAGAAGAGTTTTCACGACCTATTTTTTGCACCTAAAAATAATAGTGTGTGTTTGCATAAAAAGTGTGTGCAAAGAAATAAAATGGGAGAAAACTACACACCTCTTGTGAAAAGGAATTTTATAACACATGGATTACACATTCATGTGATAACATGAATTCATGATACCTAACTGAAGTGTGTAAATCATGTAAGTACATAGGGGACATAGTTCTTGGATTCTTACTTGTATATGTTCAAACCTTAATAACTACCCAAAACATAATTAAGAATCACATTATAATAAAGAATATAAATATATGTGTTGGGGTTTTGGATTCAATGAAACTGATGCATAAAGTGGATTTAAATTAATATTGTGAAAGTATATCCCTTGCATAATATATTGAAGAATATTGTGTGAACCTCTTTCATACATATCATTGAGGATGAGACGTTAGATAGAAGGAATCATAGCTTGAACATATCTTGCACTGAGGCAATTGGTAAATATAGGTTATTATAATTATTGAGAAATGATAAAAAATATGTAGTGGTTTTCAAAGATACTAAAGAGTACACGAGCATGTCAGATCCTATAATCTCACAGAGGATGATTAAAGATCATCCTAAAATAGATGAAGCCTTCATCATAGTTTATGTCTTTTAGTTGGATTCATGAGTAGTTTAATTATTTTGGTTGGAACCATGAGTAGAAGGATTGTCTCAGTTGGAGGAGAAGTAGAATTCTTTCAGTTTGATATATAAGATAATGGTTTCACATGGTTTTAGCTGGAGCATTATAATAACTTTTTTACATAGTGAAGAATCCATAATGGGGGACCAACATGGAAAGGAATAGGTCATTTTACCAAACCATATAAATATTTTGTGTTACTCTCTCTATTTATAACATTTCATATGAATTGATATTTATAGATAATATTGAGTGGATCAAGAACCTTAACAGTGTCAAGAGGTTGAATTTGAAAGAAAATGAATTTGTAAAAAGAACCCACTAATTAACCCCTCCCATCTTAATGGTCAATCTGGTATAGGGATCTATAAGAATATTAAATTTTAATGAGGCATAATCCATCACTATAATATTATATATGTGGATGCAACCTAGTCCATTATTTAATTCATCACTATTGATGAAAAAATATTCCACACTATAGGGTAATGTAAGAATAGGTTCACTGAAAATCATTCTCTTTAGTTAAATGAAATTTTCTTCACATTTATCCATTTAAAGAAACATGGATCTGTTCCATGTTAACATGGTTAGTGGATTATATATCCATGAGATGTTTCACAAAAATAGTCAATAATATCCACCCAAACTATGAATAATATACATCTCAGTCAAATAGTTGGTATGAGAAACTGTTTAGTAACCTCTATAATTTATTTATCCCCCGATATAGCCTGACATGAAAATATATGAACCCAAAATGAAAAATTTTATAGCCAAAAAGCACAATTTTTAAATTATTCATATATATTTACCCAACATTGGATCTTAAATTTTTTTTCATGTGATATTAAAGTTTTTCCTTACTCATGGAATATATAAGAATAAAATATATAATAACTACTAAAAAATTATCAAGTAATTGTGTAAATTATCTATTCATTATATCCATGAAGAGAGTGGGGAAATTTGTAAGACTAACTAGAATAACTACAAATTCATAGTGTCCATACCCCATATGAAATGATGTTTAAAGAAATATTATATCATGAACCTCAATTGATGATATCTATAATAAATCCCAATATTGGAAAAGTATTAATATATTTGTATTTGATTAAAAATTTCTTCAATATGGGGCAGATGATACTTGTTCTTGATAGCGATCTAGTTATTTTATCAATAATAAATGAAATGTTTCATTGATTCATCATTCTTCCTAACAAAAATATTATGTTCAACCCATATTGATGAACATTCCTGAATGAAAAACATATCAATATTAACATGTAGTTTCTTCTAAAAATCATCCAACTTAAAAGAGGGAATTCCATTTAGAGTCCTTAAAATAGGTGATTCAAAAGGTATGAGTTCTATTGAAATCTCAAACTTATGATTTTGAGGAAGACTATAACATTCATATAGGGAAACATCAATAAAATCCTGTAAAACATGTATATATTTGATAGGGATTTTCAAGATGGAACAATGAAGGTTTGGAGGCCGTGTTCTGTGTCTATGGATTGCATCCATGGATGCTCTAGATGCGTTGAGAGGTTCACTGTGGGATTCAGTTATGGTCTCTGAGGCGGCTATGAGAGTTCGGATCTGGCTTGCAATGGACCATTCTTCCAGCATGTTAGTGTTCAGGTGACTGGTTGAGATTGTTTTTTGGTTCTATGGTCTATAGTCTTGGTACAACGAATCTGATTCTTCTCAAAGGATGGATTCAGAAGAGGTTCAGAGCAAGGAACTTTCACAGATCATGGATTTTTGGAATTTTATATTTTAGAGGGTATGGCATTTGACATCAGTTCAATGCCCATGAATTCTTGCACAGACTACTTTTCGTGCAGCTATGTGACGGTGGAAGCTCGTCATGATGATTTTTATGCTTTGGAGGTGACCGTCTTTGTAAATTTGAAACATATTGTTTTTATAGGACTTTGAACTGTGGGTCTTGATTGTCTTTATGTCTTTGAATTCATTTGGGTTCTACCTTATCCCTTAAAAGGGGGTTTATCATAATAAAAAATTTAATTTTCAGTCAGTAATTATGAATTTTGTGGGATTTATATAAATAATTCCAATATAATCATAAGATAACATCAAATTAAACTAGGATAGAATAATTGTTTTTTAAAAAAAACATTCCAAAAATGACTAATGGGAGAAGAAAAATAGATTTGAGATGTGATCATCTTACCATTAAGGTTTTCACTACTAATTCAATATCTAATTTTATTGGTGGTATTTTTATACCCATAGAAAATGTTTCAAATATAAGAATAGTATGTAGATAATGAATGAAATAAGTCATTAGCATTTCACGGGTGAATGATATGTATGCTTTTTTCCATTCTAATATATTATCCCCCCATCAGAAATAATGATAAAATAATATTTCACATTTTCTCAATTCTTAACAGGCCACTGATGTTTATCATCATCATTAACCATTATATTATAGAATTAGTTATCATAATGATCATACTACTTACATTTGAAATAATGGAGTGTGGGTGGTGAATTCTGTTGAACTTACTCTATATCCACATCATTATCTACCTTCGTTCCATCACATTAACATTCTATTTTCTCATGATCTTCCTTTATATGAATAAAACATATAAAAAATCCATTTGGAAAATTTACACCAAGATTTATTCCACACATAGAGCCTAAATGAAAGACCATATTATTCTCTTCATGATTTTTAGAATTTCCATTTAATTAAATATTTCATTTCTTATCAAAACCAAGAGATTGATGGATAACTCCTAGAACTATTACAACCTTGATGTCATATAAAATTATTTAGTCATAGCTACTAAATTCCCTTATTGATAATTCCATTAATATAATTGAATTTCTGTAAATGATGAATTGATCAACCATTCATTCAGTATGGATAATAATACCAAAATCATACCTTGCAAGTATAGTAAAATTTTCCTCATAGGTACTAATAGATTCGTCATCCTTATATATTATCTCAAGTAATTCCTTCTCCATTTTCATTTGATGAATATAGGTAATTTAATTATTGAAAAATAATTTCTTAAAAAGTTTGAAATTCAGGGTTTAAATTTCATTATATTGATAGATGTTCGTGATAAGATTCCACCATTATATTTATTTTTTATCAATATGATTAAAATATCTAATAAATATTATATTTTCAAAAAATTATAGAAAAGAAAATATATTATTATTTTCATTGTTCCATTTCTCAGTAATTAGTGGATCAACAAAAAAATATAAGATGGTGGATATTCCCTCATAAAGGACTCAACCGAATGTTGTTCACTTATTTTATTATTTGGAATATCATCATGATTTATAGATTTAGATTTATGTATAAGCATATCAGTAATAATTTTCATTCCATGTTTCATTATATTTGGTTTCTATAAAGGAAAATCATTTCATTTTCCAACACATTCAGTATTAAAATGGTTCCATTGGGTTACATCCTTTGATTAAAACCACAAGTATAGTGTTAGAAATAATAATTATATTGGGAAACAACATAATCCTAAAATATCATTTATAGTTAGACTGAATAATGACCCCATGTATTAATCTATGACACCATAGGTTTAACCTAGGGTATTGATGGACCAAATCTATTAAAATACAACATAATGATTCATAATGAAAATGAAAATTATCTAACGCATATCTCCTGAGAGAGTTAAACCATGTGAAAAGTAATGTAAATATCATTACGCACTAGAATAATGGTTGATAAATAATTTAAAAACTCTATAAAATGTTATTTCCCATAGATGTATTTATTCCAAAACTAAATCACTTTATTTAATTCTAACAATGATTTCTTTTATAGAAAAAAAATACATTTTTTACTATAACATAGGATGTTCTCCTATCCATATTCCAATAATAAGAGTTCTAATTAATGTTTTCACATCCTAAAGTCTAAAAATAAATAAAGAATATTGTGGTAATAATTATTATGAAACAAACCATTCATACATAGATATCAAATCTTATTATTTTTATATTCATAAATAACATTACAATCCATGATAGAATCCTATAGGTTTACTATCTTTAAAAAATGGATGCATTAAAAAGTTTTTCAAAAGAGATTTAAATATTATCCATCTAGGTTATTCATAACTAGAACCAATATTTTATATATCATATATAAAACATTATTCATAACATGGGGATATGAAACATTAGAATTGGTGAGCTCTGATTCTAAGTAAGTTAAAATAAGGGGGATATAAATGACCACTTAAACATAATATGATCATAAGGGAATGAGAACCTGTGAATAAAATTTGAAATATAGACCATGTAAATATTAGATCAATATCTTCAGTCATTGAATATGTCCTAGTAGATCATAATTGATTAATTATAATCAAATAAAAGTACATGATCCATGAGAGTATAAAAATGGCATACAACATATGTTTTTTGTATACAAATAAGAATTTAAAATAATTTCCTTAGTAAAGGATCACATCATAGAATATTATTGAATATTAGATTCACTCACAAATATATCATATAAACAATGAAGGTACACTCCCAAGACTATCATAGTGGACATATTCTCATACAAAATTGGACTCACTCCCCATTCCAATCCATATTTTTTCATGAGATATCCATCTCTACCCAATGCATTGGAGGGCTATATAATTCTAGGCCCACCCATATAAAAATGAGAATCATAAATTTTTGTGTTACAAGATCATAAAACCTTCATCATATCATAACCCATGAAAATGAAATGGGGTTTTAAAAAAAATTCATCACAATATAATAGTGTCGTATAAATGAAAAAGGTTTCATAAACATTCCATCATAACTTGAATAACCAATAGAAAAGAAATAGTGTTTATAGAATCATATATAGATAATCATAATAATATATCAAAAAATGAAAGTGGATAGTATACTTGGATTATAAACCTATTAATTAATATGTAATATCATATTATATCATTATGGATAAAAAATTACATTTCAAATAATTCAAGAACTTTTCTGGAGGAATGTACCCCTTTTCACTTTGAATTGTTATATTTAATGTCAAAACATTTAACAAATATGAATTGAAATATTTTCATTAAAAATAATCATGGATTAATTTAATGGAAGTTTCAATGGAATTAGTGGTTATGATGAAAGGAAATTTTTCTCAAGTAGTGTATTATAAAACAAATATTCCTTTCACATTTTTGGTAGAAAGTCAATAAAACTGCATTTTTGAAAATGAATATAATATTAATTATAAATTTTTTTGAAAAGTGTATAATGGGTAAAAATGAAATTAAAAATTATCGGATAATATTAAAAAATTCTTGAAATAATTTCTAGGAATCATAGACAAATATGAAAATGGATTTTTGACCAATGAAAGAATGATATTGTTGATTTTTCTTAAAATAAATTTAGACTCCTCTATTAATAAATTCAGGAAAACAAATGTAAAAAAAATTATCTATATATAACCATAGTATAATACAATTATTTAAATTCATGATATATAGCTCATAAAATGTCATCATTAGAATCTTGATTGTAAACAATCCCAATAATCAATGTTACTGAAACATAAATCTCTTTTATTAAGTTCAAAATTCTTTGAAAGAACATTAAATTCACGTAAAATAAATTAAAATTTATTATAAATATATAATAGAGTCATTTAAATATTTATAATATCATATATGATCTATTTATAACACATTAACACCGATTTATTAATAATTACATATTAAAATAATCGTTTATGTGAGTTTACTATTTTTTTTCATGAAAATTTCGATTCGGTAGTTATAGTGTTTGTACATTAGTCCTAGTTCCATAAAGTCCTTCATTTTAGTAATAATATTAATTTAATATTATATATATATATATATTTGGATACATCTATAAAAGAAAGAGATATAGAAATAAAGTACACCGTTCGTGGAGACAGTAAACCGTATCTACACATGGACATTGTCTTCACTTTTAGAAGCATGAAAAAAAGAAAGGTACATAATAATTCATATTTCAAGGATAATTATCATATTATAAATATCAAATACAATCATTAAATATTTCTATATTAACATAAAACTAAAGGGGGAATGAAAAATTAATCACATCATTTCTAGGAGTTTGTAGTCCACACAAACACACAAGTGACGTTATCACTCTCCAACGAATTGGAAGGTAAGAAGGTATATATGATAATGTAATTAAATAAGCATAATTAAGATATAAATATCATTAAAACACTCTAAAACGATCATAAAAACCATACTTAAAATATTCTAATAAAAAAGGAAATGTATTGCATTATGGAGGTAGTAGTCCACACATACACATGAGTGATACTTTCACATCCCATGAGGAAGAAGACATTTGTTCTTGGGGTTACATAATCATAATAAAATTTCAGTTTAACTTGGATAGTTAACTTATTATTTTATGATTAATATAATTGATTTATTGATTTTGGATGAAGAAATAAATTGGAAGACATTGGGTAAGACGATTACCTCTTCTTTAATAGACCATCTTTAGATCCATTATTAAGGACCCATGGAATTGTATCCTAAGATTAAAAAACATACAATTCATCGATAGGGATGTTGAGAAGAGAATTGAGTATAATTTCTTCAATATATAAATATCAATTTAGTTTAAATAATTGATAAAATGGTTGTCATTTTATATGTGGGTGAGAAAACACAATAGTAATTTACTAAAACATTAAAATATAATAATGTAATTATCATTACAAATGCTTCAAAATGGAAGTAGATGAAAATTTGAAATAGTATAATGTTAAAATATGACCATAAAATAGGATTTAGGGATGATTAATAGGAAAATTTACCCCTATCAATTTGATTAACCCTCAAGGTAAACAAGTTTTAACCATAATCGTGGTGACTAATTTTTACCATTTTTAAAATAAATTATGAAAAAATGAAAAAACCATTTTTAATGAAAATTTAAATTCACAATCCAAATATGGAATCCATTTTATCAATTTAAACTCATAGATATAGTATAATTAAATTTAAAATTAAACTCGAAAATGTGATGAAAATATTTTTTTCCAAAAAATTGTTTTATTACCTATAAAATTTCATTATAGAAAAATTGAACATAAAATAAATTAAAATGACATAAATTTGATTAATAATAGTATAATTGAACTTTTTATTATTTTAACACCAACATATAACACAATTTAACTTTGTAAATTATTTCAATTAAAATGATATTTACAAAACAAATATGTATTTTTCACTTTTCTTTAATAAATTAATATTTTCATAAAATTTTAAAAAATTCACACTATGATTATTTGGACATGTTTATTTAAAAAAAAAATTCTATTTTTTAAATTTATTTTACAAAATTTTATGAAATTATTTATATTATTTTCTCATAAAATACAATACTTTTTTTTCAAAAAATGTAATTTTAAAAAATATAATGACTATTAAAAATTGAGTACTTATTTTTAAATATATTTTAATTATATAAAATAAATATAAATATTTTTAAATTTTTATTATTTCTAGTCACACCACTAATTAAAAGGACAATTTATAAAAATATTTTATATTATTGTTCATTTATACTCGAGGTTGCGTGTATCACAAGATATAGAAAAAATTTAATTTATTTAGAAAAAATATAATACAATATAAGGGTGAAACATTCAATTTAATTTTTTTCCAATATTTAAATTTATAATATTTTATGAAAAATTAATTATTTGTTTTATAGTAATTATTTTCAATTGAAATTTGGATTCAGAGTATTTTATTTTGTTGATGAATTTTTAAATTAATTAATTATGTTACATAATCAGTTTGAATTGTTTTTCCTTGAATGTGAAATAATAAAATTTCCTAATATTTTAGTAGTATATGGATTTTTAAATAGTAGTTTTTTTTTTAATTTCAGAATTTATTTTTCTTTAGAGGTGGGGATAGATACGATGTGATTGGTTTCCTAGAATGATAAATAATATTTATTCCAGTGTGACAGAATTGGATGGAACTATGTAAATAGTTTTGGAGCTCACATAATAAATATATGACGCTATGTATGGAATAATGTAGCCCACATAAGATTTAACAAACTTCTATGTTTCGAAAGATATCATACATGAATTTAGAAGGACCACATGTGATTAACTTTTTCAAAATCTATCTCAGGTCAGGTTCAAAAAACATGTATGAAGTCATAGGTGATTAAATATATATCTCTATCAATCAAATTAGAATATTTCACATCTGATTAAAATGAAAAGTAATGATATATCATGTCTTATTAATTATTCTCCATAGATTCATGAACACGATTAATGTTATCGATGATTTTCTCATTTCAATATAGCAACCCATATGGGAGTTATTTGTTAAAACACTCCCATGTATCCTATGAAATCATATGGATAACTATATATGAAAATGGATATTTTTCATGGTTAAACCATATTCTAATGGGCTATTTGGGTTTAACATAATGGTTTTGGAATATTTAATGAAATGTTATCCCAAGGTACACATAATTGGTAATGGTAGAACTACTTCTCTCCTCTCCATTCCTCTCCTTCGTGATGCCCTAACTATAGTTATGAATGATTATTCAGTTCCTCACCCACTAGAGGAGGAGTGATCTCTCTCATCCTCCATGGGTGATTGTCACTCATTCGTACCCTTTTCCAATCCTGAATCTATTCCCCCTTTTCCCTCAACTTTTCGTAGCCCTAAAGATCCTGACCTTCTCAAGGGTTTTCTGATTCTACCACTATTGACATCGAAATTTACAGCCACATCATCTCATACCAGCTTAACACTGGTAGCATGTTTCAAGTATTAGTTACATTTAAAAAATGTGTTTTACTCATTCCTTTTTGGTTCATATGGTTTTCAATATCGAGCTACTATTGGCCTTCTCGACCGTATAAACTTTATGATTTATTTATATTTATAGAGAAATATGGTCCAAGATTTGTCTTCTATGCCTCATATATGCAAAAGATCTCATTTATTCTTGTTCAAATGGTTAAATGATTTCTTTATGCAAGGTGAATCTCCATCTATGATGATCTAGGTTATTTGTCCTGAGCTTCCTTTCCCTTTCCAATACTAATATATTATTCGAATTCTAGGTAATTATGTACGTATATTTATGGGCTTTGATAGTAGAAAAAGGTATGTTTTCCACCTCATTTTCCATGAATTTTCATTGAAGTTGATGTTTCAAGAGGTCTAGTAGACTTCGTGTGGATTGTTGTTGGTGAAGAATTATAATATAAAAACTTATTGTCTTTGAGACATGGGTTTATTTCTATTCTTCTTGTAATAAAATGAGACACCAGAAGGTAGTGTGCATGAATGGGTTTAGACATCACAACCAAATGAATGAGTCCGAGGAGGTCATGCCCTAGTATCATTGATACAGTGGCTGTGTTGGATAGGAACTTGAAATACCTAATGGTCAGGGATAGGTAAATGGTAGGTATTTATAAGGATCCACCCTAGAGTAACTCTGATCTGAAGGTGGAAGATGTATTCAACAAGTCGAAATGGGATTTGGAGAAGCACAATATGGTTTCTCAAATTCCAATAGTCTTTGAGGTGATAAATGGGCCCTGTCACTCAAGTCAGTTGGCCCCTGAATGTTATGTTATTGTGATGGTTACCAGTGTAGATGTTGTGCCATCTACAAATGATTTAAAGGAGGTGGGTTTTTTGGAAGAGGTAGTTCAACTATATCCTAATTTCAAAGGATCAAAATTAAGTTTTGGGTCTAAGGATCAGGTTTTCCTACCATAATCGCAACAAGGAATGGGGGGGGGGGGGGTTGAAGAGGTGAGTGTTTTAGGTTCCATGAACCCAAAAAATTTCATCTTAAGGCCCCATCCTATTCAAAGGATCTATAATCTGGAATGAAAAATTCCTATGAGGTTAATGAGGGAAGGGTGAATTATTTGAGAAGGACGAGTCTCATCAAGGATGTCCTGATGGTAAAATTGGGAAACCGATTTGAAGGTTTGGATGTATAAGAATTGGTGTAGTTTCAAAATGAGGTCGAATTGGGTGATGATGGTTATAGATAAATTTTAGTGGATAGTTTTCAAAGAATTAAAAGAAAAATTAATCCATAATCTGAGAAGGAATAAAGGAAAAAATGGAAACCAAGACTCAGGTAGATGCATTGTGGATAAGGGGAAAAAACCAAATGGCTATAAATACTATTCAAATTTTCCCAAAACAAAGGAAATAAGTTCAGGAATGAAGAGTGTTAGTAAGGGAAACCAATCCCTTTAAAGGGGGAAAATGAAGATAAAAAACAAGACCAAGATTATATGAAGGATAAAGTGGAAGAAACCAAAGCTGAAGGTGAGGAAATCAGGTAAGGTAAAAATCTAGATCTTATTATAAATTCTAATGAAGAACTTCTCTTAGAATCAATCCAGCTTAATGAATCATAGGATGAACTAAACATAATCCTAGAGAGACTCCCATGGGTAAAATATAATGAGGATCAAGAATCTTAGATCAATAAACAAGATAAAATCATGGCACAAGGTTTCAATAGGGCAAGATTAATGTTGAGTAATATTATCACAAATGGGAAAATATATCTAGTCACTTTGAAGTTCTACTATAAGAGGACCCAAACATTAAGGTGCATTATATTTTATAGAAGCTCTAAAAGTTAAGAGAATCAAACAATTTCATCCCTTTTTTAACAATTTTTTAATTTCATACACCATTTAACTTTGTTGAAGTTTTTGGTTTCACCCTTTTCCACAAAAGTGTTCTTGTAATAATATTTTTAATTTAGTAGTAGTAATACCATGATACATATGATTAATTTTATGTCACAAGGGATTTAAATACTTATTAAACTCTATTGGATAAATTTTTATTTAAAAACTCAAAATATTAATATGATGCCAAAGGTGATGATGCCACACATAAGGGAAGATAATTTTGATTACTAGGTGATAATAAAGTTTTTTAAGTGATTTTAGAATCAAATCTATATGTTTATGAATTAGAGGAGATGTGAACTCATGTGTAGAGGTATATTTTTTAGGGTGATTTAAGTTGAGTCACCAGATGGAAGAAGACGAGTAGTGACATTTACCACACAGAGATCTATATTGACCCATACTTTTACTTCATAGATATAACATCATATTAGTTGAATATTTATTTTATAACATAACAAACCATTCAAAAAATTTATAGGTATAGAATATTTTTAACTTGTATACATAATTATCTGGTTCTTAATTGAACTATATCATATCCCACTATTTTATTCATATGTAGTGACCCTCTTATATATTCCATACTTAATACATTTATCCAAACATAAGAAATGGTGATCTAATATGAATAATATGGGTAATAAATGGAGATATAAAATTCCAATTACATAAGAATTTAGGTTTCAGAACATTATCATAACATTTGAAAGCCACACCTAGCATATGATAGATCATAATTTGGATTAATGGAATAAATCATAGCAGACCATTAAACAGGAATCATAAACGCATAAAAGAATATGCACCATCAGAATGTAAAATTGGAAATGACATAGTTATCTAACATACACATAATAATATAAAATCACTTCCTTAGTAGTAAAGTATCATTTCCATGACTATCATAGTGGAATGAGTTCACTCCCCAAATCCTCGTAGTGGGTAAGGATCACTCCCATGAAAATAATTGTTGATTACAAACCTTATTAAATAGGTTCACCCACCCATTCCAGTCCTATTTATATCCTAAGATATCCATATTTACCTAATGAATTGGAGGGAAATATACTTCTAGAACCACTAATAACATAATGAAATTCATATATATATATATATTACAAATGATCATAAAAAATCATCATATCATAACCTATGAGAAATAATTTTTTTCATAAACATTTCATCAAATATCAAACCTGGAAAACAATTGGGTTTCATATACAATTCATCAATTAATCATAGAATAACCCATTCAAAAGTATTATTTTTGTAAACAAACTATTACTATAATAATAATCCATCTATGGAATAAATAGTGATTATATGATTGGATAATATCACCAGTAAAACTTATGTAACATCAATGAAAGTTATCTAAGATAAAAATATTCATTAAAATATAAAATTGGAAATTTCCTAAGAAAAATCACCTTTACTCTTTGAAATCACATATTTTTTTATGGAAATTGGGAATGGCCGGTGTGGTGCGGATTCACAAAATATCATAGGAATTACTATGTTGGGCGCCAATTGTGACAAATATTTTCACACATTATTCTATGGGTGGAGGATAATAGTATAGAGGGAAATGCATGATCCATATTGATCTCAGATGGGTATTTGACTATTTGGAGTTATAGAAATTATGAAATGGTTGAAGGTGCTATAATATCTTGTTTAGATATGAAGACTCAAGCCAGATTCTTAGCGGTGGATATGGGAATTATCTAGATGTTCTAGGAAAATTCACCTTCTATGAGGCTGATCATGAATGGAAGAAGAACTATTCCTAGATCTTAGAGGCTTACACCAAGAATATGGGTTCACTGGATCCATCCTAGGAACAATGTCAAACTCAATATTGATGGATCTTAAATCCTTGTTATTATGAGAGGGGTTAGTGTTGTCCGTGACCTCCTCATTTTTATTATCATAGCTTTCAATAGTTACAATGTGCATAATGAATAACTTATTATAGAGGCCATGGTGACTCTCAATGGGTTATAAATTTTCCATGACATTAATATTATCCTCAGAGAAATTAAAATTTATTCATCAATTATTTATAACTCATTATAGGGAAGGTACGAATCGCCATGGCCTATAGTTTATCTTATTCGAAGATACATAAACTATATTGACCGGGCCATATTGAATCACACTTGGCATGAGGGAAATTGTTTCATAGATTCATTGGCATCCAAAGGTAACCAATGTGATCATATCATTATTTATTCTTCCTTAGTATCCTTCCTCATGAGTGTGATGGTTTTGTTCTTGTATATTCCTTTAGCTTTCCTTATTTAAGGCCACCATGACCAAGTCTCTCTTGATCCTGTGTTCAATATCTCTGAATAATTAAAATTTCTTATGTTGATCATCAAGAGAATTTATTTTCAACTGAAGATAGAAATGAAAACTTCTTTACAAGAAAACATTTCTTCAACAACATGAGTACTTGAGTGTGTAAAATGAAATTGTAATATATATTATACATAAATTATCATAGTTTAAGAAAATTCATGAGATTATTTATATATAGATCATGAATGTTAACCCTAAGAAACATAATCATAAATAAACCTAATAAATAATTAAATTATGATAGAAAACTCATACCAAAGGTAGAACATCATTAGTATGCATTATAACCTCCTATATAAAAATTATTATTTTTGTAATAAATCAATATTACAACCATAATTGTAACACCCTGAGATTTTGTGAATTATTATTTTTTCAAATTAATATAATATTTTTGATATTTTTTATTTCAAATAGTACTAAATATAGATTTTTTATATGAAAATCACTATGTTTGGTGTATGTTATACACAACACTATTCTTGGATTATGTTACACACTCCCAAGTTCTTTTGATATCTTGTAATACCAACAATACCGAGTTTTACTAAACAATATTATATTATTAAAATATTATTATTTAATATAATAATATATAACCTGGCCATTAAATCAAGGGTTATGAATATTATTAACTAAATATAAGGTTTATAATATAAATTCATTTTTACCAATTAATTAGAAATGAAAACATATACCAATTTATTATAAAGGAAATAGTTTTATTTTTATACTCCCAAAGTCATTTTGTCTTAATAAATTAAATTAATTATAATTTTTGAATGATATTAATTAAATATATATGTTATATATTCAATAAAATATTTTTGATATTCAACCAATATATTTTTTAGGAATAAGATACGAACCAACCCAATCATAGCATAAAAACCAATATTTTTCAAAAGGCTAATTTTATTGCCTTTTAATGGGGAACCCATTTTAAATCCAGGTTTTGACACTTTTTATATATTATATTTGAAAAAATAAACTTATTCTTTTAAATATAAATATACAAATTTTCTTTGGTTAATTTTTTGGTATTTTTTTGATAGGTAACATGTTTTAATATAGTTAAAAATACTGAATTGTAACTGAAGATTTTTTTTCATCAAAATAATATATATTGTTAAATTATATTTGTGATTATTTTTAATGTATAATTGGTTAATTTTTTTCCAATTAATCTAATTTAGTTAATTAGAATCAATTTTATGTTTAATTTAGATATAAAAACATTTCATACTTTTTCATGTTTTAACTTTAATAATCTATTTTCTAACCCCATCAAGTGGATTTAGTTTAAATTAATTACTAAAAATTACGTGTTTTGAATTTTTAAAAATGGATTCCATATTTTTAATTAGAGGATAGAAATTATGTAAATATTTTTCTTTTATTTTTGGGCATTATGAATAGTAACTTGATAAATGTTTTATTAACATAGTAAAAGTTAAAACGGGTAATTAAGTGTAAAATATTAATTTTATAAATAATATAAAATTATTATAACACTTGTTATAATTTTATTTTATTAGTGGGTTTAGACCAATAAAATACTTGGGAAGAAATTAGAACCTTTTTATGCCACTTGGATGAGAGTAACACATTTATTATATTTTATATAATGACAAGTTAATGATGTCACACTCATATTTTCAATAACTATATAATTTTTAATATAGAGTTATATAGAAGATAAATTAGACTATCAATAGTAATTTGAAATATAAATTTTTTTCATTTATAATAGTAATTTATTTTTAATTTTTATAAAATAAATAAATAACTGAAATGATTCTATAGCGATGATGTAATAATTATTCAATTAATTGAAATTCCAAATAAATGATATTAAAAAAATTAAAATAAATAAAATTTTAAAAAATTAATGTTATATTAAAATTCCCAGGTTGAATTATACATGTTTTTGATGAGTTATTATATTTTTTTGAAGATATAATGTTGTTATGATATTTTTAAAAAGACAAATAATAAATAGTGTCAAAATTGTCCCTAAGAATATATTATGAATGTAATATTTTATTAAATTATTTAAAAATAATAAAAATATAAAATAAGGACAAGGGGATGATATATGGTCTAATATATAATTAATTTACCATTTATGGTATAATTGATACTTTATATTTAAAAATTAAATTCTCTTAACATTAAAAACATTGTGAACATAGTTAAAATTAAAATAGGTTAACTAAGGGTCAATCAAAGAGATATGTTTTAAAATTACCTAAAAATATATATAAAATTTATTATTTGATCATATTAAATCCTTATCTCATATTATATTTGAATAAATGACATCTTGGTGATATTTGTATCAATATTGTATTTATTATATCTTAATACTTTTAGAAATTCCAAAAGATCTTCTCACCTCCTCCCTCATCTCATTTCATCACATCGAGCCATATAAATAATCAAAAATCTAAAATATTATCATAAAAAATTCCATAGATACATTATATAGGTTCTGATCTTCCCAAATGACCAACTCTATAGTCCTTTAGAGGATATCAAAAGAGGCTCTTCCAAAGAAGAGGTAATTTCTCTAACCAATCATTATCTTTTTATACTCTTCTATACCTCCTCTAAATCTATGAACTATATAATAAAATAATTAATCAATCATCCTAAATATGTATTAATTTTCTTATGATTATAAACATATCATTATACGTCCCCTTTCCCATAAAACAAATAATAAAAGTATCACTCGTGCATATGTACCGCTTACAGTCTTCACGTAGAGATAGAATTAATTTTACATCACCATATTTTATGAGTGAGAATTATGATGGTATTAATATTTATATATGATATTTTTGATATAATTATACTTATATAATGATAATATCCTATCTACCATTTTACCATCCATGTAATATTTTTTAAAAATGATATCTTTTCTTGTGCGTACGTATAACTTAACATCTCCACAATGCAATGTGATCCATTATTCACCTATATTTCACATGTACATCAAAAAGGATTATTTTTTTGAATATATATTTTATATATAACATAAAAATGATTCTTCAATTCCAATTTATCATAAAATTTCATTTCTTTTATCCCATCAAGAAAATAAAAACAATGTTCATGTGTACGTACATCCTACCCTCTCCATGAACTAAGGATAAGTTGTCAAAACATGAATGAAAAAAGTGGTTATTACCCAAGACATAACTTTAACATGGAATTGTTAGTAAGGGTGAAATATAAAGTCGTAAGTAATCCAAATATGGTATTAAATATATTAACATGGTTATATGGTATATGTATAATAAACTTATATTTATTATACATGATGTTTTAATATGTGCAAAGAAAGTCAAGACTTAAGGAAATGGAATTTAATCTCAATTTTTTATTTTCGTGAGAAATATATCATATTCACCACTCGATTATTTTTTTGGGTGTATATAATGAAATATAACATGTTATATCATAAATTTCCTTTATATAGTGATATTAAAAAAAATTAAGTGATTTTATTCTTTCATGGGGATCATGATTCATAAGTCACTCATGTAGTAAATGGATTTGTAGTCTCAATTTTATTTTGATATGACACATGCCATATAAATTACATGTTTCTTATAAAAGGTGTATATAATAAAAATTAATGTATTTTATGAGTATTAACCAAAATATTATGGTATTTTAAGATCCTTAATTTTTTTTGTATTTCGTGGGGAATATTATTCTATTGATTATAAAGTGATGAGTATGGTTTTCACAATCACTTAAATATTTGGGATTATTTAATTTTAAGTCTTTGTTGGGTAATATTTATCATCCATGTCTAAGTTTTCTAAAAATATTTTGAGAAAATGTTTTACTATTATACTATGTATTCTTATGGTCATTTTTATCTTGTTTTATCTTTTACTACTTGGTTTTAAATTAATATTTTTTTCATGTGATCTCTAAAAACTATATTCTATCTATGATAACATTATTTTATATTACTTATGTTTTACTAGGTATATTATTCAATTCTTACATTTTTATTCTTATTATGAATGGTTTATGTTTAGAAATGGAATGATATTTATGAAATCCATTTCTTTTCCATGGTTTATGTTATGATTGAATGATGTTTATGAAACCCATTTTATTCCATGGGTTTTGATATAATGAATGATTTATATTCTTATGGAACATGATGTACATGGATTTTACATGTATATTTATAATTTTCTAACTTAGTTTTCATTAATTAGTTTAACCAATTTTATATTTTTAGTTTATTTTCGTAGTTTTGTATTAGTTTAGATATTTCGATATTTTTTAGTTAATTTATTACTTATATTAGTAATTTAGTATTTTTATTATTTATATTAAGTTTATATATTATATTTAATAGTATATTATTATTATTAGTTTCACTAATTTTAGTCTATTTTATTTTATTAATTCTTATTAATATGTATATATTTTATTTTAGTTCATTATTTTTTATAGTATTAATAAAATAGTTTTTTTATTTATTAGTTATTATTATATTTAATAGTAGTGTTATATTTAATTTACATGTGGATAAATAAATAAATAAATATATGTATGCATGTATATGTATATGTATTTTATTTCTTATTACTTTTTATTATTATTATTATTATTACTATTATTTTTTAACTTTTAAATAATAAGATTTAATTTGAAAATTTGAATTTGAATTTAACTTCTTTTTATTTTTTTTCTCTCTCGACTATCTAACCAACACCTCCCCTTTTTTTTTTCTCCAGGCTGAACCGGTCTCCCCTCCTCACGCTGAGCCCGCCAGCCGCCTCTCTTCCCACATCCCACGCGGCCGCATCCCCCATCCCCTCTATTTTTTTATCCAGCGCCCGAACCCCCCTCCTCACCTGACCCTACCGCCGCCCCTTTCTTTCCTTCCATTCCCAGCGCACAAAAAAAAAACCCCACGCCGCCTCCATTTTCTATCCCGCTGGAAGCTGCCCCCCTCATCACCCGGCCTTCCCTCTTCATCCGGTCCGCCGGCCTTCTCCACGCCGCCACCAGCTCCCCGCGCGCCACCCATCTCGCCGCCTGCCTCCCTCTCCACCAGCGCGCCAGCCGGCTGGAACCGTCGCTCCCGCCTCTCCATCCCTCGCCAGCCGCACGCTCGGCCTCCCCTTCCATTCCTGGCCTCTCCATTCACCAGCGCCCCACATACCCTCCGGCCTCTCCTCCGCCAAACCTACGGACTCCGATCCGCCACCCGCTGACCCCTTCTCGACTCACCTCCGCACTCCATTCCCAGCACCCACGGACGGACTCCCCTTCTCCACGCTGCTGGCCGACCCCGCTCCTCCATTTTCATCCCGCTGGACCCGCAGCACCCCACATACCCGCGGACGACCCAGCCCCTCGTCCAACTCCTCACCTGGCGGATCCCTTCCCTGCTCCTCCGGCATCACCTCTGACCTGCGCCCCACTTCTTCTCCACCACCCTACCGCCTCCTGCTGCACAGCCGTGCGCAACCCCAGCGGCCTCCTGCTGCAGATCCCGCCTACCGGCCTCTCCCCTTTCTTCATTCATCAACCCACTGCCCCTTCCTGCTCTTCATTTTTCAGCGCCCCATCTCACCCGCTGCCTTACCCGCTCAGCCTTCCCATCTCAGCCACTTGAGGGTGCAACAGGAACACCAAGCAGTCGGGATCTCACATCGACGTGCGCAGCGATTTTCTTGGCCTCCGGAGATTCACGTCGCACGGCGAGAGCGAGCGCAGATCAAAACATATTTTTCAGCGGCGCGGTGGTTTGATTCGGGTGCGGCGTCAGCAACTGCACGGAGCGGAGCGATGGTTATTGTTTTGCGATCGTTGACGACGTCTCGCGGTGACCAAAACAACGACACGAGCACGGTGATTTCTGTTTATTATTTTATGTGTTGCTTTGTCGTCATGATGGCGGGCTAATCCTTTTTGTGTCGGAGTTGTGATGAAAGTGATGGTGAATGCATGTCTTTAATTTATTCTTACATTTGATTGCCTTTTGAATTAATTTCATTAGGATGTTTATTTAATTAATTGTATCTGCGTTTAAATTAGTTATCATTTGGGGCTTGCACACATGCTTTGGTGCCCGTGCGTGTGATACCTAATAAGTAATCATGAACGGGAGTTCATCCGAGAATTTATTTATCCGGAATTTGATCAAGCGCACGATCGAATTTTAAATAAATAAATATATTAATTGAAAAATTAATATTTTGTGTGCGCTCTCCTTCAAACTTGCATGAGTGATACCTAATAAGTAATCTCATGTGAGCGAACCCAACGCAGGTAGATACTTCGACTTTGTGAGAAACGGGTCGTTGTATTTCACCAAGTGATTCAGTGCTTTAATGATGCACAAATTATTCGTCAGGACAGAGAACGAAATGACGGATAATTTGTGTAAACATTAAAATATTGTCTAACATCAGAGAACGAGACCAGATAGTATTTTGATTAAATTTGGAATCGGTGATAATTGAATAAATAAATATTCAAATGTGGGAATTAAATAATTGACATTGCATGCACTTGAACGGACATCACGACTCTGACACTTCCATCTCTGCCAGTTTCTTTCATAGCTAAGTTCACCTAGATAGTTTTAGTTAATTTAATTAGTCATTTTTAAAATAGTCATTTAGCTTTTAGAACTTAGTTGTTAATCACACAATTAAAGCCCATTCGCCTGAACATTCCTCCAAAAGGACATTTCTAGTGTCTACTCACATTCTCTCTGTGGTTCGACCCTGCTCGCCACTTCTACAGTAGTTAGTAGGTAAATAAATATTGCAAATTTGCACGCGTTGCGACGCGCGTGCCAGAACACATATACTTGTTTTTCATTATGTGATTAGTGGGAACTATATCTACCTCTAATTCAATGGGTAAATATTTATATCTCATGAGTTAGAAAAGACTGAAATGGGAAGTGAACTCAGTTTAGTAATACAGGACAGGAATATGAGTAATATTGGTTTAGTAATATTGGACTGGAATGGGGGAAATTGAGGTTTAGTAATATAATACTAGAAAAGAAGTAATCTTTGATAAGTAATACATGATTAGAATAGGGGTAATCTTTGTTCAATAATATATAACCGGAATGGGGAGTGAACATGGTTCAGTAAAGGAATTTGTCCTCTATGATGGTCTTCAAAATGAGCCTTGGCTAATATGGAAATAATTTCATATTATTATGTGTTTACCACAGTTCCATGTTTTATGGATAAGTTTTTATTTTACGATTCATGTTTTATGAATTTATATGATTTATTCTATAGCTCAAGATTATAATCTTTCATATATAGGGTATTATTTTCAAATGTTATGTTCATATTATTATACCATTATGTTTATTTTATGATTTATGTATCACTTGTATACCATTATCGAGCATCTGATCTCACTATTTTATTGTGTTTTATCTTCCCTAGGTAATAAATAATGGTTTTAGGTTGGGTTAATAAAGGGTAACTTCTTTGTGGGAAACATTTAAGATATTTCACAAAATTATAAGAATGTGTTTCCTGTTTCCAAAGGATATAAACTAATATGGTCATTGAGAATGTGTTTGTGTAATGTATGAAATGTTCTATAAATATGATGTAATATCGACGTACATCAATCATGGGACATTATTATTGGTATGATAGAAAAGTTTTAGTCAACTTTTGGAAAATAGGATGAGAAAACTCTAGTGAGATCCCCATAGATATTTATAAGGATATTTATAGGGTTTTCTCTAAGGATAAGTCTAAGTATAGGTTACAATCCTATAGTTTTCATAATAATCATGAATAACCTAGGATTAAACCTAAGGTGTCATATATTGAAATATTATAAGTAATATCCATTAATTATTTGTTTATTATATATGATTAGTGTTGCTCAAACTTTGCTTTTAGGTCTTAGTATATAACCAGATCTTGACAGAGCATGGTTTCCATAGAATGTTTCAGATGTGGAAAGCATGGTAATCCTAAGTGGAAATATCATTAAGAGAATATGAAGGTGGTATGGGTATTGGTTATAATACTAAGGATTAAAAGACTAAAAAATGACATGTGATAGGTATGGGATGATCTAACTATATTTTTTACATTAATCACAATAATCATGATTAGATTGAGGTTGAGGAACCTTAATACATGATTCATATTTCATATTCTTGGAATGAATAATATGATGAAGTCTGATTAGTGGTTTAAAAATATATTTGGATGATTTAAGTGTATATGTTTTCAAACTCAAGGATTATGTAATAAAAATCATGAAATAAATATTTATTTCTAGTGTATGTTTTTCATTAAGTATTTAAAAGGATATGGTGAATGTTTATGAAGACTTATAAATGTCATTGAAGGGAAATGTGATATTTTTAATTTAGGAAGGTAACCCTTAATGTATTTCTCATATTGATAAAATTGTGTTTTTATTGGATAAATAAATTATTGATGTGGATAATGTAAATTGGATAGTGTTTGTTTCCATGGAAATGATTTTTGATTTTTTGAAAAAATTTATCTATGTTATCATGGAATAAGTTTAAAACATTTTTTACTAAAAAAATATAACCAATATACTTTGTAATATAGAAACATGCATGTTTTGAATAATGATGTATGGTAATTTAGGTTATTACCATGTTTTAATAGAATACATGATTAAGGTATTCACATGTTTGGAATGTGAAAATCAATATACACCTCATGATATATGTGAGATAAATTTTAAACTGATTTAGTGAACTTCTTTCTAATGTTTTGGATTTTCAGCCTTCCAAGGATTGTAAGGTTATCCATTTATGGAAAATTTAAGTTAATATTTGGATGGTTTTTTAGATATTAATGTATTATCTTGACATAGGGGTATTTATACATATTGGGTAACTTGTTATAACATTTTTTTTGATAAATATAGATAGAATGACCAATCATTCTATTTATAGATCTCATCATCCACAAATACTTTTATAATGAAAAATTCACCTTTATTTATTGGAATAAGAGATGATGTGGACATTTATCAAGGAAAAATAAAGGTTTAGGGTGTCCTTATATCAAGTAAGTATATTATCTCATGAAAAATATTTACCTTTAGGAAAAATGGTATTTAAAGAGATTGTTTTCCTATTATCACAATTTTTTATGATATCAATGAATTTTTTCAAGCCTCTTTGGGTTATAGATTTGTGTTTTTTAAAATTCTACTATAAATGTTCTCTATCACTCTCTAATAAAACTTGTTATTTATTTTTCTCTTCTATGTCCACGTTTTCAATTTCCACCTATGTTCTTATATGTGGAAACCTAGTTATAAGTTACTTTGGGAACCCATTATGTTTTTAAATTTCCTTTTTAAAAAAATATGTCTTAGTATTAATTTTTACAATGTGGGTTTATATGAAAGGAACATTCATGTATTAGACCTTTGATAAGCCAAAAAAAATTTTGATGGTGAAATTTATTTTAAGGAGGTTAGAATGTGACACCCCGAGATTCGGTGAAATATATATTTTTTGAATTAATTTAATATTTTGGATATTTTTTATTTCAAAAAATACTAAACGTATCTTTTTTATACAAAAAAACTATTTTTGAAATGCATTATACAGAAAAATATTATTGGATTGTGTTATAAATCTCCAAGTTCTTTTGATATCTTTCATTATATGAAATATTGAGTTTTATAGAACAATAATATATTATTAAAATATTATTATTTAATATAATAATATATATCATAGCTGTTAAATTATAGGTAATTAATCATATTAATTAAATATAAGTTTTATAATATTAATTAGTTGGTTACTAATTAATTTGAAATTAAAACATATACCAATTGATTATAGAAAAAATAGTTTAGTTTTTATACTCCTAAATAAATATTGTCTTAATAAATTAAATTAGTTACAATTGATAGATGATATTAACGAAATATATATGTTATATATTCAATCAAATATTATTTATATTAATTTAATATATTTTATAAGCATAAGATAATAACAAATCCAATCTTATGCATAAAAACCAATATTTTTCAAACGGACAATTTTATCTCCTTTTAATGGAAAACCCATTTTAGATCTGTCTTTTGAAAATTTTATATATTCTATTTGAAAAAATAAGCATCTTATTTTAAATCATAGTATAATATTTTACTTTGGTTGATGTTTTGTTATTTTTCTAATAAATTTCATATTTTGATGAATAGTAAAAACTACTAAATTTTAATTGGAAATTAGTTTTTCATCAAAATAATTTGTAGTGTTAAATTATATTTTTGATTGGTTTAATGTACAATTGTATCAAATTTTTATCTGTTAATATAATTTAGTTCATTTTCATGAATTTTATATTTGAATTTAGACATAAAAACATTTCAATCTTTTGAATATTTTAACTTTAATAACCCAAGCATTCTCTCACCCCATCAAGGAGAATAATTTTCAATTAATTAATACCAATTATGTGTTTTGAATTTTGAAAAATTAATTCTCTATTTTTAATTAAGGAATCCAAATTATTTAAATAGGTTTATTTTATTTTTGAACTTTATGAATATTATATTTTGTAATTTTTTATTAATATGGTAAAAGGTTAATCAGGCAATTAAGAGTAAAATATAATAATATAAATAATGTAAATTTACCCTAAAATTTATCCTAATTTAATTGGATGAGTGGGTTTAGACTTAATTAATCCTTGGTCCAATATTATAACTTTTTTTATGCAACTTGGAAAAGAGTAATACATTTAATTTATATTATTTGATGAAAAGATAAAGATGTCATATTCATATTTTCCATAATTATATAATTTCTCATAGAGATTTATACATAAGATAAATTATACTAAGTATTCATTTGAAAGATAATTTGTTTTATTTTTCATTTTAATTTATTTATAATTTTTAGGAAATAAAAAATACCTTATAGGATTCTACAATGATGATGGAGTAATTGATTAATCAACGGAAATACAAAATAAACAATACTCAAAATATTAAAATAAATAAAATTTTATATAATTTATGTCATAAAAAAAATAAGGATGAATTTAAAATGTTAGGGTTTAGTTAATATAATTTTTTATAATATATCATGTTGTTATGATATTTCTAAAAATACAAACAATGAATAGTATTAAAATTAAAAATAATGATATTTTATAAAAGTAATATTTTATTAAATTATATAAAAGTAATAAAATAAATAAATAAGGGATAAGGGTGATATATGATCTAAAATATCATTAATAGATCAGTTATGGTCGTATTTATACTTTATATGTAAAAATTAATTTTTCTTAACATTTAGAACTTTATTAACATGTCTAAAATTAATATAGTTAAATTAATTATAAATTAAAGATATAATGTTTAAAATTAGAAAAAAACATTTATAAAATTAATTTTCTGATGATATTAAAACCTTATCTAATACATAATTCTAATACATGCCATTTTGGTACTATTTTTATTGAGATTGAATTTATTATAACTTAATATTTATTCAAATTTCAAAAGTCACCCTCACCTCAATTATAAAAGGGCCGCTCCTCCATTATATAATTTAATCACATTGAGACTTATAGATATATATAAATATTAAAAATTACCTTCTACACTTCCATATTCATATTCTAGGGGTTCTGTTCCACCCAAAAAACCAACTATAGAGTCCTTTATAGGAGATCAAAAGGAGTAGTTCTGAAGAAGAGGTAGTCGTTCAAACTGATCATTCTCTTTTTATACTATTATATACCTACTATAACTCTATGATATATATCATAAAATAATTACTTAATTATCCAAAATATTCTTAAATTTTATTATGAACAAAACATTATATAACACCTTTCCCATAAAAAAATGAAAGTATCGCTCGTGTGTATGTATGCCTTACTATCTCCACATAGCGATCCAATTTATTTTCAATATCCATATTTTATGAGTGATAATTATGATGGGTTTAATATTTATATATGATATTTATGATCTAATTATACTTCCATAATTATAATATCTTGTCAAACTTTTGTACTATTCATCTAATATTTTGGAAAAAAAATAATGTCGTTCGTGCGTACTTATGCCTTAACATATCCACAATGTGATGTGATTCATTATTATCACAAATTTCACAAGGATGGTAATAAGGATTAATTTTATGAATATATATGTTATATATTACATAAAAATTATTCTTTAATGATAATATATCATATAATTTCCTTTCTTTTAACCTGATAAGAAAATGAAAAAAACGTTCATACGTACGTACGACCTACCATCTCCATGAATGATATTTTTTATTCCATATCTCTAAATTTTATGATTAAATATGAAAAATATATATAATGATCATATATATATATATATATGATATTTATATCATGATTATCATTATGAAAATTATGAAATCCTGATCTATGTAAGAGGACTAAGGATAAGAAGTCAAAACCTGAATGAAATACAAAGCGGTTATTACCCAAGACATAACATTAACATGGAATTATCAATAAGAGAGTAATAAAAAGTGATAATTAAATCATATATGGTATTAAATATATGAATATTATACTAGGGTATATGTAAAATAAATATAAATTTATTATACAAGAGGTTTTAATGTGTGAAAAAGAATTCAAGACTTTAGGCTAGAGAATTTCATCTCACTTTTTATTTCTGTGAGATACACATCATATTTACCACTCGCTTATTTTGTGTGGTGTATATACTTACATATGAAATATTATATAATTAATTTCATTTATTTAATGTTATTTAAAATTTTAATGTGATTTTATTCTTTCATGGGGATCACGGTTCAAAAGTTACTCATGTAGTAAGGGGATTTGTAGTCTCACTTTTATTTCTATGGAAAAAATGCATTAGACACTGGTTGTTTCTTATAAATGGCGTATATACTTTAAAGGAATATAGTTTATTAGTTTTATCCATAAAATTATGGTATTTTCATATCATTATAATTTTCTTTCTTTCATGGGTCATATTATTCAATTGATTATAAAGTGATGAGTACTGATTTCACAATCACTTAAATATTTTCAATTGTTTTGTTTTATGTATTCATTGGAAAAAATTTATCATCCATGTTAATATTTTCAAAAAATATCATTAAAAAATGTTTTTCTATTATCCTATGTATTTTTAATGTAATTTTTTCCTTTTTTGACTTTTACTACACAGTTTGAAAGGAATATTTTTGTCCTTTTCCAAATAAGATACTTTGTCTCTTTTCCAAAAAAAGTAGAATTTGTTTTTAATTATATGGAATGAACATATTTTTATACTTTCATTAATGCTTAATTCTTTGAATCTTCTCTTAAAATCTTATAATGTTATTTTCAAAGAAAATGTTTTCTTTTAAAATTGCACATCATTTTAAGAAATGAAAATGTTTTTAATGCCGAAAATATATTTTCCTCAATAATTATTTTCATGTGATCTCTCAAAATTATTTTCCATCTAAGATAACATTATTTGATTTTACTTATGTTTTACTAGGGATATGATTGAATGATACCATTATTATTCTATTATTAATGTTATATGTTCGTAAGTGGAATAATATTTATGAAACCCATTTCTTTTCAATGAATTATGTTATGATTGAATAATGTTTATGAATCCCATTTCATTCTATGGGTTCTAATATGATGGATGGTTTATGTCATTATGTCACAAAAATATATGGTTTCAATTATATGATGGGTGGGACCTATATCCCTTTCCAATGAATTGGGTAAATATTTATATCCCATGAGTTATAAATGACTGATATGGGATGTGAAATCGGTTCTGTACTACAGGACTTGAACATGAGTAATCTTGGTTCAGTAACACAAGACTAGAAATGGGGTAATATTGGTTTAGTAATAAGGGAATGGAATAAGAGTACTCTTAGTTTAGTAATATAGGACTAGAATGTGAGTAATCTTTTTTTAGTAATACAGGGCTGGAATGGGGAGTGAAATCGATTCAGTAAAGGAAATTTTCCACTATGATGGTCTTGGAAATGAGTCTTAAGTAATATGGAAATAATTTCCTATTCATATGTGTTTTCCATAATTCAATTATTTATGGTAATGTTTTTTGTTTATAATTCATGTGTTATGAATTTATATTATTTATTCTATATCTCAAGATTATAATATTTGATATGAATGTTATAATTTTCAAATGTTATGTTCATATTATTATACCTTTATGTTCAGGTTATGATTTATGTCTCCATTGTTTACTTTTACTGAGCATATGATCTCACCCTTTTTTAATGTTTTATATTCCCTGAGTTATAGATAAAGGTTTTAGGTAGGGATAATAAAGGGAAATATATTTTTGAAAAACACTGAAGATCTATCAGAAAATTAGTGTAATGTATTACATGTTTCCAAAGGAACTAAACTAATAAGGACATTGGGCATGTTGTTGAAATGTATGAAATGTTCCACAAAAATCATGTAATATACTGTATTTAAAGCTTGGTTTTTTATAAAAATCACATATATAAGGAAATATATTTTTTATTTGAAACCTTTTATAACCCATATATTAACAATTTATAATTAAAATCCTTTCTCCATGCTATCACTGCATTTTTTCATTTATTTTTGGTCAAATAGATTTGATCCTTTATATTAATCATGGTTTCATCATCATTATATTGTTAATCATGATGTAATTATGTTATATATTCATTATATATATATATATAGTGTCATCCATAAAAGTTATATATATAAAAATGAATGACACTGTTCATGGAGAGGGTAGTTCGTACATATGCATGAACATTGTTTTAGTTTTTCAGCATATGGAATTAAAGATAGGTAAATAACAATTCAAAATTAAAAAATCAACATAATAGAATATATAAAATATAAATATAATAAATATATTCTTATTACCATCAATGTAAAACCAAAAAGTGTAACAAATCACATCACTTCATGGCGATGGTGGCCCACACGTACACACAAGCTACATTATTGTTTTTCATAAGATTAAATGGTAAGAATATTGATATTTTATTATGATTAAAAAACATAAATATTTTATAAATATAGTATAAAAAAATTATACACATCATAATAACCATTTATAAATATGGTTATGATAAAAGAATTGTGTCTCTATATAGAGATTTTAAGCTCTATGCACACACAAGCGATGTATCAACTTCACATTTTATTTAAAAGAGGGTGGATAATAGTTTATTATTTATCATAATAAAATTTCATTACATCGAGGAAAATTTAGTTTTTATTTTATGATAAATATAATAGATTTATAATATGTAAAATATGAAGTACAAATAAAGTGATCAATTAATATGATTATCTCTTCCTTGAATGATCTCCTTTGGATCTCCTCTTAATGACCATATGTCAGCCTTTTATGGGGACTGGAAACTATAGAAAAAGGCTAGGTATATTTAGAAGATACTTTTCAGGGTGTTTTATGATATATAATGTTTAATTTGGTGTAATGAAGATATCATAGGGGTGTCATTTTATAAGGGAGGGAGAGGACACAAAGGGGATTTCATAAAATATTACTATATAATAAATTCATTCTAAAAAATAATTCTTTTAAATGGACATGAATTTATATAAAAAGTTTATAAATTCAAAATAATACCATTCAATGAAATTTATACATGTTGTGGTGTTTTTAATGCTTTATTTCAGATTAAACCATTCATTAATCATTTTTGACCTTAACTCTAGTAACACCTATTTCAATGTTAAAGGGTTATTAATGATACCATAAATGTAAAAGTGTCTCATAAATTTATAATTGTTTATATTTTATACCATATTAAATTTACATGGTTGAATATTTATATTTTTTTTAATTTTAATTAATTTAATAATTTTTTACAAATTAAAAAATATCATTAATATCATTTTTTGAAAAATTCATTTGATTCGTCTTTAAGACACCATGAAATAGATGTAATTATAATATAATATTTTAAAAAATCACTAATATTTAATATTCAACTATAAAATTCATGGATCACTATCATTATAATTTTATTAGGTTTAATATTTTATAAAATCATTTATTCTATTTTTCTATTATTTGAGGAAACAATATATTGGTGTTGTGTCAACATTCAAGGTAATTATACTATAAAAAATAATAATAAATAAATTTCCATCATGAAAATATTTTCATTACACACAATATGACCCTTATTATTTTATTACCACTATCTTTTGTCCCAATGTGAACTCATAAGAGATATTTAAACGATAGAGAGTGACATTTTATATATTTTTTTAAATTAAATGTGATATAGGTCATTTTTATAGAAATGTTTCTATTAAAAAATTTAAATTTGAGAATAAGTTTAAAATTGTTGAAATATATTTATCCTATTTGAAATATGATTATAAAATAACGACCATAAAACTAATTTTTACCCTACGTTTTACAAGTTCACCCTTTTTGAGGTAACAAATTCTATCACAGTTACTATTCATAATGACTAAAAATAAAATGTGGCCTATTTACCAAATTGGAAATCCTGATTCCAAATATGGAATCAATTTTTACATTTCAATTTCTATAAGTGGTATGAATCATTTTAAAATAAGTGCACAAATCATGTCAAAATAAATGTTTGAGTAAAATAATATTTTTAACATAAAACAAGATTAATTTCTATCAAATGCCTAGAAAAAAAATTGAATTATTGTTAAATTTATTTATCTAATATATAATATATAAATTTCAATAAAATAATTCACTAATAATTATTAATTTAATTTATTATGATAAAAAGACATTATGTGTGTATAAATATGTTTTTAGGAAAACATCACTATTATATTCAAATAGATTTTATTTTCATTTATAATTATTTAAAAACCAAATAAGCCATTTTATACATATATAAAACATACTGTTTTCATAATATATTTATTCTTATTCATACACACTAATCAACCGAACAAGAAAAAAATGGCACGTTAAAAAAATAATAATTTAAATGTATATCGAGGTTCATTTAAAATATGTGTTGCATGTATCTCATGCAATCGAATAAATTTAATTTATATGAAATTAAATATATCCTAAAATAATGTATTTTAATATTCTACCCACTTTAAAATGAATTTATCTCTTTAAATTCCATTAATCTTATACAATCAAATATGGATATATATTTTTCATCACATCCTTAGATTCCCATGTAGCTTATTCAAATTGCTAATTTATCTAGAGATAATTAACCAGGTGAGTGGTCACATTATATAGAAATTTATCATTAAGAGAAATTTTTACAAATTTTTATTCTTTATTGAAATGATCATGATCTAGTGGGATGACCACCAAGATTTGTACATTTGAAAGATTGGGTATATACTTCATCTGTATAGATAAAAGAAACACATCATGAACCTAAGAGTGGTTCAGTGGAATATTAAAGGGATTATCAACCATCCCTACTCAAAAAAATTCCTGGAAAGGGAAAAATATACAATGGTCTTAGTTTTATATTCTTTATAAATCTCATAAGCTTTTTTCCAATAAAAAAATCAAATAAAAACCATCTCACAAACGTCAAATTCTAGATCACAATAAATATTGTTAGCATGAAATTTCGATAAACTCTTAGCTGCCTTGATGTGATAATGAATGGATCTAAAATAATTTTTCATTTACCTATCTATATCAGGTCCTAATAGCTTTCATTTCAAACTTTATCCTAGAAAATTGGATTTCCACACTTTTTCCATAGATAGATTCATAATTATCAATCTGAATGTTTGATTGATGTAAATATTTATAAGAAAATTATTTAAGGGTAATGTGTTAATCCCAACCAATATTGAAATCCATAGAACATGATCTCAATATATCATCAAGTGATTTAATGGTTCCCTAATAAAAAAAATTTATATAAGGATGATAAATCTTACTGAAACTCAATATTGAATCGAGATCCTTTGGAAGAAATATCCAAAACATCAAGGTAAACCATATATACTAAACAGATACAGTATAATTTGATATTGTATGTAACCATAATAATTCATTATTCTATATCATACCAAGTTTATCTATAGAAAATATTCTTTAATGGAAATTTAGTGTGCTGACTTCATATGGTGATCGACTAACCCCAAAAACTATTATAACCTTTAGAAGTTTTGGGGTTTACAATGAATAAATTAATGGATATGATTTCCTATTACCAAATTTTTGTGTGTAATTCTTGTAACATCACCTTATAATTCTATCTCTCAGCCTTAAATTTTTTTACATTTTCAGAACCGAGATATATGATCTAAAATATCACCCTTTATTATATCACATCATAAATACTCTTTTATTTATATATACATCCTTATATTCATAGGATGAATAGATAATGATAATCTATGAGCCTAATCTAAGAGCTCTATCAAATATGGTCTCGATAGAACATATACACAGTTCTTGAAACATATCATTCCATCACAATCATGATTGTAATTAGGAATATTTCTAACCTTCTTCTGTAGTCCCATATATTCATCCATTGGATCTTTAATCCTCATATTGATATATGAATGCAAAATCACTTGATCATGACTTTATTTCTCCCCATCCATTAATATTTATAGATCCATATTTCAAAAATATAGAAATATTAGATCTTTTTTAATCCTCATCAATGACATGCTAGCATTATCCATTCAACTCAACTAATCAACCACCTTGTACTCTTTCCTAGGGTGGTAATGTGTTGATAGGTCATAATATTTAATCATTTATAACCATATTCTTTTTATAATATTAAAATATTTATGAGGGAATTTATATATTAATTTTTTTTGATTAGTATACATGTCACACCTTTCTCCATAAATATAATGGTTTCATATCATTATGGAAAATTTCCGCAATTAACCTCAAATCATGTGATAATTACTTTTTTTCATTAAACTTCAATTATCATGAGGTATAATCTATCACCAAATTATTCATTATAGGAATTATTCCTAGTCATTTCTTTAAAAACCCATTATAAAACATAAACCCTTATCCACCATTGGGTAATGTAATAGTAGGTTCCTATGACTAAACTTCACTTTTGTTCCTTAAAATTTTCCACACATTCACCTATCAACAAAGATTATATCCCATTTAATTTATATTTATGTGAGTATCATAAATTCAGGATAAATTTTGAAATAATCAATGATAGTATTATTCTAAATTAATAAAACATCAAATCTCAATCGCAATGGTCATTCTAAGCCAATGTTCAGTAACATTATTCCTTGATGGATCCACTGGCATACCCTATCTTGAGATTATATAAACCAAAAATGAATTTTTTTAAAAGAATATATAATTTTTAAATTTTGAATGTATATTTTCATTCCTTAGGGTATTTAGTAAAATCCTTAATTGATATTCATGCTGTGTATTTCTATTTTAATATATAAAAATATTATCTACATTGATCACCAAAACTAATCAATATAATATCTAAAAACAATAATCATTAATTCTATGAAATATGGTGGAATTATAAAGACCAAACTACATCAATGTGTATTCATAATTTCTATACCTTGTATGTAATGATTTCATGGATATATCCTCCTTTTTGACCCTTAATTTATGATATATAGAACAAATATTAATTAAGTATAACTATTTATCTCTACAATGTTGATCAATAAATTCATCGACACGAGGAAAAGATTACTTATTATTGATTGTGATATTGTTTACTTCACAATAATTATTGAAAATTTGAATTGATATAGATTTCATCTTAATAAAATGAATAGTTTCACCTAATGGTAGTTCACTTGGATGAAAAAATTCCTTGTTGATAATATCTTGAACATTCTTCTTCAATTCATAAAAACTCAATTTGGTTAATTATATATGGAAAATTTGAAATAGGTGTAGCACTAAGTATGAGTTATATTGAGAAAACATCTTCAATATTAATTATAATAATAGGAATCTTTTTCAGAAAGACATCAATAAATTCTCTCACAAAGCCAGATCATTAATGTTTTGTTTCTTCCCATCCATCATAGACAAACACACATTTTGAATATTAATCAAGAGACATACCTTGGATGTGATTTCTATTAGATGTTCATATTTACCATTTCACTAATATAAAATCATTGGTTGGCTTGGAATATGAAACATGACTTCCATTTATCTAAAATTGATGAAGGATTTATATAGATAATGTCAATAAATGACAAAGATAACATAAAATCCAACCAAAGGGAGATTAAACTGATTTATAGGAAGAACATTCCAAAAACAATTAAGTGAAGAATAATCATAGACTTGATATGTGTCATCACACAATTAGGAATTTCCACTAGTAATTCAATATGTAGTTTTCAGGTTGGTATTTTTAAACACATAGAGAATTCATAAAATATAAAAGAGTGGGTAGATCTATATTCAAATAAGAACTTAATATTTCTGGAGTGGATTGTGAGTGTACCTTTCACCGAGTCATCAAAGTACCCACTTTTGAATATAGTGATCACATGAGATTTTATTTTATCTCTTGGATTAATATGTTTTTGATGTAGATCATAATCATTAACATTCGTATTTAATCCCTTGTATCTATAATTCCCATAATCATTGGATTTGAAATAATGGAATATGGGAGGTGAATTATATGGATCATTCTCTATATTATCAATATTAGTTATCTTATTTACATCAATTTAGAATTCAATTGACTGATTCCTTCACCTTATAAATATAAATCAGTTTCTATTCCCTATAATAATATTTTCTCCATGTTTCCTTCTACACTTCATGCATAAAGGAATGATCATATTCTCCTCTACATGTTTTATAGTGTTTCCATTGAGTTCAATATTTATTTTATTATTAATACCATGAGGTTGATGAGAAACTCCAATATACTTTTCTACCTTGATAAAAAATAAAATGATTTCTTTATTGATAATAAAGTCCCTAATGTATAAAGACCTTCAGGTACTTAGTTTTAATCCATTGAATAATCTATCAAGCAGAAATTTAGTTTTTTCTAATAATACCAAAAAATTACCACATCAGGATTGAAAAAATTTCTTTATTGGTACCAAAAGATTCATCATCACTCTACTTTATATAAAGGAATTTATTCTCAATTTTCATGTTAAGAATATGAGGAATGTACTTTTTGAGAAATAAGATCATAACATTATCCCACTATATGGAGTTAATTTCATCTTCCTGTCTCAAATTATTTATAAGGGTTTATAATTGAACTATATAGCCTTCTAGATGATAGATTGAAAAAATGAATTGTTCATTATACTAACATTAGTGAACAGAAAATACGTATTCAATGGTACTGATCCATTTTTTAGTAAGTTTTGGATCTATTGACCCAGTAAAATAAGGTGAGTGTTACCTCCTTAAGGAATTACTATAAGTTTGTTCAATACTCTTCTTTTTTGGATGTTAAGAATGATTCATAGATTTATAATTTTACATAATCATATAAAAAATATTTTATATTCTAGATCTCATAATATTTATTTACATGTGAGGATCATTAATGAATTTTATGTCACACTGATTATTAACACAGATCCATTAGGTTCTATTCATTGACCATAACAAAAAACAATAGTGTGAGAAAAAATAATCAATGTGGAAAACCATATATTTATGAAAAATTAATTATAGGATGTATAAATAATGACACATTATTTTCAATATATAACACCTTATGTTTTACCTAAGTAGTTGAATAATTATTATAGATTCAAACCTTTCATTATTTTTTGAAATGGAATTATGAATTAACAAAATAATATCCCCTAAGAGTGTTAAACCTAGTTTAAAGTAAGTGAAAACTCATTATTTAATCGAGTAATTGTGAATATATAATTAAATAAATATTTTGGGATTATTAAACCTAGAAGAATATATTCCAAAATCACATCCACATGTAGTATTTAGAAGTGTAATTTTTTCAAGTAAAACCACAATCTACTATTTACCATAACATAGGATGTTCTCGTATACTTAAAATTAACTTTTTCATTATTAGTAATGTTTTATCATCCCGATTACCAAAGGATAAATAAACCTTAATTTTATACCAACTATTGTAACCCATAATTTTCATAGATAGATATTACACATTATTTGGTGAATATTCAATAATAACATAATGATCTTTGTTATAATTGTATAGGTATAGTATCTTTAGAAACATTGATACATAAAAAACTAGTTCATAACTAAACCACATCATCTAATAATAAGTTCTTTTTATGTAACACCCTTAATTGAATTTTCATACTCAATACCATTATTCATAACCTGTTGAAATGAATCATAAGAATCAGTGGCCTCAGATTCTTAGGATTGGTAAAGAAGGAAGATATCAAGTATCACTTAAACATAACATGAGAAAAATGGTATGCAAACAAGTTCATAAAATTTAAAAACTATACCCAATATATCATAGATCATAATCTTGATCCATGAATAAATATTGATAGATAAATTAATCATAAAGTAATAAAATAACATGATCTATGAGATCAAAATAATGGCATAAATTCTATATTTGTGGTAAACAAATATGAATAGCAAATCATTTCCTTAGTATTTAATGAAAATTTACAAGATCTTCATAGTTTAAGATTTTACACACGATTTTAATGTTTTACTCCCAAGACTATCATAGTGGAAAAGGTCCCTTACTAAACTAGGTTCATGCCCAATTCAAATCCTACTTATATAATGATATATCCATCATTATGTAATGAGTTTGAGGGAAATAAAATTATTTTCTCACCAACCACACAATGAAAATAATGAATATATATCCCAAAAGAACATAAAAAATTCATTATATTATAATATGTGATAAAGAATAAGGTTTTATAAACATTTAATCATAGCATAACTATTGTAAATGATATAGTTTTTATAAACATTTCATCAATTAGTAAATGCATAATCCAAGGAAAATGTATTTTATTCATACACATCGAGTAATCATAATCATAATCTTTATAGGTAATGTATAAGGATTTTATTACTGGATCATATCCACATTAAAACTTATACAACATCAAAATATTTCATCTTATATGAAAAATGTATTTAAAAGATCAATTGAAACATTTCATGGGGAAAAAACTCTTTTCTCATTGCAACCACATATTGGAAATAAAAAAATATACCAAATAATTAAGAATGGAATTTATTTAAAGGAAAAATGATTAATTTTAAAGTAGTAAACAAATAATTTAGTTTTCAAAAATGCTAGAAATTTTTTTATTGTCATATAAGTTAAAACAAAACATTCTTTCATACCTCTGAAAAAAATTCAAAATGTTACATGTTTAGAAAATTATAAGAATATTTCAATTAAACTATTTTTTAAAAGTTAAATCATTGGAAAAAATACTTTAAACAATCATTTTAAATTAGTGAGATCATTTTTTTATAATATTTTTAGAAATCATAGACATGGATTGAAAGGATTTTTGACCAAAAAAAGAAATCAAGTTAGTTTTCTATAATAACATTCATTGGGAATCATTACAACATGAGGAAAGGAATATAAAAATAATAAAAAAATTATTATTTATAAAAAATATGAGTTTATGAAAATTAATAATATTTTTGAGAGGTATATCATGAAATTTTATCAGGAGAAATATATTCATAAACAATCCCGAAAAAAATAAAATTGTAACATGAAAAACATTATTATGATTGAAATTATATGTATATATTTGAACATAATATATAATAAATATATAATTATTATATATATATATATATTCAAGAATAATAATAATTTATTTCATTCTATATATGATTTAGTTGTAATATTTTATCACCCCTTTATAAACAAATCATTATTAAAATCACTGTTACAGGAATAACTGCATCATTTTTCATGTATATTTTGGCTTGTTAGTTTCAATACATATATGTTTATCATCATTCCATCATCATTATAATTTTAATAATTATATTAATACCCTATATATTAATTATATACATAATTATATTTATCCATAAAAGTTATATATAGAAAAAATTACACCATTCATGGAGATGGTAAGTCATACATACATATGAACTCTTATTTCAATTTTATATAGTTGGAATTAAAGGAAGATAAATAATAATTAACATTTATAGAATAATTATCATACCACATAAATTAATAAAATATATACTTATTACTATCCATGTAAAACAAAACTTAAAAATGAATCACAACGCTCCATGGTGGTGGTAGTTTGCTTGTAGGCACGAGTGATGTTATAATTTTAAAATGAATTTAAAGGTATAAAGGTAGATATGATTTTATCATTCCAAAAGAATAATTATTTTATCAATATAAAATATAAAAACTATACCCATAAAAATACACGGGTTTCCCTTGTAAGTGTTGTACCACTAAAAATGGAGGTTTGAATCAATTTTTTTTAAAAAAAAATTATTTATTTTTAAATTCAACTTTGTAGTACTATTAGAATATAATCCTATCCTATTATTTCTAAAACTATCCCAAATTCAGTAAAAATAAATATAACACAAATAAAATATTTTTACAGGTTTTGGTCTCAATGTGAGACTACTCCTTGTTGGGATTGGTCAGACACCCAAATTAATGATTCTCAATGATAATAAAAATAGATCACAAAAAAGAAAAATTTCAGTAGAATAGAGTCATACTATTATTTATATATAACCACAATAATAAAAAATTACCTATTCCTAAATAAAAAATTAACACTAAAATTAATAGAACAACCACTTCTTAATGTTTCATCCTCATAAAATTTTTAATGAAGATGTTTAATTTGAACCATCAAGATAATTCAAATAGAAAATGTTCACTTATTCAAGATTACTAAAAATGACTATATTAGATATTGTAAACTGCCTTCTTTATAACTTTCATTTCGACTTCTCACGTCTCAATTTCACTTCATTTGGTAAATTATTACTATTTTATTTACACTCTTATAAAATATTCTCTTTGTACTATTTTTCAACACTGTAATATCCAGAAAATTACTCTATGTTTTTAATTAAACTATTATTTTTTAATTAATGTTTTTTAAAAAAAACATAGAATAAATTAAATATTAATATTTTATTATAATATGTTTATAAATACTATTACATCTTGAAATAGTAAAAGAAAAAACATACTAGAAACTATCAAAAAATTATTTTATTATTTTAAAAGGTTAAATTTAGTCTACAACAATTCCTATAATTAATCAAAATTTTACAATTGGAAGACTAATTGAGAACAAATAATATAAAAGGTAATTAAAATAGTACACTCAATTCGATATAATCAATCCACCCATGAACAACACTATATAAAATAAATTGAGAGATAGTAATACAAAATTAATTCCAGAAAAGATAATAAACCTTGATAGAATCAATGTAAATGATGATGAGTATGAATTAAAGAGTATTTATAGTTAAATATGATCAAATACATTTATGTTTTCCACTATCTTTTTTGGATTACGTTATGATCATTTGTCAATAAATTATTTGGTCATTATCTTTTTGGTTATATAGAAACTTTTAAATGTTTGTCAAAATTATTTAATGATATAATCAAACTGTATTACTTTATATGAATATAAAAAACATTCTATTAAAATATTTTTATAAGGAAGTTTTAAATAAAATTTTATTTCATCTATTAATATTATAAAATTATTTCTAAACGATTATATATTTTTATTAATTCCAAAGTAATTTGTTAATGATTTGAATGATTTCTTTTAAATTAAATAATTTTTTTATTAAAATAATTATTTATTTAAAAATAAAAATTATCATATTAGAAAATATTTTTTAAAAAATAAACCTCATATGTTTACTTAGAGTGTTAAAATTATAATAGGTTGATTTTTTGAAAATTTCATGCCAAAAATAATTTTTTGTGAAAAATTTAAAATTGTCATCATAAAAATAACTGTGATTTTTCGACATCATCATTATATTCGCATGGATAAAAAATTATCTACCATTTTATTTAATAAAAATATAATTTTTTATGTATAAAAATAATTTCAAGAATTTTTTTTAATTTATAAATTTATATCATTCATTTTGGAACCAAAACTTTGAATTTTAAAGATAAAATTTATTTTTAATTTTTGTGGCATATTTTGGTGGTTTGGAAGTTATATATTAGTTTAAGGAGGTATAGAATGACCAAACATGATCTACCACCCTTAAATAGTTTTTAAATATGGTTTTAATTGATTTTTTATCTAAACTGGATGGTGTATATTGTGAAATAACCAATATTTAATTACATAAAACCCACATATCCTCCTATTTAAATACCTCCATTTCTCCCTCCTCTCCACTCCAAAATTGAAAATATATGATGTTATGAAAATTAAATGTCTCTAAACATACTGTAATGTGTTATTAAGGTGTCTTTAATGTTACAGGGTATAACATCCTATGTTTTTAAAAATAAATACTATGATTGATAGCATATAAGATACGCCATATCAAGCTTAAACAAATAATTAAATAATGTTATTTAAATGTTAACATTATAACATAGCCATTAGAATGGTGTTAATGATCGAAATTAACTAAATTATAAAAATATGGTTTAAACTTGTATATAAAATTAATTATTTTGTGAATAATTAATTATAAATAAAAATTAATATTTTTTAAAATAATAGGAAATTATTTTTGAAAGACTATTTAAATATGAAAAAGTGTTTTTTATACCAATAAGTTAATAAATCACTATTTTTATTAAATTAATAAAATAAAGGTGAAATATATTAAATTTTATGTTTAAAATTTGTCTTATTTATTTTCTAGACATGATATAAGAACAAATAGAATTTCAAGAATAAACAAAGTATTTTTCAAAAAAGGTAGTTTTGCCACCTCTTGCTAGAGAACCCATTTTAAATATATTTTTTGACCCTTTTATAAGTTAAATTTGAAAAAATAAGCATATTATTTGAATTTTTAGAATAAAAATTTAATTTTGTTGAATTGTTTCTATTTTTCTCAAAAAGAATCATTTTTTAATGAAAAGTGAAAGATACTGCATTTCAAATCAAAATTTCTTTTTTGTCTAATTTTTTATATAGTTATATTATCCTTATATTTGGTTTAAAATTATAGTTAGATTATTTTTATAATTTAATCAAATATAGTTCATTGTAATCAATTTTATATTGGAATTGTATATAAAAACTATGTGAAATTTTGAATGTTTTACTTTAAAAACTCATTTTCTCATTCCATCAACGAGATTATTTTTAAATTAATTTTAGCTACTTATGTGTTTTTAATTTAGAAAAATATACGTACAGGGTTGTAATAACTATGAAATTTATGATCAAATTGGATCAAATTATTTTTTTTGAAATTACGAATAGTAACATTAGTAATTATTTTTATTACCACAATTAAGGATAAATTGGGTAATTAAGGGTAAAAATAATATTATAACTGTTATAAAATCACCCTAAAACTTCGAATAATTCAATTTAATTAGTGTGTTTCAACGAAAGACATCCTTGGGTCTAATTTATACCATCTGGAAGCCACATGGGTGGGAGTAAGACATTTATAATATTATATTCAAAGAGAAGGCAAATTTTGGCACACCATTGTGGTCAACAAGTAATGTATTTTTCATATGGGTTTATGTAAGGGATATGTTCAGATAAAAGTAGTTTTTAGAATATAAAATATTTATATACATAAATTTAATTTATTTATAATTTTTAGTAATTAATAAATTAAATTAAACGTCGACACAATGATGATGCAATAATTGATTCATTAATGAAAGAATAAAATAAATGATATTAAAATGTAAAAATAAATATACTTGATATAAATGATTCCATAAAATAATTTTATGGATGAATTTTACATGTTATGGATTATTTAATCTAGTTTTTCATATATATTATGTTTCTATGATATTTTTAAATAGTCAAATATTGAATAATTTCAAAATTGACAGTAATGATATTTTAAAATATATAATATATTAATAAATGATATAGAATTTATAAAAAACTAATATTCAAAAAAATATTTTTTATAAGTCTTATTATGTCATAAATGTATCATTTATTGGTATCTTGGTATGTTATTGTAATTATATTAACCTTAAAATTTTAAATTACACGGTATCACTCTAAGAAATAATAAGGGTTAAAAAAATGATAAGGATTAAAAAATATTCAAAACTTATCTAACTTTAAATGGATGAAGGTTATTAGAACCAAAATCATTATATATTTTAAATAAATTAATTTAGACCCATTTGGAATATAATATTAATTTAATACTTTGAATAATTCCAAGAGTGCCCCTCCCCTTTCTTACAAAAAGGCACATACTATTCTCAATTATTCAAACTTAAAAAAACCTATTTGGTTTGACCAAGATATACCCAAATCCATTCCTATAATTCCAACCAAAATTATAAAGGCCTTATTTTAGCTAGAACACCAACCTTAGAGTTGTTAATGTCTTAATAAAATGAGATCATCTGAAGAAGAGGCATCATTTTTAATTAATTTTTTCTGTTTTATTTATTATTACACTTCCTTAAAATAATATTACACCATGATGAAATAATAACTACAATTTAATAAATATAATGAGATGTTATTATGTTAATATCATCACATAAATCCATCTCCACTTCCATAAAATGGTAAATAATTAATCATTCATTCCTACTTGTGAATTATCACCTCCATGAACTGTTATATTTCATTTTCCACCACTGTCTCATGATATTGGTTATAATGATGGGTTTAATATTTAAAAATGATATTAATTACATTTTTATCATCATAATATAATAATATATCAATTAATTCCATACTTTCCATATGTATAAAAATGATAACGTCATTCGTGCGTACGTGTGAACTATCACCTCCACGAAACTATGTGATTTGTTTTTAATCACCACTTCACAAGGATAATATATAATTATTATAAAGACCTAGAAATATAATGGAAATTTTTTTCATAATTACTTTGTAATTTTAAGAGTCTGTGGCTTCTGACGGCACTTGATTCTGAGGCCCGGTGTGCCCGAAATCAATTTCCGAAGATTAGCTCGGGTACATTCAGTAAACGAATGAGCGGGCTTTTCTATATTTTGAACCGGTGCTCAGAATTGAAATCTGAGGGCACCGATGAACTCGCAGCACCGATAATTGCTTAAGGGGACCTTTATCGTAGTTGCATTTTAAGCGGGTTGAGATTTATTATTTGGGGAATTAGTTTAAAATGAATAAAATTGTTGAACAATTTTATTTTGTAACCTTGGAAGTTAAACCCTCCCCTGGGAAGTTGTTGGTGGAGCCCACAACCACCCATCTTCCCATGTGTGGTTATATGAGAGGTGAGTCCCACACGGGCCCCAACCTTTCATTTTCCCCAAACTCCCTTAAACCCCCTTCATTAATTTTTTAACTCCTCTTTAATTATGTAACTCTTCCTTTCCTCTCTCTCCCTCTTTAACTATTTCCAACACACCTTAATTAATAATTTGAACCTATTCAAATAATTAATTAAGTTATTTAAATTTTTAAATTTAAATTTTAAGTGTTAATAAAATAATAGGATTTGCCTATTATTTTACTTTAGCACTTGTTGGGTAGGGGGATTTTGAGAGATCTCTTGTGAAGAAGAATAAAAAGAGAATTCCACTTTCGTTTAAGAACGATGCCTCTTCAACGAAGAATGCCAGTTCCAAGAAGATCGACGACGCGCTTCCTTTTCTTCCTCTGCATCAAGGGAGGAAATATAATTGTGGGAAACGTGCCAACGACGATGGTTATTTCCTAACATTGACAGAGTGACAATGCTTTCGGTGTCTACGACAAACGAACCTTATTCGAGGTAGGGGTTATATTCAATTTTAATGGATTAAAATTGTGCCTCGATTCGTCATTGTATATCTTTGATTGTCTCGGCCTATTGTTGTTGCTTAACGTGGAGGGAACAGGCCAAACGAACATGGTCCGATGACCCTCCGCTAGAAATTGATCTTTTTGGAACTGACGATCGGAGGCGGAACACAGAAGAGACCGACGGTGCAAGGGCCGCCGTCCCATAAGCTAGGAAAATCCGCGACCAAGCGGGCCGCAACGGAGAAAGCACGGCGCCGTCGCGCCGTGCCGGGGATGCGGAACCACGACCAGCGTAGGCCGCGATGAAGGAAGCCGGCGCCGTTGCACCGGCTGTGCAGTAGAAACTGCGGCCCGATTTGTGGGCCGCTTCGGCGGAAGGACCGGTCGGCCCATCGGCCGGCCAGGCGAAGGGGAGCCGTGGCGCCAGGAGGGCGCCGTGCTGGAAAACCAGTCGGCCCGTTGGCCGGTTGGGCGGAGCAGATCTGCAGCGCCAGGAGGGTACCGCGCTGGGAGAGCCGCGACACGACATGCGGGCCACTTGCGCCAGAATGCTAGCCTGCCTAGCCAGATCGGTTTGGGAAGTGCGGCGCCGCTTGGTGCTGCCGGTTCGGACAGCTAAGGGGCCACGTCGGTCGGACCGCTCGGCTGGCTGGCCGATCCAGCTAGGCCGTGCACCCAGCCGGGTCATGCCCAGCTGGGCCGCGCCCAGACATGCCGAGTTGGGCCGGGCCGCGCCCAGGCAAGCCGCGCCGGGCCGCGCCCCTTCGGGATGGGCCAAGCCACTTCGGGCCGGGCTGCGCCCCTCGGGCCAGGCTGCTCGACTTACCGGTCTAGTCCGACCCCTTTTCCGGGTCGGAACCACCAAAGACGAGTCGACCCGATCTGTCAGCCCATCGGGTCTAACAGACTGGTCCGGTTTTCACTTAAACATGAATAACATGAAGACCGCGCGTCCGATCGTCGCGCCGTATATAGCACTTGGACCCTCGAAACGAGGAGTTCCATTTGCGCTACTCTACGTGAGTTTTGGACAACTTTGGAAAATGGCTGGGTTTGGAACGAACGTAATTTCATCATGGCCCTCGGAGTAGTAACGCTTATAACTTATGTACTGGACGTCGGATTGACGTGCTGTCGACTATGTTGGATTCCTCTTGGTAAGATGGTTCTTTTGGAATACTTCACCTAAGGTTTGGATGCAGTTGGAGTATGGCCGGGTTGGATTGTACCTGAAATCCAATCGGGCCCCTGGAATAGAAATGCTAATAACTCACAGATCGGGTGTCCGATTGACATGCCGTCTGTTGCGTTGAGACCCCTATGAAGAGGCGATCAGATGAGATACTTCCACGTGAGATTACATGACACTTGGAAGTATCAACTAGTAGCTTATGGATCAGATCCTCCTAGAGACGAGCGTACGGTGTAGAGTAACCTTGTAGCTGGCTGAGACTAGATGACTGCTTGTCCGATTCGTATCAGAGTGACTTGAATAGCCCAACGGGGAGCACTACTGTGTTGGGGTGGCAGACCCATGGTGGAGGATCGGTACTATGTTGGGGCGGCAGACCCGCGATAATCGACAGGAGGAGTACCTCTGTAGGCAAATGGGGGAGCGCTACTGTGTTGGGGTGGCAGACCCATGGTGGGGAGAACTACTGTGTTGGGGTGGCAGACCCGCGGTACTCGATAGAGTAGGAGTACCTCAGTAGTCTAAGGTTAGTGAGTGGAACCTCAGAGTCGTGACAATACTATTGTGCTCGATAGAGGAGGAGTTCTCCAGCAGCCGTGTTTTCGTCATCGTGAATAAAAATCCTGGTTTGAGCTGAGTCAAGGACCTTTGTGTATTCCTCATGATTGAGATGGTTTACATGATAACATAGGTATATGTATGGGAATATACCTAAGTAAAGGTTATCTGTTGATATCTTTCTTTGTGTTTTATCCTTGTTGGATTTAATGAGACCTTGAGGGTCTTGGGGTCCCTACTGAGTATCGTTATTCTCACCCCTGCATGGGCTATGCCCACACCTCGTTGTGTTGGATGCAGATGAAGGAAAACGCTGATGGAGGCTGAGTGTACAAGTAATGGACGGCACCTAGAGGTGGACCTCACGATGAGTCGGTACCTGGAGGTGGACCACACGATGAGTCGGTACCCGGAGGAGGTTGACAGACGAGGGTGCTGAGGGGGCTATCTGTACCTACCCTTCTGGTAGGATCTGCAGTGGATGATCTAGTAGATGCGCTATCTGTACCTACCCTTTTGGTAGGATCTGTGGTGGATGATCCAGGAGCTGCTTGTCACCTTCCAGCTGTTTTGTCTTTTACCTTGTACTTTTCAGTTGGGCTTGTATTTCCGGCCCCTTACTCTCAGCACTACTTTTGTTTTCAGTTTTACTTAGTGTTTGCTTCCGCTTTTACTCTGGTTGAATGTGTTTATGTTTTATAAAGGCAATTCCTTCCCAGTTATACGGATTTATGCCTTTTGGTGCTAGTCGCTAGCCCATGGCCTATGGAAGGCGGGCTTGGGGTAGTCACATCACAGACCCCGAGGATGGGTCGTGAAAAATTGGTATCAGAGGAGTCAGTTCTACCGCATAACTTAGGACTCTGCTATTTTCTTTCTGTGAAGCAATACTGTTAAGGGTACTAAGTGTGGTTTTCAGTTCAGGGAGTCCAGTGTTGGTGCGGGCGGCCGACGTATCCATACACCAGGACCCTGCATTCTGATTTCCGACTCAGTCCACGAAAACACTGATTACGTGTTTGTTTTCAAAAATTTCTTTTAAATCAGCTCAAACCAGGTCAGCACACCAGGTATAGTCTTTTGACCATGTCACATCTGTTTCTTTCAGGATGTCTTCACCCAGTCAGTCAGCATGGGTACCGAGTGTAGAGCACGATGATAGCTCACCGAGTAGTGAGGCCTCACTATAGGGCCCTCTTCTAGTTGAGACACCAACATAGAGTGCATGCCACTTGAGCGCGTTTCACGAGTTTCAGCAACAGAGGCCTCCGAGGTTTCGAGGCGAGTTGGATTTTTAGACGACTGGGCACTGGTTGGAGTTTGTAGCACGAGCTTTCCACAGAGAAGGGACACCCGCTGACTTGATGGTGTACCTAGCTATTAGTCTCTTCCAGGGAGTAGCTGAGAGGTGGTGGAGCCAGATGCTCCAGTTTTGCGACGAGACGACCTTCACCTGGGGAGACTTTGAGAGTTTTTTCTGGGTAGAGTTTATACCAGCAACTCTACATTTTGGGCATGCTCAAGAGTTGATGCCCTTGCTGCAGGGTTTTCCGTCAGTAGCCGAGTCATCTGTAGGTAGTAGACAGATGATGCAGAGGTCCAAGAGGACTAGGCCTACAGGTGGTCGACCGCACGATTCGGGATCGGTAGTGTGGGGCATCCAAGGTGGAGTCAGATCCAGGAATAAAAGGAACGTACAGTGTTTCTCCTACGGAGGTCTTGGTCACATGGAACGTGACTGTCCGAATCACCACATAGTTGATCCATAGGTGTTGAAGGAGCCAGCGAGACAGAAGCAGTGATGGGAGCTTGAGCAACAACTGAACGGTGGACAAGGCAGTGGAGCTCCGGAAGTAGGTTTACAGGAGCTGGACTAGATCTAGGCATGGAGGACTTTGTTATTGGTTCTTTTAGTTTCCATGTTGTTGTGGTTTGAGGTTGTTATGTGTCTTTGTACTTTGAGATGCAGTAATAAAAGAAACTATTATTTGTGACATTTTATTTCCTACCTTTTTGTATAGTTGATACTGAGAGGTACTGGTCAAAAACTATTGACTTGACCCTCAATTTCGAGATTTCTATTGGATGAGACCCAGTAAACTCGCAATGATGCCTACAGTGTGACTCAACCCTTGGAGGCGAGAGTAGCAGTTGGATCTCTTGGTAGTAGTGTCGAGGCCTTACGATGTCGTCTATGGCATGAAATAGTATCGTTCATGTCAGTATTGACTGTATTAGGCAAAGAAAGTGGTTCATATAGGGGATGAGACCATGTTTCTCTTTTCAGCAGAGGATAAATCTCAGAAACTCTTGTAGAACGTAGATGAAGAAGGGTGGAGATGAGTTCTTACAATTGGCTAGTCTCACCCATTGTTAGTTGAGAGAACGATTTACAGTTTTATCTAAACTCAATAGTCTCAGGTGTATCTTCTCTCAGAAGGACATGAACCAGAGACAACAGTGATGGATTGAATTACTCTAGGACCCTGAATTTGAGATAGTTTATACTCATGGGGAGGAGAACGTTGTAGCAGATTCTCTTAGTAGGAGATCAGGAATTCAGCTGTTAGGAGTGGCGAGACAGCAGCTGGTAGCGTTTCAAATATCCTTTGTGGATAGTGATGGAGTCAACACGTGTGAAACCAGAGATGGTTCAGGCTATGATGGAGAAGGTGCAGATCATCCAGGAGGCGATGATGACTTCACAGAGCAGACATAAGTCCTATGCTGATAGGAGACGTAGAACACTGGAGTTCGAGGATGGCAACCACATTTTCTTACGGGTCTCACCTTGACGAGGTCTACGGAGATTTGGCCAGGGTGGCAGGTTATCTCAGTATTTCATCGGACCTTTCCAGGTCCCCAGCAGAGTAGGTGAGGTGGCTTGCCGCCTGGCCTTTCCACCTCAGATGCATCGGGTGCACGACGTCATCCACGTATCTCAACTGAGAAGATGTGTGCACGACCTATCTGTTATCATCGACTATGGAGAGATGGACATCGATGAAGGGACGACTTTCACGGGGTTCCAGTAGAGGTTGAGGATCGACAGGAGCGGGTCCTACGGAGACGGTTGATTCCTCTTGTGCGCTTTCGCTGGCAGCACAGGAAACCTCCAGGAGAGCACATGGGAGCAGGAGGCTCATATGAATGCTCGGTACCTTCTTTAGTTTCCCTAGTTTATGTTATAGCTTTATGGGGACGTAAATACCTGAGGTGGGATTAATTTAAAGACCCTTAAATTTCAAGGAATTTTTTTTCTTAATTACTTTGGAATTTTACGAGTCTTTGGCTTCTGACGACACTTGATTCTGAGGCCCAGTGTGCCCAGAATCAATTACAAAATTTTAGCTCAAGTACGTTCAGTAAACGAACGAGTGGGTTTTTCTATCTTTTGAACTGGTGTTCGGAATTGAAATTTGAGGGCACCGATGAACTCAAAGTGCCGGTAATTGCTTAAGGGGACCTTTACCGTAGTTGCGTTTTAAGTGGGTTAAGATTTATTATTTGGAAAATTAGTTTAAAATAAATAAAATTGTTGAAAAATTTTATTTTGTAACCATGGAAGTTAAACCCTCCCATGGGAAGTATTTGGTGGAGCCCACAACCACCCAACATCCCATGTGTGGTTATATGAGAGGTGGGTCCCACACGATCCCCAACCTTTCATTTTCCCCAAACTCCCTTAAACCCCCTTTATTAATTGTTTAAATCCTCTTTAATTGTGTAACTCTTCCTTTCCTCTCTCTCCCTCTATAAATCTTGACAACAAACCTTCATTAATAATTTGAACCTATTCAAAAAATTAATTAAGTGATTTAAATTTTGAAATTTAAATTGCTAGTGTTAATAAAATAATAGGATTGGCCTATTATTTTACTTTAGCACTTGTTGGTTAGGGGGATTTTGAGAGAGCTCTTGTGAATAAGAAGAAAAATAGAATTCTGATTTCGTTGAAGAACGATGCCTCTTCAACAAATAACGCCGGTTCCACGAAGATTGACGACACGCTTCCTTTTCTTCCTCCGCATCAAGGGAGGAAATATAATCGCGGGAAACTAGCCAACGACGAAAGTTCTTTACCGATGTTGACGGAGTGACAACGCTTTCTACGTCTATGACAAATGAACCTTATTCGAGGTAGGGGTTATGTTCAAATTTAATGGATTAAAATTGTTCCTCGATTTGTCATTGTATATCTTTGATTGTCTCGGCCTATTACTATCGCTTAACGTGGAGGGCGCAGGCTGAACAAACACAGTCCGACGACCCTCTGCTAGAAATTGATCTTTTTAGAACCGACGATCTAAGGCGGAACACAGAAGAGAATGGTGGCGCAAGGGCTTCCGTCGCATAAGCTAGGAAAAGCTGTGGCAGAGAAATCACGGCGCCGTCGCGCCGTGTCGGGGATGCAGAACCGCGGCCAGCATTGGCCGCAGTGAAGGAAGCCGGCGCCATCGCACCCGCTGTGCAGCGGGAACCACAACCTACTTTGCGGGCCGCTTTGGCAGATGGACCGGCTGGCCCGTCGGCCGGATGGGTGAAGGGGAGCCGCGGTGCCAGGTGGGCACTGTGCTGGAAAACCGGCCGACCCATTAGACGGTCGGGTGGAGCAGATCTGCGGTTCCAGGAGGGCGCCGCGCTTGGAGAACTGCGGCCCGCCTTGTGGGCCGCTTGTGCCAGAAGGCTGTCTGGCCTAGCCGAACGGTTTGGGAAGGACGACCCCACTTGGCGTCGTAGGTTCAGATAGCCAAGGGACTGTGCCCCTTGGACCGCTCAGTCGGCTGGCCGAGCCGGCCAGGCCGCGCGCCCATCTGGGCAGCATCGGTCCGGGCCGCGCCCCTCCGGGCCGGGCCGTGCATCTTCAGGCCGGGCCGCACCACTTCGGGTCGGGCCACGCCCCTCGGGCCAGGCTGCTCGACTCACTGGGCCGGTCAGACCCCTTTGCAGGGTCGGACCCTCCAAAACCGAGTCGACCCGACCCGTCAGCCCATCGGGTCTAACGGACCGGGCCCGTTTTCACTTAAACGTGAATAACATGAAGACCAAATGTCCAATCAATGCGCCATCTGCGGCACTAGGACCCTCGTGATGAGGTGGTCCTTTTTCGATACTCTAGGTGAGTTTTGGATGACTTTTGAAAATTTCCAAGTTTGGAATGAAGATAACTTCAACCGGGCCCTCGGAGCAGTAACACGTATAATTTAAGGACCAAACGTCCGATTGAGGTGCCTTCGACTATGTTGGATTCCTCTTGGTGTGAAGGTTCTTTTGGAATACTTCACATAATATTTGGACACAGTTGGAGTATGGCCTGGATGGATTGTACCTAAAATCCAATCGGGCCCCTGGAATGGAAATGCTAGTAACTCACAGACCTGACGTCCGATTGACACGCCGTCTGTTGCGTTAAGACCCCTATGATGAGGCGGTCCCATGAGATACTTCCAAGTGAGATTATGTGACACTTGGAAGTATCGACTAGTAACTCGTGGAGCGGATCCTCTCGGAGACGAGCGTACGGAGTACGGTGACCTTGTAGCTGGCTGAGACCTGATGAATGTTTGTCCGATTTGTATCAGAGTGACTTGAATAGCCTAGTGGGGAGAACTACTGTGTTGGGGTGGCAGACCCATGGCAGAGGAGCTCTACTGTGTTGGGGCGGTAGACCTGTGGTACTCGAAAGGAGGAGAACCTCTATAGGCTAGTAGGGGGAGCGCTACTGTGTTGGGGCAGCAGACCCATAGCGGGGGGCACTACTGTGTTGGGGTGGAAGACCCGTGGTAATCGACATTGGAGGAGTACCTCAACAGTCTAAGGCTAGTGAGTGGCACCTCAGAGTCATGACAGGACTACTGCACTCGACAGAGGAGGAGTTCTTCATCAGTTGTGTTTTCATCATCGTGAATAAAAATCCTGGTTTGAGCTGAGTCAATGACCTTTGTGTATTCCTCATGATTGAGATGAGTTAATTGATAACTTAGGTATATGTATGGGCATATAACTAAGTAAAGGTTATCTGTTGAGATCTTTCATTGTGCTTTATCCTTGTTGGATTTAGTGAGACCGTGAGGGTCTCGGGGTCCCTACTGAGTATCATTATTCTCATCCCTACACGGGCTATGCCCGCACCTCATTGTGTTGGATGCAGATGATAGACAATGCTGACGGAGGCTGAGTGTACGAGGATTGGATGACACTTGGAGGTGGACCTCACGATGAGTCGGTACCCGGAGGTGGACCACACGATGAGTCAGTACCCAGAGGAAGTTGACAGACGAGGGAGCTGAGGGGGATATCTGTACCTTCACTTAAGGTAGGATATGTCGGGGACGATCTAAGAGGTGCGCTATATGTACCTACCCTTTAGGTTGGATCCGTGGTGGAAGATCCAGGAGCTTCTTGTCACCTTCCAGCTGTTTTGTCTTTTACTTTTTACTTTTCCGTTGGGCTTGTATTTCCAGCCCCTTACTCTCAGCACTACTTTTGTTTTCAGTTTTACTTAGTGTTTGCTTCCTCTTGTACTCTGGTTGAATGTGTTTAGGTTTTATAATGGAAATTCCTTCACAATTATAGGGATTTATGCCTTTTGGTGCTAGTCTCCAGCCCCGGGCCTATGGAAGGAGGGCTTGGGGTAGTCACGACACGGGCCCAGAGGACGAGTCATGACAATTATATTTAAATTAGTAAAATTATATTAATGATAGAATTCTAATTATGGTGGGATAAAATAATATTTCCCTTCTTTCCATATTGATCATTGAAAAATGAAAACATTACTCATGTGTACATACAACTTACCGCCTCCATGATTGTAACATTGTTCATTTTTCATATCATATTTAATGGATGGATTTAAAATTATAATTTATGTAAAAATGTGATATTTATTTCATGAATATTATCCTGGATGTTATGGAATAATGACCACTTTTACTATTGATATCATACCAAATTCATATTTGACTCATGTACCAAATTTCTTCAAAACATTCGACCTGAAATTACATAATTAAGTAATTTTTATAACATGGTAATAAGTTATATAACAGTAATAATAAACTTAAATAAGGTTCTCAAAAAATTAAATAATTAACTTAAGTTTATTATTTAGGAATATGAAGATTGTACGTGATGAGTTGGACTCGAGGTAATGAATTTCATATCAATCTCCTTTCATTGAGGCATTTCTTGATGATATGAACATTTATTCATTTATAAGGTGTTTATATAGCTAGTATGAAATTTAATATCCATATTTTATCTATAATAATGTTATTTTATGTTTTGGTAAATGTATTCTATCACTGCGATTATGATTTAAATGTTCAATGTCATATGGGAAACCTTGAATGTTTAAAAACTTAATAATCAAATAATTTCCTCTATGTTATTATTCTTTATAATATTTTTCATATTTATTTATATGGATATAAAATTAATATTAAATAAATTTTATGTCTATTTTTAATTTATTTCAATGGTTTTCAAAAATTAATCTTTTTATATTTTCCATAAGCAACTTTTGACTTTCTTTTAAAAACCTCTTTAAAAGTTACTCTTTCAACTATTTTTACAAAATCCAAAAGGAATGTTTTTTAACTTATAATGCATGAATTTAATTTCATAATTTTATGTCACTTTACTATTTTTATGATTATTTTACATGTTTACATTTTATTTTCAAAAAATGTGTTTTCATTTATGAGTGTACGACGTTGTAAAAATGAAATGCGATTTTAATGTTGAAATATTATTTTTCTTTTATGCATGTTTTATATGTTATGATTATGTTATTGTTATTGGGAATAGTTTATGAATATGGTTTGTTCCATGATAAATCTAAATTGTGTGAGCCCCTGATAGCTCTCCAATGAATTTTCTAATGATATGGAGTTAAATGATTGGGTTTCTCCTAAAATATTTAGGAAATATACCACAGTGGGTATTCCAAATGTGACCATGAATGTTAAACCCTTTGTATCCATGAAAGATAAAATCTTATAGTGATATGGATGACACAATTTAACATTATGATTTATGTTCTCTATAATATTTTAGATGAATCTTATGATTTCAAGATTTAATCAAAAGAGATTATGTTTTATGGGTGAAAAGTATAACTTTCTGAAAATGGTATCATAAGTATCTTGGACTAATGGTTTATTTTCTTCCTTTATATCCCTTATGATCTTCTTGTTCTCATACAAATTTTTACAATGGTTTTCAAATGTATTAATATTGGTAAGGACAAAGAATATTTCATGATGAAATAATTAAAAATGTGTGTCGAAAAGAAGTTTTTTTAAAGGGTTTCTTTAGCTAGAAAAGGTGGATACTAAGTATGACTATACACAAGTAATGTATGGGTGTACATTATAAGATTTTATTACTAATTATCCATAAATATAAACTGAAATGATCATTGAATGTGAATTATAGTTCAAAAACACTAGAATAAGTTATTTTTAAGGCTATGTCCTTACAGTTGATATTATAGGATATTTTAGACAACTTTGGAAATCAGGATGTTTTATTAAGAGTTAGGGTATCATAATGAGTTTATGATTTTATGGTTTATAATAATTTAAATGTCTTGGAAAAACCTTTTGAGGCTTTATTTTTTGAAATTTTAAGGTTTCTAAGGATATTTTTAGAGACATTCATTTTTGAGGTAATTATGGTTTATTACTTTTTAGGATGAAACATTAAAGGTATTATATAACCTTTGAGGTTAAAAAATGTTATAGTTATTTTTTTAGGATTTTATAATATTTTTTTAATTTTATAATAATTATAAAGTTTTATAAATAGGATATCCTGCAGGATGAGTGAAAACCTGTCACATTTAGTAAGGCCATGAGAATCAAACCGACAACTGAAGGGCGACATGGGTGCATCACCTACCACTAGACCATGTGAAGTCTGGGTTATTATTAATTTTTATTTTTAGTTAAATTATTTTATTGAATAATAATAAGTTTATTTTGGGATGAATTTTTTATCATATTTGAAAAAGGATTTGGGGATTAAGTGATTAGTGTAATTTTGGAAGACATTCACTATTTTTGAAATCCTATATAATCAAGGTAAATATAATACTATGGTATTTTATTTGAGAGAAAATGGTTGAATTAAATTTTTGAATAATACATGATTTAATTATGTACTTATGGGGATTTTGGTTACTTATGGATGTAGTTTTCATATCTTGAAGATTACTTTGGAAATTACAATTTTTTGTATGAGACATTAAGAGTGATTGATGTCATTTGGAGATAAATGTTAAAATTTATCTGGGAAGACTATGTTATAAAATACATCTATATTTTGGGTTTAAATCATTTTTTGGATTATTTTTAGGAATTTTAAAGACAATTATTTGATGAATGGTCTATGTTGAACTTTGGGTATCACCATTGAATTTTGGAGATTAAAAGTAGTTTTTCATCATATAATTATTTATTGTTTTTGGAGAATTATTTTATATTATCTTAACCATATAGATTTTTGTTAATTTTTAAATTGTTTAGAAATAAATAGTTAATATTTTTTGTTTTATTTTATTATATATAAGTTGATCCTAGTGCTTCAGGCGTGAAAAATTCATCGTAAATACACATCATTTGGAAAAAAAGATCAGTTTTGGTAGAAATTGATAAATGTTTGAGGCTTTAAATTTCAAGTTAGTATATTTAATTTTATTCTTTGTAAAATTAGTAAAATAATTCCTTAAATTTATAAAAAAGCTTTTGAAACAAAAAACAACATCTGTTTACTTTTCTTTCTAAGAAATCAGTGTCTTTTTAACCTATTATGGATGTATGGTTTTTTGATTGTTTAATTTCTCATAAACATGTTCTATATCACCCTCCATAGGTACATGATAGTTAGTTTTTTATTTTATATCAATATTTTCCTATATGTAACCCTAGTATGTGTTATCTCATGTAACCTTCATACTTACCTTTCATTAATTTAAAGTGGAAGTATTATTATTCATTTTTTCATTGTGGGATTCAAACAAAGGTATTTTAAAAAGTCAAAACCCTAATTTTTTTAATCTGAGTTCCAATTGTTATGAATAAATTTATTGGGGGGGGGGGGTAGAATATAACACCTTGAGTTTAAAAAATATATATTTTGATTGACAACGTACACGATACACCATATCAAGATAAAAAAAATTAAATAATGTTATTTAAATGAGACCATCATAACCTAGCCATTATAATGGAGGGAATGAAAAGTATTAACTTAATTATGAAAATATTTCTTACACATGTATATATAATTAATTATTTTTTGAATAATTAATTATAAATTAATGTAAATATTTTTTAAAATAAGAGTAAATGTTTTTCTGAAAAACTATTCACATGTGAACAAGTGTGTTTTATACCAATAAGTTAATTAATCACCCTTGTTTGATTATATATATTAAATATATTTAATTTATTGTTTAATATTCTTCTTATGTATTTTAGAGACATGATATAAGAATAAATACAATTTTAATAATAAAAGAATATTTTCTCAAAAAGGTAGTTATGCTGACCTTTTATGGAAAACCAATTTAAAATATTTTTTTTGACAATTTTATAAGTTTTATTTTTCAAAGTAAACTTCTTAATTGAAATTGGAGTATCAAAATTTACTTTATTTGAATTTTTGGTATTTTTATGATAAGAATATTTTTTTAATGAGTAGTGGAAAATACTACATTTTAATTCCAAACTTATTTTTCATATAATTTTTTATATTGTTATATTATTTTTTTAATTTGTTTTAATTTATACTTAGATTATGTTTTTATCATTTAATCCAATTTTGGTCATTTTAGTCAATTTTATATTGAAATTGGATATCAAAACTATGTGATCTTTTGAATGTTTTACTTTAAAAACTAGTTTTCCCATTTCATCAATGGGATTAATTTTAAATTACTTTTAGCCACTTCTATGTTTTTAATTTTAAAAAATAAAAATAAATGGTTATAATCAGTATGAAACTTAATTTTTGAATATTATGAATAGTAACTGTAGTTATTATCTTTATTACCACAGTTAAGGGTAAATCTGGTAATTAATGGTAAAAATAATATTATAAATAATATAAAATCATAATAAAACTTATTCTAATTTCATTGTATGAGTTTTTTTCTACAAAAAAATTATTTATGTTGAATATATACTCATTTTAAGGCACTTGTGTGTTAATAAGACATTTATAATATTTTATTCAAAGAGAAGACAAAATTTGTTACACCCTTGTTTTCAATAAGTAATGTATTTTTCATATGGGGTTATATAAGGGAAATATTCAATTATAAATATTAATTATAAATATAAAATATTTATCTATATCATGATACTTTATTTATAATTTTTAGGAAATATAAATTTGAATAAAATTGTGACACAATGATGATGCATTAATTGATTCATTAATGGAAAATCAGATAAATGATATTAAAAATGTTAAAATAAATATATTTTTTAATAATTTATGTCATAAATGAATTTTTGGGTGACTTTTACATGTTAGGTATGCGTTGAAGGAGTTTTGTTTAATATATCAAGTTTCTATGATATTTTTAAAAAGTCAAATATTGAATAGTGTCAAAATTAACAATAAAGATTTTTTAAAATATAAAATCTTTTAATAAATAATATTGAATTTATAAAATTATAATATTATTCCAAATAGTTTTGATAAGTCTTATAAAATTTTAAATTTCTCATTTATTGTTCTTTTGTCTTATTATTGTAATTATATTAACCCTTAAAGTATAAATTACATGATATGAAGGTAAGAATTAATAAGGGTTAAAACAAAAAGAAAAGGACTAAAAAATAGACAAAACTTATATAATTTTAATTTTCAGAAGTGTATTCAACAAAATATTATCATATATTTTAAATATATCAAATTTTACCCATTTTTAATAGAATATTAATTTATATTAATTTAATATTTTGAATAATTCCAAGAGTGACCCTCCCCTCTCCTATAAAAGGGAACTCATTATAATCTATTATTAACATATAAAAACCTATTTAGTTTAACCAATATATTCAAACATACCTTCCTTGAATCAATAAAAGTATTATTAGGCCTTATTTTAGGCATAAAACCCACCTTAGATGTTATAAACTGTTAATCAATGGATATCATCGGAAGAAGATGTATCATTTTTAATTAAGTGTTTCAATTTTAGTACTTCTTCCACTTACTTAAAATCATATTACACCATGATGAAATAATAACTATAATATATTCAAAATAGTGAGATATTATTATTTCATTATCATCACCTATATCCATCTACACTTCCATCAAATGGGAAATAATTAATCGTTCACGCGTACGTGTGAATTAACACCACTATGAACCGATATAATTCATTTTCCATCACCATATCTCTAGATTTATTAGAATAATGTAATTAATATTTATATATTATATTAATGAAATTTTTATCATTATAAGATAATAATAATTCAATTACTTCCTCACTTTCCATTCACATGAAAATGATAACATCATTTGCGCGTACGTGTGAACATCACCTCCACATGGCGATGTGATTGGTTTTTTAATCACCACATCACATGGATAATATATAAATATATTTAAATTATTAATATTATATTAATTATAGTATGATCATTATTTAAGGATAAAATAATATTTACCTTATTTCCATAATGATCATTGAAAAATGAAAACGTAACTCATGCGTACGTACGACTTACCATTTCCATGATTGTAACATAGTTCATGTTTCATATATATATTTAACGAATGGATTTAAAAGTATAATTTATGTATAAAAGTTATTATTATTTCATGAATATTATTCCTGATATGATTAATTAATGACCACTTTAACTATTGACATCATACCAAATTCATATTTGACTCAAGTACCGAATATCGTCAAAACGTTCGACATGAACTTACATAATTATGTAATTTTTGTAACATGGTAATAAGTGATATAAAATGAATAATAAACATTAATAAGTTAATCAATCAAGTAAATAATTAACTTATCTTTATTATTCAGGAACATAAAGATTATACGTGATGAGTTGGACTCAAGGTAAGGGATTTCGTCTCAATCTCCTTTCATTAATGCATTTCTTAATGATTTATACCATTATTACTGTATAAGAAGTATATATAGATACTATGAAATTTAATATACATATTTTATCTATAATAATGTTATTTAATATTTTGGTAAATGTATTATATCATGGATATTATTATTTAAATGTTCAATGTGGTATGGAAAACCTTAAATGTTTAAAGATTTAATTATAAAACCTTTTTCTCGATTTCAATATTATTGATTTTATTTTACATATTTATTTATATGGATAAATAAGTAATATAAAAAACTTATGACTAATTTTAATTTCGTTCAATGGTTTCCAAAAGGGAATCTTTTTATGTTTTCTGTATGTAACATTTGACTTTCTTTTAAAAACCTCTTTAAAAGTTACCATTTCAATTGTTTTTACAAAAGCCAAAAGGAATGTTTTTTAACATATAAGGAATAAATATAATTTCATAATTTTATGTCACTTTATTATTTTGATGCTTCCTTTAAAAGTATAACATTTTATTTTAAAATAATTTTTTATTTATCAGTGCACAACTTGCTAAAAAAGAAATGTGATTTCCAAGTGGAAATGTTATTTTTCCTTTATGGTTGTTTTATGGGTTATGATTATGTTGTGGTTCTAGGGAATAGTTTATTAATATAGGTGGTTACATGATAAATTGATGTCAGGTGACCCCATTATATCTCTCAAATGAGTTGGGTAATGATACAGAGTTAAATGGTTGGGTTTATCCTAAGATATTTAGGGAATATAACGCGGTGGGTATTCCAAATATAACCATGAAGGTTATTCCATATATATCCAAGAAATATAAAATGTAATATTGATGTGGATTCAAATAGTTACCAATATTATTTATGTTTTCTATGATATTTTACATGAATCATATGATTTCATGAGTCAAGATAAAGAGATTATGTTTTATGGGTGAAAAGTATAACTTTGTGAAAATATTTTCATCAGTTTTCTTGGACTGACAATTTTATTCTTCTTTCACGACCCATAATGAGATTTTTTTTATCATACCAAGTTTTAATTTTTTTTCACTGGTATTAAGATTTTAAAGGACAAATAATATATCATGATTAAATAATTGAATATGTTTCTTGAAAATAAGTTTTTTAAAGGGTTTCCTTCGGTGAAAAAAGTGGATAATGAGTGTAACTGTCCACTTGTAATATATTGCTCTACTTTGTATTCTTTTGTTCTTAATTATCTAAAACTCTAATCTAAAAAGATACTTTAATGTGAGTTATTATTAAAAAACACTAAAATAATTTATATTTAATTTTGGGTCCTTACATAGAGTTTCCCCGTACATGATTTAAGAATAAACATTTCAATGTTAGGGAAATTATCCCCTTCTTATTTTTAAATATAGTAATCCTCTTTTTTGAGTCATCTAAATTTACATGATTCATTATTTTTATGAAAATATGATATTACAACTACTTAAAATGTATTTTTTTAACAATTTTAGACCTCATTTCCTTCCCAATATTCATTTTCATAGTCAATTTTATTTATTGTTATGCTACCAAATTTTTTTAGGGGAATTATACAACTCTTCTATCCCTTTCACATACTTTATTTCTTATGTATCTTCAAATTATCATGATACATTATTTAAATAAACTTTGAATCATCCCTTTAATTACAAATTTATTTTATATCAATGGGATACCTGAGTTCCTTTTTATTATCCCCTTTCCATAAGACATAATGTACACTTTTATGTTGCCAAAATTGTTTCTATAATTTTTTTACCATTTTGATGAAATATTATAATATTTTTAATATTTAAACCTCTTCTATTTCCATGTGAATTAATCTAGATGTAAAAATATCTTATCAATTATGGTATTTAAATATATTAAACCCATATTCCATTTTCATGGGTTAAAATGATGTTTTGGTAAAGACCGTAAAAACTTTGTATGAAATGTTTTTTCAATGAAACCTGTTATTTATTTCTACAGTTTATTAATGAAATGATTTCATTTTTATTCAATTTAGATCACATGATTTATAAAATATTAAGGGGTTTCCATGATATAATTCCAATTCATTGAGTAAATAATTAATCTATAGTTATGTCACACTTATTATACCCTTGTTAACAACCTCATAAATTATGATTTATGAAAACTTAGGGATGGAACTTAGTGATATGAAACCTTGGGGATAGACCATTGTGATATGATCCTGAATGTAATATTTATATATTTTTTCCACATCATTATGTTTTGATTCTTATTATTTATATTTTTATATGACTCATATTCAAATAATCATGTAAAATTTATATACCACTTTCGCATATACAAAATATTTAGTTTTTCCCCTTACTGGGAATTATGCTCACCACATTTTATTATGTATGTCCCCAATAGATCTTCTTGTAGTGAGATGAATTAGGATGGAATAAAAATTAATTTCACAAAATAATTTAATAATGTTTATTTTTATATTATTCTTAAGTAATTCATGTAATTTATACCTAATTTCAAATACACTAAACCCAACAGATCTTCCAAATTTTTAAATGTTGTATCATGAAATAAAATATTTATTTAATAAAAAAGAGGATCACCATATGTATCAAAGGATGGTATATTTTCTTGTGTGTAAATTATGGTTATAAGACATTAGTGACAACCCTAAATATAAATATAAATATAATAAAAAAATCATGGTATATTGGTAAGTACTATGTAAGTGTTTTTCGACCATAGAAATACATGTATGGATACAAACAAGTGGGCGCGTCTCTAAAAAAATAAACCTATGGGTAACACCCAAAAACATCAAATTTAACTAGAATAGATCAGGAACTGGGGGATGATAATGTGCCTTACTACACTCTTAGTTTGACCCTCCCTGGTGATATGTTTTGGTTAATCATTAGAATGTTTAAACAAGTTTGTATGATATAATGATAATGTAAACATTTTATTATGATAAAAGTTCATCATCATAGAATCATGTTATTATAATATTTTAAGATTTTTCATTTCCTTATAATGGTTTTTTTAAGATTACCAATTGAATAAAAATTTATTATCACTCTTTCCTTTAGTATGAAAAATGAAATTTGAAGGATGAAATTTCTTTAACGAGGTATAAATATAAAACCCTTAAATTTATATTATTTTTATATAATAATTATTTTATAATTATTGTTTTTTTATTAACACAACGTAAAACTTTTAATTTCTATAATAAAATATAAACATCACATGTTGATATGAACTAATAAATCATGAAATAGTAAATGAAAACACAAAATAGAAACTATCAACACATTATTTCATTGTTTAATAACATTAGATTCACTATAAAAAAATTCCTATAAATAATCCAAATATTACAATGGGAATAAAAATAGAAAATAAATAAATAAAAATAAAATAAAAAAGGTTATCTCTATCCCCTAGAATCATACCACCCTTGAACAATGCTATAGAAAAAAAACAGAGAGTTAGTAATACAAAATCCATTCTAAAAAAGATATAGAAACTTGATAGAATCGAACTGAATGATGATGTGTGAGAATTTTGTTGTATTAATATGTAAATATGATCAAATATATTAATTTTTATCAACTAATGTGGTTGATCAACATTATTTTCATTAGTCAATAAAAAAGTGGGTTATTATTTTTTTGTTACCTAGATATATTTAAATGATTATCAAGATAGTTAATTGATATAATCAAACTGTATTACCTTTGAAGACTATAAAATACATTCTATAAAAATATTTTTATTTTTATAAGAATTAAATAAAATTTTATTTAATCTAGTAATATTATAAAATTATTTTGAAATTATAATATAATTTTATGAATCCCAAAGTATTTTTATAATAGTCCCAATGTTCATTTTTCTATTAAAAAACATGTTTTCATTGAAATCATGATTTCATTAAAAATTAAAAATCAAAAACTTATAGAATTATTTTTTATAAATAAACTTATATGATGTAATCATCGTGTAAAATATTTCTTAGGATATTTTTTAGGAATATTCTATAAAAATGATTTTTTATAAAAAAAGATAAAATTTTTGTTTTTGAAAATCACTACGATTTTATGATATCATCTATTATTTCAGCATGGATAAAAAATTTATTTTACATTTTATTTAATAAAAATAGAATTTAATAATTATTAAAATTATTTTAAAGTTATTATTTTAAAATTATAAAATTATATCACTCATTTTGGAACAACAAATTTTAATTTTAAAGATATTACTAATTTTTTATTTTTGTGCATTAATTGGGTGGTTTGGAAGGAATAGTTTGGTTTAGGGAGGTCTTGAATGACCACCCACCCTCTCCCAATATTTAATAGTATATATATTCTTTAATTTATTTTTCTCACAAGTGGTTGGATTATATTGTAAAATAAATAATATTTAATCACTTAAAACCCACACACCTCATGAATAAATACCACATTTCCCCCACCTATTTACTAAAAAAAATTAAAAATACATGAATTTTTCCCATTTACCCACAATTAAAATCCTCCATGTTGTTCCTAATATGTCTCCATGGTCCTAGGGTTTCCCCTCTATCATTTAAAAAGAAACATCTCATGGTAAGGGAAATTATCATCTACTTCTTTTTCAATCATGTACTCATTTTTGGTGTGTCATATAAATGTCAAAGATTCTTTATTTTTATGAAATAATTTATCTTTAATTTACTAAAAATTTAGTTTTTTTAAAAACATGACACATAAATTCCCTCATATTATTCATATTCATAGTCAATGTTATTTTCTATTTTGCTGCAGAAATTTTGTAAGGGAATTCTCCTCCTCTTATTTCCCTTTCACATAATTCTTTTCTTGTTATTATTTAGTGATAAGAATTTTTTTTTACATGAACTTTGAATATTTTTTATACTTCCCAATTTATGTTTTATCTATGGTAGACCTTAGTTCCCTCCCATTATGCATTATCCATAAGCCATAATGTATACCGTAATGCTCCCAAAATTGTTTCATGAATTTTATCTCATTTTCATGAAATATTTTTATATTTTTAATACCAAAACCTCTTCCACATCAATTGTCACGACCCTCTCCCCACAAGGTGTACCCCTCCTGGGCTGAAAATGTGATAAGGGAGATAATGACCCCCCGAGTACCGCCTCCAGTAGGGCCCGGGTAGGCGACTAGCACCGGTGGTATAGTAAACACACTAATGGGAGGCATTACACTCTAAGAGGACACATGCGAAAGAGAGAGACAAGATAAACACCTACAAACTCTAAATCAGACTGAAATATAAAATAAAACCCAAGTACACATATGTAATGTCATAAAAAACTACTACAAATGAAAGGGGAAAACTGCAAGTACCTAAAAAAGTAAAAATAGCGGCGACCACGAAGCCCGAACAACTCTTGAAACCCCAAGCTAGTTGAAACCAACTTGATCTCCAACCTGTTCCAAGTGACCTAAAAAATAGTTTATAGAAACATAGGCTGAGTATAATTGTATACTTAGTAGGATCCTCCCTGAAGCCTCTTGTGCAATAGTAATGAAAGCATGATAAATCATAGTGAACAATAAGTGAAACTAACTCATCACCTAAAAAGTCATAATATGTTCCCAACCTCACCATGGTTACTCTCACCAAGTAATGCTAGTATATATTATAATAAATAATATCAAGGTTACCCAGCTACTACTTCCCCACTGGTTTGCCACTTTGCCCCAATGTTGCACGTCCTAAGCATCTCTCTCCAAAAAGGCTTGCCCGCAAACACCTCGGCGAAGCACCACAACATGAACCTCATGCAAAAAAAAACAACCACGTCCACATAAGAAAGTAACCAGGTAGTTTCTAGGAGCCACCACAACTTTTATAACGTGTATCATACATCGTATATTATACCTCAAGCCATTACAGGAAATACACCAAGTAAGGATCCTCAATCCATTATAGCCTATACATGTTACACCTATAGGAGTCCATAAGATACTATATCTAGAATATATGTGTTTGAATAACCACAATCCATTACAACCCTCTATACACATATATTTGGAAAACTAACCACTGTACCTACCAGCACAAGTAACAACGAAGAGAAGAGAGTGGGGCCAAAGGGGGGTAGTTAGCCATCCATCCTCCCATTGGAATATTGGGGAAAAAACCCCCCAGGGATCAGAATCCCCGGGGTGTCAGTTTCCCTAACTGATAGGGTGGAGTAGCATATAGAAACAAAAAAAGTACAGAGTATACTATAGCTCCCAACCACACTATGGGAATAACCTAGTCTTAGACTCAACTGTAGCTAATGTCTCTCGGTCTCCCAACTTCCACTTCTAAGAATAGGTATCCTATAAGAACAAATCCATTTAGAGAGCTTTAATACATTACTTCATTCCCTTTTTATCAGTATCACTTTACCTTAATTAATTCTTTAAACATTAATTAACCATCAATAATGTCCACATTATATTTCATTAGTATCGCACACAAAGTTCACTATTACTTTAAACTAGAACCCCAATATTTCACCCCAGCAAACTCTAAACCCATGCGTTAACATCATTTATTCAATTATTTATTTACAACATTACTTTCCCATATTCCTAGGAATTCTAGAAAAAACATTCAATGCTACTAAACACAAGGGGGATTGATACAATGAGTAGATGAACTACCCGTCGAGTCTTTGCCGCCTATAAAAATAACGTAGACCCATACTCCCTTGATAATCTAAACACGGAAAGTAGGTGGAATACCCCATGCGTCTTAACCGCTTTCAGAAGAAGGATAAAGAATAACAACTGCCTTGAGTAGTGGGGAATGTAAAGCAGATAAAAAACCAATAAGATTCAACAAGCATCCAAACATTCACATACAACCCATTTCATCATCCCTAGTGTCCTTCCTAATAGCCACATGCATAAACCGATGTATCTCTCCACTCTAGGTGTCAACTTCTGCCACAACTAGTAGTCCTACCTACCCCACAAATCTAAATATTCATCCAGGCTCACATCACAACACAAACAACAGGAAAACAAACATCATACCAATTGGGCTCTTAGCCCTTAAACAAGCAAGAGGGTAACTCAGAACCCTACAAGGAATTATATTTAATCAAACAATGATTTATTTAATCAATCGTGGATTAAACTATTTATTATACGTAGGTTCCAACTTTGGGAAACCTAAATAGTAGGCTATCACAAGTAATTAAACATTCTTACTTCACCAATTTGGTTAACATAAAATTGCAACAAGAAGAACCATATTCATTTACATGCCTCTTTATCTTTATCCAAACAATAATCAATTAACTTTTCTTTACATTCCATACCAATTTCCATCAAGAATGAAAATCTAAACAAATAAATAATAGATATCACACTATCTAGCAAAACAAGAGGCAATAACATATGATCAATATCAATTTATTTATTCAGTTCAAATATTTATTATGTCAATTCCATTGTGATCCAGTGGGATCAAACACGCTAACTATATAGTTACATGTAAAATAAAAGAGAAGTAATGAATCACCTACCTCAAATGGTTCTTGACATTCTTTATATGAGAACAAGACACACAATGGGTTACGATCTCCTCCCCCTATGACAACTGTATCCACCTGAGGATGCAGAGACACCACCACACCAGTAAATGCCCAAGAAAAACCCATTAGGAAGATAGAGATAGAATTCCATAAAAAGGGATAGGAGAAACAGAAGGAGATGAATCCAAAAGAATGATGATAGATCATACCTTATATCGAAGATTGATCGGTACTTCTTGGTTGCATCAATACCTAAGGGGAACAAATCTAAGGAGGAAAGTTTTATTTCACAAATCCTATGGGATGGAATGAAAGTTTCAAGTGTATCACAGCTGAGAACAAGGAGAAATAATTAGGGAGGAAGATTTATTGTCCCTTTAGAATTTTTAACAGAGCAGTGATTTAAGATACGTTGTATTTTCCATTAAAAGCGGATCGCATTAAACCACACGGTTTGACCAAATAAAAACATCCCGAGCCTTAGGAAAATTAATATAGGAGTTATGGCCTTTAAATCGTCCATAGATTCCTTAAAACAGGGCTTTAAATGTATTTTACGTCAAAGGAAACGTTAAAGGGGATAAACTGTAGGAAATTGGAAACACATTTCATGAACTCAAAATTTGGTAAAAGAAAAAACACTATTCATGAACCTCACCATTGGAACCTCACCATTTTGGAAACACTATTCATTAACCTCACCATTAGAACCTCACCATGATGGAAACACTATTCATGAACCTCACTCTTGAAACCTCACCATTCTGGAAACACTATTCATGAACCTCACTGTTGAAACCTCACCATTGGAACCTCACTCTTCTGGAAACATTGTTCATGAACCTCATCTTTGAAACCTCACCATTGGAACCTCACCATTCTAGAAACACTGTTCATGAACCTTACCATTGAAACCTCACCTTTGGAACCTCACTGTTCTAAAAACACAGTTCATGAACTTCACTGTTGAAACCTCACTATTGGAACCTCATCGTTCTATAAACACTATTCATAAACTAGAAATTTGGAAAAGGAAAGAGGTTACCATTGCACTATTCACCTAAGGCTACCGTCATATTAATCAAAAAACTAGAAATTGGAAAAGTGTTGGGGATTTTTCACCTTGACCTCATGCAACACCTCAAACACCATATTTCTCTAAAGGAATGGAATTGAGAGGTCTGATCCATTACATCAGATACCTCTCAAAACATTCAAATAATCAATAATTCAAAACCAACCTAAAAGGGAACAGAAAATAAGTCTGAATAACCACCCATCATGATACCTCTTAAAATAGAGCAAGCCACATGAAACAACCAAAGAAAGCCATCTCATAAACACGAAATGTCTATAACCATATATGGGACATCATTAATGAAAAGAGTTAAACATCAAACAACTCTAGGTACTGAGAATGTATCTATGACTCACGTTCACAAGCACTTTCCTCCATGCCACCGTGTTTCCACAAGACACAAACCGATGGGATAGAACGCCCGCACACCACCTTCTATTTGCGGTCTTGGATCTCCACAGGTCGCTCCTAAAAGGTCGCATCATCATCAACATCGATCTATCCCCAATCTATGACATGAGAGTCATCATGAAGATAATGATGGAGTTGTGAAACATGAAAAATATCGTGTATCCGGCTCATCTACGAGGGAAGTGCTACTCAATACTCCATGGCTCCAACACGAGCTAACACCTCGAAAGGACTAGAAAACCAGGGAGAAAGCTTACTCCCATGACCAAACCTTCACTTCCCATGATGGGGAGTCACCTTCAAAAACATGTGATCTCAAACATAACTCTAAGGGTCCCCTCCTTTGATCGACATATGATTTTTGACGATCCTACACTATCTTCCTCCTATCATCAATCCCCTGAACCATCTCTGTTGTATTCTTCACTAGTTCCGGTCTGAGAATTTCTGACTCTCTGACCCCAATCTAGTACAATGGAGAACATAAAGGCTAGCCATATAAGGCTTCAAACGGTGAAATATCGATGTTGGAGTGAAAAATTTTTTTGTAAGCGAACTCCACCAAGGGCAAGTGCCTCATCCACAAACCTCCAAAATCTAATACACAAGAGCGTAACATGTCTTCAAGAGTCTGGATGGTCCGCTCTATCTGACCATCCGTGTGAGGATGAAAAGTCGTGTTAAGGCATAGATGAGAACCAAAAGCATGCTAGAGACCTCTCCACAGCCTAGAGGTAAAACGAGGATCTCGATTGAAAATGACCATCCTTGTAACTCCATAAAGTCTCACCACATCCTCCAGATACTACCCAAACAAACATCCACTGAGCTTGACTCCTTGATTTCTATGAAGTGGGATGTTTTTTGTTAAATGATCTACTACCACTCAAATTTCATCATGTCCACCCTGAGTTCGAGGAAAACCAGTAACAAAATCCAATTAAGATGTCCTCCCACTTCCACTAAGGAACATGTAATGGCTGGAGCAGACCACCAAGAACACAGTGTTCAGCCATTACCTTCTGGTTGACCAAACATCGAGACAAAAAATCCACAACCGCATGATTTATCCCAGGCCACCAAAAATGGTTCATCAAGGCTCGGTACATCTTTTTCATGCCAGGATGCACTATTAAAGGAGAACTATGTAACTCTCCGAGAACCATATCACACTTCATCAAAGGAACACAAAGCCTTCCATGATACAACACTTGGTGTTGTTCATCCTCAGACCAACTATCAGGGGTCTCACCATAAACAAATCGATCTCTCCAGACCTTCACCTCTAGATCCCCCAACTGGGACTCTTCCACCTAATGCACTAGAGGTGACTGCACCATCATCTAGAAAATACAACCTCTACCCCCAACTTCTCCCATGTCGATATGTAATGCTGACAGTTCTTTCATTACTCTCTAGAAGTCACCTGATTCATTCACTACATTACCACATGACTTCTGACTTAGTGCATCAGCTAAAACATTCCCCATTATAGGTTTATATGATATTTTGAAGATGTATTTATGTGAGAACTCTTTCCATTGATACTGTCGTATGTTCAAGTCACGCAGGGAGAAAACATACCTCAAACTCTTATGATCGATGAAAACCACAAAGCACTTTCCAATGAGGTAATGTCTCCACAACTTTAGAGAAAACACCACGACTGCCAACTCAAGATCATGGGTGGAATAATTACGTTCATGGGGACGCAACTACTGAGACCCATAAGAAACAACCGATCTATATTGCATCAGAACATGAGCTAACCATAGATGTGAAGCATTGTAGAAAACATCAGACTAAACTCTCTCTGCTGGAAGACAAAGAACTGGAGAAGTTACTAACTTCTCCTTTAGATACAAGAAAGTTGAATGACACTAATCAGTCCATATGAACACCTTATCCTTCTTGGTAAAATATGTTAGAGGAGTCACAACTCAAGATAAATTGGCTATGAATGTCTTGTAGTATCCGATGAGATAATTGAAACATCACACCTCTAACACTGTCTTGGGGGCTTCCCAAGATACAACTACTTCTATCTTAGATGGATCCACAACTAATCCCTAGTGGGACACAACATTCCACAAGAAACAGACTTCTCAAGCCCAAAACCCTCACTTTGAATAATCCCCAAATAGTTGATGTTGAAGAAGAACTCCCAAAATGGTTTGTAGATGCTCTGCATAATCCTCCTCAGATGTAGAGTACACATGGATGTCATCGATGAAAACCACCATGAACTTTTCCAGTAACTCATGGAACACTGCGATCATCAATCCCATGAACACATTTGGTGAATTTTTCATGCCAAATGAAATTACACAAAAATAATAATGCCCATGACGACAACAAAATGTAGTCTTCGGGATATCCTCATCCTCCACACACATATGATGATATCCTGACCGCAAGTCTATCTTTGATAACCAACTTGCACCTTTTAGTTGATTGAATAAATAATCAATCCACAGAATAGGATAGATATTCTTCACCGTCACTTTATTTAAGCGATGAAAATCGACACACGACCACAAAATGCTATCATCCTACTTCACGAACAAAACTAGTGCACCCCATGGTGACAAACTCGGCCCAACAAAACTACAATGTAACAAACCATCAAGCTATATATGTAGCTCTTGTAACTCAGAAGGGGCCATCCTATTTAGAGACATAGAGATAGGAGACACTCATGGTTGTAGCTCGATCCTAAACTCGATCTCTCATCGAGGGGGTAATGCTACAACCTCTTCTGGATAGACATCAGGGTACTCTTCTCGACCCTAAGAAACACCAATTGTTGAAACTCTAATGAACACAACATCAGCTTGGCCATCAGGGATGATAAAGATGTAACACACCTCTAACCCATCCGAGGGTCTCGCTCACCAACGAAGACCACTAGCTCTCCATCTGAGGGTCTCGCTCACCAACGAAGACCACTAGCTCTCCATCCGCATCGAAGAACTCAAACTGCCTCCTGAAGAAATCCACGATATCCTACACAGAATACAACCAATATATGTCAAGGATGACATCATATGGTTGTATTTGTAAACATAGGAAATCTACCCAAGAGAGGTGCTACCCCAACGCTAGATCACAATCATTATATAATTCAAACAAGTCAGCTCGACATCCAACTGGAATAGTCAACGCCAAGGGAACTGGAAGCCTCTCTACCTCAAGTCCCAAAGCATGGACAAGGGTAGGTGATATGAAGGAGTGCATCACTCCTGAATCAAACAAGGCTTACACCAAGGTAGAAAACAAGCAAAGGGTACCTCGAAGGATGTCTGGCTATCCTGGAACTTGAAACACTAAAGCCTGAAGTTGACCATGACCTCCTCCATGACCTCTCTTACCCTGATGAAGACCCCCAATACGGCCACACTCTGCTCTCTGAGGATGAGGAGCATCATGGGGCTATCCTATGCCTACCCAATCTACCCTATTCTTATTTAAAGCTGGTGGAACCGGCTGCTACTGCCTCGGCTGGAACTGTCTCAATGAAGGAACTTGGAGTGGAGCACCTGGTGTATGATGACTGCTCTAAAAGGTTGGGCACTCTCACTGTTGATGGCCTCAACCACCATAAGATAAATATGTTCCTGATCCCTTGGAATAGTTCTAAGAGACGCTGCCTCCAGTGAAACGAGATGTACCCCCAGTTGAACGGAAACTCGTCTGCCTTGAAAACTGGGAACCCCAGACCACAACTATACTTCATGAGGAATCATGATGAATCCCCTCTCGTGATGATCCAGTTCTAGACAATATCCTCTCAACGACTTCTTTCCTCACCAACACCACAAGATATGTCTTCAGTATAAATGGGGTGACTTGGTGCTGGATCTCTAGATGTAAAGCCTCCTCAAAATGCCTCACCCCGGCCTCCTCATATAGCAACATGTCTGAAGCATATCGTAAAACGTTCCTAAAATGGATTCCAAACTCTCCCACACTAGAGCTGCCCTGTCAAAGGGTAAGAAGCTCCTGGAGAATAGACGCCTTTGTGGTTAAGGAAAGAAACTCGACTATAAAATTGTCTTGGAACTCCTACCATGAGATTTATAACTCCTCGCGATCCCTAACGAATAAGAACCACCACTGCCTCGTTGATCCTTGTAGCATTGTCACAACCAAGGACACCCAGTGCTCCTTTTAAGCATGGATTGAACTGAAACCTATCTCGACCTCCTCCAACCATTATTTTGTGACTGCATATGAAACAGATCCCTTGTACTTCAGCAGATTCTAGTGATGGAACTCTCGAAGTGTGCTCCTCTAAGTGTCATCATCGCCAACCTCTATCTTGCTGCGATCTACTGGAACATTCTACTGGATATCTTCTGCGCAAACCTGATGAGGACATCGACCTGGAGCCATACCTATAAAATAAAAAACCGTTATAGATCCTAAACCTGGAATATGGAAGACTCAACATTAATTTATTAATTGTTTTATTTTATTAATTTTAGGTTACCCTATCCCAAGGTCTACCTATTCAAACATAGGCATAAAGAAGAATGAAGCCTGATGATTTCCTAGGTCTCTACCCTGCAACTAGTATCACTTTTTTTAGTATCCATTGTAAACATAAAGGTTCTTACATGAGATCATAGGGGGCCCTAAATGCATATGTGTCAACCTGTCTCCAGTTCCTACATCAGTTTCTAAACTTGACTAACACTATTGCCCTACCAAACCATGCAACCTCATCTGTGCCTCACTAAAACTCTATCCTATCCTTCAACCTGCCTCTAATAGAACTATGTCACGACCCTATCCCCACAAGGTGTACCCCTCCTAGGCCGAAAATGTGAGAAGGGAGATAATGACCCCTGGGTCCTGCCTCCAGTAGGCCCCGGGTTGGTGACTAGCACCGAGGGTATAGTAAACATACAAATGTGAGGCATTACCCTCTAAGAGAACACATGCGAAAGAGAGAGATAATATAGACACCAACTGAATATAAATCATATAGAAATATAAAAGAAAAACCAAGTACACATATGTAATGTCAGGAAAAACTACTACAAATGAAAGGGGAAAACTACAAGTACTCAAAAGAGAGTAAAAATAGTGGCGACCACGAAGCCCGAACAACTCCTGCAAACCCAAGCTAGTAGAAACCAGATTGATCTCCAACCTGCATCAAGTGACCTGAAAAATAGTTTATATAAACATAGGGTGATTATAACATTATACTCAGTAGGATCCTCCTCGAAGCCTCTCGTGCAACAGTAAAGAAAACATGCTAAAGAATAGTGAACAACAAGTGAAACTAACTCATCACCTAAAAAGGAATACTATTTTCTCAGCCTCACAATGGATACTCTCATCATGTAACACATACAAGAGTATATAATATAATAAATAATATCAAGGGTAACCCTCTACTACTTCCCCACTGGTTTTCCGCTTTACCCCAATATCGCACGTCATAAGCATCTCACTCAAAAAAGGCTTGCCTGTAGAAACCTGGGAGAAGCACCACAACACGCACCTCATGCAACAAAACCACCAAGTCCACATAAGCATGTAACTAGGTGGTTTCTGGGATCCACCACAACACTTATAATTTGTATCATACATCGGGTATTATACCTCAAGTCATTATATCCCACACATTGAGTAAGGACCCTCAATCCATCACTACCTATACACATTACACCTATAGTAGTCCATAGGATACTATATCTATAATATATGTGTGAATAAACACAATCCATTAAATCCCTATACACACATATATGGGGAAAACTAACTACTGTGGCTACCAGCACAAGTAACTACCAAGAGAAGAGAGTAGGGACAAAGGGGGTAGTCAACCATCCATCCTCCCACCAGAATGTTGGGGAAAACACCCCTAGGGCTCAGGATCCCTGAGGTGTCAGTTTCCCTAACTAATAGGGTGGAGTAGCATATAGAAACACAAAAAGTACAGAATATACTATAGCTCACAACCATATTATGGGAATAACCTAGTCTTAGACTCAACTGCAACTAACGTCTTTTGGACTCTCGACTGCCACTTCTAAAACTATGTATCCTATAAGAAAAAAACCATTTCAAGAGATTTAATACATTACTTCATTCCCTTTTTATCAGTTTCACTTTATGTTAATTAATTATTTATACATTAATTAACCATTAATAATTTCCACATTATATTTCATTACCATCACACCCAAAGTTCACTATTCCTTTAAATTACAACCACAACATTGCGCCCTAGAAAACTCCAACCCCATTGGTTACCATCATTTATTCAATTATTTATTTATAGCATTACTTTACAATATTCCCAGGAATTCTAGAAAAAAACATTATATGATACTATACACAAGTGGCCTCAATACGGTGAGTAGATGAACCACCCATCGAGTATTTGCTGCCTATAGAAAGAGCGTAGACCCATCCTTCCTTGAGAAGAAAAACGCGGAAAGCACGTGGCATACCCCATGCATATTCACCCCTTTAGGAAGAAGGATAAGAAAGAACAACCACCCTGAGTATTAGGGAATGTAAAGAAGATAAAAAAACAATAAGAATCAAGAAGCGTCCAAACATTCACATCCAACCCATTTCATCATCCCTGGTGTCCTCCCTGAAACCCACATGTATAAACCGATGCATCTCTCCACTCTAGGCATCAACTTCAACCAAAACCAGTAGGCCTCCCTCCCCCCACATATCACAATAGCCATCCAGGATCACATCACAACACAAGTTGCATGAAAACAAACATCATACCAATTGGGCTCTTGGACCTTAAACAAGAAAGATGGAAACTCAGAACCCTATATTGAATTATCTTTTATCAAAAAAAATAGTTCTTTAATCCATATTGGATTAACCAATTTATTATTTGTATGTTCCAACTTCTGGAAACATAAACAGTAATCTATCATAAATAATTAAACATGTTTACTGCACCAATTTGATTAACATCAAATTACAAAAAGAAGGACCAGATTCATTTACAAGCCTCTTTATATTTATCCAAACAATTATCAATTATTTCCATCTTTACATTCTTTACTAATTTCCTCCAGGAACGAAAAGATAAACAAAGAACGAATAGATATCACACTATCTAGAAAAACATGAGGCAATAAAATACAATCGATATAAATTTATTTATCCGGTTCAAATTTTTATTATGTCAATTCCATTGCGATCCAGTGGGATAAAACATGATAAATATATATTTTGACATAAAATAAAAGAGAATAAAATATTCCCTTACCTAAAATGGTTCTTGACGTTCTTTATACGAGAACGATCCACACAATGGCTTATGATCTCCTCCCCCCGTGAAAACTGTATCCACCCAAGGATGCAGAGACACCACCACACAGGTCAACAACCAAGAAAAAACCATTAGAAACATGGAGATATCATTCCATAAAAAGGGCAAGGAGAAACAAAATAAGATGAACCCAGAAGAATGATGATAGATCACACCTTATATCAAAGATTGATTGGTACTACTTGGTTTCATCAAAACCCAAGGGGAACCAATACAAGGAGAAATGTTTGATTGCGTAAATCCTTCACGATGGAATTAAAGGTTCAAGAATCTAAAAACTGAGAAAAAGGAGGAAGAATTAGGGAGTAAGATATCTCGTCCCTTTAGAAGTTTTAACGGAGCAGTGGTTTAAGATACTCTAGATTTTTCATTAAAAGCATATCACATTAAACCACGTGGTTTGACCAAGTAAAAACATCATGATCCTTACGAAAATTAATATAGGAGTTACGACCTTTGAATTAGACTTAGAGACCTTAAAAAGGCTTTAAATGCATTTTATGTCAAAGAAAACAATAAAGGGGAGAAACTGTAGGAAACTGGAAACACTGTTCATGAAATTGAAATTTGGCAAAGGAAAAACACTGTTCATGAACCTCACTATTGAAACCTCACTATTGGAACCTCACCATTTTGGAAAAAACTGTTCATGAACCTCACTATTGGAACCTCACCATTCTGGAAACACTGTTCATGAACCTCACTGTTGAAACCTCACCATTGGAACCTCACTATTCTAGAAACACTGTTCATGAACCTCAACATTGAAACCTCACTATTGGAACCTAACCATTCTAGAAACACTATTCATGAACCACACTATTGAAACCTCACCATTCTGGGAGCACTGTTCATCACTGTTAAAACCTCACCGTTTGAACCTCACCCTTCTGAAAACAATGTTCATGAACCTCACCTTTGAAACCTTGTCATTGGAACCTCACCGTTCTGGAAACACTATTCATAAACCTCACTATTGAAACCTCACCATTGGAACCTCACCATTCTAGAAACACTATTTATGAACTTGAAATTTGGCAAAGGAAAGAGGTTGTTGTTTCATTGTTCACCTAAGCCTACCATCGTAATGTTCATAGAACTAGAAATTGGAAAAGTGTTGGGGATATGTCACCTTGACCTCCTAGAACACCTAAAACAACAGATTTTATCAAAGGAATGGACCTAAGAGTTTTGAGAAATTACATCAATGGTAACTAAAATAGATTTAAAAATATCTTATTGATTCATGAATTTACATATATAAAACCCACATTAACTTTGCATGGTTTGAAAATGATTTTTTGGTCAAAAATATAAGAACTTTGTACATAATGATCTCTAAATGAATCCCATTATTTATTTTTAGGGGATATTGATGAAATGATTTCCTCTATGATCAACATGGCTCACATTATTTAAGACATTTGAAGGTGGAACCACGATATCATTACAATTCATTGGGTAATGGATCAATTTCTAGATATTACATGCTTATGATACCTTAGTGAATAACCTTAGTGATTTTTATTTATGAAACTATGGGGATGGACCTTGGTGATATGACACCTTGGGGATGGAATTTGGTAATAAGCTTATGAATTTACTATTTTTATCTTTCAGAAAAAATTCCATTTTTAGTTCTTATCGTTTATATAATGATATTCCTCATATTCATATGACCATGACTTATTTTTGGGCCTCTTTCTCAAATGTTAAATATTTCATTTGGCCACATACTAGGCGTTATGATCACCCCTTTAATTTTATGTATGTCCCTAGGAGATTACCTATAGTGAGATGACTTAAGATGGAATAAAATTGAGTTTCCCCAAAGAATTTAAAAATTATTATGTTTATTTTATCCTTATAAAATTCATGTAATATATACATTATTTCAAAGATACTAAACCAAAATGATATTCTAAATTGTTAAATATTTTGTCAAGAAAAGAAATATTTATATAATAAAAAGGTGGGTGGCCATAAAATATACATGATAATTAAATGTCTCTTATATGTGAATAACTTGTTCAAGGTTATTATATCATGTTATAAATAATAGCTCATGAAAAATAGAATGTTTTATTGAATGTATCTTACAAATCAAAATAGATATGTGGGAGTTAATCATTTGTGTGGTTAGGTAGGGTATTCCTAAGGCTTTTCCTTATTTTTCATTTTTAAAGAATGTATGATCTTACAGGGAAAGATTTATAGTATATCTATTTCACATGGGCTTCACGTGAGTAATGAAACAAACCTTATCTACCTTTTTTTATAGTGGTTGTCTACGGGTTTTGCAGAAACACATTCACGTAAGTAAGTGGTGATTCATCATCTGTTCTTAAAGTGATTCTATAATGTAGACAACTTATATTTCATGTGAATGAAACATTTTAAGGTCCACGGTTTAGGAGTTTTATCAATTATCTTGAATACAGAAACATTCAACTTATTACATTCTTTGATATTTATAGTAGATGCACCATCATAAAAGCTATACATTTTATTCCATGTTGATGAAACATTCAAAGATCTAGAAATACCTTGATATATCATCAATACTAAAGTTATTAGATTCTTGGAACCTCATGAAACATTAGTGTGATAATATAATTCATATGGTCACTTCACATGATCACTTCGATGATCATGTCACTCCCTTATGAATATCCAATGGAAAAATGGATGATATATTCACATGATAAAGCCTATAAATGTTGGGATGTTTTTTTCTTATAGAATGTAAAATTTTTCATCCTAAAAATTCTCTAAATGATATTTGGGTGTTAATTAAATATTTATGGTGATTGTATGGTTCCCGTGGTTGATTTTCATTCATTCATGTGATGTATTATCAAAATGATGAGATGGAATTATTCATGTGATATATTAATCAATTGATCATCACATGGGGGTTTGTGCAATTGGATCTGGTGAAATAATTACTGTATTCATTCATTCATGAACATTATATTACAAATTTAAATGGTTGTGTTTGAATCATCAAGACAATATAATATAAAACCAAAGACCATCTGGTTCATTTTACAATTGGTAATGTACTTATGTGCATGTAGAAAATCCTAAGGTGGAAAAGGTGTAAGATGATCACATATAGAGATCATAAGATTTATATCATCTTAATCAGATAGATCATGAAATGTAAACATATTATTTTAGTGTAGGAACAAGGTGAACATGATAATGAGTCCCACATCGGCCTTTTTGATGGACTAGTAGTGCTTAATAAATGATTTGGCGCTAATAATGATTTGATCTGTCGACAATGATCATCACTGGAACACACCCATTCACACAAAATCATCATGGAATGACTCTAGACCACTCACATTATCCCAATAACATGATTTCCTTCCATCACATTCTCTTATAGGCCTCATATATGGACCAACTAACCTGCCTCCATGTGCGTTGTGTGGACTAGCTCCCCCACGCAGTTGAGGTATCCTCCCACATGTATGAGATTAATATTTTCCATATAACATCATATTATTAGAAAAAAATTAAGTATGGCCAAGGAAAAAAAGTAATCCAATGAAATAAGTATCCCTAAACAAATATGTCAAATATTATCATAGGCCAAATCTCATATTCATTCTTTATCATGAGAATAAAAATGAATAATTTTAGTGGAATTCATAATATAATTCTTCTTATGAAAAATATATGAATATAATTTTTCATGAAATTAATGATATAATCATCACCAAAATAATATATGGATTCACCTATCACAATCATTATACACACCTTACAAATTTTCTAAATACTGAGTAATGGTTCGAAAATTGTCACATTTAAATGCATAATTTTCTTGTACAACATCTAATGAAATTAAATGAATCTTTAATAATTCTCTAGGAATCAACTCATGATCCAAACTCATTGAACCCAATTTTACATATCAATAAAAAAATTCAACACTTAGGTTCAATAATCTCCACAATTTTAATTTATTTTCTATATCAACACGAATCAAAAAAGACATTAGGTGGTGAAAACATTCTTCCCATTATTAGAAATCACATGAAAAGGATGTGTGTGGTCTTCTCAATTTTCATCTCAAAACATGTTATTCTCCCTTTTAAGTTTATTTCATGAACACTTATGTGATAGAGATGATATCACACGGTTATCTTAGAAAATATACATTATTTAATCAACACTATGTTTATATGGGAAAACCTTGGGTAGAAAATAAGAGTGATATTACCAAGGATGTCTATGCTATTAAAAAATAACCATTCATGTGAAATCATGATAAAATATTGTCAATTATATTATATGGAAAAAATATTAATGAAATTCTAAATCACACACACAATTTAACAATCACATAAAAAATATTGGGTGTATAATAATAACTACCCCTTTGTTTTATCTATTCATTAACCAAGAACTCTACCATTAAAAATAAAAATTATAATAGGGGATGCGAAAATGAGTTTCATAACTCCCAAAAAATGTAATATACCCCTCATGGGATGCTCTAATATTTATCATCATTGAATTAAATGAAATATATGATTAAATACTATTCACCATAAAATCCCTACATTCTAGATCAAAACACATAAAATGGTTGCGAATAAGGATAGAACCATTGTAGGTTATCATGAGATAAGAGAAGGATAAATGTGATGTTTAAGACATAGTTCTACAAAAAATATTTGGAATATCAATGGTGAATATGTATACAACCTGATATTTTGTACTGATATTTTAGAGATTGATACCTCTAAATTCCACCATTTCATTGATAAAATGATATCTGATATCAATTTTAATGAATCTTGAAAATTGTAATAGTTTTTTAGATATCCCTATAGAACATTTATTAATACAAGAAATTTTTAGTGTTTTCTCATTATCAGTCTACATATATTCAACATGAACGTGCATACATAATTTTTTTGTACAATAATGTGTAGGTTCTATATATTCTTCTCGATCCTTTCTCAATGTCACTAAATTTTTCCTTCTATAAAAATAGAAATAACCCACTCCCAAAAGAAGGTACCACCTGATGTTGATTTTTTGTCGGTACAATAAACTGTCTAATCTATATAGGTAAAACCTAATTGTTTGAAATATGTATTTTTTTTATATAATATCCAATTTCTCAATGTTACACTGATATATCAAATAACTCTCTCAATATCCATCATGTGATCCACATTAGGATCACTCTGAAATATTCTAAATATAGTCACTGCATAACTTATATCTGAAATTGATGCTATTAGATGGAGAATACATCCAATGATTCTTTTGAATTATATATAGTTAATCGTGATTCTAGCTTCACCCTTTCACAATTTGTTTTAAAAAAATGGGAGTTAAAACATCATTTTCTTCTTTCCTTTCTAATGTTTTTCATAAATTCCCAAGAAAAAAATTTCAGAGATAAAAAAATGTAATTTGGTTTCATCTGAATATGAAATCTAAGAAATTATGTCATATGACAGAGCATGGACATCTCAATATTACTTTCCATATTTTTGGGAAAATCCAAATTGTGAAATTCATTCTCACCACCAAATAATATTTTATCCACATATACAATTTATATGAGATCACTTTTGGAAATCTATCTCACATAAATGTTACTATCAAGCTTACCTTTTATAAATTTAATATCCCTTAAACAACAATCCAATTTTGAGTACTAGGATTTATTTTCCTATTTCAAACCACACAAATATTTCATCAATAAACATACCATGTTTACATAATTTTTTAACACAAATACATCTGCATGTTCAATATAAACATATTCATCTGGATGAAAATTTCAGAAGTCATATTTCCCATCCATTAGATTAACTTTATAATATTTTTTTGTACCACTAACAAGAAAATTATAATAGTTTCCAATTTTTGTACCTATGTAGAAGTATTTGTAAAGTCAATTAATTTAATTTTAGAATATCTATTTAAAACCGTCTTATATATTACTATTGATACCTCACTATTCTTATTCATTTTATATTTGAAAACCTACACGGTCAAAAAAAATTTTATTTTAAGGACTTATCACAAGATCCCAAGTGGATTTATTCTCAATTTGATCAAGTTCCTCTTTCATAGATATTATTAAAACCTCATACTCAATTAATTATTCCACTACAAGATGTTCAACTTGAGAAATATATGTATTTTGATCATCAACTCCCAAACTTATTCTTGTTTTAACAAGATAGTTTTTAATGAAAATGATATTTCCAATTTCTATATGTTTCTTCAATTATTTTTACCATTTTTTCTTCTTTCCATTAGTTTCATCTTCATAAATTGTTTGATTATAATAAATATTTGCAGTGATTGGATACTTCTAAGTAACATCATAATTAGCTTATTCCATTTTCAATACATTTCCACCAAATCTTATAAATCTAATTATAATGATTTATCTAATTTTATCTTGTTTTAAATAATTTTGATATCACTATAGTAAACTAGCTAGTGGAACAATTTGTTCCAACATATATAGCTAGTACCATTATATATTCACCCAATAATAATTTATTCCTCATAATGTTTTTCAAATTTTCCAATATTTCCATTCTTGACATTTAAAATGATAGTAATTCTATAATATCTAGAGTATTTAATAGTTAAATTTTTCTTATACAACATTTCTCATACTATCTTTTTGGTTTCTAGTCTCAGTAGACACATGTTCTTTATATGTATGGTAGATTTCATGACCCATCCCAGAGGGGCCCATGCCATGACTACCCTAAGCCTGCCTCTAATAGATCACGGACTGGTTTCTAGCACCAATTAGGAATATCCCACAAATAGGAGGAATATTCCTTAGTACCTATATTAACACACACACATATCCAATCCCCAACTACTGAAATGTAAAAGAACTAAGTAAACAATGCATTTAAACCACTATATCCAACAACCAGAGTACAACAGTGAAAGTATTGGAAAGTAAACAGGGAAAAAAATTCCTCCAAAAGAAAAGAGCCTACAGCTACAAGTCCGACCTGTAAAGTAAGAGGTATTGGGAATCTTGTCAGAAAAGCTACCGGAACACACCTTGGCCTATCTGATCTCACAGTGCACTGCCTGGGCTTGGTTTTCCTAGAAATCTATTGAAGAGTTGATCATATTTAGAAGACATGACAAATGTGGGCAAAGCCCATGCAGGGGTCAGTATAACAATACTCAGTAAGAAACCCAAAAACCATAAAGGAAATACCACCAAGTAAATTCCATGTAGGAATACCACAAAGGAAATACCATGAAGGAATACCAAAAAATAAATACCATGAAGTAATATGACAAAGGAATACCACAAATGAAATACCATGAATAAATTCCACCAAGGAATACCACAAATAAATACATTGTCATCTCCACATAGATATATGTATATAGAAAATATATCAAGAACATCACGATATACTCAATCCAAAAAGGCAAATAGTCTATATAAGACACATAGTCTCCAAAAGACACAGAGTCTCCATAAGATACATAGTCTCTATAAGACAAATAGTCTCCATAAGACACACAATATCTATAAGACACCGAGTTTCTATAAGACACATAGTCTCTAGGTTGAAACCAGCCACATAAATGTTTTCTCAAAGTATTCTCATTTGAAGATAACTCACTCCCCAAGATATTAGGTCATATTCAAACTCCCACAAAATCCCAAATAGGATATCTCTAAATGATGGTCTCATCGTATAGGTCATAATTACACATTAAACTCATCTAAAAGACACACCATTTGAAAGTTATGTCATTTTGAAATTTCAGAAGGGGGTCTCTAGGCCTGTGGACCAACTCACGATAGGTTGACCACTCAGACCTACCACATTGTGGCAGCCATGGTTGACCGTCATGGTCAATGACACCCCCAGTTATCGTGGATGTGCGGCAGCCATGGTTGACCTTCATGCTCAATGACACCCCTAGTTACTGTGTCCACGCAGCAACAGGAGCGATTGTGGCCTGGTTTTAGCCCGTTCACCCCGGGTCCAACCCACTAAGCCCAACCCACATGGGCCCATCCCACCTGTCCCGACCCGTTCGGCCTAGACTACTGCACCTATGGCCCAACCTAATAACATGCGGGCCTCTTCTACTGGACTCTCTTGGTCTATGGCCCACATCCCATGTGGATTTCACTGCATTTTCCAGCACCCACACTTGGCTTCCAACCACATTCCATATGGCCACCCCCACAGTTCACTCTCGCTAGCTCCCCTATCTCCCACATGGTCGCCCGCTATACGACACCCCGTTGCTGCCTCCAGTCGCTGCCACCCCAATCTCCACTACGTATCGCATCCACCTTTCCATGCTAGACTGCCGCAAAAAAACCACACTGGTGGTCCCTTCTATGGGCCACTGAGTCACCTTCGATGAATGAAATTTGAAATAGTCACAAAACCCTACTCCTTGGGTCCCGATCTAAATAGAACAAACATCCATTGTCGGCTTTAATCCAATATAGGGGCCTAATCGTGTTTGGAGCCACCCAAAAAGTCAAACCAAGGCCATGGGGGTCCAATAGTGATGAACGTGAAGAATATGGGAGAAGGAAATCATAATAATTCCCAAGGAATGAATCTCAGCATTTATTAATATAAGGACCCATCATTCAAACTATAAGTCCCTAGACTTAAACATTTCATAATCTCCAGTTTAGTCAAGAATTCACATTTATGATCTATTCAGGTTTTGAGTTTTAGAGAATCAAGACATAACAAATAAATAATAACTAAAAATTATACAAAATGGAAACCACTACAATAGTATCCATTTATTCTACAATAGAAAACTTTTAAAAATAAACATGGTGTATTTTTCTTGATAAAAATCTTCTAGATTTATTCCTTTCTCTTACCCATCCTTATACCCTATGAAATTTTTTTAATAACTGGGGATGAGAACAAAAATCCCATTAAGGGATATAAAATAAGGAAAGAAAATGTTAGTCCATGAATATTTATAAACCCATTAAATCCTAAGAATCTTGAAAAACATTATAGTAATCATAATTCATAAAGGCAACTTATGGAATCCATATCATACTTACATTGTAGCTTTCACACCTACATAGAGAGCAACCTTCATGGTTACATTTGGAATACCCATCACAGTATAATACCTAAATATCTTAGGAGAAACCTTATTGTTTAACTCCGTCTCATTACCCAATGCATGGGAGAGATATTATGGGCCCACCCACCCTTAGTTTATCACAGAACCACATATATACATAATAAATTCTCAATAACCATAACATAATCCCAACACATAAATCATGCATAAAGGAAAAATAAAATTTCCACATTGCAATTATAATATATCATTTCAAGATATTGATTTAATAAATTAATTATCAAAACCATTTTCAATAGAAAAATACGTAAAAAGGGAATATGGTATTTAATTTTCTTATAGAAACATTATGGCTTGTGGAGGAATTCAAATACCAAATAATGGCCATGGCTTCAGAAAGGTCTTTGTCGCCGCATTTGTTAAAAAAATCCTTTTGTCATTTAGTAAAAAACATTATATAAAAAATATTTATTTTGAAAATTGTTGAATTAAATTATTCTTCTAATGGGTTGATTATAAACCATATAAAAAATAGTGTATATTATCAAAATATGCCTCAATGAAAGGATATTGAGATGAAGTCCCTTACCGTGAGTTTGAATCATCACATACACTCTTTATATTACTGAATAATAAACTTAGATTAATTTCAACTTTATTGAGAACCTTTTTCATGTTTATTATTTCTTTTATATCACTTATTACCATGTTATAAAAATTATATAATTTTTTATGCTCATATCAAATGTTTTGTCGATATTCGATACTTGAGTCAAAAATGAAAATGGTTTTGATGTCACTAGTCCATGTGGTAATAATTCAATCATCTACAGAATAGTAATCATGATATAATCATTCATTTTATAAATTAATCATATTTTTTAAAACAAACCATTAATTATGGTTATGAAAAATAAAAATCTTTTTATTTATGGAGATGATATGTTGTACGTACACACGAGTAACATTTTCATTTTCCATTGATAATTATATAAATAAGGTAATTATTATTTTATCTTTCCAAAATTATCATAATATTTTTATCATCATAATAATCATTTAAATATACTTTTAAATTTAATACAAGTGATGTGCTGAATGAAAATGATTCACATCGCTTCATGGAGGCGATAGTTCACACATACACACGAACAACATTATTGTTTTTATGTGCATGGAAGGTAAGAATCTAATTGAAATATAATTATTTTAAAATTATAAATATTACATTACTATGACATATTAATATTAATTATATCATTAGAACAGACCCTGATAAATAGTAATGGAAAACAAACTAAATCGGTTCGTGGAGGTTATAATTCACACGTACGCCCGAACGATTAATTCCATTCCGATTTGATGGAAGTAAATATGGATTTAGGGATTGATATTAACATAATAAAATCTCAATTTATTTAGGATACTATAATTTTTATTTCATCTTATATGAATAATATTTAAGGGAAGTGAAAGAAAAAATAAAATAGAAACTCTTCAAAAATGATAGCTTTTATTCGGTTGATCACCTTTGAAGAACACCTTAACACCTCTAAGAAGGTTGTTATACCTAAAATAAGGCCACAGGAATGTGGGTAGAGATTAGAGGAAGAGTATTAGTCAGATATTTTCCAAAACAAAAGTCTTTTGAAGTGTGAGTATTAGATAATAGAGGGTACCTTTTTATAAGAGAGGGGAGGGGCGCCCTTGGAAATTCTTAAAATATTAAATTAACATAAATAAGTTTTTTAATCCAAATGATTTCAAATTGAAATATATAGAAGATAATATGATGATAGTTCAAAATCCTCTCATACAATAATTTTTATACATGTATTTATTTTTTTATACACCTTATATTTTCGGTTTACCCTTTATTATTCTCTTTTAATTTTAAAAGTGTTAACAACATATTAATTATTTAGAGGATATTAATTTTACATATATGAGATCAATTTTCCATAATTTGACACATAAATAACTTTTTGACCTTATCATATCCACTTTGTGATTTTAAAATATTTTTCATTATTTATAAATAATTTAATAAATTACAATTTTTATAGAATATCAATTATGTAACTTTTTTACACTATTCACTTTATTAAATTTAAATAAAATAAAAACATAGAGATAACTTCAAAAAAACACATTTTATATTCTTATATCATGTCATATTAACCAATAAAATTTTTTTATGACATAAATTATTTCAACTAATTTTTATTTTAATCCTTATAATATCATTTATTTGATTCTTTCATTAATATTTCAATCATTACATCATTATTGTGTCATAATTAAATTTAATTATTTAATGTATAAAAATTATAAAAAATACCATGATAAAATTAATAATTTTTTATTTATAATGAATATTTATAGCCGAATAGATAGCCTATATAACCCCATATTAATTTTTTTAATAATAAGAGTCATGTTTTTGATAAAATTTCATTTACAATAAATTAGAAGTTATAAATGACATAATCACACCCAAGTGGATTCCAAAGGCCAAATTTTTATCCCATAGGTTTTATTGGTTGCCCATATCTCATCCAATAAGATTAGTAAAAGTTTTAGAGTAGTTTTATATTATTATAATATTTTTTACACTTATTTAATTGATTTAAACTTTAATCATGGTAAATAAAACACTAAAGTTACTATTAACAAAAAATTATTTTGATCCTATTATACCAAAATTTTCATACTCATCACAACCTTGCATGTTAGTTTTTAAAAATTAAATTCAAATAAGTGGAAAAATTAAATTAAAAATCAATATCGTTTTCAGAATGAGAAAACGAGCTTTTAAAAAGTAAAAAACATCAAAAGATTGACATGTGTTTATATGAAATTTCAATGTGAAATTACATCCAATGACCAATTTTTTTTTTTAATTTTATAAACTTATTCCAATTACACTTTGAAACCAATTAAAAGGATAACATAACTATAAAAATAAATTAGATGAAAAGGTAGTTTTGAATTAAAATAGACTATTATTCACTATTCATTAAAGAAATGAATTTTATCATAAAAATAACTAAAATCAACCAAAGAAAATATTTATGTACCACTTCAAAATAAGAATTCTATTTTAAAAAATAGAAAATATAAAAGTTACAAAAAATATATTTAAAGAGGGTTCACCATCAAAAGGATTAAAACTACCTTTTAAAAGTATTAGAATATCTTAAGCTTAAAACTAGATTTATTCTCATTTTAAGCCTCTAAAATTTTTTAGATGAATATAAAAAAATTTAATAAACATATGTAAAAATTGTATAGCTAGTTCCATTAATTATCTGTAATATAACTTCTAGGTGATAACTACCATTTAAAATAATAATACTAATAATGTATTATTTTTCAGTATAACTCAGTCTTGTGTGAAACAAAAGATTTCAGAGAAACCCATTGTGGCATGTCGTGTACACTACCATACACACCATATAATTTTAAGTAAGATTAATATCTCATTCATAAATATTAATAGATAATGAAATGTATTATTTTATAATTACCTATGAAGTTACATCCTTCCCCCATTTTGGAAATTGCAACCTCACAATTTTATTCACTTATCAAATAAATGGGAGTATTTCTCCCTCATAGAATTTTCAGATTCTCATGTTGTCTCTTCAACAATATGGGTTTTCTAAAAAAACCTTATCCCAATGAATCACCTTATTCCACAAAACCTACTCTCTATAGTTAAGATAATGGACTGGCCGTTCCTCATATGAAATATTCTGTTCCAACTGAACTACTTTAGGGCTCAAAACATGAGATGGATCTGAAAAATAATTTCTCAACATTGAAACATGCAAACAATTGTGTACCTGGGATAAAATTGGAGTTAAATCCACTATGCAGGAAAATAATCCAACTTTCACTTAGATTTCATAGGGTCCAATGAACCGTGGACTCAGGTTTCCCTTTTTACCAAATCACACCACACTTTTCCATGGTGAAACTTTGTGAAAGACATGATCACCTAGCTCAAAAGAATGATCCTTCCTCTGATTATCCATATAACATTTATGTATCCACTGAGATGTTCTCATGTGCTTCAGAATCAACTGAACTTTATCTACCACATCTTTAACCAATTTTGGTCCCATCAACTTCCTTTCACCTACTTCATCTGAAAAAGTTGGTATTTGACACCACTTTCCATATAATGACTCAAATGGTTCCATCTATATACTGGAATGAAAAATGTTATTATTAGAAAAATCTACCAAAGAAATATGTTGATCCCAAATTCCCTGGTAATTCATTGAATAAGGTCATAGATTATCCAAAAAATTTTGAATTTTTCATTCTGACTACCCATTTGATTGATGATGAAAAGTTATACTAAAATTTAATTCAATTCCCAATGAGTTTTGAAGACCATTAAAACAGTTAGAAGTGAACCTGGGATCACAATAAGATACAATAGAGATAAGAACTCTATATAACCTGACTGTCTCTCTAATATACATATGATAAAGTTGATCTAGAGACAACATATCTCAAATAGGAATAAAATGAGAATCATTAGTCAATCTATTAATAATAACTCAAATCACATTGTTACCTTGATAAGCCTTTGGTAATATGACTATGAAATCCATGGATTTATTTTCCTATTTCCACTCTGGTACTGGAAAAGGCCAAAAAATACCTTTTGGTAACTGTCATTATTCTCTCACCTACTGATAAGTCAAACACATCATAGTAAAGTTAGAAATATCTCTTTTCATTCCATCCCACCAGTAATACTCTCTAAGGTCTCTATACATCTTAGTACTGCTAGGATAAATTGAAAACTGATAACTATGAGCTTCACATAACAACTCTTTCTTCAATTGTGAATTTGGAGGCACACATAACCTCTTCCCAAATATTAAAAAACAATATTTATCAATGTTAAATTCAGACAACTTACACTTATAAACCAATTATACCTTTTTCTATAACTCACTGTCTTCCTTCTGAACTTTCTTAATTCTATCTGATAAAGATTATTTCAATAAAACCTTAAAAAAATAGAGGAATTTCCTACACCAATAACTTCCAAGGAAAAATTAACCAAATCATTAACTAAAGTATCACATTCCAAATGTAACATTACTTTTCAGACTCAAAGCATCAACTAATTTGTTTAATTTTCTAGGATGGTAATGGATCATTTAATCATAATCCTTGATTAGTTCCAACCATATTATATGTCTCATGTTTAATTATTTCTAAGTGAATATATACTTAAAACTTGTGTGATTAGTATATATTTCACATTTTACTTCATACAAATGATGCCTCCAAATTTTTAAAGCAAAAACTACAAAAGCCAATTCCAAATCATGTGAAGGGTAATTTAACTCATGAATTTTCAACCGACATGAATCATAAGAAATTATCTGATCATTATGCATTATAAAACAACCAATTTCTTTCAATAAGTCATCACTTTAGATAAAAAATTCATTATTCCTCGAAAATAATGCCAAAACTAGATCATCCACCAATATTATTTTAAACTCCATAAAACAATCATAACATTATTTTGTGCATATAAACTTAACACATTTTTCGAGTTAACTTAGTCATCGGGATAGATAATTGTGAAAAAGTTTCAACAAATCTTTGGTAATATCATGCTAAACCAAGAAAACTATGAATATCAGTTATATCTATGGGTCTTGGCCATTCTTTAACAACTTTTTTTAGTAGTATCAAAAGTTATACCATCTTTAGAAACAATGTGACCACATAAATAATTTTTATGAACCAAAAATCACACATGCTGAATTTCCCATATAATTTATTTTCATTTAAGGTTTTCAATACAACCCTTTAATGAATTTCATACTCCTATTTTATTTTAGTATATACCAAAATTTCATCAATAAACACAATTAAAAACTTATCAAAGAACTCATAGAATATTCTATTTATAAGATCCATGAATATAGAAGGTGAATTTGTTAACCCAAATGGATTAACTAAAAATTAATAATGGACATATCTAGTATGAAACATAGTCTTTAGAATTTCTATTTCCTTTACTTTCAACTGATGGTACCCCGAACTCAATTCAACCATAAAAAAATACTGATCTTCATATAGCTGATCAAACAAATCATTGATATGAGGCAAAGGATACTTTTTCTTAATTGTGATGTTATTCAAAACTCTATAGTCAATGAAAAGTCTCATTGAAACATCTTTATTTTTAACAAATAATATAGGATAACCCCATGGTGATGTGTTAGGTTGAATGAAACCTTTATCTAATAACTCCTGTAATTTCTTATTTAACTCTAAAAGTTCAATTTGTGTCATTCAATATGGGGGATTTGAAATTGGATTAGCATTAGGAACGAAGTCAACATGAAATTCTACTTCCCAATCTGGTATAATACCAAGAAACTCATCTAAAAAAACATCATGATACTCATTTACCACTAACACATCATTAATCAGAAAAATTCCTTTATTTTAAACAATATGTGAAAGGTATAATTTATATAAATATTTTAGTAGTTTCTCATGTTCCTAATATGTTATCAGAGGCAGGAGTTCTTTTTTATACACAAACTAAAAGTATTTCTGGAACGGAACTCATTTAGATCTACCGTCAATCTTAGCAAGCTGAACAGAAAGTCGATCAATACCCATAATAACATCAAACTCTACTAGAGGCAAACCAATAAGGTTTGTTGGTAGATTCTTTCATAGATAAGGATAGAAAGATTCTTATAATTTCTTTTTTTCTCAATATTTCCCCAAGATATTTTTACCTTAAGTTATGGATTCATTTATTAAGGTGGAATTCTTAATTTACAAGATTATTTCTCATAAATGAAAGAATGTGTAGATACAGAATCAAGAAACACATTGGCATAATATGAATAAGAAAACCTGATACCACTTAATTTGATGTCCCAACATTTTCTGATGTAATTGCAAAGTATTTCTCCACTAATTTTACCTTATAATTTGGCTTCTTCCCATCATTTGAGTTCTTTTTTAGACACACGTTTTCATTATTACCCATCTCATTTCACTTAAAACATTTTAATGACTGTAAATCATATTTTTTCTTACCATTATCCTTTTATTGTTTTGTGAAATTATGAACCTTATGCCTAATTTTACCACATCAAAATTACTTACCTAAATTAAAAAGGCATTCCCCAGTATTCCTTTTTACTACAAATTTCAGAAACTGTAAAATTAATTTTCTTACCATCAGACTTTTTCGAAGAATTATTCCCTTTCAACTACCACCTTGAGCTCTTATTCATCTATTTTTCATAGAACACCTGATCACGAAAAACTCCATTTCCACCTTCTCCACACATCGAACAAGATTTTCATAACATTTTAACTCATGAGAATCCAATTCCTTTATATACTTTGGATTTAATCCTGAGTAAAAATGATTGAATTTACTATCAAGATCTCAAATGATATTGGGAGAATACCTTTCCATTTGAGTGAATTTTACTCCATAATCAACCACTGATCCATCCTCCTTCCTAAATTACAATTTTTTTTCCATCCTATGTCGAACCACCATAGGAAAATATTTCTCAAGAAACATGCATTTTGAATTCATCATAATCAAGATCATAAATCTCTTCACTGTCCCAAATATTATTTATTATAGACCACCACGGATCGTCTTCATCTTTAAAAAGGTAAACATCAAGACTAACAATTTTATAGTTCGAACACCCCATGACATGAAAAATATTTTCCATTTCTTTAATCAACCTTTCAGCTATAAAAAGGTCAGATGATCCTATGAATGATGGATGATATTTCCTAGTGAAATTCTTCACTACTAACATTCTCCTCTATGGTTAATCTAGATGATATAATGAATGGATACCACCACCATTTATAGCTCGAGTCAACTACGCCATCACTACAACAAACTATTCAGTTCTGATTCCAACCATCTTAAATTTTTTATTTGGAAGGTTGTTTTCAGTTGATGTCATCCCAGCATAGCTTCCCTGTTTCCTCTATAGAAAACCATTATGAACAAAAATTTCTTAGAAAAAGAAACATGATAGTATTCAAATTCTATATCATTTCAATTTGACCATAAAGTATAAATAATTTATGGATATTCTATTAACAATATACTAACCCCTAATTTTATCCAAACCAACCTATGATACCAACTATAAGGCACCATCCTTCAAACTATAAGGCCCCATACATAAACATTTCATAATCTTGAGTTATGTCAAGAATTCACATTGAGGATATTTTTAAATTTAGAGGTTTAGAAAATTAATTCATATCTAATACATAATAACTCAAATTTAATAAAATTGGATACCATTAAAACAGTATCAATTTCTCCCACAATATAAAAATTTTAAAAGTAAAAATGATTTATTTTTCTTGATAAAAATATTCTTGACTTATTCCTTTCTCCTAACCATCCTTATACCCTGTGAAAACATTTTAAAAACTTGGGATGAACACAAAAAGATCATTAAGGGATATAAAATAAGGAAAGAAAACATTGGTCCATGATTATTTATTAACCCATGAAATCATAATAATCCTGAAAAACTTTATAGAAATCATAAATCATAAAGGTAACTTGTATCATCCATATTATACTTACATTTTAGCTTTCACAACTAAATTAGAAGTAACATTCATGGTTACGTTTGGAAAACCCATCATAGTATATTCCTTAATTCTCTTAAGAGAAAAATTATTGTTTACCTCCATCTCATTACCCAATTCATTGGAGAGATATCATGGGATCACCTGCCATTGTTTTATCATGGAACCACCCATATACATAAGTAATTCCCAAGAACTATAACATAATAACAACACATAAACCATGCATAAAGGAAAAATAACATTTCCACATTGCAATCATAAGATATCATATCAAGATATTAATATAATCAATTAATTCTCAAAACCTTTCTCAATACCAAAATACCTAAAAATGAAATATGTTATTTAATTTTCTTTTAAAAACATTACGGTTTGTGGAGGAATCCAAATACCAAATAATGGTCACAACGGCATAAAGGTTGATGTCACTACATATTAAAAAAATATTCCCTTTTTCATTTGGTAAAACACTTAGTATAAAAATATTCCTTTTGAAAAACATTAAATGAAATTAAATTTCAATGGGTTTGATTATAAAATATATAAAAATGGTGTATATTATCAAAATATGCCTCAATGAAAGGTGATTACGAAGTACCTTACCATGAGTCTGAATCATCACGTACAATCTTTATATTCCTAAATAATAAACTTATATCAATTTATACATTATTGAGAACCTTTTTCAAGTTTATTATTTATTTTATATCACTTATTAAAATGTTATAAAAATTATATAATTACTTAAGTTCATATCAGATATTTTGTCGATATTTGGTACTTGAGTCAAAAATGAAAAAGGTTTTGATGTCACTAGTACATGTGATAATAATTCCATCATCTCTAAAATATTATTCATGATATAATCATAACTTTTATACATAAATCATAACTTTAAACGAAAACATTATGTATGGTAATGAAAATTGAACTATATTATATTTATGGAGATGGTAGGCCGTACATACGCATGAGTAACATTTTCATTTTTCCTTGATCATTATGGAAATAATGTAATTATTATTTTATCTTCCCATAATGATCATAATATTTTTTTTCATAATAATTATAATTTAAATATACTTATACATATCATAAAAGTGACGTGGTGAATAAAAATGATTTACATTGCCTCGTGGATGTGATAGTTTACATATACACACGAACGATGTTATTATTTTTATGTTCATGGAAGGTTAGAACATAATTGAAATACTATTCTAATAAAATGATAAATATGTCATTAATATAATATATTAATATTAATTACATCATTATAATTGATCTTCGTAGACGGTAATGGAAAATAAACTAAATCGGTACATGAAGGTTATAATTCACACGTATGCACGAATGATTAATTCCTTGCCCATTTGATGGGAGTAGAGATGGATTTAGGGAATTTTATTAACATAATAACATATCAGTATATTTAGGATACATTAGTTATTATTTTATCTTGTAAGAAGAAGATTTAAAGGATGTGGAAGAATAAATAAAATAGAAACTCTTAAAAAACAATACATCTTCTTCGGTTGATCACCTTTGAAGAACACCTTAACACTTCTAAGAAGGGTGTTATACCTAAAATAATGCCTCAAGAATGTGGGGAGGGATTATAGTAAGAGGTTTGCGTAGATATTTTCTGAATAAAAATGATTTGGAAGTAATAATATTATAGAAGAGAGGTTACCTTTTTATAGGATAGGAGAGGGGCACCCTTGGAAATTCTTAAAATATTAAATTAATATAATTTTTTTAATAAAAATGATTCAAAATTGAAATATTTAAAATATAAGTTGAGTATAGTTTTAAATCATCTCATCAATTAATTTTCATACATGTATTTATTTTATTTTAAACCTTATCTTTTCGGTTTACCCTTAATTATTCTCTTTTAATTTTAAAAGTGGTAACAACATTTTAATTATTCAGAGGCTATTAATTTTACATATATGAGATAAATTTCCCATAATTATAAATATAATTAACTTTTAGACCTTATCATATCCACTTTGTGATTTATTTTTTTAGGATTTTTAAATAATTTAATAATTTACTATTTTTATAGAATATCAATTATGTCAATTTTTACACTATTCACTATATTGAAATAAAATAAAATCCAGACAAAGAGATAACTTAGAACAAACCCATTTAATAGTCTTATAACAATTCATATTAACCTATAAAATTCTTTTATGACATAAATTATTTCAAATAATATTTATTTTAAATATTTATAATATCATTTATTTGATTCTTTCATTAATAAGAAAATCACTACATCATCATTGTCATAATTAAATATAATTATTTAATATCTAAAAATTATAAATAAAATACGATGATTTAGTTAATATTTTCATATTTATAATTACTATTTATAGTCTAATATAACTCTAATATAGCCCTATATTAAAATTGTTTTAATAATAAGAGTCATGTTTATGATAATTTTTCCTTTAATTTAAATTAAAAGTTATAAATGTCATAATCCCACCCAAGTGGATTCCAAAAGACAAATTTTTATCCCAAGGGTTTTATTGGTCAGACATATCACATCCAATAATATTATGACATGTTTTATAGTGGTGTTATATTATTTTAATATTATTTTTACCCTTAGTTACCTGATTTACCCTTTAACTGTGGTAAATAAAATAATAAAGTTATTATTCACCAAAAATTATTTTGAATCTATTGAACCAAAATTTCCAAACTGATTACAACCATATATTTTAGTTTTTAAAAATTCAATTCACATAAGTGGTAAAATTAATTTTTAAATTAATCCCATTGTCGGAATGAGAAAATGAATTTTTAAAAAGTAAAAATCATCAAAATATTGACAGGTGTTTATATTAAATTTCAATTTGAAATTACTTAGAACGACCAAAATTAGATTAAATGATAAAAACATAGTAAAAATTTAACTTTAAAACCAATTTAAAGGATAACTTAAATATATAAATAAATTAGAAGAAAATGCATTTTTGAATCAAAATGCATTATTTCTCACTATTCAATAAAAATGAATTTTATCATAAAAATAAAAAAATTCAACCAAAGTATATTTTTATATACCAATTCTAAAGAAGAAGTTTATTTCAAAAAATAGAACATAAAAAATTTTCAAAAATATATATTTAATAATGGTTCTCTATCAAAAGTTGGTAAAACTACCTTTTAAAAATATTAGAGTATCTTAAGATTAAAACTAGATTTATTCTCATTTTAAGCCTCTAAAATTTATTAGATGAAAGTAAAAAATTTTAATAAACATGTGTAAACATAATATATTTAGTTATATTCATTTCCTTTAGTAGAACAACAAGGTGATAACTACCATTTAAAATAAAAATACTAATAATGTATAATTATTCGGTATTACTCAGTCTTGTGTGCAACATAAGATTTCAAAGAAAACTATTACTCTGTGTCGAGTACGATATCATATATAGAATCCCATTTTAAGTAAAATTAATATTGAATTGATAAATATTAATAGATATGAAACTATATTTTTTTATAATTACTTGAGATTTTAGAGTTTGTGTCGACCTAAATTAGTTCTCGTTAGATGGAAAAATGAAGAGTAAAAATTAATATTCCGATAATCCCACAATAAAAACGCATCCCACAATAATGATCAAACTGCTGATCAATATTTTTATTGATTGAACTAAATTCATCATGAAAATTTTGAATGGGTAAGACTCAAAGAAAGAGCTTCCCTACCTGGGATATGGATTGTTCGCTGTTGAGGACTGATTGTCATTGGCTACCCATCAATAATGATCTCTGATCCCGGTGTTTGTCATCTCTTCCGAGAGAATTCTATAAGGGTTATCTCCAAATACTCTAGGGAATTTATAGGGTTATGATCCTAACCATGGGTCCCTACCTAGATATTTATTTAAAATAAAGAACATTTCTATGTGAGCATAACATTTAAACTAATATAAACTCATAACTTATTTTATTCATTAAGAAATCCAGAAACTATTTTTTATAACCGACCCACACTGACCGATGTTAGGCCTTGCCTAAGGAAAACACGACATTATGATCTCAATGGTGGTATTTTATTTCCAATCCAAGTCACCATTCATGGGTTATTAGTATTTAATATAAAACAATTTTATTTAATAATTTTATTTAGGTTAAGTCCTTGGTGAATTTTTCATCAGATTTGTGCCGACCAATGTTAGGTCACTCATAGGGTAAAGCCATCATTCTAATCTCAATGGTTCCCTCATATTTCTAATTTAGGCACCTTTTTAAATGATATTCCACTTTTATAGAAAATTCATGTGTAGATTATAATTAAAACATAACAGTTTTGAACGAATTGCTATGGGAACACCGAGACTCGGAGTCATAAGTTGTCTCCACATCTAGTCTCAGAATTTTTACATACAGGTGGATCTAGTTTTCATCATTTCTTCATCCAAGGAGTCCAATATAAAAAAACCTGATTACTTCTACAATATAGTCCATGAATTCCTGATTCTATAGAAAATTGGAGTGCCTGGAAAATTTAAACAAAATCTGGGTCTTTTTGAGGTCTTCTGGAATCCCCCTCTACATGGATGGATCAAAATAAACTTAGATGGAGCTTCAAAAGGTAATCTAAGGCCTTCATGGTGTGTTTATATTGATACTGATATCATTGATAACTTTCTTGGTTTTCTCCTTAGCACATGTGGTATCACTTCCTCTCTTGAAGTTTAAATGATCAATGTTATTCATACTATCCATTTTTCTGGCATTAAAGGCAAGGATAATCTCTAGCATGAAAGTGGTTCTACCACTATGGTTCAATCTATTCAGAATAGAGTGGTTCATATGACTTGGAAACTCACTTCTAAATGGATGGATTATCTCACCTCCCACTTATGTTGCAAGTAAATCATCACTCATGTTTATCTAGAGGCTAGCTTCGTGGCGGATGGACTCTCTAACAAAGGAATCAACAAGGATCTCACTTGGTTTAATGATCTCCTATATTAATTGTTCCCTTTTGATGATAAATATTATAATAAAACTCCTATTAGACTCATGTAAACTCCCTTTTCTATAATAAATATTCCTGGCCACTTTTCCAAGACATCCCCCTCAAAAAATGGAAAATATGAGTCATTAAGATCTCCCAACTTAGGTATTTATATCCCTTAAATCCAAAATAAAGGATAATAAAAAAAATGAGGGTAATATGAATAAATATGAGCCTCCCACTCCCATATTCTCTCCTAGAGATTCTCGTGCTGCCACCAGACACAAACAAAAGGAATCGACTACCCACGAATGATTTTATCATGCCAATCCACGATCTCTACTAGGTACTATGCAAACGACACCCCTTCCACGATGTCCATCATTCCTTAGTCAATGACATGTGATGGGTCATGCATGTACCTCCTCATCCACGACATGTGTAATACGTCATTTACCCGATCTAGATGTGGAGGTAGAGGAAAGAAGAATGATACATCGCTAACTCTACGTAGTATTAGAAAACGTCTAATGAACCTCAGAGATAGATTTTCTCCCCAGACAAATTTTCGTAATCCATGTCAAGGTGAGACCTAATAGAATATGTGGTATGCTTCCTCAAACTCCTAATGCCTCCTCCTCTTATACGAATAAGACTTTTTTTGGCTCTGTGCAGTCTTTATCCACTCCTTGATGGTCTGCACCTTCTTTGCGGTACCTGGCACCAACTCTGACCCTGTGGGCGCTAACTCTCATTGGTTATTCCAGCAATGTGTCAACCTTCAGGGTCACCCATACAAGGAATCTAATGGTTCTATACCAATGGTGGAGTGATATCTGTTGTTTTATGAAAACTCCACCAATGGTAGGTGATCCTCCAAACTATGGCCAAAATCCAATATAAAATCCCACATCATATCCTCCATAATCTGAATAGTCAGCTCAATATGACCGTCCAATAGGGGGTGAAACATTATTCTCAAGAATAACTGAGTCCCAAACACCTCCTAAAATCCCTTATATAATCGAGATGTAAAGATATCATCATGATCTTATACTATCGTCAATGGGAATCTATGGAGTCGAATTATCTCCAACATGTAGAGGCATCCCAAGCTCTCTATTGAACTCTGCTCCCGAATACCAAGGAAGTGGGATGACATGGTGAGTCAATCAATGATCACCGAGATAGTATCGTTTCTCCTAGATTTATGTGGTAAACATATCATAAAGTCCATCAATATCCCATACCACTTCCATTTCTGAACCTCAAGGGGTTTGGTCAAACCCGAAAAGAACATGGTGCCTGGTATTTACCTACTCACAAGTGAGTCACTACGAAACAAAATATGAAACTCCCTTCTTCATCCGTGACTGCTAGAACTGATGTCAGAGGTCATGGAATATCTTTTCCACACCTGTATGTACCACCAAATGGGATGTATGTAACTCCTTCAAAACCTCATCCCATAACACCACTATTACTATTTTTCTCCCTTTGAAAATAATAACATGATCCCCACCATTCAAATATCTATCAGGGGCATGACCTGTGAACATATGGGCTAGAAAAGTCTCATAGTCAGTATCCCCAAGCTATTACTACCTAACTCACTATCTAATGGAGGTAATCTGATTCATCCCCATCCATAAATGGTATATGCAATGAGGCCAACTGCTCTGATGCATTGTTTAGAAACTGCGAACTAGATCTCCTATTGAGAGAATCTTCTACCATGTTCCCATTTCCATAATTATATCCAATATCATAGTCATATTCTTAGAGGAACTATATCCATCAAATCTATCTCAAGTTTAAATCCTTTTTAGAGAAGATATACTTGAGACTCTTATGGTCAGAGTAGATGATAAAACTATCTCCCATCAGGTAGTGTCGCCCCATCTTCAAAGAGAAGACTAATGCTGCTAACTAAAGATCATGGGTCGCATAGTTCTGGTCATGTGGTCTCAAATAGAATTAACCATAGGTAATCACTTCTTTCCCATGAATGAAGACACAACCAATACCAATTCCTAATGAATTACAGAACACTACGTACTTGGTACCCTCCACTAGGTATCTCAAGATGGGGGTGCTCATCAATCTCTATCTCAACTGATGAAAACTCTCCTAGAACTTCTCTGTCCAGACAAAAGGTTGTCCCTTTTATGTCAAAGATGTCAAGGATTCTGGTACTCTAGAAAATTTGGGTAAAATTTTTTGATATTACCCATCCAAACCAAGGAAACTCTGCACCTCAGTAATACTGGTGGGTGGCTCCCAAGCAAGCACCACCTCACTATTCACTAGATACAATGCAAATCTAGACTCTAAAATGAAGTCTCATATAAAATGGACCTCTCGAATATAGAACTAACACTTCAATAGATTAATATAAAGATGGTGCTCTCGGAGTGTGTCCACAACCATCCTCAAGTGTCTCGTGTGTTCCTCTTTGGATGCCGAGTACACTAGGATGTCATTAATAAAGACCACCATGAACAAGTCTATGTAAGGATGAAATATCTAGTTCATGAGTCCCATGAACATTTATATGATATTTTTCACCCCAAAAAACACCCATACATTCTCATATTATTTTTAATGACATCTAATGTCAGTATTTTGTATATCCTCAAACTATACTCGTAACTAGTGATAGCCAGATCTAAGGTCAATCTTCGATAACCACAATGCCCCTTTCAACAGATTGAAGAGTTAATTTATCCTCAGTATTGGATATATATTATTTATAGTCACCTATTTCTGGTGCCATAACTCCACACATAACCTCAAGATCCTATCTTCCATCTTGAATAAAACTGGGGCAGCCTAGGGTCAAACACTGGGTCTCACGAAGCCCTTCCTTTGCAAGTCCTCCAACTACACCCTCTTCTCACAAAGCTATACAGAAGACATATAATATGCATATGTAGGTATTAGTTCCATCCTGGGATATATATCAATACAGAAGTCTACCTCCTTAGGGGGAGGTAATATTGGAACATCCTTAGGAAAGATGTATTCATACTCTACCAACACTACATGAAACTGTGGAATCAAATCATCCACTGCATCGAGGGTCAGTCTAGATAAAAAATGAGTGATCTACTGTACCCTCCTATGTGTGAGTCCATCCTATGCTTCATTCATTTCCTTTTTAATAAAATGTAAAACATGTTCCCATCACTATGGAAAAACCTCACCCTATTCCTCAAATATTCAATCGGAGCATGAACTGTTAAAACATTTCCATTCCAAGAATGGCGTCCTAAGGCCTCGATGCCGCTACCAAGAGATCCCAACTAAAACTCATACATATAAGAGTCTATTCACACTATCAGCACCAATTTTTGATCATTGAATATTCTCCCATAGGATTCTATAAGTTTAAGGGATAATTCAACAGTTCATTCGAAATCTCCAAGTCTCAAACAAGGTTTATGGTAAGAAAGGAATGACTAGAACCTGTGTCTATTAAAACTAAAACTAAGGTGTAATAGACACAGATCATTCCTCGAATCAATCATAAATCCCTTAGATCACATGCCTCCATCTCCTATATCTATAATAATCCCTTTCCACCATCACCCTAAGCCTATCATGGACCACCTGGGGGTGGTGGTGGTATTAGACTGATCCCCCAATCACCTCCTACTAACATTCCTAATCCTATTCCATGTCCGCAATCCTGTAGACCACCCTTATCCTGTATGTTTCTTTACCGAGGTGTTACATCCACCATATCTTCATCATTATTATGAAAAGTGGAAAAATACCTAGTGAGATGTCCTATACCTTTTCATGAAAAGCATTACCTATCTCTAGGATAACTAGATCCACCCCATGAGACCTGAGATGTAGATCCCCATTCTCGAGATCTCCTATTGAAACATCTCGCACATCCATGTCCCTAAGACTGACATCAACTCCTTCCTGCCGAAGTCCTTACTCTTACTTTCCCACTACTGAAAATCACTAGCTATATTCGCCCAACCAAATAACACTTAAACACAAAGGTTCTCTCTAGCACCCTGGTATAGGTAGGAATGCATAGAGGGATAATGATGGCTCAGATGTCCCTATTAAAATCTAACTAAAAGGTGTGATCCCCAAATAACTAGTAGTGTATCATATCCATCAAGTAACTAGAATGGTTGGTATGTATCGATGAATACTCAGATATTGACATTTCATTCTGTTGTAGCTTTAGAATCTCCCGGACATGTATACCCCTTAGATTACAAGGCAAGAACTCTTTTCAGAAAAGGCTCTCAAACTACCCTCATATAAGATTTGCCTCATTATAATATTAGTTAACAAAGCCCCACCATCACCCTACTAAGACCTGTAGAAGGATCTCTTCCAGGACTACCATCTGATCTATTGATGTCCTTACTAGATAGAAAACATGGGTCACCACCTCTATCCAGTCCTCAGTCACCTGAGGGTTGGGTTAACCTCATAACTGAAGGGTTATCTGTTGCTAAAAATCAAGAAGTATTCTCATCTTGTTCTCCTCATCAACTAATACTATGGGAACCATGTGCTACTATATAGGTGGTGGTAAAGCTGGTGCACCATGTGGAGGTGATATGTAACACCCTGAGATTTTGAGAATTATTATTTTTCAAATTAATTTAACTTCTCAATATTTTTAATTTCACATGAAACAAGAAATAGTTATATATATATATATAAACATTATTTCAAATATTCTTTTCACATGCAATACCAACTTGGCTTGCATTACACGCAATACCAACTTTCCTTGCACTACAATCAACACAGACTTGGCATACGATGAACACAATAATAAGTTTCTACAAAACATATATTTTTATTTTTTTAATTATTTAAATAATATAATTATAACCAAGCTGTTAAACATAGAAATGAATAATTTTCAAATATTTTTGTTTTATATAAATAAAACAAATTGATAATGAAAGATAATTTTTTTGGGTAAAGTCCTTTTATGTAAAATATATTGTTTTCTTGAAATAATCGATTTTAACAACAAAATTAATTTTATAAACATTTATAAATTGAATTTGATAAAATAAAATTCATTTTTTAATTCATAACATCGAAATTAGACTAGGGTGAATTTTTGGTATTTTTCTGAGAAACTTTTTTTTTTGATGACCTGTGAAAAATACTACTTTTTAGTTAAAAACTACCTTTGTCTAATTAATTATTAATGATAAATGATTTTATAAAAACGTTTTAAGGTCACATTAGATAAATATTACATATATTAATATAATTTAATTCATTAGAATAAATTTTACATTTAAACTAAATATAAAACCCTAACAAACTTTCGAAATTTTTCATACTTTAAAACCTCGTTATTTCATCCTGTCTGTGGGATTGCCACTAATCTTAATTTTTTAGCTTCTGTGTTAGGAATTTAAAAAATATGAAATAAACCATTGTATTAAGTCTAATTTTTATATTCTAATAAGTCTATGATGATGTTTTTGACCAAAATTATTAGTAAAAGTGATTAAAATTAATCACAGTAGTTAAGGTCAAATTAAGCTTAATTAAGAACTAAACCTTAAAATTAAGGGCCCAAATGACATAGAACTTGTCAAACACCCAATTAATGTCCATATTTTGGCCATAAAACTTAAATTATTGAGTTTGGTTGGTTTTTGAAGAATTTTTTAGGTATGAATATTTGAACACCTAATTTATTTCTAAAAATTCCTTGTGAGTCATTTTCCTTCCCCATAAAAGCCACCACCTCTACCCATTCCTCACACCTCTCAAGATCCTTTACATTATTTTCCTTCTCCAACCCTACACACTCTTTATTACATTATTGTGTGAAGACACAAGTATCCTCCTTATAATAAGATATTGTTATGCAAAGGGTCTGACCTACACTTACACACACACCCATCTAATTGATGTTGAACATACTGTTTTTGTATATGGAGAACTACTACCTCATGAAATGATGATTGTTCATTTCTCCTTTACCGCCAATCATGGTGGTAATTATGATGGAAACTATATTTTATATGTAATATATTATATTTATCAGATCTTTAATATTATGTATTTCTTTTACAACAAACATCTTTTTACCTTCCATTTGATGCTAATATGATAATATTGTTTGAGGAAGTGCGGACTACCACCCCATCAAAGCGATGTGATTCGTTTACACACCATATAGAATGTATTAAGGATGATTTTAATGAAATTATATGATAAATATGATAAATTAATTCTACTTTAATAATGATACATATAAATATAAACGTACATATGTTATTTACATATTTTCTTTCAACACAACAATAAAAACAGAAACAACATTAATGCGTACATACAACTTACCATCTCCATGAATAGTTTATTCCATTTTTTAATTCTAAATGTTATAAATTATTATAATATAAAAAGACTGGATATAACTGATATTTATATCATGATATAAATTTTGGAATCATGATATAAGTATAAGGACTAACGATATAACAAATTAAGACACATGCATAGAACAAAGAAAATATTACCCGAAGTGAAAATATAACATAAGATTGTTAATAAGCAGGTAATATAAGTTCATAATAAAAAAATATATTGTAATAGATATAATAATATTATTATGTAAAATATTTATAATAAACTTATATTTATTATACATAAAGCTTGTACGAGTACGGAGAGAGTCAAGACACAAGGTAAGAAGATTTCATCTCACTTTTAATTTATGTGAGATAAATGTTATTTTTGGAACTCTTTTCTTTTGTGTGGTATATGTAATTAAAATGATTTTATAATATGTATGTTATAATTAAATATATGGTTATTCAAATTTTTATTTTTTTATACTTCTTTCATGGGGTTTCAGTTTCAAAAGTTACCAAATCGGTAAAAATATTTTGTCCCAATTTTCCTTCTTTCAGAATCATGTTTTGTTATGCACATAAACTATTGTTAGAGGTAAATATACTTCCATTTTACATGAAATATCATGAATATAAATATTCTCATGATATTATATTCTAAATTTAATTTCTTTTCCTTACACGGAGAGCATGATCCTAAGATACAAAGTTATAAGAGTTTATTGAGACAATCTCATTGTTTTTTTGAAATTATCTATGTTTATGCTTCCTTTAATGAAATATTATGATCTATATCCCAAAAATATTCATGATATTATTTATCCTCTATTATTTCATGATATAATCCTATATTTTTACCATTTTCTACTATTTGGTACATAAGATAGTTAAGAAAATGTTTTTACGAAAGCCCGACTTTACTCTCTCTTCGGTCGGAAATCTATGTTTTCTAAAAAAGGTTTCCAAGAATATTATAACATTATACTTTAAAAAATAAAAGACATTTTTACCCTTTTATATTTTACCAATCTCTTCAAAGGAATATTCTTGTCTCTCTCTAAAAAAAGAATATTTCTATTTTTTTTATTATACAAAAGAAATGTTCTTTTTTACCTCATGCGGCATGTTCTGATTTACCCACCATCATTCCATTGAAGATTAATTTTCATTTTTAAAAGGTTAAAATTTAAAAAATTATTTTAAAAGTAATTTTAAAGGAAAAATATTTTAAAAATTATATCAATACTTATTTATATGATTTCAAGGTATTTTCTAAGAAAATGATTTTAAAAGGTTTTTTATATTAACAATACTTTTTTAAAGAATAAATGATACTTTACTCAAGAAACATTTTTAAAGATTATTAAAAACTCTTTTCATTTTTAAGATGACATGGATTGAGGTTACTCATTCCATTTTTGTAAATTCTCTAAAGGTTCCATTCATATCCTTTCTACGAATGGGTTATTCTTAATGTCATGGTCTTCATGAAACCCATTTCTCTTTCATAGGTAATATATTTATAAAATCCCTTTCTTTTCCATGAATTTAATTTATTTTAAACCCACTTATATTAATGGGTTATGATTTTATGAAATGTTTATGAAACATATATCTTTTACATATGTTATGATGTGATGAAATATTAATGATACCCATTTCATTTCATGGGTTATGATTTGATGTCTATTAAACTTACTTCTTTTTATTGGTACTGATATGATGAATGTTTTATTATCTTATAGAACATGTATGAATTATTTTATAATTATATGGTTGGGACATATATCTCTCTTCAATTAATTGGGTAACTATGAATGACTCATGAGTATAAATGTTATGCGTGAACCTGATTACATGTTCACAATGTTATGAATAAACCTGATTACATTTCCATAAGTTTATGCATGAATCCAACTACATGTTCACAAGGTTGTGCATGAACCTGATTACATGTTCAAAATATTATGCATAGACTTGGGTTCATGTCCATTGGGTAATGCGGGAACCTAATTACATGTTCACAATGTTATGCATGAACCTGATTACATGTTCACAATGTTATGCACATACTTGGTTTCACATCCATAATTTTATTCATAAAACTAATTAAATGTTAATGATGTTATGGTTGAACCTAATTAAATATTCAAACTTTTATGCATGGACCTGGTTTCTTGTCCACGAGTTGATGTTGGGGTCTGATTTCATGTCCTTAACTTAATGAGTGAACCTATTTCTACTTATACATGTTCGTAATGTTATAATCCAATTTGAGAAACAAAAATTCCATGTCTTATTTATATGTTAAATTTCCTTGGACTATTTCATTTATTTCCTTATGATTCATTTCTTATGAACTTTCATTCCTTATTAGGTTCTCTACTATATAGGGAATGATCTTTAAATGTTATGATCATGTTCCATACCCTTTTATTTATGTTATGCTTATGCATTTCCTTTATTTACTCTTACTAATCATTTGAGATCTCCCATTTCTTAGGTTTCCTTTCCTCAGGATATGAGAAAGGTTTTAGGTAGAAATACTAAAGGTGGAGATCTTTATGGGAGATATTGATGATCTTTCATCAGGATAGAAGGTTTTTCTTCCAAGTTTCTAAAGACACTAAACTATTATGGTCCTCTTGCATTTATTTTTGTAATGTAATGAATATTCATATAAAAATATGTAATATCCATGTATGTTAATGATGGGTCATTATAGTTGGTATCAAAGTAAAGGTTTAGTCAACCTTTGGAAACTAATATGAAAAAACATTAGTTAGATCCCTAGTTTTATTTATAAGGATATTTCTAGGGATGTATCTAAGGATATATATAATGACGAGTTAACATTTAGAAAAATGTATTTGAATTTTGGTAAAGGATAGAGTAAGTGGTTTCCAAGAAATACATCTCTATATGGATAATACTAGTGGATGTGGCTATAGAACAGATGTTCATAGGGGAAAAAACTCTGACAATATGTTCCGAGCATGACTCAAGGTAATCTGGTACACAACAATAGGGACTTCTACACACCTGATTTGACACTCCCATGGGATATTCTTTGGGAATTCACAAAAAATTCATGAAACATCATTAAGGGTTTAGATATAATTTATTTATGAATAACATATGTTAGACCCAATGTGTCATACATTATGAAAAGTTTCATGGTTTATACATTCTATAATTAATTATTTTCATGAATGTGTGGTTTTATTATATAACAAGTAATGATCACAATATTCTTCTAGTTTTAGTCAATGGTGGAACTAGAAGGAACTAGATTAATGTTGAATGTGATGGAATCTTTTCTGATGAGCAATCAAGTGGGATGATCCCTAGAGTGAAAGATATCGTGATAATTCCTAAACAGTTTTCACGGAACATGATTGAAAATGTTTACCTTATCTAGCTCTCAGATTCAACATGGAAGGGAAAGAAGGAGTTCATTGAGATTTTGGGTAATGAAGACCATGGAGGAAAGAAAATTCAGTTTCTTTGTGTTAGGAATGTGGAAAAAATCACCTAAGTGAATGTCTTAGAAGAACAAGAAGGTGTTATGATTGTGGAAAATAATGATACAATTAAAGTGACTACAAGGGAAAATGAAGAGTTTTATTAACGATGTGGATGAGAATTTTTTCCTCCCTAAGTCAATATTGAAGGGTAAGTATTTTAAGTGTGAAATAAATGGTCATTATGAAACTCAATTTCCCAAGAGAAAAGTTCCTGAAGAGAATAAAAAAGGTGGTGTGAGTAATGGTTAAATTGTGGATGATGATGAGACTACAGGTGAAATGTTAAAGTAAAGAGGTATCATTGTTAATTCATTAAGGATGAAGTAATATAAGTATTTATATATTTGGATTTTATAATTAAGAATGGTGAATTATGTATAGATTGTTTAGTTTATTTTTTTCAAAGGATTTATAATAATATTTTGAATGGTCATAATGGACTAGAAATGTCATCTCATGAAAGTTTTCATTTTTGACTAAGGTAAGGAATCCCTTAACATGTTATTTATGTTAAGATAATTTTTTATGGATAAATATATGTGGGATATGAATAAGTAAAGAAGACAATACTGATTACCTTGGAATTATGTAAGAACGTGTTTATAGGTGGTTTATGCTACCACTAATGATGTTTACAACATTTTTGGATTTAAGGATTAAATCAAATAAACTTTGTAATGAGAAATGATTCATGTTTTCCAAAATGATTTATGGTAGTTCAAGTTGTTACCATGTTTGAGGAGAATATATGATGAGGGTATTCACATGTTTGGAATGTGAAAACCAAGAGCTACTTTGTGTTACATAAGAGAATCAATGTTAAGATGATTTTGTGACTTATTTATAATGTTTGGGATTTTCATATTTAATAAGGGTTATATGGTTAAAAATTTATGGAAATATTATGTATTATCTTACCACATGAGGATTTATTCATATTGGATAACCTATTATAAAAATGTGGTGATGATGATAATTGATGACAAATTGGATGACATATCATGGAAATTGTGATTTGTTAGTACTTAAGAAATGAAAAAGTAACCTTTTTAATATATATAAATAGGTTAAGTAAATCAACAAACAACAAATGGAGAAATTTTCTAGAAATCATGAAAGTGTATCTTTTAATGAAAATTCTTTCTGTTTTGGAAAGATGATCTTAAAACCAAAAATGTTATTCTATACCTCCATTTTTGATGAATCAGAATGTTCCTTAGGTCATTATAAATTTATGCCTTTTGTGTTTTTAACTTTCCCATAAACTTGTTCTCTATCACTCTCTATCATAACTTGATGGTATGATTTTTCTTCCATATCCATGTTTTCACTTTCCACTTATGTTCTCCCATGTGGAAACATATTTATCTGTTGCTTTGCGTAACCGTTATGGTTCCAAATTTATCTTTTTAAGGGAAGTTTTAGTATCCGTTTTTATTATATGAATGAAAATTTAAAGTATTAAACCTTTTATAACCCAAATGAATTTCTAGAGAGAAATTCATTTTAAGGGGGGTAGAATGTAACACCCCGAGAGTTTGAGAATTATTATTTTTTGAATTAATTTAACTTTTCAATAATTTTAAATTCCCAGGACACTGGAAATAGTTATATATATAAATATAAATATATTAAAACACTATGTCAAATATTACTTTCACACACAATACTAACTTTTATTGCACAATATGCAATGCCAACTTGGCTTGTGCTACAAGCAACACTGACTTGGCGTATGATGCACGCAACACTAAGTTTCTACAAAACACATATTTTTATTGTTTTAATTATTTAAATAAGATAGTTATAAAAACTATTTTAAAATTATTAATCAATACTTTTCAAATATTCTTGTTTTATATAAATAATACATATTAATAATGAAAGATAATATTTTTTGTAAAGACCTTTTATGTTAAAAATACTGTTTTCTTGAATGAATCAATTTTAATAATAAAAGTAATTTTAGAAAAATTTATAAATTAAATTGGATAAAATAAAATTAATTTTTGAATTTAAAATTTTAAAATTATACTACAGTGATTGTTTGGGATTTTTTGGAGAAACTTCATTTTTTGATGAATAGTGAAAAATACTACTTTTTAGTTAAAAACTGTCTTTTTGTCTAATTAATTATTAATTATAAATGATATTATAAATATTATTAAGGTAAAATTATATTAATATTACATATATTAATAAAATAAAATTTATTTTAATAAATTTCACTTTGAAACTAAATATAAAATTGTAACAAACTTTAGAACTTTTTTTTACTTTAGAAGACCGTTATTTCGCCCCGTCTGTGGGATTAGAAAAAATATTAATTTTTACACTTCTATGTTTGGAATTTAAAAAATAAAATATAAAACATTGTATTTAGTCTAATTTTTATAGTCTAATATTTCCATTTAATTTTTTTTACCAAAATGATTAGTAAAAGTGATTAAAATTAATCACAGTGGTTAAGGACAAATTAAGCTTAATTAGGGTATAATCCTTAAAATCAAGATCTCTAATGACCTATAAACTTTTCCAAAACCCATTTTATATATATAGTTTGGAAATAAATATTATATTATCTAGTTTGGTTTATTTGGTAAGACTATTTTTAGGTATGAACATGTTCACACCTAATTTGTTTCTAAAACTTCCACGTGAGTCCTTTTCCTTCCCTATAAAGGCCACCACATCTACCCATTCCTCACACCTCTAAAACCTTTTAAGTTATTCCAATATCTACCCAATTAGCCTCCCAAAAATCATACCTTATAATTTTAAGGATCACTTTGGGTGGAAACCATGCCAAGGAATCCTTTTGGCAGAGACCAAAAGGAGTTACCCGATTAAGAGGTAACGTCTTCTCTCAAGATCCTTTCTTTTATTTTACTTTTACATCCCCTACACTCACTTTATCCACTTATTGTGTGAAAAAAATAGTATCCTAAATATACTAGTATCTAATTATTAAATGGTTCTATCCTAAACATATACACATCCCTATCTAATGGATGTTGAACATACTATTTCATTGTACGACGTACTATTGCCTCACAAAACAATGATTGTTTATTTATCCTTTACCTCCAATAATGGTGTCCATTATAATGGAAAATATATCTAATATGAAATATATTAAATTTATTATGTATTTAAGCTTATTTATTTCTTTTATAACACACATATGTTTACCTTCCATTTGGTGTTAATACAATAATCTCGTTTAAGGAAGTGCGGACTACCGCCCCCTCAATGTGACGCGATTCGTTCACACACCACATATAATGTATTAAGGATAGATTTAATTAACATATATGATAAATATTATATATTAATTATAATTTAATAATGATATATATAAATATACATATATATACATAAGTCATTTACATACTTTCTTTCAATAGGACAATAAAAACAAAAACAACGTTCATGGTACTTACAACTTACCATCTCCATGAACTGTGTATTACATTTAATTATTTTTCAAGATATAAATTATTATAATATGAATATACTGTATATAATTGATATTTATATCATGATCTAAATTTTTTAATCCTGATTTAAGTATAAGGACCAACGATATACAAAATTAAGACACATACGAAGAACAAAGAAAATATTACCTGAAGTGAAAACTTAACATAAGATCATTAAAAAGAGGGTAATATAATGTAATAATAATACCATATATGGTAATAATACAATAATCTTGTACAAGTATGAATAGAGTCAAGACACAAGGTAAGATGATTTCATCTCACTTTTAATTTCTGTGAGACAAATGTTATGTTTTCCACTCTTTTCTTTTGTGTGATGTATGTAATGACCATGATTTTATAATATGTACCTTATAATTAAATTTATGGGTATTACTATATCCATTTTATGATACTTATTTCATGTGTTTTATGTTTCAAAAGTTACCAAATCGGTAAAAATGTTTTGTCCAATTTTCCTTCTTGGAGACTAATATTTTTTATACACATAAACTCTTTTTTGAGGTTCATATACATCAATTCTAGATGAAATATAATGAAAATAAATATTTTCATGATATTATATGCTTCATTTGATTTTATTTCCTTACATGGAGAGCATGATCCCAGGATACCAAGCTGTAAGAGTTTATTGATACAATCTCATGGTTTTTCAAGATTGTCTATGTTTATGCTTCCTTTGAAAAACTATTATGATACATATCTCAATAATATTCATGAGTTTGTTTATAATATATTAGTTCATGATTTAATCATGTATTTTTACCATTTTATACTCTTTTTACATAAGATAGTTAAGAAAGTCTTTTTAGGAAATCCCGACAATACCCTCTCTTTAGACGGAAATCTATGTTTTTTAAAAGGAATTTCCAAAAATATTATACCATTATCCTATATAATTTAAAGAAAATTTACCCTTTTTTATTTTATAAATATCTTTAAAGGAAGATTTTTTTCTCTCTCTGAACAAGTAATCATTTTAACCTTTTTATCGTGTAAAAGGAATGTTTATTTTTACCTCATACGACATGTTCAGATTTACCTGTCGTCATAACTTTAAAGATTCATTTTCATTTTAAAAATTATAATCTTTAAAAAAAAATTAAAAAGAAAATTTCAAGGAAAAATAATTTCAAAATGGTTTCATGTCTTATTTATATGGTTTCATGGTATTTTCTAAGAATTTTTTTAAATGGTTTTACACATTAACAAGCATTTTTCAAAAAGAAATGATATTTTTCTCAATAAATGTTTATGAAATATATTTCAAAAATATTTTCAATATAATATGACATCCATTTATGTCACCCATGAAATTTTTGGAAATTATATAAAGGTTCCATTCGTATCCTTTCTATGAATGGGTTATGCTTAATGTCATGGTCTTCAAGAAGTCTGTTTCTCTTCCACAGGTTTTATGTTTATGAAATCCATATATTTTCCATGGGTTTTATATATATGAAACCAAATTATTTAATTGGGTTATGATTTTATGAAATGGTTATTAAACATATCTATTTTACCTAGATAATGATGTGATTAAATTTTAATGATACCCATTTCATTTCATGGGTTATGATTTTATGTTTATTAAACCAATGTCTTTTTATTGGTCCTGATATGATGAATGTTTTATTATCTTATACAAACTGTATGAATGATTTTATTATGATATGGGTGATACATATGTCACCCTCCAATTCATTGAGTAACTATGGATGAATTATGAGTATAAATGTTATGTGTGAACTGAAATACATGTTCACAGTGTTATGAATGGACCGGATTGCATGTCCATAAGTTTATGCATGAACCTGATTACATGTTCACAAGGTTTTGTGTAAAACTGATTACATGTTATCAATATTATGCATGGATGTGGGTTTATGTCTATTTATTAATGAGTGAAGCTTATTACGAGTTCATAGGGTTATGCATGGACTTGGTTTCATGTCCATAAGTTTATGCGTGAACCTAATTACATGTTCACTGTGTTATACATGAACCTGATTACATGCTCACAATGTTATTAATGGAATTGGTTTCATATACATATGTTTTTGTGTGATCCTAATTACATGTTCCAAATGTTATGCGTGAACCAATTTACATGTTCACAATGTTATACATGGACCTGGTTGCATGTCCACAAGTTGATGTTGGGGCCTAATTTCATGTCCTTAACTTCATGAGTGAACCTATTTCCACTTATACATGTTCATAATGTTATAATCCAATGTTCATAAAAAAAGTCCATTTATTATTTCTATGTTATGATTCCTTATCCTAGGTTGTTGATTTTCTTATGATTTATTTCATATAAACTTCAATTCCTTATTACATTACCTAATATGTAGGGAATGATCTTCAAATGTTATGTTCAAGTTCCATACCATTTTGTTTATATTATTCTTATAAATTTCATTTATTTACACTTACTAAGAATTTGAGCTCACACCTTTCCTATGTTTCCTTTCCCCATGTTACGAAGATAGGTTTTAGGTAGAAGTACTAAATGTGGAGATCTTTATTGGAGATATTGATGATCTTTTCCTAGGATAGAAGATTTTTTACAAGTTTACAAAGACACAAAACTATTACGGTCCTCTAGAATTTATTTCTGTAATGTACTAAATATTAATATAAAAATATGCAATATCCATGTATGTTAAGCTTGGGTTCATATATGGCATCTCTAGTAAAAATCCTTATACCATTGTCTCATCACCCGATGTATCATTCTTGTAATCACGTGGTGGAGTCTGGGATAGTTGTCTATGTGGAGGCATCTTGAAGTAAAACAAGATATACCATATTTAATAGAGTATATATGGAGAGAAGAATCAAGACATTCAAAAAAGACAAAAATAATTCCAATATGATGAATATAACATTATTTTCCCTACAACCAGTTTTTTCATGTAACGAGTCGAAAAACAGGTTCCCAGAGTCTTGGGGTATGGATACATTGGTCACCCCACCAATACTAGATTCCCTAGATAGAAATCCAAACTCAAAACACGTAAAAATATTTCCCTAAACCAACCTCACAGACTCATTATAATAAGGTATAACTAAACTTCTCTTATACCACTATATCACAACCCATTCCAGAGGGGCCTGTACCATGACTACCCCAATCCCCCTAATAGGCTAGAGGCTAGTGACTAGAACCAAGTACGCATATCCCATATATGTGAGGCATTTTCATAAGTAACTATATTCACACACACATATCCAAGACAAAAAATATGAAATGTAAAAGAAATAAGTAAACAATGCATGCAAACCACTATGTCCCACAACCAGAGTGGAACAGTGAAAGTTATGGAAAGTAAATAAGGCCAAAACAAGCCCTTAAAAAGAAAAGAGTTTGCAACCACCGGTCCAACCTGTAATGTAAGAGGTATTGGGATTGTCATTGAAAAATATGTTGGAAGACACGTTGTCCTATCCAGTCTCACAAGGCACTGCCTAGTCTTGTTCTTCATAGAACTCTATCGAAGATTCGATCAATTGCACAAGACACAACATGTGTGGGAAAAGCCTGTTCAGGGGTGAATATAATAATACTCAGTAGGAAAACCCAAAACCACAAAGTAAATACCATGAAGGAATATTGAAAAAGAATACCAAAAAGGAAATACCATGAAGGAATACCCCAAAGGAAATACCATGAAGGAATACCACAAAAGAAATACCATTAAGGAATACCACCAAGGAATACCACAAAGGAATACATAGTCAGCTCCACACAGATATATTTATACAAAAAATATATCAGGAACATCCAGATATACTCAAACCAAAAATACACACAGTCTCAAAAACACACATAGTCTCCATAAGACACACAATCTCCATAAGACACATAGTCTCTATAAGACACATAGTCTTCATACGACACACAATCTATATAAGAGACACACTATCTATAAGAAACACAGTTTCTAGGTCACAACTAGCCACATAAATGTTCACTTGAAGCACACTCATTACATGAGAACTCACTCCTAAAATCATTAGGTTGTATAAACAATCCCACAAAAACCCACATAGCAAATCTCAAAATTCCCATCTTGTCTTAACGATCCCGACACCACATACAGATCATCAAATAAATGTATCCTTTGAAAGTTATGGTGTTTTGATTTTTCAAAAGGGGGTCACTATGACTGTGGAATGACTCATGGTTGGTCCACAGACCACCATGGTTGACTGCCATAATCTCTTGTTTATCCAGCTACCATGGAAATGTGGCAGTGGGAGCGACCATGGCGCACAGTTGACAAGGACGATCGACCATGGCCTGGTTCCGGCCCACTCGGCCTGACCCACATGGGCATGACCCTTTCCACCCCTAGCCCAACCCGTCATGCCTGGACCGGACCACTCATGCATAGGTATCCTCACATGGACTCATCTAGTTAGTGACCTGCATCCCACAAAGCCACCACCTCATTTTGTGGCCTCCAAACGCGGACGCCCACCATGTTCCTTACGTCAACCATTGCGGTTCGCTTCCACCAGCTCCCACACGACCACCTGTGGTGCCGCATGACACCACCACCTTCTCCTAATCCCCTAAATACGACCACCTCCATATGTGGCTACCTCTATGGTTCACTCCCAATGACTCCCACATGGCCACCCATTACGTCGAACACCGACACAATCGCTGCCACCTCTACCTTGCCTCACTGGAACACCACACCAGACCCGCTTTTATGGTTACTTATATGGACAAATGAAACACCTAAAATGTCTGGAATTTGAAAAGGACTAAGATCCACACTCTTCAGGTCCCAATATACATATACCCAAACTCCGTTGTCAGGTTTCCTCCAACTCGGTGGTCCGATCATGTTCAGAACTACCTGAAAAGTTGAACTGTGGCCACAGGGGTCCCACGATGATGAATGTGAAGAACATGGGAGAAGGAAAGAACATGAACGCCCTAGGAATGGATCTCACCTTTTTCATGTCATCCTCAATTTATTCTCATTAGAAAGATAAAATAACAGGATAAACTAATCTCCCAATAATTTCCCAAAAATAACCCATACCACAACAACAATCGAACCACATATCAATATGTTTTTGGATTAACCCGCATTCATTATGAAAATAAAAAATGGGGACTAAACATAGAAAAAACCACCCTACCTGGGATATGGATCATTTATTTTTGAGGATTGATTACTGTTTTCGATCCGTAAATAACAATCTATGATCCCAATGTTTGTCATTACTGTCAGGAGAATTCTCTAAGGATTATCTATAGAGCCTCTAGGAAATTTCCAATGTTATGAGCCTAACCTCAAGTACCTACCTAGATCTTCATTTAAAAGAAATATAATTGATGCATTGATGTAATGTTTTAAAAAAATAAACTCAAAATTTATTTTATTCATTAAAATGTCTAAAAAAGTTTTTTCATAGCTAACCCTCACTGACCGATGTTAGGCCTTTCTTAGGGAAAGCAACACATTAAAAACTCAATGGTGATCTCAAAATTAAAATTTGATTAATTGTTAATGAGTTATTAGGAATTAAAATAAAAATATTTCATTTAATTATTTTATTTATGGTTACGTCATTGGTGACTTTTTCTTCAGACAACCTGCAACGACCAAAGTTAGGTCACACCTAGGGTAAAGCCGCCATTTTGAGCTCAATTGTTTCCTCATATTTTCAAGTACCCATTTAAAAGATATTTTTTAGGAAATTTTTGCACACAATATACTAAAAATAGAACATTTTTCAACGAATTTTTCTAGGAACACTGAGCCTCGAAATCACACACCATCTCCACACCTAGTCTTGGAAATTTCCCAAATAATTTCTAAAAATAAAATTTAGAATATCTAAGGTCATGTATAGAGATGGATTGTGGTTCTAAGTAATTAAAGTATAATGTACAACTTATCTACAAAAATATTTTGAGTTGATGTGTTTATATGATACAATCCTTCCCATAAATACAGTTCTTATGTTCATAATTCCACTAAACCAATTTTTCTATGGAGTATATTTTGTGACATACTGATTCTTGATTCTATTTTTGGAATGATTAATCTCCAAATAATAACATGTAAACTCTATACCTTTCTCTAAACTCAGTTTCTCATCATAGATACCCAAATCCCTCTCAACATTCCTTTTGAAATTTTTAAACTTATTGATTGAATTGGATATGGGTTTGAAAAACAAGATTTTAGTCATTTGTGTGTATTCATAAATGAATGAAATGAAATACAAATTACCACCTTCAGAAAGTTTTCTCATTCGACCATATATGTTTTCATGAATAAGACCAAGTAGTTTGGAAGATACAATTCCCACCCCATTATGTGAATCATGTTTTATTTACCTATTTGTCACAGGTTTCACAGATTTCATCCAATCTTGAAAATATATCACACAATATAAAGAATTTAAAATTTTTTCAAACATATTTTACCAATATGACCATGTATTATATTACATAAAATATAATCATCATTGTAGCTCATGTAACATGAATTGGTAAAGTATCCAACTTGAAAAATATTTCTATTGGTTAGTTTCTATTGGCCGATAAACCTTTCATACATTATGCTTTTTATGATACATTAATACTTTTTAAATAACACATAATTTACATGATCACAATGTTGGATAAAACTATGAAAATAGTACTTTATCCCACTAACAAATAACACATCATTAGGCTTCATATTTGGGATTAAATCTCTTATTTTCTAACGCCATTAATTTTCATTGAAAAATCACTACCAAAAGTTACTCCAATTGAAAGAATATCAATGTTTCATAGAATTTTTTATATCACAAGTAATTATTTAATAACATAAACTATCAAGTATCCATTAATTTTCTCTTCTAATAGATTTCACAGAAACATTAGAAAAACATGTTTTTTATTCAATATCCTTCTGAATTCCCCTTTCTTTCTCAACATTAGATATTATTTTTATAATAATACTCATTAAATGTTTAGTAATATTTAATTTATCATCATATATATTATATAGATTATTTCTAAATAGTAATTTTTTATTTGTTGTAAGATAAGATGAATTCATGGAAACTACATTCCCATTACGAAAACTTTATTCCCTTTTCATAGAATAACTCACCCTTGGTTTATGTCTTATATCTCATAGAGGAATTTTATAGCAGTATTAATAATTTTTTTTCTAATAAACTCCAAAAAACCAGTAATATCATCTAATCCATGAACTACCAAAATGATAATATACCAATCTTGAATATTTTTGATGTTGTATTTCTATATGCTATGATTGTATCTACTATGGGGGAAAATATATTCTTCGATAATTTATTTCTTCCATTGAATTAAAAGAGAATTTCCCATTTTACATCATGCTCCATAAATGTCTAGAATTTAATTTTGGTCCTACATTGGTAGTGATAACATATTTATTTTGAAATTGTATATATATTAATTAATATGCTTATTTGAAACCCCCTTTTAACTAGTATTTCAAGATTCATCCAAGACATTAATATACATAATGAAATATTATTTAATCATTTTCAAAATATTCTATGCATCAAGGAATTTTGACTCATTCATCGACTATTCATATTATTTAAGGTAATATTTTTCATCAAGTCATTTTTATATATTTTCCAATTTATCCACATTCAGTTTGTGTCTATTGATTTCTTCAATGTATGGAATCTATTTCCTCACACATTATTTATTTCCATAATTTATCCTTTATTTTCTATTATATAAAATTCCATTCATGTTATTTATCTCTATTTTTATCGTGTTACATTATTCTACATGATTTTTTTAATATATTATCTACAACTATTAATCGAAATTAATTTTATTCAATACCAGTGGTGTCAAACCTTTTTTACATAATCCATGAAATTAGATTCATCTTCTGATTTTCTGCTAGAGGTAGAGTTAGCTTCTTCTCCACTTCTCACTAAATGTCCTATTTTATTTATAAGAATGTATTCTTATATCCATAAATCTTAGTTATGAATTTTGAGATTTTCCCTATTTAATTTTATGTGGTTTCTCATCATTTGTATTAGGTTCTACAATCATATTCATTAGAAAAGTTATAGAAACATGTCGAATTTCATTATAGTTATTAATTTTTTTTAATTTAACATTAATAACAAACTCTATCGTAGTTAATCTGCTTGATACATGATAAATTACTTGGTTATATTCTTCATCTTTATCTTTATCAGCAGATTCACTTTATTTTGAAATTTTATCATCTCTATTTTTGAACATTCTCATTCCTTCAAATTCTATCTTTTCATTGAACTTCTTCATGAAGTTTGGGATATTTACTATTTCAAAATAAATGGGAATTATATGTAATTATATAAGAGTAACAACATCTTTATCTTATAAATATGAAACATTTGGAATAATATTGTCAGGAAATTTTCTAATTGGATTTTTTGAAAAGTTGAATCATCCAGAATTTATCCAAACATATGAATATTAATGATATGTTGATTTGATCTTTTGAAGTAGTCATAAATGTTTTTTTCATTAACTAAATTTATATTTTCAAAACTTTTTCACTGAATTTTCAATTTGGCCTCCTTGAATTTCACATTTCCTTCATTACTATATTTTAAATTTCCAAAATTTTCTTATAATTTTTGAGTCTGATAAATTTTTTAAAAATTATTTGAATAAGACAAGATAATATAGTTTTTATATTTTCCATTATCATCCATATTTATCATGTTAGTAAAATTAATATGAGAATCATCATAAATAGTTGGGAATTAAATATTTACTATATATTTAACTTCTAGGGAAAGAGATAAAGGATATGGAAAAATAATATTCTTAAAACTATGCTAGTTCATTCCATATAAAGTAGTAATTCCACTAATATTGAAATAATTCATATTATAAATCATCAAAAAATAGTGGAAAGTGACTAAGGGTACTTGTACCCTAATTAGACTTGTGGTTCTAAGGGAGTAGTTACACCACTATGAGGGTGTGTGTGTTTATGGGGGGGGGGGGAATCAGAGGTGAATTTAAAAACATTTAAATATTTTGAAATTAACCTTTATCATACTAATAGGATACAATATACTCTTATTATTTCTCAACCTATCCTAAATGTAGTAATAATAAGTATCATAGGAAGACAATATTTTTACAAGCTTCAGCCTTAAGTTGATCATCCTCCATACTAGGACTGGTTAGATGTCCCAATCATTAATTTTTCATTATAATCACAAGTGATTGAAACATACTATTTTTCCATATTTTAGAGCTATACTTTTCTTTATAGAGACCCATTGGAAAAAAAAATCACACTACCTAAATTAAAAAAAAACCAACAACACAAGAAATACCACATCTAAACATTTCATTATACTGAAATTATTGACGCTTATATTTTTTTTCATCCATCAATATAATTCAAGTAGAAAATTGTAACTTCTTCATTATTCCTAAAAAGAAGATTATTTTTTCATACATAATGTCTTCTTGTACAAGTTCTTATGAACATATCACAACTTAATGACACTAAATATGTGAATTGATAATATTTTTATATGCTAATTTATAAACTATTATCTTAAAACTATTTTTTTAGTTCATATAAGAATTCATTATCTCAAGTCGAGATCATGAAATCCCTATGTTAATGTGATAATGTGATCAATAATAGGTTGGGACAAACATAGATTTTGTATTCACTATCTCTTGGAAATCAATATGGATATAGGGTAAATAAAACCTTCATGTGATTAGGTAGGGTTCACTTGAGTTTCTCCCATCTATCATGTTATGAAATCATTAATTGTCATGAAAGAAATGATTTATAGTATCTCCTTCATATATAGGATTGCCATGAAACTTCTCAAGGTCCTTCATGTGATAGTGGTTGTCCATGGGGTTTCTCAAATGCCTTCTCATTATTAGTGGTTCTCTATGATATTTCCTTCATGTGATTGGATCATGAAGAATCCATTTTATTATCTTAAATAAATCACATAAGAAGATCTATTTTGTGAGTTAAATAAACTATCCCGATGGTAAAAAAATTTTCATTCATCCATTCATCAGTATTTTTATAAGAGGATCCACCATAAATGATCCAATTTTTTTATATTAGGTTGAGGAAACATTCAAAGATCTACAATGATCTTGAGGTCACATTAATTCAAAAAATCCTATCTTATTCGAATCACATAAATGCTGAAGTGATCATCTGATTCATGTGATCACTTCACATGACCACTTCATTGATCATCTTACTCCATTATGGAATGTAGCGCAAAAAATGGTTGAATTATACACTTGATGAAGGCATAATGTGATAGAACATATCAAGAAAAAAGATGTTCCAGTCTTCTTATTTTGAAGGACTCACTTGATGGTTAGGTTTTCACATGATTCCACTGTTTATTGTATGCATTATATAATTATACGACATTCATTCATGCAATGTATTCTCATGATGCTAATATTACTTTCTGTATATGATCGTGTGACCCATTGATCATCACATCATGGATTTGTGTGATAGGTATTGTATAAATACTCACTATCTTTATTTAATGATGCCAATGTTGTTTCATTATCAATTGAATGAGTTCAAATAATAAATAGAATCAAATAGATAAAAAAAATATAAACTGGTTCATCTGATAATCAAGGATTTCCATCAGTTCATTTACACAATCCTTAGGTGTACATGGTTGGAGACGATTTCTATTAGTGATTAGATGGTGTAGATCCTAAAAACTAAATGAATCATGAAATATTTATACCCTTTATTAAAGAGAAACTCTGTATGTTTTTTAATGAGTCCCACATCAATATTTTAGACCGATGATAGTTCTTAATAAATGATTTAGTGCCACTACAAATTTGTGTTGACAGTGTTGGACCAACACCCACATAAACCGATTCACAAATGGGACTCATGAGATAGTTCTATCCCAAATTCACTAGACCAAACCCATGCATGATTACAAGTGTACACTCCATTAGGAATTATATATGGTCCCACTAACATTCTGCTATATGGGCTGTGTGGACTGTCTCCCCCTTCTGGTTGAGGTATCCTACCACATGTGTGGGTTTGTGTTGGTCCATGTGTCTTTTAATGGTTGGACACATTTTTATTCACATATAATAATAAATAATAAATTAAAAAACTTATCCCATATCAAATATCTAACATAATATCACAAGCCAAAACTCAAATTCTTTATTCATCATGAAAATATATAAGAATAATTTTCACAAACTTCATATTTAAATATCCTTATGTAATACATGAATATATTTTACAATGGAATTATTAAAATAATATTGACCAAAATAAAGAATTAATTCACCTCCTTCATGCATTATGAATACATTGTCACATGACTTGAACTTTGAGAAACTGTTCAACAATCATCACATTTACATAGAGAATCGCTCAAGCATGAAATACGAAGCCATTAAATGAACAAATAACACTTATACATGATTCATAACATCATCCATACACAATTAAGACATATTTAAATATAATTGATAGTAAATTCATCATTTATGTTAAAAAATATCCATCAATAAATGATGGTAATGAGAAATGTATTGTATCTCGACATTGAGATGGTAAGTCATACATGTGGATGGGTGAAAATTTCACTTCTAATTTAATGGGAATGAGGATTGAAAGTTGTTGGGTCCTAATCATAATTACATTTTTTTTATTTTCAAAATTATTAATTATTTTTTTATTATAAATACCATATATTTATAGGTGTTAAAAAAAGTTGTAAAATTAATGTGACTAGTAAATGAGTTTAACTATTATATAAAGAAACTCCTTTGGATCTCCTCTTATAGATCCAATAATTAGTCTTTTGGGATTCCATAGCCTATATAATATATCTAGAGAATTATAAAAGTGATTTTTTTATGGTTTGTTCATGATACTAGGTATAAAGCAGTGTGAAGAAGTGAAATGAGGGCTATCCTTTTACAAGGGAGGGAGAGGACTCACATGGAATTTTATAAAATATTAAAATAAAATAGATTAATTCTGAAGAAAAATCATTCAAAATGTCCATGAATTACAAGAAAAAGAGTATAGGCTCTATATAGCATCAGAAAATATAATGATGATATAACCCCTTCATTTATCATTTTTTTACCTTAACCATGGTAAAAAATATTTCAATCTTAAAGGGTTAGGAATGATATAGTAAATGGAAAAGCGAATCATAAATCAATAATGGATGATATTTTTAACCATATTCCATTCACTTGGATGATTAAGATATGTTTTTTATGTTTTTTATTTAATTTAATTAAATTTTAATTATTTTAAGATATCATAAATGTCATATTGGGAATTATTAATTTATTTTGACATTAAATACTCATATAAAAACATGTAATTCAAATATAATCTTTTCAAACTAATATAATATTTAATAAAAATATATAAAATTCATGTAACCTTATAAATTATTTAAATTATATTACATTTATTATTTTTTATAATCAATTATTTTATTTTCCTATTAATTGATGAAATATTATTTTGGCCTTGTGTGAGAATTTAATGTAATTATATAGTCAGTAAAAACTATAAATAAAATAAAAATGTGAAAATAATTTCATTTTGCTCTAAATGATAATTAATATTCATTATCTACATAATTTTTTCCTATGTGAACACATATGAGATAATTAAAAGTAAGAGAAAAATATTGTATATTCTATTTATTTATTTATTATATAGGTAATTTTCATTTTAAAGTGTACTTTAAACCATTTTATTCTGATCCTAATTTTATATTTAAGGAAACAACATCTTAAAATATTAATTAATATTAATAAATAGTGACCTTACCACTTAGATGTAATAATGGTTATCTAGATTTACCCATTACTGAGGTGATAAATTTTACAACTATTACCATTCATAATGCCTAAAAGTAAAAGTGGAATATTTACTAAATTTGGAAATACTTATTAAAATTATGGAATCCATTCTTTAAAATTCAATTTCTATAAGTGGTCTAAAATTATTTGATAATATGTGTGAAAAATGCAACAGATACCTTTTTATTGAAAAAAATTAGTTAAAAAATTGATTTATTCCTATCCCTTTCCTAGAAAAAACATAATATGTATGTTAACACATTTTATTGATTATTTAATACTTATATTTCAATAATAACTTTCCAAGAAATTTAATAAATTAATTCATTAAAATAATAACACATTTGATGCATAAAAATATTTTTTATAAAAATATCTCCATAATTTCAAATGATTTTTAACTAATATTTTAATTAATTGATAATGAATTAATTAATTTAATTCAAATATAAATTTTTTTTTATAATTTATTTATTCATGTTCATTCCAACTAATCTAATGGTTTGGTGATACATCACATTTCATAATAATATTTTATTTGTATTTTGTGGTTTTTTTAAACTTGACGTTGCATGTATCATAGGATATCAAGGAAAATAAATTTAATTGAAAATAGATAAATAAAAAACCAAGTAATTTTGAAAGATCTATGGTGCTAGGTTTTTATTGTGTTTATTTGAATAGATCACCGTAATTGATTTTAATTTTTTATTTACAGGGGATAAAATATAACATCTCAAGTAATATTCATAGAATTTTTCATGATATGAGTAATGATAAGTAGTTGAGGCTTCCATCCAATTTTTATTTATTCAAATAAAATAATAATATTGATGAAATAGTGGATATGTATGAAAAACCATAGAGTCATATATCTTTTTTCTCATATTTAAAATTTTCTGGATGTTTTTTTCATCAAACATTTCCCACCATAATATATTATATTATAATAAATTTTGCTAAATTTTTTCATTATTTTCATCATTTTCTACTAACAAGTGTGGTTAATTTTTAAGAATGTTTAGTAAATATATTTCATACACTCTTTAAAATTTAAATAGTATTACTACTAATATAAAATTCCTAATTAATATTTTGTGTTAGGAATGTATTTAATAAAATGTTATTTAATTTCATGGTGTTTTATATATAATTAGATAAAATTTATGGGTGGATGGAATAATAATTTAAGATTCATTTTTAATTTAGTTAGTGTTATTTTTACATTATAATGTTTTTTATTTTAAAATGAATCATGTAAATTAGAGAAATTAATTTTGATAAAAAATAGAATACAATCAAAGGATAAAAAAATTTAATTATATTATTCCATTATCATTTAAACTCACATGGAACATATTTTTATTCAATTTATATAAAATTAATTGAAATGTTTCAGAAAATCCAATTATACTTTGGAAACATAAAAATTATTAATGAAAGTGACATTTTAGATTTATTTGTATCCACTACATGATCCAACCTTTAGGAATGATTTATTTCTCTACTTATGAGAAACTTTTTTATATAGATACATGAAAAATATCTACTCGTTAATTAGAGTTTTTTTAGGGAGGTTTCCTATGATATTTGTGCCTTTTAATTTTTTTTATTAATTTAATTTTTACGTAATCAAATTGGTCAATTATATTTTTAAAAATCAACTATATTTTCTATACTTAATTTTATATTTTTCTACTAAAATAAATAATGAATTTTATTCCATTAATAGTTATATATTTATTATTTAGTACGTAGTCAAAAATATTTTTATGTTTTACTTTTATATATTTAATTTCATAGAATATTTCACTTGGTAAATAATTAAATGAGGTATGAGGTAGAGATCATTCTTTTTCAAACTATTAGTAAGGGTGATTTAGTTGTCATACTCAAAATATCTACTACATGCTGTAAAATCCAAATATAAATAAATAAATACTATTTGGATCCTAATAATTTTAATTGGGACCAATGAACATTAAAATAGATAAATACATAATATAAATATAAGAAATAATACTATATCAAATATTATATGGTTCTCAAAAGTATTGAATTAGAAAAATGAATGTTATATTATATATAAAAAATTTATTGACAACATTGTGACAATCCATTTAATCATCGTCAATAATTAATCATAATTATGAAAAAATGGAATCAATGCAGTAAAATACGGACAAATTTATGCTGATAACTTTTAGATTCATCACTGATGGGGTGGATAAGTATAGTAAGTACTACTCCAAATGCACTCTATTAGAGAAATGAGTTTATTTAGTGCGTATTCTCCTTAATTTTTTATTTCCTTCATCTGGTATGAGGTTGTGGTATTTCATTATAATGGAGATGTAAATGTGGAATACAAGGGAACCCATTTATAAATTATATATTTTAGTGGTGGATAGATAAATATAAAAATATTAAGGTATGTAAATACCATTAATGGTGGAATATCTATGTGATTATAAATGATGGATGCTGTCTAGAATAAAAATATTTACATGAATTATTAAGGGATTCTTCAATATATACTAAATCATGTACAAAGGATAATATCCTCTACCATATAACTGTTCCCTATATTTTTTTATTTATTATTTAATTATAAATCATAATTATCATTTATATGGATATCAATGTTGGGATATCAATATTTTTAATGGGGTTAACCGAGTTTTCCTTCTAATATCTCGCAACATGATGGGTAGTTGTTCCTCTATTAATTTGTGCACTATATATATATCAGTGGAATGAGTCAAAAATGATTTAGTATCTAATATGTTTTCATATTGGTCTAGTTTAATTGACTACCGAATAATTCCATCTCAAAGAATGATTTTAGCGGGAATAACACTGAGGCTCCATAGTATGTGATAGAAGATTATTTTTGTAGATCTGTAGTCTCCTTAAAATAATATTTTGGGGAATCCTTATTGATAAGTTTATCCTTTATTATAAAATAAGTCTTTTTGGATTAAAAAATAAATAGAACTACTATGTGACACTACATCATTTGAATGGTTTATTTGGTACAATATCTTCCTTCCTCCAAATGATACGAGGGGAGGGGTTACAAAATGTTCATATCAGTATAGGTACTAATCATATCTCCATTTACTATTAATTATTTATTTTTATCTAGTTATATTATATATTGGGAGGTCATGGGAATGATGATGGAGTTTTGTGAGATTCATAGGGAATTAGGATAAAAACATTATGATTTAGTCATGACATGATAAATTAATATGTTTAGTTATCCGACTTCTGAGACATCCAATAGTGAGAATTTTGTGTAGTAAAATTTGAAAAATATATATATTCTTCTTGTTCCTCATGAATAGTATTAGAAATGTTAGTCACATTTGTTATAGGACAATCTATGATTTCTTACTTCCTATTTATAATTCCTTTATTTAATTCATTAACGAAAATATATCCTAGTAATTTTACCCTACCATTCTATTATAGGGAAAATAATTGGAGTAATCATTAAACCCTTCAATTTTAGGCTATTAATCACTAATAATGTACAAATTTATATTTCATGTGTAGTTGTGAAATTACTTGAGAATCGTTAATTCTAAAAGGAAAATACATTATTCATTATATTTTTAATTTTTTGAAAAATATTATCCCTCTTTATATAAATTTTATTTTCCTTATGATATTGGTATAGTTTACATTTCCTAGTAATAGAAATTGGATTATACATGAATGAATCAGGAGTTGGATCAATAGCCAATATTTGTTTGAGAGTGATGAACCTAGCCTCTTCTCTTCCAAAATTATTTTTAGAGTTAAAAATATTGGTTGAGATTGAGATTTGTATTATTAAAGTGAATAATATAACTATTGTTACCCGACACTAAAATCTTGATTCCCACTGGGATACATTAAGAAAATAGTAACTATTTTAATCTCATAATTGAAGTTCTCTATATATATATCTACAATAAAAACACCTAAGGGTATTTCATTTTCTTGTAATAGGATAAAAAATTTCATATAGATATGATTTCCATGGAAATATATTTTTTCATTATATTATTTTTAGGAGGTCATGAATACTAATTTTAATCAATATAAAGATGTATTACTAAAGGAGATTACATTAGAGATATTACTAAATAATTTTTGATCCAAGTTCTAGATTTTTGTAGTATATAAATTTATTTAAAGGAAAATTTTTCATAATTTTTTTAATAATCATTGATTCCTAATACTATGGTGTCCCTAGAATTAGACTACATTAAGATACAATGTGAAATTGGTTTGGTTTTAGATCACACATTCCATTCAGTTTCTGGAAGCTTTGATTTCCAATGTTAGGTCAAGGGGTAGTCCAATCCACCCACTCAAGGAATTATTTATTCTTTATTTGGACTTGGTCATTCTATCCTTCTATGAAATACATTAATTTATTAAAATACTCAAGAATATATATTGTTACCACCACTTGATTTGATGTTTTGAGTAAGAAAATTATGTATAGATTGATATTATTGGTTTGAATATTCACATTCATATAAACAAGGATGAGTTTTCTTATGATTTAAAACTTGAATAGGTTTCCATTATTCCCCCATTAAATAATATTTTTGTCAATAATCTAGTGATGGAATTTTTTTGACATGATTATTTGATCTTAGGAAGACTAGATATCATGATTTATATCTATGCTTGAGAAATAATATTTTATTTCCTATTTAATTAGATGAGTCATGATAGAATCAGTATGGTAATTACAATCACCAAGTATGTTTTCTCAGATTCTTCCCAAAATAATCCATTTTATGTTTTGTATTTTGATTTAATATAAAAAATAAATTTCATAAATAGTACCTACACCTCCTCAAGAGGTGGGTATAATATATATATCTCTTAACCCTTTAATTTTTTTATTTAATGTGGCCTATCATGAGGGTAACCATTGAATATCAAATGGTGCTCTAGGATTATGGTCATATCATTGATTTTAGGTATCAAAAAGTTCATCAAATTCATTTGGTAAAGTAATAATCTTATTGTTATATCCTAATTTATATCTCCATAAAAATGCGGTCCATGCTCTAAAATTTATATAGGTTTTTTATTGATATTATATTGTAATATAAAAAACGTGGTGAATAAAACAATTTAAATATACATTAAAGTGTTTTGGGGCATCATCATGTTTTGGGTACCCATTAAGTGGTATATTTCATTACTCATATGTTTTCTTCTTAATGGATTATTTTTTGGTTTTATGACTAATATGGAAATTTTATAAATCTTTTAATTCTCCCATTGAGAATTAATGATACAATTTTTTTAGGATAATTATTATGAGTAAATTTCCTCTAATATATACAAAACATGTTCCTAAAAAATTAAATTGGTAATGAATTAAAATTAGATCATACCATTGAGGACATTATTATAGGACTACCCTCAAATTGGATAATATTGACTTAAAAGAAGAAGGATGTAAAATATGCCATATTTCTATAGGCTGGTGTTTATTCTATTTCATTATCATATTATTAATGTCCCATTTCATAGGGAATAACTCTATGGAAGGTGGATGGGGTAAAAATTAATCCACTCATGATGTATAAGGATTCTGCTATTTGTTTGTTGTCATTATTTAGACCTAACTTATGTCCTTTTAGTATAATATTATAGAATGATTTAGGTACACTATTTTATAATATTTCCCTTGATAAGAGATACACATCATTATTAGTAGATTCTCTTTTATAATGTTTCCCATTTAAAGAGTGTCACCTATATTACTTTTCCATGAGAATTTTGTAGAATCGTATTAATATGATACTCTCATAAAGTTCATATATTTTGTGATAGGATAGTAGTAGGTTTTTATGGGATCCACCAAAAAATAATCCTAAACTGTGGACCTAAATCATAAATCAACATTACGAAACAATAGATCTTATTTGGATTTTCTTGTTTCTTATTGATTGGTGTGAAATGGAATGACATTGAATCAACCCAATATTTGATGTGAACTTGGGAAAATTAATCTTAAAGAATTTACTTGAGTTTATTGAGAACATTAAAGAAATTATGATGGAAATTATCATATTATTTTGTTGAATTACTATTTTAGGCTACTTGAAGAGAAAAAAAATCCAACCAGAATAAACTTTAATCAAATTTCATGAGTTCGTAGGTATATCATTTATAGTATAGGAATATGAAATTATTATAAAATAATAGAACCCACAAACTAAAATGAATAATATATATATATTTTTTATCTATGCATATATGAAATAATATACTAAGATGTTGTTATGGAAAAAATAGGATCAATATTTTTTCCATTAACCATTTCCATTGAAATAATGTTGTAAATTTCCTCATTTTCTATGAATGGTTTTTTGGGATTGTTTGGTCATAGAGTCCATATTCCTAAATCATTATTATTTAATAAAAAATAAATCTTAATATTTTTAACTAACTCTAAATTTTTATGATACGATGGAAAATAGATAACTGCTTTGGTTTCCAATTAACCATGGATGAGATAGTTCCAAAAAATGATAGAGCGTCTTAGGAAAATGGTATCGATTTTCAAAATTTATCTTATAAGGATATATTTTATAAGATAATTATGAATATTGTAAACCTTCATGTCTTGGGATACATAGTATTGAGGAGTATATTCCTAGAAAGTACAGTGGAGATGACCTCAATATTAACTACATACCTAATCACTATGGGAACGACCATTATGTTAACTTATTTTTTTGTTGATAATATGAGAAGAGCCTATAGTTTAGTTTATACATTAATAATAAAGAGGAATATCATGATATAAAACATGGAATTGTTTTTCTATATATTGACAATTGATCATTTCAAAATGGGAACCTAGTTATTTGAGGATTTTCAAGTTTTAGGGATGACCTCAAAAAATAGTTATAATGGGGAGAACATTTGTGGTTACCAGATGGAGCTTCACTTTGGAGGTGATTTGTAAAAATGTATTTATAATTATGTGGGGAGTACCACTATAATGTTGGATTGGAATAGTACCACTATAGGTTCATATTTGTTATTGACCTTGTCGATGATCTCCAAGACCATTTATTTAATGATATTTTCTATTGGAGAAACCCCCATAGCTGGCATCCAAGCCATCAAAATATGGAACTCAACAATTGGTTCTCTAAGTAGGGCCTATAGAACAACATGGTGTGACATTTCATTGAGGACATGTACAATAGATATTTTTTCCCTCACATATGAGGGATTATTTGAAGAAATTATTAACGATTTCCTTGAATATTTTTGGGGTTTCTAGGAATAGTGATATAAGAATTACATAAAGATACATTTTTTTTAAACCTGTTTGTATTAGGCGCACTAGATATAGTATAGGTGATAATTGTATCCTAATATTTAGTGGTATAATTAATATAATATTTTATCTTCTTAAGTTCCCTAGACTAGAAAACTGAAGAAATGAATCTTTTTCTAATGGTTTGTGGAGAGGATGAGGCTAAACAATGGTAGAAATGACAATTTTTGGTTAGATCACTCTTAGGAATCTCTTGGGATTCATTTTAGACATAGTGTAAATACTAAAAAACATATATAAAATATGGGAGATTAGAATTGATTATCCCTTTATATAGGTACCCAAATTGTTTAGATATAGTGCTAAGGGTCAAATAGTCCCTGTTAACCAATCGTTAATAGGATGACCATCATGGATTATAAATATCCAAGTCTAAAAATTATATCTAACATGTTTGGATTATGTCATTGTCTATATATTACCTAACCATATTGTTTATATCCTAATATTAAAGGTGATTTATTAAGCATGATATTTACGTGGGCTATAAAAATGATTTACTCTTTCGAACTTAAACATCTGTTTGAGGTGTCCTTGGTTGATGATTTATAACAGCTAGATTTATCTTATGTAATAAACTATATGAGATAAGGATTTTTTACTTATTATTCATATATAAATAACTCAATATTGGAATATGTGGGGAATGTGTTAAAAAAATAACAGATAAAATTGAAAAAATTTGAATCCATATGGGTATAATTTCTTATATTAATGCACGAGAACTTTTTATCCCAAATAGGTTAATGATTAAAAATAGGGTTTAACATTTTTATTTTTAATATCATAAGATTGCATTTTCATCAAAAAACTTTCCAAAGGTATGTAGATATTAAGATTAAATTAGTAATTTTAAGGGTATTATGTATAAAAATAGAGAGAATTTGTGGTTGAATCATCCCATAAAGGATATTTTAATCTCATTAGATACTATCATATAGAATTATGACTTGTTATTAAAATCCTTCATAAAAATAAAAAAAGTTTTCACTATTGTGGAGGTATTCAATTGAAATGATGAATTTTTTTAAAACATACATAAGAGGATCCTTGTTGGTTAATAATGTAATTATTTAAATACATACTACTATGTACACTAGAAATTATCTTCACCACTAAGATTGTAGATGATGAAAATATGAGATTATTACCCTAAAAAGGACACCAATATATCCCCATGAGTGGAATCAGAACACATGCAATACAATTTAATTTAATGGGAAATGATATTCATTTTAATGTTATGTTATAAGGACAATAATGTTACCATTTGTGGTCATGCATCCATTATTAGTCAAGTTCCATTTATGGTTGTGTATTCTTGATCAAATATTTGATTTTTTAGTTTATGATCCTTGAACGAGTAATGTTACTTTTATGATCATGTGACTAGGTCCAATAAATTGAATTCTAAGTTCATTAATTCATGACTAATGAGGTTAAATTTAAGGCCATATGTATTATAATAAGGTGGTTCTGTTCAATTTTATGTGTCTTGGAGCAATTAAGTTCATTTTAAGTTCACGTTTCATAGATTGATAAAGTTTTTTTGGTTTTTCGCCCAAAAATATTGATTAAATATGAAAATTTTTAATTCCAGACTAATGAAATTCATTTTATCGTAGTGCACTCAAGTCTAATAATGTCTCTTTATGGTCATATATTCAAGAAAAAAAAATCATTTTCTAATTTTGTGTTATAAGAATAACCCTACTACCAATAATATTAATGCAATGTTGAATGAACTATTATGTATTGGATACTTGAAATGGTTTGGCATGTTAATTATAAATTTTATAAAATTCGAGTTTGACTTGATAGATAATTTTCTTAATGTTTAGTTAGGTTAAACACCAAGATAGATGACCGATGTGTGTATCAAGGTCACTTGGTTACTATATTGTGGAAGGATAACTTATATGAATTTTGGGAAAAATATTTGGTGGTGAGATAGAAAATTCACCAGATAAATTTTTTTTATAACCTATGATCATTAATTTAATAAACGGAGGATAACCAGATTCTTAATAGCTATGATAATTATTTTTTATTAGCCAACATTAGTTTACTGGAAAATGAAATGTTCTAGTTATCCAATAAGATGAGGAATCTTAGTTTTTAATTTTTTTTTACTAATTTTACTTGAAGGATCCAACTAGTTATAGAGGATATCTAGTTAGAGGTCACTTATAGGATGTCTTATTCCAATTATCAATAGTATACAAAATCATAGAGGACCACAGGAGTTTGAATATTTTCCCATTTTTGTATATTAGAAGACCACATTTTATGTTCTTTAAAAATTATTTTTAAGTGTTTGTACATATTAAAATATTAAATAATGTTATTATATGTTACTATAATAAAAGGGTAGATGTTAGTCAAATAAGGTGGTCGGGGTGAATGTGGTACCTTGGTATAGCTTTTAATGTCAGGAAATACTCCATTTCATTTATGGTTTGACACCATGGGTGGTAACCATAATATTATGATCATGTAATTTTGAAGCACATGATAAATAATATGTTAGCCCTTAGAATGGTGAATTTGAACCCAAAAAGGTGCTATAGATATGTTATATTTTTGGAATTTTTCTTTGTATAGTACTTTTCTAGAAGAAGTAATTTATTGAAACATTAATGAGGTGGGGGTGAATCTAATATTCTGAATGTTTTTTTTGTATAAACCCCTTTCATCACACATATAACTCAATTATAATTACGTATCCTATGATTCAAATTATAAATCACTTGATAGAGAGTTTGGGAGGCCTCAATGAGAAACATCTCACTCTGGTTCCTCATCTACCACGTCATGAGGTATATCAAAACCCGATGTCACATGTTGTCTCTTTAATCCAAAATGAAATTCTAGGTCCCTTTTATAGTAAATTTGATAGTGGGGTTCCTAGAATATCTAAGTAACTATTGGTAACCACCCTAGGTTCCATGGTGGTAGTCTAGGATCATGCATGCATAAAAATGGAACCTTGTGTTGTTTGGTCCATGCATAGGAAGAGTGCATGAAGAGTAGGTGTGGTATGTAGGTACACATGAAAAAAAATTAGGGACAACATATGTGTAGATTGTGATATGAGAATCTAGTGGAGAACAAACATATATGAATTTTGGGTTTCACATGAGGTCATGTGTTAGTGTGGCTCTAGGTTTTTTGGTGAGAAATCATACTAGGAGGGTGTGCGGATTCAAGGCCTCTGGATAGTGTGAGGACTCAGTTATAAATTCCACTATATAAAATATTCAATCTCTCACTGATAATTTATACATGATAATATTTAACACTGATAATATTTCTTAATGGATTATATATCTATAATCCCTTAAATGAAAAAGGGATACAGAATGGACAATGATAATGAATATTATTGAAAGGCGTATTCTATATCTATTAACTAGTTAATATTAGTGATTTTATGATTAGTTTTACTCACTATCAATTATTTGAAAATTTTATATATATATAGGGATAAAATTCACTTGGTATATGGAATCTGAATAAAATATTGAAAAAATAATTGGCTAATAAATGAATCAATATTAACTTTACCTATGAAGAAAGAATGTTTTTTTATATTCAGTGTTTCTTTAAATAATGGATAGGGATATGTCCTTATGCACAATGATAATGTGATGAAATTATAATCTTGTTAATTAAAGTATAATGAATATATTTATTCAACTCATTTTTAAGAGATGGAGAATATAATATTTATTTTAAAGATATGAAGACACTATTTTTATGGTAAATTTAATAACATAAATATGGATCAAAGAAGTTTAAATTATATTTCTACATATAAAATTGTCAAAATGAGGAGAATTTGATAGTTATATCTATATAATATTTATGATTATATTGTATAATACCACCCAAGAAAGGAAAAATGAGGAAGATAAATTTAGTATAGAGTATAAAGGAGTTTTTCAAAGATAAAGTTATACATGTATCCAATACTCATCGATTTAGTAAGGTTTTACAAGGAAATTAATAGGTATGTAGAATCATGATTCCTTTTTGAATGAATTATACAACCATATTTCATTTAGTTGATAAATAATTCTAAAATTATGAAATGGGGATACAAATTAATGTTAAAATTATAAAATATAGGACATTGAAAGAATTTTTTAATAAAGATATATTTTTTATGATGGGGAATATATTATGTATAAAAAAAGAAAAAAATTTGATGAAATAATTATCAAAATAAGATAATAAAAAACTACCCAGTACAAAAAGTACCACAAAGTTCTTTTATGATTTTTGAGGAAACATCTGGTAGAACAACCTGAAGTAGGAAATCCTAGACTAAGTGTCATGATGTTTTTTCATCCAACAAGTAAATACTGATAGAAATAAGAAAATATTAGTCACTAAAAAACTCCCTATAGTAATATGTAACTACAAATATATAACCATGATATTATACATCATAATTCCAAATAAATCTTGGTATAATAATGTGATTAGGTTAATTGTAAAAAATCATATATAGAAAAATCATTTCCAATCTATAAGTGATGATATATTACACAGTCACTATACATGGATTTATATTAATTTTATAAATATTCATAGTAAACCTTTATTTTTATTAACTGATCATGATACTCATTTTACATTGATATTTTTGAAGTGTATTCCGAATTCTATAAACACTGAGTTATATTTGGGCACACTATATTACTACTAGATTGAAGGGATATCTGAAATATCTTTTTTCAAATTAAATGACATGTTGATGTCAAGATCACTCAACATAAATGTAACGTGGGACTCATACCTACCTTTTGCGGTATCTATATAATAAAATAGTTTTCACTTTAGATTTCAAATGGTATCAATTAATGTTTTGTATGGGGAAAGATTTCATACTCAAAAATTTTGGGAAGATGTTGGAGAATAATACCTTGTTGGTCTAGAAAAATTTTAGGAGAAAACTAAAATGGTGAATGCGATATAGAAATAAATCTATATAACTTTATAATGATAAGAAATCTCTGTTGGTAATCAGAAAAATGATTTGGAGATAAATATGAGGACTGTGTCTTCATAAGAATATTAAAATGTAAATCATTGATATGGTTATTAAAGAATAGTAAATCTAATCTAAACGTAAATTTTATAAATTTTTATTGTTGAATGAATTGTATTTGTTACTTAAATTTTTAAAATTCTATCTCATCTATTTAAATTACATTAAATCCTCAATGTGTCATTGTTAATATAGTATATCCATAAAAATTCATTTACTAACATATAAATAGAATGATATGGATACTGGAACATCCTACTTTGAAGATACTATCATTAATAATTAGACAAATGTTTTAATTTATAAGAATAGAGAAAATTGTTTTGTGAAGGTATATTAGAGGAAGAAACGTTGGCGCCGAAGGAAGAAATTAACAAACATTTCAAAAAATAATCCTTGTATATATTTTTAACATTAATTTTTGGGAATTAAATTATCTAAGGGGAGGATTTATGAATTGAGATTCCATAATAATGATATAATTACTACACATGTTCATTTATTTCATCATAATAGTGAATTAAAACTACAATGATGAATTAGGTTTAAAAAATTTCTTATAATATATAATATTACTAAATAATTAAAAAAACCAAAAAAAAATTATTTCAATGGAAAAATATACACAATTATATAATAAAACTATAATTTTAAAATCTCATATGTCATGATTTCTGTGAATTGTAACACCCATGAACAAGAATATGAAAAGGAAACAAAACATTATATAAAATGATTGCTACTTTGAAAAAGATGTTCATAGAACAATGATAGGGAAATTTTAAAATTTATAATAATTTAAATAGTAAATTTATTATAAGTATATAAATTATATGATCATTGGATTCATAACTTAAAAAATAGAAATTTGGTCCGTAGAATAGTAAATTGGCTATTTAAATAGTAAAAAAGAGTGTCGGAATAGTAAATAACATCGAGGGTAAATGAAAAATTAATCCTATAACTAAATTTCAACTGGAAAAAAATAATTTTCCTCCATATCAAAATATCATGAAATTATCACTCAACCAATGTAATATAATTTAGGTATAAGTGTATTTTTCTAAAGTATTATATAAATTATTTGATAATTTTTCGAGATGTTAAATATTAAAATTACCAAATTAATAAATTTATTTATAAGGGATTGCTTTCATTTTTTGAATCATCAATTTTAAAATATATAAGCATGATTTGGTTTGTATTTTTCTTGAATAGTGAAATATATAGTTATATAGTGAGATATGGTAAATAATGGTATTTTTTTATTAAAATCTAAATATAATATTAATTACATACTAGATGATTTATTAATGGTTTTTCTTTTACTCACATAAATCAAATAATTTAAATAGTCCAAATAAAAATAACTATTCATATTTTGATAAAAAATAACAAATTTATTATTATTTTAATAAAAAAACCTCTACTTCTCCCATAAATACCATCCTTTTAAAAAACGTTATCATCACTTATAAACCATCATAGCTTTTCAATTTTATGAATAATCCATCTCGAAAGAAACCTACCCACATTTATGATTTCTTAGTCTCATAAAACCACTATTATAGGATGCATATACCAATAGTCATAAGGAGTTGGCTCAAAGATAATGTTATGTCTTATAATATAATCCTTTTAACCTAATTTATTTTTCATTCTCCTAATTAATAATTGTATCATCAATAAATATTAATTCAATCAAGAATATAATAATACAAACCTATTTTTATTATGAATTTCATAATTATATAGTTAATAAAAATTCATTTCATATTTTCTTACAACATTATATCTAAAATTTATTGTTTTAATAGTATTTATGGATAATGTTTTGAAAAACTATTAACAAATTACATAAACGTTTTTTTAAAATTAATTTAATTAATATATATAATATTTATGACATTATTAGGATTCCAGAAAAATATAATTTTTATTAAATTATTAATATTAAAAATAAAAAATACATGTTATTTGAACAACCAGAAAAATAATACATATACATTTTTCCTAACCTACCTTAATTTTTGATAATATATTGATCATTATACTTTTAAAACACTATAATGTCTTGTTTATTAGTACCTTAATAATTTTGGATATAATAAATTAATTGTATATAGACCTTTTACGAATGACATTACTTCGAAGTGGTTCTGTAACTATGAACCAAACACTATCAATATGACCGAAAGACGTAAATATAATACCATAAATGAATAATACATGAAAATATATGATTTAAAAGGTAAAAAAATTCATAATTATATATATAATTGATATAATTTTTTATCCTATGTTTTATAGGACATACAATGTGAGCCAAGGATTGATGAAATATATCATAATCCCACCACATTATTTAGAAATTAGTTTCTTATAACCTCTTTGAATAATACAATTGATATACTACCATAGAAAATTCCATGTTATTCCATTACTTTTGATCAATTATAATTGATCTATTAATCATTAACTCTTCTAAAAAAATCATAGGATTTTAATATGTTGAAGTAAGAGTTATTATTCTAAATCCAAATTCAATCTATTTATATTTCTCTATAATATATATTTTGTATTATAAAATATCACCAATTTATTAAAACTATACCTACATATAATGGTATATCTCTTTCAATGGCCTTGATTGGTTCTAGTCCTACTCCGAAATTCCCGTAGTGAGTGGCCTCATGATCATTGGCGATAGTAAATATGGAACCATTATTTGGAAAAGAAGATATAATTTCGATTCATATAACACCCTCATAATTTAAAATAACACTATAATATATAAAACATGGAACACTGAGGTTCAATGAACCACATTATATTAGTATTTAAATGTTATATTTAAACAATTTTCATTAAATTAGTGTTTATTAATATGATTAAACACATTTTTGAAATATATATAGTGGACATACACCAAAAAGAATGTTTCTTAATTTATAGAAAATAAGTAATCAATTTTTTTAAAGTCATTTTATTATTCAAAATATATTTTCATGAAATTTTTTATTTATTTTCTTTTCTGAAAAAATATTATAATTTATAATTTTTTTATTTTATAAAAAGTATATCATTTGTCAAATTAGTGGAAAAAATTATATTAGGGTGAAATTAGGGTACTTTTTCTAATATTTTTTTCAGAGAGTACTAAAACAATCATTTTCTTTAATAATTTCATTGAATTTCATTAAAAATCCCATTTATTCATTAACTTTTATATTTAATTAATATATGAATTATTTAGTAAGAAAATAAAATAATTAAATACCTTATAATAATATTAAACTTTTATTTTGGAATAAGTACATTTTTGGGTTAAAGACAATTTTCTATAAAACTCATTTTTATTATGTTTTAAGAATTCAAAATAAAAGAAATTTTGAAATAATATATGAATTTAATTTACTGAAATTTAAATTTTTTGGATTAAAAATTTCAAATTTATCATTGGATTAATTTTTTTATTCTTCTAAAGAACAAAATATTTGGTGAAAAGAAAGAAAATTATTTTTTATGAATTAAAATATTTTTTATGATATCAATAATATATAAATATGTTACATAATTTTATTAGTCATTTGAAAATAATATTGTTTCATTAAATTCAAAAAATATCAAACAAAAATAATTAAAAAATATAAATTATAATTTCTGTCATTATAAATATAATAAAAATTTCAGTATTGATGCATTGCTTGCGTAGCAATGAAAAATTACAAATTGGGGTCCTAAAGATAATATATGAGAAGGAAGAAGACATTCAAAGACAATGGTAATAAATATTAATTTTTTTTGATGATTTTGATTTTGATTTTCTAATTTTTTTTGTTTATATAGAAACTAAAATATCAAAATGATTGTGCAATTCTTCCATAATACTAAAAAGGTAAAAAAAATATATTATATATAGTGTCAGGATATTTGTATGAGTAAATATAAATACTAATAAAATTTGAAAAAATTTATTGAATATAATTTATTTATTTTTGTGGTGCTAATTTATTAAAAATTTTATTAATAAAATATTTTCCTTAAATTCTCACACAATACTAACATAGTTCTTGTGAACGTAGTATATAAATAATTTATATGAATTTAAAAACACTAAAAGTAATATTTAATGAGCGATGGATAATTTATAAAAATATTTATTAATAAATATTATATATTATGGTTTTTAATGGTTTATATTTTAATTTCACTTATTTCTTGATGTAATTAATGTTAAATTAAAACAGTAGTTCCAAAAAATGACAATAATGATATTTTATAATAAAAAATATTTTATTAATTGATTAAAAATTAATATAAATCCTATATTTTTAAATGATGATTGTATATGGTTTAAATATAATACATGGTCTATTTATGTGTAAATTTCCTTTTTATTGTAAATTCATTGGCCATAAAAGATAAAAACTTATTATATGAAGGTAACCATCAGAAGGGTTAACATGGGGTTAAGAAAATAAACATTAGTCAATATATCAGCTAAAAAAGACCAAATTATATTAGAGGATTAAATTTAGAATAATCTTTATCCAATATTTGAAATATATCAATTTGGTTATATTTTTTTCCTTTAAAATAAATATCCATTAATTTAATACTTTATGTAATTCTATGAATTCCCCTCCCCTCACATACAAAAGGAAACCTCCTCTCCAATCTTCCTTGCACATTTTTAACACACTTGTTCCACAAATAAATGATATAATCCTTTAAAAAAATACCTCCCAATTCCTTATATATCTAATTTTTGGAATAATATGATCCTTGGAGTGATTATGTTTTAATGAAATGGGGTTTCCTGAACATGAGGTATAAGTTTTAACCAAATATTTTAGTTTTATTTCTACTTATACATCCTTTAAAAATAATCTAAAAATGATAAAATAATAACATGAATCTATAAAATATAATTATATGTTATTATTTTAATATATTTTAAGATCTCGGATCCATACGAGATCACTAAGAGGGTGAGGGTTGAATTGGTAATCCCATTTATTTTTACTAATTGTTCCTTATCAAGTAATCATCTATGACAAGTTAATGCCTCAATCCACTATTCATTTGTTAATAAAAAACACTTCTAATATTACTATAAATAAAAGGTACAAACAAAACGATTTAAAATGTTTTTATCAAATATGTACACCTTTCCCTGATGGTTATTTCCCCCAATAGATATTGAAAACTATAATATCTTTATCAATTAAAATGGTTGATACAGAGTAATAATGTACCTTTACTCATAAATATACATGGGAGGATATTTATACTTCTTCAAGTAGTGTTAAAAAATTCCTTAATGTAATTTTACTCCTGAGTAACATAATATTATTTTCTAATGTCCAACTCCAATAGAAATATATCCACTACTTCTATCTCAAACTGAGACAATTATTCTTCTTCTAGATCGAACTAACAAACTTCCTCTACAACTAGATCTAAATTATAGACTTATTCCCTTTTATTAGATTGATAAATTAAAAGATGTTACTTTTACATTACCCTATGATCTTTTAGGATATCACATTATTGTGTACATCATTATGTACTTCTCATCTTGATGGCCTTAACCAAATATTCTAATCTCATTTTATTTTATAATTTTCCTAAGTACATCAATTTTCCAGATGTTATTCCTTTTGTTAATGATGACGCAACATTAATTATTGTGTGGAATAAGTACAGGAAATTTCCAAAATATTTTATTCATGAATAAATGTTATATAACTCAATTATAATTCAATCACAAGTAACATAATCCATCGTATTCTTGGGTTTGTAAATTTTATCACAAAACCATTTATTATCTTTATCATTTTTATGTTATTATGTTCACTATCTTACCTCAGTTTCCAAACTAAATTAAAATAATGAGGTTTATGTATATAAATGGATATAAATTCATGTATGAATTCATTCACATATTCTTTCATGATATTTTTTTGTTTTTTTCACACTCCACATTCATGAAATAGTAAATGGCTAACTCAATGTTCTTATGCTCCTTCATGAATCTATGTCAATCAAGTATATCTGTAAAGCTTCTCCTTCACACAATCAATAAACCATCATGTAAATTATCTTATTCACGAATTATTGAAAGAATATATGGAACTATCTATTCATGAATATCATCGAGTGAGTTAAACATAAGTTTAAGTCATTAATAATTTTATTCTTCATGGAATATTCTCATCCTAAAACAACGTTCATAAATTCTATGGAATTATTAATAAAATGTGATCTCTATCATTATATTATCAACTTCTCTAGTAAAATGGTAATTTTCAATTTATATCCAAGAATGATAACCTTCAATCATCATTTTATGTTGTTTCATGGATCCTATAAAATATTTCATGTCACATAAATTTTAACTCACCCTAGTTGTTCAACATTACTCAAATATATAATGAGATTCATGGTGTATTCTCGATACTGTATTTTTTCTTAAAAAAAGAATAATATACATTATATGACCAAATTAATAACATTTTATCAAAATTCTGGACTCATACATGTACATTGAATGTGAAAACTTTCCTAAAAAACTAAATTTACATTTTATAGTAGCACATTATTCGAGTTATCACATACACACAACAAATTTATTTAATGAATGGCCTTGGGTCGATCAAGCATGTTTTAATCTCTTGAATTAACCAAAAAAATGACGGTGTCTAATGATGTAATAATATTTTCAATTTTTTTGATCTTAAACAATTACCTTTAATGGATAGAGTTTTTATACTACAATAGTCATTCATTAGGGTTCCACTATCAATCTAATAAGACAACTAGTGAAATTTATATATCTTAAAATGAATATATTTAGCGAGTTATTCACTTCACTAGCACAAATAAATTTCTATAGTGGTTGAGGATCACTTGATATATATAATTTCACTGCTAATTTCTTGAGTCAGTATCAAGGATCATCCCCCAAAACACAACATGAACACACTCACACCATTGTGGTACCCAACATAGTGGATCTAAAACCTCCATTAACACATTAATAAATGCCATATGGTAACTATGCATGCCCAATTTATATGACAATGTTGGTGCACAAACTCATTCCACCATAGTCCTACACCTAAGACCTTTCTACCATGTGGTTGAACCATAGTCTCATATGCAATAGAGGTGGTACCATTGTGGAATTATGTTTGGACATAAATTTTTAACACCTAGAAAATTTCAATGATACATATTCCTTCTCAATTGAAATTCCAACCCAAAACTCATGATCTTTAAATCTTCTTCATGTAATATATATATATATATATATATATATTATGGTGTTCTACTAAATTCATCATAATTTTTTTTATTTTTCATGTTCCTCAGTTATTCTTAATTTTTTTAAATGTATCATCGAAAAAAAATTAGTAGATTTCATTGAATAAAATGTTGGTTTATTAGTCATGAAAATTCTCAATTAAAATTCCATAATGTACCATGTGTTTTAATTATTATTCATGAAATATATTCATGGAATTATATTACATCCATTTTCTAAGTATTTTTTTCATACTATTCAACTATTTTTCCTTTTTCTAAACAATATATTACACATAGAACAATTGACACATGTATTTGTTCTTTATACTGGTTCAACAATCATCACAATTTTCATGGTGAGTTTTTTAATCATGAATTCCAATGATGTAAAATGATTCCATAAACATTTTAGAACAATATCCACTTCATATTATTTCACCGAACACATATTGACACATAATTGAAGAAAAATGTCGAAATTTAGCTCAAAAATACCCCCATTGTGTTTTGTTTTCAATATATATTCACATTGTAAAATATAATAAGTGTGATAAAATATTTTCTCTCCCTTATTTAAAATAAATATAATAGAAAATATGTGTCTTTCTTGAAATAATACTTATTAAATAAAATTATCCTTCCTTATATGATTGTCTAATCAATAATATTGAGAGAGAGATAATATGAAATGGTTTTTATTAGCAAAGAGGCTATATTTAATCAATTTTAAGTCTATGTGGGAAAACAATGTGTATAAAAAAGACTTATAAAACTAATTTTATCAGTGATATCTATAAATTAACATGCATGTGAAATAATGTTCATAAATTCTCAAGTTTAAAGATTTGATATGTTAGTAATTTAAATAAATTATCCTACATACACCTTAAAAAACAGATCATAATGAAAAGGTTCAGGGAAAAAATCTCCACCTTTTTTCAACTTGTAATCATCCATGCACTCTCCCTTAATTGATATGATTAATAAAAGTAATAAGGATGGATGAATGTGTGATTATAATAAATAATACTTCATGATTAAAATAAATAATGAAATTATATATTCATTTAAATTATTATTATGATAGATTTTGTTCTAGTAATATACCAATCAAGGGATGCACTCATCTGCATTCATTTCACAGTAGACAGTAGAATCCATGTTGGAAAATCACCCAATAAATTAAATATATTATATATAAAAAAATAATATTCAATTTTATATATGTTAGATAAAAAAATTAAAAAAAATTTGAATAAATTTCACTACAAAATAATCAGCTTTTTCCAACAGGGGTATATCTGTTGGTAAAAGTGGATTTTATGTTGGTAAAACGTTTTTCCAAAAAAATTGTCCTGTAACTAAACTATTTGTAAAAACTCTATCGCTAAATTTTATTGTGACATATAATTTAGTTCTATTTCAATTATAATAATACCAAAAGATAATATATATGTTGTTCAAAATTATTAGAAACATATTTTTATGGAAAATTTAGCTGTTGGTAATATTATAATCAACTTTCAAAAACAATACCAATAATTAATATCTATTTGTAATTCATATTTTATATAAGATATTATGTTTGGGGATTTCAATAATTTTTTCTAAAATATTATATCATATTTATTAATTTATCATATATAATACATATATTAATTTATCGGACTGAAAAATATTTTCCCACATGTTTAAACTTTGAAAATGATTAATCATATTAATAATGAAATTTAATTAAAAATAAATCAATATATACTACAGTTTATTGATACCTAAAAATATTAAAAAAAACAAAAACTAAGGATCCACCTATGTCGTCGCTGCACCCTCACATCCCCACTACAAAATGAATAATGTTATGTCGTCTCTTGACTCCAATTCACCAGCACCCATCATCATAGAAGAATAGTTTATCCCACTAAAAATATTTCATCACCCCCATGTAATCCATTAGAAGAAACAAACCAAGACAGATCCAGTACCTATGAGGAACCTCATGTTTTCATTATGAAACCCCTTTCTTCTATATGATCTATACTGTACACAACTAGAATATACCCAAAAATTCAGGAAAAATATTTGCATGAATTGAAACCAAAAAAATAAAATTTTAAAAATATGATATATAGAAAATGATAATTTTCTATTCAGAATCCCTAATGAAATCTCAACAAATCAAGTCCACTCCAATGATAGTGAGGAACCTCAATTAACTGTTATGCCTCACCATTTACCTCCAAAACCTACACCACACACAACCAAAGATCATACCCAAAAATCACTACAAAATATCTATATGAATTGAAACCAAAATAGAAATAAATTAAAATATAAAAAAATGATACACATAGAAAGAATAGTTTCCATCTATTAAAATATCAACGAATCATGTTATCTCTAATACGAGTGATAAACCTCAAGTCAATTCTATTCTATAACCTTCATCGCGAATTACTACACCACACACAAACAAAGAGAAAACCCACAAATATGTGTAAAATATCTGCATGAATTGAAACCAAAATAGAAATAAATGAAAGTATAAAAAATAAAAATATAAAATAATATGCATTTGTGTTGAACTTCCTTTTGACTTTGAATAAAGGTAGAACCTACACAATAAAGAAGTAAACATTCAAAGGAATAATTTTATTTATAAAAAATGTAGACATGGTAATAGGTTTGAAGTAATAACTTATAAGGTACTCATGATATCATATTCTACTAGTCAGTGGGACTAACAGTATCAATAACCCACCTTTCATCAATCATCTCCAAGAACATGACACCAACATTGTACATATCTGATTTTGTAGTCAACTGACCAGCCAATGAATACTCAGGAGCACAACATCCCAAGGTCTACATCACCGTTGTAGAAACATGGGTCTTATTCCAAGATGGACCCAGCTTGGAAAGATTAAAATCGGAGTGCTTTGGTTTGAATTCCTCATCCAGAAAAATGTTCAATGCATTCAAATTATAGTATGTTACATGATAGTAAATTAGTTCTAGTAAAATTATAGGATGTGTACTATGAAACATGGTTGAGTGACGAATTGTACACTGATCTTGAACACATGGCATGTACAATCGATGATGTAATAGCATCAATATAATTGTACAGAATTGAACAGAATTGTACAGGTCATGTGTTCAAGACATGAGTACATGAACACATGGATGATACAGAATTGAACACTTGGACATGAGTAATGTGTCAGGATGTATAGGCCTCTACATGCCAAGGATATGTGACAATCCATGTCTCACAGTTAATATACCATGATGTACAAGATTGTACAAGCCATGTGTTCAATTTTTTGAAGAATTTGACACATGGATTTCACATTGGAAAGGATGATTTCAACTGAAGCAGGATTTTAAAATTCATAGTACTCCATACAGTACAATATCAATGTCGTAGAAACATGGGTCTTAGTAGTTTAATGAATTAAAGAAGACATGAATGCATAGTGAAAAATCAAAATAACAAGAAACTATAATAGAGTTACCATATTGAATAAAAATTTGAATATATTATCAAAAGGTAGATAATCTAGTATAAATAAAGTCAATAAAGGTATATACAAATGGATGGGTCAAGTTGTCTCACTGATCCGTAGATCCCCATCAAGAAATTTCATACATTACATTGGTTTTAATTGAATTCATAATGAATATAAATTACATAAAATGAGATATTTAATTCATATTCCATATAAATTTAATATTGAAACTATATACTATAGATACGTTGTCATCCAATTAACATTTAGACATGATACTTTACATTAAAAAGGAAAAATTAATGCATATTATACAAAAGCAGGAAGAATGAAACTAATGAGGTTGGGGAAAATATGTTAAGATTTAGGATCTATTCACTTGATAAAACTCATTTGGAAGTAGTTATTTATATCTACAATAATAGAAAACTGACCAAATTAAAACAACTCAAACTTGTCATAAAAAACAATAAAGTGAGTCACATGTACCTGGTTTAAACACAACTTAATGAGAATTCCAACATTATTTCCAAATTCAACACACAACATCCAACAAATACTCCATTAAAATGCAGATAAAAAGTCCGTATCATAAAATTGTTCAAAAAAAAATAAAAATTCATGTGATTAATTTTATTAACATGGGAATTAAAACTAACAGTTAACAATTAACAAAGAAAATATTAACTACGTATTAACAAAGAATCAAACTTACAAATAATGAATAAAATAATTAATTTTAAAAAATAAAATAAAATATAATACATAAATATAAAAAAAATAATTTATAAGCACATGAAAATCAAATTTTTATGATCAAAATATAAATAAAATTTAATATAGATATCAACTTTTGTCCCTACTTCATCTAATTATATATTTGACTGTGAGACTTGTGTTGTAAAAAATCTTAAAGTGAAGACTTTCTTTATCAAATTCAATGGAATAATAGTTCATTAATGTGATAAAATTTATATAATGAATTTATAACTAGGAAAACACAACATCGAGGCATTCGAAATACCAAATCAACAAATAAAATTTTACCAAAAAGAAAAATGGGAAATCATATTTAACTAAATAGTCAACCATGATCAACTACCCTAAAACCCCTTACACAATCATGGTTAAAACGGATCACAATTTGGGCTCATGAACCTCAACCCTCAAGAATCAACAAAATAAAACACCCTAAATATGGTTAGGGTTCGGATAGGTCACACACATCACATGGAAGAAATGAAAATTCACAATTAAAAAACAATAAGAAGAGATTAGAGGATAATGAATGATAACCGGGGGAGACCACATGTGAAATATGAAGGAGAGATGACCAGATTCCATGGCAGGAGAAGGAGGGAGGTGCACCCCTAGGTTTCCTCCTGGCTGGGGAACGCGACACAAAACATGAAAGGGTTGGGCAGAGGCAGTGGTTCAAACAGGAAAGGAGAGAAGTTGCTATAGGGGGGAAGATGTTGTGGGAGAACCAGGTTTGGCACACTGGATCATGCAGTGGAAAAGGATAGTGGAACGACTTCATTAGGATGATAGGGATGAGCTGTTGGCGTCGAGGTAGGGTGATGCATGAGAGTTTTCTCAAGGCAGAAATGATAGGAGGGACATGTGGGTGAGATTAAATTGTAGGGAGAGGTGACTAATACAGGTGACGACGACAGTCAAAGGAAAATGTTTGGACTACAGCGGAACCTAATTTTGATGAAAAGCAGAAGCAGGAACAAAAAATAGGAAGTTAGGGGACAAAAAGACTCGATTAAATTGGATTCATTATTGGTATAATTCAAAAAAATTATCATGATGTATAAAAAATTTCTATATAATGAAAAAAGTTTAAAATTTATACATATTCTAAATAATTTTTTTCATTTTATATATATAATGGAATTATATAAAAGTGACTCTTTTTTTACTACATTTAATCTTCCAAAAAATATAATCATTTATCATCAATTTTATATCACATATATATATATATATTATCACATATAATGTATCAATGAAAAAAATGATTATATGATTTTAATAAAATATTTATAATTTATAACATTTATTGAAAAGAATATATATATATATTATTTTTGGTGAAATTTTTTATGTCATTGTATCACTTATTTCAATAGATTTTTATAATGGTAAAACATTTGTTGGTATTAATTTGATAAATCAATAGATTCAATTGTTGGTAAAATATTTTTTGGTGTTAGATGATCAATATCAACATATATAACTATTGAAAAAAACCATCATTGGTACTTAAAATATATACCAATAAAATTTAATATCTATTGGAATTGATCATTTTTACCAACAGATATATTATTTGTCAATAATGTTTTCTTGGAATAAGCAATTTTTTGTAGTGTTGGGACCTATGGGGTTCTTATAAATAAAATTTATACTGAGATATTCCACTGAATATTTTCGATTATTTTCTCCCAATAATAGTTCTCTCAAAAAATGTGATTGTATTTACATCATCAGTTTAAAATTATAACATGTGTGTATTTACTCTTCATTAATAGATGTACTTCTTTTTGTTTGAAAATACTTATTCATTTTCCTATCATTAAATTATATGATTGAAATGAAACATTTTGTGATATGTCTAATTTTATCACTCATAAATATTTTCATCTCATAAATTATATCTAACTTATCATCAAATTTCACATCTTCAATAGCCACAAATTGATTTGATTTTGACATGAAATACTTATGTTCCCTTTATATTTGATTTAGCCTCTAAAAAAATTCACTTATAACTAGAGAATTATTTATTATCCAACTTATCATATCATTAAAATTTCTATAAACCTAAATTTGTTATCTAGATATATATTTCTCAATATTGGGACCTTCTTGACAAAATCTTCCCCAAACATCATTAAAAAATACAATTTTTTTTCTGTGTAGATAGATTAGATGATGTATTGGTTATAAAAATCCATTTTTTGATAATATTATTTAATCTATTTGTGATCCCTCTTGATTCATGCTTATTTAGTGACATATTAAACTGAAATTATTAATATTTATGACAAAAAAATAATAAAAACTAGTACTAGATTCTAAACCATGAACTTATAGGCTGTCTATAGTTCTTATTTGATGTTTCTAGTTGTTTTATTTTAAAAAATATTGTTTTTATTCTTATGAGAAAACCATCTAGACGAATTAGTATACTATTCATTTTCGTAAGATGTTTTTCATTTTTAATTTATGTCCAACCATATTTAGTAAATTATTTTGGGAATGCACTGTTAAAAATAATAAATGTACAATGGGGAATAGTAGATATAGAATCTACCATTTTTTATGGACACATATTCTAAATAGATCTATAATATTCATCCATGGGCTTAATATCTTTGGTGAATTATTATCTCATTATATTCAACTCACAATGAGTTGAAAGGAACATATATTGTATTTTTAAAAATTCCTCATCTCTATCAAAATGTCTTTTTTCAAGATCTATCACAATCTTTTCATGTTCATGTATTGTTAACAATTTTTTATTTTTTATTCAATGAATACAATTTTATTCTTCATATTCTATTCTCATACAACATATTTATAGTTAAAAATAATTATATTCACTTCCATCTCATCTACTATATTTATTTGTTCCCTTATCTCATTAAGATGTTTCTTTTATTTTTTAACACATTCCATCTTCTCCTTTATCAGTTTTATTTTTTCCCTTATTGAGTTTCATATTTTTATCTAGAGTAGATTCAATATTAACTATTTAGAATAATAATAGTTATATTATCTCTTCACCACTAACATATTCAAATTTGAATTAATCTATTTTAGATTTTTCCATTAAACACACCTCATTTCTAGAATATTATTTATATTTTTTCCAACTTCTTGATGATGAATATTTATCAGTTCTATACTCATCCAATTTTTAATATTTTTTATTTAATACTTCATTATTTTCTATTCACATACTCTTTTTATATGTTTCATATAATTTTTATTGCTTAGTCTTTATCTTTATCTATCTTTGTGACATTATCATTATTCTTTGGATATTCATGTGAAAAACTTCCAACTACATTATAATTAAAGACCATCAATGTCTTCATTCCATATCCTCTTCTATTACTATTATATATTTTTTAAATAAGTCTATTATATTTTTAAATTACTTCTTTACATCCTCATCTTTATAATCAATTGACTCACTTTCATCAATATCTTTAATATTACCCTTATAAAGGATTAAAAAGTAGTCTCATTTATTCATTATTATTAATAGATAATATTTTATTCATTTAATATTCCATGAGATTATTATGTTGTTCATGTAGTGATAGATATTATCGATCTTATAGAGTATAATAATTATATGAAATTCCATCTAGAAGGTTTTTCATTATCTTATTCACAGTGGTTGTTTCATCTAGTATCTCACCAAATAATTTGATGTTACTAAAAATCATACCTTCCATTATAATTTATTCATTAATAAATACATAATAAACCACTGTAATATCACTAAATAAACTTCTTCAAACATGTAGTTTGTATTCCATATCTTTTACATTTTCTGAAAAAATATTACATAATTATTCCCCAATCTCTATAGAAGTTGGATATCTTATAAATTTAACAAAATCGTTCATAGAGAATAAAATAAATATGGAATTATTTTTTTCCATCCATTTATATATTTATATTATAATTAAAATTCATATAATCATTATAAATAAAGGGTTTAAATCCCACTATAAATGAATCCCACACTTATACCCAAAGTTAGATGAAATATGTTATCTTCTTATTTCTCAAACGATGATATGTATCACTATTGATTATGATAACACCAAATCCATTTATTGAATTTAATTTCTAAATCCTTTTTATTCTGTTGTATATATTAGAGGATATGTTTTCTTTGACACCACTTATACATAAATAATCAGTGTGTGATCACTGAGAGGGGTAGGGTGAGAATTAGTGGCCCCTTTTCTTTTTAAAAATTATTTGTTTTCAAGTAAACCTATGCGGATGGTTAAAGACTTGATAAAATCCTATTTTTATTATAAACCTCACCTAGAATAATTTTATAAATCAAGGATATATAACACAACAATTTATATGATTCAGTAAAATGAATCTATCCATTCCATGTCCATTATTTTCTCTATCATGGATTCTCTATTATAATATTTCTATCAATTAAAATGAATGATACATAGTATCATGGTATCATTACACTTATTTATAAAGATGATGATCTATATAATACTTCACACAATGTAACTAGAGATTAAAATTTTCTTCTGCTCTTGCGTTATAATATATTATTCGATATATTCCTACTTCAACTAAATGACTTCCTTAACATTGATATATAACTGATAGATTTGTTATACATCCAAAACCAACTAAAAAACATCATCTCCTTTAATATTCAAATGTGTCACATATTATAGTCTTTAAGGTCTACCAACTATAATATGACAATTTGATCATCCCCTATGATCTTGTAGGATCTAACATTTTCATATAACAGTTCATGTACCATTCCATCTTGATGAAAAATAATTGGGATGTTAATAATACTATTTTTGATGATGAATACCCACATGATATATTAAATTCATACTTACATTTCACAAATATCATTTTTGATGTAATAATAATATAATGTTATGATTTAATTTATATTCATTCTTGATAAAAATTTATTTAGGAATCCATGGAAGGAAACTAAAAATTAGTTCAAAATGAGTAATAAATAGATTCAAGTAAATAAATTCATTACGGAAAAGTTTTTCATTACATGAGACAAGTGAAAGAACATTATATAGGCTCAATATTGAAGGAAAAAAATGTGAAATAGAGGAAAAATATTTGTAAAAATAAATTTCAATTTTTATAAATTATATTTAGGATGTGATTGGTTACAAGACATGAAGAGAAACAATGAAAAATCACTTTTGGGGGTATTCTGAAATATTAAAAGCGTAAAATATAAATCACACCATGAAACATGCCTTCATGACCAAGTTTTTCCTAGTTGATGAAAATAAATTTTGGGACCATGATATTATTAAACAAGACACCACAAACCGCTGATTTGAAGAAAAATTGAATTAAATGAAACCAATAATGGTGAAATTATACTTCCCTACACATCGATCTATGATAATTAATTCATGGAAAAGTTATTACTATAATTTATTTATTCATTGGTGAAGGAACTAAAGGTTTTTGCATCTAGGATCAGGTGCTATTATAATTATTATAGAAGGTTTTTTATTTTCTTACCCCATCATATCTAGCATGGGTAGGTATAATTTTATTACATAATGTGTTTCATAAAAGGGAATTAGATATATTATGGAATTTATAGTTTTATTTAAATTATTGTTGGGTTATAAAATTTTATCTACATTTTATTCCATTCCCTTTTTATTTTTTAATGACCATTTTAAGAGGTTTGAGGGAGTGCTAATTAATTAATTAAATTATTTTTTAATAATTTATAAAAACTATTTCCCATTTTTTGTTTCTTGATTTTAGTATAGTATTTTTCAATTATTTTTTTATTTATTTAACACATTTGTGTATTATTGGATATGATGTAAGGTGTTGAATTTAAATACATACATGAATTATATTTCATGGATTTGATGCAGTATCATGAATTACATAAAATGATGAATATTTGAGAAGAAATGTGTCTGCAATCACACCCAATAAAAGAAGACACAATGCTCTATATCTTGTAACTGAATTTCAAAGAGGTTAATCATGAGAAAATAAGTATAGTTAATAAGGAAGTGTTATGTATCACATGAAAACAAAATTTCATTCCATTACATAACACTATCACCTTTGAAGGTTCGTAAGATGAAAAATATGAATTTGATATTTGTGATAGGATGGAGTGGGTGAAAAACAAACACAGTGAACCACATTAAGAAGAATAAAAAGTTATTTAAGAAGGGATATCTATTGTTTAGTTACTAAATTGATTCCTTTGAAAATTAGGATCATGAAAATTAGGAAATTGAAAATAAGTTGAATATATGTCTTCTAAATTCTTATAAAACTTTTAAAAGATATAATATTTCCATATGAAAATTAAGTTGAACTAGATATAATATAAAATTAAATTGAAGAAGAATAAGAGGATGAAAAAATAGTAAATGAAGAAGTTGAACTATATTTGGAATCCAAAGAAACTAATTATAAAATAGAACAACTACAACTATTAGTGGTTAAATTATAAAAATTTAACCAAATATAGAATGTTGTTTTTTTACTAATCACCTTCTGGTAATCATAAATTTGGTTAAATCCTCTAAATATCATACCCAATTAATTAAAGAGGATAATAGATCTGTCAGATGCACATCAATTTCAGAACTCGGTTAACCTAATATGGCTTTCTTTGTATAAAACACCAATTAAGTATCTCAGGTGCAGTCGATAGAAGAAACCATTAAAAATGAACATATTCTTAGAGAAATCCCATATATTATCACTTTATCAGACTCTAGATTTATTTCTTTTATGGGATTTAACTTTATATTAGGATCTAGTATCAATTCCAGTTTTTATTTTTAAAAATTAATGGATTGATCATGAACATTGAAAATTTTAATCATACATATCCAAATAATAGCACTATTAACCATAATAATGGAAATAGAAGAAGATAATTATAGGAAATTAACATTGTGAGATTCCATTACATGATGTGAACTTGAATAAATGGAACCTATATAGTCCATTCTTATGTTCCAATGGAATGTAATTATAAATTTCAATTTGTTATTTTATTTTTTCCTTCAAAATATTAAATATTTATAGATATTTTAACTACCAATATTTTTTCCCCACCTTAGATATTTCATTAATCACATTTATATAAGATATAAAATAGTAAGTTTAATGACCTTGAAATATTTTAAAATTTTACTACTAAAACATTTTAATGTGAAAATGAGTAAATATATTAGTGGAGATAACTTGTAATATTTAATTTGAAGAGACATGATTTTGGGATAGAAGTTGATTTTTTTAAATTAATATTTTGACATATTTATCATTCCTTAAATTTAATATGTTATTATTCATTAATTTTATTATTTATATGTATTTACATAAGGTATTTTTCTAGCCATTTTCCTCATTCTGAAGTCATTACCTATGAAAAATATTTATTATTATTTATATACAATATTTATTGAGTGACTCTAGAATACTATCTTCTAGAATATTCATTATATATTATCAAAAATTTGACATCCCAAAATCACTTATAATATGATGGGGGGATTTTAATGTTTTAACCCTTAACCTTGGACCCTTCTTGACATTGAATCCTTACTTATGACCAAATAATCCATGAATGAAAGAGATAATAAAAAGATCCACATTTAAGGCCTATTTTCTAGATAAAAAACTTTATGGAGATGTCTCGTGATCATTTTTTGGTACTATTTTTTCTTTATATTGAGTATACATTGGTTAAGGCTTTTATTGGGTGTATTCAGGTGAGTTTTTGAAGTTTTTGGATGGTGTTTGGGTAGTACATGATTATTGTGAGGTTTGCCCAAACTGTGAACCCAACCATCATGCACCCTAGAGATAGTGGGGTTTTCACTATTGGTGCACAGTTTCATAAATTATGTTCCCTCTATGTAGAAATAGTTCACCCCCAACTTGAGGCGGATGGTTAAGTCACACAGTTTGTCAAAACATCCACCCCATCACATGAAACCATTCTCATGGGTTTTATTTCTCCAAAAATTTTATTTTAAATTCCTGAAACCACATTTTATTTTCTCTAAACATAATATTTTAGACAAACACAATTTTATATGATTTTTAATTATTTGGGATGGATTTCATTCCTCTTATAACCCCATTCTAGATGAATTGAATATATATTCATAGGATCATCTCTCTGTTGGTAAGCAGTTTCTTCCCCATGTAGATTTTTCTCTCGTTTTTCTCTCTTTCCCAATGAAGTGGGATAATTTTTCCCTTATTTTTTATGATTTAGATCTTGTTTTTTATAGATTTTAAAAAATTTAATTTTGATCTTAGATTTTCATCCAATATCATCCATGCCATTCTGATCCTAATCATTCCATTTCAATTTGGTAATTTTCAGTTTGGAAAACATTCATCAACATTCTTGAGGTTGTTTGTATAATTATCAATTCACAATGACTAGGTTTAAATTATGCGTATGTAATTGTAAATTCATAATTTCATCATTTGGAAATCATTTCATTAATTGAATTTTTGAATTGGTTTCTTAATTAATATGATTATGGAATTAGTGGAATATTGGGATCATGGAATTGGTTAATTAATGGGATTCCAAATTAGTTTAAAATTTTAATTAAGGTATGGTTTTCCTAACCTTTAAGGGTTAATGGATTATTTGTTTAAATGTTGATAAATGGTTTAAAGTTTAATTGTTCATATTATTCCATGTAATTTAATGTGATGAACCATGATTGTTGTGATAAATTTAAATGGTACACCCTAGTGAGAATGTTTTATAAGAAGGAAAATTATGATTAACTTGGATTAATATGATGTATGTGATATATGTGATTGATTTATTGATGAGTGTGTGATAGGGACTATTGCTACAAATAACCATATGTGATAATGAGCGTGGGACAAGGAATAATTCCCCCATATAACTATATGAATATTGATTTATGGGATATGGAATAACACTCAAAATACCAAGTGGTTTCCAAACACGACATTCTAGGACCATGATATTGGCATTGGACTAGTTTTCTATGTAATAGTATTATAAAATTGGATTCAAATGAATAATTAAATCCCATGATATAATTAATTCTTATTCCCTATGTGATATAGTTTAGACTCTAACATGGGAGAAAGAATTAATTGACGGTTAATGTGTCATTTAAATCTAGGGAAATCTAGGTGGTTAGTTAAAGAATAATGAAATAATAAAACTACTTACTTTACTTATTATGAATTATTATATATACAAATGTATACACTATTATAGAATGAATATTATTTTAGAAGCCATTGGTGGTGGCCTAATATGTTATACTTAAACCCCACTTAGGTTTCCTGATCATTACCTGAATAGACTTCATATTTTTAGGACATGATAAAGGAAAGAGCCCTATGATATATGGCAGGGTTTGGATGAATTATGGACGATGGAACAAGATGTTATGCCAGGGACCTCTTGGGGAGTTTTTAGTGTGTATTTATTTTATATTTTCATATTTATAGTTGAAACATATATGGAATAAAATATACACTACTATTTTTTGGTTATTGTTTTCCATTTTTGATTCATCATGTGATAATGGTATGTATTGGTAATGGCATTATTTTGGTTATTGGTTATGGAATTTGTAATTTGTTTATTTATTTACACCATTTTTCTTCTTTTATAATGATGTTATAGTCTCCCCAAGTTATATATTTGTCCAAAGATTTTAGTCGACAACCTATGGAAAATGGGGAGGCATTCCTGAGTTCATAGGAAAAACCAAATTTGGGCACCTATATGTGGCCTCCAGTTCAGGATACTACAAACTGGTATCAGAGGGGTATTATTTCCTTTTATATTTCATTACTATTTGGGAAATGTACACTAGTGATTAATATGAATCAGGCCTTAGTTATAAGCTCATTCATTGGAGTATTTATCCCATTTATGGGGGAAAACACTTGTACCTAGGGTGGGAGTATTGATATTAATGTTTTCTATTACAGTGGGATATTGTGTCACCTTGGGTGATGCACGCATTGTGTGATCTTATTGTTTTCTATTTTTTTCATTCATGGTATGTTAAGGCACAATATTTTTGTAATAATGAATTATTCTAATCACTTAAGAATTATTGTGACATGAATTATTTTAGGCATGCACCGAAAAGCACCTTTTTTAAGTTGTTTAAATGAAAATGATTTTATTTAAATGTGTAATTTAATTAAAAAGGTTTCCTAATATGAAATTGGAAATTTTTATTGATTCTAAATATGGTAAATGAAATGATTAAATGTGTGGATAATAAGAAACATGATATATGAAATATTTACCCTATGTTAGCTATAAACTAGATGGGGGATGTTTGAGGGTTGTGTTAGTGCCTCATTTTTGATCATGTGGAGTGGTATGTGGGATGAATTTTTATGGATTTATGTGAATCGATATTATGTAAAATTGATAATACTATGTTATGTATCCTAAGATGTGTGTTTGGAATCATAGAAATATTCCTCCATGATGACACATATTGATTGGACAATAGGGGGACATGTATGGAAATGTGCCTCCAAATGTTGGACTATAGGCTCTGATAGTTTTTGTGTTAAAATCTAGAGATAAGTTTTGGGTGAAATTTTCTCCATTTAAAAATTTTATGGAATGAGACCTAGGGAAGGTTGTGAAGGGTATGTCCAACTTGACATAGGGTTTCCAGGTGTAACACCCTCTATATACTATTATAGAGGGTGGACCTGAGGAAACTGATTTTTGGATTGAGTCTATCTAGATGATCCTTTTCCATATAGATACTCCTTTTAAGAAGAGAGTCAAACTAGATACTTATATGTTATGTGGTCAAGAGAAGAGTTTGGGTGATATCAAGACATAGGATGGAAAGATAGAGAATATGGAGTGGATAGAAGTTTCTGAGATGTTCATGAAATAACCTTACCTTGAGATACTCCACTGAGAGAGGGTAGTAGATATTATGAGGTTGAAATAAGGGAGTAGGTTTTTTATAGACTATACTAGTTGCTTTACTAATTTTATGCACTTTGTGCTAGAATTGGAAAGAGATTATGGAACTATGGAAAACATTTTCATGATGGAATTAAATGTTAGATAAGGATCCAGATTGAATAATTTATGCTAAAAACGTTTTATAAGGTAGTGAACCAAGATCTCATATCTAAGGGGAATTTGTATGGGGATTCCAATAGAGGAAAATTTACTTCTACTAGAAGACTAAGAGGTATTAATTTTGAGTTTAGGATGAATTTATGTGAGAATGTAAACTAGATATATGGATGGAAGAGTTTCCAAGAAAAAAAAGATCAGTTACTCAGGAAATTATTCGAGTGCTCTCCCACCAGTGATGTAGGCCAGTTCACATTCTTAGATAGTTTTCCTGACCACCAGTAGAGTTATGAACTTGTGGATGTATGGTAAATCCACAATGGTTCTGTAGGAACATATGATAGGTGGGTAATGATGGATGAGCTAAAAAGAATCTAAGTGGTGGATGGGGATATTCTACCCCATAGAAGTCCGATAGTTGGAGTTCCACTATCCTTGGTGGTCGAGGAAGTGGATGTGGTATGTCAGGTAAAAGGTTCAAATATTAGTAGAGTGGTGCATCTCAAGTGGCTCAGACTATATCATAGGGAATAGTGTCAGGATTCTTGCAAGATGTTCAACAAACACTCATGTATAGTGAGACTGTTCCATCAATAGTCATAGGTACCATTATTGTAGCTTTTATACCTGATAGTGCCTTATTTGATACACGAGCCTCTCATTATTTTATATATTAACATATTTTTAATGGGTTGAGTCTAACAGTGGAGTCTGTGATTGGGAATATGATGATCAAAAAAACATTTTGAGTGTGATCGAGGGACATCTATTTGTTTAAGGGATGTTTTCTTAATGATGAGGAGTATCATTTTATTTGGGATATCTATATTATCTTAGTGTATGGATTTGATTTGAATTTGGGTATGGACTGGTTAGTAGCATACTGATCCCATATTGATTCGTACAGTAGAATAATGGCCATTACATCTCTACAGGGTGACAATTATGTTCTTCATAGAGAGTGGGATATCTAGGCAGGATGCCTAGGGATAATTAATCAGCAACTGGGGAATCTCACCACATTGGTTGCGAGTATTCTGTTAAATGATGGGTGTATGAAGCATGATGTCTTTCCACATGTGATGGTCCAGTTCAAGGATTTATTTCTGAATGAATTCTCTAGGCTTCTACCTAAGATGGATGTTGAGTTTACAATTGATCTCATGATCGGAGAAGAGCCAGTTTCTATTCCACCTTATAGAATGGATCCAACATATATTTAAAACATCATGACTCTATTGGAGGAATTTTTGGATATGGGATTTATTATTTTGTGTATATCTATTTGGGGTTATTTAGTTTTATTTCTAATAGGGATGGTGGAGCTTTTCACTTATTTGTTGACTACCATATGTTTAACAGGGTGATAGCGACAAACTGATTTCCTCTTCTGAATACCGACAATCTCATTGACTAGATGAGAGGATATTGTGTGTTAACTAAGATTGAATTGATATTAGAATTCTTTACTTGAGATTTTAAACATGTGATTTAAAACATACAACTTTTAGAAGATCTTATGGCCTATATGATTTCATCGTGATGATGTTTGGGATGACCAATGCACCTACCCTGTTTACGAATTTGATGAAACAAATCTTTCACCCATACCTGGATTAGTATGTGGGTTTTTATAGATGATATCTTGGTGTGCACCAAGACTAATGATGATCTTTCCCCAAATATTGACATCATCTTGAGTATACTAAGAGAGCATCAACTTTATAACAAGATATCTAAATTTTCAATTATGAATCAACATGGTACATTTCATGGTTCATGTAATCTATGAGGAAGGTATGTTAGTGGTACCATAGAAGGTTCATGAAGTTGTTTCTTGGGAGAATCCCAACAATGTATTTTATATCCATAAATTTAGGGGTTTATTAGGCTATTATTGGAAGTTAATCTAGGACCATTTCAGCTAGGAATCTCTATATTTGGGATTGACCAGGAAAGGGATTAGGTTTGAATAATCTGGATCATGTGTGAATGCTTTAACGGAGATAAAGTGGAATATGAAAAATAAACAAATCATAATTCTACGTGAGATGGGGGTGGATTATATAGTGTTTTATGATGTGTATGGGATAGGAAATAGAGTAGCGTTGATGGAGGGTGATGGGTTGTGGTATATGGTTCACTGAAGTTGAGGATACATGAATAGAACAACCCTAAGAATTATATTGAGTTATCTACAATGGTTTAAACCTTGATGTGTTAACATAATTATATTTTGGGAGAAAATTTTAATATCTATATTGAACAAAAGAGTTAAAGTATATATTCTCATAGAGATATTTGAATCTCTAGTAGTAGAGGTGAGTTGAGTATATCAATTATTTTGATTTTGAACTATCATATACATCTAAGTAGGGAAATAATATTGCTAGTGCTTTGAGAAGGAAAATATAGAACCATGAAATTTATGAGTCTAGTTCTATGTGGAATATAATTATTTTTTTCCACAATTCATGTTGTTGTTTAGGAGGGATAAGAGAAGATGAAAATCAAATCAGTATTAATAGAATCCATACTTTTGATCCAAATAGAGGAGAGTATGTATGAGGATTCAGAGTGTCTGGACTTGAGGGGAAGCCTCAAAGGTGGGGATCCACATACATATTGAACTATATATGAGGATGAGATCTTCTAGGTCATAAATCATTTTGTTGTTCATACATTTATGCGAGTAGAGATGATGCCCAATTTTCATGCCTCAAAGTGGGTGGTAAATCTAGGTTTGACCAAAATGTACCAGGACCTATGTCAAAAATGTTGTGGATCATTCATGAAGAAGGAAATTATAGGGTTTGGAACATGGTACTACACATGTCAGCAGGTAAAGGATGAGCATCAATGACATGGTGGTTTACTACAGTCATTTCCCAATTAGGAATGGAAGTGGGATACCATTACCATGTATATCTGGGTGTGTACAGATAGTCCATCTGCACAGGTTTCTACAGATTATAGTTTGGGAACATGACATATATTTCACTTCATAGTTGGGAATATTTTTTCAGTAGGTTCTTGGTATTTTGGTTTTTATGAGTTCAAATTTCCACCTACAAAAAGCTTTCAAGTTGGAGCATACTATACATGTTTTGAAGCATATGTAATGATCTTTTGTTCTTGATTTTGGTGGGTCTTAGAAAAAACAAGTTCTTTTTTGAGTTTGAATATAAAAATAGTTATTAGTAGAATATTCAGATGGAACCATATGAAGAAATCTATGGTAGGATATGTAGATCACCTCTATACTAGATGGAGGTAGGTGAGTCAGAGTTTTTTGAACCAAGTCTCATATAGGATACATCGGATTTGGGTGAGTTGATTTGGAAAAATATATCTATGGATTTGAATAGTTATAAGTCATATGTTGTTCAACACCGATGTCCCCTTATGTTTATAGTGGGTGATCATGTGTTCCTTCAGGTGTCATAGAGATTGGGTCACCATTGGATTCAGAGACAGGGGGAGTTGGTTCCTAGGGTTGTCATACCTTTTGATATTTTAGAGAGAATTGGGCTGGTGTCTTACCAATTGGATCTACAATAGAGATATAGTTCAAGGAATGATTTTTTTCCTGCATGATAGCTTCAGTGGTATCACCCTAACCCATCTCATGTGATTTATTTTTGATGGTTTTGATCTTGATATCAATGTATCATTTGAAGATCCTATGATTCTTGTAATTTTTAATAATGAGAATGTGTTGTAGAGAATGATTGTGCTGATAGTTTGAGAATTATGAAAACATGGATGTGTTCAGAAGGAAACATGGGAGAGAGAACCAGATATGTAGACTCAATGAACCAATCATTCTACTTTAGAATATTAGAAATGATATGGGCTATATCTCAAGGATGAGTTGTTAAAATGTAAGGAGATTGCAAGATATTTAAAATTATTGGGATTCCTCATTAATATTTTCAATTAGTATTTTTTTATTTCTTTTGAGTATAATTTGTTTAAGGATTGTCTTGGGTGTGTTCAGGTGAATTCAAGATTCTTTTGGAGGGTGTTTGGTCATTGTATGGTTGGTGAATGGTTTTCCCTAACCATGCCCTAGGCCAAGAAAACCATGAAACCATGAGATAGTGGAGTTCTCATGGTTTGTGCATACTTTTTTAAACCATCCCACCACTTCGTATAAACTGTGCACCACTAAGGTGAGGTGAAATGTTAAGGTGAACAGTTTGGAAATCCATGAACCAAAGCCTCAGAAACAGAACCCACAAGTTTTATTTTTCCGAAAATATTATTTTAAATTACTAAACCCCCTGTTATTATCCCTAAATTACATATATTTTTGAAACATAATTTCCTATGATTTTGGAATCCCATAGGGTTTATTCAAAGCCTCCTTGAGCGATTTTATTAATGAATTGAAGATTCGTTCAAATAATAATCTCTATATTAGTAAGATGTTTCTTCCACATGTAGATTTCACTCTCCCATCTCTCTTCCTGGATGAAGAGGGGTATGTTTTACTTCATTGTATATGCTTTATATATTGGTTATGATGGATGTCAATCCTTTGATTTTGATCAAAGATTTTGGTACTAGATCTTCAATGTCATTGTGTTCTTTATTCTTCCGTTTTTAATTTTTGGATTTTTGGTTTGGAAAGCTCCGATCAATGATTTTGAGGTTTATTTTTTGTTATAAATTCCAAAATTATATATTTTAATTACATATATGTAATTTTATGTTCACAGTTTCCATGTTTTGAAATTGTCTAATAAATCGAATTAATTATTTGGTTGATTAATTAATGTGATTATGGAATTAGTGTAATATTGGGATCATGAATTTTTTTAAATAATGGGATACTGAAGTTTCTATAAAGGGTAATTAGGGGATGGTTTTATTAACCTCAAAAGGTTAATGGATTGTATAATTAAATGTTGATAAATGGTTTAATGGTGAATTATTAATAATATTTGACGTTATTTATTGTGAAGACCCGTGATTTTTGTGATAATTAAAATGGTACCCCTTCATGAGAATTTTTGAAAAATGTAAATAATTATTAACCATGATGAATAAGATATATGTGGTATATATGATTGGTTGATAAATAAGTGTGGGATAGGGAGTAATGATCCAAGTAACCATATGTGATAACAATTGAAGGAAAATGGCTGATGCTTCAAATACCCATATGAACATTGTGGCGTGGGACAAGGAATGATGCTCAAAATACCCACAAGGTTCTAGAGATGACATTCTTGTCCCTTGATATTTTCATTTGATTATAATTTTGAGTAACAACGTTATAAATATAATTTAAGTGAATAATTAAATCCCATGATACAATGAACTTTTATTCCTTATGTGATATGGATCAGACACAGGCATGGTCATAAGACACTATTTATTGTTCGGGTGTTATCCTGAACCTATGAAATTTATGTGGAAAATTAAATAATAATGAAATGTGATTAATGTTTACATTATTTGTTATACTTTATTCCTTACACATCTTCATACATTATTATAGACTGGATATTGTTTTAGATGTCGTTGGTAGTGTCCTATTGTGTTGTACCCACAAATTACTCAGGATTCCTGATCGGTACCCGAATATACATCATGTTTGAAAAATAGGACAAGGGAAACAGACCTATGTTAGATGGCTATGTTGGGATGGATAATGGATGAAGGAAACAAATGTGGTGTCAGGAACCACTTGGGGACTTATTAGTGTGTAATAATTTTGGGTTTTTTATATTGACACTTGAAACATATATGGAATGACATATATAATACTTTGGTTTTGATATTTGTTTTCCTATTCTGACCCACCAAGTGATATTGGTATGTATTAGTTATTTTATGTCACGACCCATCCCCTGGGGCCCGTGCCGTGACTACCCCAAGCCCGCCTTCCTTAGGCCATGGGATGGAGACTATCACCAGAAAGGCATATACCTAAAATGGGAAGGCATTGCCTTTTTACCGTATAGACACACAATTGAAGAAGAAAACAATAAGTAACTACACAAAGTAGAATTCAACTAGACATAACGACAAAGTAAACTGCTGTAGTAAAAAGAGTGCTGAATGTAAAGAGGCCGGAATACAAGCCCAACTGAAAATGCACAAGTACAATTGAAAAGTAAAAATTCAACTAAAAGGTACAAAACAACTCTTTGATCATCCACCGCATATCCTACCTAAAGGGTAGGTATATATCTCCTCCACAGTAGTCCATGTCTTCCCGTCTCCTCCGTGTCATGTCATACTGAATGTACACCTCCGAGCATTATCCAGTCTTGGATCTCTCATCCTTGATCAATGTTGTACATCATCTGTACAATACACAACAAGGTGCGGCCGAAGCCCGTGTAGGGGTGAGTATAACGATACTCAGTAGGGACCTCGAGACCCTTTAGGTCTCCAAAATTTCCAAAATGGAAAACCACAAATCAAGACATCAACTATACTTAGGTATATCCCCACACATACACCTATGTTATTAAGATATACACATCTCATACATGAGGGAAGAATACCACAATGGTAACACCACGATGGTAAAAGTGCCACACATGTAACACTATGAAGGTTACCCCACGAAGGTAAAAGTACTACACAGGTATCACGACGAAGATAGTACCACAAAGGTAAAGTACCACACAGGTATGACCACAGAGATACTATCACGAAGGTAAAATTACCACACTAGTATCACCACAAAGATACTACCACTAAGGTAAAAGAACCCCATATTTATCACCACAATGACAGTACCACAAAGGTAAAAGTACCACGCAGGTGTCACCAAGAAGATAGTACCACGAAGGTAAAAGTACCACGCAGGTTTCACCATGAAGATAATACCATGAAGGTAAAAGTGATACACATGTATCACCATGAAGAAGTATCCAAAAGGTCCATCATTTCATAAGGGACCCAACACAATAGACAACGCGTTAATCAGACGCATGGTCTATAAGTTATCAGCGTTTCTGCTCCAAGAGCCCAGTTGGATTGAAGTTCGATCCAACCCAGTCATACCCAAATTTATCCAAAGCTGAAGTGAAGTATACCAAAAGGAACATCTTGATTAAAGGATTTTGGTGCTGTAGACGGTTTGTCCAACGGATGCTTGGTTCTTAAGATATGGCCACAAATGCATATCTAGGTCTAGACGAGCCTGGTGGCGCAACCTTCTGGGGTGGTCCGCGGTGCAGCCCTCGGTCAGGTGGACTGCCATGGAGAGGTCTACCCTAGTCGACACCCAAGAGGGAGGAGCCTCCCAGGTCACACGAACATCCAACGATCCGTTCGATGTTTGGAAGCGGGACCTGCTGGAGAGGGTCCTGTTCGGTGCACCGTGGCCGGCTGGTTTGCCGGTCGGTCCTCCTCCTCCCAGCGGCTCGACGGCGCTGCTGTCCTCAACGGACGACTGGATACCGGTAGCCCTTCAACCTCCACCACGGTCAAGTGGCCAAGGAGTCTTGCTCCACCGGTGGAGCGGACGTGCGCCGCTGCTCCGCCACACGACTGACCGGATGTTGGCCGCCGCCCTGCTCCGCCACGACCGACGGGCCACATCCTCCTGCTCAACTGGCTGCACGGATGCGCGCCGCCCCCCTTCCTTATGGATGGCTGACAACTTATTCTATGAGCCATCGTGGCTTCATTCCAAGGTCGAAAAATATGATGACCACATATTCACGATCCTCAGCTCGAGGGCTCTGCATCCATATGTCGTGCTCAACAAAACATTATGTTTGCAGCATCATTAATTATTTGTCATTGATGAACGCACGAAGAACGCACATAGAAAAAAAGATAAAGGAGTAAGATATATGTGTGGGACAATGGCCATGATATTTTGGCCATCGTCATTGTGAATCAAGAATATGAATAATTATCAAATAAATTCAAACATATTTCAAATTAAATCCCCTACCTTGTTCGTTCATTGAAGGTATCGTGAGGAAGAGGATGGATTTAGTGAAGGGGATGCTGACGTTCGTCACTTCCACAAGACGTTTCCAATCCGGGATCACGCATGATCAACTTTCTTCATTAGGGGGTGGTTCTTCATTAGAGGATTTTCCATCCCATTCGTCATCTCCCTTTCGACAATGGGAATACAACCCATAAGAAGAGTTAATAAAATAACACTTCATTAACAAGTTGGGTTATTAATTCTAGATTGAAGTTGGCACGTTAATTAAGTTAAGGATGGAACATTAATTTGGGAGGATTACAAGGGTTTTCCCACAATAAATGGGGGTTCAGGCGGTCCCCACCATCATGCATTCAAATGGATGCTTTCAAAAGAAAAATAAAATAAAAGTTGTTTTATTTTATTTTTATTCTTTTAACTCTCCCATGAAAATCCATTAAACTAACTTTCACCCTCAACCTTCTTCAGTCACGGTGAAGGTCTCATAGAGAGAATATTGGCCATATGAGTTCAATGGTGTCCTAATATTTCAATTCTGAGCACCGGTTCAAAAGTTAAAAAACGCCTCTTGAGCGTTTACTGAAGTTATCTGAAAAAAGATCAGAAAATTATTAACAGTCACCCTCAACCCATGACGGTCGATGTTAGGATCTACCTAATAGAAACATGCCCCAAAGAACGCAACAGTACTGTTGAATTTACAATATGAGTTACCATTTAAATGTTATGCATTTTACAATAAAATAATTGTCACGTAATTATTTTGTTTATAGCCAAAAACTAACATTCACTGGTGGTCTGTGCCGGTCAATGTTAGTATGTTCCTAAAGAAAGCATACCCTCACGAGTTCAGCGGTGGTCTCAGATTTTTTATCTTAGTTACTGTTTGTGAGTTATAATGATTTGAAAAATAAAATAACTTTTTTTTAATTATTTTATTTATAGTTATGCCATTTTCGGGTTTTCTCACAGGAGGCCCACACCAACTAAAATTAAGTCACACATAGGGTAAACCCAATATCCTAAGAACAACAGTTCCATCCTATTTTTGATCTGAGTAACTGTTTATGAGGTATTCCCCCTTTTCAAGAAAACTGCTTACGCGCACTAATTAAACCATAACAAAACTTCGACGGATCATTCCTGGCACTCTGGGCCTCGGAATCACACGCTGTCAGATTTCACGGTCTCGAAATAATTCCATATAATTAAAATAATACAGAATTTATGGGACATTACATTCTCCCCACCTTAGGGATTTATGTCCTCGAAATCCACAAAAATGGAAAAACAACCAATAGCCAGTACAGAGAACGAATCTGATCCTCCTGCTCCCATGTTCTCTCCTAGAGGTTCTCATACTGCTAGAGTACATGCAATAGAGGAATCGACCATCCATGAAGGACCCACTCCTGTCAATTCTCAATCTCTACTGGAACCTCCATAAACATCACCCCATCATCGAATTCTAGCTCACCATGGTCGATGATGTGTGATGGGTCGTGCATGTATCTCCTTAGTTGGGATACATGGAAGACATCGTGCACTCTCTCCAAATGCGGTGGAAGATCCAAGTGGTATGATATCTCACCTATCCTCCAAAGTATCAGAAAAGGACCAATAAACCTCGGTGATAACTTTCCACCTCATCCAAATATCCATAGTTCCCATCGAAGAGAGACTCCCAAGAATACATGGTCCCCCTCCTGAAATACCAAGGGTCTCCATATGCTATTTGAATAAGAATTTTTCCAACTCTATACAGTCTTCACTTGCTAAAAAGAGGGACATAATGATACAAACTCTGCCACTACTTCCTTCATCCTGGACCATCTGTACTGACATCAGAGGTCCTGGTACATCTTTGCCACTCTAGGATGTACCTCCAGAGGGAACGTATGAGACTCCCTCAACACCTCCTTCCGTAGCGCTATTGGTACCATGGTACATCCTCTGAAGAGGATGAAATTCTCCACACCTTCAGAAAATCCATTAGGTGCCTGCCCAGAGGATATCTGAGCACGTCAAGCTTTGCTTTCAGTGTCCCCAAGCTGCACCTCCCTAACTTCCTGATGGAGTGGGGGTGTGACTGTCATAGACTGGAGGTATGCTGCTCCAGATCTATCCATGAAGGATATCTGTAGCATGATTAGATACTCTCATGCCTCACTCAGAAGCTATAGACCATACCTCCTGCTGAGTGCATCTTCTAGCACATTCCCCTTCCCAGGAGTATAGACTATCTTAAAGTCATAGTCCTAGAGGAACTCTATCCACTCCTATTGGGAACTGAAAACTTAAAACTCCCGCTACCATGAGGGAAAGGATGGTTGACTCACGAGTGATCGACCACACCCTCCTATGCAGTAGTTTATCATGTGCTACCTAGGTTTTCTTTTTCGCCGACCAATTAAAATACCATTTTATCATTATAGGTAAACCACAATAATATTTCCTAATACAGTCAATATGAGTATGAACTGTGGATGTACAGTCTTTACCCAAACTAATGACGTAAGGACAAGAAACTGCCACCAAGAGGTTCTAACCGAAAATCTCACCTAAAGGGTCATATCACACCGTCGGTGTAAGTGTGATTATTGAGTCTCCTCCCAAAGGTACCTCCAGTCATGAGGGTCATGTCAACAGCTTAACCAGAAACTTTAGGTTTTGGTCAAGATTAATGGAAGGATTGATTGGTAACTATGTCTATTAATACGACAACTAGTAGTAGACATAGAACATTCATCGAATCATTCCTAGAGCCCTTGGGTCACACTCCTTGACCATATGCAGCTACTCCCTTCCCTTATCCTCTAGCTCCCTGAGCATGGTGGGGACATCAAAGGGGGGTGTTTGTAACATGTCAAAAAGTACACCACCTCATGATACTCTCCTATATATTCTTCCATGTTTGCAGCCCTACAGATTCATCTTTCCCTCACATTTCTTCTTCTCAAAACATTTTTACATGCCCAAGTCTCAAAGACTGGTGCCAATTTCCTACTTTACCACTACTAACATTCACTGGCTGTATCCGCTCAGCTAAAGAACATTCAACCCCAAAGGATCTCTCTAAAACCCTTACATAGGTAGGATTCATAGAGGAATAGTTCATGCTTAGACATCCTTAAAAACAATGTTCTCTAAAGTGTGAGCCCCAAAGTACTAGTCGTATCGTATTCATCGAGTACCAGGAATGATCGGTATGCCTCGATGAATACTTAGCTACCAACATGTCATCTTTCCAAAGCTGTAGAAGCTTTAGAGAACTCTCAACCACCTTCTCCAGCCAGTCCTCAGATGCTTATGAGTCAAGCTTGCCTCATAACCTGAGGGGTATCTGATGCTGAAACTCATGTAAGGCACAAAGCCTAAATGTGTCATCTACCGGTACCGTCGGTAGTAACTGCTGCCCAATGGGTAGTGATATAGATGAAAAAATACCCAAAGGATCTATCTCAGGCGACAGTCCACATACCGAAGCGTCATCACTATTCGGATCATCCTCGTGGTCACTCACTAAAAAATACTAGAAGATAAGATCACCGTCTGGTCTACCAGTGTCTCTACAAGGCGGAAAACTCTAGCCACAACCTTCAGCCAGTCCTCACCTGCTTGGGAATCTATCTCACCTAAAAACTTCAGAGACCTCTGCTGTTGGAACTCGTGTAACACGCTCAGCCAATGTGCATACTCTACTGGTAGAGATAGTGGTAACGGCTTCCCAACAGGTAGTGGTGCTGCTGTTACACCACCCGAAGGTGCTAACATCGTAAGAGGGCCCTGCACCGAGGCCTCATCGCTCTGTGGGATGTCATCACATACTCTCTCAGGAAACCTGGGTGGATGTATAAGAGGTGACATCCTGATAAGGAATAGGTGCTCCTTGGTCATTAAGTTATACCTGGTGATCTAAATCCAAATAATTTAGAAGGAAAATTTTTAAAAAACACACTCAATTAGTGTTTTTGTGCGCTTAGTCGGAAATCAAAATTCAGGGTCCTGGTGTATGGATACGTCAGCCGCCGCACCAACACTGGGTTCCCCAAACAGAAAACCACACTCATAACACTTAAAACTATTGCCATATAGAAATGATCAGAGTCCTAGTTCTTCGGTAGAACTGAACTCCATTGATACCAATTTGTCATGACCCGTCCCCCGTGGCCCATGCCATGTCTACCACAAGCTCTCCTTCATTAGGCCAGGGGCTGGCGACTAGCACCAGAAAGGCATATCCCTAAAATGGGAAGGCATTTCCTTTTTAATGTACAGACACACATTTCATGAAAACAACAAGAAGTAACTACACATAATAGAACAAAACTAGATATAACCACAAAGTAAACTATTGTAGTAAAAAGAGTGATGAAAGTAAAGGGGCTGAAATACAAGCCCAAATGAAAAAGTACAAGTAGAACTAAAAAGTAAAAATACAACTGAAAGGGAAAAAACAAATCCTATATCGTCCACCACAGATCCTACCTGAAGGGTAGGTACATACCGCCTCTACAGTACTCCACTTCCACCCGTCTGCTCCACGTCACGTCACATCAAATGTCCACCTCCGAGCACCGTCGTGTCCTAGATCCCATAGCCTTGATCAATGTTGTATGTCATTTTCACAAGACACAATAGAGTATGGGAGAAACCCGTGAAGAGGTGAGTATAATGATACTCAGTAGGGACCCTGAGACCCCGTAGGTCTCCTAAAGATCCACAAAGGAAAACCACAAACCAAGACATCAACTCTACTTAGGTATATTCCCATACATACACCTAATTTATTAAGATATTAAAATCTCATACATGAGGGAGGAATACTAAAAAGGTAACACCAAGAAGGTAACACCATGAACGTAAAAGTCCCACATAGGTAACACTACGAAGGTTACACCACGAAGGTAAAAGTACCACAGAGGTATTACCACGAAGATAGTACCACGAAGGTAAAGTACCACATAGGTATCACCACGAAGATAGTACAACGAAGGAAAAATTACCACACTAGTATCACCACGAAGATAGTACCACGAAGGTAAAAGAACCACACAGGTATCACCATGAAGATTGTACCACGAAGTTAAAAGTAACACATAGGTATCACCACAAAGATAGTACAAAGATGGCAAAAGTACTTCACATGTATCACCATGAGGATAGTACCATGAAGGTAAAAGTACCACACAGTTATCACCACGAAGAAGTATCCTAAAGGTCCGTCATGTCCTAAGGGACCCAATGTAACAGATGAAATTTCAATCAGACGCTCGGTCAGTAAGTTATTAGCGTTTCCGCTCCGAGGGCCCAGTTTGATTCGAGTTCAATCCAAAACGATCATACTCCAACTTTATCCAAAACTAAAGTGGATTATACCAAAAGGACCATCACTATACAAGGATTCCGGCCCCTTTACTTTCAGCACTCTTTTTACTAAAATAGTTTACTTAGTGGCTGCTTCTTGTTGCGTTCTACTGTGTGTTTATATACAGGTTTAAAGGCAAGGCCTTCCCATTTTAGGGATATGCCTTTCTGTTGCTAGTCGCCAGCCCCTGGCCCATGGAAAGCGGGCTTGGTGTAGTCACGACATGGGCCCTAGGGGATGCGTCGTGACATTTTATTATTCTATTTATTGGTCATGTCATTGGGAATTTTTTTACTTATTTTTTTCTTTTGTTTCGCTTTGATAAAGAGGGTATAGTCTCCCCATGTTATATATTTTACCCTCTATGTTTGTCGGTGACCTATGGATTATAAGGAGTCACACCTGTGGTCATGTGGTAAACCGGATCATGGAATTAGTATGTGGAACCCTAGTTGGGATGTTACAGTATTATAATATTTCTTACACAACACTTAATATGTTTCCTAATATTTAATAGAGTAAGTGTGGGGAAGATGATATCCATATTTTATGGATATATATTCAGTTTATAGAATTTTTGGAGGATTTTCTTGTGAATTATAGAGAGAACATTCTATAACTCATTAAAAATTATTATTAACCTATATTTTAATAAAAAAATAAGATAATAGAAAATTAAAAAAAATAAACAAATGGGTTTTACTTTGGAAAAAACAAAAATTACCTTTTCCTGACTGATGATCATTTCATTATTTGTGGTTTGATGGCAGATGTGAGATTTTTCTTAAACAAAACATTAAAAAATTGAAAAAATTAAATACTAAGACATTCATTCATTATGATTGTTTTATCATTTTCCAAATTTTAGCTTTGGGGGATGGGGGAGGTGGAATTTTTTTATTATATGAGTGTCTCATTTCACTAATCATTTGATATCATACATTATAATATTGAGTGAAACCTTCTTTTTGAGACTTATATTATTCATTACCCACCTATAAAAATCCTTAGTGGAATTTCAACATTAATAAAAATTATTTATTTTCATTTTTATGCCTTTATTTACATTAGGGGGGGATTGTTGATGTATTTCAAGCCAATAGTAATTAACATGTATATGAGGAATGAAAAAAATTCCACTAGAATTTATTACCTTGATGTTGAGTGAAAAAATTGCAGATATGTAAATTAAAAATGGAATTCATGATAAAAAATAATGAAAATATATAAATTTAAGAATTAATAGGCATGGTTAATTAAAAATAGAATACATAAAATTCATGGTTGAAATATTTCATCGGAAAGTCAAGATTTAATAAAAATCACCTTTGTGGAATTTGAAGATTTAATTCATTATTTCATCAGTTGATTATAGTGAAATTAATATTAAATCACGGTAAGGTGAGAATCATTAGTATTTCATTAAGGTTTAATTTTTGGGAATAAACATGAATTAATATGAAGGCGTATTTGATACTTATATTTCATTCATATATTTTTCGATATTAAAATACATTAATTTTATAATTTAATTAATATTCATTATTGATATTAATGGGTTAACTAATATTTGGAAGGATACAATAATTTTTTTGAAAATTAATAAAATAATAATAATGGGATGGAATACATGATGGAATAGGTGTTTCATGATACACAATATGTGAAGGACTAGTATAGTGGCTCATAATAGATGAAACATGGTGTTATGTTGGAAAAATTGATAGAGAATGTAAATTCACAACGTAAATGATATTATGGTTGTGAATGGAATACAATATATAAAGAAAAAGTGTGAGATAAAATTTTTGGGGATTGTATGAAACATTCATGGTGTGAAATATAAACCAGTCGGTGAAACATTCCTAGACGGCCTAATTTCATCCAATTAATGGAAATAAATTAAGGGGGCATAACATTATAACCCTAAACACCATAATAAAAAGATATGAACATAAATTGAATTATATAACCACAGTAATGAAAAATTAAACCTTCCTTAACATCAATATATTCCTATAAATTCAATGACTATACACTTATGCAATTCATTAATTCATTTGTGAATAAATTGTTGGAAGTTATTGTTGAGCTTTAGTGTTGTTATGATAATTGGAATATGGTATTAATTTTTAAACCACTTTATGCCTAGAATGAAGGGGTATACATTTTTGGAAACATTCATGATAAAAGGTAATTATATGTATTAAGGTATTTATAATTTTAATTTTAATTCATGGTTGGATATGACATTGGTTCTCTATATCATTCCTACGGGCCTTGTAAGGGTTCCACCTCACCCATTGAAAGGTGGATTATCAAAATCAATAAAAAATGAAGGCCTTTGGATAAAATATATTTTATCAGAGATATTTTTTTTATAATACCATATATCTAATGATGGGAAAAGAATGGTATAGAGTAGAATGTGTTTACCCTGATCATATGATAAACTATCTCTATGTTAGATAAATAAATGAGTGAAATTTAATTATTTCATACCCTATTATTCCATGAACCTGGACACACTATTGTATAACACCCATTATCCATTTTTCCACCAACTTCTCCAAAACACTTGGACACTTGATTAGAAATACTTTTTTTAAATCATAAATAATTTAGTTTCAATTTTTAATTTATTATTCTATCTAAATAATCATCTTTGGGTTTAAACTCAGACATGAGTTATCAATACTAACTTGTAGTTAGTTATTATATTGATTCTAGATTTTAATTTATTAAATTCTATATCCATATGGGAATAAATAATTCATAAGGGTTTATCAAAAAGGAGTTCTCACAAATTCATTTATATTTTATGGATGAATAAATCATTCATCAATCAAAGATACTTCTTTCACATGATAGATAATGCATTTGATTCACAGAGTTGAAAAAATATTACACATAAATATTTATTATTATTTATATTTATAAATTATTATGGCCATCATATCACCTAAATCTACAATATTATTTATAATGAAAATGTTAAGTAGCATCAATGGATTTTCATTCATGTATTTATTTATTCAGGTATGTATGAATTATATTTTTATTTATTTGTGCACAATATACCTTCATGTAATAGTTATCACCAAACATACTATCCTGAATATTATTCATAAAGGTGTTTCATCCAAATGAGTCTATGATGTTTTCCCTTTATGTAATTAGTAAAAAATTTATTGCATATTATTTTCTGTGAATTGTCTAAAATCACCATAGAATAAAAGGATTTTTGATCAGGAGGAGGTAAGTGACTTTGATGGGGGGTTCCCAGTTTAGTTCGGACTATGAACAGGAGGCCATGGTCTGACCTGTATCAAGGAAAGAAAAACAAGGGATTCTCTTGACGGGAAACCTTCCGGTTCCCCTGGAGGGGAAAAACCCAGACCTCGGAAAGATTATTCGAATACTCCAAAGACAATAGTAACCATATAGTCATGTAAGACAAGGTGAAATGGTTTAGAGGTTGGAGCTAGGGAAGCTTCTTCACATCTCGGTGGGGGATTGGTGTCTGCCTTTCTAAGAAAGATGCCTACTTCTAAGGATTTCATACCTTCTGAGATTCGTGCTAGGGACAAGGAGTGTCCTCGTTTAGAATCAACCTCTGACAAGGAGGGAGGGAATTCAAGAGCGGGGGAGGCGGTTCCTTTGAAACTAGATCTTTTCCCCAAGGAGGGGCAGTAGGGGCTATCAGGTTAGGAGGCTAGAATGGTTGAATTTACTTTGATGATCTCAGTGAACTTGCATCAGGTAGCTGATGCTGTGACCAAAGTGAAATCCGGGGACCTTCTCATGCACTCTGAGGAAGAGATGTTGGAGAAGGTTTTGATCATTCATGCGTCCAAAGAGGATACAGAAAGAATAAACGGGAGACCAATCCATGTTGATGTAGGCCGAGAGATGGGAGATTGGATCAATAAACAACATCTAATTATGACTAGAGGATTCAACGAGGAGAAGATTTCATTGGTGGACTTATTGCATGCGTGGGACAATATGGCTTCTCAATTTGAAGGGGCTATCAAAACCGAACCAGATATAAAGGTATTAGGCTTGTCTTGGAAATTATTTCGGGAGGTTTCATCTAGTGTCTTTAAGCTAGTTTTCAATAACGCATTTATATGCTATAGTATTTACCCTTGTTGAACATGAGGTTTCTCAAAAAAAATTTCCATAAAAGTGTTTCCTAATAAAAAAATTCATTTTGGAGTGTGTTAATTAGAAGATGAATCTATATGGTCTTTTATTTTTCACGGAAGTAGAGTGCACTGATGAATATTCTATTTTTGAAATAGGTTTCATGGGTAGACCAATTTTCATTAGAAAAGGGATATATCCCAGTAGTAATCAACATATCCACTTTTATAGATGACCATTTTTTATTTCCGAGACTCACCACCTTCAATCTATATTTTATTCCATGTTAAGGATTTTGAAAAATATCTCAATTCACACATATTTCAGATAACCTATTTCATTCAGAATTTCTGAAATATAAATTGAGAATCATGGAATATTTGTGGTAGTGTATTCATCCAAAATATAATAATCTTTTGAATGATATAATCACATGATACTCATTATTTCAGAACTCCAAACTCATCCTTGTTAATCCTATGCGACAAAAAAGGCATTGTGAATTCATATAAATTTATTAGTAGAATGTTATTTGAGTTATCGCATGTTTGAATTAAATAGATTACATTAATTAACGTAGGTCGATTATGATTTTCATTATTTCTCATATTTCTTTCCAAAAGTATACACCTAAAACTCTAGAATAGTGACATCAATAGATTTGATATTGTACGGTGATCCTCGAAGGATAGAGAGGGAAGATGATGGTTAACATTCTATTAAATAACATTTATTTATTTAATTATATGACTAGATAAATATTTTTATCTTTTTGAGTACACTTGAATAGTGTTATATACATTGTTATCACATATAATTTTCTCTCACTATTGATGTATGCATAATAATTACTGTCATTCCACCGATATCTCAAGTTGAAACCATGGTTAAGCATGGGGAAAACATAAAAAATTCCCTAACATTATCATGATACACCACACAATGTATCTTTCACCTCAACATGTATGATCATGAATGCACTATAGTTGCTATGAACACCCACCACACTTTTCCATGTAGGCTCTCACACTAATCATTCCATGGGTCAACTTAACCAACTTGCCTCCTAATTTTTTTTAACCCTAGTCCCATATGTGGTTGAGGTGGAACCATTGTGTTATTATAATTGGACAATTTTTTACACTTATATCACTACTATGTATTATATGCCTTCAGAAATATATTTCTAACCCAAAACTCAAGATTATCTAATATTCTTCATGAAAAAAAATATTTTCAGACACATTATACTAATTTTTTCATGAAAGTATTTTATTTTCACATGGTATTAATATATACTTTCTAGTTTCAACCAATTTTGTATCCATAGAAAAATTGATACATATATTTAAATATAAGATTGGTTAATTTTTTTTTCATAAGTTTCACCTTGAATTTCATCCCACAATAAAATCTATTCAAATATTCTTCATGATACATATATATATATATATTACATGTATTCTACTAGATTTATCAAGAAATTATTTTCTTTTATGCATGATTATTAACTCTTCTTCGGTATTTTAAAAATTATGTTATTTAAATCACAATTAACTCATTTTTTTGACCATAGGACCAATCCAATAATCAATATAATTACCAAGATTAATTTTTCAACCAAGACATCCAATTCCATAAAATGATTCGATAAAAATTCTCCATGCATCAACACATTATTATATATGACTAAACACATATTGAAACCTTATTGGAAAATAATTAAATAATTGGTCACAATATTATTAACAATAATTCATCACCATCATCAATCAAATGGTAAAGGAGACCATCATTTGTGTGTACCACAAACAACCTCCCTAAAAATCGATATAATTCATTTTCCATAAATACATATGTTGAATAGTTATAATGATGAATTTAATGTACATATATATGTGTGTGTGTGTGTTTTAAATTAATTAAATATATGTTATTTATAAAAATGATATATTATTTTTTTTCTACCATTGCATCAATTTAAAAATGATAATGTTGTTCATGAATACATGTGGATTACCACCTCTACGAAGCGATGTGATTTTTATTCATCACCACAATACATGAAATGTATATGTAAATGTATTTAAATAAATAATAGTATATTTATGTTATAATATTCATTATGTAATTATAAAATTATACTTAACTTATTTCCATAATGATCATTAAGAATGGAAATGTTAATCATGAGTACATATGGAATACTATTTACATGATTGTAAAATAGTTTGTTACTAATAAACATTATTCAAGGTTGGTTTAAAATGAAAAATTGATATATAAAATGGTACTTATTTCATGATTATCATTCTAGATAAAATTTAATAATGACCAATTATATGATATTTAACTTACTAATTCCATTATTTATATAAGAGTCAAATATCATCAAAATACCACATGTTTCCATAATTAATTAATCAATCAAATATAACATGTTAATAAATAAAATATAATAAATATTATAAATTAAAAGAGTCACAATAACGTAAACAATGATAATATTTTTATTATTAAGGATAAATAAGGACTAAACTGATGATTCATACTCATGTTAGGGGATACTTTAACATAAATCTACATTTCAAATGATTAAGAGATTAATTTTCTTAAGCTTTCTCTTCAATATCTAAATTATTAAAATTATTTTATGGATGAATTTATATAGAATTAGATAAAATCTAAATTAAATTTTATATATTTTTAAATTTCTTAAAAATAATTTAAAAGAAATCTTTTTATGTATTTTATATGGAATATTTTTACTTTTGTTACAAAAAAAGAAATATTTCAATATAAAGTATATGAAATAAATAGATTTTAATACCTTGAAAAATATTATTTTATGTTTTTATTCTTATATAATAATACATGTTTTATTTAAAAAAACCCCATTTTCCACATTTTCTTGGTACTTTTTAAATGTTTTTTAAAAAATAGAATTATTTCCATATCTAATTTTTTTTCATATGGATTCAAAATTGTTTTAAAGGGTTTTGAGATGAAATGGGGAAATAATAACATGATTTATTATTTATATGTTTATTTTATAATAATATATGATTATAAGTGATCCGGATATATATTAAATTACTTGTGTGATCGATACATGTTATGTGATGGGTGCACCCGTTATATCTCTCCAATATAATGTGTAACATTTATTGTTATAAAAGGTAAGAAGGTGGGAGTAAAGCATGGTGGTTTCTCCCATGGATTCAAATACGAAACAATTTGTTAAAACCATTTATATGAATATAATTCTCTATGTTTCCTATAATGGTTTCTATTTTCTTACTATGAGTACCAAGGTTTTCCTTGAGAATATATTTCAATTTTAATATTGATATGATTAAATTATTAAGCTTGTAGAATACTGTGATAAATGCAAACTTTTTATATATTTTTTTTAGTTTTTCACTATAAAAATGTTTTTTTAATTTTATGTCACTTACTGAGTTATTTTTTTATCATCATACATATTTAAAAATTTTCCATAGGGTTTGAGGATGAAAAAGAATAATGTATAATTCAACCTAAAAGTAATGAAAATTTTACATGAAAAGAAAACATGTTTCATTTGTAAAATATTAATATTCTAGAGAAAATGGATACTGATTGGTGTTTTCCAATTTTTAATGTACGGTTGGGTTATCTAAGATATATGGCCTAATTATATAAACCTATAAACATATATGATATTTTATAATGTAATAATGTGAATTTTAGTGTAATGAAACTATATTATATCAGGTTTATGGTTGATTCATTTCAATTAGCATAAGAATAGGGTTTAGAAAACATTGAAGATTATGACATATTCGTGTGAGGTTATATTATGTGTTATGGATACAATTAGGTGTTTATAAGTCTAATTTTTATATCAAATTAAATGGTAAAAAATTATTTTAATGTTATAAGTGATTATAACATTAGGTGATTTGAATTATTTTCTTGGTTTTAGGATAAAATATCTATTGATTTTTTCATAAACATTAGGGTCACTAATATATTTTAAGGTAATAATTTTCTATTGGATAGAAATATATATATTATATTGAATTTATAAAAGCGATTCATTGATAATGCGATATTTTTGGAGATATTTATGGTCATTCAAAGAATACCATTAAGCTTAGTTTCAAAATTTGATTCATTATATTTTGGTCTGGATCAGTACATTATAATATTGCACATTAATTTATCATAGTGATTAATGAAATTTTGGGAGATTTTTCATTGGGTTATGTTACATGTAACCCTTGGGATTAACATGTGATCTAATATGAATGATTATTGGAGAAGAATGCTATTGATTTTTTTGAGGATGTAAGATAAAAGGTATAAAAAACCTTTGGGGTTAAAATACTCTTCAATGCTAAGGTTATTATGGTTAACTGGGACATATGATTATTTATTTTGTAAATGAATTATAATGAAAACATGGTGTTATTGTTTAATTTTGGTGATTAGTATATAATTTATTCATAAAAATGTATATACATTTTAGATACTATATTACATTGTGCTTACTATTTCAGTTTTTTTATTATCTACATTCAAGATGAAGGAATTTTAATTATTTAATGAATTATGTGATCTATTATAAGTTCATTTTAGTCCCTCAAGCATGAAAATTTATTCTTGAGTGCTCAACATTTATAGGAAAAGATGATATTGTGGAATCAATTAATTAAAGGATGATACTATATTTTTCTATTATATTTCCATATGTTCATAATCTCAATGGTAAATTAATTCCTCAACATTAGGAAAATAAATATTGAAATAAAAATTTTATCCCATTACTTTCATTTCCAATGAATTGATGGTATTCTTAAACCTGATGGATTTATGGTTTCGTGGCCATTAATTTTATCTTTACTACTCTCTATGTCATATTCCATTATTTATAAATTAATTATTTTCTATATGTATAATTTTTATCTTCAAACTAATGTTCTCATATCTATAATAATAGTAATTTTTTATTTCACAGGACCAATGTATTTACCTTTCACTCTACTCAAAGAGAATTTTTTATTTACCATTCTAATGATATGGGTTTTCAAAAAGGGTATTTTCAAGTGAAAACCTTCATTATCATGGGAAATATAAAATTGAATATATGAAATTCATTTAATGAGGGTATAATATAACACCATTTTATCTTAAAAAAACTATTGCGTATAAAACACTCAACACTGAGATTAAACAAACTATGATATATTATTATCTAAATGTTAATATAATAACCTTGAATATGAAATAGAATTCATGAAAAGAAGTAACCAAATTTTGAAAAATATATACATAGTTCTTACTGGGTAATTTTTTTGATCAACTATTATAAAATAAGAACATTTTTTTATTAAAGTCATTTTTTTCATCAAAAATATGTTTCTTTCTAAAAGATTTTTTAGTGGATTTTTGAGAAAATATTACATATAATTTGTCACACCAGTTTTTTTTCACGTTTTGGATGATGATCTGGTTCGATTGGAATACCCGACTTTTTCTTGGGTTCCTGGTGTGATGGGTTTTTAGTTTCTAAGTGTTCTATTGTCTAGTTTTTATCCCGTGTTTGGACCATGGTTAGTTTGGGAGTTTTTTTGGAGAAATCTGAAAAACTTTGTCTTGGATGTACATCGTGCATGGTTTGATAAATCATGCATCCGAACCCAAGTAACTGTGTGGTAGTTACTGAACCTACCACACAGCTTACCCACTACCATGCGATTGATCCCAGGTAACTATGTGATCGATCCATCTACGGGAAATAACTACTGTAGGGTTTGGTAAACTGTGCGGCGAAACCATGGACGTTGATGAGACTTAAAATTTTTGGGGTTTTTAAGTTTTTCCCTTTTGGGGTATTAACCCAAATTACTATTCTCTTACCCCATATGGCTCATTCGACCCTTAGGAAGAATCTCCCCCTTCCTCAAGCTCCCCACATCCTTGTAGTGTGAATTCAAGTGGAAATCATTATGAGTTTGGTTGGATCTCTCATTGTAAACCCCCCTCTCATCTCCATATTCCTTGTCCTCTCATTCCTTTTTAGTTTTATCTTACCCCATTACCATTTTAACCTAGGGTTTTTATTTACCTTCTATTTTGTTTGGTGTTTTTCTAATTAGGGGTTTATCTGCGTAGATCTAGGGTTTTTTAACCCTTGTGTAGTGTTTTTGGTGGCACGTTGTTAGTGTGCCATGGATATGAGGTTGGATTTCCCATGTACTTTACTTTTTTAATTTAAGAATAATTAGTTTCATTCTTTAACACCTTATTTGATTTATAAATATTGATTCATAATCCTTGGATTAATTATTTTGGGGGTGCTAAGTGGTGTTTTATGCCTTATTTTATGATAAATGGAATTGTTGTGCTAAATAACGCACCCCAAGTGCTCGATTAGATGCCTAGTTGGATTTTATGAGTAAGTTGTGATGTAAGAAGAATGTTTTTGTTTTTTGAGTATATTTGTATTATGAGAAATGATGCCTTGGGTTCCTTATATGTGTTTCATAAGTGGTTTTGTGTTTTAGAAAGAAATGAGGAATGGATTTTATGGTGTTTTGGAATGTGTTGCTGATGAATGGACCATTTAAAACTTTTATAAGAAATTGTTTCCTTGAATGTTTAGTGAGAATGTTTAAAGAGGATTTTTTTAAATTATTTTGAAATGGAAAATGGTTTCTTTTCACCCCTTATTGAAAATTGGATTTTGTATCAATGATAAATGTTGGTTTTGTGAAATGTTTAAAGGCCTATTTGGACACTTTATAAAAATAATGAAGGCGTTTGTTATGAAAACCACTATTAGATGATTCTCAATTAATTTCATTTATGTAATGGATTGGATTTACTCGCTATAGAATATTTGTGATCCATTATGATAATTAGAGTTCCTCAGTATGGACTCCATGAGTTCTTTTATCTTATGGAATGTGAATCGATCCTTGGGGTGACTCGGGGTGAGGCCTATTATTGAATTATTAATATATATGAAGGAGATAAGATACTTAGTTGGAATAAGTTGGCTCACCTTTTTATATACGAGACATAGGAACCTGGCATAGTGAGATAATTTTAATAGAATGATTGCTGCATTGGATAAATTATGTACTAGCTGGTGGGCCATAGTAGGTTGACATGTTGGTTTTTTGCTATGGGATTTTCCCCTTGGTCTGTCATGAGTTAGGGTGGATAGAAGTATTTAGGGAACTTTTATATTCATCATGTGAGGCATGATTCTAGGGATTGGTCGCATGTATTAGTATGTTCTGTATTTTTCTTGATCTTCTGGGTTCACCTATATCTAATGGATCTTAGTTTCTTACAGTGACGAATGTTATACTTGTATATTTATTTACAATTAATTATTATAAGATCACCATGGTTCCATTTTTTGTAGTATTTTCTTGGATGTGATGTTTTTTTAAAAGTATTATGAAAAATGTTTTCAAAGAAATGTGTTTTACCCTCCTTTGTGCAAATTGAAAATGAAAGCATCACTTCCCTTTTAAAATGTGAACATCAAGCTAATATAATGAGAATGGTTTTGAGAAATGAGTAAGGTAAATGGGTTGTACAATGTTTTTAGGTAAATTTTTTATAAAATAATACTTTTATATATTTTAGTCAAAACTTTAAATTGATGTTTCTTTTATTTTAAAGGAAGTGCACTGGGAATAGATTATTGGGATAACATACTAAGTTTTAATACTCACAACTATAGTTCATTTATATTTTTATCATTTGGTATTGGTTTCACCCTAAGTTATATCACCTTGGTTGATAGTTTATCTTTGTGTTGGAGAGTGACCAATGGGGTAACATGGAGATCGTGTGGTCGTCTGGTTCAGTTGGTCTTGTTTTTTGGTTTAGATGCATTTTCAGATTTTGTATAAAAGATGTTAAGTTATTTTATAGATATATTGAACTATTTTATTCATATTTACACTATTTAGTCTATTATTATTTATTATAAAAAATCATTCTCTTTTTTTACTCTTTTGATGCCTGGTACTAGTTGTCAGCCTATGGGGATCGGGAATGCCCTTCTGGTCTTGCCCCAAATCGGCTTGGGTGACCAGTTCTGTGTTGACCTTGGTTGGTTGGTGACATAATTTAAGTAAATTTTAAAATTTTATTTGATTAAAAGAATATAATTTTTTTAAAATAATATATTTAAAAAATTCTATGTTTATATATATTAATTTTTCGGGAAGGAATGATTTTTTAGTGAATGATGAAAAATACCGATTTTTTAAAAATATCAGTTTTTTCATTGTAAATTTATGTTTTGAATTGAATATTATATTAAATTAAGATAATACTCTATTAGTTATAAATAATATAATTTATTACATATGAATATGTTTTACACTTGACTTTGGTATAAGTTCATTCTTTGGCTTAAAAACGCATTTTTTAAAAACAGTTTTTCATTTTGTTTTATGCATTGATATTAAATGTAATTTTTTTAAATTATATTAATAATATTTTTTGAAATGGAATTAATTTTTTTATTTATGAATTCAAAATTATCCTAGAATAATATTTGCATATATTTCTGAGGAAGGTAAATTGTTGGTGAATAATAAGAAATATAATTTTAATGAAATATAATATATTTCATAATATAGAAAAGACATAAATATGGTATTTATATTTATTATAATTTTTGAACTATTATTGAATGATAAGATCTAAAAAATAATAAAAATAATATTTCAAAACATATAAAATTTATTTTATTTCATAATATTTATGAAAATCATTTTATGTACCGACAGAGTGCTTGTTCAACACTAGGAAATTCAAATTTTCAGTCATAAAGAAAATATCAAGGAAGGAAGAAGTAAAATATAAAAATGTATAAAAAATATTAATTATCATTTATTAAATTTATTTATATATATATATATAAATATGAATTTTCAATACATATAACAAGCGGATTATCAAAATGATTTTCTAATGCTTGCTAGGGCCTAGAAATGTCATGTATGTGGTTTTATAAGGTCTAAATGTAATATTTTATGGGTAAATTATTTATCCAATCAAATTTAATAGATATATATAAAATATTAAGTAGTTTTTAAAGGATTATATTATTATTCCACTTCTTTATTTATGATATTGAAGTCAAATTAAATGAATACTTTTACAAAAAACATTAACGATTATTTTCATTAAATAACATATTATGAAATGATATAAAATTCATAAAAAATAATTATTCATCCAATTGAATATAATATAGATTTAAATATCAACCAATTAAAATTTATTAGTTGTTTTTTACTTTTATTTCAACTTTACCGACCCTTAAAGATTGAGAACATTGTTATCACGATAGTCGTCAAAGGTGTTAATAGGGAGATACGAAAAGACATAAGGGTGAATAAGTGACCCAAACATCTCCAAATATTATTTAATGAGATTATTTTGAAGAAAAATAATACTCTATTTTAAATAGATAAATTTTATATTATTTTTACAAGAAAATTAATTTACATTAATTTAATACATTGATTAAGTTTTAAAGTGCCCTTCCCCTCACTTTTAAAAGAGAACCTCCTCTACTATCTTCCTAACACCTTTTGAGAAGTCAATTTTATCCAATAAATATCCATATTCATTAATAACATCACTAAACATGTAATTGAGGACATAAATTTGATATAATTACAACCTTATATGGATTTATGATAAAACAAAATGTGTTTTTTCCAGAAAATAAGTACATATTTTAACCAAATGTTTTAGTTTTATTTATTATTCTCGTTACTTATAAATATTTATACCATTATGATAATATAATAATAGTGTATCATATATATATATATATATGTTATTATGTTAATCCATTAATCTAAATCCATCTCATACTTCTATCAAACGATAAATGAACCCATTATCCATGTGTGCGGTGGACTCCTTCCACGGGAATCGATGTAATTTTGTATAGAACCATCTCTTGGGACTAGTTATAATAAGGTATTTAATGTAAGTATATGATATTAAAAAGTATATATAATTATATAAATAGATTATTTTATCTATTTTCTTGTCATTCCATCCATTTAATATGACAATAGTGCTCATGAATAAGTGTGGATTACCACCTTCATTATAATATACTAGAAATTATATATAATTTTTTTAATTATATGGAATTATTAAGAGACTGCGAAAATTGAATGCACGGGATTTTGAGGCCTGGAGTTCCCGAAATGATCCATCGGAAAATGTTATGCTTTAAATAGAACACATGAGTGGTTTCTCTGAAAAAAGTAGAATAACTATTAAACAGGTGACCATATCAGAAATCTAATGGTAGAATTGCGTTCAAGATGGTGAGTTTACCCTCAACGTGACATAAGATTAGTCAGCCCAAGCCTCCAGTGAGAAAACCCAAAAATGATATAACCATAAATAAAAAAAGTAAAAAAAATTATTTTATTTTTCAAATGCTTATAACGCACAAACGGAGATTTGGATTAACAATATGAGACAACCACTGAACTCGTGAGGGTATGCTTTCCTTAAGAAGATCCTAACCTTTGTCGGCGTGATCCAATAGTGGAAGTTAGTATTTGGATGTAAATAAAATAATTAAATAAAAATTATTTTATGTTTAAATTATTTAACTCTTAAATTTTAACTCAGGTTTGACATCCGAGAGTACTATTAAACACATTAGGGTGTGTTACCCTTAGGCAGATCCTATCCTCGACCAGCGTGGGTCGAGGACGACTGTTAATATTTTTTTGAAATTTATTTAAGGTACGTTCAGTAAACGTGTTGGTGGAGATTTCTATCTTTTGAACAGGTGCTCAGATTAAAAATCCAAGGGAACTATTGAATTATAAGTGATGGTATTCGTTTAAAGAAAGCTTAACATTGACCGGAATGGGTCAGAAAAAAAAGATAATTTCCTGGAATTTACAAAAATAACAATACAACAACCGAATGTTATTTTATTTTTCTTTTTGCAGCCATTTCCCAAACTATGGTGGGACCTGAGTGCAATGACAAACCATTTAATGGCTTGCTACTAAGTTGTGCAACCACACCATTGGGAGAAATAATGGGTTGGGTAACTGCACCATTGAGAGATTTAAGAGGTTCATTAATTAAACTCATTAATGAACCTCATTAATTATGATATGTGTTAATCTCCTCCTTCCCCTATATTTAATATAAGCTCGGTATTGCGTTTTGAGAGAGCTACACGAGGAAGCTCCGACGAAGTGCCATCAACCTTCCGCTCCGATGAAGAACGTGATCGAGCGACATTCGTTGAGGGAAAAGACGGGTGACGATGAATGCCGACGAACACCTTCGGACATGGAAACTTCTTCCTCTTCTCAATTTCCTTCCATCAAAATCGAGGCATGGGGTTTTGATTATATTCAAGTGAATTGTTTAAACCTAAAGTTCTTGAAAAACATGACGAACAAGTATTAACCAATAATGAGTTAATCCTCGATTCCTACGAAACAACAGGTGGATAATTTGGGAATTTTTGAATGGGGTTCTAATTTATCTTTTTATGTCTTGATTACCACAACCTTGTTAAATTGTAAAGGCGGAGGGTGCTGGCCAACCAAACAAGGTATGGACCCTCCATCGCTTTCATATTTGTTGCATTTTTATGGGTGAAATTTGAACTCGATGAAAACATGAATCCGGGAGCCACACAGTGATGGAAGCATCTTGAGATTCCCGTACGCATAATTTTTAGAGAAAATGGACCACTCGTGGTCCACCAGTGGCCCACGAAAGCCCTGTTGGTGCGACACAGGCGCATCGATGCCTGAAGGTGCCATGGCGGAAAATAGGGGCATCCTGCCCTTGTCCAGCCACGTTGGCAGCGGGTGGCATGTCGTCACATGCTGCGGAGGCAGGCCTAAACTTTGATCTATGAAGGAGGGGGAACCATGAACCACAGGTCCCACTGACAGAGGGTGCAATACCATGTGGTGCCACCGTTGCAAACCAAACAGATGAACATCTTTTCGGGAGGGGGAGTCGACCCAGCGCGGACTGGCGGGTCGCGCATAGCCAAGGCGGGCTGGGCCGGTCCGCATCCCAGCAGGTTGAGCCCATGACCTAGTGGGCCGAGTCAGACCCGAACTGGGTTGGGGAGGTCCAGGTCGGGGAGGGTCGGGTCGGTCTGACCGGGGCGGATCGAACCCAGACCCTTTTCGACCCTGTTTCACTTAAAATGCCATATATCACAAACCAGACATCCATTTGACAAAACCATCTATAGAGATAGAATACTTGGAACAAGACAGTCCTTTTTATATACTCCACCTCAGTTTTGGAGAAAGTTAGAGTACATCTGGGTTGGATCAAACATGAATCCAACCAGGCCCTCAGTACTAAAACACTTATAACTCAGAGACCGTGCGTCTGATTGACACACCGTCTATCGCATTAGAAACCTTAAGACATAGATATCCTTTGGGATAATAATATTTGGATCTTCTTAGTAGTTGAGGCACGAACAATATCTTTAGGATAAAATTCTACGGAACCCAAGCGCACTGAATGCCGGGAATATTGTGGATGGTTGTCAATTAGAGAGTGACCTTGTGTAGATCTGCATCATAGCGACCCTATATTAATCATAATCATATCCTATCTATTTAGATCATCATCATAGAGACCCTGTGTGGAACAACATCATAGCGAACCTATGTGGATCATCATCATAGAGACCCTGTGTAGATCATAATCACAACGACCCTGTGTGGATCGGTATCCTAGGGACCCTGTGTAGATCAACAATGCACGACACGATGATGACCATCCATAGAGCATCCCATCATGGATCGGAGACATATGACCCTATGTGGATTGATAATGGTATAAATTCTTTGTGGTTCAGTTGTGGAACTTCCTAATGGAATAAAATGTTACAGCTTAAGACTATTTTTCTTTATTCCTAATTTATGAGTTTTATACCTAGTGTGAGTTGTATTTTTATTTGTGATTTGTGATTTAGATCATGCTATTTGGGTTTTCAATTGTGGAATTATGAGAGAACTTCGGGGGTATCAGGGTCCCCACTGGGTATTATTATAATCACCCTTGCACCAACTTCTTCAACACAATGTTGTGTCTTGTGAAGATGACAGATAGCTTGACTGAGTCTTGGGGAGTTAAGGCTAGACGGTGCTCCGAGGTGATTGATAGATGGTGCACGAAGGTGACCGATTGACGTGGAGAGACGTAGTGATGATATGTACCTACCCTTTAGGTCGAATCCTTAGAGGATGACCTCATGAGCTGTTTTCCCTTTTCGTTGTATTTCCATTTCAGTTGGGCTTGTGTTTTGGACCCTTTACATTCAGTACTTACTTTTAAACTCTATGGTGGGTTTTAGTTGTTGTTTCACCTTTCTTCTTCCATTGAGTATTACTTATGCACAGTGTACGCTGTGTGTGTGTGTATAGATTTGAGGCAATGCCTTCCCATTTTAGGGAAATTATTTTCTAGTGTTAGTCGCCAACTCCTGGTCTATAGAATGTGGGCTTGGTAAAGTCACAACATGGGCCCTAAGGGATGGGTCATGATAAAGTGGTATCATAAGGGTCGATTCTACCAGAAGAACTAAGAATATATGTTTTCAACAGAGCAATAGTGTTATGTTTCGTGCATTTGGATTTCAGTCTAGGGAGTCCATTGTTGGTGTGGTGGTCGATGTATCCATACACCAAGACCCTGAATTCCTTTTTCGAACTCGGTACATGAAACAACTGATTGCAAGTGTTTTTGAAATATTTTTCTTTTGATCTCATTTGAGTCAACTCAACAGGTATAACTTATTGACCATGGTTCATCTTGATTCTCTTTCAAGATTCCTCCATGTAGATAGCCAGCCAGGATTCCAATGAATGACCATGAGGATGGTACATAGTGTGATGAGGCTTCAGTACAAGGATTGTTGCCCGAGATTGTACCTTCGGGCAATGTCCCAGTGATACCACAACCTGTTGGTCAGTAGTTACTAATAGAGCTATCGGTATGGGACTCATATAGGCTTAGTGCCTTACAAGAGTTTCAGTGATAGATACCCTTAAGGTTATGAGGCTATCCCAACTCACAGGCGGCTAAGGACTGGCCTGAGGTGGTGAACAAGTTTCCATCTAACTGGGGCACAATTTTATCTAATGGTGGTCCTGGTAATGACCCCTCTACATGGATCAGATGGGTGATGAAAGGGTTTATATTACCCTAATCATACTATGAGGTGAATTTTCTATAGGCATAGCTTGAGAACCTTTAAAATAGAAGGGGTCTCTTACCATAAAAAGCTAAGGGGTATTTGTTCCCTAGAGATTCTACAGATTTGGTTGGACGACATGTTGGTAGCTAAGTATTTGTCGAGGCGTACCGACCATTCTAGGTACTATATGAATTCAATATGAATAGTTCATCAGGGCTTGGACCTATGAGCGAGATGTGTTTAGGGAAATCCAAACAGACACTATTCAAATGTCCATTCATACTTATGTTAGGGTGATAGAAATAAACTTTGTGGTTGAATGTTATTTGGATGAGAAGATATAGCCCATGGATGTTAGCAGTGGAAATGAAGGAAACCGACGTCAGTCTTAGAGACTTATACATGTAAAATATTTTGAGAAGAGGGAGCGATAGGGATAGACGAATATACAGGGCATCAGATGTGTAAGGGGAGCTAGAAGAGTGGAATGAAGTGATTATTATTTTGACAGGTAAAAACCACCACCCAAATGTGGTCCCCACCAGGCTTAGGGAGATGGAGGATAGGGGAAAGGAGTTGCTGCATGCGGTCAAGGAGTGTGACCTAAGGGATCCATGAATGATTCAATGTATGATCTATGTATACTAATTGTAACTATAATTAATACAGATAGGTACTAATCATTCGTACTTGTCATTAATCATGTTCAAGACCTAGAGTATTTGGTTAAACCATTGACTTGACACATACATGTGGAGATACCTATGAGAGGAGAGTTGATAATCACACTTATGCCGATGATGTGATATGAACCTTGAGGTGAGAGTTTCAGTTGGAACCTCTTGGTGGTAGCGACGAGGCCTTATGATGTTAGTTTGAGTATGGACTAGTCATCCACATTTCAGGCTCAGATTGCCTATTTTAGTCAAAAAGTATTTTGTATATCTATAGTGTTAGAATGGGGTTTTCCTTGGTCAGAGAAAAAGGAAACCTAGGTATCACTAGATAAACTCATGCATAGGAGGGTACAACTGATTACTCTGGATTTGGCCAGCCTTACCCTTGTGGAAGCAGGTGTTTTGAGTTTTTAGTTCCCAACAGTAGTGGCAGAATTTGGGAAAATTCTTTCAAAATATGTTTCCAGGATTACCTACCCATAGAGAGAGGGAAATCTACATTGGTATATACCCAAGGAGGACACTGATATCTACAACTGCATATCAGATGGATCCCACAGAGCTCTTGGAGCTGAGAGTATAGTTGGGAGAACAGTTTACTTTCTACCCCGATCACAAGAGTCTTAGGTATATCCTCCTACAGAAGGACCTGAACCTGAGACAACAGAGATGGTTGGAGTTCCACCATGACTATGACTTCAAGATATTCAATACTTTTGGGAAGGGGGACATAGTGGTAGACACACTCAGCAAGAGGTCTGAGTTACAGTTGCTGAATGAGGTGAAATAAAAAATAGTCGTGTTACACTTATCCTTCATGGATAGTGACGGATCAGCTTACCTCTAGTATATGAAAGTCACTTTTCCACTTCTTCAGTGAGTCAGGGAGGCACATCTTGGGGACATTGACTGTGAGACCCAATGTGCTTAGACATCCTCATGATAGGATCCTGAAAGATTTTATGAAGTTGGGGAGTATGTCATCTTCTTTATAGGATGCACCATGGTACCAATGATTCTACAAGAGAAGGTGTTGAGGGTGTTCCACACATCCCCTTTGGCAGTACATCTTGGTGTGGAGAAAATGTACGCAAACATCCAACGTTAGTACTGGTGGCCAATGATGAATAAAGTAGTGGAAGAGTTCATTTCACAATACCTCACTTTTCGTCAAGTGAAGGATGAGCACCATGTTCCAAAAGTCTTCACTCATCCAATTGAAGTTCCAGAGTAGATGTGGGGTTTCATCTCTATGGAGTTCATAACAGGGCGATCATATACGTCTAGGGGCCACGATTCTATCTGGGTGATTATTGGATGACTCACCAAGTCGGCTCACTTCCTACCCATCAAAGATAAGGGATCAGTGGAGGTCTTGGGACATCTCTAGGTAAAAGAGATTGTGTGTATTCATGAGGTGCCATTGATGATCATATTAGATCATGAAACTCGTATTACCTCTCGGCTATAGAATGGATTGCAGGAGGCCTTCGAGACTCATCTATTCTTGAGCACCGCCCTTCATCCTCAGACATATGGTAAGATAGAGTAGACCATATAGACACTCAAGGACATCTTTTGTGCTTGAGTCCTGGATTTTGAAAGTAGTTGGGAGGACCGCCTTCCCCTGGTGGAGTTCTCAAACAATAATAGTTATCACTACACCATTGACATTTCTCCGTTTGAGGCCCTGTACGGGTTACCATGCAGATCACTTCTATGCGGGATAGACTTAGGGGAGTCAACACTTATGGTCCCAGAGTCCATACGGGCTACAAATAAAAAGGTTCATATCATCCAAGAGTGGATGAAGACTACACAGAGCTGGCATAATTCTTATGCTGACAAGAGACAGAGACCCTTGGAGTTTGAGGGGGGAGATAATTTCTTCGTAGGAGTCTCACCCCAATGAGCGTTACAGAGATTTGGCTGGGGCAACAAGCTATCTCTGAGGAACATCAAACCATTCCAGATTCTTAGCAGAGTTGGCGAGATGGAGTACAACCTAGATTTTTCCCCCATAGATGCACCAGGTGCATAATGTTTTCCATGTGTCAAAGTTGAGGAGATGCATGCTTGATCCATCACACATTATTAACTAGGGCGAGTTGGGCTTTGATGATGGGGTGACTTTTATAGAGTTTTTGGTGTAGATAGAGGATCGACAAGAGAGAGCCCTATGTGGATAGACAATCCCTCTAGTGTGAGATCGGTGGCAGCACAGTAACCTCCAAGAGAGCACATGGGAGCAGGAGGCTCAGATTTGTGGCCAGTACCCCCATTTGTTTGATTTTCCTTTGTTTTGGATTTCAGGGATGTAAAGCCCTAATGTGAGAAGAATTTAATGTCCTGGAAATTATGTATATTTTTTTAATTATAAGGAATTATTACGAGATTTTGAAAATGGACGACATGTGATTCTAAGGCCCAGAGTTCCCGAAATGATCCATCGAAAAATGTTAAGCTTTAAATAGCACGTGTGAGTGGTTTCCCTAAAAAAGCTGAATAACTCATAAACGGGTGCCTGGATCCAAAATTTGAGAGCAACTTTGCATTCAGGATGGTAGGTTTACAATAGGCGCGACTTAAGTTTAATCGGTGTAGGCCTCTAGTGAGAAAACCCAAAAATGGCATAACCATAAATAAAATAAATAAATAAAATTATTTTATTTTTCAAAAGCTTATAACTCACGAACAGAGACTTGGATTAAAAATCAAAGACCACCACTAAACTTGTGGGGGTATTCTTTCCTTAGGAAAATCTTAACCTTGGCTAGTGCGGGCAACATTGGATGTTTTTTGGCCATAAATAAAATAACTAAATAACAATTATTTTATTGTTAAATTATTTAACTCCTAAATTGTAAATCGGATTGGAAATCCAAGAGTACCATTGAGCTCTTCAGGGCATGTTTCCACTAGGAAGATCCTAACTTCAACCGGCATGGGTTGAGGGTGATTGTTAATATTTTTTTGAAATTTTGTTAAGGTACATTTAGTAAACATGCGGGCAGCGATTTTAGTCTTTTGGACTAGTGTTCAGATTAAAAATACAAGGACAATGTTGAATTCACAATGCTTGGATCTTTAAGGGGAAGATTAAATTTGATCATCTAGGGTTAGATGAAAAATTTAATTTCTTGGACTTAAAAAAAATAAAAAATAACTGAAGGTTATTTTATTTTTCTTTTCGTAACAATTCGAAAAATGGTGGTGGGACCACATTGCAACGTCAAACCATTTAATGGATTGACTCTTAAGTTGTGTAACCACACCATTGGGAGAAATAATGGGTTGGGTTACCGCATTGTTGAGTGAGTTAGGAGGATGATTAATTAAACTCATTAATGACCCTCATTAATTGTGAAAAGCGTTAATCTCCGGATTCCCCTCTATTTAATCTGAGCTTGGGCTTGGGTTTTGAGAGAGATATGAAAGGAAGCTCTGAAGAAGCATTGCCGACCTTACGCTTCGACGAAGAAAATGATCGAATGATGATCGTTGGGGGAAACGACAGGCGACGACGAATGCTGATGTACACCTAGAGATGTGGACTCTCCTTCCTCTTCTGCAACGCCTTCCAACAAACTCGAGTTAGGTATTTTTGATAAAATTCAAGTGAATTTTTTCATCCTATCATTCTTGAGAAACATGATGAATGTAGACTAACCAAAAAAAGTTAATACGTGATTCATACGAAACTACAGTTGGATAATGCAGAAATGTTTTATTGGGGTTTTAATTTATCTTTTAATGATTTTATTATCACACCCTTGTTAAATTGAAATTACGGAGGGTGTAGGAAAACTGAACAAGGCCCAGACCCTCCAGCGCTTTTGGATTTGTCGCATTCTTCATGGGAGAAATTTGAACTCGATGACTACTTAAATCCGGGATCCACATAGTGATAGAAATGTCCCTGGAGGCCCCCCATCGGCGTGGTACTGGCGTGGCGGCACCAGCGACCGGTGTCGACAGGTGATGATTCTGGCCGGTTCTCGCTGGGCACGGAGGAAGGTGGCGCCTGAAGGCACCATGGCAGACAACAGGGGTGACTGGACCTTAGGCGACCGTGTTGGCAGCGGGTGGCGCACCATTGCACGCTGTGGAGGGAGGCTATAGATTCGAGCTGTGGAAGAGGGGGGACCCACACCCAGTGTGTCCCATTAACTGATGGAGAAACAAAACGTGGCGCTGCCATTGCAAACCGAATAAATGGATTTGTGTTCATAAGGTGAAGCTGACATGTAAAGACCCAGAAATTTCATTGAAATTTTTTTCATAAATTCTTTGGAATTTTAAGAGTCCGCAGTTTCTGATGGCACCTGATTCCGAGGCCCAGTGTGCCCAGAATAATTTTATAATGTTTTGTTCGGGTACATTCAGTAAACGTACGTGCACATTTTTCTATCATTTGAACCGGTGCTCGGAATTGAAATTCGAGGACACCGATGAACTCGAAACACCGGTATTCGCTTAAGGGGTCCTTTATCACAGTTGCATTTTATATAGGATGGAAGTTATGTTTTGGGGTTTTTACTTAAAAGTTATAAATTAAATAAAAATGTGTAGTAACACATTTTTATATTGTTGCTGGTTATTATCTCCAAAGGGAGGTTGGTGGTGGGGCCCACCCCCACATAACCTCTCACGAGAGGATAATGAGTGGTGGGTCCCACTGGAACTCAAACTTTTCACCTCCCCTCAACTCCCTTTAAACTCCTCTTTGAATTTAATGAAGACATCTCCTTTCTTTTAAATTTTAAACCCACCACCTTCTCACAATTAAATTTCAACACCTAAGATTAATTAAATGCCACATTTAATTAATCTTTTTGAATTCATTTGAATTTATTTTTCCAACATTAAATGAAGAGATTTCATTCTTTTACTTGGGTTGGCATAATCTCTCTTTGGGTTGAACTTGAAAGAATTTGGAGGATATCACCATCTCCAACGAAGAACGACGTCCTCTCGACGAAGAACACCAATTCCACCGAAGAATGACGACGTGTCTTCTTCTTTCAAACCGGGGAAAGAACGTGAGGCGACACCCACGAAGAATGCGGTCTTCCTTCCTCTTCCCCCGCGTCAAGGGAGAAGACGTTGTTCGTGAAGAACGTCACCAACATCGACGCTTTCTCCTTAGACACACCCCGACGCCAACAAATCGACGCCATCGACGATGAACAAAACTTGAATCGAGGTAGGGGTTTTGTATAACTTTAAATGGATAAAATTATACCCTTGATCTTGTTGAATGTTTAGTTCGACTATGGCCTTTTGGTATAGCCAGACGTGGAGGGCGCGGGACGAATAAACACGGCACGACGACCCTCCGTTGATCCTTGTTTGTATTTGAGGCCGAAGTCGGTAGCGACTGGAGGCGAATGCAACATGACATAGTGGCGTCCGTGCACCGGACGCATGAATAGACTGGCCGGCCAAACCGGTCGGTCCGCTGGGAACCGCGACACCTTCAGGTGACGCACGGTGGAGGGAACTGTGGCCTGCAACCGCGGGCCTCTTGCTGGATGAACCGGTCGGCTACTGCCGGCCGAGCTGGAAGAAAACGGAACCCACAGGCGCTGCGCGGTGGGGGAACCATGGCCCGCATTCGCGGGCCGCTTGACAGGTGAACCGGCCGGTGGCCTGCCGACCGTGCTGAAGGAAACCACAACGACGTGTGTGGAGGAACCGGGGCCCGCAACCACGGACCGCTCGCGCCGCAAAAAACCGGATGACTTTGGCCGACCGGGCAACAAGGAGGGACGGTGCCACTCGGCGCCGCCAGGTGAGTTGAACTGGCCCGCGGCCCGGGCCGGGTCCGCAGGCGGGCCGCGCCCCACCAGTCGGCCCGACCCTGCAACCGGGTCGGACCCACCAGGCTGGGGCCCTGGGTGGGCCGTGCTCCACCGGGCCAGGATGCCCGCAGCCGGGTCGGACCCGCTGAACCGGGTCGGGCTGACCCACCAGCCCACTAGGCTTGACATGCCAGGCCCGTTTTTCTTAAACGCGAATAACTTCTTGACCGTGCGTCCGATCGACGTACCATCTGTGGCACTGGGGTCCTCACGATGAGGTGGTCCTTTTGCGATACTCTAAGTGAGTTTTGGATGACTTTGGAAAATGTCCGGGTTTGGATCGAGCGTAAATCCAACCTGGCCATTGAAACAGAAATGCTAAAAACTCTCAGAATGGGCGTCCGATTGACGCGCCGTCTACCGCGTTGGTTTCCTCATGATGATATGGAACTATGGGACACATAAACTCAGGAATTTTTGGTAGTTTATGTATCGTCACTTGGCTCGAGGAGCAGACCCTCCCGAAATTGAGTGTGCTGTGTGCGGGAACCCTAGAGCTGGCTGCGACTGCGACGACTACTGTACCAGAATCCTACGTGGGTTCGGCAGTGATGACTACTATACTGGGATCCTCTGTGGGTTCGATGATGACAACTATAGTACCAAAATCCTCCATGGTTTCAACAGTGATGACTAATGTTCTTGTATCCTGTGTGGGTCTGACAGTTTTGACTTCTGTTCTTGTATCCTATTGGGTCTGACAGAGTAGCTGGTCTTGTATCCTGTGTGGGTTTGACAGCTTAGCCAGTCTAGTATCCTGTGTGGGTCCGAAAGCATAGATGAATCAGTGACTACATCTGATCATCTCTATCTCTTTATGAAAGATGTATACCTATGTGAGCTGAGTCTTGACTTTCAATCATTATCACTGATTTAATTGACTTTACATCCTGTGTGGACTGGGTTGTGTTTGGGCCCAAGAGTTGGAGTCGGGATGTGATTGGTAACTTAAGTATATGTATGGGAATATAACTAAGTAGAGTTAGTTGATACTTCATGATAGTATCTTTCTTTTGTGGTTTATCCTTCATGGATTCTAGGAGACCTTCGGGGTTCTTGGGGTCCCTATTGAGTATCGTTATACTCACCCCTGCACGGGAAACAACCACACTTGATTGTGTTGGTTGCAGACGACGGACAACACTGATTGAGGCAGATGGTTGTGGAACTGGATAGTACCCGGAGGTGGACCACATGGTGAGACGTATATGGAACAGACAGATGGACCTGAGGTGTTGAGGAGGCCATCTGTACCCACCCTTCAGGTGGGATTCCTGGAGGACGACTCAGTAGTTGATGTTTACTTTTTTGAATTTGTACTTTACTGTTGGAATTGTATTTTCGGCTCCTTTCCTTTCAGCACTTACTTTTTTATTCAGTTTTACTTAGTGTTATTTTCAGTTGTTTTCGCTACCTCTTATGTTCATCTTGTGTGTGTGTTACAGGATAGAGGAAATTCCTTCCCTATTTATCAAGATTACGTTTTTGGTGCTAGTCGCCAGCCCCTGGCCTATAGAAGGCGGGCATGGGGTAGTCATGGCACGGGCCCCGAGGAAGGGTCGTGAAAAATTGGTATCATAGGAGTCAGTTCTACCGCAGAACTCAGGAATCTAATCATTATTTTCTGTAAATAAATTTTGTTAAGAGTATTGAGTGTGGTTTTCTGTAAAGAAATTTTGTTAGGGTTCCGAGTTACGTACGAGATGGTAGCCCACCGAGCGACGAGGCCTCAGTACAGGGCCCCATTACAGCGGAGGTACCAGCAGCACCACTACCCACTGGGCCACCGATACCACCAGCCCCAACAGCAGAGAGTGCACACAGCCTGAGAACGTTGCACGAGTTCTAGTGCCAGAGGCTGCCCAGGTTCCAGGGATAGACGGACCCACAGGAAGCTGAGGATTGGCTAGGCTATCGTGAGAGTTTTCAGATTGGTCGGGACACCAGCCGACCTTATGGTGATCCTTTCCATGAGTCTCCTACATGAAGTAGCAGGCAGATGGTGGAGCCTGATGCTCTAGGGTCATGACGAGGCATCATTACTCTGGACAGACTTCGAGTGTCTCTTTCGCTCAGAGTTTGTTCCAACCACCCTTCATGCGGTGCAGATAAAGGATTTACTTCATCTGCAGCAGGGAAATATGACAGTAGCTCAATACTCAGCGAGGGTCACAGACCTCTCACGCTACTCCACAGATATGGTACATGACCCGTTCTTTAGGGCCCAAACCTTAGAGCATGGAAATAGGCATGAGATCAGGGCTTCGACGATTTCCTTCAGCAGCCCGACGCAGGCGGGGGTGCTGGAGAGAGCCCTTCTAGTGGAGAGTTTTCTCGCTGAGTAGTCACTAGTGGAAAGACCCTCCACAGGAAGTCACGTAGCAGAGTCTTCTACAGCCAGCAGTAAGAATTTGACATAGAGGTCAAAGCAGACTAGACCATCAGGTGGGAAACCTCAGGATACAGGTTTTGTTGTGCAGGGAACCCCAAATAAAGCCATCCATACAAGGAGCAGGCAGTGCTATGCATGCGGTGGGTAGGGCCACATGGCTCGTGACTGCCCAACCCGCCATGTAGATGAGAAGCAGACAGTAGAGGGACCTCCCATGCAGAGGTAGAGGTTCGACTGTGGGGGTACACCAGGAGGAGGCAGATGTGGCAGAGGAGCTGGCCGAGCAGCGGGTGGTGGAAGACGTTTTGAGTCTCTACCACCACCACCACCACCAGGAGGTCCACCCCGACCACAGGGAGCTGGCGGACAGCGGCGGGCTCAGCTCCAGGAAGTTGAGGCCTACTACCAAGACTCACCTGACATGATTCATGGTACTATCTGTGTCTACTCCACCCTTTCTGCAGTACTTATAGACACAGGTGCGAGTCATTATTTTATTGCCGCTTCCCTTGTTCGGAGCTCGGATATTCCAACAGAGCCATTGGCTCGATCCTTACAGCTAGAGACTCTTATGGGAGCAGACTCGATGATTACACACTGGTGCCGACAGTGTGAGCTTACTCTAGGAGGTGAGAGATTCAGCTGGGATCTTTTTGTAGCGGCGTCGAGGCCTTACGACGTCATCTTGGGTATGGACCAGTTATCCATAGTTCTTGCTCATATTGACTGTATTAGGCGCAAATTATAGCATGTCCGCATGGATGGGACTAGGTTCACCTTCACCAGTGATAAGGGAGCCTTTGCAGCGCAGGATGGACTTACGTAGAGGAGGGGAAGATGATCACACATCAGTTGGCTAGTATCATACTCGGAGCAGTTGATGTGCGGAGTCTGAGTTTTCCTATTGTGGTGGATTAGTACGTGGATGTTTTCCCTGATGACGTTCCAGGACTACCTCCTCACAGAGAGGTAGACTTCTACATTGAACTGTACCCCGAGACAACAACAATATCTACTCCAACATATCAGATGTCTTCCACTAAGGTTAGTGAGCTGCGGGTACAACTAGAGGACTTGCAGGGGAAGGGATTTATCCAACCTAGTGTTTCACCCTGGGCATCACCAATTTTGCTCTCCAAGAAGGTGAATGGGATCTTGAGACTATGTGTCGACTACCGTCACCTAAATCAGGGGACCGTGAAGAACAAGTACCCACTCTTGAGGATTGATGACCTCTTTGATTAGCTCAAGGGAGCACGATGGTTCTCGAAGATAGACCTCAGGTCAGGATATCACCAGCTCAGAGTTTGAAATGAGGATGTGCAGAAGACAGCCTTCAGGTGTCGGTATGGCCACTACGAGTTCTTGGTTATTCCCTTCGGTGTAACTAATGCTCTAGTAGTGTTCATGAGTCTCATGAACAAGATATTGTATCCTTAACTCAATCGATTTGTCATAGCCTTCATCGACGACATACTAATTTACTCAACTACTGAGGAGGAGCATGCCTACCATTTGCGGGTAGTACTGGATACACTCTGAGAGCACCAAATTTATGGTAAGCTCTCAACGTTGCAGTTCTGGATTCAAGAGGTTCACTTCTTGGGACTTGTCATCTTGGAGGCTGGAGTTGTAGTGGACCCAGCAAAGATCGAGGCAATACTTGCTTGGGATCCACCCAGGAGTGTGACGGAGGTACGAAGTTTCCTAGGTCTGGCTGGATACTATCAGAGATTTGTGCCAAACTTCTCCAGAGTTGCGGCACCACTTTCATCTTTGACGAAGAAGGGGAAAACCTTCGTGTGGTCAGAGAGATGCCAACAGAGCATTCAGGAGATGAGGAAGAGGTTGACTAGTGCACCCATCTTGAGGATACCAGAGGAGGGCGTAGGGTACGTAGTTTAATGCGATGCAACAGGGACTAGACTCGGGTGTGTCCTGATGCAGGAGCGAGTAGTGATCGCGTATGGTTCACGACAGTTGAGACAACATGAGCATAACTACACTACCCATGACCTAGAGTTAGCACCAGTGGTCTACCCCTTGATGATTTGGCGACACTAACTACTGGGAGAGCGCTTTACAGTCTACTCTGAATACCAGAGTCTCAGGTACATCTTCTCGTAGAAGGACCTGAACCTGAGACAGCAGCGATGGCTTGAGTTCCTCCAGGACTATGACTTCGAGATATTCTATACTCCTGGGAAGGGGAACTTTGTAGCAGATGCTCTTAGTAGGAGATCAGGCATTCAGTTGCTAGGAGAAGCAACAGAGAAGCTGGTCGCGTTATAGATATTATTTGTGGATAGAGATGGATCAGCCTTTCTGCAGTCTCTCATAGTCACTCCTCCACTCCTTCAGCGAGTCCGGGAGGCACAACATGGAGACGTTGACTGTGAGACGCGATGTGATCAGATATCCTCAGGGAAGGCACCTAATGGGTTTTCTAAAGGTGAGGATAATGTCATCCTCTTCAGAGGATGTACCATGTTACCAGTTACATTACAAGAGGAGGTGTTGTGGGAGTTTTACAATTCCCCTATAGCGGTACATCCAGGAGTGGTAAAGATGTATCAGGACCTCTGATGACAGCACTGGTGGCCAGGTATGAAGAAGGCGGTAGTAGAGTTTGTATCACAGTGCCTCACTTGTCTGCAGGTAAAGGCAGAACACCAGGTACCAACAGGCTTGGTAGAACCCTTAGAGGTTCCAGAGTGGAAGTGGGATGAGATATCCATGGATTTAGTGATGGGGATTCCACTTATACCCAGAGGGAACGACTCTATCAGGGTGATCGTTGACCAACTCACCAAGTCATCCCACTTCCTACCGATCAGAGAGTAGAGCTCAGTAGAGAGCATGGGATGCCTCTACGTTCAGGAGATCGTACGACTTCATGTTGTGCCATAGACAATCTTCTCTGATCGAGATGCTCGTTTCACTTCTTGACTATGGAAGGGGTTACAGGAGGCTTTTGGCACACAGCTTCGCTTGAGCACCGCCGTCCTTCCTCTTCCTCCGCGTCAAGGGAGATGAAGCCGTCCGCAAAGAACGTTGCCAACAACGACACTTTCTCCTCGGACTCACCCTGACACCAACGAATCGAAACCATCGACGACGAACAAACCTTGAATCGAGGTAGGGGGTTTTGTATAATTTTAAATGGCTAAATTATACCCTTGATCCTGTTGAATGTTTAGTTCGATTATGGCCTTTTGTTATCACATAACGAGGGCACATGCCGAACAAACACGGCCCTAAGACCCTCTGTTGATCCTTATTTGTATTGGTGGTTGAAGTTGGTGGCAACCGAAGGTGGTAGCAACCGGAGGTAGTAGTGTCCACGCGCCAACTGTGTGAAGAGACCGGCCGGCCAAACCGGCCTATCTGCTGGGAACCGTGGCACCCGCAGGTGACGCACGGTGGATGGAACTGCGGACCGTAACGGCGGGCCGCTTGTTGGATGAACCGGCCGGCTACTGCTGGCCAGGAAGGATGAACGCGACACCCGCAACCGCCGTGCAGTGGGGGAACCATGGACCGCATCCGCAGTCCGCTCGGTGGGAGAACTGGTCGGCCGCTTGCCGCTAGGATGAAGGAAACCACGGTGCCTATGGGCGCCGCGTGCGGAGGAAATGCGGCTCGCAACCATAGGCCGCTCTCACCGGACAAAACTGGCCGACTTTAGCCGACCGGGTAGCAAGGAGGGGTGGCGTTGCTTGGCGCCACCGGAAAAGTAGAACCGACCCGCGACCCGGGCCGAGTTCGCGGGTGGGCTGCTCCCAACCGGGCCGGGCCGACCCCCCAACTGGGTCAGACCCACCGGGACGGGTCCCTGTGTGGGCCGCGATCCACCGGGCTGGGCCAACCCCCAGTCGATTCGATCCTACCGAACCGGGTCGGGCCGAACCGCCAGCCCACTAGGCTTGACAGGCCGGGCCAGTTTCGCTTAAATGCGAGTAACTTCTAGACCGTGCGTCCGATCGACGCGCTGTTTGTGGCACTGGGATCCTCGTGACGAGGTGGTACTTTTGAAACACTCTAAGTGAGTTTTGGATGAATTTGGAAAATGGATTGATTTGGATCGAGCATAAATCCAACCGGGCCCCTGGAATGGAAATGCTAATAACACTCAGACCGAGAGTCCGATTGATGCACCGTCTGCGCGTTGGGTTCCTTACGATTAGACGGAACTACGGGATACATCAACTCAGGACTTCATGATAGTTGTTGTATCGTCACTTGGCTCGAGGAGCGGACCCTCTCAGAATTGAGCGTGCTGTGTGTGGGAACCCTATAGGTGGCTGCGACTGCGATGACTACTATACTGGAATCCTACGTGGGTCCGGCAGCGATGACTACTGTACTGGGATCCTTCGTGGGTTCGAAGACGATGACTATAGTACTGGAATCCTCCGTGGGTTCAACAATGATGACTACTGTTCTTGTATCCTGTGTGGGTCCAACAGTTTTGACTTATGTTCTTGTATCCTGTGTGGGTCTGACAGAGTTGATGGTCTTGTATCCTGTGTGGGTCTGATAGCTTAGCTGGTTTAGTATCCTGTGTGGGTCCGACAACTTAGATGAATCAATGACTATATCTGATCATCTCTATCGCTTTACGGAAGATGTATACATGTGTGAGATTAGTCTTGACTTTTAATCATTATCATCGACGTGATTGACTTTACTTACTGTGTGGACTGAGTTGTGTTGGGGCTCGAGAGTTGGAGTCAGGCTGTGATTGTTAACTTAGGTATATGTATGGGCATATACCTAAGTAGAGTTGGTTGATACTTAAGGACTGTATCTTTCTTCTGTGGTTTATACTTCGTGGATTCTGGGAGACCTTCGGGGCTCTCAGGGTCCCTAATGAGTATCGTTATACTCACCCATGCATGGGCAATGCCTGCACTTCGTGTGTTGGTTGCAGACGATGGACAACACTGATCGAGGCAGAGTGTTTTGGAGCTAGATGGTACCCGGAGGTGAACCAATTCGCGAGACGTACACGGAGCGGACGAACAGACCTAAGGTAATGAGGAGGCCATCTATACCCACCATTCAGGTGGGATTCTCGGAGAACGACTCTGTAGTTGCTGTTTACTTTTCTGCAGTTGTACTTTACTATTGGTTTTGTATTTCCAGCCACTTTGCTTTCAGCACTTACTTTTGTATTCAGTTTTACTTAGTGTTATTTTCAGTTGTTTCCTCTACCGCTTGTGTTAAAACTATTTGTGTGTTATAGGTTAAAAAAGAAATTCCTTCCCTATTTATCGGGATTACGCCTTTGGTGATGTTCACCAGCCCATGGCCTATGGAAGGCAGGCTTGGGGTAGTCATGACACGGGCCCCGAGGAAGGGTCGTGACACGACCCCTGCATGGCCCGACTGGCCACACCCATCCAAGGATTGTCAGGCCAGTCCATGGCCCAGAGGGCCGAGCTCGCCGTGACCCAGCTCGCTCAGGCCGGCCCAACCGGTTTGGGCTGGGCTGAGTTAGACTGGACCTAGACCCTTTTTGACCCAGTTTCACCTAAAAGGTTGTATATCACAAACCAGACATCCATTTGACGAACCATTTACGACACTGGAATCCTTGTAACAAGAAGGTCATTTTGAGATACTCTAAATGGGGTTTTCAGAATGTTTAAGTATGATTGGGTTGGATCAAACCCAAATCCAAACAGGCCCATGGTACTAAAATGCTTAAAACTCACAGGTCGGATATCCGATTGACGCTTCATTTGTTGCATTAGAACCCTTATGACATGGCGATCCTTTGAGATACTCCTTTCTAAAACATCATGGATTTTGAGGCACGACCGATATCTTGAGGAGCATAATCCACAAAACTCAAGAACACTAAGGCAGAGAATCCTATGGCTGGCTGGAATTTGGAGAGCAACCTTTTGTGGATCAGCATTATAGCGACCCTATATGGATCAACATCATAGCGACCCTCTATGGATCAATATCATAGTGACCCTATGTGGATCAACATCATAGTGACCTTGTGTGGATGAATATTCTAGTGACCCTGTGTGGATCAAAATCATAGTGACCCTGTGTGGATCAACATTATAGAGACCCTGTGTGGATCAAAATCCTAGCGACCCTGTGTGGATCAGTAGTGCGCGACCCGAAAAGGACCAGCCTTAGAGCAGCCTGTCATGGATCAGCGACATACGACCCTATGTGGATAAAAAATAGAACAAATTCTTTGTGGTTCAGTTGTAAAACTTCATAATAGAATAAATTGATATAGCTTAAGACCAATGATCTTTATTCCTAATCTTTTAGTTGGAAAGTTGTTGTGAGTTGTCTTTTGTATTTTGTGCTTTGTGATTGAGATCATGGTTTGTGGTTTTTAATTTGGGGAATTATTAGAGACCTTTAGGGGTCTCAGGGTCCCTATAGAGTGTTTTTATTCTCACCCCTGCACGGGCTTCGCCTGCACCTTGTTGTGTCTTGTGTAGATGAAAGATAGCTTGACTTAGTCTTGAAGAGTTAGGGATAGACGATGATCAGAGGTGATTGTCAGATGGTGGACAGAGGTGACCAGTTGACATGGGGAGCTGTAGTGATGATCTATACCTACCCTTCAGGTAGTATCCTTGGCAGACAACCTCAAAATCTATTTTCCATTTTTTTTATATTTTAATTTTAGTTGGGCTTGTATTCTGGCCCCTTTACTTTCAATACTTACTTTTACATGCTGTGGTGGTTTTTAGTTGTGGCCGCACCTTTCTTCTTCCATTGTGATTTACTTGTGCACAGTGTACCCTATTTTTGTGTGTATAGGTTTGAGGAAATACCTTCCCATTTTATGGAAATTCCTTTCTGGTGCTATTCACTAACCCCTGGCCTATGGAAGGCGGGCTTGGGGGATTCACGACACGGGCCCCAGGGGATGAGTCATGACATACATGAAATCGTGTGATTCATTTCCATAAACAGATATCATTTATTATATATAAATGTGAATTCAAATAAATAATATGATATTTATAATATACTAATTATTCTTTAACCATTAAATAATACTTACCTTACTTTCATTATTATCACTAAAATTTATCACTCATGTTTACATACGTCATATTGTCTTTATGATTGTAACACTATTCTTATTTCCAAACGACTATTCATGATTTTTTTAAAAGTATAATTAATATATAGAATATTTTAGTTATTTTTTTATTATATTTTTTGATATGATTTAAAAATAACCTATTAGGAAAAAATCATGTCACCAAATTTATTTTGTACATAAAAGTGAAAAATTATTAAAACATCCAATAAGAAAGTAATTGATTAAGTAAATAAGTATAAAAAAATAATAAATAATATTAAAGAAATAATGTTTTTATCTAGATCTAAATAAAGTAGTTAATTAACTTAATTTTATTATTTAGGAATATAAATGGTGTATGTGTTGAGATAGACTTTAGGTAAGGGTTACTTTAACATAAAACTATGTATTAAATGTTTTAATGATATTTTTTCTAAATCATTTTCTCTAATGTCCATAATAACAAAACATTTTATGGTTGTATTATAATAGGGATTATATAATTTTAAATAAAATATTATTTAAATTTTTATATTAATATAAATTTTTTTAAAAGGAATAATTTCATAAATATTATACAAAACATTATGAGATTATTTTCAAAAATAAAAAACGAATTTCATATTTTAACATATATGTTGTCAATGAAATTTCCTGCCATTGAAACAAAAAATTTATGTTTTGATTACTTAACATTATGAAATTTTATTTTCAAATAGAAAACCAACTTCCCTTTGATTTATGTATTTTATTTTTTATAATGGGGTTTAAGGGGAATGTGTATTTTGTTTTACAAAAATGATTTTTATAAGGGTTCAAATAATTTTTCCAAATATATTAAGATAAAAAGGATGAAGACTAATTTTTTATGATATTAAACTTGATAATTATAGTTGGTGATTAGTGATCTAGATACAACTTAAAATAATGGTGATCTTGAAGTAGGTAATCTAATGGGTGATCTTGATAAATCTTATATGATAGGTGATCTAGATATATCTTATATGACAAGTGATCTTGAAATCATCTAAAAAACAGGTGAGCCCGATATATTTATCCAATGAATCGGAAAATATTACATGACATAAATAGAAGGAAGGAGGGATTTATCCATGTAGGTTTTCCAATTTAATTAATGAAGCTCCATTTATTTATGAGAAGTTTTATAAACATAATATATTATGTTTTCAACAATGTTTTTTATTTTCTTGCTATGGGTTTTAAATATGATTTTGGAAGAAAGTGTTTTTTTATATTGAAATAATTTACCCTATCTGCTCAATGAGTAATGTGATATTTGTAAACATTTTATGGGATTTCATTTTTTTACTAGATGGGAATAAATTTTTAATATTATATCCCTTACAATGATTTTATTTCAAAATTTATTTTTTTATATTTTTAAAGGGTTTATGGGTGAGCAAGAATGATGAATGATTAATTTTTTAAGTTATAAATATTTTTAGAAAATATATGTGTTTTATTTCAATAGTTTCAACTATTTTTTAAAAATTATACTAAGTAGATGTGTGAAATATTAATTATATGATTGTTTATATAAGAGTTATTTCATATTTCACTAAATATATAAACATAACTAAAATTTTGGAATGAATGGATGTGAATTCCAATATAAATGAACTAAATTGTTTAATGTTTAATGTTGGGTCCTTATAATTCATCACATTAGGTTTATTATTATCTAGTTTGGGACCCCTTATAAAATTAATTATATATTCTTAAATTCTGTTATGAAATTAACACATTTTTTTACATTTTTTTCTATATATGGGTAAACAACCATTATAAATGTGTTTAATTGAAGGATACATTTAACATGTAATATGATTTTTTAAACCATCTTATCCTCATGGTACATGAGGAATATCATTCTTATTGAATAGGTATGATTTTTTATGATTATTCTATATTTTAAATCAATACATGTGGGAAATATTGGATTTAAAACCATATATTTAGAGTTTTATGTGTGAAATTATCATGAACATGAATGTTTCTGATTAATGTATCATCACTGGTGAATTGGACTATTAGTTTATCATGATTGGGATGATGAAGGTAAATGGATCATTTATAGTCGACGGGTCTATTGGATCATCAAGAAAATAAGGATATGACTATATAACTTGATTTGGGGGGATACCAAATAATTATGGTTACATTGGTGTTTCAGTATCACTATCTTATTATAAGTGAATTGAGATGTTCTTCCATCATTAATATTATAATTTTGGTCATCTTACCATGATTAGTTGAGCTATAAAATAACAATAACAATTAATTAGTGTGACTATTTCCTATGTGAATGGGTGAATTTTGGGCTATTTACCAATCCACCAATATTGGAATATATTTTAACAAAATATGCATTGAGTATTAGAGATACGTTGATATGAATTTTCTAATGGTTGGATTATCTCATTCACACACGTACTAACAATCACCAATACTACTCCAATCAATCCCTATTATTCCATTACATATATCTTTGTTCATGTGAGTGGAAATATTTTATTATCATAAAAATAAAAAAACCAATGAAATATATATTGATTAGGATAAAATTAAAATAGGGTATAATGTAGTTTATAATAGTGATTAATAGGAAGACATGAATTTGAAATGTTATTAGAACTCTACGAATAAAAAGGCCCTCAAAAGCAGAATCAATAAAAAATGATTTGTTAATCCATCCTTGTAAAATATAACAACCATGGATATTTACATATAAAATATATAAATGGATGGATATATATATTTTTGGTTTAGTTTTGAGTTATGATATTATGTTTCTAGCCTCGGTTGATCAGTAATAGGTCATTTTGAATCAATTTCTTATATAATAATAGTAGTTCACATATTCAATAACATATATTTTAACTATCCAAGATTCAAGAGATAAAAATTATCTAAATAATAATACAAAACCCTTAATTTATATCCACTTCTCTCTTCCTAGAGGATTATATGTGTAAATAAAGTTCCCTTGACTTACTATACAAGGAATTTATGATTATTCCTTGAAATCATATGTGATGTCCACACACACATTCTCATATGATTTTTAATATATTTTGTATCATGTTAAATATATCATATTTTTGAATGTGTTTACAAATTTAGATAGAGAACATGAATCATGATTCCATTGACCACCACATATATTACATAATTTCCTTGTAAACTATATTGAATAATGTTGGTTCTTCGGGTGAATGAATATCCTCTCCCTCAAAAAAGTTTGGAACAATGTTATAGTGAGACTGATATCTACCCATGATAATGGGATTTTATTGACCTCATATCATGTATATAAATAGATCATGGAAATTTTTTTCATGATAATGTGAAAATGAAATTATATTATCTTGTGCTATAGAATAGGGGGTAAAAAGTATTATTAAGATTCAATGTTTTTAAAAGATGAAATGACCTAATAAGAATCCATTTATTATAATTTATCATTTGTATATTGAGAAATATTTTGTTCTTTATATGATACATTTTCAGTTTTAAAAATTATGGTTACATTAGTTCTGATTTATTTTCAGAAATTTTACATAAGGACCTCTAGCTATATATTTATCATTGAGTTAATAAAAGGAGTTAGTTTTGCCTTCTAATTCATTGTAAATCGATGATATAATAGCTTGATTAGTATCTAATTAATTATTTATTATTACATGTGATACATTCATGGAATATAATGATGTGCAATAAATTATTCAAACACCCTTCAGTATAAAAATAAATGAAATTGAAATTCTATGTTTTATTAATGCATAGTTTTTGGGGGAAGTTCAGTAATAGATTGAACTTAGAGGGTAATTCATTCTCATTAATCCTTAAAAAACATAGGGATGGATATTATCATAGCCTCAACTAGATATAATACATTACATTTTTGTGGGGATAGTTATAAAAACATGATGCATGGTCCTTTTAAAATCATGCATATTCTCTACTATGAACATGAGACAAAATTAATCATGGATATAGTCTAAATAAATTACTATAATCAAAATTTGGATTCCTTATGTATCATTGGGTATTGAATCATATATAATTAAAATTTTAATTTTCTCTGAATTACTCAATATTGTTTCAATATCATTTGGATATTTTCTACTTCATAATACTCTAATAAATAATTCTAATAAAATTTCATCCCCCACATGAACAAATAAAATGATTAAATATAATTTTCCATTAATACTACTCTAAAAAATTAATTGATCAATTAAATTGAAAAAATAATCCTACTAATGAGATATTCACTAAATCATATAAAATGATCTTTTATTTAAAAGACATCATAGAATGTTTATGACTAACATGTGAGAAGGGATAAAATGAATGTATTATGGGATTCTTATGATTTTTATATTTTCATGAATAAATTATCTTATTCATGAACAATTAATTAACAAAATTATATAAATTTCCATGACTTTGACACTAGTTCCACTTTCTCCCACGGAATATGCTCATGAAATATCCTATTTTGTGAATATAAGTCTATTTAATTAAAATCCTAACAATAAAATCATTCCAAAATATCACTATCTATATTTCCTCATCTAATCCCTAGTTTTAAAATAGTTTATAAAAATTATATATCATATTGATATATCATTTTCTCATTCCTCATTTAAAATAAAAAATTCTAAAATCTATAATCCACATTTTAAAACTAAGAACTTATTGGATTTCCCACTTACATGATAATTATTATATAAAATTGGATACCTATATATAATCTTAATCTATATACTTTCAAATAGAATGAATATTATACAGTTATTCTAATAGTTTATTCATGGATGTGGGGTTTAAAAATTAGTTCTTAGTCCACTTTGAATTTTGTTAATGGATTTGACTCACACACACCATCCCATATGATCTCAGAAATTTTACAAAATAATTTTCCATTATCTCATTTTACTATAGTACATGTTAGTTATCAAAATTTCATTTTATAAGACTCATTGATTATTTAATATTGTTAAGTATCCTTGCTAAATAATTCCCATTTCTATATTCCAATTCATTCATGATAAATTTTGATTTAGTATAATCATTTTATGAGAAACATTATTTTTTTTTGTTCAGGATCAAAAAATTTAATTTCCCCAAAGTTCTGCACTTCATCATTTTTAAATGATTCTGTATATTCATATTTTTGATAATTATTTTTTCAAAATAGAAAAAAATTAAAACAAAATAATAATGAAATGAAATAAAAAATGTATTAATATAATGAAATGTTATTTCCTCTACACTTTATTCAAGTAATGTACTCATATAATTAAAATAAATATAAACATTTTGAAAATAATTTAATATCAAATAATAAATTTCTTTGTTAAAGAGAAGGAAAACCTTGTGGGATAAATCATAGAATGGTTGGAATAATTTTATCTTCTATTGGGACCTTTCTATTATTCTTTCATGGTATATCATCACATTTTTTTCCTTTCACACTGAATGGTTTATTTCCATCCACTCTTATAATAATCACTATTATAAAGGTAAGAATATTATAATATTCAAATGGATCTTATTATCAAGAACAATATTTACCTAACCTGAATTTAAATATAGAGTTTTAGAGAAATACATTATCCCTTATTTTAGATTCTCTCTTTTGTATCATCTTTCCATGTTCTACTCTATATTTCTCTATAAAATTTCCATTATTATTAAATTATTCGTATAAAAATATCATATAAATCATCTATATTTATTTTTTATTCTTTTTATTTTATTTATATCTATTTATATTTACTAATTTTTATTAGTATTTATACAATAATTATATGTGAGTATGATTTCTCTTCACTTGAAATAAACTATAATGAATCATTCATATGTATATTTTTTATTTTGTTCTATAATAAAATTTGATTTTTTCATAACTTTGGATCCAATAATTTCTATTAATGTTAATAGTCATATGAAAAATTCATTTATGTTTTATGTTTTATATGTAATCAAGTCCATTTTACATTGGGTGGTAGGGTTTTATTGGTACATAATTGACACCATATATTATTAATTAGGATCTTATGATTTTTATAGAAGTAAGTTCCTTAATCATTGATTATTTACTTAGTTATTAAAAATATATAAAATATTTTAGTTCAAAAAATTTAATAAATAACAGAAGAGTCATTAGTTTTAGAGGATTTGGATTCAAACCATATAAAAACAAAATCTATTGTAGGAAATATTTATGAGTACCAAATAGACATGGAAATGGATACAATAAAGTATATTAGATGATAATTGAAATTTTATTAAAAAAATTATTATACTATGAGGAATTTACTTCATTTTGAGATATTTCTAGGGAATTTAAATTGATGTAAAATCTTATAGAATTAGTGGGAAAATGTTAAATGAGTTATCTAGTATATTCAAAATTATAAAACATTCCTATCAAATATTTGGTTTCTAAATGTCATCAATAATATAATATGTGAAAAAAGATCAATTTATATGGTACCTCACCTTCATGTGGACATATATTAATAAATCAGCTTCTATATAATCACTATACGTTTGGATCATCCCAATCATTAAACATTTATTTATCATTGTTTATTTAAATTTTTTACTGAGTAATATTTCAATAAAATTGGGTAGTAATATGAATTAATTCCACATTATCATGAAATCAAACATTTACTCTAATATGATTGAGTTTCTATCCTAGAACTGCATCATTAATGTGTTCATTATCAAAAAATCCTAAACTATATAGTGATAGGTAGTCTACTAATGTGAATTTTTACTTGGTTCAATATATCTATTTTATCTCTTACCTACACATAAAATCTTATAATAAAATCATATATTTAAAAAGTACAATATTAACAAACCACTATTAGTAGACTACCTTATACTATATATTTATGAATTTAGGATAATGAACACATTAATGATGCAGTTCCAGGATAAAAACTAAATCATATTAGAGAAAATGTTAAATGGAATGCTCACAGATCCCATATGTGGTTGATAATATATGTTAGAGTGATCACCAATGAAATTCTCCAATAGGACATGATTTGTTGAATATAACTGAGGGTATCTTTCAAAAATAATGATGGAATTTATCTATTAATTCATAGTACAATATGAAAAATCCCCCATTATACTCTATATTAATAAATTACAATGTTAAAAATTTCCAATACCAATTAAAACTAAAGTAAAAGAACAAAATACGACTAGGGATAATGAAGAAATATTATCTTAATGTTTCACTCTATATTCCTGAATAGTAGTGTCACAATTTTTCTTCGATATATCTTTCACAAAACAGATGAAAAATTTAAAGAGGTTGCTACTTAAGATTACATTATTAGTTAGTATTCCAAAGAAAATTAACATCCATATGAAATCTATATTCTATAAAAAACATGTGTGGGAAAAATACGTATGGAAAGATTGAAGCATGATAAATTTTATACCACCAATCAAAATTAAAAGAGATATATCATATATAAATAATATTTATAATTATGGGGGAGTCCCATATCTCAAAAACAATAAATTCAAAAAATATATCACATATATTATGTCACAAAAATACCACACATTTACCATAATTCATATGATCATTTCCACTTATAATATATCATTCCCATCAATAATTGAGGAGAATATCAATAATATATAATTGAGGAATAAAATACCTCTGAAAATTTCCACTACTCTTACCTGTTGATTTATAGGCCTTTTCTAATTAAACTGGTACCAAGACATAATGAAAAAACATTCATAGAAAAATAAGAATCCATGAAGTAAAATACAAAGAATATAAAAAACTAACTACCATTAAATCTAGACTACATTATATCATAACTAAAACACATTAACGAAAAATAAACCATATAACTACCGCGATATAAACAATCTACATGAGACAAAAAGTAATCCAACATAGAACACTATGTTATGTACGTAAATTATATGATCTAGGTTGAAAATTACTATAATGTAATGAATCAATCCCCTGTAGCCCGAATTTGGTGTCTAATTTAGAAAATTTTCATAAAATAGAATGAATCACATCCTGAAGTACCATATTGTTTAATTTTCTTAGAAAAATAGATAAATAAATTGTTCTCATATTATATTTTAATACATAAATTATAAAAAACTTATTTTTAGATAATATCACTATTACCTCTAGTTTATTCTTTCATATCATCTATTTTACATCTCATTGATTCCTTGGGAAGGAAAATAAGTAAGGGTGATATAAAGTTCTCACTTAGAGTTATGTAAAGTGAATTCTATAATGAGTAAATGAAGAATAATCAATACAGAATAATAATTTTGGAAAGGTATATATATTAAAAGACATGAAATTTAATCAATAACATTACTATAATTATTAAATAAGAAATAATTAATAAAAAAAGAAAACAATAGAACATACATTCCATTTAAATAACCTGACTATCCTGAAAAGATAAGGAATAATTAATATGGAAAGTTAAATAATTGAACTCACATTCTGTTTAAATGACTTGACTATCAAAAAAATATCTATAAAAATCAATATGGAAAAGAAAATAACTAAACACACATTCAATTTATATAACTATACTATTAGTAATATATATGTAATAATAAATATTTTATGGTAACTAAGTGAAAATACAAATAATTTAATCAATAACTAAGAATTAAATTCATCCAAAGAAAATATTATTGCGAAAATATCCTGGATACTAATAAATGAATTCTTAATGAAGAAATTTCATAATTATTGGACATCATGATCTCAAGAATCAAGAAACATGTACTATAAAGACATTTCATATGAAAATTACAATCTATGCATAAAAACTAATTTAATACTAGATTATTGATTCTCCTCATGAGGATATTGATGCATGGATGAGCTATATAATTTTGAGCCACACTTGTCATTACATGTCCATAGAATTTAATATATATTAATTAATTAATTAACAATGTGAATTATTATTAAATATCTATATATAGTAAATTATATTGATTTATCAATATTTCCACAGATAAAAAAATAACATTCATTGTAGAAATCAATATATAGATATGATATACAATTTATGAAATAAACATATCCTTGATAACTAATATGCATGTACCCGAGTGGTAGTGGTTCCTACATGGAATCTAAAATATCCAAGATCAAATCTAGGTGTAGGTAAATTTCTAGGTTATTATAGTAGTGAAGTTTTAGTAACTCTAGAAGTTATTGTGTAGTACTATATCAGCTAATACTATTCATTTGATTTGGGATTTTGGGCCACCGGTTTGGGACTATAAGTCTTAGGGCCTTCAGGCCACCAAAGGCCTTAGGGTTATTGGGCCATCAAGCCTCCAAGGGTCTTAGGGTCACATGGAATTTCGGCCACAAAATACCATAATGTAGCCTGGGTAGGCCACCCAAGAGTAGGACTAAAAAAGGATTCCAAGAAAGTAGAAACCAACAAACAGAGATAACCAGATTGGAAGAATGAGAGGGTATGCAAACATCGATCAATACCAGGAACTGTGGAGATCATGGAGAAATGATATCTGATCAGTAATTAGATTTGGGGATATAAGTGCCTTCAATTATGCAGATGATGGGGAGGGGCAGTTCAAGTGTAGCTTGGCTGTTTTTTTAGGTTATGTATTGGACATTTTGTATATGTGCATTTGGTTCATGTACTTGGCCTTATGCTAGTAGGCCTACGGGTCATGTAAGGGTTCCATGTGAACCATGTTAAAAGGGAGATTATCCAAAATAAAAAATCAAGTCATTTAAGCCATTCATATATGATAAATATTATATATATTTAGAAGAAATTTAATGTCCAGTGATCACATGAAAGTAAATATTACAAGGGATAGTTAAGGAATACAAAAATAGATTATAAAAGTGAATGTAAATAATTAACTTGGTCAAAATGATCATAATATATATATATACATATATAAATAAAAATTATGCTATAGATACAACATATCATCATTTTACTGTAAGTAAAAAAGGGGTTCTGTAATCAATGAATATAAATATCATAAAAATAATATTAAAAAGAATTCATGAGTGAAATATCCTATTATTTTGAAAATATTTTTTTGAACTAAAAGGTAAACATATTTTTTCAAAATAATTTTGATTCAGAATAATATTTTGGACATGAAATTTAATAATAAATAAATTTAGTGATTGTGAGGAGATGAAATTTCATACATTTTGTACATGTAAAAACAAAGATCCATCTCACATTTTCTGTAGATGTGAAACCATAATTGTTTCAAAAATACTTATAGAGTCCATTAAAAAAATGTTGTAATCATTAAAAAATATCATTTTTTAATGAATTTTTAATATATTTAAAACCATTTTTTATTTTTTTTAATAAAACTATGATTTAGATGAAATATGATTTTCGACAAAAGAGAGATATAAGGACAGAATTTATTATAAACTTTTTCCCATTCATTTTAATTACTAAACAGTAGAAAAAAGAGTACTATTATATGATAAAATCCTGGAAACCCAAAGGTGAAGAAAAATGAAATTAATTATTAAAAAAAATTCATATATTATTTATCAAATTAAATTCATGTATAAATAATACCAATAAAAATTATATTGTTAAATAAATCATTTCAAATATCATAAAATTGATGTGAGAATTAATCAATAAACAAATAACATGTATCCAATTTATAACCATATAAAAAATATAAAATAAATAATGATTTAGAAAATATTCATCACACACATAATAAAAAAATGTTAATGAAAATGATGAAGTAATATAACTCAATAAAATGAAATCGAGTTATTTAATTCTTTACCACCTGGTAAATTTCATGTAAATTCTACTTGGATGAAATAAATCAAATTTAAACATAAAATACCATTTTATATGAATGAATCATGATATTAAATGCAAAAAATAGTATATAAAACATATAAAATAAGTTATTTTCATAAAAATACAATATCCCTCAATGAAGGGAAATTGGGATGATGACCATTACCTTACAATTCCTTCTAGATAAACATGGTTTAATATAAATTATTATGGTTTTATGATTTTTATTAATTTATAAAAGAATCATATTCATATTTATAATATTAAATATTATTATCTTATAATATATTATCACCTATTGGTTAATGATCATTCATTATTTTCATTGTTTTGGGTGTTAATTGCATTGAATTCTCATGTGTGTTTTGTTATGAATGATCTAATTACTGAAAATATTATATAGTTAGATCATATTAATAAAGATATTAATGTTATAAATAAATTGTTTTATAATTATATTTAATATTAGAATTATTATTGAAATTTGAACATTCAGAATGGGTGTTATCACTGCATGGAGATGTTAGGTCGCACATACACACAAGCGACGATATCATTTGCTTAATGGATGAATGAGTAAAAAAATAATTGAAATATTAATTTAAAAAATTCAATATGATTTCATATATATCACATATTTTCATTAAATTTATCTATATTTTATTCTTTTTCAATTGTACATGAAAAATGAATCCCATCACATCCCGAGTGTCCACCATACAGACGAGCGCCATTATCATATTTTAAATTATATGAAATGTAAGAAGGTATATGTGATATATAATTCATAAATTATTATTATTTAATTAATATTAATTATATATATAAAAATATATATTAAATCCATCATTATATAAATTTGTGAGACGCATTGATGGAAAATAAGTAACAAAGATTCGTGATGTGGTAGTATTCCATATACATGATTGACGATTTTGATTCCCATTTGATAGAAGATGATAAGAATATAGTGCATTACCTTAACATAAAAAATTATTAGAATATGTCAGATATTGAGTTTATTTTAAAAACACAGTTTAATAACATTTAAATGAGGTTGTAGTATAAAAAAATAAATGTTTTTGTTTTAGAACATTATTTCTCCTTTGAACAATTTCTATAGGTTTTCATAAAATATTTCCTAGGATAGATTTATGATAAATAATATTTCTATAGAATATTTTTAATTGAGTAATTAAGTGATTTGGGAAGTTATTTATTGAAAACAATTCTTTTTTTGTGTGAATAAGAGATTATAGGGGGTTTCCTTTTATAAGCGTGGGAGAGGAAACACATGGAATTTTTGAAAAGATCCAATTACACCCACTTATTAGTCATTCCAAATGCCTAATAAATGGTTTATCCCAAATCATAAAACGGGATTTTCTATATATATCTAAATAAAATTTGTGTTGGAAATTTTATTACATTATTTTAGCCTTTATTGTTTTTGATTAACCCCCCTGTAAATCAGTTTCTACCATAACAACGGTAATTAATTTTAAATTGTTTTAAAATACATAATAATATAAAATTACATCTACATTATTAGAAAATATATAATATTTTATATTCAAATACATAATATATTTGTCAAAATGAAATTAATAGCAAAGATAAAATCTAATTTAAAATTATACCTTCACAATTAATGAGAAAACGAGTTTCTAAAGAGGAAATTCCCTTAATTATATAACATTTTAGTATAAAATCTAAAACATAAATTGCTTCCAATGACCAAAATTAGATAAATTTTAATATAATTACACTAAAATTACTTTAAAACTGATTTAAAAAATAATTTATTATTTTTAATTACTTAAATAAAAAATAAATTTCCAATAAAAATCAATAGTTATATTATTTATGAAAAAAGAATAATTTCATAACAATACACAAAATTCATCTAAAAATAATTTATATATGATTATTTAAATAATTATGTTTATGTTTTAAAATAAATTTTCTAAAATTGGTAAAAACTAATATTAAATTAGGTGCATTAAGCCCGACTAAACCATATTTAAGAAAAAGATACAATATTTCAGAAAACACTTATTTGTTATCGATGTGTTTTCTATTTTTATTTATAATAAATATATAACAAATGATTTTGATTATAATTTTTTAAGCAATATAATTTTCATAATTTATTTAGTACTAATTACACCTTCCAACTTAATTTCTACCTCATAACTGACACATTTTAAATAATATTATTTTAATAGAGTATTGTGTTTTTTTAATCATGGTGTTTCATGCAACGTAAGCTATCAAAGAGATTGAATTTGTTTGAAATGAAATATATCATAATTTCATGATGTGTTATATTCTATTTATATATTTGTGGTTCTTTTTATATATATTATTGAACAAGATTTTATAATTTTAAAATCAATTTGTGTTACATTATCCTACGATTTAATAAATTGTATCCTAAAAAATTAATCATTATGTATGTAATAAAGGGTTTGATATATGGAAATATGATTGTTGAAAAATCAACATCATGAAAGTGTTAATAAAAAATAATATTGATAATAGAGAAAAAAAAATAAAAATGTCATCTATAATATCACATAATAAGGTTTCCATAAAAAAGAATGATGGTGGGAAGGGGAGATATAAAAATAGAAGAAAAGTGAAAATAATTATATAGAGGGATATAGGCCGTTAATAACAATAATGTAAATGATAAATAAAAAGTTAAGGGCCTAATAAAAACAACTCTAGGATGATTTAAAAGGTCATTTGATTCATTGGATATGAATGTAATAGGATATCATTTTTATTTCAATATCCCATTGATAATTTTTATAAATTAATTTATAATATATGAATATATTGAAAAATAATTACATGATATATTTCAATTTTATAAGCACAATTTAATCATTTAGTTATTCCTCAATCAATTTCCAATTAATCACTTACAGTATGAAATTAATATCCAAAAATTAATTATTTATTACAATGCACTAAAATTAACTTTTAATAGATCATAAGAGTTATAAATGAGTGAAATGTATTTTTATATGTATCTAGCTATTTTCAAAAAACAACATGGTTAACAAAACTTATCAAATATAATACATTAATATATAAACCTAAATAGTAACACCACTAGCTCATCATTAATATTTATTCATAAAATAGTTTATATAAAATGAATGGAATATTAATATGAAAATCACATAAGCTAGTGGTAGGAATTAAACCCATATAACGATTCATTTATGGTTTCAAGCCCCACATTCTTTCTAGATACAATGGGTGTTCACCCAGCATGTGGGTTGTTATTTTTCTAAAACCATATTAATAAAATTCCTATAACATTCCCTAATTTTAATAACCTATAATAACCGTAGGGTCAAAGATAAGATAAATCCTAATAATTACTAATACCATTGATCAAATTCCTAAAATTGTATGGGAATTATTCCTTAAATAAATTTTTCACTAAAATATAAAATAAACAAATCGGTATTATTTCAATAAATGTCTCCAAAAAATTACATAATCTTAATAGAACCCCATCACATAAAACCTAAAAATGGGGGTTTTGGACACATATCTTATGGTTAATGTTATTATTATAAACCCATGATGATATCCATAAGACATACTTTAATGAATATGTATATTATTCAATTATTTTAAATAATCTTAAAATTTTTTATGAAAAATAACATTGGTAAACATAATTCTACAATATAATTCTCGAATCCAAGTATATAAATACTTTAGTTGTTTTATTTCAACATAGGTCCATCCTTGTTCTAGGGGATAACCTTTAGAAGTGGGAATCAACTCAGATAATTCCCATCATCCCTACATTTAAAACAATAAACTATAATTGTATCCCTTGGATGATATTTATTTCCATCCATTATACAATTCATTTTTTCATAGAAAATTAAATAATTTATTCCTTTATTTTCTACACATAAAACATTTTCTCATTCCTTTGAGACATAATAGGTTATATCTATTCCATTAATTTTCATTATATATTAAAATCCTTTATAATGTGTTTTAAATAAAATGGGAATTATCCAAGAAATATACAGTAAGGACTGGTCCTTAAAAAATATATATTCTAGTTATATTAAAATAGAATTATATTTATTTCATTCCCAATGATGTTTTACATTTATAGTTTTAGAGAAATAATAAAAATCATATAGATAAAACTGATAAATTAAAACAATACTCTTATACTTAGTGTCTATTTTATTCACTAAATGAAACCCTTTTAAAATTAATCATGTTTTCTATTCATGTAATATATTTATATTTTTCCCCTTGTTCTTTTCCTTGACTCAATTATCCATTAAAATATAAGAAGGTAACCTGGGACATCATTTTCCAAATCATACTTTCAAATGGAGTAACCAATATATCCAATATTAAACTCTAATGTACCTAATTTAGTGGAGTTTGTCACATATCCACCCATGCTTGGTTTATAACGAAGTCACCTGTTATTGGATTATTATATAACCACCATCATTGGTGTATCACGTAGCCACCCATCATTGAATTGTCACATAACCACCCTACATTGGTTTATCATGTAACAATTGATCATTGGTTTATCATTTCACCACCGATCATTCTAATCAATTATGAATAACTATAACATAAATATAAATGATGAATGATTTCATTTTAAAAACAATATTTGAAGAAAATGATCTTTTTATTATGAAATATCTCACTAAAAAACTATACACATACCAAGAAATAAATTTCATTTTAATGTAACTATATACACATATATTTTATGATTCAAAATATTAATGTTACATGACAACAAAAAAAATTATCTCATGCAATATAATTTAAAAAACATTCCTTCCACATTTTTTTGGACAAGTCAAAAAACACTTATAAACAAATTACAAAACAAATAACATCAAAATATTTTTTAAAAAGTGAAACATGAGTGAAAATGAATTTAAACTATCATAATATAATATTAAAACATTTTTGGAATCAATTTAATAAAAAAAGGAAATAGAAAAAAATAGAGTGTTATGGAAATTTTTTAAAATTATAATTTTAAAAGAATGTCACATGTAAATATCTTCTCAAATAAATGAGAATTAATAAAATGAATTAAATATGTGTATCTTATGTAAATACATATAAAAAAGTGTGAATAACAAATATATATTTATATTTAATTTCACATAGGTGATTAGAATGAAATAATCAAGAAGTATATGTTTAATCCAAAGAATGTAAATTGGGTTAATAAATCCCTTACCTCACATATTAATTTTATGAAAAGTGTTAAAACGTTATATAAAATGGTTTAAATAATGTAATACACAAATTAAAAAATAATAATAATATTTATACTCTTTTAAATGATGATTTTATAATGTCTGATGACCCATTTATTAATAATATTTCATTATTTTCATGGTTTCAAGTGTTTTTGTTTAATGGTTTCATGATTAGTTCATTTGTGTATAATTAAGGTTCTTCTTGTAAAATGGGATTAAAACTCTAGAAGTGGATTAGAATAGTATTATTGATCTTAAAAAAGTATAAATGTCCTCTTATATCATGTTTATTTCTTAAATTATAATTATTCATTAGATAAACCATTAATAATAAACGGGGAGTTAATTTTTGTGGTGTTTCCAAACATAACGAATTAGTTTTGTTTTATTAAATATTATGTGTATATATTTGTTAAAGAAAATTAAATTAGTTATAAAAAAACAATTAAAATATTATTTAACCATAATAATATTTTTATGACCATCTGTGAAGAATGTAATGGAAAATTAATAATCATTATTCACAGAGACGTTAAAACTCCATAATTTGGATAATAGTTTCATTATTTTGAATAAATAGAGATGAGAAATGAAATTTATATAATGTATTCCATTTTAAAAAAAAACTCCATTATATACCTGAATATTTAGTTATCATTCATTGATGGATGAAGTATATGATTATAAAATAGAAGAATAAATGAAAATAAATATGTACTTTAATAAAATTGCCTCTTTAATATCACCACTTTGAGAAAAAATTGAGGACCTTGGATTTGGAAATTTAGTGGAACCAGTATCACTTGTAAATGGGGATTGTGATTAAGATAGGGGTTTCTGATATTTTATGAGCTTAAAGGATTATGAGTCAAATGGGGTGGTGATTTGTTGTATTTATACTTGAGGAGAGGTGGGTTTAATGGAATAAAATAATTATTTTTTTATATTTAAAGAAAAAAACATTGAGGTGACATTAATTTAAATGACTTTGCATGAAAATTAATGTTGCCTAAGCTTTTAAGGTCTATAAATATCTCAAAAAACAATTAAATGTTTTATTTTTATGTATTTTAATCCGTTACCCTTTTAACTTAAACCCATTTCATTTTTTACATATACATTAGTAAATAATATTTTTTTACCATAGTAAATATTCTATAAAAAAATGAAAATGAAATTGAAAACTAATTTTAACCATATAATTATGATTATTGAATCTGTTTTATATAATTAAATTAAAATAATTAAAAATTTATTTTTGAAATTAACCCCTCAAACAAAACAACCAATAAGGCTCTTAAAGTGAAAACTTCCTAATTTTGAAATGTTTTTATATCTAATTTCATGTTAAATTAAATCCAATCTCTTTAATTGGTATTATTGATGTATAATTGAAATAATAATCATATAAAACCAATTTAAAATATAATTTAAATATATAATTAAATTAGATTAAATGAAGTGTTCAATTAATATGTAGTATTTTTCCTTATTCAACAAACTATGAAACTTACAAAAAAAATAACCCCAAGGTAATTTTGATATTTTTCTTTAAAAAATGAAGTTTATATTATAAAATAAAATTCATTATAGTTTAATTTTTTTTAAAACAAGTGCGCCGTTAAAATACTACAAAATTTCCTTCAAAAAAATATAGATTTTTTACTTAATAGAGGATTTATTATTATATTAATCCTATAAAATATATTTGATGAATTTCAGTAAAATATTGAATATAATAAAAATATTTTTCATTAATATATTCTAATAATAGTTATTAATTTAATTTATTAATATAAAATATCATTATTGGCATGAAATAGTTTCTTTTTATAAAATCAAATCCTTCATATTCAATTTTTTTATTTTTTCATTTTAATTAATTGGAGACCAATGAATTCATTTTACAATTATGTTGAAACTAAATTTTAATAATTTTTTTAATCTCATATATTCCATCCATTCAAATGTCAAGGTGATAACTATCAAATTTAAATAATAATATTTAGTCATTTATTGATGCTCGATTTGGTGTATCTTGTGTGATATTTCGCATAGTGTGAAATTTTAAAATCTCAGGGTGTCACATTATCCCTACCAACTTTAATAATTTTTTCCTACAAAATTTTATATGCGGATAAAAAACTATGGGTTTGTCTATTAAAAATATTTTTTGCTGAAATCCAACATCAGAACAAGGTTTTATAAAAAATATATTTGAAATGAGAGAAAGGAAAATATAAATATCACCCAAGATAACACATAACAGGGTTATATGATGGAAATTGTTGACATAGAATAGAAAACTAACTATTAAGGTCTGGTGGAGTGTGATATAGAGTATTCTCATGAGAAAGTGAATAATAATAAACTATAAATTTGTGATGGGTGAAAAAGTCATTGATATCTCATTATGAAAAGTAAACAATTAATGTTTTTAAAAAAAAATACCATTTCTATAGTTAACGAATTATTTTACTACATAGAATTATAATATAATGAGACATAATTAAATGATAAGTATAATTCTATACAATAATTAATTTCCACCAAAATATCATGTTTTATCCAAAAGATGAGTATTCAAGATGAATTTTCATTCCTGAAGAATTAAAATAAACTCCACAAAAGTATAACAATATATTCTCACTATATTTAGGCATTAACCAAAACCAAAATTATTCGTACAAGAGAATATAATTCCAAAGAAATAATAAACCATTAAATAACAAAAAACTACTTTAGTCCCCAAAATTCAACATTAATTCCCAAAGTTCAACAATGATAATTCAATAAATAACAATCCATAAAATTCAAGAAAATTTTCCAGGAAAATATTGAAACAATAAATTTTTAATGATTTAATCACCTAGACTTCAAAGATAATTTTATCATTTGTCTCCCAAAATGACATCAATCAATCTTAATATCTCATTACAAAAATATAATTTCATAAATCATAAAATCTACAATTAAGCTACCCATTTCCTGAATCACCATATTTCTATAATAAAATAACTTATTATTCTAAAATATAATTCAACAATTATTAAAAAAATAAAATCCAATAGTATTATATTTACCTTGACCATATGGGGTTTCCATAATTGTGATCATCTTCCAAAATAACAATAATCTATTAATAAAAAATAATTTTTGAATCCCAAGGAAATATATTTGATAAAACACATATCACCAAAATCAACCTTACTCTTCATCCATTAAATAGTTTAATTAATAATAAAAAGGTACACTAGATGGGACTTCACATGGGTTAATTGTAGGAAATACACCCTTGTCACCCATTAGTTGTTGCTTCAATCCTAGTGACCCTACCAGATGCGACAGGTTGTCATTTTTATAAAATAATATATAGACATATAATCTATATAAAATTTTGAAACCATCCTTAATAATAACCTTAATATATTTTATCCTCACTGGTAATCTCATACCATTCATTTTTCATCCTAAAAATTAAGAACCATTATTTACTCAAATTTAGAGATCATATAAACCAAAAATAATTCCAATTCCATTAAACAGAGGTCCACCAAATGCAATGTAATTGTTCCTCCAATAACCTTTTTTCTATAATAAAATTAAGGGTTACATCTATGTTAATAAATTATCACCTTTTTACCACTTTTCAAAGGCATCAATTGCATATAACTAATGATTCTAAATTTATGAAAACAAAACCTATAATAGAAAAATCATTAGGTATTCCATGATTGAAAAAATATTTGAAAAAATACACTATATCAAAAATTTGATAATGCAATACATAATCACTTCATTAATTAAACTTGCTTATAATGAAATTAAACCAGGTTTGTCATCTTATTCCTTTGTACGTTATTCTTGTAATCAAAGAAATTAATTATACCCTTATAATTCATCAATATAAACCCAAATGGTTATCCATAACATTAAAATTATCTCCAAAAAAATTATAAAGAATTATTCCTTAAATAAAAATTTCATATGGTAAACATAGGTGTTAAATGTAACTCAATCTAAATAAAAGTCTCTCATAGTACTCACATTATCAAAAGAGTTTTAATACATTTAGATATTTCATCATCCTTAAATATAACATTAGACTTGAATCTGTTATATATCTATATATTAATTATTCATCATTCTTCTTAATCCCATAACCAAGCTTTTACATCTTATTTATTAATGCAGATTTCTTGTAAAAAAATACGAATCATGTATAAATATTGAAAAATTTAAAAACAAAAGCCATGAAATAAATCATACATTTCATATTTCAGTTTCCTCAACATTAATTGTAATAGAATTAAGTTTCCAAAAAATTAATCTATACCATCCTATTGATCTTATTCATGAGCCTTATTCATAGGTAATCAATGTGAATAATAACCACAGTCCCAAAAAATAAAATAATGAATTTCTAACTCGAGAAGAACTTATTTCACCTTAATAGTGTTAAATAAACTCTGTTTTTTTCTACACAATTAATGGATTTATGACCTCCTTTACCACATATAAAACATCTTGCTATTTTTTAAGATATTTTTAAAATGTTCTTATTTATATATTATTGACACATAGGTCATTGAATATATTTACCATTATTTTCATTATCACATTAACATACACATGGATTCATTTATCTTTGTTGGGATCTATTAAAAAACTCAAAAAGGTTTAAGTGGTTAATCATTACTCATAATAGCAAGTTTAGAATTAGCACAAGTGTCCTAATTAAAACCCCAAATTTTATTTGGTTTCTCAATCAGACAACCACAACATTTTATTTTAAATCCATTATAATTTTGGTTCTTGACGAATCTATCCCTTTAATAAACTAAAAAGGTTAATGTAAGCATATTAATAAAATCATAATATACCATAATATGAGGAAGATAAATAATAATATATCCTTATTCATAACATCTCAAAATCATTCAATTTATCTAAAATAACTAAGAATCTGACTACCATTCTACCCATTTTGTTTATATAAGACTAAAAACTTATGATAAATAAAATCCTAACATCTAAATTTGTCTAATCCATGTTCTAATATAAACCATAAGGAACTGAGCTTAAATAATTCAAACTATAGTTTTAGTAAACTATAAATCTCTAATTTAATTCCAAATACCTTTTAGTGTTAGAGTTTTAGAGAATTAATAAAAAAATTATGATGTAAACAAATAAATTATAAGTGAAATCTTATACTCAGTATCCATTTTTTCAACTAAAGGAATCCATTTTAAAATAAATCATGTTTTCTCTTCCTATAATATATTCACAATTTCCCCCTTGTTCTTATCATTGTCTCTATTCTACCTTAAATCCAGTGAAAAACATTTTAGAATTCTAGATGATAAAAAAATCATAGTAAGTGTCACAAAATATGATAAAATGTTACTACGAAGAAAATCCATAAAGAAATTTCATAAAAACAATCATTGTTATATCAAAAATGAAATAAAATTTTCAAAAAGTTGAATATCTTAATTTTTTAAAATCGGTCGATTTTTATATAAACACATTAACACGGATCTCAAATATAAGTAGGTGACTTGGGAAATAATTTTCTAAATCACTCTTAAAAATAGAGAAATGAATATCATTAACCCACAACTCTGTATCAAAAGAATTGGAGGTTATCACATAACCACCCATGCTTGGCTAATTATGGAACCACCCTTCATTGGTTTATCATGTAACCATCCTTCATTGGTTTATAATGTAAACAACTATCATGGTGTTATCAAATAACCACTTATTATTGGTTTATCATGTTACCACCTATAATTTATTTATCATGTAACCACCCATCATTATAAATAATTCCCAAGAACCCTATCATAAACATAAATCATGAATGATAGCATCATAAAAACAATATTTTATGAAAACGAACTTTTGATTTTGAATTCACTCATTAAAAAAAACATTGCACATATAAGGAAAAAATTTCATTAAAAGTAACTATATTAAATTTTAAGGTAATAACCAAAATATTAACGTGGAATAATGGAGGGTAAATCTTCTCATACCATATATGGTAAAAAACCATTCCTTCTATATTTTTGTCAGATAAGTTAATTAAACTCTTTTAGAAAATAAAAACAATACTTTCAAATTTTTTTTTAAAAGGCAAACATGAGTAAAAATGACTTCAAAAAATAAAAATGTGACAATAGATTTTTTTTGAATAAATTAAAAAAAAACAAGGACATTAAAGAAAAATATAGTTTTATATAAACTTTTTATAAATATAATTTTTTAATGAAAACCTTTTATAAATATCATCTCGATGAAATGAGAATTAGTAAAATGAATAAAATATGCATATCCTCTATAAATAAAAATAAAACAAGAGTAAAAAAAACCTAATATATTTAAAATTATTTCCACACAATTTCTTATCAATACATAATCATGATTTGTATGTTTAATGCAGTTAATGGAAATTGGGTTAAGAAATCCCTTACCTCACGTTTGACTTTCTTCAAAAGTTGTCAAAACGATTGTATAAAAGTTTAAATAATGTTATTAACTCATTAAAGAACTATATTAATATTTTTAATATCTTATATTATGATTTTTTAACATCTTATGACCCATTTAATAGTAATATTTCAATATATTCATTGTTTTGGGTACGTTTGTTTCATGGTTTCATTACTCGTTCATTTGTGTTTAATTATGGATGTTCTCATAAAATGGGATTAAGACACCAAAAGTGGAATTTAAAAGTATTAATGAACATAAATACGTATTAATGGTCCAAAATATCATTTTTATTTCTTAAATTAGAATGATTCATTAGAAAAAATAGCAATGATAAATGTTTAGTTTATTTAGGTGATTTTTCCGAACATCACAAACTAGTTTTGTTTTTTAATATTATGTTAATATATTATTTAATGAAAATAAAATAGGTTAAAATATACCATTAAAAATATTATTTAAATATAATTGTATTTTTATTACAATCCATCAAATTGGTAATGTAAAACAAATAATAATTATTCACAAAGATATTAAAAAACCATAACATGGATAATAGTTTCGTTGTTTTGAATAATTGGAGATGAAAAAATGGATATAAAATATTAAATTATAAAAATAACAGTCTAGTATATTATTTATAATGGATTTATAATTCAATGATGGATGAAATTGCTGAGGAGAAAAATGGAGAAGAAAATAAAATAGGGGAGGTACTTTGAGAAAATTACTTCTTGAATATAACCTCCTCGAGAGACCCTTGAGGACCTTGGATTTGATATTTTGGAGAGACCAGAGGCACTTATACATGGAGAGTATTAGTAGGATATGGTTTGGAATATACTTTAGGACCCTAAATCCTTTTGAGTCAAATGGGGTAGTGATCAATGGTATTTATATTTGAGGAGAGGCGGATTTAAGTGATTAACATAATGATTATTTTATAATAAAGACAATCGTATTAATATGGAATTAAATTAAAAGATTTTTTTTGCTAATTAATATTTAAGAGTATGTTTAGGGTCAAGATATAATTAATCTCAACATTTAATTTAGTAGTTTTTAGGTATTTTAAACCATTAACCCTTTAAATTTATCCTATTTCATTTTTTACCTATACTATAGTAAATATTTTTTAGCATGGTAAATTTTTTATAATTAAAAAATAAATTCACATAAATATTAATTCAGAACTTATGATTCCAAATATTATATCCATTTTACATAATTAAATAAAAATTATTGGAGTAATTATATTTAAAATTAATCTGTTAGATAAAATGAAAAAGTGGGGTTTTAAAGTGAAAACATCAAAATATCAAAAATATTTTATATCCAATTTCAAAATAAAATTTATTAAAATGACCTAAATTAGTCAGATTTATGTATTATTTAAATATTTATAATTTAAAACATATTTAAAATATTATATAACTCTATAATTTAATTTGATGAAAAAACTTTTTTCAAATAAATGAAGTATTTTTTTACTGTTCAACAAAAATGAAACTTATCAAAAAATAAAACAATTCACTCTAATTAAACATTGATATTAAAAATTAAAAAATAGAGTTAATGTTTTCATATAAAATTCAAAAAAAAAATACAAAATTTAGTTTTAAAATAAGATCACTATCAAAATGTGGAAAAATTACCTTTTATAAAAGTACATATTTAATGCTTAAAAGAGGATTTGTTCTTATCTTAATCCTATAAAACATAATGTATGATTTTAAAAACATTTTTCATGAATATATAACATATAAATGTCATTAATAACATTTACTAATAGCCATTAATTTAACTCATCATGATAAAATGTCATTATGGGAAAAAATAATTTCTTTTTATAAAAGCACATCCTTTATACTAAATTGGTTTTTATTTTAATTTTAAATGATTGGAAACCCCTGAATTAATTTTCTAAATATATTTAAACTAAAGTTTGATAAATTGGTTAATCTCATTACTTCCCTCCATTCCAATGGCCTGGTGATAACTATCACATTTGAATAATAATATTTACTTCTTTTTAATCTCGATGTGGCGTATCTTCAATGATATTGTGAATAGTATTTCATTTTATAATTTCAGGGTGTAACATATACCATGGTAGTGTCAAAATTAGTGCAAATTAATGCCTATTTTCTTTTACCATGTAACACTTGTATCAATCTTGATAAACTTATTTTAGTGTTATTACCCCTAAGTACATCTCTTCTTGATCCATGTCCACTTATAGTATCCAAAAAATGTATTTCAAGGAAAAAAATACTTTTAACCTTAAAAAACACATTATGATATTTTAATATACATATACTCAAATAATATCATATGTTTAGGTTCTTTAATATATAAATTACTTAATATAGTTCCCAATTAATCCTTTAAAATTTCTCAAATATCAACTATAATGGCCATATCACCAGTAGCTCAGAGTCAATGACTACTTTTCTACATTGGTATAAGATACAAAAAATTATGCATTGAAGGGAAATATAGTTTAGTTGTATTTATATAATATATAAATAAATGATTCTTATATTAAATATTAATACATATATTGCAACATTATTTTTTTCAAGAATATATTTATTCCCTCTAGAACATTATTTCATATCAATGATAGTACACATCCTAGATTCCTATTAAAGGAAAAAAATAAGGGTGATATTATATTATCAGTAATATTTATGTTTACTATAATATATCATTAGTAAATGAAGAATATTCAATATGTATTAATAATTATTTAATGTAAAATATTTAAAAAAACATTCCATTTAATCATTAACTTAAAAATCCTTATAATATAAGGAATAATCAATATTTTATATTAAATAAATGAACCCACGTTCCATTTGAAAAACATGAATATCATGTATAGATAATGAATTATAAATATTTGAAAAAAAATAATTGAACACATATTTCATTTAAAGAACATGAATATCATTAATAGATAAAGAATAATCAATATGGAATGTTAAAAAAACACACATTACATTTAAATAACACTACTATCATTAATTGATATGGTGTTACCAATTGGTAAGGTAAATAACTATAAAAAACTATTTAATCAATAAATTTGAAAGAAATTTATCCCAAGATAGTATCATTTTGAAAATGTTATTGATAATAACATGTTAATTCTTCATGAAGGAAAGTTTTAATTATTGGATATCATGATATCAGAAATGATGTTACATACACTCTCAAGACTATTCGTAAGAGTGTTTAGAACTAGGTTTATAAACCCATTTAATAATATATTATTTATTCACCTCATAAGAATATTGATACATCAAGTGGATAAATAATTTTAGGCCCACATATCACTCCATGTCCAAATCATTAATCAAATATTGAATAATAAATTTAATATAGGAATAATGTTCCTTATCATCAATTATTAATATTGAGTAAATTTCACACATTTATCAATATTATATAGATAAAAAATAACATTCAATATAGAAAACCATATGTCGATATCATATGAATTTTATGGAATATACATATCCATGATAACTAATATGGATATTTAGGGGAAGTTTATCATCAAACGATCAAAAGAAAGTGAATATTTTAATGGAATGTTAATGACTATAGAAATTAATCAGGAAATCGAATGTCAACAACGTCCGTGATAAAAATTACCATAAAAAATCCATATAATGAATAATGATGGTATTAATAAAACATATACATAGTGAATTTTAAGGAAATAAAGGGTTTTTATTGATGAATATAAATATAATAAAAATATCTTTAAAAACATTCTTGAGGGAAATACCCTTTTCCATTTGAAAATATATTTTTTAAAAATAAATGTTCACAAAATATTTTTAGATTAATTTTATAAAAAACAATATTTAAAATATATAAGTTATAATTTAGAACATTCAGTGGTCATGAAGGCACAAAATTTCATACATTAAATACACATGAAATAAAATATTCTTTTAACATTTTCTGTAAAATCCAAACGTCACCTGTTTGGAAAAAACCTAAATATTCCTTTTAAAACAATTCATAAAAATTAATAAAATGGGCAAACCTATGTTAAATAAATCATTTTTAAATGGATATTTTTTTTAAACCTTTTGTAAAAATCATTGATTTTGAGGAAAAAATATTTTTGATGTAAGTGATATATCAATTACAATTTTATTAAAAACATTCTATTATTCATTTTAATTATCAAGGGGTTAAAAAATTCTTCCATTACATGAAATCATAACTAATATATGTATTATAAAAAAATTTAAGGGTTTTATTATAAAATTATTAAATAATCTTCTTTAATGGAAATTAAATTATCAATAATCCCAATTGAAATGAAAATGTGAAATAAACCATTAAATCATAACATTATGTGAAAATTAATCAATGAATAAATTATGTGTATAAAAACTAAATCAACATAATAAAAGTTGAAATATATAATAATTTAGTAAAATTTCATTAAAATCATAATCTAATACTTTTAAATATAATGAAGAAGAAATATAACCTAATTAACGGAAACTGAGTTTTGAAATCCTTTACAATTTGGTAATTTTAATGTAAATTTTACTTTGGAAGAAAAAAATTAAAATTGAAAAATTAAATAAAATAAATTATGAATTAATAAATATATTAAATTTCAAATTCTTATTATATACTCCATATTGAATAAATTAGGAACATATCATTACAATATATTATTCAATGAAGGGAAAATAAGACGAAGTCCCTTACCTCACACATAATTCTGGTAGAACATTCTTAAAAATATATTATGGTGGATTAAATAATTTTATTAATTAATAAATGATTCATATTAATATTTATAATTTTATATATTATCCACTTATAACATATTATCCCCCCTTTGATAATGATAATTGATTATTTTCATTGTTACAGCTGTTAATTGCCTAGTTTTCTAATCTATGTTTTGTCATTAATGTTATGTTTTTTTCACATATTATATAGATCCATAATATCCATAGTCATATTAATATTATATAAATATATTATATAAATTATTATAATAATTATTTAAATTTTAACATGGGTAATTGATCACATCATTTCACAAAGATTGTCGGTCGTATGTATGCATGTGCGACATTATCATTTACATAATGGGAGAAAGCATAAGGTAATAGGTGATATATTAATTTTCAATAATAAATATAATTTCACATATATCCCATATATTCACTATACTTACCCTTATTAAATTACATGTATTGAGTAAGTGAAAAACAAATCACATCTCTTCACAAGGTGATAGTTTACTATACACACGAGTGATGTTATCATATTTTAAATAGCATGGAATGTATGTATGTATATGTGATATTATATAATTATAGGTATATTAATACAATAAATATTATATTTACATATACATTAAATACATAAATATATAAAATCCTGAGATGTGTTGATGGAAAATGAATAACATTGGTTCACGAGGCGGTAGTACACCATACAAACGATCTACTATTTCATTTCACATTTATTAGAAGAAGAGAATGATATAGGTCATGAACATAAAATCATTATGAATTAATTAATTTAATATGTGGAGGATATTAAATAATTATGTTTTTATAATATTTCTAGTAGGAGAAAGAGGAAACAAAATGGAAAATCTTGTTTTAGAACATTACCTCTTAGAAAATATTTATTGGGGTTGGACTAAAATCCTTTAAAGGTCATAATTATGATAGAAATAAGGGAACATGGATTATTATATTGGAATAATAAAGTTATTGTTTCATTTCATTTCTTAACCTAATGGATTTTTATGTTTGATGAGGGGATGAGAGGTGGTGTCGACTTATATTTGTGGGAGAGAACACACATTGAATTTTTGAAAAGATTAAATTTTCCAATGTTTTTATCATAAAAAAGTAAATAAGATGATTAATTTTCATAATATGTAGGTTATAAGTTCTATATATGGATATCCAATGGGTTTTGGACATGTTGGTGGGTAATTTTAACCCATATATTTTAGTTTATCTTCGGTAAATCAGTTTTTTCCTTCACCGATGTAATTCATATTTACTACATATACTATTCATAATGGTTAACAATTATGATTAACATCAAATATAATATAATTTTTTATTTTTTAAAATATGTAATCTAGTTTTCCAAATTTAATTAATATATTTATATGAATCCAATTTCTAATTACCCATGCAGATGTAGTGACAAAGCGAGTTTCTAAAGAAAACTTTCTCTTAAGTGTATAATCTATTGATATCAGAATTATATATGAAGTTCATTAAAATTTAATAAATTAGTTAATATTTTTTATTACCTAACTATTTTACTTTAAAAACAATTTAAAATATAATTTATCTTTTTATTTTTTTTAAATATAATTTATGTTTAAAAAAAATCAGTATTTTTCCTTATTTACAAAAAAATGAAAAAATATCAGAAAAATAACAAAACATCACCCTAAGATAATTTTTCTTGATGATTTCAAGAATTATATATATTTTTTAAAATAAATTTTATATAATTATTAAAAATTAATTTAAATTTGGGTGTTCATATCATGACTAAACCATCTTTTAGAAATAAATACCTCTTTTTAGAAAACACTTATTTTTCATTGAATCATTTATTATTTTTATTTTCTATTAATAGATAACAAATGAATTATTTAGGCATTTATATGCCATATAATTTCCATAATTTAGTTATTACAACTTATACCGATCAACATAACTGGTAGGTTATAACAAGAATGTTTTAAATATTAATATATTAATAGAGTACTATTTTTGTTTAAACATGGTGTTGTGTACGTGGAAATATATAAAAAAGATTGAATTATTTTAAAAATATATAATGTAAATTCCAAAGGTGTTATAATACATTATTATCACTGTGTTTTGTTTTGTAAATGTTATAAAACATGCTATTTCCCTTAAAAAATCATAGGTTGGGACAAGAATATATTTCAACACATTACAAAAACAACAAAACCATGTATAAAAAACATTTAATGTACCATTTTAAACAGAATTTAATAGAATCCACCATCACTACATCAAAAAAATTAAAATCATATAAATATTTATACAACCATGAATATTCTAATAATACCATTTATGTCTTTCATTCATAACATTACATACTTTTTCAATATAATAAATCATGTTATCGACTTAATGCCTTATTAATAATAAGATAATTTTGAAAAACCCATTCAATTTTTTATTTGTAACAACAAAATAATTAATTCATATATTCTTCCTATTACTAGATCATTAATTTTATCTAGTAATAAAATAATATTAAATATAATATCTATTTTTTAACCATTATATATTTATATAATTATGATTAAAATTAATCCTACACTTTTGGGAGACAAAGAAATACACCCAATTAAGCGTACCATTCTTATGAATTTCATAATACTAGAAAAACAACTATAATACACCCCAAATACACAATTTTTTTCCACCTCATTATTTTTGATGGAATTATGTTTGGGGTGTTTCAAGGATAGTTGACATGGCTCTGTCATAATATTTTGAGTTAGGTAAGACCTTTAAAAATACAATAGATCACTATGATATTACCAAAGAAACATTTCAATGTGTAATGGTTGAGAGGGTGGGAGGTTGGTCTCATCTACACATAACTGGTATGAATTATTTCATATTCTAGGACTCTCTCATTTATTTAATACATAGTCATAAATCCATCCAAAATTCTTTTATGGGACATGTTTACTTTGTTCTAAATATTTTCCAGTATCATGCAATACTATGAAAATCTATGAATAGTAGAGTATTTCCATCACTGTGGATAACTATATGTATTAATGGTTCTTGATATATGGTTCTGTTTTTGACAGACCTTCTCCATATTTCCATTATTGATTAATTATGCTACTTGGTTATTCAAAACTATGGTTTAACTCTACACATTTTCTAATTATATAGTGTATTTATATCTTGGATGGATACTAGATTCCATTTAATTGGGAACATTTCCATGAGAATAGATAATATAATATACTTTTAAATGAAATCAGAATCCATTTATTTCAAGGTAAAATAATGGGACATTTCATACATTTTAATGAAGTGTGATAATAACTAATTCTAGTTAGTTTATATTCATGTGGAGCGGAATTCTATGAGGAAGTATCCTTGAGAGTTTTGATGTGGAAAATTAGGATGATATAACATTTTTGGACATCCATAAAGGGAATATATATTAGTGGGAATAGGTTGGTTTCAAAGGAAATGTAACTGTTCTTACTATGGGATTATTTTGGATAGATGAAATACAGACCATTGAGAAAAATAAGGATTCATTTAGAATATTGGTTAATAATGGATTTATTTTTATTCATAGTGATAATGTGGACCTCCATGTGGGGAATAGATTTATCAAGAGTATGCATATTTTACTGAATAATTCATAGAAAATATCTCCCTTGTTAACAGAAATGTGGTCTTAGAAGTAATACGGTCCAATGAGTATGGATGTCCAATATATAGAGGATACTCCCAAGTAAGTAAGGATGTAGATATTTTCATAAGAAATATGGAACAATTTGGATGTTTGTGTAGGGATTTTGTGTTTGTTTTTTACTTTATATGGGCATCCAATATATCCATGTTAGTATGAATTAGGGCCCATAGAGATTGGATGCACAGTTTAGGGTCATATGATAGGAACATACGAAGAAGATTAATGATATATGGAAATGATATTTGTGTCACAAAAGAGTGAAAATGGTGGACTAAATAATGATACAGTCATGAAAATGAAATTAACATTCTAGATATCCAATCCCATTTGAATAGTAATTAGTGTGAGAAATAATATATAATGGATGAAAAATCATAGTGCATGAATGGGTTGATGAAACGTGGACCTCCAAATATGTTTTCATGGAGGGAAGGTCACCCTTTTATGGTCTTGGGTCATACACATTTGGAAATACCATTTTTATATGTCTCATTGATGTTTTTAAATATAATTTCATTATTGAGGGTATGAAGGATGAGATTTAATTCTTAAGGGGATGAACCATATATATGAACAAGGCTTTTTTATATTTTTTCTCGATGAATGGATTTGAGACCCATTGATAGTATGTATATATATATAAGATTTCTTGGGGAATGTATTATGTATCACCCATAGTTTTAGGTAGAAAAAGTTATTTATGTATTTTATGTATATATATTATTCTGGTTATGTTTCACTAGGATACTAGGGGTTTCAAAAAAAATTGTATGATTTTATGGAGATTCACTATTTGATCACAGTTAATAGAAACCATGAAATAACTCAAGGAAACCATTCAAGGAAAACACTGGTCATTGGTAAAAAGCACGATTGCACACAATTTGTCCAATACAAGAAGTTTATTAGGAGAGACCATCAAATTTTGGACTTATGGTAATAACATGGTTGGTGCATACTTTCTCAAACTGTGAGAGTCAATAGTTAGAGGTTTGGTTTGAGATAGTAGCTCGTTTATGGTTAGTGCATGATTTTCCTAAGCATACACCTTAACTGTGAATAATGAAAATTTTGATTCAAAAATTGTTGATATACTTATATATAAATACTTAATCACTAGTTTTTACCAAATAATCCCTAAACATGAATTCAATTTATTCCAAAGGCTCAAGAGGTGATTCCCATTGACCAGAGAGAAATCTATATGTTCACTAAAGTATTTGAAAGTTATAGACCCACTTATACATGATTTTTATTCATAGTTTTTCTTACATATAATCTCTTGCTTACTATCAAAATAATAAATCTAGTATATAGAGGATATGTCAATGTATTATCAATGGAATATTGATGATATATTAATTTTTTATTGAATGGATGGTGATATAATGTTGAATCTAGAAAATATAATTCTTGTGGTTGAATTTGTTATTCTATTCTTTGTTTTTTCTAATTTTTGAGAGGTAGGTGGGTTCTCTATTAACATAAAATGATTATAAATTTATGTGATTATTTAAAATTTATTAAAATTATTGAAACTGTTTTGAAAATCATTTGGTTTCTTGTGGGAAATTATTGTTTGATCTATGGTTTTGGAAATCCTAGAAATTGGATGACTTTGTTTGGAAATAGTCTATTTTTATAATTTCATAATGGTGATTTTGATTATGATTTGTTTGATTCATGTCAATTATAAATTTAAAATACTATAAATTGAAAAATTACTTAATGGAAATTTATTGAAATGATTTGGAAATAGTTTTTGGGAATGAGTTGAAAGAGTCTGATAAGGGTGGCGAAGTACCACTATAAAAGGGACTAAGTATGGAAGTGAAGTTCCACTATTAATGTTAAAACTGATATTGTGTGTGTGTGTGTGTGTTTTTGAAGTTTGTTTAGATCATACAGTGTATTCCAAATCCAAAATTTACAAATTTTTTAAACGAATTGTGATATTGTCCATTAAAATTGATTATGTTTGTTTTTTATGTATACCTTGGAAAAATTATTTTTAGATTCTTATAAAATATTTTCATCACTAAAACATTTTTATAATATTTGATATTATGTTTTAACCTATTGGAGTGGTTTGGTATGTCATTTCATAAATTTTAATTGGTTTTATTCCCACCACCTTCTTGAGCACTATGGTGCGTTTCTAGATGTTCTGTATCGAGATACATGAAATGTCATGGTATCCCAGTTCTTTAGTGACACATCTTGATACCTTGGTATGAGTGATTGAGATAATATTTTTGTAATTTTTATTTTTATTTAAATTAATTAAACCCTCTAAATTTATTATTTGATCTTATTTACAAAAATTATGGATTTATGGTGTGTTTTGTGATAAAATCTAAAAATTGGTTAATTATAGAAAGTAAGAAGTTTTTTGTAACTTTATTATTTGGAGAATAAAATTTATTATATCAATGAAATTGATATGATAATTTTTTTTCTAGGATTCCTATATTGATTGTATTCAACTTTTTATTATGGGATATGAATAGATTCAAACATCTAGGGGCCCAAATATACCATTGAAGTTAGAAAACCTTTCGAGAAGATAGTGTGGACCCCACCATCATAACTTCAATTACACTCATGATACACACCTACAATTGAAGTTATTAAACCTAGATCTAAAATTTGACTCATTCTTCTATTTTTACAACAAATTACAAGAAGTTATTCATTTATTAATGTAGCTATTAAATGATATGAATTGAAGGAAGATTCCTAGAAATTGCATCTAGAAAAAGTCACACTCAATATAAATTCCATAAAATTTTATAGGAGTGTCAATTTAATATAAAATTTGGAGGGACGATAGGAAATTCAATTTCTATAATCTTATAATAAGGGAACTTAGGGTTATTAGAATATATGGGGGACCAAATAAGATTCATCTTTTTTAAGATAAATTTTAGAGGGGAGGCTGCTACACAAATTTCTTTTCTTCTTTTATTTTTATTTTTATTATTTTTTTACATTAGTTTTATTTTAAATTAAAATTTACATTATATTATTTTAAATAAAATATATTTTATGAAAGGTTTTTTAATTTTTTTTCCCATCATCATTACAATTATTTTTCTTCCATTCCTATTTTTATTTTCTCTTCATCTCTTCATATTACCATCATGAACTCTTATAATCATGATTATGAGTAACTGACCTGAGGAATATCCCAAGGGAGCTATAATAAGATTAAATAAAAGTCAATATTTTTTTTATTTGTGTTAATTATATGGATAATTTATTGTGGGTGTAATCCTCACTATGTTTGTTTCAATTTCAACTTCTTAATCGATAATTATTTTCCCTCGATTGAGGTGTTGAATGGATGGAGTTCCTTGATATTTCTAAGTAAATTATTTATTCATAAAAAATTATACTTTGGAATGAAAAATATGATTTAGTGTGTTCACTATGTTTATTTGAAGCTGATAAATGAATGTTCTCCAAAAAAATTCCCTCTGGAGAACTTTCTCTTTCTATAATTCCATTCTGTTTATAATTTCATTATTATTTAGAATTTAATGTTAGTTTCATCTTATTTTTGAATTTAATTTATCTTATTAAATTCCATTTATTTCATAAAAAATAATTAGTTCTTGGGTGAATTAGATTAAGTAGGTTAAAAAACTAAGAAATCTTCTCACGTGAGGCGACCCTAGCCAACCATTGTGTTTCACTAGGAATATATATAAATTTACTTTTACCACTCCCTATAATAGGAAAGCATGAAAACTAAATCTATTTCAGGAAAGCCAATAATTTATTCATTTAATTATTCTATTTTCACATCTTAGATATTTTTCTCTTCTTTTTATAAGAAAATCAAAAAAAAACAAAACATTTTCTTACATGATATTTTCATATGAATTTTTTGTCAAATCAGGGAACAACAAATACTTTCAGGTAAAAGAACTAGTAATTAAAAATAATTAAGATGTGTCTCTTATATAAAATCTCTATGCACTCATTGACCAAGATAAGAATATTATAAATGTGCAAGACACTAGAATTTTATTTTAAGAACTAGCATAAATAGTTGAGAAAATCAAAATTGTTTATCAAAGAATGAAGACCAAGAAGGAATTTCTCCTAGTTTTACCCAATTTCACTAAAGACATAAAATATGTTAAGGCCCATCTCAAAAACCATCAACATCCTGGACATTTTATTAACAAGATCCAATAAGACCATTATGATCAATATTGGATTCATGATGGGGAATACTTACATACCGAACTACATGTGGGAGATTAACAAGATATGGATAAATTTTGGAATGATTATGAGGTAAAACATGATCTCCCAGATCCCTAAAATGTAGAAGAGCCAGTTTCATTACATGTTAGTCTAGCCATGGAAGAGGAGGAATCCATCTAAATGGTAGAATTTTAAGAAACTACAGAGGATCATGACTACATTCCTCCATTAACTGAGATGAAATACGAACATGCACTTACCATTGAAGAACTGAATAAACCAAAACAAACACAGGGATATATTATTTCCTTAAACTCTTTATTTTATGATTTTATTAAATTTTAATTGAGTATCACTCCTTATTATTTTGAATTTTCATATTTGGTAAATCCTCTGTTTTCCATAGAATAATATGAAGGAAATAAACTTTCACATGTTGAGGAACACATAGAGCTGCATGATTTTAATGAACATAAATTTTTGGAAGCCCATGAAGGAATACAATTAGCTAATCTATAGAAAACTAAGAAAGAGGTTGCTCAGACTGAAATGTGGAATTATGATTCACATTCATCATGTTTAAATTCTGTTGAATTAAAAATAAATTCTTAACCAACTATTGAAATTTGAATTCATGCATCCCTTATTAAGTCTGTAGTGGAAAGAAAAGTCATTTTACAAGTACAAAAAAAGGTAAGGATGTTCCATACTTAATCCTACCCCTTCCATTCAAGTGGTACCTAATTGTGAAGTGGGAGGATCTGGTGTACTCCAAACATTTATTCACCAAAATAAGAAAAGAATGGTAGATGGGAAAATAAAAATTTGGTTGTTCAATTAAACGAATACCCAACCACCATAAGGATTTTGATAATAACTGGTAATTCCCTCTGGAAGTCATAAAAATTTAGGGCCCACTTGGGGGATCATACCATGATTTATCATTACATGATTTCTAGGAATATATATTTCAAATTCAGTCTTAGGAATTAGCCCCGCATGCTGCCCACTCCCTCTTATCTTTTTGATCACAAAATAAATGATCCTTATTCTTAATTGCATAATTTTTTGAGGTTCATTAGGGCACAAGGAATCCATAAATATCCAATTAGGAAAGAGGACTAATATTTTAAAAATGTTGTTCACTTTTAATTTTTATCTTTCTAAAACGCATTACATTTTTTGAGATTTTGATTTCATTTTTAAACATAAATTGTGTTCCCATACTTAAATTCATGATTTACTTAACCTTTATAAGAGACATGAGTTTCTTATGAATCCTATGATTCCATGTTTTATATTTCAATTTTAATGGAATTTAATGAGTAAAATGGATAATTGAATGATTAAAGTAAAGCATGGATATTAATATTAGGTCTAATGATTTAAGGGAATTAGTGGATTCATGTAAATACAATTTTTATAATGTTTTAATGTTTTTAATTTTTGAAATTTATGTGAATTGATTTGTTATTATTAATCATTCCTTTAGTGATTTTCCAAAATCATATTTCCCATTCCCTAGAGGATTTCTAGACGACGCAATTAATATTTTTCTTGATAATATTTATTGAGTGATCTTGGGACATGTCATGAACCATAACATACATTTTAAATTATCAATGTTATGACTAGGAAAAAATACATTTAAAATGATTAATAAATATTTTCATAAACCAATTGACCATAAAATTCCACCTTTATGTCAATCATTTTTATCCCATAATGACCATGAATGACCATTATAGGGATGATCCATGTTTCAATCCATTTTTATCTATTACTACCCCACTCATAGTATTTTCATGTTATTTTAAATTTGGAGTGTGGGGGTAAAGGGAATCATGGTGGAATTGATGATATACATTGTAAGGAAGAAGTGTGGGAGTGCTATTTTGGGCAATGAGAAAGCAAATTTAATTCATTCATTGCACTCTATATTGTTTCACCACTCTTAAATTTTTTTAAAAAAATATAAAAATAAAAACGATGAAATAAAAATAGATTGTGACTTGGGAAAACCAAAAATTACCATTACTAGACCTATTATTTTAATCACATGCGGTTAGGTTATAGATAAGATGTTTGTTTCAAGAATAACACTCAAAAAAAGAAAAAAAATGGAAATGAAAATTATTTGGAAGAAAATTAAAGAGGATGAAAAAATCATTCGTTATGCATAATTTGATGATGACTATAAATTGTGTTTGGGGGAGTGGGAGTTGCTACCTTAAAAGAGGGAATATCCTAACAATTTTATTTTTATATCATCTATTTTACTTAATAGATAAACCTCCTCCCTAAGAATTAATTTTTAAAGCATCAAATCCTACCAACCATAAACCTCAGAGTCATTTGAAACTTTATTGAAACTAATTAATATTTTATGTGCTTTTTGTATTTACAAAATAATGAAAGTATTCACTTTACAAGACTATGGATAATGAGAATGTTCTCATGATATGAGCATAACTCCAATTTATTTGTATCATGATATATGAGTGAAAATATTCAAAAGTGACATAAATTATGACTTGGCATGTTTAATAACAATTAATTGAGAAGCCTAAATGAATAAAAGGAAAAGTTACATTATTTTTCATAGGGGAAAAGTGAAATTAATGGATTTATTGTTTATTTTAAAAATGGTAAATTAAATTTATATTTTATGTGGAAGTTGAAAATTTTATTTGACATTGAATTTTGTTTGATTTTATTGCTTTGAAATTTTAATATTAGTAACATTAGTGCCCTTTAAAATTTAATGTTGATATCTTATTCTTTAGGGAAAGCAAGATTTATGTTTAGAGGAATTAATAGAGATAATATTTTAATAATTTTTATTTTTATTTAAATTAATTAAACCCTCCAAATTTATCAATTTTAGATTATTTACAATAATTTTTCATTTATGGTGTTCTTTTTGGTAAAATGTTAATTCTGGTTAATTCTAGAAATTAAATCGTTTTTTGTAACATCAGTATTTAGAGAATAAAATTATGAATTTTGGTCAAATTGATATGATTATTTTTATAGGATTCCTAAATTCATTTTCATCAACATTGTCTTCAAGGATGTGAATTAATTAAAAAATATAAGGGCCTGAAAATATAAATAGTGCTGGAAAACCTTCCGGGTAGATAGTGTAGTCCCCACCTCGGTAACTGAAGAATAAATCAGGATAATCCCCTCCAATTGTAGTGATTCCACCTTTATATGAAAAATTAATCATGGGGGAATCTTAAAAATTAATTCTAGGGAGTTATTCATCCAGTAATGTGGCTATAGAATGATATGAATTTGAGGATAATTCTTGGAAATCTCAGCCAAAAAAAATACACACTCAATATAAATTCTATAAATTTATATAAGAACATCGATTTAATTTGAAAATTTTAGGGATGATAGAAAATTAAATTTAGATAATCCTATAATAAATTATCATGGGGAGATTATAATATATGTTGGACTAAACACGATCCATCTTTTGGAAGAAGAATTCTGGAGGGGAAGCTATGGAACTGATTTCTGTTATTAGTTTATTTTGTTTTATACTTTTTTACATTATTTGTCTTTTAAATTTAATTTTAATTTAGATTATTTAAAATAAAATATAATTCATTCATGGTTTTTTATTTTTTCCCATCTTCTTCACCCTTATATTTCTTCCATTATTTTTATTCTTTTCTTTTATTCTTCTCATATAACCATTGTGAACTCTTATACTCATGATTATGAGTAAATGAACCAAGGAATATCATGGGGGATTAATCTCACTCTTGAGCCCTAGACTATTTTTTTATCTTATTTAAGTTAATTCTAAGGATAATTTATAGTGGGTGTAATCCTCGCTGTGGTTGTCTAAATCTTAACTTCTTAATCTACAACCATTTCCCCTCGATTGAGGAGGTGGATGGAGGGTGCGCCTAGATATCTCTATGTACACATAAAATTCATAACTAGGGCAGATTGAGGCTTTTAAAAATACAATGGAGTGTGCTTACTAAGTATATTTGAAGCTGGTAAATGATGGTGCTCCCTAAAAATTCTCCAAAGAGAACTTTCTTTCTTCTCTAATTCCATTATGTTTAATATTACATGGTATTTTAGAATTGAATTTTAGTTTCATATAATTTTATCATTTATTTTATTTTATTAAATTCCATATCTTTAATAAAAAATATTATTAATTCTTAGGTGAATTAGAATATGTAGGTCAAAAAACTGAAAAATCTCATCAAGTGAGACAACCTTGGTCAACCACTATGCTACACTAGGAAAACATATAAATTTTCCTTTTTAGTTCCGTACAATAGTTGTTCATTAATGGGATTATGTATTAATAGGTTGGATTCTGTTGGTAGTTTCTTATTGGAATCTATTGGATTTTTAAACCTTTGGCTCCCTTGTTTATTTCACTTTGATTCATCATGTACTTTGATAATGTTTATTAGTTTTTTTTAATTGGATGGTACATTTGTTCTCTTACAACATATATAGGCTTGGGTTGTTAATGGTTATCTTGGATTTGATGTTTTTTTAAATAAAGGTAAAATCATCCCTTATTTTTTTATGAGGTCCTTGGAAATTAATTCCATTATTTGGTGTATTGGTGATGTCACCTAATGTTAGTAACACCACCCACATCTTCCAAATGCTATGGGTTAAGATAAGGATGTTGCAAATGTTATTAGTTTGTTTAGTCCTGGAGTTTGAAAATTATTCTTGTATAGTACTTGAGATGGGTTGGTAGTAAGGAGTATGATCATTAGAATATGAAATGTAAATAAATAAATGGAGTTTACAAGCTATATATGTTGAACATAATGTTACCACATATTTTAGGTAAATGAGTATTTTGAGAAAATACTAGGTTTATCACCACATCATCATGAATTTAGTTTATTATAATACAATGACATGAATTGATGTACTAACATCTCACTAGAAGTGTACAATAACTTTTTTGTAAGGATTTTTGATTTTTTGAAAAATAGTTTTTTAAAAAAATAGTTAAAAATTATTTGATTTTGAAAAAGCATGGTGGAATTTTTAAAAATGTTTTAAAAGTGATTTTTTGATTTTTTAAATCCTAGATGTGATATATGTGATGTGTAATATTTAAAATTTATAAGACTTTAGTTTATATACAGTGAGACTAAATGGATTTTGTTTTTTTATAGGGAATTGAACTATGTAGGTATCAGTGAATCCACCCGGAAGATGCTATTGAGAATATGGTTTCACCTAAGCGACAATTGAACCAATAGTTGGTCCAAAGTATTGTATAGGGTTTTCAGTCCATAGATAGAGGGAACAAAATTGATGAACCATGAAATGTAGATCATTCCATTAACTTCCCACAGTTAAATCCACCCATATTTTAGGATGATTCAGAACATGAATAATCAAAAGTGAGGCTAAATAGGATGAATCAAATTTCAATTTCCTTGTAACAACATTTGAGATTAAAGTGAAGTTAGAAATATATATGCCGCATGATCTTGCTTCTCAATGGCAGTTTTTAATAGTAGATTCTAAATCCAACCAATAAATGGAATGGGATGATTTTGAAAAAAAAAATAAAAAATAATTCAATCACCATAATTTCTAAATTTTAAGAACAACTTAATTCTTCAACATGTAGAAAGAGAACCTCATAATGAATTTTTTCTAATTTACACCTGATATTGTTGTAATTTCTTCCTTAAAAGAATGAAATTTTGATTCTGGGTTGATGCCTGAGATTCACTCAAATATTTTTGTGCATTTTATATCAGATTTTATATAGATGGTATATATAGAAATGATGTTATAAAGATACATATCTTGTCATACGGTCATATGAATCATGTTGATACCTAATGAAACTGGTTAGAAATGTAATGATAGGAATAAGAAGAACATGTATAACAATATCAATACGGCAGATATAACTCAAAATCACATGATGAGATCAATTAATCTTCATCAAAAAAGGGTTAAACCGGTTGTTTTCAATATGTTTATCTCTATCACATAATGTGTGAATGTACAAGAAAAAATAGATTAGGTTATAATTGATATAGGATGTGAAATATTAAACATTATCTTTCCAGTGCTACAATGTCAGATACTAGGAAAACATCTCATGCCTCATAGGAGTCATGTGTTTTGATGGGAAAAGTGTAGCAGAATAGCTCTTATCAGTAGAAAAATCCATGAAATTGTGATTCGAGGAATACTATTACTTCTTTACTAGTGCAATCTCCATAAGGTAATAAATAGCTAATTATAGAAAGTAATAATTTATATGGTTCAATGAGAATTATATTGGTTAATCAATCTTTAACATTGATGGTGAGTGGTTATTTAGAATTTGACCTTAATTTAATTTTTTTAAATGAGTGTTTCCCATTCATTTGTTCCTTTTTATATCATTGATATAACGGGTTTACATGTATTAATGATTCAATATTTTTTTTAAATCCAAACACTTCTGGTAAAATGATAATATCAAGCTATAATTTGAAAAGAATGTTCTATATCTATTGATAGAGATTAGTTTCATTAGGATTCCTCTATGATTATGATGGATATATATGAAATAATCTTGAGAATTCATTGGTTTACAATGTTCAAAGCTCACATAAGCTATTATACCTAAATGTTTATTTTTACAATTGTAGATGGCGTTAGACATATCTTTAGAGGAGATGGTAATGTGATGGCATGATGATAAGTATTGTTGGTACCATATTTTGGAACTATCTCATACCAGTTAGAATATACGAACACACAATCTATGGATAATATCAGGAATAGAGATTTTCTAACAAATTTTGAATAGTTTCATGATTTTTTACCACTAATTTCTTAGGGTTTCCACCCAAAATTGAACTAGAGTTTATGATTTATCTTCTATCAAGAACCATTCCTTTATAACTTATTTATTATCTGATAAAATCGAACATATTTGTAGAATTCATGGATTAGTTTTAAGAGTTTTAATGAAATTGATTCATTAATCCTAGAATGTCTCTATGGGTAACATTTTTTTTGTTTTTGAAATTTCAGGAAGGAACTCTTGGTATTTTTGTTGATTATCATATACTTAACCAAGTAACTATAAGTAATAGGTATCCTATTAAACACATTGATGACATTTTTTGATCGATTTAGGTGACCATGTGGTTCTCAAAATATTACTTACGTTTATGACATCACAAACATTGAGTTCAGAAGGAAGATATTCTGAATATAACTTTTAGAAGAATATATGAAAATTATGAGTACGTGGTAATGACTTTAGGTATTATGAATGCACCATATTTAATTATATAATTTATTAAATAGATATTTAAAATAAATTTGGACACTTTTTGTGGTTATTTGGATGAAAAAATAGTGTATTCTGGGAAAAATATTGAGCATGAGGAACACATAGAGATAATACCGGGTATCTTGCAGAATCAATATCTATATTCAAAACATTCTAAGAGTGTTTTTGGGATACATGAGGTATGTTTCCATATATATGTTATCTCTGAAAATTGAAACATTTTGGATCTAGAAAACTAAGATATTGTGATCTTTTGTTATCATCAAAAAAATGTATTTGAGGTATGTAGTTTCATTTGACTAGGAGGTTATTACTAACATTTTGTTAATGAAATTTCATGATTAAATTCACCAATGACATCTTATATGATGAAATATGTTCCTATAAAGTTGAATGAGTAATGCATGATTTCATTTCAATAGTTTAAATTTCACCTTAAATTCTTTTTGACCATAATATTTTCTGAACCATGATAAGTCTATGTGGTATATTTTGATGCTTTGAGATATGGGTGGAGAATATTCTCATGTTGAGAGAACATGTTGTTGCTTCAAGATCACAAATGGTATGGTTTCATGAGAAAAAATTCCCAACACATGAGTTGGAATTAGCTCATTCTTTCCATGATTTGAAGAGCTAGTGTCATTACCTATTTGGTAAGAAATTTACACTATTTACATATCATAATATATTAAAACAAATTTTCTCACAATTATATTTGAAGATGATACAATGAAGATAAATGTTTTATTTTTTAAATGTTTGACTTGGACCTAATGTATAAACTAGGTAACATGAACTCTGTGGAAGATGAATTAAGAAAAGACTCATATATTCTGTAGGTGAAAGAGTATTTTGAGAAATATTAGCTAATGTAGGTGATAGTTGACATGAAATTGGATTGTGATGAAAAATTAGTGCTACAGTTTTCTATCCAGAATCTTTTGTTTGTGAATTTGTGGAGAAGGTTAAAGCGGAACATTCATTTTATTATTAATTTATTTCCTTAATGTCAAAACTCAATATTATGGAGACTATAAAAAGGATATAATCTTGAATAATGATCAGTGATATGTTTTATAGATCAGATGGTCATACCTTTACCATGTACAGAACAAATCCTTTATTCTTACAACCATTTGAGATCATATGTCTCTACTTGAATGAAAAATATGTGTAAGGAATTTAAAGAATAAAAATTATAAGGCCCCAACCTTAAACCTTACTTAATATTTAATTAAATGAATAATTCACATTGAAGATCTTTTCAGGTTTAGAGTTTTAGAGAATTAGAACATAACTATTACATCTTAAAAGATTACAAAGTAGACACTTCTACTAAGTTTCCATAGAATAAAAAAAACCCTTAAAAAGAAACACGTCTAGTTCCATGTTTTATATAGCATGACATTCCCTTGATCCCATTTTTTACCCTATTCCACATTAAGTCCTATGAAAAACATTTCAAAGAAACTTGGGGTGAGCATAAAAAGCTCAGTAATGGATACACAAAGAATAAAAACTGTTAGTTTATCAAAACAAAAATTAAACCATGTATACTTTATCAAAGTAATACTTTTCACCTTTATGAAGTAGTAAAAACTCTTCACTAAATAAAAGATCATTACTTACCATTTTTTAACCAAAATATTACCATAAAACCGATATAAAGAACACATAACATATAAAGGTAACTTGGGACATAAACATACTTAAGTGGAATAACCATACGGTCGACTTCCACACATATCACTTAATGGAATATCCATTCGGCCAACTTCCATAAATACTTAATGGAATAGCCATATGGCCGAATTCCATACCCAATTCATTGGAGGATATAACGTAACCACCCGTCCTAGTATTCACGGCACCACCCGTCATATGGTTTGTCACGTAACCACCCGTAAAATGTCCAAGTACCAATATAAAATCATAAAACATAAAAACAATATAAAGGAATGATAAAATTTCCACATTTCAATCACAATATATCATTTAAATATATTGACATAATAGAATCCTTTATCCAAACCATTTTCAATACCAAAATACATAAAAGATTATATGGTATTTATTTTATTTTAAAAACATTACGGCTTGTTGAGGAAGCGAAAGACCAAATAATACTCGCGGCAGCGGAAAAGGTCGTTGTCACCGCGTACATGAAAAGAAACATTCCTTTTTGTCGTTTAGTAAAACGCATTGTAGAAAACGTTTCCTTTTGTATAAAAGTAAAAGTAAAAGGGGTTTATACACCGTATACAAGAAAGTTGTGTATAAAACGAAATATGCCTCAATGAAAGGAGATTGAGACGAAGTCCCTTACCTCGGGTCCGACTTGACTCGATCGTTCTTTAACATCCTGAATAATAAACATGAGTTAATTTATATTTTATTGAGAACCTTTTTCGAGTTCATTATTCCTTTTATATCAATTATTTCCATGTTATAAGCATTATGTAACCATTTATGTTAATAATGTTTGTTTTGTCGATATTTGGTCCTTAAGTCGAAAGTGGACTTCTTACGATTACATGTTGTTCGTGTGGTCAAAGGTTCATTATATCCAGAATTACATTCCTGATTTGGATATCATATATATCATATATATCTAGCATATACATGTATTTATAATATCACATAATCATTTAGAGGTAATAAATGAAATGCACCGTTCATGGAGACGGTAAGCCGTACGTACGCATGAACGCTACTTTCATTTCTATATCATATTAATGGAATTAAAACTAAATGAGAGATATGTATATTTTAATTCCAGAATTATATTAATCATTTAGATGTAACATACATCATATATATCCATTATATACATGTACTTATAATAGTACATTACATTTGGCGATAAGAAATGAAATGCACCGTTCATGGAGACGGTAAGCCATAGGTACGCATGAAGCTACTTTCATTTCTTGGTCATACATTAATGGAATGAAATAATAATTATATAGAGGTATATTATAATTACAGTATAACATCATATATAATAACTTTAAATACATCATTTATACATCCCACATATGGCATTAACGAATCAAATCACTTTGAGGGGGCGGTAGTCCGCACTTCCTTAAATGAAGATATCGCATTTACCCATACTGGAAACCATAAAGGTATTCCCAAAATGAAAAATACAGAAGCTTAAGGAAAAAATAAACATATTATATATCACATATAAATATAGTGACACCTTAATGCCCACCTTCGGAGGTGGTAGAAGAATATCGAACAATCATCATTTCGTGAGGCAGAAATTCGCCATCCACGGAAACAGAATGTTCTTTAACCATTAGACGTAGGTGTGTGTAAGTGTAGCTAGAATACTTCTTATAAAAACATCCTAGTATATGGAATATACTGAAGTTTTTACAAATTAAATGAATAAAAAGAGTTTAGGGGGTTGGAGAAGCAAAATAAAACAAAAGAACTCAAGTGAAGACATTACCTTATAATCGGGTAACTCCCTTTGGTTTGAGCACAAAGGATTCCTTGGGAAGACTTATGCCCAAAGTAAGGCTTCAAGGAGTAAGAGAGGGATTTGGAGAGACGAAATGAGTATGTTTTGGTCGAGAAAATGGCTTTGGAAGTGTGGGTAATGAGGTAGAGGTGGGGGCATTTTATAAGAGGAGAGGAGGGGCACTCTTGGAATGTAAGGAAATATTACTTTATTTTCAAATGGTTTTCGGATTTTAATGGTCCCACATTGATGTGTTTCTAGGATACAGTGATAAGGGTTCTAACTCTACCCATAAAATAGGTTTTTGAAAAGTGTAGGTCTTATATTTTACATTATCTTTCCATTTTATTTAAATCGTTAAATAATGAGGTAATCGCTGCATCATCATGGTGTCATAAATAATTTATTTTATTTAATGTCTAAAAATTATAAAAAATATATCATGATGAAGGAAATCTTTTTATATTTCTAATGAATATTTATAGTAAGAAATATGACTTGTATAACCCCATGTAAAAATTGGTTTAGTAAAACATCTCATGTTTGTGTCATTTTTACTTTTACTTTAAATAAAAGGCATTAATGTCATTATCATACCCAAGTGGCTCCATGGGGTACCACAAATAGACCCATGGGTTGTCTTGGTCGGCCATATATCAACCAATAGGGTTAGGACACGTGGAAAGATATTTTCATTTTATTATAATATCAGTTTTACCTTAAATTACACTAATTACCTTTAATCGTGATTAATAAAACATAAATGTTACTATTCACCAAAATTTATTTTTATCCCATTGAACCGCATTTTACATAATAATGAAAATCATTTAAATTAGATTTTTGAGATTCAAAACACAGAAGTGGTAAAATCCCATTTAAACGAAAAATCAAAGTTTGTAACCACTACTTTGCGGTTCACTATTCATCAAAAATTGAAGTTTTTCAGAAAAAAAAACCAAAACATCACCCTAAGCTATATTTGATATTCCGAATTCAAAAATGAAGTCCATTTTAAAAAATTCAAAACATATAAGTTGCATTAATTAATTTAATAATTAATTCCCGCTGTCAAAACAAATAGCGTGTTTTTATGAAACAATAAGTATCAAAAGATTGACACCAGTTTAAGTCCAATTTCAAAGTAAAATTAATTCCAACGACCACTATTGGACTAAATGGTAAAAATATATCCTAATTTAACTTAAAAACCAACTCAAAATATCATCTAATCATCTTAATAAATTATATTAAAAAGAGGTTTTGAATTAAAATACAACATTTTACACTATTCATTAAAAAATGAACTTTATTAGAAAAATACCAAAAAATTACACAAAGTAATATTTGATGTCCTGATTCTAAAGAAGAGTTTTATTTGGTCCAATAGAATATATAAGAGTGACCAAAACTATATTTAATGACGTTTCTCCATCAAATGTTGATAAGTGTACCTTTTGTGAAAATTAGAGTATATAAGCCTGAAATTGAATTTTTTTGGTATTTTAAGCCTTTATCCTTTATTAGATAAATGTAAAAACATTTAACAAACATATATAATCATATTTTAGTTATTTCTATCCATTCCTTCCAGTACAACATCTACTTGTTAACTAACATTTAAAATAATATTATTTTATTACTAGTGTGCAACGTACGATTTCAAAGAAACTCTTTGTAGCGTATCGGGTACGCTATCGAACATAGAAACCCCTTTAAAGTAAAATTAATATTGAATTAGAAAATATTAATAAATATGAAAATGTATTATTCTTTATTTACCTGGGATGTTACATCCTTCCCCCCTTTTGGGAATTGCGTCCTCGCAATTTTATTCACTTATCAAAATAAGTGGGGGTATTTATCCCTCATATCATTTTCAGATTCCCATGTTGCCTCTTAATTCATATGGTTTTTCCACAAAACCTTTACCTGATGAATCACTTTATTCCGTAACACCTGCTCCATGTGGTCAAAAATCTGGACCGGTTGTTCCTCATAAGATAGGTTCTCTTCCAGCTGAACTACCTCTGGACTCAAAACATGAGATGGATCTGGCATATACTTTGTCAACATCGAAACATGAAAAACATTGTGTACCTGAGATAATCTCGGAGGTAAAGCCCCTCGGTAAGCAACTGATCCAACTTTCTCCATAATTTCATATGGTCCAATGATCCTTGGACTCAGCTTTCCTTTCCTACCAAATCTCATCACACTTTTCCATGGGGAAACCTTGAGAAAAACATGATCACCTACCTCAAAAGATAGATCCTTCCTCCAGTTATCTACATAACTTTTCTGTCATCTTTGAGCTGTTTTCATGTGTTTCTAAATCAACTGAACCTTTTCTGCCATCTCTTCTACCAATTCTGGTCCCATCACCTTCCTTTCACCCACTTCATCCCAAAATGCTAGAGTTCGACACCACTTCCCATATAATGCCTCAAATGGTGCCATCTGTATACTGGAATGAAAACTGTTATTATAAGAAAACTCAACCAAAGATAGATGTTGGTCCCAACATCCCTGATAATCCATCGAACAAGATCGTAGCATATCCTCCAAGTTATGAATTCTTAATTCTGACTGCCCATCTGATTGAGGATGAAAAGCTTTACTAAAATTTAATTCAGTACCCAACAACTTCTGAAGGCATTTCCAAAAGATAGAAGTAATCCTGGGATCACAATCAGACACAATGGAGAGAGGAACTCCATGTAACCTGACTATCTCTTTAAGATACAAACGGGAAAGTTGATCTAGTGAAAAATTATCTTGTATAGAAAGGAAATGAGCATATTTAGTCAAGCGATCAATAATAACCCAGATTGCATTATTACCTCGAGATTTCCTCGGTAATCCCACAACAAAGTCCATGGATATGTTTTCCCATTTCCACTATGGCACTGGTAATGGATGAAGCATCCCTTTCGGTAACTGCCGCTCTGCTTTAACCTGCTGACAAGTCAAACACTTCACAGTAAAATCAGCAATATCTCTTTTCATTCCATCCCACCAGTAATACTCCCGCATATCTCTGTACATATTAGTACTGCCAGGATGAACTGAAAACAGAGAACTATGAGCCTCACATAACAACTCATTCTTCAACTGTGAATCACAAGGCACACACAATCTCTTCCCAAATCTCAAAACACAATCACTATCAATGTTGAATTCATGCAACTTACCTTTCTGAACCAGCTCTACCTTTTTCTGCAACTCACTGTCTTGCTTCTGTGCTTGCTTGATTCTGTCTGATAGAGAAGATTTCACTGATACCTGAAACAAAACAGAAGAACTTCCTACACCAACAACTTCTATGCCAAAGTTCATAAAATCAAAAACCAAAGGATCTCATTCCAAACGTAGCATGGTTAATGAAGCATTACTTTTTTGACTCAAAGCATCGACCACTTTATATGCTTTTCCCGGATGGTAGTGAATCGTACAATCATAATCCTTGATTAATTCCAGCCATCTCCTCTGTCTCATGTTCAATTCTTTCTGAGTGAATATATACTTTAAACTTTTGTGATCAGTATATATTTCACACTTACTCCATACAAATGATGCCTCCAAATTTTTAAAGCAAAAACAATAGCAGCTAATTCCAAAACATGTGTAGGGTAATTTACCTCATTAGTTTTCAACTGACACGAAGCATAAGCAATTACCTGATCATTCTGCATAAGGACACAGCCAAGTACCTTCAACGAAGCATCACTGTATATAACAAAATCACCATTCCTGGAAGGAAGTTCCAAAACTGGAGCATTCACCAATCTTCTTTTCAACTCCTGAAACAATCATCACATTCTTTTGTCCAGATGAACTTAACACCCTTACGAGTTATCTTAGTCATTGGACTAGATAACCATGAAAAATGGTCAACAAACCTTCGGTAGTAACCTGCCAAACCAAGAAAACTAAAAATCTCTATTACATTTGTGGGTCTTGGCCATTCTTCAGCAACTTTTGTTTTAGCATGATCAATAGTTATGCCACCATTTGAAACAATGTGACCCAGGAAAGAAATTTTTTGTAACCAAAACTCGCACTTTCTGAATTTTCCATATTGTTTCTTTTCTTTTAAGGCTTGCAAGATAACCCTTAAATGACTTTCATTCTCCTCTTTAGTTTTAGAAAACACCAAAATATCATCAATGAAAACAACCAAAAACTTATCCAAGAACACATGGAAAATTCTATTCATAAGGTCAATGAATACAATAGGTGCATTGGTTAACCCAAAAGGCATAACTACAAATTCATAATGGCCATATCTAGTACGGAACACAGTCTTCAGAATGTCTACTTCTTTTACATTCAACTGATGGTACCCCGACCTCAAGTCAATATTCGAAAAATACTGAGCTCCCTGGAGCTGATCAAACAAATCATCGATATGAGGAAAAAGATACTTGTTCTTAATAGTAATATTATTCAAGGCTCTATAATCAATGAAAAGTCTCATTGAGCCATCTTTCTTTTTAATAAACAAGACAAGAGCACCCCATGGTGATGTGTTAGGTTGAATGAAACCTTTATCTAATAACTCCTGCTATTGTTTCTTTAACTCTAAAAGTTCAACTTGAGCCATTTGATAAGGGGGTTTTGAAATTGGCTTAGAATCAGGAACTAAGTCAACAATAAATTCAACTTCCCGATCATGAATAATACCAGGCAACTCATCAGGAAAACATCACGATACTCATTTACCACAGGAACATCATTAATCTGAACAGTTCCTTTATTTTCAACAATATTTGCAAGGTAACATTAATTTCCATCTTTTACTAGTTTCTCAACATCCTGATATGTTATCAAAATCAAGGGTTCATTCTTGTACACAAACATAAAAATCTTTCTGAAAAGAAACCATTTTTGCTCTGCATTCAATCTTAGTATAATAAACAGAAAGCCAATCCATGCCCAAAATAACATCAAACTCTACTAGAGGCAAAACAATAAGGTTTTCTGGTAGATTATTTCTACACACAAGGATAAGAAGGTTCTTATAATTCCTTTTTGTCTCAAAGTTCCCTCCGGGTGTTTTTACCGTAAGTTCAGGATTCATATCTTGAGATGGAATTTCCAATTTACTAGAAAACTTCTCAGAAATGAAAGAGTGTGTAGAACCTGAATCAAACAACACATTGGCATAATCTGAACAAACAAAGAGTGTACTTGATACTACTTCATTCGATGTCCCAACATCTGTTGAAGTTGTTGCAAAGGATTTCACCACCTCTTTCTGCTTGTAGTCTGGATGCTTTCTCCCAGTCGAGTTCACCGTTAGACACTCATTTGCATAATGACCCATTTCATTTCACTTAAAACATCTTACCGCTGGCTTTTCCTTGCCTGCTAGATCATCTTCCTTACAGTTACGAGCAATATGACCAGACTTACCACACCGAAAGAACATACCAGACTTGGATAAACATTATCCAGGATGCATTTTACCACACTTCTCACAGGATGGATATTTGGATTTCTTACCTCCTTGCTTCTTTGATGAATTATTCCCCTTTGCCTGCCAACTAGACCTCTTATTCGGCTGTTTTTTATAGAACACTTGATCATCGGCAAACTCCATTTCCACCTTCTCCGCACATCGAACAAGTTTTTCATAACATTTTAACTCACGAGAAGCTAAAGCCCTTCGATACTTTGGCTTTAACCCTGTGTAAAAATGGTTTATTTTACTATCAAGATCTCATATGAAGTTTGGAGTATACCTTGCCAATCGAGTGAACTTTGCTTCATAAGTAGCCACTGAGTCTTCCTCTTGCCTCAATTCCAAGAATTGATTTTCCATCCTATGTCAAACAGCCTTAGGAAAATACTTCTCAAGAAACATACCTTTGAATTCGTCCCAGTGAAGATCCTCAATCTCATCACTATCCCTGATATTTTTTACCATCGACCACCACTGATCAGCTTCACCTTCAAAACGGTAAACAACAAGACTAACCTTTTGATGTTCTGAACACCCCATGACCTCAAAAATCTTCTCCAGTGCTTTAATCCACCCTTCAGCTTGCAGGGGGTCAGATGATCCTCTGAATGATGGGGGATGTTGCCTCATGAAATGTTCCACCACTGACATGTTCCTCTGCGGTTGATCTGGCTGATCTTGTGCATGGATACCACCACCATTTATAGCCTGAGTCAACTGTGCCATCACTGCAAAAAACTGTTCAGTTCCAATTCTGACCATCTCAGGTTGCTGGTTTGGAAGGTTGTCTTCCTCCTGATGTCATCCCAACATAGCTGCTTTGTTTCCTCTGTGGAAAACCATTCTGAACACAGAAATATCTTAGGTGAAGCAACATGGTAATCTTTAAATGCTATATCATTTCAGTCATACCATAAATTAACTTATAATTTAACAATTTTCTAACTCCTAAAGTTGTCTAAACCGACCTTTGATACCAACTATAAGGCCCCAACCTTAAACCTTACATAATATTGAATTAAATGAATAATTCACATTGAGGATCTTTTCAGGTTTAGAGTTTTAGAGAATTAGAACATAAATATTACATCTCAAAAGTTTACAAAGTAGACACTTCTACTAAGTTTCCATAGAATAAAAAAATCTTAAGAAGAAACACGCCTTGTTCCATGTTTTATATAGCATGACATTCCCTTGATCCCATCCTTGACCCTATTCCACATTAAGTCCTGTGAAATACATTTCAAAGAAACTTGGGGTGAGCATAAAAAGCTCGGGAAGGGATACACAATGAATAAAAACTGTTATTTTATCAAAACAAAAAGTAAACCATGTATACTTTATCAAAGTAATACTTTTCACCTTTATGAATTAGTAAAAACTCTTCACTGAAAAAAAGATCATTACTTACCCTTTTGTAACCAAAAGATTACCATAAAACCGATATAAAGAACACATAACATATAAAGGTAACTTTTGACATAAACATACTTAAGTGGAATAACCATACGGTCGACTTCCACACATATCACTTAATGGAATATCCATTCGGCCAACTTCCATAAATACTTAATGGAATAGCCATATGGCCGACTTCCATACCCAATGCATTGGAGGTTATAACGTAACCACCCGTCCTAGTATTCACGGCACCGCCCGTTATATGGTTTATCACGTAACCACCCGTAAAATGTCCAAGTACCAATATAAAATCATAAAACATAAAACCAATATAAAGGAATGATAAAATTTCCACATTTCAATCAAAATATATCATTTAAATATATTGACATAATAGAATCCTTTATCAAAACCATTTTCAATACAAAAATACATAAAAGAGTATATGGTATTTATTTTATTTTTAAAACATTACGGCTTGTTGAGGAAGCCAAAGACCAAATAATACTCGCAGCGGCGGAAAAGGTCGTTGTCACCGCGTACATTAAAAGAAACATTCCTTTTTTTCGTTTAGTAAAACGATTTGTAGAAAAAGATTCCTTTTGTATAAAAGTAAAATTCAAAGGGGTTTATACACTGTATACAAGAATGTTGTGTATAAAACTAAATATGCCTCAATGAAAGGAGATTGAGACGAAGTCCCTTACCTCGGGTCCGACTTGACTCGATCGTTCTTTAACGTCCTGAATAATAAACCTGAGTTAATTTATATTTGCTTGAGAACCTTTTTCTAGTTCATTATTCCTTTTATATCAATTATTTCCATGTTATAAACATTATGTAACCATTTAAGTTAATAATGTTTTTTTTGTCGATATTTGGTCCTTAAGTCGAAAGTGGACTTCTTACGATTACATGTTGTTCGTGTGGTGAAAAGTTCATTATATCCAGAATGACATTCCTGATTTGGATATCATATATATCATATATATCTAGCATATACATGTATTTATAATATCACATAATCATTTAGAGGTACGAAATGAAATGCACCGTTCATGGAGACGGTAAGACGTACGTACGCATGAACGCTACTTTCATTTCTATATCATATTAATGGAATTAAAACTAAATGAGAGATATGTATATTTTAATTCCAGAATTATATTAATCATATAGATGTAACATACATCATATATATCCATTAGATACATGTACTTATAATAGTACATTACATTTGGGGATAAGAAATGAAATGCACCGTTCATGGAGACGGTAAGCCATAGGTACGCATGAAAGCTACTTTCATTTCATGGTCATACTTTAATGGAAAGAAATAATAATGATATAGATTTATATTACAATTACAGTATAACATCATATATAATAACTTTAAATACATCATTTATACATCCCACATATGGCATTAACGAATCAAATCACTTTGAGGGGGCGGTAGTCCGCACTTCCTTAAATGAAGATATCGCATTTACCCATACTGGAAACCATAAAGGTATTTCCAAAATGAAAAATACAGAAGCTCAAGGAAAACATAAACATATTATATATCATATATAAATATAGTGACACCTTAATGCCCACCTTTTAAGGTGTTAGAAGAATATCGAACAATCATCATTTCGTGAGGCAGAAATTCGCCATCCACGGAAACAGAATGTTCTTTAACCATTAGACGTAGGTGTGTGTAAGTGTAGATCAAATACTTCTTATAAAAACATCCTAGTATATGGAATATACTGGAGTTGTTACAAATGAAATGAATAAAAAGAGTTTAGGGGGTTGGAGAAGAAAAATAAAATAAAAGGACTCAAGTGAAGACATTACCTTATAATCGGATAACTCCCTTTGGTTTGAGCACAAAGGCTTCCTTGGGAAGACTTATGCCCAATGTAAGGCTTCAAGGAGTAAGAGAGGGATTTGTAGAGAAGAAATTAGTAGGTGTTGGTCGAGCCAATGGCTTTGGAAGTGTGGGTAATGAGGTAGAGGTGGGGGCCTTTTATAAGAGGAGAGGAGGGGCACTCTTGGAATGTAAGGAAATATTACTTTATTTTCAAATGGTTTTCGGATTTTAATGTTCCCAAATTGATGTGTTTCGAGGATAAGGTGATAAGGGTTCTAACTCTACCTATCAAATAGGTTTTTGACAAGTGTAGGTCTTATATTTTACATTATCTTTCCATTTTATTTAAATCGTTAAATAATGAGGTAATCGCTGCATCATCATGGTGTCATAATTAATTTATTTTATTTAAGGTCTAAAAATTATAAAAAATATATCATGATGAAGGAAATCTTTTTAGATTTATAATGAATATTTATAGTATGAAATATGACTTGTATAACCCCATGTAAAAATTGGTTTAGTAAAACATCTCATGTTTGAGTCATTTTTACTTTTACTTTAAATAAAAGGCATTAATGTCATTATCATACCCAAGTGGCTCCATGGGGTATCAAAAATCGACCCGTGGGTTGTCCTGGTCGGCCATAAATCAACCAATAGGGTTAGGACACGTGGCATGATATTTTCATTTTATTATAATATCTGTTTTACCTTAAATTACACTAATTACCTTTAATCGTGATTAATAAAACATAAATGTTACTATTCACAAAAATTTATTTTTATCCCATTGAACCACATTTTACATAATAATGAAAATCATTTATATTGGATTTTGGAGATTCAAAACACAGAAGTGGTAGAGTCCCATTTAAACGAAAAATCAAAGTTTGTAACCACCACTTTGCGGTTTCACTATTCATCAAAAATTGAAGTTTTTTTGAAAAAAACAAAAACATCACCCTAATATATATTTGATATTCTGAATTAAAAAATGAAGTCCATTTTAAAAAATTCAAAACATATAAGTGCATTAATTAATTTAATAATTAATTCCCGCTGTCAAAACAAATAGCGTGTTTTTATGGAACAATAAGTATCAAAAGATTGACACCAGTTTAAGTCCAATTTCAAATTAAAGTTAATTCCAACGACCACTATTGAATTAAATGGTAAAAATATATCCTAATTGAACTTAAAAACCAACTCAAAATATTATCTAATCATCTTAATAAATTAGATTAAAAAGAGGTTTTGAATTATAATACAACATTTTACACTATTCATTAAAAAATGAACTTTATCGGAAAAATACCAAAAAATTACACAAAGTAGTATTTGATGTCCCGATTCTAAAGAAGAGTTTTATTTGGTCCAATATAATATATAAGAGTGACCAAAACTATATTTAATGACGGTTCTCCATCAAATGTTGATAAGAGGACCTTTCGTGAAAATTAGAGTATATAAGCCTAAAATTGAATTCTTTTGGTATTTTAAGCCTTTATCCTTTATTAGATAAATGTAAAAACATTTAACAAACATATATAATCATATTTTAGTTATTTCTATCCATTCCTGCCAGTACAACAGCTACGTGTTAACTAAGATTTAATATAATATTATTTTATTACTAGTGTGCAACGTACGATTTCAAAGAAACTCTTTGTGGCGTATCGGGTATGCTATCGAACATAGAAACCCCTTTAAAGTAAAATTAATATTGAATTCGAAAATATTAATAAATATGAAAATGTATTATTCTTTATTTACCTGGGATGTTACAAAAATGGTGGGCATTCATGAATATAAAAGTTGATATGTTTATTTTGAGACACCTCACCTATTAAAAGTTTAAGAAAGAGCACCAGCAACATGTTTTTATTCTACAATCATTAAAGATTACCTTGTGGAAATGGGGGTAGATATTGATGGATTTTATTAAAGGTATACTAAGGAAGGTTAGGAAACAAAATTCTTTATGGGTGATAGTGGATTGGGTCATATTTTCATCTCATTTCATACATATTCTTGTATCCATGATGGTGGAATACATATAAAAAATCTACATCCTTCAAGTGGTAAAAATCATGGAATGCAAGTTTCAGTAGTACCATACCGATATCCTAGGACTATGTCACATTTTTTTAAATCCTTACAACAATCCCTATGGTCCCAGTTGACAATGTTCATGGTGTATCATCCTCAAATGGATGGAAAATATGAGAGGAAACTCCAAATGTTGGAGGACATGCTTTGGGCTTTTGTAATGGATTTTTGTGGCTCATGGGAGGAGGTCATACCATTAGTGGATTTCTCAAACAATAATTATTATTAGTAATTGATATATGTGTCTCCTTTTAAAGAATTATATGTTCTTTCTTTTCATTATCTACATTATAGGGTAGAACCCAAATATACATCACCAGTGGGACTACACCTAGTGAAATAGATAATATAGAAGATTCAATTGATCAAAAATATATCGGAGATAGCTTAGAGTCATTAGAATTTATATGTGAATCAGAGTCTATAACATCTCAAAATCTCAATGTATTATTTTTATATATTATATAGAATTATTATGAGTCTAGGAATTGGTATGACATGTGATTCTGAGGTTAGGTGTTCCCAAAAAAAAATTCTTGAATAATTTTAAAATATCAAATAGCACGCACACACATTTGTTTATGAAAAAGTGGAATAACTTCTAAAAGGGTTCATGAATTAGAAATTTTACGACACTATTACGTTTAGAGTTAAAAATTTACCTTAGGATGTGCCTAACATCGACCGACGTAAGTCAATTGTGAAAATTAATTTCTTTGTGTTTAAATAATTAAAATTAATGAAGTTTTATTATATTTAACATTACACAACGATGTTGTAAAAAATAAATTTTTAACAAACCTTTTCATGGAATTTTCGGTTATCCTCATAATCATAGAATTCCTTTAAATTGTGGAGAAGGATCTCTATTAAAGTAACATCGAAAGATCAAGGATCGACAATAACGTGACCTATGTTCTTCATTAACAAAGGATCCAAAAACTAAGTAGGGTGTAGTTTTCTTTGTGATATTTCCCTGTTTATAAATTGAATGATGAACATGGACCAGCCCAAAAACAGGTTAATATATGGTTCGATTGCTAGCAGGATGGGTGTAATGTTTCGGGGTTTTAAAAGGGGATATAATATGAGTGATTTATTACCTATTAATTATTTATTTTAACGAGAATAAATTGATTCCTACATGAACAAAGACTGAGGTTAGTTATTATGGGCGTTTTTTTGCTTCTCTCATCCTTCGTTCTCGACATTCTTCTTTGTTGGATCCTTGTGGTCATGAAATGACTTTTCGGGAGGAACTAAATATGATCAGACCCCCAGAGTAATTGAAATATGAATCATACCCCAAGGTAGTGAAGATTGAAACCTAAGGATCATAGATGTGTCTCCGTTTTGAAAAATGGAGAAGTAGAGCAAGGTGGGAAGCCCACAAAACTAGGGGAGACGGTGAAAGGTGTAGGTGGTGGATCCTGGTGGTGTATGAAGACATGGTGACTGATGCTTCATGGGAGGTGGAACAACTGCACAAAGGGTGACTCGACCATGGGAGAAGCCACAACGACGAAAAAGCCGCGTGGCACGTGGGGTGTGTACAGACGCAGTGGACATGCTGCATGGGACATGATACAGTGCCACATTGACTATGGGAATGCGATTGGGGAAGACTACGTGCATGTGAGCCAGAACATAGGAACCGAGATATACTAGACAGTCAAGTGGGTCAGGTCAGACCCATAGGGTCCATTTGGACCCCGGGTCTGGTCGGACCCGGGTCAAAAATGGGCGGTCGGACCTGACCAGGCCATGGTAGACCCTGAAGGTTGACTGTGAGCCATTTTTTATGGAGTTGAAATAGGTTGGTAGCCCATGGTGGTCAACTGCCACAGTTAGTGGACCGACCAACAGGTCGGTCCACGAGTCGTTGGACCCCATTCTAAAATTCAAACGCCATTAACATTCAAACCGTGTGTCCAATAGATGAATAGATTGTGGGGTTGGGACCTCATTGAAGATATGGTCCATTTGAGATACTATAAGTGAGTTTTTTTAAAGTTTTCATTTGAACTAAAGTCTTGAGGAGTGAGTTCTCCCAGAACAAGCATGTTGGAGCAGAATCTTGTGGATGGACGTGACCTTGAGACTACGTGACATTCTGAGACTATGTGAATTACTGAGACTATGTGTCTTATTGATAATACTTGTCTTATCAAGACTACATGTCTTATTGGTACTGAGTGTCTCATCGAGACTATGTGTATTATCGATACTGGGTGTTTTTGGGATTATCTATGATAATCTAGTTTGCATACTACATACTTATACCTTTGTGAGATGACTATATATCTTTTTTGTTTTATACTTAATGTTTTTATTTTTTCTATACTTCATGTATTTTATTGCAGTATAATTTGTGTTTTTACTTATGGTACACTTCAATTATTTTTTGCGGTATTATTTGCATACATCCTTTTTGGTTTCAGTGAGTCCTACTAATTAATATTTCACTCAACCCTTCATGGGCTTCACTTGTATATGTCGTGTCTTGTACAGATGATCGATGCTTTGAAAGGGTCCTAGGTTGACCAAAACTAGGTGATGCTTTGCAAGACCAGAAAATCGAGGCGTGATTTTATGGCGTCATACAACTGTCCGTATACCCACCCTTTAGGTTTGGTTTTCTATAGATGAGTTTCAGGAACTTGTTCTTTCACTTTTCCAGACACCTTTTGGGTGGGCTTGTATTCTGGACCATTTTACTTTCTAGTTTTTTACAGTGGTAATCTATTTTTGGTATTTTAGTGGTATACATTCTTGTTTACTCAGTGTATTAAATTTCAATATTTTCTTCTTGGAGTGTGTGCTTGTGTACGGGTATATAGGAAAATGACTCCCATTTGAGGGAAATGCCTAATTAGTGAATGTTTCCATCCCCTGGCCTATTGGAGCCTATCTTTTGGTAGTAATGACATGGTCACCTATGTGATAGGTCGTGATAGAGTAGTATTAGAGGAGGTTGGTTTTACTTAAAGGACTTGGAGTCTGTGAGATTGGTTTGGGGAAATAGTGTTAAGTGTTTCGAGTTCGTCTTTCAGGATAGGGAATCTAGTGTTGGTGTAGCGGCGAATGTATCTATACACCTGGACTCTGAAGTCTACTTTTCAGCTTGGTAAATGAAAACAATGTTTTTAAGGAAAACAATTTTTCATGAATCATAAAGGATTTGAGTGATATCTGATGTAGTTCTTATTTCATCTCACCAGGTATAATCTATTGACAGTAGTACATCTTGTTTTATTTTAGGATTCCTCTACGCAGACAGCTAGCCAAGATTCCATTATGTGATAATAATTATGATCCGCCTAGTGAAAAGGAATCTATACAGGTGTGTGTACTAGAGGTAGCACCTCTAGGTGGTTTACCAACGATAACACAACCCTTAAGCATCAGTTACTACCAGTTCTATCGGTTGAGTATGCACGCTGTCTGAGTGTATTTCATGAGTTCTAGAGGCGATGAAATCCCAGATTTCTAGGTGAGAAAAACCCCTAGTTAGCTAAGGTTTGTCTGGAGGTAGTTACATGTGTCTTATTCCTTTTGAGGATTCCTTCTAAGCAGATAGAAGTCATAGATGCAAGTCTTCTTCATGGATCAACAGGGTGATGGTGGACATTAGTGACCTAAACACATGATGAGATGACTCTATCTTGTGAATAATTAGAGATTCTCTTTAGAGATGAGTTATTTTGGGATATGTTATGTTCAGTGCATATAAAAGATCTTTTTCATCCACAGAAGAGCAGTCATATAGTGGAAGATTACTCGGTAAGATTTACTGATCTTTCTTGCTACTCCACAGATATGGCACGAGACCAGTTCTTTAGGGATCTGAAATTTGAGAAAGGATTGCACAGAGAGATAATGGAATCCATGATATCCCATAGCATTCCTAAATTTTCTTGGGCACTGATGTGATCTTTTATAGTAGAGATATTTCTAGCAGATCAGACACCGGTAGATGGAGCTACCACCAGGCACTAGGTAGATGATTCTTTGGCAGTAGGTATCTGACAAATTTTTTAGGGACCCAATATGGTCAAGCTCTCCAAGGGACAACCCTAGGACCCATGATCTCTAGTGTGGTACTCCCATAGAATAGGGATTTAGCTAAAGTACATGTTGTTTTACTCATACGACATTCAAGAACATATGGATCAAGATTTCTTGAACCATCTTATGACCGATCAGGAGATGATTGAGGGAATACTGAGACATAGGTGGAGGTAGGAGTAGGGTGGTACATAGGGTATTTGACATGGAAGAGGAGAAGTTAGGGATGCATGAGGAGGGAGGAGGTTCGATGTATTACCACCACCACCACTAGGTGGTCCAGGATAGCCTCAGGGAGCTGGTGGATAGGGATGATTACAGATTTTGGTGATGGAGGATTATAACCCTAAGGCTCCAGGGATTATTAGAGGTACAATCTATATCTTTTACACCTTAGATATAGTTTTGATAGATCTATGTTCTAGTCATTATTTTCTATCCATGTCCCTTGTCTAAGACTCATAGATTCTAGTGGAATCATTGACTCGACCCATAGGCATAAAGACTCATATAAGAGGGGAATTTATGATTATGCACTAGTTCTGATAGTGTGACCATACTCTAGTAGGTGATAGTTTCATTTGGGATATATTGGTAGTGGCGTTAGGACCTTATGAAATCATTCTCGATATGGACATGTTATGTACAGTCCATGCTCATATTGACCGTTTTAGGCATAGAGTACGATGTGTCTGCAATGATAGGACTAGATTTTCCTTTATCATTGAATAGGAAACCCAAGAATTATAGGATGGTCTCACATATAGGAGGGTGAAGCCGATCACACATTAGTTGGCGAGCTTGAACCTCAGTGAAGTCGATGACATGAGTCCCCTATTTCCTGCAGTGCTAGAGGACTACGAGGACATCATTCCTGAGGATGTTCTAGCATTGCCTACTTGTAGGGAGGTAGAATTATGAATTGCTCTATACCCAAGGATGATACAGATATCTACACCTACATATCAAATGGATCCTACTGAGCTTCTTGAGTAGAGGTTATAGTTGGAGGATGTGCAGAGGAAGGGCTTCATGATACCTAATGTTTCACCCTGGGCAGCTTCAATTTTTGTTTTTCAAGAAGGAAGATTGGAGTTTGAGGTTATGTATAGACTTCTAGAGCCTGAACTAGGTGAACATGAAGATTTTTTATCCACTATCGAGGATCAATGACATATTCAATCATTTGAAAGGGGCATGGGGGTTCTAAAATATACACACCAGATTTGGATATCACCATCTTTGAGTAAGGGGTTAGGATATACAAAAGAAAATTTTAGATGTCGTTACAACCACTATGAGTACTTAGTGATGTTTTTTGGAATGAAGAACACCATAGAAGTGTTCATGGGACTCATGAACTGGATATTATTGTCTTATATAGATTGGTTCATGGTGTTATTCATTATTGACTTCCTTGTGTACTCAATGTTCGAGGAGAAGCACACAAGAAACTTGGGGATTGTCCTGGATATACTCCGAGAGAACCAACTTTATGGGAGGCTCTCTAAGTGTTAGTTCATTATTTGTGAGGTCCATTCTATGGGACATGTCATTTCATAGGATGAAGTTGTGGTGGATCTAGTAAATATTGAGGTAGAGATTTCTTGGGAGCCACCCAAGCATGTTACTGAGGTATGAAGTTTATGTGTTTTTGTTGGGTACTATCAAAAGTTTTTACCTAAATTTTCTAGAGTAGAAAAACCCTTGATAGCATTGAAATAAAATGAGAAACATTTTGTGTGGATGGAGAATTTGTAAGAGTGTTTTCAGTATTTATGGAAGAGATTGATGAGAACTCCCTTCTTGAGATTACTAGGGGAGGTTTTCAAGTATGTAATATTTTGTGATGTATTAGGAATTGCACTTGGTTGTTTCTTCATGCAGGGGAATGTTGTGATTGCCTATGGTTCACGAAATTGGAGACCACATGAGATGAAATATTCAACCCATGACCTCATGCTTGCTACGGTAGTCTTAACATTGAAGATTTGAAAACACAACATGATGTGTAGGTGATTTAACATCTACTATAACAAGAAGATTCTCATGTATATCTTCTATATAAAGGATCTAAGCTTGAGACAGAGGTGATGGATAGAGTTCCTCTAGGACTATGACATTGATATTTTCTATACTTCTGGGAAGGGGATTGTGGTGGAAGATGCTCTTAGTATGAGATAGAGTTCATAGTTTCTGAACGATGAATCTGAGAAGTTAGCCTCATTGAAGATATCCTTTATTGATGGAGATGGAACAACTTACCTCCAATCTATGGTTTTCACCCCTCCACTCTTACAGCGAGTCCGGGAGGCATAAATAGGAGGTACTGACTATAAGACATTACATGCTCCCATTTCCAAAGATCATGTCCCAGATGAATATTTGAAAGGTGGGGAGTATATTGTTCTTTTCAGAGGATTCATAGTGGTACCAGTGCTGTTATGGGTGGAGGTATTGAAGGATTTACATATACCCTTTTCGCAGTACATCCAGGTGTGGAAAAGATGTACTTGGACATCTGAAATTAATTATGGTGGCCGAGAATGAGGAAGGAAGTGGCATAGTTCATTTCAAGATTCCTTACTTGTCAGCAAGTGAAGGCTGAGTACCAAGTTACAGTAGGTTTGACTCAACCCCTTAAGGTTCCAAAGTGGAAGTGGGATGGGATATTGGTTGTAATAGTTATTGGTTTACCATTTCTGTCCATGGGGCATGGTACCATCTAGGATATTGTTGACTGAATCACCAAGTTGACCCACTTCCTAACAATTTGGTAGCAGAGTTTAGTAGAGTGTTTGGGAAACCTCTATATGTAGGATATAGTTTGAATCCATGGAGTTCCATCGATGATAGTCTCAGATCATGATGGTCACCTTACATATCATTTGTGGAAGAGATTACATGAGGTGTTAGAAACTTAACTGCACTTGATCACAAATATTCACCCACATATAGACGACCGGACTAAGTAGACCATAAAGGTTCTGGAGGATATGCTACAGGATTGCATCCCAGATTTCATCCATAGTTGTGAGTATCACCTACACATGGTAAATTTTTCATAAAATAACAGATACTATTACACCATAGGTATTCCACCTTTAAAGGCCTTATATAGGGAACCCTGCAGGTCACTACTTTATTGGACATACCCAAGAGAGTTAGCAATCATGGGCCCCGAGATGGTGTAAGAGACAATAGAGAAGCTATAGGTCATCTAGGAGTGGATGAAGACTGCACGTATCTTTCAAAAGACTTATTTTTATCATCAATGGTGGCCTTTGGAGTTCTAGGAGGGATACCATACATTCCTACAGGTCTATCCTCAAAAGGGTATATAAATATTTGACTAGGGTGAAAATATATCTCCAAGGATTATCAGACTTTTCCAGATACTACAAATAGTTGGAGAGGTGGCATACTTCTTAGCTCTACCTCTGCAATTAAGAAAAGTGCATGACCTCTTCCATGTGTCACAATTGAGGAGATACGTGCACGATCAATCACATGTCATTGAATGGGGAAAGTTAGACATTGATTATGGGGAGGATTTTGCGGAGTACTCAGTGGAGATCATGGATTGACAAGATATGATATTTTTTCGGTGGTCGATTCTTCTAGTACACATTTAGTGGCAGAAATATAATCTCTAGGATAACACATGGGAGCGAGAGGCTCATATTCATGCCCATTACCCTCATTTATTTGTAAAATCATTTTTTATCTTTCCGGGATGTAAATTTCTATGGTGGGGATAATGCAACATCTCATAATTTCCATGTATTATTTTTATATATTATATGTAATTATTATGAGAGTAGGTGTGGAGACGGCGTGTCATTATGTGGCCCAATGTTCCAGGAACAATTTAATGAAAAATATTAAAATATGAAATATCACGCACATGCATTTTTCTTGAAAAAGTGGAATAAATTCTAAATGGGTTCATGTATCATAAATATGAGGGCACCATTACATTCAGAGAAGATACTTTACACTTGGCAGGACATAACATTGACTAGAATGGGTCGAATGTGAAATGTAATTTTTGGACGTTTAATGTAATAAAATAAATGTGTTTTATTTTATTTATCATTTGGTAGTGATACAATTTGTTTTTATTTTTAACGAACCTTGTCAGAGAATTCAGGGATATATTCATAACCCTATAATTCCTCTGAAAGGTAGACAAGGATCTCTCTCTAACGAACACTGGTGGATCGATGATCAAGGACGACATGACCTCTGTTCTACATTAATAAAGGATCCGAACTCCAGGTTGGGTGTAGTTATCATTGTGATCTTTCCCCATTTCTAAATTCGATGATGAAAGAAGATCAAACCATGAATAGGTTGATTTATGGTTCCATCACTTGCGGGATTGGTGTTATGTTATGGGGTTTTAAAAGGGGAGATAATCAATGTGATTTCTTACTTTTTTTTTCTTTATTCTAATAGGAACAAATTGAGGTCGACACTAACAAAGGCTGAGGTTCGTTCCTCTAGGAATGTTTTTCTTCTTTATTCCCTCATTTATAGATGTCTTTGCTGTTGGATCCTCATGGTCATAGATTGAAATTTCTGGAGGCTTTAAATGTGATTAGACCCCTAGAGGAAAGGAAAGATAGATCAGAGTTCAAGGTAGTTAAGATCACGACCAGAGGATTACAGATGTGTCTCTGTTCTTGAAAATGATGCAGTAGAGCAATGTGGGTGGCCCACGGAACTAGGAGTGCCTGCAGCAGCCAACAATGCAGGGTGGCGTGATGACTGACACCACATGGGAGGAAGCACAACCACACAGAGGGAGGATCATCCATGTGAGTAGGGAAGCAGCCTCACATGAGGAGTGTGCGGGTAATGTTTAGATGTGGCGTACCGACCGCATGGGATGCAGCACGGTGCTGCGTTAACTGGGGGAACACTGTCGTGATGGACCGTGTACAATGGACAAGCATGACTATGTGTGTGAAGGATAGACTAGAGGAACTAGGCTGCACCAGGCAGCCCCATTGGCTGGGTTATGCGGCCCAACTGTCAGGGGTTGACCCAGATAACCAATTCAAACCTCAGTTCAGGTTGGACCCAGGTCAGACACGGGTGGCCAGACCAGATAAAGCCATAGTCAACTATCGTAGTCAACTGTGATCCACAGTAGATAGATCTACCACATGGCCATGAATACTCAGTTGTGGTAGATGGCCACAGAAGATAAACTACTGTGGGGTAGTCAACCACATGGGTGGTCGGACTGGGTGGTGCACTACTGTGATCGACCACCACGGTCAGTGGACCAACCGTCTAGTTAGTCCATGAGCTGGCAGACCCCCTCCTTAACTTGAAACACCCATAAAATTCCAAAAGTGTGTACATTTGACGAACCATTTGTGGTGTTGGGATCCCTACGATGATAACATACTTTTGAGAAAATCTAAGTATGTTTTCGTGGATGTGTGAATAAAAACTTATGGTTTGAGGAGTGAGTTCTCCCAAAACAAGCATGCCTGAGCAGAATATTGTGGCCTGCTATGACCATAAGACTATATATAATTTTGAGGCTATGCGACTTACTAATACTACATGTCTTATCAAGACTACGTATCTTATCAGGATTGAGTGGCTCATCGAGACTACGCATCTTATCGATACTGGGTGTTTTTTTGGATTATGTCCGATAATCCTAATTTTATACTATATATTTGAATTTGTGTGAGATGAATTTGTATATCCTTTATGGAATACATAATGTATTTATTTGTGGTATAATTCATGTATATATTTTTGGTATACTTATTTAATTTTTTTTGGGTACACATTAGGTATTTCTTTGTGGGATTATTCGTGTACTTCCTTTTTGGTTTTTGGGTGTCCTACCGAGTATTGTTTTTATCACCCCTTCACAAGTTTCACCCGCACGTGTCATGTCTTGTGAATATGATCGATGTTTTGATGGTTTCCTAGGTGGACCAGGAATAGATAGTGCTTAGACAGTCAAGGTGTTCTCTTGCAGCTTCAGACAGTTGTCCCTATACCTACCCTTTAGGAATAATTTTCTATGGATGAGTTTTAGGAACATGTTCTTTCAGTTTTTTGGACTATTTTTTGGGTGCACCTATATTCTATCCCTATTTACATTCTAGTTTTATACTATCATACTCTGATTTTTGTATCCTAGTTGTATGGATTCATGATTAATTAGTGTTTTTCATTTCATCATTTTTGGTTTGGAGATGTGTGCATGTGTACGTGTACTTAGGAAAATACCTTCCATTTGTGGTATATGCATACTCATTTCTAGTCAACATCCCCTAGTCTACCGAAGGTGGGCTTGGAGTAGTCATGGCATTGACCCCTCTAGGATGGCTCATGACATCATCGATGACCATTATCATTTGAGGTGAGAGATCATGTTTTCTTGAGAATCTCTCCAAGGCTTGGATATCATCATTTTGGTAGGAATAGAAAGTTATCTCCTCAAAACATAGGCTCTTTTGAGACACTTGAATAAGTTACAGAGGTTTCATATCAATAATATTTTCAACCAGGATTCAGTTTAGTAACTAATATAAGCCGTGTATCATAATTGAAGTATAATATTGATCATGACCATGAGATTTAATGGGATCATGTTGAACTAGAGATAGATTGTTCATTGGTTCATGTGTTGGTACGAAGCATTGGTCTACTATAGGTTTTAGGGAATCCTGGAATGATTTAGGAGGAAATGTGCGAGTGTGAAAATTAAATGATAGAGGAGTGGTTAAAACTCTTTATATACAAATCTAGTTTTCTAGTTTCTGTGAAATAAAGGACCAATGGTGGGGTGAATATTGCTACACTAATTTTTGGTATATGTCCCGATATTTTTTAACAACATATGTTCATGTTATATTTCAGGAGGCTTATAGGGGTTTTGGAACTTTTTGGAGGATTTTATATAGGTGAACAATTTGATCATGATTAATAGAAAACATAAAAAACCTCTAAGAAACCATTCCAAGGAAATATTGGTCACTGGGAAAGTGCTTTTCTTGCACAAGATTCAACCAAACTATGTAGATTCCCAAGAGAAAATGTGAAATGTTGTACATTGAGGAGTAACATGGTTGGAAATTAGTCTTTTTATCTTTTTAATAAGACCATGTGATGTGTGGGTGGAGATAGTAACTCATCCAAAGTTAGCACATAGTTTTTCAAAACATTTTACCTAACAATGAACCATGAAAAATTATATCTTAAAATTGCATATATAATTCTGTTTACCTCCTTATTCACTTTTTTACCTCTAATATTCACTGAAAATAATTACATTTCATGTAAAGTCTTGAGATTCTACTCACTTTGATTATGGAGAATGTTATTTGTTATCTAAAGTCCATTGAAGATCCATATTCATAGGTAAGTGAGTTTTCTTCATATATATTAATATAAATATTTTTCTATACTATTAATGAGCTATATATCTAGTCATAATAAGATCAATCTATGTTTAATCATGGTAATATTGATGAGATATGATTTTTTTGATTTAAGGGAATGATATCCAAGGATGGATACAAAATATATAATCCAGTTTCTAGAATTTGTTTTACTATTTTTTATTTTTTTGAGATGTAGGCAGAATCTCTATTGACTCCTTTTGATTAAAACATGAAGGATTAATATCAAATTGATTTATGTAAATTAAACTGTTGTGAAAATCATGGTGTGAGTTTATATAAATTCTCATTTGAGGTTTGGGTTTTGAAAACATTGAAATTGGATTACTTTAAGGAAAAAACATCTCTTATAATTATAAAAAATTAATTTTAAAATTATGGATTTTTTAATCCAAGTAACATATTTTTTTTGAAATGCATTTTTAGAGAATAAATGATTTTTATAAAATGGGTTGAAATGATTTAGACATAGATGGTGAGTATGAATAGAATGGAATGTATAAGGGTCAGGAAGTATTACCATCAGTGGGATAAAGTATAGACGTGATGTTCCATTATCAATTGTAAAACCAATATTTTTGTGTGTTGTGTATGTGTGTATGTAACAGCCCAAGATTTTATAAAAAAATATATTCTTTTTAATTTTATTAATGTCTTGTGTTGTAAGCTACACCAAAAGGAGCTTGCACAACACGCATCCTTGTCTTGCCTTGCATTACACGCAATCACGACCTTCCTCGATAGCGTGTGTAATACGCAATACCGAGTTTCACTAAACAACGATGTGCTATTAAAATATTATTAAAACTAGCCGTTATGAATAGTAATAACCACTTTTTAAAAATTCTGTAAATCTCATTTTTCAAAATGAACTTCATTCTTGGATTCGGAGTATCGAATTTAGCCTAAGGTGAAATTTTGGTACTTTTCGGATAACTTTCATATTCTGATGAATAGTGAAAATTACTAAATTATAATTAAAAACAACTTTTGTTTAATCGAAATAATTAATAGTGATAAATTATTAATTTGAGTGGTTTTAAAGTATATTTAGAATATATTTTTTACAATTTAACACAATGTTGGTCATAGGTTGTAATTTCACATTTAAACCAGACATAATCAAGTGTCAATCTTTTGATAGATATTGTTTCATAAAAACACGCTATTTGTTTTAACAGTGGGATTTAATTATAAAATTAATTAATGCAACTGCTATGTTATGAATTTGGTAAAATAGACTTCATTTTTGAATTCAGAATATGAAATATAGCTTAGGATGAAATTTTGGCATTGTTATGAAAAACATCAATTTTTGATGAATAGTGAAACTACTAAGTGGTAGTTAAAAAAACTGAATTTTTCATAAAACATAATTTTACCGCTTCTGTGAATGGAATTTCGAAAATCCGAGAGACACGGTTAATATCAAGGACTAAAATGTGGTTTAATGAGATGAAAATAATTTTTTGGTGAATAGTAACTTTTTACTTTTTTTTACCACGGTTAATAGTAAATAGGGTAACTAAGGGTAAATATGATATTACTATTACCCTAACACATGTCCTAATTCTATTGGATAAATGTAATTCGACCAAAAACAACCTAATGAATATAATATGACCATTTAGGCCCACTTGGATTAGATTAGGACATTTATTATTAATTTATTTAAAGAAAGGTTAAAATAGTTAAAATCAAAGTTTAAAAAGTAAATGATTTTTAATATGTGGTTATACATAAGATAAATTCGACTACAAATATTCATTAGAAATCTAAAAAGATTTCATACATAATGGTATTTTATTTGTAATTTTTAGACATTAAATAATATAATTTATTTATGACACAATGATGATGCAGTAATTATCTTATTAATGAAATATTGACATAATTGATGTTATAAACCCCAAAATAGATGTAATTTGAGACTTTTTATGAATTCCACTAATTTTATAGGTTACTATGATATATTAATGTTGATTTAATCAACTTGGTTCGAACATATAATTCTGTTATGACTTTCACAAAAATCATATATCAAATAGTATCAAAATTGACACAAAATAGTTTTTAAATCAAATATTATATTATTAATTGTTATTGTATTCCTAAAAATCTAAGGTTCGGCCAAATGACTTAGATAAGGATATATGTATTAATAATAAACAATTTGGGGTTCGTTTGGCATGTTATAGTAAGTGTATTAACCATATAGTGAAAGAAAACAAAAAGACACGGTAAAAGTTAAATTATTTAACATAGAGTTAAATCTAATTGATAAGGTTAACATAATACCCTAAACTTGTCTAAATCCTATTGGTTGATAGGATTTCGACCCATCCCCACTTTAGCTTCGAAATAAGACCCTTTGGAACCATTATAAACCGATTTTTACATTAATATAAAATAATATTTTGAGATATTCCTAAGGTGCCCCTCTCCTCCCTTATAAAAGGACACCTCCTCCCCCTCCTCCTCACACCAATTTGAGCACTCAAGCTCGGCCAACCCCTGCCAAAATCTCTTCTCCACTTCCCTAGCAACATCCTAGAGGTTCTGGTCTTCCTCAAAGACCAATTTTAGTTCCCTAAGAGGAGGTCTCCAAAAGGCGCTTCAAAGAAGAGGTAATTACCGTTACCAATTCTTTCATTTTTATTTCTTCTTCCACTTCTTCTTCTTAGGTTGTTTCATTATGAAGTAATAACATCAGTATCACTCATATACTGATATGTTATTATAAGTATGAAACAACCCTATTTCACCATCTATCTATCCTACGGAAAAAGAAATCACCGCGCGTGCGTACGTACGGAATACCGTCTCCACGCCGTGGTGTAATCTATTTTCCACCACCACCTTACATGGATGGGTATAATGGTGTAAAGAATAACTATACATAGTTATTAAAACATCATATTTATTCTGATATATTGTATAATCCACTCCAATTCAATTCAATATTTATGGAAATGATATCATCGCTCGTGCGTACGTACGGACTACCGTCTCCACGACGCGATGAGATTCATTCTCCATGTTAACCATTTAAGAATGATTATAAAGTATATATAAGAAATAATAATGAAATATATGACATTATAAAGCTACTGGATTTATTTATATATGTATGTCATCTACTTACTTCCATTCAAGACAATAGGGAAAGGAAAACAGCGTCCATGCGTACGTACGGACTACCGTCTCCATGAACGGTGTTTTTCATTTCATTTATCTATCTATTATATATATATATATATATACTGAATATATATGATATATAAATCATATATTATATTCTGGAAGTAAGTAAATCATGATATAAGTAATAATGATGTCAAGACCAACAAGTCAAAACACCTACGATAAATGAAACGATTTTACCCAAAACGCTTCTTTAACATGGAATTTACAAAAGAACGGGTTATATAATGTCATAAGTGAACCATATATGATATCATAACAATGAATATGATTCTGTAATAAGTCAATAACATGATTTAAATCATTATACAGGAGGTTCGGATACTTACAAAGAAAGTCGGACCTAAGGTAAGGGAAATATCACAATCTCATTTTTATCCGAGATTGTTTATTCGTAAGTATTTACTGGGGTGTATTTTATCATCCACATCCATGTTTCCTCAATATGTAATATTATTTCCATTCACCTAAAATTGTTTAAATCCATTTTTACCCTTCGGTGAGTTTTTAGTAATATGTATGAAAGGAATCTTTTTTCGTTTTTCGTACGAGGTACTTTTTGACTTTTCCGACAAAAGTACGAAGAATGTTTTTTTAACTTATACGGCATGAATGGATTTTTAAAACATTATTTCCAAGAAGCTTCCTTTAAATGTTTTCAAGTTTATTTTTAATCAACTTCTTTTAGTTTAAAATTGTATGACATGTTAAGAAAGGAAAAGTGTTTTTGAAGTAGAAAGGATATTTTCCTCAAGAATGAAGTTCAAGTATTTTATCAAAATTATTTTCCATCTAAGATAATAAAAGGGTTATGTTTTTATCCCTATTATTACATGGATTTGATTATGTTGTGATGGAAATATTTTTATGAATTCCTTTATCTTATATGAATTGTTTTATGATGTCATGTTGTTTAAGAATCCCATTTTTATTACATGGGTTATGCGATGATGTATGATTTATGATTATGTGGCACACATAAGAAAGGATTCATTATAAGATGGGTGGGACCTATATCTCCCTCCAACGCATTGGGTAAAGATTTTATATCTCATGAGATAGACATGGCTGAAATGGTAGGTTATACCGGTTCAGTGAAACAGGACTAAAACGAGGGTTACTCGATTCAAAAAGGGACTTTGTCCACTAAGATAGTCTTGGCATTGAGTTTTGACTAACAAGAAATGATTATCTATGATTATGTGTGTATTCCACAAAGTTTCATGTTTTAAGTTATGATTATTGGGATTACATTTCACTTTTATGATTTATCCCATGTTATGATATTATGAGCTTTTTTGCAGGTTAAGATTTCCAAAAGCTATGTTCTTATATATATGATGTGATTGATATTTCTTTTGTTTACCCTTACTGAGCATTTGAGCTCACCCTTTTATGTTTTCTTTTCCCCAGGATATAAAGAAAGGTTTTAGGTAAAAAAAAGGGATGACCTTTATGAGAGATATTGAAGAACTTTCACCACGATTAGAAGATTACGTTCCGAGTTTCCAAAGACACTAAACTATTACGATCCTTTAGTGTGTGTTTTTGTTATGTACTAAGTATTCCGCAAAAGTAATGTAATGTCAATGTACGTCAGGCTTCGGGTCTCTACAGTTGGTATCAGAGGAAAGGTTTAGTCAACCTTTGGAAACTAGGATGCGAAAACGTTAGTGAGATCCCTAGAGATATTTCTACGGTATGTCTAGGGATGTCCCTAAGGTTAAGTAGACGTATAAGTTATAGTACTAGAACTATGATAACGATCATAGAATTAAACCTAAGATGTTAGATATTGAAGGTACTCCCCCTTTATTATGTTGTTTTCCCTAGCATGATTTTTGCCTCTCACACTATTCTTTTTGGGTTTTAGAAAATGGCTGGAAACAAGATGATTCACGATAATGGAGGATATGATGGACAATGGAATGATATTCTTCATAATGAAATGGGATTTGGAAGTCCAAATATAATTATTATGCCGAATCAGCAATCTCATAATATGATCAATAAAGTAAAATTTGGTAAGTTTCCTGACTCGGCTAATAAGAGAAAGATGGAGTTTCATGATGATCATAGAGGAAAGAAAGTTCAATTTCCCCTATGTAATTCATGTGGGAAGAGGCATCAAGGAGAATGTTTCAAAGGAACTGGAAGATGCTTTGGGTGTGGAAAAGAAGGACACAAAGCAAGTAAGTGCAAAGGAAAAGGTTCAGTTAACACCATGGATGAGGATAATGGTATTGCTACGACATCAAAAATGGTTAAGTGTTTTAAATGTGGAATGTATGGGCATTATGCAAACCAATGTCCTAAGGGAAAGACTCATGAAGAGAATCAGTATGGCCGTATGGGTAGTATTTATGTGGATGATGATGAAGAGACTACAAATGATATGTGAGATGAAAGAATTGTTGGAGCTCGGTTAATGGTTTAAGAATGTAGTGGAATGATTACATGTTTATCATGTGTAATGTTGTATAAGTAATCTCATGGTACTATGGAATAAAGAGACATCTAAGGATTGTTACACTATTGTCTTTCCTTGAGTTTTGAAAGTGTATGATGAATGGTACCGGTAACCATGAAAGGTTATTCAAATACTTTTGTAAAGTAGATGATATACGCATAATGAAGGGATAAGAAGATAATGAGATGTTTGATTGTATTCATGAGCTCATGATTGATATAAGGACTAAGTGATATCATGGTTTGAGTATATAGAATTTTGAGGATTTTGGTATGTGGAAAGTGTTAACTTTTAACTGCATTCATGTTTTCACTAAGGTATTCAAGAGAATACATGATTAAAGACTTTGAATGTTTGGAATGTGACCAACAAATCATATCTTATGATATATGGGGATCGACGATGGTGTTAAATCTCTGGTAATCGTTTTCACTATGTTATGAGAGTGGACTGCATTATTATGGATAAGCCTAAAGATTGGAATGGATTATGTTGGACATAAGTTAGTATTGTTTAAGGATAGAAGTTTTTTTGATATTATTGATGGGATGTTATGGTAATATAGTTTTAGAAAAAGGACAACCTGCAGGACGGGTGACAACCCATCGCTTCGGACAAGGCTGTAGGAATTGAACCCACAACCGAAGTGCGACTGGCCTTTATCGCCTACCACTGACCTACAGGAAGTCCCTGTTTAGTAGAAACTAGTTTTATTATATTAAGCAGTATGATATATGAAGTATAAGTCCATTTTAGGAACCATATATGATTAATCTCACTATAGATCGACTTATGTATATAAGTTTTGCTAACCTTTTGTTTGAGACAGATGGAATGACCCGTCATTCTATCACATGATCTGCTAACACTTCACGGATAACAAATTCAACTTCATTTATTTAAGAGATGAAGTGGAAATTGTTCAAGGCACGAACAACAGTGAGATTGTACCAAAATAAAGTAAGTATTTATTCTAATTCAAATTTTCAACTTTAGGGGAAATGATCTTGAAAACCAAAAATGTTGTCCTAGTGATCTTATACCTGATGAATCAGATGGTACCTTATATCATCACAAATATATGGATTTGTGATTACTGGCTTTTCCATAGCCATGTTCTCTACCACTCTCTATCAGAACATGATGGTTAGATTTCTCTTCCATATCCATATTTTCACCTATGTGGAAACCCAATGATTAGTTTATTTGGGTAACCGTTACGTTTCATACTTTTGTTTTTTAAAGATTGGTTTTGACATTCCATTTTACGATGTGGGTTTCTATTAAAGAATCTTTCGAATAGTAAACCATTTATAACCCCGACGAATTTCGAGGGCGAAATTCATTTTAAGGGGGGTAGAATGTAACAGCCCAAGATTTTATAAAAAAATATATTCTTTTTAATTTTATTAATGTCTTGTGTTGTAAGCTACACCAAAAGGAGCTTGCACAACACGCATCCTTGTCTTGCCTTGCATTACACGCAATCGCGACCTTCCTCGATAGCGTGTGTAATACGCAATACCGAGTTTCACTAAACAACGATGCGCTATTAAAATATTATTAAAACTAGCCGTTATGAATAGTAATAACCACTTTTTAAAAATTCTGTAAATCTCATTTTTCAAAATGAACTTCATTCTTGGATTCGGAGTATCGAATTTAGCCTAAGGTGAAATTTTGGTACTTTTCGGATAACTTTCATATTCTGATGAATAGTGAAAATTACTAAATTATAATTAAAAACAACTTTTTTTTAATCGAAATAATTAATAGTGATAAATTATTAATTTGAGTGGTTTTAAAGTATATTTAGAATATATTTTTACAATTTAACACAATGTTGGTCATAGGTTGTAATTTCACATTTAAACCAGACATAATCAAGTGTCAATCTTTTGATAGATATTGTTTCATAAAAACACGCTATTTGTTTTAACAGTGGGATTTAATTATAAAATTAATTAATGCAACTTCTATGTTATGAATTTGGTAAAATAGACTTCATTTTTGAATTCGGAATATGAAATATAGCTTAGGATGAAATTTTGGCATTGTTCTGAAAAACATCAATTTTTGATGAATAGTGAAACTACTAAGTGGTAGTTAAAAAAACTGAATTTTTCATAAAACATAATTTTACCGCTTCTGTGAATGGAATTTCGAAAATCCGAGAGACACGGTTAATATCAAGGACTAAAATGTGGTTTAATGAGATGAAAATAATTTTTTGGTGAATAGTAACTTTTTACTTTTTTTTTACCGCGGTTAATAGTAAATAGGGTAACTAAGGGTAAATATGATATTACTATTACCCTAACACATGTCCTAATTCTATTGGATAAATGTAATTCGACCTAAAACAACCTAATGAATATAATATGACCATTTAGGCCCACTTGGATTAGATTAGGACATTTATTATTAATTTATTTAAAGAAAGGTTAAAATAGTTAAAATCAAAGTTTAATAAGTAAATGATTTTTAATATGCGGTTATACATAAGATAAATTCGACTACAAATATTCATTAGAAAGCTAAAAAGATTTCATACATAATGGTATTTTATTTGTAATTTTTAGACATTAAATAATATAATTTATTTATGACACAATGATGATGCAATAATTATCTTATTAATGAAATATTGACATAATTGATGATATAAACCCCAAAATAGATGTAATTTGAGACTTTTTATGAATTACACTAATTTTATAGGTTACTATGATATATTAATGTTGATGTAATCAACTTGGTTCGAACATATAATTCTGTTATGACTTTCACAAAAATCATATATCAAATAGTATCAAAATTGACACAAAATAGTTTTTAAATCAAATATTATATTATTAATTGTTATTGTATTCCTAAAAATCTAAGGTTCGGCCAAATGACTTAGATAAGGATATATGTATTAATAATAAACAATTTGGGGTTCGTTTGGCATGTTATAGTAAGTGTATTAACCATATAGTGAAAGAAAACAAAAAGACACGGTAAAAGTTAAATTATTTAACTTAGAGTTAAATCTAATTGATAAGGTTAACATAATACCCTAAACTTGTCTAAATCCTATTGGTTGATAGGATTTCGACCCATCCCCACTTTAGCTTCGAAATAAGACCCTTTGGAACCATTATAAACCGATTTTTAAATTAATATAAAATAATATTTTGAGATATTCCTAAGGTGCCCCTCTCCTCCCTTATAAAAGGACACCTCCTCCCCATCCTCCTCACACCAATTTGAGCACTCAAGCTCGGCCAACCCCTGCCAAAATCTCTTCTCCACTTCCCTAGCAACATCCTAGAGGTTCTGGTCTTCCTCAAAGACCAATTTTAGTTCCCAAAGAGGAGATCTCCAAAAGGCGCTTCAAAGAAGAGGTAATTACCGTTACCAATTCTTTCATTTTTATTTCTTCTTCCACTTCTTCTTATTAGGTTGTTTCATTATGAAGTAATAACATCAGTATCACTCATATACTGATATGTTATTATAAGTATGAAACAACCCTATTTCACCATCTATCTATCCTACGGAAAAAGAAATCACCGCGCGTGCGTACGTACGGAATACCGTCTCCACGCCGTGGTGTAATCTATTTTCCACCACCACCTTACATGGATGGGTATAATGGTGTAAAGAATAACTATACATAGTTATTAAAACATCATATTGATTCTGATATATTGTATAATCCACTCCAATTCAATTCAATATTTATGGAAATGATATCATCGCTCGTGCGTACGTACGGACTACCGTCTCCACGACGCGATGAGATTCATTCTCCATGTTAACCATTTAAGAATGATTATAAAGTATATATAAGAAATAATAATGAAATATATGACATTATAAAGCTACTGGATTTATGTATATATGTATGTCATCTACTTACTTCCATTCAAGACAATAGGGAAAGGAAAATAGCGTTCATGCGTACGTACGGACTACCGTCTCCATGAACGGTGTTTTTCATTTCATTTATCTATCTATTATATATATATATATATATACTGAATATATAAGATATATAAATCATATTTTATATTCTGGAAGTAAGTAAATCATGATATAAGTAATAATGATGTCAAGAACAACAAGTCAAAACACCTACGATAAATGAAACGATTTTACCCAAAACGCTTCTTTAACATGGAATTTACAAAAGAACGGGTTATATAATGTCATAAGTGAACCATATATGATATCATAACAATGAATATGATTTTGTAATAAGTCAATAACATGATTTAAATCATTATACAGGAGGTTCGGATACTTACAAAGCAAGTCGGACCTAAGGTAAGGGAAATATCACAATCTCATTTTTATCCGAGATTGATTATTCGTAAGTATTTACTGGGGTGTATTTTATCATCCACATCCATGTTTCCTCAATATGTAATATTATTTCCATTCAACTACAATTGTTTAAATCCATTTTTACCCTTCGGTGAGTTTTTAGTAATATGTATGAAAGGAATCTTTTGTCGTTTTTCGTACGAGGTACTTTTTGACTTTTCCGACAAAAGTACGAAGAATGTTTTTTTAACTTATACGGCATGAATGGATTTTTAAAAAATTATTTCCAAGAAGCTTCCTCTAAATGTTTTCAAGTTTATTTTTAATCAACTTCTTTTAGTTTAAAATTGTATGACATGTTAAGAAAGGAAAAGTGTTTTTGAAGTAGAAAGGATATTTTCCTCAAGAATGAAGTTCAAGTATTTTATCAAAATTATTTTCCATCTAAGATAATAAAATGGTTCTGTTTTTATCCCTATTATTACATGGATTTGATTATGTTGTGATGGAAATATTTTTATGAATTCCTTTATCTTATATGAATTGTTTTATGATGTCATGTTGTTTAAGAATCCCATTTTTATTACATGGGTTATGCGATGATGTATGATTTATGATTATGTGGCACACATAAGAAAGGATTCATTATAAGATGGGTGGGACCTATATCTCCCTCCAATGCATTGGGTAAAGATTTTATATCTCATGAGATAGACATGGCTGAAATGGTAGGTTATACCGGTTCAGTGAAACAGGACTGAAACGAGGGTTACTCGATTCAGAAAGGGACTTTGTCCACTAAGATAGTCTTGGCATTGAGTCTTGACTAACAAGAAATGATTATCTATGATTATGTGTGTATGCCACAAAGTTTCATGTTTTAAGTTATGATTATTGGGATTACATTTCACTTCTATGATTTATCCCATGTTATGATATTATGAGCTTTTTTGCAGGTTAAGATTTCCAAAAGCTATGTTCTTATATATATGATGTGATTGATATTTCTTTTGTTTACCCTTACTGAGCATTTGAGCTCACCCTTTTATGTTTTCTTTTCCCCAGGATATAAAGAAAGGTTTTAGGTAAAAAAAAGGGATGACCTTTATGGGAGATATTTAAGAACTTTCACCACGATTAGAAGATTACGTTCCGAGTTTCCAAAGACACTAAACTATTACGATCCTTTAGTGTGTGTTTTTGTTATGTACTAAGTATTCCGCAAAAGTAATGTAATGTCAATTTACGTCAGGCTTCGGGTCTCTACAGTGTAAACATAGAAAATTATATACAAAATCATAAATTAAAAAATGGTTTAAGATTACTGTTGATGATTTCCTTGAAAATTGATTGCGTTAGTATGTTGTTGATTATCATGGAAAAATTCATTTATGATTTTGTAATACTCATATTTCATTACATAAACTATTTTATAAAATTTTATAACAAAATTTTATCCTAGTGGTGTGAGTTGGGATGCCATTGGGGAAATCCTATTGAGTTTTATTCTCACCCACATCTTAGGAGATATGGTGCGTTTGAAGATGTTATATATAAACACTGATGTAAATGATATGTAACCTTGTTATTTAGTAATTCATCTTGGTAACGTGGGTTGGACTTTCAGATTTAGTACTTGGAGTAGGTTTTGATTTTGTAGTTGGTTTCTTTGGTTTTTTTTCATATTTTTTCCTCTGGTTATATAAATTTCATTCCACCTGTATTTTGATATTTTTTAGGGTTGGTTTTGTGTTGGATTTCATTAATATAATAATTTATCATATATAGGTGTGGTTTTTTATACTTATCTTGGTTACGTTATTTTAATTGTAAAGGTAAAACCATCCCCCAATTGTTTATGACGCCCTTAGAATTTATTTCCATACTTTGGTGTCTTGGAAGTGTCACCTAAGGTGTGTAACACCACCCACCTCTTCCTAATACAATATTTGAAGGGAGGGATGTTACATATGATTAAAACCAAGAATAACATAAATAGATATTATATATGATTATAGGAATAGTCATTATATGTCATTACAATCAACACCGGAATCATAATGTTTTAGTGTCATTATAAGAAAAATGATCTATAGCCACAGATCTATAGCCACAGTTTTATAAACTCATGGATATAACTTAATTTATAGCCACACTTCAATTATAACAGTGGATATATGGTTATTTGAAGCCACGGTCTGTGGCACCAACATCATTCCATCGTGGGATTATCTTATTCTCCCCGACTCTCTCCACATTGCCCTCACGACCTCTCCTCGCTGCGACCTTCCTCCATCCCGCGACCTCTCCTCGCTCTGTGTTCCTCCCATTAACCTTGCAAGGTATCCTCTCTGCGGCCCTCCTCCACCCTTACGAGCTCTCCTCTCGACGGCCCACCCCCCCGACGCAGCCATCCAACACGGCCACTCCGCCTCCCCGCCGACGCAGCTCCTAGGCAGCCTCCCCACCTCCTCCTTCAGCGCGCTGACCAATCCAGCCTCGCAAAACCCTAACTCAATTTTGACCAAATTCAGTTCATCAATGATTTTTATTCCATCCCGTCGACCTTTCCTCACGCATAGAAGCATCCACATTATGATGTGTTTCTATAGATATCCCCTTGATTGGGACATCGATGGATGTGAAATAAAGGTATGTCAACTGCTAGGTTCTTTAAACCCTTCGAGAACTTAGATCATATTTTAGAAACAACATAAATATTGGATTTTTCTCCCTGGTTCAATGCTACGATGAATGCGTTTCATATTTTAAAACTGAGGTGATGTATACTTGATCCTACTCATGTTATTCAGTTTGATAATTTTGAGTTGGAAGCTACTGGTTCCTATATGGAATGATCAGTTTGTATCATCAACTAATGTGAGAAGGCTTTATAAGGGATGCACATATTGATAGTTAAAGAATAACGATTGTTTGTATAGCTTCGTAATGAAACTTATAAAAATATATTTTTAATTCTTTCTCAATGTACAAAGTTTTTCTCTCAGGAATCTCATTAATGATTCTTGGTGAGGGGAAGCCTAGTGATGGGAAATTTATAAGGAATATCATCATAATGAGTTATTAATTCCATTAATTTTAAGTGTGATATTATTAAAATGGATAAACATGGAAGTTTAGGGGGTTTAAGAAGGATCTAAGAAGGGTAAAAGGAATTTGGTGTTAAAAAGGTAAGGGGTTTGGTGTAGGCATAGAAATAAATACCTAGTTATCTGATACCGAGTATTTAGCGGTGTCAGGTATAATCATTGGTAACTACTGGTGTAACCACTATATACCTAGTGCCTTATACTAGGCACCTAATAAGACTCAGATGAGTTTTTTAAATAGGGATTAAAATAGTAATTTTACATTAGATAATTAACCCCTAAAATACCATATATTGGGATTTCATTGTGATTCTCATTTTGTAACACCCTTGAGAGGAGATCCTTCATCCTTCTCCATATCCCATTGAACCTACCTTTGATTCTTATCTAAATTCATCATTGAGTTTCTGAAAATCCCATAACATAATAGATCTAAAGTTGGGAATCCATTGTTTTCTTTATTTTACTACTCTCCATGTGAACTGAGAGTGAGTACCTAAATTCCTCAATCATCAAGGTTTTGAATTCTTGTTTTCCTTTCATTGTTCATACACTGAATAGTAGGATAAGGTGTTAATTCATGATATTAAGGTAAGTAAATACTCTAAATTTGGATTTTTATTTCTTCCATATATAATGGGTTAAATCCTAGATTACATTTGTACTAGGTTTTCTAAATATTATCAAGAGTTTCATATCCTCATCATGATGATTCTTGAGTTGTTCTATCATATTCGAAACATCATAATGCTTCGTTAAGCCTTGGTATAATCTTTTTTTGAGTAAAATAAAATGAAAGTGGGATTAGAATATCACGAGGATTAAATTCTAGACAAATGAAAGATCCTAATGAGTTTTCCCAAAATAATGTAGAAGAAGTTGGGTCGATACTTGAGTTATTAAGACTAAATTATTGAGATTGGAGCTATTTGTGTGAGTCATAGATCTTAATTACTGAGACAAAGAGAACATGTGGTGGAAGGTTAGGAATTAACTCAAGCCTGAAATGAGAGATATTATAAGTCTCTTAAATATGGAAGTTAATAATTCAGAGGATGTATATGCTAAACTCCAATGATCAATAGATCACAAAAGAACTAGCGATTCATTATTATGAAGAAGGATGAAGAGATGATCTGGAAGTGATACCAGGCTATGACTAAAAAAAATTATTGTTTTCAAATTTCAATTGAATCAAAGAGAAAATGAGGAGTTCCTCTCTACTTACTGATAATGTGTTTTCAAATAGCCAAGAAGATTAATACGAAGTTGATTCATAAAGAGTATTTCTAGAAGAAGAAATAGTTGATCTCACTAGGAGACATAATTGGCCAAGAAGAGAATAAAAATAAAAATAAAAGGGTATTTGTGGAAACCTAGTAGATATAACCATTAAAGAAATCAAACAACAAATCAAATGGGTTAAAATAGTTTCATGAGAAGATATAGTTGGTGTACCAAGTTATACCAAATTAGTTTCGGATTATAGTATAGTGGGAATGGGTTTAAAAATATATTTTTCTACTTGATGTAACAAAGATCTTGATAGTATAAAAAACTAATAAACATAAAAATGGTGTTATGTGTTGGGTGTGCTAAGTGAGAAGTGAGAGGAGCCAATAGTGTTGTAGATGAGTTGGTTGAGTGAGTTGAGGATTTTGAATAATAAAAATCATGATCCACTCCATACTATATAACGTAATAAGAAGAGTGTGTTGAGACAGTGATGAAGAGTTAAAACCTACCTAGTTTCGATGAAGAAGATAAAGATAAGAAGAAAGATAAGGGGAAGCTTTCCTTTGAGTTTCAGAATCCACTGAATAGGTTTTGAAGAATTGGTAAGTGAGAATAAAAATAGAGACCACTTTTGAAGTGTTTCTTTATGATTAGTTGAAGACTTTTTTTGTGTAAGCAGATTATTTTTGTGATATAGGGACTTCATGGAGAGTATTTATGATATAATCCAAATATGGAATGAATTTGAGATGATGAGAGAGTGTGATGCTAGTTTTAAGAATGTGGGATGCCGTATAATGGTTCATTGACTTGTGTTATGGAACATCTTAGGTATTTTTTTCAGGTATGGAAAATATTTTTGTTTATGTTTTTTATCATCTGGTTGATCATTTTCAGCTTTTGGGAATTTTGGATCTTTTATAGAGATACAACATTGCTACTATAGTAACTCATTATGTGAATGAGGGGTTCATTCCCTGAATGCTCGTGGATTCTCAAGACAAAGAGCCCCGAGTTAGGCAACCTCAGTCTCAAGGCTTATTTAAACTTCCTCATTCATGTTAATGATTAAAATTGACATCTCCTACTTAATGTTAGGATTTGATTTTCTCACTCAATAATGATAGAATATGAATCCATACCATTTTAATGAAGCTTTTCAGAGCACCGTCTAGAATTCTGATTTACATGATTTTAATAGGTTATGGTAGATTCTCAAGGTTTTATGCACCTTTATCCCCCATAAGGAGGAGCTTTAAATTATCTTCATCAATGTGGAACTCTTCTATAGATAGATTTTAGGATATACCATATCGAGAATTCACTAAAATGGATTACTTGAAGTAACATTCTAGATTTTATAGCTTGTACAATTTCTTGAGTTCTCTTTGAGATCTAGCTTCACCTTCAATTCCATACATGGTTAGCACATAAATACAATATGAAATAGAATAAGGTGTTTCTATTTATTCCTTAGTGTGAACAAAAAGTATGAGAATGTTTTCTCAACCAAGTTTCCCCTTTCTTAATGCTTTCACATTTTTATTCGAGATTTGTTTTTTTTCTTTTTGGAGCATGGTGTTCTTCACTTTCAACTTATTTATGTGAGATGTTCTTATTTTCATTATCCTTCAAGGCACATGCATCACATAATGTAATATTTATCTTCATTAGGGATTTTTCTTATACCAGTAACCTGATTAAGAAATTATTGGTACTATATCCATCCATATTACTTGTTCCGCAATATTGTTGTCGATGTCATTCCACAAACCATGTCTGTATTCACTTATATAGAAGTATTCTTCTCAAGATATCGTTATCTTATTTTGATGAAAAAGGGTTTTCCATTAGTCTTTCTGGTCCAAAATGGTCCAGATTTGGTTTTATTACCTGCATTATTAGGGGCAACATGTTTATTTTTAGATTTATTTGGAGATGAATTAGCCTTCCATTTTGGACCCATATTTTAACCAAAAACCTCAGCTTCCATGTTTCTATTATCTTCTTTAAATCATTATAAACTTCAAGATACTTTGATTCTACCTTTCATAGTACTTATTCTCTCAAAGAAAGTTTCACTTCAAGGTTACTCACTATCTTATCCTCATCAACCGCATTCAATTTGAATTTTTTCATTTCATTAATTTAAGTAGCTTCCCACTTGATATACTCCTTTCCTTCGATCATATTTTCAAATAATTTCATTAGTAGCCACTACTCCTTCATGAGTTTTTTGTTCTTCTCAATACATGCTTCCAATTCTAATGGGGGGTGGGGTATACTTCATGGATGTGTTATTTCTATTGTTTATTCTTGTACTGATACAATGATTATTGATATTATGATTAAAAATGTGTGTTTGCAGCTGTTTTGTGTTGAAATGACCACCATAAATTATCAGTCCAATGGGAGTGACTAAATGATTATATTGTGGTAATAATATAAAGGAATTATAGAATCTATAATGGTAATGGATTCATGTATCATTTATCATCACTGATAACATATATATAAGAAGTTGTTATATCTCATTTCTTTTCCCACTATTTTCTTGAAGGTGGTTTCTTATGATGAGGGTGGTTCTATCAACCACCATTGATGAAAGTGAGTTCAACATTGGATTTGGGTAAGAGTTATTTCATTTTTATTCTTTGGACAAATTTTAATTAGGTTTATTGTGATTTTTGGGTTCTTTATATTTTTGTAGTGCTTTCTGGATCTCGTTGAGGTGGATTCGAGTTGCCATTGATGAAGGCTTACATGTGTATGAATAGGTAGGAATATAAATATATAAGCTCCACCTTTATATATATTCACTCATGGAAGTATGAATATATATATTGGGGCTATGTGTGCTTATATATAGATATGAAAAATGCATACATGTGTAACTGTAAAGGGGCATATGCAAGTATAAAAATATATCTAAGGATCTCCTTGTGAATATTTGTCCATGAAAATATGTACATAGGGGCTAGGTGTCCTTTTAAATATGTGAAGTTGCATATGTGTGCAAGTGGAAAAAAGGAAGATACGAGTTGTCGTTAAAAGAAGCGCCTTGAGGTTGAGGTAATTTTCCTTTTCCTAACCCTTTAATTTGAATTCTATAATTTATCGTGTAATTTATAAACTTTTCTTCATTATTATATAATGTGTATATGCTATTAAAATTGGTTTTGGCTCTTTATAATGACATTTTCGCCTATTTTACATGATTTTCCTAAGCCTTCAACGTTGACTAGTAGAAAGTTTCAGCCAACTCAATAGTAAAAAATGAATTTTCCTTCACTTTAGAGATGACTGTGTCCGTGTTTTGAGAAAACACCAACCGAGCATTCTCATAAAAATCTAAAAATTAAAGAAAATTTTTGTTTTCATTTCATCAAACGCAAACAACGGGCTTTGAAAACCTTATACTTTCTTCAGTAATATCATTGTGAAACAGTTGACCCCAAAAAAGACAGAATTTAACCTATTAAAATAAATACACCTAGGCATGATTCACGGTGTGACCAGGGGTTTCACACCATGAATCCCTACCCTCGGGAAATTCATGGCTTGAACTGAGGTTCACGGCTAGAAATATTATTTTTTCATTGTTGGTTATGGATTCATGTATCATTTATCATTTACAGTTGACACACTGATCACATATATATAAGAAGTTGTTATATATCATTTTCTCCCACTATTTTCTTATAGGTGGTTTCTTATAATGAGGTCGGTTCTATCCACCACCATCTATGACAATGAGTTCAACATCGGATTTGGGTATGGTTTATTCTGTTTTTATTCATTGGCCCAATTTTAATTTGGGCATTTGTGATTTTTGGGTTCCTTATATTTTTGCAGTGCGTTTTGGATTTTGTTGAGATGGATTCGAGTCGCTGTTGATGAAGGCTTACATGTGTATGCATAGGTAGGAATATACATATATAAGTTCCCCCTTTATATATATTCACTCATGGAAGTATGAATATATATATTGGGGCTAAGTGTGCTTATATATGGATATGAAAAATGCATACATGTGTAAGTGTAAAGGGGTATATGAAAGTATAAATATATATCTAAGGATCCCTTGTGCATATTTTCCCATGTGAATATGTACATAGGGGCTAGGTATCCTCATATATATGTGAAGTTTCCTATGTGTGCAAGAGGAAAAAAGGAAGATTCGAGTTGTTGTCGTCAAAAGAAAACACGCCTTGAGGTTGAGGTAGGGTCCCTCTCCTAGCCTATTTAATCCAGGAATGTTTTAAATTGCATTTAGTTTCCTTTTTAATTATTCATGTTTATATTAAATTAAAATTCTTAAATAAATGTTATTTAAGATAATTGTTTCGTTTGATAAATAAGTCATGGTTTTGTAATAAAACCCATACAACGGTGGTGCGCTCTCTGCAAAAACTCACAGTGGTATACCTTGCTTACCATTATTGCATTGATGTTTTCCTTATACTTGATGTCATTGTTAGTCATAAAGCACACATCGTACTTGACCCTTTTTATATCCCTATAAGGGGTTTCCCTCTTTTTATTAAAATGGTTGTTTGAACAAAGACACTCTTTAAGTGCCGTTAGACTTTTAAGATGGGTCCCATGTTGTGTGACCATGTCACATGGCATGTGACATTTAAATCCAACCAAAAGCCCAGTTCCACAGCCCAGGGGTCCCACAGTACCAGTAATTTCAGATTACATGTTATGTAACCTGTGATTTTCCGGATCCCATGGGGTATTAATTCCTCTAGGTATTTCTACACGTTGCTAGATCTCCAAACCTCCCCGAATTAGGTACATCAGGGGTCGTCCAATCCTCTAGTGATCACAGATTAGCATCCATTTCTTTAAATCTTCTGAGAAAACATCCTCTCATGCCATCCATATCATTCTATTTGAAACTAAGTGGAACATATACTTAAATTCCATTCTAATACACCTCAAAAATCAATGGTAAAAATGACATAAATTGACCTTATGAAAAACAAGGTCAAGGAAGGCACTGATTACCCAGTCGAAAACCACCAACCGACCAATGGCCACAAAATTTTTGGTTCCAACCATCAACCATCCAGTAGTTAGTCTATAACCAACCCTCCACCACTATCACTATTAATATGTTCATGGTGCTTTATAATAGCTAACTGGTGGCCCCATTTGATTCTTTTTAGGAACAACACATACTTCTTCCCCCCTTTACTAAATCCATCAACCCGAAACATAAAATTTCAATTAAAACTTAATCATTTTAATTAGAAATCACCAAAATTAAAATTTAAGAACCCAAAAAAGAAATAAATAGTCATTACAAACTATCCACTATACAATTTCTCATCCATGAGAAACATTACTAAGAATGACTGGTGACTTCAGGTTTCAGGGTTTTGGAGCTGCCCCGCCTCATCCCGCTCCCTTCGCTTTGGGCTGGAAGATGCTGCCCCGCAGATGATGCTGGACCGGGCCAACATGATGCGGCCATACCGCGATCACGCCGCGGTCAAGCCATGGTCACGCCGAGGCCATGCCGCGGCCATGCCGTGGTCACGCCGCGGTCCTACCGCGGTCGTGCCATTGACACGCTGCGGTCATGCCACGGTCACGCTGCGGTCATGCCACTGTCACACCACGGTCACGCCGTGATTTCGCCCTGCTCCAGGATGAAACCCTATGGAGGTTCACAGTGATAGTATTACATGAGTCTTGTGATCAATTTTGAGACTTACTAATCACAATTTCTGCCGATGGGGTGATGACTGGAATGTTTCCCTGCCTCCTCTCACTCCCTTCACTCATGGCTGGAAGACGCTGCCCTGCGGATGTTGCTGGACCGGACCAACACGCCGCGGTCAAGACGCGGTCATGCCGCGGTCACGCCGTGATTTGGACCTACTCCAGGATGACACCCCATGATAGTTCGTAGTGATAATATTCCATTAGTCTTGTGATCAATTTTGAGACTGACTAATCACAATTTTTATTGGTGGGGCAATGACCGGAATATCGCCTCGCCTCCTCCAATCCCTTCTCTCCTGGCCGGAAGATGCTGCCCCATGGATGTCGCTAGACTGGGCCAACATGCCGCGGTCATGCCGTGGTCACACCGCGGTCATGCTGTGGTAATGCCTTCATTTGGCCCTGCTCGAGGACGACACCCCGTGGCGGTTCACAGTGATAGCATTCCATGAGTCTTATGATCAATGTATAGATTGAATAATCACAATTTCTGCCTGTGGGGTGACGGTCGGAATGTTTCCCCACATCCTCCCGCTCTCATTTCTCCTGGCTGAAAGATGCTCCCCCGCAGATGTCGCTAGACCGGGCCAACACACCGCGGTCACACCGCGATCACGCCACAATCATGCTGTGGTCACGCCGCGATTTGGCCCCGCTCCAGCCACATCCAGCACACACCAGCCCCCTCCCACCTTCATTTCAGCCCGCTGCCACCAGCATTCCATCCCGCAACAGCCCCCATGCCACCTTCGAATCATCCCGCACCATCCCCCAACACCTGCAACCAGCCCCCTTCCACTAGCATTCCATCCCCCTTTCACCTACATTCGAGCCCACACCAACCCCCAACCACCTGCAATCCATCCCGCACCAGCCACCACACTAGCAACCACCCCTAACCTCCTGCAAAACACTCATTCCAGCCCTCTTCCACTTGCAAAATAGCCCCAGCCACTAGTTATAGCCCTCTTCCACCTGCAAAATAGACCCACCTGCAATAATTTTCCTAATGATTTTTGAAAGGTATTCCCAACAGAAATAGGTCTGAAATACTTTACATCCACAACATTTACTTTCTTTGGGATTAGGGAAATTAAATTAGAGTTGATTCTATAGGGCATTGAGTTATGGTTAAAGAACTCCATCATAGAGTTAAAGATCTCATCACAAACTATGTCCCAGTAGAACATAAAGAATTAATTTGTGAACCCATCAGGACCAGCCACACCCTAAATATTTTGAGAAAAAAAGGGAACTCTTAACCTCTTTCTAAAGCATGTACATTCATGAAGGATCTATCTAATTTGGAAGTGACCACTCTATTGTACTATTTTCTGTACCAAGTGTATTTTGCACCAGTGAGATTAATTTCAATGATATTATTGTCTTTAATCAAGGATTTAAATTCTCTCATGGAAATAGAGGCATGAGAAGGTCCAATTTTATCACTTGAGTGGAGAATGGCATTTAAGTCTCCAAGAATAAACCAAGGGTCATTAATATTAGTGCTTAGGTAAAAAAGGTCATTCCAAATAGTTTTCCTTTCTTGGTATCTATTTTTTTCATAGACAAAAGAGCAGAAGAGGTGTATGCCATCAATATTAAAATTTCAAGTAAATATTTGATTAGAGACATTAAAGGTGTTAACATTTAGTAAGTTTGCGAAAAAATCCATAGAGATTCAGCATTGTACGTATTTGATTTTTCTCAAGTAAAGATATAATTGTGTTCACGCAAGTGAGATTATTTAAGAGAATAAGAAATTTTTGGTTCCAAAATAGAAAATAACATGGGATGGTGAGTGTTAAAAATTCTTTTTAGAACATTGAACGCGTCAGAGTTGGAAATACCCTGACAATTCCAAAAAAGAATCTTCATTTAAACCTATTTTTTGGAGTTAGAACACCCTTTTTCCTTCTTTCTAGAGCCTTTATTTCTATAAGACCTTATAATGTTTTGAGAATTGTTATTGTTAGTGGTCTGTTTCTGTTCATTGTTTGTAGTGATAGGGTTCTTCTTTGTAGTTTCATTTCTTGAAGAATTCATAATTGAGTCTGTTCTGTTTGTATTAAATAACATCAAAGAAGTGGTGTTTTGGTTATTTAACATAATACTAGGCTTTTCTGAACAGTTCTTATTATCTACATATTGAACACCATCAAAAGGTAAATTAATATAATGAGGTGTAGGAGTACCTAGGTCCTTTGAAGCATCTATATCCTGTTATTTGACATCATCCAGAACTGATGTAAGGTGCCTCTGCCCGGTGGATTCAAGAAGTGCTTGCATAAGAAAGGGGCCCTGTACCGAGGGAGTGACTTTGTATGTTTTATAGGTTCCAGTGTTATGGCATCTTGTTTATTAGTGTTAGTATGTTTGGCTTGTGTCTTATCCTGAACAGACTTTGGACTAATATTAGGACTCCATGAATTTATAGGACAACCAGTGGTCTCAATCTCATTAGGACTGTTGAAAGATTTAATGTGATTAGGGTGAATTTAGAGTTGATTCCATAGAGGTCAAATTACATAGAATAAAGGGATTATTACAGCCTTTTCCTACATCTTGAGTAGTTGAATGAGAAAAAGTGGGAAGAATCGTACTTCAAATCAATTCCACATTAGAAGCAGCTGTTACATAGTGTGCCTGGACAGTGTCTAAAGCATCTATGGGACACTATTTCTTCTAATCATCAGAGTCACTGTTATCCTGCATTTATAGAGGAACATTCACCGTAGGTGTGTTCTCATTTACCGATTTAAAATATTCTAAAGCTTTTGTACCAGAATTAACCCTGGCGATATTTGATTGTGTCATTGTTTGAATAGAGGGAAGGGAACCTAATCCATTTGTCTGATTTCTGGTCCCATTTATTATCTCTTGAGTAGCATTAGAAGTTAGTAGGGAGGGTTTTTGGTTCTGTCTATAAATCAAATCTAAGCAGCTGGGTTCAACCACAGCTTGTAGAAAATGATCAACATTGTTCTTAGTTGCTGTTCTTAAGCTGTAATCATTTCCTTTTATGTGAACAGGTGGAGATATTGTATCCCTCTGACCTAGTGTGGGTACAAAATTTTTGGTGAGGTTAGAGTTTGGTACCTACTTGGATGAATAAGTACAACATTTTTCTTTCTCATTCTCATTATCGGATAGTCTAACAGTTTCTAGAACCATATTCTGAGTCTCTTATGTAAGAGTTTTTTCCTTCGTGGAGTTTTCTTCCTCTTCAACTACATCTACCCAGGTTTTACCCGAATCATCCCCCATGTGGGTCAGGCTGTGTGATTTTTTTACCCATATTTCAGGTTTCTTTTTTGGAGGATTCAGGTATGTCCACTATGTGAGTTTTGTATTTTTTGTTTATTTTTATTTCTTTCTAGTCATTTTCAATTGGCTGATTTACTTGTTCTCTAACCACCCTAAAATTGGAGATTGTATGTCCAATTATTTTACAATGTTCAAAAAAGGGAGGGGACTGGTTGGGTATACTGTTAACCGAGTTTCTATTTTCCTTGATTTCAGCAAGGGTTGTTGTTGGTTTTTCAATGCATAAATCTTCTTTTTTGTTGGGTTGGTCTCTTTAAGGACTGGCAAGGGGTGCATGGGGTGGGTGTCCAGGTTCTAGGGGGGGGGGGTCCAGGGAGATCTGTCCAGGGTCTGGGGGGGGTGTCAAGGGTCTGCGGGGGGGGGGGGGGGGGTCTGAATTTCCAATAGTGTTCCTCCAAGATGAAATAGTTAGGAAACAAGTACTTAGGATATATAATTACTCACATGGGAGGAATTACCTTCATAAATACTTGAGAAGTATGAAATAAGATGATAAGTGACAAGTCTGGAGGTCTTCATGGCCCTTAAAATTACATTTATTAACATATAATTGTATAATGGTGTAGGGTCGATCCATTTGGAAGATAGATGAGTGTTCTAAAGTATTAAGACAAACAAACACAACTATTGTAACCATTGGGGGAACATTTTTTACTTACTTTTTTATATATTTTTATATATAAGGCATAAATGAAATAAAAAATGATCTTATTCTATTAATAACTAAAATATAATTGGGGCTTATCATAATCAAACATTTTGAACAGAGAGGGAATGAAATTGATCGAGGAGCTTTCTTGGGGATTTTAACTCTACAAGTTTAAAATATTATATATTCACAACATTTTTTTTAAATTTACAACCTATTAAAAGGATGGGTCACTCTCCCTCACCCAGAGAATAATCACACAGATTAATGATTCTAGTAGTTTTCCACAACTAGATACACAAAATTTTAATAAATTTTGAGAAATTATGTTGATGGAAACTAATCTCGTCGATGCAATCCAACTACATTGAAATTAAGAATTAAAGAGATTCTTCCATGATCTATCTCTCCAAGAGATCATGGAGTTTTTGAAATTGTGTGCCAAAAGTGCAAAAACAATAAAATTTAAGAATCATACTCTACATCGCTAGTTAAATATGACTCTTTTTTGAAGGAACCAACCACAAAGATAAAGAAATTAAATAGTGGAAATTAATTTCCCAAAATCAAGAAATTTATCTTGGACTCATTTTTCTATTTAGAAATTAAAAATGTACGATTAAAAAGTAAATAAATTGTAAAATAGGGAAGAAGAAATATCCCTATTAATCATGAACTGCAGCTCCATATTGTCACTCCTAGGTCCTTGTATTTTTCTTCTCTTCATCTCCTTGATCGTGCATGAAATGATAAATCTCCTCGCTTCCTTTGGATATTCTTTAACACTCAAAAAATATGGGCGTGATTGGAAGGACTAGCAGGACTGGAAGGGGGGAACTAGTTGGGGGAGGGGGGGGGGGAAACTAGCAGTGGGGGAGGGGACTGGTAGGGGAGGGGGTTAAATTGCAAGGGGGGTGCAAGGGGTGGGGTGTCCAGGTTCTAGGGGGGTCTGTCTTGGGGGTCAGTCTAGGGTTTCTCTGGGGGGGGGGGTCTGTCCAGGGGGTCTGGGGGGGAGTCCAGGTTTGGGGGGGTAGGACTGGAAGGGGGGAGGGGGGAAATGGCAGGGGGAGGGGGGGGAATTAGCAGTGGGAGGGGACTGGTAGGGGGAATGGAAGGGGGGAGGGGGGGGGGTAACTGGCTAGGGGGTGCAAGGGGAGGGGTGTCCAGGTTCTGGGGGTGTCTAGGGGGATCTGTCCAGGGTCTAGGGGGATGTCCAGGCTTTGGGGGGGGGGGTGGGTGGGGGGGTTCAGGGTCTGTACATGAGGGTGGGTCTGTCCAGGGGAGTGGGGGGGGGGGGGGGTTGGGGGAGTCCAGGTTCTGGGGGTGGGGTTCCAGGGTCTATCCAGGAGGGTGGGGGTGGCTGTCCAGGGGAGTGGAGGTCTAGGCTGTCTCGGGGGATCTGTCTAGGGTCTAAGGGGGTGTCTAGGGTCTGGGGAGGGTGTCCTAGGTCTATCTGTGGGGTGTCCAGGGTCTATCCGGGGGTGTCCAGGGTCTGTCTGGTGGGGTGTCCAGGGTCTGGGGGGGTGTCCTGGGTCTATATGGGGGGGGGGGGGGTGTCCAGGGTCTGTCTGGGGGGTGTCCAGGGTGTGTCTCGGGGGTGTCCAGGGTCTGTCCCGGGGGTGTCCAGGGTGTGTCTGGTGGGGTGTCTAGGGTCTGTCCAGGGTGTGTCTGGGGGGGTGTCCAGGGTCTGTCCGGGGGTGTCCAGGGTTTGTCCAGGAGGGGGGCTGTCCAGGGGGGTTTATGTAGGGTGGGGGTGTCCATTGTCCAAGAGGGAGGGGTCTGCAGGGGGTGGGCTACTACGGGGGAGGGGGGTGCAGGGGGTGGGGGCTATTTTTTATGGTTTTCCAGACACTATAGCCATAGTTTTTAACCGGGGCTATAAGTCTATTGCCACAGTTACAAACCGTAGCTAAAGGTCTAATTCCACAATTTCTAACCGTGGCAATAAACTATATCCCTCCTCTAGTATAGCCACTGTTCTAAACCATGGATATAGAGATATTACCACAGTTTGAACCATGGCTGTATACCTAGAGCCACGGTTTGAACCGTGGATGTAGACCTAGAGCCACGGTTTGGAACAATGGCTCTACGTCTAGGAATATAGACACACGAAACATAGCCATAGTTTCTCAAACTGTTTCTATTACCTATAGCCACGGTTTGAGGACATATAGCCACGGTTTTAAACCGTGGCTATAGCCTTAATTTCCAGTAGTGTGTATTGGGAAATATTGATTCAAAAATATCATAACATAAAATATCTACATCATATATCACTATTTCTTTCACAACTATAACCCTTATTAAAATTATGATATATAATATCAATCATGATATCCTATAAAAAAGGAAAAATAAATAAAAGCTTGAGCTTAGATTCTCAATAAGATTAAAAAATTGATATATATGAGATGATCATTTTTGAGATTAAAATTAGGATAATTGTATCAAAACATGATATAAACATTTGAAAATCTCAATAATTATTAATGGTGTCATATCAAGTCACAACTGAGTGGCATAAATTATGGAATTACCAAAATCCGTTAAATCTTATGTCAAGGCCCCTACCAAGCCATTAATCACTGGTTGGAATTAGGATAACCCCCATTACCTATTTAGTCTTTGAATAACCTTTTATATAACCTTATTGGTATTGGGATAGCCTTTAATTTAAACATAGAGACCACAAATCAACATTTTTTGAAAATTTATTTTATTTCAACAATGGATCCCTTGAAACAATAATTAAATTACATTCATACGCATGATGAAATATTAAGAAAAAATGTTTAATTTCATTAGAGAATATCCAAGGAAAAATAAAACGAGTTCCATAAATATTTCATCACCTATATCATATCCATCTAGAGAATAAATAAGTATTATACTAGTTTACAATATCTCCAGATAACCATAAATTAAATTAATGAATGTTAGCAAAGATAAAAAATTTATTTAAAAGACAATTGGAATATTATTTGAATGAAATACCCTTTTAATTTTAAATTCAATGATAATTTAGAAATTTCCAAAAATATTATAAAAAAATTCCCTTTTAAAATAAAAATTAATTCCTAAAAGGTATACATTAATCCAATGAGTATTAAGGACAATGTTTAAAATCGTTCATGATGTATAAGTTAAGAGAAATATTTCATTAACACCCTTTAAAAAATGAACATATTTAAAAAAATGAAATGATGATTCATCTTAATAAATTTTATAGAAAGAAAAAATTGTAAAAATATATTTAATAAAACCCTTACATAATAATATAAACATTCATAATTTTTTTAAGAAAATATATACATATTATAAAATGATTCTAGACCAAATAAAAATACAACGCCTATTTCCCAAAAAACATATTTATGAGATTTCATAACATAGAAAGTGTAAAATAAAGGGAATATATTAAAATTTTATAAATAAAAGTATTATTTTAAAATAAATACAATTTTTTTAGATGGATCATATAAATTAATTATCACAATTTTATCCATAAATGACCCCGAGAAAATGTGATATTATAACATAAAAAACGTACAATTTTGGTAACTTATGAATCATAACCCCCATGAAATAAATAACTTCAAATTAAAAATTAAATACAATTAATATAGGTCTATTCATTATATAATATATCAATTTGTAGGAATATTGTCCTCATAAACATATATTAGTGTATATAATTAAACATTTGTCAACAAAACAACATTGAGATAAAGAATACTTACCTTAAACTCTTTTATAATGGATTAAAATTTATTATAACTACATAATATTAAAATAATAATAAATATAATACAATGTATGTTCTACTAATAATATTTTACATCTTTTTATTTATTACTATCCATCAACATTATCATTTTGGGTATTAACTTCTTCATTTATCGTGTATGTTTTGTTTCAAAAGTTGTGGTCCTTGCCTCATGGTCATTATCCCAATATTTATATAATATAAATATTGATATAAATATCAAATATATTAATTTTGTAATAATTTTTAACTTCCTACAAATTTTTGATATAAAAAATGTATTATAACGTTCATGGAGACAGTGGTTTATACGTATGTATGGAGGATGTTTCTATTTTATAAAAATTATTAAATAAGGAAAAGTAATATATTATCATTCCATAATCATAAATATATAATAAATATCATTTATATTTATTAAATCCTCAATTATATCAATCAATTTTTTTTACTGATAAAAATGAATCTCATCACTGTGTGGAGGAAGTAGCCACACATACGCATGGACGTTACATTTATTTATCATTTTTTAGAAAATATGTGAAAATGGGTGTTAAAATCATAATATATATATATATATTGTAATGTATTCCTAATTTTATGAATGATAAAACATGTTTAGGTATTTCGTAAAATGAAAAAAATTAAAATAGTTAGGTATGAATTATCACTTCGTTAAGAGATCTCATTTGGATTACACATTATTCATTTATAGGATGATCTATGGGGAGGAACATGGGATACATGTCAATGTTAAGTAGTATATTAAGGTATTTTGGTAGTAATATTTGAATCTATAGTTCTCTATATTCATTAATAATTAAGGATATGATGTTCCCTTTTATATGTAAGGGGGAGGACACACATGAAATTACTTAAATGATTTAGATAATGTAAGGCCATTTATTTGTGAATACTGAACCCAATAGTCATGAATAATAATTTAATATAAAATATGATCAAAATAACTTGTCACAATAATAATTAGACATTATTATGTGTCATTATTTCCACTTTCTTGTTGTTTTACACCATATATAACCATTTTAACCATTACCATGGTAATAATTTTTTATTAATATTATAATTAATTATTAACATAAATGATACATGAATAGTTACAAAAAAATTGAAATTATAATTCAAAATATTTAATTTTATTTATCAAAATAAATTGAAATAAATTTTAAAAAATAATCATAAAATAATTAAACAAATTCAACAGAAAAATGTTTTTAGAAAAAATCATTCTTATGTATAAAATTGTATTTACATTCATTCCATTCCTGGTAAAAAATATTAAATGAATTTTGAAATATTTTATTAAAAATATTATATATCAATTTTCTTAAAAACATTTATAAAGAATGAATTATTTAATTTATTATGATAAAAAAAATTTCCCACATAAAAATAATTTTATAAAAAATAAATCATTTTTATTTTATTATTTTCACCATTTTTAACCATTATATAAATAATATATGTATGATTATTCATTTATTTATATAATTTATATTTTTTTGAAATAAAATTTTAATACTAAACAATATACATTTTTTATATAAAAATAAACAACTTATAGAAAAATACATTTACTAAAAGAACAAGACCTTTAATCATTAAATGATATTTTAAAAAGCGAGTTCTTATGAAATATTTTTGTACAATTTTAAAGATATTTCATTATATTTATAATCCAATACATACTGACAAATTGAAAGTATAAATAAATAATTTATAATATACCATGGGTTTATTTATACTTTAAATTGCATGTAATGAAAACCATTGAATAACCTATATTTATTTCAAAGGAAATATAAAATCTTATGGTTGTAAAATTTACCCCCATAAAATGATTTTCAACATTTAAATAATGTCACTATATTATAAAATATAAAAGAAATATTTGAACCATATCATCCTCAATATCCCATGTAGCTTCCTCAAATTATTTATTCGATGAGATAACAATAACAAGGGTAGTAATCCACTGCTTGTGTGTGTTGCATGTTTTATTTTTAGCTTTTTAATAACCCCTCTTTAACCATTTATAATGGGAGTTGTAAAATTATGAATGATACTATCTCTATGATATATTATTTATACAAGTTTTTCATTATAGTAATTATAATCATCCACTTCTACAACCTATGTGTTCATTACATGTTAAGGATAAAGTTTGTAATTCCTTAATAGAGATACATGGAACACATCCTTATCTTGAGATAGGTCCGTTAGAATAGTCAAGCGATAAGTTGTAGTAGTGAATTGAAAAAGTATCTAAAATGGACCAATATTATTGGTGTTCTAATTTCCCTCATTTCTAAATATCATAACCATCTTCCATGTAGAAATTTGTAGGAATTCCTTTTAAGTAAACAATAATTTCAAATATAACCATCAAATTTCAACATAGACCTTCACCTGAATCTTAGTAACCTTGAAGTGATTCTAGATGGAGATAGAATTCTATATAATTTCCTAAGTTAGACCATGTACCAAAGTCATTATTTTTTTATCTTTATCATACCAAATTGGAGTTTTATTTTCATATTTATATATAGCTTCATAATGATCCATCTAAATTGTCAAGTGAAAGCTATGGTTAATAAATAATTCATGAAGGGGAGATGATAATACCATTAAACATTGATATATATATATATATATAATTATTTTTTTATATCCTCTAGGGATGGAATGAGTAATTTAGAATAAAAATCATTTTAAAGAAGATATGAAGTATTGAAACACAACTCTACATCGTGAGATTTATGAAGACCTCACTGTTAAATTATCATTGACCTTAGATATTGATTAGATACAATAGAATATGGTACTCCATTAAACCATACAACTTCTATCATAAGTATAAGGGAATGACTATCAAGAGATAAATCTCCAATGATATAAATAAAAGTGATGACTTTGTAAAGTGATTGACTATAACCCTAATATCATTATGGTCATTTGATGTTTAGGGAATCTAATGAAAAAACACATTGTGTAATTTTTATAATTTATATTTTCATATCATTAATGGTCGTAAAATACCCATATACATATGTCAATCAACCTTAACTTTCAGACACACGAAGCAATGAGATACATACTCTGCAATGCCTCTCTAAATTATTTCCCACCTGATAAAATCCTTCTGAAAATTATATATCTTCATGCATCAAGGATTAATAGGGATTGATGATCATTAATCTTCTTCCAGTAGCTCATTTTTATGTTTTATTTTTATGGGAAATATATATAGTTAAAAAACACAATCTTTTATTACAATCCTAGTTGAACATAGGAAAATTTATCACCAAATTTTATATCTCAACATATTTCTTATGTTCCCCTTTAGTACTCCAATGTATATATTACTGAAAACTAAATTTAGAATAATATAAAATTTACCCTTTCATATATATTTAATGTTCTATCTTTGGAAATTATGAAATATTGGATGTTTTTTTATTATCGTCATACATATTCTATCACAATCCTTTCAACTAAATTCATTAACCACGAAGTTATATTTCCCTTGGTGGTATTGTGTAGAGTAATCATAATAATTAGACACTTCACCAATAATATCTACTATATGATCAACTATTTTATAGATAATAAATGGTTTAAAAATTAATGATCAGTTTACATCTCACGAAATTCTCTATAATGATTATTCCTCCACATATTTAATGAAATGATTATTGATTTTTAATATCAGTCATGTGTTAGTTAATTAATTTAATGGTGCTTGAATTGATGAGATTCATAATATATATGGTTGTATATAAAAATGTATATTTTCCTATTATTCAATGCTTAAATGTTATTCACCAACCCTTCTCCAATATTACGGTATTTTGATCATTGCTGCATTGAAAATCATTCTCTTCAATTACATGAAAATTTATTAACATTCATCCAACCAATAGAAGCCATCTCCATTTTTATTTAATATGGTGTGGGGATTACATTTCAATGAGAATGTATTCACTAATAATAAATAATATTACAAAAATCTATGAATACAATGGATCTCAATTAAAGTTATAAGACTAAGATAATCTATAAAAATATTCATCGATGGATCAACATCTATAATCACACATGATATTATAGGTCCCATAAATTGACCATTTTATATCCAAAATTCACACTTGGTAAATTTTTCAAATATATTATCATTATACATGATCTTTATTAGAAACTTTATATGATATCCATACTCTTTTATGCTAATATAAAATAAAATAATACCAACTATTAAGGGTTCTACAAAATAATCATAATAATATCAAAATAATTCATGGATTATATCCATGATGATAATAGGGGAACTTGTATGACCATATTTAATCAATATTAATTCATTGTTTCCAAACTTTAAATAGAATGATTTTTAGGGCATGTCATTTCTTTATACCATAGTTGATAGTGTCCAGATAAAATATGAATCATGCAAAATTATTGATTTCCTCATAATTGATTTAAAAAATTAATCTCTACATGGTAGAGGATACATATTGTAGAATTTTGTATTTTAATGTTTCTGATAATCAATTTGAGGTCACATTGATATATAATTATTTATTACAAAAAAATCATTTTTACCCAATGGTGGTACTCTTGAAAAAACTAATACCTTAATAACATTCACATGGATTTTCTTCTTCAATTCATGAAAATCCATCAACACCATTCTCTATGGTGTCTTCAAGGAAAATAATCAATAACGATATGAATAAAAATTTATACAATATGAATATCATTTACGATGCATTTCACCCATACTATTTGAGATAAGTACCCCTCTGAATAAGAATCATGAACCCTAAAATGTTGTAATTTCATTTAAATGTTCATATTTATACACACATCATTATAAGATCATATTTTGGATAAAATATAAAGTCTAACTTCCTTACCATGTAGATTAAAATAATCTCTACATAATGTAAGCTAATCCATGGTAAAAATAACATAAAATTACACTAAAAGGAGAATATTGGTATTTTAGGAAAAAAATCCAAACATTAATCATTGAGGAAACATGGACTTGGTATTTAATTATTTAAACATTAAGAGTTTTTAATAATAATTAAACATATAATCATTGATGCTTTAATTTGATGACCATAGAGGAAAACTTATATATTGAATTTTGAGTAGATCCAAAACAAAATGATATATTGGTTATTCTTGAGTGGATGTTATGTGTATCATTCTTCACATTGTTCTCATAACCCACATCAGTAATATTGATCACCTAAGGTTCCCATTTTTCATTGGGATCAAGATGTTTCTAATGTCCACTATTATAATTAATCCTTAAACTCAATCATTAGATAGAATAATTCTTATACTCCTTGCATTTGAATGAATATAGTGTGGGTGGTTTATTGTTTTGAGATTTGTTTCCATTAACATCACTAGCTAACTTATTCTAATCACCATGACAATAAATTTCATGATGAACTTATTTTACACACATAAATAAATTACTATTCACATAATATCAATTTCTAGTATATTTTATTCCAAACTTATTACATAAATGTAACATCCTTTTGCTTTTTTATGTATTTTGACCCTTTGATTTGATTACCAAATTATTGGGTATCTTTATGGGTCGGTTCTGGAGTTTTTATAGCCTTTTAATGTTTCTGGGCCTGTGCACGGTTTGCACACGGTATGACCACATTTTGAAAAAGTGTGCAGCCTGGACAATATGTAGTCACATGGTTGGAACATTGTTTGAAAAATGGTTAATCCAAATCATGAAACACTTCCAGTGACGATGTTCTAGGCTCATTGTTTTTACATGGTTAGTAATAACCATGAGACTTCTCCTAAGAATCAATGTGAATGATAATTAAAGTTCATAAAATTGTAATTAAAGACCCAAAACCCCTCAATCAAACCTAAAATCCTCCAACTCAATTATAATGAAATCCTTAGGCTTTTTGGAGCCATCTAGAGTCATATTAACTCCCCAAACATAATCTTTTGGTGGATCAATGCACCAATCAAATTGAAGATCTTCTCCTTCAGTTATTTCTCCTCTTCATTTCTTGGATCCCCCTTATTCTCTTGATTCCTTAATTATAAAGGTTTTAAAAGACTTGACTATTGTTCGATCTTTATTGATTTTTGTTGAATTGTATATCAAGGATATCCTCTCCTTTATTTCAAGATCTATCTTCTTAGATATGCTGATCGCCATTAAAGGTGACACATCTCAGATTTGTTATGGTTCTATTCCATAATTCAAATTAGGTGTTTCTATTCCATTGCGCATCTTTATGATTCATTATTTCTTGAAAAAAATTTAGATATGTGTTTCATGATTTCTAACACATTTCCTATGATTCTTTTCCATTTGATTTATCATAAAATCTTATATGACCAATTCCAATTTGAATTTTATATGGCCTTAATTGAATGACTATAATCTTGATATCTATAAACTTTTTATGAATTTTTTATGTTCCATGTTTGTTTTGATTTATTTTGAAAGAACTTTCAAAAGGTTTGTTTTGGTGAAACTGAGGGTTTTGATATGGGTTTTGATTTATTAAATAGGATATGGACTAGGTTTTTATTTATTAAATGAACTCCCATGATTTTAATTAAATGAATTGAACTATTTAATTTTTTATAAATAGTTTTAAATGCTTGAATTTATTAAACGAACAAGATCCACATTTGAATGATTTTACTATTGTTTTGGTATTGGTGTTCATGGGTTATTTGAAATAAATAATTTCCCTTCAAGTAAATAAAGTTTAAACCTATGTTTTGAAAAGTATTTATCCCTTTTAAAATTGTAATAATTACATTAAATTATTTAGGGATGTTTTGAAATAAATTATTGTTTTAAAGCGGAATTAAATATTTTTATAATGAATTATTAAAGGAACCAGGTATTATTACCCTTTTGAATATTGAATTGTATAAAAGGTTTTGAATTGAAATTGGAGTTATTGTGAAATTAAATGTCTTTAAATTGGTTTTATTAAAAATCCAATTCCATAAAATAATGGTTTTTTAGAAATTAGCTTTTGGCCTAAACATGGAAAAACCCCAATTCCATTAAATTGGGGCGTGTTTATGGAAATTTGTGAGATTTAAAATTTCAAATTTAAATTGTGAAATTATTTCAAATATATTATTGATTTTAATTGTGTAAAAAGGATTTGATGGAAAATTTCCAAAAACCCCGATTCCATTGAATTGCTGATTTGATATGACATTGATGGAACTTATTTGAAAAATACATAGTTTAATTTAATTGTGAAGTTGGATTGTGATGTTTAATTTTAAATTTATTTCAAATCCTTATTTTTAAAAATAACTCAAATTGGTTTTGATAGAAACCTTATGGTTTTATCATTGTGAAAAGGATTTATTTATTTAAACCCCATTATGATTTTTAAAGCGAAAATTAGAATATTTGAAATAGAGAAGGGAAAATTGTTTTATTTTAGAATTATAAAAGCAAAATTTACCACAATTGTTTTTTTATTAGAGAACATGCAAGAATTAGGTAGTTTTAGAGTTATTTGGGTGGTACATTAAGATTTATAATATTCTAAAACCGCATATCAGGACATCACATATGTTAGATGATGGTGATGAGTCCTCTTTAGTCTTTGTTCAAAGGGACGTATGTACATATTTTCTATTTCACAGTTTTGGGTCCCTATAGCCTAGAAATATCATACCTAATTAGTAATATGACCATGTTTCTCCATTTTTGTATTTTAACTGAATATATTCTATTTTTATAAACTATTTTACATGTAATATAATTTATATAAACTATTTTATATAAATTTGTTTTATTAAGGCTATTTGTGAAAAGTTGAATTGTTTTGGAAATATTCTATCATTTGAAAAGTAAATATTTTGATTAATGTATTTATTTCTTTTGAAATGTAAATCATGATTTGTTTTAATATGATTTTGAAATTATAAATTTGTTTATTAAAAATTTAAACCTATTTACTTGGTTATCAAACCATCTAAAACTAGAGTTACCTCACTTGCTTCATTTATTATCATTACTCAACATGACTCTATTGTATTATTTCTTATTCATAATTATATATCATGTGTATATTCTCATATTTCCTTGATTATCTGACATTAGATTATGAAATGATTTTCAACTCTTTTCAGTATTTTTTTTGGTTTTAAATGATGAAATAAAATATTTTACAAGTTTTGTTTAATAAATGATTTCTAAATGTTTAAAACACTATTTTTTAAACTAATACTTATACTCTCTCATTTATAATACTCTCTACGAATATTTTAATTTCCTTATTAAGTAATTACATAGAATCTTTTGTGGAATACTACTGGGCTCTTTAGGTTACAACCTACCTTTATCTTTTGGTGTTTTCATCCCTCTATGATATTATAATAGTTATTCATACTTTCTTTTACCTTTATGGGTTCATGATTCGGTGACCAAGGGTGGGTGACTTGAGATATGGTGGGTGGTCATAGACCAGTAGGAGATGGGTTTTAGTTGTTATGTTCCGCTTCCAGTTTTCGTAGTGTCTATTTGTACTTGATATGTCTATATTTATATATATATATATACTGATGTTTCCCCATTGTACTTTATTATTATAAATTTTAAGGTTGAAATCATTCCCAATGATTACTTATATATTCCCAGGTTCATTTCACCAGCCCATGGAAATTGGAAACACTCTCTGGGTTAGTAGAGAATTGGCTCAAGTATCTATTTAGAGGGTATCATAGGTTGGTTAGTTAAAATTGGTGTCAATTTAGGTCTTTACATTAAGGTAAATACATAACTTTGAAATAATTATTTTTTTGGTGAGTCGTGGTAAAATGGATATTTATAATGTGTTGGGACTCAAGAAGTAGTACGTGAGAAGGTGTGTGATCACAACCCCTTCATGGTGAGACATGCATTACTTTGGATTTTGAGACTTGAGTCTTTCTTTTAGTTGTTATTTTTCTGATGATAAATTATATTTATATTCCCAATGACACTATCTTTTATTTGGAGAATCTATTAGGATTTTTTGAACCTGAATGGAAGGATGAACACAATGGGACCATGTTTTAACTGTCTAGTAATCTGTGAGGAATCAGTGCAGCTGATTTGGAAATCCATCCATGAATAGTTGTGAGGTTGGTGTGTGGTTTACCAGACCATATGAACAATCATATTACAGTTATAACTTGGTTATAAATATTAAACCTTATCCATTTTCTTACAAGAAACTTCACTTATGTGAGGTTAGTTATCTGGGTTATAGATGTGGGTTGTTTTTTATCTTGTATGGTTGTTTCAAATTTAATACTTTGTAAATAATTTTAAATCCCATTTGAGAACTAAATTATGTATTAAAATATGTTTTGGTATGTTCTTTGGGAAATTTTTTCAATTACAAAAGAGTGAGTTTTATGAACTGTTTGGTTTAGAAAACTAATTATCATAGAATATTACATGATGTTGTAAAAAAATGTTTCAAGAATAAATTTTAGTTTGTGATGGATTAAAAATAATAATGGTATTGTTAATTGGAAATAGAAGTTAATTCTTTTGAAACCATGAAATAATTTAAAACCGATGATAAAGAGTTTTGGAAACTGTCATTGATTTATAACAAGATTTATCATTTTCAAAGGAAAGAGTAATGTTTTATAAATGTTGAAATCTTATGCATTTTTAAATAAATAATGTGTTTATTAAAATGGGTTGTGAATTTTTTTTGAATTATTTTATTCATCTTTTGAGTGTTCTTCGATTTTTGAGTTGGTATGATTGTGTTTTGTGATGTTCAGAAATGTCTCCAAGAAATTCCTTCATGAAAAATAGAATTCTGGTCCTATAGTGCAATCCTAAGGGTAGTTCTTCACATTTTCTAGATATTGAATCCCTTTTCAATGACTATACACAGAATCTATATTGAGTGTTTGAGTTAGATAATTTCCAACCATTGAAACCCTTCCTTGAATTCTTGGATTTTCATCCACCTTCTCATAAATCCAATGAGAGTTTATAAAAAGTGTGGCCATTTGGTAATATTTAAGAGTATTTGTCCTTTTTATTCTGAATAATGATGTTTAGGTTAGGAATATTAACTCCTTACTATTGGGAAGATGATGATTCATGATAATAAGGCTCCAAACATAGACCTTTGAGTTAAACTTTTCACCTAGTAGAAGATATTCTGGTTTTAGCTTGTTGTTTCTGATGTTAGAGTGGAAAATATTTGAGTTTTATTTTGACATATTGTTTGTTATTCATTCGTGTTCTTATTATTTTATTTTTATTTCTAGATATCAATTTTGATATACCGAATGATATCCCTAGTGAGAGTGTAGTGCCCTATTGTGTGTTGGCCTTGATGGTTAAGGTCTTTCTAGCTAAACTTGGATAGACCATTGGAATATACTTGGGTAACTATGATGATGTTTATTTTTTGATAGACCTAGAACTCAATGTTGTTTACGTTTGATTTAATGAGATCATCAAGGTATAAAGTGTAGTTTTAAAAATATTATGTTACCTTTGATTATATATCCATGGTATAAATCCTTTTTAGTACTTTAACATTATTTCGGGTGCTTGATATTAGATGTTTATCCTTAGTGATTTGTTTGAGTATCTTCTTTTAGTTTAAAGAATGTGATTTTATTATGTTAAACTATTTTTTGAATCATTAAATGGAATGGAGACCTATGCTAGGTCTCTTGTCTTTCTCTAGTTTTGAGATGTGTGATTATCTTGGTGTGTTCATATTGGAGTTTTTTGTGTTTTTAACCTTTGGGAGAGTATCTATTCTGGACCACAGACCTTCCACCTAACAAGATGAGTGAGGGATTTCTTCTTGTTTCATCGTGTTCTATCTCTGGAGATGGATTATTTCTGGGGATAAAATGTCCTATGGTGGGGAGGTTTTATCATCCTATTGTTTATTTTTATGAGTTTGGACCTATCTATTTGATTACATAATTATTACGTATCTTTTATAGTCATTTCTAGTGTTTTACATACTTTTTGATGTTTTCTAGGCATGTTCATGGTTTTCACATAGTTTGATCTTAGTATGAAAAAGTATACAACGTGGATAGTAGTGGCTGCATGGTTGGTACACAATGTAAGAACCTAGTTTTTCACTAAGTTATTGATACATTAAATTTAGGTCTAATTATTTATTTTGTACCTAAAATGGATGCCTTTTGAGTTATCAATGGTCCCTAGGGTGTTTGGGGTTTGTTCGGAGCCCAGACCCATCTTTTTAGAAAAGAATGGAATAATATCAATGTTAGAGTGAATTGTGCGGGTATGGAACATGGTTATATCTAACTATGTTCATAGTATGCATTTTTGAGTAGGGATATCTCACATGGTTTGCACATAGTTTACCTAAAAATGCAACCTAACTGTGCAAGTGCAACTATTCTCTAGGTACACATTCATGGTTTGTGGATGGTTTTTCCAAGTCTGTGGACAAACCGTGGACATGTTAAATTTTGGGTAATTCTACCATTTTACCCTTAATGATTTAATTTGACATCCATATTCCTCCAATAATATTTACACCAGTATTAACTCCATTTTATATCATTTTAGAGCTTTTTTAAGGCCTAATCTCGGGATAAAGAGATCTCCTTCATCTATGATCCATTCTAGATTTTTTTGGTTATGTTGGATGTGTAATAGTATGTACTCGAGCCTGTTAGAGACATTATGATTCTCTATTTCTCTCGACCTAGTTATCAATGTTTAACCATTTTTACCTTTTTCTATAATCTACTCTATTCCAAGAATAATTAGAGGATAATACCAGACGAGGAGATTTGTATAAGCCTACAGTGGGAGTTCTATAATTCAACCCTCAAGTTCATTGATTTTGGAATTTTTTTGTGTGGTGCATTCAGAATTCACCGGGTTCCGTTTAATGAATTTATATTCCATTATTATAATCACAAGAACCTTATGGTTATGCTCTTTCCAAATCAGTGATTAGTTGTTAGTGGTTTTGTAACAACCTGATGTTTTTATGAAATATTTTTTAAATAATTTTAATTCGTTATTAGATTTTATTACAGACAATCGTGAGTTTAAATGAATCTTGAGAATCACAGAGTATAAAATGACCATTTATCCAAGTTTTTAGGTTAACTGGAATAAATCTAAGAAACATATAAATATTTATGGTGAATTTATTAGGTACCAATTATTTATGAGAAAAATATAAATCAATTATATATTTGTATTTTTTTATTACTAAATTGTGTAAATTACTATTAGTAAATGAAATTAATGAATTATATAATTAATAAAATATTTTTTATATTCATCCAATAGATATTTTTGTCATAGGGTATGAATAAATCCTATTTGATGTGTAAAAACCTATATTTTTCGAAAGGGAAATTTTTTTCCTTTTAATGGTGAACCCTATTTAAATTAATATTTTGACACATTAATAATTTTTGTATGAAAAAATAACCATTTTCATTAGAATAGGTATATAAAAATTTACTTTGGATGAAATATTAAAGTTTTCTGATAACTTTCATGTTTTGTTGAATCGTAAAAAATATATTAAATTTTAAATAAAACAACTTTTTTAATAAAAATAATATATATCATCAAATTATAGTAGTTAATTGTTTTAAAGTATAAATAGAATATATTTTTATCATTCATTTTAATTTATGACAATCTAATTAATTTAATATTGAATTCAGACATAAAAACATTTCATTCTTTTGCATCATTTTAACTTAAACATGTTCTCTCTTTCCGAAAATGGGATTAATTTTAAATTTATTACTGCAACTTATGTGATTTTAATTTTTAAAAATTGATTCCATATTTTGAATTAGTAAGTCCAAATTATTTAAAAATCTTACTTCTGTTTTTGGGCATTCAGAATAGTAATTTCAGTCATATTTATTAATATGGTAAAAGGGTAAATTGGGTAATTAAAGGAAAAGATAATATTTTGAAATTACCCAAACAGTAAACCTAATATCATTGGATGAGTTTTTTTTACCTAAATCATCCTTGAATCGAAATTCTTCCCATTAGAAGCCACTTATATGACATTAGGACATTTAATTTATTTTATTTAAAGAAAAGTTAAATATATCTTACTCAATTTTATATAATTATATCATTTTTAATATCACGATATACAGAATATAAATTATATTATAAATAATAATTTCAAATATTTTTATTTATTTATTATGATAATTTATTTTCAATTTTTAGGAAATAAATCATTAACTTAAAGACTTATACTTTAATGATGCATAAATTATTTAATTGATGAGAAATCAATAAAATTATTATTATTAAAGTAGTAATGACCATTAAAAGACCCCAAAACTTGACCAAATATTATTGGTCGAGTATATAATTACTATAAAGAACCAAGGTTCAAGTTATTGTCCATTTATAGTGTTATAGAAGAGAGTATGGCAATTATATTATTTTATTTAACGTGATAGTAAACTTGTCACAATCATGTTTTTATAAGTATAACATTTTTAATGATGGATTCTATAGAATATTAATTCAATTATAAGTATTCTTCTAAAATATATAGGATTTATATTTTTCTTATTATTATTTTTTAATTTTTATTCAACAAATAATAATATTAAATAATTATAAAAAACTATTTTATTAAATATTTTATTAATAGAAATATCAAATAAATATTATTAAAAATGATAAAATAAATATAATATGGGTTAATTAATATTTCCAATTAATTATTTGGATGACCTTTACCTATTAGGAATATAATGAAATATTTTTTTATAAGTTAACTTGTTATCTTAATATTTTTAAGAATCAATTAATTGAATAGTTTCAAAATTGACAATATAGATTTTTTATAAAATAATGTTTTATTAAATTATTTAAAAATAATAAAACTTTTAAAAATATATATAATAATTATGGTATGGTCTAAAATGTTCTAGGTTATTTATTTATGGTCTATTTTACATCAAATAAGTAAATATTTCACCCTTTTAATATTGAAATATTCTTTACTTTAGTTAAAAATTAAATAGAATAACTATGTGTTAATTAAAATGATAAGGTTGAAATTGATAGAAAAACTACTATAAAATTTATTTTTTGATGATATTACAGCCCTATATCATATCATATTATAAATTGGGACATTTAGGAGGTTTTTTGGATAGTTTTTGATTTTATTATAAACTAATATTTTTGGTGATCCCAAACGTGTTGCTCACCTCAATTATAAAAGGGCACATCCTTCCTAACCTATTCACATCATATTTAACCTTAAATGTAATAAATCCACAGAAAATTTCATTTATAAACTTCCTAATTACATTCTCGTAGTTTTGGTCTTCTTCAATGATGAACTCTATTGTCTTAAGAGGAGATTTAGAGGGAGCACAACGAAGAGGAAGTAATTTCCTCTACCGATTCTTTCAAACTTCATTATTCTTACGCTTCCTCTTCATGAGTTTTTTCATTATAAATTCATAAATATAATATGAATTATGTAATTATATATTACTATTATTATTAAACAGCCATATTACATCTTATATCTATCCTACAAAAAATGAAATCACCATGCGTGCGTACGTACGACTTACCGTCTCAACGTCGTGGGGTAATCTAATTTTCACCACCATCTTACTCGGATGGTTATAATGATAGAAATAATGACTATATATTATTATTATGAGATTATATTTATTTTTAAAAATTATAAATCATACACTTCAATAACATTCATCAATTATGGGAATGATATCGTTGCTCGTGCATACTTATGACCTACTATCTCCATAGTGTAATACAATTCATTTTTCATGATATTAATTAAATCATGATTATATAAATTAATGTAATGAATAAATATGATATATATTATACTAATATCATTATAAAAATGATATAAATATATCTTAATAATAGGAAAATGAACTTATCTAACAAAACATGCGTATGAAAATAAAGAAGTTAACACCGGATGGACGAGTAACAATTTTCCTAACAAACAGATGATAATATGATCATATATGATATCCTAAAAATGAATATGATAATGAAATAATTAATTTACATTATTTAAATCATTATACAAGAGGTTTGGATACATATAATGTAAATCAGACCTAATTTAAGGTATAATTTCGAAATCTCATTATTATCTGAGATTGTTTATATGTGAGTATTTACTATAGATTATTTATAATCCATGTCTATGTTTTATAATTATGTATTCCAAAATATTATTTATATTCTTAATAAATTTTTTAGATTCTATTTTACCCATTGGTTATTTATTACTAAATGGCATGAAATAATTCTTTCTTCGTTTTTGATATGAGGTTCATTTTTGACTTTTTTGGAAAAGTATAAGAATAATGTTTTTTTAACTTATACGACATGAAAATATTTTTAAGTTTTTATAATTCCTTATTTTCATGATGTTTCATCTACAAGATTTCATTTTTATTTTCAAATAAATTATTTTATTTTAAAATTGCATGTCATTTTGAGAGAAGAAAAAGTTTTTGAATAAAAAAGGATATTTTACTCAAGAATTAATTAAAGGGATTATATCAAAATAATTTTCCATCTAAGATGGAATTATTTAATAGAGTTATGTTTCAAGTATAATAACATTATGTTTCATATGGTTTGACTTTTTTATGATGGAATTCTATTTATGAACTTCATTTGTTTTACATTGACTATGTTTGAGTGGAATGATGTATAATGAAACCCATTTTTTTCCTTGGGTTATGATGAATGATTTATGTTATTGTGGCACAAATAATAATTATTTCATTATGATATGAGTGGGAAATATGTATCCCTCTAATTCATTGGGTAAATATTTATATCTCATAAGATATACATAAATGGAATGAGAAATGATCTCGGTTCAGTATCATAGGGATGGAATGAGGTGTGAACTTAGTTCAGTAGTGGACTTTGTCTGCTATGATGGTATTGGAAATGATCCTTGACTAATATGAAATTATTTTCTTTACTTATCTGTATGCCACAAAATTTTATATACGATGTTATTACTTTAGTTATTATGTTCATTGATTTTTATGAACTTTTATGATTTATCCCATGGCATGATATCATGATCTTTCATATACAGAATAATATTTTCAAATGTTATTTTCTTATGTCTTATGATTATGATATTATTATATCTCCCTTGTTTACTCTTACTGAGCATATTTTCTCACCCTTTAATATGTTTCTTTTCCCTCGGTCATGAAGAATAGTTTTTAGTAAGATATGTCATAAAGGGGTCTAGTTATGATGAAATAAGTGGGAGACTATAAATATATCTTATGAACCAGTTGTTATGTTTCCAAGTTTCTAAAGAAACTATACCTATATGGTCATATCAGGGATTTATTATATTTTGTAATGAATATTATTCAATTTTGAAGAAATATCGATTTATGTAAAATATGGGTCATTATAGTTGGTATCATAGGAAAGGTATAGTTAACCTTTGGAATCAAGGATAAGAAAAACATTAGAAGAACCCTAAGGATATGAAGAATTATAGGTTACAATCCTACTGATTTAGAAATGGTTATAAATAACCTAGGATAAAAAAAAGTTTCATAAAAAGAAATTTTATTCTTGATTATATGGTTTTCCCATTATGATAAGTGTTTCTCATATTATACTTCTTGGTTTTAGTGAATTGACAGAACCTGGAGGAACCGTTTTAATGATGAATGTGATAGGAAATGAAATGATTGTACTCTTGAGAAATCAAATATTATGATATCTAGAATGATAAAATCATGTAGCTATGCTCACACAACTTTCTTAAGCTATGAATCATGCAGGACTTACAAATGAGAAAAGGCAGGAACAAAATTCTTGTTGAGTCCTTCATGGGGAAACATCCACCTTTAGTTAGTGGGTCTTCTGATCTATTAGTGGATGAAAAATTGATTAGATCCACTGAAAAGATATTTTTTGTTCTCAATTGTTTTGAACATGATAAATTCGTCTTAGAAGTCTATCATTTGGAAGGTGAAGTTGATCAATGGTGGAACCATATCAAGAATATGAGGCAAAGATATGAAAGGGAATATATGGAATGGGATGAGTTCAAGAACACATTTTTCAATAATTACTTTCCTCGTATTATTGGAACGAATATAGAGACAATGTTCTTTGAGATTATGAAAAAAGATGATGAATCTATTGTTACCTAATAATTTTTTTACTAGATTTGAAAGGTACACTTCTATAATTATTATCCAACTTGAGAATAAAATTTATTGATTATTTAGTGTCATAAAACAAAGTATTCGAAGGGAATTATCCATAAGGGACTTCAACAGCTATGATGAAATCATTCAATCTTCTCTCAATGTTGAGATGAATATTGGAGTAACCCATCGGTCCTATGGGGTTGATAAGAAGAGAAAAATGGAATTTAAGGGAAAATATTAAGACCAAACTGATAATAATATGAGTTTTCTCTTATCCTCAATGTGTGGATAAAAATATAGAGGAAATTGTTTTAAAGGGACTATAAAATGTTTTAAGTGTGGAAAATTTGGTCATCGGACAGTTGAATACTGAAGTGATGGGAAAAAGATAACTAATGATTTGAATAAAGAAAAGGATACATAGAATGCATCTCTTATACTCACTACTGGAAAAGAAGGTTATACCAACGGTTTTAAACCATTGGTATAGGCTGGAAAACCGTTGGTATAGCCTATACCAACGACTTTCCAAACCGTAGGGTAGTAAGCCATGAGTAAATCCCTATACCAATGGTTTAATCTAAACTGTTGGTATAGCCCACTGTATTTATTGATATACCATCGGTTATAGGATAACCGTTAGTATATGTTTGGATAACATTTTTACCAATGGTTTCCAGAAACCGTTGGTATATTGAATACTCAACACTATACCAAAGGTTTTAAAACCGTTGGAATAGTTTTAAAATTTCTATCAAAGTATACCAACGGTTTAAAACCGTTGGTATTGTATTTTTGCAGAACTATTATACCAATGGTTTAAAACCATTGGTATTGTGTTTTTCCAGAACTATTATACCAACGGTTGAAAACCGTTGGTATTGTGTTTTTCCAGAACTGCTGCACAGCAGCCCTCCAGTAGCCCCTCTAGTATACAGCTGTATAAAAAAAATCACAAAAACCACATACAGACATAAAACAACATAAAAAACACCTAAAATAGCACAAAAAACACATAAAAACATAAAACTCTTCCAACCATGTCATGTACTACAATTCCCTATTTTAATAATCATATTACAACAATCATCTAGTAGAGTTAATAACATTTTCAATAACTCAAACATTATTTACACCCTTTTCAATATTCAAATGAAAACCACTCTTCCAGTAGTAATTCACCTCACCCCTGCACAACCCCCCCAACCAGTACATCCCCCACCCCCATCATATTCTAATAGGAGGAACAGTCTGAGAAATACTTATTACAGTTGAATAAGATTTTGAAATTTGCTCAAATCCCAATTTTTTTTTCTGATCCTAGATTTGGGTATGTAATGATTTGTGATGAATTTTGCATTAAACTTTTATTTTTTATAATATATGGTGAAAAGGTATTTTCTTAGGAGTTTCTTCACTTATGATCCCATGAGTGAAACTACCCAACTCATGAAAAATAGTTTGCTACTATCCATGATGAGTGTAAATTTCAGTTGTTGTATTCACTTAAAATGATGTCCTTTTGAAACAAAAGAGAGACACTTTGGGTGGTTCCGGCCACACCGCACCTTGGATTGATGCGAGGTTGACATGTACATGTCACAAATGACCCATGGATCATTTTCCTAAAATATAAAAACAATCCAAATGTGTTTGGTTGGTTTTCCATATGCCAGTTATTTTTACTTAAAAGAGTATCCATTTTATAGAAAAGAAAGACACTTTGAGTGGTACTGGCCACACCGTGCCTCTGATTGAGGCATATTTGACTATTACATGTCACATAGAACCCGTGGATCCTTTTCCTAAAGTATCAACAGAATATGAATGCGTTTGGTCCGTTTTCCGTATGTCAGTTGTTTTTTTCACTTAAAATGTTGTCCATTTCAAAGAAAAGTGAGACACTTTGAGTGGTGTCGGCCACAACACATCTCGGATTGAGGAAGGGTTGAATCGTACACGTCAAAAATGACCCATGGATCATTTTCCTAAAGTTTTAATAGAAACTGAATGCATTTGGTCGGTTTTCCATTTGTCAGTTGTTATTGTCACTTAAAATGATGTCCATTTTAAACAAAAGAGAGACATTTTGAGTGGTGTCGGCCACACCACACCCCGGATTGAGGTGGGGTTGACTCGTACACGTCAAAAATGATCCATGGATAGTTTTACTAAAATACCAACACAATATGAAGGTGTTTGGTCGGTTTTAAGTATGCAAGTTGTTGTTTTAATTTAAAATCTTGTCAATTTCAAACAAAAGAGAAACACTTTGAGAGGTTTCGGCCACACTGTCCCTCGAATTGAGGCTAGGTTGACTCTTACACATCACATATGACCCATAAATCGTTTTCCTAAAGTTTCAATAGAATCTGAATTCCTTTGGTTGGTTTGTCGTATGTCAGTTATTGTATTCACTTAAAATGATGTCCTTTTGAAACAAAAGAGAGACACTTTGAGTGGTGTCAACCACACCACACCTCAGATTGAGGCAGGGATGACTCATACATGTCACAAATGACCCTTGGAATGTTTTACTAATGTATCAACACAATAATATTGTGTTTGGTTAGTTTTCCATATGTCAGTTATTTTTACTTAAATGTGTATCCATTTTAAACAAAATAAATTTACATTGAGTGGTACCGGCCACAAAAACCCTTGGATTGAGGCTGGGTTGACTCGTACACGTCACATATGACCCATGGATCATTTTCCTAAAGTTTAAACAAAATCTGAATGTGTTTGGTCAGTTTTTCGTATGGCAGTTGTTGTTTTCACTTAAAATCCTCTCTATTTCAAATAAAAGTGAGACACTTCGAGTGATACCGGCCACACCATGAATTGGATTGAGGTGGGGTTGACTCATACACATCAAATATGACCCATGGATCTTTTTACTAATTTTTTAATAGAATTATAATGCCTTTGGTCAGTTTTTTGTATTGTCAGTTGTTGTATTCACTTAAAATGATGTCCTTTTAAAACAAAAGAGAGACACTTTGGTGGTTTCGGCCACACCGCACCTCGAATTGAGGAAGGGTTGACTTATACATGTCAGAAATGACATATGGATCATTGTCCTAAAATATCAACACAATTTGAATGCGTTTGGTCAGTTTTAAGTATGCCAGTTGTTGTTTTCACGTAAAATCATGTCCATTTAAAACAAAAGAGAAACAATTTGAGTGGTTCCAGCCACACCAACCCTTGAATTGAGGTGGGGTTGACTCTTACACGTCACATATAACTCATGGATCATTTTTGTAAAGCTTCAATAGAATCTGAATGCCTTTGGTCTATTTTCCGTAGGTCAGTTGTTGTATTCACATAAAATGATGTCCTTTTGAAACAAAAGAGAGACACTTTGAGTAGTGCCGGACACACTGTGCCTCTGATTGAGGCGGGGTTGACTCGTTCACTTCACAAATGACACATGGATCGTTTTCCTAAAGTATCCACACAATCCTAATGCGTTTGGTCAGTTTTCCATATGCCAGTTGTTTTTACTTAAAAGCGTATCCATTTTAAACAAAATAAAGACACATTGAGTGGTACCGGCCACACCATTCCTTGTATTGAGATGAGGTTGAATTTTAAACATAAAAAATGACCCATGGATCCTTTTCCTAATGTATCATTAGAATCTGAATGAGTTTGGTCCGTTTTCCGTGTGTCAGTTGTTGTTTTCACTTAAAATGTTGTCCATTTCAAAGAAAAGTGAGACACTTTGAGTGATTTCGGTCACACCATGCCTCGAATTGAGGCGGGGTTGACTCTTACACATCAAAAATTACCCATGTATCATTTTCCTAGAGTTTCAATATAACTTGAATGCATTTGTTTAGTTTTCTGTATGTCAGTTGTTGTCACATAAAATGATGTCCATTTTAAACAAAAGAGAGACATTTTGAGTGGTGTCGGCCACACCGCACCTTGGATTGAGGAGGTGTTGACACGTACACATCAAAAATGACCTCTGGATCATTTTCCTAAAATATCAACACAATCTGAATGTGTTTGGTCAGTTTTAAGTATGCCAGTTGTTGTTTTCATTTAGAATCTTGTACATTTCAAACAAAAGAGAAACACTTTGAGTGGTTCCAGCTACACCGGTCCTTTGATTGAGGCGGGGTTGACTCATACACATCACATATTACCCATAAATCATTTTCCTAATGTTTCAATAGAATCTGAATGCCTTTGGTTGGTTTTTCCTATGTCTGTTGTCGTATTCACTTAAAATGATGTACTTTTGAAACAAAAGAGAGACACTTTGAGTGGTTTCGGCTACACTGCACCTCGGATTGAGGTGTGGTTTACTCATACATGTCACAAATGACCCATGGATAATTTTCCTAAATTATCAACACAATCCGAATGCGTTTGGTCGATTTTCTTTATGTCGGTTGTTTTTACTTAAAAGTGTATCCATTTTAAACAAAAGAAAGACATTTTGGGTGGTACCAGCCACACCGAACCTCGGATTGAGTCTAGGATGACTTTTACACATCACATATGACCCATGTATCATTTTTCTAAAGTTTCAATAGAATCCTAATGCATTTGGTCAGCTTTTCGTATGTCAATTGTTGTTTCCCTTTAAAATCCTGTCCATTTAAAATAAAAGTGAGACACTTTGAGTGATACCGGCCACAACGTTCCTCAGATTGAGGTGGGGTTGACTCATACACGTCACATATGACCCATGGATATTTTTACTAAAGTTTAAATAGAATTATAATTCCTTTGGTCGGTTTTCCATTTTGTCAGTTGTTGTATTCACTTAAAATGATGTGATTTTGAAACAAAAGAGAGACACTTTGAGTGGTTTCTGCCACACCACACCTCAGATTGAGTTGGGTTGACTCATACACGTCAAAAATGATCCATGGATCATTTTACTAAAATATCAACACAATCTGAATGCATTTGGTTGGTTTATACCAGTTTTTATTTTCACTTAAAATCTCGTCCATTTCATACAAAAGAGAAACACTTTGTGTGGTGACAGCCACACCGGCCCTCAGATTTTGGTGGGGTTGACTCTTACACGTCAGATATGACCGATGGATCATTTTCCTAAAGTTTCAATAGAATTTGAATGCCTTTGGTCGGTTTTCCATATGTCAGTTGTTGTATTCACTTAAAATGATGTTCTTTTGAAACAAAAGAGAGACACTTTGAGTGGTGCCGGCCACACCGCACCTCGGATTGAGGAAGGGTTGACTCATACATGTCACAAATGACCCATGGATCATTTTACTAAAGTATCAACACAATCATAATGTGTTTGGTCGGTTTTCCATATGCCAATTGTTTTAACATAAAAGTGTATCCATTTTAAACAATAGAAAGACACTTTGTGTGGTACTGGCGACACTGTGCCTCAGATTGAGGTGAAATTGACTCGTACACATCACAAATGACCCATGGATCCTTGTCCAAAAATATCAACATAATCCTAATGAGTTTGGTCCATTTTCTGTATGCCAGTTGTTGTTTTCACTTAAAATTCTATCCATTTAAAAGAAAAGTGAGACACTTTGAGTGGTGACGGCCACACCACACCTCAGATTGGGGTGGTGTTGAATTGTACACGTCTAAAATGACCCATGGATCGTTGTGTTGTAGTATCAACACAATTTTAGTGATTTTGGTCGGTTTTCCGCATGCCAGTTGTTGTTTTCATTTAATATCCTGTCCATTTCAAATAAAAGTGAGACATTTCGAGTGGTTCTGGCCACACCGTCCTTAGATTGAGGCAGGGTTGACTCATACCCGTCACATATGACCCATGGATCATTTTCTTAAAGTTTCAATAGAATATATATGGGTTTGGTCTATTTTTCGTATGCCAGTTTTTGTTTTCACTTAAAATCCTATCCATTTCAAATAAAAGTGAGACACTTTGAGTGATACCGACCACACCGTGCCTCCGATTGAGATGAGGTGTACTCGTACAGGTCACATATGACCCATGTATCCTTGTCCTAAAGTATCAATATAATATTAATGCATCTGGTCAGTTTTCTGTATGCCAGTTGTTGTTTTCACTTAAAATGATGTCAATTTCAAAGAAAAGTGAGACACTTTGAGTGGTGTCGGCCACACCGCACCTCGGATTGAGGCAAGGTTGACTCTTACAAATAAAAAATGATCCATGTATCTTTTTCCAAAAATATCAGCACAATACTAATGCATTTGGTCAGTTTTATGTATTCTAGTTATTGTTTTCACTTAAAATCTTGTCCATTTCAAACAAAAGAGAAACACTTTGAGTGGTTCCAACCACACCGACCCTCGAATGGAGGTGGGATTGACTCTTACACATCACATATGACCCATGTATCATTGTACTAATGTTTTAACTGAATCCGAATGACTTTGGTTGGTTTTCCATATGTCAGTTGTTGTATTCACTTAAAATGATGTCCTTTTGAAACAAAATAGAGACACTTTTAGTGGTGTCGGCCACTCCTCGCCTCCGATTGAGGTTGGGTTGACTTGTACACGTCACAAATGACCCATGGATAATTTTCCTAATGTATCAACACAATCCGAATGATTTGGTAGGTTTTTCATATGCCGGTTGTTTTTACTTAAAAGCGCATCCATTTTAAACAAATGTAAGACACTTTGAGTGGTACCGGCCACACCGTGCCTCATATTGAGGTAGGGTTGACTCGTACACATCAAAAATGACTCATGGATCGTTTTACTAATGTATCAACACAATACTAATGTGTTTGGTTGGTTTTCCATATGCCGGTTGTTTTTACATAAAAGCGTATCCATTTTAAACAAAAGAAAGATACTTTGAGTGGTACCGACCACACCGTGCCTCTGATTGAGGCGGGGTTGACTCGTACATGTCCAAAATGACCCATGGATCCTTTTACTAAAGTATCAATATAATATGAATGATTTTGGTCGGTTTTCTGTATGCCAATTGTTCTTTTCACTTAAAATGCTATCTATTTCAAAGAAAAGTGAGACACTTTGAGTGGTGTTGGCCACACCGCGCCTTAGGATTGTGGTATAATAAAGATATATATTTTATATTAATTGTTTTTAAAAGTGGTACTAGGTAGTTTAAACTACTAATTGAGAGTCAAATTATCACACCCTAAACTATCACTGTGAGTCTTCGTAGATACCGCACCTCCGTTGGAGGGGTTTTATTATAAAAACATGACTTTATTTTTCAAATGAAACAATTATATTAAAGAAAACTTATTAAAGATAATAAATTAAATATAAATAAGAATAATTAAGAAAGAATCTAAATTCAATTTAAATCATTTCTAAATTAAATAGGCTATGAGAGGGACTCTACCTCAAGGGGTGTCTCCCATGGGTGTGTTGTGGTTTGTAGTGTCTATAGATGATTTTTGTGGTTCTTCCGTATTGTGGGAAATGTGTATTTCATGGTCCATTTAATAAAAAAATTAGTCAATTAGAAAATACACCCATATAAAATAGAGATATACCCACTTTTTATATAGAATACCATCCAAATAACCAACTAAGAAATCTGAGTCCAGCATTTTACTTTACCAATTCCAATTACATAATATATGTAGCACCAACTTATGTTTTATGAACCAATAAATTAAAGGGAAAGAAACTCCTCACGATAACCCATAGAATCTCATATAATATCACTCACCTCTAAACCATTATAACATCATTAGGCTTCTATATTTGGTCAAAAATAAAGAGTTATACTGAATTCAAAAATATCCATACCATAGTGAAAACCCAGGTTAAAAAATAAAGAGTTATACAGAATTCAAAAATTTAATGGATCAATCTTCCTCTGATCACCATTACCATCACCACTTTCATCATAGGCCTCATCCTCGCCTCCATCTCTATCTTTGTCGTCATCCTCATCATCATCCCCATGCTCATCATCGGCCCCATCCTCGCCCTCGACCCCATCCTCGCCCACAACCCCATCCCCACCCTCGTCCTCATCCTCATCCACACCCTCATCCTCTTCAGCATCCTCGTCATCACCAGGAACTTCATCATCTTGACCTCCACTAGAAATTCCACATGGTGCATTGAATAATTCACCCATCGATGAAATATATGTCTGAAAAGCCGTGATGGCCCTTGGTGAAAGTGATTAAGATAGATCTTTGATCAGTTTCATAAATTATTTCTCCCTTATTTGAACCTATTCATCCAAATCTATGACCCTTTTATCAAACTGTCCTGCAAGATCCTCAACCTGTTCTAACTCAGTGGTACTAGAATGGGTACCTGGAGAGGATCAATAACTCGTGAAGACTATATTCTTACCAGGACGTCAGCGTACTCGACTAGAGTGCTCATCTCCCAAAACCTGATATAAATGATCGTGTGACCCTAAATTGTCAGGCTCCTGGGCATAAAGAGCCTCTAAAGCAGCCTGTTAAAAATATTAATAAATTATTAAATTTCAAAATAGATATTAAACTTTGAAATAAACAAATTAAAACATACAACATTTTCTTGTGTCGTTTCATTAACCACAGTTCCATATTTTTTCATTCTACTCGAGTAAAAAAAATTTGATTGAGGGATACGTCCTTAAATATTTAATTTGTGCTTCTCTAATGACATTGAAACAATATAAAGTGCAAGTATAATTATATATTCAATATTCAATAAATCACATAATTTAAGTAGGAAATAATAAAAAGGGCAAGTCCTAAAGAAAAATTATAAACAATTATATCGTACCAGCTACCTCTCATGATCTGACATAGTTGTGTGCCCAAAACTGTGGAGGTATTGCTTTGAATCAATGTTTTTTTTGTTTTTTTCAGAATATTCCTAAATAATGTTTAATAATATATAAGATAATATTAATGAAAAATATGAAAACTGTCATTTAAATATCTCAAATAGGATTAATACCTTAAATTTGGCAATCGCCCAATGGGTAATCATTTGGTGATATTGCTCTATCGGGAAGTCATCCACGATAGTTAATGTCTCCAACTCCTTACACACTCTATCACACCAGCCTACATACAACTCATGCTTATAAGCTCTCCAAAGCACTCCTAGATCCTTTAAACATGCTGATCGTGAAGCTTCACCATCATGGAAGTTAAACTGAATATGACACCCAATATATTAATTCATAAAAATTAAAAAATACTACATTAAATACAGTAAATTTTTTACCCATATTTCTTCCCATGCATTATCCTTCACATCATGTGGCAGCTGTCTCCAAGAGAGAGGGCTGACCAGAATGATGTCGGATTATTTGGCTAGCGTCGCCAAAAAACCCCGACATTCCTGCCCAGATTTATCAATCATCTATACATCATCATTTTATTCAACCATCAAATGTGTCTGGCGGTTCCATACTGCACACAAGCAAGTATGCCCCCTCCCCCACCTCCTATCAGTAGATGAATCTGTTATTATAGAAAAAATATCAGTACAGGTTATAAAAAAATGGAATAAAAATTTGTGAAAGTTATATAAATATACCTATGGTAGTCGGATCAATGGGCATCACTGGATGTGGAGAAGATGAAGGAATATCCTATACAGGTGGAGTGTACCTCAGTGTACGCTCCTCAGCCACATACTGTGTCGGAGCAAGAGTCGAAGAAGGTAGAATATAATAGCTCAGAGATAATGAACTAGAAGCAAAAGATGATGGCACAGACGTCTGGCCAACTGGTAGTGTAAAAATCAGAGTCCTAAATATCCCATGTATCCCTAAAGACACAACATGATCAAAATGGGGCGTAGAAGATACGTATGTCGTAGGGGCATTGTCCAATCGGGTACAACCAGTGGATCGTCTAACTCTCACACCATGAGCCCTCATAGCACCGGCCTCAGTACCAGGACCACCAAATGGTCGTCTAACTCTAACACCACCCCCCTCCTACCACCATCCCTTGTATTGGGATAAATATCAAGCTCCTCCTCGGATATTTCTCATCTAGGGCGTGGATCTTGCAAAAAAGGTTTAACACAAAAGTAAACACATGATATTATAAGTTATTGAAATATATATATTTGAAATAAAATACTCACAATAGGGATGAGTGGAGGAATTCCCATATGTGTCATGCAACGATTATTTTCAATCATCTTTTTCCACCTCCACTCTTCAATGGGTGTCATTTCTTGTAATGAAAACAAATAAGTAAGTAATTAGAAATAGATAACTAATGTGTAACCCAAAAAACAAAATATAGAAAAACCATTCTGATAAAAAAACATAAAGAAACAGAATATTTATGGTGTTTTGAAGGTAAGAACTAGGATACACACTCTGAATGATGTAGGTGAAACATGAAGGTGAGAACATGACTATATGATTCTATATATTTCCCAGCACAAATTCGGGTTCACAATCAACTCTAACAATTGAGCTATTGGTGTCATCATAAGTAATAAACAGATTGCTTCCAATTGAAGTAGGGATAGTGTCAACATCATCATCACCATCATCAAAAACATGTCTGGGATTTACTTCAATAATTACACAAAATTTAGGATGACAATGATCTTTGATATAAAAAAATTATTTCACCATTGATGCTAATACATATGGTTCATCGGTGGAAAGAGTGCGAGTCATGTCAATAACTCAAAATCCACAATCATCAATAAAGGTTCCTTACCTCATCTTTGAATCAAACCATTTACATTTCATCATTGTGACTCAACCATGCGAGTAATAATCCAAAATTATTATTTTCTCTATGACTCCATAATAAGCTACATTTCAGAACGAGGTCTATTATCCAATGAATTGACATAATAGTCTGTTTTGGCAGTTAGGATAACACCATCATGCTGTGTTATCATGTTTCTTTCTTTTTTAGTGATAATAAATTTGTATCCATTGATCACAAGTGATTTACAAGCACGATCCATGGTATTAGTACCAAAATCCAAAGCTCTTATTTCCTCAGAAATAGAGTCTACAGGAAAACATGATACCTAAAATATAAAAAAATAGTAATATTAATTAAATAATATTTTTATTTAGTTATTACAGAAATATTTTTACCTTTAAGTTTTTACCAAGCAGAAAAACCTTTTCTATGAAAAGTCTCTTTCCTTTTCAAAGATAAATAAAAATTCTTTCTATATATAAATTCTTTATATTCCCTATAGATAAAAACAATAATAGTTGAACAAATATTTAAAATTACAAGAAATAAGATAAGAGGTACATGTACAATTTACTTGATATATTCAAAAAACAAATCACAATTGAACAACATTGTGCGATGTACCATCTCTCGCTCTTCAAGGCTTAATGTCATCAATTTATATGATCCCAGAATTCCTTATATCTAAGGAAGTGATGGAAAATTGGGTTCAATTTTCATGTACTATTCTTCTTAATTTCTCATTGGTCTGTTTATTCATGTAGTAAGATCAGAAAAATACATTGAGTAGAAATCCATACATTCTTGAGCCAAGTAACCATTCACAATATAACCTTCAGGATAATTCCTGTTCCGAACATATGATTTCAATGTGCACATGTTTCTTTCAGTTGGATACATCCAACAGAAAGAAACGGGTCCTCCAGGAAGTATTTCTTTTTAAAGATAGATAGTTAGATGCAACATACATGTAAAAAATAATGGAGGGAATATTTTCTCTAACTCACAAAAAATTGATGGTGTCTCTACCAACAGTTTTTGCAAGAAGGATTTGGAAAAACTCTTAGCACAAAGATCTCTAAACAAATAGCACAACTGAATAAATGAGACTCTTACATTATTGGACAAGAAATGACAGATTTCTATTGGATTAAACTCATAGAAAAGGACGTGATAATCATGAGTCTTCAAAGATTTCATCTTCAAATCTTTTTTGTTTACCCATTTTGATATATTGATTGAATATCCATCAGGAACATTAATAGTCTCTATCACTTCCAGAAATTGACTTTTTTTCAGCAGGTGTAATCACATAAGAAGCACATGGAACTTTCCATTTATTTTCACTTATACATACAGGATGCAATTCTGCTCTGATCCCCCAATCTACCAAGTCATGCCGAGATCGTAAATCATCGTTTTTCTTCCCCTTTACATTTAGAAGAATCGAAAGAAACATTTCACATATATTATTTTCAATGTGCATTATGTCTAAGAAATGATGTAACAAGTTAGTTGACCAATATGACAACTAAAATAATATACTCTTCTTACTCCAATTGTAACAGGTATCATTGGAAACATTTTTCCTCTTTCTAGATTTCATTACACCCTTCCCAAATGAATAATAAAAATCTTTCAGTTCATTAATTACATCAGTTCCAGACATATGCTGAGGTGGATCATCAGTCTCTATGGTATTTTCAAATCTTCAGCGATTGTTTCTTTATGGATGGTTCATTGGAGAGAATCATTGATGTCCCATAAAACTAAAACTACGATGATATTTCAATCTTCTCGATCGAGTATTCTTCATACAAAGAGGACATGACAATTTTCCTTTTGTGCTCCATCCAGACATCATTTCATAAGTAGGAAAATCATTGATTGTCCACATAAGCGCAACACACATCTGAAATATGTCTTTCGAACATGCATCGTATTTGGGCACACCCACATCCCAATGAAGTTTCAACTCTTTTTATTAAAGGTTGCATGCATACATTTATATCATTTCCTGGATCAGAAGGGCCAGATATCAGTATACTCAAGAAAGTGTAAGGATTTTTCATACCCAACCATGGGGGAAGGTTATAAATGTTTATGAAAACCGGCCATGTGCTGTGTGAATTAAGAATCTTCCCAAATGGATTAAAACCATCACATGAAAGACCCAATATCACATTACGCACGTCGGATGCAAATTTAGGATATCGAGCATCAAATATATTCAATGAAAATCCATCTATAGGGTGAACCAACTCTTCATTATTCTCTTTTCTCTCAGTGTCATTCCCTCACATTTTTACTGATATTTCATCACACATGAAAAGGTTCTGTAATCTAGGGATCGATGGAAAATTCCACATTACTTTTTGTAGCACCCGAGATATTGTTCCATAATCTTTTGGATTCCATCGGGAGGTTCCTCCTTTGATAAAATCATTTCATTCAGTAGTTTCCTCCCAAAATAAGCTATAATCATTCGGGCAAGCATGAATTTTTTTGAGAATCCAATTTCATCAACTGACTTCAATGCCATATAGTGGTTTGAGGGAATATCTGCATCATCTGGAATTAAGGAATTCATGAAGGTAAGAATTTAATCTATTGCAGTATTTGAAATCCCATACATAGTTTTCCCATGAAACAATCTGATTAAAAATTCAAACTTTATCATTTTACCACATTGCCGATATACTGGAGTCGTCGCAGCATCATTAAATTTTTTAACCCTATCAACATCATCATTTTCATTGGACAGATCATGTGTTTTTATAACAAAATCTTGTTGGCTGGACATCCTTTCCTTCTCATGATGCCGAATAAATGGAAACCGATCATAATACAAACTATCCAATTCAGGCCTATCATTTGGATCATCAACATTTTGAGATTCTATTTTCTCTCCATTGTGATACCACCCATAATAGTTAGTTTGGAAACCATATTTGGTTATATGATAGCTAAATTCTTCATGACTCAACCAAGGACTTCCAACACAATTAGAACAAAGGAAGTTTATGCGACCACTATCTTAAACCTTTTCAAATGAAAAATATAGAAAACTGTTCAAATTATTTTGAAAATTGGTTGAAATCCGATTAGTTTCACACATCCAACTTCTATCCATTCTGTAAAAAAATTACAATAAGTCATTTCAAAGAAATAAAATAATATTGAAGTTCAATGAAAGAAGTATTTAGGTAAATGACAATTGTTTAATTTAAATAAAAGCATAAATGACACATTACACTATATGAGAATCATATTAAGAAATACAAAAAAATAGTGTATATAAGAAAATAAGATACATAATTTCTAATGCCTATATTCAAGGATTTCCAAGTAATATATTCGAAGTGGATCAAGGAATACATATTCCTTAGGGGTCTTGTTGGGTGTACATGGGTTTTATACTTTAACTTCTTCAGGGAGATCAGGATGAGGAGTAGGATGAGGATCATAGGAGTGGTGGGGCTGTCCAAGGGGGGTGTGGGGTGTACAGAGCGGTGCGGGGTGTCCAGGGGGTGGTGGGGCCGTCCGGGGGGTGGGAGGTGTCCAGTGGGTGGGGGTATGTCAAGGGGGTCGGGGTGTCCAGGTGGGCGGGCTGTTGACGGGGGTGGTAAGGCTGTCCAGGGGGGGTAGGGGGAGTCCAGGGGGTGGGCGGGCTGTCCAAGGAGGTGAGCAGGGTGTCCAGGGGTGGGTGGAGCTGTTCGGGGGGTACGTGGTGTCTAGGGGGGTGAGTGGGATGCCCATGGGGGTGGTGGGTCTATCCAGGGGGTCTGGAGTGTCCAGGGGTGGGAAGTCTTCCCAGGGGGGGTGTGGGAAGGCTATCCATGGGGGGTGGTCATGCTATCCATAGGGGGTGGCCAGGCTGTCCACGAGGGTGGCAGTGCTGTCCAGTGGGGTTAGGGGTGTCAATGGGGTAGGGGTGGGGGGCATCCGGGGGGATGTGGGTTGTCCGCGGGGTGGTGGGCAGGTGTCCGGGGGTGGGGAGGGTGGGCTTTCAACAGGGGTGGGGGCTGTCTAGGGGGCACGGGCTATCCAGGGGGTGGGCGGGTTGTCCACGGTGGTGGCAGGGCTGTCTAGGGGGGTTGGGGTGTCTAGGCAGTGTGGGGGATTTCTAGGGGGTGGGGGGGTTGTCCAGGGGGTACGAGGTGTCCAGGTGGTTGGCGGGGTGTCTAGGGGGGTGGCAGGGGTGGCGGGGATGTCCATGGGGGTACTGGGTGTCTAGGGGGGTGGGCGGGCTGTGCCTAGGGGTGGGGGGTAGTCCATGGGGGGAGGGGGTGTCTAGGGGGTGGGCGGGTCTCTCTAGGGGAGTACTATAACTAGTTCAAAATCATGCGTTGGAAAATACAAAAAAATTGACTGACAACAGTTACTTTCTCTTTTTGAGTTTGCGGTAGTTTAAATCGCTTCTATATGGTTCTATGACGATTTCCAAAAATCATTTCTAAAATTGGCATCAGCATCCAACTTATGTTAGTTCTATAAATTTAGCGGCAGCTTCGGGGAATCGTCACATAATGTTTTTTAGTGGTGTTTTTGGATTTAGCGACGGTTCCACCTGCCAAAAAATGGAAAGGATATAGTAGTGATTTGAATCGTGATTATATCCTCACCATTTTTTGTCATGGAAAACAACTGCTAAAACAAAAAAACTGTAAACAAATATTGACCATAAATAGTGGTGGTTTAAACCACTACTAAACAACCATTAGGAATATATAGCAGGGGATTAAAAAGTTTCTATATATTTCTTACAAAAAACCCAACTGCAGAATTTGAGACCCTGGAAGATAAAAAAAATTCAATACATATGTTTAAAATTATATCCATATTCACCACACCAACCTGTGAGATCATATAATCATGAAGTTTATCAACATGGTTTACTATAATGTAAAAATTTATTGACTATTCCAAGAATACATTACATTATTTAAGCAAGGAAAAACATTCAAGTTTCTATTAGATTTCTAAGACATCCTTGGATGACATTAATGAAGGAAGAAGTGAACTCATTAAAAAATATAATGAGATGAAAAAAATCTAAAAATGGTATTAAGATATGGAATATTAGTTGTAATTCTCAAACATGGATCCAAACTTTTAAATGATTTACTAAGTATAAATATGTTTAATGATATTTTAGAAGACAATAAAAATGGGATCTGTCTTTGTACAGTTCCAAATAAGCCACTTAGAAAACATTTTACCTATTTCATAATCATATATTTAAAAACTACTCATTTATATCATTAAAATATAAATAAGTTTCATTATTAAAAAAATCGAACTTTGGCATTATAAAAACATAACCAAATAGTCACTCAGGGAGTCAACACCACCTACAAAAAAATTAGGCACACTTTATTAATACAATGATCTCTAAGAAGAACTTAAGAATAACTCACCCAAAATTCATGACAAAAGGAACCCAATACATAATCACTATAAATCCATAAGAAATAAAATACATTAAAAACTAACACTACAAACTCTATTGAACAAAATAAGAGGAAGCACCACGATCCTAAGAAAATTACACCATTCATAGGTGGAATCACCATATTAGTGGTATTATGTCATATGTTTAGTTAAAAATGATATATGAAACCAAAGTCAACCCTAGTCACAGACATCTACCAATCATGTATTAGTCATTGATTCAATATCAAATAGTGTGAATCCTAAAATTTTCTAAAACCCCTAAAATAGAAAAAATGACGTGATATTTCTAGATATTGAAATAAATGTAGAAATCAGAGGAAGAGGGATTCTATGATTGTATTTGGGAAGATGTCTAAAGATTTTAACCTGGATGGCGGAGTTGTAGCCGATCATATGGAAGAACTCAGGTTAGGGTTCACCAGTGAACTGAGGCTTCTGGAAATTGGGGGAAACGAGTTCTGTGCTGTGCTACGGGGGATTATGGAAATCGGGAGTATTTGAGGAGACCTTTCCCAACGTTTTGTAAAAACCATTGGGAAAAAATGGCCTTTACCAATGGTTTTCTACAAACCCTTGGTAAAGGGTGCAAACATTTTGTATTTCCCAATGTTTTTTTAAACCATTAGGAAAGCCTTCACGAAACCAAGATTTACCAATGGTTTTTACAAACCATTGCTAAAAAACACTTATACCAACGATTCTGGAGAACTGTTGGTATACAAGTGTTGGGAAAACCAAACTTTCTAGTAGTGAATTCAATGTTACAAGTAGAATGAAATAGGGAATTATTCCAATCAATTCCCTAACCCTAGGGTTATTGATGATGATCAACATAAGAAAACTTGTTAGGCTAAATACAAAGGCAAGTCACATGCGATCACTATCGGTTATGTGGATTAAGATAGTTAAGAGGTTAAATCTATACATACCATCCACTATAAAGTATAAAATGTTTTATTTGTTTTTGGATCCGCCCACTCTTTTATTTCTGAAAAATTTTCTAAGGGTATCTTTATATTGCGGTAATAATTATATGTTTATTTAGATGTGACAACTCTTAATGCCACTAAGATCGCATAAAAAGTTTATAATTCTTCTCTAATTGAATTTTGTGGGGAATTAGTTCCTGTAAATCTTGTGACCCTTCCTATAATGTAATTTTATGCGATTCTTGGCATTGCTTGACTTTCCCTATATGGAGATCGTATTTATTTCCAAGGAAGGGAATTCACAGTTCATATTTCGAATAAATCTATGATCATATATCGATGAAAGGATGAATATGACCATCCAGTAAAAATTTCATCCATCTTATGGGTATTTATTCCTTTAAATTAAGTTTATCTATCTCAAATAGTTGGTGAGAAACTCATAATTTAGAATAGACCCATGGTACGAGAGTTTTATGACATCTTTCTAGAAGAATTTCTTGGTTTTCCATAGAATCATGTGGTTGAGTTTTCAATTGAACTCATATTGTGTGCAATGCCTATTTCAAAGAAACCTTATAGAATGACCCTAATTGAGTTGTAGTAATTGAAGAAGAAACTCCAAGATTCATATGCCCTAGTGCATCACCTTGGGGTGAAACTATTCTATTTTTAAGAAGAAATATGGATTAATGAGAATCTATTTTTATTATTGAGATCTATAGAAGATCAATATCAAGAAACGATATTATCTTCCCTGCATTGATGAATTATTTGACCAACTATGTGGATATCAATACTTTTACAAGACTGATATTCATTCAGGATATCATAATATAGAGTCAAGAAGGAGGATATTGAAAATATGACATCCTGAATAAGGTATGGAAACTAGGAATTTAGAGAGATACCTTTTGGTCTTACTAATGACTCATTATCTTCATGGATCTAATGTATATAGAATTTAGAGACTATCTTGATCTGCTTTTGGTAGTCTTTATAGATGATATTCTTGTCTATTCAATGAGAAATTAAGAACATGAATATCACTTGAGAATTGTTTTGAAGACCTTAATAAATGAAAATATTTATGAAACATTTTCCAAGAGTGAAATTTGGATTCAAAAAGTTTCATTTTTGGGTCACATAATCTAAAGAGAGGGGGTATATGTGGATCCACTAAAAAGAGATATTTTTGAAAGTTGGCCGAGACCAACAACAGTAATTTAAGTCTAACATTTTCTTGGTTTTCATTGATATTATCAATATTTTTTGAATGATTTTTCATGATTATATAATCCACTCACATATTTGACTCAGAAAAGAGTTATGTTCATGTGGATGCAGGAATTTGAAAATAAATATAAAGCGATAAAAATAAGGTTAACCAGTGCACCTGTGCTCACACTGCCTTGCAGTATAGAAAATTCTATGATCTACTGTGATGAATCCAAGAAGGGGTTAGATTGTGTTCTCATGAAAAATGATATGGTGATATATTATGCCTCACGAAAATGGAAAATCAATGAGAAAAATTACCCAACTCATAATTTGGATTGAGATACAGTAATCTTTGAATTGAAGATATGGGGGAATTATCTTTAAGGTGAAAGGTGTGATATTTATACTTATTATAAAAGTTTAAAGTATATATTCACACAAAATGAGCTAAATATGCCCCGAAAAATATGGTTTTAGTTGATTAAATATTACGACTACTCAATACATTTCAAAAATGAGAAAGAGAACAAGGTGGCATATTCTTTGAGTCGAATGGACCATGCTAGCCTATCCTTGTCGAGGATCACAAAAGATCCAATATTTATGGATTTATAAAGTATGGATCTTGAAATTTTATAGGAAAGGGGGAACATTTCCTTTCTCAAATGAATGTTCAACCATATATAAAATTAAATATTAAGGAGGCATAGAAGGAATATGTAGAGCTACAAAATAAGGTTAGACATATTCCTAAATTCAACCTTATTTATGATGGAGTAATATGGTTTAGAATCTGGGGTTGTATTCCACCATTACCAAAATTAAAGATGGAGCTATTAGACAAGTCTCATAGTTCTTAACTCTCTATTCATCATGGAATCAAAAAAGATTTACAGGGATTTGAAAGAGTATTTCTTGTGGGATGGCATGAAAAGAGATTTTGCTGAATATGTCTCTCGGTGTTTCGTTTTTCAAAAAGTTAATGTTGAGAGATAGAAGTCTAAGGGGATGTTACAACCATTACCCATACCAGAATGGAAATGGGAAAACATCACTGTATAAATTTTCACCAGAATTCAAAAAACTTCTAAAGGCCATAATGCTATATGGGTTATAGTTAATCACCTTACGAAGTGAGCACACTTCATTCCTATTAGAGAGTATTTCTCTCTTGATCAGGTTTATAGAATATATGTAAAGGATGTCTTATGACTTCAACGAGTACCACTTTCCATTATATCTGATTGGGATCTGAGTTTTACCTCAAAGTTTTCATGAAGTATTTAGTAGGAGCTGGATATATAGTTATGTTTCAGCACTACTTATCATCCTCAAAAATATGGTCAGTCTGAGAGGATAATTCACACTCCAGAAGACATGTTGACATCTTTCTCTATGGATTTCAAATGTGGTTGGTATAAACCCCTAGATTTTGTGGAATTTTCATACAATAGAAGTTTTCAATCCAGTATTAAAATGGATCTTTATGAATCCCTCTATATAAATATGTACATAACTCTATCTTGCTCGGATGAAGCTGTGGAAAAAAGTTATTAGGACCAGATCTTGTTGATGAAATGGTAGAAAAGGTCAGATCAAATAAAAAACACATAAGAAAAGCATAGAGTAGAAACAATGTTATGATGACTACTGAAAAAAAGACCTAGAGTTTGAAGTGGGTGACAAAGGGTTTCTATGAATATCTCCCTGGAAGAGAGTAATGAAATTTGTGAATAAGGGAAAGCTAATCCCTAAGTATATCGGTCCTTTTGAAATTATGGATCGTGTTGGGAAGGTAGCTTACCAATTGAAGAATACAATGAATCTCTATCAAGTTCATGATGTGGTCTATGTATATCTCATGATAATGTACATACCTGATCCTTCACATATACTAAACTCAGAAGTCATACCACCGGAGATAAGATATTTCCTATAAAGAATAACTAATAGAGATTCTAGATTGTAGCTAAAAAGTTCTACGAAGAATGATTACTCTCTTGGTTAATGTTTTATGGAGGATCCTCCAATTTTAGAAGGCTATATGGAAAGTTAAGGATGTGATGATTCAAAAGTATCCTCATCTATTTTTTTCCTAATGATGAATTTTGAGGGTGAAATTCAGTTTAAGGGGGGGTAGAACGTAACAACCAAATATTTTTATGAAATATTTTATTTAAATAATATTAATTCTCAAATAGCATACATTGAATGAAATCATGAGCTTAAAATAACTGCGAGACACCATTAGAAAAAAATTACCATTTTAACATAGTCTTTAGGTTAATGAGAATACATTTAACTTACTTATGAATATGTATGGTGAATTCATTGGCTACAAATTATTTATGAGAAAATAAATAAATTATATATATCTCTTTTTTTATTAATAAATGGAGTGAATTACTATTAGAAAATTAAATTAATGAAATATATAGTAAATAGAATATTTTTTATACTTATCAAATATATATTTTTTCATAGGGTACGAATAAACACTTTTTGATGTATAAAACCCTATATTTTTTTCAAAAGGTTAATTTTCTACCTTTTAATTGTGGACCCTTTTTAAATTAATAATTTGACACATTAATAAATTTTATATGAAAAAATAAATATTTTATCTGGAAGATGGATATAAAAATTTACTTTGGATGAATTTTTGATATTTTTTAACAACAGTCATGTTTTGAGGAAGAGTAAAAATATATGAAATTTTAATCGAAAATAATTTTTTTCATCAAAAAAATTTGTATGGTTAAATTAAAATAGAGAATGGGTTTAAATTATAAGTAGAATATATTTTTATCATTAAATATAATTTATTCCATTACCATTAATTTTACATTGAATTTAGAAGTAAAATCATTTCAATCTTTTGCAGTATTTTACCTATTAAAACTTGTTCTCTCTTTTTAAAAATGAGATTAATTTTACATTAATTACTAAAACTTCTATTGTTTGAATTTTTAAAATTGGATTCCATATTTTTAATGATTATGTCCAAATTATATAAATATATTACTTTTATTTTTGGGTATTATTAATAGTAACTTTAGTAATATTTATTAATACAATAAAAGGGTGGATCAGGTAATTATGGGTAAAAATAATATTATAAAAGTAACATAAATTTTTTTCTAATATCATTGGATGAGTTTTTTTATGTAAATCATCCTTGGGTCGAAATGGTTTCCTTTGGAAGCCACTGTAATGAGATTAGGACATTTAATTTTTTTTAAAGAAAAGTTAAATATGTCTTACTCAAAATATTAATAACTATATCATTTTTAATATAAAGTTATGCATAAGAAAAATTAGTTTATAAGTAGTCATTTGAACTATAACATGTTTTTATTTATCATTTTTTTTAATTTTTAGGAAATAAGTAATTACCATAAATAATTATACATTAATGATGCATAAATTATTGAATTGATGAGAAATGAATAAAAAATAATAATTAAAGTAATAATGATTATTAAAAGACCCAAACACATGAAAAAATATCATTAATAATGTATATATTGACCATAACCATCTAAGGGTCTATTTACTGTCAATTTGGAGCCTTACAGAAGAGATTATGACACTTATATTATTTTATATAAAGTGATAGTAAACTTGTCACCTCCATGTTTTAATAAGTATAAAATTTTTAATGATGGATTATATAGACAATATATTCCATTATAAGTATTCTTCAGAATTAAATAAGATTTAAATATTTCTTTTTATTTTATTTTTAATTTTTATTCAATAGATATGAATATTAAATAATTACACAATAGTGTTGTAGTAATTATTTTATTAAGGGAAATATCAAATTAATGTTATTAAAAATATTAAAATAAGTATAATTGTGGATAATTAATATGCCCAATGAATTTTTATATGACTTTTACCTCTTAGGGATATTTTAAAATAATTGGTTCTATGTTAAATTTTTATCTTAATATTTTTAAAAATCAATGAATTGAATAGTGTCAAAATTGATACTATTGGTTATTTATCAAAATAATGTTTTTTTAAATTATTTATAAATCATTAAACGTTTCAAAAAATATTCAATAATTATTATATGTAAAAAAAAATTCTAATTTGATTATTTATGGTATATTTGACATCAAATAAGTAAATATTTCACCCTTTTAATATTGAAATATTTGTTACAGAAGTTAGAAATCAAATATAATAACTAAGTGTTAATTAAAATTATAAGGTTTAAATTGACATAAAAACTTGTAAAAATTTTATTTGTTGATGATATTACAACCCTATTTTATCTCACCTTCTAAATTGGGACATTTTTAAGTTTCTTATGGGGTTTAAATTTATTAGAAATTAATATTTTGAGAGACCCCAAAAGTGCCCCTCACCTCAATTATATAAAGGAACCTCCTCTCTCACCTTTTCAATTCACATTGATCCTTTTAAATCGTACATACCTTGAATATTTCATTTATCAACATCCCTAGTAAAATTCTAGATGTTATAGTCTTTTTAAAAGATTAAATCTAGTTCTTTAAGAGGAGATTTAGAAGGAGGGCGTCAAAGAAGTGGTAATATCCTCTAAAGGTTCTTTCAAACATATTTCTTCTTCTACTTCTTATTAATGAGTTATATTTATTTATAAATTAATAACTCTAGTATCAATTATATACTTAGATCTTATTATGAGTATGAAACAACCATATTCCATCTTCCATCCATCATACAAAAAAATAAATCACTACATGTGCGTACATACGACTTACTGTCTCCACACTGTGGTGTAATATGTTTTTTACCACTATCTTACATGGAAGGGTATAATGATGAAAATAATGATTTTATATGATAAATATTGAATTATATTTATTATGAAAAATTATACACCAACCCCTTCAATACCATTCAACAATTACGCGAATGATATCATCCCTCGTGCGTACGTACGACCTACCATCTCCACGATGCGATGTGATTCATTATACATGATCTTAATTCAATAATGATTCTATAAAAAATGAAATGAATAAATATAATATATATTATAATAATATAATTCTTTAAATTATATAACTATAACATAATAATAGTAACAAGAACTTATCCGAACAAAATGCGTATGAAAATAAAGAAGTTAACACCCGATGGATGAGTAATAATGTTACTAACAAATAGATAATAATATGATCATATATGATCTCATAAAAATGAAAATGATATTAAAATAAGTCATAGAAATTATTTAAATCATTATACAGGTAGGTTCAAAAATATTCAAAATAAATCAGACCTAAGTTAGGGATAATTTTGAAATCTCATTATTATTAGAGCTTGTTTATATATAAGTATTTACTTGGGATTATTTATCATCTATGTCCATATTTCCTAATTATGTATTCCAAAATAATTTTTATATTCTTATATAATTTTTAGAGTCAATTTTACCCATTGGTTAAGTTTTATTAAATGGTATGATAAAAATATTATGTTGTTTTTGATATGAGGTACTTTTTTGACATTTCCAGAAAAGAACGAGAATAGTGTTTTTTAACTTATACGACATGAATGGATTTTTAAATTTTCATAACACCTTATATTCATGAAACTTCATCTTTATTATTTCATGTTTGTTTTCAAATAATTCTTTTTCTTTTAAAATTGTGAAACTTCTTGAGAAAATGAAATGTTTTTGAAGAAGGAAAGATATTTTCCTCAAGAATTAATTTCAAGGGTTATATCAAAATTATTTTCCATCGAAGATGGAATTATTTAATAGGGTTATGTTTCAAGTATAAAATCCTTTTTTTTACTAAGTATTTATTGTATTTATTATGGAATTATATTTATAAAATCCATTTGTTTTACAAGGATTATGTTATGGTGGAATGATGTTTAAAGAAACCCATTTTATTTCTCAGGTTATGATGAACAATTTATGTTATTGTGGAAAAAATAGTAATGATTTAATTATGAGATATGTGGGACCTATAAATCCCTCCAATTAATTATGTAATTATTTATATCTCATGAGATATACATGTCTTTAAAGAGAAATTATTATCGGTTTAGTTGCAGAGGGCTTGAATGAAGAGTGAACTCTATTTAATAATGGACTTTGTCAACTATAATGGCCTTTTCAATGGGAGTTCACTAATATGAAATAATTTTATATGATTATGTGTATGCCAAAAAATTTAATTTATTATGTTATTAATTTTGGGAATATGTTCATTGATTGTTATAGAATTTTATAATTTATCCCATGCATGATATCACAATCTTTCATATGTAGGACAAAATTTTCAATTGTTCTGTTCTTATGTATTATGATTATCATATGATTGATATCTACATTGTTTACCCTTACTGAGTATCTGGGCGCACCATTTCATATGTCTATTTTACTAAGGTCATGAATAAGGGTATTAAGTAAGATATGTAAAAAAGGGGTCTAGTTATGATGAAATAAGTGGGAGATAATGAAGAAGTCTTATGAACTAGTTATTTATGTTTCCCAGTTTCTAAAGACACTATACCAATATGTTCATACAATGGATTTGTTATATTTTGTAATGAATATTCTATAATTTTGATGTAATATAAATTTATGTAAATTATGTGTTGTTATAGGTTATTCCCAAAACTCCATCCATCCCACATTGGATGTTATGCCATAATTTTCATTTTTGTGTTTTACGAAGTTTGACCCACTGTTCGGGTTTTCCTTGGATTGAACTTGTTAAGGTTAATATTTTCTATTCTAAATGGATTTTTTTATATTGTGAATTGAATAATGTCATGTACCATGTACGCTCACCACTTGACCTACCTAAGGTAAGTGATTAAATTGATAATTAAATGTGAAATGGAAATTTTCATGCATACTACATATATGAATAAAACTTATTAAATATTATTGAATAATAGGTTACATGTCTGTAGAACTCCATACCATGTTAATGGAAGGTATAAGAGTTAACCATGATTATTTAAAATTCCTTAAATGGATTAAATGGATTAAATGAATAATTTCTTACTTATTTTCCTAGTCACAATAATGAAAGGAAAGGCTTGAACCAAATGGACTTATTGATTAATTATGACTTAATTAAGTGGTTGAATAATTAATTAGACATGTCACATTAATTAATGGTAATGCATTGAACCTTAGAAATTATTTATGACATCATTAACAATTAGGAGTGTCCTAACATAATCCCACTTTGGATTCCATACTGAATTCCATAAGCACTTAGGAACCCCATTCTAATTCAAGGATGTAGTTTTATTTGTATGCGACCCACCTGGAACCCAATAACTTTCAGTTATTGGATTCTCGATATGACAATGTAGGATCCCCCATGTATTACTACAGGATGCATTGGATACACTCCTTGGATCCATCATTTAAAAGTAGGTTCCATGGTTAAAAAACATTGGACCGAGTCATTTATTAGACTCATTTTACCTTTGATGAACTCCTTAAACATAGTAGGAATCATATTGTGGAATACCTCAGACTATGCTCCTTGGATTAAACTCATACCCTTTTCCATGCTACAATCATTCATGAGTTTTTGACCCTTTATGTATAAGTTTTCTTGGTTGTTACCTTAAAACTTTATTATTAAATATCATTATAGGTTGACTAGTTATATATCAGAACAATCAGTATGGTTAACATGTGACTTATTTATAAATTGATGAAAATAAAATAATGAACTAGTTAAACTTTTATACACCAGATGAGGGTTGAAGTATGTACTTGGTTATTTAGTTACATTGCACTACACTACTTTATATATATGAATGATTGAACACAGTTATATTTCCTTCACACAGGCCGAATGTTATAGACACCATTGGTGGTGGCCTAATGAGATTTATCTCACACCCTCTCTAGGAATCATTTTTACCCAAGGATGATTACATGAATATAGGTGTTAATAATGGGAGGAATAAAACTTTGAACACTTTATTGTTTTCTATTTAAGATAGAGCATGATAATAGTTGATCGAGTTGAAGCACAGTATTCAAGGGATTGTATTTTGATTAAATTTATACTTTCATGGAACATCTTATGCCTAATGTCTTGTATCCATGTTTTCTAGTTTTCTAGTGACATAACATATCACCATCAGTTATTCTAGTTATTTCATTTATTCCTGTCCTTTTCTATTTATGATTTTTTTTCTTCTGCTGTTTACTTATATTGATTTTTCTATTTACCTATTTCTCTATTTATCTTTTGTGATATACTTTGGTAATTAATGCATTGTTCCCCCCACAGACACAACCTAGGCCCTCAAGACACATTGGAAACCTCCATCATTTTGGAATATGAGTTTGAGGCCATGTGGCCCATCGGGATTGGGGCCCCTGAGTCTGGGATGTCACAAAGTTGTATCATAGGGGTTTTCCATTCTTTATTTTCTATTTATAGAAAATATTAAGGAGATTAGGAATTCTTGGGACTTGGTCATAAGTTGTTCTTGGTTTTCAAAAACCTATAATTGGGTTAAATGCCATGTTACCCAAATTATAATTATTATTCTATTTTTCAAATTACAGTTGATATAATTTCACCATTGGTTTATGCATAAGTTGTGTGGACTTATTGATTATTATTATAATGTAGAAATTATTTCATCCTTGGCCCGATGATATGAGTTAAAGGAGAATTGTTAAATGAATCATATTAGGCACCTAGAATTAAAATATTATGTGTGTTGCCATGCCATATTGGTGCATTTCACTATTTTCATTTTTTGATATACATGTGTTTTTTGAGTGATGTTGTGAAAAATAACTTATTATTCTGATATTAATTGGTTGAGATTGAGTGATTTCCTATATCGATTCATAAGTTGTATGGTCCCTCATGGTTTACGATGAGTAATTTACCAAGTCAAGCCAGTATGCAATAAATAAATGGGTGTTGTTTCCAGTGATAAGGTGTATGTGCACTGATTCAATGGGAATGAGTACCCATTATAAAGTGAATCGTGGATTTTAATAATAAATGCTTCAATGTTCTTATCCCAACTTGTCATGTTTATAGAAGGTAAAGGAATGAACTTGACAATTAAATGAAAAAATGAAACAAATCTTATACTTTAGCACTTACCCATTCCTGGCCGGCTAAGCAGGTAGTTGGTGTAGTATGCCTTGGGTAGTGAGTTTTATTACATTCAAATTCTTCTAGTGATGATATTTATCTTCTTAATGATTTTTCTTAGTGGTGTTTTTGGAAGTTTTAGACCAATTACACCATGAAGACCTCATATTATATGCCAGAAGGTGGATGCGATCAGGCTCTAGACATGATGGGCCCTAAGCCACCAATCTTACCTATTAGAGTGCCACATTAGGAATTGCCTGTTATACCTGATATGGGAACTAAAGGCCATGTTCATGATATTTTTCAACATATAACGTATTTCATTAATTGTGCTCCATGGATTTCACCTATGATGAATGATCTGACTCATGAGTTCCAGAATCAGGATCCTACTACCTTCTTAGGGGATGACAGTCCACAAGATTCTGAGTCTTAGCTAGAGGCCACCTTTCTATATTTTTTGTATTTTTAGAAGGATCTATATTGGAGGGTAAAATCTACTACTTACATGCTATGAAATTTGGCCAATTTTTTGTGGGATGTGATTACCCGTTTTGGTCATCTTCAAGGCATGTTATGGGTTGATTCCCATACTTCCTTATATGACCAGTTCTTTCCTTAGACATTGAGAACTGACAGTTCCAAGGATTTCATAAATCTCAAGTACGGTTATATATGAGTTATGGAGTATTCAGTATGTTTCACTAATTTACATCAATTTTCATCGCTTCTAGATGGTGATGAGATTTAACATGCTAAAAGCTTCGAGGATGGGTTTGTCTACACCATCTATATGTCGATCAATTTCATTCACTTGCTTAATTTTTTAAATAGTCAATCAAGATATTTTCACTGATCCGTACCCGAGGGATGAAAATAACAGCAGGTATAGAGGATCAGTGGTGAGGTAGGCCCGTAGTTCACCAGGTGGTAGGAAACATTCCCTCATGGTTTCTCATCAGGATAGTGACAACCAGAGTACTAGTATTGATAGCTACATAGAGTTTAATCAATGTTGATGATGGGGGAATGAAAATACTTAGTGTGATAGTGACCCAATGGAGTGTTATAATTTTAGATATATGAGTAATCTTAATCATTTATATATGAAATTTCCACCAGCTTCATGTAGAAAAGGATCCATGCCAGCTCCACCTTTAGGAGCATGTTATTTTGTGCCTTGTCAAGCGAGGAGTTGGAATAGCACCATCAGGACAAACCAAGGAGGAGGTTGTGTCCATAGTAGTCAGTATCCTGATCACCAAACGAACCAATAGAGAAGTTATTATTGTGGTAGTCTATTTGTTTCACATGTTGTTTATCAGGACAGTTGCATACACTATAGCCAATACCCGAAGATCAGACTGCAGGGCCATATGTAATATGAGGTAATATTCTAGTGTCATCTATCACAGTATCTGCTTTATTTGATACAAATGCTCCAAAAATCTTTTCTCTCTGTATCTATCTTGGAGAGTCTCAGACTATAGATATAGTACTTTTGTGGTGTAAAGACCCTAGATACACTATTAGGGGAATGATCAGAGGGCATACACCCATGTAGGGAATATCACTTGAGGTATGCAATTAACCATTCTTATGGAACCTCATAACTCTCGAGATGACATGCCTCCATGTTATTATTGAGATTTATTGGTTGGTTTAGTATCACACTTTTGTAGAATATTATCACTGTATGGTATCTTTTACATCATCAGAGGAAAGGAGTTATCTATATAAGGGTTATTGGGATGTCTACGTTGGTAGAGTAGGAAAAGATCATCATTGTCTTGGTAGAGTAATGAACTAGATTTAAAATCTCTTCATGGATGATCAGGGATTATGTCAAGGTGATTTACCTCCAATAGTGGATATTTTTATGGATGTATTTCTTAATAATTTTTTTGGATTACCTCCTAAGAGATAGTTAGCGTCTACAATTGAACTTATTGTAGGATTAAATCCAATGTCCATTCCTTCATAGAGGATGGAACCTACAAATATTTAAGAGATAAAGAGCCAATTAGATGATTTAGAGTCCAGATTTAATACGACCCAGTACATCCCCTTGGGGTTTTCCCATGCTTTTCACCAAAAAGGTGGATGGAACCTTACATATATGTGTGGATTACAGATGATTGAACCCTCTTACTATCCAGAAATGATATCAAATACCTTGAATAGATGATCACTTTGACCAAATCCAAGGAGCTAGGGTCTTCTCTAAGATTGACATGAGGTCAATATTTCATTAAGTGAGATTAGGGGCATCAGAAAAACATCATACAACTTTTCGTATCAGGTATGGTCTATATGAGTACCTTGTTATGTTGTTTAATCCTAATAACGCACCCACCATTTTTATGGATCTAATGAATTGGGTTTTTCCCTATCTAGATTCATTTTTTATGGTATTTGTGGAAGATATCATTGTTCATTCTCAAAATCATAGTTTAACGACACACACTTTTATTAATGAAAATTCCTTTTGATCTAATTAAAAAAATTATTATGTAAATTGTTTATATAAAACATATTCACTTCCTTGGTTTTATGTTTTTGTATTTTAAAATACCGTTAAGAATTGTTACCATTGATAATATAGACATTGAACATAGATCACATTATTTGTATAAATATTTGTCTTAAAAAAATACAATTTACTTAGACAAAGGAAGCGATAACCTCATCCTGTAGAATATCTCCATATGAAGCCCATTTGTCAGAGCTCGGAAAGGAGTTAGTGTCACTAGGATTCACTCCTGACCAATCCCAAGCCGAGTTTCAACACGTTAATCTTGAATAGAACCACCTATGTGATAAGTGGTAGTTAATAGATATTACCACCTGAGTGATGTTATCCGATCCACCCCAAGAGTCTGTCACCATCACATAACTTACCCTTAGGTCTTATGTGGGTATTATAAGGGATTATATAATAAGAACCTAGCACTATGATTATGTGCATTATTTTTGTATAAATAATATACATAAATTTTATTATTGTTACTTTGTAAATAGTTTTTAATGAACAAATATTATTTTTAGTTAATATTAAATTAAGAAATATATTTTAATGAATTAAGGGATTTTTTAATTAAATAATATTTTAATAAAATAAAATTAATAAATTAATTTATACTGAATATAAATGATCATATATTTTTTTTATGAAAACAATTATAATTTTTATTATGGTTTGAAAGCTGTTTTTGTGAAAACCCATGAATTTTCAAAAAATGTAGGTTTTTATGTTAAAAGTAAAAACTAAAATATTTAGAAAATTATTTAGATAAAATGAATATAATTTTTTGGATTTAGGATGTAGAAATTATCTAATGATGAATTTTTCATAACTTACTATGACAGTATAATTTTTGGGTGAAAATTAAATACCGTTAAAATATACAATGTGGTTTATGATATTACAATGACCCAACAGTGATGTAATAAAATACTATAAAATGGTTATTCGTCCAATATATGTTTTAGATTTAAAATAATGTGATTTTATATTTTTTCGATTAATTTTATGGTGCCTTAGTGGACCCTCCATGATATATAAAATATTTTAACATTTTAAAATGATTTCATTTAGAGTGTGACTCATCTCCACATAAGCAGACATAATATTTTAATATGTTTAGACATTTTCCTTAAAAAATAATTTTCCACCACCCTTTGGAAAAAACCGTATGAAAAAACATGCATTGGTCTATGGTTTTGAATATTTAATTATATAGATTCCAAAACCTATGTTTGTGAAATATTAAAGAATTCACCTCTCTTTTCCTATATGAACCCACCCAATATCCCACTTTTATTCACTAAAAAGTCTTGGAGAACGTCCCTAATCTATGATCAATTCTCTATAATCCTCCCAAGGTGCCCAAATCTCCTAATAATCCTCTCTGAAGCCTCTCCCAAGCCTTTGGGATCACGCTTCCATGTAAGGGATATTCACTTTCCTCCCTCCTTTCAAATTCAAGTTTCTTATTTGAAAGATGTTCTTATAATTTAGAATGGTTATAATGTTATTATACTATAATGATTATATTAATGTCCATTTGATGTTATTTTAATGATTTATTATTTATCCTCCCTCATTTTGACCCTTACCTAAGCTGTTACTATGCCAAAATTTCTTAAGGGATTTCACACTTCTCATTTCCATTAATGCTACTCTTTTACATTATGATTTTTATGTTCCATATTTATATGTTGGGTTATGATGTTACACTATACCCATAATGTACATTTTATGTATATATGACTATATCTTCCTTTCACTCTCATCAATCCATCCTATGATCCTTTAAGAATACCTATTACTTTGCCTATATTCCATAAGAGATCTTCCACCCTCTTCTTTTATTAAGAATTATCTTCAAGTTATGTCGTTGAATTTATTTTATTCCTATGTTGGGATATGTTATTATATAACTTATTTACTATCCATTTTTATTATGAATGTTGAGATTCCCTTCCACTCTCATTTAACCCTCTTATGAACCCTTTTGTATACCCGTTACCACACTGAATTATCGTAATGGATTTCTTCCATTCTCTATTTTGTCCAAATTTCATTATGTTGTTATAAAATTTTATTCTCAATTAAAAATATTTGGATATTATTTCACACCACCCATATACCTCCATCTTAATGTTTTAATGATTAGATACTCATTTATCTTTCATTAATGCCTCCCATGTACACCTGTTACCATACTGAAATTCTGTAAGAGATTTCTCTCTCCTCATTTACATTCATGAAATTATTTTATATTACGAAACTGAATTCCATTACATATGTTGGGATTTTATGTTTCATGACCCCCTTAATCTCCGTTTCATTATAAATTACGAGTGACCTCTTTCTCTCTCATCAACCCATTTTACTATTTCTATTTGATGTCCTTATGCTGCGAACTTACACCAAAATTACCCATACCAAAATCATCAGGTAAGTGAATACCATAACCATTTATATATCAAGGGTATTAACCTTTGTGAATATGTAATTATTGATTAAGGGATTACATTTATACATTACACATCTCTTATGCTAGGAATTAATTATTATGTTTAATGAATCCCTATTGTATGATCCATGTGGCACACTTATGCATAGAATAAAATAATTATAAAGGGTTTTCTCTAATTGTGCTCCAATGCATTGGGTAAAGATTAGTATCATGATACATCAAGTGAAATTAGGGTTTAATAATTATAAATCTTGTTCATTCAGGGTTTAATCATTCTAATTCATGTGCAATGATGGTTTACTCGTTCTCCATGTGCAATGAGCCTTGGATCATGTTAATATCATGTTAAATGTTGTTGCCACATTTCCATGTTATGATAATCATGCTATATCATGCCTATATGTTCAGTTTTCTCTTTTTATCCTTTGATAATATTATTTCCTAACATATACTATATTCTTCATGTTATGTCTTGTTTACTCCCTTACTGGGCTTTATGGATCACCCTTTTCTTATACATGTCCTCAGGTTATCTAATGCAATGTTAAGTATGAAGGAATGTTGTGGTCAGGAAAAATAAGTTTTCAATAAAGATGTTGTGTTTTATGTTCTAAGTTATTATGTAATGTTACTAATTTTCCCAAGACACAAGACATCTCGATCCTTAGAGTTGTCTTAAAGACATGTTTATTTAATAAATCAGGATTATGTGTGTAATAAAGAGAAGGGTTGTTATAGTGGTATCAGAGTATATGTTTAGTTATTTTTTGGATTTGGATTACAAAAACCTTGTGAAAGACTTAAGTATAAGACTAAGTATATGAAAAACATCGCTAATTTTTATGTGTGTATAGAGTAATTTTTTTATCAAGAAAATACATCCCTATCAGGAGATGAACATGTAGAGGTGTCTATGAAACAGATGTATCTAGGGGTAAAACCCAAAAACAATGCTTTAAGATTGACTCTAATTGGAACTAGTGCATGAAAAAAACGTTCTACACTCTTGGGTTGACACTTCTTGGGGATATGCTTTGGTAAATTCATAATCTTAGTATAAACCATTTTTAAGGGAATAAAGAAATACCCCTAAGAATATATATTGGGATGTAGATCATGGATAACATAGATTGAAGCCTATAAATTCACATGTTATGGGAATAAATTTAATTTATAAGTTATCTATTTTTCATTGTATTCCCCTTTATGTGTTACCCCTTACATTCCTTTTATTCCAACCATTGTACGGTAATAGGAGGACTCATGCTAACAACCGATGCAAAGATCAATGCGATGATTGTTCTAATGAGATTCCCAATCCTATGGGAGTTGGAATCACAATCTTTTTAATGATACTCTCTCATTTAACTCAAGTTTTAAATAGAAACATGGGTCAAGAGGAACATCCAACCCCCCCCCCCCCCCAAGGAAAGAACAAGCTACAATCGAAAACTTCATGAGACAAAGACCTCCTACTTTTAATGGATCGTATGATCCCTCAATCGTCGAACAATAGATCAACTCCATTAAAAAGATATTATCTATCCTTTAGTGTTATGAACAAGAGAAGGTTCTTCTGGATTCTTATCATATGGAGGGTGAAACTGATCAATAATGGACATTTATAAAATATACAATTCATGTGGAAGAGATCGAGGCAATATAATGGAAGGATTTCTGGAAAATGGTTGTCGATAAATATTTTCCGTGCAACCTCCGGCATAATAGGGAAAGATAAATCCTTGACAAAAATCAAATGGATGATGCATATATTATCTCATAAGAGGAAAACATTACAAGGATAGCACGATACACCTCTGTCTTTTTCGTTACCCCCAAATATAAGGTTGACCTCTTCCTTGGTGGGTTAAAACCTAGTAGACGGAAAGCCCTAGTGATCTGTGACTTTGATAGCTATGAGGAAATTGCTCGATGTGACATCAATATCAAAATGGATATAACAAAATCACAAGGTTATCATGGGAATAAGAAGAAAAAAGTGGCCTTTAATTTTGGATGTTCGATGGATAAATCTAATGGTGATAAGAAATTATATCACCCCACTTTCCAATGGTGTAGAAAGAAGCACCCTAGAAACTACCTTAAGGGGATGAGGAAATGATTTAAGTGTGGAAGAGAAGGGAACCTATCCATTAATTACAGATAAGAAAACCCCGCTCTTGCGACAAAGCAGAGGTATACTCTGTTCGACCCTCCACACATTATTCATTTTTTCAACTACCAATAACCTAGGAAATTTTTAAACCAGTTCCCTAATCCAAGGCTTTTCAGAGGCAACCAACAACCTCCAAAGTAGCAATGACGAGATTTTTCCATCACTACATCTGAAGTGAATCCCGAAAATAATGTGGTGATAGGTATGCTAGTTATTCATTCAAGAATAGAAAATTTACTTTTTGAATCTAGTTATACGAATTATTTTATATACCTAATGTTTAATATACCGTTACCAACACCACCACAAATCATGGAATTTGTGATGTCAGTGAGAATGGAAAATGGGGATATCATTGCATCCCATGAATATAACTCATCCCATGTCACAATTTTTGGATTGAACTTCTCAGGGAAGCACATTATAATCTCTATAGTGGAATTTGATGCAATTCTCGGCATGGATTAAATTTCACTATATAGAGACAACATAAATTTTCATTAGATGGAAATCACACTCCATATAGAGAATCGACCCCCGATTCTGTACAAGTGGAAGGTGGCATATGAATCTTCTTTAGCCCCATAATCTCAATAATGGATATTACTACCCTATGAGAACACTTATATTTCTTAGATGACTAAGTCTATGGAAGAAACAATCCTTGAGTATATGCCTATTGTGAGGGAATTCACAGAAGTGTTTCTCGAGGAATTTCTTGGTCTTCCTCCAAGAAGAGATGTTTAATTCTCAATTGATCTTATACCTAGGGTGTTTCCAATATCCAAGACTCCATATAGAATGGATATTATGGAGCTTAAGAAGATAGAGAAACAACTATAGGTGAATCTGGATAAATGGTTTATACGCCCAAGTGCTTCACTATGGGGTGCACTAGTCCTCTTTATCAAGAATAAGGATGGGTCATGTGCGTTTGCATTTATTATCATGAGCTCAAAAAAATCACGATAATGAAAAAGTATCTTTTTCCATGAATTGATGAATTGTTCGATCAGATATGTGGAGAAGAATACTTCTCCCAGGTGGATTTGTGGTTTGGATATTACTAAGTATGGGTGAAGAAGGAGGATATCCCCAAGACTGCTTTTTGTACAAGGTATGCGCACTATGAATTTATAGTAATTCCTTTCAAACTCACTAATGCTCAAAAAAATTTCAGGTAATTGATGAATAGAGTCTTTAGAGATTACCTCTACAAATATGTGGTAGTTTTTATAAATTATATTCTAATATACTCCAAAACCAAGGAGGAGTAGGAGGAGCATCTAAGCACTATACTTGAGACCGTGCGAAAGGAGAAGCTCAATTAAAATTACAACAAGTGCGAGTTCTGGTTTAAGGAAGCCTCAGTCTTGGTTCATATCATCACAACCAATGGGATATCTATAGATCCATCCAAGGAAGCTATAATTTAGGGATGCCCGAGGCCAACATCAGTGATGGATATCCTTAGCATCCAGGGGTTAGCTAGATATTATCACAGATTTGTGAGAAATTAATCACGATTGTCCAACCCTCTTACCAAGCAATCCTAGAAGGGAGTCTTGTTTTCATGGAGTGATGAATGTGAAAATATCTTCAAGGTGTTGAAAATGAGGCTTATCACATCACACGTTCTCACACTATCCACTAGTATAGAACTTTTTGTGGTATATAGTGATTCTTTTAAGACAGTCTTGAGCTGTGTGTTGATGAAAAATGACAACTTAATTACCTATGATTCAAGGAAATTGAATGTTCACGAAAAAACTATCCAAATCATGATTTGGAGTTCGCAGCAGTAATAATCTCTTAAATATTTTGGAAAAATTACCTTTTTGGGGAGAAGTGAGAAATATATACAGAACAAAAAATCCCCAAGTATATTTTCACGTAGAAAGAGTTGAACATGCACCAATGATGATGGTTAGATCTGATCGAAGACTATGAATTCTCAATCAATGACCACCTTAAGAGAATGAACAAGGTGGAAGATGATCTATGTAGAAAGGACCCAATGATTCCATCATTTATGAGAATTGAGAAGGATCCAATCTTCATAGATTTGATGATGATTGACATGTAAATAATAAAGAAAGAACATAATCAATCCATTCAGAAATGATTTCTCAAACATTTCTTTTGGAAAGGTTAAATGATTCTCAAAATGATGATGTGGGAATTCAAAAAAAAGTGGAAATTATAATAAAATGAAAATCCTCATTGTTCAATGTTAATGAAGAAGAAATTGTGGGATTTGGGTCAAAAATATGTGTTCCATTGAATCTGAAGTTAAAGAATGAACTTTTGGTTGATCTAAATAGTTTTAATTTCACCATTCACCTAGGAAACACAAATATGTATCGAGATCTCTGAGAGCTTTATTGTTGGGATAACATGAAGAAGGAGATCACTGAGTATACATCAAATTTCCTAGTATGTTATCATGTGAAGGGTGAGAGGTAGAAGTCTAAGGGGATTATGCAACCACTACCCATAACAATATAGAAATGGGAGAACATAATCATTGACTTTGTCACCAGACATCGAAAGACAAACCAAGAAAATAATTCTATCTCGGTTGTTGTGGATTTTGAATAATTCATACTTCATTGCAATTTGATATGATTTATTATTGGATAAACAAGAATAGATATATATACCAGAGAAGTGGTAAGGATGCATGGAGTACCACTATCGATTAAATCCGATAAAGATACTAGATTCGCATATATGTTCTGGAAGCGTATCTAAAATGCTATGAATACTGAGATGAACTCTAGTATGAATTATCACCCTCAAACTGAGGGAGAATCTGAGCGGACTATCCAAACACTTGAAGACATTTAAGGAGCAAGCTCAATGGACTTCAATAGAGGATGGGATCAACATATTCCTCTGGTATAGTTCTCTTACAAAAAAATCTTCCACTCACTCACCCAAATGGATCCTTATAAATATCTTTATGGGAAGATGTGCAGAACACCGGCATGATGGGATGAAGTTGGGGAGAAAAAACTCCTAGGTCTAGAAAAGGTCGAAGAAATGGTAGATAAGGTTAAGACTATCCTATATCACATTAATGCTTCTCATAGTAGAAAAAAGATATATGCGGATAATAATAGACAAGACCTAGAGTTTGATATCGAAAACATGGTATTCCTCCACAAATCACCATGGAAGAGAGTTATGTGATTTGGGAATAAGGTAAAGCGTAGTCAAAGCTGCATCTACCATTTTGAGATCCTTGATCACATTGGAGCAGTGGCCTATCGACTAGCACTCCCACCGAACCTATCTCATGTACATGATGTATTCCATGAATCACTGTTGTGGAAGTACATACCTTACCCATCACATGTACTCAATCCAGATGTGGTACCATTGGATAATGACCTCTCCTATGAAGAGAAGTTGATGAAAATATTAGATCGTAGGGGAAAAGTTCAATGCAATAAGATAATGTCTTTCAATAAGGTATTCTGGCGAAACAAAAAGTTTGAAGAAGCAATGTGGTAATAAGAGGAAGTGATGAAGCAGAGTTACCCTAATCTGTTTTAGTATGGTAAAAGGAAATTTTTAGGGTGAAATTTCTTATGGGGGTAAGATTGTAACAACCCAAATTTTTATTAATGAAAATTCTTCTTGATCTAAATAAATGTATTATTACGTAAAGTGATAATATAATACATATGAACTTTCATGGTTTTATGTTTTTGGATTTCAAAAAACCATTAATAATACTTACCATTGCTAATATAGATATTGAATAGTGATCAAGTGATTAGTATAAATATAGGGCTTTAAAAAATCCAATATACCGAGACAAAAGAAGAGATGACCTCATCTAGTAGAATTTATCCACACAAAGAACATTTTTCGGAGCTTAGAAAGGAGGTAGCATCACTGGGCTTCTATCTTGACCAAGACCAAGATGAGATTAAACTCATTAATTTTGTACAGAACTGCCTATGGGAGAAGTGGTAGTTAATATAGATTACCACCTAAGCGATGTTATCTGAGTCGCCCCAAGAGTTTATCACCATCACACACCTTAACCTTAGGTCTTATGTTGGTGTTATAAGGGGTTATGTAACAAGACCCTATTACTGTTATTATGTGAATTATTTATTTATAAAGAATATACATTCATTTTATTATTTTTACTTTGTAAATGGGTTTTAAAGCACAAATATCAGTTTTAATTAATATTCAGTTAAGAAATCTATGTTGTTGAATTAATAGATTTTTGAATTAAATAATATTGTAATAAAATATTATAACTAAATTAATTTTTATTAATTATAAATGATCATATAATTTTTATTATTATTAAAATGGTAATTTTTATTAAGGTTTAAAAGTTGTTTTTTTCAAAACCAATGAATTTTTAGTAAAAGAAAGTTTTTATTCTAAAAGTAAAAATTAACATATTTAGAATTTTTTTTAGACAAAATGAATATCCTTTTTGGATTCTGGATTTAGAAATTATCTAACGGTGAATTTTTCATAATTTTCTGAGACAGTCAAATTATTGGGTAAAAATTAAATACAGTTTAAATATATAATGTGTTTTATGACATCATAATGACCCAATAGTGATGTAATAAAATACTATAAAATCGTTATTATGAAAATATATTTTTTAAATTTAAAATAATGTGAATTTAGATTTGTTTTATTAATTTTATGGTGCCTTAGTTGACTCTCCAAGACTTATAAAATATTTTAACATTTTAAAATGATTTCCTTGAGAGTGTGACTCACCTCCACATAAGCAAGCCTAATATTTTAATAAGTTCAGACATTGGACAAATAAAATAATATTTTTTCAATCCCCTTTTTAAAAAACCATGGGAAAAAACCATGGGTTGGTTTGTGGTTTTAAATATTTAATTATATAGATTCCAAAACCTAAGTTTGTGAAATATTAAATAATTCCCCTCTCTTTTCCTATATAAACCCACCCAAGATCCAACTTTGCTTCACTCAAAACCCTCGGATCACATCCCTAATCTTCCCAAATCTCACTAGAATCCTCCCATGGGACCCCATTCACCAAATAATCCTCTCTCAAGCCTCTCCCAAACCATTAGGATCAAACTTACAAGTAAGGGATCCTCACTTTCCTCTCCTACATTCAAATTCAAGCATCTTATTTGAAAGTATTTCATATAATTTAGAGTGTTTATAATGATATTATACTATAATAATTTAATTAATATCCATTTTATGTTATTTTAAAGTGGTATTATTTATTCTCCCTCATTTTTATCCTCACCTAAGCCGTTATATGCCAAAATTTCGTAAGGGATTTCACATTTCTCATTTTCATACTAGCTACTCTTCTACATTATGATTCTTAAGTAACATATTTACATATTGGGTTATGATTTTCAACTACCCACATACTGTCCATTGGATTTAAATATTATGATATCTTCCTTTCTCTCTCATCAAGCCCCCACTGTGATTCTTTAAGCACACCTGTTACTTTGCCGATATTCCATAAGGGATCTTCCACCCTCTTCTTTTTTCAAACATTCTTTTCATGTTATATATTTGAATTTAATTTATTCCTATGTTTTTATATTGTATTAAATATCATTCTTAAAATATATTTTATTTAAAAATGATGATATCCCCTTCCAATCTCATTTATCCCTCTTATGAACACTTTTGTACACACGTTACCATGCCGAATTTTCATAAGGGATTTCTTACTTTCTTTTTTTGTCAAAATTTATTTATGTTGTTATATCCTTTTATTTTCAATTAAAAATGTTAGGGTCTGATTTATCACCTCTCTTATACTACCATAGTTATTTTATAATGTTTAGAGACCCCTTTATCTCTCATTAATTCATCCTAGGTACACCCTTTACCATGCCGAAATTTCTTAAGGGATTTATCTCTCCTCATTTACATTCAAGAAATTATATTATATTATGAATCTAAATTACATTACATATGTTTTTATATTATGTGACATGACACCAATATTGTCTATTTCATTTATAAATGACGAGAGACCCTTTTCTCTATCATAAACCCATTTTGTGATTTCAATTTGACGTCGTTATGCTGACGAAGCTACACCAAAATTTCCCATGGAAAAATCATCATGTAAGTGAATACCATACCCATTTCTCTATCAAGGGTATTCCGATATATGAACATTTACTTTTTGATTGAGTACTTACATTTATTTGTTCTATATCTATTATTCATGGAATAAATTATTATGTTTAATGAATCCATGTTGTATGATCCATGTGGCACAATGCATGAAATGAAATGTTTATAAAGGGTGCACCCTAATAGTGCTCCAATAAATTCGGTAAATATTAGTATCATGACATGTCTAGTGAAATTAGTGTTTACTCATGATAACTAATGTTTATTGAAGATTTACTCATGCTAATTCATGTTCAATGAGGGTTTACTCATGCTCCATGTTCAATGAGCCTTGGATCATGCTAATATCATGTTAAATGTTATTTCCACATTTACATTTTATGATAATCATGCAATATCATCCCTTTATTTTCATGTTTCTATTATGCTCCATTGATATTCCTATTTCCTAACATGTACTATATGATTCATGTCATTCCTTGTTTAATCCCTTTCTGGGATTTATAGCTTACCATTTTCTTATGAATTTCCTCAGGTTTTTCCATGTTATATCAAGTATGACGGAATGTTGTGGTCATGTAAAAAAAGTTTTCAATAAAGATGTTGTGTTTTATGTTCTATGTTATTATGTAATGTTACTATTTTTTCCAAGACACGAGACCTCTTAATCAACATATTTATTGTATGTTCAATTTTATGTAATAATTATCTGTTATGTGAGTAATAATGAGTAGGGATGTTATAGTTTGAATCAGAGGATATGTTTATTTATTTTTGGGATTAATATTAGAAAAACCTAGTGAAAGGATTAAGGATAAGACTAAGTATGAGAAAAATATACCCAAATATTAGTGAGTATAGAGTAAGTGATTTATTAATAAATTACATCCCTTTCCGGATACGAATAATTAGAGGTGGATCGGGCATAGATATATCTAGGGTAAAACCTGAAAACACTGCTTTGATCTAGACTCGAACAAGAACTGGTGCATGACAATGGACCTTGCAGCACTCTTGGTTTGACACTGCTGGGGGATATGCTTTGGCAAATTCATAATCTTCATATGAACCATTATTAAGGTAATAAAAAAATTCCACTAAGAATATATGTTTGGAAGTAGATCATGGACAACATAGATTGAAGCCTATAAATTCATATGTTAATGAAATAAATGTAATTTATAAGTTATCATTTTTTTTCATTGGATTCCTCTTTATGTGTTGCCCCTAACTTTCCTTTTATTCCATCCAATGTCTGGTAATAGGAGGACTCAAGATAACAACCGATGCAAAGATCAATGTGATGTCTATTCTAATGAGATGCCCAATTCGATGGGAGTGAGAATCACAAACTTTATCATAATACTCTCTTAGTTAACTCAAGTTTTTAATAGAAACATTGGTCAAAAGAAAAATCCACCCCCCACGAAATAGCAAGCTGCAATCGAGATCATCATGATACAAAGGCCTCCTACATTCAATAGATCATACGATACCTCAATTTCTGAACAATGGATCCACTCCATTGAAAATATCTTCTTCATACTTCAATTCTTTGAACAGGAGAAGGTTCTTCTGGATGCTTATCGTATGGAGGGGGAAGAAGATCAATGTTGGACATTGATAAAAAATACAATGCTTGAGGATGATATAGAGGTGTTGGAATGGAAGGACATCTTGAAAATGATTTTTGACAAATATGTTTCATGAACCCTCTGAATTAATATGGAAAGGGACTTCTTTACTCTCAAGAAAAAATACTATGAATTCCTTGGAGTGTATGAGGAAAAATTCACAAGTCTTGCATGATACACCTCCAAATTTTTTGTTACCCCCCAAATGAAAGGTTAACTGCTTCTTTAGTGGGTTAAAACCTACCCTACAGAAATCCCAAGTGATCCTAGACTTTGATAGCTATGTGGAAATTGATCGATGCGCCATCAATGTTATAAGGGAAATTAGTGAATCTTGGGAGAATGAAGGGGATATGAAGTAGAAAGTGGACTTTAATTCTGGCAGTCCAATGGATAAATCCAATGGTGCTAAGAAATTCCAGCACCAACTTGCCAATGGTGTGGAAAGAAGCACCATAGAAATTGACTAAAGGGGAAGAGGAAATGCATTAACTGTGGAAGAAATGGGAATTTTACCATTTATTGACGACAAGAAAAACCCACTGCTGGGATAGAGGATAGGAACTATTTTTTCGAAACTCAATGCATTATTCATTGCTTCAACTGCAAAGTACCAGGGGAATTTTCAAACCAGTTACCTAAAATAAGGATTTCCAGAGGCAACAGACAAACTCCAAGGCATCAAGGGAAATCTTTTTCCATCACTACTTCTGAGGTAAATCATGACAATTATGTGGTGATAGGTATGCTAGTTATTCATTCAATAATAATGAATATACTTTTTGATTCGGTATCTACCCATTGTTTTATATACTGAAAGGCTAATATAAAAATATCAACATCACCACAAATAATGGATGTAGAGATGTCGATAAGAATAGAAAATGGGTAAATCATTGCACCCCATGAATATAACTCCTCCCATGTCATAATTTGTGGATTGAACTTTCGGAAAAACCTCATCATACTCCATCTATTGGAATTTGATGCAATTCGTAGCATGGATTGTCTTTACCTATATAGATCCAACATAAATTTCTGTGAGAGGGAAAACACTCTCCATATGGAGAATCGACCCTGATTCTGTACAAGTGAAAGGAGGAGGATGAATCTTCTTTTGAACCCTCATCTCAATCGTGGATATTACATCCCTATAAGCATACATATATTTCATAGATGATTGAGTCTAATGAAGCAACCATCCTTGAAGAAATTACTATTATGACGGAATTCATTGAAGTTTTTCCTATGGAATTTCCTGGTCTTCCTCCTAGAAGAGATGTTTAATTATCGATTTATCTTACACCTGCGGTGTTGCCAATATCCAAGAATCTATATAGAATTGATGTTGTGGATCTTGAGGAGCTAAAGAAACAACTACAGGATAATATTTATAAAGTTATTTTACGTCTAAGTGCTTCATCATTGGGTGCACAAGTCCTCTTCATCAAGAAGAAGGATGAGTCAATGCGCCTTTGCATTGATTATCACGAGCTCAACCAAATCATGATAAATAACAAGTAACCTATTCCCTGAATTTATGACTTGTTTGATCAGCTATGTGGATCACAATACTTTTCCTAGGTGGATTTTCGGTCGGGATATTACCAAGTAATGGTGACGAAGGAGGATATACCCAAGACTACTTTTCGTATAAGGTACAGGCACTATGAATTCATAATAATGCCATTCTAACTCACTAATACTCTATAAATCATAATGGATTTGATAAATAGAGTCTTTAGATATTACCTCAACAAATTTGTTGTATAATTTATAAACAATATTCAAATATACTCCAAAAATAAGGACGATCATGTGGAGCATGAGGAGTATCTAAGCACAATACTAGAGACCTTGTGAAAGGATAAGCTCTATGAAAAATCCATCAATTGTGAGTTATGATTGAAGGAAGTCACATTGATGTATCATATCATCCCATGTAATAAGATATCTTTAGATCCATCCAAGATATATACAATTAAGTGATGGCTGAGGCCAACGTCGGTGATGGATTTCTTTACCTTCCTGGGGTTAGCTGAATATTATCACTGATTTTTGAGAAATTTATCATGATTATCCAACCCTCTTACCAAGATACCCTAGAAGGGAGTAAAGTTTTCTTGAAGTGATGAATGTAAAGATAGATTCAAGGAGCTAAAATAGATCCTTATCACTGCATCTGTTCTAACACTACCCACAAGTGGATAAATTTTTGTGGTATTCAGTGATGCTTCAAAGAAGGGATTGGGATATGTGTTTATGAAAAATGACAAATTCCTTTTCTATGCTTTAAGGAAATTGAATGTTCATGAGAAAGACTATACAACACATGATCTGGAGTTGGCTATAGTAGTCATTGCATTAAAAATTTGGAAACATTACCTATTTTTGGGAAGTGTGAAATATATACAGATCAAAAAATAATTAAGTATATATTTATGAAGAAAGATTTGAAAATGAACCAACGAATATGGTTAGAGATGATTGAAGACTATGACTGCTCAATACATTACCACACTAGGAAAAAGAACAAGGTGGAAGATTCTCTATGTATAAAGGAGCTAATGATTCTATTACTGATGATAATTTAAATGGATCTAATCTTATAATATTTGATGATGGCAGACATGGGAATTATTAATAAGGGAACATTGTCAATACTTTCAAAAATGATTGCTCAACCATATCTTTTAGAAAGGTTAGATGATGCTCAAAATAATGATGTGGGAATTCAGAAGAAAGTGGAAAATACCATAAAATGAAAATCCTCAAAGTTTAATATTAATGAAGAAGGAATAGTGAGATTGGGGTGAAGACTATGTGTTCAATCGAATCTAGAGTTAAAGAATGATCTTTTGGATAATGCACATAGTTGGAATTTATCCATTCATCCAGGAAAAAATTAGCTATATCATGGTATTCGAGAACATTATTAGTGGGATGACATGATGAAGGAGGTCGCTGAGTAAACAACAATGTGTCTGGTATGTCAGCAAGTGAAGGCTAAGAGGTAGAAGTATAAGGGATTGATGCAACCGTTACCCATACCAACATGTAAATGGGAGAAAATCACCATATAATTTGTCACCAAACATCTAAAGGCATCCAAAGGAAACAATTATATCTGGGTTGTTGTGGATCTTCTTACAAAGACATAAATCTTCATTGCAATTCAAGAATATTTATCATTGGATCAACTAGAACATATATACATCATAGAAGTCGTATGGCTACATTGAGTACCACAGTTCATTGAATCTGATCAAGATTCAAGATTCACCTCTATGTTCTAGAAGAGTCTCCACCACACATTGAATACTGATCTAAACATCAATATGGCTTATCATCCTCAAATTGATAGCCAATTTTGGTAGACTATCCAAGAACTTGAGGAAATTTTGAGAGCATTCTCAATGGACATCAAATGAGGATGGGATCAACATCTTCCTCTGGTTGATTTCTATTAAAACAACATCTTCCACTTAAGAATCCAAATGGATCCTTATAAAGCCCTTTATTTTAAGAGGTGAATAACACCGACATGTTGGGATGAAGTTGGGGAGTGAAAACTCATAGGTCTTGAAATGGTCAAAGAAATGGTGGAGAAGGTTAAGACCACCCAGAATCACATTAAAGCTTCTCAGAGTTGACAAAAGAGCTATGCTGATAATCATTGATGATACCTAGAGTTTCATGTTGGAGACATGGAATTCCTACTCATATCACTATGGAAGTGAGTTATGGAATTTGAGAAGAAGGGAAATCTTAGTTCAAGGTACACCGTCCCTTTTGAGATCCTTGATCGCATTGGAGTTGTGGCCTATCAACTAACACCCCCACCGAACCTATCTCAAGAACATGATGTATTGCACGTATCACTATTGATAATGTACATACCTGAACCATCACATGTACTAAAACCAGAGGTGGTAGCATTGGAGAATGACCTCTCCTATGAATATTAGTTGGTGAAAATCTTATATCATAGGGAAAAAGTTCTACGAAATAAGACAATGCCTCTCGTCAAGGTGTGTTGGAGAAACTAAAAGTTTGAAGAAGAAATGTGGGAATCAGAGGAAGTGATGAAGTAGAGTTACCCTTATCTATTTTAGTGTGGTAAAAGGAAAATTTGAGGGTGAAATTTCTTAAGGGGGTAAGATTGTAACGACAAAAAATTTTATTAATGAAAATTCCTCTTGGTCTAATTAAATGTCTTATTAGGTAAAGTGGTTGTATAAAACATATTCACATCCATGGTTTTATGGTTTTTGGATTTTAAAATACCATTAATAATTTTTACCATAGCTAATATAGATGTTTAATAGTGATCACGTGATTAATATAAATATAGGGATTTAACAAATCCAATTAGATCATACAAAGGAAGTGATGACCTCATCTAGTATAATTGCTCGATATGAAGACCATTTGTCAGAGCACTAAAAGGATTTAGCATCATTGGAATTTTACCTTTACCAAGACCACACCAAGATTCAACATGTTAATTTTTAACAGAATCACCTACATGATAAGTGGAAATTAATAGAGATTACCACCTGAGTGATGTTATCCGAGCCGCCCCAAGAGTCTGTCACCATCACACACCTTACCTTTCGGTATTATTAGGGGGTTATAAGGGGTTATGTAACAAGTACTTATCACTTTGATTATGTGCATTATTTTTGTATAAATAATATACATTCATTTTATTATTGTTACTTTGTAAATGTTTTTTAAAGAAAATATAATATTATTAGTTAATATTCAATTAAGATATATATTTTGATGAATTAATGGATATCTGAATTAAATACTATTTTAATAAACTATTATTAAAAAATTAAATTTTATTAAATATAAATGGTCATATAATTTTTTATGAATACAATTTAATTTTTATTATGGATTTAAAGCTATTTTTTCCAAACTAATGAATTTTCAATAAATATCAGTTTTTATTTTAAAAGTAATAATTCAAATATTTATAAAATTATTTAGATAAAATGAATATAATTTTTTGATTCAGTATTTCAAAATTATCTAATGGTGAATTTTTAATAATTTTCTAAGACAGTCAAATTTTTAGGTAAAAATTAAATACCATTTAAATATATGATGTGTTCTATGACATCATAATGAACCAATTGTGTTGTAATAAGATAATATATAAGGTTTATTCATCCTGTATATGTTTTATATTTTAAATTGTGTGATTTTAGAATTGTTTGATTAATATTATGGTTCCTTAGTGGACCCTCCAAGACATATAAAATATTTTAACATTTTAAAATGATTTCTTTGAGAGTGTGAATCACCTCCACATAAGAAAGCCTAATAATTTAATAATATCAGAAATTGTACTTATAAAATAACTTTTTATGCTCCCCTTTCCCAAAAACAATGGGAAAAAAACATGTTTTGGTTTTTGGTTTTGAATATTTAATTATATAGACTCCAAAAACTAAGATTGCGAAATATTAAAGAAGTCCCCTCTCTTTTCCTATATAAATCTACCCAAGATCCCACTTTACTTCACTCAAAACCGTTGGATAAAGTCCCTATGCTTCCCTCCTCTCTCTAGAATCTTCCGAAGGCACCCCAAGCTCCCATTAAGCCTCTCCCAAGCCTTTGGGAACACATTTCCATGTAAGGGATCCTCACTTTCCTCCCCTCCTTTTAATTTAATGCATCTTATTTTGAAGTAGTTATTATAATTTTGAATGTATATAATATTATTTTTCTAAAAAACTCGATTAATATCAACTTTATTTTATTTAAATGATATATTATTTATCCTCTATCATTTTGACCCTTACCTAAGCCGTTACTATGCCTAAATTCTGTAAGGGATTTCACTCTTCCCATTTCCATTCGAGCTACTATTTTACAATATTCTTCTTAAGTTACATGTTTATATCTTGGGTTATGATGTTACACTACCCCCATAATTTTAATTTGAGGTATATATAACTATATATTCCCTTCACTCTCATTAAAACCCCCTATGATCCTTTAGGAACACTCGTTACTTTTTCGATATTCCATAAGAGATCATCCACCATCTTCTTTTATCAAGAATTATTTTCATGTTATGTCTTTGAATTTATTTTATTCATATGTTGGGATATGTTATTATGTATCCTCCTTACCTTCCATTTTATTTATAAATTTTTAGATCCACTTCCACTCTCATTTATCCCTTTTATTAACCCTTATGTATACTCGTTACCATGCCGAATTTTTGTAGGTGATTTCTTCCTCTCCCTTTTGTGTAAAAATTTATTTATGGAGTTAAACCAATTTATTTTCAATTATAAATGTTAGGGTATGATTTCTAACCTCCCATATAATTACCTTCATATGTTTTAATGATGCGATACCCCTTTATCTCTCATTAATTCCTCCCATGTACACCCATTACCATGCCAAAATTTTGTAAGGTATTTCTCTCTCCTCGTTTACATTCAAGAAATTATTTTATATTATTCATCCAAATTCCACTACATTTTTTGGGATATTATGTTCCATGACCCCCTTACAGTCCATTTCTTGTATAAATGTTGAGAGACGCATTTCTCTCTCATCAACCCATTTTACAATTTCTATTTGATGCCATTATGCTGTCGAAGTTACATCTAAATTTCACATTCCAAAATCATCATGTAAGTGAATACCATGACCATTTCCCTATAAAGTGTATTCAACATTATGAACATGTACTTGTTGATTGAGGACATAAATTTATGTATTACACATATCTTATTTGTGTAATATATTATGATATTAAATGAATCCATGTTGTATGATCCATGTGGAACACTAATGCATGAAATGAAATGTTTATAAAGGGTGTTCCCTAATAACACTCCAATTAATTTGGTAAATATTAGTATCATAATATGTTAAGTCCCATGAGGGTTTACACATGCTAAATCAAGGGCAATGAAGGTTTACTCATGCTGATTAAATTGCAATGAGGGTTTACACATGCTCCATGTGCAATTAGCCTTGGATCTTGTTAATATCATGTTAAATGTTATTGCAACATTTCCATGTTATGATAATCATGATATATCATGCCTTTATGTTCATGTTTATCTTGTGATCCATTGAAATTACTATTTCCTAACATGTGCTATATTCTTCATGTTATTCCATTTTTACTCCCTTACTGGGTTTTATATCTCACCCTTTTCCTATGCATGTCCTCAGGTTATCCCATGCAATGCTAAATATGAAAGAATTTTATGGTCATGTAAAATAAGTTTTCAATAAAGATATTTTGTTTTATGTTATGTTTTGTCATGTAATGTTCCTAATTTTCCGAAGACACTATAACTATCTATCCTCAGAGTTGTTTTAAGTGAAAGTTTATGTAATAAATCATGTTTATGTGTGTAATGAAGAGCAGGGTTGTTATACATAGTCCATGATAAACTCCTTGAGATAATTCTTATTACAATTATATAGAATCATATCTATGAAAATATTACTATGTTCCACTTTTGGATCAACACATTTCACTTCTTCGGTCATATCATATCAGAATAATGAGTATATGTTGACCCAAAAAAGGTTTGTGTTGTAGTTTCTTGGGAGTAGCCCAAGAGCATGTTTGATATATGGAGTTAATTATGGTTGGATAGATATTAATATCATTTAATAAAAGTCTTACCATGTCTTTATTAACCTATTACTGGCCTTACAATTAAGGGTATTAAGTTCATGTGGTCAGAAGCACACAAGAAACCCTTTTAGGCACTAAAAGGGAGGCTTGTCTCACGACCTATTCTGAATCTAATAGATCTAGGTAAAGGTTATAATATCTTATGTGATGCATGAAGAATCATATTAGGAGAAGTGATGATGTAAGAGGATAGATTCATTGTGTATGGATCTTAATAGTTAGATCCTCATGAGAGATATTACCTGATGCATGAACTTGATCTAGTAACAATTGTCTATGACTTACGTTGCTAGAGACACTACCTGTTAGGTGATATCTTTATAGTGTAAAATACCACAATAGAATCATATATTTCTTTATACAGTGTGACATTAACCTTAGAAACATAATATGGGTTGAATATCTACAATCCTTTGATTTCGATCTTGACTATATTCCTTGGAAGTGCAATGTAGTTTTTGATGCACTGAGTCATAAAACATAGGCACATGCTGTATGGGAAACTAGTGATAAATAGAAATTAATGGTGCTATTATATGAGATGAATATATAGTATCATTATAGTTATGAGTTTTATTATCTCTCAACCTTTATAGTCACCTCTTATCTCCTTTAAAATCTGAAGGGTAGAAAATTTTCAGATCCTGAGGGATTGGTTCTCGGTGAAAGTATTTTAAGAGACAATGCACGTTTTTAATGGTCGGTGAACATAGACAACATGTTGTGTATTCATGGTAATGTCTCAGTTCTTACTGATATGAGAGAGGATTTGATCAAAGTGTACCACTCTTCTCAGTGGGTAGTTCATCAAAGTATCTCCAATACGTATCAAAATATGTGACGCCTGTATGGGTGGACTGGGATGAAACATCATATTGAAGGCTTTATAACATGGTGTTCCACTTGTCAGCAGGTGCAGGTGGACCACCAGAGACATACAGGATTGTTATATACACTTAAAGTCCCATAATGTAAATGATAAGTTGTTTCCATGGACTTTGTAGTTGGCTTACCTAGGTCGTTGAGGGGTAGCAACACTGTATGGTTTGTTGTTGAAATACAGATGAAAGTGTCTCACTTCATTCCTATTCAGGAGACTTTATCATTTGATGTGATGATATTAATTTATGTTCATGAGATCATACAACTAAATGAGGTCCCTATTACTTTCATTTCATATAGGGATGGTCATTTCACATCACGATTCTAGTATGGATTGAAGAAAGCTATGGGAAGATAGGTGCTTCTATACACAACTTTTCACCCTCAAACCAATGGAAAATAAGAACGAATGATATGGGTCCTAGAGGATATTATCCAAGAATGTTTTCTTGATTTCAGTGGTTCTTGGGAGAATATTATCCATCTCATTAAGTTCAAATATAATAATAGCTTCTAAGAGATGATTCATATGGATCCATTTTAGGCCTTTTATGGTAGTCCATTCCATTCACCTCTGTGATAGGTAGAGGTAGGCGAGGAAGCATTACTGGGTCCTCATCTCAGTCAGGAGACTTTGGAGAAGGTTCAACATATAAAAAATAATAAGATTACTGCTTACTCTAAATAAAAATCATAGGCCGATCGCCATTCACGAACTATAGAGTTCGACGTTAGGGATCATGTTTTCCTTTGGGTATAGCCTAGGATAGGTCATATATGGTTAAAAAATAAATGGAAGTTGTCACCTCATTACCTAGGGCCATTTGAGATTTTAGATAGAGTTGGTCTTGTAGCCTATTGGTTGTTTCTACCTCAGAGGTACCATCCCATGCATGACATCTTCCATGATTCACATCTTCACAAATATCATGCCGAACCATCACATTCCTTTGATCCTGAGGAATTTGAGATCGATTTCAATGATATATTTTGGGAGTATCTAGTAAACATCATTATACGGAGCATGAAGGCTCTCCGAGGCCGGTTTGTCCCTCTAGTGTGGGTGCTATGGAAGCACAACCGCATGCATAATGAGACTTGGGAGCGGGATACCGATAGACATGCATAGTTTCCAGGTTTATTCTCAGATAGTGTTTCACCACCCTATGAAGGTGAACTCAGAGGCAAGTTATTTTAAGGGGGGAATACTATAAGAACTTAGCCTTTTACTCAGGTATGTATCCTTTAATTTTCAGTCTAATTATTAATTTTGGACCTAACATGGATGCCTTTGGAGTTACCAAATGTCCCAAGGGTTTCTAGGGATTTTTCGGAGCTGCAAACCCAATTTTCATTGAAAAATGGCAACATCGACTGTTTATAGTAAAAAATGTAGGTAGGTCGCACAATTAGATCTAACAGTGGGGATGATATGCATTTTCAGGTAGAGCCATCTCGTATGGTGGGTGAACTATTTCCATAACTGTGTGGCCTAATTGTGTGAGTGCCCTAATTCTCCAGGTACCATTTCATGGTTTTCACATGGTTTTCCAAACCATGCAGACAAACCGTGCACAAAATTCATTTTGGATAATTTTTCCATTTTACACTTAATGATTTTATTTGACCTCCTCCTTCCTCCTATATTATTTTCCAGAGGGATGAACTCCATTTTCTCTCATTTTGGATCTTTTTGAAGGTCTAATATTGAGATAAAGAGATATGATTCATTTAGGATCCATTTGAGATTCTGTTCATCACGTTGGATGCCTAACGATAATTACTAGAGTCAGTTTGAGCTGTTCTTCCTCTCTCTTGCTCTCGACCTAGGTTTCAAGGTGTGAGAAATTTTACCATTTTCTCTGATCTACTCCATTCTAAGATGAATAATAGGATAATACTGGACGAAGAGTGTTGTACAAGTATAATGTAGGGTTTCTATAACTCAACCATCAAGTTCGTTGATTTTTAAATTTGTCATGTGGGCCCTGCCAACTTCATTGGGTTCTATTTAATGAATTTATATTCCCTACTAAAAATCATTGGAAACATATGGTTATGAAATTTCCAAATATATGATTAGTTTTTATCAGTATTCCCACAACTCCATCCATCCCATGTAGTATGTTATTCCATAATTTTTGTTTTAGTGTTTGGACACATTTGAGCCATTGTTTAGATATGCCTTGGATTGACCTTCCCAAGGGTAATATTTTCTATATTAAAAGGATTTTTTTATTTTGTGAATTTCACAACATAAAGTACCATGTCTGATCACCACATAACCCACTTAAGGTAAGTGATTAAATTGATAATTAAATATGACATGGAAATTTGAATTCATACTATGTATATGAATTAGTGTTATTAAATATGATAGAATAACATTTTGCATGTATGTAGGACCCCTTACCATGTTAATGGAAGGTATAAGAGTGGAAATTTATTATTGAAAATTCCATAAATGCATTAAATGAATGGTTGCATGCGATTTGGCCTTGTAAAATAAAATAAAATTCAATACATGAACCAAATTGACTTATTAATTAATTAAGAATTGATTAAATGGTTTCATGCATAATTATATTTTTCAAATTAATGAAAGGTAATGGCCTAAACCATATGAATTATATATGAACTCATGAAATAATAGGAGTGGATTGACTCAATCTTGCCTTGGATTCCATAGAGAATTCCTTGAGCACACGGGAACCCCATTCCAATTCAAGGATGCGGCTTGCTTTGGTTGAGACCCACCTGGAACCCGGTACATTTCTATTCTTTGATACCTTGTGTGACACTATAGGATACCTCATGTATTACTATAGGATGCCTTGGATACACTACTTGGATCCATCATTGACAAGTAGGTGCCCTGTTTAAATCCCATTGGGACTAGTCATTGTTTAGCCCCATTTTACCTTGGATTAACTCCTTGGAATCAGTAGGCATCTTATTATGGAGTTTATTAGAGTATGCTCCTTGTATTACAATCTTACCCAAGCTACAGTCATTACTAGGTTTGTGACTCTTGAGGTCTACATTGCCTTAGTTATTACATAAGAAATTTAGTATTAAATATCATTACATGTTTTCCTTGTTATATATTAGAACCTTAACTATTATTAACAAGTGACTTATTTATAAGCCAGTAACATTGAAATTATGAACAAGTTACATGTTCAGACACCATCTGAGGGATGAAGCATGCAATTTGGTATTCAATTACATTTTAATGATTTACATTATATATATGAATTCTTGCACACTGTAATATTCCCCTCACATAGGATGGATGTTATAGACACTGTTGGTGGTGGCCCATTGAGATTTATATGACACCCTATCTAGGTTGCTTTTGGTACTCGGGGCAGATTAAATGAATGTAGGTGTTTATAAAGGTAAGAATACATCATCAAACTCTTGATTGCTTCCTGTTTAGGATGGATCTTGATAGTAGATGACCGAAAAATATCTCTATATTCTTGGTATATTTTTTTGATTTCATTTATACTTTTGTAGAACAAGTTATTCCTATACTCTTGTATCTATGTTTTCCAGTTTTCTAGTTACATGAAAAATCATCAACAGTTATTCCAGTCATTTCAGTTATTGTTATCCTTTCTTATTTATTAAATTTGGTTTATTCCAATATTTACTTATATTGATTACTCTATTTACCAATATTTATATTTATAATTTGTTCTACACTTTGGTAATGATGACATATTATCCCCACAGACACACCCTAGTCCTTCGCTTCTAGTCGGCAGCCTCTGATGTTTGGGGAGATGGACTTGAAGAAATGTGGCTTCCCAGGCCTGGGGAACCTATTATGTGGAATCTAGGTTAGGGATGTCATAAATATTTTGATAAAGAATTCATCTAAACCATTAAACACTTACATTGGATCTATTATGTGAACACAATTTTGGCATGGTTAGTACTAACCATGCGACATGGCTCCAGAAACCATGTTAAGGAGAATTAATGTTCTAATAATTGTAATTAAACACATGCAACCACCACAATAAACCCCAAACCCCTCCCAAATGATCATAAGACAATACTTAGGCTTTTGTTCACCCTCTAGAGTCATTTTGACATGCCAAACCACATATCATGGTAGATTAAAGAACCCATTGAAGATGATGTTTTCTCTTTTGGTGAGTTATTCTATTTTTTTATTGGTTATACCTTATTATCTTGATTACTTCATCCTAAATGTTGTGAAATCCATGAGTTTTATTGCATATTGATTGAATGATGTAGAATTATAGATCGAGGATATACCCTCTCTTTATTTAAGATCTATCTTCTTAGATTTGGGGATCACCATCAAAGGGGACACATATCAAATATATTGTGCTTGGATTCCTCAATTTACAGGTGTATGTTTTTATTCATTTACTTAATTCTGTGATTAAATGTTTCTTGATAAATTCATGGATGATTGTTTCTTGATTTCTAACACATGTTCTATGATTTTTTTCCATTAAATTCTTCATAAAATATTCACTCACCAATTCCCCTTAGAATGGAATATGAATTAATTTAATGACTATAATATTGATATATATATATATATATATATCATTTTTATGAATTTTATAAATGCCATGTTTCTTGGATTTATTTTCAAATAACTCTTAAAAGGTTGTTTATATGAAATTATGGGTTTTGGCCGGGGTTTTTTATTTATTTACTGGGTTTTGGTTGGTGTTTTCAGTTATTAAATGAACTTACTTGATTTTAATTAAATTAATTGAACTATTTAATGTTTCTAAATAGTAATAAATTCATAATTTTATTAAATGTCCTAGATACCCCTTTGAATGATTTTACCCTTGATTTAAAATTGGGTTTCCTGGGTTATTTGAAATATATGATTTATCTTCATTGAAAGAGGCTGTAAACCCATGATTTCATGTATATTCAATCCTTATAAAATTATAATACTTATTTTATATTATTTTGGGATGATTTGAAATAAATGATTATTTAAAGGCCTATTTAGAATTTTTAGGATGAATTTTGAAAGGAATCGATTATTATTAACCTTTTGAATATTCAATTGTATAAAACGGTTTGAATTGAAATTGGATTGACTATAAAATTAAATTACTTTAAATTGGTTTTATTAAAATCCTAGTTACTTTTCATTGGAGTTCATGGAAATTGGATTTTTGATTGAACTTGGAAAACACCCAATTACATTAAATTAGGATGTGTTTATAAAAAATTGTGAGATTTATTTATTTTTAATTTAAATTGTGAAATTATTTTAATTAAATCATTGAATTTAATTGTGGAAACATGTTTTTAATAAAAAATTTAAAAACTAAAATTCAATTGCACTATGGGATTGTTATGAAATTGGTGGAATTTGTTTGAAAATGAAATTTTAAAATTTATTTATGAAATTGGATTGTGAAATTTAAGTGTCAATTTTTTTGAAATAATTATTTTTGAAAATTGAATAAAATGGTTTTGATAGAATCCTTAGGGTTTTATCATGAAAAAACGCATGTTTTTGATTAAAAACTTGTTATGGTTTTTAAAGTGAAAATTGGAAGATTTTAAATAGAGAGTGGGATTTAATTGTATTTTAGGCCATATTAAAATAAAATTCCCATCATTATTTTTTTATTAGTATACATAAAATCCTTAGGTATTTACTGAGACATATGGGTGATAATTTATAATTTAAAATGTTCTAAAACATCATATTAGTGGATCACATCCCTTAGGCGATGGTGATGAGTCCACTTTGGCCTTGGTTTAAAGGGATGTATGTACATATATTCCATTTCATATTGTTGGATACCTATAACTTATAATTATCATACCAAATTAGGAATATGAACGTGTTTCCCTCTTTTTTGTATTTTAAATGAATACATGCAATTTTTATATACTATTTACATGTCTTTTGATTTCTATAAATATTTTTAAATAAATGTACTTATTTATGACACATTTGAAAAGTCCCATTATTTTAGAAATATTCCATAACATGAAAAGTTAATGATTTTGCTTAAATTTTTTCCGTATTTTAAAATTTAAATCAGGATTTGTTTAAATATGCTTTTGAAATTCCAAACCTATTTATTTTAAATTGAAAACTCTTTACTTGGTTGTTAAACCATATGGGACCAGAGTTGCCAAAATTGCTTCATTTATTGTCATTATATACCTCGACTATATTGTATTGATTCATATTCATCTTTACATATCATGTGCATATTGTCACATTTTCTTGATTATATGTGTTTATCTTGTTTAATGGTTTTCAAATAATTTCAATAAAATTTTTAGTTTTTAAAAGGATAAATAGAATATTTTAAAAGATTAGTTTAATAATTCATTTTTAAATGTTTAAAACTCCATTTTTTTAAAATAAACCTCACACTCTCTCATTTTTACTCCTATCATAACATATTTGACTTTATTAATGATTTAATTGCATAGAATATTGGGTGGAATCCTAGAAGGATATTTATCTCACATTATACCTTTACATTTTTGTGTTTGTATCCCTCTATGATCTTATAGCATGTGTTATTTCTTTATTTTGATGTTGTGGGTTCATTATTGGGTGAATATGGGTGGGTGACATGGGATATGGTGGGTGGTCATGTACCATCAAGAGATTATTTTTAGAGGTTATGTTCCACTTTCAATTTTCTTAGTGTCTCTTTGTACATGATATGTATGTATTGATTGATATATATAATGATTTTTCCACATTATAAATTGTTATTGAAATACTTTGTGGGTGAAATCATTCCCAATGGTTATTTTTAGATTCCCAAATGCTTGTTTTCGACCCATAGAGATTGAAAATTCTCTTCATATTAGCAATGAATCCACTCAGGTACCAGTTTTTATGGTATCACTGGTTAGTTTTTTATAAAAAATGAGGAATCATCATGTTCCCTCCATGGATTTTTTTTTCTATAATTTCATTTTAATTTGATCATTCTTCTCTTATAAAGACCCTGAGACTAATGGATAACTCCAATATCTATTTCGACCATGAGAAAACAATCAATTATTTCTTCATAGCAATATAATTATATTTTGTCAAGTCACCTTAAGAGACCTGATTTTAATCCAAAAATCGATGGATCAATATTTCATTTCGGTTGGATGATACTAGAAGAGTGAAATATTATTCTTATAATATTTACCTCATATATAAATTGTAATGCCCTATACCCAGTTACCCAGAGTCGGTGCATTGTTTTAATACATTGGGATTATGACAAGGAATCAAGTCTTGAAGGACCGATCAGTTTAGAAGTCTTGGAAAATAGATTACATACATGACTGTAACATTACACTTTATAACATACAAAAGAACATAAATAATCCTTCACGAACGTCATTATTCCCTTGGATTAACCCTACATATCAATCACAATACACTTCTTGGAATCATGGGAAAAATAAAACATAGAAAGGGGTGAGCTCAGATGCTCAGTAAGGATAACAATACAGCGGAATCCTTCATAAATAAGCAAAAACATTTAAGGCAATGTATAAATAAAACAAAATCCTTTTAAACTTGAACTTCAGCATAATATGGCAAAAATAAAATTATGTAATTCCATTTACTTGTTCACATGGATATTCTACTAGTCGAATAGTCACATGCAATATCACTAACCCATTTCATAATGACGAAATGCAAAATTCTAGACTATCTTAACCACATATCCAAGGCCTCGTGCCAAGACTAAAAATAAGATTTTGTCAAGGCCTCGTGCCAAGTCACTAGTTTGTCTCATGAGACCTTCCGATGCATCTAGGAGCTGTAGCGGGATCCCCCCATCACTTATTAAGTCCAATGCATTCCTCATATGAAAAAGTTTAAACATAACATAAACATTCGTATTAAAACTAGCATACGAAATGTCAATACTTTCTCCATAAACCAAGAATGGTATAAAAATAACACATCCACAGTCAAACATATCACCAAATGTTCAATATGATATGGAATTTTTATATCATAATAAATAAACTTCAAATAAGCTTAAAATCCATCAAAGGTTATTGACATAGATGAAATCAAAGCTATTTGAGAGAAATATCTCTTTTTTTGAAATCATTGAAAAGTCCCACATTTATAAAGGAATTAATTTAAAAGATATTTTGGAATCAAAGTCTCCCATAACACTTTGAAACTTTTTAAAAGATTTATCGTTTCAGAACATTCATGTCCATATAAATAAATCCATAAAATCATTTTGAAAATATGGACATTAATTAAAAAGATTTAGAAAGATAAATCTTTAAAACATTTAAAATTCTGAACATGATAAATAGTACCTTTAAGAAATCCATAAAATATTCATTTTGAAATCATTTTTATGAAAAATGGACATGGATGATAAAAATGTCCCAGTAAATACTTACATATAAACAATCTCGGATAATAATGAGATTGATGAATTAACCCTTACCAATTTGGTAACTTACAAAACATACAGCCCATGAAAGAGGTATCATACAATGAATATGTAAATACACATAAATTAATGTGTATTAAACAAATAATACAATTATGGGCAGTACATACACAAGACAAAAGGTAATAGTGGCGATATGGCGTGAATCTCACTCGAATAAGGAGTGAGATGAAAACCCCTTACCTTGTACATTTCCTTGGTTGAGGGTAGGTTAACCTCCTTTATAATGGTGAAATAATTTTTTTTAAATTTTACAAGAATCATATACCTTAATATGATATCATATATGATATTTTGACATTGCTTTGTTAATAATATCTTAGTATTATCATCGTTTTGGGTGTTAACTGATTCGTTTTCCTTTATATTCTTTGTTATGTGAGCCATATTTTAGATGGATGGGATGTATATTATTCATAAACAGAATGATATCAAGTCATTTACATTATTTTTAATCATAAAATGAAAATTAGACTTGAATGTATATGATGGGGAATGAATCTCATCGTGTTCATGGAGACGGTAGTCCGTACGTACTCACGAACGGTACTTCCATTTCATTTTTTATTTTAAAAGAATACAAACAATATGATAAATATGTATATTATTATTACAGTATAATATAATATCTTATATGTGTTACTTAAGTTCATTAACACCTTCATTTATACGTTCCATGTATGGTAGGAACGAGTCGTATCACTTTGAGGGGGCGCTAGTCTGCACTTCCTCAAATGAAATTATCATATATATATACAACATGAAACGAGAATGGTATGCTATAAAATGGAATTACAGAAGCATATATATAAAATAAATATCATATTTAATTATAGTGTCGTCATAATGGCCACTATGAGAGGTGGTAGGAGATAATTGAACAATCATGGTTTCGTGAGGCGTTTGGTTTCCATCCACAGAAACATTATGTTCTTCACCAATTAGATAGAGGTGTGTGTAAATGTAGTTATAATACTTCTCCTAACAATATCCTAGTATATTTAGTATACTGGTGGTGTTACAAACGAAAAGAATAAGAAGAGTTTAGGGGTTGGAGAAGTAAAATAAAAGAAAATAAGCTAAGAGAAATTGTTACCTTTAATTTGGGTAACTCCCTTTGGTTTGAACCAAAAATGACTCTTGGAGTACCTTCTGCCTAAGTTAGGGCTTATAGGAGGAGGAGTGGGATATATGGAGTTTAATAGGGCAGATTTTGGACTATACAAAAGGCTTGAGAGGCGTGAGGAATTAGTTAGAAGTGGCGTCGTTTTATATGGGGGAGGAGGGGCTCTTTAGGAAAATCTTAAAGTATTATTTTATAATAAATACATATTCGGTTTCTAATGGCTCAAAAGTAGATTATTAAAAGTCTAAGGTGTGGATATGTCGAAAAAAACTGAACCAATAGTTTTTGGACAGGTTTGGGTAACTTTATTAACCTTATCTTTTAGTTTTAACTCTTAGTTAATTAGTTTGACACTTACCATGTCACTTTTTATTTTTATATTATATAGTTAATTAACTTACTATATACATCCAAGAGACCCCCCAAGTGGTCCATTAATGATACACCTATCATGATATAAGTATTTTGGCCGAACCTTAGATTTTTAGGAATATAATATCAATTAATAAAATAATATTTCTTTTAAAAACTCTTTTATGTCAATTTTGACACTATTGGGTATTTTGTTCTTGATAAATTCATAACATCATTATTACTTCGAACCAAATTCATATAACCATTCCTAATATGTCATATTAACCTAGAAAATTAGTTTAATTCATAAAAAGTCTAAAATTATATTTATTTGAGTATTTATAATATTAATTATTTTAATATTTCACTAATAAGGTAATTACTGCCTCATCATTGTTTCATAAAAAAATTAATTTATTTAATGTCTAAAAATTATAAATAAAACACCATTATGTATTAAATCTTTTTATATTTCTAATGAATATTTATAATCAAATTTATCATATGTATAACCCTATATTAAAAATGTTTTAGTTATTAAACATTGATTTTAACTCTTTTGACTCTTCTTTGAATTAAATAATAATAAATGTACTAATCTAATCCAAGTGGACCTAAATAATAATATTTTATTCCCAAGGTTTTTTTTGTTGGAGATACACATGTACAATAGAATTAGGACTTGTGTTAGGGTAATATTAATAATATTTTACCCTTAATTACCCTATTTACTTTTAACCGTGGTAAAAAAAAGTAAAAAGTTACTATTCAATAAAAAATATTTTTATCTTATTGAACCAAATTTTAGTCCTTGATATTAACCATGTTTCTTGGATTTTCAAAATTCCACTCACAGAAGCGGTAAAATTAAGTTTAATGTGAATTTCCAAATTCTCCCAGGAGATGAGTAAAAGATGGTGAAAAGTTCAATTAAATTTTTATATTTCTAAAATTATTATAAACTGACTCCAATGAACTAAATTGAACTTATATAAGTATTACGTATCTATTTAAATAAATAATTATTTAAATAAAAATTCAGTTTTAAACAATAACTTAGAGTTTTTCACTACTCATCAAAAATTAATAGTTTTCAGAAAAATACCAAAAATTTACCCTAAGCTAATTTTGATATTTAGAATTCAATAATGACGTCTATTTTACGAAATTCAAAACATAGAAGTTGGATTTATTAATTTAAAATTAATTCCCGCTGTCAAAACCAAAAGGCGTATTTTAAAGAAATAATAACTACCAAAATTTTGACACTTGGTTATGTCCAATTTCAAAGTGAAATTACTTACAATGACCATCATTGGATTAAATGGTAAAAATATAATCTATTTATAATTACAAACCATTAAAATGTATAATTTAAAAATATAAATTATTTTGATTTAAAAAGTTGTTTTCAGTTAAAATATAGTATTTTTCACTATTCACCAAAATATGAATGTTATCCGAAAAACACCAAAACATTATTGAAACTAAATTCGTATGTCCTGATTCTAATGAAGAAGTTTATTTTTTCAAATTTAATATATAAAAGTTTCAAATATTGGTTTTAAAAAGGCTTCTCCATTAAAAGGCGGGAAAATTTCATTTTTTGAAGAATACTTATTTTATCTGAAAAAATGTATTTTTTCTGACATTATGTCTAAGAAACTCATAATATGGATTCTATGATTATAAGGATTATATAAAGTTCAATTTTCAGTTTATACTATTCATAACCGCTTTTGAACGTCTTGTTTGGTATGTCATGGTGCACTAGAACTCGGTTTTGCGTGTAGTGCAAGTTATTGAATTACTTTGAAGAAATAATGTACTCTGAAATCTTGGGGTGTTACATTCTTCCCTCCTTCAATAAATTGCGTCCTCGCAATTTGAAATTATTTTTCTAAAAATAAAAGGTTGAAAATAGAAAATACCTTTGGGAAAACACACTTCAGAAATTGTGTTTGTAAAATTTATTCATAATATGAGGAAAAAGGAAATGAAAGGGTCACCACCAAATTATGATCTCGATTAGGAGAACATTGATGGAAATTAGAGACATATAATTGGAGGAAACATTAAATATTTATAGGTATTTATTGAGGTCATCAATCACAAACAATTATAAAATTGAGGGCCTTACATTCATCAATCTATAATGATTGAAAATACCATCGGTTCAAAAAAACATATGGTATTAGGATAACACATTTTTTTGTATTATGATCTCCTTCACTAAAGTATAAGAATTAATTTCTTCAATGAATAAGAGAAGAAGAAAAATATATACTTGAAAAGTAGAGTCCCATCTTTTAATTAAGTTCTACCACAAACTCATCTTTCACTGTAAAAGATAATAGAACCTAAAAATAATATTCTATTTATCCTATTCGTATATGGTTAAAAAATGAATTTATAATTCATCTAGAAGAACCATTAAAAAAACCAAATTATTCAATCCAGGATATCACGTGGGTTAGTGGTAGGTGATACACCCTTGTCACCCTTCGGTTGTGGGTTCAAGTCTCGCGGCCTTGCCGGATGTAATGGGTTCCCGCCCGACCTCCAGGTTGTCCTTTTATGGCAATCCAAAAAATAATCTCCAACTATAATTATCCAAAATACTTCTATCCAAACTCACAGTCCAAAATTTATAAGGAAGGTAAAAATAAGGAAGATCCTTTTTAACGCGTAAGTACATGTGAACAGCTTCATCATGTATTCCTTTAAAATATGGTAACACCCTGAATTACCATAAAATCTTATTGATTACATTCAGGCTCCCTTATTCCTTATAGAATAATGGATATAATTCATCCATCAAAAAATGTTGTAAACTCCAACAATGATGGACTATACAAATCTTTAATCAGTTTCAAGGCAGTCAATAATATCCAATATAATTTACCCAAATCAACAATATCTTATTCCAAAATCATGACCTCAATATTAGGACCATATTAAGGTTTATCTTTCCTTCATCCATGTAATTTCCAAAAAGTTTAACTCACTATAGAGTCACTTTTATTAGTACCATAAACTCTCAAATCCTCAATGAAATAGTACTGCAGTACAATCTTTATTTATTTCCAGTTTATCATTGATACAACACTTCAATGAAATAATTCCAAAATAACAACATAAGAACACTAGTCATTCATCTTCGGTCTGAAAATTACTTTTTTATTATCAAAAAAACTTTTTAATGGGAAAGTGAGAAACCACATACAACCAAAACAAACAATCGGACCGCCCCAACCTTGCATGTGTGGCAACAAAAAATCATCACCAACACAGGACCCCCCGACAAGCAGTCCCATGCAGAAGCAAGGGCACAGAACCGATGGCGAAGCCATACCCTCTCAATCATCCAATTCGAAGAGTCCTACATCAATGAAGACTTAGTGCACCAATCCTCATCCAGAGAAGTCCAAAAGAGTGCTGGAAACAAGCAAAAACTGAACATGTAAGGAACCCGAAGCAACCATAGCTAACACAAACCAAACACTCACACGAGCCATCCAAAACCACTAAATTAAACAACGTCGCTAACGAAAAATTTAATATTACCTGTCTCTGTGTCCCTAAAAAGCTTCCACGTTAAGGATGATAGGATTAATTCTATGTCTTCTAATAGCTTCTTCTCAAAAGCTGACACAAGTTGATCCCATGTCTGGATGTATTCCTCAACGCTGATCATTCCATGATTGAATCCGCCTACCAAAATTGAGTCCTATTTGTCAATCCAGGAATATTGCTCCTCATTAAGGAAAACCTCAATAGATCTCCCCATCATCCTGGAAACCTCCTCCTCAGTAGCATTTAGCAAAAGTACGAGTTCAATCACTTATTCTTTAGAGTTTAAAATCAAGACCAAGGGCTGACAATCATGTTCCCCCGGTCTCAAATGACTCAAAGGTTCTATCGTAGTTCTCTTGTCGTCTATATTCTTCGCCGAGTGAGTCTTCATACGAGGAGGTAGTGAGGAGTAATCCTTCCCCCCCTTCCTTCTTCCGGGACCACTAGTTCTCTTCGGGATTAGAGCCTCATCAGCATAGTGTCGGTGAATACTCCAGTTGAGAGTCATCCCATCAGCTCCATCTCCCTCAGCTATAATAACGAGCTCAGAACACTCCTCTGAAAGGCCTTCAAATCTATTTCTCAAGGTAAGTACACTTGGTTCTCCTTCCTAACTAACTTTGTCTAAAATAACATCATTGATTTTAGACCCATGACTCCCCTTTATTATCTTCACACTGCCTACCCATGCCCTCTCTGCCACCAAACCAGCGGTGTCCAACTTCCCTTCACCCGGTGTCTGCTCCAGAGTTGTTTTACTTCCATTCCTCTAGTCTTCTGCCTGCATCGCTCCTAGATGGTAATATCCCCCACCATCTTTAGAACCCCGGCTAGAGGGACTAGCCAAATCTATTTTCATCCTACTGATCACATCCACAACCAATGGATTGACCTGTTGAGCTGCCACAACCGTGTCAAGGGTCTCCACACCTGCTGTGAATCTACCCTCTTCCTCACTACCCCTTCGCGTCTCCTCCACACCTACTGCAAATATTCCCTCTGCCTCACTACCCATTCGCGCCTCCTCCACACCTGTGGTAGTATCATAACTTGATTATTATCCAATAGCATCATTTATGGCATAGTCTGATGATTGGGACATTGGTTTGCGTAGTGTCCAAACTCCTTGCAGATGAATCATTGTACATTTGAAACCTTTTTCTTACCCTTGAATTCACGTACTTGGTATCCTTTATCTCCACACCTATAACATACTCCCATTCCCATCAAGAATTTTCCAAGGTGATTCTTTCCACAGTTATCACATACGGGAAAATCCTTCTTTACCTTCTTCCCTTTATCTGTCCTTCTCTCTACCATCCTCTCCTTCTCTGGCTTCCCTTCAAAGCCATAGGACTCTGAGAATTCTTTAATTATCTTTTCAACACATGATACTATTTATTCATATGATGATAATATGTGGGAGACTATTCCCCTTCTAAATTCTAGCTTAATACCATGAAAAATATGATCTTTCTTACTCTTTGGATCATGCGTTTTGCTAGAGTTCTCATTCCTTCTACTGGGTGCCATTCCTAAACAATGGCATACCCTGGATTTGTTTATGAATATAAATACCTAATACCAATCTTATAAAACACTTAACATAAAATAAACAGTTTATAGATATAATCTATAATCATAAAAATGTCTTCTTTGAGGAATTATATACTCATAAACCCTTCATAATGGTTTGTAATGAAAATGATAATTATCATGTGCATATCCCCCAAGAGTGTCGTAACCAAGAGTGCAGTAAGGCCCGTTGTTGTGCACCAGTTCCCATTAGAGTCTAGCTTAAAGCGGGTTTTTTGGGTTTTACCCCTAGGTACGTCTGTGCTAGAGCCGCCTCTACCTGCTCGTATCCAAACAGGGATGTATTGCTCAGAAAACTCACAAAATCTCTACAATATCAAAATTCTAGGAAGTTCTTCTATACTAATCCTCAATGTCTATCTTAGGGATATGTCCTCTAATCAAGGTTTATCTAAATATAGCTTCCAGGGTTATTGATAAACTTCCTCTGATACCAACTGTAATGCCCTGACCCCAGTTACCCAAAGTCGGTTCATTATTTTAATACATTGGAATGATTACCAGGAATCAAGTCCCGAAGGACTGATCAGTTTAGCAGTCTTGGAAAATAGATTACATACATGAATGTTACATTACACTTCATATAATACAAAACAACATAAATAATGCTTCACAAACAACATTATTCCCTTGGCTTAACCCTGCATATCAATCACAATACACTTCTTGGAATCCCGGAAAAAATAAAACATAGAAAGGGGTGAGCTCAGATGCTCAGTAAGGATAACAATACAACAGAAACCTTCATAAATAAGCATAAATATTTTAGGCAATGTATAAATAAAACAAAATCTTTTAAACTTGAACTTCAACATAATATGGAAAAAATAATATGAAGTAATGTCATTTACTTGTTCACATTGATATTCTACTAGTCTAATAATCACATGAAATATCACTAACAACTTTCATAATGATGGAATGCATAATTCCAGACTATCATAACCACGTAGCCAAGGCCTCGTGCCTAGACTAAAAATAATATTTTGTCAAGGCCTCATGCCAATAAACTAGTTTGTCTCATGAGACCTACCGATGCATCTAGGAGCTATAGCGGGCTCCACACATCACTTATTAAGTCCAATTCATTCCTCATATAAACATATTTAAACATAACATAAACATTCGTATTAAAACTAGCATATGAAATGTCAATACTTTCTCCATAAACCATGAATGATATAAAAATAACACATCCAGAGTCAAAAATATCACAAAAACTTCAATACGATATGGATGTTTTGTATCATAATAAATCAACATTAAATAAGCTTAAAATGCACAAAGGATATTGACAGAGATGAAATCAAAACTATTTGAGAGAAATATTTTTTTTTTGAAATCATTGAAAAGTCACATAGTTATAAAGGAATTAATTCAAAATAAATTTTGGAATCAAAGTGTCTCATACCACTTTGAAACTTTTGAAATGAATTATCATTTCAAAACATTCTTGTCAATATAAATAAATCCATAAAATTATTTCGAAAATATGGACATTAATTAAAAAGATTTAGAAAGAGAAATCTTTAAAACATTTAAAATTCTGAACTTGATAAAGAGTACCTTTCAAAAATCCATAAAATATTCATTTTGAAATCATTTTTTATGAAAAATGGACATGGATGATAAAAATGTCCTAGTAAATACTTACACATAAACAATCTCAGATAATAATGAGATTGAGGAATTAACCCTTACCAATTTGGTAACTTACAAAACATACACCCCCTGAAAGAGGTAGAATACATTGAATATGTAAATACACATAAATTAAAGTGTATTACACAAATAATACAATTATGGTTAGTACATACACCAAAAAAAAGTTAATAGTGGAAATATGGCATGAATCTCACTGGAATTAAGAGTGAGATGAAAACCCCTTACATTGTACTTTTCCTTGGTTGAGGGTAGGTTAACCTCCTTTCTAACAGTGAAATAATTTTAATTAAATTGTACAAGAATCATATAAATTAATATGATATCATATATGATCTTTTAACCTTGCTTTGTTAATAATATCTTAGTATTATCATTGTTTCGGGTGTTAACAGATTAGTTTTCCTTTATATTCTTTATTATGTGAGCCATATTTTTGATAGGTGGGATGTATATTATTCATATAAAGAATTATATCAAGTCCTTTACATTATTTATAATCATCAAATGACAATTATACTTGAATGGATATGATGGGGAATGAATCTCATCACGTTCGTGGGGACGGTAGTCCGTAAGTACGCACAGACGCTACTTCCATTTCATTTTTTATTTTATAAGGAATCAAAACCAAATGACACATAGGTATATTATTATTCCAGTATAATATAATATCTTATATATGTTACTTAAGTTCATTAACACCTTCCTTTATACGTTCTATGTATGGTATGAATGATTCATATCACTTTGAGGGGGCGGTAGTCCGCACCTCCTCGAATGAAATTATCATATATATATACAACATGAAAAGAATAATGGTATGCTATAAAATGGAATTTTAGAAGCTTATATATAAAATAAATATTATTAATATCATATTTAATTATACTTCCATCATAATGGCCACCATGAGAAGTGGTAGGATATAATTGAACAATTATGGTTTCATGAGGCTTTGGTTTCCATCCACAGAAACATTATGTTCTTCACCCATTAGATGGAGGTGTGTTTAAGTGTATTTCAAATACTTCTCATAAAAATATCATAGTATATTTATTATACTTGTGGGGTTACAAAAGAAAAGAATAAGAATAGTTTATGGGTTGGAGAAGTAAAATAAAAGAAAAGAAGCTAAGAGAAATTGTTACCTTTAATTTGGGTAATTCCCTTTGGTTTGAACCAAAAAGGACTCTTGAAGTTCCTTATGCCTAAGTTAAGGCTTCTAGGAGGAGGAGAGGAATATAGGGAGATTAATTGGCCAGTGTTTGGACGATCCAAAAGGCCTGAGAAGTGTTAGGAATTGATTAGAAATGATGTCCTTTTATATGGGGGAGGAGGGGATCTTTAGGAAAAAATTAAATTACTATTTTATAATAAATTAATATTCGATTTCTAATGGCTCAAAAGTGGATTATTCAAAGTCTAAGGTGGGGATATGTCGAAATAAAACTCAACCAATAGGTTTTGGACATGTTTGGGTCACTTTATTAACATTATCTTTTAGTTTTAACTCTTAGTTAATTAGTTTGACACTTACCATGTCACATTGTATTTTTATATTATATAGTTAATAAACTTACTATATACATCCAAGAGACCCCCAAGTGGTATATTAATGACCCACCTATCATGATATAAGTCTTTTGGCCGAGCCTTAGATTTTTTGGAATATAATATCAATTAATAATATAATATTTTTTTAAAAAACGTTTTTATGTCAATTTTGACACTATTGGGTATTTTGTTTTTGATAAATTTATAACATAATTATTGCTTCGAAAAAAATTCTTATAACCAGTCCTAATATGTCATATTAACCTATAAAATTAGTTTAATTCATAAAAAGTCTCATATAATATTTATTTGGGTATTTATAGTATAATTATTTTAATATTTCACTAATAAGGTAATTACTGCTTCATCATTGTGTCATAAATAAATTAATTTATTTAATGTCTAAAAATTGTAAATAAAATACCATTATTTAGGAAATATTTTTATCTTTCTAATTAATATTTATAATCTAATTTATCTTTTGTATAAACCTATATTAAAAATGTTTTAGTTATTAATCTTTGATTTTAACACTTTTAACTCTTCTTTGAATTAAATAATAATAAATGTACTAATATAATCCAAGTGGACCTAAATGATAATATTTTATTCCTGAGGTTGTTTTTGGTCGAGATACACTTGTCCAATCCAATTAGGACATGTGTTAGGGTAATATTAATATCATTTTTACCCTTAATTACCCTATTTACTTTTAACTGTGGTAAATAAAAGTAAAAAGTTACTATTCACCAAAAATTATTTTTATCTTATTGAACCACATTTTAGTCCTTGATATTAACCGTGTCTCTCGGATTTTTGAAATTCCACTCACAGAAGCGGTACAATTATGTTTTATGTGAATTTCCAAATTCTCTTAGGAGATGGGTAAGAGATGGTGAAAAGTTCAATAAATTTTTTATATTTCTAGAATTATTATAAACTGACTCCAATTAATTACATTGATTATATATAGGTATTACGCATCTATTTAAATATATAATTATTTAAATAAAAATTCAGTTTTAAACTATAACTCAGTGTTTTTCAATATTCATAAAAAATTTAAATTTTTCAGAAATTACCAAACATTTACCCTATGCTAATATTGATATTTCGAATTCAATAATGATGTATATTTTACCAAATTCAAAACATAGAAGTTTCATTTATTAATTTAAAATTAATTCCCGCTGTCAAAACCAAAAGGCATATTTTTATAAAATAATAACTACCAAAAGTTTGACACTTGTTTATGTCCAATTTCAAAGTGAAATTACTTACAATGACCATCATTGGATTAAATGGTAAAAATATAATCTATTTATACTTGAAAACCATTAAAATTTATAATTTAACAATATAAATTATTTTTATTTAAAAAGTTGTTTTCAGTTAAAATATAGTATTTTTCACTATTCACCCAAATACGAAAGTTATCAGAAAAAAACCAAAACATTATTGAAACTAAATTCTTATGTCCCAATTCTAAAAAAGTAGATTATTTTTTCAAATTGAATATATAAAAGTTTCAAATATTGGATTGAAAAAGGCTTCACCATTAAAAGGCGGTAAAATTGCATTTTTTGAAAAATAATTCTTTTATCTGAAAAAATGTATTTGTTCTTACATTATGTCTAAGAAACTCATATTATCGATTCTAAAATTATAAGTATTATATAAAGTTCAAAATTCAGTTAATACTAATCATAACCACTTTTGAACATCTTGTTTGGTAAGTCATGGTGCACTAGAACTCGGTGTTGCGTGTAGTGCAAGTTATTAAATTACTTTGAAGAAATAACGTACTATAAAATCTTGGGGTGTTAAATAAATGTTGATTCATCATCCTTATAATTTATCTATCAGAATTCATTATTTTATTTTTAGAAAAAAATTAAAGGGATGTACTTGTTGAAAAATAAAATTCCAAACTCATCACACACCATATAGTCAATTTCATATTGTTTCACTGTATTCATTATAATAGTCCACTATTGATCTTATTCACTAGATAAATGATAAAAATAAAAAATACTTTTTCATTATTTGAACAATAAAGAATTGAAAATATCTATTCAATGGTACTGATCGATTACTTATTAATTAGTGGATAAGTTTCTGAATAAAAAGATGGTGGATATGTACTCTAGAATAACTTTTTAGAACATTGTTCCCTACTTTGACCATTTGGATGGTTTTCATGATTCATGGATTTGGGAATGTGAATATTCATAAATACAATATTTTTCATTATTTCACTAATAAAAAGCAATTTCTCAGTAGGAAAAATAGTTTTCCTTCTATAACATTCAATGTTGTTGTAGTTCATTATTATTATAGCCACTAAATAAGTAAAACCATAGTTTTAGGAACAATATTCATATTGATAAATAATATAATAATTAAAATCAGTCACAGGATGTCTAATTATGGAATCCTTTTGACAAATCTATGAAATATTATGTTTAACCTAAGTCATCCATGATCTTTATCTATTTAAATACTTCATAATGGTTAATAAAGAAAATGTGAATTAAGATATTCATATCTCTAAAGAGTTTATAATTTTTTTGAGTATTAGGCATACTCATAATGAAAATATTATGATATAGTTAATTCCAAATCAACCCATTTCATAGTTATCACTCTTAGGTTCATTTATGCCACAAACGCATCCACTTTCTAGTATATGTATAGGGATTTATTTTCTATGAAAACCACACTCCTTTATTTTCCATAACATATGATGTTATCCTATTCATAGGAATATCATAATTGACCTCACTTATGTTTTATCATCATAGTATCCAGAAATTACTAAACTCTTCTCTCATATTCACTAATGTGACACAAATAATTTATAAATTTGTGTTACATATTATTATATTAATATTCATTATATATCATTATGATCCACACCATAATAGAATTTTTTTTATTTGAATTTAAGTTACATAAACAACCAGTACATATATGATCTATATTATTTCTTATTATTCTCTTCACCACTATCACCTTTAGTAGACATATCATACATAAAATCATTATTCACATCCCATGGAGAAGTAAATATGATAAATGAGTTATCTTTGATGCTATGTAATGGTAAGTCTGAGAGATATTAATCAGTAATAATTATAAATCATAACATGAGCATAAGGGTATGATAATATGACATTAAAATTTTAAAATCAAATACGAAAATTCATAGATCACAATCACGATTCATAGTATAATGAATGGAAATTTATATTACATGAATAAAACTGTAAATTTTGAAAATGAACCATGAGATCATAAAATTTTGATAAACCAGGTCATAAAAGAGTGGAACAGTTTGTAACATTTTCACAGTCATAAAAATATTATGCCAAGGCTACCCACAAAGACATTAATAATGAAAAATACCATCCACGGTGCTACAAAACTGGTGCAATGATCAATTTTTCAACATGACCTCATCTGCACCTCCATGTATTCCAGAGGATGATAACATGAAATGATGATCTAATGATGATTAGGGTGAAACTATACAATATTTATCTATGTATCAAAAAAACCAAAAGAAAAATAAATATTGAATAAAATAATTTGAAATATCCCTATGGTATCCAAATTTCTCATAAAACATTTTACAAAACTAGTTACATGCCCCATGAAAATAAGACAAATATTCTATGTCACAGAAGTTTCAGGAGTCAAATAAAATCCAAAATAAATAAAAATTGTCCATCACCAAAATTTATTTGGATATCAATCTAGTTTCCTCATCCATTATCCATCCTATAAACATTAATACACCATCAATCATATGGACATTCTACTTATCCTAACTTTTAACCATGGAATATTCTTGGATACGAATGAAAACCAAGGAAATCTATGAGTATAAATTATTAGGATACCACCAATGGTGTCTAAATAATACCTAGTCAAAATATGAAAACAATGTATGAAATAGTTATAGAGGAATAAAAATACTTAAATAAACAAAGTATATATCATAATAAATAATTATCATATTTCTACTTAGGACTTTGGGTATCACTACGGACCCTAACCTACCAATCATGCATCAACCATATGAGAAGCCTAAACCATTATTCAAAATAACATGGGATACATCATTAATCATTTCAGTTTTGGATTATGTGGAGTGTTGGACCAATAAAAAATACCATATTAAATGTTATGAGTACCAAGAACATCATGTTGGAACTGTAGCTCAACATAAGTGGTTCCATGTCTATCACATCAAGTCATGTATACAGAGAATCATTATATTCCATCCTAAATCAAGGATAAGGAGCACTATTTCCAACACATAAAGTCAAGGATATCAGGTATCATGGATATCCATCCTAAATCAAGGATAGGGAACATTTTTTCTAAGATATGTAGTCATGGGTGTGTAATTTCATGTCAACCATTTCCATGCTGATGATATGGAGAATCATGTCTATTATCCCCAAATGATTCTTTTATCATCCACCATTCTAGGGTAAAAATTCATCTCCTTTCAATACTTTAATATAATACAATAGTAACTTTTATAATTAGTTACATTCCATTATTTAAAATGGTCAATATTAGACAAAAACATTAACCAAATTCCACAATCAACCATTTAACCATTAATTATCACTACAAAACAATAATTAATTATTTATAAAAAATTTAAAAGAAAAATAAATACCCAATAACCATTAACACTTTATTCACTTTCCCATTTCATAACACTTATAATATTATAATTAATAAAAAAACTCTTTGTGTCATGCTAACTTGTCAAATAACATTCATAGAATGTTTAATCTCAAAAACCCTAAATTCCATCATTTATCATATCATTTCAAAAAATTTAATTAATTGGAACACTCTATTTGTATCTATAGTCGAAGTCAATGAATTATAAATAAACATGGTGGGGTTTGTGAAGGGTCTACCAGATCAATTGAACACACAAATTAATTCTCTTATCTAAGGACACAAATTCAAAGCTTGACATGGAAATGGGAAAACCATGTAAACAATAAAAACATCAAGAGTATGAAATTAATAACACATTTCACTTATAATATTCCTAAAGATTACCAATTTCTATCCTCTATCAATGATTTAAGATAAAATGAGTAAAAATAAAAAAGTGAATAAAATCATATAATTACCTCTCACTAGTTTTTATATAATAGAAAAAAATAGTATTCTTTAAAATAGAACGCAAAACATTAGTGACATACCTAGGGATTTAAAACACATTAATTGTCACCTAAATCATCCTAAAACCATCTAAGAAGTATCCTTAAAAGACTTGGGAGGTTTTATGTTTCACACAAGGATGTTGGGGGGTGGAATGAAGTTGAAAATAGATTTATATTGTATAAGGATTGATACTAAAAAATCATGTTTTCGACTCTATTAATAAGAATCATATATTGGAAACATGGTTTTCCAAACCATGTTCTAACCATGTGGTCCACTCATTCTAAAAGAAAATTGAGCTATATGGTTTGCACAGGCATCCACATGGTTTGATAAAATTTTGGAATTTGTGCGAATAGATCTATCCTCATTCCCATTGTTTCCATGCCCCCTATGAATAGATTTGAAATATTGAAACTCCTTTATCTAGGATGCATGGTAAGGATTAAAAACTTTGAAAACCTTACACCAACCATCCACCATGAATTGAATGGACCTTCCCCCTTTTCATATCCCAAAACCCCTTAAAAATATCAATAAATTACCTATCCATGAGATTAATTCCATTGACCATTTCAATATGAGTTTAACCATATTTTTCAATTCATACATACCTCATCGAATGTTCAAGATTTTAAAACCTCCCCTTTATAATAAATCATCCCCAAGATACACATCCATTCATCACTAAGCCTCAATGGTGAAAAGATCGAGACATTAGGCCAACATATCTACCTCAGTATCCCATGTATCATTACAAATATAGAAAATACTCCATAATAACAGGAATAAATGATCAGTGTTTTTAAAAATCATTTTATCAATATGATCCACAAATTGAATCTAAGGCTCCACAATATATTTTTTAGCATTTATCTCAGCGTCATCTCCATCAATCACATGTGAATGGTTGAGGTGATACTTTTCAAATAGGTGATATCAGAACCATTTCATGCATATCCTCATACTATTTTAGAAGATAAAATGATTATGATACATATAAGATCCTCCCCAATTTTTCTAAAATCTCAACATAACATAGTTATAAATTTCGTATCATTGGAATCCAACAATTTCCCAATCTCAACGACATTAAAAGGAACATATTTTCACCCACTACATCATTAGGAGACTTATGATGTCAATAAACATATGAATTATATCTACTAGGTACAATATCCATACTATTATGGATCAACTGATCATTATCTAATGTATCGTGAAAAAATTATCACCCACAAAACCTAATTCTTTAGCTTCTATCCAACACAATGGTGGTCAATATGGTCAGACAAATAATTCCTCATATCATGGAGCAATCTGAATTTCTACTCGATAACTGTAATTATTGGAGAACTTAACAAGTGTTAGGTGATTTTCCCATGACGAAAAAAAAATCTATGACATAGGATCTTGTCATGTACACTTATAATAGTATCGTACATTTATATTTCCCATCTTTCTATATGTGAAAATATTTACCCAAAATCACCAAAATACTAAATGCATCCTACAATCCTTGCCAGATTCTTGAGGTAAAACATGGATAATGATATGAAATGATACTCTGAGGAACCATGTGAATGAATAATATTTATTTCACATAATACTCACCCAATTATTCCATTATAACATTGTATTGATGTAGTAAGAAATGATACACATTTTTCAACAAGTCCATAATCAACCATGTATCAACATTAATTGATGAAATAATCATAAAACAAAAAATAATTTCAATGGTCACATCATCCCACTTCAATTCTTGAATGTTAAACAACTATAACAGACCAGAAGGATCCAAATACTCAACCTTCACCTACTAGTAGTTGTAGCACCACATTAAAAAATCTACGATCTCTTTATTAATATGTATACAATAATAATTTCTATGAGGTAAATGATTGATTTTATTCTAACCAATATGCAGTGACTATACTAGTGTGTGAAACTCGTGCATTATCTCCTCTTTTATACAAATATGAATGATAATAATTCCATTCAAATAGATAATAAAATCATTATCTATGATCAATTAAAGTGTAAATCTACACCATCAAAGATTTTCCTCATTGATAAACAATTTACATCCCCATACATTATCCTCTTGATCCACATAATATAATAGTGATCAATGGAAAAAGGTTTGGGTGACATATATTCTTCATCCACCTTAACACCTACATGAAACTCAATGAACAGGGACACCATCTATAACATTGAACTGTATTACTGGACCACTTGAGCTTGTTTCTATTTTAATATAGAATCCACAAAAAATATTCATTTTTCCTAGTTTATAACCTTTTCCATAATCACAAGACTTTATATACTCAACCCACATATAATAATACAAATTTATATGAAATAAAAGGATTTATTTATGGATCTTATGTTGATTATTAACAAAAAACCTACCACTTGGATGATATTGATGAAATTATTTTAGGGAATAAAAAATTTCATCCAAATTGAGATCATTTATGGGGTAGTTTAATTATTATGGCCTCAAATATTATGATCGTTACCCCATGAATCGAAATCCTTACTTCAACACTACCCCAACCCCAATTCTCAATGAATTAAAATATAATGTGTACTCCTAAATCAATAATGTAATGATCAGAATAATTTTATTGGTCAAACACTTCATTAGCTTCTGGAAGGAATTCTCCCATGCCTCATACCATTCATGCTTTATAAAATTCTTAATCATTACCTAGTGTGGTGCCACCATATGAGAAAAGTATCTGATGAACCTTTTGTAATAACCATCCAAACCCAATATGATTTAGATAGTTAAAATTTTGTTGGGTTCTTCCTAATAAAAAATAACTTGAAAATTATTAGAGTCCACTAACACACATTCCATGATGACGATGTTTACCATGAAATTTACTCTATTGTTCCATAAATTTCACATAGATACATTGGGATATAATTTATTCTCTCTTAGTGTATAGAGGATTATGGCCCAATATTTGATTGATTTTCATTAGTATGGAAGGAAAATATAATTTAATTAAAAAAATTACCCTAAAATGGAAAAAATATGGGCAAATTATTGGGTTAATAAAGGATAAAATCCATTAGGTTCATTCATCTTACACAATGGCATCACAACATACTAATATAGGAAATACCTACAGTTGAATGTAGTCCATGGTGTATGGTAAGGTCTCACACTAACTTTTGATACCCAGATTGAAAATCAATTTGGTAGAAAATAAAATCATCCATTAGTGGGTCAAAATGGTCATAAAAATAAGTTATATGATTCACGCTCTTTATCATCATATGGTTTATCTTCCAATAATTGATAGAAAAATAAAATGTTAATTTAAATTTCTTATATAAAAAAACTAGATAACCGCACATTGATGTACTCATATAAATAAAATCGCTATTAGTAACTCTTAAAGATGGGTGTTATTATCTTGAAGAATTTATGGACCCATTTTATAATGTGGAATAAAAACTAGATCAGTTTTCAGAATCATCTGGAACATTAAATCAATTTAACTATCTAGTGGAAATGTGAAGAACACCTCATTAAATAAATCCTGAAAGTGATCCACAATAGAAGAAAAAAATTATTCCATAGTCCATCACCATCTATCAAAAGTAGTACTTATTGAGATATATTCTCTCACAACTATAGGTGAACTCGACTTGAACAACCATCCATGAAATATTAAACTAGGTTATGATCATTAATTTCACTATCAAGCGACATGAATGAAACCCTTGAATTGTAATAGTCAATAATATATTGATTTGAAAATAATAATACCATTAATTGTATTAAGTTAGAACATGAATCATCGAGTATGAAAAAGTCCCAAAGGATATGGTACCCACCAATATGGAGGGAACAATCCTCAAAATAATGGAAACCCTCTAATCGCACCACTAACAGAGTGTTAATCAACATAAAACCACACATAAACACCACCATAAGAACCAAAACATAAAAAACCCTAGTATATATAATTGAATGTAAATATAGGGTATCAAATAGAGATCTATCATGCATTGAAGATATATGAATCATTCCTTGGAATGTTGATAGTCCAAACTCTATAAAATTAGGTGTAGGCTGAACTAACTATTAAAAACATGTCCCTCTACATGATACTATTTTATTGGTCCCACTCACAACACTACTGTACTGAGATAGTTTCCCTTATCCTAGAGAACCATATCCACTTCCCTATCATGTGCACCTAGTACAACTATAGCTAATTGATTAATATGTTATAACAAATACCCTACCTATACTCTACATCAACCAAGATCCCAAAACACATTACATTATTCATGATTTCCTATAGAACCTATTCAAATTTCCCATTCAACTGAGATATGAAAACTACACTAGTATTTGAATCCATTAACCAAGCATGTCCCATGTTTTACAAACTAATAGAAAACAATCGAACCACATCTCTTAGAGTCTAATTCTCTCCCATTATTTATCTACCCACCACTGCCTATATGAATATTCTCAAAATGATGCTTCAAACCATTAGATGATGTACCAAAAAATCACTTAGATATTCCCACATATCAACCACTATAATCTTTTTTAATATCACCATATAAATGAGATCCGGATTCACCACTTCATCAAACGTCATAAAAAAGATAATATTACTCTAGGAAATGATATAACCTTTATGTGTATAGTGAAAATGTTTTGTAGTAGTTTCCTCATCCCACATAAATGATTCTAAAAAATAATAAAAGTTAGTGAAGTAACTATCATAATCCATTTCTGAAATATTCCCTTGGTTGAAATTTTTATAATCTAAAATTCTCTCCCATCTCTGAGTCTCTTAGTAGAAATTCTCTATGAACATATCATGGAAATAATGCCAAGAAAAAATATCTAACTTCTCAACTTGGAAAATAATTTTACAATAGTGCTTCTTGGGATCTCACAACATATATGATACCAAATTAACCCACTTATATTGAGGAGAATCCATGAGATCCAAAATCATCTGGATAGACTCATTCCAAATCCCAAAATCCTTAATACTTCCCTATATGGAAACCATTAGAGAGTGATATCATTGGAACTCTTTAATCAGATTGTACATTATAGATTTAGGAAATCCAAGTTATTTATCCTTAAAATTCAAAAATTTGGTGACATCATAAAAAAACTACTCATCCTCTCTATCACATAGAACAAAAATATATTCCAGTCCCATGGATAAGGTTAATTATAAGTGATTCCCACCTATTTCTATCTGGGTAATCATTTTCTGGGGCATATTTCAATATATTTCTAAACATAAATTCAATATAAAAACCATAAAATTTATATAATTACACAAAATTTTGGTCACAAATATCATTAACCATGATACTTATATCTATTATCTTAACATATACAACTACAACACTTTCACTACACTTATCCATTCCAATATCAAGCCATCGATAACTCTAGAAAAAAATTCATGTTACATGTTTTACATTTGAAACCATTTTAACCATTTAAATTACTATATGTCCATTCATATATGATACTTATTATTTATTATGAATTATTTACTTAAAAACAAAAATGAAATAGGAATTATTATCATTCCCCACAACAAAACCATTAAAGATGTTTTATTTGTCCATAACATTATTCATGTCATGTAAATCAATGAGTTCCTAAAATGATGCATGAATACAAAAACCTCATTCCATAATAAACCATGATTAAAATAAATATAACATAAAAATCACAAAAACAAGTGATTCCCCCATGGTGAAATAACATACAACTATCATAAGAACACAAGAATATCCACTATCCCACCTTGGGAACAAGGGTTTTACCATAGACATTGGTCAATTAATCTAATTAACTATCTAATTTTCAGGGCACAACACATCCTTATATATAATATACCATTACCAAAGAGCACAAAAATAAAAAAAGAGACTAATTTGATAAAAAAAATTATTATCCCATATTAAGATCCACTAAGGTTGTTCCCTAAGTCAGTTCACCACATGACCTCAATTACACCTCCCCACACACAAGAAGATGCCCTGTAACGGTGAATTTCAAATGAGGATCATTATGAGAATATAAATAATTTATCAATCTAACACAATAGATGAAATAAAATTAATCAAAATAATTAATTAAGAATAAATTTCATGTAGGTAGCCACATGTATCAAAAAAATTCCAAAAACCAGGTAAGTTTCATTGACCAAAACCATTAGAAAATCATATCATAGTTGTGTTATGTGTCGATGGAATCCCAAAATAAAGACACATTGAAATTACAAAAAGAAGTGACCAACATCAGTAATTTTACCTCATCCTTCATCCATTCCATAATTTCTAATCAGTCATCGATAATATGGTGTTTCCCCTTATCTTGACTTAAATCCATGAAATCTTCTCGAATACCAATGGCGGACGATGCATGGTATGATAAAAAATAAGTTGACCACCAAAAATAATTTCTAAATAAATAACAATTAATAAGATATAATAAGTGTATACATTAGTATAAGAGGGGTAATAAAGAAATAAATAAATAAAACATGTTCCATAATAAATAATAAAAATATTTCTACATCGTCCCTTGGGCTTCACCATGATGTGAAACCCACCAAACTAACTTCATACAAGTTAGAAGTATAACCATAAATATTAGAGGATAAATGATCAAAAAAAGTATGGGAAATTTTTAATCATTTTAGATATGGTTTCTATGGATTATTTCCCAAATATTCCAAACCATATGAAATTATCTGAGTTTATGGAATGTCATGATGGAACCCTAACCCAGAATAAGTTGTTACACACCCATTATATCAAGTCATTTATGCCTAGCATCATGTTTAGCCATCCAAAATCAATGATGAGTTATTACATTTCAAACATATCAACTCAATTATATCCATCATTACATATATCCATACTAAATAAATGATAAGGAATACCATATTCAATATTCATACCCATTAATGGAACAAAATATCAACCGTTTACATTTAGGTGATATGTAGTGTCACATACATAAATCCCAAATAATTCTATCATGATCCAACATTTATTATTGAACATAATTTTCCTTTTTAAAAGTCAAAAACAAAATGGACCACCTTTTCAAATTAATCATTTGGAATTATTAAACATTTCTTAAATTAACTATTTTCTTTTACCCAATTCCATATTCAATGATTTATCCAATTATTTATATAAACGACCCATTAAAGTTTCCTTAAAAAGCCTAAAACCTAAAAATGACCCATTAAACATTTATCTTTTATTATCCTCCCATATATTAATATATATTATTTAAATATTAATTGAGAAAACTTATTATTTCATGATGACACATCATAAAACATCCAAAGCAATTTGAATCTCATAAAACCGATATCCGATAATTTAACAACCCATTTCACCATTTTAAATGATTGACAAGATTAATTAGTGTCCATAAGCCCTCTCTAAAAATTAACAATAGACCTAGATAGTTTTGTAGAGGGAATAAAACATGGATTTGGGACACAAAGAGTGCTTTATAGTGATATAGAAAATTCCTAGTAGGATAATGAAATTCCATAACCATAAACTCACGAAAAACATCTAGAATAAGAGAGAAGTATTATTGGCCACCATCCCTATGCTTGTAGAAAACTAGTCATCCGTCTTTTAAACATTACTGAATAAAGTATATAAGAAAATCAAAAAGTAAATAACTCGTTACAATTAGGTCTCGTGAGATTTAGAAAAAGAGAAACAACCAACAAAATCTTCATCTATAAAAAAATAATCAAACATAGTAACTAAAATCCACATGGTTTCAAATTAAAATTAATAAAACCTCATGCTCCATAAAATTAAGGGAGATTGATCCAATTATAAGGGGGGGGGGTGGGCTCTTTAGGAATGTTTGAAATAATTATTTTATTATAAACTTTTCTTGGGTTTCAAAAAATCAAAAAAATCATTAAAGTATAAGATAAGATGACTAATGTTAGAAATAAAATCATCCAACAAGAATTGTACAGGTTTTTGATATTTTTTTAGTATTTATAATATTATTTATTTATATCATTCATTAATGAGGCAAAGACTGCATCATTATCATGTCACAAATAGTTTTATTTATATGATGTATAAAAATTATAAAAAAATACCACGTTGTGGGAAATAATTTTTTTCTTTAAAATTAATACTTATAGTCTATGAAATAACTTATATAACCCCATGTAAAAATTTATTTTCTTACAGCTATTTGTTTATGTCATATTTTCCTTTACTTTAAGTTAATTAAAATAAAGTGTCATTATCACTCTCATGTGGCTCCATGGGGTCCCCAAATGTACCGAAGGATGACCATTTTTAGAAATATATCAACCAATAGGATTAGGAAATATGATAGGATAATTTTATATTATTATAATAATATTTGTTTTACCCACATTTACCATATTTACCCTTTAACCAGGGTAAATAAAATACTTACTAAGTAAATATACATAATATCTAAAAAAAGTTACCTATTTACACAATTTCTAACTCCTGATTCCAAATATGGAATATATTATTTTTAAATTCAAAACACTGAAGTGGTAGAAATTAATTTAAAATTAATTCCCACTATCAAAACAAAAGGCATGTTTTTATGAAATAATAACTATCAAAAGATTGACACATATTTATGTCCAATTTCCAAGTGAAATTACATACAATGACCAATATTGGATTAAATAAAAAAATAATAATATGATTACACTTTAAACAAAATTAAAAAGATAATATAAAATTATAAATAAATTAGATTAAAAGGCATTTTTGAATTAAAATACAGTATTTTTCACTATTTATTAAAAAATGAATTTTATCAGAAAAATACAAAAAATTTACCCAAAGTAAATTTAAATGTCCCTATACTAAAGAAGAATTTTTTTTTTCAATTATAACCTATAAAAGTGACCAAAACTAGATTTAAAGAGGGTTCACGATTAAAAGGCAGTAAATCGACCTTGTAAAAATATTAGAGTATTTGTGATTACAATTGGATTCATTCATATTTTAAGCCTCTAACTTTTATTAGATAAATGTATAAACATTTAACGAGCATGTATAATCATATTTTAGTTTGTTCTATTCATTCCTGCCAATATAACAGCTAGGCATTAGCTACCATTTAAAATAATATTAGTGTGTAATGTATGATTTCCAAGAAACTCGTTGTTGCGTATCAGGTAAACCATAGAACATGGAACCCTCTTTAAAGTAAAATTAAAATTTAATTCACAAATATTAATAAATAAGAAAATGTATTATTCTTTATTTAACTGGGATGTTTCGTCCTTCCCCCCTTTTGGAAATTGTGTGCTAGTAATTTTTATTCACTTATCAAATAAGTGGGGGTATTTATCCGTCATAACATTTTCATATTCCCATGTTGCCTATTCAAGCATAAGGTTTTCCAAAAATCCTTTACATGATGAATTACCATATTCCGAAACAATTACTCTCTTTGATCAAGAATCTGAACTGGTAGTTCCTCATAAGAGAGATTCTTTTCCAACTGGACTACCTCAAGGATCAAAACATGAGATGGATCTAGCATTTAATTTCTCAACATTGAAACATGAAAAACATTGTGTACCCGGGATAAAATTGGAGGTAGAGCCACACTATAGGCAATTTATCTAACCTTATCTAGGATTTTTTAGGGTCCAATAAACCTCGAACTCAACTTTTACCTTATGGAAAAAAATTCATCACACTTTTCTGTGGAGAAACTCTGAGAAAGACATGATCACCTACCTCAAATAAAATATCCTTCCTCTGATTATCCGCATAATGTTTCTGCCTACTCTGAGCTTTTTTCATGTTCTTCTGTATCAACAAAACTTTTTCTGCCATCTCTTCTACAAATTATGGTACCATCAATTTACTTTCACATACATTATCCCAAAAAGATGGAGTTCCACATTGCTTCCCATATAAGACCTCAAATGGATCCATCTGTATACTGGAATGAAAACTGTTATTATAAGAAAATTCAACCAAATAAAGATGTTGGTCCAAACTTCCCTGATAATCTAGTGAACAAGAGCATAACATATCATCTAAGGTCATAATTGTTCATTCTGATTGCCCATCTGATTGAGGATGGAAAGCTATACTAAAATTTAATTTAGTACCCAACGACTTTTGAAGGCATTTCCAAAAGATAGAAGTAATCCTGGGATCACGATCAGATACAATAGAGAGGGGAAATCCATGAAACCTGACGATATATTTAACATATAAAAGATAATGTTGATCTAGAGACAAACTATATCAAATAGGAAGGAAATAAGTAGATTTAGTCAACAGATCAATAATAACCAAGATTTCATTGTTACCATGAGATGTCTTGGGTAATCCCACAACCAAGTACATAGATATATTTTCCCATTTCTACTCTAGTAGTGGTAAAGACTGAAGCACTTCTATCGGTAACTACCTATCTAATTTAACCTATTGAAAATTCAAACACTTCATTGTAAAGTCAGCAATATCACTTTTCATTCCATCCCACTAGTAATACACGAGAAGATTTCTGTGCATCTTAGTACTGCCAGGATGAACTGAAAATGGAAAACTATGAGATTCACATAAAAACTCATTATTAAACTGTAAATAACAAGTAACACATAATATTTTCCCAAACCTCAAAACACAATCATTTCCAATGTTAAATTCAGGAAACTTACCCTTTTGAACTGACTCTACAATTTTCTGTAACTCACTATTTTCTTTCTGTTCTTGCTTTATTCTATCTAATAGAGATGATTTCACTGACACCAGAAACAAAACAAAGGAATTTCCTACACCAAAAACTTCTATAGAAATGTTTATAAAATTAAAAACCAAATGATATCATTCCAATTGTAGCATGGTTAATGTAGCATTAATTTTTCTTCTCAAAGAATCATCCACTTTATTTTCCTTTCCCGGATAGTAAAGGATATTCCAATCATAATTCTTAATGAATTCAAGCCATATTCTCTGTCTCATGTTCAATTATTTCTGAGTGAATATACACTTCAAACTTTTTTGGTCAGTATATATTTCACATTTTACTCCGTACAGATGAAACCATTAAACTTTTAAAGAAAAAAATAGTAGCTAATTCCAAATCACGTGTAGGGTAATTTAACTCATGAGGATTCAACTGACGTGAAGTATACGCATTTACCTGATCATTCTGTATAAGGACACATCCAAGTCCTTCCAACGAAGCATCACTGTAGACAACAAACTCACCATTTCTGGAAGGCAGTACCAAAACCAGATCATTCACCAATCTTCTTTTCAATTCATAAAAACAATCATCACATTATTTTGTCCAAATGACCATAACACCTTTTCGATTTAACTTAATCATTGGACTATATAACTATGATAAATTCTCAAAAAACCTCCAGATATAACATGCTAAACCAAGAAAACTACAGATCTTGGTTATATTTGTGGGTCTTGGCCATCCTTCAACAACTTTTATTTTATAAGGATCAATAGTTATTCCATTTTTTTGAAACAATGTGCCCAAGGAATGAAATTTCTTGTAACCAAAAATCACATTTTCTGAATTTACCAAATAGTTTCATTTCTTTTAAGGTTTGAAAGAAAACCCATAAATGACTTTCATGTTCCTCTTTACTTTTAGAATAAACCAAAATATCATCAATAAAAAAAACTACAAAATTATCGAAAAAGTCAAAGAAATTTCTATTCAAATGATCCATGAATACAACAGGTTCATTGGTTCACCCAAAAGGCATGACTACAAATTCATAATGGCTATATCTAGTACAAAATGATGTCTTTAGAATTTCTTGTTTCTTTAATATCAACTGATAGTACCCCAACCTCAATTCAATCTTCAAAAAATATTAAGCTCCCCAGAGCTGATCAAACAAATCATGAATATGAGGAAAAGTTTACTTGTTCTTAACAATGATGTTATTAAATGCTATATAATAAATGAAAAGTATCATTAAACCAAATTTCTTTTTAACAAAAAATTCATGATCACCCCATGGTGATGTGCTAGGTCGAATAAAACCTTTATCTAATAAATCCAAAAATTTCTTCTTTAACTCTAAAATTTCAATTTGAGCCATTCGATAAGGGGGTTTTGAAATTGGCTTAGCGTCAAGAACTAAGTCAACTGTAAATTCAACTTCCCTATTAGGTATAATACCATGAAACTCATCAGAAAAAACATCAAGATAATAATTTACAAATGCCACATCATTAATCTAGACAATTCTTATATTTTCAACAATATGTGCTAGGTAACATTCGATTCCATATTTTACTAGTTTCTTAGCTTTCTGATATGTTATCAAAAGTTAGGGTTCATTCTTGTACACAAATTGAAATTATTTCTAAAAAGAAACCCCTTTATCTCTACATTAAATCCTATCATGATAAATAGAAATCAAATCCATACCCAAAATAACATCAAACTCTAAAAGAGGCAAAACAATAATGTTTGTAGGTAGACTCTTTTTGAACATAAGGAAAAAGGTTCTTATAATTTCATTTTGTCTCAACATTTCTTCCAGGTGTTTTTACCATAATTTCTATATTCACATATTGAGATGGAAATCCCAATTTACAAGAAAACTTCTCAGAAATGAAGGAATTTGTAGACCCTGAATCAAACAACACGTTGCTATAATATGAACAAACAAACATTGTACCTGATAATAATTCATTCGATGACCCAACATCTACTGAAGTAGTTGCAAAGAATTTCACCACCCCTTTCTGCTTGTAGTCCAGCTAATGTCCATTAGTTGAGTATTTTGTTGGATACTCATTGGCATAATGACCCATTTCATTGCACATAAAACATCTTACCGTTGGTTTCTCATTGCTTGATTGATCATCTTACTTACAGTTATGAGCAATATGACCTGACTTACTACATCGGAAGCACTTGCTAGTCTTTGAAAAACATTCTCTTGGATGATTTTTACCACACTTCTTGCAATATGGATATTAAATTTTCTTACCTCTAGGCATGTCTGATGAATTCTTTCCCCTTACCTACCAACTGGACCACTTTTTTTGTTTCCTCTCTCTTAACACGTGATCACCAAAAAACTCAATTTCTACCTTCTCAAAACATCTGACAAGTTTTTCGTAGCATTTGAATTCACGATATGCTAATTATATTTGATATAAAGGCTTCAATCTGGATTAAAATCAATTTATCTTACTATCTAGATATTAGATGAAATTTGAATCATACCTTTCCAGTCGAGTGAATTTATCTTCTTAAGCCGCCACTGAGTCATCCTCCTACAACAATTTCAAGAATTTTTTTCCATCCTAAGATGAACCTCCTTTGGAAAATATTTTTCAATAAAAATACATTTTAATTCATCCCAATATAGAGAATTAATCTCCTTCTCATCCCTGATATTTTTCACCATCGACCACCACTGATCAGCTTCACCTTGAAAATGGTAAACAACAAGACTAACCTTTTGATGTTCTGAACACCCCATGTCCTCAAATATCTTCTCTAGTGCTTTAATAAACCCTTCATCTAGAAAAGGGTTAGATGATCCTCTAAATGATGGTGGATGTTTCCTCATGAAATGATCCACTATTGAAATGTTCCTATGTGGTTGATCTTGCTGATATTGTGCATGGATATCACCAACATTTATATTCTAAGTCAACTATGCCATCACTATAAAAAAAATTCTGTTTCAATTCCGACAATATTTGGTTGCTTATTTGGAAGGTTATTATCTTTTTTATAACTTCCCAACATAGATACCCTATTTCCTCTATAGAAAACCAGTCTAAAAATAGAAATATCTTAGGCAAAAAAAAATGGTAATCTGTAAATTTTATATCATTTTAATCTTACCAGAAATTAATTTAGCAATATTCTAACACCTAAAGTTGTCTAAACCAACCTATGATACCACCTAGAAGGTCCCGACATGAAAACATTACATAATATTGAATTAAATGAATAATTAACATTGAGGATCTTTTAGGTTTAGATTTTTATAGAGTTATTCCACAACTATTACATTTCATCTCAAAAAATTATAAAGAATACACTTCTACTCAGTTTCCATTTTTTTCATAACATAAAAACTCTTGGAAAAAATAAGCCTTGTCTAGTTCCATGTTTTAGATAAGATTACTTTTCCTTGATCCCATCCTTGGACCTATTCCTCTTTATGTCCTATTAAAAACATTTCAAAAACTTGGGATGAGAATAATGAGCTCAGTAATGGATACACAATGAAGGAAAAATGTTAGTTTTTCAAAACAACCAGTAATCCATGAATACCCTATCTTAAGTAATAATTTTCACCTTTATGAAGTTATAAATACTCTTCACTGAATAAAATATCATTTCTTATCATTTTGTAACCAAAAGATTACCATAAAACCCATAGAAAGAACACATAACATATTAAGGTAACTTGGGACATAAACATACTTGGATTGAATAACCATACGGTCGAATTCCACACATATCACTAAATATAATAGCCATACAACCGACTTCCATACCCAATAAATTGGAGGTTATAACGTAACCACCCATCCCGATTTTTCATGACACCACCATTCATTTGGTTTATCATGTATCCACCCATCAAATGACCAAGTACCATTATAAAATCATTACACATAAAACAAATATAAAGGAATGATAACATTTCCACATTTCAATTACAATATATCATTTAAATATATTAACATAAAAAAATACCTTATGAAAACCAATTTCAATACCAAAATACGTAAATTAGTATATGTTATTTATTTTCCTTTTTAAAAACATTATGTCTTGTTAAGGAAGACAAAGATCAAATAATACCCGCAGTAGTGGAAAAGGTCGTTGTCACTGCTTATGTTAAAACTTTATTTTTTTTGTTTAGTAAAATGCATCGTAGGAAAAGATTCCCTTTGAATTAAATGAAAATTCAAAGTTTCTTATATAACATATAAAAGAATGTTGTGTATAAAACAAAACCTTCCTCAATGAAAGGAGATTGAGACGAAGTCCCTTACGTCATGTCTAACTTGACTCGATCATTCTTTAATATCCTGAATAATAAAATAATGTTAATTTCTACTTGCTTAAGATCATTTTTCGATTTTATTATTTTTTATATCACTTATTACCTTTCTATGACAATTAATTAATTATTTGAGTTCATATCCAACATTTTGTCGATCTATGGTACTTGAGTTAAAAATGATATTGTTATAATTATAAATTGTTAATGTGGTTGAAATTCCATTATCTACAGAATGATATTCATGATTTAGATATCATATATATCATATATATATAGTATATATATGTTTTTATAATAGTACATAACATTTTTAGATAAGAAATGAAATGTATTGTTCATGGAGATGGTAAGCTGTATGTACGCATGAACGCTACTTTAATTTCTATTTCATATTTGAATGGGATGAAAACATAATAATACATTGTTATATTATAATTACAGTATAATATAATATATAATTTCATTAAATCCATCCTTTATAAGTTCCACATATGGTATGAACGAGTCATATTACATTGAGGGGGCGGTAGTCCGTACATCCTCAAATGAAATTATCCCGTTTACCTATTATGGAAACCATAAATGTATGTAATTAATTAAAAATACTAAATAATAAAGAAAATATAAACATAATATATATCATATATAAATATAGTTCTATCATAGTGGCCACCATGAGAGGCGATTTGAGATATTTGAACAATCATCGTTTCGTGAGGCAGTGGTTCGCCATCCATAGAAACTGTTTGTCTGTATCCATTAGATGGATATGTGTGTAAGTGAAGTTAGAATCCTTCTCATTAAAAAAACCTATTATATTTAGGTAACTATTTTTGTTATAGAATAAATTAATAAAAATATCTTAGGGGGTTAAAGAAGTAAAATAAAATAAAAGAACTTAAAAGAAGACGTTACCTTTAAATTGGGTATCTCCCTTTGGTTTAAACCAAAAGGTTTACTTAAAGTGCCTTCTTCCTATGTTAAGGATTCTAGGAGGAGAGGGATATATGGAGATTATTTAGGCAAAGGTTGGATGAGCCTAGTGTCTTGAGAGGTGTGTGGAATGGGTTATAAGTGGTGTCCTTTTATAAGGGGGAGGAGGGGCTCTTAAGGAAAGTTTGAAACAATTATTTTATTATAAACTTATCTTCCGTTTCAAAAGGTCCATAAATCATTAAAGTAGAACATAATATGACTCATTTTCTAAAAAAAATCATCCAATAAGAATTGGATAGGTTTTGGATATTGTTTTATTATTTATAATCTTATTTATTTAAATCATTCATTAATGAAGTAAAGACTGCATCATTATTGTGTCATAAATAATTTTATTTATTTTATGTCTATAAATTATAAAAAATACCATGATGTAGGAAATATTTATATATTTCAAATTCTTAATTATATTCGAATATATAACTTATATAACCCTATGTAAAAATTTATTTACTAAAAGATATTTGTTTATGTCATATTTTCCTTTACTTTAAGTTAATTAAAATAATGTGTCATTATCACTCCCATGTGGCTCCATGGGGTCCCAAAATTGACCCAAGTATGACCAAGGTTAGACATGTATCAAAATATAGGATTAGGACACATGTTAGGGTAATTTTATTTTATTATAATAATTTTTTTACCCTTATTTACCAGATTTACCCTTTAACCATGGTAAATATAATATTTACTGAAGTAAATATTCATAATGACTAAAAATAAAAGTTACTTATTTACACCATTTGGACCTCCTGATTCCAAATATGGAATCCATTTTTAAAATTCAAAACACAAAAGTGACAAAAATTAATTTATAATTAATTCTCTCTCTCAAATCAAAAGTCATGTTTTTAAGAAATAATAACAATCAAAAGATTGACAATTATTTATGTCCAATTTCAATGTGAAATTACTTCAAAAGAACAAAATTAGTTTAAATATTAAAAAAATAATAAATTTAAATTTTAAAACCAATTACAAAGATAGTCTAACCTTATAATTAAATTAGATTAAAGACATTTTTTGAATAAAAATACTGTATTTTTAACAATTCATTAAAAAAATAATTTTATTAAGAAAATTCAAAAAATTTAAACAATGTAAATTTTGATGTCCCGATTCTAATGAAGAATTCTATTTTTAGAAATAGAACATATAAATGTGATGAAAAATATTTTTAATGAGGGTTCTCTATTAGAAGGTGCTAAATCGACCATTTAAATAATATTAGAGTATTTGTGCTAAAAATGGGATTCATTCACATTTTAAGCCTCATAATTTTATTGGATAAATGTAAAAACATTTAAAAAACATGTATAATCATATTGTAGTTAGTTATATTCTTTCCTGCCAATACAACGACGACGCGTTAACTACCATTTGAAATAGTATTATTATATTATTAGTGTGCAATGTAAGATTTCAAAGAAACCTGCTGTTGTGTATCAAGTAAGCCATAGAACATAGTATCCTGTTTAAAGTAAAATTAATATTTAATTCACAAATATTAATAAATATGAAAATGTATTATTCTTTATTTTCCTGGTATTTTAATGTTTATTATTTAATATGGTATTATTTATTTAGCTCTTATTCCTTCCATAGTGTGTTCAAGTTATTTTTGTAAAGGAATGTGTTTCTAGTTATTCACTGTACCTAATGTTTATATTTATGATATTTTCTGCTACATATCGTACCATTACAAAGAATTTGAGATAACCCCTTTCTTATTTTTTATCCTTCCAGGTTACGAGGATGATTACACTATGAAATAATTGCAGGGTTAATCTAAGAGATTATGGGCTTTTATGTTGAAGTTATTATGTTGTTTTTAGTTTTGAGCTGTAACTTTGAACACTTGTATGTATCTTGTTTCCAATACTACTACACTAAAAAGTATTTTTGGATGCATATTCCTTGTATCTATTCCATTTTAATAAAATAAGTCACTGACTATGGTCAGGTTGTTACATGTATTTTAGTTTATATTCATTGGATGCATATATAGATTTCATTATCTAAAAATTGGGGTATATTATTATATATTTTTTTTGAATTTAAAACCACTTACTAGAATCCATTTATTCCTATATATTATTAAATAGATAATAACATTTTTTGAAGTCCAAACATATAATTAAATCCCTAAATCAATTTTCTTGACATGCATAAATTTCAGTATATTTCATTGTTATGCCTATCACATGTGATCCAATCATCAGAACCTATCAAACACATGTAAGAATAAAATCATATATAATACTTCAATGGATTCATATGAGAAATTAAATGAATGAGTATAAAAATTATTACTAGGAGTAAGAACAATGGAGTTTGTAGATGTATCTAATATAAAAGAATTAGTTGTCCGTAAATATCCAATCATGATATGAAATGATGGGGTTCGTCTCACGAATACCCAACACATCATCCAATAAGTTGGGGGCTGGCGACTGACACCGAGTAGGAATATACCACCATTGGTATGAACTTTCATAATTGACTTGTACACACACACACACAAACAATTTGATGCATTATTGTTGAGATAAAAAAAATCTAGAAACTAAAATACATGCATATAACTATCCTGAACTATAGTAAAATAGAAGTACTGAAAGCATAAATGAAAAAACACACACCGACCCAAAGAAAAATGTAAAATATTACAACATGTTCAATAGGAGGGGACCACTGTTAAATGAAATTGTTGGTATACTCCTCATCCCAAACCTGTTAACAACCACGGCCGATCAAACTATCTAAGCCCAGGCTCCCTCAGGTTCTATGGGGGTCCTGTCAAAAGTCTTGTGGTCTGAACAAGACCCAAAATGTGTGGGTACATCTCATGAAGGGGGGAGTATAAGAATACTCAATAGGAACCCAAGGAAACCCAAAAGAAAATGGAGAAACTTAAAGGCAATAGTCTGTTTGACGTAGATAGAGGGATCCCAATCGAGATGGGAACACCATGAGGATCCATCCACATAAATACATGACAATTTAGCTCAGTCCACATGGGGTTTTAACCACATTACACGAAAACATAACAAGGAATCCCAGAAACACCCAGATATATTCATCTCAGGCACCAAGTTTCATGAGTTTTTGACCTCATAGCCAACAATAGGGATACTACTCAAGGATCTAAAGGTAACAGAAATCCATGAGTACTCACTCGATGATCCATTTATCCCAATTGGAAAACATCCCAAATATAAACTCCATTGAGGGAAACACCACCATTTCTAATGGTATTTATAGGAGAACATGCTCTATTAGGAATAACATACCAGATCCAACTCTAGTGTCTAGCACCAAAGGTCCTATAATCACCACCTTGCACCTAGGAAAAGCTAAATAAACCCATGTGAATAGTACCACCCCTCACCACCACGAACTATTGAGGGATCACTACGATAGAATATGCCTCAAATTAATCTTCTATAATGAGAGATAATGGAGGTACCTTCACCTAGGAACTACACTATAGTCGAAGGAGTACTAGATCCTAACTAACCCTTGAAACCCCGATCCATTCTGTATGGAGTGGATCACAGCTCATTCCTTTGAGGGAGCACTAAATCCTATGCACGAATCATACATAACTAGTGGAGAGGACATCTCCTTACACTATACTAAACATATGATAGAGCACAACTCCAATTTAGGACATACTCCCCACTACAACTCGGAGACGGGGGAGTACTACTCCATAGATGAGGACCCACACAATAAAACAATTGGGGAGTGAATATAATATGTTAGAGGACCAAAACACTATTATGGTAGGGGAGTGCCACTATATGGCTATAGGACCCCACCCTTGTCGAATTGGGGAGTGATACTCAACCAACTCGATTACTGTTGGGGACCCACACCCTAACATGATATGGGAGTACGAGATCCATCATTATGTCACATCTGGAGGACCCTAACCATGACATGGAAAGGGAGTATCGACTCCACATATAGAGGAATCACACCTTGGTATAACATGGGAATACCTACTCTCTCTAACCCATGAGTATAGAGGTCATACACCCTTGCACGACATGGGAGCACTATCCAACAAATTAAACATCATGATGAACCCACGCCTTAAACCATCATGGAAGTACCAAAATCGAAAGAACTATTCAAAGGAGTAAGAACCTGAACACATGATGTGGGTAGTATTATTTCTACCAATTTAGAAAGGTAAGGGAACCCTGTTCCTTAAAGCATCATGTGAGCACCAGTCCTACCATCTCTCAGAACGAACCCCACTGAACTACCTCATCGGTTAAGCAGAAATTCATAAGCTTCGTCCTCGATTCTCACCACCTGAAATATTGTAAGTATATATGGGGGAAACAACAATGTAATATGTGATAATAGATCCAGATAGACTTCTCAAAATCATGAATGTGATTCCTAGTGAAAGAGATATAGACTACACAAGATCTCTAGAAGATCTCCAAAGAGTACACAACCAACAATGTGGTATGCACGACATGTGAGCCCACCCAAACACCAAGTTGTGTATCCTATTTATATGGTCTTAAAACCCATGTAGGGGTACATTATGTTTATAGATACTACACACCATCCCTCGCTTCACCCGACCCATGGTTGAGATTCTCTTTTATAGACTAGCCAACCGTGTCCCTCACTTGCCTTGTATCCCATACTACACGACATGTTATGGATAAATGACCACTTGACCATATAGTTTTCCCATGTATTTTTACCAAAACCCATGTACATGTACCTTGGTTGTGTGTTAGTATATGACCATGTTTCTTCACATGGCTAGCTTAAGCAATGTCCTAAGTCACAGAGTTTGGGGAACTGCATGGTGTGTAACACTAATACACAATATGTAGTCTCAAAAGCTCATATTCCCAAAATAAAAAGGGATACACACCATGTTTATCAATATTAAATGTCATGTAAAAAGTAATTCCAATCACGAATTACCTGCAAAACACCTCTATTCATCCCATTATACACCAAAACCCACAGATCTACCTAGAAGGGATCAATTACAATTGTATTTGTTCTCTAGAACCTTAATATAATGCTTAATAGAAGAGATTGGGACTAAACTAATAACCACATACCTTAATAGAGAAACATAGATTATTTGGATAAATAATGATGCCCAAATCATGCTTCTACTCGATATGATGACTACATGAATCATAAATGGAGATTGGAAGCACCTTGTTGCCTTGATTCAGAGCTGATTCATCGTACCTAAAGGGAGAAGAAGAGAGAAAAGGTGGAATTGATCCTACTTTCTGTTGTGTGCACAAATCATGGGGAGTGGGAGGGATTATGTTAGGATTTTTAATTTAAAATTTATTAAATTTATTAATCCACCTCATAACAGCACGCCAAGTTTCCTCTGACCGAACCTCCCGACATAGATCACTTTAGGTCACTCCTAGGGTAAACATGACATTATGGAATCAACTATAGCCTCAAAAATCCAATATGAAACTCCATACACGTGTTATTAGTATTTCTATGTGAAACTGTGCATGCATGATAAAATATATTTTTTATTTTTAATATCACCATTTTGAGGGTCCCCAGGCACCAAATTCCCATGCCTACTTAGCAAACGAATTTGGAAATATTCTGAGTAATATTCTAAATTGTTATGGGTCAAAACTAGAGTCTTTATATTCACCCCAAATTTGTAAATTTTGTCATTAGAAAGATAGATATTAATCATAAGGTAGAAAACTGAGCTTTGTACTTGACTCCAACACCAGCGATCTCACCAAAGGTTTTCATACTACTTATCGACATGCACTTAGGGGAACCAACAAGGACAAACCAATCTTATTTCCATATTCAACTAGGTGACATCATACAAAAAAGTGGCACATGTATCTTCAGATATTACTGGTGAAAAAATCAATCACCACAACCCATATGTAATCATAGGGTCTATCGGTACTCCACCATGCTAACCTGATGTTGGTTCCATCATAACCCCACAGTTCACATCCACCCCTGGATGAGCTATTTTTTAACCTCATAAAGAGTCTTTAATTCTTGATACGTATCATGTCAGGGGAACATTGAAAAAATAGGGCATCCCATGTATGACCACTGGGTCCTACCACGACCCTTTATCTAGAAAACTCCATCTATAAAACAACTTTCCAAAAACTGAAACACTACTTCTACCATTAGTGGAATCCAAACTGAGTATGGATGGTAGGAAAATATACCACACTAGGGAAATATCATAGGGCATAACTATCACTATGGAATGATTCTACGTAAGGGTCCCCATTAACTATGGCTTCAAAGAAAAAGGGTTAATAAGGAAAGCTCCATAGGTAGGGTCAAGACCATATCTGATTCACCATAATACAGCTTCTCCTCAAACACACAAGGCTAAGAGACTCATACACCACACCTCTATAATATCCTCTTTGGGAAGCACTGACTCACCCACACCATTTTTGTTTCATCGAAAAAATGAATCTCACTAGTGAAAGCGTCCCTCGATATATTGAGTCAAAAGCTACATCAAACATCACTACGTCCTCCTTGACTGTGTCAAATAAAAAGTTGATGAAAAGAAACATGATGGTAATAATGAAAAAAGGGATGCCCAAATTCACAATGGGTGTTTCCTGGCCCTCTATCTATGAACACCAATATGGGGTTCTACCGATGCCCCATGTCACCCTTATTAAACCTCGAGCAAGAAGAAAGAAGAAAAAATTACCTAGAATAGTGTCTAACAATTGCTACATTATAGAGTAAAAAGGACACAAGGAGTACCTCAAATCATCCTTAGAGATTTAGTGTCAAAGGCCTCTATGACCAGTAGTTGTCCTCGCCCATGTCCTCCAGCTCCCAAAGCCTTGTGTGGACCACCTGGGGGTGGTGGTGGTAATACATTGAACCCTGTACCACCTACTGCTACTCTACTAGCTCCTCCACATCTACCAAGGTGGCACATTGGCTGACTCACTATTAGCAGCAAGTCGGGTTAGACAATCTCAAGAAAGATATCTCTAGTCATAACAAGCATAAAGACGCATCTCTTATGGGTAACCTAATCCATGGTGTTGCTCATGCACTACTAGCCATCATGCTTGGGTCTGAGAATGGGTATTACTCATGCACTGTGACCCTATCATTTTTTTCTTCCATATCTAACAGACGTATAATCTTCATGACCACCACTATTGGTCAAATTCTCTTATACCTCAACATGGAAACATTCTACCACTATAGAACACTCTAGCACTCCAAAATATGTGGGAATGGAAAATGGAATCACATACATCCTAATATCCCCATGAAAGACCTACACTAAATTCCATGATCTGAAAAAATGATCCTAAATCACAGGTAGGGAGTAATAGGATAGGTCTACAGACCACCCAAAAAAACTCCTCTATAGCCATACTTCTCTTCCAAATATGTATAAGCTCTTGGATATGCACCAATATCAAAGTGGTTAGGTATAACTCTTCCCTGAAGAGTTGATTTAACTCTACCAAAGGGTTTTTTCCCCATCATGAGACCTCGTCACCAAACCCCACCATCACCTGACCAAACCCTGCATAATCCTCATCACTAGGACCACCATCCGGTCGGGAGGTCTCCTCACTAGTAGGAAAACACGTTTGATGACTTACTTCCACTCATAAAATTCCTAGGGGATACAACAATCCTCATACTTTATAGGTAACTACCTTTGGAACTAATGAATTTCACTCAAAATATGTGTATACATGACCTGAACATCTGGTACATCCAACTGCTGAAAGGGTGGTGGGAAAACTGGAAAACCAGAAAGAGGTAATGCCTCAGAACTGGTGCCCTACACTGAAACCTCTTCACAAGGAAGATCATCAACACAATCACACCATAAAATCCTGTTTGGTTGTCTTTATGGAGGAATCCTAAAATAGAATCAAAATTTCCCATGGTCAATGAGTATATTTGGGGAGATGACTCAAGAAGGAAATGAAAAAAAAAACCAAAACCTAGTCTAGAGAGACACACTGTGTATCGCTTTATATTCGAATATATAACTTATATAACCCTATGTAAAAATTTATTTACTAAAAGATATTTGTTTATGTCATATTTTCCTTTACTTTAAGTTAATTAAAATAATGTGTCATTATCACTCCCATGTGGCTCCATGGGGTCCCAAAATTGACCCAAGGATGACCAAGGTTAGACATGTATCAAAATATAGGATTAGGACACATGTTAGGGTAATTTTATTTTATTATAATAATTTTTTTACCCTTATTTACCAGATTTACCCTTTAACCATGGTAAATAAAATATTTACTGAAGTAATTATTCATAATGACTAAAAATAAAAGTTACATATTTACACCATTTGGACCTCCTGATTCCAAATATGGAATCCATTTTTAAAATTCAAAACACAAAAGTGACAAAAATTAATTTATAATTAATTCTCTCTCTCAAATCAAAAGTCATGTTTTTAAGAAATAATAACAATCAAAAGATTGACAATTATTTATGTCCAATTTCAATGTGAAATTACTTCAAACGAACAAAATTAGTTTAAATATTAAAAAATTAATTAATTTAAATTTTAAAACCAATTACAAAGATAGTCTAACCTTATAATTAAATTAAATTAAAGACATTTTTTGAATAAAAATACTGTATTTTTAACAATTCATTAAAAAAATAATTTTATTAGGAAAATTCAAAAAATTTAAACAATGTAAATTTTGATGTCCCGATTCTAATGAAGAATTCTATTTTTAGAAATAGAACATATAAATGTGATGAAAAATATTTTTAATGAGGGTTCTCTATTAGAAGGTGCTAAATCGACCATTTAAATAATATTAGAGTATTTGTGCTAAAAATGGGATTCATTCACATTTTAAGCCTCATAATTTTATTGGATAAATGTAAAAACATTTAAAAAACATGTATAGTCATATTGTAGTTAGTTATATTCTTTCCTGCCAATACAACGACGACGCGTTAACTACCATTTGAAATAATATTATTATATTATTAGTGTGCAATGTAAGATTTCAAAGAAACCTGCTGTTGTGTATCAAGTAAGCCATAGAACATAGTATCCTGTTTAAAGTAAAATTAATATTTAATTCACAAATATTAATAAATATGAAAATGTATTATTCTTTATTTTCCTGGTATTTTAATGTTTATTATTTAATATGGTATTATTTATTTAGCTCTTATTCCTTCCATAGTGTGTTCAAGTTCTTTTTGTAAAGGAATGTGTTTCTAGTTATTCACTATACCTAATGTTTATATTTATGATATTTTCTGCTACATATCGTACCATTACAAAGAATTTGAGATAACCCCTTTCTTATTTTTTATCCTTCCAGGTTACGAGGATGATTACACTATGAAATAATTGCAGGGTTAATCTAAGAGATTATGGGATTTTATGTTGAAGTTATTATGTTGTTTTTAGTTTTGAGCTGTAACTTTGAACACTTGTATGTATCTTGTTTCCAATACTACTACACTAAAAAGTATTTTTGGATGCATATTCCTTGTATCTATTCCATTGTAATAAAATAAGTCACTGACTATGGTCAGGTTGTTACATGTATTTTAGTTTATATTCATTGGATGCATATATAGATTTCATTATCTAAAAATTGGGGTATATTATTATATTTTTTTTTTGAATTTAAAACCACTTACTAGAATCCATTTATTCCTATATATTATTAAATAGATAATAACATTTTTTGAAGTCCAAACATAGAATTAAATCCCTAAATCAATTTTCTTGACATGCATAAATTTCAGTATATTTCATTGTTATGCCTATCACATGTGATCCAATCATCAGAACCTATCCAACACATGTAAGAATAAAATCATATATAATACTTCAATGGATTCATATGAGAAATTAAATGAATGAGTATAAAAATTATTACTAGGAGTAAGAACAATGGAGTTTGTAGATGTATCTAATATAAAAGAATTAGTTGTCCGTAAATATCCAATCATGATATGAAATGATGGGGTTCGTCTCACGAATACCCAACACATCATCCAATAAGTTGGGGGCTGGCGACTGACACCGAGTAGGAATATACCACCAATGGTATGAACTTTCATAATTGACTTCTACACACACACACACACAAACAATTTGATGCATTATTGTTGAGATAAAAAAAATCTAGAAACTAAAATACATGCATATAACTATCCTGAACTATAGTAAAATAGAAGTACTGAAAGCATAAATGAAAAAACACACACCGACCCAAAGAAAAATGTAAAATATTCCAACATGTTCAATAAGAGGGGACCACTGTTAAATGAAATTGTTGGTATACTCCTCATCCCAAACCTGTTAACAACCACGGCCGATCAAACTATCTAAGCCCAGGCTCCCTCAGGTTCTATGGGGGTCCTGTCAAAAGTCTTGTGGTCTGAACAAGACCCAAAATGTGTGGGTACATCTCATGAAGGGGGGAGTATAAGAATACTCAATAGGAACCCAAGGAAACCCAAAAGAAAATGGAGAAACTTAAAGGCAATAGTCTGTTTGACGTAGATAGAGGGATCCCAATCGAGATGGGAACACCATGAGGAACCATCCACATAAATACATGACAATTTAGCTCAGTCCACATGGGGTTTTAACCACATTACACGAAAACATAACAAGGAATCCCAGAAACACCCAGATATATTCATCTCAGGCACCAAGTTTCATGAGTTTTTGACCTCATAGCCAACAATAGGGATACTACTCAAGGATCTAAAGGTAACAGAAAACCATGAGTACTCACTCGATGATCCATTTATCCCAATTGGAAAACATCCCAAATATACACTCCATTGAGGGAAACACCACCATTTCTAATGGTATTTATAGGAGAACATGCTCTATTAGGAATAACATACCAGATCCAACTCTAGTGTCTAGCACCAAAGGTCCTATAATCACCACCTTGCACCTAGAAAAAGCTAAATAAACCCATGTGAATAGTACCACCCCTCACCACCACGAACTATTGAGGGATCACTACGATAGAATATGCCTCAAATTAATCTTCTATAATGAGAGATAATGGAGGTACCTTCACCTAGGAACTACACTATAGTCGAAGGAGTACTAGATCCTAACTAACCCGTGATACCCCGATCCATTCTGTATGGAGTGGATCACACCTCATTCCTTTGAGGGAGCACTAAATCCTATGCACGAATCATACATAACAAGTGGAGAGGACATTTCCTTACACTATACTAAACATATGATAGAGCACAACTCTAATTTAGGACATACTCCCCACTACAACTCGGAGACGGGGGAGTACTACTCCATAGATGAGGACCCACACAATAAAACAATTGGGGAGTGAATATAATATGTTAGAGGACCAAAACACTATTATGATAGGGGAGTGCCACTATATGGCTATAGGACCCCACCCTTGTCGAATTGGGGAGTGATACTCAACCAACTCGATTACTGTTGGGGACCCACACCCTAACATGATATGGGAGTACGAGATCCATCATTATGTCACATCTGGAGGACCCTAACCATGACATGGAAAGGGAGTATCGACTCCACATATAGAGGAATCACACCTTGGTATAACATGGGAATACCTACTCTCTCTAACCCATGAGTATAGAGGTCATACACCCTTGCACGACATGGGAGCACTATCCAACAAATTAAACATCATGATGAACCCACGCCTTAAACCATCATGGAAGTACCAAAATCGAAAGAACTATTCAAAGGAGTAAGAACCTGAACACATGATGTGGGTAGTATTATTTCTACCAATTTAGAAAGGTAAGGGAACCCTGTTCCTTAAAGCATCATGTGAGCACCAGTCCTACCATCTCTCAGAACGAACCCCACTGAACTACCTCATCGGTTAAGCACAAATTCATAAGCTTCGTCCTCGATTCTCACCACCTCAAATATTGTAAGTATATATGGGGGAAACAACAATGTAATATGTGATAATAGATCCGGATAGACTTCTCAAAATCATGAATGTGATTCCTAGTGAAAGAGATATAGACTACACAAGATCTCTAGAAGATCTCCAAAGAGTACACAACCAACAATGTGGTATGCACGACATGTGAGCCCACCCAAACACCAAGTTGTGTATCCTATTTATATGGTCTTAAAACCCATGTAGGGGTACATTATGTTTATAGATACTACACACCATCCCTCGCTTCACCCGACCCATGGTTGAGATTCTCTTTTATAGACTAGCCAACCGTGTCCCTCACTTGCCTTGTATCCCATACTACACGACATGTTATGGATAAATGACCACTTGACCATATAGTTTTCCCATGTATTTTTACCAAAACCCATGTACATGTACCTTGGTTGTGTGTTAGTATATGACCATGTTTCTTCACATGGCTAGCCTAAGCAATGTCCCAAGTCACAGAGTTTGGGGAACTGCATGGTGTGTAACACTAATACACAATATGTAGTCTCAAAAGCTCATATTCCCAAAATAAAAAGGGATACACACCATGTTTATCAATATTAAATGTCATGTAAAAAGTAATTCCAATCACGAATTACCTGCAAAACACCTCTATTCATCCCATTATACACCAAAACCCACAGATCTACCTAGAAGGGATCAATTACAATTGTATTTGTGCTCTAGAACCTTAATATAATGCTTAATATAAGAGATTGGGACAAAACTAATAACCACATACCTTAATAGAGAAACATAGATTATTTGGATAAATAATGATGCCCAAATCATGCTTCTACTCGATATGATGACTACATGAATCATAAATGGAGATTGGAAGCACCTTGTTGCCTTGATTCAGAGCTGATTCATCGTACCTAAAGGGAGAAGAAGAGAGAAAAGGTGGAATTGATCCTACTTTCTGTTGTGTGCACAAATCATGGGGAGTGGGAGGGATTATGTTAGGATTTTTAATTTAAAATTTATTAAATTTATTAATCCACCTCATAACAGCACGCCAAGTTGCCTCTGACCGAACCTCCCGACATAGATCACTTTAGGTCACTCCTAGGGTAAACATGACATTATGGAATCAACTATAGCCTCAAAAATCCAATATGAGACTCCATACACGTGTTATTAGTATTTCCATGTGAAACTGTGCATGCATGATAAAATATATTTTTTATTTTTAATATCACCATTTTGAGGGTCCCCAGGCACCAAATTCCCATGCCTACTTAGCGAACGAATTTTGAAATATTCTGAGTAATATTCTAAATTATTATGGGTCAAAACTAGAGTCTTTATATTCACCCCAAATTTGTAAATTTTGTCATTAGAAAGATAGATATTAATCATAAGGTAGAAAACTGAGCTTTGTACTTGACTCCAACACCAGCGATCTAACCAAAGGTTTTCATACTACTTATCGACATGCACTTAGGGGAACCAACAAGGACAAACCAATCTTATTTCCATATTCAACTAGGTGACATCATACAAAAAAGTGGCACATGTATCTTCAGATATTACTGGTGAAAAATTCAATCACCACAACCCATATGTAATCATAGGGTCTATCGGTACTCCACCATGCTAACCTGATGTAGGTTCCATCATAACCCCACAGTTCACATCCACCCCTGGATGAGCTATTTTTTAACCTCATAAAGAGTCTTTAATTCTTGATACGTATCATGTCAGGGGAACTTTGAAAAAATAGGGCATCCCATGTATGACCACTGGGTCCTACCACGACCCTTTATCTAGAAAACTCCATCTATAAAACAACTTTCCAAAAACTGAAACACTACTTCTACCATTAGTGGAATCCAAACTGAGTATGGATGGTAGGAAAATATACCACACTAGGGAAATATCATAGGGCATAACTATCACTATGGAATGATTCTACGTAAGGGTCCCCATTAACTATGGCTTCAAAGAAAAAGGGTTAATAAGGAAAGCTCCATAGGTAGGGTCAAGACCATATCTGATTCACCATCATACAGCTTCTCCTCAAACACACAAGGCTAAGAGACTCATACACCACACCTCTATAATATCCTCTTTGGGAAGCACTGACTCACCCACACCATTTTTGTTTCATCGAAAAAATGAATCTCACTAGTGAAAGCGTCCCTCGATATATTGAGTCAAAAGCTACATCAAACATCACTACGTCCTCCTTGACTGTGTCAAATAAAAAGTTGATGAAAAGAAACATGATGGTAATAATGAAAAAAGGGATGCCCAAATTCACAATGGGTGTTTCCTGGCCCTCTATCTATGAACACCAATATGGGGTTCTACCGATGCCCCATGTCACCCTTATTAAACCTCAAGCAAGAAGAAAGAAGAAAAAATTACCCAGAATAGTGTCTAACAATTGCTACATTATAGAGTAAAAAGGACACAAGGAGTACCTCAATTCATCCTTAGAGATTTAGTGTCAAAGGCCTCTATGACCAGTAGTTGTCCTCGCCCATGTCCTCCAGCTCCCAAAGCCTTGTGTGGACCACCTGGGGGTGGTGGTGGTAATACATTGAACCCTGTACCACCTACTGCTACTCTACTAGCTCCTCCACATCTACCAAGGTGGCACATTGGCTGACTCACTATTAGCAGCAAGTCGGGTTAGAAAATCTCAAGAAAGATATCTCTAGTCATAACAAGCATAAAGACGCATCTCTTACGGGTAACCTAATCCATGGTGTTGCTCATGCACTACTAGCCATCATGCTTGGGTCTGAGAATGGGTATTACTCATGAACTGTGACCCTATCATTTTTTTCTTCCATATCTAACAGATGTATAATCTTCATGACCACCACTATTGGTCAAATTCTCTTATACCTCAACATGGAAACATTCTACCACCATAGAACACTCTAGCACTCCAAAATATGTGGGAATGGAAAATGGAATCACATACATCCTAATATCCCCATGAAAGACCTACACTAAATTCCATGATCTGAAAAAATGATCCTGAATCACGGGTAGGGAGTAATAGGATAGGTCTACAGACCACCCAAAAAAACTCCTCTATAGCCATACTTCTCTTCCAAATATGTATAAGCTCTTGGATATGCACCAATATCAAAGTGGTTAGGTATAACTCTTCCCTGAAGAGTTGATTTAACTCTACCCAAGTGTTTTTTTCCTCATCATGAGACCTCGTCACCAAACCCCACCATCACCTGACCAAACCCTGCATAATCCTCATCACTAGGACCACCATCCGGTCGGGAGGTCTCCTCACTAGTAGGAAAACACGTTTGGTGACTTCCTTCCACTCATAAAATTCCTAGGGGATACAACAATCCTCATACTTTATAGGTAACTACCTTTGGAACTAATGAATTTCACTCAAAATATGTGTATACATGACCTGAACATCTGGTACATCCAACTGCTGAAAGGGTGGTGGGAAAACTGGAAAACCAGAAAGAGGTAATGCCTCAGAACTGGTGCCCTACACTGAAACCTCATCACAAGGAAGATCATCAACACAATCACACCATAAAATCCTGTTTGGTTGTCTTTATGGAGGAATCCTAAAATAGAATCAAGATTTCCCATGGTCAATGAGTATATTTGGGGAGATGACTCAAGAAGGAAATGAAAAAAAAACCAAAACCTAGTCTTGTATGATGCATGTACCATTATTTCCAAATGATTATTTCTCTAATTTACTATGTTTAAAGGAAGGTTTTTATACTCATAGTGAATGGTTACATCAGCTACCACACCAACAATTATACCTCAGTATTGAGAGCCAAACACAAAGTACCTTAACACCATTGTTATGAAATGAAAACCATGGTCACGACACTATGGTCCCAATGTCAAATTGACCTGCATTGATACCACTTTGTCATGAACCAACCCAATGGGGATTGATATCAAATGGAACTATTAATAAGCTCTGTGGTCCAACTTTGGTAAACAACTCATTTGGTCAAACTCACTATGCTCAACCTACCTCAGGTACTATGAGGAATCCATCGAAAGGAATGTGGTCCGAAAAAGACACAACATGTGTAGGAAAATCCCATGCAGGGGTGAGTATAAAAATACTCAATAGGTTCCCCAAAAAACTCAAAAAAAAGGGATCAACCGAAATCCAACAATCTGCTAGACCTAGTCAGAGGGAACCTAGCCGAGAAAGAATCTTCATATTGAAACATACTGGAAATACATGACAAGTCAGCTATGTCCACAAGGGGTTTCAACCCTAACACATGAAAACACCACAAGGACTCCTAGAAACACCCATATATAATCATCTTAGACTCCATGTCTCATTAGGTTTCGACCTCAAAGCCTGCAACATGTGTACTATTCATGTCTCTAAAGATAACATGAAATCAAGAAACACACTCCAGAAGCTCAGCCATCCTAGATGGCACTTTTATGAGAGATACACTCCATCAGAGAATGCCCGACCATTCATAAAGTTACTTTCGAGAGAATGTGCTCCATCAGGAACACAGTACTAGGCACAACTATAGTAACTAGCACCATAGGTTCTATAATTTCTAGATTTCACCTAGTGCAGGAAAATGATTCCCATGTTAAGAGGACTTCCCATTATCACTTCACATAGTTTAGGAAGAACTTCTCTAGACGATGCACCACATGCATCCCCTCTATTGAGAGAGAATGGAGGGACCATCACCTCGCTACTTCCCCATAGCTGAGGGTGTACAATATCCTAACTAAACTGGGAAACCCCATTCACTCTTGTATTGAGTGGCCCACACCATATTCCACAAGGGATAACTAAAAATTACCCTTGTATTATACATAACTAATGGATATGCCCACTCCTCAGACTACACTCAATAGAAGAGGGAGAACCAATCCAATGGAAGACCCACTCCCAGCTGCTACTCGAAGATAAGGGAGTACTACTCTATAGACAAGGACCCACAACGTAGAATGATAGGGAAGTGAATCTTAGAGGTTAAAAGACCCATACTCTGGTATGACAGGGGAGAACCACTCTATGGAAAGAGGACCTGCACCATGGTCTAACATGGGAGTACTACTCAACTAGCACAAATATTGTGGGGGAATATCACCCTAACACAATAAGGTAGCAATGAACCTGGGATAGATAATTTTCTCCATGATATGATAGGGGAGTAAAATATTTTCTAGAATAACTGATATAGAGAAGCCATGACCTAGAATGAGTGGGAAGTTATGATTCCTCTGATAGAGGATCTGAACCCTAGCATGACTGGGGAGTACCGACTCCAACGCTACATCACATTCAGAAGATGCACACCCTAACATGATAGGGGAGTGCTGACTCCATAGATAGAGGACTCGTACCCTGGTCCAATAGGAGATTACCAACTCTATACGACCCACGAGTATGGCGGGCCCACATCTTGGCACGATATTGGAGCACTATCCAACAAAATTAACATCACGGGGAACGCTCTTCCTAAACCATTAGAGGAGTAAAAACCCCATAATAACTACCTAATGGTATAAGAACCCACACCCATGGTCTAGAGAGTCCCATATCTACCAATATAGAGAGGTAAGTGAAACCTATTCCCTAATTTCATAGGGGAATACCAATCCCAACATCTCTCTAAATGAACCCCACCGAACTAACAGAACAGTTAAGCAACACTTCATATGAATTGTGATCGACTCTCTATACCCCATATATCATAGGCATATATGAGGGAACCATCACATTCTACATGTAAAATTGTTATGGATAGACTACTCACAACCCCAAATATGACACCTAGATAAGTAGATATGGAAGGAAAGAGGTCTCCAAAAGATCTCCAAGATATATACACCATGCACTAGGGTACACACGATGTGTAATCATACCGAAGAACATGGATTTGTATTCTGTGGACATGGTCTTCCTACCCATGTATGGGTACAAAACAAGTACAGATGGTAAATGTCGTGTCTTGATTTACTCAGCCCCTGGCTGGGTTCCTCTTCTACATGTACCAGCTAACTATGTCCCTTACACATAGTGTATCCCATACTACACATCATGTTCAGGATAAATCACACATGCCCATGTATATTTCCCGTGTCTATGTATCAGTCTTTGTGTTTGTTTACTTTTTCAATGTTTTTGTACATGGACCTGTGTTTTCACATGTCTAACCCAATTCTTGTCCCATGGTCACACAAATTGGAGAAATACATGGCATATAACAGTGGTACACGATGTGTATCTCCAAATATCATCTTATTAGAATATGAAGGGATACACAGTGTGTCTCTCTAGACTACAAGATATGTATGCAATAATTTTAGTTGGAAATTACCTTAAAACGCTATGATTTTTTCCGCTCTTCCCTAAAATCCACATATCTACCTAGAAGGGATCAATAAAAAACTATATTTTGGATCTAGAACCTTAAAAAATGAATAAAAAAAGTGACTAGGACTAAAACTCAATTTCTCCTTCCTTGATCAAGAAATAAATAATATTTGGTTGAAGAACAATGCCTGAATCATGCTTATTCTTGATCTGATAAAGATCTACGTTAGAAATGGATATCATAAACACCTCATTTCGTCGATTAGTCGCTGTTTCATCATCACCAAAGGGAGAAGAGGAGAGGGGTGGAAGAATGGATCCCCATTTATATCATGTTCCCAAATCATGGGGTGGGGTATGGATTAAGTTAATATTTTTAATTAAATTTTTATTTATTAATTAATCCACCTCATAACACCCTGACAACTTTCCTCCAACCAAACCTCCTTGAGAAAGAAACTTTAGGTCATCCCTAGGGTAAAAACAATGTTATGGACTCAAGAGAAACCTTGAAATCTAATCTGAAATCCTAATAAGAGTTATTCCTCTTTCTTAGATAATCTACGCATACATTAAAAATATATTTAATATTTTTTAAATCCCTACCCTGAGGCCCCCTGGGCTATAGATTACCACACCGACTCAACACCCAACTTAAGAAATATTCTCCAGAATATTCCAATGTATTACTAGTCAAAACTAGATCCATTACATATCCCATGACCATGGGAATAAATACTGATGTAGTTCAAGGATAGGGAACCTTTAACAGAGACACATGGTTGAGGATTGTTATAATGATGGTTCCTATATAGATCAATGTCAAACTTATGATATATATTATTTAATAAAAATTATAAATGTGTAAATGATACAAAATTTAGGAGTCATTAAATATCCTTCATAAGTATTAATCTTTCCACATATAGTCTAAGAATGACTTCTTAATCATAGATTGAGAACCTATTTTGGAGGAGATAATTGAGTTTTCCATTAACACCAAGAGACCATGTCATATTAATTTAGATTGGAAATATAGTATATTATGGTGAAAGGGGGAATTATTTTGTAATATAATTTTCTATTTGGACTAGTATAGTATACCCATGCCTTATGAAATGCCCTACATGAGTAGGAATCATGCCACACAAAGTCCTAATATAATGTGACTTGATAAAGATATAGATTATATAAGTGGATAAGGAACATTATTAAGTTTATAGAGGATAAAAACTATGAGATTGATCCTTGGGGAATTATTTCACTTAAGTATATTATGTAAATATGGACCAATAAACTAGGAATATATAACATATATCTGGATCTAATTTATGAGTTTTGAACTGAGAAAAAGTCACCCAAAATGGTATGATGGGACCAATAATTAAAAACATATACCATTCACGTAAAGTTTAGGTGAATACATCTTTATTTCCATCTATTAACCATTTCACATCCCATTAGCGAAAATTAGAATGATTTTCTAGGACGTTTACTCTCAAGCATGTCACATATGGTGTAGAAAATATTTGATACTTATTAAGTAGTTAAAATAACATGATAGAACAAAAAAGTGAATATATGATAAAGTATTATCATAATGATGTGTGAATTAAAATTTTACACTAATTTTGATCTCTTCTATGAATAAGAGGTTGACCATTATAAATGATCCTAGCTGGTACATGGATTAGAAGTAATGGAATAAAAAAATATTATATGAGAATAAGAATAAATAACTTTGTAGTTTTAATATAAATAATCAACCTCACATGTTTATCTCATATATATTAAAGAAGGAAAATTTTCCTTGATGAGGGTTAATTGATAAATAATTTTCCCCCCAATCATAAATGGTCAGTTATGCTCATACATTGGTGGGGAATTTTTTTAGTGGCTACAAATGGAAGGAATTAATAAAGAACCATGAATTCTGATTAGTTTAATATATTTACAAATAGAGTTTATGTGGTATTTATTTCTAGGTATTGATATTTAGAAAATTATAAAATAAGTTTTAGGGGCTTCCGAAAATGATCATGACTATACTGGTTAACATCTTGCAGTGAGTATGAATGTCATGTATTTTAACATCATATGTTAAAGATGTTTTCATATAGAATATTATTAGTATGGTGTCATATAGTTTATCATCATGTAGAAATTATTAAATGGAACAAAATTTTATTTTTTATGGAATGGATGTGGAGTTAAATAGATTGCAGTGATCATTCCTTTGGGAAATTATCATTTTCATGTGTAATATGAGGTAGGGTTAACAATTGTTAGGCTATCCAAGAATGTATGGGAATCTTGGAAACCCCACAGATGGGTCTATCATATGTGATCATGTTTTTTAGTACATATCCTAATAGTATAAGATCCTATACACACATTGTTTTTAAAGAATACCAAAATAGATACTTCTCATATGATGAGGAAACATGACATTCTTCTAGGAATATGTTGAAGAATAAAAAACCCTATGTAGGTAGTTCAGTTGTAGATCATGATTATACATTGGAGAGTGGAATCTTCACATTTTGGGGACACACAACCAAATGGGTTAGGAATATAAGGAGTTTACTTAGTATCAAAATTTATTTTATAGTGATATAGTTATATTTAGAAACATTGTAATATTCCTGGGTGTCACAATGTATCTTGTGAGAGAGAATATCCCAGCTTATTGTTTTTGTGATGGACACGACTATGTGTTTCTTCCAATGGGAGGATATCCTCTTGAATGATGATGATGTCCATATAGGTTTAATTTCGTTATGGATATAAGATGTCCCATAGTTTTTTATCGTACAATTATAAAAATACCATAAAATATATGGCATGTAACAAGGATATAAATTTGTAGTTTAACGCTATAGGATGATGAAAATGGGTGTGATTATATGCAGTTTATAGTACTATATCTAAAACTATGAACCATTGTTTTACATATTATATCCATCATGCAGGTGACATAATTTCATACCACGTTATGAAGATGTTTTCATGAAATTTAACATCATACATCTTGGATTATGCCAAGTTGTACTATATAATGTGACACAAATATTTTTATAAGACATGAATAAAAAATAATTTAATGTTGTGGTGATTTTTTTATTCTATTTTATAACTATATGACCATGATGATTCCATTCTGTTTTAAATCATATGATAAGAACATTGTCATGAAATTTAAATTCATGCGATAAGGGTATTGCCATATTTTGTTTATGTCAAGTGTCATGTATGTTGGTGAGAAGTTTTACAACAAGTGAAAAGGTTATTTCAAACTAATTTTAAGGTTATGGGATGAATTTCATATATAAAATAATTCATTTATGAGGAGTTTAATACACTCTCCATCCATGGTGTATAAGTATTTAACTCTATTGTGTTGGAATATATATATGATAAAATTTCCCTCGAACATGTGTTCAAGACTTAAAAATATTATTCCTTGGTGTCATTGGATTTTTTATTATAAACCATATTTATCCAAAAAAGATTATATATTTGGATTTTTTTATTTATGTCCCTTTAGAATAGGTTCTATCAGAAATCCATCTTATCCATTCAGAAAACCCATTTCTTATATAGTAATTCCAACTCATAAAGTCACTTATATGAGTGATCATTTTGATAGATCTTACTAAAGAAGAGGTAGTGAGAAAAATACAATTAAACATTAAGGGGTAAGCCTTAATTATTTATGTATATAATATAAAATGGATTATCCATTATATTATACTGGGTTGTGTTGTGATAATATGAAAAATCCTGTATCATCTTATTCAGACAAAATATCTTATCTCTATTAACATTTTTTTAAAGAATTTATTAAAATGTATATATGAATTTCTTAATGATTCCATTATCTATTTCATGATAATTTAATGATTTATGTGATTGGATATTATAAATTTAACATATCCTTTAAAACATAGAATAGAAAAAATTAATGTTCTTTCCATCAATATTTTATATGGGACACAAAACCATTTGATGACATCAGTATTAAATATGTTCATAATATATTTTTTAAAATCATCCTTGTATGATATATCGTAATCCAATTTAGAGGAGATTCTAGTTGAATTATGCATATAAATAAACTATCTGGATTTGGGTCGGGGTTATAACCCCATTACATCTATTCCCCTAGTGGTTAACTACCATGAATATATAGTAGTAAGTTATTAATGTTGGGGTTGATATATATTTTTCCCAGGTATTTGGTTTTAACGTAACATTTTGGTGGACTCCATATATCCCTACAATATTGAATGACAAAAATAATAATTTCTTCTGATATGATGAATGGGTTTGGTGTAACACCCCATTATTTTAAAATAAAAAAATCATATTTGCAAGCATATAAGACACAAAAAAAAATTACAATGAAATATAACATCCCAAAAATTAAAATATATTTATCTTTAAATAAATTCAATCCCTTTGATGGGTTACAGTTCAAGAAACACCGGGTTTGAACAGATCATGATATTCTATTTAAAAATATTAATTTAAAAATTACCTCTATGACATAGCCATTAATTTTATGGGTATGAATATTAATAAATAAATTATAACATTTATATTTTTTAACTTCTATAGAATAAACAAAATGGATATATATTGATTTTATATACTACAAATATTATTAAAAAATGAATGTGTTATGAAAAATTATTTTTTTCTAAAATATGTTTCAGTCACATTTTATGCAAAAAAATTATAATTAATTTTGAAAAAATTTAGAAAATTTATTTTATAGAATAATATTAATTTTATAAATATGAAAATAAAAATTATTTTACTGTTTATTTTTTTTATTTTTCTGAGAAGATTGATTTTTTGATGAATTATGAAAATTGATGAATTTTAATTGAACACATCCTTTTCGTTTATATGATACATAAAGAATTATGTTATTTTAATTTTTTGAAACATAAAATATGTTAATTTAAATATATATTAATCCAATTTATGTAATCATAGTCACTTGCATAATGAATTTTCATATAAAAAGTTTTTAATCATTTTAGTATTTTCTCTTAATGTACCTGCTTCCTCACCACATTTACATTATTTATTAAACAATATATTTTTTAGAATATATGAATAAAATTTTGAAAAAAAATCCAATATTTGAAATAACTATAGTTTATATTATCTAATATGTCCAACTTAATATTTTACCACTTTGAATAGTAAAAAAGTTTAAAAATTATTTACCGTGGTTGAGGAAATATGAATTTTCTAATGGGTTAAACAAAAATGAAAACTGTTAAAATGACTTAAAAAATGTAAAACATATATTTTATGGAGATATTGACAGCCAATAATTTTTGAACCTCTATAATGATTCATTTTAGAATAATTTTTCATATGAAACACTAGGCTAAACCTTTTTCATTTTAAAAATAATGAGCTTTCCTTTCACCTTTTTTTTATAAATATACACCCATTCTCCTATCTTGTTCACACAATTAGAACCATATTTATTAGATAATCCTAGTCTAAATTAATTCCAAACATCTATAAACTCATCTTAGAAGAGTTATATCAGAAATATTTCCAACTAGTGGTGGTATTTGTTGAAAACCTGAAGTGTATATCTGAAAAAACGGTGATTCTCTCTAATGTTTGTTTTTATTTTATTTCACCATATACACACATAAATTATTATTTAAAAATTCTAATATAATAACCTATGTATCTTAAATATTATTTTTATTTATTATATTATGGATATTACATGCAACCTTGTCCATTTTAATCCAATGGGCAATGAAATTATCATTTGTGTAGACGGTAGACTACCACCACACGAACCAATGAATTTAATTATTCCATTACAACATATCACAATTGGGTATGATGATGGAAATAAATAATATATGTGATAAATCTAACATCAGTATAACTACAGATTTATTATATAATATATGAATTTTTTTCTTTCTATTCCATAGGGGATATGAAAATATCGATCGTGTGTACGGAGGACTACCACATCGTGAAGAAATGTGACTATTTTTTTTCACAAAATCTTTACATATAGCATAATACTATAAATATAATTAACAAATGTGATATAGTGGAAAAAATTAGGATATTCATGAAATATTTATCATTAAAAATAGATAATGTATATTATTTTATTTCCTACATGAAAAAAATCATAACCTTTTTCGTATATGTGTAAACTACTGCCTTCAAGAAGCGATGAAAATAGATTTTCATCCATATATCACATGGAAAATATATATATACCTATTTAGGTAAATATTATGGAATTATGTTATGAACATTCTATAATGATAAAATAACCATAATGATCATTAAAAAATGGAAGACATTACTCAAGCATACGTAGAACCTATCAACTCTATGACTGTAACATAGTTTACAATTCTTAATAATATTTCAGGTTGTTATTAATATAATAATTAATTTATAAATGTGTTAATATTTCCATATTATAGTTATGGATATGTTTATAAAATTACCCATTTGAAAATAGTCAATCTAGTAATGTAATTTTTGAGAGGAAGCAAAAAATCATTGAAACATCTTAAATAAACATAATTGATTACATAATAACACATAACATGTTAATACATGAAATAAAAAGAATAATAATAATTAATTTTTTTTCTTATGAATGTAAATAATTTTCATATGATTATTATTCGATAAGATAAATTTTGTACATGATGATCCATACTCGATATAAGGGTTTCTGATCATAGTTTTACATCCGTGAGAAAAACTTCATATTGAAAATTATTTATTTCAAGTGGCATATTTCCATTTTTTGTATGTTATATCATGAACTCATTTATCTTCATGCAATTTAATGTTCTATTTAGAGTTATTTATTTTATGGTCTTTTGATACAAAATTTACCAAACTAGTAATGGTATATTTCCAAATTTCATCATTATTTGGGATTGTTTTTTATTAAGATTACCTTGTGAGAATTAATGGATATTTATATATTAAAATAGATATATTATATTATATTTAGGTTATTCAAAAAAAATTTCATGTAATGGTAACATTATCCCTCTCTATAGTACATAAAAATTAATAATTCTTTTTTCAGAAAATAATACTTTATTTCTCTCTTTGGTCAAATGACCTCTTTATTTAAGGAAAATGACTTCAAAAAATGTTATTAGAAAAGGTTTTATCATTTTAAAAATTATTTATTGAAAATATTTAGACTTCTGTTTAAATTTTATTTTTTTTAAAATAATATTCTTTTTATTTCACGAACAAGTCACATATGTAACTTGTAGAGACCTAAAGATTGACATATAATTACAATACATTAATTTTGTGGAATACTTAATACATATAAAAAAACAGACACCAAAGGACCGTAATAGTTTAGTGTCTTTGGAAACTCTGAATAAAATATTCTAATCATGGTGAACGATCTTCAACATCTCCCATAAAGTTCTTCACCTTTTGTTTCTTACCTAAAACCATTATTTATATCCTGGGGAAAAAGAAAACATAAAAAGGGTGAGCTCAAATTCTCTGTAAGGGTAAACATAGAGAACCTCAATCAATCCATAAACATTTTAACATAAAAACATGAACATAAAACATGAGTAATGACATAAATCTCAGCAGTACATAAGGCATAGATCAGAAAAGAACATTAATCATGATAAAATACCATGGGAATAAAACATGTAATTGTGGAAAACCATTAAGCACATGATATGATTTCCATATTAGCCAAGGCATTGCTTCCAAGACTATCATAGTGGACAAAGTCCATTACAGAACCAGGTTTACTTATCATTTCCGCCCTGTATTACTGAACTATATATACTTTACGTTCTAGCCATGTCTATCTCATGAGATATAAATCGTTACCCAATGAATTGGAGGGAGATATAGGTCCCAACCATATCATATTGAAATCATTCTTACATGTGCCACAAACCAATCATAAATCATTCATTATAACCAAAAGAATAATGTGGGTTTCATAAACATCATCCCATCTAACATAATCCATATAAAACAAATGGATATCATTTTATCATAAGAAAAATTAAACCATGTAAATAGTAGAGTCATTATACTTGAAACATAATCATACTCAATTATTTCATCTTAGATGGAAAATAGTTTTGATAAAACACTTGAAATGAATTCTTGAGGAAAATATCCTTTCTTCTTCAAAATCCTTTTCTTTTCACAAAATGACATGTAATTTTAAAAGAAAAGGATTTTGTTGAAAATAATCATGAAATCATATAGAGGAAGCTTCATGAAAATAAGGCATTTTGAAATCATAAAAATCCATTCATGCTGTATAAGTTAACCAAAAACATTCTCCTCGTACTTTTTCCGGAAAAGCCAAAAAGTACCTCGTATGGTAAACAAAAGATAGATTAATTATATAACTTGTGGTAAAGTTCATAAAAGGGTAAAATTGAATTGAAACATACATGGAAGAATAATAAACATTTTATGAAAACATTTTGAGAAAATGTGGACACGGATGATAAACATAACCCCAGTAAATACTTACGAATAAACAATCTCAGATAAGAACAAGATTGTAATAATTATACCTTATCATTTATGATCAGTTGAATCATAAGTTTCATAAAATACAGAAAATTACATGAATATGTAAATATCATATCTTTCATAATAAAAATCATAAAACATTCATGGGAATCATAAACACCATACAATAGAAATAGATGTTGATTAAGGCATATGTCACACAGAAATAAAAGAGAGACAAAATAATCCCTTACCTTATGTACAATTTCTTCTATATGTGTCCAAGAATCCGGTATTGTGGGTTTAAAAATATTACTAACTTGTATTAGAACCATAATAATATTTATTATATCATATATTATTCACTTACGAGTTTATATTACCTGTTCATTTGTCAATTCCATGTAAAAGCTGTGTTTTGGGTAAAATTGTTTCATTTATCGTACGTGTTTTGACATATAAATATTCATAGGATTACATATATCATTATTAATTACTTCCAAAATTCAAAACATGATTTATATATAATATATATTCAGAATATATATATAATAGATCGATAAATGGAATGAAATACACTGTTCATGGAGACGGTAGTCCGTACGTACGCATGAATGCTATTTTCGTTTCCTTATTAAATTGAATGGAAGTAAATAATATATAAATAAATATAGTATCATTATTATGTAATATATTTCATGATTATTTATTATATATACTTTATAATCTTTCTTAAATGGTTAACATTGATAATGAATCTCATCGCCTCGTGGAGACGGTAATCCGTACGTATGCACAAGCGATGTTATCATTCCCATAATTATTGAATGAAATTGGAGTGGAGGATGTAATATCTCATAATCTATATGATGTTATAATTATCATATATTGTTATTTCTTCCATTATTATACCCATCCAAGTAGGTTGGTTATGAAAAATAGATTACACGACGACGTAGAGACGGTAAGCCGTACATACGCACGTGAGGTGATTTCATTTTTCATAGGATGGATATAAGGAAAAATAGGGTTGTTTAATATTTATAATAACATATCAATATATTAGTTATACTGATGTTATTACTTTATAATGAATATACTAAATAAGAGGAAGTAGAAGAAGAAATAAGTTTGAATGAATCGGTAAAGGATATTACTTGTTCTTCGACGCGCCTCTTCTAAACCTCCTCTTAGGGAACTAATGTTTGTCTTTGAAGAAAACCAGGACCTCTATTATGTTTCTAGTGAAGTTGAGAAGATAAATGGATAGGGTTGGGCCGATCGTGAACGCTCAAAATGTTTTGAATAGGAGAGGGAGGAGGTTCCCTTTTATAAGGGAGGGGAGGGGCACGTTTGGAAACCTCTAAAATAATAATTTTTAATAAACCCAAAAGCAAATAAAAACATCCAAAATGACTCAAATTATAATATGAGATGATATATGGTTGTAATATCATCAGCCAATAAAATTTAGACATTTTGGGAATTTATTTTAATCCTTATCAACTTGATTTATACTTATTTAATCTATTTAATTTTATTTGTGGTAAGAATATTCTAAATTATAAATTGTTATAAATAATTAATTATGTGTTTTGAATTGTCCATAATTGGATTCTTTAAGAAATTTTCGACAATATAAATTTCAATTTATAATTTTTAAATATTTTTGTGATTTGTAAACAATTTAATAGTATGTTATTTTTATAAAATAACAACTGTCAATTTTTACACTATTCCTTTATTTGAATTTAAATAAAATCCACACAGAGGATATATTCGAAAAATATATTTAATAGATTCATAAAATGTCATGTTTATCTATAAAATTATTTTATCACATTAAATTTTTTATATAAAATTTATATTAATATTTTTATAACCACTCATTTGATATTTCAATCAATAAAATAATTTCTACATCACTATTGTGTCACCATTAATAATAATTATTTAATCCATAAAAATTCTAAATAAATTCAAATGATTTATATAATTTTATTATATTACTTTTGAATATTTATTTTCTAAGTTTTATGAAGTTTATCACTAAATTAAAATTATTATACTTATAAGATTTAAGAGAGTGACATGTTGTCACTTTCTTTGGTTTTAATAATAATTACATCCTTTTCATAGTCAAAAGTTCATGAAATGAATCTCTTCTGACCCTTAGGTGATATGGTTCTACCTTTATTCATCCTATAATATTTTTTAAGGCATTAGAGTAATTTTATAATCTTATTTTTACCCTTAATTGCCCGATTTACCTTTAACTTTAGTAAATAAAATATACCGTAGTTACTATTCATAATGTCTAAAAATAAAAAATAGCCTATTAAAATAATTTTTACCTACTGATTCCATATATGGAATCCATTTATCTAAATTCGAAACACAGAAGTTGCAGTGTTTAATTTAAAATTAAACCCACTATTGAGAAAACGAGTTCTAAAAGATAAAATATTGCAAAAGATTGAAATGTTTTTACCTTTGAATTCAATGTAAAATTACTGATAATGAATTAAAATATGTTAAATGGTACAAATATATTCTATTTATAATTTAAAAACATTGAATATTATAATTTAAACATATAAATTATCTTGATGAAAAAAGTTGTTTTCAATTAAAATTTAACGTATTTTTACTATTCATCAAAATATTAAAGTTAATTTAAAAATATTAAAAAATATCCAAAGTAAATTTTTATATACTTATTAAAATGAATAAGTTTATTTGGTCAAATTTAACTCATAAATGTGTCAAAAACTAGATTTAAAGTGGGTGCACCATCAAAAGGCGACAAAACTGCATTTTTTGAAAAATACTTATTTTACCAGAAAAATTTATTCTGTTCTCAAACCATGTTCTAGATAATGTGTATGATGAATTATAATGTTATAAAATACAAAATTTTGTTAATAATATTCATAACGGCTAGTTCATAATAATATTATAACAATATATCGTTGTTTAGTGAAACTCGGTATTGCGTTCAAAACACGCTGTTGAGGAAGGTCGTTCTTGCGTGCACCACAAGCCAAGAGTTGTTGTTGTGTATAATATAAGATAATACGATGTTTCATATAGTGCAAGATAATTTTGGTGTAGCGTAAAAGACAATACATCAATGAAATTAAAAATAATATTTCTCATAAAATTTCAGGGTGTTACTTTCTACCCCCCTTAAAATGAATTTCACCCTCGAAATTCATTGGGGTTATAAATTGTTTAATAATTGAAATTTTATTTCATAGAAACCCACATCGTAAAAAGGAATACTGAAACATAATTTTAAAAACTAAAGTATGAAACATAACGATTACCCAAATTAACTCATCATTGGGTTTCCACATAGAAGAAAATAGCTGAAAATAAGGATATGGTAGAGAAATCTAACCATCAAGTTCTGATGGAGAGTGATAGAAAACATGGATATGAAAAAGAAAACAATCAGAAAGCCATAAATTTGTGATGATCAAAGGTACCATCTAATTCATCGGATATAAGGGAACTAGGACAGCATTTTTGGTTTTCAAGATCATTTCTCCAGAGTTGATGAATTTTTGCATCAGGATAAATACTTACTTGATTTTAATGTAATATCATAATTTGTAATTCCATGAATAATTTCCACTTCATCTCTTATTTAATGAAATTATGTTGAATTTGTCCTTCTTAAAATGTTAGCAGATCATGCGATAGAATGATAGGTTATTCCATTTGTCTCAAATAGTTAGCAAAAGTTATTAAATATACATAAGTCCATCTATGGTGAGATTAACAATATATGATTCCAAAAATGGACTTATAATTCAACTATCACACCGCTTAACAAAATAAAACTCATTTTTACTAACCAGGGACTTCCTATAGTCTAGTGGTAGGTGATAAAGGCATGTTGCACTTCGGTTGTGGCTTCGATTCCCGCATCCTTGTCTGACATGACAGGTTTTCGCTTGTCATACGGGTTGTCCTTTTTCTAAAACTGTACTATTATAACATTTCAGAAATAATATAAAACGTTGTAGCCTCAAACAATACTATCTGATGTATAACTTAATCCATTCTAATCTTTAGGCTTGTCCAAAATACTTCTATCTAATCTCATTGTATAAAGAAAACGATTAATAGAAAGGTAATATAACAAGAATGTGAATACCATCATTTATCCCCCATATATCATAACATATATCTTGTTGGTCACATTAGAAACATGTGAATACCTTAATCATGTTTTCTTGGAAGATGAATTACAATAGAACCTTAGTGAAAACATGAATACTATTAAAGGTTAACTCCTTCCACATTCCAAAATCCCAAAAAAATATATATACTCAATCCATGATATCAATTTGTGATTATACCAGTCATGAGATCATTAATATAATCAAACATCTTATTATCTCCTTATCCCTTCATTATGTGCATATCATGTACATTCTAAAAATATCTGAATAACCTTTCATGGTTACCGGTACCATTCAACATATACTTTCAAATACTTTAGGAAAAACAATAGTGTAACAATAATTAGACGTTTCTTTATTCCATAGTACCATTAAATTACCTACACAAAATAACTCTTGATAAACATACAATCATTCCACTACCTTCTTAAAACATTGACCGAGAATCATCATTTTATTCCCCAACACTTCTTTCATTTCATATATCATTTGTAGTCTCTTCATCGTCATCAACATAAATACAACCCATATGACCATGTTGATTCTCTTCATGAGATTTTCCATTAGGGAATTGGTTTGCATAATGCCGATACATTCCACATTTAAAACATTTAACTATTGTTGATGTCTTAGCAATACCATTATCCTTGTTCATGGTGTTAACTGAACCTTTTCCTTTGCAATTATTGGCTTTGTGTCCTTATTTTCTACACCCAAAGCATTATCCAGTTCCTTTGAAACATTCTCCCTGATTCCTCTTCCCACATGATTTACATGAGGTAAATTGAACTTTCTTTCCTCTATGATAATCATGAAACTCCATCATTCTCTTATTAGATGAGTCAGGAAACTTTCCAAAGTTGAGATTATTGATCATGTTATAAGATTTCTGATGAGGAATAATAATTAGGTTTCACCTTCCAAATCCCATTTCATTTGGTTTCTCATGAATAATATCATTCCATTGTCCATCATGCTCTCCACTAACATGAATCTTCCAGTTTCCAGCCATTTTCTAAAACCCATAAAGAATAGTGTGAGAGGAAAAAATCATACTAGGAAAAATACATAATCAAGGGGGGGGGGGTATTCTCAATATCTAACATATTAGGTTTAGTCCTAGGTTATTCATGATCGTTATAATAATTCTAGGATTTTAACCTATATTTTATACTTAACCGTACAGACATCCTGAGACATACCATAGAAATATCTTTAAGGATCTGACTAAAGTTTTCGCATCACAGTTTCCAAAGGATAACTAAACCTTTACTCTTATAACAATTGTAGAGACCCAAATCATGACTTAAATGGACATTACATTAATTTTGTGGAATACTTAATACATAACAAAAATAGACACCCAAGGACCGTAAGAGTTTAGTTTCTTTGGAAACTCGGAACAAAATCTTCTAATCGTGGTGAAAGATCTTCAATATCTCCCATAAAGCTATTCCCCTTTATTTTCTTACCTGAAACCTTTATTTATATCCCGTGGAAAATAAAACATAAAATGTGTGAGCTCAAATTCTCAATAAGGGTAAACATGGAGAACATCAAACAATCCATAAACATTTGAACATAAAAACATGAACATAAAACATGAGTAATGACATAAATCATGGTAGTACATAAGGCATAGATCATAAAGGAACATTAATCATGATAAAATAGCATTGGAATAAAACATGTAATTTTGGAAAAACATTAATCACATGATATTATTTCCATAGAAGCCAAGGCATTTCTGTCAAGACTATCATAGTGGACAAAGTCCATTACTAAAACGGGTTTACTTGCCGTTCTAGACCTATATTACTGAACTATATTTACATGCCATTCCAGCCATGTCTATATCATGATATATAAATCATTACCCAATGAATTAGAGGGAGATACAGGTCCCAACCATCTCAAATTGAAATCATTCTTACGCGTGCAATAAAACAATCATAAATAATGAATCATAACACAATGAATAAAATGGGTTTCCTAAAAATCTTCCCATATTAACATAATCCATATAGAACAAATGTATATCATTTCATCAAAATAAAAAACAAACAATGTAAATAATAGAGAAATTATACTTGAAATATAATCATACTAAATAATTTCATCTTATATTGGAAATAGTTTGGATAAAACACATGAAATGAATTCTTGAGGAAAATATCCTTTCTTCTTCAAAATCATTTTCTTTTCACAAAATTAAATGTAATTTTAAAAGAAAAAGAGTTTTTTTGAAAGTTATCATGAAATAATGTAGAGTAATATTTATGAAAATAAGGTCTTATGAAACCGTAAAAATCCCTTCATGTCATATAAGTTAACAAAAAAACATTCTCCTCGTACTTTTGCCGGAAAAGTCAAAAAGTAACTCATATGGTAAAAAAAAGAAAGATTCATTCGATACCTTGTGGTAAAGGTCATAAAAGGGTAAAAATGAATTTAAACATACAAGGAATAATAGTAAACATTTTATGAAATCATTTTGAGAAATCATGGACAGGGATGATAAACATAACCCTAGTAAATAATTAGGAATAAACAATCTTGGATGAGAACGAGATTGAAATAATTACCCCTTACCATTTATGATCGGTGAAATAATATGTGTCATAAAATAAAAAAAATTACATGCATACGTAAATATCATATCTTTCATAATAAAAAGCATAAAACATTCATGGTAATCATAAACACCACACAAAATAAATCTATGGTGATTAAGGCATATGTCTCGCAGAAATAAAAGTGAGATGAAATAATCGCTTACCTTATGTCCACTTTATTTCATATGCATTATAGAATCCTATATAGTGGGTTTAAACATATTATTAACTTGTATCATAACCATAATAATATTTATGATATCATATATGATTCACTTACAAGATTATATTACCTATTTATTTGTCAATTCCATGTTAAAGCAATGTTTTGGCTAAAATTGATTCATTTATCATATGTGTTTTGACTTTTAATTATTAATATGATTACATAGATCATGATTACTTACTTACAGAATGTAAAACATGATTTTTATTTAATATATATTCATAATATATATATAATATATCGTTAAATGGAATGAAATACACTGTTTATGGATACGGTAGGTCGTACGTATGCAGGAACACTGTTTCTGTTTCCATATTAAATTGAATGGAAGTAAATAACATATAAATAAATCCAATATCATTATTATGTAATATATTTCACGATTATTTATTATATATTCTTTATAATAATTCTTTAATGGTTAACATGGAGAATGAATCTCATCGCGTCGTAGAGACGGTAATCCGTACGTACGCACGAGCGATGATATCATTCCCATAATTATTGAATGAAATTGGAGTGGATGATATAATATCTCAGAATCAATATGATGTTATAATAATAATATATAGTTATTTATCCCATTATTATACCCATCCATGTAGGTTGGTTATGAAAAACTGATTACACCACGACATGGAGACAGTAAGCCGTACATACTCACATGTGGTGATTTCATTTTTCATAGTATGGATAGAAGGTGAAATAGGGTTGTTTTATATTTATAGAAACATATTAATATATTATTTATACTTATTTCATTACTTTATAATGAAACCAATAAATAATAGGCAGTAGAAGAATAAATAAATTTGAAAGAATCAGTGAAGGATATTAGCTCTTCTTCGACGCCCTCTTCTAAACCTCCTCTTAGGGCACTAAAGATGGTCTTTAAAGAAAACAAGGAACTATATTATGTTTCTAGGGAAGTGGAGGAGAGAAATGGACAGGTTTTGGCCGAGCTTGAAGGCTCAAAAATGTTGTGAAGATGGGAGGGAGGAGGTTCCCTTTTATAAGAGAGGAGAGGGGCACTTTTGGAAACCTCTGAAATATTAATTTATAATAAACCCAAAACCCACATAAAAACATCCAAAGTGACTCAAATTAAAATATGAGATGAGATAAGTTTGTAATATCATCATCCTATAAAATTTAGGCATGTTGAGAATTTATTTTAAACCTTATCAACTTTATTTATACGTATTGAATCTATTTAATTTTATTTATGGTAGTAATATTCTAAATTTTAATTTGTTATAAATAATTACATATGTGATGTGAATTATCCATTTAAAGATACCTTATGACATTTTAGACTATATAAATTTCAATTCATAATTTCTAAATATTTTTTTTTATTTTTAAACAATTTAATAATATGTTATTTTTATAAAATAACAATATTGTCACATTTTACACTATCCAACTATATGAATTTAAATAAAATCCACACTGAATATATATTCGAAAAAAAATATTTAATAGATTAATTAAAATTTATATGTATCTATGAAATTCATAGAGAACATTAAATAGTTTATATAATATTTATTTTAATAGTTGTAAAACCATTTATTTGATACTTCAATCAATAAAATAATTTCTACATCACTATTGTGTCACCATTAATGATATTTATTTAATCCCTAAAAATTATAAATAAATTTACATGATATAGATAATTTTATTATATTTCTGTTGACTATTTATTTTTTAAGTGTTATGAAGCTTATCACTAAATTAAAATTATTACACTTATAAAATTTAAGAGAGTGACATGTTGTCACTTTCATTGGTTTTAATATTAATTACATCATTATGATGGTCAAAATTCCATGAAATGAATCTATTCATACACATAAGAGATATGTGTCGACCCATACAATAAAATTTTGTAAGGTGTTAGGGTAATTTTATAATCTTATTTTTACCCTTAATTACCCGATTTACCTTTAATTGTAGTAAATAAAATTTACCATAGTTACTATTCAGAATGTCTAAAAATAAAATGTAGCCGATGAACAAAATATAGACCTACTGATTCCAAATATGGAATCCATTTTTCCAAATTCAAAACACATTAATTAAAGTATTTAATTTAAAATTAATCCCGCTGTTGAGAAAACGGATTTTAAATGTTAAAACATGCCAAAAGATTGAAATGTTTTTACCCATGAATTCAATGTAAAATTAATGATAATGACTTAAATTATATTAAATGGTAAAAATATATTCTATTTATACATTGAAACTTTTCAATATTATAATTTTACCATATAAATTATCTTGATGAAAAAAGTTGTTTCTAATTAAAATTTAGCTTATTTTTACTATTCATCAAAATATGAAAGTTAACAGAAAAATATTGAGAAATTATACAAAGTAAATTTTTATATACTAAATTCAATTAATAAGTTTATTTTTTTCAAATTTAACTCATAAATGTGTCAAAAATTAGATATAAAGTGGGTGCACCATCAAAATGCAGCAAAACTGCATTTTTTGAAAAATATTTATTTTACCCAAAAAAATTATTTTATTCTAAAAAAATATTCTAGATAATGCGTAAGATTAATGATAATGTTATAAAAATAAAAATTTGGATAATACTATTCATAAAGTCTAGTTTATAATATTATTATAATAATATATCGTTGTTTAGTGAAACTCGGTATTGCGTACAACTCACACTATTGAGGAAGGCTGCTCTTGCATACAACACAAGGAAAGAATAATGTTTGCGTATAATATAAGCTAATATGGTGTTTTGTATATCACAATATAATTTTTTTGTAGATTATAACAGACGAAATCAAAGAAATTAAAAATAATATTTCTCATAAAATCTGGGGTGTTACATAACCTTTTTACAGTGTGAAAATGAATTTTTTCTAAACATATATGGCGTGCATATAATTACCCGACATAATGTTTATCATTTATTTAAATATTCCAATATAATTTTCAAGTTTATTTTTAAATAATTGTTTTCTTAATTTTATGTAAGTTGTTAATTTTCACAAGTAATTTTCTATGATAATTATTTATTCAGTATTTTTGGAATTTTGTATTATTAAAATAAAACTGTAATTTTATAGGAATGTTTATTTTCTTAAAAAATGTTCCATGTTAAATTTAAAAATCATTTTCAATCCAAGAAGATATTATTTGATATTATTTATGATTTAATGGGGATATAGTCCAGTGATACAATTAATATTATTTCTCTAGATATTATATAATGAGTTTGACAGGGGATGTACTATATTTTTACCATTTTTACACTATATGGTTAATTATTATGTTTATTGATTGAGTATTATATTTAACAATAAAATTATAGTTTAAATATGAATGATTATGAGAACTATCTTTTGCACTGTTCATATGAGAAATAAATCAAACATAGTAAGTGATGGATTGGGCCTGCTATATCTGCATGATGCATTGGTGTGTTTCATGAGAAAAACTAGATTGTGTTTTTGGTTGATGCCTTACCCAATTATATTGATGTCATGACAAAAGCCCTCAAGGATATTTCATGTCTTGGCACATGACCTTGATGATATTTTTTAGAAGTCCATCATTATAAATTCAATCATCATGAATTCAATTAATATTATTCAATGTGATTATTCAATTAGATAGAATACATATGTTTAAGTTTTAAGATCATGTGATTATTTATATTATATTTTTTATAATCATTTATTCCTTCCAAATTATTATAAAATTATTGATTATATGGAATGTGTTGCATTTAATTTTCTTTCTGTATTCACTTTTTCCTATTTATTCATAGATTTCACTATATAGTTACCCTTAGTGAGAATTTGACCTCACCCCTTTCATATGTTTTAATTTTTCAAGGATACTAGGATATGTTTTTTGATCGATATAAAGGGATATGAAAAGGGGAGTAATATCATTTTTAAAGAAATCATTTTTTGTATCTCAATTTTTAAAAATTAATATGTATTAATGTATGTATAAAATTTTCCTAGACTACTAAACTCTTAGGAAATTATAGATATGATTCATTTCATCTTAATACAATATAATAAATCAACCCCTAACTCCAGTCTAATGTGGTCAAGGGAGTAAATATTTGTATTAGAAGAAGTTTTGTTGAAACTGTGGAAACTATAATTATGAAAACATATAATAGGGAAAAGAACCATATAATTTAATTTGAGGATAAGTATATAATAAAATCTTAATGTTTTTTGATAAGAAAATCCCATTGGTTTTCCTAGAAATAGATCCATATCTCGATTCTATAATTAGATGTTGTTGTGTAACATATGTAACGAAGTGAATAATTCTGAATTGGGTACATTGTTCCCAAAAAAAATCATCACTTGGTTCATGAAAATGGGCATTAATATGCATCTGGTTCTATACACCCAAGGTATATTCAAAGAATAATTCACATTTTCATTAAAACCAGTTATGATGGATTTGAACATAATGATATCCCGGATGAAATCATTATTATTATTATGATATTAGCTATGCATTAATTTTTTTAGTTTATGTTATTTATTTCAATATTCTTGGGATTATAAATTGTGTTTTATATTTATATTATATAATATAATATATTTCCATCATTTAATAATTACACCTCAATGAATTAAAGTGTACTATATTAGTGAACATAATATGAAGAGTGAGAATGTTTGTTTCTTTGATATGATTAAGCGAATATTTCTAAAATAAGTAGTCTACTAAAAATTCTAATCATATTATAAAATAGTATGTTGTTATAAAATGTTATAAAAATAATTATCTATGTATTATGTATTAGAACAGAAGCTATAGAATAAGATTAATGTAGAGAAATTGGGGATAAAAGTAAAAAGTGAAGGAAGTATTTTCCCACTTTCTGATAATTATGGAACGAAACCACCCTATACTTTATTCAAGGGAATGTTATTTTAATAAATTTTTGGAGAGAAAAGACATGATTCTCATGATAGAAATGGAAAGAAAAAGGTTTCTAATGTTCAATGATTCAACTGTATTTATATAGGGCACCACGCAAATGAATTCACCAAGTGTCAAAGGAATATACCTCAAATGTGGCCATGGGATCATGTTCAAACTTATTCTATTACCACTAATTTTGTGTAATGAGTAATGTAATTGTATTTTTAATCATTTATTATTTAATTTTAATATTTTATCAATAATATACTAGTTATATAGATAATTCAATGTTTGAGGATTTTACTATAGTACATTTTCATTAAGGATTTTAAAGAGTATGTTTAACATTACTGATGACCACAAAAAATGATTTAGTGGGATGATGAACTTCATAAAAACACATGATTGATGGAATGAGAACCATTAAAATGTTCTTGATGTTCAGATAATGATATTGGGATATACTGATGATTCATATTGGTAAAGTAAATTTCATAGTATTTAAAACCTTGGAACAGATTAATTTTTTGTTGATGATATAATTTATGATATCATTTATGGAGTTATCATCATATTTTTGATTTCATGAATATATAAAATAATTGGCATATAATTTACGGAATATAGAAAAATTCATGTTTTCAATACGGTTTCATGGAAATTAATGCTATTACCACGATTCAATAAGATATATGATTAATGTGTTCACATGGTTGGTATGTGGTGATTATGAGATACATCATTTTTTGGTGCATCAATTGTAAGTTAAATTTGGAAACTTAGTGAGATTATTTATAACATTTTCGATCGTAATGATTTAGAAGGTACAAAAGGATAAAAATTTATCACGCCTTTTATGTTGATATTTAGATGATAATTTAGATATTATTATATTAGTTCACCATATGAATATGTATGAATATTGGATAACATGTATTAATTTTTTTAATAAAATTAACTTGATATTGAAGAAATGACTTTTCATTCTATTATTTATCTTACAATTTTTTAATGGTTAATTTTATTATTGTAGAAAAAAAATATTTGTTTATTATTTTTTAGGATTAACTGATTAATTTGAAATTAATTGAAGCATAAACAACATATGAAAATTTTCATACGAAATAGAAACATAAAAAGTAATTATACTTCATTATTTTCATAAATAGTAAAAAATTCATCATCCCTAAGAAAATGATATTGAAAAAATTGATATATAAATACATTGAATTATACTGAACCAATATTTGATTAAATCATCAAATTTGTAGAGTTTGAATTCCTTATCCTTCCATTTATCATTAAATTTATTTTTATTAATTACCTCTACAACTCACTATAATTCTTTGTAGTTTTCTTCCACTTACATGTCATCACATACCAACAATGTTCTCATATATAAAAACATTATTTGGATCTATTACATATATCCATTGTAAGAACCATTTAACTCTTATTATAATTATTTTTTTAACACATTTTATGATGTTGTATTTCAAAAAAGGTGTTTTCAAATTAAAAACACCTCATTGATGAGATCAATATTAAATTTCTCGGATAAAATTTAATTAAGGAGTATAATAGAAATCCATAATATTTTAAAATATGAACTTCATATTTGATATAATTTAGGAAATGATACACCAAGAATATAAGATTATATAAAATAACAATACATTGTAATAAATATATTTTAATTTTATTATATATCATGACTTGATATCAATACACCCAACTCTGAGATTGAACAAAATTTGATTCTTTGTTAAAATAATATTATCTAAACATCACCAGTATAACGTAGTTGTTAAATATTCAGTAATGAATAGTATGAAATAAATTATGAAAAATATATTAATTTAATATTTATGAAATAATTAAAATTGATATATATTTTTTAGAAAACAAAATTAGATCCATTTAAATGGAAAAATAATTTTTTCTGAAATACTATATTTTTTTTCTAAAAGATGGTTTAATCTCACTTATAGAACCTAATTGATAATTAATTTTAATAAATTATAGAATATGAATTTTCCAAATTATAATTCACTTTATAAATAATATTTCTGAATTATCTATGGTTATATTTTTCTATTTTTATCAAATTAATAATTTTTTAATGAATATTGAAAATTATATTATATAAATTGAAATATAAAATTTCATTTAAATTAGTTATAAAGTTAAATTATATTTTAAATTTGATTAAATGATAAATTATTTCAAAAATTTATTGATTTATCTAATTTTTTTCATTGAAATAATTTTCATATTGAATATTGATATAAAAAATGTGATTTTTTCGACCATTTCTATGTAGAAAACCACTTTATTATCATTTTTATGGGATTAATATTAAATTATTGTTTTCCACTTACGTGATTTGAAATTTTAAAAATGAATTAAATATTTTGAAAAATATTAATATATATTATTTAATAAGTTAAAATTCATTTTTACCTAAATTAATAGTAAAAATAGTAAATATTATTTATTGTAATGAAGGTAAAAATGGATTTACCTGGGGTTTAAAAAAATATGTGGATTAAAATGTCCCAAAAAATATTTAAAAAATATTTATGGACTTAGTTAGACACTAAAATGTCCATTTATTGAGAATAATTCATTTTTCCCGTGGTCCATATAAAAAACATGGGTAGACATTTTTCTTTCAAAAAATTAAAAGTTTTTCACTCCCCTCAATTATAAAAGGATACCCAATCTCCTTACTTTTTCACACCCTAAATCTCTTTTGGGTTAGCTAGTAAATATTCAAATCACATCCCAATATCCATATCCTCATACAAGAAGTATTTTATTGGCATAAATAATACCTTGGACGAATTGTGCTGAAAACCTAAGGAGGATATCTGAAGAAGAGTTAACATTCATTATTGAGTTTTTTATATAATTTATTCTTCAACATAATTAAATTCTTATTAAAAAATTATAAAATGATAATATAAGATTATAAAATACAATGATATGATTTTATTTAAAATTAAATAACTATAAAAATCTCTACTTTCAAAAACTAGGTACTTAAGTCATCATTTGTGTGTAAAGAAGACTACTGCCTGGTGAAGCGATGCCATTCATTTTTCTATTACCAAATCTCATATATAGGTATGATGATGTATATAATTTAAATATTTGATAATTATAACATTATTATACATCCTTATTCATTATATCATAGATAACTTTTAACATTCCATTCCATAGGGGATAGGATAACATCATTCGTGTGTACAGTAGACTACTACCTCTCTAAGTGATGTTATTCATTTCTCAGAAATTCTTTAAATAGAAGCTAAATAGGAATTATTAAATGAATATATGTGATATAAATGGAATATTTATTATGTTGATGATATATTTATCATTATTAAAATATGGTATAAATCATTTTCATTCTTACACTGAAAAATGATAATGTCATTCATGTATGTGTGGACTACCACCATCAAGAAGTGATGTAAATATCATTATATCACCACAAAACAAGAATGATATATAAAATCATATTTAAATAAAGAAAATCTTATTTTATTTTTATCATTATTTAATATTAATATATTACGTAACATATATTAATAATAATAATTGAAATATCGAAACGTTAGTCAGGAGTAAATATGGCCATTTGTCTCCATCATTATAACATAGTTCACCTTTTATAACCATCATTCATGGTCGTTTTTATTGTATTGTTGATGTAAAAAAAAGATATATATATTTAATTTTTATTATTCTAGAAATTTTTATAAAATTATTTTTGCACCATATTTAGAAAAAAAATCATTTTTGACACATAAGACAAATATCATTAAAATGTTCAATGTAATCATAATTAATTATGTAATCATACAAAACAGCGTAATAAATGTAATAAAATTAATAGTAATTCTATAAAATTTAATTTGGAAAGAAAATAATTAACGTAATTTTATTATTTAGGAAGATAAAGAACATACATGACGATTCAAAGTCAATGTAAGTGTTTTTGTGTCACTTTTACATTCATGAGACAAACACGATATTCAACCATTATTAATTTTTTATTTTGTAATTTCATTTTTTATGTTACTTCATGAATTAATATATATTCATGAAACATAAATTTTCATTTTTATTTATTTATTTTTGGGTTATTATGTTACAAAGGTTACCAAAGTGGAAGTGGTTTATTTAACAATCCCATCATTATTCAAGATTGTTTTTTCTTAAGTCTTCCATGGTGGAATTATTGATTTTTCTGTCATAAAATCAATATATTGTCTTCTTATCCGGTTATTCAGTAACATTTTCATGTAATATAATAATCTTTCTTCTATTTGTTTCTTAAAATTACAATGAATGTATTTTTAAAGATATTTAACTTTATTTTTATATTTGGTAAAAAAATAATTTACATCTAAAAATAGGTTTCTAATAAAATTAAAAATGATTCATAATTCTTAAAATTATGTGTTAAATTTTTTGTATCAATGTTATGTGTTTTAATAAATGGTTTGAATTGAACATTATTTCCATTTTCCAAACAAGAAAGTTTTATATCAATTTTTCAGTGTAAAAGGAATGTTCTTTGTAACTTATATGTTATGTCCATAATTACCCTCCTTCATGACTATTATTTCCTTGAAGATTCCAATGAAAGTTCACAAGGAAATTTTTAAATAAAAATATATTCCTAATGTTTTATAAATTATTAATTTTTATTTTTTATTTTCAAATAAAATGATTTTGAAAATATTTTATGATTTCGATAGATTTAAAATATAAATGGTTATTTTTCAAGTATCATTTTTTCCTCAAGAAATGTTTCCATTGATGTGTCAAAATATATTTCCTGTATATTATAACATCCTTTGATGTTACCTAATTTTTATAGGGGATATAATCAATTCATACCATCCTTATTATTTTTCCAAATTATTTATTATCAGTTTGATAAGTGATGTTCTATGTTGATACCATTAATTTTACTATGGATGATATATAAATAATTTATTTATTAGGGAATGAATTTACATTTCATATTATGTTTTAAATATGTTTTTTGTGTATTATTTATCATTACTTTTATATGAAGAAGTCATTGGACATATTAAGTGATGGGTGGGACCCTATATAACTCCATGATGCATTGGTAGAACTAATGATAAAAACTAGATTGGATTTTGGCTGAGGACTTACACATTTATATATATGTCTTATAAAAAGGACTTGACAATATTAGATGTCTTTGAAAAATTCCTCAATGGTATGTTTAATATTTTCATCATGATTATTTCCATTGTTATAAATTAATTAATTTATATTCCATGTGATATTAAATTATTTATTCTTGGAATGTTATTCTGTATTGTTGATTAAATGAAACATGTTTCAGTTTTTTTAACTTTTTATATTTATTAATCCATATTTATTCATAGCATCCACCATTCACATATAATTAATAAGTATTTGATCTCATCCCATTATAATGATAGATTTTCACTAGGATTCCATGATGTGTTTTGTGATTGATGTTCATAGATATGATTTGGGTAATAATGGATTTATCATAGAAAATATGTTGGGTTTATTATGTTTTAAAATGTAGTATGAATTCATGTATGTATTTGGTTTACCAAAACTAATAAAAAAATTCTATTATTTTTTGTAATTATTTCTTGTATCTTAGTTCAATGTAGTAATTAAAACCCCATATTTTGGATTCTAGGTATGTACGCTCTATATTGAGATTCAAACTAATTAATTCAACAAGAGTTAGAATGGGCATCATTCATTTCAACAAGTACATCCCATCACTAAATTCACCTTATAATAATCACTTCAAAGGATCAATTATATATTACCTATTGGGATTCACGACAACAATACACATATATATTTATTGTTTAATGGTGAATCTTTTCATTCATGGACCACTATAGTAGAAGAACATTTACTCATAAGAATTCTATAATTCGAGAAATCCATTCATTTTTTTGTGGTGGTGGACAAGGATATAAGATCAATGGATAATATTTAATTTTAATATTAAGCATTATTATCATTTCATATCCTATAGAGGCTGTATCCTTATTTTATGTTCAATAAATATGTTCATGTTGACTTGGATTAGGTTTACCTATGAAGTTGTTACAGTAGCTATAGAATTTATATAGGAGTTTTTCCACATGGGACAAAATTCAAAAACATTTTAAAGGGTAAATCCAACATTAATTATCAGAAAAAATTTCATATATGAATTAGTTCTTCTTTCATGATGGAATTTTCCCATTTGATTTATTTTATCACTAGTTCTAAATCAGTATTGATGTTGAGGTGAGCCACTTCTACCTACCAGGGTAACTTTAAATGTGTGGTGCAATCATGATCTTCACCTCCTTATTGGTGTATCATTTTTATAGTATGAAGGAATTGTGAATGAATTCCTTGATTAGGGTACATCAAAACCATTAATCCAATATAATTATATTTCGGGTTCTCTATTCTAATATATTTCATTCATTAAAAAGTTTTAAAATGTTACATTCCCATAAAAGGGTCTTAGTTTTTTAGAGAAATATTTCTTCACTGTTATGATATATATTTACTATCCACCCTCCTTATTAGGTTATTCCATAGAAAAGCCTAAAAATTCCTTTCACATGACTATTTTCAAAGGCATGAACTAGATATCAAGCTATTATAAGATGACAACACATACAACTAGACACCAAGAAAACATTACAAAACAATGGAAATACATGATTATGGAAACATTAGATTCCAAATGAATCATATGATTCTAGATATAATTTCTGATATATTGTGTTATATAGATCAAATCCAAATGATTTTTCTCATTATTATAACACTGATTCATAGTGTTTGGAATAGTCAAACTGAGATAATGAAGTCTATTCTAATACATTGTGTCACTTTTCAGAGGAAGGATAGATCAAATATAAAACTCTAAAGTCTCTACATATATTTCATGTTTAACTGCTTCATATTATAGAATTTGGTTCAAAGGGATAGTGATTTACTTATTTAAATCATCAAATTACCTATTATAACAATCATCCAACTAGAATTAAAACCCATTAATGAGTAATCTGGTGAATGATATGAATTTACCAATGATATTTTTGTTGATTCTTCAGATATAGGAATGAATCACATTGATTATTATTAATTTCCCATGGTTCCATGGTAGAGGAGTTTATGTATCTCCTTTTCATTTTAGGGATCAACATCACTTCTTCAATGGAATACCATGATGATAAAATATTCATTGTTGTTATCCTAAAAGATCAATTAATGGGATTCATTCATAGCTTGATTTTATAGATCTTTTTGAAAATGGTCTCATAGTCAGCATGGTGTACACAATGTTTTTGAGATTTCACTAAAATTTCATCCATGTTGGACTTTATGGTTTTATAGAAGAAGTATTTTATATGGGATTCATAACATAGTAATTAAAATTTAAAAAAATTATAAATTAAATGGAATAAAATTATATAAATGTATTTATTGGGGATATATGAAAAAATTAAATGTATCATATAGGGTCATTTTAATCTAATTATAACATTAATAACCATAAATTAAATATATGGATTTAATTGAAAACATCACTTCAACAAACATTCATATGATTAAGACTAAGAATTTAGCTTTTTGGAGGTACCTGATGTTGTCCCTGAAGTTAATATGGACTCAAATAAGTCATTTTCATCTTAAAAGGTATTATTTTCATCAACCTATTAATGTTATAAATGTATCAAATTGTATTTAGATCTCTCCCTTATTTCTTATACTAATGTAAGTCATCTATAATTTCAAGATGATTCATTTCCACCTTTGGATTCATTCCTTTAGTTTGGGAATGGTTTAATAAAAATAAATCCTAATGCAATTTTAGGAATGAGATATACACATCTGGATCCTATGGGTCCATGAGTCCACTTATATTCATGGTTAATTGAGCCAATTATATACATAGATTCACCTACATGATCTTATTGATGGTGGGAAATATTCCTTTCTAATTTATAGTTGGTGATTGAATAATTTCATTAGCCTCTTTTTAATTTTCCACACTATTATTTAGGCCAAATGATAAAGTGTTGAGTTTTTATTTAAATGTAAATTTGGGGTAATTTATTAATTATATGTGTGTTCTGGATGCATATCAGAAAATGGAGGGAATTTTTTAGATTAAATCAATGTAAGATGTATTGGGGAAACATTATTATTTTATCCCACAGTCCTTAGTGTTAGAATAAATGTATTTATTTGAGAGTTAAAAGATGGTGTGATGGACCATTTAGCATACAATAGTAATAAATATATATAAATTAAACCTAATGAAAGTGTAAGGATATCTATTGGTATTGGGGACATTGTGGTATCATTTATGGAAAATATATCATAATCTATATAGTAATTTTACATGGGTGGACCATAATCTATATTTGACATACTCACCATATATGATATAGATACAATAATATAAATGGATTTATACAATTTATTTTGGCCACTCCGATGTACTGAGTAATGTTATTCAATTAGGTTGATAGTCAATACATAATCTATAGTATGCAATCTTAAGGGGCATGTAGGAGGTATCAAAAAACAACTGATATTACTGACCTAAATATATATTTCAATCATCATTTGTTTTACTTTTATCTTATAGGAGACTACTATGGAATACTATGATTCAAAAGAATGAAATGTATAATAATAACCCCATATTACCCTAATTTTCCAACTGAGAATATAGTGTAAACATTAAGGGGATGGTGATTTCAATATTTCTTGTTGGATAGGTTATGGACTTACCAACAAGACATTAATTGTTGTGTCACATAAAATTTCCATAAACTCAGAGACAAACAGAATACCTCAAAAAAGGGATTTTATTTTTTCCTTCCAAGTGAATTTTTGTTTTCTTTTTCATTCCCATGCATGATAAATTTTTAAGGAAACATATCTTTCCCACCATGTCCCTTCTATTGGAGTATTTGATCTAGGTTGAGACTAATACCAAAGCCATTTTCAATGAATACATGATGAATTAAAATGGTATCAATATTTACTATAACATTCATGGGTTTCATGTCTCCATGGATAATAACTTCATTATATATATTTTTGAATGGGATGTTATTTTGAAAATCGAATGTGGTTGTCTCTTTATAGTACACCTCCACAACAATATCTTCATCAAAAAAAGTTATAGTCTCCACATTACCTAAAAAATATCCATGATTTAATTTGAGAGGATATGTGCGTATATGGTGGATTGATTAGTGATGATAATAGGTATAGGTTGTTAGTTATTGTACATATTCACCCTTTTTTAACATTTCCCAATGTTGGTTTTCTATAATAACATAGTATGGTAGGTTGAGAAATTTGTTGGGGAATGATCTATAGAATTGATGAAAATTTTTGTAAGGTTTAATGGTATTGTGTGGGGTCAACTTGACCTTACTAAATGAAAAGGTGGGTTTGAAAATGATGTAATATTAAATAAATAATCAATTATGATTGTATTAAAATGAACACTATAATATTATAGAGTGCCTACATATTTTTTTAAGGATCACTGAATGGATTTTCAATGATTTTTGAAAACATGAATGGATTTAGTGGGGAGATGTGGACCCAATATTTCAGTTTTTTCCTAACAACATATTCCATTTCCCCTGATATTATGACCTCTTCAACTAACACCTAGTATCTGTTGGGAACTCAAGTTAATCATCATATTCTTCATCACTCTATTTATTCTCTAAATATATGTAATTAATAGATCTAAAAAGTTATTCTTCATATGATTAGGTCTCGGTAGATTGTAAGGACATGTATGATTAAATATGGGTATTGTAAATCCATGGAATTATAGACTTGACTATGCTTTGGAATATTATCCTCTTCATATACCCTATTCCACTCTGGATAGTGATTCATAACCTGGGCGGATGGATTTTATTTAATTTTAATAGAACATGCAATGAGAATTTTGGCCACAATTTTTTATTGAGTCATTCCTTAATGATAGGGAGTGCCCAATCAATTTTCTATTTTGTTATAGAATTTTCAAAAAAAATTCATTATTGGTTTTGACATCCTTCTAGTCATCTTCTTCCATTGTATGGGTAATGAATATATAGGCCACATGTGATAAACGATTATCCAATGTCAACTATCTATAATAAAATATATTATAGAGGATATAATTAATGAAGAAGATGTCTTGGATAATCTAACCCAATATTCAAGGGATGGGAAAATAATCACACATATTCTTATTACTAGATCTATTAGTATTTCCAGGTTTAGGATGGATGTGGATATTAATTTAAATAAATAATTTTTTTAAAAACATATTTCATTATCATAGTGTTGTTTTGTATTTATTCATTATAAAATAAGAGGCCTTATTCCATCCTCAGTTTTGGATGTGGGATGTTTTTTGGTATTTGTTGTGCCACTTGATAGGTCAATGAATATAATGATTTTCATTATGATATATCTTTTTTCGTGAAAACTAATGTATTTTAGTAGATTTTTCAATATTTCAAGAACATTTAACCTATGTATTTTTTATTTTAAAAGATTTGGTTTTGTTTCCTAAAATGGAATCCTCTAGATGATATTCCATAACTATAAACTCATAGAATTATCTTGTATACTTCACCAGGATAATGGTTGTCAATATGTCACCATGTTTATTATCAATGAATACCTATAAAAAAATTTCTATGGTAGTTGGACACTAACTAATTGTATCAAACCTATATATCTAATGATGAAGGGAAATAACCATTCATTTTAACATTTATTTGAATAGGGGAGGTAATAAAATTTCATCTTATATTGAGTTTAGATGAACTATTATATGAACTAATAAGGAAGAGCATGACGTCCTATTATGTAAATGTATGGAAAGTTGATGTACAAGATTAACAACATCCCCTCTAATATTTTCAAAAAAGATATGAGTGTTTCCACTTCTAGCAAATCAAGAATACCCATCTATGATCTATGTTGTTATATGGAACATGAAAGTTATTACATTAGGTATATTGGTCCATATAATGATTTTAATTTGGGATTCCTAAAGTGGGATAAAGGAGGAGTGGTGTTTATAAATTGGGGGTATATTTTCTTATAGTTCTACAATGGGTCACACATTCTTTCCATGGGCTTAATATGAGTGTTGAGAGACTCGGTGGAGTTTAGTTGACCTAGAGTGAATATTATATTTTCTATTAACTTAATATAGGTAGTAGTGGAATATTTATGTGGCCAGCTATCATATTTTAGTTAAAAATTTTAATTTTAGATAGACCTTGTTGAATTCTCTAAAAGGAGGGATGATTTTTACATAGTGGATGAAAATCATTATCACCATCAACCTCTATTTTTAAGAATCTAGTTATTTGGACTTAGATCTAATCTAACAATTAGACTCTTCACACATGGGGTGACTATCACCTTCTAGGAGAGTATTAGGATATTCTTTTTTCTTTTTATTAAATTAATGTATTAGTGGGGGTTATTTACATTTTTTTAATTTAGCATTGAATAATTTTTTTTATATTCCTCAAACTGCACTAGATTTTTTAGATTTCTATGAATATGGCCACATACGGTGGTGATTAGATTATTTTCTCAAATTATACTTTTATCATTAGCTAAAGAATGTTAAGGTAGTCTAAAATGATTTTTTATACCATGCTTTTGTACTATATTTAATTTATATATATATAATATTTCATTATTTGATGAATTACAGAATTTATCTCCCAAAACTATTACATTATTATATTCTTTGTCTTCCATGTCTCATCCTATAACATACTTCCTGTTGAAACAAATGAAGTTATCTTATGCATACTATGTTTCAAGAATAAATTAATTATTTTGTGACAAATATTGTGAATCCTAAATCACTTTTCCCTCTTTGAAGAATATATATTAAAACTCATTTTAATCCTTTTTCATACTGAACCACTATAGATTTAAATCCATATTTAGTTTTAACTATTCCATCAAGAGATCACAAAGATGTGATCTATGGATAATAATATTAAGGGACTATTTATCCCTTTTTATTTAATATTCCTCCAATTTTAGTGTTGTGTTGCGTAATGGAAGGAAGGATGGGTGTACTAAATTATATAGGAACGACATAGTTTACATAATACTATATTTCCTATAAAAGATATTGAAGATCCCCCACCCTTGATGTATGAGGATGGGTTGGTCCTTCCCCCATGAGATCCTAAATCCATTGATAAATATACTTTAATAGTTTTTGTGGTGGTGGAATAAATTAACCATGCCATATGTGTTGAGGATTCTCCTGGATCAATGTTATATTGGTGAAAATATAGAATTTCGGATTTAGTGTGCATTCATACTAGTGTTATATTAATATAATACATATTCAAAATTATATTTTTTTCAACATTAAAGGTTTTCAATTTCAAAGATTTCACTATAGTTAAATGAGATCCCTATATGTCTATTTTTGAGGCCCTTGGTATGAGTCTATCAATGTCTGGATCCCTTCCATCACACTGCTTTTGTTCCTTATTAGGTAAAGGATTATATTTTATTTCCCAAGTGGAATGTGTAGTATTATGGATTTAATCCTAACTTAATAAATATCAATGTTGGATTCATTCTTTAAGGGACATTATTGACCTAATGAAATTGTAAAATGATATTTCCCATACATAACTCATCCATGGATATGAATACCAGATGGTTCAATATATATCATCTATTGAAGTCCTCTTAATATATAGAGATAAGGATGGATTAATTTTTTTTAATGTTTATCTAGTCATAGATTCCAAGATAAAATGAATGTAGTTAATTCAAATTGAAAAAATATAGTTTCAATCATAGGATATAAATTTCATACTCTTGATAAAGTAGGGTCACAATCATTATTAGGTAATGTGTCATCTATTTGTTCTTTCATAAATATGTCATCAAAAAATTACATCAAAATCTCTTGGATGTTATAGAATATTATGTAAATGGGATAAAAAATTGTTGATAAGTTATCTTAAAATAGTTTTCCAACATTTTAATTTCATCATCATTGTTTATAAAGGAAAAACCATCCACCTTATCTGAACACCTTAGTAGTTTCCCATGCGATTTATTGATAAGAGGAGTCTTTCCATGGGGAACAAAAGTTTATAAAAATAAATATAATAAGAAATATTATAATTTTTTAGATTAAGTACCATTTTTGGTAGTTGATGATATATTAACAGATAAAAACTATACATCAAGAAGCACTAAATATAAAGCTACTCTTAGAGAAGTACTGACAAGAGGTGGAATTTTAAGTCATATAGAATATTCCCAACATATAGGACCCTTATCGTTACAAGTCAGTGGGATGATAAATAGAAGAAAACCATATCTTTTAGTTATATTATTAATATAAAGAGTAATATTAAATATGGTATCGTGTGTTAGTTTACCATGAACAATATTTAAAATCCCACTAGGATAACCATTGTAACATGTGCTCTAAAGAGGACCTCTATAACTGTTAATAAGAAAATCTTAGGGAAAACCTTTATTGAGGAAGGTTGTATCACTACTTATTGGTGATTTAGGAGACTCCTTGAAAACCATATAACGTTGTTTTAGGGACTAAATCATTTCAACATTGACCATTAAAATAATGTAGTCCTTTATTTAGGTCAACTTATTCCTTTAGTGATATATCATTTTAGATGTTCAACTTGGGATAAATTTGTGAACTTGTTTAATTAGAGACTTCTTGAGTGGATGATGTTTCATTGATTATATTTAATGACATGAACATTAATGTTATGATGGAATATAATCTTGTACATTGTTTTCCACAATAATATGATGATTGGTTTTCTTAAACAAGGTATGAATATGTTCCCAAATAGGTTACCACTCAAACATGGCACCGATATTCCATTAGATGAACAATAGTAGTAATATATGACTTTCGTCTACCATTCCAAGATTATATCCCTAGGTTTCCTCGATGACATGAGATTTTTTACTCTCATTTTTCTCCATCAAACATGCTGATGGTCCTCTTGATAGGGAGATATGACATGAACCCACTCTCAAGTAGCTACCAGGACGTGATAAAAAACAATGACAACATTGGTCATAGTATGAATATAGACATACTCCTCGGATATCACACTGTTATAATTACTATCAACTTCTTTTAATGATTTAAATTTATTCTATAATAATCGATAAATATGGGCATGAATGTGAGTTTTCACATCATTTTATACCAAGATGTGGTGATGCGATTATATAGTGGTAGTTGGAAATTTTTCTCATTCAGTGGTGGATGAATGAATATCTTCCAACTTTTATTCTATATTCACCATATATATATATATCAATTTAATTATTATTTAAGATATATAATATGGGTTTACACATTTTATTCCCCCAAATACATAGGAATGCATCAGACACCACCGTATTATACTAGCGGGATTTGTCGAAATGTGTAAGAATAGAGGCTGACATTTTGTTTAGTTTATATAGATCAATCACATCTAATGGAACATGAATATTGTAATTTATTAGTGTCTTAATGTTTACATTCCTTATAAAGATCATCAATTGGTTTTTTAGAACAATTTTTCTAGTACAAGGTTTCCTCTTAGGTGAAATCATAAGGAATTGTGGTTTCATGAAATTTTAGACATTGATGATTAGTGGAAGGAACCAATATATGTGTATTCAATGAACTGGTGAGTTCACCATTTACTTCATGATATGAATCCAAAAAATAAGTGACATGTTCAATACCATGATTTGGGGAGAGAGAAAAAAATGGTTTGATGTGGTTATGGGAACCATATATTTTGTATTTCTCTACTGGTAGGGTGGCCTAGGATTTAACAATTTATGGATGTTATTAGGTGTTTTCTCCATGGTTTGAATAGTACTATTTTGATGCTAATCCTATACAAACATACTCTCTATATGATATAATATAAGTTATCAGCCTTATACAGTAAATATTCTAGTGTTTTTGAACATTAATTCACATTTGCACTATTTTCAATTTAGAATTTTAGAGAATTAGGGAAACCTCCTTCAAAGTAAACACATACATTACAACTGGACCCTTTTACTTAGTATCTATTTTCCCAGAAAACAAAAAATTCAAAAAAATAATTGTTTTATTCCATAAAATAAAATCAAAATTTTCATCTCATCCTCATCCTTGTCACTAGTAATCAATTTACCAAATGAAAAACATTTTGAAATAAGGGATGAGTACAAAAAATCATAGTAAGGGACATAAAAATAACGAAAAGCATTAGTCCATTTGAAACCATGAAATCAAATTAATTTTATTTGAGTAAATGATACAAAAAAATTCACATAAAAACACACATACATTTTTCTCAAAGAAAATCAATAAAACTAATAACAAGCAATGGAAACTCCTTCAGGATACTTAGAAAATCATATACATAAAACCCATTCTAAACACTTTCAATTTAAATGAAAATACATCAAAATTCTAATATTATTTTTTCAAAATGCATTGGATATCTACAGTGGGGGTCACACTTCATATAATCTATATTGGGCTCAACCATGATCTATAATGGGGCTCAACCCATTGTATAAACTATATAAGGCTCACCAGTTTCTCATGAGATATAATGGGGTTCAACCCTTTTTAAAATATATATCGGGTACACTCGTGAGTTATAATGAGGATAAACTCTTCCTATAAAATATTTCAGGATCACCTATTTCATATAATACTGAATCAAAATTTCCTAAATAAAGTAGTTTCATTATAAAACATTTTGAAAACTCTTTTAATCCCATATAAAAAACAATTTCTAGTAAAAATACCCATATCTTTTAATAACCCATTCTGAATACCAAAACACTCATTTCGTTGGAAAACATTTTCAATGCCAAAATACAGAAAAATATAAATATGTTTTTTCCATTTTAGGAATAAGAAATATTTCAAAAAATACGCTAAAATTAAATAATGGATATGGTGGGGGAAATGTTATTGTCACAGTATATGTTAAGATTAAATATCATTTTATTTTTTCTCAAAATGTTCTGTATAAAATACATAAAAGATTCCATTTTGAAATTTTTTGATTGAAATTCTAAATAGACATAAAATTTCATTTATAATGATTTTATATAAATAAATATACAAAACAATATAAATAATATTTACAAGGATTAAAATATTTTTTAATTAAATCTAAAAAAATCAACTTGTCCCATACCACAATGATGATTTAAATCATCAGCATTGTGAAATTATTACAATTAAAAATTATTTAAAAACACAAGAATAAATATGTTCATGAAAATATATATCAAAGTGGATTTATATACACCTGATAATAGTAGGTGAGTATATAACATTCAAATATGACTCAATGAATGAAGATTTCTAGGAAATTCATTAAGATCAGTCCGACTCATCAAGTAAAATATTTACATTGAGAATAATAAAATTGTGTTAATTATTTATTTCATTGTAAAATTTAAAATTTTATTATTACATTTATAACAATTATTTCCATTTTGTAAAAATTATATAATTATTTATGTTCGTATTAGACGTTTTGAAGATTTTTAACACATGAGTCCAGAATGACTTTGGTATGATGTTTATAATCAAAAGTGTTTATTAGTACATCATATCCATAATAATTTTAATTAAATAATAATAAATTTTATACCTCCATTATATTTTTAAATCCATCTATTAAATATGGATTTGAAAAATGAACAACGTTACAATCATGGAAACGGTATTCCATAAGTACGCATGAATAACATTTCCATTTTTTCAATGATCATTATGAAAAGAATGTAAGTATTATTTCAAATTTATATAATGGTAATAATATCATTAATATAATATTAATAATTTAAATATACATATATATATATATATATATATCATAAATGTGAGGTGTTGATGAAAAATGAATCACACCACTTTATAGATTTGATTGTTCGCATGTACGAACAAACAACATTATCAATTTTAAGTACATAGAATGGTAAACATGTAAATTATTAATTATAATTTAGTAATTATAAATATTTAATTAATATCATAAAAAATATTTTACTACATCATTATAAACATTATTGAGAGACAATGATGGAAAAATTATATCTATTTGTGAGGGTGTAGTCCACCATAAAGAAGAACTATTAATTCACTTCCCATTTTATAGAAGATGATATAGATTTAAGTGATAAAATAAATATTATAAAAGCTCAGTATATTGATGAAACATTATTTATAATTAATTCATGGTTTATGGTTATTTTAATGAAGTGGAAAAATAAATAAAACATATATACTTGATTAAAACCCATACTTTTTTCTTTGTACAATCTTATTTGCATAACACCTTAAGACCTCTAAGGATTGTGTTTTTTGTAAAATATGGGCTCTAGAATGTGGGAATTTATTCTATAATGGGATTTGGGTATAACATTGATAATCAGAATTATTCATTAATTTTGAATAATATATAATAATATGTTCCCTTTTATAAGAGAGGGGATGGCCACTTAAGGACTCTTTCAAAATAATAAATTAATATAAATGATTTTTATAATAAAAAACACTCAAACCATATTTATTTCGATGAAAATATTATTTTGGGTCTAAATAAAATTTTCCAATGAAAATTAGATATATTTTTTAATTTTCAATCCATATCTTTTAGCTTTAACACTGATTTAACTTATTTAAATATTACTATGATTACAAGGGTTATTACTCTTTAAGGGTTAATGTATTTACTATAAAATTGAAAACGAACCATAAATGGGTCATTGATGAAATTTTAAACCTTATCCACATAATATGGTCAATTTTGATATTATTTTTGAATCTAAATCCTTTAATAAAATATTATTTATTTGAAAATATCTTTAATGGCAATTTTGACATTATTCATTACATAAATTTTAAAAAATATAATAAAAATTGATAAATTCTAAAAATTTATTATAACAAATAACTAACATGTACCTGTGATCAATTAAATTATTTTATAACATTAATTATTTCAAATTTTATTTGTTTTAATATTTTTAATATCATTTATTTATATTTCCCTTAGTAAAATAATTAATTCATCATCGTTTTGAAATTATTTAAGGTAAATATTTATTCACTAAAAATAATAATTAAATTTCAATGATAGAGATACAAATTTTATATTTTAGAAGAATATTTATGGCCGAATATATATTATAAATAAACCTATATTAATAATATTATAGTTATTAAAATATATGTATGAAATCTTTGGATTTTCTTTAAATAAAATATTATAAAGGATGTGAAGTAAAACAAGTGGATCAATGAAGTCATAAAATCATCCCAAGGATTATTTTGGTCCAATATAACTCATCCAATAAAATTATGATAGGTGTAAGGTTAATTTTATAATATTTATAATATTATTTTTACCCTTAACTATATTAATAAAATATACCAAAGATATTATTCATATTGTCTAAAAATTAAAAGTGACTTATTTACTAAATTTGGACCGCCTGATGACAAAAATGGAATTTTTTTTCAAAATTCAAAAAACATAATTTGATAGAATCAATTTAAAAAAATTATCATTGAGAGAATAAGAAAATGATATTTTAAAGAGAAAATGTTCATAAGATTGAAATGTTTTTATATCCAAATTCAACATGAAATTGATTCCAATGAAATAAATTATATTTAATGATATAAAATTTATCTAATTATAAACTAAAACCAATAAAATATTTAATTTAACAATATAAATTATTTATATGAAAAATCTATTTTCAATTAAATTGTTTTATTTTTAAATTTTCATCAAAACATGAAACTTTTTAGAAAAACTATAAAAAATTAAACCAAATTAAAATTTTACATTACCATTTAAAATGATATGTTAATTTATTAAAATATAATATATAAAATTTTTAAAATTTAAATTTGAAAAATGCGTGTCATCAAATAGCGGTAAAACAAATTGTAGACAAATATAACCTTTTTGTGTAAATTTTTTTGATCTTATTTAATGTCCATAAAACACATAAGATGAATGATAATCATTAGTTTGAATATATATTTAATTAATATAATAAAAATTTTATTTTTTCTATATTTTATTGGTATAAATCACCTTTGTGTGGATTTAAATAGTTTTATAGAAAATGATTTCATTTTATTTTCAAAGCGGAATTTATTTTCATTTATAATTAATTATTCACTAAATAATTCACTATATATACCTTTGTAAACTCTATTTTCATATTTCAATTAATTCTATCCATACATTCCATTCTAACAACTAGGTTATAATGGTAACATTTAAATAAAAATATTTGATTTGTATATTTAAGCTCGATTTAGCTTATCCTGGACACAAGCGAACATAATTTTTACATTTGAAAACTTGAGATGTTACATACTCCACCATTTAATAAATTACAACATCAAAATTTTAACCCAATATTGGTAATCGTGGTTATACTATTCAATATTCCTTAATTGAAATCCCACTTCAAAAAAAGGATTAATAAAACATCCACATTAATATAATATATGGAAAGTATAATGTTCACCTGAGATAACACATACTAGAGTTCCATGTAGAAAAATATGTACCTAGAAGAGAAAAAAACTTTCCAGTGATGATCAATAATGATAGATAACAAGGCCATTATAATTTTTACCAACACAAAACCATAATTATATGATGAGTTGAAATGTCACTAATTTCATAAGAAGAAAATTAAACAGATAAATTTTTTTTAAGATCCTTTATAAAGAGTTGATGAATTCGATTACTAACTAGAATAAGATCATTAGAATGTATTCTTACATGACAAGTATAGGTTCACCCTTTAATCAATTTCAGAAAAACAATCTCATATTTTCTCAAAATGATGAGTATTTAAATTGATTTTTTAACCCCATAAGCATAATAATATACTTCTAGAGACTCAAATAGTCCACACAGGAATAATTATCTATTTCCCCTATCATGGAAAATAAACCAAAACCAAAATGTTTAGCATAATATAAGAAATGTACCCAAAAATAATAAACCATTACAGGATTAAGTACTACGTAATCTACAAAATTGAACAATCTAACGTGATGTTCAACATTGATCACTCAAAAAATAACAATCCTAAAAAATTCCTCAAAAAATCATACAGAATAAGACTAAAAGACGAAATTTAGAATGATTTTATCACATATTAATCCAAGATAAATTTTAACATTTATGTAAAAAAAATATCAATCACTATTAATGTCTCATATCAAAAACGTATTTCCTTAAATCAAATAATCTCCAAGACAAACTAACAATTTCCATAAATAACCATAATTTCCCTATGTACAAAAAAATTATATATTCCTCCAAAATATAATTCAACCTTTATTACTCGAATAAAATACCATATTATTCTATTTAGCATGATTATATAATGTTCCCATAATAGTGAACTTCATCCAAAAATAATATTAAAAACTTAATCACTAAATCAGTATCCATGACCAAGGTAATATATTTGATAAAAAACATTTTCCATAAATAAACTTATTATTAATGTAACAAGTTGTTTAACTAAAAATAAAAAGTCATACTAATAAAGACGTCAGATAGGTAATTGGTATGTGATACACCCTTTTCACCCTTTATATGTGTGTTAAAAACTCAGATCCTTTCTAAATGCAACTGGTTGTCACCTGTTCCATGTGTGGTCCTTTTCCTAAAACTAAATAATTCTTATAACATTTCCAAAGTATAATAAAATCCGGAAAAACAACCATAACATATTTTAACCTCAAATGTCATATCATAAATTTATTTTTCATCCCAAAAATTAATAAAACATACTTACCTAAAATATAAATGTCCATAAAAATACTATTATTCACTTTAAAATTTCATATCATAAATCCTAAAAAGGTATTATTAATACAATATTATTATGATAAACCATCCAATTATTAACCCATGATGAAATTAATAAATCATAATAAGAAATAATAATCTAAGAATCTATCTAAACTAGCATTTGATTAAAAATTTAATAACCTATAGATAAACATTACTTATTATAGTGTTTTTGAACTTGAATTTACATTCATGGATCTTTTCAGTTTAGAGTTTTAGAGAATTAGAACCAAATCCCATAATATAAAAACATGAATTAAATGTGGAAACTTTTATTGAATATATATTTTTCCAAAAAAAATTGTAAAAAACATGGTTTTGTTCCATGATACAACATCACAATTTTCACCTTATCAGTATGCTTATCCCAAATAACCCTTTTTCCCAATTAAAATCATTTTAAATCATGTGATGAGAAAACGTTGCTCAGTAAGGGACATAAAAAATAAATACAACCATAAATTTAGGGAAAAACCAATAAAACCCATTTAATATTCTTTTAGATAATTGAAAAATCATTTTCACATGAAAAACACATATTCATTTTTCTCGAAGAAAATCAATCAATCCAATATCAAGCAATTAAAACTCATTTTGGTGATTTAGAGAATCATACACATAAAACCCTATAAATTGGAATAACCATATGAACGACTAAAAATATTATTATTTCATAGTGAATTGGAGATCTATAATGTTGATCATCCTTCGTATAAGCTCTATTAGGATCACATGTGACCGATAATGGGGCTTAAAAATTTATATAATCTATATCAGGATCACCGATTTCTCATGAGATATAATTGGTATAAAAAATTCATATAAGTTTAATTGAGCTAACCCACTTCATATAAATACAAAGTTACATTTCGTGAATAAAAAACATTCCTCACAATACCCTTTAAAAACACTTTTAATCCCTTATAAAAAACATTATGGATAAAATTACCCTTTTAGTTTAAGAACCCTTTTTCGATACCAAAACACCATTTTCATTGAAAACCAATTTTCAATACCAGAAGATCAAAAAATATAATTCTTTCAAGGAAACATGAAATAATGAAAAGGGAGATAAAATAAAACAATGTCCATGGTGGTAGAAAAGTCATTGTCACTGCATATGTTATGAATACAACATTCTTTTTCCCTTTTGTGAAATCATTCTGTATAAAACATGTAAAAATATTTTTTAAACCTTTTAATAAAATTAAAAATACACCTAAAATTTTCTTTATAATAATTTTATAAAAATTAATATATAATATAATATCATGAAAATTGATATAGAGAAAAATATTTTGAAATTAAATCATAAAACATTCAAATATTCCCATGAAATATTAAACATTTAAATCATAAGATCGAAGTAATAATAAATTTTTAAAAAAATTAAATTACATGTGAAAGAATTAATTCATGATATTTTATGTAAAATGGGTTTTGTATTTGCCTCATGAAAGAACCTGAGCTTATAACATCAAAATATTCCACAATGAATGGAGATTTAGATGAAATGTGTTACAGTGAGTCTGACTCATCACATAAAATATTTATATTCCTAAGTAATAAATATAAGTTAATTATATAATTTCATGATAATAAATTTCATGTTTACTATTCCTTTTATATTAATTATTACCATGTTATAACAATTATATAATTATTTAAGTTCACATTAGTTGTTTCGATGATTTTTTGATGCATGATTCCAAAATGACATTGGTATGATGTCTATAATAAACAATTTTCATTAATAACCCATATACTGAGTAATATTAATGAAATAATAATCTAATTTATAAACCAATTATAATTTTGAATCCTTCCATTAAATATGGATATAAATAAAGAAGAATGTTTCAATCATGGAGGTCTTAATCCATGCGTATGCATGATTAGCATTTCCATTTGTTCTATGATAGTTATGGATATAAATTATTTATGATTTATTAATTTTTATAATTATAATAAAATAATTTATTTAAAATTAATCATTGAAATATACTTATATATATCATCCATGTGATGTGGTGATGAAAAATGAATCACATCTGACCATGGAGATGATAGTTCACACGTACACATGAACAACATTATCATTTTTCTCTACATGGAATGGTAAGAACATAAATGATATATAATCGCTTCATAATGAATAATATTTAATTAATAACATATATATACTTTAATTCAATCATTATAACCATTCTTGAGAGATGATGATGGAAAAATAATTATATCGGTTTGTGAGGTGGTAGTCCACTGTACACAAGAATGATTAATTATTTTCTAATTTAATGAAAGTGGAGATGGATTTAGGTGGGTGTATATGCATAATAAAATTTATTCATATTAGTGATACTATAGTTATTATTTTATTATGGTTGAAGAATATTTTAAGGAAGTGGACAATTAAATTAAACAGAAACACTTGATAAAAAATTATACTTTTCGTCAAACAATCTCCTTGGAATAACACCATAAGACCACTAAGGACGATGTTCTACCTAAAATTAAAAGGTTTAGAAGTTGAGGGAGGGGGATTATTGATATTTATTAGAAAATTGGGAATATATTTTCTAATTAAAAAATTATTAATTGTGAGTAATAAAGAAAAATTGGTTCCCTTTTATAAGAGAGGGGTGTGGCCATCTTGAAATTTCTAAAAATATTAAATTAATATAAATTAATATTACATTTAGAATGTATCCAAGTAGATTTATTTACAATATAGGATTATTATGGTTTGAAATAAATTCATCCAATTAATATTATATATGTTTGGATATTTTTTAATACATTTTTTAGCTTTAACCCTTATTTACCCTCTCTAACTATTACCATGATAACATGTGTGTTTTGATCTTTAAGTTTTAAAATAGTTATAATAAAACGTCATAAAACATACATTGATAATTGATGAAATTTTAAATATTATCCAATTATGTTGGCCTATTTTTATATTTTATTAAATTGTTTATCATTTAATAAAATATTATTTAATTTTAAAAAATAATTAATATCAATTTAACACTATTCTTTACTTGACTATTTGAAAGTATCATAACAATTTGATAAATTTTGACCAATTTGTCTACAAATAAATAACATATAAAAATAATATATTAAATTAATTTATGATAATGATTTTCTAAAATTACATTTATTTCAATATTATTAGTATCATTTTCTTAATATTTCTATTAATTAAATAATTATTACATCTTACTAGTGTGTTAAGTTAGGTAGTGAAAAAAATGATTTTAGATACACTACTTTCACCTATCCATGGTAATTGAGAATTCTAAATCACTCCTTTATCACCACTCACTCCCCTACATAATATTAGAAATGAATGAAAATTTTGGTAGTATTATCTATAAATAAAATTAATAGATAAAACCATGATAAAATTTAAAGGTGCATGGATAATAATCTGCTACTCATATGGAAACAATGTAATTTCATGAAAATCACACTAGAGAAATGAAAATACAAATTCATTTAAATCCATGTATTTTTATGAGAGAATGTCTCCTCAACCACATCATAGTAGTCTAAACACCATCACCATATAAAACAATTAACTAATCAGAAACCATTATGATAAATTATAATTTTGTTTGAGATCAATCTATTTATAAGTTGGAATGAGGTTATTTATCTAATGGTGACATCAAGGCCATATTCTACATATCATTTCAGTGTCAACATGAAATATGAATCTCATTATTCATTGGATGGGTTACATGTGTCTATCTTTGAGGGTTGTTATATATTTATCTAAACTCTTGAATCTCCTATATTATCTTGACACCCTCCCATAAACAATACAAAAATATTTAAACAAATATTTCCAATATGTCAAATATTTATCTTTGGAATATATAAAATAACTTTTCTCCAGATTTTAACACCTATCAATAATTTCCACATGTCCCTCTGGTTGAATTTCAACATTCCCTAACCAATTCACTCATTATCCAGCTCTGATATTTCAGTTTTTGATATTGGTTATTCTGTTTTTCCTATGATTCTAAAGACTCTATTGGTTTAGGAATCAGTGTTTTATGTTTTAAAATAGTTTTCCCACTCCGACACCATTCCATATCACCCCCACCCTCCTGCAAAAGCCCCTAGCACCCCACACCCACCCCTCCGCCTAGTCCCCCCACTTCCCCCCTACACCAGCCCCCCCCACCCCCCACACCAACCCCCTTTCACCACTCCCCTTAACTCTTCCACCCAGTCCTCAGCCACCCACCAAGCCCCCAACCCCCCCAAATATCATAAGGGGATTCAATTTATTCTCTCTATAACTTTTTTCATATCCTTGAGTTTACCCTTTGTATTTTTACTAGAACCACGAATTTTTAAAGACTTTGCCTCCATATTATTACTTACAAAATCAGTTTTTTTAAAAACTTTAGGTGAAATCATTTGGGATGAGGTCTAAACATGATAAGGAAAAAAATCTAATAATTGGGACTCCATATAATCATATTATAGTCTGTCTTCTTTAAAACTATCATATAATGTTTCCTTTAAGAGAACCATGCCCAATGTGGCTGAATTATCCTCACAAGCTCCGTGTTTCACATATGATGATTTCTGAGTTTGGAAAAGAACCCATGCATTCACCATTCATACTATGACCACCAAATCCTCACTAATAAAAGAAGAAGAACACACTGATCCCTCCTCAAGCTATGTGTAGGATAAATCAAATGAATACTATTCTTGATCAGATTTCAAATTAATTTCTCCAATACAATCATGAAATTCTACCTTACCATAATACATGGTCTTTGTGATTTGAGGATCCTCACCACCTCAAGATAACCTACCTTACATATGACATAGGTATCTTACTATCTAGTGTATCACCAGACAAGGAACAAGAAAACATTCACCCCTCCTCAATTTGAGTGATAACTGAAGACTTGAGCTTACCCATCGACCGAGACTCCCTCTAATGGTTTAGTAAAGAATAGCCTTGAATAAAACATGAAGAACAATAATCCACTTGATTTTCTTAGATAATAGGTTTCTTAACTTTGAACTCATCATTGATAGAGAACTAAATAAACTCTTAATAATTCCAATATAAGTTGAACTCTATATACAAATGAGCCCAAATAGGACGTTTCCCTTCAATCATTTTCTAATTAATTCACAAAAAAGTTCTAAAAATTTTACCGCAATGTTTTAGAACTGAAGGATTTTTGAAATGAAGATAAAACTAAAGAATACAAACCTAGAGGAATAAAAAAGAAGATTCCTTCCCAGAGTGAACAATCCGGTGCCATCGATAGCAGCGACATTCGATGGGGAGGATTGCGTAGAGAGGACGAGGGATGAGGAGGGCATGGAGAGGTATAAGGAAGAAGAGGGGTGCGGATCAGGGGAGGAGTAGTGACATTCGGAAATGAGGAGGTCACAGAGATCTCAAGGGAGAAGGTCATGACATCATTTGGCAGGTAGAGATCGAGGGAGGAGGTTGCGGCTGTGTTTAGTGTGGAGGATCTCGAGGGAGGAGGACGCCACATAGAGAATATCTCCAAGAAGGCAGAAAAGTAATGTAGATAACCGGAATAAGGATCTTTCTTTTGAGGTAGGTGACCATGTATTTCTCAAAGTCTTTTTAGGGAAAATTGTGATGTGTTTTGGCAAGAAGGGAAAGTTGAGTTTGAGGTTCATTGGACCCTATAAATTCTAAGAGAATGTTGAATCTGTTGTCTACAGAGTGTCTTTACCTCAAATTTTAACCAAGGTACACAATGTTTTTCATGTTTCAATGTTGAGAAAGTATATGTGGGTTCCATCTCATGTTTTGAGTCCATAGGTAGTTCAGTTGGAAGAGAATATCTTTTGTGAGGAACAACCCGTCCAGATTCATGACTGAAGAGAGAAAGTGTTGTGGAAGAAGGTAATTCTTCAGGTAAAGGTTTTTTTAGAAAAACCACATGGTTGAAGTGGCAATGTGGGAATCTAAGAATGCTATGAGGGAAAAATACCCCTATTTATTTGATAAGTGAATAAAATTGCAAGTAAAAAATTTCCAAAAGGGGGGAAGGATGTAACTTTCTAGGTAAATAAAGAGTAATATATTTTAATATTTACTAATATTTGTGAATAATATATTAATTTACAATTAAAGTGGAAGCTATGTTCGATGGCGTACCGGACATGCAACAAAGGGTTTCTTCGAAACCTCTTGTTTTAGAGAAGGTTTAGTCATACATAAAAATAATAATATAATATTATTTTAAATGGTAGTTAACCCCTATCCATTGTATTGGAATCAATAAATAGATCTAACTCTGATATAATTATACATGTTTGTTAAATTTGTTTACATTTATCCAATAAAGGATAGAGGAATAAAATGTGGTTGAATCCAATTTCAATCATAAACGCACTTATATTCATTAAAAGGTCATTTTAACACCTTTTTATGGCGAACCCTTTTTAAATATTGTTTTTGTCACTTTTATATATTCTATTTAACAAAACAAATCTTCTTTAGAATCAGGGCATTAAAATTTACTTTGGATGAAATTTTGGTAGTTTTCTAATAAAGTTCATTTTTTTATGATTAGTGAGAAATACTGCATTTTAATTCAAAATAGACTTTTAATTTAATTTATTTATAAAGATAGATTGTTCTTTTTTTTTGGTTTTAATGTTTAATTGTATTATATTTTTACCATTTAATACAATGTTGGTCATTGGATTTAATATCACTTTGAAATTGGACACAAACAAGTTTCCATCTATTAATAGTTATTATTTCTTAAAACATGTTTTTGGTTTTTAAAATGGAAATTAATTTTAAATTAATTAATAAATCATATATGTTTTGAATTCGGTAAAATAGACATCATATTTTAATTCGTAATATAAAAATTTTCTTTGGGTGAATTTTTCTAAAAGCGTTCAATTTATGAATAATAGTGAAAAAACACTGCATAGTAGTTAAAAAACAAATTTATCATTTAATTGAAATTTTAATTCTTTTGTGAATTTAATTTCAAAAATCATACATACATGGTTTTAATCATTAAGTAAAATGAGGTTCAATAAGATGAAACTAATTTTTAGAGAATAGTAACTTTTGATTTTTATTGACCGCAGTTAAAGGTATATAAAGTACGTTAAGGTAAAAATAATATTATTATAATATAATGTTACCTTAAAACATGTCCTACCATTTTTGGATTATTAATGGACGTACAAGACAATACCTGGGTTAGACGTTTGTCTTTTTAAATCCATTTGGGTAAGATAATTACATTCATAACTTTTTATTAAAAGTAAAAATAAAAATATCATAAACATTTATTTTTCTTCCAAAACAATTTTATTGGCGATTTTATAATTGATATATTAGACTATAAATAATCATTAGAAATCTAAAACAATTCCCTACATCCGGTTATTTTATTTAAAATTTTTAGACATTAAATAAGTTAATTTAATTATGACATAATAAGTATGCAGTAAATGCTTCCTTAATAATTGATTCAAATAAATGATATTATAAATATGAAAATAAATTTATTTTAACATTTTTATGCCATCCAAGAATTTTATAGATGAATGTGACTTGTTATATTTTAATTAATGAAGGGTTTTATAAATAATTATGTTGGATAGGATTTTTAAAAAAAGTCATGGTATGAATAGTATTAAAATTGGCATAAAAGTGTTTTTAAATCAATCAATATTTTATTAAATGATAAAATAGTCCTAAAAAATTAAAATTCAGCCAAAAGACATATAATATGTTTAAAATGTCATTAATGATCCATTTTGGGTTAATTGGCATTTTATAGTAAATATATTAACCATATAATATGAATATGTAAGAGGACATTTTAAAAGTTAAAAAAGTTAACAAAGGCTTAAATAAGAAATACAAGGATTAAAAAATATTCAAAACTTGTCATATTCTTATTTTATAATTTTATTTCGACTTATATAAAACTTATCTTTGAATTAAACAGTTTTTGTACCTTTTGAAATCGAAAATCATTTATAATAAAATAAAATATCAAACTTTCCTAAATAGCACCTCTTTTCTCTTATAAAAGGTCATCGACTCTAACCAATTAAACACATATATAAAGCCTTTTGGTTCATCCAAACAAGGACCAAACAATCTCCCATGATCCCTATCTTTACTATAAGCCTTAAATAAGGAATAAGGAACTTAAATTAAGCCTTTTGGTTCAAACCAAAGGGAGTTACCCGATTTAAATGTGAAGTCTTCCATCAAGATCTCTTATTTTATTTTACTTCTACACTTCCTATGATGTTATTATTCTTTGTTTACATAAAAAAAATTATCCTAAATATACTAGGTTGTTTTTATGATAATGATTCAAACTAAACTAAAACACACCTACATCTAATGGATACAAAGATACTGTTTCTGTGTACGGCGAATTGTTGCTTCACGAAATGATGATTGTTAAATGGTCTCCTAGCACCTCTCATGGTTTCCATTATAATGGAAATGTATTTATATGTGATATATGTTTTTTTAATATGGTATTTATTCTTCTGTATTTTTCATTTATATCATACTTTTATGTTTTCCATAATGGGTAAATACGATAATTTAATTTGATGAAGTGCGGAAAACTGCCCCCTGAAAGTGATACAACTCTTGAATTCCATACGTGGACCATATAAAGTATGTCGTTACATAAATTATATATGATATTATAGTGGGATTATAATATACATATGTATCATTAATTTTTCATTCCATTAAATATGAAATATAAATGAATGTAGTATTCATGTGTACGTACAATTTACCGTCTCCCTGAACGGTGCATTTCATTTATTGTCTCCAAATGTTATGTTCTATTAAAAATACACACAAATATATATATAATGGATATATATTATATATATGATATCTAATTCATGAATTTCATTATGGAGATAATTTTCGTTTGACAACATGGTCAAATTTTAATTATAAGAATTTCATTTTTGACTCAAGTACCAAATATCCACAAAACAAACATTATTAACCTAAATGATTATGTAATGTTTATAATGTGGTAATAAGTAATATAAAATGAATAATAAACTTGAAAAAGGTTCTCAATCAAATATAAATTATCTTTAGTTTATTCTTCAGGATATAAAAAAATGAACAGGTCAAGTCGGACATGAGGTAAGGGACTTGGTCTCAATCTTTTTTATAGATAGAATTTTACCAAATGACAAAGGGAATGTTTCTTTTTAATGTCCGTTATGAAAATGACCTTCCTACCACCACGAGTGTTATTTGATATTTGGGTTCCTTATAAAGCCATAATATTTTTTAAATGAAAATAAATTCTATATAATCTTTTACATATTTTTTATTGAAAATGGTTTTTGATAACGGATTGGTTATGTCAATATATTTAAATAATATTATCATGATTGATATGTGGAAATGTTATCTTTCCTTTATTTTTTATGTGTTTTGAATATGTTATGGTTCATGGGCATTGCTTAAGTATAGGGGTGGTTCCATGATAAACCTAGGAAGGGTAAGCTCGATATAGATCTCTAATTCATTGGGTATCATGATAGATATAAATGTTAATGTTTCTCCTAAGAGATTTAGGTAATATACTATGATGGGTCTTCCAAATGTAACTCCCTATATATCTGTGAAAGTGAAAATGTATGTATGTTATGGATTCCACAAGTTACCTTTATGATTTATGATTTCCATTTGTTATTCGTAAATCATATGATTTTGTGTGGTAAGTTAAAGACTGACAAGTATAATTTCATTTATTTTTTTTTCTATTTATGGACTAATGTTTTATTTACTTATTTTTTAACCCTTTCTATGATTTTTATGCTCATCCCATTTTTTTGATATGTTTTTCACAGTATATAAGGAAGGGTAAGAGAAAGAAATAATTCAAGAAGATTTTTATCAAGGAAAGAACACTTGTATTCTTTTAAGAGTTTTTCTTTTATGAAAAAAATGGATACTAAGTTGAAGTGTATAATTTGTAATAATTGAGTTATAATGTAATAGTTATAACTTAATTCTCTAAAAATATAAACTTGAAAAGATCCTAAATGTGAATTATTAACTTAATTCATGATTACATAATGATTAAGGCCGGGTAATTATAGTTGGTATCAAATGGCGGTTTAAACTACTTTAGGAGTTAGTATATTGTAAAATTAATATCCATAAATTAATTTATGTTAAGATTGATATGATATAGCATTTACAGATTACCATGTTGCTTTGCCTAAGATATTTTTGTGTTCAGAATGGTTTTTTATAGTGGATACATGGCATCTATGATGGGATCAAATCAGGAGGAAGACAACCTAACAAATCAACAACTTAAGATAGTCAGGATTATAACCCAGTAGTTTTTTGGAGTGATGGCACAGTTGAATTAGGCTATAAAAGGTAGTGGTATCCATCCATGAGATTATCCAAATCAGCCATAGAGGAACATGTCAGTAGTGGATAATTTCATGAGGCAACATCCCCCATCATTCAGTAGATTTTCTAAACCTATGTTATCTAAAAGGAGTATTAAAGCATTAGAAATGATTTTTGATGTCATGGGGTGTCCAGAACATCAAAAGGTTAGTATCATTGTTTAACGTTTTGAAGGTGAAGCCGGTCAGTGGTGGTTGATGGTTAAAAATATTAGGGACAAGGTGGAAATCGATGCTGTTGATTGGGATGAATTCAAAGGAATTATTCTTGAGAAATATTTTCCTAAGGAGGTTCATCATAGGATAAAAAAAAATTCTTGTAATTGAGGTAGGAGGATGGATCGGTGGTTTCTTATGAAGAAAAATTCACTCGATTGGAAAGTTATGCTCCAAATTTCATATGAGATATTGATAGTAAAATCATTTGTTTTTACTCCAGATTCAATCTAAAGTATAAAAGGTATTTAGCTTATCATGAGTTAAAAATTTAGGAGAAACTTGTTCGATGTGCAGAGAAGGTGGAAATGGGTTTCTACATTGATCATGTGTTCTTTGACAAACAACAGAATAAGAGGTCGAGGTGGAAGACGAAAGAAAAGAAATCTTCAAAATAGTATGATGGTAAGAGACGTATGTTTATAGTTTCAGAAAATTTTGGTAAAAATAACTCTGGGGAATATCTTTTGAATTCTGTTAAGTGTTACTAATGTGGTAAAATAGGACATCAGGATTGTAACATCACTAAAAATTATCTGGGTAATAGTACGGAAAAATCTGATTTACAGTTAGTAAAATGTTTTAAGTGCAATGAAATGGGTCATCATGCCAATGAGTATCCAACAAAGAACTAAACTATGGAAAAAATTCCAAAATAAAAGACGAAAGAGGTGGGGAAATAATTTGCAACTACTTTAGTATATGTTGGGAAATATAATGAAGTAGTATTGGGTACACTATTTTTTTAATATTATGCCAATGTGTTGTTTGATTCAGGGTCTATAAATTATTTTATTTCTGAGAAGTTAACTAGTAAATTGGGAATTCCATCTCAATATAAGAATCCTGAACATATGGTAAAAACACCAGGAGGAAATGTTGAGACAAAATGAAATTATAAGAACCTTACTATCCTTATGTGTGGAAATAATCTACCTACAAACCTTATTGTTTTGCCTCTAGTAGAGTATGATATTATTTTGGATATGGATTGGCTTTCCGTTTATCATGCTATGAATGACTAAAGAGCTAAAGAGTTTTCTTTTCTGAAAGAATTTTAGTTTGTGTACAATAATGAACCCATAATATTTATAACATATCTGGAAGCTGAGAAATTAGTAATAGGTGGAAAATAATGTTACCTTGCACATAATGTTGAAAAAAAGGAACTATTCTGATTAATGATGTTCCAGTGGTAAATGAGTATCTTGATGTTTTCCAAATGTGTTTCCTAGTATAATACCTGATCGATAGGATTAATTTACTATTGACTTAGTTCATAATGTTAAACAAATTTCAAAACCCCCTTATCGAGTGGATGAAATTGAACTTTTAGAGTTAAAAAAGAAATTGAAAGAGTTATTAGATAAATGTTTCATTTGACCCAGCACATCACCATGGGGTGCTCCTATCTTTTTTGTTAAAAAAAATATGGTTCAATGAGACTTTGCATTAGTTATAGAGAATTTAATAACAGCACTACTAAGAACAAGTATCTTTATCTTTATATCGATTATTTGTTTGATCATCACTAGGGTGATTAGTATTTTTTTGCAGATTTAATTATGGCTAGGGAACCAAAATTTGAAATTAATGGAAGAAGAAATTCTGAAGACCGTATTTCATAAAAGATATGGCCATTATGAATTTGTATTTATGCCTTTTGGTTTAACCAATGAACCCCATATTTTCATGTATCTTAGGAATATATTGTTCCGTGAGTTCTTGGATATGTTTGTGGTTTTCGTTGTTGAGGATATTTTGGTTTATTCTAAAAGTAAAGAGGAACATTAAATTCATTTAAGGGTTGTCCTGAAAACCTTAAAATAAAAGATACTCTAAGGTAAATTCAGCATGTTTGAGTATTGGTTACAACAAATTTTATTCTTTGGTTACATTGTTTCAAAAAATTTCATAATTTTTGTTCCTCCTAAAACAGAAGTTGTTGTCAAATGGCCAAGAACAACCAATATCACATAGATTCGTAGTTTTCTTGGTTTAAAAGGTTATAACTAGATATTTTTTGAAAAATTTTCACGGTTATCTAGACCAATAACTATGTTAACTCAAAAAGGGGTTAAGTTCATTCAGAAAAAAGTATGTGATGATTGTTTTTAGGAATTGAAAAGAAGATTGGTGAATGCTCTAGTTCCAGCACTGCCTTCTAGAGATGGTGAATTTGTTATCTACAAAGATGCTTCATTGAAAGGACTTGGTTGTGTACAAATACAGAATGATCAGGTAGTTTATTATGCTTCATTTCAGTTGAAACCCCATGAGTTAAATTACCCTACACATGATTTTGAATTATAAAATTTTAGAGGCATCATCTGTATGGAGTAAAATGTGAAATATATATTAAGCACGGAATATTGAAGTGTATATTTACTCAGAAATAATTGGACATGAGATATGGGAGATGACATGAATTAAAAATGGATTATGATTGCATGATCCATTACCATCTGAGAAAGGAAAATAAAGTTGATGATTCTTCGAGTCAGAAAAGTAATGGTACTTTAACCATGTTACATTTAGAACAAGATCCTTTGATATATTATTTTATGAACATTGGAATAGAAGTTTTTGGTGCAGTAAATTCCTCTGTTTTGTTTTAGGTGTTAGTGAAATCATCCCTAATAGACAGAATTAAGAATGCACAGAAATGAGATAGTGAGTTAGAAAAAAAGGTAGAGTTGGTTCAGAATAGTACGTTACTTGAATTTAAAATTTATAAATATTGGGTTTTGAGGTTTGGGAAGAGATTATGTGTTCCTTGTGATCCACAGTTAAAGAAAGAGTTATTATGTGAAGCACATAGTTATCTGTTTTCATTTCATCTTGGAAGTACTAAGATATAAAAAGATCTTCGAGAGTATTACTGGTGGGATGGAATGAAAAGAGACATTTCTGAGTTTACTGTGAAGTGTTTGGATTGTTAGCAGGTTAAAGCAGAGTGGCAGTTAACAAAAGGGATGCTTCAACATTTACCAGTGTCAGAGAGGAAATGGGAAAATATATCCATGGACTTCATTGTGGGACTACCAAAGACATATCGAGGTAATAATGAAATCTGGGTTATTATTGATCGATTGACTAAATCTTCTCATTTACTTTTTATTCGAGATACTTTGTCTCTAGATAAACTTTCTCGGTTGCATGTTAAAGATATAGTTAGGTTGCATGTATTTCCCTTCTATATTGTATTTGATCATTATCCTTGATTTACTTCTAACTTTTGGAAAGGCCTTCAGAAGTAGTTGGGTACTGAATTAAATTTTATTACAAATATTCATCCTCAATCAGATGGAAAGTCAGAATGAAAAATTTAGAAAATAGAAGATATGCTACATGCTTTTTCCGGGGATTACCAGGGAAGTTGGGACCGGCATCTTTCTTTTGTAGAATTTTATTCTAATAATATTTTTCATTCTAGGGTAAACATGGAACCATTTGTGGCGTTGTATGGAAAGAGACGTCGAACTCAATATTTTTTGGATGAAGTTGGATAAAGGAAACTGATCAGATCAGAATTGGTATAAGAGATAGTAGAGAAAGTTCAATTGATTCAAAAGTACCTGAGAATAGCTCAGAACAGGCAAAAACGGGATGTAGATAAGAGGAGGAATGATCTTTATTTTGAGATAGGTGATCACGTCTTTCTAAAAGTCACTTCATGGAAAAGTGTGATGTGTTTTGGAAAGAATGGAAAATTGAGTATGAGGTTCATTGGACCCTATGAAATCCAAGAGAATGTTGGATCTGTTGCCTAAAAAGTGTCTTTACCTCCAATTTTATCCAGGGCACACAATGTTTTTCATGTTCTAATGTTGAGATAACACATTTCGGATCCATATCATGTTTTGAGTCCAAAGGTAGTTCAGTTGAAAGAGAATCTATTTTATAAGGAACAACCAATACATATTCTTGAACAAAGAGAGAAAGTTTTGAGAAAGAAGGTAATTCGTCAGGTAATGGTTTTTTAGAAAAATCGCATGGTAGGAGAGGCATTGTGGGAATCTAAAAATGCTATGAATAAAAAATACCCTTATTTATTTGATATGTGAATAAAATTGTGAGAATGCAATTTTCAAAAGGAGGGAAGGATGTAACTTCCTAGGTAAATATAGAGTAAGACATTTTCATGTTTATTAATATTTGTGATTAATATATTAATTTTACATTATAGGGGATTTTATGTTCGATGGAGCACTTGACACTTATCAATGGGTTTCTCTGTAATCTCATGTTGCACAGAAGGCTAGTCATAAATAATAATAATATAATATTATTTTAAATGGTAGTTAGCACCTAGCCTTTGTAGTGGTGAGAATGAACAGATCTAACAATAATATTATTATACTTTTTTTTAAATGTGTTTACATTTTTTCAATAAAAGTTAGAGGTTTAAAATGTGAATGAATCCAATTTTAAGCACAAACACATGAATATTCATTAAAAGGCCGATTTAACACCTTTTGATGGAGAACCATTTTTAAATCTTGTTTTTGTCATTTTTATATGTTCTATTTGACATAATAAATTTCTTCTTTAGAATCAAGACATAAAAATTTTCTTTGGATGAAATTTTGGTATTTTTCTGATAAAGTTCATGTTTTATGAATAGTAATAAATACTACATTTTAATTCAAAAAAACCATTTAATCCCATTTATTTATATAGTTATATTATTCTTATTAAGGGATTTAAAGAGTAAATGGAAAATATTTTTACCATTTAATACAATTTTGGTTATTGGTAGTAATTTCATATTGAAAGTGGACGCAAACAAGTGTCCATCTTTTAATAGTTATTGTTTCTAAAAACATGTTTTTGGTTTTGACAACAAAAATTAAATTAAAATTAATTAATAAATCATATATATTTTTTTTTGGTAAAATAGACATCATTTTTTAATTTGGAATATAAAAATTATCTTTGGGTGATTTTTTTGTATTTTTTCTAGAAGCATTCAGTTTTTGATTAACAGTGAAAAAACAATACATTGTTGTTAAAAAAAGACTTTATCATTCAAAAGAAATTTTAACACTTTTGTGAATTCAATTTCAAAAATATGACATACATGGTTGTAATCAGTAAGTAAAATGTTATTCAATTAGATGAAACTAATTTTTGGTGAATAGAAACTTTTGACTTTTATTTACCACAATTAAAGGTAAATAGAGCAATTCAAGGTAAAAATAATATTATAATAAAATAAATGTACCTTTAAACATGTCCTGTACTTTTTTGATGAGTAATGTCTGACCAATACAATCCTCGGGTTAGACTTTTGGCCTTTTAAAGCCATTTTGGTAAGATAATGACATTAATAACGTTTTATTTCAAGTAAAAATAAAAATATCATAAACATGTATTTTTTTTGCCAAAAAAATTTTAATGTGGGGTTATATAATTGATATCATTGACTATAAATAGTAATTATAATTCTAAACATATTTCCTACATTATGGTATTTTATTTATAATTTTTAGATATTAAATAAATAAATTTAATTACGACATAATAAATATGCAGTAATTGATTCATTAATAAAGAATTCAAATAAATGTTATTATAAATATGAAAATAAATTTATTTTGAACCATTTTATTCCATCCACGAATTTTATAGACAATTATGAATTGTTTTATTTTATTTAATGATGGTTATTTGAAATAATCATGTTGGTTTGTATTTTTAAAAAAATTCTTGATATGAATAGTATTAAAATTAACATAAAGGTTTTCTTAAATAAATCAATATTTTATTAAAAGAAACAATATTCTTAAAAATATAAAATGCGGCCAAATGATGTATATGATGTTAAAAATTTCATTAATGATCCATATTTGGTGTCTTTTCATTTTATTTTAAATATATTAACCAAATAGTATGAATATATAAGAGGACATAATAAAAGTTAAATAAGTTAACAAAGGTTTAAATAAGAATGATAAAGATTAAAAAATATCCCAAACCTATCCAATTATTATTAAATGAAATTATTAGGACTTATGTTCACCTTATATTCTAATTAAATAAGTTTTGGTCTTTTTGAAACTTAAATAAAGTTTATAATAAATTAAAATTTTCAAAATTTCCTAAAGAGACCCTCCTCATCCTTATAAAATGTCATCACCTCAAACCCATTAAACACGCCTCTCAATCCAATAGTCTCTTCCAAAATCTACCCAAATATTCTCCTAGTATCCCTTTAGTCCTCTTAGAAACCTTACCTTAGGTATAAGGCACTTCAAGGAAGCCTTTTGGTTCAATCTAAAGTGAGTTACCCAATTTAAAGGTAACATATTCCCACAAGTTCTCTTATTTTATTTTACTTTTCACACCCTATGTTCTTATTATTCTTTGTTTACATAACAAAACTAGTTTCCTCAATATAATATGTATTTTTTATGATAATTATTCAAACTACACATACAGACACCTCGATTTAATGGATATGAACATATTGTTTCTGTGTATGGTGAATTGCTGCCTCAGGAAATGATGATTGTTCGATTATCTCCTACCACCTATCATGGTGGCCATTATGATGGACCTATATTTATATGTGATATATATTATATTTATATTGTCTCTATAAATCTTTATTTTTTTATATAATACCTTTATGGTTTCCATAATTGGTAAATACGATAATTTAATTTGAGGAAGTGCGAACAACCACCCCCTCAAAGTGATATGACTCGTTAATGAAATACCTGAAACATATAAAGGATAGAGTTACAAAAATTATATATTATAACACACTACAATTATAATATACTTATGTATCATTAGGTTTTTATTCCAATAATAACGAAATAGAAATGAAAGTAGCGTTCATGCGTACGTATGACTTATCATCTCCATGAAAGGTGCATTTAATTTATAATCTCCAAATGTTATGTACTAATATATATATATATATATACTAGATATATATGATATCTATGATATCTAATTCATTAATATCATTTTGTATATAATGGAATTTTGACCACATGGACCACTTTTAATTATAAGAACTTCAGTTTTGACTCAAGTACCAAATATCGACAAAACGACTGTTATTAACTTAAATGATTATGAAATGTTTATAACATGGTATTATGTAATATAAAAAGAATAATTAATGTAACATCCCAGTTCCGGATGCAACATAGAGTCTCCCCGTACCCGGTTGGTCACATGTCCTCAAGCGCCTTTCCCCAAATTTCAGTGACTGCAGACTAGCAGTGAGGGCCTTGGGTGTGATAGTGGGGAAACTATGCCCTCATTGGCAGAGTACACAGCAGAAGTAAACAAAACATTCAATAACAGAAGCAGTAAATATCCAAAAACAATAAACAATGGAATACTAAAATAGAAAACACTAGAGAACATATGTATATGATAAAATATGCATGATACATATCTAGGAAAGTAGCCAAACATGTCACAATGCTGGAAATACAAACAGTTCCAAAACAAGTACAAAAGAAAAGGTAAAAATCTCCTCAGCATCGTAAGCCTATGCTTGGTCCGATGCTCTCCTGCTCCAAAGAAATAAAGTACCAGAAGTCGAAGGGTGCTTTCCCTTGTCTATACCTGCAACAGTATAGTCTGTTTGGGACCAAAATCATGATCCAAATAGGGTGTGAGACTAAATATTAGTAGGAAACCACACAATGATCTGTGGAAAATAGTCAGTGAGCATATGGAAGGTAATAGTATAGTAAGCAGTAAACAGTACAGAAAACAATAGGCAATAATCAGTAAGAAGAAACAAGATGATATACAACCGTAATCAATCCACATAACAACAAGAAGAAATGACGCAAACAACTAAGCACAACATGAACCCCTATGGGAAGTACTCTTAGCCAACCCCTCTGGTCCTATCCAAGAAATACCAACAACCCTCTGGGCAGTACACTCAGCCAAACACCTCTGGTTTAGTCATACAGAATTATAATACTCTCTGGGGAAGATGAATCGGTCAGTTCCCCCTTATAGTCTAGGGTAGTCATGGACTCTCTGAGGAATATCACACGGTCTAACCCTCTTATAGCCCCAAGCTCTAGAAACTCTCTGAGGAGCTAACTCGGTAAATCCACCTATAGTCTCAGGTATATCACAAACTCTCTAAGGAAGCTCACTCATTCAATTCCTTCTCTATCCTGGAAAGTATTTAAAAAAATTAAAAAGAAGTAAAGACCCTCTGAGGAATCTCACTCTGTCTACCCACCTGTAGTTTGTAATATCCAAGACTCTCTAGGAAGATCGCTCGGTCTATCCCATGTAGTCTATAATTTCTAAGATTCTATGAGGATGCTCACCCAGTTTACCCTCCTATAGTCTATAATAGATAAGATTATTTGGGAAGCTCAATCGGTTTATCCCTTATAGACTATTGCACCAAGTTCTCATGGTCCCATGCCAGTTAGTACATAATAATTCTATAATGACAAAGTGCACCTATAGAGCTACAAGGCAAAACATTCTATAGAACAATGAGCATGTCATGAATATCACTCCATCCTATGGTCACAAGGCATGGAAGGCTGGTATAATGGTCAAAGGCTAACAAGAACAATGCATGGGAGAAAAATCAAAGCACACCAATTATCTTCAAACAAGATCAAATCACCTCTACAGAATCATACAAGAAAGGCCGGAAAACAGCATGGGCAAAAAGGTAAACACGCAATACCCGGTTCACGGGTATTAGTGGAAATTTGCACATAAAACTTAAAGACATTGAAAGGTAAGGCACAGACCACCTACCTTGATTCTAGGAGATCAATATACTAGAACCACGAGGGTTGATTCTCCTTAGAATGTCGTATATCTACAAAAACGAACAAAATTCTCAACCCACAATATCTTGAGAAAGAGGGAAAATCATGGAATGAAACTCAAGAAGAAGGAAGAGCTCACCGCGGATGTTCCAATGCAATTGACAATAGTAGAATTGGAAGACAGACTGAGGCTCGGGGGCTAAGAGGGTGTTCACAGCCGTACGTCCTTTCTTGGTCAAAGAACCTGGATAAGAAGGTGTTTCTGTCGATGAGGCGCGACCCCAGTCCGTTTAATGAAAAAAAAACTACACGGCGTGAAATTATTGGGTACATGGAATGTACATATATTTTCCTTACTCAACTTTAAATGGACACCACATCTCCCCTACACACTGTGTGTGTGGCTCGGACACGGCCAGCACACGGCCTGGCGCAGAAACAAGGTACACAGCGTGTACTTATATAGTACACGGCATGTACTTTGAAAATTTCCAGATATTCCTCTTTTCTAAAAAATGACCAGAAAAGGAAAAACATACCTGTAATGAAGATGCATGTTCTTACAAACTTCCCCCCTTAACGAAATTCGTCCCCGAATCTCCCTAGCGAGGCGTATAAGAAGAAACCCCGAACAGCTCCGACCACTGCAATCGTACATCGGCCTCCCTCTCCCAGGTCTCGTCCTATACTTTCCTGTACTACCATAGCACCCGTACCAGAGGAACAGACCGGCCATGGAGAACCTTCATACTGCGATCGACAATCCGTATAGGATGATCCTCAAACGATGCACCCACTTCGAGCTCAACCTCCTCGAGTTGAAAGACATGAGATGAGTCTAAAAATTAACGTCGGAGCTGAGAGATGTGGAAGACGTCGTGCATAGCCCGGTACCTCTGAGGTAACTTCAACCGATAGGCAACCGGCCCAACTTTCTCCAACACCTCAAACGGACCGACGTATCGTGGTGAAAGCTTACCCTATCTCTGAATCCTCTTGTGCCCCATCCTCGGTGCGACACGCAGGAAAAACTGATCCCCAACCATGAACTTCAGAGGTCATCTCCGTTAATCAGCATAAGACTTCTGTCCAGACTGTGCTGTAGCCATCCTATTATGAATCAACTCTATCTACTATGAGGTCTCCTGAACAAGACGAGGTCCCAGCAAAGCTGCCTCTCCTTCCTCCTGCCAACACAAAGGTGATCGGAAGGGCCTACCTTAAAAATCTCCGTAAGGTGCCATCTGAATAGTCACCTGAAAACTGTTGTTATAGGAAAACTACACAAGAGGAATATCCTTCTCCCATGATCCGCCAAAGTCTAGAAAGAAATCTCAGAGAATATCCTCAAGCACCTAGATCATACGCTCAGACTGGCCATCTGTCTGGGGATGGTATGTTGTACTCAAAAGTACCTGTGTACACAAAGCCTTTTGAAGCCCCTTCCATAATCAAGAAGTAAAATGTGCATCCCTGTCTAAAATAATAGAGTGTGGAACCCCATGCAAACGTACAATATCTCAGATGTACAACCACCCCAGCTCATCAATACTGAAGGTCTCCTTGATCAGAAAGAAGTGAGCAACATTCGTAAGCCTATCGACGACAACCCAAACAACATCACTCTCTTGAGGTGACCTCAGTAACCTAGTCACGAATTCTATCCCGACATCATTACACTTCCACTTGAGAATGGGTAACTGCTATAAAAGCCTTGATGGTCACTAATGCTCCGCTTTCACCTGCTGACAAATAGAACATCTCATGACGAACCCAACAACATCTCTCTTCATACCTAGCCACCAGTACTGGTGGTGTAGATCACGATACATCTTGGTGACGCCGTGATGAAATACCCAAACTGAGGAATGAAAATCCCGCATCAGCTCGTCGCATATTTCTACGGGCACCCATACGCATCCCTGGAAATGCAAGATCTCACCCTCACCCACTTTCCATCCTGGAAGAGGGTCCTCTCCTGACACACTCTCCCGCAGGACTAGGCCTTCTGAGCCTGATAGCTTCCTCATCCGTAGCCGATCAAGAAGAGTAGAGGTAACATCTACAGATGATTGAAAGGTCTACCCTTGTCTGTCGTGAAAATCCAAATGCATCTTAGTGAACAAACCATAAGCTGCCACTCACTTCCGGCCTCCTGAACTGCCTGAATCTGAGTTCTCCTGCTCAACGCATCAGCCACTACATTGCCCTTGCCCAGTGTATAGGAATGTTCAAAGTCAAAAGACTGAAGATACTCGACCCACCTGTGTTGTCTCATATTCAGATCATGCTGAGTGAATATGTACTTGAGACTCTTGTGGTCGGTGAAAACCAAAATGTGATCTCCCAGAAGGTAATGTCTCCAACAGCGTAAGGCATGAACAACAACTACCAACTCCAGATTGTGCGTCGGGTAGTTCATCTTGTGTGGCCTCAACTGCCGAGACCCGTACGCAATGATTCTATCTCCCTGCATAAGCACAGCTCCCAGCCCGATACCTGAAGCATCGAAGTAGACTGTATAGTTCTTGCCTGACTCTAGAAAGACTAGTATCAGTGTTGATGTCAACCTCTCTTTCAGCTCCCGAAAGGCTCTCTCACAAGAATATAACCATACGAACTTTACACCTTTCTTGGTCAGACCTATCAGCGGTGCTGCAAGGAATGAAAAGTCCTATATGAAATGCCTAAAGTATCCATCCTGCCCTAGAAAACACCACACCTCAAAGATTTTCTTCGGCTGCACCCAGTAAACTATAGCTCTCACCTTCTCTGGGTCTACTGATACTCCTGTCCTTGAGATTCCGTGACCCAAGAAGTGAATCTGATCCATCCAAAAGTGTCATTTTGATAGATTAGTATATAAATTATTCTCTCTTAGTGTAATAAGAATGATCTCATGATGGGTATCATGGTCGTGTTGAGTGTGAGAGTACACCAAGATGTCGTCCAAGAAAACCACAATGAAGGAATTCTTGTATGGATGGAACACTTGGTTCATCAGTGCTACGAAAACTGTTGGCGCATTCGTGAGGCCGAATGGCATGAAAGTGTACTCGTATATACCATACATTCTCTTGAAGGCTGTAAGGGTATATCTGATGGTCTAACGCGAAACTGATGATAATAAGACCTCAAATCGATCTTCGAGAACACTCAGGATCCTCAAAGATGATCAAAGAGGTCATCGATCCTCGGAAAGGGATATTGGTTCTTAACCGGCAACTGGTTCAACTTCCGATAATCCACACAATGCCTAAGTGTGCCGCCTTCCTTCTTTTCAAATAGGATAGGAAAACCCCAAGGAGAAGTAATGGGGCGGATGAAACCCTTTTCATGAAAATCCACCAACTACTTCTTGAGCTCCTGCAACTCAGGTGTAGCCATCCTATAAGGAGGAATGGACACCGGTGACACTCCTAGAACGAGCTCAATTGAGAAATATAGCTCATGCTCTAGAGGTAAACCTGAAAATTCCTCTGGAAAGACATCCCTGAAACGATCCACCACTGGAGGAAAGTCTAACTGTGAAGTCCTCTGGTCATCCAGATAAAGACTGGCAATCTGTTCTATAACTCCTCCTAGACCATGATGCTATAGTCCATCTCTACCCACATAGACATCCCACTCACCTATATGAAGAAAGGATCCGCCATCTGGTGATATGAAACTCACCCTACGATGATTGCAATCGAAGACTGCCTGGAAGGGAACTAAACAGTTCATACCGAGTATGACATCATATCCTGTCAACTCTAGGATAGAGAGGTCCCATAAAATGTGACACCCTGCAACCTCAAGAGGGAACTATCTGCACTAACATACGCTAGAGTTCATCATTCCCAACGGTGTGTCAAGAGTCAACAAGTTGGCAGACAAAAAGATACAGAGCCCAAGGCTCTCCAAAATAACAATAGAGATAAAACTATTTGAACCACCAGTATCAAAAAGAGATGAAGATAAAACTGATGCTACTAAGATCGTACCTCAAAATGTGGAAGGTCTGAGATCTTTCTACTGATGGGTCTACTCCATAGTGAATGTTTGGCCAGTACCGCAGCCCTGTGTCCCTTGCTAACCACTCTGAACTGATCCACTCTGTTGTTGCTGGTAGCCTGGTGATTGACCACCATGGACATGACCTCCACCTCAGACTAGATGGCCGGAAGAACTCCAGTTCCCAGACTGGTGAGCAAATGGTGATACATCTCCTATACACGGGGTCATCGAAGAACCCCTTCCACCAGAAAAAGGCGAGAAGATCTGAAAAAATGCTAAAGATGGCCCATCTTGCCGCAAGATCGGTACTCCATCGGGTCTCTCTAACACTGAGGCCGTGTATGCCTGCTCCTCCCACATTGTTAGCATAATACCTGGCTGCTTGAAGATGCATTCCTCCTACCCTGATCTCCTCGACCAGACTCCCTACGGTTCTTCCTTCTATCAGTAGGAGGAACACTGACTCTGGATGTCAAACCGCTCTGGCTCACAGCTCCAGAATATCTCAGATTACGCTCAGTGATCATCACCTGGTTGATGTTAGAGGATATCAAAGTCAACCTGAAGATATTCACCTAGGAATGGATCTCCTGCCCGAGACCATCATAAAACTTCCTAGCAAGGAACAACTCATCACCTGCTATAATCGGAGTGAAGCATTGCAACTCGGTAAAATGAGACGAGTAATACATAACAGAAAGCATACCCTGCTAGAGACTCATAAACTCCCAGGCTCGATCAGCCCTCAAGGTCTCTAGGTTTAAGTAATCATAGATGATGTGCCAAAACTCATCCCAAGTCAAACTCGGTTGGCGCCCTAACTACGAGATCACCTCCCACCACCTCTTGGCAGTGTCTGAGAGCTTATAAGTAGATATATTCACCCTTTTCTTTGGAGGTATCTCCAGATGCTCGAAGATCGTCAGTGTGGCCTCTAACCACGACTCTGAAGCCTGGGGTCCTCCATCCCCTGAGAAAGTAGGAGGATGCTACTGCTGGAAAACCCACGTCAACTCAACCATCGATGGGGTAGGAGGAGACTCTCCCTGAAAGGTCTACATAAGCCTCAGGAAGTCTTCCATAAACTACGCATCAGCGCCTTTAATGGGTAGAATTGATGGTGCCAAGGCTGGCACAGCAGAAAGAACTATAGGAGGTCCCTGATCGGCCATATCCTATGTCTGATCACTGTCTAGCAGCTGACGTACAACCGGAGGACGTCTCAGAGGCATAAATCTTGAATGATCAAACACACACATTAGATCAGGATTATCAAAGACTAAGAACTCAAGAGTACAAAACAGGAGTAGGAGGATGAAACCTTCATGTTTTACAAAACATGACTACATGAAATGAATAAAAACTACACGGTGTGTTCCTTAAGGCCATACACATGGGTGTTTACTTTAGCCACAACTGGTCGTGTAACACACCAGACCACATGGTGTGTTGTCCTCACACACGGCATGTACTTTTACTTAATTCCCCTACCCAAGCTTCTTTACACGGCTAAATCACACGGTCCTCTTAACCCTATACTAGACGGTGTGATGACTAAGGACACAACATATACTAGACAAGGATTAGGTGACCCGTGTTGTTAGTTACACGGCCGGCTACACGGCTGACCCTTACACGGCATGTTCGAAACAAACACAACATGTATAAGAGAGATAACACCAACCCATGTTGTTCGTGACCTGGTCGGGAACCTAAAAAGGACTACACGATGTGTTTGTACCAAACACAGTGTGTACTAAACGAGCTTCCTCGACCCGTCTTGTTAGTGACACGAACGGGTACATGACTCCTTACTACATGGCGTGTAACGACCGTACATGGCGTGTTACTGAAAACTTTTTCACCACTCCATGTATCTGCTCACACAGTCAGTGAAATAGTTTAAAACAACAGGGCATGTTGTCATGTACACACCGTGTATTCTGGGTTTTTCTAGGTAGTAGCTCAAAAACTACACCGAGGCCCAAAAAACACTGAAAAAAACATGGAGGTGCCAAATTTCGATATGTTAGGGCCCATACTCCCCGCGAATCAATTCTTGGAATCTCCTACATATCATATACAAGGGAAAAAAGTCAATTATCCACCAAGTTCTGATTCATGAGGGCCCATAAAACCTCAAGAACCAAGACTTTGCATTCATTTAAGTAAAGTACAATACAACCAATTCCTCTATCAAACTGTAGGGATTATATCAAAGCATCTATCACAACATCATACATAATTTGCACAAATTCTATCACAAAAACATGGAATCATTAATGCACCCTAGATGGAATGGCAAGAATGCATGACATCTGATTTCTAACAAGTGCCTATATGATGCATGAGACGACATACCCTCATCTCATCAGGTTGCGACAAAGATAGAATCACAATAGCAACAACAATAAAAACACAAGACATGTGAATCACTCTAGGTGAAATCATATCAAATGAAAAATCTCAAAACCAGAAAACTACAATAAACATGGTTGATTGGATTTTCGCTGTACACGGGTTAGCTACTCCTGGGAAAAGCTTATTACCAAGTACCGAATCCATCCTATCCCTGGATAAATGCTCCAAACAGTAAATCAACTGAAAATAATTCCTCTGATACAACTTTGTAATGTCCCAGTTCCTGAAGCCATCTAGAGTCGCCCCGTACCTGGTTGGTCACATGGCCTCATGCTCATTCCCCCAAATGCCTAAGGCTGAAGACTAGCAGTGAGGGCCTTTGGTGTGATAGTGGAGAAACTATTCTTTCATTGGCAGGGTACACAACGGAAGTAAACAAAACATAAAATAGCAGAAGCAATATATATCCAACAACAATTCACAGTGTAAGACTAAAATAGTAAACACCGGAGAACATATGTATATAAGAAATGATGCATGATACATATCTTGGAAAGAATGCAAACAGGTCACAATGCTAGAAATACAAAGAGTACCAAAACAAGTACAAAAGAAAAGGTAAATAGCTCCTCAGCATCGCAAGCCTAATCTTGGTCCCATGCTCTCCTACTCCAATGAAATCAAGTACCAGAAGTCGAAGGGTGATTACCCTTGTCTATACCTGCAAAAACTTAGTCGGTTTAGGCCCAAAATCATGACCCAAACAGGGTGTGAGACTAAATCCTAGTAGGCACCCACCTGAAGATCTATGCCTAACAGTCAGTGAGCATATGGCATGTGATAGTATTGTAAGAATTAAATTGTACAATAAACAGTAGGCATTGATCAGTAAGTAGTAACAAGATGATATACAATAGTAATCAATCCACAGAACAACAAGCAGCAATGAAGCAAACAACTAACCACAACAGGAACCCCTCTGAGAAGTACTCACAGCCAACCCCTCAGGTCCTATCCATGAAATACAAACAACCCTCTGGGCATTTCACTCTGCCTAACCCCTCTGGTTTAGTCATACAAAATTATTAGACTCTCTGTGGAAGATCACTCGATTAATTCCCCTTATAGTATAGGGTAGTCACAGTCTATCTAAGGAAGATCATGCTATCTAACCCTCTTATAGCCCCAAGGTCTAGAAACTCTCTGAGGAGCTCACTCGGATAGTCCTCCTATTGTCTCAGGTCTATCGCAGACTCTCTACAAAAGCTCACTCAGTCAATTTCTTCTCTAGCATGGAACGGTTTTAAAGAAATTCAAACAAAGTAATGACTCTCAGAGGAAGATCACTCGGTCTACCCTCATGCAGTCTGTAACATCCAAGAAACTCTGGGAAGATCACTCGGTCTATCCCCTGTAGTCTATAATGTCCAAGACTCTTTGAGGAAGCTCACTCAGTCTACCCTCTTGTAGTCTATAATATCCAAGACTCTCTGGGAAGCTCACTCGGTCTATCCCTTATAGTCTATCACACTAGGTTCTCACGGTCTCATGCCAGTCAGTGCATAATAATGATATAAGGGAAAAGTACACCTATAGAGTTACTCAGACAACCATTCTATAGAACAGCGATCATGTCATGAAAATGACTCCATCATACGGTCACAAGTCATGGAAGGCAGGTATAATGTTCAAATGATAACAAGGCCCAAAGGCCGTAACAAGAAAAAGGCATTGGAAAAACATCCAAGCACAAAAATTATCTTCAAACAAGATCAAATTACCTCTACACTAGAATAAATGTAAGGTAGGAAAACAATAGGGGAAAAATGGTAAACACGCAATACCTGTTTCACAGGTATTGGTGTAAATTTTCACATAAAACTCAAAGACTTTAAAAGTTAAGGCACAAAACACCTACCTTGATGCTAAGAGATCAATATACTATAACCATGAGGCTTGATTTCCCTTAGAAATTCATAGCTTTATGAAAACGCACACAACGATCAAACCATGATATCTTGAGAAAGAGGGAAAATCATGGAATGAAACTCAAGAAGAAGGAATAGCTCACCGCTACGTTTCCAACACAATAGATGGCGGTCGATTCAGAAAATAGATGGAGGCTCAGGGGGCTCGGAGGGTGTTCGTGGCCATACGGGCACTCTCAGTCAATGAACCTGGAGAAGAAGGTTTTTTTGTCAATGAGGCGCCACTCGAGTCCGTTTAATGAACAAAAAGAAACTGCACAGCGTGTACTTATTGGGTACACTATGTGTACATAGCTTTTCCATACTCCACTTTATGCAGCCTCCACATCACCCCTACACACCATGTGTGTGGCCTAGACACGGCCAACACACTTCCTGGTGTGACAACAACGTCTAAAGCATATACTTATAAAGTACATGACATGTACTTATAAAGTACACAATGTGTACTTTGAAAATTTCCAGATTTTCCACTTTTCTAAAAACGACCAGAAAATGAAAAAAAATATCTGAAATGAAGATCTGGGTTCTTACAATAATCTTGTGAAAGGTTCTTAATAAATTTTAAATTAACATTATATTATTATTAAAGATATTAAACAACGAATGAGTCAAGTTAGACATGAGGTAAGGGACTTCATCACAAACCTTTTTTCATTGGGGCATATTTTGATTTATACATGACTTTCTTTTATATGGTGTGTAAACCCATTTGTCTTTCATTTCATTAAAATTTAACCTTTTTATATGTATTGTTTTACTAAATGAAAAATGGAATGTTTCTTTTTAATGTCCGGGAAGACAATGACTTTTCAGCCGTGAGCATTATTTGATATTTGGCTTTCTTAACAAGCCGTAATGTTTTTAAAAGGAAAATAAATACGATATAATGTTTTATGTATTTTGGTATTGAAAATGGTTTTGATAATGGATTTGTTATGTCAATATATTTGAATGATATATTCTTATTGAAATTTGGAAATTTTATCTTTCCTTTATGTTGGTTTTATGTGTTATTAATATGTTATAGTTACTAGGCATTGTTTACATATACTGGTGGTTCTGTGATAATACTAGGGTGGGTGAGCCAGAGATATCTCTTCAATGCATTGGGTAACATGAGGGAATTAAATGTTAATGTTTATTCGAATAGATTTATGGAATATATTTTGATGGGTATTCCAAATGTAACTCCCTACGTAGCTGTGAATGCTACAACGTAAGTATGTTATGGATGCCACAAGTTTATTTAATGATATATGATTTCCATTTATTATTAATAAATATTTTTATTTTGTGTGGTACATTAAATATTGAAAAGTATGATTTAATTTATTTGAATTTATATGGACTAATGTGTTATTTCCTTGTTTTATAACCCTTACTGAGATTTTTATGCTCCTCCCAAGTTTTTAAATTGTTTTTCATAGTATATAAGGAAGGGTAAGAGAAAGGAAGAATTCAAGAAGATTTTTATCAACAAAATAACTCTTTTTTTTTCTTTTAAGAGTTTTTACTTTATTAAAAAAATGGATATAGAGTAGAATTTTCTACTTTGTAATAATAGAGATGTAATGTAATAGTTATGGCCTAATTCTGTAAAACTCTAAACCTGAAAAGATGTTGAATGTGAATTATTAACTTAATTCAAGATTATGTAATGTTTAAGGTTGTATCCTTATACTAAAACCATGAATGAGTCACATTTATACCAAAATAAGGCTTCTAGGATTCATTTATATAATTTTGGAAGTGATTTTTAGAAGGGAAATGATGTTCCAAAAGTATTTGGACGGGTGAAGTAGTGGGGAGAGTGATTTCCCTTCTAGAGTCGAGGATGAGTGTCACTCTTGTAAATAATAAAAAGTATCTAATATTGGGAGCTCCCCCTTACCTTAGTAGCACAAAAATTAAATACTAATAAAGGAGTTGATTTTTTCTACTGAGCCACACATCCACCATAAAAAAATAAAATTTGTAAATATTTATATCCTTAACTCATAAATATCATTTTTTCCATTTTGGGTTTTCAATAAGATAATATGATTTATGTCCTACATAATCCATCCATGCCAGATAAATTAAATTGATACGTATTAGGAAATTTAGAACCATTGATATTAAATAGTCAATCAAAATTATTAAAAAAAATCCCATGTTTGTGGGGAATTAATTTTTTAGAAGCACATGTTAAGTGTAATAATAATGCTATAACCTTAACCATGACAACAATGTTTTTATAGTTCAGGGGTATAAATGTTAATTATAAAATACCAATTGGTCTATGAATGGACCATATTTCATACTTATTAAATTTTAAAAATTAATTTAGAGGATATATCCTTTTTATTAATTTGAAATCATTTAAGAAAATATCATTTATTATAAAATATCTTTAATTTATATTAGGAAATTTTTATTTAAATATAAATTTAAAAAATATAAATACAATAATGGAATTAAAATATATTATGTTCACAAATATGTATCATGATATATTCATCTAAAAAATTAATAGAACACAAAATTTCATTCTATTTACCTCAAATTTAATACTTTTATTATCATTTATTTTAATTAATTATTAACGAACTAATCCATGTTTCAGCATTTCATAATAACATTATAAAATCATAACATTTATAAATAATAAATACAAATTATTATGAAAAAAATTCATTTATCTTTCAATATATTATTTATAACAGAACCTTTGTAGTTTTTAAATATCCCAAAAGGTGTACCTTAAGTAATAGAAAGAAAGGAATAATTTAGTTTGAATTCTTCTTTGAAAAAAAAATTTTATGGGTCACTATCATTCAAATGTGTCCCATAAAATAATGTACTCTGAGAATTTGGTCGTAAGGATCGAAATATTTCAAGATGACGGGTTATAAACACATATAACACATTAAATTAATCACTATATTAAAAAAATATGTTTAACAGAGCAGATAATATAATTTTTGGTGATCCAAATATTGAATCTATTTTTCCTAATTTAAATAACATAAGTGTCAAAATTTAATTTAAAATTAATCTTGCAGACAGGAAGAGAAAGAGTGTTTTTAGTGTGAAACATATCGAAATGTCATAAGGTTTTCACCGAAAAAATAAATATGAGAATGTTTTAATAACCTAAATAGGATTAATATATGTATAATTGAACTAATTTTACATTAAAATCAATTTAGAATATAATTTTAAATAACGAATTATTTAAAAAATGGTTGTTTTTAATTTAGTATTTTTCACTATTCACAAAAATGAAACTTCATAGAGAATAGAATAAATTTTCCATAAGATAATTTTTGTATTAATATATAAAAAATTAATTATATTTATTAATAGAATTTTTTTCATATTTTCTATAATTATTTTGAAAATAATTTCTCCATAAAAAGGTAACAAGATTATTTCTTAAACAAATTTGGGTTTTAAGAGTAAATTTGAATTTATTAAAGTCCATTTTTAAGAAAACATAGAGTATGATTACTAAAAATTAGATTTAATAATTTGAAAATAAATTTCAATAATATAATACAAGAAGAGTTACTTTTTATTTTAATTTTATAAATCTCAGTTCTGCACAATTAAATAGTTTTCTAGAAAAATACTCCTCTTTTAATTTTAAAATTGTTATTTTTTTATTTTTTATTAAATAGTTACTAAAGAATTATTTATATATACATGTGTAAAACATATTCACAAAATTTATTTAGTCATATCTATATCGTATATGTCAATGGATATGTGGTAACTATCCTATTAACTAAGAATAATAATTATATTATATTTTTGATTGGTAAAATTCTTCATTATGTGTAACACATTCTATTAAAGAAACTCGTTAATTCTTGTATATTATGATAAACTGAGTGATTTAGGTAATAAAATAATAAACATAGTGTTTAATTTCCTCTAAAATATACAATATAATTTTCTACTTTTAAAATCCCAGGGTGTTACGTCCTATCACCTTTAATGAATTATATACTTGCAATTTTAACTTTATATTGGTAGTAAAAGGTTGGACATTTTGAAATACTTTTGTTATAAACCCATATTGAAAAACAGTTAATAAAAAATATTCTTAATAATTGATAATGTGTTGTACAATTTACATATGGAATAAAACATAACTAGGATACCAAATAGAAGAAAAATACATGGGATTGGGGAAAAATGTAAATAATTATAGAGAGAGGTTTAGGTCATTGATCACATGAATGATAATGATCAATGTAATGTTAGGTTCCTAAAAAAATAAATAATTTATGATCAAAAAGTCCATTGGTTCATCATAACTGATGTCACTATGATGATTTTTTATGATCATTTTACTATAGTTAAAGAATTATCTTAACATATAGAGACAGATAATTTGGATACATACATAAAGGTGATGAGTATAATTTCATTATTTAATGAATTTCCACTAAAGTATTATATTTTTCCTAAAATTATAAATATTCAAGATGAAAATTTTTAGGTCTAAAAAACAAGAATAAAATTTTAATGAAAACGTAACCATAAATGGGATAAAATACTTACACTTATATTTCAAAATTAACCAAAATGAAAATGGTTTGAAAATAGTAATAAAATTAAAAAAGTGAATAATTATTTATATAATACATTTATATTCAAAATTCAATAGAAATACCCATTGTTCAAAAAAAATTATTCCAAAAATATGCATCCTTAAAATTCATCAATCATTTTTTGACTATGTTCAAAACCCAGTGATTAGAACAATATGATCTGATATTATTATATTATAAATCAACCATTATTCATCAAATAAAATACCATATTTTTCTAATATAAACATAATATTTACCTAAAAAAATTTCATACTAACTAAGAAATCATGTATAATAGTGGTAGTTATGAAACTATTATTATCCTTCGATCATGGGTTCAATCACCATCGCCTTGCTAGATGTGATGGGTTATAACATAACATACATGATGTCTGGTTTTTTATTAAAACATGAAAATTAATCCTTCCCAAAAAGATATTCATAATGATCACAGGGGTTATAAATAACTGAACTGAGAAAAACATCAATTATGTCATTAATAACCTCAAAATTATTAATATGTAAAATCCTCAAATGAGGTGTTTATGACGTGGAACATTCTATCATCCTTAATCTTATATAATTATTATTTTATGAATAATTGTTAATATAACCTAACATGAAAATATCCTAGTCTCCAATGTTGACTAAACTTAACATTGATACCAACTTTAACAGCTCATGACCTACACTCCCAGATCATGTACTATAATCATACACATTACATTTCTGTCTTTGATTCAAATAAATATGACACAATTTTTTCATAAAAAACATAAAAACCAAAAGGTAAAATTATATCATTTACAACCTCAAGAATCATTTTATAGTTTTAGATAATTATGAAAAATTCAAACATAAACAACTCACATGGCTATAAATGTTCATTTCTCCTACTAAACTAAACTTTTCTTTTTCAAATTTAGACATACTAATATTCCATAAAAACCCCGTATTTATATAATATGTTATAACTATTTCATTATAACCTAGGAAAAAGGGAACATAATAGGGGTGATCTAAAAATATCAGAAAGGGAAAATGTATTCGTTAACAAATGAATTTTGTAAGTCAGAAAAAGAAGATAATAACGGTATGATAACATAATGAAAGGGAATAAGTATAACTTTATAATATTTATTACCCTTAATACATGTATCATAAAAAATATAAAATTTCCATATTGAATTAAAAAGGGATAAATTCATAAGAATCAATAATCTTGTTCTGTGTGATATCAATCTCGATCAACTGAAACATTATAATCCCATAAGAAGAAAAGATAAAAAAATATTGGTATCTGGTGACAACATCCCTGGTAACCCTTACAGAACCATTATAATTAGAATAAAAATGCGACCAAAATCCATTTTAATTATAAATATAATGTAATCATTAATAAATTTATTGGAGTGCTATCAGGGTGTAGACATTGTGTAAGCTATTATGGGATCACCTTGCGTTATCTGGTGACACCCATAATTTATAATATTTATGATCCGAATACCAATTAATGATTATAGTGAATTTAATTCATTATAAGTCAATGAAATAAAAAATATTCACTTCAAAACATGATTAATGTGTTGAAAATATATTGATTCCTTAACAATCCTTTGGAACATGGTCTACATGTAAAAAAGAAACATACTCCAAAAAATATCTTTAAAACCTGGTTATCCCAGGGGAAAAGGGTTCCATAACAATCTATTTGAAAAAATATTAGTCCATATGGAGAATAAATGAGGATGGTATCATTAAAAAATTTCCACATTGGATCATAAGTAACAACAAGGGTTGTTACTATTGAGGAATGGAAATAACATTAAATGATCATCAATATTCTTTTCAAGAAAATACCATTTTCATTTCAAAATTAAAAATTTAATACATAATAAAACTTCCAAAGCCACTTATTGGAAAATAACCATAAAATATTATAAAGGAATAATTTTAAAATTAATTTAAAAAATATCATGAGGAAAATATCCTTCAATAATTTAAAAATATATTGTAAAATGTTTTTTTAAACATCATTTTGGTAGAAATAAGAATTTTTGACCGACATGTTTATTTTTCATAAGTATTTTTAACAATTGAGAACCTAAAAGGGATAAAATTAAGGGGAAAAATGTATCATGCTGAAATAAACATAGTAGAATAAATTTAATTAGTATTCCATATAGTTAGATAACTAGATTTCAATGTTAGAGACTTAATTGCAAACCATCTTGATAAACAAAGAGATTGTAACATGATATTCTTACCAATTTGGGAAGATTAAATCATAATCCCAATGAAATATTATCATTAAATAAAGATTAAGATAATGAGATTAATTATTTATATTTTCAATGGAGTATTATATTCACCCCTTAAAGGAATATAGATCTATAACATAACATATGTCTCAAAGATGGAAAAAACGAAGCAAAAATCTCTTACGGCTTTGGTAACATTGATACCATAAACCCCATGAAAGTTTTATTCTAAAATGGATATTTAAATCCCCATTAATTTATGGATAATAATAAAAACATAAATTAGTGGGATGTATAAATACCACAAAAAAAATCTTGAATACAGAATATTTCTCACATTAATAAAAGTGATTTTAGAAAAACCCTTACTTGATGCTACCTTTTCATCGAAAGTTATTTAAAATACTATATAGTGGTTTAAAAATGTTATTAACATAATAAATAACCATATTAATATTTTTAATATAATATAATAATTTATTATGGCCTTTTATTACCCATTTATTATCAATTCCACGTTAAACCAACATTTCGGGTAATAACTGCCTTGTTTTCTCATATATGATTTTACATTCTATTTTTTGTCTTCTAAATACATAATTATTTAAAAATATAAATAATTTTAACCATTATGTAATTATAATATATTTCTATTTTACATTTATTTATATTAAACCATTAAATTTAGTTATAGGAAATGAAATACATCGTTCATAGATTAGTTAGGTCGTACGTAAACATTAATGTTGTTTCAAATTTCATAAAAAATTGATAGAAAGAAAAGTAAATTATATATATATTTAAATTATTTAAATATAATTTTTATTCTACACACATATATATATTTATTTATTAATCACTTTTCTTAAAACAATTCATGCAATTCTTAAATGAATCACATCACTTCCTAATATAGTAATTCGATGTAAACCCGAATGTTGTTATCGTATTCCCATTTTATGTAAATCATGAAGGTATGTGTTATATAATAATTATATAATAACAATAAAATCATAAAAATAAATATATATATATATATAGACACATCATTTCCTTTATTATTTTCGATCATTATAGGTGTTAATGAAAAAACGAGATCATATCACTAGGCGGTAGTCCATAGTACACAAGAATGATTCTTTCATAACTCATTTGACGAAAGTGTGTGTAATTTTTGTTCAAATAATTATCATAACAACATATTAGTATATGGAAGATAATTAACTCATTATACATGTATGATGTAAATAAGTTTAAGTAAGTGGGGAAGGAATTAAAATAAAATCCATTTTTCAAGAACAATACCTCTTCGTCGGGTATCCTCATTTAGTTTTCTCTAAAACCTTGAAAGGATTACTTTATGACCAAAATAACTCTTCTAGTATGAGGCTAGATATTTTTTATGTTATTTGGGTATTGATTTTATGATCCAAAATTCTTGATATGTGTGAAGAAGTGGGGAGACAGAGTGCCCTTTTATAATTGAGGAGGAGTGGTATTCTTGTAAATATACAAAGTTTTTTAATACCGGGAGCTTTATCTTATTAAAAATGGCTAAAAATTTGATTTATAATGGATTTTAGTGATTATTATGTCAATAAACACATCCACCACACAAACTAAATAATATTTTTAAACAATTTGTGCCATATCTCAAAATTATCTTTTTCCCTATTGGTTTTTAGTTAAGGTGAATTGTGTTATATTCTATATAATTCATCCAACAAAATGAAATTAAAGTATAAAAAATTAGAAAAAATTTAACAAATGAAATTAAATATTAATAAAAAATTATAAAAAATCACATATGAGTTTGGAATTAATTTTAACATAAGTGTATGTAACGCGCAAAAACACGACATTAACCCAAACTGTGCGAACAATGTTTTTCAAATTTTTGGGTCGATATCATCATTATAAAAGATAAATTGGTCCTTGGATGGAAAATATTTGATATTTAGTAAAAATTAGAATTAAATTTATAGAATATAAGTTTTTTACAATATTAAATAATTAAATAAAATATAATTTATTACAAAATAACATTATTATAATTGTTGACATTTTTTAATTAATTTTAATTTAAAAATTATCCTGCAAATAATGGAATTAAAATATATTAATTTAATATATTTTAATAATTAAATATTAATCATAAAAAATAACGATACAAAAAATAATTCTATTTACCACACATTTAATATTTTTAGTATCATTTATTTTATTTACCAAATTACTAAATAATCAATGCTTTTGAATTTCATAAGAATTTATTTAAATGGTATCATATCTTAAAATTAAATTATATTTATTATCAAAAAAAATTCATTTATAAATAAAAATAATATTTACAACTGAACCTATGTATGTTTTCCATATCACCAATGATTTATATAAATTAAAAAGAAAAATGTTACAATTTTGTATTTTTCTTTCCTTAACATAATATATGGGTCACATTGATGTATAATTTTCCCAATAACCCATTATGATAGAGACTATTATCAAAAGGGTATGCATATTTATATACAATGGGAAATGTACATATCTTGAATCATTTTTAAACCTTATATTCTACATTTAACCAAAAAGTAAGCTCATTTTACCTAAATCACTATAATTAATTAATACAATTTTCTGTAATCAATATGGTAAGAAAATTTAATAATATTAGATAATATAATTAATGTTGAATCAAATATGGAATCCATTTTTACAAATTTAATTCATAGAAGTGTAAGAATTAAATTTAAATTTTATCCCATATACGTGAAGAGAAAGTGGGGTTTTAAAGTGACAATGTTCAAAAGATGAAAAGGTTTAGTAGTTCACATTGTTTTTATATAAATATTAATAATTAGAATTATTAGCATAACATAAATTGGATTAATATATGTATAGTTATGCTAATGTGACTTTATGATCAATTCAAAATATAATTTAACACAAAATTATTTAAACAAAAAGGAAGTTTCATTTAAGAATTTTTCACTAATTATAAAAAATGAATCTTATTATAAAAACAAAAAAATCCATCATAATATAATTTTGGTATCCTTATTTCAAAAATTAATTTTATTTTTTAAAGAAAAATTATAAAAATTCTAAATTTTTTTTGAAATAAGTGTTCGATAAAATGTTCACAAAATTTTTTTTATAGAAAAATATTGAGTTTAAGCATAAAATTAGATATATTTTTATATATTTCTTAGAAAAAAATATTAAGAATGTGAAAAGAATATATTTAATATTTTAAATATAAATTTCATTAATATAACCCAATAATATTCAATAGTTTATTTTTTTGTTATAAAACACACTTTTGTGAATTGAAATAGCATTGTAAAAAAGATTCCCCTTTTATTCTTAAAAGGGTTATATTTTCATTTATAATTATTTGGTCCCTAAAAAAATTCATTTTTTATACATGTGTAAAATATTTTTTCACAATTTAGTTAATATTTTCCATACCCTCCATTCCAATAGCTATGTGATAAATTTCATGTGAAATAATAATATTAACAGTATATTGTTGTTCTGTTAAACTCGGTTTTGTGTGCAACACATGCTATTGAAAAAAATAATTGTTCCATGTATCATAAGATAAAATGTTTTATCTATGTAAAAAAGATAAATTATTTGTTTCATGTAATTTATTCTATCCAATATAATTTTATTATTTTAATATAACATGGTTTAACATAATTTAATTTTTAGTGAATTGTGAAGAATAATGATTTTCAAATACATTCATATATTTTCATTAAATAAAATAATTTAAATTTCCTGAACAATTTTTAATTTTATAATAACGTTATAAATGATTTTTTTAATAAAAATATAATTAATTTCATTTTTAATAAGAAATATTCAAGACTTTGATATATGTTAATATTTATTCATCAATACACTTTTTAATGAAAATAATTGGATTTCGTTTTATGAAATTATATTAAACATTAATTATTACACTTATAAGAATTGATGTTTAAAAAATTGATTCCTGATTTGGTTTCAATTTTTTCAAATTTTAAAAATTGTTACCTTTATTTTTAATCATTATTAATAGTAACCTTAGTATATATATGTCAAATTGTTAAGGGTAAATCATGTGATTATGTCTAAAAAATTTTATAAGGCCTAAAATTATTCCTTACACAATTATTGATTTTATGAAACATATGTGATTATAATGTATGTATAAAATTCTTGAAAATGTTGAAATTTCATTCCAATTTACATTGATAATTCATAATTATAATTTTAAATAAATAATATAAAACAAAATGACACTATTTTGTTTTAATATCTCTAAATCCATCTTCATAAGGATATAAAGTGTAAAATTTCAGTTATGAATGTCTATTTATCATGAAACTTATTTTTTATTTTTAGTGATTGAATAATTACATTAAATGACTATGGAAACCTAACAAAAAATTTATTCAATTAATAGAGAAATAAAATAAGTGTTTCTTAACATATGAAAAAGTATTAAAAAAATTTATGAATTATGTTGTTCCATGAATTATTTAAATAAATATTAAATAATAGTGATTTATTAATGGTTTATATTGGAATACCATCATTATATTGATGTCTTTGAAAATAAATTTAACGAATAGTGTGAAACCGACATTAATTATATATTTTGAAAAAAAAATTATTAAATTTACTAAAATTCATTAAAAAATTCCATGGGATAGATTAATTAAGTATTTTTTGACAAATAAACCATGGTATAATTAGGAATCACTTATCCTTTTATATAAAAATTCTGGATACACAATAACTAGAAAACCATGATATTTCAGTATCAGTCAAAAGGGTTAATGAGTGGGCTAAAACTATGATATAAGGGTTAAAACAATACATAAATGAGTAAAAATATTGTTTTATATGAGTATTTTGATTAATATTTATCCTATTCTAGAAATATTTCAATTTTGATCCACTAAAACCAAAAAATTAATTTATATTAATTTAATATTCTATGTAATTCTAACAGTACCTCTCACCACACTTATATAAGGACACCCATCCTCTATTGTCATGAAACCACATTGATCCATATATCATGATATAAAATTGAAATATTATATTATAAACTTCCCCAAACATGAATTGTATGAGATTTAATTCTTGAGAGACAATTCCAAGAACCCTTAATATGGGATATAAAGGAGGTATTCCGATGGAGAGTTAGTCATCCGACCCAAACACTTTTAATTTTCTATTTGTTTTAATTCTTAGTAATATGTGGTATTCATTATACTACAATAACTATATTTTATAAATATACATAATTTTCTTATGATTATATAACCATTATTATTCAACCTACTTTCTATCAAATACTATGTGAAATTATGGCGTGTGTGTATGTGTGGACTACCACCTCTATGTAGTTATATAATTAATTTTACTTCACAATCATTCATGAATAGTTATTGTGGTGTGTTAAATTCTTGAATATGATATTTATGAAATAATAATTCTCTATTAATTATAATTTAATATATACATGTTACCATTGTTTTTGTTGGAAAATGATTATGTCAGTCAAGTGTGGATGTGGACTTCTAAATAATGAAGAAATGTGATTCCTTTGAAATTTTAAATTTACAAGGATGGTAATACATATATATTTAATTAATATATATGATTTATCTTATGAAAAAATTATTCTTGAATAGTTATTTTTTTTAACATTCATTAATTCAATCAATTGAAATGTGAAAACGATGATCACACATATACACGACCTACCATCTCCATGAATGGTGTAATTCATTGTTTTGTATCTACATTTCAATTATGAATCCATATATAAATATAAACAATATATAATATTTCTATCATGATTAAAGATCAACAGATTATAGAATAATTAATATTTTATAAGGACTAGAACTACTGAACGTATGATCTCATCAAAATTGAAAAACTTATTTCCTAGAATAAATTATTTAAATATAAAATTCTTAATATATGGGTGATTATGATGATTTAAGTGGATCATATATTATATTTTATGATTAAAAAAATTATTCTTTTAATAATTTTCTTCAGATAAATTTATTATTTTTGATATCTTACGATACATGAAACACCGTGTTTAAATGAACCATGATATACAATTTGAATAATATTTTTTAATATGATATTTATTACATAGTCATTGGATTGAATTTTATGAATTATAAAAACTAAATTATGACCAATATATTCTTTTCAAATGTATGAATTTTTTTCATTAATTAGAAAATGGTTATAATTGAAAATAAAAACCATATGTATGAAAAAAATGACTATCTAAAAAAAACATTTTTACCCACATGATGTTATTATATTAATTAAAATTTTCACTATTTTTATATAATATGAATGAAATAATATATCATATATTCCTTAAAAAAATTTAAAATTTATTTAATATTTTCTCGAGGCATCATATTAGAATAAATTCAATTTTATGCTTAAAAATATTCTTTTCTAAGGAATAATTTTTGTCATCTTTTGTGCAGTTATATTAAAATGAATTTTTCCCTATATAAAAATTAAATCTAGTAATAGGATATTAAAATTGCGTAAATGGTTCCATATAATTTTTTTCAGTATGAATATAATAAATAGTAATTTTTTATCACCTCAAAAATGATAAAATGGGTAAATTATGGTAAAAATTAATTGATAAAGAATTAAAACTTTTCTAATACATTACTTTATTCTATTTGATGAATAATATTGGCCATTTCCATTGAATTCTCAAATATATTTTCACTTGATGTAATTTTGTTTATTTATCCTTTTATATTAATTTTAAAAATTAAAAAAATAAAAATTATCACTCTCGTGACTTTTATATCGCTAATATTGTTATATATGAATAAAAAAATTATGTGCTTAGTTGTAAATTAGTATTTTTAAAGTTAAATTAATTTCATTTCATGACACTTTTTATTCAATTTTAATTTATTAAATAGTTATCATAAAGTCATATCCCCTACCACCACAATATATTTCCATTTAACAGAATTATAAGATAAATGTTTTTTAGAATATTAAATATATGAAAAATTGGATGAATTATTGTGATAATTTTTTTATGAAAAATAAATCATATTAATGATGTTTTAATGTGTTTGATTTTAATACCTTTTCTATCATGTTGATTTAAAATTCATATTTAATTACTAGTTTGGAAAATGACATAAATGATATATTTTAATAATGAATATTTTCTATAATGATTTAAAATTCAATAAGTTTTTATATTGGCCAAGTAAATGGGTTATCAAATAACATATGGTCCATTTATGGGTATCTTTTCTTCTCATAGTATCATTTTAGACATTTTATATTCTAATTATATCTATTTGGAACTATTTTTACCATTTAAATTAATTTATATAAATTAAAAAATTATGTAATTCCAAGAGTGTCCCTACATTGACTTGTAAAAGAGAAACTCCTCTCAATAATTGTTATCAATGATTTAAACTTATATATATACCTATAACTACCATAATACCATTGTGGGTTCCTTTTACACATATTATAGATTTTAGTGTTTTTATTTATACATCATTTCAAGGATTATGGTTAATTGAAAAGTAGGATTCCCAATAAAGAGGTATAACTATTATCTAAGTGTATTCAATATTATTTGTTATTATAACTCATATAAATCTAGGGTAACCATATTAAAATAATTAATTTATTATATCCAATATACTGAAGTATTATTGTTATGATAGTTTAACAATTATCAATCATCTTCCAATACATTGGAAAAAGTTCAAACTACTTGTGGGTATTTGTGGATTTCCCCCTCGATGAAGTAATGCAAGCCATTTCATATTTCCATTTTAAATGTTTTTTATGAGGAATTATTTAATGAGTATATAATATAAATTATATTATAATTATCCTATAAATGTGAAATATTATTTTACTATCATTACTTTCATACCAAAAAAAGTGAGAAAAGTTCATGTGTACACTTGACCACCCATATTTATGAATGGTGTAATTAATATTTCAATATCTATTTTAATGGATGAAAAAAATTATATATATAAATAATATATATTATATTATATCATTAATAACATTATAGATATTATGGAATCATGATCATTGTATTAATACTGGGATTACTGAAAAGACATGAATAAAAATGATGAGGTTATAACCCAGAATAATGATTTTAATAAAAAATATTAATAATGAAGTGTTAAAATTTTATAAGTAAATCATATATGATTTATCTGTATGAGAATGTTTTTAGAATAAATATAGAATACCTCAATATTTATTATACAAGAGGCTCAAATTATATTATGAATGGTGAGACTTGAGGTAAGGGATTTATATCCTAATCCCATTTTATTCAAGATAGTTTATGTTTGAATTTCCATTTAGGAATATTTATGATACGTATCAGATAAGCCCCTTAAATTTTATTTCCCTCTATTTATTTTTGTAGTGTAAAATTTTTTCTTCTAATTTCTTTAAATTTAGTACTAAGTAGACTGAAAGGATAAATTTTATATAAAACATAACATTCTTTCTGATTCATTTGAGAATAATTTTCAACAATGTCAATGCTTTAATTTAAATGATTTCATGTATGATATTATAATTATAAATTATTGGTTAAAATACATTTTTCCCAGGTTTTAATTACCACACAAATATTTCAAAAGGTATATTCCTTTAATTTAGTGAATGAGGTACTTTTATGCTCTTACTAATATTTTTAAAGGACGTTTTGATTTATCATACACAACAAGAAAAAATTGTCCAACCATTATGACTTATAAAGGATTTTAATAACCCTTTAAATCATTCCTTTTTAATTTTAATTTTAATTTCTTATATAATATTTTTAAAAAATTTAGATATAAAATAAGTGGCTTCAAAATTTAAATGTTTTTTTATCTATAAAAACTAAAATGTTTCTTAATTCAATCATTATCTATGTTAACATAATTTATTGTTAATTATGAATTATTGGGGATGTGAAACATTGATACCATCATATTTAATTATTTTTATATGTTATTTAATGATTATTATAGGAATCCTACTTATTTACCATGGGACAATTATGATATGAAACTTGTCTCTCTTTCACGAGTAATTCCAGGATAAAATGATGAAATATTTATGAAATGATTTTCCTTTTCACAGGTCGTGATAAGATGAATATTTTATGATATCATGGAAATCATATGATTTTTTTTCATGATGTGATGGGTGGGACTATAATTATTTATCCCTATAATTATTTTATTAAAGAGGGATATTTCAATAGATAATATGGTTTGTAATGGGATGTGATCTTTTTTTAGAAGGGAATTTGTCCGCTACGATAATATTAGGAGTGAACCATGACATAGGATATAATTTTTTGATATGTTAATATAATTCTCAACTACATTAATGGAAGTAATCATTGAATAAAATGGAACGTAATCTCTAATATTATGTTTATTCAAGAAATAAATGTCTTTGGTAATGTTATACGGTCATGGATCATGTTCTTTGATAATGTTATGATTCAACTCTTATGAAATTCCAAGAATTGTTTTAGGACTAATTATTATTATATATAATATACAGGATAATTTTTTTAAATATTATTTAAATGTTCTTACACTTTGGTCCTCATTTTATGTCTAAGTGATCTTAGAAATATCCCTTTGTTACACTTATAGGGCATTAGATTTCACTATTTTGTGTATATAAGTGGCCTAGGTTATGAAGAATGGTGATAATAAATATTTTTCAAAAATGGGTTCCAATTCTGTAGAAAATAGTGGAATATTATGTAGATATATTATAAACATATTGTATAAGTGTCGATGTTTCAAAATAAATATATACATATATGATTATAATATAGATCATAATGTCATTTGTTGAATGTTAAAGAAATATAATATATTATTTATGCTTGAGAGGTATAGTTCTTTATATTATAATTATAAAATTTAATCTATTATAGATGAATCATAAATAAAAATTAATTATACATGGTGGTAATAGAACTTATGAAGCAAGATGAACTTTAAGGATGGTATTTTTGGCTAACTTTTACATATGTGAGACGCATTCCATATTGAAAATATGTTTCAATTATTTTGTTTATATACAACCCATGAATGAATTTTATGATTAATATCTTGAAAATTATAGTGTTTCAAAAATCCATATTTAGGTTCTTTATTTCATATGTTTTTATTCAACTATTAATAATGTGTGATGGGATTTATTTTCAATATATCTATTTACCATGTTTATTTACGAATATTATTTTTATGAAGATATTTTATGAACCATATTTCCCATAAAAACTATAATTTTATTATCCTATCATTATATATAGAGATTATATGTTTTCCCTTAATTTTAATATCATTATTTACTTAAGAGACTGACATAATATATTTTAAAAAAACAAACTATATTTTCTTCTTCCATACAAAATATTATTTCTTCTATGTCCATGTGTCTTATATATATTTTAAGGTGTTAATTAATATATTTTTATGATTGATTAACATTATTTTTACCCCTGATTTAATTTTATTTAAAATGTTTTCCACATAATATTCTTTTCAATTTTTGATTGAGGTTCTTTTTCCTTTTCAAACGATCATTTAGAGGTTTTTTCGTGTATGGAAAAACCACTTGATTTTATTCGATATTTGATACAATTATACCCTATTAATTATTTGTCTTGTTCTTTTGTGATGATGTATTATTGCTCTCAATTATAGCTTTAATACAATTAATTTTTGAATTATAATTCATTTTTATAGTTAATAAAATTGACATTTAATGTATAAGAATTGAATAATATATGAATGTAATGAGTGGGGTTTGGATATATATATCCACATGATGCATTAACTGGTATTATGAGAAAAAATAGTTTCCTTATCATATTAAATGGGAATCTGATTTACACTTACCCATTTATTATGAATTAACACTTTTTTAAGATTCCATGACAATAAGATTCATGATATATTGAATGATATATAAGGAATATACATAATTATACATATCTTGTATTAATAATTCAGTTTTATCAATCCATTTTTTTCTATGTGGATATTATCCTTGGATAGTCATTTCACTCAACTATTGATTGAATGGAATTTAAATTTATTATCCACTCTTACATACCGATTATTATTTATATACTCATGATGACATTCATTTTAACACTTATAGATAATTTGAGTAGATAATTTAATTGGTTTCCATCCCTAGGATTTGAAGAAGGATATTATGAATCATATCAAGGATTCAAGAATGTTTCCAAAGTTAAATTTCATTTTATATATATTGTAATTTTGGAATTATATATATATCATGTTTTCTAATACTACTAAACTTTTAGATCCTACATGGTGAATCTCATGTATCGTAAACCGATGCAATAATGTAAACATTATATATATTTTACTAGAGTTGGGGTTTATATAACAAGAACCAATATTAATGTATACGAAACATCATACTATGAAATGGAATATAAGGTCTAGTGTAATCCCTTAGAGGAATGAAACATATGTTTTATTATACTTTGATTTTCATTAAGTGTATTATGAAGAGTAATATATATATTACGCCACTGTTATTGTTACTCTTGTAAACCCCCACACTAAGGTTACTAAAAAACCCAAATATGGGTATTTTTAGATGGACTTATTCAATACACTATATATACTAGAGGCTCACAACTTTTATGATATCCAATTACATATACTAGGAATAAAATTAACCTGAATAAAAGTTATACAATAAAATTAAAGTAGATAGAACATCCAAATTTCAGTATTAGAGAATGTAGAAATAAATAGATATAATGATATATAAAATGAACCATGGGTAAGGATACATTAATAAATTCAATGGTAACTCATAATTATAATATGAAGTACAAATGAATTGAAAAATTCACCAAACAATACGCACCCAAGATCCATCCATGGGTTTAGAATCCATATATCTAAAAATGCTTGAGCGGTATAATCTTGATCCACTTTAAATCCTATTGTAAACAAAAATTCAAATATATGGTCATCCCTCACACTAAAGACTCCATGTCAGTTATGATATATACATTATTCTATTGTACCACATTATTCCCCTAGTATAAACTCTTATATACATATATTATAAATTAATAAAATATACATTTCAACATGTATTTGGACTTCATGTGTTAAAAAGGCCAACATGAATCCCTACATGTTTTTTAACTATGTAAAATTTTGGTCACAATGTGACTTGATAACAACTACTTCAAGGAAATTTAAAATCATGTAATTGAGTTTCATATCATATAACTATATCCTAACCATAACTGAATACTCAATGGAGGACAACATCAAAACCTGTAATCCACTAACCACATGAAATAGGAACAATCATTAGTACTAAAAAAGTAACCCATCCCTTCATACTAACAGGGGGAGATGTATATAATTAATATTTTATATCATTTCATAACCTACCCTCCAGGGTGGTCCTATACACATGATGAATACAGAAAATTCCAGCTTGTGAACACCAACCCAAGAAGTGGAATGAATGGCCCTTGACCTAAAATCTAATCATTAGGTGATGGCCATACAACAACCAAATACCCAATGAATCAACACAAAATTGTCAAATAACCCCAATACAGGAAATAAATAATCCTTGACATCACATTTGAAGTAACAAGGGAATACCATAACATAGAACCTTCTTCACAGATGCTATAGAGGTCTCCCCATGAACATCGACCTAGGACCCATTATATAAGGCCCCCTAATCACTATGATTTATTCCATGCATGGAAGGAACCATCAGTTCCTTCAGTATCACCTAGGGACACAACCCATTACACTTGAACACTAGCTAATCTGATAGATCAGTTAACTAAGTAATTATCCCCTTAACATGAACATGTCACAAATCATTCCCCTGGAAAACCACTGAGACCATTAGAATTTTCATAGTCTCATTTCTCTGATACCATATCATTATATTCCAATAATATTTCCATCACAACTCACATGATTCTCAGACATAAACTCAAATGATAAACCAACATTATCCAAATCCCTCATCTCTCTTGGTCCCGTTACTCAGGGAATATCGTACTCCATCCCATGAAAATCCCACTAGGAAACACCATGCCTAGTCCCAGAGTAACTCTCATGACCTATTACTAGGTCTTATATCACATGTACCAATATATATTCCCCATATAACACTATTTGGAAACCCTCTTATCATTGTATGTCTTGTCCCTAAGCACTCACCCTGGTAATATTAATCTATAAGACCCCACTACATCTATAATGGCATATCCTACCTTACATGAGATTCATCACCATATAATTCATCATCACAATTGATAAGCCCTTTCAACCAAGTTCACTATCCCTAGGGAACCTTCCCATGGATTTCTATATCACATCAAAAATATTTTGTACTTATGAATGCCATGTGCCTTCCAAATGAAACTGTCTTCTTTTAGAGACATAGATGTCAGGTGATCTTAGTTATCCTAAGTGGTAAAGATCACTCAACCCACGAATAATATTTTCAACTCCATCCCATAAATACTACTGAAGGAACCTTGAGACCAAAGTGGACTAATTGAACCCATAAAACATGGATAAAAGATATAACTCATTTATAGAAATTATATGATATTGAATTTATAGGTACTCCATACCTCGTCCAGGGAGTTACCTTCAACGTTCTTCTCCACAATACCATCACCAAGACTATTCATGCCTCTACCTAAACATTTTGATACTCACCCTCAGTTTGATGAAAATTATTAATCCATGCCGTGAAAAAAATAATTTTAATAGTTTACAATTAATTAGTCAATAATGGATATAGATTCCCATTTTTAGGGACACACAAAAAAATCCATGGTTACATAATCATCACCAAAACTGAGCCCAATACATATGAAAATCATATTTCTATGAGGGTAGAGATGAAAATGCACACAAATGGTTGAACATACATTACTTCACTATTAACATCAAATGAAATACATCCACCTCCATGGTGATTTGAAAATAGGGGGTGAGGAGGACGTTATAGAAGGAAATGTCCACTCTAGGATCCCCGAAAAAACAAAAGAATATGATATTAACTAATTTAATAATGTCAAAAAACATAGATTATAAACAACCAAAAAAAGTACCTTTAGCTGAAAAGTGAATCTACTAGACATCCGGTACACCCTGTAGGGTTCTAAGTTATTAAAACCCCATCAGATTGATGGTGAAGTTCCATAAAATGTATGGTAGTAAAACATTAGTTACAAATACCTCAAGACATTCTCTAATTATCTCCTATCCCACTGAGCCATTACCTAGGGTTCCATCAAAATCAAAAATCACCTATAATAGTTGTTGAAAAGAAATAAATTAAATATGAGGGCATGTTTCTAATAATAGCACATCCATTAAGAAATATTAAAAATATTCATTGTAATATATCAATGTTAAAATACTCGAGAAATGGAAAACTCCCTAAAATAACACATATAACCACTGAGGAAATATGTTTGACCATAACAAATACACATATTCCAACCGAGATATCAATTATCTAAAAAATCACCACATTCAATCTCTAAATGAAAGAGGAACTTTCACTGCCTGATTGCCTGAACTAACATATTATTCAACATAATCCGATGAACCTATCAGCTACTATACAAATGACTAGATGATGCTCACAAAAATCATATACAAAGACACACCATGGTTTCTTCACATGTTTTACCCCAAATTTCTTGTTACATTCCACTATAAACATTATATGAAAAATATATGTTCAAAAAATGTCATATTCCAAACAATAAAAGTACACAATAAAGAAAACAACTCATAGTAGTGTGTTGACAAGATAACCCTATTCCAAAATTTATTGAGATACTGTTATCAACTCTCCACATATGATCTTGTATAAAATAAAAAATAGGCATCCTATTTTTGGCCCTCCCAAAAACTCTCAATCTCAAATATTATAACATAATTAAATGTGAACACCTGATCATGATGCCTTAACATGAAGTTGATTCATAACATTATCCAAAAATTGAAATTAATTTTTGGGGCTAAATCTTAATGGATTTTCATGGAAATATTACCAACCAATTTCCTACAACATTATTCTATCACATAGAGTACGTAAATAACACTGATATGATTCACAAATGGTTTTACTAAAACCACCTAGGGTTTGTTGGTGACACAAAATCACCACCAAATAAAATATTTTAATCTCGAGTATTGTATTTATATTGGAACCAAATCATATTTGATCATAGAATTCATATTCTTACTAATGTCACCATGATATCTACCAACTGGTCATTCTCTGTGTCCAAAAACCCTCTGGAATGAATCATTACTATATTTGAATGATATAACCCCCATAGGTGTGCTTATATCACCACCTACCTAATAAAACATTTATCTACACATCCCACATTTCTTATGTCACCATGTAAAATGAATGGATATCGTCGGCTCTCTTATTCCCAAAAACCATCTATAAAAAACCATTTCCCACACATTACTTATAGGAAAAATTATTCTTGGAATCAATGATCTCACTAAAAATGAGGGTCATACCCTTTAACTAGTCAATGGTGAGCTCTACTCCATGTGGTTTCCAGAAAAATATTTCCAATATTACTGAAACCAATAGTTCCCCAATACTGTACATGAAACTATCTTTCTGATCAGTGCATACATTTTATAATAACAGCCCTAAGACCATAACCATATGAAAAATCATACGAGGATTAAAAATGATCGATTATACCATGGTTCCTTGATCTATAATCTGTGTAGGTTCTAAAAAGAGTGAAATCATGAATTCTCTTAAGATACGCTAGGTTTCATGTCTAAGAGTGTCACAAAGAACACCCCTAGTAATGCATCCAGAAGATTTAACACAAAACAAATCCTCCATTAAATTACCACCACACCACCTATCAGGTCAATCTACAAGATGAAAACATTCATATTGGGCCTTCCGATGGATAGTACACCATTCCACAATAAGATCAGGAACCATGTGAATATAGAGAAGACCTTTCACACTCCCTATGACATTTCCCCACACGTTTTATGATCACACACTACACTTAAAGGATATATTTTCTTAATAATTATCCATTCATAGGTCCTCACACATGATCCTTCTAGATTTCATGTGAACACAATAGTTTTACACTCCCACGCATTTCGATTCGACCACCCAAATCATAATCATGTGAGACATATAAAAAACTATGGATCACATTCCTAACCCACTGACCATGATCCATGTACATGTTTTTTTCAATAATTAGTCTTAATAATCTCACCCATTATTAAGCTTAAAACATGGCCACCAAGCTCACAAGCACAATTTCAAAGATACAATTGTCCACTCCTGGTCCAACTGCACCATCGAAAGAACATCGTGAGAACGAATTGTGGAAATAATCAATCAGATCCGACCCAATAATCACGTATTCATCTAAAACATTCTCCACGTGGACCCATATCATGCCTAGAAATTTAATTCATTCATTTCACAAAATACCAATGGGTTTCAAAACCTCAACAAAACCCTATTCCCATCCTCGTATTATTCATCATTTTTTACAAGATGATACTGAACCATCCATGGTTCCCCCCATAAGTCATCCATTACATAGATCAACCCTACAATGGTCATAGTGCATCCCGTGATGATGGGAGTACATCATATATACTAGAGAACATCCTCCAATATGATCCACATTATCATCCATTATATAAAAAGCCAAAGGTATTGTTTATTAAAATTTAATTCCAATTTATTTGAGAACAAACCAATTAATTAATTGTGAATACTTAATTCATATGAATTTCAATAAAATAATTCCAATCACACATAAGAAAACATATTTCTTGTGAGTATAACATGATAATCATGATATATTATTATAGGCCACTTTCTAGTGATCTATTGGCCAAATCATTAATCACATCATCAGAAAATAAATATTATATAAAAATTTAATATATAATAGCACAAACCAATTATATAAATCTTGTATCCTTAGTAACTAAGACATTCCATCGAAATGGAATTAATGGCTCACATATCTAAGGAACATTAGAGGCCCCAAAAGATTAACATAATTATTTTATACTATCACCCTAAATAGAAATTCAAATAATAATAAATACATTAACCCAGGTTTATAATGACCCATGATATGTCTAAGGAATAGTGCCTAGAGTAGGGGGTATCAAGTATCCTCAAGCATTCCTCCTCATATTCTATAAGATTTCAAATAGTTATGAGGAACTAATCAACAAAATTTGGTGATTCTGACACCGAATAATAACCATACAACATTAAATAACCAAATTACAAAAAAAACACAATGCTTATCAAAATTATCATGTATAATAATTAAATAATACATTATCTTATATACAAATTGGAAAATACAAAAAAAAATTAAAAACATGTCACAGAATCCTAGAATATATATTCATCATCGGAATTTATAGAAATTGTCTCTCGTTATAGTAAAACTATACTATTCCCATCCACTAATGAACAAGTGTTCTACTTAAAACTAGAAAAATGTCTAGACAAGAACATTGAGGTTCTCATATAAGGTTTTATAAATACATCCCAGTAGAGTCTCATCATGTTTTCATAGTATATTCCATCATATAAAATTATTCTTGTGGAATGAAAAATACATTTCACACAAGCTCTTTGAAAAGATTGGGTTAATCATGCCACCAAGGATATATGAATATCATGAAACCATACGCAAACAATTTGTCACAGCCTGTTTTTTTGTCTTTGTATTTATACGGTCCATTGGAAATCCCGATCCTTTTAATGGGTATTTTGTTAGATTAATCTTGAGTTTTGAAGTTTCATATATGTCGAACCACCATAATTTGGAATCCCCATTGCTTGATTAAGAGTTTTTGAAGAATGGGTGGTTACTTCATGATTTGGGCCAACCTTGAACCCATTTCCAGTTTTAAAAACCGAATTTAATTATTTTATAACTCTTTTTTTCATCCTTTTTCACCCATTCAGATTCCCACTTGTCATATACGGACATATTAAAACTTCCATAGACTTTTTTAACCCATATAAATTCATAAGTATGGTGAATTGCGGTTATTTATTTAGGTATTGGGCCTCCCCCTGGGCCCATTTCCTGTTTTAAAATAAATATTTGTTTTTTTATATATAATTAAATTTTTAATATTTTTCGGTTTTCCCACCTCCCCCTCTAAGAAAATACCCCTATCCTTACCCCAAATATTGATTTACCCTCTTTGGAGCACATATGGGTCGCATATTGGGGTGAAAGTTATCAGGTTACCTCAAATCTCCCAGAATTGTTAAGGTAAATAGTTTTATACATAACTCATTAAATTAGTGCTCTTTTTCAAACATATATTCTTTCCATGGTTCGCCCAGACCTTAGGTTTAAAGACCCGCAAAATTCAAGGGATATTTTTTTTCTTTTTAGTTTTTCTTTGGGTTTTTACAAGAACGCAGTTTCTGATGGCGCCGGATTCCGAGGCCCGGTGTGCCCCGAATTAATTTCTGAAGTTTAGCTCGGGTACGTTCAGTGAACGAATGAGCGGTTTTTTATAACTTTTGAACCGGTGCTCGGAATCGAATTCTGAGGGAACCGATGGAATAACAGTGCCGGTATTTTCTTAGCAACGCCTTTTCTGGAGTTGCGTATGCTTGGGAGTGGTTTTTAATTTTTTTTGGGATTAAGTTAAGAAATTAAATAAAGTGGTGTGACAACTTTATTTTATTTCACTTAAATCCACTTAATGCCACTTAAGCTAAGTTAAGCGGATCGGGTGGAACCCAAAATATCCTACCCACTTGGTAGGATATTTTTTTAGGTGGGACCCACACGAGCCCCACTGTTTCTTTCCTTATAAGTAACGCACCCGCAACCCCCCTCTTTAATGAAAGTCAACCGTGCATTTTTATGGTTAAGAAACGCCTCATTAATTGGGAATTTAAATAGTTACAATTAATTTATTTAATTAATTGTTCGTTTCATTCCTTTTGAAATTCAAACGTGTCATGTGCGTTAACAAAATAAGATAACTCTTATTTTATTTCTGTTGGAAGTTGTGGCGTGGAGAGGATTTGGAGGAAAGCGTTCTTCTTCGACGAAGAACACGAAGAACGCTCCGACCTCCGACGAAGAATGCCAAACCCTCGGAGATCGACGACGCGACGCCGTGTACCGTGACGTCAACGACGCTTCTTCCGCGACGCTCCTTCCGTGACGTTTCTTCCGCGACGATCCTTCTCTTCCACGATGATCCTCTTCTTCTGCGACGGTTAATTCCGTGACGAACTCACGTTCGACGACAATGCTTGAGGTAGGGAATTATGTTTGAGAATTATTTTATTCTCTCGTTTCATTCAATCTAATGAAAACAAGGAAACACAGATCAACTTAATATCTATTTGATCTGCACACGTTTTCCCTGCGGGTTGGGAATATTTTGTTGCGGGAAATTGTGGGATCTTATTTTTATTTTTTATCGTGATCTCATCTGTTGTCTTTATTGGTTTCATTTTGGGCTGCCTTTTATCATAATAATGGGGGGAGTTCGGACCACACGAACACGACCGACCCTCCTTCCCCCCTTGTTGTTTGAGTTTGTTGCGGCAGGTGAAAGGCAGCGCGGTGCCGTTGCACCGTGCGGAAACGAGAAGAAAGAACGCAGCGAATAAGCACGGCACCGTCGCCCTGCGCCTTTGGGGCCGAACAAAACCGCGGGCAGAGTCGGGGCCGAGGAGGCGATTTGAAGACCCTGAGTATTGTTGTCGAAGTTTGGATCGACAGAAGATGGTGAGGGAGGCCCAGAAGGTGTTTTGAAGGCTTTGCAGCGAAGGTCGGGTCCCTGGATGATCTCTGGCGAAGATCGCAGGCGAATCGGACCACCGGAGTGCGTCCGGTGGTCCGCGGAAGCCCCCGCTGGCACGCCACGGCGGCGCGGCGGCGCCGGCGGTCGGGGGCGGCGGTGCCCGGTGCGCTGTCAGAAGAATCCACCACAGCTGAAGCCACGACGGCGAGCACCGGTCCCGAGGCCGCGCGGGACCACGAGGAAGGGACGCGGCCTTGCGCCGCATCCGGTGACGCGGAGCAGCCCCACGCGGGGGGGTGGGGGGGGGGGAGGGAGGCTCCTTTGGCGCGGCCTCTCGGCCAGCGTCGAGCCGCCCAGGCCGGCCGGGCCACCCAGGCTGGGCCGGGCCGCGCCCAGCTGGGTCGGACCCGGACCCGGGTCGGGTCGACCCATGGGGGGTTGGGTCGGGTCGATCCGGGCCCAGACCCCCCGTTTTCAGACCCATCACGATTTTTCGCTCATATCATGAGCTGTAGACCTCCGATTGACGTACCGTCAGCGGCGATGTGACCCTTGTATCAAGACGGTTGTTTCGGTATATTACACTCAAGGTTTCGGAGAACATTGGGTTTGGCCGGGTTGGTTCGGATACGAAACCAACCGAGCCCTCAGAGTGGAAACGCTTATATCTTGAGCTCTGGATGTCTGATTGACGTGTCGTCGACTTTTATGGATTCCTCTAAGTGAGACAGATATTTTGGCTTACTCCGCTCAAGGTTTGGATGCCGTTGGAGTGCGGTCGGGTTGGTTCGCTCACAAAACCAACCGGGCCCCCGGAACGAAAAATCCAGTAACTCACAGACCGGGCGTCCAATTGACGCGCCGTCTGTCTCGTTGATTTCCTCTTAATGAGACGAAACTTTTGGAATAATTCGCCCGAGTTTTGGTTGTTGTTGGATAGTGACCGGGTTGTATTGTACCCGAAATCCAACCGGGCCCCTAAAACGGAAGAGCTGATATCTTTCAGACCGGATGTCTGTTTGACGAACCGTCAGCGGGGTTGGTGATCACGTTGAGAAACGGTCCCTTTGAGTATACCCTATGAGAGTTTGGGGTACAGTTGAGATACGACCGGGTTGGTTTGCTCATGAAACCAACTGGGCCCCTGGGACGAAAAAGCTAATAACTCACATACCAGGTGTCCGATTGACGTGTCGTCTGTTGCGTTGAGACCCCTATGACGAGGCGGTCCTTTCAGATAATTCTTCGTGGGACTTGTGAACTTGGAGTATCGACCTGTAGCTCGTGGAGCGGACCCTCCTGGAGACGAGCGTACGGAGTGCGGAGACCGTGTAGCCGGCTGAGACCTGACGACTGCTTGACCGACTCGACTTGGAGTGAGTCGACTAGCCCAGTGGACGGAGCACTACTTGTGAGGTGCAGACCCAGGGCGGACGGAGCACTACCTTTGTGACAGTGCATACCCACGGTACTCGTCCGGAGAGTACCTCTGCAGGCTACTAGGGGGTGTGCACTACTGTGTTTGGGTAGCATACCCCAGCGGGAAGCACTACTGTGTTTGTGTAGCTGACCCGCGGTACTCGACAGGAGGAGTACCTCAGCAGTCTTAGATTAGTGAGCAGTACCTCGGAGTCGTGACAGGACCACTGTACACTCCAGAGATGGAGCTCTTCAGTAGTTACGGTTTCGATAATGAAAATCATGGTATGAGCTGAGTCTTTTGACCTTTGTCTTTACGTCATGATTGAGATGGGTCACTTGATAACTTAGGTATATGTATGGGCATATACCTGGGTAGTGGTTATCCGTTGATTTCATGATCTTGGTGTTTTCATCATTATTGAGATGAGTTACTTGATAACTTAGGTATATGCATGGGTATATATCTACGTAGAGGTTATCCATTGAGATCTTATTTGTGATTATCCATGTTTGTTTTAGTGATACCCTGAGGGTCTCAGGGTCCCTACTGAGTATCGTTATACTCACCCCTGCACGGGCTATGCCCGCACCTCATTGTGTTGGTTGCAGACGATGGGCAGTGCTGATAGAGGTCGAGTGTTCGAGGACTGGACGGTACCTAGATGTGGACTACACGACGAGTCAGTACCCGGAGGTGGACTACATGACGAGTCAGTATCTGGAGGTGGACTTCGCGACGAGACGACACACGAAGGAGGTCGACAGGAGAGAGCATTGAGGAGTTACGCTATCTGTACCTACCCTTCAGGTAGGATCTGTGGTGGACAATCCAGGAGATGTACTGTCTGTACCTACCCTTCAGGTAGGATCAAAGGATGATGACCTAGTAGCTGCTTCCTTTCTTCCAGTTGTTGTCTTTTTTCTGTTGTACTTTGTTCAGTTGTATCTATACTTCAGTTGGGTTTGTATTCTGGCCCATTTACTTTTCAGCACTTCTTTTTTGTACTTAGTGTTTTACTTCTGCTTGTACTCTGTGGTGTTTTGTTTGATTTTATAAAGGCAATTCCTTCCCAGTTATCGGGATTTACTCCTTTGGTGCTAGTCATCATCCCCTGGCCTATGGAAGGTGGGATTGGGGTAGTCACGGCACGGGCCCCGAGGACGGGTCGTGACAAATTGGTATCAGAGGATTCAGTTCTACCGCAGAACTTATAACTCTGATATTTTATTTCTGTGAAGCAATAGTGTTAAGGGTACCAAGTGTGGTCTTCAGTTCAGGGAGTCCAGTGTTGGTGCGGCCGACTGACGTATCCATACACAAGGACCCGGCCAACCGATTTCCGACTTTGTGCATGAAAACACTAATTGCGTGTGTGTTTTCAATGGTTTTCCCTTAAAACAGCTCAAACCAGGTCAGCTCACCAGGTATTATTGTTTGACTGTGTCACATTGTTTCTTTGAGGATGCCTTTTCAAATAAGACCAGCTAGAGCCCAGAGGGATGTGCGTACTGACAGCCTGTCGAGCGACAAGGCTTCAGTACCGGGCCCTCTTGCAGTTGAGGCACCAGTGGAGGCACCAGCGGTACAACCATACGTTGCGCCACCGATGCCACCCGCCCTATTAGTAGGCGATGCACACCACTTGAGTGCATTTCACGAGTTCCAATGCCAGAGGCCACCCAGGTTCCAGGGAGAGACGGACCCGCAGGCAGCTGAGGATTGGCTGGAGGCTGTGGTGAGAGTCTTCAGGCTAGTGGGGACGCCGATAGACTTCATGGTGATCTTTGCTGCCAGCCTCCTTCAGGCAGCAGCAGGCATGTGGTGGAACCACTTGTTCCAGTTTTGCGACGGGATGACCATCACATGGGAAGACTTCGAGACCTTCTTCTAGGTGGAGTTTGTGCCAGTTGCTCTACACACCAAGCATGTTCAAGAGCTTTTGCCTTTACCGCGTGTTTTTGGATCAGTAGCCGAGTCATCTGTGGGAAATAGACAGATGATGCAGAGGTCCAAGAGGACCAGAACCAGCCATATGAGGAGCAAGAAGTGTTATGAATGCGGCGGGAAGGGTCACCTGGCACGTGACTGTCCGACTCCTTGTACAGTTGATCTGAAGGCTTTGGAGGAGCCACCGAGGCAGAAGCATCAGCGCGTGCTTGAGCAACATCCGAGTAGTGGACAAGGCAGTAGAGCTCTGGGAGCAGGTGGAGAGGATAGGAACAAGTGGATACGTCCCTTGTACTTCTAGTTCCATGCTTCTGTTCTATTTGTGTCTTTGTACTATGAGCTGCAATAATAAAAAGACACTTATCTTTATGATGTTTGCATTCCTGTCCTTTTGTTTGGTTGATACTGAGAGGTCCCGGTTAAAACATTTGACTTGACCCTCACTTTAGAGATTTCTATTGGAGGAGACCCAGTGACCTCACACTGATGCCGACAGCGTGACTCGACCCTTGGAGGCGAGAGTGACAGTTGGATCTCTTAGTAGTTACGTCGAGGCCTTACGACGTCATCCATGGCATGAATGTGTCATTCATGTCAGGATTGACTGTATTAGGCAATGGGTGTGGTTCATCCAGGGGATGAGACCGAGTTTCTCTTTTTGGAAAAGGATAAATTTTAGCAGCTCTTCCAGATCATAGGCAAAGAAGGTGCAGATCATCTAGGAGCGGATGAAGACTGCACAATGCGGTAAGAAACAGTAAACCGGCGCCAGTCTTAGAGACTCTAGCGTGTTAAATGTTTCCATAAGAGGAAGATTTAAGGAGAGATGAGTCTGTGAAGAAGCAGATTTGGAGACAAAGCTTGGAGAGCAGCATGAGGTGGTGTACATCTTAACATGCTACAACCACCCGCCTTAGTTATAACCGCCAGGCTCAGGGAGCTGGAGGGCAGTGGAAGAGTGCGGCTACATGCGGTCAAGGAGTGTGACCCAATGGATATAAAAATGATTCAAGGGACCGTCTATGTCCACTAATAGCTGTCGTAGTAACAAGCGCTGATACGAGTCATTCATTCCTTCCAAAAATCTTGTCCCAGACATAGAGTTTCCGGTAATCCGTAGACTTGACCCTCACATCTGGAGATACCTTGGGAGGAGACTCGATAATCACACTTACGCCGACGGTGTGGTCAGACCCTTGAGGTGAGAGTTTCGGTTGGAATATCTTGGTGGCAGTGTCGAGGCCTTACGATGTTGGTTTGAGTATGGACCGGGCAATCACAGTTCATACACAAATTGACGGTATTAGGCAATAAGGTTGTGGTTTAACTATGACGTCGGGATGGGTTTCTCTTGGTCAGATAAAAAGGAAACCCCAGGCAGCATAGGGTAACTCATGCATAGGAGGGTGCGACCGATCACTCTTGGGTCGGTCAACCTTACCCTCGTGGCAGCAGTCGTTTTGAGTTCCAGTTCTAACAGGAATTGGAGACCTCTGGAGTTTGAGGATGACGATCACGTCCTTATACAGTTCTCACCTCGACGAAGTTTATGGAGATGTGGCCAAGGCGGCAAGTTATCTCCGAGGATCAGCGGACCTTCTTAGGACCTTAGCTGGGTAGGCGGGGTGGTTTACCACTTGACCCATCCATCTCAGTTGCACCAGGTGCACGACGATTTCCACGTATGTCAACTAAGGAGATACGTGCTCGACCCTTTGCATATCATCGACCATGGGGAGCAGGAAAATGGCGATGGGGTGTCTTTCACGGAAATTCCAGTGGGGATCGAGGATGGACAGGAGCGGAAAGCTCAAATGCGTGCTCAGTGCCGCTTTTGTAACCCTAGTTTGTGTTAAAGCATTACGAGGACGTAAATCCATGAGGTGGGAGTAATGTAAAGACCCGTAAAATTCAAGGGAATTTTTTTTCTTTCTAAATTTTCTTTGGGATTTTACAAGATTGCAGTTTCGGACGATGCCTGATTCCGAGGCCCGGTGTGCCCGGAATTAATTTACGAAGTTTAGCTCGGGTACGTTCAATGAATGAACGAGCGGGTTTTTCTAAATTTTGAACCGGTGCTCGGAATCGAATTCTGAGGGCACATATGGAATCACAGCGCCGGTATTTTCTTAGGAACTCCTTTTCCGGAGTTGCGTTTGCTCGGGTGTGGTTTTTAATTTTTTTGGGGTTAAGTTAAGAAATAAAATAAAGTGGTGCGACAACTTTATTTTATTTCACTTAAAGCCACTTAAAGCCTCTTAAGATAAGTTAAGCGGATAAGGAGGAACCCAAAATATCCTACCCACTTGGTAGGATATTTTGTGATGTGGGACCCACATGAGCCCCACTGTTTCTTTCCTTATAAGTAACGCACCCGCAACCCCCCTCTTTAGTGAAAGTCAACTGTGCGTTTTTCTGGTTAAGAAACGCCTCATTAATTGGGAAGTTAAATAGTTACAATTAATTCATTGAATTAATTTTTCGTTTCTTTTCATTTGAAATTTAAACATGTCATGTGCATTAATAAAATAAGATAACTCTTATTTTATTTTTGTTGGAACTTGTGGCGTGGAGAGGATTTGGAGGAAAGCGTTCTTCTTCGACGAAGAACGCGAAGAACGCTCTGACCTCCGACGAAGAACGCCAAACCCTCGGAGATCGACGAAGTGATGTCGTGTACCGCGACGTCAATGACGCTTCTTCTGAGATGCTCCTTCCGTGACGTTTCATTCGCGACGAACCTTCTCTTCCGCGACGATACTCTTCTTCCGCGACGGTTAATTCCGCGACGAACTCTCGTTCGACGACAACGTTTGAGGTAGGGAATTATGTTTGAGAATGATTTTATTCCCTCGTTTCATTCATTCTAAAGAAAACAAGGAAACAAGGATCAACGTATTATCTAGTTGATCTGTGCACATTTTCCTTGAGGGTTGAGAATATTTTGGTGCGGGAAATTGTGGGAGCATATTTATATTTTTGATTGTGATCTCATCTGTCGCCTTTCTTGGATACATTTTGGGCCGCCAGTTATCATACTAATGGGGGGAGGTCGGACCGCACGAACACGGATGACCCTGCTTCCCCCTTGTTTCTTGAGTTTGTTGTGGCACGTGAAAGGCAGCGCGGTGCCGTTGCACTGCGCGGAAACGAGAAGAAAGAACGCGGCGAAGTAGCGCGGCGCCGTCGCGCCGCGCCGTTGGGGCCGAACAAAACTGCGGGCGGAGTCGGGGTCGAGGAGGCAATTTGAAGACCCCGTGTTTTGTTGTCGAAGTACGGATCGACGGACGATGGTGAGGGAGGCCCAGAAGGTGTTTTGAAGGCTTTGCAGTGAAGGTCGGGTCCCTGGATGATCTCTGGTGAAGACCGCAGGCGAATCGGACCACCGGAGCGCGTCCGGTGGTCCACGGAAGCCCCCGCCGGTGCGCCACACCGGCGCAGCTGCGCCGGCGGTCGGGGGCGGCGGCCCCCGGTGCACCGCCGGAAGAATCCTCTGCGGCTGAAGCCGCGACGGTGAGCGCCGGTCCCGTGGCCGCGCGGGACAGCGGGGAAGGGACGCGGCCTTGCTCCGCGTCCGGTGACATGGAGCAGCCCCTTCGCGGGGGGGGGGGGGGGGGGGCGGCAGCTCCTTTGGCGCGGCCGCTCAGCCAGCGCCGAGCTGCCTAGGCCGGCCGGGCCACGTCGGCCGGGTCGGACCCCGGGTCGGGTCGCCCTAGTTCGGGCCGACCTAGGGGGGGGGGTTGGCCCAGGTCGGTCCGGGCCCAGACCCCCCGTTTTCGGACCCGTCACGGTTTTTCACTCATTTCATGAGCTGTAGAACTCCGATCGACGTACAATCAGTGGCGATGCGACCCTTGTATCAAGACGGTTGTTTCGGTATATTACACTCATGGTTTCGGGGAACTTTGGGTTCGGCCGGGTTGGTTCGGATACGAAACCAACCGAGCCCTCAGAGCGGAAACGCGTATATCTTGAGCTCCGGACGTCGGATTGACGCGCCGTCGACTTTGATGGATTCCTCTAAGTGAGACGGATCTTTTGTCTTACTCAGCTCGAGGTTTGGATGCCGTCGGAGTGCGGTCGGGTTGGTTCGCTCACGAAACCAACCGGGCCCCCGGAAAGAAAAGGCCAATAACTCACAAACCAGGCGTCCGATTGACGCGCTTTCTGTCTCGTTGATTTCCTATTGATGAGACGGAACTTTTGGAATACTTTGCCCGATTTTTGGTTGCTGTTGGATAGTGGTCGGGTTGGATTGTACCCGAAATCCAACCGGGCCCCTGGAACGGAACAACTGATATCTTTCAGACCGGACGTCCGTTTGACGAACCGTCAGTGGCGTTGGTGATCACGTTGAGAAACGGTCCCTTTAGGTATACCCTATGAGAGTTCGGGGTACATTTGAGATACGACCGGGTTGGTTCGCTCACGAAACCAACTGGGCCCATGAGACAAAAAAGCTAATAACTCACAGACCGGGCGTCCGATTGACTCGTCGTCTGTTGCGTTGAGACCCCTATGACGAGGCGGTCCTTTGATATACTTCTTCGTGGGGCTTGTGATACTTGTAGTATCGACCTGTAGCTCGTGGAGCGGACCCTCCCGGAGACGAGCGTACGGAGTGCGGAGACTGTGTAGCCGGCTGAGACCTGACGACTGTTTGACCGACTTGACTTGGAGTGGGTCGACTAGCCCAGTGGACGGAGCACTACATTGTGAGGTGAAGACCCATGGCGGACGGAGCACTACCTGTGTGATAGTGCAGACCTGCGGTACTTGTCCGGAGTGTACCTCTGCAGGCTACTAGGGGGTGTGCACTACTGTGTTTGGGTAGCATACCCTGGCGGGAAGCACTACTGTGTTTGGGTGGCTGCCCGTGGTACTCGACAGGAGGAGTACCTCCGCAGTCTTAGGTTAGTGAGCAGTACCTCGGAGTCATTACAGGACCACTGTACACTCCAGAGATGGAGCTCTTCAGCAGTTACAGTTTCAATATTGATAATCCTGGTTTGAGCTGAGTCTTTTAAACTTTGTGTTTACCTAATGATTGAGATGGGTCACTTGATAACTTAGGTATATGTATGGGGATATACCTGGGTAGTGGTTATCCATTGATTTCATGATCTTGGTGTTTTCCACATGATTGAGATGGGTTACTTGATAACTTAGGTATATGCATGGGCATATATCTAAGTAGAGGTTATCCATTAAGATCTTATTTCTGGTTATCCATGTTGGTTTTAGTGAGACCTTGAGGGTCTCAGGGTCCCTACTGAGTATCGTTATACTCACCCCTACATAGGTTATGCCTGCACCTCGTTGTGTTGGTTGCAGATGACGGGCAGTGCTGACGGAGGTCGATTGTTAGAGGACTGGACGGTACTCGGAGGTGGACAACACGACGAGTCAGTACCCGGAGGTGGACTACACGACGAGTCAGTATCCGACTGTGGACTTCGCGATGAGACGACACACGGGGGAGGTATACGGGTGAGAGCGTTGAGGAGTTGCGCTATCTGTACCTACCATTCAGGAAGGATCCGTGGTGGACGATCCAGGAGCTGCACTATATGTACCTACCCTTCAGGTAGGATCCGAGGACGATGACCCAGGAGCTCCTTCCTTTCTTCCAGTTGTTGTCTTTTTCTGTTGTACTTTGTTCAGTTGTAGCTGTACTTCAGTTGGGTTTGTATTCTGGCCCATTTACTTTTCAGCACTTTTTTTGTACTTAGTGTTTTACTTCCACTTGTACACTGTGGTGTTTTGTTTACTTTTATAAAGGCAATGCCTTCCCAGTTATCGGGATTTACGCCTTTGGTGCTAGTCGTCAGCCCCTGGCCTATGGAATGTGGGCTTGGGGTAGTCACAGCATGGGCCCCGAAGATGGGTCATGACATTAGGAGACTCTCCAAGAAGTTTCATCCCATTAACATTCTATTGGGGTGTAGATTTAATGGAATACGAAGAGTTTTCTTGTGGAAAAGGTGAGATTCAATCTCCTTTATCCCCCCTCTTCTTCCTCCTTTCATTATTTCTTGGTTTTAAAATTTCGCCTAGTCATGATCGACCTATGGATATGTTATCCCATGGTTTTTTATGGATTTTAAATTCATTTAGGTCTGGTATTCATAGTATAAGGGTTTATAGACTCACGACAGGTGATTTTGGGTGTGAGATTCCATTAAGCTAAGGATTTGATGTAAGATATCACTTGAAAAAAACATTATTATTTATGTTTCATCATTTTAATTATTTTATAACCTTATTTATATGATATTTTCTGCTGTGAAACTTTGGTTCTAAAGGTTTTGTGTGGAAATTATGTTTTGTGACTTATTTTTTTAAAAATATAGTTGTTTTGGAATAATTGTCCACTCCTCTAGTTTGATAAATTATTCCATGATCTTTCGCGTGTGGTTAATGGTATTTTGAATATGTCTCAGTTTCTCGAATAACATTATGGTATGAAAATGGTGTATTATCCAATTTTATGTTCTTAACACATGTTGTTTTTTTAAAGAGTGCATGCCATGTGTTTAGTAAATTGCCTGGTTGGCTTCTATGTGTCTAATGCAATTTAAAATAATTTGTTTGGATTTATAAATATATTTGCAGCATGTAAGAAAATTATTCTGGGATCCTTTTATGGATTTCAAATTTTTATTTTATTTTACAAACAAATGGTTTTTTGTTTACAACATGTTTTGGCCTGAGTTGCCAGAAAATGGCCCGTTTCACATTCTTATAAAAATGGTTGTGTTTTGATTATGTCACATATGTGTTTTAAGAGATTTATGAATGTGGTTTTATTCTTTAAATTGTGTGTATACACCTCCTTAATAAAATTGAAATGCATAACAATGTCAAATGTTAGTTTTGAGAAAATTTTTAAAGGCTCGTTTGGCCGTTCCAAAAAATGAATAATGAGTGTTTTACTTGTATATACCAAGTTGTGTCAATTGGGATTGTTTTATGGACCATGAAATGATTTTATTAATTGTTTTTAGGGCTGAAAAATATGTTTTCTTATGGTTTTGATGTGTTTTTATAATTGAATGAGTGTTTTTGAAAGAGTTTTATGTGCAAAGCCTCAATACACTCCTTGAAATTGTTTTACGAAAATATTTTAGTGGTTTGTTGATTCGTCAAAGAAATGTGAAGAATGTTTGTGGGATGTTTGTGTGTTTATGTTTTGGGAATGGATTTTTGATGTGAAATTTGTATTTGATAATATGTGTAACTTGATTGATCACAAAAGGTAATCCCGAGTATCTATGTGGGCGGACGTGTACTAGTATGCTAGTGATCCTATGGGGTTTGGCCCCTATTTCATGTATCCAGTTTGACGATGAAAACAGTAAATAAACTATGATGATAGTGATGTTGGGGGACCACTAGGTTATGGTTATGTTCCCTAATAGTTGCTCGTGTGCACGAGAACAGATATTTATTATGGTTGAATTCACCGAGATATGAGGTACCTGGGGCTCACAACTGACAAGTGCCTAGGGGTGTTTCTGTGACTTGTGCTCTTTGAATCTTTTGTACTCACCGTTATAATGCAATGTGTTTGGTTGGTAAATTCAGTAGTGTGTGTCATTTATTTAAAAGTTAAAATTCTTTAAAGCATCCCTCTTGAAAACTATTTTCATTTTGATGTTGCACCGCTTTGAATGTTATTACTAGTATTCTTGTTTATAGAACGTGCATGTTTTTTGCTGGTAATTTTTTTATAGAATGGTACCTCATTTGGAATACATAACATTATATTTGTATTTAAAACTTGAAATTTTTGTTTCTTTTATTTTAATGGATGTGCAATGGGAATAGAATATCGGGCTAACCTAATGAGTTTTAATACTCACGCCGATAGTCTTATTCTATTTTTATCCCTTGTCCAGGTTTCAGCTTGAGTTAAATCGCCTTTGGCGATGTGTGATCATTTTTTCAGAGAGTGAACAGTGGGGTCACATGGAGTTATTTGGAAATAAGGTTTAGTTAGTTGAGTTGTTTCCTTAGTTGTACTTTCATTTTCTCGTACAAATAATGTTCAGTTCAATTTTTATATAAATGTATTTTGGGCTGTCCATTTCTTTCCTCTATTAGTTTGATTGTTCATATATGGGTGAAATAGTTCCCTTTTGTACTCTATTTATTCCCTTAGTTCTTGTCTCCATCCTAGGAGGATCAGGAACGCCTCTCAGGACCTGTCGTTGGCTGGCCTAGGTGACCGGTTCAGGGTCGACTCAGATTGGTTCGTGAAAAAATGGTATTAGAGGAGGTTGGATCTTAGCATACCATTATTTTTAGAGCTCCCTTGTTATTTTGGGGATGCCAAGGTAGATGGAGTAGGATTTTTGGGACTTTAGGGGTACGTAAAAGAAGAGCTTCGAGAGCTCTTTCTCATTCCAATCCTCGGGTTTCCATGGGAAGTCCGGTTTTAATAGTGTCCTTTGTTCTTGATGATTTTTTGGTGTTGGGATATGAGAAGGGGAGTCTGACTAATAGACTCTATGAGATATCAGGGCCTAGAAAGCCATGTGGGGCTGGGGAATGGTCTTAATATGTCTCTCTTTGTTGGTGTTGTGTTTGACAAATGGCTGCCAACCATATGGTCATGTCACCCACCGACACTAGTTCCCTTTTTTGGGTATCTTGATGCTTTCTTGAATTCTGAATTTTTGTTTTTAAAATCCTGGTGTGAGAATTGGGGAAATGGGTTTTAAAGGAAGGATTTTATTTTTAAAATTGAAAACGAGGGGTTTTCAAAAATTAAATATAAGAATGGTTTTGGAAGGTTTTGTTTTTGTGAAAAAAAATTGGAGGGAAGTGGACATGATTTAACGGGATTAGATTATCCATAATCTAAACTTGTGGTTTGTTGGAGTAAAATGTTTTGAAATTGTGAATCATTTTAAGGTGATTTTGGATCTTTGTTTTAAATTGGGTATTTTGGGATGTTAAAAAGTTTTTTAGTCGGATAAATTAGTTTTGGAAATTGGTTTTGATCGGTTGGTGTTTTCCTAGAATGGGTATTGGTCTCAATGGACCTCAGATTATGAAAATATACCTTGCTGAATATTAAAAAAATGGGACGGGGATGTTAGGAGTGGCTTTGTTATTTTAAAAGTTGTTAAAAATGAAAAGGGGTAGGTTTTTATGAAAATGGTTCTTAATGAATTGTGGTTGTTTTTGTGAAATATGAAAAAGGTTTTTGACTTAGTGGTTGGTGTTCCTTTTGAAGGTAAAATATTTTTGGAATGATGTTGTTTTGTTTTAGCCTTTGGTGTTTTCATGGGTGCTCACATGCATGGTTTTATTTATATCTGGAAGGATGGCATAAATGGCATGGTGGTTGGGTTTCTAGGGAGGCAAGGAAATGTGCATATGGGTGATACTTGATGAAACACCATTGATGAATGTGTAAACCCACCAAGTTAGTTTGTTTTTAAAATGTTTTTTGAGATGAAAAATTGTGGCATTTTTTTAACTAATAGATATGTGGATTGTTTTTTATATGTCTTAGAAGACTTGTTTATTTAGTAAGATTATTTTTTATCTAGAATTAATACTCTTGTTGTATCTTAGGATGAGATTTTGATGGCGGCATAGTTTTTGAGTAATGTTCATTGGGTTCCTAAAGATGTGTTTGATGTTGTGATGTGGCCATGTATAGTTCTACGTTGGAAATATTTCCAGCTGATTAACCTAATGAATCATTAAAAATTTTAAATCCACCTCTTTGGATGATGCCTCAACGTATTTTTTGGAATAGAGATCTATTTGGGATTGATTAAAAGTGCTTCTAGGTCGTGATAATTCTTTTGGACAAAGCAGTTGTGTTCGAAGATGTGGATGTGTTTCACAGTATTCCTTGTCCATTATGCCCCTCGTTCGGAGTGAGATGGAATGTTGATATGTATCTATGAGTTCTTATTTATATGAATGTTTTTGTTTGGTGATGAAGTGAGGTATTTTTTGAGTGGTTTGATCCTTATCACCTGACTGTGGTGCATCAAATGCTTCAAGAATCAGGGCTCCAGCCATAGGCCTCAGATTGAAGCGTTTCACGCAGTCTGGAAATCGGCAGAGGTGTGGAGTGCTTGATTAGGATCATGCCTCCTCTATTTTGGTAAGTTTGTTTCTATGTCAATGTTTTGGTTCCTCATTTCTGTGAATTTACCTTTATTGCAACAAGCGTGGTGGACATACCCCTCACACAGTGTCTATGGTTGTGCCTTCATGGATGTGGGTTTTCAATCAATGTCCCTGTGTGGACCGCCTCTGAAAATAAGGTGTAGTCTTGGTGTTACCTATTCGTAGGTGGAGATTTTTGGGTAGTTTCTTGGTTTCTTTTGTGGTTTCAGTGGCCAAGTTATTGGGTCCCCTTCCCTACCATCCCCGAGTGGTGGGGGTCCAGATCTGTGCTGAAAGTGTTGACTAAGTTCTTTTCCCCTCCGTTTGGGAGTTGGTGGTTTATATGTTTATGTTGTAACCCTATTAAAATGGTATTTTAGGTTTTTTAGGATTGTTTTGTTGGTATTGTGTGAGTGAGGCCCAATTCTAGCTCATGTTGAATTCTGGTTTGTTCGTTGCTAGTTGGTTTCAAATGGTGGGGAGACCCACCGTGGGTCTCATGGATTTTCATCCTAAGAACATTACTAGTGCTAGATGTTTCATAATTTTGGGGAGTCCATTTTGGACTCCCCTAGAATATTTGGTGATTGTGAGTGCTCTTTGGTTTTGGTGATGGTTGGGTTCATTGGGAGAAGGCCCAACAATCGGGTTCTTGGCTTGGTTGTGAAGGTGGGGGCTTGATATTTCCAATGATTTTCCGGAAGTGGTTCTGATTAGTGTGTTTTTTTGATATATAGGCTTAAAATCCATTTATGATTGATGATATTTCATTTTCTTGAGAGGCTGGATCATGTTGATAGGTAATCCTTAGGTGTTGATTTTTCAGCTGGAAAGTGTTATGGCTTTCCAGGGGCGGAAAGATTTAATGGTGGGGAGAATTGTCACACCCGAATTTTTTTGTCTTTGTATTGATCTGGTCTATTGTAAATCCTGATCCTTTTCATGGTTATTTTGTGAGATGAATATTGAGTTTTGAAGTTTCATATATGTATAACCACCCTAATTTTGTATCCCCATTGCTTGTTTAGGTGTTTTTGAGGAATGGGTGGTTACTTCATGATTTGGGCCAAACGTGAGCCCATTTCCAGTTTTAAAAACCGAATTTGATTATTTTATAACTATTTTGTTTTTCATCCTTTTTCACCCATTAAGATTCCCACTTGTCCTATACTGACATATTTAAACTTCCATATCCTTTTTTACCCCATATAAATTCATAAGCATAGTGAATTGAGGTTACTTATTTAGGTATTGGGCCAGCGCATGGGCTCATTTTCTATTTTAAAAAACAAAATTTGTTTCTTTTATGACTAATTTAATTTGTAATATTATTTGGTGATTCCACCTCCCCTTGGAATCCAATAACCCTATCCTCACCCCCATTATCGATTTACCCTCTTTGGAGCTTATATGGGTCCCAGATTGGGGAAAAATATATCAGGTTACATCAAATCACCCAGGATTGATAAGGTAAATAGTTTTATATATAAATCATTCAATTCGTGCACTTTTTCAAAAAAATATTCTTTCCCATGTTCTCCAAGACCTTAGACGACTCTCCAAGAAGTTTTGTCCCATTACCTTTTCTATAGGGGTGCATAGTTAATGGAATACGAAGAGTTTTCTTGTGGAAAAGGTGAGATTCCATCTCATTTATCCTCCCTCTTCTTCCTCCATTCAATATTTCTTGGTTTTATAATCTCCCTTAGTCATGATCGACCTAGGGTTCTATTATAACATGGTTTTTGATGGATTTTAAATTCATTTAGGTCTAGTCTTCATAGTTTTAGGGTTTATAAACCCGCGACGGGTGATTTCGGGTGTGTGTTTCCATTATGCTAATGATTTAATGTAAGATATCCCTTGAAAAAACCTTTATCATTTAAGATTCGTAATTTTAATTCTTTTATAACCTTATTTATATGATATTTTCTTATGTGAAACTTTGGTTCTGAAGGTTATTTGTTCAAATTATGTTTTGTGACTTATTTTGTTAAAAATATAGTTGTTTTGGAATAAATGTTCACTCCTCTTGTTTGATAAATTATTCCATGAGCTTTCACACATGGTTTATGGTATTTTGAATATTTATGAGTAGCTTGAATAACATTATGGAATAAAAATGTTGTATTATCCCTTTTTAAGTGCTTAACATAAGTTGTTTTTTTAAAGAGTGCATACCATGTGTTTGATAAATTGCTCGGTTGGCTTTTATGTGTCTACTGCAATTTAAAATAATTTGTTTGGATTTATAAATATATTCGAAGCATGTAATAAAATTATTTTGGGATCCTTTTATGGCTTTCAAATTTGTATTTTCTTTTAAAAACAAATGGTTTTTTGTTTAAAAACATGTTTTGGCCCGAGTTGCCAGAAAATGGCCCGTTTCACATTTTTATAAAAATGGTTGTGTTTTAAATATGTCACCCGAGTTTTTAAGAGATTTATTAATGTGGTTTTATTCATTAAATGGTGAGAACAAACCTCCTTAAAAAAATTTAAATTCATAACTTTTTCAAATGTTAGTTTTGTGAAAATGTGTAAAGGCATGTTTGGCCATTCCTAAAAATGAAGAATGAGTGTTTTACTTGTATATACCAAGTTGTGTCAATTGGTATTTTTTTATGGTCCATGAAAAGATTTTATTAAATATTTTTAGGGCTAAAAAATATTGTTTTTTATGGTTTTTATGTTTTTTATAATTGAAAGTGTGTTTTTGAATGAGTTTTATGTGCAAAGCCTCAATACACTCCTTGAAATTGTTTTACGAAAATATTTAGTGGGTTGTTGATTCGTGAAAGAAATGTGAAAAATGTTTGTGGGATGTTTGTGTGTTTATGGTTTGGGAATGGACGTTTGATGTGAAATTTTTATTTGATAATATGTGTAACTTGATTAAGCACTAAAGGGAATCCAAGGTATCAAGGTGGGTGGACGTGTACTAGTATGCTAGTGATCCTGTGGGGTTTGGCCCCTGTTTCACGTAACAAGTTTGACGATGAAAACACTAACTAAACTATGATGATGATGATTTTGGGGGACCAATAGGTTATGAGTATTCTACCTACTAGTGGATCATGTGCACGAGAATGGATATTTATTATGGTTAATTTCACCGAGATATGAGGTACCGGGGCTCACAACTGACTAGTGCCTATGGGTGTTCCCATGACTTAAGCTCATTGGATCTTTTGTACTCACCTTTGGCATATGGTGTGTTTGGTTGGTAAATTCAGTAGTGTGCATGATTTATTTAAAAGATAAAATTCTTTAAAGCAACCATCTTGAAAACTATTTTTATTTTGAAGTTGCACCGCTTTGAATGTTATAACTAGTATTCTTGTTTATAAAACATGCACGTTTTTTCTGGTAATATTTTTTTATAGCATGGGACCTCATTTGGAAGACATAACATTATATTTGTATTTAAAATGTGAAATTGATGTTTCTTTTATTTTAAATGATATGCAATGGAAATATAATATCGGGCTAACCTACTGAGTTTTAATACTCATGCCTATAGTCTTCTTCTGTTTTTAGCCCTTGTGCAGGTTTTAGCTTGAGTTTGATCGCCTTGGGAGATGTGTGATCATTTTGTTGGAGAGTGACCTGCGGGGTCACATGGAGTTAGTTGGAAATCAGGTTTGGTCATTTAAGTTGTTATCTTAGTTGTAATTTCAGTTTCTCATACAAATAATGTTTAGATCAATTTTTATATAAATGTATTTTGGGCTGTCCATTTATTTCCGCTATTTGTTTGATTGTTCATATATGGGAAAAATAGTTCCCTTGTTTACTCTATTGATTCCCTTTGTGCTTGTCGCCATCCCGAGAGGATCGGGAGCACCTCTCGGGACTTATCGCGAGATGGCCTGGGTGACCGGTTCAGGGTCGACTCGAACTAGTTCATGACACTATTACACCATGAAACCTGGTCAAACATATTGTGGCTTCATGATAGAATATTAACATCATGTCTTGTATTATTTCAATGATGTGTATCTCATTGTTAAATATAGAGGGTAGGGTGGAATCTAAATACCCGACCCCTGCCTGCTAACATGAGGCATAGTTATAAGACTATTTTTTAGAACCCATACCTTATCATTGATGGGCAATCTATCAATCCCATCTCATATCATCCCATGACCCATACACCATGGTGGTACTCATCTTAATCATTCTAGGAAACATTCCACCACATATAGGCTAGCCAATGCAACATCTAGACTTTTTTGTGACCCGATAACATAGCCATAGGGAATGTTCATCCAATGAAACAACACCAAATAAAATATAAAATTCTAATTAAACAAACAAAATCTATCCTTTAAATGTGAAGAAACCAATACCTAAATGATTAGGGGTCAATAATAAAATTGACCTATCCCTCTAGACACTTCAGAAGTATCCTCAAGCACATTGACCCATGCCCACTCATGGAAAGGTCCCTCAGTCACCCTTATACATTCCACAAAAGGAATTTTCCATCATCACCTATGAAATCACCTTGAACCATAGCATGTTGTGATATATTTTTATTATACATTTGTGTTATAGTCTCCTAGAACCTAGAACCTTATCTCAAGATGTTCACACCATACACCTCAAAGAATCCATATAGTTCCTCAGACCCATCTCGGTCTCACCTTTCTGATACTATCTCATGATATTCACCCAATGGTGACATCTAAGTTTACGAGATAAAACAACATACCCCTCTATTTGGGTAAATCCTTATTGGAGTCCTTCATTTCTAACAATACAACTACATGTGGACTATCCATAATGATGCCACACTAAGCCCCATTGGAAATCACGTGCCATTTCCTTGAGAAATTCCCATGTCCCCTTTATGGGTATCATTTTGAATCTCTTATCATAGATATATTTGGTAAAAAACATAGGATACCCACCCACAATATTCTTTCTAGGTCTAGAGGACACATATTCCTAGGATTTCATTTCAAGACATTAATATAAAATTAAGGGGGTTTTCCAATTACACATGATACATGTCTCTATTCCATTCATTATTAAATGTCATAATAGATTTTATATTACCTATATGCACCGAGGAAATACATAATACTCTACCTAGAATATATAATTAACCCTGATAACTTTCTAACACCTCAAACTATCTCCCAAAAAATATCTCCCCTTGGCGATTCTTTCATAGGTTTATCTAAATCATTCAAATTGAAAAATAGTAATAAACTCATGTATTAAAGGTTCAATGACATCATATATCACTTACCCAAGGCTCCATCAACCCATTTTCATATACCCAAAAAGATTAAACAAGCACACAACATGAAAATAATAAATAATTTGAATATGCCTTTAACTCAAAAGAGAAGACCTTTCTCTTTAAAGGAGTTACCATCCACACTTCTATTTGACACCTCTTCTAAGAGTGTGTGTGGATCTTCCAGTATCTTTTAGGTATTTTTTCACATAAACCTCCCCCTAGAGAACCTATATTCGGTTAAGACACATCAATATTTATGTTTAATAAGTTATAATTAATTAATAAACAAATTTAATGAAGTCTAATGTCCATAATCATTTACCAAGTTTTTTTATAACTTGATAACCTTGAATAATAAAGCATGATAGGCCCATTTCACACCCACATATCCTCCCCACAAGAATTCCCTATAATTTATACCTAAATAAATATTTAATTTAATTTAAATTTAAATATAAAAATAAATATATTAGTTGAAATGAATCACCATCACCGTATCAATTATATATGTTGCACTAATAATGTTGTGGTATATCCTCAACACATTCCTTTCAAAATCCCCATCAATCACCAATTATTTCATTGTTATACATTTAAATATCCACAAAATAAATGTACAATTAATAAAAAAAATTATAATCTATGAATGTAAAATGAAATAGATGGATTCACTAATGAACCAATCCCAACATAGTGATGGGATGTAAAAAAATCCATCCCTAGACACCTAGATTTTAATGAGAAGATTGGTGTATATTCAATAAAGAAATGGAAACTCATAGTTTCCAAAAACCCATAAACATATAGGGAACTAATTTCATAGAGTCTAAAATAATACACCTTTAAAATAAACTAGATATAGAAACACTAACAAGTTGGTGGGTGCAAAAATATTTCTGGTGGCACTATTAGCTAGCCAGTCTAAGGCCACAAATTGGTTAGTGAGCCTAGTAGTGGTTCTAGGAAAAAACCCACCCCATCATCTATCATGTGTGGGACCACCAGCTAGATGATACTACTACAGTTTCCCTAACCACACCTTTCGCCCCTCTCATATCACCTTCTCCCAATACACCTCTTTAGGATTATTCCATAACTGATACCACATTAAATAAGTTTTAAGAAGGTATGATTTATATTTAGGGTATTGTTTAAAAAAAATCTAGTAATTCAATTATAAAAACATAATGACCATAACATCCATAGGTAATTAAAAACTTTTTTTTTGATTATATATTATGCGAATAATTACATAAATATAGATAAGTATTGTTTCATTATTTATTCTGATGAAAATAGTCATATGATGACAACCTCTATCCAATCAATGATATCATTTGGATTTTTTAATGACTAATAATGTTATTAATATAAATATAAAAAATATAATTACTTTAGTGTAAACTAGATCTTCACACATTGATATAATGTTATGTGTTTATGAGATTTAATGAGAGTACCATAGGAGATGTTTATGTGATAATGTTTCAGGCCCTATCTATGTGACATTACATTGATTTGAAAATATAAAATACACTATGTCCCAACATTATTGTATGAAATCGTCATAATATAGATTTTAATTCATATTATACATTTTTAATATAATAGATCTTGTGTCACATTCCATGTAAATGAATTATTATTTTTCATATAATATGAACAATATTGAGCATACAAATAATGTGATGTACTCACTATACATTACATTTATTTTCAACTAACTATTACTAAATAGAATTGAAATTACATAATGAGACTATATAATTTAATGTGTGCCATTCACCATGATATTTCCCTATTAGACAGTATAGTGTTAGGTATAAAAAAGGAAATACATTGAGGGTAAACATTTAATCAAGCATAACTGCATTTTTTTATATTTGGTTAATTAAGATAATATTTTTTATATTATTAGTAAATGATAGGTCCTAGGATTTATAGAATGGAATTTTACAATCCTAAATTAGATATAAATAGTTTACATTTATATCTCATTTTTTTTAGAAAATTAATAAAATGTTTAGTTCATTAGTAAATTTATTTAATATTATTATATATAGAAGTGAATATTTTGTATAAAAAATTCTAGTGATAATTTTCTTCTTAGAGATAGAGAAATGTATTAAATTATATGTTCTACTCTATATGATTTAGATTCCACCATCCTTGGCCTTTTTTAGTTTTAGTTTCCTATGTTGGATAAAATGGTTTAATATTTATTTTGGCATATTAGGTATTATAAATATCTTAAATGAAATTATATATTTATTTTCTTCTCTCAAATTAGAGTTATTTTAGGGAAGCTACCCATACAAATGGAGGCCAAAAACTTATATAGAAATAGTAGGGGATGACAATCTTCTTCTCTAGGATTACTAATGTAGATATTGTCCACAAAATATAACATTATTCCTTTCAATTATAATTTCATATACATCATATATGAGATTCACTTAGATTTACATCAATATGTTTCCTTTAGTTTTTATATTTGTAACAAATAAATGTTTCTAGTGTAAATCATTACCCATTAGTGTGGTGTAAAACATATATTTCTTTGCAAGGAAGATGAATAAAAAACTATGTAAAAATTATTAATATATAGAGGGATATAACATGAGATAATAAAAAATTTCATGAGATGAAATCGGTTTACTATTTATAATATTTATATTATACTGGAATGGATTTTAATGAAAAACTTTAAAATTTAATGACTAAGATTCTATATAAAGATGAACATGTGAAAATATCAATCATTTTGTATGGGTGTCCAAAATTGTTATGTTCCCTTCAAATAACCTATATTAGGAAATATCGTAATATCATTTCCCTTATAGTTTGGTTAATTATTCGTATAAATCCCTTTTGGTTACAAAAGCTAGGAAACCAAAAAATATCAGATAAAAAAGGTATATAGTTGAGGGAATATATATTTGTTATGGTTAAAGAGTTCATCCTATTAGCTATCTCAGATTCTAAATGATACAAATGAATATAAATTTTAAAAATGATATCATAATTGATAATTTATAAGTTTTAACAATTTCATGTCATGATGAAATAAAACACATTTCTCAATTAATTGTTATTATGTATGGTGACATTTTTTCGATGGGAGAACCTTAATTTTATTCTCATGATAACAATGTAGAGTACATGGTACTCTCCCATATAGATATGTCTCTAATATGTAATTAATTAATTCATTATTATCAATATGTGACCCTCATAAGTTTAAAATATAAAATTGTTAATGATTGATATCGTGGGTTGAGATGTATTATCATGGAGAATAATTTAGAGCAGGTAAATGTGGATTTTTAGAGAATATTTCCATAAACGCTAACTCATTGTTATTTCATAACATGTGTTCTCACACATTAATGTTGAAAAATGTAGGCTCAAGGAGATGGGGTATTAAATTAAGGAATATGTATATATTTTTCATAGTAATGGAGGAATGGTTGTGGGATTTGATGTTACAATTTATTTTAATAGTCTATATAGTGGATAATACTATAAATAAGGATGAATTATTTTGATTCGACATTAATCAAGAATTTTAATTCGGTATCTTTCTTGGAGAATATTTTATATTCATTCAATATTAATAACAAGAGTTGTTATATATATAATAATAAAATATTCTAATGGATTATATAATAATTTAAATGGATTATATATTTATGTTTTCGATATTCGTAATCAAATATTTCATAAAAAATATTAATATTTCCTATTTCAATCAAAATTAACATTGGAATTTTTACTATGTACATACTTATAGGAATAAAATTCAATTATTCCACACATATGGATTATTTGATATATTTGATTATGATACATTTGGAAATTATAAAAAAATCTTTGTAAATTCAAAATGATGTATTTTTGAAATTGAGAAAGAGGTTGTGGATTATTATATATGTCATTCAAAATATTTTTATAGACTATTGAGTACGGAAGAACATGGCTAATTTATATACTTCATTAACATTATTGATGACTATGCTTGTTAGGTATATGTGTTTCAAAAAAGGAAAAATTATGAAAAATTTGATACATTCAAAGAGTCTGAAAATTAATTAGAGTATATACTTAGAAAAGGTATAACAAAACTACGATTACATTAGGGTGTTAAATACCTAATATAAGAATTTAGAGATCATTTAAAGGTGGTTCAAATGATTCCTAAATCATTACTCCTAGAGAAATAAGTGGATTGGTGTTCTAAATAGAATAAATCATGACTTGTAAGGTATTTGTTGAGAAATTATGAGTATGTGTGGCCTTCCTATTTCATTATGGATTTATACCCTAGATAATGTTTCATTTAAACTAATGGGTGTTCTATCATAAGAATTTATAAATATACGTTGTGAGATCTGGTATGGTAATTGTAATATTTTTCATCTATAATTATTTTTTAATTTGATTCAGTCATATATGGTTTGGGTTCAAATGAGATTGACTATAAATTTAAATAATACTTATTAGTAGTTTTCCCAATGAATATATAGGTTAATATTTTTATAATATTACTAGACACAATGTGATTGTTATGATAAATAATGTTTTTATTATTTTGAAACATGTAATGTGAAGAGTCATTGGTAGAAAAATTTAACATCGATATGTTCAATATAAAAAAACAGTAATTTTTTAGATTTGTTTGGATCTAGTATATTTATATCTTAAATCTTGAAACATTGAGATAATAATTACATTATTATAGAAGTAAAAGATAAGAGGGATCCAATCAGTATGGAATGAAAAAAATTATGTCCTGGAAAATTATATCTATACAAGAGTTCAATATTATATATGAAATTATAAAAATAGGTTGATTTGGTTTCATTATTAAACATCAATCAATGATACATTCATTAAATCTGAGGGAAATGAAAAAAATGAAGGTTTGAGATTTTGGGATCATCCAAGGAAGTTTATAGTGGAATTAATAAATAAAGTATAATCAATATGGAATAATTTATAATATAAAATATATTTAATTTCCAACATGAACTCCAAATACAACCATAGATAATATCAATATAAGAGCCACACGGAAAATAATAATGGAATTATCAATGAATGGAATTGAAGATGATAGTCATTCATGATCTTACTATCAAGTATTTAGTCTAAGAGATCATTAATATTAACATCTTGGCCCTATGAAAACACATCCAACATATCATCAAGGGATTATTCCAAGACAATGTCATTTTATAGGCCGACATACATTGTGAAATACCCATTATTATTTTTCTTATAAAACATATTGAGAAATCATGGGGTAATTTATAATCAGGGCCAACCCATTAATTATATATCTCTTATGAAATTTTCATATATTTAAGTGAAAATAAAGTAAATTATCAACAAAAATTATCCATAAATATCCATATTGAATCAATAATACAGAATATAAATATTTCCTCAATTAAAAAACAACATTATTAATAAAAATACTTGAAATTAAATTGGATATTATATTTGTTTATATTTTACACACCATTTAGATAAATAATTATAGGGACCATATATTCAAGGAATAAAAATTATTCCTTGAGAAAAAAATACTAAATGATAAATAAACAATTGATGAAATGATACAATTCTTTCACTATAAATGAATGTTTTTAAGGGAAGGAAAATCATTTGCTAATTATAGACCAATATTAAAGTGTAACACAAAAAATTAAATTTACATAATGGTTTTGTAACATTATTGAAAAAGTTTTAATTGTTTTAAAAACTTCTCTTTAAATATATGGAAATTATTTCCCCTGATATATTAATTTTAACAGTAAATATTCAAATAATAATGTAAAATCAAATTTATTTGATAAACTATGGAAACTTGTAAAGTAATTTAAATAGATAATAACTATTATAGAGCTGGATAGATCTGTTCAACTTTTATACATAACATGATAATTACTTCCATAAAAAATAATGAATGGAAAGAATAAATTATTTGGAAAAATGAACAAAAAATCCATTTAACCCATTGAAATTAAATTTAATGGTAAAAAAATGTAAATTTTAAATTTTATATTATTAAATAAAAACATTAAGAATTTAATTAGTTGAATATATATGTGAAATAGAATAATTCACTATGATAAGAACCTAAATATCATAATATATTATCAAAAAAATCTTCTCATATTTTTGGGTACCAAAGGGAGTAAATGTTAAAATAAAATATGTAAAACCTATAAATTACATGAATATAAGAAAATAAATGTGTTCTATCAAAATATTTATCATATAATTATTCCAATTTAAATTTAAAAATTAACAGTCCCAAATATGTGTGATTGTAAAATTAACCATTACATTGTTAATAACATTGAATCCAAACTCCATAATAATGAAAAATTGGAACAAAAATATTAGATACCGTTAAAACATAGTATTAAAATATATAATAAGTCAAATGGGACATAATTACCCCATATAAATTAAATTTTTTATATAACATAAAATATGTATCAATGTATTGGAATTGAGAAAAAACCCAATCACTTTGATTCCCTATTGGTCATAAAACTCATATATTCATAAATAATTAATTTTGTAATGGCCCTGACCTATTTGGTCAGTTCCCCTACTAAATTATGGTGTTTGAAGTGTTCTGGGAGGTCAAGGTGACTCATTTCCAATAGTTTGACAAATTTTCAGTTCTGTGAATAGTGTTTCCAAACAGTAGGTCTATAGTGTTTCCAAAACAGTGAGATATCTAATGGTAGGTATACAGTGTTTCCAGAATGGTAGATCAACAATGTTTAAATAATGGTAGGTCTATCGTGTTTCCAGAATGGTGATATAGTTAATGGTGTCTTAAAAAATGATTCCAGAACTCTTTGATTTCCTTTCTCAAATTTCAACATTTTTTTATAAATTTCCCAGTTTTTCCTGTTTAACATTTTCATTGATGAAAAATGCATTAAAATAATATTTTATGGGATTTAAGGCTGATTCAAAAATGATAACTCCTATATTAATTTTCCTAAGGTTTCGGAGGCCTTTACTTGGTCAAAACTCATGGTTTAATGTGATAATCTTTTAATATAAATTCTAGTGTATCTTAAACTAATTTTCTGTTAAATGTTCTAAAGGTATGAGATATCTTCCACCCTTGTTCTTCCTCCTAGTTCCATAGTGGGAAATGCTCAAACCTTTCCTTCCTTCTTGTTGGAGTCTTTCATAATGTTATAGCCTTAGATCGTGTCTTTCCTAGAGTTTCATTCTGATGAATGCACACCCCCTATTTTGGTGAAACCAATAAGTATCGATCAATATTCAATATAAGGTATGATCTACTTTAATTATTCTGGGTTCCTCTCCATTTTTTTCTCCTTGAACTATTTATGTAATTCTATATCTATGTTCATATTAAACGTTTCTTGGGTGTTGGATGGTTTGGTGGTGTCTCTACATCCCTGGGTTGATGCAGTCTTCCAAGAGAGGTGATCATAATCTGTTTTGTGACTCATTCTCGAGTAAAGAACATCAAAATACTTTTTAGGTAGAGGACTCATTTCTTATCTAATTATTTGCATGAAATCATAGTGTTAGAAAGATTTTCCCCACGGTCTCACAATGGAATTGACATAATTAATATTTAAACTGCATAAATAAATTGGTGTCAATCGTATATTACTGCCCCATATTTTTCTAGATAGTGTGATATCAATTATTTCCATGTCAATCATATCATTCTTCATGTAAATAGTTAAAGAACGTAAGTTGGAATTAATTCAAATTATTTTTTGATGATAAAAGAGGCATGTAAATGAATGTTGTAGTTGTTACAATAATCATATGAAATTGAATTAAATGATGAGCCAGATGCATGTTCATGCTTGTTGACATTGAATTAAAGGCATGTCAATTAACAAATTAGTTAATTTGTGATAACTTACTATTATGGTTTCCCATAGTTGGGAGAAAAAATAAATTAATTTTTTAATTCCAGATGGATGAAAAAACTGAATGGTTGATAAAAAGATAATACATAGTAGGGTTCTTAGTTACCCTCTTTCTTTAAAGGCTATGTGCCTTTTGATTTATGGCCATGAGTGCTCATTTTATTAAGGATAGATGCCTTCTTTAAGGGCCAAGATCCTAGTTAATATGATGTTTGTTTCCTTCTATTTTTTTTTGTGAATTGAGCCTTGATGGCTATTATGATATGTGGGGGCAGGGAGGCCCATTGGTTATGGCAGTAGTTGATGCCTAGAGTTGAGAGATGCAGCAGTTTATTCATGAGGGTTTCGGGGTGGAGAAAAAAGGCGAATAATGAGTTTGGATATGAATATTGGATTCTTTCTGAATCTTATTGGGGTTTTTATCTTCTTTACATTTCCCAATACTCATGGAAGCTGGTTTTTCTACCCTCCTTCCAAAAAGTAGTGAATACACATGGGGTATGTTACATGATTTATTTGTTTAGATTCTCGAGGGAGGATGGGTCTACGCTTCTGCTATAGGTTGAAAACACATTATGGGTAGTTCATATACACTTTGTGTTGAGCCTGCTTGTGTTTAGTTTCTTATAATGTTTTTCTAGAATGCCTGAGAATATGTTAAAGTAATAATGCTATTAATAAATGACTGAATAAATGATGTTAACCCATGGGGTTTGATCTTTTGTGTGACTCTAATGATATGTAATGTGGAATTGGTAATGATTAATTAATTATTATGTAACTAATTACGGTAAAGTGAAACTGATAAAAGGGAATTAGGTAATATAATAAATCTCCTTAAATGGTTAGGTTCTTATAGGATACCTAGTCTTAGTAGTGGAAGTTGGGAGTCCAAGATATGTCAGGTGTAGTTGATTCTAAAAATAGGTTGTTCCCATAGTGTGGTTGTGAGATATAGTATATTATCTACTTTTTTTGTTTCTATATGCTACTCTAGCCCATCAGTTAGGTAAACTGACACACCGGGGATTTTGATCCCTAGGGGTGGGGGGGAGGGGTTCCTAGCATTCTAGTGAGAGGATGGATAGATGAAAACCCCTTTGGCCTATATCTCTTCTCTTTGTAGTTACTAGTCCTGGTAAGAACAATAGTTATTTTTTCCCATATATGTGTGTATCGGGTTGTAATTGCTGGTGGTTATTCACACACATATATTTTGGATATAGTTTCCTATGCACTACAATAGGTGTAACGTGTATAGGTTGTGATGGCTTGAGGATCCTTACTCAGTGTAATAGATATAAAGTCCTGAGGTATAATGCCCGATATATGATACTCATTATATAATCTATGGTGGCTCCTAGAAACTAACTAGTTACTTTGGTTATGTGGAAATTGTGGTTGTGCTTCACTTGGTGCATGTTGTTGTGCTTCTCCAAGGTGTCTACGGGCAAACCCTTTTGGAGAGAGATCTATAAGAAATGAGATGTTGGGGAAAAGTTTAATACTAGTGGGGAAGTTGTAGCAGGGTACCCTTGAGATTCCAAATTATTTTATATAATCTTGTACATGATACATGGTGGGAATATCCATGGTGAGGCTTGGAATTTAGTACACCTATTAAGGTGATGAGTTAGTTTCACTTTGTGTTCACTATGATTTAGCATGCTTTCATTAACATTTCATGAGAGTATCGGAGTAGGATCCTACCGAGTATACTGTAATACTCACCCTATATATATATAAACAATTTTTTAGGTCTCTTGGAGTAGGTTGAAGATCAGGCTGGTTACTACAAGCATGGGGTGGAAGGAGTTGTTCAGGATTCATGGTCACTTCTGTTTTTACTTTCATTTGGTACATTCAATTTTTCCATCCAGCTATAGCAGTTTTTCATGAAATTACATATGTGTACTTGGGATTTCATTTATATTATAGTCTTAGTTGGAGTTGGTTTCTGTCTATCTTATCTCTCTCTTTCACATGTGTTCTCTTAGAGTGTAATGCCTCCCATTTCGATTGATACTATACCCTCATTTCTAGTCGACAACCTAGGGCCTACTGGAGGTAGGACTCAAGGGGTCACAATATACCTTCTCACATTGTCGGCCTAGTAGGGGTATACCTTATGGGGGGTGGGGGAGTCATGACATAGTGGTATCAAAGGTCATGTTGACGGATATAATGAATTTTGGTGATAGACACATGTGAGGTTGCATGGGTTTGTAGGGAAACAATGATATTCAAGTTTATAAAGTCATATAAACACTAGAGACTAGAAGGTATATATTTTTTTAGGGTCCCCAGTGATCTAATTTGTGATACTTTATGTTTATAGTGGCAAATAAATTTAGTGATGCTAGTTTCAGGGTAGTGACCTAGCAAAAAATCTTGAATCATTTTTCATTGTGCCATTATTCGAATGGGTAGACCTTGGGATAGGTTAAATTAAAATGAATAAAAACATTAATTAATTATTGTTCAGTCTTCCATATTACAGGGTTAATGGCTCTAACTATTTTTTATTTTATAGTTATGGATCTAGTTCGACGTCCTCGTCAGCTTTGTGCAGAATATGTCTAGTAGGCAGTGCCAGAAGATCATCTTAGGGTAGAGGGTGATGGAGAAGACAATTAGAGGAGGACACATCGATAGTTTCAACGATATAGTCTACAGAGGTAAGAGAGATCCATTTAATACTAAGTCCTTGAAGACTACTTGAGATAGACATCAGTTTGATATGTTCTCAGAAAGAGCAATGGGTTTTTTTTGTTTTTGAAGATTCTACGTGGGGCAGCGAGGCAGTGGGGGTTCTTGTTCCTTAGGGATCACGAGGAGTCGGTGATCTCATAGGAGGAGTATCGATACAATTTGAGATTCGAGTTTCTTTCTTCGACTGTGAAGACATCTCGTCATTAGGTTCTACTTCCACTTCGATAGGGGGGGTCTAGTGTGAGAGAGTTTGGAATCTGTTTCAGAAACCTCTTATGATTTTCTTTGAACCTGTTGTCAGATGAGGAGGCCAGGCCGAGGCATTTTGAGGAGGCTTTATGTCTGAAGATCAAGTACCAGGCCCCCCGATTTATACTAAATATTAATCTTGAGGTGATGGCGAGGTAAGAGGTCATGGAGAGGACATTAGCCATAAACAGATTGTCATAATAGGGGAGACGTCAGGATTACTCACGAAACAGAGCTATAGTCCAGGGTTTGCGGTTTTCAGGGCAGAAGAGTTTCTATTTTTCTTGGGATTGGTTCCAGTCCACATCATCTCGTTTCTCTATGGATGGTGGCTCCTAGGCCTATGCCAAGGGATCATGAACATTTTTCTTATGGAGTCCAAATTCATCAGAAGAGAGAGTGCCCAGACATTTAGAGTAGTCATCGTGCACCAGGTTTTCTACTCTAGGTTCCTCCGTTGAGTCAGTTCCAGCCAAGGAAGTAGTATCAGGATGCACCAACATTGGATCAGTAGAGTTTACAGGGGGTAGGCAGAGGACAACCCCATGATGCTCCCCATCATCAGAGAGCATAGTATATTGGTGGTCTTCATCTAGAAGAAATATATTGTCCAGTGGGTCGTGGTTATCTTCATGCTTTAGCGTCTCCAGTACCATGCGATCCAGATGTCATTTGAGGTACCCTTTGCTTATTTTATTCTGGGGTGTAATCCTTTTTTGATTCAGGGGTGACACACTCCTTCATATCACCTACACTTTTCCTTACATTGGTCGTTGAGTTGGAGAGGCTTCTAATGCCTTTGGTGTTGACAATGCTAGTTGGATATCGAGATGAATTGTTTGAATTATGTAGAGATAGTCACCTAGTGCTGGGGCATCACCACTGTTGGGGAGTTTTACTTTGTTAATAGATACAACCATATGATTTCATTATCAGTATAGATTGTTTGTATTAAGTGGAAGCTATCATGGATTTATTCAGGAGGCAAGTGGTGTTCTTTGATGATGATGGGGATCCATTATTGTTTGATGGAGAGAGAGACCCTCTTTTTGGTTAGTGTCATGTTTCATTCTAATCATCCTTGATGTTTGAGTTGAAGATATGTTCTTAATAGGTTTAGATGTTGGCATTTCTAAGGTACATAGAAGAGTACCCTGATGTCATTCCATAAGAGGTTGTATCATTACCCTCTTAATGAGAGATCAATATTTGGATAGAGCTACATCCAAGAGAATCTCCTATCTCTATGTCTCCTTATAGGATGGTCCCTTCTATGTTACACGTGATATGTGTACAGTTTAATAGTCTATTATAGTGTGGTTTTGTTTGTCCGAGTGTGTAACTGTTGGGTGAATCATTTTTGTTTGTGAAGAAGGTTGATGGAATTTTGTGGTTGTGTATCTACTATCGTCACATAAACAAAGTAACAGTGAATAATAGTTATTATTTTCAATGGATTGATGATTTATTCAATAAATTGAAGGGTGAATGTTGGTTCTCTATGATCTAATATTGGTTAGGATATCATCAAATTCGTGTGAAGGATGAAGATATCCTAAAGACTTCTTTCCATTTTCTTCATGGGAATTACGAGTTCATCGTAATGCCGTTCCATGTAATGAATTATCTAGATTTGTTCATGGTATTGATTAAAAATGTGTTCCATGAATTCCTGGATAAGTTTCTGTTGGTTTTCAACAATGAAATCCTTGTGTTATCCAGGTCTGAGGAGGATAATTCAGAGAATCTACACACTGTTTTGGGAGTTCTTCCTCATCAATAGCTATTTGGGAAGTTATAGTAGTGTGAGTTTTGGGATCGATATGTTCGTTTCATGGGGAATGTGGTATCCCAAGATGGATTAGATATGGATCTATCGAATATAAGAGTTTTCTTGTATTGGGTACTCGCAAGACAGTGGTAGAGGTGAGAAGTTTCTTTGGTATCGTAGACTACTACAAGAGTTTTGTATCTCATTTCCCTCGAGTTGCGACTTCTCTGAGAACATTAACCAGGAAGGATTAGGCGTTCGTGTGGGCTGATTAGTGTTAGAAAACTATTCAGTTTCTGAAGGAGAAGTTGGAAAGTTCAACAGTTCTTTTTCTTACAGTAGAGGGATTTCAGTTTGATGTTTTGTATGATTATTCACATCATAGGTTAGGTCATGTTCTCATTCAATAGAAATCAGTAATTTCTTATGGGTCTCGGTTGTTTCACCCTAATGAACGTAACTGTGCCACCCATGATCTCAAGTTGGTAGCCATGGATTTTTCTCTAATGTTATGGAGACATTACCTTATTGGTGAGGTCTTGGTGTTTTTCACTGATTATAAGATCCCGAGGTGTGTTTTCTCCCACCATGACTTGAAGTTGTGGCAACATCGGTGAATGGATTTCTTACAGGAATATGACTTCGAAATCGTTAATACACATGGGTAGAGTTATGTTGTAGTTGATGCTCTGAGAAGGAAGAAACATAGTGATGAAGTACGTGAATATGATGATTCTTGGAGAGTGATAGAAGAACATTAAGCATTACCTATTGATATAGGAGAAGCCAGGGCCATAGTTTGTCTTTTTTAGATGACGGTGCAGTCATATCTGGTGCAACAAGTGGAAGAGTCCTAGTTCGGGGATCAAAAGGTAGTGGTCTGGAGGGATCGAGTGGTTTGTGGTGAGGCCCTTTAGGGTTGTTCTGAGGATGAACAACACTGATTGGTGTGTGAGGGAAGGCTCTTCCTTCCTTTGGTGATGCATGAGATGGTTCTTATATAGTTACATTGTACGCACTTTGCGGTGAATACTGTATTGGAAAAAGATGTATCGTGCCTTAAGAAGTCGGTTTTGGTGGCATGGGCTGAAGCATGCAGTTGCAGAGTTTGTGTCTCGATTTTTTGTCTGCCAGAAGGTGAAGGCCGAGCACCGTTTCTCCGGTTGATTACTCCAGCCATTAGATGTTCCTCAATGGAAGTGGAAGGACATATCAATGGACTTTGTAACTAGTTTACCTTGAGAGTAGGGAGGCCAGGATTCTATATGGGTGTTATTGGATCGTTTGATGAAATCATACTACTTCATAGTAATCAAGGAATCGAGCTCAATGTAGGTTTTATAGAGGTGGTATCTGGAGGAGGTGGTGAAACTCCATAGAGTCATGAGGATGATAATTTTTGATCGATATCCTCATTTTACCTCTAGGGTTTGGAGATGTCTCTAGTATTCTTTGGGTTCTCATCTATTCTTTAGCACATCTTTTCATCCGCAGATAGACGATCAGATAAAGCATATCATCCTGACTCTTGAAGTCATGTTGCGCTCTTGAGTCATAGATTTTGGAGGTTTTTCGATGAGTCACCTACCCTTGGTTGAGTTTATTTATAAAAATGGGTTTCACTCAACCATCAGTATGGTGCCATTTATTGAATTGTATGGAAGACCTTTCTGTTCAACATTGTGCAAGACTGAGTTTGGAGAGTCTGAAATTCTAAGATTGGATCTAGTGCAGAATATGACAGAAATCATTTAAGTGATTCATGAGAAGATGAAGGCAGCACAAGATCATCATAAATAATATTCCAATCAAAGTAGGATACTATTAGAGTTCGATGTTGGGTATCACATGATTCTGAAGGTGACTCCCCATTGTGGTCAAATAAGCTTTGGTGGTGGGAGTAAGATTTCTCCCAAATTTGTTGGTCCTTTTGAGGTGTTGGCTCTTGTTGAATCTTTGGAATATCAATTATAAATTCCCCCACAAATGAGTAGGGTATATGATTTTTTTCATGTTTCACAACTCAATCATTATCTTCATGACGACTCTCACTCCATCGATTCGGGAGAGATTGAAGTTGATGATGATACGAACTTTGAGGAGAGGCTTATAGAGTTCCAATACCACAAGGAGAAGGTGTTTCCGGGGACTTATATTCCCATGGTTAATATCTTGTGGCAACATAGTGCCATGAATTGGAGTACATAGGAATGTGAGTTGCATATACATGCTCAGTACCCCAAGTTGATTGATTCTTAACTCATTTCATGTAATGATGTTCATTTTTGATTGGAGACCATTAATTTTTATGATATGGATTTTGTTTTGTTGATTTTATGTCTTCCACTCTTTGAGAATTATCTCGAAGAGTGGTTACATAGACCCCTTTTTCTATTTTTTATTTAGGTTGGTTTTCGATTATGGAGGACGAGAATGTTTTGAGAGGCATCTGATGTAATGGACCAGACCTATCTGGTCCATTAACTAGCTAAAATATGGTGTTTGAGGTGTTCACGGAGGTCAAGGTGACTCATCGCCAACACTTTTCCAAATTTCCAGTTCTGTGAATAGTGTTTCTAGAACTGTAGGTCTACAGTGTTTCCAGAATAGTGACACATCTAACGGTTGGTCAAAAGTGTTTCCAAAACGTTGAGACAGCTAACGGTGTCATTAACAATGTTTCTATAACTATTTCATTTCCTTTTTAAAATTTCCATATTTTCTAACAAATTTCTAAATTTCAGCTGTTTAATGTTTTTTTGACAAAAATTGTATTCCAAACATTGTTTTGAGGGATTTATAGCCAATTCTAAGACCATAAAACATATATTAATTTTCCTAAGGTTCATTATTCAATTACATGGTCAATCCACATAGTATAATGTGATCTTATATTAATGGAAAATCAAACGTTTCATTAACTACTACTCCATTAAATGATCTAAATGGACAAGATATATTCCTCTCTCGTTCTTCCTCCTTGTTCCCTGGTCTGAGATGCTCAAACCGTTCCTTCCTTCACATAGGAGTCATTCATTGTGGTGTATCCTTGGATCATGTATTCTCTATAGTTTCTTCCTACAACATGCACACACCCTATTTGGATAGAACTCGGTAGTATCGATCAATCTTTGATTTAAGGTATGATCTACCATCATTATGCCAGGTGCTTTCCATGCATAGCTTTTTGGGAGAGGATGGGTATACAATTATTATATAGGTAGAAAAGACATGACTGGTAGTTCATATACTGACCAAGTTGATCCCCCTTGTGTTTAGTAGAATAGAATGTTTTTTCTAGAATTCTGGGGAATATGTGAAGGTAATAATGCTATTAATAAATGATTAAATAAATGATGTTAACCAATGGGGTTTGAACATTGGTGGTATGATAATAAAATGAAATGTGGAGTTGATAATGATTAATTAATGTTTAAGGAACCACTTAACTTAATGTCCAACTAATAAAAATGGAATGAAGTAATATTATAAATCTCTTTAAATTTTTCTGTGCATATAGGATACCTAGTCTAACCAATGGTAGCCAAAAGCCGGAGAGACAATAGATAAAGTTGATTTTAATACTAGGTTATTCCAATAGTGTGGTTTCAAGATATAGTACATTCGTTACATCCTGTGTTTCTATAGGCTATTCCACCCCATCAGTTAGGGAAACTGACACCCTGGGGATTCTGAGCACTAACGGTGTTTTTCCCAACTTTCCAGTGGGGGGATGGATTGATGACTAACCCCTTTGGCATCATTTTATTATTTTGGTATATACTAGTGTTGGTAGGCACATCAGTTAGTTTTCCCCATATATGTGTGTAGAGGGATGTAATGGCTTGTGGGTATTCACAAATATATATTATCAATATGTTTTCCTATGGACTATTATTGGTGTAAAGTGTAGAGGCTATGGTGGATTGAGGATCCTTACTAGGAGTATCAGATATAATGGCATGAGATTTAATTCCTGACGAATGGTACATATAATATGAGCTGTTTTGGCTCCCATAAAGATCCTAGAAACTTTGGTTATGTGGACGTGGTGGTTGTACTGCATGAGGTGCGTGTTGTGGTTCTTTGCCGAGGTGTATGCGGGCAAGACGTTTTGGAGAAAAATTCTTAAGACGTGCGACGTTGTGGTAAAGCAGAAAACTAGTGGGGAAGTAGTAATGGGGTACCCTAGATATACCTTATTATTTTTTATAATCATGTATACGATACTTGGTGAGAGTATCCATGGTGAGGCTGGGAAATTAGTATACCTATTTAGGTGACGAGTTAGTTTCACTTTTTGTTCACTATGCTGTCACTACTACAAAAAACGGGCGAGGGAAGCGCTACCCCTTTGTCAGCGCTAAAAAAAAGCACTGATAAAGGATGCCTTTATCTGCGCAAGAAAAAAGCGCTGATAAAGGGGGGCCTTCATCTGCGCTTCTTTTAGTAGCGTAGAAAAAGGGGGGCTTTATCAGCACTGAAAAAAATTATATTTCAAAACAAAATTCATGAAAAATAAATTATTTTTATATAAGTATATTTATTTGTATGTAAATATAAAATATATTTTATAAATATGTTTTATATATGTATATATAGACTATAACATTTAATATATTAAAAATTTAGTGTAAATCGCTTAAAAATATTTTAGAAAAATATTATTAACTAATAATTTTATAATTATTATCCATTAAAATTCATTTAATAACAATTTGAAGACAGAAAAAATCATAACAATTAATAAAAGATCTAAAATAAGTTGAAAATGTAACTCAAACTTCAAACAGCCATAAATTTTGATCCGGGTGTCCTTTTGAGCTCTACAGCATATGATTTTCTTTGAACCTATTGTCAGATGTGGAGGCCAGGGCGAGGAAAATTGAGGAGGCTATATGTCCAAAGATCGAGTGCCAGGTCCCTCCATTTATACTAAATACTTATCTTGAGGTGATGGTGAGGGAAGAGGTCATTGAGAGGGCATTAGCCATAAACGGATTGTCATAATAGGGTAGTCTTCAGGATTACTCACGAAACAGAGCTACAGTCCAGGGTTTGCGGTTTTCAGGGCAGAAGAGTTCCTATTTTTCTTGGGATTGGTCCCAGCCCTTAGCATCTCGTTTCTCCAGGGATGGTGGCTCCTAGGCCTATGCCAAGGGATCAGGAACTTTTTTTCTTATGGAGGCCAAGGTCATCAGAAGAGAGAGTGCCCGAACATTTAGAGTAGTCATCGTGCACCAGGTTTTCTGCTCTAGGCTCCTCCATTGAGGCAGTTCCAGCTAGGGCAGCAGTAGCAGGATGCACCAATATTGGATCAGTAGAGTGTATAGGGGTTAGGCAGAGGACAACCCGATGATTCTCCCCATCCTCAGAGAGCATCGTGCAGCTATTTTGGTGGTCTTCATCCAGATTAGAAAGGTCGTCTAGTGGGTCGTGGTTAGCTTCATGATTTAGCTTCTCCAGTGCCATGCGATCCAGACATCATTTGAGGTACCCTTTGCTTATTTTCTTCTGGTGTGTAAGCCTTGTTTGATTCAGTAGCGACAAACTCCTTCATATCACCTACACTTTTCCTTACATTGGGCCTTGAGTTAGAGAGGCTTCCAATGCCATTGGTGTTGACTATGTTAGTTGGAGGTCGAAATTACTTTTTTGAAGTATGTAAAGACTGTGACCTAGTGCTGGGGCAGCACCAATCTTGGGGAGTTTTACTATGTTAATAGATATATTCATATTATTTCATTCGTAGTATAGATTGGTTGTATTCAGTGCAAGATACCATGGATTTATTTAGGAGGCAAGTGGTGTTCTTCGATGATTATGGAGATCCATTATTGTTTGATGGAGAGAGAGAACCTCAGATGGGTCAGAGGAGTGTTTCATTCTTATCATCCTTGATGTATGAGTTGATGTTAAGTTCCTAATAGGTTCAGCTGTTGGCGTTTCTATGGGACGTAGAAGAGTACCCTAATGTCATTCCAGAAGTGGTTGTATCATTACCCTCTTAATGAGAGATCAATATTGGGATCGATCTATATCCAAGAGCATCTCCTATCTCTATGTATCCTTATAGGATGGCCCCTTATAAGTTACACGTGCTCTGTGTACAGTTCAATAGTCTATTATAGTGTGGTTTTTTTGTCCGAGTGTGTAACTGTTGGGTGCATCAATTTTTTTTTGTGAATAAGGTTGATGAAAGTTTGTGGTTGTGTATTGATTATCATCGCATAAACAAAGTTAAAGTGAATAATCGTTATTCCTTTCAATGGATGGATGATTTATTCAATAAACTAAAGGGTGAATGTTTCTTCTCTAAGATCTAATAGTGGTTAGGATATCATCAGATGCATGTGAAGGATGATGATATCCTGAAGACTTCTTTCCATTTTCTTCATGGGCATTACAAGTTCATCGTAATGCCGTTCGGTGTAACGAATGCTCTAGATGTGTTCATGGTATTGATGAACACTATGATCCATGAGTTCCTAGATATGTTTCTGTTGGTTTTCATCAATGAAATCCTCATGTTATCCATTTCTGAGGAGGATAATTCAGAGCATCTACACGCAGTTTTGGGAGTTCTTCCTCAACAACAGCTATTTGGGAAGTTATAGAAGTGTGAGTTTTGGGGTCGATATGTCTGTTTCTTGGAGAATGTGGTGTCCCAATATGGAGTAGCTGTGGATCTATCGAAGATAGGAGTGTTTTTGTGTTGGGTTGCCCCCAAGACAGTGGCAGAGGTGAGAAGTTTCTTTGGTATCATAGGCTACTACAGGAGGTTTGTATATGATTTCTCTCGAATTGCGACTCCTCTAAGAACATTAACAAGGATGGATTGTGAATTCGTGTGGGATAATTATTGTCATAAATCTTATGAGTTTCTGTAGGATTAGTTGGTAAGTCAAATAGATTTTTGTCTTCCAGTAGAGGGATTTCAGTTTGTAGTTTTCCATGATGCTTCACATCATGGGTTAGGTTGTGTTCTCATGCAATAAAATTAGTCATTTCTTATGGGTATCAGTAGTTTCACCCCAAGGAACGTAACTGTGCCACCCATGATCAAATGTTGGTATCCATGTTTTTTTCTATGATGTTATGGAAACATTACCATATTGGTGAGGTCTTTGTGCTTTTCACCGATCATAAGATCCCAAGGTGTGTTTTCTCTCATCATGACTTGAAGTTGTGGCAACATCAGTGGATGGAGGTCATAGAGGAATATGACTTCAAAATCCTTAATACACCTGGGTAGAGTATTGTTGTAGTCGATGCTCTGAGAAGGAAGAAACATAGTGATGAAGTACGTGAATATGATGATTCTTGGAGAGTGATAGAAGAAAATTAAGCATTACCTATAGATATGGAAGAAGATGGGGCCATAGGTTATCTTTTTCAGATGATGGAGCAGTCATCTCTGGTGGAACAAGTGGAAGAGTCCTAGTTCAGGGATCAAAAGATAGTGGTCTAGAGAGACCGAGTTGTCTGTGGTGAGGCCCTTAATAGTTGTTCTGAGGATGAAAAACCCTTATTGGTGTATCATGGAAGGCTTTTACTTCCTTTGGCGATGCGTGAGATGGTTCTCCTATAGTTACATTGTCTGCACTTCGCGGTGCATCATGTAATGAAACAAGATGTATCGTGCCTTGAGAAGTCGGTTTTAGTGGCATGGGATAAAGCATGTAGTTGCAGAGTTTGTGTCTCGATTTTTCGTCTTCCAGAAGGTGGAGTTTGAGAACCGTTGCCCCGGTGGATTACTCCAGCCATTAGATGTTCCTCAGTGGAAGTGGAAGGACATATCAATGGACTTTGTAACTAGTTTACCTCAATTGTAGTGAGGCCAGGATTCTATATATGTGTTAGTGGATCGTTTGATGAAATCATACTACTACATAGCAATCAAGGAATCATGCTCAATGTAGGTTTTATAGAGGAGTATCTGGAGGAGGTGGTGAGAATCTATAGAGTCCTGAGGATGATCATTTCTAATCGATATCATCATTTTACCTCAAGGGCGTCGAGAGGTCTCTAGTATTATTTTGGTTCTAATTTACTCTTTAGTACATATTTTCATCCTCAGATAGATGATAAGATAAAGAAGACCATCCGGACTCTTGAAGCCATGTTGAGCTCTTGAGTCCAAGATTTTGGAGGTTTTTGGATGAGGCACCACCCTTGGTTATGTTTTTTTATAACAATGGATTTAACTCCACCATCGGCATGGTGCCATTTATAGAATTTTATGGCGGACCTTTCTATTCAACGTTGTGCTAGACTGAGTTTTCAGATTCTACAATTCTCCGATTGGAACTAGTGCAGAATATGACAGAAATAGTTAAGGTGATTCATGAGAAGATGAAGGAATCACACGATCATCACAAATAATATTCTAATCAAAGTAGGATACCTTTAGAGTTTTTTTGTTTGGGATCACGTTTTTCTGAAGGTGACTCCCCATTGTGGGAAACAATGGTTTGGTGGTGGGAGTAAGATTTCTCCCCAGTTTGTTGTTCCTTTTGAGGTGTTATCTCATGTCGAATCATTGAAATATCAATTATCAATTCACCCACATATGAGTAGGGTATATGTTTTTTTTTTCATGTTTCACTGCTCAGTCATTATCTTCATGACGACTCTCACGTCATCGATTGGGGAGAGATTGAAGTTGATGATGATACGACCTTCGAGGAGAGGCTTATGGATTTCCAGGACCACAAGGAGAAGGTGTTTCAGGGGAGTTATATTCCCATGGTTCATATCTTGTGGCAACATAGTGGAATGGATTGGAGTACAAAGGAATGTGAGTCGCAGATACATGCTCAGTACCCTGAGTTATTTGATATTTAACTATTTTCATGTAATGATGTTCATTTGTTATTGGAGAGCTTTAATTTTTATGATATGGATTTTTGTTGGTTTTGTGGCTTCCACTCTTCTGAGTAGTATCTTAAAGAGTGGTTACTCATACCCCTTTTTCTATTTCATATTTAGGTTGGTTTTCGATTCCGGAGGACGAGAATGTTTTGAGAGGCATATGATGTAATGGCCTGGACATATCTGGTCCATTAACTAGATAAAATATGGTGTTTGAGGTGTTCTCCGAGGTCATGGTGACTCATCCCCAACACATTTCCAAATTTCCAGTTCTGTGGACAATGTTTCTAGAACTGTAGGTCTACAGTGCTTCCAGAACAGTGATACATCTAATGGTTGGTCAACAATGTTTCCAAAATGTTGAGATAGCTAACGGTGTCATGAATAGTGTTTCTATAAGTATTTCATTTCCTTTTTAAAATTTCCATATTTTTTACGAATTTCTAAATTTCACCTGTTTAACGTTTTTTGACAAAAAATGTATTCAAAACCTTGTTTTGAGTGATTTTTGGCCGATTCTAAGCCCATAACACCTATATTAATTTTCCTAAGGTTCATTATTCTTTTTCATGGTCAAACCACGTAGTTTAATATGATATTATATTAATGGAAAATCAAACTTTTCATTAACTACTACTCCATTAAATGATCTCAATGGACAATATATAATCCTCCCTCATTATTCCTCCTTGTTACCTGGTCTAAGACACTCAAAATGTTCCTTCATTCATATAGGATTCATGCATTGTGGTGTAGCCTCAGGTCATATCTTCCCTATTGTTTCTTCCTATAGCATGCACACCCCCTATTCGGATGCAACCCGGTAGTATCGATCAATCTTCGATTTAAGGTATGATGTACCATCATTATTATGGGTTCATATCTTTTTTTTCTCCTTTCCCTATTATGGATTTCTCTCTCCATATTCCAAGTGGACTTTTCATGGGTGTTGGAAAGTGTGGTGGTGTCTCTCCATCCTCGTGTGGATGTAGTCCTCTATGAAAGGTGATCGTGATCGGTTGTGAGGCTCGTTGTCATATAAATAACGTCAAGACACTTATGACGTATGAGATTTGTATATTCTCTAATTATTTACGTGAAATTATAGAGTTATCAATATTTATCCCACTTGATCACAAAGTAATTTACATAATACATATTTGAAGTAGATAAATAAATTGGTATCGATCATATGTTGTTGCCTATTCATTTATTATACTATGTGATATCTATTATTGCCTTATTGATCATGTCATTCTTGATAGAAAATTGTAAATAAAGTAAACTATGTTTAATTATAATTATTTGTTGAAGTAAAAAGAGGCATGTAAATGAATTTGGTTGTTGTTTTAATAGGAATGTTAAATTGAATTAATTGATTATCTAGAGGCATGGTGATGATTGCTGATATCGAATTAAATAAATTCAATTAATTATTTATTTAATTTTTGATAGTTTAATGTTTAGTTTCCCCATAGTTGGAACCGAAAATTAATAAATTGGTAAATTCCAAATGGATTAAAGAACTGGATGGTAGATAAAAAGATAATTCCATGTAGGGTTCTAAGTCACCCCCTTTCTTCTAAGGCTGAGTGCCTTGTGCTTTGGAGCCATGAGTGCTCATAATGATTGAAAGGTAGATCCCTTGTTTAGGGGCCAATTTTCTAATTGATATGATGTTTGTTTCCTACTACTTATGTTGTGATGTGACTCAGGATGGCTATTGTGATTTGTGGGGACAGGGTGGTCCATTGGTTGTGGAAGCTGATGATTCCTAGAGTGTCCAGATGCATTAGTCTATGTGTGTGGGTTTTGGGGACGACACCAAAGGATATGAAATATGTTGGATATGAATGTTACATGTTTTCTCAATCTTATTTGTTTTTTATCTTCTTTAATTTCACCACTGCTTAAGGTAGTTGGTTTTGAAACCCTTCTTCCAAAAAGTAGCACTGGCGTGCGGGGTATGCCATGTGCTTTCTGTGCTTAGCTTTATGAGGGATAATGGCTCTACAATTCTTATATAGGTGTAAAAGACATGGCGGGTAGTTCATCTACTCACCATGTTGACCCCCTTGTGTTTAGTAGCATAGAATTTTTTTCTAGAATTATTGGGAATGTGGGAAGGTAATAATGCTATTAATAAATGATTGAATAAATGATGTTAACCCATGGGGTTTGAACATGGTGGTATGATAATGAAATGAAATGTGGAGTTGATAATGATTAATTAATGTATAAGGAACTACTTAACTTAATGTGAAACTAATAAAAATGGAATGAAGTAATATAATAAATCTCTTTAAATGTTTGTGTGCTTATAGGATACCTAGTCTAACCAGTGGTAGCCAGCTGTCCGAGAGACAATAGCTACAGTTGAGTCGAATACTTGGTTATTCCCATAGTGTGGTTGCGAGCTATTGTAAATTATTTACTTTTTTTTGTTTCTATATGCTACTCCACCCCATCAGTTAGGGAAACTAACACCCCAGGGATTCTAATCCCTTGGGGTGTTTTTCCCAAATTTCCAACGGGATGATAGATGGATAACTAACCCCTTTAGCCCCAATTTCTTATTTTGGTAGTTATTAGTGCTGGTAGGCACATCAGTTATTTTTCCCCATATATGTGTGTAGAGGGATGTAATGGATTGTGGGTATTCACACATATATATTATCCATATGGTTTCCTAAGGACTACTATTGGTGTAAAGTGTAGAGGCTACGGTGGATTGAGTATCCTTACTAGGTGTATCGGATATAATAGCTTGAGGTTTAATGGACGACGAATGGTACATATAATATGAGTTGTGGTGGCTCCCAGAAACTCTCTATTTACTTTGGTTATGTGGATGTGGTGGTCTTACATCATGAGGTGCGTGTTGTGGTGCTTCACCCAGGTGTATGTGGGTAAGCCTTTTTGGAGAGATATGCTTAGGACGTGCGACTTTGGGGTAGAGAAGAAAACCAGTGGGGAAGTAGTAATGGTGTACCCCAGAGATACCTTATTATATTATATACTCTGTTATGCAATACATGGTGAGAGTATCCATGGTTAGGATGGGAACTTAGTATACCTATTTAGGTGATGATTTAGTTTCACTTGTTGTTCACTGTGCTTTCACTACTACAAAAACGGGCAAGGGAAGCGTAACCCCTTTATTAGTGCTAAAAAAAGTTATTATGAAGGCGGCCTTTATCATCGCTAGAAAAAAGTGCTGAAAAAGGCCCCCCTTAATCCACACTTTTTTGAGAATTGATAATGGGGACCCCTTTATCAGTGCTTCTTTTAGTAGTGCTGATAATTGGGGCTTTATCAGCGTTGAAAAAAATTATATTTCAAAAAATATTCATGAAAAATAAATTATTTTTATATAAGTATATTTATTCGTATATAAATATAATATATTTTTTAAATATGTTTTATATACATATAAATAAGCTATTATATTTAATATATAATAAATTTAGTGTAAATGGCTTTAAAATATTTTTTAAAAATATTAATAATTAATAATTTGCTAATTATTATCGATTAAAAATTATTTAATAACAATTTGAAGACACAAAAAATAAAAACAATTAATAAAAGATCTAAAATAAGTTGAAAATGTAACTCAAACATCAAACATCCATAAATTTTGATCCGGGTGTCCATTTGAGCTCTACAACATATGATTTTCTTTGAATTTGTTGTCAGATGAGGAGGCCAGAGAGAGGAACCTTGAGGAAGATTTATATCCAAAGATCTAGTGCCATGTCCCCCCATTTATACTAAATACTTATCATGAGTTGATGTAGAGGGAAGAGTTCATTGAGAATACATTATCTAGAAATGGATTGTCATAATAGGGGAGTCTTCAAGATTACTCACGAAACAGAGCTATGGTCCAGGGTTTGCGGTTTTCAGGGCAGAAGAGTTTCTATTTTTCCTGGGATTGTTCCCAGCCCTCAGCATCTCGTCTCTCTAGGGATGGTGGCCCCTAGGCCTATGCCAAGGGATTATGAACTTTTTTCTTGTGGAGTCCAAGGTCATTAGATGAGAGAGTGCCCGAACATTTAGAGTATTCATCATGCACCAAGTTTTCTACTCTAGGTTCCTTGGTTGAGGCAGTTCCAGCCAGGGCAGAAGTAGAAGGATGCACCAACATTGGATTAGTAGAGTGTACAGGGGTAGGAAGAGGAGAACCCCATGATGCTCCCCATCCACAGAGAGCATAGTGCGGATATTTTGGTGGTCTTCATCCAGATTGGAGAGGTCGTCCAGTGGGTCGTGGTTAGCTTCATGCATTAGAGTCTACAGTTCCATGCGATCTAAATGTCATTTGGGGAACCCATTGCTTATTTTCTTCTGGGGTGTAAGCCTTGTTTGATTCAGGAGTGACACACTCCTTCATATCACCTACAATTTTGGTTACATTGGGCCTTGAGTTATAGAGGCTTCCAATTCCATTGGTGTTGACTATGCTAGTTGGATATCGAGATGACTTTTTTGAAGTATGTAGATAATGTGACCTAGTTTTGGGGAAGCACCACTCTTGGGGAGTCTTACTATGTTAATAGATACAACCATATGATTTCATTATTAGTATAGATTGGTTGTATTCAGTTCAATCTATCATGGATTTATTTATGAGGCAAGTGGTGTTCTTCGATGGTGATGGAGATCCATTATTGTTTGATGGAAAGAGAGACCCTCAGATGGGTCAGAGGAGTGTTTTGTTCTTATCATCCTTGATGTCTGAGTTGATGCTAAGTTCTTAATAGGTTCAGATGTTGGAGTTTCTAAGGGACGTAGAAGAGTACTCTGATGTAATTCCAAAAGAGGTTGTATCATTACCATCTTAATGAGAGATCAATATTGGGGTCGAACTATATCCAAGAGCATCTATTATCTATATGTCTCCTTATAGGATGTCCCCTTATAATTTACCCGTGCCGTGTGTACATTTCAATAGTCTATTATAGTGCGGTTTTTTTTGTCCGAGTGTGTCACTGTTGGGTGCATCAATTTTGTTTGTGAAGAAGGTTGATGTAAGTTTGTGGTTGTGTACCTATTATCGTCGCATAAACAAAGTTAAAGTGAAGAATCTTTATTATTTTCAATGGATTGATGATTTATTCAATAAACTAAAGGGTGAATGTTGGTTCTCTAATATCCAATAGCGGTTAGGATGTCATCAGATGTGTGTGAAGGATGAAGATATCTTGAAGACATCATTCTTTTTTCCTCATGGGAATTACGAGTTCATTTTAATGCCATTCAATGTAAAAAATTCTCTAGATGTGTTCATGTTATTGATGAATGCTATGTTCCCTGATTTCCTGGATATGTTTCTATTGGTTTTAATCAATTAAATCCTCTTTTTATTCATGTCTAAGGAGGATAATTTGGATCATCTACATGCCATTTTGGGAGTTCTTCCTCAACAACAGCTATTTGGGAAGTTATAGAAGTGTGAGTTTTGAGCTTGAGATGTTCTTTTCATGGGGAATGTGGTGTCCCAATATGGAGTAGTTGTGGATCTATTGAAGATAGGATTGTTTTTGTATTGGGTAGCCCCTAAGATAGTGGCAGAGGTGAGAAGTTTCTTTGGTGTCGTAGGATACTAAATGAGGTTTGTATCTGATTTCTCTCGAGTTGCGACTCCTCTGAGAACATTAACTAGGAAGGATTATAAATTCATGTGGGATAATTAGTGTTAGAAAAATTTTGTGTTTCTGAAGGAGAAGTTGTTCAGTTCAATAGTTATTTGTCTTCCAGTAGAGGGATTCCAGTTTGATGTTTTGTATGATTCTTCACATCATGGGTTAGGTTGTTTTCTCATGCAATAGAAATCTGTCATTTCTTATGGGTCTCGGTAGGTGCATCCTAATGAATGTAACTGTTCCGCCCAGGATCTCATGTTGGTAGCCATGGTTTTTTCTCTGATGTTATGGAGACATTCCCTTATTGGTGAGGTCTTTTTGTTTTTCACCGATCATAAGATCCCGAGGTGTGTTTTGTCCCACCATGACTTGATGTTGTGGAAACATTGGGGATTGGAGTTCTTATAGGAATATGACTTTGAAATCATTAATACACCAGGGTAGAGTAATGTTGTAGTCTATGCTCTGAGAAGGATGAAACATAGTGATTAAGTACGTGAATATGATGATTCATGGAGAGTGATAGAATAACATTAGGTATTACATGTTGATATGGGAGAAGTTGGGGTATAGGTTGCCTTTTTCAGATGATGGTGCAGTCATCTATGGTGTAACAAGTGGAAGAGTCCTAGTTCGGGGATCAAAAGGTGTTGGTCTAGAGAGACTGAGTTGTTTGTGGTGAGGCCCTTGATGGTCGTTCTAAGGAAGAAGAACACTGATTGGTGTATCAGGGAAGGCTTTTCCTTCCTTTGGTGATGCTTGAGATGGTTCTCATATAGTTACATTGTATGCACTTTGTGGTGCATCGTATAATGAAAAAATATGTATCGTGACTTGAGGAGTCGGTTTTGGTGGTATGGGATGAAGCTTGTAGTTGCTGAGTTTGTGTCCCAATTTTTCGTCTTCCAGGAGGTGAAGGCTGAGGATGGTTGCCCCAGAGTATTACAGCAGCCATTAGTTGTTCCTCAGTGGAAGTGGAAGGAAATATCAATAGACTTTGTAAATACTTTACCATGAGAGTAGGGAGGCCATGATTCTACATGGGTGTTAGTGGATCGTTTTATGAAATAATACTAATTCATAGTAATCAAGGAATCGAGCTCAATGTAGGTTTTATAGAGGCAGTATCTGGAGGAAGTGGTGAGACTCCATTGAGTCATGAGGATGATAATTTCTGATCGATATCCTTATTTTACCTCTAGGGTGTGGAGAGGTCTCTAGTATTCATTTGGTTCTCATCTATTCATTATCACATCTTTTCATCCCCAGATAGACGATTAGATAAAGTAGATCATCTGAACTCTTGAAGTCATGTTGCACTCTTGATTCATAGATTTTGGATGTTTTTGGATGAGGCACCTACCCTTGGTTGAGTTTTTTTATTATCAATGGTTTTCATGCCACCATCAGCATGGTGCCATTTATATAATTGTATGGCTGAAAATTATTTTCAACATTGTGCTCGACTGATTTTGGAGAGTCTGCAATTCATAGATTGGAACTAGTGCAGAATATGACCGAAATCGTTCAGGTGATTCATGATAAGATGAAGGCAACGCAGGATCATCATAAATAATATTCCAATCAAAGTAGGATACCATTAGAGTTTGATGTTGGGGATCACATGTTTCTGAAGGTGAATCCCCATCATGGGAAACGAAGGTTTGCTGGTGCGAGTAAGATTTGTCCCCAGTTTTTTGGTCCTTTTGAGGTGTTGGCACATGTCGAATCTGTGGAATATCAAGTATAAATTCCCCCACAGATGAGTAAGTTATATGATTTTTTCTTGTTTCACAAATCAGTCATTATCTTTATGATGACTCTCACGTCATCGATTGGGGAGAGATTAAAGTTGATGATGATACTACCTTCAAGGAGAAGCTTACGGAGTTCTAGGACCACAAGGATAATGTGTTTCAGGGGAGTTATATTCCCATGGTTCATATCTTGTGGCAACATAGTGGAATGGATTGGATTACATAGGAATATGAGTCGCAGATACATGCTCAGTACCCCGAGATGTTTGAAGTTTATCATTTCATGTAATGATGTTCATTTGTGATTGGAGACATTTTATTTTGATGATATGGATTTTTTTGTTGATTTTGTGTCTTCCACGCTTCTTAAAAGTATCTTGGAGAGTGGTTACTCAGACCCCTTTTTCTATTTCTTATTTAGGTTGGTTTTGGATTCTGGAGGACGAGAATGGTTTGAGAGGCATCTAATGTAATGGCCCGGACCTATCTGGTCTATTAACTAGCTGAAATATGGTGTATGAGGTGTTCTTAGAGGTCAAGGTGACTCATCCCCTACACTTTTCCAAATTTCCAGTTCTGTGAATAGTGTTTCTAGAATTGTAGGTCTACAGTGTTTCCAGAATGGTGATACATCTAAAATTTGGTAAACAGTGTTTCTAAAATTTTGAGACAGCTAACGTTGTCATGAAAAATGTTTCTATAACTATTTCATTTCCTTTTTAAAATTTCCATATTTTTTACAAATTTCTAAATTTCACATGTTTAACGTTTTTTTGACAAAAAATGTATCCAAAACATTGTTTTGAGGGATTTATGGCCAATTCTATGCACATAACACCGATATTAATTTTCTTAAGGTTCATTATTCCTTTACATGATCAAACCATGTATTTTAATGTTATATTATATTAATGTAAAATCAAATGTTTCATTAACAACTTCTCCATTAAATGATCTAAATGGAGAAGATATATTCCTCCCTCATTATTCCTCCTTGTTCCCAGGTCCGAGATGCTCAAACCGTTCCTTCTTTCATATAGGAGTCATGAATTGTGGTGTATCCTTGGATAATTTATTCCCTAGAGTTTCTTCCTACAGCATGCACACCACCTATTTGGATGTAACCCGGTAGTATCGACCAATCTTCGATTTAAGGTATGATCTACCATCATTATTCAGGGTTCCTGTTGTTTTGTTTTTCCTTTCCCTATTATGGCTTTCTCTCTATATGTTCCAAATGGACTTTTCATGGGTATTGGCTAGTGTGGTGGTGTCTCTCTATCCTCGGGTGGATAAAGTCCTCTATGAAAGGTGATCGTGATCAGTTGTGAGGCCCGTTCTCATATAAATAACATCAAGAAACTTTTGACGTATGGGATTTTTTTATTCTCTACTTATTTATGTGAAATCACATATTTATCAATATTTATCCCACATGATCACAAAGTAATTAACATAATAAATATTTGAACCAGATAAATAAATTGGTATCGATCGTATGTTATTGACTCTTCTTTTATTATACTGTGTGATATCTTTGATTTCCTTATTGATGATGTCATTCTTGATAGAAATAGGTAAATAATGTAAACTGGGTTTAATTCTAATTATTTTTCGAAGTCAAAAGATCCATGTAAATGAATTTGGTTGTTGTTTTAATAGGCATGTTAAATTGAATTAATTGATTATCTAGAGGCATGGTGATGATTGTTGATATTGAAGTAATGAAATTTCAATTATTTAATTATTTAATTTGTGATAGTTTATTGTTTAGTTTTACCATATTTGGAACCTACAATTAATAAATCTATAAATTCGAAATGGATTAAAGAACTGGCTGGTAGATAAAATAATAATTCTAGGTAGGGTTCTGAGTTACCGTCTTACTTCTAAGGATGAGTGCCTTGTGCTTTAGATCCATGAGTACTCGTAATGATTGAAGGGTAGATGCCTTGTTTAGGGGCCAATATCCTAATTGATATGATGTTTGTTTCCTACTACTTGTTTTGCGATGTGATTCGGGATGGCTGTTGTGATATGTTGGGCAAGGAGGTCCATTGGTTGTGGCAGTTGATGATGCCTAGAGTGGCAAGATGCATTAGTTTATGCATGTGGGTTTTGGGGAGGACACCAAAGGATATGAAATAGGTTGGATATGAATGTTATATTATTGCTGAATCTTATTTGTTTTTTATCTTCTTTTCTTTCCCCACTGCTTAAGGTAGTTGGTTTTGCTACCCTTCTTCCAAAAAGTAGAGATGACGTGCATGGTATACCACGTGATTTCTGTGCTTAGCTTCTTGGGGGAGGATGGGTCTAAAATTCTAATATAGGTAAAAAAGACATGACGGGTAGTTCATATAATCACCATGTTGATCCCCCTTGTGTTTAGTAGCATAGAATGTTTTTCTAGAATTCTTGGGAATATGGGAAGGTAATAGTGCTATTATTAAATTATTGAATAAATGATGTTAACCCATGAGGTTTAAACATTGGTGGTATGATAATGAATTAAATGTGGAGTTGATAATGATTAATTAAATTTTATAGAACTACTTAACTTAAAGTAGAACTAAAAAAATGGACTGAATTAATATAATAAATATCTTTAAATGTTTTTGTGCTGATAGGATACCTAGTCTAACCAGTGTTAGCCAGGAGTCTGAGAGACAATAGATACATTTGAGTCGAATACAAGGTTATTCCCATAGTGTGGTTTTTATCTATAGTACATTCTTTACATTTTGTGTTTCTACACACTACTCCACCCCATCAGTTATGGAAACTGATAACCAGGGGATTCTGAGCTCCATGGGTGTTTTTTTCAACATTCTTGTGGGAGGATGGATGGATGACTAACCCCTTTAGCCCCAATTTATTTTTTTGGTAGTTACTAGTGCTGGTAGGCACATCAGTTAGTTTTCCCCATATATGTGTGTAGAGGGATGTAATGTCTTGTGGGTATTCACACATATATGTCAACCATATGGTTTCCTATGGACTACTATTGGTGTAAAGTGTATAGGCGATGGTGGATTGACGATCCTTACTAGGTGTATCAGATATAATGGCTTGAGGTTTAATGCCCGACGAATGGTACATATAATATAAGCTGTGGTGGCTCCCAGAAACTTCCTAGTTACTTTGGTTATGTGGACGTTGTGGTTGTACGACATGAGGTGCGTGTTGTGGTGCTTCGCCCAGGTGTATGTTGACAAGCCTTTTAGTAGAGATATTCTTAGGAAGTGCGATGTTGGGGTAAAGCAAAAAACTAGTGGGGAAGTAGTAATGGGGTACCCCAAAGATAACTTATTATATTATATACTCTTGTATGTGATACTTGGTGAGAGTATCCATGGTGAGGCTGGGAACTTAATATACCTATTTAGGTGACGAGTTAGTTTCACTTGTTGTTCGTTGTGCTTTCACTACTACAAAAACAGGCGAGGGAAGCGCTGCCCCTTTATCAGCGCTCCAAAAAGCGCTGATAAAGGCCCCCTTTTATGAGTGCTTCTTTTAGTAGCACTGATAAATGGGGGCTTTATCAGCATTGAAAAAAATTATATTTCAAAAAAAAATCAGGAAAAATAAATTTTTTTTATATAAGTATATTTATTCGTATATAAATATACTATATATTTTTTAAATATGATTTATATACGTATAAATCGACTATTACATTTAATATATAAGAAATTTAGTGTAAATGGATTTAAAATATTTTAATTTTTTTATAAACTAATAATTTTATAATTATTATCGATTAAAAATTATTTAATAATAATTTGAAGACACAAAAAATCAAAACAATTAATAAAAGATCTAAAATAAGTTGAAAATTTAACTCAAACTTGAAACGGCCATAACTTTGGATCCGGGTGTTCGTTTCAGCTCTACAACATATCAAATCGAACCCTGCGATGAGCTCCACACACAAGTTACTTGGGAAAATCCTTTTTCACATTTTTTGATGCCAAAAAAGGACCAGAAGGCCTCCAAAACTGAGTTTTTCGTCAGGATACCCCAATTTGTTAACATTCAAACAAGTATAACTTCTGATCCGGATGTCCGTTAAGCCTGTACCACATATCATATCGAATATTATTTCATTTTATTTTATTTTATTGGTTGTGAAGTTGAAACGGGCCTCTAGATTATATGTTATGATCATTTTAACATTTTATGGCTTTTCAAATACAGATATATATGTATTTATTCATAAATATATATGTGTCTGTGTGTGTTTGTGTGTGTTTGTGTCTATGTGTGTGTCTGCGTGTTGTATATATATATGTATGTATGTATGTATTTATTTATTTAATTATAAAAACCCATGAAAAACAATTTTCATAAATGTATTTAAAACTAATCATATAAGTATATATTAATATACAAATACATATACAGATAAAAATTATAACTAAATATATATATAAATATAAATATAAATATATATTAATATACGAATGAATATATATACTAACATATGATTAAATATATTTATATTAATATGAATCAATATCAATATACGAATAAATATAACTATATATAAATACATATAAAGAGATATATCATTAAATAGAGAAAATAACGAAAGTGATTAGTAGTAAAGGTGCAGCCGTGAATGGGGGAGGTTGCGGGTTCGAGTTTGGGTGGAGGAAAAGGTAGTGTGCACGTGTGAGGATGCACGGTAAGGGAAGCACACAGGAGACCTCCTAGTGCTGATAAAGGGGTGGTCAATCACGGATAAAAGATCTCCACGTGCATTACTTAATTTTTTTTTATTTTTTTGACTTTTATCAGCGCTAAAAAAAGTGTTGATAAAGGGGTCTTTTATCAAAGATTTTTTTAGCACTGATAAAAGTGGCCTTTGTCAGCGCATTTCAGAGAACTGATAGAAGAGACTCCCCTATATTAGCGCTGATCATTACATCACGTTTTTATCACTGTTAAAGCCCGTTTGAGAACTGATATACGCCGTTTTTGTAGTATTGTTTATCATTATTTCTTAACATTTTTCATGAGAGGATTCATGGAGGATCCTATTGAGTATACTATTATACTCACCCTAAGGGTATATAAACTTTTTTGCAGGTCACATTGAGAAGTTTGTAGATCAGTTTGGTTACTACTAGCTTGGGGTTGTATGAGATGTTCAGGTTTCGTGGTCGCCAATGTTTTTTACTTTCCTTTGGTACTTACAGTTTTACATTCAAGATATAGTAGTTTTCCATGACGTTACATATGTGTACTTGGGATTTAATTTATTTTGAAGTCTGAGTTTGATTTGGTTGGTGTCTGTCTTAACTATCTCTTTCGCATGTGTTGTCATTGAGGGAAGATTATCCCATTTGTTTGGTTCCTATATCCTCAGTGCTAGTCGCCACCCTAGGGACAACTGGATGTAATAATCGGGGGGGGGGGGGGGGTCACTATCTCCCTTCTCACATAGTTGACCAGGAAGGGTACACATTGTGGGGATGAGGTCCTGATGATTTTAAATTTTTATACACTTTCCTATGATTCATTTTCATATAAATTAAATTTTTATATGACATTTTATAATCATTTAAAATCCATTTGTTGTATATTTCATTATTCTATCAACCACTTAAGGTATCTTGGTCAATTATTGGAAAAATAAATCAATATATTGGAAAATGTTAATATTTTTAGGAAATGATTTCACTATATCTATTATTTAACTATGTCATGAATGTCATCTTCACTTAGTTAAAAAATTGAAACAAATAATTAATAGTTAATCTATGAAAAAAATACATCATTAATAGAGGCAATAGTCTGCACATGAACATGATGAAATTTTCATTTTCCAAATGGATGGATTTGAAAGTAAATAATGATTAATATTTATTGAAAATATTAAAAGTTTATTTTCCATATATTAATCATTATGATAATTCAGTTATAAATGAAATAAAAACATAATCACATAACTATAAGGAGGTGGGAGTTTATATGTATAGATGGGTGACTATATTATTCAGCAACAGATTCGAGGTTTAGAAGGTAGAGAAAAAATTTATCTTTAAAGAATCACAAATATTTTATAAATACCATATATATAAATTAAACCAATATTTATAACAATCCATGAGATAAAATGATGAAAAGTAATACACATTGCATCTTGGAGGTGGTAGTCTTAAAGAAAGCACGACAAATGTTTTGATATTGCATCAGATGGAGAAGTAGTAGTTAATAAATATTCCATATGCATAATTACATTTAAGTATATTAATGATTTAAAATTATTCATATTTGGATTGATATAAAAAAAATTTATTTATTTTAATGATGAAAATAATTTAATATGGGTGGTTAATATGAACACATAATCACAAAGAATCCATCATTATATTCATTATATTAATGAATAATTCATCCTGATGATATATTTTTGGAAGAGCATAACATTTAGAATGTGGATAATCCTTTTTAAAATTTATTTTGTTAGGAATTTTTAAATACATGTTTATTAATATGTATAAGGTTTCAATATTTGGAAACAAATTATTATATGAATTTTAATATAAAACTAAAATAAGTATAAACCAAATATCATGAGGCCTAGTGACATTGTATGAAAAAAAATACAAAAAAAGGAAAATAAAACATCAAATATTTATTATATTCTCAATAATAACCTCCTAAATACTTTTGAAAACATAATACTTAATAGGTTAACCTAGGAAAACACAAAATTGAAGTGATTCAGATAAAAAGACATTTATGAAAATAAATAGGGCAGGGAATAAATTGTGTGATTCAATTATATAACATGATATTATGAAGGATAAGCCTCATGAATAATCACATGGAAGAATAACATAAGGAACATGGTATCAGGTGATCATATTATCCTATAAAATGTGGTGGTAGTATATTAGCTTGCATAAATATGACTCAAGGATTGCTCCCAAGACAATATTAAGTGATGGAAAATGTCCCATAATGGATTAGGTTTACTCTTTAATCGCATAAATAATATGTTAGCAGGAGAAATATTTTCCTATTGAATTAGAGAAGAATATAGGCACACATATTATAACCTTCTCATGATTATTGTTTTCAAAAAATAAAATTCAATAATATGCAATAAGCATAATAATTTTTAATGGATATGAAATTGGCTTCGTAATCATTCCTCTTTACATAATCCTATGAATTATCATAATGAAGGAATTTGGGAAATAAAAATAAGGAATGTATCACCAAATAAAAGTAAGGGTGAATATTCTACGTAAATATGGGGGATAAATAAATAAATAAATAAATATTATTTATAATAATTCAATACCATTAAATTGACAGAGTATGTTTGGTTGAGAGGGAATTATCACAACCCAATAAAAATGGTTGTTTACGGAGATCCCTTACCTAAATCCCAACATTTCATGTGTATTCATTACCATAAAATACAAAAAACATATTTTGATCATATACATTATAAATAAAAAATTTCAATTTAATATTCCTTTTATTTTATTTTTAATCTTGTTATATTGAAATGATTAATCATTTAGTATCATGTCTGATGTTTCTATAATATTCTGATACTACATCCAAAATAATTTTTGAATATTGAATGTGATATAAGATAATTTTATTTAATCACGTATTGATTAATTATATTGATATATTTTTCATTTGTATATAGAATTGTTACTTTGAAAATAATCCATGAAATATTATTATTAAAAATGAACCAAATAACAAACATGGACACAGTAGGTCATATGGACAAATGATTAACATCTTTATTGTTCAATGATAATAATGAAAATAAGGTAATTGTTATTTAATAATTTAAAAAATATCATTATATCATAAATATAATATTACTTCATTAAATACACTAATATATACATCCAATGTAATGCAGTAATGGGAAAAGAATCCCATCTCATCATTGAGGTGGTAATCTACACGTGTCCACAAATGGTGTTATATACATTTAATAAATATAATGGTATGAAATTATATGATATATTAATTTTGCACAGTTACAAATATTTCTTGAATGTGTTATATATATATATTAATTAAATTATCATAAATAGTCACGAGTGGTTATGACAGAAGATGAAATACATCAGTACATGAGGTGGTAGTCTAGTGTACACACAAATAATTGTTTCATTTCCCATTAGATGGAATATGGAAAGTATTTAGATTATTAAATTAACATAATAATATCTTAAAATATGTGATATTTATATGTTATTATATAATCATGATTTATTATTATTTGAATAAGGTGGAATGATAAATAAACCAAAAAACTCAGGTATGAACGATACATATTATTCGGAAAACTCCTTCATGTTTTTAATAAAATCCTTCATCAGAGGGTTTTATAATAGAAAAATGGAATAAAGGACATGATATTTGTTGGATTTAATGTTCTTCTTCTAGTAATGAATGAATCAAAGGGATTTTAAAGTGTGAATAAAAGAGTAGAGGGGTGCATTTTTATAAGTGATAAACATTGTCAAATTTTTTTAATACCAAAATATATTCAATAATGTTAAGTAACTCTCATGGAATGTGACTATAAGTTTAAAATATAAATGGGTGTATTGAAGTTATGTTCATGAAGAACCTCTATTTTAAAAGACATACATTTTTCAAAAAAAATTATTCTCTTTACCTTCATAGTGACCCTCTTTAACCATTTAATATTTTCATCATGGAAAAATGTTATTACCCCTGTAATTTATCAATTATTTGTAAATATAAAATGATAATAATTTAATAATTTTTACAATATTAAACCTAATTTATCATATAAAAAACTATTCTTGTGTATTTTTTTAACAAAATTTCATGAAAGACATAAACCCTTAATTTTACCATTACCATAGTAATTAATTCTTAATATTTTTACATGTATATATAAAAAACAATTCTGATAATAGTATTAAAGAATAATAATTATTTGGATTCCAAAAATTTAATAAATTTTATCATATTTTTTTCATATATGTTGTATAATTAAATTTAAAAATACCCACACAAAGTATATAGAAAAATGGGGTTTCAATAATTGTATTTTTAGGTAGTAAGTGAATATATATTTACTATATGACATGAAATCACCATTTTATGAATTTAATTTCGCATGAATGGATGTGTTATATAAAAAATTAATATAAATATTTCTTTATTATGGTTTATTTTATATTATTAGAAGGAATCAACCTTATAAACTGAAACAAATTATACAAAACTATGTTATTAAGCATAAATAAAATCTTATAAAAAATGTAAACAATTTCTTATTTATATGAAAATAATTTTATTATTATAAATAAATATTTCCATATGTATCTTTAAGAAAAAATATAACATAAAATGGTCCTTTTATGTTACTTGATATAATGAAAAGAAATTAATGTATTTGAAAAATCATAAATTTTCAATATTCAATGAAAAATATATCATTCTACAAGAATCCCAATATTTAACACTATGAAATTTAATATAATATTATTTATAAAATGATATTAATTTGATAAACTACATTTCATCAATGTATTATAAGTCAATTATAATTGTTCTCAAAAAATAAATAACATTATTTTTTTTGAGATACCATGTTTTTATAAGAATAACATGTGATAATTAAAAATTAAGTAATTATTTCCTATGAATTTATAAATAAACTTATATTCATTAGTAACATAATATATATATTTCATAAATTACATAATCATATTTATAGCTTCCAATTTTTCTATTTTTTATAATGGTTGTATTTAAATACACTTTGATCGTCAAGGATTTTCATTATGTGTCAAATATGCTATTAAATTATTTTTAGATTTAAAAAAATAAGGATGTTATATTATTCCCCCTTAATTAATTTGTCTCTTAATCATACATGTTATATATTAGGTATAGAACAAGCGAGGGTACATCTTTTTCATTTCATTATCCTACTTCCATGTTTTCTTATTGTAATTATGGTTCCACTATCAAACATTGAAAAATGAATTTTATTGTTCATATTACTTTATCACTATGGAACATGACGTTCACCAAATGATCCTAATAATATTTGTTATTTTCTATCTATAAAACCTCTCAATTCAACACCTGTGATGGATCTTATAGGATCTTCCTCAATTGGGATACAAGAAATACTTCTTGTTCCTAAGAAGGTATGGGTGATTATACTAATCTATAATTCATAATTACGATGTGATCTAAAATCTCAAAGGGGTCGATGTACCTAGGGAATATATTTGATACCTTCTAATTTATCATATATATAATCCTTTTATATATATTAAAAAAATAATTATCCCAAGACTCAAACATAAGGTCTCATCAATGACTCTAAGAATAACAATTCTATAGACTCTGAGAAGTCCATTTCTATAACTGAATGTTCATGAACATTTATAATATTTCCTCAACCATTTTAGTTCCTTTAAACATTAATTCACCATCTTCATCTAATCATTCAATTTGTTTACATCTCTTCCAATAATGACAATTATATTTTCCTACTTTGATTCTTGATTGATATCTTTTATTCTATAAGAAATCAAATAGAGGAAGATGTTTATCTCTTCATCCTTTAATGTATATAGGGATTGATGTGAACATTTTTCATAGTGGATTTGAAATCCTATTTGATTGGACATGAATTTGGTGGGGGTAATATACTCTTAATTTCAAATAATTAATTAAATAGTGTTGGATTCTCTTCTAGTACATTGAGGTAAATATCATATCTCGGTCTGATACAATCGATTGTGGTGTTCCATGTAGCCTCACAACATATATGATCTATATTATTACAGGTTAATGAAAGTATTGGTACTCTCAAATACAAATTAATTAATAAATAATTATAATATTATCCACTGCAACCAAAATAACATTTTCCCCTCAATGTATTTTGAAGTAAGGTTACAATATCCATGGTGATGTTTTTTCATTTCCATGTATGTATGTGTTGTTTTTTCAACATTTGATAATTTTTTTCTCAACATTCACATACAGAAATACTAGGAATATTGATGATATTATTTAATCTCTTTATTTATATTGTTCCTTAAAATAGTTCTCTTAGTCTCTCAATACATCATTTTACTCCTTGGATTCATGGAGAAGGATGACCTATATCCATCCTTCAACAGATCTTTATTTATATCTATATTCGATTATAATGATAGTATTTAACCAAATAATATAACTCTATTAATAAATTTTGATATCTAATTATATATATTTTCAAAATATCTTCCAAATTATTCATAATTTCTATATCATGCCTTTGGGAATCAAATATAATAACTAAAATGGATGTTTGAGAAATCATTTGCGAATAAAATATTGATGTTCTTTCATAAATGATTACGGTGTATATACTTTTCATGTTTAATAATATTATATCCTAAAAAATTATGAATAGAGATATGGTTGTATTATCCTTCATACATATAGAATCTGTTAATTTTTTTTTCTAGGATATCAGTAGATCGTGATTTTATAGTCCTCGATTAGTGTTATCCATCATCACTGTAAAATATTATTCTTTTTCTGGGTGAATATATATTTTAGGATCTTATTGTCTATATATATTTTACATTTCTCACCATAGATAAAAGTTCCCATGATTTTCAGTGTAAATATCACTCGTTCTAACTCCATATCATTTTTTATTGTTCTCATAATGATCAATTATATTCCATAAGTCATTATCTCTCACTTTTTCATTTTGCATCTATAAACATATCATTACATTCGATCAAGATTCACATTAGAAAAAAAACTGATCCCCACATGACTGTAGGGGGAATATTAGTGTATTTATACTCCAATTCATTCGACATCATAATGATCCATTCACATTCACTAGTCTAGAAACAATTCACCCTATTTTGTGTTATCATTGTTTATGGGTTTGAAAATTATGAGATGTTTCTTAGAAATTATGTGCTATATATTTCTAGTATATATAAAATAAAACCCTTGGTTATATTTTTTATCCAATCCATAATTTCCATTATCTTTTATGTCACCATATATATTCCACTGTACTAAAATGACACATCCATTAACCAGAAACAACATTTTTGATACGTACCATATAGATTATCATTTCTCAAAGTCCCTTTAGAAAAAAATACTCCTCATGATCATCATTTATTATGGAGAATATCAGAATTTAATCTATATAGACAACAAAAAATATGTTAATGTAATATTTAACAAGAAAAATCATTAAGTCTGTAATGAATTGTAGATAATTAGTGAGTCTAAGTGGAATCAATAATAACTCATGGTGTTCATAGATTATTTCAATACTAGTCATTGAAATTTATTCCTTCTACATCCTTACATGGGGATATCCAAAATGATGTAAAACAATAGAGAAATACTGAGGCCCAGGTAGTCGACCAAAAATCTCTTTTATCCATGGTAAGGGATACATGTTCTTTATAATGGGGTTTTAAGATCATGATAATAAATAAATAGGAGAATTGAAATATCATTATTATTTTCATAGAGGGTCTGACACACCCCATAGTAACGAACTGAGATATATATAACCATTATCTAGATAATCATGTAACTCCCTCTCCATTTCTTCTATCAAAATGGTTGTAATTATATAAGTAATATTCGATATTTTCAGTGATCCAGATATAAGTTTAATTAATAACTAAACATATTTTTCAACAGAAATAGTAGTATAATTTTTTGGGAATACATAATTATAATCTCTTAATGTGGTAATTTCATTAAAGTGTTATTTTTTCGTTGGTCTAACCAATTTTGAATAGTTATGTTATCTCAGAGGGAAATAACATCAACAATTTAATAGTATATGCCATGGGAGATTCATCCACCTCCAAACACCTATAAAAAATTCATGGTTGACTTGATACTTGAAGAGTGATATACCTCTATAAATATTTTATGTTTTCATTATATAATAGTTGATAATCCATTCCTAATATAGAATCAAAATCCACTGAAGGAAATAATAGAATATTTTATAGAAGATTCATTCAATTTTTTTTACTAGAGATGAGTTATATACTTTGGATAAAAAAATTTCTCTGTAAAATATTCTCAATGATATCTTATACATAATTTATTGTGGAGGTGTTTGAATAGTTATAATAAAATTATATAATATGAAATATATTGTTGAACCAGAATCAAATAGTATTTTAATTATTGTTGAATGAAGAAATTGGTTTTATATCACCCAATCATTATTGGGAACCACCATAATAGTAGTGATAAAATATTTCATCCATTTACCTCTAGGTTATTGAGGTTGTAGTACATGATTTTATCTGACAACCCATGGATTAGGGAATTATATTTTAAAATTGCATTCCCTTTTTAGATGAAACATTACATCTTAGGCTGAGTTTTGATTTAACCCTTCCATTCATCATCCACATTAGTGGGTTTCTATATTTCCATTCAACACTGAGTATCATGATTCCCATCATTTCCTCACATTAATCATCTCATAGTTTCTTATATATAGTTACCACATTTCTTCTTCCTACACCTTTGACATGCGGGAAGTTTATTTTTCATTCCTCCAAATTATTTATCTATAGATTATCCGAATGAAAAATCCATTATTTTTTTTTTCTTCAGTCCAACATGACCACTAAGATTAACATATTTAAATTTCCACATTGAGGTAATAATAAACAATATATTTATTGCTACCATTTTATCAAATCGGTAATGATTTTCATAGAAAATTGATTTCAACCACTAAATAATTTGTCAAAAATAATGTTGGTGACCATGATAATGCTAAAGGTATACCATGAAATTCTAATGATGTTTTCCATAAACACTCTAATGCAATATTCATCCTTTTAGAAAAATATTATCAACACCCTAACCAATTAAATATGGGGAGTTTGAGGAAAATATATATTGAAAAATATTTTCCTGAATTATTTCCTTTTCCATTGAATCAATATACTTATGTGAATTTATTTTATTTATTTGTTTCTATTAATGATCATTATCTTTCTTGATTTATTAAATTTAAAAAACAAAAATATCTTTCTATTTACGTTTAAGGATAGGGAATAAATTCTGAATTCAGTTGATCTATTGTTTCTGTTGAGCGGATCTAGAGACTCACCAAATCTAGGAAGTCATTATAATATAAATGAAAAAAAAGATAATTTTTATGAGGATGATGGTGTTCTATATGATTCATGTTATTAATCATAATGTGATCTAGTTGAGACAGTATTACAACAAAATTCTCATTTCCTACAGACATAATGTAAGGTATATCGTGAGGTAAATTATATCATTTCCAATCATATTTGTTGTTGGAAAAGTTTCTCCAATTTCCCACCATTTACTAAATATAATAAAAAAATTGAGAGTACAATAAAATATAAAAGGGAATCATCTAATGAAATAAGATATAAGTTATAAGTGATAATTATATCCTAACTTTTTATTTTATAGATTTTTATCTTGGTTATATTTGGTAATGTTTCTATTATGTTTTATAAATTATTTTTTTCTCAATTCCATCATAATGGTACTTAAAGAGTTTCAAATTGCAATTAAATATCCATAGAAATTAAAAAAGTATAACATCTCTGACTCAGAAGCCGCAAAACCAGTGCTCTAAGCCTTGTCATCACCAGACCTAAGGCACACCTCCTGGTATTCCAGAAGATGCCGCCTAGTAGTGAGGGTCTAATGAGTTAAATTGGGAGTCAATATCCCCATTACCAGAGTAATACACAACATAATATAATTTAAATAGTGGAAACAATAGACAATAATCAATAAAATGCAGAAATGAACCATTCCCAAAATAGGTTACAATCATATAAATCAGTAAATATGTCATTCCATGATACAATGAAAGTGAAACAATCCCAAAATAACACAACATCCAAAAACAACCAATGGGTCCCAAATCTAATTCCAGATCCTTCTCTTTCATCATCCTATTCCCACCTTAATATCTTAGTGTAGGGGCCATTCTCTTGTTCTAAACTACAACAAAGAAGTCTTCTCGGGTACCCAATGGCGGCCCGAGCAGGGTATGAGTACAAAACATAGTTGGACACCACCAATAGTGTCTACAAAATATCCAGTATAATAGATAATGCATGAAAGTAAAAAATGGAATTCATGTAAAAAAGGGACAATTCAGCTACCATTAGTTAACAAGCTTTATTTATTTCGTGACTAAAGTTCATCCCAATTTCATTTCTTATAACATTTTCACACATAATACATTTCAAATTATTCTCATTGGGTTATGCAATTATATCATCCATACATGGGTCTAAGTAAATCAATAACAATGTATAAGGGAAATCAATCTAGTCCCTATCTCACTAGGGACACACATATCATATCAAACCATTATCCTCACCTCGAAGCCTCATTCTAGGTGGAATGCAACCGTTAGGGGAATAGATCCTCCATCCCTTTCACTAACCTGTCCATTTTGGGGTGGAGTTTAGAGCCTTGGCCTATAACTCGACTCAGGGGTGTAGAACCTCAAGTCAGTACCCCACACTATCAATCCATGTGCTCAGGCTTATTAATCAATCACAAAAAGAATACCATAACACTACATAACATAACCAATTCAATTATAAATTATCATTCACAATCCATATCATCAAAATGGGAATTAAAACTATGACATAACCCATTAACACATTTTCCAATCCCAATTCATACCCATTTAGCTAAATTCTCATTCACATGCCTTAATCTGTTAGGTGTATTCAATGACCCCTATGCCTTAGCCAAATTCATAATTTACTATTCATTAAACCATTTCCCCCAATTATCATTTCACAAGAATTTACTCAGTTATGCATTTCAAGCACATCTATCATATCACATAATACAATCCCTTTATTGCATTCAACCATTTAGGTGTACCACTTAATCATCATGTATTGACCCATTACAAAAATTCATCCATGCCATTATTACATCTCATTAACATAACTACCCTTATTTATTCCATTATACAATTAAAAGTTTACAATTTAATACGAACTAACCCCCTTAGGCATTTTTAACAACAGTTCGTTAAACAATTGACATAATCTCATTTGACCCAGATTTCTCATTTCCATGTCATTCCAAACAACCCATTATGCCTTATCACCCAAGGCATCTCTATTATCAATCCAATTATAATTAATCAACCATTAACATATGTTCCATATGGGTTATAGATTTTCTCTTAGAAAACCTACATTTAACCCTACCATTTTCTATGTCCGGAAAAGCCAGCACACCCCTTGGGTGGCCTATAAATGGTTAAGCCATCCTCTACACATCCCACAGGGACCGTTAGGGTTGCAATTAGTAACATAGACACCCATTTTTAGAAAACTCATCAATGGAACCAAGAACAAAAAAATGGGTAAAATAAGAACATAGACATCCATGCACAAACCCAACATAAAACTATGGGATAATACTTTTAGAGCACATACCTCGAATCTGATGATGAACATACTCTTAATCGTAGACATAGATCGTGATTCAAACAACCCTTGAAACCCTAACCTCTGTTTCACCTAAAAAAATGGATTTTAGAGATTCAGAAGAATATGGGAGAAACCACATGCCAAAATCTGAAAAATATAAGGATGGAGAAAATTAGACATACCTAAAAATTCGATCCAAAACCAAAAGTGTCCAAAACAGCCATGAATTGAAGGAGGAACACCTCTCAGAAGCTTGGGTTGTCCAATTTTGTCATTAGGGTTGAGAGGGGAGGAATGGGGGAATATCCCGAGTTGGGGTTTAAAATCCAAATGTGGCAGTTTTTTAAATTTTCTAAATTTTTTTCCCCGCACAGTTTACTAGAACTGTTTTCCAACCCATGTGGAAACTGTGCAGAAGCAACTGCCTAAAATAACCCCCTTCACAAGGTTTCTAAGGAATTCCACATGGTTTTCCAAACCATGCTCAAAACGTGTATAAGACTCTATCCAGGGCTGCACGGTAACCTGGGATGCTCTGCATGGTTTTCACTAACCATGCGCAAACTATGGAACATTCTCATGAACCCCCTTTTTCTTCCACTTTCGTGTCCCAAACCCCCAGAACACCCTCCTGCCTTCACATGAACATTATGAGACACTTTTTTAAAAAAAGGACAGGAAAAACAAAAAATTAAATGAAAACATACCTTAATAATATCTGGGATCTTACAACCTCCCCACCTTATAACGGCTCATCCTCGAGACACTCTTCCGAGCATCACCAAACTTCCATATCAAGAGATCATGCCACAGGGTCTGTCTATCGCTTCCCATATATCCAATTTTGGCATCACATCATAAGGCCCAATGAAAAAATATCACAGGAAGAGACTTCTCCCATAAGTCCTTAACACAACATGAACTAACAACTCCTCAAGGATGCATCTAGTCCAACCAGAACCAACCACTAGAACATCATAGAGAAAAAAAAAACAGTTTCCGACTCTTTATACATCTAAACTATGCACACATCATCAAATTGTCATAGAGGAAACAACCCAACACCTCATCAGGCCGATCCTCAACACTAATCATGAATAAAATCACTTGCCATCATTTTTCCTGTTCACACAAATCAATCAGTGACAAACCCAGTATCACCCATAGGAAAACACACAATCCTTCCAACCACATTTCCTGATGATTTCAGTCCTTAATTGTACAACCAAACTCCACCCAAAACTCTCGGGTACTCTTCCAACTAAACTCTCACCAAGTATCTCTATGAGGGCTAACTTACCCAAATGGTGACCACTCAAGTCCTCCCAACTTGAAACACTGATCACGTCATCAACCAACTAGTTATTTGGTATGGTTCTCTCCGCCATTTTCGGTTACTTGGAACCACCTCCATCGATGAAGGACCACCAGATCTCAACTCGTCCGTCCCATAACCTACCATGTTACAACTCATAGCTCCCCAACATCCATAGGGAAATACCCTACATTGGCATCCATACGCATCGTCTAAAGAATTCGAGAGAACAATCCTACACTATTCATCTGATGACTAAGATCAAATAGACAACACTCAGTGAAAACTTGGATTTCGAAGGCTCCTTCCTCTACATCATGAACCCATAGGTGAGTCACTCTCTCCACAACTATTCATGTTTACCATCACATGTCGGACCACCTTCGACTTGCTTTCCCTAGAATACACACCTTCCACTGATGGTACCCAACACTTTTCTCACCTTCCCAAGGTGCTTACTGACTTGAGGTCTATCATTATCATCCCATACACTCATTGAGGTCATTTCCAGAATTCTAGTAAAACTCACTCATCATGGAACTACCATTATCTAGACCATCATTAGGATTCACCCTTGTCATGTCACCATATCAAAGTCCCACATTACCTCTCTGAAGGACCTAACATACACCTTAAAAGTTCTTCAATGGAATTCCAGTGCCACCACATCAGCACGATGTTCCCATCTCTACATCTTAGACAAAATCATCACTCCCCACCATAAGATTGTTGTTACCACTACTCTCAATAGGGATTATAACCACCGCATCTTATACCTGATCACAAACCGAACCCCAAACATAGATATTTTCATCTAGATTTTTCCCAAAACAAGAAAACAAACGTCATCTAGTGCCCATTTCCAGCTTCCACAAATGGCACACACGATTTTTTTCGACATTCTATCCATCCCTAAGACATCACCCAAAACCATAGAGGGTGCACATTTCATCATAAAGCTTCATATATACCACTCCTATGCATGTAAACTCCATGATGTCCTGCATCCAACCAAACGCCTTCATGTCTCTTTGTGTGAGCCATATCTTCTTAACATACCTAGGATGATGTCAAGAGGATGGGAATGCTAGTCACTAGATGAGGTACACTATGTAGTTGTTGAAGAATAACATGCCCAAATTATCTATTTCTATTGTCAAACCATGGGACATTTTGAACTGGAAAGGGTATCTGGCTCCCCTTCCAAACACATCATATCAACACTTGAACACCACCGCTCATCTATGATAGCCCACTAGATTTAACAATCACTCAACAACCAAACCACATAACATCTGTGAACAAAAATTTTATAGGTAAATACTTCCCCAAAACCACCGGAGTTCTTACAGCATGGCCCCAACAACCAACAACCAAAGCACATGGTCTACCGTACCATCCAAACAATTATTCTCTCACCAAAACAACATTAACTTGCGTAAAGCGCATCACCTACTAACATACCTAACCATGTATATTGGTTAGTCAGTCTCATCAGCCCTGAGGCAGTCTCTTCATCTCACATATCTACCAAACCATTCACACCATCAATTTCAGCCACGTGAACACCCTCCCCCCAGGTGTCACCATCGAGCGAACGAATATAACTACACTTCTTCCACCATTGTCTTTTCTGCTCGAAAACAACTCCTTGAACTCCATTAATCATCATACAACAGTTTAGTTAGGCATCCATAGTATACAACCCTTCAGAACAATCTCAACTCGTATCACAACTCTAGGGTTCCCTTATGAAGGAACTAGGCACAACTATACCATCAACCTTCCAACTTATCCCTCAAGGACAACGATGTACCACAGGGAACTCAAAGTCCCACTACCCAAGCCCAAAACATCTTCATGCATGGAACACACCCAAAATAACTAGAATATATTCCCTAACTCTCTTATTGGTCACATTGAAGGTTTAATGATACTGACTCCGTATAAGAGAGTCACAATAAGGAAAACCCATTTTTCCTCTCACCAAACCATACTTATCATGAAATGAACAAAGAAATGTGCATGAATGGAACTCTCACTCTCATTCTAATACACACTATGCATAGCGTACCAAACAATGATATACTATAGGTTATACACCAAAAGAGTACACATTCATCAGCACTACAAAAAAATCATCTCCGGGATTCGAGACACAACCCACAAGGTCACCAAGACTCAGGAACCATCCTTAGGGTCCATCATGTACTATCTATGGTCATAGACCACAAGACTTCCTACACTCACATCATCAAACAATGCCTCTCAACCCAACTTCCACACCCTACCATGGGTTCCATAATTACGCCACCCATGCCACATCATAATCAGAAAGACCACACAAACCAAATCCAATGTCTCAAACTAGGGAACTCTCTTAGCCCAAATAATGCATATAAGGGTCAAATCGACAACACAATGGATACCCACCTTTGAACTCAACCATTATAATTTTTTTAACTTATCATTCCCCTAAATCTTTTTATAATATCCAACAAGATATAACCATCAATTGAAATGGTCTCAAGCTATCAATCATAAACAACTCATTCTTCATAACATATCCCTATGGTAATCATCACACTTAGAACATCACCCTCTACCATACCAACCGTGGGTCATGGTCAACATGGGTGTAACAAATTTACATAATCACAAGTCTATCATCAACACCCCTTCGACCCATTCAAATTTTACCACACAATCCTTTCCTATTAGACACATTTCCCATTTCACGTTTTGTTAAAAACATCCTTTTAAATCATTGAAACCATTTATTGGAAAAAATTAATTAACAATTTTACCGTCATTATGCAACCCTTTTTATTTTTGACACCAAAACAACATTTACAATTTATCACTACCCAAAATTTTATCTCGATCACAAAATTTATATATACATGATATTACATAACAATTAATTTGTGTTCTTTTTATTCACCCACTTTCATTACCATTACTAAGTATCATTTTCATTATATTTATCAAGGAAGTAAAATGCATTCTACTCTCTACCCCACGCACACCCATCTTGTGTGTGTGCCTGTAATGATATATGCCACCTATAAACATAGGTGTCTAAAATGATGAATGAGTGCCCAACCTCATTCTATTCAAAAAATGAGAAAAATATCATAAATATGTTATATCTCACAACATGTGAATCAACCAATGGTGAAATATCATTCAACTGTAATAACACAAATCAAGAAAAACTATTTCCACCCAGGGTGACTTGGGTTTTCCCTCATACATGGGTTAGATACTCCCAAGAATGAGCGCATTACCAAGGACCAACACATCCTAATCTCATGTCTACCATCTCAAAATATTAATAAATAGATAAGAACTCCAGTGATACCCCTTTGCAATGTCCCCAAACCGGAATCCACTAAACTGATGCTCTGAGCCGCGTCATCACATGACCTCAAGTGCGCCTCCCCGTATGCCATAGATTCCCGACTAGTGGCGAGGGTCTAATGAGTCACGTGGGGAAACTATACCCTCTTAATAGAGTAAGCCACAACATAAAATAATTTAAACAGTAGAAACATTATACAACAGTCAACAATAAGAATGAATGACCAATTCCAAAAAATGGGTACAATCATATACAATAGTAAATATGTCATTCCATGCTATAGTGCAAGTGAAAGAAACCCAAAATAAAACAGCGGGGAAAAACTCCCAATGGGTATCGACGCTATGTTCAGATCCTTCTCCATGAACATCCCAAACCCATAGCAACATCTTAGTGTAGGGCCCTTACCATTGGATAGACCTGCAAAAAAGAATTTTAATCGAGTACCCAGTAGCTGCCCGATTTGTGTGTGAGTAAAAAACTCAGTAGGCCACAACCAATGGTGTCTACAAAATATCTAGTCTAATAGATATTTCTTGCAAGTAAAAAATGAATGGTAAGTAAAAAAGGGACAGTTCAGGTTCCATTAGTTAACAAGGTTCATTTAGTTCGTGACTAGAGTTCATCCCAATTTAATTTCTTATACCACTTTCACGCATTATCCATTTCAAATTATTCTATTTGGGTTAGGCATATATATCATCAATACCTAGGTCTATGACAATCAATAAAAATTCATAGGGGAAATCCGTCCAGTCCTTATCTCACTAGGGACACACATATCACATAAAACCATTATCCTCAACTTGAAGCCTCAATCCTGGTGGAATTCAACCATTAGGGTAATATATCCTCCATCCCCTTCCCTCACCCATGAATTTTGGTGTGGAGTTTAGAGCCTCTGTCTATAAATCGAACCATGGCCATAGAACCTCAACTCAATACCCCACACTACCAAGTCATGTGCAGATGCTTATTTATAAATCACCACTACTATACCATAACACAACATAACATAACCAATGCCATTGGAAATCATCATTCTTAATTCACAGGAACAACTTGGGAATTAATTATATGACATAACCCATTAACACATTTTCCAATTACAAATCATATCTATTTTTCTAAATTCCCATTCCCGTTCTTCCACTCGTTAGGTGTATTCAACAACTCCTATGCATTATCCAAATTCATAATTTACTATTCATTAAAACATTTATACCCTTAATCATTTCACAATAATTTACCCACGTATGAATTTAAAGTAAAATTATCATATCACATTACAGAATCCCTTTATTGCATTCATCCATTTAGGTGTACCACCTAATCATCATGTATTGACGAATTCCAAAAATTCATACATTCTCTTATATCATCTCATTAACACATCTCCCCTTATTCATTCTATATTCAAATTACATGTTTACCATATAATATGCACTAATCCCTTAGTCATTTCAAAACACTATTCATTAAACAATTGACATAATCATGTTCGACCAAAATTGCATGTTTCCTTGTTAGGAAAACAACCCCTTATGACTTATCACCCTAGAAATATCTATTATCATTCCATTTACAATTAATAAAACATTAACAAAATTTATAAATGAGTTCCACATTATCACTAGAAAACCCTTCATTTAACCCTACCATTAGCTCTATCTGGAAAAGCCGGCGTACCCCATGGGTGGCCCTTAAATGGTCAAGAAAAACTCTACGGATCCCACGGGGATTGTGAGGGTTGAAATTGGTCACTCAGACCCCCCAGTTTTATCAAATTCCTCAACAAAAACAAGAAAACCATAAATTAGAAAATAATAACACAAACTTCCATGCACAAACCCAATATAAAACTATGGGATAATACTTATAGACCACCTACCTTGAATCCAATGATGAACACACTCTTAATCATAGCGATAGATCCAGATTCAAACACCTCATGAATACCCAACCTAGGTTCCACTAGAAAACAACGGGTTTTAGATATTTTGAAAAATATGGGAGAAACCATAAGCCCTAATCCTAAAAATAGAAGGGGGGAGAGGATTATACTTACCCGGAGCATCGATCTACAACCAACAGAGAACAAAACTACCAAGAATTGAAGGAGAAACACCTTTTGGAATCTTGGATCATCCACGTTCATCACTTGGGTTGATAGGGGAGAAATGGAAGAATATCTGGAGTTAGGGTTTAAAACCATAGAGTGGAAATTTTGTAAATTATCCAACTTTTCTAAACCACACAGTTTACCTTCATGGTTTTTCAAACCGTGTGCAGACTGTGTGGAAGCTACTACCCAAATTCACCCTATGGCATGGTTTCATGGGAATTCTTCTTGGTTTTCCAAATCGTGCACAAATTTTGTTTAAACCTCTGTCCATGGATGCATGGTTACCTGGTATGCTCCTCACAGTTTGAACTAACCATGGGAAAACCCTGCAACATGTCCAGGTAGCCCCGTTTTCTTCCTCTTTCATGTCATGAACCCCTAGAACACCCCCGAGCCTTCACATGAACTTTGAGGAACCCATATTTATCTCAAAAAGGAGATTGCACACCCAAATATAAACAAAAATATACCTTAAGAAGATTCAGGATATTACAACCAGGGTGTTTATCAAGCCCCATTATTATGCATTATTTGATGATTGATTCAATTCCCAATAATACCCTTTGGGAAATATTCCCACATAGTAAAAATATTCCAGATCCACATCCTATTATATAATATAAATAGGAATATAATTTAATATAAATCGATCGATCTAAACCACCACCAAAATATATGATGTTTTCTTTTAAATAGATTTATATTTAGGGTCTACCTAATGTATTCTAGTCCTAATCCATAAAAATAACTAGAATATTCTATCATTCCATATATAGTTACCCATTAATTTTACACATATTATTAGATGATTTTAATCATAAAAATACAATACATACAACCCGATGATGGTGAATCCTAGTGTACTAGGAAGACTAGATTCATAATACATTAAGTAGAAACTAAAAAATTACTACAATATTTTATTCTCTATATTGATATTATAAATCCATTTGAGCTCTCAAAAATAAATATAATATCATGTGGAAATATATAAACTTATAGGATGAGAAAAATTTATAGTAAGGGTATAAAAATGATAAGGAAACAAAACATGTGACTCAAAGGTATAATATGTTATCATATTAGATAAGGTTCATAAATAAAAATATAGAAGAATAACATAATGATAATGGTGTCATTATATCATGAAACATAGTAAATTTTATTAAAATATAAAGCATCACGTAAACAAAAGTCAATGATGAATTCCTAAAAAATATCACAAGGCTGAAAATGTCTCATTATAGATTTGGTAAACTCTTTAATCCAATACATAATATCTCACAAGACAAAAAAATACCTAATTAATTGGAGTAATATATTTGAACACCCATATTATAATTTTCATTATTATGAGTTATAATAATAAAAATAAGTCATATGTTATAATAATAAGAATTACCCATCGAATGAATATGGGGTTCATTATCATTCTTCTAATAATAATCCAAGGAATTCTCGTAATGATTTTTTTATAAATGAACATAACGAATGCCTTATCAAATAAAAGTACAAGATAATATTCAATGTAAATATATGGAAAAATATATATCTAATATAAATTAATTTCATAACTATAATTAGAGTGATATATTTATTTAAAATGATTATAGCCATAACCTAAAGAAAAATTGGTTCAGAAGGATCTCCTACCCCTTGCCTGACATATCATGAACACTCTTTGTCTCCCTCGAAAATAAACTAATGATAACTATTATCATTGACAAGAACCTTTATCAAGATTATTGTTAAATTTTTTATTCTTTATTATGATATATACATTTACTTAACAATTTAGGTTCAGGTCAGCTGTTTTGACAATATTTGGCTCATATGATGAAAATCCCATATGTAACTTGACTAAGGTGAAACATATTATTATTTCATTATCTCTAAAATAATAATCATTATATTATTACAATTCATACCCTATTATTTTTTTTATAACCGACCATTAATTGTTTTTTGAAAAATGAACTATGTTTCTATGATGCAGATGATAGGTTGTGAGTACGATGGAGAATTCTTTCCATTTTGAAAATTGTAATGATAGAACGAATGTATGTGTTGTTTCATATTACAAAACTCTAATTATACCATAAATATTATATTATATATATAATTATACATATTTATATACTAACCCTATGATATTTTAATAAAAAATAAATCACATCACTTTGTGGAGTTATCAATCCACACATGAGAACAAATGATGTTTTAATCAATTAATAAATTAAATTGTAATTAAATATAAGATAATTTTTTAATAGAACTATTGATATGTAATAAATATCATAAATATAAATTAAATAAAAAATCATAAACATTCAGTATGTGTAATGATGGAAAATAAATTTAATCAATTCACGAGGAAACAACACACACTAAAAGTGAACAATTACTTCCTTTCCCCTTTGATAGAAGAGGATATGGATTTAATATATCCAATTAACATAAGAAAATATTATAATATGGTATATTTTGATGATATTATATCATCATGGTTGAATTAAATTTTATAGAGTAATAAGAAGAAATAAAACAAAATTCTTGGTTATGATTGTTGCATCTACTTTAGACATCCTCATTATACATACCCCAAAATCCATCCTAATAGGGATTTCTAATCTAACTATGGAATATATAACATGATAAGGGAACTATAGAAGGTATTTTTTTATGTATTTTCTAATAAATGGTCTTTTAAAATGTTATGATAATAGGAGACGATGTTCCCTTATATTAGTTAGAAAGAGTGACATTTTTGTAAATCCCCAAAAATAATCAATAGATATAAGAAATATCAAGACATGTAACATAATTAAGATAAATAATGGAGTATAGGGAAGTTAATATATAGATAAAAATCCACAATAAAATATTCATTTTTTTATTTTTTATTCAATTTACTTTCATGGTCACTAATTTTTCCAATTTTAGTTTTTCACCATATTCGCTAATTTTTTCCTATGAAATTTATATATTAAGAGTACAAATAAAATAAAAATTATTATATAATTTAGGCCATGTGATTAAAAATACTAAATCAAAATAAATATAAAAAAATATTTTTTAGTAAAATAATTTTAACATAATCACTTATAACATGTGAAACATAATTTTATCCCAACCATTTTAATTAATTTATATTGTCATTATCATTCATTATGACATAAAATAATGTCTAAAATATTACATAATATTAATTTTTATTATAAAAAACAAGTAATAAATGTTACTTAAATTGCATTCACATGATTTTAGGAATTAAATTTAAAAATTAAATTATAAAACGTATTGAAAATATACTTTTAATAAATACTTTTTTCAGGTGATATTTCATATTACATTAACTATAAGATTTAAAATATTTAGTATATGAATTTTCAATTATTATTATAATATATATATATATAATCTATAAATTTAATTTAACTCACTCTTTACATGGGGTTTAAAAGAAAATAAAATTTATGAACATCAAAAGTGTTTACCAGAATCCATTTTCTTATGAATAAATATAACCTATACCAAAATCAGAAAAATTTTATTTTAAAAATAATATAATTTGATCATAAAAAATAATTTTTTTATATATTTCACATTTTGAAAAAATCTATAATGAAATAATAATATTAAATTACTGAATGTAATGAAATGAAATGTCATTATTTTAAAATTCAGCAATTTTCAATATTCTCTAAAAAATATATAACCTTAGAAAATTATCAACATTTTACCTTATTATAATTTATATATGACGATTAAATTAATGAATTTAATTTTATAATACAAAATTATTAAAATTTATAGAAAATTTTTATAAAATTTTCTCACAAAAGTAAAAAAATATCTTATAAAGAATTAATATTTCTCACAGAATGAAAGTAATTTATTAAAAATAGACTACATAGATCCAAATTGATTATCAACACATCTATATTTATATGGAAGAATATATATATATATATATATATGACACAAAAATTATTTAATCTAATTCATATCTTTTTATTTAATGTATAGGAAATAGAGACAATATTTAAATAATCATCGCTCGACTAGGTTCAATGTTGTATTTTGTATATGTTATGAAATAGTTTTCTTTTTAAAAACAAAGGATATAACAATATGTGTAGAAACGATAAGGGAATAGTTTCCATTTTATAATTAATGTGGTTGAAAAGAAAATTAATTACTCGAATCCTTATTATATTTCATATATCATACAAAAGTCACATGGCTCCAAATTATCATAGTTTTTCCAGTAAAACATGTTCAATCGAAATAAAATCAACTAATTATATTTAAACATTTATTTTATGATTTTATATAATATATGAAAATATTATATAAAAAATATCCAATAATCCATTTTCAAGACAATTTATATAATTTTCCATTAAATTATTAGATATAATAATATCAACAAATTTAAAAAACTTCCACCATCAAAAATACTTTATAATTTTCTATAAAATTCATTGTTGAATATAATTCATCCAAAAATAATAAATTTAATTTTTGAAAAGTTATCTAGTATTTCCTTTCTAATATTTACATAATCACTTTTTAGGTGATGCGTATGTGTTCATGATATTTATACCATCATGGAGAATTTAAAATAAATTACTACCATATAAAAAATTTATTCATATTAGAAATAAATAATGCACATAGTATATAACATATTATTATTCTTATGAATATATTTTAGATATATTATATAAAAGAGGGTTAGGTTTTGTGTTTATTATTTACATAAAATAATATAATGGTAATTATCCAAGTCAAATAGGGGAACATTTCTATATTTTCAATGATATTATGATTTGTGTAGAAATAAATTATCTATTAAAAAAGGTAGTTTTTATGATATTTGAGTCCATTTCCCATAGTTTTATCAATATTTTAGAAATTTCCCATATACTTGAGTGATATTATTTTACCAGGTTTTTATTAATTATAAAAAATGAATTTGAATTTATAACCAAATAAAAATATTCTAATCAAAAATTTGGATTCCATTTTCTAGGATTTAGTTTCCATAATCTATGAAAATTAATTTTAATAGAAGATAGAATAATGTAAATAAAATCATATTTAGAAAAATTCCATTTTTATGAATGAGGTTGATTTTATAGTAAAATCATGTATAATGTGGATTAAAATGAATTTAAAGGGGATAAAATGATATTAAAGGGACCTTTATTATCTTTTAAAAAATAAAAAATGAAAATAACCTTATAAAAAAGATTAAAATTTTAAAATATAAATATATTTTTATATGAATAAAAGAATTTCTTGTATTTTGAAATTGAAAAAAAAATTAATGTCAACCTTTAATTTTTATATAAATTATCTTAATTATTAAAAATATTTTTTTTATAAAAAAACAAGTTCATTAATATTTTTGTCCTTCTATCTTAATTATAAATTCACAAAAGTAACAAAATTTGAATACTGGTACATTTTTTATCTAAAAAATTGTATTTATAAAATATCATAAATATTCACCATAATATAATTTTTAAATATTGAAACAAAAAATTATTTACTTTGAATAAAATTAATTATTTAAAATTTATGTAATTTTTATTAAAAAGAATATATTGAAAATCCCTATTTTATAGAATAATTGTTTCTTTTAGAAACTTATTATTCATAACACTAAATTATTGAATTTATATCATTGAAAATGGTTTACTTATCTCCTAGGAACTAATAAAAACATTTATATTGAGAAATATTTTTAACATATGATTTATAATTAGTTCACCCTATTTATACATTACATTTTAATGGGTTGGTTACAATATTAATTTTTAAGAAATAATATTTTTATAGTACATTGGGGTTCATTTAAGATCTATGTTGTGTGGGTATTTATATATAATAAAATGTATATTATGCTTCTACTAACCAGCATGCCTAATCTGGTGCTCGAAACTCAAAAAAGAGCACACATCTGGACTCCTTAGATCAAGGGATTCAAAGATATATTCTTCTCCCTACATTTTTTTGATGCTATGATGAAGTGAAATGTTGGAGATGAAGAACAGAGAAAGAATGCGAATAACGGGTGATCCAAAAATTAAACGATCAATGACAATTGTTAGTTTGGACTTCAAAAATTAATGTTAGAGTAGAGAAAGTGATCCAAAGTTAAAAAATGACAAAAAAAATTATCAAGAATGAGAGGTATTTAAAAGAGAAATCCTACCTTGATTTTGGATCCGTCATTTTGTTCACTATAGTCTTATCTACTAGCGCCCACATTTTCTTCGTGATCTGATGAAGTTAGGACATCGAATATTCATTAGAATCTAATGGATATATCTCTTCTGTCCATGAGGGAAATTTTATAACTCTAGCTCATTTCATTAAAATCTTATTTATAGGAGATTTCTAGTGGGTGCGGAATCCAAACCTCCCATTCCCTCTCAATTTAGGTGTCCCCTAAGGAAAACACCCAATTACATACTCTATGATGTTCCCAGATTTTCCATCCATGTCCCCATTCAAGAGTTATTTGAATAAACATCTGAGATAAAATAATTTAATATAATATTTTATTTTCAATTATGTACTCCATGGAGTTTCCTATAGATTACCCACACTGAAAATAAAGTTCTGTTCTACCTAAGGAAAAAATTATGAATCTGACACAACTATGGCCTCTGATTTGTGATCCTAGATACAATTTGAGAGATATCTCATTTCTATCATGTGAAGAGTATAAAATATAATAATTGTTTTTATAAATTATTCCATGCACACCAGGCACTGTAATTTCATGTCCTCTCAATTCCTAGCATTAGAAATACATGTATAAATTTTCCAATCTCTTATAAAAAAAATGGGTATATATATTAGTCTCTCTTTCAATATTTTCATCCCCAAAAACAAAAACATGGGAAACCATATCAGGATACTGAGCTCACACCTATCTCTCCCATTCCACGGAATACCTGCACATTTCCATGTTATCAAAACACATGAAACAAATGGACGGTCCATCTCCGTATGGTATTCTCATGTCTATGATGTGTGTAGGATCATCCATGTATCTCCTCTGTTGTGATACATTGAAATTTTTTTGCACCCACTCTAGCTATATGGGTAGGGGAAAGAGGTAGCAACACCAAAAACCATTTTAATGATCTCAAAAGGCCCAAAGAACATTATGGATATGTTGTTTCCCCATAAGAAAACTAACATACAAGTCCTCAACATATCCTCCAACACCTGAATAGTGCACTTGGTCTACCTATCGGTCTAGGGTTGAAAGGTTTTACTCATCCGTAGTTGGGTCCCCAATGCCTCTTATAGAGCTCTCCATAGTCATGAAAAAAACCACATGTCACCATCAAATAAAAACATAAAAGGTATCATATGATGGGGTAGTTCTCCCAGATATATAGCGGCCCCAAACATTCCACCAAAATATAATCCCTAAAAAAAGTAAGTACATTTACATCATGAGTAAATCTACTATCTCAATGTTGGTGTCATGGCCCTTTACTATATGTGGAAGCCCTATGATGATGTTCATAGATATTATTTCCACCTTCACTCATGGATTTCAAGTGGAAGCGATGACCCACTAGATTACAGTGCTCAACCTTCACCCATTGATAGGTGAGGTAACAAGAGATGAACTCGGATATACTTCATCTCACTCCAAAACACCAAAAATGAAACTAAATATCCTTGTATATATTCCCAAATAAGATATAGATATATGGAAAAAGTGTATAACTCTGGCATCACCTCCTCCCGCATCGCAACCGAATCTATATTTTCCCTATGAATAGGGTCTCAGGATCCCCTTCTTCAAAATATCCATATCTTGAAGCACCAAAGGATATCTAGTCATGTTGGATTTCGTATTTGATGTCTAACAACCAATAATCTCTTATATTCTTGGGAATATGAGGAGACAACACCCCTGAATGAATAAAATTGTACCCTCCTACTCCTCCAGGGTCAGTTGTAGGGAAGCTAACTCCTCTGAAATATCCAACATTTGGTGAGCCCGGGACATCCTACTAAGGGTATCTATTGCAACAATGACTCATTCACAGAGTATATACTATCTCAAAGTCATAGTCCTTTATGAATTTCAAAGAAATTTCATTTTCTTAGGTTCAAGCCTCTCTGGGTGAAGACGCACCTGGGACTAGTGGTTTGAGAAAACCACCAATTTCTCTCCCAGAAGATAGCATCTCCATATTCTCAGGGTGAAGACTAATACATCTAGAACTAGAAAATTATTTTCATAGTTCTTTTCATTGGGTTTTCATCACCTCGGCATATCAAAATGTATATTATGCTTCTGCTAACCACCATGCCTAATCCGGTGCCCGAAACTCAAAAATAAGCACACATCCGGACTCCTCAGACCAAGGGATTCATAGATATATTATTCTCCCCACATTTTTTCTATGTTTTGATGAAGTGAAATGTTGACTATGAAGAACTCATAAATAATTTGAATAAGGGAGATCTAAAAATTAAACGATCAATGACAATTGTTATTTTGGCCATCAAAAATCAATGTTAGAGTAGAGAAAATGATCGAAAGTTAAAAAATGACAAATAAAATTAATCAAGAATGAGAGGTATCCGAAAGAAAAATCCTTCATTGATTTTGGATCCATTTTTGTGTTCACTATATTATTATCTACTAGAGCCCGCATTTTCTTCATGATCTGATGAAGTTCGGACATCGAATCCCCATCAGAAACTAATGGCTAGAGCTCTGCCATCCATGAGGGAAATGTTCTAACTCTATCTCATTTCTCTAAACTGTTATTTATAGGATATTTCTAGTGGTTGTGGAATCCAAACCTCCCATTCCATCTCACCCGAGGTCTCCCCTAATGAAAACACCCAATTACATACTCTATGTTGTTACTAGATTCCCAATCCATGTCCCCATTCAAGAGTTATTTGAATAAACATCCGAGATAAAATAAAATAGTTTAATTATTTTATTTACAATCATTTTCTCCATGGAGTTTCCTATAGATGACCCACACCGAAAAAATTTGTGTTCTACCTAAGGAAAAAATTATGATTCGAACAAAACAGTGGCCTCTGATTTGTGATCCTAGCTACAATTTGAGAGATATCTCATTTCTATCATGTGCATAGTATAAAATATAACAAATATTTTTGTATAATTTATTCGAAGCATACCGGGATCTGTAATTTCATGTCCTCTCAGCGCTTATCATTGGATATACATGTAGAAATTTTCCAAAGTCTTACAAAAAATGGGTCTCTATATCAGTCCCCCTTTCAATATTTTCTTCCCCAAAAAGAAAAACATGGGAAAACATCTCAAGATACTGATCTCACACCTATCTCTCCCATTCCAATGAATACATGCACATTTCTATGTTATAAAAGCACACAGAACAAAGGGATGGTCTATCTCTGTATGGTCTTCTTCTATCGATGATGGTCTTGGGAACATGCACATATCTCCTCCATTGTGATACATTGAAAATTTTGTGCACCCACTATAGCTATAGGGGTAGGTCAAAGAGGTAGCAACACCGAAACCCTTTGAATGATCTCAAAAATCCCAAAAGAACATTAAGGATAGCTTCTTTCCCCATATGAAAACTAACATGCAATTCCTCAATATATCCTCCAACAACTGAATAGTTCACTTGGTCTACCTATCGGTCTAGGGGTGAAAGGTTTTACTCATCCGTAGTTGGTTCCCCAATTCCTCTTATAAAGCTCCCTATAATCATGAAAAAAAACACATGTCACCATTAGAGAAAAATATCAAAGGTATCCTATGACATGGATGTTATCCCAGATATACAGCAGCCCCAAACACTCCTCCAAACTATCATCCCTAAAAGCAGGGAAGTAAATTTACTTCATGAGTCGATCTACTATCTCCATGTTGGTGTCATGGCCCTTAACTATATGTGGAAGCCCTATGATGATGTTCATGGATATTATTTCCCACTTCACTCATGGATTTCAAGTGGTAGCGATGACCCACCCGGATTACAGTGCTCTACCTTCACCCACTAATAGGTGAGGTAATAAGAGATGAACTCGGCTATGCTTCATCTCACACCAAAACACTGAAAATGAAACTAAATATCCTTATATATATTCCCCATGGAGATAGAGATCTATGGTCAAAGTGTATAACTCTGGCATCACCTCCTCCCTCATCGCAACCGAATCAAATGTTTCCCTTGGAATAGGGTCTCAGGATTCCCTTCTTAAAAATATCCATCTCTTGAAGCCCATAGGATATCCAGTCATGTAGTATTTCTTATTCGATGTCTCAAAACCAATAATCTCTTAGATGGATAGGAAGATGAGGAGAAAACACCATTGAATGAAGAAAATTGTACCCTCCTACTCCACCAGGGTCAGTTGTAGGGAAGCTAACTCCTCTAAAATATCTGACATTTAGTGAGCCTGGGACATCCTGCTAAGGGAATCTACTACAAAACTACCTCATTCAGGGAGTATATACTATCTCAATGTCATATTCCTATTTGAATTTCGAAGCAGTGTCATTTTCTCAGGTTCAAGCCTCTCTGTCTGAAGACGCACCTGGGACTAGTGGTTTGAGAAAACCACCAATTTTTCTCCCAAAAGATATAATCTCCACATTCTTAGGGCGAAGACTACTACTGCTAGCACCGAAAAATGAGTTGCATAGTTTTGTTCATGGGTTTTTCATCACCTCGACCTGTTCTTGGTAACTGTTGTCTCAAGGTTGATGTTAATAATGAAAGGTGCGAACAAAAATGGTAGGTGATTAAACTCATCCAACCGTAAGAACCTAGACACGGAAAGAATGTGGTATACCCTGCCTATCTACAATTCCCTTAGAAGGATAGTAATCCCCAAACTAGATACTCTTATACACTCACTAGTGGCATCTCAATAAAATAAGAGTTCAAGATGAAAACTCCCCTGATAATGCTAGGACCTTCCCTGACACTCCATTTCACAACCCTGCCATGAACTCACAAGTTGGAGGGAATCACCCACCACAACTTGATAATATTCATTTTGGGTAGAAATGACTCACCGTCATGGTTTTTCTATATCAAAAAACATGTCTCTGTGGGGAAGGACACCTATTTATCATGAATTCAAATATACGTCGATCAAAACAGATAGTGTTACACCAAAGCCCTATGTCACCCAGGTAAAACCATAAGAATGATTTAGGAAGAAAAGAGTACCTCACCTAGTTTCTAACAAGTTATACTATAAAAAAGGAAGAAAATATGTAGTTTGTATCTCTTATTATCTCACGCGCTGCAGTATTATAGAAATCGCTAATATGCAGCTACCCACGAACCTGATCGCTAGTTCCCTAATCCTGACGTTGGCCTCTTGGTGGTAGTGGAAGGATATCGTAGAATCATACAATGAATAAAACCCCTCCTGCTCCCCTACCATTATTGCCTCCTTAGAAACCACCATGTTCTTTCCTGGGAGATCCCTGATCACGACATCGAATCTGTTGTGGTGGTTAGTTTACTATCTACTAAGAAAGCTCAACATATCTGATCAGGTAGTCTTGTCCCATGAGAGCTCACCCGTCACAAGCATAACACCGACCCTCCCTAGTATTTCCCCATACTCTACACTGACTCAGACCCATACAACTACATTTCTAAGACCTATTATGAGGATGCTTCCTATGACAATATCTTTTCAACTATAACCAACTAGCTAAGGTAGGAATCTCAGCTCTGTTTCACACACTGACAAAAAGATATGTATGTATCCCCTCTAACTGAAATATCTCTCTCACTAGTGGCTTCTCCAGCACCACGAAATAGGTGGGGATGCGCAATGGAACTATGATAAAATAGATATCTTAGTGAATTCCCTTATCAAACATACATTCTTGGGAGTATCCTTCATGGATCATGTCTTGAGAGTAGAATGCATGGTCTGTGATACTAGCCGCATATTCATCCACCATCATCTTGCACTTCTGAAACTGAAGGATCTTCTGAATATGGATGAAGGGTAATCAAGAGGGGAAGTAATCCTCATTGAACAAATTCTAGAAGACATCCAATGAGAGTATTGGATCATCAAATTTCTGAGTAACTAGACTCCACCAATGTCTAGATGCACTGTGGACAAGATTGGAAATCAATGCCACTATATGATCTGTTAGTGTATGATAAATCATGAAGAGGAGAAACATATAATCTATCCAAACATCCACATGCTGAGGGTATGGATCACCATGTAACCTCAGCAAACACGAATGCTAGAACTCACAAAGAACGTTCAACATGCGAATGTTTTCATCCTGCATTACTGGGACGAACTCTTCCTCAATAGGTGGAGGCGTTTCTACCTATCCACCTGGTGGAAGGTGGATTATATAATGGATCCCGAAATGAGGCCCCATCGCTTATATGGTCAACATCACGAACCAGATCCAGTGTCATGGATGGTTGTCATCTAGGGTTCTCTTGAAACTTATCAAGGAGTACTATGATAAAATGAGAATATATATATATATATATATATATATCAACTGCAAATGGGAGCTGAATCAAGAAGGAATGTCAATAACTCAATCCAAAATAATGCATGTACCATATTTCCCTACAAAACATATCTCAACATGCCATGTCAACGAGAAGGTAATCAGTGTCCTGGTGAATGTCTACGTCAACAGCCACACCATCACTTGAATCCCTACACTGAGAGCCTCTCTTGAGACATGTTGACACTATTTCTATAAACCAAACCAATACCTATTTAATTAAGCATCTGAACAGTGTCCCAAGGGTTGAACCACCTCTGATACCACTATGTCATGAACTGAACTAAGATGGGACTCAAGACACAACTATACAAAACCCGCCTCTAGAGGCCAGGGGTGGACACTAGTGTCGAAGGCACAAAAATCTCATGGAGGCATTTTCCTATAAAACTGTACACATGCACACAACCAACTCAATGAAAAAAGTTCAGAGGAAAAAGAAAAGGTACAACACTACTATATATAAACAAAAAAATTTCATTGACCAATAAATAGTACTAGTGTATAAAATTAAACTGAAATAGAAAATCGTAAAAATGCATGCCCATCCAGAAATGTTTAACACCCCAAAAATAGTGCGAAAAGTAAAACGTCTGAGAGAGCCCAGCTCTTGGATCCCAAGCTATGACCACCACACGTGGTCCAAGCACCCTATATCCCTAGGATCCCCTAAAGTCACGATCAAACTATCTTCTATCTACAAGTGAACACCAAGTTCCTGAAAAAAAACACACATGAGTGAGTATAAAAATACATAGTAGGATTCATCGAAGTCTCAAGGGAGTAGAAAAAGTTGTATTGAAGAGAGGAGAAGTAGACATAACAAGGTACAGTAAAAGGAGTGTTTCTCAACCTAAAAAGAGAGTGAAGTAAACTCATCCAAAACCCAAGGATCTAGAAATGGTGATAAGATGAACATATCATTGAGTCATTGCTACCTATAATAGCAGAGTAAACTCATCAAACTATGCGAATATAGACATGTAATGCATGTGGAATACCCTATGCGTCTTCATCTCTCCTAGAAGGAGAGTAACCAAAACCCATGGAGTGGGTTTTGAAATAGGTTACATTTATATGCTCAATCAAAGAATTCTAAAGAATGAGGGTATAGGGATCTTTGTATCAATTCTTTTCCCAGAAAAAATTCTCCAACAGTTCCTAAAGTAACCACCAATGATGCCCAACATCCCTCACATATTCCCTAAACACACAAGTCAATGTGTATCAATCACCACACCTTGATAATATGCTCTTGGGGGGGGTATATCTCTCCCACATGGTTTTAGGTCTTGTCATAAGGACACATCTTAGTGGGTAAAGTGTTTTTATTACTCGTGAGTCCAAATTATAATCAAAGAATGTCTCGCCACTAATCCACAACTGGAAAGTGTAAACTCAAAGTAGAAGTCCCACACTCGATTGAATTTGGGGGATTCCACTATAATTTTCGTCATATAGGTCCCAAAACCTGATGGGTCTTGGAGATTCCACTCTTATTCAATAAGTATCATCACCCTAGTGCGTCAGAGGGATTCCACACAGAAGTAGCTGATAGAGGACCCACACCCATGCAGATGGGGGATTCCACTATTATTCCCATAGAAGACCCAACAACTAGTGAATTAGAAGATTCTGCTGTCATAGTAGTTGTAGAAGACCCACACCCATTATGATGGGAAATTCCTCTCTAGTTCATCGAGGACCCATGCCCTACCAAGTAGGGGGATTCCACTCAGAAGGTATCGAGGAACCACACTGGCCATCCCTGTTGGATGGTACATCTAATAAAGAATTGATGCGATAGTGCCTGATCACTATTGTGTTCATATGTCTCCAAAATAGGGATCACATCTAAAACATCTCAAATTGTATCTTGAAATACACAACAGAGGGAACCATCATGTTCTACGTGAAAAAAAACTCATGATAGGCCACTCATATGCCAAAATATGACTCCAAAGAAGGAGATATGAGAGGAATAAGATTAGTAGTGTGGTACATGGATTGTTTTGATACCACATAATGTGTGGGCTCACCACATCACCCGACTGTGTACCCAAGCATACTCAAGTACTAAATTGTTGAAATTTAGCCCCTTGGTGTTCCGGTGTACTCCCAGAGTACATGGAACCTCTGGCCCAAAAGGGTAATGAGTGCTAGATGCTCATTGTCTAATCTGAAGGGAGAAAACATAATTCTACTTAGAAACCTCTTCCAATGGACTTGGATAATCAAAAGGATCACATAGTCACAATCCTTAAAAAAGAACATATACAATCAACTATTCATTTGCCCGAATCGAACTCCCGGTGAAGAAACTACATTTCGTAGAATTGCACATGAATGGTGCTTTATGGGACCCACTCCATGATATTGAAAAAAATAAAAGGTATTGTGCTATTGTGATCATCTCAAAAAATCACACGGGATTTAATATTTATTTGTCAGAAAAGGAAACTACGAGAAAAAAAGTGTATTTCACTGAAAATTCCCAAATCGGGCCTCAATGGTCCTACACGTCCATTTCATTTTAAGCACCACAAATTTGTCATTAAATTTATTCCTAAAATCAGGTGTCACAATTCCTCTGATTGTGCATCATTAAGACTTCATATGAATATGTGTGGTCTGATACAAGTTTTCTGAATAATAATAATTATATTTTTATTTTGATTCTCAGAATATTCATGCCACTGTGCTATGAGCATGAATTATAAAAATCCGTAAATAGACTCAAAATATCTACCTTGAAGCAAGGTTCACATTTCCACATACGGAATGCGAATCGAGTGTCTGGTTTGCAAGATAGTCCGAATAGAATATTTCTGAACAATAATAATTATATCATTATTATTAAAAATTTGGTGTTTTTTGGAACCAATCCAAGAATCCAAAATATAAAAGTCTTTAAAAAGTCTAAAAATACCCATATTGATATGATAAACATGTGGTCATATATAGTATGCAAAAAAATGATTCTTTTAAGAGTTATTGGTGTTTGAAACTGCCCCCGCCCACTACGGCCTGGTCCAACTGCTTCGTCCCGACAAAGCCGCCGTGGCCCGGCACACTACTTCATGGATGTTCCAACTCTACCAAATCACATTGTGTCTCTGAATCCTATTGTACTCCCCACACTACCACCTAAACCAATGGCCACCATGGGTTTCTCTGCGCACCGCAGTCCTGAGGCTTTGCCCCCACTGGTATCATGGCCCATCACCGTTGTGAGGCTCCGCCACTGCTGACATCATGGATGACCCCCAATAGCCACCAGCACCATCATTCCATTAACGTAGTGGTGGTCTTTCCATAGACCCCCAAGAATATCCCAATTTCCCAAATTTTAGTTGGAGACCATATCGGGACTCCTTGTGATGAGATCTTCATAGACACAACCTCCACTCGATGATCCATCGGTTTTTCAGCATATCAAAATTAATATTCTCTTCTTCTCAACATTATTCCTCCTCTATTATCATAAACTCAAAACCGAGCATAGATCTAAACTACTTTAATCGATGGGTTCAAAGATGTATGATTCATCCAATGTTTTTTCGACCATTCAACGAAGTGAAAAGTTTACGATGAAAAATAGATGAAGAATGTGAAGAACTGGTGATCTATAAATTAAATCATTGATGGCCATTATTAGTTTTACCATAAAAAAGGAATATCAAATAAGAAAAACAATCAGAAATCAAAATGACCAAAAAAATTAATGGGGGAGGTGAGGAATTTGAAAGATAACTCATACATCGATTTTGGATCTTTCGTTCTATTTTCTGCGCTCTAATCTACTAGAATCTTTATTTTTATCATGATCAGATGATGTTCAGACATTGAATAACTATCATAAATTGATGTTCATAACTATACCATTTTTAAGAGAAATTAGATGACACTATCTCATTTCTCTAAACTCTTATTTATAAGAGATTGCTAGCGGCAATGACATCTGAACCTCACACTTCCTTTCACCTAAGGTTACCCTTAGAGAAAACAACCCACTACTAACTCAACGATGGTCTCAAATTCCTAATCCAAGTCCCCATTTAAGTGGTATTTGAATTAAAAACTATGATAAAATAATTTTGTTTATTTATTTTATTTACAGTTATGTCCTCCATGGTGTTTTGTACAGAAGGTCCGCATCGACAAAAATTAAGTCCCACAAGGGTATACACCACACTCAGGACTCAACCGTGGCCTCAAATTTCTGATCGAAGATACCATTTGAGAGATATTACATTTTTGATCACATGAATAATATAAAATATAATAAATATATTTTTATAATTTATCCTAGGTACACCGGACCTTGAATTTCACACCGTCTCAGTGGCTAGCTCTAGAAATGTATGTAGAAATATTCTGAAGTGATACACAGAAAAAGCTGGGTCTCTACTTTGATCAAGGGTCCCCAATTAATAAAATAATCTTAAAATAGTAAAGGGATAGAATAAAATGGATAGAAGAACATAGTAAAGTAATTTTAAATACATAGCACATAGAAAGTGAACATGAATGGAAAAGAGGAGTTTATATTTCCATTTTCATGAAAAGTAACTCCAAAAACATGCTAATTTGGACCCTGTGGTCTTGAGGAATCCTTTTTAGGACTCCTAGGGAGGTAAAAATAAGAGAATATTGTGGTTGATGAATTGGGAATGAATGATAATGGATAAATATTTGGGTATTTATAGAAATAGTGATGGATTTTTTATTGATTTCCATAGACACCTCGATAGTGGTATTTGCAAAACCATGGACACTACAATGGTATTTTCCCATGGTATTGGACACTTGGGACACATAATATGATATATTAATCCATAAAAGTCAAACATATTTTTCAATTATTATTACATAATTATTATTTCATTAAACATACTGAAAACTCAAAACTATTTTTTTTACAATTAACCGAAAAACAATATAATTTTGAAAATTCTCATAAATTCACCCTAACGTAATTTCGATGTGATGATTTAAAAAATTATTTTTATTTTATCATAATATATATGTAACTATGATAAATTTATCTTTTAAATAGGAAAATACTAATTTATTTATAATAATATTAAATAGAAAATGCAAAGTAAAATGCATAGTAAAAGTTGTGACAAATGAAAATAAAATAAATTATTTCTATCATTTAAATTAATAAAAGAGTATTTAAATAATAATATTTTATTCAGATATTAATTATTTATAATAAAATACATTTTTATAATAATTAAATCATTTATGAAAAGTACAATTTTTATTTCTTAAAAATCAATATATCAAATTCATCATATTTTTATGAAAAAATATTCTCAAAATGGAAATGATGGAAAATGAATTTTATTTATAAAATGGATTATAGGAAAGGTAACTAAGTCCTTGACACATAACCCCTCAAAAAACCTACATACAACTTAAGGGTAAGGTGTGTGATGGTGATAAATTCTATGGGTGGCTCGAATAACATTACTGTAGTGGTGATTTTCACTGACTTGAACTTATCTTAAAGGTGTTTTCGTTCAAGATTAACATGTCAAATATCAACTTTGACATAGTCTAGATCGAAGACCAGTTATTCTACCTCCTTCCAAATCGTCGATAAATGAGATTCATATGACACGACTCCACTGGATGAGGCCATCAACTCTTCCTTCTGTATTAATATTCCTTTTTCATTTCTATTTATAAATTTTAATTATAATGCTAATATAATTATTAATAGTATAGATTCAAATGGTCCTACTGACCAATGGTCATAATTGAAAAATTGTAATATAATAGTCGACACTCGATGGTCACATTTCAAATTATACTCACTTCATTGTTAAAGAGATATTTATGTTGTGTACAAAATAATATAACACACATTTTTAAGAGACAAATATTAATAAAAATGCTGGCATTGTTACATCCAATATTTAAAATAAATTTCACAGTAAAAAATATTTAGTTAAAACAATATATTACAATGAGCATATTTTTTATTCAACATTGATAAGATGAATGATAGATAATATATCACCAAGGAACTAAATTTTTTCCCTTGAGAATAAAAGAAGGTAAAAATAAGAAATTATTAATGGATGAAAGGGGAAAATTATTTAAATATAAATGAATGTTCTGAAGAAAAAATAATATATTTTAGAAGTAGAGAAGAAATGTTTTGAAAAAAATAAAAAAAACATAATGGTTTTTGTAATGATACTTCCAGAATGAATATATGAATCATTTATAAAATAATTTTCAACATTTAGAAAAATAATGTAAATATATTTTAATATAAACATTATCACTTAAATTAATAATTAAAAAATAATTTTCTATTATAAACTATGATAATTTTTTGAGTAATATGGATAGTTAATTACTATCATAGAGGTAAAAAAATCTCAAAAAATTTGTATATTCATGAAATGAAATTCACGTCAATCATTGTAATGAATTTAAATAAAATTAACCACTATGAATATACTGAATTTTTATTTATAGTTGTAATAATATATAATGGTAGTTGAAAACAAAAATTATAATTCATTTATATATTCTACAAAAATTCAATATTTTTTTTATGAATATTCATATAGAATAGAGTGATTCAAAACCATCTTTAGAGAAGCTTAATTGGATTTAAATAAAAAATTACTTTTGGATGTTTAGTTAAAAATAAATGGAAATTTTGGAAGGAAACATGTTAACACCATAAATAAATAAATGAAATAAAAATAAATGTTGTTTATGAAGATAAATATAACATATTCTACCAATATAAATTTAAACATAAAAATCCCAAATAAGAGTGATATTGTCATATAAATCATTACAAAATAAATAATTTTTTAGTAAAATATCCTTAAAAATTATAATTTAATTAAAATATTAAATATCATGAATATGATGGAATTACTGATATAATTCCCCAAAAATGAAGTATATACACCATAAAAAATATATTTGGTGTATAATATAAATTATAAATAAATGGAGCATAATTGAGATGAAAACACATTACCTTAGAATATTTATAAGTTAGAATTATTATACCCTGTAAATAATTTATTTAAATTAATGAATTCTTTTTATAATAACCTTTTTAATACATATAAAAATTATGAGTTCCTATTATATTAATTTTACTTCCCTTTATTGTATAGTTCTGGCTACCATCAACCACTTAATATTGTTAAGTGAATTTATCCTAACAAATGTCTATATATTGAAAATTGATAAAGGTGTTATGGAATTCTATCATCATATCTATAATGAAAATATCATCATGAATATAATTTTATTTAATTTAATAATGTTTTATTACTATCTATTCATGGCAGTGATATAAAAATTAAATACATCATTAATGAAGGGGGTTGTCCACACATATAAATGATGACATTTTCATTTTACCAATAGTTTGAAAGTCATGAAATTATATAAATATTAACCCTTATAGATTTATTTTCAAATAATAAATATATTATATATTAACTAAAATATATTCTCATGGTCATCAATGTAATGAATTAATGGAAAATGAATCACACTAATATGTGTAGGTGATAGTCGATTCACACACACACATACATGACATTGACATTTTCCAAAGAATTTGTGGGAATAATGTAGATATTATTTTATTTGTAGAGAATAAAAAATATTTTCTAGTATACATTGATATTTTAAATAAATATTCATAACCATCCTTGTGAACCCATGAGTAAAAAGACATATGTCACTAAATGGATGTGGCAGTCCCCACATATTCATGGATAATGTTTTCATTTTCCATCGGATAGTGAAGAGGTGGTTAATCTGTCTACATTTAAGATATTAAATTTTAAGAATATTTTGGATAAAAATTTCATTATATTTCTGTATATACAAAAAATTTAATGGAGGTATAAGTTAAAAAATATAAATTGATTCAGTAAAATGATATAATATTCATTGGAAACCACATTTGGCAAACACATTATACTTTATTGAATAATTATTTTGGGAATAAAAAGATTTTCATATATATATCTACATTTAAAAAAACATTGGGTGTGTATTTTCCATGATAAATTGATTATGCACCATGAATAAATGATTTATGGAGGTTCCAATATATAAGTGATGTCGGTGGAAGATTTGTTAATACATGGAAATTATTAAATTATACAGGTATTATTATAGTAAAGTGGCTCCAAGAATTCCAAATTTTAATGAAAATATTAATAATGTTGACTTAAATCCCAAAAATTATATATAAATAATATTTGTTTAATCCGTTATTATTATTTTTAAAATAAAATATCAATAAAGTAAATTTTTGGACTACTCATATAATTTTTGATTAATTGAATCAAGAAGAAAATTAAATTATAATATAAATAAATTAACAATAAATAATAATTTATATATATCCATTAAATTAAATATTATTAATATTTCATTCAAAATGTATTATGATTATTCTTTTTAAAATCATTCACTCGATTTTACTATTAGTTTCTCAATCAGTACATCAGTGATGCATATGTATTTTAGGTAATTATACCATGGAAGAAAATTAAAAATAAATTTAAATTATAAAATATAAATTTATAATCCCGAATTATATTTATATCCATTAATTATAAAATTATTATATTGAGATTACATATGAGAAAATAAATGAGGGTGAGGATTTGAATATATTTCTACATAAAATAAATAATTGTATCTATAAAAAAAGAACCAAATTGATATTTTTTATAATATAGGAAGGGTTTGGTATAATTAGTTAACAACATTGAATAAAATAAATATTTTCGATATATTTTTAATCCTTATCCCATTGTTTTTATATTATTTTACCTATTTTACACTTTATCAATCAGATAAACATTTATAAAGGCTATTATTAATTATGATGAAAATGGAAAATATATTTAGAATAGAAAATTAGGATTTAAAATATAGAATCCATTTTATTTGACTCTATTTTAATAAGTGGTGAGAATTTCATTTAACATATGATCATAATAGGCAATAAAATTTGATTTTAGAAAAATTTCATGTATGAATATAATCTATTTCACACAAAAAGTAGAATAATCATTACCATGATATTAAATGTGTTTATTTTAAATTAATGGGTAATTACATAACTAAAATACCATATTAAAATTATAGTGAACCTCTTAAAAACATGATTAAAATAAAATTACTTAAATTATTTGATAGTTATATAAAATCATTTCCTTAATGTCTGAAATATCAGTCATTGATATCTACATTCAATATAAAATTATTAAATGAATAATATTACATATTAAATATATAATAATTATAAAAAAGTTCTTTCAAAAATATTAAATTCATTAATAAATAAAAATAACATCATAAAAGTGAATGTATTTGTGAAATTAATAAATTTAACTATTTATATAGAACTCAACTATTTCAGAGAAATGGAGAAAACACCCTAGACTAATTTTCTTTTTGTAATAAATGAAACCATTTTTTATTAAATTAAATTCATAAAAAAATAAAAAATAAAAAATAAATTATAATTGAAAAAATAATTCTCAATACAAAATGAATATTTTAAATATTTTCTATATTTTATGTGATTTAATTTCATACATATAACTCAAAATGTAGTGTATCACTACTATGAAATTATAAATATATTTTTATTATGAAATTCTATAAAAATATATTTTATAACGTGGTAACACCTATTCATACCCATTAATTAAATGAACAATATTTAATGATCACAATTAAATAATAACATTTCAATAAAATGTCATACTCTGTTTAGCCTATATGATATGTGAATCAACAAATATAATACACAATATTTAAAATATAAAATTTAGGAGTTTTATAATCTCTCTCCTTTATTCAAATTTAAAACTTGTAATTTAAATTTATTTTAAATTAAATAGGAATATCTTGTAATTTGTTGATTTTACCATTAATTTTAAGTTATAGGTTAATATTATTAAACATGTTATTTTATGGACAAAAGATAGATAAAAATATATTCCATTATAAGGAGTATACTTCTGAATGTGAATCCAGAAGTGCCCATTAATATTTCATAAATACTTTTTAAAATAATCATGATAAGATGGTTAACTGTTTCATCGAGTTTGAGTAATTATAAAAATATATATATATATTATTTCTTTCATAAATGGTTTTTAAAAAAAATTTATAACTATAATTCATCTGATTTTTAAATAGATGAATTAAGAAGAAGAATATTTTATGTCTGATGTACTAAAAAAACATTTTATTTGATTGCGAGATCCTTTAATGGATAATGTTCTTCAATATTAGAGTTATTTTATGAATGGAAAACCCCCACCTTTCTAGTTGTATAATAAAAACATAAATTATATTATTAATTGAAAATACTAATCAATAAATTAATCAACAAAATTATAGAGTAATATTATGATATAAAATTATCAATAATAACACCCATGGTTAAATATTAAGTGTTCTACTAAAAAATCAACATAATTTCATTGACAAAATTTGAATAAATAATAATAATATATTAACTAAAATTTATTTTAAATATCATTATATAAAAAGGAATACTATAAATAAATGATATATATAGTGATGATGTTCTTCCTTTTATAAAAATATCAACAAATACATCATTATTAGAGACAATATTTCCATGAAATGAAATATTCTAATGTAAAAAACAGTCATGTTAAATTTCTCAAATAACTATTTGCATCTTACTATATAATAAATGATTCAAATTTTTTTTCATGATCATTATCCATTTCTTATTTACCAAATAACTATAGAAAAATGAAAATATTACTGTAATCTATTATGATATGGAAATTGATATGTATATTTCCCACCTCCATATTTTTTTTGCAATAAATATTGATTGATAAATTATATTCTTTAAATTATTGTGAAATATGTTTATTATCTCCAACTTGAAAAAAAATCACATTCCCTTGAAAAACATTTCTGCATGATTACTTCTATAATTTTAACTTGTTAGATATTCTACTATTAATGTATTCATTATTTTTATGTTGTGGTTAGATAGTGATATATCACTCCCTTCATCACTTTATTTACATTATAATATAAGTTAAAGAAAATCTTTTTCTATCATAATGTATCTTTATACCATAACATCATATGAATAAAATGTTAATGAAACCAAGACCCTTTAGATTCTCAAATTAAGTCCATCAATGACATGGTCTGTCTGACATTAAAAATTATTTATAAAGTCCACAACATTCCTTGATAATATTTTTATGATCTAATCATAATCTGAAAAAAATCATCATAATTTTAATTTAAATGAAAAAATTTACATTCTATATAATCTCTTTATTTTAATTGTCACGACCCGTCCTCGGGGCCCATACCGTGAATACCCCTAGCCCGCCTTCCATAGGCCAGGGGCTGGCGACTAGCACCAAGGTGTAAATCCCGGTAAAGGGAAGACATTTCCTTTGTAAATAAAACAACAAACACCACAAAGTAAGAAGGAAGAAGTAAATAGTAAGTAAAAACTGGTACAACAGTAAGTGCGGAAAGTAAGTGGGCCAGAATACAAACCCAAACTGAAGGTAAAGTACAACTCGAAAGGGAAAACATCAACTGAAAAGTAAAGCCGCAATGTCGAGCCATCCACTGGATGTCCCACCTGAAGGGTGGGTACAGATAGCCTCCACTGCTCCTCGGGTCCAGCCGAGCGCTCCGAATAAGTCCCACCCAGTGGTCCACCTCCAGGTATCGTCTTGCTCCGCAAGCCTCCACCACGATCAGCGTTGTCCGTCGTCTACAACCAACAGAACATAGTGTGGGCATAGCCCGTGCATGGGTGAGTATAAGCTACTCAGTAGGGACCCCGAGACCCCTGAAGGCCTCTCAGAATCTACAAAGGATAATCCACAAAGGAAAGATACAGTCCCGAAGTAACATCCGACACGGCTTAGGTATATGCCCATACATATACCTAAGTCATCAATTCTCGCTCGGCTTCAACATCTGAGCTCAAGTAGAACCCAGTCCACACAGGAAAGAAAAATGTAAATCCACACAGGATAGCACAACACAATCCACAAAGGAAAGAAAAACGTAAATCCACACAGGATAGCACAACACAATCCACAAAGGAATGCAAAACAGGGTTTCAGCTCACACAGGTATACTTCTTCGAATGATGATAGAGATGATCACTGATCCATCTAAGCCGTCGGACCCACAAAGGATCGATAGGTACTAACCCCCATAATGACCCACAAAGGATCTGACCCACAAAGGATCGATAGGTAACTAACCCCCGCAATGACCCACACAGGATCGGACCCACACAGAATCGATAGGTAACTAACCCCCGCAAAGACCCACACAGGATCGACCCACACATGATCTGTAGGCGCTGGCCCACACAGCACCGCTGAGAACTGACCCACACAGAATCAGACCCACACAGGATCGGTAGCACTTACCCACAAAAGATCGTTGAGTGCTGTAGTCGTCGCCGTCAAATCCACTGAGGATCTCTGCACAATCGTCGTAGTCACAGTAGGAGTCGCAGCCAGCTCTAGGGTTTCCGCACACAGCAAGCTCGTTCGGGAGGGTCTGCTCTACGAGCCAAGAGGCTGATACATCAACTAACACATTGTCCAGTGTTGATGTATCCAAAAGTTCTGTATCGTCAACAGGAACTCAACGTCACATACGGCACGTCAATCGGACGCCCGGTCTGAGAGTTATTGGCTTTTTCGTCCCAGGGGTCCGGTTGGTTTTTAAGGAAAAACCAACACGACCGTACTCCACCTACGTCCAAACCTTGGGCGGAGTAAGCGAAAAGATCCGACTCCTTTATAGGAAAACAACAAAGTCGACGGCACGTCAATCGGACGTCCGAAGCTCAAGATATGAGCATTTCCGCTCTGAGGGCCCGGTTGGTTTCGTGTACGAACCAACCCAGCTGAAACCAAATTATTCCGAAACCTTGAGTGTGATATACCGAAACGACCGTCTCGATCCAAGGATCGCATCGCCACTGATGGTGCGTCGTTCGGAGGTCCGTAGCTCATGTTATGAGTAAAAGATCGAAAGGGTCCGGAAACAGGGGGTCTGGGCCCAGACCGACCCGGCCCAACCCCCCTGGGTCGGCCCGAACCGGGACGACCCGACCCAGGTCCGGGTCCGACCCGGTTTGGTGCGACCCGGCCCGGCCAGGGCGCGACCCTGCCGGCGGGTCGGCTCGGCCTGGCTCGGCCGAGCGGCCATGCAAGGGGACCGCGGGGCGTGCTGTCCCCGTGGGAAGAAGAGATGCGGCCCCGCGTGGGCCCGTGCTTGGTCAGCGGACGCGGCAAAGCCGTGTCCCGTGTCTCTCTGGACTAGCGCGGTCACAGGTCTGGTCGGCCACCGCCACCTCCGGCCACCGGCGCCGCCGCGCCGGCGACCCGCGCCGCAGGTGGATTCCGCGGGCCACTGGAGTTGCTCCGGTGGTCTGATTCCACTTTCATCTACGCCGTAGCTCCACCTGGGTCCCGTTCTTCACTGCGGAATCAACAAATCGTCTATGCGGCCCGTTTTTTTGACATCCGCCATTTCACACATCAACGAAGAACTGCGTAGGGTTGTCCGACCATGTTTGTTTGGCGTGCACGCTCCGTGTTAGGTGATAACAATCAGAAAAAAGATCAACACATGAAAACATAACAAGATACAATTCTATTAAATTAAAATTGCACTTTGATCCTGGGCTCTTTGTTTTAGAAGGAAACAACTACGGAAATAAAATATTATTTTCAAATAAAATCCCTACCTCACCGTAGTCGTCGAGCGAGCGTTCTACGCGGAATTGATCGTCGCGGTAGGAGGTGATCATCGCGTCACGGAAGGGCGTCACGTCATCGTGGAAGGGCGTCACGTCGACGATCTCTGAGGGTTAAAGAAACACACGGATTTAATTATAACAATTAAATCCATGTTGAGGATAAAAACCACAAAGGAATTTAAAGGACCCCAATCTATTAGCTCAACAGACGATCGAAGATTTGTCGCGGGGAAAGAACGTCGCGGAAGAAGCGTCTTCGTCGCGTCGATCTCCAAGGGTCGGGCTTTCTTCGTCACCCTTCGTCGGAGGCTGGCGTTCTTCGCGTTCTTCGCGTTCTTCATGATGGGGGAGGAAGATGTTTAGAGATTCTCCAAAGGTTTAACACAACATTAAAGAAGAAGGTGTGTTGGCCTTATTTTATTAACATTCCAACAAATTGAAAACCTGTTAAGAAACGAACAAAATTAATTCATAGAATTAATTTCAACGAACTTAACCGCCCAATTAATAGGATCGTTTAATAGTTTAAGAAACGCCCCAGTTGACTTTCAATTAAAATGGTTTTCGCGGGTGCGTTACTTAGCGGAAAAGAAACGGTGGGGCTCATGCGGGCCCCACCACACAAATATTATACCAAGAGGGTAGGATATTTTGGGTTCCACTTCAGCTTAGCTAATGCAGCTTTATGTGGATTTAAGAAGCATTAAGTGAAATAAAATAAAGTTTTTCGTACCACATTATTTTATTTCTTAACTTAAAGCCGAAAAATTTAAAAACCATACCCGAGCAAACGCAAATCCGGAAGAGGCGTTTCTAAGAAAAAATCGGCGCTGCGATTCCATTGGTACCCTCAGAATTCGATTCCGAGAACCAGTTAAAAAGTTAGAAAAACCCACTCGTTCGTTCACTGAACGTACCCGAGCCCAACTTCGAAAAAATGATTCCGGGAACACCGGGCCTCGGAATTAGGTGCCGTCAGAAACTACATTCATGTAAAATTCCAATGAAAATTAAGAAAAAAAATTTCCTTGAAATTTATGGGTCTTTACATCACTCCCACCTCAGGGATTTACCCCTCCGTAAAGATACATCGTAAGCTAGGGAAACAAATGTGGGTACTGAGCACGCATCTGAGCCTCCTACTCCCAAGTGCTCTCTTGGAGGTTCCCGTGCTGCCATCTGATGCGCACTAGAGGAATCGACCATCCACTTAGGACCCGCTCCCGTCGATCCTCGATCTCCACCGGGACCTCCACAAAAGTCGCCTCATCATCAACGTCTAGATCCCCATGGTCAATGATGTGTGTCGGGTCGTGCACGTATCTCCTCAGCTGGGATACGTGGAAGACATCGTGCACCCGGTGCAACTGAGGTGGTAGAGCCAGGTGATAAGCCACCTCACCAATCCTGGTGAGGACCTGGAATGGTCCAATGAAGCATGGAGACAACTTGCCGCCTCGGCCAAATCTCTGTAATCCACGTCGAGATGAGCCATGCAAGAAGACATGGTCAACATCCTCGAACTCTAGTGGCCTCCGCCTCCTGTCAGCATAAGACTTCTGCCGTCTCTGCGCTATCCCCATCCGCTCCTGGATGAACTGGACCTTCTCTGTCGTGGCCTGGACCATCTCTGGTCCCACAAGTGCTGACTCCCAAGGGTCTGTCCAGCACAAAGGAGATCTGCAAGGTCTGCCGTACAACGCCTCGTAAGGTGTTATCCCGATGGTGGAGTGGTAGCAGTTGTTATACGCGAAATCCACCAAGGGTAGGTGGTCCTCCCAGCTGCGACCAAAGTCAAGGACACATGCGCGGAGCATGTCCTCGAGAGTCTGAATGGTCCTCTCCGTCTGACCATCCATCTGAGGGTGAAAGGCGATGATCAGACGTAGCTGCGTCCCGAACGCCTCCTGCATCCCCTTCCAATGTCGGGAAGTAAAGTGAGCATCTCGATCGGAGATGATAGATGATGGCATACCGTGTAGCCGTACAATCTCATGAACGTAGAGATGCCCCAAGCTCTCCACTGAGCCCTGCTCTCTGATGGATAAGAAGTGATCTGACTTGGTGAGTCAGTCGACAATCACCCAAATGGAGTCACGACCACTAGAAGTGCGTGGAAGTCCAGTCACGAAGTCCATAGATATCCCGTCCCACTTCCACTCCGGGACCTCCAAGGGCTGTACCAAGCCTACTGGTACCTGATGCTCTGCCTTTACCTGCTGGCGGGAGAGGCATCGAGAAACGAACTCTGCCACAGCCTTCTTCAAGCCTGGACACCAGTGCTGTCGTCTGAGATCCTGGTACATCTTCTCCACTCCAGGATGTACCGCCAAAGGGGAAGTGTTAAACTCTCTCAACACCTCCTCTCGTAAAGTGACTGGTACCAAGGTACGTCCTCTGAAAAGGATGTCGGGCTCTGCTCCAAAGGAGAAGCCATCAGGTGCCTGTCCGGAGGATATCTGTGCACGCCACATCTCACAGTCAGCGTCCCCACGCTATGCCTCTCTGACTCGCTGCAGTAGTGGAGGAGTGACTGTGAGAGACTGAAGGAAGGTTGCTCCATCTCTATCCATGAAGGATATCTCCAAAGAGGCTAGCTGCTCTGTCACCTCCTCAAGTAGCTGGATGCACGTCCTCCTACTGAGAGCATCAGCTACCACGTTCCCCTTCCCAAGAGTATAGACTATCTCAAAGTCATAGTCCTGGAGGAACTCGAGCCATCGCCGCTATCTCAGGTTCAGGTCCTTCTACAAGAAGATGTACCCGAGAATCTGTTGGTCAGAAAATACTATAAAGCGCTCGCCCATCAGGTAGTGTCGCCATGTCTTCAGGGCGAAGACCACTGCTGCTAACTCCAAGTCATGGGTAGCGTAGTTCTGCTCATGCAGCCTCAACTGATGTGATCCATAGGCGCTCACTGCCCGCACCTGTATCAGGACACATCCGAGTCCGGTCCCTGATGCATCGCAGTAGACTACATACCCTAATCCCTTCTCAGGCAACCTCAAGATAGGTGCGCTGGTCTATCTCTGTCTCAGCTCCTGGAAGCTCTGCCGACATCTGTCTGACCACACAAATGGTTTCCCCTTCATCGTCAAAGCTGAGAGTGGCGCCAAAACTCTGGAGAGGTTTGTCATGAATCTCTGGTAGTATCCAGCTAGTCCCAAGAAACTCCGCACCTCTGTCACGCTCCTGGGTGGCTCCCAAGCTAGCACTGCCTCGATCTTCGCAGGATCCACTGCAACTCCCGCCTCAGAGATGACGTTTCCCAAGAAGTGGACCTCACGTATCTAGAACTAACACATCGAGAGATTTCCATAAATCTTGTGCTCTCGGAGTGTGTCTAGTACAACCCGTAGGTGGTAGGCGTGGTCCTCCTCAGTCGTCGAGTATATCAAAATGTCATCGATGAAGACCACGAAAAATCGATCAAGGTATGGCTGAAAGATTCTGTTCATGAGGCCCATGAACATAGATGGAGCATTGGTTATGCCTAATGGAATATCCTAGAACTCATAGTGGCCATACCGACATCTGAAGGCCATCTTCTGCACATCCTTGTCTCGAACTCTGAGCTGATGATAGCCTGACCTGAGGTCTATCTTCGAGAACCACCGTGCCCCCTTGAGATGATCGAAGAGGTCATCAATCCTCGGTAGCAGATACTTGTTCCTCACTGTCACCTGGTTCAGGCGACAATAGTCGACACACAGTCGCAAGCTCCCGTCTGCCTTCTTGGCGAACAATATCGGGGAAGCCCAGGGTGAAACACTGGTTTGGATGAATCCCTTTCCCTACAAGTCCTCCAACTGCACCCGTAGCTCTCGAAGCTCAGTGGGGGACATCAGATATGCTGGAGTGGATATCGGGGCTGTCCCGAGGTACAGATCAATATAAAAGTCTACCTCTCTGCGAGGAGGTAGCCCTGGAACGTCGTCGGGAAAGACGTATGCATACTGATCCACCACTACAGGAAAACTAGGACTTCGTACGTCAACTGCTCCATGGATGAGGCTAGCCAACTGATGAGTGATGGGATGTCCTCTCCTCTATGGAAGTCCATCCTCTGCTGCGAAGGCTCCCTTCTTGCCGGTGAAGGTGAACCTTCTCCCGTCGATACGTACACATTGCACCTTGCGCCTAATACAATCAATCTGCACATGGACTGTAGATAACCAATCCATGCCCAAGATGACGTCATAAGGCCTCGACGCCGCTACAAGAAGATCCCAGCCGAAGCTCTCGCATCCTAGAGTAAGCTCACACTGCCGGCACTAGTGCGTAATCGTCGAGTATGCTCCCGTTGGAGGTTCTAGCCGTAAGGATCGAGCCAAAGGCTCTGTCGGAATCTCCGAGCTCCGAACAAGGGCAGCAGCTATGAAAGAGTGACACGCTCCTGTTTCTATAAGAACTGTATCAAGGGTCGAATAGACACAGATCATACCTCAAATCATCTCAGGTGCGCTGTGGTCATAGGCCTCCGCTGCCTGGAGTTGTGCCTGTCTCTGCCCGCCAGCTCCCTGTGGCCGGGGTGGACCTCCTAGTGGTGGTGTTGGTAGAGCCTCAAAGCGTCTCCCACCACCTACGGCTCGGCCAGCTCCTCTGCCTCGTCCTCCTCCTCCCTGAAGACCGCCACGGTCGACCCTCTGCCTCTGCCTGGGTAACCCCTCAACCGTCTGCTACTCCTCGGCATGGTGGGTCGGGCAGTCACGAGCCATGTGACCCTACCCGCCGCATGTGTAGCTCTGCCTGCCTCTCAAAAGACTGGCTCCACGCTGTGTGCCCCGCACTGCTGAGCCAGTGTCCTAAGGTCATCTGCGTGAGGGTCTGGTCTACCTGGACCCCTGAGTCATCCGTCGACTGCCTACTGCGGATGACTCTGCTACGTGCTGCCCTGCGGTAGGTATCGCCGCTGGAGAAGTCTCAACAAGAATGCTCTCGATCAAAAGGGATCGCTCCAGTACTCCTGCCTGATTCAGAATGCTGAGAGAGATCAGCGATGCCCTGATCTCGTGTCTCAAACCCTGCTCAATGGTACGGGCCCGGAAGAACGTGTCTCGTACCATGTCTGTTGAGTAGCGAGAGAGATCGGTAAATCACACAGAGTACTGGGCAACCGTCAAGCTGCCCTGCCGCAACTGAAGAAGCTCCTGGATGAGCACCACACAGAGGGTGGCCGAGACGAACTTTGAGCGGAAGAGGCCCTCAAAGTATGTCCAAAGGAGTGATGCCTCATCGTGCACCTGGAGCATCAAGATCCACCATCGGCCTACTACTGCGTGCGGTAGGCTCGCTGCGAGGATTACCATGAGGTCAGCTAGCCTCCTCACTAGCCTGAAAACTCGTACAACTCCCTCCAGCCAGTCCTCGGTTTCCTGGGGGTCCGTCTCCCCACGGAACCTATGCGGTTGATGGTGCTGGAACTCATGCAGTGCACTGAGGCTATGTGCATCGTCAGAGGCTAGTGCTGGAAGCATTGGTGGCTCGGCGGGTAGAGGTACCGCTGGTGCCTCTACTGTCAAAGGGCCCTGTACTGAGGCCTCGTCGCTCGGCGGGCTGTCATCACGTACGACTCTCGGAACCCTAGCTGGCTGCCATCGTGGGGCCATCCTCAAAAGGAAACAGGTGTGCCATGGTCAGAACAGTATACCTGGTGAGCTGATACAATGTAATCACAAAGAAAACTTTAAACACACATGCAATCAATGTTTTTGTGCATTAAGTCGGAAATCAAAAGTCAGGGTCCTGGTGTACGGATACATCGGCCGCCGCACCAACACTGGGCTCCCTAGACTGATGACCACACTTAATACGCTTAACACTATTTCTTCACATAGAAGAAAGATCAGAGTCTACAGTTGAACTGAACTCCTCTGATACAAATTTGTCACGACCCGTCCTCGGGGCCCGTGCCATTACTACCCCAAGCCTGCCTTTCATAGGCCAGGGGCTGACGACTAGCACCAAGGCGTAAATCCCTGTAAAGGGAAGGAATTGCCTTTGTAAAGAAAACAAAAAACACCACAGAGTAAGCAGGAAGAAGAAAACACTAAGTAAAAACTGGTACAACAGTAAGTGCGGAAAGTAAGTGGGCCAGAATACAAACCCAAACTGAAATTAAGTACAACTCGAAAGGGAAAACAACAACTAAAAAGTAAAGCTGCAACGTCGAGCCATCCACTAGAAGTCCCACCTGAAGGGTGGGTATAGATAGCCTCCACTGCTCTTCAGGTGCAGCCGACCGCTCCGAATACGTCCCCCCCAGTGGTCCACCTCCCGGTACCATCCTGCTCCGCAAGCCTCCACCATGATCAGCGCTGTCCGTCGTCTGCAACCAACACAATGTAGTGCGGGCATAACCCGTGAAGGGGTGAGTATAATATACTCAGTAGGGACCCCGAGACCCCCAAAGGTCTCCCAGAATCCACAAAGGATAATCCAAAAAGGAAATATACAATCACGAAGTAACATCCGACACAGCTTAGGTATATTCCCATACATATACCTATGTCATCAATTCTCGCTCGGCTCCAACATCCGAGCTCATGTACAACCCAGTCCACACAGGAAAGCAAAATGTAAATCCACACAGGATAGCACAACACAATCCACAAAAGAAAGAAAAACATAAATCCACATAGGATAGCACAACACAATCCACAAAGGAAATCAAAACAGGGTTTCACCTCACATAGGTATACTTCTTCGAATGACGATAGAGATGATCACTGATCCATCTAAGCCGTCGGACCCACAAAGGATCGATAGGTACTAACCTCCGCAATGACCCAAAGAGGATCTTACCCACAAAGGATCGATAGGTAACCAACCCCCAAAATGACCCACACAGGATCATACCCACACGGGATAGATAGGTAACTAACCCCCGCAAAGACCCACACATGATCTGTAGGCGCTGGCCCACATAGGACCGCTGAGCGCTGACCCACACAGGATCAGACCCACACAGGATCGGTAGCACTAACCCAAAAAGGATCTCTGAGTGTTGTAGTCGTCGCCGTCGAATCCACTGAGGATCTCTACACAGTCATCGTCGTCACAATAGCAGTCGTAACGAGCTCTATGGTTCCTGCACACAGCAAACTCGTTTGGGAGGGTCTGCTCCACGAGCCGAGAGGCTGATACATCAACTGACACATAGTCCAGAGTTGATGTATCCAAAAGTTCCGTATCTTCAACAGGAACTAAACGTCGCAGACGGCGCGTCAATCGGACGCACGGTCTGAGAGTTATTAGCCTTTTCGTCCCAGGGGCCTGGTTGGTTTTTAAGGAAAAACCAACCCGACCGTACTCCAACTGAATCCAAACCTCGGGTGGAGTAAGCCAAAAGATCCATCTCACTTAGAGGAAAACACAAAAGTTGACGGCACATCAATCGAACGTCCGAAGCTCATGATATGAGTGTTTCTGCTCCGAGGGCCCGGTCGGTTTCGTGTACAAACCAACCCGGACGATCCAAAAGTATTCGGAAACCTTGAGTTTGATATACCAAAATGACCGTCTCGATCCAAGGATTGCATCTCCACTGACAGAACGTCGTTCAGAGGTCTGTAGCTCATGTTATGAGCAAAAGACCGAAAGGGTCCGGAAAAGGGGGGTCTGGGCACGAACCAACCCGGCCCAACCCCCCCCCCCCCCAGGGTCGGCCCGAACCGCGTCGACCAGACCCGGGTCCGGGTCCGACCCGGTTAGGCGCGACCCGGCCCGGCTAGGGCGGACTGGCCCGGCCTGGGCGCGACCCGGCCGGCGGGTCGGCTCGGCTCGGCTCGGCCGAGCAGCCGAGCAAGGGGACCGCGGGGCGTGCTGTCCCCGCGGGAAGAGGAGTCGCGGCCCCGTGTGGGGCCGCGCTTGGTCAGCGGACGCGGCAAAGCCGCGTCGCGTGTCTCGCCGGACCTGCGTGGTCGCGGGTCTGGTCGGCCGCCGCCGGCGCCGCCGCGCCACCGGTGGATTCCGCGGGCCACCAGAGTTGCTCCGGTGGTCCGATTCCACTTCCGTTTGCGCCGTAGCTCCTCACGGGTCCCGTTCTTCATTGAGGAATCAACAAATCTTCTCTGCGGACCATTTTGTCGTCGTCCGCCATTTCGCACAACAATGAAGAATTTCAGAGGGTTGTCGAGCCGTGTTTTTTTGGCCCACACCCTCCGCTTTAGGTGATAACAATCGGAAAAAAACATCAACACATGAAAACATAACAAGATACAATTTTATTAAATTAAAATTTAACTTTGATCCCGAGATCTTTGTTTTAGAAGGAAACAACTACGGGAATAAAATATTATTTTCAAATAAAATGCCTACATCTCCATAGTCTTCGAGTGAGCGTTCTACGCGGAATTGATCGTCGCGGTAAGAGGTTATCGTCGCGTCGTGAAGGGCGTCGCGTCTTCGCGAAAGGGCGTCGCGTCGTTGCAGAAGGGCATCGCGTCGACGATCTCCAAGGGTTAAAGAAACTCACGGATTTAATTATAACAATTAAATCCATGTTGAGGATAAAAACCACAAATGAATTTGAGGGACCGCAATCTCTTACCTCAACGGACGATCGAAGATTTTTCACGGGGAAAGAACGTCGCGAAAGAAGCGTCATCGTCGCGTCGATCTCCGGGGGTCGGGCGTTCTTCATCGCCCTTCATCGGAGGCCGGTGTTCTTTGCGTTCTTCGTGTTCTTCACTTTCTTCGGGAAGGGGGAGGCAGATCTTTAGATATTCTCCAAAGGTTTAACACAACATTCAAGAAGAAGGTGTGTTGGCCTTATTTTAATAACATGCCAATAAATTGAAAACGTGTTAAGAAACGAACAAAATTAATTCATAGAATTAATTTCAACGAACTTAACCGCCCAATTAATAGGATCGTTTAATAGTTTAATAAATTCCCCAGTTGAATTTAAATTAAAAGGGTTTTCGTAGGTGCGTTACTTAGCGGAAAATAAATGGTGGGGCTCGTGCGGGCCCCACCTCACAAATATCCTACCAAGATGGTAGGATATTTTGGGTTCCACTTCAGCTTAGCTTAAGCAGCATTAAGTGGATTTAAACGACATTAAGTGAAATAAAATAATGTTTTTCGTACCACATTATTTTATTTCTTAACTTAAAGCCCAAAAATTTTAAAACCACACCCGAGAAAACGCAACTCTGGAAGAGGCGTTTCTAATGAAAAACTGGCGCTGCGATTCCATCGGTACCCTCAGAATTCGATTCTGAGCACTGATTCAAAATTTAGAAAAACCCACCCGTTCGTTCACTGAACGTACCCGAGCCCAACTTCGATAAAATGATTCCGGGCACACTGGGCCTCGGAATCAGATGCTGTCAGGAACTGCGTTCATGTAAAATTCCAAATAAAATTAAGAAAAAAAATTTCCTTGAAATTTACGGGTCTTTACATTAATGGAAAATATTTCACCAGGTATATCACCTTAAATGTTACCTATTACATGCATTCTCTATCAACTTTCTCCAATGAATTTCGAATCAATGGCCACTACTAATCCAATTATACTTTTAAATAATATAATTCAATGATTTCTTTTTTTTATTTCCATTAATTCCCCAATCCCAAAATATCTTTTCACAACACATGATCAATTTTTTATCTACCAAGGAATCAGTTGATCCATTTGTGGATGAAGGATTATTTAACAATAAGTAGTCAATAATCATTTCACTATTATGATATGAAATATTTATTTTGTATGGGTATGGTTAATTGTCATAACATGTAAAAAATAACCTAATATAGTCATAATATATTTAGTTACAACCCTAGTAATATTTACATTCTATAGTGGTAAATCATAACATTGACCACATGTTCTAATATGATTTCCAATTTTTTTATAAGGTTCCTTCTCTAAATAATCATACACACATACATAGAAAACAATCATCATGAATATTATTCCATATAAAAATATATTTATAATTGTTAATGTTCTTCAATTTTCTAGAGAATTTATTGTAACATCCCCAACTTAAAAGCCACTAAACTAGTGCCCTGAATTGAGTCTCCACATGACCTCATGCATGCATCCTCATAAGCGAGATGTTTCTGACTAGTAGAGAGGGTATGATAAATCATGTGGGGATACTAAAACCTATTTAAAAGAGAAATCCTCAATAGGAAACATATTAAATATAGTAAATAATAGGCAATAAACAAGACACACATTACCAACCATTTCCCAAACACGGTACAACCACAACCAATTTATTAATATGACAGGAAAATGCTTAAAGTGAAAAAATTATTTAAAAAACAATTACAAAAAAATAAATCCCCAAAATCGTTCCTGACACCATGTGTGGATATTTATCCAAGAAAATCCCAATCCCAACTCAACTCCCTAGCATAAGTCATTTACACGTGTCCTGACCTTAAACCATAATATATGGTCAGCTACCCAATGGTAGACTAAGAAAGGTGTGATAATAACTCATTAGGCCACCACAAATGGCGTCTAAAAATATCTAGTATAAATATATAGTTCATACAAGTATGAAATAAATGAAAAGAAAAACCATGGACAACTCTAGTTCCATTAGATAAGAATAATCACTTAAACAATTTCTGTCATTATTTCCAATTTTATCACTGATAACATAATCAATAGAAAGTTAAACTACATCACATGTTCCATAGGTTAGGGATTTATATCATTTACACAATATCCTATGTTTTTCCATTATTAGGTATAAGTGAAAATGTTGTGTTCCCTATATCACAAGGGATAAACATTTCATAAAAAAGGACATCACACTTACCTTGGAAGCTCTATGCTGGTAGTCTCATCAAATTCATCTATTAAATGCATATAGAATCATCCCCCTTCACTAACTCGTGCATTATATGGTGGGTTTTTGAGCCTTAGGCTAATCCAACAGTTGGGCATAGACAATCAAATCCAATACCCCACAACTGCCAAGCCATATTCACATCTTTATTTATCCATTAACTAAATAAAATATATCTCAAACCATATATATTCAATATATTTACCCATAAAAATTAATGTCCATTTATATATAACACAATATCAATCAAGAACCCATTAACACATTTACCATTCATGTCAATTATCCCATTTAACTCATTTCCATTTTTATACATTGACACATTTAGAATAGTAAAAAATTCACATAAATTTAACCATTTATTTAATTCATCAATTTCATTCAACTAGACAATTATAAAATTCATCAATTCATATTACATAATAAGTTTACACATTTCCATTACAAATTCATAATCCCTTTGACACATTCACATTTAAATATTTATCCCCTTTCACATCATGATAAACAATCCCATATTCCATTGTTGACAATAAGACACAACTACCATTAGTGACTCTTATAGTTTAAACCAAAATTAAAACATTGATATCATGGGAACTATTTAAACACAAATCAACCCTACAAATAACATTATGATTTTCCATGTCCGAGAATGTTTTAACACCCCATAGGTGGCCCTAATTCGGTCTAATAAACATAAACACATCTCATGGGTATCATGAGGTGTTCCATTCATCATTTAGCCACACATTTTACCATATAAAAATGATGGAATCAAATTTATAATAATAGGGATGAAATTGCACAATCGTCCAATGAAATATAAACACCAAGAACATGAGATATAACTTGTAGACCAACTACATCAAATTCTGTGAAAAAAATATGATTAAACTTAGCCTTAGATCCAGATTAAACCACACCTTGAAGCCCCATCCTATGGTCCACTAGAATAAGTGGCATTTAGGGCTTCCGAAGAAGAAGAACGAAACCATAAATGATAATTTATAAAACAGAATTAAGATGAACATTAGACCTACTAGAGCTTTGACTAACAACCAATGTTGCTCCAAATGGATTAGAATCAAAGGAGATCGACCCTTGAGAAGAATTGGGTGCTGGAATTTGGAATTAGGGCTGCAGGATGATGAAATATGGAGAAAATAGGGATATAAACCTAAAATAATGAAGGGGAAAAATGTAACCATATTGTCCCAAAGGTTTGAAAACCATGCACAAACCCCGTGCCAGCCTCTATTCAAGTGGGTTTATGTAACATGATTAATTGGGAGGCCCGTACGGTTTGAAAATCCATGTGAAAAATGGGAGGAAAGAATCAATATAGACCTTCACAATTTGGGCTCCCCATTTTTATGGTTTTACTAAACCATGAACCCCACCTCTTGGCCAATGTAGATTGGTTCACAGTTATCTCTATTAGTGTGTTAACCATGAAATATTCACTGTATGGGAAACTTCCTTTGTATTTCCGGCCCCAAACCCCTAGAACACACCCAAACTTCCTCATACACCCATTAAAAATTCCATTAACTTAAATTAATATTTTTAAAACAAAATATAGAAAATAACATATCTTCAAAAAGTCTAGTATGTTACAAACTTTACACCTTGTAATGTCTTTTTCTTGAGATAAAATCCTAAGGATCGCCTAGTTTCCGAAAAAAAGACATCAATCCTCTCGACCCCCATATGTGACTCTCTTTTTGATGTTTTATTCCATAATGTTACCTTACTATAATAAAATTTGAACCAATTAAACAATCATTCCCTGAAATACTTTCTCACTACGATCCCTAATATTGACTAGATGAACATCATAGTATGCATCAATATGATGATCAATATCCTCAAAATAAATCACATTATATGGGTTAGGGAGATACTATCAAAGACGTAAAACATAAAAAAAACATCATGTATTCCATTATATAGTTGTGGAAGATTCAATTGGTATGCCAATGGTCTGATCCTATCCTCAATATCATACTGTACCAAAAATATAGTTGCCAATTTACCTTTCATCCAAATATGATGGTGACCCAGTATTGGGGACACTTGAAGAAACACATGATAAACCACCCCAAACTCTAGAGTTCTAAAATGATGATCTACATATGAATTCTTCCTACTCTAAGACTTTAAATTATGTTTCTAAATCAATTTAGTTTTTTCTGATGTGTCCTGCAAGTGACTTAATCCCAAAAAATATGATTCTTTGGCTTCTATCTAGAATAATGGATATCGACATAGTATAAAATAGAGTGCATCAAATGGTTCCCTATAAATTGGATCTTGGTCACTATTGTTGTAAGAATAATCAACCAGTCCCAAATGTTTCCCCATGATCCACCAATGTCACAGACACAAGCCTTCAATATTTCCTCAAGTAGAAAAATAGTACACTCTAACTACATGTTCATCTGTGGGATGAAATTTTTACTAAAAAAACATGGGTATCAAGATCCTTCTATATTCCCTTTCATAAGTGTGATGTAAAATGAGGTTCATGATCCAAAACTATAGTTCACAGTACCCCATAAAACTACACCACCTATCGAACATACATCTCACTCAACTGACCCAAGGTGAGGGTCTCTGCAATTCGAATGAAATGGGCCACATTTGTAAACAAATGAAACATAACAAAATCACATAAATATTGTGAGGAATCCCTGGGATAACCACTAGAAAATCAATCCTCACATCATTCAATTTCAATTACGGAGTGGGAAATGGATGCAAAAAAAAAACACCCAGCCTCTAATGCTCAACCTTCACCTACTGGTAGTTAAGGCATAGTTTCACTAAACCTATTACTTATTTCTTTATTCCTTGTCACCAATACTTCCTATGAAGATAACGATACATTTGGTAAAACTGTGACATAATTACCACTTGTATTCTAGAAACTCACACATTAATTCTTCCTACATACTTGTTGGAACAACAAAATGGCCATGAAAATAAACGATATCATGATCACCAATGGTACAACTAGAATGTGACCCCCACCTTTATGACTTTCCCTTAAAGAAAAACCTTTTTATTCTCCATACTGTTTCTCCATAATCCAACTCAAAAGTATGGTCTCATCTTCCATGGATGATTGTTTCATCTTCCCTTTGTCATCCTACACACCCAACTACATCTTAGAAAATGACACTATTAACTTCCACACTGAACATGATTCCTAAAATGCCTGATTTTGAGTCATTTGAATCAAAGCATCTACGAAACTATTCCCCTATCTTATTATGTAAACCAGATCAAATTAAAAGGATTGCCTGTACCAAAAAACATATTCTATGAATAATATTCAAATCATGCTTAGATAATATGTATTTAATGATTTTATGATTGGTTTACACTATAAACCATTCCACTAAAAGGTAGTGCCTCCAAAAAAAATCAAGGTGTATACCACTGTATCCAATTAAAGATCATGTGTTAGGTAATTTAATTATTGAGGCCCCAATTATAATGAACAATATAGAACTATAAGGCCCCAGCCTTAATCCTTACTTAATCTTGAGTTATTACAAGATTACACATTGATGATCTTTTCAGGTTTAGAGTTTTAGAGAATTAGATCATAATGCTTACAATACATTCCACATTTAAACAAAGATGTTACATAAAAGATAGTATTCATTTTTTCCCATAAATGGAAACATATTTAAAATAAAACATGGATTCTTTATTGAAACATCCTTGACACTATCATCATATCATGTACCTTTCCCTTGACCTGTGAAAAACATTTCAAAAATACTTGGGATGAGCATAAAAGCTCAGTAAGGGTTATAAAAATATTGAAAGGAAACATGAGTTCATATATACATAAGAATGAAATCATACATTACCCATAAAACATAGGAACTTTAACATACCTCATAAAATCATGAATAAATCATAGAAATCATAAGACATAAAAGGTATCTTGAGGCATTCATAATATTCTTACGTAGGGAGTAACCCTCTTGGTTACGTTTGGAATACCCATCATAGTATATTCCCTAAATCTCTTCGGAGAAACCTTAATATTTAACCCCTTCGCGTTACCTAATGAATTGGAGAGTTATATCGGGCTCACCCGGCCTTAGTTTATCAGGGAACCACCCATCTTCATAAAAATTCCCAAAAACCATAACATAATCGTATCACATAAAAAATGCATAAAGGAAACATAACATTTCCACAATTCAATCACAAGATATCAATAAAACACATTGATATAAAAAAACTTATGAAAACCATTTTCAATACCAAAATAATAGAAAATTAAAACATGGTATTTATTTTTCTTTTAAAAAGAAGGTATGGCTTGTAGAGGAAGCCGAAACTCAAATAATAGTCACGGCGACGGAGAAGTCATTGTCGCCCAATACGTATGACAAAAACATTCCCTTTTTTCATTTTGTAAAATGCTTCATATAACAAGGATTCCTTTTGGATAAACGTAAAAGTCAAAGGGGTTTATACACCGTATAAAAGAAAGTTGTGTATAAAACAAAATATTCCTCAATGAAAGGAGATTGAGACGAAGTCCCTTACAAAGACGATATCCTTGGTTTAAGGAAAAATAAATTACATAATTATGTGTGAAAAATGAATACACCAAATATAAGTGGATATTAAGTGTAAAACAATCGGAGGTTATTCACACATATTCATAGAACGACATATTCAAGGAGTACATGTTTATCCCAAAGAATCAAATTTGTGTTAAGAAGTTCCCTTGCAAAAATTTGACAGCCTAACGGCGTCACTACAAAATTCAGAAAATGAGTTGATGAGAGATAAAAAGGGTATCTCATCACATGGAAATAAAATTTAAATAATTAAGGATATAGAATAACATATCCCAACATAATAGTATGTGAATTAAACGACATAACAAAAGAAGTCTTTTAAAAAGAGGAGGGTGAAAGGTTCCCTTACCGACATGGGTATCTTTTGAAACATACGCCCTGTGAAAGAAGGACAATAAAAAATTGATGTAAATACTCATATATGAAATTATATTACAAAATGAGTAAAATAATGGGTATTAAATACAACACTCAATGGAAATTGTGGCAAATTTAGCATAAATATCACGGGAATAAAAGTAAGATGAAAAATCTCTTACGAAGACTCGGCAGCCTAACGACGCCACATAAAACTTCCAAAATGGATTGATGAGAGGAAATAGGGTCTCTCATCATATCAACATAAAGTTTACAGAAAGAGGAATATAAAATAACATCCCCCAAAATAACAAATAGGAGTTTAAAAGAAGTGACATAAAGGAGAGTACTTAAAAAGAAAGAAATAGGTTGGATCTCTTACGAAAATTCGGCAGCCTAACAGCGCCACTCAAAACATCCAAAAATGGATTGATGAGAGAGAATAGGGTCTCTCATCATATAAACATAAAAATTACAGTAAGAGTAATATAAAATAATATGCCAATAATAAGAAAGATGAGCTTTAACTGGAATGACATAAAAGAGTGTACTTTAAAAGAAAGAGAGGAGTCAGATCCCTTACCTCAAGTCCAACTTTTCTTGTTCGTTTGTTTATATTACTGAATAATAAACATTGGTCAATTTATAATTTCCAAAAGACCTCCTTTAAAGATTATTATTCAGTTCATATCACATATTATAATGTTATAATAATTGTTTAATAATGTTAGTTCATATCAGACGTTTTTGCCGATGTTTGGTACATGAGTCAAAAATGACCTTGTTTGAAAAATGATTGTCCATGTAGTTATATGTAAATAATATCCAGAATAGTATTAATGATTAAAATATCATATATATCCAGTAAATATTCATTTTATACTATTCCATATCATTTGGAGATAAAAAACGAAAAGCACAGTTCATGGAGACGGTAGGCCGTACGTACGCATGAACGCTACTTTTATTTTTTCTTTGCCATATTAAAGGAATTAAAAATAAATGATATATATATATATATATTATAATTCCAGTATAATATATATGTTATATAGGTCACATATGTTCATTAATTTCATTATTTATACATTCCATGTATTGCATGTACGAGTCACATCACTTGAGGGGGCGGTAGTCCACACTTCCTCATATGAAATTATCGCATTTAAACAACATGAAAAGAATAAAGGTATGTTTTAAATATAAAATAAAGAAGCATATAGTAAAAATAGATACCATATATATCATATATAAAATACAGTGACATCATAATGGCCACCTTTAAAGGTGTTAAAAGAATATTGAATAATCATCGTTTCGTGAGGTAGAAAATCACCAACCACAGAAACAGTATGTTATTTAACCATTATATGAAGGTGTGTGTAAGTGTAGCTCGAATAATTCTTATAAAAACATCCTAGTATATTTAATATACTGGATTTGTTACAAAAGAAATGAATAAAAAGAGTTTAGGGAGTTGGAGAAGCAAAATAAAACAAAAGGACACAATTGAAGACATTACCTTAAAATCGGGTAACTCTCATTGGTTTGAGCTCAAAGGCTTATTTGAGAAGACTTAGGACCAAAGTGAGGCTTCAAGGAGTTAGAGAGGTTTGTGGAGAGACAAAATGGTCAGGGTATGGCTGAGCCAAAGGCTTTGGAAGTGTGGGTAAGGAGGTAGAGGTGGGGGCCTTTTATAAGAGGAGAGGAGGGGCATTCTTGGAAAGTAAAGAAATGTTACTTAATTTTAGAATGATTTTAGGATTTTAATGCTCCCACATTGATGTTTATCGAGTATAAGGTGATAAGGGTTCTAAATCCACTAATCCAATAGGTTTTGGACATGTTTAGGTCTTAGATGTTACCTTATCATTCCATTTTATTTAAATCGTTAAATAATGAGGTCATCGCTGCATCATCGTGATGTTATAAATAATTTAATTTATTTAATGTCTAAAAATTATAAAACAAATACTATGATTTAGGAAATCCTTTTAGATTTCCAATGAATATTTATAGTCAAAATTCTGACTTGTATAACCCCATGTAAAATTTTTTTAGTAAAACATTTCATGTTTGTCTCATTTTTACTTTAACATTAAATAAAAAGGTATTTATGTCATTTTCCAACCAAAGTGGCTCCATGGGGACCCCAAGTGGACCCATGGATTGTCTTGGTAGGACATTAGACATCCAATGAGGGTAGTACATGTTTCTAGGTAATTTAATTTTATTAAAACATTATTATTACATTAAACTACACTAATTACCTCTAATCGCGATTAAAAACTTAAAAAGTTAATATTCACCAAAAAATTATTTTAATCCCATTGAACCACATTTTACTTCTTAATGACAACCATGTATGTCGGATTTTTGAAATAAAAACACAATGATGGAAAAATATCATTTAAACGGAACAATCAGTTTTTATAAGTACCACTTAGTGGTTTCACTATTCATAAAAAATTAATGTTTTTCAGAAAATTACCAAAAGTTCACCCTAAGCTATATTTGATATTCCGAATTAAAAAATGATGTCTATTTTACAAAATTCAAAACATATAAGTTGAATTAATTAATTTAATAATTAATTCCCATTATCAAAACAAATAGCGTGTTTTTATGAAACAAAATGTATCAAATGATTGACACTAGTTTAAGTCCGATTTCAAAGTGAAATTAATTCCAACGACCACTATTGGATTAAATGGTAAAAATATATTATAATTTCACTTTAAAACCAATTCAAAATATAATCTAATAATATAAATAAATTATATTAAAAGAGGTTTTGAATTAAAATACAACATTTTTCACTATTCATTAAAAATTGAACTTTTCCTGAAAAATACCAAAAATTTACACAAAGTAAATTTTGATGTCCCAATTCTAAAGGAGAATTTTATTTTGTCAAATATAACACATAAAATTGTCAAAAAGTGGATTTAAAAGAGGTTCGACATCAAAAGGCAGTTAATCGACCTTTTAAAGAATATTACAATGTTTACGCTTAAAATTGGATTCATTTGCATTTTTAATCCTCTATCATTTATTGTAAAAAGTAAAAATATTTGACAAACATATATAATAATTTTTTAGTTCGTTATGTTCATTCCCTCCATTACAACGTTTAGGCGTTAAATAATATTTAAAATAATATTATTTTATTATTAGAGTGCAATGTAAGATTCCCAAGAAACTCGTTGTTGCGTGATTGGTACGCCATCGAGCATAGCATACCCTTTAAAGTAATATTAATATTTTATTCAAAAATATATATAAATATAAAAATGTCATATTCTTTATTTACCTGGGATGTTACATCCTTCCCCCCTTTTAGGGAATTTCTTCCTCGCAATTTAAAAATTGAGCTTGGAAACATCCTTGAAAGTCCGACATCGGAACAAGAGTCGGTAAAACAATCACTTTAAAATAAAGAAAGATAATTACAGAGGTCACCCGAGTTAACCCATACTAGGATTCCATGTAGGAAAACATGGACATGGAGAAGAAAACATAGGTTCATGTTCTTATGGAGAGTGATAGAAAACATGTTTAGGAGAAAGTTAACCACAAGAAAATCACAAACTTGTGATGGGTTAAACGGTATTCAATTCACCAGTAGGAAAAGTTAATAGACAAAATTTTTGTTTTTAAGTTACTTTTTATTGAGGAATTTATTCATAAGGAAACACAATCACTTATCATGTTGACTTTCAACTTTTATTAGATTCCTTACACAAACTCATATTTTCTCCAAAAGAAGAGTATTTAGGAAGACTTGTTCACATTAAGAGTACTATAATAAACCTCTAGAGAATCACCTAATCCACAAAAGAGAACTATATACTTCCCATGTATTTATTCTTTAACCAAAAAAGAATCAAAAAAGGTTAGTACACGATCAGATAATCCAGAAAAGGATAACCCTTTATAAAAAGAAAATCTATTCTTAATCTCCAAAATTTGTCCAACAAAACCCAAAGTTCAACAAGGACCATTCGATAAAAAATTTGTCCATAAAATTCTTCAAAGTAAACCAAACTAAGATTGAAACCCAAATATTTTAAGGATTTAATCACAAGGTCTTCCAAGGTACAAATTAACTTTTATCTCCAAATAACATCAGTTGCTCTTAAATTCTCATATTGAAAAATAATTAACCTAATCACATATCCTCCATGATAGGTTAATCATTTCCATAGATAACAAAAAATTAACTTCCTCTTGATTCCTAAAATCATATAACTAAAAAAATTAGTCAAACTAACCTGGGACTTCACGTAGTCCACTGGTAGGCGATAAATACCAGCCACACTTTGGTTGTGGGTTCGATTCCCACAGCTTTGTCCGACGCGACGGGTTGGCACACGGTCTGTGTGTTGTCCTTTTTCCAAAACTATATAATTCTCAAATCATTCCCCAAAAAGAGATAAAATCATCAAAAATAATCATAACATATTTTAACCTCAAGTTTATCACATGCCTTTCATTTTCCATCATAACATATAATAACCCATAATTACCTCAAAAGTATGGATCATATAAACTCTAATGGTTACCTTTATAATTATTACCTGAACTTCCACATCGATTGGTCATCTCGTACATGATGCATTATAGATCATTCCAAGGTTCAAGTGGTTGATCATTACTCATTGATAGTTGGTTTAGAACCACCATGAGATTCCTCATTGAATCCCCCATTTTATCTAGTATCTTAATCAGAGAACCACCACAGTTTCCTTCAAACCTGTTGTCTCTTTGGTGCCTACTAGATCCATCTATTCACTAAAAACAGAAATGTTAGTGTGAGTATATCAACAAAACCATCATGTACTAATGAGGAAGGTAAACAATAAGATATACATACTCATTCACTTTATCTAAAACTAGGACACTTTCTGAAATCCTAACCATTATGGTAATGTCACTTATGCTTAGAGAATACCCTAACCTCTAAAGTTATCTAAACTGACCTCTGATACCGACTATAAGGCCCCAACCTTAATCCTTACGTAATCTTGAGTTATTACAAGATTACACATTGAGGATCTTTTCAGGTTTTGAGTTTTAGATAATTAGATCATAAAACTTACATTACATTCCACATTTAAAAAAATTGGTTACATAAAAGATAGTATTCATTTTTTTCCCATCAATGGAAATATATTTAAAATAAGTCATGGATTCTTTCTTGACACTTCCTTGACACTATCATCATATCATGTACCTTTCCCTTGACCTGTGAAAAAAATTTCAAAAAAACTTGGGATGAGCATAAAAAGCTTAGTAAGGGTTATAAAAATATGGAAAGGAAACATGTGTTCATATATACATAGGAATGAAATCATACTTTACCCATAAAACATAGGCACTTTAACATACCTCATCAAATCATGAATAAATCATAGAAATCATAAGACATAAAAGGTAACTTGAGGAATTCATAATATTCTTACGTAGGGAGTATCCCTCTTGGTTACGTTTGGAATACCCATCATAGTATATTTCCTAAATCGCTACGGAGAAACCTTAACGTTTAACCCCTTTGTGTTACCAAATGCATTGGATAGCTATATCGGGCTCACCCGCCCTTAGTTTATCATGGAACCACCCGTCTTCAAAACAATGCCCAAGAACCATAACATAATCGTATCACATAAAACATGCATAAAGGAAACATAACATTTCCACATTTCAATCACAAGATATCAATAAAACACATTGATATAAAAAAACCTTATGAAAACCATTTTCAATACCAAAATAAAAGAAAAGTAAAACATGGTATTTATTTTTCTTTTAAAAAGAAGGTATGGCTTGTAGAGGAAGCCAAAACTCAAATAATGGACACGGCGGGGGAGAAGTCATTGTCGCCGCATACGTATGCCAAAAACATTCCCTTTTATCGTTTTGTAAATTGCTTCGTATAACAAAGATTCCTTTTGGATAAACGAAAAAGTAAAAGGGGATTATACACCCTATAAAAGAAAGTTGCGTATAAAACAAAAAATTCTTAAATGAAAGGAGATTGAGATGAAGTCCCTTATAAAGATGGTATCCTAGGTTTAAGGACAAATAAATTACATAATTATGTGTTACAAATGAATACACCAAATATAAGTGGATATTAAGTGTAAAAAAATCAGAGGTTATTCACACATATTCATAGAACTACATATTCAAGGAGTACATTTTTATCCCAAAGAATCAAATTTGGGTTAAGAAGTTCCCTTGAAAAAATTTGACAGCCTAATGGCATCACTACAAAAATCAGAAAATGAGTTGATGAGAGATAAAAAGGGTATCTCATCACATGGATATAAAATTTAAATAAATAAGGATATAGAAGAACATATCCCAACATAATATTCTGTGAATTAAAAGACATAACAAAAGAAGTCTTTTAAAAAGAGGAGGGTGAAAGGTTCCTTTACCGACATAGGTATCTTTCGAAACATATGCCCCGTGAAAGAAGGACAATACAAAATTGATGTAAATAATCATAAATGAAGTTATATTACACAATGAGTAAAATAAGGGTCATTACATACACCACTCAAAGGAAATTATGGAAAATGTAGCATAAATCTCCCGGGAATAAAAGTGAGATGAAAAATCTATTATGAAGACTCGGCAGCCTAACGGCGCCACTTAAAACATTCAAAATGGATTGATGAGAGGAAATAGGGTCTCTCATCATATCGAAATAAAGTTTATAGAAATAGGAATATAAAATAACATCCCCCAACTTAACATATAGTATATTAAAAGAAGTGACATAAAGGACAGTACTTAAAAAGAAAGAGAGAGGTTGGATCTCATACGAAAATTTGGCAGCCTAACGGCGCCACTCAAAACCTCCAAAAATGGATTGATGAGAGAGAAAAGGGTCTCTCATCATATGAACATAACAATTACAGTAATATTAATATAAAATAATATCCCAATAACAAGAAAGATGAGCTTTAACAGGAATGACATAAAAGAGTGTACTTTAAAAGAAAGAGAGGAGTTAGATCCCTTACCTCATGTCCAACTTGTCCAGTTCGTTTCTTTATATTCCTGAATAATAAAATTTGGTCAATTTATAATTTCCTAAATACCTCCTTTAAAGATTATTATTCAGTTCATATCACATATTATAATGTTATAATAATTGTTTAATAATGTTAGTTCATATCAGACGTTTTTGCCGATGTTTGGTACATGAGTCAAAAATGAACTTGTTTGAAAAATGATTGTCCATGTAGTTATAAGTAAATAATTTCCAGAATAGTATTAATGATTAAAATATCATATATATACAGTACATATTCATTTTATACTAGTCCATATCATTTGGAGATAAAAAACGAAAAGCACTGTTCATGGAGACGGTAGGCCGTACGTACGCATGAATGCAACTTTCATTTTTTCTTTGTCATATTAACGAAATTAAAAATAAATGATATATATATATATATATTAATTCTAGTATAATATATATGTTATATAGGTCACATATGTTCATTAATGTCTTTCTTTATATGTTCCATGTATTGCATGTATGAGTCACATCACTTGAGGGGGCGGTAGTTTACACTTCCTCATATGAAATTATCGCATTTACACAACATGAAAAGAATAAAGGTATGGTTTAAATATAAAAAACATAAGCATATAGTAAACATAAATACCATTTATATCATATATAAAATACAGTTACATCATAATATCCACCTTTAAAGGTGTTAAAAGAATATTGAACAATCATCGTTTTGTGAGGCCGAAAATCGCCAACCACTGAAACAGTATGTTCTTTAACCATTAGAAGAAGGTGTGTGTAAGTGTAGCTCGAATCCTTCTTATAACAACATACTAGTATATATAATATACTGGAGTTGTTACAAAAGAAATTAATAAAAATATTTTAGGGGGTTGGAGAATCAAAATAAAACAAAAGGACACAAGTGAAGACATTACCTTAAAATCGGGTAACTCCCTTTGGTATGAGCTCAAAGGCTTCCTTGGGAAGACTTCATCCCAAAGTGAGGCTTTAAGGAGTTATAGAGGGATGTGGAGAGACAAAATGGTCAGGGTTTGGCCGAGCCAAAGGCTTTGGATGTGTGGGTAAGGAGGTAGAGGCGGGGGGCTTTTATAAGAGGAGAGGTGGGGCACTCTTGGAAAGTAAAGAAATGTTACTTTATTTTAGAATGTGTTTCAGATTTTAATGGTCCCACATTGATGTGTTTCGAGGATAAGGTGATAATGGTTCGAAATACTCTCATCCAATAGGTTTTGGACATGTTTAGGTCTTATATTTTACATTATCGTTCCATTTTATTTAAATCGTTAAATAATGAGGTCATCGTTGCATCATCATGATGTCATAAATATTTTAATTTATTTAATGTATAAAATTTATAAAAAAATACTATGATGTAGGAAAGATTTTTATAATTCCAATTAATATTTATATTAAAAATTCTGACTTGTATAAACCCATGTAAAAACTGTTTTAGTAAAACATTTCATGTTTGTCTCATTTTTACTTTAACATTAAATAAAAAGGTATTTATGTCATTTTCCAACCAAAGTGGCTCCATGGGGTCCCCAAGATGATACATGGATTGTCTTGGTTGAAAATGACACATCCAATGAGGGTAGGAAATGTGTCTAGTTCATTTAATTTTATTAAAATATTATTCTTACCTTAAACTACACTAATTACCTCGAATCGCGATTAAAAACATAATAAGATACTATTCACCAAAAAATTATTTCAATCTCATTGAAACACATTTTAATTATTAATGACAACCATGTATGTCGGATTTTTGAAATTCAAAATACAAAGATGGAAAAATTTCATTTAAACGGAAAATCAATTTTTATAAGTACCACTTAGTGGTTTCACTATTCATCAAAAATTGAAGTTTTTCAGAAAATTACCAAATGTTCACCCTAAGATATATTTGATATTCTGAATTCAAAAATTATGTCTATTTTACAAAATTCAAAACAAATAAGTTTCATTAATTAATTTAATAATTAATTCCTGCTGTCAAAACAAATAGCGTGTTTTTATGAAACAAAATGTATGAAAATATTGACACTACTTTAAGTCCGATTTCAAAGTGAAATTAATTTCAACGACCACTATTGGATTAAATTTTTAAAAATATATTATAATTTCACTTTAAAACAAATTCAAAAGATAAGGTAATAAATAAATTATATAAAAAGAGGTTTTTAATTAAAATACAACATTTTTCACTATTCATTAAAAATTGAACTTTTTCGGAAAAATACAAAAAATTTACACAAAGTAAATTTTGATGTCCCAATTCTAAAGAAGAATTTTATTTTGTAAAATATAACACATAAAATTTTCAAAAAGTGGATTTAACAGTGGTTCTCCATCAAAAGGAGGTTAATCAACCTTTTAAAGAATATTAGAATGTTTACGCTTAAAATTGGATTCATTTGCATTTTTAATCCTCAAACATTTATTGTAAAAATTAAAAATATTTGACAAACATATATAATCATTTTTTTAGTTAGTTCTGTTCATTCCCGCCATTACAATGGCTAGGAATTAGCTACTATATAAAATAATATTATTTTATTATTAGAGTGCAACATAAGATTCCCAAGAAACTCGTTGTTGCGTGTTAGGTACGCCATCGAGCATAGAATCCCCTTTAAAGTAATATTAATATTTTATTCCCAAATATGGATTAATATAAAAATTTCATATTCTTTATTTACCTGGGTTGTTACAAGAACAACCTAATCAAATTGAATAAACTCCTCACTATGACCAAAGCCAAATGCATTAGAAAAAAAATTATACCACTTACCTGGATTGAGTAAGATCAAAATAACTGTATTAGTTAACAACCTCTTCTAATATGGGAAATAACTATCAAATGAGACAGACCACTCAAAATTAATACCATTCTTAGTTAAAACAGAATGTCGGGTTGGTAAATAGGAGATGTCTTTGATAAACCATCAAAAATAGCTTGAAAATCAAAGAAAAATTCAAATATAAAAAAATACTTGGGATGGAGCCAAGATACAACTTCATGCACCGTCTCTAGGTCCATTGATGCACCTTCTACATTGATAACGTGACATAATAAATTCTCACCATTGGTCTAGAAATATCATCTGGATAGCTTAGATTATATTATACTCTCTTCTGTGTACTCAGGATAATATTAAGATGTTTGGAATGATCATCATGAGTTTTAGTGTACAACAATATTTTAAGGAAAAATTAAACAATAAACTGATCCAGGTATGGGTATTGATTCATTTCATTAAGGCCATAACCACTATCGAAACATTTTCCATTCTCAATGGAATCCCAAAAAAACCATATATTCTCTTTATGGTTTTCCACTATATACCATATGCTATCACCCTTAGGTGTCGATACCCCGATCCCAGATGAATTTTAGAAATCACTAAATCACCTCTAATTTGGGAAAATAGATCATAAATTATAAAAAGAGGACATTGATTCATAACTATAATCTAATTTAGTTTCCTATAATCAATACACAACTACAATGATCGGTCAAATTTATTTGGATACATCAGTCGAGATCCCAATGCTGATGTACTAGGAAGAACCGACCCATTGTTCTCAATTTCTTTGGACTACGTTTTATGCTCCTCGAGTTCTGTCGGTTCCATTCAATATGGAGGAATACTTTTTTTTTATTCCCATAACATCAAATATATTATGAACTCAAAATCTCTCAAGTGGAATCCCTAATAAGTTCTCAGAAAACACATCCTACAATTAATCCACCATAGGAGGATAGGAATGCTTTTCTAATCCCTCGTCATCAGGCATAAGACAAGACACATGGGCTGTGAATTAACCTAACTACTAACAAAATTCCCCTAACCAACCTCCCCTAATATCCCATTCATAATGAAATAGATAGTTGTCTCCCTAAGGAGATATGAATGTTACTCGATGGTAGTAATAGTTAATATGGGATGGGTAAAACACCAAAAAAATCCATATCCATAATTAGATGAAAAACTTCCATCTCATGAACAAAAAATTCCCAAAGTGAATGGTAACCACTAATATTGAGAGACAACCCCTTACACTACATAAAATTTTCTTCTCAAAACCCTAATGGTTTTTCAATCAACATAACACCACAGAAAATCCCCACCTCTAGGTATATCACAACCACAAACTAAGTAGAAATGAAAGAGTGTGAGGAACTTGTATCAAATAGAGAACTAGAATTAGAATATTCTACATGGATTGAACCCCGAATTGTTGATGGTCGAGCATCACCACCTCTAGGTGTAGTTTGAATTACATGAAGATGATGTTCCCCTATATGGTATACCCATGTCTAATTTCTTAGTGCAGTACTGATGTGCTGTTATCGATGCTCTATCTTAGGAGTACCATATATGCTAACTCAGTAGATGAACTCCAACTGCCTTTCGGGTAAGGGTTAACTAACCCTAATCAAGTAATCTATATCAGCCTCAATCCTCCATACATGCCTAGTGGTTGAGGGTTTATAAAGAACCTCTACGAATGAGCAAGTCTTCTACACAATTAGAACTCAATAGGTGGTTGGTGACACTATTCATGCATTTTCCCCAACCATCCACACTGATAGAAAAATAGATGGTCACCAACTTGGTAGGGTGATTATCTCTTCTATCTACTCTTCATGCTACCACTCTGGTGAAGATTTCAAAAACCACACATCATGCACTTAGAATTATCACCTCTAGTACATCTAAATGGAACAAAAAACCCACCACTTAAAGCCACCTTCATGCTTCCTTTTAATATAAGTTCATGATCCACTACTTCTATAAGCTTCTTTAAACAGAAGAAGTTCATGTCGGAATTAATCCCTTTCCCTAGTATATCCTAGAAATATCTCACCATAGAAGCCTCATCACCTTCCAATTCTCGAACAAAGAGTTACAATTCTGTGAGGTGGCACACATAATCCATCACAAACATATTCTCATGGGTAAAATTCATAAACACTAAATACCTCTCATGTATCATGGCTTCTGGATTGAAGTACTCCATAAACATTTCTTGAATATTTTTCCATAACATAACCTTTTCTAGATGAGTCTGAATGAGGTTATCCCAACAGTTCATTTCCTATCCCCATAACATGTATTATTCCAACATAACCATCTTTTATGTATGAAATAGAATATGATCCAAAATCATATGGATGGACTCTATCTAGACCTCTTTATCCTCAGGTCCTCCATCCCTAGAAAATGTTGGAGGGTGATGAAACTAAAAATATAGAGTTAGATAAACCATAATTAGCATGAACCTCCCCATGTCATATTCAATCATCTACATAAAATGAGAAAACATCCCATGAAACTTATCCTGTCCATAGTTATCTTGGACTAAGGGACTCTCTCTCTCTCTTAATGGTGGATCATTCTTGGAGATATCCTCTTTTTTCCCAACCGGTATGAATTGTTGTGGAGGAATTTCTCTATAATTCCTAACATAATACATAGAACACATAAAATTAATTTTCCATAGTTTATGTAAAATATGGATCTCCACTATCCATAAACTTCCCATTACACATACATCATCCCGATGGACGTCATTAATTCTAGAACACTACCCTGAACCATCCCTAACATGGGTCATGTTTAACTTGGGGTAAACCTACTTACATACTCAAAAAATTAATTAGTCACTCCTTTTAAACTATTTCCCCTTTCAAAGTGGAAAATATTCTTCATTGGGAACATATATATCATTAATTTTTGTTATAGCTAACTTGTTTACTTATCCACAACTCAATATAACCAAATTTTTAAATACATTTACCACTTTATAAAGAAAAATTATTTATCCCTTACTTATGAACCTTCAATATACCCATTAAGATCATCTTTATTAGTCATTACATTCTCCAAATCCTCATCTAATGTAAAATATATACTACCCTCCATGTCCAACACACACTACATGCATGTGCCTACCATGATACAAGCAACATATATCCATATGATTCTATAATGATCGATGAATTCACAACCTCATGCCATTCTGACCACAAGAAAAATATCATAAAACTATCACATCACATAACTAGTACATCACCCAATCTTGAAATATCATCCAACTATATCAACACACATCTAGAAGGAAAATTACCCCCTTGGGTTCTTGTGTTTTTTCTCGTACAAGGGATAGATACCCCCATACACGAGATCATTCTCAAGGTCCCACACTTCATAATATCCATTATACATTCCAAAATAGTATGACCACATAAATTAACCTAGATCTCATACCAATTTGTAACATACCCAACCCGGAAGCCACTAAAATAGTTCCTCGAGCCGCGTTTCTAAATAACCTCAAGCACACCTCCTCATATGTTAGAGGATACCAAATAATATAGAGGGTATGACAAATCATGAGGGGAGACAATAAAATTTTTACTACAGAAAGCCACTATAGAGAACATTTGAAATAAAGTAATCAACAAGAAATAAACCAGAAACATGTAAAAGCAATCATTTCAAAAATAGGGTATCACCACAACCAAATGATTAATATTCTATGTCAATGCTAACTATGTAAAAAAAATATGGAAATTCTAAAACAAAGACAAATAAATGAATCCCAAAAATGTGACCTAACTCTATGTCTACATCCCCATCCATGCACATCCAAATCCTAACTAAAATCTCTTGAATATGTAATTTTACCTTATCCTAATCCGTATCCATGAAATGTGATTATGCACACAAGGGAGGCCCGAGTAGGGTGTGAGTAAAAATAAACAGGCCACTACCAAGGGTGTATAAAAAATATTCTCTCTAAATAGACTATTCTTGAAAATATGAAATAAATTTCAACGTAAACCATGGAAAAATTAGGTAAACTTAGTTACCAATAATCACTATAACCATTATTTTAATTTTTATCACATATACCATCTTTATTACCAAATAGAATTCAATCAGATATTCCATGGGATAGGCATTTTCATCATTCACACAACAGCCTAAGTCATCCCATTATCATGCGTAAGGGAATAAGTTGAATTCCCTATATCACTAGGGATACGGATTTCATAAAAAAATACATCATAATTACCTTATATACTTGGTCCAAGTAGTCTCATCAAATTAATTTGTTGGGCTCATAGTGCCTCGGTCCACTTCTGTAATCCGTAGATTATAGGATGGGGTTTAGAGCCTCAGTCTAATCCTACCTATGGGCATAGAACCTCATGTCCAACACCCCAAAACTACCAATCCAAGTGAAAATTTTTATTTATCCACTAAAAACATATACCATATCAAAAACCATATGTATTCAATACACATAACAAACTCAATTATAGTTAATTTTTATATAAAACAATATCAAGAGATAACCCATTAACCCAATTGCCATTTATACTACTTAGATATTTTAACCCTTTTCCCTTTTTATACCTTAACACAATTAATATATTATATAAATCCCATACATTAAAAAATCTATCTGATTCCTCAACTTAAGTTCATTGTCACATTTATCACATTTGTATATTTATATGCCTTAATCCATTTATGAATTTCCATTAAAAAATCCATTTGAAACATTTACATTAATCCATTTACCCTTTTCCACATTATGAGAAACAATCCCTTATGCAATTGTGAACAACTAGACACAAATACCATTAGTTCATCTTATGGTTTTAACTTACATGTCATCATATTCATAATTTTCTCTATTTCAACACTAATTAACCCTATGCTCAACATCACAATTTCCTTGTTCAAGAATGTTGGAATACCGCATGGGTGGCCCTAATTCAGTTTAATGAACTTTAATGCATCCCATGTGGATCTTGATGGGTTCAATTCATCATTGATACTCCCATTTTTTCAAATGTTACAAAATAATAAAATTCCCAAGAAGAGGGAATCAAATGAAAAACCATGAAAGCACAAATCAACATCGTGACTATGATATATAACATATGCACCACCTACCTTAAAACTATAGATGAATGCACAATTAACCATAGTAATAAATCAAGATTCATTAACCCCTTGAAGATCCATCATATGATCCACTAGAAATAGAGGGTTTTAGGGATTTGAAAGAATATGAACAAATCCATAATCCAGAAAATATAATAAAAAGCATTAGACTTACTCAGAGTTTTGATCCAAACACAACGACAGTCCAAACAACATAGAATCGAAAGAGATCGACCCTTGAGAAGATTTTGAAGCTTGATTTCATCACTAAGGAAGGCAATGGATGAAATGAGGAGACAATAGAGTGACAAACATAAAATCCCAAGGGGGGAATAGATATTTCAACTTTTTAATGGGGTGGATTGTTTGCCCACAATGTTTTCTAAATAATGATCAAACCATGCACTAGCCTCTATCTAAGAGGTGTTAAGTCACACGGTAAATCGGGGATGCCTGGATGGTTTAAAAAACCATTCACCAACTATACAGAATGCCTCTATATAGGCCTACATTTTTTAGACTTTCCCCTTTCATGTCTTTACTAAATTTTTCACCCCTCCTACTCTCTAGAACAATTTGGGCATAAAATTATCACTAACATTGCACCGACCATGCCACATGCACTGGATGGAAAACTCATTTTCATTCATATCTCAAACCCTTGGAACACCATAGAACATCTTCATACACCATATAAACATTATATTATCCTAATTTAGTAGATTTAAACAAGAAATTAAATAATAAAATACCCCTATAAAGCCCGAAATTTTCCATTTAACATAGATATTTTACTATTTATATTTATATAATATTTCATTCAAATATTTATGCTAAAAATCCATTAATACCAATTATAGAAACCGTGAATCTAGTATCCAATACCAAGGTTTAGTATATTAAATGGTTCCATGTTTAAAAGTTTTCTATCACTAAGGAATTATTATTTTATCATTAATATTATAATTGATACCATCATTAATTAAAATTATGTTGGATACAATAAACATAGAATGAAAAAAAATATTTCACTAATGTAAATCAATCTAAAACCCATTTATAAAATAATAGAGAGAAAAAAAATTAATGGTTCCATTTTTAGTGATATGTAAAGGTGGAATGTAATAGAAGATATAATGTTTACATAAAGAATTATAAACATGGAATGATGAAAAAACTTCATTTAATTAATAACATGATCTCAAAATAAATCAATGGAAAAATCTATACAACAATAACATTGATAATAATAACTAAATTATGAATTATATAAATATATACTTATATACATTCATGATATTATAAAGAATATACATTCCAAGTAATCATGAATATTACAACAAAATACGTGTTTCAATAAATATTATATACCATCGAGGCCTTGATCCATGAAATTCCCATTGTATTAGGAAATATAAATTGATTAATACCCATTCATTTTGTCTGACGAGACCCATCGATGCATCAAGGGGACATATATAACCAATCCCCAACATCACTATCATATGTGAAATGTGTTTATAATATATTGAATCAATAATAAAATACATAAAAAATATTACTTATCCACATTTATCTATATTTAATCAAGAATAAGGAAGAATAATGTCTCATAACTAAATAATATAACATTCTTATTAAATTTATTTTCTTTCACATAATATTTAAAAATGGTTATAAAATTTATGAAATGATTATATTAAGATTGATGGAGAACATGTTATCATGGAACACAAATTATTTATTGTGAAATATAGGTATTAATTATAATTTAGTCATGGATTAAATGATATAATCAATTTAATAGAATTGATGGTTTTTAATTAATTTTTTTTGATGAAATTGAGAAAAAATTGAAATATAGAAATTAAAAAATTAACCTTCCTTAAATATATTTTGACATTAATAAAGAAATGTTTTAAATCATTTTATAGATTATTAACAATGGTAGAAAAAATAAATTTGTTTTTATTATTATATTAAAACAAAAAAATCATAGAATAAATGAAATTAATTTTTTTTTGAAAAAATATTGAAACTATTATAAGAAGTGAAATAGAGAATAGTGGTATATGAGGTGTGAAAATAAATCTAAAAATTATACATTAAAATAAGTTTCTTTTTAAAAATTTATAAATAATTATTAAAATTAAATATTGAGAAAAAATTAAGAAGATTGTTTTTAATCAAAATTAATAATTGGTTTAAAGTCATAAAAAAATAAATTTATTATTAATTGGAAATTAGATAAATAATTTGATAATATTATGAAAAAATATTTATAGGGAAGAAAAATATACATGACTAAAATAAGAGAAACGAGGATGGTTATTCATAAAAAAAACTTATTTCCCCCTTTTTGAGTATTAGAGGGAATGAAAGATAGTAAAATCATAGAAAATATAGAAAAAACTAAATTATAGTATATCTTCGTTGTTTTTAGAAGAGAATTTTCATTTATTTTTTCTATTAATAATTTTTCCATGAATATTCCAGAGTATGATTGAGACTTTAAAATAAACCATTAATGATTAAACAACCTTAGAGTAAAAACTCCATAAATAAGAAACCATTCATTGAAATTTTGAATACCCAGAATAATGATAATTAAAGATATAATAGGTTAAATGTGTATTATGTAGATAATATAAAATAATTTAGGTTCATAACTTGAAATATGTATCAATTGAGTGGAATTGATATAAAAAAATCATACTATGGATTCAAATTTACTTGTATACATTATATCTACCAAAATAGAAAATAATTATTTTATTAAATCCATTATTAAGAACTATTTGAATATATATTACCTTTTATAGTCAATTTATAATCATTAAACATCATCTAATTATATTTATCTTGTTTATATAAACCACAAAAATTATAATTGGTCAATTTTTATATTATTATTTCTGCATATTGGCCATTTTAAATGATTTAGGAAATGGTTCCATAATATCCAAAAAATTTATTATTCCTTAAAAATAATTTTTATTAATTGGGAATGGTTTTTAAACCATCTATTAAAGAAATCATTTGGAAAATGAATCATGTTTCTCATTGATGTGGCAGTTAGAACATATACATTACGATGTTTTCATTTTCACAAGGGTTGGAAGTGATAGAAATAATATAATGATAAATATTTATAAAATAAAATTTTTATCATTAAAAAATTATAAATTAATTAGATATCTCCTTATGGTCATTCATATAATCCTGACATGAAAAATGAATTTCATCACTCTCTGGAGGTTGTAGTCTACATATACACATGAGTAACATAAAAATTATCTATTGGATGGGACGTGTTGGAGGTAGACAATACATAATTTTTATAGGTAGATAATTATCTTTAAAAATTCATATATATATATATATATATATTAAATACATTGCGATAAAAATCAATATAATGTAGTGTTGAAAATTAACCACATATCTCAATTGAGACAACAGTCTCTATGTATGAACGAGCCATACTTTTATTTCTCATCAGAAGGAAAAGTCTCACATATTAATTTTTCAAATCACATAACAAAATTTTAGAAATTTTTTTATAATAATATCAGAATATGTTTATATAATGGAAAATATTTGAAGCATGTATATGAGTAAATAAAATTTAATTATTCAGTTAAGACAATTACATATTTTTTGAGAAACCCCATTAGATTAAAACATAGTCTTTAACGAAGTGTAATTTTTAGAAGAAAAGAACCTATATGATGTGAATAATGATGTTGGGATGATATCAGGTAAAATATTTGATAATATAATTGGTTCAAGATGTGTGTATAAATGTTGAGAGGCGGGGACATTCATAAGTGATGTGTGATGAAAACATCTAAATTCATGAAAAATTGTTATATAGTATATCTCTTCCTCAAGACACAAGGATCAAAATTTTCATATATTCAAATATAATATACATAATGTTGAAGTAAAAAACCCCAAATGAAATTTAATACTATATTTTTATGTTATGAAAAAGTATCATTAAAAATGTAATATCTATAAAATAATTTTCAGGTTTATTCATATAATCTTATTTATAAGGCATCAAGATAAAAATTAGATCTTAAGATAAATAATTTCAGTATCAGTAATACTTTATAATTATCCATTAAATCAATTGATCCGTATAATTCATTGAGAAAATATTAATTTTATTGTTTTTAAAATCATTTACCTTATTTTTCAACCATTTTCATAAGAGATGCATCAATGATGCGTAATTGTTCAATCCAATTAGACCACCACATAAAATAAAAGAAATTACATTAAAAAAATTAGTTTATTATAAATTAAAACCAATATAACCTTTATAAAATTCATTATATTATTTTAAAAAGATTATAATGATATTAAAATAATTAGATTTACATTATTTATTTATTTTTTACAAAATATAGTATAATGGTCATTATTAATTGAAAATGGGACCAAATTTAATAGTATGGGTTGAATTCCTCTCTCAAATTTAGGTCAGGTCATGTCAAGAAGCCTAAATCCATATAAGGTTTACCATTTAACCCATAAATGGGGTATTATAAAAAATAAAAAGAAATATAAGGCCTTCCATCCATTCAAGATATTTCCATTTTACATTTTTTTTCATTTAGCATAATGATAAACCATTACCTTTTTACTATAGATCATGGAAACTAATAAAATTTAACATATACCAAAATTAAAATATAATTATCCCCAATATAAAATCCAAATTCGAATATAAAATTTATAAAAGTGGTAAAAAATTATTTTTACATAACATCCAAAAATGACACGTCAACAAATTTTAGAAAAAACTTTTGTTTGAATCATAAAAAATATATTAAAATAATTTCAATATAATTTTAATTAAATATGATGTAAATTAGATTATATTAAACAAAATGGGTATTATTTATATTTAAAATCAAACTATTATGAAAATTAATCATTTCAAAACATTTTTAATACATATGAACTATAAATACTTTGTAAAGAATTTATTTCCTTAATTTCCAAAATGTAAATAATATATTTATATGATTAAATTTACATTTCTAAATTAATTATTTTCCTTGTTAAATATATATATTATCTATAAAATAGGTTTCATAGATTTATAAATCATTCTTACATTAACATAATGCCATAAAATTGATAGTTTTTTATAATTTTTATTATTTCAATGAAAAATTAATAATAAAATATTTCTGAAAAATCCAAAAAAATCATCCAATTATAATTTATATTTTTTCAAATTAAAAAAATTATTTTTTATCAAAAATAAATTTATATTTTTAGAAATTATTATATTAAAACACATTTTATAGAAATAATTATTATTATCAATGGTGACTATAATTATTATTATAAGGTATCATTTATATCATTTTAAAATTTTTAATTATTTACTATGAAATAATCAAAAAAATAAGAAATTTTTTAAAAAGTATTTTTAATTAAGTGACTCCTATTTATACTTTTCTATCTAATTCTGAGGTTATAATTATCATATTTTAATAATAATATTTCTATAATATATCAATGTTTGATTAAATTCGGTGTTGCATGAATCACACATTATCATACATTGTATTTATAAAATAACTTTTGTGGTGGAACATTGTTCCACAAATAGTTTTGGTTTAAATACCAAAAAATTCAATAAAAGAACCAAAAATTACATGATTAGTTCTTCAAGATCTCATTATATAAGGTCAAATAATTTTTAATGGTGATAAGGTAATATTCATAATAGATAATCCCACTTATTACTAAGATTACAATGATTGTTAGGATTTTGTGAAATGGTTAAAATACATTTAATCAATATTACACTCCTTGTACTCTATCTATATTTACAAATGTTGTATTCATATGAAGGAGTGTAACCCATTTGGTGAAATTAGGTTTTTCATGAGAAAATTGACTTGAATGGTAGTGTTTCTACCTATAAAACAATTTTTGAAGAAAACTTATACATAAAAATGAGTATTATTGACGTTAAAGAACACTTTTCACATATTTTATTTGTAACGACTACTTATATATTTCTCACCAATAATGATTACATTGAATTAGACATTTATTAAATGCATATCCAAAAATATTTTCATTAATGTGAAATTACTCAAGAAAATATATTTAATAAGACTGGCACATTTTGATGATCTAAATGTGAAATAAAACGTATGAAACATATAATGATCTATTTATGGGATGATATAATATTCATGGATTTGGAATATCTTATTTTATGATGCAATGAATTAACTATGATTCATCATGAATATTGATTATTCTTTTGTGAATGTGAAGATTAGTTGAAGTGTTATCAAGTTTCTAATATTGTATGTATATGACTTACTATATAATAGGAATTATATCCCAACTCTTCACAACATCACATTTTGGATGTGTATGTTCATATGAAATAAATAAATGGGTGTAGTGGCCTATATAATGAGTAATAAAATCTATAGAATATTACCTATAATCAGTTAGGATGAATACAATTTTATTGTGATATGTAATATTATCATGGAGAACTTTAATAGGTTCATTAACAATATTTTATGGAATGAATCATAGGAATTTTAGGATCCATGTAAGGAGTTATAAAGGACAGATATAGTTATAGATCTGTTCTTCATAGGATTTATTATGTACAACATGTTGTGTACTCGACCAGATGTGGGATATAGTCTACCTATAATGAATATATATCAATCTAATCACACAAAATGTTCATTATATTTTTTGACTAACATTATTAATTAATTAATTAATAAGGAAATATTGCATGCTCTTTATCCTTACGAGATTGAATTTTCATTTTGAAAAGTCTTACAAAGATGAACAATTCCAATATTATGAAGATGATATAAAATATCAATTTGTAGTTTTGTTTTTCTTAAAGTTGTATAAATTATGTGGAAGTGTTTTGAACAATACACCATATAGGAAACTATTAAAAAAATTATTAATATATCTCTTTATCACATGTTTACAAGAAATCAATATAGATCATGCAGTTCATCATAGATATAATTTTGGTTCCCTAACTTTAGGGATAAATAAAGCATTAATGTGAATAAAATAGAGTAATTTCTATGGATATAGAACCCTAGTCTCAAAAAAGGATGTACAACATATATCAGGTCATTATATGATACAATAGATATTACATGAGATAATTTAAAAATATATTGGGTGACTATGGATGAATGTGTTGTAGAATAATTAATGAAACTATTGGAAATGAAGATTCCGGATAGTAATATAGATTCTATTATTTTATAATATATTACTAATTTTTAATGGATTAATAATTAATAATTAAATAATTATAAAGGAAATATCTATTAATAATTAATTATAATATTATATAATTTACCACAAATGAGTTGTTGAATAATAATATTCCATTAATTTAAGTCTTAGTGATATCCCTAATCACTAATCCACATATAATATTGTGTGTTGTGATAATAGGTTTTGTTTATAATTAATATAATTATATATATGTTATAGCATATTTTATATAATATATGAAATATATATTTATAAGGTAAAATATTGATATGTACTACATAGATTGACACACAAATTATATAAAATGTAATTTCATATAGATAGAAATATACATTGGGGTGTGGGACAAAAAAATCAGTTTACCTCCTGATGGTGAGATATGTGTTTGGAAAACCACCATATATTAATAAATTTTAAATGTATTTCATTTTGAATTGGCTAATTATAGGGGAAGGGGTTGGGTCGGTTGATCATCAAGTAATTAGTTATATAATGGCTATGTTTGGATTTGTCTAGCCATATTATGAGTAAATACCTAGAGACCATTATTGAATTAGTCTGATTAAATCATGGTCATGGTTAGTCGAGTCACATGTGATGTATTTGAGTATATGGAAGAGGTAAATAATATGTAATCTTTTGATTATTAAATTTCATGGGTTGTATTAATTGATGCGGTTAGACCATTTTAGTGAAGCTATAAAAGAGCATATGACCTTTAATATATTGATAACGATTTATATCTAATTTCCACTTGATTTCATGATAAAATTCATTGTAGTGGAATACATATGATATATATTTTTGAGAGTTTTTTTTAATTTTTTATTAATGTCTGTCACTGAAATAGGTGTATCAATGATGATTTTCGTCGATATATATTAATGGGTAATTAAACTAAGATGGAGATATCGAAGAATTTTTTGATGTTTCTTCCAAATACTTATTTTCTTGGTATTTTAAAAAATATTTTTCAACATTTTAAAATTACTATTGAGAATATTAAAATATGATATTTTTTATATAAGTATGGATGTTGGAATGATGGGTTATTAGCTACTATTAATTTAGAATGGAAACTAAATGTTATTTTTCAAAAATTTAAATCTAACATAAAGGTATCTAGAACCCAATAAACTATAATATTTCAAAGAGACTATGAGTTAATAATAGAGGTAACTAACCTTAAGTCATGACGTTGGAGGAAGCATTGATATGTCAAAGAACCTATGTCGATGAGAAGGCGAGAGGTAGTGCATGAAGCCACCATGAGGGTCAGATAATTAGACGGTTAGATACCAGCAAATCCATTGCATTTCAATGAGAGTTGAATGAAATATCTAATACTATAAGTAAGGGACATCCCAATGGATTATATAATATGATAATTTTAAATATGTGTTACTGTTTATTTGTAAAATATTCTTTGGTATCGAGGTTGAAGAGAAGATATGTGCTTCACCATCCTTATCGAGCTATATAATAGATATCATGATTGTGATTATCATACCATGTTCCTCCACTAATTATATGAATATCCGAAGGTAGTAATTAATTATTATCATATAATCATGACTAGATTAAAAGAAGATAATTATTACAATATTTTATATTAAAAAAAGATGATAACTACTAGAAAATTTAGACAACATGTATTCATTTGAATAATTTTCCAAAGTTCATTATAAATATATGGAATCAATATGTATATAAATATAGCCTTTTCATATATGTATATTATATATTATATAATAAATATTCAATAATTACCCAAATGATCTCCTAAGAACCACAATAGTTTAGTTTTTTTGGATACTGCGTATAGAGTCTTATAATTTAGTTAAATATCATAAAAGTTTCCTATAAAGATCATCTCATTTAGTAATATTCACTATCTTACCCTAATTAACACATTTATTCACAACCAAGGGAAACAAAACATATGAAAGGTTGATTTTTTTATCATTATGGGTAAAAAAGAGACATATGTAAGCATAAAAGAGCATAAGCTTATAATAAAATCAGCATAACATATGATAATCCTACCCTACATGTTGAAGATCAAAATAATGAGTCATGAAATTAGGATTGGAAATTATTAGCACATGAATCTTATGTAAATCAGAGAACATGAGACATGAAGTCATAACATTGTCAAAAGGCATGAAATTTTGGCATACACATAAGAATAGAATATTATTTCCACATCATCCAAGGATCATTTCCATGGATATAATAGTGGGATTGGATCACTCCAAAAACTATCATAGTAGTAAATGTTAATTCGAAACACCATAATAATAAAAAGATTCCATTACTGAATGATTTCCACTCCCCATTTTAGCCATTCATATCTCATGAGATATAATTTTTTCCCAACTCATTTGAGGGAGATATAAGTCTCACCCATATGATAATAAAAATAACTCATATTTGTTCCTTAAGATCATAATAAATTATTAATACCATATACCATGAAATGAAATGGGATTCATAATCATTTCATAATATTCATAATGGTAGAAAATACATGGGTTTCAAAATCATTTCATCATTTCTTCATTGTATAACCCATATAGAAACAATTGGGTTTCATATGAATTTTATCATGTCATAACCCAAGGAAGAGAAATAAGTTTTATAAAAATAATATTATCATAATAATTAACCATACCAAGAAAGAATAAAAATGTAATCCTTGGATAATATCCTCAGTAAATCATTTGAAACATCAATGGATGTCATCATTGATCGAGAAGGATTTTGAAAGATCACATCGTTGATTTCTTCTGGAAAATTAAACATCGTTGAAAAAGGATTCTAAAAAATACATAATACTTTTCAGATATAATTTTTATTGAAATTAATCATTTTAAAAAATAATAGATGATTTAATAATCATTTAAAAATTTTTCAGAGGAAAATATATTCCCCTCTTTGAAAAACACATTTTCAAACATAACGATTTTTGAATATCATTATCTTTGAAAATAACATTGAAAACATATAAAGGAATGTAAAAATGAAAAAATCGTTATGATGGAGGGAAATTCCATTAATTCCATACATATTAAACCAAATATTCCTTTTACATTTTTAGAAAAATCCAATTCGATATTATTTGGAAAATAAAATGAATATTCATTTCAAAAAAAAATTAAAATGAAAAAATTGAGTAAAAGTGAATTAAATAAAATTAATGAGATTCAAGAGGAATATATGTTAATATTTCATCATTGTAATCATAATAATAAATTGTTTTAATAAACTCAGATACTATATTATAAAACTCATACTAATTAAGAAACCTTGAATCATATCCCTGATGAAGGAATAACATTAAAAAATATAAAATATCATGAGAAAAAATAAATTAATGATATTACATATCAATATGAATATACATAAAACCCATAAAATATGATTGGTGTATAACATAACATATGTCTCAATGATGGAGATTTGGGAGAAAATCCCATTACTAAATTGGTAATGTTTGAACTATGAAGCCCTTGAAAGATATACCATAAAATGGGTTTGAAAATCCCAATAATTTTTTTATTTGAAGGAATATAATATAAATTCATTGTAATTTCTAACCCACTTAATGTATATAGGTGGGGAATAGGACATGTGTATCAGAAAAGTATAAAGTTAGGAAAAATCCATTACAAAATTAATAATGATATTAATCATAACCCTCAATAAAGAAAACAATCCTAGAAAAAAAATTAGGAAAAGTGAGTCATTTACTATAAAACATGTCAAATAGGCCATATTATCAGCATAAAAAATAAAATATTTGTGAATTTTCATATGACTCCAAGAAAAAAAATGAGACTAGAAATCTCTTACCTTAAGTCTTTATTTCTCTTATAAACATTAAAAACTCTTATATAATAAATATATGTTTATTATAAAACTATAATAGAAACATAATTATATATAATATACCATAGATTATTTATTTATTACCATTTATTACCTGTTTATTAACATTTCATTGTTTAAATAATGTTTTGTGTAATAACAACTTTTTTTTGTTTGGATGAGTTTTGATTTGTTGTTTTTGGTCATATTATGTTGATCATGGTTAAATAATCTCCATAATAGTAATCAGGATATAACAATCATATTTTTAAATCAATTATACTTCTAATAAAAATAATTAAATTTGTATTTGAGAAATGAAATAAGTTATAATCATAAAGATTGTAGGACATAAGTAAACATGAGTAAAGTTTTCATTATTCAATGATCATTATAGAAATTTGGTAAGGAATATTTTATAATATATTAATTATCATAATATTATAAATAACATATTGTTTCTTTAAATTTACTTATACATATCATTATTTTTATGTGGTGATGAAAATGAAGACTTAGTTTGCATCATGATGGTGGCAATCCTCATGTACATGAACGATATTATCATCCTTTAGTGAGTGAAAAGGTAAGAAATAAAATAATATTTAATATATTAAGAATGATAAATATGTCATGAATATTATAATTATCTCCTAAATCTCAGATATATTAATTAACATTATTATTATTATCATCTATGTAATGTGTTAGTGAAAAATTAATCACATCCCTATGGGGGAAAACATTCCATCATACATAGGAGCGATGTTATCATATCCCCTAAATAATGGAATGTAAATTGGTATTTATTATATTATTAATAAAATGATATAATTATGTTATATATAAATATCATATATATACTTTTTATCAATTATAGTACCCAACACTGAGAGGTGGTAATGGAAAAGGGAATGCAATCTGTTCCCGAGGTCGTTGTGTTCCATAAAAACAAAGGTTGATTGCATAAAACATTTTATGTAAGTAGATATTATTTTATATCATTAAATTATCAAAAATATATATATTTAAGAAATATAAAATTCTTTTTATATCATCATTGTAAAATAATAATTTTTGGAGGAGCATGATGAAATAATATAAAAACACTCGTTGAAGAACTTGACATCATCTTTAGGTACCCCTCTATGTTTTGCACCAAAATAGATCTAAGAATGTATCTATGCCTGAAATAAGGCTTCTATTATTAGATTATTTATTATTTTAATTTATTTGTCCAGGTCTTGTATGAACTAAATGTGTTGTACAATGTGATGAGAATAGGAGAGAGGGTGGCCTTTTATAAGTTAGGTGAGTGGTACACTTGTAATTACTGAAAAGAAAAATGTGTAACCATGTTATTCATATTATAAATGGGTCCAAAATAGATTATTATAAATATTTAGATATTATGTGGTCCAATTATGTAATTAATATTTATTCTAGAGAGGTTTTATGTCATTTTAACTCTTAGGTTTTTTGTTTATCCCTCTATAAATCATTTTCACATTATTAGCATTAAATATTTTTGTCAGGTATAATATTAATTATAATGAATAATTATGTTAACCATCTATTATAACCTAAATTATTATTATTTAAAATATATATTTCAATTTTCCAAATCAATTCAAATAACTTGAAATTTATAAATTAATATTAATCTTATAGACGTGATGTGAAAGAGGGTCTTTAAAGATAGAATGATAATAACTATACAGGATTCTAAATAAAAATTCAAAATGAAAATGATTATAGTGACCTAAATTAGATTAATAGATACATAACATAATTAATTAAATATTAAAATTAATAGAAATATAATTTATCTTTATAAATATTTTTTAAAAATGTATTTTTTCAATATAAATTCAGTATTTTTAAATATTAATCAAAGAATGAATCTTTTCAGAAAATTTTCAATAGTTAAACATAATAATATTTTTAAATTATTATTTCATAAAATAAATTTAGGTATTTAAAATATATTTTCTAATTTTTTTTTAAAAAATATCTACTATAATATTTTGAAATGTGGATAAATATAATTTTCAATGAAATATAGTTTTTAGTTATAAAATTTGATCTATTATAAAATATTTTCTATAAATCACATAGTAAGGATGTAAAAAATTAAAATTAATATATTGTTATAATTTTTTTAAAAATAATTAATAATTTTTTTATTTTTTGATGTAAACGCTTTTGGATGGAGAATTTTTTTTCGAAAAATGATTTCCTTTGTTATAACTTTTAATAACATGTTTACCAAATAATTAATTTTCTAAGCATGAGTAAACCGTACATTCTCATAATTTTGTTAATAATATTTATACCCATAATTAAAGTATCTATCTGATATCTATAATATAATAATATTTTAATAATATGTCACTTTTTGTTTAAACATAGTAGTGAATGTAATACCAGGTTTACTCAGTGTTATATCTATTGAAAAAACTTAAATATTATCTTCACTTTGATAAATAAATTTCAAATAATATGTAGTTGTTACATTCTAACATGATTAATATGAATTTATCCCCCAAAATTTATCACTTTGGTTTCGATAACTGAAGATACTTATATCTCATTACATCCCTAGGTTCACACATATCTTCCTTCATATAGAGGTTTCATCCCAAAAACATTAACTAGTGAGTGATATTGTTTGGGAGCATATTCTCTATTCAATCAATAATCTAAACTGATTTTTCCTTGTAATAATGATCATGGTCTAGTGGTATGGTCTCTGAGTTCATTAGATGTGAAGGATTAGGTATGAAATTTCTTAGGATAGATATACAGTACGCATCATAAACCTTAGATATTTTTGGTGGAAGCCTATAGAGATAAGATAAATTCATAATTGGATCAATAATTTTAAAGGTGCCAATATATCTAGTGGATTTTTTTCCCTTCTTTCTTATATGGATGAATTTTTAGAAATAACATACAAATGTCATCAAATTCAAGAGTTTATCAATGAATTTCATCATAAAATTTATATCAAATTCTAAAAATGTTGTCTTGAATAATTCTAAAATTCCCTTAAATTTTATCTTCTCTTTTAGGACCCCATAGATTTAATTTTGTAGTACAATTATAGTATGTTCGGGTTCTACAAATCATTACAGTAATGGATTTTCAAGGAGCTATAAAAATTCTCTAGTGAATGATATTTTATTTTTGAAAACTCAACTTCAGTAAGGTGTTGATCCAATCCACCCTTGAAATCCATAGAACATGATATTAGAAACTCCTCTGGTGTTAGAATTTCTAATACAATCAGACCATCTATCTCTGGATAATTTCTAGTACTAAAACCCAACTTTGTATTACGATCTTGTGATGACATCACCAAAACACTAAATAAAACAATGGATCCTGACTAGATATAATAAAATGGTGTAAACATGCAATAATTAACACATAATTAATGTATATCCTTTAAAGATTATGAACATGGAAATTCTATGTCATAGATATATAGTGTGATGAATTGATAAAGATATCAAATATAACCAATGTATAATTACACCCTTTAGATTTTTTGGGGAGTTTTATGAATAAACCAATAGTGACGTCTTAAAATTTATTTTTTAGTATGGATAATGGTTGTATCATCCTATTAATCTTTTTTCACTTATCCGTGACATTATGACATACTAATAATCGAGATATATAGTACAAAATATATCTCATTATGTATTCCCACGTGAAAACATATTGTATGTAGGATAGTGGTAGGTGATATACTGTTTTCTCTTTTTGGTTGTATGTTCAAGACCCATGGCCCATCCAGGTGTAACATGTTGTCAACCATCTCACAATTTATCCATCTTTCAAAACATTATTAATAAAAACAATTCAAAATTGAAATAACCAGTAATTAACATAAAATAAAAGTTATGATAAACCCTAAATATGTTAAATAAATATATTCTTATGTCTATAAAAATAAATCCCCCTTAGAACAAAACGGTTGTATTGATATAAATATCCCTCAAAATATCAATAATCGTGATGAAATTCTGAAACATAAAATCTAAAAATAAATTTATAATAATTTGAATGATGGTAAATAAATGGACACATAAACCCATGAAGGAATCCATAACTATTAATTTTTTCCTACATGAAGAGAAATATGGTGCCAAAAAAATGACATCCATAAATGATTCCTAATTATAATGAAAAACATATCATCTGTAAAATAATATTACATCAATATTTATGAATCAAAAAAAATAAATACTTCAATACATACACATCATTGATTTGAATGGAATTGGTCCTTCCTTAGAATAGAAGAAAATAAATGGTTTATGGAATTGAGTTGTATAATTCCCATGTTCCCCATAGATATTACATTGAAATACTAGGAAATTTTTCATTCTGTGGCCTTCTTCTCTACAAATATAACATATTCCCACACATTTGATAAATTCCTTGAGGTTCTTCTTCCCTTAACCATCACATGTAAGAATCCTATTCATCTTTCCTCTATCTTCATTACCACAAGAACTTTCATAAATATGAGTATTCCTAATATTTTACCAATTAATAATCTCATTGATTTTCACTAAAGTAATAATATATTTGGATAGATGGGGATGAATAATCCTATTATACTACTATTCATTCATCATCAAATTTAGATTATCAAAATCACATAATTATTCATTTGATTCAACGATAATAATTATACAATCCTATTCTAGCCATTGAGTAAAACCAAAAACATAGTGTGAGTGAAAAAACCAATTTTGGAAACCACATAATCATGAAAAAAAATTATAGGGTTTGTAAATCAAGAAAAAATATTTTTATTATAAAAAATGATCGGTTTATACTAGGTAATTTAATGTAATCATCTATTTAATACAATCATATTGGGTTGTAAAGAGTCTATTAATTTACATAGAATACCCCTTTGGATGGTCAAACCTGGTGTTTATCAAGGATTATCTTCTTAAACCAGGTGACGATCGATTCAAACTCAATAGAAAATGTTTATATTTATTACAAATAGGTAGATTTTTAATAGACCCACACTTTTATTATCCATAAATGGTTTTTATTTCATGGAAGATAGATTTTCTATATTTTACCCAAATTATAAGACATTTAACTATACATTGACTCAACCATTGACTTATACCAAGATACATCCCTATAAATGTCCATTAAAATATTCATAGAGATATCACTAATGTGTAATCAAACTAGTATCCAATGGTAAAATAATCCTTTATCTCATTCAAACTATAGTGACTAAGTATTTTTATACATGGAAATTACATCTTTTTAAATGAATATTTAATACATTACTGACTGAAACATAATATTTTTATTTCCAAACACTTTTACGGAATGTGAGAAACCATTGAGCACAATCGCACAAGGACACAACTGACACAACCAACAACAAAGATCACCAGAAAAGTCAATAAGATCAACCAGCACAACCGCTAATAATAATAATAACCATACTCATCACCACACCCAACACATGGGTCCTCCTCCGCAGTGGCCGATTCCCATTAAAAAACTGGTTTATAATGCCTCCAAAGGTTATCATATTAGACCTAGTTCCTCATTTGATCCGGAGAGCATTGCTCCGGGCTCAGTTGTATAGATATGCTGTTTTTTTAAATGCTAGGATGACTCCTCGATCACTCTTGGAAGATGCTCTAGTAATCACCGGTCGTGGAAGATAAGAATAACCCTTCCTTGTTTTTCTTCTTGGTAAAGCCGAAAATGATCCAACGTCTTCATTCATCTTCATTTTCCCACCTTTAACTATATCGCTAAAGGATCGAGTGCCAAATTAACTCAGATTTTCATTATCTCCCCCGGATGCATACCCTCTCCATCCAAAATGGATCACTGACACAGGTTCCTTGTCTCTCTTTTCCTTGCCCTTCCTCATTCTAGGATTGTGTGTCTCCAATCACCGAAAGACACCGAACCTCCCCTCCATTTCCATTAGGAGAGTTCCCCCCTTTTCCCTCTTCCACTGTATTGGTACCCTTTTCATTGCCATTTCAGAATCTAGAGTCTCGGCTGGGAAGCTCTTCCACCAACATAGAGGACTCCTTGCGACCCCCCTTCCAGACATTGGATTTTGCTGGTCACCCTCATCTACAACTCCGGGCAAGGCTTCCACAAGATCAGAAACCAAACCAACTTCCTAGAGGCTATCAAACCTGTTGCTCACCTGTAGAGGGGATCTCACCGGTAGAGCAAGACCGCCATCTTCTCAGATCCTGACTGAACTGGGAACCTCCATAGGAGTCACAACCCCTTTCCTATCAACCAATTTTTCAATCTCCCCCGTAGTTCTATTCTTTTGAGATTCTTCATTCCTCTCCTCATGAGAATTAGTGCCCTCATACTGTGAAAACTACCTAGAAGGCCCTTCCAAATCCTGTATCAACCTTCTAAAAACATCGGACACCGTTGGATTGACACCTGATTCTTCCTTCGTCATAGCACCAAGGGCATGAGATACAGGCTCCTTGAAAACTCCCTCCGAAGCATCCTTCTCCAAAATACATAGTGACTGCATCCCACTACAACATTCTGGAACTTTCTCCCTCTGAACTGAAAAAGCCCCCCCCCCCCCCGAGCACTGCAGGTTCATTAACATTTGAACCTTCCTCCCTCCTTTCCGATACCTTGGTTGACATTTTCCTTTAGAAATCCTCTAGAGATTGTCCCAATTGATTTCAGGACGAACAAAAATCAACCCAATTTTCATAAACGACCCTTTTCTTGCATCTATATTCCTCTCCGATGGTAATCTAAACATAGTCAAAAGGAGTCCAGGAGGTATCAACCTCAACGCAGACCCTGGGATTAACCGGGTGTCACACTGCTGTCATTCGGCTATATGCACATAAAAACCTCCCGACGAGGATTCCCAACAATCTGATAATAGAAGTATTTTGAAAATGTAATGGGAGGTTGGGAAAGCTTACCCAAACCGACACCATGGGAGGATCACGATCCATATGGAAGTCGAATGACCACTGCAGATGGAAGAAACGAATCTCGTTGCAGCTGCGAGGGGCCGCAGACCAGGCTTTGATAAGATCCTCCTCTGATTTGAACCGAATCATGATGTGGTGATTGTCCAATAAACCAACAACCACCCTTTATTGGAGGTCCCAAGATGAAAAAATTAACCCATCAAAGGTTTCAACAGAAGGCCTCCTCTATTTGAAGCGAGCAATCAAAGTGAGATTAAGATGCCCCGAGTACTCTTCACAAACATATCCTGCTTAAAACCTTCATTCATGACATAGGGAAAGGATATATAAAAAGGTTGTGCTCAAATGCTCAGTATGGGTAAAAGTGGAGATACCTAAGAATAATATGAACATAAGAGTATAAGAACATTGTCATAACATAAGAATACTATACCCTTCATATCAATGATCATAATCATGAGTCAAGGCATAAATATTGGAATATCATATGAAAATAATCATAAGAATATAAAAAAACATGATCCATTAGAGCATAAAATTTTTATAAGACATGGTATTTTGGTATATAAAAAATCATAATAAAATCATTTCCATTGTATTCACGGACCACTGATAAAGAAATCAATGTGGAGTGGGTTCACTACCCAAACCATCATAGTAGTAAAGGTTCACTCCCAAGACTATTATAAAGGTAAAAGTCCCTTACGGAAAAAGGTTCACTCCTGGTTCTAATCCCACCTATCTCATGAGATATAAATATTTACACAATTCATTAGAGGGAGATATAGGTCCCACTAGGTACATAATGAAACTAAAACATATGAGTTTTCCAAGATCATAAAAAATATTCATATCATAAAAAAAGAAATGAAATGGGATTCGTATACATTTTATCATATCATAACCTAGGTTAATGAGAACATTTTAATTATAATTTTATCGTTTCATCATTTCATAACATATGGATAAAGAAGATGGATTACTTTAAATTTTGTCATGGTAAAACAAGTAGAAGTTAAATGGGTTTTATATACATCATTCATACATAAATACAAACCATCCCAAGAAATATGGAAAATGGTATCCTGGTATCCAATTCATAGTAATTTATAAGTAACATCAAAAGATTTTATCTAAGTTGGATAATGATTTTAAATGACCACTTAGAAAATTTATTGAGGAAAATACCTTTTCAGTGAAAATAACTTTTCAAAACAAAAAATACATAAAAATATTTTAATATTATTTTCATTTAAAATAATAACTTTATATTTATAGTGGATGATATAAATTTTTTTAATATATTTGATGAGTAAAAATTCCATATTTGAAAAACATTTTTTAAAATAGAAATAAATTTCAAAATCATTTGATTTTAAAATAACCATGAATACTTATAATGATATCTTCAATTAAAATAATGGTTAATGAAATGTGAAGTAAAATTCATGTTATAAATTATAAAAAATATTCAAATCAAATTTTATTGTAAAATCCAAAAATGAACATAACATAAATGACCAGATGATTCATTACAACACATTCATAAAATGTCAAAAGTGTATAAAAATAAAATTATTAAATAATTTTTTAAATTTTTTAAAATAACATGAAAATATTTTTTGAAAAAATTGTTTTTAAATAAAATGTATTCTTAAAATGAAAAGATAAATAAATGTTATTTTTCATTAAAAATACATTTCAAAACATTATGTATATAAAGAGATAACTTGTTATGGAAAAAATATATTCAATAGAAGTAAACATAGGTTATGAAAATTTAAGAGTTTCTTGGGAGATTTATCTTGTTATTTCATCATTGAAAGATACATACTAAAATGGATTTGTAAATAGAAAAAAAATTAGTTGAATAATCCAAAAAAATAAGCGTCTGTGTATACACTACATAAAAATATAGTTGGTGAATAATACATGTGTCTCATAAAAACAAAAAGTTAGATTGAAATCCTTTACCACTTGAATAATCATATGAATCATAAGAACCAATTAATAAAAACATAAAATAAAACTTTGAATATCATGAAATGGATGATATTTATGAAATAACATTTCAAAGGGGTAGTATATACTATTGAGAAAACAAGTGGTGAATTTGAATTAGTAACCGAACAATAAAAGGGAGACAAGAAATCTGTTACCTTATATCTCTTATTCAATTGTACACAATCAAAACAACTATATAAAAATTATTATATTTTTATAAATGAATTAATGAACCACAATTATATATATATTATGCCATATTTGATTTACTTATAACTATTTATTTTCATTTATTAACAATTACTTGTTAAAATAAAAATTAAGGTAAAAACCACTTTGTTTTTTATATATGATATTATATGGTATTTTTTTTCCTCTTAAATTGATAATGGTTATATCATATCCATAATTATAATCATGATCTAATTATAATATTTATACAAAACGTAATATTTTATTACAAACAATGATTGGTGGTTTTTAGAAATGAAGTATTATACTATCATAGAGAGGATAAGTCATAGATACCCATGGTTAATGATTCCATTTTTCAATGATCATTTTTGACATGAGGTATGTATTAATTTATATCTATATAATGATCAAAATATCATAAATAAATAATAATTTAATAAAATATAGTTATACATATCATCCATGTGGTTTTATAGTGAAATTAAAGAGTCACATCACTTTGTGAAGGCGACAGTCCACACAGACATGAATTCCATTATCATCATTCAATGAGTGAAAAGGATTGAAAGATAATAATAAATATTTAAATAATTTAATAATAGTATCATTTATATCAAATATATCGATTATATGTATCCTTATTATCTTTTATGTAACACGTTAGTAAAAAAATTCTTAGTGCTTCTTGAGGCGGTATTCCATCGTACACAAAAGAGACATTATTGTATCCCCTATATAATTGAAATGAAAATTGTATTTATTTTATAATTACTATATAGGTATAATTATGTCATAAATAAAATATATTTAATTTAATTCAATCATAATACATAATAATGAGGGGTGGAAATGGAAAAATGAATAACATTAATTTGTGAGGCAGTAGTCCAATGTACACAAAAATGTTGATTTCATAACCAATTTGATAGTATTGGAGATGGTCGTAGATAAATAACATAAAATAAATAAAATTAATTATATATATGATATTAATGATATTATTTAATCATTATTTAAAATTAAATTAAAGATTACTATGATGAAAATAAAAATTAAAATGCTCATTTAAGAATGTTACCTCTTCTTCAGGTATCCTCCATAGGTTTGCACCAAAATCATATCTTGGTTGGATATTAGTAAAAAATAAAGAATATAGGTTGAGTGGATGAAATTTTGGAAGTTATATAAATATTTTCATTCCAACATAAAGGGTTTTAATCTATGAAGAGTTTAAGAGAGGGGGTGAAATTTTATAAGTGATGTGAGTGACACACTAGTAATTTGTGAAAAGAAGTTGGTGCACAATAGTTTTTTAAATAAAATGATCGTACAAAATGGATTATATTTGAGGGATAAATATTATATGATCAAAATATTTCTATAATATATATTTTATACATTTCTATTTCCATTTTAAGCATTATAATTTTAGCTTAACCGCTGGTATACACATTTTTACCCTAAACATGCTAATTAATTATTAATATTTATAAAATTATTTATCATGAAAAAACAAAATTAAATATTATATAACATGAGTTTTTTTGATTCCAAAAATGGAATACATTTTTCCAAATTCAATTCACTTAATTGGAAAATTGTAGTTTAAAATTAATCATGTAGAGGTGACAAGAAAGTAGGGTTTCAAAGACCAAATTTTCAATAGTTTTCATGAAATTTATATTAAAAATAAAGAAGAAACTGATTTCCAAAACATATATTAGATTATTAAATTAATTTGAACTAATTTTAATTTCAAATAAATTTAATATATAATTTATCTTTATAAATAATTTATAAAAAATAGATATTATCAATTAATTTTCATTATTTTCCTTTATCCATAAAACAATTCTCTTTTGTAAAAATACACAAAAACATAACCCCAATATTATGATTACATTTTGATTTAATGAACTATGTTTATTTATTAAAATATAATTTATAAAATCAACCATTATTAGTATTAATGTAACTGATAAAAAAGGTGGCCAAATTTATTTTTTGAAAAACACTATTAATAAGCTTAATGTTGGATTTACAATTATATCTTGTATAAAAAACACATAATATTAATTATAAAAATTTTACTGAATCTATAATATTACAAATTAGTTAAAATAATTCACCCAAATTTATTTTTAAAATTTATTTTGGTAAAATACATTTGTGTGCCAAATTTTGTTTTTTAAAAAACAATTTCCAATATTTTAATATTAAATTAAATGGATACCAAAGAATTCATTTTATATATATATAAAAACAATAATGTTTCATAATGTATTTAATCATATTGATAACCTAAAATCCAATGGCTGGGTGATATCTATCATATAATAATATTTTTAGTAAAATGTCACATTTCATTTAAACTCAATGTTGCATGTAACAAAAGCTAAATTCAATGATATGTGCAATGAAAAATATATAAAATATCAAATTACATAGAAAAAAATTCAAATAATATAGGTGTGTTATAATATTTATATTAAAATATAGTAGACATTATATGATTATGGAGAGGTCGTTAAGAGTGTAGGATCCACATACCACCCTGAGTGCATCTAAGATATTCAAAGATCAATGTACATATTTTATGTCTTAAGAATACCCTTATGACAGTGTTGAGAATTTAAATTTTTGGAAATATGAATTTGGATGTTTTTATTGTGAATACATCAATAATATACTTTTACATATGTATTAAAAATACTTTCCACATAATAAACATAAATAGATAATGTACTATTGTTGTATAGAATCATCAGTTGGTGGAATATTTTAGAGGAATAAATTAATTCACGTGATTCCATTAATTATATAATTAAACTAGTAGCTGATATAATGAGTTATTATATGTATAATATTGATTATACAAGTGAATAATTATATATTGGATCAATATATTTTTAAAATTTCTATTTCATTATTACAAAAATTTGGAGCATTTATATATTAATATGTTGTTTAAAGACACATGGACATCATGTATATAAAGATAGATAATTCTATGATTAGTGAATAAGTAATCTATGATAATTATGATTATTTATATGAACACAATTCTTGTATTATTCAATATAGTTAAATGATTTTATAAAAAAGGTGAAATGGGCAATCAAGACATAATATTTATGTTTTTATGAATATTTAAAAGATTAAATTATAGTTTTTATTTAAATTCACGATCCTCCTTATTCAAGATGTGGAAAGGGATAGAACGATGTTGAGACATTCCTTTCTCTAGATGAATGATAGATAATGACCCTTAGGTCCCGCCTCCAATAGCCCCTGTGGTGGCGACCAGCCCCAAGGGTATAGAAATATCACAAAAATGGGAGGCCTTACCCTTTTTATTGTAACCATGATTAAGAGATAAGATGTATCAACCTCAAATAACTCCAATAAATATATATATATATAAAGAAACAAAAACCATACCACAAGTATGCTTAAAGTAAAACTTCTAGAAAATACATATAAAACTCCAAAGTACCAAAAATAAAACTAAGCAACAACACAAATATATTACCCAACATTCAAGAAATTAAGGTCTAGAACGGTCCATGAAATCGCCCTTAAAACCTGAAAAAAATATATACGTAGGGTGAGCATACAAGTATACTTATTTGGGAAAAACCAAAGTCACTCATACATAAGTGGGAGAGGCATACTAAGGCTCTTATGAGAAGAAAGAAGAAGATTAAAATAACCTAACAAGGTATACTATCCATGCCAACCTAACTAAGTCACACCCACCACATAATTCAAGTAAAGTAATTTAATTTAATAAGAACATCTATATTTGGGTACCCTGCACCACTTTCTATTAGTTAACTTCTCATCCATCATGGGGAACGTTCAGACGCTACCGCGCTCTAGCACAAACCCAAATATCACAACCTACCCACACACACCTAGTCCACATACCACATACTACATGGAAACACTTAGTCTACAAACACATCCCACCCACAAACAACGGGGACATAATATCCTCACATCCTGAAGTTACATTTGAATCCACACCATATCTCATCTCAAAGACACCTTGGAATCACACCTCACAAATAGAATCCTGGGCCTCCCAATCACACCACAACCTTATTGAATTGTATGGGGATACTAATTCTAATTAGAGGGAGAATGGAAGATCCAATAAATATCCATCTATCCTTCCATAGATATGTTGGTAAAGGACACCATCCCTTATAACAATGGGCGTGTTTGGAACATAGTGGTCAACATGGGTGGCGTCCATATTGAAATCACAAGGAACTACAAGTATATATATATATACCAAAAACAAATCCCAACCTATGGGTTTTCCAAAAAAACTATAAACCACCATAAACTGCCCTTACTGCCACCTCTAAATGTACATATAAAAACGAACGATGGTCACTACCCAATTCGATAAAAGAATACCACGTAACTAAAACCCACAACTCAAAACATACCCCCATCCAATTCATTTAAAAAATATTCATTAGGTATTATCAATTCATTCATTTACTTATTCCATCCTTACCTGGGAAACAAACAAATACTGAAAATGTTATATAGAAAAGCAACCATGCCAACCAATTCCAAATCCAAACAATAAAAGAAGGGTCAAGGTAAAAGAATCTATTCTAACACCCAATCATAAAATAACAGTTTATGGAAACTCTGGGAGAATTTCCCACACAAGTTACCACCATAAGTATTAAAAATAACCCCTCATAAATGATCCTTGGTATCCCCACTACACAACAACACCACACCCGAAACACTCAAAATCATGAACACGACAAACCCGGTCATGCAGCCCCGCTGCTCAATAATAACCCATCCATATTCCAACTACCATAACACTACCCAAATGCAGTCCCACTGCATAAAAAGATCATCCATTACCCAATCAATAAATCTCTTAGCCTGAGATACCATCACACCACCCGCACCTCCCCATACACACAACCACACTCCCAGACACATCACCACATGACAAGCACAGACACCAGACCGAACAAAACCACACACAACATATAGACACACCATAGGGTAAGGCTTATTCTGATTTATCAAACACTAATGCTTTAATTACACTTGATAACACATGGGTTATCACAGAATAGGTTTGATCCTACGGCATCCATTTATTTATCCAAATATTCATCATTAAATAAATTCCAATTATTCCCATAGGGATTCAAAAATCATACAGATGCGCAAACAGAGACTACCAACAAAAATGATTTTAAGAATAAATACAACCCTTAAAAAAAGAATGACATATAAAAAAGTGACAATATTCATTATACCAACCCCTTGTTTATTATTTTTTGTTATATTAGTTAAATATGGGTCCAATAATATTCACTAGGTTACATGAGTAAACCCACCCAGTATGCTACAAAATTAAAATAGAGATGAAGGGATCCCTAATTTGAACAACAGATGATTAAAAATCCCTCTATTCACAAAAATAGTGGGGGTCACATGAGTAGTAGGGATGGAATCTTGGAAAAAATTGAACATACTTCAATAGCACAATCATATGACTCCTTAGGGAGGAATGGATCTTGGTGCACAAGAGAAAACTGAAACACATGGGGAATAGAATATCTCATCTTAGAAGAGACATATCCTATATCAAAAAAAGGGATATAGTTTCATAGTCCATTAAACTTATATTGTGGTCAAGACCATGTGGTTTGACTATTTCCAAGCCCCATGAGGGTAATGATATTAAAGATATTATTAAGATTGTTTGAAATATCTTTATAAACTCTCAGACATAGCTTTAAACTTGATTTATTTCTAATAAAACATAAGAGGGGTGGAAATCGAAGAACATGGAAAAGATAAAAATGACTCACCGATTGGTGAGTCCCCTACAAGAGTCACCGATAGTGAGTCACATACACCTATCTCATAGACATGAGTCACTAACATGACTCACCGACATGAGTCGCTAACTCCACTCACTGATTCCAATCACTAACACCACTCACCAATTCTCCTCATGGACGCCAGTCACCAACGCCCGACGTACTGACTCCTTGGCCTACCCACACCTAGACCCACTAACACCATGACCTACCGACTCCCAAATTCCCCAATGTAGAGCTACAGACGTCAAGCTACCAACACTGAGCTGCTGATGCAAATCACTAATGCCTGACTCATCAATGGAAAAAATTGTAAATTTTAATAGATCTTGAAATGAGTTATTGCTTCCTCCTAGAACACCACCAACACTATATTTTAACAATGTAATGTACCATGGATGTTTGATCCATTACATCAGATACCTCTCAAACTATTATCTCCCTTGATAATTCAAAACCAAACCCAGAAGAAAGAGGGGTATGAACGACCACCTCGTAAGATACCTCTCAACGATCAATAACATTGTGTTGTTTGAAATCTAGAGTGAAAGCTCAACATCCAAAAATACCTCTTCCCACATATGATAACCCAACCATCCACAAGATACAACACTAAAGCACCAAACATCCAGACATATGAATTAGGTAATTATTTCCTCTATGTCAAGATACTCGTCACTGTGGAGGACAATGACTCTCCCACATTGGTTTAATAGCATGTCAATTAATGCATCTAGATTATGAATTAAGCCTCCCCCTTGTCACATGTTAGGAATTTATCTTATGTTACAGAAAAAGGAAAAAACTCATCTTACAACAAACAAGGTTCAATAATTACATAATTGATCAAACACACAAGAAAACTCAAAATAACTATAGGTGATGGGAACACATCTACATCTCCAGCTCCCAAGTATTCTCCTCTAGGTCACCATGCCTCCATTACACATGAACTAGGGGAATGATACATCCATGATGCACCTTCTCTTGATGATCCTGGATCACTACTAGCCACTCCGTTAATGTTGTGTCACCTTCGATATCCAACTCTCCCCAATCAATGGAATGAGAGTAATCATGAAGATACCAACAAAGATGAGATACATGAAAGATGTTGTGGATCCTTCTCAACTATGATAGAAATTCCAAGTGGTATGACACCTCGCCAACTTATCTCAACACCTAAAAGGGTCTGATGAACCTAGGAGAAAGCTAACTCTATATGCGGAACATTCTCTGCTCACATTGAGGGGAAACCCTAAAGAACATGTGTTCCCAACCTCAAAATCCAAGGGCCTACTCCTACAATCACCATACAACTTCTTCCTGCCATATGTATCCTTCATCCTCTCACGAATATATTGAAACTTCTCTTTCATACCCTGCACCACGTATGGACCAAGAACAACTACCTCCCCTTATTCTACAGATCACAAGGGTGAACAACACTAACTTCCATATAAACATTTTAATAGATCCATTCCAATGGAAGAGTGATAGATATTATTTTACAAAAACTCTACTTAGAAAAATTTTCAAATGAAAGACCCACTAAATTCCATGACACATGCCTTCAACATGTCCTCCAACGTCTGGATGGTCTTCTCTCTTTTCCCATCCATTGGAGGGTGGAAGGTAGTGATGAGGCATAACTGAGTGCATAAGTCATCCTGTAGTACCCTATATACTCAATATGTAAAATGCATATATTGATCAGGGATGATGGATCTTGGAGCTCTATGTAGCTGCACGACTTCATCCACTTACCTATATGCTACGGAATCCACTTCACTCAACTCCTTGATCGCTAATAACTTAGTCGATTTCGTCAATCAATCCACTACAACCTAGATTTCATCACATCCTCTATGGGACTTGGGTAATACTGTGACAAAATACATTGATATTTAATCCCAATTCCACATGAGGACATCTTGGGGATGCAAAAAAACCACCAAGAACATTTTGAAAAACCATCACTTACTATAACACCATGCACTTTTCCACAAACTCTGCCACATCCAACGTCATCTCAGGCCACCAGAACTATTCCCTCAAGGAACAATACATCTTAGAAACTACTGAGTGTACCAATAGGGTTGAGATATAGAACTCAAGGATAAATCCCACATGAATTTCCACTGGGAAGAATAGATTCTCATGGAACAACATCTTCTTCAAAAAAACCTACAACCATCCCTCCAAAAAAATTCCCTTGTCAATGGGATCACACATTAACTCTGCCTCTGAGTATCCCCATTGAGAATACTCCACCTACTTCCTCATATATGACTTCCCCTTCATCTAAAACAAAAAACAACTTATGTCATCCATTCTTTCATCTAAGTACATGGTAGAAAACTCATTCATTCCTCCCCAAGCATTTTCAAATTCCAAAACCACTTCCTTAAATGAATTTCTTCTTAAATAATCACCCACAAAATTCTACTTTATTGAGGTGTAAGAGATCTAAAAATCAAAATCATGGAGAAATTCCATCCCCAACCACTTATTCATGTTCAAATCTCACTAAAAAAAAGATATAGCTTGATCTCTTGTGATCCATGAAGACCACAATGCACTACCCAGTGAGGTAATATCACCACATATTTAGTGCTAATGTTGACACTAAAAGCTCTAAATCATGGGCGGGATAGTTAAATTCATCGTGATTCAACTACTTATACCCATAATATATCACTCTGTATTGTTGCATCAACACACACCCTAAGCCCAGATGGGATGCAACTCAAAACACCTTGAAAATCACCCCTTCTTATGGCTACTGTAGCAATGGGTAACTATCCAAATTTCCCTTTAGATGGTCCAATGTTATCTGGAACAACTCGATCCAGTCAATATCATGGCCTTCTCTAGTAATATCCATCAATGAAGCTGCTACTCGAGATAAATATGATATGAATATCTGATAAAAGCCTTTTAGACTAAGAAAATTGCACACCTCTTCCATGTTCTTGGGTTATTCCCAAGAAACAACTACCTCATACATTGACTGGTCCACTTGTACACCCTACTGAGACACCAAATTCCCATGGATGTGGATCTCCTGTGTCCAAAACAAGAACTTCGATAACTTCATGTAGATTTGGTTGTTCCAAAGGACCTCTAGGATAGTCATGATATGCGTGATATGATGCTCATATGAACTTGAGTAGATAAGGATTTCATTAATTCATTTGATGATGAAACGGTCCCGGAACCAACGAATGATAGAGTTTATAAGCCCCGTGGACATGGCTGGTGCATTCATTACACCGAATGACATATCCATGAACTCAAAGTTCCCATACCTACACCCGAATGTTGCCTTCGTGATGTCACCCTCCTTGCCACTCTACTAGTTATATCAATACCATATATCAATTTTAGAAAACCAAATTTCTCCTATAATCTAATCTAAATGATCATGTATCCTTGGTAGATGTTAATGGATCTTTCCAGTTAACAGATTCATCCTTTGGAAGTTTATATGTAGTCTCATAACACCATCTTCCTTCTTCGCAAAAATGACTAGAGCACGCCATGGAAACACACTGGGCTAGATAAATATGTTCTTCATCAGATTTTTGATCTAGATCTAAAACTCCTACAAGTCAGAAGGCTTCATCTGATAGGGGACCTCAAAATTGGACCCAAAAAAAATTGTAAGTCTATCCCAAAATCAATTTCACGTCAATGGGATAGGCTCACAACCTCCTTAGAGAAGATAGCCAAAAAATCTATAAAAAATCCTAGAACCTCCACCATTTCTACATCCATCAATCTTAATGATAGCTCAGATAACATTGAAAGAAGAGGATCCACACACCATCTACACACCTGATAGTTATTCTTTCCAACGAAAGCTACATGATGACCTTTCACATTGGAAAACACAACTCTTATCTGAACGATTTTGATAACATCATGCAATTCAAAAAATAGTTGTTACAAATAATCAAATTGTACTGCTACATCATTAGTAGAATGAGATCCCCAAGAGAATGATGCGACCACAAAATTAGTCTATATCCTCGGGAAACATCAAACAAACTGGTCTAACCTATGACTTGAATACTCCGCACTCGGGGCACAAAATGTCTCTCTATGTCTGTTCCAAAGGCATGGTACAAACTAGTTGAAATGAAGGACTGAAAAGCTCTAGAATCAAACAAAGCACAAGGAAGAGTACTGAACAGACTGATTGTACATCAGACGAGCTATGGCCCTGATGTAACTACTACCTCTTCGATGTGCGACTGAAAACACCTAAATCCTACTCCCCTCTAATGTAGGCTACCTCCTACACCACACCTATGTCGAGGTCCATGTGGAATGCCCTTAGGTTGGCCTCTTCCTATGCTATCTCCTATCGGTGGAGCAGGATCCTGCTATCCCTATTGCTAAAATGGATTGGCTGGAAAATTATACTGAGGCGGGTGATGGCCCTTCCCACCTCTACTATACTAAGATCAAACAGGGCACTGACTCAAAAGGTGACGGTGGACTCCACAAGTGAAACTCATTGGCCACATGCCTATGAGAAAAGGATGTGAACCTGAAGGCTGGAACCAAATCTTCAGGTGTCAGCTCCCCGCCATCCAAAACCTAGAAGGTCCTAACAATATAGACCTACTTCTAATTTCTTTCCCCTATGAAGATTTCGAAAAACTCCCCTCTATGGTAAACCATCACACATGTGCATCCTTTTCACTACCTTAACATTCTTTTGAACCTCTAATTATGTCGTTAGGGATAAGGTAGTAACCACATATAGAAGGAATGAATGTAGTGCCTCCTCTAAGAATCTAGCCCAAGACTCATCACTGAGAAAGAGATCCGAAAAAAAGTAAAGGTGATCCTTGAACTTGATCCCCAACTCTCATACTGACATACTCCATTACTATAGGGAGATTGGATTTTATCTCATCTCGGCCTTCATCGTTGAAGAAATGAATTCCACCCAAAACTCCTTCTTAAAGTCAACCTATAGAACATCAGTCTACTTCCTCTCCCCAAGGTAAAGAATCCACCATTGATGTGATTCTATCCACATATGATTCACTGCTTGGGGAACCTAGTACTTTTATGGAGCCCAAAGCAAGATGAAATTTATCACTAATTCCCAGAGCCAACTCACTATCTCCAGGTGTGAGATAATGCCCTTGTACTTTGGCAATGTCCACTTCTAGAAATCATGAAGTGTATTCTACCACTGATTGTCCTCTTACCATTGATCACTCCTCTCTCAGTCAACATCGTTAGCCTACTAAGCATCCAATGCTCAAGCCACTCATGGAAGGCAACTGAGTTCCATATCTGAAATGTAAACAAGGAATTCATAAGCCAGGGTATTATGATATTTTTTGGAATTTATTTTAACTCAATGTTTTTTATAATTTCCATAGAACACCAAAAACAAACAAGAACACAATTCATCATGATTCATGTACCATTCCATGGGTGTCTACCCTAAAATCAGTGTAGTGTCACATGGTCATTTGTTAACTCATATTCCTTTCATCGGATCATGGGGGGCCTAGAATCCCATGTCCTAGCCGGTCTTCCATAGCTGATTCCATGCACCCATATCACCTATCAATGTTTCCTTGTGAACCCATGAAATCATCATTGTGCTTAACTTTAAACTCCATCCTATCTCTCAACCATTTCCTCTGATACCATTCTATCATGAACCACCCAATTAAAGATGAGGGAAGCGATTACAAGATTTTGAGACCTTCCTTCATCAATTTGAAGGAGAGATAATGACCATCGAACCCCACCTCTAATAGGACCTAGGGTGGAGACAAACACCAAGGGTATGAAAATCTCACAAAAATGGGAGGCATTACCCTTTTTATAGTAACCATGATTTCTAGATAAGATGTATCAACTTCAAACAACTCCAAGACACACACACACACACACATATATATATATATAGAAACCAAAAACATTCCCACATGCATGTTTAAAGTAAAACTCCTAGAAAATATATGGAAAATCTAATGTAAGTACCAAAAATAAAACTTAGCAGCGACACATCATTTTCCCCCAATGTCTGAGCTAGTATGGTCCACCATGGTCCATGTAATCTCCCTGGAAACCTAAAAGTTGTTTTATATACATAGGGTGAGAATACACGTATACTTATTAGGAAAAACCAAATCCACTCATGTACAAGGGGGAGAAGCATACTAATTCCCCTATTAGAAGACAAAAGAAACTAAATAGCACCTAACAAGGTATGCTACCCGCCCCAACCTCACTAAAGACCACTCAAAAAAATAACACAAGTCAAGTAAATTAATGTAATAATCACACCGATATTTGTGTACCCCAAACCCCTTCCCACTTATTAACTACTCATACCTAATAGGGAATATCCTAATAGTACCATGATCATCCACAAGCCCCACAGTCCAAACCTTTCTGTACAAACCTAGGTCACATAACACATCCATCATACAAACACCAAGGCCAAAACCACATCCCACCTACAAAAAACTTGGGCCACAACCACCTCACATCCTATAGACATCTGGAAAATAAAAACTTATCTCATCATAAAGACACAAGGGAAGCACACCTCACACACAGACACCTGGGCCTCACAATCTCACCACAACTTACTCAAAGAATCTAGGGATACCAATGACTAGAAGATGAAGTAGAGATGAACCAATAACCAACCATCCATCCTCCCACCGGGATGTTGGGAAAGGACACCCTCCCCCATAATAATGGGTGTGTTCAGAATGTAGTGTTAAACATGGGTGGGGTGCATATATAAATCAAAAGGAAATAAAATTATATATATATATTTATACTAAACACTCAACCAAACCTATGGGTTTTAAAAAAAATACCACCAAACACAAACTACCATTACTCCAAACTCTAAATTCACTTTTCAAAAAAAAGATGGCCACATAGAAATTTGATAAAAGTATACAACTTCACTACAATCCAAAACTCAAAACATACCCACAACCAACTCATTTAACCAGTTTTCATTATGAATTATCAATTACTTCATTTATTTATTCCATAACTATCGAGGAAACTACCAAACACTACAAATATTATAAGGGGAAGAAACCATGACAACCACTACCTAATAAATAAAAAGAAAGAAAGTCCAAGGTAATAGAATCCATCCTAACATCCATTCATAAAAAAAGACTCTAGAAACAACAACAGAAATTAAAACATAATTTAACACCATCTTTATTCAAAATCACCTTTCCTAAACCATCCTCGGCAGACCCACTGAATAAAACACCATTCCCATCACACAAAATATCATGAACATGACAGAACTCAGTATTCTAGTCTTTCTCCCAAGCACTACCCAAATTTAGTCCTAATACCTAACTACATCCTATGTGTATTTACACTAGATAAAATTTTCATCCACTCCACCAATTAATCAATCTATTAGCCCAAGATACCGTCACACCTCCAATACCTCCCTATACACACAACTACACACTAAGCAACATCACTACATGACTAGCACAAACACAAGGCTGAACAAAACCACACACAACACAAAACCACACCATAAGGCATTGTTTATTATGTTTCATCAAACACTCATGCATTATTTGCTCTTGTTAAAACAAGGGTTATCACAGAAGATGTTTAATCCCAAGGAATCTATTTTATTTAACCTAATATACATAGTTAACAAGATTCCAATTCTTAAAGTAGGGATTCACAAATCATATAGGTGCACAAATAGAGACCACCATCATGCATGATATTCAGAAGGCATACAGACTTTAAAAAACCAGGTTAACATATTAAACAATGTAATCATCAACATCGTACCAACCCCTTGTTTATTACTTATTATTATCTTCATTAAATTTGGGTCCAATTGTATTCACAAGTGTACACAAGTATACCCACCCCGTATGATACTCATTTAAACTAGAGAACAAGGGATCCCTATTTGGAACAAAAGACACTCAATAATCCCTCATTGTGCAAAAATAGGGGGTCATGCATGTAATAGGGAAGGAATATAGGGGAAAACCGAACACAATTCTATAGCACAGGAACATAAATCATAAAGGAAAATGGATCTAGGAACACCAAGAAAAAACTAAAACACATGGGGGAAAATAAGATATTGGCTTTGAAGATCTAGATCATATATCAAAAGAAGGGAGATGGTTTCAAAGGCCATTAAAGTCATCTCCTGGTCAATACCATGTAGTTTGACTATCTCAAATCCTTGAGAGTGTTTGGATATTAATGATATAATTAATATCCTATGAAAAGACTTTAGAAATTCTTGAACACAACTTTAAAAAAGATTTATGTCAAATAAAATGTTATAGGGGTGAAACCAGAAAAATTGGGAAAAGCTGAAATGACACATAGATGGGTGAGTCACCGATGCAAGTCACCTACAGTGAGTCAGCTATGCACGACTCACTGATGTGAGTCGCTGACATGATTCACCAACATGAGTCATTGAGGTCACTCATCGAGGATATACACCGATTCCTTGACCTACCAATTCCTCGACCTAGAGATGCACTGACCTACCGACTTCGTGAGTCACATATGTTGAGTTACCAATACTAACATACCAAAACTAAGCTACCAATGTGACTCAACAACACCTAACTCACCGATGAAAAAACTAGAAATTTGACAAAATCATAAAATGAGCTACCATTGCCTCCCAGAACACCCCAAAAACAAGATTTTGACAATGTAATGGACCAAGAAGGTCCATGACATTGTTTTTAAATATGGAGATATATAGATATTAGAATTCACAAAGAATCATGAATTTCAAAAAATGGAAGAATTGATGATAAAATCTAAAATTTACTTATTTTTATCCTAAACACATATATTTTATGTTATTATATATAGAGGTAGTGTAAGAACTAATAATATACCATGATTATAATTAATTTATTGAATGGATTATAGAAAAGTGACGATCTTGAAAATCGTGGAAACATAATGAAATTTTATGTGGTTTAGTCAAGAAAAAATATAGATCTAGTTCTATTATTATTTTTCGATTATATGGATTAAGGGAAGAATAGGTATGAAAATAGATAGGATGTTCATTCCATTTTTTCATAGATGGATGAAGTATGTTCCAACCAATTAAGAGATCAGGTTTTGGAATCATTATACATTTGTTTCTATGAAGAAAATTGAGGATTGTTGTTCATGAATATTTATACAAAGGACGAAGATGTGCATGTACTCCATTGTTCATGTCAGATTAGAAGATAAAAATTTCATAGTAGAATATCTACAACATGAGGAATTATATATTAAAATTTTATCATATATTACCTATCTATGTTTTTTATGTATGATGGTTTTCACCATAAAATAATTATTCCTCTTTCAGAATTTATACTAAAGTGAAATTTTGGTGATGATATATCTATTTCTCATTATAATTAAATATCTACGAACATGATAATGAATATAAAAAATAATGATAAGAAGAAAAATAAGAAACAGTACCTATTTAGTAAAATAAATAATGTTGGGATCCTCCCTTTAGTAGTACCACTGAAGGAAAATTTGATTTGATTGGACAATACAAATTACTTTAACCAATCATCATTATAATGGAATAAAAATATATCTAAGAATATTTTATTTATTCATGTAATAATGAGGTAATTATATATTCTTATTTAATATTCCCCATAAATAAATATTATTTGTTTTTATTGATCATATGTCAAAATATATTTCTGTTGATGAATTTAACCACATGCATCAATTATCACAAAGCGATTGTTCCAATAATTGGTGGGAATCTTGATATATTTTTAGATGAAATCACTCATATTGAAAAATATTATTAAAATATTTATTTTTTCATGAATGATATGTTTCTTAATTTAATAAATCAGTGTATATATGGTAGAGTTATGGATGAAATGAAAGTGGATCTTAAAGAGAGATTATTCAAGTTGGAAAATGAATGCATAAAAAATGACCAATAAAGAATATTATTATAAAGTATCATGAAGAGAATATCGTTGTATTTAATTTAAATCAATAAAATTGCATTGATTTCATATATACATAATTAGATATTCTGGAAATGAAAATCAAGTAACATTTAACTATTCATAAACAAAGGAATAAATTCATGATGAAGATGTTGTAAAGATAAATAAAGTGTTCCAAGAACACATAGAGAAAGAATAGGATGAGATATTAATTCTCAATATGATGTTTCATGAAATTGAAATTCAATTATAAAATATAAATACATCAAACCACATGTTTTCAAATGATAATATTCAAATATAAAAAGGTTCTATTGATCCTTAAATGGGGGTTTTATTGTTAAAATACATACATTATGTGTAATGGAAATCATTTAAACATTTTATTTTCATTATAATGTGGATTAATTTCATAAAATACAATCAATAATTAATTAAAATAGTTTTATTATATCTATATTCTAAAATTTTAATGGTGTAAATACAAAATATGTACAATTTTTGACTATGTAATGTGATGAGAGTGAACTAAAATGCCTATAGTGGATAGGAGGTTGAGTATGCATGTTAGTTCACTGATAAGATACAAAATATTTGATCAAATTGTACAAACAGAAAATAATCTTATATTTCTGAATATAAGGAACAACATGTTTTATAGAAAATTTTATCAAGGATAGACTACTTCACAAGGTAGAAATCCTATGTAGATGAAACATTATAAGCTTATGAATACCATCTCTATTAAAATATGATTTTTAAGACTAGATAATATCTATGATTATTATAATGGTTGGGTTCAAAAAAATGGTTCATCGTTATCATATTGTATATAAAAGAAAAACTAATAAAGAAGGTATAAAATGTTTAGTAAAAAACAAGATATAGAATATTGAATAAAGATAAAGAAATATACGACACTAATTAATAATAACACGATTCAAGAGAATAATCAATTAAAATTAGTGAAAACTAGAATGAAGATTAGATTATAAGAGGGAACCATATTTTTATAAGGAATTTTGCATCTAGAAAACAAGATATTAATAGAAACCATCAAGATAATCCATGTGAAAATTCCAAAGGGCTACCCAACTATCTAATGTTTTTATAAAAATTATTTTGAATGATATACAAAAATTATTGAAAATAGAATAAGTAAAAGTGAATTCTATACCTAAATTAAAATATGTGTATCTATTTGATCAATCCAAATTTTAGAAGGGTTGATAATAAATGAAATCCTAAGGGAGTTATATGAACTGTATGGGTTGTTAGATAAAGTAAAAGTTAATGAAAATATTTTTCAAACTATAATTTGAGAACTAGAACAATACATAAGAGAATTAATTCTACAGTGGACATGATGGATGAAGTGAAATAAATTTCCCACACAATTAATAGGAGGATATATAGGGTTCCACCATATCTAATCCCAAATAAGAAATGAAAAATAGACATGTAATTGAGATAAATAGTGAAACATGGTTTGAAACATCCAGTCAATAATGTTGTTCTCAAGGAGAAGTATGGAGACTCACCATATTTTGTTACCTTTATGTGTTTTATTTTTGTAGAATTTATGGATAATTTAAAATATATAATTATTTTATAGTGATAACATGAGTATAAGTAAATTATATACACACTAGATATGTATGTAAGAAATATAAAATCCTTGATTGTTCTTATATATGGTTTTATAAAAAAATTGTTGAATAATATTAAAAATTTTGAATATATTGTAGTTGTAAAACTTGGAAAACCACATGATATAGTCATTTTGGTGAATTATATATCTACTAAATCATGAAATAAATATATAGAGGGATTCCACTATTTTGAGGATTGTTTTTAGGGTCTCTATGAGGTCAGACAAGAGAATATGACTGTTAAGAATATACCATAATTAATATTCCATAAAAATCTAATTAATCATATATTTTAATGTATAAGTCTCACTAAAAATGTCATAGTTTCTCATTTTTTCATCGTAGATAAATAAAATATGATCCAAATAGTATGTGGTAGGAACTATTTTTTATCAACACAATAAATATGATGTGTTGATGAAGATTCAGAGTTTTTTTTATAAACAAAATCATTAATATCTTCACATGAATGGTTTTACTGATGTATTTAAGTGAGTTTAGTAATTTTGGATAACATTATATATGAATACTAAAATCATATGGTATGTATTATTTACCACATCTTGAATTATGTTGGATAACTCTATGGAATTTCAATGAGAAATATCATTTTATATTCAATTAAATGAAATTGTAAATGTAAAAATAAATTATATCAATCAAACTCACTAGATATATATAGCGAGAATGTCTCCAATTGACCTAGAGTTTAATGCATTGTGGAATATTTCTTGGGTATGAATTTGAATCATCATATCTTAAGAACAATTTATTTCTTATTATTAGATTCGGGAGAAATAAAATCAAATGAAATGTGGTGTCTTACCTTGATGAGAAATAGAGAGAAGCAATGATTGCATGAATTGTTAAACTGATAATGTATTAAAATATCATATTATGTGGGTGATAACAAAAATTATTGTGGGAATACCATTGATATCCATTTTTATGTTTTATTTGTTTTTAACTTTCAACAATGAAATTACAGTATTGATTATTTTTTATGCCAACATTGAAGAATGTGTAATTTGTGTGAGAGGAATTATTGATGATGTTTTTCATATTCCATCCTCATGTTTATATGAATCTAATTAAAATAAATATTTCCAAAAATATCTGGAAGGTGGTTAAGGATATTAAAAGTTGATATGCCTGATGGAAGGATGAGTGTCTTGATCTTGAGTTACAAGATACTACTAGTTTAGAAAAGAAAAATTCTATGATATTATGGGAAAACATTTATATCTCTAGTCTAGCCACAACCAAACTATATGGGTTATCTCAAGAAGATATTCATCAAACAAAAATTAGAATACAACCATTTGTGGTGATTATAGAAGAATCATAGAAGAGTAAGATCCCATATGCAGGTGGGTAGGTGAGATTTGGTGGTTTAGTCCACTATGCAGGTTAAAGGGTAAACTAATAGATAACAGCAGTGGCAATAGATTTAAACAAGTTTAAAATAACACATTAGGGATTATAAAGAATTATTTTACCTATCAAAATATTTATGTGTGATTATTAAATTTGTGATACTATTCAAAGTTAAGTTTTTTATTATATAATGGGATAAGATACGCCATGTGATTCTTCAGCTTCGTTGAACTATCGAATAGAACTTGAGTATTCAATTTATAAGCCATGTTCCTCTATTAAAATATAAAATAGATTGGTGTAGTAATTACTATTCATATGAAGATAAAATTTTAATCAATATAATACAATTTGGACATTTTGAATATTTTATTATTACAAGAACATTCAAAAAATCACTTTCCCATGAATTGATTAAAATGATATTCCATGTCTCATAAGAAGGTTATGGACAATTGAAGACCACCACATAGTTTCAGAATTTTTAATAAAATGGAGTCATTCTATATAATGAAGGTCCTACAATAGTGTAACAACATGAGATTTTTTGAGAAGTATTCTTTTTAATTTATTTGATGTCTTGTGTTGTATGCTCCACCAAGATTATCATGCGCTATACGCAACACCGTATTAGATTTCAGTATATGTAACACTATTCTTGGATCCTGTTACACACAATTTCTTGTTTGTTTGATAGAAGTAATTCTATGAAACGTTGAGTGTATATATATATATATATTCAATGTATAAATGAAATATGGTTGGATTCTATTATACTCAAAAACCAAAAATAATCTTGCACTACATGCAACCATGACTTTGCATGCATTTCACGGAATCAACACCTTCCTCGATAGCGTGTGTAGAACGCAATACCAAGTTCCACTAAACGAGATATTATTTTAATATTATTATGAACTAGCCGTTATGAGTAGTAATACCCACTTTTTTAAATTTTATAAATTTTATCTTTCAAAATGGACTTCAGTTTTGGATTCAAAATATTGAAATTATCCTAGGGTGATTTTTTGGTATTTTTCTGGAAACTTTCAATTATTGATGAATAGTGAAAACACTAGGTTACTATTTAAAAAATAAAATTTTATTTAAATAATTATTTAATTTATTTAAATTTATTTTAGGTCTAAAATTGATACATAATACCAATATAATTTCAATATAATTTATTAGAGTCATTTTATAGTAATTTTAGATATATAAAAATTTTAAAGAACTTTTCATCGTCTTTTACCCACCTCCTAGGAGAATTTGAAAATTTACATAAAGCTTAATTTTACCGCTTCTGTGAGTGGAATTTCTCAAATCTAAGAGACACGATTAAAATCAAGGAGTAGAATGTGGTTCAATAAGATGAAAATAATTTTTGGTGAATAGTAACCTTTTGCTTTTATTTACCATGGTTAAATGTAAATAGTGTAATTAAGGGTAAAAATGATATTATTATTACCCTAACACATGTCATAATTCTATTGGATAAGTGTAATTAGACCAGAAACAACATTAGGAATAAAATATTACCCATTAGGTCCACATGGATTAGATTAGGACATTTATTATTATTTTATTTAAAGAAGAGTTAAAATAGTTAAAATCAAAGTGTAATAACTAATTTTTTTTTAATATAGGGTTATAAATAAGATAACTTCGACTATAAATTTTCATTAGAAATCAAAAAAAAATTTCCTACATAATGTTATTTTATTTATAATTTTTAGACATTAAATAATTTAATTTATTTATGACATAATGATGATGCATTAATTACTTTATTAATTAAATATTAACATAATTGATGTTATAAATACCCAAATAAATGTAATTTGAGACTTTTTATGAATTACACTAATGTTATTGGTTAATAAGACATGTTATTATTTATTAAATTAACATTTTTTGAACTAATCCTGTTGTTATGATTTTCACAAAAATCAATTACCAAATATTGTCAAAATTGACATAAAATAGTGTATAAACAAAATATTATATTATTAATTGTTATTCTATTAATAATAATCTAAGGTTCCTGCAAATGACTTATATAATGTTATATATATTAATAATGATCCACTTAGGATTAGTTTGGCTTGTTATAGTATGTTTATTAACCATATAGTATAAGAAAACAAGAAGACATGGTACAAGATAGATTATTTAACTAAGAGTTAATTCTAAATGATAAGGTTAAATTAGTAACCTAAACTTGTCTAAAACCTATTTTTTGAGATGATTTTGACCCATACCTACTTTATCTTAGAAATAAACCAATTTGGAGCTATTATAAACCAAATATGACTTCATTATAAAATAATATTTTATATTTTTCCTAAGGTGTCCCTCTCCTCCCTTATAAAAGGGCACCTACTCCATCCTCTATTTATACACTTGTGAGATTTCAAGCTCTGCCAAACCCTGACCATTTCCCTTCTCAAATTCCCTAGAAACATTATAGAGGTTCTAGTCTCCTCAAAAGAGCAACTCTAGTGCCTTAAGAGGAATCTTAAAAGAGCTGTGTCGAAGAAGAGGTAATCTCTTCTAACGATTCATTCAAGTTTTATTTCTTTTTAAACTTCGTCTTCTATAGTTGTTTCATTATAAAGTAATAAAATCAGTATCACTAATATACTGATATGTTATTATAAATATTAAACAACCCCATTTCACCTTCTATCCATCCTATAGAAAATGAAATCACCGCGCGTGCGTACATATGAAATACCATCTCCACGCCGCGGTGTAATCTATTTTTCCACCACCAACTTACTTGGATGGGTATAATGGTGTAAAGAATAAATATATATGGTTATTATAAAATCATACTGATTCTGATATATTATATCATCCACTCAAATTCCATTCATTAATTATGGGAATGATATCATCGCTCGTGCGTACTTACAGATTACCGTCTCCATGATGCGATGAGGTTCATTCTCCATATTAACCATTCAAGAATGATTATAAAGTATATATAATGAATAATAATTATATATATGAAATAATAATACTACTAGATTTATGTATATATATATATGTCATTCAAGTCAATAAATAAAGGAAAACAGTGTTCATGCGCACGTACGACCTACCGTCTCCATGAATGGTGTGTTTCATTTCATTTATCTATCTATTATATATATATATATATACTGAATATATATGATATATAAATCATTATTTAAATTCTGGAAGTATGTAAATCATGATATAATTAATAATAATATCAAGAATAACAAGTCCAAACACGTACGATAAATAAAACGATTTTACCCAAAACGCTGCTTTAACAAGGAATTTATAAAAGAACGGGTAATATAAAGTCATAAGTGAACTATATATAATATAATAACAATTAATATTATTCTATAATAAGTAAATGACATTATTTAAATCATTATACATGAGTTTCAGATACGTACGAAAGATATCAGACCTATGGTAAGGGATAACTTTTCAAATCTCGTTTTTATCTGAGATTGTTTATTCGTAAGTATTTACTAGGGTTATATTTTTCTTCCATGTCCATAAAAATGTTTTCATAAAGTGTTTAATATTTTTACATGTATGTTTGAAGTCATTTTTACCCCTTTTTGGCATTTACTTTGTGTTATGTAAGGAATCATTCTTTTGTTTACCATATAAGGAATCTTTTGACTTTTTCGGAAAAAGTACGAGGAGAATGTATTTTTAACTTATACAACATGAACTGATTTTTACGATTTCATAATGCCTAATTTTCATGAAGATTCTTATACAAGTTTTCATAACTATTTTCAAAAAAATCCTTTTCTTTTAAAATTTCGTGGCATCTTTTAAAATGAAAATGATTTTGAATAATAAAGGATATTTTCCTCAAAAATTCATTACAAGTGTTTTATCAAAACTATTTTCCATCTAAGATGAAATTATTAAGTATGTTCATGTTTCAAGTATAATTTATATATTATTTGCATGGTCTGATTTTTCTTATGATGAAATTATATCCATTTCTTTTATATGGATTATGTTATGTTGGGATGATGTTTATGAGACCCATTTTATTCGTTGGGTTATTATGAATGATGTGTGTTTCTTTTGTGCACATGAAAGAATGATTTCATTATGAGATGGGTGGGAACTATAACCCCCTCCAATGAATTGGGTAAAGATTTATATCTCATGATATAGACATGTGTAGAATGATAAGTTAATCCGGTTCAGTGATACCGGACTGGAATGAGGAGTGAACTTGATTCAGTAAGGGACTTTGTCCACTAAGATGGTCTTGGGAGCAATGCCTTGGCTACTATAGAAATCATATCATGTGCTTAATGGTCTTCTACAATTTCATGTTTTATTCCCATGATATTTTATCATGATTAATGTTCCATTATGATCTATGCCTTATTTACTACCAATTTTTATTTCATTGCTCATGATTTTGATGTTTAGACTTTATGTTCATGTTTTTATTTTCAAAAGTATGTCGGTTGTTTTATTTTCTCCATGATTACCCTTAATGAGCATTTGAGCTCACCCTTTTTATGTTTTCTTTTCCCCAGGATATAAATAAAGGTTTTAGGTAAGAAAACCAAATGGGAATATCTTTATGGGAGATGTTGAAGATATTTCACCATGATTAGAAGATTATGTTCCGGGTTTCCAAAGACACTAAACTAAAACGGTCTTTTGGCGTCTATTTTTGTAATGTATTAAGTATTCTGCAAATGTAATGTAATTTCTATGTATGTCAAGATTTAGGTCTTTATAGTTGGTAATAGAGCGAGGTTTAGTTAATCTTTGGAAACTGGGATTCTTAAACATTAGTGAGATCCCAAGAGATATTTCTAAGGTATATCTAGGGATATCCCTAAGGTTAAGTATAAGTATAGGTTATAGTCCTAGAATTGCGGTAACGATCTTAGAATTAAACCTAAGATGGTATATATGGAAGATAATCCTCCATTATTATGTTGTTTTCCTAGTATGATTTTTTCCTCTCACACTAATCTTTTTGGGTTTTAGAAAATGGATAGAAACCGGAAGATTCACGATAATGGAGGATATGATGGACAATGGAATGATGTTCTTCATGAGAAACCAAATGAAATTGAATTTGGAAGATCACATATCATTATTATACATAATCATAAATCTCATAATATAATCAATAAACTCAACTTTTGTAAGTTTTCTGACTCAGCTAATGAGAGAAAGATGGAGTTTCATGATGATCATAGAGGAAAGAAAGTTAAATTTCCCTCATGTAAATCATGCGTGAAGAGGAATCAGGGAGAATTTTTCAAAGGAACTAGAAGATGCTTTGGGTGTGGAAAATAATGACACAAAGCCAGTAATTGTAATGGAGAAGGTTCAATTAACACCATGGACAAGGATAATGGTATTTCTGAGACATCAACAACGGTTAAATGTTTTAAATGTGGAATGTATGGGAATTATGCAAACCAATTCCCTAAGGGTAAATCTCTTGATGAGAATGCACATGGTTATTTGAGTAGTATTTATGTTGATGATGATGAAGAATCTAAAAATGATATATGAGATGAAATTGGTGATGAGGAATAAAATGATGAAGCTCAGACAATGGTTTAAGAAGGTAGTGGAATGATTTTATGTTTACCAGGAGTTATGTAAATAGTACTATGGAATAATGAAACATCTAAGGATTGTTACACTATTGTTTTTCCTAATGTATTTGAAAGTATATGTTGAATGGTACCAGTAACCATGAAAGGTAATTCCAATATTTTTGGAAAGAAGTTGATATGCTTGTAATGAATGGATAAGGAGGAAATAATATTTGGGATATTATTAATGAGCTCATGACTGATATAAGGACAAAGTGATATCATGGTTTGAGTATATAGAAATTTTGGGATTTTGATATGTGGAAAGGGTTAACTTTTGACAGCATTCATGTTTTCACTAAGGTTCAATGGGTATTCATTTTTCAAGAGAATACATGATTAAGGAATTCAAATGTTTGGAATGTGAACAAGAAGATATATCTTATGATATATGGGGATAAATGATGGTATTCACATGCTTGGTAGATGGCCATTATAGTAGTGAATTTCTGTATACTATGAGATTGGAAATATGTATTTCTGATAAGCCTAAAGGTTGGAATGCATTAAGTTGGACATCAGATAGTATTTATTAAGGCTAGAAATTTTTGATATTATTTTTGGAATGTTGTAACAGTATAGTTTAAGAAAAAGGACAACCCTTAAGATGAGTTACAACGCATTGCGTCAGACAAGGATGTGGGAATCGAACCCACAACTGAAGTGTGACATGCCTTTATTGCCTATCTCTAGCCTACAGGAAGTCCCTGGTTTGTATAAACAAGTTTTATTTTATTAAGAGGCATTATAGATGAAGTATAACTCCATTTTTGGAATCATATATGATTAACCTCACCATAGATGGGCATATGTATATTTGATAACTTTTGCTAAGTTTTTATTTGAGACACATGGAATGACCCATCATTCTATCACGTGATCTGCTGACACTTCAAGAATGAAAAATTAATCTTCATTTCTTTATGATATGAAGTGGAAATTGTTCATGGAAGGACCAACAATGAGATTGTACCAAAATCAAGTATGTAATTCTTCTAATTCAAAATATTCAACTATAGGGAAATGATATTGAAAACCAAAAACGTAGTCCAAGTACCCTCATATCTGATGAATCAGATGGTACCTTAGCTCGTCACAAATTTATGGCTTTGTGATTGTTGGATTTTTCATAGCCATGTTCTCTACCACTCTCTATCATAACTTGATGGTTAGCTTCCACTTCGATATCCATATTTTCACTTATATTCTATTATGTGGAAACCCAATGATAAGTTACTTTGGGTATTAGTTATGTTTCTAACGTTCCTTTTTAAAATGATGTTATAGTATTCCTTTCTACGATGTGGGTTTCTATGGAATAAACTTTCTAGTAGTAAACGATTTATAACCCCGACGAATTTCGAGGAAAAAATTCATTTTAAGGGGGGTAGAATGTAACACCCTGAGATTTTATGAGAAGTATTCTTTTTAATTTATTTGATGTCTTATGTTGTATGTTACCCCAAGATTATCTTGTGCTATAAGCAACACCGTATTATCTTGCAATATACACAACACTATTCTTGGATCGTGTGACACAGAATTTCAAGTTTGTTTGATAGAATTTATTTTATGCAACATTGAGTGTATATATATATATATATATTCAATGTATAAATATAATATTGTTGGATTATATTATACACAACAAAAAAAGAATCATGCCCTACAAGAAACCCTGACTTGGCTTGCATTACACGCAATTAAGACCTTCCTCGATAGCGTCTGTAGTACGCAATACCATGTTTCACTAAACGAGATATTATTATGAAATAGCAGTTATGAATAGTAATACCCACTTTTTGAAATTTTAGGAATTTTATCATTCAAAATGGACTTCATTTTTGGATTCAGAATATCGAAATTATCCTAGGGTGAATTTTTGTATTTTTCTGAAAAAATTCAATTTTTGATGAATAGTGAAAACACTAGGTTACTATTTAAAAAGCGAATTTTTATTTAAATAAATATTTATTTTATTTAAATTTAGTTTAGGTAAAATTGATACATAATACCTATATAATTTCAATGTAATTAATAAGAGTTGTTTTATAGTAATTTTAGATATATAAAAATTTTATTGAACTTTTCACACTCTTTTACCCACCTCCTAGGAGAATTTGAAAACTTGCATAAAACATAATTTTACCGAATCTGTGAGTGGAATTTCAAAACATTGAGATACACGGTTAATATCAATGAGTTAAATTCTTTTCAATATGATAAAAATAATTTTTGGTGAATAGTAACTTTTTACTTTTATTTACCACGGTTAAAAGTAAATAGTGTAATTAAGGGTAAAAATGATATTATTATTACCATAACACATGTCTTAATTCTATTGGATAAGTGTAATTCGACGAAAAAAATCCTTAGAAATAAAATATTACTCATTAGGTCCACTTGGATTAGATTAAGACATTTATTAATATTTTATTTAATGAATAGTTAAAATAGTTAAAATCAGGGTTTAATAATTAAATTTTTTTTAATATAGGGTTATACATAAGATAAATTCGACTATAAATATTAATTAGAAAGCCACCAATATTAGCTACATAATGGTATTTTATTTATTATTTTTAGATGTTTTATAATTTAATTTATTTATGACACACTGATGATGTAATAATTAAGTTATTAATGAAATATTAACATAATTGATGTTATAAATACCCAAATAAATGTAATTTGAGACTTTTAATGAATTAAACTAATTTTAGTGGTTAATATGACAGGTTAGTATTGATTAAATTAACCTTTTTCTAATTAATAATGCTGTTATGATTTTCAAAAAAATCAATTACCAAATAGTGTCAAAATTGACATAAAATAGTTTTTAAAACAAATATTATATTATTAATTCAAATTATATTCGTAAAAATCTAAAGTTAGGACAAATGACTTATATAAGGTTATATATATTAATAATGATCCACTTGGAATTCTTTTTGCTTGTAATAGTATGTTTATTAACCATATAGTGTAAGAAAACAAGAAGACACGGTAAAAGATAAATTATTTAACTTAGAGTTAAATCTAAATGATAAGGTTAAAATAGTAACCTAAACTTGTCTAAAACCTATTGGTTGAGAGGATTGCGACCCATACCCACTTTAACTTTTAAATAAATAAATTTGGAGCTATTATAAGCCGAATATTACTTTATTATAAAATAATATTTTAAGTTTTTTCTAAGGTGCCCCTCTCATCCCTTATAAAAGGGAACCTCCTCCCTCTTCTCTTAACACACTTTTGAGCTTTCGTGCTCTTCCAAACTGTGCCCATTTCTCTTTTCAACTTCTCTAGAAACATTATCGAGGTTCTGGTCTCCTAAAAATACCAACTCTAGTTCCTTAGGAGGAATCATAAAAGAGCTACGTCAAAGAAGTGGTAATCCCTTCAACCGATTCTTTCATGTTTTCTTCTTCTTCAACTTCTTATTCTTTAGTTGTTTCATTATAAAGTAATAAAATCAGTATCACTAATATAATGATATGTTATTATAAATATGAAACAACCGCATTCCACCTTCTACCCATCCTACGGAAAATGAAATCACTGCGCATGCGTACGTACAGAATACCGTTCCCGCTCCGTGGTGTAATCTGTTTTTCCACCACCACCTTACTTGGATGTGTATAATGGTGTAAAGAATAAATATATATGGTTATTATAACATAATACTGATTTTATGATATTATCTCATCCACTACAATTCCATTCAATAATTATGGGAAACATATCATCGCTCGGGCGTACGTACGGATTACCGCCTCCACGACGCGATGAGATTCATTCTCCATATTGACCATTCAAGAATGACAATAAAGTATATATAATGAATAATAATTATATATAAAAATAATAATGATACTGGATTTATGTATATATATATGTCATTCAAGTCAATAAGGAAAGGATAACAACGTTCATTTGTACGTACGACCTACCGTCTTCATGAATGGTTTGTTTCATTTAATTTTCTATCTATTATATATATATAATGAATATATTTGATATTTAAATCATCATATACATTATTGAAGTATGGAAATCATGATATATGTAATAATAATATCAAGAACAACAAGTCTAAACACGTATGATAAATAAAACGATTTTACCCAAAACACTGCTTTAACATGGAATTTACAAAAGAACAGGTAATATAAAGTCATAAGTGAACCATATATGATATAATAACAATGAATATGATTCTATAATAAGTAAATGACATTATTTAAATCATTATACAGGAGGTTCGGATACGTATGAAGAAAATCCGACCTAAGGTAAGGGATAACTTTTCCAATCTCGTTTTATCGAAGATTGTTTATTCAGAAGTATTTAATGGGGTTATATTTTTCCTCTGTGTACCTAAATATGTTTTCATAAACTTTTTAATATATTTACATGTATGTTTAAAGTCATTTTTACCCCTTTTTGGCTCTTACTTTGTGTTATGGAAGGAATACTTCTTTTGTTTACCATACAAGGAAATTTTTGACTTTTTCGGCAAAGGTAAGAGGTGAATGTCTGTTTAACTTATACAGCATGAATGGATTTTTACGGTTTCATAATTCGTAATTTTCATGAATCTAATTCTACATGTTTTCATGACTATTTTCAAAAAAAATCCTTTTCTTTTAAGATTGAATGGCAACTTGTGAGAAGAAAATTATTTTGTTGAAGAAATGATATTTTCCTCAAAAATTCATTTCAAGTGTTTTATCAAAACTATTTTCCATCTAAGACAACGTTATTAAGTATTTTTATGTTTCAATTATAATGTATCTATTATTTACATGGTTTTATTTTTCTTATAATGAAATTATATCCATTTCTTTTACATGGATTATGTTATGATGGGATGTTGTTTATGAGACCCATTTTATTCATTGGGTTATTATGAATGATGTATGTTTATTTTGTGGCACACGAAAGAATGATTTAATTATGAGATGGGTGGGACCTAAATCTCTCTCCAATGCATTGGGTAAAGATTTATATCTCATGAGATAGACATGGCTGGAATGATAAGTTAATCTGGTTTAGTAATACGGGACAGGAATGAGGAGTGAACTCGATTCAGTAAGGGACTTTGTCCACTAAGATGGTCTTGGCAGTAATGCATTGGCTACTATGGAAATAATATCATGTGATTAATGGTTTTCCACAATTACATATTTTATTCCCATGCTATTTTATCATGATTGATGTTCTATTGTGATCTATGCCTTACATACTGCCAGGGTTTATATCATTGCTCAATATTTTGATGTTTAGACTTTATGTTCATGTTTTTAAGTTCAAAAGTATGTGGGTTGTTTTATTTTCTCCATGCTTACCCTTACAGAGAATTTTAGCTCAGCCTTTTTATGTTTTCTTTTCCCCAGGATATAAAGAAAGGTTTTAGGTAATAAAACCAATGGGGAAGATCTTTATGGGAGATGTTGAAGATCTTTCACCATGATAAAGAGATTATGTTCCAAGTTTCCAAAGACACTAAACTAATACGGTATTTGGGTGTCTGTTTTTGTAATGTATTAAGTATTCCACAAAAGTAATGTATTATCTATGTACGTCAAGCTTCGGTTCTTTACAAATAGACACCATGTGAATGTTATAAATTCAAGTATCACTATATGAAATTAATATCATTTGTCTTGTGGGAATGACATCTAGTAATGAATGAGATTAATATATATATATATTCGGTTTTATATCATGAAATTATGAATATAATGTTATATGAATTATGGATATAAAATACATGATTTTTGTTAATTTGAAAAGGTTAATTAAAATTTAAATTAATACAACACATATTTCATGAATACATTAGAAGAAAATGTTATCTTAAATGATTATAGATAAAGTGTTCATATATTAAAAATATATCCGAAAAATATTTATCAAAATTACGGTTGATGTATTGAAGAGTTTGTGAGGATCATTCAATGAATAAGATTCATGATGAAAATAGTAGTATGAATGAATATATTTATATAAAGGTTAAATAATTGTAGAAATATAGGCATATTTATATGAGATATTAGTTTATTAGATAGTGATCACATTACAAAACATAATATATTGAGCACCACTACTGAATTTCTATAGGATGCACATTTAATATATCTATGAAGTGATCATTTCATATTTTTTTAATGATACTAATGATCACATGGTCACATAATCATTCCATTGGATAAATATTATATTATAAACATACATTTTTTATTACATGAATATAGATTTAAAAATATATATCCAAAATTATTATTGGACGAATTCACATATATTTATAAAGTTTTTTATAGTTTCAATAATGATTTTTGTGATATTGGTATTGTACTGTATGTACCTTAAAATAATAGGCATTTGGGGCATATGAATTATGGATATGTTTTTTTATGTATCCTTAACCATTAGCCTCATGAGAAGTATGGCTTCGTTCTCTCTTGGGAGATGCACTCCCTTCCTTCTAGGGTTTCTTAGTTTCATTGAGGTGGTGACGACGGCGATGACGATTCATCCAGCTCCTCTTTGCGTGACGCTGCAGATGTTACATCAGATCATCTTCGCGCGATATAGCAGACGAGGTGCAATGTCTGTCGGATCTGACTCCACGCCTTCATATGGATTCCTCTAGTTCCTTCACGCGCCGCTGCCTGCAGAACCTCCATCCCTCATAGATCCCGCCACCGCGGGGCCATTGTCTTCGATTCGACTCTACCAGAACCTATCACATGTGGTTGGGATCTCATTCGGTGAAGCAACCCAACGTATGTCGGGATTTCTATCGGAAAAACAACCCCTTCGCAATGCGGTGGTTCAGATCTTCAGATACTAACTCCTCCGGTGTTTAGACGGTATTTTGTATGTGTGGGGACATGATTTGGTGCAGTTTTTCTAGATCTGTCTCCGATTTGTGTTTGTGATTCTTCCCCTTCTTGAGCATGTTTCTGGTTTCCTTGAGGCAGGGGAATTGAATGTTTTCCATTGTTAGTACGTGTATGAGGATGGCATATACAGGAATTCTTGGTAACTACAATGTCCTATCCTTATCAATTTTGTTTTCTTGTTTTCTTCACGGTCGGAACAGCAGGGTCTGCGTCTTCTTCTGGGCCAATACGAGGGTGCAAAGGATGACCTCAGGAACGCTCAGTAATAGGGAAATTTATTTGTTTGTTCTCCCCTGTTTCGCGGTTTGGATTTTTGGGGTTCTGTTTTTGTGTTCTCGGTCTGATAATTTCATTTTATGATACTTCTCTACTCTTTTGGCCTTACCCTTTGCGCATTCCCCCACTTTGGGCGGGTTCCAAGGATTCTTTGGAAAATTGGGATGGTGTTGGAAAATCTGATGATGGTGTTTTTGATCATAGAGGATTTTGAGTTTAGTTCTCACTAAGCCACAAAGTGATGGTATCACATCTTTTAATGGCATTTTTGGGACGGGTCTGGTCCTGGAAAGGGTTCTTTGACCATACTGTTAATGGTTCCTTGTGATGACATGATGGTTTTCACTTGGCCTCAAAGTGATTTGTATGGTGGGTTCTCACTTAACCAAAAAGTGTTTCAAAAATAAAAGAAAATGAATTTTTAGTCAGTTAACCATTAGCCTCATTATATTTTTGTTCAATCATTGTTTGGTGTGCATATAATGAAACTTGAGACTATGTTTCAACCATAACATTGTGTACCTACTTATATAACTCCCACACCATTATTTTCCACTCACTTTGTCAATTATCATCCATTTTAAATAGATTAGACAAAGTGATTAACATTCATTATATGATTCTGTTGAATAAACTGAATAGGATGTAACACATGGGATCTATGATATAAAACCCTATATATTACATTTGGATGAAAATAATTATTATATTAATAGATTTAAGGATGGACATATAATGATATGTGATCCCTCTTATTTAGATACTAGTTTCATGAACTATAACAAAAAATAATTCAAAAAAACGCTATGATGGAACTAGATCCCCTCTCAATGCATGAGAATCCTATGCTTATGGACTAGGAAATTATTTAAAATATAACCCTTACAAGGAAAAAATTATAGTTCTATTAAATATTTTATTTTCAAAAATAATTATATTGTGAGTAAAATATAAATAAATAAATTATAAATTTATGTTTTTTTCTCTATAAAGTGTTTCATTATTGATTCTTTGATGAATTAAAGGAAATATTTCATGTGTTGTTATACTACAAATGATCATAGATTGATCCCTTAACACTATAACATACAACCATATTAAATTACTCTCTACTATGAAATTATTTTATTTACACAAAAAACATGTATGTTATATTATCAATTCATTGAATAGGATTTTGGGGTCACATAAATACTTATATACTTGGTTGCCTCCCCAACATATATCTCATGCTTGGATTAGATAACATCATTTCCCTTCTAAACCCATGAAATCATCACATATTCATAACATCAGAATCCACTATATCACTATAATAACCCGGTTTTCCTGAGCCCTTTCATTGTGAAAATTTAGTGTTAGTAGTGTTCATTGGGGTCATGTGGATTCTTTCCCGTGAGTTTTCCAAAAACTCAATTCCTCCATATGGTTCTACCGAAACGGTGGCACCGTTCTGATGACACCAGTCGTGGTGGAAGCCTTATAGTGGCACAATCATGTTCGCACCGTCACGGTCGCACTATCACTGTCACATTGTCACAGTCGCACCATCACTGTCGCACCGTTATAGATGCACCGTCATAGTCGCACTGTCACGGTCACACACTGAAATGGTGGCACCACTTACGGTGTCTCTCAGAACTTCTAGAACTATTATAGTGGAACCATTATGGTGGAATCGTTATGGTGTCTCTTCAAAAGGTGTCCCACCCTTTGCGGATTTTTTTCCATTTTCTCGTGTTTTCCCTATTTCGCCCGTGTAACGTATCTTTTGACGAAAAAGTGTTTAATACCCTTTTCAAAGCCTTTTAAAGCTATTAAAATATGTTTTAATACCCATGATTCGGGAAACCCTTCTATAACCAAAATGTGTTCCCTTTTTCCTCGATGTCACACCTTTCACCATGCTTTCCCGCATTTCCCCTATTATTTGGTTATTCTCTATTTAGAATATATCTATTAACTCACATCTGTTATAACTACCATATCTGATAAGAATTATTAAATAAAACTTAACCCCGATGTGATAAACATCCCAACAACATGGTCAATCCATTATCCGACTTCAAGTACTTCGAAATTGTCTCTCTAGTTTTAGGATTTGGTCTCTTCTCATGATGAGATCCTCTCTTCTTAATTCATTTTCTTTCTCTGTGTATGACTAGAGACTTACACCGAAGATAAATCTTGCACCCATGCTGGAGCCCTTCCCACTCAGCCATTATGCCCCAATGTTTTCTTTTCCTATAAGTTATACATCCTTAATTCTTGACCTGAGGATAAAACAGTGATCATTGATCATCCAAGTATGGGTTTTTATTTAGTCTCTCTTTACTGTGCATCATGCGGGGTGGGTGTGATAATATTTACCTTAGGACGTTGATGAAACCAAACCATAATGAAGATAATAAATATACATTTAACGAATGAAGGTGTGTGAATGACGATGATGTTTCTATGTTATACATTGTTTTATTGTTGTAAATTTTATGGGATTATTCCCACTGATAATCACAGCCATCAGTGGTCTCTTCTAGTTTAATAATGAACCCCTGTGTTTTGGTTAATCTTGTGATTGGGTGGTTGTAAACTGGAAACTTGTTAATTATGGAAACTCGGTTGATTAAATGGATGCACGATGAATAATAATATTTGAGCGATCACCCTGGTTAACCAAATAAGAAAGAGGAAACTTAATAAATGGTTATGGATTAATCTGAAAACGTACTTACTCTATCCTAGTGGTATTCATGGTTGGTCTATTTGATGATTGTGGGATGATGTGGATGGATATATGATCTCCCATTTTCTAGCTGTTGGTTTATAAATTTTTAAGGTTGTGTGGTGCCAGTGTGTTGGGGCTTGACTTGGTTCCAGTACTTGGAGGGATCTCACATATCCCTTTTGTTGTTGAGACTTTACAAGAGAACTAGGAGTGAATGCTTAAAATAATTCTTGGTTGTTTTTCCTTTAGTGTTGTTTGTCTTTTTATTGTTGCCGATAGTTGATAGGTAGTGGAGAATTGTTTCAAATAGAATCCCTTGAACATGGAAATGAGCATGGGTACAATCGAGGAATTTATTTCTAGGAATGGATTGTATTCTGGTTGTCACTATGGTGTATATGTGCATGTTGAGATAGAAGAAAGAGTGGTTATGTATAGGATGGTTTTCTTATTTGGGACCATTAGGTTGGGATGAGTGGATGTTTACCTATATTTATAACATTTATTTCTTCTATTTCTTATACTCCCCCCACCCATGTTTATCACTTCATGTCGAACAGACCCATATCATCAGGGAGGGTGTTTTCATAAACATTTTTATGAGTGGCTGGTTATTAGCTCCTTTTTACTCTCTCTCCTAGGTAACCCAAGAGTTTTTGGGTAGTTTGTAATTTCCTAAGGTTCATTATAAACAAATAATCTTTGGTCATGGTGTTTTATGGTGGTTGGACAAGGTGTGTGTGGGAATGTTTGTTTCCCAATTGTCTTTGGGATGAGGCCTAGGTGTCTTCAGGTGTGGCAGTGGATTTTCTCACCCAGGTGCCTTCGGGCATGGCAGTGGTTGTTTTGGCCTAGGTGTCTTTGGGTGTGGAGGTGGTTGTTTTGGCCAGGGTGTATGTGGGTGTGGTTTTCTGTGTTTGTGCTGGCCTAGGTGTATCTGGGTGGGATGTGTGTTTGTGGTGGCCCATAAGGTTGTTGTTGGGGTGGCAGTGGGACTATAGTGGGACACATGGGGGAGGTCTGACATGTCGAATATCCTGAATAACCAGAGGGAATGTGGCTCGGGGTACCTAAATATTGATGTGTTATTACTATTAAATTAACTGATCTGTGTTATTTGGGGTGTGTGACTTGGTGAGGTTGGGTGGATAGTTTCCTTGATAGGTTCTTTGGTTACCTCTTTTCTACCGAGGCATTAGAATGTCTCCCCACTTGTCCATGAGAGCTTTTGTTTTTCCCTTATATGTATAAATCTATACTCACCCTACGTATATAAATCTACATTCTGGCTTCCAGGAATTCTTTGAGGACCATTCCACACTCTATTAGATCAACATTCAGGAGTTTTCATTACATCATTTCGTTCTTATGGTACATTTCATCAGATTTTTCATGTACCTTTTATGAGTTCCTTTTGAACATTCATATGGGAGTTGATTTTTGGATTAACTTTTACTTTCAGTATTTGGAGTTGTTTGGGATATAAAATCTTATTTCCTGATCTTATTAAATAAAAAGGGTAATGACAACCATTTTAAGTGAGAATCTATACCCTTTGGGCTAGTCATCACTCTGGGTCTTATTGAAGTAGGGACTCAGGGTGTCATTATCTCTCCTTTAACTTGAAAAAGGTAGGGTCTGGAAGTTTATTGTCCCTTTATACATCCCGGTGAAGGTGGGTCGTGATAGAATTTTATTAGAGGGATGGTTAAGAGATAGGATAGAGTTAGGGGTTAGGAACATAGATAATTGCATTAGATAGTATAGAAATTGTATTAGGCAATCTTGGTGAGATAAATAGGCCAGGGAAGACCGGCTAGGACGCATGATTTTAGTGCCCCATATGATGCAATGCAATGACTCTAGACCTATGGAATGACCAAGTGAGGATACAATAATTGTAGGATAGAGTCTCTAGAAATGGTATATGCATCATAATGACTTGTTTACTTGTGTGTTTCTTGGAGTTTTGTAGAATTTAAATAAATAAAATGTTTTAAGAAAAATGTAAAAGTTATCTTCTACACTACTCATGATTAGGCATTCATTGTTTAGATTGAAGCTATAGAAGCCAAATAACGTTAACGAGTGGTATGGGAGATCGATCCATAGTAGGATGATATTGATGATCAGTGGAGGACTAACAGATAGGAGGAGGATGACCAGTTTTATAAGAAACTACATTCCATTCAGCAGCAGACCCTTGGGAAGTATGAGGGCAGTGTCTCAGACATTTAGATAGAGAGATAGATTGAGGATCAGGTGATAGCATTCAGATTGATCTGGGCTCTTTCAGAGTACTCAGTTCCTCTGCTTATGAGCCAGATGCGGGGAGTGGCGTGTCAGTGGTGGACACTCAATCTCAGGGAGAAGAAGGAAGATGATGTTTTGTGAACTGACTTCAAGAAGGTGTTTCGAGCAGAATTCTTCTATTCTGCAATGAATGATGTGAAGAAGTAGGATTTACTCTCACTTTATCAAGGGTTTATGTTAGTAAGGGATTTGGGGATCATGTTAAATGATCTCCTTCAGTTTTCTCCTATCCTATTCGAAGACAAGGAGTAGCGGGCAAGGCGCTTAGAGGAGGCACTCTGACCTTTTCCCAATAATTCTATCACTCCCTTCACTCTACCAACTTATGTGGAGGTTTAGAATAAGGATTAAGTGTTGATGAGGAAGCACATACTGGGAGGTGTGCCAATAGAGGGTATCCAGTTGTGCTCATTGAAGGGGAAGGTCACTAGTAGCAGACCTCCAGCATCAGGGCCATCTAGGTTTCGGCTGGCGGTGAGGAGGCCTCATCAGTTCCACATCTGATCTCCCAGTCCTCGATCTTTCCCTATGGGCCTAGGTCCAAGATTATTTATCTTTTTTTGTCTTGGGAATATCTGGAATCAGTTCTTGGATAGAGTTTAGTGCAGTGGAGGTGGGTAGGTTCAGTTCCCCCCTCAACTGTAGCAGTTTCTATCAAGACCTTTTCAGCAGCACCAGTAGGGACACTGAGCTCCCAATCCTCTGAGAGAATAAGTTGTAGGAGGAGTCTAACCTCAGGGAACTCCTCAGGGACCTCGACCAAGGAAAGGTTGGGTAGGTAGTCGATAGATGAGGGGAATAAGAGCTAGGCATGGAGAGTTTCACGCCGTAGAGGAAGTAGTTCCAGTAGGGTCAGAGGTCATTTGAGGTATGATCATCTTGTTTAGTACTCCTTCATGTACCTTATTCGATTCATGAGATTAAAACTCCTTTGTTGGATCAATTCTATCCAATTCCTTGGCCCTAGACTTAGAGAGTTTCTTCTTGCCCCTAGTTTTAAGAACACCAGTCAGAGTTTATACCATCTTTTCTTATGTGTTCTAGGGATGAAGACTGATGTTGGGGCCACATCAGTCGAGTGGGGACCTTCTTTTTCTATAGATTCAGGCATAGGGAATAATTTTAGGCATCAAATGGTTGTTCTATGTGTGTTCCATTATCAACATCCTATTGGGAAGATTCGTGTTCCCCGAAGAGGATGGTCAATGGGCGGATTTTGTCATCATGCATGGTTTCTAGGATGGTGGCCGTTGAGTGGATCCCCTCCATTAATTATTAGTTGATCTATTAGTGATATTAGCAGACACCGATATGGTGGGAGTTCTAAGGATTTTCAATGTGTTCTTGGATGGCTTCCCTAAAGTGGTTTTTACCCTACCCCCTCGACGTTATGTTGAGTTCATGATAGAGTTTCCACCCGGTGCTAGTCTGATTTTGATGGATCCCTTTCAGATGGTGCTTTATAAGTTGTGGTAGTAACAGATTCATGATGATGGAATGATGAAGAATGGTTTTATCTGACCAAGTGAAACACCATGTGGTACTTTAGTTTTGTTCACAGATAAGGTAGACAGTGGTATCAGGATACATATAGACTACCAGAGACTGAATCACATGGCGGTCATGAACCGCTACCCCCTACTGAGGATTGATGACATGTTTGACCAATTGAAGGGGGAAGGTTGGTTCTCTAAGATTGTCTTACGGTATGGAAATCACTAGCTGAGTGTGAAGGAGGCTGACATCTCCAAGACTACCTTCTGGTGAACATATGGGAACTTCGAGTTTATGGTCATGTCGTTCGGATTAATGAATGCACCAGCCATCTTTGTGGGGCTCATGAACTCCCTCATCCGGGAATATTTGGACCGGTTTGTAATCATGTTCATCAAAGAAATCCTAGTCTACTTGATATTAGAGGAGGATCATGTCAAACATCAATGGATAGTTTTAGAGGTCCTTTGAGACCACCGGCACTATGAGAAGTTGTCCAAGTGAAAGTTCTAGACACAAGAGGTTCATTTCATAGACACTTGGTGTCCCAGTATGTAATAGATGTAGACCAATCGAAGTAATAAGTGGTTGTTTGTTTACCTTCACCCAATAATGTGGCAGAGGTTTATAGTTTCCTAGGACTAGTAGGTTAATACCCAAGGTTTTTTACAGACTATTATCAAACTCCAGTTCCTTTTAGAGCCTCGACTAGGAAAGACCAGAATTTTGTTTGGAGTGTGGGGTTCAAGATGGATTTTAATTATCTAAAGGGGAAGTTGTTCAGTGCCCCTGTGCTGAGGCTTTTAGAGCAAAGGGGTAACATTTTAAGTGTTCTGTGATGCTTTCTGTCTAGGATTGGGGTTTGTGATGATGAAACCACAGGGAGTGATCTTATATGGTTATAAGAAGTTACATCCTCATGAATGTAACTATGCCACCAATGACCTTGAGCTTGTAGTAGTGGTTTTTTCACTAAAGTTGTGGCGGCGTTACCTCATTGGAGAATGCTTGGTGGTCTTCACAGATCACAATAGCATGAGGTATGTCGTCTCCTAGAGAGACCTGAACCTACGACATCGGAGGTGGATAGAGTTTCGACAAGACTATGATTTCAAGATCTCCTATACATCATTAATGGGAAACATGTTGGCTGATTCCTTGAGCAAAAAATCTCAGAATGATTTGGTTCTAGAGTCAGCATATTCGTGGAAAGAGATGGAGGAGTTTCCTGATTTACATCTGAGTATGAGAGTGGAGTATGGTAGAGGCTTTCTGTTCCAGGTAATGGTGTAGTTTTTCTGGTACAGAAGGTGGAAAAGTCTTAGTGGAGAACTTAGAGGCTGATGTGATGCATGATCATGTCAGCCAGGGTGATGTTCTGGAAGGATAGTCAAAAGATGATTAGAATCTGATGCTTTTCCGTGGGAATTTGATTGTCCTAGAGATGATGCATGAGAGAGTTATTGGAGAGTTCCACAACTCACCCATATTAGTACATCCTGGAGTTTCCATGATGTTTCATGGCTTGGGAGGTTAGTTTTGGTGGCCCTTGTTGGGCGGAGAGTGATGGAAAGAGGGGGGTGAATTTCCTTTTAAAAATAATTAACAATTTAAAATCAAAGTAAAGGTGTAGCGGAAATAAAAGTGGCAAGACACAAAACTTGATAACGGAGTTCGGCTCAAACCAAAGCCTATGTATCCGCTCCCAACTCAACCGTTGAGAGATTTACTACCGCTTGCTTTTTAATGGTTTTAGCAAGAAACCCACTAGACTTTAAGGTAGTCTAGAACCTATTACAGCTTGCTTTTAATGGTTGAGCAAGAACCCACTTGCTTTTAATGGTTGAGCAAGAACCCACTAGCCTTCTTACGGGTGAAGGCTAGCTCACCTATGACTCAAGCCTTTTAAAGGGAAGGCTTGACTAACTTCTTCACACCTTGAAGGTGGTGTGAAAACCCAAAAGAAAGGGAACATGAGAGAAAGAGGGGTTTGTAGGCACAAACCCAAATTGATGCTCAAATAATAATAAAACAAGAAAACCCGTAAGAGGAGAAGCCTTGGGCGCCAAAGGATTGATGAAGTTGATGAAGAGCACTCCCAAGATTCTATGGTGATGCTCCTTGGATGTGGAATTGAGATGGAGAAAATGGGGATCTTTGAGGGAATGCACCGGAGGTTCGCCAAATAATGGAAAAATGTTCCCGTGGGCTACCTTGTGTTTCCGGGGCTTCCTAGTCCTTTATTTATAGAGGGGAAACCCTCATATGGCCTTTGGGGGTCTTCGGAGCCGTTGGAGAGGCCTTCGGAGCCATTGGGAGTCAAGTGGACAAGTCTGGTCAAAGCCCAACGGCTAGTTTGATTGGCTCTACCGGATGACCGGTACAGTGCCACCGGTTGGATGGTGCTTGGAAAAAAGGAGATCCTTCTGCCCAGGCACCACCGGCTGGCCGGTGAGGAGGCCACCGGTTGGCTGGTGCTGAGACAGTAGGTGACACTATTTGTCTGGGTTCCACCGGCAGGCCGGTGATGGGACACCGGTTGGCCGGTGGTCTGGACAGAAGAGAAGCCTTCTGTCAAGACTACATCGGCTGGCCGGTGGCCATCCACCGGTTAGCCGGTGGACTGATTTTCAGTCCACTTTTGGTCCTTCTTGGCCCAATTCCTTGGCAACCTTTTTCCTATCAACAAAAACACTTAATACAAGATTAGATAAATAAGAGAGTGATTGTGATCATGAAAATTAAACCATGAGGGGTACGAGAGGTACAACAATCTCCCCCTATTTTGATGATCACAATCACCAAAACAAGCAATGTAAAATACTGAAATGAAAGGCATGCTTTAAAGGATAAATTGAAAAGTAAAGCAAAGCATGAGAGAAATATTTCTCCCCCAATCAACCAAGAATTTCTCCCCCTTTGTGATTATAAAAATAGAACGGGGCATAAAACTTGATTGAGGGAAAGGTTGAAAAAAAAGATAGAGATTTTAAACCAATTGAAATTTTTGAGATTTGAATGGAAAGTTTTGAATTGAATGTTTTTTAAATGAAAGTTTTGAAAAAAAAAACGCAAAAAGGCTTAAACGATCCTAACTCCCCCTAAATAAAAACAACAAATCACCGGGGAGAGGATTTTAGAACCGAGACAAATTTTGGTCCGGTGAGACTCGCTAAAAGGGATTTTTCAATCCATACTTGTCTAGTGGCGGGTCTTATCCTATGAAATTAATCATTAAAGAAAATAGTTTTGGGCCTACCATACCGGGCATTTTTGCAATCGCACTCATAAATTAAGTGCCCGGGTTTTTTACAATAGTTGCAAAATTTATATTGGGAGCTCCCCCTTACAAAAATAGTAGGAGGATGGGAAGAGGAAGCTTGCTTGGAATAGCCAATCCCTTGGGTGGTTCTAGATACACATTGGGAACCAAGTAATTTGGTTAAATTTTTTTCACCCTAGGTGAATTTGGAAAGAGAATCCTTTAAATCCGTGATTGTTGATTCCATAGAATCAACATCGGGAATGTTTTAGACCTTGAGGGACAACTCCTCCTTTTCTTTGAGAAGTTGTTCCTTTTCAGAAGAAAGTGTTTTGATATTCTTTTTTAAAGCAACAAATTTGGAAGAAATTTCGTGAAAACCTTCCTCCAATTGATCTCTAGGATGTTGGAGATCCTCATAAGATAAATGATTAAAAGAATTTGAAGAACTAGAGGAAGAGGAGTCGGAAGAGGATACCTCATGAAATTCCATTAGGCATTTTTTACCGTTGTCACTTGAGGAGGAGGAGGAGGAGGATGTGGAGCTATCACTCCATGTAGCCTTGAATGCCTTCTTCTTTTCCTTTTGCTTGGCCTTTTTCTTGTTGAGTGGACAATCGGGCTTGTAATGGCCTTTCTTGCCACACCCGTAACATGTTACCTCGGGCTCAGATTTTTCGTTGGGTTGAGCTTTGCGGGATTTCTTCTTCTTGTGCTTCTTCAGGAATTTGTGCATCTTGCGGGCAAGGTTCTCCATTTATGAATCGCCGATTGAAGAGGAAGACGATGAGGAGGAGGAGCATTCTTCTTTTTGAACTTTGAAGGCGACGTTCATTGGAGTTTTGATGAGGTTTCCTTCATTTTCAGCTTGCCTCCTCATGGTGATCTCGTAGGTCATGAGGGATCTGATGAGCTCTTCGACCGGCATGTTCTTGATGTCTTTTGCTTCTTGAATTGCCTTGACTTTCGGTGCCCATGTGCTTGGTAGGATCCAAAGGATCTTCTTGACCATTGTTTCTGCAGACACATCATCACCAAGAGACTTTCTCCCATTGCAAACATCAGTAAAACTTGTAAAAATTTCAGTAATATTTTCAGATGGATGCATGGTAATAGACTCAAAGTCTTGACGGTACATATCCAATCGAGTATCTTTGACTTTGTTGGTCCCCTCATGGGTAACCTCCAAAAGTTTCCAGATTTCATGAGAAGTGGTGCAAGTAGAAACTCGATTGAATTCATTACGATCAAGGCCGCAATGAAGAGCGTTCATGGCTTTGCCATCAAGCTCGAAATTTTTAATATCGGCTTGGGTCCATTTGGATTCATCGGGAGAAGAAAGAGAATAACCATGCATGACAATTCTATAAATAGGATAACCAATGCTTCTAAGAAAAGTGGTCATGCGGGTTTTCCAATAGGTATAGTCGGTTCCATCAAAGAATGGAGCACCACCCAAAGAATAGCCATCGGGGGCGAAAGAAGATGAAGCCATCACAAAGGATCTTGAATTTCAAACCGGTTAAGGTATTACTCAAATTTTTCCTCTGATACCAATTGTTGGGCGGAGATTGATGGCAAGAGGGGGGGTGAATTTCCTTTTAAAAATAATTAACAATTTAAAATCAAAGTAAAGGTGCAGCGGAAATAAAAGAGGCAAGACACAAAACTTGATAACGGAGTTCAGCTTAAACCAAATCCTACGTCTCCGCTCCCAACTCAACCGTTCAGATATTTACTACCGCTTGCTTTTTAATGGTTTTAGCACGAAACCCACTAGACTTTAAGGTAGTCTAGAACCTATTACAGCTTGCTTTTAATGGTTTAGAAAGAACCCACTTGCTTTAATGGTTTATCAAGAACCCACTAGCCTTCTTATAGGTGAAGGCTAGCTCACCTATGACTCAAGCCTTTTAAAGGGAAGGCTTGACTAACCTCTTCACACCTTGAAGGTGGTGTGAAAACCCAAAAGAAAGGGAAGATGAGAGAAAGAGGGGTTTGTAGGCACAAACCCAAATTGATGCTCAAATAATAATAAAACAAGAAAAATCGTAAGAGGAGAAGCCTTGGGCGCCAAAGGATTGATGAAGTTGATGAAGAGCACTCCCAAGATTCTATGGTGATGCTCCTTGGATGTGGAATTGAGTTGGGGCAAATGGGGATCTTTGAGGGAATGCACCGGAGGTTCTCCAAATAATGGAAAAATGTTCACGTGGGATACCTTGCGTTTCCGGGGCTTCCTAGTCATTTATTTATAGTGGGGGAACCCTCATATGACCTTTGGGGGTCTTCGGAGCCGTTGGAGAGGCCTTCGGAGCCGTTGGGAGTAACGTGGACAAGTCTGGTCAAAGCCCAACGACTAGTTTTACTGGCTCCACCGACTGACTGGTACAGTGCCACCGGTTGGCCGGTGCTTGGAAAAAAGGAGATCCTTCTGCCTAGGCACCACCGGCCGGCCGGTGAGGAGGCCACCGGTTGGCCTGTGCTGAGACAGTAGGTGACACTATTTGTCTGGGTTCCACCGGCTAGTCGATGATGGGACACCGGTTGTCCGGTGGTCTGGACAGAAGAGAAGCCTTCTATCAAGACTCCATCGGCTGGCCGGTGGCCATCCACTGGTTGGCCGGTGGACTGATTTTCAGTCCACTTTTGGTCCTTCTTGGCCCAATTCCTTGGCAACCTTTTTCCTATCAACAAAAACACTTAAAACAAGATTAGATAAATAAGAGAGTGATTGTGATCATGAAAATTAAACCACGAGGGGTACGAGAGGTACAACAGCCCTAAGTGAAGTGTGAAATGACATAGTTTGTGGAAAAATGCCCCATGTGCCAGTAGGTGAAGGCTGAGCACCGTGTTCCGGGCGGTATGTTGCAGCCCTTAGACATTCCCATGTGGAAGTGGGTTGACCTTTATTTAATGCCCTGACCCTAGGATCCAGGATCCAGTGCATTATTTTAATACATTGACATGATTAAAAGGAATCAAGTCCCAAAGGACCGATTAGTTTAGTATTCTTGGAAACAATATGCATACTTATGTTCGACATTAAAACCTGAAAAGAAAAACAACACTAATTTATTCCATTAGAAACATCCAAGCTTCCAAGATTATTCTTATAGGTTACTCATAACTATATTTTTCGTATCCTTGGAAAATGAAACATGAGATAGGGGTGAGCTCAGATGCTCAGAAAGAGTAATAAATACAATGGAATATAATATAAACATCAGGAATGGTGAATATTTGAAAACACATGCCTTAATGAATAATAAACATGAGAACTTTATGGAATAAATTTGAGCTGAGTAAATAATGCCAGAAAAAACATAGTCATGCATGTTTTACATGTCAAATAACAAATGAAATATCAATAGCTAATCTCAAAATGATGAAATTCATAATGCAGGACATTCTAAAACATTTTGTCAAGACCTCGGCCAAGACGTCTAAAAATGATTAAGGCCTCATCCAAAACTATATATCAAAAATTGGGAAAGGCCTCATCCAATTCCACATCTAATTGTCTCATAATACCTACTGATGCATCAAGGAGCTATAGAGGTCTTCACAAGTCACTTACTAAGTCCAATGCATTACTCATATGAAAAGGTTTAAACATAACATAAACATTCGTATTAAAACTAGCATACGAAATGTCAATAATTTATCCATAAACCATGAATGGTATAAAAATAACACATCCACAATGAAACATATCACAAAAACATCAATACAGTATGGAATATTTGTCTCATAATAAATGAACATCGATCATGAATAATATCTTATAAAGGATGTTATCGTGGTAGAAAATGACCAGTAAGAATCATGGAGATAAATATATTTTTTTATAAAAACATTTCAGAGTCTTACTATTTATCAAGAAGTTTTTTAAAATAGATTTTTGAATCAAAGTGTCCCATACCAATTTGAAACTTTTAAAAGCAAATTTCAATATTAAAACAAATATTTCCATATAAATAAAACCATAAAACCATTTTTAAAACATGGAAATTAATGAGATATATTTAGAAGATTTTTTTTAAATATTTAAAACAATATTTTAGTTAAAGAGTTCTTAACCAAATAAGAGACGCTTGGATACAAGTAATTGAGGAATAAGATTAATCAAAACATTATAATGTAATGATAATAAATGGATTCATGATATATTATATTAATGTACAATATATATACCAAATAAAAGTGAGTTGACACACATCAACAAAGAATACTCAATGGAATGTATGTTGAGATAAAATCCCTTATAAAGACCATATCCTTAGGTTAAGGATAAATAAATGAGATAATTATTTGTGAAAAATATAAATACACTGAATATTATTGGAATTTTAGTGTAAATAAATCATAGGACATTCACACATATTATTATAAAACAACACCAATGACTTGGATGTTTAACTCAATAAATGGAGATTGAGTTAAGATTTCTCTTATCAAGTTTATATCGATGGATTGAGAATATATCAATGGAGTGATTATATATATCAAAAGTATATCCATAGAAAGGGGAGAGGAAATTACTATTAAAATAATAAATAGTGATTCCACACATAATCATCAGGTAAAATAATCAATGAAGTATGTGTAAATCCCAATGAGTGGAAATTGAAATTTGAAATTTTCTTATCGATTTGGTAACTTATGAAACATACACCCCATGAAAAAAGGATCATACAATGGTGATGTAAATACCCATAAATTTTATTATATTACACAATGATTAAAATCATGGATAGTACATACTCCACACAACAAGAAATAGTGGCCAATATAGCATTAATCTCACATGAATAAAAAGTGAGATGAAAAAACCATACTTCGTTGTAATCAATCGATTCATATGAACAAAATATAATAACCACCAAATGAATCACAGAATACCATGAATATAAATAGAATCATGATAATATATATGAAATTTCAGTACAAAATACATCAAATGAAACAAATAAGTGGAGAATAATGGAAATTTCACGGAAATGAAAGTGAGATAATAAATCCCTTACCTCAAGTCCGACTTGTCTTGTATGTTCCTTATTTTTCCTGAATAATAAACTTATGTTAATTTATATTTGATTAAGAAAATATTTAAATTTTATTATTCTTTTTATATCTCTTATTACCTTGGTATGACAATTAGTTAATTTTTTGAGTTCATATTAGATATTTTATCAATGTTCGTAACTTGAGTTAAAAATGAACTTGTTATAATTATATTTTTTCCATGTGGTAAAAAGTAAATTATCTCTAAAATTATATAAATGATTGAGATATCATATATATTTTATATATCCAGTATATATATGTTTTTATAACAGTACATAACATTTGGAGATAAGAATTGAAATGCACCGTTCATGGAGACGGTAAGCAGTACGTACGCATGGATGTTACTTTTATTTCAATTTTGTATTTTAATGGAATTAAAAGATAACATTAAATAGTTATATATTATAATTCAATTATAATATAATATATAATATCATTAAATCCATACTTTATACGTCCCACACAAGTCATTAAGGAGTCATGTCACTTTGAGGGGGCGGTAACCCAAACATCCTCAAATGAAATTATCGTTTTTTTCCCATAATGGAAATCATAAAGGTAAGATATAAATGGAAAATACAGAAGAAAAAAGAAAAAGAAAAATAATAATATATATCATATATAAATACAGTGCCATATTAATGGACACCATGAGAGGTGGTTGGAGATAATCGAAGAATCATCAATTTATGATGCGTTAGTTTTCCAAACACAGAAACAATATGTTTTTCACCAATTAGATAGAGGTGTGTGTAAGTTTAGTTAGAATAATTCTCATAAAAACATCCTAGTAAATTGAGGATTCTGGTGTTGTTATAAAATAAAAGAGTAAAAATAATTTAGGTGTTTGGAGAAGTAAAATAAAACAAAATAAAACAAAATATTTTATGAGAAACCATTTCCTTTAATTTGGGTAAATTTCTTTGGTTTGAACCAAAAGGACTTCTTGAAGTGACTTATGCCTAAGTTAATGCTTCTAGTTTTAATATAGGGATATTGAGAGCTTATTTGGGCACGGGTTGGATGAGACATGGGGTTTGAGAGGTGTGTGGATTCGGTTAGAGGTGGTGTCCTTTTATAAGAGGGAGGTGGGGCTTGTTAGGAAAGTATGAAAATATTATTTTATTATATAGTGATTTTCGGTTTCTAAAGGTTAAAAACTAATTACGGTCGAAGATAAGATGACTCATAGTCGAAATAAAATCATCCAATAAGAATTGGATAAGTTTTGGATATTGGTTTTATATTAATAATCTTATTTATTTAAATCATTTATTAATGAGGTAAATACTACATCATTATTGTGTCATAAATAATTTAATTTATTTGATGTCTAAAAATTATAAAAAATACCATAATGTAGGAAATATTTTTATCTTTCCAATTAAAATTTATAGTTGAAATTATTACTTATATAAACCAATTTAAAAATTGAATTACTAAAATATATTTGTATATGTCATTTCTGCATTTACATTATGTTAATTAAAATAAAGTGTCATTATCATTAATAAGTGGCTCCATGGGGTCCCAAAATCAAGCCAAGGATTCCCATGGTCGTCCATTACTCATCCAATATGGTTAGGATATGTTTTAAGGTAATTTTGTATTATTATAATATTATTTTTACCTTTAATTAGCCTATTTACCGTTAACAACGGTAAATAAAAGACGAAAGTTACTATTTAGCAAAAATTATTTTTATCTTATTGAACAAAATTTTACTTAATAATAACAACCATGTATCTCATATTCTCAAAATTATATTCACATAAGCGGTAAAATTTCATTTAAATGAAAAATTCGGATTTGTAAGTACTACTTAGTGGTTTCACTATTCATCAAAAATCGATGTTTTTCAGAAAAATAGAAAAAATAACCCTAAGATATATTTGTTATTATTAATTAAAAAATGATGTCTATTATACCAAATTCAAAACATAAAATTTTTATAAATTAATTTAAAATTAATTTCTGTTGTCAAAACAAATAGCGTGTTTTTATGAAACAGTTACAATCAAAAGATTGGCACTTGTTTATGTATAATTTCAAAGTGAAATTAATTCCAATGACATAAATTGGTTTAAAGGGTAAAAATATAATCTGTTTACACATAATAACCAATTTAAAATATAATCTATACTTGTAACTAAATTATATTAAAAGACAATTTTGAATTGAGATACAGTATTTCTCACTATTCATAAAAAATGAATATTATTAGAAAAATACCAAAATTTCACCCAAAGTATATTTTGATGTCTTGATTCTAAAAAATAATTTTATTTTGTCCAATTTAATATGTAAAAGGGTCAAATATTGGATTTAAAAGGGGTTTCCATTAAAACGTGGTAAAAATGTTTTTTTTTGAAAAATATATTTTTATCTAAAAAATTGAATTTGTTCTTATAATATGTCTAAGAAACAAATAATACCTAAAATAAAATTATATGGAGTATATAAAATTTAAAATCAAGTTAATAATATTCATAATCACTTTTGAACGGTTAGTTTGGTAAGTCATGGTGCGCTCGAACTCGGTGTTGCGTGTAGCTCAAGCTATTGAATTTAAAAAAAATAACTTTTTATGAAATATTGGGGGGGTGTTACATTCTCCCCTCCTTCAATAAATTGTATCCTCGCAATTTGAAATTGTTCTACGAAAATAAAATGTTAAAAATAGAAAAATACCTTTGTGGAAAACCCACATTGGAAATTGGGTTAATAAAATTTAGTCTTAATAAGAGGGAAATGGAGATGAAAATGTCACCACCAAATTATGATATCGATTAGGAGAACATTGGTGGAAATTAGAGACACATAATTGGATGAAAAGTGTATATATTTATAGGGAGTGATTGATGTCATCAGTCACAAAAAAGTGTAAAATTGAGGGCCTCAAAGCCATCAGTCTATGACGATTTAAAATATCATCGGTTCAACAAAACCCAAAGCATTAGGATAAATTTTTTTTGCTTTTAAGATCCCTTCCCTAAAGTATAATATTTAATTTATTCATAGAATAAAAAATCAAATATATACTTGATAAGTATAATTTCATCCTTTATCTAATTCTTACCACAAACTCATCTTTCACACCAAATGATGAGTATTGAAGATGACTTGGTCACACCTGAAGCGCTAGAATAAACTTATAGAGAATCACATAATCCACAATGGATAAACTATATATTTCCCTTTTTTAAGAGATTAACCAAAACCAAAATGGATAGTAAAATAATAGATGATCCCAAAAGTATTATACTTTAGGGAAAGAAATACTAATATTAATTTCAAAAATTAAAACACCAATAACCAAAGTTCAATAAATACCATTCAATAAAAAATTGTGCATAAAATCATTAAATATAATCCAAACTATCATTGAAACCCAAAATAGAGAATAATTTGCTTACATAGTCTTCCACGTTAAATTTTATCTCCAAATAATATTGAATACTCTTAAAGTCACATACTTAAAAGTAATTAACCTATTCACATATTCTCTATGATAGGTCAATCGTTTCCATAAATGACCCCAATTGCTATAAATCCACAATATAAACATAGGTAAAAAACCCATTAATCTTCAAATAAAATCCCATTGTATTCTATTTTCCTTAGGCATATAGTATTCCCAATAGAGAGAACGTATTCCAAAATAACATTTATCTTTTAATCACCAAATCATTTTAGAATACTAAGGATATCCATTTGATAAGACATAAGATCCCAAATCAACTTATTATGGATCAATAAAATCATTTAACTAAAAAGTAATTAGTCACACTAACTAGGGACATCACATGGTCCAATGGTAGGTGATAAATCTGAATCGCACTATTGTTGTGGGTTCGATTCCCATAACATTGTCCGACGCGATGGGTTGTCACACGGTTTGCATGTTTTCCCTTTTCAAAAATATTATAATTTTATAAAATTCCCTAAAATGAGATAGATTCCTTAAAGTAAATATAAAATTATTTCATCACAAATGTTATCTCATACCTCACATTATCATCCTAAAGTTTAATAACTTTTAATTTCCTCAAACTCAATGATCATATAAAACCAAATGGTAATTTATAAATATATCTAGAATTGAAAAGATAATTATTTCTTAAATATAATTTTCACATGACAAACTACAGAGTTATAAATACAAGAGAAAAGTCTTCCAAAGTAATCCCATCAACAAAAAGAGCACTAATACTTTTTTAACATTTCTCCATCCATTTATTTCAACATAACTTCTTCCATGACCAAGAGGATATCCTATAGAATTAGGAATTCACTCAGTTAAAGGCCAGGTCCCCTATATTTACGGAAAATGACTATATATTGATTCTTGGGACCATTTTTATTTTCTTCCATAGTACTCTTCATTTTTTCTCAACAATTATTTACATTATGTCCATATTTCCCACACATAAAGCATTTCATTATTCCATTAAGAAATTTCCTAGGTGTCTCCTTCCATATTTCCAGCATGATGGAAAATGAGCTCTATTTTCTCCATGGTCTTCACTACTGGAGCTCTTACCATTCACCGCATTTCTCTTCTTTTTTGAGTCTGGGTGTTGGTTAATATATATGTTGTTGATCATATTTTTTAAAAACTAATTCCGCATGAACACAATATCTTTTAAGCCTATCAAAATTCCATTTCGTTTCTCATTTCCACCACAGTACCCACAGTGTACATCATCTTCAATGTTACTATGACTTCTTTGGAATCCAACCATTGACTAACACAAGAAAGTGTAATGTGAGTCATAAAATCATTTAGAAAATATCATAACACCGTATTTCTAATCTAAAATACCTTAGTATTAACAAATGTTATTTATTCTCATCTTATATTAAAATCCTTCAAATCAGTTTGTAAAGAAAATGGTAATTATCCTAAGCATATCCCTTAGGAGTGTCGTAACCAAGAGTACATCAAGGCCCGTTGTCATGTACCAGGATAACCCGGGTCAAGCTCAGAACTCCTTGTCAAAGTTTCCACTCCTAGGTACATATGTGTGGGAGCCACCTCTACCTGCTGGTATCCAGACAGGGATGTATTTCTTAGAAAATACAAAAAAACTCTACATTACCAAAATTCTACGATGTTATTCAATATTAATCCTCAAAGTATATCATAGGGTAGTGTTATCTCATCAGATTTTATCTAAATCTTGTTTCCATGGTTTGTACTAGGCTTCCTTTCATACCAACTATAACACCCCAACCCCATAATCCCGGAGCCGATGCATTATTGAAATACATTGACATGATTAGAAGGAATAATGTCCCTACAGACTGATTAGTTTATTAGTATTGGAAACAATATGCATACAAAAGTGCAACATTACAACTTGAAAAGAAATACAACACTGATTTATTCCATTAGAAACATCTAGGATTCCAAGATTATTCCTGTAAGTCACTCATAACTAACTTCATCATATCCTGGGAAAATGAAACATGAGAATGGGGTGGGCTCAGATGCTCATTATGATTAAGAAATACTATGGAAGATAACATAAACATTAGGCATGGTGAATAGTTGAAAACACATTCCTTAATGAATAATCAAGATGAACACATTAGGGCAGGAATATGAACAGATTCAATAATTCCATAATAAAACATAGCCATGGTTGTTCTAATAGTCGAATAACGACATGAAATATAAATAGAAAATCTCATAATGATGTAATTCATAATTCAAGACATTATGAAACATTTTGTCATGGCCTCATCCAAGACGTCTAAATATTATTAAGGCCTCAGCCAAAACCAAATATCAAAAATTGGGAAAGCCCTCGACCAATTCGACGTCTAATTTTCTCATGAGTCCTACCAATTCATTGAGGAGCTATAGAGAGCTACACCCATCACTTACTAAGTATAATGCATTCCTCATATGAAAAGTTTTAAACATAATATAAACATTCGTATTAAAACTAGCATTCAAAATGTCAATACTTTATCAATAAACCAGGAATGGTATAAAAATAACACATCCACGGTCAAAAAAATCAGAAAACCTTCAATACTGTATGGAATAATTGTATCAAAATAAATCAATTTCGATAAATAATAATATCTTGTAAAGTATGTTGACATAGTTGAAAATGATCAGTAAAAATCTTTGAGAGAAATATCATTTTTTATAAAAACATTTAAATGTATCACTATTTATCAAGAAGCTGTTTTAAAATAGATTTTGGAATAAAGGTTTCCCATACAACTTTGAAACATTTAATAGAAAATTTCAATTTTAAAACATTAATTTACATATAAATAAAACCCTAAAACCATTTTTAAAACATGTACATTAATGAGAAATTTTTAGAAGAAATTTTTTTTAAAACATTTAAAACAATATTTTAGTTAAAGAGTTATTAACCAAATAAAAGATGATTGGATACAAGTAATTGAGAAATAACATTAATCATAACATTATATGTCATGAGAATAAAGGGATTCATGATATAATATGTTAATGTACAGTATATATACCAAACAAAAGTGACTTCACACACAACAACAAAGAAGACTCAATGGAATGTATGTTGATATGAAATCCCTTCTATAGACCATATACTTAGGTTAAAGACAAATAAATGACATTATTATGTGTGAAAAATATAAATACACTCAGTATTATTGGATATTTTGTGTAAATAAATCATAGGACATTCACGCATATTCCTGTAAAAACAACACCAATGACATGGATGTTTAACTCAATGAATGGAGATTGAGTTAAAATTGCTCTTATAAAGTTCATATTGATGAATTGAGAATTTAACAATAGATTTACTATGTGTACAAAAAGTATATGCACATAAAGGGGTGTGAAAATTACAATAAAAATAATAAACAGTGATTCCACACATAATCATGGAGTAAAATAATCAATGAAGTATGTGTAAAGCCAAATGAGTTGAAATTGAAATTTGAAATTCCCTTACCTATTTGGTAACTTACGAAACACACCACCCATGAAAGAACGATCAAAAAATGGTGATTTAAATACCCATAAATTTAATTATATTACAAAATAAATACAATCATGTACAGTACATACAACACACAAAAGGAAATAGTGGCCAATATAGCATGAATCTCACATGAATAAAAAGTGAGACGAAAAACCATTACTTCATTGTAATCAATCGAGTCATATAAAAAAAAGTTAATAAACACAAAATGAATCATATAATAAAATGAATATAAATATAATAATTATAATATATTTCAAATTTCCGCACAAAATACACCAAATGCAACAAATAAGTGGCGAACAATGGAAAAATCACGGAATTGAAAGTGAGATAAGAAATCCCTTACCTCAAGTCTGACTTGTCTTTTATATTCCTTGTTTTCCCTGAATAATAAACCTAAGTTAATTTCTAATTGATTAAGAAAATTTTTAAAGTTTATTATTCCTTTTATATCACTTATTACTGTGCTATAACAATTAGTTAACTATTTGAGTTCATATTGGATATTTTATCGATGTTCGGAACTTGAGTAAAAAATGAATGTGTTATAATTATAATTTTTCCATGTGGAAAAAAGTACATTATCTCTAGAATGATATAAATTATTTATATATCATATATATATATTATATATCCAGTATATATATTTATTTATAACAGTAAATAACATTTGGAGATAAGAAATGAAATGCACCATTCAAGGAGACAGTAAGTCGTATATACTCATGGACGCTACTTTCATTTCTATTTTGTATTTTAATGGAATTAAAACATAATGTTACATAGGTATATTATAATTCCATTATAATATAATATATTATATTATTAACTCCATACTTTATATATCCCACACAAGTCATTAACGAGTCATATCACTTTGAGGGGCTGCAGTCCGCACTTCCTCAAATGAAATTATTGTGTTTTACCCATTAATGGAAACCATAAAGGTATGATATAAATGTAAAATACAGAATAAAAATGAAAATAAAATAAACATAATATATATCATATATAAATATAGTGCTATGTTAATTTCCACCATGGGAGGCGGTGGGAGATAATCGAACAATCATCATTTTGTGAGGCGTTAGTTTGCCACCCACAACAATAGTATGTTCTTCGTCCATTAGATGGAGGTGTGTGTAAGTTTAGTTCTAATAATTCTCATAACAACATAAAAGTTTAATGAGGATAGTGGTGTTATTATAAAAAAATTAATAAAAATAGTTTAGGGGGTTGGAGAAGTATAATAAAACAAAATAAAAATAATAATTTAAGAGAAATCGTTACAATAATTTTGGGTAACTTATTTTGGTTTGAACCAAAACAACTTCTTGAAGTGAATTATACATAAGATAGTGCTTCTAGGTGTAAGATAGGGATATTGAGAGATTATTTTGGTAGGGGATGGATGAGAAAAGGGTCTTGAGAGGTGTGTGGAATGGGTTCGAAGTGGTGTCCTTTTATAAGGGTGAGGAGGGGATCATTAGGAAAGTGTGAAAATATTATTTTATTATATAGTGATATTTGGTTTCTACAAGTCCAAAACTAATTAACGTCAAATTTAAGATGACTCATGGTCGAAGTAAAATCATCCAATTAGAATTGGACAGGTTTTTGATATTGGTTTAATATTAATAATATAATTTATTTAAATCTTTTATTAATAAGGTAAATACTACATCATTATTGTGTCATAAATACATTAATTTATTTGATGTCTAAAAATTATAAAAATCTATAATAATATAGGAAATATTTTTATCTTTACAATGAATATTTATAGTCAAAATGATGACTTATATAACCACATGTAAAAATTTATTTACTAAAATGTATTTGATTAGATCATTTTTTTCATTTACATTATGTTAATTAATATAAAGTGTCATTTTCATTCATAAGTGGCTCCATGGGGTCCAAAAATCGACCCATGGATGCTCATGGTCGGAAATGACTCATAAAATAAGGTTAAGATAAGTGTTAAGGTAATTTTGTATTATTATAATATTCTTTTTGCCTTGAATTATCCAATTTACCTTTAACCGCGGTAAATAATAGTCAAAAGTTACTATTCCAAAAAATTATTTCCATCTTATTGAACCAAATTTTACTTACTAATAAAAACCATGTATCTTGGATTTTATAAATTCAATTCATAGAAGTGGTAAAATTTCATTTAAATGAAAAAGTGTGATTTTTAACTACTACTTAGTGGTTTAACTATTCATCAAAAATTTATGTTTTTTAGAAAAATACAAAAAACACAGCCTAAGATTTATTTGATATTATTAATTCAAAAATGATGTCTATTTTACCAAATTGAAATCATATAATTTGTATTAATTAATTTAAAATTAATTCCCATTGTGAAAACAAATAGAGTGATTTTAAGAAACAATAACTATCATAAGATTGACACTTGTTTATGTCAATTTTCAAAGTGAAATTAATTCCAATGACCAAACTTGGATTAATGGGTGAAAATATAATATAATTACACTAAAAAACCAATTTAAAATATAATATAACCTTATAAATAAGTTTGGTTAAAAGGCAGTTTTGAATTAAAATACATTATTTCTCAATATTCATAAGAAAATAAATATTATTAGAAAAATATCAAAATTTCATCCAAAGTAAATTTTTATGTCCCAATTTTAAATTAGAATTTTATTTAGTCAAATTTAATATTTAAAAGTTTCAAATATTGGATTTAAGACGGATTCACCATTAAAATGTGGTAAAATTGATTTTTTTTGAACAATACTTTTTTTATTTGTAAAATTGAATGTGTTCTTATAATATGTCTAATAAAAAAATAAGACATAAGTTAAAATTATATGGATTATATAAAATTAAATATTTATTTAATATTATTCATAACTGCTTCTGAATGGCTAGTTAGGTAAGTCGTAGTGCGAACGAACTCGGTGTTGTGTGTAGAAAAAGCTATTGAATTTAAAGAAAATAAAGTACTATGATATCTTGGGGTGTTACAATTTAAATGGAGTTTTTCATAGGAATGCCTAGGGTTATGGGAGGTTGTGATTCCATCTACATTATAGTGGATCGACTGATGAAATCTGATCACTTCTTAGCGGATAAGGAATTGAGAATTGTGATTCCTTAGCACAAAAGATTGTGGGGGATGTTGTGCGGCTGCACAGAGTTCTGAGAACTATCATTTTGGATTAGGATAAACACTTTTCTACATGATTCTAGAAGGAAATAAAAAGTGATTTTGGCACCCAGTTATACCTTAGCACTGCATTCCACCCCCAAACTGAGGAGAATATAGAGAGGACCATCCATATGTTTGAGGATATGTTGAGAGCATGTGTTTTAGACATTGAAGGATCATGGGTATGATACATTCCACTATTTTAGTATGTATAAAAGAATAGCTATCTCTCTACCATTAGAATGGATCCATTTGAATCCTTGTAAAGATGATCGTGCCATTCACATGTGTGCTGGAAATAGGTTGGGGAGGCATGTTTTCCTGGTCCGAAGGTGGTGCAGAGCATGATGGAGAAGGTTCTGCTTGGGTGTGGGAGGTTGAAGGTGGCACTGGACTGGCAGAAGTCATATATCAATTAGAGGAGGAGAACCTAGGAGTTCAAGTATGGGGACCACATGTTATAAAAGGCCTCCCCTCAGTGTGGGAAACTGAGGTATGGGAAGGGGGTAACTTTCTACAAGGTTCGTCAGACCCATTTAGGTGATAACATGAGTCGACGAGGTGGTGTATCAGCATGCACTAACACCTCCTCTATAGTGGGTCCACGAAGTCGTCGATGTTTCTCAGCTCCATTAGTATCTACATTATGACTTGCACATCCTCAACTGAAGAGGGTTTGATATTGAGGATGATACGACGTTCATGGAGTGACCAGTATGGTTCGAGTACCATTAAGAAAAAGTGATATATGGACGAACCATTCCCTTGGTTCATGTGCTATGGAGACATGGTGGCCTTGAGGAGTGTACCTGGTAATGGGAGGCACAGATGCATTCCCAATAACTGGATCAATTTTGAGTTATTTTGTATTATTCTGTACTTAGATATGATGTAATTATTTACCATGTTAACTATGAGATGGGTTGTTTTCCATATTCTCTGAATGTGACTGAAAGTCACAGATATGTGGTGGGGGGGGGGGGAGGACTTGGTCCCTAATCAAGAAGCATGAAGGTGGATGTGATTAAACGTATGTGGGTGAGCTAGTATAACCCAAAGAAGCTAGCATCTTGACATGATAAAAGGGACTCCATATTCCCTATTTTTGGAAGGTGTGACCTTATAAGTTTGTGTGGCCACATAATGGAGGCGAGTAGTAGTGCTTCTACAGTTGATCAGTATGAGGGAGAGGTGTTCCCATAGGTTAGGGATGTTTAGTCATGAGAGGTATCTTATGGATGGTTGTTCTGACCTCTTTTTTTCCTGTTGGTTTCAAATTATCTAGGACGTGAATAGTTTGAGAGGTACCTAATGTAATAACATAGTTTTACAGAGCCCTTCCTTTTTTAAAATATAGTTTTTGTAGTGTTCTTCAGGGTCATGTGGATTCTTTCCTAGGATATTAACAAATACTCAATTCCACCAAATGGTTCCATCGCAATGGTAGCACCATCACGGTTGCACCATCACGGTTTCACCGTAATGGTCACACCGTCACAGTTGCAGACTGAAACGGTGGCACTACATACGGTGTCTTGCCGAACCAGTGACACTATTACTGTGTTCCAAAGAGCGGTGTCCCACCCTTTTCCAAAAAAATTTCTAGTTTCCCGAGTTTTTCCTATTTCTCCCATGTAACCTATCTTTTTACGTAAATCTGTTTTAATACCATTTTAAAATCCTTTTAATGATAGTAAATGATGTTTTAAACCCCCTGAGTAAGGAGACCCATTAGTTACCAAAACATTTTTCCTTTTTTGTTGGTGTCACACCTTTCCCCATGCTTTCTAGATTCACCCTTTTTATATTGGTTTTCTCTATTTAAAAAATGTATATTAACTCACAGTCATTATCTCCTCCATCTCCAAAGAGAATTATTAAGTAAACATTATCCCCGACATTTGAAACTACCCAACCGGGTGGTGAAGCCATGATCCAACTTCATGTACCTTGAAGTCTTCTCCCTGATTTTAGGATCTAGTCTCTTCTTAAGCCGATGTCCTCTCGTCTTAATTTATTTCTATTTTCTAAGAAAACCTAGAGACTTACTCTGAAGATGAATCGTGCACCCGTGCTGGAGCCCTTCTCGCTCAACCTTGAAGTCCTCAAGTTTATTTTCCCATAAGTCACGCATCCTCAGTTCTTGACATGAGGATAAAACTATGATCCATTATCATCCATGTATGGGTTCTTCCTTAGTCTCTATTTGATGTGCGTCATGCGAGGTGGGTGTGATAATGATTCTCTTTGGACATGGATGAAACAAAACCTTAATAACGATAATAAACATACTTTTAAAAAATGAAGGGATAAGAATGATGATGATTTTCTTATCTTATACCTTGTTTTTATGTAGTGAATTTTATGTGATTATGCCCACTAAAAATCATGGCTATCGGTGGTCCCATATTGTGCACTAATAAACACCAGTTATATGGTTAATCCAATGATTGGGTGGCTGCAACATATAATCGGGTTAATCATGTAAAATTAGTTTATTAAATGGATTCTTGATTAATAAGAATACCTATTTGATTACCCTAGTTAGCCAAAAAATAAATAAGTATGTTAAGAAATGGTGATGGCTCAATTTGAATGCATCCTTGCTCCATTTTTGTGGTATTCATGGTTGGTCTCTTGGATTCTTGTGGGGTGACATAGAAGGGGATGTGATCTCCTATTGTCCAGTTGTTGGTTTATAATATTTTGAGGTCATGTAGAGCATGCACATTAGGGCTTGGATTGTTTCTTGTACATCAAGGGATCTCATAGATACCTTCTGTTTATGTGACTATAGAATAGAACCTGGTGTGAATGCTTCAAATCCCACATGGCCATTTTTCCTTCAGTGTTTTTTTCTTACTATTGTACCTGCTAGTTTCCAGGTAGTAGTGAATAGTTTCAAATAGAAATAAATGATCAGGGAAATGATCACAGGTACAACGGGGGAATTGTTTTCTAGGAATGGATTGTGTTCTCATTTGGTCTATGGTGTATATTTTCATGTAGAGATAGAAGCAAGAGTGTTTGAGTATGGGATGGTTTTCTGCTTGGTGACCCTTAGGTTGGGATGAGTTCATTTTTACCTATATTTATAACATTTGGTTCTTGTGTTTCTTATACTCACCCACCCATGTTGAGCACATCATGCCAAACACCCCATCTTAGGGGGAAGTGTGTTTTTTTCAACATGTATATGAATGGATGGTTATTAACTTAGTTATGCTCCTTCTCCCAGGTATACCAAGACATTTCGGTCAGGTTGTGATGACATAAGGTTCATTATGGCCCGAGACTCCTCAGATAGGGTATGTTGTGGTGATTGGACCAGGTGTGTACAAGAATGATTGCTTCCCATGTGTCTTTGGGATGAGGATGAGGTTACATCAGGCGTGGAAGTGGTTGTTCGTGCCCATGTGTCTTCAGGAGTGGTAGTTTTAGTTTTGGCCAAGGTGTCTTCAAGCGTAGCAGTGGTTGTTGTGGCCTAGGTGTCTACGGGTGTGGTTATGGGTGGTTATGGTGGCTCAGGTGTCTGTGGGTGGGATGCATGGTTGTGGTGGCCCGTAAGGATGTTGTTGGGGTGGTAGTGGGACTATAGTGGAACCAGTGTGGGAGGTCTAACGCATAGGATTTCCTAAATAACCAGTGGGAAAGCATAGCAAGGTACCCAGATATCGATGTGTTTTTATTATTACATATATGAATTTCATTATTTGGGGAGTGTACCTTGGGGAGGCTGGGTGGATAGTTTCCTTTCTAAGTGCCGTGGTTACCTATTTTCTCACGGGGCATTAGAATGTCTCCCCACTTGTGCACGAGAGCTTTTGGTTTTACCTGCTGAGTATACCTGTATACTCTGCCTACATATATAAATTTTCTTTTAGGTTTCCATGAGGATATTGAGCACCATGCTGGATCTTAAAAGCTCGAGATTAGGGAGTTTTCATTACTTATTTTAATTACTTTGGTACTTGTCAATAGATTTTTCTTGTTCCTTGAATCATTTTATTTTTAAAATACATATTGGATTGGATTTATTGCTTTACTTTTACTTTAAATTTTTGGAGTTTTTTGGGATTTTCCATCTTATCTCCAAATCTTATAAAATAAAAAGGGAAATTCCTTCTATTTTATGTGATATTCCTAGTCACCACTATAGGGACTATTGAAGTAATGACTCATGGGTCATTATCTCTCCTACAACATGAAAAAGGAAGCGTCTTGTAGTTTGCAATCCCTTTCCTCATCTGGATGATGGTAGGTCATGAAAATCACTTAGACAGAAACATAAATTCCTCTTTTTCCTGACCAACCCACTAAAACCACTCAATTTATATTATTAGAGATGAGAGTTACCCATTAATACCACCTCTAATAAGACATGGTTTTGAGACATAGACAAAGGGTATCTACAAAAATTATGAGAGGAATTTTGCCCTTAATTCCTTATAAAATAAAACCAACCCCAAATCAACTATGTATAAATGAACAAAAGAGTTTACATTTTCCAATAAAAAACTAGAAATTCAAGAATTAATCATTATGAAAGAAATTTTATTACAATAAAATGCTCATAAATCTACACTCTAGATCTCTAAACAAAAACATCTTCATTCTCCATTTCTCTATCATGAAGAAAATCTTAAAACAATATTTACGTATAATAAATTAAGAGTTATTAGTAATATAACATTCCAATGGAAATCAATAACAATGTGAAATAAATGTTTTGGGTCTATAATGTGTTCAAACAACTGTGTATGGATCTCTAGATAAAAGATAATGTTCAAAACTATATTCAAAATAAAATGGGTTGAATTATATATTAACTAAAATAATTTCTAATGGACATTTCTGATAACAAATAAACAATAAAATAATGGGAAACATCTGAAATCTAAGTAAACAATAACTTCTAACAATTAATTCATTCCATACGTTAATTTATATTTCTACCAATAGATTTCTATTAAGAATCATAGAAAATAACAATAATAATAACATAATAATGAAATATTCTTAGAAAATTACAACATATCTTACATGCCCATTAAGATATCATTAAAAAAATTATATTCATATTTAGGTAAAAAAACCTCACCAATAGATAAATAATCCAATAAATAATAGATGAATTATATAAATATAATATGTCACTATTCCATATAGTTATCATGCCATCATACCAAAACCACATAACTATATCAATAGTGATAACTAAAATATATTATAACATTCCCACATTATACATAAAATGATCTAGTAATGGTTTTCCCATATATTTATGAAATCATACTATCTATATATAACTTCTTGAAAATATCATTTGGTGCATTAAATCATATAGATATAATTATTATTGAGTTATTTATTTCATATTTAGTTTTCCTATCATAATATGTCCCTCATTTTTTAAAAACCATCCTCATATACTAAATGCATTACATCCTATTATAATTTAGGTTCATCATTAATATTAACTGTATAATGAACAACCTATTAAATTATTTTATATTTATGATTATTATCATAAATTGAACCCTCATATTTTTACAACATCTGAATTTAATACTATCATAACATCATATTAAATGACTATTAATGTTTATTCAAATTAAATATTAATGTAATTAATCATAATTGTATACCAACACTAAAAAATGACAATTATAATCAGCCAACTAAATTTACAATTCCTAAAGAAAAAAAAAGAATACCTATAGAAACAAAACATCAAAAACACACTTATTTAGCTAAAAACTCATAGAGTATCAACCCTACAATCATTCACCCAAGAAATACTGGCTGTGAAAACATTATCTTTAATTATAAAACCAAAAATCATAACTCTATACTATAATATCAGTATACTCATCATCCAACCATAACTACAATTGTCACGCTAAAAACCCACTAGACCATTATCCCTAAAGGACATCTAGATTCTCACTAAACTATATAGGTATCTTGTCATCATCATATAGGAAGGAGGGATATATAAGGGAATGCCAAATAATAAGAGAGAGAAAAAGACCCTTTATCCAATCTAAAAGGTTAAACATAGCTATATAAATCCTAAAAGATAAGAACTATAAATATTATCATATATCATCTATAAACCCTCCCTCACAATGGAAGATTACAAGAGTAGTAAATTTATATAAACCTCAGTCAAAGCATTTTTCCATAACAACTGAATACAACCACACATAAAAATAACTGATATTAATTATAAGCTCACAACCCATTCATAATTCCTTTTCCAAGTCACTTCACCATATTAACTATATTTTTATATTTATATTTTTATCTTTATTACCATATCCCAAATACATCACATCCCAAGATATTAATATCAATACTGATTATATTGAATTTAAATTCATCAACTATATAATGCATAATTAATGCGGGTGATAAATTCCATTATTTATATTTCATTTCTGATTTCTTACCAATTTAGGTTTCTTAAAAACAATATTTAAATATGGTTCACAAAAATAAATTAACAAGGTAGTAATGATATAAAAATTAAACCAATAAAGGGAGGGATCCCCAATTTGTTGTATAATTAGTCCCAAGAAAAAAAAGATAAACTATATGACACCCACATTCATTAAAATATATCCAACAACACCATGATAGATAATAGTGAGTATCAAATGTAATATAAGAAAACATATAACCACTTAATATATATTAACTCAATAAAATTGACGCAGGGTAATAGTATGTTAATTAAATCAAAAATATAATAACATATGATCCCCCAGACCAATCCTTGTTTATATAACACAAAGATAGATAAATAAGATGTATTGTCTGAATTTATTTCCAGTTTTTGTTGTTTATTAACGGATGAAGTGATATAATTATTCATTGCATAAAAGGATAATGGGTTCTGGGTTTTAATCAAATAGAATATATTATTTACAAATCATTAATGTGAAGTGTAAAATGGAGGGGTTTGATAAAAACTGTAATATTTTTATGTGTGAAGAAAAAAATTAATGCGATATATTTTCAGAAAAATTATATTATAAGATTCTATATTATGAAAAAAATTTATTTTAGAATATATATTAAATCATAGAGGTATTATACCCCAATGAATCCATGAAACACCATGAAAATAGAATTGAATAAGAGAAAAAATTAATCAAGAAGAATATTCTATAAAACAATAACATCACACTCTATTTCAAAACATCAACCATATTATGTTGAAACTAATAATCAACAATGATGAAAACATTATAGATTCTGTAATTTAAAAAATGTAGGTAATTAGATATGGGGATAACCATTAATTGATAAAGGATTAAAAACCATGAATTTTGAATTTGTTTAATAAAAAAGTTAGTATAATAACACATGAATATATTCCTTGGAATAAAATAGGGTTTGATTGAAGGAATATAGATAAACAAAGAAGAAATATCTATTATGGACCCATATTTCCATGTTGAAGGATTTTTTCATTTTTTGAATTCCAGACACTTGTACTTTTAGAAGTTCAACAAGTTAAATTTAAATAATCATACCAACTAAGATAATTAACTAATAGGTATATGAATGGTATTTTTTTGTATTTACATGTAGGCTAACTCGACATGGAATAGTTGTCCCTATGGGGGATTGATAATAATACATTACTTATATAGATATAATCGTATTGAGTTCATGATAATTCTAATGAATTATGAATTTGAATTAGAATAGAGCCTAAAATGAGGAATATGTGATGGTGGAGGAATATGTGACTTGGGTGTTACCTTATGAGTATTTGAATTTATTTCAAATTCTGGATCCTATGTTTAAGCCATAATGGGTGGAATTTTATTTCTTTGTTTAATTTAATTTTAATTAATTCATCCCCCCCCGAAATTTTAATCTATCCCCACCTTCATAAATGGGTGGAGGATACCTGTAGTTTATGTTACCATCATGGAAGGGAGGAGGTGACAGAGCTTATTTGGATAGGCGATAAGTGTAATATTGGTATTTTTTGTACATGGAATGTGGAATATTACTGACACTTTTAAGATTCACCAAAAAGTATTAAGAATTTTTTTATTCTCACAATGTACATGAATAATTTTTATATAATATTGTTTTTGTTGGATGTGAATCTAGATGGGATATGACGCATAGATCAGTTGGTCTCAGTATTCTTTAGACATCAAAGGGAGTTTACTATGATTAAACCTCATGTTTGTTAGTTGTGGTTGTGCATTCTTAGATAGAGGAAGAGAGGTCCGAAAATGGTGGTGTATTCTTGGATGGGGTTGGTTGATGCCAACATAAATAGAGTGGGACTGGAATCATATGTGTCTGGTCAGTATTTAATGGGAAGGCATGTGCGTTCCCTCTCGTACCAATGATTTTAGGGATAAATAACAAGGTTTCTCTAATATAACATCCCATAATTTTCTTAAATAGACATTTCATATTTTTATATGAATAATAATATAATCCAAATCATAACTATAAATTTTTAGAGTGTTTGGATTCTAGATATATAATATTTTTATTTTATTAAATATATTCAACACCTCCCATTAAGATCATCCAATTTTTTACTCTTCATAAGAATACATGTTAAAAAAAGTCTTCATATACTAGGGAAATGTAACATAATAAAAGGATGAGATCATATGCTTAGTTTGGGTAAAAAAGGTAGATATAAAACCTGGGATAAGGATATAAAAACATAAAAATACCTTTTGAAAAAAAACACTATATATAATATATTATATTCCTGATTCCTGGAATATATTTTGGATGTTCATAAGATATAAATATTAAAGGAACATGAGCCATGGGAAAATTGTAATGGCATAAAACATGGATGTATGGAAAACAAAAAAACATATAACCATGTGAACATGTATAAATAGAGAAAAGATCATTTGTTTTATTAAGGACATGAAATAATTCTCATGTATAAACTTAGGTACAAGAAACTAGATCCACTCAAAATCTTATGGACATGAATTCTAGGTCCACCCCTAAACTTATGGACATTAAAACCATGTCCAAGTAGAAAATTGTGAACATGGATTCAGGTTCACCCATAACATATTTACATTATGAGTTACCCATATTTACCCAATGAATTGGGGGGAGATATAAGCATCACTTGTCATTTAATGAAAATCAATCACACATGTTCCACAAGATCAAAAAACATGCATACTCATAGAACTCATGAAAATACATTGATTCCATCAAAGTATTACTTATTGATAAAGGAGAATGAATATCATCATCATCTTTTCATCATAAACATAATTCAACCATAATATAGTAGGTATATTATCCTTGATTAATATCCCTAGTAAATAAATAATAACATCAAATAATGTTTCTTTATAGAGAATATAATTTTGATGGATTACATGAAAAAATCAAGATGAAAACAGTTCAAATTTTGAATTTTTTTAAATGCTGCCAAATTTAAAAAGAAAACATTATCATTAAAAACAACCATTTAATCTTGTAAAAGAATATTCAAAGAAGTATGGAATAATTAAAATGGTCAAATATGTGGATTAATTATTAGTTAAAAAATTTTCCTTTCATATTTTTGTTCGAAAAGTAACAAAGTGACTTTTTTAGGAAACACCAAAAATATTATTCTCAACCCGCATAAAAAATTAAAAATTAGTAAAAATGAAATAAAATAATTGAAGGAGAATATGAAAAGCCTTTAATTTTTTTTTTTAAACGTGGAAATTTAAGATAAATATTCCCTATCCTAGTCTTGAACATAATCAATCATGAATAATGATGAGATTATGAATTAAACCATTAACAAAATCTAATTAGTTGAATCATATTACCCATGAAATAAAGATAATTATAAGGATATAAAAATGAAATTATCATTGGGATAATAATTCTATATTTTATTCTTTGTTAGTATATACACCACACAAAAGAAATGTGTTGTGTATAAGGAATGTGTTACACCAAAACAAATGTGAGGAAAAAATTCCTTACCTCAATTCACAAATTTAGTTTTTCAAATTGAAACCCACTATATAATAAATAATAATTTTTTATACATGTATTACCTAATAATATATCTATCATATGTTTTTTAAATTTTTTATATGATCTTATTATCTATTAATTAATAAAATATTTTTAAAATTACTCTTCTGGGTGATAACTACATCATTTTACAAGAATGTTTTGGGTTGGTAGTCCAAATCCATATATATTTATTATGGACCCATAATTCAATTAATGTAAATCATGGTTTAAGAATCATATTTTTTCATTATATATATATATACTCATTCATAAAAGTTAACGATAGAAAAATGATTTACACCATTAATGGTGATAGTATGTCATACATACACAGGAATGTTGGTTCCATATTTCATCTAATGGAATGAAATAAAGGTAAACAACACTGCACCATTATTGAAAAATTGTTTTTTATTTATATCATATATGTAAAAAAATCTTTATTATCATCCATTGGTAATATATTAAAAATTATTCAAATCGCATAGCAGAGATAATAGTTCATACGTACGCATGAGCGACATTATCTTTTCTCAATATATTAGATGTTGATATAGTTGATTATAATTTTATCATTTAAAATTTATAATGGTATTTTAAATATCATATACAATCAATAATAACATCATAATACCCATCCATATAATATGGTCATGAAAAAATAATTGTATTGTTATGTCGAAATGTTAAGCCTTACATATGCATGAGCAATACTTTCACTTATTGTTTAATGGGAAAGAGGGTGTAAAATTATTTTTCATAATCATTATAATATTTTATAATATTTATGATAATGAAGTTATTATTTTATTATTTTAATAAAAGGTTTATAGGGTATAATAATGTCTGTAAAAAAATTTGATCGGTCAGAGTGATTACCTCTTATCTGAAATTTCTCATTTTGATCTCCAAAAAAGTTCTCTAGGGGTGGTATTTTGAAAAGAACAACACCAATAGAATATTTAGAGGGTATTTTTTAGTGAAATTTCTAGGGTATTTTCTGATAAATACAGATCAATGTGGTGTAAATAATTATGGGTGATGGTGTCACTTTTTAATTGAGGTGAGGGACACTTTTGAAATATCTCTATTGATTAAATTATAATAGATTCAATTTCATTCCAAAATCTGAAAAATGGACTTGGATTAGAGGATAAGATAATTTAATGTTGTGATATCATCAAATAATTTATTTTATACAATTTTGGTATTATTTTAACCTTATCATTTTGATTATCCCTTATTTATAATTTTTTAGTTTTACCTATGGTTACACATTTTTCAATACTAAAATACTATAATATGTACTTATTTGATATAAATTATTCTATAAATGAACAATTTATTAAAATTTGAACCATATCTAATAAATTTGTTTTTTATGAATTTTTTTAATTTAATAAAATTCTATTTTGATAAAATATCATTAATTTAATCTTTCTTATAATTCATTACATTGACTTTCAAAAAATAAAGAAATCAATGTAATATATTAGATCATTTAACATGCCCTAATATTCTATACACATATATAAAATTCTCCGATCACTATAATTAAATCAAATTATACTTAATTTATTATTTTTAATATCCATTATTTGATTGTCTCAATAATTTAATAATTACAATATATATCTTTTATAATTATTTAAAATACACATTATTAAATAAAAATTCAAAAAAAATATGAAAATATAAATAAGTATTTATCATTAAAAATTATATTAATATGTGAAGTTATCTTATTCATAACAGCATGTTAAAAGTGATATATTATGAATGTTATTTCATTGGGATTGAATTAAATAAAATATTATATACATCATTATGTCATCTATGTGGCCCAAAAGGCATAAATAAATTTATACCATGAAAATATTTTTATTATGTTAAAAATTGATATTTAGATTCATTCATGGCATACATGTTTCCCCATGTGGACACATAAGATATATTTAAGTCAAATAAAATTATATTTTGTTAAATTTTAATATTTAAAAAATATATATGAATTTTTAAGGGAAACTATCCATTAGACTACCCTATGTCAATCCTTAGATATTGAGGATCAAATTAACCTCATCAACAAAATTTTTGGAAAGTGTAAGGTTTTATTTATACTCCTTATACTTTTATTTCTGACCAAAATTACACAATTTACTATTTACTATAGTATCATAATTTACCAAGGATACTATTCATATTGTCTAAAAATAAAAGGAACATATTTAATAATTTTTTACATTCTGCACTCAAATAATAAACATATATTTCAAAATTTTAAACACATATTTTTTAGAATTTAATTTCAAACAAAATCGGCAATACCACATGAAAAATAGATTTTTGAAAAAAAGTAATTTTAAAATATAAAATGTTTTTAAAAAAATTTAAATTATAATTTACACCAGAAAATAATAATTGGTTCAGTATAAAAAAATTAATGAATTAAAATTTAAAACAAATCAGAAAGATAATTTGACCTTGTAAAAACATTAAATAAAAATATAGTTTTCAATAAAATTTAGTATTTTAATCTATTCCTTGAAAAATGTTCTTACAAAAAAACATTTTAAATAATTTTTATATTATAAATTAAATAATTAAATGAAAATTTTAAAATAAAATTTCTTAAACTTATAGGAAATAAAAATACCCTCAATAAATTAAAATTGAACCGCTCTTCAATAAAACATATTTTTAAAGAATAATGAAACATACTAAAAATTGTGCGATCATATTTCCAGAAACATTCCAATACATTCATATTGATTTGTGCATTTATATTTACTTCATAATTTAGTTATTAATATATATTATTTAAAATTTAATATCTAGGTTATAACCGAAATATAATATTTTGTGGTTGTTTTGAACATGTTATTGTGTATAATAAAAGCTATCAAATAAATAAGACTATTTAAAATCATAATTCATACAAATCTTGGGGTGTTACAATATAGACCCATTCAAATGAATTTAAACCTAAATATTTATCTTGGTCATCACACATCATTTGATAATCTATTCATAGAATCCAACATTATAAAACTAAATAATAAAACATCACTGAAAATGGGAATCTTATAAGAAAAATGGTTACTTGAAGTAACGAATAACTAGGTTTCAAAATAGGAAAACTATTAATCATTTAGTTGGATTGGAAAACTAATCACCATGAACTAATTGAGAGTGATATATAAAAAGTTTATGATAATGTTATTGACCAAAAACTATAGACCAAGTAGGTTTGAAATGGAAATTGAAATCATAAAAAATTGATGAAAATAGGATACACATTTATTTTAAAAGCCTTTGAGAGTATATACATACTTGAATACATTTTCTAAGATAAACATATGTATTTTTCAGATCCTTTATGAAATTAAAATTCATCTCTTAATCCAATAAATGATGTCGAAATTTTAATTCTTGAAGAACCAGTGGATCATAACATCCATAATGAGATGATAAGTCATTCTTTGTTTCCTTGGTTATTATTAAAAAAAGGATTGTCACAATTTATCAAATACGTATAAATATTAATTGGGAGATGTAATATATGAATATCCAAAACCTCATCCATAATTAAACTTAAACAATTTCATCTATGTTTATAGTTCTGAATCTTCCAAAATATTAAAATCCAAAACGTTGGAAAAATGGTCAGTAAATTACCAAATTCATATTATCAATTATTCGAGAAGCATATTGATGTACCTATTAATTGTCTCACACTAAACATCTGAATACCATTATCATGAATTCTATTAAATTATTATAATAATATGTATTACTATAATATAATTTTGAAAACATGAATGTTTTCAAAAATTAACTCTATTCCCATAACATAAATCCAAAAATCCTATAAACTCAATCCATGATATCATGAAATTACTTGTAATCATATTCATAATTATTAGGAAATAAATACTACCCATTTTATTTTTACATAATCTAACATATCTTTATATCATTATCCCACCACCATCAACATATTAAGGGTTATCCTTCCCTTAATCGTGTGTTCTCGAAAAAAACAACATCATTCAATTTTTAAGGTTACCATTACCACTCAAATTATGATTTAAAATCATAAAGAAAAAAATAAAGTGGACCAATCATTAGAGGTTTTGTTATTCAATAATTTTATAAAAGATCTTATAGAATCATTATTCTTGAATTGTATCATATAAAAACCCAATCAATCCACCACTTCATTATAATACTCTACATAGCCAATAAAAAATTCTTGGGATTTACCATTTTAATTATAATTAATGGGTGTCTAAAATCGATCATCATCATCAACCCTTGTTTTTGGGAACTGATTAGTATAATTCATATATTCTATATAAATTAACCATTATTTTTTTTGGGTTAATTTAGTGAATCCTAATTTTTATTCTCATCATTATATAACTTTATCACATCACATTGGTAGAAAATTTCCAGATGAACTTATTTCCCACACATAAAACATTTACTAGTTCTGTTAAGTCAATATCCTATATTGAGCCTAAATAAAATTTATTATTCTTTTTTCCATGGTTTTTATATTTTCAATTTCCTTTTATTGTCTAAACAAATATATTGATACATAAATCCAACCTCTAATTCCACCGTGATGTAACATTAGATATTTATTCATACCTATGGGGGATACTTATGTATAAAACTATTCATAGACATTGTTTTGTAACACTAAAAAATATATAAGCCTTATATTTAGTGTGGATGATAATTATAGAAGTGTTCCTCAATAATCATGTAAAATTCTAATCATAGGTTCCAAAAAATTCATCACCCTTTTGATTTTAATCAAATAATTCGTCTCTATTCTCCTATAATGAATAAGATAAAAGTACCTATTGAAAAAAATTTCATTAACTCATCCCATTAAATAGAGACAAACATTATTCTGTTACATCGTATTCTTGATAAGATCCCCCCATTGATATGTTTCACCTTCAAAATGATAGGCAAACAAAATTAATTTATCATGTTCTTAACATCGGTGAATGGAAAATCTATTTTTAGTGGTATTGATCAATTTCGTATCTACTAGTGGACTGTATAACCCACTAAATGAATGTAAAAACTACACCATGAAAGAATCACCAGAATATTATTCCCTCATTTTTCAATTTAGGAGTCCATAATTATTCATAGATTCAGAAATTTGTGTTATTATTACAAAAATATTTTCATTCATTCTCCTATAACATTCGATTGCTCAGGATGACAATTTTTTCATTGCATGTTTCATTCAGTACTAATGTTGTTCCTTCAGGTTCCATACATGTATTAAAACCAAAAATTATAGTGTTACAAACAGTAGTCATAGTGTGAAAATAAAATAATCATGATACATTATGTATTAATCTGGTGACCTTATTTTCTAATATATGTCACCATTGGTTTAACTTAGGTCATTCATGATCATTATCGATAAATTAATATTTATTCTATATATTGTTATATCCATAAGGTTTTCATAATTTTTTTCTAGACCAAATCTCTAAATATAATTTAAAACCTACTTTGATACCAACATAATGGTCCAATGTTTTCATAGATATATTTTAAATTTTTTAGATTAATACCAATATATCCCATGATAGAACCATAATGGTTTAGATTACATGGATATTTTATATTCTATTTTATTATTTTTATGAATTATATTCAACATCTCTCATATAGATCTTCCAACTTAGTAATCTTCACAGTAATACCTAAAAAAAATATTCATATCCTATGGAAAATAGACATAAGAAAAGTGTGATCTTAGATGCTCAGTACTAGTAAATAAGGGAAATATAATACATGAGCATATAGATATAAAAACATGAACCTAACATTAAAAAATAATACCTTGTATAATATATATCATAATATTGAGTAATTTAATAAATATTTTGAGTTCATAAAAAATAAATCATAAAGTATCATGAGCCATTTTAAATAGAATTGGAATAAAATAGGTAATTATTTCAAACACATAAACGTGTAACATTTTAACTTGTATAAATAGAAAAATTCAATCATTAAGTTAATTACAATAAATATGATCATTTCATAAACATAAGGACCAGAATATAGATCCATGTATAATATTATCATTGTGATAGGAAATTGAAAGATTAGATTTAAGGACATGAAAACCAGTTCCACAAAAATAATTGTGAACATGAAGTCAGGTTAACATAAAACCTATTTAACCCATGAGTTATCAATCATTACCCAATTAATCTGAGGTAGATATTGGTACCACCAATCACATTATTAACATCATGCATTAATATGGGACAATATCAAAAAAATCTTTCAACTTAGAAGTCATGAAAAGAAAATAATTTCTTTAATGTATAACCCATAGAAAAAGGAGAAGGGTTCCATCGACATCTTTTCAACATAAGTATAAATCAACCATAAAAGAATAAGGATAGTATCCTTGAATAAAATCTCTAGTAATGAATTAGTAACATCAAATAATATAATCTTATATGTAAAAAGTTTTATAGATCACTTGAAATAATTCGTAAAGAAAATATATTTTCTTCTTTGAAAACTTTTTTTAAAATGTTATACAATTATAAACAATAAAACTTTCATTGAAAGAAAATTTTCATGCTTCTATAGGAATCTTATATGAATTGGTGCATCATCAAAGGATGAAAATTAATTCATGCTATATAATTTGAAAAAAAATTCCTTTTATATGTTTATCAGAAAAGACACCAATACACTTGTTTTGAAAATGAAATATAATATTATTTTCAAAACGTTTTGACACAAAATTTTTAGAAAAAATACCAAATAATTATAGGATACTACTAAAAATAATTTTTATTTTTTAAGAAATCATGGACATCAATGAAAAATATTCCCCAGTAGAGTTCTCAACATAAACAATCACGAATAATGGTGAGATTGTAGAATAAACCACTATAGCATTATAATCAATTGAATCACTTGACCCATGAACATATGAGAATTATATATATATTAAAATAAATTAATATTCAATATAAGGCTCAAAAAATATATTAATGGGCTGAATATACACCACACAAATGAAAAACGTAGTGTATATGGCATGTGTTCAACAAAAATTAATGTGATATGAAAATACCTTACTCATATATTGAAATTAATTTATCCCATGAAAACCTATTTTATAGAAAATATGAATTTATTATACTTTTATTCTATAATCATATGTCCATAATATCATGTTGGAATTTTTTATATCATCTTAACACCCATTTATTAATATTTTTCTTTTAAAATCACTATTCTGGGTGATAACTGCTTCATTTTCCAAGAATGATTCTATTTTGTAGTCATGATCCCTATACATTGATCATGGTTTCATAATTTTAAATATTTAAATATTACATATTTTTAGATAAATAAAAATATAATCCATTCTATGAGTGTAATTGTTTAGATTCTTTTTATATAAGACATACAATCATCTTACTTAATTAATGACCATCTAAATCTCCCTCAATGATATTCCGACTTATTACTATTCATAAAAATACCTATTAAAAACCTTCATTATATCCTAGGGAAAATAAAAATAAGAAAAGGGTGAACTCATAATATCTGTAAGGATAAACATGAGAGATATAAAACATGATCATAAGGATATAACAACATCAACATAACTTTTTAGAATCAAACCCCTTATAACATATATCATAGTGACAAGTCATTAAATAAATATTTTCATTTCATAAGAAAAAAATTTGTAATGAACATGAGCCACAATAAAATGACATTGAAATTAAACATGGAATTTTGGAAAACACATAAATATACACCTTTGTGAACATGTATAAATAGAATCAGGTTCACTCATTATGTTAAGGGCATGAAATTAGGAGGTTTCATAAACATATGTATATAAAACCAGATCAATGCATTATATTATGAATGTAATGTAATGGTATATACATAAAATTATAGTTATGTAAACATGGTCCATTGATAAAATTATGAACATGAATTCTGGTTTACACATATGTTATTTATATAATGAGTAATATATCTTTACCCAATGCATTAGAGGGGGATATATTAATCACCCATCACATAAATAAAATCATGCATCTATGTTACAGAAGATCAAAAAACATTCATTATCGTGGAACCTGTAAAAAGAAAAAAATTCATCAAAGTATAACCCATGGAAAAATCTGATCATACTTCATCAATATATTATCATCATAAAAAATAAACTAACCATAAAATAATAAGGATAATATCATTGAATAAAATACACAGTAAATAAATAGTATAATCAAATGATGTTATCTTTGATGGAATATAATTTTGGGATATCACATGAAATTATTCTTCAATAATATCATTTCAATTTTTAAAACAAGTTTATAAAGTTCCAAGAAATTATAAATGAAAAAAGAAATAATTGAATATAAAATTTTAATACTATAATGGAAATATAATTTGATTTTGGAGTTATGAAAGTAGGAATATAGTCCCATGCTATATAAGATACAAAAAGACATTTATTTAGTATTTTTGTATAAAATCTCACAAGGATTATTATTTAGAAAATCACAAACATATTATTTTCAAACTCTATTGTAAAAAGTAGAAAAAGTGAAAAAATGAAATCACAAAATTGACGGATAATATTAAAAAAACATAAATTTTTTTTATAATACATGGACATGGAAGATAAATATTCAATAGAAGTGTCTTAAAAATAAATAATCTTGAATAATGATGTTATTGTGAAATAAACACTTACAACTTGGTAATCAGTTGAATAATATTCCCCATGAATGAAAAAAATTATATGGTCATCAAAATATGATAATCTGCATTATATGAATTGTAAAATAAATTCATGGGAATTATATTTACCACACAACGGAAACATGTGGTGTATAAATATTATTTTCTATATAAATAAAAGTGAGTCAAAATCCCTTCATTTAGTATTGAATTTATTTTTTCACTTTGAACCTTCCTGTATAATAAATATGAATTTATAATACATCTATTACATAATAATAAATCCATCATACCATGTATGAATTTTTTATTTCATATTATCAATCTTTCATTAATGATTGTTTATTGAAATCATGGTTCTGGGTGATAGTTACTTCATTTTCAAAGAATGTTTCATTTTGGTAGTCCTAATAATTGTACTTTTTTCTTAGTTAAATAGTTACATAAATGTTAATATTTGTTTAAAAATCATATATATTAATTTTATAAATATTTATAATCATTATTAAATTGTAATGATAGAAAAATTAATCACATCGTTCTGGGAGACTGTAAGCCATACAAATGCATGAACACATCTTCCATTTTAATCTAATGGATTAAAATATTGGTAAAAATTAATAAACCATTGAAGAATAATTGTTATGATATATATATATATATAATATTTCCATAAAAATCACCCATATTACCATACATGTGAAATATATGTGAAAAAAGTCAAACCACATCATTGAGATGATAGTCTATACATATATATGAGGGATGATATCATGTCACAAAATATTGGATGATTAAATGGTTGAAAAAAATATAATAATTTAAGATAAATAATTATATTATAAATATCATATATAATAACTAATCCTATAAAAATACCCATATATATATGATTTTGATGAAAAATTAATTGTATCCCTATGTAGAGACAGTGAGAAGTAAATACGCACGAGAAATACATTCCCTTGTTAATATATGAAAAATTGGGTGCATAGTAGTGATTTCATAACCATTAAAAAAATTTATCATATTTAGGATAATTAAGATAATATTATCTGATAAAAATCATTGATTTGGAGTATTTAAGGAACAATATAAAAAAGAAAGTGATCGGTTAGAGGTATTACCTCTAATTCGAAACATCTCCTTTTGATCTATTCAAAAGTGATCTACAAGAGGTATTTTAAAAAACACAACACAACTAAAAATTATATACGTAAGTTTAGAGGATAAAATGGATACTTATGGTTGATTTATAAGGTTCAACATGGTGTAAATAAATAAGGGAGGAGCTGTCCTTGTATAATTTCGGTGCAAGAAGCATTTAGAATTTTTTCAAAATATTAATTTATAATAAATTCATATTCTATGAATACAACACCAAATGGAATTTCATTCTAATATAAAATACAAAAAGATCATCATATCATCATCAAATAATTTTTGATATATTTCATTTTTATTTTAAACATTATAATTTTTTAACTCTCACTTAACATATTTCTATTTTAACTGCAGCAAATAAATCAGTATTAAAAGATTAAACTTTTCGATTATGTGATGAAAATTAGACCATAAATGAAATATTTATAAAATTTTAGACCATAATAAATGTTTTTATTTTCAATTATTATTTTATTATTTTTAAATAATATTATAAAATATTATTTTCAAAAAATATCACAAGTGAAAATTTTGAAACTATTCATTACATTGACTTTAAAAAAAATATTAAAGTAAGATAACATGAAACCAAATCATTTAATATACCCCTAATATTTTATAATCATTTATAAAATTCATTGATATCCTTAATTAATTCAAATTTTATTTATCAAAATATTTTAAATATTATTTATTTCATTGTTTCATTAATTGAATAATTATTTCAACATCATTCTGTATTTACTTAAGTTTCATAGTTCATCAATAAAAAATAGAAATAAAATACCTTGATTTATATAAATTTATTATATTTAAAATTAATTTTTATAGTCTAAGATATATTCTACATAAAGCCATATTAAAAAGGATATATCTATTAATAACATGAATGTGACATCATTGAAATTTCACTAAATAAAATACTATAATCAATACAATGTCATACAGGTCACATAAACATTCATAAATATAATTATATCATGAATACAAGTTTATTAATTTACAATTGACACTTATAATCATTAACAAAAAACAATTTTCTCCATGTTGACACATAAGATATATTTAACAAAAAGGGAGTGACATTGTGTGACTTTCATTGATGTGAATTATATATTAGTAATTTTCATAAACAATTTTCCATTAAAAACTAAATTTTTATCCTTAGGAGTTAAGGGGGGAATAAAATTCAACCAGTAAATTCATTCCATGTGTTTAGGGAATTTTTTAGCCCTTATCTTTTTATTTTTAATCTAAAATACCCAATTTAAACTTGACCATGGTAACAAAAATTAACAAAGTTACTACTCATATTAGAAAAATTATATAAGATACCTATTAACTAAATTTATACCTTTTTAATCCTAATATGAAATTAAATTTTCAATATTTAAAACACATAATAGCTTGAATTTAATTTAAAATAAATCCAGATTAATGTAATGAAAATCAGTTTTTTTCGTAAAAATTATCGTTTTAAATATTAAATATTTTTATAACATAATAAAATATAAATTACACTAAAATAGTAATTGTTTTTTATAAGAAAAATTTATTACTAATTTTAAAACTAAACCAAAATAAAAGTTGACATTGAAAAAATTTCAAATAGAATTCAACATAAAAATAGGTATTTTTCTTTATTACTAGAGAAGTGTTGTTTTTGAAAAAATATTTTTATCCTATTTTTAAAATGATGAAATAATCAATGGAATTTATTTTGGGAAATACATTTTTAAGAATGTATAGAAATTTAAATTCAAAAATAAAAATAAGAAAACTAATAATTTTAATGAAAACTAATATTTTGAAGAATAAAGTGACTGAAAAAAATTTTGTGTGATCATTTTTCAAATAACATACGAATAAATTCATATATTTTTGAACCATTATATTTATTTCCATATTTAGTTATTCATATTCATTTTCACCAATTTAACAGCTAGTCCATAATGCACAAATAATATTTTCTGGTTCATCTAAACTATCAATTCTATACAATTAAAGTTATAAAAAATAATAGAATTATTTAAAAATATATTCCATACTTTTCTAGAGATACTAGGAATTAATAATCACTCATAAATTTAATAAAAACAGAATTTCAAAAAAATGTGTTTTTTAATAATAATGTGTGTTACAAAACAAATTTTGCCCTTTTTTGTATGCAGATACCAATAAATTCATATTGAGTTGGAAATTTATTTATTTATAATAATTTATTTATTCAAATTTATTACTTCCAAAATAGAGGCTATGTTATAATAGACATATATCATTTTTTTGTACGTTTAAACATTATATTATGAGAAATGGAAGCTATCAAAAAAATAATTTTTTTAAAATATATATTTCATAAAAAAGAATTAAAAATAAAATGTGAATATGATATGGTTTATAATGTCATAATTAATTAATTCCTAGATGAATTTAACTGTCATAAGTAAATACTAAAATGTCTTAATAGTGATTTTTTTACTATATTTATAATTGAAATTGTTTAACTAAGGGTTAATAAAAATTATCTAGTTTAAAATATAACCAAAACATGTCTAAAACTTATTAGTTGATGATATTTTAACCGTATCTTATATTATCTTTGAATAATTGTTCATTTGGGGGAATTTACATTGAGAATGAGTTTATTATAATTTAATCATTTGATAAATTCCAAAAGGGACTCTTACCACAATTAAAAATGGCCACTTCCTCCATAAGTTATTTACACTACATTAAGACTTTTATAGAGAGCATACCCTACAAATTTATCTTATAAACATCACTAGACACATTGTATTTGGTATCGTCTTCTCAAAACACCTATAAAGATTCTATTATTGAAGATCCCCAAGAGACACTTCAAAGAAGTGGTAATCCCTCTAACTGATCACTTTCTTTTTATACACTTCCTTAGATCTTCAAAATCATTGATATTTATCATAAAATAATAAATTAATTATCCTACATATGATAAAAATTTATTATTATTATGAAAACATAATTAGTCATCCTTTTTATGATTAAATAAGAAGTGACTGTATCACTTCTGTGTGCTTTTGGCTTACCGTATGCACATACGGATGCAATTCATTTTTCATCACCATGTTATATGGATGGGTATTATTATGGGATTAGTTATTATATATGATATATATAATATAGATATACCTATGAAATTATAATATTATGTACACATTATCATCATCCAATGTTTTGAGAAATGATAACATACATTGTGTGTACATATTGACTACCATCTCCACGATGTGATGTGATTCATTTTCGCATATATTTCACATGGATGGTAATAAGAATAATTTTTTTTAAAATATAAATGATATACATAACATAAAAAATATTTCATAATGTTTTATTTTTATTTACCTACTTTTCATTTCAATAGATGAAAAATGGAAATAGCATTCACACATACGTACGACCTACTATTTCCATGAATAGTGTAATTAATTTGTATATCTCAAAATTATATGAATGATAATAAATATATATATATATATAATGAATATATATTATGTTAAATCCATGGTTAAAATTCTTTAAATTATAGGACCATGAAAATAGTAAAAGGATCACAACTACCAAACTGAAACATTCGTGGAAAATGATGTAAATATCACCGAAAATAGTGATTTTTATTAAACAGTAATAAAAAAAAGTGATAAGATGATGTAGAAAATCATACATGATATTATAAATATATGATTATAGAAATATTTTTAATAAATTAAAAAATTATTATAAATATGGTTTCAATGTCCATAATGAAATTCAATACATAAGGTAAGGTATTTTGTCTCACATTTATTTCTATTGGACATGTGCCTATAGGTGAATTATTTTTATGAAATGTATATATTATTTACATTCATATTTTTTTTAAAAAATATCATATATTTTTTCAAAGGAATTGGATAATAATAAATGTACATTTATGCTTGTATTGTGTTTTTTTATAAAAATATTTTTTCTCAAATTTCTTACACTTATATTACAATTAATTTAACTAATTAAAAGGTATTTAATTATATAGGATCAATTAAAGTTTTATATTCGGAAGGATAATTTTTTTTTATTATCCCTCTTTTATTTTTGTGTAATAATAGTTGAAACTGTTGAAAAATTTATTACATCATCGAATGGAAAATCTGATTAATTTATGTTAAAAACAAGTGATTGGGCCATAATTTTTAATCCTTGTTTATATTGTAAGATATTTATTTCAAATTTCATTAAGGTACTCTTCTCAATGAAAATTACTTATATTTTTTTATGTAATTAATATTACAAAATACAACTCTGTTTGTTTTTAATGTTTTATATGATTCCACATAGTGAAATATATATATTATTGATTAATAAAAGATTCTAAATTGTGTTGAATAAAATAAATTTCAGGATATTATTTTTAAAAAATAGTTATTATATAATTTTTTAATTACTTATAAAACATAGATAATGTTTTATCAGGTTAATAATAAATATAATAAATAATCTTAAAAATTTGAAATGTGATATAATTTCTGTGACTTAATGTGACCACTGAAACTTATTGATATATATGACATACTAGGGAGGTCTTAAATATATAAATATTAACATTTCCTTTCTGTATTTATGTAATTTTTTTTAAAAATAAATTAAAATTGTAAAAAATATCAATAATGGTATTATAACAAAATAACATTATATTAAGTTATACAAAATCGTAGACATCCTGAAATAAGTAAAGGTAGTTAATATGGAATAAAATTTCATAAATATACGATTTATAGTAAAATTTTAAACTTATATGTTCAAAATGATAACAAATTAATATTAAACAATTATTCTCCAAAGAAAAAAAATTAAATTGGTTAACTAAGGGTCAATCAAATTGATAATGTTTTATTTTTTTATTTTATTTCATCTATATCATCATTTTTCTTTGAATACGTTACCATTTGAGGCATTTTTTATGAGAATTAAATTATTATTATATAATATTTGGAGAAATTCAAATGTGCATCTCACATCAATTATAAATGGGCACCTCCTCCCTAACTTCATCAAACCAAATTGAGCCATCAGGCACAAAAAATCACTTCCAATATCTTGTATATGATTTATTATAAACATCATTAAGGTTTTGGTCTTCCCAAAAGGCTAACACATTATCCGTTTATAGGATATCAAAATAATTACTTCTAATGAATTGGTAATAAATTAACCAATCATATTATTTTTTACTCGTCCTTAACTCCTATAAATAATCTTTATTTATCTAAACATAATATCATCAGTATAAATAAATTATGACCACTTATTATGATTATAAAAACGAAATTACAATCCATAATTTTCATCAAATGATCAATTAATGAGTCACATGTGGGTGCGTATGACTTACCATCTTCACATAGCGAAACATATCATTTTTCTTCACTATATTTTATAGATAGGTGTTATGAAGGAATTAATGTGTATATATTATAAATATTTCATAATTAAAATTATGTAATTATAATATAACAACTACCTTATTACCATCCAATACTTTTTGAAATTATAACGGCCTTCAAGTGTATATGTGGACTACCACCTCTAGGAAGTGATGCATTATGGTTAATTATATACTCATTCGACATTAATTCTGTTGGATTTCATGAATATTTTTGTTTTATATTAAATTATATTTATTTATTAATTTTAAATTATTAGTTAAATTTGTTTCATTAAATAAATTGAGAAATTACAATAGAATTCAAGGGTACAGATGACCTATAATCTCAATGAACTATGAAATTCATGTTTATATATTTTCATTTTATAAATGTTTATAGATATGTATATAATTAATATATTTTAATTTAATATAATAATTATTTAAAAAAAATTAATTATAGAATAATTATGTTTCATAATTATTAATATTTGTAAATTATATAATTTTTAATGGTGACCCTATGTTCGATAGTTTAAATGATACACCACATCTTGCTTAAATGAAAAACTAAATATTACAATTTAATATAGAAGATATTACATATCCATTATTATGAGGGTATGGACAAGAATAACTAAATAATGAATAATATGGTTGACACATGTTTATATAAATAATTTTCACTGATCAATTAATTATAAATGATGATAAAACATTTTTTTTAGAAAAAGGAATTGTTTTTCTAAAAAAAATAAAATGTGAACAATTGTGTTTTATAACAAATAACAAAAAAATAAATATTTTTGGATTATATTAATAATATTTATTATATATTCAATATTAGGTTTAAAATTCATCCTATTCAATTTTTTAACAAGATATACTAATTAATACAGTTTTACACTTAATAAACTGTATTTTTTATGCTATTTTACCACATTTTCATGGATCACTTTATTTTAATAATATTTTTGAAAAATATATAAATTATATTTGATGAAAAAAAATCATTGAAATAGTAAAATAATAATTTATTGTGGTTTATTTTTCTCTCTGATATGTTTCATGTTTTGATGAATAGTGAATCATTATTTCATTTTAATTGAAAAAATATTTTCCTTCTAACTAAATTATAGTGTTAAATTATATTTTCTATTTTTTATAAAGTATTGGTAGATAAATTTTTTATCATTTAATAAAATTTAGTTCATTTCAAAAAATTTCACATTCCATTTGGATATAAAAAACATTTCAATCTTTTAACATTTTTTATATTAAGAACATGTTTTCTAATTCTGTCAATGTGATTATATTTTAATTAATTTCACTGAATTATGGGAATTAAAATGGATTCCACGTTTAGATTCATATTTCATATTTTATCTAAATAAGTCCATTTTATTTTTTAATATTATCAATAGTATCTTTCGTAAAATTTTTACTAACGTGTCTAATGGTAAATTAAATAATTAAGGGTAAAAATAATATTATTAATGTTATAATGATATCAAAAAACATATAATAATTTATTTGAATTATAGTGTGTAGACCTAAATTATCCTTGAGATGAAATTATAACCTTTGGAAGCCATTTGGATGTGACTATGACAATTATAATTTTATATTCAATGAAAGTCAATTTTTGACACTTGTTTTTAACAAGTGAAATATTTTTAATATGGTGGTATATAGGGGTTATATTTGACTATAAATTATAATTTAAAAGATAATATGTTTATATTTATCATTAAAATTTATATATAATTTTTAGGGAATATATAATTAAATTAAATGATTTCACAATGATGATGTACTTAATGTTCAATTAATGAGAATATCAAATATTGTTTATTAAAAATATTTTAATAAATATAATTTGATGTAATTAATTTTATACCTGATTTTTGTTAATAATTTTACATGTTAGCGATTTTTTAGAACTATTGGTTCAAATATATGTTGTTAATATATTTTTAAAAAGTGATGTAATGATTACTGTAAAAATTAAAATTATTTATATTTGAAAATAAATAATATTTTATAAAATGATATAAAATTTATGAAAATATAAATTTCATCCAAATGATTGGGATAAGACTTAGAATTTCATAAATTATTCATGTTGTGCTCATTTGGAATCTTATATTGATTATATTAACCCTTAAATATTAACTTACATGATATTATGGTAAGAGTAAAAAGGGAAAAATCAAGATTAAAAATAATAATAATAGCTTGTCTATTATTTATTTAATGAGTTGATTTATACCCATTCTCATCCTGTATTCTTAATGAATAATATTGTACCGATTTTTAATAGAATATTAATTTACTATTTTAAATGATCCCAATATGGTCTCTCTCATTTCCTATTAAATGATACCCATTCTTATAATTTCAATACAATTCAAACCCATTTTTTTCAGCAAATGTGTTCCAAAATACATTCTTATAATAACTCCGCATAATCTAGTTGCTTTATTTTAGATAAAACACCCTACAAAGAGGTGTTAATGTATTAATCAATGGATATCACCCGAATACAGTGTGTCATTTTTAATTATGTGTTTCAATTTCCATTTTTCTTAAACATACTTAAAATATACTTAAACCATTATGGAATAAAAAATAAAATATCATAAATATATTTATATGTTATTATTATAATATCTTCACCTAAATCCATCTCTTTTTTGATCACATGAGAAAAGAATTAATAATTCATATGTATGGTGTACTACTTCCTCTCAAATCGATATAATTCGTTTTCCATAATGGTCTATGAAGAATTATTATAATTATGGAATTAATGTTTATATATGATATTGATTAATTTTTTATCATTATGAATTTATAATATATCCTTTATGTTGTTAACTTTCCCTATAAATAAAAATGACAACGTCTTTTGTGCTTATGTATGAACTATATTTTCCATGAAGCGGTGTGATTCATTTTTCATCTCCCAGTAACATAAATGAAATGTACAGGTATATTCAAATGATTAATATGTTATTTATGGTATTATTATAATTATTTAATGATAAATAATAATTAGTTTCAATTCGTAATGATCAAAGAAAAAGGAAACATTACTCATTGGTACGTATGGCTATCATCCCACAGATTATAATGTTGTTCATTTTTTCCAACCATACACAAAGGGTTTCATTTATTATTATAATAGACGTATAAAATTTATTATCATTTCATTAATATTATTCTGTAGATGGTGGAATTATGACCAATTTGACCATTGACATCATATCAAATTCTTTTTGGACTCAAGTACTGAATATTGACAAAACGTCAAACATGAACATAAATTACTATGTAATTTTTATAATATGATAATATGTAATATAAATGGAATAATAATCATTAGAAAGGTTATCAAGAAAGTAAATAGTAATCATAAGATTATTATTTAGGATGATAAATATTGTATGATACTATTAAGACTAAAGGTAAGCGACTTCCTTTTTAAAACCATTATTTAAATATCCTCTTACAAATTTTTTAACAAAAGTCTGATGGAATATTTTTTATCATATATGTAATGACTGTATATTTTCACTATTATTTCACTTTAGTATTTCTATTTTTCCTTTACAACTTTAAACTTTTATATTTGAATAATTTGGTTTAATATTTGAGTTCGTGACTTTGTAAAAATGAAAACTGATTCAAAAATTGATTTTTATTTTATGTTTGTTTTTTGTGTTGTGATTATTTTTTGGTTCTTGAGAATTTTTTATGAGTACATTGGTTCCATAATAAACTGTGGACTTGTGATCTCGTTATAGCTCCCGAATTCATTGGGTAATGCGATCGATTTAATTGGTAGGGTTTCTCCTAAGATATTAATAGAATATACTATGGTGGGTATTACAAATGTTACCATGATGGTTACTGACTATTTAGTATTTATAGTTGTAGTAAATATAATATTGATATGGAATTGAAGCCATAAGTTAATCTTTTTGTGTTTTATATAGTGTTTTACAACAATATTTTGATTTATTGGTGTAAGATAAAGTTTATATGTTTTATGAATGAAAAATATAACATTATTAAAAAAAATTCATGGGTTTAAGGTTTTCTTAGACTAAAATTTTATTTCAATAGTTTATGTCACTTAATGGGAATTTTTTTTCTCATCCCATGTTTACATTTTTTTCTTCATAGGGTATAAATATTGGTTAGAGGATTGAGTAAGTGATGATGAATTTTATGAAGATTTTTTTTGAAAAATAAATTATGATTACTTTTAAAAGTTTCACATTGTGAAAAATTGGATATTGTTTTAGTTATACCCACTTTCTGTGAATGTGGGGTGTTCTATGTGAATGATTGAATAATCCTATAGAATAATAACCTTGAATTGATCCTCAATGTAAAATAACGTTTTTTCTCCATTGAAACAAAATATTATGTAATGCTTGAGGTATATGAATTATAATAGTTAGTAAAGGTCATTTTATATAAATTTAGGGGTTGGGATATTGATAATATAATATCCATAAGTTATTTTTTACATTATTGTTACGATTAAATGATATATAATTTTATTATTACCATGTTAATTCATCTAAATTTTTCTGTTCATAATGGTTTTCTACAGCGGAAATAAAATAGAATTGTTGGGAAGGAATCCACAGGAAAACAACCTTCCAAATCAAAATCTTGAGTAGTTCAGAATTAGGATAGGACAGTTTTTTGCTGGGAAGGATTATTTAACACTTATTATAAATGGTGGTGGCATCCATGCACCAGATCAACCAGATCTACCAAAAAGTAATGTGTCCGAATTAGAGAAATTTATTAGAAAAATATTCTATTTTTTGTAGATCATTTGACCCAATGGTAGCTTAAGTGTGGATTAAAGCTATAGAAAAGATTAACAATGTCATGGGGTGTTTAAAAAATCAAAAGTATAATCTTAATATTTACTATTTTAGGGTGAATTTGACAAGTGGTGTTCCATGGTTAAGAATACCAGGGATAATGAGGAGTTTGATTCTTTTGAGGGGTATGAATTCAAAAATATTTTTTCTGAAAAATAATTTCCTAAGGAGATTTAACTTATAAAAGAAAAAAATTATTTTCATTGATGAAGGAGGATGATGAAGTGTCTACATAAAAAAAAATTCCCTCGACTGGAATGGTACTCGGCAAATTACATCTGGGATCATGATTGTAAAATAAATATTTTTTACTTAGGATTAACACCAAAACATTTAAGGACACTGGATTATCATGAATTTAGAAGTTATGAAAAACAATTTCACTGTGAGGAGAAGGTGGAATTGGAGTTTTCTGATGATAATTTTTTCTTTGAAAACCATTAGAAATATTGGTTGAGATGGTTGGAAAAGGAAATAATTTATCAAATATATTTGATGGTATAAAAATTAAGTTTATATTACGTCAGAATGGTTGTAAAAATACATTGGTGATTGCCTTTTGAACTATAGTTTGTACTTATGACATAGTAAAATGGGGAATTAAGCTTGTAATTTCAATGAAAAATTCTGTGGGGGTGTTAATAAAAAATTTTATATAGATTTAGTAAAATGTTTTAAATATTACTAGGTAGGTCATTATGAAAATAGTTGTCAGAAGAGGAACCAGAATGATGAGAATTAGATAGACTATAAGTAGAATGGTGTAGTGAAATCATTTGAAACTACTTCAGCAGATATTGGACCGTTAAACAATGTGGGTCAAGTTATTTTTTCTGTTTATTTAGATTATTCCAATGTATTTTTTATTCAATTTATACACATTCATTCAGTTATATGAAATTTTATGATAAATTGTAAATTAGACCTCAACAAATGAAGCCATAACATATTGTAAAAAATCATGGTGAAAATATTAAAGGAAAAATAAATTATAAGAATCATAATTTTACGGTTTATGGGAAGAAGTTACATACAAACCTTCTCATTTTTTCTCTAGTAGAGTTTGATGTAATTATTACTACATATTTTATTTTTTACCAAGATAAGATAGAATATATATAAAATGAAGAATATTTTCTGAAATAGTTTTATTTTATTTTTTGAATAAGTATATACGAGTACCAATGACAACATATCTAGAAGAAATGAAACAGTTAAAAGGTAGAAATTAAAGTTATCCTTCACATATTGTTGATAAAAAAGAAAAGTTCAAATTAATGTGATACCATTGTTAATTGGGTAACTGAATGTATTTCAGGATGATTTTCCAAGTATTATACACGATAATGAAGTTGAATTTACTATTGAATTATTTCATGATGCTATTAAAATTTTTAATCTCTCTGAACAAATGGAATAAGTAGACCTTATAGAAATTATAAATATATTTCGAGAGTTTTTAGAAAAAAGTTTAATCCAACCATGAAATTCACCATGGGGTGTTTTTGTATTTTTTGTTTTAAATAAATATTATTCAATGAGACATTTCATTGATTATAGATCCTTGAAAAACACCAATGTTATGAAAAATGTAACATTTTCTTCTTTTAGATGATTTATTTGATCAGCTCTAGGGAGCATGGTATTTTTCAAATGATGACCTGATGATAGGGTACCATTAGTTGGATGTAAAATAATTAGACACTCTGTATGCTTTGTCTCGGACTAGATATGGGCATTAAGAATCTGTAGTTATTTCTTTCAGGTTAACTAATACACCTACTGTGTTCATGGATATTTTTAATATAATATTTAATGAGTTCTTGGATAAAATGTTTGTTGTGTTTATTAATGAAATTCTGGTATATTATAAAGCTAAATAGGATAATGGGAGACATCTAATGGATGTTTTTTAACCATAAATAAAAATAACCTAAATAGGAAATTCTCAAAGTTTGAATTGTTGTTAAAAAAATTTCATTCCTCGGTAACAATGTATAAAAATATGGTGTAACTACCGATCCTACTAAAAATGTTATTAATGAATGGAAAAACCCCTTAAATATAATATATATTCATAGTTTTCTTGGTTTAGAATGCTATTAATAGAGGGTTTTTTAATACATTTCATTGTTATCTAACCCAATAACTATATTGACTGGAAATAGTGTTTAATTTATCTAGAAAAATAAATGTGATGATTTTCTTAATAATTGAAGTGAATATTGGTGAATTATCTATTTCTATATATTTCTCTTATAAATTATGAATTTTTCAACTACAATAATTCTTTATTGAAAGAACTTGGTTGTGTCTTAAAAAAAATGATCAGGTGATTGCTTATGCTTCGTGTATGTTTTAACCTCATGAGTATAATTTCCCTAAAAATGATTTGGAATTGGATATTATTATTTCTGAATTAAAAATTTTGTGGCATAATATGTATTGAGTAAAATGTGAAATATATATATATAAATATATATATGATAAAATTTTGAATAGCATTTCCACTCAGGAAGAATTGAACATGAGAAAATGAAGACAGATGAAGGTAATCAATTATTATGATTACAAGATTAATTTACATTTGGGAAAATAAAATAAAGTAGCTGATACTTTGACTTAAAAAATAATTCTACATTAACTATGTTGTATTTGGAACATGAACCATTTATTAATTATTTGATGAATTTTTTCTGGGATATTATTGGTTTAGGAAACTCTTCTATTTATATATGATTCATTGCAATCATCTCTATCATACATAATTAAGAAGGAATAAATAGAAGACCATGAGTTATAGAAAAAATTATAATTGGTTAAAAATTGTTATATTTCATTAATTTATAATTAATAATTTTTATTTTTCTAGATTCGAGAAGAGATAATTTGTGGTTTTTGATTCAAAGTTGAAGAAATAGTTTTTATTTGAAGTTCATAGTTCTATGTTTTAAATTCATGTTTGCTAACGTATGATGTACAATGACCATCAAGAGTATTACTATTGAGATGGAATTAAAAGATATATTTAAGAATTTACCATGAAATTTTAAACTTTATATTAGTTAAATATAGAATTATAGTCATTGAAGGGGATGCTTCATCCTTTTCCATTACTAGATTTGAAATAGGAAAATATATCTCTAGACATCATAGTGGAATTACCAAAGACATATCAATGTAACAATTCATTCTGGGTTATTATTGATCTATTGACTAATGATACACATTTTATTCTTATTTTTGATACTCTATATCTAGATCAACATTATCATATGCATCTTAAAGAGATAGTTAGGTTACATTGAGTTCCTCTGTTCATTGTATCTGATTTTGATCACAGGTTATCTTATATCTTTTGGAAATTCCTTAATAATTCATTGGGTACTGAACAAAATATCAATATAGATTTTAATCCCTAATAATATGGGTAGACACAATGAAAAATTTAGGGAATTGAATATATGATAAGTGCTTTCTCAACTGATTACTTGGGATATTGGGATTACCCTCTCTCTTTGGTTGATTTTTTTGATAATAACTATTTTTATTCCAGTATACAGATTTAACCATTTGAGGAGTCACGACCCGTCCCCCAGGTCCCGTTCCATGACTACCCCAAGCCCGCCTTCCATAGGACAGGGGTTGGAAACTAGCACCAAAGGAGTAATTCCCTAAATCTGGGAAGTAATTACTTTTATAACATGTAAACGCACACAACAGAGCTCACAGTTGGATACAAAACACTAAGTATATTGTATAACAAAAGAGTGTCGAAAAGTAAAGGGTCTGGAAATACAAGACAAACTATAAAGTACAAGGAATTGGAAAAATAAGTACAACTGAAGAAAGGAAAAATGGATGCTTGATCATCCTCCAGGATTCCTAACTGTAGTTTAGGTATAGATAGCCTCCTCAGCACTCCACATCCATCTGTCTCCTCCATGTACTGTCACGCCGTATGGTCCACCTCCAGGTTTTGTCCAGTCCTAATACCCTCATCATTAGTCAGCAATGTCCATCATCTGCAACCAACACAACGAGGTGCGGGAATATCTCGTGCAGGGGTGAGTATAATGATTCTCAATAGGGACCCAGAGGCCCTCAAGGTCTCAGAAAACCCAAAAAAGATAAACCACAAAGTATGAAATCAATAGATAATCCCACTTAGGTATATGCACATACATATACCTAAGTTATCATGTAATCCATCTCAATCATGAGGTAAACATAAAAGTTACTGACATAGCTCACACAAGTATACAACTTATGTAGAGAGATAGATATGATTAGATTTAGCCACTGAATCAACTTCTCTGTCGAACCCATGTAGGATCATGGTATAGTAATCAGAGCTGTCGAACCCACGTAGGATCCTAGAATAGTAGTCAGAGTTGTCGAACCAACGTAAGATCTTGGAATAGTAGTAAGAGCTGTCGAACCCACGTAGGATCCTCGAACAGTAGTCAGAGTTGTCAAACCCACATAGGTTCCCGGAACAATAGTCAGAGCTGTCGAACCGACGTAGGATCCTGGAACAGTAGTCAGAGCTGTCGAACCCACGTAGGATCCTAGAACAGTAGTCAGAGAGAATCTAGCCACAGGGTTCCCTCACAAAGCACGCTTGATTCCAGGAGGGTATGTTCTTCAAGTTAGTTGTTGATACATCAACTGCCACGAATTCCCACGAAGATTTATGCCAAAGGTCCTCCACGTATTAGGGGTCTCAATGCAACTGACGGAGCTTCAATCGGACGACCGATATGTGAGTTATTAGCCTTTTAGTCCCAGGGGGTGGTTGGATTCGTGCTTGATCCATCCTGACCATATCTCAACTATACCCAAAACTATAGTGGGGTATACACTAAGTGGCTGCCATGCTCCAAGATTCCCAGTACCGCTGATAGTTCGTCAGATGGGTGTCTGGTGCCAAAGATTTGGCCAAAAGAAGTAAAGGGTCATAGTGGGCCCAGGTCCGGTCTGACGTGGTCGAACCAACCTGGCCTATCTTAGTATGGGCCGACCCAGTTAGGGTTCGGCCCGCCCAGACCATGTTGGGTTTGGACTAGCCAACTGAGCCCGGCCCAACAGGTCACAAAGGCCACGAGTAGCACAAGGGCGTGGATCGGTCGTGAGGGCACGGACCGGCCGCAGGTTAGAGTAAGGGTGGTTCGGCCCGGAGGCGCCACGGGGGGTGAAGAAGGCCGGCTTGGCCAGGCGTACGGGGGGAGTGGCTCGGCCCGAATGACCGAGGCCAGTTCGGAAAGCACTGCGAGGGGTACGGCTTGAGCAACTTGGCCTGGATGGCTGAGGCTGGTTCGGCCAGCAGTGGCGCTTGGTGTGCGGGAATTGTGGGACGGCAGAGTTTGGAACGGGAGAACGGGAGGCTGGCAGCGGTCGAGAGGCGCAGGGTGACTTGGAGGAGTGGATGGCTGGGAGTGCATAGGAGGCAAGGAGGCCTGGGCGGCCAGGGGTGCGGGCGGCCCAGAGGGCGCCACGGTTTGACCAGGGGTGGTAGATCCAGTTCGGTCGGCTAACGGGGCAGCCAGGGCCGGTGTGGCTGGTTTGGTCAGATGGAGGGAACGACCAGGCTGGCATGAACAGGGTGCGGCGCGGCCGAGCCCTGTTCAACCGGGGAGCGGCGCGGCTCGGACCAATTCGGCTGGCGGAGGGCGTGGGTCACGGAGACAATGGGTAGCACGGTTGATTCCTATCGCTTTTGTCGCCTCATTGTTTCATCGCCATGTTGAAGAACATCACAAAAGATATCGACAGAGGAAGTTAGGCCAGGTTATTTTCGCTCACACCCTCCGCGTTTAGGGTGATAGAAATTTCTCCATCAAAAAAGGAGAACGTTAAACATCAAATTCTACATCTTCCACAATTATTCTTTCCCAATCCGCTAAAGAAAAATCAAGGAAATCATTAACACGCAAATAAACCCCCTCCCTTGATCGTTGTTCGTCGACGGAGTCACGAGGAAGAATACAGAGTTGTCGTCCTTCCTTGCGTCTTCCGCACACTTCCAATCTCGAGCTCATGTGTCAGTTCGTTGAGGACATTGAGGAGGGACTGTCGGTCCAAGACATCCCACATCGGTTGGATTTCGTGGATGATGGTCGAAGGAGATCGTTATTCGTAGTCAAAGGTGTTCTTCTTTGGTAGCGTTCTTCATTCTTCGCTGGTGAGAGGTTTTCTCTCAAAATCTCTAATCCTCCTTTTCCAACCTTTTTTCCAACCAAAAGAATTTGAAGAGAATGTTATATATTATAAAATATATCGTTGGAATAAGAATTCAAAAAGGGTGATTTAATTAAGTTGGATCCACTTAATTATATCACGAGGTTGGCACAATAAATTAAAGAGGAGGATTTGGAACATTAAAGGATGGGGGTGGAGAGACTCTCCCTCATTAATGAGTGGAGTTGAGAGTTATTCCTCTCCCACCATTATTAGGGGGGGTTTTCCCTGGTGGTCCCCACATCGTAACCTCTCACGGGTTGTTAGGATTATGTGGCCCCCACATCCATAACTTCTCATGGAAGCTTATTGTCGGGTGGTCCCCACCTTCCAACTTCCAACTTCCAAGTGGGTGTTTTAACCAAAATAAAAATAAAGATACACAAATTTATTTTTATTTAATTCATTCACAAAAAACCCAAAAACTAACTTTTATTCTCGACCAACTGCCGTCGAGGTGAAAGTATCCTTAAGCAAATATCGGTGCTGCGAGTTCAACAGTGCCGTCATATTTCAATTCCAAGCACACGTTTAAAAGTTATAAAAATCCCACTCGTACGTTTATGGAACGTACCCGAACAAAAAATAAGAAATGGATTATGGGCACACCGGACCTCAGAATCACACACCATCAATTTTCCCGGAAATGAAAAATTACAATGTATTTAAGAAAAACAATTCCACAGAAATTCTGGGTCATTATATTCTCCCCACCTCAGGGATTTAGATCCCTGTAAGCTACAACTCAAACTAAAGGATCAAGTGGGGGTACTGAGCATGCATCTGAGCCTCCCACTCTCATGTGCTCTCTTGGAGGTTCTCGTCCTGCCAGCGAACACACACCAGAGGTATCGACCATCCATGAAGGACTCACTCCTGTCAATCCTCAATATCTACTGAAACCTCTGTGAATGTCGTCCCATCATCAATGCCCAGCTCTCCATGGTCGATGATGTGAGAAGGGTCGTGCATGTATCTCCTCAGCTGGGATACATGGAAGACGTCGTGCACCCGGTGCAACTGAGTTGGAAGAGCTAAGCGGTAATCCACCTCACTAACTCTGATGAGGACCTGGAATGGTCCGATGAACCTGAGATATAGCTCTCTGCCTAAGACAAATATCTGTAACCATCGAAGAGGTGATACCCAAAGAAAGACATGGTCTCCCTCCCCAAATTCCAGGGGTCTCCGTCGCCTATCAGCATAAGACTTCTACCAGATCTGTGTAGTTCTCATCCACTCCTGGATGATCTACACCTTCTCAGTGGTAGCTAGCACCAACTCTGGACACATGAGTGCTTACTCATCGGGGTCAGTCCATCAAAGTGGTGACCGGAAGGGTCTCCCATATAAAGCCTTAAAAGGTGCCATAACAATGGTGGGGTGGTAGTTGTTATTGTACAAATACTCCACCAGTGGTAGGTGGACCTCCCAACATGGACCAAATTTCAAGTTACAGGACCACAACATATCCTCCAGAACCTAAATGGTCCTATCCATTTGACCATCGGTGTGGGGATAGAACATCGTTCTCATGCGTAGCTGTGTCCCAAAGGCCTCCTGCAATCCCTTCCAAAACCGAGATGTAAAACGAGCATATCTGTCTAATATTATAATTGAAGGGATGCAATGAATCTAAACTATCTTCTGCAGGTAGAGGTGTCCCATGCTCTCTATGGAACTCTTCTCCCTGATGGATAGAATGTGGACCGACATGGTGAGTCAGTCGACAATCACCTAGATGAAATCATGACCCTTGGATGTCCATGGTAATCCTGTCATGAAGTCCATCGATATTCCTTCCCACATCCACTCTGGAACCTCTAGGGGGTGAGATAATCCTATGATATCCTGGTGCTCCGCCTTAACCTGCTGTCACGTAAGGCATCGAGAGATGAACTGTGCTACTGCCTTCTTCATGCCTGACCACCATAACTGCCTTCGAAGATCCGGGTACATCATTTCCACTCTAGGATGTACCACCAAGGGGGATGTATGAAACTCCTTCAGAACCACTTCCGGCAATTCCACTGGTATGACAATGCGTCATCTGAAAATAATTATGTGCTCCCCACCTTGCGAATATCAATCAGGAGCAAGTCATGTGGATAAATGATCACGTGAATCCTCAAAGTCATCATCCCCAAGGTGTTCCTCCCTAACTCACTATAAGAGTGGGTGTGACAACCATCGACTGTAGGTAAGCTGCTTCCACTCTTTCTACGAAGGAAAACTACAACGCAGTTAACTGCCATGTCGCCTCACTCACCAACTGTGAGCTCGAACTTTTTCTAAGAGCAACCATCACTTTATTTCCCTTCCAATGAGTATTGATGATCTTGATGTCATAATCCTAGAAAAAATCTTGCCAATGCCTCTGTCTCAGATTGAGATCCTTCTGTGAGAAGATGTACTTGAGGCTCTTGTGGTCAGAGTAGATGATGAACCGCTCTCCCATAAGTTAGTGTTGCCACATCTTCAATGTGAAGACTACCACTGCCAACTCGAGATCATGGGTCACATAGTTCTTCTCATGTGGCCTAAGCTGTTGAAAACCATAAGCAATCATTGCATGCCTTTTCATCAAGAAACAACCAAGGCCATTCCCTGATGTGTCATATAAAACTATGTACTCGACACCCTCCTCTGGTAAAATCAAGATTGGGGAACTCATCAAACTCTATCTCAACTACTTGAATGCCTGCCGGAAATTCTCTGTCAACATGAAGGGTTTCTCCTTCCTGGTCAAGGTTGTCATCGGTGCTGATATTCGAGAGAAATAAGGGATGAACCTCCGGCAATATCCTACCAACCCAAGGAAGCTTCGCACCTCCGTCCCATGGTGCGCATTTGTTGGAAGCACAAGAATCTTCAAGAGAGCACGTGGGAGTGGGAGGATCAGATCTATGCCCAGTACCCCCATGTTTTTGAGGAGTCTTGTTTTGACTTTTTGGGGATGTAAAGACCTATTTTGGGGAGAATTTAATGGCTCAGATTTTTCTGGGTATTATTTAAATGTTATATGGAATTATTACGATACGATTTGCAGAAACGACACATAATTCCGAGGCTGGGTGAGCTCAGAATGGTGGTTTGAAACTTTTTATATTAAGTGAGTCGAAACATGTGAGTTGTTGTGGCAGTTTCCAAATGGATGCCCGGATTACAAATTTAAGTGCACCGTTGCATCCGGGACGATGAATTTACCTATGAACGGGTATAACCTCGACCAGCGCTGGTTGAGGGAAAAATCTATTTTTCATAATTTTTCAGTAAAATTAAATAAAATAAATTCGCATTGTTTATTTTATTTCATATGGAAACATCCGCTGCAGTGTAGTGACTGGGTAGCTATTTCAATGTTAAATTTCATGTCATAATGACTCTGAAACAGCAATTCTGACCCATTAATGCCACAGTGTAATTGAATTCAAAACATGTTTCCCTTTTTATTGGGATAATCGAATGTCGATCATTGCCGAAATATTGAGAGAAAACTACAGAGAAAATCCTTGGCGCATTGGAGAAAAATCGATGTGATGAACAACGGTGGATCAAAGCGGCGAATTTTTGTGCCAATGAAGTTGAAGGATCTCAACGCCGACAGTAGTGTGACCCTTCATCAGCAATCTATCTCTTCATTAGGTAGGGATTGTTATTTCAATTCTCCATTCCCCGTTTGGGTCTTAAACGAAGAACACAGATCAACCATGAACATGTTGATCTAGGGATTAGTATGTTCATGTGTGATGGTTTAATTAGGATGATTCGTGGAACTGATCCATGATAAATTTTTTCTGTCTGATTATGATCTATTTAAGCCTACTAAAGGGAGATGATCAATGTCGGTGCGAACGACATTGGAGGTTCATTCCTCGATTTTCTTTTTGGATTATCATCCACCCTTTTTCTTTCACGTGTTCTTCGCATTCTTCATGGGGATATGAACAATGGATCATTGCACATATTTTTTATGATGAAACAATCCAAAATAGAATATTCAACACCACAACGACATTGCAGAGGTGTGACGACGATAGCGGATGACGAATCAGACTGGATCTGGAAAATCCGTTCTTCGAGTGTTGTTCACATGGGTGGATCGTTGCATGTTTTCGGGGATGATCAGAGGTATGAAAATAATGGAATCAGATTCATGGGGATGAGGCAAACAAAACCTGGGACTTTCATGGAAATCGGACGATTGGATCAACGATCATATAGAATAGGTGGCACGCCGGTGAGGAGCTATGTTTTTTGAAATTTCCAAAATAGGCGTGTACTTCCGATGAACATGCAGTGTAGTACTAGAAGTGGTGGAGGATAGGGGTTTGGGGGTCAGAGAGGAATAACACGGAGTATGACCATGTTCATAGGGCATGTTGGACTTTCCCCAAAGCTCGGCTTGTATTTTGGGAAGTACACGGACACAGGATGGACTACGGGTCTTCAGAAGACACATTGTGTACTCTCTACGCGGCATGATAGAAGCGGCTACACAAGAATCGATGTGTATCCCGGGGATACACGGACACAGATTGGAGTACACGACCGTGTGCTCCATCACACGGCCAGGTGAGGCCAGTAATGTGGGTCACCCCGTGTACCACTTACACGGGTTGGAGTACAAAGGTTGATAACCATGTACGGGCACATGGCCCACGTACATAGATCCAACCCTAGTCACTCAGACACGACATGTACACCATACTACTCTCCATGTACTAATTTTTCTACACGACCAGCCTTAGAACACGGGCCGTTGTACATGGGCAGTACCCGAGGTCAGACAACATGGCGTGTAACTTTTCTACACACCGTGTACTTTTTGGAAAATGTAATGGTCCTCTTGTTTATTGTATCTTGAACATATTTCATTTGGGTTAGTGCCCCTTCTCCTCATTCCCTTGAAGGTCAGGCATCGTTTTCTTCTATAGAAGAATGATCCCTTTAGTAGGACTTTCGGTGATAGAGTCGACATCCATCTAAGAGGCCCAAAGTGAGGACCTCTATCCATTCCTGAACCTAGGTAGAGTTAGGAATCGATGTGACCAAATCTACCGGGTGTTGATCCTGAAACTAGCTGGTGAATCACCTAGCTGGTGAATCCTGATGAGTTTTGGTATCTGCCATGGCCTTGGTATTGATCATAATCTATGTATCATGATCTTTCCCACTCATGAGTGTGTCTCCTGTAATGAGTGAATATATCCATCACTCAGGAGTTTGTATCCCATAAAGAGTGTATCTATCCATAACTCAAGAGTGTGTCTCCTGTAATGAGTGTATCTATCTATTGTGATCTACCCACTCAAGAGTGTGTCACTCGTAATGAGTGTAACTACCTCTCATGACATTTCCCGACGAACAATACTTCTCAGACAGACATCAACAGAGCTACGAGACTCGTGGGGTGTGTTCTCCCGGAATGAGTACTTCGTCGAATCTATGAACTGAATCCCTAGAGAGAGGGGGGGGACTCAATTGTGTGACTTGCATCTAGACCACGGGTATGGGTTTCATGTATATCTGGTTTGTGTTTCACTTACTATATTTCTGTAGACATATACTGTGTAGATCTAACTGTACCTTTACTTTGTGCATTTTTTTGTGGTTTTTGGGGTCCATTACTGAGTATTGTTATACTCATGCGTGCACGGACTTTGCCCGCATGTGTCATGTGTTGTGCAGATGAGAAACCATTTGACATAGTCCAGGGCGGACCAGGACATGACTGATCCTTTTGAGTACATCACCGGTCGGGGTATTCCTATGACTACGAGCAACATTCTCTGAACCTCTTTGTGTTCATAGGTTGGACTTTACTGTTTTCATTCTCTTGTTTTGGTGGGATTTTATTTTGGCCCAGTTTAATTTCAGCACTTTACCTTTCTATTTACTCTGGTGGTTGGGTTTAGTTGTATGCATGATATTTGTTCCTCGATGTTTTTTTTTCATTTTAGATATTGTGGGCTTGGAGATTTGTGACTGTACAGGTTCTTAGGAAATGCCTCCCATTTTAGTAATATGCCTACTCAGTGCTAGTAACCAGCCCCTGGCCTTTTGGGGCGGGATTGGGGAGTCATGGCGCGGGACCAACTGTGACGGGTCTTGACATGAGGCATTGAATAGAAAGAGGTTTCAATCTAAATTAGTTGGGGATGAATTAGGCGAACAGATTTTTATGGGAGAGAAATTGGTAGTGGAAATCAAAGATAAATTTCAGTTGATTTGGTTTCCCATGAGGACATACTAGATATGAAAGAAAAGTTATACAGATAACTAGCGGAAGGATATTTCTTACAAGGTGGTTGGTCATGTCTTACTCAATGTTTCTCTATGTAATAGTGTGATGTGTGTTTGGTAAGAAATGGATGTTGATTCCACATTTCATTGGACCCTATGAGATCCGGGAGAAACATTGATCTGTTTTTTACCACGTGGCTTTGCCTCTGGGTTTGTCCCAGGTACATAATGTTTCTCATGTCTTAATATTAATAAAGTTTTTTCTAGACTATTATCATGTGTTGATTCCAAAAGTAGTTTAGTATGAAAACAATATTTCTTACATGGAACAACCAATACAGTTTGTTGATTGTAGAATGAATGTTTTGTGAAATAAGTTAATTCATCAGGTTATGTTTATGTGGAAAAACCACAAGGTTGATGTTGCAACAAAGGAATATGAAAATGATATGAGGGAAAAATATATCCTCTTATTTAATATGTTAATTAAATTTATAGGTTGTAATTACATGGAGGGGGAATGAATTTAACAAACCAGGTAATGAGAGAAGATTTATTTTTTCAGAATAATTAATATTTATTATTTAATAAAAATTAAAACAGACATTATATCTAATAGTATACATGATACAACAAATCGATCTTAAATGACTAAAACATTATATATAGGGATTAGTGTGACCATGAATTCATTATCAAGAACATAACAATATTAATAATTACAAAAAGCACCATCAAGCCTATATTGAAGTCTTATTATATAAACTATACAAAGAACTATACTTTTCCAAGATTTACCATCAATCTAGATATCATCAATTAAGGTTTATGAATGGGGATATAAAAAAAATAATTATATATAAAGAATGGAGATTATAAATTTATAGTGGCTCGTTTTTGTTATAATAAATCCTCCAATATATTCTTGGGTATAAAGAGTATAGTCTTTAGAGACTACATTGATCAGTTTGTGGTACTAATTATAGTTGTTATGTCATTACCTGACACGGAGGTGTATGAGAAAAAACTCCCTAAACTGTCCTTCAATAGGCAAGAATCTAGTGACTAGTGTTGAGTAGGCATATCACATATATGGGAGGAATTTACCTAAGGTACCTATAGGTACATACTCTCAAACACATTGACGATAAAAGTGAGTACATATAAATAGATGGAAACTAAAATGCAGAAATAAAAAAAACCCCAAACCAAAGTACATCATAAGTTCTAAATGTGTAAAAAGGTAAAACAAACAACCACCAAAATAAAACTATAAATGAAACCATAATTATCAAAATTAATGGATCATTATCAAATGTCGCTACTAGATTGCTCTTTTTTCCTATATCCAGTAAACACCTCAGTCGGTCTAGCTCACTTTTCTTTGCCTACCACTAGTCCTATGGGGACTCCATCAAATGGAATGTGGTATTTACAAGACCCAATACATGTAGGATATTCCCATGAATGGGTTAGTATAATAATACTCTGTAGGTGAACAAAAAATCCAAAAGAAAAGGGAGAATCTAAATACAAATAGTCCTCACCACCTAGCCAGAGGTAACCCCATCGAGAGAGAAACTCCATCTCAAACCATCCTTGTCTATACATGACTAGTCATGTCATCCAACAAGAGGTTTCAACCCAGACACATTACAACACTAGAAAGACACACAGGTATCACCCAGATATACTTGTATCAGAATCCACGTCTCATAAGGTCCTCAAAACATATCCAATAATATGATTCTACACAAGTTTGTAATGGTAAAATTAAAATATGATAACAAAATCCATGAGATCATCCATCCCATATGGAACCCTTATGAGTGATATTATCCATTGGGGAATAACTAACAAGGTCTAACTCTATTGACCGTCACTAGATCTCCTATCATTGCTAACCTATGCCATGTTTAAGGCTATAAGAACCCAAGTGAAGATGCACACCCCTCAACACTATATGATGTTGAGTGATAACTAATATAGACTATGTTCCACTTGTTTCCTCTATAGCGAGAGGGAATTAATGGAACCAAACCTCACCACTACCCAACATAAGCGGGAGTAATTTCTCATAAAAAAACTCATTAAACCTATATTTCTCATATATAGAGTTTCCCACACCTTAATACGTTGAGGGAGAACTAAATCCTATCTAGGTATCACGTGTAACTATTGGAGGGGACAGATCCTCACAAATGTACTAAAAAAATGAGGGATCACTCAATCCAATGGAGGACCCACTTTCTACTACTACTCAGAGATGGGATAGTATTACATCGTATGTGTGTTACCATGCCCTCATCAAAAATGGGAGTAATAATAAAGAGATAGATGATTCACCCCTTGGAATGACAGGTGATTATCACTCTACGACTAGAAACTTATGACCTGGTGTGACTAGGGAATATTACTCTAATGGCTTGATTACTATAGGGGACTCGCACACAGACATGACTGTCGAGTATCGACCCCAGTCTAGAGGACCCTCTCCCTAGTATGACATGAGAGTAAAAACTCTATTAAAACACAATATATATGGATTACAGACAACATACTATGATAGGGGAGTTCCAACTCCATGGATAGAGGTTATTCAATCTATCATGAAAGGGGAGTACCCACTCTATCTATATGTCACGTATGGAGGACCTCCACCATGACACAGAAGGGGACTACCAACTCCATAGTTAGTGGACCACACCCTAGGCCAATAGGGGAGTAAATTATCCCTTTCCCCACATGTATGAAGGGATAGCACTCTGGTATGATAGGGGAGCACTATATCAAACTACAAAAACCATATAGGGAACCAACTCCTTGGTCCAACATGGGAGTTCCATCCTCGAATGAATTACACCATAGGTATAGAAACTACATCCATGACATGGGGAGTCATATATAAACAAAATAAGATAGGTAGGGGAATCATATACATAGATTCCACAGGGGGTACCAGTCACAACATGTCTCTTTATGAAACAAACTGATCTTCAACATCAGTCATGAATTTTTGAAAGTAGAATCATGCTTATCATATCTCGAATGGAAACAATTCCATGGGTTGCGGACTGAATCCTTGATCCAATAGGGACTGAATCTCTTCTAGAATAATGTGTCCAAGGTACCCACATCCTAAGGTGATAGGGAAGTATATTGAACTCGATGAATTCTAAGGGATCCACCAAGATCACTACCAAAGGTTAATCACTGCTACACAATATTCATGAATGAGACAAACAACCTCATATCTCATAGGTTTAATTGGATACAATCAACTCTTTCTATATGAAAACTACTCAAGATAGGCAACTCAAAATCCTAGATCTGAGATCGAGTGAAGAAGATACCCAAGGTGGAAGTCCTAAAGAACATATCAAAGGAGTACACAATGTGCAGTAGGGTCCACACAACATGTGAACCCGCCTGAGCACTAGTCTGTGTATCCTATTTACATTGTTCCCCAAAACATTTAGGGGTACATACCATGTACAACCCATACATGGCCTATTTTTCTCCACTTCACACCTATATGTGTTCATATTTAACACATCCAAGCCATCCATGTCCCTTACACACATTCCATCCTATACAACGTGGTGCTTTGGGGCCATACAACCAATTTTATGTTTCGTTTTCGTGTGCCCATTTCTCACACCCTATTTTTAGAACCCCATGTCCATTTACATTGGATGTGTACTTTACATGACCATGTATGTTGACATGGCTTCCACAGGCCAAGTCCTCTAGAAACACATCTTGGGGTTACTACATGGTTCGTATTCCCATTACACGATGTTTAGTCCACAAAATTCTTCCTCCAAAAATAGGAAAAAATTAAATAGGGTGTCTACAGTGTATCCTAACATGTAAGTGATAATTCTAGTAGAGAATTATCCAGATAAAATATAGTATTCTCCTGGGTTTACCACAAAACAAAAGTTCAAAATACAAGGGATAACTAGAAAATTCAAAAGGAATCTAAAACCTAAAAATAGTGAAAAACAAGGGGATTAGTACCAAAAATCAAAACCACCTACCTCGAGGGAGAACCAATGAATCTTTAGGTGTAGAAAGATGGTTGAATCCTTCTTCTCATCAATTTGATGAAAATTGCTGGTAAATAGAGAGATAGAATGATCCACATCACTTCGATTCAGCCTCATTTCTGTCTGCCACAAAAGGGTAGAGGATAAGAGGCTCTCTTTTGTGTGTTATGAGACTAACAAGAGTGGTAGGGATAATTAGGTTATCTATTAATAATTAAATTTTCATTTAATTAACAATTCCACCACATAACTCCATGTTGACTCACCACCGACTAAAACTCCCATCATGGAAACATTTATGTCATGCTTATGGTTAAAATGAAGTTCATTAGTCATCAACGACCTCATAATTATGATCTGAGACTCTTATCTTGAGTTATTGATATTTCAAGAGAAATTGAGCATACACGAAAAAAATTATTTAATATTTTTATAATCACCTTGTTGAAGCTCTCCATGTCCGGAAATCCCACACCAACTCAGCACATGGCTTTAGAAAAATTCCCAAAAATATTATGATGTCTTATAGGTATATCCCAAGTGAATATATTCTCACCAACTTTATGTATTTTCATCACTAAAAATTGAAATCCTAGGTACATGGGTAGAAAAAGAGATCTCTATTGAAACTACCATGATAGAAAGCTCATGAAGGGTTCATGTGTTGCTTCCAAGCATGAAATCAGAGGAACCACCAATGCCAAACCATAATTACAACCAATCCAAATCAGACAATATCATGAAAATAGTGTCACATGTCTCCTCATATGTGAAAGGTTGAAAAGAACCAATAACCACAATCAATCTTCAATAGTAGGGTCTAGCAGTACACCACTTTGCTATCCAGACTCAGATATCGATATAAACCAGAAGTTCACATCCACCCCTGGATTATGTACACTTTATAATACTTAATAATCATGAGTTAAAGGTTGAATCTGAGAATTTGAGGTCCCATAAAACAAAATAAGGCTTCTTAAGTGTAAACATTGTGTCTTTCCAAGACCATCGTCTATGAACCCCTATATATTAAATTGATCTACAAATAAAACACTTCACCACAACCACTATTTTGATACCTATAGAGAACAGATTGTTGGAAACCAATCCACAATGTGGAAACATTGTAGTGTATAATTCTTCCACTATGTAATGTTTCTATGAAAGTCTCTCCCTCCACCAAGGCTTCCAAAGAGAAAAGGGTTTGACCAGGGAAACACCAATAGAAATTCAAGGAAGAACAATGAAAATCCATCAGACAACCTATCCTAGAACCCCAAACACTATGAAATACTTTCCCCACACCTCAATAGTATCTTCTATGAATAGAACATACCCTACCACATGGTTTTGTTCATGTTTGAAAAATGTGTCTCGGTGGGGAAAGCATCCCTCTTCCTCATGATTCCAAAGCTAAGACAAAATATGACATGCCCTCCTCGAGAATATTGTGCACCAATATTATTCTAAATACATTAGGTTACTAAATAAAAGCAATGTGTATCCCAAATGATCGCACTAGGTCTTACCGGTCCCTTTTTCTATAAACCAATAACACTCCACCCGACCCAAAATACACAAGCTGGAGGGACTATTCCCAAACACGTCAATACTATTCTATTTGGGTAGAACTGACTCTCCTGTATAGTTTTAATCACATATCTGGAATGAAACTCGATTGGAGAAGGACCATTATTCCTCGTGAATTCAATGCTATGTCGAACAATAAAAACAAAATATTCTACTATCATACCATGTCAACTTGGTGAAAACTCATGGAAGAAGCATAATGAAAAGGGTAAATCACATAGTTGACAAATAATTTATATAGAAGAAAGTATAACGGACACATTTCATACATATATTTATATTGGAGCTTCTGGATCAAAGGTCTCTACAACCAGAAACGTTTCTCACATGCATCCACCAACTCTCTGAGCCTGGCCTGGACCACTTGGGGGTGGTTATGGGAATTACTCAAAACAAATTTCACCTCCTGCTACACTAAACGCTCCTCCATCATGTCTTCCATATTGAGGAACACCATTCTCTGAATGATGCCTCTTTCAGGGAGGCCCATTGACTATCTCCCTCTTAATTGTATGATTGGTTAAAAAATATCCAGCGAGATATCCCCAACCATTGTAAGCATAACAGTGCATGTCCTACGTCTAACTTGATCCTCTAGACTACTATTGTGCTACACACCCACATTCTTAAGTCTAGCCATTGGTATTCCTCCCATTCTACAACCCTGTAATATGTCATCTACCATCTCCTATAAAGGTCTTATCCTTGTGACTACAACTGCGGGCCACATATGCTTGTCCATATGTTTGGGATATCTATACCACCAGATCTTTCTCTAATAACCCCACATAATGAGGGATGGATCAAAAAGACAAAACCTTCTCGAATTTTTCTATAGAGTCCATTTTCAAATGTCTGAGCTATGATGAATAAGTATTTCACCATATCCAGGAAGTAAGACAATAGGTCTATGAAACTCTTCGAGTACTCCTCCATAGTCATGATACCATGTTGAATTAGGAGATGATTTTTCATACAAAGAAATATCAACATGGATGGGAATAAATCTTCCATGAAGATTCACTAAAACAACACCAATGTGAGTGTCTCCTCGTCATGGGACTATGCCACCAAAATCCACTATCACCCATCAAAAACCTACAGAAGGATCGCAGCTAGGACCACCATCTGATGGGGAGGTGTACCCACTAGGAGGAAAGAACACATGACTACATTGAGCCACCCTTCTGTTTCTTGATGTTCTGGATCACCCTGGTACATCAGAGGTCACCACCTATGGAACATGTGATGTTATATCAGCCTACATGCATCCTCAACTAGAACTACTAGCACAAATATCAACTAAATGGGTGGTGGAAGAACTGGTAAACCACAAATAGGCACCACCTCAGAACAATACCCTATATTGAAGCCTCATCATAGGGAATATCATCACTACAATATCACTGTGGAAATCTATCAAGATAACATTTTGGTGGAATCCAAAAATACAATTCAATATACACAATTGTTAAAGATTTTATCTATGGATCAGAAACAAGAAGGAAAAGTAAAAATTGAAACCTAATCCCATATGATTCATGTACCATTATTTCCATATAAAAAGTTTCCAAATTAACCTTGTCGAAATGTAGGTTATCAGAGTCTTTCAGAATGGATATATTGATTGCAGTACCCACACTGAAACCTCTGGATTTGGAGTCGAACTCGAAAAACCCTAAAACTATCGTTATGGAACCCAAACGAAACTCAGAACGTTGTGGTCCTAAAGTGGGAAACAAATTTGATACCACTCTTTGATGACCTGACCTAATGGATTAAAGATGAAACTCCTGAATCCCTCCTCTAATAGGTCTGGGGCTAGGGACTATTGACATATAAGAATATGGAATATATGGGGGGCCCTCTTCTAATGTATATGTATGTACACACCCATAAAAACATTGATGAAATAGTGAAGAGATATAAAATGATTGAAATATTCGTGAATACACAACACTATTCCAAACCATAGTACAACAGAATTAATGAATGTGTAAAAAGGGAAAAAAACTCCCACCAAAATAAAACTGTAAAATCAATCAACCTATTCAGAATGATGAGATCACTATCAAATGAAACTTCCAGAGAGCTCATAATCCCATCTTCGATTAACACCTATAGCGGTCTAGCTCACAAAGCTCTTCATACCTCAGGTCCATCAGATAATACTTCAATTAACTTCTTATATACAAATTACACAACGCATAACTAGTTGAAAAATGGACTTTAATATTGGGTTTTTTAATTTTAACATCGGTTTTTAACAGACGATGAAGCTGGTGACATAAAAAATATAAATTTTGATGCCAGTTTGGGTAAACCGATGAAAAAATCGTTCACATATATTATTTGTATTGGTTTTTTGGAAAATAGAATCCAAAAGATCCATTGGTATAATATTTTTGGGTTTATTAAGAAACCAATACCAAAATATTTTAAAAAAATATTTCTTTGGTCAATTTTTAAAAAAATCGACGCTAAAATGTTGAAAAATATATTTTCAGTGACAATTTCTTAGAAATCCTTTTCCAATAATGAAATAAATTTCTTCTATTTTTTTATAATTTCATAAGCTCTGATTTGACTATTTGGGGAGCTAAAATAGTGTTCTAGATCAAAATTTATGGTCTTCATAAATATATTATGTTAGAGTTTCATTAAATACAGCTCATTTCAAAGAAAACATGAGAAGCATTAATGAAAATTACAAGAACCAATTAAAATAAAATAAACATGTGTATTTAAAAATATTTCAATTATTTTACGAGTTCTTGTCAAAAAGATATGTTGTTTATCATCAAATATCATACTTTTAGGGTACAACTCAATCGAAAATGAAAATGGCGATCATTAATTATTTTTAAACCTTTGTTGGTGAATACCATCCAGATTTCTTATATTTTTAACTTGATCATAAGAATAAATCCTGATCATAAAAAATATTACTGAGATATTTAGCCATAAAGAAAAATAATTATAAAGAAATTAAATTATTTGAATAAAAAATTTGTTCAAATCATCGATTGAAGTTTCCTTGAAGAAATGATTGAATCAAAGTGGTTGAAAATGATGAATGAAAGGGAAAATGTATCTTTATATAGTGAATTATAATATTTTAAATGGAGATGAATTTAAAATTAGGATGTATTTTTAAAAGTGAAATGCTCATTGTGAGAAAAACTGAAATACTGATCTTGTATATTTTTGAATACTTTTTGGTATTGGTTTTGTTTAAAACCGATGAAAAATAGTATTTACAACGGTTTTTTCAAATTAGTTTTTATAAAACCAACCCCACAAATCCCCATCAATATCATTTTCACCATCAGTTTAAAAAAATGACATAAAAAAGTGAAAAAAATAATTTTATGTGTTAGTTTTTTTATAAATTGATGACGAAAAGTAAAAAATTATTTCTATCGTTTTAAAAAAATGATTCAATTTTTTTAAAAAAGAACATATTTTAGATGTAGGTTTTTTAAAATAATGATTCCAAAAAAAAATATCGTTATAATTATTTTAATAAATTCTTAATCTTCTATTTGAATTGTTTTGGATCTGAAATAGAGTTACAGATTAAAGGATATGTCCATCGAATGTTAGACTTATTTAAAACTTCTCTTCGAAAAGTTAAACTTATAAAATCAATAACTATTAATCCATAACTCCATTTTAGATACATGACCATTCAAATAAAATTATAGGAAATGATCTATGACTATAAGGCCCCATCCTTAAAACTTACTTAATATTGAATTAAATGAATAATTCACATTGATGATCTTTTCAGGTTTAGAGTTTTAGATAATTAGAACATAAATATTACATCTCAAAAGATTTACAAATTAGACACTTCTACCAAGTTTCCTTGTAATAAAAAATCTCTTAAAAAGAAACATGTCTAGTTCCATGTTTTATATAGCATGACTTTCCCTTGATCTCATCCTTGACCTTATTCCACATTAAGTCCTATGAAAAACATTTCAAAAAAAAATTGGGGTGAGGATAAAAAGCTCAGTAAGGGATAAAAAAATAATGAAAACTGTTAGTTTATCAAAACAAAACGTAAACCATGTATACTTTACCAAAATAATACTTTTCACCTTTATGAAGTAGTAAAAACTCTTCACTGAATAAAAGATCGTTACTTACCCTTTTGTAACCAAAAGATTACCATAAAACTCATATAAAGAACACATAACATATAAAGGTAACTTGGGACATAAACATACTTAAGTGGAATAACCATACGGTCGACTTCCACACATATCACTTAATGGAATAGACATACGGCCAACTTCCATACATACTTAATGGAATAGATATATGGCCGACTTCAATACCCAATGCATTGGAGGTTATAACGTAACCACCCATCCTGGTATTCATGGCACCACCCGTCATATGGTTTATCACGTAACCACCCGTCAAATGTCCAAGTACCATTATAAAAATCATAAGACATAAAACAAATATAATGGAAGGAAAACATTTCCACACTTTGATCAAAATATATCACTTAAATATATTTACATAAAAAATCCATTATAAAAACCATTTTCAGTACCAAAATACATAAAAGAGTATATGGTATTCATTTCATTTTAAAAAAACATTACGTCTTGTTCAGGAAGCCAAAGACAAAAATAATACTTGCGGCGGCGGAAAAGGTTGTTGTCACCGCGTATGTTAAAAGAAACATTCCTTTTTTTCGTTTTTGTAAAACGCTTCATAGAAAAATATTTCTTTTGTATAAAAGTAATATTCAAAGGGTTTTATATACCGTATAAAATAAAGTTGTGTATAAAACAAAATATTCCTCAATGAAAGGAGATTGAGACGAAGTCCCTTACTAAGATCATTTTGTTAATAAAATAGAACAATTATGTGTATTCACTATAAGTACACATAAATAATGTATAAATAAAATACATGATTTAAAAATTCATTTCTCACATAATCATATCATGAAATAAACAGGAAGTATAAGATCAACCCAAAGAATGGAATTTTGGTTAAGAAGTTCCCTTACCTCGGGTCTGACTTGACTCGATCATTCTTTAATGTCCCGAATAATAAAATAGAGTTAATTTATACTTTATTGAGAACCTTCATCAAGTTCATTATTAATTTTATATCACTTATTATCATGTTATAAACATTATGTAATAATTTAGGTTAATAATGTTTGTTTTGTTGATATTTGGTTCTTAAGTCGAAAGTGGACTTCTTATAATTACGTGTTGTTCTTGTGGACAAAGGTTCTTTATATCCAGAATGAAATTCCCGATTTGGATATCACATATATCATATATCTAGCATATACATGTATTTATAATATCACATAATCATTTAGAGGTAAGAAATGAAATGCACTGTTCATGGAGACGGTAAGCCGTACGTACGCATGAACGCTACTTTCATTTCTATGTCATATTAATGGAATTAAATCTAAATGAGAGGTATGTATATTTTAATTCCAGATTTATATTCATCATTTATATGTAAAATACATTATATATATCCATTATAAATATTTAATTATAATATTACATTACATTTGGGGATAAGAAATGAAATGCACCATTCCTGGAGACGGTAAGCCGTACGTACGCATGAACGCTACTTTAATTTCTATCTCATAAATTAATGGAAATAAATAATAATGATATAGAGGTATATTATAATTCCCGTATAACATCATATATAATAACTTTAAATCCATCCTTCATACATCCCACATATGGCATTAACGAATCACATCACATTGAGGGGGCGGTAGTCCGCACGTCCTAAAATGAAATTATCGTGTTTTCCCACAATGGAAACCATAAAGGTAAACCAAAAATGAAAAATAAATAAGTATAAGGAAAACATAAACATAATATATATCATATATAAATATAGTGACATATTAATGGCCACCATTAAAGGTGTTTAAAAGAAGATTGAACAATCATCGTTTCGTGAGGGAGAAATTTTCCAACCACAGAAACAGTATGTTCTTAAACCATTAGATGTAGATGTGTGTAAGTGTAGCTCGAAATATTATTGTAACAACATCCTAGTATATTGAAGATACTGGAATTGTTACAAAAGAAATGAATAGAAAGAGTTTAGGGGGTTGGAGAAGAAAAAAAAAGAACACAAGTGAAGACATCACCTTAAAATCGGGTAACTCTCTTAGATTTGTGCTCAATGGATTCCTTGGGAAGACTTGTTCCCAAAGTGAGGCTTCAAGGAGTATGATAGGGATTTGGAGAGACAAAATGGGTTGGGTTTGGCCGAGCCAAATGCTTTTGATGTGTGGGTAAGGTGGTAGAGGTGGGTGCCTTTTATAAGAGGAGAGGAGGAGAACTCTTGGAAAGTAAGGAAATGTTACTTTATTTTAGAATGAGTTTCGGATTTTAATGGTACCACATTGATGTATTTAGAGGATAAGGTGATAAGGGTTCGAAATACTCCCATAAAATAGGTTTTGGACATGTGTAGGTCATATATTGTACATTATCATTTCTTTTTATTTAAATCCTTTATTAATGAGGTAATCGCTGCATCATCATGATGTCACAAATAATTTAATTTATTTAATGTCTAAAAATTATAAAAAAAATATCATGATGTAGGAAATATTTTTATATTTCTAATGAATATTTATAGTCAAAAATATGGTTTGTATAACCCCATGTAAAATTTGTTTAGTAAAAAAACTCATGTTTGTAACATTTTTATTTTAACATTAAATAAAAAGGTATTAATGTCATTTTCCAAAGAAAGTGGCTCCATGGGGTCCCAAAGTTGACCCATGAAATTTATTGGTCGGACATGACACATAAAATAAGGTAAGGACATGTGTAAAGTTCATTTCATATTATTAAAACATTATTTTTACCTTAAACTACACTAATTACCTCTAATCGCGATTAAAACTTAATAAGTTACTATTCACCGAAAAATTATTTTAATCCCAATGAACCACATTTTACTTCCTAATGACAACCATGTATGTTTTATTTTTTAAATTCAAAACACAGAGGTGGTAAAATTTCATTTAAACGAAAAATCAGGTTTTTAAGTACCACTTAGTGGTTTCACTATTCATCAAAAATTGAGGTTTTTCAGAAAAATACCAAAACTTCACCCTAAGATATATTTGATATTCCGAATTCAAAAAAGAAGTCCATTTTAAAAAATTCAAAACATATAATTTTCATTAATTTATTTAATAATTAATTCCCACTGTCAGAGCAAATAGCGTGTTTTTATGAAACAATAAATATCAAAAGATTGACACTTGTTTAAGTCCAATTTCAAAGTGAAATTAATTCCAACGACCACTATTGGATTTAATGGTAAAAATATATTCTAATTTCACCTTAAAATAAATTCAAAAGATAATCTAATAATATTAATAAATTATATTAAAAAGAGGTTTTGAATTAAAGTACAACATTTTACACTATTCATTAAAAAATGAACTTTATCGGAAAAATACCAAAGTTTTTCACAAAGTAAATTTTGATGTCCCAATTCTAAAGAAGAGTTTTATTTGGTCCAATTGAATTTATAAGAGTGAAAAAAACTATATTTAATGACGGTTCTCCATCAAAAGGTGATAAGTGAACCTTTAGTGAAAACTAGGGCATATACACCTAAAATTGAATTCTTTCCGTATTTTAAGCCTTTATCTTTTATTAGATAAAAGTAAAAACATTTAAAAAACATTAATAATCATATTTTAGTTATTTCTATCCATTACCGCCAATACAACGACTATGTGTTAACTACCATTTAAAATAATATTATTATATTACTAGTGTGCAACGTAAGTTTTCAAAGAAACTAATCGCTGCGTATCGAGTATGCTATCAAACATAGAAACCCCTTTTAATTAAAATTAATATTTAATTCTTCAATATTAATAAATATGAAAATTTATTATTCTTTATTTACCTGGGATGTTACATCCTTCCTCCCTTTTGCGAATTGTTTCCTCGCAATTTTATTATCTTATCAAAATAAGTGGGGGTATTTATCCCTCATAGCATTTTCAGATTCCCACGTTGCCTATTCAACCATATGGGTTTTCCACAAAACCTTTACCTGGTGAATTACCTTATTTCGCAACACTTGTTCTCTTTAGTCAAGAATCTGGACCAGTTGTTCTTCATAATAGAGATTCTCTTCAAACTGAACTACCTCTGGGATCAAAACATGACATGGATCTGGCATATACTTTCTCAACATCGAAACATGAACAACATTGTGTTCCTGAGATAAACTTGGAGGTAAATCCACTCGGTAAGCAACTGATCCAACTTTCTCTAGAATTTCATATGGTCCAATGAACCTTGGGCTCAGCTTTCCTTTCTTACCAAATCTCATCACACTTTTCCCTGGAGAAACCTTTTGAAAAACATGATCACCTACCTCGAAAGATAGATCCTTCCTCCGGTTATCCGCATAACTCTTCTGCCTGCTCTGAGCTGTTTTCATGTGTTTCTGAATCAACTGAACTTTTTCTACCATCTCTTCTACCAATTCTGGTCCCATCAGCTTCCTTTCACCCACTTCATCCCAAAATGCTGGAGTTCGACACCGCTTCCCATATAATGCCTCAAATGGTGCCATCTGTATACTCGAATGAAAACTGTTATTATAAGAAAACTCAACCAAAGAAAGATGTTGGTCCCAACATCCATGATAATCCATCGAACAAGCTTGTAGCATATCCTCCATGGTCTGAATTGTTCGTTCTGACTGCCCATCTGATTGCGGATGAATAGCTGTATAAAAATTTTATTCAGTACCCAACGACTTCTGAAGGCCTTTTTAAAAGTTAGAAGTAAACCTGGGATCCCGACCGGACACAATGGAGAGAGGAAATCCTTGTAACCTGACTATCTCATTAAGATACAAATGGGAAAGTTGATCTAGGGAAAACGTATCTCTTATAGCAAGGAAATGAGTAGATTTAGTCAAGCGATCAACAATAACCCAGATTGCATTATTACATCTAGATGTGTTCGGTAATCCCACAACAAAGTCCATGGATATATTTTCCCATTTCCACTCTGGCACTGGTAAAGGCTGAAGCACCCCTTTTGGTTACTTCCGCTCTACTTTAACCTGCTGACAAGTCAAACACTTCACAGTAAAATCAGGAATATCTCTTTTCATTCCATACCACCAGTAATACTCCCACAGATCCCAGTACATCTTAGTACTACCAGGATGAACTGAAAACGGGGAACTATGAGCTTCACATAACAACTCTCTCTTCAACTGTGAATCACAAGGCACACACAATCTCTTCCCAAACCTCAAAACACAATCATTTTCAATGTTGAATTCATGCAACTTACCCTTCTAAACCAGCTCTACCTTTTTCTGAAACTCAGTGTCTTCCCTCTGTGCTTGCTTAATTCTGTCTGATAGGGAGGATCTCACTGATACCTGAAACAAAATAGAAAAACTTCCTACACCAAAAATTTCCATGCCAAAGTTCATCAAATCAAAAACCAAAGTATCTCGTTCCAAATGTATCATGGTTAATGAAGCATTACTTTTTCTACTCAAAGCATCATCCACTTTATTTTTTTTCCCGGATGGAAATGAATTGTACAATCATAATCCTTGATTCATTCCAGCCATCTCCTCTATCTCATGTTCAAATCTTTTAGAGGTAATATATAGTTTAAACTTTTATGATCAGTATATATTTCACACTTTACTCCATAAAAATGATGCCTCCAAATTTTTAAAGAAAAAAAAACAGCAGCTAATTCCAAATCATTTTTAGGGTAATTTACCTCATGATTTTTCAACTGAAGCAAAGCATAAGCAATTACATGATCATTCTGCATAAGGACACAACCAATTCTCTTCAGTGAATCATCACTGTATATAAAAAACTCACCATTCCTAGAAGAAAGATCCAAAACTGGAGCATTCACCAATCTTCTTTTCAACTCCTGAAAACAATCATCATATTCTTTTGTCCAAATAAACTTAACACCCTTCCAAGTTAGCTTAGTCATTGGACTAGATAACTGTGAAAACTTTTCAACAAACCTTCAGTAGTAACCTACCAAACCAAGAAAACTGAGTCAACTGAGCCATCACTGCAACAAACTGTTTAGTTCTGATTCTGACCATCTCCGGATACTGATTTGAAAGGTCATTTCCCTCTGTATGCCTTCCCAGAAAAGATGTTATGTTTCCTCTATGAAAAACCATTATTAACACAGAAATATCTTAGGCGAAGCAACATGGTAATCTTTAAATGCTATATCATTTCAATCATACCATAAATTAATTTATAATTTAACAATTTTCTAACTCCTAAAGTTGTCTAAACCAACCTTTGATACCAACTATAAGGCATCAGCCTTAAACCTTACTTAATATTGAATTAAATGAATAATTCACATTGAGGATCTTTTCAGGTTTAGAGTTTTAGAGAATTAGAACATAACTATTACATCTCAAAATATTTACAAAGTAGACACTTCTACCATGTTTCCATATAATAAAAAAATCTTAAAAAGAAACATGTCTAGTTCCATGTTTTATATAGCATGACTTTCCCTTGATCCCATCCTTGACCCTATTCCACATTAAGTCCTGTGAGAAACATTTCAAAAAAAAACTTGGGGTGAGCATAAAAAGCTCAGTAAGGGATACACAAAGAATGAAAACTGTTAGTTTATCAAAACAAAAAGTAAACCATGTATACTTTACCAAAGTATTACTTTTCACCTTTATAAAGTAGTAAAAACTCTTCACTGAATAAAAGATCGTTACATACCCTTTTGTAACCAAAATATTACTATAAAACCCATATAAAGAACACATAACATATAAAGGTAACTTGGTACATAAACATACTTAAGTGGAATAACCATACGGTCGACTTCCACACATATCACTTAATGGAATAGCCATACGGCCAACTTCCATACATACTTAATGGAATAGCCATATGGCCGACTTCCATACCCAATGCATTGGAGGTTATAACATAACCACCCGTCCTGGTATTCACGGCACCACCCGTCATATTGTTTATCACGTAACCACCTGTCAAATGTCCATGTACCATTATAAAAATCATAAGACATAAAACAAATATAATGGAATGAAAACATTTCAACACTTTGATCACAATATATCAATTAAATATATTTACATAAAAAATCCATTATAAAAACCATTTTCAATACCAAAATACATAAAAGAGTATATGGTATTTATTTCATTTTAAAAAAACATTACGGCTTGTTCAGGAAGACAAAGACCAAAATAATACTCGCGGTGGCAGAAAAGGTCGTTGTCACCGCGTACGTTAAAGGAAACATTCCTTTTTGTCGTTTTTGTAAAACGATTCGTAGAAAAAGATTACATTTGTATAAAAGTAAAATTAAAAGGGTTTTATACACCGTATAAAATAAAGTTGTGTATAAAACGAAATATGCCTCAATGAAAGGAGATTGAGACAAAGTCCCTTACCAAGATCATTTTGTAAATAAAATAGATCAATTATGTGTATTCACTATATGTACACATAAAGAAAGTATAAATAAAATACAGGATATCAAAATTCATTTCTCACATAATCATATCATGAAATAAACAAGAAGTAGAATATCAACCCAAAGAATAGAATTTGGGTTAAAAAGTTCCCTTACCTCAGGTCCGACTTGACTCGATCGTTCTTTAATGTCCTAAATAATAAACTGGAGTTAATTTATACATGCTTAATAAACTTATTCAAGTTCATTATTACTTTTATATCACTTATTATCATGTTATAAACATTATGTAATCATTTAAGTTAATAATGTTTGTTTTGTCGATATTTGGTTCTTAAGTCGAAAGTGGACTTCTTACAATTACATGTTGTTCGTGTGGTCAAAGGTTCTTTATATCCAGAATGAAATTACTGATTTGGATATCATATATATCATATGTATCTAGCATATACATGTATTTATAATATCACATAATCATTTAGAGGTAAGAAATGAAATGCACCGTTCATGGAGACGGTAAGCCGTACGTACGCATGAACGCTATTTTCATTTCTATGTCATATTAATGGAATTAAAACTAAATGAGAGATATGTATATTTTAATTCCATAATTATATTAATAATTTATATGTAACATACATTATATATATCCATTATAAATATATACTTATAATAGTACATTACATTTGGGGATAACAAATGAAATGCACCGTTCATGGAGACGGTAAGCCGTACGTACGCATGAACGCTACTTTCATTTCTATCTCATACATTAATGGAAAGAAATAATAATTATATATAGGTATATTATAATTCCATTATAACATCATATATAATAACTTTAAATCCATCCTTTATACGTCCCACATATGGCATTAACGAATCACATCACTTTGAGGGGGCAGTAGTCCGCACTTCCTAAAATGAAATTCTCGTGTTTACCCACAATGGAAAACGTAAAGGTAAACCAAAAATGAAAAATAAATAAGCATAAGGAAAACATAAACATAATATATATCATATATAAATAGAGTGACATCTTAATGGCCACCATTAAATATGTTTAAAAGAAGATTGAACAATCATCGTTTCGTGAGGCAGAAATTCACCAACCACAGAAACAGTATGTTCTTTAACCATTAGATGTAGATGTCTGTAAGTGTAGCTCGAAATATTCTTATAACAACATCCTAGTATATTGAAGATACTGGAGTTGTTACAAAATTAATTAATAAAAATATTTTAGGGGGTTGGAAAAGAAAAATAAAACAAAAGAACACAAGTGAAGACATCACCTTAAAATCGTGAAACTCTCTTAGATTTGAGCTCAAAGGATTCCTTGGGAAGAATTATTCCCAGATAGAGGATTCAAGGAGTAATAGAGGGATGTGGAGAGACAAAATTTGTAGGGTTTGTCCGAGCCAAAGGCTTTGGAAGTGTGGGTAAGGTGGTAGAGGTGGGGGCCTTTTATAAGAGGAGAGGAGGGGCACTCTTGGAAAGTTAGGAAATGTTACTTTATTTTAGAATGAGTTTCGGATTTTAATGGTCCCAAATTGATGTGTTTCTAGGATAAGGTTATAAGGGTTCGAAATCCACCCATAAAAAAGGTTTTGGACATGTGCAGGTCATATATATTACATTATCATTTCATTTTATTTAAATCCTTTTTTAATGAGGTAATCACTACATCATCATGATGTCATAAATAATTTACTTTATTTAATGTATAAAAATTATAAAAATACTATCATGATGTAGGAAATCTTTTTATCTTTCTAATTAATATTTATAGTCAAAAATAAGATTTGTATAACTCCATTTAAAAATTGTTTTAGTAAAACAACTCATGTTTGAGACATTTTTATTTTAACATTAAATAAAAAGGTATTAATGTCATTTTCCAACTAAAGTGGCTCCATGGGGTCCCCAAGTTGACCCATGGATTTTATTTGTCGGCCATGACACATCCAATAAGTTTAGGATATGTGTCAAGTTCATTTCATATTATTAAAACATTATTATTACCTTAAACTACACTAATTACCTCTAATCGCGATTAAAACTTAATAAGTTACTATTCACCAAAAATTATTTTAATACCATTGAACCAAATTTTACATATTAATGAAAACCATGTATTTAGGATTTTTTAATTTCAAAACATAGAGGTGTTAAAATTTCATTTAAACGAAAAATCAGTTCTTTAAGTACCACTTAGTGGTTTCACTATTCCTTAAAAATTGATGTTTTTCAGAAAAATACCAAAACATCACCCTAAGCTATATTTGATATTACGAATTAAAAAATGAAGTCCATTTTACAAAATTCAAAACATATAATTTGAATTAATTAATTTAATAATTAAATCCTCTGTTAGAGCAAATAACGTGTTTTTATGAAACAATAAGTATTAAAAGATTGACACTAGTTTAAGTCCGATTTCAAAGTGAAATTAATTCCAATGACCACTATTGGATTTAATGGTAAAAATCTATTCTAATTTCACTTTAAAATAAATTCAAAAGATAATCTAATAATTTAAATAAATTAGATTAAAAAGAGGTTTTGAATTAAAATACAACATTTTACACTATTCATTAAAAAATGAACTTTATCGGAAAAATACCAAAAATTTTCACAAAGTAAAATTTGATGTCCCAATTCTAAAGAAGCATTTTATTTGGTCCAATAGAATTTATAAGAGTGAAAAAACTATATTTAATGATGGTTCGCCATCAAAAGATGATAAGTGAACCTTTAGTGAAAACTAGGGCATATACGCCTAAAATTGATTTCTTTCCGTATTTTAAGCCTTTATCTTTTATTAGATAAAAGTAAAAACATTTAAAAAACATATATAATCATACTTTAGTTATTTCTATCCATTCACGCAAATAAAAAGGCTATGTGTTAACTACCATTTAAAATAATATTATTATATTACTAGTGTGCAACGTAAGCTTTCAAAGAAACTCATCGTTGCGTATCGAGTATGCTATCGAACATAGCAACCCATTTTAATTAAAATTAATATTTAATTAAAAAATATTAATAAATATGAAAATTTATTATTCTTTATTTACCTGGGATGTTACAAATACATTGTAAAAAAAGTAATAATTATTGATGTCAAATTTTCTTGAAATATACCAAAATTAACTATTTTCAAATTTTTGGCTTCTGTTTTTTTTAAAACTGGTTCCTGAAATTATATGATGGGTGTTTTGGTGTCATTGTTTTACACAACTGACATTAAAAAGTATCCAAAAACCAATTTTTCATCAGTTTATAAGAAATTTATATTATATTTTTTACGTTAAAGAAAATTTTTCTACAAGTTAATATAGGAAAATCCCTTGTAGGGGTGAGTATATGAATACAATGTATGAACACCTAGAATCCAAAAGAAAAAGACAAAACTAAAATGGAACATCCCACTCAACATAGATAGGGGGACCCAATCAATAGAGAAACTCCAAATTACAACATCTTTAGCTATAGAAGACTATTCATCTCATTCCACAAGGGATGTCAACCCAAACACATGCCAACACTATAAGGACTCCCATAAATCACCTAGATATATATATCCTAGACTACAAATCTCATTAGGACCCAACCTTAATTCCAGCAACATGATTCTACTCAATGATATAATGGTAACATAAAACCATGAGAACACACTCCATGAACTCATCCATCCCAATGTTCACCCATTTTATATATATTCTCCCTCGAGAACAACTAACTATCTCTAAATCTAGTTCCCAACAATAATGATATGTACATTGAAAACCTATTACTTGGGAAAGTCTATATGAAACAAAGTTTAGAGGCATGCCCCTCCCCAATACACATATTTTAGGAAGCACTATTTCAAACAATGCACCACATGCATCCTCTCAAGTGAGAGAAAATGTGGGGACCCAAACCATTCCACTATCCTATAGTCAAAGGAGAATTAGATCCTAAGAAAAATGTGATCCAAATGTCACTACTTTATGGAGTGTCCCACACATAAATCTACAGAGGGGGATACTAACTCATAACTAGTTATCACATGATACTAGTGGAGGGGACCTCTCCTCATAACTATACTCTACTCAAAAGTGTGTATTATCTTCAATGGAGGACCTGACACTCACTGCTACTCGAAGATGGGGTACTACTACTCTATAAGAGAGGACCCATTCCCCATTCCAATATGGGACTAATAATTCATAGAAAGAGGACCTACACATATAATGAAAGGGGAGTAGCACTCTGTGTCTAGAGGACCCACATAGTTGTATGACAACGAAGTACAACTCTACCATCTCAATTACTATGGGGGACCTGCACCCTGACATGATAGGGGAGTACAGACCCCATTCTAGATGACATGATCCCTAGTATGAGAGTGTATTTCCATCTCTTCCAGAAAACAACATGTATGGTGTAACCCAACCCTAGTATGACATGGGAGTTCCAAATAAAAGATAGTGTACCAACACCTTAAAATGATAAGGATGTACACAATCTATACATAGGTCAAGCCTGCAGGTCTCGCTACCTGACACAATAGGGGAGTACCAACTAAATCGATATATGCCTCATTATATAGTCCAATAAGTGATTAAATACTCTACTTGAATATCATGAATGAAATTACCACACCCAAGAGTGGCAGAGGACCACTATATCTAACTACATGAATGATACAGGGAACCCCGATCTGGTAAAATAGTGGTGTACCAGCCCCGAATGAATTACCCCATATGCATAGAATCCATGTTAATGATATGGGAGTCCCATATCAGCCAATGTAGAGTGGTAAGAGAATCCCACGCCCTAATAGCACAGTGGATTTCCCTTCCCACTGTCTCTCTTTTTGAATCACACTGATCTATAGCATCAGTCAAGCATCACTGAATAAAGAATCACACATATCATTCCTCATGTCACAACATATACACAAGTAAGGGACCCACACCCTAATAAAATAGTGTATCACTGCTCAAATAGCCTTAAGAGTGCTTGGTATCACATCCTATGCTGATATTGAAGGATACAGACCCCCTAATGAAACCCAGTTTCCTCCCATATCACTACCCTAGGTTAAGCACTGCTACATAAGTATTGTGATGGAAAGATGCCAAATCATTTTTTGTAGGCCCAGAAGAAGGACAACATCATGTTATATATGTAAAAATCATAGGATGGGATACTAAAAAGTAATCTTCTGAGTTCCAGTGAATGAGATACACAAGGTGGAATATATCAAGATGATATTAAACGAATACATGGCGTTCACTGTGGACTACATGGAACATGAACCAACCAGGGCACCTAGATGTGTATCATGTTTACATGGTTTTCCAAGACCAGTAGGGGCACCTAGTTTTTATAACCTATATATTTGGGTTTTCCACTCCACCAGGCCCCTATCCATGTTCGTCTTCTACAAAACCCAGCATGTCGTGTCCTTTACACACCATGCATTCTATACTACATAGCATGTTCAGGATAAAGTACCACTTGGATGTGTTTTTTCCCATTCCCATGTCCATAACATTGTGTCCATGTACTAGGGACATGTAGAGTTACCTAATGTTGTATTTTAACATGAAATCCTCATGCCATGCCCTTTAGCGGCACAACATGGGGTCACTACATGGAATGTAAACACAACACACATTGTGTAGTCCCCGGACATCTTCTTCCCCAAATAGGAAGAACATACACGGTATGACCAATGGAATATACACCTTTTATATTTTAATAGTATTTGGTAATTACCTTAATAAATTACTTCCCACCCCTGTTTACCCCAAAACTAATAGGCCTACCTATAAGTGATCATTAAAAATTAAAATAGGGATCCACAACATTAAAACAATGAAAAAAGGGATCAATACTAAAACATAAAACTACCTACCTAGAGGGAGAAACTCAAAAGACTTGGATGTAGAACAATGTTTATATCATGCTACTCCTTGATTTGATGATGATCAGTGATAATAACATTGATCTATAGGACCTCATAGCTTTGATTCTTCCTTATTTCCATCCATCGCCAAAGGGGAGGGTAGAGGAGGATCTCCAGTTTTCATTGTACACACAAGGTGAAGAGGATGGGGGAATTTGTTAAGATTTTATTAATGAAATGTTCATTTAATTAATAATTCTACCACATAAATCCCCCACTAACTTTCATCTGACTAAAACTCCATGCATAGACAACTTTATGTTACACCTTAGGTAAACATGATGTTATGAACTCAACTGGGGACTCAAGGTTCTGATCCAAGACTCCCTTAAAGAGTTATTAATGTTTATATAGAAATTTTGCATGCATGAAAATATATATTTATTACTTATAAAATCACCTTCTCAAGGATTTCTGGGACCCCGAATCCTAATTTTTCTCAATTATAGGCTTCATAAATATTCTTATAAATATTCTAAATTCTTACATGTCAAACCTGAGCCACTTCACATTATTAGTATATATTTAATGAGAATGGGAGAGCATAAAAATCAATTAAGGGATGTATGGAAGACCCCAATAAAGGATTATTTTTATGAAAAATTTACCAAGTGTGATTTTTGGATTTGGAATGTTAAATTATTGTTTCATATAATCACAAGTATGTGTATATTTATAATATCATCCAAGATTGAATCTATTTATAAATTCCATAGAAATACCATGATAAATTAAACCCTATTTATTCATAGGATGGATGTATATTACCTAACATTTGGGAGATAATTATCATTATTATTTTACCCAATCACAATGTTGACTCATAAAGGTGTTATTTTCATATAAATGAAATAATGTGATGATAATTTCCAGGAGAAGAAATTAATGTGGGCTAGTAAAAAAACACTCAAAATACATTGTTGTAGACAAAGGATTAAGATTTATATTGATTCATATATGAAGGGAATATAATGTTTTCTCAATAAAAATCATTTTTTGATATTTTATTCCGTCATGATAATTAAATGATCATGAGAAAAATAACCCAAATAATTATTTCGAGTTTACTTAAGTAATTTTTGAACTAACTATTTGGAATAATTATCTCTATGGAGAACGAGGTGACATATATTCAGATAAAAAATGATAAAAGTATATTTTTAGTTCCAAAATAGTTGGTCATGTTCCAATGAAGGTGGATAGAGCTAATTTAAAATTATCAAATCTCAGTTAAGATAAAAATCATAGATGGAAATCAAGGATGTGGATTCTATAATTCAAAATTACTATTCTAGCATATCATTGATGTAGATGATAAAATTTACAATATTTCATGATTTGAAAAGGATAGATATTCATATTTTTATGGTAGCATAGAATGGTTATCTTTTTCAAATTAAAGATCAACCATATAATTTTTTAGAATTAAATGTAAGGAAAATAATGATTTGGATCTTAAAATGATGGTGATAAATGTTCCTGAATTCATCATTGAGGGAATAATATGGTTCTTAACCCATGTGTGATTATTTACCATATAAGATTTAAAGAAGGAGATATTGTTTGGGGAATATATTTTATAATTATCTATTCATAAAATAAGTAAAATGATTTATTAAGATATGAAATAGTAATTCAGGTGGGATAAAAATAGAATAGATATTGAATAATATGAATTTTGGTGCTGTGTTTTCCATAAATTCATGTCTGTGAGTCATAAGTATAAGGTGATGTTATAACCATCAACCATATATGAATTCATATAAGAAAACATCACCAAATATTTTTTGAGCAAAAACTCCAAAACATCTAATGGTCAATAATATATATAGAATACAGTGGAATTCTTTTGAAGTCAACACACTTCATTACCAACAGATTAGATTTTACTATTGATCGTATTTCAATAATAAATATAAATTAAGTTGAAAGATTTTATGGAGAACCAGTTTCTATCATATTTGTTCGAGATGTAAGGTTTAAAATAATGTTCTATAAAATTCTTCAATCGGATATAGATACATATATTTGTGTTAATATTGTGTATCAGGAATAGAAGGAAAATCATTATGACAAAAACATTCAATCCCTAGAAGAAATACTAAGATCTTGATCTATGTATTTTAATGGTCATTGGGATAAAAACATTCATCTACTCTAGTTTTCATAAAACACTAGATTTTACTCAATCATTCGAATAGATTATTATGAATCCCTATCGGGAATGAAGTGTATAACTTTGGATTTCATGGATGTAGTTGGAGAAAGAATGATATGGGGAATTGAGGTAGCTAATGAAATATTAGAGAATGTTAAAACTATCCAGTAGCACATCAATGCAGGTTATAGTCTACAAAAGAGTAACACAGACAATAATTGATGTGATTTTGAATTTAATGTTACTGAGAATGTTGTTTTTAAAAAAATTTAATGGATAAATGTGACGAAATTCTTGACGAGGGGGATGGTGATCCATAAAAATATTTTCTAGATCACAATTCTTGATCTAGTAGGGATGACAGCATAACATTTAGTGCTTCCACTAAACTTATACCATGATCATTAGGTGTTACACATATCTTTTAAAAAAATTATATACTATATCATTCACATGTAATGAATATATAAATAATTAAATGATATTAATATATTGACATTGTGGAAAACCCCAAATAAATATTATAACAAGGATAAAAAGTTCTAAGAAATAGGTCTACTCTCATGGTTAATGTTCATTAATGAAATAAACATTAATTAAGATACATGGGAATGAGAGGATATAGTGAAACAGATACATACACATGTTCTATATCACAGTGAAAATTGTTTTTAGAGATATTCATTTTAATGTTTGTGTAATATAACACCCTGAAATTTTATAAAATATTTATCTATATTGTTTCACACAAAATATCGAGTTTAGATGAACCAAGTAACATTATTAGAATGATATCTGTATCTCATCACTTATCCATTTTATTAAAAAATGTGAATAGTATCAATAAAATTATAAATAATATATAGATTTGATATTTATAATATGAATTAATCAAATAACTATAATAACAAAAATATTATTAGAAAATATAAATGGTATTTTTTTGAAAATTTGTTTACATGCATGAAATGTATTATAATATTAATAAATTAAATTAATCACAGTTGGTGAATTATTTTAGTGAAATATATATATTATTTACCTGATTTAATTTTTTAAATATTGATAAATTATATTTATAAAAATATGTTAATTATAAGTAAAATGTTATAGTTAAAAATGATTTTTCTATAAATCAATTTTTATCTGATTTTTTACTTTAAAATTAAATTTAATTCATCTACTTATTTTTATTAATTTTTATAAAATAATTTAAAAAAATATAATCATGAGGAAAAATTTGGTAACTAGGCCCCTTTTAATTGTTTCAATATAAATAGTAACCATGGTAAAATCTGTCACCTCAATAAGGGGAAAATCATGTTAATCCAAGTTATAAAAAGTGATAAGGACAATCATTTTCATCAAATTTATTATCTATGAAATTCATCCATCCCTTAACACCATAATTTTGAAATTGAGTTATTTAATATGAAATTTTACATGAAAATTACTTACATATTATTCGAATTAAGAAATGTTACAAAATGTCACCCTTATAGTATTTACTATCTCTTATTTTTCCATATATGGAGAAAATGTATGTTATGAACGAATACAATTCTCAATTTTGAGAATAATAACATTATTATTTTTTTGATAGGAATGTATTTTATTTTTTATTTAATTTCAAAATGAACATATTTTTTTATGAAAAAATGATATAGTATTTTTTAAATAAATAAAAAATTATATTCAATGACTTTCAAAGTATTAAAACTAACATATTTTTAATAATTAAATGTACACTTGGAATTTTAATTAATATTTATTAAATATTAGTGAGGTGTGAAAGGATTATGTATGAATTTCACCATTTTATTGATTTATTTAAATTTAAATAAAATGGATACTATTAAAATTTACAATAATGATATTTTTGAAAATAATATTATATTAAATAATTTAAAAATACTATATTGAAATAAATAAGAGAAGGTGGTAATGATATTTTCAAATATTTCAATAATGTAAAATTTATGGTCCTATTCTAAACATATAAGTAATAAATTATAATCCTTTTATATTAAATGTTTTTGGTATCATAGATATAATATAAATTAGCCAACTATGGGGTTTTCAAAGTGATAGGGAATAAACTTAAAACCAATCATGTCCAAAAACAGTTTTTTTATTATAAAAAACCATTTCATAACTTATATTAGAATCCATGAACAATTGGAAATTTTATATGGAGAATAAATTTATTATAATATTAATTTTTGATAAATTCTAAAACTGCAGCACACAACAATTATAAAAGGCCTCCTTAACCCTAACTACCATACACCGCACTAAGACTTCAAGATCAACCAAGAACTACCAATTAACCTTATAATATTCTCCAATCACATCCTATATGTTTTATTCTTCACGATATACTAACCCTGGATCCTGTTAGAGGAGATACAAATGATTCTTTTCGAAGAATAATTAATCACCACAATTGACTAGTTTCTTTTTTTAGTCTTCCTTGCCTTCTATAAATATATGGTACATTTTTTAACATAATAAACATAGTATAATAATATTGTAAAATGTTTTTATGAATTTTAAAATACCATTATAAAAAATCATTCACATCAAATTTAATGTTAAAGTATCAGGTGTGTGTATGTATGACTTATCATTTCCATATTTCAATATAATTAAGTTTTCACCACCATTAATTAAGGATGGGTATTATAATTAAATTAATGTTTATGAATGATAATTATGAAATAATTACACTTAGGAAAATTTAATATAACTTCTACTTTCTTACCATCCAATCCTTTGAGAAATGATAATTCCATTCATGTGTATATGTGGACCACTACCTCCAGGAAGCGATGTGATTAATTTATTATTTATCTTTTAACTATATGGTAATAATGATTAATTTGATCAATATATATGATATATATTACATGATCTTGATTATCAAAATGTGAATTATCATTTTTGATTCTTATATTCCCCAGTTGAAAAATTAAAACAGCGTTCATGTGTACGTGGAGCCTATTATATCTATGAATGATATAAATCATTTTTCTTCCAATATTTTTAATTAATTACTATAAATATGTATAAAATGAATATATATGATTATTAAAAAATTATTAACATTACAAAAATGATTTAACCATGATCAATTATTATTTTTGGGGATACCTAACCGAAACATGCATGGAAAATAATGTATTTATCACACAAAACAATAATGTTTTTAACAAATTATTAATAAATGGGTGATGCGATGTAATAAATTAATCATACATGGTATGATAGATATGAATATTATTATTTAGTCTATATATATTAAATTAATATTTATTATATAAGTGGTTTTAACGTGAACAAAGAATATTGATACTTGAGGTATGGAATTTATTCATCAATACTATTTTAATCGAGATTGGTTATATTTGAATTTCCATTGAGGAAATTATGTGATAATTATATGATAATTCCTTTTTATTTTAATCTTATCTATTTATATCTTGATATTATATTTTTTAAAATTTATTCTTATTTTTTATCATTTATTAGATAAAATGTTTCTTTTAAAGTAAAATCTACTACCTTTCACTTTTTGGTCAAAATCATTTTTCATCCATATAATTTTTTTCTAAAAAATATTTATGTTTTCTACAATTATCTTATTATTTTTTAAATTCAATTTTTTCCATTTTGGAGTTTTAAAATTTATTTGAGAATAATATTATTTCTAATTTCCAAATGAGGAACTTTGTGACTTTTATTAGAATACTATGTAAGGAATATTTTTTTAAATTATACAGAATAATTTGAAATTTCCTCTATCATGATATCATAATTCATTTTAAAATCATTAAAATTTCCCAAATATCATTACATAGGAAATATTTTTTATATTACATCCATAGTATGTAGATATTGAAAGGATATTTTTAAATTAAAATGTGATTATTCATCAAAAAAGTTTTAAAGTTATTTTAATGGTAACTGAATTCATCCAAAAAAATTTGCTTGATTCTACGTATGATTTAAATGGGATATGACCCAAGGATACCATTATTATATATTGTATATATAGATTATAATTCTGATGAAATTTTTTTATGGAACCCATTTCCATTGTCCATTATATGTAAAAGTGTTTATAAACACCATTTCATTTAATGGGTTATGGTACGATGAAGTTTTAATATTCTAGATGCACTCATGTTTATGGTTTTCATTTTTTGATCGGTTAGATTTATATCTCCCCAAAATGAATTATGTAGTTTATAATATCTCAGGAGATAGTTTTGGTAAATTTTTCATTGTTCTTGATCTTTTATGGGGAAAAAAGTCGAAGTGCGTGATCAGTTTTGAGAAACATGTAGAAGTTCATGATCTGTATTGGGACAAAAATAAATGTTCTTGATTTATTTTTGGAAACAAATGGATGTTCTTGACCCATAGTGGGAAACCAATTTTGATACCAGATATTATTTTCATGATAGATGACCTTGTTATATGGATTGGGTTCTAAACATGAGATGGTTCCACATACAGTTATTACATGAATTTATGGTACATGATTAAGTTACAATGAGTTCTAATTCATCTGATCCATGTATTTTGAAATGAAAATATTTTCTTCAATGTCAAATTTTTATGATCATTTCCATATTGATAATGAATTTTTTATGTCACGATCATGATCTCATAATACTATTTTATGTTAATATTCCACATGATCATTGATTGATATACCCTTGTTTACCCTTACTAAGTATCTAATATCCCTATTTTTTTATACATTTCCCCAGGGTATAAATTCTTTTTTAGAATGGTATGCCTATGAAGAGTGTAATGAGGAATGATCATTATGGGAGATCATGAAAAAAATTCATAGAATAAGAATATTTTATTTCTACTTTGTAAAAACACTATACCATAATGTTTCTACCTTTGATCCTATTTGTATATATTGAATATTATGTAAAATTAATTATTATTTTTGTATGAAAATATTAGGATTCTATAGGTAACCCTTATTTTTTCTAGGTGGGTCATCATTAAAATATTTTTCCTCAAAATTGTGATTAATAATGGATTGATGTGACCTTTTTTTATTATAATTATTTTTATTTTTTTCCATATCCTTCAATGGATGAACAATTAAGAAAGGTAATATCATTAGGGAATGATTATTTTTAAAAAAAATATATTTATATATTATATATTATATTATATTTTCTAAATAATTTTTTTTAGAATATAAAAATAATCTATCATAAATCCTAATTATTGATTATTAAAAATACATTTAGCCATTATTTTAATAGGATCACATCATATCAGGCTCTATTCACTGTTTTGATGGGAAAGAGGTGACCACTAGTTGTGTGTGTTTTGTCCAGTTGGATGATTGTGTGGGGTTAATTTCTTGTGCATTTATTAATTTCAAATCACCATTGTCATTCTTAATTTAAACTACCAATATTTCCATCACCCATAATAGGGTAATAAGTTTTGTTCTAAAGGTAGGTGGTCATTTGAGGTTTTAGACCTAGTGACACATTGGGACTCAAATTGGTTGAGATGATGGGAGGTCATGATCATCTCACCCATTTAGGGGGAATTATCCCATACTCTAGGGCTCTCATATATATTTACGATATTTCCTATAATCTCTTCCTAATGTAGATATGAGACATGTTTCCCTAACAAAATGATTATAGGTTAAATATATTTTTATAAAAAATAAAGGGATCTCATTAGTGAATCCATTTTATATATCTATATTTATTCATCCATTTCCCAATTATGGGTATTTTTTTATATGTTGGTGATTTATAACAACGAACATCACAATTTTTTCCATGTAGAGTGGCAGTTAGTATTCTGAGGAGATGATTTATCCATGACGAGGCATCATATGTATCACGTTTATTCCCAGAATAAAAACACATTTAGTCTATTATACATGTATATTTTAATTTCTTATAGAGGGTACATTTGTTCGGGTAGTGGAGAACTAGATATTTGAGCTGGAGTCTCCTGAGACATCCTATTCTTCCAAGTTATAGTAGGAATTAGAGTTACGGTAGTTTGGTCACTCCCTAGAGACTGAACCAAAGGTTGATTCCCTTATATGATTTTATTTAATTTCATGACAATCATCATGGATTACCTGCTAAAATTACCCTAGATAATGTAGATTCATGATTAAAATTACATGAATATCATAACTCCCTAATCCCACACGAGCTGTGATGTGTGTGAGAAATAAGAGATAACATGTAATAAATCATAATGCATATAAGTTGTGGATCTTGAATACTAGGTATGTAATTGGGGTGTTTTAATATGGGTATAGGTACTATGGTTGGAATCATGTATATCTTGGTTGTTAAAGGAATCATAGAACTCTTAGTTCAATAACTTTCCCAGTCCATTGGTGGTTGGGGTGGAATGATTAGCCCATAGGAATGATTGGGTCTTGACTATTGAAATTTCAAATACATAGAGGAATATAAATTTATGTTTATGCCCATTTTTATTCATGATCTTTTCTTGTAATGGTTTCCTACATATCCTTATTATTCTATGAATATATGTCCTCAAAGTTCAATTGGATTCTCAGTCCATTGATAGATTAGGTATAATGATCATCCCATGGGAATGAATAGGTCTTGATGGTTGAGTTGTTTGAGACATTTCATGACATACCTAGATATGGATGCCCATTAGAGTTCATCATTTGGACATTAGATGGTGTTATATGTACCCAAGTTATAGGAAGAATCAAATTCCTCATGGATCAATTGGTTTCATAGTCCATTGACGGATGAGATAGAATTATTAGCCTATAGGAATGATTGGATATTAATGGCTAAAATGATAGAGAAATAACGGGACATACACTAATCTGGATACCCATTTAAGTACAGTATCATGCATTTGGAAGGATTCCTACATATCATGTTTTGGGATAGAATGAAATTCCTCAATGTTTAATTATTCATGGACTACACACTCAGGATTCCCTTTCCTTAATAGAGGTGTGCGATATGAATGATATGATTATTGAAACACCCTATTCCCAAGTGATCTATTGTTGGTTTGAGAAACATCGGGTGGAAATGAAGATTATCATTTCCTATGGGTATGATTATTAAGAGCTTATGAACTGAGGTTTATCTTATAATAATAGATTACACCATGAGGATGAATAAGGATATCATGTCATATGATTCATTATTTGACCTAGCCTTCTTTTTTTTCCTGATGATTTTTTATATTCCTCTCAAAATTCCCAGATTATCTATTTTATATGTTACCGGATGTCTACCTAACATTTCAAAAGAATATTTCATGATATAGTTGAATTTTACAAGTAATGTCACATATCGGGGATGGCATATCGGAGGGTTGCCACATGATAATGTTTGAATTATCTGGAGGATGTAGCATGACCTAGACGGTTTGTCCTGGAATTGATTGCATGACCCTAGATGACATGACTAGAGCACATCACATGATTCAGTCGACTAATCCTAGTTTCATATAATGTTCTGTATGATATGTTTTGATGGTGTCACAAGATTCAATGTGATATGTTTCTAAGGGTGATGTGTGTCTAGGATGAAAAGTATAGTGGACATTGTGAAATCTAGTCGGTGTGCCCTAAGGGCATCGTATAATCTATTTGACAAGACCTGGTGCTATTGCGAGACTCAAAAGACAAGTTCGGGTTCCACCATATGATTCATGCGACATGTTTAAAGGGAATATCATGGTTTGGATGGTGATCCTAAATGGTTTTGTGAAACATGAGTAGTACACTTGGAGGGTCCCATTAAACATTAGTTGACATGTCCATAGGACTTTTCATGATCCAAATAGTATACCCAAGGAGTTTCATGAGATTTGGGTGACATATAATGGTGTTTTTCGATGACCTAGGTGGTTCATGAGAAGCATAAGATGATATGTGTATATGTTCTTTTATTAATTCTCCCATCCCAAAGTCATTTCCTAACATCTTATCACAGATGTCTTAGTATTGTTCAATGTTATCTTGTTTTCAGTCTCATATGATCTAGAATATACACCAATGTTTTTCTCCTATAATATTATAACACCTTCACGTGATATAAAAGTGATTATGAGATGTGATTATGCCTATAGCATGGTCACTCTAGATGTTCCTCGAATCATTCCAGAAGAAAATCTTTTTTGTTCATAGGATTAGACACTCTGAAAAGTAAACTATAGTGCATGGGTGTTCTGGTGCATTTGAATAGAAAACATCCAAACCCTTATTTAAGGTTGGGGTGGGGGAATTTATAAGCTTTTACACCCTTGTTGTTTTTCAATTCCCATGAAACATATCGCCTTACTCTAGGTTGGATTACAATGGTGGTCCTTAGGGTCACATGTCTTAATAATGTCCTTATGTATTCTGGGGGTAGAATATTTTTTTCAACAAATACAATACCATATCTTCAATTCCTCCCTTATTGGATTATTTATATTTAATGGGGTCCTGTTTAAACTCATGGACATGCTGAGGGACTTCAATATTTGTTAGTTCAACTTTTCTTGGTACATTAATGTGATTTAGATTCCTATTAAAAAGAATTGAAATGAGTTTAGAAGACCTGTATGGGACTTTCCATGAGTTAAGGATGACTCTCCATGGTGCCTTCACGAAATAATATTTTCTTGTCAAGGGGTATTGTGAGGCCACATTGTGAACTACCTAGCCTTGTCACGAGATTTTTATGGGCACGATAGCATACAACCTTCTATCATTTTTTTATTTCCATTGTTTATTTTAAAAGTATTTTGGAGTTTATGTTTTTTTTTGAGTATTGAAAATGATAATCACTTTACCACTTTACGATGCATCACACAACCACAAATGTTCCTAGGGAAATGCATGCACATTTAATAGGAAATTCCATTTTTCTATCATTATGGAGACAAAGGTGGATTTTTAGGTTTTATAACCATACCTGAGTCACTTTTCATGATGTGAATGAAATTCCAGTGGGATTTTTTGATATTAGGTAGACATGACACCCGAAACTTTTGATTCCTTGAAGATCCCCAAGGGCATGTCCCATGATTTATTTTGACCACAAGATCCAACCACCTCATCCAATTTTTATTTACTTTGTTTATTTTAGAAAGGTTGGGAATGTAATGGGATTTCATAAATTTTGTCTAGGACAATAATTCTCCCAACCGGTGATGTGTCATGTTATTTTTATGACCGTAAGTGGTTCATAAAATTTTAATATTTTCCTCTGGTTTTATAAGGATTTTTGATAGGTTTTCAGGTGCTATCTTGTCAACAAGCCACGTGTCATGGGAAAGCTTATTAGACTTCCACCATGTGACCACTAGTTTTTTAGGGTGCCTTCATTAAGGTAGAAGGAATTTTTAAAAGGAAATTTTTAGGATATTTCATAGGCCACATCCTGATCATGGATCCCTAGAGTGACCTCATTATTGTCACATGATTGTGTGCCTCTTAGAGGATTATGTGACCCATGAGTATTTAGATACCTTCTTCTTCCATTTCATTGTGGGGGGAAATAATACACATATATAGGTATTTATTCCATTTTGATTATGTTGATGCTTATTTAGAAGTAATCAATAAATGAACCCACGAGGAGAGAGGTCTATGAGGATGGGGGCTCAGTGCTGAGGAATGTAAATGCCTTCTTGAGTCATAGGAACTCTTAACTATTAGTCTCTTAGGTGATGTTCAATCTACCAAGTTTCCATTGAAATTATTTAGAATGGCATATAAATAGTGGAGGGGATTTTCTTCTTTACTCACCTACTTGATTCTTCTGAGCACTAGTGGCCTGCTTCTTTTTTGTGTTACCTCATTAAAAGACCTCCACTCATGAACCAATTTTAATATCTTTTCATGATCACTTTTCACAAGATTTCCCCTACAAGGCTACTTTTTCCTAGCCACTCACTCAAATCAACCATAAAAAAAACATCAATAATTGTTCAAACTTTGACAGTGTGGAAACATGATTGTATTGATGGTTTCACATGGTCTTATGGTTGGATCACATGATCCGTTGACGATTTTTCACCCGGCGTTACCAATTCAAGGTAACACAATCATGAGTCATCTGAATGGTTCATGTAGTTTTATAATGACCTATGGGTTTATGTGAACCATGATATAATTTGGGTTAAACAAATTCATGAACCCTTTATGGGATTATCGAATACCTTAGTCATTACTGAGACATGTATCATACTACAAGTTTATGCCATTGTTTTGAAAAAAAATTATTTTATCTATCTGACATATGTCACATAATTTTGTTTAGATTGATTTTGGTTCTTATAAATCTTTTAAATACCTTCAATATGGCAGAAAAAACTAGCAATATTCCATCAAGATGAAATTGTGGAATGTGTGGATCGTACTTGTAACAGTGATGTTGGGTCACATAAATTGAGACTACTAAAGTTGATGGTATTTAAATTTGGGGCTTATCCACTTTTATAAATATTTCCCCTTTATAGGATTTTTCTTACTGATGATGGTCCCATCCCTCTTCTAAATTCATAATTTATACCCTCTACATGGGTTTGGAAGACCCTCAACAATTTTTGGGAGAATATATACATGTTGGGATATAATTTCTCTAAGGGAGGCCATGAAAATGGGGACATAATGATATTAATTCCAACAGACATTAATAGGACTGGTCCCAAACATTATGAGGATGTTCATATGTACCACACAACAATGTGGATTTCTTCTACCATCTATAAGTTTGGGTGAGTTTTTAACATAGAATTATTATTAATACGAGGATGTGAAATAAAAATATGATGGACCATATACGTAAAATACATTTATTCAAAGATTATTTTGGAGTTCAAAAAATTGGAGTATATGAGGCTATCTTGATTTCAAAATGTCTACCTATTGAAACAAGTGTTTGACGATAGAACAATTCATGTAGTGGATTCCAAACATGAAAAATTTCAAACTCATTCATGGAGAGGGAGAATTAGACTTTGGGATGTATAGAACACATGTGGTTCACCAATACTCAGTTGGATATAGGATGCGTTCATTTCCCTTCCACATGGTATGACCTAATGAGGATTCCTTCTCTCACCCTAGAACTGATCAAGATGGCAGAAAATGCCTTACTAATGGATCCTCTTCCTAGAGTGAATATCCAATTCAATATAGTGGTGAATAATTCATCATGAAGACTAGATATGAGTCGGAAGATAAAAAACTGAAGGCCTTTCTTATGAAGGACTCTTGTAGTGCATTGGAATCTTTTTGGACATTTATTAAAAAATGGAAATTTAAATAATAGGGATGGGATGTTTTCCCCTTTATTTACTATTCAATTCAACTAGATATTTTTCTCACTGTGTACCTAAGTGGTTACCTTAATCCCATGAAGTAAAATTGTGGGTTTAGAGTTTCCTCTTTTGTGACGGAATCCTCCTTGGAAGGGGGAGTATAGGGTTAGTCATCCCTCTAATGGCCAAATGTTATATCCTTATGCAACATGTTTATAAGTGAAAATGCCCTTATATGTTTACACGACCTTTACATGTATTATGGTATTGGATAGGATATGACCATGGAGGATAGAAATATCTAAAAATATAGGGTGTCCCCAATGTCCCCTCCATACCATGCCTACAATGTATCAGTTCGGTAAGACCGATGACACAAAATGATAAGGATATCAGGGCCTCTATGTTCTACTATAATCATTTCTCTTTTAAAAAATATGTTCCAGTACCAATAAGTTATATTTTTTATACTAGTGAGTCCATTCTTGCGGTATGGAATTATATGATGTCACATATCGAGGGTGTTCTTTCTACACATATTGATGAGGACCTCATTTTTCAGTTGTATTCACCCTACTAGTTCAGCCGTTAGTTCCTATTTGTTTAGTAAATATATCATCACTCGGTTTATGTTTTATTAAAGTGGAATGTGAGCTCCAATTTTGATTTATGTTTACCATGAAGGTGTCTCTTGTTGAGATAAGACTTCCTCCACAAAATGCATTAATTGGTTTACCTTGTGGTTTTGAAGAATGTGGGATTCATTCATATCCCAATGGTGAAGTATCTATGACTACTGATAGAGGCCTCCCACCACTCAGTTTCTAATAACAATACTAGTATTGTAATTAATCTTTCTTCTAGGGGCAACGGATCAGGAATCACCTCGCTATGAGATAAGGCATTTAACATCATCTTTATTTTTTGTAGAAGTTTCAACTAATGTGGTTATAGTTAGAGTGGAACCCAAGGTCAAGGTTAAGCTATACATAGTATTTCCTATCACATATCAATAGTGTATGTCTTGGATGGTGTATAATACAAATGGTGAGCTATGGGGTATCATGTTTCGATCAGAGTTACCTTTGAAATGATTTTCTCATGTCACCACCCCATTGGGTATTATATTCAAACACTAACCTGAGGAGGTTAGGGCCTTGTTATTAGAACATTAATTAATTATGGAAATGGTCAGATATTAGGTTTATTATTCACATTTGGTTCATCATATGGTGGTGTGAGATACACTAAAAATGGACATGAACAATTTTGTTTAGCCCATTGATGGGGAGGTAAGACTTATATCACTGCTATGTTTAAAGAGTGGTGGTTCTACCGAAACCATATTAACAACTTTTGGGTATTTGTATAAAAATTGGTAGGCTTTTGAAGACTGTCCAATTCATTTATCCCCTAAATATTATTCCTATGGTAATGATGTGGGACATAAGTTTGGTAGCAACTAGGAGACCTGTGATGATGTATCCCCGAATTGATTGTACTAGATTAGGGAGAAAATTTCCAACTCTAGACAAACTATATTAGCATAAGGTACTTATGGGGAGCCTTTATTTGATGAAAAGGAGAAATTTTTTACTAATAAGGTATTCGCTTCCAGTATCCACAATCAAGTGTGGCACTTCAGTTCTCTCTTTTTTTTGTATTATTTTGGAAACACATACTCATTTTTCAAAAAATGTGTAGGACCCCACCAAGATCACTTGGAAGCGAACATATCCTATCCTAAGGGAGTATGAGATAATTTAGTTTCTTTGAAAGAACCTTCATTTTTGATTCCATCCTCTCATGATGCGTTTGTGGATAATGTGCTGGATCAATCCTGAATGTTTCCTACTATCGATGTTGCAGTGATAGTACCACTTGATCTAGAGTTGTGGATGCACTTCTTCTTGAGGATAATAAAACATGTATCTATTCTACTTCCATGTTATCCGGGATGTAAACTTGTTTTGGAGAATGTAAATAGTTCTTAAGTAGTGGATACTTTTTATAAAAGTTTCATATCAATTAATATTATAATTTTTTCCTATAGATCTCAAGGATGGTGAGGGAAACACATATTTGGGGAAATAACCTGAAGGTCCAAAAAGACGCTTATAACAAGAAATATTCTCTTCTTCAAACAAGGATGGGGTTGGGGAAGTATATGTTGATAATTATGTGATAAAAAATGTATGTTTCTAACCTTAGTAATATTTGTCTATTAGCTTGTGATACCATATAATTTATATTGTAACTGATAATTCCATATACCCTTTGTTGTAGTTTCTTCAGCTTGATGTTTAGATACCCTAGCCCCCACTACCTTGGGGGTTCCTCTGACTAGATCAAATGATATAGTGATTGGATCTCTTCCCTCATCATCAAATGTTGTGATTAGAAATATTTCCCTTATTGAATTGGTTTTGGAATATTCCCATGTTTCTAGGATGGTCATGGATCCAGACTCGGGGTATGATTCATTCAATCAGTTGATGAAGTGAAACATATGGAGGGTGATTTGGGCCTTAGTATTTGAGGCCCCCTTGGTTGAGTAGATTGACTGATTAGGTTATATTCAATTTATGTTTCCCACCCTTGGTTATGAAGGTTTTGACTATTCCTCAATTCATTCATGGGTAAGAGAGCTGATCTTTGTGAGGGAAAAGAATAATGGAATCTAGTTGAGGTTGGTCATTGCTGAGGCCACCCCATTAGGGAAGAAATACTAGGATTATGTTATAAATGTATCTTCCTTGCATGAGGTGGTAGCGACAACCCACCGGGACATTTTCGATGTTTAGACTGTCGAAATTCATCATTTTGACACTGTGATCAGTCACCTTCAGTATGTGATCATTCATCTTTAGTATGAGATTATTCACATTCATGTAGAGATATACCAATTCTAGCATGCACTCTAGATATAAAAAACACTATACTAGAGAAACATAAAATTATTGATGTGGTGAAGAAGGCGAGTCATGAATGCACTTGTAGGGAGGATGATTTGTAGAACGTTACATAAGAAGAAACCATGTCTGTTGACCAGTTACACCAATCGATTACCTCATTTGGAGTAGAGGCTTTCAGTATTCAAGGATTATTCTGAGTACATTATATTATTGAGTAATTGTTTTACAACTTTACTTTAGATCATATAATAATGGTAGAGACTCTGGTATTTGGATATTCCTCTTGTATTATGTTGTTAGTGAGTAGATAAACTGAACTATATATATTGTTGTGTAGTTTTCCTTCATTCATGATGTGCATGATTCTTCAAAAATTTGATAACATGTGAATAACCAGTGATACCCATATTTAAAATAATAAGAAGTATAACTGAATTCATGGACATGAATATTTAAATAATAATAGATTCATCAGGGGTGATCTCATGAATGCACACATTCTTCAGTTTCATTACTGATATATCTACTATAGATATATTGAAATTACATGATTCTTAGAAGTATAATTGCGATGAATATATGACATAAAGGGAGGGTTCTCTATCTATTTTTCAATTCCAATGTTCTTGGTGAGCATAAATATTTTTCTTATGTCGGTATATTGGGCCTTACAATATTTTTCATTCATGATGATGAAACCACTAACATGATGTAGTTCAGGTTCTTTTAGATCAGACATATTTTTTCATTAGTTTATGATATTTTAGCTCAGACCTTTTATCACTATAGTTTATGGTCTTTTAACTATGTATTTATATTGCTGCAGTTTTGGTTATTTTATATTAGAAAAAATTAATGGTCCTGGGATGCATTGTTTCCATGCTAGGACTGAACCGAAACATACTAAGATGTTGAGTTCTTCCATGGTGTTACAGAGGATAATGAGGGTTATAAATCCTTTCCTGAAATGTGTAGGTGCCTCTTGTTAGTGGGACAATTCCCTTATTTGTCGATAGCATTGCAAAATATATATTTTTACACTCATTTCCAAGGGTCATGGAAAGATTATGGGGGTAATATTGGTTGAGGGTGAAATAATTTCAATGATAGGTATTCCTAGAAAATTGGTGTATTTATGATATAATTCATAACATAAAATATAGACTACGTGAATATGGGATGAGTAAGACATGCCAAGGATGACCCATAACCCTCTGAGGTGACAGGTTCTACTATATAGTTTCCTAGGATCATGAGGATTGAAGAACCTTTCTATCAAGGAGGAGATTCCTTTAGTTGGTATGTCAAGACCCTTATGTGTTGATATAATGGTCAATAAAATATGATATCGACTCTTTTATGAGGGACATGAAAGATTTATAAAAACTGAAATGTTATGATGATGAGGTTGGAATGAAAATAAATCTATACAGGAGGGGTTTTGGAACCCTAGGATCATTCAACTCTTGATTGTGAATCTCAAGCCCTATGAAATGTGGTTTCAAATCATGAGGAATGGGCCATCCAAGGATATGGAATGGAGTGTCACATTCCTTTTTTTAAAGGGTACAAATATGTTGATGGAAAATTGGGAAGTCTAATATTCTCGTATAGTTTTTTGTTGAGATTGTAAATCATGGACCAATGTTTTTGAGATAGGAGGACGATTTTGGAAAATAAATACATGGGATGGACTACAAGAAATATAAGTTCTAAGATCCAATGTGGTGATTTCAGAACTCACAGGGATTGGAAATACCTTTTTTGTAGAGTGACATATTAGGTTGACTACCATAGGTGAATATGTAGGATCCATAGATATACCTGTATAGAAAATAAAAGAGTACCTTATAGTTGAGTACCTTTTCTAAGGTCCATTTAAGGTTATTGTGATCTGAGGTACTTAAATCGTGATGTGAGATTAATGGAATGTTTCATATCCATGAAGGGACCGATCACCGTAAAATTTATGTTACTTCCTAGTGAACATATTCTCATTGTGAGGAGATGTCAAAATCATTAGCCTACCTAATTACTAAACTATTGAATCCAAATATTATACGTTTACAATATCTTTGGTTACAAAGTAGGCTATACAAGATTTTTTACATTGTTTACTTGTACCCTAATTGTTTTATAAACACTAAAGATGAACAGTTTAGCCAGTGAGGACATCACTATTTCTCAGGCTTCCCTTTGTGGGTTTTAAACCTGAAAATATTTGTGTCTCTTTTTCTAGAAGTTTAATGTATATTAATTTGTACTACTGTAGTCTAGTGTTTAATATGATACTAATTTGAACAATTTTCATGTAGTTAAATGTCAGGGTACATGTGGAAATAATATGGATGATGATACATAGATCCCAAATAGGATATCTAGAGATAAGATTTCCACAAAATTCTTCTAAGAGGGAGAATAAAATGTTGTGAATCATGAATTGAGTTTCTCATTTCAGGAGTAATGATATGGTACAATAATGCCATGAAGGTCCCAAAACACCCTAAGGACATGACCTCCTACATAGTTATTTCATGGATCACAATGATCTAAAAACCATTTTCAAAGAGTGAAACATTTGGTTAATGATCATAGTTTCTTATAGAGGATCCATAAGAATACATGCATAGTAGAACAAAGGGTCACTTGAAGCTGGGTCAATTTTCCAAGGTCCATTGATGTTTTTTGGAAACCAATGGCACATGATACATGATGTATTATTATGTATTGATGTGATTAAAATGATTATGGAAGAACCTTATAATCTAGTTGAGTAGGGTAAGTCTCTCATGGTCATTTGATAAGGGATAAATAAATTAAAAATGTTTTACAAATTTTATTCTCATGTAGTTGGGACATATTTTCTATGTGCAGTTTGAGGCCTTGTGTTAATGAAACTTTCCAAGAAGTTTATCATCAGTTAGTAAGGATGATTTCTTTGTAGTTTATTTCATGTAGTACAAAAGTATTTTCTTCCCTTTTGTTTAACATCAGCTAGAAAGGACACTATTGTCATGGAATTTTGAAGTACTTTAACATGGAAATTGGACTTGTATTTTAACATCATTTAGTAATGATGTGGGAACCGATGTGAATGATTTTCCATGACATAAAATGTGCACATGAAATCCATAAATAGATTTCAATTATACACAGGAAAAATGAGCTTGTATTACTCATCCCCAATGCAGTTTGGTGCATGTTTTTATCAGCTGTTATATCTGGTCCCTACATTAGATATCCTAACGTTACAATGTATCCTTTGATAATAGGAAACCATCCACAAAAAGATCTTATGGGGTTGTGTAGTTTAACATAATGTTGAAAAGATGTGGTCCCCACAATGTGAAATAGTATTGTTTCATCTTGTCCCATGAACTAAATTATGGGTGTCACTACGTATCCCATGGTCATATGAATCATGTCACACATAGTTCTTTATAATTATCCTTGCATAGGTATGACCGGTACAAAAATGTGGGTGGCATTTATATACATGTTTGTTGTGACTAGACCTATAGATGGAGATCTGGGCATCTCTACATATCCTATGATGATTGGAATCAATACATACATAGTTTTGTAATATAAAACACTCTACACAAGTCCAACCCACATGTAGAGGTGGGAATTGATTCCACTGATTGTTGTAGTTGGGCCCATGATTGGATATCTATCCATGAAAACAAATCATTTCATGACAAGAATCAATCCGCATATAGTTCTTGAGTTGAATTTTTTAAAGAGACCAAAACCAATTGTATTTATCCCCTCAAGTAAGGTCCACAGGAAAGTGAGGTTTTATGTTGTAAAAATAAAATCAACTGTGTAGTTTATTTTCATGTCAAATGGACACATAGTATTCCTTTTATAGTATTTAATTCAAGACCGTGATGTGATTGTCATGGGAGTTCATGAGTTGTTTTCATTGGGAATCCCACACCAAATTTCTTAAGCTCACAAGAGCTATTATTAGTGTGTGGAACATGGAATGGTAAGGATTAATTATTCTATATAGAGAAACCATAAGTATATTCCATGTAAATTTTGCATTATGTGGTGGTTGGACCATGATATATGATTGAGGAATCCCTATTTATCTCATGGGAAATGATAATCAAGACATAAATAGTTATTGAAAACCTATGTTTTTTTAATGTCATTCAGAAATGACATCAAATATGATGTTTAACATCATACATTATGGACACGGGTCAACTGACATGAATGAAAACGAATAGTGTGGCTGGGACCATGACTAGTGGTTCTGGCACCCCAATGTATCCTGTGATGGTAGGACTCAAGACACACATATTTGATAAAAATCAATTCAATTTAATGTCATGTGTAAAGGAAATCATCAGTTCATTTTAACATCATGCTGTAAGGACATCTTCCATCAATTTTAACATTATGTGATAAAGAAGAATCCTTATGGATTAATTTCATATTGTCAGTACATGATTGTATATTTTAACTTCATTTTACTAGTATTAATGGAATGGCATACACTAATGTGTATTACCATGATAACATGTATGAAAATTATTTCTTGAGAATCCATGAATTTTCTGGGGTGTTTCACACTCCCCATCCATTGGATCCAATGAGAATGCTCCATTTTGAAAGACCATGTGTATTATTTAAGGCCCTACCAATATGTCCTACAAATTAAGAGGATTCTTGCCTAAAATTGTTGTTTTTTTAGTACCAACACAAGTTCTATTTGATGTGATAAATAGAGTAGAACCTTTCTATTAATGTCTTGCGCGATCTGATTTTGATGGAATTCAAGTTTGTTCAATTTATGAATCCTTTTCTCATAATGACATTTCCATTCATTCATAAACTTTTTCAATTGATAATCATCCAAGATCTATCCAAAAATTCATATTTGGAGAGAAGGATACTAGAAATATATGGGTAACACGTCATCGGTCACATACACCATTGATTATGGCATTGCAATTGTAGTGTTACACATAGTGGTATGCTAGGCCCTTAAATCAAGAAGGAAATTTTCCAACTAGGAATTCTTATAATTTTCATGATTTTCTTATTTATATTTCATATAGTCTTACTGAAGGCCTATATCTTCTCATTTTCAATTCCATGATATCAAGATAATTTATTGGACTCGATATTTTACTCTTGGTACAGTTTCTTCGATTCTACATAAAAGAAGTTGGTTCCATTGTTTGTCAAAATTGTGTGGGGGGCTCTAAAATAAGTGATAATATGACACATTATGATGTTTATGATGTTATATACTCCTAATTATTTGAATTGTACTCCCTTATACAATTTTCCTTTAATTTTTTTGGTATTAAGGATGTACTTGAACTTCTTGGTTTTGGTTGGGGGATATGGCCCCACGAAATCCATTCTCAAGATGAAAAAAAGCTAGGAATGTTTAGTTGTATATAAAAATTATATTAGTTGATGTATGATGTTTCCATAAATATTATATGAATTCAATTTCTTGGTGAATTCCATATAGAATTGTATCATGGTGTTCCAGTAATTTACAGCCTATTGATTTGGTAGGAGAACCTGGTCCCGTTCTAATGAGATCCACAAGAGCCAACATGGGACTCCTTCATGATGTCATGAGTATCTCTTTCTAATATTAATTAGAGTATGATTCTATAAAATACACTCTTATTAGGGTTTTTATCATTTGGACTGTCCTATAGGGTAATGTTATTTTTAGGGCACCGAACTAGTTCCCATTCATCTCAGTATTTTTGGTGAGATTCGTTTTGCCGATAACCAATCATAGGCTCCATCCATCGTGGTGTTGATATTATTTCATCATGCTATGGGATGGTGATGACATGGTTGATTTATTTCATATCAAATATTATGACTAATCAGACCATTCATTAGTTACTTATAAGGAAAATTGATTCCTCTTGATCATGTTTAGATATGAATGTGGCTGCTTTAGCCAAGGCATCAGCATGAGCATTTTGTGGTCAGGGAACATGATGCAATGTGGGGTCAAACGAGAACTCTACCATCAGACCCCTGACATAGCCAATGAAAGGGTTGTATCTTCATTTTTAATGGATTATTTTACATTTATCTGCTTGATCACTTGTTCTATGTCCCCATTGATATTCTGGTAAGCTATTCGGAACTCTAAGGCTAGTTCCAAACCAGTGATGTGGGGTTGGTATTCTGCCTTGTTATTTTTGCAGCATTTAGATTTTGAGAAAGAGTAGGGAGAACCATAATTTTATGGAGTGACATACACAATCCATAATCTAAATGGACTAAGCTTCAGGTTTTCTATACTTTTTCTGATAGGACTTCAGGAGGCCCCATCAAATAATATCTCCCATGTCTAGTGAGTGTCATGGGTATAAAAGACCTCTTAATCTAAATGATCTATTTCCACTGATATATTCTTCAAGACAACATTTTATATGAGGAAATCATCTAGTATTTTCCATTTCACTTATTTCTGTGATACTAATTGAATGTAGTATTTTTATAGAATGGCCACCCATCAATCAAATTGACTATTCATCGTTAGAAAAATAAGTATGTACATGAGAATATGGATAAGAGATAGTAGATTTACATTTTGGTGGTGTATGTAATGACTCATGTTTTCCAAAAAAATATGACAACAAGGAAGTTCTTCTCAACATCACAGTATCAGGTGTTAGTACAAGGCATTGTATATATGAGTTAATAAAAGATTATTCTCACTTCCCACATCGTTATTCTATTTTAGAAAGGCACCCATGGAGCATTACATGGTTTCCACATATAATATGAGTGGACTCCCATCCATTGAATGTATCAAGACTACTGGGTGATGTCAATACTACTTGATACATTCAAATTCTTCTTGTTTTTCATCACCCCATTGATTTTAAATTAACATCTTCATTAGCCTATTTAAGTGGAGAGATTTTCCATGAAATTTGACAAAGAATCATTTAATTTTGATGATGTGCCCTTAGATCTCCCTAATTTAATTGAGATTTCAGGTGGTGACATTTATAAAATAGAACTAGTATTCTCTGGTATGTCCTTTCTACTGTAGTGTCATAACAGAAATCCAAATAACATCTCTCATGTTACTCTAAAGGGGCAGTTCAGTAGATTTATTTTTAAAATATACTACTATATCTTTTGAAATAATATTTGAAGGTCTATGATGTCAACAGGTCACTATTTAGATTTAAAAACTTGGTCTTCAACATAACATTGGACAATATTTCCCATGACGAGCTTGAAAATATGATGCATGTCATATTGATAAGTGGCACCAACATTCATTATGTAAAACAAAATGACTTGGAATCAAAATTTCACTTAAAGAACTCTAAAGTTAGTGAATTATTCATATTTAGGGTCCATCATTATCTAATTTTACCTTGAATAATTGTCAAAGAAGGAATGTTCTTGAATGGTAGCAGTTCAATCGATCAAGATTTCTATTCTTGGAAATATAAATTTTCCTTTGGGATGTGTCGATTAAGGTGTATGAAATAGATTCATACCCTAATCTTCCCATTCATTTTACTGACATATATGATGATGTCGATCCATATTGTGTATTTAAATTTTCATAAAAAAAATTTTGGTAATTTTTCAATTTTGGACTCCATATTGTTGGAATGATAGGGGTGTATACTCCATAATTACTACATGAAGAATAAATTGTATTCAGGGAAGTCGATATGGTGCATATCTACATCTATATTAGTGTGGACATTTCTATATAGTTATAGGAAAAAACATATCGGCATTTCTTTTGAATTTAAATGTACATGTATTTCTATTCGATGGGAATGGATGCACTAATCAATATAGGCATGGTTTCTTATTCTATTCCTAGATTTATCTACCTAATCTTTTCCAAGGTGGTGGAGACACCTTCCTCAATTACAATAGGGGAATTCCTCATGTCATCCTAATATTCTTCATTCTCTTAGTATGTAGAGCGATTTCCAGTTGAAATCCTCAATCCGGGGGATTAGTCATAACTATTGGGGTCAAGGAGTCCATGGGAAGGGAATTTATCATCCATTTCTATCTGAGCCATCTCAAAGGGATGTCAGAGCTGATTTTCATTTACACTGTCTTTGGGGGAAGGGGGATCTTGGACATATGGGTTGAATCCTCTCACCTTAACTAGATTTATGTGGAGAATATAGTGTAAATTGAATATACTTTAGGGATTTTCAGGGGTAGTACCCAAGAAAGTGGGGTCTCAAACCTGTATATCATCATCTATTATTGGTTTCTTACCTCCCCTTTTATTGAAATATACTTTATAATATTTTTCTCTTTAATTCTTTAATGGGTCACTATCACCATGCAGTATGCTAGACTTTCTGTCAATGGAGAATTTTGGACACTAATGGAATATTGAAGGTGCCACTAAGTGCCTGTGGAGCTAGGGCCATCCAAGAAGGACATTTTTTGTGGTGTCTTACTAGATATCCATGAAATCAATGTCTTATGTGAGATCCCAAAACTGATTTTCATTTTTGATCTTCTATATAGGTCTTGTTTAAAAGTTATCATATGCTTTAATGACCAAATTTTTGGGAAACAAATCCCATTTGATGTATTCGAAAATTCATAGGGTTTGAAATTGTATGAGGTTGATCGAAGAAAAATTATAAATTATATCCCATTGAATTTTGACATTATTATGTCTGGATAAACCATATAGGGGCCTGAGGTTCTCATGGATGACCTCTTTCTGATCATTTATTGTGAATGATTTGGATACCTAAAATTATAAGGAAATGGTATCCAAACTTATGGGATATATAGTGCTTTAAAATGTGACTAACTAGGTTATTTTTATGGATAGAGTGAATCTAGGGTTGAGAGCCTTGTTGGGGATACTATCACCTATTTTAGAATATTTTATATTAGAAGGAGATGTCGGAGATTCCCAATTTGGGGTTTCTCCTTGAAATATATGCTCAAAGATCATGTAATTTGAGGTCAAAGAGCCTTATGATTATGTAGAGGTTGGGGGAGAATATGTTGCTGGTGGCCCAGTTCATGTCATCCTTCCATGTTGTCTGGGCTATTCGGATAATCGAACCCCTACTAGTCTGTGAAACAAGAAAACATTGTGTAGAAGACTAATAGAGGTTTCTGGGGTGCTTCAATGTATTTTATATGATTTAAGGAGTGATTTCACATGATTTTTAGATGAATATATGTCATATGTGGGGGAATTATTGAAATATTGGATCCAACTACACCATTGAAGTCCCATGTTTCCTCAATTCTTAGGCATGCAATATCATGTTCCCTAGTTATGCACAGGAAACTCATATCCTGAGGAATACATATCATTCGAGAGGGGGTATTCCTAGTTTATCACATTAAAAAACCATACATGAGTTATTCAACTATTTGGGGTCCCATTTGGCATGTATTTTCCAATTCTAAAAATGTTTTAGGGAAGAAATCTACAAGAGCTAGGGCATGAGTTGGAGAAGAATATAACTTCTCCTCTTCTGATTCTTCTTTCTTGGGGTCTTCTTACCCACCATGTAAAGTTATATCTAATGTTACCATTTCTGGTGTTGCCGATACTATGGACCATCACCACTCTGATCTCAGGGTGGTATGATCTTGATCAACTGCATTTCGAGTCATATAACTATTAAAATTCCACTCAAGCCTAGATGGAACATTCTTAAAATCACCCTCCTCTTCTAACTAGGAAAAAGTTATTTAGGCCCCCAACTGAGAGGTGTTATATAACACAACCTGTCTAGAGACAACTATGCCATGATGGATTCCTTTGAAGATGAAGCTGCATAGGTTATTATGACCAAGCCTTCTAAGGAAATGATAATATTTATGGTTGTTGTTGAGGTTGGTCACATCATGATTCTTTGGTAGTACTATCTTGGGTAGGTTATTGTCCACCAATGAAATTAAATAAACAAGGACATTTTCATTTTAGGAAGGAGATGATTTATTCATCCATTCCCCATATCCTGGGAAACCCTAATCCCACTATGCTTCTAGAAAATGGTGATTCTGTTGTTGTATCCACTTGACGGGAGGCACTGCATGGTTTGGGAGTAGACAAGGTTCTTATATGGGAATGGTAGCTATCTTGATAGTGGTATCTAAAACTTTTAATTTTCCTATCCTTTTGATCTGTGATGATGGAATGAGTTGAGACATGGATCTTGTTTGCTAAATGTTTTCCTCAAGATTTTTTTCTTTTTATAAGAATACATAGAACCATCCAGAATACATCACTTGGATCAAAGGTGTCATAAATTCATCTTGGATATTTCTATCACATAGATTCATAAGTTTCTCTTATGAGAGAGGGATGAAGAGAGAATAGACTAATCCCTTCTACATGGATATGAAATCACATAAACTCTAGTTTTTAGGTTTACATAAGTTCTTCAGTTAGATGATTGTGGTTTACCTCAGTGTAGAGTTTAATTGATAATGTAACTTTCAATGAATGTCTTACTATCCAACATTGAATATGGATAGAAGACTAATATACCAAAATAAGGTTGTCCTTATCAGATTCAGTATGAAATACCTCATTTTTTTCACCTCTTATTGATATTGAGGGCCCATCAGGTTCCCACATTCAGATACAGAGTGTATGATATATTGTTCGAGATCACCTACACAATCAAAGGTAAATGGGGTAGTATTATAAAAATAGGTGGTGGAAAATGGTCTTCCACCCATACTGGATATGGATTCTTCTTAGGAAGCACCGGTGCACATCTCCCATACAAGGATTCCATTCGAGTAGGGAGGGACATGATAACCTTACACCTCTCTCGGGGATCTTTTATTTGAGTTTTATCCCATATATAAGGAGTGGAAAAGAGTTAATTATGTGTACCTACCTTAATATCCCTCTAATACACAATTAGTTCAAAGATAGAATGACCACCCTGTCAAGGGAGAGGTTGTCACCCCAACTGACAGAAGTCACGATAATTTTCAACAGCCTCATTTATAAGGACTGGATGCCTTGATATAGAGGTAGTCTGATGCTTAAATACAACTATTTTGGAAAATAAAATATGAGAGGAAGAATATTCATATCTACCTGAGGATGATACACAGTGGGAATATTTCCCCTCAGTTGCTCCTCATTGAGTTGTATATGTTTTTTTATCCCACTACCATATTGTGACAATTTTTCCTTGATGGGAAGAACCTAAACTCTTTGGGAAGGTTATTTGATTATAGCTATACATTTACCTTTTTCATTTTCTGTGTCCCTCCATATATTTGGAAACTTAGTATTAGTATGTGCCTAATTTATCATCCTTATTTAGTTCTAGGTTTTTGTAGCATCTGTTGGTGCATCCATGTCCCCATCCAATCACGGTAGGTTTTTCATGTTGCAAACCACTTGATATTTTTATTTATCCAAAATATCAATTTTTTTGATGGTGATGAAATTCATAGAGACATATCTAGAAATGGTGGTTGTACCATTACATTCATCACAACAGGATAATTATGAACTGTCTCCATCAAGGTCAGTATCTAAACCACTTCCCATATTTCTTCATTTTTTCTTGCAACCCCAGCTGAGCATATTTTCCTTCATTATACGCTCCTCCATTCTTGGTTTATAAATAGTGAACATGTTGGATTTTACGGTCATGATTTCCGAATGGGCCTTGAATAGTTGTGTTTGTTCTATTTGTGGGAGGAATTGATGGGGTGTCTATCATCAATTTTTTTCACACAACATAGAGAAGACTTGTTATCACTCTGGTGCTGATGATAATCAAAATCCTCACATCTCTGTAGACTAGAGGTTACTTGAGTACAAAATTAGAAAATACATATCCTATTGTTGAGGACTCAATGGTTCCAATTGGGGATTTGATGATTACTGGGAATACATTGAGATATAAATTCCCTTATCTAGGTGGTATGAGATTGACTTGGAATCACCATTGATTTTCCTAGGACCGTCCCAGGGGATGATGAACTTTGTCACAGTAATTTAGATATAAATTCCCCTAGGACAGTGGGTTGGGGTTCATATGGAATCATCATAGGTTTGATGAGGACTCTCTCATGTGATGATGAACCTAGATAAGGATTTTGAGATATAAATCATTCATGCCTAGTGGGTTGGGGTATTTTGATGCCACTATGGATATATCCAATATTCCTATCAGGCATTAACGATTCGAGAGGTAGAGGTGGTGGCAGATATTAAACCATCTCGATTCGTTGATTTGTCTCTGGGACATCTATTATTCTAGCTACTATTGTGGCTCATTTGATGTGGTGCATTTGTGTTTTCATATTAGATGGGTGTGATGAAACCACATGATGGAAATCATTCTTCACGGGAAGTTTTCAGGTTGATTAAAACTACAGTTTCCATGTCTAAAATTAATTCCAACTATTTTGAAGGGCCCATGTAAAATGATCAATGGATATCCTCTCCCTTCATTCGTGATGTCTGGGAACCGTTGAAGTTTGGAAATTATTTTTTAGTGAACAACTTTCCTATGAATATCTCAGTCCCTTGATTTTAATAGAGGCTATAAAATAAAAGGATGTCATATCTAAGGGATTCTATATTTCTAGGTGTGGGAAAATTTTAGTGATCCATAATTACCCCATTATAAAATACATATACATGATGTGGAATCACATATCAGCTATAGAAGGGTTGTGATGCAATGACAACAATAATGTTTCAAATTTTCACTTTGATTTTATGGTTTTTTATCTCGATCCATAGATATTGAGTCCATGTCTAACTAACTATATTTATTCTTGATGGTATGAAGGTGACCCTTGTGTCCCAAATAAGGGATATGTGTATCCTTTAGTCACTAATTATTATCCCATATATTTTTCCACATATAAGGAAATAATTCATTTTCTAGCTCAAATGGGACCTCATAGTCTGAATTAGTGAGGGGCATGAACATAATGGTGAGGTTGTTTCTAGATAACTATCTCTATATATGCATGTCATCATCCATTTCATTATACATACACACCTCAGTCCAATCAGACTATAGAAGATGACTATGTGTGTCACATACTAATAGGAATGGGGTATTGTTGGATGTCAATGGGGAACTATATATGGTTAATCACGAGGTTTCGAGAACCTCTCTAGATGAAGGAAGCATAGGTTTTCACACCACTCTATACAAAGGTTTCATATGAAGGGGATTATTTCCTAATCAATGGGAGATATCACCAAGTGGAGGTTTCCCATGGTTGATTTCAATGGTAGAGTCCATGTGATCCATCTCCATGCTACCATGATGAGGAATATTGTGATAATAATCTCTTCATTATTCAATTGAAGAGTTGAAAAACAATTTTGTTTTTTAGAATGTGTCTTGGTTGAACTCAAGGAAAATATCATTGAAATATTAGTAACATGTTCCATGTTCTTCATTATGATCAGAATATGCTAACCTACCTTCTAGAATTGTGATAGAATATGAGCATGTGGTATTATGTTTGTGAGAAGTTGTTTATAACTATCTCATTTCATTGACATAAGAGCTTATTGCTAAGAATCTACTAGAATATGATAATGATATTCTTCATTATTGAGAGGAATATGATCCTATCTCAAAAAATGTTACATTCAAACATGGTGAGCCTCAATCATACAGGATTACGAGCCTGATATTATGCCTTTGGTGTATGGAGTAGGTCATTAATGGAAAGATAATGAGCCTTCCCTGAATCATGTTCTACTCTCTATTAGTGGACCTTGGTAGTATAAGGAATATGAGACTAGTCTAAATATTCATTCCTCAGTAGAGTATGCTGATGAAACTCCAAATGGGATAATAGATATGATCCCCCTCAAATATTTCCTAATATTGATTCTATTGCTCTCATTCATTGCAAGAATTAGGAAAATGGACATGGATTATGTGATCTTATAGAATATTCTAAGTAATATTCACAAACAATAATATGATATTTTCTTGAGGCATGTTGCATTCTCACATGGTTATCCCCAACTATAATAGGTATATATTCCAGATCATAGGCCTTGGGAGTATGTTTTTGGTCTTCTTCGACATGAATATGATCCGTTCACGAGGAATGTGTCCCTCTCACTTGATGAGCCCCAACCATAACAAGGATTTATTCATGATACTAGGGAATGTAATTTTCTGCCAGAAATTTTAAACACGGTTGAGCCCCTATCCTAGGGAATTTTCTACTCTCACATGGTGATCCCTTGTTGGAATGGGAATATTATCCCGGTCTTATGCCTCATCCTTTACTATAATATGCCGATAATCCTATTGGAAATGCGTAATAATATGTTATTTCTCCATAGATTAATCTTTTTCATGATTATTAAAGGTATAAGATGTAATGAATGGTGGTATTGGAATGTTAATCCATCCCTATATCTATACTAGTGATTTAATATGCCAAAGGATTAATTCATCTATTGCTAAAATGGATAATTTTTTTTGAAAAGTGTGTGTATGGTTATGATCCTACACATTTCTCATATCCACTATGTATTGAAAAATGTATTCAATTAAAGAGGGGATATGAGCCTACATCTACTATCCTAGTGAAACTAGAATACGTCTATTGACTTTTGGGTGATTTTAGGGATATGCGCCTCCCCCATGCCGCCTCTCAGAATCTTCCCATAGACTAGTTTCGAGTGGGCAGAGATATGATTCTATACACTACTTGTTTCCATAATATGCTAGTATATCTCATCAGTGGGAGTGGGGATATGAATCCAATAATGGTTATCTAGAACCCTCCTCTCTCGATGTGTCATCCTTTTTTCATGTTCATGAGAGTGATAGGTTGTAGTGTGTCAGGTGGTACCCTTAGCTGATGACTGGTGCGTGCTATTGAAATGGAACTTTCCATAGTGGCTGATAGGTGCCCTCCTCTGTAGTACCTAAACCAGGTAAGAGACGTATTTGGATTCTTGGTCCACCAATATTAGATATTGGAATTGATGATTCTTGTTCTCAAGTGATATACTCATAATGTGGTTGGATGTGGGGAAAAGGGCAAGTGGATTTGCAACAACGATCCCTTGATGATGCAGACTCATTAGCTTTAGTTCTTGGAGAACCATTCAAGTAGTATCATGGTTCAATATTGTACCACATGATGGTACTCTTAGACCATTATTTTTTTCCACCTCATGATGATGTTTTCAGATATGTGAGATCATTTTTAATCCCATGGGGAATTCACCACAAATGAGGTGATGTAACGGTAGCTGGATAATTAAATTATCTTGGATCAGGATTATATTGATAGGATATGCACGGTAGTCATTCAGAAAACAAGTAAAAAATTAATTTATTAGTGAAATATCATAGACATGATGTTTTTAATTAGATACACATGGTTGACAAAGCTTTCTTTTTATTCTCGGTCTGTACATTCTTCTAACATGGACTTTTCAATGCAAGCACAGACTTATCTTACGAGAACCCTTGATTGAAAATGACCAACTATAGGATTTGTTTCAAGAATATAGGATTTTTTTTGAATTATAGGAAGAACAAAGTGGTCGGACACATGATTAAATAGTCATCATATTATTTGAGAGATTCATGTAGGATCATCATTTCTATTTTCATATAGTGTGAAAACAAAATAGAATGATGGTTAATAAAAAAAATTGGTTATTGATATATTCAATATTGGTTCACCATTTTTGTTTTGATAGGAAAAAGATGATTGGTAGGTGAGTTTGGTTTGACTAAATGCTTTATTTTGGGGGGTTCATTTCTTACACAATCATTAACATCCGGTCACCAAAGTTGTTCATAATTGAAACACCTAACAATTCCCTTATACATAACTACGTACAAACCTATATTCCAAAGGAAGGTGTTTATTTGTGATTTTAGAACTAGTGAAACTAAATGAGTCATATTGGCCGAGAGGATGGAAGGATGGGCTCATCTTCCCCTTTTAGGGGAATTTTCACCTACTCCAAGACTCTCAAATAGATTTATGATATGTTTGATAATATATTTCCAATCTTGAGCTGGTGTCAGCTACCCTAGAAAAACGATTATAAATTAATGGGATTTTTATAAAAATGGAAGGGATCTCATTAGTGAATCCACTTGTACGTATCCATCGTTCTTCATCCATTTCCAAACTATGTGTAGAAACTTATATGATGAAGACATATAACCAAGAACTTAAGAATTATTTGGGAGGTAGTTGATATTCTGAGGTGGGGATTGATCCATTAAGAGGCACCCTATATATCCTCTTTATAGCAAGAATTAAAACTAGCATAATTTTCTTTACTAAACCAGTTTAACATTATAAGGTGTGAATATAAGTGTGGGAACTATGAGACAAGATATTTTTGTAGAACCCCAAACATTTTATGGTATTTTTCTCTTAAATACACTATGTTCATTAGATAGCCTATATTTCATGAATCACTGAGTCTCTATGGATCAAAACATTTTTAATTAAAGGATATATCCATAACCTTTCCATTAAACTTTAATTTTCCAGCTATGTAATTTGAATTTTAAAAACCTAACATACACGTTTGTGTTTAATATGACATTTAGAGTCTGATAGAATTAATATAAATTTCAGTGAATAGTAACCTACCATTATGCATAATAACAAACCCTTATGAATAGTAATATGAACCTTATGAATGGTATTCATACTGTTGAGTGTATAAATAAATTTTCTCACCTTAAAAATGAAGATGAATATTTTAAGTGTTTATTTATTTATATTAAATAATTAAATAATTAAATATTTAATTAATCATAATTAGAAAATAATTTTCTAAAAATGGACTTGATTTTTGGATTCTACATGTCATAAAATGGTTACGTTGAAATTTTTGGATTTTTCTAAATTACATGATTTTTTGGTGAATAGTAAAATACATTAATTTACCGTATAAATACATTATAATTTAAATTAACTATTCGCAGCATCATTATTATTTTAAGGACACAAATATCTAACTCCCATGAATATGTTACTATTCATGGTCCTGTAATACTCACTCTTTCTTGTCTTGAGAGGAAATAATATATTAATGACTATAATATTAGGAAAACTCTCCTCCCCTCCACTATATAAACGCCCCTCCCCCACTCCTCCTCCCACACCACTCATTCTTCATGACTTGCCTAAATTATACCAAATATTTTTCAAAATCCCTCTCCGCACGTCCAAGTCCTTATGGTCTCACCAAAATTAAAAAAACAAAGGCATTAAGGTTTTTCTCAAGGGAGAGTACTTAAGAGGTGAACGTCTCTTCCTTTTTCATTCAATTATTTTTACATGTTTTATTATTTTGTTCTCTATTCTCACCTCACCTCATCTAAATTCCATAATAATTACAATACCATATATGTACAGTGGTTTCATTATTCTAATTTAATATTTCCCCATAATCTCTTTTCTTCCTTTCCTTTTATACAATTAATGCAAACATTGTCCGGGATGTGTTAATTTATCACACTCAAGGAAGACGGGTTTTGAATTATCATTAATATCATTAATACAGGTCATGAAAACATTTTCAATGTTTTAAAAAAATCATTATATATGTATTTTATCTTTTTTAACGTTCTGGAATCCTTAAACACTCGTAATATGGAATAATTATACAAAATAATTTTATTGTGCACAAAATAGCCAAGCTAAATCCTTGCGTTTTTCAGTAACTTTTATCTAATGATTCATCATAATGTATATAAACAGAATCATTATAATATATTTTATATCTATTTAATGTTACTAATAATGTATATTATCAATTCTTGAAGTTTAAAAACATTTCAAACAAACATCCATTCATGAATACAAGTAAACTGATCATGAAAACCAAAGAAGAAAATAGAACCAAAAAAATTAAATTGTATGTCTTAAACCCATCAAAAAGGACATTAATGAACTTAATAATGTTATAAAATATTAATTATATTTTTATGAGGTTATTTAATTATTAATTATTGAAGCTAAATTTTATTATTCAGGTCATTAAGAACAAAAAGAACAGATTCGAGCCTAAGGTAAGGGATCCTCTCTCCCACTTTTGTTTAAGAATCTCCCCTTTGTTGTGCCCTTTTATTTTTAATTCCTAATGATGGGGTATGTTTCCAAATCTCCCCCATACTACCCTTGTGACATATAAATAATAGGATACCCCTTTACCTCTCATTAATCCCTCTCAATAACACTCTTACCATGCATAAATGGTTGTAAGGAGTTTTATCATCTCACTTTCAATTCTGTGAGATTTCCATTTATTTCCCCTTATTTCTTATATGTGGTATATTTGTACTAACATTTGATATATATTATCATTATTATCTTTATATTAATGGTATTTTGTGATTAATTTGGTGGTTATTAACTTTTGGTCATAAGACTCAATGAATTACAATGGGGTAATGAGCTTTGTCTCTCTTTTAACGTCATTGTGACTTGCTTAGTATTGTGCACGTACACTTTCGTTTGTGGTGTAACTAATGCCAATTTGAGATCACTTTTCAATTGAAATTATATTCTATTTAAATATCCAAATTATCATATCATGGATATGATTATTGTCTAAGCGGTATACCATTTTACTTATGGTATTTTTTTTGAATGTTGTTTTTACTGTGGGAATAATGATGAATCTGTATCATATATTCTATATGGATAATGTAAAGTAATGTTTCTCTTGTGTTGAATCTATGTATAAATAATTATTTAGTTTTAGAGGTGTTTGGGGCCCACTAAATCCCCTATATGCATTAGTAGGTCTCATGAGACAAATCATTTGGTGACAAACCCTTTGAGTTTGTTTCCAAAAAATCAGATGGGTTTCTACCCACAGAACTAAATAGTTTTCATTATATTATTGTATCATGTGCCAGATACATGACATCTAATTAATAAGAATTCTATTTATTCATTATCTGTTATTACTATCAAGGAGGTTTTCACTATGACAAAATCAATGGATGATGTTTCATTCTCAGTTTATTAATGGCATGAGTTTTTCATTTATTCACCATGCCATATTGATTATGTAAAATTGTTTACAATTCCATTATTATTGATTCGTGATTCCACTATTTTTAACCCTTAATGAGAATTTGATCTCACCCCTTTGAGTTGTTTACCTTCAACATGTTATGAAGAGGATATCACTTATTGTGTTCTTGAGGATTCAGTTTTTGTTTATATTATGTATTGTATTTTATAACCATTTACAATGTAATTTTAATTACATATATGTATCTAGTTTCTTTAAGACTACTAAACTGATCGTTACATCAGTATTTTCATTCCTTATAACCATGACAATGTACATACTAATGCACCGACTATGGTTTAGAGGGGCCAGGGTGTTACAATTGGTATCAAAGGACATTTATTAGAAAACATGGAAACTAGAGTAGGAAATGTGTAGTAGGGAACAAAGCCCTAAGGTAGTATTTGAGGATAAAAATACAAGAATATCCTTGTGATTTGGTAAGGAATATATTATTTTAATCTTTCTAGAAAATAAATCCCTATCTGGATATGAGTAGTTAGAGGTGCCTCTGGCATAGATGTACCTAGGAGTGAAAACTCCAACAAGGAGTTTCAAGCATGACCCGGGGTATCCTGGTACATGACAACGAGCCTTGTTGCACTCATGGGGGATATGATTAGGATAATTCATATTTTCTATACAAGCCATTATGAAATATTGAAATGTAAATTATTATTTAAAGAAATCATTTTTATGATTAGGGGGTTATCCATGCGTAGGATCTTAATTAAAGCTAATTATTTTGTTAAATTAAGAATATAAATTATTATTCATACCCTAATTTAGTGTGTTCCATTATTAAGAAATGGAATATAATTAAATAAGGGGAATCAAAACTCATGGGAATTGTAGGTATCTCGCCACTGAGAATGTCCATATAGTCAATGTTGGAACATATCAGATCATAAAAATATTTGGAATACTTACTCAGGTTGTAACAAATAATCATTCCACACCTGTGTATGATTGTTTCATGCGGTAAAAGCCCCCATATTTCAGTAGGACTACTAATCTAGAGGTTGCTGAGAAGTGGATCAAGTCCCTTGAAAAGGTATTCATGGCATTAAGATGCAATGAAAATGAAATGGTAGTACTAGAAGTATATTGTCTCAATGGAGACACTGATCAATGTTGGTTCTTGATTCAGAATACCATGGAGGAAGAGGAAATATAATATAAAGAATGAAAAAAATTTAAGGAAATATTATTCAAAAAATATTTCCCTCATGAACAATGAACCGAAATGAATAGGAAATTCCATATCTTAAAGAAAGGGGATGAAGAAAATGTTGCAGAGTATGAGGCTACCTTCACAAGGCTAGCCATGTATGTCGTAGATGACGTACTTGACTCAGCAAACAATATTGATCTTTTCTTTGAAGACCATAAGCCATGTCTTCGAAGGTGACTAGCTTCTCAAATATTTTCATCATATGATGATATTGTATCAAGTTCCATCAAAACATAAAAGGAATTTTCTAGATCAAATTTGTTCAAGGGAAACCAAGATAAAAAGCGGTACTCTGATAACCAAGGTAATGGTGAAGTGCCATAGAAGAACAAGGGAATGATGAAATTCCCATTATTTGAGAACTTTGGAAAGAATAAACATGGGAAGTGCTTGAAAGACAAGGGAGTCTGCTATAAGTGTGGATAAAAGGGTCATATATCTCATGAACGCAAGGGGAAGAAACAATTTGATGATGTCCAATGCTAAAATTGTAGAGAGATGGGACAATATACAAATAAGTGTCCTAAACACCAAGGAAACATGCCTAGACAAAAATCCAAGAGAGAAAGGGAGAGATTATGTGATTACAACCTTGAAAGTTGAGGTTCCTAATGATTTGGTGGTAGGTACTTTAATTATTTCCTCAAACATGGCCAACACTTTCTTTGATTCTGGATTATCACATTCATTTATATCATCCCAGTTTTCCAAGAAAAATAGATATGTTCAATTTGATTTAATAAAAGAGTTATCAATCAAAACTCCTAGGGGATGCATCATTGCAACAAAGTCATGTAAACTAGTCCCCCTCATGACACATAAACATGCTTTAGTTTCTAATCTTATCATCATACCAATGACTGCATTTTACATAATTCTCAGTATGAAATTGATGTCAAACTATGATGGGAAGATTTATTGCAATAAAAAGGAAGTTACAATTTTTGAAAATGTTGTAGAATCACTTATTTTTAGAGCATAGACCTTTCCACCCTATTCTTATCTAGATCCTCCCAGAGTAGCTCTATTGAATGACATTCCTGGAGAGGAAGAGAACCCAGTATATATGGGTGACGAAAGAAATCATCAAATTTAAGATGTGCATATAGTGAAAGAATACATTGATGTATTTCTATAGGATTTACATGGATATCCTCCAGAGAGGGAAATTGGGTTTTCCATTGACTTAATTCTTGATGCAAGACCTATATCAAAGACTCCATATTGAATCACCCCCATGGAATTAGTGGATATAAAGAAACAACTAGATTAATTGAGTGAAAAAGGATTTATTTGACCTATTTATTCTCTATGGAGAGCCCCTATCCTATTTTTAAGAAGAAATATGGATCCATGAGGCTATGCATTGATTACAGGGAAATCAATGCTATTAAAAAAATGAATAAGTATCCTCTACCTCAGATTGGTGATTTATTTGATCAACTTGATGGAGCTCAATTATTTTCAAAAACTGACCCTCAATCTGGATATCATCAACTGCATGTATGGAAGGAAGATATTCCGAGGAGAAAATTTTGAACTAGGTGTGGGAATTACGAGTTTACTATGATTCCTTTTGTATTGATGAATACACCATCTGTTTTCATAGAATTAATGAATAGATTATTCAAGGAATATCTTGATAACTATGTTATGGTATTCATCAATGATATCCAGGTATACTCTAAAATCTATGAAGACCATGAGGATCACATGCGGATTATTCTAAAAACTCTAAGAAGAAATGAGTTATATGGGATGCTTAGAATGTGTGAATTTTGGCATCAATAGGTTTTTTTGGTCATATTGTCCTTAAGGATGGAATCCTATTTGATCCTGTGAAGACAGAGGCAATAAAAGATTGTCCCACACCAACAAACCTAACCGAGGTATATAGTTTTATTGGCTTAGCAGGTTACTATCGGCATTTCGTTTAGAATTTCACACGACTGGCTAACCCGCTAACCATGCTCACACTTAAAGGAGTGATGTTTGTGTGGACAAAAGAATGTACATAATGCTTAAATGAATTGAAAAGAAGATTCATCCATGCTCCAATTTTGACCCTTCAATCTGAAATTGATGGATTTGTAATATACAGTGATTCATCAAAGAATGGTCTAGGTTGTGTCCTTATGCAAAATGGTAATGTTATTGCTTATGCATCAAGGAAGTTGAAGACTCCTGAGAAAAATTATCCAACACCTGATCTTTTGTTAGTAGTTGTAATCTTTCCTCTGATGATATGGATAAATTATCATTATGGTGATGAATGTGAGATATACACAGATCACAAGAGTTTGAAATACATTTTCACATAAAAATAATTAAACATGAGGCAAAGGATATGGCTTGAGTTACTCAAAGATTAAAAAATTTCAATACACTACCACCATGGAAAGGAAAATATGGTGGCATAAGAAATAAGTATGAAAGATCATTGACTCCTGACTCAAATGAGTATTGAGAGAGATCATATATTCATGGATGTACTAAAGATGAATATGATAATTGTTAAGGAATTGGAAATATATTTCCTCTTTAAAAAGATTTCTAAAACATCTTTTCAGGAGAATATAAAAATATATCAATATGATGATGATAATATATAAAAGAAAATTATTTCTATTAAGGATGGGAGATTGGTAGACTTCATGTATGAAGAAAGAGTTATGATTTTTGGGAAAAGGTTATGAGTTACATCATTACCTGAGCTAAAAGGGGTACTATTAGACGATGCTCATAGATCAAATTTCCTTATAAACCCAGGTAGCACAAATAAGTATAGTGATCTGGCGAAATATTTCTGCTGGGATAATAGGAAGCTGTAAATTACTGACGACATGTCAAGGTCTCTAGTTTTCAACAAGTGAAGGTTGAAAGACAACATCCTAGAGGATTGATGAACCAACTTCCTATTCCTATGTGGAAGTGGGATACAATTACAATTTATTTTGTCACAGGACTGTTGAGGACACCTAGAAGGAATGATGCAATATGGGTAATTGTTGATCGTATCAAAAAATCCACACATTTCCTTCCTATAAGAGAGGATTTAACAGTTGAGCAACTGGAATGAAATTATATTAATGATGTTGTAAGACTTCATGGTGCACCTCTATCGACTGTGTCGGATTGAGTTCCCTATTTTACATCAAAATTCTGGAAAATCCTCCAGATGTCATTGAATATTGAGCTTCATATGTGTACTACTTATCACCCCTAAACTGACGGACAGTCTGAAAGGACTATTCAAACTCTAGAAGACATGATGAGATCATTCTCTCTTGACTTCCAAGGTATGTGGGATCAATAATTTAAATTTGTGGAATTTTCTTACAATAATAGTTTCTGTTCTAGTATTAAAATGGTTACATATGAAGAATTTAATAGAAAGAGATGTCGAACTACAACTTGTTGGGATGAAGTTTGTGAGAGAATACTTATAAGACCAGAACTTATTAAAGAGACCATGTAAAAGGTGAAGACAATACAATCCCATATTAAAGCAACCTAAAGTAGGTAGAAGTGTTAGTGTAACAACCGGAGAAACGATTTGGAATTTTAAGTGTGATATCATGTCTTTCTGAAAGTATCTCCATAGAAGGATGTCTTATGTTTCAATAAGAAAGGGAAATTGAGCCCCTGGTACATCAGGCCATTTGAAATTCTGGAATGAATTGGTGCTCTAGCTTACCGTTTTTCGATACCACCAAATCTCCCCAGAGTTCATAATGTGTTCCATGTGGCATTTTTTTATAAATATATGCCAGACCCAACGCATGTACTCGCATATAAAGAAATAGAACTAGAACCTGATTTTTCATACTGTGAAAAGCCTACCGGGATTCTTGACACAAGGGATATGGTATTGAGAATTCAGAAAACCCGTCTAGTAAGTTTCTTTTGAGAAACCAAAATATGGAGGAAGCAAAATTGGAACCTGAGGATGTTATGAAGAGGAACCACCAACATCTTTTTTTTGGTTTTATAAATAAAATTTCAAGGATGAAATTTCTAAAGGAGGGAATAATGTATCACCCCAAACACTTTATGGTATGTTTCTCTTAAATACACTATATTCATTAGATTACCTATATTTCATGAATTATTGAGCCTCTGTGGAACAAATCATTGTTACTTATAGAAGATCTCCACAACCTAGCCATTAAAATTAAATTTCCCTGCTCTGTGATTTGAATTTTAAAACCCAGACATACACGGCTGTGTTCAAGATTATATTTAGAGTCTGATAGAATTAACTTAATTTTTGGGGAATAGTAACCCACCATTATGAATAGTAACTGTCCCTTATGAGTAGTAACTCACCCTTATGAATAGTAATAAGACTCTTATGAATCGTATCTATACCCTTGAGTGTATAAATGAATTTACGCACCTTAAAAATAATGATGAATATTTTAAGTGTTTATATTTATACTTTAAATAGTGATTTAATTAAATTTTTCATTAATCATATTTAGAAAATTATTTTTGAAAAATGGACTTCATTTTTGGATTCTACATGTTGAAAAATGGTTACGGTAAATTTTTGGGGTTTTTCTGAAATACATGAATTTTTGGTGAATAGAAACATACATTAATTTAACGTATAAATACATTATAATTTAAATTAACTATTCCTAGAACATTAATGATGTAAGAACAAAAATCTAGAACTAAAATTCTTTTATTACTAATATTTTTCATGGAATACTTAATATTTATTTTCATGAAAGGAAATAAGAAATAAATGATTATAATATTAAGAAAAATCATCTCCCCTCCACTATATAAACAACCCCTCACCCCCTCTTCCTCCCACACCACTCAAGAATTATGCCATGCCTAAATTCTTCCAAATACTTATCCCAAGATTTCTCCCCACGTCCAAGACATCCTTGTCTCACCAAAAGGCCACAAACAAAGGCCTTAAAGAGTTTCTCAAGGAGGAGTACTCAAGAGGTGAACCTATCTTCCTTTTTCTTTCAATTCTTTTTACAAGTTGTGTTATTAAGTTAAATCTTATCAACTCATCTCATCCAAATGTCCTGATAATTCCAGTACTAAATATATACATGTTTTTCATTATTATAGTGTAATATTTCATCATAATCTCTTTTCTTCCTTTCCTTTTATTCAATAGATGAAAACAGAGTCCGAGATGTGTTAATTTATCACACTCAAGGAAGACAGGTTTTCAATTTGCATTACTATATTTAATACTGGTCATGAAAAATTTTCCAATGGTTTAGCCAGATCATAATATATTTATTTTATCTTGTTTAATTTTCTGGAATCCTTACACGCTCATAATATGGAATAATAATACAAAACATGTTTATTGTGCACAAAACCGCCGAGCTAAATCCAATCATTTATCAATAAATTTTAACTAAAGATTCATCCTCATGTATATAACCAAAATCATTATCAGATCATTTATATCTCTCTAATGTCACTATTAATGTATAATAGCAATTCTGTATGTTTAACCACATTTCAAACAAACATCCATTCATGAATACAAGTAAACGGATCAAGAAACCCAAAGAAGAAAAATGCTACCAAAAAAGTTAAATTGAATCTCTTAAACCCATAAAAAAGGCCATTAATGAACATGATAAGGTTATACCATAATAATTACAAGTTTTATGAGGTTCTGGAATTATTAATTAATGACGCTAAATTTGATTATTCTGGTCGTTAAGAACAAACAAGAACACCTTCGAGCAAAAGGTAAGGGATCCTCTCTCTCACATTTGTTTAAGAATATCCCCTATGTTGTGCCCTTTTATTTTTAATTCCTAATGATGGGGAATGTTTTATAACCTCCCACATACTTCCCTTGTGACATATAGATAATGGTATACCCCTTTACCTCTCATTAATCCCCCGCAATAACACTTGTTACCATGCCGAAATTTTTGTACGAGGTTTTCTCATCTCACTTTTAATTTTGTGGGATTTCCATTGTTTGCCTCTTATTTCTTATATGTTGTATAGTTTTACTGCCATTTGATATATATTATCATGATTCTCTTTATATTCCTGGTATTCTGTTATTCATTTTGTGGTTATTAACTTTTGGTCATATGACTCAATTGATTACAACATGGTAACGAGTTTTGTCTCAATTTTCACTTCATTGTGACTTGCTTAGTATTGTGTGCCTACTATTTCTTATATGGATTACCTAATTCCAATTTGAGATAACTCTTCAATTTAAATTATAATCCATTTCAATATCCATAATCTCATATCATGGATATGATTATTTTCTAAGAAATATACCAGTTTACTTACGGTATTTATTTTGAATGTTGTTTTGACTGTGTAAATATTTATGAATCCGTATCCTTTATTCTATATGGATAATGTAAAGTAATGTTTCTCTTATTTTGAATCTATTTATAAAGAATTATTTGGTTGCAGAGGTGGGTAGGGCCTGCTACAACCCCTTGATGCATCAGTAGGTCTTATGTGACAAATCAGTTGGAAAAAAACCCTTCTAGTTTGTTTCCTAAAAATCAATCTAGTTTATACCCACAGAACTATACCATTTTTAAGGTATTATGGTATCATGTGACATATACATGACGTAAAATTAATAATAATTATCTTTATTCATTATCATCTATTATTATCCATGAGTTTTTCACAATGTCAAAATCTATGGATGCAGTTTCATTCTAATTTTATTAATGGCATGAGTTTTTCATTTATTCACTATGCCATTTTGATTATGTGAAATTGTTTACAATTCAGTTATTATTGATTCTTGATTCCACTATTTGTAACCCTTACTAAGAGTTTTAGCTCACCCCTTTCACTTTTTTACCTTCAACATGTTATGAAGAGGATATCACTTATTGTGTTCTTGTGGATGCAGTTTTAGTTTCTGTTATGTATTGTATTTTGAATCCTGTTAGAATTTAATTTTAATTACATATTTGTATCTAGATTCTTCAAGACTACTACAATGATCATTACTTATAACCATTATAATGTACTTAGTAATGCACCGACTTCAGTTTAGAGGGTTCGGGGCGTTACAATATGAGCTTGAGTCTCAGGGAGACATCCTATTTATCTGGTCTATAGTGGTAATTAGAGATACCATTGGTCAGTCATTCCCCAATGAAAAACCATAGTTTAGATTCCCTTATATGAAGGTTGATCATATCATGCCACTCATCAATAATTACATGATGAGATCTCCCTATATAGAGGATATTTATGATGGAAATTACATGACCATCATAACTCCCTATGCCCGCATCAACTTTTCTTAGTGTGAGAAACATGGGATAACATGTAATCAATAATACTGTATATTGGGTGAGGGGATTTACTATTGGGACATCCATTGGGATGATTTAATGTGGATCATGGTCCTCAAGGTGGTGTCTTACATATCATGGTTATGGAAGGAATCAAATTCCTTGTAGTTCAATAGCATTATAATTTCAATGATGGATGAGACATAATGAACATCCAATGTGAATGATTGGGTCTTGATGGATGAAATTTTGGAGAAATTTCAGGACTTACAATGATGTAGATTCACAATTTAGTATGGGATTTAACATTAAGAAGGAATCCTATTTATTTTTATTAAGACATTAATTAGATTCCTTGTAGTTCAATTGGTTTCTCAGTCCACTGATGAATGAGGCATAATGATCATCTCATGTAAATGATTGGGTCCTTATGGTTGAAATGTCTTATAAATGGAAATAAATTCACTAATGTGGATGAAAATTTAAGTTTGGTCACTTTCCTTATGAAGGCGTCATATATAAAGTGATTATTGAAGGAGTCAGAGTCCTTGTAATTCAATTGGTTTCAAAATCCACAGACAGATGATGTAGAATGATCAGCCCATGGGAATTACTGGGTCCTGATTGCCAAAATATTGGAGAAATAACAAGACATACACTATTTTGGATTCCCATTTGAGATCTATCTTTGGCATTAGGAAGAAATCCTACATATCCTAGTTATAGAAGGAATATGATTCCTTATAGTTCAATTGGTCGGGGATTACATACTGAGGTTTCCCTTCCATTTTTAGATTCTTTTGATGTGAATGATATGATTATTGAAAATATATATTCCCACATGATCATTCATTGTTGTGGGAAACAAGGGGTGGAAAATTATCAGTATCATTGATTACGGGGGTGTTATTAAAATACTGAGATATCCCTTGGTATATTTTATATGGTTCTTGGTCTAAGGAATGACATCGAAGATATCTTGGATTGCGTAGAAATTAGAGTTACCATAATTTGATTGAAATGGGATTATATATTGAGATTTTCCTTATATATGGGACATATCATATTATATAAGTGGAAGGGTATTAGGTTATGAGTTTTACCTTATCATTCACGATTAGAAAGCAAGGATGAACATGGTTATCAAGTCCTATGATGCTCTACTTGACCTGCCCTTCTTGTCATCCTAATGTTTGTTGACTGTCTGCTTCACATGCTTTTGTTGTTTGAATGATATGTTATAGGAGGAATTTTTGACATGTTGAATGACAATCTAATGATCCAGTTAACTTGTATGTGGGATGTTTCATACCCTACAATGAATTTATGAGGTTTATCACATGATAAATGCTTACATATCAATAGGATATGGCAAGACATGGCCAGTTTTTATTGGAATCCATCGCATGACCTTTGTTGATATGAATAGAGGGTGTCCCATGGTCCTGATGACTGACCCTAGTTACATCGTTAAGGATGGATGATATGTTTGTACATGATAGTAAATGTGACATGTGTTAGAGGGTGATTCATTTCTATTATGACATTCTTAGAATACATCTTCAGTTCCCATCCATGCATCCTAAATGTGTCACAAGATCCTATCGTCAAGACCAGGTGCTATTGTGAGACTCAAATAACATGTAATCATTATACCATATGAGTCAGGAAACATGTTTGACGGAATCACAAGGGTTAGATATAGATCCGGGAGGGTTTTACGAGACTTAGGTTTCATGCATGGGGGTTCTATGTGACTTGGACTGACATGTGTAGAGGACTTATCACGATCAAAATAGTTTACCCAAGGTGTGTAAGGGGATCTGGGAGACATATCTTGGTGTTTTTTCATGGAATGTGTGGTAAATGAAAAGTTAATAGGGATCAGTATTTGCGTTCTTTTATTAAGTCTCCCTCCCTTAGTCTCTATTCCATCCTTTTAGCGTTAATTTATTAGTTTTTTTAATGTTATCATGTTTTATACCTTGAGTTATCACGAATATAATTGAGATTTTCTTTTCATGAACTACCAAAAGTCCTTAAGATGATCTATGTATGATCATACGATGCTCTTATGCATGTAGCATGGTCAGTCCAACTATTCTTGGGATCATAACTAATATGAAGCTTTTCTGGTCATGAGATCAATTGGTTGGAGAAGTCTTCTCTAGTTCTTGGGTGTACAAGTGCATCTGGATGCCAAAGTCTAACCCCTTCATTTTGGATGGGGTTTGGGATTTATAGGCCTCTCCACCTAGGTTTTTATACTATTTGCGCAGTTCATAATTCATGACACCAGGATGGATTCCATTTGATGGCCTTTGAACGATGTGACCTAATGTGCTCCTTTTGTAAATCATTCTGATGGATTCTCATGTCTTTTAGAAATCACGATATCACCCCTTAAATACCTTTGTTATTGGATTTTTTAAATTAAAAGGGGCATGATTAATCTCACATACATGTCAATGAACATCCATATCTGTTTGGATGAAATTTCTCAGTGCCTTCGTGAGTTTATGATGCATATTTAAAGGCCTTAAAATGAGTTTTGATGTTTTGATGGGACATTATATAAGACAAGTATGACTCTATATGGGGACTTTTTGAAATCAATCTATCTTTTTAGGGGGGTTTCAAGACCATGCTGCAAATAGCCTAGGCAAGTTGGAATATTTTTACCACCATGAGAGGCTCCCACATCCTCCCCATTTTTATTTTTTCTTTATTTTAAAAATGACGGGGTTTTAAAAAGGATATGTGATTATTTTCAAGGATAATTACTTTACATTTGAGAATATTCCTAGTGACTTTGAAAATACCTTGGAATATGGAAGATAGTTTCATAGAAAATTCCATCTGTCTATCCTTATAGTGACAAATGAGAGGTGCATCCTTGTCTGGTCATACCTGAGGATTTACGCATGAGGAGGATGACATACGATTAGGCCTTAATGTGTTGTGGTAGATAGGTTTCTAGGGACTTGGATCATATTTCAGACCACCAAGTGTGCATAAAAATATCTTTTGTATGGAAAGTGGCCCCCACCTCCTCCAAATTTCTATTTCCATTGTTTATTGTTTAAAGGCTAGTGATCTCACAAATTTTCTTGATTGTTGTCGAGGAAAATAATTCTTCCAATCGTTGATGTGTTGCATGAGTTTTACACTTTAAGAGGCTTCCCCCTATTTAATATTTTCCACCTATTTTACATTTATTTTGTATGGTTTGTTAGGTGATCACCCTTTCACAATACATATAACCTTTGGGAGCTTATTCTTTTACCATCGCCTAACCAGAGATTATCTGGGCTGCCTTTGTGAATGTAGAAGGAATTGACAAAAAGAGGATTCATGGATTATTTTGCATGTCTTGTGCTACTAATGGCTCCCTCGTGTGACCTCTTGATCGTCATGTGATCAGGTTTCTCTTATAGTCTTACATAATACATGAGTCTTTTTCCATCTTCTTTTTCCTTTGATATGTTGTGAAAATAATACCCATATTCAGGTATTTATTACACTGATATTTCTCTGATTCTTATTTGGTGGGCATCAACATTCACATATGGAAAATGGGATAATATTCCCCCTTTTTAATAATTAATGACTCAATGATCACATCTGGCTACCCCATTTATGATATATTTTTATTATGAGGTAATTTATATCATTATTAGATAACCAAAAGGCTCTATATGTCTTCAACTATTTCATATATGTAATGAATGGGAAATAATATGATTTATATCACATAGTTTTAAGTATTTTAAAATGAAACATTCTTTTTATTTAGACCTATCTTTAATATTATTATCTCTATTTGATATTTCTTTACATCCCTCATATAGTATTCTTAATAAATCTACTGAACCAAACATGTTTCCATGGGGTATCTAATACTAGTAAGAACTCATATTTGGTCTTTAATAATATACATAAATCATTAGTGAGATGATATTGTCGTATCCTCTTGATTAATTTTTCACAGGTAATATGAGAAGGGTCTTGACTACTATGTACTTTTTTGAGTTTTCATGGAGTCTACACTGGAAAAGATTAAACATGTATCCTTTAATTTGAGGCATCATTGCGTGTGAGTGATGATAATGTTAATAAAAAAAATCAAATTAGGCCTAGTGAATATCTACCTCAATTAGTTAAAATACAAATTGATGGTTATGATGTCCCCTTTATCATAGCTCAAACTCTAATTTGATATAGGATATCAACATTTATATAATAATAAAATAATTATTTTCGTATTAATAATCATCCATAACCTCCAAAATCTCAAACTCTTGGTCAATTAAAATAGATTTGACAATGAAATATAAGTATTTCTTAGACTTATGTGGAGTATATAAAATTGGTGGTCCACTAGAAACTGTATCCTCCTACATAAACACATTATAAAATTAGTTAAATGGTCTTGGATTTCTTCCATAAACTAAATATTATATTAAATGTAACATAATTCTATGATTTTTGAAGACATCACCCTATATTTCTAGTGATTAATTTGAACCTATTAAGGATAAACCATTATTTCATGAGTAATAGGATAGTTATTTTGTTCAACTATATCTAATTGTGTTTTGGAATAATCAACCAATTTCAATTAAAACATTTCGACTCTTTTATTGGTGTAAATCATGGGTGACATGGATAATATAAAAATTATCAATAATTATACTTATAATTTTATGAAAATATTATAATTGTAAAAGTAAAGTGGATTAGTTGGTGTTTATTGTAACTTATTTTTTCTATAGGGTCTTCTTTTATCTAGAGATTGGTTCCTTCTGATTGACCCGGATCACATACTTGTTGAAGGATATCTTCCTGTTTAACAAGGTAGACATTAAGGTGATTATATTCATAATGATAATCATTAAATATCAAAATACTTTATATTTCTTGGTTAAGTATGGTGTGTTCCTCTGTGGACATGATTATCAAAATTAACCTGTTAGAATGATTATTTGAGGGCTTAGTGATGTAATTTCTCTTATCAATAATTTATTATCATTAGATAATTGGAAATTGTATCTTTATATGTGATAAAATTTAATAAATCGTCAATTTTTGTTAAGATAATACACCATTCCCATTTTTCTAATTATGAGATAGAATGTATATATGAAGATCTCTACCATTGGAATCATTTTCTTTTTTTTAGATATATATTGACCACGATAGTGATAAAATCCACAAAAAAATACAATGAAGGTTCCATTTGTTCATTAGCATCTCTATTTTCTTGGGTCAATCTAAATCATAATACTTTTCATATATACCCAATTGCTCATCCATTCAAACTAGACATGTAGAAAATTCATAGATAATTCAAAGAGTACCAGGTGTCTCCATTCAATGATTTTGTGGGTTTAGTGATGTTATATAAGGTTATGAATATTTCATGATATCAAATTAGTCCTCTACCAATAGCACTAACTTGAAACTGGGGATTGGAATATGTTTATAAGATCTATATAGGGTATGATATGACAATGAAATTATAGACTCCCTTAGTGATGTAAATAAAACTAATACTATCATAATTATCATAATAATGTGTTTGTATTATGATTTCTATTTTGATATAAAAATTACCACATCCCAATTATCTTTGGTTCTAAAGGATGGTGTAAAAATTATCATAGTTTTATGGGTGTGGTATTTAAAAATGATTTTTATTGTGGGAATATATCCTTATCATTCTTTGTATTGAGATAATAAATTATAATACATACGATAGTGATATGTTATGGAGATTTCCTAGAAAGTATAATTTCATAAAATTGGAAGCAGTATGGTATGTAATATGAACTAGAATGATTTTTCCCTATAATTCCTATCTCAATTTCATCTTAAATGAAATCAAGAGTGAATCTATAAATAGTATCATGTTAATGAAGTAATCTATTTTGAGTTTTTGGGGAAATATTGATTGGAAGAGAATATTGAATTTTAGTCCCTCTTTAATACTTGATACCATCAATTGTCAAAAAAATTAAAGCCACCCTTATTCAATACTCTAAGGAAAAAATTTATTTCAGGAACCTCAAGAACTACATTTTTATTAAATAAATGGATAATGTGATAGGATATAAACATTCACTACCCCCCAAATATAATAATGAAGAGAGGGATTATTAGCGTCCACTATATTTTAGGAACAATGTACCATGTTTTGTAAAAGGGTCAATATAAGACTATAATCTTGTCTTCATAAAATTAAAATTATAAATATTAACAGAAATACCAATGTTCATAGGTATGTAAATTTGGTTATCCCCACACACAACTTGTTTTCCTAGTACATTTTCAGAATGAGAAATAAACCCTTATTATATTTCTATATTTTCTAGTGAAATAAATTCAATTTTAATTTATATATATGTATATTCACCTTATAACAAATATTATCAGTTTTAGAACATAAATTTTTGGTAATAGTTATTCTATAATGGGATCATTATTTGAGAGGATCTCCTAGTATAATGGGTCATTCATGACTGATGGGTTTTAGAGAAGTGTCATAGTGGATGGGGAATTCAAATTTGAATCTAATGATTTATATATATGGATATATAGTCTATATGATAATTTTTTATATTAATATAAATATTTATGGTGGAATTAAAAAAAATAATTCATTCCCAAATTTTATATGTGAAAGAACAATTAATGCGCTTCCTATTGTAATGTTTATTTATCGACATTATAACGGGGGATCGCTGTTATATACATTGGGGGAACTCTATTTGAATTCTTCTAGTCATTGAAACAAAATCTACAGGGTTTAACCTTTCGTCCACATATATGATTACATTAAACTCATTGATGAAATAAAAATATTATCCTATATGTATTGGATCTACCTATATGGGAACATTCTAGACCTGAGGACACTATATGATTCTCATACAATACATATGACTATTTATTCATATTAACTCTAGAGTCACCATTATTGCCAAACTAAATTGGTTGTAAAACATTGAGGGTCCGATCAACAAAATTTTGTGATGATGTAAGATTATTTATTGATGGTTTATGTACTAAAAACATGATCTATTACTTATTAACTATGTTTGGATTATAGGGGTTCAAAATTATTTGGAAACCTCTGGGTATGTTGGGGTCACTCGGAGATGAAAATGGACACAATAGGCCTTTTATCTCCATGTAACTCACAAAAAAATCATATAAGTTATAGATATACTCCCTTAAAACCTATAAGAATGATGGGAAAGTATTTACATAATTAGGTGTTAGTTATACATATATATATTCATTACCACAATGAATTCATGGGAATACATTTATGTTGTGATTTGTTTATCATGCATATCAAATTTAACTATTCAGTTTCCATCTCTTAGGGATGACAATAGAAGTGGGAAACTCAATTGAGGACACATGGATATATTTCATAGGATATTGAAGATGTATAATCTTACGAAAAATAATCAATTTTCGGTGGATATGAGTATAATGGGCACTATAATGCTTCACATTAGCCCTACATGTGTAGGTGTTCATAATATAATAATTTTTTAAAAACCAATTTGGTTATTAAAGGAGAATATTGAGGGATCATAATAAGTACAAATATAACCATATATTTTGTATTATAAAAAAATAATGTAATATCGATTAATCCTTTTTCAAAGGCGAAGTCTTCTGTTCAGGTTTACTATTTTTTTATAATTTATATTCATTCTATGGGTTCTATTTATTTTTGCCCCATTTTTTATATTTATAAGTATAAATACATTTTATCCCCACCGATAGTGATGATAAATCAATTTATCATAAGAATAGATTGGAAGTCTATGAATCCACTTTTGATATTATTGTATACTCAAATAATATCATATAAACATAATCAATTATTTATGATGTCCTTCCCTAAAACAATACCATATGTTTTATATCAAATACTCATATGTGATGGGACAACCAATTAAAAGATTGTTTGATCAATTGAAACATTGAACAAATGCAGTAATAATAATAGGCCATCTCATTCTCATGGAAGATGGGGAATCTTATTATCATTACAAAATGATGTGTATTTGTGTGGTAATTCTGTAGTTTATATCCATATAATAAAGGATTATTATATTTTAATCCATCTAGAATGGTAGTTTATGTTTCTACTCATCAATAATATAATACATGAAAATTTAATTTCCCATCTCTAATTAAATAACTAGATATCTCCACCAAAAAAAAGATGATGAATTTACCTAGGTCTTCATTAAAAAATAAGTAAATTGTAGCATCACAAAAAATGACTTGACTATTGTACAAAGTTACGGGGGGATTATAAATTTTTAATGATACTATATTTTATCACTTTGGTAGTGAATATAACTTTTCATACATAAATATTACATCGTAGAAGATTAATATGCAATAAATATTATAAGTATCTAAAAATTATAATATACATCTGGTATATTTGAAATATTGGACACATATTAATCATCTTCATAAGATATCTAAATAATCTACCAATAATATCTTCACAAATTGAAACCATCTTAGACAAATCATGCTAAAAAACCATTATATCTGGTGGATCAGAAACATAAGAAATGGTGAGTACAAATGCTCAGTAGGGGTAAAAAAGGGAGATATTAAAGATCATATATAAATAACATTATCATAATGGTATGATAACAAGATATTCAAATTTTATAACACACCTACCATAACATAGATCATAATATTTAATATAGAATAATGCTTTGTTGTTCAAAGGTCATGTATCTTAATGGAATCGAAGAACATGAACCATGAGAGAATAAAATTTTCAAAAGGCATAGTTTTTTTGCATAAAAATATGAATTTAAAATAATTTACATATTAATAAATTATCCCTACCAAGCCTACAATATTATATTGGGATCAATCCTTATTCCATAATTTTAGTTAGGGTTCACTTAGAATACTATCATATAGGACTAATTCCCAATTTTATTTCAGTTCACACCCTATTTTAGTCCAACTTATCTCATGAGAAATAAATGTAAAACCAATGAATTAGAGTGATATAAAATTATAGTCCCACATGAAACATAATGTAAATAATATAAATATGTCTCATCAGAGCATAAATCATCCATCAAATCATAACCCATTAAAAAGAAATGGGTTTCATAAACATCCCATCATGATAAAACCCGTGAAAAAGGAATGGTTTTCATATACATAATGTCAATATAATCCAAAAACCATCTATAAATAATTATAATGATATTAACATTGTATCATATACTTGGTAAAAAATATGTATCAACAAACTATTTTATAAAAAAATTAAATTCCTTTAAAAAGATTCATGTAATTTTTATTTTAAAAATACTATTTTTACCTTGAAATAAATTATATGAAATTTAAATATTTTGAAAATCTTATAGAAAAAATTTCTTATTAATGGATCCTAGGAAACATATAACGGAATCCAAAAATAATTTAATTCTCGTGATGGTGTTAAATTCTTCACATGGCATATATTTTTAACGAAAACATTCCATTTATACTATTATATAAAATGATGCAAAATAAATCATATAGAAAAACAAGAAGATATCTATTGAGATATTATTTAAAAATTCATTAATTTTTATAAATGACATTTATCAATAAAATTATAATTGAAAATATATTATTGAAAATATTTTTATAACACATTTTCATGATGAAAAAATTGTATTCAACTGAACAGAGAAATGAAGTTGATATTCCTTAAAAACATTCTTTTGGTATCATGTCTTCTTAAATTCAGAAAATGAAATTAAAAATTTACACTTTAGAAATTGAAATATGGTAAGATAATTCAACACATTTTTTTAATTAGGGTAATAAATTTCATCCCTGAAAACAAAATCCTAACCATTCCTGGTAAACAATGAGATTGTAACATAAAACCCTTACCTTGATTTTCACAATCATTGTACGTTCTGTATATTCCCTAATTTTTATTTTAAATTTATAATAATTATATAGAAAAATAATTTAAAAAATTATATTATAATTTATCACCACTTATATAATATTAACTCCCATTTTTCAATAATGTTTTATTAAAAGCATCATTTCCATGTGTTCTGTGTTTTGTTAATTCATAATATTTTTAGATCGGTAGATCTGGTCTTTATACATTGATCAAAGTTAAATGTTCTCATATATTTTAATCAATATATTGATAACATATATATTCATTATATATATAGTTATCCAAAATATTTGGTATATTAAAATAAATTACATTATTCAAGGAGATGTTGCGTTGTACGTACTCATGAATGATATTGTCACTTTTCCATTAATGGAATGAAATAATGTTATATAACAATTTACAATAAAATAATAATTATTATAACATATTAATGATAAATATTTATAAAATCATTCCATACTACCATACATGAATAATTTAAATTAAAAATGAAATACATTACTTTGTGTATGTGGTAGTCTACACATACGTATGATAAAGGATCTAATTTTCTAATGTATTGTAAAATAATAAGGTAGATGTGATTTTATTATTTAAAATGAATAATTATTTAATAGATATATTATATAAAAATAATCTCATCATAATACCCATCTATTATATATGATGATAAAAATTAATTGTATTTCTATGTGGTGAGAGTAACCCTTATGTACACCGAAATGATAAATCCACCTCCAATTTTATGGGAAAGAGGGCAGATAATGGAGGTTACATAATCATAATAAAAATTTCAATATATTTTTTATAATTAATATCTTATTTCATGATAAATAAAATAGATTTAGTGGTGGTTAAATAATAAGTAAGAAGACAATTGTTAGTTAACGAGATTACATTTTCATTGATTGATCTAATTTTGATGTCCTATTAATGCATCACGGAATAGTTTTTTGAGAAGACCAAAAAATAAAAAATCTTAATAAGTATATTTATAATGAAATTTCGGATGATTTTGTTGATATAGTAAACTTTATGTTGTTTAAAGATGATAAATTTGGGGGTAACATTTATTATTGTGGGGAGGGACACTCTTGAAATTTCATAAAATATCTATGTAAATGGAATTCTTAATGAAGTTATGAAAAATTCCAATATATTTGATTATAAGTGAGTAGGTGGTGGAAATATCATAATAAAATATAAAAATAGGATTAGGTGGTGTTATGTACTTTATATTTTGGTTTAACCCCTTAGATAACGTATTTGAAACTCGACCATAATAAAATATTTTTCACTCTTAAAAGGTTTTTATTTGACATATAAGATTATAATTAGTGGATAAATGTGCATCTAATATATATTTCAACCATATTTTATCCACCTTGTCCTATTTTATTATTTATTTGATTTTAAAACAATTAAATAATATTTTATTTTCTTAATATATCATTAATTTTATTTTAGAGAATATTCTTTTAATTTAAAAATATTGACAACAATAAAATTAAGGAATTACAATATATACCATTAAATTATTAATAATTTTTTATATTAATCATTAAAATTATATGAAAATTATAGCTGATTAAAATTATATTAATTGTTTTATTATTAAAATCATTTATTTTAATTTACTCTTAACTGAAGAAATATTGTTTCCGAGTTGCATAAGAATTTACATTAATGATATAATAACTAAAAATTAGAAATTAAATACCATAATTTTTTTAATTATACTCAATATAATCAATAATATTCATTAGAAACTATATTTTATCCCTATGTTAACTCATACGATATTTTTATAAGTAAGAGAGTGATATTTTGAATTTTTCAATGCTTTAAATATTATATAGTTCATTTGTATTTATATGTTTCCCTTAAATAATTAAAATTATAGTCTAAGTTCATAATGTTATATTTACCTTCATCAAATAAGAATTTATATTAAAAATATTGAACTTAAAATTTAGTTTATCCCTGGTCTACTGGATTTACACTTGAGAGGTGTCATAAATTTTAACCTGATTACAATTGAAATTATTTTAAATAAATGAAACCTATTTACCAAATTAGAAAATATTTTTTCTAAATATGGAATAAAGGTGTTAAAATTTGATTTATATATCTTTTAGAAAATAAATTTCAAAATAATTTGAATAACATGACGAACATTGTTTCTTATGAAATTAGATTTTAATCATAAAAAATATTTATTCCTATCCAATTTCAAGACCAGATAGTATATTAATGTTATAAAATTTAATTGAATATGTAATATATAGATATAATTAAATTAATTATACAATTTTGATTATTTTAATTTATTAGGATAATAACACATTGAGAATGTCAAAATAGTTTTTTAGAAAAAAAACTCATTCAATTTCTATAGGTTTTGTATTTTCATTTATTAAAAATTGTTAACCAATAGATTCATTTTATCTATATGTTTTTATAATATTTTTAGTCTTATTAAAACATAATATTTTTATTTATAGGGGATAAATATTACATTGATTAAAAATATTTCAACAATATATTATTGTATATTTAAAATCAATATTCCATGAAAATAAAATATTTAATGAAATCATTCTTCAATTATTGAGAAATATATCATAAAATATCAAAAAGTTACATTATACACAAATAAAATTTAATTTCACCACAAAAATAAATCTCATAGATAGTATAAAAAGAGGATAATTCTATTTCATCACATCCTTGAGTTCCCATATAGCTTCATCGAAGTTTTAATTCATCAAGGGAACTTTAAGCAGGACAATAGTATTGCTCTATAATCCTTTATCTCTTGTATTTAATATTTCTACTAGTTATTACTCATAATAAATATCATGATAAATAAGTATGACCTACTATTTTAGTACATGTGATATATTAGGTATGTATTTATTCTGGATATATATGAGGTACACATCATGAAATTTATAGTGGCTTGGTGGAAATTCTAGGAGATTTGACACAATCAATAAAGTATCAAGAATATCAATTTGGAAAATTTAAAAATTACTTATCTTTTCATTAATCTGTAATTTAATAACAAAATATCATTGGTAAATACATATGATGATATTTTCACTAATGGAATATTATAAATTTGTTGGATGATTTTCTGAATATATTTTGTGGCTACTAATATTTCTTGATATGATAATGAGTTAATGTAATTAAAATTTAATTTATATATTTTAATTATTTCTAATAGATTTCATTCTCAGACGTGATCTGAAATAATTTGTGTTCTACAATTCATTACATATATTGATCCATTTGGATCCATCATGATGTAAGAAAACATTACTAGAGAAAGGTTTTGATCCCAAAAACCATTGAAATAAATAAAAAATGATATCATGATATCCTATAAGGTTTTAATGGATCTATCAAAATTTCAATCAATTTTATGATAACTATCTGTATAGAAACTCAACTCTATATCCAGTGCCTACTGGAAACATACCTATAACATCAGGGTAAACCTAATATCTTGATCATATATGATAGAATGTGGTTATCAATGTGAACTTAAAAAATCCTCAATATAATCATGGAAATATTATCATGATAGAAATATAATCTTATTGAAATTATGTGTACTAATTTTCTAAAGAGATCAACTGTGACCTAAATATGTCATGTCCTTTTGGAATTTTATGGCATCTACAGATAAAATCCAAGGTGATGTTTTCTTATTTCTATTCTGGTATGGGTATTCTTTTTAACATCCCATCATAATTATATCAATCATCCTTATCCTGACATACCATGAACAATGTTATATACTCTGAAATCTCTTTATATTTTTCCACTAAAAATAGTCTTTTAGATCTATATAAATTTTTATTCATCCATGATATATATATAATGATGAACTTTAAGCTTCAACCAAAAACTCCTTATTCTAATATGACATGGATGGAACATGTATATAGTTCATTATTCTTATCATTCCACAACAATCATGGTTTATGTAATGAAAATTATGGAACTTATCCTACTATTCCACATATTAATTAAATCCCTATATAATACTCAAATGGATTTAATTTTGACCACTCATTTAAGATAGTTATGATTCCTATACTTCCAATAATATTTCTAGATCCATACACTTGAAATTAATAAATAATAAATATTTCATGATCCTTATCATTAATAAGATATCAATGTTATTTTGACACTGAGGATCATACCACTTGTTCTCTTTCCTAGGGTGGGAATTTATTCAATATTCAAAATCTATAATCAACTCCAACAATATGATTTGGTGAGTATTCATCAATTTTTTGGTAAATATATTATTTAATCATTTTTGATATATATATATATATGAAATATTTCTCCCTAAGAATAATTTATCCATATCATAAAGGAAAAAATTAATGTTGGTAACCCCGAACAATGAGAATGGTAATTTTTCTCATGAAAATTCAATTTTTATTATGCATTAGATATTACCATATCATTATACATAATAACTCATCCTAGTCCCTTCTTCATGCAACCAATATTGATTATAAACAACTAAGCATTGTAGGGTAGTGTAATCACCAGTGTGCTTGTCAATCTTCTCATTAGTTCCTTGAAATTTTATTCACATTCATCTATCCAATGTAACATGAAAATGTTCTATTCTAAAAAAGTAATTTTATTCGATAGATGTGAAAAATTACGTAAAATGTATCAATAATAGTAGTAAAAATCTTTAAAAATATAGATCTCTTCCACATACGTTAGTTTGGGCCAATTATCATTAACTTCTATCATTTTGGGATCCACCTATATACTTTCTCTTTAGAATATATATCTAAAAAAGAAACCTTTAATATCCCGAAATAACACTTCCAATTTTTTTTTAAAAATATTTCATTAGGTTATTCATTACAATCCTTATGTTAAATTAATTTTATTACATACTACATGAATATATAATATTATTGTATATAAATACTATGAAAAAATGATCATTGTAATCTACAAAGGAATTATTGATTAAATCTATCATAATACATTGGGAATTAGTATGATAAAAAATCACTATATATTAATAGTGTCTATATCATTTAATTAATGTAATATATAGTATATGATCTTTCATGACCCTACAATGATGATATCCCTAATGAATAACTATATTGTAAATGTATTTATATATGATTAGTTGATCAATTAAGTCATAAGTAAGATTCATTTGATACTTAATTTTTTTGATCATGTTATATTCCTATCTATAAATTTATAGTCTTATTTACCTATCATTCTTTATAAAAAAGGATTAGCTTCACCCCATAGGGATTCATATGGAAAAAAATAAATCCTTTGTCAATATTCCCCCTGAGTTTCTTATTCAATTCCTATAACTATATAAGTTACATTATATATAGTGTCACTGAAAAATGTGTAGAACTAGGTATTAGATATATTTGAAACATAACATAATGATTCTATGGAATATTAGGAAACTCTTATATGATTTAACCAAAGATTCCCGCAACATCGACATATCATTAATATTGAGTTTCTCCCGAACCATAATAGAAAAAATAATCCATTTCAAATGGGAATCAAGACCAATATAATATGTATGATCTCAATAAGATGTTCATATTTATCATTTCATTGTGATAAAATCTTAGGATTTGTCAGAATATCAAATTTTACATCCCTTCCTCAATAAATAATTTTAGGTTATGTAAATAAATAAAATTCATTACTAGGATAAAATGAAATTAAATAATGTGAAGAATGTTGTTTTTAAAGGGAGAAAATTTTCAAAAAACTATAATAAGAGAGTAATCTTAGACTTGGGATATGATCATCATACCATTATGGTATTTACTTGATAATTCCAATTAGTATCATTGTGGATATGAATTTATATTACATGAAATTCTTCAGGATATTCATGAATTTAAATTACTGATCTCAAATTTTGTACTTTAATATCTGAGTATAGGGTTACCACCTCAAAGTCATCATTTTATTTTCAATGACTTACTATAACCATAAATTACCTTATGGATATTATTATTATGTGATCAGAGTGATCATTCATGAAAAATTATTTACAGAATGTATAAAAAATGAATCATTATTTTCATTATAATATGGATTTGGTTAAAACTATCCCATCATTGGTCATAAACTGTACATATACTTTATAAAGGATTGTAAGGAAAATGTAAATTAACCAAAGAATATCCCCCATGAGTGTGGAACTAGGATTGTAGTAGGGAATCAAGAATCAAAACGAGAATTATGGAACAGATATAATCAGCCAACTTATTTTGGGGTTTTTATCCCTAGATACATTTTTTCCAAAACCATTTCCACATGGAGTATCCAAAAATGGGATGTTTTTATAGGAAAACCACAGTCCTTTAATTATTATAAAATAGGATAATATTCTATATATTTGTGTTATCCTAAGGGTTATTACAAGTGTTTTCTTGTACTTGTTTTTAAAGATAACTAATCATTTCTATGGTACCATTATAGAAAACCATACATTTCATACATTAATATTATATTTTAGTGAATTAATATTCAATACATAATATTACTATCCACACTAATTTAAACTATTTATATTATATTTGGATGAATGTACACATAAGAAAATTTTTAATAAGATATATACATCATCATCCAATTAATTCATTAAATATATCACCCTACATAGACATATCAAATTTAAAAAATCCTTCATATCCTTGGGAAGGGAGACATAATAAAAAGTTAACATAGATGATCAGAAAGGGTAAAAAAGGGAGATGCCAAAGATCACATAATAAAATCATAGGCATAAATATATAAGAACATTAGAATAATATTTAAAAACAATGCTATAATATAAAGGGATCATAATCATTAGTCACTTAATAAATCATGTCCTTTTATAACACACGATTCATAATGAAGGAAAATAAGATAATAAAAGAGAGAATAATGTTATCATTAGACATATTTAGGTTTTATATACATAATAATATAAATTAATTTCTTTTGTAATCAAGGCATATAGCCATGACTAAAATTGTGGATTGGGTTCACTCCACATTCCATCGTATTAGTGAATTTCCACACCCAAGAATATAAAAATGTATAGTGTCTCTTACTTAACAGAGTTCACCCACAATTCTAGTCCTTGCTATCTCATGAGATGTCAATTAGCACTGAATGAGTTGGAGGGATATATAATACTAGTCCCACCCATAACATGTTGAAAATAGTCATCTGTGTTCCATAATTATAATAATTAAATCATCATATCATAACCACTATAAATGAAATGTGTTTCAAAAAAATTTCATCATAGAATAATTAATGGAAATGAAACGTGTGTTAAAATAAATTCATAATAATATAACCCTTTTAAATGAATGGGTTTCCAAAAAATAAGACACCATAATCACAAACCATATAAAAAATCATTAAGTACGGTATCATTGGATCTGATCCCCAACTTTTCATATGTAACGTCAATGTTTGTTACCTTTAAAGAAAATTTAATTCAAATATCATATGGGATATATATTGATGAAAATTTCATTTTCAAATTGAAATCAAAATTTTATATTCTAAAAATATATAAAATTTATTGAATATAATTTCTATGAAAAGAACATTGTAATGGAGTAATGTAATATTCTAATCATTTACTGGTCTTAATATTGGGAAATTTTTCATGATTTATATGCTAAAAGAAAACATTTGTTTTGTTCTTTTTTAATGAAGTAAAAATATAGGAAATTCCAAAAATATCAGTAATATTCATTTTATTTGATTTTTTATAAATTTTATCATGGTAAAAAATGATTTTAGAAAATAATATAAAAATAGAAAATAAATTCTTGAAAATTAGTTTATAAATCATTTCCATGTAAGAAAATGGTTTTTTGATTGAATAGAGAAATGAACAAGATTTTCCTTGAATTCATTATTTTTCTTCCTGAGTTCATAAAAATAGGATAAATATTGTAAAACATGTATTCTATAGGATTAACTAGTGTATAATAAATTTCATGAGATTCTTGAGAGGTAGATCCTTAAATTTCATCATCTAAAACGAAATCTAAATCAATAGCAGTAATCAGTGAAAATGTAATGTAAAACCCTTACTATGATATGCCCTTGATTTTAATGTTCTCTATAATCCATTATTATAAATTAAATTTTATTATAATAATACAATATAATAATTTAAATAATTATATTATCAAATATTATCCCTTTGTAACTTTTTATCCCCCATTTATCAACAATTCCTTATTAAAATCATCGTTTCTATGTGTTAACTGATTAGTTTTTTCATATGAATTTTTTGTCAGTAGTTATGGTCCTTATACATTGAACTATTTTACATAATATCAATTATTTTATCCTTGACATAAAAATCATAAATTTTAATTATATATATATAAATATTTATTTATTTATTTATATTCATCTCTAAAATATGGTGAAAAAAAATGAATTGCATCACTACATGGGGATGATAAGTCTTATTTATACAAAAGTAAATATTTCACTTCCCATTTGATTGGATAGGTGGTGGATAATAGAGATTTTATAATAATAATAATAGTTTTATAATAATTAGGTTAGTGAATTTATTATTTTGTGATAATTAACATAGATTTTATGAGTAAAAAGAAAAAGAAGAAGAAAGAAAGTGATTATTTAAGGAGATTACCTCATCAATGAAAGAAATCATTTTGATATCTTATTAATGATCCTAGAGTTAGAAATTATTGAAGAAAAACCATTATATAATTTGTCTAAAAATTTATAGATGATCATTATTCATGATTACTCAATCCAAAAAAATTAAATTAGTGAAATAAAGTGAATATAGAGGTTTTCTTTTATCAATTTGGTGTGGGGCTCTATTAGAATTTCTAAAAATGAATAAAATATAACAAATTATTTTTACTGAAAAATAAATAAAATTTGATAGATATTATAATATATTTAAATAATTTCTATATGTCATATCATATAATAAAATTATGATAGCTTGAGGTCATTTTTAAACCTTGTTTTAGGTTTAACCCCTGTAGTTAACATATTTTAACCTTAACTGTGGATAAATTTTTTTTGACTCTTAGAGGGTTGTAATATTTAATGTAAGTTTACAATTGAATAATAAATTAAGTATGGAAGAATTTTTAGACAATATAATATACACATTGTGCCATCGTGATTTTTATTAATCTAAAATAATTTAATAAAATATTATTCTCATAAAATTTCCATAATTTCATTTTTTGCAGTCATACATTAATTTGAAATTATTATAACCATTAAAAAGATAGAATTATAATATAATTATTTAACACTACAATAATATTTTATAATAATCATTAATATTATTGGTATAATTTATGTAACTGAAATTTTATTTATTTCAATATTTTAAAAAATATTTAATTTTTTTATATTATAACTAATGAAATATTATTTCGATGTTGTGTTAGATTTTAATGTAATTATATATTTATTGAATGTTATAAATGAGTTTTCATTAGAAAAATAATGTTATTATTCTCAAATTAACAATTAGGATTCATTCACAACATTCTTTTGTCATTATGTGAAAACATAAGAGTTATTTAAAAGTAAGAGAGTGAGATTTTTGAATTATCATTACATTTAATAATATAATGTCCATATTCCTAGAAATGTGTCCATTAAATGAATAAATTCATTTCTATGGTGATAAGTTTTAGTTTTCCTTCATCAAAAAATAATTAATTTTAAAATTTTGATCTCATCATTTAGTTTTACCCTAGCATAATAAGATTTAAACATTAATTACGTGATACGTTTTACCATTATAACTATTCATAATCCATAATAATAAAAGGGAACTATATAGAAAATTTGGACCACATGCTTTCAAATATTAAATCTACATTCGATAATTCAATTTATAGATGTGTTATAAATTGAATTTTAAATGAGCAAGAATAACACAATGATAACTGTTTCTTAGAATAAATAATTTTAATGATAAAAATGGATTCCATCCAATAAAACTCCCATTAAAAGAATATATTTTTAATTTTAAATGGATTTATTAATTATTTTATATATTAATTTAATTATAATTATTCGCTAATTTTTATTAATTTATTTTATTAATGTTAAAAAACATTTCACACATAAAACATGTTATCCACAAAATTTACCTCCATTATATTTGAATGATTATTTATTTTCATTTAATATTATTTTAAAACCAATTAATTCATTTTATTTTTTTCATAATTTTTTTCCTAATGCATACTCTTTAATCCAGTGGTTTTGTGATAACTTTCTCATTAAATAATGATAATTTAAAAGTATATATCATTTGGTATAAAATTTGTATTTCATTTAAAAAACTATTTAAGAAATTAAATTTAGTCACAAAGAACAATATCATTTAATTGTGGGATGTTATATGTTTCATCAGATTGTATATTGGTAATTAAACATTAAGTGCTTCTCCAAAGGAAGGATTATTGTCATTGGATCATAACCATTAGATTGGTTAATTCAATTATCACTAATAGATAGTCATGATAATGGTACCCCATTACAAGGTCAAAGAAATTCAATTTCTATGAGGATGTTTCACTTTCAATGGATTATTACCAAATAATGGTAGGTTTATGAGAGTATCACATAATTATTATTGTATTTTTGATAATATAAAACGTGAAAGAATACTTTTTCCTCAATAGGATCATTTAAAATAATTTTTTTTATATTTTTAAAACCCATATTAATGAATAAAAGTTAATGTTTCTATATATATGATGACTTAAAATATTTTGGATGAAGATTAATTGGACCTAGGATTAAAACCATTACTAATATTCATACATATAATTGGAATGGGAATCAAATCCAATAGAATTTGTTCCATTTAATATGGAGTTTTAGAACATTTAAGGTAACTTTATAAGGAACAAAGATGTTCATTTTATGGGAACTCAACCATAATAGACATTTTTAAATTAAAGGTTAAGAATCTAGGACCATCACTTCCAAAATTAAAATTTTATTTAAATATGTTTCCTTCCTATAATTATAATGACTGAAAAAATTGACTAATCTATTAAAGAATCGCGGATTGTTTCGAGTGGTAATTACTCTAAAATGACATTTTTAATTGGCGCTTACCCATGATTAGAATCACATATGTGTTCATCTTATATCTATGGTTAAATAACCATAAGTCATGGATTACTGAATTCATGTGTTTTAAGAAATAATGGGGTTATAATTTGGATATTGAACTGATCGCTAGCCCATGTAATAGGTCATGCAATATGTTTATATCCAATTTTTCAACATCATATTTCTATTCATATTTATCTTGGGGGAAAGGTTGATTAATGGAATGAGTGGTGTAAAACCATGTAATAATTATATGGATGATAAATAATTTTCATCAATTTCATACATATTGATAAAATATTGAACATAATGCGTCTTTTTAAATGGTATAGATATTTAAATAATTCTTTAAATAGATAGTGATTAATTTGATGAAATAATTTTTGTTCCATTATCCATCCAAGGTTTGGGATCCATTCTATCAATATAATACGTGATTTTCTCTACTGCAAAGATAATACCAGTTTTATTGAAAAACATAGTAAATTCTTAATATATGGGTAATACATGATCAAGAGGTACATATTCATAATCATGCATATCAATATGAGTTGTATTATTGATGTATTTAAAGGGAATTAGAAGGATTTTATATAAAATAAAGGATTAAAATAAGTTCATCTAGGAAATAATGGAAAATGGATAAATTGAATCTAAATAGGTGAATGATAGAAATGATTATTACATAGTGATTATGATTTTTTTGTGTGATGATGTTTTTGGGGACAAGTTAATAATATACTATGAGATTAAATATTATAAAACTCATTCCGTGAAAAATAAATGAGGGTTATGTTATGTGCTTACTTTATTAAAGGTTCATGTATGAATTCAGAGAGGAATTTATCCATGGTGTGTATGGTGGGACATATACACAATAAAATCACATCATATTCCTCATCTATTTATTTGGTCCTCATTGATGATGTAAAAATTATATGTTATTTAATGTTTCCCCCTATTTTTTATATTGGGTTTGGTGATCGAGATACATTATTGAGTAGCTCCATTTTCCGGGACTATCACTTATATATACAAGGAAAATATCCTCTTGGATCACATGATTATGGATTTATAAATTGGTAACAAAAAACTATTTTCATCACCATCATTTTATAGGCATTAGAACTATGAACGAGTTTATATGTTATTTGTTTATTGGATTGACTCACAAATAGGTAAGTAATCACCCATGGAATGCTAGAGAAAATATGTGTTCGATCTATAAGGAGTTGTATTGGTAATCAATGACATAAAACAAGCCTATAATGTCTTGTAAATATTGATAAATTATTTTTTATAGAGATTAAATGGTAACCCTCATATTATTGAAAATCATTGATTATTTATATGATACAATGTAGAACAGATTCCAGAAAAAAATAAGGTGTCAATATTCCATAATAATGAAAGGATAGAGGTATCTGGTTTGACCATGTTTCTGATAGTGTTATATTGGATATGATAATATCTTGAAGATCCTCATATCATTCATATAATTTTTTTTGTTCTGGATGATTTTTGGAAACCACTATTTGATCACACATGTTATCATTCTTAAAGGATTTGTGTTATAAAAAGTTTTGTTGGTATTGAATGACCTTAACAGTAGCTCTACTTGAAATCACATAATAGTCTTGTTATCTTGGATTATTTATGCGGATATTTCATATATATTTGACACTACGATTCATAAAATATAAATATAATATTTTTTATTTAATATGTAATTTAAAAATTAATTATTTTTTATTGGTAAATGTATATTTAATATGTAATTTAATTAAAAATACTTAATTTATACTTTTAATGATCTTTATATAAATGATTATAAACTTACTTAAAAATTTAAGATCATAATTGAATTTAATTGTCCATAAGTTATAAATATTTTTTTCTTTAATATATTATAATTTGAAAAAATATATAACTATTGAATTGACCATTGGTTTGAATTTTTTTCCGAATATCCTGTTACGAATTTAATTAATTAGGCTAAGTTTTTAGGGAGTTTGGATTTAATTTCATTGAATAAAAATAAACAATTATTTAATTTTTATTAAAAACTAAAAATACATATATTTTAAAACAATTTTAAACAATAGTTTATTTACATTTTAAAAGGATTCTATTAAACTTATTTTTGCAGATTTTGGGATATAAATCTATTGAATATTTGAATTTACCTTTTATGTTAAATTCAATATAATTATTTTTCAGTGCAGAAAATGGGAATTTCAATTGGTATCTATGAGATACATATTATATAAAATGATGTTACATTTGGAACAACAAGTAGTGTGTGAAGAGGTTTTTTAAATATGGAATTCATAGTTTGATAATTAAACTACTCTTGTTTAAAAGTTAAAAGAACATTCTCAACGAATTCACTGAGATCTTGATTCATGGTAATTTTTTTTGTTATATGTTATTGTATATGATATGTATGTAACATTTATTGACTATTGAAGCTAATTTAGTTTATAACTTCTGTTGAAATCCATTGAGATCCTTTATTATGTGTCATAAGTGTCTTAATGACCACTGATATTCTTATGTAACTGAAAATATGTTTGTTTATTTATCATATGGTTTAAAAGTTCTTGGATTCATGATTTCTTAATTTGAACAGAAGAATTTTATTTATCTGATCATAAAAAACATTGCTCAATAGAGATATTGGTTATAGTACAGTACTAACATAGATATATTTCCTAATCATTTAGTTATTTTTTTAGATCAATTTAATATACCATTTTTCTATATTGTGGGTTCCCTAGTGGTGTTCAATGTATTGATCATGTGGTTTAAATTAAGAGGAATTAATTAATGTTTCATGGAATTCCTAATGGAGGATTCAAAATATAATTCATTTTAATTTAGAGGGATTCAATTTCTAGGTGGTTATTGATGTCTAGGTAAGTTAGGTGTTTTAAATATAATATATAACATTTGGACTTGGTTAAGTCGGAAGAAAAGATCAAGAAAAATGAAGATATTTAAGAAAGGAGATTCATCTAGGGAATCATGAATTTTACATTTTAGAACTCATTTCAATTATTAATATTCTATGAAAATAGGGACATCTAAAAATAAATTCCTCTAGATTCAACATGTAGACTAGATGAATACATCAGAAATTGGTTTTCTTCTTGTACATTAATTCATACGCCTTATCTGTTCTATATTTTATTGGTGTTGTGAATTCTATTTTAATATTGTGCTGACCATGTTGTTAGTGTTTATTTTATACAGAACTAATTTCTATTATCTTATTTATACATTCTACAATGTTCATGATTTATTCTTTGAAAAGTTTATGTGTTACTTTAAAATGTTTCAAGGAATGTGGACTATATTGAGATAGGATTTGGCATTAATAAGTGAAATAATTGTTTTTGAAATTTTTAATCAAAACTCACCTATTAAATTTATATTTTCTAGAAAAAGTAAATTGATAATGATATAAAGATATAATCAAACACATTATCTCAATTTAGGGATTGTTTTATCATCATTAATTGATGATATAATTTCAATTGAAAAAATATTGAAAAACTAAAAATAGAATAATAATTCATGAACAATATGATGGCATGTGATAATTCCTTTATAGTTACTTTTATATTTCATTTAATCATCAATGGAAATTCTATTACAATTTTAGGACTCAATATGTATAATAATTTTCAATCATATAAGTATTTTTTTACCTTTTTAATGTAAAAATTTTAATTTTTTAATTTTTAATAACTATATGGGTGGCCCATTGGTGGGAACATCGATAACACTATATCAAATAGAACCATGTTTGAAACTAGTTAAAAATGATTTTTTAGTTGTGATAGTAGATAATAGACTAATTACTATATAAGTTATTGTTTCATAAGAAATATATTTGATTTTACCCGATGGTCCGCAAATTAGGTCCTTTGATCTACAATTCCTTCATATAGAGGCCCAAAATTTTCATACATACTAATGAAATATTAATAGATAAATATTCATTACATAAAAAATGTTAAATAAAAAATAAATTATTTCTATTAATTTTTGAAACATGGACATGTAAATATGGGTGCCCAGTTGATATATATCATTTCACAATATGTTCTTCATAAATAGATCATTTCATAGACATATCCTACATAATAAATTTCTTCATAAACTGTGGAATGAAAATTTATTGTAGGGTAATCTCAGATGATCAATATAGGTTAACATGAGATATATCAATGTTCACATAAAAATGACCTGAACGTAGGGATATGGGTAAAATATAAAAATATTAAAAACTGTTCAATATATATATTATTTGAGAATAACTACTGAAAGAATGGCTTATACCCACGGTTCAAAACCGTGGGTATAGGCTATACACATGGTTTTGGTAACCATGGGCTGGAATGACATCGGTATAGGTCCCCAGCCTATACCCATGGTTTTCCAAAACCATGGGTATAGGTGTTCTGCCACCATGTAAACAAAACATATCCAATTGCCATGGTGTCAAAGGCTTTTACCCATGGTTTCAAAATCGTGGGTATAGATCCTATAATAATAAAGGCAGCGGGTTTCGATCCCGCAACATCTTCGCTGAAAACACTATGTCTAACCACTACCCTAACATCACCTATGTGTATATATATTTATATTTAGTTAAATATAATTATATAAACCGTGGGTAAAGAGAAAATAACCATGGGTATAAGACTCCCGCCAAAACAAATTTCCTTCCCACAGGATTTTTTTTTTCCGCGCACACACGGGAAACCTATACCCACGGTTTTTCATAACCCTAGGTATATGTATGTTATCCCAGACCTATCCCCACGGTTTTGGAAGAGACCGTGGGGATTGGTACCCCTATACCCACAGTTTTCAAAAAATGTGGGAATATGTGACTTTTCATGACCTATCTCTTGGTTTTGGAAAACCATGGGGATTGACCCCCCTATACCCATGATTTTCCAAAACCATGTGTATAAGTCGTTAAATTTTACCTATACCCATGTTTTTCAAAACCCGTGGGTATAGGGGTACCTATCCCCTTGGTTTTGGGGAAAACCTTAGGGATTTGTCCATTTTCTAGTAATGAATATTGGGTCATGTTATAAGGATTTGTTGTTAATAAGACATGAATTATAAAAGAAACCAATTTTAACAACACATGATGTTGTTACATGGATATAAGAATGTGAAAAAACAAAATTTGAGAATAAAATTGAATATTTATAAATAGAAATAGGTTCACTCAATAAGTTATGCACATGAAATCTGGACCTCGCCTAAACATTTGGACACAGAAAAAAGTATATAACATAATATTTTGGACATTGAAGTTAGCTCCGTGCATTAAATTATGGAAATGAAATTTGGGTCCATTTTTAATTTTATAGATATGAATTGTAGTTCGACACTATGTCTTATGTATATAAAATACAAGTCCACAAATGAAATTGTAAAAATACAATTAGGTTGACTCATAACAAATTTATTTCATTGGTTATCAATCATTACCCAATACATAATAGGGATATATAATTATGATCCAAAAATAAAATCACACATATTTTCCCCAAAATATTTTCAAAAATTTATCATAGCATAACCCCTAGAATGGAAATATGTTTCAGAATCATTTTATTGTAGCATATCCCATGGAAATGAAACCTCTTTGACAAGTATAAACCATTTAAATTAAATGGGTTTCATAAAAATCATATCATCACAATAAAAAACATCTCAAAAAAGAATATAAATAAACTTTTAGGATTATATTCATATTATAAAATAATTATACTCAAGGTTGGTTGTCCTTGATGAATAAATAATAGATTAGAATATCAATAATAACATTTATAAAGAAAATAACATTTACACATTGAGAATCTATTTATAAAGACAAAAAATTTCTAAAATATTAGTTAAAAAATTATATTTTAAAATAACCGTAGAATCATGAAATGGAATCATTAAATTAATTAGGGGAAATGAGGATATGAAATACAGTTCTTTCTATATAGATAATGTTAGTACACCTTTCACATTTTTGGAAAAAAGAAAATAGAACCATGTTTGGACATTGGAAAAAAATTCCATTTAAACAATTCTATAAAAATATGGGTTAAAATTAATTTAATTACTCATTTAATAGTGTAAAAAACATCCATGAAATAATTATTACGTAACCTAAAAATATAATAGATCAATGATTCATCTTAAAAGAGAAATAATACCTAGTGTCATTAATTTTTTTTGAATCATGAGTACCTAATGAGAGGGAAATGAAAGGATGAAATTTTATTTCTATAAATTTACTTACTATATGAAAATTCAATTGTTTCCTGATAGATAGATCATTCTACTTATTTAATGGAAACATAATAATAAAAAACATGATAACCAAAGAGATTTCAATGCAAAGCCATTACCACATTGATTACATTTTAATTGAAAGTCCCATGAAATAATAAAAAATTGATTGATATATATATATATATATCCCATTATCATAATAATAATTATAATTAATGATATCCATTTGTAGTATATGTAACACACAATATATACAAGTGAGGATTATGTCATGTGTTTTGTAGAAATTTATGTGAGATGAAAATCCCATACCTCGAGTCTCAACATTATTCCAACATGTTTAAACCTCATGTATAATATATTTACGTTTATTATATATCAATTATAAAACCATAATATATTATATCATACCACATAATATTTAATTATACACTTTTAAAATCCATTAATTATCTATTATTTATTAATAATATTGTTATGGGTGATAAATAATTCATTTTTTATTTCCGTTTCTGTTCGGTAGTTTTTGTATATGAACAGTGATTATCGTTCAAACATATCATGAATTTTAAAATAAAATTAATATCATATTAATTAATTATATAATTATTAAAAGTCATTAACTTGAGTGATTTATTGGAAAATGAATTAAACTGTTATGATGGGAGGGGGTACTGATGTAATTTATTCCAATTAAATGGTTATCAATGAAATTTATGATATTAAGGACATGGAAAATCCATGTCTAGTTTGATAAAAATACAACCCTAAATGACCTTATAATTCATCCATGGGTCTGTTTCGTGAAGTTCCTCTAAGGAGATACATGTCCCCCACAACCAGAGAAGAAGCTGATGGTGCCTTTGTGACTTCGATGGAGCCCTTCCTCTTCGTCTTGTCCTTTTTTCCTTCACATCATGCAATATGAGTGACTATCCACCATTACTTCAAAATAATTTGATGGTACCTTCATGATTCTGACGTAGCTTTGTTGCTTTGGGACATCTTTTTTCCTTCGCGTCATGCCTCGTGTGCACCAGGGCACCCCAATATGTATGATGATGGCATAATTACAAGATGGGGGGGTATATTTTATGTTAAAAAACATTTGTTTTTAATAATATGGAAGTCTTTTTTTAACAAATTTAGACAAATATGATTCACTAATCCCACTTATGTTTGCTTAAGGAAAAAACGTTGGGGCTGATAATGATTATTATCATAATGAAATTAATGCATTGGTTTACATAAATGATATTATATCTTAAAGAATATTGAATCTTAAAAAAGAGTTTATAAAATAAATAATGGATAATAAGTCACACCTTATATTTATGAGAATATGAAATAGAATTAAAGAAAATGTAATAAAAAAGTAGAACAAATATAATGAAATATTTCAACCCAAAGAGAAGGGTACCCAATCAATTTGTATAAAATTGCCTTCATTTATACTTTCAAGAATGTATATCTTACCCACACTAAGGTGATACCTCGATTTATGAAAGCTCAGATTCATATTTTGTATTATTATTTACATAAGCCCTCAATTATGTAGGTAATCAGTACCTTTGTTTTCCTTTGACATTTAATCCTTCTATTAAACAATTATACACATGAAGAAAATCTGAAATAGAAACCCTAAAAAGGTTTCTTTCTGATTGAAACTCTCTTACTAAAGCAATACAACCACATGGAACAAGTATTTTACACTCTATTATCCTGAGACAAAATTCACAGCACATAGACACACACAGTTGTTGATAAATTTTTATAGATGAAGAAGTGACCAGGTGTTTATAGGTGCGGATTCTAGTGGTATACTTGGTCTCTATGGGTTATATTTTTCCTTAAATATTAGAGGGACTAGTACAGCTGGCACTTACAATAGTCATAAAATAATAGATTTGATGTTATCATTTTATCATAATAAATAATCTCATGGGAAAAATTATTATGTCATCAGTATTGATAATATGAAGGAATCTAATTAAATATTTAATAACAATAATAAGATATAGAGACTAAATTATTTTGAGAAAGATAATAAATTTTATTCAATAAAAAAAAAGATTGTATAATTCAATAAATAATAATAATTAGATTCGATATTTTGTTGAAATCATAATTGTAAACATTGTGAATCAGATTCGAAATTCTATGAGAATCAGAATTGATAAACACTATGAATTGGATTTGAAATTCTGGGAGAATAATTATTGAGAAACTCTATGAATCGTATTCAAAATTACAAGAAAATTAGAGTTGAGAAACTCTATAAATCAAGTAACATGAAATTCACACTCAAGTATCACGAGAGATATTTAACAACATGTAGACACACTTAATTGTTAAGAAATATTTTCAAATTATGGAGGGTGAAGGTATTTATAGGCATGGACTCCAACGGTCTACATGGACTCTAAATAGAAATATTTTCCTGAAATTTTGGAGGCACCTGTATAGTTTGAACTTACAATGTTCATAAAATAATAGTTGATATGGAATCATTTTATCATAAGTTAAAATATCATGAGAAAAATTATCATGTAATATGTATTGAAAATACGTACAAATCTGATTAGATTTATAATAAAAATAAATAGACATAGTAACTAAAGGGTTTAGAGAAAGACAATAATTCATATTATTAAAAAATAATGTTGGATTATATAAATGATGAGAATCAGATTCGATAATTAGGGAAAATTGTAATTGTGAAACAACAAGAAAAAAATTCTAAATTTTGAGTGAATTGGAATTAAGAAACATGGTGAGTTGGATTCAAAATTATGAGGAATCGAAATTAAAAAACACGGTGAATCAGATTCGATATTTTGAGCGAATCAGAATTAACAAACATGGCGAATTATTTTTTAAATCCTAATTGAATGATAATTAGGAAGCATAGTGAATCAGATTCGAAATTATGAGAAAATAAGAATTAAGAAAAATGGTGAATCTGATTATAAGTATGGATATTATTTTCATTTATTCTAGTTCCTACTTGTTCTTAAGATATAGATTGTTAGTATTGGATGGAAAATGACATATAAGAGATCAAAAAACATTATTCCGAATTTAATTGTACTTTCATATGGTTGGACAAAAAAAATTATATAACTTAAAAAAATATAATATTAAATTAAATGGGTTTCTTTTTTCAAAAACATAATGGAACGAGAAAATTCGTATGGAAACTTTTCACTCAAAAATTTCCCTTTTTTTGGAAAACACAAACCACATTTTAAGAGAAGATTATTAAGACTAAAAAATTTCATATTTGAACTTAAAATAAATACTTATCTCCCCTTGAGTTAAATACTCTCATAATGATTAATATGACTAACTCCCCATTAGGATGTGAACTTCCCCTAAGGATATTATTCTTTAATTTAATTATTTATCTTTATTTTTTAAATAAATACCTCCCCCTTATTTAAGGATATCTTATTTAATATTATTAACCATTCTTCCCCTTTTTGATTTATAAAAGAATGAATAAAATATACAGTACCTGAAAAATGGTTAGGAAACAATCTATAAAAATCAAAAGAGATAAACATACTAGATATTGAAAAAATTTATTAAAAATATATTTTGAGATACATAAAAAATAATCATTCTTCTACATTAAGGCTTTTTCTATATCCTTCAACTTCTTCAACTAGTTTTGATCATCTTCAATCATTCCTATGAGGAATTCCTAATGTTAATTCATCTTTTCAATAATTTTCGTATTTTCTTCCTAACCTTGAATATTTACCCCAAGAGACATGGGTTTTTCGACCATCTCATTTTTGTATGACATCATCATTTTGATCTTAGATCCAATGAAATTTAAATTTCTATTTAAATCTCTTAATTATTTCATTTGATTTCCTTATTCCTTCTTCAACCTTTCTGAAATACTTTTTGAGAGATATTTGAGTGAGTCTTCAGATTCATTAAAGTCATAATTAATTAAATCAAACAAATCATCAAAAACATTAAGATCATGATTGATCTTCCTAGAACACTTGGTAATCTCCCTACAATAATTCATATAATAATGTTATTTTTCCATGATGGTTTTGAAATCAACTTCAAGGTTGATCATCTTCTCTATCTAAAGGGTAATTGAGTCCAGATTCTAATTTAATGATTCTGAAATTATGTGACATCGTAACTCAATATTTGGAAGGTATATAATATAATTTACCAACTTATTCAAAGTTTGAAGAATATAATCAGATCTTATATAAGATGATGACTCAACTTATTCTAATTGAATTACCTAGAAGTTCCAACATCAATTTATATCCCTTTTTCTTTATTATATTATAATTTCTCTATCCTATTTTGTGTTTGAATTTCATCCAAAAATTAAAAAATGTAATCCTCATCATCATCACCACTATCATGACCATTATTATCACATTAATCATCTCCATTATAAGGTAGTTTTTAAACTGAACTATTAGAATCATCTTTTTCTAGGTTGATGTTGACTTCTAAATCTAACTACCAGATTTATGAATTGAATTTTCTTCTAAAGAAATCCTATAAGAGTAATCTTGAGAATTTATTATATATATTCTATGGTATTAACCATATTTCTCAATATGACCAATTTCTTGAATATAATATTCACTATCTTTCTCTCTACTGGTTTCATCTCCTCCTTGAAATTACACTTCTACACTCAGAACTAAACCTGAAACAGTTCATTTTATTTATCTATTGGAGGAGATTCAATCTCCATGGAATATGTTCAGTGAGGGGGAATATCAAATTATATAAGAAAATATTATGGAACAATAATTTTTTTTATGATTTTTATGAGGCTTTCAACAAATCCTGTCACAACATAGCTTTTGTTACTTTTTATTAATCTTTTTCTCATTAGATTATTTTTCTAGTGCTTCTGAGAATTTAATTCTAAATTAACATTTACATTTATGGATTTATCCCACAAGATAGATCTCTATATTTTCTTTTTTCTCTTTCTTTTATCCACTTTTCAATGACTTCATTTGGATAATATTTCTTCTTCATTGTCATCTCTAGTTTTGAATCTGGAGATTTTATTTCCTTGGACTCAACTATATATTTTTTTATAACTTTCTCCAACTGGACTATCCATTCCAAATAAATCAAATAACCCCATATATGATTCATCAAAAGAATATTTCATTCATTTAATTGTATCATCTCAAAAAATAAGAATCATTAACTTCTTTGTATTTCAGTTATAAGGAACATGAAAAGAGTTCAACAAATTCATTAATTACATGGACAAAGTTTCTAGAAACATGAGGATTTGAGACTTGTTCAATCTATCCTTTGTCTTACTGATTGTCAAAAATACGTATATCATAATTCTTATCATCCTTATATTTAAAAGAAAATCTTTTATAAAGATATATGTTACATTGAGATTACCTTTATCTTCTTTCCATGGAATGAGTAACCCTTGCATCCACAGTGATATAATCCAGTTTTCAGAGGTGAGAAGAGAAAGTTTGATGTTCTTTATTGACTAACGGAATAAGTATTTTATTTTCTTTCCCTTATTTAAAGAACCTAATTATTCTGTTAATTTTAGTGAAGGGTAGAAATCATATCCTTCAAACGGTATTTCTAGGACATCACCATTTTATTAAAAAAAATTGAATATGTTTTTCCGTATAATTTAATGTGTACCTTATATTTTACTCCTTCCATAAAAAATTTATCTAAATTATAAATTTCAAAGATGTGTTTTGGATAGATAAGAACCTTATTTCACTTGTTTTTCACAATAAAAATATATTTGCATCCTTGGGTCTTTTTTATCTAACATAATAAAGAATAATACTTGATAATGAAAGATTTATCTGTTAACCTTTATAAAAAAACCAATCCTTCAATTCCTTTGACGATGGTATTGTGTTTTTTGTAGATACTAACAGAGACATTTAGATTTAATGAAATTCATAAGAAATCATACCGAGGAATTTGATGGCTAGACGCAACTCGGGCATAAGATAGCGGAGATCAATGTGGGACATGGGAAGGGGGTGGGGCTCCAAAAATATATATATATATATATATATATATGTGTGTGTGGAAAGGTGACAGTTCAGCTTCTATGATAAATCTGATGGATAAAAATAGACCGATCTGATCTGATGGTTGATATTTAACCAAAGAAGGTTTTATAGGATCCAAACTTTTGAGGCTTTAAAGAAAAAAAAAATATATACGATAAGATAAATTAGATTTCTTTTCAAAAAACAATTTAAATACAAACATATAGAATTGAAATTAATAAGTACTATGTAAGATGTTGTGCCTTTCAGAGTACTCAAAATATTTATTATTATTTGAAATAAGTTCTTTTTAGGAGTTTTAAATTAAAAAAATTGAAAATAAAAAAATACTTAATTCTGAAAAACTTATTAGAAAAGATTTGATATGCTCTGAAATAATTTTATAGGGTTTGAAAAAAAATGATTGGTTCTGAAAAAAAATTGATAGGTTCTAAAAGATTTTTGATAGGTTCCAAAAGTTAAAAAAAATCAGATGTACCCCCCTATGAAAAAGAGTAACTTATTATAAAAAGATAGTTAAAAAAATTATAAATGAATTATTTCCATACAATTATCATTCTCAACTATTATTTAATGTATTCAAATATCTTTTAATGTAATGGTTTTGTAGAAATATATATAAGTTGTTCTTGTGTTCCAATTAATTGTAAAATAATTTCTCTTTTTAGTGTGTGATCCCTAAGAAAGTGATCCCTAATATCTATTTGATTTTCACATGAATGATTTTTAGGGTTTTTTCTTAAGGATATGGAACTAGTGTTATCATATAATATTTTAGTTTTAGTAAAACTGATTCCATAATCAATGAGTGTGTTTTTCATCCACAATGCCTAGGCACACACACTTCAAGCTGCTACATATTATGTTTCATCAATGGAAGGTGAAATAGAGTGTCAATTCTTGAAAGACCAATAAACTGATGAATCTCATCATAAATAAAATTATATGGATGTAATTTAAAATCAATTCTACAACCACCAAATCCATCATCCGAAAAATATTTAAGTATAAAATCATTTCCAAAAGAATAAAAAAGTTCTAAATTCCTAGTTCTCTTCAAATAATGAAAAATTATTTCCATATATTTTAATTGGGATACTTTTGTGTTTTCCTGATATCTTACACAAAGGTATAATTAAATAATTAAATTAGGTCAACTAGCTATTATGTATAGTAAACATCTTCTAATTACACCAAAAGTTGACTGATTAATTGGTTTCCCAACATCACCAAGGTCATTAGTATTTGAGGTTTAGATATGAGTAATAATACATTTAGTGATATCATATCCAAAAATTTTAATGAAATATTTTATATACATATGTTGGGATATATTGATTTTTTATATAAATTTTTAAAACCAAGAAAGAATATTAACTCCCATATCATACTCATTTGAAACATAGATTTAACAATATGTATAAATGAATCTATTATGGATTGCTGAGTTGAACCAAATATAATTTCATCATCATAAATTTATAAAAAAACTTTTTTTTTCTTTCTCTATAAAATGATTTTGATTATAAGTTCCCTTAACAAAATTGGTTTGTAACAAAAATCATGTATGTTTATCATACTAGGCTCTAGGTCTTGTTTTAGACCATATAATATTTTGGTATGATTAAAAACATGTTTAGTATGTTTTATGTCTTTTAAACTATGAGTTTGTTCTACATAAACCTTCTCTTGAACATATCCCTAAAATAAATAACAATTTACATCCATTTAAAAAGATTTTGAAAATAATGAATGCCAAAATGGCTAATAAAATATGAATGGATACAAGTTTTTCTATCAGATCATATATTTCTTCATAGTCTACTCTTTCTTGTTGATTATAGCCTTTATCAACTAAGCATACTTTATTTCTTAAAATGATCCCATTTTCAACATATTTTTTTTCTAAAGAACCATTTTAATCCAATTATAGAGATAAATTAAGGTATTTCAACCATGTTATAGACTATGTTCCTTTAAAATTCATTTAGTTCATCTATCAAAGATTTAATCAAATATTTATCACCTAAAGGCTTATTAGGAATTTTAAGTTCAAATTAATAAAAGAAATCAAGACATTATAATTAATTTCGTAAAGAACTTTTAGTCCTTATGGGTTAGTTAACATCACCAATGATATTATCACTAGAATGATTTTGAATAAACAACTAACTACAGTTTTGTAAAATCTACTCATTAACATAATGTTGAAATTATTATGGATTTAATACATCAGAAATAATTTCTTGGGTATTCTCCTCATTAGATGAATTCTTTATCAAGTGTTGATAATCATTATTGGAAAATACATTTAAATATTTATTTTGGGATTATTTAAAAAGAAAAGGATCAGTTTCATCAAATATAGCACGTACCCTTTCCTCAAAAAAAAATAATTTTAGTTAAAGACACTACAATCCTTATATGTAGTGGAATAGCCAAAAATATACCTTCATCAGACTTGGGTCCAAATTTATGTAAGTTTTATTTTGTATTTAAAATTAATAATTTTCATCCAAATACTCTGAAGTATGAAAATTTTGGTTTTCTGCCCTTACATAACTCATAAGGTGTTTTATTAAAAAATTACCTTTTTGAAACATGATTTATATTATAAAAAGCATTCTTAGTTGCTTATTTTCAAAAAAAATTAGCAATTGAATATACACTCAACATGGTTCTTGTTATATATTCAAGAATGCAGTTTCTTTTATCAACAAGACCATCTTTTTGATGAGTTTTTAGAGATAATAAGATATGTGTAATGCCATTTTTCTAGAAAATTTTTGAAAAACTAAATTTTCAAATTCTCCACCATGATCTTTATGAATAGTTATAAATGGTAGGTTTTTATCATTTTTAACATTGTCTACAAAAGTTTTAAAATAATAAAGGCTTCAATTTTCTTTGTGAGAAAATAGACCCATGTAAATCTTGTGTAATAATCCACCACAAATAAATACATAGTATTTTCCTTCGATACTTCCAATTTGTGTGGGAATGAAGAGATCAATTTTTACTAAATATAATGTATCAAATGTTGATACTTCAATAATTGAATTAAAGTTTGACTTATGTTTATTTCCATATTAACAAGTGCCATATAATTTTTAGGAATCAAATATAATAGTTTTTATATCCTTGAAAAGTCCCTTATTTTTCAATTTACCTAAGTTCCTAAGGTTAACATGTCCTAATATACTAATCCATAACCAGGATTGATATTCTATTAACCGATGTCAAGGAACGTCTTTTCTCTTATGTTCTTCTATGTTAGGTGTGTAAACATTAACATGATTATTGGAAGAAAGAATGAATTCATACTTTGGACTATGTAAAAAACATTTTTCATTCATAAAATTAAAATGGTAACCTTCATCATATAATTGACTTATTCTTATATGGTTTTTCTTAAGACCTTTGATAATTAAAATTTTGAAATTAAATCTTTTACAAGAAGAATAATGTTACATATACCAGCAATCTTTCCTTGAGTATTATCTCCGAAAGTGACTCCTCAACCTATTCTCTTGATAATATTTTCAATGAATTTTTTGTTATGAGTCATATTACTGGAACATTCACTATCCATGTACCATGTGTTGTTATTGGAACATCCTTGGTATTCTTAAAAATAAAAGAATTAAATTTTTGGAATCGAAACGTTATTGGATCCGAATTTATTAGAATGTAAAATCTTAGGAATTCATATTTTTTTGAAAAATGGATTTATGAAATAATAAAAATGAATTTTGTTTAAATGAAAATTTTTGTTCCAATTTCAACCATATTGACACTTAGTACAGAATGTGAGTCTTTTGGGAACAGAATAGTTATTGCTAAGAATAGGTTTTTAATGAGAATAAATCACCCCAGAACCATTTCTTATTGGATAAATTTTTTATTCATTTTATCAAGTTATTAGTTACCAAAATTAAAAAATGATAAATGTTTCTTAAGAGGAAATATTTCATATTTTATTCTAATGATTAATTATCAACCTCACAAGTATTTCTTTTAGAATTCGATTTCATTTCAAAAACATTTTTCTCAGAATAATCATTTTCAAAATACATTGAATTTTTATTATTTTTAGAATTAACTTCATCAAGGTTTTTATAAATATTTATTATTTAAAAATATTTTGCATCAATATATTTAGAAATATTTGATACTTCATCTGATAAAACGTTGATTCTATCATTTTCTTTTTCAATATTCTATTTAAATTTTCATTTCACACATTAAGTGACTTGGAAATAATAGATACCTCTTCAAATGAGGGTGAAGTATTATCTTATACCGAGAAATATTAATCATATGAAGAATTGTTATTTTCATTTTTAGGATAATTATTATTTAATGAAATTTTGGTTAAGGATTCAAATGTTTTCACCATTTCCATGAAACCTTGAATCTCAAAAGGTATTCTGGATAGAAGTCCAATATTCTTATATCCATAATATTCAAAATATGAGGATTCATAAGATGAATATCCACCGCCTATAATCTAGGATTCATTTTCCTTTTGAAATTTCATTATTTTATGCTTGTGATACTTTTTTATTCCTCTCAGTATACCTATATTTTTTTTATTTTCATTTAAGATTTACACAATCAGGTCTGATGTGTCCTAATTTCATCCAATCATAGTATTGGAATTAAAAATCATTTTTGTACGTCATATCGGTTTTCTTATATCTGTATTGAAAATCCTTTCTTTCAACTATCTTTTTTATACTTAAACCAAGATTTTCTAACTTATTCCATGAATGATCATATTCTCTTGAGTCTGATTGAACAACCACTTTATTCTTTTTTGAATTCACTATATTTTAAGGTGTGTCGGATTTCCTATTATTTAATGTTTTAGTAAATATAACATTTCTATTATTTTTATTTTTATTTCCAGTTTCCCTCTTCAATATTTTCTCATATTTTAAAATAATTCCAAATAACTCATTAAGGGTAACATTTGTAAATTTTATTGATTCATCAACTGTAGTTATCTTTTACTTACATTCATTAGGGATTATTTTTATATTATTTTCCACAATAACTTCAAATTATAATCTTTTTTATCCTATAGATTTCAAGCTTTTTAAAATAATCATAAACCTATAATGAACTGTAGTTATAGGTTCCCCATATAGAAAAAAGAATGATAGTATGCTCTATGCATGGATCTTTTTCTCTCGATTAATTTAGATGTACCAAAATTAGTAATCCCATGTTTTTTCAAAATTCTATTTGAATATTCACAAGATGATATTTGTTTTTATTTGTTTCTAGTCATTTAACATAGAAAAGTATTAAATAACTTATAGTTAAGATGATATTATTGTCTCTCATAATTTTAAAATAATCTAATTTCCTTATCATAAATTTTTTATTATCTATTTAATATTACAAAATTGTCTACACCATTTCTGATAACAAAAATATTCATTTTGTATCCCTATTATTCCTATTCATTACCATAAAAAATACACAGTCTTGTAGGATTCAAATTATCTTTTCATCCGACATTAAAACATGTCATCTTTAGGGGAATACAAAAACTCATTTTCCAAAATATATTTTACTGTAGAAAAATATTTATAAACAAAAAATTTATAATTTAAATATAACTAACATGAAAAAGTATTGTAAGGAAATATATGAACATTGGAATGCCCGATAAAATTTGAGTCATTTTCATTAATCTCTTATATGTTATTTTCTAGTTCAGTATAACAAACTATATCATAACACTGAATAAAAACTGAAATCAAATAAAATTGGATCCATACATATAAATGGATTTACTATTGTTCTTAATTATGATTCACTCAGAATTTAGAATTTGATTCAACATGTTTCTTAATTATGATTCGCTCAAAATTTCGATTCTTGTAACACCCTGAGATTTTATGAAAAAATATTCTTTTTAATTTCATTAATGTCTTGTGTTGTATGATACACCAAAAGGAGCATACACAACACGCATCCTTGACTTGCCTTGCATTACACACAATCGCGACCTTCCTCAATAGCGTGTGTAGTACGCAATACCGAGTTTCACTAAACAACGATATGATATTAAAATATTATTAAAACTAGCCATTATGAATAGTAATAACCACCTTTTAAAATTTTATAAATTTTATCTCTCAAAATGGACTTTATTTTTGGATTCGGAGTATTGAATTTAGCCTAAGGTGAAATTTTGGTACTTTTCAGATAACTTTCATTCTCCGATGAATAGTGAAAATTACGAAATTTTAATTAAAAACAACCTTTTTAATCGAAATAATTAATAGTGATAAAATATTAATTTGAGTGGTTTTAAAGTATATTTAGAATATATTTTTACAATTTAATACAATGTTGTTCATTGGATGTAATTTCACATTTAAACCAGTCATAAACAAGTGTCAATCTTTTGATAGTGATTATCTCTTAAGAACACGCTATTTGTGTTGACGATGAGAATTAATTTTTAAATTAATTAATGCAACTGATATGTTTTGAATTTGGTAAAATAGACATAATTTTTGAGTTCATAATATCAAATATAGCTTAAGCCTAATTTTTGGTATTTTTCTGGAAACTTTCATTTTTTGATGAATAGTGAAACCACTAAGTGGTAGTTAAAAAAAATGAATTTTTCATAAAACGTAATTTTACCGCTTTTATGAGTGGAATTTCAAAAATCCAAGAGACATGATTAATTTCAGTAAGTAAAATTTTGTTCAATGTGATGAAAATAATTTTTGGTGAATAGTAACTTTTTACTTTTTTTACCACGGTTAAAAGTAAATAGGGTAATTAAGGGTAAAAATGATATTATTATTACCCTAACACATGTACTAATTCTATTGGACAAGTGTAATTCGACCAAAAACAACCCTAGGAATAAAAAATGACCATTTAGGCCCACTTGGATTAGATTAAGACATTCATTATTAATTTATTTATTTAAAGAAGGGTTAAAATAGTTAAAATCAAAGTTTAATAAGTAAATCATTTTTAATATGGGGTTATACATAAGATACATTAGACTATAAATATTCATTAGATAGCTAAAAATATTTCCTACATAATGGTATTTTAATTGTAATTTTTAGACATTAAATAATTTAATTTATTTATGACACAACGATGATGCAGTAATTATCTTATTAATGAAATATTGACATAATTGATGTTATAAATACCCAAATAAATGTAATTTGAGACTTTTTATGACTTAAATAAATTTTATAGGTTAATATGACATGTTATTGTTGATATAAGTAACATGGGTAGAACTTATCATTCTGTTATGAATTTCATAAAAATCATGTACCAAATAGTGTCAAAATTGACATAAATTAGTTTTTAAAACAAATATTATATTATTAATTGTTATTTAATTCCTAAAAATATAAAGTTCGGCCAAATGACTTAGATAAGGATATATATATTAATAATAAACAACTTGGGGTTCTTTTGGCTTGTTATGCTATGTTTATTAACCATATATTGTAAGAAAACAAAAAGACATGCTAAAAGTTAAATTATTTAACTTAGAGTTAAATCTAATTGATAAGGTTAAAATAATTACCTAAACTTCTCTAAATCCTATTGGATGAGAGGATTTCGACCCATCCCCACTTTATCTTCGAAATAATACCCTTTGGAACCATTATAAACCGAATTTTACCTTAATATAAAATAATATTTTGAGATTTTCCTAAGGTGCCCCTCTCCTCCCTTATAAAAGGGCACCTTCTCCCTCTCCTCCTCACACCAATTTGAGCATTCAAGCTCGGCCAACCCCTGACATAATCTCTTCTTCACCTCCTTAGTATCATCCTAGAGGTCCTGGTCTTCTTCAAATACCATCCTTAGTTCTTTAAGTGGAGGTTAAGTGAAGTCGTGTCAAAAAGATGTAATATCCATTACCGATCTTTTTCAATTTCTTTCTTCTTCAACTTCTTCTTATTTAGTTTTTTCATGATAAAGTAATAACATAAGTATTTATTATTTAATTATATGTTATTATAAATATTAAACAACTCTAATTAACCTTATATCCATCCTACGGAAAAAGGAAATCACCGCGTGTGCGTACGTACGGAATACCGTCTCCACGTCGTGGTGTAATCTATTTTCTGCCACCACCTTAATTGGATGGTTATAATGGTGTAATGAGTAACTATATATGATTATTATAAAGTGATATTTATACTGAAATAGTATACATACACTTAAACACAATTCCACGACCATGGAAACGATATCATCGCTCGTGCGTACGTACGGACTACCGTCTCCACGACGCGATGAGATTCATTATCCATGTTAACCATTCCAGAATGATTATAAAGTATTTATAATGAATAATAATGAAATATATGACCTGGTAAATCTACTAGATTTATGTATATATATATTTCATCTACTTACTTCCATTCAAGACAATAAGGAAAGGAAAATAGCATTCATGCGTACGTACGGACTACCGTCTCCATGAACGGTGTGTTTCATTTCATTTATCTATCTATTATATATATATATATATACTGAATATATATGATATATAAAGCATATTTTATATTCTGGAAGTAAGTGAATCATGATATAAGTAATAATAATATCAAGAACAACAAGTCCAAACACCTACGATAAATGAAATGATTTTACCCAAAACGCTTCTTTAACATGGAATTTACAAAAGAACGGGTAATATAAAGTCATAAGTGAACCATATATGATTTCATAACAATGAATATGATTCTGTAATAAGTTAATGACATTATTTAAATCATTATACAAGAGGTTCGGATACGTACAAATCATATTGGACATAAGGTAAGGGAAATATCACAATCTCATTTTTATCCGAGATTGTTTATACTTTGGTATTTACTGGGGTGTATTTTACCATCCACATCCATGTTTCTTCAATATGTAATGTTTTTTAAATCCACCTACAATTGTTTAAATACAATTTTACCATTCGGTGAGTTTTTAGTAAAGGATATGAAAGGAATCATTTGTCGTTTTTCGTACAAGGTACTTTTTGACTTTTCCGAAAAAGTACGAAGACTGTTTTTTAACTTTTATGGAATGAATGGATTTTTAAAACATTATTTCCAAGAAGCTTCCTTTACAAATTTTCATGTTTATTTTTAATCAGCTTCTTTTAGTTTAAAATTGTATGACATGTTAAGAAAGGAACTATGTTTTTGAAGTATAAAGGATATTTTCCTCAAGAATGAAGTTCAAGTGTTTTATCAAAATTATTTTCCATCTAATATAATAAAGGGTTTTGTTTCTATCCTTATTATTACATTTATTTGGTTATGTTGTGATGGAATCATTTTTAAAATTCTTTTATCTTATATGAATTGTTTTATGATGTCACGATGTTTATGAATCCCATTTTTATTACGTGGGTTATGCAATGATATATGATTTAAGATTTTGTGGCACACATAAGAATGGTATCATTATGAGATGGGTGGGACCTATATCTCCCTACAATGCGTTGGGTAAAGATTTTATATCTCATGAGATAGACATGGCTGGATCGGTAGGTTATACTGGTTCAGTGAAGCAGGATTGAAACGAGGGTAACTCGGTTCAGAAATGGACTTTTTCCACTAAGATAGTCTTGGAAATGAGTCTTGACTAACAAGAAATGATTCTCTATGATTATGTGTGTACGCCACAAAGTTTCATGTTTTAGGTTATGATTATTGGGATTACATTTCACTACTATGATTTGTCCCATGTTATGAAATTATGATCTCTTTTGCAGGTTATGATTTCCAAAAGATATGTTCTTATGAATATGATGTGATTGATATTTATTTTGTTTACCCTTACTGAGCATTTGAGATCACCCTTTTATGTTTTCTTTTCCCCAGGATATAAAGAAAGGTTTTAGGTAATAAAAAAATGAAAATCTTTTTGGGATATGTTGGAGATCTTTCACCACGATTAGAAGATTATATTACGAGTTTCCAAAGACACTAAACTATTACGGTCCTTGTGTGTGTGTTTTTGTAATGTACTAAGTATTCCTCAAAAGTAATGTAATGTCCATGTACGTCAAGCTTCGGGTCTCTACAATTGGTATCAGAGGAAATGTTTAGTCAACCATTGGAAACTAGGATGCGAGAACTTTAATGAGATCAATAGAGATATTTCTAAGGTATGTCTAGGGATGTCCCTAAGGTTAAGTATACGTATAGGTTATAGTCCTAGAATTATGCAAACGATCATATAATTAAACCTAAGATGTTAGATATTGAATTTACTCCCCCTTTATTATGATTTTTGCCTCTGACACTATTCATTTTGGGTTTTAGAAAATTGCTGGAAACAAGATGATTCACTATAATGGAGGATATGATGGACAATGGAATGATATTCTTCATGAGAAACCAAATGAAATGGGATTTGGAAGTCCAACCATCATTATTATGCCGAATCAGCAATCTCATAATATGATCAATAATGTAAAATTTGGTAAGTTTCCTGACTCGGCTAATAAGATAAATATGGAGTTTCATGATGATCATTGAGGAAAGAAAGTTCAATTTCCCCTATGTAAATCATGTGGGAAGAGGCATCAAGGAGAATGATTCAAAGGAACTGGAAGATGCTATGGGTGTGGGAAAGAAGGACACAAAGCCAGTAAGTGCAAAGGAAAAGGTTCAGTTAACACCAGGGATGAGGATAATGGTATTTCAACGACATCAACAAAGGTTAAATGTTTTAAATGTGGAATGTACGGGCATTATGCAGACCAATGCCCTAAGGTAAAGTCTCATGAAGAGAATCAGTACGGTCATATGGGTAGTATTTATGTTGATGATGATGAAGAGACTACAAATGATATGTGAGATGAAAGAATAGTTGAAGCTCGGTCAATGGTTTAAGAATTTAGTAGAATGATTACATGTATATCATGTGTAATTTTGTATATGTAATCTCATGGTACAATGGAATAAAGAGACATCTAAGGATTGTTACACTGTTGTCTTTCCTTGAATTTTGAAAGTGTATGATTAATGGTACCAGTATCCATGAATGGTTATTCAGATATTTTTGGAATGTAGATGATATACGAATAATGAAGGGATAAAAAGAAAATTAAATGTTTGATAGTATTCATGAGCTCATGACTGATATAAGGAGAAGGTTATATAATGGTTTGAGTATATAGAATTTTTGGATTTTGGTATGTGGAAAGAGTTAACTTTTTACAGCATTCATGTTTTCACTAAGGTTTAATGGGTATTCATTTTTCAAGAGAATACATGATTAACGTATTCACATGATTGGAATGTGACCAACAAGATATATGGGGGATAAATGATGGTATTCACATGCTTGGTTAACGATATTTCAAGTAATCATTTTCTTTATACTATGAGCTTGGACCGAAGTATTATAGATAATACTAAAGATTGGAATGGATTATTTTGACAATAAGTTAGTATTGTTTAAGGATAGAACTTTTTTTGATATTATTTATATAATGTAGTTTTAGAAAAAAGGAAAACCTGTAGGAAGGGCGACAGCCCATCGCATCGGACAAGGCCATGGGAATCGAACTCACAACTGAAGTGCGACTGGCCTTTATCGTCTACCACTGGCCTACAGGAAGTCCCTGTTTAGTAGAAACTAGTTTTATTTTTATTAAGCGGTTTGATATATGAAGTATAAGTTCATTTTTGGAACCATATATGATTAATCTAACCATAAGATGGACTTATAACTTTTGATAACCTTTTGTTTGAAAGAGATGGAATGACCCATCATTTTATCACATGATCTACTAACACGTCACAAATAACAAATTCAACTTCATTTCATTAAGGGATGAAGTGAAGATTGTTCAATTCACGAACAATAGTGAGATTGTACCAAAATCATGTATGTATTTCTTTTAATTCATCATCTTTAGGGAAATGATCTTGAAAACTAAAAATGTTGTCCTAGTGATCTTATATCTGATGAATCAGATGGTACCTTAGATCATCACAAATGTATGGATTTGTGATTGCTGGATTTTCCATAGCCATGTTCTCTACCACTCTCCATCAGAACATGCTGGTTAGATTTCTCTTCAATATTCATATTTTCACCTATGTGGAAACCCAGTGATTAGTTTATTTGGGTAACCGTTACGTTTCATACTATTGTTTTTCAAGATTGGTTTTGGTATTCCTTTTACGATGTGGGTTTCTATTAAAGAAACTTTTGAATAGTAAACCATTTATAACCCCGACGAATTTCGAGGGCGAAATTCATTTTAAGGGGTGTAGAATGTAACACCCCGAGATTTTATGAAAAAATATTCTTTTTAATTTCATTAATGTCTTGTGTTGTACGCTACACCAAAAGGATCTTACACAACACGCATCCTTGACTTGCCTTTCATTACACGCAATCACGACCTTCCTCGATAGCGTGTGTAGTACGCAATACCGAGTTTCACTAAATAACGATACGATATTAAAATATTACTAAAAATAGCCATTATGAATAGTAATAATGACCTTTTAGAATTTTAGAAATTTTATCTCTCAAAATGGACTTTATTTTTGGATTCAGAGTATCAAATTTAGCCTAAGGTGAAATTTTGGTACTTTTCGGATAACTTTCATTTTCTAATGATTAGTGAAAATTAAGAAATTTTAATTAAATACAACCTTTTTAATCGAAGTAATTAATAGGGAAAAATTATTAATTTGAGTGGTTTTAAAGTATATTAAGAATATATTTTTACAATTTAATACAATGTTGGTCATTGGATGTAATTTCACATTTAAACCAGTCATAAACAAGTGTCAATCTTTTGATAGTTATTATCTCTTAAGAACACGCTATTTGTGTTGACGACGTGAAAAAAATTTTAAATTAATTAATGCAACCGATATGTTTTGAATTTGGTAAAATATACATCATATTTGAGTTCATAATATCAAATATAGCTTAGGCATAATTTTTGGTATTTTTCTGGAAACTTTCATTTTTTGATGAATAGTGAAACCACTAAGTGGTAGTTAAAAAAATGAATTTTTCATAAAACTTAATTTTACCGCTTCTGTGAGTGGAATTTCAAAAATCCGAGAGACACGATTAATTTCAATAAGTAAAATGTTGTTCAATGAGATGAAAATAATTTTTGGTGAATAGTAACTTTTTACTTTTTTTTACCACGGTTAAAAGTAAATAGGGTAATTAAGGGTAAAAGTGATATTATTATTACCCTAACACATGTACTAATTCTATTGTACAAGTGTAATTCGACCAAAAACAACCCTAGGAAAAAATATGACCATTTAGGCCCACTTGGATTAGATTAGGACATTCATTATTAATTTATTTATTTAAAGAAGGGTTAAAATAGTTAAAATCAAAGTTTAATAAGTAAATAATTTTTAATATGGGGTTATACATAAGATAAATTCGACTATAAATATTCTTTAGAAATATAAAAATATTTCCTACATAATGGTATTTTAATTGTAATTTTTAGACATTAAATAATTTAATTTATTTATGACACAACGATGATGCAGTAATTATCTTATTAATGAAATATTGACATAATTGATGTTATAAATAACCAAATAAATGTAATTTGAGACTTTTTATGACTTAAATAAATTTTATAGGTTAATATGACATGTTATTGTTGATATAAGTAACATGGGTAGAACTTATCATTCTGTTATGAATTTCATAAAAATCATGTACCAAATAGTGTCAAAATTGACATAAATTAGTTTTTAAAACAAATATTATATTATTAATTGTTATTTAATTCCTAAAAATATAAAGTTCGGCCAAATGACTTAGATAAGGATATATATATTAATAATAAACAACTTGGGGTTCTTTTGGCTTGTTATGCTATGTTTATTAACCATATATTGTAAGAAAACAAAAAGACATGCTAAAAGTTAAATTATTTAACTTAGAGTTAAATCTAATTGATAAGGTTAAAATAATAACCTAAACTTCTCTAAATCCTATTGTATGAGAGGATTTCGACCCATCCCCACTTTATCTTCGAAATAATACCCTTTGGAACCATTATAAACCGAATTTTACCTTAATATAAAATAATATTTTGAGATTTTCCTAAGGTGCCCCTCTCCTCCCTTATAAAAGGGCACCTTCTCCCTCTCCTCCTCACACCAATTTGAGCATTCAAGCTCGGCCAACCCCTGACATAATCTCTTCTTCACCTCTTTAGTATCATCCTAGAGGTCCTGGTCTTCTTCAAAGACCATCCTTAGTTCTTTAAGTGGAGGTTAAGTGAAGTCGTGTCAAAAAGATGTAATATCCATTACCGATCTTTTTCAATTTCTTTCTTCTTCAACTTCTTCTTATTTAGTTTTTTCATGATAAAGTAATAACATCAGTATTTATTATTTAATGATATGTTATTATAAATATTAAACAACTCTAATTAACCTTATATCCATCCTACGGAAAAAGGAAATCACCGCGTGTGCGTACGTACGGAATACCGTCTCCACGTCGTGGTGTAATCTATTTTCTGCCACCACCTTAATTGGATGGTTATAATGGTGTAATGAGTAACTATATATGATTATTATAAAGTGATATTTATACTGAAATAGTATACATACACTTAAACACAATTCCACGACCATGGAAACGATATCATCGCTCGTGCGTACGTACGGACTACCGTCTCCACGACGCGATGAGATTCATTATCCATGTTAACCATTCCAGAATGATTATAAAGTATTTATAATGAATAATAATGAAATATATGACCTGGTAAATCTACTAGATTTATGTATATATATATGTCATCTACTTACTTCCATTCAAGACAATAAGGAAAGGAAAATAGCATTCATGCGTACGTACGGACTACCGTCTCCATGAACGGTGTGTTTCATTTCATTTATCTATCTATTATATATATATATATACTGAATATATATGATATATAAAGCATATTTTATATTCTGGAAGTAAGTGAATCATGATATAAGTAATAATAATATCAAGAACAACAAGTCCAAACACCTACGATAAATGAAATGATTTTACCCAAAACGCTTCTTTAACATGGAATTTACAAAAGAACGGGTAATATAAAGTCATAAGTGAACCATATATGATTTCATAACAATGAATATGATTCTGTAATAAGTTAATGACATTATTTAAATCATTATACAAGAGGTTCGGATACGTACAAATCATATTGGACATAAGGTAAGGGAAATATCACAATCTCATTTTTATCCGAGATTGTTTATACTTTGGTATTTACTGGGGTGTATTTTACCATCCACATCCATGTTTCTTCAATATGTAATGTTTTTTAAATCCACCTACAATTGTTTAAATACAATTTTACCATTCGGTGAGTTTTTAGTAAAGGATATGAAAGGAATCATTTGTCGTTTTTCGTACAAGGTACTTTTTGACTTTTCCGAAAAAGTACGAAGACTGTTTTTTAACTTATATGGAATGAATGGATTTTTAAAACATTATTTCCAAGAAGCTTCCTTTACAAATTTTCATGTTTATTTTTAATCAACTTCTTTTAGTTTAAAATTGTATGACATGTTAAGAAAGGAACTATGTTTTTGAAGTATAAAGGATATTTTCCTCAAGAATGAAGTTCAAGTGTTTTATCAAAATTATTTTCCATCTAATATAATAAAGGGTTTTGTTTCTATCCTTATTATTACATTTATTTGGTTATGTTGTGATGGAATCATTTTTAAAATTCTTTTATCTTATATGAATTGTTTTATGATGTCACGATGTTTATGAATCCCATTTTTATTACGTGGGTTATGCAATGATATATGATTTAAGATTTTGTGGCACACATAAGAATGGTATCATTATGAGATGGGTGGGAACTATATCTCCCTACAATGCGTTGGGTAAAGATTTTATATCTCATGAGATAGACATGGCTGGATCGGTAGGTTATACTGGTTCAGTGAAGCAGGATTGAAACGAGGGTAACTCGGTTCAGAAATGGACTTTTTCCACTAAGATAGTCTTGGAAATGAGTCTTGACTAACAAGAAATGATTCTCTATGATTATGTGTGTACGCCACAAAGTTTCATGTTTTAGGTTATGATTATTGGGATTACATTTCACTACTATGATTTGTCCCATGTTATGAAATTATGATCTCTTTTGCAGGTTATGATTTCCAAAAGATATGTTCTTATGAATATGATGTGATTGATATTTATTTTGTTTACCCTTACTGAGCATTTGAGATCACCCTTTTATGTTTTCTTTTCCCCAGGATATAAAGAAAGGTTTTAGGTAATAAAAAAATGAAAATCTTTTTGGGATATGTTGGAGATCTTTCACCACGATTAGAAGATTATATTACGAGTTTCCAAAGACACTAAACTATTACGGTCCTTGTGTGTGTGTTTTTGTAATGTACTAAGTATTCCTCAAAAGTAATGTAATGTCCATGTACGTCAAGCTTCGGGTCTCTACAATTGGTATCAGAGGAAATGTTTAGTCAACCATTGGAAACTAGGATGCGAGATCTTTAATGAGATCAATAGAGATATTTCTAAGGTATGTCTAGGGATGTCCCTAAGGTTAAGTATACGTATAGGTTATAGTCCTAGAATTATGCAAACGATCATATAATTAAACCTAAGATGTTAGATATTGAATTTACTCCCCCTTTATTATGATTTTTGCCTCTGACACTATTCATTTTGGGTTTTAGAAAATTGCTGGAAACAAGATGATTCACTATAATGGAGGATATGATGGACAATGGAATGATATTCTTCATGAGAAACCAAATGAAATGGGATTTGGAAGTCCAACCATCATTATTATGCCGAATCAGAAATCTCATAATATGATCAATAATGTAAAATTTGGTAAGTTTCCTGACTCGGCTAATAAGATAAATATGGAGTTTCATGATGATCATAGAGGAAAGAAAGTTCAATTTCCCCTATGTAAATCATGTGGGAAGAGGCATCATGGAGAATGATTCAAAGGAACTGGAAGATGCTATGGGTGTGGGAAAGAAGGACACAAAGCCAGTAAGTGCAAAGGAAAAGGTTCATTTAACACCAGGGATGAGGATAATGGTATTTCAACGACATCAACAAAGGTTAAATGTTTTAAATGTGGAATGTACGGGCATTATGCAGACCAATGCCCTAAGGTAAAGTCTCATGAAGAGAATCAGTACGGTCATATGGGTAGTATTTATGTTGATGATGATGAAGAGACTACAAATGATATGTGAGATGAAAGAATAGTTGAAGCTCGGTCAATGGTTTAAGAATTTAGTAGAATGATTACATGTATATCATGTGTAATTTTGTATATGTAATCTCATGGTACAATGGAATAAAGAGACATCTAAGGATTGTTACACTGTTGTCTTTCCTTGAATTTTGAAAGTGTATGATTAATGGTACCAGTATCCATGAATGGTTATTCAGATATTTTTGGAATGTAGATGATATACGAATAATGAAGGGATAAAAAGAAAATTAAATGTTTGATAGTATTCATGAGCTCATGACTGATATAAGGAGAAGGTTATATAATGGTTTGAGTATATAGAATTTTTGGATTTTGGTATGTGGAAAGAGTTAACTTTTTACAGCATTCATGTTTTCACTAAGGTTTAATGGGTATTCATTTTTCAAGAGAATACATGATTAACGTATTCACATGATTGGAATGTGACCAACAAGATATATGGGGGATAAATGATGGTATTCACATGCTTGGTTAACGATATTTCAAGTAATCATTTTCTTTATACTATGAGCTTGGACCGAAGTATTATAGATAATACTAAAGATTGGAATGGATTATTTTGACAATAAGTTAGTATTGTTTAAGGATAGAACTTTTTTTGATATTATTTATGTAATGTAGTTTTAGAAAAAAGGAAAACCTGTAGGAAGGGCGACAGCCCATCGCGTCGGACAAGGCCATGGGAATCGAACTCACAACTGAAGTGCGACTGGCCTTTATCGTCTACCACTGGCCTACAGGAAGTCCCTGTTTAGTAGAAACTAGTTTTATTTTTATTAAGCGGTTTGATATATGAAGTATAAGTTCATTTTTGGAACCATATATGATTAATCTAACCATAAGATGGACTTATAACTTTTGATAACCTTTTGTTTGAAAGAGATGGAATGACCCATCATTTTATCACATGATCTACTAACACGTCACAAATAACAAATTCAACTTCATTTCATTAAGGGATGAAGTGAAGATTGTTCAATTCACGAACAATAGTGAGATTGTACCAAAATCATGTATGTATTTCTTTTAATTCATCAACTTTAGGGAAATGAACTTGAAAACTAAAAATGTTGTCCTAGTGATCTTATATCTGATGAATCAGATGGTACCTTATATCATCACAAATGTATGGCTTTGTGATTGCTGGATTTTCCATAGCCATGTTCTCTACCACTCTCCATCAGAACATGCTGGTTAGATTTCTCTTCCATATTCATATTTTCACCTATGTGGAAACCCAGTGATTAGTTTATTTGGGTAACCATTACGTTTCATACTATTGTTTTTCAAGATTGGTTTTGGTATTCCTTTTACGATGTGGGTTTCTATTAAAGAAACTTTTGAAGAGTAAACCATTTATAACCCCGACGAATTTCGAGGGCGAAATTCATTTTAAGGGGTGTAGAATGTAACACCCCGAGATTTTATGAAAAAATATTCTTTTTAATTTCATTAATGTCTTGTGTTGTACGCTACACCAAAAGGATCTTACACAACACGCATCCTTGACTTGCCTTTCATTACACGCAATCACGACCTTCCTCGATAGCGTGTGTAGTACGCAATACCGAGTTTCACTAAATAACGATACGATATTAAAATATTACTAAAAATAGCCATTATGAATAGTAATAATGACCTTTTAGAATTTTAGAAATTTTATCTCTCAAAATGGACTTTATTTTTGGATTCAGAGTATCAAATTTAGCCTAAGGTGAAATTTTGGTACTTTTCGGATAACTTTCATTTTCTAATGATTAGTGAAAATTAAGAAATTTTAATTAAATACAACCTTTTTAATCGAAGTAATTAATAGGGAAAAATTATTAATTTGAGTGGTTTTAAAGTATATTAAGAATATATTTTTACAATTTAATACAATGTTGGTCATTGGATGTAATTTCACATTTAAACCAGTCATAAACAAGTGTCAATCTTTTGATAGTTATTATCTCTTAAGAACACGCTATTTGTGTTGACGACGTGAAAAAAATTTTAAATTAATTAATGCAACCGATATGTTTTGAATTTGGTAAAATATACATCATATTTGAGTTCATAATATCAAATATAGCTTAGGCATAATTTTTGGTATTTTTCTGGAAACTTTCATTTTTTGATGAATAGTGAAACCACTAAGTGGTAGTTAAAAAAATGAATTTTTCATAAAACTTAATTTTACCGCTTATGTGAGTGGAATTTCAAAAATCCGAGAGACACGATTAATTTCAATAAGTAAAATGTTGTTCAATGAGATGAAAATAATTTTTGGTGAATAGTAACTTTTAACTTTTTTTTACCACGGTTAAAAGTAAATAGGGTAATTAAGGGTAAAAGTGATATTATTATTACCCTAACACATGTACTAATTCTATTGTACAAGTGTAATTCGACCAAAAACAACCCTAGGAAAAAATATGACCATTTAGGCCCACTTGGATTAGATTAGGACATTCATTATTAATTTATTTATTTAAAGAAGGGTTAAAATAGTTAAAATCAAAGTTTAATAAGTAAATAATTTTTAATATGGGGTTATACATAAGATAAATTCGACTATAAATATTCTTTAGAAATATAAAAAGATTTCTTACATAATGGTATTTTATTTGTAATTTTTAGACATTAAATAATTTAATTTATTTATGACACAACGATGATGCAGTAATTATCTTATTAATGAAATATTGACATAATCGATGTTATAAATACCCAAATAAATGTAATTTGAGACTTTTTATGACTTAAATAAATTTTATAGGTTAATATGACATGTTATTGTTGATATAAGTAACATGGGTAGAACTTATCATTCTGTTATGAATTTCATAAAAATCATGTACCAAATAGTGTCAAAATTGACATAAATTAGTTTTTAAAACAAATATTATATTATTAATTGTTATTTAATTCCTAAAAATATAAAGTTCGGCCAAATGACTTATATAAGGATATATATATTAATAATAAACAACTTGGGGTTCTTTTGGCTTGTTATGCTATGTTTATTAACCATATATTGTAAGAAAACAAAAAGACATGCTAAAAGTTAAATTATTTAACTTAGAGTTAAATCTAATTGATAAGGTTAAAATAATAACCTAAACTTCTCTAAATCCTATTGGATGAGAGGATTTCGACCCATCCCCACTTTATCTTCGAAATAATACCCTTTGGAACCATTATAAACCGAATTTTACCTTAATATAAAATAATATTTTGAGATTTTCCTAAGGTGCCCCTCTCCTCCCTTATAAAAGGGCACCTTCTCCCTCTCCTCCTCACACCAATTTGAGCATTCAAGCTCGGCCAACCCCTGACATAATCTCTTCTTCACCTCCTTAGTATCATCCTAGAGGTCCTGGTCTTCTTCAAAGACCATCCTTAGTTCTTTAAGTGGAGGTTAAGTGAAGTCGTGTCAAAAAGATGTAATATCCATTACCGATCTTTTTCAATTTCTTTCTTCTTCAACTTCTTCTTATTTAGTTTTTTCATGATAAAGTAATAACATCAGTATTTATTATTTAATTATATGTTATTATAAATATTAAACAACTCTAATTAACCTTATATCCATCCTACGGAAAAAGGAAATCACCGCGTGTGCGTACGTACGGAATACCGTCTCCACGTCGTGGTGTAATCTATTTTCTGCCACCACCTTAATTGGATGGTTATAATGGTGTAATGAGTAACTATATATGATTATTATAAAGTGATATTTATACTGAAATAGTATACATACACTTAAACACAATTCCACGACCATGGAAACGATATCATCGCTCGTGCGTACGTACGGACTACCGTCTCCACGACGCGATGAGATTCATTATCCATGTTAACCATTCCAGAATGATTATAAAGTATTTATAATGAATAATAATGAAATATATGACCTGGTAAATCTACTAGATTTATGTATATATATATGTCATCTACTTACTTCCATTCAAGACAATAAGGAAAGGAAAATAGCATTCATGCGTACGTACGGACTACCGTCTCCATGAACGGTGTGTTTCATTTCATTTATCTATCTATTATATATACATATATATACTGAATATATATGATATATAAAGCATATTTTATATTCTGGAAGTAAGTGAATCATGATATAAGTAATAATAATATCAAGAACAACAAGTCCAAACACCTACGATAAATGAAATGATTTTACCCAAAACGCTTCTTTAACATGGAATTTACAAAAGAACGGGTAATATAAAGTCATAAGTGAACCATATATGATTTCATAACAATGAATATGATTCTGTAATAAGTTAATGACATTATTTAAATCATTATACAAGAGGTTCGGATACGTACAAATCATATTGGACATAAGGTAAGGGAAATATCACAATCTCATTTTTATCCGAGATTGTTTATACTTTGGTATTTACTGGGGTGTATTTTACCATCCACATCCATGTTTCTTCAATATGTAATGTTTTTTAAATACACCTACAATTGTTTAAATACAATTTTACCATTCGGTGAGTTTTTAGTAAAGGATATGAAAGGAATCATTTGTCGTTTTTCGTACAAGGCACTTTTTGACTTTTCCGAAAAAGTACGAAGAATGTTTTTTAACTTATATGGAATGAATGGATTTTTAAAACATTATTTCCAAGAAGCTTCCTTTACAAATTTTCATGTTTATTTTTAATCAGCTTCTTTTAGTTTAAAATTGTATGACATGTTAAGAAAGGAACTATGTTTTTGAAGTATAAAGGATATTTTCCTCAAGAATGAAGTTCAAGTGTTTTATCAAAATTATTTTCCATCTAATATAATAAAGGGTTTTGTTTCTATCCTTATTATTACATTTATTTGGTTATGTTGTGATGGAATCATTTTTAAAATTCTTTTATCTTATATGAATTGTTTTATGATGTCACGATGTTTATGAATCCCATTTTTATTACGTGGGTTATGCAATGATATATGATTTAAGATTTTGTGGCACACATAAGAATGGTATCATTATGAGATGGGTGGGACCTATATCTCCCTACAATGCGTTGGGTAAAGATTTTATATCTCATGAGATAGACATGGCTGGATCGGTAGGTTATACTGGTTCAGTGAAGCAGGATTGAAACGAGGGTAACTCGGTTCAGAAATGGACTTTTTCCACTAAGATAGTCTTGGAAATGAGTCTTGACTAACAAGAAATGATTCTCTATGATTATGTGTGTACGCCACAAAGTTTCATGTTTTAGGTTATGATTATTGGGATTACATTTCACTACTATGATTTGTCCCATGTTATGAAATTATGATCTCTTTTGCAGGTTATGATTTCCAAAAGATATGTTCTTATGAATATGATGTGATTGATATTTATTTTGTTTACCCTTACTGAGCATTTGAGATCACCCTTTTATGTTTTCTTTTCCCCAGGATATAAAGAAAGGTTTTAGGTAATAAAAAAATGAAAATCTTTTTGGGATATGTTGGAGATCTTTCACCACGATTAGAAGATTATATTACGAGTTTCCAAAGAAACTAAACTATTACGGTCCTTGTGTGTGTGTTTTTGTAATGTACTAAGTATTCCTCAAAAGTAATGTAATGTCCATGTACGTCAAGCTTCGGGTCTCTACAATTGGTATCAGAGGAAATGTTTAGTCAACCATTGGAAACTAGGATGCGAGAACTTTAATGAGATCAATAGAGATATTTCTAAGGTATGTCTAGGGATGTCCCTAAGGTTAAGTATACGTATAGGTTATAGTCCTAGAATTATGCAAACGATCATATAATTAAACCTAAGATGTTAGATATTGAATTTACTCCCCCTTTATTATGATTTTTGCCTCTGACACTATTCATTTTGGGTTTTAGAAAATTGCTGGAAACAAGATGATTCACTATAATGGAGGATATGATGGACAATGGAATGATATTCTTCATGAGAAACCAAATGAAATGGGATTTGGAAGTCCAACCATCATTATTATGCCGAATCAGCAATCTCATAATATGATCAATAATGTAAAATTTGGTAAGTTTCCTGACTCGGCTAATAAGATAAATATGGAGTTTCATGATGATCATAGAGGAAAGAAAGTTCAATTTCCCCTATGTAAATCATGTGGGAAGAGGCATCAAGGAGAATGATTCAAAGGAACTGGAAGATGCTATGGGTGTGGGAAAGAAGGACACAAAGCCAGTAAGTGCAAAGGAAAAGGTTCAGTTAACACCAGGGATGAGGATAATGGTATTTCAACGACATCAACAAAGGTTAAATGTTTTAAATGTGGAATGTACGGGCATTATGCAGACCAATGCCCTAAGGTAAAGTCTCATGAAGAGAATTAGTACGGTCATATGGGTAGTATTTATGTTGATGATGATGAAGAGACTACAAATGATATGTGAGATGAAAGAATAGTTGAAGCTCGGTCAATGGTTTAAGAATTTAGTAGAATGATTACATGTATATCATGTGTAATTTTGTATATGTAATCTCATGGTACAATGGAATAAAGAGACATCTAAGGATTGTTACACTGTTGTCTTTCCTTGAATTTTGAAAGTGTATGATTAATGGTACCAGTATCCATGAATGGTTATTCAGATATTTTTGGAATGTAGATGATATACGAATAATGAAGGGATAAAAAGAAAATTAAATGTTTGATAGTATTCATGAGCTCATGACTGATATAAGGAGAAGGTTATATAATGGTTTGAGTATATAGAATTTTTGGATTTTGGTATGTGGAAAGAGTTAACTTTTTACAGCATTCATGTTTTCACTAAGGTTTAATGGGTATTCATTTTTCAAGAGAATACATGATTAACGTATTCACATGATTGGAATGTGACCAACAAGATATATGGGGGATAAATGATGGTATTCACATGCTTGGTTAACGATATTTCAAGTAATCATTTTCTTTATACTATGATCTTGGACCGAAGTATTATAGATAATACTTTGGAATGGATTATTTTGACAATAAGTTAGTATTGTTTAAGGATAGAACTTTTTTTGATATTATTTATGTAATGTAGTTTTAGAAAAAAGGAAAACCTGTAGGAAGGGCGACAGCCCATCGCGTCGGACAAGGCCATGGGAATCGAACTCACAACTGAAGTGCGACTGGCCTTTATCGTCTACCACTGGCCTACAGGAAGTCCCTGTTTAGTAGAAACTAGTTTTATTTTTATTAAGCGGTTTGATATATGAAGTATAAGTTCATTTTTGGAACCATATATGATTAATCTAACCATAAGATGGACTTATAACTTTTGATAACCTTTTGTTTGAAAGAGATGGAATGACCCATCATTTTATCACATGATCTACTAACACGTCACAAATAACAAATTCAACTTCATTTCATTAAGGGATGAAGTGAAGATTGTTCAATTCACGAACAATAGTGAGATTGTACCAAAATCATGTATGTATTTCTTTTAATTCATCAACTTTAGGGAAATGATCTTGAAAACTAAAAATGTTGTCCTAGTGATCTTATATCTGATGAATCAGTTGGTACCTTAGATCATCACAAATGTATGGCTTTGTGATTGCTGGATTTTCCATAGCCATGTTCTCTACCACTCTCCATCAGAACATGCTGGTTAGATTTCTCTTCCATATTCATATTTTCACCTATGTGGAAACCCAGTGATTAGTTTATTTGGGTAACCGTTATGTTTCATACTATTGTTTTTCAAGATTGGTTTTGGTATTCCTTTTACGATGTGGGTTTCTATTAAAGAAACTTTTGAATAGTAAACCATTTATAACCCCGACGAATTTCGAGGGCGAAATTCATTTTAAGGGGTGTAGAATGTAACACCCCGAGATTTTATGAAAAAATATTCTTTTTAATTTCATTAATGTCTTGTGTTGTACGCTACACCAAAAGGATCTTACACAACACGCATCCTTGACTTGCCTTTCATTACACGCAATCACGACCTTCCTCGATAGCGTGTGTAGTACGCAATACCGAGTTTCACTAAATAACGATACGATATTAAAATATTACTAAAAATAGCCATTATGAATAGTAATAATGACCTTTTAGAATTTTAGAAATTTTATCTCTCAAAATGGACTTTATTTTTGGATTCAGAGTATCAAATTTAGCCTAAGGTGAAATTTTGGTACTTTTCGGATAACTTTCATTTTCTAATGATTAGTGAAAATTAAGAAATTTTAATTAAATACAACCTTTTTAATCGAAGTAATTAATAGGGAAAAATTATTAATTTGAGTGGTTTTAAAGTATATTAAGAATATATTTTTACAATTTAATACAATGTTGGTCATTGGATGTAATTTCACATTTAAACCAGTCATAAACAAGTGTCAATCTTTTGATAGTTATTATCTCTTAAGAACACGCTATTTGTGTTGACGACGTGAAAAAAAATTTAAATTAATTAATGCAACCGATATGTTTTGAATTTGGTAAAATATACATCATATTTGAGTTCATAATATCAAATATAGCTTAGGCATAATTTTTGGTATTTTTCTGGAAACTTTCATTTTTTGATGAATAGTGAAACCACTAAGTGGTAGTTAAAAAAATGAATTTTTCATAAAACATAATTTTACCGCTTCTGTGAGTGGAATTTCAAAAATCCGAGAGACACGATTAATTTCAATAAGTAAAATGTTGTTCAATGAGATGAAAATAATTTTTGGTGAATAGTAACTTTTAACTTTTTTTTACCACGGTTAAAAGTAAATAGGGTAATGAAGGGTAAAAGTGATATTATTATTACCCTAACACATGTACTAATTCTATTGTACAAGTGTAATTCGACCAAAAACAACCCTAGGAAAAAATATGACCATTTAGGCCCACTTGGATTAGATTAGGACATTCATTATTAATTTATTTATTTAAAGAAGGGTTAAAATAGTTAAAATCAAAGTTTAATAAGTAAATAATTTTTAATATGGGGTTATACATAAGATAAATTCGACTATAAATATTCTTTAGAAATATAAAAAGATTTCTTACATAATGGTATTTTATTTGTAATTTTTAGACATTAAATAATTTAATTTATTTATGACACAACGATGATGCAGTAATTATCTTATTATTGAAATATTGACATAATTGATGTTATAAATACCCAAATAAATGTAATTTGAGACTTTTTATGACTTAAATTAATTTTATAGGTTAATATGACATGTTATTGTTGATATAAGTAACTTGGTTCGAACTTATCATTCTGTTATGAATTTCATAAAAATCATGTTCCAAATAGTGTCAAAATTGAGATAAATTAGTTTTTAAAAAAAATATTATATTATTAATTGTTATTTAATTCCTAAAAATATAAGGTTCGGATAAATGACTTATATAAGGATAGATATATTAATAATAAACAACTTGGGGTTCGTTTGGCTTGTTATGGTATGTTTATTAACCATATAGTGTAAGAAAAAAAAAGACACGGTAAAAGGTAAATTATTTAACTTAGAGTTAAATCTAATTGATAAGGTTAAAATAATAACCTAAACTTGTCTAAATCCTATTGGATGAGAGTATTTTGACCCATCCCCACTTTATCTTATAAATAAGACCCTTTGGAACCATTATAAACCGAATTTGACCTTAATATAAAATAATAGTTTGAGATTTTCCTAAGGTGCCCCTCTCCTCCCTTATAAAAGGGCACCTCCTCCCTCTCCTCCTCACACCAATTTGAGAATTCAAGCTCAGACAACCCCTGCCAAAATCACTTCTCCACTTCCCTAGTATCATCCTAGAGGTCCTGGTCTTCTTCAAAGACCATCCTTAGTTCTTTAAGTGTAGGTTAAGTCAAGGCGCGTCAAAAAGAGGTAATATCCATTACCGATCTTTTTCAATTTATTTCTTCTTCAACATCTTATTATTTATTTGTTTCATGATAAAGTAATAACATCAGTATTTATTATATACTTATATGATATTATAAATATGAAACAACTATTATTAACCTTATATCCATCCTACAGAAAAAGGAAATCATCGCGCGTGTGTACGTACGGAATACCGTCTCCACACCGTGGTGTAATCTATTTTCCGCCACCACATTAATTGGATGGTTATAATGGTGTAATGAGTAACTATATATGATTATTATAAATTGATATTGATACTGAAATAGTATACATACTCATCAACACAATTCCACGACCATGGACACGATATCATTGCTCGTGCGTACGTACGGACTACCGTCTCCACGATGTGTTGAGATTCATTATCCATGTTAACCATTCCAGAATGATTATAAAGTATATATAATGAATAATAATGAAATATATGACATGGTAAATCTACAGGATTTATGTATATATATATGTCATCTACTTACTTCCATTCAAGACAATAAGGAAAGGAAAACAGCGTTCATGCGTACGTACGGACTACCGTCTCCATGAACGGTGTGTTTCATTTAATTTTTCTATCTATTATATATATATATATACTGAATATATATGATATATAAATCATATTTTATATTCTGGACGTAAGTAAATCATGATATAAGTAATAATAATATCAATAACAACAAGTCCAAACACCTACGATAAATGAAACGATTTTACCTAAAACACTTCTTTAACATGAGTTTACAAAAGAACGGGTAATATAAAGTCATAAGTGAACCATATATGATTTCATAACAATGAATATGATTCTGTAATAAGTTAATGACATTATTTTAATCATTATACAGGAGGTTCAGATATGTACAAATCATATCGGGCATAAGGTAAGGGAAATATCACAATCTCATTTTTATCCGAGATTGTTTATACTTTGGTATTAACTGGGGTGTATTTTATCATCCACATCCATGTTTCTTCAATATGTAATTTTATTTCCATCCCCATACAATTGTTTAAATCCAAATTTACCCTTCGGTGAGTTTTTAGTGAAGGATATGAAAGGAATATTTGGTCGTTTTTTGTACAATGTACTTTTTGACTTTTCTGACAAAAGTACGAAGAATGTTTTTTTAACTTATACGGCATGAATGGATTTTTAAAACATTATTTCCAAGAATCTTCCTTTACAAGTTTTTAAGTTTATTTTTAATCAACTTCTTTTAGTTTAAAATTGTATGAAATGTTAAGAAAGGAAAAGTGTTTTTGAAGTAGAAAGGATATTTTCCTCAAGAATGGAGTTCAAGTGTTTTATCAAAATTATTTTCCATCTAAGATAATAAAGGGTTATGTTTCTATCCTTATTATTACATTGATTTGATTATGTTGTGATGGAATCATTTTTATGAATTCATTTATCTTATATGAATTGTTTTATGATGTCACGATGCTTATGAATCCCATTTTTATTACGTGGGTTATGCAATGATGTATGATTTAAGATTTTGTGGCACACATAAGAATGGTATCATTATGAGATGGGTGGGACCTATAACTCCCTCCAATGCATTGGGTAAAGATTTTATATCTCATCAGATAGACATGGCTGGATCGGTAGGTTATACCGGTTCAGTGAAGCAGGACTGAAACGAGGGTAACTCGGTTCAGAAATGGACTTTGTCCACTAAGATAGTCTTGGCAATGAGTCTTGACTAACCAGAAATGATTCTCCATGATTATGTGTGTATGACACATAGTTTCATGTTTTAAGTTATGATTATTGGGGTTACATTTCACTACTATGATTTGTCCCATGTTAGGAAATTATGATCTCTTTTGCAGGTTAATATTTCCATAAAATATGTTCTTATGAATATGATGTGATTGATATTTATTTTGTTTACCCTTACTGAGCATTTTAGCTCACCCTTTTATGTTTTCTTCTCCCCAGGATATAACGAAAGGTTTTAGGTAAGAAAAAAAAATCCTTATAGGAGATGTTGAAGATATTTCACCACGATTAGAAGATTATATTCCGAGTTTCCAAAGACACTATACTATTACGGTCCTTGTGTGTGTGTTTTTGTAATGTACTAAGTATTCCGCAAAAGTAATGTAATGTCCATGGACGTCATGCTTCTGGTCTCTACAGTTGGTATCAGAGGTAAGGTTTAGTCATCCTTTGGAAACTAGGATGCGAGAACTTTAGTGAGATCCATAGAGATATTTATAAGGAATGTCTAGGGATGTCCCTATGGTTAAGTATACGTATAGGTTATAGTCCTAGAATTACGCAAACGATCATATAATTAAACCTAAGATGTTAGATATTGAAGTCACTCCCCCTTTATTATGATTTTTGCCACTCACACTATTCTTTTTTGGTTTTAGAAAATGGTTGGAAATAAGATGATTCACTATAATGGAGGATATGGTGGACAATGGAATGGTATTCTTCATGAGCAACCAAATGAAATGGGATTTGGAAGTCTAACCATCATTATTATGCCGAATCAGCAATCTCATAATATGATTAATAAAGTAAAATTTGGTAAGTTTCCTGACTCGGCTAATAAGAGAAATATGGAGTTTCATGATGATCATAGAGGAAAGAAAGTTAAATTTCCCCTATGTAAATCATGTGGGAAGAGGCATCAAGGAGAATGTTTCAAAGGAACTGGAAGATGCTTTGGGTGTAGAAAAGAAGGACAAAAATCCAGTAAGTACAAAAGAAAAGGTTCAGTTAACACCAGGGATGAGGATAATGGTATTGCTACGACCTCAACAATGGTTAAAAGTTTTAAATGTGGAATGTATGGGAATTATGCAAACCAATGCCATAAGGTATAGTCTCATGAAGAGAATCAGTACGGTCGTATGAGTAGTATTTATGATGATGATGATGAGGAGACTACAAATGATATGTGATATGAAAGAATAGTTGAAGCTCGGTCAATGGTTTCAGAATGTAGTGGAATGATTACATGTTTATCATGTGTAATGTTGTATAAGTAATCTCATGGTACTATGGAATAAAGAGACATCTAAGGATTGTTACACTGTTTTCTTTCCCTGAATTTTGAAAGTGTATGATTAATTGTACCAGTATCCATGAAAGGTTATTCAGATATTTTTTGAATGTAGATGATATGAGCATAATGAAGGGATAAGGAGAAAATTAAATGATTGATAGTATTCATGATCCCATAACTGATATAAGGAGAAGGTTATATCATGGTTTGAGTATATAGAATTTTTGGATTTTTGTATGTGGAAGGAGTAAACTTTTTACAGCATTCATGTTTTCACTAAGGTTTAATGGGTATTCATTTTTCAAGAGAATACATGATTAAGGTATTTACATGATTGGAATGTGACCAATAAGATATATGGGGGATAAATGATGGTATTCACATCCTTGGTTAACGATATTTCATGTAATCATTTTCTTTATACTATGAGCTTGGACCGAAGTATTTTAGATAAGCCTAAAGATTGGAATGGATTATGTTAACCATAAGTTAGTATTTTTTAAGGATAGAACTTTTTTTTGATATTATTTATGTAATGTATTTTTAGAAAAAGGACAACCTGCAGGAAGGTCAACAGCCCATCGTGTCGGACAAGGCCGTGGGAATCGAACCCACAACCGAAGTGCGACTGGCCTTTATCGCCTACCACTGGCCTAAAGGAAGTCCCTGTTTAGTAGAAACTAGTTTTATTTTTATTAAGCGGTATGATATATGAAGTATAAGTTCATTTTTGGAACCATATATGATTAATCTAACCATAAGATGGACTTATAAATTTTAGTAACCTTTTGTTCGAAAGAGATGGAATGACCCATCATTTTATCACATGATCTGCTAACACATCACGAATAACAAATTCAACTTCATTTCATTAAGGGATGAAGTGGAAATTGTTCAATTCACGAACAACAGTGATATTGTACCAAAATCATGTAAGTATTTCTTTTAATTCATCAACTTTAGGGAAATGATCTTGAAAACCAAAACTGTTGTCCTAGTGCTCTTATATCTGATGAATCAGATGGTACCTTAGATCATCACAAATTTATGGCTTTGTGATTGCTGGATTTTCCATAGACATGTTCTCTACCACTCTCCATCAGAACATGGTGGTTAGATTTCTCTTCCATATCCATATTTTCACCTATGTGGAAACCCAATGATTAGTTTATTTGGGTAACCGTTACGTTTCATACTTTTTTTTTTAAAGATTGGTTTTGGTTTTCCTTTTTACGATGTGGGTTTCTATTAAAGAAACTTTTTAATAGTAAACCATTTATAACCCCGACGAATTTTGAGGGTGAAATTCATTTTAAGGGGGGTAGAATGTAACACCCCGAGATTTTATGAAAAATTATTCTTTTTAATTTCATTAATGTCTTGTGTTGTACGCTACACCAAAAGGATCTTACACAACATGCATCCTTGACTTGCCTTGCATTACACGCAATCACGACCTTCCTTGATAGCGTGTGTAGTACGCAATACCGAGTTTCACTAAACAACGATATGATATTAAAATATTATTAAAACTAGCCGTTATGAATAGTAATAACCACCTTTTAAAATTTTAGAAATTTTAACTCTCAAAATGGACTTTATTTTTGGATTCGGAGTATCGAATTTAGCCTAAGGTGAAATTTTGGTACTTTTCGAATAACTTTCATTTTCTGATGGATAGTGAAAATGACGAAACTTTAATTAAAAACAACCTTTTTAATAGAAATAATTAATAGTGATAAATTATTAATTTGAGTGGTTTTAAAGTATATTTAGAATATATTTTTACAATTTAATACAATTTTTTTCATTGGATGTAATTTCACATTTAAACCAGTCATAAACAATTGTCAATCTTTTGATAATTATTATCTTTTAAGAACACGTTATTTGTGTTGACGACGGGAATTAATTTTTAAATTAATTAATGCAACTGATATGTTTTGAATTTGGTAAAATAGACGTCATTTTTGAGTTCATAATATCAAATATATCTTAGGCCTAATTTTTTGTATTTCTCTGGAAACTTTCATTTTTGATGAATAGTGAAACCACTAAGTGGTAGTTAAAAAAATGAATTTTTCATAAAACATAATTTTACCGCTTCTGTTAGTGGTATTTAAAAAATACGAGAGACACGGTTATTTTCAGTAAGTAAAATGTTGTTCAATGAGATGAAAATAATTTTTGGTGAATAGTAACTTTTTACTTTTTTTTACCACGGTTAAAAGTAAATAGGGTAATTAAGGGTAAAAATGATATTATTATTACCCTAACACATGTCCTAATTCTATTGGACAAGTGTAATTCGACCAAAAACAACCCTAGGAATAAAATATGACCATTTACGCCCACTTGGATTAGATTAGGACATTCATTATTAATTTATTTATTTAAAGAAGGGTTAAAATAGTTAAAATCAAAGTTTAATAAGTAAATCATTTTTAATATGGGGTTATACATAAGATAAATTCGACTATAAATATTCATTAGAAATATTAAAATATTTCCTACATAATGGTATTTTAATTGTAATTTTTAGACATTAAATAATTTAATTTATTTATGACACAACGATGATGCAATAATTATCTTATTAATGAAATATTGACATAATTGATGTTATAAATATCCAAATAAATGTAATTTGAGAATTTTTATGACTTAAATTAATTTTCTAGGTTAATATGACATGTTATTGTTGATATAAGTAACTTGGTTTGAACTTATCATTCTGTTATGAATTTCATAAACATCATGTTCCAAATAGTGTCAAAATTGACATAAATTAGTTTTTAAAACAAATATTATATAATTAATTGTTTTTTAATTCCTAAAAATATAAGGTTCGGCCAAATGACTTAGATAAGGATAGATATATTAATAATAAACAACTTGGGGTTCGTTTGACTTGTTATGGTAGTTTTATTAACCATATAGTGTAAGAAAACAAAAAGACATGGTAAAAGTTAAATTATTTAACTTAGAGTTAAATCTAATTGATAAGGTTAAAATAATAACCTAAACCTGTCTAAATCCTATTGTATGAGAGGATTTAGACCCATCCCCACTTTATATTCGAAATAAGTCCATTTGGATCCATTATAAGCCGAATTTGACCTTAATATAAAATAATATTTTGAGATTTCCCTAAGGTGCCCCTCTCCTCCCTTATAAAAGGGCACCTCCTCCCTCTCCTCCTCACACCAATTTGAGCATTCAATCTCGTCCAACCCCTGACCAAATCTCTTCTCCACTTCCCTAGTATCAACCTAGAGGTCCTGGTCTTCTTCAAAGACCATCCTTTGTTCTTTATGTGTAGGTTAAGTGAAGGCACGTCAAAAAGAGGTAATATCCATTACTGATTTTTTTCAATTTCTTTCTTCTTCAACTTCTTCTTATTTAGTTGTTTCATGATAAAGTAAAAACATAATTATTTATTATATACTGATATGTTATTATAAATATGAAACAACTCTAATTAACCTTATATCCATCCTACGGAAAAAGGAAATCACCGCGTGTGCGTACGTACGGAATACCGTCTCCACGCTGTGGTGTAATCTATTTTCCGCCACCACCTTAATTGGATGGGTATAATGGTGTAATGAGTAACTATATATGATTATTATTAAGTTATATTGATACTGAAATAGTATACATACACTTCAACACAATTCCATGACCATGGGAATGATATCATCGCTCGTGCGTACGTACGGACTACCGTCTCCACGACGCGATGAGATTCATTATCCATGTTAACCATTTCAGAATGATTATAAAGTATATATAATGAATAATAATGAAATATATGACATTGTAAATCTACTGGATTTATGTATATATATATTTCATCTACTTACTTCCATTCATGACAATAAGGAAAGGAAAACATCGTTCATGCGTACGTACGGACTACCGTCTCCATGAACAGTGTGTTTCATTTCATTTATCTATATATTAAATATATATATATATACTGAATATATATGATATATAAATCATATTTCATATTATGCAAGTAAGTAAATCATGATATAAGTAATAATAATATCAAGAACAACAAGTCCAAACACCTACGATAAATGAAACGATTTTACCCAAAACGCTTCTTTAACATGGAATTTACAAAAGAACAGGTAATATACAGTCATAAGTGAACCACATATGATATCATAACAATGAATATTATTCTGTAATAAGTTAATGAAATTATTTAAATCATTATACAGGAGGTTCGGATACGTAGAAAGCATATCGAACATAAGGTAAGGGAAATATCACAATCTCATTTTTATCTGAGATTGTTTATACTTTGGTATTTACTAGGGTGTATTTTATCATCCACATCCATGTTTCTTTAATATGTAATATTATTTCCATCCACCTACAATTTTTTAAATCCAATTTTACCCTTCAGTGTGTTTTTAGTAAAGGATATGAAAGGAATCTTTTGTTGTTTTTCGTACAAGGTACTTTTTGACTTTTCCAACAAAAGTACGAAGAATGTTTTTTTAACATATATGGCATGAATGGATTTTTAAAAGATTATTTCCAAGAAGCTTCCTTTACAAGTTTTCAAGTTTATTTTTAATCAACTTCTTTTAGTTTAAAATTGTATGTCATGTTATGAAAGGAAAAGTTTTTTTGATGTAGAAAGGATATTTTCCTCAAGAATGGAGTTCAAGTGTTTTATCAAAATTATTTTCTGTTGACCTCACCTGTTTTGATAATCCCAATTATGTGTTCATATATTATTCTATTCTCAATTAATAATGATTTACATTTTAATTCTTTCAAATCAGTGATCAAGTTAATAATAATGTTTAAATAATCTCTGATTCATGTTAATCTCGATTATCCTTGTTTATACAAGATTTAAAACAATTCTAAGTCAATTAGATGTGGTTTGCACGATAGCCAGAGCTACCAATAGCCAGAGCTACCGATATCCAGAGCTACCGCTAGCCAGAGCTACCGATAGCCAGAGCTACCGATAGCCAGAGCTACCGATAGCCAGAGCTACCGATAGCCAGAGCTACCGATAGCCAGAGCTACCGATAGCCAGAGCTACCGATAGCCAGAGCTACCGATAGCCAGAGCTACCGATAGCCAGAGCTACCGATAGCCAGAGCTACCGATAGCCAGAGCTACCGATAGCCAGAGCTACCGATAGCAAAGAGCTACCGATCCACAAAGAGCTATCGATGCACAAAGAGCTACCGATGCACAAAGAGCTACCGATGCACAAAGAGCTACCGATGCACAAAGAGCTACCGATGCACAAAGAGCTACTGATGCACAAAGAGCTACCGATGCACAAAGAGCTGCCTATGCACAAAGAGCTACCGATGCATAGAGAGATACTGATAAGAGCTACCGATAAGAGCCACCGATAAGAGTTTGAAGAGCTACCGATGGAAGAGCCCTACACCAAGTCAACCGTACACGTCTACAAACAAACAGCTACCTATAATGAACTGCGGAGTAAAATCCTATATCCTCGACCCCATTTGTTTATTATATTAACAGTTACATTTGTTACTTTTGATGCATTTAATGTTATTAAATGATTTGTGTTTCCATTTCAGGAAACCGTACCATGTACGATCAAAAATCATAATCATTCCTCCTAAGAAAAACAAAAAAGGAGTGGCATAAAAAGGACATCGGGTATGTATCAAAAAGAGAGAGAGACACTAGACCAAGAGGAGATCAAGCACACAGAACATACTGATGATCAAGCTCAAAACGTGCCAAAAAAAACTGGATAACTCGCACTCACGAGACTAATACTACCAGCCTCCAGAACATAGAGCATACATCGAGCAATCTATGCTAAAGAAGAACCACACAAAACTCATCATTATTTGAGCCAATAAGCAAGCTGAACCTGGAAGTCAAGGAAGCAGATGGTACTCTGTTTTCTAGACAAATACCTGAAGAAGACTCAGAACGAATTCTAATCAACAAAAGGAGTCAAGAACTGCACGAAGATCACTAAAGCCATTTCTAATCTCTAAATCTTTATCTCTGTGATTTACTTTTCACATTACGAGCAGTGTGTGTTATCTGTTGTATTTTACACACACACTGTCTCCTGAACCTTAACTGGAGGATTTGAAAATCCTCACTCACTATCATTTCATTCTTTTTCCCACTGTGAATAGTGGTAGAGGTTGTGTGTGACCTGTAAAGCTGGTTGTTGTTGTCTTGTTTCCCACGGATAACAGTGGTAGAGGTCTTGGACCTGGACAGTTGTAAACTATTGAACCCCGATCCAGGGTGTGGATCATCCTTATATAAACTTTTGAGAGGACTAAGTCTCGACTTGAGACTGAACCTCTTGGTTAACTCCTCTGTGTTTTTAGTTAAAGTTTATATCCATACAATAAATATTTATTCCATATTCCGCTGCTATTACTTTGAAATATAATTTATTTTCAAGGCTACTTTGATAGTTAAACTCAAAAGTGTTTATATTTATTGTAAACCAGTAAGTTAGTTTCAAAAGTTAAATTAATCATAATATTAAGTTAACTGAGAACTAATCAATCTTTGAGAAACTAATTGAACATTTATAATCTGTATAAATTCACTACAGTTTAATCTGTTTTTGAAATTGGGGGATTTTAATAGAACTTGTTTTTAGCAGAAATTTTAATTGGAACTCAATTCACCCCCCTCTTGAGTGTCCACTCCGACAAACATTTGGTATCACAGGGTTTATTAATACCTTCTAAATTACTCTGTTTTCAACTGTGATTTTAGTTGTATTTTAAAGTTCTTAAAATTTCTGTTATTTCTAAATTTTTATCTCTTTAAATTTTATTTATAATGGATAATAGACTTGAGGGTGCTTCTACTAACCGGCCACCTTTCTTTAATGGAAATAACTATGCTCAGTGGAAACTTAAAATGAAAATTCATCTAGAAAGCATGATTTTTGATATTTGGACTGCTATTGAATCTGAATATAAAGTTCCCACTACTGATAGATCTACTTGGGATGAACCTACAAAGACTGCTTACAATAATAATTGTAAAGCTATGAATGCTCTGTACTATGCTCTAGGAGATGAAGAATTTAATAGAATTTCTGTATGTAAAACTGCTTTTGAAATTTGTGATACCTTGGCTGTTTCTCACGAAGGAACAAATAATGTTAAAGAAATGAGATTAAACTCTTATACTATTAAATATGATAATTTCAAAATGAAGCCTGATGAACCTATTTCTGTCATGTATCTCAGGTTCAATGAGATAGTAAACACAATGAGCTCACTTGGAAAGATTGATCCTGCAAAAGAACAAATTATGAGAATACTGAGATGTTTGCCAGATAGATGGAGAGGTACATCCATTTCAATTAGAAAATCCTATGACATTGGAACACTGCCTGTCAAGGAGTTAATTGGTAAGCTGATGATGTATGAAGAAGAGATTAAAGTAAATAAAGAAGAAGATGAGGAACCCAAAAGATAATCTGTAGCGTTTAAAACTATTGCCTTTAAGAGTAAAGACAAGGATAAACTACAAATGGAGACTGAGAGTTCAATGAGTGAAAATTCAGAATCTGACAGTGATGCCGAGATGGCTCAAATAGCCAGGAGATTTAAGAAGTTTTATAGGAAAAAGAAGTTCTTTAGGAAAACGAATTATAAAGGAAAGTATTATCAACAAGGTAAATGGAAAAAGGATTGGAAGAAGGCTGACATGACTGATGAAGTTGTCTTCTATGAATGCAAGCGAAAAGGACATATCAAAGAAGACTGTCCAAAGTTAAAATTCAAAAAGAAATATGATTACAAATACATGAAGTACAAGAAAGCCATGAAGGATACCTGGAGTGCTTCAGAAGACAGCACTAGTGAAGCAGAATCTTCGGACTCTGAAAGGAATCGAGCCAACATGTGTTTCATGACAAATACTTCTGAGGTAACATCTGACACTCCTGTTTTAAATTCATATTATTCTAGAGATTATTCTGATTCAGAAAACATGTTAAAATCTGAACTATTTGAGTAATGTGATATGTTGGAAGAAACCTGTAATGAGCTTAAAGACAAATACAAAGGTTTAAAGAAATAGTACGCTTTAAGTGTTAAGCATAAATATGATCTTGATATAGAAAAGGAAAAGAATTCTCAACTACTAAAGGAAAATACAGAACTAAAACTGTCAAATGAGAAACTTTGAAAGGACTTAGAAAAATTCACAAATGGAAAGGATGGTTTAACTCAAATTCTAGGAAAGAAAGTTTCACCTAGATATGCTACTGGTCTAGGATACCAACCTGGACAGAGAGAGTTCACTAGAACCCGATTTATTCCTAAGTCTGAAAAAAATTCTGCTAGTTCCAGTTTTGGAAATTCATATGCTTCAACAGGTTGTTCACATGGTTATAGACCAAATAAAGTTTATCTTTCAAATTCTGTTGTTTCTGTTAATTTTATGGGACCCATAAAACAAATTTGGTTACCTAAGGCCCTGATTGCTAACCTATCTAGACCCAAGAAAATCTGGGTACCAATGTCATTTCCTGTTTAAATATGTTTTATAGGAGACCTACTTGAAGAGCTGTCACAAGAAGATATGGTATTTAGATAGTGGGTGCTCAAGACACATGACTGGAGATTATTCTTGCTTCAAGAGCCTAATAAAGGTTGATGGAGGTCATGTCACCTTTGGTGACAACTCTAAAGGAAAAATCATCGGCCTAGGCTAGATTGGTAACACTGACTCGGTATTAATTTCTAAAGATCTATTCGTTGATGGACTTAAATATAACTGGCTTAGTATATCTCAATTATGTGACGATGGTTTCAATGTCAAGTTTGAAAATGACTCGTGTGATGTTTTTAACTCCAAAAACTCTTTAGTATTTTCTGCTCTAAGGAATGAAAATGTTTATGCTGTTGATTTAAATTCTTTAGCCAAACAAAATATTTCTTGTTTGAATGCTTTTCATAATAAATCTTGGCTATGGAACAGAAGATTAGGACACTGCAACATTCACTCACTTAGAAAACTGGCTAGGAAAAACTTAGTTAGTGACTTACCTAAATTAGAATTCCCAGATGACAAAGTGTGTAATCCCTGTCAAAAGGGAAAACAACACAAAGTTTCTTTTAAATCAAAGAAAGAAGTCTCAACTTCTCAACCACTTGAGTTGGTTCACATGGATTTGTTTGGACCATCAAGAGTTTCTAGTTTAAATGGGAAGCATTATGTCTATGTCCATGTAGATGACTTTTCTAGATATACTTGGGTATACTTTCTAGATCACAAAAGTGAAGCTTGTCCTTAGTTTATTAAATATTCCATGTCTGTAGAGAACCTTAGTGGACTTAAGATTAAAACCCTAAGAAGTGATCATGGTCGTGAATTTAAAAATCATGAGTTTGAATCTTATTGCTCACACAATGGCTATAGTCACAATTTTTCTGCCCCTAGGACACCCCAACAAAATGGTGTAGTAGAAAGGAGAAACCAAACCCTTCAAGAAATAGCTAGATCCATGCTCAATGAATATGAACTGCCTATTTACTTTTGGGCTGAAGCTGTTAATACAGCTTGTTATGTTATCAATAGAGTCTTGATCAGACCTGTTCTTAAGAATACCCCTTATGAGTTGTGGAACAATAGAAAACCTAAGGTTAATTACTTCTGAGTTTTTGGTTGCAAAGTCTTTATACTTAATACTAAAGATTATCTGGATAAGTTTGCTCCCAAAAGCGATGAAGGAATTTTTCTGGGTTACTATATTTCAAGTAAAGCTTATAGAGTTTTCAATAAGAGAACCAAATGTGTGGAAGAATCTGTTCACATCAAATTCGATGAAACTGATCCACATGAGCCTCAAACCTCTCTTGAGAATCTTGAAGAAGATTTGTCTATTCTGGACCTTAATGATAAATCTAAAGAACCTATTATAAAAACATCCAGTTCTGGACTTTCTCCAGAATCTGCTTCTGTTGAACCCGAACCTATAGATGAACCTGAAGTTTCTAGTCCAACCTTTACCAAATCGACTAAGATTCTAAAGAATCATCCATTAGATGCTGTTGTTGGTAATCTTGATAGAGGAACATAAACTAGAGCTTCTCTAAGGAACCAGGTTGAACATAAAGCTTTTATGTCACAGCTGGAACCCAAAAATATCAATGATGCTATCAATGATGAATTCTGGGTAATAGCCATGCAAGAAGAGTTGAATCAATTTGAAAGAAACAAAGTCTGGGAATTAGTTGACAGACCCAAGGACACCTTGACTATAGGCACAAAATGGGTTTTTTAAAAAAAAGTTGATGAATCAGGAAACATATTTAGAAACAAAGCTAGACTAGTTGCTCAGGGATATAGTCAAGAAGAGGGTATAGACTATGGAGAAAATTTTGCACCTGTAGCTCTACTGGAAGCTATTAGGATCTTACTTGAATATGCATCACATATGAATTTCAAGTTATATCAAATGGATGTCAAAAGTGCATTTCTAAATGGTTTTATAATTGAAGATGTTTTTGTGGAACAACCACTTGGATTTACAAACCCTCATTTTCCAAATGAAGTTTTTAAACTCTCTAAAGCTTTATATGGTTTAAAACAAGCTCCAAGAGCTTGGTATCATAGACTCAGCAATTTTCTTATTTCAAAAGGTTTTACTAAAGGGATTGCTGATCCAACTCTTTTTATTAAAAGAATTTCTAAAGATGTTTTAGTTGTACAAATCTATGTTGATGATATTATATTTGGATTTTCTAAACACTCTTTATGTACTGATTTTTCAAAAAGTATGCAAAATGAATTTGAAATGAGCTTAATGGGAGAGCTTAAGTATTTTATTGGTTTTCAAATTTTTCAAACTAGAGATGGAATTATTTTAAATCAAAGTAAATATACAAAAGATCTTTTAAAACGTTTTGGATTGGATATCATTAAGGAAAATGATACACCTATGAGCACTACCTGTAAGTTGGATACAGATGAAGCTGGGAAACCAGTGGATCGAACCAATTACAGAGGTATGATTGGGATCTTACTTTATCTTACTGCTAGTCGACCAGACATTATGTTCAGTGTATGTATGTGCGCTAGATTTCAAGCTAATCCTAAAGAATCTCACTTACTGGCTGTTAAAAGGATTTTTAAATATCTTAAGCATACTGTACATTTAGGTTTGTTTTATCCAAAAGGACAATCATTTGACCTAACTAGCTATTCAGATGCTGACTTTGCTGGATGTAAGTTAGAAAGGAAGAGCACATATGGAACATGTCATTTACTTGGGAAATCCCTAGTGTCATGATGTAGTATGAAACAGAACTCAGTTGCATTGTTTACTGCCGAAGCAGAGTATATAGCTGCTGGTAGTTGCTGTGCACAAATTCTGTGGATGAAACACACTTTATTGGACTATGGATTTTAGTTTAAACATGTTTCAATTAACTATGACAACACTAGTGCAATAAACATATCTAAGAACCCTGTATCTCACTCTAGAACCAAACACATAGATGTAAGACATCATTTTCTGAGAGATCATTATCAAAAAGGTGACATTAATCTTGAATTTATTGGCACTAAACATCAATTGGACGATATTTTCACTAAACCTTTAAGTTCAGATAGGTTAAGTTACATTAGGCATGAGCTGGGGATGATCAATTCTCATCGATGTTGAAATTCTCACCGATGATCAATTCTCACCGATGTTGAAATTCTCACCGATGATCAATTCTCACCGATGTTGAAATTCACACCGATGATCAATTCTCGCCGATGTTGAAATTCTCACCGATGATCAATTCTCATTCTCACTGATGATCAATTCTCACCGATGTTGAAATTCTCACCGATGATCAATTCTCACCGATGTTGAAATTCTCACCGATGCAATGTTTTAAAACTTCTGTCTGCCACCAAGAATCTGAATCATTTTATTTTGTTATTTTACATTATTCATTTATTTATGATTCCTACATGATAAAAATAAGCCTAAACCGCTTCTCACTCCACCGGACCCAAAACCCTTCACCATTGAATCCTAGCTCCCTAATCGACTGAGTACCCTAAATCTGCGATGGCAAAAACCAAGATTCCTGCCAGCAGAGATGACAATGTAGAGCCTAAAACAAAGAAGAAGAAAGTGCAGCAAGAAGCTCATGGAAGTAATGTAAGAACTAGGTCGGGAAAGCGACCAGTAAACCCTCATTTGCAGAATAGAGATATTGTGATTGAAAAGGATCTATGCATAGATTGGCTGCTACCAAGCAAGTCGTTGGTGCTTTCAATTTTGGAAGATCAGATATGGGTAGATTGTTTTTCAAATAACAATGGTCCCTACTACCCGAAGTTAGTGAAATAGTTCTATGAATTTGTAAGCTTCGAGAAGTCTGAAAATGAGGATCGGGTAAGTTCTTTTTTAAATGGAAAAAAAATGTCGTTTTCTTCAGTAGAGTGGGCAGAATGTTTAAAAGTCCCACATGAAGGTGTATCCGGGTATGTCTCAAGAGAAAATCCACCTACCAGTAACATCTTTGACTATGAGACCGCTTTAAAAGAGCTAACGGGTAATGGAAGTCAAAGGCAAGTGGTTGCTACTGAATTGGATGGAGAGAACAGACTGCTTTTCAAATTTGTTCAACATGTTTTGATACCGAGGAGAGGAGATTTTTCTAATCTGATATATCAAGATATTTATCTTCTACATCTGTTAAGACATGGTGTGAAAGTTAATCTGTGCAGACTGCTGTTGAGTCAAATGGAAGACATGATTAGGCCAAAATCAAAGACTAATGCTTTATTCTTTGCCAAAATGATCTCTGTGATGATAAAAATGAAAGGGATAGCTGAGTCTCAGGATGAGACAGTTGTAGTTAAGAATAACTTCTGTATCACTACTACAGTTTGTAAGTACATGAAAATCAATTGGAACCCGTGGAAAGGAGAATGGGTCAGTGATGACCAGAAGGTGTATGATAAATTTAATCCTGTGGATTATCCTTCAAGGCCAAAGGATAAAAGAGATCCAGGATTAGGATCTGATGAAGAGGAACCCGAGTACAATGATGAGTCAGAAGAAGAAGAAGAAGAGGAAGAAACTCCTATGGATATTGGAGGAGATCCAGACTTGCCCCCAAGTCCTGTTACTGAGTGTGTATACTCAAGAAAAGTAAAAGTAGAGGAAGTGTTATCTATTCATGAGGAAGACCAGCCAGTTCCTCAGCAAGAAGGAGAAAAAGAGAATGTATCTGAATCGTCTGATTCTGCTAGGTTGAGTCTGAGTCCATTGATTGAAAACTCATTTGTGCCTACTAATGAAGTAGAAAAAGAAAGAGAAGAAGCTGTACCTGTTTCAGAAAATCTCCTTACTGCTGCTGAGATGGAAGTTGTTGTGGAAGATTCTGATGAAGAAAGACCAACAAAGAATGTAGTTGATGTACATAAGAATGCACCCATTGAGGGGGAGTATCATTCAAATCTTGGAAATGTTACAGTGGCTGTTGAGATTGAAGACTGGGTAGAAGACCCAGGTTTTATAGTCTGTGGTTTGGATTATCCTGATTCGGATAATGAAGTATCCTTGAATAGACCAAAGATCAGCTATGACATCAATTCTGAGTTATTACCTGATGATGTGGTCTGAGTACATGATCTAGATGTGCTGAAAGAAAATATCAACGTCAGTTTTGTAGAAGAAGTAAAGACAATGGAATCTTTTTTAGTTTCCTCCATTCAATCAGTCATGAATGATTCAGTAGTCAGCTTAGCTTCTGTAAGGGTATCTACTACAGTTTCTCATACCGATTTTGTTACAAATTCCGATCTTGAATCCCTGAAGCATGAGCTGAAAGAATCCTTCAGTGCCTCAGTTACTGAGATGAAGCACTGTTTTCGTGAAGAAATGAAGTTGTTAGAACAATCTCTTGAGCTTTCTCTTGGTTTCAATCTTTCAACTTTTATGGGTGAGCTAATGGAAGCCGTCAAAGAGTGCCAGACCCAATCTTCTAGAATAGAAGCAGATCTTGAAGCCTTAAAGAAGTCTGTTACTGCTTTAGATTCTTACATGAGCTCAAAGCCTCAAGCTGATAAGGATTTAGACTATGTAAAAAGTGTTGTAAGCCAAATGGTCTCAGTATTTGAAGATTTCAAATCTTCAATAAAGGATCATGTTAAAAATCAGGACTCTCAACTGCAAACTCTGATTAGTGGTTTGAGAAAAATTTTCAAAGAAACTGTATCTTTCTCAGTTGGTCCTCTAGCTTCAAAACCTGCATTTGATTTTAATCAATTACGAGCTATGATGAAGGAGGATCTTGGTTCTATTTCAACCAGTGGCTCTGTGGACTCATCAGATCTAAGCCGAGTAGTGCTCTCTACAAGAGATTCAGTTAGGGAAATAGTGACAATCGTCCACAACCATATGAAAGAGGCCTCTGCCTCTCAGGAGGAAATCAAGAACAAGGTGGATTATTATTTCCAAAGGATTTTTACCAAGCAACAACTCACCCATCATTTCAAGCTGATGTTGGAAAACATGAAGTTACCCCCTGTAACTCAAGCCTTCCGAGAACAAGTGATCAAGCTAAGACAGCTAACTCCTGCCTTAGAAAAATTTATGGAGAACAAAGATGATTTTATATCTGCTATGGAAAGAGGGGGAGAAATCATTATGGATTTCAGAAATCTGTTGCTGCCCTTTTTGCATGTTGATGCCAGACCAGTTATTGTCCCTCCTGCCTTGCCTGCCTCTGCCTCTACTGAGTCTCCAGTCCAGATGACTCCTGCTCAGGCCATCCGAAGCCTCACACCTATAATCACTCAACAAACTTCCCAATACAGGCCAGGCACTATATCAGTGTCTCAGCCTCCTGTGATCATTTCTAGGATTCCAAAGCCCTCACTCACATCCTCACCACCTGCCTCCTCTTCTGATCCAAAAGGAAAATCTCTTGTTGAAGATCCGGATTGCTGAAGTGGCCAGGCTGTTTGATAGGAATTTTTTTTCTTTCTTCTTTTCTATTCTGTTTATGTAAGTTTTGTCTAGTCTAATACACATGCTTTTCTTTACACTATCTCTATTTCTCAGTTTTCTCTGTATGCTTTCCCACTTTTTGATTATCACAAAGGGGGAGAAAATTATAAAGGTGGCGAAAATATAAAGAGAGGGGGGGAAATATCAAAGGGGGGAAATTTTGAGCCTTTGCTACTATTCTTACATTTCCTTCTTTGGTACCAATTCTTTCACAGCTTATCTCTGGTACTATTGTATTTAATACTTCCTATGATATTTTTTGATCTATTTCATTCTATTACTATTTCCTCTATTTACTCTGATTGCTTTCTTTGAGAAATTAGAGTATAAACGTTATATTCTCTTATACTATATTCTCACCATTTTTTTGTCATATCATAAGTTGTGATTATCAAAAAGGGGGAGATTGTTGACCTCACCTGTTTTGATAATCCCAATTATGTGTTCATATGTTATGCTATTCTCAATTACTGATTATTTACATTTTAATTCTTTCAAATCAGGGATCAAGTTAATAATAATGTTTAAATAATCTCTGATTTATGTTAATCTTGATTATCCTTGTTTATACAAGCTTTGAAACAATTCTAAGTCAATTAGATGTGGTTTGCACGATAGCCAGAGCTACCGATAGCCAGAGCTACCGATAGCCAGAGCTACCGCTAGCCAGAGCTACCGATAGCCAGAGCTACCGATAGCCAGAGCTACCGATAGCCAGAGCTACCGATAGCCAGAGGTACCGATAGACAGAGCTACCGATAGCCAGAGCTACCGATATCCAGAGCTACCGATAGCCACAGCTACCGATAGCCAGAGCTACCGATAGCCAGAGCTACCGTTAGCCAGAGCTACTGATAGCAAAGAGCTACCGCTGCACAAAGAGCTACCGATGCACAAAGAGCTACCGATGCACAAAGAGCTACCGATGCACAAAGAGCTACCGATGCACAAAGAGCTATTGATGCACAAAGAGCTACCGATGCACAAAGAGATACCGATGCACAAAGAGCTACCGATGCACAAAGTGCTACCGCTGCACAGAGAGCTACCGATAAGAGCAACCGATAAGAGCCACCGATAAGAGTTTGAAGAGCTACCGATGGAAGATCCCTACACCAAGTCAACCGTACACGTCTACAAACAAACGGCTACCTATAATGAAATGCGGAGTCAAATCCTATATCCTCGACCCTATTTGTTTATTATACTAACGGTTACATTTGTTACTTTTGATGCATTTAATGTTATTAAATGATTTTTGTTTCCATTTCAGGAAACCGTACCAAGTACGATCAAAAATCATAATCATTCCTCCTCATAAAAACAAAAAAGGAGTGGCATAAAAAGGACATCAGGTATGTATCAAAAAGAGAGAGAGACACTAGACCAAGAGGAGACCAAGCACACAGAACATACTGATGATCAAGCTCAAAACGTGCCAAAAACAACTGGAGAACTCGCACTCATGAGACTACTACTACCAGCCTCCAGAACATAGAGCATACATCGAGAAATCTATGCTAAAGAAGAACCTCACAAAACTCATCATTCTTTGAGCCAATAAGCAAGCTGAACCTGGAAGTCAAGGAAGCATATGGTACACTGTTTTCCAGACAAAACCAGAAGAAGACTCAGAACGAATTCTAATCAACAAAAGGAGTCAAGAGCTGCACGAAGATCACTAGAGCCATTTCTAATCTCTAAATCTTTATCTCTGTGATTTACTTTTCACATTACGAGTAGTGTGTGTTATCTGTTTTATTTTACACACACACTGTCTCCTGAACCTTAACTGGAGGATTTGAAAATCCTCACTCACTATCTTTTTATTATTTTTCCCACTGTGAATAGTGGTAGAGGTTGTGTGTGACCTGGACAGCTGGTTTCTGTTGTTTTGTTTCCCACGGATAATAGAGGTTGAGGTCTTGGACATGGACAGTTGTAAACTGTGGAACCCTGATCCAGGGTGTGGATCATCCTTATATAAACTTTTGAGAGGACTAAGTCTCGACTTGAGACTGAACCTCTTGGTTAACTCCTCTGTGTTTTTAGTTAAAGTTTATATCTATACAATACATATTTATTTCATATTCCGCTGCTATTACTTTGAAATATAATTTATTTTCAAGGCTACTTTGATAGTTAGACTCGCAAGTGTTTATATTTATTGTAAACCAGTAAGTTAGTTTCAAAAGTTAAATTAATCATAAGATTAAGTTAACTGAGAACTAATCAATCTTTGAGAAACTAATTGAACCTTTATAATCTGTATAAATTCACTATAGTTTAATATGTTTTTGAAATTGGGGGATTTTAATAGAACTTGTTTTTAGCAGAAATTTTAATTGGAACTCAATTCACCCCCCTCTTGAGTGTCCACTCCGACCAACATTTTCCATCTAAGATATTAAAGGGTTATGTTTCTATCCTTATTATTACATTGATTTGATTATGTTGTGATGGAATCATTTTTATGAATTCTTTTATCTTATATTAATTGTTTTATGATGTCATGATGTTTATGAATCCCATTTTTATTACGTGGGTTATGCAATGATGTATGATTTAAGATTTTGTGGCACACATAAGAATGGTATCATTATGAGATGGGTGGGACCTATATCTCCCTCCAATTCATTGGGTAAAGATTTTATATCTCATGAGATAGACATGGCTGGATCGTTAGGTTATACCGGTTCAGTGAAGCAGGACTGAAACGAGGGTAACTCGGTTCAGAAATAGACTTTTTCCACTAAGATAGTCTTTGCAATGAGTCTTGACTAACAAGAAATGATTCTCTATGATTATGTGTGTATGCCACAAAGTTTCATGTTTTAAGTTATGATTATTGGGATTACAATTCACTACTATGATTTGTCTCATGTTATGAAATTATGATCTCTTTTACAGGTTAAGATTTCCAAAAGATATGTTCTTATGAATATGATGTGATTGATATTTATTGTGTTTACCCTTACTGATCATTTGAGCTCACCCTATTATGTTTTATTTTCCCCAGGATATAAAGAAATGTTTTAGGTAAGAAAAAAAAGGAAAATCTTTATGGGAGATGTTGAAGATATTTCACCACGATTAGAAGATTATATTCCGAGTTTCCAAAGACACTAAACTATTACGGTCCTTGTGTGTGTGTTTTTTTAATGTACTAAGTATTCCACAAAAGTAATGTAATTTCCATGTACGTCAATCTTCGGGTCTCTACAATTCTGATTCCCTCTATTTCTCTTTTGAAATTTTAATAGATTATAAAATATGAATCTCATAATTTCTTGATTCTAACATTCTTTGTTTTAAGAATCTGATTTCTTATATTTCTAAAAACATTTTAGTTACTACATATCGTTATTTTTATTATATATTTAATCAAATTCATGCGTATTTTCAATACTGATTACATGATAATGTTTCTCATGATATGTTTCCTTATGATAAAACAATATCATCTAATCTATAATTTTATGACCATTTTAAGTCTGAGATATAGAGGTCCCTCTAAATGTTTTGGAAAAATATAACCACTAGAGACAATATTGATCGTTGGACTCCACACCTATAAATACCTAGTCACTTCATCATTTAGAAAATGTGCTTGAAAACTGTGGGTGTCTAAAGGCGGTGGATTCACTCTCTTGATACTATAGTGTGAACTACATGTTCCCTATGTTTGTATGACTTTATTAAGAGAGATTAAATCTAATAGAAACCATGTTTGGTTGTCTCTTTAAAATTTACTTTGTGCATCTAATTGTTTAAACAAGGTATTCCAAGCTGAAAGAAGACAAAGGTACCAATTACTTGTTTAATTGAGGGATTCCATGTTAAAGGAAGATAGAGGTACAAATTACCTATTTAATTGAGTTATTCTAAGTAAAAGGAAGACATAGGTACTAATTACCTACTTAATTGAAGGCCTCCGATCTAAATTAAGACATAGGTACTAATTACATAATCAATCAAGGGCTTATGGGGTTAGAAGACATAAGCTACATCTGATATTTTTTAGATCGAGGGCATACCCTAGTGTGGGTAAGAAAAAAATTGTAGAAAGTATTAATCAAAGTAATTTTATCCAAATTCATTGGATACCCCTATATTTGGGTTAAAAGATTTGATTCCATTTTTACTACTTGTTTTATTACATGTTCTTTAATTCCCCTTAAATTTATAATAAATAGAAACTGTTACTTATTGTACATTATCTATTGTATAAACATTTATTTAAGATTATATATGCTTTAAGGATGAATACCTATTAAGTAGACCAGTGTATTAATTTCATAATGATAATCATCTTTATTGGGCCCATGGTTTTTTTCTTAACCATACAGAATAGGGTATAATGAATCTGATTTTTTAACTTGTTTAAACAAAGACATCCTAAAGATTAAAAATGAATGTTTTTAAATTTACAATTCACCCTCCCCCTCTTGTAATTGTTCAATATTCAAACATATTTAGATCCAATTATTGGTATCAGAGTAGGTTTCCACTAATTATATATTTTCTTACATTACTTTTGAAAGTTAATTATATTTAATTTATAAAATTTTTGTTTATATGTATTTTTCTACACTAATGTGTATTGTTGAAAATGTTTTTGATATTATCCTAAATACGAAAGGTTTTAATTTCAGATCAATAGAGAATTTTAATCTTACAAGACTACCTATATTTGATGTTAATGACAGTGAATATTGATAGATATAATGGATACATTTTTTATTAATACTGATGTTGAAAATTTTATAATGTTTACAGGAGATTTCCAAAATCACGATAAAAAAGTTATATTATTTTCAAATCAAGATATACAATAATATCACCATAATAATAAGATACAATATACATTAATTTTTTCAATGACTAGAAACAAATAGAATAAGATATCATTGTGTGAAGATTCAAATAGAATTTGGAAGAAACACGAGATTACTAATTCTTGTATATCTAAATTCATCAAGAAAAGAAGATCCATTCTTAGCTTAGACTATCATGCTTTTGTTTTTCCATATGGATAACATGCGACTCATGTTCAACATATGTTTATGACTATTATAAATAGATAAAAATCAATTGGAGAAATTGAATATAAGGTGATATTCATGTGAAAATTATAACAGACATCATTCCTAATGAATGTGATTCAATGACAACAGACGTTGATGAATCAAGATAAGTTATAAATTTTACTCTATATGAGTTATTTAGAACTCTTCATTAATATGAGAATAGATTAAAGATAGATTATGAACAAGAAAAAAAATTCAAATTTTTTCCTTTACTACAGCTTAAAAGCAGATGAAATCTAAGACACGTGAATAAATACTGAAGTCAACAAAAAGAAACTAGTTCTTCAATCAGACTAAAGTGAATTTGAACATTCTGATAATGATTTATCCAAGCATGATCGATGACTGACCAAGATTGTTGGAAAGTAGAATTTTCAATACAAATATAAGAAAAAGGATAAGAATGAAAGGAATTATATGAATATAACATGCTATGAATGCAAGAAATCAGGACACATCAGACCTAATTGTCCAAATATTAAAAGAAAATACAGAAAAGAGAGGCATTCTGAGAGGAATCATAAAAGGTGTTACATTCATGAATGAAATAATTTTCTAAAGGAAAATTATTCCTGGTGGGAAAGTGGTGGAGATTCATCTGATGAATCCTTAGTTAATTAAAATTCATAATAGAATAATATTGTACTTCTAGTTAGTATTCCCTTCAAGAATAAGTGCTTTATGGAAAAGGTTCACACTACGGAATCCTTGAAAAAATTTCAATATTTTATAATAATCCTAATGAAGAATATTCTAATTCATAAGATAAAGAATATTCCTATAAGAATATAACATTTTACCCTCATTTGAATAAGTATCCATATTTTCTATGTTACTTGAAATGATAATTGAAAAATTAAAAAGAAAGTTGAAAAGGAAGATGCTAGAATCAATGTTTTAACAAAATAAATATCAGCTCATTATAAAGATCATGGTGAAAATATTTTCAAATAATTTTTATTTATAAAAACCTTGAGGATGTTAATTTTGAAAAGGATAAACTTTATATGGATTCTAAGAAACCTTTTTCTATGAAAAACGTTTTTGAGATGAAGTTCAATTCTAAAAAAATACTTCTGAGGATGAGAATTTGATCAATAGAATAAAATATGAAATATTTTAACATATGAAAATTTAAATAAAATTCACTTCTAGTAATAAATAATTTCATAAAAACGTATAAACAATTTTATCCTCTAATTAATAGTTCTCGGATTGGTTATTCTTATTCAAAACCTTTTTTAGCAATACTTATTTTTTTCTCAAAAGTATCACATTTTTAATAAGTGTTCAAGTGGTGTAAATTGGAGAAAATGTTATTCTTTAATAAAAATTAAATCTGTAGGATTTCTTAAATCCCATTTTTCTAAACAAATATGGATTCCTAATATTTATTTTTCTAATAACTCTGGATCCAAGAATGTTTGGATTCTAAAATACTAATTATTTTGTTTTCATGAAAACCAAGGATGTTCCAACAATAACACATGGTATGTGGATAGTGTATATTCTTGTCATATGAAAGGTAACAAATACTTCATTGGAAAAATTATCTAGATATAAGGTGGAAGAGTAACTTTCATAGATAATACTCAAGGAAATATTACTAGTATATGTAACATTTTCTTCTAGGAAATTCCTTGATTTCAGATGACTTTTATGTGTAAAAGTCATTAATCACATTCTTATAAGTATAATTAAATTATATGATTATGTTTACCTTGAGAATTTTAAAAATGAAAAATTTTTAGTACATAATTCCAAGGATGAATTCATTGTTTCTTCTGATAGGCATGAGAATGTTTACAAACATAATATAGAAGACCATAGGAGCCAAAAATTACCTTACCTTAGTACAATGGTCGATAAATCTTGCTTATTGAATATAATAATAGGACAATTTATCCATAGGAACTTGTGAAAATTGACTAAAAAGGACTTTTAAGGATCTACTGGATCATATATTTGATTCTTCAAAGGTATGTGACCCTTGTAAATATGGAAATCAACATCGGTCATGCATTAATTCAATTATTTTAGTCACAAATTTTGATGCATTGTAGTTAGTTAATGACGATCTCTTTAGTCCCACACAAAATGGTTGTATCAAAGTCCAATACTATGTATTTTTTCTAGTGGATAATTACACTAGATTATCATTGTTCTATTTTTTCATTAACAACTCTAAATAATTTTTGTTTTTTAAAACTTTTACTATTAATGTGAAAAATGTGAAAACCCTACATTTGATAACTATTCATAGTGATCATGGTGGAGTATTTGAAAATTCAGTTTTTGAAAAGTTTTTTAGTGAAAGTGGAATTACTCATAACATCTCATCTCTATGAAATCCTAACCAAATTGTGTTGTTGAAAAAAGAAATTTCATTCTAAAAAATAAAACAGGAACCATGTTGAGTGAAGATTCAATTACTAAATATTTTTTAGATGAACCTATTAGTAAAGCATGTTATACTATTTATAGAGGTTTAATAAGGCCATTTATTAAAAAAACCTTGTGAGTTATGAAAAATTTGAAAACTAAAAGTCTCATACTTATGTGTATTTGGATGAAAAGTATTCATGTTAATATAAAATAATAACTTACATAAATTTTCACCCAAGTCTGATGAAGGTATATTTTTAGGCAATTTTAATTATTATAAGGCTTATGGAGTCTTAAAAAAAACTCTTGAATTATTGATGAAATAGAACATATTAAATTTGATGAAACAGTTCCTTTTGTTTTTAAACAATCATAACCTACATCATCAGATTTATTTTCCAAAACTTATTACTAACATTTTATACAAGATTCTTCTAACGAGGAGAATATCCATGAAATTTTTTCTAAAGTATTAACTCTAGAAGACTCTATAGTATGTCAATGAACAGTTTTTACAAAACCCAAGGCAGTTTTTTATTATGAATCATTCCAGGGATAATATCATAGGTTTTGTAAATCAATATGTTTGGACTATGAGTTCTTTAATAAATGAAGTAGAACATTTTGATTTTACCTCTCAATTCGAACCGAAAAGAACTGATGATGCTTTAGGTGGTGAATATTGGATTAAATCTATGCATGGAGAACTAAAGGTATTCGAATTGAACAAAGTCTATATGTTGGTTGAAAGACCTAATGAAATCCCTATAATTAGAGTAAATGGGGGTTTCAAAAACAAAAGTGATGAAAATGTAATCATTTTAAAAAATAAATCAACATTAGATGGTATAGGATCTAATCAACCAAAATTAATAGACTATAAATAAATCGATGCTCTAGTAGCAAGACTTCAATCCATTCATATTCTATTATCCTTTGCATCAATCATTAATTTCCAACTCTTTCAAATGGGTGTGAAGTGTAATTTCATTACCAGTTATGTTCATAATGATATTTATGTGAAACAAACTCCTAGTTTTGAAGACACAAAATATCATTTACATGTTTAAAAACTTACCAATGCTATATATGGCGTAAAACAATCCCCTATAGCCTGGTACAATAGAAATACTAGATTTGTGTTACAAAGAAATTTTTGTTAAGGGAATTGATGATCTAAATATTTTTATAAATAAAGAAAATAAAAATGTTTGGATTGTTTAAATTTATGTTGATGATATTATATTTGGTTCGACTTAGCAATCCTTAACTAATTCAGTTGAAAATCTTATTAAATCTATGTTTGAAGAAGTATGATGGGTGAGTTAACATTATTTCTTGGTGTTGAAATTTCTCAAAAACAAGAAGAATCATATATATCTCAACATAGTTATATTAAATATATTATTAAAAATTATTTATATGAGCACAATAAATGTATTATTACTTAAATCGGAACCTAAAAAACTCTAGACCTTGATGAAGCATGGAATCCAATTAATCAAGCAACATTTTGAAGTATGATAAGAGTTTTACTATACATAATATCTAGTTGACCAAATTTAATTTTTTTAGTATTATTATGTGAAATATATCAATCAAATAAAAAATAATCCCATTTAAAATATATGAAAATAATTTTTTGTTATTTAAAGGGAACTATAGATTTTTGAATTTTTAATTCTCATGGAAATGATTTTGAACTTAAATGTTTTCTATATGATAACATTGGAGGTTATAGAATGGAAAATAAAAGTACATATAGAGAATTTCATTTCTTAGGAGATTAATTAGTTTCTTAGTCTTGAATGAAACAATACATAGTAGCACTTTCCATAGTTGAAGCTGAATATGTAGTAGTAGGAAGTTGTTGTGCTCAGGTGTTGTGGATGCAACACACACTCACACATTATGGAATCAGTTTAAGAAAAACTTAAATACTATGTGATAAATCTAGTTCCATATCCCTATGAAAAAACCATGAAAATAACTCACGTGTATAGAACATATATATTAGGAATCACATTCATAGGGATCACATGCTTGAAGAGATATTATTTTACAATTTTTTAGAATGAAATATCAACTTGCTGATATTTTTACAAAACCATTACCTTCTGATAGATTTGAATAAGTGAATCAAAATTTAGGAATTATAATTTCAATTTAATCATCTATTTCCACTTTTCTAATTTATTTCCTTACATTATGTTAATCCATTTTATAGGGGGAGTACATTTGAAATTATTTTTTACTTGTATTTTTTTTCTCTCAAAACCTATCAAAAAATTTATGAACCTACCTATTTTCTTCATAAACTATCATATTTTTTCGGATCTAATCAAATTTGATTAATATGTATTTTGTAAATTATTCAATTTTCTGTTATTGAATTTTTTTTCAGAATTTAAAACTCCTATGAAGAACATATTTCAACTTCTAATAAATCTTATAAGTACTCTGAAAGGTAAAAATTATTACTTAATTCTTCTCAATTTCAATTATGTATGTCGGTATTTGAATTTATTTTCAAAAAATCATCATATATATCTTTTTATAAATCAGATTTATTTTTGTAAAACATCTTCAGTTCCAATAAAACCATCTTCAGTTCAATATCCATCGTTAGATCAGATCGTTCTATTTTCAACTATAGGATTTATCTTCGAAGTTGAACCATAACCTCACCACCTATATATAGAATAAGATCCCCGCTTTTGTACCACATCAATATCAACTATCTTCTTCCAATGTTCTTTCCAGCCTTCAAATTCCTCAGTCATATTTCTTAAGAATTTCTGTAAATCCAAATGTCAGAGTCAGTATCTTCTCAAAACATTGATACCAATTTTTGGATCTAAATATGTATGTATTTGGAACTTTTACAAAAGTGTGGTTGAATTTAATGTTTAAAAATATTTTTTTAATCATAAAGAATTATTTGTTTAAAAATTTTAAACAAGTAGGATTCACTAAACCATCTTCTGTAAGGTTAATGAAAACAGCTTAGGTTCGATAAATATGATTATCATAATGAAATCAATACACATTTTTAGTTAATATATATTCTATCTTAAAGTATATATAATCATAAATCAGAGTCTATACAATTGAGAATGTATAATAAGTAACATATTCTATTTATAATAATTTTCACTAGAATTAATGAACTTGTATTAAAAAATTAGTAAAAATGGAATGAAATCTTTTAACCCAATGATAAGGGTATATAATGAATTTGGATAAAAGTCACTTGATTTATACTTTCCTGAATGTCTATCTTAACTCACCCCGGTTATATCTTGATCCATGAAGGATCAGATATAACTTCTGTCTTTCTATCCCCAAAATCCATCGATTAATCAAGTAATTGATACATTTGTCTTCCTTTTACTTGGAATACCTCAACTAAACAATTAGGCACATGAAGAATATCATAAAGAGACAACTTGACATTGTTTATTTACGATTGTAACTCTCTTACTAATGTAATACAAACATAGGGAACAATCACATCACAGTTTTGTATCACGAGAAAAAATTCACATCATGTAGACATACATAGTTGTCGATGACTTTCTATAAATTAAGATGTGAGTATGTATTTATAGACATGAAGTAAAACAGTTGAAATTCTCTCCAACGGTCATATTTTTTCAGAACATTTGGAGGGACCAGTAAAACTAGAACATACAATGATTATAAAATAACAGATTAGGTGACACCATTTTATAATAAGGAAAAATATAATGAGAAAAATTATAATTTAATAAGTATTGAAAATATGAAATAATATGATTAAATATATAATTACAATAAATAGATATAGTGAAAAAATGGTTTTGAGAATGATAAGAAATAAAATTATTTCAACAAAATAGTATGATTCTATATATGATAAAAATGAGATTAAATATTTTGATAAAATTAGAATTTAGAAACAAAGAGAATGAGATTTGAAATTTTTCAGATAATTGGAATTGAGAAAATACGTCATTCAAATATATATTCTGAGATAATTGGAATTGATAAATTCTATGAATCAAATTTTAATTTCTGAGCGAATCAGAATTGATAAACTCTATGAATCAGATTCAAAACATTGAACAAATTGGAATTGAGAAACATGGTGAATCCGATTATAATTATTGAAATAATATTCATTTATTATAGTATCTATTCTATCATAAGATATTGTTTTTGAAACATAGATGTAAAAAACCTATAAGGTATTAATGAACATGATTCAAATTTTAATTAGACATTCATATGTTTAGAAAAAATTCTTATAAGAAGTAAGAAAAATAATATTAAATAAAATGGGTTTTTGATTTCCAAAATATAATTTTATGAGAAAAGAAATAAGGAAACATTTGACTCAACAACTTTGATAAAGATCCTTTCCATTGAAATGAACCCTCTGTTCACGAACCACCTTCCCTTCGTGAAGAACCATCCCTTTGTGGATCACCTTCCATTCATGAAGTACCTCTTGATAAGCCCCATGGCTTTGCGAATTCAATTCCTATGCGGCCCTCCAGGATTGATTGATTTGATTTTTGGATACTCATGTAGTGTATCATGTTTCATTTCCATTCCTAATGCTTCTCTACATAGGTACACTAATATTTATTATGTATTCCCAATGTTATTCTAACATGGAGACCTCTATTGACCACTCCTCCACCAAATTATTTACCAACATATCTGAGTCCATCCCTTCACCAAGGGTTAAAGGGAACCATTCATGTAATCCCTAGGGGGAGGAGAAATTCCAAATAATTGAAGTTGTAGTACATTAATCTTCGACGCACCATCATATTCATCTAATGACATTATAATATTGTCTCACCCCATTCCTTTCATCAGGGATGCCTTGCCTTGGGAATTTTCCATAGCCACTTTTCTCGACGGGAGTGAGATCTCCATCACATGGGATGAGATCCACCTTGCATGGAGTGGCATCTTCTCACAGGGAAGTTTAACCATCTTGGTGTAATCCACTATCATTTATCACAAGATATTTCACACTTGCTTATCATTTCCCTTATCTATCTCCCTGAGTAACTGAAAATGCATAAGCCTCACACCATTCCACACTGACGCATCTATAATGAAATGACCATCATCTCTACTACTAATTCTGTTTTCTCACACCGTGCATAACTCACATGGGATTACATTAATAATTACCATGATATATTCTTTTTCCCACAAACCATGCATAATCCCCAACACGTTTCTGGTTCATTTTCCATGTGTACACCCAAACCATATTCCCATATTCACGAAACTATGTTGAATTTAATCCTTATCAAATAAACATGGAACATATTATGTCTCTCTACGGTTAAATCCCATCACTCTTCCCAATCCTTTTGTTCTATCTATTTCACATTGGTTCACTCGTCTAGCATGACATTAATCTTCATCAACTGAGCTACACGGTATTTGATCACGGTTTCCTATACATGGTGAATAGAAGGCTTCATTGAGGTTTAATCCCAACCACTGGTTATCCTTGGTTCCATCCACCATGGATTTCACCACTTGAGTCCTAGATTCCACAATCATTCATTCTCACATTCTTCCTTCCCTTGATATATTGTATCATGGTTGGATCATACCCCTCCGAGAAGAAATATCTCTTTCAGGTCCACATGGAATGATAACCACGTGTATTCCCCAGCACCCTTATTATAAATATTTCATCATTAATTATGACCAAGATAGAATATGTTGGAAACCTCCATGAGGTTCAGGCTTAACACCCTCATTTTCACATCAGTTCCATCTCATTCACCTGTTTCCATTTCAGAACTTTAGTCATCATTCATCCTGATCCATACCCAGATTAACACATACTAGTGGGACAATGCCACTCATTTGAGCCATCATAGTGTGTAAGACCTAGCCACATGCACCATTACCTTTCATTTATCATGTTGAGATTACAACATCCACCTGGCTCATCTCAGTGCATAAGCCCCATTCACCACATTGATGATCCTTGAAACCCCCAAGAAGCTCACCATGTGTATTCCCAAAAAAATATACACTTATCTAACCAATAACGATACTCTTGTAATGGGATTATATCCTTGTGTAAGCCCCAAATAACACCTTCACAAAATGTGGGTTTTGATCCCTATCTTCAATGAAGGGTATATAGGAATAATCACAGATGTTCAATACCAACAAATGATAAAAATTAGTGTCCCCATTCTTAGGGTGAACATTTCCCGATGGATGTCGACTGCCTTTGGAAGGAAGGAATGCGGGGTATAATTCAATGTATGAAAGAATTGACCTTATGACCCAGGTGGAGAGCCCCGATGGAAGCATCGAAAACAGAAATGGTTAACTCGACGTGAATGTATTTCTCCTCCATCTATGGGAATTAATAGCTCCCGAGACATCAAAAGATTAGTGTGTCACCCAATCTTGATATCCAAATCCAGGTCCCACCAAGAAAATAGTTTTCCTAGCATGAAACTCACTAAAATGCAGGGAAACTAATTATTAGAAATTCTAGTCTGGGGTATTATCAGTGTGGATCTCTCTCCCTCTCTAATAATAGAAGACTGAACGATGTTGGAGAACTATGCATTTTATTCCAAATATTAATACTTATGGCTCAGTTTTCTTTCCGTGTAGGACCCAAGCTATATGAAACCAATTTCCACCAACACCTATATTCTGGGGATATAGGAATGATAATGAGGAATTCCTTCCTAGCTTCACATCCTCAATGACATCGTCCACAACCACAATTATCCAGCAACCAGACCCCCTCTCAATGTTTTCAGAGGAGGGTGATATATGTTCTCGTAAGATGATATGAGATGAAGGGTGTCATTCCCATGAGGAATATGTCCTTCCTGAACCGTGAGGCATTTCACCTTTCCATCACCACCACCCCCAATAGACATGCAGGGATCCACTAATTCCCACTCCAATATCAAATTGTTTTAGGATCCTCTTCCTAAAACACTCATATGACTCACTCCCCTATGGAAATGATGTAAGGGTTTTCTGAGTCATCTCATGATTTCTACCACCCTAGATCCTCTAAGGAGGGATCCCACAAAGCCTCATCAGTGCCACCAACTATTGGTCCCTCATGCCAATGAATAGGTTTCCTACGCCACTGCTCATCCATCCTCAGTTCGGGTGACCCAAAGCCAACATCGGGTGAAATTATAAGAATATGAACATCAAGATCCATCATATTCTTCAGCTTCATTGACCCATGACACCACCAACACAAACTACCAGTTCCCAAATATTGAATAGAAAGAAAACATCAATTCCCAATCAAAATCGAGACCTCAGCTGCCCCTAGGCGGGTTGGGATGACTCTTTCAGTTGCTGAAATTATCATCAATTGTTGCGGGCCAACCCGTAATGATGAGATCCAATATAGAGGTCCTCCTTGTACCATAACCAGTAATAGTGTTGGTCATACCTACTCTCACAATTAGAATGGTGGTCCTCCCCATGTCACCAACTTCGGTTGAAGTGGAGGTCCTCCCCACATTGTTGAAATCCAGTGTCGAGGTCCTCCCAGTTCCCATGACTCCAAATATGGAGTTCCTCCTATATCTTGTGTCTTAAATGTGAATTACCTCCTCATGTGATTCCCATCTTAATTAGAGGTCCTCCCAAAAACATCACTATTTAGAGAATGGTTCCTCCTAACTTTGTCACCCGTTGACAAGGAGTTCCCCCCCATATTCTCACCAACTCAAGAGAAGGTATTCCCCACTCTAAGATCTATCCAAGAGGAGGTCCTCGCCACATCATAGAAAATCATATTTCATCTCATACGCATGTCTTGTTCGATCTGTAAGAAGTCCCGCCTCATGTTACCACTGCTGATCAACACAGATGTCCTCCACATGCAATCAGAAGCATGCATGAAGTTCATTCCCATGTTTTAACGAACTCCAACGTAGCCCCCCCCCCTGATCTCACACTCCCCACCATGGAGGTACCCCCTCAAATTCTGAAATAAGCTTACAGGACAGCCACCATCATGTTACATTTTACATATTCGAGGGTGCTCCCCGCACGTCATCTCATCACAAAGGAGGTTATCCCACCTCTGAAAACAACTAATCTGAAGGTCCTCCTCATGTCATAAATATATCAAGTGGAGGCCATACCTACCCCATCACCAACCCACATGGTGGTCCTTTTCTTGTAGAAGATCTACCATGCCCTAAAGAACCATAACATGGAATATGGAGGAGTCTTCGATGTAGAATGAAGAATGCTGAGAAAGGCCAAATCCTCATCGATGTAGACCACTTTTCAGATTCTAATGTTGAATGGGACTCGATGATGGTTCCTTCACTACTATCCTCTATATTAGAGTCTAGGGTAAGAAACTGGTGTATGATCTTCATCCTCCTTGAATGTGAGATGTACCAAATCACCAAAACACTTCATAGGTACATGTAAGAGGTGACATAATTGGTCCCCTTCTAGAGTCATTCCATATATTCATCTCTATAATCAAAATGATAGTTATCTACCTTGAAAAAAGATCACAGAGAGTTGTTCTGGGGTACGGTAGATGATGACCATCAGCTTAATCCACCACCAACAACTTCCACACTCACTCATGTTTAGTGTTCAACACCTCTCCCTATAGGGACATGATGATGTGATTAGTACCATCCTCATGATATGACCTAGTTTTCCACATCCTTTCAGATTTTACAGTTTTCTCTCCACCGACCATTCTGCCACTGTATTGGTCGACATCAGTGATGTTGCCAATTCCTTAACCTCACCCTATTAAATAATGGGTCAACCAAGGGCTATGAAAAAATTCTGAGCGAAGAAGTCTATGGGAAATTCTTGTGGCCGACCAGTTATATATGTTGTTTTTACAGATCATGACTCCAAACATTCACATCCTAGAGTGCCTCAAATAGAAAAAAGTATTTTGTTTCACCTAGAGAATTTGGGTGAAACATTTTCACCTCCAAAACCGTCAGTTTCTTTATCAAAAGAGTGAATATCAATTTAAAAAATCATAAAACAGAGGTGCATGGTAGGCCTAGTCACTCATAATGTGTCTTAGTACCCTGCATTTCCCGGATACCACCAAAATCTTTAAAATAGATGCATTAAAATAATCCCTGTTCTCCACAGGATTATCAAATAGGTGTCCTTGTTTGTTTAGATCTAGGGAAGGGGGTAGGATGTTACTCTCCCCATCATCCCAATCCAATGATAGTTGAACCATCTCAGGGACATTGAGGATATGCCTCTAGGCACAGTCACGGTAACTATGGCTGATCTCATCCCATTTAAGGATAGATAGAACAAATCAGGGATTGAATTGGTTGAGCCTTCCCCTGTTCTAACACAACCTTTGATGGATCACCCACACATTGTCACTCAGAATCAAAGGAAAATTATTGGCCTTATAAATCCCTTGGATTAATTTCCCTTAGGCTGAGACCCCAGTAGGTTAAAGGAAAATCCAAGGATTCTAAACCTTCTAAACCATATTTTTTAGTAAGGAAGATATATGTTGATCCCTCCATTAATTCCTTGCACCAACAGCTTCCAGAATAGAAATGGTTCATTGATGAGATATTTTCCAAGATTCTTGTAGGATGGTATCCATATTACAATGATCCTTGGTATGATCCCATCCATCCTCCACTGGGGAAGCATGGGAAGCCACATGCCCTCATTGTCTAGGTGTGCCCATTAATCTCAACAACCCTGTGCATCCCAATTTTGTAGTGATTGGAGATTGTGTAAAACATCCCTAGTATTCATCATTGAACCTCCCTGAACTACATGAGTATCATCATCAGGACTTAGCTCAGGTCGTTCCTCTAGAATCTCTTTAGATTTTTCCTCTAGTGATTCCACCAACTGCACCATGAGCTATTGGGCCCGCATAATGTTTTGAAGAGCCTGCTAACGCACTAACAGTTAGAAACCTTCTCCAAGACTGAAATCCCCATCATGAGGATCAAAAGGAATTTCTCATCTTCCACCTCGAGTCTAGTCATACATGATTGGTAGTGATCCCACATGATGAAAATACATATCCATCATGGGGGGATGATATACTGAAACCCCCTAATTTAAAAAAAACTACATTTTCCTATTTCAATGGGATGTGAAACATGCTCCCACATATAGCCTACTTTTTTTATTGGTGTCAACCCATGTCTGGAACTCTATTATAGTTGAAATCTTATAATCTATAGTGTTTTGTAAAAACACTGGAAGGTCCTACATTCGTCTGGTATGACAAGATACCCATTGGTCCATAGCTAGTTCGGAAGATCTTCATAGGAATGCTTTGTATCATTTTACCTATACCACTCAAAATACTAGTATTTTTTACCTTTTAAAGTGTAAGAAATAGCCAGATGAGCCAGTCAAGAACTTTGTTTCCAAGTGGAAGTGCCTTACGTACTCACTCGATATGTCACTAACTCAAGAATAATTGCTGAAAATGTGAATGGGTAATATAAAGACTTAATTTGTCAGCTCCCTTAGCATAGATAATTTCCCATGTGGATTTTAGGATTTCCCTAACCAGTCTTGGTGCCTAGATGAGGTTTTACATTTGGTTAAACATGCATACCTGTTTTCTTCAACAACTCTTACAAGAAGAGTCAACAGGCCTGAGACTACTATTGTCACATTAGTAGAGGCTCCTGACTACTATAATTTCTACTAGTGGGTATGCATACATAGCCTTGTTGAGGAAATTATCCTCAAGGCCAGCCTCAGTATAAGGCCCCAGCCTTAAACATTACTTAATCTTGAGTTAAGCCCATAATTCACAGTGATTATATTTTCAAGTTTAGAGTTTTATAGAATTAGTCCATAAATATTACATTACATCTCAAATATTACAAAGTAGACACTTATATTCTATCCAATTTTTTTCACAACAATAAAACTCCTTAAATAAAATAAGAATTATTTTCTTGAGATAAATTTCTTGAATTCTTCCTTTCTCTTACCCTTCCTTATACCCTGTGAAAAAAATTCAAAAACCTGGGATGAGAAAAAAATCTCAGTAGGGGATATAAAATAGGGAAAGAAAACATTAGTCCATCAGCACATACAAATCAATGAAACCATACTTTTCAAACATAAAACATATGGTTTTTAACATACCTCAATATATCATAACATTTATGAATAAAAAATAGAAATTATAAATCATAATGGTAACATGTGGCATCCATTACATACTTACAATATATCTTTCACATCTATAAAGGGAGTTATGTTTGGAATACCCCTCACAGTATATTCCCTAAATTTCCTTGGAGAAACACTATAGTTTACATCCTTCATGTTCCCTAAATTTTTAAAGAGTTATCATAGGTACACCCACCCAAGTTTTGTCATTGGACCACCCGTATTTGGTTTACCGTGTAATCATCCGTCAAATATCCTTGTACCATTACATAATCATAACACACAAAAGATTTAAATTATCAATAGTTTGACCATCAATAATAATAAATTAATTCAATATAATCAAATATTCAATCCATTTCCAAAATCATTTAATACATTTAATAAAGAGATTTTATATTAAATGTGTCCCATACCACATTGAAACATTTAGAATAAATTATAGAATTATAAATTGAAAACATATATGTCCATATAAATAAATCCTTAATACCATTTTGAAAACATGTATATTAATGAGAATGATTTATAATATTATTCTCAAAAACATTTAAAACAATGTTTTAGTTAAAGATTCCCTTACCACTTGAGAAAATAGTTGAATACAAATAATTAAAAAATAACATCAAACGAAACCTATAATATCATGATAATAATATGATTCATGATAGAATATGTCAAATGATAGTATATACACCTTATAGGATAATAAAGGTTCACAGTTTCAAGATATTCCCTAATGAAAATAGATTGAGATGTTGTCTCTTACAAAGATTGTATCATTAGATTAAATATAAATCAATGACATAATTATGTGTGAATAATATAAATACACCCAATATAAGTGTATATTAAATTTAAAAAAATATAGGTCATTAATACATATTCTTGGAAAAACAAAACCAATTACATGGATATTTAACTCAATGGATAGAGATTGAGTTACGCTTTCCCTTAAAAAGTTCTTATAAATGAAGTAATAATTTATTAATGGGTTGATTATCTGTAGCAACCCTAGATCAACAAAAAGGTTAGTAGAAGTTTCAACATGAATAATCAAACAATGAATCCACACATAGTCATGGAATAATATTATTAACGAAGTATGCGTAAAACCCAAAGAGTGGATATTGAGTTTAGAAATTTCCATACAAAGATCATTTTGTAAATAAAATATATCAATTATGTGTATTCTCTATAAGTACATATAATGTAACTATAAATAAAATATAAGAAATCAAAATTGATTTCTCACATAATCATAGCATGACATAATCAAGAATTTGAAGATTAACCTAATGAATGGAAATTGTGTTAAGAAGTTCCCTTACGATAATTGGGTTGCCTAATACTGTCACTTAAAAATTATGAAAATGAGTTGATGAGAGAGAAAAGGGTCTCTCATCACATGGACATAAAATTTAAAAAAATAAGGATATACAAAAACATAACCCTAAATTATAAACTATAAATTAAAATACATAACATAAAATATGTCTTTGACTAAAAGAGGGTGGTGAATGGTTCCATTACCTTGAGTCTGAATTCTCTTGTTTGTTCTTTATATTCCTGAATAATAAACATAAATTAATATATACTTTTTTAATATAATTTTCTGGTTTATTATTCATTTTATATTACTTATCATCATGTTATAAAAAATAAATAATTATTTAAGTTCATATCGGTCGTTTTGTCAATATTCGGTACTTGAGTCGAAAATGAACTTGATATAATTACAAATTTTCCATGTGGTCAAAAGTCCATTGCCTCATGAATATTTTTCACAATTTAAATATCATATAAATCAAATATATATATTTATTTATAATATTCAATAAAACTTTGAGATAATAAATGAAATTTACTATTCATGGAGACGGTAAGTCGTTCCTACGCATGAACGCTACTTTCATTTCTTTTTCATATTTAAAGGAATGAAAAATAAATAATACATATGTATATTATAGTTCAAGTACAATATAATATTTTATATATGTTACATAATTTAATTAATTCCATATTTTATATGTTCCATGTATGTCATGAATGAGTCATGTCACTTTGAGGGGGTGGTAGTGTGCACTTCCTCAAATGAAATTATTGTATTTAAACATTTTGGAAAACATAAAGGTATTCAATAAATGGAAAATATAGAATCATAAAAAAATAAAAATATAATATATAACCCATATAAATATATTTCTTTCATAATTTCCACTATGAGAGGTGGTAGGGGAATATTGAACAATCATAGTTTCGTGAGGCAGTAGTTCGCCATCCACAGAAACAGTATATTCATATGCATTAGATGGAGGTGTGTGTAAGTGTGGTTAGAATAATTCTAATTAAAAAATCCTAGTATATTTTGGATAATTTTTTTATTTAATAAAATAATAAAATTAGAATAGGTAGTGAAGAAGTAAAATAATGGAATACTGTATTAGAGAATATGATAGAACTTAAAATGTGTTAATCCCTTTGATTTTAGCCAAAATGCTTTCCTGGATTTCCTTATGCCCGAGGTCAGTCTTATAGGTGTAAGAGAGGGATGTTGGGAGATTATTTTGGCATAGTTTTGATGAGACAAGGGTCTATATAGGTTTGATTAAATGGGTAAGGGTTATGGCCTTTTATTAGAGGGAGGAGGTTCACTTTAAGAAAGTTTTTATGTATTATTTTATTATAAAATTATTTTTTGTTTCAAAAGGCCCCATTAATTTATATCAAAGATAACTTTCATTCAGGTGGAAAAAATCTCAACCAATAGGATTTAGACCAGTCTAGTTAACAAATTTAACCTTATATTTTATTTTTAACCCTTATTTAACAAATTTAACTCTTACCATGTCTTCTTGTATAATCATACTATACGGTTAATATAATAACTATAATATTTAAATAGAACCTCAAGTGGTTAATTAATGAAGTTTTCAACATTATCTAAGTCATTTGGCCGAATATTATATTTTAAATACTATTATATCAGTAAATAAAATAGTATTTGTTTTAAAAACTCATTTATGTCAATTTTTATGCTATTCATATCATTATTTTTTAAAAATCCTTAACAACTAGATTATTTCGAAAACAAATATTTAATTCAAAGATAAAAATTCATATTCACCCAAAAAAAATTTTGGATGGAAAAAAATGTTTAAAAATAAATATTTTTTAATATTATAATCACATTAATTTAAATCATTAATTAATAAGGTAATCACTACATCATCATTATGTCATAAATATATTAATTTATTTTGTGTCTATAATTTATAAATAAAATACCATGATGTTGGAAATATTTTTAAATTTAAAATGAGTTTTTTAGTAGAATATATCACCTATATAACCCCATATAATAATTGTTTAGTAAAAATACATTTATATGTTATATTTTTCTTTACATTATATTAATTCTTATAAAATTTCATTTTCACATCATGGTGCCTCCATGGAGTCCCCAAATATACCTAAGGATGACCAAGGTTAAGAAATATCTTATAAAATAGTATTATGATAAGTTTTAGGTTGGTTTAATATTATTATAATATTATTTTTTTACCATTATTTACCAGATTTACACTTTAACCGTGGTAAATAAAATAAATATTGTAGTTACTATTCATAATGTCTAAAAAAAGTACCTATTTACACAATTTGGACCTCCTGATTCCAAATATGGAATCCATTTCTCAAAATTCAAAACACTGCAGTTTCAGAAATTATTTTAAAACTAATTCCCATTGTTAAAACCAAAAAGCATGTTTTTAAGATGTAAAAACTACCAAAAGAATGACATGTCTTTACGTTAAATTTCAAAGTGAAATTACATAAAATGAAAAAAGTTGAAAGAAATGGTAAAAATATAATCCAATTAAACATTAAACCCAATTAAAAGTACAATATTACTATTTAAATAAATTGATGAAATGGAAGTTTTGACTTAAATTGCGGTATTTTTCACTATTCATTAAAAAAATTAACTTTCTCAAAAATTTTCCAAATATTTATCCAAAGTAAATTTTTATGTTTTGGTTATAAATAATAATTTTATTTTTTAAAATAGAACATATAATGGTTTCAAAAATTATATTTAAAATGGGCTCTCCATCAAAAGGCAATAAAACAACCTTTTAAAAATATTAGAGTATTTCATGCTTAAAATTGGATTCCCCAATATTTTAAGATTCAAAAAATTATTGGATAAATGTAAAGATATTTAAAAAACATTCATAATCATATTTTAGTTAGTTATATTCTTTTTTTTTGTAATACAATGTCTAGGAATTAACTATCATTTTAAATAATAAAATTATTATATTATTTTTTGGTATAACTCAAAGTTTTATGATACGTAAGATTTCAAAGAAACCAGTTGTTGTGTGTTGAGTACGCTATCGAAAAAAGAATCTCATTTTTTGTAAAATTAATTTCTTATTAAAAAATTTTAATAGAAATTAAAAATGTATTATTCTATAAATAACTAGGTTGTTACATCCTTCCCCCATATTGGAAATTGTGTCCTCACAATTTTTACAATTGGGCTCTGAAACAGCATTTAAAGTCCCACATCAGAAAAAGAGTCAAGAGACTATCACTTTAAAATAAATAAAGAGAAGTAAAAAAGGTCGCCAGTGATAGCACATACTAGGATTCCATGTAGCAAACCATGGATATGGAAGAGAAACTACCTGTGATTTCTGACAAAGAGTGATCGAAAACATGACCACGAGAAAGTTAACTACCAAAAAACCATAAACTTTTGGTGGGTTAAATGGTCTTTGATTACCCAGTCATAAAATTTAAGGGAGGAAATTTCTATTTTATGTTACTTTTCTAAAAATTTAGTAATTAATTTATGTTATTGGCTATGAACATAAGGAAATATACTTACTTTTAAAGTAGAATTTCATCCTTTAATAAATTTCTACCATAAGATCATCTTTTCACCAAACCATGAGTACTAAAAATGACATGGTCATACCTAAAGCACTACAAAAAACATCTAAATAATCACATAATCCAAAAAATATGAACTATACATTTCTTCTATCCTTAGAAAATAACCAAAACAAAAATGGTTAGTAAAAGATCAGTAATCCCCTGAAAAGAATAATAATTTAATCTCTAAAATTCAACCATCAATGCACAATGTTCAAAAAAGACCATTAAATAAATAAATTATCCTTCAAATTATTTAAAACAATCCAAATTAAGATGGAAAACAAAAATTTAAAAGTATTTGATCACATAGTCTTCCATGATAAATCTTAACATTTATCTCTAAATAACATCTAATACTCTTGAAGTCTCATACTGAAAAGTAATTAACCTAATCACATATTTATGATATGATAATCATTTACTAAAATAACCCAAACCCCCATATTTCCCCAAAAATAATATATATTCTTCAAAAATAAAATAAAACCATTACTTCTCAAATTAAATCACAATGTATTATATTTTCCATTGGCAAATAGTATTCCCAAAAGAGTAAACGTGTTTCAAAATAACCATTATCACTTAATCACTGAATCATTTTGCTATAATATGGATATCCATTTGATAAATCATAAGTTACAAATAAACGTATTCTTGATCCATATAATCATTTAACTAAAATTAATAAGCCATATCAACCATGGACTTCACGTAGGCCAGTGGTAGGCAATAAATCCCAACCGCACATTGGTTGTGGGTTCGATTCCTGCATCTTTGTCTAACGTGATAGGTTGTCCCATGGTATATGTTTTTTCATTTTTCAAAATCTATATAATTTTATAAAATTCTTGAAAATGAGATAAATTCCTCAAAAATAACCATAACATATTTTAACCTCAAATGTAATCTCATACCTCGCATTTGTATCCCTAAAAGTAATAACCCATAATTTCCTCAAACTCATGGATAATATAAACCCAAATGGATTTTCATAACTATATCCACAAAAGAAAAGATAATTCTTCCTTAAATAGAAATTTCACATAAAAACATCAGTGTACACCTACAGGAGAAAAGTATTCCAGAAAAAACCCCTTTAACAAATGAGCATTATTACTTTTAAACATTTCATGACTGAGATATGTAACATAAATATTGAATTTCTAAAATGTATACAACATAATAATACATCATTATCCATGATCAGTTAACCCTTTTTTCCATCTTATTTCGTATTACATCTTTCATAAAAACAAAATCATGAATCATATCCTAAGATTCAATAATGTCAAAACACCATCTATGAAATAATCCATACCTTTCATAGGTTACTATTAGTTTCCTCATCCTCAATTGGAATGACATAAGGTATTGGTAAAAATATATTTTTATGGTCATACTAATCCCATTCATGAGCTTTCTTCGTAGGAAATCTGTTTTCATAATGACCATGCACACCACATTTAAAACATTCAATTGATCCCTCAGAAAGATCCTTTTTCCCATTCCTAGAGTCAATTTAATGCTTCATTTTTCCATGATATGTTATTGATTTATGACCTTAATTACCACATATACATCATCTTCCTTTCCATTTGTATCATTTTCCTAGGTGTTTCCTTCCACATCTTAGACACATGGTTTTTTTAATATACTTACCTTTACGATTATTACATGAACTTCCATAGGGATTCATTTTTGGCATATACGATGACTTATAAAAATAATTAAGGTTAAAGTGGTCAATAATGACTCTAGATATTTGGTTGAGAATAACTACAAGAGTTCAAATTACATACACCATTTCATTTATTTTCATATTCATAATACCACCAATGCTTCCTTCACATCCATTTTTACTTTGGTGGCCGCTAAATCCAGCCATTTACAAAAACCAAAAAAGTCAGTTTGAGTATATTTGTAAAATCATCCTATACTATATTATGAAGAGGGTAAAACTAAGATATAATTATTCATGTTATCTTAAACTCATTCAATTTATTTAAAATAACTATGATTCATTTTAATATGTTAACCATTATGGTTATGTCACATATACATAAGTAACACCCTAACCTCTATAGTTTTCTAAACCGACCTCTAATACCAAATATAATGCTTCAGCCTTAAACATTAATTAATCATGAGTTAAGTCAAGAATAAACATTGAGGATATTTTTAGGAATATATTTGTAGAAAATTAGGCCATAACTATTAAATTATATATCCAATACTACAAATTAGACACTTTTAATCTATCCAATTTTTTCACAACAATAAAACTCATTAAATAAATCAAGACTTATTTTCATGATATAAATCATCTTGAATTATTCATTCCTCTTACCCTTCTTTAAACCATGTGTAAAAAATTTCAAAAACAAGGGATGAGTAAAAAATCTCAATAATAGATATAAAATAGGGAAATAAAAAATTAGTCCATATATACATAAAAAAATGAAACTACACTTTTCAATCATTAAACATAAGTTATTTATCATTCCTCATGAAATCATAATATTTATGAAAAACACATAGAAATAATAAATCCTAATGGTAACTTGTGGCATCCATACCATACTTACATTGTAGGTTTCACATCTACATAGGGAGTCACATTTAGAATAACCATCATAGTATATTCCCTAAATCTCTTAGGAGAAACAATAATGCTTACCTCATTCACGTTTCCCAATGCATTGGAGAGAAATCACGGGCTCACCCGCGCTAGTTTTATCATAGAACCACTCGTATTTGGTTTATTATGTAACCACCTACCAAATGTTCAAGTACTAATACATAATCATTACACATAAAATATTTAAATAATCCAAATTTCACTAATAAAATATAATAAAGAAATTCTATATACTAAAATATTCAATCCATTTCCAAAACCATAAAAAACATTTAATATATATATTTTTTATTCAATATGTCCCATACCACTTTGAAAATATTAAATGAAATTATATAATTATAATTTGAAGACATATATTCCCTTGTAAATAAATTATTAAATCCATTTTGTAAGCATGAACATTAATGAGAAGTATTTAGAATATTAAATACTTAAAAAAATATAAAATAATGTTTTAGTTAAAGAGTCTCTTACCACTTGAGAAAATACTAGAATAAAAGTAATTACATAATAACATTAAATAAATCATATAATATCATTATAATAAGGAGATTAATGAAATAAAATTTCAAATGATAATATATACACCTTATAGAATAATAAATTGCACAATATCAAGATATGCCTCATTGAATTGAGATTGAGACGTACTCCCTTTCAAATATTATACCATTATATTAAGGATAAATCAATGACATAATTATGTGTGAAAAATATAAATACACCAAATATAAGAGGATGTTAAGTGTAAAACAATTGGAGTTCATTAAAACATATTCTAGTAAAATAAAAAACCAATGACATATATATTTAACTCAATGAATGGAGATTGAGTTAAGATTTCCCATACAATTTTTGTACAAATGACATTATAATTTATCAATAGGATGATTATGTTTAGAAATAGTATATCTACACAGAAGGAAGTGAAGATTTCAACAAAAATAAACAAAAAATAACTCCACACATATTCTTGGCATAATATAATCAACTAAGTATGCGTAAACCCCAAAGAGTGGAAATTGTGTTTAGGAATTCACCTTCAAAGATCATTTTTTAAATAAAATATATCGATTATGTATATTTTCGATAAGTACACATAAATAAACTATAAATTCAACATAGGAAGTCAAAAAAATTTCTCACATGATCTTATCAGGACATAATCATGAATTATAAGATTAACCCAAAGAATGGAAATTGGGTTAAGAAGTTCCCTTACGAAAATTCGGCAGCATAACAACATCACTAAAAATTAATGAAAATTAGTTGCTGAGAGAGAAAATGGTATCTCATCACATGGAAATAAAATTTAAATCACTAAATATATATAATAACACACCCAAAAATTATAAACTATAAATTAAATGAAAAAACATAGAAGAAGTATTTGACTTAAATAGGAGGGTGAAAGTTTCCCTTACCTTGAGTCCAACTTGTCTCATTCATTATTTATATACCTGAATAATAAACTATTATTAATTTATAATTTATTTGGAACTTTTTTCTAGTTTATTATTAATTTTATAATACTTATCATTTGGGTATAAAAATTATATAATTATTTAAGTTCATATTGGTCGTTTTGTTGATATTTGATCCTTGAGTCGAAAATGAACATGATATAATTTAAAATTGTCCGTCTGGTCAAATGTCTATTATCTAAGTAATAATATTCATGATTTAAATATCATATATTTAAATTATATATTTATATTTATTTATTTACTTATAATATTTCATAAAATTTGGAGATATTAAATGAAATGCACAGTTCATGGAGACGGTAAGTCATACGTACGTATGAACGATACTTTCATTTATCTTTCATATTTAAAGGAATGAAAACTAGATGATACATAGGTATATTAAGATTCCAGTAAATATCATATTTTATATATGTTACATAATTTACTTAATTACAACCTTTATACATTCCATGTATGGCATAAACGAGTCATATCACATTGAGGGGGCGATAGTCCGCACTTCATCAAATGGATTTATCACAATAACATACTATGGAAGGAATAAAGGTATTATATAAATAAAAAATACCAAAGCATAAAGACAATATAAATATAATATATATCATATATAATTATATTTCCATCATAATGGCCACTATGATAGGTTGAAGTGGATAATTGAACAATCATCATTTCATGGGGAGTAGTTTGTTGCCCATAGAAATAGTATGATCATATCCATTAAATGAAGGTGTGTGTATGTATAGATTGAAACATTCTCATCAAAACATATTAGTATATTGAGGATATTGGTGTTGTTATTTAATCAAATAATAAGACTATAATTGTGAGTGGATAAGTAGAATAATGGAATGGTACTTTAGAGAAGACGATACCTCTTAAAACGTGTAACTCCCTTGGATTTGAGCCAAAATGATTTCTTGAATTTCTTTCTTCATAAGTTAATGCATCTAAAAAGAAAATAGGGATGTTGGGAGATTATTTTGGTAAATTGTGGTTGAGCCAAGGGTCTTGAGAGGTGTGATCAAATGGATAGGGTTGATTCCCTTTTATAAGAGGGGGGAGGGGAACTTTAGGATGGTTCTAATGTATTATTTTAATAGAAAATAATTTTCTATTTCAAAAGGTCCCAACATAATTTATTTCAGAGAAACGATTTTTTTGTTAGAAAATATCTCAACCAATTGGTTTTCGACAAGTCTAGGTCAAAAATTTAACCTTATCTTTTAGCTTTAACCCTTAGTTGTCTAATTTAACTCTTTCCATGTCTTCTTGTATAATAATTAAATATAGATAATATATTTACTATTAAATTCCAATAGAACCTCATGTTTTTTATTAATGACATGTTAAGAATTATGTAATTATGTTGAAAAATATTATTTGTTTCAGAATATTATATAATTTAATAAAATAGTAATTTTTTTAAAACTCATTTAAGTAAATTTTTATACTATTAATATCAGTACCTTTTAAAAGTCCATATAAAATTGATTATTTTGAAAAAAAATCTTTAATTCAAGGATATCAAGTCATTTTCATCCATAAAATTAGCGTATGGAAAAAAAGTTTTTAATTCAATTTATTTTAATATTTATAATCTTATTTTTTTTAAATCATTTATTAATAAGGTAATAAATACATCATCATTGTGTCATAAATATATTTATTTATTTGATGTATAAAAATATAAAATAAAATACCTATATTTACGAAATTTTTATATATTTTTAATGACTATTTATAGTCAAATATATATGTAACATCCCAAGTAAATGAAGAATAAGACATATTTAATATTTATTAATATTTTTGAATTAAATATTAATTTTACTTTAAAAGGGTTGCTATGTTCGATATCGTACCCGATACGCAACAACGGGTTTCTTTGGAATCTTATGTTGCACACTAATATTATAATATTATTATTTTAAATGGCAGTAAACTCCTAGATGTTGTAGTGGTGGTAATTAACAAAACTAACTAAAATATGATTATACAAGTTTGTTATATGTATTTACATTTATCCAATAAAAGTTATATGCTTAAATTGTTAATGAATCTAATTTTAAGTATAATTTACAAAAAAAGGCCGATTTATTGCCTTTTAATGGAGAACCCTCATTAAATCATGTTTTGGTCTTCTTTATATGTTATAATTGACCATACATAATCCTTATTTATAATGGGGACATAAAAGTTTACTTTGGGTAATTTTTTTGGTATTTTTCTGATAATGTTCATTTTTTAATGAATAGTGAAAAAATATTGTGTTTTAATTCAAATGTGACTGATAATATAATTTATTTATATGGTTATATTATCTATTTAATTGGTTTTAAAGTGAAATTAAAATATATTTTTTCCATTTGATCTAATTTTGGTCATTGGAAGTAATTTCACTTTGAAATTGGACAAAAACAAGTATCAATCATTTGATAGTTATTGTTTCTTAAAAACAAGCTATTTGTTTTAACAATGAGAATTAATGTTTAAATTAGTTAATTCCACTTATATGTTTTGAATTTGGAAAAATAGACATAAATTCTGATTTCTGTATATCAAATAATCCTTAGGCTGAATTCTTGGTATTTTTTTGAAAAACATCAATTTTTGATAAATAGTGACACCACTTAGCAGTAGTTAAAAAACTGACTTTTTCATTTAAAGGAAATTTTACAACTTATTTGAATTGAATTTTAAAAATCAGACATACATGGTTGTTATCAAGAAGAAAAATTTGGTTCATTAAGATGAAAACAATTTTTGGTGAATAGTAACTTTTGACTTTTATTTACCGCGGTTAAAGGTAGATAAGGTAATTTAAGGTTAACAGAATATTATAATAATTAAAAATAACCATAACACTTGTCATAAAATTATTGGTTGAGTCATTAACGACCATGGGCATCTTTGGTTCTATTATGGGACCCCTTTGATGCAATTGGAAGTGAAAATGAAAATTTAGATTAAATAATTTAATGTAAAGGCCAAAATGACATGAACAAAAATCTTTTAGAAATTAATTTTTATATGGTGTTATATAAGTCCTATTTTAGACTATAAATATTATATGGAAAGATAAAAATATTTTATATATCAGGGTATTTTTTATATAATTTTTAGACATCAAATGAATTAAATTATTTATGACACAATAATTATGCAGTATTTACCTCATTAATTAATGATTTAAATAAATAAGATTATAATGATTAAAATATTATCCAAAACTTGTCAAATTATGATTGGATAATTTTATTTCAACCGTGACTCATCCTATCTTGTAATATAATGATTTTTGGACCATTAGAAACTGGATATCATTATATAATAAAATAACAGTATCACACATTACTAAAGAGCCCCTCCTCCCCCTTATAAAAGGAGACCACTTCTAACCAATTTCTCACACCTCTCAATCCATTTGGCTCGTCCAACCTCTACCCAATTAATTTTTCAACATCTCTCTCCTCTTCTTAGGGGCCTTACATTAGGAAGAAGGCACTTCAAGTAGTCCTTTGGTTCAATCCAAATTGAGTTACACAAGTTAAAGGTAATTGTTTCTCTTAAATTGTTTTATTTTATTTTACTTCTCCAACCCCTAAACTCTTTTTACTTATTTCTTTTATAAAAACAACAGTATCCTCAATATAATATGATGTTTTTATAAGAATTATTCAAACTATACTTACACAAACTTCCATCTAATGGATGAAAAACATAATGTTTCTGTGGATGGAAAACTAAGGCCTCACGAAATGATGATTGTTCAATTACATATTATCATCTCTCATGGTGGCCATTATTATGGAACTATATTTATATACGATATATATTATGTTTTTGATTTCCTTATGCTTATGTACTTCCCATTTATAGCATGACTTTATGGTTTCCATAGAGGGTAAATACGATAATCTCATTTGAGGAAGTGCGGACTACTGCCCCTCAAAGTTATTTGATTCTTTGATGCCTTATGTGGGATGTATAAAGGATGGAGTTAATGATGTTATATTATACAGAAATTGTAATATACCTATGTATCATTATGTTTTATTTCCATTAAAATAAGAAATAGAAATTAAAGTAGCGTTCATGTGTACGTACGGCTTACTGTCTCCATGAACGATGCATTTCATTTCTTACCTATAAATGTTATGTACTATTATAAAAACATGTATATACTGGATATATATGTGATATATATGATATCCAAATCATTAATATCATTCTGGATATAATTAACCTTTGACCACATGGAAAACTTGTAAATATAAGTTGTTAGTTTTTACTCAAGTACAAAATATCGACAAAATGAACGTTATTAACTTAAATGATTGCATAATGTTTATAACATGGTAATAATTGCTATAAAAAGGAATAATAAAATTTAAAAAGAATCGTAAGCATGTATAAATTTACTTTAGTGTATTATTATGGAGATTAAAGAACGATCGAGTCAAGTCGGATGCGAGGTAAGGGACTTCGTCTCAATCTCCTTTCATTGAGGAATTTTTAGTTTTATACACGACATTATTTTATACGGTGTATAAACCTCTTTGACTTTTCATTTTATTCAAATGGAATCTTTTTATACAAAGTGTTTTACTAAATGACAAGAAGGAATTTTTTTAACGTAAGCGGTGGCAATGACCTTTCCGCCGCCGCGAGTAATATTTGATCTTTGGCTTCCTTAACAAGACATAATGTTTTTTTAAAGGAAAAATAAATAACATATACTCTTTTTACATATTTTGGTATTAAAAATGATTTTGAGAATAGATTTATTATATCAATATCTTGAAATGATATTTTATTATTGCAATGTGGAAATGTTATCTTTCCATTATGCTTATGTTATGTGTTGTGATCATGTTATGGTTCTTGGGAATTATTTACGTATACGGGTGGTTCCGTGATAAACCTAGGGCGGGTGAGCCTGAGATAGCTCTCCAATGCATTGGGTATGTGACAGAGGTAAATGTGAATGCTTCTCCTAAGATATTTAGGTAATATATTGTGATGGGTATTCCAAAGTAACTCCCTATGTAGCTGTGATGGTTACAATGTAAGTATGATATGGTTGCCACAAGTTACCTTTATGATTAATGGTTTCTATGTGTCTTTCATAAATCTTATGATTTCATTAGGTAAGTAAAAGAGTTCATGTTTTTTATGTATTTACGAACAAATGTTTTCATTCTTTGTTTGATGACCCATACTAATATTTTTATCCTAATCCCATGTATTGAAATGTTTTCACATGACTTAAAGATGTATAAGGTCAAGGATGGGATTAATGAAAAGTCATCCTATCTAATACATGGAACTAGACATGACTCTTTTTTTTAAGAGTATTTATTTTATGAAAAAAATGGAAACTATGTAGATATGTCTACCTTGTAATCTTTTGAGATGTAATAGTTATGTCGTAATTATCTAAAACATTAAACCTGAAAAGATCCTAAATGTGAATTATTCATTTAAGTCAATATTTTGTAATGTTTAAGGCTGGGTCCTTATAGTTTGTATTAGAGGTCAGTTTAGATAACATTAGGAGTTAGGGTATTATTAAATTAATATCCATAAAGTAATTTATGTCAATATTGATATCATATTGCATTTAATGATTACCATGATTCTTCGCCTAAGATATTTCTATGTTCAGAATGGTTTTCCTTAGAGGAAAGATGGCAGCTATATTGGGATGACATCAGGAGGAAGACATCCATCCAAATAAGAAACCTGAGATGGTCTGAATCGGAACTGAACAATTTGTTGTAGCGATGGCATAGTTGACTCAGGCTATAAATGGTGGTGGTATCCATGTACGAGATCAGACAGATCAACAACATAGGAACATGTTAGTTGTGGAGCATTTCATGAGGCAACATCCCCCATCATTCAGAGGATCATCTTACCATGTGCTAGCTGAAGGGTGGATTAATGCACTAGAAAAGATTTTCAATGTCATGGGTTATTCAGAACATCAAAAGGATAGTCATGATGTTTACCATTTTTAAGGTGGAGCTGATCAGTGTTGGTCGATGGTGAAAAATATCAGGGATTGTGAGGAGATTGATGCTCTTGATTGGGATGAATTCAAAGGTATGTTTCTTGAGAAATATATTCCTAAGGTAGTTCATCTTAGGATGGAAAAACAATTCATGGAATTGAGGAAGGAGGATGACTCAGTGGCTACTTATCAACAAAAATTCACACTATTGGAAAGGTATGATCTAAATTTCATACGAGATATTGATAGTAAAATCAACCATTTTTACTCCAGATTAAAGCCAAAGTATCTAAGGGCTTTAGATCCTCGTGAGTTCAAAAGTTATGAAAAAAAAAATTCGTTGTGCGGAGAAGGTGGAAATGGATTTTTTTGATGATCATGTATTCTTTGACAAACAACAGAATAAGAGGTCGAGGTGGAGGGTGAAAGGGAAGAACTCTTTAAAAAAGTCTGATGGTAAGAAACTTAAGTTTACAGTATGTGAAAATTGTGGTAAAAAGTATGCTGGGGAATGTCTTTTGAATTCTAGTAAGTACTACCAATGTGGTAAAATGGGACATAAGGCTTGTAATTGCACTGAAAAAGATCAGGGTAATGGTAAGACAAAATCTGATTTATAGTCAGTAAAAGGTTTTAAGTGTAATGAAATGGGTCATTATGAAAATGACTGTCCAAAAAAGAACTCAACCGAAGGAAAGAAGCCGGACTACAAGAAGAAAGGTGTGGTGAAATCCATTGGAAATACTTCAGTAGGTGTTGGGCCATCAAATGAAGTAGTATCAGGTACACTGTTTGTTTGTTCATATTATGCCAATGGGTTGTTTGATTCAGGGTCTACACACTCTTTAATTTCTGAGAAGTTTTCTAGTAAATTGGGAATTCCATATCAAGATATGAATACAGAACTTACGGTAAAAACACCTGGAGGAAATGTTGAGACAAAAAGAAAATATAAGAACATTCATGTCCTTGTGTGCGGAAAGAATCTACCCGAAAAAATTATTTTTTTCCCTCTAGTAGATTTTGATATTATTTTGGGAATGGATTGGCTTTCCGTTTTTCATGCTAAGACTGATTGCAGATCTAAAGAGGTTTCTTTTCAGGATAATTTTCATTTTATATACAAAAATAATCCCTTGCTATCAATAACATATCAGGAAGCTGAGAAACTAGTAAAAGATGGAAATGAATGTTACCTTGAACATATTGTTGAAAAAAAGTAACTGTTCAGATTAATGATGTGCCAGTGGTAAACGAGTACCTTGATGTATTTCTTGATGAGTTTCCTGGTATTATACCTGATTGAGATGTTGAATTTACTGTTGACTTAGTTCCTGATGCTAAGACAATTTCAAAACCCCCTTATCGAATGGATCAAATTGAACTTTTAGAGTTAAAGAAACAATTGCAGGAGTTATTAGATAAAGGTTTAATTCGACCTAGCACATCACCATGGGGTGCTCCTTTCTTGTTTGTTAAAAAGAAATATGGTTCAATGAGACTTTTCATTGATTATAGATCATTGAATAACATCACTGTTAAGAATAAGTATCCTTTGCCTCATATCGATGATTTGTTTGATCAGCTCCAGGGAGCTCAGTATTTTTCGAATATTGACTCGAGGTCGGGGTACCATCAGTTGAATGTAAAGGAAGAAGACATTCCATAGACCATGTTTTGTACTAGATATATCCATTATAAATTTTTAGTTATTCCTTTTGGGTTAACCAATGCACCTGTTGTATTCATGGATCTTATTAATAGAATTTTTCGTGAGTTCTTGGATAAGTTTGTGGTTGTGTTCATTGATGATATTTTGGTTTATTCAAAAAGTAAATAGGAACATAAAATTCATTTAAGGGTTGTCTTGAAAACCTTAAAAGAAAATAAACTTTATTTGAAATTCCGCAATTGTGAGTTTTGGTTACAAAAAATTTCTTTCCTTGGTCACATTGTTTCAAAAAATGGCATAACCTTTGATCCTGCTAAAACAAAAGTTGTTGAAGAATGGCCCAGACCCAAAAATATAACCGAGATACATAGTTTTTTAGGTTTGGAAGGTTATTACTGGAGGATTGCTGAAAATTATTCACGGTTATCTAGTCCAATGACTATGTAAACTCGAAAAGGTGTTAAGTTCATCTGGACAAAAAGATGTGATGATTGATTTTAGGAATTGAAAAAAAGATTGGTGAATGCTCGAGTTTTGGAACTAACTTTCAGAAATGGTGAGTTTGTTATCTAAAGTGATGATTCGTTGAATGGACTTGGTTGTGTCCTAATGCAAAATGATCAGGTAATTTCTTATAAATCATGTCAGTTGAAACCACATGAGTTAAATTACCCTACACATGATTTGGAATTAGTTGCAGTTGTTTTTTGCTTTTAAAATTTTGAGGCATCATTTGTATGGATTGAAGTGTGAAATATATACTGATCACAAAAGTTTGAAGTATATATTCACTCAGAAATAATTGAAAATGATACAGAGGTGATGGATGGAATTAATGAAGGATTATTATTGCCGGATCCATTACCATTCGGGAAATGAAAATAAAGTGGCTGATACTTTGAGTCGAAAAAGTAATGTCTCATTAGCCATGCTACGTTTGGAACGAGAACCATTGGTTTCTTATTTGATGACCTTTAGAATAGAAGTTGTTGTTGCAGGAAATTCTTCTGTTTTGTTTCAGGTGTCAGTGAAATCAACTCTATCAGATAGAATTAAGAAAGCGCAGAAAGAATACAGTGAGTTGCAGAAAAAGGTAGAGTTGGTTCAGAAGGGGAAGTTTCTTGAATTTAACATTGATAATGATTTTGTTTTGATATTTTGGAAGAGATTAAGTGTACCATGTGATTCAAAGTTGAATAATGAGTTGTCATGTGAAGCTCATAGTTCTTTTTTTTCAGTTCATTCTGGTAGTACTAAGATGTATAGAGATCTTCAGGAGTATTACTAGTGGGATGGAATGAAAAGAGATATTGCTGATTTTACTGTGTAGTGTTTGACTTTTCAGCAGGTTAAAGCTGAGCGACAGTTACCAAAAAGAAATACATCATCCTTTACTGGTGCCAGAATGGAAATGGGAAAATATATCCATGGACTTCATTGTGGGATTACCAAAGATATCTCGAGGTAATAATGCAATCAGTGTTATAGTTGATCGATTGACCGAATCTACTCATTTCCTTCTTATTCGAGATACTTTGTCTCTAGATCAACTTTTTCAGTTGTATTTTAATAACATAGTTAGGTTGCATGGAGTTCCCCACTCCATTGTATATGATCGTGATCCCAGGTTCACTTCTAACTTTTGGAAAGGCCTTCAGAAGTCATTGGGTACTAAATTAAACATTAGTACAACTTTTTATCCACAATAAAATGGGCAGTCCGAATGAACAATTCAGACCTTGGAGGATATTCTACGTGCTTTCTTGATGGATTATTAAGGAATTTGGGGCCAACACCTTTCTTTGGATGAATTTTCTTATAATAACAGTTTTTATTCCAGTATACAAATGGCTCCATTTGAGGCATTATATGGAAAGAGTTGTCAAACTCCAACTTTTTGGGATGAAGTAGGTGAAAAGAAGCTGATGGGACCAGAATTGGTAGAAGAGATGGCAAAGAAAGTTCAGTTGATTCAGAAGCACATGAGAAAAGCTCAGAGCAGACAGAAAAGTTATGCCGATAATCGGAGGAAGGATCTTTCCTTTGAGGTAGGTGATCATGTCCTTCTCAGTGTTTCTCCATGGAAAAGTGTGATGCATTTTGGTAAGAAAGGAATGTTGAGTCCGAGGTTCATTGGACCTTATAAAATTATGGATAAAGTTTGATAAGTTGCATATAGAGTGGCTTTAGCTCCATGTTTATCCCAGGTACACAATTTTTTTCATGTTTCGATGATGAGAATGTATATGTCAGATCCAACTCATGTTTTGAGCCTAGAGGTAGTTCAGTTGGAAGAGAATCTCTCTTATAAAGAACAACTAGTTCAGATTCTTGACTGTAGAGGGAATGTGTTACAGAATAAGGTAATTCATCAGGAAATGGTTTTGTGGAAAAACCATATGGTTGAAGAGGAAAAGTGGGAATCTGAAAATGCTATGAGGGATAAATACCCCCCACTTATTTTGATAAGTGAATAAAAATTATGATGACATAATTTCCAAAAGGGGGACGGATGTAACATCCCATGTAAATAAAGAATAAGAGATATTTCATATTTATTAATATTTTTGAATTAAATATTATTTTTACTTTAAAATGGTTTCTATGTTTGATAGTGTACCCGATATGCAACAACGGGTTTCTTCAGAATCTTACGTTGCACACTAATAATATAATATTATTATTTTAAATGGTAGTTAACTCTTAGACATTGTACTGTAGGGAATGAAAAAAATAACTACAATATCATTATACATGTTTGTTATATGTATTTACTTTTATCCAATAAAAGATAGAGGCTTAAAATGTGAATGAATCTAATTTTAAGCATAATTTACATTAAAAGGACGATTTACAGCCTTTTAATGGAGAGACTTCATTAAATAAAGTTTTGGTCATCTTTATATGTTCTAATTGACCAAATATAATCCTTATTTAGAATAGGGACATCAAATTTTACGGTGGGTGATTTATTTGCTATTTTTCTAATAAAGATCATTTTTAATGAATAGTGAAAAATATTGTATTTTAATTCAAAAGTGCCTTTTAATATAATTTATTTATATGGTTAGATTATATTTTTAATTGGTTTTAAAGTGAAATTAAAATATATTTTTACCATTTGAACTAATTTTGGTCTTTGGAAGTAATTTCACATTGATATTGGAAATAAACAAGTATCAATATTTTGATAGTTATTTCTTCTTAAAAACACGCTATTTGTTTGAACAACGGGAATTAATTTTTAAATTTATTAATTCCACTTCTATGTATTGAATTTTTCAAAATAGAAATAAATTTTGAATTCAAAATATCAAATAATTCTTAGGCTGAATTTTTGGTATTTTTCTGAAAAACATCAATTTTTGATGAATAGTGACACCACTTATTGGTAGTTAAAAAACTGAATTTTTCATTTAAATGAAATTTTACCACTTCTGTGAATTATATTTAAAAAATACAACATAAATGATTGTTATTAAGAAACAAAATTTGGTTCATTAAGATGAAAATAATTTTTGGTGAATAGTAACTTTTGACTTTTATTTACCACGGTTAGAGGTAAATAAGGTAATTCAAGGTTAAAAGAATATTATAATAATTACAAATTTCCTCAACACTTGTCCTAACCTTATTGGTTGAGTCATTAACGACCATGGGCATCATTGGGCCTATTTTGGGACACCTTTTATCCACAAGGAAGTGATAATGACAATTTATATTAATTAATTTAAAGTAAAGGCCAAAATGACATAAACAAAAATCTTTTAGTAATTAATTTTTATATGGTGTTATATAAGTCCTATTTTCGACTATAAATATTCTTTGGAAAGATAAAACGATTTACTATATCATGGTAGTTTTTATATAATTTTTAGACATCACATAAAATAAATTATTTATGACACAATAATGATGCAGTGTTTACCTCATTAATAAATGATTTAAATAAATTAAATTATAATGATTATGATATTATCCAACACATGTCAAATTCTGATTGGATGATTTTATTTCGACCATTACTCATCTTATCGTCGAAAATAATGATATTTGGACCATTAGAAACCGAATATAAATATATAATAAAATAATAGTTTCACGCTTTCCTAAAGAGACCATCCTCCCCATTATAAAAAGAGACCACTTCTAACCAATTTATCACACCTCTCAAGCCATTTGGTTCATCGAAAATCTGCCCAATTAATCACCCAACATCCCTTTACTCCTTTTAGAAGCCTTAACTTAGGCAGGAGGAACTTCAAGAAGTTCTTTGGTTCAAACCAAAGGGAGTTACCCAAATTAAAGGTAATCGTTTCTCTTAAATTGTTTTCTTTTATTTTACTTATCCAACCCCTAAACTCATTTCATTTATTTATTGTGTAACAAAACCAGTATAATCAATATACTAGGATGTTTTTTTAAGAATAATTATAACTACACTTACACACACCTCTATCTAATGGATGAAGAACATAATGTTTCTGTGGATGGAAAACTAAGGCCTCACGAAACGATGATTGTTCAATTATATCTTACCGCCTCTCATGGTGGCCATTATGAAGGAACTATATTTATAAATGATATATATTACGTTTATGATTTCCTTATGCTTCTGTACTCCCCATATATAGCATGCCATTGTGGTTTCCATGGTGGGTAAATACGATAATCTCATTTGAGAAAGTGCGGACTACCGCCCCCTCAAAGTGATTTGATTCGTTAATGCCTTATGTGGGATGTATAATTTATGGAGTTAATGATATTATATTATACTGAAATTGTAATATACCTATGTATAATTAAGTTTTATTTCCATTAAAATATGAAATATAAATGAAAGTAGCATTCATGCGTACGTACGGCTTAAAGTCTCCATGAACGGTGCATTTCACTTCTTACCTCTAAATGTTATATACTATTATAAAAACATGTATATACTGGATATATATGATATATATGATATAAAAATCATGAATAACATTATGGATATAATGAACCTTTGATAACATGGAGAATTTGTAAATATAAGGTGTTCATTTTTACTCAAGTACAAAATATCAACAAAATGAACGTTGTTAACATAAATGATTGAAAAATGTTTATAACATGGTAATAAGTGATATAAAAGGAATAATAAAATTGAAAAAAGTTCTTAAGAAATTATAAATTAAAATTAGTTTATTATTCAGGAGGGTAAAGAACGATCGACTCATGTCGGACGTGAGGTAAGGGACTTCGTCTCAATCTCATTTCATTGAGGCATTTTTAGTTTTATACACGACTTTATTTTATACGGTGTATAAACCCCGTTGAATTTTCATTTTATTCAAAGGGAATCTTTTTATACGAAGCGTTTTACTAAACGACAAGAAGGAATGTTTTTTTAACATAAGCGGTGACAATGACCTTTCCGCCACCGTGAGTATTATTTGATCTTTGGCTTCCTTAACAAGCCAAACTTTTTTTAAAAGGAAAAATAAAAACCATATACACTTTTTACGTATTTTGGTATTGAAAATGATTATAAGCATGGATTTATTATTTCAATATCTTGAAAAGATATTTTATTATTGCAATGTAGAAATGTTATCTTTCTTTTATGCTTATGTTATGTGTTATGATCATGTTATGGTTCTTGGGCATTATTTACGTATATGGGTGGTTCTGTGACAAACCTAGGGCGGGTGAGCCCAAGATAGCTCTCCAATTCACTGGGTAACGTAACAGAGGTAAATGTGAATGTTTCTCCTAATATATTTAGGGAATATACTGTGATGGGTATTCCAAAGTAACTCCCTATATAGTTGTGATAGTTACAATGTAAGTATGATATGGATGCCACATGTTACCTTTATGAATAATGATTTATATGTTTCTTTCATAAATCTTATGATTTCATGAGGTAAGTAAAAGAGTTCATTTTTTTAATGTATTTATAAACAAATGTTTTCATTCTTTTTTTTTTTGTGACCCTTACTGATCTTTTTAGGCTCATCCCAAGTTTTGAAATGTTTTCACAAGACCTAAAGATGAATAAGGTCAAGGATAGGATCAAGGAAAAGTCATGCTATCTAAAACATAGAACTAGATATGACCCTTATTTTAAGAGTTTTTATTTTATGAAAAAAATGGAAACTATATAGATATGTCTACCTTGTAATATTTTTAGATGTAATAGTTATGTCTTAATTCTATAAAACTGTAAACTTGAAAAGATATTCACTGTGAATTATTCATTTAATTCAATATTATGTAATGTTTAAGGCTGGGTCCTTATAATATCACTTGTATAACCCCATATAAATTTTTTTTTAGTAAAATGATATGTTTGTGTTATATTTTTCTTAACATTAAATTAACTCTTATAAAATGTCATTTTCACTTCAGAGTGGCTCCTTTGGGTCCACAAATCGACCCAAGGATGCCTATGGTCAGAAATATCTAATAACATATAATTAGTATATACGTTAGGGTAGTTTAATATTTTTATAATATTTGTTTTTATCCTTAGTTGCCAAAGTTTTTCCTTTGTCCATGGTAAAAATAATAATTTCTGAACTTACTATTCATAATGTCAAAAAATAAAAGGTACCTATTTAAAAAATTTGTAACTATTAATTCCAAATATAGAATTCCTTTCTCCAAATTCAAAAAATATAATTTTCATAAATTAATTTAAAATTAATACATGTTGTCAAAACCAAAAAGCGTGTTTTTAAGAAGTACAAACTATGAAAAGATTGATATGTTTTTATGTCCAATTTCAATGTAAATTACATATAATGACCAAATTTGGATTAAATAATAAAACTATAATCCAATTAAATATTAAAATCAATTAGAATAACAATATAACAATATTAAAAATTAAATGAAAAGGCAGTTTTGACATAAAATGCAGTATTTTTCACTATTCATTATAATATGAATTTTATCAAAAAATTACTAAAAAATTGTCCAAAGTAAATTTTCATATTATTATTATAAATAAGAAGTTTATTTTATAACATAGAACACATAAAGGTGTCAAAATTATATATAAAAATGTTTTTCCATCAAAAGGTGGTAAAATGACCTTTTAAAAATATTAGTGTATTGCATCCTTAAAATCAGATTCACTCTTATTTTAAGCCTCTAAAATTTATTGGATAAATTTAAAGATATTTAAAAACATTTATAATCATATTATAGTCAATTCGGTACATTTCCACCAATACAACGGCTAGGAATTTACTACCAATTAAAATATTATTATTATTATATTATTTTTCGTTATAACTCATAGATTTGTGAAACATTAGATTTCAAAGAAAATAGTTGTTTCATGTTGAATACACTATCAAAAAGAACCCCCCTTATTGTAGAAGTAAGATCTTATTCATAAATATTAATAGAAATGACAAAATCATTATTCTATTAAAACCTAGGTCATTACACTCAAGCTCAACACTCTTGCCTCATAATCGGATGACACTACCTTATCAATCACCCCCACCTAGGCAAGACATTATAGCTCTAGCCACTAATAAAGGCACAAATCCTGGAGTTTATTTCTATATGGTATATTCATATTTTAATCATTTAATGAGGTTTAGGTTCCAATTTATTTCTATACTGCCTTAGGTTATGGGATCCAAAAGTTTCTAGAATAAAGGTGGTCGGGGGAGGCTAATCTCATTAATCTCCCTAACTACTACCATTATCACTGGTTCCTTGGAAAAACCATCAAGAAGTATCATATATTCAGGGAATATATCCAAGAATAGATTGATAACAATTTGGTCAAATTGAATCCTGATCTGATGCAGGTGGTGTGCGTTTCTTTAGTACCCACCATCGATAGTGAAGGTGAATAACAACAGGTCTCTAGCTGCAGGTCTCATAAATATGATGATTTGTTAGCCAGGAGAGATTTCTCTCATTCCCATGGTTTCATTTGTGTCTGTGTGCATTGTCCCGAGCCTCATGAGGTTGTTGCGTGTCCTCCCGCTGACACATCTGCATCCACATATCATCCTCTCACATCTGAGAAAAGTATACACTAATAGTGCAAGTGGAAGTGGAGTCCCCCACCAGTGTCAAATCCATCTCACACTCTTAGAGGCTTCATGCCCCCATAGATGGAATTTTCCACTTGAATTCATCGGGTCTGGGGGGATTCCTCATGTGATGATTCATAATATGTCTCAGTAAACACATTCAAACTGGTGGACACATACATGGTTCCCAGCAACAATGAATGTCAGGTAGGGCCTTATAATGTTCTCGATCTATGCCATTTTTGATGATTTTGTGGACTTGTGAACTATCAGAATGATCATGCCTTCACTTCCATTCATGTCGTTCATGCTACCAAGACTAGAGTTAATTCTCCTCATAGATCTCATCATACACAATCCTCTTATCCCATCTCATCAGGTTCACTACCACCATTATTCATACTACTCTACTAGGATGATCTATCGTGACCACGTCTTGATCAGCCACGTCCAGTTGTGGCTAGACCACAGTCATCTGATAGTCATTCTGTAATTTTTTGTGTTTCATCTAGTGAGAAATGTGACATTCCCATCACCATGTAGAATCAACTGGATCAACCAACATTTCCCATCAGTCCTCCTACCGAAGAGAAACCATTTATTTGTAGAAATGCATGTCACACACATAAGTATGATGTTATTAATAATTGTTCCAAAATTACCTTAATGATCTTGACCCTTGAGACCCTTTACTTTTCCAGAGATATGTGTGATTCCCTCACATAGGCTCTGAAAATCCCCATCCAGTTTGAAACAGTGGTAGTGGCTACAGATGCCTTCCATGCTGAGGATGTCCAGCAAATAGAATGCCAAGATGACATCTTGTTCATAGGGGAAGATGAAGGAACTCATGTACAGAAGAACATCAACCCATTGTGAATCACATCTATACTAAACTGAATCAATGTCCACTTCTGTCTCATTGACATAGGTTCCAGAATAAATCTCATCCCAACCTAAACAATTTGTAAGCTAGGAATTTCTGAAGCAGATATTAGTCTCTATAACATAAAAATTCAGGGTTATGAAAGGAAGTAGCAGAGGATGTGTGAAAAGATTCACCAGAACTTCTAATTTAGTGGCCTGTTCTCCAACACAGAATTCATGGTTGTCTCATTGGACACCACCTATAATGAATTGATTGGTAGTCCTAGGATCAATCTACATTTATCTTTTCCCTCCTCCTATCACCAATTCCTCAAGTAGTCATTAATGGTCCATTGGGAGTGCTCCAAGGTTATGCATATCATTATGGTACTTGTGAACCACACAACCTAGTTGCTGACTATTACAAGAGAAAGAAAAAATAGTCTTTGACCAATGATATTGAGCACGCATATACTATAGTTCATCCCTAGATGGAACTGGATGATGCCTTTATACTCATGATTTACTAATTGGAGGCTGAAACCCCAGACTAGGGACATTATTTATTCATCTCTGAGATGTGGGGAATATACATTAAAAGGAATAAAGAATGTCAAAATATTACCTAATACTCTCATACAAGAAAGTATAGAGTATTAACATAGCCTCTTACCCCTATTATGTATTGATACATTCAACCTATGTCCATAGAAGTACATCACACATTCTTATTTAACCGAGTCTGGATACATCAGAAAAGACTAATATTCCACCACAACTTTGACATTATAAAGTGTGGGACCCACAGTTGATGTCCTGGTGGAATTAGATCAACAACATTTAGTCCACAGTTTTAAAGGTGCAAAACATTCTAGGTAATATTTTCACCACTTCTCAAGTCAACACTAGCATTCCGTTAAGATCTGTTAACTCAAGATGATTTCCTCATATTGATTATCCATTTTCCTTCAGCGATGATGATGATTAAAAATATTCTCCTCCCATTTTGAATAGGGTGTTTCCACCACCATCTATGATTTGGTATAGGTGAATCTCAGCACTGAGGTATACCTAAGGCTAACACTGATAATCACAACTATGGTTGTAGAGGAACATCAATAGTACATGGATTTCTTGAAGTAGCATCGTGATGTATTTTTCGGTAGTTATGATGGGATTCTAGGACTGGATTCCCTGATTTATATTCACCACATTATTCTCATAGAAAGTAATCATAGCTTCAAGCAACCTCCGAGGAAGATGCATATGTCTCATGTTTCCATCGTTGACACTGAAGTTGATATGTTCATTAAAGACAACTTCATCATGAAATTCTAGTAAACCAGAAATTTTTCCTACATCATTCCTATTAGGATGTAATATAGATAGATAATTGTATATATTGAAATTTAATATCTCAATAGTCTTTATCCAAAGTAATATTTTTCACTTCTAGTGACATAGTTGTTGATCAATTCCACTACTAGATTGTATGCCTTATCCTTCATGGATGGGTATATTGGGTATAATCTAGATGGCCCCAAAGATGAATATTCCACTACCTTTAGGGATCCACAGGGGACATTATACTATTAGGTAATTCCATTCGGTTTGAAAAATACAGGAGATACCTATCAGGGTGCAATTCACCACATATTCAAGTCGATCATTGGGATGTTAGTGGAATGATATGTGAATTATTCAGTGGTCAACTCCTTCCGATGCCAGGAAAATCACAAAGATCTTTGGAATTTTTTCATCTTATTCCACTCCCTCCATTTGAAGATGTACCCCAGGAAGTGTTCCTTTAGGGTTACCTTTGGAGTGTTTCTCATCTTTGTCGTCAGATTTAGAGGCATTGAGATTGACTCAGAGAAGATCAAGGCTATCAGTTAGATGTCTCCTTTGAGAAACTATCATGATCTCTAAGAATTCCAATGCAACATAGAATATAAATGGAGATTCATCAAAAATATGGCTGGAATGTTTATTTCATTTTCTAAACTCGTGAATAAATGTTCCATTATCAAGTGAATGGAGAGTACCAAACCACTTTTTGAGAAATCAAGTAGAATATTTCCCAACATCTGGTTCTGATGCCTCTTATCTCTAGAAATCCTCTAGTCCATTATGTGACCACCCTAGAATGATACCTTGAAATTCTTATCTCCCATATGAATAATTAAGGGAAAAATAACAATTTTTACTATATCATTCCCATGATCCTCGATATAGATACTAGATATTCTTCCATCGAGAAGAGTTGGCTCATGCTAGATTTTTCTGTGTAGAATTAACTACATTATCTGCAGCGTCATGAGATAAATCTTGTATCATGTGTGGATATTCTAAATTACATTATGAACCACCCTATATTGACAGTCCATCTAGTATATTTTTTTGTGATCCTTCAGTAGTTCGACATTAGGTTCATTCCATAGAAGGCCATTAAGGGTCAGTTATTTGAACTCTTTTGTCCACCCATCTAGCCCTCTAAGATCATTCCCTAGATCCTGATTTTCTATATGAGAACATTATTTCAATGGATCAATCTATTCCATGTTGGTAGTTTCATTTTTATAGTGGCTTCTAATGGCCATCAATTTGGATACTCAATGATCCCCAACTCAATAGAGTAGGCATGATATTTTTCTTCATCACACTTGCATAGGTTGTCTTTCCCTATTCATTCTTGTTGTCATAAGTATTCACCAATAAAGAGGTTGAGTATTAGGATCTCACCACTATTCTCTAGTTGTATCTTGATTTTTATGTTCCCCAACTATATATTAAGGGGAACTCGGAGATAGACATCAAGAAAATCAAAGGTGAATATATCTCCAAGAAGCTAGAGCTTGTACTCTATCCAAAGCATATTCTCCAGCTAATTACCCAGTTCCCTTGTCAACCAGAGGTCAATCATGTTCTTTAGTAATGGAATGGTGAAATTAATGCCCTATTTTGTTAACCTACATCCCTCATAAAGGATGACCTGGAAAATCTGTTCATTTATGCGGCACATCGTAGGGTCATCATGCCCGTCTACCTGGATGATGATGTCAACCAGTAGGTAAGCCACCATACAACTGATTATTCCACATTGTGACCTCCAAAACCCTATGTATATGAAGAAACATCGAATTGGATGACTCCTGTAATTAATTATCTATAGTATGGAAGTCTATTTATATATAGATCTGAGATCGAGAAAATCCTCCAGCACGTAGTGTAGTTTACTCCCAAGAGCTATCCATCACTTGACAAAATCCTTTAAAAGTATTTATTTGATGGAATTATCCTTTGTTCTATTTAGGGATGTTAGATTCCCAATGTTATGCAAGAATTTCATGCCAGATCCTGTGGATCCAATCAACCAGGGTCACGACTCTCCCACCAGATTCGAAGTTTGGGATACTTTTGGTCCTCCATGGTGTATGACTGTATCAAGTTCACAGATCATTTCCATGAATGTCAAACCCATGCTAGTTTTGTTTATCCTCAATCATATACCCTCCATTACACCATGTATTCTTGTCCCTCTATTGTCTAGCGACTCGATGTAGCGGGACTATATCCACCAGGGAAAGCTCGCCAGTGATGTTTCATTCTGAATGTGATAGATTTTTTTCCAAGTTGGTAGAGGAGATTCTTCATAAGGAAGTTAAGTCTCATTCTATTGTTGATTTTTTGATCTCTAGTATTTTCCATCAATTCTAAGTACCTCATTTTTTTCTCGCTGATAACAATATGAACTTTTTATCATTTTTGCTGAATAAATTGTACACCAAGTACAACATCTGGTCTATCCACACTTCTAACAATAATGCATTGGAAAATGGATAGATCAAGGGGTTCATCAAGACACTATAACATTCTACATAAAATAGTTTTCCAATAAAAAAGGGTTAGGCGGAAGACCTCCACAATTCTCTCTGGTCATATCAAACTACAACTATAAATTCCACCCATGTGACACCATATCCTCTTATGTACAGAACAAAGGTGGTCCTACCCATTTAGATTTAGTTTCCATCACTCCATACAGCTGTATACAATCAAAAAACATAAGACAGAGAAGAACAAGTTTTTTAGCTAAACTGGAGGCCCTCAATGAGAACAGGACCCAAGACTTGCACAATCTGGAGAGGCACCAAAACAAGATTGGTATAGCTCTCAATGAGAAATTTTGCATTCCCTCCTTCCTCCAAGGGGATATTGAATTGTCTCTAAGGATGATGATGGTACCTGGTAGGATGCCACCAAATTTCGAGGCCAAATGTGAAGGGTCATACATCATTCATAGGATTTCCCCTAATAGTACATACTCTTTGGCCACCATGGATGGAGGGTGAGTCACAATTCCCACTAATGCCATCTTCTTCAAAAACTACATCCCATGAGTGGATTTATCTTGTCCAGTGTGATGTTAAAATGATGTTACATCTCCCATGATGAAAAATTGAACATGTTCCATTCTCCATGACTTTAAACTAAGATCCCTTTAATCCATCATAACATTAAACTACACAACATCATCCTGCATGATGAGAGACTACACAGTCATTGTACGATCCACTCTCTATAATACTAAACTATGATCTCTTTCATTCTTCCTGCATGATGTTATACTCCAAGGAATTCAAGAACTATCTATTTCATGATTTCCATGATTATGGGATACATTTAAATGGATATAAATTTCATCTATAACCAAATCTCTTATTCATGTTTTCATATCTATGGACCGAGTTATTCCTCTAGAGTGTGTGGTATGGTGTTGAGACCTCCTTAGTCCTCATTCATGTTGGTTCGCTTCATAAAACCATACTAAACACCCCTATGTTGGCTTCTCTACATCATGCTCCAAGTTCTATGACCATAAAATAAGATTTTTTCATCAAGAATCATGATGTTACATTATTCTACCTCATTACACATGATGTTAAACTATTGCATCCAATCTACAATACATTAAACAACATAGAAATTATGGTCCACTATCCACGAACGTAAAAGGAAAGTTCTCATTTCACAACATGATGCTAAAATACAATAATTATCCAATAATTCACATATGATAATTACATTTTAATGGAATTAAATGTTTAATTTGGATAATATGGGCTTGAGTTAGTGGATTTTAATTTTGAACATCCAATCTCATCATTTGTGCACTTCATGCCTAATGTACACCAATTTAGGCCCAATGATTCATCTTATCTTAAAAAATTTAAGTATCCATATTTTAATTTGATATTTTGGTAAATGGATATAAACTTAAATATGAACATTTTTCATTCAGGGATCAGTGGAGTACTCATAAATGAGGATGGTGATATTTGGCGATGAAAGGAAACAATTCTAAAGAACGTGGATTGGACACCAGCCCACTGATGAGAATGTGGGGCCCACAATATAGACCCAATGAAGCACTAATTTAGGGGGTTGATATATCACATATATAGGAACATATAACTCTTCATAACCCAGTGAAAATTCGGCCTCCATTATGGTTATTAATGTTGACCAAGCACATGAGCCTTGGCCCAGTTGGCAAGGACTCCTTAAGTGCATCCAAAAGACCAGGGATCAAAACCAGGAGGAGGCAAGATTTCCGGGTTACTGTAGCAGTTACTGTAGCAGTTACTGTGCAGGTACTGTTTGGCACTGTAGCAGCCGGGAATATGCCCCCGTTTGGGCTTTCGGGCCACCGATTTGGCCCATGAGCCCTGAAAGGCCTTCGGGCCACCCAGACCTTCGGGTCAGTAAGGCCTTTGGGCCACCTCAAGGCCTTCGGGCCACATGAATGCAATCCCCAGACACACTACAAGAAAGGAGCACCCCCAGATGAGGATTCAGAGCAGGTGCACTCACCAGAGCAGAGCCAAATGGATTGTCAGAAAGAGAGGGTATGGCTATGCCATCGGGACTTGCCTGTGCTTGCACGTGGATGCCTAGCCAGATGGTCATGCAAAGGTGGGGAGCTACTATCAAGACGCAGATGCTTGGGAGGGGCAGTTCCTTGTAGATAGTCTAGTTGAAATCTCTAAAGACCTTCAGGGTCATGTAATCTCCTTAGCCTACGGGCCTTGTAATTCCTCTAAGGCCTACGGGCCATGTAATGCTTTCGCCTTCGGGCCTTGTAAGGGTTCCACCTCACCCCTTGAACGGTGGATTATCAAAAATCAATAAAAAATGAAGGCCTTCGGGCCATTGGAGGTTAATGTTGACCAATCTAGAGATAAAATTCCAGGCCAGATTCTGCGGCCCAGAAAAACAGCCCACCAATGTAATCATATCTCATAAACCATAAATTATTTTTGGATGAAAAATTACATAATGTAGGGGGACCATTAACATTTTCTCCATGAATAAACATATAATGTAGTTTTTTATGTTTTTAACCCTATATAATGTTCTTGGAACCCTAATATTATCGATATATAGGGATTTTTGATAAAATGGGTTTTCACCAAATTGTAGGGACTTTGGTTATGGAATTACCAAAAAAAAGTCATGAGGATTTAAGAAAACACCCCATGTATTCATCCTCTTAGGCATAGATAAATGTTTTAATATATATTCCATGTAATTGGGGAATATTCTAGGTAGTGGTGCATGGACATGTTGCCTTGTACCTATGTTGATGAGGTTTTTGTGACTAAAAACTATGTACTCTGATTACACACCATGCAGTGGGATATGTTCATGGGGTTGATAACATTATTAGACACGATATATTTTGAGAAAATGATCATGTTATAGTATATGATATGAGAGTAAGTGTTTCATGGCCATGTATTAGTCCTTTTCCAGATCACATTTGTTCCGTGTTAATGTAGTAGTACATGAACAAACCTGGGGTATACCTAGATCTTGTAGATTTATATGGTCATGGTATAGGTTTTGGAGAACATTTCATGCACTCAGGGTGCATTCCATGAACTATACCCTGGTCTCTATTTTGATAGTTTTTGGTATTTTTTGTCCCATAAATAAAATTTGACATAAGAGGGGTCCATTTTATAATTTTTTGTATAGAACATTAATGTGGTACCCTTAGGATGATTGAGGACATTGATGATGATTTTTAATGAGATTAATACCTAATGGAGAAGTTAACCTCAAAAAAATAATCCTATGGTCTCTTGAGAGTGAGACAAGGGATGAAAACTAAATGAGGTTCATGAGAATGGTAAAAGTATATGGAAAGGGATCACTATGTACCTAGACTCATGTAGCTTCAAACAGTCCCAAACTAGTGGGAATAAGTAGTGTCTCTATGAGTTGGAAAGGTCTAGTGTTTATGAAAAACTTATGTGATGAATAAAAGGGATAGTCTTCAAGATATATCAATTGTTTGAATTTACTTTTTGGCATGTGAGTACATTCGTTGTTAGGGATTTATTGTGTTATGTTCTAAAATGAGATACATGGATTGCAAGCGAGTGATAGTTGTCACCAAGGAATCTACGAAAAATAACAATAATCATGTTTTAAAAAAGAGGATCTTAATTAATATTCCTCTTCTTTCAAACCATTTTTAGTTTGTCGGGAGTAATTACACCACTAATGAGATAACCTAGTGGGACCATAGTGGATTCCCATTCTTGACAATCACAAAGGTCGTTTGTGGTTCTCAAGATTGAGATAATTGATTCATTCACCATAGAACCTTGGTTATATTGTGAAGCAAGGAGGCCATAATGGATGATGATGGTCTTGTTTCTGGTCAGACCATTGTGTTTACATATTTATATGTATCGTGGTTTATTCTTGATGGGGAAATAGGATGTTATATATTTGGAAAATTATATTGGGGTAGTTTTACATATCATACAAAATGATTGATGTTTTATTGATCGATACAATGGATATTGTAAAATTTACCCCATTGGTTGATCCCACATGTCATAGAGATGTGAAGTTTACCCTAGTTTAGTAGACCCATGTGTCAAGGGGGTGGGTTTATTTACCTTATAGTCTTGTGATATATGGTGATTGTTTGAGGCCATAGGTATGAGTATATTTCTATGGGTTTATCTCAACCAATGTGTCATGGGAATGGGTATATTTAACCTATTGGCCTCTTCCCATTGGTTATTGATCTCTGATATGATCATTGGTATATTTCCCTTGGTATGGAAAATCCCATATTCCATATGAAGGGGTATATTTAGCCCATTATCTTTTTCTATTAGAGTGAGCTAGGTATTTGAATACCCCTCAATGTATACGATGTTAGGGGATCACCTAGGTTTTCTTGGGGATCAACCAAAGGTCTAATAGTTCAGAAAATTCATCATTACAGGATCATATAGTCACTAAAACATGAAAAAGAATGAATTTTCAATTGATAAATAAATCCTAAAGATCAATGGTGGATATATTCTAGTTTATTTTTACTATGTATCTTCTACACAAGTCTTTTTACATGGAAATTCACTAATAAAAGAAAGTCGTATGTATCATATTTGGGTGGTTTAGTGAGATTAATTTTTCACCACCTTGTAAATTCACCTCAGTGTGTGTTGATATTTCAGGTACATAATTGTTGATTATATGTTCACAATAGACAGGGATAAAATGCATCTTTTCATAGTATAATGGAGCATCTTTTTTGGAGACTTATAATTAGTCTACAATATATTGACATAGTATTAGAGACTATATATATGGTATGGATTGGAGTAAAATGTAGATCCTAACTTATTCCCTTTCATTTTACTTATCTTTTATATAGGATCAACCAATGGGTGATTTGTGTTTTATATTTGGCATGTTTTTTCGGGAATTTACTATATTTATTATTCTCCGAATGGCCCAAAGGAATTATTTTTTATTTAATTATGGATAATCCCCCTTTTAAGTTTTTAAGGGAAACCCTATCATGACCCCTAGGCCCAAGGCACAAGGCCTGACACGACCTGAATGCCCAGAGGCATACTATTCCCATTACGTGACCTTTAGGCCAAAACAACTAGAATTGTACCTCCCCACCATCTGCATCATTGATAGCAGGGCTACCCACCTTGGATTGAAAATCAACTAGCATTGGCCAGTACAAAGAGGCATGGTTCCTGGTTCCTAAGGCAGTTTCCATACCCTCTCATTCTTGCAATCTGATTAGCTCTGCTTCTGGTTACTGCTACCATTTTTTCCCTGATCCTATTTATGGGCCTGCTATGTGTTAACTGGCTACATCATGGCCTCATTGGCATAATGTTCCAGAGGCCCGAAGGCCTTTGATTACCAGAAGGGCCGAAGACCTGTAGGCCCAAACTAGTGTCTCAAAGGCCCAAATTAGGTGAATAGTTTTGGCTACTACAGTACCTGACATTGCCTACTACATTTCCTTCTATAGTATTACTATAGTACTGCTATATTATCCCCAAAATTCACCTCCACCCTGTTTTGAACCTGGGTCTCTTGGATGCTAAGCAGGAGCCCTTACCACTTAGGTACGAGCTCATTGGCATATTTATTATTATTATTATATCATGTTCTATTAATTTTTTCACTATGTATACTCTCATTATTATAATCCTAGAATATTTATATTATTATTTATCATTCTAATATGGAGGTATATTCTCCTCACCGTAAAATGTTAGAAATCTCTACTAGTAGATAACCATTGGAATATGTTGAAGCACAATAGATTTTATATGGAAAACATGACATTTTAGTATTTAAAGTGATATTGTTAGGGACATTAACAAGTCATAACAATTCATTTTTCATTTTTTCTAAGAATTTATTTTTAGGTAGAGCAATAAGTTATTAATGTGAAGTGGATTTTCATTGATAATGGTATAGCATTCCAGGAACACCGGTTCCATTAATAAGCCTATGTTACTGGGGTTGATATTTTAATTTTGGTTTGAAATGTTATAGTTGTGTATGGTTATCACATTGAGAGATGAATTTGAGGATATAATTTCTAAAACTGCTATATATTTATGGATCACCTCCAATTTCAGTGATGCCAGTGTATGGATTATGAACCTTTTTGTATTTATTTGATAGGAATCTCATGTATATTATATGTACAAAGGATTGATATAACATATATGGATTCTATGATGAGTTTTTTTTACTAAAAATTGAGTCTATGTTGTTTTATGTTTCAATAAAATTTTACAAATCATTATATCATATAATTACATGGTGGAATAATTCACTAGTATGCTGAGTTATATGAATATTTTCTTCTAATGATAAGTCACATGGTTCTAGAATGAGATAATTTATAGTGTGGATGAAGAATCAATCCTCATACCAAGGAGGAATAGTGACCCAGGTGGGTTAATGGTTGGAATATGGGGAATAATTGTTTGAAACATCATGGTTTTTGTTTTGGAATAACTATATTAGTGTTTCTAGAAAAAAAAAATTAGGGGATTCCCTCATAGAATGGAGTTACATTTTTAATAGAAAACCTATGGTGCCAGTTTTGAAAAAAAATAATCTAGGGTGATTTTTTTCTACCATTGACTAGTTAGAAATGGTCTACTATTGAATATTTTTGGAGAATCTCAAAGAGGATGGGTGTCCTAGTTATGGGAAGTATTCAATGTGTGATTTCATTGGTTTTGTGAAATTGTGTGTGGTTGTTTCATCTTGTCAATGAATTGATAAACTGATAAGGGATATTTAATGATTCCCCTAGGGTTGTAAACTCATGATACATGTCTATAAAGGCTATTTATGTGACCTAGATACTATTAGTTTCAAATAAAACCATTAGTTGTTCAGGGGTCTATGTTTTTTTTAAGAAACCCTCAATAGTGTTTAAATTGTCATATTGTTTTTTTATTGATATATATATATATATGTTGGAACATTTTTTAATGATACTAATGAAATGTTGGTTCTTGGTTATTTAATTTGTTTATCACTATGTTTTTCTTTTTATTTTTTTATTGAGAGTAGTTGTGTTGATATTGACTGTTTTTTTGAATAAACCTATTAAAAATTGGGTGTTATTTTAGAAAGTACAATTAGAGAATGGGAGGATTCTTGTGACTGGAAGGATTTATATTGAGATCTAAACATTTGTATAATGTTTAAACACTATAAATAGTGGTTGAAAACTGAGAGTTCAAGGTGAAACTTTTTACATAGAGACCATGGGATGGATAATGGTATAAATGAGGTTCCTCGTTTTGAAGATTAGTTAAAAAGGATATCTTAGTGTGTTGTGACTGAAATGTCATAGAACACGGTAATTTTTTCTTTCATGTTGTCTGGCTAAAAAAATGTAACTATAGTGGTGTGATATCATATTTTGATATTTCACACTATTTTTACCCATGTGAGATATGAAATGTATGTTCTAGTTACAAATAGTACAATTTAAATCATTAATCTGTGAGTGACCCTGTGTGATTTGAGGACTTATGGAATCAAAAAATATATCATGATCATGGTTTCCTTGGGTTTTTATGAAATGATTCATGTCCCTATTATGTAGATGGGACATTGATTATGGATCATTTGTAGAGGCCCAAATTGATCTATCCCACTCTTGGCTATGTTTTTCTAGGAAGGCAAGCCTAGATCGGGAGGAGAAACACACATATAGTAATGTAACATGATGATTGAATTCTCAAGTGATGGTGTAAGGTAATACATAAGTTAGAGAGTATACCATTGGTCGTTCTGGGTGTTTACCATCATTATGAGTGTAAATTTGATGATTTTATATTCTCCATTGCTAGAAAGCTGGATTATGGTGTGTTTTAGTGTTACACATTGGCTATCAAGAATGGGATCGTTTGGCTACTCAAGTTATTTTATTTTAGGATTTTCATGGAATGGGATGTGGTGTTGGAAATTTTTTTACACTGATATAAAGGAAAATACTTGGGATAATTTAATTCAAGATTGTGGATATGTTAGGTGATTAGGCTATACTAGTGTGATGTAGAAAGATGATAGTATTTAGGCTATGTTCCATTGGATAATTTTCCTTTTTTTAATGTAAGGCCATCTGATGTTAGACACAAGGTTATGGGATGAGTTACCTCTAGTATATGAGTTTTTTTCCAATAAGCATGATGTGACGTAGAATCCCAAGAGGTATTCTTATACAAATGTTTCAACCTATAAGATCACAATAATGATTCCTCCATATTGAAACGATATTAAGGACCCCTATAGGGATTCCTCTACTTAAAAGATGATGTATAGGGACCCTATGATTTATCTTTATAGATTGGCCCTGATCATATTCATGCAGTTATTTGTAGTCACAATTGTTTGCGTCACCTTAGAACCCAAGTCATTTTTTCAAATGAGGGTGCCATTATGAAGGATATGGGTTAGGAATAAGGTTGACCACTTTTTTTATTTTGTTCTGAAGTATAGTTTACATCAGACATGATTTTTCTGCTTTATGGTTTTGGTACATGCCTATGATGTGGTTTTTTATCAGACATTGTATGATGTATGTTTTATTTTTTTGTTCCATGGGGATGTGTATATTTCCACAATTGGTTGGATCATGTGTCACATGTTTTGGTTTATTTCCACATGTAAGGATAATAATATCTCTCAGGGGGTTGGGTATATTTCTCATTTTGGCATCTTTTCTACAGTAATACATTCAAGCCCTGATGATGTGTATATTTCCATTATTTTGGATGATCTTTTATGTCATGGGGAAGGGTATATTTCTCACATTTGATAGTCTTCTATGGTGATTTATTAGAATCAAGGGAATGGATTTGAAGATAAGTGGGGATGGAATTATAATGAAATTGTCATATGTAAATTAGTTATGTTTCCGTATAATTTCAAACCTTATCATTTTTATTAACCCTAAGTAAACCTATTTTAATTTTAACAATGGTAAAACAATTAGTAGTAAATGATGTTTTTTTCATATAAATGATAAATGGGACCATAAATGTAAAAATGATTATATTTTAGACAATATAATAACAAAAATATATAATTCAAATTCTTTGTGAATTTAAAATAAGTTAAAAAATATTTTGTGAAAATATAGTTGTTGAAAATTTTAGAAATATTCATTTATTTTGATTTGATTTACATAAAACCAAAGTGGAATTATAATAAAATTATATACTACCTTGAATATATTTCATATAGATAAAAAAAATTAGTTAGTCACATTATCTCATTCATGTTTTATAACATTTAATAATTTTATAATCATCTATTATATATTTTTGTTAACTGAAAAAATTCTACATCAATGTTGCATAAGAAATTATTGCCACTATATATTTAATAAAAAATATAATTGTATATAATAGAAATAATTTTAGTAAGATCAATAATAAAATTATATTCTTTCATAAAATATATAATTAATTTTTTGGAAACATATGACATATTTAAAATAAAGAAAGTGATATTTTTTATGATTATATGTAATATATAATATATAACTAATTTACATGTAAATGTTTCCATTAAAAAAATAAGATTATAATTTAATGTGTCATAGATCTAATTAAATTTATCCAACAAAAAATAGGAACAAAAATTATATCCTTATCGGTTATTTTTAATATAGATTGGCCCAATTTACCCTTCACTAAGGAGGTAAATTTTACAACAGTTACAATTCAAATAGAATTAAAATAAATGGGGCATAATTTCAAAACATGAACATCCAAATACTTAAAATTTTATTCATATTTTTAAATCAATATAAATATATTTCATAAATTAATTTTAATATGAAGGTGAAAAATATAGAAAAAAAAACATTATAGAAAAAACATACATTTTAGGTATAAAAATATGTTTATTCTTATACACTAAAATAAATGTATTTAATTTTTTGATTAAAAAAATGTTAAAAAAATATATACATTTCATTTACATCATTATACAATAAGTATTAACTTATTTTATTTATATAAAAATACATTTCTCACATAAATGTTGTTCTCAGAAAAAACCACATTAATTATGAAATGATTTTTGTTTTTAATTCTAATCAAATGATAAATAACTACTTAAATTTATAAATCATAAGAACATATATTTTTCTTAATTTGGTTTTCACTATTCATACCCACAGATCAAGCAGCTAATAAATAAAATACACATAAAATTTTAAAAATATCGAGATGTTCATTGAAACTCGTTATTGCATGTAACAAAAGATATAAAAAATTATTATTATTTAATGATACATATTTCATAGAATATTTTGGTGTAACATACACCGTCATATTACATTATTTGGATTACCTTTGATGATGATTATTTATGGATATTTCTATGAAACCCAGTTCATTCCCATGGGGTAAAATATGTTTTGAAATCCTTTTATTTTACATAGTTTATACTATGAATAACTGATGAAATATTTATGAAACCCATTTCCTTATCATTAGTTATAATATGATAAATCTTTTATGATCTTATAGAACACATATATATGAATTTCATTATGTGATGAGTGGGTCTAAAATTGAATATTCCCTAATATATTGGGTAAATATAGATATCTAATGACAAATTAATGAGTTGAATGATGATTGACCATATTTCAGTATGGTATTTCATCAAATATGAAACTCTTTAAAGAGAACCACAAATAAGGATATTGTGAAATATGGAGGGAACCCCATCCACTATTATTTTCTTAGATGTGAACCTACTCTATATTTGTACTTTTCTATGCTTATGTGTATCTAAAAAAATTGTCTTATTCTAATGTAATTCTCTCATGGATCATGTTCATAGTTTCCTTTTAGATTCATGGTTTATGAGCTTACAAGATTTAGGGCAGACTAAAGATTAGGATATAGGATATGTATTATGTGGTTTTCAAATGTTATTCCCATTTTATCATACCCTTATACTCATTTTATGTTTATATAATCATTTAAATATCCTTTATTTACCCTTACTAAGCATGATATCTCACCAATTCAAAATGTTCTTGTCCCAAGTTTATAAATGACGTTTCAAATATTATTTGTTTATTACGGAGGATATTTATGAATAAGTATGTGTGTGATAGTGTATTTTACTTCAAAACTAGTCATTTATGTTTTCATGCTTCAATTTATAGTAGATCAAAATGATTATTGAGTGTATAATAATTTTATTTGTATAATTATCATCTAAGAAGATGTAATATCTATTTGTGAATAGTAAAGATTGATATAGTTGTTATCAGAGCAGAGATTATTTACCATTGAAATATAGGATGATAAAAATTTAGTTTGAACTATATAATGCCAATTTTTTCCAAGTAACATCTTGGAGTGTCTCTTAAAATATTTTCATGACCTGGAACTAAGATTATAAGTGATTCTGATTCCTTAGGTGTTAATAATTATTGTTGATTTATATTAAATATATTTAATTCACATGCACAAATATTTCTTGAAAATTTTTAATATCATCTGAATGGTGGCCCAAATTAGAAATCCAAGGCCAAAATAAACTTCATAGAATGGGTTTTACCCTAGGTGTGGCATAACATTCTTCAGTATAGGGTGTTTGTGGATAATTCATCATGAGATAGGAAATAAATAAATTAAATTACTTTTACATAAACTATTCCCTATTTAATCAGTAGGGCACTTGAAAACATTTATATAAAAGTCTCTTGGTCATTATGATGACCAGGCTGGTTTTAAAGCCATTCAGTGGGGCACTTGATGTTTATTGTCATTCAGAAGGACATGGATTATTTCAGAGTTGGGATCGAACCCGTAGATGGGCTACCTACGTATCCTTTGTTTTGGAAAATGAATCAGAACCCACGTAGTTCAAGTAAGGGAGTATGATGTTTATGATTGATGGCTCAAAGAAGGATGTCATAATTACTTTTACTCTCTAAGCTCATGTGAGTCCTGCTCGGCGTGAGAAACAAGAGGTATTGGTAATAAAATAGACAATTGGGCCATGAAATATGTAATCATAAGAAATGGTTTGGGGATTATGTATGTATGACTGCCCAGATAAATGAAGATTAGGATTTACTTTAGGGAGAAAATCCAGGAACAGGGTAAATAAAGGTATATGTGCTTCATGGAGATTTGAATACTCTAATTTGGGACTTATTCCTGAAAAGGAAGCCCAAATTAGGAGAGGATTGATAATTGGGTTTTACTCCTGAGAAGGAATCCCAGATCAAATGTAAATTTGCACTGGTTAAAGATAAATTAATGGACTTGGGGCTTACTCTTGAAAAGGAAGACCAAAATTTATAACTGGGACTTATTCCTAAAAAGGAGGCCCAGGTTAGGGGACTTGGGGCTTACTCCTGAAAAGGAAGCCCAAAATTATGACTGGGACTTATTCCTGAAAAGGAGACCCAGGTTAAGGGATTATGACTGGGACTTATTCCTAAAAAAGGAGGCCCATGTTATGGATTCAGGATTGGGGCTTACTCCTGAGGAGGATGCCCAAGTTTGGAGGACTTAGGACTGGGGATTATTCCTAAAAAGAAGACCCAGGTTAAGGATTTAAAGGATGAGGTTGAATGAATGAAATCTCAATCTTTAGTGACATAAAGATATGTAAATCACTAGGTTTTGGGAGATATTCCACCGAATTCCTTTCAGATAAGGAAGTCAAATCAAGAAATCATGCCATAAATGGCTTTGAAGAGTGTCTTGAAGACTGAATCTTAAATAGGAAAGGAGTAATGGCTTAAGAGGGGTAAAATGGGCAAGATGGGAACCGAAAAAGGAAGGGGCACGCAAGTCTTGGAAGACGCGCAAGTACTGCGTGGATGCACAAGTATTTGTCGCATAGGTATACCTGCGCGACACATGGTGTACTTGCACGATGGTCAACCAGCATTGAAATACTTGAGAGACTCTTTATTAAATCCTTTAGAATACTCTTGAGGTTCTTCCAGAAAAGGGATGTGCAAGTTCTATCGAAGGAGTAAGGCGGCGCGCAAGTGTGGCCACCTCCTTAAGGGCTAGCCAATCAGGCGCGCATGTGATGATGAGTTTCAACACTTAGGATTTCCTCCCTCTCTTTATATCTTTCGTTCTAGGTAAGAAATTACCTTAGAAGTGTTCCAAAAGCTTTTAGAAAAGACTTGGGCGTCGGGAGCTTCAATCCGAGTTTCTGGAAAAAAGATCTCCCGAATGGGGGGCCCACGGGGTCTATTTATAGGTAGGAGAAGACCCCAGGCGGTTATCACTTAGGTCGCGCAAGTTACTTGCGTGCCAAAGTGCGTCGCGCAAGTCCACTTGCGCGGCATATGGGAAAATTTCTCATTGTTCATCCCTTTGTAGATTTTGGAAGTTTTCTTCAAAGTTCGAACCATTTTAATCTCAGATCTTCCCCTTTTCCAATCTTTAGATTCTTTGACGAAAGGTGCATCAACAAAAGTCCCCCCTCAGAGTTGGATCCGGAGAGAAATAGATGATTTGACTCTGAGTAAATCGAATATATCCAAAGGAATAATGGCGCGCAATTGTTCCAATGCGTAAAGGGCGGCGCACAAGTGTGCGTCGCGAAGGCCTTAAGCGCAATGGGTACGGCGCACAGATAGACTTCCTGGCCTATAAATACATGGCCTCACCTCCATACAAAGCATCTGGATTTTCGGACTTCAAACTTCTCGAGCACTCGTCGCGCAGGTCATCTAAGCCGCGCAAGTTGTTCTGTTTTCCAATATTTCCTTGATGGTGTTTTGCTGTCAAGGTATCTGGACTTGCACGGTTTATACTTGTGCGTCAAACACTAGTGCGGCACACGAACACTTCTGCGCCAATTTTTAGACTTGCGCGCCTTAATGCCTTATCCATTTTTTCAAATTTCTTCACAAATTTTGTGGAAAATTAATCCATTTATGAATTAATTTATTCAACTCTTGTGCATATTCAATGGTTCTTAAGGGAATTGGAATGGCTGATGAACTGTCTAGAAAGTGGATTGATGAAATGATGAACATCATTGGTCATGATTTCTACGATATCTGTGACAACCCTCTCCCCGATTTGGCTAAGTACATGAAGAAATAGCATCCTAATTTCCCACAGAGCATCTATCTGCCTCTGTGTGGTCATAGTCATCTGCAAGGAGTAAATGTTCCAAATGCAAAGAACTATACATTTGAAATGTAGCTGCACTACTACTCCTCTATTTCGGTTATGCTGTGCATTAAGAGCAACAACAATGGTATGAACTTTCAAGTTCTTCTTCCATGTCATTTCCTTGCAGATATGAAAATGGAAAACCCATGGGCTGAAATGTTTTCTGCTATCGGTTGGTGGAGAGAAGACAAACATGGCATTAATGAAATATCTGAAAAGAGTACTCTCTCCAAATGGATCTTTACTTCCAATGCTCCATTCTCAAATCCATGTATCCATCTTCCAAGTCTCTTTGGACAGAAACAGAGTCACTATTTGATCAGCAGAAAATTTTCTCAAACCGAACTCAAGAACATTCTTTTTCAATTGTTCCAAGAAGAGCTGGTATCATTGTGTCTCTTATTGTATCCAGTTGAATGAATGAATTCCAGGTGGTGCTGATGAAGCTCAGGGTGCCGTAAATCAAATGAAGAGTTATGTTGAAAGCCTCTTGTAATTCTTGAAAAAGAGAAGAGACTCCAGTCTGTGGATATCCTTCTAACTCTTGTGCATCAATGAAAAACACTTTCACCTTCACTTATTTTTACCTGCATCCTATTTTGCTATATGCTTTAGATTTTACCTAAGCCAATGGTCCTAGTAAGCATAGTTTTATTTTTACTAGGATTAATGTAAATAACCCTTCAAACTTCGAACCTTTTTAATTTTTCAATATTACCTAAATCATACAAAATGTATGTTCAGTGAGCTGGAACTTGACTTTTATTCAGAGTTCCTTTGTCTTTTGTGGGCAGTTTAATGTCATGCATGCCGGACATAAAGGGGATAATGTTTAAGGTCGAAATAGCTTTGACCGAAATGGATTAGAATTGACACAATTCCTTTAAAATTCATCTGAAAACACACTTCCATACTCAAGTATGAGGGAAAATATGTAAGCTATAACATAAGAATATTTGAATCTGAGGAACGATATGAAAAAGAGCTAAAAGTCATTAGAAGAAGTAGTTTCCAAGAATGAAGTTACCATTATTTGACAAACCCGTTAGGGGGTTGAATTATGTAGGGCCACCTAAGGGCATTGGATGCATAGTTAAATCAAATAGTATCTTTTGGAAAACAAGTCTATTATGTAGACTGTTTATGCAAGGCCACCTATGGGCACGTGCTACATAGTCAGGCAAAAAGAATTCTCAGAAATTTACTTTCCTAGTGCTAAAAGCCAGTGAAAGTTTATGGAGATTCAAATTTTCTAAAGTATAGAGTTTGCTGTATGGAAAGAGGTACTTGAATATGGAGAAGATATTTCCAGACAAGATTATCGAAGAACTGGATGAATATCACTCCTACGAAGGTCTGACCCAATCTTAGGGAAGAAGAATAAACCATAGACTTGAATACTTTCAGATCATGAAAAAGGATATGGGACAAATATGTTAAGGATGGATATTTTTTTTTTCGGATCCCTACATACTGTCATTTAAAACAAATAAGGGAAAAAGGGGCATTCTTCCCAAGAATGAAGTTACCATCATTTAACAAACCCGTTAGGGGGTTGACTTATGCAGGGCCACCTAAGGGCATTGGCTGCATAGTTAAATAAAATAGAATCTTTTGGCTAACAAATCTGTTATGTGGACTGTTTATGCAAGGCCACCTATGGGCATGTACTGCATAGTCAGGAAAAATAATTCTCAGAAGTTTGACATTTTTGTGACTAAATGTCATGAAAAGGGTTATGAAGATCTGAAAATATTTTAGGTTAGGATTATAACCCATAAAGATGGGTATTGTCCAATGTATATAGAGATACATAGGTCAATGATAACCATAATCATGTTGTGGCTGGGTCCTGAATTGAAATTTTGGACATCACTACGTATCTCATAAGAATGGGAATCAAGCCATACGTAGTTATTGAAATGCTGTTTAATGTTGTGCAGGACGAAAGTATGAGAGATCTTAGTTTTCGGTCATAGAGTTCGGACCATAATAATGAATACACAGTGTGTGTTTTTAGGAGGACTTTTCAGCCAAGGGACTGAAAGTGGAATTTGGGGTTTGGCCCAAAAAACTTGGGGCTGGATTCTAGGGATACTCGAACGTTCCTACGTATCCCATAAGGATGGGAATCAAACCTACGTAGTTCTAGAACTACCCTTTGTACAAATTTGGTTTGTACATGTGAAGGGTGAAACGGGACTTTAGTGCAATGATGGTTTAACCCGAGATAAAAAATTTAGGCATTACCATGTATGCATGTAGTCTTTTGAAATGAAACATGATTGAAAAATCAATGTAAATAATGGTTCCCTCTCAAATGAGGAAATCGAAGAGTATTGTAGTTTATTGTCGCACCAGACAAAAGTGTTGTATAGATTAACATCGTATAACAAGGACGAAAGTGAATCAAATGTAAAGATATTGATTCTAAGGGCGGTTTCACAAATCAACATTGTATGAGATGAAGGTGAACCGAAGTGAAGAGATTGTTTTTGGGCTTGAACCTTGGGAGGTTGCCTATGTACCCAGCCTGGAAGGCAAGGATCAATGTCCGTGTAGTTCAATTAAAGAATGAATTAATGATCATGTTGTTCTTGAGGACAACGACCTAAAAAATTGTTGTTGGGACTTATACATGGTTAGCGGCCCAAAGAGAGTATTACGGTTGAGGTTTTCTCTAAGCTCACGTGAGTCATACTCGTTGTGAGAAACAAGAGGTAACAACAACCTTAATGATGCATAGTTTAATGTCATGTAGGACATATAAAGGGACTATGCAGTTTATAGTCTTGCAGTTAGGACTATTGGTGTTGCACTGTTTAGTGTCATGTAGCAGGGACAAAATACAGTTTAATGTCATGTAGGACGTATCAATAAATTTTTGTACAGTTTAGCGTCATGTAGTTAGGACGATGGGGACAATATAGTTTAACGTCATGTTGGACAAAAAAGGGGGACTGCGCAGTTTAATGTCATGCGGTAAGGACAAAATAACACATCATTTACGTCATGTTGGACGCATTGGGGATTTTTTTCTACAATTTAGTGTCATGTTGGACAAAAGGGAGAATAGTTTAAGGTCATATACATGGACCATGGATGGTGTAGTTTAATGTCATGCTGGACATAAGTACAACTTAAGGTCTTACAGGACCTTTGATGATTATGTAGTTTAACGTCTTTCCGAACGTAAGGGACTTTCAAATAGTTTAGGGTCATATGCATGGACCATGGATGGTGCAGTTCAATGTAATACAGGACCATTGTGTAGTTTAAAGTCATACATGACTTTTTAGGGAACTTTTTCACAGTTTAACATCGTGTGGGACGAAGTTGCAGTTTAAGGTCATACTGGACCATTGCTGTATAATTTAACGCCATATAGCAAGGACGAACCGGTGCTACACAGTTTAGTGTCATGTTGCGGGGAAATTTTAGTGAATAGTTTAAGGTCATACTGGACAAAGGAGAAGTTTAAGGTCATACTGGACCATTGCTGTATAGTTTAACGTCATATAGAAAGGATGAACCGGTGCCGCACAGTTTAGTGTCATGTTGCGGGGACATTTTAGTGAATATTTTGTAGTTTATACAAAATATTACTTCAAAAATCTGGCATTCGTTGGAGTAGTAATGAGTTCTCCATCCATCGAGATTAATGAATCAGATCCATTGGAGTACACCCTATGTATTGAATAAGGTCCTTCCCATTTTGGCTCAAGCTTGAGATGTTTCTTTCCTGGTATCATTGGAGTTCTGAGAACTAATACCAATTCTCCCTGAATGAATGAACGAAGATGAACTTTTTTGTTAAAAACTCATGCTATTCGATTCTGATAGATTTCCAAGTGGTGGAAAGTACACAATCTTTTCTCATATAACTGTTCCAATTCATTCAATTTCTTTTGGGATTTCTCATCTGTAGATAACTGATCACAAATGGCTACTCTGAGTGAGGGAAATTGAAATTCAATTGGCAAGACTGCTCCTGTTCCATATACTAACGAATATGGAGTTGACCGCGTTGCATTTCGGGTGGTAGTCCAATAAGCCCATAAAGCATGAAAGAGTTTATCAGGCCATGACCTCTTATCTTTATCCACCATCTTTTGCAGTATATTTGAAAGAGTCTTGTTAAAGGCTTCTATTTGGCCATTGTCCACCGCATGATACTGAGATGAATGGTTGGATTTAATGTTGTATTCTTGATACAATTTCTTCACCTCAGAAGAACAGAAGTTGGTGCCGTTGTCCGTCAATATGGTATGAGGGACACCAAATCTAGTAATGATGTTAGACTTGATGAAGATAATAATGAATTTAGAACTGACTTCTTTGAGAGGTACTACCTCTTCCCATTTGGAAAAGAAATCAGTAGAAGTAAGAATGTACTTAAACTGCTTGGCCGTAGCTGAAGGGTAAGGTCCCACCACATCCATTACCCATGTGGAAAATGGCCACGAGTATTTAGCTGTATGAAGAAAATCTGGAGGTTGATGAATGAATTTGGAATGTACTTGACATGAATGACACTTCTTTGTGAAATTAACACAATCTTGTATCATTGAAGGCCAAAAGTATCCACGCCTTCGAATTTGATCAAACAATCTATGTCTAGATTGGTGGGCACCACAGACTCCTGCATGCACTTCTTTCATGACAGCCATTGTCTCTTCACCATCAATGCATCTGAAGAGAACTCCATCAAAACCACATTTGTAGAGAATTTTCTCTAGGTGGTTTGGGCTATCATAAAGAGTAAAATTGACCACACGTCGCCGGATTTGTTCTTTCTAGGATCTATCAGGTGGAAGTGTTCCATTTTGAAGGTATTCCCTGATAGGTGACATCCATCCTATAGTATGACCATACGGTTCAAGAATGGGACTAATTTCATTAATTTCTTCTGTTCTGGCTTGAACATAAGGTGAAATTTCACGACGGTGGGCAATACTGATGGTTTTCTCGTCCCGATTTGGATCTGCTAGAGTTGTGGCTATATTAGCCAGCGCATTAGATTGATCATTTTGTGATCTTGGGAAATAAGAAAATCTCAGTTCTGAAGGGAATTCCGCCATTAACTCTCTGATGTAATCATACAACGGGATTAATTCTTCTTTTCTGATGGCATAATCCCCATTGAATTGTTTGATTACCAGGACTGAATCACCTTTCACCATTAAGTTATTCACTTGTGCTTGAAGGGCTAACTCCAAGACTATGATAAGAACTTGGTATTCGGCTTCATTATTGGTACCACCTTCCCACAATAAAAAGGAATAAGGTAAAAATGCCTTATCTGGAGAAATGAGTACAATTCCTAAACCATCTTTGTTGAATTTAGGATTTTCTATTTTCTTCCCTATTGGACTTCTGGAAGCACCATCAAAATACATTTCCCATGTTTGAGGACTCTCTTGAATAGAGAAAACATCCTCATCAGGGAGTTCAATATCTGAAGACGTGTCTTCCACTGAAGGATATTCAGCCAGGAAATCAGCCAGATCTTGGCCCTTTATTGCCTTTTGAGATACATACTAAATGTCGAACTGCTGCAAAATAACTTCCCACCTTGCTAGATGTCTTGTAAGCATTGGATGACTAAGGATGAATTTGAGCGGATTATTGCGAGATACCAATTGGACCTCGTGATGTTGCAGGTAGTGTCTCAGTTTCTGAACTGCAAAGATTAATGCTAGGCAGCACTTCTCAATACTTGAATACCAGGTTTCTGCTTCAAGCATAGTTCTACTGAGATAGTAGAGGCTATTTTCATTCCCAGCATCATTCTTTTGATCAAGAAAGGAACCCAATGATCACTCTAGAGTTGTCACATAGAGGATAAGTGGTCTACCATCAACATGTGGCATGAGTACTGGTGGACTCAAGAGGTATTTCTTGAGAACATCAAACGCTTCTTGACATTCTTCAGTCCACTGGTAAGTGACTCATTTTGTCAATAATTTGGTAAAGGGTAAACTTTTCCCTGCCAAATTGGCGATGAAATGCCAAATATAGGCTAAGTTTCCTTGAAGTCCTCTTAATTATTTCAAATTCTGAGGAGGTGACATACCAAGGATTGACTTGGTCTTCTCAGGATAGACTTCAATACCACGATGGCGTACAACAAAGCCGAGGAATTTTCCTGAGGTTACCCAAAAAGCACATTTTAAGGGGTTCATCTTCAAATTATGTTGTCAAAGCTTGTGGAATATGACTTCCAAATCAGCCATGTGATTAGAACGCTATTTTTATTTAACCACCAAATCATCTACATAGGATTCAACAAACTTCCCTAAGAATGGTTTTAATATACGATTCATGGCGCGTTGATTTGTTGCACCTACATTCTTTAAACCAAAGGGAATCACCCGGTAATAAAACACACCTTGAGGGGATCTGAATGCTGTAGATTCCTCATCTTCTGGGGCCATTCGGATCTGATTATATCTGGAATATCCATCTATGAAGGAAAGTACATCACAGCCAGCCATCACATCAATTAAGAGTTCTATAATCGGAACTGGGAAATCATCTTTTGGACAATACCGATTAAGATCTCTGAAATCGATGCAAACCCTAATTTGTCCATTCTTCTTCTTTACAGGGACAATATTATCCAACCACTTGGGATATTGAACTTTTCTGAAAAAGTTAGCTTTGATCAGCTTATCCACTTCAGCTTCAATTTTGGACGCATAAGTTGGGTTTGTTCTTCTCACAGCTTGCTTAAATCCTCGATGTTCATTTGGTAAACCCAAATGATGAGTAGAAACATCAGGATCAAGCCCAGGCATTTCCGTATAGTTCCAAGAAAAAATATATTTATTTTTCTTTAGAAAAGATATATACATCTCTTTCTCTTCAAGGGTCATGGCCGCACTAATTAAAGTGGGGCGTGGATCTTTCTCTGTACCCAAATTTATTTCTCTGAGTTCATCCACAGTGGTAGAGATAACCTCTTCAAATGCTGGAGGAGGATCTATAAGATCTTCCTCTTCCTCTTCATCATGTGTTATTTCTTCCGTTTCTACTTTCATAGAAGACGAAAAAACGAAATTTTCATGATCAGAAGAGATGTCAAAATTTGCACATTTTGAAGAAGAAGCTTCAATTTCCGACCCTATTGATGATAAAGGGCCTTCTTTGGGAAATAAAGAGTAGATGATGGATTGAGAATTGACATCATTATTCACTTCTAATGTTTCTATAACTTCTTCTGGCCTGATTGGCGAAGTATAGACCTATTGGATTTCAATAGATGAAATGAAAACGTCACTACTTGTGTTTTCATCACTGTTTGGTAGGTTACCAATTTCTCCCATGTTGTCTGGCTCAATTGTCATAATTGACATTATGGATCTTTCCATAAGAGTATTTTGATTTGGGCCTATTTTGTCATTTTTACTGATAGGTAACACATATTCTGTACTCACATGTGTAAATGGATTTATTGGAATCTTCTCCAAACCATATGGAGCATTAACTTTGGTAATTTCCTTTATTGTAGATTTCTCTCTTCCCTTCATGTGATAAAATTCTGCCTCAATGTATTGAAACTCACATGTCTTAAACGGGGCATTATCACCATAAAATGTTCGAACTTGACCATTGAAACAGTATTTGAGACATCGATGGTATGATGAAGGGATAGACGCATGCTGATGTAGCCAGGGTCTTCCAAGCAAGACATTGAAAGCTGAGTCTTGATCAACAATCATGAAATCCAAATTGGATACAAGATCTCCAAACTGAGTTTTGAGTGTAACATCACCCATTGGTTCTTGTTAATTTTTATCATATCCTTGTAACATCATGGTAGAAGGAGATAAATCAGATTCTGTGAGGCCCAATCGACGATGTGTATGAATGGGCATGAGGTTGGCTCCTGAACCATTATCAATAAAAACTCTTTGGATATCTACACCATTAAATTTTCCAGATATGTACAGAGGTTTTATGTGCCCATGCACAACATCATCTTCATATTTATCAGTAAAAGATATCACTTCATGGCATTCTGCAGGATTATTCTCTATGTGATAGACTTCAGCTGCAGCAATTTCGGCTTCAAATTCCTAAGGACTTGACAAAGCTTCGATGAGTGCTTCCTGAAGATATTTTGACAGATTCAAAGCATCCAAAATTGATAACATGGCTGGTACTTGGGCCAAGTGTTTCAATATATCATACTTTTGATCAAGAGGTCTGTGTTTCCCAACAGGAATATGAGGTTTAGCAGGTACCTTGGAAGCTGATGCTTTGGAAGCTGATGCATCTTGTATTGGGATAGAAGTTGGAAACATCCTTGGTTTTGGAAGATTAGACCGATTAGATCCATTTACATGCTGAGATAAAGAAGATGGAATCTTCAACCGGTCTTCCAAAATAATTGTGCCAAGACTGAGTTGACTATTGGCAGAAGAACTTTCTTGTTCTTTTTGAGCTCACTGAAGGGCTCTACCACGAGTTTTTGCTGCATACACAGTGCTAGCAGGGGTAGAATTGGAGTAGTGGCTTTGGAAAGATCCACGTCTTCCCCTGTAACCTGAAACTCTGGAACTTCCTCGGATTCCCTTATTTGATACAGGGAATTCAGGCTCATCAAAATTGAAATTACGACTGGAATACGGATCTGTTAATTGAATCATATTAACAGAACCGAAGACTAACTCTTCGTCTAATAAAGACTCTGCCTGTCTAGCATGTTTAGGCTGTGTCGTTTGATGGGGCGGTGCCCGTGGCTTTGAAGTAGATGGCATAAAGTCTGCCAGAGTCAAGGACAATTTAGGCATTGACACATACTCATCTTCTTCTGATTCTTTTTCCTTCTTTGAATCAAACCGTTTCTTTGAGAACATTCCCTCTGACGAAGAGGGTTTTACCGAAATATTCATGGCAGAAGACACAATTTGTTTCTTTAATTGTGTTCACAAAATGGAATGAGTCCGATTGATTGTCTTTCTGACCATCTATTCATCATACTTCTATGCATTTCTACTATTGACTTCTTTCCATTCACCTTCCTCCTCTGGAACTGTAGCAGTATCACATGCTACCTGAGTCGAAGAACCTTTCAACTTGACTTTTCTCAAGTCGACCATCTTTTGTAGGAGGTCTTTAAAGACAAAACACTCCCGGATGGGATGCCCCAACATTTGATGAAAGGGACAATAATTGGGACGGTCTTAATCTCCTTCCTTGTTTGGCCTCTTGGGCACTGGTAATTGAACCAAATTATTTTCCAAAGATGAAATGAAGTAACCAAGAACTTGCTCATTTTGGAAAGAGTATGTTTTACTCTTCAAATCCTCAAATTTCTTTCATCGTTGATCTCTTTGATTAATTGGACGAAACTGCCTTTGTTGTTAGCATTCAGGAGGCGGAGCCCTTTGAGAAGATGAAGGGTTTGAAGTAGAGATAGGTACAGGTGCTTGTTTAAGCATAACTGTAGCAGTTTCCGCTTTACCCATTCTCCTTCCTGGAGCTGAAGGAATTACACGAGATTTATCATTAGCCTGTATAAGGGAATCTTCAATCTGCTGAGCGATTGAAGTAAGGTCTCGAAACCCTCCTGTGTATTTCAAAGGGATCAATGGCGTGCGTAATTTATCATGAAAATTTTCCACACAGATTGGAAATAGCTCTTCCCGAGGGAGTGCTAAACTCAGGGAATATGTTAATCCCTTCCAATGAGCAATGAAATCAGAGACTCTTTAATTCTCCCTTTTCTTGCAGTTTGTAAGATCGAAAACTGTCGTTTTTGGAAAAGTTGAGCTAAACTGAAGAAAGAATTTTTGGCGAAGATCCTCCCATCCAATGATTGACCGGGATTGCAAGCTTGTATACCAAACAACAGATGGTCCATGCAAGGTTCGCACGAAGCACCTGAGTTTCACTGCTTCTTGCTGCTCTGGAGTTCCCATCATAGGATCAAAACAAGACACATAATGTGTCAAATGTTGTTCAGGGTCACTTGATCCGTTGAAAGTAGGGAAAACAGGGTTTCCAAAACTGGATGGAGGAGAAATTGAATCTACCCATTCAGGATAATCTTTCTTTTCTGATTGAATTTGCACCCGTTTCCCTTCCATAGTTTCTAACCGAGCTGTTAATGACTCAATAGTTGTAATTAACTTTTGAGAAACATCAGGTTGAATTTGGTCTTGGGTAGGTGCAATGAATGGAGCTTGGACAGATGTGGTGATTGGTGCTGCAACTAATGGTAGCCCTGCCAACCGTTGTTGCATTTGACCTGTTGGATTAGACCTCTGAGGGTGTACTGATAAAGGAGGATATTCCTGATCCATCTCAGTAGCTGCAACAAATTCCTTTGGCTGTCGGACTTCAGCATTCATAAGAAGAAGACTACACTGAAGTAGTTCTGCATTCAACCTTCTTAATTATTTCATTTCTTCCTCCTGTTTTGAAAACCTTTTCTCTAATGAGAGTGATTGACCTTCTCCAGAGGAAGGATATGTAACCTGATTCTTTCCCCTCCCTTTGTTGGATACTTTTTGGAGAGAAGGAAGTGGATTACCTAGGTTCTGAGTAATCCTTTGACTTCGTGTACGCACACCTTCTTCATTTGTATCGGTGCGTACATTTTCTTGAGCAGGACGATCTTCATCTAAGTCCCCTGAGTGAGTCTCCTCTGGTGGATTAGCAACAATGGCATTGATGAAATTGATTGATGCATAATGCATCACATCCCTTCTATCAACATTTCTGTGATATTGTCTTCTTTCATGTCTTTGATGACACATTGCCTTTTGTTGATTTAATCCTTTAGGAACTTCTTGACGAGCTATAACGTGGAGGCAATATCCTGACAATTTGGCTCTTCGTTCCTCTTGGGGATTCTTCCCCAATCGAGAAAAGACCGATATTCTCTGATAAGGGGATTGATGATTTGATAGAGTACCCAGTCTCGTGAACTGGGGATGTTCCTGCTACTTCTGCTCAACTCCTCGAATCACATTTTTTGACTTTGAGGGTTGGGTTAAAGGAGTCCCCAGTATGACAAGATGGGGTGGCTCTTGACATGCTATGTCTGAGACCTTCTTAAAATATCTCTTGATCTTGCGAATCTTAGTTCAGAAATTAGCTGGATGCATTAACCTGTATCCACTTTTATCACCTGGTTTAACAGACCGTTGGATGATTTCCGAAACTTCTGTCATTTGATGATGTGTTTACTCCATATGAGAGTCTTGTGAAATGTTCTCGCCTGCTTGATGTAGGATCAATTCAAAAACTTGTTCTCTATATGCTTGATTTTGAGAGGAACTAGTTGAATCATGTTCTTGAGCAAGCTTTTGATTACGAACAAAGCCCATTGACAGTGGCTGGCCATGGGCAATAACATTGCATGAGACCATTTTCGGCGGGATTTGCTGACTGGAAAGCACTGTGAAATGTAGTGCTCCGTGAACACCCCATCCTCTGATATGAACACCGGATGGAGAATTGGAAATTAACTGACGCAATTTTATTAGTGCGCCAAGGCATGAACATTGAAGGGTTCTCAGTTTCTTTTCATCCTTCAGATACCGAGAGACTAATAGGGATGCCAAATCAATCTGACGTTGTTTCCCTTCTATTATCTTAAGATTATTTTCATATTCATCAAAATATAATACATTCTTATTCAATTGAAAAAGTGTTTTCCATATGTTGAGATGAATATCATGGATTCCATCTTCCATCAACATCTTTGGAACGTCATACTGGGAGTCATCCAAAGGCCAAACCATGACTAGTACCTCATTTTTCGCCAGTTTTTTCCTCATGTTCAGCATTTCCCCTTCATCATTAAATGAAGATTCTTCTACCTGTTTTGACCAAAGTTGGTGTTTCCTTGTTGCTTCATCGGATTCAACAATATTGGTAGAGAGATCATTGATCAAACTAGAAGATGCATGACTTAGGGGTGGTTTGGAGAATGACCTACACCCTGGGCTATCATCTGATTGAGAAATTATTTCACTTGATAGCGATAAAGAATCAGACATGACTAGTTTCGCATTTGCAAGTGCCTCATGATAAGAGGTCTTTCTCGGCACTACATTGTCCACTGGAGTATTTTCCAGGCAATGTGAATCACTACTGCGGAGAGGAGTTTCGCAGCGAAATTCATCATCATGGGGAGGACCACCATAATGGGTTACAGCAAAAGGTGAGATCTCTTACTCCTTAGTCTTCTGACCACACAAAGGGTTCCTATGGCTCTCATCTGAAGACGAAACTTAAAGATTGACCGAATTGTCACGAAGCAAGCCTTCATGAGGAAGTGTCTGTTGAGGGCCTTCGGAATTAATGTTCCTGTTATTGGGAACTGAGGGAGTAGAATCTTGAATTCCAAGAGATAAATGTCTGAGGGATTCATGAACTCCAGCATCGAGAAAGGCTTTGTTACAGATTGGCCTTTGCTCTCCTGACTGTGCTGGGTGGATCTTTTTCTTAGATGCCTTCTTACTCACATTGGAAACTACTTGTTGATGAAAATGGTTGATCTGAGCAGGTGTATGTGCCTGATCAGGAAAGATGGTAAGGTTAAAATGACAATCTTCACTCAAATCAGGTGTATGTGCCTGACTTGGTTGTCCGTATGATATGGGGGAGTATGCCCCATAACCCTCTTGGACTGGAACAGATGTGTGTGTCTGTTTCGGAGTGAATCGTTGATGTGTCACTCCACTGCTAGGGATATATTTATGTGTCTTCCCCTGAGATGATGCTGAAGCTGTTATGATATCCTGGAAAGCATCCAGAATATGAACAGGAATTTGATTCTGCTCTTTCACCATTGATAAAAAATTCTTGGTGACTTCAGCTACCGGAACGGGGATATACATCCATTCCGGGCTTGGAGTAGGTGTATGTGCCTGCTCCTATCCTCCTTTTACTGTCTGTGAATCATGACAGTACTCAAGTGTGGAGGCATATAGTTGATTCTACCTCTTGTTTATCGTTGGAGCTTTCTGACTGACTTCTCCATGCGCTACCAAGCGAGACTGTTGGTAGTCTTGATTAGTATTAGCAGGTGTATGTTCCTGCTTATTACACTTCTCCAAACACGGTTGATGAGATCCATCATATGTAGTCAGGCGAGCCTGCTGACTAACTGATGATGTATAAGTAGGTGTATGTTCCTGCCTATAGTACTCCGCCGGAATTGCCTGGCAGGATTGGCGGGATGCTTCCATACGAGTCTGCTGAACAACGGAATTAAAACGGACAGGTGTGTGTGCTTGCTCGTTGTTCGCCACCAAGTTAGGTTGGTGGACTTCTCCGGAGATGGAAGGGATGAAAACCTGCCCATTGTAAACTGGATTCCGTCTCTGGTGGTTCTTCTTGCCTGCTCGGGTTCAAGGAACCTGAGCTGAATTCCTAGAGTCGGTACCCTCATCATGTTGAGGGCGCACTGCCGCACGAGTATGGCGGCGATTGTTGATGGGAGCCCTCGGGAAGGACTCATGTCTTTTTGAATTAAGGCCCTGAGGGACCTTCTCATTCACTTCCTCAGAGTAAGGGAGCGAATGGAAATTGCGTTCCGGGGATAATGACTCGAAACAGTTGGAGACGGTAGTCAGCACCGCCTGTCTCTTGATCACTGTTCGTCGTTGTCCGGACGACCTGTGTGAGTTGTTCACTTGGAGGGCATGTCGAGCAGCCTCCAGAGTTGGGATGGTACCGTGTTGACAGTACTCCTTAACCATCACATTCGATACCCAGCGTTGAAGATGCTGAGTAGGTGATGTCATTCTTAGAGTGGATGACGATCCAGTAGGAATAGCAGCAGTGGTATTTGCAGCAGCAGTATTCACAGGTGTGAATTTGAGAGCATCCATGATGGAAATACAGAAGATCTTGGAAAAGAGTGCCTGTTTGATATAACAGATGTAATCAAGATAAATTCAGCTAATTCATCCTTTGGATGAGAACACATGTCAATGATTTTTTTTGTTAACCCTCTTTTTGAGTTTTAAATAGGCTCTTAACAAATAGGTAAAACATCATTTTAACTTTGATTAAGGATTCACATCGGGTTCACCATTTTTATTTCCCTCAGAATTCGGGGATGACCTCCTGGATGGGAGATTCAAACGTTCCGATTGGTTTCTAACGAGTTTTTTCGTAGAACCGGAAACATCCAATGATTCCACATCCATTTGGACCTACTTTCCAAAGGTAGGCGCTCATTAGCTTGTGGACTGATGAGGCTTAGGAATTTTCATTGGTCGAGAGGATGGGAGGTCGGACTCTTCACTCCTTTTTTAGGGGAATTATTGTCTATTCCGGGACTCTCTTTATAGATTTTAGTTATGTTCAAGAATCCTTATTACATTACCAAGTATAAAATGAGCTTTTCCTTCAGTTTTGACAATCAATGATTAAATATGTAAGAAATTTAGAGAATCTTTTATATGTATTTGAGGTTCTTCATCAATAGAGAATCATCTGTATCTATTTAGAGATTCTTGGTCAATGGTATCCTTCAAAACATTTATATAAAAGTCTCCTGGTCATTATGATGACCAGGCTGGTTTTAAAGCCACTCAGTTGGGAACTTGAAGTTTATTGTCATTCAGAAGGACATGGATTATTTCAGAGTTGGGATTGAACCCGTAGATGGGATACCTACGTATCCTTTGTTTTGGAAAAGGAATAAGAACCCGCGTAGTTCGAGTAAGGGAGTATGATGTTTATGATTGATGGCTCAAAGAAGGATGTCATAATTACTTTACTCTCTAAGCTCACGTGAGTCATGCTCTGTGTGAGAAACAAGAGGTATTGGAAATAAAATAGACAATTGCGACATGAAATATGTAATCATAAGAAATGGTTTGGGGCTTATGTATGTACGACTGCCCAGATAAATGAAGATTAGGATTTACTTTAGGGAGAAAATCCAGGAACATGGTCCATAAAGGTATATGTGATTCATGGAGATTTGAATACTCTAATTTGGGACTTATTCCTGAAAAGGAAGCCCAAATTAGGAGAGGATTGATAACTGGGTTTTACTCCTGAGAAGGAATCCCAGATCAAATGTAAATTAGGACTGGTTAAAGAGAAATTAAGGGACTTGGGGCTTACTCCTGAAAAGGAAGCCCAAAATTTATGACTCAGACTTATTCCTTAAAAGGAGGCCCAGGTTAGGGGACATGGGGCTTACTCCTGAAAAGGAAGCCCAAAATTATGACGGGGACTTATTCCTAAAAAGGAGACCCAGGTTAAGGGATTATGACTGGGACTTCTTTCTAAAAAAGGAGTCCCAGGTTATGGATTCAGGTTTGGGGCTTACTCCAAAGGAGGATGCCCAAATTTGGAGGACTTAGGACTGTGGATTATTCTTGAAAAGAAGACCCAGGTTAAGGATTTAAAGGACGAGGTTGAATTAATGAACTCTCAATCTTTAGTGACATAAAGATATGTAAATCACTAGGTTTTGGGAGATATTCCACCGAATTCCTTTCAGATAAGGAAGTCAAATCAAGAAATCATGCCATAAATGGCTTTGAGGAGTGTCTTGAAGACTGAATCTTAAATAGGAAAGGAGTAATGGCTTAAGAGGGGTAAAATGGGAAAAATGGGCACCCAAAAAGGAAGGGGTGCGCAAGTCTTGGAATACGTGCAAGTACTGCATGGGCGCACAAGTATTGGTCGCGCAGGTATACATGCGCGACACATGGTGTACTTGCGCGATGGTCAACCAGCATTGAAATACTTGAGCGACTCTTTATTAAAGCATTTAGAATCCTCTTGAGGTTCTTCCAGAAAAGGGATGCGCAATTTCTATCAAAGGAGTAAGGCAGTTCGCAAGTGTGGCCACCTCCTTAAGGGCTATCCAATCAGGCGCACAAGTGTTGATGAGTTTCAACACTTATGCCTTCCTCCCTCTCTTTAGATCTTCGTTTCTAGGTAAGAAATTACCTTAGAAGTTTTCTGGAATCTTTGAGAAGAGACTTGGGCGTCGGGAGCTTCAATCAGAGTTTCTCGAAAAAAAGATCTACCGAATGGGGGGACCATAGGGTCTATTTATAGGCAGGAGAAGACCTCGTGCGGTTATCACTTAGGTCGCGCAAGTTACTTGCGTGCCAAAGTGCATCACGCAAGTCCACTTTCGTGACCATGAGGAAACTTGTCCGGTATATGGGAAAATTTCTCCTTGTTCATCCCTTTGTCGATTTTTGATGTTTTCTTCAAAGGTCGAACCATTTTAATCTCAGATCATCCCCTTTTCCAATCTTTAGATTCTGTGATGAAAGGAGCGTCAACAATGATTCATGAATATTGTCAAGGGGATTGAACATGATGATCGATGATGGCATGGTTTGTCATGTTTTGTTTCTCAATTTTAATGTGAAATGTGTTTCAAAGATCATGGTTTGTTGGAGTGTATGAAGATTCTCATTATAAATCAATTATTCTGGAAATCCCCATTGTAAAAATTTTTCATTTTAGATCTACATTCCATACGGGGACAAGTGGTGTCACACTAGGGTTCCACAAATAATTTTACTATCAAACATTGTGTTTCATTATCACATAGAATGTTAACATTCCATGTTGGCTCAGCATGTAACCAGGATAATACATGGTCATGGGAATTGACCGAGATAGACATACATGAACATGGACATCCATGTACAGATAAGTTTTGGAGTACACCGGCTCAGACACACTGTATACTCTGATAGGAACAAAGACTTAGACAAAGGTCGTTCCACATGGGAAGGACATAATGTTGATGGGACATGACATTTAATAATAGTATATTCCATTTAATCCTTAAATTATGGCTTATATCCCGTTTCTTATTCATCTTGGACATGGGTTTTTAGGTTACATTCACTTGATCTATTCCCTGAGTGTTAGAATGAAGTCACATCATACACATAAGATAATTATCCCTAGAGTGGTACTTATTCTGTAGAGTTGTTGGAATAATTCAATGAGTCCATGAGTGAGATCCTCTATCATTATCCTTCCTTAGGTGGATTACTTGGTATCATTGAGGACAAAAATTCATGATTTTTGATCATATACAAATTGGGTTATTCTTGATTGAGTTTTTCGTATACCCCATGGTCTTGGGTGTGATCCACATCTAGGAATTGTTCTGTTGAGTCTTATAGAATTTAAATTTAATTGAGAGAACCAAGGATAAGTATATATCTGAAAGATTCAATTATTGATATCTGACATGTGGTGTGTATTTTCTCGAATGACTACTTTCTGACATCTAATTATAGGAATCCATAGACAAGAACTATAGTTTTGGATTACAATGATATTGAGTGTATTTTTTATTATATCTATTTATTTCTGTTATATTTTGTTTATAAATATTCATGTGTAGAGATTCATTTTATTCATATTGTTTCATGTGTATTTATTTAGGAGTATCCTAGTAGGTATTATTATACTCACTCCTGCACAGGATTTCCCTAAATGTCATATTTTATACATATGATAGAATTTTTAACAATTTTCTAGTTGGAACAGGACCATCCAATTCTTAGTGAGATAAACATTAGGAGGTGAGTTCATAGGGTTATCTTGGGAGTAGTCCCCATATATAAATTCATGATAGAATTTTTTTATACCCCTTTTGGTGGGCCTATAATTGGCCCTATTTAATTTATTGTTATTGATGTCATATTATTGATGTGGTATTTAGAGGTTTACATGCATGATTTATTAGTTGTTTAAAATTTCACTATTAAATGGGCTTAGAGATGTGTCTGTGTCTGTACAGGTACAATAGGATAAGGCCTACCATGTTACTAGGATACTTACTTAGCATTAGTCGCAATCCCCTATCCTATGAGAGGTAGGATAGGGGATCAAGGACATAGTCCCTATCAGGATAGGCCATCATAGAGTGGTATTAGAGAAGTAAATTCTAAATATGGACTGAAGTCCGTGATATTGGTTTGTGGAAATAGTTTTAAGTGTTTCAAGTTTAACATTTAGACATGGGACTCTAGTGTTTCTACGACAGACGAAGTATCCATACAAAAGGAACTTGAACACCTATCTTTCCACTCAGTAAACAAGAACACTATTTTCTGAAAAAAATGATTGTATATGCATTATAATTGAATGGAATATTGTTTCCATGTCCTTCGTGAGACATCTATGCATATATACTCATTTACAATGGTACATCTTGTTTAATTAAATATTCAATCATTACGTAATCTAGATAATATTAAAAATTAGGATCACAAGGTTGATTCCTTAAGTGGAAAGGCATCAATACATTGTCCCATTATAGAGTAATTACCTCATGGTGGAGCACTAATTTTACCACCACCTATTGAGAAGAAGGTGGTACTTAGAGTACCATCAGATGTGATGATTAAGATGACTGTGACTCATGGGTTTTAGTGACATGGACCCGTTCATATCCAAGGAGATCTTATATCATAGGCATTCGATAACTTTATTGGGGAAAATACATTATTTTTCAATATTTTCCAGACACCTATTGATTATATTTTTGTCTATGTGGTGAGGATTTTCCATGGTTCATAATAATGATGGTTGTGTCTATTGAAATAGTCATATAATGTCTCAACTCTATCGTGGTTAGAGTTCAAGAAATTTTTTAGAATGGAGATATCTCTAGCTATGCTAAGAGTTTTTTACATCTAGGATTCTTTAATTATTCATTATGGAAGTATGATAGTGGATTAATATTCAACGAGGTTTAGAAAAATCCTTAGGAAGTCATTGTATATGGGTTTTTATCATTTAATTCTTTAACTTTCATTCATGAAAGGAATATAGAAAGTTATATAAGAAATCATAATACCTCAATAAATTCTTACACATCCTTAGGTTCAAGAGTATTCCTTGGAGGTCAAGAGTTTCTAGCAGTAGAAGATGCACACAGTTGTTTCCTGGTGTGGGAATTCAGAAGTAAATACTTTGGTAGTAGGAATCCAATTTCAGTTTTAGAGGAATGGACATGATAGAATTTTTAGGATTATATTACAATATTGATGTTCTCTGGATCAGGTCTCACATGGTAGTCCAGTCAACTCAGGGAGAGTTGGTGCTACTTTTGTGATGACAGAGGACATTTCATGAGGAATTATATGATCCACCTTATCGATTATAGGGAGATAATTAATGGGCCTCCTATAAAATGGAAAATGAAGGATTAGATTGGTAAGTTGGGTGTAATATGTGGAAAAGGAGTAGGGATAGTAGCTTGAGGTGGTATGAATATTGAACATTTATCACCACCACCACCAGGTGGAACATTCTAGGCTCAGGGAGCTAGAGAACATGGACTATGAAGACTAAAGGTGGACAAGAATTATAACCAAGAGGCTATAGAGATGATATGAGGTATGATCTATATTTTTATTCATTAGATATTGTATTCATAGAAAAACCTATGTGTAAATACATTATTTTAAATTATCTAATTTGAGAATTTGAGATTTTGGTTAATCCCTTGGCTCAGCCCTTGTGCCTAGAGAATCCCACTAGAGATGAGTTAGTGATCACACACTTTTGTATCCAGTGTGACTTGATTGTTGGAGGAGATATTTTTTTGCGATCTATTTTTATTAGATATTAGATCTTCTGACTTCATCTCATTTGTGGATAGGTTATCTATATTTCATGCCAAGATAAGCTATTTTTTGTGGAGGATGTGGTGTGCCTGCAACGATGGGATGAGGATTTAATTTGTGGTAGAAATGGAAACCCATCCAGCACATGACATACACATACATTATAAGATGTATTGGATTCATCGTTTTTAGTTTAGAATGACCCTTGGGGTAGTTTATTATATGAGTTTCTAGTTCCCTTCAGTAGTTGAGGAGTATGAAGAAATATTTCCCCAGGATTTTCCAGGTTTACCTCCTCGATGAGAAATAGAATTCTTCATTAACCTACACACTTAGACAACACCAATACTGAATCTAGCATATTATATAGCTCCTATAGAGCTTCATGAGTTGAGACTATAGTTGAAGGGATTTTATAGGATGTTCATTGTTAGAACTATGGTAGCAAGATGGGAAACCACCATTTTGATTAAAAGAAATAAAATGGGATCATGATGTTGTTTTGTAATAACCATTTCCAAAAATATGTGATCATACATAACATGTTTCCACTACTGAGGATTGAAGACTTATTTCATTATTTGAGAAGGGAATGATGGATTTTGAAGATTAACCTTAGATCAAGCTATCGACAGTTGTGAGTATGGGCTGAGGATATTCCAAAGGGGAAATTCATATTTTTCTACAGTCAGTATTTATAAATTTTGATTCCATCCATCATGAAAAAAACATAGTATTTTTCATGAGAATCCTGAACTAGATCATTCATGTCATGAACCAAGATAGTTCACCATCAAACTGATGCCCGAACTAGTCCGCGACATGTTACGTAGGGCCTTCCCGATCCCCACAGGCTGGCACAAGTGCCCGAGTATCAAAAATAAAAATAGGGAATAGTTTAACTGATTAAATAAACAAGAAAAAAATAGAAATATTAATAAATTAAAACAAGAATTAGAAAACCAAACATAACCTTAAACTAAGTTCAAAATTAATGTTTACAACTTGAACCGAAAAAAACCCAAAGGGAACGTCAAAAAAAAAAGAAGAACCAATAATACTAACTCAAAACACAAAGCAACATGAGTTGTAACAACCTCACGCCACGTCCACCAAACCGACACAAGGGTGCGAATGAAAACCCAAACCACCAATGATATGCTCGATGCCTCAACCAGAAATTCAGAAGAAATAGAATCTACATACACCCAAAGGTGTATTTAGCGTTTGAGCTAAAATCCCAGTAGGATGATATTGAGAAAAGGTTCCACATATAATTATTAAATGACAAATACATTTGAAATTTAACAGAATAAAAATAAATAAGTGCTTAAATAGTTTTAAGGAAAAGTGTTTAAATGAAAACTACATAGAAGGAAAACAACTTGAATTAAAACAGACAAACACACACACTTTCACGGTAACCACAATGCCACACTGTGTGCCAACAGTGAGCGCAAAGAAAAAAAGGATCACAAAACATGGGAGAGGCCCTAAATATACTAGTGAGATGTGGGACCTTAGAACTTCATGTCTCAGTGAACAATGGTATAGAAACACAACAATATATGTTATTGTGTTTGATCCACTAGTAGGGAAACACATCCATAACATAGTGGTCTCCAAACATTATCCAAAAGTTTAGTTAGCTTTATAGTTTTCAATCCAACTAAGTGAAACCCGGATGATGCCACTTCCGTATCACTAGTGCACTAGTCCTAGTCCGCCCTCCTAGTACCCTGGCTTCCCGTTTGTGCCCAAGTAGTTCATAGTTCATGTCACATGTTATAATCAGACACCCAAACTAAACAAGACACTACACATTCAAAACCACCATTTTCACACACACAATCCATTTGAAATAACACACACAGTAAAACATTCTCTGAACATGTTTCACACTATTGACATAATTTAAAAAACCATTTAATAAGTTTATAAAATAATAGAAAAATATTTTCAAATGGTTTTTCACACACAAAAGTAATGATTTATAAATCTAAAATGCCTTAAAACATTGCACGTACTCAAATACAAATTTAATGTTTGACCTACACCACCCAAACCGTTTGGTGTAAAACCATACACCACACCTAAGACACCATTGTAAAAAGTAAAAAATTTAATAATTCAAAAATAAAAACATATGAAACTATTTAAAAGAAGTCACATGGCGTCACACACTAACCCATGCAAAACATTCTTTTACGACTAAATACACACGAAGCCATGTCAAGAATTTAATTCTCACCAACAGAACAGGTTATTAAGATTACTATGCAATTTAAAAATCACAAACTACCAAAATGTGTTTTCTACTGAAAGCACACACATAATATAAACATGCTACCAAACCATTCAAATGAAAATAAAACATCAAAGAAGCTCAACTTTTCACAAAACAAATTAATTAAATAATATAATAAATTAATCAAACTTGAAAATTAATTAATCAAATAATAATTATGTGTGGAAACACCTACCTCGGTGTTGGAAGTCCACTAATATCAATGAAAAACTACAATTGCGCACTGAATTCACCGCAATCAACTCAAATAAACTCTAACATCAAAACATCAAGACAATTACACCAAAACCGAACCGATTAAATCCTAAAACCCTAACCTGACAACCTTCAAATCGATGAAATAACTCATCAAAGGGGAATTCACCTGTGGTGAGGGTGCGAGAGGCTGGATGAGTGAGACGAAGGGTGTCAGAAGGGGTGTTGTTATGTCTGAAGCCTCGCGAGATGGAGGCGTGAACAAAGGAGTTGTGATGGGGGTTTCAGTGTGAGTCGGGTTGCAGGGGAAATGCGTGTGGAAGGATTGTCATATGAGGGGAATTTCACCAGTTAGAGGAATTTCTAGAGAGAAGATGGATGGAGGGTGCACCGACAATGAGAGGGAGAGAAGCTTATAAGGGTTTTGGGTGGTAGTTGTGTGAGATGGGGGGGAGGTGTGTGTGCGGGTTGTATGGAAGGCGCACGTGAAGTTCCCGGGATGATGCGAGGGAACTAGATCAGGAAAGGGTGTTGGGAAAGAGGGATTCCACTAGGTATAGGGTGTGACGGGAGAGGAGGGTTACAAGGGAATTTGGGATAGAAGGGAGTCGAGGCGCAACCTACCAAGGGGGGAGGCCAATACCAAAAAAAGAGAAATAAAATAAATATATAAATAAGAAATTAATAGAAATTAATAATAATAACAATTCCCATATTTATAAGGATAATAACAATGTTCTTAGTAATAATAATAATATTATTATTAATAATAATATCCATTTAAATACTAACTAGGATAATAATAGTAACAATAAAAGTCTTAAATAATAATAATATAATTATTATTAAAACAAGTATTTTATTTTATTTATTTTATTTCATTTCAACATTATGATTTATTTAATTAATCGATTAATTAATTAATTAATCGTGTGTCGGGCAGGTCGCACAGTGATTTAGCGAAGTCGCGCAGCTTTAACTGTGGTATTCCCGGGCATCGGGTACTGACAAGGTAAAAACATTTATTTATCATAAGATATGTAATGAAATTATTTGGGTTCAACACGAACCCTAGAAAAAAATAGAAGGTAGATAAAATAATAAAATTGAGTAATTTAAAAAGGCACACATGTGACAATTAACCTAACCATGACACTTTCTGCCTCTAGAATGTCCAAAAAGATTTGACCAACCCAAGATTTCAATAAAGACCCCCAATATACCTAAAATAAAAACTCAATCACCAAAATACCATGCATTCAAAATGCCATGACCTGAACATCAACAATATCAAAACAAGGATAACCAAGTTCTTCCTATGGTGGTCTCTCCACCATATTAAGATTATTTTCAGACATTGGTTCTCCAAACCAAGACGACTCTCAAACCTAGACTACTCAAACAATGACCTGACCTTTAAAACAGTCTATGTTTAACCAAACCAACACAAGAGGAGAGGTAACTGAGCCACACACTGGGTCTCCCCACCATTTTAATATTTACTAATATCATAGAACCCGCCTGGGTATTCCCAGATTTATTTGAGCAATACTGATTGAACTCTTCATCATGAACCCACCAACATGGGATGATTAGATAGAAATTTACCATAGTGAACAAAACTACACCACCTGAGATAGTTTTTATATAAGAAACCCCTAACCTAGTGGAAAACTTGATAAGCACATGTCAATTCCACAGGACATTAGACTCTCTGAAATGATTTAAATTTTGATCCATAACGGATCACAAGAAGGTTCGCAGCACAAGCCCACTGACATTATAAGAATACGGATTCTTTGTACCTCTTTAAGGCCCAAGAGAGACTCCTATAATTAAATACCATGACAAGGAGACAAGGGCTTCACACCCGTCACAAAAAAAATGAAGCCCTCAAAGAATATACCATAATAAGGAAAAATTAGTTGTCCCCATCCTGACATTGCGTACTTAATTCAGACCAAGCCCATATCACGTCCGACATGTTTTGACTGAGCCCAAGCTTCACCCCGAGACCTATGGCTAGGGCCCTTATGTCTAAAACATCTACTTCTTCAGAGTCATAAGCTGACCACCTCTAACTAGAACTTCTTCTATGGGAAAAGAAACCAACATACATCTCCTCATTTCCCAAGTGGTCACTTCATCAACATACCAATTGAGAATTTTAGTGAACGAGTTAGTGTGTCCGACTAACCACACTAGAGATTGGAGATTGAGTAATCTATCTGACATGAAACACGAACTGATGGAAGGAGCACTCCAAGAACAATCCCCTTTAGTTCACATTCCTCATCAAATGAGGAACCTTCCCCTCCTTAGGCACAACCTCGGGATGAGGTTAGTCTTAAGGATCGCTCAATACATCCTTATTCGAAACAAAAATGAAACAATCACCCATCACTGGTTTAGTTCCACTCCACTAGGTGTACTCGATACAACTTACATGACAAAATTTTTGATGTTCCTCCAAAACCGGAGATAAAACATTCCCAAAATGCTCAACATTATTCAACTGACCTCAATGTCTACAAATAGTCGACATAACCGAGCTGAACCCAGCTCTGCCACTCCACTAGGAGTTTGGGTAGATCCAAGAACTGAGAGACCTTCTGGAAAATCATTTTACATTTCCAAGGGAATATCCCAAACAAGAAACACAAAAAACCCTTCCACAAACCCAAACACATCACAAAACAAACATCCACACCTTAGACACAATTCTAGACATTCCAATTTAAAACGTCAATTCATTTTAAAATAAAAACACCTACTTGAGGAACCAAACATAGTATAATAAAACCCAATAACTCTTTTGAACTCGTCTCCTTAACTCAGGACTCAAAACCATTTTCTAATTTCAAATATATTTAATCCCAAAACCCATTTTAAATAAAACCCCACTTTTCTAAAAATAAGAAGCAGCCTTAAAAATCAATCAATCACCACTGATATTCCTCGATTCCTTGCATATATGCATTTTTGTGCCAATAATGCACACATCAACATGATCCACCATCTATCCATTAATCACATCCACATGCACAAGTGATCACCCATAAGAATACCACTAGACAAAAAATGATTCTTCCACTTTCAAAAATAAAACATTCCCAATATTTCAAAGAGACACACTTTTTTTCCAAAAACAATTTCAAAAATTCAAGACAATTTCAAAATTCATTAAATTTATACAACAACCCACTTCAATTTTAGATAACCGAATAAATTATTTTAGGAATTAAATTTTCAACAAATCAGATGGAAAATTCCCAGGGAAACGCACCCCAAAAATCATGTCGAACACACACCAAAGTAAGGTAAGAGAAACCCCAAGGTCCTCATTCCTTTTAAAAGGAAGCACTTTTACGCCAACCCCAAAAGAAATCAAGACATCATATGCACTAAAGCACCTGGATGGAGAACTATTGGGCATGCCTAAACCAGCTACATGGTTTACAAGACCATGCAATAGGTAAGCGCTAACCACTAGGAGTATCGAACCATACCCTCAGGAATAACATGGGTCGCTACTCCATGTGAGACCGTGCGATGTACCAGTTTACTCCTACTGTCATCCCCATCCACACAGACCAAAGCCAAAAAATTAAATCCCAAACTATCCCTTGTTACTCGAGGATCGGAACGAGCAAGAGTTCGCGAAACTCTTCCCACACCTACCACTCGTGTACCGACAATCCTATCTATGATCTACTTGACACCCAAAATAGCAAGAAAATATTTACTCTAGTACCATTTTTTCATGAACCAAGTTGGGTCACCATCAAACGGATACCCAACCCAGTCCGTGACAAGGCCCGAAGGGCATTCTCGATCCCCATAGGCTAGCACAAGTGCTCAGGTATCAAAAATAAAACTATAGAATATTTTACCCGATTAAATAAACAAGAAACAAATAGAATGATGAATAAATTAAGACTAGAATAAGACAAGCAAAAAGGCCCTTAAAATAAGGTCAAAATTAATGTTTACAACTTGAACAAAAAAAAAACCCATTGGGAAAGACAAAAAAAAGTAAAAACACTAACTCAAACATCTAAGAAACATGAGGTGCAACAACCTCAAGCCACATACACCAAACTGACACAAGGGCACCAATGACAACCCGAACCACCAATTTTATGCTCGATGCATCAAGCTAAAATGTAGAAGAATCCGAATCTACATACACCCAAAGGTGTATGTAGGGTGTGAGCTAAAATACCAGTAGGATTCCACTGATAAAAGGTTCCATGTATAATTATTAAATGAAAAATACATTTTCAATTTAAAAGAATTAAAATAAATAAATTCTTAAACAGTTTTAATGAAAATAGTTATAAAAAAAACTACTTTGAAGCAAAACAACTTGAATTAAAACACACACCCTAACACACTTTCACGGAAACCCCAACACCATACTATTTGCTGATGGTGAGAGCAAAGAAAAAGAGGAGCACAAAACATGGGAGAGGCCCAAACGATAGAAGCGAGAAGTGGGACATGAGAACATCACGTCTTAGTGAACAATGGTATAGAAACAAAACAATATATGTTCTTGTGAACGAGAAAATAATAGGGAAACATAGACATAACTCTGTGGTCTCCAAATATCATCCAAATGATTTGTTAGCTTTGTAGTCATCAATCCAGCTAAGAGAAACCAGGACGATGCCACTTTTGTATCACTAAGACACTAGTCCTAGACCTCCCACCTAGTACCCAAGCTTTATGTTTGTCCTTAAGTAGTTCAAAGTTCATGTCACATGTAATAATCATACACTCAAACCAAACAAGAGACTACACATTCCAAAACCACCATTTTCACACACAAAAACTATTTGAAATAATACACACACTAAAACATTCTCCAAACATGTTTCACACCATTGACATAATTTCATAAACCATTTAAAAAGTATATAAAATAATGTAAAAAGAGGGTCACATGGTTTTACACACATAAAAGTTAATATTTATAAATCCAAAACACCTTCCAACAATTCACAGACTTAAATACAAATTTAAATTGTGACCTGCACCACCCAAATAGTTTGATGAAAAACCTTATACCACACTTAAACAAACTAAACAATATAATAAGTAAAAAATAAAAACTTATGAAACAATTTCAAACAAGTCACTTATAATCACCCAATAACACATGCAAAACCTTCTTTTACGACCAAATGTACATGATACCATGTCAAGAATATAATCCGCACCAATTGCAGAGATTAATAAGATAATTGTGAAATCTAAAAATCACTAACTACCAAATATGATTTTCATCCAAAAGCACACACACAATATAAACATGCTACCAAACCATTTAAATTCAAATCAAGAATCAAATAAGATCAATTTCTCACTACACGAATTAATTAAATAATATACTAAATTAATAAAACTTCAAAATTAATTAATCAAATAATAATTAAGTGTGGAACCACATACCTTGGTGTTGGAAGACCCAAAATATCAACACAAATCTCTAATAACATACCAAATTTATCGCAATAAACTCAAATAAACTATAAAATCAAAACATCAAGCCAATTACACCAAAACGGATCCTATTGCAACCTAAAACCCTGACCTGACAACCTTCAAAATGAAATAAACAATTCATAAAAGGGGAATTCACCGATGGAAAGGATGTGAGAGGCTGGTTGAGTGAGATGGAGGGTTCTAGAAGGGGTGTTGTGACTTCTGAAGCCTCGTCAGATGGAGGCGTGAACAAAGGAGTTGTGCTGGCGGATTCAACGTGAGCCAGGTTAGAGGGGCAATGCATGTGGAAGGATTTTCAGACGAGGGTAGGAACACCGTTAAGAGGATTTGTGGGAGAGATGACGGAGGGAGGGAGCATCGACAATGAGAGGGAGAGTAGCTTATAAGGGTTTGGGGTAGTTGTGCGTGATGAGAGAGAGGTGTGTGTGCGTGTTGCAGGGATGATGCACGGGAGGTTCGACAGATGATGTGAGGGTGCCAGAGTAGGAAAGGGTGCCGACCAAGAGGGATACCTCTAGGGATAGGGTGCAATGGGAGAGGAGGGACACGAGTGAATATGAGGGATAAGGGAGGTGAGGCGCGGCCCACTAATGGGTGGAGGCAAAACCCAAAAAAAGAGAAATAAAATAAGTTAATAAATATACAAAAAATAATAATAAATTAAGAGAAATTAATAATAATTAGAATTCCAATAATTATAAGGATAATAAAAATGTTATTATTACTAATAATAATAATAATATTAATCTTCATTTAAATACTAACCATGATAATAATAGTAACAATAACATTATTAAATAATAATAATAATATTATTATTATTAAAACCATATTTAAATTTTCTTTATATTATTTTATTTTATTTCATTTCCACATTATCATTCGTTTAATTAGTTGATTAAATAATTAATTAATCTTGTTCCGGGAAGGTCAGACAGTGATTTAGTGATGTCTCGTAGCTTTAACATTGGTATGCTCGTGCATTAGGCACTGACAAGTCTAAAACATTCATTTATCAGCCAAAATGTTATGAAATTAATTCGGGTTTGGCTCGCACCCTAGAAAAACAAATTCAATGTGAGATAAAATAATAAAAGAGAGTTATTTAAAAACGTCTAAGTGTGATAATTCAACTTTTCTTAGACCAGTTTGTGGTATTCATCATCGATGACATCCTAGTGTAACCAGTGTACGAGGGGGAGCATGTGAGACAGTTGTGGATGGTTCTATACATACTCCAAGAGAACATTATTTATGGGAATCTCTCAATGATCATGATTTGGATTTTTGAAGTCTAATTTATAGGACATTTTAGGTCAATATATGTTTTGGTAGTGGACCTCGTGAAGATTGATGCAGTGTTAGCTCGGAATTTTCATAACAGTGTGATGGACTTGTGGAGCATACATTGTTTGGAGTGATAAAATAAGTGATTTATACCTGATTTCTCCATTATTTCATCTCCATTTATAGCCTTGACCCCAAAGGGGGATCCTTTCTTGTTGACATAATCATTTCGATGGGAATTCCAGGAGGTGAGACAAAGATTGTAGATCACTCCCATCTTGATATTTCCATATGATGGTTTGATTATGTCGTGTTATGTGATGCATCAACTACCGAATTTCGTTTCTTCATGATGAAGAGGCTAGAGGTCCTTTCTTATGGTTCATGTTAGTTAAGACACATGATTATAACTATGTGTCACATGATCCTCAGCCCGGTTGGTTAGGACTCTTAAGTGATTCCCGGGGACTCGGGATCAAATCCAGGAAGAGGAACAATTTTATGGGGGTACTGTTGTAGTACTATAGCAGGTACTATAGAGGGACTGTGCAGTACTATACTAGGTACTGTAGCGGGAACTGTAGCATGCACTGTTTGGCACTATAAAAGCCCATAATTTTCCCCCATTTGGGCCTTCAAGCCACCGATTTGGTCCCCGAGTCCTTTAAGGCCTTCGGGCCACCCAAGCCTTCGGGCTAGTAAGGCCTTTGGGCCACCTCATGTTTGTCAGACCACCTTTACTGCAGATGAAAACCAGATAACCTACAAAGAAACAAGAGCTATAAGAGGATGAGAAAGGAGATTTCACCACAAAAGAAGCTACACGGATTGCAAGGATGAGAGGGTAGGACACCTACCATCGGTACAAGCCTATGCATGAATGGAATAGCATATCCAAATAGCCATGTGAAGCTGGAGAGATGTTTTCTCTATGAAGATGTTGGGAGGATCAGTTTCAAGTAGTTATTCTGGGTTGTATGTAATGTTTGAAGCCAATGGGAAATGAATTCCTCAAAGGCCTATAGGGCCATGTAATACTTATGCCTACGGGCATTTTAAGGGTTCCACCTCACCCCTTGAAAGGTGTATTATCAAAAATCAATAAAAAATGAAAGACTTTGTGCCATTTGATGGATGAGTAGAACTATGGGACCCATACTCTTTAGTTATTAGTGGTAACATTCATATGAAATTGGTGTTGACACTACCTAAGGGGTAATCCATTTATCATATATTCCAAAAATAATTATCTCATATAAATATTCTCTCATAAGTATCTTAACTAGAGACATAGGTGATGAAAAGAGTTCCTTTATGATTATGACTTTGATATTGAATACATTCCTACGATTGGTAATATGGTATAAGTTTCCCTACTTATGAGATATAGTTCATAGTTACTAAGTGAGGCGTCAGAGATGTTTTCCTCACTTTATTTATCCTTCATGGATGGATATGAAGAATATTACATCAAACTGATGGTTGCAACCCCTCCACTTTTACTGTTATTTGGGGAGTAAAAACATGGGGATTGTGACAACCCTGCTTTTTATTACAACTTAAACATGATTCATTACATAAAACACCACTTGATACAACAAGAAGATCCAGAGGTTTAGGGTCTTTAGGGCTTAGGATCATTACATAAAAACTTAAAACATGAAATACAACAACTTTATTGAAAACATCCTTTACATGACCACTACATTCCTTCGTACATAGCATTGCATGGGATAACATGAGGACATACATAAGAGAAGGGTGAGCTATAAAGCCCAGTAAGGGAGTACACATGGAATAACATGAGGAGTACAATACATGTTAGAAAATAAGAATATCAATATATCATAAAAGAAACATGAACAAAAAGGCATGATAAAGCATGATAATCATAACATGGAAATGTGGCAACAACACTTAACATGGAATTAGCATGATCCAAGGCTCATTTCACATAAAGCATGAGTAAACCCTCATTGCACATGAAGCACGAGTAAAACCATGTTGAAATTGAATTGGCATGAGTCAACACTAATTGCACATGACGTATCCTGATACTATACTTTACCCAATGCATTTAAGCGCTATAAGGGCACACCCTTCTTAAACATTTCGTTTCATGCATAAGTGTGCCACATGGATCATAAAACATGGATTCGTAAAACATAATCATTTATTCCATGATAAAGGAATGTGGAGTTCATACATGAAACTTTATAGTCAGTAAGTAAATGTTCATAAAGGTGAATACCCTTGATGGAGAAATGGGCATGGTATTCACTACACAATGATATTGGCTTAGAAAATCGGTGCGATTTCGACAGCGTAACGGTGTGACATAAAAATTCAAAAAAATGGTTGATGAGAGAGAAAGGGGTTCCTCATCATATTTACATTTAATGGAAAGTAAGAAGTTCATAAAGATACATGTCCCAACAATTTTAATGGAATTTAGATTCATGATACAAAAGTATTTCTTGAATGTAAAAGAGGAGAGAGAAGTTCCTTTCAGAATTTCGGCATACTAACGGGTGTACATGGGAGGCATTTAATGAGAGAGAAAGGGGCCTCCCATCATTCATAAAATAAGAGGGAATTATGGGGGAGGTGAGAAACAATACCCCAACATTCATAATTGAAAGTAAAAGGGAAATACAACTTAAAGAAAATTGAAAAAAATGAGAAAGGAAGAAAAAAACCCTTACTTGGAACTGTGCATCCAAAGGATAGAGAGAGGCTTGTGAGAGGCTTCTATGGAGCTTGGGGCACCTTGGGAGGATTCTAGAGATAGTAAGGCAGAGGTTGGACGAACTACAAGGTATTTTAGTGAGGAGGAAGTGGGATCTTGGGTGGGTTTATATAGGAAAGGTGGGGGAATTCTTTATTATTTAGGTTTGGGTCCCCTTACATTAAATTAATCCAAACCACAAACCATCCCATGGTTTTTTCCCATGGTTTTTGGAAAAGGGAAGAGGAAAACAATATTTTATAAGGACAAAGTCCGAAATTCTTAAAATAATAGGGTTTCTTATGTGGAGGTGAGTCACACTCCCAAGGAAATTAACTTAAAAAGGCAAAGTGTTGAATATGTCTTGAGGGCTCCTTTAATGCATTGAAAAGTAAGTCAAAAAAACCCAAAATCAAATTATTTTAATGGTAAAACATATATTGGATGAACATAAAGATTATATTATTTTATTACATCACTTTTGGGTCATTATGATGTCATAAAACACATTATATATTTAATGGGTATTTAATTTTTACCCAAAAATTTGGCGCTCAGAAAATTATGAAAAATTCACCGTTGGATAATTTCGACATCCTGATTCCCGAAATGACATTTTTTTTTATCGAAAAAAATTTCTAAATATGTTAATTTTCACTTTTAAAATAAAAACCAACATTTATCGAAAATTCACGGGTTTTGACAGAAATGGCTTTCAAACCTTAATATAAAATTTTAATTGCATTCATAAAATTATAAGATAATTTATATTTAATAAAAATTAATTTAATAATAATATTATAATTTTATTAACATATTACTTAATTCAAAAATTCCTTAATTTAATAAAATAGATTTCTTAAATAAATAATAACTAAAAACACCATTTGTAATTTAAAAAACTATTTACAATGTTTCAAAAATGACTAGACATTATATTCATTATTATATACAAAAATAATTTACATGAACATAGTACTACTTATTTGTCACATAACCCCTTTAAAAAAGCCTCATAAGACCTAAGGGTAAGGTGTCCGATGGTGACAGACTCTTGGGGTGGCTCGGATAACATCACTCGAGTGGTAATCTCTATCAACTTCCACTTTTCCCATAGACGGTCTCGTTCGAGCTTGACATGGTGAAGTTCATCTTTGGGTTGGTCATGGGTGAAGCCCAATGATGCCACCTATTTTCCAAGCTCTGACAAATGGGCTTCGTACGGAGCAATTCTACTGGACGAGGCCATCACTTATTTTGTCTAAGTAAAATTGGATGTGTTAAAGCCCTATATTTATACTAATCATGTGATCACTATTCAACGACTATATTAACAACCGTCAAAAATCTTAACATAAAAACAAAGAAATTGACATCTTATAAAAACATTTTTCATAAAGAGACATTTAACTGGATCAAGAGGGATTTTCCATTAAGGAAACTTTGGGTCGTTAAAATATTCCCCCTTTAAGAAATTTCGCCCTCGAATTTTTCCTTTTCCCCCACTAAAACAAATGTGGGTAACTCAGCTTCATCATATCCTCTGATTCCCAAGTCGCTTCTTCAAACGTGTGGTTTCTCCACAACACCTTGACGAGGGGAATCGTCTTATTTCATAGAACATTTTCTCTACGATCTATGATCTTCACTGGTTGCTCCTCATAAGAAAGATCGTCTTCCAATTGTACCACCTCAAAAGAGAGTACATGTGAAGGGTCCAGTATGTACTTCCTTATGAGGGATACATGAAAGACATCATGTACTTTGGCCATAGTAGTTGGAAGTGCTTGTCGATAGGCCACAACCCCAACACGATCAAGAACCTCTAAGGGGCCAATGTACATTGGACATAACTTCCCTTTCTTACCAAACCTCATGACCTTTTCCCACAGAGATATGCATAGAAACACCATGTCTCCAACATTAAATTCAAGGTCTCATCGACGATTATCTGCATAACTCTTCTATCAACTCTAGGCTGCCCTGATATGCTGCTGAATGGTTTTCACCATCTCCACCATTTCTTCGACCATTTCTGGTCCAAGCAGCTTACGTTCACCGACCTCATCCCAACATGCCGGTGTTCTGCACCTTTTCCCATACAGGGCTTCATATGGTACCATTTGTATGCTCGAGTGGAAACTGTTCTTATAAGAGAACTCAACCAGAGGAAGATGTTGATCCCATCCTCCTTTAAAGTCCATTGAGCATGCTCTTAACATATCCTCAAGTGTTTGGATAGTCCGCTCGGATTGGCCATCAGTTTGAGGATGATCGGCTGTACTGAAGTTCAGTTCAGTATTCAGAGCATGTTGAAGACTCTTACAAAAAATAAAGGTGAATCTTGGATCTCGGTTAGACACAATTGATTGTGGTACTCCAGGTAACCTTACCACTTCCCTGATATATATCAGTGCCAGTTGATCTAATGAGAAATCCTCCCAAATAGAAATGATGTGTACAGTCTTTGTTAGACGATCCACAACAACCCAGATTGCATTGTTGCCTTGGGAGATCCTTGGATGTCCGGTGACAAAGTCCATGGTGATGTTCTCCCATTTCCATTCTGGTATGGGAAATGGTTGCATCATCCCCTATGACTTCTGCCTCTCTTCCTTCACTTGCTGACACACCAGGCACTTTGATGTATATTCAGCGATCTCCTTCTTCATATTATCCCACCAAAAGTTTTCTCGGAGATCTCAATACATCGTTGTGCTCCCTGGGTGAATAGAGAAATTTGAACTATGTGCATCATCCAAAAGTTCCTTCATTATCTCCGGACTTGATGGAACGCATAGTCTTTTCCCAAACCTCACAATTCCTTCTTCATTAACATTAAACTCTGAGGATTTTCCCTTTTTTATAGCTTCCACTTTTTCTTGAATCCCACGTCATCCTTTTGAGCATACTTTAACCTTTCCAAAAGAGACGGTTGAGAAATTATTTGTGAAATGATTGATGATGTTCCCTTCTCTATGATTCCCATGTCCATCTTCATCATGTCTAAGAAGATTGGATCCTTCTCAATTCTCATCATTGATAGAATCACATGATCCTTTATACTTAGGGCATCTGCAACCTTGTTCGCTTTCCCAGGGTGGTAATGTATTGAACACTCATAATCCTTGATGAGCTCTATCCATCTTCTCTGGAACATGTTAATCTCTTTCGGTGTGAATATATATTTAAGACTCTTGTGGTCAGTATATATCTCACATTTCTATCGATAGAGATAATGCCGCCAGATTTTAAAGGCAAATAGCACAGCCGCCAACTCCAGATCATGCGTTGAATACTTTCGCTCCTGGATTTTCAACTGCCTTGAGGCATAGGGTATCACATTATCATTCTGCATCATCACACATCCTAAGCCCTTCTTTGAAGCATCATTGAATACCACAAAAAGTTCCCCACCTGTGGGTAATGTGATCACGGGTGCAGTGATAAGCCTCCTTTTCAACTCCTTGATGCTTTCTTCACAGTCATCACTCCAAGAAAACTTTACTCCATTTCTAGTTAGCTTGGTAAGAGGGTTGGAAAATCGTGATAAATTTCTCACAAATCGTCGATAATATCCAGCTAACCCCATGAAGCTATGGATATCTGTTACCGATGTTTTCCTCGGCCATCCCTCAATTGCATTTGTTTTGGAGGGGTCCATAGATATCCCATTTCTTGTGATGATATGGCCCATTAATGAGACCTCCTTCAAACAAAACTCACACTTTCTGTACTTTTCATAGAGTTTCTCCTTGCACAATGTCTCTAGTATAGTTTTTAAATGCTCCTCACGATCCTCCTTGGTTTTGGAGTATATTAGAATATCAACTATAAAGACTACCACAAATTTTTCAAGGTAATCCCCAAAGACTCTATTCATCAAGTCCATGAATATTGTTAGAGCATTGGTGAGTCTGAAAGGAATTACTATGAATTCATAGTGCCCGTACCTTGTACAAAAATCAGTCTTGGGGAAATCTTCCTTCTTCACCCTTACTTGATAATATCCCAACCACAAATCCACCTTGCAGAAGTATTGTGCTCCACGCAGCTGATCAAACAATTCATCGATTCGTGGGAGAGGATACTTGTAATTTATCATGATTTTGTTGAGTTCACGATAATCGATGTAAAGCTGCATTGACCCATCCTTCTTATTGACGAAGAGGACTGGTGCACCCCATGGTGAAGCACTTGGGAATATAAACCCTTTATCCAGATTCTTCTGTAGTTGTTTCTTCATCTCTTCAATCTCAACAACAGCCATTCTATATGGAGTCTTGGATATTGGTATCACCCCTGGTATATGTTCAATTGATATCTCAACATCTCTTCATGGAGGAAGACAAGGCAGTTCCACGGGAAACACTTCAGTGAATTCCCTCACAATAGGCATTTATTCAAGGATGGTTTCTTCCTTGGACTCAATCATCTGAGCCAGATATGTGTGCTCATAAGGCAATAATATACATGCTTGAGATGATGGAGCTAAATGAGATTCATCTTCCTCCTGACACTTGTAATGAATCGGGGGTCAATTCTTTAAATGGAGTGTGATTTCTCTCTCCTGAAAATTTATATTGGCTCTATATAAGGAAATCCAATCCATGCCAAGAATTGCATCAATTTCCACCAGAGGGAGTATGACAAGGTTCGCTAGGAAATTCAATCCACAGATTAAAATAGGGGAGGACTTATATTCATGGGATGCAAGGATTTCCCCATTTTCCTTACTCACTGACATCATTACTTTCATGATTTGTGGTGGTGCTAGGATTTTTCTACTAAACTTTCGAGATATAAAAGAATGCGTAGAACCTGAATCAAAATGTATGTTTTCTATTCTTGAATGAATAACTAGCGTACCTATCAACACTTCGTTGTCGGGGTTCACTTCGGCAGAAGTGATGGAAAAATCTCTTCCTTGCTGTCTTGGAGGTTGTTGGTTGCCTCAGATACCCTTGGATTAGGGAACTGATTGAAAATGTGACCCGGTTCTTTTCATTTGTAGCATTGAACAACCCGTTGAGGTTTGAACGGAGCGTTCCTCTCCTCTCGTCCCCTTAAGGCAATTTCCAGGGTGCTTCTTCCCACACTTCTGGAAAGTGGGGTGCTGGATCTTCTTAGCACCGTTGGATTTATCCATCAGACCACCAGCATTGAAGTCCACCTTACGCTTCTTGTCCCCATGATACCCCTGTGATTCCCTAATCTCTATTTCAACCTTGTGGGCACATCGGAAAATTTCCTCATAGCTGTTGAAGTCACATATCGCTAATGCTTTCCGCAAGCTAGGCTTCAGCCAACCAAAGAAGCGGTCAACCTTGAATTCGGGGGTAACGACAAAGCCGAAAGCATATCGTGCAAGCCTTGTGAAGTTTTCCTCGTACTCTCCAACAGATTATTCATCTTTTTTCTTGAAGGAAAATAAGTCCCTTTCATTCTTAAGCCGGAGGGTGCCTGGAAAATATTTATCGAAAAACAACTTCCGGAAATCCTTCCATTCCAATGCCTCGATCTCCTCCTCAGGTTTCTTATTTTGGATCAATGTACACCATTGATCAGCTTCACCATCCATATAATAAGCCGCCAGGAGAACCTTCTCTAGTTCAGAACATTGGAGGATGGAGAATATCGTTTCAATGGAGTTGATCCATTGTTCAGCGATCGTGGGACCGGATGATCTACTGAAAGTAGGAGGCATTTGCCTCATGAAGCTCTCGATAGCGACTTGTTCCTTCTTAGGGGGGTTTGGACGATCCTCTTGACCCGTTTTTCTATTCAAAACTTGAGTTAGCTGAGAGAGAAGTGTGAGAAAGTTCACGATTCCCGCTCCCATTGGATTGGGCATCTCATTAGTACATTCATCACACTGATCTTCACAACGGTTGCTATCCCGAGTCCTCCTATTACCGGCCATTGGCTGGAATAAAAGGAATGTTAGGGGTAACACATAATGGGTAATCCAAATACAAAAGTTTATGACTTATAGATAAACTTTCATTCCTTAACTCATGAGTCTATAGGCTTCAATCTTGGATTTTGATGATCTACTTTCTATCAAATATTCGTAGGGGCATTTTTTTAATTCCCTTAATAAGGGTTCATACTAATCTTGTGAATTTATCAAAACATATCCCCAGGGAGTGTCGTAACCAAGAGTGTAGCAAGGCCCGTTGTCGTGCACCAGTTCCCATTCGAGTCTAGCTCAATGCGGTGTTTTCGGGTTTTACCCCTAAGATACATCTGTGCCAGAGCCGCCTCTACTTGCTCGTATCCAGACAGGGATGTATTTGCTTGATAACCCACATAATCAATACTCACCAAAACTTAGGGACGTTTTTATTGTACTTATTATTGTATCTAAGGCCTTACTAGGGTTTCCTAATCCCAAAAATAACTAAACCTATCCTCTGATACAAACTATGACAACCCTTATTTTTATTACAACTTAAACATGATTCATTACATAAAACTTCACTTGATAAACCAAAGAAGATTGAGAGGTTTAGTGTCTTTGGGGCTTAGGATCATTACATAAAAACTTAAAACATGAAATACAACAACTTTATTGAAAACTTCCTTTACATGACCACTACATTCCTTCGTACTTATCATTGCATGGGATAACCTGAGGACATGCATAAGAGAAGGGTGAGCTATAAAGACCAGTAAGGGAGTACACCTGTAATAACATGAGGAGTACAACACATGTTAGAAAATAGGAATATCAATAGAGAATAAAATAAACATGAACATAAATTCATGATAAAGCATGATAATCATAACATGGAAATGTGGCAACAACACTTAACATTGAATTATCATGAGCCAAGGCTCATTGCACATAAAGCATGAGTAAACCCTCATTTCACATGAAGCACGAGCAAACCCTCATTTCACTTGAATTATAATGAGTCAAAACTCATTGCACATGACGTATCATGATACTATACTTTACCCAATGCATTGGAGCGCTATAAGGGCACACCCTTCTTAAACATTTCATTTCGGGCATAAGTGTGCCACATGGATCATAAAACATGGATTCGTAAAACATAATCATTTATTCCACGATAAAGGAATGTGGAGTTCATACATGAAACTTTACAATCAATAAGTAAATGTTCATAAAGGTGAATACCCTTGATGGAGAAATGGTCATGGTATTCACTACACAATGATATTGGCTTAGAAAATCGGTGTGATTTCAGCAGCGTAACGGCGTGGCATAAAAATTCATAAAAATGGTTGATGAGAGAGAAATAGGTTCCTCATAATATTTACATGTAATGGACAGTAATGAGGTCATAAAGATACATGTCCCAACAATTTTAATGGAATTTTGATTCATGATACAAAAGTATTTCTTGAATGTAAAAGAGGAGAGAGAAGTTCCTTTCGAATTTCGGCATAGTAATGGGTGTACATGGGAGGAATTTAATGAGAGAGAAAGGGGTCTCCCATCATTCAAACAATAAGAGGGAAGTATGGGGGAGGTGCGAAACCATACCCCAACATTCATAATTGAAATTAAAAGGGAAATACAACTTAAAAAATTAACAAAAATGAGAAAGGAAGAAAAAACCCTTACTTGTAAGTGTGCTTCCAAAGGCTAGAGAGAGGCTTGTGAGAGGATTCTTAGGAGATTGGGGAACCTTGGGACGATTATAGTGAGAGTAGGTCAGAGGGTGGACGATCTCCAAGGGATTTTAGTGAGGAGGAAGTGGGAGCTTGGGTGGGTTTATATAGGAAAGGTGAGGGAATTCATTATTATTTAGGTTTGGGTTCCCTTACATTAAATTAATCCAAACCACAAACCATCTCATGGTTTTTGCCCATGGTTTTTGGAAAAGGGTAGCGGGAAACAATATTTTATAAGGCCCAAGTCCTAACTTCTTAAAATAATAAGTTTTCTTATGTGGAGGTGAGTCACACTCCCATGGAAATTAATTTAAAATGGCAAAGTGTTGAATATGTCTCGAGGGGTCCTTTAATGCTTTGAAAAGTAAGTCAAACAAACCCAAAATCACATTATTTTAATGGTAAAAAATATATTGTCTGCCAATAAATATTATATTATATTATTACATCACTATTGGGTCATTATTATGTCATAAAGCACATTATATATTTAAACGGTATTTAATTTTTACCCAAAACATTGACTGTCTCAGAAAATTATGAAAAATTCCCTGTTGGATAATTTCGACGTCCTGATTCCAGAAATGACATTTATTTTATCTAAAAAAATTTCTAAATATGTTAATTTTCACTTTTAAAATAAAAACCAACATTTATCGAAGATTCACGGGTTTTGACAGAAATGGCTTTCAAACCTTAATATAAAATTTTAATTTCATTCATAAAATTATAAGATAATTTATATTTAATAAAAATTAATTTAATATTATTATTATTATTTTATTAAAATATTATTTAATTCAAAAATCCCTTAATTTAATAAAATATATTTCTTAATTAAATAATAACTAAAAACACCATTTGTACTTTAAAAAACTATTTACAATGTATCAAAATTGACTAGAAATTATATTCATTATTATATACAAAAATAATGTACATGAACATAGTACTACTTATTTGTTACAAAACCCCTTAAAACAGCCGCATAAGACCTAAGGGTAAGGTGTGCCATGGTGACAGACTCTTGGGGTGGCTCGGATAACATCGCTCGAGTGGTAATCTCTATCAACTTCCTCTTTTCCCGTAGACGGTCCCATTCGAGCGTGACATGGTGAAGCTCAGCTTAGGATTAGTCAAGGGCGAAGCCCAAGGATGCCACATCATTTCCGAGCTCCGACAAATGGGCTTCATACGGAGCAATTCTACTGGATGAGGCCATCGCTTCTTTTGTCTACGTAAAATTGGATGTGTTAAAGCCCTATATTTATACTAATCATGTGATCACTGTTCAACGACTATATTAACAATGGTCAAAAATATTAACATAAAACCAATGAAGTTGAAATCTTATAAAAATTTTTTTTCATAAAGAGACATTTAATTGGATCAAGAGGGATTTTCCATTAATGAAACTTTGGGTCGTTACAGGGATACTGACAATGAGACCCTACATACTCATAAATTCACTATAAATTCTCCTAATCAATTTTCTAAATGTGGGGAGCATGTTTTTAAATTCAAATAACACACGATGTTACCAATGATGTTGTAGTAGGAGGTTCTGAGATAGTTTCATTAAACACTTTTGGGGGGTAAATCTAGGTCTTTCCAAGATGTGAAAAGACCACCAACATCAGTTTTAGTGTCTAAGGATACATAAAGGTAGGAGCATAAATTTTCTATTGATGGAATACTAGTACGAAAGTGAAGGCATAGCACTAGGTTTCAATGGTTTTATCTCAACCCCATGAGGTGCCAGATTACATGTGGGTGGGGTATCCATAGACTTCATGATGGAAATACCATGTACGTCTAGTGTATATGATTCCATCTCATAGATCATAGACTAACACACCATGTCTACCCAATTACATGATATTTGAGAGTAGAGTTTAGTAGAGATCATGGGATACCTCTATATATAGAAAATAGTCCAAATCCATAAAGTTTCCCTGAAAATCATTTTTCACTATGATGATCAATTTATATCTTGGTTATCAAAGGTATTGTATTAGGATTTTGGGAATCATCATCATTTGATAATTACATTTCAACCATTGAATGATTTTTAGACTGAGTGGACCATTCAAGTCATGTAGTACATTTCATAAACATTCATGTTAGACATTGGTCATAGTTGGTAGGATCACCTATCTTTGGTGGAGTTTGTGTATAACAACACCTACCATTCCGAAATCTGTGCGGTTCCATTAAAATAGTCTTATGAGAGACCCTTCATGTCACCACAATTTTTGTATAACCTTGGAGAGTCACTACTAATAGGCCCAAAGTTGGTACGATCCACAATAGATATGATGTAGGTAATCAGGGAGAAGATTTGGACAGTATAGACCCGTCTAAAGTCCTATGCTAAAAAATTAAGGAGGCATTTGGGGTTTGAGTAGGGATTTCATGTGTTCTTATTTGTTTAACCTTGAAATGGATTATGGATATTTAGATTGGTTAAAATCAAAATTTTATATTCATTAGACCTTTCTAGATACTTTTTATTGTTCACAAGGTGGAATACCACTTAGGTCTATCATTGAAGTTAGAACAAGTACATGACATCTTACATGAGTCATAGATGAGTAGGAATGTGTAAAATCCACAACAAATTATCGATAGGGGATATGGAAATTAAGGATGAAGATATTCATGTTTATTACTCAATTAAAATCTATGATTAGTGGGAAATGATCATTCATTGGTTATTGATTCCCCTAGTGCATTCTTAGGGGTAGCGTGAAGATATTCTATTTATCACCTTAGAGTGGGAGACTCAGGTGTGTGCTATGTATCCACATCACTTTCTATATCCATTTTCAATCTTTTGGGGACGTAAATCCCAAAGGTGGGGAGAATGTAACATCATTATTTTTTCATGTAATGTATTTTCATATATCTATAAAAAATTTCAAGACAAGGCATTGATATGACACATTAATCAGAGGCCCGAGATCCAAAAATTAAGTTTTATAATACTTTATAAATATATTAAATCCATGCATCCATAATTTTCATGAAATTTGTAATGTATTATAAAATAAGGCCCTGATTAGAAAACTATGTGGTTTAAAATCCTCATTTCCAAATGTGTTTATGATTCCCACACTCTTGAAGTAGGTGGATCCTTTTAATTTCTCTAATTTATTTAATTTATTGTTTTTCATGATTAATTATTGAAATTTTAAGTGGAGTTTCATGTATTGAATTAAAAAGGGAATGAGATCGATATAGAAATGGGGTTTTTTAGGAAAATAGAATTTATTTTATTTTAAATGGAAAGGGGATTTTAAAACCCTGAAGTAGATTTGATTGTCTTTGAATTTATTTTAAAAAAAATGTGAGAATGGGTTTTAAAATAGAAATTGACAAAAATTTCATAGTAGAGACCTTGGGTATGTCGAAATAGAGACACATGTAGGCTTAATGTATGTGACCCCACTTAGAGAAACCACTTGTATGTAAATGGTCTATGGAATGTCTCAATGTTAGTTGGATCCAAATATATGCCTTGTTAGTCTTGTGAGTGTCTAAAACATATTTCCCCATATTCTAGATCCTGGATGGAAGATGAATTGTTTTTTATGGTTGTTTATTACATGATATTTTTTTCACATATGTTGGATCACATGTATATTTATATTTTGGTTTATTTATCTTCTAGATTCTGTAATTGGAAAATATGGAATGATATTTTTGAAAACTCAAGGATTGATTGAAAATTATTTATTTGTAAAACTTCGTATAGAACGATTTTTTTAATACTCAGACATATGAATTATTATAATTAGAACTTGTATAGATTCCTTGGTCGTATCCTAATGGGCATTGTTTCTCTCACCCTAATTCTTCATGTGGGAATATGTGGTCATTTTTTTTGCATGATTCAAGTAAAGGGAAGAGAATTATGTATCATGTAGGATTATCTTTACATTTTTTTTGTTTTTGGATTTTTTAGAAGTGACATTTTGTCAAATGGAGGATTGTTGTCTAGAGTTGTCTATATTCTAGTTTAGCCTATTTCACACAGTAGTGTATCCCTTTGCTTCCTCTTTATACATTGTTTTCATGTCCTATTTTTCATATATATATGACTAGTTTTTTGTCATTTTGTTATGCCACCTCGTGACGTATTGACTTTGGTGATCGGTATGGTTGACCATGATTGGTTAGTTACAATTTGGTATCAAAGGATTTACTCAGCCTAATGTGTGTTCGTACTGTATAATTTGATTATGTTTCTTGGGTAAACTGGATTAGGATCATTAGAATTCAGACAATAAGTGTCAAAATGGGGCCTTCCAATAGCACTGAAATTAGTAAATATGAGTTTCCATGGGTGGTAGAATAATTGTAACTAAGTCTCAGAGTAAGTATTTAGGTTCATTGGAATAAATTATATTGGATATTTATTTCAATTTACAATTCTACAATTTTTGAGCAGTGTTGTGTGTATATTAATTTTAATAAAATATGTAGGGAGTCTATATATATGTGGAACTATTTATTTTAAACGGATTTGGACTTTAGTAGTCAAATTCAAAATTTCTTTAAGTTATTAATTTTATAAGGTTCGGTTTTGGATTCTTGTTTTATTAAATAGTTTTTTAATATTTAGATGGATGTTTGGTTGTGATGTTGTGTTTAATATAAAATTCCTCAAATAAGAGTAATTAGAAATACAATAGGGGAATTTTTGGTGTAGTTTTCATGTGAGGATCCTCCAAGTGGACCCTTCATTGTTAGAGATAGTGATATGTACCATTCAGACTCTTTGTATACTGGGTGAAGTAAACCAAATATGGGTAGTGGATCATGGTTTGGAATTTACCAATCATTATACACCTTTCCTTCATGGTAATAAAGGAACACAATATTCTGAGGAGTGTCTTGAAGAAATAGAGAAGATCTCTACCTTTTTAAAGAATCCTAAGGTTGCTCATGTTTTTTTCACATATATTCTCTATTTACCTAGAAGAATATAGTGGGACTTGAGAGTGGAATTCAAATTATACCAAGGTCTTAACTAGTTTTCTTTGGAGATGATATTTAATCTGTTTTTTTATCCTAATAATTTTTGTTCCTTAAAAACCTAGTAGTTTCTGATGTTTGAGCTTGGGAAGTGTTCCATTCTATATTATTCCACCTTCTTTGCATAGTTTTTTCATTTATAACTAGAGCTTGTCATAAATTCTTACCTGAAGTCTTGGAAGTTTGAAATGGGGAAAAAGGGTAATGTTCAGTCGACACATTTATTGTGTGCCTTCTACTATTTACAGAGGTAGTGTATAATGCAGTATTGGAAGTGGTGGGAATAGCTTGATGGACAATCATGGGTGGAGCCTTAGTGGATGGAGAAGTTTACGAGGGTTCTTTTTATGGTCAGGAAAGAAAGAACAAGATTGGTTTTATTTCTGTTGGACTAGTTTTATGGGATTATATAAGGTAGAAACATGTTAGTTTCTACTATTGTGATAGTATTGGTCACACCAGGACATAGTTTGTGGTGGATCATAGAACATTTCATCTTTGTGGGAGATTTTATCATCTAAATAATTTCTGTGATAAGATGTTATGTGGTAGTAAGGTGGGATCAACTTTAACTAAGGGGTATCAGGTTTCTATTGAAGAATCAAAGTATGATAAACCTAATTCTCATGGAAATGGGGTGTCTAGGTGGAAAAGTATAGATGGATTTTGGGTCATAATTATACATTAGGGGAATCAAAAGTAGGTATACCTGCTGTTAGAGGTATGGTGTTTATTTCTACTTCAAAGGTGCCAGATTTTTTTATATAGGTTCTACTCACTCATTTATATCATCAAATTTGGTTTCCATGTAGGGTTTTAATTTTGAGTGTATGCCAATATTTATGGGTCCTTCCATGCCTTTGGGAAGGTGTTTTGAATAAGGTTTCAAATTCATCATGTTTTGGGTGGTGATAAGAAACTTTGAGTTGGTTTGGGATGCGTAGTGATTTATCTTAGCACTCTTGACTTGATCATGATAATGGTTTGAATGATTAGAATAATGTATCAGATAGACTATTATCACCATCGGGGGTAGTTCTTTACTATTTATGGGGTCACTCGTGTTTTCCAAGGTGAGTGGGATGCTATATCTTGAAAGGAAGGGATGGTTTTTCTTTATACCATTTTGGTCTCATGCCAGTTGTCATAAATGTTTCTTCATGTAGTTCACCCATGATTGGGTGGTTATTTACCATTTTTGTGTGAGTTCACCAAGAGGTCTTTCCAGATGATGTTTTTGGATTTCCACCATAGAGAGTGGTCGTGTTTACTACTAAACAATTACATGGAATGATTCCCATTTCAATTTAATCCTATCAAATATAACCTACTGTGTTGGTGGAATATAATTTCTTTCTTGAGGACTTATAAGTGAAAGTATTTATTTATCCTTGCATTTCACTAGGGAATTCACTTATACCCTTTTCTAAGAAGGAATACATAAGTCCTATAATTTTTATTTACTACTGGAAATTAAATTGGGTGACCGTTAAGAGAATTCATACTTTAATCATGATTGATGATCTCTTTGATCAGATGAGGGGGGATCATTGGTTCCCTAATATTTACCTAGAGTCAAGGAACTACCAGATGAGTGTTTTAAAAGGGGATACACCCAAGATAGTGTTTTATAATTGATATCTTAATTTGTAATCTCTGGTTATTCCATTAAGTCTCATTAATTCTCATGTGGAATTCCTGGATTTGAGGAACTAAATCATTCGTCGGTTCATGGAATATTTTGTTTTGAAGTTCATAGATGATATCCTAGTTTACTCCATGCCATATGACGAGCACATAGACCATTTGGATATTATTCTTCAAACATTGGGGGAGAATCTTTTATTTGATATACCTTCCAATTGTCAGTTTTGTGTTTAAGAAGTGAAATTGTTTAGGCAAGTTATATCTGAGAGTGGAATCTCATCTGATCCTAAAAAGGTTAAGGAAGTTATGTCATGTAGGCATCCTATAATGATTCATGATTTTAATGTTTCTTGGGAAGGATGGATACAATATATGGTTATTTTTGTACATTTACATGCTATAATATTCAATGAAAACCCCAAAAAAATCAATGACTTCACCATTAAAGGTATCCCCATAACTCACGGTCTACAACACATGCTCGATGAGAAAAGGAATCAAAAAACCAAAGAGCATAAAATACATGATAGAATGTTAGAGGGTCATTACAGTCTCCCCATCATAAAATATTTATGTCCCTAGAATTATCTTATGATCTTGGATCCAAAAAATAGTATTCCACTAATTCCTCATCAACAACTCACACTCCCAGGTCTCATGGAAATCCTTTCCATGCATCTATGTACACAGACCAGTGGAATAATTTCACCACAGAGTACCTTATCCCTGAGATCCTTAATTTGAATTGGATATTAATCCAATGTGGTATGGGGATCAATAACATAATCCTCCCATCTAATCATATTTGAAGGATTTGGTATATACATCCTCAATTGGAAAAAATAAAACATGTTGTGTAAATAATTGAATCTAGAGGATAATATAAACCAACAGGACACCATACCTAGTCACTCAATGATCTCATTGGGGCACAAAAAACCTAGATGCATCTTTTCCTCCTTACACAATTGACTATGTCCGATTTGTGGTGAAATTCTAAGAAAAACTCGATCACCAACCTCAAACTCCATCAGCCAACATTGATGGTCTTCATAATATTTAAGAAGACTCTATTTCATGATCAAATTCATCTAGATTTACTATAATACCTTTCTTATATGATGAACAACACTCATATAAACCCAGTACCACTCTTCCAACTCTACCCAGTAAAAGGGAGATCAACATGGGTGACCACAAAAATCCTTAAATGGTTACATATTGATCAATGGATGATATCTATTATTATAGGAAAAATTAATTAATGGAAAATTTATATCCCATAATCCACAAAAATCAGTTACAAAATCTTCGAGCATATCCTCAAGAAATTGGATATCCCAACAAGTGTATCAATCACCATATGGATGATATGACATGATCAATTTCACATGGTAACCCTTTTCCTCTTTAAAACATTCCTGAATCTAGATGTGAAACTCCAGTCCCTATATGAAATAAATGATTAGGTAAAAGCATAAAGGTTTATTATATATTGAATATAAAACTCCCAAATCCTTTACAATTTTGTTGTTTCCGTTATTGAAAAGAAATGTACTGATTTGTTGATTTTTTAAATAATCACACTAATCACATCCTAACCACTAGGATTCCATTGAAAATCAATGACATGTCCATGGAAATATCATCCCATTTACATGTTAGAATGCGTCAAGGCTACAAAAAACCTACAAGCCATTAGTGTTCCTCTTTAACCCTCTAACAAGAGATACTATTAATAAATAATCAATAACTTACTACCTCACACCAGCCAGCAATACAGATGTCTTAAATCATGGTACACCTTTGAATCCCTAGGTTTTACGGAACAACAATACTGGTTTCCCCTGTATAGAAATTACATACTCAAGAAAAACGAACAACCAACCTGTTATAAAATAACAATGCTCCACTGGGAGACCGAGACAACACATAGGTGGTCTCCCCACCATTTAGGATTTATATTAAGTGTCATATATAAGTTTCTTTCATCTACTCAAGTATAACTCACTCATTAATTTGTGAGATGAATTCTTATCAAATCCATAACAAATGTCCACCAATCACCTCATCATCAAAAATCATTTCAGCAAACAAACTCATCAGAGACTACTATTCAACTAATTTTTTCATGACTTGAGAAAATAATTTTCTGCTCTATGCATTTGACACCACATTCTCTTTCTTGATTATATATATAATACGAAAATCAAATTTCTGATGATTATAAACATAGTGTCCTTATAACGTTTTGAGATCTCTCTAGGTGAGTTTGGTTTCTAAAATAATCATTGAACTTGAGGTGGATGGTGGACATGATTCCTTGTCTTTAATAAAAGAAAAAACATATATTGATGAGTGATTCTGAATTGAGATGATTATAGACACTGAGAGTCAGTGATTAGGTGAAATCCAAAATGGTGGGGATACCTCGTGCATGTTTTATTGGTCTGCCAGTGGATATTAGTGCTTATGTAGTAGGTATTTTGTTCTATTTTCCTTGAGGTACGAGTATTTATATAGTGGAAGATAGTCTTATCGGTCCATGTACCCTAGGGAAACAAATATGTACCATGATTTGAGAAGTTGTTATTGGTGTCTGGGGATGTGGTAGGTAGTTTCATATCTTTTATCATGGTGTATCACTTATCAAAGTGTTAAGGTATGAAACTAGAAAATTGTATATCTGTTGAAGTATTTTCCAATTTCATTATGGAAACAATATGATATTTTCATGGATTTATTTGTTGTTTTTTTTCACAATCACCTAGTGGGAAATATGTGATTGGGTTATTGTTGACAGTTTCTCTAAATTGGTTCATTTCATGACAATAATAGAAATGATGAAAGTAGAATAGATTGAGGAATTTTATTTCTAAGAGATTCTGAGGCACCATAGGGTTCCCTTTGTAGTTATTTCTGATAGGGACATGAGGTTCTAATCTAGATTTTGTAACAATATGAATAAGGCAATGAGTTCCCTATTTGAAATTGAGCAGGGCTAATCTTCTATAGATGGATGGACATATAGAGAGGGATATCTAGGTTCTTGAGGATAATATTTGGTATTGTGTGGTAGATTCAGGTGGATATTAGGACCTATATTTTATTTTGGATAAATTTTCCTATAAAATTTTTTATCCCTCATTGATGAGGGTCTCCCACTTAGGGGATTTTAATTGGTGCACGTGTAGATCTTATTTTTGCTGGGAAGAGTTGGGAGAGTGGTCCATGGTTGTTCATAATGTAGTTAAAGAGGTGAAAAGGTAGTATATTTGATCTAGAGTCATTTTATCATGGAATATAGTCATCATAAATCATATATTGATTATTGGCATCGATCGTAGGAGTTTGAGGTTAGTGATCAAGTCTTTCTCATAATTTCACCTCACATGGGAAATCATCATTTGGGTATGTATTATATGTTGTAACCATGGTTTTTGGGCCCCTTTGAGTTCATTTATTGATTGGGGAGGGTGTCCTATCGGTTGTTTTTACTATATTTATTGACAAATATACATTACATGTTTCATCATTCCTAGTTGAGGAGGTATATACTAGATCCTTACCACATGATTAGATTGAAGGATTTTGTTCTTGAACCTGGTGATACATTAGCTTTGTAGCCAGTTCAAATTATGGATTTCTAAGATAAGGTAATGCATGGTAAAATGATTCCCATGACCTATGATTTAAGGAATTGTTGATTGGATATTCACGAGATGTGGGGGCATGATTCATTGATGAGGTTGAAGTGGGTTAATCTTTTTTAAGATCCATGATCTGGAGTACTTTCTAGGGATATTTTGATTTTATGATGGGGATAATATAACACCTTATTACCTTTCATTTAGGTATGTTCTGATATTTTCTTTTGGGTTCCTTTTCCAACAAATCGTGTGTTGTCTTCCAAGAATTTGTAGGATTCCTTGAATTTAAAATTATCATATTTGTTATATTTTCATATTTTCCTCCAATTTTCTATTGTCTAATTGGTAGTTACATGATGATTAATGGAGTTTCACAATGATTATTGTAGGCTATTCATATACCATTAGTTGAATTAATAGGGTCAGAATTAAAATGTCTTGTTGGGGTTACATACCATGTAATGTGAGAATTTGGTTTTTAATTAGAAAGGTTATATGTTTCTCTCGATGACCTAAAAGGAAATGGATTCAAAATGTGTAAAAAATTAAACAACATGTAAATCCCTGATTTCTAATTTTTAGGTTGTTATATGAGTGATTTATGCTTCAATCTATGTTGAATATTTCTTCTCTCACCCAGTGATCTTGCCCTAGGAGATTTTGAGTGTCTTACATCTTCTCGGATCGATTCTTTTAGTGACTGATCAAAAAACAGTTGTCATTTCTCTCCCCAATATGTGGCCATGCCTTTTCTTAAAAGGGAGATCCTGAGATTTCCAAGCACCTTTTCTAAAGGTTTTTATGTTTTCTAAACTATTTTAGTAGGTGTATCTTTTAAATTTTTATAATTTCTTGATTCATGTGATTTTTATATTGATTTCATGAGATTTAATTACATGTGTTGAATTGAAAAGGTAATGGGTTTGTGTTTGAAAATTTGATTTCGTTAAAACATAAATTACCGTGATTTTAAATGAAAATTGGATTTTTAAAGCATGAAGAGGATTTTATTGGAATTGATATTATTATATAAATATGTTAGCATGGTTTTTAAAAATTGAACTTGACAAAAAATTTATATCAGGAACCTTTGGTATGTTGATATAGAGACACATGTAGCCTTAGTGTGTGTGGCCACACTAGGAGGTAACCTATTGTATGTATATGGTCTATGGAATCCCTTGATATTAGTTGGGTCCAAACTTATGCACGGTTTGGATTGTTAGTGTATTGTATGTATTTCCCCAAATGATAGAGCTTATCTGGTATGTGCATTGTTTTTGCTAGTAGATTATTATAAGATAGTTTATTTCACGGATGTTGGCTCACATGTATATTTTTAATTTAGTATATTCACATTATTTTTTATGGATTTATAAAATATGGCATGAAATATTTGAAAAATAAAAGATTATTTGAAAAATTATTTATTTGTAAAACATTTTGTAAACTATTTTTATTTTAAATATTGGTCTAGTACATTATTAATATTAAAACATTTATAGATCTATTAGTTGTATATATTGGGATCTATAAATCACATCCTAATTCTTCATATGGGTGGTTTTAGGCCTTGTTTTACAGGATTCCGGTAAAGTTAAGAGAATAATATATCATGAATACTTCTATTTACTTTTTTATATTGTTTTTTGTTACTATAGTGGAGGTTTTTGCTTACATGGAAACCTGTTTTCTATTATTTTCATTATTTTTGGTTTATCCCAATTGGATCAATTTATCTCACATTGTTTCCACATTGTAATATAGTTTCATTTCCTTTTTTTCTTTTATATGAGAGTAGTTTTTTTATATTGTTTTACCCCACCAGTTGATGGACTGACTTGTGTGAATGGTCTAGTTGACCTAGGTTGGTCTATTATAGCAGTTATCCCTTCATTAAGACTTCTCGGATAGGGTTTTTTAAATCCTTCTGCGAGGCTTAGAGTGTGATCCAATATCATCATCTCGATGTTGGTGGGGGTAAAGGTACCTTCCTGACCAACATTATGTGGGTGTTGGTCTACTACTTAGTGGGTTATTACATATTGAGTAGTTTGTATACCCCATTTCCTTGGGTGTGATCCTTAACTATTTATCAATATTTTTAGGTGTATAATTTTTTATTCTAATGGAAGAACATGATGAGAAGTACATCACAAGTGGACACCAAATGTGTTATCTGACTAGTAGAGTGTATTCTATTGTATGATTTCTATGTGAAATCTACATGTGTGAATCTCTAGAAATGCGTTATGAATGTGGAATACAAAGAGATGATGTGTCTTTGTAATTTATATATGGATATTCATGTTACACGTTCTATAGATAGATACCTTTGAATATATGAATTTTATTCTTCATGATGCATTTTTTGATATTTCTCGGTGTCCTAATAGGTATTCTTATACACAATAATCCGCAATAATTTTTCACATGTGTCATGTCTTATGTTGATGATCGACTATTTGAAGGTGTCTTAGAGGGACCGGTACTAGGAAGTTCTTAGTGATCCCGAAAGACCTGGGTTTGTTACTGTGGTTATCTTGATACCATTCCCCATGTAAACTTCTAGGATAGTCTATCATTCAGACTCATTGTTGTGGGAATTTTATTTTCCATGTTTACATTCCAGTTCTTGTTTTCATACTCTAGTTTGGAGATTTATATGTATGAAATAATGGTTTATTATTTGTATTACTTTTCATCATTTAATATTCTTGTATATGTGTTCATGAGTAAATGTACTTTAAGATAAGGTCTCTCATGCTAGTGGCATGTCTCCTCGGTGCTAGTCACCAGCCTCTGGACTATTGGAGGCGGCCATGGGAAGCTGTGGAATGGGCCCCATCAGGAGGGTCATGACATAAACAAATAGGATAATCCCTTGTATTACACAATGTATAAAATTATTGTAAAAATGGATTTTTGATTTCCTAGAAATGATTCTCATTCTGGATACCAGATGTGGACATTTTTTTGAAATATATGCATCAGGGTTTAATAACCCCAAATAAGTGTTCTTCAGGTATTTAATGGTCGAAAGTTGGGACCATGGTCACTATTTCCTTCACACCAAATTTGACACTACCAGATCAAATCATGTGGTTAATTCAAAAAAATTTCAATCCATTATAATGGATTTCGATAAATAATGAAAATTAATAACTTAGGATAAACCTAAGATATCATAGATTGAAAATAAAGTTTCATGATTTAGAAATTATTTAAATGATTCCGAATTAATTATTCGTTTCCCACTGTGATTATAGTTACTCATACTATGTTTTTTTGTTCTATTCAATGGAAGGATCATGAAAAATTATGTTAATCTTGAATGTGATGGGAAATGAAATGATTTTCATACTATGAAATGAAAATTTTTAGGTGTTGGAATAAAAAATGTCATTTATATTCTTATGAAACATTAGTAATTGATGAAACATTTTTATCTTCAAAATGGGAAAAGTAGTGTACAACATTATATTTATTCATTTATGAGGGGATATCAACCTTATTTTAGTAAGCTGATTGTTCCACTAGTTAATGATTAATAGACTAGTACTATTAGGAATACATTTTCTGTTTTCAAATTTTCATAGCATGAAATTATTATTTTATCCATTAACCATTATGAAGGAGAAGAACAGTAGTGGAATAATATAATGAACATGTGGAAATTTGAATAAATTGACCATGTGTAATGGTGTGAGAATATGGGCTTATTTTTTGATATGTATTTTTCTCATTTTATTCATATGAAAATAGAGATGTAAATCATTATGAAAAAATGAAGGATAATGGAACTAATAGTACATATGAGGAAAATTATAAAGGGTATTTGAGGTATGATTATAGTATTATCTCTAAACATGAACATATGCTTTATATATATTTTTGTTGTTTGTAGTGATGTATCATGAATTAATTATCCAAAATTGACATATATAGATATGAAGAAATTATTAGACGTGTTATAAAGATCGGCATGGATATTGATGTTAACCATTAATCATTTGGATATTATAATAAATGAAATATTTAATTCAATAAAATTTAAAAAAACATTAAGAGAAGAAGATGTGAATTCCATTATTCTAATGGTGTAGAAGGAAACATGGAGTAAATTTACTTAATAATTATATTAAACGTTATATGTATTTAAAGTAAGGGCATCAGAAAAATATAAATTTACCTGATATGGGGAAAATCCACTATAGAGTAATAGATCCATATAATGCACCTCCCACACACAGTTGTATCAAATTTAATGATTATAGGCATTATAAAAACTAGAGATAAAATATAATGGTCAATGATAATGATTTACATGAACAAAATATTTTCCTTAGAGTCATTAAGAAATATCATGTGATCAGTACTAGTGATATAGAAAATGGTGTGTGAATGTTACATAGACCATCCACTCTAGAACAACTATTTTCAAATTAGATTATGGATCTACCCACTAAATTATATCTTAGTAATTCTATAGTGGAATTACAATATCACCTAAATGATTGGATGCTGAATCAGCATTTAAAACCCCTAATGGTTTGATTAATGAATGTTAGTCTATAATTATTTTATAGTTTATAACTATGGTAATATACTTCATAAAAATAACATTATTCTCTTTCTAAATGATGTTGATGTTATTTTATGCATTTATTATCGTTAGTTTAATAAATCCCACATCAATATATGAGGAAAATAAGTCACATTTCATATTTAGAACCAAACTATGATCTTTTTTTTATGTAATGATAAATTTGATTTTCGGATGTAAATCAAATTATTTATATAAGTTCTTATTCCTATTCAAAATTTGTGGGTTATCATAGATAGTTGTGAAAAAAAAGAAACATCAATGGTATTCCTATTGAGAGATATTTTATGGGTGTTTTTATAGAATTTCATCCCTATATTTGACAAAATCATGAATATTTTTTCAATAAAACTCTTATTTTGTTAAAAATATATTTCAATGAAACCATATAGAACACCCCCATTGATTTGTATAAATTAAATACTCTACTCCATGGGAATTTTGATATGGGATTGATTCATCCATGTACATCACCTTGTGGTGAACCTATTCCTTTTTTTTAAGTAATGATGGATTGGTTTTACTCTATATTTAGTATTGGGAAACATTTAATACCAAAATCACGAAAAAAGTATCAGATATGATGAATTAATGGTTTTTTGGGTAAAAAAATTAGAGACCCACATATTTACATGATTGAAACATATTAATGATACCATAAACAGAGTGCCATGAAAGAGAATATACCCATGAATAGAACCTATAAAATATATTTGGCAATATGAATTTATAATTATTCAATTTGTTCTTAATAATAACCCAATAAACAACAATGGTTTAATGAATGTGGTACTTAGATATAACATTGATTAATTTTTTTTATAATTAACAGGGAATATTATTATATATTTATAATGAAATTAATCACATGAAAATCACTTGAGGATTGTGATGAAGACCTTAAGGAAGCGGGTGATGAATGAAATATTTCCCAAGTATGCTTTTTTAGTTTAAAATATTCATTTTCACTTCATATAATCTCATGTAAGAGAATAGTGGTTAGTTAATAAAAAATGTATGCTATTGAAAATTGGCATATAATAACCATGGTGATTGAGATACATAATTTTCATGGTTTAGAATGACATTATAAATGATTTTTTATTATTTTTCCGGATGATATAATATACTCACTAGATTATCTTGGAAGGGATCCATGTTCATTTGGATGGATGAATGTGTGGAAAATTTCCTGGAACTAAAGAGTATCTGAGTAAACAAACATGTTCTTAATAAATCATATTGTTTATAAGGGTTTTTGATAATTATTTATTTATCAATGAGTGTATTGGGATAATTAATCAGGCAGAATAACACGGTAATATCGTATGCCTCATGATAATTAATGATTCATGAGAAGAATTTCCCACATAATTAATTAGTGTTAGCTGTGGAATTTCATTCATTAAAGATGTTGAGTATTAATATTTAGGGTGCAGGTGGGTATATATATTTATTGATATTAAAATTTTAATGTATACAATCCATAAAAAATATATTAATATTCTATAGTGAAAATGGGTGGATTTTATTAATGATTATGAATAAAAATATATTTCCACACTAGTAAAGTGAACATGGTATCCAGTTATTTTAATCGAAAGGATAACTCCAACTTATCTATGATAAGGATCACAAGAGAAAAAATATCTATTAATTTTCAAATAATGTATCTAGAAATCAACATGGAAGGGTGGAAATAATATCTTTATAAAAATCAATGTTCAACCATCTATGAACTTGTGGAGTAATGATCCATTTTAGGAGGATGAGGAACTATATATGAAGGAGAGAATTTATATTTGTTCAACAATAATTATGTTGGAAAGATAGGTTCATAAACTTTTATGTGTCATACCTATACCATAATTGAGGAAATAGATGTTGGATGAACCTATGAGCCCAAAATTCACTAAAAATGTTTGATCTATGAAGATGCATAGATATCTAAAAGTGTATTTATTGTGTGAAAACTTAATGTGACATATTTAGAGTATATATCATAGTTATTTTATTTTCCTCATGTTGTGGTTTAGAAACATAAGTTTATAATGATCTTATAGCCATTACACATTCCAGAATGGAAATGGGAAAACATCAATATTTATTTTTACATTGGACTCACCAAAAAAATGTAAAGGAAATTATAAAATTAGGGTAGTATTCAATTTCATTACAATTTATTCACTCCTAATCTCTATTAGATAATATTTTTCTCTTGAAAAACCTTCCAAAATAAACATTAAATAGATTTTATGATTTCACATAATACCGAATTATATTGTAACTTTTTGAGATTTGAGATTTATCTTGATGTTCTGGAAAACTTATCATCAAGAAATGGATTCCAATTCTATTTCATCACTTTTTTTTATCTTCACAAATATTATCTATCTGGGTCAACTATTAAATTCACATAGTATATATTGAATTTCTTTCATGGACTTCATATTTCGTTAGGAAAAAATTCATCCTCTATTATATTTTTTTAACACTTGTTTCCACATGAAAATTTAAATGTCACATTACGAGTACCTATATGGAATGAAGTTTATAATTCCGTTTTGTTCATATTATTTTTGAGAAATAATTCTATTCAGCCCTAACAAGGTTGAGAAGGTCTTTTTTTTTAATATTTCCATGCATTACTGTGTTTATATTCATAAAAATGAATGTTGATTACCAAGAATTTTACCCCCCTTAAATATTCATAATCGATTAGTGTCAGTATATTAACACATAACACGTCCACAAAACCTATTAGAAGTTCAAGATTTGTTCCACCTATCTCTATTGAGGAAGAATATAATAGACACATAACATGTAATGAACTTAGAGTTAATAACAATTTAGAATGGTAGTTCTAGTGAAGAAAATATAGTAGAAATATTGGATCATAGAGATAAAGTGTTATAGAATGAGGCTACTCACCTTGTTAACACTATCTAAATGAATCCAAAATTTAAAAATGTTACTTGGGGACATGGGGATTTATTGAAACAAACATATCCTCATTTTTTGTATCAGAGATATTTAATTATGATGGTTATATTAATCTTGATGGTTTTAGAATATTACACCATGATATTATATGATATATTTATATAGAAATAAATTTAATTAATTTGATAACTTGTGATAAAATCAAATAGACATTAAATAAACAACAATATAAACTAGAAATATTATTATTTAATTTGACAGTTATCTCCAAACCATTATAGTGGAGGGTATCAATTGGACTAACAAAATTTCTAAAATTTAGTGGTTTATTCATGTATAAAATTAATTCATTAGTACTCAAAGGGTTGTTTATGGGAAAAAGTTAATTTTAAAATAAAATAGATGTTTTCCTAAAAAATTGTTTTTATAAACATAATATCTATTTATCTTAATAAAATAATTATTATTTATAAATGATTTTTATGAAATCATAATGTTATATTCTCAATCAACTCTTTTAAAATTCAACTAATAATTTTTCAAAGGAAAAAATAAGAATACGTCATGTTTTTGATTAAAAATATACTCCTATGGAAAAATTCATTATTATTTTAAGACTTAAATTAAAATTAAATTTTCACACATAATGGAATTTAATCTAGGAATAAGTATATTCAAATTTTATCAATAGATAAAATTTCTTTTCCCCTTATGAATATTCACCATAGTAATTTTTGGTCACCTTATTGAGGGTAAAATAGGTAAAATTTTATTAAAACATATGAATAAGGATTTAAAATTCAAATAAATGATTATATAATCCAATTTGATGAGTGTAATATCCCAATTTATTCTATTCCTCGATTATATGGAAACATGAATCAATTTATAATTAATTGTAAACTTTATATTAATATATGAAAAGAACAAATACAAAATGAAACTCACATGACTTTGATATCACTAATATTTTTAAATACGGATAAAAATAGATATTTGTTGTTATAAATATTTATTTTACTGGTGAATTATTTTTTATCATGGTAATTTTGTTTTATTTTTTTATTTTATAATTAACACTAATGGATAAATAATGCTGAAACCGTATTTATTCAATTAATAAAAAAATAAAATATATAATTTTTAAAATGTTCTATGTGATTTTATATTGATTAATTGTTAGGATCCATTAATTTTTAGATCAATAAACATATTTTTGATATGTGAATTTTTTATATGTAAATACCATTGTTGTAACATTATTTTCAAAGTTAAATTAAATGAAGAGTTCCAGAAAATATAATTAATGATATTTTCTAAAAATAATAATATTTTATTAAATTCTTTATGGCTAAAAAAATAATTTATTTGGAAAAGTTAATTGGATAGTGTTTAACATTTCAACTATGGTCAAATCCTGTTTCAATTGTATTTTTGTGGTTAAATATGCGACCCGTAAAGTGTAAAAAATTAACTTTATGGTAAAATTCAAAAGAGATAATGGGAGATATAATATAGTGATTAGGGAAAAAGAATGAAAAAACATAATATAATAATTTTTAATGAAAATATTTCATATCACCTTAATTTAATTTATAATTATATCAATTTGGATCCATTTTTTCATAAAAAATAGTTATATTAGTTTAATAATTTCTGTAATTCCAAGAGTTCCCCTCCCCTCACTAATAAAAGGGAACCACCTATTTTTCTGTTTTCAAAATTAATTTTGATTATTCAGTTGATAATCCCTAACATTATATCTTTTTATAATCCATTAACACATTTTATAGCTTACTAAATTTAAAAAATACTATTCTTTTATAGAAGAATGTGTAGGAAAATAGAATGTTTCTCAACTAAAAGATATAATCCTTCACTGAGAATTTTAAATTATATTTATTATTATAAATCCTTTAAACCCATTATGTAAATTCTATAATTATCACCCCATTATAATAAATATACACAATTATTATTAATATGATATATAAAAAATTATCTGCCTTCTTCCCATAAATTGTAAAATGATATCATCAAGCATGTATATGTGTGTTCTATTGTATCGACAGAGCAATGTGACAAATTTTTCATTTTCAATTTACATAGATAGTACGAAGGATATTTTTAATGAAAATATAATTTTTATTAGAAATAAAAATAAATATATAAATATGAATTATTATTTTACATTATTTTATCCCATTCGTAGAAAAGTGGAAAAAAATTTCATGCTAACAAACGACCTAACATCTCCATAAAGGTTGATTTTAATTTTTCCATATATATACGTTATTTATAAGGCCCCAGCCTTAAACCTTACTTAATCTTGAGTTATTACAAGATTAACCATTGAGGATCTTTTCGGGTTTAGAGTTTTAGAGAATTAGATCATAAAACTTCCATTACATTCCACATATAAACAAAGTGGTAACATAAAGATAATATTCTTCTTTACCATAAATGGAAACATATTTAAAATAAAACATGGATTCTCTCTTGACACTTCCTTGACACTATCATCATATCATGTACCATTCCCTTGAGCTGTGAAAAACATTTCAAAAAACTTGGGATGAGCATAAAAAGATCAGTAAGGGATATAAAAATATGGAAAGGAGACATGTGTACATATGTACATAAGAATGAGATCATACTTTACCCATAAAACATAATCACTTTAACATACCTCATCAAATCATGAATAAATCATAGAAATCATAAGACATAAAGGTAACTTGAGGCATTCATAACATTCTTATGTAGGAAGTAACCCTCTTGGTTACGTTTAGAACACCCATCACAGTATATTCCCTAAATCTCTTCGTAGAAACCTTAACGTTTCACTCCTTCGCGTTACCAAATGCATTGGAGAGCTTTATCGGGATCACCCGCCCTTAGATTATCACGGAACCATCCGTCTTCATAATAATGCCCAAGAACCTCAACATAATCATATCACATAAAACATGCATAAAGTAAATGTAACATTTCCACCTTTCAATCACAATATATCAATACAACACATTGATATAAAAATATTTTGAAAACCATTTTCAATACCAAAATAAAAGAAAATTAAAACATGGTATTTATTTTTCTTTAAAAAAAGTTATGGCTTGTAGAGGAAGCCGAAACTCAAATAACGGTCACGGCGGCGGAGAAGTCGTTGTCGCCGCATACGTACGACAAAAACATTCCCTTTTGCCTTTTAGTAAAATGCTACGTATAAAAAATATTCCTTTTGAATAAGAGTAAAATTCGAAGGGGTTTATACACCGTATAAAAGAAGGTTGTGTATAAAACAAAATATGCCTCAATGAAAGGAGATTGAGACGAAGTCCCATACCTCGGGTCCGAATTGACCCGATCTTTCTTTAATGTCCTGAATAATAAACTTGAGTTAATTTATTCTTTCTTAAGAACCTTTTTCATGTTCATTATTCCTTTTATGTCACTTATTTCCATGTCATGAACACTGTGTAATTATTTAAGTTAACAACGATCGTTTTAATGATCATTGGTACTTGAGTCAAAAATAAAACCTTTATAATTACAAATTGGTCATGTATCCATTATATCCAGAATTAAAATCATGATGTATATATAATATATATACATTATATACATGCATTAATAATATTATATAATCATTTAGAGGTAAGAAATGAAATGCACCGTTCATAGAGACGGTAAGCCGTACGTACGCATTAACGCTACTTTCATTTCTATTTCGTATTTTATAGAATGGAATCATAATGATATAAAGGTATATTATAATTACAGTATAATATCATATATAATATCATAGTTCCATCCTTTATACGTCCCACATATGGTATTTAACGAATCAAATCACTTTGCGGGGGCGGTAGTCCGCACTTCCTTAAATTAAGATATCACGTTTACCCATAATGGAAACCATAAAGGTGTGCCCAAAATAAAAAATACCTAAGCTTAAGGAAAACATAAACATATTATATATCATATATAAATATAGTGACATCTTAATGTCCACCTTTTAAGGTGTTAAAATAATGTTGAACAATCATCGTTTCGGGAGGCATAAATTCACCATCCACGGAAACAGTATGTCCTTTAACCATTATATGTAGGGGTGTGTAAGTGTAGCTCGAATCCTTCTTATAAAAAAATCCTAGTATATTGAAGATACTGGAGTTTTTACAAAAGAAATTAATAAAAAGTGTTTTGGGGGTTGGAGAAGCAAAATAAAACAAAAGGACTCAAGTGAAAACATTACCTTAAAATCGGGTAACTCCCTTTGGTTTGATCTCAAAGGCTTCCTTGGGAAGACTTCTGCCCAAAGTGAGGCTTCAAGGAGTAAGAGAGGGATGTGGAGAGACAAAATGGGCAGGGGTTGGTCGAGCCAAAGGCTTTGGGAGTGTGGGTATGGAGGTAGAGGTGGGGGCCTTTTATAAGAGGAGAGGAGGGGCACTCTTGGAAAGTAAAGAAATGTTACTTTATTTGAAAATTATTTTCTGATTCAAAAGGACCCACATTGATATAATTCGAGGTTAAGGTGATAAAGGTTCCAAATACACCTATCCAATAGGTTTTGGACATGTTTAAGTCATAGATTTCACATTATCATTTCTTTTTATTTAAATCCTTTATTAATTAGGTAATCGCTGCATCATCATGATGTCATAAATAATTTAATAAATTTAATGTCTAAAAATTATATAAAAAAATATCATGATGTAGGAAATATTTTTAGCTTTATAATTAATATTTATAGTCTAAATGATCATTTATTAAGACAAAATTAAAAATATTTTAATTAGGTGATACATTCTTTGTCACATTTAACATTCTTTAAAAATAAAAAGATAAAAAGTCACTTTCTCACAAAAGTGATTCCATAGGGCCCCCAAGTTTGGTACAAGGAATCCCATGGTCGGCCATAAGATAAACAGTAGCCTTAAGACACATTTTGTGGTCTTTTTGTATTATTATGATATCATTTTATTATCCTTAACTACCTGATTACTCATTAATCAAGATAATTAAAGATAATTACCGTCGTTACTATTCATAATGTCCAAAAACAAAAGAGTCTTGATTACATAATTTGGAACTTATGATTCCAAATATGTAATCCATTTTACCAAATTCCGAACACAGAAATTTCAATAATTGATTTAAAAATAATCCCGTTGTCAAAACAAATAGCGGGTTTTTTTTAAACAATAACTATAAAAAGTTTGGCATTAGTTTATGCCCAATTCCAATGTGAAATTAATCCTAATGACCACCATTGGATTAAATGGTAAAAATATATTCTAATTTAACATTAAAACCAATTCAAAAGATAATCTAATCATATAAATAAAGTTGATTAAAAAAAAGTTTTGATGTAAAATACAGTATTTTTCACTATTCATAAAAAATGAACATTGTCAGAAAAATACCAAAAATTCACAAAAAGTAAATTTTGATGTCCCAATCATAAAGAATAAGTTTATTTTTACAAAAATAGCTTAAAAATTGTCAAAAGATAGATTTAAAAATCGTTTGCTATCAAAAGGTAGTAAAACAATCCTTTAAAAAATATTAGTGTATTACATGCTTAAGATTGGATTTATTTTCATTTTAAGCCTCTAAAACACTATATAATTCATTAATAGACATAGGTAAAAATATCTATTATTCATTACTTACTCGGGATGTTACATCCTTCCCCACTTTAGAAAATTGCATCCCCGCAATTTATTTACTTATCGAATAAATGGGGGTACTTATCCCTCATTGCAATTTCAGTTTCCCATGTCGCCTCTTCCATCATTTTGTTTTTCCACAAAACCTTTACCTAATATATCACCTTATTTCGTAACACTTGCTCCATATGGTCAAGAATCTGGACTTGTTGTTCCTCATAAGATAGGTTCTCTTCCAGCTGAACTACCTCTGGACTCAAAACATGAGATGGATCTGACATATACTTTCTCAACATTGAAACGTGAAAAACATTGTGTACATGAGATAAACTCAGAGGTAAAGCCACCTGGTATGCAACAGATCCAACTCTCTCCAGAATTTCATGTAGTTCAATGAACCAAGGACTTATCTTTTCTTTCTTACCAAATCTCATCACACTTTTCCATGGTGAGACTTTGAGAAAAACATGATCACCTACCTCAAAAGTTAGATCATTCCTCTTGTTGTCTGCATAACTCTTCTTCCTACTCTGAGCTGTTCTCATGTGTTTCTGTATCAGCTGAACTTTTTTTGCCAACTCTTCTACCAATTCCGGTCCCATCAACTTCCTTTCACCCACTTCATCCCAGAAAGATGGAGTTTGACACCGCTTCCCATATAATGCCTGAAATGGTGCCATCTGTATACTGGAATGAAAACTGTTATTCTATGAAAATTCAACCAAAGAATGATGTTGGTCCCAACTTCCCTGATAATCCATCGAACAATCTCATAGCATATCCTCCAAGGTCTGAATTGTTTGTTCTGACTGCCCATCTGATTGAGGATGAAATGCTGTACTAAAATTTAATTCAATACCCAACGACTTCTGAAGGCCTTTCCAAAAGTTAGAAGTGAACCTGGGATCACGATCAGATACAATAGAGAGGGGATCTCCATGTAACCCGACTATCTCTTTAAGATATAAACGGGAAAGTTGATCTATGGAAAAAGTATCTCGTATAGCAAGGAAATGAGCAGATTTAGTCAAGCGATCAACAATAACCCAGATTGCATTATTACCTCGAGATGTCTTCGGTAATCCCACAACAAAGTCCATGGATATATTCTCCCATTTCCACTCTGGCACTGGTAAAGGTTGAAGCATCCCTTTTGGTAACTGCCGCTCTACTTTAACCTGTTGACATGTCAATCACTTTACAGTAAAATAAGCAATATCTCTTTTTATTCCATCCCACCAGTAATAATCCCGCAGATCTCTGTACATCTTAGTACTGCCAGGATGAACTGAAAACGGAGAATTAGGAGCTTCACATAACAATTCTCTCTTCAACTGTGAATCACAAGGCACACATAATCTCTTCCCAAATCTCAAAACGCAATCATTATCAATGTTGAATTCAGGCAACTTATCTTTCTGAACTAGCTCTACCTTTTTCTGCAACTCACTATCTTGCTTCTGTGCTTTCTTGATTATATCTAATAGAGATGATCTCACTAATACCTGAAACAAAACAGAAGAACTTCCTAAACCAACAACTTCTATGCCAAAGTTCATCAAATCCTTAACCAAATGATCACGTTCCAAACGCAACATTGCTAATGAAGCATTAATTTTTCGACTCAAAGCATCAGCCACTTTATTTTCTTTTCCCGGATGGTAATGAATTGTACAATCATAATCCTTGATTAATTCTAGCCATCTCCTCTATCTCAGGTTTAACTCTTTCTGAGTGAATATATACTTTAATATTTTGTGATCAGTATATATTCCACACTTTACTCCATAAAAATGATGCCTCCAAATTTTTAAAGCGAAAACAACAGCAGCTAATTCCAAATCACGTGTAGGGTAATTTACCTCATGTGTTTTCAACTATCGTGAAGCATAAGCAATTACCTGATCATTATGCATTAGGACACAACCAAGTCCTTTCAATAAAGCATCACTGTAGATGACAAACTCACCATTCCTGGAAGATAGTGGCAAAACTGGATCATTCACCAAACTTATTTTCAATTCCTGAAAAAAATCATTTCATTATTTTGTCCAAATAAACATAACACCCTTCTGAGTTAGCTTAGTCATTGGACTAGATAACCGTGAAAAATTTCTAACAAACCTTTGGTAATATCCTTCCAAACCAAGGAAGCTAAGAATCTCAGTTACATTTGTGGGTCTTGGCTAGCCTTCCACGACTTTTTTTTTGCAGGATCAATAGTTATGCCATCTTTAGAAACAATTTGACCATGGAAAGAAATTTTTTGCAACCAAAACTCACACTTTCTGAATTTTCCATACAGTTTCTTTTATTTTATGGTTCTCAAGATAACCCTTAAATGTCTTTCATGATCCTCTTTACTTTTAGAAAACACCAAAATATCATCAATGAAAACCACCACAAACGTATCCAAGAACTCATGGAAACTTCTATTCATTAAGTCCATGAATATAGAAGGTGCATTGGTTAGCCCAAAAGGCATTACTACAAATTCATAATTGCCATATCTTGTATGGAACTCGGCCTTCGGAACATCTTCTTCCTTTACCTTCAGCTGATGGTACCCCGATCTCAATTCAATCTTTGAAAAATACTGAGCTCCCTGGAGCTGATCAAACAAATCATCGATATGAGGCAAAGGATATTTGTTCTTAACAGTGATGTTATTCAAGGATCTATAATCAATGCAATGTCTCATTGAACCATATTTCTTTTTAACAAATAAAACAGGAGCACCCCATGGTGATGTTCTAGGTCGAATGAAACCTTTCTATAATAAATCTTGCAATTGCTCCTTCAACTCTAAAAGATCAATTTGAGCCATTCGATAAGGGAGTTTTGAAATTGGCTTAGCATCAGGAACTTCGTAAACAATAAACTCAACTTATCGATATGGTATTATTCTAGGCAACTCATCCGGAAAAACATCAGGATGCTCATTTACAACTGGCACATCATTAATCTGAACAGTTCCCTTGTTTTCAAAAATGTGTGAAAGGTAACATTCAATTCCTTCTTTTACAAGTTTCTTGTCCTCTTGATAAGTTATCAAAAGCAAGGGTTTATTCTTTTACACAAACTGAAAGTCTTTCTGAAAAGAAACATCTTTAGCTCTACAGTCAATCTTAGCATGGTAAATAGAGATCCAATCCATACCCAGGATAACATAAAACTCTACTAAAGGTAGAACAATAAGGTTTGCATGTAGGTTCTTTCCACAGATAAGGATAGGAAGATTCTTATAAATTATTTTTGCCTCAACATTTCCCCCAGGTGTTTTTACCAAAAGTTCAAGAGTCATTTCTTGAGATGGTATTCCCATTTTACTAGAAAAGGTTTCAGAGATGAAAGAATGTGTGGACCCCGAATCAAATAACACACTGGCATAATCTGAAAAAAAAAAGTACCTGATACAACTTCATTTGTTGGCCCAGCATCTGCTGAAGTAGTTGCAAAGGATTTCACCACCCCTTTCTGCTTGTAGTCTAACTACTTCCCATCACTCAAGCTCTTTTTTCAGACACTCATTTGCATAGTGACCCATCTCATTGCACTTAAAACATTTCACTAACTGTAAATCAAATTTGGTCTTACCTTCACATTGATCTTTTTCAGTGAAATCACGAGCCTTATGTCCCATATTACCACATAGGTATCACATTACGGAATTTAAAAGACATTCCCCAGCATGCCTTTTGCCACATTTATCACAAACTGGAAACATAGATTTCATACCATCAGAATTTTTTGAAGAATTCTTTCCTTTCTCCTGCCACCTTGGTCTCTTCTTCTGCAGGTTGTTATAGAACACTTGATCATCGGCAAACACCATTTCCACCTTCTCAGCACATAGAACAAGCTTCTCATAACTTTTAAACTCACGAGAAGCTAATGCCCTTCGATATTTTGGCTTTAATCCTGAGTAAAACGATTTATTTTACTATCAAGGTCTCGGATAAAATTTGGAGCATACCTTGCCAATCGAGTGGACCTTTCTTCATAGGTAGCCACTGAGTCTTCCACTTTCCTCAATTCCAAGAATTGTTTTTCCATCCTAAGTCGAACACCCTTAGCAAAATACTTTTCAAGAAACATACCTTTGAATTCATCCTAGTTGAGAGAATCAATCTCATCAGTGTCCCTGATATTTTTAACCATCGACCACCACTGATCTGCTTCACCCTCCAAACGGTAAATAGCAAGACTAACCTTTTGATTTTATGAACACCCCATGACATCGAAAATCTTCTCCAGTGCGTTAATCCACCCTTCAGCTAGCACAGGGTCAGACGATCCTCTGAATGATGGGGGATGTTGCCTCATTAAATGTTCCACCACTGACATGTTCCTATGCGGTTGATCTGGCTGATCTCGTGCATGGATACCACCACCATTTATCGCTTCAGTCAACTGCGCCATTACTGCAACAAACAGTTCAGTTCCAATTCTGACCATCTCAGGATGCTGATTCGGAAGGTTATTTCCTTCTGCATTCCTTCCTAGCACTGCTTCCATGTTTCCTCTACGGAATAACCATTCTGAACAACACGTCTTAGATGAAGCAACATGGTAATCTTCAAATACTATATCACTTAAATTTGAAAGAAAAATATTCTTGGATAATCATTTAATAGAATTATAACTCCTAAAGTTATCTAAACCGACCTCTGATACCAACTATAAGGACCCATCCTTAAACCATACTTAATCTTGAGTTATTACAATATTACACATTGAGGATCTTTTCAGGTTTAGAGTTTTAGTGAATTACATCATAAAACATGCATTACATTCCACATATAAACAAAGTGGTTACATAAAGATAGTATTCATCTTTCCCATCAATGGAAACATATTTAAAATAAAACATGGATTTTTTGTTGACACTTCCTTGACACTGTCATCATATCATGTACCTTTCCCTTGACCTATGAAAAACATTTCAAAAAACTTGGTATTAGCATAAAAAGCTCAATAAGGGATATAAAAATATGGAAAGGAGACATGGGTACATATGTAAATAAGAATGAAATCATACTTTACCCATAAAACATAAGCACTTTAACATACCTCATCAAATCATGAATAAATCATAGAAATCATAAGATATAAAGGTAACTTGAGGCATTCATAACATTCTTACGTAGGGAGTAACCCTCTTGGTTATGTTTGGAACACCCATCATAGTATATTCCCTAAATCTCTTCAAATAAACCTTAACGTTTCACTCCTTCGCGTTACCCAATGCATTGGAGAGCTATATCGGGCTCACCCACCCTTAGTTTAACATGGAACCACCCATCTTCATAATAATTCCCAAGAACCTCAACATAATCATATCACATAAAACACGGATAAAGGAAACATAACATTTCCACCTTTCAATCACAAGATATCAATACAACACATTGATATAAAAACATTTTGAAAACCATTTTCAATACCAAAATAAAAGAAAATTAAAACATAGTATTTATTTTTCTTTTAAAAAAAGGTATGGCTTGTAGAGGAAGCTGAAACTCAAATAACAGTCACGGCGGCGGAGAAGTCGTTGTCACCTCATACGTACGACAAAAACATTCCCTTTTGTTGTTTAGTAAAACGCTACATATAAATAAGATTCCTTTTTAATAAACATAAAATTAAAAGGGGTTTATACACCGTATAAAATAAGTTTGTGTATAAAACAAAATATACCTCAATAAAAGGAGATTGAGACGAAGTCCCATACCACGGGTCCGACTTGACTCGATCATTTTTTAATGTCCTGAATAATAAACTTGAGTTAATTTCTTCTTTCTTAAGAACCTTTTTCAAGTTCATTATTCCTTTTATATCACTTAATTACATGTCATGAACACTATGTAATTATTTAAGTTAATAACGGCCGTTTTAACGATCATTGGTACTTGAGTAAAAAATAAACCCTTTATAATTACTAGTTGTTCATGTATCCATTATACCCAGAATTATAATCATGATGTATATATCATATATGTCCAGTATATACATGCATGGATAATATTACATAATCATTTAGAGGTAAGAAATGAAATGCACTGTTTAGGGAGACGGTAAGCCGTACGTACGCATGAACACTACTTTCATTTCTCTTTCGTATTTTATAGAATGGAATCATAATGATATAAAGGTATATTATAATTCCAGTATAATATCATATTTAATATCATAGTTCCATCCTTTATACGTCCCACATATGGTATTTAAGGAATCAAATCACTTTGAGGGGGCGGTAGTCCGTACTTCCTTAAATGAAGATATCGCGTTTACCCATAATGGAAACCATAAAGTTATGCCCAAAATGAAAAATACAGAAGCTTAAGGAAAAAATAAACATATTATATATCATATATAAATATAGTGAAATCTTAATGACCACCTTTTAAGGTGTTAAAATAATGTTGAACAATCATCGTTTCGGGAGGCATATATTCACCATCCACGGAAACAGTATGTCCTTTAACCATTAGATGTAGGTGTGTGTAAGTGTAGCTCGAATACTTCTTATAAAAACATCCTATTATATTGGAGATAATTTATTTGTTACAAAATAAATGAATAAAAAGAGTTTAGGGGGTTGGAGAAGCAAAATAAAACAAAAGGACTCAAGTGAAGACATTACCTTAAAATCGGGTAACTCCCTTTAGTTTGAGCTCAAAGGCTTCCTTGGGAAGACTTATGCCCATGGTGAGGCAGCAAGGAGTAAGAGAGGGATATGGAGAGACAAAATGGGTAGGGTCTGGTCGAGCCAGTGGCTTTGGGAGTGTGGGTAAGGAGGTAGAGGTGGGGGCCTTTTATAATAGGAGTGGAGGGGCACTCATGTAAAGTAATGAAATGTTACTTCATTTGAAAATGATTTTCGGATTAAAAAGGTCCCACATTGATATAATTTTAGGGTAAGGTGATAAGGGTTCTAAATCCACCCATCCAATAGGTTTTGGACATGTGTAGGTCATAGATTTCACATTATCATTTCATTTTATTTAAATCCATTATTAATGAGGTAATCTCTGCATCATCATGAGGTCATAAATAATTTAATAAATATAATGTCTAAAAATTATAAAAAAATATCATGTTATAAGAAATATTTTTAGCTTTATAATGAATATTTATAGTCCAAAATATTATTTATGTAAACAAAATTAAAAATATTTTACTTAGGTGATACATTCTTTGTCACATTTAACATTCTTTAAAAATAAAAAGATAAAAAGTCACTTTCTCACAAAAGTGATTCCATGGGGCCCCCAAGTTTGGTACAAGGCATCCCATGGTCGGCCATTAGACAACGAGTAGCCTTAGGACACATGTTGTGGTCTTTTTTTATTATTATGATATCATTTTATTATCCTTAACTACCTGATTAATCATTAATCAAGATAATTAAAGATAATTACCGTCATTACTATTCATAATGTCCAAAAACAAAAGAGTCTTGATTACATAATTTGGACCTTATGATTACAAATTTTTAATCCATTTTACCAAATTCCAAACACAGAAATTGAAATAATTTATTTAAAAATAATTCCCGTTGTCAAAACAATTAGCGGGTTTTTTTGAAACAATATCTATAAAACGTTTGGCATTATTGTATGCCCAATTCCAAAGTGAAATTAATCCTAATGACCACCATTGGATTAAATGGTAAAAATATATTCTAATTTAACTTTAAAACCATTTCAAAATATAATCTAATCATATAAATAATGTAGATTAAAAAGCAGTTTTGATGTAAAATACAGTATTTTTCACTATTCATAAAAACATGAACATTGTCATAAAAATACCAAAAATTCACACAAAGTAAATTTTGATGTCCCAATCATAAAGAATAAGTTTATTTTGACAAACATAGCTTATAAAATTTTCAAAAGATAGATTTAAAAATGGTTTTCCATCAAAAGGCAGTAAAACAATCCTTTAAAAAATATTAGTTTATGCCATGCTTAAGATTGGAGTTATTTTCATTTTAAGCCTCTAAAACGCTATCTAATTCATTAATAGACATAGATAAAAATATATATTATTCATTACTTACATGGGATGTTACATTATTAATGTCTCAAAATATTTATATATACATATATATATTAAATAAATATGATATTTATATCAATATTTGCAATCTATATATTTTGGAACACTAATCTATGTATATGGAAATAGATTATCAAAGAAACACAAGAATTAAAAATAGAGAAGTTTACAACTAGAAGAGTGATTTTATTGAAAATATGTTAATAAATAAGTGGTATTATGTCTCATTTAAATGATATATAGGAAAATATATAAAATTATATCTATTGAATAAATTTATAATAAATCTATATTTATCATAAACGTGGATTAAATTATTTTAGAGAAAGATAATTCATTGGGTAATGGATTTTTGTCTGAACAGAATTTAATTCAATATTATTTTTGATTTAATTTCAATTTATTAAACTATATGATCCATATTAGGTAAATCTATCAATATTTTCATCCCATATTTTTATTTTAGTGGAATAATGTTTTTCCATTTTACTCACTTTATGTACTCAAGAGATTAAAATAATTCTTTCAAGTAAAAAATTATATGTATTTTATTTTAATAGTGAATCCATTTCTTCAATATTAATATAATATTTAAAATTCATACATAAATGATTTTTATTATTCATTATTGTATTTTAATGTTAATTTATAACCGTCATTTCTTTTTATAAATATTTTTTAAAATAAATATTGTTGTCTTTTTCTGAACAAGGAACTTTATACTTTTTACCAAAAATGGGAAAAGAACATTTGCATAAAATAAATAGATTGAAAATAAATTCCCATAGTTATAACCACTCTACTAATCGATTGATCCCTTAAAAATATACATTGATAATTTTTTGGAAAGTATAATTCATAATATATTTAATATTTTTAGATATTAAAAATGTATTTCAAAATGAAAGGTTTAAATTTCATATGATATATTCTAATAATATTTAAATATAATTTTAATTTATGATAACATAATATAATGTTAATTATGATCTAATCAGGATATTATTTGTAACGCCCCGACCCCAGTTACCCAGAGTCGGTGCATTATTACATAACATTGGCATGATCACAAGAAAGATCAAATCTCTAAAGACCGATTGGTTTAGAAGCCTTGAAATAGTAGATATATTCATAAAGTTTTATATTACATCATAAGGTGAAAAAATACTACAACAACATAGTCTCCGTATCCCACACTCATATCCCCATATACTATCTCTGCAGGTCATTCATAAATTACTTCTTCACATCCTGGGAAAAATAAAACATAGAAAAGGGGTGAGCTCAAATGCCCATTAAGGATAACAATATAGCGGAAACTTTCATAAATACGAATAAACATTTAAGGCAATGTATAACTAAAACAAAATCCTTTTAAACATGAACTTAAACATAGTATGGAAAACATAAAATGAAATAATTCCATTTACTTATTCACATGGATATTCTACTAATCGAATAATCACATGCAATATCAATAACCACTTTCATAATGACGGAATGCATAATGCCAGACTATCATAACCACATTGCAAAGGCCTCGTGCCAAGACTACAAATAATATTTTGTCAATTACTTGTTTCAAGACACTAGTTTGTCTCATGATACCTACCGATGCATTGAGGAGCTATAGCGGGCTCCACCCGTCACATATTAAGTCCAATGCATTCCCATATGAAAAGGTTTAAACATAACATAAACATTCGTATTAAAACTAGCATAAGAAATGTCAATACTTTCACCATAAACTATGAATGGTAGAAAAATATCACATCCACAGTCAAACATATCACAAAACCTTCAATACAATATAGAAGTTTTGTATCATATAAATCAACTTCAAATAAGCGTAAAATCCACCAAAGGATGTTGACATAGATGAAATCAAAACTCTTTTTAGAGAAATATCTCTTTCTATTTTTGAAATCATTTAAGAGTCATATATTTATAAAATAAAACATTTTCATTGAAAATATTCTTATAAGCCTGTAAGGGAAGCTTCGACGATTTTATAACAGTGGAAAATAACCACACCCGCTGTATAAGTTAAAAAACATTCATACCTTAATTCTGTTGAAAAGGTTAAAAGAACCTTGTTTGGAAGACGATGGAAAGATTCCTTTATAAAAATCTTATAAAAAGTCAAAAAAGGGTATAAATTACTTTAACCCATATTCTAGTAAAAAAGTAAAAATGTTTTGAAATTCCTTTTTAAGAAACATGGATGTGGATGATAAATAGATCCCAGTAGATTATTACGTATAAACAACCTCGAATAATGAAGAGATTGTGAAATAACCCTTACCTTGTACTTTTCCTTGGTTGAGGGTAGGTTAACCTCCTTTATAATGGTGAAATAATTTTTATTAAATTATACAATAATCATATATATTAATTTGATATCATATATTATCTTTTAACATTTATTTGTTAATAATATCTTAGTCTTGTCGTCGTTTTGGGTGTTAACTTACTCGTTTTATTTTATATGTTTTGTTATGTAGGCCATGTTTTTCATGGATAGGTTGTATCTTATTCATATCCAGAATGATATCAAGTCCTTAAAAATTATTTTTAAATCATCAAATGTTAATTATATTTGAATGGATACGATGGAGAATGAATCTCATTGCGTTCGTGGAGACGGTAGTCCGTACGTACGCACGAGCGAAAATATCATTCTTTTGATATTAAAATAATATATAATTGGACAGTATATCATATATATAGAATCATTATAATTTTATATTTATTATTTACATGAGTTACACATCATTATTATACCCATCCAGATAATAATATATTGAATAACAATTACACCACGACGTGAAGACGGTAAGACGTACGTACGCACGTATGGTGACATGTTATTCAAAGGGTGGATAGAATAATGAATATGGTTGTACCATATTTATAATAACATCACAGTATATATAAGATACTGGAGTTATTATTTTTTAATGGTAATAAAAAATAAAGAAGAAGTGGAAGAAGAAAGGAATTTCAAAAAGGGTGGTGAAAACATTACCTCTTCTTCGGGTTATTCCTTTTGATTTGATCAAAAGGGATCCTTAGGTTGGCTTTATGATCAAACTAAGGCCTCTAGGTTGTATTCATGGAAGTTTGAGAGAGTATTTGGGAAGAGGATGGCCGAACCAAAAGGTTTTGAAGGTGTGAAGAAATGAGAAGGAGGAGTTCCCTTTTATAAGAGGAGTGAGGGGCACCTTTGGAAATGCTAGAAATATAAATTTATAATAAATTCATATTCAGTTTCTAATGGATCCAAAGTTGACTACTCAAAGGTTATGGTGGGGACAGGTCGAAAACCATTCAACTAATAGAATTTAGACAGGTTTGGGTTATTATATTAACCTTATCGTTTTGTTTTAACTCTTAGTTAATTAGTTTGACATTTACCATGTCACTTTGTATTTTTATATTATATAGTTAATAAACATACTATATACATCCAATAAACCCCCAAGTAATCCATTAATGATACACCTATCATGGTATAAGTCTTTTGGCCGAACCATAGATTTTTAGGAATTTAATATCAATTAATAATATAATATTTATTTTAAAAACTTTTTTATGTCAATTTTGACACTATTCAATAGTTGATTTTTGTGAAACTGATAACAGAATTATTACGTCAAAATAAGTCAATTAAATAAATCCTAATACGTCATATTATCTTTTAAGATTATTTTAATTCATTAAAAGTCTCAAATTATATTTATTTGGGTATTTATAATATCAATTATTTTAATTTTTCACTATTATGGTAATTACTGCATCATCATTGTGTCATAAATAAATTACATTATTTCATTTCTAAAAATTATAAATAAAATATCATTATCTAGGAAATCCAACTAGCTTTCTAATGAATATTTACAATCTAATTTATCTTATGTATAACCCAATACTAAAAATATTTTAGTAAAAAAAAATTGATTTTAACTCCTTTAACTCTTCTTTGAATTAAATAATAATAAAAGTCCTAATCTAATCCACGTGGACCTAAATGATAATATTTTATTCCTAAGGTTGTTTTTGGGTCGAGATACACTTGTAAAATAGAATTAGGACATGTGTTAGGGTAATATTAATATCATTTTTACCTTTAATTACCCTCTTTACTTTTAACCGTGGTAAATAAAAGTAAAAAGTTACTATTCCCCAAAAAATTATTCTCATCTCATTGAACCACATTTTACTTCCGGATATTAACTGTGTCTCTCGTATTTTCGAAATTCCAATCACAGAAGCGGTAAAATTAAGTTTTATGAAACATTTAGTTTTTTAACTACCACTTAGTAGTTTCACTATTCATCAAAAATTGATGTTTTTCAGAACAATGCAAAAATTTCACCCTAAGCTATAATTGATATTCCGAATTAAAAAATGATATCTATTTTAAAAAATTCCAAAAAATATAAGTTGAATTAATTAATTTTATAATTAATTCCCGCTGTCACAACAAATAGTGTGTTTTTAAGAAACAATATATATACCAAAAGATTGACAATTATTGAGGTCCAATTTGGAAGTGAAATTAATTATAATGAACACCATTGGATAAAATGGTAAAAATATATTCTAATTATACATTAAAACCACTAAAATTCATAATTTATCACTATTAATTATTTTGATTAAAAAAGTTGTTTTTAATTAAAATTTAGTAATTTTCACTGTTCATCAAAATATTAAAGTTATCCGAAAAGTACCAAAATTTCACCCTAGGCTAAATTAGATACTCCAAATCCAAAAATGAAGTCCATTTTGAAATATAAAATATATATTATTTCAAAAAGTAGGTATTACTATTTATAACGACTAGTTTGATTGGTTGTGGTGTGTGTTAGAACTTGAAGTTGCGTACAACACACGCTACTGTATTATTCAAAGGAAAGCGTACCGTGGAAGCTTGGGATGTTTCATTTTAAATTTTTGATGTCCCCATTTAGTCAAAAAGGTTAAAATATTGTATTTAAAAAGGGTTCATTATTAAAAGTTGGTAAAAGTGCAATACTGAAAATGAATTTGTTCATACATTATGTCTGAGAAACTCATAATATGGATTCTAAAATTATTAGGATTATATAAAGTTTAAAATTTAGTTAATACTATTCATAACCTCTTTTGAACGACTTGTTTGGTAAGTCATGGTGCGCTTGAACTCGGTGTTGCGTGTAGTGAAAGTTATTGTATTATTTTGAAAAAATAACACACTATGAAATCTTGGGGTGTTACATTCTCCCCTCCTTCAATAAATTGCGTCCTCGCAATTTTAAATTACTCTTAGAAAATAAAAGGTTGAAAATTAAAAATATCTTTGTGGGAAAACCCACATCGGAAATTGGATTACTAAAATTTAGTCTTAATATGAGGAAAAGAGAAATTAAAGGGTCACCACCAAATTACGATCTCGATTAGGAGAACAATGGTGGAAATTAGAGACATATAATTGGAGGAAAAACGTAAATATTTATAGGTAGTGATTGAGGTCATCAATCAAAAACAAGTGTAAAATTTAGGTCCTTAAATTCATCAATCTATGATGATTTGAAATACCATCGGTTCAACAAAACATAGGGTATTATGATAACACATTTTTGGTTTTAGGATTCTTTAAATAAAGTATAAGAATTAATTTCATCATAGAATAAGATAAGAAGAAAAGTATATTCTTGAAAAGTAGAGTTACATCCTTTATCTAATTTCTACCACAAACTCATCTTTCACTCTAAAATATAATAGAATATAAAAATAATATTCTATTTATCCTATTCATATAGGGTTAAAAAATGAATTTATAATTCATCTAGCAGAACCATTAAAAACGACATTATTCAATCCAGGACATCACATGGGTCAGTGGTAGGTGATACACCCTTGTCTCCCTTCGGTTGTGGGTTCAAGTCTCATGGCCTTTCCGGACGCGACGGGTTGCCGCCCGACCTCCGGGTTGTCCTTTTATGGAAATCCAAAATAATCCAAACTAGAACTATCCAAAATACTTCAGTCCAAAATTTATAAGGAAGGTAAACACAATAAAGATCCTTTTTTCCGCGTAATAACATGTGAACGCCTTCATCATGTATTCTTTTCAAACACTGAAACATCCTGAATTACCATAAAACCTTATTGATTACATTCATGATCCATTATTACTTAAAGAATAATAGATATACTCCTTCAATACAAAATATTTTTAAACCCAAACAATTATGGAATATACAAATCATTAATTAGCTTCAAGGTAGTCAAGAATATCCAATATAATTTATCCAAATCAATCATGTATTATTCTAAAATCACTACCTCGGTATCAGAACCATATTATTGTTTATCTTTCTCTCAACCATATATTTTCCAAAAATTTAACCTACTATTGAGTCACTTTTTTTTGTTCCACACAATCTCAAGTCCTTAATTAAATAGTACTGCAGTACAATCCTTATATACTCCATAATTATTATAAAAAGTACATTGTTGATACAAAACTCAAATGACATAATCAACATAAGAACTCTAATCATTCCTCATCATATGTGGTAGAATCATAACTTGATTATTATGCAATAACATCATTTGCGGCATAGTCTGATGATTGGGACATAGGTTCGCGTAGTGTCCAAACTCCTTTCAAATGAAGCATTGTACATTTGAAACCATTTTCTTACCCTTGCAGTCACGTACTTTGTTCCCTTTTCCTCCACACTTATAACAAACTCCCATTCCTTTCAGGCATGTTCTAGGGTGTTTCTTCCCATAATTATCACATATGGGAAAATTCTTCTTTTACCTCTTCCCTTTATCCATCTTTTCTCTTCCATCATTTTCTTCTCTTTCTTCCCTTCAAAGCCATAGGACTCAGTAAAATCTTTACTTATCTTATCAACACATGATATTATTTCTTCATATGATGATGATACATGGGAGACTATTTCTCTTATAAATTCTGGCTTAAGAACATGAAAGATATGATCCTTATTTCTCTTTGGATCATGTGTATTCCTGGAGTTCTCATTCCTTCTAGTGGGCGCCATTTATAAACAATGGCATAAACTAGATCAGTTTATGAATCAAAATACATAATCCCATACTTACAAAACACTTAACATAAATCGAACTATTTATGGATATAATCCATAATCATAAAAATGATTTCTTTGAGAAAGTATATACTCATAAACCCTTCATAATTATTTGTAAATAAAATGAGAGTTATCCTAAGCATATCCCCCAGGAGTGTCGTAACCAAGAGTGCAGCAAGGCCCGTTGTTGTGCACCAGTTCCCGTTCGAGTCTAGCTCAAATGGTTTTTTTGGGTTTTACCCCTAGGTACATCTGTGTCAGAGCCGCCTCTACCTGCTCGTATCCAGACAGGGATGTATTTCTCAGAAAACTCAAAAAATCTCTACAATACCAAAATTCTAGGAAGTTCTTCTATATTAATCCTAAAGTCAATCTTAAATATATGTGCTCTAATCAGAGTTTATCTAAATCTAGCTTCCAAGGTTTGTACTAAACTTCCTCTGATACCAACTGTAACGACCGACCCTAGTTACCCAGAGTCAGTTCATTATTACATAACATTGGCATGATCACAAGAAAGATCAAATCTCGAAAGACCGATTGGTTTAGTAGCCTTGGAAACACTAGATATATTCATAAAGTTTTACATTAAATTAGAAGGAGAAAAACTACTACAACATCATAGTCTCCATATCCCACACTCATATCCCCACATACTATCTCTGAAGGTCATTCATAAATTACTTCTTCACATCCTAGGAAAAATAAAACATAGAAAAGTGGTGAGCTCAAATGCCCAGTAAGGATAAAAATATAGTGGGAACTTTCATAAATAAGAATAAACATTTAAGGCAATGTATAACTAAAACAAAAGCCTTTTAAACTTGAACTTAAACATAGTATGGAAAAAATAAAATGAAATAATTCCATTTACTTATTCACATGGATTTCTACTATTAGAATAATCACATGCAATATCAATAACCACTTTCATAATGATGGAATGCATAATGCCAGACTATCATAACCACATAGCCAAGGCCTCGTGCCAAGACTACAAAAAATATTTTTTCAAGGCCTTGTGCAAAGACACTAGTTTGTCTCATTAGACCTACCGATGCATCGAGGATCTATAGCTAGCTCCACCCGTCACATATTAAGTCCAATGCATTCCCATATGAAAAGGTTTAAACATAACATAAACATTCGTATAAAAAATAGCATACAAAATGTAAGTACTTTCACCATAAACTATGAATGGTATAAAAATAGCACATCCACATTCAAACATATCACAAATCCTTCAATACAATATAGACGTTTTGTATCATAATAAATCAACTTCAAATAAGCGTAATATCCATCAAAGGATGTTGACATAGATGAAATCAAAACTCTTTTTAGAGAAATATATCTTTCTATTTTTGAAATCATTTAAGAGTCATATATTTATAAAATAAAACATTTTCTTTGAAAATATTCTTAAAAGCTTGTAATGGAAGCTTCGACAATTTTATAACGGCAGAAAATAACTGCACCCGCCGTATAAGTTAAAAAACATTCTTACCTTAATTCTGTTGAAAAGGTTAAAAGCACCTTGTTTGGAAAACGACGAAAAGATTCCTTTATAAAAATCTTATAAAAAGTAAAACAAGGGTATAAATGACTTTAACCCTTATTATAGTAAAATGTAAAAATGTTTTGAAATTCATTTTTAAGAAACATGGATGTGGATGATAAAGAGATCCCAGTAGATTATTACGTATAAACAACCTCGGATAATGAAGAGATTGTGAAATAACCCTTACCTTTTACTTTTCCTTGGTTGAGGGTAGGTTAACCTCTTGTATAATGGTGAAATAATTGTTATTAAATTATACAAGAATCATATATATTAATATTATTTCATATATGATCTTTTAACATTGCTTTGTTTATAATATCTTAGTATTATCGTCATTTCGGGTGTTAACTTACTCATTTTATTTTATATGTTTTGTTACGTAAGCCATGTTTGTCATGGATAGGTTGTATCTTATTCATATCCAGAATGATATGAAGTCCTTAAAAATTATTTTTAAATCATCAAATGATAATTATATTTGAATTGATACGATGGAGAATGAATCTCATCGCGTTCGTGGAGACGGTACTCTGTACGTACGCACGAGCGACAATATCATTCTTTTGATACTAAAATAATATATTTAATTGGATAGTATATCATATATAATGAATCATTATAATGTTATATGTATTATTTACATGAGTTACACATCATTATTATACCCATCCAAATGATAATATATTGAATAACAATTACACCACAACGTGGAGACGGTAAGCCATACGTACGCACGTATGGTGACATGTTATTAAAAGGGTGGATAGAATACTGAATATGGTTGTACCATATTTATAATAACATCACATTATATATAAGATACTGGAGTTATTTTTTTATAATGGTAATAAAAAATAAAGAAGAAGTGGAAGAAGAAATGAATTTGAAAAAGGGTGGTGAAAACATTACCTCTTCTTCGGGTTCTTCCTTTTGATTTGATCAAAATGGATCCTTAGGTTGGCTTTATGATCAAACTATGGCCTCTAGGTTGTATTGAGGGATGTTGAGAGAGTATTTTTGTAGAGGTTTTCTGAACCAAAATGCATTGAAGGTGTGAAGAAATGAGAAGGAGGAGTGCCCTTTTATAAGAGGAGTGAGGGGCACCTTTGGAAAAGCTAGACATATTAATTTATAAAAAATTCATATTCGGTTTCTAATAGATCAAAAGTTTATTATTCAAAGTTTAAGGTGGGGATAGGTCGAAAACCATTCAACAAATATAATTTATACAGGTTTGGGTCATTATATTATCCTTATCTTTTTGTTTTAACTCTTAGTTAATTAGTTTGACATTTACCATGTCACTTTGTATTTTTATATTATACAGTTAATAAACAAACTATATACATCCAATCAACCCCACGTGGTCCATTAATGATACAAATATCATTATATAAGTGTCTTGGCCGAACCTTAGATTTTTAGGAATTTAATATCAATTAATAATATAATAATTGTTTTAAAAACTCTTTTATGACAATTTTGACACTATTCAATAGTTGATTTTTGTGAAACTCATAACAGAATTATTACTTCTAAAAAAGTCAATTAAATCAATCCTAATATGCCATATTATCCTAGAAAATTATTTTAATTCATTAAAAGTCTCAAATTATATTTATTTGGGTATTAATAATATCAATTATTTTAATTTTTCACTATTATGGTAATTACAGCATCATCATTGTGTCATAAATAAATTAAATTATTTCATTTCTAAAAACTATAATTGATATTCCGAATTCAAAAATGATATCTATTTTAAAAAATTCCAAACATATAATTTGCATTAATTAATTTTATAATTAATTCTTATTGTCACAACAAATAGCGTGTTTTTAAGACACAATATATACCAAAAGATTGACAATTGTTTAGGTCCAATTTCGAAGTGAAATTAATTATAATGAACACCATTGGATAAAATGGTAAAAATATATTCTAATTATACTTTAAAACCACTCAAATTCATAATTTATCAACATTAATTATTTTGACTAAAAAAGTTGTTTTTAATTAAAATTTAGTAATTTTCACTATTCATCAAAATATTAAAGTTATCCGAAAAGTACCAAAATTTCACCTTAGGCTAAATTCGATACTCCAAATCCAAAAATGAAGTCCATTTTGAAATATAAAATATATATAATTTCAAAAATTAGGTATTACTATTCATAACGGCTAGTCTGATTGGTTGTGGTGTGTGTTAGAACTCGAAGTTGCGTACAACACACGCTACTGTATTATTCAAAGGAAAGCATACCGTGGAAGCTTGGGATGTTTCATTTTAAATTTTTGATGTCCCCATTTAGTCAAAAAGTTTAAAAAATTGTATTTAAAAAGGGTTCACTATTTAAAGTTGGTAAAAGTGAAATACTGAAAATGAATTTGTTCTTACATTATGTCTAAGAAACTCATAATATGGATTCTAAAATTATAAGGATTATATAAAGTTTAAAATTAAGTTAATAATATTCATAACCTCTTTTGAACGACTTGTTTGGTAAGTCATGGTGTGCTTGAACTTGGTGTTGCGTGTAGTGTAAGTTATTGTATTATTTTGAAGAAATAACACACTATGAAATCTTGGGGTGTTACATTATCCATCAATTACATCCAATTCCAAATTATAAGGATTATAATGATGATTATTTTGGAAGATTCTTTAAAACTCAAATCATTCCAATCAGTTAATTAAATTATGAATCCTGTTTAATTACTAAGGGTTATGCTATAATGGAATGATAAAAATTTTAGTATAAAAGGTTCAATTTAGGAGGTTATTATATTATGAATATTTAATGATCGTTTGGAATTTATATGTGTATCAATTTCATTATGTGACCGCTGGAACCAGAATTATATAGGACTCTAATTCATTTAGTAAGAATAGATATGTTGTGAGATAATTAGGACTAGAACGAGTAGTGAACCACTTTTAGTTAGGATATCCATTCACTATGTTTGTCTTATGTGAATTCATTGTCTAATTATATGTGGGAATTGTTAGTATAACAAATCCTCAATGATATTCTTTGTAATGATCCTTGAAAACCAATAATATTTTTCAGGCTTATGTGTAGGCCCTAATCTTATTTATTATAAAAGTAATATAATCTCATGGATCATGTCGTTTGAATATATTTGGACTTTTTTCTTATAACTTACAAAAAATTGTAAATAACTTGGTATTTGTATCAGTGATATGTAGGGTATGGTTTTCAATTGTTATGAACATATTCTCAGGCACTTACAGTCTTGTACCAAGTATATGATCATTGCTAAATCTATTGGTAACCACATAGTGAGAATAAGAGCTCACCCATTCTTATTTTCCCTTTCCCCAGTTTATGAAGAAAATATTTAACAATTATTTGTATAATATGGTTTTTAAATATGGATTACATAGCAGGAAAAGATGTAGTTTACTTTGAACAAGTCATTTTTGAATCCATATTTATAAATATACTATACATATATAATTATGGAATGGATTGTCATGTTAGGTATTAAATATTTTGAAAATAATATGTATTATCTATGTATAAAATTTATGTGTGTCGATACATAAGGTAAAAACCCCTCATGATTGAATGATTTATCACCCAACATCACATAATATACTATGAATTAGTTTTTCACATTCACATCAAATTATTGAAATTGGGATCACTACGAGTAATACTTAGTGAATGAGAAATCACTATAAGATAACACCATTGAATGATTTATCTTACATTTATAACATTAGGGTTTTCTATTTCACCACTACAAGGATTAGATGAAAAATTTACCACCACTATGATTCGATTGGTCAATGATCTATTAATAGCAAAAATATCAAGGTAAATTCTCTTCCACCATGACTAATTTATTAGGATATTGATAAAACATTACATGATAGTTCTAGATAGATGGTAACAAAATTAAACTCATTTATTTGGATTCAACATCAATAACATTTAATGTCTAGTTTGATTGGGACATTATATTACAAATAAGGCATCAGTAGTGAATAAGTTATCATTCAAAACAAAATGGTTGTATGTGAAAAGAACATAAAATATTACATCATATTGTTGAATGATATATCACTAATTAATAATTTAGGGTGAATTATTTTTCACTTTATAATAAAGGAAAACTTATGTGGTTGAATCACATTTCTTATATGTCTCATTGATTATTCCTCTACTTATATAGTATTCTGATACACCCTTTTATTTTATATGGGAATCCATGGGAAATATAACCAGTGTAAACAATCATTTAAAAAATACCTATATAAGTCACATAACCATCAGTGGAAATGTGGAATCAACCATGATGTACCACTCACTTATGAAAAGGATCCCACTTCCTCCCTATGTAAAAATGAAACCAAAGTTATATTTAACTCTGGTCATGCACATAAGGTTAGTGCATACCACATTAGATTTTCAATATTTCCTGAAATTTAAAAAAAACTTTTGGAATGTAAGGGACCACCTACCTTATCTTAGTAGTGTCACTAAGATTTTATTCTACTAGTAAATTGATCCACATACACTAAGAATCATGAATCCTAAAAATATTCACCCAAATTAATGAATAATTATAGATATACAATGAAGCCATGATGAAATCAATAAAAAAGGGAAATAAATCATTAACCTTACCCATATGAATTTATCATGATGTTTTTATCTTGAATATGTACATGGAAAAAGGTTATCTATAATTTGTGTGGGTGAAAATACAGATTATGTGTAGCAGGGGTTCATGTTAGTATATGTAATAAAAAGGAAGGGGTGGTTGAAATAAAAAAACTCTATGATAAATAAATATTTAAAAATATAAAACCAAACTAATGTACCAAAATATTACTCTACCACCCTTAACTAGGTTCCCTATGCCTTATCATGTAGCTATCATTAGACACTATTAAATTTGTGACCCACATTAAATTACTAGATCCTTATAATATTCTATTGGATTCCTAATATAATATTACTAGATACCTAATGGAATCCATAAAAAATACAATTACTCCTCTCAATATTTTAAATCCATAAAAACCATTAATCCCTATCCAACACATCTTCATTAAAAAAACTAAATATATTGGTGTTGATGAAAAATTAATTTCATCTCTACCATGGAAAATTTGTGGTGTTACAATCGACCAACCATATAGAATATTTTCCCAGAGATACCTCATTTTGGTTATATAATGAAAACCTTCAACTACTACACCTATATATATACTCCACACACCCACATCCCATCCAATATATTCAACTGATACTACAACACACATAGTATATTAATCAAAATTCCAAAGGGGATATCCTTCTTCTAATCCTCTATAAAGATCTATTATTCCATCAATAACACATCTGACATAGGTTGATAATGTTGATTCGAATAATAAGGTTTGTGATGATATCCATAATATTGGAATACATGGAATACATTTTTCATGGTTTTATATATATGTACATGATATAAATTTTACATCACTATTTTGATTCTCTAAAACCTTCATAAAACCCCAAGAACCAGGGTTTTGACATCCTCGACCATTGAATAATATATAATCCTAATAAAGAAAATAGTAGTAAGAATACCTTGTTCCCTCCTAATACACAAGTGGATAAAATTATCTTATGGATATCATTAATTTTCCCCCTATGTTGTAACATATGATACATTAATTAAAAATATGTTCATGGATATCTTTTAAAAGATACTCATTTAGATGATTGATAGATCCCTTGCCTCTAGAAAACATAATGTTTTTCAGTAAATCCCCTATATAATTACATTATTGATTCCAAAAACATTTATGTATAATTAATATATAAAAATGATAAACCCATAACAGTGATATATTTCTCCCATAAAAACACTATAAAACATTCCCACAATAATACCACTATAACTTATACAGTGTGTTCAAACATACTCTCCGAAAAATGTCGATAAGGAGTTCTCAAATTCACTAGTGTTTCATTTTCCATCTATAGATGATTCAAGAATTATGACATTTAATATGAGTAATTGTTACAAATTATTCTATATGGAACTGAGTTACAATATTAAATTTCCCAAACATATTCCAACCCCATCTAGTCCTTCAAATAGGTCTTCTAGATTAGTGTGAAATTTGATGACATTTTCTATTATCACGTGATATTTATAATTTCATCACTAACATATGGATTACTAAAAAAATCTACTCTTGATGTCAACTGTAAAATGATCCAAGATCTACTCAGAAATAATAAGTAGATGAAAGAAACATATCATTCATTGATTCTTCTAAATCACCTGATAATTGTTATAGTAATGAAAATATTACCCCATTATATAATTATTAATTATTTTCCCCCATTCCCACTCATGGATTTCATGATGCTTTTTTGTATTTCAATGGTATAAATACCATCTTGAGGCATGTGAATCACATATAATATCCTCACACATTGAAATATACAGATTCAAAGAAAACTATACACAAAGGACCACATTAAAATCTAGGTATCAGTGAAGAAGATGCTCCCAAAAAAATTAATTACCCATCATTACTAGAAAATAATACTTATTATGACACTCTATAACTCAATAAAATTGTTTTTACGTAATTCCCATGGAAATGAAAATAAACCTAACTCAATAATCTTATATGTAATTATCAATTGCAGTGATGAAGATCATTGAAAAGCACTCACTACAAGCCCCATAACACAGCTGACGTGTGTCTTATTACTTGGTGTATATCTAACAACATTCCCCATCTCATAGATATATTCTATATCATTTTTTAAAAACATGAAAATATCAATCCAATATCTTTACCAAATAACAACGTTACATTCTGAGTTTATATAATTATTACTCATATATCATGTTTAGATGATAAACCTCTCACTGAATAGATAATGACCCACAAATATCTAAACATAAGCCACTACTTCCATCAAAAAATCATATGTTGGGTATTTTTGATCATGAAAAATATGTTGCATATACCCATATGTTATACATTATAATCCTTCATCAAAACATCTCTATATCCATATCCTAATACTTAAAAAAAATTTACAATAATTTAAGATTTTAGGTAAGGATATGATTATAATTTATTCCAACCTACTTCAAAAATCGAATAATTTTCTCTAATATGAGTCCTACATCTTGTAAATTTCAACCTTAATTGTCTAAACTATCAACTACGATGCCATGTTGGAGAATATATTATTGAACCTCCTACAATAACCTTTAAAAAATAGGAATCTATATATGTTAATGATATTCTTGGATTTCACCTATGAAATAATATCCCCATCCTTTTTAGAGTGTATATATTTCTTAACCACATAGATCATATTCTCTATTATGTATTCAACGTTGATTTAGTATAGATACTTCAAGAGATTAGCATAATGTCAATGATAACATAGTGTACTATAGATGTTCCTTAAATGGACCATCTGGCCTTTCCAAAAATAATATCATCAGAATATATTTTCATTCAAAATTTTCCCAAATATTTCATGATATAGATGAAATATCCTACTCGTCTTGGTTGTAAACACGTTTAACACATTTATCAATCAAAATAGAATCAAAAACTACTCTTGTAGTTTATATATAATTCAGAAATATGTATCAAGAATATCCAAAATGGACACAAACAAATAAAATTGTATACATATGTCAAACCATTCCTTAAGTATCACTTATATCTCTTTAGTTGACCGAAAAAATCATATTTATAAGGAATATTATATTTCCATATGTTTTTAAATTATTAAAACCATCATTAATAAAAACATAAGGGAAAAAACCCATCACCCTTCACTGAAAACTTGAAAAGATCACCCCAAGGGTATTTTACTATGATAATAAGACAATTAAAACCAATTTCATATACATGGGAATTTATCAATATAAGATTTATAGGAGTAATATCATATAACATAATGAATATGGTTTCATCCTAACATCAAATTGATCATAAACACGATCTATATCTATCTATATTTTTCTATAGTGGAGAATAAGTGAATTCATGAATATAGACATCTAGAAGGTAGAGGGAAAACACCTAACACATCACCTCATATTTTAAAATAACACTAATAATCTAGTTATAGATTTCTGTATACTTCACATTTTTTTAATTCATTACCCCCTCCCTCAAATGTTTTACATCCTATGAAATTAATATCAAAATAAAGATATTGATCCCTAAATCCTCCCTCTAAATTTCCATGTGGTTACAATTATCATAGATGGTATATGATTCACAAAAATGAAATCCATTATGAAAAATATATATCTTTGGACTAAGATATAATGTGAAGATGACCACCATCCATGTCCATGGCTAAATATAATAATTAAACCCAATACATGAAATTTTAAACATAAATGAAAAAAGCAATTTGATCAAAATGTATGACAAAGGAATGACCATGAACTCTATTAAATCGTGAATAGTACTCAATTACTCTTCCAATATAGTAACATTATACATGATCATTAATAATATCCCAATTTCCAGAATTTTTTTCATATATATTTTGTAACCATAATGTGTATACACATTAGAATACTTCCTACAAACCCTTATGGAAACTATGATGGATTCATTGTAAATCCTTGTGAATAAATATCAAAATAAAACTCCTAAAATAAATATGAAATACTAGTTTCCAATCTTCAATATGGGTTACTTAAAAAATACAAAATAGATGTAAATTATTCTATATAAAAATAATATAGAAATACATACATATATATATATATATATAATGATACCCTATTCATCTTCTCCACCAGTATGTGACTCACATTCCCTAATAGATACATCATATGATAACTCCTCTTATAAATCATCATTCACCCATGAAATATTATCTTTTCTTTTAATGCATCAGGTGAATAAAAAAATATCATCATCATTGTCATATCCATTAGTATCTATATGTATTCCTAGATGCCTATACATCCTACAGAGATTCATTATAACTAAATACATCATATACCATACACAAACATTTGGGGAAATATGAAACAACCAATCCAGATAAAAGTATGCGTTATAACTCGAGATGTTACGTATCACCCATAAATTTATATTAAGACATGATCTATAAGGCCCCAGCCTTAAACCTTACTTAAACTTGAGTTATTACAAGATTACACATTGAGGATCTTTTCAGGTTTAGAGTTTTAGAGAATTAGATCATGAAACTTGCATTACATTCCACATTTAAATAAGGTGGTTACATAAAAGACAATATTCATTCTTCCCATCAATGGAAACCTATTTAAAATAAAACACGGATTCTTTCTTGACACATCCTTGACACTATCGTCACATCATGTACCTTTCCCTTGACCTGTGAAAAACATTTCAAAAACTTGGGATGAGCATAAAAAGCTCAGTAAGGGTTATAAAAATATGGAAAGGAAACATGAGTTCATATATATATAAGAATGAAATCATACATTACCCCTAAAACATAGGCATATCAAATCAAGAATAAATCATAGAAAACATAAGACATAAAAGTAACTTGAGGCATTCATAACATTCTTACGTAGGGAGTAACCCTCTTGGTTACGTTTGGAATACCCATCACAGTATATTCCCTAAATCTCTTCGGAGAAACCTTAACATTTCACTCCTTCGCGTTACCCAATGCATTGGAGAGCTATATCGGGCTCACCCGCCCTTAGTTTATCATGGAACCACCCGTTCTTCATAACAATGCCCAAGAACCATAACATAATCGTATCACATAAACATGAATAAAGGAAACATAACATTTCCACATTTCAATCACAATATAACAATTTAGGATATTGAAATAATGAATCCATTCAAAAAGAAACCATTTCCAAAACCATTTAAAACATTTAATAAAGAGATTTTTGAATCAAAGTGTCCCATACCACCTTGAAGCTTTTAACATTTTAAACCATTAATATCCATATAAATAAATCCTTAAAACCATTTTGAAAACATGGATATTAATAAGAACAAATAATTAAAACATTTAAAACGATATTTTGGTTAAAGGGGTTTTACCAAAATTAGAGACACTTGAATACAATAATCAAGGAATAACATTTAGTAAGAACTTTATAATATCATGAGAATAAAATGATTCATGATATAATACTCCAAAGGACAGTATATACACCATACAAGAGTGAATTGGTGCATAACAACAATGAACCCTCAATAGAAATGTCAAATGTGATGAAATCCCTTATAAAGAAGGTATCCTTAAATTAAGGACAAATAAATCTCAAATATATGTGTGATGAATATATAAACACCCAATATAATTGGATATTATGTGTAAAACAATAAAAGTTCATTCACACATATTCAATGGGTGACATATTCAATGACTACAAGTTGAACCCAAAAAAATCGAAATTGGGTTAAAAAGTTCCCTTGACAGCCTAACGGCATCACATCAAAATGAGTTGATGAGAGATAAAAAGTGTATCTCATCACCTGGACATAAAATTTACATCAATAAGGATGTATGAGAACATATCCCAACATAAAAATATGTAAATTAAAAGATCCAATAAAAGAAGTCTTTTAAAAAAGAGGAGGGTGAAAGGTTCCCTTACCGACTTGGGTATCTTTCAAAACATACACCCCATGAAAGAAAGACAATAGGTCATTGATTTAAATACTCATAAACTAAAGTATATTACACAAATAGTAGAATAATGGGCAGTACATACACCACTCAATGGAATTTTTGGCAAATGTAGCATAAATCTCACGGGAATAAAAGTGAGATGAAAAATCCCTTACGAAAACTCGGCAGCTTAACGGCGCCACATAAAACTTCCGAATATGGATTGATGAGATCAAATAGAGTATCCCATCATATTACAATATAATTTACAGCAAGTTGAATATAAAAGAAAATCCCCCAACATTGCAAGGAGGAGTTTAAAAGAAGTGACATAAAGGAGAGTACTTAAAAAGAAAGAGAGAGGTTAGATCTCTTATGAAAGTTCGGCAGCCTCACAGCGCCACTCAAAACTTACAAAATGGATTGATGAGAGATAATAGGTTCTCTCACCACATGAACATAAAAATTACAGTAAGTGTAAAATATCATCCCAATAACAGGAAAGATGAGCTTTAAAAGGAATGACATAAAAGTGTGTACTTAAAAAGAAAGAGAGGAGTAGGATCCCTTACCTCGGGTCCGACTTGACTCGATCGTTCTTTAATCTCCTGAATAATAAACTTGAGTTAATTTCTAACTCTTTAAGAACCTTTTTCAAGTTCATTATTACTTTTATACCACTTATTACCATGTCATAAACATTATGTAATCATTTAAGTTAATAATATTTGTTTTGCCCAAATTTGGTTCTTAAGTTGAATGTGGACTTCTTACAATTACATGTTGTTCGTGTGGCCAAATGTTTATTATATCCATAATTTTATTCATTATTTATATATCATATATGTCATATATATATATTACATTCATGCATTTATAACATTACATAATCATTTATAGATAAGAAATGAAATGCACCGTTCATGGAGACGGTAAGTCGTACGTACGCATGAACGCTACTTTCATTTCTATTTCGTATTTTATAGAATGGAATAATAATGATATAAAGGTATATTATAATTACAGTATAATATCATATATAATATCATATTTCCATTCTTTATACATCCCACATATGGTATTTAACGAATCAAATCACTTTGAGGGGGCGGTAGTCCGCACTTCCTTAAATGAAGATATCGCATATACCCATAATGGAAGCCATAAAGGTAAGACAAAAATAAAAAATACAGAAGCATAAATAAACCATAAACATATTATATATCATATATAAAAATAGTGACATCATAATGGCCACCTTTGAAGGTGTTAAATGAGTATTGAACAATCATCGTTTCGGGAGGCAGAATTTCACCATCCACGGAAACCGTATGTTCATTAACCATTTGATGTAGTTGTGTGAGAGTGTAGCTCGAATAAATCTTATAACAACATCCTAGTATATTGAAGATACTTGTGTTGTTACAAAAGAATTAAATAAAAAGATTTTAGGGGGTTGGAGAAGAAAAATAAAACAAATGAACATGAGAGAATTAATTACCTTTAAAAGTGTAACTCCTTTTGATTTGACCCTAAAGGCTTCCTTTGAAAGGATTCTGACCAAAGGGAATCCTCTAGGATGAGGAGAGGGATGTGGATAGAGTAAATGGGCATGGTTTGGCCGATCCAAAGGCTTGATGAGTGTGTTAAATGAGGTTGAGGTGGGGGCCTTTTATAAGAGGAGAGGAGGGGCACTTTTGGAAAGTAAAGCAATATTACATTATTTGAAAATGTGTTTCGGTTTCAAAAGGTCCCACATTGATATAATTCATGTATAAGGTGATAAGGCTTCGAAATCCACTCATCCAATAATTTTTGTACATGTGTAGTTCATAGATTTTACATTATCTTTCCATTTTGTTTAAATAGTCAAATAATGATGTCATCGCTGCATCATTATTATGTCATAAATAATTTAATTTATTTAATGTCTAAAAATTATAAAACAAATACTATGATGTAGGAAATCTTTTTAGCTTTCCAATGAATATTTATAATAAAAAATATGACTTGTATAACCCCACTTAAAAATTGTTTTAGTAAAACATATCATGTTTGTGTCAATTTTACTTTTACATTAAATAAAATGTTATTTCTGTCATTTCCCAACCAAAGTGGATCCATGGGGTCCCCAAGTTGACCCATGGCTTGTATTGGTCGGCCATGATACAACCAATGAGGGTAAGACATGTGTCAAGCTCATCTCATTTTATTAAAGCATTATTTTTACCTTAAACTACACTAATTACCACTAATCGCGATTAAAAACTTAATAAGTTACTATTCACCAAAAAATTATTTTAATCTCATTGAACCACATTTTACTTCTTAATGACAACCATGTATGTCAGATTTTTTAAAATCAAAACACAAAGATGGCAAAATTTCATTTAAACGGAAAATCAGTTTTTATAAGTACCACTTAGTGGTTTCACTATTCATCAAAAATTGAAGTTTTTCAGAAAAATCCCAAAAATTCACCCTAATCTATATTTGATATTCCGAATTCAAAAATGAAGTCTGTTTTACAAAATGCAAAACATATTAGTCACATTAATTAATTTAATAATTAATTCCCGCTGTCAGAGCAAATAGCGTGTTTTTATAAAACCATAAGTATCAAAAGATTGACACTAGTTTAAGTCTGATTTCAAAGTGAAATTAATTCCAACGACCACTATTGGATTTAATCGTAAAAATATTTTCTAATTTCACTTTAAAACCAATTCAAAATATAATCTAATCATATAAATAAATTAGATTAAAAAGAGGTTTTGAATTAAAATACAACATTTTACACTATTCATTAAAAATGAACTTTATCGGAAAAATACCAAAAAAATTACACAAAGTAAAATTTGATGTCCCGATTCTTAATAAGAGTTTTATTTGGTCCAAAAGAATGTTTAAGAGTGAACAAAACTATATTTAATGACAGTTCTCCATTAAAAGGCGATAAGTGAACCTTTAGTGAAAACTAGGGCATATACGCCTAAAATTGTATTCTTTCCGTATTTTAAGCCTTTAGCTTTTATTGGATAAATGTAAAAACATTTAAAAAACATATATAATCATATTTTAGTTATTTCTATCCATTCCCGCCAATACAATGGCTACATGTTAACTACCATTTGAAATAATATTATTTTATTATTAGAGTGCAACGTAAGATTCCCAAGAAACTCGTTGTTGCGTGTTGGGTACGCCATCGAGTATAGCGTCCCCTTTAAAGTCATATTAATATTTTATTCACAAATATGGATAAATATGAAAATTTCATATTCATTATTTACCTGGGGTGTTACATCCTTCCCCCCTTTTGGGAATTGCGTCCTCGCAATTTTAAAATTGCGCTTGGAAACATCCTTGAAAGTCCCACATCGGAGAAGAGTCGGTAAAACAATCACTTTAAAATAAAGAAAGATAAGTACAAAGGTCACCCGAGTTAACCCATACTAGGATTCCAAGTATGAAAATATGGACATGGAGGACTAAACAAAGGGTCATGTTCTGATGGAGAGTGATATAAAACATGTTTAGGAGAAAGTTAACCACGAGAAAATCACAAACTTGTGATGGGTTAAACGGTATTTGATTCCCCAGTAGGAAAAGTTAATAGACAACATTTTTGTTTTAAGTTACTTTTTATTGAGGAATTTATTCATAAGGAAGCATAATCACTTATCATGTTGACTTTCAACTTTTACTAGATTCCTTAGTCAAACTCATATTTTTTCCAAAAGACGAGTATTTAGGGAGACTTGTTCGCATTAAGAGTACTATAATCAACTTCTAGAGAATCACCTAATCCCAAAAAGAGAACTATATACATCCCATGTTTTTAGGCTTTAACCAAAACCAAAACCAAAAAGGTTAGTACAAGATCAGATAATCCAGAAAAGGATAACCCCTTATAAAAAGAAAATCTATTCTTAATCTCCAAAATTTGTCCAACAAAACCCAAATTTCAACGAGGACCATCCGATAAACAATTTGTCCATAAAATTCTTCAAAGTAAACCAATATAATATTGAAACCCAAATATTTGAAGGATTTAGTCACATAGTCTTCCAAGTTAAATTGTAACATTTATCTCCAAACAACATCAGTTGCTCCTAAATTATCGTTTTGAAAAGTAATTAACCTAATCACATATCCTCCATGATAGGTTAATCATTTTCATAAATAACCCAAAATCAACTTACTCTTAATTCATAAAATCATATAACTAGAATGAATCAGTCAAACTAACCAGGGACTTCACGTAGTCCAGTGGTAGGAGATAAATACCAGTCGCACATTGGTTGTGGGTTCGATTCCCGCAGCTTTGTCCGACGCGACGGGATGTCACACGGTCTACGTGTTGTCCTTTTTCCAAAACTATATATTTCTTAAAACATTCCCCAAAATGAGATAAAATCTTCAAGAATAATCATAACATATTTTAACCTCAAGTTTATCTCATTCCTATCATTTTCCATCATATCATATAGTAACCCATAATTACCTAAAAATTAAGTATCATATAAACCCTAATGGTTACCTTAATAATTATTACCTGAATTTACACATCGATTTGGCCATCTCGTACATGATGCATTAGAGAACTCACCATGGTTGAAGTGGTTGATCATGACTCCTTGATATTTGGTTTAGAACAACAACGAGTTTCCTCATTGAATCCTCCATTTTATATAGTATCTTAATCAGAGAACCACCACAGTTTCCTTCAAACCTGTTGTCTCTTTGGTGCCTGCTAGATCCATCCATTCACTAAAAATAGAAATGTCAGTGTGATTATATCAACAAAACCATGATGTACTAATGAGGAAGGTAAACACTAATTCACACTTACTCATTCACTTTATCTAAAACTAGGACTCGTTCTGAAATCCTAACCATTATGGTAATGTCACTTATGCTTAAATAATACCCTAACCTCTAAAGTTATCTAAACCGACCTTTGATACCAACTATAAGGCCCCATCCTTAAACCTTACATAAACTTGAGTTATTACAAGATTACACATTGAGGATCTTTTCAGGTTTAGAGTTTTAGAGAATTAGATCATTAAACTTGCATTACATTCCACATTTAAACAAGGTGGTTACATAAAAGACAATATTCATTCTTCCCATCAATGGAAACCTATTTAAAATAAAACACGGATTCTTTCTTGACACATCCTTGACACTATCGTCACAGCATGTACCTTTCCCTTTACCTGTGAAAAACATTTCAAAAACTTGGGATGAGCATAAAAAGCTCAGTAAGGGTTATAAAAATGTGGAAAGGAAACATGAGTTCATATATACATATGAATGAAATCATACTTTACCCATAAAACATAGGCATATCAAATCAAGAATAAATCATAGAAAACATAAGACATAAAGGTAACTTGAGGAATTCATAACATTATTACGTAGGGAGTAACCCTCTTGGTTACGTTTGGAATACCCATCACAGTATATTCCCTAAATCTCTTCAGAGAAACCTTAACGTTTCACTCCTTCGCGTTACCCAATGCATTGGAGAGCGATATCAGGCTCACCCGCCCTTAGTTTATCACGGAACCACCCGTTATTCATAACAATTCCCAAGAACCATAACATAATAGTATCAAATAAACATGAATAAAGGAAACATAACATTTCCACATTTCAATCACAATATAACATTTTAGGATATTGAAATAATGAATCCATTCAAAAAGAAACCATTTCCAAAACCATTTAAAACATTTAATAAATGGATTTTTGAATCAAAGTGTCCCATACCACCTTGAAGATTTTAACATTTTAAACCATTAATATCCATATAAATAAATCCTTAAAACCAATTTGAAAACAAGGATATTAATAAGAACAAATAATTAAAACATTTAAAATGATATTTTGGTTAAAGGGGTTTTACCAAAATTAGAGACACTTGAATACAATAATCGAGGAATAACATTTAGTCAGAACATTATAATATCATGAGAATAAAATGATTCATGATATAATACTCCAAAGGACAGTATATACACCATATAAGAGTTAATTGGTGCATAACAACAATAAACCCTCAATAGAAATGTCAAATGTGATGAAATCCCTTATAAAGAAGGTATCCTTAAATTAAGGACAAATAAATCTCAAAAATATGTGTGACAAATATATATACACCCAATATAATTGGATATTAAGTGTAAATCAATAAAAGGTAATTCACACATATTCAATGGATGACATATTCAATGACTACAAGTTGAACACAAAGAAATCGAAATTGGGTTAAAAAGTTCCCTTGACAGCCTAACGGCATCACATCAAAATGAGTTGATGAGAGATACAAAGTGTATCTCATCACATGGACATAAAATTTACATCAATAAGGATGTATGAGAAAATATCCCAAAATAAAAATATGTAAATTAAAAGACCCAATTAAAGAAGTCTTTTAAAAAAGAGGAGGGTGAAAGGTTCCCTTACCGACTTGGGTATCTTTCAAAACATACACCCCATGAAAGAAAGACAATAGGTCATTGATTTAAATACTCATAAACTAATGTATATTACACAAAGAGTAGAATAATGGGATGTACATACACCACTCAATGGAATTTGTGGCAAATGTAGCATAAATCTCACGGGAATAAAAGTGAGATGAAAAATCCCTTACGAAAACTCGGCAGCCTAACGACGCCACATAAAACTTCCAAATATGGATTGACGAGATCAAATAGATTATCCCATCATATTACAATATAATTTACAGCAAGTGGAATATAAAAGAAAATCACCCAACATTGCAATGAGGAGTTTAAAAGAAGTGACATAAAGGATAGTACTTAAAAAGAAAGTGAGAGGTTAGATCTCTTACAAAAGTTCGGCAGCCTCACGGCGCCACTCAAAACTTCCAAAATGGATTGATGAGAGATAATAGGTTCTCTCATCACATGAACATAAAAATTACAGTAAGTGTAAAATATCATCCCAATAACAGGAAAGATGAGCTTTAAAAGGAATGACATAAAAGTGTGTACTAAAAAAGAAAGAGAGGAGTAGGATCTCTTACCTCGGGTCCGACTTGACTCGATCGTTCTTTAATCTCCTGAATAATAAACTTGAGTTAATTTCTAATTCTTTAACAACCTTTTTCATGTTCATTATTAATTTTATACCACTTATTACCATGTCATAAACATTATGTAATCATTTAAGTTAATAATATTTGTTTTTCCCATATTTGGTTCTTAAGTTGAAAGTGGACTTCTTACAATTACATGTTGTTCGTGTGGCCAAATGTTTATTATATCCAGAATTGTATTCATTATGTAGATATCATATATGTCATATATATCCAGTACATTCATGCATTTATAACATTACATAATAATTTAGAGGTAAGAAATGAAATGCACCGTTCATGGAGACGGAAAGCCGTACGTACGCATGAACGCTACTTTCATTTCTATTTCGTATTTTATAGAATGGAATAATAATGATATAAAGGTATATTATAATTAATGTATAATATCATATATAATATCATATTTCCATCCTTTATACATCCCACATATGGTATTTAACGAATCAAATCACTTTGAGGGGGCGGTAGTCCGCACTTCCTTAAATGAAGATATCGCGTATACCCATAATGGAAGCCATAAAGGTAAGACAAAAATAAAAAATACAGAAGAATAAATAAAACATAAACATATTATATATCATATATAAAAATAGAGACATCATAATGGCCACCTTTGAAGGTGTTAAATGAGTATTGAACAATCATCATTTCGGGAGGCAGAATTTCACCATCCACGGAAACCGTATGTTCTTTAACCATTTGATGTAGTTGTGTGAGAGTGTAGCTCGAATAAATCTTATAACAACATCCTAGTATATTGAAGATACTGGTTTTGTTACAAAAGAAGTAAATAAAAAAAGTTTAGGGGGTTGGAGAAGCAAAATAAAACAAATGAACATGAGAGAATGAATTACCTTTAAAAGTGTAACTCGTTTTGATTTGAGCCTAAAGGCTTCCTTTGAAAGGATTCTTCCCAAAGGGAATCCTCTAGGATGAGGAGAGGGATGTGGAGAGAGTATATGGGCAGGGTTTGGCCGAGCCAAAGGCTTGAGGAGTGTGTTAAATGAGGTTGAGGTGGGGGCCTTTTATAAGAGGAGAGGAGGGGCACTTTTGGAAAGTAAAGAAATATTACTTTATTTGAAAATGTGTTTCGGTTTCAAAAGGTCCCAAATTGATATAATTCTTGGATAAGGTGATAAGGCTTAGAAATACACTCATCCAATAAGTTTTGGACATGTGTAGTTCATAGATTTTACATTATCTTTCAATTTTATTTAAATCGTCAAATAATGATGTCATCGCTGCATCATTATTATGTCATAAATAATTTAATTTATTTAATGTCTAAAAATTATAAAACAAATACTATGATGTAGGAAATCGTTTTAGCTTTCCAATAAGTATTTATAATAAAAAATATGACTTTTATAGCCCCACTTAAAAATTGTTTTAGTCAAACATATCATGTTTGTGTCAATTTTACTTTTATATTAAATAAAATGTTATTTATGTCATTTCCCAACGAAAGTGGATCCACGGGGTCCCCAAGTTGACCCATGGATTTTCTTGGTCGGACATGATACAACCAATGAGGGTAAGACATGTGTCAAGCTCATCTCATTTTATTAAAGCAATATTTTTACCTTAAACTACACTAATTACCACTAATCACTATTAAAACTTAATAAGTTACTATTCATAAAAAAATTATTTTAATCTCATTGAACCACATTTTACTTCGTAATGACAACCATGTATGTCGGATTTTTGAAAATCAAAACACAAAGATGGAAAAATTTCATTTAAACGGAAAATCAGTTTTTATAAGTACCACTTAGTGGTTTCACTATTCATCAAAAATTGAAGTTTTTCAGAAAAATCCCAAAAATTCACCCTAAGATATATTTGATATTCCGAATTGAAAAATGAAGTCTGTTTTACAAAATTCAAAACATATTAGTCACATTAATTAATTTAATAGTTAATTCCCGCTGTCAGAGCAAATAGCGTGTTTTTATAAAACAATAAGTATCAAAAGATTGACACTAGTTTAAGTCTGATTTCAAAGTGAAATTAATTCCAACGACCACTATTGGATTTAATGGTAAAAATATTTTCTAATTTCACTTTAAAACCAATTCAAAATATAATCTAATCATATAAATAAATTAGATTAAAAAGAGGTTTTGAATTAAAATACAACATTTTACACTATTCATTAAAAATGAACTTTATCGGAAAAATACCAAAAAAATTACACAAATTAAAATTTGAGGTCCCGATTCTTAATAAGAGTTTTATTTGGTCCAAAAGAATGTTTAAGAGTGAACAAAACTATATTTAATGACAGTTCTCCATTAAAAGGCGATAAGTGAACCTTTAGTGAAAACTAGGGCATATACGCCTAAAATTGTATTCTTTCCGTATTTTAAGCCTTTAGCTTTTATTGGATAAATGTAAAAACATTTAAAAATCATATATAATCATATTTTAGTTATTTCTATCCATTCCCGCCAATACAACGGCTACATGTTAACTACCATTTGAAATAATATTATTTTATTATTAGAGTGCAACGTAAGATTCCCAAGAAACTCGTTGTTGCGTGTTGGGTACGCCATCGAGTATAGAGTCCCCTTTAAAGTAATATTAATATTTTCTTCACAAATATGGATAAATATGAAAATTTCATATTCATTATTTACCTGGGGTGTTACATGATCCATCATAGAAAATATCAGAATTCCAATTTACGATTAGATAATATATCATGGGATACACATACATATCTATATGTAGACATATAGTAGTAGAGAGGATGATTTAATCCATCATTTCCCATTCCATCTAGGATGTTCAAGATAACACCCCAAAAAAATTTGGCTTTTATTTTCCTTATACATGAGTGTTGGGTTTCATTTGAATTACAATAAAATTTAAAATATCTAAAAAATATCCCCACAAAGGTAAAAAACCATACCTCACACACATTTACTACTATTATCACATTGAAAGTGCAGCAACCACTGTTATGGACAAGATATCAAACAATTATATAAGAATCATGGTCATCATTAAATAATTAGTTAGACAATAATTAATATTATTGATTATTAAATTTCAATTATTTAAACAATAATATATAAATCCATTTTTCAATTTAACAAATGATTTTTTAATTTCATTATCATTTTTTATCATTATATGTGAGAAACCTGAACTAGTCGGATCTAATTATTAGTGTAATTAATATTTCATAATCATCCTGGAACTCTAAAACTCAGCTTGGGATACTAATCCAGATACAAAATTGCATTGAATAGCATTAAAATACATATAAATTATGCAAAATGATATAGTAAATATCAAATAGAAATCAATCCATCATGAAATAATTAAGAAAAAAGTATTCATCGAAGAGAAATCCCTTCTTTAAACTCATCCCAAAAACCCTGATGTCTTACTATATTTTTTATAGTATAACCATTTCCCACTATCATCATTATAGTCTATCAATATATTAGGGCCTCTTAGCCTATTTCACCAACATCAAATCATTAAAAGAAATATCATCATGCATACAACACATTTATTATAAAAGGTTACCACTATAGAAAAGTCTTAAAAATAAGTCAAGGATTTAAAACCCTAGATAAGATGTACATTTAAAATTTAATTTTTATATAATAGAAAATGAAATATGACATTAAATCAAAGGATTGGAGCCCCCATATTTGGAAATGGTTTCTTCAGCTGAAAAATTTTATTCTGATAAACAAAAAATTTAATCCCACTAAGAATTAATTGGATAATTATAAATATGTTATTTATAAGAGACAGTCTAATGGAAATTTCTAACCATAGAAATAATAAAATGTAAACAGGTTGTTAAAAAATATTCAAACAATTAAAAAATTATAATATAGTAGTATACATATTCCCATTTATTTTCAAATTAACGACACCATCACTCAGATATAAATTGTTAATGCTTTCATGAAAAAAGCCTATATAAAATATAGAAAAGTAGCACAAAACATAATGATAAAATTTCAAGATAAACCAAAATATAAAATATATAAATAATATCAGGAAATATTTACTCACAACCCAACAATTAATTTAATTCCCCACATGACATATTAATTAATATAATAATTTCATAATTCCCATATTAATACATTAGTTTCTATAATTGTGTGTCAAATAATATAATAAGATGAAATGTAGATTAAAAATAAACATTTTTTATTTAATTTCATTCCCTTAATATCATGATTAAATAATATTATTATAAGGCCTCATCCTTAAACCTTACTTAATCTTGAGTTATTACAAGATTACACATTGAGGATCTTTTCGGGTTTAGAGTTTTAGAGAATTATATCATAAAACATGCATTACATTCCACATATAAACAAAGTGGTTACATAAAGATAGTATTCTTCTTTCCCATCAATGGAAACATATTTAAAATAAAACATGGATTCTTTCTTGACACTTCCTTGACACTATCATCATATCATGTACCTTTCCCTTGACATGTGAAAAACATTTCAAAAAACTTGGGATGAGCATAAAAATCTCATTAAGGGATATAAAAATATGGAAAGGAAACATGGGTACATATATACATAAGAATGAAATCATACTTTACCTATAAAACATAAGCACTTTAACATACCTCATCAAATCATGAATAAATCATAGAAATCATAAGACATAAAGGTAACTTGAGGCATTCATAACATTCTTACGTAGGGAGTAACCGTCTTGGTTACATTTGGAATACCCATCACAGTATATTTCCAAAATCTCTTTGGAGAATCCTTAACGTTTCACTCCTTCGCGTTACCCAATGCATTGGAGAGCTATATCGGGATCACCCACCCTTAGTTTATCACGGAACCACCCATCTTCATAATAATGCTCAAGAACCTCTACATAATCGTATCACATAAAACATGCATAAAGGAAACATAAAATTTCCACCTTTCAATCACAAGATATCATTACAACACATTGATAAAAAAACATTATGAAAACCATTTTCAGTACCAAAATAAATGAAAAGTAAAACATGGTATTTATTTTTCTTTTAAAAAGGTAGGTATTGAAGAGGAAGCCGAAACTCAAATAATGGTCACGGCGGCGGAGAAGTCATTGTCGCCGCATAAGTATGAAAAAAACATTCCCTTTTGTCGTTTAGTAATCACTTCATATAAAAAATGATTCCATTTGAATAAACATAAAAGTCAAAGGGGTTTATACACCGTATAAAAGAATGTTGTGTATAAAACAAAATATGCCTCAATGAAAGGAGATTGAGACAAAGTCTCATACCTTGGGTCCGACTTGACTCGATCGTTCTTTAATGTCCTGAATAATAAACATGAGTTAGTTTCTACTTGAGTAAGAAATTTTTTCAAGTTCATTATTCCTTTTATATCACTTATTTCCATGTCATGAACACTATGTAATTATTTAAGTTAATAACGGCCGTTTTAACGATCATTGGTACTTGAGTCAAAAAATAAACCCTTTATAATTACAAGTTGTTCATATATCCATTATATCAAAAATTATAATCATGATGTATATATCATATATATCCAGTATATACATGAATTTATAATATTAAATAATCATTTAGAGGTAAGAAATGAAATGCATCGTTCATGGAGACGGTAATCCGTACGTACGCATGAACACTACTTTCATTTCTATTTCGTATTTTATAGAATGGAATCATAATGATATAAAGGTATATTATAATTATAGTATAATATCATATATAATATCATAGTTCCAACATTTATACATCCCACATATGGTATTTAACGAATCAAATCACTTTGAGGGGGCGGTAGTCCGCACTTCCTTAAATAAACATATCACGTTTACCCATAATGGAAACCATAATGGTATGCCCAAAATGAAAAATACAGAAGCTTAAGGAAAACATAAACATATGATATATCATATATAAATATAGTGACATCTTAATGGACACCTTTTAAGGTTTTAAAATAATGTTGAACAATCATCGTTTCGGGAGGCATAAATTCACCATCCACGGAAACAGTATGTCCTTTAACCATTAGATGTAGGTGTGTGTATGTGTAGCTCGAATCATTATTATAACAAAATCCTAGTATATTGAAGATACTGGAGTTCTTACAAAAGAAATGAATAAGAATATTTTAGGGGGTTGGAGAAGCAAAATAAAACAAAAGGACTCAAGTGATGACATTACCTTACAATCGGGTAACTCCCTTTGGTTTGAGCTCAAAGGCTTCCTTGGGAAGACTTCTGACCAAAGTTAGGTTTAAATGAGTAAGAGAGGGATTTGGAGAGACAAAATTTTCAGGGTTTGGCCGAGACAAAGGCTTCGGGAGTGTGGGTAAGGAGGTAGATGTGGGGGCCTTTTATAAAAGGAGAGGAGGGGCACTCTTGGAAAGTAAAGAAATGTTACTTTATTTGAAAATGATTTTCGGATTAAAAAGGTCCCACATTGCTATAATTCGAGGGTATAGTGATAAGGGTTTGAAATACACCAATCCAATAGGTTTTGTACATGTGTAGGTCATAGATTTCACATTATCATTTCATTTTATTTAAATCTTTTATTAATGAGGTAATCGCTGCATCATCATGATGTCATAAATAATTTAATAAATTTAATGTCTAAAAATTATAAAAAAAATCTCATGATGTAGTAAATAGATTTATATTTCTAATGAATATTTATAGTCCAAAATATCCTTTATGTAGACAAAATTAAAAATATTTTACTTAGGTGATACATTCTTTGTCACATTTAACATTCTTTAAAAATAAAAAGATAAAAAGTGACCTTCTCACAAAAGTGATTCCATGGGGCCCCCAAGTTTGGCACAAGGAATCCCATGGTTGGCCATGAGACAACCAGTATACTTAGGACACATGTTTTGGTTTTTTTGTATTATTATGATATCATTTTATTATCCTTAACTACCTGATTACTCATTAATCAAGATAATTAAAGATAATTACCGTCGTAACTATTCATAATGTCCAAAAACAAAAGAGTCTATATTAAATAATTTGTACCTTCTTATTCCAAATATGTAATCCATTTTACCAAATTAAAAACACAGAAATTGAAATAATTGATTTAAAAATAATTCCCGTTGTCAAAACAAATAGCGGGTTTTTTTTGAAAAAATATCTATGAAAAGTTTGGCATTGGTTTATGCCCAATTCCAATGTGAAATTAATCCTAATGACCACCATTGGATTAAATGGTAAAAATATATTATTATTTAACTTTAAAACCAATTCAAAAGATAATCTAATCATATAAATAAAGTAGATTAAAAAGCAGTTTTGATGTAAAATACAGTATTTTTCACTATTCATAAAAAAATTAACATTGTTAGAAAAATACCAAAAATTCACACAAAGTAAATTTTGATGTTCCAATCATAAAGAATAAGTTTATTTTGACAAACATATCTAATAAAATTGTCAAATTATATATTTAAAAATGTTTTTCCATCAAAAGGAAGTAAAACAATCCTTTAAAAAATATTAGTGTATTCCATGCTTATGATTGGATTTTTTTTAATTTTAAGCCTCTAAAACACTATCTAATTCATTAATAGACATAGATAAAAATATATATTATTCATTACTTACTTGGGATGTTACATCCTTCCCCCCTTTATAAAATTGCATCCCCGCAATTTATTTACTTATCGAATAAATGGGGGTACTTATCCCTCATTGCATTTTCAGATTCCCATGTTGCCTCTTCCATCATGTGGTTTTTCCACAAAATCATTACCTGATTAATCACCTTATTTCGTAACACATACTGCCTGTGGTCAAGAATCTGGACCGGTTGTTCATCATAAGATAGGTTCTCTTCCAGCTGAACTACCTCTGGACTCAAAACATGAGATGGATCTGGCGTATACTTTCTCAACATCGAAACGTGAAAAACATTGTGTACCTGAGATAAACTCGGAGGTAGAGCCACCTGGTATGCAAATGATCCAACTCTCTCCATAATTTTATATGGTCCAATGAACCTTGGACTCGGCTTTCCTTTCTTACCAAATCTCATCACACTTTTCCATGGTGAGACATTGAGAAAAACATGATCACATACCTCAAACGTTAGATCCTTTCTCCTATTGTCTGCATAACTCGTCTGCCTACTCTGAGTTGTTCTCCTGTGTTTCTGAATCAGCTGAACTTTTTCTGCCATCTCTTCTACCAATTCTGGTCCCATCAACTTCCTTTCACCCACTTCATCCCAGAAATCTTTAGTTCAACACCGCTTCCCATATAATGCCTGAAATGGTGCCATCTGTATACTGGAATGAAAACTATTATTATATGAAAATTCAACCAAAGAAAGATGTTGGTCCCAACATCCCTGATAATCCATCTAACAAGCTCGTAGCATATCCTCCAAGGTCTTAATTGTTCATTCTGACTACCCATCTAATTGAGGATGAAATGTTGTACTAAAATTTAATTCAGTACCCAACGACTTCTGGAGGCCTTTCCAAAAGTTAGAAGTGAATCTGGGATCACGATCAGATACAATGGAGAGGGGAACTCCATGTAACCTGACTATCTCTTTAAGTTAAAAAAAGGAAAGTTGATCTAGGAAAAAAATTATCTCGTATAGAAAATAAATGCGCAGATTTAGTCAAGCTATCAACAATAACCCAGATTGCATTATTACCTCGAGATGTCTTCGGTAATCTCACAACAAAGTCCATGGATATATTCTCCCATTTCCACTCTGGAACTGGTAAAGGATGAAGCATCCATTGTGGTACCTACCGCTATGCATTAACCTGTTGACATGTCAAACACTTCATAGTAAAATAAGCAATATCTCTTTTCATTCCATCCCACCAGGAATACTCCCGCAGATCTCTGTACATCATAGTACTGCTAGGATGAACTGAAAAAGGAGAACTATGAGCTTCACATAACAACTCTCTCTTAAACTGTGAATCACAAGGCACACACAATCTCTTCCAAAATCTCAAAACACAATCACTATCAATTGTGAATTCATGCAACTTACCTTTCTGAACCAGCTCTACCTTTTTCTACAACTCACTGTCTTGATTTTGTGCTTGCTTGATTCTGTATGATAGAGAAGATTTCACTGATACCTGAAACAAAACAGAAGAACATCCTGCACCAACAACTTCTATGCCAAAGTTCATCAAATCCTTAACCAAAGTATCATGTTCCAAATGCAACATTGCTAACGAAGCATTTCTTTTTCGACTTAAAGCATCAGCCACTTTATTTTCTTTTCCTGGATGGTAATGAATTGTACAATCATAATCCTTGATTAATTCCAGCCATATCCCTTGTCTCATGTTTAACTCTTTCTGAGTTAATATATACTTTAAACTTTTGTGATCAGTATATAATTCAGACTTTACTCCATACAAATTATGCCTCCAAATTTTTAAAGTGAAAATAACAGCAGCTAATTCCAAATCATGTGTAGGGTAATTTACCTCATGAGTTTTCAACTGTCATGAAGCATAAGCAATTACCTGATCATTCTACATTAGGATGCAACCATGTCCTTTCAGTGAAGCATCACTGTATATAACAAACTCACCATTCCTGGAAGGTAGTGCCAAAACTGGAGCATTCACCAATCTTCGTTTCAATTCCTGAAAACAATCATCACATTCTTTTGTCCATACAAACTTAACACCCTTCCGAGTTAGCTTAGTCATTGGACTAGATAACTGTGGAAAATTTATAACAAACCTTCAGTAATAGCCTGCCAAACCAAGGATGCTACGAATCTCATTTACATTTGTGGGTCTTTCCCAGTCTTCCACAACTTTTGTTTTTACAAGATCAACAGTTATCCCATCTTTAGAAACAATGTGAAAAAGGAAATAAATTTGTTGCAACCAAAACTCACACTTGATGAATTTTCCATACAGTTTCTTTTATTTTAAGGTTTGCAAGATAACCCTTAAATGTCTTTCATGCTCCTCTTTATTTTTAGAAAACACCAAAATATCATCAATGAAAACCACCACAAACTTATCCAAGAACTCATAGAAAATTATATTCATTAAGTCCATGAATACAGCAGGTGCATTGGTTAGCCAAAAAGGCATAACTACAAATTCATAATGGCCATATCTTGTACGCAATTCAGTCTTTGGAACATCTTCTTCCTTTACCTTCAGCTGATGGTACCCCGATCTCAAATCAATCTTTAAAAATACTGAGCTCCCCGGAGCTGATCAAACAAATCATCGATATGAGGCAATGGATATTTGTTCTTAACAGTGATGTTATTCAAGGATCTATAATCAATGAAAAGTCTCATTGAACCATCTTTATTTTTAACAAATAAAACAGAAGCACCCCATGGTGATGTGCTAGGTCGAATGAAACCTTTCTCTAATAAATATTGCAATTGATCCTTCAACTCTAAAAGTTCAATTTGAGCCATTCGATAAGGGGGTTTTGAAATTGGCTTAGCATCAGGAACTAAGTCAACAGTAAACTAAACTTCCCAGTCTTGTATTATTCCAGGCAACTCATCAGGAAAATCATTAGGATACTCATTTACCACTGGCACATCATTAATCTGAATAGTTCCCTTGTTTTCAACAATGTGTGCAAGGTAACATTCATTTCCATCTTTTACAAGTTTCTTGGCCTCTTGATAAGTTATCAACAGTAAGGGTTCATTCATGTACACAAACTGAAAGTATTTCTGAAAAGAAACTTCATTAGCTATACAGTCAATATTAGCATGGTAAATAGAGAGCCAATCCATACCCAAGATAACATCAAACTCTAATAGAGGTAGAACAATAAGGTTTTCAAGTAGGGTCATTCCACAGATAAGGATAGGAAGATTCTTATAAATTCTTTTTTCCTCAACATTTCCCCCAGGTGTTTTTACCAAAAGTTCAGGAGTCATTTCTTGATATGGTATTCCAATTTTACTAGAAAAGGTTTCAGAGATGAAAGAATGTGTGGACCCCAAATCAAACAACACACTGGCATAATATGAAAAAACAAACAATGTACCTAAGACAACTTCATTTGATGTCCCGGCATCTGCTGAAGTGGTTGCAAAGGATTTCACCACCCCTTTCTGCTTGTAGTCTAACTGCATCCCATCACTCAAGCTCTTTGTCGGAAACTCGTTTTCATAGTGACCCATCTCATTACACTTAAAACATTTCACTAACTGTAAATCAAATTTGGTCTTAACTTCACCTTGATCTTTTTCAGTGCAATCACGAGCCTTATGTCGCATTTTACCACATCGGTAGCACTTTCCAGAATTCAGAAGAAATTCCCCAGCATGCCTTTTTCCACATTTATCACAAACTGGAAACTTAGATTTCTGACCATCAGACTTTTTTGAATAATTCTTCCCTTTCTCCTGCCACCTTGGTCTCTTCTTCTGCTGGTTGTTATAGAATACTTGATCATCGGCAAACTCCATTTCCACCCTCTCAGCACATCGAACAAGCTTTTCATAACTTTTAAACTCACGAGAAGCTAATGCCCTTTAATATTTTGGCTTTAATCCTGAGTAAAAAACGATTGATTTTACTATCAAGGTCTCGGATAAAATTTGTACCATACATTGCCAATCGAGTGAACCTTTCTTCATAGGTAGCCACTGAGTCATCCTCTTGCCTCAATTCCAAGAATTTTTTTTCCATCCTAAGTCGAAAAGCCTTAGGAAAATAATTTTCAAGAAACATACCTTTGAATTCATCCCAGTCGAGAGCATCAATCTCATCAGCGTCCCTGATATTTTCAACCATCGACCACCACTGATCTGCTTCACCCTATAAACGGTAAATAGTAAGACTAACCTTTTTATTGTCTGAACACACCATGACATCGAAAATCTTCTCCAGTGCTTTAATCCACCCTTCGGCTAGCACATGGTCAGATGATCCTCTGAATGATGGGGGATGTTGCCTCATGAAATGTTCCACCACTGACATGTTCCTATGCGGTTGATCTGGCTGATCTCGTGCATGGATACCACCACCATTTCTCACTTGAGTCAACTGAGCCATTAATGCAACAAACTGTTCAGTTGGAATTCCGACCATCTCAGGATGCTGATTTGGAAGGTTATTTCCTTCTGTATGCCTTCCTAGAACTGATTCCCTATTTCCTCTACGGAAAACCATTCTGAACAAACATGTCTTAGATGAAGCAACATGGTAATCTTAAAATACTATATCACTTCAATTTGACCATAAAAAAATATTTTTGGATAATCATTGAATAGAATTCTAACTCCTAAAGTTATCTAAACCGACCTTTGATACCAACTATAAGTCCCCAGCCTTAGACCATATTTAATCTTGAGTTATTACAAGATTAAACATTAAGGATCTTTTTGGGTTTAGAGTTTTAGTGAATTAGATCATAAAACTTTCATTACATTCCACATATAATCAAAGTTGTTACATAAAGATAGTATTCTTCATTACCATCAATGGAAACATATTTACAATAAAACATGGATTCTTTCTTGACACTTCCTTGACACTATCATCATATCATGTACTTTTCCCTTGACCTGTGAAAAACATTTCAAAAAACTTGGGATGAGCATAAAAATCTCAGTAAGGGATATAAAAATATGGAAATGAAACATGGGTACATATATACATAAGAATGAAATCATAGTTTACCCATAAAACATAAGAACTTTAACATACCTCATCAAATCATTAATAAATCATATAAATCTTAAGACATAAAGGTAATTTGAGGAATTCATAACATTCTTACGTAGGGAGTAACCCTCTTGGTTACGTTTGGAATACCCATCACAGTATATTCCCTAAATCTCTTCGGAGAAACCATAACGTTTCACTCCTTCGCGTTACCCAATGCATTGAAGAGGTATATCGAGCTCACCCACCCTTATTTTATCACGGAACCACCCGTCTTCATAATAATTCCCAAGAACCTCAACATAATCGTATCACATAAAACATGCATAAATGAAACATAACATTTCCACCTTTCAATCATAAGATATCAATACAACACATTGATATAAAAACATTATGAAAACCATTTTCAGTACCAAAATAAATGAAAAGTAAAACATGGTATTTATTTTTCTTTTAAAAAAAAGGTAGGGCTTGTAGAGGAAGTCGAAACTCAAATAATGGTCACGGCGGCGGAGAAGTCGTTGTCACCGCATACGTATGACAAAAACATTACCTTTTGTCGTTTAGTAAACGCTTCGTATAAAAAAGATTCCTTTTGAATAAATGTAAAAGTCAAAGGGGTTTATAGACTGTATAAAAGAATGTTGTGTATAAAACAAAATATGCCTCAATGAAAGGAGATTGAGACAAAGTCCCATACCTCGGGTCAGACTTGACTCGACCGTCCTTTAATGTCCTGAACAATAAACTTGAGTTAATTTCTACTTGCTTAAGAACATTTTTCAAGTTCATTATTCCTTTTATATCACTTATTTCCAAGTCATTAACACTATGTAATTATTTAAGTTAATAACGGTCGTTTTAACGATCATTGGTACTTGAGTAAAAAATAAACCCTTTATAATTACAAGTTGTTCATGTATCCATTATATCCAAAATTATAATCATGATGTATATATCATATATATCCAGTATATAAATGCATTTATAATATTACATAATCATATAAAGGTAAGAAATGAAATGACTGTTCATGGAGACGGTAAGCCGTACGTACGCTTGAACGCTACTTTCATTTCTATTTCGTATTTCATAGAATGGAATCATAATGATATAAAGGTATATTATAATTCCAGTATAATATCATATATAATATCATATTTCCGTCCTGTATACGTCCAAAATATGGTATTTAACGTGTAACACCCCGAGCTTTCACGATACGCCTCTCTTTCAATAATGCAATAGCTTGCATTTTATGCAAGTTCGAGTTCTAACACACCGCGACTAATCAATGTAGCCGTTATGAATAGTAATACCCATTTTTTAAAATTATAGAAATTTTATATTTCAAAATGGAATTCATTTTTGTATTCCTAATATTGAAATTACCATATGTTGAATTTTTTGTAATTTTCTGAGAACTTCCAAATTTTTTATGAATAGTGAAAATTACTTAAAAACAACTTTTTTAATCAAAATAATTTATACTGATAAATTATAATATTTAGTGGGTTTAAATTATAATTATAATATAATTTTACCATTTCATCCAATGGTGGTCATTATAATTAATTTAACATTGAAATTGGACATAAACAATTGCCAATCTTTTGATATAAATTGTTTCTTAAAAACACGCTATTTGTTGTAATAGCGAGAATTAATTATAAAATTAATTAATGAAACTTATATGTTTGGAATTTTGTAAAATAGACATCATTTTTGAATTCTGAATATCAATTATAGATTAGGGTGAAATTTTGGCATTGTTCTGCAAAACTTCAATTTTTTATGAATAGTGAAACCACTAAGTGGTAGTTAAATAACTGATTTTTCGTTTAAATGAAATATTACCACCTCTGTGATTTGATTTTTAAAAATCCGACATACATGGTTGAAATTATGAATTAAAATGTGGTTCAATGAGATTAAAATAATTTTTTGGTGAATAGTAACTTTTAAGTTCTTAATCGCGATTAGAGGTAATTAGTGTAGTTTAGGGTAAAAATAATGTTTTAATAATATGAGATGAGCTTGACACATGTCCTACCCTCATTGGATGTGCCATGTCCGACCAAGACAATCCATTGGTCAACTTGGGGACCCCATGGAGCCACTTTAGATGGAAAATGACATAAATACCTTTTATTTAATGTTAAAGTAAAAAATGAAACAAACATGAAATGTTTTACTAAAACAATTTTTACTTGGGTTTATAAAAATCATCTTTTTTACTATAAATATTAATTAGAAAGATAAAAATATTTCCTACATCATAGTATTTTTTTTATAATTTTTAGACATTAAATAAATTAAATTATTTATGACACCATTATGATGCACCGATGACCTCATTATTTAACGATTTTAATAAAATGAAAAGATAATGTACAATACAAGTCTTAAACTTGTACAAAGACTATTGGATGGGTATATTTAGAACCCTTATCACCTTATCCACGAATTATATAAGTGTGGGACCTTTATAATCCGAAAATCATTGTATAGTAATGTAAAATTTCCTTACTTTCCAAGAGTGCCCCTCCTCCCCTGTTATAAAAGGCCCCCACCTCTACCACCTCATTCACACTTTCAATCAATTTGGCTCGGCCAAACTCTACCCAAATACTCTCCAAACATCCCCCTCTTACTCCTAGAAGCCTCAATTTGGGCATAACTCTTCCCAAGGAATCCTTTGGCTCAAATCAAAAAGAGTTACCCGATTTTGAGGTAATGTCTTCTCTAATGTTGTTTTGTTTTATTTTTCTTCTCCAACCCCCTAAAATCTTTTTATTAATTTCTTTTGTAACAAAACCAGTATCCTCAATATACTAGGATGTTTTTATATGAATTATTAGATCTACACTTACACACACCTACATCTAATGGTTAAAGAACATACGGTTTCTGTGGATGGCGAATTTCTGCCTCACGAAACGATTATTGTTCAACACTCATATAACACCTTCAAATGTGTCCTTTAAGGTGTCACTATATTTATATATGATATATAATTTGTTTAGGTTTTACTTATGCTTCTGTATTTCTCATTTATGGCATACTTTATGATTTCCATTATGGGTAAAACACGATAATTTCATTTTAGGAAGTGCGGACTACCGCCCCCTCAAAGTGATTTGAATCGTTAATGCCATATGTGGGATGTATAAAGGATGGAGTAAATGGTATTATACACTATATTATACTGGAATTATATTACACATTTATATCATTATGACTTCATTCCATTAAATACGAAATAGAAATGAAAGTAGCGTTCATGCGTACGTACGGCTTACCGTCTCCATGAACGGTGCATTTCATTTCATACCTCCAAATGTTACGTAATATTATAAATGAATGTATATACTGTATATATATGATATATATGTTATCTAAATCATGAATATAATTCTGGATATAATGGATATTTCACCACATGAACAACTTGTAATTATAAGAAGTTTATTTTTGACTCAAGTACCAAAGATCGACAAAACGACCATTATTAACTTAAATAATTACATAATGTTCATAACATGGTAATAAGTGATATAAAAAGGATGATGAAATTAAAAATGGTTCTTAATAAGGTATATATTAACTATATTTTATTATTCATGAGGTTAAATAACGGTTGAGTCAATTCAGACACGAGGTAAGGGAATTTCTTAACCCAACTTCCATTCTTTGGGTTAATCTCCTACTTTCAAATTATGTCATGATGTTATTATGTCCTATTTTGTATTTTTACTTTATTTATGTGTACCTATAGTGAATACACATAATAGATCTATTTTATTTTAAAAAAGATCTTTTTAAGAACTTCGTCTCAATCTCCTTTCATTGAGGCATATTTGGTTTTATACACAACATTCTTTTATACGGTGTATAAACCCCTTTGAATTTTATGTTTATTCAAAAGGAATCTTTTTTATACGAACTGTTTTACTAAACGAAAAAAAGTAAAAGTTTTTCTTTCCGTACATATGCGGCGACAACGACTTCTCCGCCGCCGTGACCATTATTTGAGTTTCAGCTTCCTCTACAAGCCATTACTTTTTTTTAATGAAAAATAAATACAAAGTTTTAACTTTCTTTTATTTTGGTATTGAAAATGGTTTTGAAAGTGTTTTTATTATATGAATGTGTTGTATTTATATCTTGTGATTGAAATTTGGAAATGTTATTTTTCCTTTATTCATGTTTTATCTGATACGATTATGTTATGGTTTATGATATGTTTAAACCTATTCATATGAGGAATGCATTGGACTTAATAAGTGACGGGTGGAGCCCGCTATAGCTCCTCGATGCATCGGTAGGTCTCATGAGACAACAAGATGTGGAATTGGCCGAGGCCCTTTCCCAATTTGATTTATAGTTTTGGCCGAGGCCTTAATCATTTTAGACGTCTTGGCCGAGGCCTTGACAAAATGTTTCAGAATGTCTGGCATTATGCATTCCATCATTATGAAAGTGGTTATTGATATTGCATCTGATTATTCGACCAGTGGAATATCCATGTGAATAATTAAATGGCATTATCTCATTTTACTTTTTCCATATTATGTTGATGTTCATGTTTAAAAGGCTTTTGTTTTATTTATACATTGCCTTAAATTTTTATGTTTATTTATGAAAGCTTCCGCAATATTGTTATCCTTACTGAGCATCTGAGCTCACCCCTTTCAATGTTTTAATATTTTTCCTGGATGTGAAGAAGTATTTTATGAATGACCTGCAGGGGTAGTCAGAAAGGGATATGAGTGTGGACTATGAATACCATGTTATTGTAGTTTGTTTACTTTTTTATGTAATGAAAGACTTATGAATGTATCTAGTGTTTCCAAGGCTACTAAACTAATCGGCCTTTTGAGACTTGATCTTTTTTTATCATGCCAATGTTACGAAGTAATGCACTGACTCTGGGTAGCTGGGGTCGGGAAGTTACAGCTGGTATCAGAGGAAGTTTAGTACTAACCTTGGAAGCTAGATTTAGATAAACTCTGATTAGGTCACATAGCCAAATGATAGACTTTGAGGATTAGTATAGAATAACTTCCTAGAATTTTGTTATTGTAGAGATTTTTTGAGTTTTCCGAGCAATACATCCATGTATGGATACGAGCAGGTAGAGGCGGCTCTGGCACAGATGTACCGAGGGGTAAATCCTGAAAACACCGCTTTGAGCTAGACTCGAACGGGAACTGGTGCACGACAACGGGCCTTGCTGCACTCTTGGTTACGACACTCCCGAGGGATATACTTAGGATAATTCACATTTTCTTTACAAACCACTATGAACGGTTATGAGTATATACTTCCTCAAATAAAAACTTTTTATGATTATGGATTATATCCATAAGTAGTTCAATTTATGGTAAGTATTTTACAAGTATGAAATTATGTATTTTGATTCATAAACTAATCTAGTTTATGCCATTATTTAGAAATGGCGCCTAGTGGAAGGAATGGAAACCCTATCAATGCACGCACTCCGTGTAGGGATTTCCCTCCTGCTCAAGATAATTATTGTGGATCTGGAGATACAACTGGTGCTGATCAACTTATTACCATACTGGGAAAACTCACTGAATTTATGAATAATAACCTTACTCGTATGGATCACCCTGATCCACAACGTGGAGGATCAATGTTAGACCGCTTCATGAGGCAACAACCACCAAAATTTAATGGGGGTAAAAATCCGTTAGTAGCTGAGCAGTGGATAAACTCCTCAGAGAAAATATTCCATGCCTTGGGGAGTAGCGAAAGGGAGAAGGTTGTCCTGGTAGTTTACCGCCTCACTGGAGATTCCGATCAGTGGTGGTCGCTGATTAAAAACAAAAAGGAAGATGATGACGTATCGAATATGGAATGGAGAGAGTTCAAAGAGCTTTTATTAGAAAAATAATTTCCCCGTGACCATCGAGAAGATATGGAAAGGCAATTTCTGAGTCTGAGGCAGAAGGAGGATGAGAATGTCACAAAGTATGAGGCTAACTTTACAAGGCTAGCGAGGCATGCTGCAGATTATATACGTAACCCAAGAAGTAAGATTGATCGTTTCTTTGATGGGTTAAAACTATTTCTTCGTCGAGCATTAGTCTCACAAACCTTCTCGTCGTACAAAGACATTGTCTCATGTGCTATCAAGACAGAAAAGGAATTCTCTAAATCTTATGAAAATAAAGTAAAGCAAGAGAAGAAGAGAACTGTGGAACAAGAGACAGATAAAGGGAAAAAGGGAAAGAAGGATTTTCCATTATGTGATAATTTTGGGAAGAATCACCCTGGTACTTGCCTAAAAGGAATGGGAGTTTGTCATAAATGTGTAGAAAAAGGTCACCAGGCGCGTGATTGCAAGGGAAAGAAAGAGGATATCAATGTTGAATGCTAAAATTGTAGAGAAATGGGGCATTATGGAAATGAATGTCCTAAGAGTCAGGGAAACTTACCTCAGAAAAGGCTAAGGGATCAAGGACAATCTTATGCTGTTACTACAGTTGAAGCGGAATAATTAATGTATTGGTGCTTTTGGACTCATGGATTATATTCTGGTTATTAGAATAATGTGATATATATATAAGGATTGTACTGCAGTACTAGTTGTTTCAGTAAGGTTTTAATATGATGAAGGTAATCAAATTTTTAGTATGTGACAATAAGAGAAAATTTACTTTTTTTGGGAAATCTGATAAATTGATTTTGGAATTAAGAGACCTTTTAGAGAAAGTCTGGACAAAGGTATTTTGGATAAGTATAAAGGTTTGAGTGGATTAAGTTGAACTTTGGATAGTATTGTTTAAGGTTAAAATATTTATGAAGATAATTTTTGGAATATTATGATACTATAGTTTTAGGAAAAGGACAACCTGCAGGGTGGGGCATAACCCGTCGCATCGGACAAAGCTGTAGGAATCGAACCCACAATCATAGTGCGACAAGCCTTTATTTACTACCACTATCCTACAGGAAGTCCCTGGTTATTAAAAAATAGTTTTACTAATCTAAATTATATGTGTTAATATTGGGAACCTTATACAATTAGGATAAATAGAATATTTTTGAGTTCTATTATCTTTTTGAGTGAAAAATGGTTTTGTGGTAGAAGTTAGTTGAAGGTTGAAACTCTACTTGTCAAGAATAAATATATATACCTATCTCTTATTCTATGAATAAATTAATACTTAAACTTTAGTAAAGAGATATTAAAACAAAAAATGTGTTATCCTAATACCTTACGTCTTGTTGAGCTGATAATATTTTAAATCAACATAGATTGAAGGCTTTGAGGCCCTCAATTTTACACTTGTTTGTGATTGATGACCACAATCACTCCCTACAAATATTTACGTTTTTCCTCCAATTATATGTCTCTAATTGCCACCAATGTTCTCTTTATCGAGGTCATAATTTGGTGGTGACTTTCTTATTTCCATTTCCATCTCATTAAGGCTAAATTTTATTAACCTTATTTCCGATGTGGGTTTTCCACAAAGGTATTTTCTATTTTCAACCTTTTATTTTCAAAAAAAAACTTCAAATTGTGAGGACGCAATTTATTGAAGGAGGGGAGAATGTAACACCCCGAGCTTTCACGATACGCCTCTCTTTCAATAATGTAATAGCTTGCATTTTACGCAAGTTCGAGTTCTAACACACCGCGACTAATCAAAGTAGCCGTTATGAATAGTAATACCCACTTTTTAAAATTATAGAAATTTTATATTTCAAAATGGAATTCATTTTTGTATTCCTAATATTGAAATTAGCCTATGTTGAATTTTTTGTAATTTTCTGAGAACTTCAAATTTTTTATGAATAGTGAAAATTACTTAAAAACAACTTTTTTAATCGAAATAATTTATAGTGATAAATTATACTATTTAGTGGTTTTAAAGTATAATTAGAATATATTTTTACCATTTTATCCAATGGTGGTCATTAGAATTAATTTAACATTGAAAATGGACATAAACAATTGCCAATCTTTTGATATAAATTGTTTCTTAAAAACACGCTATTTGTTGTAACAGCGAGAATTAATAAAAAATTAATTAATTCAACTTATATGTTTTGAATTTTGTAAAATAGAAATCATTTTTGAATTCTGAATATCAATTATAGATTAGGTTGAAATTTTTGCATTGTTCTGAAAAACTTCAATTTTTGATGAATAGTGAAACCACTAAGTGGTAGTTAAATAACTGATTTTTCGTTTAAATGAAATATTACCACCTCTGTGATTTGATTTTTAAGAATCCTACATACATGGTTGTCATTAAGAAGTAAATTGTGGTTCAATGAGATTAAAATAATTTTTTGGTGAATAGTAACTTTTAAGTTCTTAATCGCGATTAGAGGTAATTAGTGTAGTTTAAGGTAAAAATAATGTTTTAATAATATGAGATGAGCTTGACACATGTCCTACCCTCATTGGATGTGCCATGGCCGACCAATACAATCCATGGGTCAACTTGGGGACCCCATGGAGCCACTTTAGTTGGAAAATGACATAAATACCTTTTATTTAATGTTAAAGTAAAAAAATGACACAAACATAAGATGTTTTACTAAAACAATTTTTACATGTGGTTATACAAGTCATATTGTTGACTATAAATAGTCATTGGAAAGCTAAAACGATTTCATACATCATAGTATTTTTTTTATAATTTGTAGACATTAAATAAATTAAATTATTTATGAAATCATTATGATGCAGCGATGACCTCATTATTTAACGATTTTAATAAAATGAAAAGATAATGTACAATCCAAGGCTTACACTTGTCCAAAGACTATTGGATGGGTATATTTCGAACCCTTATCACCTTAGCCACTAATTATATAAGTGTGGGACCTTTATAATCCGAAAAGCATTGTATAATAATGTAAAATTTCCTTACTTTCCAAGAGTTCCCCTCCTCTCCTCTTATAAAAGGCCCCCACCTCTACCACCTCATTCACTCATTGAAGCCATTTGTCTCGGCCAACCTCTGCCCAAATACTCTCCCAACTTCCCCCTATTACTCCTAGAAGCCTCACTTTGGACAGAACTCTTCCCAAGGAAGCCTTTGGCTCAAATCAAAAAGAGTTACCCGATTTTGAGGTAATGTCTTCTCTAATGTTGTTTTGTTTTATTTTTCTTCTCCAACCCCATAAACTCTTTTTATTCATTTCTTTTGTAACAACACCAGTATCCTCAATATACTAGGATGTTTTTATAAGAATTATTCGAGCTACAATTACACACACCTACATCTAAGGGTTAAAGAACATATGGTTTCTGTGGATGGCGAATTTCTGCCTCACGAAATGATGATTGTTCAACACTCATATTACACCTTAAAAGGTGGCCATTAATATGTCACTATATTTATATATGATATATAATATGTTTATGTTCTACTTATGCTTCTGTATTTCTCATTTATGTCATACTTTATGATTTCCATTATGGGTAAAACGCGATAATTTCATTTTAGGAAGTGCGGACTACCGCCCCCTCAAAGTGATTTCAATCGTTAATGACATATGTGGGATGTATAAAGGATGGATTAAAAGGTATTATACACTATATTATACTGTAATTATATTACACATTTATATCATTATGATTTCATTCCATTAAATATGAAATAGAAATGAAAGTAGCGTTCATACGTATGTACGGCTTACCGTCTCCATGAACGGTGCATTTCATTTCATACCTCTAAATGTTACGTAATATTATAAATGAATGTATATACTGTATATATATGATATATATGATATCTAAATCATGAATATAATTCTGGATATAATGGATATTTCACCACATGAACAACTTGTAATTATAAGAAGTTTATTTTTGACTCAAGTACCAAAGATCGACAAAACGACCGTTATTAACTTATATAATTACATAATGTTAATAACATGGTAATAAGTGATATAAAAAGGATAATTAAATTAAAAATGGTTCTTAATAAGGTATATATTAACTCTAGTTTATTATTCAGGAGGTTAAAGAACGGTTGAGTCAAGTCAGACACGAGGTAAGGGAATTTCATAACCCAACTTCCATTCTTTGGGTTAATCTCCTACTTTCAAATTATGTCGTGATATTATTATGTCCTATTTTGTATTTTTACTTTCTTTATCTGTACCTATAGTTAATACACATAATAGAACTATTTTATTTTAAAAATGATCTTTTTAAGAACTTCATGTCAATCTCCTTTCATTGAGGCATATTTGGTTCTATACACAACTAGCTTTTATACGGTGTATAAACCCCTTTGACTTTTACGTTTATTCAAAAGGAAACTTTTTTATATGAAGCGTTTTACTAAACGACAAAAAGGGAATGTTTTTCTTTTCGTACATATGCGGCGACAACGACTTCTCCGCCGCCGTGACCATTATTTGAGTTTCGGCTTCCTCTACAAGCCATCAATTGTTTTTAATGAAAAATAAATACAATGTTTTAACTTTCTTTTATTTTGGTATTGAAAATGGTTTTGAAAGTGTTTTTATTATATCAATGTGTTGTATTTATATCTTGTGATTGAAATTTGGAAATGTTATGTTTCCTTTATGCTTGTTTTATGTGATACTATTATGTTATGGTTTATGATATGTTTAAACCTATTCATATGAGGAATGCATTGGACTTAATAAGTGACGGGTGGAGCCCTCTATAGCTCCTCGATGCATCGGTAGGTCTCATGAGACAACTAGACGTGGAATTGGCCGAGGCCCTTTCCAAATTTGATTTATGGTTTTGGCCGAGGCCTTAATCATTTTAGACGTCTTGGCCGAGGCCTTGACAAAATGTTTCAGAATGTCTGGCATTATGCATTCCATCATTATGAAAGTGGTTATTGATATTTCATGTGATTATTCGACCAGTAGAATATCCATGTGAATAATTAAATAGAATTATCTCATTTTACTTTTTCCATATTATGTTTAAGTTCATGTTTAAAAGGCTTTTGTTTTATTTATACATTGCCTTAAATTTTTATGTTTATTTATGAAAGCTTCCGCAATATTGTTATCCTTACTGAGAATCTGAGCTCACCCCTTTCAATGTTTTAATATTTTTCCAGGATGTGAAGAAGTATTTTATGAATGACCGGCAGGGGTAGTCAGAAAGGGATATAAGTGTGGACTATGAAGACCATGTTATTGTAGTTTGTTTACTTTTTGATGTAATGAAAGACTTATGAATGTATCTAGTGTTTCCAAGGCTACTAAACTAATCGGTCTTTCGAGACTTGATATTTTGTGATCATGCCAATGTTACGAAGTAATGCACCGACTCTGGGTAGCTGGGGTCGGGGCATTACATAACGAATCAAATCACGTTGAGGGGGCGGTAGTCCGCACTTTCTTAAATGAAGATTTCGCGTTTACCCATAATGGAAACCATAAAGGTATGCCCAAATTAAAAAATACAGAAGCTTAAGGAAAACATAAACATATTATATATCATACATAAATATATTGACATCGTAATGGAGACCTTTGAAGGTGTTAGAAGAATGTTGAACAATCATCGTTTCGGGAGGCATAATTTCACCATCCACGGAAACGGTATGTCCATTAACCATTAGATGTAGGTGTGTGTAAGTGTAGCACAAATCCTTCTTATAATAACATCCTAGTATATTGGAGATACTGGATTTGTTACAAAATAAATGAATAAGAAGATTTTAGGGGGTTGGATAAGAAAAATAAAACAAAAGGACTCAAGTGAAGACCTTACCTTAAAATCGGGTAACTCCCCTTGGTTTGAGCTCAAAGGCTTCCTTGGGAAGACATCTGCACAAAGTTAGGATTCAAGGAGTAATAGAGGGATGTGGAGAGACAAAATGTGCAGGGTTTGGCCGAGCCAAAGGATTTGGGAGTGTGGGTAAGGAGGTAGAGGTGGGGGCCTTTTATAAGAGGAGAGGAGGGGCACTCTTGGAAGGTAAAGAAATCTTACTTTATTTGAAAATGATTTTCGGATTCAAAAGGTCACAAATTGATATAATTAGAGGGTAAGGTGATAAGGGTTAGAAATACACCCATCCAATAGGTTTTGGACATGGTTAGGTCATAGATTTCACATTATCATTTCATTTTATTTAAATCCTTTATTAATGAGGTAATCGCAGCATCATCATGATGTCATAAATAATTTAATAAATTTAATGTCTAAAAATTATAAAAATAATATCATGATGTAGGAAATATTTATAGATTTCTAATGAATATCTATAGTCCAAAAGATCATTTATTTAGACAAAATTAAAAATATTTTACTTAGGTGATACATTCTTTGTCACATTTAACATTCTTTAAAAATAAAAAGATAAAAAGTCACTTTCTCACAAAATTGATTCCATAGGGCCCCCAAGTTTGGCACAAGGAATCCCATGGTCGGCCATGAGACAACTAGTATCCTTAGGACACATGTTCTGTCTTTTTGTATTATTATGATATCATTTTATTATCCTTAACTACCTGATTACTCATTAATCAAGATAATTAAAGATAATTACCGTCGTTACTATTCATAATGTCCAAAAATAAAAGAGTCTTGATTACATAATTTATAACTTATGATTCCAAATATGTAATCCATTTTACCAAATTCCAAACACATAAATTGAAATAATTGATTTAAAAATAATTCTCGTTGTCAAAACAAATAGCGGGTTTTTTCTTGAAACAATATCTATGAAAAGTTTGACATTAGTTTATGCCCAATTACAAAGTGAAATTAATCCTAATGACCACCATGGGATTAAATGGTGAAAATATATTTTAATTTAACTTTAAAACCAATTCAAAAGATAATCTAATCATATAAATAAAGTAGATTAAAAAGCAGTTTTGATGTAAAATACAGTATTTTTCACTATTCATAAAAAATTGAACATTGTTAGAATAATACCAAAAAATCACCCAAAGTAAATTTTGATGTCCCAATCATAAAGAATAATTTTATTTTGACAAACCTAGCTTATAAAATTGTCAAAAGATAGATTTAAAAATGGTTTTCCATCAAAAGGCATTAAAACAATCCTTTAAAAAATATTAGTGTATTCCATGCTTAAGATTGGATTTATTTTCATTTTAAGCCTCTAAAAGACTATCTAATTAATTAATAGACATAGATAAGAATATCTATTATTCATTACTTACTTGGGATGTTACAATTATCATTATACGGTAGGACATGTGATTCATGATTTAATGCATTTCTCAATTAATGATGACAAACTTGTTCAATGGAATGATAAATGATAAAGAATTAATCAAAGAAAAACAAGAACAAATTCTTCTTCTCCATACAATATCCATATTAATGAATAATAATTCATGTTTAAATTCAATTTCAATATTTTCATCATATTATAGATAATTATTCTAATATATATAATGTGATAAATATATATTAATCCAAACATTCACATAATGAGAATAGATATATTAGATCCAAAAACATGATTAGATGCTCAATGTTATTTGAATAGGAAAAAACAATTAAAAATCAACCATTGCTAATGAGAAAACACAAAAAATTAGAAATACCACATAATCCAAAACATAATAACAAAAATTATGTGTCATGCTATTTCTTGAGAAAATATATATAAACTCCACAGAAATTATTTTCAAGAAATATTTCAATCAAGGGTAATGGTATGGAGAGGATAAGATATAGTAAAATAATACTTGACACATAATTCTATATGATCTAATGGGTTACACTCCCAATGATACATTTTTGGAAGATGGTGAGAGGAATAGAGTTCATATTGTATTCTAGATATTGAGTGAAAATTTGAAAAAATTGGTTGGCCCATCATAGAGAAATTGATGGAGGGTGTTGAGTGTTCTAGGTGTTTGAAATGGATTTAGAGAGGTAATTGTAATATGAACAAGAAGATATTGATCCTTCTATTTTTTGGGGAATCCTATAAGACATCACTATAGTTTCACTACCAGAAAAAATGGGCTTTATCTTCGCTCAAAATGGTTCTAAAAAGCGTTGTAAAGAACTGCGCTGATAAAGGGGGAGGGGTCCCATTTATCAGTGCTAAAAAGGGGATGATAAAGGTATCCTTTATCAGCGCTAAAAACTCCCTGATAAAGGGATCCTTTATAAGCGCTAAAAAATTTCATATTAAGGGATCGTTTATCAATGCTTTTTTAGAGCTAATAATGGGATCGTTTATCAGGGATTTTTTAGTGATGAAAAAGGAATACTTTATCCACTCTTATTTAGCACTGATAAATGCCCTGCCAACTATAAAATATAATTCTGCAGCAGCACACCCAAACAAGACCAGTAAAAAATCAGTATATAAAAAATTATACCCATACAACAAGTATACCCATACACCATTAACACATAATTAATAATTTAATTAAATAAATAAAGAATTCAATTCAATATTCAGGGGGTTGGGGGCTGTTCAAGGGTTTGGGGTGGCTGTCTGTGGGGGATAGGGGGCGTCCATGGTTGGGGATGTCCGAGGGGATGGGGGTGTCTAGGGGGTGGGGTGGTGTCTAGGGTGTTGGGGGGCTTTCCAGGGGGTGGGGTGTCCAGGGCTGGGTGTGGGGGTGTCCAGGGGTGGGATGGTGTCCAGGGGGTGGGGGTGGCTGTCCATGGGGGTGGGGGTGTTCAGAGGGTGGGGTGTCTAGATGGTGAGGTGGTGTCTAGGAGGGGTGGGGGTCATCCAAATGTTTGGGGTCATCCAAGGGGTTGGGGGCCATCCAGGGGGTGGGGGGCTTTCCCAGGTGGTGGGGGCTATCTGTAATGACCCGAAATTTTGAATAAATATTGTTTCCTAATTTTAGGTGTTATTTTATTTTATTTTTTTACTCAAAAAAAATATTTCATTTGATAACATGAGTATAGTTAAAATGAGACTGTTGGGTTTTGACTGGTATATGACCACTGGTCAATATGACCACTGGAAATAAATGTTTTTATTGTTGTCTCTAAATACATATAATCTTGGTTAATTATTATAGAAAAAAGATTTGATGGCCTCACCCGATAGTCTTGGACCGATCGAAGCCCATTTAACAGAACTTGGGAATGAGGTAGCACCACTGGGCTTTGCTCTGGACCAAACCCAAGCCAAACATCATCATGTGAATCTTGAATGGAATCGCCTTCGTGAGAAGTACAACCTGATAGAAATTACTACTCGTGTGATGTTGGCCGAGCCACCCTCGGATTCTCTCACCTTAGCACACCTTACACTTAGGTCCTATGCTGGTGTGATAAGGGGATATGTAAGGAGACTGTAACTGCCTTGTGTAACCCTTTGTTTTAAATAAAAATTTTGATTTCTTCTTATGATGAAGTTTATGAATTTCAAAATGTCCGGATAAATATAGTATGAATATTTTTGATGAATTTTAGAAAAATGTTATTTTAAAAATGGTTAGGTAAACCTTAAATAATTAAAAATGTGTAATGATTTTAAAAAAAATGGTCTTCTACAATTATGTTCAGTACGAAATTTAGAGTCTAATAAGTTCAACTTGATTTTTTATGAATTGTAAATTAAGAATAGGGATTTTATGCTTAGGATTAGTAATGTGACCAAATGGATTAGTAATCTCACTTAATGAAAGTATTAGTATAATCTAGGCACCTCGATTAAGTAATGTGATTCAATAAAATGGTTAAATAACAGTTTCATAAATTATTATTCAAGTAATAGATTTTTCGGGTGAATAATATTTTTTAATTAAAACTTAAATTAAAAATATTTGGAAAATTATTTTTATAAAATGGATTTCATTTTTGAACTCAGAGCATCGATATTATGTGAAGTTAATTTTTGGGAATTTTTCTGAAAAAAATGAATTTTCAGTGAATAGTGTATTTATTTAAAAAAAATTAAATAAAAATATTTAGAAAATTATTTTTCTAAAATGGATTTCATTTTTGAAATAAGGGCATTGATATTTGGTTAAAGTGAAATTTTGGGATTTTTCTTAGAAAGTTGAATTTTCAGTGAATATTAAAAATACAGTTTTATGGTTTCAGTATGTTTAATGACATCATCACTATGTCATGATGATGTCCTGAGATATTTTATGGTTTGTCCGAAAAAAGGTGATGAATTATTGTATGGGGGGCCCCATGTGGCCTAACTCCATGGGAAATACCATGGGAGAGCACATGGTTTTGAGAAAACCGCTTTTGAGGTGTCCCTTGGCCATTAATGCCTTGTCCCCTCACTTTCCCTATAAATACCAAGCCATCCTATCATCCATTTCGCCTTTCCACTACCCCCCAACGATGTTATGGTCTACGTACCTCCCAAGGAGTCCTTTCAAGGTGTTCCCAAGCCCTCAAGGTCCCGACAATTGAGTTTTAAGAGTTACGTTTTAAGGTAAGGCATTCAACCTCTCTCTTTCTTTTCAAGTAATCTCTTTTATGTCATTCCTTTTATGCTCCATGTTATTATGTTGGAGGATGTTATTTTATATTCATTATACTTTCCTTTCCATGTTAATATAATGAGAGATCCCCTCTTACTCTCATTATTTCGTTTTATGAAGTTTTAAGTGGCGCCGTTAGGCTGCCAGATGTTTTATAACAGATTCTTTCTCCCTTCTCATTTTTCAAGATCTATTTTCATGTAATTTATTTCAAGTTACTTTTTATTATGTGGGGTTATGATCTCTAAATTTATCATAATGATCTTTTATTATCATATTATGAGATACCCCATTTGATCTCTTCAATTCAGTATTTTGAAGTTTTATGTGGCTCCGTTACGCTGCCGGATTTTTAAGTGGTTCTTTCACCTTTCTCATTTTTCAAAGTTCTAATTCCATATCAAGTCTTGCAAGTTCCTTTTTATTATGTTGGGGTATGATCTATAAATCTATAATACTGATCGTTTATGTTCATATGATGAGAGACCCTATTTGATCTCATCAATGCAATTTTGTTGAAATTTAAGTGGCGTCGTTAGGCTGCCGAATTTCTAAGGGGTTCTTTCACCCTTCTCGTTTTCAAGATCTACTATCATGTCAAGTATTTCATGTTAATTTTTATTATGTTTGGGAATTATATCTATATCTATCATACAGATCATTTATTTTCATATGATTTGAGACCCTATTTGATCTCGTCAATCCATTTTTGGATGTTTTAAGTGGCGCCGTTAGGCTGCCGAATTTCTCAAGGGTTCTTTCACCCTTCTAGTTTTCAAGATCTACTTTCATGTCAAGTATTTCAAGTTCCTTTTTATTATGTTGTGGTATGATCTCTATATCTATCATACTGATCATCTATGTTTATATGATGAAAGACCCTATTTGATCTCATCAATCCATTTTTTGGAAGTTTTAAGTGACGCCGTTAGGCTGCTGAATTTTCATAAGAGAAATCTTATTTTTGTCTTCCTTTCAAGTTCTTCGTTTCATATGGTATATCATTAAAATTTCATTACCATGTTCTTAAATACTATATATTCTATTTCCCTACTTTTTTATGTATCATTTTTGAGTGGGTGACCCATGTCCCCTCTCTTTTCAATGTTTTCTAAAACCATGTATCGTAGACGTTATGCTGCATAGTTTTTGTCTCAAAATGCATCCCTCTTTTTCTCAAAATTATTTTATGTTATTAATTAAATACTCAAATATCTTATTTCTACAGGGGTATTCACATATATATCAAAATTTTCTATTTTAAATTCTCATATTTACATACATAAAACTCGTTTTCCCTTTTCTGTGGGTTTAAAGTGACATAAAGATCATATCTTTAAAGAAGTTTATAAAACATTATGATTATGAAATAAAACCCATTTATTTTATGTTATATGGGTGGTTAATGAAATGATTGATGATGATATATGTGTCTCACATGATAATAAATACATGTCAAGGGTGCTCCTAGATAGCGCTCCAATGCATTGGGTAAAGACTTAATCTCTAGAGATGACTTTTTAGACTGATACCTTGGGGAATAACCTTGGTAATTTTTAATGACACCTTGGGGATGGACCTCGGTGAAACGAAATTATTTTCAATATTAAATGTTGTAGCCACATCTTCAAGTTACGAAAAATGTTATTTTTATTATGATATAACTCATGATTTTTTTCTCATGCCTTAAAGTTCTTTTCATGACATTGTTGATGTATCCCATGTTCACATGTTAAATGTTTCCCCTTGTTTCCCTTACTGGGCCTTCTTCTCACCCTTTCTTTTGATGTATTTCCCCAGGTTTCAGATGCAGTAATGAAGCTAGGATGTACATGAGGAGAAGCCTTTCAAGTGTTGAAGAAGAATGTTTTATATTTTCATATTTTATGTTCCTGGTTTCCAAGACACTCAACCTCAAAGATCCTCTGTTTTGTAAAATGTAATGAATGTTTATGTGATAAAAATACGGTATGCGATAGTAGGTATCAAAGGATGGTTTAGTTATTTGTGGAAATTAGGATATGAAAACTTTAGGAAGGAACCTATAGAAAAGTTTAAATATAGGAAATATTCCTGGTATTTTGGTGAGTATTGAGTAAGGGGTTTCCAAGCAAATACATCCCTATCTGGATACGAGCAGGTAGAGGTGGCTCTGGCACAGATGTACATAGGGGAAAAACCCGAAAACACCGCTTTGAGCTAGACTCAAACGGGAACTGGTACATGACAATGGGCATTGCTGAACTCTTGGTTACGACACTCCTGGGGGATATGCTTTGGTAAATTCAAAAGCTCAGTATGAACCATTATTAAAGGGACAAAGATAAAATAAAATAAAGATTCACATAAGAATATATGATCATGGATAACCTAGTTTCAAACCTAGGGGATCAAAAGTTAGAGTATACTTTTCTTCTACAAGTTATCCTTATATGCTTTAAGTTCCTTTTCATGATTATTGGATAAGTATTTAAGCCCCTAATTATACATTCTCTTCATAGTTAGTGGTGGGAAATGGAAGAACATGTCCCAACAACCAATGTGAATGGAAATGCGTTGATTTTCGTATTAATATGACAGAGATGATTAGGGGATTAAAAGATGATTATTATTTTGGAAGACGTTCACTATTTTGGGGACCCTATATGATCGAGGTAAATAGATTACTAATGTATTTTCATTGAGATGTAAGGTTGACTTATATTTTGAAGAATCGATGAATTTAAGGTAAAATTATAGTAATTTAGGTTACTTATGGGAATTATTAATCGATTTTGGATAAAATATGTTTAGGTTAGCTACTTTTGTTATAAGATGTTAGGAGTGGTTGATATTTTTTAGAGATGAACAATGATGTTTATTTTGGAAGACTATGTTATCAAATTCCTATTGTATTTGTGTTTCAATCTTAGTTGGTTTATTTTGAGGAATTTTAAGGACCGTTATTTATGGAATGGTCTTTGATGAACTTTGAGTAGTACCATGGAACATTCAAGATTTAAAAGTAGTTTCCATTCCTTTGGGATTATTTCTTTTTGAAGAGTTGTTTTACCTTACCCTTTCTGTTTTTGGGATAATGTTTAAGGATAGATGAAATAGATAGTCAATCTTTTATGGATTATGTGATTCTGTAGAAGACGATTCTTGTGTTTTGATGAGGCCAAGTAGTTTTGAATGCTCATCGTTTGGAGAAAAGATTAGTTTTGGGTAGAAACTTATTAAAGGATGAAACTCTACATAAATCTAGGTATATTTTCTATGTAGTAAATGAAATCCTCAAAATTATGAAAAGGAATGTAAAACAAAAATGTTGTTGGTTTACGTTTCCTACTATTCAATCAAAGACCGTTTACACACATCATAAGTTTGTGATTTTCTTATGGTTAACTTTATCCTAATCATGTTTTCTATCACTCTCTCTCAGAACTTGACCCTTTGTTTTTTCCTCCATGTCCATGTTTTCCTACATTGAATCCTAGTGTAGGTTAACTCGGGTGACCTTTGTACTTCCCTTTCTTTATTTTTATGTAATAGTTTTACCGACTCCTTTTCCGATGTGGGACTTTCAATGAAATTTCAAAACCGAATTTTAAAAATTGCGAGGACGTAATTTCTTAAGGGGGAAGATTGTAACGACCCAAAATTTTGAATAAATATTGTTTCCTAATTTTATGTGTTATTTTATTTTATTTTTATACTCAAAAAAATGATTCATTTGATAACATTATTATAATTAAAATGAGACCATTGGGTTTTGACTGGTATATGGCCATTGGTCAATATGAAAAATGGAAACTAAACGTTTTGATTATTGTCTCAAAATACATGTAATCTTGGTTAATAATTACAGAAAGAAGATTCGATGGCCTCGCCCAGTAGTCTTGGACCGATCGAAGCCCATCTAACATAACTTGGGAAGGAGGTAGCACCACTGGGCTTTGCTTTGGACCGAACCCAAGCCGAAATTCATCGAGTGAAGCTAGAACGGAATCGCCTTCGCGAGAAGTTCAACCTGATAGAAATTACTACTCGTGCGATGTTGGCCGAGCCTCCCTCAGATTATCTCACCCAAGCACACCTTACACTTAGGTCCTATTCTGGTTTGATAAGGGGCTATGTTAGGAGACCGTAACTGCCTTGTGTAACCCTTTGTTTTAAATAAAAATTTTGATTTCTTCTTATGATGAAGTTTATGAATTTTCAAATGTCCGAATAAATATAGTATGCATATTTTTGATGAATTTTAGAAAAATGATATTTTAAAAATGTTTAGGTAAACCTTAAATAATTAAAAATGTGTAATGATTTTCAAAAAATGGTCTTCTACAATTATATTCAGTACAAAATTTAGAGTCTAATAAGATCAACTTGATTTTTTATGAATAGTAAATTATGAATAGTGATTTTATGCTTAGGATTAGTAATGTGACCAAATGGATTTGTAATATCACTTAATGAAAGTATTAATATAATCTAGGCACCTTCATTAAGTAATGTGATTCAATATAATGGTTAAATAACGGTTTCATAAATTATTATTCAAGAATTAGTTTTTTCAGGTGAATATTATTTTTTAGTTAAAAATTAAATTAAAAATATTTATAAAAATATTTTTATCAAATGGATTTCAATTTTGAACTCAGAGCATCGATATTATGTTGAGGTAATTTTTGGGGATTTTTCTGAAAAAAATGAATTTTTGGTGAATATTGTATTTATTTAAAAAAAAAATTAAAAATATTTAGAAAATTATTTTTATAAAATGGAGTTCATTTTTTAAAACAGAGCATTGATATTTTGTTAAGGTGAAATTTTGGGATTTTTCTGAGAAAGTTGAATTTTCAGTGAATAGTGAAAATACAGTTTTAGGGTTTCGGTATGTTTAATAACATCATAACTATGTCATGATGATGTCATGAGATATTTTATGGGTTGGCCGACCAAAGGTGATGAATTATTTTATGGGGGCCCCATGTGGCCTAACTCCATGGGAAATACCATGGGAGAGCACATGGTTTTGAGAAAACCACTTTTGAGGTGTCCCTTGGCCATTAATGCCTTGTCCCCTCACTTTCCCTATAAATACCAAGCCATCCTCTCATCCATTTTGACTCCCCACTCTCCCCCAACGAAGTTCTGGTCTACTTACCTCCCAAGGAGTCCTCCCAAGGTTCCCCCAATCCCTCAAGGTCCCAACCTTTGAGTTTTAAGAGTTACGTTTTAAGGTAAGGGATCTGACCTCTCTCTTTCTTTTCAAGTAATCTCTTTTATGTCATTCCTATTATGGTCCATGTTCGTATGTTAGAGGATGTTATTTTATATTCATTATACTGTACTTTTCATTTTCATATAATGAGAGATCCCCTCTTACTCTCATTATTTCGTTTTATGATGTTTTAAGTGGCGTTGTTAGGCTGCCGAATTTTTTGTAACAGATTCTTTCTCCCTTCTCATTTTTCATGATCTATTTTCATGTAAAGTATTTCAAGTTCCTTTTTATTATGTTGGGGTATGATCTATAAATTTATCATACTGATCTTTTATGATCATATGATGAGAGACCCCATTTGATCTCTTCAATTCAGTATTTTGATGTTTTAAGTGGCGCCGTTAGGCTGCCGAATTTTTAAGTGGTTCTTTCACCTTTCTACTTTTTCAAAGTTCTAATTCCATGTCAATTCTTGCAAGTGACTTTTTATTATGTTGGGGTATGATCTATAAATCTATCATACTGATCTTTTATGTTCTTATGATAAGAGACCCTATTTTATCTCATCAATTCAATTTTGTTGAAGTTTAAGTGGCGCCGTTAGGCTGCCGAATTTCTAAGGGGTTCTTTCACCCTTTTCGTTTTCAAGATCTACTTTCATGTCAAGTCTTTCAATTTCCTTTTTATTATGTTGGGGAATGATCTCTATATCTATCATACAGATCATTTATTTTCATATGATGAGAGACCCTATTTGATCTCATTAATCCATTTTTGGAAGTTTTAAGTGGCGACGTTAGGTTGCCAAATTTCTAAGGGGTTCTTTCACCCTTCTCGTTTTCAAGATCTACTTTCATGTCAAGTATTTCAAGTTACTTTTTATTATGTTGGGGTATGATCTCTATATATATCATACTGATCATCTATGTTCATATGATGAGAGACCCTATTTGATCTCATCAATCCATTTTTTGGAAGTTTTAAGTGACGTCGTTAGGCTGCCGAATTCTCATAAGAGAAATATTATTTTTGTCATTCTTTCAAGTTATTCGTTTCATATGGTATATCATTAAAATTTCATTACCATGTTCTTAAATACTATATATTCTGTTTCCCCACTGTTTTATGTATCATTTTTTAGTGGGTGACCCATGTCCCCTCTCTTTTCAATGTTTTCTAAAACCATGTATCGTAGACGTTATGCTGCATAGTTTTTGTCTCAAAATGCCTCCCTCATTTTCTCAAAATTATTTTATGTTGTTAAGTGAATACTAAAAGATCATATTTCTACAGGGGTATTCACATATATATCAAAATGTTCTATTTTAAATTCTGGGATTTAAATACATGAAACCCGCTTTCCCTTTTCCATGGTTTTTAAAGTGACATAAAGATCATGTCTTTAAAGCAGTTTTTAAAACGTTATGATTATGAAATGAAAACCATTTCTTTTATGATATATGGGTTGTTTATGAAATGATTGATGATGATATATGTGGCTCACATGACAATAAAGATATTTCAAGGGTGCGCCCAGATAGCGCTCCAATGCATTGGGTAAATACTTAATCTCTAGAGATGACTTTTTGGACTGATACCTTGGTGAATAACCTTGGTAATTTTTTATGACACCTTGGGGATGGACCTTGGTGAAACGAAATTATTTTCAATATTAAATGTTGTAGAAACATCTTCAAGTTATGAAAAATGTTATTTTTATTATGATATATCTCATGATTTTTTTCTCATGCCTTAATGTTCTTTTCTTGACATTGTTGAGGTATCCCAATTTCACATGTTAAATGTTTCCCCTTGTTTCCCTTACTGGGCCTTCTGCTCACCCTTTCTTTTGATGTATGCCCCTAGGTTTTAGATGCAGTAATGAACCTAGGATGAACATGAGGAGAATCCATTCAAGTGTTTAAGAAGAATGATTTATGTTTTCATGTTTTATGTTCCTGGTTTCCAAGACACTAAACCTTAAAGATCCTCAGTTTTGTAAAATGTAATGAAAGTTTATGTGATAAAAAGATGGGATGCTATACTATCCATGGGGGTGTCTGGGGGGTGTCCAAGGGGTGGGGTGGTGTCCAGGGGGTGGGAGATTTAACAGTTTTAATGGTATGAATTTCATGGATTTTAAGATCATTGGTATTATTAAATTTTTTTTGGAATATTCTCTATTTCAATAGAATGTGTTTCTTTAGGAAAAAATGAATGTTTTTGGTGTGTATTGTTGGAAGGGGGTTTTTCGTACGTCCATCGCTATTTTCACTTAAAATTCTGTCCATTTTAAACAAAAGAGAGACACTTTGAGTGATATTAGCCACACTATGCCTCAGATTGAAGTGCGGTTGACTCATACACGTCACAAATGACCCATGGATCGTTCCCCTATAGTATCAACACAATACAAATATTTTTGGTTGGATTTTCGTATGGAAGCTGTTGTTTTCACTTAAAATTTTTTCCATTTTAAACAAAAGGAAGACACTTGGAGTGATACCTGCCTCTCTGTGCCTCGGATTGAGATAGGGTTTACTCTTACATGTTAAAAATGACCCATGGATCATTCTCCTATTGTATCAACACAATTCGAATGAGTTTGTTTGGATTTCTGTACGTCAGTTGTTGTTTTTACTTAAAAATTGTCCATTTTAAACAAAAGTGAGATAATTTGAGTGATACCGGCCACACCATGCCTTGTATTGCGGCAAAGATGACTCTTACATGTCATACATGACCCATGGATCGTTCTTATAAAGTATCAACACAATCTGAATGCGTTTGATTGGATTTCTATATATCAGTTGTTGTTTTCACATAAGATTCTGTCCATTCTAAACAAAAGAGTGACACTTTGAGTGATATCGGCCACACCATGCCTCTAATTGAGGTGGGGTTGAATCATACACGTTACACATGACCCATGAATCATTATCTTAAATTATCAACCCCATACGAATGCTTTTGGTTAGTTTTTTGAATGTCAGTTGTTGTTTCCACTTAAAATTCATCCCATTTTAATCAAAAGAGAGACCCTATGAGTGATATCGGAAAAACCTTGCCTCAGATTGAGGTAGGTTTGACTATTTAAAATCTCTAGTGAACCATGTATTTTTATTCTAAAGTATCAATAGAATCCGAATATGTTTGGGCATATTCTTGTACGTCAATTATTGTTTTCACTTAAAATTATGTCAATTTTAAACAAAAGAGAGACACATTCAGTGATACCGGCCAAAACTTGCCTTAGATTATAGAATTCTTGACTCATACACATGACACATGAACCATGGATCACTATCCTAAAGTATCAACACATCCTGATTGTGTTTGGTCAGATTTCCGTACTTTAGTTGATGCTTCCACATAAAATGTTGTCCATTTTAAACAAAAGAGAGGAACATTGAGTGATAATGGCCACACCATGCCTCGGATGGAGGAAGTGTTGACTCGAAAATGTCAGACATGACCCATGGTTCGTTCTCCTAATGTATCAACACAATCCAAATGTATTTGGTCAGTTTTCTGTACGTTAGTTGTTGTTTTCACTTAAAATTTTGTCCATTTTAAACAAAAGAGAGACACTTTGAGTGATACTATCCACATTGTGCCTCAGATTAAGGCGGTGTTGACTCGTACACATCACATAGAACCCATGGATCATTCTCCTAATGTATTAACACAATCCAAATGTGTTTGATTGGATTTTTTATGTCAATTGTTGTTTTCAATTAACATTCTGTCCATTTTAAACAAAAGAGGGACACATTGAGTGATACCGGCCACACCGTGCCTCCGATTGAGATGGTATTTACTCGTAAATGTCACAGATGACCCATGGACTGTTATCCTAAAGTATCAACACAACTTGAATGCATTTGGTCAGTTTTCTGTACAATAGTTGTTTTTTTCACATAAAATTTTGTCCATTTTAAACAAAAGTGAGACACTTTGATTGATATTGGTCACACCGTGCTTCAGATTGAGGCAGGGTTGGCTCGTACACTTCACACATGACTCATGGATTGTTATCCTAATGTATCAACATAATCTGAATGTGTTTGGTCAGATATGAAGGTATTTTTGATATTTTACTGGTTTTTCGTATCCAAATCCCAAAGAAAAGTGGTTTATCATTATTTCATGTTAATGGTGGATTTCATATGTTAATATCAAAAAAATTACTCATTGGTGAAAGGATGTTTTATATAATAACAATTACATTTTTCCTACAAAAATTTACATACAACAATGTTTCATATTTTGGTCTCCCAAATCCCTCTCAAAAAATGCCACCAATTAGACACATCCCCACGTAAGATCTTCATGTTATTTTTGTACAATCCTCCATCAGGTATGAAGAACACTCATTTCTGAACAAATATATATCATCTTGTGAATATAATGCATGTGTTGATGGTTTTTGGACCTCAATACTAAGAGAAGCAATAGGTTCAGAAACTTTTTGATGCTCTGCACTGTGAGCAGCAGCTGCTGCTGCTTGAGAGACTTGTTCAGCCTCGAGGCTATGAGCACCAGAACATGCATAAGTCATTATCTTTAAAAGTGGTTAAATAGTCAATGTAGATTACATAAATTCAGTAATGATATGATAATAACATGATATAACAAGATCTATATTAAAAACAAAATTTAACTTTCTTATTGAACTCCCTTTTTTTCAAAGGCTGAAGGGATTTGAAATCTCTATCAATTACCCAAATCCCTTCATTATTGTCTCCTAAAACATACAAAACATCATTTACATTAGGAATATTGTGAAAGTATTTTTACATAACACTAAAAGAATCCTCCTAAATTAAATTTTCATTGGACCCTTCAGTAGTTTTGGACGATAACAGAATAGTCAACCACTTTCTGTTGACAGGATCTGGAACATAAAATACTTGTACATCTTGTGATTCCATTCTAAATTGTTAGTTTTTAACCCTTCTTTACTAAAATAAAATTTTTCAAATCCCAATTCATCTATTTTAACAGCACTTTTATTATTAACCCATTTTCATTGAAAAATCATCTATTGGAATGTCATATAATCCAACTCCCATATTTTTTTGATATTGCCAAAGTATGAAATATTCGCATAAATTGGATTTTTTCCATTACTACCAGAAACATGAATCACTTGAGCCACAAGTGTAACTCCTGTATTTTACATAGTATTATCTTCATCATGTTCATCTGTATAGAATATATAACCATTGATTACATAACCATTGTAAGATAACACCTACACACTTTTTCTGACGACTATTCCATCAAAGTAATTCTGAAATTGAATTCATATTTTTAGCTAACTCCTTAAAAATATTGTCCTCAAATCATCCTATAAACTAGTGATTATGTGTATTTGATATCCTTTTTTTATCCCTTGATAGAATCAACTGCCTAATAATTTCTTTGTGGGTTTCAATATATAGAGAAACCAACCAACTATTATGCAAAACATAAAGGTGGGCCGGCTCCTGATCTGTAATATTAACCGTCACAACTTCTCTTCCAGAAATTCCCTCACCCTCAACGCGTCTAGTGTGATGAAATTTTGGGAGACTAATGCTTTCCACATCAGATAATTATTTGGTATAGAATTCAATAGCTTCCTCAAAAATATACCACACTACAATACAACCCTCTGGACGACTTTGATTTTTGACATACCCTTTCAAAATCTAAATATACTGTTCAACATGGTACATCCATCTGTAGTGCATAGGACCACAAGGTCAAATCTCTCTCACTAAGTGAACCATCAAATGAACCATCATATAAAAGAATGATGGAGGGAATAACATTTCTAATACACATATTATGATGAAAATTTCTCTTTCCATAGCTGGTAATTTCATAGGGTCTAAAACATTACTACATATATCTTTGAAAAAGAAACAAATTTTTGTTAATGTAAGAAGAACATTCTTGGTCAAAATGCAATGTAAAGCTATAGGAATTAAATATTACATCAAAACATGTTAGTCAAGTGATTTCAAACCATTTAACTTCAAATAATTCAATGACACAATGTTCTTGATATTTGATAAATACCCCTCTAGAACCATTACATCATTAAATATGTTTCAAAACTAATATCTCTCCTCAATGGAATGAGTGTAAGTAGTTTGAGGAAGATACCATTGATTTTCACCCTTCATGGGTTCCAACTCTTCTCGTATTCCCATTCCAACCATGTCCAACCTTGACTTAATTCTATCATTTTTTTTTTCAGTGGAATTTAATAATATTATGATAACACTGTCACATACATTTTTTTCCACATGCATTACATCAAGAAAATGACTGACGTACAGACAATTATAGTATGGTAATTCAAAAAAACGGATCTCTTTTTCCAACTAATTTTATTAAGGTTTTTTGAAAATGGTTTACCAAAAATAGTGTTCATATCTTTCAATTTCTCAAACAGTTGATCACATATTAGTAGGGACAGTGTTGTGCGTTGTTTTGAACTTCCATTGAATGATGTTTTCCATGATCGGTACTTATGTGGACGAGTTAGAAATCTATGATTTCCTAGAAACATAGATATCAATGAATGTTTCAACCTAAATGATTCTGTATCTTCTTCGCACGTGGGACACCCTTGAGTTCCTTTAATGCTATATCCTGAAAAATTTCCATAAGAAGGGAAATCATTTATCATCACATACAACATCACTCTCAACATGAAATATTCACTTTTATAAGCATTATAAAACATTACACTTGAATACCACAATAACTTCATATCCATGATCATAAGAGCCAAATAAACATCAATATCATTACCTGGTTGTTTTGGTCCTGATATAATTGTAGATAACATGATGAATTTCCATTTTATGCATAACCTGGGTGGAAATTTATAATTTACCGACATAATGGACCATGTACCATGAGTGCTAGTTTGAAAACCAAAATTAGTCACTACATTTGTAGATAACACAAGATGAAGGTTTCTCAACTCATTTCCTAATTTAGGATACTCAGGGTAAATTCTCTTCCATTGAGGAGAGTCATCCAGCTGATGTAATTCCCCATATTTATTTATTTCCTCTACATGCCACGAAAATTGTCTTGTAGTTTCTTTACTTCAATATAGACACCAAAACATTTGAATGATTGGAATGTACCATTCAACTTTCATAGGTCTGGATTCATATTTAATGTATCTGGAAGCACCACACTTTGGGAATTCGGTAAGTGATTTGTTCTCCTTGTGAAAGAATATAAAGTCTTTTGGGAAAACATTTATTCTTTTAAAAATCATACCCATCATGTATAGCATTCCTTTAGCTTCATATGTCCATCTTAGGAGCTCATTATCTTCCAGAAGCATGTCTTTCAAAAGAGCTAGTAGTTCCGTAAAACTGATATCATCCCATCTGTTTCCTATGTTCAATTAATAAAACTTCAATATAGCTTACAATGCTATATATTTAGTGAAACCAACATATAATGGTGTCTTTTCACAACTCTTTAACTTATCATACAATTTTGGGAAATCAAAGAGTTCATCTTCAACTATTCGGGTCATTTCATCAATATGATTTTCATCATCATTGACATCTACAATCACATCCTCCATAAAATCTTCTTCATTATTCATATTTGTAATCATTGATGATCCATAAAACACAGTTTTATCCCAACTAGTAGCTACATTCACTATTTCTCTATGTTTATTCCAACAATTATAACTCTGGTCTATTCTGTGACATATCAAATGTTCTTCTAACTCATATAGAGTAATTAGTCTAGAAAAACAACAATGTAAACATGGAATATAAGGACCCGACCATAAACATTACTTATTATTGAATTAAACGAATAATTCACATTGAGGATCTTTTCAGGTTTATAGTTTTAGAGAATTAGTCCATAACTAATACATCTCAAAGATTCCAAAGTAGACACATCTACTCAGCATCGATTTTTTTCACACAAAAAAACTCTTGAACACAAGATTCATGTCTAGTTCCTTGTTTTAAACAGCCTGACATTTCCTTGATCCCATCCTTGACCCTATTCTTCTTTATGTCCGGTGAAAAACATTTCAGAAAAAACATGGGATGAGCATAAAAAGCTCAGTAAGGGGTATAACAATATGGTAAGAAAACATTAGTCCATATATACATAAGAATCAATGAAATCATTCTTTACTCATAAAACATAAGAAATTTAACATACCTCGTGAAATCATAAGATTTATGAATAACTCATAGAAATCATAAGACATAAAGGTAACTTGAGGCATTCATAAAATTCTTACGTAAGGAGTAACCCCCATTGTTATGTTTGGAATACCCATCGCAGTATATTCCCTAAATCTTTTCGGAGAAACCTTAAAGTTTAACTCCTTCGCGTTACCCAATGCATTGGAGAGCTATATCGGGCTCACCCACCCTTAGTTTTTCACGGAACCACCCATCTTCATAAACAATTCCCAAGAAACATAACATAATAATAGCACATAAATTAAGAATAAAGGAAAGATAACATTCCCACATTTCAATAACAATATAACATTTTAAGATATTGAAATAATGAATCCATTCTAAAATCCATTTTCAAAACCATTTAAAATATTTAATAAAGCGATTTTTGAATCAAAGTTACCCATACCACTATGAATATTTTTACATTTTAAACCATGAATATCCATATAAATAAATCCTTAAAACCATTTTGAAATCATGGATATAAATGATAAATATTGATAATAATAAATCATTAAAACATTTAAAATGATATTTTAGTTAAAGGGTTTTTAACAAAATGAGAGACACTTGTATACAATAATTGAGGAATAACATTTAATCAGAACTTTATAATATCATGAGAATAAATGGATTCATGTTATAATATTCCAAAGGATATTATATACACCATATAAGAGTAAATTGGTGCATAACAACAATGAAGTGTCAATAGATATGTCAAATGAGATGAAATCCCCTATAAAGAAGGCATCCTTAAATTAAGGATAAATCTATCTCATAATTATGCGTGAAAAATATAAATACACCAATTATAAGTGGATATTAAGTATAAAACAGTAAATGTTCAATCACACATATTCAATGTATGAAATATTCAATAACTACATGTTGAACCCAAAGAAATCGAAATTGGGTTAAGAAGTTCTCTTGGTAAAATTTGACAGCCTAACGACGTCACTTAAAAATTCATAATATCAGTTGATGAGAAATAAAATGGAAACACATACCTTGGACATAAAATTTACATCAATAAGGATATAGAATAACATATCCCAACATAAAAAGATGTAAATTATAATACATAACAAAATAAGTCTTTTAAAAAAAGGAGTGTGAAAGGTTCCCTTACCGATTTGGGAAACATTCGAAACGTACACCCCATGAATGAAGGGTCATACAATAAAGATTTAAATACCCATAAATGAGACTATATTATAAAAATAGTAAAATAATGGTCAGTACATACACCACACAAAAGGAAATGGTGGAAAATGTAGCATGAATCTCATGGGAATAAAAAGTGAGATGAAAAATCCCTTACGAAAACTCGCCAGCCTAATGACGCCAATTAAAACACCCAACAATGGATTTAGTAGATTAAATAGGGTATCTCATAATATGAACATATAAATTACAGTAATAGGAATATAAAATAACATCCCCCAACTAATAAATAGGATCTTAAATGAAACGACATAAAAGAGAGTACTTAAAAAGAAAGAGAGAGATATGATCCCTTACCTCAAGTCTGACCTGTCTTGTTCATTTCATTATATGCCTGAATAAAAAACTTTGGTAAATTTATAATTGATTAATTACCTCCTTTAAATATTATTATTCAGTTCATATCACCTATTATAATGTTATAATAATTTGTTAATAATGTGAGTTTATATCAGACGTTTTTGTCGATGTTTGGTACATGAGTCAAAAATGAACTTTTTTTAAAATGATTGTACATGTAGTTATAAGTACATCATCTCCAGAATATTATTAATGATTTAAATATCATATATATCCAATAAATATTCATTTTATACAATTCCATAACATTTGGAGATAAAAAGAAATGAAATGCACCGTTCATGGAGAGGGTAGGCCCTACGTACGCATGAACGCTACTTTCATTTCTTTGTCATATTAATGGAATTAAAAATAATTGAGAGATATATATATTATAATTCCGGTATAATATATATGTTATATAGGTCACATAATTTCATTAATTTCATTATTTATACATTCCATTTATTGCATGAACGTGCCATATCACTTGAGGGGGCGGTAGTCCACACTTCCTCGTATGAAATTATCGCAATTGCACAACATACAAAGCATAAAGGTATGTTTTAAATATAAAATAGAGAAGAATATGGGAAAAAAATACCATATATATCATATATTAAATACATTTACATCATAATGGCCACCATGAAAGGTGTTAAGAGAAGATTGAACAATCATCGTTTCGTGAGGCAGTAATTCACCATCCACAGAAACAATATGTTCTTTAACCATTAGACGGAGGTGTGTGTACGTGTAGCTTAAATCCATCACATAAAAACATACTATTAAATTTAAGATACTGGTTTTTTACAAAATAATGGAATAAAAAGAGTTTAGGGGTTTCGAGAAGCAAAATAAAACAAAAGAACACAAGTGAAGACATTTCCTTTAAATCGGGTAACTCCTCTAGGTTTGAACCAAAATGTTTTCTTGAAGAGAATTCTGAAAAAGTTGATGCTTCAATGATGAATCGAGGGATGAGGAGAGATGAAATGGGCAGGGGTTGGCCAAGCCAAAGGCTTGAGTGGTGTGAGTAAGGTTGTAGAGGTGGGGGCCTTTTATAAGTGAAGAAGAAGGGCACTCTTGGAAAGTTATAAATTATTTCCTTATTATAAAATCATTTTAGGATTTTAAAGGTCCCAAAATGATATATTTAGATGATAAGGTGATAATGTTTCGAAATCATCCCATCCAATAGGTTTTTGAAAGGTGTAAGACTTATATTTTACCCAATCTTCTCATTTTATTTAAATCGTTCATTTATGAGGTAATCACTGTATCATCACAGTTTCATAACTAAATTAATTTCTTTAATGTATAAAAATTATTAAAAAAAGTATAATGATGTAGGAAATATTTTTATATTTCTAATGAATATTTATAGTAAAAAATATTACTGGTACTACCCCATGTAAAAATTGTTTTTTTAAAACAATACATGTTTGTGACATTTTAATTTTAACTTTAAATAATAAGTTATTAATGTCATTTTCCAACCAAAGTGGCTCCATGGGGTCCCCAAGTTGACACATGGATTGTGATGGTCGGACATGACTCATAAAATAAGGGTAGGACATGTGTCAAGGCCATTTCATATTATTATAACATTATCTTTACCTTAAATTACACTAATTACCTTTAATCGCGAATAATAAAACTTAAAAGTTACTATTCACAGAAAAAATATTTTAATCTCATTGAACCAAATTTTAATTACTAATGACAACCATGTATGTCGGATTTTTGAAAATCCTATCATAGAAGTGATAAAGTTTCATTTAATCTAAAAATCAGTTTCTTTAACTACCAATTAGTGGTTTCACTATTTATCAAAAATTGATGTTTTTCAGAAAAATACCAAAAATTCACCCAAAGCTATATTTGATATTCTGATTTCAAAAATTATGTCTATTTTACAAAATTAAATATATATAAGTTTCATTAATTAATTTAATAATTCATTCCCGCTGTCAAAACAAATAGCGTGTTTTTAAGAAACAATATCTATTAAAAGATTGACACTAGTTTAAGTACAATTTCAAAGTGAAATTAATACCAATGACCACCACTAGATTAAATTCTTAAAATATATTTTAAATACACCTTAATCTCAATTACAAATATAATCTATCCATATAAATTAATCAGATTAAAATGAGGTTTTGAATTAAAATGCAACATTTTCACTAAAAACTATCATTATCGGAAAAATAACAAAAATTTACACAAAGTAAATTTTGATGTCCAGATTATAAATAAGGAATTTATTTTGTCAAATACAAAATCTAAAATTATCAAATGTATATTTAAAAGGGGTTCTCCATCAAAAGGTGGTTAATCGACCTTTTAAGTAATACTATAAGTTTTTTGCTTCAAATTGGATTCATTTGAATTTTAAGCCTCTAACATTTATTGGATAAAAGAAAAAATATTTGACAAACAAATATAATCATTTTGTAGTTAGTTCCGTTCATTCCCACCATTACAATGGTTTGGAGTTAACTACTATTTAAAATAACATTATTTTATTATTAGAGTGCAACGTAAGATTTCAAAGAAACTCGTTGTTGCGTATTGGGTACACCACCGTGCATAGAATTCCCTTTAAAGTAATATTAATATTTTATTCACAAATATGGATAAATATGAAAATTACATATTCTTTATTTACCTGAGGTGTTACATCCCTCCCCCCTTTTGGGAATTGCGTCCTTGCAATTTTAAAATTGGGCTTGGAAACATCATTAAAAATCCCACATCGGAACAAGAGTCAGTAAATCTATCACTTTAAAATAAAGAAAGATAAGTACAAAGGTCACCCGAGTTGACTCATTCTAGGATTCCATGTAGGAAAACATGGAAGTGGAGGAGAAAGCAAAGGGTCATGTATTGATGGAGTGTGATAGAAAACATGTTTAAGAGAAAGTTAACCACAAGAAAATCACAAACTTGTGATGGGTTAAATGGTATTTGATTCCCCAGTAGAAAAAATTAATAGACAACATTTTTTTATGTTACTTTTCATTGAGGAATTTATTTATGAGATTAACTAAAACATAAGGAAACATAGTTACTTGTCATGTTGACTTTTAACTTTTACTAGATTTCTTACATGAACTCATATTTTCTCCAAAAGACGAGTCTTTAGGATGACTTGTTCACATTAAGAGAGCTCTAATCAACTTATAGAGAATCACCTAATCCACAAAAGAGAACTATATACCTCCCATGTCTTTAGACCTTAACCAAAAACTAAAACCAAAAAGGTTAGTATGATATCAGATAATACCCAAAAAGGATAATCCTTTATAAAAAAAATCTATTCTTAATCTCTAAAATATGTCAAACAATACCCAAAGTTCAACAATTACCATTAAATAAACATCTATCCATAAAACACTTCAAAGTAATCAAAACTAATACTGAAACCCAAATATCTAAAGGATTTAATCACATAGTCATCCAGGATAAACCTTAACATTTATCTCCAAATAACAACGGTTACTCTTAAAGTCTCATACCAAAAAGTAATTAAACTAATAACATATACTCCACAATAGGTTAATAATTTCCATAGATAACCCAAAAACAACTTATTCTAGATTCATAAGATAATCTAACTAAAAATATTTAGTCAAACAAACCATGGACTTCACGTAATCTAGTGGTAGGTGATAAATACCAATCGTACATTGGTTGTGGGTTCGATTCCCGTAGCTTCGTCAGACGCGACAGGTTGTCACACGGTCTACGTGTTGTCCTTTTTCCAAAACTACATAATTCTTATAACATTCCCCAAAAAGCGATAAAATCTTCAAAAATAATGATAACATAATTTAACCTCATGTTTATCTCATGTCATTCATATTCCATCATAACATATAGTAACCCATAATTACCTAAAAATTAAGGATCATATAAAACCTAATGGTTACCTTTATAATTATTACCTGAACATCCACGTCGAGTTGGTTCTCTCGTACATGATGCATTCGAGAAGTCACCAAGGATCAAGTGGTTGATTAGGACTCCTGATAGATGGTTTAGAATAGCCACAAGATTTCTTATTGAATCCCCTATTTAATCTAGTCTCTTAATCAGAGAACCACCACAGTTTCCTTCAAACCCATTGTCACTTTGGTGCCTGCTAGATCCGTCCATTTACTAAAACCAAAAATGTCAGTGTGAGTATATCAAAAATATCATCATGAACTAATGAGGAAGATAAACACTAAGATATACTTACTAGTTCACTTTGTCTATAAACTATGACTCTTTCTGAAATCCTAGCCGTTATGGTAATGTCACTTATGCTTAAATAATACCCAAACCTCTAATGTTTTCTAAAACGACCTTTGATACCAACTATAAGGACCCAACCTTAAACATTACTTATTATTGAATTAAATGAATAATTAACATTGAGGATATTTTTAGGTTTAGAGTTTTAGAGAATTAGGATATAAATATTACATCTCAAAGATTGCAAAGTAGACACATCTACACAGCTTTCCTTTTTTTTCACAAAAAAAACTCTTGAACTCAATAGTCATGTCTAGTTCCGTGTTTTAGACATCCTGACATTTCCTTGATCCCATCCTTGACCCAATTAATCTTTATGTCCTATGAAAAACACATCAAAAAATCATGGGATGAGCATAAAAAGATCAGTAAGGGTCATAACAATATGGAAAGAAAACATTATTCCATGTATACATAAGAATAATTGAAATCATACTTTACTCATAAATCATAAGCGATTTAACATACCACATGAAATCATAAGATTTACGAATAACTCATAAAAATAATAAGACATAAAGGTAACTTGAGGCATTCATAACATTCTTACATAGAGAGTGACCATCATGGTTACGTTTGGAATACCCATCACAGTATATTCCCAAAATCTCTATGGAGAATCCTTAACATTTAACTCTGTCACGTTACCCAATTCAATGGAGAGCTATATCAGGCTCATCAGCTCTTAGTTTATCACGAAACCACCCGTATTCATAAACAATGACCAAGAAACATAACATAATAATAGCACATAACTTAAGCATAAAGGAAATATAACATTCCCACATTGCAATAACAATATTATATTTTATGATATTGAAATAATGAATCCATTCTAAAATCCATTTTCAAAACCATTTATAACATTTAATAAATAGATTTTTGAATCAAAGTGTCCCATACCACTCTGAAGCTTTTAAAATTCTAAACCATTAATATCCATATAAATAAATCCTTAAAACCATTTTGAAAACATGTTTATTAATGAGAAATATTTATAATAATAAATCATTAAAACATTTAAAATGATATTTTAGTTAAAGGGTTTTTAACAAATTGAGAGACACTTGTATACAATAATTGAGGAATAACATTTAATCAAAACTTCATAATATCATGAGAATAAATGGATTCATGATATAATATTATAAAGGATAGTATATACACCATATAATAGTGAATTGGTTCATATCAACAACGAAGTCTCAATAGAAATGTAAAATGAGATGAAATCCCCTATAAAGAAGGCATCCTTAAATTAAGGATAAATCAATCTCATAATTATGTGTGAAAAATATAAATGCACCCAATATAAGTGGATATAAAGTGTAAAACAATCAAGGTTTATTCACACATATTCAAAGGATGACATATTCAATAACTTCATGTCGAACCCAAATAAATCAAAATTGGCTTAAGAAGTTCCCTTGGTAAAATTTGACAGCCTAACGGCGTCACTTAAAAATTCATAAAATTAGTTTATGAGAGAGAAAATGGTATCTCATCGCTTGGAAATAACATTTAAATCAATAAGGATATATAATAACATATCCCAACATAAAAATATGTAAATTAAAAGGGATAACAAAATAAGTCTTTTAAAAAGATGAGTGTGAAAGGTTCCCTTACCGATTTGGGCAACTTTCAAAACGTACACCCCATGAAAGAAGGGTCATACAATGAAGATGTAAATACCCATAAATGAGAGTATATTATAAAAAAAGTAAAATAATGGTCATTACAAACACCACACAAAAGGAAATAGTGGCAAATGTAGCATGAATCTCACAGGAATAAAAAGTGAGATGAAAAATCCCTTATGAAAACTCGGCAGCCTAATGGCGCCAATTAAAACATTCAAAAATGGATTTATGAGATAAAATAAGGTATCTAATAATATGAACATATAAATTATAGTAATAGGAATATAAAAGAACATCCCCCAACTAAGAAATATGATCTTAAAAGAAACGACATAAAAAAGATTACTTAAAAAGATAGAGATAGGATCCCTTACCTCAAGTCTGACTTGTCTTGTTCGTTTCATTATATTCCTGAATAATAATATCTGGTCAATTTATAATTTCTTAGGGAACTCCTATAAATATTATTATTCATTTCATATCACATATTATAATGTTATAATAACTGTTTACTAATGTGAGTTCATATCAGACATTTTTGTCGATGTTTGGTTCATGAGTAAAAAATGAACTTGATAGAAAATGATTGTCCATGTAGTTATAAGTACATCATCTACAGAATTTTATTAATGATTTATATATCATATATATCCAGTAAATATTAATTTTATACTATTCCATAACATTTGGAGATAAAAATAAATGAAATGCACCGTTCATGGAGACTGTAGGCCGTACGTACGCATGGACACTACTTCCATTTATTTGTCATATTAATGGAATTAAAAATAATTGAGAGAGATATATATTATAATTCCAGTATAATATATATTTTATATAGGTCACATAAGATCATTAATTTCGTTCTTTATACATTTCATGTATTGCATGAACGAGTCACATCACTTGAGGGAGCGGTAGTCCACACTTCCTCATATGAAATTATCGCAATTGCACAAAATGAAAAGCATAAAAGTATGTTTTAAATATAAAATACAGAATCATATGGGAAAGATAAACACCATATATATCATATATATAATACAGTGACATCATAATGTCCACCATGAAAGGTGTTAAGAGAGGATTGAACAATCATCGTTTCGTGAGGCAATAATTCGCCATCCACAGAAACAGTATGTTATTTAACCATTAGACGAGGGTGTGTGTAAGTGTAGCTCGAATAATTCAAATAAAAACATCCTAGTACATTTAATATATTGTTTTTGTTACAAAATAAAGGAATAAAAAGATTTTAGGGGTTTGGAGAAGCAAAATAAAACAAAAGAACACAAGTGAAGACATTACCCTTAAATCGGGTAACTCCTCTTGGTTTGAACCATAAGGTTTTCTTGAAGAGGATTATGCCAAATGTGAGGCTTAAATGATGAAGAGAGGTATGTGTATAGAAGAAATTGTCAGGGGATGTATGAGAAAAAGTCTTGAGAGGTGTGAGTAAGGTGGTAGAGGTGTGGGCCTTTTATAAGTGAAGAGGAGGGGCACTCTTGGAAAGTTATTAAATATTACTTTATTATAAAATGATTTTCGGATTTTAAATGTCCCAAAAGGATATATTTCTAGGATAAGGTGACAAGGTTTTTAAATACACCCATAAAATAGTTTTTTGAAAAGTGTAAGACTTATATTTTTCCCTATCTTCTCATTTATTTAAATCGTTCATTTATGAGGTAGTCACTGCATCATCACGGTGTCATAAATAAATTAATTTATTTAACGTCTAAAAATTATAAAAAAAATATAATGATGTAGGAAATATATTTATATTTATAATGAATATATATAGTCAAAAATATTATTTGTATAACCCCATGTAAAAATTGTTTTAGTAAAACAATACATGTTTGTGACATTTTAATTTTATCATTAAATAAAAAGTTATTAATGTCATTTTCAAACCAATGTGGATCCATGGGGTCCCCAAGTTGACCCATGGATTGTATTGGTCGGCCAAGACTCATCCAATAAGGATATGACATTTGATAAAATAATTTCATATTATTATAACATTATCTTTACCTTAAATTACACTAATTACCATTAATCGCGAATAATAAAACATAAAAGTTACTATTCACAAAAAAAAATTATTTTAATGTCATTGAAACATATTTTACTTCCTAATGAAAACCATGTTTGTCAGATTTTTTAAAATCCAATCAAAAAAGTGGAAAAGTTTCATTTAAACGAAAAATCAGTTTCATTAACTACCACTTATTGGTTTCACTATTCATAAAAAATGATGTTTTTCAGAAAAATACCAAAAATTAACCCTAAGCTATAGTTGATATTCCGGATTCAAAAATGATTTCTACTTTAAAAAATTAAATATATATAAGTTGAATTAATTAATTTAATAATTTATTCCCGCTCTCCAAACAAATAGCGTGTTTTTAAGAAATAATATCTATTAAAAGATTGACACTAGTTTAAGTCCAATTTCATAGTGAAATTAATTTCAATTACCACCAATGGATTAAATGGTAAAAATATATTACAAATACACTTTAATCTCAATTGAAAAGATAATCTATCTATATAAATAAATCAGATTAAAATGAGGTTTTGAATTAAAATGCAACATTTTCACTAAAAATGATCTTTATCGGAAAAATAACAAAAATTTACACAAAGTAAATTTTGATGTCTAGATTCTAAATTATGACGTTATTTTTTCAAATACAACATATAAAATTGTCAAAAGTATATTTAAAAAGGATTCTCCATCAAAAGGCGGTTAATCGACCTTTTAATGAATATTAGAAGATTTATGCTTAAAATTGGATTCATTTGCATTTTAAGCCTCTATCATTTATTGGATAAAAGTAAAAATATTTGACAAAGATATATAATAATTTTTTTTTAGTTCCATTCATTCCCTCCATTACAACGGCTAGGTGTTAACTACTATTTACAATAATATTATTTTATTATTAGAGTGCAACGTAAGATTTCAAAGAAACTCGTTGTTGCGTATTGGGTACGCCATCGAGCATAGCATTCCCTTAAAAGTAATATTAATATTTTATTCAAAAATATGGATAAATATGAAAATGTCATATTCTTTATTTACCTGGGGTGTTACATCCTTCACCCCTTTCAGAAATTGATTCCCCATAATTTTAAAATTGGGCTTGGAAACTTCATTAAAAATCCCACATCGGAACAAGAGTCAGTAAACCAATCACTTTAAAATAATGAAAGATAATTACAAAGGTCGCCTGAGTTAACCCATACTAGGATTCCATGTAGGAAAACATGGACATGGAGGAGAAAACAATGGTTCATGTTCTGATGGAGAGTGATAGAAAACATGTTTTGGAGAAAGTTAACCACAAGAAAATCACAAACTTGTGATGGGTTAAACGGTATTTGATTCCCCAGTAGGAAAAATTAACATTCAACATTTTTGTTTTAAGTTAATTTTCATTCAGGAATTTATTTACGAGCTTAACTAAAACACAAGAAAACATACTTACTTGTCATGTTGACTTTCAACTTTTACAATATTTCGTACATGAACTCATATTTTCTCCAAATGACGAGTATTTGGGATGACCTTTTCACATTAAGAGATCTATAATAAACTTCTAGAGAATCACCTAATCCAAAAAAGAAAACTATATACTTCCCATGTCTTTATACCTTGACCAAAACTAAAAACAAAAAAGGTTAGTATGAGATCAGATAATACCCAATAAGGATAATCCGTTATAAAAAAAATCTATTCTTAATCTCCAAAATTTGTCAAACAATACCCAAAGTTCAACAAAGACCATTGAATAAACATCTATCCATAAAAATCTTCAAAGTAATCAAAAATAATACTGAAACCCAAATCTCTGAAGGATTTAATCATATAGTCATCCAAGCTAAACCTTAACATATATCTCCAAATAACATCAGTTACTCTTAAAGTCACATATCGAAAAGTAATTAACGTAATCACATATCCTCCATGATAGGTTAATAATTTCCATTGATAACCCAAAATCAACTTATTCTAGATTCATAAGATCATCTAACTAAAAAGAATTAGTCAAACTAACCAAGGACTTCACGTAGTCCAGTGGTAGGTGATAAATACCAGTCGCACTTTGGTTGTGTGTTCGATTCCCATAGCTTCATCAGACGCGACAGGTTGTCACACGGTCTACGTGTTGTCCTTTTTCCAAAACTACAAAATTCTTAAAACATTCCCCAAAAAGTGATAAAATCATCAAAAATAACCATAACATAATTTAACCTCAAGTTTATCCCAGGTCATTCATATTCCATCATAACATATAGTAACCCATAATTACCTCAAAAGTAAGGATCATATAAACCATAATGGTTACCTTTATAATTATTACCTGAACTTCCACGTCGAGTTGGTTCTCTCATACATGATGCATTAGAGAACTCACCAAGGTTCAAGTGGTTGATCATGAATCCTGATAGTTGGTTCAGAATAACCACAAGATTTCTCATTGAATCCCCCATTTCATCTAGTCTCTTAATCAGAGAACCACCATAGTTTCCTTCAAACCCAATGTCACATTGGTGCCTTCTAGATCCATCCATTTACTAAAACCAAAAATGTCATTGTGAGTATATCAACAAAATCATCATGTACTAATGAGGAAGATAAACACTAAGATATACTTACTCATTTACTTTATCTAAAAAGTATTAATCTTTTTGAAATCCTAGCCATTATGGTAATTTCACTTCTGCATAAAGAATACCCTAACCTCTAAAGTTATCTAAACCAACCTTTGATACAAAATATAAGGACCCGGCCTTAAATATTACTTATTATTGAATTAAATGTATAATTTACATTGAGGATCTTTTCTGGTTTAGTGTTTTAGAGAATTAGGATATAACTATTACATATCAAATATTACAAAGTAGACACATCTATTCATCTTCCATTTATTTCACAAAAAAAGCTCTCGAACACAAGAGTCATGTCCAGTTCCTTGTTTTAGACAGCATGAAATTTCCTTGATCCCATCCTTAACCCTATTCACCTTTATGTCATGTGAAAAACATTTCAAATAAAACATGGGATGAGCATAAGAAGCTCAGAAAGGGTTATAACAATATGGAAAGAAAACATTAGTCCATGTATACATAAGAATAAATGAAATCATAGATTACTCATAAAACATAATCAATTTAACATACATCCTGAAATCATAAGATTTACGAATAACTCATAGAAATCATAAAACATAAAGGTGTCTAGAGGAATTCAAAACATTATTACGTAGGGAGTAACCCTCATGGGTGCGTTTGGAATACCCATCATAGTATATTCCCTAAATCTCTTCGGAGAAACCTTAACGTTTAACTCCTTCGTGTTACCCAATGCATTGGAGAGCTATATCGGGCTCACCCACCATTAGTTTATCACGGAACCACCCATCTTCAAAAAAAATGCCCAAGAAGCATAACATAATCATAGCACATAAATTAAGCATATAGGAAAGATAACATTCCAACATTTTAATAACAATATAACATTTTATGATATTGAAATAATGAATCCATTCTAAAACCCATTTTCAAAACCATTAAAAACATTTAATAAAGTGATTTTTGAATCAAAGTGTCACATACCACTCTGAAGCTTTTAACATTTTAAACCATTAATATCCAAATATATAAATCATTAAGACCATTTTGAAAACATTGATATTAATGAGAAATATTTATAATGATAAATCATTAAAACATTTAAAACGATATTTTAGTTAAAGTGTTTTTAACAAAATGAGAGACACTTGAATACAATAATCGAGGAATAACATTTAATCAGAACTTTATAATATCATGAGAATGAATGTATTCATGATATAATATTACAAAGGATTGTATATACACCATATAAGAGTGAATTTGTTCTTAACAATACTGAAGTCTCAATAGAAATGTAAAATGAGATGAAATCCCCTATAATGAAGGCATCCTTAAATTAAGGATAAATCAATCTCATAATTATGTGTGATAAATATAAATACAGACAATATAAGTGGATATAATGTTTAAAACAATCAATGGTCATTAAAACTTATTCAAAGGATGACATATTCAATAACAACATGTTGAACCCAAAGAAATCGAAATTGGGTTAATAAGTTCCCTTGGTAAAATTTGACAGCCTAACGACCTCACTTAAAAATTCATAAAATTAGTTGATGAGAGAGAAAATGGTATCTCATCACATGGAAATAAAATTTACAGAAATAAGGATATAGAATAACATATCCTAACATAAAAATATGTAAATTAAAAGACATAACAAAATAAGTCTTTTAAAAATAGGAGTGTGAAAGGTTCCCTTACCGATTTGGGAAACAATCGAAATATACACCCCATGAAAGAAGGGTCATAAAATAAAGATGAAAATACCCATAAATGAGAGTATATTATAAAAATAGTAAAATAATGGTCAGTACATACACCACACAAAAGGAAATAGTGGAAAATTTAGCATGAATCTCACGGGAATAAAAAGTGAGATGAAAAACTCCTTACGAAAACTCGGCAGCCTAACAACGCCAATTAAAATTTTCAAAAATGGATTTATGATATAAAATAGGGTGTCTCATAATATTAACATAGATTTTATAGTAATAGGAATATAAAATAACATCCCCCAACTAAGAAATAGGATGTTAAAAGAAACGACATAAAAGAGAGTACTTAAAAAGAAAGAGAGAGATAGGATCCATTTCCTCAAGTCCGACATGTCTTGTTAGTTTCTTTATATTCAGGAATAATAAACTTTGGTCAATTTATAATTTATTAAGGAACTAATTTGAATATTATTATTCAGTTGACATCACATATTATAATGTTATAATAATTTGTTTATAATGTGAGTTCATATCAAACGTTTTTGTCAATGTTTGGTACATGAGTCAAGAATGAACTTGTTTGGAAATGATTGTCCATGTAGTTATAAGTACATCATATCTAGAATATTATTAATTATTTAAATATCATATATATCCAGTTCATATTTATTTTATACTATTCCCTAACATTTGTAGATAAAAAGAAATGAGATGCACCGTTCATGGAGAGGGTAGGCCGTACGTACGCATGAACGCTACATTCATTTATTTTTCATATTAATGGAATTAAAAATAATTGAGAGATTTATATATTATAATTAAATTATAATATATATGTTATATAGGTCACATAAGGTCATTAATTTCATTTTTTATACATTCCATGTATTGCATGAACGAGTCACATCACTTGAGGGGGCGGTAGTCCACACTTCTTTGTATGAAATTATCGCAATTGCACAACCTGAAAAGCATAAAGGTATGTTTTAAATATAAAATACATAATAATATGGGAAAAATAAATACCATATATATAATATATAAAATACAGTGACATCATAATGGACACCATGAAAGGTGTTAAGAAAAGATTGAACAATCATCGTTTCGTGAGGGAGTAATTCGCCATCCACAGAAACAATATGTTCTTTAACTATTAGACGGAGGTGTGTGTAAGTGTAGCTAGAATCCTTCACATAAAAAATCCTAGTACATTGAATATTCTGGTGTTGTTACAAAAGAAAGGAATAAAAAGAGTTTAGGGGTTTGAAGAATCAAAATAAAACAAAAGAACACAAGTGAAGACATTATCTTTAAATCGGGTAACTCCTCTTGGTTTGAACCAAAAATGTATCTTTAAGAGCATTATGCCAAAGGTGAGGCTTTAGTAATGAAGATAGGGATGTGGAGAGATGAAATGGGTAGGGGTTGGCCGAGCCAAATGCTTGAGAGGTGTGAGTAAGGTGGTAGAGGTGGGGCCCTTTTATAAATGAAGTGGAGGGGCACTCTTGGAAAGTTATAAAATCTTACTTTATTATAAAATGTTTTTCGAATTATAAAGGTCCCAAAAGGATATATTTAGAGGATAGGGTGATAAGGTTCCAAAATCCACCCATCCAATAGGTTTTTGACAAGTGTAAGACTTAGATTTTACCCTATCTTCTCATTTTATTTAAATCGTTCATTTATGATGTAATCACTGCATCATCACAGTGTCATAAATAAAATAATTTCTATAATGTCTAAAAATTATAAATAAAAGATAATGATGTATGAAATATTTTTTGATTTCTAATAGATATTTATAGTCAAAAATATGAATTGTATAACCCCATGTATAAATTGTTTTAGTAAAACAATACATGTTTGTGATATTTTAATTTTAACTTTAAATAAAAAGTTATTAATGTCATTTTCAATCCAAAGTGGCTCCATGGGGTCCCCAAGTTGACCCATGGATTGTCGTGGTCGGCCATGACTCATCCAATAATGTCAGTACATGTTTCAAGGTCATTTCATATTATTATAACATTATCTTTACCTTAAATTACACTAATTACCTTTAATCGCGATTATTAAAACTTAAAAGATACTATTCACCAAAAATAATTTTAATCTCATTGAACCACATTTTATTTCCTAATGACAACAATGTATGTCTGATATTTGAAAATCCAATCACAGAAGTTGTAAAGTTTCATTTAAACGAAAAATCAGTTTCTTTAACTATCACTTAGTGGTTTCACTATTCATCAAAAATTGAAGTTTTTCAGAAAAATACCAAAAATATACCCTAAGATATATTTGATATTCTGAATTGAAAAATGATTTATATTTTAAAAAATTCAAAATATATAAGTTTCATTAATTAATTTAATAATTCATTCCCGCTGACAAAACAAATAGCGTGTTTTTAAAAAATAATATCTATTAAAAGATTAACACTAGTTTAAGTCCAATTTCAAAGTGAAATTAATTCCAATGGCCACCACTGGATTAAATGGTAAAAATATATTCTAAATACACATTAATCTCAATTAAGAAGATTATCTATCCATATAAATAAATCAGATTAAAATTAGGTTTTGAATTAAAATGAAAAAAATTTCACTAAAAATGATCTTTATTGGAAAAATAACAAAAATTTACACAAAGTAAATTTTGATGTCCAGATTCTAAAGAAGGATTTTATTTTCTCATATAAAACATATAAAATCGTCAAAAGTATATTTAAAAAGGGTTCTCCATCAAAATACGGTTAATCGGCCTTTTAAAGAATATTTGAATATTTATGCTTAAAATGTGATTCATTTCCATTTTAAGCATCTAACATTTATTGGATAAAAGTAAAAATATTTGACAAACATATATAATCATTTTTTAGTTACATCCGTTAATTCCCTAAATTACAACAGCTAGGCATTAACTACTATTTAAAATAATATTATTTTATTATTAGAGTGCAACGTAAGATTTCAAAGAAACTCGTTGTTGCGTATTGGGTACGCCATCGTGCATAGCATTCCCTTTAAAGTAATATTAATATTTTATTCACAAATATAGATAAATATGAAAATTTCATATTCTTTATTTACCTGGGGTGTTACACAGATAATGGATTTGAGAAGGATCCTTTGCGTGATCCTTTGCAAACATGATAAAATATTTCACTCCATTCTAATTCTCTATTGTCAAAATTTTAGAATTCATCAAATATTTATGCATCCACATATTATTTGAATCTAAATATTATTATTTATGATTCAAATACACAAAATAATACATCCAAATACAGTAAAAGAGGTCCAATTATAAAAATAGAGATTAACTGAGCCTAACCTTTTCCAATAAGATTTGGAAATCAACAAAGCCAGGATAGCCCCCATCAAAATCAACAAACTTTCTAGCCCCCTTACCAATAGTTCTAGAACCCACCACCCTTAAAAAACCTTAAATATCCTCTAAACCACCCCTACCATCCACCTCATTCATAAATAAATAATCTTATTTAACAACCCAAAACTAAAGACCAAACTCAAAGAAAATGAAAACAAGGATACCATTTTGATGAGAAAACTAATATAGTAGACGCATTTCCAAACAAAAATGGGTTCTAGGGGGAGAAAAATAACCTAGGTTTATCCAAAATTACTATGGAATATCACAGGTTTTGTTACCCAAATTAACATTGGAAATAGAAAATTGAGGTTAGTGAAGAAAAATTCTATCATGAAAATCTAAAGAATATGCAATAACTCTCCCTCACCTTCCCCATACTTGTAACTAATATCCACAGACACATCTTACATCCATTCTATAAAAAGAACATTCCTATACAGAGTGATAAACAACAATCCGTTAGTGTTAAAACAAATCAAACATGAGGGAGAAGACCACATTGACCATCCCTATCCAAAACTCAAACCTCCTCTAAATCCTCCTCTCACTAACTATTAATTCCGTCCATACTAGTAATACCTACCATAAATAAATTATTTCCCACAAGAATTAACTTTAGATTAGAAACATTCCCATCCATTTAGGTAAAATATTAATATGCTTCCTTTTTTCTTATGAATCATTAAATTGGGACAATGTCACTAACCAACTCATTAAAATTCTTATTTTCCAAGGAATTTGAAGGTAAAGCGAGATAAATAATTCCTTTGAAAATAATTCAACTGAATAATTTAGTTTTAATTGAAAGAGGGTATTAGTTAATAAAGGGATGAGGTCAATAAATTAGGACATAATCCTTCCTAGACTCTCAAACCAAACTCATCACATCCACAAATTTTATCAACTAAAACAAGATCATCCGGCTAAATAAAACTACACCATAATGAATATTAGCATAAGAAAAAAAGGAAATGGATGAGGATGAGTAGAGAAATAACCATAGATCAAAGATGGGAAGCTGAGAATCTAACCTCTCCGAAAGGAATCCCAAACACTTGAAGTAGGGTTTGAGGGGAGTAGGGTCTAGTGTGGAGGAGAAGAAGTAGGGTTCATGGAGAGGAGGATCCACATAAGGGAGGGATAAGGATTAGGGCTAACGTGGGTGGAGTAGGGTAGTGGCGGAGTAGTATGTCAGTGGTGGAGTAGGGCAGTGATGACGGAGTAGGGTATCAGTGGAGGATAAGGGATAGTGGTGGCGGAGTAAGGAAGAGGTGGCGGAGAAGGGCTAGAGTTGGAGTAGGGCAGCGGTGGCAGAGTAGTGGTTATCAATGAGAAAATAGGGGGGAGGGAGGGGGTTGTCATAGGGGTACAGTCCCGCGAGAGCTTGAGGTCATGATAAATAGGGGCACTTTTCACCCTATTTTATAAAATGGGACAATGGTTTTTTCAGTGCTATAAAAGTGCTGATAAAGGATCCCATTATCTGTGCTAAAATTTTAGTGCTGATAAAGGGTCCTCTATCAGCACTTTTGTAGTTCTAATAAAGGGTGCTCTTTATCAATGCTAGAAATGTGCTAGTAGAGATCACCCTTTATCAGTGCTAAAATTTTATCACCGATAAATTCTTACAATATCAGCGCTAAAATTTTAGTGTTGATAAAGGGTGCCTTTATCAGTACTCAAAAATCACCGATAAAGGGAAATCTTTATCAGCACTAGGAAAGAACTGATAAAGTGACCCCTTTTCATCACTAATAAAGAGTTACCTTTATCAGTGCTTTTTTACCACTAATAAAAGGTGGCTCTTCCCTTGCCGATTTTTTTAGTAGTGTTTGTTGAAATCCAAAAAAAGACATTTATTTCCCCTGGTCAATGTGTGAATTGGGTTTTATATTCTTTAAATAAAATAGATCACATTACATTAAAACTCCCTTTAAACTCATTTAACCTCCACCATATCGTTTTATATGGTTTGTGATACATGTATTTCATCAAAATATTTTATACATATAAATAAATTTTCTTTGTAAATTAAATTAATAATTCATTACTATACATTTAATATTTTATTCTTTGTTGTATGGATACCATGATTTTGGGATTATGATAAAAAGGGTTAAAATGACCAATATTATAATAAAAGGAGGAGTTTCAAAGATGTGAAATGTTAAATTTGATGCTTCTGGTGTTGAAACTATTGAAACAAGATCAAATAGAGATTATTGCAATATAATATAGACATTAAATTATTGAATCTGATTCTGACCCTAATCTTATTCTGGGGATGAATCCAAAATTATTCTTGAATCCAATTCGAGGTGTGAATGTTTTGATATTTTCAGAGGATCAATAGTTTGATGTTGATCATTAATAAATGTGGAACATTTATTATCTGGACAACCATTTTTATCTCATGATTGAATCTTACCTCAATAATATCTTTATTGATGATGAATTAATAAAAACATAATAACTCATTGAGAATAACAAATATAGGTTTTCTACACTGCTACCATGTATCGATTAGGAGACCAATGTTTAAGGTGATTCGTCATGCTATTATGTTTCCACACTTGTATTTATCTCAAGATTCCTTAATGTTTCCACACTTGTATTTATCTCAAGATTCCATAACGATTTATTCATTATTGTTCCTTCCCCTAAACTCTGTCATTATTTTAATGAGTGGGAAATTATCCCCTTTAGTAGGCTAATATACATAATGGTAGATAGACTATTATATTTTTATCAATATTATTTTCATTAATTATTATTTTTTTGCATAAAAATGATTTTTTAATCAATATATAAATAAAAAATTAAGGATTATTAAATTATGAATCGACTAAGAGAATATTATTATTTTAGAACATGACCATTAGATAATCAAGGGAAATTTGGTTAAACTAAGCTATAAATATTGTTATAGTGTATTAAAACCCAAAATTATTAGACCAAGGGTTTTATGGTATTTTTATACTATGTATGGGTACCGTAACCATCATATCCTTGTCATCCATAATCCAACAATATCCATGAACTGATAAAATCATTTTTTAAATCCAAATGATCATAAACCCTAAAGCATAAAAACCCAAACATTCCTTTTTTAATATATTTTGAAAACCAAAACCTAATTTTTTTCTCCATTAATTTTCAAATCTTCCTTTAGACCCAAATGTACCCTTCTTAATATTTCTTTAAATCATATCAAAAAAATTGTTTTTTAAACCTTAGAATAACAAATTTCACTATCTCATCAGTTTGATGTCAACTCATTGTGTAATAAATTTTAATTATATAATCACCATTGTGTTAGTTTTATAAATTTTTTATTTTGGTTATACTAATATAGAATTAATGATTCCCTAAAAGTGACACAATCTAGCACTGCTAATGGGGATGGTTTGTATTTAATTTTTATATTTGTAATTTTTATAATCATTTTTTATTGATTTCTTGTTTTATTTTGTTTTAAATATTTTATATGTTGGTATTTTTATCTATGATGGTATGGAATCACAATAATTAATGATATAAAGGACCTAATAACCCAATTTATGACATTATAATGGTTAATAGTCAATCAACTGAGTACCTATAATGATACCCATGTGTGGATGATTCCAAACTATAATTAATGGAGAAGAACTTCAAACATATGTTTCTTGAGAAAACAATTAAAGAAAATTATTTAGATGTATTTATCACTTATAATTAATACTTTGATAATAATCATCATTCCCTGTATATTGTATGATTAGAGGATGGATAATAGGATCATTATCATGATTTATAACATTAGTACGTCAAAAAAATAAAAAAAACATCAACATAATTAAAAATATCTAAACAAAGTGACATCAGCTTTTGAAGCATTTCACCAATTCATTATTAAGATACAATAATAGAATATAGAATGAGAAAATGTGGAAAATATAAAAATATGGTAGAAACATTTTTTATAGAATTTCATGATTTGATAAGTGAGACTGTTGCGGAAGAAGAAGAAGAACCTACAACCATGTAAACTGATAATGTATAAGAAAAAAAGGAAACACATGGTAGGTTGCAGAACATAATGTATTCATTTATAAAATTCATCATATGTTTCAGGTATTTGATATAGAATGATTTTTCCATGTTAGGATTGATAAATAATTAGTCGTACCCACTATTTATCCATTCTGATTTTGGTCACTTCCTCATCATATGACATTATTCCATCATGTATGGGAAGAGTTTGGTCAAATGTGATACAAATTCAAGATTAGGATATCATGGAATAGTTATACTTATACAAGCCTCAAATCCTCAAACCTAGGTATAGACGAGCTAGATGAACAATAAAAAGAGTATCTTCCTAGAGGATAACCAAATTTCATATGGCATTATACTAATTTATATTTTTCAATTCATAGGATTAAATTTTATATTGGAATTTCCATTCACTTGACCATTTATTATTTATAATTATTGAATGTTCAGGGACTTTCATTAATTTATATTAACTTTTCAGCTCTATAATGGAACTGCAATGACTGAATAATGATTTTTTATATAACATATGCCATCAATTATACGTTATTGAATAATGATGATGAATTTCAATTCTATATTTTTGTACTATAATCTCTAAATTTAAATGTTTTTAGAGACATAAGTACCAATTAAATTCCCTTAGTTTATTATAGAATCAATCACATGAACATGGAAATGTAAACAATATATGATAATTACCATGACATGGTTATATAATTTTTTTCTCAAAAAATTACATTGAACAAAATTGGAAAGAAATTAAAGAGACAAACAAGTGGGTTTGGATTTGATAAACCCTAATTTAGGGATATTTGTTAATCTTTGAATGTGATATTATTTTAATAATTTGTATGCCTTAAATTTTTTATATCTACATTAATTTATTTATTTATAGCTATTTAATAAAATGGGTATTTTTCCAATCATTCATCTCATCGAAGAGACATTTTCTTTTCTGATTATTTTAAATTTCATTCTATAGAATATTTCATGAGATTCATATTCACGTTCTCTTCTAGAACATTCTTTGAATATTATAAAATATATGACTGAAAATAATCACTTTAACTATGATTGATGAATCTTTATATTTATCCATTTATCATTTGACTCACATTTCATGAATCGTTATAATTCCACAGAATCTCTAAATGACCATGTTAGAAATTATTATGTGATACAATCAAACTATATCAATTCTTAACCTACTCAAAGTATATTCCATGATATTTAATTAAATAAGCATGGGAGATTGTATTTCCATGAGTCGAGATATAATTAATTTAGTAAATATTTCTCAGGGTTTTCATGAAGTTTTTAGAGAGGCCGTGTAATATAAATTTTATTTTATTATTTACAAAAATTATTAAAAAATGAATGATTAAAATAATAAAAAACAAAAAAAAACAAAATTGGTTTATTTTATAGGATGATCAAAAGAACCATTTCTAGATGAAAAAACATTTGAGCGCATGTGGCTAAGTGATGGATTTTACATTTTTCTCAAAAAAAAATATTTTTTAAAAAAATGGAAGAAAATATAAAGAGTGAATGGTTAATTCATTTTTCATACTTTTAAAATGATCCCACTTTGAGATTTATTGGGGTAACATAGAGATAAAAACCATAATTATTGATTCACATTTAGATTATCTTTTTTATGTCACACATTTTGATTTAGTATTAGATAAATTTTTTGTGCATTTTTTTAAATTACTTACCGACCTAAAAATCCATAGAGGAATCTGAACCTAAGAAAAAAGGCCTCATGATTAACTATGATTTATGACATTGTGCTATGGAGACTACAGATAACATGAAAGACTATAGTATGTAACATGATTTCAAGTATGTGTTAAACTATGTTTTACCATTGTACCTTGATGATGTGTTTAAAATTAAATGTTTTTTAAATTTCAAATATACTAAGTATTATTAATTAATTGGAAAATAAAAATGGATGAGTGAAAAGGTTTTGTGGTTTTATAAGAATAAATTAAAATTACATGAATGAATTTTTCATTTTAAATTTAGGAATTGATAAATTTTGAAATCTTATTCTTGAACATTTTAATTCCCAATTTTATCAATTCACATTATTTACATCGAGTTTAATTCATGTTAAGTTGTTTGATCATTATAGTATGTTGACATTCTATCCTTGAAAAAAATATGAATTCATTATTTGGGGATTTTATACATATATTCCATGTACACATTTATAATATTTAAAAATATTAATTTTGGTAGATTAGTTGTTAAGTAATTCTTATAGTATTAATTTTTTTTCATCTTTTTCTGGATACCATGATTTTGTGATTATGAGAAAAAGTCTTCAAAATGAAAATAATTTGAACTATAATAGGATATTGCTAGATGTATAATGTTTATGGGTTTCATTGGGGTGTTAAAACTATAACACCCCAAGCATCAAAAGTATGTTTCCATTTGAATAATACAACATCATGCGTTGTACACAACTTCAACTTCAAACACTCAATGACCAATAAAACTAGCCATTTAAAAATTACTTATGAATAGTAATACCCAATTTTTGAAAATTTGTAAATTTTATTTTTCAAATTGGACTTAATATTTGGATTCAGAATATTAGAATTAGCTTAGGGTATATTTATTTGGAAATTTTACGAAAATATTCAACTTTCTATGAGTAGTGAAAAACATTACGTTATTGCTTAAAACCGACTTTTTTTTTAAATAATTATTTTTAAATTTAGATTTATTTTAATGTCAATTTAGAGACATAAGACCTATCTTAATACAATATAATTCATTTGAAGAATTATATATATATATATATATATAATTTTATTGAACTTTTTAAATTCTTTTACCCATATTCTAGGCACATTTTCAAATTTTCAAACAATAAAATTTTACCACTTCTTTGAATTGAATTTTAAAATTTTGATAGAAACGATTGTCATTATTAAGTAAAATGTGATTCAATAGGATAAAAATATTTTTTGTAAATAGTACTTTTGAATTTTTTTACCACGGTTAAAAGTAAAAAGGGTAATTATAGGTAAAAATAATATTATATTAATATAAAAGTACCCCAGCACATGTCCTAATTCTATTGGATAAGAGTATTTCTACAGAAATAAACCTTAAGACAAAAATATGATTGTTTTGAACCACTATGATTATAATAGGATATTTATTATATTTTATTTCAAGAGGAGTTAAAAGTATTAAATTCAAATTTTAATAACTAATCAATTTTTAATAAAGCGTTATAAATAATATAAATTTGACTATAAATATTTATTTGAAATCCAAGAAGATTTCCTACATCATAGTATTTTATTTATAACTTTTAGAAATTAAATAAGTAAATTTACTTATGACACAATGATGATTCATTAATTACCTTATTAATGAATCATTAAAATAATTGATATTAAAAATATATAAATAAATGTAAATTGAAACATTTGATTCCATCCAAGAATGTTTTAGGTTAATATTACCTGTGAGGGTTCATCCAATGTATTTTTTTTTTGAAGTAATCAAGTTGTGATGACTTTAAAAAAAACAAAATACTTAATAGTATCAAAATTGTCATAAAGGAATTTTTAAAACAAATACTATTTTATTAAATTACATATAGTCCTAAAAATCTACAGTTTATAAAAATGACTTAGATAATGTTACCTATGTAATTAGTGACCCACTTTTGGTTCTCTTGGAATTTTAATCTAACTATATTAACCATGTAGTATAAAAATACATGATTAGCCACTAAATGATGCTAATATTCATTGTTAATATATATAATATTCATGTTATTTATTATTCATATACACCATTTTTGTGCATTTTACACTTTGAACATCATTTCACATTATGATTGTAATACCTTCTAAAAATGCACTATTATGTGTTACATTTTTTAACATCATTTAAAGTACCCAATGATTCATCTGATTTTAAGGAATATAATTATAAATATTTTAATTTGATATTTATGTAAATTGATATAAACTTAAATATGAACATTTTTTATTCAGGGATCAGGGGAGAATTAATGGAGGATGATGGAGATATTTGGAAATGAAAGGAAGCAATTCTGGAGAAGGCAGATTGGACACCAGCCCACTGATGATACTGTGGGGCCCAACATAAAGGCCCAATGAATCCCAAATGTAGTTTGATGCTAGAAGACATGTATAGTAACAAATAACTCTTAATTAGAGAATGCTAATTCGGCCTCCATGGTGGTCATTTAGGCGTCTCAAGTTAGAGATACAATTCTGGCCCAGATTCTGCGGCCCAGAAAAACAGCCTACTAATTTGATGATATCGCGGAATCCACCACTCTAAATGGGCCCATATTTTACAGTCGGTTAGAAGACATCTGGAGCTCCATTGGCTTCTTCTATGGCACACTCTGATTCGGCCACCTAGAAGGTCATACAAACGCGTCTGTTCGGTGAAGGAAAGCTGGCTGACACCTCGGGTCAAGGGTGGAAAAATCAACTCTCCCTTAGTTTCCACCAACATATGGCCTACCGAAATTAATTTAGGAGACTTGGACTGTTGGAGGCTCGACCCAAGGGCTCAAAAATTCCTATTTAAGGTAGTGGTGGTGGAGGAGTTGAGAATATTTGAGCTTGTTTTCGTATTAATGTTATGCTGCCAATTTCTCTTTGTAATGTTCTTCCTTCACATATAAGTTGTTTTAATTCATCCTTGTTTCTTAATAAAAGATATTCTTATCATATTATTATATTCTTCTCCTTATAAATTTGATACTGTCGGTTCACGGTGTGAACTTGGTCATACCAAACCTTGTGAGATTATCACACAACGGTGGAGTGATTGTTATTTTGTTGCGTTTTTTTTACTTCTCCATTTCCTCCCTCATGAGTCTAATTTGTGCTTCCATTGTAACCATGGGATCAATGGAGGGAAAAACCACTTATGGGTTGATCCAAGGGAGTATCAAGGGGCTGGATTGGATGTTATTTATCACCTCATTAATGTATAATCACTTCTTTAATTGAGATTTTTATTTGATGATTTTTAAACTCCATCGCCCTTATTGAATTTAAGGCCACACACTTCAAGTGCTAATACGAACCTTTACCTTGACGTGCTCAAAACATTGATCCTTCAAGTGTATAGGTGATTAGTATTAAAGGGTGTAGGAATTAAACCAGTAAGTGATGATGTTGTTTAATCTCCCTAAATGAACCCATCTCAAATATAAGAAATTGAAATCATTAAAAAGGGAATACGTTCAATCCACCCCGAGCGATAACCTAGGATCAACTCATTCTTTTAAATTGAATTCACTTAAATCTATTAGATATTTATCAAACCCATCCAAAATCAATCCAAGTTGGCCACTTCTTAGCCGAAAACAGTCCAGAGAATGTACGTGTCTATAGGTTTCTTCTTAGGTCTCTGTGGATTCGATAACCCAAGCTAAACTACAAGGACCGTCTTACCTTCTTCACTTGGGTAAATTTGAACGAGAATAAAATTTTGGCACCATTTCCGGGGACCCAAGTTAGTAATCTAAACAACCATTCTATTCTCCCCCATTTCTTCTTTTCTCATCAAAATTCTCTTATCTTGTCCCTTTCTCTTTTTTTTCTTTTGGCGCATGTCCGCCTACACCCGCGATCAATCAAACCGTCTAGTTAGGGTGGATAGTCCTGGGGTTGGGGAGTCAAGTACACCAAGCGAACTCTTTCAATTAGATACTAATATTCCAAACACCCCCCGAGTCAAAAATTGAGTCCATTTCAATGGAAGGTATTCAATGAAACCAACTCATAAACCCGGGTGGGAACCAAAATGGAAACCCAAATGAGGCAGCCCCAAACTTGGGGAATGTAATTGATCAAACCATGAATGGCTACCTCACACCTTCCTGGACCAATTCCCCCTCATGCATTAGACACAATTCCCTAGGAGATTCCAACTACATATTTAAACCCCATCTCCTAAACCACCGTCCCACATTCCATGGAATGGAGTCCGAGATGCCATACCTTCATATTAAGGAGTTCAATGACATTGTAGAAACCATGTGTCCCTGACATCAACTAGAATCTGCTAAGATGAGGCTATTTCCTTTTTCTTTAAAGGATCGAGCTAAAAATTGGCTAAAAAATTTGAGACCATCATCCATAAACTCTTGGGACCAAGTACAAAGAGAATTCTACAAAAAATACTTTCCCCACCACAAAACAATTGCACTTAAAAAGAGTATCCAAAACTTTTTTGAAAAAGAGGGATAGTCATTCTATGAAACATGGGAGAGGTTCAATGAAACTCTAAACATGGTTCCACACCATGGTTTTTCTATTCCTGAACAAGTGAGAATTTTCTATGAAGGGTTGGGTCCGGGGAACAAACAATTCATTGACATGATGTGTAAAGGAACATTTAATAACAAATACCCAAATGATGCTTACGAGTATCTTGAAAGCCTTTCTGAACAAAACCAAACATGGGGAACCTCACCTTATTCTGAAAAGACACAAAGAACTACTGGAATTCATACACTTAGAGAAGAGGAAAGCCTTAGGTATAAACTCACAGCACTCTCTAGGAAGGTTGAAGTTATAGACCTTAGGAAAGTCCATGAAATCCAAACTGTTGACCCTATTTGCACAATTTGTGAGAGACATGACCATAAGACAGACAACTGACCAACCATTCCATCCATCAAGGACGTTATTTTAGGAGGACCCCCAGCGGAAGTAAATTATTTGAACTTTAAAAAGCCTCAATACCAAAACAACTTCAACCCAAGGTATAACGACCACCCAGGCTTCCGCTGGAAAGATAACCAACAACCTATCCAACCACAGGGACAAAATCCTTACCCCCATCAGAACTACCAAACCCATAACCAGTTCCAAACCCAACCTATCCAATACCAACAGCCACCATTCCATTTTCAACAAACCATACCACCTCTAAAATATCCCCTGGGATAAACCAACCTACTCAAGCACCCACCCAAACTGTTCCACAAAGCCTACTAGAACAACTGTGCAAACAAATGGAGATGATGAACTCAGAAGTCTCTTCTCTAAAACAAGAACTTCAAACCATCAAAACTAGAAAGGCCCCCATGCCTACTCAGGTGGTGTCATCCTCAACTTAAAGGGGAGAGTCATATTGTGCTCAAACAACTCATGAACAACTAAAGGCTGTGACTGTTTTAAGAAGTGGAAAATCAATTGAGAAACCTGAACAACTAATTCAGAACCCACCTGAAGATTCAAACTTGGTTGAAAATTCAAATGAACCACAAGATCAAACTGAGGAAACTGAAAACAATGTGAAAGAAAAAACTCTTCAACAAATAACCCCACAACCTGCACCATTTCCTCAACGCATGAGGGGGAAAACTAAGCCTGAACTGAGTGAAACGTTGAGAGAAATATTTTCACAAGTCAAGTTGAACATATCCCTTCTCGATAAAATCCAAATCATACCTTCCTACTCAAAGTACCTTAAGGACTTGTGCACTTTTAAAATAAAATTTTCACATAAAAACCAAGTCCTTTTGGCTACTAATGTGAGTACCACCATTCAAGGGACCATTCCTCCTAAGTTGAAAGACCCTGGTTTCCCTTACATCAATATTGATCTAGGAGAAAGAAAAGTTGTCAAGGCCTTGTGTGACCTAGGTGCTAGTGTAAATCTCATCCTATATGCTGTGTACTGCCATTTAGGCCTAGAAGAACTCCAAACCACATCTGTCACACTTCAACTTGCTGATCGTAGCATTAGGGTTCCAAAGGGGATTTTAAAGGACATTCTGGTAAAGGTCGAAAACTTCATCTACCCTGCTGAATTCATTGTCCTTGACAACCATCCAAACTTAGGAAATAAGGAACAAACCCCAATCATCCTTGGCCGTCCTTTTCTTGAAACAATCAACTCTGTTATCCGAGTCTGAAATGGAAACATGACCATCACCTTTGGGAACATGAGTCTAGACTTGAACATCTATAATGCAAGCTCACAAATAGGGGATGATGAGGAAATTCAGGAAGTAAACATGATAGGAAGCATTGATAATGAATCCATGGAACATCAAGGAATATTTGATGGATGTTTAAATCAGGATGAGATTGATTTCCTTTGTTCATATGAAGGAAGTTTATATCCTTGGCTTGAATCATTTTCAAATTGCTCTTATGATGAAGTCTTAGGTCCAACAATCAGTGAAACCTTTCAAGAAAACACTTTCATGGAGACCACTCCAATTTCCTTCACTAAATCTGATCAAGCCAATCTAGTAGCTGAAACTTCTACATGTGGGGAATCAATCATATCAGAAACTCTGAAAAAATAAATTGATCTTGATCTAATGTCCCAATATTCTGCTAAAATTCTGAACCAACCTGATCTTTAATTGAAGGAACTTCCTGCTACACTCAAGTATGCATTCCTAGGGGACAATCAAACACCTCATATTGTCATTTCTTCTTCTCTTGCATCCAATCATGAGAGGATGCTTCTAGATGTCCTTAGGAAGCATAATAAATCCACTGGTTGGACCCTTTCTGATATTCCTGGGATAAGCCCACTTATCGGGACTCATAGGATTGTTCTGGAATCTAATTCAAATCCATGTCATCAACCTCAACGGTGAATCAATCCAAATATCATGGAGGTATTAAGGAAAGAACTTCTGAAATTGTTGAATGTTGGTATCATATATCGCATAGCTGAGAGTGAATGTGTGAGCCCAATCCAAGTGGTTCCAAAAAAGGCTGGAATCACAGTGATAACCAATGAGGATAGAGAGATTCTTCCAACAAGGGTGAGTAGTGGATGGAGGGTCTGCATTGAATATAGGAAACTAAACTCATTCACCAAGAAGGACCATTTCCCCTTACCATTCATTGACCAAGTCCTTGAGAGAGTGTCATGTCAGGCCTTCTACTGTTTCTTAGATGGGTACTCGGGGTACAATCAAATTGAGGTCTCCCTAGAGGATCAAGGGAAGACTACATTCACATGTCCATTCGGAACCTTTTCTTTCAAACGCATTCCATTCGGGTTATGCAATGCCCCTGGAACCTTCCAGCGGTGCATGATGGGAATCTTCTCAAACATGGTAGGGGATTTTCTAGAGGTCTTCATGGATGACTTCTCTATGTTTGGGGATACATTTTAGGGATGTATAAGGAATGTAGAGAGAGTCTTGTTAAGATGTGAAGAAAAGAATCTAGTCCTAAACTGGGAAAAATGCAATTTTATGGTTATAGAGGGACTAGTTTTAGGCCATCTGGTCTCAGGTAGGGGGATTGAAGTTGATAAAGCCAAGGTTGACATCATTCGTCACCTTCCATCACCCAAAACTGTCAAGGAAGTGAGTTCTTTCTTAGGACATGCCGGTTTCTATAGAAGATTCATCAAGGACTTTAGTTCAATCTCCCTTCCCCTTTGTGCTCTTCTAGTAAAGGATGCTCCATTTGTTTGGACAGAAAGCTGTGAGGGTTCATTCTCAACCCTCAAATCCTCTCTCACCTCTCCTCCCATTATGAAATCTTCAAATTGAACCTTCCTTTTGAACTTATGTGTGATTCCAGTGACTTTGCTGTAGGAGCTATGTTAGGACAACATTGTGATAAAACTCCTTATGTCATTGCTTATGCAAGAAAATCCCTAAATGATGCCCAAATAAACTACACCACCACTGAAAATGAGTTACTTGCTCTTGTGTTTGCCTTAGAGAAGTTTAGGTCCTACCTCTTAGGATCCCCCATCACTGTGTTCACTGACCATTCTGCACTAAAATACCTCTTCCAAAAACATGATGCTAAGGCTAGACTGATTAGGTGGGTCCTTCTCTTACAATAATTTGACCTCACAATCAAGGATAAAAAGGGAGTTGAAAATGTTGTAGATGATCACCTCTCTAGGATGGAATTCAAAGTCAACTCAAATCACATTTCTGTGTCTGATTCGTTTCCTGATGAACACCTATAATCTGTGAGTGACTGCCCTTGGTATGCTAACATAGCAAATTACTTAGTGACAGGAGTCATTCCAAAATTCATAGGGACTCAAGCTCGAAGTAAATTTATTTATGATGTTAGACACTATGTGTTTGATGATCCATACCTCTATAAGTTCTGGCCTGACCAAGTCATTAGGAGGTGTGTTGAGAATCTGAACAAGAGTCCATCCTTAAATTCTGTCACAGTGAGGCATGTGGAGGTCACTTTTCCTCTAAGAAAAAATCTGCTAAGATTTTTCAATGTGGTCTTTTCAGGCCCACACTCTCAAGGGAATCCTACAAATTTTGTCAAAGTTGTCCTAGCTGTCAACAATTAGGGTCCATCACAAAAAGGAATCAAATTCCACTCACTCCCATCTTAGTGGTTGAAATATTTGACTGTTGGGGAATTGATTTCATGGGTCCCTTCCCAAAATCTCGGGGATACCTCTACATACACTTAGCTATTGATTATGTCTCAAAATCGGTTGAGGCCATTCCCACTAAGTCCAATGTTCATCATGTTGTGATTCGATTTATAAAAGAGAACATATTTTCAAGATTTGGAATTCATAGGGCTATAATCAGTGATCGAGGAACCCATTTCTGCAACCGCCCATTCTCTTCACTCATGTCTATGTATGGTATTTCTCATAATGTGTCCACTGCATACCATCCTCAAACAAATGGTCAAGCTGAGTTAGCGAATAGGGAGATTAAGAAAATTCTTGAAAAAACTGTCAACCCCTCTAGGAAAGATTGGTCTGAGAAACTCTTAGATGCTCTTTGGGCCTATAGAACTGCATATAAAACCATTTTAGGAATGTCCCCATATAGGTTGGTTTATGGTAAATCATGCCATTTGCTAGTGGAGATTGAACATAAGGCCTTTTGGGCAATTAAGAAAATAGATTATAACCTCTCATTGGCCGGAACAAAAATGAAATTAGATCTCAATGAACTGGAGGAACTAAGGATGGAGGCTTATGAAAATTCAATGATCAATAAAGCTAGAGTTCAAGCCTACCAATCTAGGAATACCAAGGTCAAACATTTTGAACCGGGAAAACTTGTGCTCTTGTATAGTTCAAAACATCATTTACACCCGGGAAAGTTAAGGTCTAGATGGTCAGGACCTTTCATAGTGCATTATGTGTACCCCCATGGGGTAGTAGTGATTCTAGATCCCACAAGTGGTTACATTTTCAAGGTCAATGTTCAAAGGTTAAAACCTTTCATTGAATCATTCAATAAACAAGAAATAGAGGTTGAGTTAACTGAGACAACCTATGAGCCAGGAAAAAATTGATAGATTTAGGGTCCATGTCGGGCTAACGACGTTAAAAAAAGAACTAAATGGGAGGTAACCCATGTTTTTCAAGTTTCCTATCATTTTGTTGTTTTAATAAAATTTATATTTTAATTAATCATTTTTATATTAAAAAAAATAGACTGTTGACATGTTCTTCTATTAAGAGTATGGATGGGTAAGAAAGGGGAGCACCATATTCATCTGTGTCACGTGGTGTGATCCTTGAGGAATACCTTACCCAAAAATTTAAAAAGAAGACAATGAATCATCATTTTATTTTATTTTATATATATACTTATATTTTACTTATATATATATACTCTTTTGTATTGTTTGTTTGTTTTTTTCCACTAGGGAACTCTGCAGGTGACATGGATATCAAAGGACTAAATTGGAGCAACAAGAACTTCAAACATCAACCACCAGGTGATTTCATTACATGATCCTCAGTTTCAATTTCCTTTTTGAACATCCATTATCTGCCTCTACTCCTTCTAAATTTTCATTTCTTCAAACACTGGGGACAGTGTTGTTTTATGTTGGGGGGAGATAAAATAAAAAAATGCTTTTGTGTCAAAAAAAAATTGAATGATTTGAAAAAAAAGAAGTGTAAATGGAAGGAAAAGTTACTTTAACTTTAAACATGATAATACACATTACACACTTTGAAATTGAATATCAAATAATTTAGCATGCCTTGATTCTGATTTTAATCCCTGTATAATTTCATGAGCATAGATTTTGGAAAGTGTGGCTATCTAATGTGATATTTCATTGTTTATATTTTCATCCAAATAAAAAAGATCACAATGCACGTCCTTTGGATAGTGGGGTATTAGTTTAAGTTCATGGGGTCCCCTAAATAAATAGCATAGGTTTGGTGATCATTTTAGTTTAATATGAGTATTCAAGAAGAAAATATTTGCGCGTATAGCAATGAAATGACATAATGCGTGGCTTTCGGCACTTGGGGATTGCGACTCCATAGTTGTCTGGCCTAAAGTTAGTAATTTTATCCCAATTTTTGGTAATTTGAATTTGTTTTTGACTGATTTAACTCGAGATGAAGCCCGAGTATGTGGGTTTCACATGGTGCCCTAAGGTCATTGAGCCTGGGAGTAATCGGCAAAGTCTTGCTACAGGGGTTGACTCTTTTGAGTGCAATTTCAATTACCATGGAAAAATTGCAAAAAAACAAAAAAAAACAAAAAAAAATATTATACAAAAAAATGAATACTCATCTTAATATTGAAATGTGATTCCACCTAGCGTTTCCGTAATTTTCCCCTTGAATAAAGATGAACCACCATGTCTATTGTGATACACAACACATCCTCATACTTAATTGATATTGGATGAAATATGGAAATGAATTTGAACAGAGGAATGGGCTTGGGATTGGGATCTGCTTATGAAACTATCTTGTATTAAAATATTTGTATGGGTTTAATGATTTTTTGGTACAAGGATTTATGGTGATCATTTTGTATTAAAATGTTTTTGGAAAAGGGAATTCGAATTTCATATTATTGAGATATATTTTGCTCGGGACTAGAAAAACTCAAGTTGGGGGGTGTGATTAGCCACTAAATGAGGCTAATATTCATTGTTAATATATATAATATTCATGTGAATTATTATTCATAAACACCATTTTAGTGCATTTTACACTTTGAACATCATTTCACATTATGATTGTAATACCTTCTTAAAATGCACTATTATGTGGTACATTTTTGAACATCATTTAAAGTACCCATTGATTCATCTGATTTAAAGGAATATAATTATACATATTTTAATTTTATATTTCTTGAAATTTATCTACACTTATATATGAACATGTTTGATTCAGGTATCAGGGGAGAATTAATGGAGGATTATGGAGATATTTAGAAATGAAAGGAAGCAATTCTGGAGAAGGAAGATTGGACACCAGCCCACTGATGAGACTGTGGGGCCCAGCATATAGTCCCAGTTAATCCCAAATTTCGTGGGATTCTAGAATAAATGTATAGGAACAAATAACACTTCAATAGATAATGCTAATCCGTCCTTCATGGTGGTCATTTAGGCGGCCCAAGGTAGAGATACAATTCTGGCCCAGATTCTGCGGCCCAGAAAAACAGACTACTAATTTAATCATATCTCGGAATACACAACTCCAAATAGGACCAAATTTTTTAGTATGTTATAATACATCCGGATCTCCATTTTCTTCTTCTATTTCCCACTCTGATTCGGCCATCTGGAAGGTCATAAAAACGCGTCTGTTCGGTGAAGGAAATCTGGCTCCCACCTCGGGTCAAGGGTGGAAAATTCAACTCTCCCTTAATTTCCACCCACCTATGGCCTACCAAAATTAATTGAGGAGACTTGGACAGTAGGAGGCTCGACCCAAGCGCTCAAAAATTCCTATTTATGGCAGTGGTGGTGGAGGAGTTGAGAATATTTGAGCTTGTTTTCATCTTAATGTTATGCTGCCAATTTCTCTTTGTAATGTTCTTCCTTCACATGTAAGTTGTTTTAATTCATCCTTGTTTCTTAATAAAAGATCTTCTTCTCTTATTATTCTGTTCTTATCCTTATCACTTTGATACCATTGGTTCAAGTTGTGAGATTTTTCATACCAAACCTTGTGATATTATCACACAATGGTGGAGTGATTGTTATTTTATTGCGTTTTTTTACTTCTCTATTTCCTCCCTCATGAGTCTACTTTCCGCTTCCATTGAAACCATGGGATCAATGGAGGGCTAACCCACTTATGGGTTGATCCAAGGGAGTATCAAGGGTTTGGATTGGATGTTATTTATCACCTCATTAATGTATAATCACTTCTTTAATTGAGATTTTTTATTTGATGATTTTTAAACTCCATCATCCTTGTTGAATTTAAGGCCACACACTTCAAGTGCTAATACGAACCTTTACCTTGAAGTGCTCAAAAATTTGATCCTTCAAGTTTATATGTGATTAGTATTAAAGGGTTTAGGAATTAAACCAGTAAGTTATGATGTTGTTTTATCTCCTTAAATGAACCCATCTCAAATATAAGAAATTGACATCATTAAAAAGGGAATACGTCCAATACACCCCGAGTGATAACCTTGGATCAACTCATTCTTTTAAATTGAATTCACTTAAATATATTTGATATTTTTCAAACCCATCCAAAATCAATCCATGTTGGCCACTTCAAAGCCGAAAATAGTCCATAGAATGTACATTTCTATAGGTTTCTTCTTAGGTCTCTGTGGATTCGATAACCCAAGCTAAACTACAAGGACCGTCTTACCTTCTTATCTTGGGTAAATTTGAGCAAGAATCAATACAAGAAGTCATCGTAAGTTAAACTATTTAACTAAGGGCTATGTCGAAATGATAAGGTTAATATGGTGACCTAAACATATCTAAAACCTATTGTTTGATAGAATTTCGACCCATGCCCACCTTATCCTTGAAATAAATCAATTTTAATCTATGAGAAACCGAAAATTAGTTTATAATAAATTAATATTTCACGATTTTCTTAAAGTGCCTCTCACCTCCCTTATAAAACGGTACATCCCCTTCTCTTAAATTCAAACATGAAAATCCATTTGTCTAGAAAAACCACAACTAAAAAATCTTCCAAAATAACCTCACATAATCCTAGAGGCCTTACATTGATCATAAATCCAAGATAAGGAGCCCTTTTGTTCAAATCAAAAAAAAATCACCAGAAAAAGAGGTAATTATTTTATCACCTCTTTCAAAGTTAATTTATTATTCCACTTCCACTTTATTTGTTGTTTCTATACTAAAATAATAAATTCATTACCTTATACATACTGAGATTTTATTATAATTATATAACAACTATATTCATTATTCTATCTATACTATGAATGACAGTGTTGCCATAGGTGCGTACGTACGAATTACCACCTCCACGTCTTAGTGTAGTTTGTTATTCAACACTTAATTATTTGGATAGGTATACTAATGATAATAATTGATGTAAATAATAAATATAACATTTAAATGATTATATATATATAATATACCATTCAATTACATACTATTTCAACATCAATAGAATGATATTGTCGCTCGTGCATACGTACGGCTTACCGTCTCCACAATGCTAGGAGATTTCATTCCCCATAGAAACCATTAAAGAATAGTTTTCATTTGATGATTAAAAAATAATTTGGAAGAACATAATATCATTATTTATATGAATCAAATACATTCTATCAAAAAACAAACAATACTTATGTAACAAAACATATAAAGGAAAATGGATCATTTTACACCTGAAACAATGATAATGTTGAAATATTATTAACAAAGTAATATTAGAGGATCATATATGATATCATATTTATGTATTTGGTTCTTGTATAATTTAGTAAAAATGATTTAACCATTATACAGGAGGTTAATTTACCCTCAACTATGGAAAATTACAAGGTAATGGTTAATTTCTCAATATCATTATTATCCATGATTTTTTATGTGTAAGTATTTTCTGGGAGATATTTATCATCAATTTCCATGTTTCATAAGAAATTTCAAAAGAAATAATATATGGTTTTATGAGAGGGAATATTTACTTTGAAAATAATTTTAAATTTTATAATGATTTATTTTTCTAAATATATTTAATTAATTTCCATGTTTTCAAATGATTTTAAGGATTTATTTTTATGGACATAATTGTTTTAAAAAATTAATTTCATTAAAAATATTTAAAGTGGTATGGGACACATTGAATAAAAAATATATTTTAAATGAATTTCATTATAAATTGTGTGACTTTTAAATGATTTCTAGAAAAGGGTATATTTCTCTCAAAAAGTTCTACTAATCTTTTACAACTATGTCGACATCCTTTTCTAGATATTATTCTTGACTGGGGTTGATTTATTATAATACAATATTCCATATTGTATTGAATAAGTATTGATATGTATGAATGTGGATGCGTTATTTTTATACAATTAATTATTTATAATTATTGTATTTAAATTTCGTATGATTGTTTTAATATGAATGATTATGTGTTTTTTCACCCTTTTCATATGAGAAATGCATTGGAGTTAGTAAATGACGAGAAAGGACCCCTATAGCCCCTCGATTCATTGGTAGGTCTCATGATACAAACTAGTGTCTTGGAACGAGGCCTTGATAATATTTATATTTATAGTTTTTGTACAAGGCTTTGACTATTTGGTTATGATGTTCGACATTATGCATTAAATAATTATGAGATTATATATGGACATACCATGTGATTATTCAACTAGTAGAATATACATGTTAATAAGTAAATGGCATTATTGGATTTATCTTTTACACATTATGATTAATTTAAAGTTTAAAAGGCTTCTGTTATAGACTTATAAATTTCCTTAAGTGTTTATGCTTATTTATGATAGTTTCCGCTATATTGTTATCCTTATTGAGCATCTCATCTCACCGTTTTTTATGTTTTATATTTCCTAGGACGTAGAGAAGTTTATTATGACTTACCTGCAAGATTAGGGTATTGGATATGAGTGTGTTCAAATGATACACAATGTTACTTTTTCATTTCATAAAGTAATATAAATCTTATTAATGTATCTAGTACTTCCAAGGCTACTAAACTAATCAGTCTTTTGGGTCTTGATCTCTTGTGATCTTTCCAAGGTTATTTACTAATTCATTGACTCTGAGTAACTATGGTTGGGGTGTTACAGTTGGTATCAGAGGAAGTTTAGTACAAACCTTGGAAACTAGATTTATAAAATCTCTTATTAAAGAACATTACCCTAAGATGGACATTGAAAATTAGTATAGAAGAAAATCCAATAAAATTTGAAATGTATATATTATGTGGGTAATCCAAGAAATACATCCCTGTATGCATACTACAAGTGGACGTTGTTTTAGAAAAGATGTACCTAGGATTGAAAACTCCAATATGGAGTTTTGGACTTTACCCATGGTATCCTGGTACATGAAAACGGGCCTTACCGCCCACCTAGTTTGACACTCTTGTGTGATATTCATAGGATAATTACCATTTTATTTACAGACCATTATGAGGGATTTATGAGTAAGTAATTACTTAAAGAAAACTTCTTTATAATTATGTATTATATGCATAAACTGTTCAATTTATTTTAAGTATTTTATAAGTTGGAATTTTGCATTGTGATTCATAAACTAATCTAGTGTCTGCCATTGTTATTAAAAGGTGCCTAGTGGAATTATTGTAAATTGTATCAATGCATGTAATCTATATAGATATTTCCCTTCTTTTCAAGATAATTATAGTTGAGATGGTGATGTAACTGGTGCTGAAAAAGTTATATCCAAACTGGGAAAACTCACCTTGGTTATGAATAATATCCTTAACTATATGGAGCACCCTAATCCAAAAGATGGATGATCAATGTTAGACTGCTTCATGAGGAAACAACCACAAACATTCTAGGGGACTACAATCCCATTTGTATCTGAGCAATGGATAAGCTCTTTAGAGAAAATATTTCAAGCTTTGGGGAATAGTGAAAGGGAAAATGTTTTCATGGCAGTTTATCACCTCTCAAGATAAGTAGGTTAATGGTGGTCATTAATTCAAAACACAATCTAGGATAAAGAAGTATCAAATATTGAATGGATGGAGTTTAAATATATTTTCGTTGAAATATATTTTCCTTGTGAACATTTAGTGGATATGAAATGGAAACTTATGATTCTATGGAATAAGGATGATGAGAATGTCACAAAGCATGAGGATAAAATTATAAGGTCATCATGGAATGCTTCATATTATATAAGTAACCCAAGAATTAAGATTGATTAATTCTTTTATGGGTTAAAACCATTTCTCCGATGAGCATTAGTCTCACAATCCTTCTCATCATATGCAGATATAGTCTCATGTACACTCAAGATATAAATGTAATTCTCTATGTATTTTGACTTTAAAGTGAATAAAAAGAAGAAGAGATCTGTTGAACACTCTGGAAAATAAAATAAGGGGAATAAGGGAAAATTTGACTTTCCATATGGTAGAAATTGTGGGATGAATGAACCTAGTACATTCCTAAAATGGATTATAGTTTGTTACAAGTGTGGATAAAAAGGCCACCAATCTCGTGAATGCATGGAGAAGAATGAGTTTTTCAACATTAAAAGTTACAATTGTAAGAAAATGGTTCATTTTGAAAATTATTTTCCTAAGTGTCCAGAAAACATACCTCAGAAATGGCCAAAGGAGCAAGATCAATCTTATGTGATCACAACTGTTGAGGTTGAAGTTCTGAATGACATGGTATCTGTTACATTAAAATAATTTCAACAAAATTACCCAATTCTTTATTTGATTCTATATCAACACATTATTTCATATCTTCCCAGTTTTCTATGAAAATTATGAATTTCTAATTTGACTTATTAAGGGATTTTTCAGTCAAAAATTTTAAAGGAAGTATCATATCAGCTATGTTTTTTCAATCAGTTACCATTATGGCATATAATTATGCATTATCAACTGATCTTATTGTCATAACCACGATTTAATTTGATATAATCTTCAGTATAGATTGGATTTTGGACTATGATGTGAAAATTTATTATAAGAAGAATGAGGTTACAATTTTTTATGATGCTAAGGAGTCCCTTATCGTTAGAGAAAAAACATCACCATCAAATTCTCATCTTTATCAACCCCCAATAGCTGTACTAAATTCAATTATTAGGGAGGAAGGTAGTGAAAAAACTGTGGGTGAGGAAAAGAATGTTCAAATAGAGGATGTATATATTGTTCAAGAATATGTTGATGTGTTTCCATCGGAATTACCTGGACATATTCTACAATGGTAAATTGAGTTTTCAATTGACTTAATTTCTGTTTCATGGACCATATCAAATACCCTTTATAGAATGTCCATTGTAGAAATAGTGGAACTAAAGAAATAGCTATAGAATTTGAGTAAAAAAGGATTTATTCTCCCTAGTTTTTCTCCATGGGGAGCCCCTATTTTCTTGTTAGGAACAAATATTGATCTATGAGGTTGTATATTGATGACATGGAGATAAATTCTATTATAATAAATAAAAATTATCCCCTACCTCGCATTGATGATTTATTCAATAAAATTCATGGAGCTCAGTATTTTTTAAAGATTTACCTTTGATATAGAAATCATCAGTTGTGCAGGAAGAAGGAAGACATTCCAACAACAGCATTTCAAACTAGGTATGAACATTACGAGGTTACAGTAAAGCCTTTTTGACAGACTAATAAAACCTATGTTTTCATAGATCCAATGAATAGAGTTTTCAAGGAATATATTTATGAAATTAGAGTGGTATTTATTAATGATATCTTGGTATAATCTTAAACCTATGAAGATCATGAAAATCACTATTTGCGCACTATTTTGAAAACTCTTAGAAGAAATGAATTTTATGGGAAGGTTAGAAAGTGTGAATTATGGATTCAAGAAACTTGTTTTCTTTGCCATATTGTCTCAAATTATTGAATTTTTATTGATCCTTCAAAGATAAGGACAATCCTGGAATGGCCAACACCGATGAGAATAACTGAGGTATGTAGTTTTATTGGTTTAGTAAGATACAATTAGTGTTTCATTCCGAATTTCTCCTGATTAGATAACCCTTTAACAAAGATCACAGGTAATTGGGGTTACATTTGTTTGGAAAAAATATTGTGAAGAATTGAAGAGAAGATTTGTCAATGCTCATATCTAGACTCTACCATCAGGGAATGATACGTTTTTTTATTAATAGTGATGCTTCAATGAAAGGACATGGTTGGGTCCTTATGCCGAATGATATAGAGCTAAAAATTCATGAAAAAAACTATCCCACTCATGATCTTGAGTTTCAGATATATTCTTTTCTCTAAAGATATGAAGACATTGTCTCTATGGTAAAAATGTTAGATATATACTAACCACAATAGTTTGAAGTATATTTTCTCATAGAAAGAACTCAACACGAGGCAAAGTAAATGACATCAACAACTCAAAGATTATGATTTCACAATACACTACCTCTTGGGGAAGGAAAATAAGGTGGAAGATGTTTTGAACAAAAAGAATCATGGAGTTTTGAACAAGATGACAGTTGAAAAGGATCCTATTTTTATTGATCTAGTAATGATGGATATGGGAATAATCATGGAAGGTGAAACATTAATACTTTTCAAATGGTTTCCAAAAAATCCTTATTGAAATAATCAAAATATCTCAAACCGATGATAAGGAATTTCAATATTATATTAATGTTGTGGATGATGGGAGACTATTTGACTTCGAATATACAGATGGAATTCTAAAATATCAGAAGAGGCTTTGTGTTCTCGATATACCTGATCTAAAAAGGTAATTTTTGGATGATTCCGAAAGCATTAATTTCAATATACACCCTGGTAGCACTACGATGTATAGATATTTGAAGACAATTTTTTTGTAGGACCAAAAGAATAGGGAGATTGTTAATTATGTGTGAAGATGTATGGTTTTTCAATAGGTGAAGGATAGAAGACAACATCCTAGAAGATTAATTAAACCTCTTCCCATACATGAGTGGAAATGAGATGATATTATGATAGACTTTGTCCTGGAGAAACCAATGACTCCTAGAAGGAATGATGCAATGTGGGTCAATTTTTTATCATCTTACCAAATCAGAAAATTTTCATGCTATAAGATAAGATTTACCAATTGAACGTTTAGAAATACTGTATATTAATTATGTTTTAAGACTTCAAGTTTTACCCCTATCGATTGTTTCTGATCGTGATCCCTATTTTACATCAATATTCTAGAATTTTTTTCAGAAATACCAAGATGCTAACCTTTGTTTGAGCACTGTCCACCACCCTCAAACTAATGAAAAATTAAAACAAACAATTAGAGCCTTATAAGACATGATGAGATCTTTCTAACTTATCATTAAAGGTATATGGGATCAGTATTTACCATTGGTAGAATTTTCTTATAACAATATCTTCAATTCAAGTATTCATATGGCACCATATGAAGCATTATGTGGAAAGAGTTGTCGTACACCAACTTGCAGGGATGATGTTGTATAAGGGAAACTCGTAGGCCCAGAACTTGTTGAGGAAAAAACAGAAAAGGTAAAGATTATACAAACCCACATCAAAGAATCTCAATGTAGGCAAAAGAGATATGTCGATAAAAAAAGGAAGGATTTGGAATTTCAAGTAGGAGATCATGTTTTCATGAAGGTATATCCTTGGAAGGGTATTATGTGATTCCATAAGAAGGGTAAATTAAGTCCTAGGTATATCAGACCATTGGAAATTCTTGAATGAATTGGGGTTATAGCTTACCATTTGGAAATGCTGCCAAGTCTCTCAAAATTTCCTGATATGCTCCACTTATCACAGTTGAGAAAATACATGTCAGAACCAATACATGTACTCACCAATGAATAATTAGAATTGGAACCCAATATGTCTTATTATGAATATCCTGTCAAGATTAATGATATTAGAGAACAATTGTTGATAAACTGGATGAATTGTCTGGTAAATTTTCTTTGGAGAAAACATTAAATGGAATAGGAAACATGGGAATCTAAGAAACTTATGACGAAGAACCACCCGAATCATTTTATGTAGTATTATTATAGAAATTTTGGGGACAAAATTATTTGAAGGATGAAATAATGTAACACCCCAAGATTCCATGGTACATTTCTCATTGAATAATATAATAGCTTGTGATGTATGTAACGTCGAGTTCTAGTACACCATGACCAATCAAACTAGCTATTTAAAAAAAATTATCAATAATAATACCCACCTTTTTAATTTCTTTAAATTTTATTTTTTAAATCAGAATTCATTTTTGGATTCAGAATATCAAAATTATCTTAGGGTTAATTTTTTTTATATTTTTGAAAACATTAATTTTCTGATGAATATTGATAAACATTGCATTATTATTTAAAACTGAATTTTTATTTAAATAATTGTTTTAAATTTAAATTTATTTTAATGTATAAATTAATACATAATATCTATACTAATCCAATGGAATTCAATGGAGTAATTTTATAATAATATTAGATATATAAAATTTTATTGAACATTTTATCATCTTTTACCTACCTTCTAGGCACATTTACAAATTTGAATAAAACATAATTTTACCGCTTCTATTAATTGAATTTCAAAAATATGGTATAAATGGTTGTCATTAGTAAGTAAAATTTGATTCAATAGGATGAAAATTATTTTTTTTATGAATAGTAACATTTGAATTTTATTTTCCACGGTTAAAAGTAAATAGGGTAATTAAAATTAAAAATAATATTATAATAATATAAAATTTCCCTATCACATGTCTTAATTATATTGGATTTTTTTATTTCGACCAAAAGCATCCTTATGACAAAAAGATGATCCTTTTTTATTCACTTGGATTAGATTAGGAAATTTATTTTATTTTATTTAAAGATTAGTTAAAAGTATTAAATTTTAATTTCAATATGTAAACATTTTAAATAGAGGGTTATACATGAGATAAATTCAACTATAAGTATTCATTAGAAATATAAAAATATTTTCTACATTATAATGTTCTCTTTATAATTTTTATACATTAAATAATTAAATTTAATTGTGACAAAATGATGATGTAGTAATTACCTTATTAATGAAAGATTAAAATAATTGATATTATAAATAATAAAGTAAATTTAAATTGAAACTTTTGAGGCCATCCCCTAATTTTATAGGTGAATATTACATGTTAAGGACGATTCAATGTATTTTCTCTAATTATTCATGTTGTGATGACTTTAACAAAAACCAAATACTAAATAGTGTCAAATTTGACAAAAATGAATTTTTAAAACAAATACTTTTTTATTAAATTATATATTAGTCCTAAAAATATATGGATTTTCCATATGATTTATATAATTTTAAATATTTCATTAATGAACCAATTTAGTTTCTCTTGAAATTTTATAGTAACTATATTAACCATGTATTATAAACATACAAGAAGACACCGTAAATGTTAAACTATTTAAATAAGGGTTAAGTCTAAAATATAAGGTTAATATGGTAACCTAAACAAGTATAAATCCTATTGGTTGAGATTATTTCGACCCATAACCACCTTATACTATAAATAAATCAATAAGGATCTATTATAAACATCAAATAATTTTATAATAAATTAATATTTCAATCTATTCCTGAAGTGCCCCTCACCTCTCTTATAAAAAGGTACATCCCCTTATCTTAAATTCACACCTCCAAAGTAATTTGAATTATCAGAACCCTTCTCAAATATCCTCCCAACTACTCTATATTACTTTTATATGCCTTACATTGATCATAAAGCCAATCTATAAATCCCTTTTGATCAAATCGAATAGAATCACCTGAAGATGAGGTAATTATTTTATCACCTATTTCAAGGTTCTTTTCTTCTTCCACTTCCTCTTTATTTGTTTTTTCAATACTAAAATATTAACTAAAATACTTTATAAATACTAATATTTTATTATAAATATTTTAAAACCATATTAATTATTCTATCCATCGTATTAATGACAAAGTCACCATACGTTTGTAGGTACTGATTACAGTCTCCACGTCGTGGTGTAGTTTGTCATTCAACACTTCATTATTTGGGTGGGTACAATAATGAGTATAATTGATGTAAATAATAAATATAACATGTTAATGATTCTGTATGTATAATATATCATCAAATTACATACTATTTCACCATCAATATAATGATATTGTCGATCATGCATACATATGTCTTACATTCTCCACGACGTGATGAGATTTACTTCCCCATCATAAAAATTCAAGAATAATTTTCATTTGAAGATAAAAAAATAATTTTTAACAACATAATATAATTCTATAAATGGATCAAATACATATTATCTATTAGAAACATGACTTATGTAACAAAACATAAAATGGAAAATGAATCAATTTAAACCCGAAACAATGATAATGCAGAAATATTATTAACAAAGCAATATTATACGATCATATGTGACATCATATTTATTTATGTTGTTATTGTATAATTTAATAACAATTATTTAACCATTATACTGGAGTTTAAACTACCCTCAACTAAGGGAAAGTACAATGTATGTGTTAATTTCTCAATATCATTATTATCAAAAAAAATTATGTATAAGTATTTTCTAGGACATATTTATCATCCATGTACATGTTTCATAAAAATGGTTTCAAAAAAGAATTATCTATGGTTTTATAGAAGGGAATATTTAACTTGATCATCATTTTAATGGTTTTAATGATTTATTTTTCTAAATCTATTTAATTAATATCTATTTTTTCAAAATTCATTATTGGGGTTGATTTATTATAATACAATATTCGATATTGTTTTGAATGACTATTGATATGATTGAGTGTGGATGTGATATTTTTATATCATTTATGGTTTATGGTTAAAGTATTGACATTTAATATTCTAGTTTTAATACAAATGGTTACGTTATGTTTCACTCTTTTAATACAATGAATGCATTGGACATAGTAAGTAATGGGTGGGGCCCGCTATAGCCCCTCGATACATTAATAGGTCTCACGAGACAAACTAGTGTCCTCAAAAACTGCCTTGGTAATATTTTTATTTATAATCTTTGAATATGGAATTGACCGTGTGGTTATGATGTCTGGTATTGTGCATTCCATCATTATGAGTTTATCTGTTGATATTACATGTGATTATTCGACAAGTAGAATATTGACGTGAAACGTAAATGGAATTATCTGATTTATCTTTTCTATACTATGATGAAGTTTATGTTTAAAAGGCTTGTGTTTTTGTCTTATACATTTCCTTAAGAGCATATGATTATTTATGAAAGTTACTGGTATATTGTTATCCATTTTAAGCATATGAGGTCACTCTTTTTTTATGTTTCATTTTTCCCAGGATGCGAAAATTTATATTATGACTAACCTGCCGGAATAGGATAAGGGTTATGAGTGTGTTCAAAGGAGACACAATATTAATTTTTCATTTCATAATGTAATGTAAATCTTCTGAATGTATCTAGTAATTCCAAGGATAATAAACTAATCGGTATTTTGGGACTTGATCTCTTGCAATCATGCCAATGTTATGTAATAATTCACCAACACTGGGTAACAGGGGATGGGGCATTATAGAAACCGAAAAAATGAGGTCAAATAGATATTAAGAAACATGAAATTGTACATTTAGTTCCAAAAGTATCATTCAAAACCTAAATCCATTTCATGGAGTGAATTATACATAAGGTGTGATTCCAATTTAGGTCCAAAAAAAATTTCTATTTTGAATGTTGAGATATTTTTCATGATTTGGTACAATGATGGGATTTTTTATGGAATAATAATTTTTTTCAGATGGAACAACATTTATCACCCAGGAATGACTTAGGTCACATTTATTTCTATGTTGATTACAAATTAAATTAAACCCAATAACCCCTAAATATATATAAATAGAAGGATTATGTTATTCTTCCCAGTATAAATATGATTTCCAATGCATCATGTGAGAATCAAAGTAGTTTAGGTTCCTCCCTAGTTTTCTCTCTATTTTCTTTAATTCATTTATCTGCATTCTCACTTCTCCCAAAATCAATCATTATTAGAATGAGGGGGTAATTCCCGACTTATTCTAGGGTAATATTAATAATGGGGGGAGTTTTTTTCTTTTTATCTATATTTTAAGAATTCATTTGGATGTAGATATTTATAATTAAATTTATAATATATTTCAATTTCTTATATTTCAGACAATTGATTTTTTATTCTGAAAAGTGAATTTCATAAATTTTAATGTAGTTTCCTTAAACTATAACATTACCATTAGATAATATAGGCCAAATATGATTAATTATGATATTAGGATAAACATAATACATTAAAACCCGAATTACTAGACAATGGGAAATAGTGATTTTTTACTAGGGAGGGGATTCAAAGAGATTTTCATCCTCCTCCTCATCACCCAGAAAATAACCACGAATTTTTCAAATAAATTTCTAAATCCAATTTTACCCAAAAAATATAATTATATAACCCCAACGCACCTTCCACTATTTATTTCCAAAACCAAAAACATGTTATTTTTCTTATCTCTATTTCCATCAAACATTCTTCAAAGTCATGAATTATTTCCTTCTACTTCATACAAATCAAATCAAATAGATTTTTTTTTCTTTATAAGAAACCTAAAATAACTAATTCCACCATCTAATGTTTTTATCCTAAACACATCATTTTTAATTTTTAAATAAATAGTCACACTTATCTATGTTTTATAAATTTTTAATTTTGGATTTCTTCTTAGGGAATGAACTATACCCCATGTGTGATCAGTGTTTTGTAAAATTCCATGTTCTTTTACCCCCCAACATACCCATTAATATGGAATATTGAGATCCACATATACTGTATCTCATTATGGTATTCACTGAGAGACATTACTTTCTATCCTTACTCAAAATTTACCCCTAACTATTTTCCACATCACTATTTCACAATGAACAAACATCTAGGAAAAATACCCTCTAAAATGTCTAGATAATAATTTTAACCCATAGTGTTACACTATAATACCAAACAATAAACCCTAAAACTAATCCCAAAACATCCAATACCCAAATGACCTACCCCATTCTCATCCTCATTTCAGACTTCAAAATAGGATTCAAAAAACCGCTAACATGACATTATAACCACCTGAATAGATAGAGAAAATTTATACCTTTGATAACACCTTTTAAATCATATATAACACCTATGTGTCATAGTAAAACATCAAGTTAATGGATTTTAAATGAAAAATTCTTTATTGCATAAAACTTTTAAAAAATTATTGTCTTTGATAATTTCGAACAACATTTAGAAGAAGAGAAAGGGGTACGAATAGTCATGTCACATGATAACTCACAAGGATTTCTCAAAAAAAAGTAGAAAAAAATTGAACAAAAAGATAATGTGTCCAAGATGGATAGTATAAAGAAAATGAAGATAATTAGTCCCACATATCATAAAAATTTTAAATTCAACATGTAAAAATGTAATAAAATAGAAATCATGGAAACAACATGGGGGAGTGGGTGTGCATTAGTGGGTCCCTCTGAAATGTTTTATCCTCCAGTCCAGTGTATAACTAAGTGACAAGAACCAAATTAATTAGACGATCATGAAAAATATTATCCAGAAAGTCTTGAATATTTATAAGATTATCATTAATGGTCACAAATCTTTATCATACATTTCATCTTAATAGATTATATATGAATATAATGAATATAATAATGAGTTATTGACACATGGAAGGAAACATAAATATTGATCATCATATGAGGTAGTGTTAATTGACCCACTATATATCTAGCCCACTCCCACACCATCATACGAATATATAACCTATTAAAAATATTATTACCTTTATAAAAGCTTCACTTCCCCTGATAAAGATACACCTTGATGATCATGTGATCTCTAATATTGAACTCTGAGGACATATTTCTTTCATCAGTAAGGGGAATTTAAAAATCTTCTCCCATTTATTCTCTCATGTATCTCCAAAATAATATCTATATTACACTAGACAAATTCAGGTATATTAATAAATAAATCTCAGACCTTGGACCAATAAAACTAAGATACAAAAAATTTATGCATTTAATGCCTTAAATGGTGATATATAAATACATAATTGATAACTATTTTTGTAATTGAACAATATCAAGAGAATATTTCACACCAATGAACCTACAAAATAAAAAATACATAGGAATAATATATTCTATAAAATATTTATAGTCCACTTTGTATTGTCATTAATAAGCATATTAAAAATTGTTTTACAATATTATTCTGAGATAAAATAAAACTGTCGACCTATATATGATAAGAAGGAAAAAAGGATCACAATATACGATTATCATCTATTAAACCCCATATAGCCTCATTATCACCTCCAGATACTGGAATAAAAAAACCTATACTTTTCCTAACTACATAATTAAAGAAATGTGAAAAAATGAACCATCTGATTGTCTATGATAATAAACATTAAATTATAACCACCTAGAGATCTGGTCATGATTGTGATGAGTTCCATGGAAATATACACTAACATAAACATGAAAATTTCAATGACTTAGAGGAGGCCACAAGGAATAATTTTCTTATTCTTAACCTTTTGGAAGACAAATCATATATGGAAAACTCTACAACTGAATACAACAAACCTTCCCAACAAAACCGGAATCTTAGATAATGATAAATTAATAAATCATTAATAAACCACTAAGGGATAACTTTGAACCATTTTAGGAACCACCCCATACCTCACAAATTTTAAAAAATATTTCCCATGAATAACATTTAAGTATATCTATATTCTGACCATCAATAAGGAGTGTTCTAAAAACAAATGGATCACACCAAAAAACTACCTCATGGACCCAATATTTGGATTCCTCCACCAGCTATTTTAATAAATAATATATGTTCATTTAATAAATATGAACTCTAACAAGGATAGATCCCACAACAAGGTTCAATAGAATGTAATCTTCCATCACTCTATAAATGTCTCTTGACTATACAAATAACCACAAACTGAATTCTTACACAAGGGATCAACCAAAAAAAATCTTGTTATTATATGTAATGGAAATATAAATGTCATTTCCTTTCAAGAACACTTTCCACCATCACTTGATTTAATTCATGTTTCTCTATAATAAAAAATAATTTAGGATTTTGTAGCCTCAATGTATCATAAAACATTCAATAATCTAATAGTTCCAAGATAATGTCAATGAAAGAAGGACTATAAAAAGATCAAGATCATGGATTGTGTAGTTTAATTCATAATGAAGTAACATCCAAGACCCCAAATAGATAAATCCCCACGAACATATAAACATTAAACCTTAACCATGACATAAATCATATGATTTAACATCAAATACAATTACCTCCAATTATAATATAGAGAGCTAGTGACATTGGAATATTCTTCTTAAAATGGACAAAAATATCATATCCCTCATCGGTAAACATGAATTATTTCTAATATAATTTCTAATAAAAAATTATATATGTTTTGAAATATGGGGGAATTATTGAATGGAAAACCTTCAATAGCAGCTATAACCATGGAATATCTGATCATATTTAAAAAATATTTGGGACGACCAAAGAAATAAATATCATGATCATCAAATGATCTATGGAAACAAAATTATGAGGTACTAAATACCTTATGAAATGGAACTTATTATAGACGAACTCTTACATTGATATATTTTGGAAAAACTTATAAAAATGAATATTTATCAAAATTTATTGTACATGTTACGTGTTATCCTCTTATATATCATATTCCACCAGTATTTCACCATTAAAGACCATATTAAAATGGTGTATAAACTAATGGGGCACTACATTCATCTTCCCAATGAGCACTTCAGAAAAATTAATTTTACTGAAAATAGTATCAATGAATTTTTAATTACTATAATCAAATATTAATGTAGACTTTGTAAAATAATCATCCTTCACCTATATAGGATGGTACCTATAAAACATGTTGATAATCAAGATCCGTCTTCCTCTGATCAATTTATTGAATAAATCCTTAATCCAGTGAATGTATAAGGGTTCCTCACAATCCCAAAATTGTAATTACTATAATGGAAACACAACCACATACTTCCATATATATATATATTCATAATAAATAGAATATGACCTTCTCATGGTGATACCCCAAACCACATGAATACTTTTTATATGACATCGTCAATTTGAATCTGCTGATCCCATTAAATAGAAGGGATAATCCATTATTGTGTAATCATCTTTATAGATACATCTGAATGTAACTCTATCTTAAAATAAATATCCCATTATTGTGGTAGAATCAAAACCACCTCATGAAAAAAAAATTAATGATCTTAGAAACTATACCAACCCTGCTATTTATTAAACACTGAAACATGATTTTTTACATTAACATTATCTTAATAGAAATATGAGTATCAATAAATATAGTTCCTCAAGAAAATTAGGAACATTAAATGAAAACATAGAACATAAAACAAAACATAATTATTGAAAAGTTCTTTTACATGACCAAAACATTCCTTCGTACTTATCATTGCATGGGATAACCAGAGGACAATAATAAGAAAAGGGTGTGGTATAAAGCCCAATAATAGAGTAAAAATCATAACATGGAGAATACAATAAATTTTATCCAATAGGAATGTCAATAGAGCATAATAGAAACATAAACATAAAGTCCTGAAATATCATGTTCATCATAACATGGAAATATTACAACATCATTTAACATGATATTATCATGAGCCAAGGATCATTTTGCATAGAGCATGAGTAAAAAATCATCTCACATAAATTATCATTATTAAACCCTAATTATACTTGAATTAGAATTATAAAACCCTCATTACACTTGGTGTATCATGATACTATTATTTAACCAATGCATTGTAGCACTATAAGGGAACACCCTTTATAAACATTTCATTTCATGCAGAAGTGTTCCACATGGATCATACAACATTGATTCGTTAAGCATAATAATTTATTCCATTAATAAGTGGTGTGTAATAAATAAATGTAAGTAATCAATTAATCGGTACATGTTCATAAAGTTGAATACCCATGATAGTGAAGTAGGAATGGTATTCACTTACACGATGATTTTGGCATTGGAAATTTTGGTGTAACTTTTGCAACATAACGACCTCAACTAAAAATCATAAAATGGGTTGATGAGAGATAAAGGGGTATCACATAATTTATACATGATATTTACAGTAAGGGGTAATGGAACAAAATATCCCAACAACTGTAATGGAATTTAGATGCATAGTATAAATTAATTTCTTGAATGTAAATGAGGAGAGAGAAATTCCTTACGGAATTTCGGCATGGTAACAGGTGTACATGGGAGGAATTAATGAGAGATAAAAAGGTATATCATCATTAAAACATAATTAGAGATGTATGGGGGAGGTGAGAAATGATACCTCAATATTTGTAATTTAATATAAAAGGGAATAACAACATAAAGTGACTTAGACAAAAATGGGACAGGAAGAAATTTCTTACTTGAAAGTGTGATCCCAACGGCTAGGGAGAGGCTTGAGAGGAGATTATTAGAAGATTGGGGAGAATTGGGAGGATTATAGAGAGATTAGGGAAGATTTGTTTCTAAAATTAAAGCTTTTGAGTGAATAAGAATGGAAGATTGTGTGGGTTTGTATAGGAAAGGAGAGGAAATTATTTATTATTTAGGTTTTGGAAACCACACATTTAACTAATCAAAATCACAAACCAACCAATGGTTTTTTCACATGGTTATTGAAAAGGTGGAGTTCAAGACATTATTTTATAAGTAAAATTTCCAAAAATATTAGAATATTAGGATTTATTATGCGGAGTTGGGTCACACATTCAAGGAAATCATTTTAAAATGTTAAAATGTTTTATAACTCTTGGAGGGTACACTAAGGCTTTGTAAAATGAACCAAAGAAACCTAAATTAACATTATTTTAAAGATAAAACATATATTTTCTGAAAATATCATTTATATTATTTTATTACATTACTATTAATATATTATGATGTCATAAAACACATTATATATTTAAACAATATTTAATTTTTAACCCAACAATTTGGTTGTCTCAGAAAATTATGAAAAATTCACCATTGGATAATTTTGACATCCTGATTCAAAAAATAATATTAATTTTATCTAAATAATTTTCTATATTATTGTATATTTACTTTTAACATAAAAACAAACATTTTTCGAAAATTCATTAGTTTTGACAAAAACAACTTTCAAACATTAACAAAAATTACAATTGTATTGATAAAAATTTTACGATCAATTATATTTAAAAATAATAATTTAGTAACAATATTTTAATAAAATATTATTAAATTTTAAAACCCATTAATTAATCAAAATAGATTTCTTAATTGAATATTAACTCAAAATACTATTTGTGCTTTAAAAATTATTTTCAAATTAAAAATAATAAAAGGAATGTATATTATTTATTCTATACCAAAATAATTCACATAATCATAGTGATGGGGTATTATTATATAAACCCTTATAACACCTGAATATGACCTAAGGGTAAGGTGTGTGATGGTGACAGTCGCTTGGTGTGGCTCATATAACATCTCTCAAGTGGTAATCTCTATTAACATCCACTTATCCCTTTGTTGATTCTATTCAAGCTTAGCGTGTTGATGTTTGGCTAGGGATTAGTTAAGAGTGAAGCCCAGTGACTCTATCTCCTTTAAGATCTCCCACAAATGGTCTTCAAATGGAGAAATTCTTTTGGATGTGGCCATCACTTCTTTTGTATGAGTTAATTGGATTTGTTAAATCCCTATATTCATATTAATCATGTGATCACTATTCAACGACTATATTATCAATGGTAACAATTATTAAGGATATTTTAAAATCCAAAAACATAAACACAAGGATGTTCATAGGTTTTATATGACCATTTTACATAATATTAAATTTAATTAGATTAAGGGTAATTTTATTAAAAAAAGTTTGGGTAGTTATAATCTTCCCCCTTATGAAAATTCACCCTCAAAATTTTCTTTTCCAACACTAAAACAAATAAGGGTCCTTTTTCATTATTTCATTTATAAGGCCTTCATTATTTCTAGTTGCGATTTCCTTCCTAGATAAAGGGTTCATGCATCCTGATGGTACCTCTGTATTCTTTCAAAACATATACTTCATTTTCCCAAAAACTATTCATCCATCCTAGATTATATTGATGGAATCATCGATACATCATAAAAAATGTATTTTCTATATATAATTTTGAGACATCATTTAGAACATGTTTTTTGTAAAAAAATTCTTACTTATTAATCTTCAAATATTTAAATATAGGTTTTTGGTTAATTATTATTTTATATCCGAAAATATAAAAATATATAATTTGATAAATTTAGGATTCTCAGTGGTCTCCCTCTTATGCAGCATCTAGAAAATCATTTAGTGCATCATAAGTTTGAGATAATGTGATGATTTTAAAAAGAACCTGATGGTACATCCCATGCTTACCATGGTAAGATAGTTGAGATTGTATGATTTTCCAATATAAAATAATTGATTGTTGAATAAATCATGCAATGTTAGAGGTTTTGGATGCCTCAAAAAGTTGTTTTCATGTAACTTGGACATTTGAAAAAAGTTCAAAGTCATTTGTGCATGACTTCTAGATAATCATTACAAGTAGTTCTTCCAGAAGAAAGAGAAGAGTTGTTCATGATCTTCCTCCAATGTTTCAACTTTGAAAAAGAAACTACAATTATGAGGTTTAAATACATATCTAATAATAATTTAAAAAAGAAAACATTGGATATAGAGGGATAAACCTTTACAGTATATCCCAACTTATGATACCCAAAGATTCAATATATTTTATTCATAATCTATTTAATAACATATATCGTATGTGATTTTTCCCATTATTAATAGTTCATTATAAGCTTATGAATTTAACAAATCATATCCATAAAGAGTTTCACAACCAAGAGTGAACCAAATCCCATTATCATGCACTAGTTCCCATTCGAGTCTTGCTCAAAGCCGAGTTTTCTGGTTTTTCCCCTAGATAAATTTGTGCCAAAACTGCCTCTATTTGTTAATATCCCAATAGATATATTTTTTCTTGATAAACCACTTACTCTATAATCACCATAATTTAGGAATTTTTTTGTTATACTTAGTCTTTCCCCTATGAATTTAACTAGTTTTTTCTAATCCTAATCCAAAAAATAACTAAACCTATCCTCTGATGCCAACTATAACAACCCTTCAATTTTTTACACACTTAAAGATGCTTTATTACATAAAATTTCACTTAATAAAATTTTGAGTATTGATAGGTCTAGTGCCTTGGTAAAATTAGGAACATTACATGAAAACATATAACATAAAACACCACATCTTTATGGAAAAATTATTTAACATTACCATGACATTACTTCATATTTAACATTTCATGGGATAACCTGAGGACATGCATAAGAAAAAGGTGCCCTAAAAAATCCAATATGAGAGTAAATAGGTAATAACACGAATTATATTGTACATTTTAGGAAATAGTCATATTAATGGATTATAAGAAAAACATGATAAAAAAACATGATATAGCATTATTATCATAACTTGGAAATGTGGCAACAACAATTAGCATGATATTAGAATGATCCATGGCTCGTTGCACATTTAGCATGAGTAAAACCTCATTGAACATAAATTATAATGAGTAAACCCTCATAGTACATGGATTATAATTATACTATTCTTTACCCAATGCATTGGAGCACTATTAGGGTGCACCCTTTATAAACATTTAATTTCATGCATAAGTGGTCCACATGGATCATACAACATGGATTTATTAAAAATCATAATTTATTCCATGAATATGATATGTGGAATACATAAATTTATGTCCTAAATAAACAAGTTCGTGTGTACAAATTTGAATACCCTTGATAGAGAAATGAGTATGTTATTCACACACAAGATGATTTTGGCATTGGAAATTTTGGGGTTACTTCATCAGTATAACGATGGTAAATATAAATCAAAAAATGGGTTCATGAGAGAGGAAAGGGTATCTAATAATTTATACATGGAATGGAAAGTAAGGGGTCATGGAATATAATATCCCAACATATTTAATGGAATTTAGATGCATGATATATAATAATTGCTTGAATGTAAATGAGGAGTGAGAAAATATTTATAGAATTTCGGCATGGTAACACGTGTACATGTGAGGGATTAATGAGATAAAAGAGGTCTCTCATCATTAAAACATTATTAGGTAAGTATAGGGGAGGTAATAAATCATACTCCAAAATTTTAAATTGAAAATAAAATAGAATAACAACATAAAGAAACTTTGACAAAAATTATAAAGGAAAAAATCCCTTACATGGATGTGTGATCCCAAAGGATTATGAGAGGCTTGAGAGGGGATTCATGGGAGCCTGGGGTGCCTTGGGAGGATTATGGGGAGATTAGGTGAATGTTTTTTCATTCTAAAAAGGGTTTTAGAGAATAGGAATGTGATATTGAGTGGGTTTATAAAGGAAAGGAGAGAGAATTATTTATTATTTAGGTTTTTCACACCACAAATTAAACTAATCAAAACCACAAACCATCACATTGTTTTTTCCTCTAGTGTTTTCCAAAGTGGATTGTAAAAAATTATTTTATAATTACAAAGGCCTAAATTATTTAAATATTAGTCTTTGTTATGTGAAGGTGAGTCACACTCTCAATGAATTCATTTTAAAATGTTAAAACGATTTATAAGTCTAGGAGGGTCTACTAAGACTTTGTAAAATAAATAAAACAAACCTAAATTCACTTTATATTTATAGTAGAACATATATTGGCCGAAAATCCTATTTATAGTATTTCATTACATCACTATTAGGTCATTATTATTTCATTGACAAATTATATATTTAAATGGTATTTAATTTTTACCCAAAAATTCAATTATCTCAGAAAACTATTAAAAAATAACCGTTGGATTATTTCAACATCCTGAATCCAAAAAAATATTCATTTCATATAAATAATTTTCTAAATATGTTATTTTTTTACTTTTAAAATAAAAAAACCCACATGTATCGAAAATTCATGGGTTTTGACAAAAACATATTTCAAACCATAAAAAAATTACAATTGTATTCATAGAAATTATACAATCATTTATATTTAATAAAAATTATATTTGTAATAATATTTTATTAAATTATTAATTAATTTAAAAATCCATTAATTCATCAAAATATAATTCTAAATTTAATATTAACGAAAAAACTATTTATGCATTAAAAACTATTTACAAATTAAAAATAGTAAAATGAATATATATTCTGTATTCTATACATAAATAATTCACATAATCATGGTTCTAGGGTCTTGTTATATAACCCCTTTTAACACCCACATATGAACTATTGGTAAGTTCTGGAATTGTGATAGACTCTTGGGGTGGCTCAGATAACACCACTTGGGTGGTAATATCTATTAACTTCCACATCTCCCATATGAGATTGTGTTTATGATTAATGTGTTGAAGCTCTTCTGGTGCTTGGTCAGGAGCGAAGCCCAGTGGCGCTACCTCCTTTCCGAGCTCTAACAAATAAGCTTCATATGGAGAAATTCTACTAGATGAGGTCATCACTTCCTTTATCTATGTAAATTGGATTTATTAAATCCCTATATTTATACTAACCATGTGGTCACTATTCAAAGATAATATTAGAAATGGTAGTAATTATTAATAGTATTTTAAAATCCAAAAATATAAAACCAAAAAAGTGAATATGATTTATATAACCATTTTATAAAATAATACATTTAATTATATCAAGAGGAATTTCTTTAATAAATTTTTGGGTCGTTAAAGAAACCCTAGGTAACACCACTAGATAGTCTTCCAATTAACTTAGTATCAACATTATCAGTTCCCATGTTTTTAACTGGGACAAAAAAAATTTTAATTGGGTTCAAATTTTCATTTAATGGAATAGATGAATCGTGAAATATACATGAAAATGTTGTTTTGAGAGTTTCAACATATAAAAATATTAGTATGGTTGTGGTTTAAGGATTAAGAGGTATCTGGATATTTAGATGAGTTTCAATAGATTCTTTCCAAAAATTCTCATTTTACAGAAATGAAGGATGGGGTACATGGTAAGTTTCATACCACGAAACTCTCTAGGTGAATTTTTAATTCCCTAAATAGGATGTAACACAGTTCTATACACCATACAACCTAGTCTATTATACAATGAGATATTTTTATAATTAATTTTAGATAAGAATGCACAGTATGTACATAGTGTGTCAAACCATGTACCTAAATGTGAAAATGATATCCTATTGGACAGTATACCTGCATGGGCTATACACTATTTACCAAACCATGTTTGTAGTACCCCCGATTTCTGGTATGTAACCCTTTATTGTTTATTTTAATTGTTTTATAGTGAAGGGTGATGATTGGGATAGTCATGAGAACATTAAATGAAGTCTTGAGGCAAAGGGGAAGTCGCACGGATGGTGCACAGTTTGCCTAAACTGTGCGGTAAAACCATGCGTACTTGGTCTTGGAGGTAGTAGATTCTACATAGGTAGTACACTGTTTGTCTAACTGTGTAGCAACACCATGCATGGAGTGTCTACTGAGGCAGTGGCTAACGCACGGTTAGTGCATGGTTTGTCTAACCGTGCGGGCAAATAGTGCATCCACTTAAATGAGATCCTATAAAGGTGGATCTCACGCGTTTTTGCCTCTATGTGGCTATTTTTCCCTCCTATGTGGTCCTAAATCGGGATTTTACATCTATGAAGGTCATGGAGGGTTCTCCCATCATTCTAGAGGTGATTCTAAGGCTTCTCTTGGCGAATCGAAGCCGATTTCTGGAGGTATGTGATCATTCTTCTTCGTTCTTGATCAGTTTCTTAGATCTACTTAGATATACTTCTCCTGTTCTATCAGTTTCATAGATCTATTCCTGTAATGGGTAGATCTATGTGTTTGGATGCCAAATATGATGAGATTTTTTCTAGATGTTTCTAGGAGAAGAGATCTAAGGTGGGTTTTTTCAAAATCGACCCGGGTTTCTTGAGAATTATTCGACCGTTGTGGTTTTCATCAAAAACTTTGAGGTAGGTGGCATCCCACACTACTACACTTATTACAATTGATTGGATTAGTTTCAAATTGGTTTGTTTGAATGTATTTGATTGTGAAAAGAATGGAATAAATCTTCTTTAGTTATGATTTAAGGTTTTGTTGAAATTGTGAAATCATGGTGAATTGTTGTGCAATGTGATTTGGATTCTTGAATTTAAAATGTTGATTTTAAATAATGGATTTTCTGAAATTGTAAATGGTTTGATGAAAAGTGGGTTTTCAGTAAAAATGGTATTTTATTGAAATGGTTTGAGATTAAAATGACTTTGATGGAATTGGTTGTCAATAAAAAGGGAGTTTTATTGAAATGGTTTGGAATTGAAATGGTTTGGTATTGAAATGGTTTTGATGGAAATGGTTTTCAATAAAAATTTGTTTTTATTGAAAGGGAGTTTTGGCATGATTTATGGGTAGATGTGGTGTGCGTTCATATTTAATTCATGACGGACAATGGTTAGGAGTCTCCACCATGAGTGTTGGGATGGATTCGGGTTAGGGCTCTCCACCGTCAAACATTCATATTTCATTCGGGGTGGATAAGGGTTAGGGGTCTCCCCCATCAGTGATAGGATGGATAATGTTTAGGGATCTCCCCCATCAAACATTCATGTGCACTTGGGTGGGATAAGATTAAGAAGTCTCCCGCATCATGGTTTGGAAGGATAAGGGTTAGGGCTTCTCCCCTCTTCCAGGTAGCATGCATGGTTGGTTGCATGAGTTTGTGAAATTGTTGGGTATGCCAAAAAGGAATGTTTGTGATATGGTTCTTAATGTTTTTTGGTTATTTTTCTGGAAACATAACTTGCTAGAAAATTGGTTTCAATTTCTCTTGGAATGCCTTTGGTTATGAATGGTTTTAGAAACTTGCTTATATTTTATTATAAACTACTTTTTAGAAAATGTTATATATTAAAAGTTTTTATATAAATGTGGCTAACTCTTCATTCCTAGTGGAATGAGTAGGGAATTCATTGTGGAAAACCTACTATGTTTTATACTCATCCCTGCTTTGGCACATTGGTTCTTTTGCAGGTGTCGTATTCCGAGACACATGTAAAGGTAAAGCATATTATTTCTAGTGGCTTGTGGTGATGTGTGGGAGATGTTGGGGAGCTTGGAGCTTGTGGATCATGGAGTTGTAGTGTCATTTTGGAGTCTTGAGTTATTCATCCGCTGTGTACTTTGATTCTTAGTTTGGTCTTCCACTATTGTGTACTTCGATGTAGTTTGATATAATGAAGCTATTTAGTGGTAATTATTTTGTTCATTCATCATATAGTGAATGTATGGTTATGTTTGGTTGGTTTATGGATTATTTTTTAAAGATTATATCTTCCCTGACTTTTACTTGAAACCATTCATCATTTTTTTCTATCCTTTGGCACCTTGGGTATGTCACTTAAGGCCTAGTAATGACTCGTTGTACTCTCAAGCCAATGAGAATTGGAGGGTCATTACAAATGGTATTAGCTTGTTCAGTCCTCGCCTAACAAGTGGTCATTGATGTTCTTGGTCTTGGAGTCTAACTTCATTCTTCTCTATTCTTAGGAAAATCATAGATAGAATTAGGATTGTCAGAACATGAAATGTATAACATAAAAGGACGTAGCTAACACATTTATGATGAACAAAAAGTTACTCGGGTGTTGGGTACATACGTGTTTTGGATACACTTCTAGAATGTTGGAAATCACATATTCATAATTTTATCCAATGAAATGATAATGACATGCATTATAATGGAATGACTTTCCACCAGGATTTCATATCTCATTGTGAAGAATGATTTATGATTTTGAGAAAGGTGCGAATTTTTTAAAAATGCAGAAATTGTTTTCAATTATATGATTATGAAAACAGTAGATTTGGTGTATTTTGAAAATGAGTTGATTTTCAAAAGTCATGAGGAATGTTTTCAAAATTGGTTGAACATGGGAAAACAGATGTTTTGGAAAAAAAATTTGTGATAGTTGATGTGATATAATTTGAAATGCTAAGCCATCAGTTTCTATAGAGTGAGATTGACGGGGTTTGTTGTTGGTTTAGAAAATGGCACTGGGTAGGCATCGTAGAGACCAACCGGAGGTGTCCGATGAGAACATGGTTTCACCTGAGGCCCATATGAACCAACAGTCAGCACACATCATATTGAAGTCATTCTAAGCTGTGGGAAGGGTGAATAGAGTGGAAGAGCCAAGGCATGCTTTCTATGCAGCTCAATTTTAAAAGAAGGATCCACCCATCTTTAGGGGTGATTCGGACTCGAAATGGGCAGAGGCGTGACTTTCTAGAATGAACAAAATTTACAAATTATTGGGGACGCAGGTAGAGATGAATGTAAATCTAGCAACGTATAAGCTATAGGATCTTCCTCTTTAGTGGTGGGAGTTTCTATTCCAATATGGAATGGACCAGGGTATGATGTGCGAAGGCTTTGAGGAATAGTTTAATAAACAATTATACCCACATACGTTCAGAATTCAGCGCATAATTAATTTCTTCATTCTGAAGCAAGACCATATGTCTATGACATATTATACAACTATATTTATGAGCATAGTGCGGTTTGCACCCGAGGATGCGGGTAGCACACTGTTGAAGGAAAGGATCTTTAAAGCGGGGTTAAGGCAAGATATCTGCTCCAAAATAGTAGTGTTGTGTATCTGTGATCACACAGAGATGATGAATCAAGAATCGGTGGCTTAGTGGGATATTTTGGGAGCATTGGGTAGAGGAAGCATGGTGGTACCCATGGGTAATAGTGGGATCTTTGGTTTTTGAATTTTCAAACTCTTCTTGGTGAAATAATATTTCAAGACTTTGTGTGTAGAGAATGTACTATAACAGTTGATGGAGCTGAGTTAAAATGGGACTTCTCAATGATGGACATCGATGTCTATGATATAATTTTGGGTATGTATTGGTTTACAATGTTTAAGTCTCACATTGACTATTATAGGAGAATGGTTAGTTTCACGACTGAGGATGACATCAACCATCTATTTAGAGGAGAGAGGATGGTAAAGAAAGGTGCAAAGACCTTGTTAGAACCAATGGTGGGAATGATCTCTTACAAACTGAAAGAGTTGACTTTGGAATCAATGGAAGAGCTTGAGGAAAATATTATTCCAACTATTGTGGATCAATTTCCAGAAGGCCTCCCCAATAACTTCTCATGGTTACCACCTCTAAGGGAAGTAGAGTTTACAATTGATCTCCTTCTAGGGACCAGTCTTATTTCCCTTCCTTCTTATAGGATGGAACCAACAGAGTTACTGGAATTGAATGTATAGTTAGAGGAGCTGGAAAGTAAGGGTTTTATTCGACCAAGTACTTCTCCATGGGCAGCACCAGTGTTGTTTGTAAAGAAGGTAGATGGAACTATTCGAATGTGTGTTGATTATCGTAAGCATAACCAATTTGCGATAAAGTATAAATATCCACTTCCATGCATTGATGATCTATTTGATCAATTAAGGGGAGCTCAGTGGTTCTCCAAGATTGACTTGTGATCAGGATATCACCAATTGCGAGTTCTGAAGTATGACATTCCAAATACAGCTTGAAGAAGTTGATATGGCCAATACGAATTTGCAGTCATGCCTTTCGGTCTAACGAATGCACAAGCAGTCTTCATGGATTTGATGAAACAAATATTTTAGTGATATCTGGATTCTTTTTTTTTTGTTTTCATGGAATATATTTTGGTATATTCAAAAACAAGGGCTAATCATGAGGTGTACCTGGAAATAGTGTTACAAATCTTGAGAGATTATCGTTTGTATGAGAAATTATCAAAGTGTGTTTTTTGGTTATGGAAAGTACGTTTCCTTGGCCATGTCATTTATGAGAAAGGCATTTTTGTTGATCCTGAAAAGATAGAAGCCATTATCTCTTGGCAACCACCGAAGAATGTTTTGGATAAACACATTTTTCTTGGATTAGCTAGTTATTACTAATGATTTGTGCATGATTTCTCATGAAAAGATTCAGCAATGACAGCTCTGACTAAGAAGAATTCTATCATTCAATGGATGGAATAATGTCATAAATCCTTTTAGGTTCTGAATGTTTGGCTTACATCAGCACCTATCTTGATCTTTCTAGAATCAAGATAGGGGTATGTGGTGTATTGTGATGCTTTAGGATTAGGGTTGGGTTGTGTTCTCATGAAAAGTGATCATGTGGTTGCTAATGGTTGAAGGCAGTTGAGGGTGCACGAGAAAAATTACCCAACACAAGATTTGGAGTTAGGTGCAGTTGTCCATGCTTTGAAAAAAATGAGACATTATCTCTTTTGGGAGAAATTTACTGTGTTTACAGATCACAAAATCTTGAAACACATTTTCTCACAGCGAGATTTTAATCACAGGAAAAGGAGATAGATGGAGTATCTCCAGATGTTTGACATTGAATTTATGTACACACAAGGAAAAGGGAATTTGGTGGTGGATGCATTGAGTAGAATGTCATATGCTCAGTTGGAAAAATAAGCTTCAAATTAATGGTAGTTGATGTCGGTCTTAGCCGACATGTGTGTGGAATGTGAAGACCGAGGTAATTTTTAATTTTTCTTTTCAGCTACACCTGTTCCTGATTTAGTAAAGATGATCAAAGAAGCAAAAACATATGATGCAGAATGTATGGTAGTAAGTTCAATACTCAATGGTGGGGAGACCATTGATGGCAAGAAACTTGATGGGGGTTCATTTTTGTGTTTTAGAGATCAGATGATTGTACCTATGGTTTTTCAGGAACAACTCCTTCATTCTTACAACCATTCAATATGGGTTGTATATCTAGGTACATAGAAGTTGTATAAGTCATTGAAGGCATAGTTTTGGTGGAGCGGCATGAAAAGGAATCTGGCCGAGTTCATCTAAAAGTGCTTAAATTTTCACCAGGTTAAAGGAGAGCATCATAGACTAGCTGGTATGTTACAATAATTACCTATCCCAGTGTGGAAATGGGATCAGATAGCAATGTATTTTCTTACAGGTCTTCTATGAACGGTTCAGAAACACGATGCCATTTGGGTGATAGTGGATCGTCTAACTAAGTCGGCCCATTTCATCCCTATTTGTGAAACTCATACGGTGGAAGATCATTAAAAAATATATATATGAGAAGTGGTAAATAGTAATGGTGTACCAGTGTCTATAGTCTCAGATAGAGATATGAGATTCACATAGCATTTCTGGAAATCATTACAGCAATCACTCGGAACACTGTTGACTATGAGTATGGAAAATCGTCCCCAGACAGATGGGAAATCTGAGAAGACGATACAAACGTTGGAAGACATGTTGTGGGCTTGTGTAATGGATTTTGGTGGATCATTGGAGAGCATATACCCTTAGTCAAGTTCTCATTCAATAACAGCTATCAATACTCAATACGCATGGCTCCTTTTGAAGCATTGTATGGGTGTCCTTGTCGTTCTCCACTATGTTGGGTGGAAATGGGTGAAACTTCACTAGTCAAGCCAAGCCTTGTCCAAGAGACAATATAGAAGATCCAGTGGACTAGAAAGAGGATGGAGATGGCTCAGAGTTGTCAGAAATCTTATGCAGATCACCAACAAAGACCGTTGTTGTCCGTTGTGGGTGATCAGGTCTTCTTGAGGATCTCTGAAAGGGTTGGACATCGTCGTTTCGGTAAGCAGGGAATGTTATCACCTAGATACATTGGCCCTTTTTACATAATGTAATGGGTTAGAGAGGTGGAATATCGATTGGAATTTCCACCATGATTCTGTTTGGTGCATAACATGTTCCATGTATCTCAGTTGAAAAAGTATTAACCAGATCCTGACCATGTGATCAGATGGGATCATGTTGATCTGGAGTCGGATGTTTCATTGATACATATCCCAGTACAGATTGTGGATAGTCAAGAGAAAGTATTTCATGGAAAAAGCATCAATCTAGTGTGTGTTTTATGGAATCATGGACAGATTCAAGAAGAGACTTGGGAACATGAAAAGGAAATGAAAGAGCTGTGGCTAGAACTCTTTCAGTTGGGTAAAGGTTTTATACTTTCCGAGGACGGAATGACCAATGGTGGGGAGAATGTAGTACCCATGGATTCTTGTATGTAGCCCTTTCTTGATTATTTTAATGGTTTTTTAGTTAAGGGTGTTTAATGGGAGAGTCGTGAGAACTTTAAATGATGTTTATGAGGAAAAGGGGAAGTAACACAGACGATGCATGGTTTCTCTAAACCGTGCAGTAAAACCGCGCGTATTTGGTCTTGGAGGAAGTAGCTTCTGCATGGGCGGCACACAGTTTGTCTAACCATGCGACCAAATAGTGTGTGGAGTGTCTGCTGAGGTAGTGGCTAACACATGGTTAGCACAGGGTTTGTCAAACCGTGCGGGAAAACTATACGGCCACATAAATGAGATCCTATAAAGGTGGATCTCACACGCTTTTTCCACTAAGTGGCTTGTCTTTTCTCATAAGCGGACCTAACTCTATTTTTTCCTCTTATGGTCAAAGAGGGTTCTCGTTTTGTTCAGGAGGTGATCCGAAGGCTTCTCTTGGCAAATCGAAGCCGGATTCATGAGGTATGTGATCGTTCTTCTTCGTTCTTGATCGGTTTCTTAGATCTACTTAGATCTACATCTCCTCTTCTCTCGGTTTCCTAGATCTACGCCCGATATGGGTAGATATAAGTGTGTGGATGCAAAATATGATGATATTTGGTCTTGATCTCACTAGGAGAATAGATCTAAGGTGGGTTTTGGAGAATTGACCCGGGATTCTTGACCGTTCTTCGACTGTTATGGGTTTCGTCAAAACCTTTGAGGTAGGTGGATTCACTCTCAACTCCTCTTGTCATAATTGATTATCTTAGATTAAAATTGGTTTGTTTGAATGGATTTTATTGTGAAAATCATGGAATAAATATTTTTTAGTCCTGATTTATGGTTTTCTTGAAATTTTGAAATCTTGGTGAATTTTTGTGCAAAGTGATTTGGCTTCTTGAATTTAAAATTTTGATTTTAAATTATGCATTTTCAAAAATTGTAATTGGTTTGATTAAAAGTGGTTATTCAAAAAAAGGTGTTTTATTTATATGGTTTGATATTTAAATGACTTTGATGGAAATGGTTTTCAATAAAAAGGTAGTTTTATTGAAATGGATTGGAATTAAAATGGTTTGGCTTTGAAAAGGTTTTTATAGAAATGGGTTTCAATAAAAATGTTTTTTATTGAAAGGGTGTTTTGGCATGATTAATGGGATGATGTGGTGTGTGTTCATATTGCATTTGGGACAGAGAAGGGTTTGGAGTCTCCCCCATCAGTGATGGGATGGATAAGGGTTAGGGCTCTCCCACATCAAATATTCATATTGCATTCGGGGTGGATAAGGGTTAGGGGTCTCCTCCATTAGTGTTGGGATGGATAAGGGTTAGGGCTCTCCTTCGTGAAACATTCATGTGAATTTGGGTTGGATAATGGTAATAAGTCTCCCCCATCATGGTTGGGATGGATTAGGGTTAGGGATTCTCCCCTCTTCCAGGTAGCATGCATGGTTGATTGAATAAGTTTGTGAAATGGTTGGGTATGCCAAAAAGGAATGTTTGTGAAATGGTTCTTAAGCTTGTTTGGTGATTTTTCTGGAAAAATACCTTCCTTGAAAATTGGTTTCAATTTCTGTTGGAATGCCTTTGGTTGTTTATGGATTTGGAAACATTGTTATATTTAGTTGTAAACTGCTTTTTTCAAAAAAAGTATATATATAATATTTTTATATAAATGTGTCTAACTCTTATATCTTAGTGGCATGAGTAGGGAATTCATTGGGGAAAACTTGCTGAGTTTTATACTCACCCTTGCGTTGGTAGGTTGGTGTTTTTTTAGAAGAAAAATTCCGGGACACATGTAAAGGTAAAGAATCTTATTGCTAGTGGCTTTTGGTGATGCTTGGGAGATGTTGTGGAGATTGGATCTTGTGGAGCAGGGAGTTTTAGTGTATTTTGGGAGTCTTGATTTTCTCATCTGTTGTGTACATTTATGCTTAGTTTAGTATTCATTTATTGTGTACATTGATGTAGTTTGATATAATGAAGCTGTTTAGTGGTAATTCTTTTGTTCATGCATCATATATTGAATGTTTGGTTATGCTTGGTTGGTTTATGGGTTATTTATTAAAGGGTAAATCTTCCCCCACTTGTACGTGAAACCCTTAGGAATTTATTTCCATCCTTTGGCTACTTTGGGATGTCACTTAAGGCACAGTAATGTCTCGTTATACTCTCAAGCCAATGGGAATTGGTGGGTCATTACGATGATCCAGGTAATGAAAGATGAATTCCACCATGGATAATGATATCACAGGGTTAGCACAATATTTTCTAACATCTGTGGCCAAACTATGTGGCTCATTATAGAGATGGAAATTCTAATAATGCACATCCTACATTTATACATTCCTCATTCGATTTCTCCTTATATTAATTATAAGGACCCGTCCTTAAAACATTACATAATCATGAATTAATTGAATAATTTAGATTGAGGATCTTTTCAAGCTTAGAGTTTTAGAGAATTAGGACATAACTATTACATATCTAAAAGATTACAAAGTATAAACTTCAACATAGTTTCCTTTTTTTACTAAACATGAACTCTTGAAAAAAAAAGTCATCTCTAGTACCATGCTTAAGACATCAGGACTTATCCTTGATCCCATCCTTGACCCTATTCCACAATATGTCCTGTGAAATACATTTCAAAAAAAACATGGGATGAGCATAAAAATCTCATTAAGGGATACACACAGAAGTAACATTGTTAGTTTTTCGAAACAACAAGTAAACCATGTATACTTTAACAAAGTAATACTTTTCACCTTTATGAATTTGTTAAAACTCTTCACTGAATAAAAGATCATTACTTTCCATTTTGTAACCAAAAGACCACCATAAAACCCATATAAAAATGACATAAAATATAAAGGTAAATTGGGGCATAAAAATAATTAAATGGAAAACCCATATTTTCGACTTCCACAAATATCACATAATGGAATAGCCGTATGGCCGACTTCCATACCCAATGCATTGTAGGTTATAACGTAACCACCCGTCCAGGTATTCACGGAACCACCCATCATATGGTTTGTCACGTAACCACCCATAAAATTTCAAAGTACCATCATTAAACATAAAATATTGAAAATATAAACATATAAATAACAACATTTCATTTGAAATCACAATAAGTAATTCCAAGATATTGAATTAATAAATCCATTTTCAAAAACCATTTAAAAGATATTTTTGAATCAAAGTGTCTCATACCACTTTCAAGCTTTAAATGGAATTACAATTTTAAAACATTAATTTCCATATAAATAAATACTGAAAACCATTTTTAAAACATAGACATTAATTATAAAGATTTAGAATAATGAATCTTTAAAAATTTAAAATGATATTTTTGTTAAAGATTTTTTAACAAAATGAGAGACTCTTGAATACAAATAATTACAGAATAACATTTAATCTGAGCTTTATAATATCATTAGAATAAAGGGATTCATGATATAATACGTGAATGGATAGTATACACAAAATATAAGAGTTAATTGGTTCATAACAACAATGAAGTCTCAATGGAAATGTAAATTGAGATGAAATCCATTATAAATATGGTATCCTTAAATTAAGGACAAATCTATCACATAATTATGTGTGAGAAATAAAAATACACACAATATAAGTGGATATTATGTGTGAAACAATCAGAGGTCATTCACACATAATCTTGGAAAAACAAAACCAGTGGCATAGATATTTAACTCAATGAAATGAGATTGAGTTATGATTTCCTGTACAAGTTCATAAGAATTTATCAATGAGATGATTATGTGTAGAAATAGTACATCTACACAATGGATTGTGAAAATTACAACATAGAGATTCCACACATAATCTTGGCATAATAAAATCAATAAGTATAGGTTTAGCCCAAAGAATTAAAAGTGGGTTAAGAAGTTCCCTTATAGAAATCTGACAGCCAAACGACGTCAATTTAAAATTCAGAAAATGAGTTGATGAGAGACAAAATGGTATATCATCACTTGGACATAGAATTTACATAAATAAGGATATATAAGAACATATCTCAACATAATAGTATGTGAATTAAAATAAATAACAAAAGAAGTCTTTTAAAACGAGGAGGGTGAAAGGTCCCCTTACCGAGTTGGGTAACTTTCGAAACATACACCCCATGGAAGAAGGGTCATGCTATAAAAATTTAAATACCCATAAATTAGATTATACTACACAACGTGTATAATAATGGGCAGTACATACCCCACTCAAAGTAAATAGTGGCAAACGTATCATAAATGTCACGAGAATAAAAGTGAGATGAAAAATCCCTTACGAAAACTCGGCAGCATAACGGCGCCACTTAAAACATACAAAAATGGATTTATGAGATAAAATAGGGTCACTCATAATATGAACACAAAAATTACACAATGAGGAATAGAAAAGAACATCCCCAAACATAATAAATACGAGCTTAAATGAAATGACATAAAAAATAGTACTTAAAAAGAAAAAGAGAGGTTGGATCCCTTATGAAAATTCGACAGCCTAACGGCGCCACTCAAATCATCCAAAATGGATTGATGAGATAAAATAGGGTCTCTAATCATATGAACAAATAATGTAAAGTGATAGTAATATAAAATAACATCCCAATCATAAGAAATATGAGCTTAAAAGGAATGACATAAAAGAGTGTACTTAAAAAGAAAGAGAGGGGTATGATCCCTTACCTCAAGTCCAACTTGTCTTGTTCATTTCTTTATATTCATGAATAATAAACATTGGTCAATTTATAATTTATTACGGTCCTCCTTTAAATATTATTATTCAGTTCATATCACATATTATAATATTATAATAATAATTGGTTAATAATGTGAGTTCATATCAGACGTTTTTGTCGATGTTTGGTACATGAGTCAAAAATGAACTTGTTTGAAAATGATTGTCCATGTAGTTATAAGTAAATCATCTCCACAATAGTATTAATGATATAAATATCATATATATCCAGTAAATATTAATTTTATACTATTCCATAACATTTGGAGATAAAAAGAAATGAAATGCACCGTTCATGGAGACCGTAGGCCGTATGTACGCATGAACGCTACTTTCATTTCATTGTCATATTAATTTAATTAAAAATAATTGAGAGATATATATATTATAATTACAGTATAATATATATTATTTAAAGTTCACATAAGTTCATTAATTTAATTATTTATACATTTCATGTATTGCATGAACGAGTCACATCACTTGAGGGGGCGGTTGTCCACACTTCCTCATATAAAATTATCACATTTGCACAACATGAAAAGCATAAAGGCATGTTTTAAATATAAAATTCAGAAGCATATAGAAAAAATAAATACCATATATATCATATATATAATATAGTGACATCATAATGTCCACCATGAAAGGTGTTATGATAATATTGAACAATCATCGTTTCATGAGGCCGAAATTCTCCATCCACAGAAACGGTATGTTCTTTAACCATTAGATGAAGGTGTCTGTAAGTGTAGCTCTAATAATTCACATAACAACATCCTAGTGTATTTAATATACTGGTGTTGTTACAAAATAATGGAATAAAAATATTTTAGAGGGTTGGAGAAGCAAAATAAAACAAAATAACACAAGGGAAGACATTACCTTTAAATCAGGTAACTCTTTTTTATTTGAGCTCAAAAGCTTCCTTGGAAATGATTCTGCCCAAAGGTGAGGCTTAAATTATGAATCTAGGGATGTGGAGAGATGAAATGGTCAGGGGTTGGCCGAACCAAAGGCTTTAGAGGTGTGGGTAAGCTGGTAGAGGTGGGGGCCTTTTATAAGAGGAGAGGAGGGGCACTCTTGGAATGTTATAAACATTTACTTTATTATAAAATGATTTTCGGATTTAAAAGGTCACAGAATTATATATTTCAAGTATAAAGTTATAATAGTTCTAAATCCACCCATACAATAGGTTTTTGACAAGTGTAGGTCTTATATTTTACATTATCTTTTCATTTTATTGAAATCGTTAAATAATGAGTTAATCGTTGCGTCATCATGGTGTCATAAATAATGTAATTTATTGAATGTCTAAAATTTATAAATAAAATATCATGATGTAGGAAATATTTTTAGCTTTCTAATTAATATTTATAGTCAAAAATATTTCTTGTAAAACCCCATGTAAAAATTGATTTAGTAAAACAATACATGTTTGTGACATTTTAATTTTAACATTAAATAAAAAGTTATTAATGTAATTTTCCAACCAAAGTGGCTCCATGTGGTTCCCAAGATGACCCATGGATTTTCTTGGTCGGCCATGACTCATAAAAGAATGGTATTACATGTGTTAAGGTCATTTTATATTATTATAACATTATTTTTACCTTAAATTACACAAATTACCTCTAATCACGATTAAAAACTTAAAAGTTACTATTCACCAAAAAATTATTTTAATCTCATGGAACCACATTTTACTTCCTAATGAAAACCATATATGTCGGATTTTTCAAAATAAAATCACATAAGAGGTAAAGTTTCATTTAAATGAAAAAAATCAGTTTCTTTAACTACCACTTAGTTGTTTCACTATTCATCAAAAATTGAAGTTTTTTAGAAAAAAAACAAAAAATTCACCCTAAGATATATTTGATATTATGAATTCAAAAATGATGTATATTTTAAAAAATTCAAAACATATAAATTTCATTAATTAATTTAATAATTAATTCCCGCTCTCAAAACAAATAGCGTGTTTTTAAGAAACAATATCTATTAAAAGATTAACACTAGTTTAAGTCACCTTTCCAAGTGAAATTAATTCCAATGAACACCATTGGATTAAATAGTAAAAATATATTCTAATTTCACTTTAAAACCAATTTAAAACACAATATAATCATATAAATAAATTAGATTAAAAAAAGTTTTTGAATTAAAATACAACATTTTTCACTATTCATTCCAAAATGAACTTTATCGGAAATATACCAAAAATTTACACAAAGTAAATTTTGATGTCCTGATTCTAAAGAAGAATTTTATTTTGTCAAATATAACACATAAAAATGTCAAAAAGTGGATTTAAAATATGTTCACCATCAAAAGGTGGTTAATCGACCTTTTAAAGAATATTAGAATGTTTACGCATAAAATTGGATTCATTAGAATTTTTAATCCTCTATCATTAATTGTAAAAAGTAAAAATATTTGACAAACATAAATAATCAATTTTTAGTTAGTTCCATTCTTTCCCTCCATTACAATGTCTTGATGTTAACTACCATTTAAAATAATATTATTTTATTATTAGAGTGCAACATAAGATTTCAAAGGAACTCATTTTTTGCGTATTGGGTACGCCATCGAGCATAGCGTTCCCTTTAAAGTAATATTATTATTTTATTCAAAAATAGGGACAAATATAAAAATTTCATATTCTTTATTTACCTGGACTGTTACATCCTTCCCCCCTTTTGGGAATTGCGTCCTCGCAATTTTCAAAATTGGGCTCGGAAACATCATTGAAAGTCTGACATTGGAACAAGAGTCGGTAAAACAATCACTTTAAAAGAATCAAATAGAAGTTCAGAGGTCACCTGAGTTAACCCATACTAGGATTCCATGTAAGAAAACATGGATATGGAAGAAAAATAAAAGGGTCATGTTCTGAGGGAGTGTGATAGAAAACATGTTTAGGAGAAAGTTAACCACCAGAAAATCACAAACTTGTTATGGGTAAAATGGTATTGGATTCCCCAGTAGGAAAATTTAATCGAAAACATTTTTTTAAGTTACTTTTCATTGAGGAATTTATTTTTGAGATTAACTAAAACATAATGAAACATACTTACTTGTCATGTTGACTTTCAACTTTTACAAGATTTCATACACGAACTCATATTTTCTCCAAAAGACGAGTATTTAAAATGACTTGTTTACATTAACAGAGCTATAAAAAACTACTAGAGATTCACCAAATCCATAGAAGAGAACTATATACTTCCCATGTATTTAGACATTAACCAAAACTGAAACCAAAAAGGTTAGTATGAGATCAGATAATACCCAAAAAGGATAATCCTTTATAAAAAGGAAATCTATTCTTAATCTCCAAAATTTGTCCAACAAGACCCGAAGTTCAATGAAGACAAAAAGTAGACCAAACTAAGATTGAAACCAAAATATTTGAAGTATTTAATCACATACTATTACAAGTTAAATCGTAACATTTATCTCCAAACAACATCAGTTTCTCTTAAAGTCTCGTATTGAAAAGTAATTAACCTAATCACATATCCTTGATGATTGGTTAATAATTTCCATAGATAACCCAAAATCAACTCACAAGTAATTCATAAAATCATCTAACTAAAAATATTTAGTCAAACTAACTAGGGACATCACATATTCTAGTGGTAGGCAATAAATACCAGTCGCACTTTGGTTGTGGGTTCGATTCCTGCAGCTTTTTCTGACGCGACGGGTTGTCACATGGTCTGCGTGTTGTCCTTTTTCTAAACTATATAATTCTCAAATAATTCCCCAAAAGAGATAAAATCATCAAAAATAACCATAACATAATTTAACCTCAATATTATCTCATGCCTTTCATTTTCCATCATAACATATAGTAACCCATAATTACTTCAAAAGTAAGGATCATATAAAACCAAATGGTTCTTTATTACTATGTCCACAAAAGAACAAATAACTATTCCTTGAATAAAATTTTCATATATCAAACATCAGGGTTACACATACTATAAAAAGTATTCTAATGTAACCCTATCATCAAAAGAGACTTAATACTCTTATGAATTTCACCATAACTCTTGAAGCCCTTATATGTTAACTTCTTACTCATTCAAAATTATTCATGATCCATTAACCATTCCTTTCCAACTTATTCTGAAATACTTCTTCCATACAATCAAAATCATTAATCTTATCCTAAGATTCCAAAATAGGAAAACAAAAGTTAAGAAATAATCCATACCTTTGATTGGTCATTGTCAGTTTCTTCATCCTCAATCGGAATGGCATTAGGTATTGGTAAACGAATATTTGTACGATCATGGTGATCTCATTCACAAAACTTCTTCATAGGACATGTGTTTTTATAATGACCATGCACACCACATATAAAACATTCAATTTATCCCTCAGAAATAACTTATTTCCCTTTCCTCGAGTCAACTAGATGCTTCCTTTTTCCATGGCAGGTTCTTGCTTTATGACCTTCATTTCCACATCTATAGAATATTTCTATCCCTTTGAAACATTTTACTAGGTGTTTCCTTCCACATCTTTGACACATAGGTTTTTTAACACACTTATCTTTATGATTATTACCTGTAGTTATGTAAGGATTTGTTTCTCACATATATGATGCCTTATAGAAATCACCAAGGTTTAGGTGGTCAATCATGACTCCAGATAGTTGGTTGAGGATAAAAACAAGATTTCTCATTGCAGCCCCTATATCATTCAGTTGCTCGCTCAGAAAACTGTCACAGTTTCCTACACATCCACTGTTACTTTGGTGCCTGCTAGATCCAGCCATTTACTAAAACCAAAAAGGTCAGTGTGAGTATATCAACAAAACCATCATGTACTAATGAGGAAGATAAACACTAAGATATACTTACTCATTCACTTTATCTAAATCTATGACTCTTTCTAAAATCCTAACCATTATGGTAATGTCACTTATGCTTAGAGAATACTCTAACCTCTAAATTTATCTAAATCGGCCTTTGATACCTACTATAAGGACCTGGCTTTAAAACATTACATAATCATGAATTAATTGAATAATTCACATTGGGGATCTTTTCAGGTTTAGAGTTTTAGATAATTAGGACATAACTATTACATCTATAAAAGATTACAAAGTAGACACTTCCACGTAGTTTCCTTTTTTTTACAAAACATGAACTCCTGAAAAAAAAAGTCATGTCTAGTTCCATGCTTAAGACAACATGGCTATTCCTTGATCCCATTCTTGACACTATTCCACATTATGTCCTGTGAAATACATTTCAAAAAAAACTTGGGATGAGCATAAAAAGCTCAGTAAGGGATACACAAAGAAGTAACACTGTTAGTTTTTCAAAACAACAAGTTAAAGATGTATACATTATCAAAGTAATACTTTTCACCTTTATGAGGTAGTAAAAACTCTTCACTGAATAAAATATCATTACTTACCCTTTTGTAACGAAAATATCACCATAAAACCCATATAAAAGAAAACATAAAATATAAAGGTAACTTGGGACATAAACATACTTAAATGTAATAACCATACGGTCGACTTCCACACATATCAATTAATGGAATAGCTATACGGCCGACTTCCATACTCAATGCATTGGAGGTTATAATGTAACCACCCGTCCTGGTATTCACGGCACCACCCGTCATATGGTTTATCACGTAACCACACGTAAAATGTTCAAGTACCATCATTACACATAAAATATTGAAAATATAAACATTTCAATAACAACATTTCATTTGCTATCACAATAAGTAATTCTAAGATATTGAATTAATTAATCCATTTTTAAAAACCATTTAAAATAGATTTTTGAATCAAAGTGTCCCATACCATTATATGGTGTGTATACTGTCCTTTGACATATTATATCATGAATCAATTTATTCTCATGATATTATAAATCTCAGATTAAATGTTATTCTGAAATTATTTATATTCAAGAGTCTCTCATTTTGTTAAAAAATCTTTAACAAAAATATCGTTATAAAGACGGTATCATTAAATTAAGGATAAATCTATCACATAATTATGTGTGAGAAATATAAATACACCCAATATAAGTGGATATTAAGTGTGAAAAAATCAGAGGTAATTCACACATAATCGTGGAAAAACAAAACCAATGGAATAGATATTTAACTCAATGAAATGAGATTGAGTTATGATTTCCCATACAAGTTTGTAAGAATTTATCAATGAGATGATTATGTGTAGAAATAGTATATCTACACAAAGGTTTGTTGAAATTACAACATTGATATTCCACACATAATATTGGCATCATAAAATCAAGAAGTAGAGGTTTAACCCAAAGAATTACAAGTGGGTTAAGAAGTTCCCATAGAGAAATCCGACATCCTAACAACGTCACTTTAAAATTCAAAAAATGAGTTAATGAGAGAGAAAATTGTATCTCATCACCTGGACATAAAATTTAAATGAATAAGGATATATAAGAACATATCCCAACATAATAGTATGTCAATTAAAAGACATAACAAAATAAGTCTTTTAAAAAAAGGAGGGTGAAAGGTCCCCTTACCGAGTTGGGTAACTTTTGAAACGTACACCCCATGGAAGAAGGGACATTCAATGATGACTTAAATACCCATAAATGAAATTATACTAAAAAAAGTGTATAATAATGGGCAGTAAATACACCACTCAATGTAAATAGTGGAAAACGTAGAATAAATGTCACAGGAATAAAAGTGAGATGAAAAATCTCTTACGAAAACTCGATAGCCTGACGGCGCCACTTAAAACATCCAAAAATGGATTTATGAGATCAAATAGGGTCTCTAATAATATGAACATAAAAATAATAGTATGAGGAATATAAAATAACATCCCCAAACATAATAAATATGAGCTTAAAAGAAATGACATAAAAGAGAGTACTTAAAAGGAAAGAGAGATGCTGGATCCCATACGAAAATTCGGCAGCCTAATAGAGCCACTCAAAACATCCAAAATATATTGATTAGAGAAAATAGGGTCTCTCATAATATGAACATAAAAATTAAAGTCATAGTAATATAAAACAACATCCCAATCATAATAAAGACGATCTTAAAAGGAATGACGTAAAAGAATTTACTTAAAAAGAAAGATATGGGTAGGATCCCTTACCTAAAGTCCGACTTGTCTTGTTCGTTTCATTATATTCCTGAACAATAAAATTTGTTCAATTTATAATTGCTTATGTTACTCCTTTAAAGATTATTATTCAGCTCATATAACATAATATAAATTTATAATAATAATTGGTTAATAATGTGGGTTCATATCAGACGTTTTTTTCGATGTTTGGTACATGAGTCAAAAATGAACTTGTTTGAAAATGATTTTCCATGTAGTTATAAGTAAATTATCTCCAGAATAATATTAATTACTTAAATAACATATATATCCACTAAATATTCATTTTATACTATTCCATAACATTTGGAGATAAAAAGAAATGAAATGCATTGTTCATGGAGACGGTAGGTCGTACGTACGCAAGAACACTACATTCATTTCTTTGTCATATTAATGGAATTAAAAATAATTGAGATATATATATATTATAATTACAGTATAATATATATGTTTTATAGGTCACATAAGTTCATTAATTTCATTCGTTATTCATTCCATGTAATGCATCAACGAGTCACGTCACTTGAGGGGGTGGTAGTCCACACTTCCTCGTATGAAATTATCGCATTTTCACAACATGAAAAGCATAAAGGAATGTTTTAAATATAAAAAACAGAATCATGTAGAAAACATAAATACCATATATATCATATATATAACATATTGACATCATAATGGCCACCATGAAAGGTGTTAAGAGAAGATTGAACAATCATCGTTTCGTGAGGCAGAAATTCGCCATCCACAGAAACAGTATGTTCTTTAACCATTAGACGATGGTGTGTGTAAGTGTAGATCTAATACATCACATAACAACATCAAAATATATTGAAGATACAGGTTTTGTTACAAAATAAATGAATAAAAATAGTTTAGAGGGTTGGAAAAGCAAAATAAAACAAAAGAACACAAGGGAAGACATTACCCTTAAATCGGGTAACTCTTTTTTATTTGAGCTCAAAGGCTTCCTTGGAAAAGATTCTGTCCAAAGGTGAGGCTTGAATGATGAATATAGGGATGTGGAGATATTATATGGTCAGGGGTTGGCCGAAACAAAGGCTTGAGAGCTGTGGGTAAGGTGGTAGAGGTGGAGGCCTTTTATAAGAGGAGAGGAGGGGCACTCTTGGAATGTTATAAACATTTACTTTATTATAAAATTCTTTTCGGATTTTAAAGGTCACAAAATTATATATTTCTAGGATAAGGTTATAATATTTCTAAATCCTCCCATAAAATTGTTTTTTGTCAAGTTTAGGTCTTAGATTTTACATTATCTAATCATTTTATTTAAATCGTTAAATAATGAGGTAATCGTTGCATCATCATGGTGTCATAAATAATTTAATTTATTTAATGTCTAAAAATTATAAAAAAAATATCCTGATGATAGAAATATTTTGAGATTTATAATTAATATTTATAGTCAGAAATATGACTTTTATAACCCCATGTAAAAATTGTTTTAGTAAAACAATACATGTTTGTGACATTTGAATTTTTACTTTAAATAAAAAGTTATTAATGTCATTTTCCAACCAATGTGGCTCCATGCGGTCCCCAAGATGACCCATGGATTTTCTTGGTCGGCCATGACTCATAAAATAAGTGTAGGACATGTGTGAAGGTCATTTCATATTATTAAAACATTATTTTTACCTTAAATTACACTAGTTACCTCTAATCGCGAATAAAAACATAAAAGTTATTATTCACCAAAAAATTATTTTAATCTCATTGAATGACACTTTACTTCATAATGAAAACCATGTATGTCGGATTTTTGAAAATCAAATCACAGAAGTGGAAAAGTCTTATTTAAACGAAAAAATCAGTTTCTTTAACTACCACTTAGTGGTTCCACTATTCATCAGAAATTGAATTTTTTCAGAAAAATACCAAAAATTCACAATAAGATATATTTGATATTCCGAATTCAAAAATTATGCCTATTTTAGAAAATTCAAACCATATAAGCTGCATTAATTAATTTAATAATTAATTCCTGCTGTCAAAACAAATAGCGTGTTTTTAAGAAACAATATCTATTAAAAGATTAACACTAGTTTAAGTCCAATTTCAAAGTGAAATTAATTCCAATGACCACCATTGGATTAAATTGTAAAAATATATTCTAATTTCACATTAAAACCAATTAAAAACATAATCTAATCATATAAAAAATTAGATTAAAAAGAGGATTTGAATTAAAATACAACATTTTTAACTATTCATTAAAAAATGAACTTCATCGGAAATATACCAAAAATTTACACAAAGTAAATTTTGATGTCCCGATTCCAAATAAGAATTTTATTTTGTCAAATATAACACATACAATTGTCAAAAGTGGATTTAGAAGAGGTTCGCCATTAAAAGGCAGTTAGTCGACCTTTTAAAGAATATTAGAATGTTTACTCATAAAATTGGATTCATTCGCATTTTTAATCCTCTAACATTTATTGTAAAAAGTAAAAATATTTGACAAGCATAAATAATCATTTTTTACATAGTTCTGTTCTTTCCCTCCATTACAATGGTTAGGCGTTAACTACTCTTTAAAATAATATTATTTTATTATTAGAGTGCAATGTAAGATTTCAAAGGAACTCATTGTCGCGTATTGGGTACGCCATCGAGCATAGCGTTCCCTTAAAAGTAATATTATTATTTTATTCAAAAATAGAGATAAATTAAAAAATGTCATATTATTTATTTACCTGGGGTGTTACATTCACGCCTCGTATCCCTCATAGGGGTTATTCCCTCTCCATATCCTCTAGGAATAGATATATCTCCTCCATATGAGCTCAAAATTTCTCATATTTTGTTGTTTTTAAAGACACATGGTGATTTTAGGATTCTAATTCCTTAAATTCTTGGTTTACCTCACTGTATTGAACTCACTTTCAATGAGAGTTCATATGAACTAATTTCAAAATATTTAAAGTTTTTCTCTATTTTATCTTGATCTATTTCTACAAAAATATTAACATTGGATGAGTGAGGAATCCTAAACATAAGTTTGTTTTTATATATCTTACCCATATTGTCATATTGTTTTATAACATATGTCAATGTTTTATAGACTAGATTTTTTGTCTGCTTCTCCTCAAATATGAAATAACATAATTTAATTTTTGAAATCGGGAAGTAGATACCTTTTTATTCCCATTGATATAGATATAAGATAGTGACCATAATGTAGTCCAACCATTTAGGCGTGTCCTATTAATACCCCTTGTTATCCACTGGTGTAATTTCACCTTGAGATACATTTTATTAATTCATGATAAATGATTTTAGAAACTATTAATGGACATGCAATCAAACCATGATAATATAGTATGTATTCCTTTGATTATTAGGGGAATAAAAATTGTGGTATTTGAAATTATAAATGTAAGGTACCTTCCCATCAATCTTTTAATTAATAATAAATGAAATAAACCTACTCGTAAACCTAAGCTCCAATATGGATTATGTTTTTGGCATGTAATTCATACAAAATATTATTATATTAATTTATTTTATGTTCTTATACATTTTATTCCTTGTTAATTATTCATGAGTTAAATTAAAAATAGGAATATCTACTCACATGGACCACTTGAATTCTTATGAATAAATTCTTAAATACTATGATAGGGAATTATAATTTGGAATGGATAAATCTCATGGACAATGAAACACAATTTTTGATTAATGCCTACTCCTTATGTTCAAACTACCTTATATTTGAGGATGGGTTAAATTTTATAAATTTTACAGCATAAACATTATCGTAGTATGAAAGACGCATCACAAAATACATGGGATACATGGGCACGACATCCCTTATTGTTATTCTTAGGCATGAAATCCCTTATTATGATAGTCGAGCATGGGATCCCTTACTGTGATACATGGGGATTTCATCCTGTATTGTAATACTCAGGCACATTGTGCATTATTATTACACTCGGTTAATGAATAAAGAAAGGTGATACTCATTCATGACATTTATTATTATTATTCCATTAGACTCTTGTGACTATGCATGGATTACCATGTTATACCTTGGATCTTCGATATCTCTGCATATCTATATATATAACCATATATGTTAATAATTTTATATCAAACAAATATATGTACACACACACAGATATATATATATATATATATATTAACATAATTTTGTATATGGAAATGTATCATCACATATAATATAGTTTACGGATAAGTTGGTATTGTTGGTCTATTGTGATTGGAGGAACCTGAGCCAGAACAAATATTAATAGTTTGGTATTGTAATACCAATTATATCCCACACCCTATTCATACCTTCATTAAGTATAACAACAAACCTCATGGTTGTAGGATCTATATTATGGATATTCTCTTGATAGGTATTTTTTTCATGTTCTGTTATTCATGGACATGGGAGAATAGGGGAATAAGACTAAGCCACAGCTCAAGATGCTCATAAAAATAAAATTTGGGGCTTTTTCACTACATCGTGTATTGTATACGTATTAAATGTTGAAATTCTAATTCATGTATATTATAGCATCATAAGGAAAAATGTTGTTATATTATTTAGCACTCTCGAGTTATTTTTAATTTATGTATGTATAATTTTTACATATCTTCCCTTATTTATATAATTCATTTCTACTTCCACTGTTGATAATCTACTATGTACTCTTATTCCACCCTGGTCATGAGAGTATGGTCTCCCCACCATAAAATAGTATATCCCTCGATACTTTTCAACATCCATTAGAATATGAGGAGGGTTTTTTGATGATATGTGCTGAACATTATTGGGGGATTATTTTATTAGATTTATGGAAAATATGTAACATAGTTGTATTTGAGTTTGTTTTCATTTTTATTACTATTATGGGATTCTAAAAAAGGAGAATATTAATGTGTAAATTCTTGTTAAATATGTCTATAAGTGGTCAATCCACACATGGGGGAATACCAAGGGGCCTGGGATGGGACTATTTTTCATATTGTGAGGGATTATAGCTGGAAATTATTTCACCTTGGGAATTTTTTATTTATACTAGTTATTGATTTATGGAATTATTTTATTTACCCTTTTCCTGGTATGTAAAATAATTATTTTTACAAGAATCAACACATTATCATCAAGATTCACATACCATGTATATTCTATTCCAGGAATGTTACATTAATTGATGACATGATACACATGGGATGTGTATTTTATATTTTACAAATTTTTATATATATACACAATGTTGTGTCATAAATATCCAAGATAAATTGTAATTACCAAATTTTTTTATTCAAGTGTTTAGATATGATATATGATTGGTTCATAAACTATTGACATTGACTTTAATGGTGTTTCCACATATAGCATGATAGTGGAACCTTAATATACCAATCATTAAATGCTTTAATGATGCGCCATTGGTTTCACGGGATGAAATATTTATGGTTGTGGTTTAAAATGTTCCAATTATAGTTTGTAAAATGTACGAGAAATTTTTAATTTGGATGGGTAACTAATATAATCTCGATTTTATATATATACCGGTTAATTTAAAAATAAATGATTATAACAAGGTTTTAGTTAAAATAATTATAATTGAAACTAGTAATGGATAGGTCCTTAATAACATGGGAATGGTAATTCATATAACTAAACCATGATGCACATATATATTAATTATTAATTGAAAATATCATAGATAAGTTTTTTAGCAAAATGTATGGTTATTTGAAATTATAAGGGCTTGTACCTCTATGACTTGGGCTTGAGGAACCATAAAAATAAGTTAATAAATGCACAACTAGACTCGTATAGGTTAGATGGGGAATTTGTTTTATGCGATAAACCCATTATGAGTGTTTCAAATCATAAATTTTTTAATGTTTTTTAGTTTTTTGTATATGGACCCATGTTGGAATGATGAGAACCTATTAGGCTGCCTTTACATTTTTTTGTTCTTTAGTACCAGACCCCCTGGTGGTTTGTTATGCTAATGTGATAGTTATTTAGTGTTTTAGAAACCAACTATATTATGTTACATAAACATGTATGGTGGTATATTACTAAACCTATTCCCCTTAAATAATGAAATATCATCAATCAACATTGAATATTTATTTTATCGTAATTTAATTAATTAAAATTCCAACTACATCTCAAATGGGTTTTTCCACTATAGCATTGAATTGATATTTTCCATATGTGAACTAAGTGTGTGATCAATTATTGATTAAATTAATGGATTAATGTAATTTATAATATAAATTTATTCTGAATTATTGGATTTCATTAAAATAGATAAATCTTAAAAGGAAGTTGATATAAATTTTCTACATTACCTTGTGGTGCCAGTTAAATGAAGTACATTGCATAAATGCCCTTCATAACTTATATTATTTTTATTTAAAAAAATGACATGACATTTTTAATAATAAAGAATGAAACTATAATGTATTATGTGAATTGTAAATGTGGTTTTCATTTTTTTAACCTCATCTGAGGGTATTCAAAATGTCGCTATGGGAAATTCCTTGAACTAAAACATGGACATAACTTATGGATCTCTTTTACCATACATTATATTCATATAGAGGATATGTTGTCAATATAGATGACCTTTATCCCAATATAATTTTAATATCAAAAATTATAATTTATTTATGGTTCTATCCAGGTGTAGGTAGTTCCCATTGAAGTTAAAAACAATGGAAAATACTTGTGAAGAGTATTTATATTTGAGATGTCATTCGAGTGTCATTTTATCTAAGTGGTACTATTAGTGATGAGATAAACCTCCTGAATAGATGGGTTTTAATTCAGTATACTGAGCATTATTTTAGGGCATGGGAATCATGAAATCCTCTAGTTCAGTGGGTTAGGCATGCCTAGGGCATAGTCATCTGAATAGCTGGTCATGTGAACCTTATTCTTCTTCTCAGATGGATGACTCGAGATGTATTCAGTAGGATTAAAAATATTATTGGATAATAAAAATCTAGGATAATTCATTTTTATGAGCCTTTAATAATATAATTCATATGGATGATAGGCCAGTTTATAATGTCATATTATGTGTAATTATGATGATGAAAATATCAGGGATGTATGCATTGATTCATGCCTTACCCATTATGTTGGTATCATGGTGCATCATACCAAGGGTGTGTGGTGGGATTTAATAAAAACTATATCTATTATTATATGTTCTTGTGACATTTTAGAAATACAATTACTAGGATTAATAGAGATGTTCGAGTCTTCTATGTACTTGGGGTTGACATTTCCAAAGGATATAGTGTTGTAAAACTGTAAATCCATTTAGTTTTTACTTCATTTACTGATACTATGAAGGTCTATAAAAACATCTTGAGATATTTTCACACATAAATCATTAATAAATTTGATCAAGCGTGAGTTTTGGGTAGTTGGTATTCCTTGAATTTTTATTTGTATCATGGTATAAGCATGTTGGCCACATCCTCAACTGATGTTTGGATACAGATTGAGTTTGTCTCATGGAATGAGCATCTATTCTCATTAAATAGTGACTTGGAAACTCTTAAGGTGTGTTGTTGCATGTCAAAAAAGTTTTTTCTTTTCCTTATAAGTAAAGGGAGTGAAACTATAAAATTAAAACTTTTATTGGTCGTTATTATTCGTAAAATTCCATGTGGATAGTAAAGTTGAGTTTATTTTATTTAATGCAATATTAATGATAAAACATGTTTATCGGATTATATAAAATATGGATTTTATATTCAGGATCTGAGTATGTGTGAAAACAAGAGAATGTATAACATCTAAAACTTTATTGTTTTTTGTATGGATGAAGGATGAAGAAAAAGTTAGATGTGTATGAAACCATTGTAGATAATATTATTTAGGACAAGTATCTTCTATTGTTCTTAAAAAATCACAAAATTATAGTGTACTGAGGTAATAATTGTCATCTATTGAATATGTGTTAGTATGTTCATCTGATATATTTAAATAAATTTGGTCAGATGTCGTTCAACTCTTCCTTCCTAAAAGTTGTTATGTATGGTTTCTTTGGAAATCAAGCCAAAAAATGTCCTTGTATATGATTTGGGTTTATCGAGTCTTATTGGTGATTGTAGAACTCATTTTGGGGTAATTTTGGATTATTTGATATCATGTACTTATCAAGAAAACAATAAGGGTACACTGAGAGAGTGTCCACTATGTAGGGTGCTAATGAAAGAAATTTAAACGATTATTTTGCTTGAAAAAAGACTTTTTTAGGGATATAATACAATGAATGGAAAATATTAGAGGGTTTTTTAATCCTGATATTAATTGTAACTCTAGTCCAACAAGTCACAGTATGGACGGATGGAAACATGATGATTCATTAACATAATTTCTAAGAGTGAAATAACTATTAGGATTGGTAAGTGTTATTGATTCATAGATATCTCGATTCTGTACTAACATCTCACTAGTAAATTTAAATTCATTTTTTTCTTGAAAAAAGTATTTGTTAGAGAAAAAATATAGAATAATGGAAAATATTATAGGTGCTTTCAATCCATAGTTTTATTATAACACCCTTACAACAAGTCATGGGATGGTCGAATGGAAACATGCTGATTCATTGACTTGGTTTTCAAGAGTAATATAACTATTAGGATTGGTAAGTGTTCTTGATATGTGGATATCTCAGTTCTGTACAGACATATCATTAGTAAACACAATTGAAGTGACTACCTTGGATGATCACTTTGGAAAATGGTAGTCAATTTTGAGGTTACCAGAGACATATAAATGGGATTAGGTGATATGTTATTACTTTAATGATCATGTAGTTGGGGATTTTTATAAACATATGTTCATGATGTGTCACAACAAAGTAAATGATATTTTTGGTTAGAGACATCATTAGAATATATTTATTATATTAAAATATCATGCTATAAATGGACTCATAATTCCCTGGAAAAGAATCATCATATTTAAGAATAAATTACATCGACAGCTAAAGATTTATGTTTATAGAAATTTTCAACGGATTATGGTTTGAATTTATTTTCCATTTTTTGAATTAATGTGGTTGGTGATGAATCACTTATGGAATTTCAAAGATATGATGTCACAACCCGTCATGGGGGCCCGTTCCGTGACTACCCCAAGCCCTCCTTCCATATGTCAGGGGATGGCGACTAGAACCAAAGGCGTAAATCCCTATAAAAGTGAAATAATTTACTTTATATAAGAAAACAAACACCACAGTGTACGCAAGATGAAGTAAACACTATGTAAACTGAGTATGAAAGTAAGTGCTAAAAAGTAAATGGGCCAGAATACAAACCCAACGGAAAGTACAGTACAACTGAAAAGAATGTACAGCAGGAGTAAAGTAATAAGCAACCACCGAGTCGTCCTCTGGCTATCCCACCTGAAGGGTGGGTATAGATGGTCTCCTCATCTCCTTGGGTCCAGTCGTCCACTCCGTGTACATCCCACCTGATAGTCCACCTCCAGGTACCATCACATTCCACAAGCATCAACCACGATCAGCGTTGTCTGTCATCTGCAACCAACACAATGTAGTGCGGGCATAACCAGTGAAGGGGTGAGTATACGATACTCAATAGGGACCCCGAGACCCCGAAGGTCTCCCAGAATCCACAAAGGATAAACCAAAAAGGAAGGATACAAATATGAAGTATCAAACAACACTACTTAGGTATATTCCCATACATATACCTAAGTCATCAATTCAAGTTTGGCTCCAACTTCCGATCCCATGTTCAACCCGGTCCACACCGTAAAGTACAACCCAATCCACACAAGTATGAAAAACTCAATCCACACAAGAAAGCAAGTCAATCATATCAAAGATAATGATTGAAAGTAAAGACTCAACTCACACATGTATACTACTGAAGAATAGGGGTGGAGATGATAGATGTAGCCTCTGAATCATCTCCTCTGCCGGAACCCCGTAGGATCCAAGTACAGATGTCGTCGTTATCGAACCCACGTTGGATCCTAGTATAGTAACCAACGCTACCGAACCCACGTAGGATCCAAGTACAGTCGTCCTCACTGCCGAACCCACATAGGATCCAAGTAATGTCGTCCTCGCTGCTGAACCCACGTAGGATCTAAGTACAGTCGTCATCGTCATCGCAGTTGCAGTTGCAGCCAGCTCTAGGGTTCCCGCACACAGCATGATCGATTCTTGGAGGGTCTGCTCCACGAGCCAAGAGGGTCGTTAAATCAACTTCCATGAAGTCTCAAGTTGATGTATTCCAAAGGTCTTACATTTCATAGGGGGATAATCCAAACAATATGTATCCATGATACTATGTACAAAATTACCTATCCTTTTTACCAGAAAGTACACGGTGTGTAGGTATACAGTACACATCGTGTAGTCATTTCTCGGGTACTACCCATTTCCAATGGCCCATTTTGAAAGGTTGTTATGTAGGAAGTAAGTACACGATGTGTGGTATGGTTACACACTGGGTCCATGCAACTGGGTCAGCTCCGTGTATGCTGGTCATGTGCCTGTACACAACCTCAACCCGTGTTCACTAAACCGTGCAACTGGTACACGAGGTAGCCTGTGCCACTGGACATTCCTAGTCATGTGGTGGAGTACATGCCTGTGTACTCCACCCCGTGTCCGTGTATCCCTGGGATACACGCCGAGTCTCGCGAAGCCACTTCTACCCTTCTATGAAGAGAATACACGCCATGCCCCTTGGCTGTGTATTGCTACACGTGTCCATGTATTTCCCAGAATACACACCATGTCTCATGAAGCTACTTCTGAAATTCTACGTAGAGATTACATGCCGTGTGACCGGGGTCACACACTGTGTGTTATTTGTCTAAAACCGAAAATCAAGACGTAGTATGCCCACACTACATGGCGTGTTCGTCAGAGGTACACACCGTGTATTGTAGAATTTTTCAGATATGATGGCTCCAACCAGCGCCCTCCCATGATGTCCATTATTTTTTCTGACGGTCCGTTCATCAAAAACATCAGAAACTAAGTCTCCACTAAGTCCCGTAATCATCTCCGGTGTTTTCGGTCCTCCGATCGGCTCCAAAAGCACGATTTGATTCACCCGCTCGAAGAATGGTCAAGGGACGGTCCTTCCCATTCTCGTTTGATCCATCACCCGCGATTGTCTTTGAACCTCTGCTAGGATGTCGTGATGTTGGGTCTTCAATTTTGTATCGTTGCGTAGCACAAAGAACTCACAACGATCTGGTGTTCTTCACCCATGAAGAACACGAAGAACACCCCAAATATTCACAAAAACGTTGGAGGGATCGGGCCATGTTTGTTTGGCCTGGTCCTTCCATGTTATTTTTGTAGCAAGAGGGTCAAGAGAATCAATCATGGAAGGAAGAATCAGTTTTTCTCAAATAAAAACACACCCCTACCTCGATAAATGATGACGTCTGCCGGCGACGCGGAAGACGGTGTCGCTGGGTGAGGTTTCGAAGATGGTGTTGGCGTATGTCCAAGGAAGGAACGGTGCCTCACACTATTTGCAAAGAGAAGATGATAAGGCACATCGTCTCTCCTTGTGATGACAACATTCTTCATCTAAGGGAGTCGTTCTTCATGGGAGGATGATGTTCTTCAAGGGATTAGAGCTCTCTCCCAAAATACTCACACAACCAGCCTACAAAATAAAATAAGGACTCCCCTTATTTTATAATTTTTCCAAGCATTTCAAAAACACAAAATTCAAACTCTTCATTCAATTAATTAAAGAGTTTGAATTAATTGAATTAATGTGTATTGATATTAATTGAGTGGAAGAGGAGAAGTCACTTAATTAATTACAAAGGGTTGCCAACATTAAACACAAGAAGATTAAGGGGGGAGTTAGATGAGTTTAATGGAATGTGAAGGGGGGAGGGGGCTCGTGTGGGACCCAACTCACCAGTATCCTCACATTGGCAGTTAGTAACTAGTGGGTCCCACTCCAACTCCCATACCAAGGATATAACCACTTAGAATATAGAGTAAAATTTGTACCACAAATTTTATTCACCCTTTTTATTTAATCCACATTTTTTTAAAAAACTCCCCCAAAGAAAACACATCTTCGGTTAAGGACCTATTAAGCATTTACCGACACTGCAGTTCCATTGGTGCCCTCATATTTCAATTCCAATCATTTGTTCAAATGATAGAAACACCCGATCGTTCGTTCACTGAATGTACCCGAGCTAATCTTCAGAAAATTATTTCGGGAACACCGGGCCTCAGAATCAGGTTCCGTGAGAAACTGAATAGTCTTAAAATCCCAAAGAATTTATGAAAAAAATTTCCTTGAAATTTACGGGTATTTAAATTACTCCCACTTCAGGGATTTACATCCCTGTAAAGCTACTTCATAAACTAGAGAATCAAATGAGGGTACAGTGCACACATCTAAGCCTTACGCTCCCATGTGCTCTTCATGAGGTTCCTTTGCTGCCACCTGATGCGCACTAGAGGAATCGACTGTCCACATAGGACCCGCTCCTGTCGAACCTCGATCACCACCGGGACCACCGCAAATGTCTCCCCATCATCGATGTCCAGCTCCCTATGATCAATGATATGGTTCGGGTCGTGCACGTATCTCCTCAGCTGGGATACGTGGAAGACGCCGTGCAGCCGGTGCAACTAAGGTGGAAGATCCAGGTGATAATCCACCTCGCATATCCTGCTGAGGACCTGGAATGGTTCGATGAAGCGCAGAGATAACATGCTTCCCCTTCCAAATCGTCGTGATCCATGCTGAGGTGAGACCCGTAAGAAAACATAGTCGCCATCCTCTAACAATAGTGGTCTCCTCCTTCTATCAGAATAGGTCTTCTGTCGGCTCTAAGTAGTCCTCATCCACTCCTAGATGATCTGTACCTTCTTTGTCGTGTCCTGGACCATCTCTGGTTCTACAAGTGCTGAATCCCCAGGGTTTATCCAGCATAAAGGTGATCTGCAAGGTCAGCCGTAAAATGCCTCATATGGTGCCATCCTGATGGTGGAGTGGTAGCTGTTTATGTACGCAAACTCCACCAAGGGTAGTTGATCCTCCCAGATGTGACCAAAATGAAGGAAACATGCATGGAGCATGTCCTTGAGAGTCTGAATGGTCCTCTCCATCTGGCTATTCGTTTGAGGGTGAAGGGCGGTGCTTAGGCGTAGTTGTGTCCCAAATGCCTCCTGCAACCACTTACAAAGCCGAGAAGTAAACAAAGAATCTTGATCAGATACGATAGACGATGGCACACCATGAAGTCGTACGATCTCCTAAACACAGAGGTGTCCCAAGATCTCCACTAAGCCATGCTCTCTGATTGGTAAGAAGTGGACCGACTTGGTGAGTCGGTCTACGATCACCCAGATGGAGTCGTGTCCTCTAGATGTAGGTGGAAGTACCGTAATGAAATCCTTAGATATCCCGTTCCACCTCCACTCCGAGACCTATAAGGGATGTACCAAGCCTACTGGTACCTGGTTCTTTGCCTTCACCTGCTGGTAGGTGAGGCATCATGAAACGAACTCTGCCACAACCTTCTTCATACCCATCCACCAGTGTTGTCGTCTATGATCCAGGTACATCTTCGCTACTCCTGGATGTACCGCCAATGGGGATGTGGGAAACTCTCTCATAACCTCCTCCTGTAATGCAACTGGTACCTTGGTACGTCCTCTGAAAAGGATGACGTGCTCTCCTCCTATATAAAATCCATCAGGTGCCTATCCTATGGATATTTTTTGCACGTCGCGTCTCAGAGTCAACTTCCCCATGTTGTGCCTCCCTGACCCGCTGATGTAGTGTATGAGTGACTGTGAGAGACTGTAGAAAGGTTTCCCCATCTCTATCCACGATGGATATATGCAAATTGGCTAACTACTTTGTCGCCTCTCCATGTAGTTGAATTCCCGACCTCCTTCTGAGAGCATCATCTACTAAGTTCCCCATCCCATGAGTATAGACTATCTCAAAGTCATAGTCTTGGAGGAACTCGAACCATCGCCGCTGTCTCAGGTTCAGGTCCTTATGCGAGAAGATGTACCTAAGTCTCTGGTGGTCAGTGTAGACTATAAAGAACTCTCCCATCAGATAGTGCTACCACATCTTCAAGGAAAAGATCACTACTGCAAACTCCTGTTCATGGGTAGCATAGTTCTTCTCATCCTACCTCAACTGTCATGAACCATAGGCGATCACTACCCGCTCCTGCAACAGGACACACCTGAGTCCGATCCCTGATGCATCGCATTAAACTATGTACCTTACGTCCTCCTACAGTAGCCTCAATATGGGTGCACTGGTCAATCTCTGTCTCAACTCCTAAAAGCTCTGCTGACATCTATCTGACTACACGAAGGGTTTCCCCTTCTTCGTCAAAGCTGAAAGTGGTGATGCAACTCTGGAGAAGTCTGGAAAAAATCTCCGATACTACCCAGCCAGACCTAGGTAACTCCGCACCTCCATCACATTCCTGGGTGGCTCCCCAGCTAGTACTGCCTCAATCATTGCAGGATCCAACGCAACTCCCACATCAGAGATGATGTGCCCAAGAAGTGGACCTCTCGAATCCAGAACTGACACTTCGAGAGCTTACCATAAAGTTGGTGCTCTCAAAGTGTGTCCAGTACAACCCGCAGGTGGTATGCATGCTCCTCCTCAGTAGTCGAGTAAATCAATATGTCATCGATGAATAATATGACAAATAGATCGAGGTAAGGCTAGAATATCCTGTTCATGAGACTCATGAACACTGATGGAGCATTGGTTACTCTGAAAGGCATAACCAAGAACTCATCGTGGCCATACCGTCACCTGAAGGCCATCTTTTTCACATCCCCATCTTGAAATCTGAGATGATGATAGCATGACCTTAGGTTTATCTTCGAGAGCCAGCGTTCTCCCTTGATATAATCAAGGAGATCATCTATCCTCGGAAGTGGATACTTGTTCTTCACAGTCACCTGGTTCAGGCGACGGTAGTCGACAAACAGTCGCGGGCTCCCATCCGCCATCTTGGCAAACAAAATTGGGGAAGCACAGGGTCGAATGAATCCCTTTCCCTGGAAGTCCTCCAGTTGTACCCGCAGCTCACGAATCTCAGTAGGGGCCATCTAATATGCTGGTGTAGATATCAGGGCTGTCCCAGGGTACAGTTCAAAATAGAAGTCTACCTCTCTGCGAGTGGGTAGTCCTAGAACTTCATCAGAAAGAACGTCTGCATACTGATCCACCACAATAGGAAAACTCAGACTCCACACATTAACTGCTCCTAGGACAAGACTATCCAACTGATGGGTGATCGGCTGTCCTCTCCTCCTCCTGAGTCCATCCAATGCTGCAATGTTTCCATTCTCTCCGGTGAAGGCGAACCTGCTCCCATCGGTGCAGACACCTCGCACCATGTGCCTAATATAGTCGATCTGAGTATGGACCATAGATAACCAATACATGCCCAAGATGATGTCGTAAGGCCTTGACGCCACTACAAGAAGATCCCATCCAAAGCTCTCACCTCCTAGAGTAAGCTCACACTACTGGAACCAGTGCGTAATCATCGAGTCTGCTCCCGTAGGAGTCTCTAGCCGTAAGGATCAAGCCAACGACTATGTCGGAATCTCCGAGCTCTGAACAAGGGCAGCAACAATAAAATAATGACTCGCTATTATGTCTATAAGAACTGCAACAAAGGTGGAGTAGACACAGATTGTACCTAGAATCATCGTAGGTGAGCTGTGGTCATAAACCTCCACTGCCTGAAGCTGAGCCTGCCTCTGTCTGCCAGCTCCTTGTGGTCGGAGTGGACCTCCTGGTGGTTGTGGTGGTAGAGCCTCAAAGCATCGCCCACCAACTGCTTCTCAGCCAACTCCTCTATCTCATCTGCATGCTCCCTACGGACAGCCATGGTCAAACGTCTTCCTCTGCGTTGGTGGTCCCTCAACCGTCTGCTGCTCCTCTGCATAGCGGGTCGGGCAGTCATGAGCCATGTGGCCCTGCCTGCCGCATACATGTCACTATCTTCCTCTCATATGACTGGCTCTACTGCGTGTGCCCTGCACCTCCGAACCCATATCCTAAGGTCACCCACATGATGTTATGGTCTACTTAGACCTATGCGACACTTGTCTAGTGCTGGTTGCATAAGACTCCGATATGTGTCGCCCAGCGGTAGGCCTCGCTGCTGGTGTCGGCTCAGCAAGAAAGATCTCCACAAGAAGGTCTCACTCTAGTACTCCTTCCTGTGTCAGAATGCTGTGGGAGATCATTGAGGCCCATATCTCATGCCTTAGTCCCCGCTAGAAGGTCAGGGCCTAGAAGAATGGGTCACATTCCATGTTTGTGGAGTAGCGTAAGATTTCGTTAAATCTCGCCGAGTACTGGGCTACTGTCATGCTGCCCTACCGCAGCTGTAGTAACTCTTGGATGTGCACCGCATGGAGGGTGGATGGAATGAACTCCAAGAGGAAGAGGCTCTTGAAGTGCATCCAAAGTAGAGATGCCTCGTCATTCACCTGGAGCATTAGGATCCATAATATACCAACTCTTTCGTGCAGGAGACTCACCACAAGGATCACCATGAGGTCAGTTGGTGTCCCTACTAATATGAAGACTTGAAAAATAGCCTCCAGCCAATCCTCGGCAGCCTGAGGGTCCATCTCATCATGGAACCTGAGCGGCCTCTGATGCTAAAACTCATGCAGTGCACTCAGGTGACGTGCACTCTCAGCTTCTGGGGCTGGTGGCTTTGGAGGCTCGGCGGGTAGAGGACCATCGGTGCCTCCGCTGTAATGGGGCCCTACACCGAGGCCTCATCACTCGGTGGGCTACCATCTCGCACAAATCTTGGAAACCTAGTTGGCTTCTGTTGTGGGGCCATCCTGAAAAGAAACAGGTGCTCCACGGTTAATACAATATACCTGGTCAGATGACATAAAGTAATCATAAAGAAAACTTTTAAAACACACATGAAATCAATGTTTTCGTGCACTGAGTTGGAAATCAGAAGTCAGGGTCTTGGTGTATGGATACGTTGGCCGCCGCACTAACACTGGACTCCCTGGATTGATAACCACACTCAATTCCCTAAACACTATTGCATCAGACAGAAGAAATTATCAGAGTCCTATGTTCTGCGGTAGACCCGACTCCTCTGAAACAAATTTGTCATGACCCATCCTCGGGGCCCAGGCAGTGACTACCCCAAGCCCGCCTTCCTTAGGCCAGGGGCTGGCGACTTGCACCAAAGGCATAAATCCTAATAAAAGGGAAGGCATTTCCTTTATATAAGAAAATAGACACCATAGTGTACTCAAGATGAAGTAAACACTAAGTAAAATTAGTACAAAAGTAAGTGGTGAAAAGTAAATGGGCCAGAATACAAACCCAAATGAATGTACAATACAACTAAAAAGAAAGTACAGCAGCAGTAAAGTAATTAGAAACCACTAAGTTTTCCTCTGGCTATCCCACCTGAAGGGCGGGTACAGATGGTCTCCTCAGCTCCTCGGTTCCGGCGTTCCGATCTGTGTATATCCTTCCTGATAGTCCACCTCCTTTTACCATCACGCTCCACAAGCCTCAACCACGATCAGCGATGTCCGTCGTCTGCAACCAAAACAACGTAGTGTGGGCATAGCCCATGCAGGGGTGAGTATACGATACTCAGTAGGGACCATGAGACCCCCGAAGGTCTCCCAGAATATACTAAGGATAAACTACAAAGGAAGGATACAAATACAAAGTATCAACCAACAATACTTTGATATATGACCATACATATACCTAAGTCATCAATTCTGGTTTGGATCCAACTTCTGAGCCCAAGTTCAACCCAGTCCACACAGGAAAGTACAACCCAATCCACACAGGATTGCACAACCCAATCCACACAAAAAAGAAAGTCAATCATATCGAAGATAATGATTGAACGTCAAGACTCAGAGCACACAGGTATACTACTCACGAAGAGGGTTGGAGATGATAGATGTAGCCTCTGAATCATCTCCCCAGCCGAACCCACGTAGGATCCAAGTACAGAAGTCGTCGCTGCCGAACCCACGTAGGGTCCTAGTACAGTAATCATCACTGTCGAACCCACGTAGAATCCAAGTACAGTCGTCCTCACTGCCAAAACCACGTAGGATCCATGTACAGTCGTCATCGTCTTAGCAGTCACATCCAGCTCTAGGGTTCCCGCACACAACATGCTCGATTATGGGAGTGTCTGCTCCACGAGCTAAGAGGGACGATACATCAACTACCACGACGTCTCAAGTTTATGTATTCCAAAGGTCCGCCATTCCATAGAGGGATAATACAAACAATACGTATCCATGATACTATGTACGAAATGACCAAGCCTTTTTACCAAAAAGTATACGGCGTGTAGGTATACGGTACACGCCGTGTAGTCAGTTCTCAGGTACTGCCCGTGTCCAATTACCTGTTTCTAAAGGATGTTATGTAAGATGTATGTAAATATAGTGTGGTATGGTTACACGCCATGTCCATGCAACTGGTTCGGCTCCGTGTATGCTGGCCATGTTCCCGTACACAGCCTCAACCCATGTTCGCCAAACCGTGTAACTGGTACATGGGGTAGCCTGTGTCACTGGCCATGCCTAGCCGTGTGGTGGAGTACATGCCCGTGTACTCCACCCCCTGTCCGTGTATCCCCAGGATACATGCCGAGTCCCGTGATGTGACTTATTCCCTTCTGTGAAGAGAATACATGTCATTCCTCTTGGTCGTGTATTATTGGTCATGTCTGTTTATTTCCCAGAATACACACCATGTCTCGTGAAGCTACTTCTGCCATTCTGCATAGAGATTACACACCATGTGATCGGGGTCACACGCCGTGTGTTACTTTTCTAAACCCAAAACTCAATCCGCAGTACGCCCACACTATACGGCGTGTTTATCAGAGGTACGTGCCGTGTATTCTAGAATTTTCCATAAATGACGCCGCCGGCCAGGGTGCCTCCCGTGATGTCTATTCATCGTTATGATGGTATTTTAATCACGAAACATTGGAATCTAAGTCTTCACGATGTCCCGTAATCGTCTCTAGTGTTTTCGGGCCTCCGATCAGCTCTGAAAGCACGATTTGATTCACCCACTCGAAGAACAGTCAAGGGACGGTCCTTCCCGTTCTGGTTTGATCTGTCGCCCGCTATCGTCGTCGCACCACCGCTAGGACGTCATGATTTTGGGTCTTCAATTTTGGATCATTTCATGACACAAAAAACTCGCAACGATCTTGTGTTCATCACCCTTGAAGAACACGAAGAACACACCAAACATTCACAAAAATGGTGGAGGGATCAGGTCATGTTCGTTTGGCCCAATCCTTCTACGTTAGTTTGGTAGCAAGCAGGTCAAGAGAAACAAACATGGAAGGATGAATCAGAGTTTCTCAAATAAAAACACACCCCTACCTCGATAAACAATGACATTTGCTGGCGATGCTGAACATGGAATCACAGTGTGAGGTTTCGAAGATGGTGTTGGCGTACGTCCAAGGAAGGAACGACCGCTCACACAAGCTGCGAAGAGAAGATGATAAGGTACGTCATCTCTCCTTGTGATGACGGTGTTCTTCATCGAAGGCAGTCGTTCTTCACTAGAGGATGATTTTCATTAAGGGATTATAGCCCTCTCCCAAAATCCTCACACAACTAGCCAAAAAAATAAAATAAGGCCTCCCATTATTTTATTATTTTTCCAAGCATTTCAAAAACTCAAAATTCAAACTCTTCATTGAATTAATTGAAGAGTTTGAATTAATTGAATTAATGTGTGTTGATATTAATTGAGTGGAAGAGGAAAGTCAGTTAACTAATTACAAAGGGTTTCCCACATTAAACTCAAGAAGATTAATGGGGGAGTTAGAGGAGTTTAATGGAATGTGAAGGGGTGGGGCTCGTGTGGGCCCCACCTCACCAATATCCTCAGATGGGTAGTTAGTAACTAGTGGGACCCACCCCAACTCCCATACGCAGGATATAACCGCATAGAATAAAGAATAAATTTACCACCAAAAATTTTATTCACCTTTTTTATTTAATCCTCATTTTTTTAAATAACTCCCCCAAAGAAAACGCATCTTCGGTAAAGGTCCTCTTAAGAAATTACCAATGCTACGGTTCCATCCGTTCCCTCAGATTTCAATTCCGAGCACCGGTTAAAAAGATAGAAAAACCCGCTCATTCATTCACTGAACTTACCCGAGCTAATCATTGGAAAATGATTCCGGGCACACCGGGCCTTAGAATCAGGTGCCTTCAAAAATTACGTACTCGTAAATTCCAAAATAATTTACGAAAAAAATTCCTTGAAATTTATGGGTCTTTACAGATGAGGTGAGTTGTGTCAAATGTTCTAATAAAGATTTTAATTTCCTGAATAGTATAGATGAGTTATATTTGGAATCAACCACTCGAACAAGTTTAGAAACATACTGTAGTGTGTTTTCTGAACTCTAAGCACATTAATAAATAGGTAATTCTAATAGAGGATGTACTATGACTTGGAATTTTCCATTAATGTTGGAAAATATTAGGGGGAATAATGGGATGGTTTGTAAATGAGATTCTAAAATGATCATGTATAGGAACATGTGGCCTTAGTTATGTTATATCTCGAGGTTTTTTATATGATCACTTACTCAAGTTTTAACAATTTTTATACCATATAGTTAATATGATTTTTGGAGGAGTGTTTAGAATTTGGGACCTCAACACAAAATATTTAATAAAATATCATAGACATGGAATGCTATATTATTTTTTTATATAACATAAGGATTCTCAAATATGATAAGCTCTATGGTGGGAGGTTGAAAGATCCAGTGTTTTGAATCAGGTTGAAAAAAAATCCAAATGGGTTTTAAATTTTTATTTAGTGGATTGGAAAAATCATAAAATAACCCTAAAAACATAATCATAAGAGTTTAAACATATAAAATTGATTTTTTGTATTTTAAGATGATTACATGTCTTCATAGATTGACGTGTTTCAGGATCATCATTCTCTAAAAAAATAATTTCCAGAATGAGTGAAGCATTACAAGAATGAAATAATCCATTATATCTTGATCTGTCTTGAATTGAAGCATTTTAATGGATGACTGAAGAATTACAAGCATTAAGTAGTGAGTATATGGATTCTATATTAATGTATCTTACATTAATAAGATACACCATTATTCTGAACACTATATTTTCTATGAATTTCTCATAAAATATGAAATATCATAAATTATTTTTCTAAAAAAGGATGCATCCCATTTTTTGACCAGTTGAAATGGTTAGGGTCTGGTGACCAAAACTTTCTCCACCCCTTTGAATGTGTCCTATTAATTTCCTTTAGTTTCCATTTTTCTAATTTTCCCTTGATTGAAATTTGATAAATAAATTATAAATGATTTGTTAAAATAATAATGGCATTGATCATGGAAAATTATAATAAAGGAAGTATACCCTAGTGAAAATGATGTAGTAAAATATTGGTATTTGAAATGATAAATGGAATGTAATTTCCCATGTCCTTCTCAATTACTATTCAAAGGAATTTCCAAACATGTATTCCTGAGTTATGACATGGTATGATTATTGAAAAATACTTATTTTGCCTTTTAGGATACAATTATAGTATTTCATGTTCATATACATGGACTTCCTTTCTAATTAATTTTGATTTCAAAATAAATTTTCATGTCTACTTGCATGGACCAAATTTATTTTTATACATATATTGATAAATTGTGTGATAATAAATTTTATTTTTTAATGGATAAATATAACCTCTTATAAAGAATATTTTATGAAGTGTGACAACATAGTTTGAGAAACAATCCTCTTATGTGGGTTTTTTGTATACCTATATAAATCTCAGGGCATGAGCACTAATTTATCCAAAAAACCACATACCATCATAGTTTTGATACTCTTTCATGGAATCACATTCTATGATACACTATCATGGAAACCCTTATTGTGATACTCAATAATGTGTTACCTTACTATGATACTTAGGAATGAAATTTATAACTGTGTTACTCGGGAATGTCGTCCCTTAAAATTATAATTGGGAATTTTCTCCAAAATTAAGATACTCGGGCATGATGGACCTCATTGTGAAACTCTGTAATGGAATCTCTTATTGTGATATATAGGCATGGTTTCCACTATTGTGATTCTTTATCATGATGCTGGTTATTAATATTCAATGATTCTCTTGTTACTATGAATAGATTCCTATGTTATCCATCGAATCCAAGATAGCTCTACATATTTATATATATGTCTATTTTAATTAATATGTATATAGTTAATATCTATGAATTTATATATATATGGTGACAGAACATCATAGATATTCCGTCTTAAGATGAAGTAAGTATTTTTGGATGGTTTTCCATTGAAGAACCCAATCCTAACATAATAATATTAATTTGTTTACTGATTTATATGTTACACCAAGAAAATATTGTATTTTATATTCATGTAATGGATATATTTAGACACCATTTGAGTTTTACTATTGTGACTATATGGATCCATTTTTATGAATCCATTTTTTATCCTAATAGACCTCTTGGATAAATGATTGGGATTCTAGATTGGGGATTACATGGTATGGTGTCTTGTGTGTTAATTCATGGGAATAGGAGATCAGGAGTTCAAGACAAGGTTGGATCTCAGGATATTCATTGGTACACCATTGGGTATTTTTTTATTTAATATTTTTTATGGATTTGATACTTTATTCATATTTCATGGATGCTTTAATATCACATGGACATGAATGGTTTTGTTATTTTTTATTTCTAGTAAATATATTTTTGTTTATGTCTATGATATTTACAAGACTTATGTTATTTATATTGTACATTAATTGTTTGAATATGGATTATATATCATGTATCATTCTGATACTCTAATCATGATTGAGTATTCCCACTATAATAATTTCATTAGGCACTAGATTCTAGTCCGAACACCTTGGCACATGGGGAAAACTACTGGAGTCCATGTGGTGAACTGGATCTGGGCAACATTCATTTGTCTTTTTAGATGGGATGTTATAACCATAACCATAAAATTATGAAGAGACTCAACATGATTTTTTTCCATATAAGGTTCTCATTCACTGATAAACATGACATGGTCTCTATATTCATCGTAGAATATATTATTCATATTGACTAACTAACTAAAAATTATCTTTTTATTACCAAAAACACTTTTGAGGAAAACTTGAAACCATCTTGTTAATCAACGAATAAAGACATCATAATACCTGAGATAATAATTAACGATAATTTGGATCCTATTGGAATCTTTGCCCCTAAATAAGTTCATGGAGAGAGTACTTACCTGTTTTTCGGGATCTTCCCTTTTAAAGACATAAAAGTGACCCTCAATATTTTCACTAGTTTAGATGTAATCCTAAAAATTAATATTCCCTTCAATTAATCCCCTTATCAATATACATTCATGATTATTAATCTATGAAATATGCTCTCCATTGGTGTCCACTTGGGGAACACATTCTATTATTCAACATGCTTCCTCTTTGATGGTAGTAATAATAACATATTACTCCATTGTGGCCTCCCTTGAATGATCTTGGAGATTAAGTGGGTCCATGTTGTTGACATTCCCTACCCCTGTCTCATATTTCTGACCATCCATAACAATCTCTTACATAGCCTTGCCCAAGAAAAAATATTTTATTCTGGATTTCTCAGCATGTTATCCTTATCAATGTTCAAGATGGAAATCTATTTTGGTTTAGTTTATTTTACTTAACTTGGTGTCCATCATTTTTGGTAGGAATGATTAGTCCTTGGGCCATTTTTTTCATCCCTTAAGTCAAATTCTTGTTCCCTGAATCTATCCTAGTCTTATTCTTATTATTATTTCTTGATCTATATAGACTCGGGTTGTGACTCCAACCTACATTTTCCTTAGATCAATAATAATTAGATTCCTCTCCTGATGATATTCCATAAATTTAATTCCCCTCAAAGTTGTTTTCCACCTCTACGAACCCTTCATAGTCCTTTTCCGGTCTCTCATGATCGAATCCTTCATATAAATTATTATTAGGGTGATAATATGTTTCTACCTCATGGTAGTTCTTTGCATTCAAAACAAAAAAATATCTAGAGATAGCTAATTTGAAGAGGCCATAACTATGTAACATATTTCATCCTCAACTGTCACCAAAGACACCCCCTTGGTCAGGGTATTCCTCTAAGTGAGGTGTAATCATCCGAGTTTTCATGTAATTATCACCAAAAGAATCCACAACCTTTCCTATATCTAGAAGATATTTCTCTAACAATATGAGATCAACTAAATCATTATTCAGGAGAGAAAAAATTTCAACAACCTCCAGATATGTTGCAGGTTTTCCCACTTTTTGAAGATGGGAGTCAGGATCCACATCATTACCTCCCTCCCCAGACTTTTTCACATCTTTACCCATCTATAGATCTATACCCCCATAGTTAACTCCTCACCAAAATCTATAATATTCCCTAGATTCCAAAATCATGTTATTTTATTCTAAACATAAACGTATAGTAAACAATGATCCAAAATTTCCCATGTTATATATTCCCTATACCAAAAGTCATTACCGACTAACATACACCAACTCATTTACATTTACAAGATACAAGGGTGAGAGGTATATTTTATCCATATGTTCTTTCACTACTAAATATGTTTAATGAAACCATCCTAAATCATTCGGTATTGGGTTCTTTACCAATGTGGGTGAGTCAGCATATGAACATAAAAAATAGGGCAATAATATCACCCAAATTTACAATAATTGAAACTACATATACATAGAGTCATATTTGATAATCATTACACTATACTCTGAGCCACATCAATTAATTTTTTAATATAACACAATAATTCAAGCATCAAGTTAATTTTTAATTAAATATTTTTATATTTATTAATATTATCCATTATTAATTTTCAAATATCAATACATTAATCATTTAATAAATTTTTCAATTGAAATATTAAATAATTATCATTTATCTCAATTATTCCATCATCATGTGTGGACACCATTAACTAACCTTGATAAATTATTACTTCTATTATCATTTAATAATTATCATGTTATTCTAGAAAAACTTATGAAGACCCCATAAAAGGATTCACAGGTTGTAAAAACCATAAAATTAAATTTAGATATTCAAAACTCATATTGTAAATATAAAACGAACATCTAGATAAAATGAATGTATCATGATAGAAATAGTCATGGATGATAATAATGCATTTTGAACTCATTTTAACCACCCTAGTGTCTAACATCATTTCTCATAGTGTAAATATTTTTAGCCATCATTTTCAATGAACAAAATTTTATCCCAAGTTTAATGATAATTTATCTTCTATCAAATCATCAATACATATAGTGTTTTTAACATATGATATTTTCCCTCAATGGTTCCTAGTCACAAAAAAACATCAAAAATAAAAAATTACACTGAATCCATATCACACAATTATATTTCAAATTTATTTTTATACACATAGAAAAAGGTATAAAGGCTAATGAATTGATTTGTTTAAGACTTTTGTAGTATGTAAAATTCTACTTCAACCAAAAAACAATATTTAGAAAAAAAATAATTCTATATTGAATGTTTTGGCTCAGTGAGCATAGTTCATCCATGCAAAGAAATATATAGGAAATAACAAAACAAAGCTATGAATAAAAGTAAACGTGATTTAAATGAATATTAACATATTTAGTGAATTATAATATATATGTTTAAAACTTCTCATATATATCCAACTTAATTACATTAACACTCAAATTAATGTATTTTATAGTTTCATGAAATTAAACATACGAAAACACTAAAATGAATCAAAAAATATGTATTACACTAATAAATAAAAAATGAGGAAATACAAAAAAAAATAATAAGGAATTTTTAATCACACGCAAACAAATAATTTAATTATACATAGCATCTATTGATTAATATAAACATTTTATAGTTTATATTTCAATAAATTAGTTTTTTCAGTTATAAAAAAATAATTATCATAACAACAAATATATGTTGATACTGCAATGTGTGATTATAGATTTCTTTCAATTAATTTCTATAATAAAGAATGTTAACTCTTTAGGTATTTGTAGTTATTCATGATCAAATAATATTCTTAATTTAATTATAATAAAATCATTATATGAAAACTAATTAAATCCAATGACTATATAAGAAAATTCTAAAATAATTCTTCTTATCAATAAATATTCTAGAGTATTTTATAATAATTTAACCTACGATTCCCTTTTCTGATTATTATCTTATTTTGATAAATCACATCCATTTAGAAATGGATATATAGAATGAAAAGTTGAAAAATTAAAATATATATAAGAGATGTAATAGATCAACTACCCTGATTTGAGACTCAATGTTCTTCGAGAAAGGATGACCAATCAATGATAAAAAACCCTCTAAATAAAACACCACCAAAAATAAAATAAATACCATGAATAAAAAATCATAACAAAAATAATTATTTATAACATGATATCAATCCCAGAGATAGATGAACTACCAGAAAATAGCCAATCAAAATGATAAAAAAAGGTGAAATAGAGGAGAGGAGAAGAGTGAGTACCCTCATCATTGAAAATTTATTCCATATGAACAAAAGGGGAATAATCTTAATGATATTTGACTTTAGGTATGTGAGATGTACATAGATTAGCTATGTAATTTTGAATTGTGGAACCAAATTCCCTATCATTATTCGGGTATCTCGAAAGGGTTCCCAATGGCATGGTAAACTCTCAGAACACCCATGTTACTTTTAATTAACGAAAATTTTGGTTTTCAAGGTGTTTGAATCTATGTTATAACATTCCATTAAAACTCTCTTGAAACCTTTTTTTTTCTAAAAACATAAAATAGTGTAATCCTCCACACATTTTTACACCCACCAGAACAACACTATGGTGTGGGGATCTCCACACTACATGTTTCTGATAGCACAACTCCATAATAAATAAAACCCATCAATAATCAAAAAAATTATGTATATGATTTCAAAACACCATTATATTGTTATATTCAAGGCCACATGGAGTCAAGAGGGTGTAATGATTCTTTAAAACACTATTTTATATATTTGATCAAGAAGTACCTTGTTTTCCTTGATGGGGATTCATAAAGTGACTTATAACATTAGTAACATCACATGTTACTTCATGTTATCACTTTAATACTTTTAACGGTCACTTTTAGTTCCATTGGGTAAGTTTTTTTTATTGGATTATCACATTTCAATTCATGATATCACATATTTTCTTTTAATAGTTACTTGGTTTTTTATTAAGTCACTTTTTTCCCTTAATACCATATTTTTTTATATTCATAGGTTCAATAGTTTCTGTGTATGGTATATTGGTTTTTATGGTCAATTCTTGATAAAAGAAAAAGTGTTAAGTGTTATTAGTCCTGCAAGAATACCACTAAAGTCAATAATAAATTTTCATTATTTATATGTAGTTTTAATTATTTAAATAATGTTTTATAATATAATTTTGGGGTGGATAATTATTTCATTTAATTTCCTTGGATCCCAATTTTGTTAAGGAGTACGTCTATAAATAATTAAATTGATATGTATTATTGGTTAATTAATTTAGTATTTTTATGTAGTGAATCATGCGATGATTCTTTCATCCATGTATGGTATCCTTAATTTCTATTCATGTGATACATATAAGAGGATTCATGTATTTTTTTATGTGGTAAAATTTTATGCACATTCCTAATGACGATTATTAATTTGTTTAATTTATTTTTAAGGAATATGGTAATGAATCAGATGTATTATTGATGTTGAATATTTTAATATTAAGATTATATGGGAATGATTCCTTGATTAAAATTATGGTTGTTGGGGGTAATTATTTACACTCTAGTTAATGTGTTTGTGGAATAACTATTTGATATCAAATTGAATGAAATTATCTATGAAAATATATTTAGCTAAAAATAGTTTCACATGAAAATTACGTCTTTTATGAGAATGAAATTTAAATAAAAATGTTGAAGTGATGTTGAACCCATTGCTAAATCTGAAAAATGATGTGTGAATTATGTGAATAATTCTTTGATGTACCATCGTGATTTGGGTAAGATGTAATGATAAGTTAATGTATCATGCAATGGTTATGATGTGGTCACAGTTTATAGGAGTGGTGGAAGTAATATGGAGTTTGATGGCTAATGAAAGAAGGTTTTTTAGTTTTTTATGTTGTTGTTTGATATTTTAATAGTCATAATAAAAATTAAATTGAAAATGGCAATATGAAATGGATATTGGGTTTTAATGGTTAATTAACATTTGAATTAAAATAAAATGTGTGAGTAAAGAGGTTGTTGATTAATGTGATGTGAATGGTCCTAATTAATGAACTTTTTTTGTAATATGAAATCACGAAATTGTTTTTATAAGGACCCAATTATTACATGTAGGTATGTGATTTGTTTCTTTTTTCCATTGAGTTGTTTTTGAGAAAGGATGGTAAAATTAGCCATGTATTGGAATCATATAGTCACACGGCCTAACATAGGGTTACACGATGTGTAATCCTATGTACATGTCGTGTGTTTTTGGCTATGTATTATGGGAATACATGGTGTGTGAGAATGTTAGTATGGAAGAGTTGAAAAACAAACTACACGCCGTGTACTTCAATGTACACACCGTGTAGTCTTGTCATCCAGTCCTGGAAAGTAAGTCGGTGAAATTAAGCAACCAAATGAGTAGTTAAATGATATAAAAACCATGTATATGGACTTATGTGCCATGTATTTTGATTTTTCACATAAAATATATGGTATCATAATTATTTTGTCATTTGGAATGAGGGGTTGTTGGGTGGACGAACAAGCAGCGCCAAGATTCGTTCCTTCACCTATTTCGTTGTTCGGATGTTGATTAAAACACCGTTAGATCCATTTGAATCTTCTCAATGAGTGATTGAAATAACTTAAACCATTCTTAGTTATTTTTTCTATCAAATATTTTATTTAAGTTCGATTGAATATTTTTTTTATAGATCTACAATGTTCTATCTTGAATTGGAGGTTGAGGCTGGACGAGGAGAGTCATAATATAATGAGGTAGGTGGTTTTGATCCTCTAGTTGATTATTGAGGAGTTTATATGTGTCATTGTGTTGTGAACCCATTTTTAGGGTGTCTCCTTGAAAGGAAATTGATCCTTATTAATACATAATTTTGTTTTGGTAATTAATTTAATGAATTAAGGCATGTTTTTTATTGTTGTTTGATTAAGGTCCTCCCTATTGGTGAGTTTCCCTCAGATAATTATTTTGTAGAAATTTAGGCCTATGATGTCTATAGGTATGAATTTTTTTCCTTGTATAGTTTTCTAAAATGAAATTGGTTATTATATGGAATTTCAATTGCAATAAATTTATAAGTGTTTTGATTATGGATTTGGGAATGTGTTTTCCACTATACCCCTATAGTGGTTTTTCTTCATTAAACAGGTTGTAATGTTTTAAAGAATTTTAATGATTAAATGGTAAATAGCATTGGGTGACACATGGATTTAGAATAGAACAATGTTAATATTATCACATTGCTATTTTACCTTGCACATTGGGTGACACATGGGTTCATATTAGAATTCCATGGATGGACTCAAGAGGATTTTGAGTTATATGTCATTAGTGAAATGTGGCCTCCCTAATAGGATTGCCGAGGGAAGACTAAATTTACATGTTCTGATACTACATTTATAGTGAAACATTGGGGAACCCTTTTAGGACCACATAGTATGGACTCACATAAACTTATTCTGACATCTAGAGTGACACTTGAGGCTCCCATGTATGACCACTGAGAGCGGACTCACAGGATGTCCGTAGAATTGTAGTTATTGTGATACTTAAATTCAATCTTTGTAACCTCAACAATTGACCCAGGTTATAATTAAATAATGGAATGGAATTAATTTTGACATGTTTTCCATCCCAAAAAACAAGATTTGATTTACTCTTCACTTAATTATTTGGAAGGACTTTAAAGACTTCTGTAATTCTTACATTGTTGTGGGGAATGTTGGGCTTAGGTTAATTTCTAATACTTATATATCTATGGTAATGGAATTTTTTATGGACAAATAAACATTATAAATGAATGTTAGTACTTGTTGGATTAATTACTTTTGAGTACCTTTTATTTTACTGCATTTCACTATTGTACAATATTGTTGTATATATTCACTGACATATTTTCACATACCTTAGGTGGTTACCTACTGAATTTTATTTCTCACACCCTATTTGGATAATGTTATTTGGGAACAAATAGTCTATATTGATGTAGGTATTGATAATTGAAAAGGCCCTTTTTTAGGTCCTTGATTTGTGCTTAATAGTAGGAGTGAATGGGACCAGGCTAAGGCCTGCTATGCTACAAAGTTTAATTTTGTGCTACAGTAAACTGTTATTGTATTGTAATTGATTTAAGTGAATCCTTTTTTTCTATTTTCTTATAAAATGTTACAGTATTCATCATTTTGATATGATATGACTTATGGTTGTCTTTATCATTATTTCTTTCATTGTTTACATCAGTTTCATGTTGTTTATTGCTTCTACTACTATTATGATTTTTTACGTTGTTTTACATTCTTCGAATAATGGCATAGTTTCCCCAATATCACACCCTAGGCCCTTACTACTAGTCAATAGTCTCTGGAATTTGGGGAAATGCACTTGATTCCATGTGTCCAATCGTGTACAGGGCACCTTTAGTGGAATACAGACCCAAGGAGTTACAAACTGGTATTAGAGGTGTTTCATTTCTGATTGGATTTACTATTTGGTGATGATATAAAAGATCTAGAATTTGGTAATTAGATATGCCCATGAGTAACAACTCTATGTATAGGGAGAATCCAAATTACCATGATTTAAATTATTCTTTTGGATTTTGAGCTATCATAGTTGATTTGATTTCTCCATTGGGTGAACCACTTTTTTTTAATCTTATTATTGAGATTATTGTAGTTCAATTTTTTTACAGCCTGATGAGATGAGGGTATTCCATCTCATGCATATTATAGGCACTTCTTATAAATCACATGCCATGCATACTTGCTATGCCATTTAGGAAGCATTACTGATTGCATGTTGTTATGATAGATGTTGTGATAGAGATTCATGTTGTTATGATAGTACATTGATAGTTATTCTTACTAATGTGATAGATATATTGGTACTTGAGATGGTTCAATTGCAATGGATTCCATGCTTTCATCCCTGAGGTGTATGGCCCTTCTAGGATTGGAATTTTGTGGATCATGTTTCAGCTATATGATATCGATTATGTAGTCATGTTCTGTATGTGGATGCCAAACATGATTCCTAGGGAATATGGTCCCCATAGATCATAAATTGGCACACCATTGGTTGGTTTTTCTGCATTATAAGGGTTTTCTATGAAACTTGGAGTTTATGTCCTGAAAACCCCAATTTACACGGCATGTAGTTTATCCTAACATGATGTGTTTTCTTCCTATTTGGGGAAGAAGGTGTTCAGGGTTTTAAGATTTAAATGTTTTTTACCATATTAACAAGTTGTGTGGTAGATAACCGTGTGTCTAGCAATGTGGGATGGAACATCAGATGGTGGGTTTCGCAAGTACACAGCCATTTACTTTCTGTACACATCGTGTGGGCCCACTCGGGCAGAACCCATGTGAATCTAGTCATGTGGGAGTGTATGTCCAGGAGGGTGACTTATGTACATGTTGTTTACACGTCTAACACTCTGTGTACCTAGGGATAATACACACCTAGTCCGGAAAGACTACACGGTCAAGTAGAGACTTCAGGGTACCCGTCTTGTATGATTTTTACACACCGTGTAGTCCCTTTTAGAAACAATTTGGGGGTCTTTTCCTATTTCATTTTGGAACTCTATAATGGAAAACCTTGACAATGAGATCAAACTGAGATGTGTGCTTGACCATGATGATTCATGCCACCATGACGAACTCGAGATATTTTCCAGGAAAGTGGCAATGATCATACCCCAGAGGTTGAAGGTTATTCACTACCAATGGATCCTCTAGACATAACAGTCATGGAACCAGCTGTTATAGTGGATGCACGTGGAGATGCACAGTTATATGAAGGATTTTTTAAGGTTTATGAAAACTTTTCAAGGACCACTGAAACATTCAATGTCTATGGAAAAGCTGAAACGATTTTTCCAGCAGTAGATTCCGCCTTGTTTCTCAGGGGATAGAAGACCACAGACTGCAGAATCATGGCTGGAGGCCATGATTTCAATATTTGATCACATAGGGACGCCTCTTGAGATGAGGTTCAAGCTTGTGGAATATATAATGTGTGATTATACCCAGATATGGTGGGATTTTATCACTCAGGAAGGGTGTCATTGAGATATGAAATGGAAAGAATTTCAGGCGTCCATCTTTGATTATTATTTTCCCGAGAGGCTGAGGGATGACCGAGCCCTAGAATTCATGCACCTGGAGAAAGGAACACCATAAATTATGGACAATTCTACCTAGTTTACGTAGCTTAATCATTTATCACCTATTCTAATCGGTGATGACGTATCTAAAGATAGATGATTCCAAGATAGTCTTAAGTTTGAAATCTGATAACAAGTCAATGTATTCAAATTGCCTTCAGTATCTGATTTTGTGAATCATGTGTTGATCCTTGAGTGCAGTCTGTGGGAATCTAGTGGTGTGATCCAGGGTGGTTCAACACTGATTTCTGGTACTATCTCAACTAGAAAGAAGTAGTGTCGTCTAGAGTTCCCTCACTATGACAGTAGCAGTCATAACCTTTATTCCTATAATCAGGTGAGGTTCTACAGGTGTGGTAGTATGGGGAATATGAGGCCTCAGTTCAAAAAGGTCCTAGATGAGTGCCGAGATTGTGGCAAGATGAGCCATCTACAATACCTCTATAGGACATTTACACTAGTGGCTAGCGAGAGGGGTTTTTCACTGACTCTATATATAGGATAAAGGTACATAATTTCTCTATAGATAGGTCACTAGAGTATTTCAAGGAGTTTAGACTGAGGTGTTGGCCATGGTCATCGATGAAAGACCATAGGATCTCAGCAATAGTAGGGTGGGTCAGCTAAGTGTAGCCAAGTTGTGTCACAGGGTTTTAGTACAAGCTAAAAAAATTTAGTGAAACAGACCCAACAAGAGTAGTATCCTGGAACCTCTACTATTAGAGGTACTATTCTAGTCACCTCTATTTTATCTTATGCACTTTTTGATATAGGGTTTTCTCATAGTCACATATCAGTTTCTGTTGTAGAGAGCCTTGGGTTATGTGTTTTTACTTTTGATGACGTTATGACACTAGACCATCCTTTAGGAATAAGAATAGAAGGTGTGTGTTAGTGTAAGGAGTATACCTTGGAGTTTAGTGGGTGTCACTTCTTTTGGGTTCTCTATGTCATGAATATGACAAGATTTTATGTTATACTCAGAATTGATTGGTTATCCTCCTTTAAAACCTTTTTCAATTTCTATCACTGTAAGGTGAGTTTTACATCACCAGATGGTGGATCGTTTCTACATGAGGGTGAATGGGATGTCCAGGTGAGCCGAGCTATAACTGAGAATCATGAGTTGGGCATAATGACGGGAAAAAATTCGAGTTTCTATCTGGATGACCAGGGAACATGTCTGGATGATTTCCCTATAGTGGTTGATCGTTTCAGGGATGTTTTCCCAAATTAAATCTCAGGCTTACCTCGGGTTAGAGAGGGGGAGTTCACTATCAGACTAGTTCCAGGAGCTGCACCAGTAACCATTCCTCCTTACAGGGTAGCAATGATGGAGTTTCAAGAGATCATAGGAATTTGAATGATTTTGAAGCTAATGGTTTTATCTGATCCAATAATTTTCTTTAGGGTTCACCGGTCCTTTCTGCAAAAAAGGTGGATGGTACCCTTATGCTATGTGTGGACTATCAGAAACTAAACCAATTGACAGTTAAAAACTGATATACCTATACACTTCCAGTTGAACTATTTGATCAGCTTTGAGGAGCTCGAGTGTTCTCGAGGATTAACTTAAGGTCAGGATATCATTGGGTACGTGTTCATCCTTCATACATACCTTGTATAGCCTTTTGTAGTAGGTATGGCCTATATCAGTACCCAGTTATTCTATTTGGCCTCAAAAACACACTAGTAGTTTTCATGGTGCTGATGAATGGAGTGTCCCATCCTTACCTAGATTCCCTTTTGGTGGTTTTCATGGACAATATCTTGGTGTATTCTCACAATCAACATGACCATTCCAACCACCTTGAGATCATTTTGAATACACTGAGAGACAATCATTTATATGCTAAGCTTACAAAATTTAACTTATTTATGGATCAAATTCAGTTAATGAATCATGTAATCTCAGAGAAAGGAGTATAAGTGGGCCCCAAGAACCTGTGAGTAGTAGTTACCTAAGATCATTCCATGAATATTTTTGAGGTGCAGTGTTTCTTGGGGTTATCTACACATTAAAGGAATTTTATACATGACTTCTCACGCTTGGAAGTGCCGCTAATGGTCTTGAATAATAATTGTGTGAAGTTGTTGTGGTCTGATTATTAGGAGACAACCTTTCAAGAGCTAAAAGGGCATTTGACATAAGCATTTATACTGATATTTCCAGAGCTGGGAAAGAGTTACACAGTATTCTATGATGTATCATGTATTAGGGTGGGAGTAGTGATTATTTAATGGGATCAGGTGGTTGTTTATGGGTCTCATTAGTTCAAGAAAAATTAGGGGAATAAGCATACAACCAATTTTGAGTCAGTTTATGTTGTTCATGCCTTGAACTGTTGGAGACATTACTTATTGGGAGAGCATTTTGTGGTGTAAATTGACCAAAAAATCCTCAAATACATATTTACTCTATGGGATATCAATTTTTTATAGTGGAGGTAGGTGGAATACCTTCAGTCCTTTGATTTTGAGCTTGCTTATATGCCTGGAAAAGGCAATGTATTGGCTAATTCACTGAGTATATGGACTCAAATATAGGAAGTGCAGAAGACTAGTAGTGAGTGGAAGGTTATGGAATTGTTCAATGAGATGCATCTGGAGGTGCATGAAAGACAAGGACATACTTTTTTGTCATCTTTGGATATTACCACTACCCCACTGAACAGAGTGAGTATGAGGCAACTATCCGATTCTGAAGGCCTAGTTCTATAGGAGAGTATAGAAGGTGAAACCCTCATCCTAGATGGACGGTAGGCGAGGATGAGATCATGGATATCCATGTACGTTTTAGGATTCCAGTGGACATATGCGAGGAGATGATGTGGTATTTTCATGCCTCTGTATGGTCATTGCATCATGGTGTCACCAAGATGTATCTATATATAAATCATGATTATTGGAGGCCATGTATGAAGAGATATGAAACTAGTTTTATCATGAGGTGCTCCACCTGTCAACAGGTGAATGTAGAAAACCAAAGACCATTATAACTTGTAACACCCCGAGATTTTATGAAAAATATTCTTTTAATATCATTGATGTCTTGTGTTTTATACTACAACAAGATTACCTTGCACTATACACAACACCGTATGAGCTTTCAGTATACACAACACTATTCTTGGATCATGTTACACTCAATTTTGATAGTAGTTATTCTAAGAAACATTGAGTATATATATATATATATATATATATTCAATGTATAAATTAAATATGGTTGGATTCTATAAAACGAAACAACGGAGGAGTCTTTCACAACACGCAGCCCTGACTTCGCTTGTATTACACGCAATCACGACATTCCTCGATAGCGTGTGTTGTGCGCAATACCAGGTTTCACTAAACAACGATATATGGTTATAATATTATTATAAACTAGCTGTTATGAATAGTATCAACTACATTTTGAATTTTATAACATTATTATTCATCTTACACATTTTCTAGAACATGGTAAGAGAACAAAATCAATTTTTCGGGTAAAATAAGTATTTTTCAAAAAATGTAGTTTTCCCGCCGTTTGATAGCACACCCACATTAAATCGTGTTTTTGACATGTCTATAAGTTCAATTTGACAGAATAAAATTCTTCTTTAGAATGAGGGTATAAAAATTTACTTTGGATAAATTTTTCATATTATTCTAATAACTTTCATATTTTAATGAATAGTAAAAACACGCTATATTTTAATTAAAAACAACTTTTTTCATCGCAATAATTTATATGGTTAGATTATCATTTTAATTGGTTTTAAAGTGTAATAAGAATATATTTTTACCATTTAATCCAATTTTGGTCATTAGAATTATTTTTACTTTGAAATTGGATATAAACAAGTATCAATCTTTTAATAATTATTGTTTCTTAAAAACACACGATTTGTATTGACGACGAGAATTAATTTTTAAATTAATTAATGCCACTGATATGTTTTGAATTTCGTAAATAGACAACATTTTTGAATTCATAATATCAAATATATCTTAGGCCTAATTTTCTGTATTTTTCTGGAAACTTTCATTTTTTGATGAATAGTGAAACCACTAAGTGGTAGTTAAAAAACTGAATTTTTCATAAAACATAATTTTCCCGCTTCTGTGAGTGGAATTTTGAAAATCTGAGAGACACGGTTAATATCAAGGAATAATATTTGGTTCAATGAGATGAAAATAATTTTTTGTGAATAGTAATTTTTTACTTTTTTATTACCACGGTTAAAAGTAAATAGGGTAATTAAGGGTAAAAATGATATTATTATTATCCTAACACATATCCTAATTCTATTGGATAAGTATAATTCGATCAAAATAAACCTTAGGACTAAAATATGACCATTTAGGTCCACCTGGATTAGATTAGGACATTTATTATTAATTTATTTAAAGAAGGGTTAAAATAGTTAAAATCAAAGTTTTATAATTAAATCATTTTTAATATAGGGTTATACATAAGAAATATTGGACTATAAATATTCATTATAAAGATAAAAAGATTTCCTACATAATGGTAGTTTATTTATAATTTTTGGAGATTAAATACTTTAATTTATTTAAGACACAATGATGATGCAGTAATTATCTTATTAATGAAATATTGACATAATTGATGTTATAAATACCCAACTAAATTTTATTTTATTATTTTTATGAATTCCACTAATTTTATAGGTTAATATGACATGTTAGAATTGATTTAATTAAAAAATTTAGAAGTAATAATTCTGTTATGATTTTAAAAAAAATCAATTACCAAATAGTGTCAAAATAGACATAAAATAGTTTTAAAAAAAATATATTATATTATTAATTGTTATTTTATTCCTAAAAATCTAATGTTAGGCCAAATTACTTAGATAAGGTTATATATATTAATAATAAACATCTTCGGGTTCTTTTGGATTTTTATATTTAGTTTATTAACCTTATAGTGTAAGAAAACAAGAAGACACGGTAAAAGTAAAATTATTTAACTTAAGGTTAAATCTCAAGGATAAGGTTAAAATAGAAACCTAAACATGTCTAAATTCTATTGGATGAGAGTATTTAGACCCATCAATAAATTAGCTTCTAAATAAATCAATTTGGAGCTATTAAAAAATGAATATGAGTTTATAATAAAATAATATTTTTAGTTTTCCCAAAGGTGCCCCTCTCCTCCCTTATAAAAGGGCACCTCCACCCTCTCTTCCTCACACCACTTTGAGCCTTCATGCTCGGAAAAACCATGACAAATTATCTTCTACACTTCCATATAAACATCCTAGAGGTTCTGGTCTTCTTCAAAGACCAATTTTAGTGCCCTAAGAGGAGGTCTCAAAGAGGCGCTTCAAAAAAGAGGTAATGTCCGTGACCAATTCTTTCAACTCTATTTCTTCTTCCAATTATTCTTATTTAGTTGTTTCATTATTAAGTAATATAATCAGTATAACTCATATACTGATATGTTATTATAAGCATGAAACAACCCAATTTCACCATCTATCCATCCTATGGAAAACAAAATCACCACACGTGTGTACGTACGGAATACCGTCTCCACGTCGTGGTGAAATCTGTTTTTCCACCAACACCTTACATGGATGGGTATAATGGTGTAAAGAATATCTATATATGGTTATTATAACATCATACTGATTCTGGTATATTATACCATCCACTCCAATTCTATTCAATAATTATGGGAATGATATCATCGCTCGTGCGTACGTACGGACTACCGTCTCCACGACGCAATGAGATTCATTCTCCATATTAACCATAAATGAATGATCATAAAGTTTACATACTGAATAATAATGAAATATATGAAATAATAATTCTACTGGATTTATGTATATATATATATATATGTATGTATGTCATCTATTTATTTTCATTAAATTCAATAAGGAAAGAAAAACAGCATTCATGCGTACATATGGCCTACCGTCTCCATGAACGGTGTATTTCATTCCTTTAATCGATCTATAATATATATATGTATATGATGAATATATATTATATATAAATCATGTTTTACATTCTGTAATTATGTAAATCAGTATATAAGTAATAATATCAAGAATGACAAGTCGAAACACATACGATAAATGAAATGATTTTACCCAAAATGCTGATTTAACATGGAATTTACAAAAGAACGGGTAATATAAAGTCATAAGTGAAACATATATGATATCATAACAATGAATATGATTCCATAATAAGTCAATGACATTACTTAAATAATTATACAGTATGTTTGGATACGTATGAATCATATCGAACCTAAGGTAAGGGATAATTTCGCAAATCTCATTTTTATCTGAGATTGCCTATACGTAAGTATTTATTGGGGTAATTGTTATCATCCTTGTACATATTTTATAAAAGTGTTTTTATGTATTTTTAATTTCCTTTTTACCCATTTTTGACTTTTACTACATGGTATGTAAGAAATATTTCTTTTACAAGGTACTTTTTGACTTTTCCGGCAAAAGTACGAGAAGAATGTTTTTTTAACTTATACGGCACGAACGGATTTTTACAGTTTTTTATAAAGCATTATTTTCATGAATCTCTCTCCAAAAGATTTCATGACTATTTTCAAAAAAATTCTTTTCTTTTAAAATTGCATGACATTTTTTGAAAAGAGAATGATTTTAAAGAAGAAAAGATATTTTCCTCAAGAATTCTTTTCAAGTGTTTTATCAAAACCATTTTTCATCTAAGATGACATTATTTCATATGTGTATGATTCAAGTATCATGTATCTATGATTTATGTGGTTTCAAATTTCTTATTATGAAATGATATCCAATTCTTTTATATGGATTATGTGATGATGGGATGATGTTTATGAAACCCATTTTATTTATTTGGTTTTTATGAATGATGTATGTTTATTTTTTTGTACAAGTATGAATGATTTCATTATGAGATGGGTGGGACCTATATCTCCCTCCAATGCATTGGGTAAAGATTTATATCTCATGAGATAGACATGGCTGGAATGACAAGTTAAACCAGTTCAGTAATACATGACTGGAATGAGGAGTGAACTCGATTTAGAAAGGGACTTTGTCCACTAAGATGGTCTTGACAGCAATTCCTTGGCTACTATGGAAATCATATCATGTGCTTAATGGTTTTCCACAATTACATGTTTTATTCCCATGATATTTTATCATGATTGATGTTCCTTTATGATCTATGCCTTACGTACTTCCATGTTTTATGTCATTGCTCAAGCTTTTGATGTTTAAACATTATGTTCATGTTTTAAGTTAAAATGTATATGATTTGTTTTATTTTATCCATGCTTACCCTTACTGAGCATTTTAGGTCACCCTTTTTATGTTTTCTTTTCCCCATGATATAAGGAAAGGTTTTAGGTAAGGAAACAAAAAGGGGAAGACATTTTTGGGAGATGTTGAGGATATTTCAACATGATTAGAAGATTATGTTCCGAGTTTCCAAAGACACTAAAATATTACGGTCCTTGTGTGTCTATATTTGTTATGTATTATGTATTTTGCAAATTAATGTAATTTCCATGTACGTCAAGCTTCATGTCTCTACATTTGGTATCAGAGGCAAAGGAGGTAGGAATGTATCCGATCCTTGGGAACTCTCACATGTGAGCGTTGGACGAAGCATGGCTCTCCGCCCAAGGGCTTCATGAGGAAATGGCTTCCACTGGGGATGGTGGTGGGTCCCGCCCAGGGGGTGTAGCCTCCCACGGAGTGCCCTGATATGTATCAATTATAGTCCACTGGAAGTAATTCTAGACCATTATAGTTGGTATCATAGGAAAGGTTTAGTAAACCTTTGGAAACTAGGATGCGAAAATATTAGTGAGAACCCTAGAGATATTTCTAAGGTATATCTAGGGATGTCCCTAAGGATAAGTATACATATAGGATATAGTCCTATAACTACGGTAACGATATTAGAATTTAACCTAAGATGTTAGATATTGAGGGTACTCCCCCTTTACTATGTTGTTTTCCCTAGCATGATTTTTTCCTCTCACACTATTCTTTTTGGGTTTTAGAATATGGCTAGAAACAGGAAGATTCATGATAATGGAGGATATGATGGACAATGGAATGATATTCTTCATGAGAAACCAAATGAAACGGTATTGGAAAGTCCAAACATCATTATTATTCCTAATCATCAATCTCATAATATGATCAATAATCTCAACTTTGGTAAGTTTCCCGACTCAGATAATAAGAGAAAGATGGAATTTTATGATGATCAAAGAGGAAAGAAAGTTGAATTCCCCTCATGTAAATCATGTGGGAAGAGGCATCAGAGAGATTTTTTCAAGGGAACTGGAAGATGCTTTGGGTGTGGAAAAGAAGGACACAAATCCAGTAACTGCAAAGGAAAAAGTTCTGTTAACACCATGGATGAGGATAATGGTATTTCTATGACATCAACAATGGTTAAATGTTTTAAATGTGGATTGTACGGTTATTATGAAAACCAATGCTCTAAGGGGAAGTCTCATGAAGAGAATCAGTACGGTCGTATGGTTAGTATTTATGTTGATGATGATGAAGAGACTACAAATGATATGTGAGATGAAACAATTTTTGAAGCTCAGTCAATGGTTTAAGAAGGTTTTTGAATGATTACATGTTTATCAAGTGTAATGTTGTATAAGTAATCTCATGGTACTATGGAATAAAGAGACATCTAAGGATTGTTACACTTTTTTCTTTCCTTATGTTTTGAAAGTGTATGATTAATGGTACCAGTGACCATGAAAGGTTATTCAGATATTTTTGGAAAGTATATGATATTCTCATAATTAAGGGATAAGGAGAAAATTAAATTTTTGATAGTATTCATGAGCTCATGACTTGTATAAAGAGAAACTTATATCATGGTTTGAGTATATAGAATTTTTGGAATTTTCTATGTGGAAAGTGATAACTTTTAACAGCATTCATGTTTTCACTAAGGTTTAATGGGTATTCATTCTTCAAGATAATACATTATTAAGGTATTCACATGATTGGAATGTGACCAACATGATATATGGGGGATAAATTATGGTATTCACATGCTTGGTTAATGACATTTCATGTAATCGTTTTCTTTATACTATGAGCTTGGATCGAAGTATTTTAGATAAGCCTAAAGATTGGAATGGATTATATTGGACATAAGTTATTATTGTTTAAGGATATAACTTTTTTCGATATTATTGATGGGATGTCATAGTAATGTAGTTTTAGAAAATTGACAACCTGCAGGACGTGCGACAACCCATCGCATCGGACAAGGATGTGGGAATCGAACCCACAACCGAAGTGTGAATGGCCTATATTGCATAGCACTGGCCTATAGGAAGTCCTTGTTTAGTAGAAACTAGTTTTATTATATTAAGCAATATGATATATGAAGTATAAGTCCATTTTATGAACCATATAGGATTAATCTCACTATAGATGGACTTTTGTATTTTTGATAACTTTTATAACATTTTGTTTGAGACAGATGGAATGACCCATCATTCTATCACTTGATCTGCTAACACTTCACTAATGAAAAATTCAAATTCATTTATTTAAGAGATGAAGTGGAAATTGTCCAAAGAACGAACAACGGTGAGACTGTACCAAAATCACGAATGTATTTCTTCTATTTCCAATTTCATCAACATTAGGGAAATGATCTTGAAAAACAAAAATGTTGTCCTAGTGCCCTTATATCCGATGAATCATATGGTACCTTAGATCATCACAAATCTATGGCTTTGTGATTGATGTCTTTTTCATAGCCATGTTCTCTACCACTCTCCATCAGAACTTGATGGTTAGATTTTTCTTTTATATCCATATTTTCACATATGTTATCCAATGTGGAAACCCAGTGATGAGTTAATTTGGGTAACCGTTACATTTTATAATTTAGTTTTTAAAGCCATGTTTTGGTATTCCTGTTTACGATGTGGGTTTCTATTAAAAAACTTTCGAGTAGTAAACCATTTATAACCCTGACGAATTTCGAGGGCGAAATTCATTTTAAGGGGGGTAGAATGTAACACACCGAGATTTTATGAAAAATATTCTTTTAATATCATTGATGTATTGTGTTGTATGATACAACAAGATTACCTTGTGCTATATGCAACGCCATATGAGATTGCAGTATACACAACACTATTCTTGGATCATGTCACACACAATTTTGATATTAGTTATTCTACGAAAAATTGAGTGTATATATATAAATATATATATATTCAATGTATAAATGAAATATGGTTGGATTCTGTTATACGAAACAACGTAGGAGTCATTCACAACACGCAACACTGACTTGGCTTGCATTACATGCAATCGCGACTTTCCTCGATAGCGTGTGTTGTACGCAATATCTGGTTTCACTAAACAACGATATATGGTTATAATATTATTATGAACTAGATGTTATGAATAGTATAAACTAAAATTTGAATTTTATAACATTATTATTTATCTTACACATTTTCTAGAACATGGTATGAGAACAAAATCATTTTTTCGACTAAAATAAGTAATTTTCAAAAAATGTAGTTTTGCCGCCTTTTGATGGCGCACCCACCTGAAATCTTGTTTTTGACATGTATATAAGTTCAATTTGACAAAATAATGTTCTTCATTGGAATAAGGGTATAAAAATTTACTTTGGATAAATTTTTCATATTATTCTAATAACTTTCATATTTTAATGAATAGTAAAAACACTGTATATTTTAATAAAAAAAACTTTTTTCATCGCAATAATATATATGGTAAGATTATCTTTTTAATTGGTTTTAAAGAGTAATTAGAATATATTTTTACCATTTAATCCAATGTTGGTCATTTTAATTGATTTCACTTTGAAATTGGATATAAACAAGTATCAATATTTTGATAGATATTTTTTCTTAAAAACACGCGATTTGTATTGACGACATGAATTGATTTTTAAATTAATTAATGAAACTGATATGTTTTTAATTTGGTAAAATAGACATCAATTTTGAATTCATAATATCAAATCTAGCTTAGGTCTAATATTTGGTATTTTTCTGGAAACATTCATTTTTTTGATGAATAGTGAAACCACTAAGTGGTAGTTAAAAAACTGAATTTTTCATAAAACTTAATTTTACCACTTCTGTGAGTGGAATTTATAAAATCCGAGAGACGCGGTTAATATCAAGGACAAAAATTTGGTTCAATGAGATGAATGTAATTTTTGTTGAATAGTAACTTTTTACTTTTTTTTACCACAGTTAAAAGTAAATATGGTAATTAAGGGTAAAAATAATAATATTATTATCCTTACACATGTTCTAATTCTATGGGATAAGTGTAATTACACCAAAAACTTCCTTAGGAATAAAATATGACCATTTAGGTCCACATGGATTAGATTAGGACATTTATTAATAATTTATTTAAAGAAGGGTTAAAATAGTTAAAATCAAAGTTTTATAAGTAAATTATTTTTAATATAGGGTTATACATAAGATAAATTAGACTATAAATATTCATTAGAAAGATAAAACTATTTCCTAGATAATGATATTTTATTTATAATTTTTAGACATTAAATAATTTAATTTATTTATGACACAAAGATGATTTAGTAATTATCTTATTAATGAAATATTGACATAATTGATGTTATAAATACCCAACTAAATTTAATATGAGGCTTTTTATGATTTCCACTAATTTTCTAGGTTAATATGACATGTTAGTATTGGTTTAATTAACGTTTTTATAACTAATCATTCTTTTATGAGAGTATTTCGACCCATACCGACATTAGCTTCGAAATAAATCAATTTGGAGCTATTAAAACCCGAATATGACTATATAATAAAATAATATTTTTAGTTTTTCCAAAGGTGCCCCTCTCCTCTCTTATAAAAGGGCACCTCCACCCTCTCTTCCTCACACCACTTTTAGCCTTGAAGCTCGGCCAACCCCTGCCAAATTCTCTTCTCCACTTCCATATAAACATCCTAGAGTTTCTGGTCTTCTTCAATGACAAATTGTAGTGCCCTAAGAGGAGGTCTCAAAGAGGCGTTTCAAAGAATAGGTAATGTCCGTGACCGATTCTTTCAACTCTATTTCTTCTTCCAATTATTCTTATTTAGTTGTTTCATTATTAAGTAATAGCATCAGTATAACTCATATACAGATATGTTATTATAATCATGAAATAACCCTATTTCACCATCTATCCATCCTACGGAAAACGAAATCACCACATGTGTGTACGTACGGAATACCGTCTCCACGCCGTGGTGAAATCTGTTTTTCCACCAACACCTTAAATGGATGGGTATAATGGTGTAAAGAATAACTATATATGTTTATTATAACATCATACTGATTCTGATATATTATACCATCCACTCCAATTATATTCAATAATTATGGGAACGATATCATCGCTCGTTCGTAGGCACTGTCTACCGTCTCCACGACGCGATGAGATTCATTCTCCATGTTAACAATACATGAATGATCATAAAGTTTATATAATGAATAATAATGAAATATATGAAATAATAATTCTACTTTATATATATATATATATATATATATATTTCATCTATTTAGTTTCATTCAATTCAATATGGAAACAAAAACAGAGTTCATGCGTACGTACGACCTACCGTCTCCGTGAACGGTGTATTTCATTCCTTTTATTGATCTATAATATATATATGTATATGATGAATATATATTATATATAAATCATTTTTTACATTCTTGAGTTATGTAAATCAGGATATAAGTAATAATATCAAGAACGACAAGTCGAAACACATACTATAAATGAAATGATTTTACCAAAAATGCTGCTTTAACATTGAATTTACAAAAGAACGGGTAATATAGAGTCATAAGTGAAACATATATGATATCATAACAATGAATATGATTATATTATAAGTTAATGACATTATTTATATCATTATACAGGAGGTTCGGATATATACGATGCATATCGAACCTAAGGTAAGGGAAAATTTCCCAAATCTCATTTTTATCCGAGATTGCTTATACGTAAGTATTTACTAGGGTTATTGTTATTATCCTTGTACATGTTTTTTAAAAGTTTTTTTATGTCTGTTTAATTTCCTTTTTACCCATTTTTGACTTTTACTACATGGTATGTATGAAATTTTTCTTTTACAAGGTACTTTTTGACTTTTCCGGAAAAAGTATGAGAAGAATTTTTTTTAACTTATACGGCACGAACAGATTTTTATAGTTTTTTATAAAGCATTATTTTCATGAAGCTCTATCAAAATGTTTTCATGACTATTTTCAACAAAATCCTTTTCTTTTAAAATTTCATGACATTTTTTGAAAAGAGAATGATTTTGAAGAAGAAAGGATATTTTCCTCAAGAATTATTTTCAAGTGTTTTATCAAAACCATTTTTCATCTAAGATGACATTATTTCATATTTGTATGTTTCAAGTATCATGTCTCTATGATTTACATGGTTTCACTTTTCTTATTATGAAATGATATCCAATTATTTTATATGGATTATGTGATGATGGGATGATGTTTGGGAAACCCATTTTATTTATTGGGTTTTTATTAATGATGTATGTTTATTTTGTGGCGCAAGTAAGAATTATTTAATTATGAGATGGGTGGGACCTATATATCCCACCAATTCATTGGGTAAAGATTTATATCTCATGATATAGACATGGCTGGAACGGCAAGTTAAAACGGTTAAGTAATACAGGACTAGAATGAGGAGTGAACTCGATTCAGAAAGGGACTTTGTCCACTAAGATGGTCTTGGCTGCAATGCCTTGGCTACTATGGAAATCATATCATGGGTTTAATGGTTTTCCACAATTACATGTTTTATTCTCATGCTATTTTATAATGATTGATGTTCCTTTATGATCTATTCCTTACGTACTTCCATGTTTTATGTCATTGATCAGGCTTTTGATGTTTAAACATTCTGTTCATGTTTTTAAGTTCGAATGTATATGATTTGTTTTATTTTATCCATGCTTACCCTTACTAAGGATTTGAGCTCACCCTTTTTATGTTTTCTTTTCCCAAGGATATAAGGAAATGTTTTAGGTAAGGAAAAAAAGGGGAAGACATTTATGGGATATCTTGAGGATATTTCAACATGATTAGAAGATTATGATCCGAGTTTCCAAAGACACTAAACTATTACGATCCTTGTGTGTCTATTTTTGTTATGTATTAAGTATTCCGCAAAGCAATGTAATGTCCATGTACGTCAAGATTTGGGTCTCTACAGTTGGTATTAGAGGCAAAGGAGGTAGGAATGTATCCTATCCTTGGGAACTCTCACACGTGAGCGTTGGACGAAGCATGGATCTCCGCCCAAGGGCTTCCTGAGGAAATGGCTGCCACTTGGGATGGTGGTGTGTCTCGCCTAGGGGGTGTAGACTCCAATGGAGTGCCCTAATAGGTATCAATTATAGTCCACTGGAAGTAATTCCAGACCGTTACATAACTAATATAGGATCTACCCATTCCTTTGTGGAAATGGAATGATATCGCAATAGATTTTGTGACTAGTTTTCTGAGGTCTCCTTGATTAAATTATGTTGTATGGGTTGTTGTTGAAAATATCATGATGGTTTCACATTTATTTCCAATCAAGGAAACCTATAGTGTTGATTAACATAGAAGGTTGTACATTTGTGAGATTTTCCAAATGCATGGGGGACCACATTCTATAATTTCAGATAGGTATTCCCAGTTTACTTATCATTTCTGGAAAGAGCTATAGGGGTATTTAGGTACAGAGCTACTAAAATTGCACATCTTACCACCCACAGATAGGTGGTCGGTCAGAGCGCCTGATTTAGCTGCGGGAGGACATGCTTCGGGCATGAGTCCTAGATTATTGGGGTTCTTGGGAGAGACACATACCCCTAGTTGAGTTTGCCAATAATAATAGCTCCATGTTAATATTTAGATGGCACTATATGAGGCTATTTATGGGATGCCATTCCGATCAACCTTATATTGGCTTGATGCAGGAGAGGCATCAATCTTGGGACATCATTTCTCTAGGAGACCACTGAAAAGGTTTAATTTCTTCAAAAGAAGATATCTAATACCTAGTCTCTTTAGAAATATTATGCTAATCACCGTAGATGACCTTTGGATTTCAATTTCAGGGATTGAGTTTTCCTATGTGTCACACCAAGGATGGGACAAAAGAGGATTAGGAGACAGTGTAAGCTTTAACCGAGATATATCGATTTGTTTGAGATTCTAGGGAGAGTCATGCTAGTTACCTATCGGTTACAGTAACCTTATCTGTATTGATCTATGCATGATGTCTTCCATGTATCTCAGCTATGCCTCTATCACTAAAATCCATCTCATGTTTTTCGTCCCCATGAGGTTGAACTTCATATTGATTCATCCTTTGAGTAGAATTTGATTCGTATAGTTGACAAGATCCTGAAGGTTCTCCGAGGTTGGTCAGTTCCTCTCATATGGGTTCTATGGATGCACGACCAATTATAGGATGTGACTTGGGTGAGGGAGGATGACCTACATTTTTAGTGGCTAGAGTTATTCTCAGATATTTCTTTCCCACCCTTGGAATTGAATTTTGGGGATGAATTGCTTTAAGGGGGAAGGTTTGTAAGAACCTGGTTATTACATGGAGGTACACGATTATTTTCTTCCTTTTTCCTTTGAGTTTTTTATTAGAAAATAGGGGGAAATAAGTAAAGTACTAGAATCATACAATCATATTTCCTGACATAGGGTTACATGTCGTGTAATCCTAAGTTCATCGTGTAGTTTTGGAAATGTACGATAGGAATACATGGTGTGTGGGAATATCGGTATGGAAGAGAGGAAAGACAACCTACACAACCTTTACTTCATAGTACATCCCCTGTAGTCATGTCGTCAGGTCCTATAAAGTAAGTCAGTGAAATTAATCCACTAAATGAGCAGTTAAATTATATACACACCATGTATTTGGACTTAAACATTGTGTATTTTTATTTTTCTCTTAAACGGAAAATAGACTCATTATTCTATCACATGGAAAGAGGGGTCTTTAGGTGGACGAACAACCAGTTCCAAGATTCATTCCTTCTATCATTTCATTAATCAGAAGCCTATTCGAACACTGTTAGATCCATTGAAATCCTCTTTATGAGTGGTTGATTTTTCTTGAGTCATTCATGGTGATTTTTCTCTAGAATAATTTATTTAAGGTTGATTGAATATTCATTTTTTGTATATCTACACTATTATAGCTTGAATTGGAGGTGGAGGCTGGATTTGGAGAGTCATACTATGATGATGTAGGTATTCGTGTGCATCTCATTGATTATTGAGCTGTTTATATGTGTCATTCTGCCACACAACCATTTTTAGGATGTCTCCTTGAAATGAAATTGACCCTTATTATTACGTAATGTTGTACGGGAAATTAATTCAATGAATTAAATCGTGTTTGGGTTTTTTTTTATTAAGGGACACCCTGTGGTTGTGTTTCCCTCATATAATTACTTTTTATCCATTTCGGTCTAGGATTTCTATCAGCATGCCTTCGTTTTCCTTGTAGGGTGGTTTTAAATGAACATGGTTATTATATGGAATTTCAATTGTGAATAAATTTTAAGTGTTTTGATTATGGCATTATTATTTTGTTTTCCCCATTTCCCATGTAGTGGTTTTGCATTTTTAAGTAGTTTGGAATGTTTTATTGAATTTTAATGATTAAATGGTAAATAGAATTGGGGGACACATTGTTTCATCTTAGAAAACCATGAACAGATTCACATGACTATTGTACGATTCACCATGGGTCACACATGTGTTCAACAAAGAATTCCATGGACATACTCAAGAGTCTTTTGTGTCACATGTCATTAGTGACACTTGGGCTCCCAAATAGGACCACTGAGGATGGACTAAATTGGTATGATCTTATACTACCCATAGAGTGACACATTGGGGCTCCCATTTTGGACAACTGAGGATGGAATCACATGAAATTATACCAATGTCTATAATGACAATCGAGGCTCCCATGTAGGACCACTAAAAACAGACTTACTTGATGTTGTTATAATTACACCTAAAGTGATACATGAATTCCAATTTCCGAATCTCTAGAATGAACCCATGTTATAATTAAATAATGGAATGAAATAAATTGTGACACATCTTCCAAGCCAAATCACAAAGTTGGATTCATTCTTCACTTACCTGTTTAGAAGTTCTTCTGAGACATCTGTTGTTTTTTACATTGTTGAGGGGAATTTTGGTCTTAGTCTGAATTCCAATACTTAAATATCTCAGGTAATTTAATTGATAATGGACATAATGAACTTTATAAATGAATTCTAGTACGTGTAGTACTGTTTACTTTTTATTTCCACCTATTTTACTACATTTCACTATTGTACTATACTGCTATATTTACTCACTGAAATATTTTCACAGACCTTATGTGGTTTCCTACTGGGATTTATTTCTCAAACCATATTTGTTTAATGTTTTTGGGCCCAAAAAGACTATATTGCTGCTGGAGTGGAGAAGGTAAAGGGCCCTTTTTCAGGTACTTGATTATTGATTAGGATCAAGAGAGCATGAGGCCAAGCCAAGGAAATTTATGATATTGAGTTTCATTTTGTGTTAATGTACATTGATATTGTATTTTACTTGATTGTAGTGTATCTTTTTCTGACTATTTTCTTAGAACATGTGACATGTTTCATAATTTTGACATGATATTCCGTATATTTATCTTCATATTTCAGTATTATAATTTTTACTTCATTTTCATTATGTTTACTGATTCTGCTATTTCTATTGTTTGTTCCTCTCTAATACACCCTACGAATGATGGTATAGTTTCCCCACTATCACACCCTAGTCCCTCACTGTTTGTCAGCGGCCTCTGGAGTTTAGGGAAATGTCCTTTAGACCATATGGGAAATTGGGTACGGGGAACCATTAGTGGAATCCAGACCTGAAATGTTACAGTATTATCCACAAATGAAACATGGAATATTATGTTGTTTTTTGGTTGGTGCCTTTCTTGTGTAGTGTTATTCATTTAGTTGTAGAAGTGAATGTGGGTGTGGATTTTAGTCCTGGTGGTGATATTTTCACATAGGATATTACCATTGTTGTGAACCCATAGTTTGGGGTTATGTGTGTTTATATATGTAAACCATGTATATTCCTTGTTATTTTTATACACAACCTGTAACACCCCATGATTTCATATTATGTTATTTTCTTTAAATTCAATATCTTGCGCTACATGCAACACCGAGTTCGAGAGATCCACGACTTACCAAACTATCCGCTCAAAAGAGGTTATGAATAGTATTAACTGGATTTTTAATTTTTTATATTCCATATAATTTTAACTTATGTAATACGTGTTTTTTAGACATATTATTAGAACAAATTTAATTTTTTAGATAAAAAAATGTATTTTTCAGAAAAATCAATTTTACCACATTTTAATCGAGAACACTTTTTAAATCTAATATTTGACCGTATTATATATTCAATTTGACAAAATAAAATTCTTCTTTATAATAGGGACATCAAAATTTACTTTGGATGAAATTTTTGTATTTTTCTAACAATATTCATTTTTTATGAGTAGTGAAAAATGCTGTATTTTAAATCAAAACTGCCTTTTAATCTAATTAATTTATAAGGTTATATTGTATTTTAAATTGGTTTTGAGGTTTAATTAGATAATATTTTTACCCTTTAATACAATTTTGGTCATTGTAGTTAATTTAACTTTGAAATTATACATAAACAAGTCTCAATATTTTGATAGTTATTGTTTCTAAAATACACGCCATTTGTTTTGACAACGAGAATTAATTTTAACTTAATTAATCCAACATATAGGTTTTGAATTTGGTAAAATAGACATAATTTTTTAATTTAGAATATCAAATATAGCTTAGGTTGAATTTTTTGTATTTTCTGAAAAACATCTATATTTTTATGAATAGTAAAACCACTAAGTAGTAGTTATAAATCCGACTTTTTCAATTAAATGATATTTTACCTCTTCTATTAATTGAATTTCAAAAATCAGAGATACATGGTTGTTATTAGTATGTAAAATGTGGTTCAATAATATGAATATAATTTATGGTGAGTAGTAAATTTGGAATTTTATTTACCATGGTTAAATGTAAATAGGGTAAATCAAGGTAAAAAGAATATTATAATAATAAAAAATTATCTTAACACATGTCCTAACCTTATTGGATGAGTCATGGCCAATCGTGGGTGTCACAACCCATTCCCTGGGGCCTGTGTCATGACTTCTCCAAGCCTCCCTGCCATAGGCTAGGGGCTGACGACTAGCACCAAAGTCGTAAATCCCTAACCTTATTGAACATGTCATGATAGACCATTGGAATCCTTTGGTCGATTTTGGGACCCAATGGAACCACTTATGAATGATAATGACACATTATTTTAATTAACATAAATGTAAAAATGACATAAAAAATATCTTTTAGTAAATCAATTTTTACATGGGGTTATATAAGTCATATTTTAAACTATAAATATTCATTGGAAATCTAAAAAGATTTACTACATTATAGTATTTTTTTTATTTTTAGACATCAAATAAATTAAATTATTTATGACACAATATTGATGTAGTATTTACCTCATTAATAAATGATTTAAATAAATAAGATTATTAGTATTTAAACAATATCCAAAACCTTTCCAATTCTTTTTTTTTATGATTTTATTTCAACCATTAGTCATATTATCTTCAACTTCAATTAGTTTTGGACCATTTGAAACCTAATTTCAGTATATAATAAAGTAATATTTTCACACATTCCTAAAGAGTCCCCCCCCCCTTTATAAAAGTTCACCACTTCTATCCCATTCCACACACTATTCAAGCACCATGGATCATCCAACCCCTGAGCAAAAATCTCTATCTTACACATAGAATCATTTTCCTTTGCATTAGTCACTTCAAGAAGTACATTTGGTTCAAACCAAAGGAAGTTACCAAAATTAAAGGTAACGGTTTCTCTAAATTTTTTTGATTTTATGTTACTTGTCCAACCCCATAAAATCTTTTTATTCCTTTATTTTATAAAAGAACATGTATCCTCCATATTCTATGATGTTTTTATGAGAATTATTTGAACTACACTTACACACTCATCCATCTAATGGGTGAAGAATATATTGTTTCTGTGGTTGGAAAACTAACGCCTCACGAGACAATGATTGTTTGATTATCTCCTACCACCTATCATGGTGGACATTAAGATAGAACTGTATTTATATATGATATATATTATGTTTATGTTTTCAATTATGATTCATTATTTTCCATTTATATCATACCTTTATGGTTTCTATTATGGGTAAAACACGATAATTTCATTTGAGGAAGTGCGGACTACTGCCCCCTCAAAGTGATATGACTAGTTAATGACTTGTGTGGGACGTATGAATTATTGATTTAATGATTTTATATATGATATTATACTTTAATTATAATATACTCATATATCATTATGTTTTAATTCCATTAAAATACAAATTAGAAATGAATGTAGCATTATTGTCTACATACGACTAACTGTCTCCATGAACGGTGAATTTCATTTCTTATCTCCAAATGATATGTACTATTATAAATACATATATATACTGGATATATAATATATATATGATATAAAAATCTTCTATATCATTATGGTAGATAATGGACATTTTACCACATGGAAAAATTGTAATTATAACAAGTTCATTTTTGGCCCAAGTTCCAAACATCGATAAAATATCCAATATGAACTCAAATAATTAACTAATTGTTATAGTAAGGTAATAAGTGATATAAAATGAATAATAAAATTTAAGAATTTTCTTAATCAATTATAAGTTAACATAGGTTAATTATTTATGAATAATAGAGAACATACAAGACAAGTCAGACTTGAGGTAAGGGGTTTCTTATCTCACTTTTAATTCTGTGAGATTTCAATTGTCCGCCACTTATTTATTGCATGAGGTGTATTGAATACTGCAATTCGATATATATTATCATGATTATATTTATATTCATGGAATTATATGATTCATTTTTAGGTTATTATCTTTTGGTCATTTGACTCGATTGATTAATACGTGGTAAAGGGTTTTCATCTCACTTTTTATTCCCGTGAGATTCATGCTATATTTGAAACTATTTACTATTGTGGGGAATATGTACTTCCCATGATTGTATACTTGGTATAATATAATTTAATTTATGGGTATTTATATCTTCATTTTATGATAATTCTTTCATGGGGTGTATGTTTCGTGAGTTACCAAATCGATAAGGGAATTTCAATTTTCAATTTCCACTCATCAGGATTTACGCATACTTCATTGACTATTTTACACCAAGATTATGTGTGGAATCACTATGTATTATTTATGATGTAATTTCCACTCCCCATTTTTTTGATATACATTTGATACACATAATCACTCCGTTGATATTTTCTCAATTCATTGATAATAACTTGATAAGAGTAATCTTAACTCAATTTCCATTCATTGAGTTAAACATCAAAGTCATTGTTGTTGCTTTTTACAAGAATATATGTGAATGTACTATGATATATTTACACTGAATATCCAATAATATTGAGTGTGTTTTTATTTTTTTCACACATAATTATGTTTTTGATTTATCCTTAACCTATTGATACGGTCTTTATAAGGGATTTCATCTCAATTTACATTCCTTTGAGACTTCATTGTTGTTATACATAAATTAACTTTTATATGGTGAATATAATGTAATTTGACATAGTATATCATGAATCTCTTTATTCTCATGATATTATAAGGTTTTTATTACCTCAATTATTTTTATTCATGTGTCTCTTTTTTGGTTATGAACTCTAACTAAATTATCATTTTAAATGTTTTAAATATTTATTATTCTCAATCATTCTCATTAATGTCCATGTTTTAAAAATAGTTTTAAGGATTTATTTATATGGTCATTAATGTTTAAAAATTAAAATTCCTTTTAATTGTATCAATATGGTTTGGGACACTTTGATTCAAAAAATCTATTTTTATCAGCTTCTTAAAAATTAGTTTGACTTTTAAATGTTTTCAAGGAAAAAAGGTGACATTTATTTTAATAGTTTTACTGATTATTTTCATATATGTCAATTTCCTCCAATCTATTTTATTATTTATTATGGTTGATTTATTATAAAAAAATCTTCCATATTATATTGAATGAGTTATGTTTGACTTTGGATGTGCTCTGTTTATTCCATTCATGGTCTCTGGATAAAGTATTGACAATTTGTATTCTAATTTTAATATGAATGTTTAGATTATGTTTCAACCATTTCATATGAAAAATGCATTGAAATTAGTAAGTGATGGGTCGAGACCTCTATATCTCCTCAGTGTATAGGTAGGTATCATTAGACAACAAGACGTGCAGTTGTCTGAGGCCTTTCCAAATTTTTGATATATGGTTTTGGCTGAGGGCTTAATCATTTTAAGACGTCTTGGATGAGGCCTCGAAAAAATGTTTCAGAATGTCTGGCACTATGAATTCCATCATTATGAGATTAGATATTGATATTCCTTGTGGTTATTAGACTATTAGATCACCCATGACAATTTTTTATTATGGAATTATTTACTCAACTCATATTCCTTTCATAAAGTGATCATCTTTATTATTCGTTTAGGCATGTGTTTTCAATTATTCTCAATGCCTGATGTTTATGTTATCTTCCACTGTATTTCTTACTCTTACTGAGCATCTGAGCTCACCCCTTTCTCAAGTTTCATTTTCCCAGGATATGAAGAAGTTAGTTATGAGTGACTTGTAGGAATAATATTGGAAGCATGGATATTTCTAATTAAATAAATTAGTGTTGTTTTTCTTTTCAAGTCGTAATTTTGAACTTAAGTATGATTTTTATTTCCAAGACTACAATACAAATCGGTCCATCGGGAATTGATTCCTTGTAATCATGCCAATGTATTAAAATAATGCACTGGCTTATGGATTCTAGGGTCGGGGCATTACAGTTCCTATCATATGAAGTTTAGTACAAACCTTGGAAACTAGATTTAGATAAACTATGATTAGAGCACATTACCCTAAGATATTAATTGAAGATTAATATAGAAGAACTTACTAGAATTTTGGTAATTTATATATTTTGTGTATTTTCTAAGAAATACATCCCTGTTTGGATACGAGAAGGTAAAGGCGGCTCTGGAACAGATGTACCTAGGAGTGAAAACTCTGACAAGGAGTTTCAGGCTTGACCCGTGGTATCCTGGTACACGACAACGGGCTTTTATGTACTCTTGGTTAGAACACTCATGGGGGATATTCTTAGGATAATTTACATTTTCTTCACAAACTGATTTGAAGGATTTTAATATAAGATGATAATAAATAACCTTGTTAATACTAAGTGGTTTTAGATTAAAAATACGGTGTTATAATATTCTCTAAACGATTTCATGACCCACACTATGCTTTCTTTTGTTAGTCAATGTCTGGATTCCAAGGAAGTCATAGTAACATTTATGATGATGTACGAGGTGGGAAAAGTGGTGGAAATGAGAAATGAAATGAAATTTTGATAGGTGTAAAAGATATCGTGTTCATGTAAAATAATATTTCCAAAAATATGATTAATAACATATATATTGACTAACTCCCGGACTCAACAAAGAAGAGAAAATTGGTGAATGATAAGAGGACCAGTAGTGAAGACCCAAGAGAAATGAAAGCTCATTTTCCATCATGCGGGAAATGTGGAAGGAGACACCTAGGAATGTGTCTTAATGGAACAAGTATATTTTTTATGTGTGTGAAATAAGGACATAAAGTAAATAATTATCGAGGAAAAATTAAGAGTACTATGGAAGAAAATAAATATGGTCCCAAGAATCCTTGTATAGTCATTTTCCCTAAATGTAGGGGACCTGGCCATTAACAGAGTTAATTACCTATTCTATAAGATATCCTCTTGATCAAGGAAGATTCTATGTGGAAATAAATGGATGTAGAAATGTTTAAAAAGTATTATTGCTCTTTATTGATGGGATTAGATTGTAATACATTTCTCTGATATTTGAAACCCTGCAGTTTGTCATGTGAAAATGATAATTGGGAAAGAATTATATTTTCTCTTATGGATACAGTTATAATTAACCATTTGGTTTCATATGATCATTGAGTTTGAGGAAATTACAAGTTATTAAAATTTGGGATGAAACTGTGAGGTATGGAAAAACATTTGTGATGAAACTATGTTATAGTTACATTGAAGAATCTATCTCATTTTTTGGAATATTATAAAATTATATAGTTTTTGAAAAAGAAAAACGTGCATACCATGTGACAATCCATCGCATTGGACAAAGATGCAGGAATTGAACCGAAAACTATAGTCTGATTGGTATTTATCTCCTACCAATGGACTACGTGAATCCCCTGGATAGTGTGACTAGTTATTTTTAGTTAAATGATTTTATTGATCAATAATAATTTGATTTGGGATCTTATATATTATCAGATGGATATCCTTAGTATAGGAAAATAATTTGGTGATTAAGTGATAAATGTTATTTTGGAATACGTTCGCTCTATTGGGAATACTATTTGGCTAAGGAAAATAGAATACTATGAGATTTAATTTGAAGAGAAATTGTATTTTTTAACCTATGTTTTTATTTTGGATTTATAGAGATTTTGGTTATTTATGGAAATGATTAACCTATCATAGAGAATATGTGATTAGGTTTATTACTTTTAAGTACGTGACTTTAAAATTAGTGGACATTATATAGAGATAAAATTTAACGTGTAAGACAATGTAAGAAAATTCTTCTAAGTATTGGGATTCAATAATAGTTTGGATTATATTGAGATATTTTATATAAATTTTTTTATTTAATGGTATTTATTGAACTTTGGGTATTGTTGGTTTAATTTTAAAAATTAAGATTAGTATTTCTTTCTTTAATGTGTTATTCTTTTGGGATAATCTGATCTTTTACTAACTATTTTGGTTTTGGGGTATCTCCAAATAAAAATGAAATATATATTTCATCCACTGTGGATTATGTGATTCTTTATAAGTTGATTCTATCACTTCAAGTGAGACCATGTTATCATTAATACTCATCATTTGGAGTGAAAGATAAGTTTGTGGTAAAAATTAGATGAAGGATGAAACTCTACTTTTCAATTATATTTTTTTTCTTATCTAATGAATAAATTAATTATTAAACCTTAGGTTAGGGATCATAAAACCAAAAATGTGTTATCCTAATGCTTTATGTTTTGTTGAACTGATGATATTTTAAATCATCATAGATTGATAGCTTTGAGGCCCTCAATTTTACACTTGTTTGTAATTGATGACCTCAATCACAACATATAAATAATTACGTTTTTACTATAATTATGTGTCTCTAATTTACACCAATGTTCTCCTAATCGAGATCATAATTTGGTGGTGAATTTTTCATCTCCCTTTCCCTCTTACTATGATAAATTTTATTAACCCAATTTCCGATTTGGGTTTTCCACAAAGGTATTTTTATATTTTTAACCTTTTATTTTTGAAATATAATTTAAAATTTTTAGGACTCAATTTATTGAAGGAGTAGAGAATGTAACACCACAAGAGTTCATTTTAAGTTATTTTCTTTAAATTCAATAGCTTGCGTAACACGCAACACCGAGTTCAAGTGCACCACGACTTACCAAAATAGTCATTCAAAAGTGGTTATGAATAGTATAACTGGATTTTGTATTTTATGTATTCCATAAAATATAAAATTATTTATTGAGTGTTTGTTAGACATATTATAACAACTAATTCAATTATTCAGATAAAAAAAGAATTTTTCAAAGAAAATCAATTTTACCACATTTTAATGGAGAACCATTTTTAAATCCAATATTTGACTATTTTACATATTAAATTTGACAAAATAAAATTATTTTTTATTATTGGGACATAAAAATTAACTTTGGATGAAATTTTGGTATTTTCTAAAAATATTCATTTTTATGAATAGTGAAAAATTCTGTATTTTAATTCAAAAATGACTTTTAATATACATTTTTTATAATGATAGATTGTATTTTAAATTGTTTTTTAAGTGTAATTTGAGTATATTTTTACCATTTATTATAATTTTTGTCATTGGAATTAATTTCAATTTGAAATTATACATAAACAAGTGTCAATCTTTGGATAGTTATTGTTTCTTAAAAACACGCTATTTGTTTTGACAACTGGAATTGATTTTAAATTAATTAATCCAAATTATATGTATGAAATTTGGTAAAATAGACCTAATTTTTGAATTAGGAATATCAAATATATCTTAGGCTCAATTTTTGGTATTTTTCTGAAAAACTTCAATTTTTGATGAATTGTGAAACCACTAACTAGTAGTTAAAAATCCGAATTTTTCATTTAAATGAAATATTACTGCTTCTGTGAATTGAATTTCACAAATATGATTTACATGGTTGTTATTAGTATGTAATATGTAGTTTAATAAGATGAATATAATTTATGGTGAGTAGTAACATTGGAATTTTATTTACCACGGTTAAATTTAAATAGGGTAAATCAAGTTAAAAAGAATATTATAATAATAAAAAATTAACTTAACACATGTCCTATCCTTATTGGATGAGTCATGGCCGATCGTGGGTGTCACGACCCATTCCCAGGGCCCCGTGTCGTGACTACCCCAATCCTGCCTGCCATAGGCTAGGGGCTGACAACTAGCACCAAAGGCGTAAATCCCTAAACTGGGAAGACATTGCCTTTATAACTGAAAACAAACACAACAGAGTACAATGCTATATATAAAACACTAAGTAAAACTGTATAACAAGACAGTAATGAAAAGTAATGGGGCTGGAAATAAGATCCCAACTGAAAGTACAAGTACAACATAATAGAACAAAAACAACTTAAAGGTTAAAAGCAGCTCTTGGATCGTCCACCACAGATCCGACATGAAGGGTAGGTACAGATAGCCTCCTTAGCTCTCCACATCTATCAGTCTCCTCCTAGTAACATCTAGTCAAGAGGTTCACATCTAGGTACCATCCAGTCCTCGTATACTCAACCTCGGTCAGAGTTTTCCATCGTCTACATCCAATACAATGAGGTGTGGGCATTGCCCGTTCCGGGGTGAGTATAACGATACTTAGTAGGGACCCCGAGACCCTCAAGGTCTCACTAAATCCAACAAGGATAAACGAAAACATATAAGATCAGCCGATAACCCCACTTAGGTGAATTCCCATACATATACCTATGTTATCAAGTAACACATCTCAATCATGAGGTAAACACAAAGTTACTGACTCAGTTCATACAGGTATACAACTTTTAAAGACGGATAGAGATGATCAGTTGGGGACACTGAATAATCTATTCTGTATAACCCACCTAGGAACCAGGAATAGAAATTAGAACTGTCGAACACACACAGGATCCAGGAATAGTTATTCCGTTGAACTCACACAGGATCCAGGAACAGAATTCAGAACTGTTGAACCCACACAGAATCCAGAAATAGTAGTCAGAGCTATCAAACCCGTATGGGATCCAGGAGTATTCTTCAGTGTTGTCGAACCCACACAGGATCCAGGAATAGTAGTCAGTGCTATCGAACCCACACAGGTTCTGGGAACAGTTTTCAATAAGTTGAACCCACAAAAGATCCAAGAATAGTAGTAAGTGTTGTCGAACCCACACAGGATCCAGGAACAATAGTCAGTGCACAACCAGCCACAGGGTTCTGCACGAAGCATGTTTGATTCTGGGAGGGTCCGCCCATCATGCCGAGTGTCGATACATCAACTGCTAAGAAGTCCAAAAAAAGGATCTCAAAGGTCTCCCTCGTCATAGGTATCTCAACGCAACAGATGGCGCGCTAATCGGAAGATCGGTCTGTGAGTTATTATCCTTTTAGTCCTAGGGGACCGGTTGGATTTGTGTACAATCCAATATGACCGTATCTCAACTAAACCCCAAACTCCATTGGGGTATACTCAAAAGGACAGTTATTCTCTATGATTTCCAATGCCACTAAAGGATCATCAAACGGATGTCCGATTCCAAAGATATGGCCAAAGAAAGTAAAGGGTCGGTAGTGGGCCCGGGTCCAGTTCGACCCGGTAGGACCGACCCGACCCGAATTAGTCAGGGACAAACCGGTTCGGTTCGACTTGTGATGACCTGATGGGTACAGCTTGGCCCGTTGGGCCGTCCGACACGTTGGGTTCAGCTCGACCCTCTTGGCCCAGCCCAGCAGGCCATGAGGGCGGTCTGGACCGGGCTTGCGGCCGGTTCAGCCCGGAGCGCCGTGAGGCCACAGCTCGGTGTAGCTTGGCCTAGAGGGAACGTCCGAGGCCGGTTCGTCCAGGGAACCACGAGAGAGCCGGGGAGCCGTCTCAGCCAGGTGGCCGTGAGGGGGGTCGGGACGCCGGCCCGACTGTGTGGCCGCGAGGGGGTCAGGACGCCTGCTCACCTGGGGGAGGCACGCAGGGCGTGCACTGAGACCGGTAGGAAAGCCAGTTCAAAGAGTCATGTGGGGCGCACGTGGAGGCTGAATGGTGGGTTGGGCACATTCGTTTGGGTAGGGCACGACCAGGAGGGCCGACGACGTTCGACAGGGCAGGGCGCGACCATGTAGGCCGACGGTGTTCGGCCGGGGAGGGCGCGACCAGGCGGGCCTGTGGCTGGGAGGTGGCCGGGCTGGCCAGTTCAGCACAGCTCGGGCCGGCGCGGGCCGATGATGTTCGCCAAGGAGCACCATAGCGCTGCGGGGGTGGTGCGGTTCGCAGAGGCCACAGGTAGCGCAGCCTTTTCTATCACTGCATTTATCGTCCCGTCGCCTCATCACCATGCCAAAGTTCATCATAAAAAAGATCAACAGAGGGGTCGGGCCTTGTTGGTTTGGCCCACAACCTCCATATTTAAGGTGATTTCTATTGGATAATCAATGAAGAATAATGTTTAACTTCAATTACTCTTTAATCCACAGCAAAAATTCATTTCATTCGAAGAAATGAAAATGAATGAAAAATTACACAAAACAACTCCCTACCTTTTGTTCGTCACTCGTCGATCATTGACGGAGTCATGGAAAGTAGACGAAGAAGATTGTTGTTCGTCATTTTTGTTTCACGCTTCCAATTCCAAGCTGCATCGTCTTGTTGACGACGATGCAGAGAGGAAATCGGTTGAAGATGCCCCACGTAAGTTGAAGCTCCGAGGAAGAAGTCAATGAATGATCAGTGTTCTTCATTATTCATTATTCATTGGGAGATGTGGTTCTTCATTGGGATATTTTTCCCAATAATCCTCCTCTCAAATATTCCACCAAAATGAATATTTCAATGAAATTATAGATTGAAATATCCTATTAATTTGTTGGCATGATATTCAAATTGGACTAATTAATTAGGTAGGCTCCCCTTAATTAATTCAAGGCGTTGGCACAATGAATAAATTAGGGGAGGTGAAGAGGCTCTCCCTCATTAATGAAGTAGAGTTGATAGGTTTTACTCTCCTCCATCAATAGGGGGGTTAAGCTCCGTGTGGTCCCCACAACATAATCTCTCATGGGAGGTTATGTTTGGGTGGGCCCTACCACCTTAACCTCTCATGGGAGGTTAAGGTGTGGTGGTCCCACCTCCAACTTCCATGAGGAGTTTTTAACCACCCAACACACACATGGTGGCTCAAATAAAATAATGTGTTGCTCACTTTAATTAATTATTTCCTTCCTTGAAAACACAAAAACAAACTTTTATTCTCGACTAACTACGGTCGAGGTGAATGTCTTTTTATGAGAATACTAGCATTGAAAGTTCATTGGTATCATTGGATTTCAATTCCAATAACCGGTTCAAATGTTATAAAAGTCTGATCATAAGTTTACTTAACGTACCTAAAAAAACTTCAGAAATTGATTCCGAGCTTACTGGGCCTCGGAATCAAGAACCGTCAATTTTCACGGACTCGTAAAATTCCAATGAATTTAAGAAATAAATTTCCACAGAAATTTAGGGTCTTTACACTCTTCCCACCTGATGGAATTATGAAAAAATTAGCTATAACTCAAACTAAGGGAAAAAATAGGGTTACTGAGCACACATATGAGCCTCCTGCTGCCATGTTCTCTCTTGGAGGTTCCCGTGCTGCCAGCGTACGCGCACCAGAGGTATCGACTGTCCACGTAGGACCCCTCTTGTTGATCCTCAATCTCTACAGGAGACTTCGTAAATGTCTACCCATAGTCAATGTCCACCTCCACATGGTCGATGATGTGTGAAAGGTCATGCATGTATCTCCTCAGCCGGGATACATGGAAGACGTCACTCACCCAGTGCATCTGAGGTGGAAGAGCTAAGCGGTATGCCACCACGCCAACTCTGATGAGGAACTGAAAAGGTACGATGAAACGTGGAGACAACTTTTTGCCTCGGCCAAATCTCTATAGAACTCATCGAGGTGAGACCCGTAGGAAGATGTGGTCGCTATCCACCAACTCCAGAGGTCCCCATCTCCTATCAGAATACGACTTCTTCCTGCTCTGTACAGTCTACATCTGCTCTTGGATGATCTGCATATTCTCCGTGGTAGCTCATAAAATCTCTGGTCCCACTAGTGCTAACTACCCAGGGTAAGTCCAACACAAGGGTGATATGAATAGTCAACTGTATAACGCCTCGAAAGGTACCATCCTGATGGCGGAGTAATAGTTGTTGTTGTAGGAAAACTCCACCAAAGGTAAGTGATCCTCCTAGCTGCGACCGAAGTCAAGGACACAAGCACGTAGCATGTCCTCGAGGGTCTATATTATAACAACCCATACTTTACATAAATTGTTATTATATCAGAATTGAAGCATACTTATTACAACATATAACACAACCACGAAAGCACCGTATAGGTATAGTATCCTTAGAAACTGGGAAACATAAACAACTGGTTCATAAAGCGTCTACACTGTCTCCCATTTATTTCATCATATCAATAGTCCCTTTTGGCATATATTACTTAATAACCTTCTTCCTGACCTGGGGAAATAAAACATTCAAAAGGATGAGCTCAAATGCTCAGGAAGGGTAAACAAAAGAAATATCAATCACATCAAAATAAAAACATAACATTTTGGAAATCTTACCCTGCAAAAGAGATCATAATTTCATAACATGGGATAAATCATAGCAGCGAAATGAAATCCCAATAATCATAACATAAAACATGAAACTTTGTGGCATACACACATAATCATAGAGAATCATTTCTTTTTAGTCAACACTCATTTCCAAGACTATCTCAGTGGACAAAGTCAATTTCTGAACCGAGTTCACTCCTCGTTTCAGTCCTGTTTTACTGAACCGGTTTAACCTACCGTTCCAGCCATGTCTATCTCATGAGATATAAAATCTTTACCCAATTCATTGGAAGGAGATATAAGTCCCACCCATCTCATAATGATACCATTCTTATGTGTTCCACAAAATCATAAATCATATATCATTGCATAACTCGTGTAAAAAAATGGGATCCATAAACAACATGACATCATAAAACAATTCATATAAGATAAAATAATTAATAAAAATAATTCCATCACAACATAATAAAATAAATGTAATAATAGGTATTGAAAGAGAAGCCTTTATTATCTTATATGGAAAATAATTTTGATAAATCACTTGAACTCCATTCTTGAGGAAAATATCCTTTCTACTTCAAAAACATTTTCCTTTCATTAACATGTCATACAATTTTAAACTAAAATAAGTTGATTAAAAATAAACCTAAAAACTTGTAAAGTAAGATTATTGTAAATATTGTTTTAAAAATCCATTCATGCCGTATAAGTTAAAAAAACATTCTTCTCGTACTTTTGTCGGAAAAGTCAAAAAGTACCTCGTACGAAAAACGACAAAAGATTCCTTTAATATCTTTTACTAAAAACTCACCGAAGTGTAAATTTTGATAAAAACTATTGTAGAAGGATATAAATATTACATATTGAGGAAACATGGATGTGGATGATAAAATACACCCCAGTAAATTTCAAAGTATAAATAATCTCGGATAAAATGAGATTGTGATATTTTCCCAAACCATAGGTCCGATTTGTTTCGTAAGTGTCTGAACCTCCTGTATAATGATTTAAATAATGTTATTGACTTATTACAGAATCATAATTATTGTTATGATATCATATATGTTCATATTCTTAGCTTCTTATTAGTAATATTTCATTACTACTTGTTATTCAGGTGTTTATTACTTTTTGTTCTTATGCGTGTTTGTCGAATAAATTCTTATTATTCTCTTTAGGTTATAGATACCTCATTTCCAGAATGGTATTAGTGTAATATATATCATATTAATTCATTCAATTCATTTATATAATCATTATTCAAGGAAGATCATGTAGAACGAATCACATCACATCGTGGAGACGATATTCCGTAAGTATGCACGAGTGATGATATCATTCCCATGATCGTGGAATTGTATTGGAGTGTATGTATACTATTTCAGAATCAATACCACATTACAATAATCATATATATTCATTACATTCACCCTTATACCCATCCAAGTAAGGTGGTGGTGGAAAATAGATTACACCACGGCGTGGAGACGGTATTCCGTACGTACGCACGCGCGGTTTTTTCATTTTCCGTAGGATGGATAAGAGGTGAAATAGGATTGTTTCATATTTATAATAAAATACCAGTATATAAGTGATAATGATTTTATTACCTCATAATGAAACAACTAAAGAATAGGTAGTAGAAGAAGAATGGAACATGAAGAAAACGGTAGAAGGTGTTACCTCTTTCTCGAAGTGCCTCCTTTAAACTTTATCTTAAGGCACTAGAGATGGTCTTTTGATAAGACCATTAACAATAGTAGGTTTCTAAGTAAGTGGGGAAGTGAAATGGTCAGGGGTTGGCCGAGCTTGAAGGCACAAATTGGTGTGAGGAAGAGAGGGAGGAGGTGCCCTTTTATAAGGGAGGAGAGGGGCACCTTCGGAATAACTAAAAATATTATTTTATTATAAAGTCAAATTCGGGTTTTAATAGCTCCAAATTGATATATTTCTAAGATAATGTGGGTATGGGTCGAAATCCTATCATCCAATAGAATTTAGACATGTTTAGGTATCAATTGTTACCTTATCATTTAGATTTAACTTTAAGTTAGATAATTTAACTTTTACCGTGTCTTCTTGTTTTCTTACACTATAAGGTTAATAAACGTACTATATCAAGACAAAAGAACCCCAAGTTGTTTATTATTAATATATATAACCTTGTCTAAGTAATTTGGCCAAACCTTAGATTTTTAGGAATAGAATAACATTTAATAATATAATATTTGTTTTAAAAACTATTTTATGTCAATTTTGAAACTATTTAGTAATTGATTTTTGTGAAAAATCATAACATACTTATTAGTTCGAAACAAGATAATTAAATCAATACTAACATGTCATATTAACCTAAAAAATTATTGGAAGTCATAAAAAATCTCAAATTACATTTATTTGGGTATTTATAACATCAATTATGTCAATATTTCATTAATAAGATAATTACTGCATCATCATTGTATCATAAATAAATTAAACTATTTTAAGTCTAAGAATTAAAAATAAAATACCATTATGTTGGAACTCTTTTCATCTGATTATTGGATATTTATAGTCGAATTTATCTTATGTATAACCGATTATTAAAAATGATTTACTTATTAAACATTGATTTTAACTATTTTAACCCTTATTTAAATAAATTAATAATAAATGTCGTAATCTAATCCAAGTGGGCCTAAATGGTCATATTTTATTCCTAAGGTTGTTTTTGGTCTAATTAAACTTATCCAATAGAATTAGTACATGTGTTAGGGTAATAATAATAACACTTTTACCCTTAATTACCTTATTTACTTTTAACCGTGGAAAAAAAAGTAAAAAGTTACTATTCACCAAAAATTATTTTCATCTCATTGAAGCACATTTTAGTCCTTGATATTAACCGTGTCTCTCAGATTTTCGAAATTCCACTCACAGAAGCGGTAAAATTATGTTTTCTGAAAAATTCAGTTTTTTTAACTACCACTTAGTGGTTTCACTATTCATCAAAAATTAAAAGTTTTCAGAAAAATACCAAAATTTCACTTCATTTTTGGTTTCGATATTCCGAATCCAAAAATGAAGTCCATTTTGAAAAATAAAATTTAGATAATTCCAAAAAGTGGTTATTACTATTCATAACGGCTAGTTTTAATAATACTTTAATAGCATATCGTTGTTTAGTGAAACTCGGTATTGCGTACGATACAAGCTATTGAAGAAGTCTGCGGTTTCGTGTAAAGAAAGCCAAGCTAGTGTTGTGTGTAGTGAAAGAAAACAAAATATTTCTCATAAAAGTCACGGGTGTTACATTCTACCCCCCTTAAAATGAATTTCGACCTCGAAATTCGTCACTTTGTAACAAAAAGATGACGATACCTCTCCCTCATCATGTCCTCAAGCTCCCATGTAGCTTCTTCTAATTAGTGGTTCCTCTATAAAACTTTCACCAATCGAGTGGTCTTGTTTCTTATGACTTTTTCGCTACGATCCGGAATCTCTATCAGCTGTTCTACATAAGAAAGATCTTGCTCCAGTGGTACAACTTCTGAGCTGAGTACATGTGAAGGATCAGGTATGTACATTCTCAGGAGAGATACATGGAACATATCGTGTACTTGAGAGAGATTCGGTGGAAGCGCCAATCGGTAAGCTACGTTCCCGCCACGATCCAGTATTTCGAAAGGATCGATATATCTAGGGCTCAACTTCCCCTTCTTTCCAAATCTCATGACCCTCTTCCAGGGAGATATTTGTAAGAACACTTTATCACCCACTTCAAACTCTAGGTCTTTTCTTCGGTTGTCGGCATAACTTTTCTGTCAACTCTGAGCTGCTCTTATGTGTTGTTGAATAGATCTGACCTTTTCTACCATTTCATCAACGAGATCAGGTCCGAGTAGCATTCTTTCCCCAACTTCATCCCAGCAAGTTGGAGTCCTGTATTTCATTCCATAGAGAGCTTCATAAGAATCCATCTGAATATTGGAGTGAAAGCTATTATTATAAGAAAATTATACCAAAGGTAGGTGTTGATCTCAACCACCTTGGAAATCCATAGAGCAAACTCTCGACATATCTTCTAGAGTTTGAATTGTTCTTTCAGACTGACCGTCTGTCTGAGGATGATAAGCAGTGCTGAAACTCAACTCTGTATCCAGAGTATGCTGAAGACTTCGCCAGAACTTCGAGGTAAATCTCGGATCCCGATCAGATATAATAGAATGTGTTACTCCATGCAATCTTACCACTTCCTTTAAATATTTCCTGGCAAGATGATCCAGATAGAAATCCTCTCTAATAGCAATAAAGTGTGTAGACTTTGTAAGACAATCAACTATGACCCAGAAATCATTATTGCCTTTGTATGTTTTAGGAAGTCCTGTGACAATGTACATAGTGATGTTTTCCCATTTCCATTCAGGTATGGGTAATGGTTGTAACATCCCCTTAGTCTTTTGTCTCTCAGCTTTAACTTGCTGACAAACCAAGCATCGAGAGACTTATTCAGCAACATCTCTTTTCATTCCATCCCACCAAAAGTACTCTTTCAGGTCCCTATACATCTTCGTGCTTCCAGGATGAATATAGAATGAAGAACTATGAGCCTCATCCAGTATCTCCTTCTTTAATTTGGGGATGGGAGGAACACAAACCCGATTCCTAAACTTTATTATCCCATCACAATCAAGGTTGAATTCAGGAATATTTCTCACCTTCTTTTGTAACTCTACATCTTCTTTCTACGACTCTTCAATCTTCACATGTATAGATGGTTGAACATTCATTTGAGAAAGATACGATTTTTCCCATTCCATTATAATTCCAAGATCCATCCTTTGTAAATACATAAATATTGGATCTTTTGTGATCCTCATCATGGATAAACTGGCATGGTCTTGTCGACATTATGCATATGCCACCTTGTTTACTTTCCCAGGGTGGTAATGAATTGAGAAGTCGTAATCCGTAATCAGCTCTAACCATCATCTTTGGTTCATATTCAGCTCCTTTTGTGTGAAAATATAATTTAACCTTTTATGATCATTATAAATATCACACCTTTCTCCATAAAGATAATGCCTCCAACTCTTTAATGCAAAGATTACCGCAGCTAACTCCAAATCATGAGTTGGGTAATTTTGCTCATGGATTTTCAATTGTCATGAGGCATAAGCTATCACCATAGCATTTTGCATAATAACACACCCCAATCCCTTCTTGGATGAATCACTATAGATCACAGACCTTTCTCCACTACAAGGCAGTGTGAGCACAGGTGCACTGGATAAACTTCTTTTAAACTCCTTGAAATTATCTTCACATTCCTCCGTCCAAAAAAACTTAACTCCTTTCTGAGTCAACCTGGTGAGTGGATTAGATAATCGTGAAAAATCTTTCACAAAACGTCGATAATATCCATCCAAAACAAGAAAACTTCGGATCTCGATTAATGTTGTTGGTCTCAACCATCTTTCGATAACCTCTGTTTTTGCTGGATCCACAGATATCCCCTCTTTTGAGATTATGTGACCCAAAAATGAAACTTTTTGAAGCCAAAATTCACACTTGGTAAATTTGGCATAAAGAGTCTCCTTTCTCAGGGTCTTCAAAATAATTCTCAAGTGATCGTCATGTTCTTCCTTGCTCTTTGAATAGACAAGAATATCGTCTATAAAGACTATCACAAATTGATCAAGATAGTCTCTAAAGACTCTATTCATCAAATCCATGAAGATAGCAGGGGAATTAGTAAGACCAAATGGCATCACTATAAAGTCATAGTGTCCATATCTTGTACGGAAAGCCATCTTTGGTGTATCTTCCCTTTTGACCCTTAATTGATGATACCCGGAAAAAAGATTAATCTTGGAATAGTATTGAGCTCCGCGTAGTTGGTCAAATAGGCCATCAATGCGTGGGAGAGGATATTTGTTCTTGACAGTGAACTTGTTAAGTTCTCAATAATCAATGCAGAGTCTCATTGATCCATCTTTATTCTTAACAAACAGAACATGTTCTCCCCAAGGTGACACACTAGGGCGTATGAATCCCTTATCAAGATTCTCTTGGAGTTGCTTCTTCAATTCCTACAACTCAATTGGAGCCATTCTATAAGGTGTCTTTGAAATAGGCAAAGCACCCGGTACGAGTTCTATTGAAAACTCAACTTCATGATTTGGTGGAAGACCTGAAAATTCCTCCGGAAAGACATCATCAAACTCTTGTACAATGGGCATATTCTTAATTGTGAGTTTCTCACCAACAATTTGAGATAAATAACCTTCATTAAGTGGAGTCTAGACCCATAAGATGGAATAAATTTCCACTGGAAGGTTATGTTCATCCTTGCATCGATAGATGATCATAGATTGATCTAGAATATGAAATGTGACTTCCCTTCATTGGAAATTGATATGAGATCCATATAAAGAAAGCCAATCCATGCAAAGAATCACATCAAATTCCACTATAGGAAGGATCACAAGATTTGCAGGAAGCACTTTCCTGCAAACTTCAATCGGGGAAGAATTATAAACTTTTGATGCGACTATTGTGCCATTAGGTGTTGTCACAACTAACTCAACATCTAATTGTTGAGGTAATATGTTGATACACTTATAAAAATCTTCAGAAATAAAAGAGTGGGTGGATCCAGAATCAAATAAAACATTTTCTACTTTAGAGTGGATGGTAAGTGTACTTTTCCCCACATCGTTATCGTACTCCACATCACTGATAGAAATTGCATGTGACTTTCCTTTGTCTTTAGCCTTAAGATTTTGTTGATTTCGATCATCATCAACAACCCTTGGATTAGGGCATTTATTGGCATAATGCCCCATTTTCATTGCACTTGAAACATTGAAGTGTAGTAGGTTCATTCTGTGTGCCCCTTCCTTTGTTTGCATCATTAGACATCTTCTTTCCATCATTGCCGCATTCAAATGCCCGATGACCTTCCTTTCCACATATGAAACATTTACTTGTACCTTTAAGAAAACTCCCTCCATGTTTCTTTCCACACTTTGAGCATAAGGGAAAGGTCAACTTCTTTTCAGTGTGCTCTTTAGATTTTCCTTTGAATTCCATTTTCCTCTTCTTATCAAACCCATATGACTGATGGGTTACTCCAATCTCCATCTCAACATTGAGAGCACATCGAACGATTTCCTTGTAGCTATTGAAGTCCCTTATGGCTAACGCCCTTCGAAGACGTGGTTTTAAGCCACTAAAGAATCGATCGATCTTACTCTCTGGTTGGATAAAAATACCAGAATCATACCTTGCACGTCTTGTAAAATTTGCTTCATAGGTACCAACAGATTCATCATCCTTTTGCTTCAGTTCAAGAAACTCTTTCTCCATCTTTGTTCGTAGAATATGAGGGAAGTACTTATTGAAAAATAAGTTCTTGAACTCGTCCCATTCCATGGACTCAATTTCATCCCTTTGCCTCGTATTCTTAATAAGATTCCACCATTGATCAGCATCTCCTTCCAAACGATACACTGCTAGGATGAATTTTTCATGTTCAGAAAATTGAAGAACTGAAAATATCTTTTCAGTAGTACTGATCCATTGTTCAGCAACTAATGGATCAGTAGACCCGCTGAATGCGGGTGGACGCTACCTCGTGAAGGATTCAACATAATGTTTCTCCTTCCTTTGCTCATTTCGAAGTCCTACATGATTCATAGACTAAGAAAGTTGTGTGATCATGGCTACAAGATTTTTCATTCCATCTCCCATAATGTTTGGTTGTTCAGGGGGACAATCATTACATTGCCCGTCGCAATCCGCATTAACACGGTTCCTTCAGGATCTATCCATTGACTAAAACCAAGAAGAATAGTGTGAGAAACACTAATTATAATAGGAAAACCACATAATCAAGAATAAAATTTCACACTTAAGGTCTTCTCTTAGGTTATTCATGGTCATTTATAAAACACTAAGATTGTGTTCTATGCTTAGACTTATCCTTAGGGTTCTTACTAAGGCTTTCACATCCTAGTTTCCAAAGGTTGACTATAACTTTCCTCTAATACAAACTGTAACGACCTATACTTTACATATATTTTTATTACATTAGAATTGAAGCATACTTATTACAACATATAACAAAACCATGAAAGGACCATATAGGTATAGTGTCTTTTGAAACTGGGAAACATAAACAACTGGTTCATAAAGCGTCTACACTGTCTCCCATTTATTTCATCATATCTATAGTCCCTTTTGAAATATCTTACTTAATAACCTTCTTCCTGATATGGGGAAAGAAAACATTCAAAAGGGTGAGCTCAAATGCTCAGTAAGGTTAAACAAAAGAAATATCAATCACATCAAAATAAAAACATAACATTTTGGAAATCATACCCTGCAAAAGAGATCATAATTTCATATCATGGGATAAATCATAGTAGTGAAATGAAATCCCAATAATCATAACATAAAACATGAAACTTTGTGGCATACACACATAATCATAGAGAATCATTTCTTATTAGTCAATACTCATTGCCAAGACTATCTTAGTGGACAATGTCCATTTTTGAACCGAGTTCACTCCTCGTTTCAGTCCTGTTTTACTGAACTGGTTTAACCTACCGTTCCAGCCATGTCCATCTCATGAGATATAAAATCTTTACCCAATGCATTGGAGGGAGATATAGGTCCCACCCATCTCATAATTATACCATTCTTATGTGTTCCACAAAATCATAAATCATACATAATTGCATAACTCATGTAAAAAATGGGATTCTTAAACAACATGACATCATAAAACAATTCATATAAGATAAAAGAATTCATAAAAATAATTCCATCACAACATAATCAAATCAATGTAATAATAGGGCTAGAAACAGAACCCTTTATTATCTTATATTGAAAATAATTTTGATAAATCACTTGAACTCCATTCTTGAGGAAAATATCCTTTATACTTCAAAAACATTTTCCTTTCATTAACATGTCATACAATTTTAAACTAAAATAAGTTGATTAAAAATAAACTTGAAAACTTGTAAATGAAAATTCTTGGAAATATTGTTTTAAAAATCCATTCATGCCGTATAAGTTAATGAAAACATTCTTCTCATACTTTTGTTGGAAAAGTCAAAAAGTACCTCATACGAAAAACGAAAAAAGATTCCTTTCATATCTTTTACTAAAAACTCACCAAAGGGTAAAATTTGATATAAACTATTGTAGAGGTATATAAATATTACATATTGAGGAAACATGGATTTGTATGATAAAATACACCCCAGTAAATTTCAAAGTATAAACAATCTCGGATAAAATGAGATTGTGATATTTTCCCTTACCTTAGGTCCGATTTGCTTCGTAAGTGTCTGAAACTTCTATATAATGATTAAAATAATGTTATTGACTTATTACAGAATCAAAATTATTGTTATGATATCATATATGGTCATATTCTTAGCTTCTTATTTGTAATATTTCATTACTACTTGTTATTCAGGTGTTTATTACTTTTTGTTCTTATTCGTGTTTTTCGAATAAATTCTTATTCTTCTCTTTAGGTTATAGATACCTCCTTTACAGAATGGTATTAGTGTAATATATATCATATTAATTCATTCAATTCATTTATATAATCATTATGCAATGAAGATCATGTAGAACGAATCACATCACATCATGGAGATGGTATTCCGTATGTACGCACGAGCGATGATATCGTTCCCATGATTGTGAAATTGTATTGGAGGGTATGTATAATATTTCAGAATCAATACCACTATACAATAATCATATATATTCATTACTTTCACCCTTATACCCATCCAATTAAGGTGGTGGTGGAAAATAGATTACACCACGGCGTGGAGACGGTATTCCGGGCGTACGCACGCGCGGTGATTTCATTTTCCGTAGGATGGATAAGTGGTGAAATAGGGTTGTTTCAAATTTATAATAACATAAAAGTATATAAGTGATACTGATATTATTACCTCATAATGAAACAACTAAAGAAGCGGTAGTAGAAGAAGAATGGAACTTGACGAAAATGGTAGAAGGTATTACCTCTTTCTCAAAGTGCATTCTTTAAACTTTCTCTTAAGGCACTAGAGTTGGACTTTTGATAAGACCAGTACCTCTAGAAGGTTTCTAAGGAAGTGGGGAAGTGAAATGAGAAGGGTTTGGCCGATCATGAGGGCTCAAATTGGTGTGAGGAATAGAGGGAGGAGGTTCCCTTTTATAAGGGAGGAGAGGGGCACCTTTGGAATAACTAAAAATATTATTTTATTATAAAGTCAAATTAGGTTTTTAATAGCTTCAAATTGATATATTTCGAAGATAAGGTGTGTATGGGTCGAAATAATCTCATCCAATATAATTTAGACAAGTTTAGGTATCAATTTTAATCATATCATTTAGATTTAACTTTATGTTAGATAATTTAACTTTTACCGTGTTTTCTTGTTTTCTTACACTATAAGGTTAATGAACATACTATATCAAGCCAAAAGAACCCCAAGTTTTTTATTATTAATATATATAACTTTATCTAAGTCATTTGGCCGAACCATATATTTTTAGTAATAAAATAACAATTAATAATATAATATTTGTTTTAAAAACTATTTTATCTCAATTTTGTAACTATTTAGTAATTTATTTTTTGTGAAAATCACAACAGAATGATTAGTTCGAACAAAGTTAATTAAAGCAATACTAACATGTCATATTATCCTATAAAATTAGTTTAATTCATAAAAAATATCAAATTTCATTTATTTCGGTATTTATAACATCAATTATGTCAATATTTCATTAATAAGATAATTACTGCATCATCATTGTATCATAAATAAATTAAATAATTTTAAGTATAAAATTTACAAATAAAATACCATTATGTTTTAAAGCTTTTTATCTTTATAATTAATATTTATAGTCTAATTTATCATATGTATAACCGCATATAAAAAATGATTTACTTATTAAACATTAATTTTAACTATTTTAACCCTTCTTTAAATAAATTAATAATAAATGTCCTAATCTAATCCAAGTGGGCCTAAATGGTCATATTTTATTCCTAAGTTTGTTTTTTGTCGAATTAAACTTATCAAATAGAATTAGGACATGTGTTAGGGAAATAATAATAACACTTTTACCCTTAATTACCCAATTTACTTTTAACCGTGGTAAAAAAAGTAAAAAGTTTCTATTCACAAAAAATTATTTTCATCTCATTGAACCAAATTTTTGTCCTTGATATTAACCGTGTCTCTCAGATTTTCAAAATTCCACTCACAGAAGCGGTAAAATTATGTTTTATGAAAAATTCAGTTTTTTTAACTACCACTTAGTGGTTTCACTATTAATCAACAATTTAATGTTTTCAGAAAAATAACAAAATTTAACCCTAGGCTAATTTCGATATTCCGAATCCAAAAATGAAGTCCATTTTGAAAAATAAAATTTATAAAATTTCAAAAAGTGGTTATTATTATTCACAACGGCTAGTTTTAATAATATTTTAATAGCATATCGTTGTTTAGTGAAACTCGGTATTGCGTACGATGCAAGCTATTGAGGAAGTCCACAGTTGCGTATAAAGCAAGCAAAGCTAGTGTTGTGTGTAGTGAAAGAAAACCAAATATTTGTCATAAAATTCTCGGGTGTTACATATATGGTCTGCTCTGTCTGACATGAGGATGGAAGGTGGTTCTCAGACGAAGGTGCTTCTTGAAAGCCTCCTGCACCCCCTTCCATATCCGGGAAGGAAACCGTGTGTCACGATTAGAGACTGATTGTAACACCCCCAAATGATAAAAGGATAAATGAATTAAATATATGAATCATGTCGACAAGGTGCACCTTATTTTTTGAGAGCCTGTCTGATTAGAACTCCACAGTTATGTGTCCTTGGCCTGGAGTAGTGATCCGGATGGGTGACCTTCTGGGAAGTTTCCGAGGGTCTGTGTGAGTGAGGACAAAAGACACTGGAAAGGACATGTGTTAACCTGTGAGGATTGTCATTAGTCAGATGACCCGCTCAAGCATGTGGGTGGGCCCCAGGGTGGGGGCCACGTATCTGTGATGAAACTGGTGGTACTTGGAGGGCCAAGACCCGACGACCGTGTTAAGGCGGGGTGTCTGTGTTGTCATTGGGACCTAGTTGTTACATTTGGTATCAGAGGTGGTACCCAGCCGTAAGTGTGGTGCACTGCCTAGGTTTAGATGTAGAGCCCACAATGAGGACATTGTTCTCTATAGAGGCTGTGATTGTAACACCCCCAAATGATAAAAGGTTAAATGACTAAATGATATGACTCATGTCAATAAGGTGCACCTTCTTTTTCGGGAGCCTGTCTGATTAGAACTCCACAGTTATGCGTGATTTTCCTGGAGCAATGATCAGGATGGGTCACCTTTTCGGATGTTTCCCAGGGTGTGTGTGAGTGAGGAAAAAACACATTGGAAAGGAGATGTGTTAGCTTGTGGGGATTGTAATTAGTCAGATGACCCGTTCGAGCATGTGGGTGGGCCCCTGGGTGGGGCCCAAGTGTCTGCGGGGAAACTGGTGGTACCTGGCGGGCCTGGACCCGACAACCTTGTTAAGGCGGGGTGTATGTGCTGTCACTGGGACCCAGTTGTTACATTTTCTCCATGAGCTACTGGTTGATACTCCATCTATTAAGAGGGGGTTAATCCCCGTGTGGTCCCCACGTCATAACCTATCGTGGAAGGATATGTTCGGGTGGGCCCCACCACGTTAACCTCTCATGGGAAGTTAAGGATGGTTGGTGCCACCTAAAACATCCATGAGGAGGTTTTTAACCACCCAACACTCACATTGCGGCTCAAATAAAATAATAGGTCGCTCACTTTATTTTATTTTTTTCCATGAAAACTCAAAAACAAAATTTTATTCCCGACCAACTATTGTTGAGGTGAAAGTCTTTGTAAGCGAATATCGGTGTTGTGAGTTCAATGGTGCCCTTGGATTTCAATTCTGATCACTGGTTCAAATGTTATAAAAACCTAATCGTATGTTTACTGAACATACCCGAACAAAACATCAGAAATTGATTCCAGGCACACCTGGCCTTGGAATCAAGTGATGTCAATTTTCACGGACTCTTAAAATTCCCATGTATATAAGAAACAATTCTCCACATAAATTCCAGGTCATTACAATGGGCATACTTGGGACGATTTTGGGACCTCATGGATCCACTTATTAATGATAATGACACTTATTTTAATTATCATAAATTAAAGGCAAAATGAAATTTTTTTTTAGTAAATAAATATTTGCATGGGGTATATAAGTCATCATTTAGACTATAAATATTCATTGGGAAGATAAATAGATTTACTACATTATGATATTTCTTTATAATTTTTAATCTTCAAATAAATTAAATTATTTATGACACAATAATGATGTAGTATTTACTTCATTAATAAATTATTTAAATAAATAAGATTATTAAAATTAAAATAATATCAAAAACCTATCCAATTATTATTGGATGATTTTATTTCTACCATGAGTCATATTATCTTGGACATTAATTGGGTTTGGACTTTTAGAAACCAAATATCACCATATAATAAAAAAATATTTTCACACTTTTCTAAAGAGCTCGTCCTCCCGCTTATAAAAGGACACCACTTCTAACCCAATCCACATAACTCTGCAGCCCCTTGTATCATCCAAAAACAACACAAATAAGCTCCCATGATCCATCTCATACACCGAGAAGTATTAACTTAGATAGAAGTCACTTCAAAAAGTCATTTTTTGTTAAAACTAAAGGAAGTTACCCAAATTAAAGGTTACAATTTCTCTTAAATTTTTTTTGCTTTATTTTGTATTATTGTACTTATAAAACCCCATAAAATATTTTTATTCCTTTATTTTATAAAAAATACATTATCCTAGATATACTAGGATTTTTTTATGAGAAGGATTAGAACTAAATTTACACACACCTCCATCTAATGGGTGAATAACATATTGTTTTTGTGTTTGGAAAACTAACGCTTCACAAAAAGAGGATTGTATGATGATCTCCTACTGACTCTTTTGGTGGCCATTAAGATGGAAATTTGTTAATATATGATATATATTATGTTTATTTTTTCTTGGTGCTTCTGTATTTTTCATTTATATCATACCTTTATGGTTTCCATTACGTGTAAAATGCAATAATTTCATTTGAGGAAGTGCGGACTACGACCCCATCAAAGTGATATGACTCGTTAATGACTTGTGTGGGATGTATAAATTATAGATTTAATGATATTATATATGATATAATACTTAAATTATAATATATATATATGTATCATTATGTTATCATTCCATTAAAATACAAAATAGAAATTACAGTAGCATTTATGCATACATACAGCTTACCGTCTACTTGAACGGTGCATTTCATTTCTTATCTCCAAATGTTATGTACTATTATAAATACATATATATAATGGATATATAATCTATATATGATATATAAATCATTTATATCATTCTTGAGAAAATTTACTTTTGAAAACATGGAAAAATTGTAATTATCACAAGTTCATTTTTTACTCAAGTTCCGAACATCAATAAAATATTCAATATAAACTCAAATAATTAAATAATTGTTATATCAAGGTAATAAGTTATATAAAAATAATAATAAACTTTAAAAATGTTCTTAATCATGTAGAATTTAACTTAGGTTTATTATTCAGGAAGAACAAGGAACATACAAGACAAGTCAGACTTTAGGTAAGGGGTTTGTTATCTAACTTTTAATTCTGTGAGATTTCCATTGTTCGCCACTTATTTATTGCATAGGGTGTATTGTGTACTTATGTTAGATATATATTATCATTATTATATTTATATTCATGTTATTATATGATTAACTTGGTGGTTATTATCTTTTGGTCAAACGACTCGATAGATTACAACATGAAAAAGGGTTTTCATCTCACTTTTTATTCCAGTGAGATTCATTCTATATTTCCCACTATTTCCTTTTTTAGGCATATGTACTGACCATGATTTTATTATTGGTGTAATATAATTTAATATATGGGTATTTAAATCTTCATTTTATGATAATTATTTCATGGGTTGTATGTTTCATGATTTACCAAATCGGTAAGGGAATTTCAAATTACAATTTCCACACATTGGGATTTACGCATACTTCATTGACTATATTACTCCAAGATTATGTGTGGAATCAATATTTATTATTTATGTAGTAATTTACACTCCCATTTTTTTGGATATACTTTTGATACACATAATCACTCCATTTATAATTTCTCAAGACATTGATATGAACTTGATAAGAGTAATCTTAACTCCATTTCCATTCATTGAACTAAACATCCAAGTCATTGGTGTTTCTTTTTACAAGAATATGTGTGAATTTCCTATGATTTATTGAAACTTAATATCCAATCATATTGAGTGTATTTTTAATTTTAACACATAATTATGTTTTTGATTTATTCTTAACCTATGGATTTAGTCTTTATAAGGGATTTCTTCTCAATTTACATTCCATTGAGACTTCTTTGTTGTTATACACCAATTCACTTTTATATCGTGTATATAAGATACTTTGACATAGTATATCATGAGTCCCTTTATTCTCATTATATTATAAGGTTTTTATTACATCAATTATTCATATTCAATTGTATATCTTTTGGTTAGGAACTCCAACTAAAATATCATTTTAAATGTCGTAATGATTTATTCTTTTAAATAATTCTCATTAATGTCCATGTTTTAAAAATGGTTTTAAGGATTTATTTATATGGACATTTATATTTTAAAAATAAAATTCCTTTTAAAATTATCAAAGAGGTATGGGACACATTGATTCAGGAAATCTATTTTTAATATCTTCTTGATAATTAGTGAGACTTTTAAATGTTTTCAAAGAAAAAAGGGGATGTTTCTCTTAAATAGTTTTACTAAATATTTTCATATATATCAATATCCTTTATTTTATTTTATTTTTTATTGATGTTGATTTATTATAATAAAATCATACATATTGTATTGAATGATTTATGTTTGACTATGGATGTGCTACGTTTATTCCAGTCATTGTTTCTGGTTAAAGTATTGACATTTCATATGCTAGTTTTAATATGAATGTTTAGATTATGTTTCAACCATTTCATATAATAAATACACTAGACTTATTAATTGACGGGTGAAGCTCTCTGTATATCCTCGGTGCATCGGTAGGTCTCATGAGACAACTAGACATGGAATTGGCTGAGGCTTTCCCAATTTCTGATGTATGGTTTTGGCTGAGGCCTTAATCATTTTTAGAAGTCTTGGACGAGGCCTCAAATAAATGTTTCAGAATGTCTGGAATTATGAATTCCATCATTATGAGACTATATATTGATATTTCATGTGGTTATTCGACTATTAGAACACCCATGACTATGTTTTTTATTGAATTATTTAATCAGCTCATATTCCTACAATAAAGTGAAACTTTTATTTTTCATTAAGGCATGTGTTTTCAATTATTCACCATGCCTAATGTTTATGTTATCTTCTGATATATGTCTTACTCTTACTGAGCATCTGAGCTCACCCCTTTCACATGTTTCATTTTCCCAGTATATGAAGAAGTTAGTTATGAGTGACTTTCTTGAATAATCTTGGAATCTTGGATGTTTCCAATCGAATAAATTAGTGTTGTTTTTCTTTTCAAGTTGTAATGTGGAACTTAAGTATGCATGTTATTTCCAATAATACTAAAATAATCAGCCTTTTGGGAATTGATTACTTGTAATCATTCCAATGTATCAAAATAATGCATCGGCTCCTAGATTCTGGGGTTGGGGCGTTACACAACCCACCCATGTTGAGATATGTTTTTAAACAACCAAATGTATTTTGGATCTTTTCTCCAATATATCATTAGTGAGTATGGATGGATGGCTACATACTATACCCCACTCCATCTTCTATTTAATGTTTTCATGAATAAGCTATAATATCCAAAAATCAATAGTTAATTGTGGTTATGTTTGTTGGAATTATTGATAGGGACGTTCATGAATTTTTGATGGAGGGAATGTAGTTAATGTCATTTATGTTCATGGTTCACTACTATTATAGTAAATTATGTGACCAAGATGTGATTTTATGTGATATGATGGACCATATTTATTCAAGTGAGATGGTACGTGGTACCCCAAGTGTATTTAAGAGAAATGTATTGTTAGGGAATAGGTGTTTACATTCATGTTATTATAAGGAAGATATGATAGAACCATGGTATACTATGATGAATTTTGAGAGTGGGAATCCAATTTAAAAAGGTTTTGGGGTACAATTTTTCTATATAATCTTTATTATGTTAATATACATGTATATGTTATTTGGTTATCATTACATTTTGAGGATGGTATTTTTTTAGTTGAACTGTTTTTTTGTTACTAGTTCTACAGTTTTTTTACTAGTGAATTATTATGCTCTTTTTACATAACAGTGATAGATTTTGGGTTTTATTCTAATAAGTATACATGTATTTTAACCCTACATATATTAAAAATATTTTTTAGGGTTTGAGGTTGAATTAGTGGACCATACTACACTATTCTAGATTGGACCACCCTAAATCTTCTTCCTGATGAGTCCTATCAATTTTTTCGTGGGTAGGCCCTCATACCTTTTATCTAGTATGTAGTTTCTACTTTATAAATAAAAATATATATGGACATTAAAATATTTGGAGAGAAGATCATGTGTATTCACTCATTGAGAGGTTTCCTATTAGTGTAAAATTGGTTAGGTTAATTAAGGAGTATAATTGTTAATAGATGATCATAAGAATAAGGGAATTCTAATTTTTGACACATGGGGAGTTATCCTTAGTAGAATCCCATCCATATTTCAAGGCCCATTCCTTTTTTTTATTTTCATGAGTGAATTAAGATATTTTGATTTGATTATGGGGGTCATATTCCTCACTAGATTTTTTTCCTAATAGTTTATAGAGCATCTGACGGTGGCAGTCGTCTAGTTCAGTGTTAACTTAAATAGAAGCTATTAGTTAGTCCAATTTAGTAGCAGGTTCAACAAGCATATGATCTACCAAGAGCATTCATGTTGAGAATATGTCAACCTCCGGGTGTTAATTTTTAACTAGGGTATATACCTTAGTGTGTAAATAGAAGTGTCCACAAGTATATAGGTAAAGGAATTAGATATTGGTAGTCGATTTGATAGAGCAGGTGACACCACAGGGTCCATATATCCTTAGAGATATTATTATCTCATACTACAATATTTTTATACATTTCTTGATTCAAGAAATTTGAAATCCTTTTTATACTAAATTTATTCCATGATAAGGGACTAAATATAGAGATTCTTCCTATGGTCATAGTGTAAACTATGCTATTTGGAGGTCAGAAATTCTTTTTTGAAATTTCCATAAGTTTATAATAATGATGGGGCCACATCAGTCATATGAGGGTCTTATATTACTTCATATATAGACATAATATCACATCATCAACATCAATTATATATATTGAATATATGTTTTTATAAACTAATTCTATAGTATATTAGTGTTAATGATATGGATTTTTAGTGTGATGTTTTAATTATGAATGGGAGTTTTCAATTGGGAATTAGATGCATGGAAACCATTCATTCACTTTGGACAGAGATATTTATTAAATCATAAGATCATAGGATGATGGACATTTATAAGGTCATTGGGTGGATTCTTCTTGTTTTTCCCATGGAGGTTTTCATTCAACCCCCTCAACATAATATTGATTTCAGAATTGAACAAAAACATATAGAATATATGATATATTTGGGTCCATATCCATTAGAACCTTTTGAAATGTGTATATAAAAATTATGATAGAATATCTATTTCATAAGTGTTTCATATTTCCTAGTGTGTCACCAAGGGGTCCTCTAGTTTTATTTTTGAAGATGGTCAGTTATAAAAGTTGTATGTGTATCCACTAATAGAGGATGAAATAGAAAATTATCAAGAATAATCACCCTCATAAAATTATCATAAAACTTTTCAACTAGTTGAGGTGAGAAATTTGGTTTTACAATATTGATTTATTATCTTGGTATCATAAATTTTGTGTGAATGATGATGATATTATTAATACTTTCTTCAGATGTATTTACTAACACTTCGATCTCATGTCATTGTTGTTTAGTGTCATTAACAAAACAGAAATGTTCGTAGTTCTCATGATATCTGCGTTCCAAGAGATTCTATGTAACTTAATATTCTTCTTCATATAAGTCAGTTTAGTATTCAACATTTCAGATAATAGTGATGATCATATAAGTTCTATCATAAATTTACCTTAATGACACAAGAACTATGGAATGTTTTCTAAATAATTATTTTGGACATGAGAGGTGAATTTCCTTATACATGTTGTTTCCGATCATGGTGTGGATTTTTTCTGATCATACATTTAATTAGGTGTTTCCTAGGATGCTCCCAATAATTTGGAAGAGGCTATTTTTTTCTTTTATCAAGTGGGATATTACTAATTGTTAAGATATGATTTATAATGGTTTATACCGTGTTGGAAACATTGAATATGATGGAAGAACCATTAATCAAGGTAGATATATTTCAGGAAATGTTTTACGCAATAATAAAGAAATTTTCCATTTCTATTTTTCTCTTGTTTCCCAGGGAAGAGGTGACGTTTCAGGTGTTTTATGAAACATCCTATCTTGGATTGGGATGCATTAAGATAAAATATATTATGGTAACATATTATGGTTCAATACACTTATACCACCATGAATGTAACTATTAGAGTAATAATATGTAAATAAAAATGGTTGTGTATTTTCTAAATGTTTGGAGACATTAAATCATTTTAGTATTCTTTTTTATTGTCAATCAGAAGATTTTGAGTTATATCTTGTCAATGTGTGACCTAAATCTATGTTATTTGAGGTAAATGGAGTTTATCTAGGTATATAACATTGATTTCTGCAATATCTCATTATAGGTGAATGACATGGAAAAATATTTCAAAAATATTTTATGGATGGAGGTTGTTCAGGACATTAGATTTTATATGAGGGTGATGAAGAAGTTTTAATTACTATACATAAAAACAATTGTTGTTTTTAATATAGGTTCTATTATTCAAATTATAGTGTATTGTTTTTTGAAGTGGTAAGTGGGTGACATTTTTTATAGAGACTCTGATGGATAGGAGTTGAATTTTCTTATTGTCCATGGTGATTCTCAGGAGGAATGGTTGGATGATGGTTGGAAATATATATTGTTTCAAGTGAGAATTTTTGTTTTAGTATATATGTACTAGTGAGTTTGTGGGATTCACATCACACCTTGGCTTTCATCCCATTAGTTTTAAAGTTGACCTATGGTTAAAAGATATATTTTGGGTTTCTTAGTTTAAAATAGGTGGAACTATATTTTTCCCCTTTGTTATTAGTTTTCTTGATGGTAAAGGAAGAAAAAATTCTTCCTTGGGGTTTGTATCCTTGAATTAAATTTCTTCAGTGGATGTGTGATGAAATCCTAATAGAAAATCATACATTTCTAAACCAATCATTGGGGATGTGATGTTGTTTAGGGATGTGTTGATTAGTTTTTCAAATAATCTCACATCGAATTTGTCATAGATACAAGCCACAAAGTAGTTTTAGTAAGGATGATTGTGGATGAGGTTATGAAGGTTCACATAATCACAAGTTCCATTTTCTGAAAATAGGAATCTCAATTTACCTCATGAGTATGGAGAGGATTTTGGAATTAATTTGGCTCTCAGTTTCACTTCAACACTACTTTACACCCTCTAACAGATGTGAAAATAAAGAAGCCTATTCAAACACCAAAGGAATTATGTGGAAATACATGTTTAAAATCTGTGGATCTTATGAAAAGAACATGAAATTGGATTAGTTTTCTTATAAAAACATCTATCACCCATACATTGGAATGAGCCCATTTGTGAATTTTATAGGAGTCTTGTTCATTCCCTATTATCCTTGGTTATGTTTGTAGAGTCGTCAGTTCATGGTTCCAATGTGGTGTGGGGAACTATAGTGATTTTTTGTGATGTTTATTAGAGTATGAAGGAATTATAAGACATGAAAATACATACATTTATCATAGGATGATGCCCATATACTTTCTGGTAATAGAACGTGTGATCATTATGGTTTCTCCACATTATTGGCTATTGAGGTTTGAAAGGAATAATATGATTTGATCCTTGTTTTTTGGGCCACTGAAAGTGATTTTTTTATTAGAAAAGTGGAATATAATATGGTGATCCCCCATGGATATAAAATATCCATATATTATTCAATGTATCTCACCAATATTGGTATCTTCACAATGACTCTCATGTCATTGATTTTGTAGAGTATAAATTGAGAATGAAATGATGTTCGTGGAGTAACTATTACAGATATAAGAACATTATGAGAAGTTCCTATGTGGATGTACAATTTATTTATTATGTGTTATGTTGAGGAATTGTGTCCTGGTGGATAATAAATGTGATTTTGATATGCCAATTCATTCCAAGAACAATGAATTTTTTCAGTTTTTTCGTTATTCACCTTTTATTGATGATTTGATTCATATCCATTTCATTTTCAATATGGTGGGAAATTATATTTTTGAGCATATTAATAGACAGGAATATTTTATTAATAAAGAAATGCTAATATTTATTTTAAAAAAATAATATGTGAGATATTTTCCCTCAAAAAGCATATGGTTTCTTGATATGGGGTTTGGATTCTAATGATTTTTGGGATTGATCCCAAGTTGTGTGGTTTTTGTGGTGGTTATTAAATTGTAATTTGTTGGATGTAAAAGGGTTATTCATGTGGTTATATGGATGATAGGAATATTCGAGTTAAATTTCATTATTGGTGGAAGTGATATTGTTGTGATGAGTTCTCAAATAGGTACCTATAATGATGTTTTATTGAAACTATTCTCTCTACACATTGGGTTAATTTTTTAATTCTCAAAAGGATAATTTAATGAGAGGTATCGAATGTAATGCCGTATAATTATAAAACCTTATTTTTTTGAGGCTGTTGGATACAATAGGGTTTTTAGAGTCTTTTTCCTCCTAATTTTCGAATATTGTTCTTTCATTCACTTGATTTCATTTTTTTGGTCACATGAAAAATTTTCATAGTCACTTTATTCCCATGTGGTCAATAATTTATTTCACATGTTTTTTTTCTTGAGATAACTTGTTTCCTTTATGTAGTAACTTTTTTCTTATCCAATATCTACATTCATTTTCAAAATCACTTGTTTATTTTGTGAGGTCACTGGTTTCCTTCACAATTTCAGTTGTTTTTTCATGTGGTCATTTTTTTCCTTCATACTAATATTTTTTGTTCAATCTTTATCTTGATACGGGAAGTTTGAAAGCCATTACCATGGATTCATGGAACCCTATTATTGTTAGTATGATGTATTTCTAGGGTAAATTAATCATATATGCATAAAAATTATTTTCGTGTACAGAATAATATGATGATTTTTAATAAATTTAAGGGATCATTTGTTATTTTATAGTTATAAATGTGGGAGATATAATTATTTCATTTATTTGAAGGAAGATAATATGATCTTTATGATTAAAGATAATTATTTGGTTTAATTGAAATTGGTGGTAAGGGGGATTTTAATGCATGTATTAATTGTTTGGATGTTCTTAATATTCAAACTGAATGGTATTCATTTATTTCTGAATATCATTATCATTGGTTGTTTTTATTGGGTTATAGTTGATGTGTTTTTATACTGAATCCTTGAATTAAAATTTAATCAAATTGGAAAATTATGTATACTATACTAATAAATTAGTTCTGCATGGAATTTATGGAATTTATGAGAATTCCCTTGAACTAAATAAGTTAATGTGATCGAAATATGCTTACTAAAAATGTAAAATACTATGTAAATTTTTTCGAAAAGTGTTGTGATGTATGGTTGGGAGGTGGGATAATATATGATGAGATTTGGATGAGAAAGTAGTGGTTTTTATGTGTATGTAACACTACGATATATTAAAAATTATTTTTTCTAATAGATTTAGTTTCATTGAAATATTTCATTACATAGAATACTATGTTTTAATGAACCAAAATATACTGTTAATATTATTATTTTATCATTACTATTAAAATATACTCGTTAAATTTGGTGTCAGGAATTATAATATTATTATTTTGAAAATTAAGTATAATTGTCTTATATAAATAAATCATATTGATACTAATTAATTAATATTTATTAAAGTATTTATATGCATTGAAATAAACAATGTTATAAAAAATATTATTTATTTTTGTGAAAAAAATATAAATATATATTTTTTAGTTTTAGAATATTTATTTATAAATTTATTTTTGAAAAAAAACATTTGATGTTATATTAGAGTGAATTTATGATCATATTATGAAATGATAAATTTTTCGATGAGTTGCGAAAAATACTAATTAAATGAAAAAATAAAATTCTTGATAATTAAAATACATATATCAATTATTGAACATGTTTTAAAGAGTAAAATTAAATTTGTTACAAGATGAGAAATCCAATTTTTTCTATATTAATCAATTTTATGTTGAACATTGATATAGAAGACCATTATACTTCTGAAAACGTTTTATTTGGATAAACGATTTTTTGTCACATATGTGGGTTTATGTTTAAATTAAAAAAATAAAATTATACAAAAATGAATTCATAAATACAGATTCAAAATTTATTAAAGGAGTAATTATTAAAATAAAATAGTTTCAGTTAATTTGTTTCATAATGATTATTAAAAGTGTAAAAAAAATCCAGAGTTAAAGTTAAAATTGTGTGATTGGGGGGTTAAAATGAATATATAGATCTTTTATTTTCTTAAAAACTAGTAAAAATTCTATTTAAAGTGAATATTTCAAACATTACTCATCTACGGTTCTAAAATTATTCATTTTAGAATCTTTTTTCATTTGATAAATGTGTTTACTTTTCAAAATTCAATTTTATGCCCCCTTCTCCATTTATAAAAGGGAACATGTTCTCCTCTCTATTTCACAAAATCAATACATTATTGGTTCAGCCAGTACATTCCAAAATATATTCCTTTAATCCATAACCATGACCAAAATTCCTTATTTTGATTTACAAAACCTCATGTAAAGGCATTTGATGGTAACCAAAAGTGGATATTCGAAGGAGAGATGTCATTCTTAACTGGGAATTTTATTCTATTTTTTATTCCACCTCGATATAAAATTTTTAAATTATGAATATATATTAACTAAATTATATAAAATATACTTATATGTTATTATATTATTTGAGGATACTAAATCATTCTCCGCATCAATCAAATGGTAAATGAATCTATCGATATTATGCACGGTAGACTACCACCTCATTAATAGATCTAATTCATTTTCCATCACATCCTCACATAAGAATATATAGTGATGGATTAAAAACTTTTATTTTATTTAGATGAAATTATTATGATTATATAATTCTAATATCATATCTTCCTTATAACCTTTCAATCCATTTGAAAACAATTGTGTCCCTTGTGCGTACGTGTGGACTACTGCCTCAACGAAGTGATATGATACATTGTTTATTTATTTTTGACATGGATGGAATTAATAAAATATATAATTCATATATATCAAATATATGATATAAAAATTATTTAATAATGATTAACTAATATTTACCATTCATCCATTTTATTGATTAAAAAATTAAAAGAGTGTTCATGCATACATATACCATACCGTCTTTATGAACATCATAATTCATTTTTCTTTCTGTTATAATTATGGATGAGAATAAATATGAATAAAATGAGTATATTGGATATTTACATAATTACTAATATAATGGAAATGATTTATCCATATTCAAATTACAATGACCATTACTGTCAAACCAAAACATACTTGAAAAAAAAGCAGTTATCACCCAAAATAGTGATTCTAATGAAGAGTTGTTAATGAATTTATGGTAAAAGAATATATGTGAATCACATATTTTAGGGTAAATATTTTTATGGTTCTAAAATATATTTATAATAAACCTATATTTATTATAAATAAATTTTTTTGCTAGGAATAATTTCAATGTTTAGGTAAGGATTTTCATTTCACTTTTATTTCATTGAGACACATTCCATATTCAGTACTTGTTTTTTATATGTTGTATATACTACCAAAAAATTTATTTCATGATTATTATAATGAATATAATGGGATATAAATATCCAAATAATTTAATTTATTTCAGGGTTATTATGAATCAAATGTTACCAATGTTGTTCGTATTTTATGTTAAAGTCTCATTATTTATTCGAATTTAATATGTTTAAGTTAAGGATGATGAAATATAATGATTTCCTCTCAGAAACAACATTAATATTTTTATAATCTACTTATTTTTTTAGAGAATACATTTTTTCATTTAATATTCCAATATTTAAGGATTAATGAGACCAAAATGATTTTTTTAAGAACAGTTCACTTTATTTATCTCATCTATCAAAAATCGTTTTTCTTCCATGTCCATGTTTTTTGAAAAAAACAAATTATACATTATCGGTACTAATTTAAAGACATTTTATATTGAATTTTTTGCTAATATTTTAAAATTTTACCAAAATTTTTGAAATGAATCTACTTTATATTTTCCCAAAAATTTACCTTTGACATGTTTATGAAGTTGTGAATATAATCATTGTATTAACATTTACTACATGAAATGTATGTTATTGTTCTCAAACAACTATATTATTTACATACTCAGTTATATATTATCTGTTAAATTTTAAAATAAATTTTTTTCATTAATATTTATTATATTTTTTGACATTAATTTTTTTATTCAAATGAAAAAAGGATATTTTCCCCAAGAAATGTTCTATGTGATCATATAAAATAATTATCCATACAATATGAAATTCTTTGATATTTGAAATTTTTTAATGTGGATTTAATCCAATGATACCATAATTATTCTTCTCAGTATGGTTTATGATTATGATTAGGATATTTTTATGAAAACCTTTTTTCCTTTTCATGGGTTATGATATGATCAATGTTTAATGATCATTTTGAAAACTTATGTTTGATTTTCATTATGTGACATGTGGGCTTATAATTTTATATCATTCTAATGAAATTGGTAATGAATAATGTTCTATGAGATCAAAGGGTAAATGAGTGGAGAAACCAAGGAAAAAATAATGAGAACATGAGATATTATCCTAATACCGAAATAATGAGCATTTAATGTTATCCAAATCTTGAAGTTTGTATACAAGTTGTTATCCTGGGGATAACAACATATAAATTTCTTGGTCTGAAACCTTCACATACGATTTTATATGAATATGTGTATGAAAAAAATCTTTGTCATGTCCCATGATTATCCTCACATGTATTTTGTTATTTGGTTCCTTTATGATCCATATCATAGGAAATGTCATGATTCATTCCAGGAATCATGTTTATGATCTATGACATTTGGGTATAGTTTTAAATTTTTATTCTCATGTTCTAAATTCCTTATTCCCATGTTATATTGATGTAACATTTTTTTACCCTTAATTAGAATATGAGGTCACACATTATTATGTTTAAATTTCCAATGATATGAATATTTATATTTTGTTTAATAGTTATAAGAAGGATTCTAATAATAATTAACTTATTTTCAAAAGATATAGTCAATATATGTTCCATTTTTTATGCACCAGGTCTCTAAATGAACTAGAACCATATGAGTGTTGTGTGGATTGTTATGTTATGTTATGAACATTAAACTATTAAGTTTTTTTATCTACATAATAAATTATTATGTGTTTATAGTAGGTATTAGAGAAATGTTTAGTTAAGCTTTGGAAGATAGGATGAGAAAAAAAAAATCAGATCTATATGGTTAATTAAATGTATTTGAAATTGTCCTGGAAAATGGTAATGGATAAGGAAATAAGATTTCAAGAAACTACATAATTCTTATATAATAAAAGTATATGTGTCTCCATAACAGTTTTATGTAATGGTAATGACATTGAAAATGATACATTATGTATTGAATTAATCATCACCTAATGCATGATAATGAGCATTTATAAACAACTATTTTCACACTCTTAGGGATAATTTTATAAAATTACCAAAATCTGTACAAACAAATATGATGGATTTGAATAATAGCCATGAATGACCTAGTATAATAATTCTGTGTAATATGTTGAGAATAATTTTTCATGATTCAGAAAACCTATAAGTGAGGTTTTTTTATGTGGTTTCTCAATATGATTATTTTTTCCTAAATTATGATTTTTGTATCTAGTAAATGGATAGAACCCTATGGAAACTTATTAATGATGAATTATGTTGAAATTGAATTGATTTCCCTCCTCCATAATTTTTTTTATTTTAGATTTAATGTAATATTATGTTCTTATGCTTGCACAACTTTCTCATGTTATGAATCATGATGAACTTCTAAATGATAAAATTCTGGGTAAATTTTATGTTGAGACCTTAAAGATAAGAAATATACTATCATTTAGTACCCCTAATAACCCATTAGCATCTCATCAATGGAACATTACTACTAAATATATATTTTCATTTCTATAATCATTGGCGAATCAAAAATTCAATCTGATTGTGTATTATTTGGAAGTTAAAGAGGATCGATGGTGGAATCTTATCAACAATATGAGGCAAAGAACTTAAATAAACTACCTCGATTGAGGTGATTTTAAAATATTTTTTACAATAACTAATTTTCATGAATTATTCATATGAAAATGAATATAGAATTCATTAACCTAAAGGATAAGGATGATCAATTTGATCATACTATGAGGTATATTTTAAAAGATATTTGAGGTAGATACCAAGTGTTATCATCCATACTAAAAGTAAGGTACACCAATTTTTTTATGTATTAATACCAACTATCATATGGTTTTTATAAATAAGGATATTTGATGCACCATGATATTTATATGAGATATATTTTTTTAAAAAAATAATTTGATTTCTTTGATTTCTTGCATTACATGAAACACCATCTTAGCCTATGTTACACACAACACTATGTCTCTAAAAAACATCTTTTAATTTTTATTATTATTTAACAATTACAATTATAACCTATCCATTAGAATTTTGGTATAAACATGATTTATTAAATTATTAATGCATGATTTTCACATGTAAATAACTTTTGAAATAATAAGTAAATATTTTTTTGAATAATTATTTAAATGCACAAAAGCTTTTTAATATAAATTAAATAATAAATAACTCTTCTTATAATATATTAAAGATATATATATACTAATTAAATATAGGGTTTAATATTCTGCCGATGTGTTTTTTAGATATGATATATCAATAAATCATGTTTTATCGTTAAAATTTTTATGTTAATAAATTTTTTTTGCACCTTTTAATGGGGAAATTGTTTTAAAAATAATGTTTGAAACACTTATAAATTATATATAAAAAGATAAAATAATATTTTTGAAAAGATACATCAAAATTTACTTTAGTTGAATTTTTGGTATTTTTAGGATAAGTTTCTTGTTTTAATAAATAGTGAAAATGAATATTTTTATTGAAACTATTTTTTTATTTAAAGGTATTTACAAGGTAAAATTATGTTTTAGATTATTTTAAAATTTTAATTATCTCATTTTTAATTTAAATAATTCAATTTTTATTTTTTAAAATAATTTTATACATGAATTTATCAAAAAACATTTTATGTTTGAAAACAGAAAAGATTATGAAAATTGGTTTTTTCATAGCATTTTATCGGTTTTATTCAAAATTTAATTCTATAACTTAGGTGTCTTGAATTTTGGGAAATGGATTCCAAATTAATATTCAGAAGTTCAAAAGTTATTGTATCATTCCTATTTATTTTCATCCAATATGAATAGTATCATTTATAAATTTTTTATTGTGTTTATGGGTACCTTCAGTAATTTAGGTAATAAATAAAATAAAAAAAATACTATAAAATGACTCTAACACGTGAAAAAAAATCATTAGAAGAATGTAAATCAAATCCTAACACATAAGGATCAGAATTAAGTTGTTTAATTGAAAATTTTCCATGAAAAAAAATTATATTATATTTAAATCAAAGAAGGACCCAAAATTCTATTTTTTTCACTTAAATATCCCTTATTTTTCCACATAGTTAAAAAGTATGACATGAACAAATATTAATGTAAATTTTTAACTTAATAAACACATTTTCCTTATATAAATTTATTTCTGAATTTTTTTCCACTTAATTGAAATTTTGATGTTTATAATATTTTATTTAATAAAAATTCAATGATGACTTGTTAATGTTTTAAATATTATATAATATTTACTATATGGGTACCCAAAAGATATATAATAAAACAAATCAATCACGAAAATTTAGAATCTGTATATTAATCATTATATTTTTGTTTTTAATTTTTTGTGAAAAAATAAGTATATTAAATAGTTACACAATGCTGATGTGGTAATTATTTCATTAATGGAAATATCAAATAAATTTAATAAATATATTAAATGAAGTATAATATAAGATTATTAATGTTTCAAAATAAATTTTAAAATACAATTTAACCATTAGGTATATAATAATTTTTTTCATGATGTTTTTATGTTGATATTTTTAAAACTACACATGTTGAATAGTTTCAAAATCGACCGTAATGATATTTGATAAAAATAACATATTAAACTATTTGAAAAACATATATAATATTAAAAAATAAAGAAATAAATTTAATATGATTTAATATTTTATAAAATGTTCGTCTATGGTCTTATTGACATAAAATAAGTAAAAATTACAACCATTTAAAATTGAAAATTTTGTTAACTTAATTAAAACTAAAACAGGTTAACTAAGGGTTAACCAATATTTAAAACTTTAAAATAATACCAAAACAGGTCTAAAATATATTTATTGATGATATTAAATCCTTATGTCATTATATATTCCAATACATTCCATTTTTTAGGTATTTTGGATTGAGAGTGAATTTATTATAAATTAATATTTTTTAAATTCCAAAAGTGCCCTTCACCTAAATTATAAGAGGGAACCTCTTCCCTCATTTACTCACATTACATTGAAACTTATATATCAACCAAAGTATTCCAAATTATCTTCTTAACATACCTATTCATATTCTAGATCTTTTTTCTCCCCAAAAGTTTGACTATAGAGTCCATTAGAGGAGATCTAAAAAAGATGTTTCTAAAGAGAAGTTGTCTCTATAATCTATCAATACATTTTTCTTATATTTTATAGCTCTTATAAATAATATATATAGATATATGTCATAATATAGTAACATAACTATCGTAAATATGTGGATTTTTTTGTATTATAAAAAATGAACTAAACAATACATTTCCCATCGAACAAGAATTGAAAGTATCGATCTCGTGTACCTATGACTTACCGACTCCACATTTAAATACAAATAATTCCCATTCACTATAATTTATTAATTGGAATTATTATGAGTTTAATTTTAATATATTAATCTTTTCAAATTATTATACATCTCTATTGATAATATCATATCTACCATTTTTCTATCTCATATTTTTCGAAATGTTAATGTCGCTTGTGCGTACGTTTGGCTTACCATCTCCATGATGCGATGTGGTTCTTTTTTTCATATATTTTTTACTAGGATGGTAAAAATGATTAGAATTATGATTATGTATGATATATATAACTTATTTTTTTTCATTTATAATATATCATATAATTGTCTTTCTTTTAATAAAATAGTTAACTAAAAACAATGTTCATGCGTATGTATAGCCTACTGTCTTCATGAAGAGTTTATTTTATTTTCTATCAATAAATTTTATGAATCACCATAAATATATACAAAATGAATATATATATTATATTTATATCATGTATATCATTATTTATATGATGAAATCAATATCTATGTAAGGGTACCAAGGATAACAAGTAAAATCTTGAATGAAAAACCAATCAGTTATTACCCAAAACATAACATTCACATGGAATTGTCAATAAGTGAGTAATATAAAGTCACAATTTAATCATTTATGATATTATATATATTAATATGGTTATATTTTAGATGTATAATAATATTATATTTTTTATTTAGGAGGTTTGAAAATATATCAAGGACCTCGAGACATGAGGTAAGGGGTTTTTGTCCCACTTTTATATCTATAGGACACAAGTTGTATACACAAATAATTTATTTTTTTGGTGTATATATTTTCCATGAATGTATATTATGGGTATTATAAAGAAAATTATCGTATTTTATTATCAATATTATTTTCTTTCATTCATGGGGTATATGAGTCTAAATATTATAAAGTGATAAGGGTTAATTTTGTAATCCAATTTTATTGTCAACTATTTATATGTATGTGTCTACTGTGGAATATTTTTCTTCATTGTCCATGTTTCTTATAATTGTTTTAAAAAATATTTTTACTATTCTTATACAATATCTTAAATTAATTTTTACCCAGGTGTGAATTTTTACTAAACAGTTTGAATGAAATGTTTTTTTTCATTTTCCAAAAAAAGATACTTTTTGAATTTTTAAGAAAAAGTATGCAAGTAATGTTTTTTTAATATCTACATAATGAATGGATTTTTACAGTTTCATGAACCTTAATTCCCAGAAGATAATTTAAAAAATACATGGTTATTTTAAGGTAAAAATTTTTCTTTTATAAATTCACTACATTTTAAGAAAAAAACATTTTCAAAGAAGAAAGGATATTTTCATCAATAATTGTTTTCATGTGATCTATAAAAACTATTTTCCATTTATGATTACATTATTTGATGTTTCTCAATCTTCATTGATGGTATTTTCCGGGATATTATCCCTATTCTTATTATGGTTTATGTATAGTTATTATGGAATGATATTTTTGAATCCCATTTCTTTTTTCCATGGGGTATGTTATGATAGAATGCTGTTTATGAAACCCATTACATCCCATCAGTTCTATTTAATAATTTATGTTCTTGTAGAAGAAATATGTATGGTTTTTATTATTTCATGTATAGTACCTATATCTCCCTATAATTCATGTGGTAATGATATTATAACTCATGAGATAAATATTACTGGAATAAGGATTGAACTCCGTTCAGATAGTGCTAAAACAGGAAGTGAAACAGTTTCGAAAATGGATATTTTAATCCATGATAGAATTTGGAGGGAACCCTGACTAATAAGATGTTTTAGAGAGTGAACCCATTAAATTATTATTATATTCTAAAGTATCCTTTTCTACTAATAACTAATTTTCCATGATGTTGTGTTTTCCACAATTCTATGTGTTATGCCAAATTAATTATTTTATTATTCATGTACTATAAATTTTTATGATTTATTCTATGAATTAGGATTATGTTATTTTTTATGAAAGGTATAATTTTCAAATGTTATTTCCATGTTATTATACCATTATGTTTTTTATGATTCATATCTCCCTTATTTTTCTATACAGGTCATCTAATCTCACCAATTTCATATGATTATTTTCCCAATGTTAGAAAGAATGTTTTTAGGTAGAAATAATAAAGGGGAAGATGTTTATGGGAGATATTGATGATTATTCACTAAATTAAAATAATGTGTTCTATCTTTCCAATGACACTGAAATAATATGGTATTTGGGAATGTGTTTGTGTAATGTATGAAATATTCTTCAAAAATGATGTAATTTCTATGCACGTTAATCCTGGGTTGTTATAGTTAGTATTCGAGAAATGGGTTAGTTGGACTTTGAAAATAAGGGTGAGAAAACCATATAATAAACCTAAGGATATGTATATGTTACAATACTATAGTTATGGTATTTTTCATGAATATCCTATTTTAAAACTATGATTTCATATATAAAAATTTTATAAGAAACTCTCCCTTGAATATGTGGTGTATGACTATGAGTATTATTTCTCATGATCTTATTTCTGGTTTTAGTCAATGTAAGGAACCCAAAGGAGCCTTATTAATGAGGAATGAAATAGACAATGAATTTTTTACCTCCTTAGAAACCAAATGAAATGTAATTTAAAATGAAAAAATCCATTCCTATGACAAAACAACCTTTTGAAGACATACATCAGGATGAGATTCAAAATAACGAAATTAGGAACACCATTTTCTTGAATACTTATTATGAAAACATTCATATTATTTTAGTTAAATAAAAAATCCACTAGTTGATGAGTGAAGTATCTATATCACATAAATAATATTTCTAAATGTATATTGTTTATAACATGAAAAAGTTATTTTGGTAACTTATATCCTCTAACAAGAAGAAAATCAGTGGTGGAGTTTTTTCAATAATATGAGTAAACAAGATAAAATTGATTCCATTGACTAGGATGATCTAAAAAATATATTTCTAATTATATACCTTCTATATATTATTCTTACGAAAAAATAGATTAAAGTTTCCCATCTATATCATGGTTATGATAAGAAAATATTGATAGAATTTAAAGCAAACTATAAAAACTATGGATATAAGAAGATTATATTTACATTAGGTTCAAAGTGTGGAAGGAAACATGTAAGAAATTGTTTTAATGGGAATGGTAAATGTTTTTAATGTGGGAAATAAGTCCATACGGTAATTTAGTTCCTAATTAATGGTAATAATATAGATGATGATAAGAATAGATAGAAAACTACATGTAATGCACCCCTACACTTAAATTTAGCATATGCAAGGAAAATGGAAATTATGATAATTAATACACAAATAAAAGGGTTAAAATTGATGATCTGTGTCAAAGTCCTCTTAATTCCAAAGACAAAGAGAAATCCCATATGATCACTATTGGTGATGTGGAGTATGAAAACGAGGTGGTGGAATTATTGATTGTTTATAGAATTCAAGAATAATGTTATAGAATTTCTTTTATAATGTTATAGAACAATGAATCATCTTTTTATTGGTCAAGTGTAGTTTTTTCATATCGATTTGAGATCTTATATTTATTTGTAATAGTTATAATGAAAAGTGATTCATATGGTAAGGTGATATTTTTTGGAAAAAACATGATTAAGGGATGTATAACCTTTAAAATGTGGAAGAATATGGGATAAGTAAATAAAAAATGATTGATTATGATAAAATAACTGGGATAATATTTATTACCATTGGGATAATATAATTAATAGGTGTATTATGATATCATAGATTGAGTTTATATATAATTTTGATTTGTGGTACAAGGAAGGAGTTAAATGTTTGAAATCGTGAATGTTTTCACTAAGATTTTGTGGTAATTACCATGTTTCAATAGAATATAAGGTAATATTATTTTCATGTTTGGTGCGTGAAAATTAAGAGTGAGGTGAAGATGTTTTTGGGATTAATGATAAGTTGATTTTGAAAATTTAGTGACCTTGTTTCAAATTTTTTGTATTCTAATATTTTGTAAGGATCACATAGTTAACCAGTTCTGAAATTGCATACGTTGAAATTTGGATGATTGTTTAGAGATTAATGTATTATCCCAATATATAATTTTTTTTACATATTGGATAACATATTCAATCAATTTTGTTCAGATAAAGATATATTGAATGACTTATCATTCTATTTATAGATCTCATGATCTTCTAGTACATCATGAATGGAAAATTAACGTTCATTTCATGGAATAAGAGATGAAGTGAAAATTCATCAATACACAATGAAAGGAAGAAATTATTCTGATGAAATGTAATGAAATAATGTATTTCTTCTTCTATAAAGTATTCTAGTCAAAAGGCCCAGAATTGAGTCAGACCCGTTCCAACCTAAATTTTATTAAAAAATAAAAGACACAGTCAGAACATCAAAATGGAGGTTTACAAAGCCTATTGAAAGACTTACCACATGAATCAACCTCAACAAAAGGCACACAGTAATCAAAAGACACAAAAGACCACTCAGAGCTTGAATCCACAATATCCTTCTTTGAAAATGCATCAGTAACCTGATTGGCCTCCCTATAATCATGTGTCACCTCAAAAATGATACCATCAAGGATACGAAGACAATCAATCCAAAAGGGCAGCATCATCCATGGAACATTCGTCGACCGCCTCTAGAGGATATCAACAGCCACCATAGAGTCCGATTCTATCCAGAGAAATCGCCATCCCAAATAAATAGCATAGTTTATCGTCTTAATCATAGACCACAGCTCAGCCTCAATTGTAGAGCCCTAACCAATATAATGATAAAAACAGCCCTTTACAAAGCCCCAATAGGTATGGAACACACCACCGCAGCCCAATGGTCCAGGTTCGCCTGATGCCACCCCATCAACATTAACCTTCAACCAATAGGGTATATGAGGAATCCATCTTATTTACTTCAACACCAATGGTTTTCTCACCCTGATAGCAATGCTAAAATCCCTCAAAAAAATAAGATCATTCAGCTCATTATGCATACAGCCAACCTGAACTATTGAGGCTATGCAAACATCCCTATGAATTCCCCTCATACCGGACCAGAAGGTTGGCATTATATTCTCAAAAACATAATCATTTCGTGCCTTCCAAATGAATCCAACAGTTGCTGAAACAGACACCATAAGAATATCCGGAACCAGCTCACTATACTAAGTGTTGACTGCTGAATAAAGAAGTCCATCAAACGATTCCAGATCCAAACAGCAACCTGTCATATCTGGGATATACTTCCATAACCTACATATCAAAGGACAAGACAAAAAAACATGATCAATTGATTCTGCCGTCGAAAATCAGGTATAACATACCGAGGCAAGGTGAAAAGTATTATACTCTAGGGAAAGAATCATGAAACTAAAAATGTTTTCCTAATACCTACTTTTCTGATGAATTAAATAGTCCCATAGATTATTGAAGATTTATGGATTTGTGATTGTTAAAATTCTTCTAACCATGTTCTTTATCACTCTTCATCAGAACTTGATAGTTATTTTTCACTTCTATGTATATTTTTTCTCATTCCACTTATATTTTCCTATGTGGAATCCTAATTATGATTTACATTTTGAAATCGTTAAATTCCCAATTTTCATTTTTAAAGGATGTTTTAATATTTTTTTACGTTTTGGTTTTAGATGGATTAAAATTTCAAGTATAAAATATTTGATAACCCAGATGAATTTCGTCAGAGAAATTAATTTTTAGGCTCCTAGAATGTAACACCCAGAGATTTTTATGAGATATATTTTTTTAAAATAATTTTATTTATTTGATGTCTTTCATTACACACAATAACATCTTATATTGAGTTGCAATCAACACTTAGTTTCTATGAGTCTTCATTTTATTATTCTAATTATTTAAAAAATAAAATTATAAATGAGTCCTTATAATTGTAGGTATAAATAGTATTACCTTAATTATGAAATTATTATTTCCATGTGTAAACCACTTTTCAAATAAAAGGTTAATAATTTTCTAAAAAACTATTTAAATGAACAGAAGTGTGTTTTATAGAAATAAAATAAAAAAATCAATATTTATATATTAAATTAAATAATATATATATATATATATAATATTCAATATAATGGTTAAATTTCATCCTATGTGTTTTCTAGAAGTGATATAAGAATAAATCCTCTTTTATATGTAAAAAATATATTTTTCTAAAATAAGTTTTATCACCTTTTAATAAAAAAATTGATTAAAAATTATATATTAATATATTATAAACTAAATTTGAAAATATAAACTTCTTCTTTAAAATAGATATATAAAAAATTACTTTAGTTTATTTTTTTTTTCTAATAAGATTCATGTTTCGATGAATATTAAATATACATATATTTATTGAAGTAGTTAATTTATTTTAAATTATATAAAACACAAAATTATATTTTGTTTTAGTTTTAAATTTTAATTAGTTCAATTTGATTTAAAATAATTCATTTATATTTTAAAATTATTTTATACATGAATTTTTTATAAACTTATTTTATGTTTTAAAAAATAAATTTTCCAAAAAACTATTTTTCATTTCATTTTACGAGTTTTATTTCAAATTAAATTGTGGAACATATGTGTTTCGAATGTTGAAAAAAATTTAAAATTTAGTTTTAGAATTACCAAATTTATTTAATAGTTCCCATTAATTATCATAGAATATGAATACTGACCAAGGAAAATTTTGTTCCTGCGGTTAATGGTAAATTAGTAAATTTTGGTCAAAATAAAATGATAAATACTATAAAACCACTCTAACAAATACATTATTGTTATTTTATAAAAAACGTAGACAATTAACACATATGGAATGAAATTATGTATTATAATGGAGACCTATCTAGAGAAATGTGTTATATAATATTTAAATCAAAGAAAGACACAAAATGTCACAGTTCATGTCTTAAATACATCTTTTGTTTCCATATAGTGAAAAAAGTATGTTATGTACAAATATTAATGATAATATTTAAATTAATAAAAATATTTTCATTATATAAATTTATTTCTAACTTCTTGGGACAATTAAATGAGATTATGATATTTATAATAATGTATTTATAAAAAATTCAAAGATGTAACATTCATGTTTTAAATACTATATCCTTCAAATATATGGATACCCCAAAAAAATTGACTCTAAATATTATTATGAAATATAGAATATTTTTTCTCATATTTTATTTTTTATTTTTTATTATTATTTAGTTAATAAATATATAAAATAATTACACAACACTGATGTAATAATTATTTTAGTAATGAAAATATAAAATAAATGTTACTGAAAAAAATAAAATTAATATAATTTGAGATAATTAATGTGATACATTAATTTAATATATTACCTTAATCCCCTAGAGGTATAATAAAATATTTTTTTAGGTTAACTTGTTATATTGATATTTTTACAATTCCAAGAATTGAATAGTGAAAAAATTGGCACTAATGATATTTTATAAAAAAATATTTTATTCAATTTATAAAAATTAAAAAAAAATATTTAAAAACACAAAAAAATTATAATATGGATGAAATTTTTTTTCATTCATGTTCTAATTTACACCACATAAGTAAAAATTAAAACCTTTTAATATTGAAAAATTTGTTACATTATTAAAATTAAAATATGTTAACTTAGTGTTAACCAAAATGAAATGGCTTAAAATAATAAAAAAACCGGTCTAAAATATATTGGTTAATTATATTACAAACATATCTAATATTGTATTTGGATCCATGTAATTTTTTATGTATTTGGATTGAAATTGAATTTATTCTATTTTTTCGAAATTCCAACCTCAATTATAAAGGGGACATCCTCCCCGATATTTTCAAATCCCTATGATCCTTATATATCTGAAAAATTATTCCAAATCATATTCCAAATGTATCTAGAAACATTATAGATATTATTTTATTCCCAAAATACCTACACTGGAGTCCTTTTTAGTATATATAATAGTTCTATTTCTAAGAAGAGGTAATCCCTCTAATCGATCACTCTCTTTTTATACTCTTGAATATAGACCTTAATATATGATATATATCATAAAATAGTATCTCAATAATCCTCAATATTCTAAAATTTTATTATGATTATGTGAAAACCACTTTAAATCATATTTCCCATCGAATAAGAAATGAATGTATCACTCATGTGTACGTACATCATAACATCTCCCTGTAGTGATACAATTAATTTTCCATCACAATTTTATAAGATTGTTAATTATTATGGATCTAATAATTATATATTATACTTATGGAGAATTTAAAAATTCTATAATTATAACATAATATCTACATTTTACCACATAATATTTTGGTAAATGACAACGTCCGTGGTGTTTAGATATGTATTACAATATCCACAATGGTATGTGGTTATTTTTTCATCTATTTTTCCCATAAAAGACAATATAGATGAATTTTATGAATAAATGTTATCTATAAAATAAAAAAACGATTCTTTAATGATAATTTATCATATATTTTTTTATTTTAATATGAAAATAATATGAATACAGTGTTCATGCGTACAAATGATCCTCCATATCCAGGAATGGTGTATTTTATTTTCTATTTATAAATTTTATAAATTACAAGGCATAAATATAAACTAAATATATATTATATTTATATCATGTTTATCATTATTTTTTATGATTTAATCATGTTTAATGTAATAGGAACAAGGATGAAAAGTCAAAACATGAACAAAAAAAGTAGTTATTACATGAAACATAACTTCAACATGGAATTGATAATAAGAAAATAATAAAAAGATATAATTAAATAATAAATTATTTTATATAATTTAATTTAGTTCTATTTTAGATTTATAAAAAACATATATTTATGATATAAGAGGGTTGAATTTATATAAAGGAAGTCAAGACGGATGTTATGGGATTTTTGTCTCACTTTTATTTCTATGGGAAATATGTCTTATACACTACATATTGATTATATGTGGTGTATATACTACACATGAATATATTTTATGAGTATTATCTTTAATATTATGTTTTTTTAATATCTATATATTTTTTATGCTTTCATGGGTCATGTGATTCTACTAATTATAAAGTGTTAAGTGTTAATTTCATTACCAAATTTTATTTAGGATAGTTTATATGTAAGTATCATATCATGTAATATTTATAATCCATGTCCATGTTTCTTATAAATGTTTTCCAAATTGTTTTTACTATTCATAGATAAACTCTTAATGTCATTTTTACCCATGATTGATTTTTTACTAAATGGGAAGAAAAGAATCTTATTATAATTTACAAAAGGGGGTGATTTTTTAGTTTTCCAGAAAAAGTATGAAAGGAAAATTATTTTAACATATAATGAATGAATGGAGTTTTTACATTCATTAAACCTTTATTACTTGAATATTATATAACAATCCTACCAGGTTATTTTCATAGATAATTTTTTTCTTTTAAAATTTCATGTCTTTTCAAGAAAAGAAAATGTTTTCAAATAAGAAAGGATATTTTCCTCATGAATTGTTTTAAAGTGATCACTCAAAATTATTTTCCATTTACTATAACAATATTTCATGTCCCTCATGATTTATTGGGGATATTTTTCAATGATAAAATAACTTTATTACTATGGTTTAATTATTGTTATGATAAAATTATATTTATAAAATCAAGTTGTTTATTCAGGGGTTATGTTAACATTGAATGATGTTTTTGAAACCCATTTCATTCCATGGGTTTTAATGTATAAATTATATTCTTTTGGAAAGAATAAGTATGGATTTAATTATTTGATGGGTGGGAATAATATCTCCCCTTATTCATTGGGGAATTATATAAAATCTCATGTGATATAACTGACTGGAATGTGGATTGAACTCTGTTAAGAATGGAATAGAACTAGAAGTGAAAGTAGTTTAATAAGGGAATTTTCCCCAATGATAGTCTTGTGAATGAACCTTGGCTACTATGATGGTTATGAGAGTGAACCCATTCAAATATGATATTATTTTCATAGATCCTTGTCTTTTGAAGAAATTATTTTATACACTTATATTTTTTTCACAATTCCATGCCTTATACCAGAGTTATTATTTTATTATTCATGTCTTATAATTTTTTATAATTTTTTATATGAATAAATATTATGATCATAAATATGAATGGTATAAGTTTAGAATTTTATTTTCATATTAGTCTAAACCTAGGATTGTGTTATGATTCATATGTTCCTTTTTTACCCTTACTGATAATCTAAGATCATAAGTTTCATATGTTTCTTTTTATCTGGGTTATAATGAATTGGTTTAAGAAGGATTAATAAAGGTGAATAAATTTATGTGATATTTTTATGATATTTTACCAAATTATAATAATTTGTTCTATGATTAAAAAATTAGTAAAGTAAAATGTACATTTGGTATGTTGTTGTGTAATGTATGAAATATTCCAAAAAAAATGATGTAATGTCTATGTACATTAATTCTGGGTCATTATAGTATTAATGAAATATGATGAAATGATTTTATTTTCTATCAACATAGAAATAGATATTAGTCTTACCAACTAATATCATATATATGATAAGGATATAATTTTTCAATTCAAATGAAACAATAAAATCCCATATATTTGAATAAGTTGATATTTATTTCATATTTATTTTATGAACATTAATATCAAGGAAATTGTCTTAAGGGAACTAGTAAATGTTTTTAGAGTAGAAGGGTAGGTCATAGAGTGGATAAATTTTGAATTGATGGGAACAATATAAAAATGATTTGAATAAATATAAATCTAAAAAGAATTCTTCTCCGACACTTCATTGATAAAAATGAACGACGATTGGAAACTACGATAAAATGTAATGACCCAAACATTGATTAATGGAAATCCATCTTGATATAATTAAATTTTTATTTATGTAAAATGTTTATATAAAATGTATACATCATTGGTTTTATGTTTTTGGATTTTCAAATACTGTTAATAATTGTGACCATTGGTAATATTGTCGTTGAACAGTGATCACATGACTAGTATAAATATAGGTTTTTAACAAATCCAATTTACATAGAAAAAGGAAGCGATGGCCTCATCCATTAGACGTGCCCCATACGAAGCCATTTTTCAGAGCTCCAAAAGGAGGTTGTGTCTTTGGGATTCACTTTTGACCAAGACCAAGCTGAGCTTGAATATGTTAAGCTCGAGGAGGACCGCCTATGAGAGAAGTGTAAGTTGATAGAGATTACCACCCGAGCAATTTATCCGAGCCACCCCAAGAGTCTGTTAAAATTGTACACCTTACTCTTCAGTATTATGCAGGTGTTATAAAGTGTTATATAACAATACCCTAGTAATATGGTTATGTATAATATTTTTGAATATAATAATTAATGTACTTTAATTTTATTATTACCTTGTAAATAGTTTTTGAAGCACAAATAGTATTTTTGGTCATTGTTCAACTAAGAAATCTATTTTGAAGAATTAATGGATTTTTCAATTAAATAATATTTTAATAAAATATTATTATTATTATTATTAAATTAATTTTTGTTAAATATAAATGATCGTATAATTTATGAATGCAATTGTTATTTTTATCAATGTTTGAAATCCATTTTTGTTAAAACCCATGAATATTTGATAAATGTCAGTTTTTATTTTAAAATAGAAAATTAACATATTTAGAAAATATTTAGATAAAATTAATATTATTTATTGAATTAGGATGTTGAAATTATCCATTGTTGAATTTTTCATAATTTTCCGAAACCGTCAAATTTTAGAGTGAAAAATAAATACCGTTTAAATATGTAATGTGTTTTATAACTTCATAATAACCTAATAGTGATGTAATAAGATTCAATAAACATTATGTTCATAAAATATATGTTTTACCATTAAAATAATGTTAATTTTGGTATTTTTATTTATTTTACAAAGCATTAATTGACCCTTCAAGACTTATTAAACATTTTATCTTTTTAAATTATTTTCCTTTGGAGTGTGACTCGCATCCACATAAGAAGCATAATTATTATAAGAATTTAGGAACATGGCCTTATAAAATATTATTTTAAACTTACCTTTTCAAAAAAATATGGGCAAAAATCATGGGCTGGATTGTGGTTTGGATTAGTTTAATGTGAGGTGTCCCAAACCTAAATAATAATAAATTCTGTCACCTTCCCTATATAAACCCACCCAAGCTCCCACTTACTCCTCACTCAAATCCTTTGGAATTATTCCAAGATCCTTCCTCCTCTCTCTAGAATCCTTCCAATGTTCCCCAGGCTCCCAAGAAGCCTCTCTCAAGCCTTTGCAAGCACACTTCCAAGTAAGGTTGTTTCTTCCTTTCTCATTTTTTTCCTATAATCAATATATTTTTATGCCCTTTTAATTTAAATTATAAAGGTTGGGGTATGGTTTTTCACCTCCCCCATACTTCTCTTTTTATGTTTTAATGATTTTAGACCCCTTTCACTCTCATTAAATGTCTCCCTTGTACACTCGTTACAATGCCGAAATTCTGAAAGAATTTCTCTCTCCTCATTTACATTCAAGCAATTTTTTTGTATCATGAATATAAATTCCATTGAATTTGTTTGGAGAAGTATCTATATTAACCCCTTAAATTATATTTAATTTAAATATAATGATACTCCCATTTCTCTCTCATCAACCGTTTTTATGAGTTCTTATGTCACGTCGTTATGCTGTCAAAATTACACCGTGCTTTTTCAAGCCAAAGTCACTGTGTAGTGAATACCATGACCATTTCTCTATCAGGGGTATTCAAATTTATGAACATTTAATTATTTTTTATGTAGTTTCATGAATTTAATCCACATTTTTTTTCGTGGAATAAAAAATTATGTTGAATGATTCAATTTTTTATGATCCATGTGGCACACTTATGTGTGAAATGAAATGTTTAAGAAGGGTGTGCCCTAATAGCTCTCCAATGCATTGGGTAAAGTATAGTATCACGATACATCATGAGAAATTCATGTTAAATCATAATAATTCATGTGAAATGAGGTTTTACTCATGCTTCATGTGCAGTGAGGGTTTACTCATGCTCCATGTGCAATGAGCCTTGGCTCATGCTAATTCCATGTTAAGTGTTGTTGCCACATTTCAATGTTATGCTTATCATGATTTATCATGATTTTATGTTTATTCTTCTCATGTTCTCTATTGATATGCCTATTTTCTAATATGTATTTTACTCTTCATGTTATTCCATTATTATTCCCTTACTGGGCTTTATAGCTCCCCCTTTTCTTATGCTAAGTACAAGTCAATGTAGTGGTCATGTAAAGGATGTTTTAAAAAAAGATGTTGTATTTCACATTCTAAGTTTTTATGTGATGATACTAATCCCCAAAATCACTATAAATCTCGATCTTCAATGTTTTATCAAGTGATTTTTATGTAATAAATTATGTTTAATTGTGTAATAAAAATCAGGGTTGTCAAAGTTGGTATCAGAAGATAGGTTTAGTTACTTTTGGGATTAGGATTAGAAAACCCGAGTAAATCCTTAGAGACAAGAATATGTATAATAAAACCATCCCTATGTTTTGGTGAGTAATGTGTAAGGGTTTTATCAAGAAAATACATCCATTCTGGATACGAGCAGGTAGAGGAGGCTCTGGCATAGATGTATCCTAGGGGTAAAACCCAAAAACACTGCTTTAAGGTAGACTCGCATCAGAACAGGTGCATGATAAGGGGCCTTACTTCACTCTTGGTTATGAAAATCCTAGGGGATATGCTTTGGTAAATTCTCAAGCTTAGTATGAACCATTATTAAGGGACAAAAATATGCCCTAAAAATATTTGTTAAAAAGTAGATCATGGATAACATAGACTCAAACCAATAGATTCATATGTTAAGGAAATAAAATTTATTTATAAGTCATAATTTTTTGTATTACCCTTTATATATTACCCATAACATTCATTTTATTCCATCCAATGGTCAGTAATAGGAGGACTCATTCTAACAACTGATGTGAAGATCAATGCGATGATTGTACTAATGAGATGCCTGATCCAATGGGAGCAGGAATCACGAACTTTTCACGCTTCTCTCTCAGTTAACACACGCTTTGAATAGAATCATGGGTCAAGAGGAACGTTCACCCCCTATGAATGAACAAGTTTCTTTCGAGAGCTTCATGAGTCAAATGCTTCCTAATTTTAATGGATTATCTGATCCCTCAATCACTGAACAGTGGATCAACTTCATTGAAAAGATCTTCTCCATCCTTCAATGTTCTGAACAAGAGAAGGTTCTCTTGGATGCTTATTGTATGGAGTGTGAATCTGATCAGTGGTTGACATTGATCAAAAATACGAAGCCTGAGGAGGATATTGAGGTGTTGGAATGGAAGGATTTCCAGAATATGTTTTTTGATAAATATTTTCCTCGCACCCTCCGGCTTAAGATGGAAAGGGACTTCCTTTCCCTCAAGAAAATAGGCGACAAATCTATTGGAGCGTACAAGAAAAAATTCACAATGATTGCACGATTTTCCTCCGGATTTGTCATTACCCCCAAATGAAAGGTTGGCCACTTCTTTGGTGGGCTTAAAACTTACCTACGGAAACCAAAAGTGATTCGTGACTTCGAGAGCTATGATAAAATTGTATGATGTCCCCTCAAGATCGAAATGAAGATCAGAGAATCTCAGGGCTATCATTGGGATAAGAAACATAAGGCGGACTTCAATGCTGGAAGTCTGATGGATAAATCAAATAGTTCTAAGAATATTCATCACCCCACTTTCCAAAGGTGCAGAAAGATTCACCCCGAAATCTACCTAAAGGGGATGAGGAAATGCTATAGGTTTGTAAGAGAAGGGCACTTGGATATTAACTATCAGAAAGAAAGACATGTGGCTACAATAGAGGATAGGAACAATCCGTTCAAACCTCAACGCATTTTTCATTTCTACAACTTCAAAGAACAAGGGCATCTTGCAAATCAGTTCCCTAAGTCAAGGGTTTCAGAGGCAACTAACAACCTCCAAGGTAGCAAGGGTGAGATTTTTTCCATCACTACTACTGAAGTGATCCCCGAAAATGATTTTGTGATAGGTACGATGGTTATTTATTCAATAATAGATAATTTACTTTTTGGTTCAGGTTCTACACATTCGTTTATATCTTGAAAGATTAGTAGAACAATTCCAGCACCACCACAAATCATGGAAGTGAAGATGTCAGTGAGTAAGGAAAATGGGGAAGTCATTTCATCCCATGAATATAACTCCAACCCTTTCATAATATGTGGATTGGAGTTCCCGATGAACCTCATCATACTCTCTCTGGTGGAATTTAATGCAATTCATGGTAGGGATTAGATTTCCTTATATAGAGCCAATATAATTTTTCGTGAGTGTGAAATCACTCTCCTTGTGGAGAATCAACCACTGATTCATTACAAGTGCAAGGAGGAAGATGAACCTTCTTTATCTCCATAATCTCAAACATGGATATTACTGCCCTATGAGCACACGTATTTGGCTCAGATAGTTGAGTTTAAGGCGGAAACCATTCTAAAAGACATGCCTATTGTGAGGGAATTCTTCAAGTGTTTCCCAAATAATTTTTTGGTCTTCGTCCAAGAATAGATGTTTAATTCTCAATTGATCTTATACCTGGGACATTTTCAATATCCCAAACTCCATATTGAATACCTGTTGTAGAGATTGAGGAGCTGAAGAAACAACTACAGGAGAATCTGGATAAAGGGTTTATACGCCCAAGTGTTTCACCATAGGGTGCACCAGTTCTCTTCATCAAGAAGAAGGATGGGTTAATGCACCTTTTCATCGATTATTGTGAGCTTAAAAAATCATGATAAAGAAATATTATCCTCTCCCACAAATTTATGACTTGTTCGATCAGCTACATGGAGCATAATACTTCACCAAGGTTGATTTGCGGTCGGGATATTATCAAGTAAGGGAGAAGATGGAAGATATCCCCAAGACTACTTTTTGTACAAGATACAGGCACTATGAATTCATAGTAATTCCTTTCGGACTCACTAATGCTAGAGAAATCATCATGGGCTTGATGAATAGAGTCTTTAGGGATTACCTAGACCAATTTGTGGTAGTATTTATAGATGATATTATGATATACTACAAAACCAAGGAGGATCAGGAGGTGCATCTAAGAACTATACTAGACCCCTTTCGAAAGGATAATATCTATAAAAAGTACATCAAGTTTTAGTTCTAGTAGAAGGAGGTATCATTCATGGGCCATATTATCACAAGAAATGGGATATCTATGGATCCCTCCAAAACAGATGCAATTGAGGGATGGCTGAGGCCAACATCTGTAACGGATATCCGTAGCTTCTTAGAGTTAGCTAGATATTATCCAGGATTTGTAAAAAATTTCTCATGATAGTCCAACTCTTTTACCAAGCTACCTCAGAAGGGAGTAAAGTTTTCTTGGAGTTATGAATGAAAATAAAGGATCAAGGAGTTGAAAAGGAGGCTTATCACTACACTCGTGCTCACATTACCCACATGTGGAGAATTTTTTGTGGTATTCAGTGATGCTTCGAAGAAGGTCATGGGATGTGTGTTGATGCAAAATGACAACGTCATTGCCTATGATTCAAGGCAATTGAAATTTCATGAACAGAAATATCCAACACATAACCTTGAGTTGGTTGTAGTTATCTTCGCTTTGAAATTTTGGCATCATTTTCTCTTTGGGGAGAAGTGTAAAATATATACGGACCACAAAAGCCTCATGTATATATTCACATAGAAAGAGTTAAACATGCGCCAATGAAGATGGTTAGAGATGATCAAAGACTATGACTGCTCAATCTATTACCACCCTGGGAAAACGAACAAGGTGGCGGATGCCCTAAGTAGAAAGGACCCAACGATTCTATCATTGATGAGAATTGAAAAAGATACAATCTTCTTATATTTGATAAATATAGACATGGGATTATTAAAGAAGAATACATCATCAATCCTTTCACAAATTATTGCTCAACCGTCACTTTTGGAAAAGTTAAAGGATGCTCAAAAGGGTGATATGGGAATTCAGGATAAAGTGGAAGCTATCGGAAAAAGAAAAATCCTCAGAGTTTAATTTTGATTAAGAAGGAATTTTACGATTTGGGAAAAACTATGTGTTCCATCAAGTATGGATATAAAGAAGGGACTTTTGGATGATTCACATAGTTTAAATTTCTATATTCACCCAGGAAACACAATGTTGTATTGAGATCTCCGAGATGATTATTGGTGGGATAATATGAAGAAGGAGATCGCTGAATGTAAATCAACGTTCCTTGTGTGTCAGCAAGTGAAGGCAGAGTGGTAGACATCTAAGGAGATGATGCAACCATTGCCCATACCAGAATGGAAATGGGAGAACATCTCCATGGACTTTGTCACTAGCCATATGAAGACATCCAAAGGAAGCAATGAAATCTGGGTTGTTATGGATCGTCGTACAAAGGATGAAAACTTCATTTCTATATAGGAGGATTTATCATTTGATCAAATGGCATAGATATATATCAGGGAAGTGGTAAGGCTTCATGGAGTACCACTATCTATTGTGTCCAATCGTGACCCAAGATTCACCTCAATGTTTTGGAATAGTCATCAACATGCAATGAATACTGAACTAATATTCAGTATGTCCTATAATCCTGAAACCGATGACCAATCTGAGCGGACTATCAAAATACTTGAGGACATGTTGAGAGTGTGTTCAATGAACTTTAAAATAGGATGGGACCAACATCTTCCTCTAGTTGAGTTCTTTTAAAATAAAAGTTTCCACTCGAGCATCCAAGTGGCACCATATGAAGCCATTTATGGGAAAAGGTGTAGAACACAATCATGTTGGGATGAGGTTGGTGAGCATAAGCTGCATGGACCAAAAATGGTCGACGAAATTGTGGAGAAGGTGAAAACGATTCAGCATCATATCAAGGAAGCTCAGAGTTGATAGAAGATTTATGTAGATAAACGTCGACAAGACCTTGAGTTTAAAGTTGGAGACATGGTTTTTCTACGCATATCTCTGTGGAAGAAGGTAATGATGTTTGTAATGAAATTTATGTTAAGTCCAAGGTACATCCTCCCCTTCATGATTCTTGATCGTGTCGTGGCTGTGGCCTATCGACTAGCAGTTCCACCTACCATGGCCAGAGTACATGATGTCTTACATGTATCCCACTTAATGAAGTATATACCAGACCATTCACATGTACTCTATTCATAGGTGGTACAGTTAGAGGATTATCATTCTTATGAGGAGAAACCAGTGAAGATCTTAGATTATAGGGAAAAGTTATATGAAATAAGGCAATGCCTCTCATCAAGGTGTTGTGGTGAAACCAAAAGTTTGAAGAAGAGATGTGGGAATTAGAAGAAATGATGAAGCAAAGTTACCCACATATGTTTTATTATGGGAAAATGAAATTTTTAGGGCAAAATTTAAGGGGGAAAGATTGAAATGACCCAAAATTTCATTAATGGAAATCCCTCTTGATCTAATTAAATGTCTCCTTATGTTAAATGATTATATAAAATGTCAACTTCTTTGGTTTTATGTTTTTGGATTTGAAAATACTTTTATGAAATCTGACCATTTCTAATATATCAATTGAACAATGATAACATGATTAGTATAAATATAGGGCATTTACAAATCCAATTTACTTTGACAAAGGAAGTAATGGCCTCATCTAGTAGACATCCCACATACGGAGCCCATTTTTCAGAGCTTGGAAAAGCGGTTTTGTCTTTGGGATTATCTCTTTACCAAGCCCAATATGATCTTGAATATGTTATGCTCGAGCGAGACCGCCTATGAGAGAAGTGGAAGTTGATAGAGATTACCACCCGAGCAATGTTATCTGAGCCACCACAAGAGTCTGTCACCATCACACACCTTAGTCTTCAGTCATTTTCGGGTGTTATAAGGGGTTATGTAACATGACTATAGTACTATGTTTATGTATATTATTTTTTTATATAATAAGGAATATACGTTAATTTTATTGTTACCTTGTAAATAGTTTTTAAAGAACAAATAGTATTTTTAGTTAATGTTCAACAAAGAAATCCATTTTGATGAATTAATGGATTTTTGAATTAAATAGTATTTAAATAAAATATTATTGTTATTATTAACTTAATTTTTATTAAATATAAATGATCTTATAATTTTATCAATCCAATTGTAATGTTTATTAAGGTTTGAAAGCCATTTTTGTCAAAACCCATGAATTTTTTATAAATGTCGATTTTTATTTTAAATGTGAAAATTAAAATATTTAGAAAATTATTTAGATAAAACTAATATTATTTCTGGAATTAGGATATAGAAATTATTCAACGGTGAATTTTTCAAAATTTTATAAGATAATCAAATTTTAGGGTAAAAAATAAATACTGTTTAAATATATAATGTGTTTTGTGACATCATAATGACCCAATAGTGATCTAATAAAATAATATAAACATTATTTTAGGCCAATATATGTTTTAACATTAAAATAATGTGATTTTTGGTTTGTTTTATTTATTTTACAAAGCTTTAGTGGACCCTTCAAGTCTTATTAAACATTTTGTCTTTTTTAAATTGTTTTCCTTCGGTGTGTGACTCACCTCCACATAAAAAATCCCATTATTTTAAGAAGTTAGAAATTTGGCCTTATAAAATATTGTTTTACGCTTACCATTGCAGAAAAACTGGGTAAAAATCCTGGGATAGTTTGTTGTTTGGATTAGTTTAATGTGAGGTGTCCCTAACCTAAATATTAAAGAAGTCCCTCACATTTCCTATATAAACCCACCAAAGATCCCACTTCATCCTCACTAAAATCCATTGGAGTTCATCCATCCTCTACCCTCCTCTCTCTATAATCCTCCCAAGGTTCCGCAATCTCCAATGAAGCCTCTCTCAATCCTTTGGAAGCACACTTCCAAGTAAGGGTTTTTCTTCCTTTCACATTTTTGTCCAGTATTCTTTAAACAATTATTCCTTTTTATTTTTATTTTTAATTATAAATGTTGGGGTATGGTTTCACACCTCCCCCATACTGACCTTTTTTGGTTTGATTGATGGTGGACACCGTTATCTCTCATTAAATTTCTCCCATGTAAACCTGTTACTATGCCGAAATTCCGAAAGGAATTTCTCTCTACTCATTTACATTCCAACAATTATTTTGTATCAAGAATATAAATTACATTAAATTTGTTGATACATGTATCTATATGACCCATTTACTATAAATTTCATGTAAATATGATGATACACTCCTTTCTCTCTCATTATCCATTTTTATGAGTCCTTATGTCACGCCGTTATGCTGCCGAAATTGCACAGCGCTTTTCCAAGACAAAGTCATTGTGTAGTAAATACCAGGACCATTTATCTATCAAGGGTATTCACATTAATGAACATTTAATTATTGACTAAAGAGTTTCATGAATGTATTCCAAATTCATTTATCATAGAATAAAATATTATGTTGAACGATTCAATGTTTTATGATCCATGTGGGACACTTATGCATGAAATGAAATGTTTAAGAAGGGTGTGCCCTGATAGCGCTCCAATGCATTGGGTAAAGTTTCGTATCATGAGACGTCATGTGAAATGGGTGTTGACTCATGATAATATAAGTGAAACAATGTTTTACTCGTGATTCATGTGAAATGAGGGTTTACTCATTCTCTATGTGCAATGAGCCTTGGCTCATGCAAATTCCATGTTAAGTGTTGTGGAAACATTTCTATGTTTTGATTATCATAATTTATCATGATTTTATATTTATTCTTCTCTTGTTCTCTATTGATAAGCCTATTGTCTAACATGTATTGTACTCTTCCTGTTATTCCATGATTATTCCTTTACTGTGCTCTATAGCTCACCCTTTTCTTATGCATGTCCTCAAGTTATCCCATGCAATGCCAAGTACGAGTGAATCTAGTGGTCATGTAAGGGATGTTTTCAATAAATATGTTGTATTTAATGTTTTATGTTGTTATGTAATTATCCAAAGCCCCAAATACAGTAGTCCTATCAATATTATATGTTTTATCAAGTGAAGTTTAAGTAATAAGTTATGTTAAATTGTGTAATAAAATGCAGGGTTGTCATATAACATGTCCTCAAATTAAAATGATAACGATGATGTTCGATTTCATCATTCTCTTAAGATGATAGAAAAATAGAAATCTCATGGGATCACTATTTCAAATGAGTGTTATGATAATGACATGGTGAAAGATACCCATACCATCCACACTAAAATCGCTAGTGTATTATTTGATTCTATGTAATTACCCTCCAATTCTCATTGGCTTGAGAGTACAACGAGTCATTACTAGGTCTAAAGAGACATCCCCTAGACGCCCAAGGCTTGAAGTAAATACCGAAGGGATTCAAATACAAGTGGGGGACAATTTAGCCATTATGAAATAAATAAATAAACCTACCAACCAAAACCAAACATTCAATGCATGAAAAAATGGAAGACAACTAAAAAACTTCATGTATCTCACAACCACATAAAAGTGAGAAATAGCAGAAGAATAACCATGAATCAAAGTACACAGCAGATAAACCACACATGACTCTCCAAAGACCTTAAGACACCATGCTCCATAAGATCCAAGATCTAAAATCCCTGAACAACCCATACATCACGAGGTAGTGCGAAACACGTGTGAAACATTACATTTTCCCTTGTCCTAGTAGATAGCATCTGAAAAAGCACCAAAGTGCCAAAGTAGGGGTGAGTATAAAACATTGTGAGTTTTCCACAATGACTTCCCTAATCATGCCACTCAGATTGAAGAGTTAGAAATAATTATATAAAATAGTTTATATAAAACAACTTCTCAAAAACAGTTTCTAACTAAATATAATAACGTTTCCAAAACTATTCATTACCAAAAGTATAAAAGTGCAATTAAAACCAATTTTCCCAGAAAGTAATTTTTCTAGAAAAATAACTAAACAATCATTACAACCATTTCACAATATCTCTTTATCAACATAACCAACCATTACTCAAACCCATGCTACTATCCATGAGTTCTACATTATGAAAGTCCCATACTGATGAGCAGTTTGTGGTTGATCTACCAAGTCGTCACAAGGTAATTGTTTCCCATGTACCATTAACCCATGGGCACCGAGGACAAGGTCATATTTCAACCAAGCCCTATGTATAAAATTACAATGTTCCATTAATCCTTTAGCATGGAGAAAAAGGTCATATTTCAACCAAGCCCCATATATTCAACATGAACAAACACCACATATTCCCAAAGATCTTTCCAAAACAACCCTTTAAATAAAAACACGTTTTTATTGCATTCCATTTACATCAAAACAATTTAAATTCCAATCCATTTCAATTCCAAACCATTTCAATAAAACCCCTTTTTTTAAAACCATTTCCATTGAAAATATCTTTTCCATCAACCATTTAGCAATTCCAGAAAATCCATAATTTAAAATCATCATTTTAAATTCATGAAACTAAACTCCCTTTTTCACAACTATTCACCAAGATCACACAATTTCACAAATACCATATCTATTCACAAATGAATATTTTTCCATGCATTTAACAACAAAAAAATCCAATTTGAATATTACCCAATAAATTTTAGCAAGAGGATATGAGAGTGAAACAACCTACCTCGAAGGTTTTGATGAAACATTGACATCATACAAAGAACGAATAAGAAAAAAGGTTGATTCTCCAAAAATGACATTAGATCTCTTATCCTAGAAATATAACGACTCGATATTGAATTATTTAGCATTAAAAAACGTAGATATACCCAATATAGGTTCTGATGTGAGATAAAATGGAGGTCCGAGATGTAGATCTACGAAGATTTATGAAAACGTGAAAAATCTGGAAGGAATGGTGACATACCTCAAGGATTGGACTTGAAATCACCAAGGGAAGGCTCTGGGATGGCACCAAATCATTTAGAGAGGGTTCTCCAGCCTTCTAGGGTGAGTAATCTAAAAATAGTTGTGTTTTGAAGACAAACCAAAATATATAGAGAAAAACGAGTAAAATCCTAGAAAATAGGATCTAGATTTGACCTCTGTGCAAGATTTGACCACACTGTTTGGGCCATCTATGTATGGATCATGCGACCTTCCTTTCAGTCCAAATAATCCTTATTAAACCCCAAAAAACTCCCATACATCACCTTTACCATTTTTATGGAAACACATTTTTATGGAAACATCCCACTTTATGGAAACACCCCACATTATGGAAACAACCCTCTTTATGGAAACACCCCACATTATGGAAACAAACCACTTTATGGAAACAACCAACTTTATGTAAACAACCATATTTATGGACTCTCTCTATATTATAGAACCTATTTATTTTAAACACACCAAATTAAAAAAACCTGAGGAATGGGGTTATGTACGAGAACTGGGGGTGCTACATTCTCCCCACCTTGGTCTTTCTGCCCTCGAAATGTAGAAAACCCTCACTAGCCAAAAAGATTTTTGAGCACTGCTCTTTCATTTCCTTCCCTCGTTCCCAAGTCTCTTCCTAAATATGACCATGTTTCCATAAAACCCAAACAAGGCTGATTCTTTTCCCATGCAATACTTTCCCTTGACTATCCATGATCCGCACTAAGATCTGTATCAGTGATGCATCTAGTTCTTGCTCAACGTGATCCCTTCTGATCACATGGTCAGGATCAGGGTGATAATTTTTCAACTAGGATACATGGAAGACATTATTCACCAAATTAAACCGTGGTGGTAATTCTAGTTGATATGCCACCTCTCCAACCTGTCCTAGTATCTCAAAAGGGACAATGTATCTTGGAGATAACTTGCCCTGCTTCCTGAAGCGACAATTTCTAGTCCTTACAGAGATCCTTATGAAGACATGACCACCCACAACGAATGAAAACGGTCCACGATGATGATCTGCATAATACTTCTAGCGATTCTGATCTATCTCCATCCTCTTTTTAATCAATTGGATCTTATCTATTGTTTCGTAGAAAAGGCTTGGCCCGACTAGTGATGGTTCACCAGTTTCCACCTAAAATAGTGGAGAATGACAAGGACGCCTATACAATGCATCGAACGTAGCCATGCGTATCGAGGCATGATTGCTGTTATTGTATGAGAAATCGACTATGTGTATATGATCCTCTCATGTGACACAAAAATACATTACACAATCCCACAACATGTTTTCCAACATTTTTATTGCCCGCTTAGATTGCCCATCCATTTGAGGATGATAACCTGTGCTGTTAGTCAATTGAGTTCCAAGGGATTGCTATAATGATTTCCATATGCGAGTTGTGATCCTCAGATCTCTATAAAAGACTATTGACATTAGTACACCATGCCTCTTTACCACTTCTCAGATATTGATTTTCGAAATATCCTCCACCATATAAGTTTCATGAATAAGGATGAAATGGGCCGACAAGGTTAGACAATCCACAATCACAAAAATGGCATCGTGTTTCCAGACCATTCTTGGAATACTGGTAACAGAATCCATTTCTATTTGATCCCATTTACTCACTGAGATGGGAAATTATTGTAATATATCAGCTGGTCACTTATTATTTTCTTTAACCTACTGATAAGTTAAGCACTGTGAGATGAACTCAGCCACCTTCCTTTTCATACCACCCCACAAAAATTGCACCTTCAATGCCTTATACATCTTCTGTGTACCTGGATGTACAGCCCATCTTGGACAGTGGTAAACATGAAATATTTGTACATGAAAAATTATAGGTATAACCATCTGATCTCTAAAACACAAAACTAAACCCCCATCATGTTTCCTTCCCTCAATGGTCTACCCGCCATTGAGTTTGGGACATACAACCAAACATTTTACATCAGATGTTTTTGCCTCTTTGATCATTTTTACTAATTCAGGAATAAGCGTGGCATGAAATAAAACAGCCAAATCACCTCGATCATCACATTCCACAAGAGTTTCGGCTAAGACCGACATCAACTACCATTCATCTAAAGATTCTTTCGCCAACTGAGCATGTGACTTTATACTCAATGAATCTGCTACTGAATTCCCTTCCCATGATGTGTACATCAAGTAATAGTCAAACATTTAGTGATACACCATCCATCTACATTGCCTCAGATTCAAATATCACTGTGATAAAATGTGTTTCAAGATTTTGTGATCTATAAACACAGTAAATTTCTCACCAAAGAGATAATGTCATTATGTTTTCAAAGCGTGGGAGACTGCAGCTAACTCCAAATCATGTGTTGGGTAATTCTTCTCACGCACCCGCAAATGCCTTGAACCATAATCAACCACATGATCTCTTTGCATGAGAGCACAACCCAACCCTAATCATGAAACATCACAATACACTGCATACCCCTATCCTAATTCTGGGATGATCAATATAGGTGCTAATGTATGACAAACATTCAGTACCAGGAAAGACTCCTAACATTCCTCTGTCCATTGAAATGAAGCAGTATTCTTTCTTAGAGCTGTCATTGGTGAAGCTAGTCATGAGAAATCACACACAAAGTGTTGGTAGTATCTAGCTATACCAAGAAAACTTCATATCTCGAACACATTATTTGGTGGTCTCTAAGAGATAATGGATTATATATTTTCAAGATCAATAGAAATGCCTTTCTCATAAATTACATGGCCAAGGTAACACACTTCCTTTATCCAAAAATCACACTTCGATAATTTGGAATAAAAATGATGATCTCTCAAGATTTGTAACACTATTTCCAAGTGCACCTCATGATCATACCATCTCTTTGAATAGACCAAAATTTCAGCCATATACACCACAACAACAGAATCTAGATATTTTTGAAATATTTGATTCATCAATGCCATGAGGACTGATGGTGCATTCGTATGACCAAAAGGCATGACTACATATTCATAGTGTCTATATCTACTTCTAAAAGTTTACTTTGGAATATCCTCTTTCCAAACACTCAATTGGTGATATCATGATCTATTGTCAATATTATAGAACCACTGATCTCCACTTAATTGATATAATAGATAATCAATTTGTGAAAGTGGATATCTATTATTTATCGTAACTTGGTTAAGCTTAAGATAATCAACCCATACCTGAAGAGTTCTATCTTCCTTCTTCACAAAAAAAATTGGTGCTGCCCATGGAGACCTACTTTGTCGAATGAAACCCTTTATTTCTAGCTCCTCTAAATTCACTTTGAATTCCCATAATTCTATTGGAGCCATCCTATAAGACAGAAGGGAAATAATACTGGTCCCTAGAAGGAGATAAATCTTAAACTCCACTTCCCATAGAGGTGGTAATCATAAGTAATTCATGGAAAAGGCATCTGGAAATTGATCCACAATAGATGGAAAACTATTTTCCTTGGTCTCTTCCATTGATTACAAAGTCAATATTTCCAATTGGTAAGATATCGTTCCCACCATTGGTGCCAAAAAGCTCTTTCCACCTTTCTTGACAATCCTCTCTCCTCAAAAGAGATGGTTGATGCCGTCTTCAGTCATGAAACGAACTATTCTCATATAACAGTTGATTTGAGCATTGAACATTGTAAACCAATCCATACCCAAGATTACATAATAAAAATCCACATCCAACATAGTGAAGTCCCATTTTAGATAAGCTCCATCAACAGTTATATCACATTCTCTACAAACAAAGGCTTTACATTCTCTTTCACCAAGAGGAGTTTGCAGTTTCAAAATAGAGGTCATCATTTTTAGTTTTAAACATATAAAGTCAACTGGACGAGAAGAAATGAAGGAATTTGATGCACCAGTATCAAAAAACACTTGCACAAAGGTAGAATTCAAAAAAAGTGTACATCTCACTATAGATACACTATCATGATCATTGACAATAATCTTCTCAGCTCCGTACAACTGCTTCTTCACTAAACTTTTATCCTTGTTTCCTTGCTGAGGTTTCCCTGATTGAGGAGTCATGGAATTTATAGAATCACCATGGCTAGATCTTCTCTGTTGATGAGACTAATTCTACTATCCTCATTTAGTCAAAGAATACGATACTTGCAATAGCTGGGAAGTGTCTCGAGCACATGACCTTGAAGAATTGTGAAAATATCGCTGAAGATATCCCATATTGTTGGAATTAGGACATGCTCTAGGTTGTGCCATACAATCTCACTTTATGTGATCAATCAAACCACATTTAAAACAAACTGCTTTTGTCTGGGGTCGTGGAGGAAGTTTTAATGATCCATCCTTTGGGTTATGATTTCAACTTGAACAATGGAAATAGGTGTCCCTTTTCCTCTTGCTCCCAGTTGTTGAGTTTCCACCGTTTCCTGTAGGTATCATCATGCCTCCTCCCATAGATCCCGAGATATCACGTTCAACCACAATCTCTCTATTCACCATCTCTATATAGTCTGTAATACAAAGTACTAAATTCTTTGATCGAATCTCCTATCATAGCCCTGATTCAAAGATTCGTGCATTCAAAGAGTCACTTGTTGTGACTTCTAGTGTAGATCATACTAAGATCATGAACATAGCCTCATACTCTATGATAGAGAGACTCTCTTGTTTTAGGCTGAATAAGTACATTGTTTTCTGGACCTTGAACGTGTGAGGATGGAATTTTTTGATGAAAAATTCCTCAAAATCCTCACATGTAAGTCCTTTATCTAATTTATCCTGCACCACTATATCACACCACTGACGTGCATGATCCTCAAGCATATACGTCACCAGTTTGACCTTTATCTCTATTGATGTACCGATGAAGTCAATGATACAATTCATCCAACATAATCACACCTTCGCCTTCTCGGGTTCGGAATCACCCCAGAAATTATGTGGATTCTTCTTTAAGAACTGGATGGTATGATCCACATGTTGTGGATCATTCCTCTGGTTCCTTGTGTCCACAGATTAAAAAATAGGGACAATACTATGAACCAACTCTTGGTGCACACGTGGTTCAGGTGCAACCACATTCTCCGCAGCTTCTTCAGGTTGGTTTCGATGATGCCTACTAGGTTCCATTTTCTAATCTAACAAAAAACTCCATTAATCTCACTCTCCATCAACTATTGGTTTTGTATTTCAAATTCTATCACATCAACTATCACAACATTGTTTTAGAAATCATACTTTTTACCATGTTTAACTATTTTTGAAACCACTTCACATGCTTTTGAAAATTAAACCATTTTCAAAATACAATAATAATTCTCTTTTTCAAAATCTTTCTTTTGAAAACCAATTCCATACTTTTTGAAAATGATCATTTCTTGAAATGATGTATGCACTCTTAGTGGGAAGTCATTCCTCTATAATGCATGTCATGCTCATCTAATTGGCTAAACCCATGACAATGACATTTCAAAATCCTAGAATTTTCTCCAAACACTTATCTATCCAACTCCATGGTAACATGAAGTTCAGCATAAAGTGGTTAGCTACGTCAATTTATGCTATACATTTCATGTTCTGACAATCCTACTCCTTTCTATGATTCCCAACCAGGGAATACACAAGAAGGTATTTCATCTCCAAAACTAGGAACATCAATGACTACATGTTAGGATAGGACCGAACAAGTTGATAACATTTGTAATAACCCGCCAATTCTCATTGGCTTGAGAGTATAATGAGTCATTACTAGGCCTTAAACGACATCCCCAAGATGCCAAAGGCTGAAAATAAATGATGAATGGTTTCAAATAAAAGTGTGGGATAATTTACAATTTAATAAATAAACCAACAAACCTACCAACCATAACAAAACATTCACTATTTGATGCATGAAAAAACAGAAGACAACTCAACTACTTCATGTATCTCACAACCACATCATAGTGAGAAACAAAGGGAGAATAACCACGAATAAAAGTATGGAGCAGATAAAACACACATAACTCTCTAAAGACCATAAGGCTCCGTGATCCACAAGCTCCAAGCTCCAAAATCTCTGAACAACCCATACATCATGAGGTAGTGTGAAACAGAAGTGAAACAATACCTTTTCCCCTGTCCTGGAAGATAAAATATACAAAAGCACCAATGTTTCAATGCATGGGTGAGTATAAAACTCAGTAGGTTTTCCCCAATGACTTCCCTACTCACAAAACTCATATAGAAGAGTTTTCAACAATTATATAAAACATTTTATATAAAAAAACTTCTCAAAAACAGTTTATAACTAAATATAGACAATTTTCCAAAACCATTCATTACCAAAATCATACATGTGTAATTCAAACCAATTTTCCCAACAAGTTATTTTTCTAGAAAAATAACTAAATAATCTTTACAACCATTTCACAATATCTCTTTATCAACATACCCAACCATTCCTCAAACCCATGCTACCAACCATGCCTGCTACATTATGACAGTTCCATACTCATGAGCGGTTTCTCATCGATCTACCAAGTCGTCACAAGGTAATTGTTTCCCATGTACCATTAACCCTTTGGCATTGAGAACAAGGTCATATTTCAACCAAGCCCCGTGTATAAAATTCACATGTTCCATTAAACATTTAGCACAGAGAAAATGGTCATTTTCAACCAATCCCCATACATGAAACATGAAGACACACCACATATTCCCCGAAGATAGCATCTGCAAAATCACCAAAGTTCCAAAGTAGGGGTGAGTATAAACACACTAGGTTTCCCCCAATGAATTCCCTACTCACGCCACACAGATAGAAGAGTTAGCAATAATTATATAAAACATTTTTAATAAAAAACTTCTCTAAATAGTTTATAACTAAATATAAACATGTTTTCAAAACCATTAATTACCAAAATCATACAAGTGTAATTAAAACCAATTTTCACAAAAAGTTATATTTTCAGAAAAATAACTAAACAATCTTTAAAACCATTTCACAGTATCTCTTTATCACCATAACTAACCATTCCTCAATCCCAAGAAACTAACCATAAATTCTACGTTATGATAGTTCCATAATCATGAGCAGTTTCTCGTCAATCTATGAAGTTTTCACAAGGTAATTGTTTCCCATGTACCATTAACCCTTTGGCACCGAGCACAAGTTCATATTTCAATCAAGCCCCATGTATGAAATTCCCATGTTCCATTAAACCTTGGTATTGAAGGAAAGGTCATATTTCAACCAATACCTATATATGCAACATGAACACACACCACATATTCCTAAAGAACATGAAAAAACAACCCTTTCAATAAAAATACATTTTTATTGAAAACCATTTCCGTCAAAACCATTTCAATTTCAAACCATTTCAATTCCAAACCATTTCATTAAATCCCCTTTTTTGAAAACCATTTCCTTTGAAAATAACTTTTCCATCAACCATTTATCAATTCTAGAAAATCTATAATTTAAAATCATCATTTTAAATTCATGAAACTAAAGCCCCTTTTGCACTACTATTCACTAGGATCACGCAATTTCACAAATACCATAATTCATCACAAATGAAGATTTTACATGCATTTCACAATCAATAAACCAATTTGAATCTAATCCAATCAATTATAGAAAGATTATATGAGAGGTAATCCACCTAACTCAAAGGTTTTGATGAAACTTTGACAACATATGAAGAACGAACAAGAATGCTGGTTGATTCTCCAATAATGGCCTTATATATCATATCCTAGTAAGATCACGACTAAAAATTGAATTATTTGGAATCCAAAAACGTTTATCTATCCACTATATGTTCAGATCTGAGAAATAAATAGAGATTGGAGAAGTATATCTAAGAAGATAAATGAAAACTGGAAAAATTTGGAAGGTATGGTGACATGCCTCAAGAATCAGACTCAAAATCACCACGGGATGGCTCTAAGAAGGCTCTAAATCATTCGGGGAGAGTTCTTCAACCTTCTAGGAAGAGTAATGTTGAAATAGGGGCGTTTTGAATCCAAACCGAAATATATAGATAAAAATTGAGTAAACTCCTAGTAAATAGGATCTAGATTTGACCTCTTCGCAAGATTTGACCACACAGTTTGGGCCAACCATGTGTGGATCGTGCGACGTTCATTTTGGACCCAATACTCCTTATTAAACCCCCCAAAACTCTAATCCTTCACCTTTACCCTTTTTATGGAAACACATTTTTTTTATGGAAACATACCACTTTATGGAAACACCCCGCATTATGGAAACAACCCACTTTTTGGAAACACCCCACATTATAGAAACACCCCACATTGTGGAAGCAACCCACTTAATGGAAACAACCAACTTTATGGAAACAACCCACTTTATGGAATTTCTCTATATTACAGAAAATCGCTACTTTATGAACACCAAATTAAAAAAAACATGAAGAAAGGAGTAATTTACCCAAAACCGAGTGTACTATATGCTAAATCTACACACTCTTTTATATATTAATAATTTTCTAATAATATTAAAATTCCACTGGAAGGAATAAAATATAAATTTGTATTAAATCCCAGTAATTGTGTAATGATCACTTCAAAAGTTTATCCTCATCCTGTAGTCAGTGTTTCTAGTAATGTGCTTCCTACAAATTTTTTTATACTCCATCTATTTGAATTTTTGATTTGATATTAAATGATTTTATTTCATTAAAAAAAATCCCACAATAATTAATATGGAAGGAATTTATCATTTTATATTCACAAAAAACATATGTTTGTCAATTGGTGTGATGATAAATAAGAAATATCAATGGAAATTGTAGCCATTTTATCAGTCTTTATTCCCTTTAAATTTTTTTATATCTTATATTTTTTGGGAGAATGTAATCATTGAACATATGACTGTTGTATAGGAGTATTATTGTGTCATTGTGGAATTTCTTAATATTCTTTGAATGAAATGTGAGGTTGAGTTCTCAATAGAAATCATAGATGGTGATAAACATATTTAAAATACACTATTTTGGGTATCAATGATTGTGTGAAATGAATGGATGATGAAACTATAAGAGAATTGTTATAAGGGTTTCATTTATCTACGTTAGTTTCTTGGGGGTACACCAGTTCTTCTTATTAAGAGAATGGATTGATCAATATAACTTTTCACTATTTATTGAGAACTGAATAAGATCATAATTACGAACAAGTATCTTCTACAACATATTGATTTCTAGAATGATCAAAAACATGAAACAAAAAAAATTTCGATTAATGTACTATATTTTAGATATCATAAATTGATGGTCAAGAGGGGGGATGTACCCATGAAAACAATCTATACATGGTATGGCCACCACAAATTTATAATAATTCCATTTTGTATTACTAATTCCCCATTAATCACAATGTATTTAATGAATAGTGACTTTATAAGTTACCTAGACCAGAATGTGATTGTCCTTATATATGATATTCATATATATTCCAAAACTAATGAATAACATTAAGATGAATTGATAATTACTAAGAATACCCTCTAGATTGAGATTTTTTAGGAAAACATTTATCTTATGGGATATTTTAACTCAAAAGGATTCAATTATGGGTCAAATAATCATTAGAGTGGGCATATCTATGGATCCATCAAATATTGATGTTTTTTAATGTTAGCCCAAACAAGCCATAATGACTAAAATGTATAGTTTTTTGGTTTGGAAGGATATTAATGAGACTTTTTAGATATTTTCCCATGATATAATAGTTATCTCAATAACATATCAATGAGTGATCCAAGTTCTATTGAAAAAAATAAATGTGATAATTTCAAGGAACAAAAGTTAAGGTCATTTAGTAGGCATGTACATACATTTCCCTACAATAAAGAAGGGGTTTTAATATACAATTATTTATCTAAGAATGGGTTTTGGTTTTTTATTATATAGAATGAAATGTTGATATCTTCTTCCTCATGAAAATTGATGGTCCATCAGAAAAATTTAACAACACATGAATCATAGTATGTTATAGTAATATATTCATTAAATAAATATAATAATTATCATTACTAAAAAAATAGGAACTTATATAATGATCATAAAAGTTTAATTTATTTATTAACACACAAGGATACAAATATATTTCATAGATATTGGTTTCAACTGATTCATTATTATGACTTTCCAACATATTACCACTTTCTGAAAGTGACCAAATTATTATTCTAGCTAATTGATGATTAGGATCACAAAATCTATAATATTCATTGATCTAAAAAAGATGTATTTATAGGTAATTATATAAAGGGTGAAATACTTTCTTTCCAAAATAAGGGTTCAAGTATATATCCATGTGATGATTAATGCGGTGTAGATAGAATATTTAGATTTTCATAAGTTTATTAGAAATGTTCTGGAGTTTAAACATGATTACGAATGTATTGAAAGTATCAAGGTTCATTTATTTTTTCTATAGAAACTAGATATGAATAAAGATTTTTTAGATTATGTTAATAGTTTTTCAATACCTATTAATCATATAATTTCAATTATATATCAATATTTTAAAGAGTATTTATAGTGGTATGGAATAATGAATTATGTTGAAGATTTTGTATCTTGTTCTATGGTATGTATGCATGTTAAGGTTGATATAAATACATATTAGGGGATGATAAAACAACCACCCATAATAGAATGAAAATTTGAAAACATCACCATGGATTTTATCATTAGAATTTGGGAAACATCTAATGGGTACAATGCTATATGGTTTATAGAAAATTTCTATTCAAATTCAGAAAACATTTTTTGTATGAAAGATTTTTTCAATCTCAATATTATTTTGAAAATATAAATTAATGATGTTGTATAGCTAAATTGAGTAAAATATTCTATTGAATCAGTTTGAGATCTATGATTTAGCTCAATTTTCTAGGTTATTATTTATTAGGATATGGACACATAGTTATTTTTTATCATAGGTTATTATCCTCTAGTGGATTTTTTATACGAGAACCATTATAAATATAATTTATAAGTTGAGTTCCTATTATAATTATTTCAAATATGGTTGTTATAAACACCTTTCTGTAGTCATTTTTTTATACAATAATAGATTTCATGTGATAATTCAGATGAACCCTTATGATTCCCTCAATGAAATGGTTAATATAACTTAAATATACTATGATTATTTTGATTAATGAAACCTATTGGAACCTTATCTTGTTAAAGAAATTTATGATTATGTTATATTTACACAACAACATATCAAGGATCCTCATAATCTATAGAAATTTCATGCTGACATTAACTAGAGTTTTCTAGAGAACGAAGTTGGTGTATGGGTTCTCTTTGAATTTATCCATTGATGATCATTATGAGATTCATAAAGATAGTAAATATGAGCTGTCGTTTTATCTTCCCCTTTGATATTATTAATCTAGTGGGAGTAGTGTCTTCTCTCATGGTACTTCCAGAAAACCTCTATAATGTCCATGACATGTTCAATGTAACTCTCTTGAGGAAGTCCATATCTGATCCATTACATGTATTGAATAACGATGTCATAATATTGAATTCTAATATTTCTTATTATGAATAACATGTGGATACTCTAGATCATAAAAAGAATGTGGTATGTGAAAATACCACTCACCTGGTAAATGATTTGTGGTGGAACAATATTCATGAAAAAATTATATGGGAACTTTGTAAAATAAAGAGGATGTTTTTTCATCAGTTTTCTATATCGTTGTGTTGATATTTCAACGGAAAAATCATTTTCATGGGGCTAAATTATAAAACCTTGAGATGTTATTAATTTTTATTAAAATATATTAAATTTCCTCGATATCTTGTATTAAATTCAACATTGAGTTTTAACGAGAAAAAATATAATATTAAAAATATTATATAATAATGAATGTTCAACCCATCTAATAAAATTGTAATTATAAAATAGAACTGACACATTTTATTAATTATTTATAATTTTAAATATAATAAAACTTTATTGATAAAAAATGTACATAGTTTTTTGTGAAGTATTTTTATGTCTCGAATATACTTTTTCTCAAAAAATGATTTGTACTAATTTGTTTCGACAAATCAAAAAATTGAGTTCTTCAACTATTATGAAATTATTTTACAAAATATAAAATATTTTTTCATATAAATCTATTAAATTATCTTTGATTAAAATTTTTATAATGTCATGAAAAGATAAAATTTCAATGAATAGTTAAAAATACAGAATTTTATTAAAAATTTTATTTTTTAAGCATTTAAATTTTAAATATCATAAGAAGGTTTTCAAAATAATAATAATTAAAATAATTTTAAATATTAAAAAATAGGTCATTGTAAAAAATTTTACATTAAACTATGATATACAAACCTGTTTTACAAATGAAAACATTTTCATTGGAAAAATGCTTCTTTTTTTAATTATAAATTAAATTCTAAAAAAATATGTAAAATTAATATGTAATTTTTAATTACATGATTTGAATAAAAAAAAATTTTTTTATATTATATCTTTAAATTAATTTTTGGTATTAATTAATAGTAAAATAATAAAAATTAACAATATTGGTTATGGTTAAAATGGGATTAGTAGGGGTTAAAATAAAAAATAGTAATTTTTAAAATTACCTAAACCCTAATAAGCAAAATTTTTTTCTATATGTATTTCTTATATCATATACTGTATGAAAATGAGTAGTTTTGGAACCTTTTTGAATGCCTAAATAGGGGTATAACATTTTACTTTAAAAAATTCCACATGTGTCCTCTCACCCAGATATGAAAAGACACCCAGTCTCCATTCCACATCAAACTTCCAAATCCATTTATTGTGTACATTACCTACCCTACTAAATTTTTTAATTCCCTAACCACCTTCATGATTAATTATATTTATTAGTGAACCCAACTATGAACATGTTTGGTTCTAACCTAAAGAGGATGTTCAACAAAGTGGTATAATTATTCATCGAGAATATATATTTATTTCTTCATAAACCCCTCTAAAATATTCTTCAATTATTCTTCAATAAGAAAATAATAATCTAAAATATTATAAGATGATATTATTTTAGAATATAAAATCAATCCATCTCATATTCCTCTAAATTGGAGAATAAATTTTCGATCATTTTATGAAGGACTTCCACATTATGAATTGATGTAATTTATTTTCCATCATTGCTTCTCAAGGATATATATACTGGTGGATTAAATGTATTTATATTTTATATATGAGAAAATTTTAAAATCACATATAATTTCTAACCTTCCAATATTTGGTAACAAAAAAAAATGGCATTCATCAGTACGTTTTGACTTCCGCTTCAATGAAGCGATGTGATAATTTTCAATTATTTTTTACAAGGACCATATTCATCATAGAAATGATGAATATATATGAAATATATTACATAAGAATTATTCTTTAAATTTGAATTATTAGTTACCAATTTAATTTCCATCTGTCAAAAAAGTATTACAATATTCAACCATATGTACAGTCTACCCCCTCTATAAACGTTGTTAATTATTTTTCGATCTTTAAAATTAATTAACGACTCTAAATATTAATTAAATTACTATATATGTTTTTAGTATCATAATTAACATATTTATATGTTTTAACCACTATAAATGTTCAATGACATTAACTAACAAACCAAAACATATATGTAAAATGAAGTAGTTATCACCCAAAATAGTTTTATTAACAACGATTTTTTTCAAAACATGTTATAAAAGGTTATAACAGGATAATAAAATTTATGATACATATGATTATGGATATTTAATATATTTATATTAAATATATATTTATTATACATTATTATTGATTATGTATGAAGATATTCCTGACTAGAGGTAAGGGTTTTTCATCTCACATTTTTTTCTGTGGGACACATTCCATATTTACCACATGATTTTATGATGTGGTTTATATACTAAACATTAATGAATTATATGATTATTATCATGAAAATTTTGTGATATAAATATCTATATATGACTTCTTCTTTCATGGTAATTTTGAATCTTGTGTTATAAAAGTGGTATGGATTTGATGATAAAATCTCATTGTTTATTGAAATTATTTTTGATTACGTTTCAAAAAATGAAATATTATGATATACCTCTAAAGAATCCTGATTATTAATCCACTTATATTTTTATATAAGAGGATTAATTTTTTCATTAAGATAAAATAATTTTATGATTAATGTTACTATAAAAATATTTTTAGTTAAATCTAAATTATTAATCTCTTCGGTAGAAAATTATTTTTCATCTATGAAATTTTTTCTAAAAAATAATTATTATTTTTATTTAATACAATGAATTTTTAATGAATTTTTTACCCACTTTTTAATTTAAAAAACCAAAAGGAATATTCTTTTCATATTCTAAAAAAAATACATTTCATTCTATACTAAAAATGTGAAAGGAATATTTTTAAACAGGCATGAAATAAATAATATTTTTTATTTTAGTGATAGAATAATGATTTAGAAAATACATTAAATTATTAAAATGTTATTTTCATCAAAAAAATTTCATTATTAATTAATAAATGTATATATTTTACATATATATCAACAATGTGGGAAGAATATTTTCCACAATTAATATTCAATGTGATCATTTAAAATAATTCTATTTATATGGCTATATCCTTTGATTTTTCCTAATTTATACTATAGATATATTCCAATTATATAAAATTATTTATTATATATATGTTTTATAATTATTAAGAATTTATTTTAAGGAAATAAATTTCCTATTCATGGGTTATGATATGATGAATATTTTAAGATCGTGTGGAACACATATGCATGGTTTTCATTTTGTTATTGGTGGTCTTGGGATTTTATATCCCTTCAATTAAATGGAAAATAATTAGTGTTATATGAGATGAAAAGATAGAATATTAATTATCACAAGCTGATAATTGGGTACACTAAGGGTTATCCTAATCCAGAAGTAGGTACATTGGTGGATAATGTAACACCATGAGATTTTAACTGAAGACCAATTTGTTTGATAATTTATAGGAAATGCAACACCAAACATAAATAACAAACATAACATATAACCATTATAAAATAGTCCTTAAATTGGTATTAATGAATGGAATTGAATAATATTTTATTTATTTATAATTTCATCCTAATAAATACAACTTTAGTGAAAAATTCATAGTAAATAAAAACATAATTTTTAGAATTGTCATTTTTTCATCAAAAATATCTTTTCATGAAAACAAATTACTGGTTTTTTGAGATAAAATTATATTAACTTATAAAAAAATTAAAAAATTATTTTTAATAAAATTTATATCATTTTTTAAATAGTTAAATAAAAATTACATCGGGGTCATATTTTTTGATTTTTCAAAACGTATAGAGTTTTTCAGTGAATAGTGAATAAAACATATTTTTTAAAACAATAATTTATTTATAATATATTAAGTAAATAAGAAGTACCATTATGCTTTAAATTTAATTTCCAATAAAATAATTAAAAAATTTTTATATTTAATCCAAAATATTACTTTGGATTCATATTTATATTGTATTCCAGTCTATGTTTTTTTGGCAGAAAACACATTTTCTTAAAAACTATTTTAATGTGAATCATGTTTATCCATTTTAATTAAATAAAATTACCCAAAATAAGTAATTATAGAAATTGTATTTATATATTATATATCTAAAACTATGTATTGAAATCATAAAATTATTATTACAAGTAATTGATTTAATATACTATTATCTTATGATGGTGAATGACATCAATGTACATATCACCTTTTCATCTCATCTGTGGGTTCCATAATAAATTAAATCCTTCAAAATCATTGAAATTATTTTGATATAACTAATTTAATATTTATATTAATTATAATTTATATTATATTATAAGGAAATATTAATTTCTGGACATAATGAACAGTGAAAAAAAATAATTAATTTACAAAGGTTGAATTGGAAATGGGTTTTCTAGGGGTTAAACTAAAAATATAAGGGTTAAAATGTAATAAAAATTGTATAAGTTTTCTTTAATAGACATATTTTTCCTTATAACATAAAATTATCTTTAATGGTCAATTTATGATTCTTATGGAATGTGTAAAATGTGGGTATAACGTTTTCTATTCAAAAATTTGATGTGTATCCTCTCTCCCATATTTTAAAGGCCACCCTCACTCCTCTTCTATTAACACATTAAAAAATATTTTTATAGGATAATACCTAAAAAATACCTTAATTACATCCATAAACACGTCCAAGAATCATTTTTTATTAGAAAACCCTCCTAGTAAAGTTATTTGAGTAAACATAAAGAAGTCATCTGAAGAATATATATCGTTCTTAGCTGATCATTCATTTTATATCATCATCCACCTCTTAAAAATTGTATGAATACGTTATGATTTATATAATTTAGTATATATTATATATTAATAAGAGATTATCATAGTTTAATAACATATATCCATCTCCTCCTCCCTCAAATGGGAAATGAAACCATTATTATTGTGTACTACATACTACCTCTTTACAAATTGATGTAATTAGTTTTTCATAATTTCATCTCATGGATTTTAATTATAAAGGATTTAGTAATAATATATTATATTAATGAAATAATTAAATTAAATAAATTATAATATTTCCACCTTCTCTTATATTTCCTTTTATTGAATAATGACAGTGTCATTCATGCTTATGTGTGGACTACTGTAGTGATGTGATTCATTTTTCATCAAAATATCACAGAATTATATATAAAAATTTAATTAATTAAAAAATATGATAATTAATATGTTATGAAAAATTTTCATTGATAATATAATACAAACCTATTTTCTATAATTACAGATTAAAATGGGAATGTTCTTAAATGTGTACATACTACCTACTGTCTCCAAGATGTTAACCCATTTAATTTTTCAAAATAATTATTCATGGTATGTTTTAAAAAAATTATTTATAATTGAAATTGTAAATTAATTAATGATTATTATTTGTGATATGATTTAATAATGGTCCCTCTAACCTTGGTAATCATACTGAGTCCATTTTGAAAACATGGACAAGGCATCATTAGAACACACGATATGGACCAAAATGATTATGTATTTAAATATGTCTTTAAAATAAAATAAAATAATTTATTCATTTATATGTTTTTAATCCTATAAAATGTTCTTAGTAAATAAAATTATGGACTTATGTTTATTTTATCGGATTTAATAGACTTACAAGAAATATCTAGACTTTGGGTAATGTTTTCTTGTCTCACTTTTATTTCTATGAGGCATATGGGACAATCACCAAAAAAAATTTATTCAATTGTGTATATTCATTACAAGAATGTATTTAATGATTATTTTAATGAAACATATTTCCACTTAAAATCATTATTTTGATCTATTTTTAATGAGTATTTCATCCATAGATTATCAAAGTAATAAGGGATTACTAGTTCCACTTTTATTTCATAGAGAAATATTCTACACTCACCACTCCTTTCTCTTTTTTCACGTGTATAATTCCCAACTGTCACAGTGCATCATGAACATAATAATTTTAATTAAATGTAAATTTTTATTTTATTTTATTCTTTCATGGGGATAATTATTCAAAAGTTTAAAAACTCATATAGATTTCTTGTACCACTTTTATCTCTATGATACGTATTGAATATTCAAAACATATATTTATTTTTTGGACTATATACATCCCATTAATGTATCTTAAGATTATATTCATGATAATTATTATAATTTAAAATTACACATTTGTTGCTCCCTTAATTTTGGTATTGATCTTGTAATTACCAATGGATTAGTAGATCTCATCTCAATTTTCCATCATTGAGGGGTATTTTATTATTGTGAAACATATTTATTTTCGGAGGTGTATATATACTAACACTTTTTTTATGTTATAAAATTAACCCTATATAATTTAAAGTATTCACTATTTCAAATTTAATTATTTCATCCCATTATATTTTATTTTCATGTTACCAAGTGGTAAATGGTTTCTTATCTCAGTTTCCTTTCATAGGTTTTGATGCTTCTTCATTGACTCTGTTTTGACATGATTATTTTTTAATTGATCTATTTTTTTTAATTTTATATACCAGCTTTTATTATTTTTATATGAATTTTATATATATAATATATCCATTTATTAACTTTCAATTCAATTATTTTATATTTTTAATTGTTACTCATCTGAAATACATGGTCATTGGGATATAAATTTAATAAATTGAATTTATATTCATTTATGAGGTGTATATAAATCCCCATCTTAAATTTATAAACTAAATTTTATTATTTTTTTGAAATAAAATATTTTATTTTATTTTAAACATTCATGTGTCTTATAATTGAATATACTTATAATGTTCCTAAGTATTGATGTTAAAATATTCATTATCTTCATGATTGAACATATTAATGGATCTTTTTAGGGAAATCATATGTTATTATTTTCTATCACCAAGAATCATTTCATCTGTTATTGTAATGAATGTGGTTTACATGATTAATTTCTATTTCCTCACTTATTTATTAACAAAACAAATATGAGGTCACTTTTATGTGATACCAATCTTGTACTTTAATATAGATTGATATTCATTCTCCTTAATATCCATGTTATATAATTTTTTCAAAAATTATCATTTCAAATCATAAATTATTTCTTAAATCAATTTTTTATTTTCTTTTAACATTATTTAAATATCTGAAATTAAATTTTATAATGTTTTCTAAAACGGTGGCATTTGAATCCATTTAGAAAAATTTTAAAGAAGAATTTTTATTTTTAACAATTATATCATGAATATATTATCGCACAATTTTAACAAATATTTTCATTGAAGAATACCTTATATATTTTTTAGGATATTTTATACAAAAGGAATTTTTATAGTTTTTTGGGATTATTTAATTTCATAATGTAATTTTCAATGAGAAAAGGTTGTTTTAATAAAGAATGTTTTTAATTTTCCTATATGGGTATTTATATAAAATCAAATCAAAAGACCATGATGTTTCTTATGCTTTAGTAGGTATATTTTTTAATGATACCGTCCATATACATCCTCTGGATAGATTATGAGAATGACATGGAACCTATTTATTTTTCATAAATGAATTATGAAATTAATGATCAATTATTATCATTATGTACAAAGTAGAAATATTATAAATGTTTCATTCATGAATGATAGATGGTTGTTATTGATTATAATAGGGTCACAAATATTGGACTCGGTGAGCCATATATTATTCATATTTTAACAACCCTAACCCCAATATCCCAGAGTCGGTTCCTTAATATACTACTTTGGAATATATAGAAGAATAAAATCCCAATGACTAAATAGTTTAGAATCTTCGTAAAATCAGTTACATACATGATACACATATTATATTGGTGATTGAAAATAAATCATAATAAAATTAAAACCTCATCATCCTTGAAGCTCGTTCTAAGAATTCATCATCATATCCTAGGGAAAGGAAATAAAATAAGGATGGTCACAAATGTTGAGTAAGTGATTAATTAGAGTGGAAGATTTCATGAATAAATAGTCATAAAAAATATGTAATGTTATATAACTATACACATATTCCCCATACATATCAGGATAAGGTATACTCCATATGAATATGTAAATAACTGAATCACATGAAATTTAATCAATAAACTGAGAGTGAAATGATTCCATATGTAATGTCTTGGAAATAATTTCATGTATAATAATAATAATAATTGAATTCTAAATAAATAAATTATTAAATATTGGATTTCATGTTTATAATTACTTGGAACCTTTACATTCAAGAACATTCCCAAGATAGTGTAAAAGAGATTGCATAAAAACCAATATTATTTTCCCAACTAATGCATGTAATGATACAAGTGATGCATCAAGTGGATTACATTAAATGGTTCCCAAAACATTCTATACCAGTCCAAAGAAATAATCATATATATAATAATAATTTTAATTCATAAAAATGTTCCCTATCTAATATTTTTAATGAGTAAAGTATAAGGATTTATCAATATTTCCACATTTAATAAACAGCATTTAAAGTAAAAAACATATGAAAAAATGATATAAAACATATAAAATAATCATATCCATTATAAAACAATATGTATATTCATGAGAAATTTAATTTATAAGGACAAATTATTACAATAAAGTGAGTATATCAAGATAATGTTAATAATCACAAAAGAAATTGAGACTACACAATAACAATTATAATTTGGAAATTTTCACATAAAATTCAAAATACTGAAATAATTAAAATTTCAACCTCAAATACAATGAATAAGAAATTAATAATTTAATTACAAGTCAAAGTGGCAGTATGTACACCTTATAATAATGAATTGGTGCATAATTACAATAATGTCTCAATAGAATGGAAATTGAGATGGAATCCCCTACCTTACACTTATTTCTATTTAAACACTCTTTAACCTCATCTATAGTTGTATTAATCTTGGTACTAGCTTATAATAGGAACGTATTAATATTAATAATATCATATATATAAATTTTTAATATCTTATCACCTGTTTGTTTCTAATATGTCATTGTTTTCATTGTTTCAGGTGCTGATTATCAGGTTTTTCGAGCATGTTTTGACTAGTTATTTTTTATTCCCCTGTCATAATTAAAGATTTAATTTTATCATGAATTTATATAATTATTTAAATATTTTAAATATTCGTTATATATATATTTATTTTAATCCATAAAATTTTATTATATAAAATAAAATATGTTGTTTATGGAGATGGTAAGGCATACGTATGCATGAACGTTTTTTCTATTTTCTAATCATATTTAATTAATGAAATGTAAATTAAATATATATATATATATATTATAATTATAGTATCATGTTTATTTCAAATATATCATATAATTTTATTAAACACATCCCTAATCCATTCCATTGAAGTCATGAACGAATCACAATGCTTCATGAGGTTGTATTCCTCCACAGTCACGAACAACATTATCGTATTCATTAAAAATAGAGAGATTGAAGGTATGTGTTATATAATAATTTAAAATAATAAATAAATCATAAATAAATGAAATATTATATATATAAATTACATTTCTATCATGATAACATCCTTGGTAGGTGGTAATGAAAAAATTAACATCATTAGTTCATGAGGTGATTGTCTGTTATACACAAGAATGATGATTTCATAACCAATTTGATGGATGTATATTAATTTTTTAGTTTTTCAGCTAATGTAAAGACATATTATTATATTTTATATATTTTTTTATTATAAAAACATGTTATAAAATTAATTAATATAATGGGAGAATGCAATTATAGAAAATCACTTTTAAAAAACATTAACTTTTTTCAAGTATGCTCCTTAGGATTTCACTAATGCATATCTAAGTTAGATATTTTAATAATCTTGGGAAAATATTATTAGTGGAGGTTAGTTTGGGAGTGAATTATATAGTTCTTTCTAAACTTATGTGGTTTGAAAGTGTGACGTGGAGATGAGAGGGGGTGTCCTTTTATAAGTTGGGTGAGTGGAACTCTAGTAAATTTTGGATAAGTAGAATTGTAGCCACATTTTATCAATTTCATGTGCCTCCAATAATGGAAAAAACTAGATCCAATAAGTAATAAGGTCAAAATTTAGTAATTGAATTATATTAGTAAAAGTTTAATGGTCATTTCGATCCTTATGTTTAATGTATAATCCCTTAGTAAACTCGTTTTTTCTCGTAATCGATGTAATTAATTTGAAACTATTTTTACTAATAATATTGATAAAAATTTTATTTTTTATATTTTAAGTATTATAAATTATTATTATTATAAATAAAGAATCTAAAATTAAAACTTAATTTCATATAAGAGGTTAAATTTATTTTAAAATTAATCCAGAAGATGAGATGATAAAGTAGGTTTTTAATGTGAAAATGTTCAAAAGTTTACATTGATTTCATATATAAAAACAATAAAAAATTGAAATTTTTAGAGGATGGTGATTTCACCAGATGAGAGTTATCAAATTTGTAAGAAAAATAATGTATGTAAATTTTCATTGGTACCTGGCCTATGCATCTCTGCACTAGATTGCTAGTTGAATAACCATGTGAAGGTGGAGAGTTGTTCATGATACAGATGTTGTGGAGGGGTGTTCTCATGTAGTCATAGTCTAGGATGATTTCCTCAAAGAACATTGGGTCATATAATGTCAAAAATATGATGGTTTATTTAGGGGATCTACTTTAACCCTCAAGAAGGTATTATCAAAAATGAAAAAAAATTGAAGGCCTTTGATCCATTCTCGCAGTAGTTTTCACTATTCATCAAAAAATGACACTTTCTTGAAAAATATAAAATAAATCACCCTAAGATAATTTTCGCATTCCACTATAAAAATGATATATTTTATAAAATAAAATTTATAAAATTTTCAATATTTATTTTTAAAAAATTGTATCCATTAAAAGTATACATAATTGCTTATTTTAAAAATACTTCTTTTATAGGTAAAATCGGATTTGTTCTTCTCTTTTGCCTATAAAATTTAATGTATTAATTTAAAAAATATATTAAATATATATGATATTATTATAATAAACTAATTATAATTAATAATTTTTATTAACCTAAAAAACTATTCTAACATAATAATAGTTTTCTTCATAAATACATTTCCTTTAAATTTAATTAGTGATTTAATAATTTTTTATTAATTTATAAACAATGAATTCAACCAAATTCTTTCATAAGTTTGTTAATCCCAGTCATAACATACAATTAAATGGATAGTTTATACTGTTCATTTTAAATAATAATATAAATAGTATTTGGTAAAAATTAGTCTTGCGTATAAATAAATATATCTAAAAACTCATTCTTGTATGCAATGAAAGAAGAATTTAGTGTCACTTGAATTGAAAGATAAACCCAATGTATCATGTTTCATATTCTAAAAATGTTATTATTTTATAATTTTAGGGTCTAATAATATCCCCATATTTAATAAATTGTATCACTAAAATTTAATATTGATTTAAATTGGACTGGGTTTCATATTTTCAAATTACATTATTGAAAAACCCAGATTATAAAACTGTCTATAAAATATCCTATAAATAAGAGAGAATGGGAAGTAAAAAATGTTAAATGGAATAATCACAAAACTAGGGTGCTTATTTTGAGAACATACTTTGGAAATAAAATTATAGATATGGAATAGAAAACTAACACCCAAATTCTAATGGAGTGTGGTAGAGAACATTGAACGCAAGAAAGTGGGTGATCTAGAAAAGGTTAACGACCAAAAAACACAAAATAAATTTTTGTTAAAAGGGTTATTGATATCATAAAAAATTAGGTTAATAGGATGAAATTTTATTTCAATACCCTTTTACTTATTTTGATGAGCTATCATGCAAAGGTGTACATACTTGATTTTATTCCACTTCAAAGAACAATCTCATTATTTGGTTGTTCCCTAATCATTTCCCAGTTCATATCATGATCTATGAAACGAAAGTGGTTTTTTATATCATATGAACTAATAGACCAAAGGGTTTATATTATATTAAAAAGTGATTCCTTTTATCTCTATTTATCTTTTTAATAAAATGGTTAGCACATTCCCTTTTGTATACCTAAATATTTATATATCGAAGAAACACATTATTCTATAAAACCTTATCCAAATTTCATCTTAAATCATTTACTAAATAGTTATCCATATGACATTTTACAATGATTAAGATCCAAAATATTTAAAATAAGGTTATTGAATTTATAAAGTGAACATACCATTATTCTGTCAAATATTTTAGGTTCCTATTTATCATCACATACCAAACATTTTATTTTCATCATTATGTAATTTCATGAAACATGGTAATAGATCTAATTACCATTTAAACTTATTTAAAACATGAATTAATACTTCAAAAATAAAAAATATATTATTGGATATATTAATTAAATTCCATAATGTTGTAAACTCTATCAGTGACATCATTAATCACATTCTCAATAAATAAATAATTAGTTCAAAGGTAGTTAGAAATTATCCAATTTACCTTATCCAAATAAATAATATATTTTTCATAACAACATTATCTCAACATCATGGACATATTGTGGTTTATCTTTTCCCCCAATCATTTGTTTTACGTGATTATTAAGTTGCTACTGAATAATTTCTATTTTTCATTAGTATTATACAATATATGATATAAAATTAATAATGAAATAGTACTTCATTACAATCATTATATATTTCAAAATTATTAATATGATTATATAATTAATAAAATATATTTATAAAATATTCCAAGGATCAAAAAACCTATTTACTTTATTGATTTCACTTCTATAATTTAATAATCATAATCCTGACCTCGATCCATTATATTTTTTATTATATATTCCCTTGACACTCGAGAAATTCATATAAAAATTTCTCTATGTCATTATAGGTGAAACACTTAATATAAGTGTTTTATATCTTCATATTATTTATTTTTCCTAGTGACTATTTTATACATAATTATTTGAGACCCCCAATCCCTTCAATAATTTCATAGGGTGATTCTCTCCATACTTATCACATTTGTAAAAATCATTCTCTTGGTTCTTCCATATGTCCGTTAATTTCTATGAAGTTCTCTTAATATCATTCTCTCCGATGAATCCAAAACACTTGGAGTATGATTTCTCTATCTTGATAGGACATAAAACTATATCATTATGTGTATAAAATGTTTGTGAGACCAGTGACCTTTAGGGACTTGGATTAACACCATCGATGAAATTCACAATATTTCATTCGGTGTAATGTATGTAATCTGTATCATACCAAGATAACCTCGAAATGTTATCTTAATAATCTACCACAATTTCTTCCTCCTTTTTTAATTAATATAAATAAAATTCTATTCTTATGAGTTTTTCCCCATGAGGTAAATATTTTTAAAATAATGGCTCCTTCAATGCTTTATTTTCAATGTGTTTATTTCTTTATCCCTCATTAGTATTCTGGATTAATAACCACCATTGGTCACCATCTCCATTGAGATAAAACACAACAAGTATAATCTTTTCGTTTTCAGAAAATCTAAATTTCATAAATATCATACCCAAAAAAATAATCCAATTCAATTCTACCATTAAATTAGTAATCCCACTAAATAAATGGGTTCTCTTTCACATAAAGGGATCCAGCATCAAAGAACCACATTTTGGATTAGGTTACTCCATCTGTGAAAGGGAATTTTCATAACATGATCAATATGTACTAATATTTCCATAACATTACATATTAAAATACTATCTCTATAAAATTTCTTAGCAAGGAAACTTATACATTTTTAATTATTATTAATACCTTTCTTCTATCCAGGTTTCATATCTAAACAATTTCATATAATTTATTATCTAATCAAAATATAAAAATTTTATAAATATAAAATTTCATAACACATAACATAAATTGAAACCCTAAATCATATCTAATCTCAAAATCATAATCATGGTTTCTTCGGGGGTAAAAGTATCTTAAAATCCTTAATAATGGTTTTTAAGGAAAATTTAAATCATCTTAATCATATTATTTAGGGCCTTTAAACCAAGTTTCTAGTACATAACATTTTCATATATCATGTTTCCCCCAATTCAAGAACAATGTTTTTTTTTCAGATTTAATACCCCTATGAACATTTGTTCAAGAATAACATCCACTTGAATTATACATATGGGGATATAGTACTATAGTAGCCCAAATAATATTTAAATAAACAAAACATTAGTTATTCCATACTTAACCTCATAATCTATCATAGGGTAATGTTTTCAAATCTATGTTTTCCTAAAACTAGTTTCCAAAGATTCTACTGAACATACTCTGATACTAACTACAATAACCCCAACCCCAGCAGCCCGAATCCATTTCCTTAATTTTATTATCTGGGAATGGATACAAGGTTTAAATCACAATGGGAGAAATAGATTAACAGTTTTCGAAAACCATATTACATGCACGATACCCATAATAAACTATAAAATTAAAATAGTGAATAAAATAATTGAACGCTCAATATCCATGAAACACATTCCAATAAATCATCTTTATATCTTGTGGAAATGAAAATTATATATGTGTGTGACCTCTAATGATCATTAAGGGTTTTTTAAAATATAATACTTGTTGAATTAATAATCACAATCAATATATAATGATAGATAACTGAACACACATTCCACATAAATATCGTGATATTTCATAATCAATATGGAAAGGCAAATAAAAAACATGTTATTTAATCAATCAACTGAGAATTAAATGAATCCATAGATAATTTCAAAAAAACAATACAGGGAATAATAATAATAATAACTGAATTCTCAATAAAGTAACTTTATAAATATCTGATACCATGTTTCCTAAGTACCTAGATTCTTTATCTTCAAGAGAATTCACAAGAAGGTTCAAAACATAATGGGAAAACCCCATATAATTTTTCCAATATATTCTTCACATGATACTAAAAATGCATCATGGGGCTTACATTAAATGTTTGATGGCCCATTTCATACCAGTCAAATGAATTCATCATATATCTAATAATAAATTTAATTCATAAAATATATTCCTTATCAAATATGTGTATTGTGTAAAGGATATGAATTTATCAATATTTCCCAAAGTAAACAATATCTATTAGTGTGAACACGATATTAAAAAATAGTTTAAAGATGTGACATACTCGGCCCAACTACCATTTAAAGGGTGCCCAGAGCCTAGTGGTCCACATGGCCTCAAGAGAATCTCCCCAAACTCTAGATGTTTCTGGCCATGAACCAGGACCTATGGGGTGCCCATTGGGATACTATGCCCTCATTATGCAAGTGTAGCATTGTGGATGGGAGTAAACATAAGTAAATAGAAGAAGAAGTATCTGTAAATAGAAGAAAAAATGGAAAATAGAGATTATAGTAATAATAACTAAAACAACTAGAATAAAATTTATCAATTGATGATATTTCATGTACTATAAATCTAGAAAACATGGATACAAATAACTGGAATGACACGTTCCACAAACCACAAAGGAAAAAAATACTATCCCATGCATCCTGAGTTCCAACTCAGTCCATTTCTATCATGATCTATACTAAATAGCAAGAAATCATGTGTTTGACATTGTATGCTTCCCTTTTTCAACACCAGAAACCAGGTAATCTGCCCTTGGTAAGAAACGGTTCTTGAAGAGTGTGTGAGAAAACTCCTAGTGGGCCACTACCAATGGTGTCTTTAACTTTTGGAACATGTAATGGAAATGTAATAGTGTAAAGAAATGAATATATAATGTAAAGTAGTATAATGTAAATAAATTACCAACTAACTACTTTTGCCATTGGTTGGTGTCTAAACATAACATTTCCATTTATTTAATCAATTACAAGATTATATTAATAGGTCACGTGAGGCATGCCCAGCACTGACATAGTCTTGTGGTGGTGTAAATAGTGAAATTTCCAAGGTAATGAACAAGGTAACGTATACCTCACGGGTCTCCAAATTCGTAATTTCTATAGGTTGGCATGGGGTAAGAGTGTAATCCAAGGAGCATAATCTAATGCATTCGACAATAACGGGCCTATCGAATCCAAGGTGATCGTCCAAGGTAAGATGGTGATAAGCAGATATAAGGCCCTATTGGCTATAACCATGGCACCTACTTATCAATATTGGATCCAAGGAGTGTGTCCAAGTCATCCTGTAATTATATCTAGGGATTATATGTTGTCATATCGGGCATCCAAGAGAAAAAAATGATTGGGATATAGGTGGTTCTAAACCTAAGAAAGCCATATCCTTGAATCAGAGTGGGGTTCCCGAGTGCCCATGGCATTCCCCGATCGGAATATATGGTGTGTTATAGTAATTACATTCCTATTTGATTATTAAGTCATGTAATATTTCATTCCACTCAAGCCTTGAATTTAATTAGTGTGATAAGGTCAAGTAGCATGCAACCTTTTTATCAATTTATTTGGTTCAATCCTTTTATTTCATTAGTATTACAAGGCCAACCAGCATGCAACCATTCTTTTAATCCATCTATGTTATATTCCATAATTTAAGGTTCTTTCCACTACCTTCAAATAATTTTCTAAGGCGTTCTATGGATATTCAACCAATTAATCATTAATATATAACTATCAAATTGACGCACTTACCTTTGGTAGGTCAAGTGATACACATAAATGGTGATTTCCATTATGAAATCCACAATATAAATCAATCCAATTAATATAGATATTTTTACCCTTAGAAATGTCAAGACAAGGGACACTCGAATGGTGGGTCATATGTGTCAAAACACTAAAAAACCAATTATGGAATAACCTTAGACATGGAAGAGATGGATTTGTGGTCATAACCATAGAATGTTAATCACATATATGGAATGATCATATCTATATAGTTTTAATGATTATTAGAATGGAATATAAATTCTATAAACAACACCAGATGAAATTGGTGGTCCCCACATGACAAATACAAAATCATTGAACATTAGGTATGAGTTATATACCACTGACCATAGGGTTGTACAACTATCCTCCTCTAGTGTTGGCCCTTGGTTTGGCTCATATTAGGGTAAATCTAACAAAAAGATGAAAATTTTAATACCATAATATCTCGATCGAGAGAAAAAGAGAAGGATAAAGGAATAAGAACACTCAAGTAGATACCATTCCACATCCAACATGACGAATGGATTCTCGGTCTATTTTTAGATGAAGGAGATCTCTTTATTCCAAGGATAGATATTCCAAAATCCCCAATTTGAGATATAAATAGATTAATCCCTTATAGTCAGGGATTATGGAAGAAGGAGCAAGCATAATTAGATCCTTAATGGAAAAAATGGAATTTTACACAAAATTTAGCATGTTCATTGTTTTTACACATGTTTTGAAAAACCGTTCGTAATCCATATACAGTTCCATTCCGCAGGCAACGCAGTAGGACAGAAACCTCATATTGTAGAAAGAGTTTTGAATCAAGGAGCCATTTCAGCACATTGGGCCAGGAGATATCATTTCTAGTTTAGCTCGAGTTGAATTGACCTTCCAGAGAGCCATATATACTCAATTGGAAGTGGAATGGGGGATCTCACATGGTTATCCCACACATGGTTTGGCCGCACAACCATGCACCAAACAGTGCGAGGTGGATCTGTCTGAAAAAACACAATCCTCATGATTTTTAAAACCATGTCGAATTATGTCCTGATTTACTCTAAATCGTGTGCCTAGACTATTTTTTCTAAAAATATGGGTTTTGGGCTCTGAACATTCCATGGACACCCTTTATTATTTTCTAACACCTTAGGCATCTATATTAGCTCCAAAGTAACAATTTAGACTAAAATTTAAAGGATCCAAAACTGAGTGAGAAAACAAGTTCATACAATGGTCCCAATTCAAAAAATCATCCTCGAGTTCACCTTCGAATGGTGGAAAAAAATTTACCGATAAAAACTCTTGACAATGGGAATGTAAGTCAGCCTCCCTCTCCCAAACCTAATCCTATACTCAGCAGTGCTACAATATCACCCATACTAGAGGGACAGACAGGCCTTGGAGAGCCTTTGTGCTCCGATAAACGATGTGTACTGGATACCCCACAAAGGTAGAATCAGCATCATAATCAACTTCCTCTCGATAAAAAGTATGAGATGAGTGGGCATGCTGATGGAAAATTTGTGAGATGTGAAAGATTTTATTAAAGGAATGGTGACTCTAAGGTAGTATAAATTGATATGCTATATTCATGACTCTCTCTAAGATCTCAAACAGCCCTATGTAAGAAGCTGGTAGCTTTCCATTCTTCTATAACCATAAATTACCTATAGATGGAGATACCCAAAGAAAAATATTATCCCTTATCTCAAAATAAAGATTTCCTTGATGAAAAATGGAATATAATTTTTGTCTAGACTAAGTAGAAGTCATACGCTTTATGATTAGATGAACTTGCTCTGAAGTCTCCTGAACAAGACGAAGACATAGTAGGGCTGCCTCACCTACCTCCAACCAGCACAGGGGTGAACGGAATGTCCTACCATAAAAGGAATCAAAATGATACGTATGAATTTTCACCTAAAATCAATAATTATAAGAGAACTCGATGTGATGGATATGCTTCTCCTGAGAACTATCGAAATCTAGGACACATGCTCAGAGCATATCCTTTAGAAACAATATTGTACTTCATGATTGTCCATCATTATGAGGGTGAAAATTTGATCATAGAAGCACATGTGTTTCTATATCATTCTATAAACCATATTAGAACTGTGCTATTAAACCAGCACCCCTATCTGATATGATAGAACGTGGAACCTCGTGTAGTCGTATGATCTCATGGACATACAATCATCCCAATTCATCAACTGAGAATATATCCTGAATAGGAAGGAAGTGGGATGATTTTGTTAGTAGGTAAATGATTACCTAGATAGTATTGATACCCCTTATTGACCTAGATAATCCTACTACTAAATCCATAGAAATGTCTTACCATTTCCATATCAGGATTGGAAGAGGCTGTAATAAACCACCAGTTCTCTTGGGCTCTACCTTCACCTGCTGACAGGTGGAACACCTATTGATAAAGCCTACTATCTGAAATTTCATCCCATACCACCAATATTGGCCTCACATATCTTGTTACATATTTGATATTTCTTGATGAACTCTCCACTGAGAAGCATGGGACTCATTCATCAACTCCTCTCTCATATCTGTAGGAACCGAGAAACATCCACATAGATGAAAGATGATGTCTCTAACCATAGATCATTCCGGAGGCGGGTTCTCCCATGATATACTCTCATGGAGAACCAATAATTGAGTATCTTAATGTTTCCTACTCATTACCTTCTTAGGAAGGGAAGAGGTAATTGTCAAGGTTGAGAGGTAAGGCTTATCATGAATATCATGAAATGACATATAAAGCTCATAAAAGAGGGCCATTAACTTCCACCCATCACTAGATTCTCATAAAACATGTTCTTCATTTTCTAACTCATTTCTTATACAACCACATTGCCTTTCTCTGGCATATATACAATCTCAAAATCAAAGTATTGTAGATAATTGACCCATATTAGCTATCTTGGGTTCATGTCACATAGAGAAAAGATATATTTGAGGTTCTTTTGATCCGTGTACAACTAAAAGACGTCACCCAAAAGATAGTGTCTCCAACAATGTATGGAATGGATAACAACTGCTATCTGAAGGTCAGCTATTGGGTAATTTCTATCATGATTCCAGGATTGTTGAGATCCCTATGCAATGACTTTGTCTTCCTGCATCAACACTATTCCTAGCACAATGCCTGATACATCACAGAAGATGGTATAATCTATACCTGGCTCGTGAAGAATTAAAAAAAGTGTCGATACAAACATCCCTTTTATCCCGTAAAAGGATTTATCATATTCTATTAACCATGTGAACTTGACACCCTTATTTGTAATATCAATAAGAGGTGATGAAAGATGTGAGAGTTCTTGTGCAAAATGCCTGTAATATCCGACCATCCCCAAGAAAATCTGTATACCAAACACATTATTGGGAACATACCAGGAAACTAAAGCACTAACCCTTTTAGGGTCAATAGATACTCCTTATTCTGAGATAATATAACCCAATAAGTGTACTTTTCTATCCAGAAGTGTCACTTTTAAATCACTGCAATAATATTTTTCTCTCTTAGTGTACTACGAATGATCTCAAGATGTTTGGAATAGTCACTACGGGTACGAGAATACAAAATGATTAAATCCACAAATGCCATGACAAAATATTCCAAATAGGGGTGGAAAACCCTATTCATCAAATCAAGGAAAATATTAGGAGTGTTTTTATTACCGAATAGAATAACAAGGTACTCATACAGACCATACCTTCAATTGAAAGTTGTACGGGTTATGTCTGATGGTCTGACCCACACCTGATGATAACTTGATCATAGACCAATCTTAGAGATGACCCTTTATACTTGGAGATGGTCAAATAGATCACCTATTTGAGGATGTGGTTATTGGTTCTTGATCATAAGCCGGTTAAACATTCTATAATCCATGAAAAGACATAATTTTTCATCCGCCTTATTTGAGAAAAACACAAGTGAACCCCAAGAGGATGTATTGGGCCATATAAAACCTTTGTACTCTAAATCCTCTAACTACCTCTTGAGCTCATGAATCTCTATAGGTGTCATCCTGTAAAGAGGAATGGACACTGGATCTACTCTTGAAATAAGCTCAATTATGAACTCCACCTCTTTCTCTAGAGGTATGCTGGAAAAATCATCAAGAAATACATCCTTGAAATGATCCACTAATGGAGGGAAATCATATTGATGTAAACTCTAATCCTCTATAAAGAGATTTTAAATTTGGTAGGTCACTCCGCGTAGGCCATGATCATTTGGTCAAACTCTACCATCCTGGACATCCAACTCACCATTATTTAGATAATTGCTTCAATATGGTGATGTAAAAGATACTCTAAAATGATAGTATTATACAAAAGCATGATAAAGATCCAACTAGTCCATTCATAGAGTGACATTGAAGCCCATTATCTTGAGAAAAAATAGGTTCTATAAGATAGGGTAATCTCCTACCTCAAGGGGACAGTCCGTAAACTGGCGTATGACCTCTGTTCGTACCCCTAACAACGTATCTAGGGTCATTACACCATAGTGATATTGTATCTAATTTATAAGACTTTCCAAGATATATACAAAGATAAACAAGTTCAACCCACCTATATCAAATAAAGAGGATACTATAGAAGAGGCTACTAAAATTATACCTCATTATATAGATGGTCATGGAGCCTAATCCTCAGGCATTGGCTGAAATGCATGAAACTGACCTAATCCATGGCCTTGTGAAATAGATGGACTACCATGATCATAACTACTCAATTGGTGATACTCTTTATCAAGGGTATGGATACCACAATCATGACCTCGTCCTCATCCAGACTTGTTGGTGCTTTAACAACTCTCCTCATGACAAGGCACAAAAAAACTCACTCTTGAAGGTGTTTCTGGTGTAGATCCTTTTCTACTAAAATATGCTGGAAAGGTCTTATAGAAATGATGAAGATTCCCAATATTCCCACAATATTGGAACTCCATTGGTTAGATATCACACTGATGCTTTTACTTCCCCAGTCATCCACTTTAATGACACACCAAAGAGCTATCAAAACGAGTACTCTGGTTGTCACTACCATGATGAGAAACATCCGGAGAAAACTTCATTCCACTAGTAGAACTAATTTCCTAATGCAACAGTAGTCCTCTATTCCTGGTACTAATTTCAACCCTCAGGTTATACTCTATAATAAGTGCATAATTGACTATTTTCAAAAAAACAGGTAGGAAAAATACAGTGACCTACATATGGATGGAATACTGCATCTCATCCTCGAAATTTCCATCACATGAATGCTCATCATAGACTAGGAGTGGTGAAAACATAGTAATATTGTGAAACACAATGAATATTCCATATTTTACATTGAACCCTACTCAAGATTCATCAACTCCCTTCTCTATAAGCTCTCATCATCTAGAGAAAGAATTGATCATAGAAGGATATCTAGAAATCAGCCCCTAACATGCCCTAATGACTACCATCCAGCGTAATCACATCCCACAAATGCTTGTATAAGTCCTAAAGATTTTATATGAAAATCTTAACCCTTTTCTCTTGGGGTATATCCAAATGCCCAATGATAGATAAGGTGGCTTATAGCCTAGACTAGGAAGCATGTAGACCGACCTCCCCTGAAAATCCGAGAGGATGTTACTAGTAGGACTCATGAGTCAGATCATCCATTGTGGGTGGAATATATTTAGAAACATGCATGGACTGCATCAGATATAGGAAAATATCATGAACTTGGGCATCGGTTCCCAAATCAGGTATAACAAGCGATGGACCAAGGGGAACACCTGGAGGTAAGACTGGTATCTTAGCTCCCACCATGCCTGAAGTATGATTGTCACCCCCTTTCTGGAGAACGATACATGGACATCGTGGTGGAATTGTTCTACAAATTCCATGAACACACCTCATAACAAGAATAGAATCATAATATAGCATCACTAGTGGACGATGAACATAGGGAAACCCACTACCCAAGAAATACTACCCCAAACTACCTACTTAGGTGGCCATGCATCAGAAAGTCCTCAAGTATAAGATTACTATCACTTTGAGGTTAATTTCTAAGATCACTCTATTACCTTTAATAAACATATCCAGGTGGGATAAGTATGTGCGACCAATTCATTTTAGATTTTTTGATTCCCTTTATAATGGATAGCCATTCCCAATGAATCATTTCACATAAACCTATCACTAGAAATGACACAAATTTATTTATATCATAATTCCTCGACTCGATAAATTACTCATTTCATCCCATGGGGAGACACACAACTCATAAATTGATATAGGCAATCACTCAGTCTCAACAAAAACTAATACATGTATAAGAAAACTATCACAGCATCACTCAACAATCACAAGCATATCAAGCAATTAAAAGTAGTGAAATGAACCTATATGTCATGGAAATATTCATGACATTTGACTTATATGTGCCTATAATGATGCATGATGAAATTATCCTTCCCCTCATATCATCAATCTATGGAGGAAATAAATCCCCAATCTGTGTAATAATAAACAAAAACACACATAAAGTGTGTCACCCAATGGTGAAATAATATCAAATGTAATAGAAAAAACATAACAATAATTATATTTTGTGTAACATGGATTTTACCCCGAACATGGGTTTGTGATTCCCAAGAACAACTTAAAACCATGTCCCAAGCATTCCTAGTATCCAATCTATTTTCTCCAAATAGTATGGAAAGAAAAGAAAACACCTATGATACTACATTGTGATTTCTCAGACTTGGATTCCACATAAAAGATACCCCAATCTCTATGGGTCACATGGACTCAAGCACATCTTCACAAACTGTAGAGGATGTCGACCAGCAGATAGTCCCTAGGGTGTGTCTGTAGGGATACTATTCCCTCATTACCAAAGCATAGCACAGTGGGTGAGAGTATATATAGTTAAATAGTGGAATCAGTATATGTAAACAGATAGCACAATGGAAAATATATACAACAATAATAATAAATGAAAAAACTGGAATAGCATTTAGAATCTGGTGATATTTCGTGTACTAGAAAGTTGGAAAATGTGGATACAAACAATAGGAAAAATATGTTCCAAAAAGAATAAATAAAATCAAAGATTGTCCTTGTAATCTCATGATCCAACTTAGTCCACTGTTATCATGATCAATACTAAACAACAAGCAATCATGTGTTTGAAGTTGTATGCTTCCCTTTTTCTACACCGGCAACCATGTAATCTACCCTGGGTACCAAAATGATGCTCGAAGAGGGTGTGAGATAAATATCATTGGGCCACCACCAATGGTATCTATTACACCCGGCCCGTTTAATTGAAATTTAATAGTGTGTATGCATTCATATATAAATTAAAGTAGTACAATGTAACAAAATACCCAAGTACCTAATTCAACCCTAAGAAGGTTTCTGAACGTAACTAGTCCATCTATTTAATCAATTACTGGTTTATATTAATAGGTCACGCAAGTCAGGTCCAACACTAACATAGTTTCATTATGGTGTAAATAGTGAATGTTCCAAGGTATTGACCAAGGAAACATAGACCTCAAGGGTCTCCAAATTAGTAGTAAGTGTAGTCTAGCATGGGGTAAGAGTGTAATCTAAGGATTGTATTCCAAGGAATTCCACAATAAGGTCCCTACCAAATCCAAGGTGATCGTCCAAGGAAAGAGTGGCCCAAGAATAGAGGGGGCCCTATGGGCTATAACCATGGAAGGTACATGTCAATGAAGGATCCATGGAGTGTACCCAATAGATATTATAAGGAAATGGAGGGATCATATGATGTCATATAGGGAATAAAAGAATAGAAAAAGATTGATATATAGATGGTCCTCAACCTAAGAAAGCTGTATCCATGAATCGGAGTGGGGTTCCTGAGTGTTCATGGCATTCCCTGATTGGAATCCAAGGAAATTCCAAGTCAGTCCATTCTTATTTGATTATGAATTCATGTAATATTTGATTTGGTTTAATCCTTTCATTTCATTAGTGTGATAAGGTCAAGTAGCATGCAACCTTTTTGTCAAATGATTTTGTTCAAGACATTCCATTCATTAATTCGAAAATGCCAAGTAGCATGAAACCATTCATTTAATCCATCAATATCATATTCCATAATTTAAGGTTCATTCTGCTACCTTCCATTAATATGGTAAGGGGTGCCACAGATATTAAATCAATTAATCATTCACATTTAACTATCAAATTGAAGAACTTGACTTAGGCGTGTTACGTGATACACATACATGGTACTTTACATTATACAATTCAGAATATAAATCAACACAACTAATATAGAAATGATTACCCTTAGAATGATCATTCCAAGTCACACTCGAATGGTGGCTCAAATGTGTCAAACTACTAAAAACCCAATTATAGAATAACCTTCAACTTGTAATAGAAGTAGTTGTAGTCATAACCACCAATAATTAATCAAATATAATGAATGATAATATCTATATGGTTCTAATTATTATATTCATGGAATATAAATTTTATAAATGACCCCGATGAAATCAGTGGGCCCCACATGACATATCCAAATTCAATGAACTTTAGGGTTGAGTTATATACCACCCACCATAGGGTTGTATGACTCTCAACATATGGTATTGTACCTTGATTTGGCGTGGATCAGAGTAGATCTAAGAAATGGAAAAAATGCTCATAACCTGATATCTCAGTTGAGAGAAAAAGAAATGGAGAAGGGCTCAAGAGGACTCGAGTACTTATATAATGACCCATACTTTACATACATTGTAAATAATTCAAAATTTAAGCATACTTATTACAACATATAACAAAACCATGAAAGGACCGTATATGTATAGTGTCTTTAGAAACTGGGAAACATAAACAACTGGTTCATAAAGAATCTACATTGTCTCCCATTTATTTCATAGTATCTGGAGTTCCTTTTGGCATATCCTACTTCATAACCTTCTTCCTGGCCTGGGGAAAGAAAACATAAAAAAGGGTGAGCTCAAATGCTCAGTAAGGGTAAACAAAAGACATTTCATTCACATCATATTCATAAGAACATAACATTTTGGAAATCTTAACCTGCAAAAGAAATCAAAATTTCATATCATGGGATAAATAATAGTACTGAAATGTAATCCCAATATTCATAACATAAAAAATGAAACTTTTTGTCACACACACATAATCATAGAAAATAATTTCTTATTATTCAAGACTCATTTCCACGACTATCTTAGCGGACAAAGTCCATTTCTGAACCGAGTTCACTCCTCGTTTCAGTCCTGTTTCACTAAACCGGTTTAACCTGCCGTTCCAGCCATGTCAATCTCATGAGATATAAATCATTACCCAATGAATTTGAGGTAGATATTGGTCCCACCCATATCATAATGATACCATTATTATGTGTGCCAGAAAATCATAAATCATACATCATTGCATAACCCATGTAATAAAAATGGGATTCTTAAACATCATGACATCATAAAACAATTCATATAAGATAATGGAATTCATAAAAATAATTCCATCACAACATAATCAAATCAATGTAATAATAGGGATAGAAACATAACCCTATATTATCTTAGATGGAAAATAATTTTGATAAAACACTTGAACTCCATTCTTGAGGAAAATATCATTTCTAATACAAAAACATTTTCCTTTCTTAACATATCATACAATTTTAAACTAAAATAATATGATTAAAAATAAACATGAAAACTTGTAAAGGAATTTTCTTGGAAATAATGTTTTAAAAATCCATTCATGCCATATAAGTTAAAAAAAACATTCTTCCCGTACTTTTGTTGGGAAAGTCCAAAAGTACCTCGGACGAAAAACAACAAAAGATTCCTTTCATATCTTTTACTAAAAACTCACCAAACGGTAAAAGTTGATTTAAAAAATTGTATGTTGATGGAAATAACATTACATATTGATGAAACATGTATGTGGATGATAAAATACACCCCAGTAAATACCAAAGTATAAACAATCTCGGATAAAATTGAGATTGTGATATTTTCCCTTACCTTGGGTCCGATTTTCTTCGAAAGTGTCTGAACCTCCTGTATAATGATTTAAATAATTTCATTGACATATTCTAGAATCATAAATATTTTTATGATATCATATATGGTCATATTCTTTGCTTATTATTAGTAGTATTTCATTGTTACTTGTTATTTGGGTGTTTATTTCTTTTTGTTCTTATGTGTGTTTTGTCGAATAAATTGTTATTATTCTTTTTAGGTTATAGATACCTCATTTCCAGAATGGTATTAGTGTAATACATATCATATTTATTCACTAAATTAATTTATGAAATCATTATGCAATGATAATCATGTAGAATGAGTTGCATCACATCGTGGAGACGGTATTCTGTACGTACGCACGAGCGATGATATCATTCCCATGATCGTGGAATTGTATTGGAGTGTATGTATACTATTTCAGAATCAATATCGAATTACAATAATCATATATATTTATTATTTACACCATTATACCTATCCAAGTAAGTTGGTGGTTGAAAATAGATTACACCACGACGTGGAGACGGTATTTTGTACGTACGCACGTGCGGTGATTTCATTTTCCGGAGGATGGATAGATGGTGAAATAGGGTTGTTTCATACATATAATAACATACCATTATATTAGTGATACTGATGTTATTACTTCATAGTGAAACAACTAAATAATAAGAGGTGGAAGAAGAAGTAAAGATGAAAGAATCGGTAACAGACATTACCTCTTATTTGAAGCACCTCATTGAGACCTCCTCTTAGGGTACCAAAATTGGTCTTTGAAGAAGACCAGGACCTGTATCATGTTTCTAGGGAAGTGTATAAGTGAATTTTTCAGGGTTTGGACGAGCTTTAAGGCTCAAAGTGGTGTGAGGAAGAGAGGGAGGAGGTGTCCTTTTATAAGGGAGGAGAGGGGCACCTTTGGAAAAACTAAAAATATTATTTTATTATAATGTCATATTCGGTTTTTAATAGCTACAAATTGATTTATTTCGATGATAAGGTGGGGATGGGTCGAAATAATCTCATAAAATAGAATTTAGACACGTTTAGGTATCTATTTTAACCTTATCATTTAGATTTTACTTTAAGTTAAATAATTTTACTTTTACCGTGTCTTCTTGTTTTCTTAAACTATAAGGTTAATAAAGTTACTATAACAAGTAAAAAGAACCCCAAGTTGTTTATTTTTAATATATATAACCTTATCTAAGTCATTTGGCCAAAAATTAGATTTTTTGGAATAAGATAACAATTAATAATATAATATTTGTTTTAAAACAATTTTATGTCAATTTTGAAACTATTTGGTAATTGATTTTTGTGAAAATCATAATAGAAAGATTAGTCGAAAAAAGTTAATTAAATCAGTACTAATATGTCATAGTAACATATAAAATTATCGTAATTAATAAAAAGACTCAAATTACATTTATTGGGGTCCTTATAACATCAATTATGTCAATATTTCATTAATAACATAATTACTGCATCATCATTATGTCATAAATAAAATAAATTATATTAAGTCTAAAAATTATAAATAAAATACCATTATTTAGGAAATACTTTTAGATTTATAATGAATATTTATAGTTGAATTTATCATACGTATAACCCTATATTAAAAATGATTTAGTTATTAAACTTTGATTTTAACTATTTTAACCATTCTTTAAATAAATTAATAATAAATGTCCTAATCTAATCCAAGTGGTCCTAAATGGACATATTTTATTCCTAAGGTAGTTTTTGGTCTAATTACACTTATCCAATAGAATTAGGACATGTGTTAGGGTAATAATAATAACATTTTTAACCATAATTTCCCTATTTACTTTTAACCGTGGTAAAAAAAAGTAAAAAGTTACTATTCACCAAAAATTATTTTCAACTCATTGAACCACATTTTAGTCCTTGATATTAACCGTATTTCTCGAATTTTCGAAATTCCACTCACAGAAGTGGTAAAATTAAGTTTTATGTAAATTTTCAAATTCTCCTAGGAGGTGGGTAAAAGATGGTGAAAAGTTCAATAAATGTTTTATATATCTAAAATTATTATAAAATGACTCCAATGAATTGAATTGAACTTATATAGGTATTATGTATCAATTTTGACCGAAAATAAATTTAAATAAAATATATAATTATTTAAATAAATATTCGGTTTTTAAATAGTAAACCAGTGTTTTCATTATTCATCAAAAATTGAAAGTTTTCAGAAAAATACCAAAATTTAACCCTAGGCTAATTTCGATATTTCAAATCCGAAAAATGAAGTCCATTTTGAAAAATAAAATTTACAAAATTTCAAAAAGTGGGTATTACTATTCATAACAGCTAGTTTTAATAATATTTTAATAGCATATCGTTTTTTAGTGAAACTCAGTACTGCGTACGACGCAAGCTATCGAGGAGGGTCCTGATTGCATGTAAAGAAAGCCAAGCTAGTGTTGTGTGTAGTGAAATATTCCCTTGATGATTTATATAACAAAAAAACAAAATATTTCTCTTAAAAGTCTCCTGTGTTACAACTTACCATTCCCCATCCAACATAATGAATGGAAGCCTGATTTGTTTTCAGATGAAGAAGATATCTTAATTCTAAGGTTATATGTTCAAAAAGTCCCAAATTGAGAGATAAATAGGTTAAAGCTGTATAACCTCAGATTATGGAAGAAAGAAGGAGCTTAATTAGATCATTAAGCTCAGAATTAGAATTTTACCCAAAATTTATCCTGTGCATAGTTTGTCTACATAGTTTGACAAATAGTGTTCAAACCATGTATGGGTACCTAGGAAAAAGGGGTTCTCACATGACTAGGTCGCATGGTAGTGCACCAACCATACAAGGTGGCTATGTCTGAAAAAACACAATCCGCACAGCTTTCCAAACCGTGTGGAATTCTAGGTTGATTTACTCTAAATTGTGTGTGATGGCTATATTTCCAAAAATCAAGTGTTTCAGGCTCCAAAAATTCCCCAAACACCCCTAAGACCATTTCTAGCCCCTTAGACATCCATATTAGGTCCAAAGTAAAGATTTAGACTATAATTTAAAGGATTCACACCTGATTGAAAAAATGGGTTCTTACAAAAGACTATGAAATAATCATATAAATTACACAAAAATATGGTTATTTCTAATAAATATGTTTTACAACGAAAAATTAATATTGTAAAGTTATTTTTTCAATAGATTTCTTAAAATCAACAATAGAAAGTGAGATTTAACAATAAATTTTACCATTTGGTAATTTTAATGTCAACCCACTTGGGTAAGATAATTAAAATTGAATATTTAAATACAATTAATAATAAATTATTGAAGATATTAAATGTCAACTAGGAATTATAAACACCTCTTACAAGTGAATTGGTTCAAAATGACAATTAAGTCTCAATGGAATTTAAATTGAGATGAAATCCCTTACATTGCACTTCCTTTTGGTTTAATTCCCATTAACCACTTATATAATGGTTATAATATTTTTACTACCTTATAAAGGAACCATATATATATATTTATAATATAATATAAAATCCTTTCATAACATCTTATCAGATTCTTGATAATTATCGGTCCTTATTTTCATTTCTTTGGGTGTTAATTCAATGTTTTTTGTGTATGTTTTCACTTATTATTTGTTATAAAACATATATAATGATATAATAATATAAATAAATTAAATTATGATATACATATATATATATTATATTTATTTTATACTTATTTTTAGTAATCTATAAAATTTGGTGATATGAAATGGAATACACAATTCATCGAGAAGGGAGGTCGTGCGAACGGATGAACATTGTTTCCATTTTATTTTTATTTTTATAGAATGAAAAATAAATGGTATAGATATATATTATAATTATATTATGATCATTATTCCATATATATAACATTTTTTATTAAACTCACTCTGAATACATTGCATGTAATGCGTGAATGAATCACATCGCTTCATGAGGCATTAGTCTTTCGTACACACGAATGGTGTTATCATATTCCAAAAAAATATAAAGCATAAATTTATTAATTATATAATAATTAAAAAATCATAAAAAATAATAAATATAATTTATAAATTTCATGTCAGTCAATATTCAAAACTGTGATAGGTCGAAATGGAAAAATGAATGACATAGGTTAATGAGGAGATAGTTCGTAGTACACACGAAAGATGATTTTTTAACCAATTTTATGATGTCTGTTAATGTTTGGTTCATAAACATAATATAACAGAATACCAATATTATAAATGTTATATTTATTATTATATAAGAATGATATTAAAAACTGAAGTATGTGGAGAAGGAAATGAAATTATAACACATATAGAAAAACCTTAAACCTTCTTCAGGTATCCTTATTAGCTTTCCACTAATCAGTTCCTTAGATGGATTTATTCAGAATATATGTCTTCTAACATTAGGGTATATAATTTGGGAAGTTAGTTGGTATTTCCCTATATGAAGTTAACCGATTTTAAGGTAATAATTTGGGATGAGATAGGGTGTCCTTTTATCAGGTGGGTGAGTGACAGTCATGTAATTTTTGAAAAAGGAGAATTCTAATAATGATTTCTCCATTTAATTATGAAAAAATAATATAAAAAACTATATACAAGAAAGGATAATTTCTATATATGTCCATTAAATGGGTATTATAAATGTTTCTAGGACATTTTTTCCTCTATGATTAAAGTTTAAACTTCCAGTATACTCTTATTTCTATTAATTTATATAATTAATGTTAACTATATTCACTAATCGATTTGAAAAAAAAATAATTTTCCTTATTATAACATATAAATTATTATCTTTTAAAATATGGAATAAATTTTTCTAAATTAATTTAAAATAATATGTTGAAATTAATATAAAAGTATTCTTGTAGAATGAACGATACATTAGGTTTTTAATGTGAAAATGTGAAATGTATAATTAGTTTTTGTATCGAAATTCAACAATAAATTATTTCAATGACCTAAATTGTTATAAAAGATGTATAAATGATCTTATTTTTATTTAGGAACATTTAAAATTATAATTTATCATTACAAAATATATAATCAAAATGTCTATTTTTAATTAAAATTCAGTATATTTACTAATCATGAAAGAAATGTAACTTCTCTGAAAAATACCAAAAATTAACCCTAACATAATTTTGAAATTATTATTTAAAATTTGAAAAAAAAATTATATTTATAAAATTTGGATCCATAAAAGGAGATAAAACTACATATAGAAGAATACTGCTTTTTATGCATAAAATTAGATCTGTTCTTACATTATGATTATAAAATCTATTGGATGAAAGTTAAAATATATTTATTGAATATAACATATATTAATATCATCCACTAATAATAATTACTGTACTTTATTATGATAAAAATATTGGAGCATAATAATAAATTGTTTATAAAAACATTTCATTTAAATTTAATTGGTTATTTATTTATTTAAAATTAGTTAGTAACCATTGAAGTCAAATACCAATTTTAATAATTTAGTTAATCCTATTAATCACTAAAAATATATATTCTAGGTGATTATTTTAATTTTAAATAATAATATTAATATTTCTCGGTAAAATTCAATCTTGCATGTAATACAGCCTATCGAATGAACTAGCTATTTCATGTAACAAAAGATAAAATAAGTGTTGCATGCATTTAAAGATAACCTAAATGTTTAATGTAATATATTCCATAATATTTTATTATTTTATAATTTCATAGAGGTACATATATTATGGGTTCTCCTAGTCAATTCCAGGTGAGTATAATATATCTTATAAGATTGGTGAGTTAAGATAGTGTTGGGTGATACCAATATAACTCATATGACAGATACACCAAAATAGTTCTCTAATATGTTTTATATAATTTATTTCATTTTATTATTATATTGTATTTCAAATGAGAGGATATTCACTTTTTTAATGGCTTTTTAAGGGTTTTATGATGATAATGTTACAAGATTCCAACATGTTTTCGTTATTCTTACTATGGGTTATAAATATCTTCTTTGATTGATAGTGGCATATCATGGATCATTATAATGGATTATTATAACTCATTCCTATGTTGAATACTTATTCCATGATTCGTTATTGATGATTTAGGTATTTATGGGTATGATATCTTTTCTGATATGCTCATGCACATTGATTATGTCATAATAATCGTATGTTCATATTCTTCTAATTGATGACTTGTAGTTGTTAATGCATATGCATACACTTACTAAGAATTTTATCTATATTTTTTATTTTTCATTTTCCCTAGTTATTTAATAATAATGATCAAAGAATTATATCATGAATGGTTTCATATGGATGATGATGATTCCCTAATATGGAATATGAAAAGCTAAGATTAGAGGGATAAAAAATCATTTAATTACATGTATATTGTTTTTATAAGATATTTTCATAATTATCATAAAATATAATGTAATTAACAAGCCTTAAAAATACAAATTATTGTATTTTTTTAACTATAAATATCATTTTAGGATCTTTTCGGTTTATAGATTTAGTGAATTAGAACAAACTCTTATAAAGTAAAATCATACATTACAAGTTTTCACTTATACTATGTATCTATTTTTTATCACTAATGTAATCATTATAAAATTAAACATGGTTTATTTCCATTATATAACATCACAACATTCATATTATCCATATATTATTCCCCATGCATTATTTAACCCTTTGAAATCCCATAAAAAAATGGGATGAACACAAAAATATTAGTAAGGTACATAAAAAGAAATAAAACCATTAGTCTAGAGAAGAAAATGAAAACACATTATATGTTCTTTGAGATAATGAAAAAAACTTATCACATGAAAAAATCACTTACATTTTTCTCAAAGAAAACTATTAAAACCCATGTCAAGATACTAAAACTCTTTTAGGTGATGTAGAGCGTCATATACAAAAATCCCTTTCAAAACACATTTGATTGGAATAATTATATGGCTAGCTTCCAATATTATTATTACCCAATACAATTTAGATATATAATTGGTATCACCCTTCATAATAGCAATATCGGACTCACCTGTAAACTAAAATGGGGATCAACCCATCGTACAAGCTATATCGGGATCACCCATTTCTCATGAGCTATAATAGAGGTCACCCATTTTTTAATCTATATTGGGCTCCCTCATTTCATATAATTCAAAAGAACCATTTCATTAATAAAACACTTTCATTATAAAACCCAATGAAAAACTCTTTTAATACTATATGAAAAACGCATTAATTTAAAAATAAATTTTTCTTTAGAATACATTTTTTAATAAAAAAAGAAGGGATGGTGGTTTTTTATATAAGAAATATGTAACCTTGCAAAGGAAGCATGAAATTAAATAATAGTCATAGTGGAATAAACTTCGTTGTTGACGTATATTTTGAGAATTGAACATTACTTTGGGTTTTATTCAAAACATTCTATAGAAAATGTAAAATTTTTCCTTTTGGAAAACATTGAATAAAATTCAAAATGGACATAAAATTTCATTTATAATACTTTTATATCCATATAAATAAATATGTAAATTTATATTAAGAATATTGACATAGAGTATAATATTTGATAATTAAATATTTAAACATTCAAAGTTTCGAATACCACTTTTCACATTTAAATCACAAGATCAATGAAAGAACCACATTTGAAAAAAAAACATTAAATAACATGAGAAAAAATAAATACCTAATATGATATGTCAAAGGGGATGTATATAAATCTTATAAAAATAGTTGTGTGTATAACATCAAAATATTCCTCAATGATAAGAGATTGATATGAAATCCATTACCTTGATTCTCATTCATCATGTAAAAGATTTATATATCAAGATAATAAACAGTGTTTAATTATTAAATTTATTTTTAATATTTTTCAATATTATTATTCCTTTTATATCACTTATTACCATGTTATAACAATTAAATCATTATTTAAATTCAAGTCAGACGTTCTGATGATATTTAGTACATAAGTCCAAAATGAATTTGGTATGATGTAAATAGTCAAAAGTTGTAATTATCCAACCATATATATAACAATATTCATGGAATAATAACATATTTTATACATCAATTATACTTTAAAATCTATCAATTAAATATGGAAATGAAAAAATAAACTATGTTTCAATCATGGAAAAGGTAATTTATATGTACGCATGAGTAAATTTTATATTTTTCAATGATCATTAAAGAGAGAATTTTTTGTTTTATTTAACATAAATAAAAGATAATAATACCATTAATATCATATTAATAATTTAAATATATTTATATATTTCATCTATGTGATGTGGGGATGAAAAATGAATCACATCACTTTGTGGAGGTGATAGTTCACATCTATTCAAGAACGACATTATCATTTTTATGTTCATTGAAATGTAAGAAAAAATGATACATTATTCATTAATAATGAAAAATATTTTCTTATTATAATATTAAAAATTTATTCCCATCATTATAACATGTCTTGAGGGATAGTGATTGAATATGAATTATATTGGTTCGTGAGGCGGTAGTTCATCATACAAATGATCAATAATTATTTTACTATTTGATGGAAGTGATGTTAGATTTATGTGATTATATTAACATAATAAAATATAATTATATTTATAATACTGGATTTATTATTTCAACATGTTTAAAGAACATTTTATGTATTTTGAAGAAATAATAAAAAATAAATACTTGATTGAAAATAATACCTCTTCCTCAGACCACCTCCTTTTCTTGACAACTTAATAATGCTAAGGATAGATTTATGAATAAAATAAGAGATCTATAATGTGTATAGGGATACTTGGAAAGTATTTGGGAAGATATATGTTGATCCAAATGGTTTTTCTATTATTTAAAAAATAGAATAAGATGTTTCCTTTTATAATAGAGTGGACTGCCCCTCATCGAATTTCTCATAACATTAAATTAATATAAATTAATTTTATATTAAAAATGGATCATAATTGATTTATTTAGAATATAGAATTATTATGGGTCAAAATACCTTCATTAAATTATTATTATATATGTTTTACAATTTTTAATCCTTATCTATGACCATTAACCCTTATTTATCCTTTTTAACTCTTACGGTGATAACATGTGTTTTTACTCTTTAAGGATTAATATCATTACTATGAAATTCAAAAAGTATCATAAATGGTTTATTTATACTTTTTCATCCTTATCCCAATATTTCAGATCAATTTTATTTTATTTTTTTAATTTTATATCCTTTAATTATGTATTATTTGTTTTAAAATATCATTAATGTCGATTCGGAAACTATACATAAATAAAATTTTTAAAAATATCAAAACAACTTGATATATTCAAACCAACTTTACTAACTCATCAATTACATGTCAATGTAATCTATAAAATTCATCCATCATAATAATTACATAAAATTATATTTATTTTTATATATTTAATATCATTTATATGATTCTTCCATTAATTTCAAAAATATTGAATCATCATTGTTTAAGACATTAAGTTAACTATTCGCTCATAAAAATTAAAAATAAATATCCACGATAAATGTAAAAATTTTAAATTTTAAAATAAAATTTAACGTAGATCATATCCCTTATATAACATCGTATTAAAAATTATTTCACTTTTAAAAAAAATAATGGAAAGATTTACTTTTTTATGAATTCTATAATATAAATTTCATAAAGTCTTCCTAGTTTCTCAAATATCTCATTAAATTGTTCAAAGGATTATTTTCATGTAAAATAAATAACATAATAAAATTAGTACATGTTTTAGTGTAATGTTGCTGTAAGATCCTGGTTTTCATAGAGGTATGTCCCTATTTAAATTTTGATTTGAATCCCTTAGAATTGGTTTATCAATTTTTTACTGTGTGAAGGAGGAAGACAGTGGGTTTTCAAGGGGTTTGGGACATAAAAAATGGAAAATAGGTCTAACTTGTTCAAGGCACATTGTTTGTACACTGTTAAGTAAATTATGCATCCTTTCGATGTTAACCATGCAACTTTGGATAGTGTCATTGCACATAGTTAGTGCATTTTTAGTTACACCATGTGGATCACCCCAGGTAACCATGATAAATAACTTCATGTGGATAGTGGATTATTCCTGGGGAGTAAACATTTAGAAAACTAGTTTGACAAACTGTCAACCCCATTAGAAGTTTGAAAAATTTATAGTATTTCCATCTCGTAATTTTTTTGTTTCCACCCAATTTTCATCTCTTTTATCCTACATACAGAATGTGTAAAAAACCAAAACCCTCAATATCACTAAATGATATATCTCCCTCATTTCTAGTCCATTTTGGATCACATTGGTTGTAGATCAGAGCTTCGGGTATGTATAATCTCCCTCTTGTGTCTCTTTTCGGGATTAGGGCTTATATTATGGGATATATTCATTCAAATCCATAAAACCTTCTCATTATAGTGGATTATAGGTTGAATATTCAAGGGGTTATTGAATCCAAATATAAGGTAATTATTAAGATTTTGTTCGTCAATGGTTTTAAGGTAGCCGGTCTATAAGTCATATCACATAGTTTTTATGTGTACTTTTACATGTGTGTTGTTTTTTTGGTCCCATCATGTGGGGAATTTGATATCGTTAGTGAGGATTTGAAAAATGGGTCTCTAAATGATGAATTGAACCACTATTGATTCTCATGGGATTTTTTTAGGATTATTTGACCGATTTAGAGCCACCCATGGGGTTCACCGACATTCTCAAACCTATACATTGGTAATGTTCAGGTTAATATTGGTGTCTGATAATGTAGATCCCAGGAATAATATGTTAATATGGTTGGTTTAATTAGAAATTGAATATTCATACTGTGCCTAGATTGATAATGGAATAAGTGGTTGTATTTATGTCATAATAAGGGGTTATCTGGGTTAACTCAGATTGTGTAAAATGGCTTATGAATTATGATAGAACTGTACAAGAGGGTTTCCACATATGAAATGGAGAACTTGTTAAATGGGTAATAACTTGTCAATTTATGAATATGTTAAATATATTTTTAAAATGGAATTGAAGAATATTTTAAATGTGATGATATAAAGGGAATAATTGAATATGTATAATGGTTTGGGGCATATAAAGGGGAATTGGGATAAATGGTCTATGTAATGTGAAGGGTAAATGTGTTAATGGGTTAGCATGTTATTAATTTCGACATTAGTTATTATGGATTGTATCTTTTTGTTATGTGTGTGTATAGTTTATGGTCTGCTATGTGTGGTGATTATATATATATATATATATATATAATTATATGCAAATGGCACGTTTTTGTGGGGTATTGACTAAAGTTCTATGCCCATGGGTCTAGTTAGACTGAGGCTCTAAACAGAACCCCAAAATGCATGGGATAGAGAAGGGTACATAGCTCTCTTCCCCGAATGGTTACATTCCACTCAGAATGATGCTTCGAGGTGAGGATAATGTGCATGTTGTGATTGTTTTTATCCCTAGTGAGATAGGGATTTGACTTCATCCCTTTTTCATAGTGATTTAATGTTGTCTACCCTTCTATAAATGATGTAAATTTATAACCCCTAGAGAACCCATTGATAATTAATTAAATAATTAAGATTATGAAAATAGTGAATTTGTTACTCTATTAAGAAATTGTTAATGCAATGATTTTGAACTAATATTACTGAGTTGTATTTTTTTATTTCGCCATTGTTTCATATTTTAAATCACTATCTATTAGACTGGATATTTTATAAACATCATTATAGGTGGCATACTAAGTTGTACTCACACCCTGCTTGGGTGTCGTGGTTCACCCAAGGAGATTTCAGACTTATAGGTCAGGATAAGGTAAAATTCCCTCTAGTTGGGATTTATGTTGGTCATAGGATGTGCATGGATAAGGTTCCAAACATGGAGACATGATTGTTTTGGGATTCCACTATTTTTATTTATATTGACATTTGTTAATTTTTCATTATTTTAAATGACATGGAATATTTTACTATTGGATATGGTTGATACCCTATTTGGGAAGTGGTTTTTTTATGCATTACTCTGGCTTTTACTTTTTGTTTATATTATTTATACTGTTATCTGTTGTGTCTTACCACGGTAAAGAGTGTATATTGTCCCCATGTGGCTTGATAGATGCTCACTACTAGTCGACGTCCTCTGGTGTATGGGGAGACACACCTAAGGTAATGTAGTGACAAGACTCAAATGATCAGTTTAGTGGCTTCTGGTTTGGGGATGTTATGGTTATAATATTTATAATATTATTTTTTCACTTAATTACTTGATTTATCCTAAACCGTGGTATCAAAAATTACTATATTTACTCTTCATATATTTTCCATAAATAAAAGGGACCTATTTACTAAACATGGACCCTCTGATTCCAAATAGTGAATCTATTTATTAAAATTTTAAACAAATAATGGGATAAAAAATTTAAAATTAATCCCATTGAAAAAAAAATTAGATTTTAAAGTAAAAACATTCAAAATACTAAAATGTTTTTATATCCTAATTAATTTAAAATATATTAAAAGGGCCTACATTCTGTTAAATGTTAATATATTTATCTAATTATAATTCTTTTCTAGTAAATAATATAATTTATCCCCAAATATTATTTTGGATGAAAATGATGTTTTCAATTAAAATGAAATATATTTTTTACTATTCATCAAAACATGAAACTTATCAAGTAAATACCAAAAATTCAACCAAATTAAATTATGATATTCCACTTTAAAATAATAAGTTTACTTTTTTATAACTTATTTATAATAATTTTAGAAAACTATATTTCAAAAAATTTCTCCATATAAAGGCGGTAAAAATGTATTTTTAGAGAAATACTTCTTTTATGCATAAAATTTTACATGTTCTCATATCATGTCTTAAAAAACAAAATCATAATTATATATATTATATTGAATATTATATTTATAAATATTTCATTAACATAATGAAAATAGGGGTGGTTCTTTGGTTTAAAACAAACTTGTTCACTTTTAAATAGTTTTTAGAAAAACATTTCCTATAATTTTAAAAAGGTTTTTATATTATTTTATAATTAATTTTTCACTAATGAATTAATTATATATAAATAGTTAAAGCTTATTTTTATAATTTTGTTAATCATTTTTATACCTCCCATTATAACATCTCAGTTATAAAGTTAACATTTAAATAATAATATTTAGTTGTTTGTTTAGGCTCAATGTGGTGTATCGTGTACATTATCAAACGTAGTTTTAATTTCATAAAATCAGTGTATTTTTTGTATGAACCAAAAGAATAAATATTTATGTATTTTATACCATCTTTACATATATTATTATGTGGTTTGGATGGAAAAAATAAGTTAAATATTTCTGTATGGAGCCCAAAATTTAAAGATAATGTTTTTATCAATTGATCTAGGAATACGTGATTTGTGTTGTTATAGTTGGTAATAGATAAGGTTGTAGATATATTTTGAAATTATTATGTTTTCATTATATTTTTTCCTAGTAATTATTCTTAAAATTAGGGATATATGATATTAAGATCATTGTCTTAGACATCCCTCATTGAGGCTTTATGTGATAATATTTTAAAGTGATTAATGATATTTTATGAGATGTTTGAGGGTGATGTTCCTGATGCCATATGGATTTTTTTTGGGATATTTTTTATTTCCTCCCCTTGTAGTATTTTATTATTTATTTAATGTTGTAATCGTTGGATCTGATTATGGTTGTACCTTGTGTGGTTACACTTTTCTGTTATTATGTTGTTGTTGTTTTTTGATTGATTATGCTTATGTAAATGGGTGAAATATTTCCCAAGGTATGTTGTTGATACCTAGGAATTGGTTTCCAGCCCATGGGGATCGGGAATTCCCTTAGGTCCATGCCATATACTAGTTCGGGTTTTGGTTCAGATGACACTCTCTCTTGTTTCATGAAAAAATCTTATAAGAGAAGGTCAAGATCTTTTTGTGTCAGGTAATTTTGGATGACTTTGGATGGACTAGAGTTTGGACATTCGGGGCTTGATGTTATATATGTGAGTATGGTTCATGTCCGACATACCTCATGATGAGACTTCAGTTACAATGGTATGTCTGGTTTTATTTGGGATACATAGTTCTTGATATTTTTAGGTGTTGGAAAAATAAAATTGGAGTTGGGTCGATAGTCTCAGTGAGCTCCCAAGGCCTGGAAATCTATTTAGATCTAGAAAAATAGTCTTAAAATACTCTCTATCATGATGGTGTGATTCGTATATATCCACCAACCATATGTCCATTCAACATCAACACTGTATTTCCTTTTTAAATTTTCTTGAGTTTTCTAGTGTTCTAATTGTTTTTTAATACATACATTGTAATTGAGAAAAATATATGTTAAAATGTCAATGATTTTTTTGGGAATAAGGCAAATGAGTTTTTGGGACCATTTTTAAGGAAGCATTAGAAAAGTAAATTTTTATAATTTTTTTTGAATAAATGGTGTTGAGTTCATTGAGGTTTTATTTTCATAATAATTCTTGTGTTATTCTAAAATTTCTTTTTTCGAAAAACATGGACTATTTCAATCTGGTTTTAGGAAATATATTTTAAATGGGATTTTTTTACCTGTCAAAAATATTTTTAATGGGACGAATATGATGTTTTGGATGGACCCATGGGATTTCATTTTGGGAAAAGATAAAATTATTTGATGTGTGGGATTTGATTATGAATTTTGATTTGATGGTGAGTGATATTTGGAAAAGATTTATAAATTTTGAAATGGGTAGTAAATTTAGAAGTTGAACGTTTGGTTTAAATGTTTTTTTCTTAAAAATTGGAAAAGTTTGGTTTTGAAAAGTGGTATTTCCATGAGTGACTACGTTCATGGAGACATGTGGAAATTAGGATGGTTGATGAAATATGGCTATTGTTTCCCAATTTAGAATTATAATTTTCTTGTCCTAGGATACATGGAATACCATTAGTGAGTATGCAACCCTCAAATATTTTTCTTCATTCCAGCAATTTTTTTAAAAGAAGATATGATGTTTTGGTTACAAGTAATTATGTACTGTTTCTCATTGTGATTTTCTAATATTGGTTGTGAGGATTCATAATTTTTGTTACTCTATGTATTTCAATGGTTTTATTGTTTGAGTTCTTGTCAATGGGATGGTTTTAAGATAGTGGTTAATAGGTTTTTTGAAAAAAAATTCAGTAATACTTTGAGTTTATTCCCTTTATGCATTCATATTTTGTTTGTATTAATATTTGGTCCAGGGATTCATTTGATTAGTGACTCATTATCCTTGTTAGATTAGTATACACACCCATAAGATTCGAGGCACATCCATGGTATGGTGATGTGTTTTTCAATGTTGACAAACCCTCTAGTCGATCAATATAACAAAATTCTTCTTCAGTTTTGAATGTGGTGTTAACTATTCTTTTTTGGTTAAGCAGGTCCACTCGAAGAGGAAGAGTGGATGAAAAATATTGAATGAAAATTTAGTTTTATTGAGTTTCATGAGTTGTTAAAGATTATGTTTTCCAACATTAATATTGAGATTATGGTCTATGAGTGGTGAAGGGCATTCCATTAATGGAAAAAAGCCTGATTTTCTTGATTCTTCTTGTGGTATAAGAAAGGCCATTGGATATTTCAATAGATACTTTCTGGAATAGAATCATGTTGAACCATCTTTTTTGAAATTCTATTCATATGGATCCAACCATTATAAAATCTAAAAATTGCTATCATGCTTATGAATTCCCAGTTCACATGAAATGGCTCTATTGGGATGTTCTTAGGAGGTGTCATAGAGCTAGGCCCACCTATTTGAAGAACACCCCTACCCATTTGCAGGAGTCGTGCACTGTTTGGGATCTATTTAAATTACATTTGATTACAATGATTCTTCAGCAGTAATGGTTGTGTCTAGTGGTGTTTCATTGTGTTTCCTATTTTTATTGATATGTATGATTTGGATTTTGAATCTTTTGAGAACTTCTGTTTTAATGGATGTGTGTTTTTCTTTTAGAGGTCTTGAGTTCCTCCCTTCTAAATAGAGGTTTCAATCATATGTTTTTTGTTTCTTCTATTTGTCATTGGGAAGAAATAGGATGATGCATATGTGCCCCCTGAATCCCCGACTTGATGAAGTACCATGGTTAGGTGAATTGAATTACATATTGTGTTGTGTTATTTCGTTTCTTCCTGGAATTTGTTTGTAGTCACTCGTGAAATTAAAAGAAGTACTTTTAATTAGGGATATTCACCTCTGAACTGTGAGGAATGATGTAACGTCATGACCTGACTAACCACTATGAGAGTGATCTTATAAGTGGGTCACATGGCCTCATGAGCTCCTCCCTATACGCCAGAGTCTACAGACTTGAAGAAAGGTTCAATTGATGGTATGGTGGGGAGACTATACCCTCTAGATTAGAGTCTCATAGTCGTAGAGTAATATTAAAATAAATAAATAAATTAATCACTAATAATAAATTAAAACAATAGAATAATAATATAATATCTGAATAAAAATAAAAAGGCCAACGTCAATTCCATATAATTTTAAATGTAATGTTAGTTGTTACTACAAGGTAAAAGAAGTAAAAATGACAAAAGAAAAGAAAACCCCCATTGTCAACACCTAGATCATCATAATAAAGATCCCATTCCAATGATCACTAGCTCCCATGTACACAACACAGCAAAAGAAATGAATCCAGTGACTTGTTAGCAAGATGATATACTCAAGTGATAAATGGTGCTCAGGGAGGGTGTAAGATAATAATCTTAGTATATCATCACAAATAGTGTCTATCCCAATCCATTACTTGATATATAATGTAAATAAGTGAGCATGTATAATTATAAAAATAAATAACTAGTTATGAATAAATATACAACAAACCTCCAAGGTTCATAAGGTACACCTTGTCACTATACCAACATCGGAACCCTTCCAGTTATCTATGTCAGTGAGTATATACTCCTACATTTGAATGGATAACACAAATTGGTGGTAGATTCTCTTTCCGAAGATGATTCCCTCAGAATAATCTATAAACTTACCACCTCTACCCTCTGTCTAACCAAAATCTCACCCTCAATACTAATTTGAATCTCACACATAGGCATTGTGTGACTGTGCATCTGGCCCATAGAAATTCCACATAATCATTTAAAATTCCCTTAGTAATTTAGTACCAGTTCACCAATCCCTCAGGTGGAATGAAAACATACACAAGGCCTCATGCATCACTAGACTCTCACCATCAGGCATCATGTGGCTCTGAATACATCCCATAGGAATCTGACCTAATCATATTATTTTCCCTTAGGAATTCATTATTAGTGTAGTTTGACCTCACGAATTAAGAAATAATACACCAAGAACCAATCCATCAACTCCAACCATGAGTCCTAAGACATCCAATATAATCATAAACTATGTCTCTAGGAATCATGTACATGTGTGCCTTTCCCTCATGAATTACAGAAGAACATGGAAAAGGCCTCTAGTCTCTACATTAAACCTGATTTATATATAGAATAACTAAACATTCCAGATAATATCAAACCCTCAGGTATTAATCAAATAAATATAACATAATATCAAAATCAAAGCAATTAAAATCACATTTATAGTATCAAACATAACAAATTTATCATCATTAGACATAATAATAAATTGATGAAATTTATCATCTATCAATCCAATTAATTTCATTAATATATTTTCCTAATTATCATCAATACTATACAAAAAATATTTAATTTTTCATTTTAATATAATGTTGTTAATATCATAATTGACTAGTTTAGTTAAGGTGATTCTACCACAAGAAATCACACATTATATTGTTCCTTCTATTCAAAAGTCTAATCTTTAAATCAATCAATTTATCAAATTATTGTAGGTATCAATATTAAAAAATGATCGGTCACAATTAAATCCTTAGATAACACACCTATCAGGTGGCTGCAGGTCTCAGCCTCCTTGCCTATAGACCCAAATGACATTAATGCCAGTTTAAAAATAATATATTATAGTTTAAAATATATTATATGATTTATCTGGTCATTCGCATGTCATGGAGACATGATCACACATATCGAAATTACTATAAATTAAGGTATCGTATAAAAAATATTTAGGTTATACTACCCAAAAAAATTCCATTTAATTTAATTATTTTAATAAAATAATGGAAGAAAATATATTCAATTCAATTCAAGTCATTTAATTAAACTAGTGAATTCATTTAACTTATAAATTTTTAGTTTGTACATAAATGGTACCATGGGAAAATAGGGAAAATCACTATAAGGGAGTTTCCTTTTTATAATGAATTCCAAGTCATTCAAGAGGGGCGATTTGGTTTAATCAACATGTATTAATTACCTACATGGGAATAAAATTTAAGAAAGAAATACATGCCCTTTGGAGGAGCTTGGTTCATTATGATTTTGTATTAAGGGGGCCTAACCATTTAATATTTTCAATAAGTTCATGTACCAAACATTAAATATAAACTAATCGAGCAGAAAACATCAATTTTTATTATTTAAAATGGGTGGAATTACTAACATTACAAAAAACAAGAAACATAAAGAAGGCATACAGAAAATAAAAACAAAAACTAAGCATGATATAAATAACTATCACTATCTTTTGGTTTAAAATATAGTGACCCTCCATTAGAGGTGTCTTATTATAAAATAATGACATTGTTCTTGAAATAATTCAAATATCATATTTATTATTTATTCTATAATCTAAATACATACCTAATTAAAAGCATGATATGTTCATAAATAATTCATTAAAATCATGATGAGGGTATAAAAAATTCAAAAAAAATTATTTAATTTAAAAGAGAAAGGAAAGGGATATTACCTCAAGAGAAGACAATGACAATTTGAACAATTTGACACTTAACATTTTCGGCGGCAAAGATCGCTCCAAACTTTCACACACATGCATTCTAATGTATATATAACCCTTAGTCCAATGTACATTTTCCTCTTTCCATAAGGTAATATGTAAAGGAAGATATATATATATATACCTATATATATGAGTGGAATCCATCATGGAGCCACCAAGTTGTGATTATAGTAAGTTGAAACCATCATGGTGAGGCTAACAAACTTATAGAAAAATACTAGGAACATAGAAACTATGAAAAGGCCAACAGTAAATAGAACAAAAATGATGGAAAAAGGAAAACCCTACCCAAAATATATGTTGGTGAACTAAATCAATCCAATCCACTTCTACTTCAGTATAATATTCCATAACATGAACAATGTCTACCAAAGAGACCCTTCACATTCCCTAATATAGGAGAATAAAGCAGAAATCAGATTAAACCCCAACCTAGGGTTTGGAAAATTTGAAATAGGGTGAGAAATAGAGGTAAAATGTCAAACCAAGGATGGATATGAGAGAATAAGGTCTTGCCTCAAAGGATTGAGAATGATTCATGAATGATCAAGTTGAAACCATCAAGAGGAGAGGGAGAAAAAGGAGAGGTGGTCATGCACTTGGGGGGTCGACATAGGTGGGTTGCACACTAGAGAGGAAGGGGAGGGGGTGCGTCACACTGAATGAGGAGGGAGACACCTTGGGTCTCTAAAAAACAAACATAATAATAGTAATAATATTATTATTACTAATGATAGTCATAATAATCATAAACATAATAATAACAATAATAATAAAAATATTATTTTTTTATTATTAAAATTATTTAATTTTACCCCCCATTTATTTTCATTACATTTAAATTTGAAAAATTTAATTTCATTCAATAAAACACATCATATTGTTCTAACTCTTTAAATTAAGATTCGATTCTCGGTTTCAAAAACAGACTTTCCAGAAAACACAAAAAGAACAATTTTTTTTGGTTTTTTCATCCAATTCAAAATCATTGGTCTTTACAACCTCCCCACCTTATAAAATATCATCCAAAATAATCATTTGGGAACAAGAAAAACATCACCTGACCTATAAGGGTCGAGAAGTATATTTCAGATCGTTTTGTTGTGTTTCCAAATTCCCAACACACCTCTATGCATTGAGTAGGCAACCATCACTTAATCCATTAAGATCTGAAACAACACTCATTTATTTCTAACTGATACACCGTGATAATGATTTTCTGAGTCTTTCTAGACTGTTACATGACCATGACGTCATCTCTGGAAACAACTAATGGATTTTTCTCCCCACCATAGGTGTCAAACATTAAAACAGGGGATCAATTCCAATCCATGACACCACCACAATTATAATTTCCTACAAAGAACTTCTCAAAAATTCTGGTGATTCCCTAGCATGATTTTGAAAAGAACAGGTAGTCGATTACCAGCCTACCTTATTTAGTTCTCTTGAGCCATCTCCTCATTAAAATCAATGACTGACACAAATCGCACTCGTCTCACCGGACGACGGCCCAGAAACGGTCCTTCAATGAACATTCCATTAAACAAGACAGATAGCTAGTCAGGCCACATGGGCAAACAATTAATGAAAATTATTGTCTTATATGACCATTATTTTACCAAACTGAACATCGAATACTTCTTCACAAGAATATCTCATTCACCAAGAACACATCCACGATAGTCCATACCTAAAATCCGATGATGTTCCATGATTTAAGAATCATTGAGCTTAAAAACAATTCTTGGATAACCTCCGATTGGGATGACTGGAGTGTAAGGAACTAACCCAATATTGTTCATATTGACTTTTTATTATTAAAATGTCGGTATAAATCCAAGACTTCTACTTTATAACATTTAGTAAGTCTATATTGGAATCGACCTAGTGGTCATGTCATAAGAAGCGACTGGTGTATAAGAGTTCATCCAACGAATTCATACACAGGAATTCAAGGGTAAATCAAGAATAACCAATCCTAGATAAGAACTATTAATTTAGTATACAACACTAGGAGGCCACTTAAACTACCCAATAAACATTGAAAAATAGTGTGCCATAAGGCCAATGGTCCTTTTATGTATCAAGGATGACATCAAGATAAGGGACATAATCGTCTCTCAAGGAAGATTACATTCAGAGGATTCTAAATATTAAAAAATAGAAAATATATAAACCACTATCAGTCAATACCTTAGATGAAAATAAGCCTCACATACAAGCATAATTTGATTAACCGGTCACTAATCCTTTACCTCCTAAGGCATCCATTGATTTTTCAAGCATAACCACCAAATTCCCCCCATGAATAATGAAGTTTTTAAAAGGTTACATAAACTTCCAACCAAACCAATGTCATTCTTACAAGAAAGCATAAAATTGATTAAATTTTCAGGAGCCTCAATGGATTTTAATCAAGCACAAAAATTCCCTAATGGTTCTATTTGGTTGTGTTCCCACAACTCATAAGGTGCGTATTTTATAGAACCATCATGAAAATCCCCAACATAGGAGTGTCCTAATCATCAATAATCATATATAGAAAAGCTACTCAGAACATCTCTAGGTCAGAACTACCATAAATACAAACATTTAAACAGAATGCATGAAAACCAAAACCAAATAGACTTGCTTATCAAAGTACCCATGTCTCTGCAATTCATCCTGACTATTAGGAAAAACATGATTTCTTTAGGCCTATGTCACTCTACTCCATAGATGACCCATGATTGTACTCAACAACACAAGGCTCAATTATTCCACCAAAATAAACCCATTCGTTGCAACATTTAGAAACTTCATGCAACCATATATGTGATCTTATAACATTATGAGTGTTTAGAAGCAAACAAAACATCCTGAATACTATACATTTTCTTTTGAACCATATACGTTCAATTAATAGATTGTCTGAGCAATAGATTTATCCCCAAGTCATATTCCCCAATATGAAAATTAATATGGACTATGACATAACAATTCAACCATCACTAAAGAATAAGATAGGTTCAATAAGCCTATGAAACAGAAGACCATTCATGAGGCATGTCTAACTAGCCAAAACTGAACATCAATCGAATCTCTTGTCTATATAAATGGCTTAGAAATTCATAACAACCTATTAGAACAACAGTGATATTAAAACCGTAACAGTCCAACAAGGGACAACAATACCCAAACGACACAAATCATCATAAAAGACAAAGAATTGGAAAGTAATTTACATTGTAAGGGTGATACCTACCACATTATATCCCCTTAAAAAGAACAAGTGTCAACTCTGTCACTATTTCACACTAAATAGAAGTCAATAGTCTCAAGAGATCATACTTTAATACATTTCTAAAAGAGAGTAAGCCTACCGAATATTACTACAGTTCCATTCCATGGAAACTCAAAGAAATAGTTACACTACCCTTAAATGAGGTTTAAACAAAGTACACCTATTCAAGATTCATTTCAACTCATTTTATTTATTCACATTTTAATATTTAACCATTTAAAATATTTAACTAACATATAAATGAAGAAGTCATGTCTCAACACAATTCTTTTTTAAAAAATTCTACACTTCTCGAAATTTAGTCATAATTAGGAATTTTATCAAAATAGATTCATTTTAACAAATACATTGACCTATGAGGGTCCCAAAAATCCAACATGGTTCATTTAAATTCAACCCCAAAATAGCTACATAACCATTGAAATTAAAAACACCCATTAAGGGTTACCACATAAGAAACATTACCCCCCACTGACATGTTAATGTCCAATTGATCATTTATAAGGTGAACCAATTCATTCAAATTTAAATAATCAAATTCATTACATTTAAAACTATTTCACGATAAAACCTGGATATATAAAATAGTTGGATTATATGGTTTTCCATTACCCAAACTTTAATGGTCCCATACTCTTTATAAACTGAATTCCAGATCCCATTTATACACAACCCATATACATCCTTCCAATGCATGAAATTACCAATTAAAAAAATGAAACAAGGTTGTTAACAGAAGCAGTAATCACCAAGAACCTTTCTATCAACATATAAGAAAGGAATATAAATGGTAAAGTCAAGATATGTAGTTATTAAACATAGAATCTATAGACATAGAAAAAACTCAAGGGCTGAAGGAGGTTTCGACGTGACAAAGTGAAGCCATATTTTGACTCGGTGATCCATTCTGGGGGGGCTGAAGGGGTCGTGTGAAAAAAAATTGAGTTGAGTAAAAAAATGACTATCGTGAGAAAGATAGTGGGATCCACAAAAGTTTTCCACGTGGGAGTGGAAATTTTCCATGCACCAACCGCGGGAGAAACAATTTGCGCATAACCACCCGGGGCTGTTAAATTTGCGTGCTGCCGACATCGGCACACAAACTTTCGTGTGGACCCGTTTTCCACGTAGATCCACCGAACCTGGGTGCTTATAAAGAGAAGGTCACCCCTTTGACTTCTGGGCTGAAGAATCTGAATCGTCTCTCCAGTGCGAAATTCCCATCTCATGTGGAAAAAAATATGGCTCTCAGGTACTTTATTTTTCATGCCAGGTTGCCCAAGGGTCTTCATTCACGTGAGACCCCTCTGGATTAACCTGTGTCCCCATCCCTTCGAGTTCCGACCCTTGCATATAATCCCTTTCATTTGGGCACATCCTGTCCGATTAAGAGCATTCCCGCTCCTGGCGTGCAATACCTTCCATGCGCGCACCCCACTCCTTGATCTCAATCCCCTCCAATTGTTCACAATTTCTTCCCATTGCATGCAACCCTCAATCCTTGCTCGCAATTCCATCTAGTTGTGCACAAAACCTTGCCTCCACTTTTACGTGTCAATCCTCCAATTTCGCGCCATCTGGGTCTTTTCTGCCTATGGTGCCTATTGCGTGCAAACCTCCATGAGTGTGCGCAATCCTCTCGGACCAAACACCGTGGTCGTTTCCTCGCTACAGCTCCATTTGCGCGCCCCCATAATCTTCTTTATGTGTCCTATTTCCTCCTTACGGATATCATTTTCGGGTTCCTCTCACGCTCTAATCATATACATCATATACAATTTTCCATTATGACCTTCTAGGCTCGTATGAGTTAACTTCAAAGTCCCACAGGCGTTGTTTCACATTGAGTTTCTTCGTATCGGGATTCTTTACATAGGCACTCTAACACCTATTTCTTCTTCACATAGCCATGCTATCGTGGACCCAAAATGGGATCACTTCACAACCCCCCCCCCCCCCCCCCACCACGTCATTGCCGCTGTATTACCTTCACCAAGGTGCAGAGGGTGCCAGTTATGTAAGTCTTAGAGGTGTGGAGTGAACCTACATCATCTGAGATGTAGGACATTAATCTATCAAGCATCATGGTCTTCATTACATGAAGTTAAACTATGACTTTCCCCCCATGCATCAAACTTGGGGAGAGGGAAAACACCATGTTGTAAGCCCTCTAACTTTTCTTAAAGGAGGAAGCATACCTGACCCTCCTTTATTAGGTGCCAAATCCCTCTCTCGCTGGGATTTTTCGCCAGCAGACCTCCATCCGGGAGTTAGTCCCAAGCCCCTCTTTCCACTTTGGGCTACTAACCATGTGTACGCTCCATTCTACATCCCACAGGAGTATATTTCACGACGTGAACGTTTGGTCTTTTTTGCCTCTTGTTTCTCACACTGAGCATGACTCACGTGGGCTTAGAGTAAGAATCGACCATAACTCCTAGGGTACCCTAGAGTGTAACCCCAAACCCCATCTTTAACTAAGAGGACTTTGATCCTTTCCAAGGCAGGGTAAGTAGAAATATTCCACGAGGCTCAAGCCAACCATCCTGGTTCATCCGACCATCATCACGTCTGTTCACCAACACCCTGGGAAGCCCAGAGTATAAGCCCCAAACACCACCTAGATTACATGGACTTTGATCCTGGCTAAGGCAAGGTACATAGGAATCCTCGACAAGGTTCAAGACCAACACCCATTGGTTCCGACCATCTTCACATCGGTTCCATGCCCCCAACCCGAACTATGTGTACATTGATCCTTGCCAAAGAAAGGTATGTAGGAGGCCTCCATGAGGTTCATTCCCAACAACCATTGGTCCTTACTGTCTTCACGTCAGGACACTGAAGTCACCCATCCCGAACAATGTGGACTTTGATCCTTGCTAAGCCAAGGTACGTAAAAATCCTTCCTAAGGTTCATGCCCAACACCTGGTCATTCCAACCACCCTTCACATCGGTTCGCCTACAACATCCATCTGGACCCTAGGTCCTTATTCATGTCAGTTTACTCCCATCCTACAAGACATTAAATTGTGTACCTCAATCACCGGTAAGCCATTGTTCCCCATGGATCGGTAAGCCGTTATGTCCCTCAATCAGTGGTAAGCTGTTGTATCCCAATCAGTGGTAAGCAATTGCATCTCCTATTCAGTAGAAAGCAGTTAAAATCCCCTTCACATAGACCCACACCGTTGGTCCATCCGAGTGGCGTCAGACCAACCTGGGATACAAACCATGTATAAGACCTATACACATCACTAGGTTGTTGTCCTATGTATACACCCCAGTTCAAGCTCATTGCCTGACCTTTCCCTCAAGCCTATGTGTCCCAATAAGGTCATCCCTACCCTAGAGGTTCCACATATTCCGAATCCACATCCACGCGTCCATTCTCACTGGCTGCCACGTCAGGGGTCCCATCGCCCTCCTGAACTACGCAGACATTGATTCCCTTCCATGAGGAGATGTAGGGAGTCTTTCAGAGACTCAATCCCAACATTATCGTCGTCCCCATGACAGTTCCACCCCATTTTCCACCGACTTCACTCGGTACCCCATCATTAATCTTGATTCACATCTGGGTTGACACATCCCAGTGAGGTCATGTCAACCCACCTACATCAGTGTGTCCTCCAGGGGTTACACTCATCTTATCCACTATAGTTAGTGTTATGATCAGTATGATCTGTCTACTCTAGACGTTAAACTTGTGGAATACCCTATGTTAAACATGGGATGCCGAGGAAAACCACAGAGACATGCCTATGGAATATAATTCCTTGCATTCGACACTGGATGCCTTGGGCTTCCGCGCCCTCGAGAAGCCCTATAATAAGGGGAAGAAACCTAGATGCGCCAGTGTTCTAGTGTCTAGACACACCATTGATGCCCAATGTGACTAACCCCTTGAACGAAGGTTGTTTCCCTGACCGGACCCTTTGGAATGTCCTGACAGAAGAAGCGTAATTAACTGGTGTCCTTGAAAATATGGCGCTAGGAAGAGTTTCACGAACAATGTCTTAAGTCTATAAGGTAGACCCATACTAGGTAATGAGCTCCGAGGAGGAATACAAGGAAGGAAGAACCAATATCCCATCATACCATTTTGATCAACGAGAAAATGTCCCAGAATAAGCAATGGATGTCGGCTACCTTTGGAAAGCGGGAATGCGGGGCAACAGAACCACGCCTTTCATCCTCAAGAAGACAGACGTGTGTGCCCCAATGAAAGCGTCAGAAAGGTAAATGGTAAACCTGATGTGAATTGTATTCTCCTCAATATAGAGATTAGTTGATTTAGTGGCGTCTATGAACTAGCATGTCACCAGGTCCAGTTATCCGGTGCTGGGTCCCGTCAAGCAAATAGTGGGCCTGTCATGAAACTCACTAAGAGTTGGGGTAGTAAAACGATGGAAATCCGATTCTGTGATGTTGTAAGCATGGAACCATCTTACAGGTAATTGAATAAGGGATGGAACTGGGGAATTGGACATTGATTCCTTTTTCTTTCATCCCTGACAAGTTAATCTCCCTACTCTCAAGAATCAGGTTTCTACACCTGGAACGCGATCACCTCTTGCCCATCGACGCAGGGGCAGGGGCAGTGCCAACGCAGAAGTCCAGTGCGGCTCCACCTCTTCCGCAATGGCCTATAAACCCACAACCATTGGGAGCCCACACCCTATCTCCCCATATGAGGTCATCCAACAAAGGATGATCAATGACCTCATTCGTCGGTATGAGAAGGAGGGAATTACCACTACTCGGGATATGGCCTGCCTAGATTTGGAGGCACTTGCACCTCGTTGTCAATGCCACCCCCAAGGGCCGAGTAGAGAGCCACTGCTCCCCACGCCTACATATAACCATTTTAGGAGCCTCTCCATGGAGCACTTCGATGACTCCCTTCCCTACGCCAATGAGGTAGGTGATGTCTAGGCCAGCCCGGTCAGAGTCCCATTCTAGGGGCTCTCAGCGAGGGTTCCCACCCGACTGTGTCAGCGCCACCGCCTGGTCTTACTGGACGAGGAGTAGGTAATCCACATTCCTGCACCACTGACTCCAGTCCGTTCGACCCGACGCCAGCATCAGGCGCAAGCCGAAGAGGACGCCCGCCAAGGGACGTCAACATTAGCAGCTACAGGGGCCCGAGCCACCGCCGACGCACATCACCAGTTCTCTATATATGCTGATCATGGGAACTTATACGCCTAACATGGATCGAGTCCCTAACCTCCCCATAGGCAGGTTGGGTCAAATATCTTGGTCGCTGCCACAGGTAGTGGTCGTCGTGGACTAACGCACATCAATTCCATCAAGTACGGAGGTCATCCTCGTACCACTACCATAGAGAACACGAGCCTTCTCCGCTTCGAGGATCGACATGGAGGTATTCCTTGTGCCACCTTCAGTCTAAAGGAGGGTCCTCCTCACAGCAGTGACGCTCAACTCTGGGGGTCTCTCTCGTGCCCACTACACCGGATATGGGATCATTCCTCCTGCCACCGACCACCGGTGTGGGGGCATTACACATATAGTATCTCTTCAACATGAGGATCCTCCCTGTGCCCTCATAGTAGCTTGCGATGGACCTCCTCTCCTTGGAAACAAGAGGGGTGAAGGCCAGCTTCGCCTCACTAGCACCCAGCACGGAGGTCCTACCCGTGTTCAGCTAGACTGGTACAAGGACTCTCCTCATACTGAGGTCGCCAGGGGAAACAAGCACGGAGGTCCTCCGCATGCTCCTCCCAGTTCCAGTGGATGTCTAACCCACTCCAGCAATACCCATGGACGTCCTCCCCATGCCACCTTTGACATCTATCTCAGTGCTCCTCGAACTCCGGCTTACTCAGGTGGAAACCCTCTTCGCCCCAACACCAGTACGGCCGAAGGACCTCGTGTTAGAAATCTGACGTGTCCCGAAGAGCCCTCCAGGGCTAGGAAGGCAGGCCATCCCCGCAATAAGAAGAATTCTAGTAAGGTCCGGGAAGATATCAAATCAGTCCACTTCTCATACTCCAAATCGAAATATGACTCAGATCGAGAACCCTCCCCTCGCTCATATGAGACAAGGGATGGGGCAGGAACAAGGCACATCATCCAAATACACCCAAGAAGTGTGGTCCATCATATTCCTACTTCCCTCTGTAGGAATATCCAGGGGGATGAAAATCTGGAAACCCCACAGGTCACGGTCGTGCAATCACCACCATCATCACCAGAAGCGCTCTCTAACTCAACAAGAGATCACAAAGAGATATTTTGGGGACCAATGGAGGGTGAGCAGTAGCGCAGCCTATCGCCAGTAGCCCTATCCCCTGAGCCGGGAACTGCGGCCATCAGCCCAACTTATCATGACGTAGTGGCCAAGTCGCTCCACTCTTCAGCGGACAACCCGAGATTTGGCAGCAAGTCAACCCGCTCGTCGTACTCTCCACCGACCAACCTATCACCCCATGGGTCTACCTCAATGCTTCTACCAGTTCCTAAACCACTTTCGGTTGACGATTGGGGTAATGAAGGGACAAACCCTGAATCCGTGCTGAGGAGATTATGGAACATCCTTGTAGCAGACCACTTCCATATGATGTTCTTTCCCATGTCAGTGATGAATTTCGGCACGCCGAAATCCCTCACCCCAGGGGAAATTGAGTGTTTCATCCAAACCCTCTGGGCGATGCACTTCCAACTTCATCATTAGTGAGTGGATTATACCGGGATCCAATAAAAGTTTGAAGACATTGGAGAGAAATTCCATCTAGTTAATTTGACCACAGTCCCTGTGGCCTAGCGCCTCGAGTCGCCAGGCCGCCGTAAGGCCCTCCAACAACAATGAGTTAAGAGTTTCAGGGTACCGTAAAGTTCTCAAGGAGGATTCTCCCCATGTGAAAATTTGTGGCTGGGGGCAGTATTCTACCCTCCTCTTCAGTCCTATTTGGAGGCAACCCGAATCACTAGGCGATATCTTGGATATACCCCCAGGAAGGGTATTGATCAACATGGATGGCATAGTGGATGAGGAGTTTGATCTGTAGATTCTTGATGGGGATCTTCCCCCTGAGGGCGTGCCACCACTATTGGACCCGTCGGGATGAGTTACTCGCCAGTTGAGGAATGTGTTGGGTCCCCCTCCGCCCATCGAGTCATTTGAGAATAGCTAGAATTATGGTAAGGGTAAAGAGAATGTCGGAGATACCAAACACACCGACCCATCCACCTCAGAGCAAAATATGGAGGAGGACCCTGAGAAGGTCACATTGTGCCAAGAAATTGTGGAGCAGAAGAAGTTGGTCGATGAAATCCTGGCTGAACATGATGCAGAGCAAAGACCAAAATACGACAATCCTAGACTAGTTCAGTAGGGACAGGAACAACTTCCCCTCAGCGAGCTGCCTCCAGGTAACCCAAACCATGCTGCTACCGTTGACATCGTTGAAGTCGGAACTTACAACATGATGGCGCGGTATGTCTCGAAAAACCCTCCCGAACGTCGTGACAATCCAAAGGACCCAACTAGGGCTCCACCAGCCGCCCCGAGGGTCGTTCCACCAGCCTCTTCATAATCCATTGGGCCTGCTTACCAGTTTGAAGAACCCGCTAATGTACTTGTGGTTAGAGATCCCTGTCAAAACAGGGACCCCCACCCACATGATCTAATGGCGGCACTCATTGCCCACCTAGAGGCTATAAATACACGATAGTTGGCAATCCAACCTGATGGAAAGCCATATCCAGCATGGGTGGATGATAAGCGAGCACCGCCAAGTTTCAGGAATCCCATATTTTCTCCCTTCAACGGGGCAGGCGACCTGCCACAACATCTGTCCCACATCGCCTCGAGGTGTGGGGCCATGTTAGGGACTCCAGCGTAGCAGGAGGCCACAATGCTCCGATGCTTTTTGAAGACAATTGAGGGGACTTATTTTTTCTTGTACAACCAGCTCCCTATCAGATCGGTAAATAGCTAGTAAGACCTATGGAGGAAATTCCTTTACCAGTTCAGCTCCACCACACTGAATACAAGCATCACATACCTCTTCATGTGGAGACAAAGGCCTGATGAGCATGTCACTGACCTTATTGCCCGGTGGAAAGTGCTTACATACTCCCTTGACATGCCCCTGATTGAAGAGAAATTACTAACGATGTGTGTGGGAAATGATAATACAGATCTAGTTCCCTCTCTGATCACCCAAAACTACCTTGGAGGATTTCAAGACTTCTCCAATAAGGCCTATCACCTGAAAGAAGCCCCGCAACAAGCTAGCCAGGCACGTCCTCTGCCCCCTGTAATTCCCACAAGGAGGGCAACCAGAGCCGAGCCCGCCGCGGTGGCCCAAAAAGAGGTCCCCAGATTACTGGAATGATTACCAGTGTTGTCACCTCCACAACCTCATAGAGGCCCGCCACCACAGGTGCATCCTCCATCCTGGCAGCGGCCTCCTCAAAACAAGAAGGTTCCCCCACATAATGCATTGCCACCACCTAGGAGGGACAATCAGGCTCCGCCTCCATGACAGGATCCTCCATCTCCTCATCAGGGCCAAGCTTCAAGGACCCCCTTCTCATATATAAGATACTAGATCTACTCGTTTAATGAGAACCAGGTACCCGACTATTTTCAGTATACCTTGGAGTAGGGGAATGTGTATTTTCTTGATCACAGAAGTCCAGAAGAGGTGCACCTTACAGATCACCCCAACTACTGCCCCTATCACCGGATCCTAGAGAACACTCTCAAGTATCTCTTCGTGTTCAAATATTGGCTTCAATACCAGGTCGATAACAATATAGTCAGGTTGGGCACGACCCCAGCATAAGCGGCATACATTGTCGTAAGGCTAGCCAGTAGCAACGACAGTGAGGGCGAGTGGCAGCAGGTTTCTAACCATTGGTCTTAGATGTAAGAAGATTGGATGGCTCGTAAAATGGTCGCTCATGCCCATTGGATCATTCATGCACTCTTGAATAAGTTGGAGCCTTTAGAAGCTACAGTCCCCACTTCTACATCATCATCTTAGTTGGTCTCCTCCCAGAAAATAAAGCATCGGCGGTGCAAGGGAAAGCAATGTGCCCTGCCAAAGCCATCATCGTCTCATACTCTCAGCGACTTCATGCCCCAGTAGATGGGTATTACTCCCAAAATCCACCCAGTATCAGATGACTCTTTGAGTGACAGTCAAGGGTACACATTGGTTAACACCATGGAGCTGGTAATCCCCTACATGAATCCCGACGACGGGGAGTGCAAGGCGGACCTCTCTAACGTCCCCAGCCGACACCAATGTTGGTGGAGACATGGGCATATGGGTAATCGAGGTACATCAGTTGGAACATCAAGCCAGACTGTGCATGCCACTGATACTACATAGTAGGACCAGTGTCGAGCATAGCACGCACAACCTTATATGGTGTCTTCATGCCAGCCTTTATTTCCGTTTGTGCTACTGGATCAGCCAGAGCCACCATGACCATGCCGTGACCTGCCACGCACTGCTACAAGATGGTCTCAGTCATCCGTTCGTCATCTGGTAGCCACTCTTCAGGCTCTAACTAGTGTGTAGTGGGATATGCTCAGCACCAGTCCGTCGCCGGCCGAGCTGACAGGGTCCACCGTACCACCTTCCATAGAGCTACCTCCTACATGGAGAAGCTCACGATTGGCAACAAAGTATGATGTTCTGATGTATCTTTCCATCATTCCAAAAAGGCTCTCTATCCTCGAGGCCCTTCGCCTGACACCAGATATGCATGAGGCCATAATCGAGGCTTTCAGAATCCCCCTCCAGTTTGAGACAGACGTAGCATCTATTCCACCCCAAGCTTCCATGATATGCTTCTCTTTGAATAATACAGAAGCGTGTGTTTTATGCAACTTAAAGTTCTTACAAACCACAACCAATCAAACTAGTGGTTATGAATGGTAATACCCACTTTTTGAAATATTATTAATTTTATCTTTCAAAATGGACTTCATTTTTGGATTCAGAATATCAAAATTATCTTAGGGTGAATTTTTTGTATTTTTCTGAAAACATTCAATTTTTGATGAATAGTGAAAAACACTAAGTTATAGTTTAAAATAGAATTTTCATAATTATTTATTTTATTTAAATTTATATTAGGTCAACATATATACATAATACCTATATATGTTCAATGTAAATAATTGGAGTTAGTTTATAATAATTTTAGATATATAAAAATTTTAATAAACTTTTCAGAGTCTTTTACCCACCTCCTAGGAGAATTTGAAAATTCACATAAAACATAATTTTACCACTTACGTGAGTGGAATTTAGAAAATCTGAGAAAATGATTAATATAAAGGAGTAATATATTGTTAAATAAGATAAAATTAATTTTTGGTGAATAGTAACTTTTTACTTTTATTTACCACAGTTATTAGTAAATAGGGTAAATAAGGGTAAAAATGGTATTATTATTAACCTAACACATGTCCTAATTCTATTGGATAAGTATAATTTAACTAGAAAACCATAGGAATAAAATATGAACCTCTTTGGTCTACTTGGATTAGATTAGGACACAAATTATTATTTTATTTAAAGAAGAGTCAAAAGAGTAAAAATCAATGTTTAATAAGTAAAACATTGTTAATATAGTGTTACACATAAGATAAATTCGATTATAAATATTCATTAGAATGATAACCATATTTCCTACATAATTGTATTTTATTTATAATTTTTATACATTATATATGTTAATTTATTTATGACACAATAGTGATGAATTAATTACCTAATTAATGAAATATTAAAATAATTGATAATAAAAATATCCAAAAAAATGTAATTTTAGACTTTTTATTAATTCCAAAAGTTTTCCAGGTTAATATGACATATTATGGTTGGATAGATGAATTATTTTTGAAGTAATAATGTTTTTATAAATTTATAAAAAACACAATACCAAATAGTGTCAAATTTGACATAAAAGAGTTTTTAAAACATATACTATATTATTAATTGATATTATATTCCTAAAAATCAATGGATCAGCCAAATTACATATATAATGATAGGTGTATTATTAATGAACCACTTGGGGTTCACTTGGATGTATATAATATGTTTATTAACCATATAATATTAAAATAAAAAGACACATGATAAATGATAAACTATTTAACTAAGCGTTAAATCGAAAATATAAAGTTAATATAGTGACCCAAACATTGCCAAAACCTATTAGTTGAGTGGTTTTTTACCCATACCCACCTTATCCTTTATATAATCTATATTTTAACCATTATAAACCGAAAATTATTTTACTATAAAATAATATCTCTAGCTTTTCCTAAGGTGCCCCTCACCCCTCTTATAAAAGTGCACTCCCCCTTATCTCTAATTCACACCTTAAAAGACATTTTTATCAGCCAAGATATGCCCAAATACCCTATAAACTATCCTACATTCATCCTATAGGCCTTCCTTTAGTCAGAAATCCATCCAAAGGATCCATTTTGATCAAATCAAAAGGAAGAACCTGAAGAAGAGGTAAATATTTTATCACCTCTTTCAAGTTATGTTCTTCTTCCACTTCCTTTTTCTTTGTTTTTTCCAATATAAAATAACAACTCCAGTATATTATATATACTGTGATGTTATTATAATTATGGTAAAACCAAATTCATTATTCTATCCATCCTTTGAATGACATGTCACCATACATGCGTACGTACGACTTACCGTCTCCAAGTCATGGTGTAATTTTTATTCAATACATTATTATTTGGATGGGTATTATAATGATGTGTAATTGATTTAAATAATAAATATAACATGATAATGATTCTTTATATATAAAATAACATCCAATTATATATTATTTTAATATCAAACACTGATATTGTCGCTCGGGCGTATGTACGGATTACCGTCTCCACGAACGCGATAAGATTCATTCCCCATCGTATTCATTCAAGACTAATTTCCATTAGAAGATTAAAAAGAATTTTTATAGACTATATATAATTCTAGATATGAATAAGATACATCCCATCTATAACAAATATGACTCATATAACAAATAATATAAAGGAAAATGAATCCATTAACACCCGAAACAACGATAATACAATGATATTATCAACAAAGAAATGTTCAAATATCATATATGATATCATATTAATGTATATGATTATTTTATAATTTAATAACAATTATTTCACCATTATACAGGAGATTAACCTACCCTCGACCTATGAAATGTACAAGTTAAGGGTTAATTTCACAATCTCTTCATTATCCGAGGTTGTTTTACATAATTATCTAATAGGTCCTCTTTATCATCCACATCCGTGTTTCTTAAAAATGTATTCCAAAACATTTTTACTATTTAGTAGACTATGGGATAAATTAATTTATCCTCTTGTTTTAATTTTTATAAAATGGTTTGAACAGAATCTTTCTGTCATTTTCAAAACAAGGTCCATTATAACCTCTTAGACAAAATTAAGGTAAGAATGTATTTTTTAACATATATGGAGAGTGCGGCTATTTTCTGCCATTATAAAACCATAGAATCTTCCAATACAAGCTTATAAGAATATTTTCAAATTTAATGTTTTATTTTATAATTATGAGAATTTTAAATAATTTCTAAAAAAGAGATATTTCTCTCAAATAGTTATGATTTCATCTATGTCACCATCATTTGATGGATTTAATGCTTATTTGAAGTTGATTTAATATGATACAAAACTTCCATAATGTATTGATGTTTTTGTGATATGTTTGACTGTGGATTTGTTATTTTTATACCATTCATGGTTTATGGATAAAGTATTGACATTTCATATGATAGTTTTAATACGAATTTTTATGTTATGTTTAAACCTGTTCATATGAGGAATTCATTGGACTTAGTAAGTTACTGGTGGAGCCCTCTATTTCTCCTCAATGCATCGGTAGGTCTCATGAGACAAACTAGTTTCTTCGCACAAGGCCTTGACGAAATCTTATTTGTAGTCTTGGCATAAGGCCTTGACTATGTTGTCATGACAGTTTGGCATTATGCATTCCATCATTATGAAAGTGGTTATTCACATTCCATGTGATTATTCGACTAGTAGAATATCAATGTGAATAAGTAAATTGAATTATTTCATTTTATTTTTTCAATATTATGACGAAGTTCAAGTTTAAAAGGATTTTGTTTTAGTTATACATTTCCTTAAATGTTAATTCTTATTTATTAATGTTTCTGATATATTGTTATCCTTACTAATAATCTGAGCTCACCCCTTTCTATGTTTTATTTTACCCTGGATGTGAAGAAGTATTTTATGACTGACCTACGAGGATAGTCTGAGAGGATATGAGTGTGGACTATCGAGACTATGTTGTTTTAGTTTTTCACATTATCAAGTAATGTAAGACTTATGAATGTAACTAGTGTATCCAAGGATATTAAACTAGTCGGTCTTTTAATACATGATCATTTGTGATCATGACAATGTTACGTAGTAATGCACCGACTTTGTGTAACTAGGGTCGGGGCATTATAGTTGGCATCAGAGAAGGTTTCGTACAATCCTTGAAAGCTAGATTTAGATATACTCTGATTAGGGAACATAGCCCTAAGATATACTTTGAGGATTTTAAAAGAAGAATATCCTAAAATTTTGGTATTGTATAACTTTTTTGATTTTTCCAAGAAATACATCCATATCTAGATATGATCAGGTAGAGGTGGCTCTGGCACAGATGTACCTAGGGGTAAAACCCGAAAACACCGCTTTGAGCTAGACTCGAACGAGAATTGATGCACGACAACGGGCCTTGCTGCACACTTGGTTACGACACTCCTGGGGGATATGCTTAGGATAATTCTAATTTTCTTTAAAAACCATTATGACGGGTTTATGAGTATATAATTCTTCAAAGAAAACATTTTTATTATTATGGATCATATCCATAAAGTGTTCAATTTATGTTATGTGTTTTACATGTTTGGATTTATGTATTGCGATTCATAAACTAATCTAGTGTATTCTATTGTTTATAAATGGTGTGTAGTGGAAGGAATGAAAACTGTATCAATGCACACAATCCATGTAGATATTTTCCTACTGCTTAAGATAATTATAGTGGAGCTGGTGATACGACTGGTGTTGATCATCTTATCACCATACTGGGACAACTCACTCAAGTTATGAATAATTACCTTACCCATATGGAGCACCCTGATCCACAACATGGAGGATCAATGTTATATCGCTTCATGAGGAAACAACCACCAACATTCAATGGGAGTACAAATCCACCAGTAGCTGAGAAAAGGATAAATTCGTTAGGGAAAATATTCCATTCCTTGGGGAGTAGTGAAAGCCAAAAAGTTGTCATGGCAGTTTGCCGCCTCACTGGAGATGTTGATCAATGGTGGTCATTGATTCAAAACATGAAGGTAGGAGATGAAGTATAAAATATGGAATGGAGAGAGTTTAAAGATATTTTGGTAGAAAAATACTTTCTTTATGACCATCGAGCATATATGGAAGGACAATTTCTGATTCTGAGGAAAAAGGAGGACGAGAATGTTGCAAAGTATGAGTCTAATTCGAGAAGTCTAGCAAGGCATGCTACAAATTATATATGTAACCCATGAAGTATGATTGATCGTTTCTTTGATGGGTTGAAATCATTTCTCCGTTGAGCATTAGTCTCAAAATCCTTCTCGTCATACGAATATATTATCTAATGTGCTATCATGATAGAAAAAGAATTCTCTAAGTCTTATGAATTTAAAGCAAAGAAAGAGATGAATAGATCAATTGATCACTTTTGAAATGGAAATAAGGGGAAGAAGTGAAAATTGGAATATCTATCCTATAGTAAATGTTGGAAGAAACATCGTGGTACTTGCTTTAAGGGAATTGTAGTCTGTTACAAGTGTGGTTAAAAAGGCCACCATGCTCGTGATTGTAAGGGGAAGAAAGAGGCTACCAATGTTTAATAATACAATTTCATGGATATGGGAAATTATTCAAATGAATGTCGTAAGCATCAAGGGATCTTACCTCAGAATATTCCAAGGGATCAAGGCCAAGATTATTCCATCACTACTGCTGATGTTGAAGCTCTGAAAGACATGGTGGCAGGTAATTTAACAGTTTCAAAAAGTTTAGAAAATGATTTATTTGATTCTAGATCATTGAATTGTTTCAAATCTTCCTAGTTTTCTAAGAAAATTAGATATTTCCAATTTGATTTGAAAAGGGAGTTGTCAGTCAAAACAACCAAGGGAAGTATCAGCACAACAAAGTTTTGTGAATCTGTTCCCATTAGATCATATAAATATTCTTTATCTACTAATTTCATCAACATACCCATGATGGAAATTGATATAATCCTTGGAATGGATTGTCTTTTAGACCATGATGTGAATATTTATTGTAATAAGAAGGAGGTTACAATTTTTGATGATGATGATAATGAACACCTCATCATTAGAGAAGAATTGTCACCGCCAAATTATTATCAAGATCCACCCCCCAGTAGCTCAACTAAATTAAATTATTGGGGAGTAAGAGAATGAAATAAATGTGGGTGAGGAATGAAATGTTCAAATAGTGGATGTACCTATTGTGAAAGAATATGTTTATTTGTTTCTAGAAGATTTACCTCGACATCCTCTAGAACGAGAAATTGTGTTTTTCATTGATTTAATTCTTGGATCAAGTCCCATATCAAAGACACCTTATAGAATGGAAACTATGGAATTAGTGTAACTAATGAATCAAATATAAGAATTGAGTAATAAGTAATTTATTCGCCCTAGTGTTTCTCCATGGGGATCCCCTGTCCTTTTTTATGAAGAAAGATGGATCTATGAGGTTATGTATCGACTATAGGAAGATCAATGCTATAACAATAAAGAACAAGTATCCCCTACCTCACATTGATGATTTATTTGACCAACTACATGGATCTCAATACTTTTCAAATATTTACCTTCAATCTGAATACCATCAGTTGTGTGTGAATAAGGAAGACATTCCGAAGATGGCATTTCAAACTTGGTACGTGCATTACGAGTTTACTACTATGCCTTTTGGATTGACTAATTCTCCCTCTTTCTTCATGGATCTAATGAAAAGAGTTTTCAAGGAATATCATGATGATTTTGTAGTGGTATTTATTGATGATATCTTGTAATACTCCAAAATCTATGAAGATAATTAAAATAACTTGCACATTATCCAAAAGACTCTTAGAAGACATGAATTATATGGGACATTTAGAAAGTGTGAATTCTGGCTTCAGAATATTTCGTTTCTTGTCCATATTGTCTCTAAGGATGGAATCTCCATTGATCCTTCGAAGACAAGAGAACTCCATGAATGGCCAGCACCTACGAGTATAACTGAGGTATGCAGTTTTATTGGTTTAGCATGTTATTATCGACGTTTCATCCATAATTATGCCAAATTGGCTAACCCATTAAGGAAGCTCACATGTCAAGGGGTGAAATTTGTTTGGGTAAAAGAGTTTAAAAAATGTTTTGAAGAATTTAATAGAAGATTATTCAATTCTCTTATCATGAATCTACCATCAGGGAATGATGTGTTGGTTATTTATAGTGATGCATCGAAGAAATGATATGGTGGTGTCCTTATGGAAAATGATAGAGTTATTTCCTATGCATCACGACAACTGAAAATTCATGATCAAAACTATCCTACTCATGATCTCGTGTTTGTAGCTGTAATCGTTGCTTTGAAGATATGAAGACACTATCTCTATGGTGAAAATGCGATATTTATAATGATCACAAAAGTTTGAACTATATTTTCTCCCAGAAATAAATCAACATGAGGCAAAGGAGATGGCTTGACCTACTCATGGATTATGATTGCACGATACACTACCACCCGAGGAAGTCAAATAAGGTGGGAGATGCTTTGCGCAGAAAGGATCATGGTATTTTGAACAAGATGAGAGTTGAAAGGGATCCTATTTTCATGGATCTAGTAAATATGGATATGGGAGTCACCATGGAAGGTGAAACATCAATAATTTTTTAAATGGATGCCAAACCATATTTACTAAAAAGGATGAATAGTTCTCAGATAGGTGATGAAGAGTTTCAAAAAAAGATTAATGTTGTGAATGATGGGAGATTGACTGACTCTGTGTATGAAGATAGAATTTTGAAATTTGGGAAGAGACTTTGTGTTCCTAATATACTTGATCTAAAAAGGGAATTGTTGGATGATTTTCATAGATGCAATTTCTCTATACACCCTGGTATCACTAAGATGTATAGATATTTCAAGGAACATTTTTGGTTGGACAACATGAAGAGAGAGATTGCTGATTTTGTGTCAAAATGTATGGTTTTCCAAAAAGTGGAAGGTTGAAGGCAACAACCTAGAAGAGTCATGCAACCTCTTCCCATACCTGAGTGGAAATGGGATAATATTATGATGGAATTTTTCATGGGACTACCAAAGACTCCTCGAAGGAACAATGAAATATGGGTCATTGTTGATCGTCTTACCAAATCAACACATTTTCATGCTATAAGAGAATATTTACCACATGAACTACTAGTGAGACTATATATTAATGAACTAGTGAGACTTCATAGAGTACCCCTATCGATTGTTTCTAATCGTTATCCACATTTTACTTCAAGATTACAGAGATGCCTTCAGAAATCCTTGGATAATGAACTTCGTTTGAGCACTTCCTACCACCCTCAAACTGACGGACAATCAAAAAGAACTATTCAAACCTTAGAAGACATATTTAGATCCTTCTCATGTGACTTTCAGTGTATGTGGGATCAATATTTACCTTTATTAGAATTTTACTATAACAATAGCTTCTATTCAAGTATTCATATGGCACCATATGAAGTGTTATAGGGAAAGAGATGTCGCACACCAACCTGGGGGGATGATGTTGGTGAAACAAAACTTTTAGGCCTAGAAATGGTGGAGGAAATGATAGAAAAGGTGAAGGTAATCTAAAACCACATCAAAGCAGATCAAATTAGGCAGAAGAGCTTTGACGATAACCGAAGGAAGGATTTGGAATTTTGGGTATGAGATCATGTTTTCTTGAAGGCATCTCCATGGAAGGGTGTTATACATTTCAGTAAGATGGGAATATTGAGTCCCAAGTACATCAGACCATTAAAAATTCTAGAATGAATTGGGGTTGTAGCTTATCGTTTGGCAATGCCGCCAAATCTCTCCAATGTTCCTGATGTGTTCCATGTATCACTATTTAGAAAATACATGTCTGACCCAACACATGTACTCACCTATGAGCAATTAGAAGTAGAACCTGATCTGTCTTAATGGAAATAGCCTATGCAGATTCTTGATATAAGAGAACAAGTGCTGAGAAACCGGACGACTCGTCTGGTAAAAGTTCTATGGAGAAACCATAAGATGGAAAAGGCAATGTGGGAACCTGAGGAACTTATGATGAAGAACCACCTGAGTCATTTTATGCAGTAGCATTCTAGAAATTTCTAGGATGAAATTATTTTAAGGAGGGGAGAATGTAACATCCCAAACTTCCACGATATGCTTCTCTTTGAATAATACACTAGTGTGTGTTGTATGAAACTTTGAGTTCTAACAAACCACAACAAATGAAACTACTCGTTATGAATAGTAATACCAAATTTTTGAAATTTTATAAATTTTATCTTTCACAATGGACTTCATTTTTGGATTCAGAATATTGAAATTATCTTAGGGTGAATTTTTGGTATTTTTCGGAAAACTTTCAATTTTTGATTAATAGTGAAAAACACTATGTTATGGTTAAAACCCAAATTTTTATAATTCATTATTTTATTTAAATTTATTTTAGGTCAAAATAGATACACAATACCTATATATGTTCAGTGTAATTCATTGAAGTTAGTTTATAATAATTTTAGATATATAAAAAATTTAATTAACTTCTCACCGTCGTTTACCCACCTCCTAGAAGAATTTACAAATTCACATAAAACATAATTTTACCTCTTCTGTGAGTGGAATTTTGAAAATCCGAGAGAAATGGTTAATATCAAGGAGTAAAATGAGGTTCAATAAGATAAAAATAATTTTGTGAATAGTAACTTTTTACTTTTATTTACCACGGTTAAAAGTAAATAGGGTAATTAAGGGTAAAAATGATATTATTATTACCTAACTGATATCCTAATACTATTAGATAAGTATAATTAGACCAAAAACAACCTTAAGAATAAAATATTAACATATTTGGTCCACTTGTAATGGATTAGGACACTTATTATTAATTTATTTAAAGAAGAGTTAAAAGAGTTAAAATCAATGTTTAATAACTAAAACATTTTTAATATAGGGTTAAACATAAGATAAATTCGATTATAAATATTCCATAGAAATATAAGATGATTTAATACATAATGGTAGTTTATTTATAATTTTAAGACTTTAAATAATTTAATTTATCTATTACACAATGGTGATGCATTAATTACTTAATTAATGAAATATTAAAATAATTGATATTATAAATATCTAAATAAATGTAATTTTATACATTCTATGAATTACAATAATTTAATAGGTTAATATGAAATATTAGGTTTGGTTAGATGAATTTTTTTTGAAGTAATAATATTGTTATGAATTTTGAAAAAACAAAATACCAAATAGTTTCAAATTTGACAAAAAAGAGTTTTTAAAACAAATATTATATTATCAATTGATATTCTATTCTTAAAAATATATGGTTCGGCTAAAGTTCTTATATAATGATAATATTATACTTAATGAACCACTTCTAATTCAATTGGAATTATATAGTATGTTTATTAACCATATAATATAAAAATACAAAGACATGTGGTAAATGTCAAACTATTTAACTAAGAGTTAAATCTAAAAGATAAAGTTAATATAGTGACCCAAACCTGTCTAAACCCTATTGGTTGAGTGGTTTGTTACCCATCTCCACCTTATCCTTTAAATAATCCACTTTAGTTCCATTATAAACCGAAAATTATTTTATTATAAAATAATATTTCAAGCTTTTCAAAGGTGACCCTCACACCTCTTATAAAAGATAACTACACCTTTTCTCTAATTCGCACCATCAAAGCCATTTGGCTCGGCAAAACACTACCCAAATACCCTCTAAACCATCCTCCCTTCATCCTAGAGTCCTTACTTTATTCTGAAGGCCTTCTTATGTAGCCCTTTTGATCAAATCAAAAGGAAGAACCCGGAGAAGAGATAAATATTTTTATCACCTCTTTCAAGTTCCTTTCTTCTTCCACTTCCTTTTTCAAAGTTGTTTCCATTCTAAAATAATGACTCTATTATATTATATATACTGTGATTTTATTATAACTATGGTAAAACCAAATTAATTATTCTATCCATCCATTGAATGACATGTCACCATACGTGCGTATGTACGGCTTACCGTCTCTACGTCGTGGTGTAATTGTTATTCAATACATTATTATTTGGATGGGAATAATAATAATTTTTAATTGATGTAAATAATACATATAACATGATATTGGTTCTGTATATATAATATACCATCCAAATATATATTATTTTAATATCAATAGAACTATATTGTCGCTCGTGCGTACGTATGGATTATCGTCTCCAAGAATGCAATAAGATTCATTCACCATCGTATTCATTCAAGAATAATTTTCATTAGAAGATTAAAAATAATTTTTAAAGAGTTGATATCATTATTGATATGAATAATATATATCTCATCCATAACAAATATTACTCACATAACAACGAATATAAAATAAAATGAATCTATTTACACCCAAAACAATGATAATACAAAGATAATATTAACAAAGCAATGTTAAAATATCATATATGATATCATATTAATGTATATGATTCTTGTATAATTTAATAACAATTATTTCACCATTATACAGGAGGTTAACCTACCCTCGACCAAGGAAAAGTACAAGGTAATGGTTAGTTTCACAATCACTTCATTATTTAGGGTTGTTTATACATAATTATCTACTAGGACCTCTTTATCATCCACAACCATGTTTCTTAAAAATGTATTCCAAAACATTTTTATTATTTAATAGAATATGTGTTAAAGTCATTTATACCCTTGTTTTATTTTTTATAAAATGGTTTGAAAGGATTCTTTCTGTCATTTTCCAAACACGGTCCTTTTTAACCTTTTCGACAAAATTAAGGTAAGAATGTCTTTTTTAACTTATATGGCGGGTGCAACTATTTTCTTCCGTTATAAAAACATTGAATCTTTCCTTAAAAGATTATAAGAATATTTTCAAAGTAAATGATTTATTATATAATTATGTGACTTTTAAATTATTTAAAGAAATGAGATATTTCTCTCAAATATTTTCTATTTCATCTATGTCAACATCCTTTGATGGATTTTACGCTTATTTGATGTTTCTTTATTATAATAAAAAACTTCCAAAATGTATTGAAGGTTTTGTGATATGTTTGACTGTGGACGTGTTATTTTTATACCATTCATGGTTTATAGACAATGTATTGACAATTCGTATGCTAGTTTTAATATGAATGTTTATGTTATGTTTAAACTTGTTCATATGAGGAATGCATTAGACTTAGTAAGTGATGGGTGGAGCTCGCTATAGCTCCTCGATGAATCGGTAGGCCTCCTGAGACAAATTACTGTCTTGGAACAAGGCCTTAACAACTTATTATTCGTAGTCTTGGCACAAGGCCTTGACTATGTGGTTTTGATAGCCTGGCATTATGCATTCCATCATTATGAAAGTGGTTATTAATATTTCATTTGATTATTCGACTAGTAGAATATCCATGTGAATAAGTAAATGGCATTAATTCATTTTATTTTTTCCATATTATGTTGAAGTTCAAGTTTAAAAGGCTTTTGTTTTAGTTATACATTTCCATAAATGTTAATGCTTATTTGATAAAGTTTCCACTATATTGTTATCCATACTGAGAATATGAGCTCACCCCTTTCTATGTTTTATTTTTACCAGGATGTGAAGAAGTATTTTTTTGACTGACCTGTAGGGATAGTCTGAGGGGATATGAGTGTGGTATATAGAGAATTTGTTGTTGTAGTTTTTCACTTTATCACGTAATGTATGACTTATGAATGTATCTAGTAATTCCAAAGCTACTAAACTTATCGGTCTTTTGATACTTGATCTTTTGTGATCATACCAATGTTACATAGTAATGCACCGACACTGGGTAACTGGGGTTGGGGAGTTACAACAGCCGCAAAGGCCTTTCACGCAGAGGCTCTCGAAAATGCGGAATGTCAGGCTGTCATCTCATTCTATGGAGAATATGAAGGTTCTCCTATACATATGAACATCCTCCCACTGTTCATCATCGGTTGGTTCAACGGTGTGGAGTTTTTCCACTGTCTTGTTGACACATGATCCATGATCAATGTTATCCGCACACAGACACGACAGAAACTGGAATTATTTGAGGATGATCTAACCCCCACCGACCAGAAAATCCAAGGATATGATAGGATGTAGTAGACCCCGGTGGGAAAGATCTGTTTGAATACCCAGTTCGGTGGCCTAGTTTCCAGTATTGAGTTTATGTGTAACGACCCGAAATTTTGAATAAATCTTGTTTCCTAATTTTATGTGTTATTTTTTTATACTCAACAAAAATGTTTCATTTGATAACATGAGTATAATTAAAATGAGACTGTGGGGTTTTCACTGTTATTTGACCATTGGTCAATATGATCACTGGAAACTAAACGTTTTGATTATTGTCTCTAAATACAAGCAATCTTGGTTAATTAATATAGAAATAAGATTCGATGGCCTCACCCAGTAGTCTTGGACCGATTGAAGCCCATCTAATGGATCTTGGGAAGGAGGTAGCACCATTGGGCTTTGCTCTGGACCAAACCCAAGCTGAACTTCATCGTGTGAAGCTAGAACGGGATCTCCTTAACGAGAAATTCAAACTGATAGAAATTACTACTCCTGCGATGTTGGCCGAGCCTCCCTCGGATTCTCTCACCTTAGCAGACCTTACACTTAGGTCCTATGTTGGTGTGATAAGGGGCTATGTAAGGAGACCGTAACTGCCTTGTGTAATCCTTTGTTTTAAATAAAAATTGGGATTTCTTCTTATGATAAAGTTTATGAATTATCAAAATGTCCGGATAAATATAGTATGCATATTATTGATGAATTTTAGAGAAAGGATATTTTAAAAATGTTTATGTAAACCTTAAATAAATAAAAATGTGTAATGATTTTCAAAAATCGGTCTTCTACAATTATGTTCAGTACGAAATTTCGAGTCTAATAAGATCAACTTGAATTTTGATGAATAGTAAATTATAAATAGTGATTTTACGCTTAGGATTAGTAATGTGACCAAATGTATTAGTAATTTCACTCAAAGAAAGTTTTAATATAATTTAGACACCTAGATTAAGTAATGAGATTCAATAAAATGGGTAAATAACAGTTTCATAAATTATTATTCAAGTATTAGTTTTTTCAGCTGAATAGTGTTTTTTAATTAAAAATTAAATTAAAAATATTTAGAAAATTATTTTTATAAAATGGATTACATTTTTGAACTCAGAGCATCGATATTATGTTAAGGTAATTTTTGGGGATTTTTCTGAAAAAAATGAATTTTCAGTGAATAGTGTGTTTATTTAAAAAATGAATTAAAAATATTAAGAAAATTATTTTTATAAAATAGAGTTCATTTTTTAAATAAGAGCATTGATATTTGGTTAATATGAAATTTTGGGATTTTTCTAAGAAAGTTGAATTTTCCGTGAATTGTAAAAATACAGTTTTAGGGTTTCGGTATATTTAATGACATCATAACTATGCCATGATGATGTCATGAGATATTTTAAGGGATGGTCGACTAAATAGGATGAATTATTGTGTGGGGTTCCCCATGTGGACTAACTCTATGGGAAGTACCATGGGAGCGCCCATGCTTTTTAGAAAACCACTTTTGAGGTGTCCCTTGGCCATTAATGCCATGTCCCCTCACTTTCCCTATATATACCAATCCCTCCTCTCATCATTTCGACTCCAAAACCATCCTAAACGATGTTCTGGTCTCCTTACCTCCCAAGGAGTCCTCTCAAGGTTCCCCCAAGCCCTCAAGGTCCCATCCATTGAGTTTTAAGAGTTAGATTTTAAGGTAAGGGATCTGACCTCTCTCTTTCTTTTCAAGAAATATCTATTATGTAATTTCTTTTATGCTCCATGTTCCTATGTTAAAGGATGTTCTTTTATACTCCTCTTACTGACCTTTTCATGTTCATATAATGAGATATTCTCTCTTACTCTCATTATTTCGTTTTATGAAGTTTTATGTGGCGTCGTTAGGCTGCCGAAATTTTTGGAACAGATTCTTTCTCCCTTCTCATTTTTCAAGATCTATGTTCATGTAAAGTCTTTCAAGTTCCCTTTTATTATGTTGGTGTATGATCTCTAAATCTATCATACTGATATTTTATGTTCATATGATGACAGACCCCATTTGATCCCTTCAATTCAGTATTTTGATGTTTTAAGTGGCGCCGTTAGGCTGCCGAATTTTTAAGTGGTTCTTTCACCTTTCTCCTTTTTTCAAAGTTCTAATTAAATGTCAAGTCTTGAAAGTTTCTTTTTATTATGTTGGGGTATGATCTCTAAATCTATCATACTGATCTTTTATGCTCATATGATGAGAGACCCCATTTGATCCCTTCAATTCAGTATTTTGATGTTTTTAGTGGCGCCGTTAGGCTGCCGAATTTTTAAGTGGTTCTTTCACCTTTCTCCTTTTTTCAAAGTTCTGATTCCATGTCAAGTCTTCAAAGTTCCTTTTTATTATGTTGTGGTATGATATATAAATCTATCATACTTATCTTTTATGTTTATATGATTAGAGAACCTATTTGATCTCAAAAATTCATTTTTGTTGAATTTTAAGTGGTGCCGTTATGCTGCCGAATTTCTAAGGGGTTCTTTCACCCTTCTCATTTTCAAGATATACTTTCATGTCAAGTCTTTCAAGTTCATTTTTATTATTTTGTGGTATGATATCTATATCTATAGTACTGATCATTTATTTTCATAGAATGAGAGTCCCTATTTGATCTCGTCAATCCATTTTTGGAAGTTTTAAGTGAGGCCGTTAGGCGTCCAAATTCTCAAAAGAGAAATCTTAATTTTGTCTTCCTTTCAAGTTCTTCGTTTCATATGGTATATCATTAACATTTCATTACCATGTACTTAAATACTATATATTCTGTTCCCCTACTGTTTTATGTATCATTTTGGAGTGGGTGACCCATGTCCCCTCTATTTTCAATGTTTTCTAAAACCATGTATCGTAGACGTTATGCTGCATAGTTTTCGTCTCAAAATGCCTCCCTCTTTATCTCAAAATTATTTTAAGCTATTAAGTGAATAATAAAAGATCTTATTTATACAAGGGTATTCACATATATATCAAAATTTTCTATTTTAAATTCTGGGATTTACATACATGAGACCTGCTTTCCCTTTCCGTGGGTTTAAAGTGACATTAAGATCATGTCATTAAAGCAGATTTTAAAATGTTATTATTATGAAATGAAACCCATTTATTTTATGATATATGGGTTATTTATGAAATGTTTGATGATGATATATGTGGCTCACATGATAATAAAGACAAATTAAGGGTGCGCCCTCATAGCGCTCCAATGCATTGGGTAATGATGTAACCACTAAAGATTACAATTTTCACGATACCATGGTGAATAACCTTGGTAATTTTAAAATGAAACCTTGGGGATGGACCTTGGTGATATGTTCATGATTTTCTATGTTAAATGATGTATCCACATCTTAAAGTTATGAAAAATGTTATTTTTATTATGATATATCTCATGATTTATTTCTCATGCCTTAAAGTTCATTTCATGACCTTATTGAAGTATCTCAAGTTCACATGTAAAATGTTTCTCTTGTTTCCCTTACTGGGCCTTCTGCTCACCCTTTATTTTGATGTATGTCTCCAGGTTATGAGATGCAGTAATGAACCTAGGATGAACATGAGGAGAAGACTTTCAAGTGTTTAAGAATAATGTTTTATGTTTTCATGTTTTATGTTCCTGGTTTCCAAGACACTAAACCTTAAAGATCCTCAGTTTTGTGTAATGAAATGAAAGTTTATGTTATAAAAAGGAGGGATGCTATAGTTGGTATCAAAGGAAGGTTTAGTTATTTATGGAAATTAGGATATGAAAACATTAGGAATAACCCTATAGAAAACTTTAAATATAGGAAATCTTCCAGAAATTTTGGTGAGTATTGAGTAAGGTGTTTCCAAGAAAATAAATCCATGTCTGGATACGAGCAGGTAGAGGTGGCTCTGGCACAGATGTACATAGGGGTAAAACCCGAAAACACCACTTTGAGCTAGACTCGAATGGGAACTGGTACACGACAACGGGCCTTGCTGCACTCTTGGTTACGACACTCCCAGGGGATATGCTTTGGTAAATTCATAAGCTTAGTATGAACCATTATTAAAGGAACAAAGATAAAATAAAATAAAGATTCACATAAGAATATAAGATCATAGATAACCTAGATTGGAACCTAGGGGATCACAAGTTAGGATATACTTTTATTCTACAAGTTTATCCTTTTATGCTTAAAGTTTCCGTTTCATGATTATTGGAGAAGTATTTAAGCCCCTAATTATACTTTATCTTCTTAGTTAATGGTGGGAAATGGATGAAAATGTCCAAACAACCAATGTGATAGGAAATGCGATGATTTCCGTATTAATATGACATAGATGATTAGGGGATTCAAAGATGATTTTTATTTTGGAAGACGTTCACTATTTTGGGGACCCTATATGATCGAGGTAAATAGATTACTATGGTATTTTTATTGAGGAGTAAGGTTGACTTATATTTTGAGTAATTGATGAATTTAAGGCGTACTTATAGTAATTTAGGTTACTTATGGAAATGATTAACCTATCTTGGGGTAAATATGTTTACGTTAGTTACTTTTTTTATAAGATGTTAGGAGTGGTTGATGTTTTTAGGAGATGAATGATAAATTTTACCTTGGAAGACTATGTTATAAAATCCTTCTTGTATTTGGTTTTCAATCTTATTTTGGTTTATTTTGAGGATTTTTAAGGACAGTTATTTACGGAATGGTCTATGATGAACTCTGGGTAGTACCATGGAACTTTGAATATTTACAAGTAGTTTCCATTCCTATGGGATTATTTCTTTCTGAAGAGTTGTTTTACCTTACCGTTTCTGTTTTTGGGATAATGTTTAAAGATAGATGAAATAGATGGTTAATATTTTGTGGATTATGTGATTCTCTAGAAGATGATTCTGGTGTTTTGATGAGACCAAGTGTTTTTTAATGCTCATCTTTTGGAGAAAATGTTATTTTTGGTTAGAAACTTATTAATGGATGAATCTCTACATGAAGGTAGGTATATTTTCTTATTTTTTTGTTCTATGTAGTAAATGAATTCCTCAAAATTATGAAAAGAAATGTAAAACAAAAATGTTGTTGGTTTACGTTTCCTACAGGGTAATCAAAGACCGTTTACACACATCATAAGTTTGGGATTTTCTTATTGTTAACTTTATCCTAATCATGTTCTCTATAACTCTCCCTCAGAACATGACCCATTTTCTCTCCTCCATGTCCATGTTTTCCTACATGGAATCCTAGTGTGGGTTAACTCGGGTGACCTTTGTACTTCCCTTTCTTTCTATTAAAGTAATAGTTTTACTGACTCCTTTTCCGATGTGGTACTTTCAATGAAATTTCAAAACCCAATTTTAAAAATTGCGAGGACACAATTTCTAAAGGGGGGAAGATTGTAACGACCCGAAATTTTGAATAAATCTTGTTTCCTAATTTTATGTGTTATTTTTTTTATACTCAACAAAAATGTTTCATTTCATAACATGAGTATAATTAAATTGAGACTATTGGGTTTTGACTGTTATTTAACCATTGGTCAATATGACTGCTGGAAACTAAACGTTTTGATTATTGTCTCTAAATACAAGAAATCATGGTTAATTAATATAGAAATAAGATTTGATGGCCTCACCCAGTAATCTTGGACCGATCGAAGCCCATCTAACGGAACATGGGAAAGAGGTAGCACCACTGGGCTTTTCTCTGGACCAAACCCAAGCTGAACTTCATCGTGTGAAGCTAGAACAGGATCGCCTTCGCGAGAAGTTCAAACTGATAGAAATTACTACTCGTGTGATGTTGGCCGAGCCTCCCTCAGATTCTCTCACATTAGCACACCTAACACTTAGGTCTTATGCAGGTGTGATAAGGGGCTATGTAAGAAGACCGTAACTGCCTTGTGTAATCCTTTGTTTTAAATAAAAATTGGGATTTCTTCTTATGATAATGTTTATGAATTTTCAAAATGTCCGGATAAATAAAGTATGCATATTTTTGATGAATTTTAGAGAAAGGATATTTTAAAAATGTTTATGTAAACCTTAAATAAATAAAAATGTGTAATGATTTTCAAAAAATGGTCTTCTACAATTATGTTCAGTATGAAATATCGAGTCTAATAAGATCAACTTGATTTTTGATGAATAGTAAAGTATGAATAGTGATTTTATGCTTAGGATTAGTAATGTGACCAAATGGATTAGTAATTTCACTCAAAGAAAGTTTTAATATAATTTAGACACCTTGATTAAGTAATGAGATTCAATAAAATGGGTAAATAACAGTTTCATAAATTGTTATTCGAGTATTAGTTTTTTCGTGTGAATAGTGTTTTTTAATTAAAAATTAAATTAAAAATATTTAGAAAATTATTTTTATAAAATGGATTACATTTTTGAACTCAGAGCATCGATATTATGTTAAGGTAATTTTTGGGGATTTTTCTGAAAAAAATGAATTTTTGGTGAATAGTGTGTTTATTTAAGAAATGAATTAAAAATATATAGAAAATTATTTTTATTAAATAGAGTTCATTTTTGAAATCAGAGCATTGATATTTGGTTAATGTGAAATTTTGGGATTTTTCTGAGAAAGTTGAATTTTCAGTGAATTGTAAAAATATAGTTTTAGGGTTTCGGTATGTTTAATGACATCATAACTGTGTCATGATGATGTCATGAGATATTTTAAGGTATGGTCGAATAAAGAGGATGAAGTATTGTGTGGGGTTACCCATGTGGCCTAACTCTATGGGAATTACCATTGGAGGGCCCATGCTTTTGAGAAAACCACTTTTGAGGTGTCCCTTGGCCATTAATGCCTTGTCCCCTCACTTTCCCTATAAATACCAAGCCCTCCTCTCATCTTTTCGATTCCAAAACCATACTCAACGAAGTTCGGGTCTCCTTACCTCCCAAGGAGTCCTCCCAAGGTTCCCCCAAGCCCTCAAGGTCCCAACCTTTGAGTTTTAAGAGTTAAATTTTAAGGTAAGGGATCTGGCCTCTCTCTTTCTTTTCAAGAAATATCTTTTATGTAATTTATTTTATGATCCATGTTCTTATTTAAAAGGATGTTATTTTATACTCCTATTACATCCCTTTTCATGTTCATATAATGAGATATCCCCTCATACTCTCATTATTTCGTTTTATGATGTTTTAAGTGGCGTCATTAGGCTGCAGAAATTTTTGTAACAGATTCTTTCTCCCTTCTCATTTTTCAAGATCTATATTCATGTAAAGTCTTTCAAGTTCCCTTTTATTATGTTGGGGTATGATATATAAATCTATCATACTGATATTTTATGTTCATATGATGAGAGACCCCATTTGATCCCTTCAATTCAGTATTTTGATGTTTTAAGTGGCGTCGTTAGGCTGCCGAATTTTTAAGTGCTTCTTTCACCTTTCTCCTTTTTTCAAAGTTCTAATTCCATGTCAAGTCTGGAAAGTTTCTTTTTATTATGTTGCGGTATGATATCTAAATCTATAATACTGATCTTTTATGTTCATATGATTAGAGACCCCATTTGATCCCTTCAATTCAGTATTTTTATGTTTTTAGTGGCGTCGTTAGGCTGCCGAATTTTTAAGTGGTTCTTTCACCTTTCTCCATTTTTCAAAGTTCTAATTCCATGTCAAGTCTTGAATGTTCCTTTTTATTATTTTGGGGTATGATATCTAAATCTATCATACTGATCTTTTATTTTCATATGATTAGATACCCTATTTGATCTCAACAATTCATTTTTGGTGAATTTTAAGTGGTGTCGTTATGCTGCCGAATTTCTAAGGGGTTCTTTCACCCTTCTCGTTTTCAAGATCTACTTTCATGTCTAGTCTTTCAAGTTCATTTTTATTATTTTGGGGTATGATCTCTATATCTATCGTACTGATCATTTATGTTCATATAATTAGAGTCCCTATTTGATCTCATTAATCCATTTTTGGATGTTTTAAGTGACGCCGTTAGGCTTCCAAATTCGCATAAGAGAAATCTTATTTTTGTCTTCCTTTCAAATTCTTCGTTTCATATGGTATATCATTCACATTTCATTACCATGTTCTTCAATACAATATATTCTGTTCCCCTACTATTTTATGTATCATTTTTGAGTGGGTGACCCATGTCCCCTCTATTTTCAATGTTTTCTAAAACCATGTATCGTAGACGTTATACTACATAGTTTTCGTCTCAAAATACCTCCCTCTTTATCTCAAAATTATTGTATGTTATTAAGTTAATACTCAAAGATCATATTTCTACAGGGGTATTCACATATATATCAAAATGTTCTATTTTAAATTCTGGTATTTACATACATGAGACCCACTTTCCCTTTCCGTGGGTTTAAAGTGACATTAAGATCATGTCTTTAAAGCAGTTTTTTAAACATTGTGATTATGAAATGAAACCCATTTATTTTATGCTATATGGGTTATTTATGAAATGTTTGATTATGATATATGTGGCTCACATGATAATAAATACAAATTAAGGGTGCGCCCTGATAGAGCTCCAATGCATTGGGTAATGATGTAACCACTAGAGATTAAAATTTTCACGATACCTTGGTGAATAACCTTGGTAATTTTCAAATGACACCTTGGGGATGGATCTTGGTGATATGTTCATGATTGTCTATGTCAATTTATGTATCCACATCTTAAAGTTATGAAAATTGTTATTTTTATTATGATATATCTCATGATTTATTTCTCATGCCTTAATGTTCTTTTCATAACCTTATTGAAGTATCTCAAGTTCACATGTAAAATGTTTCTCTTGTTTCCCTTTTTGGGCCTTATGCTCACACTTTAGTTTGATGTATGTCCCCAGGTTATGAGACGCAGTAATGAACCTAGGATGAACATGAGGAGAAGCCTTTCAAGTGTTTTAGAAGAATGTTTTATGTTTTCATGTTTTATGTTCCTGGTTTCGAAGACACTAAACCTTAAAGATACTCAGTTTTGTGTAATGAAATGAAAGTTTATGTTATAAAAAGGCGGGATGCTATATTATGGTTGTCTCACAGGACACCACGTATAATGAATTGATGGGTAGATTATGGCTCCACCTGTATGCAGCGGTTCCCTCATCATATCACCAGTGCCTCAAGTACTCGCTCAATGGTTGAGTTTGAGTGCTCCAAGGTGATGTGTCTCCTTTTTCCCCTTGTGAAACCTGCTACCTGGATGCCAAATCTTACAAGAGCAAAGAAAATACGATTTTGGATAGTGAGGTTGAGCATGAAACAGTTTCAACTGACCCCTGTGTAGGTCTGGATGACGCCTAAGTCTTCCCAATCGATCGATTGGAGGCCACGACCCTTGATATGGGGAAATGTTTTTTTATCACTAGCACGGGGGGGGGGGGGGAATATTCCTAGGTCTAAGAAACATCGGGAGATCACTTAGTAGTCTTATATTAATCAAGGATTGGTGATCCTTGAGCCCCCTACCCCTATAAGGTATTGGGATGTCCACCCCATGGCAACAGTAGTGCATATAATGTTCCTGTTCTCCTGGCTGGAATTAACCGGATCAAGAAAATGCTCCACTACTTCTTTGAAGTCATCAAGTGTGGCCCCTTGGGCTGAAGAACATATGGGATCAGATCGATAGTCTTTATTTCTAGGGTTTCAGGAGTATTGGAATCTCCCGATGTTGTCACCACCACTGCTCAGGTAGGTATCAGCCTCTCTTCTGGATCTGCCGACCTAGAGGAAGCTCCTCCCACTGAGGATCCCTCCTCTGCAATTAAAGAAGTGGATCTAGAGGATGCTCCCCGACCTTTGAAGAGGGTGTCTCTTCCACGGTTGATGGATTGGTACATGTGATCCTCGGTAGCGAGGTAGATCTAAGACCCACATTGATCAGTGATGCTGTGGCTCTCGAGGTGTAGCAGTGGTACATAGTCTTCCTGAAACAACATCGTGATGTATTCTCTTAGAGCTATGATGAGATGCCAGGGCTATATCCTCATGTAGCCATCCACCACCTTGGTCTCCCGACAAATCATTGCGTGTTCAAGCATCCTCCCAGAAGGATCCACCCCTTCTCATGGTGCCATAGTCATGGATGAATTTTACAAGATCATCAGATCCAACTTCGTCAAGGAGGTCCAGTACACCAAGTAGTCAGCCAACATTGTTCTTGTCAGGAAAAAGACTAGATAGATCAGAGTCTGCATTGACTTCCAGTATCTCAATCGTCATTGTCTGAAGGATGATTTTCCCCTCCCAGTGAAAGAGATGCAGATCGATGCTACGGTGGGGTTCGAAGCCCTTTCCTTCATGGGCAGGTACTCAGGATATAATCAGATCTGGATGGCCCCTGAGGATGAGGATTCTATAGAAATTAGGGTAACAAAAGGTACTTTTTGTCACTAGGCCATACTCATTGTCTTAAAGAATGTAGGTTCCATCTATCAGTGGGCCATGCATCGCATATTCAAGACAATCCTTAGGAAATTGGTGGAATGCTATGTTAACGATCTGGTGGTCAAATGTCACTAGCACCAAGACCATCTCAATGTCTTTGAGAATGTTTTTGGTTTCCTCCGTTCCTGCCACCTGAAGATGAACCCTTTAAAATGTGCCTCCGGGGTCACCTATGGGAAGTTCCTTGGATTTGTTGTCAAGTACCGAGGCATAAAGACCAACCTTGAGAAGATCAAGGCCATTAGCCCGATGTCTCCCCCCAGAAACATTCGGGAACTTCGGGGATTTCAAGGCCACATGGCCAACATACGTCGGTTCATTGCGAATCTGAAAGGAAAGTGTAAGCCCTTTTCTCAGCTTATGAAGAAAGGCACTGCCTAGGAATGGGATGAAGCGTTCCAGGCCACGTTCAAGGAAATCAAGAAATATCTTCTCCAGCCTTCGGTCTTGATGTCACATGTCTCCAGAAAGCCGTTGGTCCTTTATGTGGCCGCCTTAGAATGAAATCGCAGCACCCTTCTCACCTATAAGAACAATTAGGTGATATAAAATAGCCTTTACTACCTCACCTTCATGCTCCTCAATACGGAGACCACATACCCGCCCATCAAAAAGGGCTACCTATCACTAGTATTCACAGTGCATAAATTTCAATATTACTTGTAGCAGCATGAGGTACAGTTGGTGTCTTGGGTAGACCCACTGAAGTACATTCTAAACCGTCCCATGTTGACAGGTTAGCTGGCACGGTGGGAGATGATCCATCAGTAGTTTGATATCATTTTTGTCCCTCAGAAAGCTATTAAAGGGAAAGAATTAGCAAACATCCTTGCTTCCCATACGTCTCCTGCTGACCAGTCCTTGGATCACAATTTTCCTAATGAGGAAATCCTCTCAGTAGATCATTCCATCCCGTGTTGGAAGATGCATTTTGATGGTGCTTCCCAGAGTCCTATCGGAAGGAGGTTCAATGACCCATGGCTCAACAGGGTAGGCTTTGATATCATCTTTATTACCTCAGCACAAGCAATTCTTCCGTACTCATTCCTATTGATAGAAGGCTTCACCAATAATGAGGTAGAGTATCAGGCTCTTGTCACTAGCCTCAAGATGACCCTCGAGATTTATGTTCCCTATTTGCAAGTGAAAGGGGATTCAGAGTTTGTCATCAAGCAGATCAACCTTGACCACGTCATCAGAAAACCGGAATTTGAACCGTTGTTGGAGAGCACTCTCTAGATAATTGCCCAGTTCCCATCATGGCTGGACGTTACTCATGTCCCTCGATCACAGAACAGTTGAGATGATGCCCTGGTTGACCTGGATGCATCACTTCCAGAACCCGAACATGATGATATGATTATAAACATGTATCATAGGAGATTCATTTCTCCTATCACCCCATGTGATGATGACGGCCTATAGGCAAGTCATTATACCACCAGAGCCTCCGCGTCAGGACCCCTAGGTCCCTCAGTTGCATTGGTTGATGTGACTCCCAAATAGAGGGCCTCCTTTATTGAGTATCTCCAAAATGGTTACCTCCCGACTTATCTGGTTTATCATGAGAAAATATGACTCTGTGCGCTGCAGTTTACCTTCCAGAGTGGTCCTAGTCTTCAGCAGATCCTCTATAAGCACGGGTTTGAAGTTGTTCTCCTCTGTTGCATCCAATGTAACACCCGAGACTTTTATGAGAAATATTTTGTTTTTATGTTATATAAATCATCAAAGGAATATTGCACTACACACAACACTAGCTTGTCTTTCATTACACACAACCACGACCTTCCTCAATAGCTTGCGTTGTACGCAATACTGAGTTTCACTAAACAACGATATGCTATTAAAGTATTATTAAAACTGGCTGTTATGAATAGTAATAACCACTTTTTGAAATTTTTTAAATTTTAATTTTCAAAATGGACTTCATTTTGGATTCGGAATATCAAAATTAGCTTAGGGTGAAATATTGGTACTTTTCGGATAACTTTCATATTCTAATGAATAGTGAAAATTACTAAATTTTAATTAAAAACAACTTTTTTAATCGAAATAATTAATAGTGATAAATTATTAATTTGAGTGGTTTAAAAGTATATTTAGAATATATTTTTACCATTTAATACAATTTTGGTCATTGGATGTAATTTCACATTTAAACCAAACATAAACAAGTGTCAATCTTTTGATAGTTATTATCTCTTAAAAACACGTTATTTGTTTTGACGACGAGAATTAATTTTTAAAGTAATTAATGAAACTGATGTGTTTTTAATTTGGTAAAATAGACATCATTTTTAATTCATAATATCAAATATAGCTTAGGACTAATTTTTTGTATTTTTCTAGAAACTTTAATTGTTTGATGAATAGTGAAACTACTAAGTGGTAGTTAACAAAACTGAATTTTTCATAAAACATAATTTTACCGCTTCTGTGAGTGGAATTCTGAAAATACGAGAGACACGGTTAATATCAAGGACTAAAATGTGGTACAATGAGATGAAAATATTTTTTGGTGAATAGTAACTTTTTACTTTTTTTACCACGGTTAAAAGTAAATAGGGTAATTAAGGGTAAAAATGGTATTATTATTACCCTAAAACATGTCCTAATTCTATCGGATAAGTGTAATTAGACCAAAAACTACCTTATGAATAAAATATGACCATTTAGGCCCACATGGATTATATTAGGACATTTATTATTAATTTATTTAAAGAAGGGTTAAAATAGTTAAAATCAAAGTGTAATAACTAATGCATTTTTAATATAGGGTTAAACATAAGATAAATTTGACTATAAAAATTCATTAGAAATTTAAAAAGATTTCATACATAATGGTATTTTATTTATAATTTTTTAGACATTAAATAATTAGATTTATTTATGACACAATGATTATGAAGTAATTAACTTATTAATGAAATATTAACATAATTGATGTTATAAACACCCAAATAAATGTAATTTGAGACTTTTTAGGAATTACACTAATTTTATATGTTAATATGACATGTTATTTTTGATATAACTAACTTTTTTCGAAATAATCTTTCTGTTATGATTTTCACAAAACTCAATTACCAAATAGTGTCAAAATTTACATAACATTGTTTTTAAAACAAATATTATATTATTAATTGTCATTTTATTCCTAAAAATATATGGTTCAGAAAAATGACTTAGATACGGTTATATATATTAATAATAAACAACTTGGGGTTCGTTTGGCTTGTTATAGTATGTTTATTTACCTTATAGTGTAAGAAAACAAGAAGACACGGTAAAAGCTAAATTATCTAACATAAAGTTAAATCTAAATGATAAGGTTAAAATAGATACATAAACTTGTATAAATTCTATTGGATGAGTGAATTTCGACCCATCCCCACCTTAGCTTAGAAATAAATCAATTTGGAGCTATTAAAAACCGAATATGACTTTATAATAAAATAATATTTTTAGTTTTTCCAAAGGTGCCCCTCTCCTCCCTTATAAACGGGCACCTCCTCCCTCTCTTCCTCACACCACATTGAGCCTTCATGCTCGGCCAATCCAGGACAAAGTCTCTTCTCCACTTCTTTAGAAGCATCCTAGAGGTCCTGGACTTCTTCAAAGAACAATTTTAGTGCCCTAAGAGGAGGTCTCAAAGAGGCGCTTCAAAGAAGAGGTAATGTCTGTTACCGATTCTTCTTCCACTTATTCTTATTTAGTTGTTTCATTATGAAGTAATAAAATCAGTATCACTCATATACTGATATGTTATTATAATTATGAAACTACCCTATTTCACCATCTATCCATCCTACGGAAAATGAAATCACCGTGCGTGCGTACGTACGGAATACCGTCTCCACGCCGTGGTGTTATCTATTTTCCACCACAACCTTACTTGGATGGGTATAATGGTGAAAATAAATAACTATATATGATTATTTTAAAGTGGAATTGATTCTGAAATAGTATACATACACTCCAATACAATTCCACGATCATTGGAACGATATCATCGCTCGTGCGTACGTACAGAATATCGTCTCCACGATGTGATGTGATTCGTTCTACGTGATGTTCATTGCATAATAATAATATAAATGAATTGAATTAATAAATATGATATATAGTACACTTATACCATTCTGGAAATGTGGTATCTATAACCTAAATAGAACAATAAGAATTTATTCGACAAAACACGCATAAGAACAAAAAGTAATAAACACCCGAATAACAAGTAGCAATGAAATATTACTAATAAGAAGCTAATAATATTACCATATATGATATCATAAGAATGAGTATGATTATGGAATAAGTCAATTACATTATTTATATCATTATACAGGAGGTTCGGACACTTACGAAGCAAATCGGACCTAAGGTAAGAGAAAATATCACAATCTCATTTTTATCCGAGATTGTTTATACTTTGATATTTACTAGGGTTTATTTTATCATCCACATCCATGTTTCCTCAATATTTAATATTATTTCCATCCACCTACAATTGTTTAAATCCAATTTTACCCTTAGGTTAGTTTTTAGTGAAAGATATTAAAGGAATCTTTTGTCGTTTTTCGTACGAGGTACTTTTTGACTTTTCCGAAAAAAGTACGATAAGAATTTTTTTTAACTTATACGGCATGAATGGATTTTTAAAAAATTATTTCCAAGAAGCATCCTTTACAAGTTTCAAGTTTATTTTTAATAAACTTCTTTTAGTTTAAAATTTTATGACATGTTAAGAAAGGAAATGTTTTTGAAGTAGAAAGGTTATTTTCCTCAAGAATGGAGTTCAAGTGTTTTATCAAAATTATTTTCCATATAATATAATATAGGGTTCTGTTTCTATCCCTATTATTACATGGATTTGATTATGTTGTGATGGAATTATTTTTATGAATTCCTTTATCTTATATGAATTGTTTTATGAGGTCATGAGGTTTAAGAATCCCATTTTTAAGACATGGGTTATGCAATGATGTATGATTTATGATTTTGTGGCACACATAAGAATGGTATCATTATGAGAAGGGTGGGACCTATATCTACCTCCAATAAATTGGGTAAATATTTATATCTCATAAGATAGACATGGCTGGAACGGCGAGTTGAACTGGTTCCGTGAAACAGGACTGAAACGAGGAGTGAACTCGGTTCAGAAATGGACTTTGTCCACTAAGATAGTCTTGGAAATGAGTCTTGACTACTAAGAAATGATTCTCTATGATTATGTGTGTATGCCATAAAGTTTCATGTTTTATGTTATGATTATTGGGATTATATTTCACTACTATGATTTATCCCATGTTATGAAATTATGATCTCTTTTGCAGGTTAAGATTTCCAAAATGTTATGTTCTTATGAATATGATGTGATTGATATTTCTTGTGTATATCCTTACTGAGCATTTGAGCTCACCCTTTTGTATGTTTTCATTCCCCAGGTCAGGAAGAAGGTTATTAAGTAGGATATGCCAAGAGGGACTCTAGATATGATGAAATAAATGGGAGTCAATGTGGATGCTTTATGAACCAGTTGTTTATGTTTCCCAGTATCTAAAGACACTATACCTATTCGGTCCTTTCATGGTTTTGTTAAATTTTGTAATAAGTGTAATTCAATTTTGAAGTATTAACAATGTATGCAAAGTATGGGTCGTTATAGTTGGTATCAGTGGAAAGGTATAGTCAACCTATGGAAACTAGGATGTGAAAGCCTTAGTAAGAACTCTAAGGATAAGTCTAAGAATAGAACACAATCTTAGTGTTTTAGAAATGGCCATGAACAAACTATGATAAGACCTTAAGTGTGAAATTTTATTCATGATTATGTGGTTTTCCTATTATAATTAGTGTTTCTCACACAATTTATCTTGGTTTTAGTCAATGGATGGAACCTGAAGGAACCGTATTAATCCGGAATGCGATGGACAATGAAATGATTGTCCCCTAAGAAACCAAACATTATGGGAGATGGAATGAAAAATCTTGTATCCATGCTCACAAAACTTTCTCAAGATATTAATCATACAAGACTTCCAAATGAGAAAAGGAAGGAGCAACATTCTGTCGAATCTTCATGAGGTAGCATCCACCTTCATTCAGCGGGTCTTCTAATCCATTAGTGGCTGAACAATGGATCAGGACCACTGAAAAGATATTTTTATTTCATCAATGTTCTGAACATGATAAATTCATCTTAGCAGTTTATCGTTTGGAAGGTGATGCTGATCAATGGTGGAATCTTATTAAGAATACAAGGCAAAGGGTTGAAATTGAGTCCATGGAGTGTGACGAGTTCAAGAACTTATTTTTCAATAAGTACATCCCTCGTATTCTCCGAACAAATATGGAGAAGGAGTTTCTTGAACTAAAGAAAAATGATAATGAATCTGTTGGTACCTACGAAGCAAATTTTACAAGACTTGCAAGGTACGCTTCTAGTATTATTATCCAACCTGAGAGTAAGATCGATCGATTATTTAGTGGCTTAAAACCCAGTCTTCAAAGGGCGTTATCCATAAGGGAATTCAATAGCTATGAGGAAATTGTTCGATGTGCTCTCAAGGTAGAGATGAAGATTGGTGTAACCCATCAGTCACATGGGTTTGATAAGAAAAGGAAAATGGAATTCAAAGGGAAATCTAAAGAGCACACTGAAAAGAAGATGAGTTTTCCCTTATGCTCAAAGTGTGGAAAGAAACATGGAGGAAATTGTCTTAAGGGGACAAGAAAATTTTATAAGTGTGGAAAAAAAGGTCATCGGGAAATTGAATGTCGAAATAATGGGAAGAAGATGTCTAATGATGAAAAAAAAGGAAGGGATACAGAGAATGAACCTACTACCCTTCAATGTTTCATGTGCAAGGAGATGGGGCATTATTCCAATAAATGCCCAAATCCAAGGGTTGAGGATGATGATCGACGTCAAAAAATACTTAAGGCTAAAGACAATGTAAAGTCACATGCAATTACTATCAGCGATGTGGAGTACGATGACGAAGTGGTGAGAGGTACACTTACCATCCACTCTAAAGTAGAAAATGTTTTATTTGATTCTGGATCCACCGACTCTTTTATTTCTGAAGATTTTTCTAAGGGTATCACCATAATACATCAACAATTAGATGTTGAGTTAGCTGTGTCAACTCCTAATGGGAAAACAGTCACATCAAAAGTTTATAATTTTTCTACGATTGAAATTTGTGGGAAAGTGCTTCCTGCAAATCTTGTGATCCTTCCTATAGTGTAATTTTATGTGATTCTTAGCATGGATTGGCTTTCTTTTTATGGAGCTCATATGAATTTCCAAGGAAGGGAAGTCACATTTCATATTCTAGATCAATCTATGATCGTCCATCGATGCAAGTATGAACACAACCTTCCAGTGGAAATTTCTTCCATCTTATGGGTCTTGATTCCACTTAATGAAGGTTATTTATCTGAAATGGTTGGTGTGAAACTCATGATTAAGAATATTCCCATTGTACGGGAGTTTGACGATGTCTTTCTGGAGGAATTGCAGGGTCTTCCACCAAATCGTGAAGTTGAGGTTTCAATAGAACTCGTACCGGGAGCTTTGCCTATTTCAAAGACACCTTATAGAATGGACCCAATTGAGTTGTAGGAATTGAAGAATCAACTCCAAGAGAATCTTGATAAAGGATTCATACGCCCTAGTGCGTCACCTTGGGGAGCACCTATTCTGTTTTTTAAGAAAAAATATGGATCAATGAGACTCTGCATTGATTATGGAGAACTTAACAAGATCACTATCAAGAACAAATATCATCTCCCACGCATTGATGACTTATTTGTCCAACTACACAGAGTTAAATACTTTTCCAAGATTGATCTTCATTTAGGGTATCATCAATAAAGGGTCAAAAGGGAAGATATACCAAAGACGACATTCTGTACAAGGTATGGACACTATGAATTTATAGTAATGCCATTTGGTCTTGCTAATTCTCCTGCTATCTTCATGGATCTGATGAATAGATTCTTTAGAGACTATATTGATCAGTTTTTGGTAGTCTTTATAGACGATATTCTTGTCTATTCAAAGAGCAAGGAAGAACATGAAGATCACTTGAGAATTTTATTGAAGACCCTGATAAAGGAGAATCTTTATGACAAATTTACCAAGTGTGAATTTGGCTTCAAAAAGTTGCATTTTTGGTTCACATAATCACAAAAGAGGGGATATTTGTGGATCCATAAAAAATAGATGTTATCGAAAGATGGTCGAGACCAACAAAAGTAAATGAGATCCAAAGTTTTCTTGGTTTGGCTGGATATTATCGACTTTTTGTGAAATATTATTCACGATTATCTAATCCACTCACCAAGTTGACTCGGAAAGGGGTTTAGATTGTTTGGACAGAGGAATGTGAAGAGAATTTCAAGGAGTTGAAAAGAAGGTTATCCAGTTCACCTGTACTCACACTTCCTTGTAGTGTAGAAAGGTTTGTGTTCTACAGTGATGCATCCAAGAAGGGATTGGGGTGTGTTTTTATGCAAAATTATATGGTGATAGCTTATGCCTCACGACAGTTGAAAATCAATGAGAAAAATTACCCAACTCATGATTTGCAGTTAGCTGCGGTAATCTTTGCATTAAAGATTTGGAGGTATTATATTTATGGAGAAATGTGTGATATTTATACTGATCATAAAAGTTTAAAGTATATTTTCACACAAAAGGATCTGAATATGCGCCAAAGAAGATGGTTAGAGCTTATTAAGGATTACGAATTCTCAATTCATTACCACCCTGGGAAAGCAAACAAGGTGGAAGATGCATTAAGTCGACAAGACCATGCTAGCTTATCAATGATGAGGATCACAAAAGATCCAATATTTATGGATTTACAAAGGATGGATCTTGGAATTATAATGAAAGGGGAAAATTCGTATCTTTATCAATTGAATGTTCAACCATCTATACATGTGAAGATTAAAGAGGTGCAGAAAGAAGATGTAGAGTTACAAAAAAGGTGAGAAATATTTATGAATTCAACCTTGATTGTGATGGGATATTAAAGTTCAGGAATCGGGTTTGTGTTCCTACCATCCCAGAATTAAAGAAGGATCTGCTGGATGATGCTCATAGTTCTTCATTCTCTATTCATCCTGGAAGCACGAAGATGTATAAGGACCTGAAGGTGTACTAATGGTGGGATGGCATGAAAAGAGATGTTGCAGAATATGCCTCCTGATTCTTGGTTTGACAGCAAGTTAAATATGAGAGATAGAAGTCTTAGGGGATGTTACAACCATTACCCATACCAGACTGGAAATGGGAAAACATCACTATGGAATTTGTAACTGGACTTCCTAAAACATCCAAATGCAATAATACTATCTTGGTCATAGTTGATCGTCTTACAAAGTCTTCACACTTTATTGCAATTAGAGAGGATTTCACTCCAGATCAGCTTGCCAGGATATATGTGAAGGAAGTGGTAAGATTGCATTGAGTACCAGTTTCTATTATATCTGATCAGGATCCGAAATTTACCTCGATGTTCTGGCGAAGTCTTCAGCATAATCTGGATATAGAGTTGAGTTTCCGCACTGCTTATCATCCTCAAACAGATTGTCAGTATGAGAGGACAATTCAAACTCTAGAAGATATGTTGAGAGCTTGCGCTATGGATTTCAATGGTGGTTGGGATCAACACCTACCTTGGGTGGAATTTTTGTATAATAATAGCTTTCACTCCGGTATTCAGATGGCTCCTTATGAAGCTATCTATGGAAAGAAATGCAGGACTCCAACTTGCTAGGATGAAGTTGGGGAAAGAAAGCTATTAGGAACTGATCTTGTTGATGAGATGGAAGAAAAGGTCAGATCTATTCAACAACACATTAGAGATTCTCAGATTCGAAAAAAACGTTATGCCGACAACCAAAGAAAAGACCTAGAGATTAAAGTGGGTGATAATGTGTTCTTACGAATATCTACTTGGAAGAGAGTAATGATATTTGGAAAGAAGGAAAAGTTGAGCCCTGGATATATCGGTCCTTTCTAAATACTGGATCGTGTTGGGAAAGTAGCTTACCGATTGGCACATCCACCGAATCTCTCCCAAGTTCACGATGTGTTCCATGTATCTATCCTGAGAAAGTACATACCGGATCCTTCACATGTACTCAGCTCAGAAGTTGTACCGCTGGAACAAGATCTTTCTTATGATGAACAGCTGATAGAGATTCTGGATCGTAGTGAAAAAGTCCTATGGAACAAGACCACTTGCTTGGTGAAAGTTTTATGGAGGAACCACCAGTTAGAAGAAGCTACATGGGAGCTTGAGGATATGATGAGGGAAAGGTATCCTCATCTGTTTGTTACAAAGTGACGGATTTCGAGGGCGAAATTCATTTTAAGGGGGGTAGATTGTAACACCCGAGACTTTTATGAGAAATATTTTGTTTTTATGTTATATAAATCATCAAAGGAATATTTCACAACACACAACACTATCTTGGCTTTCTTTAAACACAACCGCGGCCTTCCTCAATAGCTTGCGTCGTACGCAATACCGAGTTTCACTAAACAACGATATGCTATTAAAATATTATTAAAACTTTCCATTATGAATAGAAATAACAAATTTTTGAAATTTGATAATTTTTATTTTTCAAAATGGACTTCATTTTGGATTCAAAATATCAAAATTAGCTTAGGGTGAAATTTTGGTACTTTTCGGTTAACTTTCATATTCTGATGAATAGTGAAAATTACTAAATTTTAATTAAAACCAACTTTTTAAATCAAAATAATTAATGGTGATAAATTATTAATTTGAGTGGTTTTAAAGTATATTTAGAATATATTTTTACCATTTAATACAATTTTGGTCATTGGATGTAATTTCACATTTAAACCAAACATAAACAAGTGTCAATCTTTTGATAGTTATTATCTCTTAAAAACACGCAATTTGTTTTGACGATAGGAATTAATTTTTAAAATAATTAATGCAACCGATGTGTGTTGAATTTGGTAAAATAGACATAATTTTTGAATTGATAATATAAAATATAGCTTAGGCCTAATTTTTGGTATTTTTCTGGAATATTTCATTTTTTGATGAATAGTGAAACCACTAAGTGGTAGTTAAAAAAACTGAATTTTTCATAAAACGTAATTTTACCGCTTCTGTGATTGGAATTGTGAAAATCTGAGAGACCCAGTTAATATCAATTTCTAAAATGTGGTTCAATGAGATGAAAATAATTTTTGGTGAATAATAACTTTTTACTGTTTTTTACCACAGTTAAAAGTAAATAGGGTAATTAAGGGTAAAAATGATATTATTATTACCCTAACACATGTCCTAATTCTATTGGATATGTGTAATTCGACCAAAAACAACCTTAGGAATAAAATATGACCATTTATGCCCACATGGATGATATTAGGACATTTATTATTATTTTATTTAAAGAAGGGTTAAAATAGTTAAAATCAAAGTTTAATAACTAAAGCATTTTTAATATAGGATTATACATAAGATAAATATGACTATAAATATTCATTAGAAAGATAAAACTATTTCATACATTATGGAATTTTATTTATAATTTTTATACATTATATAATTTAATTAATTTATGACACAATTATTATGCAGTAATTATCTTATTAATGAAATATTAACATAATTGAAGTTATAAACACCCAAATAAATGTAATTTGAGACTTTTTATGAATTAAACTAATTTTATATGTTAATATGACATGTAATTATTTCTTTAATTAACTTTTTTTGAACTAATCTTTCTGTTATTATTTTCACAAAAATCAATTACCAAATAGTGTCAAAATTTACATAAAAATGTTTTTAAAACAAATATTATATTAATAATTGTTATTTTATTTCTAAAAATCTAATGATCGTCCAAATGACTTACATAAGGTCATATATATTAATAATAAACATCTTGGGGTTCGTTTGGCTTGTTATAGTACGTTTATTAACCTTATAGTGTATGAAAACAAGAAGACACGGTAAAAGTTAAATTATCTAACATAAAATTAAATCTAAATGATAAGGTTAAAATAGATACCTAAAATTGTCTAAATAATATTGGATGAGATTATTTCGACCCATCCCCACCTTATATTCTAAATAAATCAATTTGGAGCCATTAAAAACCGAATATGACTTTATAATAAAATAATATTTTTAGTTTTTCCAAAGGTGACCCTCTCCTCCCTTATAAAAGGGCACCTCCTCCCTCTCTTCCTCACACCACTTTGAGCCTTCAAGCTCGGCCAACCCCTGCCAAATTCGCATCTCCACTTCCTTAGAAACATCCTAGAGGTCCTGGTCTTCTTCAAAAACCAATTTTAGTGCCCTAAGAGAAGGTCTCAAAGAGGCGCTTCAAAGAAGAGATAATGTCCGTTACCGATTCTTCTTCCACATCTTCTTCTTTAGTTGTTTCATTATGAAGTAATAACATCAGTATCACTCATATACTGATATGTTATTATAATTACGAAACAACCCTATTTCACCATCTATCCATCCTATGGAAAATGAAATCACCGCGCGTGCGTACGTACGGAATACCGTCTCCACGCCGTGGTGTAATCTATTTTCCACCACCACCTTACATGGATGGGTATAATGGTGAAAATAAATAACTATATATGATTTTTGTAATTTTGTATTGATTCTGAAATAGCATACATACACTCCAATACAATTCCATGATCATGGGAACGATATCATCGCTTGTGAGTACGTACGGAATACCGTCTCCATGATGTGATGTGATTCGTTCTACATGATCTTCATTGCATAATAATTATATAAATGAATTGAATGAATAAATATGATATATAGTACACTTATACCATTCTGGAAATGAGGTATCTATATCCTAAAGAGATTAATAAGAATTTATTCGACAAAACACGCATAAGAACAAAAAGTAATAAACACCCGAATAACAAGTAGCAATGAAATATTACTAATAAGAAGCTAAGAATATGACCATATATGATATAATAAGAATGAGTATGATTCTGTAATAAGTCAATGACATTATTTAAATCATTATATAGGAGGTTCAGACACTTACGAAACAAATCAGGCCTAATGTAAGGGAAGATATCACAATCTCATTTTTATCCGATATTTTTTTTACTTTGATATTTACTGGGGTGTATTTTATCATCCACATCAATTATTCCTCAATATGTAATATTATTTCCATCCACCTACAATTTTTTAAATACAATTTCACCCTTAGGGGAGTTTTTATTAAAAGATATGAAATGAATCTTTTTTCGTTTTGCATACGAGGTACTTTTTGACTTTTCCGACAAAAGTACGAGAAGAATGTTTTTTAACTTATACGGAATGAATGAATTTTTAAAACATTATTTCCAAGAACCTTCCTTTACAAGTTTTCATGTTTATTTTTAATCAACTTCTTTTAGTTTAAAATTGTATGACATGTTAAGAAAGGAAAATGTTTTTGAAGTAGAAATGATATTTTCCCCAAGAATGGAGTTCAAGTGCTTTATCAAAATTATTTTCCATCTAAGATAATATAGGGTTCTATATATATCCCTATTATTACATGGATTTGATTATTTTTTGATGGAATTATTTTTATGAATTCCTTTATCTTATATGAATTTTTTTATGATGTCATGATGTTTAAGAATCCCATTTTTATTACATTGGTTATGCAATGATGTGTGATTTATGATTTTGTGGCACACATCAGAATGGTATCATTATGAAATGGGTGGGACCTATATATTCCTCCAATGCATTGGGTAAATATTTATATCTCATGAGGTAGACATGGCTGGAACGGAAGGTTAAAATGGTTCAGTGAAATAGGACTGGAACGAGGAGTGATCTCTGTTCCGAAATGGACTTTGTCCACTAAGATAGTCTTGGCAATGATTCTTGACTACTAAGAAATGATTCTCTATGATTATGTGTGTATTCCACAAAGTCTCAAGTTTTATGTTATTATTATTGGGATTACATTTCACTACTATGATTTATCCCATGTTATTAAATTATGATCTCTTTTGTAGGTTAAGATTTCCAAAATGTTATCTTCTTATTAATATGATGTGATTGATATTTCTTTTGTATACCCTTAATAAGCATTTGAGCTCACCCTTTTGTATGTTTTCTTTCCCAGGCCAGGAAGAAGGTTATTATGTAGGATATGCCAAAAGGGACTCTAGATATGATGAAATAAATGGGAGACAATGTAGATGCTTTATGAACCAGTTGTTTATGTTTCCCGGTTTCTAAAGACACTGTACCTATTCAGTCCTTTCATGGTTTTGTTATATGTTGTAATAAGTGTATTTCAATTTTGAAGTATTAACAATGTATGCAAAGTATGGGTCGTTATATCCAAGGAGTCCAGATTACTTAGGACATGCAAGAGGTTCACCCCAGTTCTTGCAGGGCTCATAGGACTGGACTGAAGCTATATCACCATATCCAGAGACTAGGGTACTTTTGTCCCTCTATGATCCATGATTTCATAGATTTTCCCAAGAGATGTCATCTATGACAAGTTTATGAAATCTTCATGCATCAGCCACCAGAGCCTCTCCACACTACCAAGTACTCTTGGCCCTTTGCACTCTGAGGACTGGATGTTGTGTTACCATATCCACCAACAAAATCTCACCAGTGTCAGTTCATCATAAACAGTATAGATTTCTTTTCCAAGTGGACATATTCAGTCCCACTGAAGGAGGTCATGGCTCATTCTATCATCAACTTTGTATGCTCCAATGACATCTACCAATTTGGAGTCCCTCACACCATCCTCACCGATAAAGGCACCAACTTTCGGGCGGCCGAGTTGTAGAAGTTGTACGCCAAGTACAATATCTGTTCTAACCATAACTCTTGCTACCATGCGCAAGAAAATGGGCAGATTTAGTTGTTCAACAAAACCCTCTCTAGCATTTTGCAGAAAATGGCAGGTCAGAACAAGAAGTGTTGGTCGGAAAAGCTCCCCAACGCCCTCTGGGATTATCGAACGATGACTCGTAATTCCACCCAGGTGACCCTATATTCCCTTGTGTACGGAACTGAGGCCTTCTTGCCCATCTAGAGTCAGTTTCCTTCATTACGCATGGCGTTATTTGACCATCAGGTGCCAGATAGGGTATCCAGAATTCGTATGGATGAATTAGAAGCACTTGACGAGAATATGCTTCGTTCCCTGCACAATCTGGAAAGGCATCAAAACAAGATATCCAGAGCTTTCAACAAGAAGGTTTACCTCCGCTCTTTCTTGTAAGTCTACATGGTATTGGTCCTCCGGTCACCAATGATACCTAGTAGCAAACCACCCATGTTTTAGAACAAATGGGAATGACCTTACATAATTCAAAGGGTTTACCCAAATGGTGCATACTCTCTAGTGACCATCGATGTTTAGCGTATAACTCCTCCCACCAAGGAAATGTTTCTCAAGAAATACATTGCCTGAGCCAGTCTGGTCCTATATGACCTTAAACTGTATACGGTCCAGCATGACCCTAAACTGTTTGGTCATGCATGTCCTTAAACTGCCAGGTCCTGTCAGACTCAAACTGCTTAGTAATGCACGATGATAAACTATTCATCATCCTCACCACATGACGTTAAACTTCTTGTCCAATTAGAACTGTGTGTGGCTTGATTACCATTATCAGGGGATATGTTGGAACTCTCAAGCATCTTGGACCTAAGTCGAGCCTCCAGACTCTTCTCTTTCAAAATCCCCTATGGGTATAGTTCTCTCATAGGATCCTTGCATGATATAGTGTAGGATTACTTATCCCCACTCATGTCAGGATTAAAACGGTTGCACTATGTGCCCACTCCGGTTCATCTATCCTCCCACATCCTCACTGCACGATGCTAAACTACATGGAATTTAAGAACTATGTATGGCTTGATTTTCATCCTCATGGGATACGTAGGAATGCCTGGCCATTTCGTCTATTGGCCCATCCCAAATGCTAGAATCTCCCATCGGGTCACGAAATATGGTGTGGTGCAGACTTTTTCCCAAATTCATGTCGAGCTCATCTTGATCATGCCATACGTCCCACTTCCCAAAGGTGTCCACCTATATCAAAGATGGACATATCTATGCTTCATGCACTCCTTTTATTGAGACTCCATCATCTTTCCCATACAAAAGGGCCCCTGAATGATAGGGATACTTGGCCCAAGGGACCTCTTACCATCTTAGGCAACATCCTCGAGGATTTCGAACAACAAGTTGAAACAAGTATCATGTTGTGAATACGGTTAGCGGTCGATCCTCATTAATTGTTCCTATTCCAGGTCACATGATATGGATGTTGTGTTTCAAACATAGTCAACAGCTATCCTTTGTCTTTATCTCTACCCCCATAAGTCCCAAATAGTGATTGTAGTGGTTGATCCTACCCCGTCGCACCTTCAATCTGCAGTCTCCCTTGGTGATGCCAACTATCTGACCCTTATATAATGGGGAGTGCCAAGTGCTACTCCTTTTTTGCCACATAGAATATTTCTTATGTGTGATGAGGATCTATGAGGAGGCAACTCCCGTACAAGATGTCATATGAAAACAGTTGGCCGGAACGACCAACCACAGGCTCCCCCTGGCCTTCTCGGGTCTCAGGCACATGTTCTCACTTGGGGTTGTAAGGTGTGGCATGAGATTATGTCCTCATTCATGTCAGGTTATTATTCGTGTCATACGCCCCCTTTATTGGGGTATCCTAGTAGAAACCCAAGGCTTGACGTACATGGACATTACATTACTTTTGCGGAATACTTAATAGATAACAAAAACAGACACACAAGGACCATAACAGTTTAGTGTCTTTGGAAACTTGGAATATAATCTTCTAATCGTGGTGAATGATCTTCAACATCTCTCATAAAGATTTTACCCTTTTTTTCTTACCTAAAACCTTTCTTTATATCCTGGGGAAAAGAAAACATAAAAAGGGTGAGCTCAAATGCTCATTAACGGTAAACATGGATAAAATAAAACAAATCATATACATTTGAACTTAAAAAACATGAGCATAATGTTTAAACATCCAAATCTTGGGAAATGACATAAAACATGGTAGTAAATAAGGCATAGATCATAAATAAACATTAATCATGATAAAATAGAATGGGAATAAAACATGTGATTGTGGAAACCATTAAGCACATGATATGATTTCCATGCTAGCCAAGGCATTGCTGCCAAGACCATCTTAGTGGACAAAGTCCCTTTCTAAATCAATTTCACTCCTCATTCCAGTCCTGTATTACTGAACTGGATTAACTTACCGTTCCAGCAATGTCTATCTCATGAGATATAAATCTTTACCCAATTAATTGGAGGGAGATATTGGTCCCACCCATCTCATAAGGAAATCATTCTTTCGTGTGCCACAAAATCATAAATCATACATTATAGCATAACCCATGTAATAGAATGGGATTCTTAAACATCATGCCATCAAAACATAATCCATATATAAAAAATGGATATCATTTCAACATAAGAATAATCAACCCATTTAAATAATGGATACATTATACATGAAACATAAACATATTAAATAATGTCATTTTACATTGAAAATATTTTTGATAAAACACTTGAAATGAAATCCTGAGGAAAATATCCTTTCTTCTTCAAAATCATTTTCCTTTCACACAATGCCATGAAATTTTAAAAGAAATGGGTTTTGTTGAAAATAATCATGAAATATTGTATAGGAAGTTACATGTAAATGAGGCGTTATGAAACCGTAAAAATCCGTTCATGTCGTTTAAGTTAAAAATAACATTCTTCTCATTCTTTTGTCGGAAAAGTCAAAAAGTACCTCATATGGTAAAAAAATAAGATTCATTTCATAACATGTGGTAAAATTAAAAAATGGGTAAAAAGGCCATTAAACATACATAAATTGTTTTTTGGAAAACACGGACATTGATGATAACAAAAAGCCCAGTAAATACTTACGAATAAACAATCTCAGATAAGAAGGAGATTGGAATAGTTATCCCTTAACTTACATCCAATATGCTTCGTATGTATCCGAACCTCCTTTATAATGATTTAAATAATGTCATTGACTTATTAAAGAATCATATTCATTGTTATGATATAATATATGGTTCACTTATGGATTTATATTACCCGTTCCTTTGTAAAATAATGTAAAGTAGCGTTTTGGGTAAAATCATTTCATTTATCGTCCGTGTTGTGACTTGTAATTATTAATATGATTACTTAGATCATGATTACATAATTCCAGAATTTAAAACATGATTTATATATAATATATATTCAGGATATGCATATATATAATAGATTGATAAAGGGAATGAAATACACCGTTCATGGAGACGGTAGGCCGTACGTACGCATGAACGTTGTTTTCGTTTCCTTATTGAATTGAATGGAATTAAGTAGATGACATAAATATATATATACATAAATCTAGTAGAATTAATATTTCATATATTCCATGATTACTTATTATATATTCTTTATAATCATTCTTTAATTGTTAACATGGAAAATGAATATCATCGCGTCGTCGAGACGGTAATCCGTATATACGTACGAGCGATGATATCGTTACCATATTTATTGAATGCAATTGGAGTGGATGATACATTATATTAGAATCAGTATGATGTTATAATATCTATGTATAGTTATTCTTTGCACCATTATACCCATCCAAGTAAGGTGGTGTTGGAAAAACAGATTTCACCACGGCGTGGAGACGGTATTCCGTACGTACGCACACGTGGTGATTTCGTTTTCCGTAGGATGGATAGAAGGTGAAATGGGTTTGTATCATATTTAATATAACATATAAATATATTAGTGATACTGATGTTATTACTTTATAATGAAACAACTAAAGAAGAAGAAGTTGAAGAAGAAAGAAGCTTGGAAGAATCAGTTGAAGAGATTACCTCTTCTTCGACGGATCTCCATTAAGCTTCCCCTTAAGGAAGTAGAGTTGGTCTTTTGAGAAGACCAGAACATCCAGAATGTTTCTAGGGAAGTGTAGAAGAGAAATGGCAAGGGTTTGGTCCAGATTCAAGTCTCAAAAGGGTGTGAAGAGAAGAGGGACGTGGAACCCTTTTTATAAGGGAGGAGAGGGGAACCTTTGGAAAAACTTAAAATATTATTTTATAATAAAGTCATATTCAGTTTTTAATAGCTCCAACTTGATTTATTTAAAAACTAAGGTGGGGATGGGTAGAAATAATCTCAAAAAATCGATTTTAGACAGGTTTGGGTCATTATATTAACCGTATCTTTTAGTTTTAACTCTTAGTTAATTAGATTTACATTTACCATGTCACTTTCAATTTTTTTATTATATAGTTAATAAACCTATCATATACATTCAAGAGACCCCCAAGTGGTCCATTAATGATACACCTATCATGATATAAGTATCTTTCCCAAACCTTATATTTTTAGGAATATAATAATAAATTATAAATATAATATTTGTTTTAAAAACTATTTTATGTCAATTTCGAAAATATTTGGTAATTGATTTTTTTGAAAATCATAATAGCATGATTAGTTCAAAAAAGGTTAATTAAATAATTACTAACATGTCATATTAAACTTTAAAATTAGTGAAATTCATAAAAAGTCTCAAATTACATTTATTTGGGTATTTATAACATCCAATATGTTAATATTTCATTAATACGATAATTACTGCATCATCATTGTTCATACAGAAATTAAATTATTTAATGTCTAAAAATTATAAATAAAATACCAATATGTATGAAATCGTTTTCTATTTCTAATGAATATTTATAGACTAAGTTATCTTATGTATAACCCTATATTAAAAATGTTTTAGTTATTAAACTTTGATTTTAACGATTTTAACCCTTCTTTAAATAAATTAATAATAAATGTCCTAATCTAATCCCAGTGGACCTCAATGGTCATATTTTATTCCCAAGGTTTTTTTGGTCGAATTAAACTTATCCAATAGAATTAGGACATGTGTTAGGGTAATAATAATATCATTTTTACCCTTAATTACCCTATTTACTTTTAACCGTGGTAAAAAAAATTAAAAAGTTACTATTCACCAAAAATTATTTTCATCTCATTGAACCACATTTTAGTCCTTGATATTAACTGTGTCTCTTGGATTTTCGAAATTCCACTCATAGAAGCGGTAAAATTAATTTTGTATGTGAATTTCCAAATTCTCCTAGGAGGTGGGTAAAAGACAGTGAAAAGTTCAATAAAATTTATAATTACATATAATTATTATAAAATGATTCCAATGAATTACATTGAACTTATATAGGTATTATGTATCAATTTTGACCTAAAATAAATTTAAATAAAATAGATATTTATTTAAATAAAAAGTCGGTTTTTGAATAGTAACCAAGTGTTTTCACTATTCATCAAAAATTGAATGTTTTTAGAAAAATACCAAAAATTCACCCTAGGCTAATTTCGATATTCCAAATCCAAAAATGAAGTCCATTTCGAGAGATAAAATTTATAAAACTTCAAAAAGTGAGTATTACTATTCATAACGGCTAGTTTATATAACATATCGTTGTTTAGAGAAACTCGGGATTGCGTACAACACACGCTATCGTGGAAGGTCGTGATTGCGTGTAATGCAAGCCAAGTCAGGGATGCGTGTCGTCAAAGCTTCTTTTGGTGTAGCGTACAACACAAGACATTAATGAAATTAAAATTAATATTTATCATAAAATCTTGGCGTGTTACATTCTACCCCCCTTAAAATTATTGTCACCCTTGAAATTCGTCAGGGTTATAAATTGTTTACTACTCGAAAGTTTATTTAATAGAAACCCACATCGTAAAAAGGAATACCAAAACATGATTTTAAAAAATAAGGTATGAAACGTAATGCTTACCCAAATTAACTAATCACTGGGTTTCCACATAAGAGAATATATGTTAAAATATGGATATGGAAGAGAAATCTAATCGTCATGTTCTGATGGAGAGTGGTAGAGAACATGGCTATGAAAAATCCATCAATCACAAAGCCATAAATTTTTGATGATTTAAGGTACCATCTGATTCATCGAATATGAGGGCACTAGGACAACATTTTTGGTTTTGAAGATCATTTCCCTAATGTTGATGAATTAAAAGAAATACTTAAATTATTTTGGTACAATCTCACAGTTGTTCATGAATTGAACAATTTCCACTTCATCTCATAAAGAAATGAAGTTGATTTTGTTATTCGTGAAGTGTTAGCAGATCATATGATAGAATGATGGGTCATTCCATCTGTTTCAAACAAAAGGTTAGAAAAAGTTATCAAATATACATAATTCCATCAATGGTGAGGTTAATCTGATACGATTCCAAAATTGAACTTATACTTCATCTATCATACCTCTTAATAAAATAAAACTAGTTTCTACTAACCAGGAACTTCCTGTGGGCTAGTTGTAGGCGATAAAGTCCGGTCGCACTTCGGTTGTGGGTTCGATTCCCACAGCCTTATCTGACGCGACAGGTTGTTGCCCATCTTACAGGTTTTCCTTTTTCTAAAATTACATCATTATTACATTCCATCAATAATATCGAAACTAGTTATAGCCTTAAACAATACTAACTTATGTCCAACATAATCCATTTCAAATCATTAGGCTTATCCAACATACTTCTGTCCACGCTTATAGTACAAAGAAAAAAATTACTAGAAATCTCATCTACCGAGCATGTGAATACCATCGTTTATCCCCATTATATCTTGTTGATCACATTCCAATCATGTGAATACCTTAATCATGTATTCTCTTAAAAAATGAATACCCTTTTAACCTTAGTGAAAATATGATTGCTGTCAAAAGTTAACTCTTTCCACATACAAAAATCCCAAAATTTCTATATACTCAAACCATGATGTCACTTTGTCCTTATATTAGTCATGAGCTCATGATTACTATCATATTATTTTCTCCTTATACATTCATTATCCGCATTTCATCTACTTTCCAAAAATATTTCAATCACTTTTTCATGGTTACCGGTACCATATAATTATTGAAAACCAATACATAGATATTCTAAAATTCCACAATACCATAAATGAGATTGCATGATACTATTTTGAAATCCCATTACATAAACACTTAATCATTACACAACATCATTGTCATACTCAACATCACAAATAGTGATCACACGAGACTTCCCTTTATCCTTAGATTTAAGAGGTTTCTAACAATGATCATCATTAACCCGTCGATTGGAGCATTTAGTAGCATAATTCCTCATTTCCATGCACTTGATGCATTGAAGTTTTGGTGGAGCATTCTCTGTAGTCTTTTGTTTATTCACATCATTAGAAACCCTTTTTCCATTACATCGACACTCAGCTACTCGATGACCATCTTTTTCACACTTAAAACATTTTCTAGTCCCTTTAAGACAATCTCCACCATGATTCTTTCCACCCTTTGGGCATAAGGAAACATTCATCTTCTTTTCACCATTATTCTGAGATTTCTCCTTGAACTCCATCTTTCATTTCTTATCAAAGCCATGAGATGGATATGTAACACCAACTTCCATTTCTACCTTGATATCACAACACACAGTTTCTTCATAGCTACTGAAGTCTCTTATGGCTAATTCCCTTCGAAGACTTGGTTTTATGCCATAGAAGAATTGATCAACTTTACTTTCAGTTTGGATGATAAATCCAGATGCAAACCTTGCAAACCTTGAAAAATTCTCTTCGTATATACCAATAGATTCATCATCCTTTTTCTTTAGTTCAAGAAACTTCTTCTACATCTTTGTTCGAAGAATACGAGGGAAGTAATTATTAAAAGAATAATTTCTTGAACTCCCCCCATTCCATGGACTCAATTTCATCTATTGGCCTCGTATTCTTGATAAGATTCCACCATTGATCAGATTCACCTTCCAAACGATATACTTCTAAGATGACTTTATCATGTTCAGAACATTGAAGAACTGAAAATATCTTTCCAGTGCTACTGATCCTTTGTTCAGCAACAAGTGGATTAGAAGACCTACTGAAAGAAGGTGGACATTGCCTCATGAAGGACTCAATAGAATATTGTTCCCTTCTATGCTCATTTAGATGTCCAGAATGATTCATAGATTTTGTAAGTATAACAATACTATTTTTCACTCCATCTCCCATAACATTGGTTTGTTAAGGAGGACAATCATTGCATTGTCCATTACATTGATCAACACGGTTCCTTCAGGTTCCAGCCACCGTCTAAAACTCAAAAATAATAGCGTGAGAGGAAAAAATCATGATAGGTAAAACAACATAATAAAGGGGGAGTGCCTTCAATATCTAACATCTTAGGTTTAATTCTAAGATAGTTACAATAATTCTAGCACTATAACCTATACTTATACTAAACCCTAGGGTCATCCCTAGACATACCTTAGAAATATATCTAGGTACTCACTAAAGTTTTCACATCCTAGTTCCCAAAGGTTAACTAAATCATTCCTATGATACCAACTGTAGAGACACGAATCTTGACATACATGGACATTACATTACTTTTGCGGAATACTTAATACAGAACAAAAATAGACCCACAAGGACCATAATAGTTTAGTGTCTTTGGAAACATGGAATATAATCTTCTAATCATGGTGAAAGATCTTCAACATCTCCCATAAAGATCTTCCCCTATTGTTCTCTTAGATAAAACTTTTCTCTATATCCTGGGGAAAAGAAAACATAAAAAGGGTGAGCTCAAATGCTCAGTAAGGGTAAGCATGGATAAAATAAAACAAATCATATACATTTGAACTTAAAAACATGAACATAATGTTTAAACATCAAAATCATGGGCAATGACATAAAACATGGTTGTACATAAGGAACAGATCATAAAGAAACATTAATCATGATAAAATAGAATGGGAATAAAACATGTGATTGTGGCAACCATTAAACACATGATATGATTTCCATGGTAGCCAAGGCATTGCTGCCGAGACCATATTTGTGGACAACGTCCCTTTCTGAATCGAGTTCACTCATCGTTCCAGTCCTGTATTAATGAACCAGATTAACTTATAGTTCCAGCCATATCTATCTCACGATATATAAATATTTAACCAATGCATTGGCGGGAGATATAGGTCCCACCCATCTCATAATGAAATCATTATTTCGTGTGCCACAAAATCATAAATCATACATCATAGCAGAACCCATGTAATAGAATGGGATTCTTAAACATCTTTCCATCATAACATAATACATATATAAAAAAATGGACATAATTTCATCATAAGAATAATAAAACCATGTAAATAATGGAGACATTATACTTGAAACATAAACATATTAAATAATGACATTTAATATGGAAAATATTTTTGATAAAACACTTGAAATGAAATCTTGAGGAAAATATCCTTTCTTCTTCAAAATAATTTTCCTTTCACAAAATTCAAAAAAAAATTAAAATAAAAGGGTTTTGTTGAAAATTATTATGAAATCTTGTATAAAAGGTTTCATGTAAATGAAGCGTTATGAAACCATAAAAATCCATTCATGCTGTATAAGTTAAAAATAACATTCTCCTCGTACTTTTGTCAGATAAGTCAAAAAGTAACTCATGTTGTAAAAAAAATAAGATTCCATTCATAACATGTGGTAAAATTCAAAAATAGGTAAAACAACCATTAATCATACAAGAAAAAAATATAGAAAACAGGGACATGAATGATAACAAAAACCCCAGTAAATACTTACGAATAAACAATCTCAGATAAGAACGAGATTGGAATAGTTATCCCTTACCTTACATCTGATATGCTTCGTATGTTTCCGAACCTCATGTATAATGATTTAAATAATGTCATTGACTTATTAAAGAATCATATTCATTGTTATGTTATAATATATGGTTCACTTATGGCTTTATATTACCTGTTCATTTGTAAATTAATGTTAAAGTAGCATTTTGGGTAAAATCAATTCATTTATCATCCGTGTTTTGACTTGTAATTAGTAATATGATTACATAGATCATGATTACATAATTACATAATTTAAAACATGAGTTATATATAATATATATGCAGAATATACATATATATAATAGATCGATAAAGTGAAATAACTACACTGTTCATGGAGACGGTAGGCCGTACGTACGCATGAACGATGTTTTCGTTTCCTTATTGAATTGAATGGAATTAAGTAGATGAAATAAATATATATATATGCATAAATATAGTATCATTATTATGTCATATATTTCATGATTACTTATTATATATACTTTTTAATCATTCTTGAATTGTTAACATGGAAAATGAATCTCATCGCATCGTGGAGACGGTAATCCGTACGTACGCACGAGCGATGATATCGTTCCCATATTTATTGAATGGAATTGGAGTGGATGATACATTATATCAGAATCAGTATGATGATATAATAACTATGTATAGTTATTCCTTACACCATTATACTCATCCAAGTAAGGTGGTGTTGGAAAAACAGATTTCACCATGGCGTGGAGACGGTATTCCGTACGTACGCACGCGCAGTTATTTCATTTTGCGTAGGATGGATAGAAGGTGAAATGTGTTTGTTTAATATTTATAATAACATATCAGTATATTAGTGATACTGATGTTATTAATTTATAATTAAACAACTAAATAAGAAGAAGTTGAAGAAGAAATAAGCTTGAAAGAATCGGTTGAAGAGATTACTTATTCTTCGACGCACCTCCTTTAAACTTCCTCTTAAGGAAGTAGAGTTGGTATATTGAGATGACCATAACCTCCAGAATGTTTCTAGGGAAGTGGAGAAGATAAATGTTCAGGGGTTGGTCGAGGTTCAAGGCTCAAAAGGGTGTGAAGAGAGGAGGGAATGGGTGCCCTTCTTATAAGGGCGGAGAGGGGCACCTTTGGAAAAACTTAAAATACTATTTTATAATAAAGTCATATTTGGTTTTTAATAACTCCAAATTGATTTATTTCTAAGATAAGGTGGGGACGGGTCTAAATCCTCTAAACCAACATAATTTAGATAGGTTTGGGTCATTATATTAACCTTATATTATAGTTTTAACTCTTAGTTAATTAGATTGACATATACCATGTCACTTAGTATTTTTATATTATATAGTTACTAAACATACCATATACATACAAGCGACCCCCAAGTGGTCCATTAATGATACAAATATAATGATATAAGTATCTTGTTCGAACCTTATATTTTTAAGAATTTAATAACAATTAATAATATAATATTTGTTTTAAAAACTATTTTATGTCAATTTAGACACTATTCTGTAATTGATTTATGTGAAAATCATAACAGCATGATTAGTTCAAAAAACGTTAATTAAATCAATTCTAACATGTCATATTAACCTAGATAATTAGTGTAATTCATAAAAAGACTCAAATTACATTTATTTGGGTATTTATAACATCAATTATGTTAATATTTTATTAATATGATAATTACTGCATCATCATTGTGTCATAAATAAATTAAATTATTTAATGTATAAAAATTATAAATAAAATCCCATTATTTAGGAAATATTTTTATATTTCTAATGAATATTTATAGTCTAATTTATCTTATGAATAACCATATATAAAAAATGTTTTATTTATTAAACATTGATTTTGACCATTTTAACCCTTCTTTAAATATATTAATAATAAAAGTCCTAATCTAATCCAAGTGGACCTAAATGGTAATATTTTATTCCTAAGGTTGTTTTTGGTCGAATTACACTTATCCAATAGAATTATGACATGTTTTAGGGCAACAATAATATCATTTTTACCCTAAATTACCCTATTTACTTTTAACGGTGGTAAATAAAAGTAAAAAGTTTCTATTCAACAAAAATTATTTTCATCTCATTGAACCAAATTTTAGTCCTTGATATTAATCGTGTCTCTTGAATTTTCAAAATTCCACTCATAGAAGTGGTAAAATTATGTTTTTATGTGAATTTCCAAATTCTTCTAGGAGGTGGGTAAAAGACGGTGAGAAGTTCAATAAAATTTTTATATATCTAAAATTATTATAAAATGATTCCAATGAATTAAATTGAACTTATATAGGTAGTATGTATCAATTTTGACCTAAAATAAATTAAAATAAAATATTTATTTATTTAAATAAAAAGTCAGTTTTTGAATAGTACCCGAGTGTCTTCACTATTCATAAAAAATTGAATGTTTTCAGAAAAATACCAAAAATTCACCCTAGGCTAATTTCGATATTCCAAATTCAAAAATGAAGTCCATTTCGAAAGATAAAATTTATAAAATTTCAAAAATTGGGTATTACTATTCATAACGGCTAATTTATATAACATATCATTGTTTAACGAAACACGACATTGCGTACAACACACGCAATCCTGGAAGTTCGCGATTGCATGTAATGCAAGCCAAGGCTGGGATGCGTGTCGTGCATGCTCCTTTTGGTGAAGCGTACAACACAAGACATTAATGAAATTAAAAATAATATTTCATAAAATCTCGGGGTGTTACAATCCTACCCCTATCTTTGTCTCTCCAAGAACTATGTAGGTATTGATTCACATCCTTATGGGATACGTAGGTCCACCTGAATGTTTAGTCTTCGGGTCCATCCTCATAGTCGACCCTTGGCTTGAATTCTCCCGGGGAGAGGAGTATATGGGGTGGTTTGGGATTGTGTCCTCACTCACATCGGGGCTTGTAAAAACCACGCCAATTAACTCCTCATCCTGAGAGTTCTCAATCCCCTTGTTCTATTCTCATATTTTCAAATCGTGTAATCTCATGATGATCCCCTCGATCCTCTTTGGTGATTCACAAATGTGCCCAAGGGCACTCTGGTTTAGCACCAGGAATGTCGGATTCTACCCAGACATGATTTCACCCATTTCTCAGGATTTGTGTTCCCCTTCATTATGGATTCCATCACCTTTCACATCCAATGGGACCCTAGAATGAAATGGATGCTCAGACCAAGGGCCCTCCTACAATTACGGTCCAACATCCTCAAGTGTTTCGAGCAACAAATTGATACAAGTCCTGCATTATGAATTTGGTCAGCGGTCGAAAATCGTTTTTTGTTCCCAAATCAGGTCACACAATATGGATGATGTGTTTCGGACATGGTCAACAGTTATCCTCTTTCATCAATACAAACCCATTAATCCCAAAATGTCGGTTAATTGACTCAAATCTTTTTCCACCTCATCATGTCCATGTAGAACTTCGAAACTCTTGGTACTATTCCTTAGTGCGCATCCTCACGTTAGAAGGAAAAAGTCGTGATAAGGCAATCATTCGGGGATCCGTACTGATTCCCATTTTCATGTATTTAACATATTGAAAATACATTATCCGTCCGTGTTTCCTACACTGATTTCAACTCACGTACTCTTAATGATCATATTATGGTCCTCACTTGGAAGAGTCCCTCTTTTCAATGGTCCAAGTTTTAAGACCATAAACTAAGATCTTTTCTTCTCGCCCCTTTATAAGAACTACGTATGGCTTGATTCCCATCCACATTGGATATGTAGGAACAACAAAACATCTAATTTTTGGGTCCATCTCAACTAAGAGTTAGCCTCTCCTATCCAATGTCCCCTAATCTTTTCCAGGCCCTTCGGCCTGAGGTTTCTTTCTTAGAATCACGCATGGAGTGATATGGACCTTGTCCTCATTCACGTCAAGTATGCTTTATCGCACCGTGCACATCCAACCATAATCATCATCTCTACTATGTCTATACCACACGATGTTATAATGCATGGTTGGTCCAATCAAATGACCCTAATCATTGACAATATCATCCTAGCCGCACGACAAACAACGGTACTGCATTATGATGTCCTAGCTCCGGGGACATCATGTTTGGTATCAGTCACACACCATATCATTTTTTAACACCTGCACTCAGCTTGATTTTTGTGGAGATGCCTGGAATTTCTATCCTATGCCCATTTTTACAAAAAAAACACACTCATTCATCCTAAAGGAAACCGAAGATCTATCAAATACCACTTCTTTTAGTGCAAGGTCCAGACCCGCACAACCTTATTATCCCTAGCACTGGTATCTTACCGTTCCATTCCTAGAACTACATGCGGCTTGATCCACATTCTCAGGGGGTGTAAAGGAATGTCTGTTCACTTTTCCTCAGGCCCAAACTAACTTTTGTTTTTGGTCCCTCAACCTGAAACATCTCCCAAAAAGTGCGCGGTGATCCGGATCAGGTCCTCATTGACATCGGGTCTTGTAATTACATCGTCATGTTTCTCTTATTTCCTACCATCCGAGGTCCAAGATCTATGAACATAAACTAATATCACTCCACATAATTTCCTCAAGACGTTAAACTGCACGAAATATTCCACAACTACATATGGATTGATTCCCATCCTCATGGGATACGTAGAAACGCCCACGAATTTTGGTCTCCGAGTCTAGCCCCAGGAATCTACAAATCATGTCCTTTCTTTTTCGACCCCTTTGTATGAACTCATTTGGGAACATGTGGTGTGAAGAGTACCTCTTAGGTTCTCATTCATGTTAGGTTCTTCAATGGTTGTGTCGTGTGCTTCCCATATTCTTTCCCAATGTGTTCCGAGTTCTATGACCCAAAACTAAGTTCTCCCTAGGCGAATTGCGCGTCACGTTTGGCTATTTCTCCACCATGCACATAGTCTATTAAATCAAGCCCCACTTAATGGTCCACCCTAGGACCTTAAGATGAAATTGTGCGACCCCATGACCCTTGTCCTTAGGGAGGGACTAGAATCCCTCTATATGATATGTCTCATTATCGTACTCAGATGTGTTTTGACAAAAAAACTAGAAGTGTGGAATTTTCATAGGGACATTACCATCGTTCCATGTACAAGCTTCATGAGCCCATTATTTGGATCTGTAACCTCTTCCACATCCAAAGGGAGCCCCTTCATAGACTGGTCTCTTGCAGCCATAGCTCACCTATTGTTTCAAGCCAACGTCCCTAAAGATCTGAAACGACATTTGTAACAGATCCCGTGTTTTGATCATGGTCAGAGGTTGACCTTCATTTGACTGTCCCCATTCCAGGATAACATGATATGGATACTGTGTTTTGAAAATGTTCAACAAAAATACCCTATCATCATGCCACCATCATTGTGGTCCAAATCTCAAGCATCATGATTCACCTGATTCCACTTCTTTATGTTCAAGTGGAATTCCATCATAATTGGCATTACTTCTTCATGCACCTAGGTGAGTTACATAGGGGGGTCAGTATTAGGGGGATTTCATTAACCTAGTTCCACATCATACCTAATTTTTTCCTCCCTTGGAAAGGAAATTCCCATCACTACTTCTTGTTTCCCACATCAAGCATGACTCATGTGGGCATAGGAGTACTGGTAGGACATGTACTGGAATAGCCATGCCACACAAACATTTCCTCATCCCACATGATGTTAAACTACTCTCTCAGAACTATGTGTGGCTTGATTCCCATCCTTATGGGGTACATAGGAATTCCCGAAAATTTTTATTTGGGCCAAACATAATTTTCACTCTTGGTCCCCTGACCTGTATAATTTCCCCAGGGATACGTCATGTGATCCAGAACAAGTCCTCATTCACATTGGGTTTATAGCTACTACACCACATACTCCCTTCCTGGGATCTTCCCCTTCACTCCACATCCCATCATATGACGTTAAACTGCACGAGTCCATAGGTCTGCAACCCATGACACTAAACTGTGGTTATACCCTGAATAAGGTTGGGATGCGACATGATAATGTTGGGAGGTGACAGTTTCCTTGTCAAAGAGGTCTAGTTCAGAATTATGTTTGATCCCTAATCACGATGATATCCCCATCTAATGCATTTACACCACAGTGTCATATTTTTAAGAGTGTTGGTCTCCAATTGAACAACCCATCACTCCACTCTCCACAATTTTCATGCCCTTTATTCGAACCCCCATCCTTGCATCCCTCAGAGGTAGAAGCCACACACACAGGAATGTTGCAAGAAATCTGTTGCACCAGACGTTCGGGTCCTAAATCTCATTTATGCTGAAGCCCCATGACTGATAATCCCAAGCCACCAGGATCCTCCAGTATGTTATGCATTTTCTCCTCTATGGCATGATCGAACACCACCTCCCTCACCCCGACATCTTGACTTCCGGATCTCATTACAAGATGAAACTAATACATTTCTTATAATCGATGTCCTTAAAAAATCCTTGATCCCTATCCTATCCTTAACCAACTCCAACAGGTGCCATGTTGGCATAAGAGTTCGTGATCCGTCTCCCCAGATGTTCCTCAGCAGGAGGAATTCATCGTACTGGTGCCCGTCCAAAGGGATACCCCCAATGCAATGAATTTCCCAATTGTTGATACCAACTTCCCCATGGTGAATATGGAAGGTATTGGTATCAGGGGACCATCGAGTAATCAACTCTGATTCGAGCTCATGCTGATGGTAGAAATGAAACTGCTATGTCCACACCACCTCGAACAAACGAATGTACCACAGTTCGACCCCAAGACGGTCATATTTCTGGAGAACCCAATACACCCAGGCCCACTCACTTGGGAAATTGACTCCAGACCACAAGTCCCAATCCTACATCCAGCCTTTTGCCTCGTAAATAAAACTCTGACGGAAGGTACTTTCATAAAGCGACAGGGAATCCTCCGTAACCGGGTCACTCCCCAAAATGGTCCTAGTCTTGGGATTCAGGACGTAAACATCCATATGACCAGTTTCTCTTGTAGGATGTCCATTTTAGGTGATATTATACTGATAAAGGTCATCCTCGCGGGTCACCGATGACCACGGTGTGTCCACTTCAAATCTTGGCACGAGTACCTCCTCCAAGATACTGATGTCCTATAAAAACAAGTTGTTGAATATTTCATATTCCTTCTGGGTGGTGATGAGCATGTTGAAGAAAGTATGGTTTCTGGATATGATCCTTCGGGAACCATGTACATCAGGTTTGGAAACCATCTCACCCCTTCGAGCGGCGAAAGCAGCCTCTCTAACAGTGTCAGCCCGATTAGAGGCTATATTCTTCTAATGTAGTCTTAGGGAGTTCGCGCGAAATATCAGAGTTTGGAGTGATAAATCAGGGCTTGGTGTGAAAAACATAAGTTAGCATGAAAAACCATGATTCTGCACAAAAAATGTTAACTGATGTTGGGGAATTACACGCAACTGAGACTATTTTTCACGCAGTTTGGTGAAAATATTTTGCACGCAAGAGCTCATGACTTGTCGCGTGAGAGAAATCCATATGGTTGAGGGACCCATGAGAGCATTTTTAGTTGCGGGTCAGGGTTTTTACATGTGCATGAAAATCAAATTCTGCACCACTCATCGGTTTTCCATGCCGCTCTAGTTTTAGCGCACGTGGGTCCCAGGAAGTTCTGCATCTTGACGTTTCCCTTGGAATGTGACCTTTTCATACCCTCACCACTCTGATTCCAATGTAGACACCGAAAAACACTCAAGGGATGAAGGAGGTTTTAGTGTAACAAATCAAAGCCATATTTGGACCCAGTCATCCATTCTGAGGGGACCAAAGGGGCTGGGTGAAAAAAATTCCGAGGTCACGAATAAATGTCTATCGCGCGAAAAACCACAGGATCCGAGAAAGTTTTCTGCATTGGCATGGAAATTTTCCATGCCCCAACCATGGGAGCGGAAATTTCTATGAAGATTCCCCACATGGTTGAATTTTTGTGCTACCAACATTGGCACACAAAATTTTGAGCGGACCCGTTTTCCGCGTGGATCTGCTAACCCCGAGCTCCTATAAATAGAAGTTCACCCCTTTGAATTCCTAGCGGAAGATTATGAACCATATCTCCAGTGTGAAATTCTTCTCTCATGCATGAAAAATATGGCTCTCAGCTACTGGATTTTTCATGCCATATTGCCCCAGGGTCCGCCTTCACGTGAGACCCCTCTGGCTTAACCCACATCCCCATCCCCTGGAGTTCCAACCCTTGTGTGCAATCCCTTGATTTTGTGCACAACCCGTCCAATTATGGGAAAGCCCTCTCCTGGCACGCAATCCCTTCCTTGGGTGCACCCTTCTACTTTCACACAATACATTCCAATCACGCACAAGACCTTCTCATTGTGCGCAACCTGTAATCCTTGCATGTTATTTCATCTAGTTGGGCGCAAAACCTCAGATCGACTTTTATGCCCCAATCCCCTAATTTCATGCCTTCCCTGCTTTTTCAAGCGATTGTGCATATTGCCAGCCAATTGCATGCAAACCTCCATGAGTGGGAACAATACTCTAGAACTGACCACCCCAACTGTTTCCTCGATACTACTCTATTTTCTTTCACCCGTTCTCTTTATTATGTGTCTGATGTCTCTTTTTGGACATCATTTTCGGGTGCCTCTCATTCCATAAACATCTACGTCATATAACATTTTATGGTACGACCTTGTAGGCTCGTACGAGGTAACTTCAAAGTCCCTTGGGCGATCATTCACATTGCGTTGTTTCACCTCATGCTTCCTCGCATAGGCACACTAACAACTATTGATTCTTCTCATAGCCACAGTAACGTGGACCCCGAATGGGATCACCTCACAACACCCCCCACCACCATGGCATTGTCGGTGCATTCCCTTCACCAAGGTGTAGAGGGTACCAGTTATGTATTTACTAGGGGTGTGGAGTGAACCCACTTCGTCCAAGCTACAAGACGTTAAACTGCCAAGCTTCATCATCCTTAGCTCATGAAGCTAAACTATGACTTACCCCCATGCATCCTATGTGGTGAAAGTGCAACCACATTGGTGTAATCCCCCTAGCAATTCATGCAAGAGGCAACATCCATGCCCCTCCTTTATTCAGTGCGAAATTCCTCAATAGATTATTTATCTATAATATATGGCCTCAATTAATGGTGTCTCAGAAGTATAATCGTTTTGGTGAATGTTCTATTGACAAAAAAATCATGGTCTATAATATATCACCATTTTCAATCACCATGAAAAAATTATAAAACAATTAACTGGTTGTTATTTGAATAATACACATACTATGGTGGATTCTGGTCCCCAAAAATATATAAAAAATATTAATATAGTCACCGAATGACTAAAATTCATCAGGGGTGAATGATTAATCTTAAGATAAAAATAGATTAATGTGAGAAATACATCATAAATTATATCAATTAACTAAATAATTTATAACAATTTTTTAATATATGGTGAATTAATCATAATTAGACATGAATGGGTAACATCATCCACTTTTTATAACACTCCAATGTTCCCTCAACATTTTATGTAGTATATAATACACTCCTAATTATTATGTCTATGAAATAATTACATATCATGGGTCCTAATTCAAATTTCCACATTAGCTACAGATATATCAAGTACCTATGTACCACCACAGGATAATAAAATATAAAAATCATATTCTATAAAATGTATAAAATGAAACACCATGTTTTGATGGGAATTTGACATCCCTAGAATAAAATGTTTAAAAATATATGAGTAAAATTAACAACATGATCATATTATCAATAAAATATTTCAAGAGGGAAGTAATATTTTCAATATATCTAAAATTATTTCAATGAAGAATAAATGAATTTTATATTCAAAATTATTTCTTAATGTTTTTATAACAATAATTCATTTCATTTACATACCATTAATATATATATATATATATAATATTAACACTATCAAAAATTTTAATTACCATATAAATTTGAAATTGATAACATATAAATATTCCATGTATAATGTCAATTATTTATTAAATAATATATAAATAACTATCATGAAATAATACATGAATAGTTGTTTAATTACATATAAAATTAATTATTATAAATATTTTTATATAATTAAAAAAATAAAAACTCATATGGTAAACAATACATAGTATAATCATAATGTAAACTATATATTCAATAAAAAATGCCTTTAATTAAAACATCAATTACTCTAGAAACCAAAAATGACATAAAAATATCTTGTAAAATCACTATTAATCAAACTATAGTTAAAATATTATAAAAACACATTAGATCAACGAATATTATAGCATACTAAAAAACATCTAACCAAGCCTTGAATTCAAATATTATGATGATATCCTTCATGACATCTATGGTGTTTTAGTTAAATGAATGGCATGAGGGAGATGATTTTATAGAGTTCTCTATTTTATCAATGATTTATTCATATATGTAATATTACATATTTAACATAAAGGAAATTATTATATGAGGAAGTATAATGTTTCATGGTGTCAAAGCATATTGAATATCCAAGAAAATTTTAATTTAAAATAATTTGGAGTGGGTGGTGTTTTTTGTGTGATGGATAAATATTTTTAAGGATGCATATAAATGCGAAGTTATTTTTTGATGAACTATTTTTTTTAAAGTGTCATAATTTTTGTGGATAAGGATTAAGGTGTCCTATATAATTTTGATAGAAAAAGGTAGCCACTATGAAATGGTTCCCCACTACAATGTTAAATAACCCTTAGGAATCCCACAAAGTAGATAATGTATTTATAAAAAGTAGCTAGTAGTAAAGTAGGTGGTCTGTAGTGGACTATGTTCCCAGTTCTGGATAACTGGTTATATGGAAGTTTAAGGATTCATTATTTATTATAAGGAATATTTTTCATTCTATATTACACCCTTTAAAAAAGTTATTATGTTATTATCCCCTACCTAGATGACCAATGGGGAGGTTCTTCTCTCATAATACGCCATCCCTCCCTTTTAAAATATTAGAATAGAGTTGGTTGAGCATTGTTGTTTAAAATAATGAATTATAATTCTTCCCATTATTCTTTTAATATTATCCTCCTTTGACTATGTTGATTTTAAGTTCCAAATGATTAGTATTTATTTTAATGTTTTAATACTGGTGATGAAATACTATAAATAATATGATGCTTCTTTTTGTTATTTGTGGAAGACATATAAACTCGAAGAACCACACCCATTATCCACTATTTTGATAGAGGTATATTTTTTGTACACTATAATATATTTGTCTCAAAATTCATTATAAATTCAAAATAATTTATCAGTTGAATGATACATATATTACATATAGTTTTTCTAGAGGTATTTCGTGAGCTATCTACTTGCCTTTGGATGTTGTTTTAACCTCACGGTAATGGTCAGTTTTTTAAGGATTATTCTTGTTTACTATTTATTGGTAAATTAATTATAAATGATTTTAATTGAATATAATCATGTTTTTGAAATATTGGTTGACTCAATTGAATGTATTATCCTGGTATGATAATGGAGGATGATATAGAATTTTAAAATCTATAGATAAAAAAATTTTCAATGTAGGTTGTTTGTTTATGAGTTACCCATATGTTTTTTATATTAATGATAATGAATCAGAGTTCATTGGGGTGTAGTATCTTCAGTTCTTTAATAGGACAGAGTGATATATTAATTTTTAAATGTGATAGTATTAGTACATATAGGAGTAGAATAAATATTTCTTACTTGGATAGATATTATAGAAGTTCACAGCTTCCACGACACTAAGGGGAATGACCATTAGTTATTTTGTATGGAAATTATAGTGGTCATGGTCTTGTAGTGAACTATAAATAGAACTTATTAGTCACATGTGAGTTGTTTATGTACCATTTAGTGGTTAGGAACTTAATTGTAGGTTTAAATTTCCATAAATTAGTCATATTTCTATATGAAATAGCAATGTTACAACATATAATACATTGAAAACATTTTATTGATTTATAAGGATTCTATTGTGTTTTTGACGGGTTTAATTAATCCCATTTATATGGGAAGAGGTTATGATAGTATTGGATCATTTTAAGGAAATATTTTTCTATTTTCATAGTATGGTAAAATGTGTGTTTATGATTCTTGCTAAAAACATATAGATGTCTGGCTAGTTTAGGGATGGGATGTTATATTTGGAAGGATGACATATGAATTATTTCTAGTTACAATTGGTTTCACGAAGAATGGTGGGATCTAGAAAAGTCTTGTCTAGTTCATTGAACATTGTGTTGGAAGACATACCTAGGTTCTAAATAAGTTATCTTCTATATTATGAGTAATGATTATAAAGGTATCCATGATCTTTAAGATAACATAAATGGTATTCTATATAATTACCCATTTGAATATTGGATAATGGAATGTGTATGTGACTTTACTAGAGATATTCTACATGATGTGGTAATAACTATTTGTTTTGGTATTCTGTTATTGACACATTTCTAAAAGGTGGTTTCATCATATCTTATTGGATGTAGCATCAACATGGATGTTGTTAAATTAATGGGTTTTTTTAAGATATAAGAGTATACTGAGATGGTACATGGGAGGATATATTGATATATTAACATGATATCCTCTAACATTATGTTATTTTTGTATTTTTTATTAAAGATAATTTTTTTGGGATATTATTCCATGATTTTTTTGTATCATTTCAATGTCTATTGAGATGATGATAATGCTACAATATTGAGACCTATGGGTGGCTATATGGAATCACACCATCCAATTGTTTAGTATTTCTATGTTTTAAGATTTTCACCAGTATAGTGAGATGATCCCAAGTAGATATACAATGTGTGTGTAGACATTTAAATAATTAATATAATATGTTTTCAATATTTATACTCTTTATATTTTGATATTTTTAAAATTCATTATGGTATGGGGCCATATGTATTTTTTGGTAGAGTTACACGGTATAGGTTTTCATCATCATGATTGATTGGAAAATAAAAATTATGTTAGGGAATTCCTAGTTAAACATTATACCATTTATTGGATATATTATCATTTTCCTTATGATATCCCTATTATAAATAATATATATATATATATATATATATATTCTTCCATTAGATTACATAGGTGGGGTTTTGTGTCATGGTGTATTAGTCTATACATTATGAAATGATGTGATAATTTTTCTATTATTTATTAGTTTTCATATATATTCATAAAATATTTATTTTTTCATATATATAAAAACCATGTTTGGGGTGTCATATTATGTTTTATGGTCTTATCTTGTAAAATAATAGTTGTGAATGTAGAAAATCTTAGTTATGACCATTATGTGTCAATTTTTATAGACGTTCTATATATTGTGTATATACGTGTATCATATCAATGAAAAATGATGGACTCTAGTTTTGTGGTTATTTATCAATCTATGTTTTTTTAGCTCACTTTAATTTATGATCATCCCATTGGGTAATCATTATTATATATGTATGCATATATATCATGCGTCCATTATGATATTATGTGTGTATATTTATATGTTTTTGGTGATTTTCCATACAATGTAATTGTATACCATTACATTGTTGTTATATAATGATTTACTTAATTATCATTGGTCATTATACTAAGAATAAATCATACCCATATTGGTTAATATTACTATTTATAGGCCCATCGATCAATCATAAAGGTGTTCATTCCTTAGATTATGTGATAACAGTACAACTACATCCATTCAGGTGGACCTGAGTAGGGATAGTAAAAATATTATATCATAGTGTTTTTCCAGTTTTCACAATCATTGGGACTTTTTAAATAGAGATACGAATGTTAAAAACATCGAATGTAAGATTTACCTGTGCATCAAGATCACCAATATGGTGGAATGTAATTTTATAAATGTTTGGGGTTGTATTTCTTTATTTTTAAATTTTTAATAGTTAATTTTATACCATTTTGTTGTTTAATGTAGATATTTTTATTTAGAATTCTTTTCACTAATCTATTTGGTAAAATGCTGTGTGTTCTTGAATAATTCTAGAAATTTTGGCATAACTAACATGATCATGCCATATATTTATTGATATTTTTTTTAATAAAGGGAAATGGATTTAGAAAAAAAAATTATTTAATGAAATGTTTTTAGAATAGTTTTGGGAACAAGTGTTTATAATGAAATATCAATAATATTATACTATGATTTTTTTCAAAAAACTAATCATAGGTGCGTTGATTAGTTTAAGAAATTATTCTATTTTTAAGTTAAACATCATTTATATTTAATAATAATTCATGCACCTATATTAGATGATAACACAATAATGGGAATTTCTTGGTGGTTTTTTCCAAAATCCAATATTTAGAGATGGGTGTCAGGATTATGTTTTTAACTAATATTAGTTATTTTAATTTATTTAATATTTTATATTGGGTTGTTCAATTATGGTATAATATTTTTTTTAGACATCCCGTTATGGGGGGTATTTGTATATGATATTTCATATGTATGGAAATTTAACTATCTCTATACTGTGTATAGTTGTTTAGGGGTGAAGTCCTCACGTAGGTTACACTACCTTATGATAATGAAATACAAAAAAGGATTTGTCATACTAGTTGATGGAATTGTAATTATTGGTATATTATTAGGATATATATTCATTCATGGGTCATTGATAAGTGGGATAGTTGAATATCATAGGAATTAGGGTATTGTGAGTTTTTACCCATTATTTATAGGTTGGAGAATTAGTGGGAATTAATGTTTGAATGGAGTGCCTCAGTAGATACAATCTAAGACAATATGACCATGGATATATTCATATGATGTTTTGGTTCATTCATGATCAATATAAGATATGAAATTTGTGTTTTTTATACAATTTTATAATTATTCTATAATCAGTGCTATGTGGTGGTAGGTGATAACAATGTAGGAATGTGTGGAGCATAAAACTAGATTCTAGTTTTCACATAGAATCCAATTATATTATTTATAATCTGACAAACCCTATGTTTTGGACTTTGGAATATGAATCCAGTTGGGGACTCGATATTAAAGTATGTATATTTTAGTCTTGGAAGTTAGCTACCAAAAAAGAAATTTACTAGAATTCACTAATAGTAAGTTTCTCATAGAATATCATATTTAGAAATGTAATATCTCTATTAAGTAATAAAATAAAGAAACATCTTTTGTAGTAGGATTATTTTAAATAACCAAATTTATAAAAATTTGGTTCATTACCCTTGAGAGGGATTGGGTTTGTAATTAGTATGGTCCACCAGAGTAACCATGGAAAATGGTGGATGTGTTATGGGATATTTAGGATGTATCAATATGCATGAAATATATTAGAGTAGATTGTTTATTTATTTTTAAAGACCAGTTTTTATTGAGGAGGTAAATGTAAAGTGATACTATCATGTAGTTAGTGCCACAAGATTTTTGTGGATAGGTGATATATCTTATCAATTGTGGAGTTAGTGTTTTCTTGATAAACTTATTATAATAATGAATCGTTGAGACACCTTGATGTCCTAAAACCTAGGAGACGGTTTATAGGGCTGATATATTGGGGATGTTTTTCTAATGGTAATAATATATGTTTTCATTGGATTATATTTTTTTAGAATCCTTGTATATATTGACTAGTGGTATAGGTAATCCTATATTGGGGAGAATTCATCCTTTTTTTTAGTGTGATATTAACATTTGGTAGATGGTGGTTGGTTATAGGTTAGTGAAATGTCCAAAATGGTTTTTGAGTGGATGGGTTACAAACCTATTGTGGTATATTTTTAATGTGAAATGTATTATTTTAATAAGAAGAATAATATTATTCTATAATGATTAGTACCATTAGTGAATTTAGAAAATAATGGTGAAATTTTTCACTAAAACGGGTGGTTGGTGAAAATTTATTAATTATGGTTTCCGAATAGGGAATCTTTTAGTTGTTATGTAGAAAATATATCAAAACGACATTATAAATTTGTATGAAATTTTTGAATGGGTTAAAAATTGATACATTCCATGTAAAAAGGTATGGGGAAATGGGTTTCAAATAATATTGGTCATTGGAAAAAGGATTTTGGGATAATAATCGTCGGTTTTGGTTTTTAGGAGAAAATAAAATTTATCTTATTTGGATATATTTGAAATAGGGTCATGTATATATTGAAATAGAGAATTATTTCTAGATATAATTTTTGGTATATTCATTGAGAAATAGTGGATCATTAAAAAAGATAATTTAGTAAGAGAATCCTAATGGTAGGTATTTTTAATGAATAATGTTTTCACTGATAGTGAATGTCAAAGGAAGTTACATACATGATGGATATATACAAGGAAATTATGTTCTTTCTGATTGATGTAGTTTCTAATTATTGGGAATTGATTTTATGTATATTTTAGAAAATGATAGAGGGTTTCTTTATTTATTTAATATAGAATAATATATGAGGATTACTTATTACTAAGTGGGTAATATGAAGAAACTAGGTTCTAGATGTCGTTTAATTTGATACCATGTTCCCGCTAAATAGGATAAGGACAGCATAGACACCCACTAGAAAACTATTGAAGCCTGGCTATATTGAATATACTTGATTTGGTACCTGGTTGTTATTGAATGTGTACCTTTTGGTGCTAAGGTTCATTTTTATATAAGTGGAAGTGGTCATTCTACTCTAACCCTCACCATCGTTGAAGCACATTGGTGTTTTTATCAGTACTAAATGGATGCATAAGGTGTTGGGACCAAGAGGATGATCAAGGTGATGAAGGTTTCAATTGTTTTCTAATGTCTTCAAGGTATGTTTTGAAGAAAGGAAATCACTCCACCTTGTTTTTTTGGAAACAATTGTTTGGGGTTTGTTTTGAAAAGAATCAGTCCCAAATTAATTGTGACAATGATTTTATGGTTTCTATTTCATATAAATCAAGAGTTTATTTGAGAACTTGTGATGTAAGATTGATAGAAGAAAGGGTGAGTGAAAGTGATGCTGCCAATCAGAAAATAATTGTATTCAGATTATTTTTCAAAACTATCAGAAAACAATCGTATCTAGATTGTATCGATTATCTTTCAAAACAATTGGATACCGAGTTGAATTGGAAAGTGATTCTGATTTAATATGTAATGCCGATTGAAAAGGGTGATGCTGATGGGAATGGTGATGTTGATGGTAAGTGGTGCTGATTGAAGTTGTGCCGGTAGAAGATGAGACACCGATTGGTTTTCAAAACAATTGTATTTGGGTACAAGAAAAGGAATGGGACGGTGTCAATTGAGAATGAATCATATTCCGATTGGTTTTTATCATATCTGGGAAGATTATTCTCTCCATATTGTATTCAATCATATCCTACAATTGTAACCAGAAATGATTAGTAATCATTTCCATAAATTGTAAGAAGAAATGATCACTGATCTTATCTTGCAATATCATAACCAGAATGATCATATCCAGCATGATCATATCTAGGATGATCATATCCAACATGATCATATTTAGTATATTAGTTTCTAGAACATTGTTTTCAGGAAATATCATTCTTGGATTGAGATTTATCGAAAGTAGAATGAATGAATGTAATGTTACAATACATTCCAATTGAACTCAGACGATTCTAAAGCTGGTACTCAATGAATTCAAAGTCATGAAGGTAGTCATGATATGAGCACATGTTATTTAATAATGTGTGCTTTATCAGATGGGTAAAGAGAAATGAAAATAGAAGGATACTGATTATTAAATTGTCAAAGGGGGGCCCTTTCTTCTAAAAGAGTGATTTTATCTCAATTGGAGAATTTCATTTCATCAAACACATTCAATTGGAATTGAATCAATAATTGTTTTCAAGAAATCAGTATAAGTTAATTAGATTCAAAACCATGTATTGATCATCAATTTTAATTGTATTGACAATTGAAATGAGAGTCTCAAAATTAATATATGAAGATTTTAGAAGATTCGAGAAGAATCGAGTAGCATTGAAGAATTCATAATTGCTCCGATATTTTAAGATAAATTCAGATTTTGGTGATTTTAAGTGAGAGGGAAAGTGTTGTTAGATTCCTATCAAAACATGTTTTGGGTCACCTATAAAAGGAATGAAGTACATTGTACTTGAGTGGCTTGCTGAAGAGAGAGAAGGTGTGAGCTTTTAGTGAGAGAAAGTGATATATTTTTTGGTTTGTATTGAATACATTTTTTTGGGGATTTTATTCGGATGGGTTTGATATCAGGTTAAATTAATTGGTTTCTAGTTTTTTGTACTAGGTGTTTTTATATTGGACATATCGAGATCAGGAAGGATTATACTAAGCATCTTTATTGGTCATAGGTTGTGAAGTGCTATCGATTGTATTTGTCTTGTGAAGTGGTGATGATTCTGTTCGGCTAGTGCAGTCATGACGATTATGTTTGGCTAGTCAAGTGATGCTTATTCTACACTATTGTATTCTATAAAAAAACCAGACTTGAAGAACTGGATTGGAAGAATCGTTCTTAGAGAATCGTACTGGGAGAATCAGACATGGAATTCAAGCATATTTCCTTAACAATGTCCTTTGAGGATCCTACCTCTCTTCTGGGTAAGGAATTGATGAATTGTATTAATATCTGAATAAATTTGTTTAATTTAAAATAATCACAGGTAACATGAGTTTTAATAAAACAAATTGTATTACCCTATTATGCTAAGAGGGTGCACACGCACTAGAGGGATTGTTTCATAGTGCTACATGAGTGAAAGGGTACATCATACTCGTTGTAATCCACAGATTGTTTTCATAGTGGATTATATGGTATTGGATCATTTTGAAACCATACCAAGGATGTAGCTATTCTTATTTAATAGTAAACCTTGTAAATCATTGTGTTCCTTTCGATGTGTGTTGATTTGTTTCTCAGCAGGGAATTGAAATCCATAACAGGAGGTGAAGGTTGTTTCAATTGAAAAAGAAACATAAAAGAAAAAGAGTATCACTAATTCACCCCTCCCCCTATCAGTGATATAATACTCTAACTGGGGACTTTTAATTGGTATCAGAGCCAGGTTCCCTTCACTATTTTTTTCTAATGGATAACATGAACTATTTGAATAGTAAAGGTATTCAAGTTTTTTAAGGAAATAACTATCATATCTGGAAAGATATATTGTTTTTGTGTCTTATGTCTATCAGGTATGATGTTCTTGAAGCTTCAACAGTTGGGTTTCCCCCCATTGGTGATAGTTCTATACTTACAGCAGTTGACATGATGTTTTTGGAGAATGATGGAAGGGCCAAGAATGTTGTATTACCATCACTTTTTGAATGTGAGTTCTTTATAGTGAAACGTGTTTCCACAACTAATGTTATATAGGATTAATTTAAAAACAAATACGAAGGAAATATAAGAGTGAATAAAGAAAATTTAGAAATATGGAGATTGAAGTATGAATATTTGAAGATGGGAGAGCATGAATCTATTGGAGAATTATTTACCAGGGTGAATGACATTGTGAGTGCTATCATATTTCTTGGTGAAAAGATGAATGACTCTATATTTGTATAAAATATATTGAGAATTGTACCTGAAAAATTCGATAAAAATGTTTCTTCATTGGAAGATAGATATTCAGAAAGATTATCTCTTTATGATTTTCATAGAACTCATATCACTTATGAAATGAGATGAGAGAATGCTATGATGAACAAAAAAAAAGGATGATAGAAAATTTCTTTCAAGGATATGAAGAAAGAAAAGTCAAAGAATATTGTTATTGAAGATGAAACTGGTGATTCTAACTCTAAAAATGAGGTATGTAAAAATCTGAATGAAATCATGTCCTCGTTTTCTAAAAATGTGAAAAGAGGTATATGGAAATACCATGGGAAACTCCATAGGAAATTTTTTGAATGTGGAGGTGTTGGTCAATTTTTGGCTAATTGTCCTCAATGAATGCAATAATATTATAGTGATATTTAAGAAAGAAAGATAAGTAGATCGTGGAAGAAAAATAGAGACAAAGGAAAAGAAAATAAATTATTCAAATAAAAAAGATTTTGTTTCTTGTCTAAAAATGATGAATAAGAAAAGAGTGATGCTGAATATAAAAAATCTATATGGTAATGAAAATACATTCTTTGAAAAGGTGAATAATGAAGAATTCGGAAGCATTTTTTTTTGAAGAAGAAGAAACTCAGTTTGAAATGCATCTGAAAGTAGAGTTTAAAGAATGTCAGAGAAAGATCAAAAGGCTTGAAAAGAAAAACAAAAAGAATGAAGGTGAATGGTGAAGCATCCAATAATGTTTAATTGTGGAGAATACAGATCTTATTAAATATTTTGATGATTTAAATAAATCTCTTGATGAATAAAACAACCGTAATGAGCATTTAGAGGTGAAGTTGAAAGTAAAAGAAGAAGAGTTCGAACTTGTCCAACAAAAAATCTCTGAAGTTGAAAGGAAAAGTCTATATTTCCAAAACTCTATCACTGAAGTTGGTGAATGCTCTTGTAATGAGAAACTTGAGAATTATCAACAAAAGATACCTTCAAATGGGGATATGAAGAATGGAATTGTTTTAAAAATGAAGAAAGTTTGGAATGTTATGTTTGTGGCCAAGAACAACATGGTTGGGAATGTTATGCAACATTATGAATCTGTAAATGTTTCGAATACATTTTTTTTATAATTTAGAAAAGAATTGAAGGAATCATATTAATAATAGAAAGTATGGAGAATCATAAAATAAAGACAAGAACGTGGTTGATAAACACATTCACAATTCTGATCAGAATGGAAGTTTTAGAGGAAAATATTATTTCTATAGGTATTGCTGGTATTATGGTTGATTAGGGAACATAGTAAGTATGTTTTGGTTCAATCAACAACATTAATATTATACCACATGTTATGAAAGGATAAGATTTAGGGGGAGTCAATCTCCTTAAATAAATAATAATGAGAATGTTTTTTTTGAAGAAATGTGAAAAGAATGAAGTGAAGATTGAAAATTGGTTACAACCCTTGGAAACTATTTGTGAAAGATGCGAACAACATGGGAACATTGAAAAATGATGTCTTGTTTTGTTGAAGGCTCATAAAAAGATTCTCAATTCTCAAAAGATGAAGGTGAAGATTGAAAAGAATGGAGAAAAGGCACTGGTTGATGAAACTGCATTAAAATCCATGAAAGGGGAATGAATCTGGATACTTGATAGTGGGTTTTTTTCTCACATGTTAGGAGACGTGAAATTATTAAAGGATGTGAAATATTTTAATGGAACGATGATATTTGACAATGAAGAATCATTTAAAATCAAATGTGTTGGGTCAACTATCATCAAAAATGAAAAGATGAAATATAAGAAAACATTATATGTTGATGAGATGAAACATAATCTACTAAATGTTACACAATTGTGTGATGACGGTAACAATTTTATCATCAAGAAATATGGATTTGTTGAAAAGAGTGTAGAAGATGGATATATTTTTATAAGTGGTCAACATACGAAAGGAAACTTATATCAGGTTGGTGACTCACAAAACTCTTGTTACATAAGTATGGTGGAAGAGAATTAGTTATGGAAAAAAAGGATTGGATATATGTGTCAGAGGAATAAGAGAAAGTTATCTAAAAGACACAGTGTTTGAGACATTTATGATTTTACAAGAATTTAAGATTGGTGTTTCACTATTTGTTATAATGGAATGATTTGAAATGATATGCATAAGAAAGTTGATATTTGTTCAAAAAAACCTGTAGAGCTAATCCATTATGATATATGTGGGCCAACGATAAAAAACTCAACATATATAAATAAGTAAATCATTACATTAATTTATGATTTTACACTCATTACATGTGCTATGTACATGAAACAGAAATCAGATGCTTTGAAAATGTATAAAAATTTCACAAGAAAAGATGATAAAGAATGTGTGTATTTTGAAAATAAGGTGATAATAGATAATGGTGGTGAATAAATAAGTGAAGAGTTTGAAAACTATCTTGAGAATCATGGAATTCAACATGAGTATAGTTCTCTATACACTCCCCAAAAAATGGGGTTGTTGAATGAAATAATAGAATCCTGATGGAAATTGGAAGAACCATGTTACTTGAGCATGGTCTTTCTCATTACTTTTGGAGGCAAGCCATGAGTACTATTTTTTATATTCATAACTATTGTTTCTATATTACTCAATTAGTTATGACTCCCTATGAATTTTTTTATAGAAAAACTCCATGTTTGAAGCACATTAGAGTTTTCAGGATTCCTTATATAAAAAAGAAGAATGGTGGAAACTATGGTATGTTTGAGTAGAAATATGAGGATGGAATATTTCATGGATACTCTCTAGAAGGAAGAGGATATAGATGCTATGAAAAATAAAAAAATAAGTGTTTATTCATTTGATGTGAAAGTGATTGAAGTTTCGAAGAAAGAGAAACATGTTCAGGAAAACAATGAAGTTGATAAAGTTGATGAAAGCAATTCTGATAAGGATACAGACAAGTATATTCCTTCTCATAAAAAATATTAAAACTCATCTTTTTAAAGTGATGAAGACAATTTAAATTCATATCCAATGATGAGGAAACATGTGGATGTATGGAATATATGTGGTGATCAACATCAGAAGGTTCAAACAAGATGAAAACCCAATTACATTACACATACTTCTTTATATTCAAAGGTGGAACTGAATAATGTAAATTAATCGTATGAGCTTCCAGAATGGGTTCAAACCATGAATGAATAATTGGATTAGATTAAAAGGAATAATACAAGGGAACATGTACCCAATCCTGAATACAAAATCATCATTGGAACAAAATATGTTTTCTAAAACAAGATGAATGAAGAAGGTGAGGTTTTAAGAAACAAAGAAAGATTGGTGTGAAAATGGTACTAACATATTGAGGGTATTGATTTTGATGAATCATTTTCTCTCATGGAAAGAGTTGAGATAATATGAATCTTTCTTGCTATTTCTATAAAATGAGACTACAAGATCATTCAACTGGATATAAAATCTTCATTCCTAAATGGTGATCTTGACGAAGAGGTTTATATAGAACAACCTTGTGGCTTTGTTAGTGGAAAAGATGAAGGTTATGTTTGGAGGTTGAAAAAGGCATTTTATGGCCTAAAAAATATAAGGCCCCAGCCTTAAACCTTACTTAATCCTGAGTTATTACAATATTACACATTGAGTATCTTTTCGGGTTTAGAGTTTTAGAGAATTAGATCATAAAACTTTCATTACATCCCACATATAAATAAATTGGTTACATAATGATAGTATTCTTATTTCCCATCAATGGAAACATATTTAAAATAAAACATGGATTCTTTCCTGACACTTCCTTGAGACTATAATCATATCATGTACCTTTCTCTTGACCTGTGAAAAACATTTCAAAAAACATGGGATGAGCATAAAAAGCTTAGTAAGGGATATAAAAATATGGGAAGGAAACATGGGTACATATATACATAAGAATGAAATCATACTTTACCCATAAAACATAAGCACTTTAACATACCTAATCAAATCATGAATAAATCATAGAAATCATAAGACATAAAGGTAACTTGAGGCATTCATAACATTATTACGTAGGGAGTAACCCTCTTGGTTACGTTTGGAATACCCATCACAGTATATTCCCAAAATATCTTCGGAGAAACCATAACGTTTCACTCCTTCGCGTTACCCAATGCATTGGAGAGCTATATCGAGCTCACCCTCCCTTAGTTTATCACGAAACCACCCGTCTTCATAAAAATTCCCAAGAACCTCAACATAATCATATCACATAAAACATGCATAAAGGAAACATAACATTTCCACCATTTAATCACAAGATATGAATACAACACATTGATATAAAAACATTATGAAAACCATTTTCAATACCAAAATAAAAGAAAAGTAAAACATGGTATTTTTTTTAAAGGTAGGGCTTGTAGAGGAAGCCGAAACTCAAATAATGGTCACGGCGGCGGAGAAGTCATTGTCGCCACATACATATGACAAAAACATTACCTTTTTTCATTTAGTAAAATGCTTCGTATAAAAAACGATTTCTTTTGGATAAACGTAGAAGTCAAAGGGGTTTACACACCATATAAAATAAGGTTGTGTGTAAAACAAAATATGCCTCAATGAAAGGATATTGAGACGAAGTCCCATACCTCGGGTCCGACTTGAATCGATCGTTCTTTAATGTCCTGAATAATAAACTTGAGTTAATTTCTATTTGCTTAAGAACCTTTTTCCAGTTCATTGTTCCTTTTATATCACTTATTTCCATGTCATGAACACTATGTAATTATTTAAGTTAATAACGGTCGTTTTAACGATCAATGGTACTTGAGTCAATAATAAACCCTTTATAATTACAAGATGTTAATGTATCCATTATATACAGAATTATAATCATGATTTATATATCATATATATCCAGTATATACATGCATTTATAATATTACATAATCATTTAGAGGTAAGAAATGAAATGCACCGTTCATGGAGAAGGTAATCCGTACGTACGCATGAACGCTACTTTCATTTCTATTTCATATTTTATAGAATGTAATCATAATTATATAAAGGTATATTATAATTCCAGTATAATATCATATATAATATCATAGTTCCATCCTTTATACGTCCCACATATGGTATTTAACGAATCAAATCACTTTAAGGGGGCGGTTGTCCGCACTTCCTTAAATGAAGATATCGCGTTTACCCATAATGGAAACCATAAAGGTATGAATAAAATGAAAAATACAGAAGCATAAGAAAAACATAAACATAATATATATCATATATAAATATAGTGACATCTTAATGGCCACTTTTTATGGTGTTAAAAGCATGTTGAACAATCATCGTTTCGGGAGGCATAAATTCACCATCCACAGAAACAGCATGTCCTTTAACCATTAGATGTAGGTGTGTGTAAGTGTAGCTCGAATAATTCTTATACCAACATCATAGTATATTGAATATACTTGAGTTGTTACAAAAGAAATGAATAAAAATAGTTTAGGGGGTTGGAGAAGCAAAATAAAACAAAAGGACTCAAGTGAAGACATTACCTTAAAATCGGGTAACTCCCTTTGGTTTGAGCTCAAAGGCTTCCTTGGGAAGACTTCTTCCCAAAGTGAGGCTTCAAGGAGTACGAGAGGGATGTGGAGAGACACAATGGGCAGGGGTTGGCCGAGCCAATGGCTTTGGGAGTGTGGGTAAGGAGGTAGAGGTGGGGGCCTTTTATAAGAGGAGAGGAGGGGCACTCTTGGAAAGTAAAGAAATGTTACTTTATTTGAAAATGATTTTCGGATTCAAAAGGTCCCACATAGATATAATTTCAGTGTAAGGTGATAAGGGTTCTAAATACACCCATCCAATAGGTTTTGGACAAGTGTAGGTCATAGATTTCAAATTATCATTTCATTTTATTTAAATCCTTTATTAATGAGGTAATCGCTGCATCATCATGATGCCATAAATAATTTAATAAATATAATGTCTAAAAATTATAAAACAAAATTTCATGATGTAGAAAATCTATTTAGATTTCTAATGAATATTTATAGTCTAAAAGATCATTTATTTATACAAAATTAAAAATATTTTACTTAGGTGATTCATTATTTGTAACATTTAACATTCATTAAAAATAAAAAGATAAAAAGTCACTTTCTCATAAAAGTGATTCCATGGGGCCCCCAAGTTTGGCACAAGGAATCCCATGGTCGTCCATGAGACAACCAGTAGCTTTAGGACACATTTTGTGGTCTTTTTGTATTATTATGATATCATTTTATTATCCTTAACTACCCGATTACTCATTAATCAAGATAATTAAAGATAATTACCGTCGTTACTATTCATAATGTCCAAAAACAAAAGAGTCTTGATTACATAATTTGGACCTTATAATTAAAAATATGTAATCCATTTTACCAAATTTCAAACACAGAAATTTAAATAATTGATTTAAAAATAATTCCCGTTGTCAAAACAAATAGCAGGTTTTTTTTGAAACAATATCTATGAAAAGTTTGGCATTAGTTTAGGACCAATTCCAAAGTGAAATTAATCCTAATGACCACCATTGGATTAAATGGTAAAAATATATTCTAATATAACTTTAAAACCAATTCAAAAGATAATCTAATCCTATAAATAAAGTAGATTAAAAAGCAGTTTTGATGTAAAATACTGTATTTTTTCACTATTCATAAAAAAAATGAACATTGTCAGAAAAATACCAAAAATTCACACAAAGTAAATTTTGATGTCCCGATCATAAATAATAAGTTTATTTTGACAAAAATAGCTTATAAAATTGTCAAATTATAGGTTTAAAAATTGTTTTCCATTAAAAGGAAGTAAAACAATCCTTTAAAAAATATTAGTGTATTCCATGCTTAAGATTGGATTTATTTTCATTTTAAGCCTCTAAAACACTATCTAATTCATTAATAGACATAGATAAAAATATCTATTATTCATTACTTACTTGGGATGTTACATCCTTCCCCCCTTTAGAAAATTGCGTCCCTGCAATTTATTTACTTATCGAATAAATGGGGGTACTTATCCCTCATTGCATTTTCAGATTCCCATGTTGCCTCTTCCATCATGTGGTTTTTCCACAAAACCTTTACCTGATTAATCACCTTATTTCGTAACAATTTCTCCCTGTGGTCAAGAATCTGGACCAGTTGTTCCTCATAAGATAGGTTCTCTTCCAGCTGAACTACCTATGGACTCAAAACATGAGATGGATCTGGCATATACTTTCTCAACATCGAAACGTGAAAAACATTGTGTACCTGAGATAAACTCGGAGGTAAAGCCACCCGGTATGCAACTGATCCAACTCTCTCTAGAATTTCATATGGTCCAATGAACCTTGGACTCATCTTTCCTTTCTTACCAAATCTCATCACACTTTTCCATGGTGATACTTTGTGAAATACATGATCACCTACCTCAAAAGAGAGATCCTTCCTCCTGTTGTCCGCATAACTCTTCTGCCTACTCTGAGTTGTTCTCATGTGTTTCTCTATTAGCTGAACTTTTTCTGCCAAGTCTTCTACAAATTCTGGTCCCATCAACTTCCTTTCACCCACTTCACCACTGAAAGATGGAGTTCGACACTACTTCCCATATAATGCCTGAAATGGTGCCATCTGTATACTGGAATGAAAACTGTTATTATATGAAAATTCAACCAAAGAAAGATGTTGGTCCCAAATTCCCTGATAATCCATCAAACAAGCTCGTAGCATATCCTCCAAGGTCTGAATTGTTCGTTCTGACTGCCCATATGAATGAGGATGAAATTTTGTACTAAAATTTAATTCAGTACCCAACGACTTCTGAAGGCCTTTCCAAAAGTTAGAAGTGAACCTGGGATCACGATCAGATACAATGGAGAGGGGAACTCCATGTAACCTGATTATCTCATTAAGATACAAATGGGAAAGTTGATCTAGGGAAAAAGTATCTCGTATAGCTAGGAAATGAGCAGATTTAGTCAAGCGATCAAAAATAACCCAGATTGCATTATTACCTTGAGATGTCTTTGGTAATCCCACAACAAAGTCCATGGATATATTCTCTCATTTCCACTCTGGAACTGGTAAAGGCTGAAGCATCCCTTTCGGTAACTTCCGCTCTCCTTTAACCTATTGACATGTCAAACACTTCACAGTAAAACCAGATATATCTCTTTTCATTCCATCCCACCAGTAATACTCCCGCAAATCTATGTACATCTTAGTACTACTAGGATGAACTGAAAACGGAGAACTATGAGCTTCACATAACAACTCTCTCTTCAACTGTGAATCACAAGGCACACAAAATCTCTTCCCAAATCTCAAAACACAATCATTATCAATGTTGAATTCAGGAAACATACCCTTCTGAACCAACTCTACCTTTTTCTACCACTCACTATCTTGATTCTGTGCTTACTTGATTCTGTCTGATAGAGATGATCTCACTAATACCTGATACAAAACAGAAGAACTTCCTGCACCAACAACTTCTATGCCAAAGTTCATCAAATCCTTAACCAAATGATCATGTTCCAAACACAACATTTCTAATGAAGCATTACTTTTTCGACTCAAAGCATCAGCCACTTTATTTTCTTTTCCCGAATGGTAATGAATTGTACAATCATAATCCTTGATTAATTCCAGCCATCTCCTCTGTCTCATGTTTAACTCTTTCTGAGTGAATATATACTTTAAACTTTTGTGATCAGTATATATTTCACACTTTAATCCATAAAAATTATGCCTCCAAATTTTTAAAGCGAAAAAAAAACAACAGCTAATTCCAAATCATGTGTAGGGTAATTTACCTCATGAGTTTTCAACTGTCGTGAAGCATAAGTAATTACCAATTCATTCTTCATTAGGAAGAAACCAAGTCCTTTCAATGAAGCATCACTGTATATATCAAACTCACCATTCGTGGAAGGTAGTTCCAAAACTGAAGCATTCACCAATCTTCTTTTCAGTTCCTGAAAACAATCATCACATTCTTTTGTCCAGATATACTTAACACCTTTCTGAATTAGCTTAGTCATTGGACTAGATAACCGTGAAAAATTTCTAAAAAACCTTCGGTAATAGCCTTCCAAACCAAGGAAGCTACGAATCTCAGTTACATTTGTGGGTCTTGGCCATTCCTCAACAACCTTTGTTTTTGCAGGATCAACAGTTATCTGATCTTTAGAAACAATGTGACCAAGGAAAGAAATTTGTTGCAACCAAAACTCACACTTGCTGAATTTTCCATACAGTTTTTTTTCTTTTAAGGTTTGCAAGATATCACTTAAATGTCCTTCATGCTCCTCTTTACTTTTAGAAAACACCAAAATATCATCAATGAAAAACACCACAAACGTATCCAAGAACTCATGGAAAATTATATTCATTAATTCCATGAATACAACAGGTGCATTGGTTAGCCCAAAATGAATTAATACAAATTCATAATGGCCATATCTTGTACGGAATGCGGTTTTCGGAACATCTGCTTCCTTTAACAAAAGCTGATGGTACCCCAATCTCAAGTCAATCTTTGAAAAATACTGAGCTCCCTGGAGCTGATCAAACAAATCAGCGATATGAGGCAAAGGATATTTGTTCTTAACAGTGATGTTATTCAAGGCTCTATAATCAATGCAAAGTCTCATTGAACTATCTTTCTTTTTAACAAATAAAACAGGAGCACCCCATGGTGATGTGCTAGGTCGAATGAAACCATTCCCTAATAAATATTTCAATTGCTCCTTCAACTCTAAAATTTCAATTTGAGACATTCGATAAGGGGGTTTTGAAATTGGCATTAGGAACTAAGTCAACAGTAAACTCAACTTCCCAATCTGGTATTATTCCAGGCAACTCATTTAGAAAAACATCAGGATACTCATTTACCACTGGCACATCATTAATCTTAACAGTTCCTATGTTTTCAACAATGTGTGCAAGGTAACATTTATTTCCATCATTTACAAGTTTCTTGGCCTCTTGATAAGTTATCAACAGTAAGGGTTCATTCTTGTACACAAACTGAAAGACTTTCTGAAATGAAACTTTTTTAGCTCTACAGTCAATCATAGCATGGTAAATAGAGAGCCAATCCATACCCAGGATAACATCGAACTCTACTAGAGGTAGAACAATAAGGGTTGAAAGTAGGTTCTTTCCACAGATAAGGATATGAAGATTCTTATAAATTCTTTTTTCCTCAACATTTCCCCGAGGTGTTTTTACCAAAAGTCCAGGCGTCATTTCTTGAGATGGTATTCCCATTTTACTAGAAAAGATTTCAGTGATGAAAGAATGTGTGGACCCCGAATCAAAAAACACACTGGCATAATATGAAAAAACAAACAGAGTACCTTATACAACTTCATTTTATGACCCGACATCTGCTGAAGTAGTTGCAAAGGATTTCACCACCCCTTTCTACTTGTAGTCTAACTGCTTCCCATCACTCAAGCTCTTTGTCGGACACTCGTTTGCATAGTGACCCATCTCGTTGCACTAAAAAAATTTCACTAACTGTAAATAAAATTTGGTTTTACCTTCACCTTGATCTTTTTCAGTGCAATCACGAGCCTTATGTCCCATCTTACCACATCGGTAAGACTTTCAAGAATTTAAAAGACATTCCCCAGCATGACTTTTTCCACATTTATCACAAACTGGAAACTTAGATTTCTTACCATCAGACTTTTTTAAAGAATTCATCCCTTTCTCCTACCACCTTGGTCTCTTCTTCTGTTGGTTGTTATAGAACACTTGATCAGGGGAAAACTCCATTTCCACCTTCTCAGCACATCGAATAAGATTTTAATAACTTTTAAACTCACGAGAAGCTAATTCCCTTCGATATTATGGCTTTAATCCTGAGTAAAAACGATTGATTTTACTATCAATGTCTCGGATAAAATTTGGAGCATACCTTTCCAATCGAGTGAACCTTTCTTCATAGGTAGCCACTGAGTCTTACTCTTGCATAAATTCCAAGAATTGTTTTTCCATCCTATGTCAAACAGCCTTAGGAAAATACTTTTCAGGAAACATACCTTTGAATTCATCCCAGGTGAGAGCATCAATCTCATCAGCGTCCCTGATATTTTTAACCATCGACCACCACTGATCTGCTTCACCCTCCAAATGGTAAATAGCAAGACTAACCTTTTGATTGTCTGAACACCCCATGACATTTAAAATCTTCTCCAGTGCTTTAATCCACCCTTCAGCTAGCACAGGGTCAGATGATCCTCTGAAAGATGGGGGATGTTGCCTCATGAAATGTTCCACCACTGACATGTTCCTTTGCGGTGGATTTGGCTGATCTTGTGCATGGAATCCACCACCATTTATCGCTTGAGTCAACTGCGCTATTACTACAAAAAACTTTTCAGTTCCAATTCCGACCATCTCAGGATGCTGATTCGGAAGGTTATTTCCTTCTGCATGCCTTCCTAGCACTGCTTCCCTATTTTCTCTACAGAAAACCATTCTGAACAAACTTGTATTAGATGAAGCAACATGGTAATCTTCAAATAATACATCACTTCAATTTGACCATAAAAAAATATTTTTGGATAATCATTTAATATAATTATAACTCATAAAGTTATCTAAACCTCCCTTTGATACCAACTATAAGGCCCCATCATTAAACCTTACTTAATCTTGAGTTATTACAAGATTACACATTGAGGATATTTTCGGGTTTAGAGTTTTAGAGAATTAGATCATAAAACATGCATTACATTCCACATATAAACAAAGTGGTTACATAAAGATATTATTCTTCTTTCCCATCAATGGAAACATTTTTAAAATAAAACATTGATTCTTTCCTGACACTTCCTTGACACTATAATCATATCATGTACCTTTCCCTTGACCTGTGAAAAACATTTCAAAAAACATGGGATGAGCATAAAAAGATCAGTAAGGGATATAAAAATATCGAAAGGAAACATGGGTACATATATACATAAGAATGAAATCATACATTACCAATAAAACATATGAACTTTAACAGACCTCATCAAATCATGAATAAATCATAGAAATCATAAGACATAAAGGTAACTTGAGGCATTCATACATTCTTACGTAGGGAGTAACCCTCTGGGTTACGTTTGGAATACCCATCAAAGTATATTCCCTAAATCTCTTTGGATAAACCTTAACGTTTAACTCCTTCGCGTTACCAAATTCATTGGAGAGCTATATCGGGCTCACCTTCCCTTAGATTATCATGGAACCACCCGTCTTCATAATAATGCCCAAGAACCTCAACAGAATCATATCACATAAAACATGCATAAAGGAAACATAACATTTCCACATTTCAATCACAATATATCAATACAACACATTGATATAAAAACATTATGAAAACCATTTTCAATACCAAAATAAAAGAAAAGTAAAACATGGTATTTATTTTTCTTTTTAAAAAAAGGCAGGGCTTGTAGAGGAAGTCAAAACTCAAATAATGGTCACGGCGGCGGAGAAGTCGTTGTCGCCACATACGTATGACAAAATCATTCCCTTTTGTCGTTTAGTAAAAAACTTCGTATAAAAAAGATTCCTTTTGGATAAACATAGAAGTCAAAGGGGTTTATACACAGTATAAAAGAAGGTTGTGTATAAAACAAAATATGTCTCAATGAAAGGAGATTAAGACGAAGTCCCATACCTCGGGTCTGACTTGACTCGATCGTTCTTTAATGTCCTGAATAATAAACATGAGTTAATTTCTACTTTCTTAAGAACCTTTTTCAAGTTCATTATTCCTTTTTTATCACTTATTTCCATGTCATGAACACTATGTAATTATTTAAGTTAATAACGGTTGTTTTAAAGATCAATTGTACTTGAGTCAAAAATAAACCCTTTATAATTACAAGTTTTTCATGTATCCATTATATCCAGAATTATAATCATGATATATATATCATATATATTCAGTATATACATGCATTTATAATATTACATAACCATTTAGAGGTATGAAATGAAATGCACCGTTCATGGAGACGGTAAGCCGTACGTACGCATGAACGCTACTTTCATTTATATTTCATATTTTATAGAATGGAATCATAATGATATAAATGTATATTATAATACCAGTATAATATCATATATAATATCATAGTTCCATCCTTTATACGTCCCACATATGGTATTTAATGAATCAAATCACTTTGAGGGGGTGGTAGTCCGCACTTCCTTAAATGAAGATATTGCATTTACCCATAATGGAAACCATAAAGGTATGCCCAAAATGAAAAATAAATAAGTTTAAGGAAAACATAAACATATTATATGTCATATATAAATATAGTGACATCTTAATGGCCACCTTTGAAGGTGTTAAAAGAATGTTGAACAATCAACATTTCGGGAGGCATAAATTCACCATCCACAGAAACAGTATGTCCTTTAACCATTAGATGTAGGTGTGTGTAAGTGTAGATAGAATACTTCTTATAAAAACATCCTAGTATATTGAAGATACTGGAGTTGTTACAAAAGAAATGAATAAAAAGTGTTTAGGGGGTTGGAGAACAAAATAAAACAAAAGGACTCAAGTGAAGACATTACCTTAAAATCGTGTAACTCCCTTTGGTTTGAGCTCAAAGGCTTCCTTGGGAAGCCTTATGCACAAATTGAGGCTTCAAGGATTAAGATAGGGATGTGGAGAGACAAAATGGGCAGGGTTTGGCCGAGCCAAAGGCTTTGGGTGTGTGGGTAAGGAGGTAGAGGTGGGGGCCTTTTATAAGAGGAGAGGAGGGGCACTCTTGGAAAGTAAAGCAATGTTACTTTATTTGAACATGATTTTCGGATTCAAAAGGTCCCACATTGATATTATTCTAGGGTAAGGAGATAAGGGTTCGAAATCCACCAATCCAATAGGTTTTTGACATGTTTAGGTCATAGATTTCACATTATCATTTCATTTTATTTAAATCCTTTATTAATGAGGTAATCGATGCATCATCATGATGTCATAAATAATTTAATAAATTTAATGTCTAAAAATTATAAAAAATATATCATGATGTAGGAAATATTTTTAGATTTCTAATGAATATTTATAGTCCAAAATATCATTTATGTAGGCAAAATAAAAAATATTTTACTTAGGTGATACATTCTTTGTCACATTTAACATTCTTTAAAAATAAAAAGATAAAAAGTCACTTTCTCAAAAAAGTGATTCCATGGGGCCCCCAAGTTTTGCACAAGGCATCCCATGGTCGGCCATGAGACAACCAGTAGCCTTAGGACACATTTTGTGGTCTTTTTGAATTATTATTATATCATTTTATTATCCTTAACTACCTGATTACTCGTTAATCAAGATAATTAATGATAATTACCATCGTTACTATTCATAATGTCAAAAAAAGAGTCCTGATTACATAATTTGGAACTTATGATTCCAAATTTGTAATCCATTTTACCAAATTAAAAACACAGAAATTTCAATAATTGAATTAAAAATAATTCCCGTTGTCAAAACAAATAGCGGGTTTTTTTGAAACAATATCTATGAAATGTTTGGCATTAGTTTATGCCCAATTCCAAAGTGAAATTAATCCTAATGACCACCATTTTATTAAATAGTAAAAATAAATTCTAATTTAACTTTAAAACCAATTCAAAAGATAATCTAATCATATAAATAATGTATATTAAAAAGAAGTTTTGATGTAAAATACAGTACATTTCACTATTCATAAAAAAATGAACATTGTCAGAAAAATACAAAAAATTCACACAAAGTAAATATTGATGTCCCAATCATAATGAATAAGTTTATTTTGACAAACATAGCTTATAAAATTGTCAAAAGATAGGTTTAAAAATGGTTTTCCATCAAAAGGCAGTAAAAAAATCCTTTAAAAAATATTAGTGTATTCCATGCTTAAGATTGGATTTATTTTCATTTTAAGACTCTAAAACACTATCTAATTCATTAATAGACATAGATAAAAATATATATTATTCATTACTTACATGGGATGTTACAAAAAATCTATGAGGTCATGGTATTCCAAATTGGATACATTCTTAAGAAAGATAAATTTTATAAAAGGAAGAGTGGAAATAAATATTTAAATCAGATAAATTCATGAGTATTCCCTCTTCGTAATAGTTATTGTTGATGATATTATCTTTGTTGGGAATGATGAAGGAAGCTGTGAAATATTTCTTGAAGAAATGAAGAATGTTTTTGAAATATCCATACTAGGAGAAATGAAATACTTTCTTGTGTTAAAAATCCAGGAAAAGAAAGAATATATTTTCCATTCCCTAGAAAATTATGCAAATGAACTTCTCAAGAGATTTGGAATGGAAAATTCAAAACTTGTTTCTACACCCATTTTAGTGGAAAAAACTGAGTAAATATAGATATGGAAAATAAGTTGATCAGAAAGAGTATTGAAACCTAATTGGAAGCCTATTTTATTTGATGGCCTTAACACCTAAAATTATTTATGATGTTACCTTATGTGTAATATTTCAGAGTTCTCCAAGTGAATCTCATCATATTACTGGAAAATCAATACTAAGATATATCAGAGGCACAACAGAATTCAAAATCCGATATTCCAGTGAAGATAATATTGTTTTATTTGGGTATTTTGATGTATATTCGGTAGGAAATGTTGATGATAGAATATATATATATATGGTGGTGTATTCTTTTTGGGAAATAATTGTGTTAGTTGGCATTCAAAGAAACAAAAATCAGTCACTCTCATTAAAGCTGAAGTTGAGTATGTTACTGTTACTCAAGCCGCTACTCAACTTATGTGGATGAAAACACAATTGGAATACTTACTTGTGGATGTTAAGTTACCCATTCTCTTGGGTTGTGACAATCAAAGTAAAATAAATCTTATCAGGAATCCAGCGCAACACTCTAGTTCAAAACATATTGATATCAAATTTCATTTCAATAGAGAGCTTGTATAGAAGAGTGAATTGAAGCTAGAGTATATTCCATCATTGGAACAAGTTGTTGATATTTTCACAAAACCGTTATTAAAGGAATCATTCTCAAAAATGAGGATGAAAATGGGTTTCCAACCTATTTCTCTTCAAGGTTGAGTTATGTGTATTTGTCCCCTCTCAAATCTTAACTTTTTATTGTTTTTTCATGGGGGAAAATTGTTTTGTTTTATTAATGTATTGGACAAAATAGAGAGTTTTGGGTAAGCTATGAATTTAGCTTTGTTTTGTGTTTGAAATATTCTAACTGTTTGTTGGAGTGGTTGTAGGAAAATAAATTGAATTGTTTTCCAAGAAGAATGAAGGAAAGAAAGAGGTATGATCACTATTTTTGATAGCATGGTTTTTCTATTAATGATTCTTGTTTCCTATAATGTGTTAATTGATGTAGGCTTATAATTTTTGATATGTAATCCATTTTTTGAGTTTTCAAGGATCAGTGATTTATGAAACTTGGTTGACAAAAAAATCCAAAGGGAGAGATTGTTAGGAACAAGCTGATGATCAAGGTGATGAAGGTTTCAAGTGTGGTCTTTTGTTGTCAAGGTATGTTTTGAAGAAAGGAAATCACTTCACTTTGTTTTGTGGAATCAATTGTTTGGGATCTGATTTGAAAATAATCAGACCCATGTTAATTTCGACGATGATTTTCTAGTTTGTATTTCATATAAATCATAATTTTATTTGAGAACATGTGATATATGTTTGATAAAAGAAATAGTGAGTAAAAGAGATGTTTTCAATCTAAAAATAATTGTATTCAGATTGTTTTTTAAAACAATCAGAAAATAAAGCATAGGTGTATATTGTCTTTTCAAAACAATCATAAAACAATCATATCTAGATTGTATCGATTTTATTTCAAAAACAATTAGATACCAATTATAAATGGGAAGTGATACCGATTGAATAGGTAATTCCTATTGAAAAGGGTGATGTTGGTGGGAAAGGTAATGACGATTGAAAAGGGTGATGCAGATGGGAAAGGTGATGTCAATGGTAAGTGGTGCTGCTTGAAGTGGTTCCGATGGAAGATGAGACACCGATTGTTTTTTAAAACAAATTTATTTGTGTAGAAGAAAAGGAATGAGATGGTTTCAATTGAGAATGAATCATATTTAGATTGGTTTGTATCATATTTGTTCAAAACGTTGTCTTCATATTGAATTTGATCGTATCCAATAATCGAAACTAGAAATGATTAGCAATCGTATCTAGCAATTGTAAGAAGAAATGATCAGCGATCATATCCAGAAATATAATAACCGTAATGATCATATCCAGCATGATCGTATCAAGGATGATCGTATCCAACATGGTCGTATTTAGGAAAATAGTATCCAAACCATTGTATTCAGAAAATATCATGCTTGGATTGAGATGTAAAGAAAGAAGCATGAATGAATTGAAAGTTACAATACTTTCCAATTTAACATAGAAGATGCTAATGATGATCCTCAATGAATTCAAAGTCATGAAGGTAGTCATGATACAAGAACAGGTTTTTGAATAAAGTGTGTTTTCTCATATGGGTAACGAGAAAAGAAATGAGAAGGAGACTAATGAATGAATTTTCAAACGGGGATACTTTATTTTAAAATATTGATTCCATCTCAAGTGGTGAAGTACATTTCTTCAAACACATCCAATTATAATTGTATCAGGCATTGTTTTAATGAAATCAGTATGAGAGAATCAGATTTAGACCCATGTATTTCACATAAATTGTAATTTTATTAACAATTGAAATGGGAGTCTGGAAAAGAATAGATGATGATTTTAGAATATTCTAGAAGAATCATGTAGCATTGACAAAGTCATAATTGCTCCGAGATTTTAAGAGAAATTCAGATTTTGGTGAATTACAGTGAGAAAGAATGTGTTTTGGGATTCCCACCTAAACATGTTTTGGGTCACCTATAAAAGGCATGAAGTACATTGTACTTTTTTGGATTGCTAAAGAGAGAGAACCTCTGAGTTTTCAGTGAGAAAAATTGATACCATTTTTGTTTTGTATTGAATACATTTTGATGGGGATTTTATTCAGATGGGTTTGATATCAGGATAAATTAATCGGATTCTAGTTTTCTGTACTAGATGTTTCTGTATTGGACTTCTCGGGCTCTGGAAGGTTCACACTAAGAATCTTTATCGGTCTCATGTTTTGAAGTGGTGCAAATTTTATATGTCATGTGATGTGGTGTTGATTCTATTTGGCGAGTGCAGTCGTGCTGATTCTGTTTGGATGGTCAAGTGATGTTGATTCCACACTGTTGTATTCTATCAGAAAATCAGACTTGAATAACTATATTGGAATAATCATTCTTATAGAATCATACTGGGAAAACTGGACATGGAATTCAGGCTGATTTATTTTAAAATGTCTTTTGAGGTTATTATCTTTCTTCTGGGTAAGTAATTTATGAGTTTTGTTAAAATTTTAATACATTTTTTGAATTAAAAAGAATCATATGTAACATGAGTTGTTAAAAAACAAATAATTTTTTATCCTGTTGTGCCAAAAGGGCACACCTACACAACTGGGATTGTTTCATTGTACTACACAAGTAAAAGGGCACATCCTACTCGTTGTAATCCAAGGATTGTTTTATTAGTGGATTGTATGGTATTGGATCATTTCCAAACCACACCAAGGATGTATCTATTATTATTGAATAGTTAACATTGTAAATATTTGTATTCCTTTAGATGTTTGTTGATTTTTTTCTCAGTAGGGAATTGAAATCCTTAACAGGAGGTGAATGTTGTTTCAATTGAAAAGAAACATAAAAGAAAAGAAGTATCACTGATCACCCCTCCCCCTCTCAGTGATATAATAATCTGACTCGGCACTTTGATAAGGGAGGAACCCCTTTCCTTTTTCATCATTCCTATATATTACTCTATAGATTCAAGGAGGATTATAGATAACCAAGCTTAACGTACATGGATATAACATCTCTTTAGAAGAATATTTAGTACATTACAAAATATATGCTAGAGGGCCATAATAGTTTAGTGTCTTCGGAAACATGGAAACAAAATCTTCTTTCCTGGTTTTAAATATTCAATATCTCCCATAATGATCTCCACCATTAGTACTTCTACCTATAACCATTCTTCATAACCTTGAGAAAGGAAATCATAAGAAAGGCGTGAGCTCAGATACTCAATAAGGGTAAAAAAAGGGATAAATGTAAGCATAAACATGAACATAGTAGTTTGTTAACGCAATTGTAACATTATAAGATTAGACCCTGTATATCAAAGGTCATAAAAATTAGTTATGGGTTAAATATTTTTTGTTCATAAGACATGAATCCTAAAGAAATAAATGCATAATTTATGAAAGAATAACATAGGAATAAAACATGGAATTTTTGGCATGCACATTGGTTTACTCATAACATTTGAACACCAAATAAGGTTCAAACATAACATTATGAACATGTAATTAGGTTCATACATAATCTTATATAAATTCAATCAGGTCCATGCATAACATTTTTAACATGTAATATTGTTCACACATAACATTTATACTCATGAGTCATCCATCATTACCCAATGTATTTGAGGGATATATAGGTCCCACTCACCACATAACAAAATCATTCATACATATCGAACAATATAAAAAACATTCATTATATCAGGACCCATAAAAATACATACTTTTTATAAATCTCAAATAATAACCCATGAAATGAAACAAGTATCATTAATATTTCATCACATAATAACTTATTGAAAAAAGATAGGTTTCCTTACAATTTCATAAAAGTATAACCCATGAAAATAATTGGGTTTAATAATCATGTAACTTGTGAAAGGGAAATGGGATTTATAAAGACAATGACACTAAGCATAACTCATTCATAAAAACAATATTATGGGAACGTTTAGATAATTTCCTAGAATGTTATGAATAACATCAACAGATGTAATATTATTTGTAAAATGATTTTTAAATATCTCTCAAAGACATTTCTTGAGGAAAATAAACTTTGTTCATTGAAAATGGCTTTTAAATGCATAAAACCATTTAAAATTCATTTTCATAGAAAATAATATGAAAACATATAAGGAAGACTTGAAATCATTTTAAAACCGTTTTCATTGAAAACTACTTTTAAAAAAAACATAAACATTAACCTTTTAAAAATGAAAAGGAATCCTTAAAGTAATGAGGGTTGGTAAATCTGTATATGTCGTATGCGGTAAAAAATAAAATTCTTTTTGCATGGTAAAAAGGTTAGAAAAGTGTCTTGTTTGAAAAAAAAGAAAAATATTACGTTGAATAGATTGGTAAAATTAAAAAAGGGTAAAAATTACTTTTATATATTTTAGGGGAATCGTATAATATATTTGGAAAATATTTTTGGAAAATAATGATTTTCGACCGAAGAGAGGGTTAAGTCAAGATTTCCTAAAAACATTCTTAACCATATTATGTACCAAAGAGTAAAAAATGTTACCAATACACGATAATATCATGAAATAAAATAGGATAAGTTATCTCATGAATTTTCTTGAGATATGGATCATAATATTTCATTAGGGGAAGCATAAACTTAAAAAATCTTGAAAAGCGATGAGATTGTCTTAATAAACTATTATAACATAGTAACTTGGGATCATACTATACATGTAAGAAATTAAATTAAATGAATTATATGATAACATGAAAATATATATATTCATTATATATCATGTAAAATGTATATATATACACCTCAAAGAAATATTTTAGGTGTATAACAAAACATGAGTCTCAAAGAAGACAAATTGAGACAAAACTATTTTACTGATTTAGTAACTTTTGAAACATAAACCCCTGAAAAAAGGATCATAAAATTGAAATGTTAATAAACATAAATTTAATAACAAGATTCATATAATAAAATCATAGGCAGTACATACACCACACAAAATTAAAGAGTGGTGAACATAACATTTATCTCCGGAAAATTAAAACTGAGATTAAATCCTCTTACCATGTGTCTTGACTCTCTCGGTACTCATACAAGATTTGTGTATAATAAATATAAGTTCATTATAAATATTTTAAATATTAATATTATTATATCTATTTCCATATATTTTTGTATTATGACCTAATATTACCCACTATTTAACGATCCCATGTTTTGTTTTCACTTCTAGTAATATTTTCTTTGTTCTTTGCATGTGTCTTAATTTGTTATATCATTTGTCCTTATACGTATACCATGATTCCAGAATTTATATCATGATATAAATATCATGTATAAATAGTATATTCTTATTATTATAATTTATATCATATATAAGTACGAAATGGAATACACCATTCATGGAGACGGTGAGTCGTATGTATGCATGAACATTGTTTTGGTTTTTATTTTCGTATTGAAATAATGTATGTAAATGACATATGTATATATATAATTATTTATTTATATATAATTATAAAATTATAGTTAATATAACATATTTATCATATAATTTCATTAAACCAATCCTTAATACATTCTATGTGGTGTGTGAACGAATCACATCTTTTTGAGGGGGCGGTAGTCCACACTTCCTCAAATGAGATTATCGTATTAACAACAAATAGAAGGTAAAATTAGGTGTGTTGTAATTTTAATAAATAAGTTTAAATGCATAATAAATATAATTTATTAAATATAAAATAGATTTTATATCCTAAAGGAAACCATGATTGGTGGTAAAGTAGAAATGAACAATCTTCATTTTGTGAGGAAGTAGTTCACCGTACACAGAAATAGTTTGTTCAATATCTATTTGATGGAGGTGTGTTTAAGTGATGTTCAGAAAAATTGCATAAAAATATAATAATATATTATTTATACATAATTTTTCAAAAATTAATATAATAAATAGAGTGTATATGATGGAGAAAGAAAATAAATAAAAGGATCTTGAGTGAAGATGTTGCCTCTTAATCGGGTAACTCCTTTTGGTTTATGCCAAGAAGAAAACATGAGAGGTTGTATGCCCAAAGTGAGGTCTAAAAGTATAATGGAGTATTTTTGGGAGGCTAATTAGGTATATCTTGGACGAACATAAAATATTTGAGAGGTGTGAGGAATGAATAGATGTGGTGGCCTTTTATTATGAGGGAAAAGGACTCGCATGGAAATTTTAGAAGCAAATTAGGTGTGCACATGTTATTAACAAACAAAAGATTTAACAAACCAACAAAACTCAATAATGGAAGTTTTTTTCAATAATATGGACATAAAATGGGTGTTGGACAAGTTTATAGGTCATTTGGGCCCTTAATTTTAAGGATTAGTCCCAAATTAAGCTTAATTTGGCCTTAACTGTTGTGATTAATTTTAACCACTTTTACTAACCATTTTGGTCAAAAAATTAACATGGTATTAATAGAATCAAGTAATTAGACTGAATAAAATGTTTTATATCGGATTTTTTAAATTCCAAAGATAAATGAGGAAAAATTAAGATTAGTGTTAATCCTGCACATGGGATGAAATAATGGGGTTTTAAAGTAAGAAATAGTTCAAAAGCTTGTTATAATTTCATATTCAATTTCTAAGTGAAATTTATTATAATTAATTAACTTATATGAATATATTTAATATTCATCTAATTTAACTTAAAAATATTTAAAATATAATTTATAATTACTAATTAATTAGAGAAAAAGGCAGTTTTTAACTAAAAAGCAGTATTTTTCACTATTCATCAACCAATGTTGTTTCTAAGAAAAATCACAAAAAATCAACTGAGGATAATTTAGATGTTATGAATTAAAAAATAAAGTTTATTTTATCCAATTCAATTTATAAATTTTTATAAAATAAATTTTATTATTAAAATAGATTCAATCAATAATAAAATATTTTTAACATAAAAGGACTTCACCAAAAATATTATCTTTAATTATCAATATGTTTTATTTATAAAAAACTGAAATATTTGAGAATTATTAATCATAAGTTTATAATATAATTTATAATTATCTTATTTAAATAATTTAAACAATAAAAATATATATTTCATATAAACTCAATGTTGAGTGCATCGTACATCAAGTCGGTGTTGTTGTAGCGCAAGCCAAGTTGGTATTACATGTAGCGTAAGCCAAGTTAGTATTGAGTGTAACGTAACACAAGTTGGTATTTCATATGAAAGAAATATTTGACAATGTTTTATAATATATATATTGATATAAATAACTATTTACAGTGTCATGTGAAATGAAAAATATTAAAAACATAAATTATTTTAAAAAAAATAATTCTCGAAATCTCTGGGGGTTACATTCTACCCCCACCCCCCTTAAAATGAATTTTTCCCTTGAAATTCAGATTGGATATAAAATTATTTAAAATTGTATGTTTCATTAATATAAAAACACATCATAAAAATGAATACTAAAACTTCTCTTAAAATGTAAAATTTGGAACTGTAACAGTTTCCCAAAGCAACATATAAATATGTTTCCACATGGGAGAACATAGGTGGAAAGTGGAAACATGTATATGGAAGAAAAATCATACCATCATGTTCTGATGGAGAGTGATAGATAACAAGGTTAATATAATGTTAACAACTAGAAAGCCATAAATCTTTAATGACCATAGGGGCCATCTAATTCAAAAAAAATGTAGGTATAGGACAACATTTTTGGTTTAAAGATCCATTTTATTATAGTTAATTATTATTCATTGAAAGATAATCTTCCATGATTTATAGAAAATTTCACCATTTATTATTTTCTGATCTACTTAACCTTTTTCTATATAAAATAACATGGTTCCTTTTCAATTTATAAATTACTAACAGATAACAAGTTCTATGATATTTCATCCCATCTATCATCAGTTATTATCATCACCTCATTTTTATAACAATATATCTAATATTAATAAATCATCATTTGGTAAGATAATAGATAATATTTCAACAAATGGTTTACTATATAACCCTTATGAAAGATGAAAATTCAAAACATTAGAAATAAGTCACAAAATCAGCATAACATTGACTCCCCTATGCAACACAAAGCAGCTCTTCATTGTCACATTCAAAAAATTTGAATACCCTCAATATATATTCTCCTAAAACATGGTAATAAATTGAATTACCATATATCCTTTTGGAAAACATGCATGCTTCCTCATTCCAATGTATATTTTATTTACACCGTAAATCCATAAATGTTGAAAAATTTATTAATGGTAGCATAAACCACCTATAAACAGGTTCTTACTTAGTTCTCAAGTAATCAGTACTATCTGATTTACTTATTCAAATACAACATATATTTTTTCATAAAACATAATATTAACATAATGAACATATTAATGGTTACCTTCCCTTAGTCAAAATGTTAACTTTCATGAGATATCATTTCTAGTCCTTTATTACCATTCATAATAATCTTGTAAACCCTCAAATAAACTTAACCAGAACAATCCCAACATAATTATCCATTCTTAATTATGGAATCCAAATGGATAAATACATCTAATACTTCATACTTAATCCAATAAAAATAATATGTCTTTCCTTTCACATTTCATATGTAGTATCTTCATCATCTATAATGTAACCTTTACTCAGACCACCTTGTTGATTCTATTTAGGAACATTCCTCTGGGGACATTGTGTTTCATAATGACCATTTATTCCACGCATAAAACACTTAAACTTCAATGAAGATGTAGGGAGGCCAAAATTCCCATCCATTTCATTAACCGAACTCTTCATTTTTTTCCTTGCAGTCACTTCTATTGTGTCCTTCTTTTCAATAGTCAAAACACCTTCTTGTTCCTCTATGACATTAATTTAGGTGATTATTATCACATTAATGACATAAAGGAAACCAAATATTCTTTTTTCCATGGTCTCTGTTACCCACACTCTTAGTGAAATCATTCTATCTCTTCCTTGGAGAATCCGAGAGTTGGATAAGGTAAACATTTTTATTCATGGTCCATGAAAACTGGTAAGGCGTGATCATGACAACGTTCAATCCAGTGATCATCCCACTTGACATACCATAATAAAATCTTCCATCAAATTCAACATTAATCCAGTTCCATCTAGTTACCTCCATTGGCTGAAATGAGAAGAATAGTGTGAGTATTATTTATCATAGAAGAATACCACATAGTCAGGAAAATAATTACTTATAGGATGTCGAAACTATAAAACCTTCTATAATTTGTGACACCTTGGGTTTATCCTAGGATATTCATAGCAAAATTATATCTAAATCCTTCATGAGGGTTCATGAAGAGTTTGTGAATTACCAAAGTAAATTCCCCAGGAGTGTCAAACCAGGTGTCAGTAAGTCCCGTTTTCGTGTACCAGATTACCATAAGTCAATCTCAGAACATCATTTTGGATTTATTACCCCAAGGTACAACTGTTCTAGAGCCATATCCACTTGTAATATCTTGATTGGGATTTATTTCTTGGAATATACTCATTCTAACCATTACCAAAATTCTAGGACATTTTCCTAAACATTACTTTATCCTTATACATATCTTTAGAGACATCCCTAGACATATCGTTATAAATAAACCTAGGTATATGAATAAGGATCTATCATAGTAGTTTCCAAAGGTTGAATAAACCTTAACTTTGATACCAACTATAGTGAACCAGGCTTAAAATACATGGATATTACATCTTCTTAGATGAATATTCAGTACATTACAGAAAATATGTGCCAGAGGACTGTAATAGTATAGTGTCATTGGAATCTTAGAAAAAAAATATTCTATCCTGGAGAAATATCGTCAATATCTCCCATAATGATCTCAACTATTAGTACTTACCCCTAAAAAACATCTTCACAACCAGGAGAAAGGAAAACATAAAAAAGTGGTGAGCTCAGATGCTCAGTAAGGGTAAATAAGGGAGGAATTTAAGTATAAGAATGAACATAGTAGTATGTAAATGAGATCGTAACATTAGGATATCACACCATGAATATCAAAGGTCATTAACATGAATTATGGTATAAATATTGGTAGTTCATAAGACATGAATCATGAAGAAATAAATAAAAAAACAAGATATCAGAACATAGGAATAAAACATGTAATTTTTTTCATTCACATTTGTTTATAACATTGTGAACATGTATAAGTAGAAATAGGTTAACTAGTTAAGTTAAAAACTTGAAATCAGACCCCATCGTCAACTTGTGTACATGAAAACAGGTCCACACATAACATTTTGAACATGTAATCATGTTAACACATAACATTATGGACGTGAAACCGAGTCCATACATATCATTGAGAACAGGTAATCAAGTTCACACATAACATTGTGAACATGTAATCAAGTTCATGGATAAACTTATGGATTTACAATCTGGTCTATGAATAACATTGTGAACATGTAATTAGGATCACTCATAACATTTTGAACATGTAATATGGTTCATGTATAATCTTATGGACATGAAATCAGGTCTATTCATAAAATTTTGGACATGTAATAAGTTTCACTCATAACATTGTGAGCATGTAATCAGGTTCACTCATAAACTTATGGACATGTCATTAGGTCCATGCATAACATTGTGAACATGTAATCAGGTTCACCCATAACATTTATACACATTATTCATCCATCATTACCCAATGAATTGAAGGTAGATATAGGTCCCAACCATCTCATAAAAAAATCATTCATACATTTGGAACAAGTTAATAAAACATTCATCGTATCATGACCCATGAAAAAGAATAGGTTTTACAAACATAAAATCGTAACCCAGGAAATGAAATGGTTATCATTAACATGTAATCACATAATAACTTATATAAAATAGATATGTTTCATAAAAATTTCATCAAATTATAACCAATAAATATAAGTGGGTTTTATAACCATGTAACCTATGAAAGGGAAACAAGCTTTATAAAGAAAACGAAAATAACCAAAACCCATTCATAGAAATAATATGAATGGAACCTTTAGATAATTTCCTAGAAATTAATTAGTGACATCAAAACAAGTCATCATAGATGGAAAATAATTTTTAAATAACTTTCAAATACTTTTCTTAAAGAAAATATCTTTTTTTCTTCAAAAAATTATTTTTAATAAATAAAACCATTTAAAAATTATTTTCTTAGAAAATACCTTGATAACTAACAAAGAATACATGAAATCGTTTTGAAAACCATTTTCATTGAAAATAAAATTTAAGAAAAATTTATTAAATATTAAACTTTTACAAATTATGTAGAGACCCGAAAATTGACGTACATAGATATTACATTACTTTTTCGGAATACTTAATACATAACAAAAATAGACACATAAGGACCGTAATAGTTTAGTGTCTTTGGAAACTTGGAACATAATCTTCTAATCATGGTGAAAGACTTTAAACATCTCCCATAAAGATCTTTCACTTTTTGTATCCTTACCTAAAACCTTTCATTTAATCCTGGGGGAAAATAAAACATAAAAAGGCTGAGCTCAAATGCTCATTAAGGGTAAGCATGGATAAAATAAATCATACCATATACATTTGAACTTAAAAACATGAACATAATGTTTAATCATCAAAATCATGAGCAACGACATAAAACAAGGAAGTACAAAAGTCATAGATCATAATAGAACATAAATATTTATAAAATAGAATGGGAAAAACATGTAATTGTGGCATCTATTAAGCACATTTAATGTTTTCTATAGTAGCCAAGGAATTTCTTCCAAGACCATCTTAGTACACAAAGTCCCTTTCTGAATCGAGTTCACTCCTCGTTCCAGTCCTATAATACTAAACCAGATTAACTTACCATTCCATCCATGTCTATCTCATGAGATATAAATCTTTACCCAATGAATTGGAGGGAGATATAGGTCCCACCCATCACATAATGAAAACATTCTTACTTGTGCCATAAAATAAACTTAAAACATTCATTATAACCCAAAGAATAAAATGGGTTTCATAAACATCATCCCATCATCACATAATCCATATAAAACAAATGGATATTTCATCATAAGAGAAGTGAAACCATGTAAATCTAGAGACATTATACTTGAAACATACACATATGAAATAATCTCATCTTATATGGAAAATTGTTTTGGTAAATCACTTCAAATGAATTACTGAGGAAAATATCCTCTCTTATTGAAAATCATTTCCTTTTCACAAAATGCCATGAAATTTTAAAAGAAAGAGATTTTGTTGAAAATAGTCATGAAACATTTTAGAGGAATCTTCAAGAAAATAAGGCTTTATAAAACCGTATAAATCCTTTCATGTCGTATAAGTTTAAAAAAACATTTTTCTCGTACCTTTGCCGGAAAAGTCAAAAAGTACCTCATAGAAGAATGATTCCATACATACCATGTAGTAAAAGTAAAAAATGTGTAAAAAGGACTTTAAAAATAAATGAATCCATTTTTAGAAAATAGGGACATGGATGATAAATATATCCCCAGTAAATAATTACGAATAAATAATCTCGGATAAAAATGAGATTTACAAAATTATCCCTTACCTTAGGTCTGATATGCTCTGTATGGATATGAACCTCTTGTATAATGATTTAAATAATGTCATTGACTTATTAAATAATCATATTCATTTTTATGATATCATATATGTTTCTCTTATGACTTCATATTACCCGTTCTTTTATAAATTCCATGTTAAAGTAGCGTTTTGTGTAAAATCATTTCATTTATCGTATGTGTTTCGACTTGTCGTTCATGATATTATTACTTATATCCTGATTTAAAAAAATTCAGAGTGTAAAACATGATTTATATATAATATATATTCATTATATACATATATATTATAGATCTATAAAAAGAAAGGAAATACACCGTTCTTGGAGATGGTAGGACGTACGTACGCATGAACGCTGTTTTCGTTTCCTTATTGAGTTGAATGAAATTAAATAGATGACATACACATCTATATACATAAATCTATTAGCATTATTATGTCATATATTTAATTATTATTCATTATATATACTTTATAATAATTATTGAATGGTTAATTAGGGAAAATGAATCTCATCGCGTTCGTGGAAACGGTAGTCCGTACGTACGCACGAGCGATGATATCATTCCCATAATCATGGAATTGTATTAAAGTGTATGTATAATATTACAGAATAAATATCAGTTTACAATAATCATATATATTTATTACTTTCACCATTATACCCATCCAAGTAAGGTGGTGGTGGGAAATAGATTACACCACGTCGTGGAGACGGTATTCCGTACGTACGCACGCGCGGTGATTTCGTTTTCCGTAGGATGGATAGATGGTGAAATATGGTTGTTTCATACTTATAATAACATATAATTATATGATTTCTACTTATGTTATTACTACATAATTAAACAACTAAATAAGAATAAGTGGAAGAAGAAATAATGTTGAAAGAATCGGTAACGGACATTACCTCTTCTTTGAAGTGCCTCTTTGAGACCTCCTCTTAGGGCACTAAAATTGGTCTTTGAAGAAGACTAGGTCCTCTAGGATGTTTCTATGGAAGTGGAGAATAGAATTTGGCAGGGTTTCGGCTGAGCGTGAAGGCTCAAAGTGGTGTGAGGAAGAAAGGGAGGATGTGCCCTTTTATAAGGGAGGAGAGGGGAACCTTTGGAAAAACTAAAAATATTAATTTATTATAAAGTCGTATTCTGTTTTTAATAGCTCCAAATTGAGTTATTTATAAGATAAAGTGGGGATGCATCTAAATCCTCTAATCCAATAGAATTTAGACACGTTTAGGTTTCTATTTTAACCTTATAATTTAGATTTAACTTTAAGTTAGATAATTTAACTTTTACCTTGTCTTCTTGTTTTCTTACACTATAAGGTTAATAAACATACTATAACAAGCCAAACGAACCCCAAGTTGTTTATTATTATTATATATAACCTTATATAAGTCTTGTGACCGAACCTTATATTTTTAGGAATAAAATAATAATTAATAATATAATATTTTTTAAAAAAACTATTTTATGTCAATTTTGACACTATTTGGTAATTGATTTTTGTGATAATCATAACAGAATTATTAGTTATATAAAAGTTAACTAAATAAATACTAACATGTCATATTAACCTATAAAATTAGTGGAATCCATAAAAAGTCTGAAATTACATTTATTTGGGTATTTATAACATCAATTATGTCAATATTTCATTAATATGATAATTACTGCATCATCATTGTGTCATAAATAAATTAAATTATTTAATGTTTAAAAATTATAAATAGAACACCATTATGTATGAAATCTTTTTATATTTCTAATGAATATTTATAGTCTAATTGATCGTATGTATAACCCTATATTAAAAATTATTTACTTATTAAACTTTGATTTTAACTATTTTACCCCTTTTTTAAATAAATTAATATTAAATGTCGTAATCTAATCCATGTGAGCCTAAATGGTCATATTTTATTCCTAAGGTTGTTTTTGGTCGAATTACACTTATAAAATAGAATTAGGACATGAGTTAGGGTACTAATAATATCATCTTTACCCTTATCTATCCTATTTACTTTTAACCGTGGTAAACAAAAGTAAAAAGTTACTATTCACCAAAAAATATTTTCATATCATTAAACCACATTTTAGTCCCTGATATTAACCGTGCCTCTCATATTTTTGAAATTCCACTCACAGAAGTGGTAAAATTGTGTTTTATGAAAAATTCAGTTTTTTAACTACCACTTAGTGGTTTCACTATTCATCAAAAAAATGAATGTTTCTAGAAAAATACAAAAAAAATTGGCCTAGGATATATTTGATATTATGATTTCAAAAATGATGTCTATTTTACCAAATTCAAAACATATCAGTTGAATTAATTAATTTAAAAATTAATTCCCGTCGTCAAAACAAATAGCGTGTTTTTAAGATATAATAAATATCAAAAGATTGACACTTGTTTATGTATGGTTTAAATGTGAAATTACATCCAATGACCAACATTGTATTAAATGGTAAAAATATATTCTAAATATAGTTTAAAACCAATCTAATTAATAATTTATCACTATTAATTATTTCGATTAAAAAAGTTGTTTTTAATTAAAATTTAGTAATTTTCACTATTCATCAGAATATGAAAGTTATCCAAAAGTAACAAAATTTCACCCTAAGCTAATTTCGATATTCTGAATCCAAAAATGAAGTCCATTTTGAAATATAATATATATAAAATTTCAAAAAGTGGGTATTACTATTCATAACGGCTAGTTCATAATAAAATTATAATAATATCTCGTTTAGTGAAACTCGATATTGCGTACTACACACGCTATCGAGGAAGGTCGCGATTGTATGTAATGAAAGCCAGGTCAGGGTTGTGTGTTGTGCAAGACTCATCCATTGTTTCGTATAACAGAATCCAACCATATTTCATTTATACATTGAATATATATATATATACACTCAATGTTTCGTAGAATAAATACTATCAAAATTTTGTGTAACATGATCCAAGAATAGTGTTGTGTATGATGCAAGCTCATACGGTGTTGCGTATTGCGCAAGGCAATCTTTTTGTACCTTACAACACAATACATCAATGAAATTTTAAGAATATTTTTCATAAAATTTCGGGGTGTTACATTCTGCCCCCCTTAAAATTAATTTCGCCCTTGAAATTCATCGGGGTTATAAATGGATTATTACAAGAGAGTTTCTTTCATAGAAACCCACATCGTAAAAAGAAATACTAAAACTTCATTTACAAAAGGAACGTTAGAAGCATAACGGATACCCAAATAACTCATCACTGGGTTCCCACATAGGGGAACATAGGTGAAAATATGGATATAGAGGAGAAATATAACCATCATGTTCTGATGGAGAGTGGTAGAGAACATGGCTATAAAAAATCCATCAATCACAATGCCATAAATTTGTGATGATCAAAGGTACCATCTGATTCATCGGATATAAGAGCACTAGGACAACATTTCTGGATTTCAATATCATTTCCCTAATGTTGGAAATTTTGAATTAGAAGAAATAATTTCTTGATTTTGGTACAATCTCACTATTGTTCGTGCTTTGAACAATTTACACTTAATCTCTTAAATAAATGAAGTTGAATTTGTTATTCGTGAAGTGTTAACAGATCATGTGATAGAATGATGGGTCATTCCATCTGTTTCAAACAAAAGGTTCGCAAAAGTTATAAAATATACATAAGTCCATCTATGGTGAGATTAATCATATATGATTCCAAAAATTAACTTATACTTCATATATCATACCGCTTAATAAAATAAAACTGGATTCTACTAACCAGTGACTTCTGGTAGGCTAGTGGTAGGCAATAAAGGCCAGTCACACTTTGGTTGTGGGTTCGATTCCCACAGCCTTGTCCAACGCGATGGGCTATCGCCCGTCCCATAGGTTGTGCTTTTTATATAACTACATTACTATAACATCCCATCAATAATATCGAAAAAAGTTCTATCCTTAAACAATACTAACTTATGTCCAACATAATCCATCCCAATCTTTAGGCTTATCTAAAATACTTTGGTCCATGCTCATAGTATAAAGAAAACGATTACTTGAAATTTCATCAACCAAGCATGTGAATACCATCATTTATCCGCCATATATCTTGTTGGTCACATTCCTATCATGTAAATACATTAATCATGTATTCTCTTGAAAAATGAATATCCATTAAACCTTAGTGAAAACATGAATGCTGTCAAAATTTAACTCTTTCCACATACCAAAATCCAAATATTCTATATACTCAAACCATGATATAACCTTAACCTTATATTATTTATGATCTCATGAATACTATCAAACACTTAATTTTCTCCTTACCCCTTCATTATGCGCATATCATCTAATTTCCAAAAATATCTGAATAACCTTTCATGGTTACTGGTACCATTCATCATACACTTCCAAAACGTAAGGAAAGACAACAGTGTAACAATACTTATATGTCTCTTTACTCTATAGTACCATGAGATTACTTATACAACATTACACTTAATAAACATGTAATCATTCCACTACCTTCTTAAACAATTGACTGAGATTCAACAATTCTTTCATCTCACATATCATTTGTAGTCTCTTCATCATCATCAATATAAATACTACTCATACGACCTAACTGATTCTCTTCATGAGACCTTCCCTTAGGGAATTGGTTTGCATAATGCTTGTACATTTCACATTTAAATCATTTAACCATTGTTGATGTCGTAGCAATAGCATTATCCTCATCCCTGATGTTAACTGAACCTTTTCCTTTGCACTTACTGGCTTTGTGTCCTTTTCCACACCCAAAGCATCTTCCAGTTTCTTTGAAACATTCTCCTTGATGCCTCTTCCCACATGATTTACATAGGGTAAATTGAAGTTTCTTTCCTCTATGATCATCATGAAACTCCATCTTTCTCTTATTAGCCGAGTCTGGAAACATACCAAATTTGAGTTTATTCATCATATTATGAGATTGATGATTCGGTATAATAATGATGTTTGGAATTCCAAATCCCATTTCATTTGGTTTCTCATTAATAATATCATTCCATTGTCCATCATATCCTCCATTATCGTGAATCATCTTGTTTCCAGCCATATTCTAAAACCCAAAAAGAATAGTGTGAGAGGAAAAAATCATGCTAGGGAAAACAACATAGTAAAGGGGGAGTAAAGTCAATATCTAACATCTTAGGTTAAATTCTAAGATCCTTACCGTAGTTCTAGGACTATATCCTACACGTATACTTATCCTTAGGGACATACCTATACATACCTTAGAAATATCTCTAGGGATCTCACTAACGTTTTCGCATCCTAGTTTCCAAAGGTTAAATAAAACTTTCCTCTGATACCAATTTTAGAGAATCGAAGCTTGATGTACATTGATATTACATTACTTCTGTGGAATACTTAATACATAACAAAAACAAACACACAAGGACCGTAATAGTTTGTGTCTTTGGAAACTTGGAACGTAATCTTCTAATCGTGGTGAAAGATCTTCAACATCTCCCATAAAGATCTTCCACTTTCTGTTTCCTTACCTAAAACCTTTCTTTTAATCCTAGGGGAAAATAAAACATAAAAATGGTGAGCTCAAATTCTCAGTAAGGGTAAGGATGGAAAAAATAAAACATACCATTTACATTTGAACATAAAAACAAGAACATAATGTTTAAACATCAAAATCATGAGCAACGACATAAAACATGGATGTACATAAGGAATAGATCATAATGGAACATAAATCATTATAAAATAGAATGGGAATAAAACATGTAATTGTGGCTTCCATTAAGCACATGTAATGATTTCCATAGTAGCAAAGGCATTGCTTCCAAGACCATCTTTGTGGAAAAAGTAACTTTTTGAATCAAGTTCATTCCTCATTCCAGTCCTGTAATACTGAACCGGATTAACATACCGTTCCAGCCATGTCTATCTCATGAGATATATATATTTACCCAATGCATTGGAGGGAGATACAGGTCCCACCCATCTCATAATGAAATCATTCTTACTTGTGCCACAAAATAAACTCAAAACATTCATCATAACCCAATGAATAAAATGGGTTTCATAAACATCATCTTGTCATCACATAATCCATATAAAACAAATGGATATTTCATCATAAAAAAAGTGAAACCATGTAAATCATAGAGACATTATACTTGAAACATACACATATGAAATAATGTCATCTTATATGGAAAATGGTTTTGGTAAATCACTTGAAATGAATTCATGAGGAAAATATCCTTTCTTCGTGAAAATCATTTTCTTTTCACAAAATGCCATGAAATTTTAAAAGAAATATATTTTGTTGAAAATAGTCATGAAATATTTTGGAGGAAGCTTCATGAAAATAAATCTTTATAAAACCGTATAAATCCTTTCATGTCGTATAAGTTAAAAAACATTCTTCTCGTACCTTTACCGGAAAAGTCAAAAAGTACCTCGTAGAAGAAAGATTCCATACATACCATGTAGTAAAAGTAAAAAATGTGTAAAAAGGACTTTAAATATACATGAAACCATTTTTAGAAAACAGGGACATGGATGAAAAATATATCCCCAGTAAATACTTACGAATAAACAATCTCGGATAAAAATGAGATTTGCAATATTATCCCTTACCTTAGGTCTGATATGCTTCATATGGATATGAACCTTCTGTATAATGATTTAAATAATGTCATTGACTTATTAAATAATCATATACATAGTTATGATATCATATATGTTTCACTTATGACATTATATGACCCGTTCTTTTGTAAATTCAATGTTAAAGTAGCGTTTTGGGTAAAATCATTTCATTTATCATACGTGTTTCGATGTGTTGTTCATGATATTATTACTTATATCCGTATTTACATAATTTCATAGTGTAAAAAATTATTTATATATAATATATATTCATTATATACATATATATTATAGATCTATAAAAATAAAAGTAATACATCGTTCCTGGAGACGGTAGGCCCTACGTACGCATGAACGCTGTTTTCGTTTCCTTATTGAATTGAATGAAATTAAATAGATGACAAAAATATATATATACATAAATCCAGTAGCATTATTATTTCATATATTTCATTATTATTCATTATATATACTTTTTAATCATTCTTGAATGGTTAATGAGGGAAAATGAATCTCATCGCGTTCGTGGAGACGGTAGTTCGTACGTACGCATGAGCGATGATATCATTCCCATGATCGTGGAATTTTATTACAGTGTATTTATAATATTACAGAATAAATATCACTTTACAATAATAATATATATTCATTACATTCACCATTATACCCATCCAAGTAAGGTGGTGGTGTAAAATAGATTACACCATGGCGTGGAGATGGTATTCGGTACGTATGCATGTGCGGTGATTTCATTTTCCGTAGGATGGATAGATGGTGAAATATGGTTGTTTCATACTTATAATAACATATAACTATATGAGTGATACTGGTGTTATTACTTCATAATGAAAAAACTAAAGAAGAAGAAGTGGAAGAAGAAATAAAGTTGAATGAATCGGTAACAGACGTTACCTCTTCTTTGAAGCACCTCTTTGAGACCTCCTCTTAGGGAACTAAAATTGGTTTTTGAAGAAGACCAGGTCCTCTAGGATATTTTTAGGGAAGTTTAGAAGATAATTTTTCATGTTTTTTCCAATCTTTAAGGCTCAATGTGGTGTGAGGAAGAGAGGGAGGAGGTGCCCTTTTATAAGGGGGGAGAGGGGAACCTTTGGAAAACTAAAAATATTATTTTATTATAAAGTCATATTCGGTTTTTAATATCTCCAAATTGAGTTATTTAGAATCTAAGGTAGGGATGGGTCGAAATACTATAATCCAATAGAATTTAGACAAGTTTCGGTTTCTATTTTAACCTTATCATTTAGATTTAACTTTAAGTTAGATAATTTAACTTTTACCGTGTCTTCTTGTTTTCTTACACTATAAGGTTAATAAACATACTATAACAAGACAAAAGAACCCCAATTTGTTTATTATTAATATATATAACCTTATCTAAGTCATTTGGCTGAACCTTAGATTTTTATGAATAAAATAACAATTAATATTATAATATTGTTTAAAAAACTATTTTATGTCAATTTTGACACTATTTGGTAATTTATTTTTGTAAAAATCATAATAGAATTATTAGTTCGAAAAAGGTTAACTAAATAAATAATAACATGTCATATTAACCTATAAAATTAGTGGAATTAATAAAAAGTCTCAAATTACATTTATTTGGGTATTTATAACATCAATTATGTAAATATTTCATCAATAAGATAAATACTGCATCATCTTTGTGTCCTGAATAAATTAAATTATTTAATTTATAAAAATTATAAATAAAATAAAATTATGTAGGAAATTTTTTTATCTTTCTAATGAATAGTTATAGTCTAATTGATCTTATGTATAACACTATATTAAAAATGATTTACTTATTAAACTTTGATTTTAACTATTTTAACCCTTCTTTAAATAAATTAATATTAAATGTCCTAATCTAATATAAGTGGGCCTAAATGGTCATATTTTATTCCTAAGGTTTTTATTGGTCTAATTACTCTTATCCAATAGAATTATGACATGTTTTAGTGTAATAATAATATCATTTTTACACTTATTTATCCTATTTACTTTTAACCGTGGTAAATAAAAGTAAAAAGTTATTATTCGCCAAAAAATATTTTCATCTCATTGAACCACATTTTAGTCCTTGATATTAACCGTGTCTCTCAGATTTTCTAAATTCCACTCCCAAAAGCGGTAAAATTATGTTTTATGAAATATTCATTTTTTTAACTACCACGTAGTGGTTTCACAATTTATCAAAAAATGAATGTTTCCAGAAAAATACCAAATATTAGGCCTAGGAATAATTTGATATTATGAAATCAAAAATTATGTCTATTTTACCAAATTAAAAACATATTAGTTTCATTAATTAATTTAAAAATTAATTCCCGTTGTCAAAACAAATAGCGTATTTTTAAGATATAATAACTATCAAAAGATTGACACTTGTTTATGTCTGGTTTAAATGTGAAATTATATCCAATGACCAATATTGTATTAAATGATAAAAATATATTCTAAATATACTGTAAACCCACTCAAATTAATAATTTATCAATATTAATTGTTTCGAATAAAAAAGCTGTTTTTAATTAAAATTTAGTAATTTTCACTATTAATCAGAATATGAATGTTATCTGAAAAGTAACAAAATTTAACCCTAAGCTAATTTCGATATTTTGAATCCAAATATGAAGACCATTTTGAAAGATAAAATATATAAAATTTCGAATAGTGGGTATTACTGTTCATAACAGTTAGTTCATATAAATATTATAATAATATATCGTTTAGTGAAACTCGGTATTTCGTACTACACACGCTATTGAGGAAGGTCGCGATTGCATGTAATGCAAGCCAAGTCAGGGTTGTGTGTTTTGCAAGACTCCTCCGTTGTTTCGTATAATATAATCCAACCATATTTCATTTCTACATTAAATATATATATATACACTCAATGTTTCGTAGAATAACTACTATCAAAATTATGTGTAACATGATCCATGAATAGTGTTGTGTAAACTGCAAGCTCATACAGTGTTCCTTATACCACAATGCAATCTTATTGTAGCTTACAACACAAGAAATCAATGAAATTAAAAGAATATTTTTCATAAAATCTCGGGGTGTTACAAATTAAATGGAATCTTTAAAGTAATGACAACGAGTAAATCCGTACATGTCATATGAGGAAAAAGGAACATTCCTTTTGTATGGTAAAAAGTTTAGAAAAGTACCTTGTTTGAAAAGAGACAAGAATATTTCCTTAAATATATTGGTAAAATACAAAAAGGGTAAAAATTTATTTTAGATAATATATGGGAATGGTATAGTATTCTTGGAATTTTTTTATAAAACATAGATTTCCAACCAATGAGAGGGTAATGTAGGGCTTTCCTAAAAACACTTTCTCATCTATCTTATGTTCCAATGAGTAGAATGTATTACCCATACATGATAATAGCATGAAATAAAATATTATATGTATACTCATGAATATTATTGAGAGATGGATCATAATATTTTATCCTAGGAATCATAAACTTATACAATGTCGAAAAGTGATGAAATTGTCTTAATAAACTCTTATAACATGGTAACATGTGATCATACTATACATGTAAGAAAATAAATTAATTTAAGCATAAAATATCATGAAAAGATTTTTATTCATGATTTATCTTTTCAAATGGAAATATATACACCTCAAAGAAAGAGTTTAGGTGCATAACAGAACATGAGTCTCAAAGAAGACAAATTGAGACAAAACTATTTTACCGATTTTGTAACTTTTGAAACTTAAACCCCATGAAAGAAGGATAATAAAATGGGAATGTTAATACCCATAAATTTAATTAAAATATACATATGATAAAATAATAGTCATTTCATAAACCACACAAAATTATAGAGTGACGAATAAAACATTTATCTCATGAAAATTAAATGTGTGAAAAAATCCCCTTACTTTGTATCATAACTCTCCCCGTACTCATAATATATTCTTATATAATAAATATAATTTTATATACCTGTTATAAGAAAAATATTCTTATATCAATTACCATATAATGTTTTATTATGAATTTATATTACTCAATTGTTAATGATCTTTTGTTATTTTTTCACTTCTGGTAATATTTTCTTTGTTCATTGCATGTGTCTTAATTTGTTAAATCATTGGTCCATATAATTAAATCATGATTCCAGAATGTATATCATGATATAAATATGAGTAATATAATTTATATGAATATTATAATTATTTATATCATATATAAGTATTAAATGCAATGCACAGTTAATGGAAACGGTAAGCCGTACGTACGCATGAACGTTGGTTTTGTTTTAATGTCACATTGAAAGAATATATGTAAATGATATATATATATATAATTATGTATATATATTTATGTATATATATATAATTATTCAAGTATAATTAATATATCATATTTTTCATATAATTTTATTAAACCCATCCTTAATACATTTTCTGTGGTGTGTGAACGAATCACATTTCTTTGAGGGGGAAGTAGTCTACATTTCCTCAAACGAGATTATCGTATTAAGACAAAATGGAAGGTAAAGATATGTGTTTTTTAAATGTAATATTTATGCTTAAATACATAATAAATATAATATATTACATATATAATAGTTTTTCCATCATAATGGACACTATGGAAGGTGGTAAAAGAAAAATGAACAATCATCATTTCGTGAGGTAGTAGTTCACCGTACATAGAAACAGTATATTCAATACCCATTAGATGAAGGTGTGTGTGAGTTTAGTTTAGAAATATTTCATAAAAACATCATTGAATATGTAGGATAATGTTTTTCTCACACAATAATATAATAAAGATAGTTGATAAGGTAGAGAATGAAAATAATGGAAAAGAGCTTGAGTGAAGATGTTACCTCTTAATCGGGTAACACCTTTTGGTTTGTGCCAAATGGATTCTTTGAGAGGGTTTCTAACCAAAGGGAGGCTTCAATGTTGAAGGTGGTATTGTTGACTGTCTATGTGTTAAAATATTGGATGAAAATAAAAGTTTTTATTGGTGTTATTAATGTGTAGATGTGGTGTCCTTTTATAAGAAGGGAAAAGGAATCCCATGGAATTTTAGGAAACAAATTAGGTGTACACATGTTAATACCTAAATAAAGTATTAAAAAACCTAAAAAAACTAAATAATGGAAGTTTTAGGGCCTATATATGGACATAAAATTTGGTTTAGAAAAATATCTATGTCATTTGGGCTCTTAATTTTAAGGTTTAGTCTCTAATTAAGCATATTTTGGGCTTAACTACTGTGGTTAATTTTAATCACATTTACAAATAATTTTGGTCAAAAAAATTAACATGATATAATTATAATCTAAAAATTAGACTGAATATAACGGGTTTTTATGTTTTCTGAAATTGAAAACACAGAAGCAGAAAAAATAAGGTTTGTGCTAATCCTGTAAACGGGAAAAAATAATTGGGTTTTTAAGTAGGAAAAAAAGTTCAAAATCTGGTTAAGATTTTATATCTAGATTCAAAGTGAAATTTATTCTAATGAATTAAATTCTATTAATTTAACACCGTAATCTCCCACGGTTCGTTTCCCTTTTAATAATGCAGTAGCCTGTGTTGTATGCAACATGGAGTTTTAACACACCACGGCCAATAAAACTATCCATTATGATTAGTAATACCCACTTTTTGAAATTTTATAATAATTATTTTTCAAAATGGACTTCATTATTGGATTTGTAATTTCGAAATTATCTCAGGGTAAATTTTTGGAATTTTTATAAAAACATTCAATTTTTGATGAATAGTGAAAAACACTGCATTATTGTTTACAACCATCTTTTTATTTAAGAAATTAGTTATTTTATTTTAATTTATTTTAGGTAAAAATAGATACATAATACCTATATATTTTCAATGTAATTAATTGGAGCCATTTTATAATAACATTAGATATATATAAAATTTTATTGAACTTTTTACTGTCTTTTACCCACTTTATTGGAAAATTTGAAAATTTGCATAAAACATAATTTTACTGCTTCTATGATTTGAATTTAAAATATCTAAAAGACTAAGTTGATATCATTACGTAAAATGTGGTTAAATAAGATGAAAATAATTTTTGGTGGATAATAACTTTTGACTTTTATTTACAATGGTAAAAAGTAAATAGGGTAATTAAGGGTGAAAATGATATCATAATTACTATAACACATGTCCAAATTCTATTGGATAAGTGTAATTCGACCAAAAACAACTTTAGTAATTAAAATATGATCCCCTTTGGTCAACTTGGATTATATGGGGACATTTATTATTATTTTATTTAAAGAAGGGTTGAAAGAGTTAAACTCAAAGTTTAATAACTAAACCATTTTTAATATTGGATTAAACAGAATATAAATTCAACTATAAATATTAATTAGAAAGATAAAACTATTTCCTAAATAATGGAATTTTATTTATAATTTTTAGACATTAAATAATTTAATTTATTTATGACACAATGATGATGCAGTAATTACCTTATTAATGAAAGATTAAAATAATTGATATTATAAATATCCAAATAAATGTAATATTATACTTTTTGATGAATTAACCTAATTTAATAGGTTAATATGACATTTTAGTGTTTATTAAATAATTTTTTTTCGAATTAATCATTCTATTATGATTTACACAAAAACCAAATACTAAATATTGTTAAAATTTACATAATTGAGTTTTTAAAACAAATACTATATTATTAATTGATATAATACTTCAAAAAATATAAGGTTCGGCCAAAGGACATAGATAAGGTTATATATATTAATAATGAACCACTTTGGGTTCTCTTGGCTTGATATAGTATGTTTATTATCCATTTAATATAAAAATACAAAGAGACATGGTAAATGTCAAACTATTTAACTAAGAGTTAAATCTAAAATACGAGCTTAATATAGTGACCTAAACATGTCTAAAACCTATTGGTTGAGTGGTTTTCGACCCATCCCCACCTTTTACTTGAAATAAATTTTTTTGAGCCATTAGAAACTGACATTTATTTTATTATAAAATAATATTTCAAGCTTTTCCTAAAGTGACCCTCACCTCTCTTATAAAAGGGAACTTCCCCTTTTTCTTAATTTCACACCTCCAAATCCATTTTTATCAGCCAAAACATGCCCAAATATCCTCTAAACTTCCCTCAAATCAACCTAGAGTCCGTACATTGATCATAAATCCATCCTACGGAACTATTTTGATCAACTCAAAAGGAAACACCCGAAGAAGAGGTAATAATTCCACCACACTCTTTCAAATTCTTTTCTTCTTCCACTTCCTCTTTATTTGTTGATTCCATAACAAAATAATAACTCCAGTACCTTCTATATACTGTGATTTTATTATAAATATGGTACAACCCTATTATTTATTCTATCCATCATATAAATGGCAAAGTCACCATACGTGCGTACGTACGGCTTACCGTGTCGGCGCCATGGTGTAGTTTGTTATTCAAACACATAATTATTTTGGGTGGGTATAACAATGAGTATAACTGATGTAAATAATAAATCTAAAATCTTAATGATTCTATATATATGATATACCATTCAATTACATACTATCTCACCATCAATATAATGATATTTTCACTCATGCGTACGTCTGGATTAACGTTTCCACAAACACGATGTGATTCATTCCCCATAGTAATAATTCAAGAATAATTTTAATTTTATGATTAAAAATAACATGTATGAACATAATATCTTTATTTATATGAATAGAATACATCCTATCCATAAATACATGGATTAAGTAACAAAGAAAATAAAGAAAAATGAATCAATTAACTCCCTAAACGATGATACTACTGAAATATTGTTAACAATGAAATATTAGAGGATTATATATGATCTCATATTTATATATATGGTTCTTTTATAATTTAATAAAAATGTTTTAACTTTTATACTAGAGGTTAACATACAATCAACTAAGGAAATGTACAAGGTAAGGGTTAATTGTAGAGACCCAAAGCTTGACATACATGGACATTACATTACTTTTGTGAAATACTTAGTACATTAAAAAAACACACACACAAGGACCGTAATAGTTTAGTGTCTTTGGAAACTCGGAATATAATCTTCTAATCGTGGTGAATGATCTTCAACATCTCCCACAAAGATCTTCCCTTTTTTTCTTACCTAAAACCTTTCATTATATCCTGGGGAAAAGAAAACATAAAACGGGGTGAGCTCAAATGCTCAGTAAGGGTAAGCATGGATAAAATAAAACATACCATATACATTTTAACTTAAAAACATGAACATAATGTTTAAACATCAAAATCTTTAACAACGACATAAAACATGGATGTACATAAGGCATAGATCATAATGGAACACAAACCATGATAAAATAGAATGGGATTAAAACATTTAATTGTGGTATCCATTAAGCACATGTAATGATTTCCATATTAGACATGGCATTGCTTCCAAGACCATATTAGTGGACAAAGTCCCATTCTGAATCGAGTTCACTCCTCGTTTCAGTCCTGTAACACTGAACCCGATTAACTTACCGTTCCATCCATGTCTTTATCATGAGATATAAAATCTTTACCCAATGCATTGGAGGGAGATATAGGTCCCACCCATCTCAAAAAGAAATAAATCTTACTTTTTCTAAAAAATAAACTTAAAACATTCATCATAACCCATAAAATAAAATGGGTTTCATTAACATCATCCCATCATTTAATAATCCATATAAAACAAATGGACATTTCATCATAAGAAAAGTGAACCATGTAAATCATAGAGACATTAAACATGAAACAGACACATATCAAATAATGTCATCTTAGATGGAAAATGGTTTTGATAAAACATTTGAAATGAATTCTTGAGAAAAATATCCTTTCTACTTCAAAATCATTTTCTTTTAAAAAAAATGCCATGCACTTTTAAAATAAAAGGATTTTTGTAGAAAATAGTTATAAAATCATGTAGAGTTAGCTTCATGAAAATGAGGCATTATGAAACCATAAAAATCAGTTCATTATATATAAGTTAAAAAAAACATTATCCTCGTACTTTTGTTGGAAAAGTCAAAAAAGTACCTCGCAACGTAAACAAAAGAAAGATTCCTTACATACCATGTAGTAAAAGTCAAAATGGGTAAAAAGGACTTAAAACTTACTTGAAAACACTTTTATAAAACATGGACTTGGTTGATATAAATAACCCCAGTAAATACTTACGAATAAGCAATCTCGGATAAAAATGAGTTTTGCAAAATTATCCCTTACCTTAGGTCTGATATGCTTCGTATGTATCTGAAACTCCTCTTCTTTGAAGCGCCTCTTTGAGACCTCCTCTTAGGGAACTAAAATTGGTCTTTGAAAAAGACCAAGACCTCTAGGTTGTTTCTAGGGAAGTGGAGAAGAGAATTGGGCAGGTTTTGGCCGAGCTTGAAGGCTCAAAGTGGTGTGTGGAAGAGAGGGAGGAGGTGCCCTTTTATAAGGGAGGAGAGGGGCACCTTTGGAATTCTTAAAAATATTAATTTATAATAAATCTAACCCCACTTAAAAACCTCCAAAAATGACTCATATCCGAATATTAGATCGTATATGGTTTTAATCTCATCAACCAATCACATTTAGACATGTTAGGAATTTATTTTAAACATTTTCAACTTTATTTAACCTTATTTAATCAATTTAATTTTATTTATGGTAATAACATTCTAAATTTTAAATTTTAAAAAAAATTACTTATTTGTTGTAAATTTTCCATAATTGGATACTTTATAACAGTTTCTACCATATAAATTTAAATTTATAATTTTTAAATATTTTTGTGATTTTTAAACAATTTTATAATATGTTATTTTTATAAAATAACAATAGTGTCAATTTTGACACTATTCATTTATTTGAAGTTAAATAAAATATATACAGAAAATATGTTCTAAATAAAAGCTTTAATATATTCATAAAAGGTCATATGTATCTATAAAATTAGTGGATCACGTTAAATAGTTCATATAATATTTATTTTATTATTTTTAAAACCATTTTTTTGGTTTATCTCATAATAAAATAATTACTACAACATTTTTTGTATAATTATTTAATATACTGATTTGTTGCATAAAAATTAAAAATAAAATCCTATGATGAAAATAAATCTATCACCTTTCACAATAATACTTTTAATAGAATTTAACATCTTAAAATCACAATATTTAAATTGTTATATTTATTAAATTATGAAGGTGAAAACGTTGGCATCATTTAAAATAAAATAATATAAGTGTCATAATCCCTTTTATAAGGCTCCAAACGGTTATATATTAGGTCATTGGATTATTAAGGTGTGTATATACACTACCAATAAGTTTTGTTCAGGTTTTTGGGCCTTTTAATGGGTATTATTATTTCAATAAAAACTATATTACTCATTTCACACTTAATAAATAATTTATGTATCATTAATGTATCACCATTAATGACAATTATATAATCCCTAAAAATTCTAAATAAATTATTATGATGTAGATAATTTTATTATATTTCTGGAGACTATTCATGTTCTATGTTTTATGATGTTTATCACTAAATTAAAATTATTATATTTATATGATTTAATAGAGTGACATGTTGTCACTTTCTTTGGTTTTAATAATAATTAAATTATTTTCATGGTCAAAAGTCCATAAAATGAATCTAATCCGACCCTTAGGTTATATGGGTATACCTTTATCCATCCAATAGAATTTTTGCATGTTTTAGGGTAATTTTATAAAATTATATTTACCCTTAATTACCCGATTTACCTTTAACTATGGTAAATAAAATTTACCGTAGTTACTATTCATAATTCCCAAAAATAAAAAGTAGCTTATTAACTTAATTTTCACCCACTGATTCCAAATATGGAATCCATTTTTCCAAATTCAATACACAAAAGTTTCAGAAATTAAATCAAAATTAATCCCGTTGTCGAAAGAAAATGGGGTTTTCTTTAAAACATTTCAAAAGATTGAATTGATTTAACCTACGAATTTAATGTAAAATCAATGATAGTGATATAAATTATATTAAATTGTAAAATGATATTCTATTTATACTTTAAAACCATTCAATATTATAATTTAATCATATAAATTATTGCAATGAAAAAATTTGTTTTTAATTAAAATATAGCGTGTTTTTACAATTCATCAAAAGATGAAAGTTACCAGAATAATATGCAAAATTCATCCAAAGTAAATTTTTATTTTCTGATTCCAAAGAAGAATTTTATTTTGTCAAATTGAACTTATAAACATGTCAAAAACTAGATTTAAAATGGGTGTTCCGTCAAAAGGTGGAAAAACTGCAGTTTTTGAAAAATACTTATTTTTCCCGAAAAATTTATTTTGTTCTTATACCAAGTTCTAGAAAATGTGTAAGATGAATAATAATTTTATAAAATTAAAAATTTAGTTAATACTATTCATAACGGCTAGTTCATAATAATATTATAATAATATATCATTTGTTTAGTAAAACCCGGTATTGCGTACAACACACGCTATCGAGGAAGGTCATGATTGCGTGTAATGCAAGCCAATTCAGGGTTGCGTGTTGTGCAAGAATCCTTCGTTGTTTCGTATAACAGAATCCAACCATATTTCATTTATACATTGAATATATATATATATATATATAATCAATGTTGCATAGAATAACTATTATCAAAATTGTGTGTAACACGATCCAAGAATAGTGTTGCGTATACTGCAAGCTAATACGGTGTTTCGTATAGCGCAAGGTAATCTTGGTGTAGCATAAAACACAAGACATTAATGAAATTAAAAGAATATTTTTCATAAAAACATGGGGTGTTACATTCTACCCCCCTTAAAATGAATTTTGCCCTCGAAATTCGTCAGGGTTATAAATGGTTTACTACTCGAAAGATTGTTTAATAGAAACCCACATCGTAAAAAGGAATACCAAAACATGGCTTTAAAAAATAAGTATAAAATGTAATGGTTACCCAAATTAACACATCACTGGGTTTCCACGTAGGAGAACATAGGTGAAAATATGGATATGGGAGAAAAATCTAACCATCATGTTCTGATGGAGAGTGGTAGAGAACATGGCTATGAAAAAGCAAACAATCACAAAGATATAGATTTGTGATGATCTAAGGTACCATCTGATTCATCAGATATAAGGGAACTGGGACAACATTTTTGGTTTTCAAGATCATTTCCCTAATGTTGATGAATTAAAAAAAATACTTACATGATTTTGGTACAATCTCACTGTTGTTCGTGAATTGAACAATTTCCACTTCATCCCTTAATGAAATGAAGTTGAATTTTTTATTCGTGATGTGTTAGAAGATAATGTGATAGAATGATGGGTCATTCCATATCTTTCAAACAAAAGGTTAGCAAAAGTTATAATTCCATATTATGGTTAGATTAATCGTATATGGTTCCAAAAATGAACTTATACTTCATATATCATACCGCTTAATAAAATAAAACTAGTTTCTACTAACCAGGGACTTCCTGTAGGCCAGTGGTAGCCGATAAAGGACAGTCACACTTCGATTGTGGGTTCGATTCCGACAGCCTTGTCCGACACGATGGGCTGTCGCCCGTCCTGCAGGTTGTCCTTTTTCTAAAACTATATTACTATAACATCCCATCAATAATATCAAAAAGACATTTATCCTTAAACAATACTAACTTATGTCCAACATAATCCATTCCAATCTTTATGTGTGTCCATAATACTGCAGTCCACTCTCACAATATAGTGAAAACAATTACCAGAGATTTAATACCATCGTTGATCCCCATATATCATAAGATATGTCCTTTTTGTCACATTCCAAACATTTGAAGGCCTTAATCATGTATTCTCTTGAAAAATGAATACCCATTGAACCATAGTGAAAACATGAATGCAGTTAAAAGTTAACACTTTCCACATACCAAAATCCTCAAAATTCTATATACTCAATCTATGATATCACTTAGTCCTTATATCAATCACGAGCTCATGAATACAATCAAACATCTCATTATATTTTTTTCCTTCATTATGTGCATATCATCTACTTTACAAAAATATCTGAATAACCTTCCATGGTTACTGGTACCATTCAATATATACTTTCAAATACTTTTAGGAAAATAAATAGTGTAACAATCCTTAGATTATTCTTTATTCCATAGTACCATTAACTATACAACATAACTCTCGATAAACATACAATCATTCCACTACCTTCTAAAACAACCGACTGCGCTTCAACACTTCTTTCAGATCACATATCATTTGTAGTCTCCTCATTATCATCCACATTAATACTACCCATATGACCATGCTGATTCTCTTCATGAGATTTTCCATTAGGGAATTGGTTTTCATAATCCCCGTACATTCCACATTTAAAACATCTAATCATTGTTGATGTCGTAGAAATACCATTATCCTTGTCCATGGTGTTAACTGAACCTTTTCCTTTCAACTTACTGGATTTGTGTCCTTCTTTTCCACACACAAAGCATCTTCCAGTTCCTTTGAAACAATATCCCTGATACCTCTTCCCACATGATTTACATGAGGGAAATTGAATTTTCTTTACTCTATGATCATCATGAAACTCCATATTTCTCTTATTATATGAGTCGGGAAACTTAGCAAACTTGAGATTAGTGATCATATTATGAGATTGCTGATTCGGCATAATAATGATGTTTAGACTTCCAAATCCCATTTCATTTGGTTTCTCATGAAGAATATCATTCCATTGTCTGGAATATCCTCCATTATCATGAATCTTCCTGTTTCCAGCCATTTTCTAAAACACAAAAAAAATAATGTGAGAGGAAAAAATCATGCTAGGGAAAACAACATAGTAAAGGGGGAGTATCCTCAATATCTAACATCTTAGGTTAAATTCTATGATCGTTACCGTAGTTCTAGGACTGTATCATATACGTATACTTATCCTTAGGGACATCCCTAGACATACCTCAGAAATATCTCTAGGAATCTCACTAATGTTTTCACATTATAGTTTCCAAAGGTTGACTAAACCTTTCCTCTGATACCAACTATAGAGACTGAAATCCTGACGTACATGGAAATTACATTACTTTTGTGGAATACTTAGTAAATTACAAAAACACACACACAAGGACCGTAATAGTTTAGTGTCTTTGTAAACTCGGAATACAATCTTCTAATAGTGGTGAAAGATCTTCAACATCTACCATAATGATATTCCCTTTTATTTTTACCTAAAACCTTTCTTTATATCCTGGGGAAAAGAAAACATAAAACGGGGTGAGCTCAAATGATCAGAAAGGGTAAGCATGGATAAAATAAAACATACCATATACATTTGAACTTAAAAACATGAACATAATGTTTAAACATCAAAATCTTGAACAACGACATAAAACATGGAAGTACATAAGGAATAGATCATAATGGAACATAAACCATGATAAAATAGAATGGGAGTAAAACTTGTAATTATGGAATCCATTAAGCACATGTAATGATTTCCATAGTAGCCAAGGCATTACTGCCAAGACCATCTTAGTGGACAAAGTCCCTTTCTGAATCGAGTTCACTCCTTGTTTCAGTACTCTAACACTGAACCGGATTAACTTACCATTCCAGCCATGTCTATCTCATGAGATATAAAATCTTTACCCAATGCATTGGAGGGAGATATAGGTCCCACCCATATAATAATGAAATCAATCTTACCTGTTCCACAAAATAAACTTCAAACATTCATCATAACCCATAGAATAAATTGGGTTTCATAAACATCATCCCATCATTTCATAATAAATATATAAAACAAATGGACATTTCATCATAAGAAAAGTGAACCATGTAAATCATAGAGACATTAAACATGAAACATACACATATCAAATAATGTCATCTTAGATGGAAAGTGGTTTTGATAAAACATTTGAAATGAATTTTTGAGGAAAATATCCTTTCTTCTTCAAAATCATTTTCTTTTAAAAAAATGCCATGCACTTTTAAAATAAAAGGATTTTGTTGAAAATAGTTATAAAATCATGTAGAGTAAGATTCATGAAAATGAGGTATTATGAAACCGTAAAAATCCGTTCATGCCATATAAGTTAAAAATAACATTCTCCTCATACTTTTTTCTGAAAAATCAAAAAAGTACCTCGTAACGTAAACAAAAGAAAGATTCCTTACATACCATGTTGTAAAAGTCAAGAATGGGTAAAAAGGACTTAAAACATACTTGAAAACACTTTTATAAAACATGGAAATGGATGATATAAATAAACCCAATAAATACATACGAATAAGAAATCTTAGATAAAAATGATATTTGCAAAATTATCCCTTACCTTAGGTCTGATATGCTTCGTATGTATCTGAAACTCCTCTTCTTTGAAGCGCCTCTTTGAGACCACCTCTTAGGGCATTAAAATTGGTCTTTGAAGAAGACCAGGACCCATATGATGTTTCTAGGGAAGTGGATAAGAGAATTGGACATGGGTTGGCCGAGCTTGAAGGCTCAAAGTGGTGTGTATAAGAGAGGGAGGAGGTGCCCTTTTATAAGGGAGGAGAGGGGTACCTTTGGAATTATTAAAAATATTAATTTATAATAAATCTAACCCCACTTAAAAACCTCCAAAAATGACTCATATCTAAATATTAGATGGTATAGGGCTGTAATATCATCAAACAATCAAATTTAGACATGTTAGGAATTTATTTTAAACATTATCAACTTGATTTATCCTTATTTAATCAATTTAATTTTATTTATGGTAATAACATTCTAAATTTTAAATTATAACAACAAATTACTTATTTGTTGTAAATTGTCCATAATTGGATACTTTATAACATTTTATAACATATAAATTTAAATTTATAATTTTTAAATATTTTTGTGATTATTAAACAATTTTATAATATGTTATTTTTATAAAATAACAATAGTGTCAATTTTGACACTATTCATTTATTTGAAGTTAAATAAAACATATACAGAAGATATGTTCAAACTAAAAGCTTTAATAGATTCATAAAAGGTCATATGTATCTATAAAATTAGTGGATCACATTAAATAGTTCATATAATATTTATTTTATTATTTTAAAAACCATTTATTTGGTTTATCTCTTAATAAAATAATTACTACAACATTTTCGTATAATTATTTAATATATTGATTTGTTGCATAAAAATTAAAAATAAAATCATATGATGAAGACAAATCTATCACCTTTCAAAATAATACTTTTAATATAATTTATCATCTTAAAATATCAATATTTAAATTGTTATATTTATTAAATTATGAAGGTGACAACTTTGGCATCATTTAAAATAAAATAATGTAAGTGTCATAATCCCGTTTATAAGGCTCCAAACGGTTATATATTAGTTAATTGGATTATTAAGGTGTATATATACACTACCAATAACTTTTTTTCAGGATTGTGGGCCTTTTAATGGGTATTATTATTTCAAGAAAAACTATATTACTCATTTCCCACTTAATAAATAATTTATGTATCATTAATGTATCACCATTAATGACTATTATTTAATCCCTAGAATTTCTAAATAAATTATTATGATGTAGATAATTTTATTAGAGTTCTGGATACTATTCATGTTCAATTTTTTATGATGTTTATCACTAAATTAAAATTATTATACTTATAATATTTAAGAGAGTGTCATGTTGTCACTTTCTTTGGTTTTAATAATAATTAAATTATTTTCATGTTCAAAAGCCCATAAAATGAATCTAATCTGACCCTTAGGTTATATGGGTATACTTTTAGCCATCCAATAGAATTTTGGCATGTTTTAGGGTAATTTTATAATATTATATTTACCCTTAATTACACGATTTACCATTAACTGTGGTAAATAAAATTTACCGTAGTTACTATTCATAATTCCCAAAAATAAAAAGTAGCTTATTATCATAATTTGGACCCACTGATTCCAAATATGGAATCCATTTTTCCAAATTCATTGCACAAAAGTTTCAGAAATTAAATCAAAATTAATCCCGTTATCGAAAAAATTGGTTTTTCTTTAAAATATTTCAAAAGATTGAATTGATTTAACCTACGAATTTAATGTAAAATCAATTCTAATGACATAAATTATATTAAATGGTAAAAATATATTCTATTTGTACTTTAAAACCATTCAATATTATAATTTAACCATATAAATTATTGCAATGAAAAAATTTGTTTTTAATTAAAATATAGCATGTTTTTACTATTCATCAAAATATGAAAGTTACCAGAATAATATGAAAAATTAATCCAAAGTAAATTTTTATTTATTTATTCCAAATAGGAATTTTATTTTGTCAAATTGAACTTATAAACATGTCAAAAACTAGATTTAATGTGGGTGCGCCATCAAAAGGCGGCAAAACTGCATTTTTTGAAAAATACATATTTTACCCGAAAAATTTATTTTGTTCTTATTCCATGTTCTAGAAAATGTGTAAGATGAATAATAATGTTATAAAATTCAAAATTTAGTTAATACTATTCATAAAGCTAGTTCATTAAAATATTATAATAATATATCATTTGTTTAGTAAAACCCGGTATTGCGTACAACACACGCAATCAAGGAAGGTCGTGATTGCGTGTAATGCAAGACAAGTCAGGGTTGCGTGTTGTGAAAGAATCCTTCGTTGTTTTGTATAACAGAATCCAACCATATTTCATTTATACATTTAATATATATATATATATACTCAATGTTGCGTAGAATAACTATTATCAAAATTGTGTGTAACACAATCCAAGAATAGTGTTGCGTATACTGCAAGCTAATATGGTGTTCTGTATAGCGCAAAGTAATCTTGGTGTAGTATACAACAAAAGAAATTAATGAAATTAAAAGAATATTTTTCATAAAATCTCGGGGTGTTACATTAATTCTATGATCTCTTTACTTATCTGACGCTATTATTACGTAAGTATCTACTGGGACCTCTTTATCATCCACATCATGTTTTCCTAAAAATGTAATTCAAAACATTATTACTATTTAATATACTATGGGTAAAATTCATTTATACCCTTCTTTTAACATATATGTTTTGAAATGAATCTTTCCTTCATTTTCCAAAAATGGTGCTTTATGACCTTTTTGACAAAATTAAGGTAAGAATGTATTTTTAAAACTTATACGGTGGGTGCAGCTATTTTCTGCCATTATAACATCGTCAAAGCTTCCAATACAAGCTTATAAAAATATTTTCAAAATAAATGTTTTCTTTTATAATTATATGACTTTAAATGATTTCAAGATAGAAAGAGACATTTCTCTGAAAAAGTTTTTATTTCATCTATGTCAACATCCATTGATGGATTTTAAGCCTGTATGAAGATGATTTATTATGATACAAAAATTACATATTGTACTGATGGTTTTGTGATATTTTTGACTGTGGATGTGTTATTTTTACACCATTAATGGTTAATGGACAAAGTATTGACATTTTGTATGCTATTTTTAATACAATGTTTATGATATGTTTAAACATTTTCATATGAGGAATGCATTGGACTTTGTAAGTGACAGGTAGAGCCCACTATAGCTCCTCGATTCAATGGGAGGTCACATGAGACAAACTAGTTTCTAGGCATAATGCCTTGACAAAATCTTATTTTTAATCTTGGAACAAGGACTTTACTATGTGGTTATGATGTCTGGAATTATGCATTCCATCATTATGAAATTGGCTATTGATATTTCATGTGATTATTTGACTATTAGAATATCCATGTGAATAAGTAAATTGAATTATTTTATATATATTGGACATATTATGTCTAATTTTAGGTTTAAAAGGATTATGTTTTAGTCTTATACATTGACTTAAATGTTTATGATTATTTATGAATGTTTCCGCTAAATAGTTATCTTTATTGAGCATCTGAGCTCACCCCTTTTTATGTTTTATTTTTCTGAGGATGAGAATAAGTATATTATGAATGACTTTCAAGGATATTCTAATGGATTGTCTAAGGGATATAAATGTGGTAAATGTAGACAATGTTTTTGTTGTTTTTCATTTTATAATGTAATATAAAACTTATGAATGTATCTGGAACGTCCAAGGATACTAAATTGATTGGTCTTTCAGGATTTGATCCCTTGTGATCATGACGATGTTATGTATTAATGCAAAAACTCTAGGTAAATAGGGTTGGGGAATTATAGTTGGTATTAGAGAAAGTTTAGTACAATATTTGGAAGCTAGATTTAGAAAAACATTGATTAGGGAACATTACACTATGATGTACTTTGGGGAGTAGTATAGAAAAACATGCTATGATTTTGTTAATGTATAGATTTTTTGAGTTTCCAAGAAATACCACATTTTCTAGATATGATCAGGAAGAGGCGGCTCTGGCACAGATTTACCTAGGGGTAAAACCTGAAAACTCTTCTTTGAGCAAGACTCGACCTGGAACTGGTGCACGACAATGAGACTTACTGCACTCTTGGTTACGACACACCTGGGGGATATGCTTAGGATAATTCACATTTTTATTACTAACAATTATGAAGTATTTATGAGTATATACCTCCTCAAATAATTATTTATGACTATGGATTATATCCATAAACTATTCAATTTATGTTAAGTATTTTATAAGTATGGAATTATGTATTGCAATTCATAAACTAATCTACTATATGACACTATTTATAAATGGCACCTAGTGGAAGGAATGGAACTGTATCAATGCACGTAATCCTTTTAAGGATTTCCCTACAACTAAAGATAATTATAGTGGTGATGGTGATGCAAATGGTGCTGATCTTCTGATCACTATACTGGGACAACTCACTCAGGTTATGAATAATAACTTTACCCATCTGGAGCACCCTGATCCACAGCGCAAAGGATCAATGTTAGACCGCTTCATGAGGAAACAACGACCAAAATTACATGGTATTATCAATCAAATAGTATATGATAAATGGATAAATTCCTTAGAGAAAATATTTCATGCTTTGGGGAGTAGAGAAAGGGAAAAAGTTGTCATGGCGGTTTATCACCTCACGGGAGATGCAGATCAATGGTGGTCACTAATCCAAAACAAAAAGGAAGATGAAGAAGTATTGAACATGGAATGGAGATAGTTTAAAGAGATTTTATTCAAAAATAATTTCCTCGTGAACATCAAACAGATATGGAAAGACAATTTATGAGTCTGAGGCAAAAGGAGAATGAGAATGTAGAAAAGTATGAGGATAACATTACAAGGTTATCAAGGAATCCAGCAGATTATTTACATAACCCAAGGAGTAATATTAATCGATTCTTTGATGGGATTAAACCATTTATCTATTGATCCTTAGTCTAACAATCCTTCTCATCGTATGAAGATATTGTCTCATGCAATATCAAGACAGAAAATAAACTCTCTATGTATTACGACTTTAAGGAAAATCAAGAGAAAAAGATATCTATTGAACACTTCGGACATGGAAATAAGGTGAAGAAGGGACAATTTGAATATCCATTCTATGATAAATGTGGGAAGAAACACCCTAGTACTTTATTGAAGGGAATGGGAGGCTGTTTAAAGGGTGGTGAAAAAGGCCACCAAGCATGTGATTATAAGGGGAAGAAAAAGGATGTCAATGTTTAATTATAAAATTGTAGAGAAAAGGGGCATTATTAAAATGAATGTCTTATGTTCCAAGGGAACATACCTCGGAAAATGACAAGGGATAAAGGTCAAGATTTTGTGATCACTGCTGTTGAAGTTGAAGCTCTGAAAGATGTGGTTGAATGTAATTTAATGGTTTCTTTATGTCTTGTCAATGCTTAATTTGATTCTGGATCATCGCATTATTTCATATCTTCCTAATTTGTTATGAAAATTAGATATTTTATATTTGACATAACAAGGGAGTTTTTAGTCAATACACCTAAAGGAAGTATCTTCACAATAGTGTTTTGTGAATTAGTTCCCATTAGGGCATATAAATGTTCATTATCTACTGATCACATCAGCATACCCATGATTTAGTTTGATATAATCCTCAGAATAGAATGTCTTTCAGTCCCTGATGAGAAATTTTATTATAAGAAGAAAGAGATTAAAATTTTGGATGATGATAATGAGTACCTTATTTTTAGAGCAGAAACATCACCACCTGATTCGTATCTAGATCCACACCAGTAGCTTTATTAAATTCAATTATTGGGGAGGATGATAATTTTTTTAAGGTGATGCCTTGGTCAAAGACCATGGCGCAATTTATTAAAAAACGTAAGGAAACTACAAAAGTCTGAAGGAAGGGATTTTATTACAATATCAATCATAGAGAGTAATAAGCTCAGATTGGAGGTCCTCGCACCAAGTAACACTTTGGTTGATTCCCTTATTGGAAAGCCCATCAGCCACCATATTCTCTTCACAATATGTATGAGTGGAAATGAATCTGATCTCATGAAGTGATTCTAGAAAGTTCATCCATTGGGTAGTAAGTAGCTAGGAAAGGTTGACCACTCCATTCTAATTGGCTTTAAAAATGGTGGTTGAGTCACTTTCAATATATATGTCATTGAAGCCTTTGATTTTGACAAAGTCTATAGCCTGGATCATAGCCTTCATTTTTAATTCTAGCAAATAGTCGTTACCACAGCTTCCACAGAAATTTCCATGATAGTGACCCAGAAAATCATTGAAAACAGCTCCAAAGCCTGCTGGACCCATATTTCCTTTAGAAGTGCCATCCACATTGACCTTTATCCAACCAAGAATGGGAGCCTACCAAAAAACATCAATTTAATGCCACAGTTGTTTGTATAGGACTTAAATTTTGAGACGTCTAAGGATCACAAAATCCCCAAAGGAGTTGTCGTAGTGAGATTTTTGAATCAAGGCAGCATCCTAGATAGCAATGAGAATTATTCTCTGACTTGAATTAAGTATTAATGAGTGTTTATTATGAATGATATTATTTATATCATAGCAGATAACGTGGTGGAGTTCAGCAACAGTGGAAAGAAAGAGATTCTTTATTTGTCACAAGTAATCAAACTCCACACAATTCTCTAGTTGGGAAATAATGGAGTTAGAACGAAGCCACCTGCAGTCAAACAGGTTAGTCAAATAATTCCAAAGAGGAGAAGATATAGAACAAGATATAAAAATATGGTTAATATCTTCTCTTTGTTGATGACACATATGACATTGAGAGCAGATTTGGATACCAAAAGTCTGAAGGTAGACTTATGTTGGAATATGGTTATGTGCAATGTGCTAGATAAGGTTTAATCTATAGGGTTTGATCCAATAATATTCAAAGTGTTTCAACCAATTAAAAAATCGATCAGATTTAGAGAAAATATGATTGTAAAAACTTTTAGAATCTAAAATTCCATTATGAGATGGTTCCCAAATGAGGAAATCATCCACATTAGAGAATGAATTATTATCAACAACATGCATAATGGACTAATGGAGGTTAAAGTTATGGGAATGAATCACCTCCTGGATAATGCATTTGATGTTATTAGGAGGGGATTTAGGAGGCAACATAGTAATGAGGGGAGTTCCAAACTAGTTATCATTCCAAAATATAAGAGAGGAATTCATACTGACCATCCATCTAAGTTTACTCATAATTTTAGCAAAGGAGTCTCTGATGGAGGGCCTGATCTATGAGTTGGAATAACCCAGGTTTCCATTTTTAATTTTTCTAGGAATTATTTTTCAAATAAAATCAATGGAGTCATTATTATGATTGATTAATTTCCAAGTATGTTTGGCTTGTAGGTCCACATTAAAGATATTTAGATTCTTTATACCTAGGCCACCATTCTCTAACGGTTTGTTGTAGGTAGAAAAATGTATGGTAATAAGATTTATTTCCAGGATGCTACCAGTCCAATTTTTTTTATTTACCCATTAATTCACATTAAGAGAAAAGACGTCCATTTATAGATCATAAGAGAGTAAATCATTTTGGAGATAATGGAAGACATACAAGGAAAACCCTACCAGCCATGGATAGAGATTTTCCTTTCCTGGAGGAAAGTTGGCTAGTAACCTGGTCCACAACAAAAGTGAAGTATATAGCTTTAGGTATTCCAAAGAATATAGGCACTCCCAAGTAATTGAAGGGGAGGGTACATTTTTTGATACATAGGTTTTCGATGATGTTAGATTTCTTATTGGCATGAAATATTTTTCCAAAGAAGATAAACTATTTTCTCCATATGATGTTTTGACCAGAGACTTCCTCATAGTGGGATAAAACCATTTTAATATTGATAATATTCCTTTTTATCACATTTAGAAATAGGATAATGTCATCAGCATATAGCGGATGGGTTGGAACACTTAGATTTCAGGCCGCTTGAATGGGATTAAGTTTATTTTTCTGAACAAGGATAGTAAGAAGTATTCTAAGGTAATATTCTAAAATGGAAAACATGATTACGGATAAGGGGTCACCTTGAAAAAATCCTCTGCTGCATTTAAAATATCCTTCAATAGATCCATTAATAACGATGGAAAGGGAAGCAGATTTGAAGAGAGAGTGGATCCAGTTTATAAATATCCCATTGAAGCCAAAACTCTAGAGACTTTGAAGATAAAATTCCATTCCATGGTGTCAAAGGCTTTTATAGTGTCATGATTTATGGCCACATTCCCTCATCTAGAAACATTGTTAAGAGCATTGGTGCATTCCGAGGCATGGAAGATGCAGTCATGTATAGATCTGCCTTTGATGAACCAAAATTGATTCCAAGAAATGATTTTTTGGCATAGGGATGAAATTCTAATGGCTAAAAACTTAGTGATTAGTTGTTTTATAGAGATTTGATGAGAGAAATAGGTCTGAAAAGATGAATTTCAGAAGCATTGGGAACTTTGGGAATGGGAGTGAGAAATTGGGCATTAAGACCATAGGGAAGAACACCAATGGAGGAGAATTATTTGGAAAGATTACAAACATCAGTATGGATACCATCCCCATGATGTTGACAAAAACCATTGTTGAATCCATCGGGGATCGAGGCACTGTTGGGATTGAGACTAAAAATAGTGTATTTAATTTCATGACCAAGAGTGACTCGTAAAAGAAAAAAAATTTCCTCCTCGGTAACTAGTCTAGTGATGACATCAGGTCGAATATATTTGTTAATACACGTACCATTGAATGTATTTTCAAAATAAGTATCGACATGATTGGATATGGCTGCTTCAGAATCATATATATTACAATTTTCTTTAAGAAAGGAAAGTGGTCTACTAACATTCCTAATTCGTTGTAGAGCATTATAGAACATGATGATACAGTCACCATCTGTAATCCATTTCGTTTTAAATAATTTCTTGTAGATGTTATCTTTAAGGACCATAAGGGAGTTATGCTTCAGAGATATGTTCATTTCATTTTTGTGGTCTACTGAGAAATCATCATTTGTTGAAGTGTTTTTAATTTGATTAAGGTAGGCCTCCAGCTTGACTATGTCCTTATCAATTTATTTTGATTTATCTCCACACCAACTCATAAGACATTGTTTAAGATGTTTATGTTTGTTAGTACAACCAAAAGCATCATTGTCATGAGACATAGAATCCCATCATTTTTAAAAAAGAAGAATGCATTCCAAATCACTAATCTAGGCATTTTTCAATTATAAAGGTGTGATGGATTTTCTTCATTTAGAGAGGTAGCTCACAAGAATAGGTCGATGGCCTGAACATAGTTTGGGTAAAGTGATGGTCGAGATAGTATCCCAAGAATCCAATGTTGGGATATTCAAGAAGGCCCTATCCAGTTTACTAGCCACAAACCTATTGTAATGCCTTCTGTACTAGGTCTATTTAGCACCCATGAGATTTATTTAAATCAGACTACAATCATCTAAGGTAGTCTAAAAATCCCTAGAAGAAATGTGAGAGTGAGATGGACCAATTTTTTCACTAGGGGAGAGAATAGCATTAAAATCACCCAGATCCAACCAAGGAACTTGAATGGTGTCTTCCAAGAAACAAAGGTCATGCCAAAGAGATCTACAATCCTGATATCTATTTTTGGGATAAAAAAAGTACAGAAAATATGTGAATTGTGTAGTTTAAAATCATAGGTGAACAATTGGTCTGAGGAGAAAAAAGCATTGACATCCTGCAATGAGTTGTGATAAAAAATACATCAAGATTAAACAGTACTTCCATTAATTCAAGAACAACAAAATGAATAACCATAGCAACAAAATGATTGAATTTCATCGAAAAGAATATTTTGGGTTCAACGATAGAAAAAAATCAAAGGCTTTTGAAAAAGTATCCCCTACCTCACATTGAAGATTTACTCAACCAAATTCATGGAGCTCAATATTTTTCAAAGATTGACAATCGATCTGGATATCATTATTTGTGTGTGAAGACAGATGACATTTCAAAAAAAGCATTTCAAACTAGGTATGGGCATTACGAGTTTACAGTAATGACTTTTGGATTGACTAATGCACCATCTTTCTTCATGGATATAATGAATAGAGTTTTCATTGAATATCATAATGAATTTTTATTTGTATTTATTGATGATATCTTAGTGTACTCAAAAATCTATGAAGATCATGAAAATCACTTGCGCACTGTTCTGAAAACCCTTAGAAGAAATGATTTATTTGGAAAGTTTAGCAAGTGTGAATTCTGGCTTCAAGAGATTTCTTTTCTTGGACATATTTTCTCTAAGGATAGAATCTCTGTTGATCTTTCAAAGACCAATTGAATCCAAAAATGACCAGCACCGATGAGTATAACTGAGGTATGAAGTTTTATTGGTTTAGTAGGTTATTATCAACATTTCATCCTGAATTTTTCCCGCTTGGCTAACCCATTAACCAAACTCACACATAAAGGGGATAAATTTGTTAGGAAAAAAGAGTGTGAAGAATGTTTTAAAGAACTGAAGATAATATTATTCAATGCTCTTATCATGACTCTACATCAAGGAATGATGGGTTTGTCATTTATAGTGATGCTTCAAAGAAAGGACTTGGTTGTGTCCTTATACTGAATGATAGATTTATTTCCAATGCCTCACGATAGCTATAATTCATGAGAAAATCTATCCTACTCATGATCTTGAGTTAGCATCTATAATCATATATCTAAATATATGGAGAAACTATCTCTATGGTGAAAAATGTGATATTTATACTGATCACAAGAGTTTGAAGTATATTTTCTCACAAAAATAACTCAACATGAGGCAATGGAGAGGGATTGAACTAGTCAATGATTATGATTTCACAATACACTACCACCTGGGGAAGGAAAATAAGGTGTCATATTCTTTGAGTAGAAAGAATCAGGGTGTTTTGAGCACTATGAGAGTTTAAGGGGATCTTATTTTCATGGATCTATTAAAGATGGATATGAGAATAACCATGGAAGGTGAAACATCGGTACTTTTTCAAATGGTTTCCAAACCATATTTACTAGAAAGGATAAAGAGTTTTCAGACTGATGTTGAAGAGTTTCAAAAGAATATTAATTTTGTGAATGATGAGAGATTGAGTGAGTTCATATATGAAGATGGAATTTTGAAATTTGGGAAGCGACTTTTTGTTCCTAACATACCTGATCTAAAAAGGGAATTGTTGGATGATTCTCATAGCTCTAATTTCCATATACACCATTGGAGAACCATGATTTATAGATATTTAAAGGAACATTTTGGGTGGGACAACATGAAGAGAGAGATTTTTTATTATGTGTCAAGATGTATGGTTTGTCAACAAGTGAAAGTTGGAAGGTAATAGCATGTAAGAGTCATGCAACCTCTTCCCATACCTGAGTAGAAATGGGATAATATTATGATGGAATTTTTCATGGGGTTACCAAAGACTCCAAGAAGGAATGATGCAATATGGGTCATTGTTGATCATCCAACCAAGCCAAAACATTTTCTATCTATAAGAGAAGATTTACCACTTGAACGTCAATAAGTAATAAATATTAATAATGTTGTAAGACTTCATGGAGTGCCTCTATCGATTGTTTCTGATCAGGATCCCCATTTTACACCATGATTCTCGAAAATTGATCAGAAGTCCCTGGATACTGAACTTTTTTTGAGTACTTCCTACCATCCTCAAACCAATGTACAAACAGAACGGACTAGTAAAACCTTATATGACATGTTTAGATCATTCCCACATGACATTCATGGTATGTGGGATCAATATTTACCTATGGTAGAATTTCCCTATAATAGTAGCTTCCATTCAAGTATTCAGATGGAACCATATAAATCATTATATGAAAGAGATGTCGCACACCAACTTTTTGGGATGATGTTGGTGAAAGAAAACTCGTAGGCCCGGTACTTTTTGAGGAAAAAATAGAAAAAGTGGAGATTATCCAAACCCACATCAATGCAACCCAAAGTAGGTGAAACATCTATGTCAATAATTGAAGGAAGGATTTGTAATTTCTAGTAGGAGACCATGTTTTCTTGATGGTATCTCCACGGAAGGGTGTTATACATTTCAGTAAGAAGGGTGAATTGAGTCCCAGGTACATTAGACCTTTCGAAATTCTAGAATGAATTAGAGTTTTAGATTATCATTTTGAAATGCCTCCAAGTCTCTCCATAGTTAAAGATGTGTTCCACGTATCACTGTCGAGAAAATACATGCCTAACCCAATGCATTTAATCACCTAGAAGAAAATTGAACTAGAACCTAAACTATCTTATTTTGAAGAGCTTGTCAGAATTCTTGATACCACAAAACATGTGATGAGAAACCAGACAACTTGTCTGGTAAAATTTCTATGGAGAAACCATAATATGGAAGATGCACTGTGGGAACCCAAGGAACATACGATGAAGAACTACCCAAATATTTTTATGCACTAATGTTCTAGAAATTTTGAGGATAAAATCATTTTAAGTATGGTAGAATGTATCACCCCATGCTCCCACGGTACGTTCATTTTAAATAATGCAGTAGCTTATGTTGTACACAACGTGGTGTTTTAACACAAAAAAACCAATCAAACTAGCTGTTATGAATATTAATACCCAAATTTTGAAATTTTATAAATTTTATTTTACAAAAGGGTATCTATTTTTGGATTTGGAATATAAAAATTAGCATTGGGTGAATTTTTTGTATTTTTTGAAAAACATTCAATTTTTGATGAATAGTAAAAAACACTACGTTATTGTTTAAAACGTACTTTGATGGTTGTTTTTTATTATGTTGGTTCCTTGAGATTGATATAATTGGCTCACGTAGTGGAAGGTCTTCAGTTGTGGGATGATGCAAGGCTATGTGTGGTTTGCACCTTTGATTGGAAATGAAGGACTCTCTGAAGGCTATTGAAGGTGTGGTTGATTTGATTGTGGTCTGTAGAGTGTCAAATGGTTCGTGATTGTATAGCAGTGTCTCCGGAGTAGGGTTTGGCATCCAAACGGCCTGACCTTCCTCCTTTTGGTTTCTTTTTCGCCTTTTGTGGATGTCCTTTGGGTCATCTCATGTCACTAGAGGGTTTGAGTGAACTCTGACTAGAGTCCGCCGATGGGTTTGTGGATTTGGGCTAGTGTCGATGGTCACAACGATGGCATGCGAGGAGACTGGTTCTGTGGTTTTTATAGCTTTTCTAATGATCGTGTTTCTTAGTTTGTGGAACCTCAGCCCTCTCTTGACGATTTCGGCTCCATCTATGATGGTTTTTTAGTTTTAATGTTTGTATGGATTGTCCATCCATTGTACATGAATGTATTTTTTTGTGAAGGCTTGTATTTTTTTATGTGGGGAAGTGGGGAAGTGGGAAAGTGGGGAAGTGGTGAAGTGGTGAAGTGGTGAAGTGGTGAAGTGGTGATGTGGTGAAGGCATGTATGGTTTCTCACTTTTTCCTCAAAAGTGTTTTCATAATAATAAAAAGCAATTTTCAGTTTGAAATTAGTTATTTTATTTTAATTTATTTAATGCCAAAATAGATACATAATACCTATATATGTTTAATGTAATTCATTAGAGTCATATTATAATATGTTTAGATATATAAAATTTTATTGAACTTTTTACCATCTTTTGCCCCCCTTCTAGATGCATTTGAAAATCTTCATAAAACATAATTTTACCGCTTCTATGAGTTGAATTTCAAAAATCTGAGAGACACAGTTGATATCAGTAAGTAAAATTTCGTTCAATAAGATGAAAATAATTTTTTGTGAATAGGAACTTTTGACTTTTATTTACCACGGTAAAAAGTAAATAGGATAATTAAGGGTAAAAATGATATAAAAATTACTCTAACTTATGTTCTAATTCTATTTGATAAGTGTAATTCGACCAAAAAAACCATATGAATAAAATATGAACCCATTTGGTCCACTTGGATTAGATTAGGACATTTATTGTTATTTTATTTAAAGAAGAGTTAAAAGATTCAAATTCAATGTTTAATAACTAAAACATTTTTAATATAGGGTTAAAAAAAATATAAATTTGACTATAAATATTAATTAGAAATTTACAAAGATTTCCCACATAATTTTATTTTATTTATAATTTTTAGACATTAAATAATTTAATTTATATACGACACAATGATGATGCAGTAATAACCTTATTAATGAAATATTAAAATAATTGATAATATAAATATCCAAATAAATGTAATTTGATACTTTTGATGAATTCCAAATATTTCATAGGTTAATATGACATATTAGGGTTGATTAAATATTTTTTTTCTAAGTAATCATGGTGTTATGATTTTCACAAAATCCAAATACTAAATAGTGTCAAAATTGAAAAAATTGAGTTTTTAAAACAAATACTATATTATTAATAGATATAATATTCCTAAAAATATAATGTTCATCCAAATGACTTAGATAAGGATATATATATTAATAATGAACTACTTGGGGTTCTATTGGTTTGTTATAGTAAGTTTATTTACTATATAATATAAAAATACTACAAGACATGGAAAATGACAAACTATTTAACCAAGAGTTAAATCTAAAAGATAAGGTTAATATGGAGACCTAAACCTGTATAAAACCGATTTTGTGAGATTTTTTACACCGATTCCTACCTTAGTCTCTAAATAAATCATTTTTGAGCCATTAGAAACCGAAAAGGATTTTATTATAAAATAATATTTCAAGCTTTTCTTAATAGGACCCTCGCCTCTCTTTTGAAAGGGTACTTATCCATCTCTTAATTTAACACCTACAAAGCCATTTGTCTCGGCCATCCCCAAACCTAATATCCTTCCAAATTCCCTAATATCAACCTAGAGTCCTTAATTTGATTAGGAAGCGAACCTAAATAACCCTTTTGATCAACTCAAAAGGAAACACCCGATGAAGAGGTAATAATTTCACCACCCTCTTTCAAGTTCTTTTATTCTTCCACTTCCTCTTTCTCTGTTGATTCCATAAAAAAATAATAACTCTAATACATTATACATATTTTTATTTTATTATAAATATGGTACAACCATATTAATTATTCTTCCCATCCTATAAATGACAAAGTCACCATACGTGTGTATGTACGGCTTACCGTCTCCACATCATTGGGTAGTTTATTATTCAAACACTTCATTATTTTGGATGGGTATAATAATGAGTATAAATGATGTAAATAATAAATATAAAATGTTAATGATTATATATATATGATATACCATCCAATTACATATGATTTCACCATCATTATAATGATATTTTCACTCGTGCGAACGTACGGATTATCATCTCCACGAACGCGATGATATTCATTCCCCATAGTAGTCTTTCAAGAATAATTTTCATTTTATTTTAAAAATAATGTTTATAAACATAATATAATTCATTATATGAATCAAATACATTCTATCCAAAACAAACATGTCTTACATAACCAATCATATAAATGATAATGAATCAGTTAACACCCGAAATGATGATACTACTGAAATATTATTAATAAAGAAATATTATAGGATCATATATGATATCATAATTATGTATAATGTTATTGAATAATTTAATAACAATTTTTTGAATATTATAATGGATTTTAACATGCCATCGACTAATGAATAGTATAAGGTAAGGGTTAATTCTATAATCTCATTACTTATCCGAGGTTATTAATACGTAAGTATCTATTGGGTCCTCTTTATCATCCACATCCGTGTTTTCTTAAAAATTTAATTCAAAACATACTTAATATTTACTAGACTATGGGTTAAATTCATTTATACCCTTATTTTACCATATATTTTTTTATAGGAATCTTTCCGTCTTTTTCCAAACAAGGTTCTTTATGACCTTTTCGAAAAAATTATGGTAAGAATGTCTTTTTTTAACTTATACGGTGGATGCAGCTGTTTTACGCCGTTATAACATCATCGAAGCTTACTGTACAATATTATAAGTATATTTTCAAAATAAATGATTTCTTTTATAATTATCTTAATTTTAAATGATTTCAAAATAGAAAGATATATTTCTCTAAAAATGTTTTCATTTCATCTATGTCAATATCCTTTGAGGGATTTTAAGCTTGTTTGAAGTTGATTTATTATGATACAAAACATCCATATTGTATTGAAGGTATTGTGATATGTTTGACTGTGGATGTGTTATTTTTACAGCATTCATGGTTTATGGATAAAATATTAACATTTCGTATGATATTTTTATTAAGAATGATTATATTATGTTTAACCCTTTTTATATGAGGAATGCATTGGATATAATAAGTGACGGGTGGAGCCCGCTATAGCTCCTCGATGCATCGGTAGGTCTCATGAGACAAAGTAGTGTCATGGAACAAGGCCTTGACAAAATCATGCTGGTAGTTTTGGCACAATTCCTTGACTATGTGGTTATAAATTCTAGAATTTGGCATTACATCATTATGAAAATTTCTATTGATATTTCATGTGATTATTCGACTCATATAATATCCATACAAATAAGTAAATGGAATTATTTTATTTATATTGGCCATATTTTGCATAATTTTATGTTTAAAAGTCTTATGTTTTGGTCTTATTCATTTTTTTAAATGTTTATTCTTATTTATGAATGTTTATACTATATTGTAATCCTTACTGAGTATCTGTGCTCACCCCTTTTTATGTTTTAATTTTCCCAGGATGTGAAGAATTATATTATTACTGTATTATAGGGATAGTCTAAGGGATAGTATAAGGGATATAAATTTGTAAATGGAGACAATTTTGTTGTTGTGTTTCATTTTAAAATGTAATGTAAAACTTTGGAATGTATCTAGTACATCCAAGGATACTGACCTGATCGGTCTTTCGGGGTTTGAACCCTTGCGATCTTGCCAATGTTATGTAATAATGCACCGAATCTGGGTAACTGGGTTCCGGGTGTGACAACTAATATTTGTAATATTCATATAATGTTACCATAAAAAAAATTATAATATCACAAACATTAATTATTAATTTGACAAAGATGCAGTTTTTAACTAAAATGCATTATTTTCACTATTCATCAAAAAATGATATTTCTCAGAAAAAACCAAAAATTCACCCAAGGATAATTTTTATGTTATAAATTCAAAAATAAATTTTTTTATCTCCAATTATATTTATAAATGAATTAAAATTAATTTTATTTTTAAAAGTGATTCATTTAAGAAAACATTATTTTTAACATAATAGGACATTACCAAGAATATCATCTTTCATTATAAATAGGATTTATTTTTAAAAAACAGTACTATTTGAAAAGTATTTATTAAAAAGTTTAATGGTTATGTTATAATTATCTTATTTAAATAATTAAAACAATAAAAATTTTGTTTCATAGAAACTCGGTGTTGTATGCATCGTAGGCCAAGTCGATGTTTCTTGTAGCGCAAGTCAAGCTGGTATTGCGTGTAGCAGAAGAGAAGTTGGTATTTTATGTTAAAGGAATTTTTGAAATAGTTTTTTGATATGTATATTTAACTATTTATAGTGTCATGTGAAATTAAAAATATTGAAATATTAAATTAATTCGAAAAAAATAATTCTCAAAATACCAGGGTGTTATTAGTATCACATTGGCTCTCTATAAAAATGTATACTGATTATTCCACCCCATTACTATTTTATTATAATTTATTTTATAATATTAAATTTATATACACACATTGTGGAACTAAATCATATTATTTCCTGGAATGGTGATGTTGAAATGATATGACAATGTTGTGTGATGCAGTAGATATGGGACATTGAATGTAGAAGAATTTCATCCTCTTATTTTTCATATTAATAGTATTAAGTTTTCTAGATTGTTTTTATTGGGTGTTTTAAATATAAATTTTATATTTTTTATTGAATACATATTAAATCATTTACTTATAGATTGCACCATTCATATTTATTTGGTTTGGGTTTTAGTCATTACATTTCATCTTAAGGAGTTATCAACGATTATTCATCTTTGGAATACATCATATAAATAATTATTAATCATTATAATTATTTATTAGAGATTTTTTATATATACATGGTTTTAAAATACATCGATATTACATCATTTGTTATAAATATTTATTCTATGACATAAATACATTTTAGAGGACCATTATAGAATATGACCATATGAAATATGGAATACAACATTATAATGTGGGGAAGGATCTTCAACATTTACCAAAATTATCTTCAAATTTGTAACTCATACATAATATTTTTCTTCATATCCAGTGGAATGGAAACATTATAAAGGATTACATCTGATTGTTTGTAATGTTAAATAAAAGAGATATATAAGCTTAACATGAACATAAGGGTATGAAAATGTGAGGATAACTTTTGAAAACCATACCCTGTATATCAATGATAATAGTCATGATTCAGGGATTAAATATTGGATGTTCATACGGAATTAATTATAATATAATCAATGAACATGATTTTAACACCCCAAGCTTTCACGATACGCTTCTCTTTCAATAATGCAATAGCTTGCATTGTACGCAAGTTCGAGATTCTAAAACACCGCGACCAATAAAAGTAGCAGTTATGAATAGTAATACCCACTTTTTGAAATTATATAAATTTTATTTGTCAAAATGGACTTCATTTTTGTATTTGGAATATCAAAATTATCCTAAGTTGAATTTTTTGTAATTTTCTGAGAACTTCCAATTTTCTATGAAAAGTGAAAAATACTTAAAAACATCTTTTTTAATAAAAATAATTTATAGTGATAAATTATACCATTGAGTGGTTTTAAAGTATAATTAGAATATATTGTTACCATTTTATCCAATGTTGGTCATTATAATTAATTTCACTTTGAAATTGGACATAAAAAATTGTCAATCTTTTGATACATATTGTTTCTTAAAAACACGCTATTTGTTGTGACAACGGGAATTAATTATAAAATTAACTAATGCAACTTATATGTTTGGAATTTTTTAAAATAGACATCATTTTTGAATTCGGAATATCAATTACAGCTTAGGGTGAAATTTTGGCATTGTTCTGAAAAACATCAATTTTTGATGAATAGTGAAACCACTAAGTGGTAGTTAAATAACTGATTTTTCGTTTAAATGAAATATTACCACTTCTGTGATTTGATTTTCAAAAATCTGACATACATGGTTGTCATTAGTATGTAAAATGTGGTTCAATGGGATGAAAATAATTTTTTGGTGAATAGTAATTTTTAAGTTTAATTAATCCCGATTAAAGGTAATTAGTGATATTTAAGGTAAAAATGATATTATAAAAATATTAAAATACATTTACACTTGTCCTACCCCTATTGGATGTGTCATGGCCGACCAAGAAAATATATGGGTAAACTTGGGGACCCCATGGAGCCACTTTGGTAGGAAAATGACATAAATAACTTTTTATTTAATGTTAAAATAAATAGGTCACAAACAAGAGTTGTTTTACTAAAACAATTTTTATATGGGGTTATAAAAGTCATATTTTTGACTATAAATATTCATTATAAAGATAAAAATATTTCCTACATCATTATATTTTTCTTTATAATTTTTAGACATTAAATAAATTAAATTATTTATGAAACCATGATGATGCAGCAATTACCTAATTAATTAACGATTTAAATAAAATGAAAAGATAATGTAAACTATAAGCATTACACTTGTCCAAAGCCTATTGGATGAGAATATTTAAAACCCTTATCACCTTATCCTCGAATTATATAAGTGTGAGAAATTTAGAATCCGAAAATCATTGTATAATAAAGTAACATTTTATTACTTTCCAAGAGTGCCCCTCCTCTCCACTTATAAAAGGCCCCCACCACTACCACATTACTCACACTTTAAAAGCCTTTTGGCTCGTCCTAACTCTTCCCAAATACTCTACCAACTTCCCTCTCTTACTCCTAGAAGACTCAATTTGGTCAGAATTCTTCCCAAGGAAGTCTTTTGCTCAAATAAAAAAAAAGTTACCCGATTTTAAGGTAATGTGTTCTCCTATGTTATTTTGTTTTAATTTGCTTCTACAACCCCCTAAACTCTTTTTATTCACTTATTTTGTAACAAAGAAAGTATCCTAAATATACTAGTATGTTTTTATAAGAATTATTCTAGCTACACTTACACACACCTACATCTAATGGTTAAAGAACATACTGTTCCTGTGGATGGCAAATTTCTGCCTCACGAAACGATGATTGTTCAACACTCATATAACACCTTCAAAGGTGGCCATTAAGATGTCACTATATTTATATATGATATATAATATGTTTATGTTTTACTTAAGCTTATTTATTTTTCATTTATGGCATACCTTTATGGTTTCCATTATGGGTAAATGCGATATTTTCATTTATGGAAGTGCGGACTACAGCCCCCTCAAAGTGATTTGAATCGTTAATGCCATGTGGGATTTATAAAGGATGGAGTAAATGATATTATATATGATATTATACTGGAATTATAATACACATTTATACTATTATGATTTCATTCCATTAAATTCTAAATAGAAAAGAAAGTAGCGTTCTTGCGTACGTACGGCTTACCGTCTCCATGAACGGTGCATTTCATTTCTTACCTCTAAATGTTATGTAATATTATAAAAGAATGTATATACTGGATATATATGATATATAGGATTTCTAAATAATGAATATAATTCTGTATATAATGGATATTTCACCACATGAACAACTTGTAATTATAAGAAGTTTATTTTTGACTCAAGTACCAAAGATCGACAAAACGACCGTTATTAACTTAAATAATTACATAATATTCATAACATGGTAATCAGTGATATAAAAGTAATAATGAACTTGAAAATGTTTCTTAAGAAGGTAGATATTAACTCTAGTTTATTATTCAGGAGATCAAAGAACAGTCGAGTGATTTCAGACATGAGGTAAGGGAATTTCTTAACCTAATTTCCATTCTTTGTGTTAATCTCCTATATTCAAATTATGTCATGATATTATTATGTCATATCTTGTATTTGTACTTTCTTTATGTTTACTTATAGTGAATACACATAATAGATCTATTTTATTTTAAAAATAATCTTTGTAAGGACTTCCTCTCAATCTCCTTTCATTGAGGCATATTTGGTATTATACACAACATTCTTTTATACGGTGTATAAACCCCTTTGACTTTTACGTTTATTCAAAAGGACTCTTTTTTATACGAAGTGTTTTACTAAACTAAAAAAATAAATGTTTTTCTTGTCGTACGTATGCGGCGACAATGACTTCTCAGCCGCTGTGACTATTATTTGAGTTTCGGCTTCCTCTATATTCCATAACTTTTTTTAATGAAAAATAAATACAAAGTTTTAACTTTCTTTTATTTTGGTATTCAAAATGGTTTTGAAAGTGTTTTTATTATATCAATGTGTTGTATTGATATCTTGTGATTGAAATGTAAAAATTTTATGTTTCCTTTATGCATGTTTTATGTGATACGATTATGTTATGGTTTATGATATGTTTAAACCTATTCATATGAGGAATGCATTGGACTTTATAAGTGACGGGTGGAGCCCGCTACAGCTCCTCGATGCATCGGTAGGTCTCATGAGACAAACTAGTGTCTTGGCATGAGGCCTTGAAAAAATCTTATTTTTGGTCTTGGCACGAGGACTTGGATACGTGGTTATGATAGTATGGAATTATGCATTCCATCATTATGAAAGTGGTTATTGATATTGCATGTGATTATTCGACCAGTGGAATATCCATGTGAAGAAGTAAATGGAATTATTTCATTTTACTTTTTCCATATTATGTGGATGTTCAAGTTTAAAAGGATTTTGTTTTAGTTATACATTTCCTTAAATATTTATGTTTATTTATAAAAGCATCCGCTATATGGTTATCCTTACTGAGCATCTGAGGTCACCCCTTTTAATGTTTTATTTTTCCCATGATGTGAATAAATATTTTATGACTAACCTACAGGGACAGTCTGAAGGGGATAGAAGTGTGGACTATGGAGACTATGTTATTGTTATTTTTCACTTTATGATGTAATGTAACATTTATGAATGTATCTAGTGTTTCCAAGGCTACTAAACTAATCGGTCTTTCGAGACTTGATCTTTCTAATCATGCCAATGTTACGAAGTAATGCACTGAGTCTGGGTAACTGGGGTCGGGGCGTTACAATGATCCACGAGAGAATAACATTGGGATATAACATTGAATATTTTCCAAACACATAATAATAGAAAATAAATTCCATATTATTCATGGATCACTTCCAAGTTCATCATGGTATAAAATGTCCCTCACTAAATATGGTTCACTCCCAATTCAAGGATTGTATTACTAAATTGGGATAACTTATCATTCAATACCTATAGTAGTAAAACGGATTCATTTTCCATTCTATCCATGTAAATATCATGAAATGTATAAATCTTTACCCATTGTATTTGAGGGAGATATAGGTCCCACCAATAATGTAACAAAATCATACATATTCGATCCACAATAACATAACTAATAATCATATTAGTACCCATAAAATGAAATGGGTATTATAAAGATTTCATCATATCATAATATTTTGAAATGATACCGATTTCATAATTATTTTATCACAGAATAACATATAAAATGATGCATTTTTCTTATTCATTTTTTCATGGTAAACCCCAACAAAGAGAAACAGGTTTCATAAATAACTTTTCGTCAAATAAAAAACCATTTAGAGAAATAATATTAATGTAATCTTTGGATCATAACCCCATTAAGGAATAAGTAACTCCATCAGATGAAATCTTAGATGGAAAATAATTTTGAAAGATCCTTCAAAATTTATCTTGAGGAAAATACCATTTTCTATTTTGAAAATTCTTTTTAAAACATAAAAAATATTTAAAACCATATTATTTGAATATAACCATGAAAATGTATAAATAAATCTTTTTATCCCAATTTAAAATACATTTTATACATAAAACACTTTCGTAATAATTTTCATTTAAAATAATACTTGATACATATAAATGTTGCATTAAAAATAATTTCAAAAACATTTTAAAACATAAATAATATTAAAAACATTTTCTTTGAAATTTAATTTTTAAACTTATAAAGGACTCTTTGAAAATCATTTAATATATTTTTTATTACAAAAAATTATCTGAAAAATCCTTTTCATTGAAAATTACATTTGAAACATGTAAATTAATAATTAAAAATAATTTAAGACAATTTTTAAAATATAAAAAAATTTCTAAATAGTTTTCATTGAAAATAATATTAAAATTTTATTTAAAAAAAATTCGAAAATATTTTGAAAAATATGGTTTTTACGAAAATGGATTTTTGACCGAAGAGATGAATAATGATGGATTTTCAAAAAATCTCTTTTTTTTATTAGATTTAGTACCAATGAATTAGAAAATGTTACCATTTCATGAAAATATCATGATTAACCATATAAGAAGTAAATTCAGGATAATTCATGATAATTAGATAATAATATTTCAATTTTGGAGACTTAATCATAAAAAATAATGATAAATGATGAAATTGTAACATAAAATCATTACAACTTTTATAACAGTGTTTTATAATACCCATGAAGGAATAAAATATATTAAATATTAAAATATGATGATTATGAAAAAATTAATGATATTAATTATCAAAGGGTTTTATATGAACCTCTTTAATTAATGTAGGTTCATAACATGATGTATGGCTAAAAGAAGGAAAATTAAGACCAAACTCTCTTTAATAATTGTTAATGTTTGACCCATAAAATCCATTAAAGTGATATCATAAAATGGATTAGTAATAACTATTCAATTTTAGTATAATAATCATAAAATATATTAATGGGATGTATATACTCTAAATAGAAGAAAATGGTGATGAATATAGCATGTGTCTCGCAGAAAATAAAAGTGAGACATGAATCCCTTACTGCTTGAGTAACTTTTGAATCATAATAACCATGAAATAATATCATAAATGAAAATATTAATTATAATTATATTAGTTATATTCATTATATATCATTTAAAATGGCAGTATATACCCCACATAAATGAAATGACTAGTGAATATGGCATAAGTATCTCAGAAATAATAGATAGACTAGAAATCCTTTACATTAAGTATTAAATTATTTCAAACATGTTCTAACATTATTTATAATAAATATAAGTATATTATACATATTTATCAACAAAATTTAATATATATCACACCATATATTATTTTCTTATGAAATTATCCAGTTTTTCCCAATTCCAAATATTTATAGAAATTAAAATGATGAAAGATAATTCTTTTATTTTTCATTATTAAAAATATTATATGGGTAAAATTCATGAAAAAGTGACCCAAAAACATATAATATTCGATAATAATGTCATATGGGTCTAAATGTTTACATACAATGTGTTTTTGGCATGATTTGGGTCATTATTATTCCGTATGTTTTATGATTAACAAATAAGTAAACTAATTTTTTCATTAATCACTGTAATTAATTTTAATATTTTTCATTAATATTATATGTAAAAATTTATATTTTACATATTAGAAATTTTATAATATGCTTATTAAAAATATGGAATCCATTGTTTCAAATTCTGATCTCATAAGTTGAAAAAAATTATCTTAAAAATAATATTATAGATGTGATGAGAAAACATGTTTTTAAAGTGAAAATGTTCAAAAGTATATAATTTTTTATAACAAAATTCAATATAAATTTTTCTCCAAAAATATAAATTCAATTTATAAATTTATAGTTGATCTATTTATCGATTTTAAAAAAATAAAAATATTGTTTAAAATTATATATTATTTAATCAAAAACGAATTTCTCAATTAAAAATTAGTATTTTCATTAGTCAGTAAAAAAATAAAACTCCTAGGAAAATATAAACAAATTCACCCTCAAATTATTTTTATATTATCAGTACAAAAATTGATTCCATTTGGAAAAATAAATTTTCTAAAAGTTGAAAATTTTGATTTCAAATTCTGTTTTGCATGAACAATTTACCCATCTTTTAGAAAAATATTATTTTTCAAAAACATAAATTTTTTTATTAAATTATTCATTTATTATTTATAATAATTAGATAGCTAAAAACATGTAAAATATATATATATTCATAATTTAATTTATCTTATTACTTTCATTCATTCCTATGGATAGATGATAACTATCACATTATATAATAATATTTACAGTATATTATTGTTTGGTAAAACACGGTACTGTGTGAAACACAATCCAAACCTAATGATACATGTTCTAAATTCTAAAAATAGTGTTGTTTGTAGTGAAATATTATTATGTTTTTTCATAATAAAATGATTCACCGGGTGAGTAATTCAATTCAAGACACTACTGAATTTTAATTTATTTAAAAAAACAATTTATAAATACCTGGGATGTTACATTCTACCCCTTTAATGTCATATTTTCCCTCATAATTCATTTGGGTCATCAAAAATTTAATACCGGAAGGTTATTCTGTATAATACACTTCCTCTAAAAAGTGAATCTTTGAAACAAAATGGTTACCCAATATAACACATATCTAGGTTTCTACATGGGAGAACATAGGAGGAAAGTGAACCCGTAGACATAAAATAAAGAAATAACACACAAATATAGATGGAGAGTTATAGATAATATTGATCTTAAGAAAGTGGGTTATCCATAAAATATTATCAATCGAAAAACTTAAACCCAAATAAGAGTGAAAAGATTATGGATATCATTAAAAATGATGATTATGTGAAATTGTTTTATTTCAAGATCCTTTTCATAATGTTGAATATTTTTTACTAGAAATAATTATTACATAAGTTTATCATAATATAACCCTTTTTATGTTCCTTTATTAATTAATACTTCATTTCAGACTCTAATAAATGAAGTTGATTATTTTATTCCATCAAAACTGACGGATCATAAGGTTTATAAAAGAATGATAAGTCATTACTTTTATCTCTAGTTAAAATTTATCATTGGTTGTCCAAAATTGATAAATATCAATATGGTAAAGTCATAAATTTCTATTTAAATCATCATCTAAAATTAAACTTAAACCATTAAAAAAATGGTTAAATATATGTCCCTTCCAAAAAATTAGTATCCAGATATTTGAAATATAGTCACAAAAGTTTCAAATGGATATTGATTATCACATTCCAAAAAAGTGAATAACTTATTCAATTATTTTCATAAAAAAATGTAACATCTTAAATTAATATATAAAATTATTAATTACATACATGCATTTTATTTCTGTACATATAACAAAAATGATGGATATATTCCCTACATCTAAAAAACTATAAAACTTCAATAATGATTTCATAAACCACATTTCAAATAAGTCAATAATCATTATGGAGTATATAAATACTATAAAATTTAAATTATTAATATCCGACTTATATTTATCAAAACCAAACACAATTATCACCACATTAAGAGAATATTATGGGTTATATTAAATTAATCATGTTTTCCCCATAAAATAGAACCATGACTTTATATAAAATTTCTAGTCTATCAGTATCATTCAACATATTCTTTCAAATCCTTAATGAAGAACTTATAATGACCAATAATTATACATTCATGATTTATATAACATAATATTTTAATTCAAATACAAAAACACCTCGACTATTCTACCTCATTCTTAAGACATCTACCAGTATTCCATATCTTATTCTTTAATAACTCTTTCCTTTTATATGTCATTTATAATCTCTGCATCATCAAAATTATATTAATTACTCAAACCACCTTTAAATTATCTCCATGAGAACCCAAAAGAGGACATATATTTTTATAATACACATACATTCCACATTTAAATCATTCAATAGTCGGTGTTATCTTTGGGATGAAATTATTATCATCTATTGAGATAACTGAACATTTTATTTTCTATTTATAGTTACATGGTTTGTGTCCTTCGTTTCCATAGTAAAAAAATCATCAAGTTCCTCTAATAAATCCACATGGTTGTTTCATTCCATATTCTCAACACAAAAAAACTTGATCATCTTTCCTCTATAGTTTCTAATATCCAAACTCTCAAAGAACTATTTCCATATCTTCTTTGGTGAGTCTGATATTTTTCAAGATACAATTTTTCAATCTTATTCTATGAAAACCAATTAGTAATAATAATATATTTTACTCTAGTCATCATCCCATTTGTATTCACATCATAAAATCGCGTATCAAATTCAATGTTAACCCAATTCCTTTTGGTTCTCACTAATGTATAAATTAAAAAAAATTGTGTGGGAAATAGTAATATTATTGGAAAACCAAATAATATTAAAAAATAACTTATCTAATTTCTAAATAATGATACATTATTTATTCTATAACCCCATAGGTTTATCACAGGTCATTCATAGTCATATTCTACAGAAATATGTTAGGAAGGTTTGTAATGGGAATGTGAATTTTGAAAGAATATCCCCTGGGAGTGTCAAAATATGTGTGCAGCAAGGCCCATTAATGTGACACTTTCCCAAATGATTCTAGGTCAATAAAATTTTTTCATGGTTGTTACCACTAGCTAAATCTATTCCAAATCCATATCCAATTGCAATATCCATATATGGATGTGTTTCTAGGAAACTTATCAATTTATAATTTAACAAAAATCTATGAAAATTTCTTATACATTAACAAAACCTTGGACATATAATTACAGGAATACCAATAAATATCCTTATAAATATCCATAGGGATGTGACATTATTTTCCTTATACTTGTTTCCAATGTTTAACTAAACATTTCATTTTATACCTACTATAGTGTCCAAAGATTTACATACATAAATACTACATCATTTTTTCTAAATATTCATTAAATTACTTAAATTCATTCCTAAGGACCATAATAGTTTGGTTCCATTTTTAATCTAGAACACAATATTATATTCTATAAAAATATATACAATGTTTCCCAAAAATAACTTCCCATTAACTAAACCTAAATAAATCTTCTCTTCAAAACCCAGGGAAAGGAAACATAAGAAAAGATGAGCATATATTCTTGATAAGGGTAAATAAAGTAGAAATAAAAGCATAAAATGAACATATGGATATGGGAACATGATAATATATTTTTAAAACAATACCCAAAATATCAAAGATGATACTTATGATTAATGGAATAAATATTGAAATTTAATAACACATAATGATTAAGATAAATAAATAACATGATCCGTGAGAGAAAAACATTAGCATACAACAAGGAATTTGATGCATATATATAATAAAAAAATCATTTTCAAATTAGTTAAGGATCACATCCAACACAATCATACAAAAAATGATCATTTACTAAACTAGGTTCACTCCCAGTTCCATCTCTCTATTACTGAACTAGATTCACTTCCCATTCCGGAACAATATAACTAAACTTCGTTTAAATCCCGTTATAGCCATGTCTATATCAAGAGATATATAAATATTTAAAAAATACATTTAATGGAGATATAGTTCCCACTAGTCCGATAATGAAATCACACATATGTGTGCCATAATGTAATAAACATTCATCATATCATAAATCATGAAATGAAATGGGTATCATTATCATATCATTAAATTATTAGCTATAAAAAAGAGAAAGATTTAACAATCACTTCATCATAGAATAACCAGTCAAAAGGTGTGTGATTCATAATCATATAATCATAGTATAACCTTTGAAAGAAAAATAGGTTTCATAAAAAATGTTATCAAAATAGAAACCATTTGGTGGAAAAATATGCATGGTATCCTTGGATCCTAAACCGAGTAAAGAATAGCTAACACCAATAGATGTCATCTTAGATGGAATTTTTTTGAAGGATCATATAAAATAAATTTGGAGGAAAATATCCTTTCTTATTTGAAAATTTATTTTTAAAACATAAAATATTTTGAAAATCTTTTACTTTGAATATAATTTTTACAATTTATAATGGAATCATTGGAAACAACTAATAATACTTTCTAAACATAAAATAATTTCAAAATTATTTTCTCTGAAAATAAACATTGAAATATATCAAAGAATCATTTAAAATCATATAAAACACATTTTAAATCAAAAAAAAAACAAATTCATTTTCATTTAAAATAACTGTAGAAACTTATAATGGTAGAAATGAAAATATTTTTAAACCCATTTAACAACATATAACATTTTCAAAATCATTTTCATTGAAAATAACTTTTGAAATATATAAAGGATGGGTTTAAAATTATATAAAATAATATGTCAAATTGAAATAATTTTTATAATCCCTTTCTTTGAATATAAATGAAAATATTATTGAAGACCTTTTTTAAAAGATTTTTAAAAAACATGGTTTTGGAAGAAAATAGATTTTAAAACAATGATATGAATAAAGTCATTGTTTTTAAAAATGTTTTCTTAATTATCATGATTACCAGGGAGTTTAAAAATGGTACCATTAGTTTTATATATCTTTAATTACCATAGGAGAAGGGAATTCATGAAAAATATTGAGATTTTTTATAATGATATTTCAACATTGGATACTTAATCATAAACAATGAGATTATAACATAGATACATTACCACATTCTTGACATTGATTCATAAGACCCTTGAAGGAATAAAATTAAAAGAAAATTAAAATATCTATATGATGAATAATTTCTTAATATTAAGCTTGAATGTGATATATATGAACCATGTGAAATAATGTAGGTGCACAACATAACAAAAATGTCTATGATGGAAAATTGAGAGAAAATTATATTACTAATTTGTTAAATTTTGAACACTGAAACACATGAAAGTGATATAATAAAAGGTAGACATAAAAAATATATTATATTATAAATATCACAAATTACATTCCTGGGATGCATATACGCCTCCTAGAATAATTATGTGGTGAATATAGGATGTGTGTCAACAAAAATAAAAGTGACATGAAAATCATTTACTACTGTATTAAATTTTGAATCATAATCCCTATGAAAAAATTAAATAAATGAAAAAATTAATTATATTTAAATGTGTTATTGTAACGCCTGAGTCTTTAATGAGAAATATTTTGTTTTTATCAAAGGAATATTTCACTACACACAACACTATCATGTCTTGATTTACACTCAACCACGACCTTCCTCAATAGCTTGCATCGTACGCAATACTGTGTTTCACTAAACAATGATATGCTATTAAAATATTATTAAAACTAGCCATTATGAATAGTAATAACCACTTTTTCAAATTTTTTAAATTTTATTTTTCAAAATGGACTTCATTTTTGGATTCGGAATATCGAAATTATCCTAGGGTGAAATTTTGGTATTTTTCTGAAAGCTTTCAATTTTTGATGAATAGTGAAACCACTATGTGGTAGTTAAAAAAACTAAATTTTTCATAAAACTATATTTTACCACTTCTGTGAGTGGAATTTCTAAAATCTGAGAGACACAGTTAATATTAAGGACTAACATGTGGTTCAATGAGATGAAAATAATTTTTTTTGAATAGTTACTTTTTACTTTTTTTTACCACGGTTAAAAGTAAATAGGGTACTTAAGGGTAAAAGTGTTATTATTATTACCCTAAAACATGTCTTAACTCTATTGGATAAGTGTAATTCGACAAAAAACAACCTTAGGAATAAAATATGGCCATTTAGGCCCACTTGGATTAGATTAGGACATTTATTATCAATTTATTTAAAGAAGGGTTAAAATAGTTAAAATCAATGTTTAATAACTGAATCATTTTTAATATAGGGTTATACACAAGATAAATTCCACTATAAATATTCATTATAAAGATAAAAATATTTCCAAAATAATGGTATTTTATTTGTAATTTTTAGACCTAAAATAATTTAATTTATTTATGATACAATGATGATGCAGTAATTATCTTATTAATGAAATATTGACATAATTGATGTTATAAATACCCAAATAAATGTAATTTGAGACTTTTTATGAATTACAATAATATTCTATTTTAATATGACATGTTAATATTTATTTAATTAACTTTTGTCGAACTAATCATTCTGTTATGATTTTCACAAAAATCAATTACTAAATAGTGTCAAAATTGACATAAAATAGTTTTTAAAAAAAATATTATATTAATAATTGTTATTTTATTCCTAAAAATCTAAGGATCTGCCAAATGACTTAGATAATTTTATATATATTACTAATAAACAACTTGGGGTTCTTTTTGCTTGATATAGTAAGTTTATTAACCTTATTGTGTAAGAAAACTAGAAGGCATGATAAAAGTTAAATTATCTAACTTAAAGATAAATTTAAATGATAAGGTTAATATTGATACCTAAAATTGTCTAAATTATATTGGATGAGACTATTTCGACCCATACCCACCTTATCTTAGAAATATATAAATTTGGAGCTATTGAAAACCGAATTTAACTTTATAATTAAATAATATTTTTTGTTATTCCAAAGGTGCCCCTCTCCTCCCTTATAAAAGGGCACCTCCTCCCTCTCTTCCTCACACCACTTTGAGCCTTCAAGCTCGGAAAAAACCTTCCAATATCTCCTCTCCACTTCCCTAGAAACATCCTAGATGTCCTGGTCTTTTTCAAAGACCAATTTTAGTGCCCTAAGAGGAGATCTCAAAGAGGCGCTTCAAAGAAGACGTAATGTCCATCACCGATTCTTTCAACTTTATTTCTTCTTCCACTTCAGCTTCTTTAGATGTTTCATTATGAATTAATAACATAAGTATCACTCATATACTGATATGTTATTATAAGTATGAAACAACCCTATTTCACCATATATCCATCCTATGGAAAACGAAATCACCGCGCGTGCGTACGTACGGGATACCGTCTCCACGCCGTTGTGTAATCTATTTTCCTGCACCACCTTACTTGTATGGGTATAATGGTGTAAATAATGACTATATATGATTATTGAAAAGTGATATTGATTTTTTAATCATATACATACACTAAGATAGTCTTGGCAATGAGTCTTGACTACTAAGAAATGGACCTATATCTCCCTCCACGCTGTGGTGTAATCTATTTACCCATGTCGTTTTTCGTACGAGGTACTTTTTGACTTTTTCGACAAAAGTACGAGAAGAATGTTTTTTTAACATATACGGCATGAATGGATATTTAAAACATTATTTCCAAGAAGCTTCGATTATAGGTTTTCAAGTTTATTTTTAATCAACTTCTTTTAGTTTAAAATTGTATGACATGTTCAGAAAGAAAAATGTTTTTGAAGTAGAAATGATATTTTCCTCAAGAATGGAGTTCAAGTGTTTTATCAAAATTATTTTCCATCTATGATTATATAGGGTTCTGTTTCTATCCCTATTATTACATTGATTTTATTGTGTTGTGATGGAATTATTTTTATGAATTCCTTTATCTTATATGAATTGTTTTATGATGTCATGTTGTTTAAGAATACCATTTTTATTACATGGGTTATGCAATGATGTATGATTTATGATTTTGTGGCAAAAATAAGAACGGTATCATTATGAGATGGGTGGGACTTATATGTCCCTCCAATGCATTGGGTAAAGATTTTATATCTTATGAGATAGACATGGCTGGAACGGCAGGTTAATCCAGTTCAGGGAAACGGGAATGGAACAAGGAGTGAACTCGGTTCAGAAATGGACTTTGTCCACTATGATAGTCCTGGAAATGAGTCTTGACTACTAAGAAATGATTCTCTATGATTATGTGTGTATGCCACAAAGGTTCATGTTTTAAGTTATGATTATTTGGGATTACATTTCACTACTATGATTTATCCCATGTTATGAAATTATGATCTCTTTTGCAGGTTAAGATTTCCAAAATTTATGTTTTGATGAATATGATGTGATTGATATTTCTTATGTTTACCCTTACTGAGAATTTTAGCTCACCATTTTGTAGTTTTTCTTTCCCCAGGTCAGGAAGAAGGATATTAAGTAAGATAGGCCAAAAGGGACTATAGATATGATGAAATAAATGGGAGACAGTGTAGACGCTTTATGAACCAGTTGTTTATGTTTCCCAGTTTCTAAAGACACTATACCAATACAGTCCTTTACAGGTTTTGTTATATATTGTAATAAGTGTGCTTCAATTTTGATGTAATAACAATTTATGTAAAGTATGGGTCGTTATAGTTGGTATCAGAGGAAAGGTATAGTCAACCTTTGGAAACTAGGATGTGAAAACCTCAGTAAGAACCCTAAGGATAAGTCTATGCATAGAACACAATCTCAGTGTTTTAGAAATGGAAATGAATAACCTTGGATAAGACCTTAAGTGTGACATTTTATTCATGATTATGTGGTTTTCCTATTATAATTAGTGTTTCTCACACTATTCTTCTTGGTTTTAGTCAATGGATGGAACCCGAAGGAACCGTGTTAATGCGGAATGCGATGGGAAATGCAATGATTGTCCCCCCTGAGCAACCAAACGTTATGGGAGCTGGAATGAAAAATCTTGTAGCCATGATCACACAACTTTCTCAAGCTATGAATCATGCAGGAATTTCAAACGAGCAAAGGATGGAGCAACATTCTGTTGAATCGTTCATGAGACATTGTCCACCTTCTTTCAGCGGGTCTACTGATCCATTAGTTGCTGAACAATGGATTAGTAATACTGAAAAGATATTTTCAGTTCTTAAATGTTGTGAACATTATAAAGTCATCCTAAGAGTGTATCATTTGGAAAGAGATGCTGATCAATGGTGTAATCTTATTAAGAATACGAGGCAAAGGGATGAAATTGAGTCCATAGAATGGGACTAGTTCAAGAACTTATTTTTTGATAAGTACTTCCCTCGTATTCTCTGAACAAAGATGGATAAAGAGTTTCTTGAATTGATGGAAAAGGGTGATGAATATGTTGGTACCTATGAAGCAAATTTTACAAGACTTGCAAGGTATGCTTCTGGTATTATTATCCAACCTGAGAGTAAGATTGATCGATTCTTTAGTGGCTTAAAACCAAGTCTTCGAAGGGCCATAGCCATAAGGGACTTCAATAGCTATGAGGAAATCGTTCGATGTGCTCTCAAAGTTGAGATGGAGATTGAAGTAACCCATCAGTCATATGGGTTTGATAAGAAGAGGAAAATGGAATTCAAAGGAACATCTAAAGAGCACACTGAAAAGAAGATGAGCTTTCCCTTATGCCCAATGTGTGGAAAGAAACATGGAGGGAGTTTTCTTAAGGGGACAACTAAATGTTTCAAATGTGGAAAGGAAGGTCATCGGGCATTTGAATGCCACAATGATGTGAAGAAGATGTCTAATGATGCAAAAAAGGAATGGACACACAGAATGAACCTACTACACTTCAATGTTTCAAGTGAAAGTAGATGGGGCATTATTCCAATAAATACCCTAATCCAAGGGTTGATGATGATGATTGAAATCAAAAAAATCTTAAGACTAAAGACAAAGGAAATTCACATGCAATTTCTATCAGTGATGTAGAGTACGATAACGATGTGGTGAAAGGTACACTTACCATCCACTCTAAAGTAGAAAATGTTTTATTTGATTCTGGATCCACCCACTCTTTTTTTTATGGATATTTTTCTAAGGGTATCACCGTATTACCTCAACAATTAGATGTTGAGTTAGCTGTGACAACACCTAATGGAACAACAGTCGCATCAAAAGTTTATAATTCTTCCCCGATTGAAGTTTGTGGGAAAGTGCTTCCTGCAAATCTTGTGATCCTTCCTATAGTGGAATTTGATGTGATTCTTGGCATGGATTGGCTTTCTTTATATGGATCTCATATCAATTTCCAAAGATGTGAAGTCACATTTCATATTCCAGATCAATCTATGATCGTCTTTCAGTGCAAGGATGAACATAACCTTCCTGTGGAAATTTCTTCCATCTTATGGGTCTTGATTCCACTAAATGAAGGTTATTTATCTAAAATGGTTGGTGAGAAACTCAAGATTAATAATATTCTCATTGTACGGGAGTTTGATGATTTCTTTCCAGAGGAATTGCTAGGTCATCCACCAAATCATGAAGTTAAGTTTTCAATAGAATTCATACCGGGTGCTTTGCCTATTTCAAATACACCTTATAGAATGACCCCAATTGAGTTGCAGGAATTGAAGAAGAAACTCCAAGAGAATCTTGATAAGGGATTCATACGCCCTAGTGCGTCACTTTGGGGAGCACCTATTCTGTTTGTTAAAATGAAAGATGGATCAATGAGACACTTCATTTATTATCAAGAACTTAAAAAGATCACTATCAAGAAAAAATATCATCTCCCACGCATTGATGACTTATTTGACCAACTACGCGGAGCTCAATACTTTTCCAAGATTGATCTTCGTTCAGGGTATCATCAATTAAAGGTCAAAAGTAAGGATATACCAAAGACGACTTTCCGTACAAGGTATTGACACTATGAATTTATAGTGATTCCATTTGGTCTTACTAATGCCCTTGCTATCATCATGGATCTGATGAATAGAGTCTTTAGATACTATCTTGATCAATTTGTGGTAGTCTTTATAGACGATATTCTTGTCTATTCAAAGAGAAAGGAAGAACACGAAGATCACTTGAGAATTATATTGAAGTCCCTGAGAAAGGAGAAGCTTTATGCCAAATTTACCAAGTGTGAAATTTGGCTTCAAAAAGTTTCATTTTTGGGTCACATAATCTAAAAATAGGGGATATCTGTGGATCCTGCAAAACAGAGGTTATCGAAAGATGGTCGAGACCAACAACAGTAACTGAGATCCGAAGTTTTCTTGGTTTGTATGGATATTATCGACGTTTTGTGAAATATTTTTCACGATTATCTAATCCACTAACCAGGTTGACTCGGAAAGGAGTTAAGTTTTTTTGGATGGAGGAATGTGAAGAGAATTTCAAGGAGTTGAAAAGAAGGTTATCCAGTGCACCTGTGCTCACACTGCCTTGTAGTGGAGAATGGTTTGGGATCTATAGTGAAGAATCTAAGAAGGGATTGAGGTGTGTTCTTATGCAAAATGATATGGTGATAGCTTATGCCTCACGACAGTTGAAAATCCATGAGAAAAATTACCCAACACATGATTTGGAGTTAGTTGCGGTTATCTTTGCATTAAAGATTTGGAGGCATTATATTTATAGAGAAAGGAGTGACATTTATACTGATTATAAAAGTTTAAATTATATTTTCACAAAAAAGAAGCTGAATATACGCCAAAGAAGATGGTTAGAGATGATTAAGGATTACGACTGCTCAATTCATTACCACCCTGGGAAAGCAAACCTGGTGGCATATGCATTAACTCGACCAGACCATGCCAGATTATCCATGATGAGGATCACAAAAGATCCAATATTTATGGATTTACAAAGGATGGATCTTGGAATTATAATGGAAAGGGAAAAATCTTATCTTTCTCAAATGAATGTTCAACCATATATACATGTGAATATTAAAGAGGCACAGAAAGAAGATGTCAAGTTAAAAAAGAAGGTGTGAAATGTTCCTGAATTCAACCTTTATTGTGATGGGATAATAAAGTTCAAGAATCGGTTTTGTGTTCCTCCCATCCCCAAATTAAAAAAGGAGCTGATGGATGAGGCTCATAGTTCTTCATTATCTATTCATCCTGGAAGCACGAAGATGTATAGGGACATGAAAGGGTACTTCTGGTGGGATGGCATGAAAAGAGATGTTGCTGAATATGTCTCTCGATGCCTGGTTTTTCAGAAAGTTAAAGCTGAGAGACAGAAGTCTAAGGGGATGTTACAACCATTACCCATACCCGAATGGTAATGGGAAAACATCACTATGAACTTTGTCACAGGACTTCCTAAACCATCCAAAGGAAATAATGCTATCTTGGTCATAGTTGATCATCTTACAAAGTCCGCACACTTCATTGAAATTAGAGAGGATTTTTCTCTGGATCACCATGCCAGGATATATGTGGTGGAAGTGGTAAGATTGCATGGAGTACCACTTTATATTATATCTGATCGGGATCCGAGATTTACCTCGATGTTCTGGAGAAGTCTTCAGCATACACTTGATACAGAGTTGAGTTTCAGCACTGCTTATCATCCTCAGACAGACAGTCAGTCTGAGAGAACAATTCAAACTCTAGAAGATATGTTGAGAGATTTCTCTATGGATTTAAAAGGTGGTTGGGATCAACACATACCTTTGGTGGAATTTTCTTATAATAATAGCTTTCACTACAGTATTCAGATGGCTCCTTATGAAGCTCTCTATGGAAAGAAATGCAGGACTCCAACTTTCTGGGATGAAGTTGGGGAAGGAAAGCTATTAGTACCTGATCTTGTTGAGAGATGGCAGAAAAGGTCTGATCTATTCAACAACACATAAGAGCAGCTCAGAGTCGACAGAAAAGTTATTCCGACAACCGAAGAAAATACCTAGAGTTTTAAGTGGGTGATAAAGTGTTCTTACGAATATCTCCCTGGAAGAGGGACATGATATTTGGAAAGAAGGGGAAGTTGAGCCCTAGATATATTGGTCCTTTCGAAATATTGGATCGTGTTGGAAAGGTAGCTTACCGGTTGGCACTTCCACCTAATCAATCTTAAGTTCATGATGTGTTCCATGTATCTCTCTTGAGAAATTACATACATGATCCTTCACATGTACTCAGCTCAGAAGTTGTACTGCTGGAGCAAGATATTTCTTATGAAGAACAACCGATAGAGATTCTGGATCATAGCGAAAAAGTCCTACGAAACAAGACCACTCGATTGGTGAAAGTTTTATGGAGGAACCATAAATTATAAGAAGCAACATGGGAGCTTGAGGATATGATTAGGGAGAGGTATCCTCATCTTTTTGTTACAAAGTGACGAATTTTGAGGGCGAAATTCATTTTAAGGGGGGTAGAATGTAACGCCGGAGACTTTTATGAGAAACATTTTGTTTTTATCAAAGGAATCATTCACTACACACAACACTAGCTTGGCTTGCTTTACACGCAACCAGGACGTTCTTCAATAGCTTGCGTCGTACGCAATACCAAGTTTCACTAAACAATGATATGCTATTAAAATATAATTAAAATTATCCGTTATGAATAGTAATAACCAAATTTGGAAATTTTAGAAATTTTATTTTTCAAAATGGACTTCATTTTATGATTCAGAATATCGAAATTAGCCTAGGGTGAAATTTTGGTATTTTTCTGAAAACATTCAATTTTTGATGAATATTGAAACCACTAAATGGTAGTTTAAAAAACTGAATTTTTCATAAAAATTAATTTTACCGCTTCTGTGAGTGGAATATCGAAAATCCGAGAGACACAGTTAATATCAAGGACTAAAATGTGTTTCAATGAGTTGAAAATAATTTTTTTGAATAGTAACTTTTTACTTTTTTTTACCACGGTTAAAAGTATATAGGGTAATTGAGGGTAAAAGTGTTATTATTATTACCCTAACACATGTCCTAATTCTGTTGGATAAGTGAAATTAGACCAAAAACAACCTTAGGAATAAAATATGACCAGTTAGGCCCACTTGGATTCGATTAGGACATTTATTATCAATTTATTTAAAGAAGGGTTAAAATAGTTTTAAATCAATGATTAATAACTACATAATTTTTAATATAGTGTTATACATAATATAAATTCGACTATAAATATTCATTAGAAATCTAAAACGATTTCCAACATAATGGTATTTTATTTGTAATTTTTAGACTTAACATAATTTAATTTTATTATGATACAATGATGATGCAGTAATTATCTTATTAATGAAATATTGACATAATTGATGTTATAAATACCCAAATAAATGTAATTTGAGACTTTTTATGAATTCCAATAATTTTCTATGTTAATATGACATGTTAATATTGATTTAATTAACTTTTGTCGAACTAATAATTTTGTTATGATTTTCACAAAAATCAATTACTAAACAATGTAAAAATTGACATAAAATAGTTTTTAAAAAAATATTATATTATTAATTGTTATTTTATTCCTAAAAATATAAGGTTCGGCCAAATTTCTTAGATAAGGTTATATATATTAATAATAAACAACTTGGGGTTCGTTTTCCTTGATATAATAAGTTTATTAACCTTATAGTGTAAGAAAACAAGAAGACACGGTAAAAGTTAAATTATCTAACTTAAAGTTAAATTTAAATGATAAGGTTAAATTTGATACCTAAACTTGTCTAAATTCTATTGGATGAGATGATTTAGACCCATACCCACCTTATCTTCGAAATATATCAATTTTGAGCTATTAAAAACCTAATTTGACTTTATAATAAAATAATATTTTTAGTTATTCCAAAGGTGCCCCTCTCCTCCCTTATAAAAGGGAACCTCCTCTCTCTCTTCCTTACACCACTTCGAGCTTTCATGCTCGTCCAACCCATGCCAATATCTCCTATCCACTTCCCTAGAAACATCCTAGAGGTCCTGTTTTTCTTCAAAGACCAATTTTAGTGCCATAAAAGGAGATCTCAAAGAGGCACTTCAAAGAAGAGGTAATTTCTGTTACCGATTCTTTCAACTTTATTTTTTCTTCCACATATTCTTCTTTAGATGTTTAATTATGAATTAATAACATCATTATCACTAATATACTGATATGTTATTATAAGTATGAAACAACCCTATTTCTCCATCTATCCATCCTACGGAAAACGAAATCACTGTGCGTGCGTACGTACGGAATACCGTCTCCACGCTGTGGTGTAATCTATTCTCCACCACCACCTTACATGGATGGGTATAATGGTGTAAATAATTACTATATAATATTATTGTAAATTTATATTGACTCTGAAATAGTACATACACACTCCAATACAAGTCCACGATCATGGGAACGATATCATCGCTCGTGCGTACTTACAGAATACCGTCTCCACGATGTGATGCGACTTGTTCTACATGATCATCATTGCATAATGATTATATAAATTAATTGAATTAATTAATATGATATATATTACACTAATAACATTCTGTAAATGAGCTATCTATATCCTAAAAAGGAAAATATGAATTTATTCAACAAAACACACATAAGAACAAAAAGTAATAAACACCAAAATAACAAGTAGTAATGAAATATTACTAATGAGAAGCTAATAATATGACCATATATGATATCATAAAAATAATTATGATTATGGAATAAGTCAATAACATTATTTAAATCATTATAAAGTAGGTTTGGACACTTACGAAGCAAATTGGACCTAAGGTAAGGGAAAATATCACAATCTCATTTTATCTGAGATTGTTTATACATTGGTATCTACTAGAGTGTATTTTATCATCCACGTCCATGTTTCCTCAATATATAAAATTGTTTTCATCCTCCTACAATTGTTTAAATCCAATTTTACCCTTCGGTGAGTTTTTAGTAAAAGATATGAAATGAATATTTTGTCATTTTTCAAACGAGATACTTTTTTACTTTTCTGAAAAAGTACGAGAAGAATGTTTTATTAACATATACGACATGAATGGAATTTAAAACATTATTTCCAAGAATCTTCCTTTAAAAGTTTTCATGTTTATTTTTAATTAACTTCTTTTAGTTTAAAATTGTATGAAATGTTAATAAAGGAAAATGTTTTTGAATTATAAAGGATATTTTCCTCAAGAATGGAGTTCAAGTGTTTTATCAAAATTATTTTCCATCTAAGATAATATAGGGTTCTGTTTCTATCCCTATTATTACATTGATTTTATTATGTTGTGATGGAATTATTTTTATGAATTCCTTTATCTTATATGAATTGTTTTATGATGTCATGTTGTTTAAGAATCCCATATTTATTACATGTGTTATGCAATGATGTATGATTTATGATTTTGTGGCACACATAAGAATGGTATCATTTTGAGATGGGTGGGACCCATATCTATCTCCAATGCATTGGGTAAAGATTCTATATCTCATGAGATAGACATGGCTGGAATGGCAGGTTAAACCGGTTCAGTGAAACAGGACTGGAACGAGGAGTGAACTTAGTTCAGAAATGGACTTTGTCCGCTAATATAGTCTTGGCAATGAGTGTTGAATACTATGAAATGATTCTCTATGATTATGTGTGTATGCCACAAAGTTTCATGTTTTATGTTATGATTATTGGGATTACATTTCACTGCTATGATTTATCCCATGTTATGAAATTATGATCTCTTTTGCAGGTTAAGATTTCCAGAAGTTATGTTCTTATGTATATGATGTGATTGATATTTCTTTTGTTTACCCTTACTGAGCATTTGAGCTCAACCTTTTGTATGTTTTCTTTCCCCAGGTCAGGAAGAAGGATATTAAGTATGATATTCCAAAAGGGACAATAGATATGATGAAATAAATGGGCGACAGTGTAGATTCTTTATGAACTAGTTGTTTATGTTTCCCAGTTTCTAAATACACTATACTTATACGGTCCTTTCCTGGTTTTGTTATATGTTGTAATAAGTGGGCTTCAATTTTGAAGTAATAACAATGTATGTAAAGTATGGGTAGTTATATTTATATTCATGGTATATCATGTAATATGGTAGTATATACACCACATAGAGTAAACCAGTCGTGAATATAGCCTATGTGTCTTAGAAATAAAAGATAGATTAGAAATCCCCTTACTCAGGTCTTCACTCCCTTCATACACATTATAACATCATGTATAATAAATATAATTTTATTATAAATCTATAATGGAACCATATTCATATGTATCGTCCCATATATTATTTTCTTATGACTTTATATTACCAATTTATTAACAATCTCATTTTAATGAAACGTTTCAGCAAATAACTACATTGTTTTTCATATATTCTTTTACTTTTTATTTCTCATCTGATTACATTGGTCATTACTTAATCATTTAAAAAATTTAAAACATTATATAAATATTATATATATTAATTATATAAGTATTTATAGTAAATAATTAAATTTAGAGATATGAAATGAAATACAACGTCCATGGAGACGGTAGGTCGTACGTAAAAGTGAATGATGTTTTTTTATTGTCGTATTCAATGAAATAAAGTAAATGATAAATATGTATATATATATTACCATTATAGTATAACTATTATTTCATATATATGAAATATTTTTATTAAACCCATCATTAATACGTTCCATTAAATCAAGAACAAATCACATAGCTTCGTGAGGCGGTAGTCCTTCATACACATGAACAACTTTATCATTTTCCAAAAATGGAAATAATGATGGAATGAAAGATATTATAATTATAGATGAATAATAGTATCATAAATATAATATATATTATATATAAATATTATGATCATTCTTATTCCTAACCATGAGTGTAATGACCCCGACCCCAGTTTCCCAGAGTTGGTGCCTTATTTCATTACATTGGTATGAATACAAGAAATTCATATCCCAAAGGACCGAATAGTTTAGTAGGATTTTAAAAAAAGATTCATACATAATATCAACATTAAAACATGAAAGGAAATAAAATATATAAATTCCTCTTAAAATGTATTTAACTCTTAGGTTATCCCTATAGTTCATTCATAATATACTTCTTCACAACCTAGAAAAATAAAACATTAGAGGGGTGAGATTAGATACTCACTGAGGGTAAGAAGTATTGTGGATGATACCATAAATATAAACATTATTCATGGTGAATAACTAAACACACATGCCTTTAAAAATAAACATAAACATAATATTGCAGGAATAAGAGATGAATAAATAATTCCATAATAAAACAGAATCATGGGTATTCTAATAGTTGAATAACCACATGAACTATCAATTACTAGCTTCATAATGATAGAATTCATAATTTAGTACACCTTAACCATGTCTTATTGTCCTTGACTAAAACAACTAGAAATGATTAAGGTCTCATCAAAACTCATATCTAAAAATGGGAATGGCCTCGGCCATGTCCATATCTATTTCTCTCATAAGACCGACCGATGCATCTAGGGGATGTAGTGGGCCCCACACATCACATAATAAGCCCAATTTATTCCTCATATGAATGGGGTTAAACATAAACAACATATACATTCATATTGAAACTAACATATGAAATGTAAATAACTTTCCTCAAACATTAAACATAATAATTTACCATTCAGAGTAATATGGTGAATGGTTTCAAGATAGAACAACCACAATAAAACTATTCATAAACCATTCAATAAAACATTGTGGATGATATCATAGGATACAAAAATCAATTATGTACACGTTTCCAAATTTATATGTTGATATAGATGAAGATACGTTTAAATGATACTATTGAAAAATCCTTGAGAAAATAATCCTTAAACATTCCAAAGTGTCGTATACCACCTTGAGACATTCAAATCATAATCCCTTGAATATTAATAAAATAAAGAGACTCTTTATATGATATAAAAAAGGGAATTATATACACCACAAGCATGTAATAATTTTATAACAATGAATATATCTCATAAAAGTTAAATTGAGATGAGAAAAATCGTTTTTTTTACTTTGGGAAGATGATTTATTTTGTAAAATCATTTGTATTTTTCATGAAATCAGATTCTAAACACGCATAACCCAAAAAATAAATGTAAAGTATATTTAAATTATATTTGAGGATTAAATAAAGTCTTATTGAGGTGAAATCATTTAAAAGAGTTTTTAATGAATCCTTAGAAATAAAACATTTTAGTGAAGTTTAAGGGGAATACTAAAGAGATTTTAAACCGCAAAGAAATGTTTTATTTAATAAAACCATAAATGAACCAAAATAAAATTTTCATGTTAAAATTATTTATCTTATAAATATGAATATGGATTAAAATATATTATATAGTGAACATCAAAATAGGTAAGAATTCAAGAAGTTCCTTGAACTGGTGTTTTATTTTAGAATAATTTTTAAATATTCTTATAAACAATGTAACTTCCCATATAATAAAGAAATATATTGATTGGTACTCATATATAAAAAATTCACACAGAATTTATGAGTTCATAAGAATAGATAATAATTTCATTTAGTTTTGTATATTATAAGAGCAACCCGTTTGAAAATGGATATTTGGGTAGAAAATACTTACAACTTTGTAATCAATTGAATCATTTGCCAAAAAAATAGTAATCATCAAATAATACATTGAATATCATAAAAATAAAGAGATTAATGATATGAATCATGAATGGGACGTATAAATACACTATACATAAATAATAGTAGTGAATACAGAACATATCATGAAAATGGAAGTGATATTATGAAACCCCTTAATAACATTTCGGCATGGTAACATGTGTTCCTGTGAGGGATTAATGAGAGGTAGAAAACCCTTAATTTATGTCTAAATGTATTTTACACTTAACCTTAATGTACTTGATAATAATATTAAATCCATTAATTGAATAATTTATAACCTTTTATACGTGTATTTGATTTATTATAATTTTATTATGTTCATTTATGGACTTTTGGATGAGTTATAAGATACAGATTTATCACTCTGAAGAATTCGTTTCATTTGTTTTCACGATCAGTATACTTGTATATGAGTATGGATGTTTACGTGGAATTGTTATAATTATCCTGAATTGAATTAATATTATATTAATTAACATATGTAATATTATATGGGTATATAATTCATTGGGTTATATGGATTGAGCATGAATATTTAGATAAAAATCTAATGATATTCATTTGGATTATTTTGGCAGTATTTTGATTAACACGAAGAAGTTTTGTCATATGAATTAATATTACCTACATATACTTGTTCTAGATCATTAAGTAGGTTATAATACATATATTATAGTCTGGTTAAACTATAAAAATGGTTTCATAACAATCCATGAAGGTTAAATTGAAGAATTAAGTTCATCATCCACGAAGGTTCATCATCCAAAAATGTTGTAAATTGGCACCCCTTGGATGATGATTTTATTTTTAAAATAGATAAGAGAGAGTAATGATATTGATGATGTATATTCAATTAACATGATATAATTAAATTATATAGATGGTACTGGTGTTATCATGATCATTTGGACAGAGGATGTGAGAAGATAATAATAAAAGAAGGAACATAAATGAAATTAAAAGAAAAAAAGAAAAGGATCTTACCTCTTGACTACTCCTCATTGAGAACCGCCATAAGGGAAGGGTTTTGGTCTTTTTGAAAGACCAAGAGCTCCTAGATGTTATTAGAAACTAATGATGATTATTTAGGAAGAACATTGAGAAGCTTCAAGTCTTAGAGGAGTGATGAGAGAGGGAGTTAGGGGTGGTTTTTATAGTGGAGGATAGGAGGGGTTTCCCATAATTATTTTATTATTTTTCCAAATAAAACCAATAGTTTTGATTAATTGGAATAAATACAGAAATCAGTTCATGTGAGTTCAAAACAATGGTCATTTAAATTATTTATGACTCAATCATGAATCTCAAATTCATTTATTTACACATACTATAAATTACTGTATTTCACTATCCACCAAAAATTCAAGTATTTCAATTAAATCCCAAAAATTCACCCCAATAATGTTTTGATGTGTAGAATTAAAAAATGAACTCCATTTTATTAAATTAATTTTATAAATATGATAAATTTAATTTTTAAATAAAATCATCATTTACTTGAAAAATACAGTTTTTAGAAATTATAACTGATTTTATAATACCCTAAATAATTAACTAATGTATTTTTAAATTATCTTAATGTAATAGGAAAAAAATATTTATTTAGGAATAAATTTTTATGTACATGAAATATATTTTGTATGAATATATTAATTTAAAATTTTAATTAAATATTTATAACTCACAAAAAAACCAAAATTTAATTTCATAAGTTCAAAATATTCACTATCATATATAAGGCACATGAATTTTATTTATACGCACATGGATGAGGTTACTATTCAGAAGGTACATATTAATTTTAATAAGGGTGCATTACTATTAATAAGGGTCAAGTTACTATTTACCAAAAAAGTAAGTTGATCCTATAAGACTCAAAATATATTACGAAGTGCTACTGTGTGTGTCAGTTTTTGAAAATTCAAAACACAGAAGTAGAAAAATCATGTTTAAATGTCATCTTTTGACTATGTCCTATAAATAAAAAGGTGTTTGTTTCACAGAAACTCAGTGTTTCATGCATTCTATATTATTTATATTTATGAATCCTTGGGGGGTTACATTATTCTCCCCTTACAAAAATCTCATCCTAGAAATTTACCAGAATATTGCATCACAAAATGATTTGGGTAGTTCGTCATGATAAGCTCCACAATGTCCCACGTCACCTCTTCAATTTTATGATTTTTCCAAAGAACCTTTACTATCCAAATCATATGATTCCTCAACACCTATTCATTAGTATCTAGAATCTGGATAGTGTTTTTATTGTAATATAAGTCAGGTTCCAATTCTATACCTTTGGAAGTTAGGACATGTGTTGGATATGGCTTGTACATTCTCAATAATGAAACATGGAACACACTATGTACCTTAGAATGGAAAGGAATCATTTCAAAATGATAATCCACATATTTAATTCTATCGAAAATTTGAAAGAGACCAATATTCATGGGGTTCAGTTTCCATTTATTCCCAAGTCATATAACACCCTTCCATAGAGATACTTTCATGAAAACGTGATATCCCTCTTAAAATTCCAAATCCTTTATTATATTATCAACATATTTCTTTTTACTACATTGAGCTACTTAGATATGGGTTTGAATATTATTTACTTTCAAAATTGATTCCTCAACAAGATCAGGGCCTACTATCTTCTTTTCACCAACATCATCCCAACATGTTGGTGTAGAACATCTATTTCTGTATAATGATTCATATGGAAACTATTATTTTAGGAAAACTCCACCAAAGGTAAATATTGATCCCGCATACCTTGAAAATCAATTTCGTATGATCTCAACATGTCTCATAATTTTTTGATCATCCTTTTAGAGTTCCCATCAGTTTGAGGGTGATAATCATTACTCAAGGGAAGCTCATTATCCAATGATTTCTGAATACCTTTCTTGAATTTTGATGTAAATCATAGATCTAGATTAGATACAATTGAGAGACGTTGCCTATGATGTCATACAACTTCGTTACTATATTTGATCAAGGAAATCCAGTTGAAATTATTCCCTTATAGTGAGGAAATGTGCATATTTTGTAAGTCGATCAACAATTACCCATATTTAATTAATCCTTCTTGGAGTTTTTTGAAATACATTGATGAAATCCATGGGGATATCATCCCATTTCCATGTATGAATAGAAAGAGGATACAAGAATCCTCTAGTTGGTTTTCATTTAGCATTCACCTATTGAAAAACTAAACATGTTGATACATAATCCAAAATTTCCCTCTTCATGTTATCCCACTAGAAATGTTCCTTAAAATATCAATACATCTTAGTTCTACTAAAATGTATAGATAAATTCGAACTGTGGGAATCATCCAACAAATCCCTTTTTTCTTGGGTATAGCAGAAATAGAAATCGTCTTCCCAAACATTAAAATTGCATCTTCATATATGAATTCTTCCAACTTCCCATCATTCATAGCATTAATTTTCTTTTAAATATTCTTTTCATCAGGCTATGAACTTATAATACTTTACAATAAAGAAGGTTGGGAAACTAATTGAAAAATATAGTTATGTTTCAACTTATTTGATAATTCTCGTATTTATCTTTACTAGATCCATGAACACAAGATCCCTTTAAATCCTCATTTTTTAGAACTCCATGATCATTCACACACAATGCATCAGCTACCTTATTTCCCATTCTCAGATGATAGTGTATTGATTAATCATAATCCTTGAGTATCTCAATCCATCAATTTTTTTATCATGTTGAGTTATTTCTATGATATGAAATATTTCTAACTCTTGTGATCCGTATATATCTGACATCTTTCACCATAGAGGCAGTGTCTCCATATCTTCAGAGAAAATATTACAACTTCTAACTTAATATTATGAGTTACATAGTTCAATTCATTTGTTTTTAATTAAATTGATGCATAGGAAATAAATCTATCCTTTTTTATAAGGAAACAACCATATCCTTTCTTAGATGAATCACTATATATCTCTAATATATTATTCCCAGATGGTAGATTTAATATTGTATAATTCAATAATATCCTCTTCAATTCTTCAAAACATTCTCCACACTCTTTTTTCCAAAAAAAACCTAACCCATTTACGAGTAATCTTGGTAAACAGGTTAGCTAAACTGGTGAAGTTCTAAACAAAATGTTGATAATAACCTACTAAAACAATAAAACGATGTACCTTAGTTATGTTTGTTGGAGTAGGACATTCCTGAAAATGCATTGCCTTAACTATATCAACTAAGATTATATATTTAGAGACAATATGTTCATGAAAAGAAAATGATTTCAGGAAAAATTTACACTTGCTAAACTTCCTAAATAATTCATTTCGTCTAAGATACTTCAGAATAATTCTTAAGCGATTTTAAATATCTTTTTAGCTTTTGGAGTATACCAATATATAATCAATAAATAACAGACCAAATTCATCAAGATATTACTTGAAATATATATTCATTAGATCCATGAAAACAAAGGGTGAATTAGTTAGTCTAAAAGGAATTATTGTAAACTCTTAATGCCCATACATGGTTCGAATTTCTATCATTGGAATATTTTCCTTTCTCACACACAAATAATGATATCCAGATAAAAGGCCAGTCTTCAAAAAATATTGGGCTCTATGAAGTTGTTCAAATAAATCACCGATTTGAGGCAAGTGATACGTGTTCTTTTTTATAATATCATTGACCTATCTATAGTCAATGAACAACCTCATAGATCCATCTTTTTTATTAATAAAATGAATATGGAATCCCCATTGAGAAACACTAGGGTGAATAAATATTTTATCATTAAATTCCTCTAGTTTTATTCAATTCTACTGATTTCATAGTATCCATTCTATAAGGTGTCATTGATATAGTTCTTGAACCATGAATGAAATCAATAGAGAAATTAACTTCATGCACCGGAGGATGTCTAGGTAAATCCTCTGGAAAAACATCAATATATTCTTTCACAATAAGTACATCCTCAATTTGAAGATTTCATTCCTCACCCATAGATATCGCATTCTCATCCTCACTACTAATTTCATTTAGTAGAGAAACTGGAGGTGGATATAGGTAAGAATTAGATAAGGATGTTTTTCCCTAAAGATAATAGATTCTACATCATTCTAAAAAAAATTAAATTCCATCTTCTTGTAATAGATTTTCACATCATAATCTGAAATCCAATCCATACTTAAGATTATATCAAAGTCAATCATGGTTATTATGATAAGGTAAGAAACTAAATCAGGTTTATGTGTCATAAGGGAGATTTATTGACACATATTTCTTGTAATTATAATTCCCAAAGATTTTTAACAAACAAAACTGTTATTTAATCAAATTTTAAATATATAATTTTCTTGGAAAACTGGAAAGATTTAAAATAATGTGATGAAAAAGTATCAAGTAAATCATTGGCTATATTTGAGTAAACGATTAATGTACGTTCCACCACATCAATAGGAATTTCAACCTCATCAGTTGTGATCATATAAGCTTAGGCTTACTCCCATGGACATTTATAATGCCTATTTCCATGATGATTTGGAAAATCATTATCATAGTGTCCCATCTCCATACAATTATAGCATTGAACATTGATAGAATAGTTCATTCCCTTTCAATAACCATCATGATGGTCTTTCTTTCCACACCTCTAGCATACATCTTTTTCTTTTAAGCAGGCACTAGGGTGTTTCCTTCCATAAGTATCACATGTTGTAAAATTACCCTTTTTATTATTCCCTTTGTCCATTCTATCCTCTTCAACCATATTCTTGTCTTTTTTTCAATTAAATTCATAACAATTAGAGAATTATTTCTCTATCTTGATAGCACTTGATAGAATGTCTTCATATCATGAGAAACTTTTGGAGAGTAGTTCACTTCGGAGTAATGGGTTTAAGCCAACAAGGAATTGATCAATATTTCTCCTTAGATTATGTATATAGTCTGCAACATTTCATGCTAACCATGAAAAGTTATCTTTATACTTTTCAATATTTTCATCCTCTATTTGTCTAAGACTCATGAATTTCCTCTCTATATCTACAGGTTGTTCATGAAGACAATATTTATCTAGGGAAGCTTTTCGAAAATCCCATCATTATATTTCTTCTATTTATTCCCCCTATATTGTGTTTTTAGTTAATGACCACCACTGATCCACATATTCCAATAAAAGATAAACTTCTATGACAACCTTTTCTCTTCCATTACATCCCAAAGTAATAAATATCTTCTCAAAAGAACTTATCAATTGCTCTGTTATTAATGGTTTTATATTCACATTGAATAATGGAGGTTGTTGTCTCATAAAGTGAAATAACATTTCTCATCCACATTTTGGATCAGGATTCTCCATATGGGTAAGGTTATTGTTCATAACCTGTGTCAATTTTCCAAGTAGAGTTATAAGTTTCTCAACTCCAATATTAGCTCCAGTACCAACATCATTATATTACATTGGAGGGAAATCCCTACATGGAATATGAGTGTTAATTCATTTTTCATTTCAATCACTAAACACCATTTTTAAATAATAGCATACACTAGATCAGGTTATGAATCATCATCTATAATCTCAACTAGAAAAATATTTTATATAAATTGAAATCCTATGCATAGCTAATCTCATAATCATAAACATGGTTTTTTTGAGGAAAAACTACTTTTAAATATTTCATGGTGGATTGTAAAGAATGTGTTAATTATCCTAAGCATATCCACCTAGATCATAAAAACAAGTGTGTAGTAAGGTTCATTTTCATGTAACAGGTTACCCTAGGTCAAGACCGAAACACCATGTCAGATTGTTACTCGTATGTTCATATGTTCCAGAACCATGTCCACTTGCAGTATATAGATAGAGATGTAATTTTCTAGGAAGATCCACATAATATCTTCCATACCAAAATTCTTGTATGGTATTCTATGTTTATCCTCAATGTCTATTTTAGGGTTCGTTTCCTTAATCTAAATCTTCTAAATCAATTTTCTAATTTTTCTACAAAACTTCCTTTGATACCAACTGTACTGAACCTATCCCTAGTTTCCTAGAGACGATTCCTAATTTCATTACATTGGTATGAATATCATAAATTAGTATCCTGAAGGACCGAAGATTTTAGTACATTTTGAAATCCATATTCATATATAATTTCAACATTACAACTTTATAAGAAATACAATATTGAAATTCATATGAAAATATCCATAACTAAAAGGTTATCACTGCAATCCATTCATAATATACTTCTTCACATCCTTGAAAAATATAACATAATAAAGGGGTGATCTCAAATTCATAGTAAGGGTAAGAAATATAGTATAAGATATCATAAATATAAATAATAGGCATGGTTAATAACTAAAAACACATGCCTTTAAAAATAATCTCAAACATGATATGGTAGGAATAAGAGCTGAATAAATAATGCCATAATAAAACATTAGAATGGCTATTCTACTTGTTGAATGACCACATGAACAATAAATTACTAGATTCCTAATTATGTAATACATAGTGTGGTACATATGAACCATATCATTAGTACCTCTGTGAAGACAACTAAAAATGATTAAGGCATCGACCAAAATCGTATTTCAAAATGGATAAGGCCTCTGCTCAATCCATATCTATTTGTCTCATGAGACCTATCGGTACATCGATTGGGTGTATAATTCCCCATCCATCACATATTATGTCCAATTTATTCCTCATATTAATGTGTTTAAACATAAACAGCAAATACATTCATATTGAGACTAATGTATGAAATGTAAATTACATTACCCAAATAATAACTATTCAGTATAATATGGTGAATGGTATCAATATATAACATCCACAGTAAAACTAATTTTAAACCATTCAAAAAAATATGGAAGATGATATCATAAAATATTAGTCCCAATTAAACATAATAATAATAAAATATTTTTTGAATGAATAAAGTTACTCTTATAAAAATCAACAAGTAATTCATTAGGGAAATAATTTTCAACTTTGAAAAGAAGAGTTATTTCGAAAAATATATTAATAAAACTAGAAGTGAAATAAGATAGTTTTTTATAACAAATTGAGTTATTTAAAAAAATAATGGTGTCTTAAAACACATTATTGAGCATATTTTAAAATAGCTAAGATTTCAAAAAGTTCCTTTGAAACTGTCTTGTTTATCAAGAATAATTTTTGAAAGATACTTTTAAAACATGTAACTCCCCATAAAATAAATAAGAATTATGATCGGAACACATATAAAGAAAATTAAAATAGAATTTATAATGATTACATAAAAATGAATAATAATTTCATTGATGTAAGTGGAGAATAAGAGTAACCCGAATGAAAATGGAGGTTCAAGTAGAAAACCCTTACCTTAGGTATGAATGTGGTCTACACTTGAACTTAACATCATAGATAATAAAATTAAATTAATAAATTAAATAATTAATAACCTTTTATAAATTTATTTTATTTATTATAATTTTATTATGTTTATATATGTTATTTTGGATGAGTTATAAGATACAAATTTAATGCTAGAGAGCCTTCGTTTCCTTTGTTTTCACGATATGTATACTTATCTATAAGTATGGATGTTTATGTGGAATGGGTATAATTATATTGAATTAAATTTATATGATATTAATAAACATGAATAATATTAAATGGTCATATAATTTATTTGGATATATGTTATGAGAATGAATCTTTAGATAAAACATTAGTGATATTTATTTGGATTATTTTGGTGGTATTTCGATTATCAGGAAGTAGTTTTGTCATATTAATTAATATTACATATATATAATGGGTTTATAACATTAAGTAGGATATAATGAATTTATTATATTCTTGTTCAACCATAAAAATGGATTCATGATCAACCTTGAAGTAAAAAATTTAACAATGAAGGTTCGGCCTCTATGAAGGTTGTAAATTGGAACTTCCGATATGATGATTTTTGTTTTTAATATATATATATATATATATGAGAGAGTAAGTATATTGATTATGTATCCTTCATTAAAATTATATATTTATATTATATAGATGTTACTCTAGATAACATGATCATTTGGATAGAGTATATGATTATATAATAATAAAATATAAACTTAAAAGAAATTAAAAAGAAAAATGGAAAAGGATTTTACCTCTTGAGTACTCCTCCTTGAGAACCTCCTAAAGGGAATGAGTTTTATAATTTTGGAAATAACAATAGATACTAGATTATGGTAATGTCTATGGAATATTATTTGGTCAAAATATTGATAAGCTTCATGTATTAGAGGAGTGAGGAGAAGAGGGAGTGAGGTGTGGTTTTTATAGTGGAAGAGAGGAGGGTTTTCCCATCTTTATTTTAATATTTTGTCCAATTCAACCAATAGTGTTGATTAATATGAATAAATACATAAATAAGTGAATTTACTTTCGAACCAATGGTCATATACATCATCCATGACTCAATCATGATGAAAAAATCATTTATGTACATATACCATAAATTACTGTATTTCCCTATTCACAAAAAATTCAAGTATTTCATAAAAATCCCAAAAATTCATCCCAACAATTTTTAAACGTGTAGATTTAAAAAAAATGGAATCTATTTTATCAAAATAGTTTTCTAAATATTAGGAATTTAATTTTTAAATAAAATCGTCATTTAATTGAAAAATAATGTTTTTAAAAATTAAAACTGAATTTAAAATACACTAAAATATTAACTAAGGTCTTATTAAATTATCCTAAAATAATAGTGTAACAAAATATTTTTTTAGGAATACATTTTATGAAAATGAATTTTTTTTAAATCACTTTATTAATATAAAATATTTATCAAATATTTATTACTCACAGAAAAACCAACACTTAATTATTAATAATCAAAATATTCACTTTCATTTATAAGGTACCAAAATTTTATTTTTACTTACCTGGGTAATGTTACTATTTAAAAGGGTCATATTACTATTCATAAGGGTGCATTACTATACACAGTTAAAGTTACTATTCACCAAAAAATTTAGTTGATCCTATCAGACTCAAAATATCTTACTGAATACAACAATGTATGTTAGTTTTTCAAAATTTAAAACACAGAAGCATAAAAATATTGTTTCACAACTTGGTTATGACTATCTCCTATAAATAAAAAATTTATTCCTTTTTAGAAACTTAGTGTTTCATTCATTCTATGTTAAATTTAATTTTTAATCCATGGTATGTTACAATGAGAGGTGGTAATTGAAACACAAACGACATCGGATCGTGAGGTGGAAGTCAACCATACACACGAACGATGGATTCATAACAAATTTTATGGAAGTGTGTGTTTTTTATGTTGTAAAATTAACATTAAATTTTTTTTATATTTAAGATACATATGTTATTATATAATCATGATATAATAATAATTTAATTATTTTGATGAAGATATAAAAACACTTGTTCGAAGATTGTAACCACTTAGTTAGCTTTCTGCCTTGGGTTTTTTGTAATGCCATCAATAGGTAAATATGTTTCCAAAAGTAAAGATTTAGAATGATTTGAGGGGAGTTATTAAATTTTTTGGGAAGATATTGTTATATCCATGTGTCTTGAGTTGTGTGAATAAGTGGCGAGAGTGAGTGACCTTTTATAGTTGAGGAGTGGGATTATTATAAATACTCAAAAGTATTCACTATTGGGAGTCCGATATTACCTCAGTTTGTTCCAAATATTATAATTAAAGGTTTAGATGTAATATATGGTACATCTAAACATCCACCATAAATGTATACACATTTTTAAATATTTAGTTCTATAACTCTTAATTTTTCTTATTGTAAAAATGTTTTTCATTATGGTAATTGTTTTCTAACCTAAGTAATCTATTCATTAATAAATAAGATAAAATGATAATTGTTTGATAATTGTGACTCAATAATTCAATATATAATATCAAATTTGTAAATTATAAATCCAATATGTGTTTGAAATTAAAATTATTACAAGGGCATGTAACGCGCAAAAACACTACTATAATTGTAGTTGTGCTATCCAAGTTTTTTCTATTTAACAGTTAGTACAGTCAATTTTATAGAAAACTTTATCCATTAATGGACCATAGTTGACATTATTTAATATTTAAAAACAACATGACATAATATATGATTTTTTGTATCTTAAAATAAATTAATAATATACCATTTATTATAAAATGATAGTACTATCAATTTTGACATTATTTATTTAATTTAAATTAATGAAATATCAATAAAATAATAGAATTACAATTTAATATGTTCAAACATATCTAAAATTTTATATTAACCTTCAAAAATAATCTAACACAAAAATTTATTTAAATGAATTCACTTTTATGGATTTTAGTACCATTTTATTTATTTAGTTATTAGCTAAATAATTCCTATGTTGGTGTTTGTTAAGAATTTAATGAAATTATATCATCTCTAAAAAAATAAAATAAATTATCATGATAGAAAACTAATTTTCCTTCCAAAATATTATTTATAACTGAACTTGTGTAGTTTTTTACCTATTTCAATTCTTTATATAATTCAATAGGATAAAAGTTATATTTTATGACATTTTTGTTACTTATCACATTCTATGGGTCAGTTTCAAGAAAAATTATCCCTAAAACCCAAAAAATTAGATAAAAAATATAAATTGGTATAAATATGTCTAGAAAATGGGGTTTGGACCATTATTGGGTCATTGTTACACCTTATATTCTATGTTTAACATCTAAGTAAACATGTTTTTCCTTAAGAATTATTATTAATGTTAACATTTTTCACTAATAAATTAGTAAAAAATATATGTTTTTCTTATTAGAAAATATAAATTATTCTTATTCCAAATATCAAATCATTTTTAACAAATTCAAATCAAATAATTGGATGAGATTCATTTAAAATTAATCTCACATACATGATGATAAAGTGTCATTTTAATGTTAAAATATTATAAATTCTTATAATGTGTTTATATAAAAATTCAATTTGAAAATGTGTCCAGGACTGAAATTGGATTAATAGATTTAAATTTTAACTATTTGTAATATCAAAATAGTTAATAACTTAGTAAATAATTATTAATTGTCGAAACCAAAAGGCAGTTTTCAATTAAAATTTTGTATATTTCACTATTAATCTAAAATGAAACCTCTATGAAAAATACCAAAAAAATCAAACTAATATATTTTTAAATTATGCCTTAAAATTTTATTATAATTTTTTAAAATAAATTTTCTAAAATGTTTAATATTTAATTACAAATTTGTTTCACTAATAATGATTATCCCATCTTTAGAAAGGGTATTTCTTTTCAGAAAACATTTCCTTTTATTTTAAATGATTATTAATTTATTTTAAAAAAAATATATAATTAATAAAAACCTGAAAAATATATATTTTAATAATTTATTTAATAAAACTAATTCATTCCATTCTAATGGCTATGTGATAACTATTATATTGAATAATAATTTTCATAGTATACTGTAGTTTGGTAAAATAATATATTGTGTGTAACCCAAGCCTATCATAGTTTTTCATATTCCACAAGATAAATTCAATTTCTCATGTAGTTAATGATTAACGTGGTGTTTCATATAAACAGACTATAACTTTTTGTATAATTCAATCTAGGAAATCAAATAATTTTAATTTATTCATCAAAATTAATTCATACAACTTAGGGTGTGAGACTTATGTCATGAGATTGAGACTCAATATCATGTTGATAATTAATAGGAGCACTAATTTTGGTATTTAACATAGTATTGTCACTGTAACTCTATTATTTATTATAGTGTTCCATTCATGATTTATGTATATATTGTTCATTTTCTCAAATATTTATGAATAATCTTTGGGTTTCTGGTTTACGAGATCATCATGGGGACTATGTAAGTTCAAGAAAAATGTAATGGGATTGAATTAAGGCTTCTTAGAGCCTATTTTGAATTTTTTAAATGGTTTTGGATTTTTTGGGTTCCCTATGGTCATAAACCATAGTGGTGAAATAATTAGGTTTTCTAAAAATACCCCAAAGTAGTAGTGGAAATGAAGTGAATTTTTACTGTCATTGATTAACCCTTTTTGAGGTTATATTGTGGAATGTGAGTTTTTAAGAACATGGGTTGTGGTTCTAATAACTTTATGGTCTTGGTATTTTTTCATAAACAATATTCGGTATTTCTTATAGACATTACAAGACCTTTTATAATGGTAAAGGTATATTTATTTGATTTATTAGACTTCATATCTCTCCCCATATATTAAATATGTTTAACCTAGTGAAGGTAATGTTAGTTAACTGTGTATTTTTTTGGTTTGGGATGGAAATTGAATATAATTTTGATTATGGAGTGAATACTACAATGGATTAGCTATATTATATATGGATAGTCCCTTAACAAATAGTGATGTATTAGTTATTTTATGATATTTTTATTCTCATATGGAATGATGTGTACCTGAAAGTACATGAGTAATTATTTGAGATATAATCCAAGATTTATAATAGAGTATTAAATATATTAGTTTTAATACATTTTTAGAGTTTGGGAATGTGTGGGAAATGTTCCCTCAATTTAATGTTCCATAAGTTGATTTTATGGAATTTTTTACATGAATAATAATTGAGGGATGTTTTATGAATATTTATGAGAAATAATAAATCATAATGTTATTATATAATGCTTATATAGAATTTTTTTGATTTTAATATGATGAATAGTTTGTTTTTGGATGGAAAAAAGTTAATTGGGATCATCATGAGTATTGTTGAGCATCATGTCATTCTTTAGATGGTTGAGTATAGGGATATTTAATAGTTCCTATTACGATGGGATATTTATTAGATATCATATAGTAAATTTTTAGGTATAAATTAGTGTGTGTAAATGTTATATGACATGTGAATTTATACAAGGATTTTTGTCTGTATCATGATTTTTTTATAAAAATTATGATGATGAGGTTATAGCTGAGTGACCTAGGGGTTGTGGTGTAGAGTCTGACTTCCTAAATACTTAGTATTCATGATATTTGGGAGGATCATTCTAACATCCCATGTAAATAAAGAATATTACCTTTTAATATTTATTAGTATTTGTGAATAAAATATTAATATTACTTTAAAGGGAACGATATGCTTGATGGCGTACCCAATATGCAACAATGAGTTTCTTTGAATTCTTACATTGCACTCTAATAATAAAATAATATTATTTTAAATTGTAGTTAATGCCTAGCCATTGTAATGGCGGGAATGAACAGAACTAACTACAAAATTATTATAAATGTTTTTAAAATATTTTCATTTTTATCTAATAAATGTTAGAGTCTTAAAATGCGAATAAATCCAAATTTAAGCGTAAATATTCGAATATTTTTTGAAAGGTCGATTAACCACCTTTTGATGGCAAACCCATTTTAAATCCACTTTTTGACAATTTTATATGTTATATTGGACCATATAATATCCTTCTTTAGAATCTGGACATCAATATTTACTTTGTGTAAATTTTTTTATTTTTCCAATAAAGATCATTTTTAGTGAAAATTTTGTATTTTAATTCAAAACCTCCTTTTAATTTAATTTATTTATATGGATATTTTATCATCTAAATTAGGTTTAAATTGCAGTTAGAATATATTTTTACCATTTAATCCAATGGTGGTCACTGGAATTAATTTCAAATTGAAATTGGACTTAAACTAGTGTCAATCTTTTAATATATTTTGTTTCTTAAAAACACGCTATTTGTTTTGAAAATGGGAATTAATTATTAAATTGATTAATGAAACTTATATATTTTGAATTTTTTAAAATAGGCATCATTTTTGAATTCAGAACATCAAATATATCTTAAGGTTAATTTTTGGTATTTTTCTGAAAAACATCAATTTTTGATGAAAAGTGAAACCACTAAGTGGTAGTTAAAAAACTAATTATTCGTTTAAATGAAATTTTACAACCTCTGTGATTTGAATTTAAAAAATCTGACATACATTGTTGTCATTAGTATGCAAAATTTGGTTCAATGGGATGAAAATATTTTTTTGGGTGAATAGTAACTTTTAAGTTTTATTAATCGCGATTAACTGTAATTAGTGTAATTTAAGGTAATGATAATTTTATAATAATATGAAATGACCTTGACACATGTCCTAAACTTATTGGATGAGTCATGTCTGACCATGAAAATCCATGGGTCAACATTGGGACCCCATGGAGCCATTTGGGTAAGAAAATGACATTAATAACTTTTTATTTAATGTTAAAATAAAAATGTCACAAACATGTATTGTTTTACTAAAACAATTTTTTCATGGGGTTATACAAGTCATATTTTAAACTATAAATATTCATTGGAAGTATAATAAGATTTCCTACATCATAGTATTTTTTTTATAATTTTTAGACCTTATATAAAATAATTTATTTATGACACCATGATGATTCAGTGATTACCTCATTAATGAACGATTTAAAAAAAGAGAAGATAAGGTAAAATCTATGACTTACACTTGTCAAAAACATAATGGATGGGTCTATTTCGAACCCTTATCACCTTATCCTAGAAACAGATTATTGTGGGACCTTTAATATCCGAAAATCATTTTATAATAATGTATCTTTTCATGACTTTCCAAGAGTGCCCCTCCTCCCTCTTATAAAAGGCCCCCACCTCTACCTCTTTACCCACACCTCTCAAGCCCTTGGCCCGCCCAAAATCTACTCATTTTGTCTCTCCACATCCCTAAATTACTCCTAGAAGCCTCAATTTGGGTATAAGGCTTTCCAAGGAATCCTTTGACCTCAAATCAAAAAGAGTTATCCGATTTGAAGGTAAGGTCTTCTCTTATGTTCTTTTGTTTATTTTTCTTCTCCAAACCCCTAATATTTTTTTATTCATTTTTTTGTAACAAAACCATTATATTAAATATACTAGGATGATGTTATGAGGATTATTAGAGCTATACTCATACACGCCTCCATTTAATGGTTAAAGAACATAATGTTTCTATGGGTGACGAATTACTGCCTCACGAAACAATGATTGTTCAATCTTATTTTAACACCTCTCATGGTGGCCATTAAGTTGTCACTGTATTTATATATGATTTAGAAATTATTTTCATGTATTCCTTATGATTCTGTAATTTTCATTCATGTCATACCTTTACGGATTCCATAATGGGTAAACGCGATAATTTCCTTTTAGGAAGTGCGGACTACCACCCCCTCAAAGTGATTTAAATCGTTAATACCATATGTGGGATGTATAAAGGATGGAGTTAATGATGTTATATGTCATATTATACATTAATTATAATATACCTATGTATCATTATTATTTTTCATTCCATTAAATTAATAATTTGAAATGAAAGCAGCGTTCATGCGTACGTACGACTTACCGTCTCCATGAACGGTACATTTCATTTCTTATCTTCAAATGTTTTTTACTATTAAAAGTACATATATATTGGATATATATGTCATATATTACATCTAAATTATGGATTTAATTCTGTAATTATAATAAATATATCTCTATCATTTAGTTTTAATTCCATTAAAATGACAACGAAATGAAAGTAGCGTTCATGCGTACGTACGACCTACCGTCTCCATTAATGGTGCATTTCATTTTTTTATATGCAAATGTTATGGAATAGTATAAAATGAATATATACTAAATATATATGATATTTAAATAATTAATACTATTCTGGAGATGATGTACCTATAACTACATGGAAAATTCCTTTCCAACAAGTTCAATTTTGACTCATATACCGAACATCGACAAAAACATCTGATATGAACTCACACTATTAACCAATTATTATAACATTATAATATGTGATATGAACTGAATAATAATATTTAAAGGAGGTCCTTAAGAAATTATAAATTTACCAAATATTATTATTCAGGAAAATAAAGTAATGAACAAGACAAGTCGGACTTGAGGTAAGGGATCCTACCTCTCTCTTTCTTTTTAAGTACTCTCTTTAATGTCATATCTTTTAAGATCATATTTCACATGTTTGGGGATGTTATTTTATATTCCTAATTCAGTAATTTTTATGTTCATATTATGATAGACCCTATTTGATCTCATAAATCAATTTTTGGATGTTTTATGTGGCGTCGTTAGGCTGCTGAGTTTTCGTAAGGGATCCTACCTCTCTCTTTCTTTTTAAGTACTATCTTTTATGTCATTTCTTTTAAGCTCATATTTCTTATGTTTTGGGGTGTTCTTTTATATTCCACATTCTGTGCTTTTTATCTTCATATTTTTAGAGACCCTATTTGATCTCGCAAATCCATTTTTGAAAGTTTTATTTGGCTCCGTTAGGCTGCCGAGTTTTCGTAAGAGATTTTTCATCTCAGTTTTATTCCCGTGATATTTATGCCACATTTCCCACCATTTCCTTTGATTGGTATATGTACTTCCCATTATTATACTCGTTGTTTAATATACTTTCGTTTATGAGTATTTACATCAATGTTTTATAGTCCTTCTTTTATAGGGTGTACATTTCGAAAGTTACCCATGTCGGTAAGGGAACCTTTCACCCTCCTCTTTTTAAAAAGACTTATTTATGTTATGTCTTTTAATATACATAATATTATGTTATCACATGTTCTTCTATATCCTTATTGATGTAAATTTCATTTCCAAGTGATGAGATACCATTTTCTCTATCATCAACTCATTTCTGAATTTTAAAGTGACGTCGTTAGGTTGTCGAATTCTTGCAAGGGAACTTCTTAAATCAATTTCAATCCTTTGGGTTAAACATGTACTCCTTGAATATGTCATGCTATGAATATGTGTGAATAAATCTGATTAGTTTACACATAATATCCCCTTATATTGGGTGTATTTATATTTGTCACACATAAATTAAGTAAATGATTTATCCTTAATCTAAGGATACTGTCTTTGTAAGGGACTTCGTCTCAATCTCCTTTCATTGAGGCATATTTTGTTCTAATACAAGACTTTATTTTATATACTGTATAAAACACCTTTTACTTTTCATTTCATTCAATGGGAATATTTTTCTACTAATCGTTTCACAAAACAAAAAAAAGGAATTTTTATTTTAACATACACGATGACAACGACCTTTTCCGCCACCGCGAGTATTATTTTGTCTTTGGCTTCCTTAACAAGTCGTAATTTTTTTTAATTACCATATAACCTTTTATGTATTTTGGTATTGAAAATAGTTTTGATAATGGATTTTTTATGTCAATATATTTAAGTGATATATTGTAATTTAAATATGTAAAGGTTTTCGTTCCTTTATAATTGTTTTATGTGTAATGATTTTATAATGGTAAGTGGACATTTAACGGGTGGTTACATGGTAAAAAATATGATTGGTGGTGCCTTGAATACTAGGAAGATTGGTTACGTTGTAACCTCCAATTCATTGGGTATGGAAGTCAGCCGTATGGCTATTCCATTTAGTGATATGTGTGGAAGTCGACCGTATGGTTATTCCATTTAAAAATGTTTATGTCCCACGTTACCTTTATATGTTATGTTTTCTTTATATGGATTTATGGTAATATTTTGGTTACAAAGGATATGTAGTGATCTCTTATTCAGTGAAAAGTATTTACTACTTCATAAAGGCAAAAATAATTACTTTGATAAAGTATTCATGGATTACTTGTTGTTTTTAAAAACTAAAAGTTTTCCTTCTTTGTGTATCCTTTACTGGGCTTTTTATACTCATCCCACGTTTTTGAAATGTTTTCCATCATACTTAAAGATAAATAGGGTCAAGGATGGGATCGAGGAAATACATGCTATCTAAACCATGGAACGAGACATGTTTCTTTTTAGCAGTTTTTTTTATGGAAACATAGGAGAAGTGTCTACTTCGTAATATTTTGAGATGTTATAGTTATGACCTAATTCTCTAAATCTCTAAACCTGAAAAGATCCTCAATTTGAATTATTCATTTAATTCAAGTATATGTAATGTTTTAACGCTGGGGCATTATAGTTGGTATCAGAGGTCGGTTTAGATAACTTCAGAGGTTAGGGTATTCTTTAAGCATAAGTGACATTACCAAAATCATTAGTATTTCAGAAAGAGTCATAGTTTTAGATAAAGTGAATGAGTTTAAGATAACATGAATAATTATATCATAGTATTATATGATTATTCTAATGATATACTCACAATGACATTTCTGGTTTTATTAAATGGAAGGATCTAGCAGGAACCAATGTGACAATGGGTATGATGGAAACTTTGGTGGTTCTCTGATTAAGAGACTAGATGAAATGGGGGATTCAATGAGGAATCTCATGGTTATTCTAAACCAACTATCAGGAGTCATGATCAACCACTCTAACCTTGGCGAGTTATCTAATGCATCATGTATTAGAGAACCAACTCAATGTGGAAGTTCAGGTAATAATTATAAAGGATACCATTAGGGTTTATAATATCCTTACATTTGAGGTAATTATGGGTTACTATATGTTATGATGGATAATGAAAGGCATGAGATAAACTTGAGGTTAAATTATGTTATGGTTATTTTTTATTATTTTATCTCTTTTTGTGGAATGTTTTAAGAATTATGTAGTTTTAGAAAAAGGACAACACGTAGACCGTGTGACAAACTGTCACGTCAGACAAAGCTGCAGGAATTGAACCCACAACCGATGTGCGACTGGTATTTATTTCCCACCACTGGACTACATGAAGTACCTGGATAGTATGACAAATTCTTTTTAGTTATATAATTTTATGAATCAAGAATAAGTTTATTTTGGGTTATCTTGGAAAATATTGACCTATCAAGTAGGAAATATGATTAGGTTAATTACTTTTCAATATGAGACTTTAAGATCAACTGAAGTTACTTAGAGATAAATGTTAATTTTTACCTTAGAAGACTATGTGATTAAATCCTTCAAATATTTGGGTTTCAATCATTGTTTTGTTTACTTTGAATAATTTTATGGAAAAATTGTTTATTGAATGGTCTGTGTTGAACTTTGGGTTTTGTTGGAAAAATTTTGGCGATTAAGAATATAATTTCTTTTTATAAAGGATTATTCTTTTGTGGATTATCTGATCTTGTTCTAACAATTTTGGTTTTGGTTAAGGTCTAAAGACATGGGAAATATATAGTTCACTTTTGTGGATTAGGTGATTTTCTAGAAGTTGATTATAGCGCTCTTAATGTGAACAAGTCATCCTAAATACTCGTCTTTTGGAGGAAAAAAAATGAGTTTGTGTAAGAAATATAGTAAGAGATGAAAGTCTAAATGATAAGAAAGTATATTTCCTTGTGATTTAGTTAAGATCATAAATAAATTCCTTAATGAAAAGTTACTTAAAACTAAAATGTTTTCTGTTAACTTTTCCTACTAGGGAATCAAATACCGTTTAACCCATCACAAGTTTGTGATTTTCTTGTGGTTAACTTTCTCCAAATCATGTTTTCCATCACTCTCCATCAGAACATGACCCTTTTTTTCTCTTCCTTGTCCATGTTTTCCGACATTGAATCCTAGTATGGGTTAACTCGGGTGACCTTTGTACTTCTCTTTCTTTATTTTAATGTGATATTATTATTGACTCTTATTCTGATGTGTGATTTTCAATGAAGTTTCCTAGCCCAATTTCAAAATTGTGAGGATGCAATTCCCAAAAGGGGGGAACGATGTAACATCACAGGTAAAGAAAGAATATTAATTTATAATATTTATTAATATTTTTCAATAAAATATTAATATTACTTTAAAGGGAATGCTATGCTCGGTTGCGTACCCAATACGCAACAACGAGTTTCTCTGAAATATTATGTTGCACTCTAATAATAAAATAATATTAATTTAAATGGTAGTTAATGCCTAGCCGTTGTAATGTAAGGAATGAACATAACTAACTACAAAATTATTATATATGTTTGTAAAATATTTTCACTTTTATCCAATAAATTTTAGAGGCTTAAAATGCGAATGAATCCAATTTTAAGCGTAAATATTCGAATATTCATTAAAAGGATGATCAACCGCCTTTTGATGGTGAACCCTTTTTATATCCACTTTTTTACAATTTTATATGTTATATTGGACCAAATAAAATCCTTCTTTAGAATCTGGATATCAAAATTTACTTTGTTTAAATTTTTGTTATTTTTCCAAAAAAATCTCATTTTTAGTGAAAAAGTTGTATTTTAATTCAAAACCTCATTTTAATATGATTTATATATATGGATATATTATCTTTTAAATTGGGTTTAAATTGTAGTTAAAATATATTTTTACCATTTAATCCAATGGTGGTCAGTGGAATTAATTTCACTTTGAAAATTGGACTTAAACTAGTGTCAATCTTTTGATATACTTTGTTTCTTAAAAACACGCTATTTGTTTTGACAATGGGAATTAATTATTAAATTTTTTAATGCAAATTATATGTTTTTAATTTGTTAAAATAGAAATAATTTTTTAATTCATAATATCAAATATAGCTTAGGGTGATTTTTTGGTATTTTTCTGAAAAACATCAATTTTTGATGAATAGTGAACCCACTAAGTGGTAGTTAAAAAACTAATTTTTTGTTTAAATGAAATTTTACCACATCTGTGATTTGAATTTCAAAAATCTTACATACATTGTTGTCATTAGGATGTAAAATGTGGGTCAATGGGATGAAAATAATTTTTGGTGAATAGTAACTTTTATGTTTTATTAATAAAGATTAAGGTTAATTAGTGTATTTTAAGGTAAAGATAATGTTATAATAATATGAAATGACCTTGACACATGTCCTACCCTTATTGGATGAGTCATGGCAGACCATTAAAATCCATGGGTCAACTTGGGGACCCCATGGAGCCACTTGGGTAAGAAAATGACATTAATAACTTTTTATTTAATGTTAAAATAAAAATGTAACAAACATGTATTAGTTTTACTAAAACAATTGTTTCATGGGGTTATAGAATTCATATTTTTGACTATAAATATTAATTGGAAAGATAATAAGATTTCCTACATAATATTAGTTCTTATATAATTTTATACATTAAATAAATTAATTTATTTATGACAGCATGATGATGCAGTTATTACCTCATTAATGAACGATTTAAATAAAATGAGAAGATGAGGTAAAATATATGACATAAACATGTCAAAAACCTATTGGATGGGTGGATTTATAACCCTTATCACCTTATCCTAGAAAATATTTAATTATGGGACCTTTAATATTTGAAAATCAATTTATAATAAAGTATCTTTTCATGACTTTCAAGAGTGCCCCTCGTCCCTCTTATAAAAGGCCCCCACCTCCACCTACTTACTCGTACCTATAAAGCCCTAAGCTCATCCAAACTATACACATTTTGTCTCTCCACATCCCTCCCTTACTCCTAGAAGCCTCACATTTGGCAGAAGTGTTTCCAAGGAAGCCTTTGAGCTCAAATCAAAAAGAGTTATCCGATTTGAAGGTAATCTATTCTCTTATGTTCTTTTGTTTATTTTTCTTCTCCAACCCCCTAAACTATTTTTATTCATTTATTTTGTAAAAACAACAGTATATTATGTATACTAGGATGCTTTTATGAGGATTATTCGTGATACACTCATACACACCTCCATCTAATGGTTAAAGAACATATTATTTCTGTGGGTGGCGAATTACTGCCTCACGAAACGATGATTTTTCAATCTTCGTTTAACACCTCTCATGGTGTCCATTAAGATGTCACTGTATTTATATATGTCATATAAATTATTTTTATTTATTCATTATTATTCTGTATATTTCATTTATTCCATACAATTATGGTTTACATAATGGGTAAACGCGATAATTTCATTTTAGGAAGTGCGGACTACCGCCCCGTCAAAGTGATTTGAATCGTTAATACCATATGTGGGATGTATAAAGGATGGATTTAATGATTTTATATGTTATAATATTCTGTAATTATAATATAACTATGTATAATTATTTTTTTCATTCCATTAATGTATTAAATTGAAATGAAAGTAGCATCCATGCGTACGTACGACTTACCGTCTCCATGAACAGTACATTTCAATTCTTATCTCCAAATGTTATGTACTATTAAAAGTACATATATATAATGGATATATATGTCATATATAACATCCAAATTATGGATAGAATTATTTAATTATAATATATATATATCTCATTTAGTGTTAATACCATTAACATGACAACGAAATGAAAGTAGCGTTCATGCGTACGCACGACCTACCGTCTCCATGAACGGTGCTTTTCATTTTTTTATCTCCAAATGTTATCGAATAGTATAAAATGAATATATAATGGATATATATGATATTTATATCATTAAAACTATTCTGGAGAGTATTTACCTATAACTACATAGAAACTTCTCTTCCAACAAGTTCAATTTTGACTCATGTACCGAACATTGACAAAATCATCTGATATGAAATCACATTATTAACCAATTATTATAACATTATAATATGTGATACGAACTGAATAATAATCTTTAAAGGAGGTCCTTATGCAGTTATAAATTGAACAATTTTTATTATTCAGGAAAACAAAGAAACGAACAAGACAAATCAGACTTGAGGTAAGGGATCCTACCTCTCTCTTTCTTTTTAAGTACTCTCTGTTATGTCATATCTTTTAAGATCATATTTATTATGTTTGGGGATGTTATTTTATATTCCTAATTATATAATTTTATGTTAATATTATGAGATACCCTATTTGATCTCATAAATCCATTTTTGGAAGTTTTATGTGGCGTCGTTAGACTGCTGAGTTTTCATAAGGGATCCTACCTCTCTCTTTCTTTTTAAGTTATCTCTTTTATGTGATTTCGTTTAAGCTCATATTTATTATGTTTGAGCATGATATTTTATATTACTTAATCTATAATTTTAATGTTCATATTATGAGAGACCCTATTTTATCTCATAAATCCATTTTTGGAAGTTTTTTGTGGTGTCGTTAGGCTGCCGAGTTTTCGTAAGGGATTTTTCATCTCCGTTTTATTTTCATGAGATTTATGCCACATTTTCCACCATTTCCTTTTAGTGGTGTATGTACTACCCATTATTCATCTCTTTTTGTAATATACTTTCTTTTATGAGTATTTACATCATTGTTTATAGTCCTTCTTTTACGGGTTGTACGTTTCGAAAGTCACCCATGTCAGAAAGGGAACCATTCACCCTTCTCTTTATAAAAAGACTTCTTTATGTTATGTATTTTAATTTACATCTTCTTATGTTGGGATATGTTCTTATATATCCTTATTGATGTAAATTTCCTGTCTAAGTGATGAGATACTATTTTCTCTCTCATCAACTCATTTATGAATTTTAATGTGACGTCGTTAGGCTGTCAAATTCTTGCAAGGGAACTTCATAACTCAATTTCAATCCGTTGTGTTAAACATGTACTCCTTGAATATGTAATTCTATGAATATTTGTGAATGACTCTTATTGTTTTACACTTAATATCCACTTATATTGGGTGTATTTATATTGATCACACATAAATTATGTAATTGATTTATCCTTAATATAAGGATACCGTCTTTGTAAGGGACTTCCTCTCAATCATTTTTCATTGAGGCATATTTGGAACTAGTACAAGACTTTCTTTTATACACTATATAAAACACCTTTTAATTTTCATTTCATTCAAAGGAAATATTTTTCTATGAATCATTTTACTAAATGATAAAAAAGAATGTTTATTTTAACGTACGTGGTGACAATGACCTTTTCCGCCGCCACAAGTATTATTTGGTCTTTGGATTCCTTAATAAGACGTAATGATATTTAAATACCACATACTCTTTTATGTATTTTGTTATTGAAAATATTTTTGATAATGGATTTGTTATTTCAATATATTTATGTGATATATTGTAATTGAAATGTGGAAACGTTTTCATTCCTTTATAATTATTTTATGTGTTATGATTTTATAATGGTACTTGAACATTTGACTGGTGGTTACATGATAGACGATATGAAAGTTGGTGCTGTGAATACTCGGATGGGTGGTTACGTTATAACCTCCAATGCATTGGGTATGGAATTATGACGTATGGCTATTCGATTCAGTGATATGTGTGGAAGTCAACCGTATGGTTATTCCATTTAAATATGTTTATGTCCCAAGTTACCTTTATATGTTATGTGTTCTTTATATGGGTTTATGGTAATCTTTTGTTAAAAAGGATAAGTAGTGGTCTTTTATTCAGTGAAGATTATTTACTACTTCATAAAGGTAAAAAGTATTACTTTGATAAAGTATTCAGGGATTACTTGTTGTTTTTAAAAACTAATAGTTTTCCTTCCTTGTGTATCCTTTACTGGGATTTTTATGCTCATCCCATGTTTTTGAAATGATTCCCACAGGACTTAAAGATGAATAGTTTCAAGGATGTGATCAAGGAAACACATGCTTTCTAAAACATGGAACTAGACATATTTCTTTGTAAGTGTTTTTATTTTATGGAAACTTAGTAGAAGTGTCTACTTTGTAATCTTTTGAGATGTAATAGTTATGACATAATTTTCTAAAACTCTAAACCGGAAAATATCCTCAATGTGAATTATTCTTTTAATTCAAGAATATGTAATGTTTTAAGGTTGGGTCCTTATAATCATGGGTAGTGTAAGATAATTATAAGGCTTAATTATATGTGATTATTTAAAAATTATGTGTTAGTTAAATTGTTTTATCTGGGGATCAATGTGTAGAGTTACACATTGACAACCATATACCCTTGCATCTGGATATCATTCTTAAAATATAACTATAAAATTTTGACTTTGAAATCAATAAATTTTATATAATTTTGACAATAAAAATCATTTAACATAAAAATCAATTAATTTATCACCTACATAACTAAGGAACTTTTTTGGTTTAGTTTCCTTGAATTAGGAAATAATATTACATAAAAGTAACCATTTCTTTAAATGGTCATTTTTTCAACTTATAATTTTTTTCTTCATATTCCGCATTATGTATTTAACATCTCCCATAAAAGTTTTCATATATAAATTCATTCAAAATATAAATCATTTTACATCAATCATCACTACCTAAGAAAATGAATCATAATAAGGCTACTCTCAAATGATCAGTTAGTCTAAATATAATCATTAAAAAATGAATGAAAATAGGTAGAATAATATGATTATAATATTTTTAAGACATAATAAAAGTACATAAACCAAAAAAGATAATTCAAAACCCTAAAAACCTATATGCTTAAATATATGACAAAAAATAATGTTTTTTCAAAATAAAGATTCATATATTTCAAAAATCATAAGGAATAAAAAAAATTTCATGATAAATGAATTCAATAGAAACCAATAGAAAAAGAATAAAATTGTTTTGGAATCATGGAACATAAATCGAGTATAACTCTAACAAACAATCTTACAAATACCCACATCATTATTGAGATATATCTAGCTCCACTATTCTTTGTTTACAATATAACCACTCTAATTTGGATTATAATGGAACCACTAATCATTGGTTTATGATGGAACCACAAATATATGGATTATATTGGAACAACATATCATTATAAACTTTTTCCAAGATCCACCACATGAATAATGTAAATAGATATTTCATTTCATTATATATCTCATTGAAAAAACCATTATTCCTTTCATAAATTAATTAGGAAATGTAATGGAACAGGTTCCATGATAATATCGTTAATACAATCATAATCTATCTAGATAAATAACTAGGATGTTGTAATTAAAACATATCCCCAAACATTAAAATATAAGTTCATGTTTTGTGCTTACTAAAGAAAATAAATACCAATAAAATATCATTCAAATCATTCCTATGTAGAATACCCTTTAAACATTAAAAAATAATATAAAACCCTAAACAATTCTAATATACTTGGAAAAAAATTTATCAAATAAAACTATGGGAATATTTAATGTAAGCATCAAAAAATATATCATTCATCACTATGGTAAATCCAATTCATTTCTTAATTATTAAAATAATGATTATATTGCAACCATTAGTGAAAAGACTATAATTCATAAAACAAAAATAAAATTCACATTAATTTTTTTCAAAAAATTCAATCATGGGTAATATGACTTTAAAGAAACATTGAATAATATTCAGAAAAAATAATGAATGTTTATTAGAAAACATTTATATAGAAGAAAATAGATTTACCACCAAAATCATGTAAAATGAGGATAAATTATCTTAAAAATTATTTGGTGAACTATTTTTTGTATCATAGATAGGAATAAGGGAAATCAAAAACTAATATTATAAAAATAACTAAACGATAATAAAAATATGATGGTTTTGTAAAAAAATGTTTATATATTTTCCTCAATATAATTTCATGTATAAACAATTTTCATTAAAACAGTATTGAAACAAAAACCCCTTACAACAATGTTAATTTTTGAATTGCAATAATCATATAATAATAACAGAAAAAAAAATTTAAACATCATGATCATGAGGATATTCATCATATATATATTCAAAGTGGTTGTATAAAAAAATTAGGATAGGTGCACATAACAAACATATGTTCCAAAGAATGAATATTTGAGATGAATAATCAATAAAAAGAACCCACCATTGAATTGATAATTAATAAATTGAATGATAATGTGTAAAAATGAAGATCCAAAAAAATTATAAATATTTCATCAATAAAGAATAGTTAATTTTATATATAATATTTGAATTATATAATCAAATATGTTGTGAAATAAACAATTGAAATAAAATTGAGTTATAAAAACCATTAATACTTTTTCGACTTTAGAAAAACTCCCTTGTATTAATTAACATAAATTATGAAAAAACATATCATTTTTTATTAGGGATTTATGATATATCATGTAAATGTGGAAACATAAACAACATTTATATTAAATTAGGTGGATAACCTTAAATCATTACACAATAAAGTGAAATTGAGACCAAATAACATACCTCAAGTCTATGTATTCTATATATATACTTTAACTAAAATATAATAAATTGATATTAATTTTATAATTTTTTAATAAAATAATAAATTCTTATTTATTTATAAAATAATCATTTATTCATTTATTTCAATGACATATTTAACTACATAAACATTTATGTTCGTGTCATGGATTTTCAGGACATTCGGTTACTAATTTCAAAATGGAACATGTGTGTTGATCATGGAAAAGGGGTAATTGTTCCATAATACAAATAATTATAATATTCAAATAAGTAATATTTTTATATAATACTTGTAATTTTAATAATAAAAATTAATGATGGTTAGGAAAAACTATAGCTTTTACCATCGTAGATACGGTATTTCATACTAAGGCATGAGTAACATTAACATTTTTCCTCAAACATCGGAGACAAAATGTAATTAATATTTTTTAATTCATAAATAATTATTATATAAGTATTTTTTATATATAATTAAATACACTTATATATACCATCCATTTTAGGGTTTTTAAGGGATGATTCACATCGATTTGTGGAAGTGGTTATGAAGACATACGACTGAATGCCATTATTCTTCTTCTACTAATTTAATAGTAAATAAATATGATATATTACTTAAGAAATAATTATTATTTTATTAATATCTTATATATACATTATATCCATCATTATAACCATCCAAGAGGGTTAGTGATGGAAAATATTTAACAGTGGTTCCCGAGGCAGCAGCCTTCCAAACACACGAATGATGGATTAATTTCCCATTTGATATATCAAGTAGATGGGTGGTTGTTATTAAATTAAAAAATTACATATCAAAAAATTGAAAACTAGAATTTTATTATTTCATCATATTTTTATAATATTTTATTTATGTAGAAGATGAAATGAAACTAAACCATTCAGTTAAAATCTCTACCACTTCTTTGAAAACCCTCATTGGATTTAATTATTAATCCAATAGTGGATAGTATTATTCCTAGAATAATTCCTTTAGAACATGGGGATGGATATTTGAAAAATAATTGGGTGTGTATTTTCTAGACCAAAAGGATCTTGAATTTTTGATAGAATATGAGAGGGGATCCCATTTAATAGTGAGGGGAGGGGAAATATTTGAATTACTTATAGTATTTAATTGATATAAATTAATATTCATGATTTAAATGGATAAAAATTTATATAATTACAATATATCATGATTATGAGGCCACATAATCCCATAAAATTCAATTTGGACACATTTTTTTATTCATTTTTCCTTATTTATTTATTTTAACCCACAATAATCCTTTTAAAAATTATAATTATATCAATGTTTTTTATTAATTAGTCATCATCAAAGAATATAGAAATTGAAAATTTTCCAAATAATGGACCATGGATTATATTTTAAACCATTTCTTATTTATTATCATGAATATGGTATTTTTTAGAATTTAAAATCATTTTAATAATTATTCTTTTTTGAAAATTAACATTAATGTCATTTTTGGAACTATTGAATTTAATTGACATTGAAAAACATGATAGTAAATTAATTTTAAGGAAAACCATTAAAACATCCCTATTAATTTTTTACCTATAAATTAAATAATACAATAAAAATAACATATAATAATTTCCTTTTTAATAATAAACATTTTCATTATTTTGTACCTCTTTCACAAGAATAGAGTTAGTGTTGCATAGGAATTTAATGTAATTATTTCACCAGTAATGAATTATTATAAATTCAAATAATGATAATAAATATAATATTTTCCTGATAAAAATTTACATTTATTCATTAATAATATTTACTAAAAATATTTTTCATCATAAAATAATTAATATATTATTTTGACACATCAACTCTTACGCAAGAATTAGACGTGAATTTTGATATGTAATATGTTATATAACTAAAAAATTTAAAATACACATTCATATAATTATTAATAAATAAAATTAATTTTAAATTTCATTAAATTACATATCTCTTCTCAAATATTATCATTAGGATGTCAAATTTCACTTTTCCAATGTTGTACAAGCATTACATCAACACTAAAAATTATATCTATATTTATCTTGAAATAAATACAATTTTTTATATTTTGAATTATTATTATATTATATTATTATTATATTATAAAAAAATATTAGTTAAATAATATATATATATATATATATGTGATATGTATGTCTCGATGATTACATAAAAGTTAAGGTGTTTCAAAAATACTATATTTTTTTAATATTCACCAAAAAATTATCTTCTTTAGTGAAATTTAAAAAAACTTTAATTGTATAAATTTGGTGTGATGAAGAAAAAAACTATTTATATTTAATGAAGCTAATTTACTATAATATTATGAATTTCATTTTAATATAATCATGCTAAGTTCAATGAAAAAAACTGTTTTTTAGAAATTTTTGGTTTTAGCCCAACAAAAAACATATACAAATCATAAATTAAAAAAAATGATTTCTATATAATTAATTATATTATTTATAAATAAAATATTATTATCATAATAGATTATAAAATTAAAATAATAAATTTAAATCTTAATGAAAATAAATTATATTATTACAAAAATTGGAATTTCCATTATTCACTGAATAATAAATATTTTCAAAAAAATTCAAACACGTTGCCCTATAATAATTTTGATTTCATAATTTTAAAATTGATATCATTTTGGTCAAATAATGTTCATAAATTATTCCAAAAATATTTATAATATCCAATCATAAAAAAATCATTTGAAAAAAATAATTTTTTTTGAAACATAAAATAGTTGTACTCAAAATTGATTTCATATTTCCTACAAATTAATCAATACATTATAATTTATTATGAAATATAAATATTATTCCTAATTTTATTAATTATATTAAATCCAACTAATCCAACATCCATTTTATATCTTTCCTATTGAAAAAATAATATTTTATGGGTCTGTAAACCTCTAGTTTATGTGTCATATAAGCTAACAAACATAGAATACATTTTAAATTATAAAGGTGTTACCTTATTACAACTTTAATAAACTGAATCCTATTGAAATTAACATTATCTTGGAGGTCAAGGGGTTGAAATTTGGAAATGAAATTATCGAAAACCTACACCATAAATATGGTTACTAATAATTCCTTTCGAAAAGTTCAAATGGGAAATGTAATGGTCATATAAAATAACACATAATTAGGTTTAAAAATAAGACAAAATTAAAAGATTTTAGAATATGATTATGGGGGGAGAAAATAATTTTCAAATTATGGAAACCAATATTAAATGAGGTCATGAGATAGTTAAGGACAAAAAAACATAATTCTATAATGGATTAAAAACAGAATTAATTAATCAGAAATGAAGGTAATATGGTAAATTTTATTTATATATATATTTTCCCATGATTTGTGAAAATCCATTACCAAATAGAATAAGAACATAAGAAAATATACCTACATGAAAATTTTTATTCCATCATTTATTCAATTTCAACTATAATGTAATCATTTACTCCAAACAATGAGTAATCATAATGAATTTTTCATCCCTTAAGAACTAAAATAAATTTATAATTGATTAGATAATCCAAGAAAGGAAAACTATACATTTGTACTATATATATACATTAATCATAACCAAAATGGTTTTCATAATATTAGATAATAAAAAATTGAAATAATCATCAAATGATTAAATGCACCATTAATGAAAAATTTATTAAAAACACCCAATGTTAACCAAATATCATTCCATAAATAAATTACCCCACATACCAATTTTCCCCATTAACATCAATATTGTCCTGACCTTTCTTAGAGGGGTCCATACTGCGGCTACCCTAGGACTACCTCCAATAGTCCAGGGGCTGGCGACCATCATCGAGTAGGCATATCCCATAAATGGGACGCATTAGGATAATGTACTGGTACAAAAACACAGACACATTTCCATGCCCACACAATAACCAAATGTAAAACAACTGAATGAATTCATGAATACATCTATGTTCCCACAACAGATTACAATAGTAAAGTATATAAAATAGTAGGCGTCAAAAAACAAGCCCAACCAAAACTGTAAAGAGTCTAACCTAGTCAAAGGGTGAGGAATAAGTAAAATATAAGCTCCTAGAAAAAACCTTGGTCTTTCAACCTCTAACAACACTCCACCGACTCCATATCCTCCTAGGACACCACCAAAAGCACTATCTTCAGTACAAAACATGACACATTCGGGCAAAGACTAGGTAGGTGTGAGTGTAACAATACTCAATATAAAACCCCAAAAACACTAAACATGAATCATCAAGTATAGTCAATTGAATACAAGATATATTAATCAATGTATAATATAAAATACCCAGATATACTCAGGAAAGACACCTTAGCTTCATGAGATCATAAATAACTATTATCTATATAATCCTACTCGAAAAAATGCTCATTCTAGGAGAACTCACTCCATGAGCCATGATACCATCGATAAAACATGTTGAAGAGGTTCGGGTCATTGGGCCCCAACCATGTAATCTCACTAGTATAAGGGTACCATGATACACAGATTGGGGTGCATGACCAAAACTGTTGGTGGACACCACAAACCTATTCTAGATCAACCCGCTACGTAAGGGTTCATATATCAATGATTCCACAAACACTACCAATACAACCTACTAGATGGATGATCAATTCCCTACTCATGTAGGTCATGTTGATTCTAGAAACTCCCACAACGGGTTATAGAGGATCAAAATTGAGTATCGCGGAGGGACACCACAACTCTATCTGAGACTCCTCCTCTAGAGGGGATCAAAATCCAGTTATATTGATGTAATTATTCATTGAACCCTAAACAGAAAGTACCAAGGGAACACACACAACCTATACTAGTAAAAACTAAGAAAACAAAGATCCTCAATAACACTTTAAGGGAGTACACGGTGTGTATTTATGGGTACAAAACATGTCCTGTTATCCCAATTAATGAATGTGTGAAAGAGATATATTGGTAATATAGTCTCCATATACATGGTGTGTATAAGGATATACATAGCATGTAGAGACACATGGTATCCTGCCCGTGTCTCCTAGACATGTCTATTTACTAAAGTCGTGTATGTGTACCGGTCCGTGTATGCCAAGTTGTGTCTATGTAGTAGTACATAGCGTGTCTTTGACCATGTGTTTCAACCTGTTTCTGTGTACTCTCTGAAGTACATGACATGTCAACTGGGAAAGGCCACATATAGTGTTATATAGGCCAAACGTAGTGTAATCCTTAGCTTCATCCAAACCCTAGTACCACAGCTAGGGGTCCCACACCACATTTAGATCCAGTTTAAACACTAGGTTCTGTGAGATTTCCCATAATCCTAGATCCACGCTCTGGTCATCTTCTCCATTTTTCTGGTCATCATTGCAATCATTCCTTATAGGGAAAATCAAGGGGAATACCTTTCTGATTCTCACCATCAAAATAAAGGGGAAGACTTTTCAGATCAATTAGGAGAATAGATCTATGTTCTTTTCATCAATTTATGCCAAATAACACTGATGAATGAGTAATAGAGCATCCTTCATTATATCATTCATTTCTTAAACCACTTTCACACCTCCATCATGTCTTGGTGATCCAAAATCAGTGATATTATATCATTATGCCAGGTAACAGGTGTGAAATGACAAATTGATTATGATTCATCATTCTATGAGCCAAGAGATGAACTACCATGATGAATCACAGAAATAGGGGGATAAAAAATAACAAATAATAAGAAAAAACCTCTAATGATGTTCATGTCGATCACAATTCAATTCCATGAGATTCAAAATAAAGTGATTTAAAGTAACCCTCCCAAATCACCCCATAATAAACCCATCCCACAAGTATGCATGATCCACAGATTAATTCATTGGTTGAATGATCCATGTTCATCATAAGAATGATGAACATGGAAGAATACACGTGAAACAAACATCCTACCTCTATTTGATTCGATAATTAATAAAGAATGATGCATTGTAGTCATTTTGTGCATGATCCATTTAATTCGAGGATGTGCTGACTGTAGAACAATAATCTTTCATCGTTCACATGATATGATTCTCCATATATCTATATCTAATGATTTTCTAGTGTTTCTAGGGATATGTGGCTAACCCTATGATTATGACCTAAGGATCTATTTAACGATATGTTAATATCTGTGTTAGTGAAACGAATTCAAATAATTTTATTTAATTATTTTATTCATTTTACAATCATGATAACCTTTTCACAAATAGAATGTGTTGACTAATGTTAAGTCGCTCCTAAGGTAACAATGTCATTCTGAACTCAATGGTTCCCCTAGGTTTCTTATCCAGAATCTTATTTAGGAGTTATTCCACTTTCCATGAAAACCATGAATGCATGATATTTAAAATATTTAATATATTTAATATAGTTATTCAAGGAACAACATGCCTTATAATCATAGGTCATATCAGCAACATGCCTCAAAATTAATTCATATAATATATAAAAATAATACACAAAAATTCTGAGAAATTATATTCTCCCCACCATGGGATTTATGTCCCCGAAAAGGAAAAACAAGGGTTACTCAAAAATGTGTGGGTACTAAGCACAAATCTGAGCCTCATGATCCTATGTGATCTCTTGGATATTCTCATGCTTCCACCATACATGCACCAAAGGAATAAACTGTCCATGAAGGATCTCCTCCTTCGGATCCTCAATCTCTATTTGGTACTCAGTATTGGTCGATGCATCCTCGATGTCTAGCTCATCCTAATAAATAACATGTGATGGGTCATTCACGTAGCTCCTTAGTTATGGAACATGGAAGAAATCATGTACCTAGTCTAATTGCGGAGTTATATCTAAGAGGTACTCCACCTCATGAACTCTATGTAGTATATGAAAAAAAAAATGAATCTCAGAGATAACATTCCACCGAGGCCAAATCTCCTCTATCAATATTGAGGTGAAACCATCAGAATCCAATAGTCTTCTTCCTGAAAATCAAAAGGCATTCGACATCTATCAAAATAATACATCTGATGGGTATGTGCAGTCTTCATCAAATATTGGATAATCTGCACCTTCTCTACCATATAATACACCAACATCAAGCCCATGAATGCTGACTCTCCTAGGTCTGTCTAACAAAGTGGTGACTATAGGTTCTCCCACACATAGCCTCAAATGGTTCCTTATTGATGGTGGAATGGTAGGTATTTTTTTTTCAAACTCTTCCAGTAGTAGCTGATCCTATAAGCTATAGACAGTGTCTAACATGCAAGCTCTCTGGATGTACTAAAAAAGATAAATGGTACACTAATTCTAGCCAACATTTTCAGGTGTAATGGTGTGATGAAATATATCTAATTCCCAAACACCTACTAAAATCCATTACTCAACAAGAATGTGAAGCTATCATCACTATCTAAAACAATATTTTATGGAAGTCCATGAAGTTGGACTATCTCATGCCCATAGAGGCGTTACAAGGACTCTAATTAACTTTTCTCTCGTCTATCAATGTAGTGGGCCGATATGGTGAGTAAGTATACAATCACTTAGATGTTAATGTGTCACTTGGATGTGAATGGTAATACATTCAAGAAGTACATGGATATCCCATCCCACTTCCATTCTAGAAAATCAATGGGTTGGGTTAAACCAGCTTGAACATGGTGCTCAACCTTCACTTACTAACAAGTAAGGCATCAAGAGACAAACTTTGTAACTCTTTTCTTAATTTATGGACACCAAATATAACATAATTGGTACTGGTACATCTTTTCCACAACTGGATTCACCTTCAAGTGATATTAATGAAAATATTTGAAAAAATCTTCCTAAAATGTCACTTCTACCACTGTGCTTCTTCTTAAAAGAATGACATTCTCCATACCATTAGAAAATCCATCACGATCATGTCTTGTGGATATCTGAGCGCAAAGGGTCACACAGTTAGTGTCCCAAAGTTGTGCCTCCCTAACTCATTGTAAGAGTAGATAAGTTATAACCTTAAACTAGATGTAAGGTACTCCATCTTCATCCACAATGGATAACTACCACGAGGCTAACTTCTCAGATGCCTCATTCAGAAACTTCGAACAAGATCACATATTGAGCGCATATGCTACCACGTTCCTCTTCCCAAATGTATAGAAAATCACAAATTCATAGTCTAGGCTGAACTCTATAGATCTAATATAACTTATGTTATGTTCCTTATTGGATACTATATACATTATAATCATACAGTTAGAGTATACAATAAATCATTCTCCCTTCAGGTAGTCTCGACACATATTCAATGTGAAAAAGACTGCTTCTAAATCTACGTCATGGGTCACGTAGTTTTTCTCATGTGGTCTTAAATGGCATGAACCATAAGAAATAACTATATACCTCTGTATCCAAACACAACCATGTTCTGTCCCTGATGCATTATAGAAAGCTATAGACTCGACACCCAGCTCTGATAACCTCAATATGGGAGCTCTCGTCTATATCGTCTCGGTTCCTGAAGCCACCCAGAAGTTCCCTATAGCAGGTTCGTCACATAGCCTCAAGTTCATTTACCTGAATGCCAGAGGCTTCCGACTAGTAGTGATGGCCTTGGGTGTGATAGTGGGGAAACTATGCCCTCATTGGTAGATTACACAGCGGATGTAAATAGATATACCATAGCGGAAGCAGTAATAATACCAAAATACAATAATAGTGGAATAGTGATAGAGAAACAACTGGAGAATATATATATATATATATAATGATTCATGATATATATATGTCTATGAATGTAGCCAAACAAAGAACAATGCTGATATAAAGCACTAAACCAAGTACAGAAGAAAAATAGAAGCCCACTCCTCTGCATCGCAAGCCTAAGCTTGGTCCCCTGCTCTCCAACTCCACAGCATGTCAACTACCTAAAGTAGAAGGGCACTTGCCCTTGTCTATACCTAGAAAAATAAAATCTGTTTGGGACCAAAGGCATGGCCCAAACTGGTTGTGAGACTAATCCCAGTAGACAACCACCACGAGATCTTTGCCTAACAGTCAATGTGTATATGGAAGGCAAAAGTACAGTAAGCAGTAAATATGAAGGTACTCAACAGTAATCATTCCACAGTTCAGTATCAATAAATAACTAACAAGCAGGTAAACAAAAGGTAACCCTCTAGTAATTAATCTCAGTCTAACCACTCTGGTTTTACCTAACATGATCAATTAACCCTCTAGTCAGTACACTTAGTCTAACCCCTCTAGTTCAGCTTATGCATAGACTCATAAAGGAAGCACTCACCATCAATTCCCATATAGTCTCATATCATAAATAAAGGTGCTCTAGGGAAGCTCTTACATCACATTCCCTCAGTGGCCCATGTCAAGGAACTACAGACACTCTGAGGAATCACTCAATGTCAATTCCCCTTGTGGTCTCACATTATATAATTTAAAGACACTCTAGAGAATCCTTTAACGTCCATTATTTCTATAGTCTATACACTAAGTTCTCACAACCCTGTGTAAGTCAAGAAAGTTCAGTAGTGCATAACGGATATGGTAATCCTCATGAACATCATGGCTAGAAATTCTACAGCACAACAACATACCATAACTATAGTCACACCATCCTACAATACTAGGCATGAGAAAGTAAATAGAAACCTAACAGGAAATCACGACCCAAAGGTCAAAATAGGAAAAACATGCATGGGAATAAAATCTAAAGAACAATAATTCACCCTATTCAAAAAAAATTATCTACTTAGTCATACCTGCATAGAAGAGAAACAATAGGGCTAAAACGATAAACACTCCATACCTCGTTCATGGGTATTGGGAAATGTTTCACATAAAACTCAAGAACTCTTTATGGAAAGGCAAAAAACACCTTCCTCTACATTGGGAGATCGATATACGTGAATCTCGAAGCTTGAATCTTCGTAGAACGTCTAATATCTACAAAAATGTCGAAAAATTTCAACCCACGATATCTCACGAGAGAGGATAAATCAGAAGACGATTCTCTAGGAGAAGAGGTACCTCACTGATGTGATTCCAACGCAACTAAAGATGTTCGATTCATAGGACTAATTCATTCTCAGAAGTTCTTCAAAGATCCACGGTCGTATGATGCACTTGGACGAGAGAAACGAAGAAGGGGGTGTTTCTGTCGATTATATGTTACTCCAGTGCATTTAATGAAAAAAAATAAAGTACATGGCGTGTACATTTGAAGTACATGGTGGGTAATCTCCTTTCCCATTCTCCACATAAATCATCCTCCAAGTCACTCCCACACGACCATGTGTGTGGATACTACACGGCCATCACATGGCCTCCTGCGATAAGGAAGTACACGACATGTACTTAGAAAATTTCCAATGTTTATTTTTCCCTAAAAAACAACCAGAAAAGGAAAAACATAACTTAAAAGAAGATCAATGTTCTTAAAAAATTTCCCCATTAATGAAATTTGTCCCCGAATTTCCCTAGAACGGCATAGAAAGAGAATCCCCGAACAACTCGGTCCACTGGGCTCATACATCGGCCTCCCTCTCCCAAGTCTCGTTATGTACCCGCCTGTGCTGCCATAACACTCATACCAGAGGAATAGATTGACCATGAAGAACCTCTGTACTGTGTTCGACAATCCAGATTGGATGCTCCTCAGAATATGCGTCCACTTCCAACTCAACCTCCTCTGGTTGGAAAACATGAGATGGGTCAGAAAAGTAACATCGAAGCTGAGAAATGTGGAAAATGTCATGCATAGCCTGAAACCTCTGAGGTAACTACAACTGATAGGCCACTGGACCAACTATCTCCAACACCTCAAATGGTCTAACATACCTTGGAAAAAGCTTACCATGTCTCTGAATCCTATTTTGTACCAATCTTGGTGTCACACACTGGAAAACATGATCCCCGACCTCAAACTCTAGAGGTCGTCTCCACTAATCAGCGTAAGACTTCTCACGAGACTATGCAGTAGCCATCCCCTTCCAAATCAACTCTATCTGCTCTGTGGTCTCCTGTACAAGTCTAGGTCCTAGCAAAGCTGCCTCTCCTGCCTCCAGCCAACATAAGGTTGATCGGAATGTCCTACCGTACAAAGCCTTATAAGATGTCATCTGAATAGTTTCTTGAAAACTATTATTGTAGGAAAACTCCACAAGAGGTATATGCTTCTCCCAAAAAGCTCCAAAATCCAGAATGCAGGACCATAACATGTCCTCAAGCACCTGAATCGTCAGCTCAGATTGGTCATCTGTATGGGGGTGGTATGCTGTACTCAAAAGTACCTATGTACCCAAAGCCTTCTGAAGCCCCTGCCAGAACTGAGAAGTAAAACTCGAATCTTTGTCTAAAACAATGGAGTGTGGAACTCCATGTAGAAGTACAATCTATCGAATGTACAACCGTCCCAGCTCATCAATATTGAAGGTCTCCATGATCGGAAAGAAGTGAGAGACCATCTTGAGTCTATTAATGAAAACCCAAAATGTATCATTTCCTCAAGGTGACCTCGGAAAACCGGTCACGAAGTCCATCATGATGTCATTCAACTTCCACTTAGGAATGGGTTGCTACTGAAAAAGCCCAGTTGGTCACTGATGTTCCTCCTTCACTTGCTGACATGTCGAACACCTCATGAAAAAACTAGAAACTTCTCTCTTCATACCTGTCCACCAATAATGACGGTGTAGATCACGATACATTTTAGTGACGACATGATGAAATGAAAAAACAGAGGAATGAAAATCATGCATCATCTCCATGCGTATGTCTGCAGAACCCCATACACGCCCTTGGAAATGAAAGATATCATCCTCTCCTATGTTCCATCTAGGAATAGGGTCATCTCTGGTCACACTCTCCCTTAGGGATAGGCCTTCAGAATCGGATATCTGCCTCATTCGAACTCAATCAAGATGAGTAGAGGTAATAGATATAGTAGAAAGGAAAATCTTCCCCTGTATATCATACACCTCAAAATGCATCTTAGAGAATAGGGCCATAAGATTCCACTCACTATTGGCCTCCTGAACTACCTGTATCTGAGTCCTCTTACTCAATGAATCAGCCATTGCATTGCCTTTCCCAGGCATGTAGGTAGGCTCAAAGTCAAAGGACTGTAGGTACTCATCCCACCTTCGCTGTCCCAAATTCAGATCACACTGAGTAAAGATTTACATGAGACTCTTATGGTTGGTGAAAATCACAATATTCACTCCCATAAGATAATGTCTGCAATAGCGTAAGGCATGAACAATAGCTTCCAAATCCAGATCATGTGTCGAGTAGTTCCTTTCATGTGGTCGCAACTACCAAGGCCAGTATGCAATGACTCCATCTACCTGCATAAGAATAGATCCCAGCCTGATACCTAAAGCATCACAGTAAACCGTATAGTTTTTTTCCAACTCTGGAAAGACTAGTATCAGTGCTGAATTCAACCTCCCTTTCAACTCCTGAAAGGATGACTCATAAGAATCTGACCATGAGAACTTCTCACCCTTCTTAGTCATACCTGTTTGAGGTGATGCTAAGCATGGAAAGACATTTATGAAATCCTTATAGTATCCATCTAGCCCAAGAAAACTCTGCACCTCAAAGATTTTCTTTGACTACTCCTAGGAAACTACAGCTCTCACTTTCTCTGGGTCTACTGATACTCTTTCCTCTAAGATAATATGACCCAGGAAGTTAATATGATCCATCCAAAAGTGGCACTTTGAGAGCTTACCATATAACTGACTATCCCTCAGTGTACTCAAAACAATATCAAGATGTGTGGCATGGTCTTGTCGTGTGTGAGAGTACACCAAGATATCATCCACGAAGACCACCATGAAGGAATCCAAGCATGGATGGAACACTCGGTTCATCAGCGCAATAAAAACTCTAGGCGTGTTTGTGAAACCGAATGACATCACCATGTACTCGTATAGACCATACCTTCTCTGGAAGGCTGTAAGAATTATATCAGATGGTCTAACACGCAACTGATGATAACCGAACCTCAAGTCAATCTTCAAGAAAACCCAGGCTCCTCGAAGCTGATCAAAGAGATCATCAATCCTGGGTAAGGGATATCAGTTCTTGACCGTCAAATGGTTCAACATCTGATAGTACACACAAATCCCGGGGGTATCATCTTCCTTATTTGCAAACAGGACAGCTGAACCCCAAGGAGAAGTATTGGGTCGGATGAAACCCTTTGCCTGCAACTCCTCCAACTTCTTCTTGAGCTCCTGCAACTCTGGTGTATCCATCCTATAAGGTGGGATGGACACCAGTACCACTACTGGCACAAGAACAATAGAAAATTCCACCTATTATTTCGTAGGTAAACCTGCAAATCCTTCTGGAAAGAAATCACTAAAACGAACCACCACTAGAAGAATGTATAACTGTGAATCCCCCTGATCATCCAGATACAAGATAGAAATATGGGTTATGACCCCTCCCATCAAATGATGCTCTGGACCCACTCTTCTTGAATGGACATCCCACATTCCCTTATGAAGAAACGATACACCCTCTGTTGAGGTGAAACTCACCCTACGGAGATAAAAATCGATGACTGCCTCAAATGGAACTAGCTAGTTCATTCCGAGATTGATATCATAGCTTGTCATCTCTAGGACATAGAGGTCCAATAAAAAGTGACACCCACCAACATCTAGGGGGAACTCCTTACACTGACATACACCCGCAGTTCTAGACCCCAATGGAGTGTCTAGTTTCAAGATATTAGTAGAAGAAAAGATGCAGAGCCCAAGACTCTCCACAACCAAAATAGATATAAATCTATGGTAATCCCCTTTATCGAAAATAGATGAATCTAAAACTGAGGGAACTAAGATTTTACCTCAAACTATAGAAGGCATGGATCCTGCTCCTTCTGGGTCTGCTCCACTATAAATGTCTTACATTCTCCATGACCCTTTGACCCTTCCTAACCACTCTGAGTTGATCCACTTTTTTGTCGCAGCAAGACCAGTGACTTACCCCATGGCCACAACCTCCACCTCGGATTAAACGGCCTAATGAACTCCGGTTCCCTAACTGGTGAGAAACTGGTGGTGCTGCTTTATAATGTGGAGTCATAGAAGAACCCCTATCACCAGCTGCTGGTGACAAGATCTAACAGAAGCGTTGAAGGTGACCCAACTTTCCACATGATCAGCAATCCACTAGGTGTCTCGGGCAGTGTGGCCTGGTATGCCCGCTCTTTCAACCCTGGTAGCACACCACCTAGCTACCAGAAGAAGTGTCTCACCTCCTTGAATCACTAGAAAATGACTCCATGTGGTGCTTCCTACTGTCAGTAGGAAGGATGCTAACTCCAGATGCTGAGCTTTCCTGGCTCAAAACTCTGAAATCCCTCAAATTTAACTTCGTGAATAGTTCCTAGCGGACGATAGAAGTGATTGAAGTCAACCAGAAGATGTTCACCTACTATCGAATGTTGTTACTCATAAAATCCTCGAACTTTTTTTCAATGAACAGCTGACGAAATCTATAATAGGTTTTAAGTGTTGTAGCTCGGTAAATTGAGAGGAATACTCCATAAGAGAAAGAGTTCCCTGCTCCAGAATCATAAACTCTTGCTCTCGATTGGCCCTCAAGGTCTCTAGATAGAATTAGTCATAGAAGATGTGCTATAACTCATCCCAAGCCATAACCTGTCAGTGTCCCGCCTATGAGATCACATCCCACCACCTCTTGGCAGAGTCCCGAAGCATATAGGTAGTGAGTTTGACCATCCTCTTTGGAGGCATCTCAAGATTCTCAAAGATCATAAGCATGGCTTCTAACCATGACTTCGCAGCCTAAGGTCCTCCATCCCCTGATAAAGTGGAAGGATGCTGCTGTTGGAAGACCCGCATAAAATTAGCCATCAACAAGGCATGGGGTGGCGCTCCCTAAAACATATGCATCATCCTCAGAAAGACCTCTCTGAATTGTGCATCAACACCCATGTTAGGTACAATGGCTGGTGCCAAAGCGGGCACAACTGGGGGATCTGTAGGAAGTACCTGATCACCCATGTCTAGTGTTTGATCACTGCCTGGAAACTGGCATACAACCAGAGGACATCTCGGTGGCATGAATATGCAAGGTCAAATGCGCACCTTAGATCAAGATTATCAAAGACTGAAAACAAGGAGTGTAAGAAGGGAGCATGATGAAGAAAGAATTCATATTTTACAAAACATGACTACTTGGCGTGTACATTTCATAGATGGTGTGTTCCCTTAAGTCATTTACATGGGCGTGTAATCCTGCATGAACTAGTCATGTATCACCCCAAACACACGACATGTTGTCTTAACACATAGCGTGTACTTGAATCCTCTTCCCCAGCCCAAGTCCTTCTACACAATTATGCCACACGGCTCTCCCTATACAAGATTACATGGCGTGTTCATGATAGACACAGCGTGTACTAGACTAGCTTCACCTGGCATGTGTTGTTAGTGACCCGGCCTAACACATGACTCATTCTACATTGCATGTTCGAGGAGGGAACAATGTGTACATGAAAAGGTAACAACGACCCGTGTTGCTGGTTACACGACTGGCTACACGACATACACTACATGGAGTGTTCTACACGGACACAACGTGTATGAGAAGGGATAACACTGACCTATGTTGTTCATGACACGACCATGTACCTAGGTCAGACTACACAGCTTGTTCAACTTGTACACGACATGTTCCGACCAGTCTTTCCCCATTCCGTGTGTCTGCCCACATGTCCTATGACACGGTCAGAGACTACACATCATGTATATAAATTACACAGCGTGTACTAAATAAAAACAGTTTCTTCCTGAATAGAAGAATACATGGCGTGTAGTCAAAACTAAACAGCGTGTATTCTATGTTTTTCTAGACAGTTAGCCGCAAAAGCTACTCTAGAACCTTGAAAACACTGAAAAGAACACTGAAAGTTCCAAATTCCGATCTATGAGGGCCCATACTCCCCGGGAATCAAAGTTTCGCATCTTAAACATGTTATAACAATGTCAAAATTCAACGATCCACCAGATTCTGGTCCATGAGGGCCCATAACACCTCAAGAACCAAATTTTGGCATTCATTCAATGAAAACCTTACATAAGAAATAACCAATCAATTAGAAGGTATTTTATCAAGGAATATATCACAACAACATGCATATTCCACACAACATCTATCACAACAACATGAAATATCTAATGCATCCTAAATGGCATGGAAGGAATGCATGACATGTGATTTCTTGAAAGTTCTTATATGATGCATTAGATGGAATTACCTCATATCATTAGGTTTTTACATAAATAGAACCTCAAGAACATCAAAAATAATAGCACAAATCATGTGAATCACTCAAGGTGAAATCAAATCAACTGTAATCTTGAAAAACTAGAAAATTACAATAAACAAGTTAGGTTGAATTTTCCCTGTATAGGGGTTAGATACTCCTCGGCACAACTTATTAAAAAGTACCTATTACTACCAATCTCTGGCTAAAGGATCCTAATAGTAAGTGAAGAGAAAATAATTCCTCTAATACCACATTATAATGTCCCGGTTCTGGAATCCACCTGGAGGCACCCCATACCTAGTTGGTCACATTGCCTCAAGCGAATTTCCCTGAAGTCCAGACGCTGCTAACAAGCAGTGAGGGACATGGGTGTAATAGTGGAGAAACTATGCCCTCATTGGCAGAGTACACAGTGGAAGTTAACTGATATAACATAGCAGAAGCAGTAATAATACCAAACAACAGTAACAGTGGAATACTGATAAAGAAACAACTGGAGCATATATATATATATTGATGCATGATACATATATGTCTAGGAAAGAATCCAAACAAAGCACAATGTTGAAATACAGTACTAAAACAAGTAAAAAAGAAAAATAGAAGCCAACTCCTCAGTATCGAAAACCTAATCTTGGTCCCTTGCTCTCCAACTCCACAACATGTCAACTACCTGAAGTAGAAGGGCATTTTCCCTTGTCTATAACAGCAACAATATAATCTGTTTGGGCCCAAAAGCATGGACCAAATAGGGTGTGAGACTAATCCCAGTAGGCAACCACCCCAAGATCTGAACCTAACAGTCAATGAGTGTATGGTAGGAAAAATTATATTAAGCAGTAAATAGGAAGGTACTAAATAGTAAACAATCCACAGTTCAGTATCAAGCAGTAACTAACATGTAGGTAAACAACATGTAACTCTCTGGGAAGCACTCTCAGTATAACCCCTCCGGTCCAACCTAACAAGCACATGAAACCCTCTGGGCAGTACACTCAGTCTGACCACTTTTGTTCAGCTTATGCATAGACTCTCTGAGGAAGCAATCACTGTCAATCCCCCCAATAGTCTCATATCTTAACTAAAGGTTCTCTAGCGAAGAACTTATGTCACATTCCATCTATGGCCCATGTCGAGGAACTACAGACACATTGAGGATGCACTCAACGTCAATTCCCCCTTGTAGTCTCACATCATAAAAATTAAAGACACTCTAGAGAATCCCTCAATGTCCATTATACCTATAGTCTACACACCAAGTTCTCACGGCCCCATGTAAGTCAAGAAAGTGCATCAGCATGTAACGACAAAGGTAAACCTCAAGAACTACTTGGATAGCATTTCTACAGCACAACAACATAACAGAACTACAGTCACACCATCATACAATACTAGACATGGGAAATTAAACAGTATCCTAACAGGAAACCACGACCCAAAGGCCCAGACAAGAAAAACTTGCATGGTAAAAACATCCAAAGGACAATAATTCACCGTATTCACAAATAATAACAATCTACTCAGGAAAATATGCATAGTATAGAAACAATAGTTCTGAAATTGTAAACGTACAATACCACGTTCATGGGTATTGGGCAATTATGCACATAAAACTCAAGGACTATCTATGGAAAGGCACAAAACAACTACCTCGATGTTGGGAGATCGATATACATGAACCTCGATGTTTGAATCTCCTTAGAATGTCAAAGATCTACAAGAAAATCTAATATGTTCACCCCATGATCTCTCACGAGAGACGAAATATTAAATGATGGTGCTCTAGGAGAATAGAGAACTCACCGACACGATTCCAATGCAACTGACAGTGTTCGATTTGGAGGACGGACACACAATCGAAGTTTTGTCGAAGATCTGCGATCGTACGGTGCTCCTGGATGAGACGAATGATGAATTGGGTGTTTCTGTTAATTAGACGCGACCCCGGTGCGTTTAATGAAAAAAGGAAGTACACGACGTGTACGCACCTTTTAGGTACTCAGCTTAAAGCGTTATCCAAGTCATTCCCACATGGTCGTGTGTGTGGCTACTACACATCCAGCACACAGCCTCCTACAGCAAGGAAGCACACAACATGTACTCAAAAAGTACATGGCGTGTACTTAGTATATTTCCAGAATTTTCTTTTCCTAAAAACGACCAGAAAAGGAAAAACATACCTAAAAAACAATATCATGGTTCTTAAATCTTCATCCTCAAACTCAGCACTTTGGTTTGGTGATGGGGTGGAGTTTGTCAAAGAATTTGGGATTGTGGTTTGGTTGTCGCTAGGTTTCTAGATTTGTACGAGTCAGTCTTTCTTCATGGGCCACCGAATCCCGCTCTGACCTTGGGTTCCACCGCTTCTCTCCAGGTAGGATTTGGAGCGATGGGTATACATTTTTTTGGGTTATATGATTTTCGGTAGTTGAGACGAGGATGGAAACGACAATGTCTGAATCGTCGATGGTGAATTTTAGTGTTTGTGATGTTCTGGTTTACGGCGGAAATGATGAAGTTCTCAAATGATGTTTTGAATGATGGAGAATTTATTGGGGGAATAGGTTTTGATTACACTGGTGGTGATTGGCGGCCGACGATGGTGGTGTATCAGCGCTATGTGTTCCGATCATCGGCTCCGGCGGTGATGTTCAACGGTGACAATGAAAGTGGTTTACTGGCTTTGATGGAGGAAAGTGGTGAAGTGACTGGCTGATTCAGTGCTCATAGTTCGAGGCTCCTTTGGTATGGTGGAGTCATGATGTTAGTCGATACGTGGATTGAGGAGGTCATGTGAGACGCAGTGGATCTGGTTTTTTGAATATTGAATGTTGTGAAGTTTTGGAAGGATGTATTGGTGGTATTGTATCTGCAATGTGTTTAATTTTGAAATTTGAATGTTGTATGCTATAATTTTATTATTGGGATGTGTTTTTTGTTAGAGTTTACACCTACCCATTAAAAGTTTCAAAAGAAAATACAAAAATTTTGATTGTGGGTGGCTCCCAAGTAGGCACGGCATCACCATTTTCTGGATATACTACTACTCCAGCCACTGAGATGACATGTCCTAGAAAAAAGACCTATCGAATACAAAACTAACACATCAGGATCTTACCATAAATCTTCTGGTATCAAATTGTGTCCAAGACCATTCTTATGTGTCTCATATGTTCCTCCTTAGATGAATAATACACTAGTATTTCATTGATAATTACTAACACAATCATGTATAAGAAAAGATGAATGATTTTATTTTTGATTCCCATTAACACTACTGGGGTGTTTTTCATGCCAAACAGAACCACCAAGTACTCATAGTGACTATAACAACATCTAATGGTTGTCTTTAGAATACCCCCATCCCATACTCAAAACTGGTGATAGTCTGATATGAGGTTAATCTTTGAGAACCATCTCATCCCTTTGAACTAATCAAAGAGGTCATTGATCCTCAATAGTTTGAACTTGTTTTTAAAATCACCAGGTTAAGGCACCAATAATTCTCATATAAGATCAAGATCCCATATTCCTTCTTGGAATATAAAGTAACTTCTACCCAGGTTAAAACACCGGGTCTCAAGAATCAATTCTTCTTTAAATCCTCCAACTACATCCTTAGCTCTCAAATCTCTATGGGATCCATCTGATATAATGGTATAGATATCAGTGCCATCTCAGTATGAAATTTTAGGCACAAATATACCTCTCTATGGAGAGGTAAACCTGGTACATCTTTATGGAAGACATCCTTGTACTCTGGCACCACTACAAGAACCAAAAAACTCACAATGCACTCTTCACCAAGGGCCAGGCTTGACAACTAATGATTAATCGGCTACACCCTCCTATTACAGATCTCTTCCTTCTCCATCAAGGTTCCCTTTTAACCCACAAAGTAAAACATAATTCCATCACCAGGGACACATCACATTCTCTACCAAAAATAGCCAATATATAAATTAATAATAGATAGTTATTCCATTACTATGATGATATCGTAAAGCCTCATTTCTGTAACAAATAGATCCCATAAAAACATTCTCCCCGAAGCATCAAGTCTCACTACTAGCACAAGTGCGAAATTGATAATTCATCACCCATCAGAGTCTCCAACCGCAAGGTTCAATCGAAAATATCAACCAAAATATCTATGTATTATATCATAGAAGTGGAAAGGACAGAATGGATAACACCTATGTCTTTAAATACTGCATATAATGTAGAAAAGAAATATGTAGAACCTCATATCATCCCTAGATCCTTAGGGTCATATACCTTCATAGCCTATAGCTGGTCTTGTACTTGCCCAACAACTCCCTAAACCTGGAGTGGTCCACTTGGGGGTGGTGGTCGTAATATTTCTTACCTATGACTGCCTCCTACTACCCTATCGACACCTCTTCCATGTCTATTTCCCAGTGTACCACCCTTCTCCTACCATTTTCTCTATCTCACTGGTCCCTCAAACATCTCTCGATGAACTGTATGAAGGGTTTGGTAATCTCATTCATGATTTCCATTACCATTATAGGGGAAACATAGTCTTTATATTGGATGATTCTAGCCACCCAGGTATCCCTGCAGTGATGACCATGAGTCTTGTGATCTCCTCCTAAAGAATCTAAACCTCTTGGATCACAATGAATTCTATCTGGTACCTACTTTTGAGGGATCAACTTCTAGGTGCTCTCAATTATATACCACTATTGGTTTTTACTTATAGAGAAATGTTTCTACCAAAAAGGCTCACTCAAAAACTCCAGAATCTGTAAAACTTTTAAGAGATACCACTGAGGCCCTAATGTCCCAATGCTGGTCTTGCACAAAATTCTGATCTCCGAAGAACTGTTCTCGTACTATATACATTGAGTAACATAAGGGATCATTAAAACTTGATGAATACTTTACACTGTTCGTACTTACCTTTTAAATATGTAGAATCACATATTTTCATATCAATCAAAATGTGGTCGGATAGAACTCCTCTCTAAAGAGATGCTCGAAGTCTGTCCTGGGGAGAGATATCTCGTCATGTGACTGAGTGTCCAATATCTACCATCTCAATACAGATACCAAATTAATAATCATTTAAATGAATTTAATATGATATTTAGGTTTCCACACAAGGTGGAAAATCTTAGTGACTACCTCTAGAAATTTCTCAACCACCTGGGGTCTTGCTCAACTTGAAACCTGGGAGTTCTATTCCTATAAAACTCATTTAATGAATTCATCATGCATGCATCCTTAGATGGTAGTGTTGGATCTAGTTGATGTTAAATGGGTGGTGGTATAGTTAGTAAGACAGCTATATGTGTTATATCTGGTAAAAGTCCTTGTACTACTGTGTCTTCATTAGGAGGATCATCTTCATGATCACTTGGTGGAATCCTGGATGACTGTCTATATGGATGCATACTAAAATAAAACAATATATAAAACGGTTAAAAGAGTATATATATGGACATTAAAAAATTGTCCGCCTCACCAACACTAGAGTCCCTAGCATAAAAGACATACTCAAAAAAATAACATTATCACCCAAAATAAATATAAAAAAATATGAATATAATGAATAAATGACCTCCTCGGATGCAACTCTATCATGAACCATCCCAGAGGGGTCTGTTTCATGACTACCCTAGGCTCACCTATAATATTGCAGGGGATAAGGACTCATGTTGCGTAGGCATATCCCACAAATGGGAGGCATTATCGCAAAGTATCTAAATTCATGAACACATCTCCAAGACCACACAATAATGAAATATAAAACAAATGAATGAATACTTGCATTTATCTATGATATCAAAAAAGAGTATGAATATAAAGTAATGAAAACAAAAAGAGGCAAAAAAATCCCAACAAAATTACAAGAGTCTAACCTGCTATGAGGGTGAGGACTAATTCAAATGTAAGATCCCAAAAAAAATTGGCATATCAATCTCTAGTTATGATCCACCCACTCCCAATCCTCATAGGACACCGCTAAAAGGGTCATAATTTAAATAAGACATGATGGGTTCGGGAAGATCCCATATAGGGGTCAGTATAACAATACAATGTAGGACACCCCGAAAACACTAAACACAAATCACCAAGTATAGTTAGCTCAATAAAATATGTAACAATCAATGTTTGACTGAAAATAACCTAGATATTTTCAAGAAAGTCACCTCGCATTCATGTGGTCATTAACAACTATAATCTATAGGATTCTCCTGGAAGCAATGCTTGTTCTGGGAGAACTCATTCCACGAGCCATGATACAATCTAAGACACTCAACGAATAGGTCTAGTTCGTCAGGCTCAGCCCCTGGAAACTCATTGGTCTAAGGGGACCATTATACAAAAATAGAGGTTAATGCCCAAAATATATTGGGAAACTATGAACCTAGTATGGATGAACCAGCAATGTAGGGGATCGTATGTCAATGATTCACAACCCCTAAAAATACAGCCTGCTGTATGGAGAACCAAATACCTACTCAGGGAGGTCACACTGATTTCAAAAACTACAACTATGGATGATATCAGATCACACTCTAGTCTTATAAAGATACACCACAACACAATCTAAGACTCATCTTATAAAGGGGATCTAAATCTTTTGATGTGGATGTAATTCCCCACAATACCCCTGAGAAAAGAGAAAGAGGGAACACAATCAACATATACCTGTACAAACTAAGAAAACCAAGAGCCTCAAGAACTCTTGAAGGGATTAAAAAATGTGTCCCAAATTGGTATATGACTTGTCCAGTTATCCCATGTCCGGCCCACATGGAAGAGCCTCAGACGACATCTGGTATCCAAATGCATGGCATGTAAAAGGATAAACATGGAATGTAGAGGCACACGATATCCTTAAAATGTATCCCAGTTGATTCCATATACCAGTCTGTGTATTATAATTCATGTTCATGTAGGAGTAAATGGATTTTTTTTCTATGTACTCGAACTCGTGTTTATGTAGTCTCTTAAGTGCATGTTCAGTCAACAGGGAAGGGACACATTCCATGTGACAGGTGTCACACACTGTGTGATACGTAATTTCATCCTAACCCTGGAACAATATCTAGGAGCCCCCACACTGCATGTTGATCCAGTTTACATAATGTGTTCTCTAGGATTTTCCAGAAGCCCATATCTATGCTCTATTCATCTTCTTTTTTTTCTCCGGTCATCATTCTAGCCACACCTTTCTGGGAAAATAAAGGGGAAGCCTCTCCCAAGCCTCTCCATCAACAATAATTGATCTCTGGCCTCAGATATTTTGGAAGAATGGATCTAAGAACCATTCATCATTTTTCATATAAAAACACCATAGAAAGAGGAATCAGGCATCCTTCATTATATGATTCACTACAGCAACCACCATCGCACCTCCATCATATTTTTCTGATCCTATATCTAAGATATCGAATCCTTGTTCCCAAGAACATGTGCAAAATTATCCATCAATTGGGATTCATAAAACCCAAGGCCAAATGAAGAACTCCCATGGTGAATCATAGAACAGGGGGAGAATATAACAAGAAAAAATAGTGGAACTAACCCTGATTATTGTTCATTTAGATATTTATTTTTTACATAAGTTAAAAAATGAATTTATTCAATGTAATCATCCTATATCACCTTATAATAAAACCATACCACCATTACACATGATGCACATATCAATTTTTTTGTTGATTAATCCACGTTCTTTAGAATAATCAAGAAAGGGGAAGAATCCAAAAAAATAACAATAAAATTAACTTGATTTAGTTCTATCACTAACGAATAATGATGTGTAATCTTCATCGATGGAAATATATGTTGATTCCGAGGTTGTTTTGATCATCAAACCATGATTTTTTACCATTATATTGAAAGGATTCTCCAAATATCTATCTCCAACTGTCCTCTATAATCTCTAGGGTTATATAGCTAACCCTGGGATTCCTGCCTAAGGATCTATTTAACGATATACTAATTGTTACGTAAAAAAAATTATTATATAAATTTTTTGTCTATGAATACATTTTTAAAAATTTTCCATGATGACTAATGTTATGTCGCGCCTAGGGTAAAACCGCCATTCAAAACTCAAAGTTACATTTTATTTCTAATCTGAGGTCTCGTTTATGAGTTATTCCACTTTTTCATGAAAATTGCACGTGCATAGTATTTACTATATTTGATATATATAAAACATTTTTTTCAGCCACACTGGACCTCAGAAATCACATGTCATCTCAGCGCCTGGTCTCGAAAATAATCCATACAATATTTAAAAATAATTACCATATTATATAAGATGTTAAAAATATTAAATAATTTTCTCTCCTAAATTTTTATATCATATCCCTTAGCTTCGATCTGTAAATTTTAATAGCTTGGTTCCCTAATAACACTTCTTATTAAATCAAATGTAAAACCTAAGGGTCACGTTTACCTTAACCCAATGTAACAGCTCCCAAAATATCAATTAATCAAAATATTAAATTAATATATAATCATATAATGTAATAAAATATACCAAAATATCATGAAAAATTTTACATACTCACCAGAAATGTAATCCTTATAATAACCATAAATATATCCAAAAATTAACTTCTTTTCAATCAATCACTATTAATCTATTAATATTATTTATATTAAAAAATCCAGTAAACCAAAATTAAATTAACATCAAATGATATAATTTTTAAAGGGGTAATTTAAAAAAGCATATGGTTTTCTTCCTTATAATGAACAACAGTTTCAAATCACCTCATAATCCCATCACTTAATCCTCAATAGTGGTGTCTAATAATTTTAACATATAAGAGAATGAAAACATATAATACCATGATTATATCTATATCTATTATGTTGACCTAACATGGAATATTTCTAATCATAAGAGTAAACTGTTCTCTAATTCTAACTATGATAGGCCCAAACTAATGAATCTATATGTAGTGCTTAAAATACAGTGTTTACATTTATTGATTTATTTGAAATAAATGTGACCCATTAAGAATACTATTAAAATTACAAAATCAATATGAATTATTAGATATCATATTTACCTAGGTACTTTTTAGGTTTAGAGTTTTAGAGAGTTTGGACTAGCTGAAACATAATAATACCCATGTATTTAAATTATGAGTTTTTTCACATATACCCACCTTTTCATATTCCATTTTAAGTAGTCAACATCTCCAACAAAATTATTCACAAAAGCAAACCCTTTGGAGTCATAGAATTTAACATCAATAATCATAACCTATTAAAATAGAAACATTAAACGGCTTACATATAAAGATCCATAAGGGTAAATATAAGCATTATATATTGAATATCATCATTGATCATATAATTAGAATAATGAAAATATGAAAAATTCATTCTATATGATTATAAAATAAGAGAATACAATCCCATAAAAACCAGGATAATTAGACATGTGACATGAAATAAATATTTATAAAATGGATGGGTTATCTGAATAACCAATCATAAGCCATGTAATTTCAATATTGATTAATAAAAAAAAATAAAATTAAATATATGTAATATAGAAAATGGGTTTTTCTCATGAAACATCATTATCATATCACACATAAAACACTTAAACAAGAAACCAAGGCACTAGAGAGATATATTATGCTCAGTCATTCATTTTTTAATAAAAAACCAATATTCCTTTTTTATAATGGAACTGAATATCCTTGGTTTACAACGGAACCACTCATCCTTGGTTTATAAGGGAACCACCCATCATCATAAAAAAATCCATGAAAATTTACCTGAATATTTAATATAAATATTTATTTTTTAAAATCCTCATTAAAACTACCATTATTACATTGTTGTCTTGATTAACTCTTAGAAATGAACGGGTTCCCTGAAAATATCATTGAAACAATTATCATATATTCATAGAATAAATAATGGGTTGTATTATTACAATATGTCTTTATGGGATCATTAGTAAAATCAATGGTTGTTGTCGGTAATTAATATAAATTCCATATTTCTTGATCCATGGATTTTGGGAAACAAATCCATGAAACATGGAATATATTGAATTGTAAATATCATATATGATGTTTTGAGAAAAATAAGATACAATTTACCCATATAGGGGATAAACAAAATGCGTTTCTTCCATCTAAAAAGGAAACATTCTAGAAAATATTCCATCTTCTTACAAATATCTTACAATAAATGATAATATAAGAATAAAATTTGAAACACACCTGCATTGAAAAATATATATAGTGTTTATAAAATTTTAATTATGGGATTCCACTCACAATATTAATAGGAAGTAGCATCATTAGTAAAACATAATAGTTTATATCATCCTGATGTTAGTGCCTCTCTACATCATGTATTCCATTATATCTATTAATCCCTAATATATTAGTAGAATTAATGCATCCATATAGCATGATTTATATTATATTATATTTTCTATATGATAATAAAAAATTTATTTCCACAAGAGTATTTCAAAAATTACAAGATAACATGCAATATATGGAAGACTCTCAATCATCATGACATTCACATTGTTGAATGGTATATCTACTAAAACAAAACAAATCACCAACTAAAACATTGTTTTGATGAATCCATTAGACCTGAAACTTAATAGGATTAGAGGATTGTTCCCAAATAGGTCAAATAGTTAAGTATTGTGCACCCCATCCAACCAATAAATGGCTGATGAAGTCAACTAAAAATAATAACTACAAAAAATGAAGCAGTCAAAATCAAATGGAAGTCAATCAAAAAATGAGGGTCTTATAATCCATATACATATTACTTTGAAAATAATTATCAGTATTCAAGACCATATGGTCCAATATTTCATGATATGTGTAAAAACTAATCAATATAATCCAAGTATCTCATTATGTATTTTTATCTTGTTTTTAGATCCATTGATCATAGTGATCATTTATATCATCTGTAAGGCGTAGGGTCCCTTTCAATTTTTCAACTTTCTATTCCTTATATAACATTTAAAAAACACTTTTAAGATCATTAGAGGACATCAAAACCAATTTTTTTTTCAATTTTTGAATATTAATTATATTTTTTATATTTCATTCATTCATGAAGTAAAAACCTCACACATGTGGGATTTTTCTTTCACCATTGGTGGCATTAGAGTAATTGAATTTCTCATCCTTACCATTATTATTAGACTCATACCCATTATATGAATCATAATCAATGGAATAAAGTAAACATGTGTAATCCAATTGGGAACCATTTATTTGGTTAATTTTATAACATTTATCATCAAAAAAATATCAATAAATTCCATCTCCCCCCTTAGAGAAACCCCTTCATTCACACTGATTTTTCCATTCACTCAACCTCTAATGAAGTGCTCAATCATCCTAGACAAGAATAAGTGTAAAGAATCAATTATTGAACATAAAAATGTAAGTAAACCAATTTATATGAATTTAAACCATTGTAGGGGCCTACATTATGTCTCACATCAGTCCACAATCCATCCAATATAAAATTTTGAAAATTAGGGATACTGGGTTAAATGAACTATTTTCCTTTGTTCATTTAAATTTTTTTTTCATCATATATTATACTTTCTCATGGCCATATTATTTTAAAAATGAATAAATAACACTTCAGTTTATTCAATATAAATTATCTTAATTCCCAAAAACAATTATAGACAAAAAACTGGAAGAATATTCTCAAACTAAGAATTTTAATTATGGTTTTCATTAACAGTATATAAAACAACACAATGAATTGAGGGTGATGATAAATCCAAATTGGTTTATATTATATAATTATTGACTTATATTTATTTTCCTATCTATATATAAATATTTATTGGGATCCCAATTGATGAGGAAACATCCCTTAAAATCACTTGATTCTATTAAAAACCACAATGTCCAAAAAAAATATCCAATACTGTACGATAGAGTTCTGATATAAGAATGTGTTGAATGATGGATTCCTCATATGATTGAGGAGGGAATCTCATTTTAACTATGCTGATACAAATCCGCAACTCTATTATTTAAATATTTATACGAGACGATGATATGAATGAAAATTAATCATATTAAAATCATCATAATATTATTCAAACCACACACTGAATATATTTTACATGTTAACTCACCAAAATTTAGTTTCATTATAGTCCTCGGTATGAAAAAATGTGTACTAATAAATTCTACTAAATTATCATTTCTCTATAAACAGTCATCATTATTCATGACCACATGTGTGGTATTCCATTTCATAATGATATTTTAAAAATAAACATCATTCACCAATGAGAAAATATTATTTTCAATGAGCCTAGTGCCACATAGAGAATGAACCACTTATTTTTGGAACCTAATGAACATTTTATAGTGTCCAAAGACTCCACTTCTCTTTCTCACCTTTTAAAATAATTTTTTTTAAAAAATTATAAAATATTATGAAAAATTAATTTGTTGAATATTTCAATGAAAAAATGGAATGTATGATTTCATGTATTGATTTGTAATAATGGTGTGAAATTAAATCCATGTTATAATAATTAAAAAATATGTTTTCACACTATTGATTAAATAATTGTTCATAAAATGATAAATATATTATTTTTAAACCTTTTTATAAAAATAATAACAATGGTTAAAATGAATTTATACAATCTTCTATGAATATATATATTTTTTAAATTATTTATAAAAACATGGAAAATGATGAAAATGTATTTCTAACCGAAATAAGTGATAATATGGTCATCTTTTATTAAAAAAATATTCTAAAATATTTGATGAATGGTACATAACCATCAAAATTACAAAAATTAGAGGATAAGAAAAAAATAAATGGTTTTATCATATATGGATCATATAATTTTTTCATTGTAAATTTAGTAGTGAACAATACTATTTAAAATGTTATTAAGATATAATCCCCATTCCACTTTTGTGAATTTTTAATAATAATACCATTATTGAATTTATTTTAATGAAACAATAAATCTAATGAACATGGGAATATTCATCATATAATACATCATGGTTGTAGTATATACACCTCATAAAAGTGAATAGTTCATAACAACAAAACATGTCCCTATAATGAAAATTTTGAGATGAATAACCATTAAAATTTTCTTATAAATAATTGGGAATTAATCATTGGATTGAATATGAGAAACAAATTTAAAAACATAAGGAGAAAGTAAAAAATAATAATAAATCAATAAAAGGTTATTTTTCACAATATCATTGAATAGTACAGTAAATGAGGATGTATTATAACCCAATGAATGGAAATTGAGTTAGAAAACCACTTACCACTTTGGTTACATGTTTATAATAACACATTAGAATAATAATAAATAATTTTAACCTAAAATTATCTAATGTATGAAGGATTCATGATATAATTAAAACACTCCTCAATGATGGTAAGATGATATAAAATCCTTTACCTTGAGTCGAAACATTTCATTTAATGCTTTAAATCCAGTATAATAAAAATATATCATTTATTATCATTTTTAATAAACATTTATTCTTTTATTTATTTATCATTAAAGAATTTTTAAAATTTATATTACTTTATTAATAAATTATATAACTGGTTAAGACCATGATTGAATATTTTAAGATGTTCAGTACATAATTTGAAAACAAATTCAATGTGTGGAGCATGGTCAGTAGGGTAAATGTTACACCATATTAGTATTAATAATCATGAAATAATTAAAATTATAAATATATATATATATATATCAATGAACCGTGGTTATTAAAAATAAATTATGCCATAATCTGGAGTGATTACGTCGTACATACGCATGAGTAGCCTTCCAATTTTATCAAACATAATACGAAAAAGATGATATGAATTATATTTTAATTCTATAATGATTATTATATAATAAATATAATTTAATATATTAATATAAAATTTCATATTCCCATTGTTATAGGAGATTAAAAATGATAAATCGAATCTGTTAGTGGAGATGGTTATCTATACATACGCACTAATGGTGTTATCATTTTTCAATCGATGGAATGGTAATAAAAAGATTATATCATAACATTCAAGAATGATAATTATTTCCTGAATATCAAACACACACACACACACATATATATATAATCCATCATTATAACTATAAGTGAGAGGTGGTGATTGAAAATGAATTACACTAATTCATGAGGCGGTAGTTCACCATACTCAGAGGTCATTGATTCATTTCCAATATTATTGAAGAAGGATAAGGATAAAAGTTATTAATTTTTCATTAAAACAACACAGTATATAGAAGATACTATTTTTATTATTTAATAAATATTGAAAAATATTGGAAGTAGGTAAAAGTAAAATTAAAAATATAACATTTAACTCAATTTTAAACTTATTCATTGGACAAAAAAGTTTCATTTTCACAATAAGACAACTAAGGTTGTCATTATTCCAAGAAAAATACCTCTAAAAAATTTATATAAATCTAAGGATTGTAATTATTTATGGATTTTAAATACCAGATGGATATTTACTTGTTGATATAAGTTGATATGGTGTTCCCTTTTATAAGTTAGTGGAGGGGTACTCTAAGAATTACTTAAACTATTAAATTAATTTAAATTAATTTTATGTGATTAATAGGATCCAAAATGATATAAAATGATGTTAGTAAGGCTATGAGTTGAAATAAAATCATATAATATGTTATTGGTAGATTTGGATTATTTTTTACCCTTAGGTCTTAGTTTTATTCCATGGTTATCCCTTTTGACAATTATGAAGATATAAATATCTTTTACTCTTTAGTGGTATTGAATGTTGGAATAAATGGAAAAGTGATGCATAAATGAAAAATTGATGATATTTTAGAAAATATAACATTTAGTTTTCTAATGATACATTTTTAGTAATTTTAAAACATTAAATAAAATATTTTTCATTAAAAAGTATCACAAATGTCATTTTGGAAGTATTCATTTAATTTTACTTTAAAGAAATGATAGTAATTGACTTCCAATTTAAACAATTAAAATATTCCAAATATTATATATTTATATAAAAAAAATTAGAAATATAAATCACCAATAAAAAATTAATTTTGTAGTTTTTAAAATTATTTTATTTATTTTCATAATAGATGAAAAAGAACTGTGTTGGTGTTACGTAGGAATTTAATGTAATTATTTCATCACTGAAAAATAAAAACTTATTTACCTAATGAGAATAAATTAATATTTTTATTTATAATTCCTTATATTTATAATATAAATATATTTACACATATCTATGTCATGAAAACATGTTTAATATTTTATGATGACTTTTAAATCCTTTCACAATCATTGACCATGAATTTGGATAATTTAAATTTAAATATAAATATAAAATATCCATAAAAATTATAAATTATAATTTTTATTTATTATAAAATTTTTTAGACACGTCACCATTCTCAAAAAATATCATTAGGACAGAAAATTAGGCTTTTTTAGTGCTTCACAAGAACTTCTATGTCATTGAAAATGAGTTTCATATTTTTCTTCATGTTATTTAATATTTATATATTTTGAATTATTCTTATAAAATATTTTTATTATATAGAGATAATTTATTTATTTCTTATTATTTGAAAAAAAAATATGAAATTTATGTATTCATGATACAATAAATGATATTTTATTTCATAAAATCTATATGTTTAACTATTCAGCAAAAATTTATCATCAGAAAAAATATGAAAATTCATACTAGGATATATTTGAGTTTATAAATAAAAAAATGATGTCTGTTAAATAAAATTACATTCCTATATGTTTTAGGAATTACTATGAAAATAATTTCATAAAATTAAATGAAAAATAGTTTTTTATACAAATCTATTTTTAATCCCAAGAAATAACTTATAAATAAAATCATGTATAAATATTTTTCCAATGAAAATATAAATATTATTTCTATATAAAGTAAAAATATCATAATTAATGATAATTTTAAAATAATAATTCCTTATTTTAATGAAAATAAAGTTCATATTTAAAAAATTAGTATTTTTAACCAATCCATGAAAAATCAATATTTTCATAAAATCACAAAATTTGAAAACATGAAAATTTTGATATACTTATTTAATAATTTATATCCAATTTTTCATATAAATATTCATATTTTTATAAAATTAATTATAATCTTCACTTTAAAAACTAATAATAAATCATTTTCTAATGAAAACATTTTTTTAAGAATAAAATAAGATTACTGAAATTTGAGGTGTTATTAAAAATTGTTTAGTCAAGAAACTTATATTTAATATTACCATTTTATATATTTCATAATTTTTTTACTCATCTTAATACTCACCAATTCAATTGATTATTTATATTGATCATATTTAAATTATAATATTACACTATACTTTAATTCTTGGGGTTTTGTGTCATATTTTATATTGAAAATATAATTTGGATTAAAATATAAGGGTGATACTTGAACATATGATGTGTGATTATTACAAATTTTTTAGATCTCCATAGTGTGATAGAATTCCAATTAACATTCAATTACTTTTATTTTATATTTTTCATCCATCCATGAAGGGTTTCATATTTGAAATGACTATAAAAGATCAATTTTCATCATTGGGAAAATATATTGGGTTAGATATCATGGTCTTTTAGATAGATCATAACATGATTCCATTTGGGTTGTTTATTTATATTCATATTGATCTCATCATGAAATATTATGAAATATTTTAGAAACACAATTCATTGTTCTCTGAGGTGTTTTATGTGCACACCTTGAATAAGAAACACGATGCATGTTCATACCGTAATATTTTGTTGTTCATGTTTTGGATTCTATATGATATCATGACGTAGGGGTTGATTGAGGATATGATATAATTTTTATGATGGAATCATGTTTTTTGTAGAGGAATCAATTTTTTTAACTTTTTTTCAACCTAATGGTTGAATAATTGTTTTTGTATTATTATTTTTCATGGGTCAAAAATTATAGAACTTTTTTATATTTTGATATTATGTATGGATATACAGGCTTAATATGATGATAAATTATTTATTAGTTATTGTGTGTGATGATAATATGGTAATATCCTCCTCATTATGGTTATTTTATCACCCTATCATATTTCATTAGATATACCATATTTTTTTGTGGTTCTATTTTTTATTTGGGTTCATTGATAGTTTCTCTGGAATGTAGAGACTATAATTTGGAAAATAACCTAATTCTTTATGATTTATGGTTTTTTAAATTAATTTTGTCTATGTATTAATATGTCTAATTTTTTTCGGGGTTATCCCAAATCATTGAGAACACTACTGTAGGTTTGGGAATCTATACATAAACCAGACCATTTACTGTCTACTAAAATAATTGATGATATGAATGGGTTACACATCACGTATTCGATTCCAGAAAGATATTGATAACTTGTTTGAGGCATGAAGGGTTTACAAACCATGAATATTTTTCATGCCATGAAAATTTTGATCTTGATTAAAATAAATATGAGGTAATGCAATTTTTAAAATATTATAAATAATTTGGGTTCCATTACTTGAATGGGATTCATGATATGAAATTTTCACATATAGTAGTTTTAAAAATTTTATATTCCTGAATCCCTATTCAATATCCACAACCATCCCCATCAAGACCATAGAACACTAATAAGAATTTATTTGGATCTAAACTCCTTCCAGATCATTTTTTAGGGATTGATCATAGTGGTTGTTTCATTTCATCTCTTTGGGTAACTGGTCTACTCTTCATCATTATTTTGATCATGGAGGCAGTTTTAGTGTCATTTTTTCATCTTTATTATGTATTTATTTTCCCTATAAATAATTTGAATTTTCTTATATAGTGTTATCTTTTTAATGCCTATCCATGGTTTTTTATATCCATTGTTGAAGAAATATAGGTTTATATTGTTTATGAGTAAGGTGGATTGATGAAAGTTTTGATGATTCATGGAATGATAAGTTTTTTTTTCAATTCCAATATATTGTTCATTAGAATGATTTATCATTTCTGAAAAAGATATTTAATTAATTTTTAACATGGTTTTGGGTTTTTTTACAAACATAGCAAACTAAGATCCTTGGGTGTGTTGAGAAAAAGACATTGGTGACCCTAGAGTTTGTGGAAATTCTACTGGTTGGTTTTGTGATATCGACATATAGGATAAGGAATCAATATAATTTAGAACCAGCATGATTTTGGTTTAGGATTTTCATGCCTAGTGCTAATTCTGATAGTTTAGAGTCTAAATGAAGTTATTTTTCTTTTATAACTAGTTTATCATATATGTTTTTATTCAAAGGAAATTTTCTCAAATGCTTAATTAACCTATTTTTATTTTACACCTATTATATTAAAATATTTGATGAATATTAATGATTTTTTGGAATTTAATGGAAATGTTTACAAATTTTTTTATTTATGAAAATTTAATTTAAACTAGAGTAATGTTATTATTTTTATAACATGTGAATTCTTGATATTATAATTGTTATAGATTATTTTGTGGTATCCTTCTAGGATTTGTGGTCACACTCTATAATTTTGATTAAGAGGTTTTACACCTTGTTTTTTAGGAATGAAAGTAATAAAAGGCATCATATAACATATTTTGTCACATATTCTTCTATTTCATTCATATCATGACAGTATAGTGATAATGGTTGGTCACATATGATACTTTTTAGTTTTTAGTTTTCATGTAATTATATTTTTTACTATTTTTCTTAGGATTTATAGATGTTTGTGTACATATTTATTTAATATTATAATCAGGTTATATGTATTTTTTTGTAATATTCAAGACGAAAATTCATTATCTTTTTTTACATCACCACCATAGTGGGATGACTCATGTGGATTCTCTAGATGACTTTGTTTGGTTTTTCTAAATAATGGAAGAATTGTGGATTCTCAACATGGCATTTATTAACACTTCCTGAGTTTATTTTTTCTTATCTTTCATAGATAGGTACAAGTAACATCAAAATTCAAATAGTAAGTGTGGGAGGGTACCTGACCATATCACTTCCATATCTAATCTTGAGTTACCATTAGTTTTCTTATAATCATTCATAGGTTTGATAGTATGTGTTTGATTTAATTTTAAAAAACATTATTGGATGCTTATTTAAATAGAACAATTCTTCTCATATGGTGTTAACCATGTTTAAATAATTCATATTTCCTATAATTTATAATTTATTAAATCAATGATATCTATTTGTGAACTTGGTCTTATGATTGTGGAATCATCTCTTTTTTTTTGTTTTTTTGAGTGATTTTTAGTGAATGAATACTAAAAAATTTTATCACTAATGAGAGATAATGCGACAATATGGGATCCGAAGGTAAATATTCTTGTGGAAACATCATTGGTTGAACTAAAATAAGCACTATTCAGACTCTCTGTCAATCCATTTTCAAGAACCCAAGATTATTAGTGGATCATGGCTTAGAATATACAAATAAATACCCTCCTATGTTCTTTGGTGTCATAGTAGTATGTAAATCTAATGAATGGAATGATTAAATTTAGTGGAAATTCAACATCTCAAATTATCCTTAGGAATATTAGTTGGGGTTTTCTATATATATTAATGATGGATTGAGAATGGAATGGTTTGATTCTATTGTGAAAAATAATTTTCACAACTATGTTACTTGGAATTCATTCAAGAAAATATTCAATGATATGGTTTATAATGAGATATTATGTGGGGGAAATAATTAGTAGTTTTTACCATGGATTAAGGGGATATTTTTTTTCTAGATTATTCTTACAATTTTACTGAGTTGTTGTATATAGCACCAGATCTAGTCACTAATGAGTACTTAAAGTCATAGAGGATTGTGTTGGGACAAAGGATAGATATTTGATCAATGTTTATTCTCATTTCTAATTCACCCTCCATAGAGGTAGTCCACAATGAATATTTGGATGATAATTACATGGTTTAAAAATATGTTTGGAGTGGATTTAATTATTACTATCATTATCCAGGGTGTATATTTTTTCCAAAATATAAAGCACAAGCTAGCTATATTTTTTGGGCCTATTTTAAGGGATTAATGTATACATAAGAATATTTTTTTCTATCATAATGGGTGGTATGGTCATTCCCTGACTATTGGTAAAAATACATCCTTGATTTTTCATCTTTTTGGTCAATATTTCTGTCTAATTATTTTTACAGGATGCTCCAATGAAGAATTTTTGGGTAAAAATTCACCATGGACTCCCATGTTTGTACTGATTTTTATGTGGGATGTGTGATGTATCCTCATTATAATTTTTATTTTCATGGGGTTAATAATGATCTGGTAGTAGCTGAGAGTACACATCTTTATGCAGTGGAGTATGCACCAGAGGAATCTAAAGTAGTGTTATCCATGGTTAGAGGTAAAATTCTTATTTCATATTATATGGTTATATCATTGTTGGATACATATTATACTCATTATTCAAAATCATCAATGTTAGTTAATGTGTTGGGTTTACATTTGGATCATATGTCATACTTTTTTCATCATTCTACTCTATTGGGAAATGAGTCTAAACAAGGTTTCGAACATTCCATGTGGCAGGTGGTGATATCTTATTTTCAGGTGAACTAGGAATTCATAATTCCGATCATGACACCTTAAACATGATTATTTTCATGTATTGGATTATCAAGGTTATGGTCTAGATAGACTATTATCGATGTAGATTCTAGTTCATATCATCTGATGGGGTCATTAATTTTTTTCAGGGTGAGTGAGTCTCTATATATAGATGGGGTAATTTTTTCATATGTTTGGGTAATCTCATGATATTTATAAGATATTTTTATTGAGGATTTTGACCATTGATTGGGAAGCTAGCTATGTAGAATAGTGTGTACATACCAAGAGGTGTTTTTATATGATTTTTCTTATTTACCATCAATAATAGAGGATGAGTTTTCTAATACCTTGGTCTGTAACAAAACTACCATTTCTATTGGATCATTCTATATGGTTTCAAATGAGTTGGTAGAACATAGGGTCCATCTTAAAGATCTCAAGGATAATGATTTTTTAATCCAATTATCACATTGTGAGATTCACCCATCCTCTTTTCTGAGCAGAGTCTCACCTTTTCCTCTCTCATGTAAGGGTTCCTCCTGGGAAGAGGTTCGGAGTATGGGAGGCTATTCAATGGCCCTCTAGCGTCGTCACCCCCAATCCAACTCATCTTACTTCCTTACTCTACTGGAGCTCATCTCCCCTCTTTCCTATTTTCTCTCATTTAGTTTTTGTATTTCTTTCTAGTTTTTGGGACATCTATTTTCATAGTCGCTGCCTTGTACACCTCCTCTTCTATTTTGGTCCTTCCCTTCATGATTGGATTCATCTATGGTCCAGTGTGATGGTTCTTATGCTATTTTGGGGTGGTGATGAGGCTCAATGCGATGGCACGGCTAGCGCTTGGTGGTTCCAATTTCTCTGGGTGTCCAATCCTAAGGAAGGATTTTTTTTTCCTGGAGAATGTTGCGGATCACTATTGATACCATTATTTTCATCAATATCTAATATTTCATAATGATCTACCTCTCCCCTTGGTCTTTTTTTTGTGGTAGTTTACTAAGAGATTTTGTGATGTTCTAGTTTAACTCCCAATGGTGTACCAGGAGGTGAGACTGAATTAGGCTTTGGTCATTCCTTTAGGGTTATAATGGTAAATCTTTTTTCTTACATTAATCTACATCATCGATTTGGCCCAGATGCTTCTCCGCCAATGATGTTTTATATTCCACCTTTTGTGTTTTTTTGGAGATTTTTTGATGACTGTTAATTCGCACTCCCAGCAACGACAGTGATGTTAACGAATGTTCGGTAGTGATGAAAAGTGTTTATTGTCAGTGATGTTGTGAACATGGATTCAAGTGGATGCCAAAAATGGTGGTGATGAAAATTTTTGGAATGAAAAATAGTGATAGGAAGACTATGATGGTGATGTGATGATGATGGCGATGATGTGGATGGCACAGTTGGCTTGACGTGTTGTAGGGTGGTTCTTGCAGCGAGTGTGATTTAGGGTGGCGATGATGTGGATGGCATAGTTATTTCATACGACTCGTTTGATTACAATGTGGTAAGGGGTTTTCATCTCACTTCTTATTCCCGTGAGATTCCTGCTATATTGACACTATTTTAGTTTTTTTGGTGTATATACTTCCCATTATTGTATTCATTTTGTAATATAAATTAATTTAGGGGTAATAAAATCTCCATATTATGGTACTTCTTTCATATGCTGAATGTTTCATAAGTTACCAAATCATTAAGGGAGCCTTTCACCCTCCTCGTTTTAAATACTTTTTTTATGTCTTTTAATTTACATATTCTAATGTTGGGATACTTTCTTCTATATCCTTAATGATGTAAATTTTATGTCCAAGAGATGAGATACCCTTTTCTCTCTAATAAAATTATTTTCCTGAATTTTAAAGTGACACCATTAGGCATTCGAATTTATGTATCGGAGCTTCTTGACCCAATCTCAATTATTTGGGTTAAACTTATACTTCTTGATTATGCTGTGTTATAAATATGTGTGAATGGAATCTGATTTTTTTCACACATAATATCCACATATATTGATTGTGTTCTTATTTTCACACATAATTATTTAATTGATTTATCCTTAATCTAATGATATCGTCTTTATAAGGGATTCTCTCTCAATTTACATTCCCTTCTGACTTCATTGTTGTTATGAATAAATTCACTTTTATATGGTGTATATACTTCCCTTATGAATATTATATCATGAATATCCTTATCCTTATGATATTATAAGTTTTTTATTCTATTCTCCAATTATGTTTATTCAAGTGTTTCTCAAGTGTTACGAGACTCTTTAACTAAAACATCGTTTTAAAAGCTTTAAAGAATTATTCTTATAAATTTTTCTTATTAATTTCCATGTTTTCAAAATGGTTTTTAGTATTTATTTATATGGACATTAATGATTAAAAATTTTAATTCTTTAAAAGATTCAAAGTGGGATGTGACACTTAGATTCATAAATCTCTTTGTTAAATGTTTTAAATGGTTTTAAAAATTGTTTGATTAATCATTTAATTTTTCAATATCATGAAATGCTATATTTTATTTTCAATGTGGAAATGTTATTACTGAAAAGTTTATATTTACAATATCTTATGTGTTATGATTTTATAATGGTACTTGGACATTTGACGGGTGGTTATGTGATAAAACAAATGACGAGTTGTGACATGATAAACCAGGACAGGTGGTTACATTATAACCTCCATTGCATTGGGTACAGAAGTAAACTTTATGGATATTACATTTAGTGATATCTGTGGATGTTGACCACATGGTTATTCCATTTAGGTATGTTTATTTCCCAAGTTATCTATATATGTTATGTGTTCTTTATATGGGTTTTATGGTAATATTTTGGTTACAAAAGGGTAAACAATGATCTTTTATTCAGAGAATAGTATTTACTACTTCATAAAGGTAAAAAGTATTTCTTATGATAAATTATTCATGGATTACTTTTTGATTTAAAAAACTAATAGTTTTCCTTCTTTTTGTATCCCTTACTGAATTTTTTTTATCCCATGTTTTTTAAATGTTTTTCACAGGTCATGAAGAGGAATAGGGACGTGGATGTGATCAAGGAAGTGTCATGATATCTAAAACAAGGAACTAGGCCTGTTTATTTTGAAGAGATTATATTTTATGAAAAATGATGGATACTGAGTAGTAGTGTATACTTGTAATATTCAAGCTGATATGTAATAGTTATGGCATAATTATATAAAACTATAAACCTGAAAATATCCTCAATGTGAATTCTTGATTTAACGCAAGATTATGAAATGTTTAAGGTCAGGTCATTATAGTTGGTATTAAATATCGATTTAGATAAATTTAGAGTTTAGGGTGTAATTTATGCATAAGTGACATAACCATAATGGTTAGCATATTAGAAAGAGTCATAGTTATTTTAGAGGCGATAAATGGTTATTACATTATGGCGTGAAAATTTAAAGGTATTATATAACCTTTGAGGATAAATTATGTTATGGTTATTTTTGAGTAACATGTCTCCTTTTTTTGGAATTCTATGAAATTTTATATTTTTGGAATAAGACATCATGCTGACCATGTGACAACCCATTGGGTCAGACAAAGCTATGGGAATCGAACCCACAACCAAAGTGCGATTGAGATTTATCAGCTACCACTGGACTACGTGAAGTCCCAAGTTAGTATGACTAATTATTTTTAGTTAAATGATTTTATTGATCAAGAATAAGTTTATTTGGGATTATATGTTTTATCAAATAGACATCCCTAGTACAAGAAAATGATTTGGTGATTAAGTGATAAAGGTTATTTTGGAAGAAATTGTCTCTTTTGGGAACACTATATGCTTAATGAAAATAGAATACCATGGGATTTAATTTGGGGAGTAATGGTTGAAATATTATTTTTGGTTAAATCTATGTTTTTATTGTGGACATAATGTGATTTGGGTTATTTATGGAAATTATTAACCTATCATAGAAAATATGTGATTATGTTAATTACACTTCAGTGTGATACTTTAAGAGTAGTCAATTTTTGGAGATAAATATTAAGATTTACTGTGGAAGACTATGTAATTTAAATCCTTCTCAGTTTTGGGTTTCAAATTATTTTTGATTATTTTGTAGAATTTTAAGGGAAATTGTATATTGAATAGACTTTCTTGAAATTTGATTACTTTTGGTGGGATTTGGAGATTAATAGTAGTATTTATTTTTATAAATGATTATCCTTTTAGGGATTATCTGATCTCATACTAACCAATTTTGGTTTTGGTTAATATATATATATATGGGAAATATATGGTTTATATTTTTTGGATCATGATATTGTCTAAAACTTGATTTTTGTGCTTTTTATGTGTCCAATTCAACTTTAATACTCATTGTTTTGAGAAAAGAATATTTTGTGGTAGAAATTTAGTAAAGGATGAAAGTCTACATGACAAGTAAGTATGTGTCCTATTGTTCTTAGTGACACTCATAAATAAATTCCTCAACCTTATGAAAAGGAACATAAAACAAAAATGTTGTCCGTTTAATTATCCTACAGGGAAACCAATGACCGTTTAACCCATCACAATTTAGTGGCTTTTTTATTGTTAACTTTTTCCTAATCATGTTTCTATCACTCTACATCAGAACATGACACTCACTTTCTCTTCTATATACATGTTTTCATGTAATACTTGTATAGGTTATCTTTGGTGACAATTTTACATATCTTTATTTATTTTAAAGTGGTAGTTTTATTTACGCTTTTTACGATTTGAGACATTCAATGATGTTTCCAAGCCAAAGTTTAAAATTTTGAGAACATAATTTCCAAAAGGGGGAAGGATGTAACATCCCAGGAAAATAATGATTATGAAATTTTCAAATTTATTAAAATTTTTGAATTGAATATTATGTTTATTTTAAAGGGGATGTTTCATTAAAGGGCGTACATGACAGGAAACAATGGTGTTCTTTGAAGTCTTACGTAGAAAGTAATTTTGAGTCATACTAAAAAATAATATACTATTATTATTTTTAATGGTAATTAAGGCCTAGATGTTTTATTGATGGCAAGGAATAAAACTAACTAAAATATGATTAAACATATTTGTTAAATGTTTTTACATTTATCCAATAAAAGTTAGAGGCTTAAAATGTGAATGAATCTAATTTTAAGCAAAATTTACTTTAAAAGGTTGATTTATCGCCTTTTGATGAAGATCTATCTTTAAATATAGTTTTAGTAACTTTTATATGTTATATTTTCCAATATAAAATTATTCTTTTGAATCGGGATATCAAAATTCACGTTTTGTAAAATTTTGGTATTTTTCTGATAAATTTCATTTTTTGATGAATAGTGAAAAATATTGTATTTTAATTCAAAACTGACTTTTAATATAATTTACTTGTATAGTTATATAATCTTTTTAATTTTTGTTAAAGTGTAAATAGATTATATTTTTACCATTTAATCCAATCGTGGTCATTGAAATTAATTTCTATTTGAAATTGTACAAAAACAGTGTCAATCTTTTGATTGTTAATATTTCTTAAAAACACACCTTTTGTTTTGACAACGGGAATTAATTTTAAATTAATTAACCGAAAATCTGTGTTTTGAATTTGGTAAAATAGACATCGTTTTTTAATTCGGAATATCAAATATTGCTTAGGCTGATTTTTTGGTATTTTTCGGAAAAACATTAATTTTTGATGAATACTGAAACCACTAAGTAGTAATTAAAAAATGAATTTTTAATTTAAATGAAATTTTACCGCTTCTGAGAATTGAATTTCAAAAATTCTATAAACATGGTTTTAATTAGTTCGTAAAATGAGTTTCAATAAGATGAAAACATTTTTTTGGTGAATAGTAACTTTTGACTTTTATTTACCGCGGTTAAAGGTAATATGGTAATTCAAGGTTAAAATTGTATCATAATAATAAATAATTACCTTAAAACATCACCTATAATTATTGGATGATTCATGGAAGACCATGGGTATCCTTGGGGAGATTTTTGGACCTCATGGATCCACATGGGAGTGATAATGACACTTTAGATTAATTAATTTAATGTAAAGGCAAAAATTACATAAATAAATATATTTTTGTCAATTAATTATTAAATATGGTTATATAAGTTATAAATTCAAATATAAATATTAATTTTAATGCTAAAAATATTTCCTATATCATGGTATTTTTTTTAATTTTTAGACATCATATAAATAATATTATTTATGACACAAAAATGATGGAGTATTTACCTCATTAATAAATGATTTAAATAAATAAGATTATAAATATTATGAAAAATATCCATAAACTGTTCAATTATTATTTGATGATTTTATTTTTAACATTAGTCATATTATCTTTGAATTTAATAATTTTTGGACCTTTTTAATCCGAAGATAAGATTATCATAAAATAATTGTTTCAAACGTTCCTAAGGAGCCCCTCCTCTCCCTTATAAAAGGACACCACTTCTAGCCCATTCCTCACACCTCTAAAGCCCCATGGGTCTTCCAACCCCATCCCAAATAAGTTATCAAGATCCCTATATTCCTCCTAAAATCCTTATCTTAAGCAGGAGGAACTTCAAGAAGTGCTTTTGGTTCAAACCAAAGGGAGATACCCGAATTAAAGGTAACGATTTCCCTTGAATTCTATTGATTTATTTTTTTAGTTTACTTTTCCAACCCCATAAACTCCTTTTCTTCCATTATTTTATAACAAAAACAGTATCTTCAATATAATAGGTTGTTTTTATGAGATGTATTTGAACTACACTTACACACACCTCCGTCTAATGGATAAAGAACATAATGTTTCTATGGACGGAAAAATACTACCTCACGAAACGATGATTTTTCAAATATCTCCAACCGCCTCTCATAGTGGCCATTATGATGGAACTGTATTTATATATTATATATATTATATTTATATTTTTTCAATTCTTTTTTATTTTTTCATTTATAGAATACCTTTATGGTTTCCATAATGGGTAAATACGATAATCTCATTTGAGGAAGTGCGGACTACCGCCCCCTCAAAGTGATATGACTCATTAATGCCTTTTTCTGAATGTAAAAAGGGTAGAGTTAATGAAATTGTATATTATATTACTCTATAATTATAATATACTTATGTATAATTATGTTTCCATTCCATTACAATACTAAATAGAAATGAAAGTAGCATTCTTGCATACGTATGACTTACCGTCACCATGAACGGTGCATTTCATTTGTTATCTCCAAATGTTATGTACTATTATAAATACATGTATATAGAAGATATATATGATATATTTGATAACTAAATAATGAATATAATTTTGAATATAATTAACTTTTTACCACATGAACAACTTGTAATTATAAGATGTCTATTTTTTACTCAAGTACTAAATATCGACAAAACGACCATTATTGACATAAATGATTACATAATGTTTATAACATGGTAATAAGTAAGTTAAAAGGAATTATAAACTTGAAAAGGTTCTTAATCAAGTAGAAATTAAATTTATCTTATTATTCTTGAGATTAATGAACGAACGGGTAAATTCAGACACGAGGTAAGGGGTTTCTTATCTCACTTTTAATTCTGTGAGATTTCCATTATTCGCCACATATTTCATGCATGTGGTGTATTGTGTACTTACATTTGATATATATTTTCATGACTCTCTTTATATTCATGGTATACTATGATTCAATTGGTTTTTATTAACTTTGCTTCATACGAATCGTTTGATTACAATGTGGTAATGTGTTTTCATCTCAATTCTTATTCCTGTGAGATTCATGTTATATTACCACTATTTCATTTTGTGTGGTGTATGTACTTCCCATGATTGTATTCATTCTGTAATATAAATTAATTTTTTGGTAATTAAATCTTTATTTTATGATACTTCTTTCATATAGTGACTGTTTCATAAGTTACAATATCGTTAAGGGAACCTTTTACCCTCCTCTTTTTTAAAGACTTCTTTTTTGTTATGTCTTTTAATTTACATATTCTAATGTTGGGATAAGTTATTATATATCCTTGATGATGTAAATTTTATGTAGAAAAATTGAGATACCATTTTCTCTCTAATCAAATTATTTTTCTGAAATTTAAAGTGATGTCGTTAGGCTGTTGAATTTCTTTAAGGGAACTTCTTAACCCAATTTCAATTATTTGGGTTAAACATATACTTCATGATTATTCCATGTTATAAATATGTGTGAATTACCTCTGATTTTTTCACACATAATATCCACTTATATTGTGTATATTACTATTTTTCAGATATAATTATTTAATTGAATTATCTTTAATCTAATGATACCATCTTTATAAGGGATTTCGTCTCAATTTACATTCCCGTGAGACTTCATTATTGTGATGTACCAATTAACTTATATATGGTGTAAAAACTTCCATTTGTAATATTATATCTTGAATATCCTTATTCTCGTGATTTTATATGATTTTTTATATTCTTCAATTATGTTTAGTCAAGTGTTTCTCAAGTGTTACGAGACTCTTTTACTAAAACATCATTTTAAAATCTTTAAAGAATTATTCTTCAAAATATTTCTCATTAATGTCCATGTTTTCAAAAATGTTATTAGTATTTATATATATGGACATTAATGTTTCAAAAAATTAATAACTATAAAATCTTCAGTGTTGTATGGGATAATTTGATTCAATAATCTCTTTATTAAATGTTAAAAATGATTTTGAAAATGGTTTGATTAAGCATTGATTATGTCAATATCTTGAGATGATATATTGTATTTGAAATATGGAAATGTTATTATTGAAATGTTTATATTTGTAATATTTTATGTGTTATTATATTATAATGTTACTTGGACATTAGAAGTGTGGTTACGTGATAAACCAAATGACGGGTGGTGTCATGATAAACCAGGTCGGGTGGTTACGTCATAACCCCCAATGCATTGGGTATGGAAGTCAGTCATATGGATATTCCATTTTGTGATATGTGTGTAAGTCAACCGTATTGTTATTCCATTTAAGTATTTTTATGTCCCATGTTATATATATATATATATATATATATATATATGTTATGTGTGCTTTCTATGGTTTTTATGGTAATCGTTTGGTTACAAAAGGGTAAGTAATGATCTTTTATTCAGAGAAGAGTATTTACTACTTCATATAGGTAAAAAGTATTAATTATGATAAATTATTCATGGATTACTTGTTGTTTTCAAAAACTAATAGTTTTCATTATTTGTGTATCCATTCCTGAGCTTTTTTATCATCTCATGTTTTTGAAATGTTTTTCACAGGGCATGAAGAGGAATATGGACAAGGATATGATCAAGGAAATTTCATGATGGCTAAAACATGGAACTGGACATGTTTTTCTAAGATTTTATATTTTATAAAAAAAAATGGATGCTGAGTAGTAGTGTCTATTTGTCATATTCAAGATGATATGTAATAGCTATGGTCTAATTCTCTAACACTCTAAACCTAAAAATATCTTCAATGTAAATTCTTGGTTTAACTCAAGATTATGAAATGTTTAAGGTCGGGTCCTTATAATGTTGTTAATTGATTTGATGAAAAAAATTATTCACCAGTTAATAGACTCTTTAAATTTTATAAATGTAGATGCTATTATTTTTTATTTCAAATTAGAATAGGATCATGTCGATATTTTAATAACCTCGTCATAATAATGAATGAACTTCATCTCTATGTGAAGTTAACAAAACAATATTATTGGATCCAAGAGGTGAAACTCTTAAGACATGTGATCTCGGAAAAAAATTTCATTGGGAAACCTAAAATGATTTAGGATGTGATGCATAGAGATCCATATGATTCACACATAAATATGACATCATATTTGATGAATAATCCTTACATCATGTTATGATCCATGCGATAATATTATTAGTCTAGAGTTACTGTAAAATTGAACACGATAAAAAATGTACATAAAATTTATATATCATCTCTCACAATGTTCTTCATAACTAGTATGTTTATTAGAAATAATATACATGAAGGCATTATTTATAACACGGGGAAAGGGAAAATATAAAGATTGTTCTCAGATTCTCAGTATGGGTAGAAAAGAGACATTACCATAATCACTTAAAAATAATATGAAAATAACGGTAAGATAATTGGTGCTTAATATTATAATACCATTCCTATGATATTAAGATAATATCATGAATATTTGAATAAAGAACATTTGTTCATAAGACATGAAAAATAAAGGAATAAAATAATATGACACATGATAACATTAAATTGGTACAATACCTATGTTTATGGAATAAAAATAATCATAGGAAATAATTTATGTAGTCAAAAACCACTATAATGACTATTAATGTGTATTGGGTTCACTCCCCATTACACTATTTCATTATTTATGTTTCACCCATAAAAAATAACAGTAAACAATGTCACATACTGAATTGGGTTATATCACCATTATGATCCTTATAATCTCATGAGAATCCATCAATACCAAATTCTTTGGAGGGATATATAATTTCATAACCCCCAATACAATTATAATAATCCATTCATATGTTTTCCAAAAAATGAGAAATTATTCATCATATATTAGAATAAATATAATGTAAAACATTATCAGAAAAAACTAATTATTTCACCATAACATAACACATGGAAAATAAATGGTTTTCATAAAATTCTCATCATTATAATAAAAAACTTATAGGGGAAAAATAAGGATATGATCACTACATCATATCCCATGTAAATTATAAGTATCACCATTGGATTTCATCTAAGGTGAAAATTATTTCAAAATATCACTAATAATATTTCATGAATAAAAAAAATCATTTAATTCTCATCATTGAAAGAAAAACAAACATCCAAAATATTGTACGAATACAATTTCATTGATAATAAACTAAGAAACATATAAATGATGTGTAAAATAATTAAGTGGTAATGATGGTGAGAATGTTTGTTCATATTTTGTACATTAACACAATGATTCTTCTCACATTAACTATATTAAGTCAAAAGTATCTCATTTAGAAAAATGAAATAATATTCCTTTTATTTTTTTTTAAATATTATAGCGTGGGTAAAAATTTATTTCAAAAATAAAAATAGTTATGTAAAAAAATTCTTTAAATTTTATTTATATAATAACAATATAGAAGAAAACATATTTTCAATCAAAGGGATAAATAATTTATTTTTTATTAAACAAATATTTCATTGTTTTGAGTAATTAATTAGAATAAAATGGAAGGAAAACCTGTAAATTATATAATTAATAATAGGAGAAGAATAATCATTATATTATTTAAAGATATATCATGAAATATCATCATCATAAACATATACACAAAAAATATCTTTAAACATTGATATTGTGTCATAAATCTCATACCACCTTGATAGAATTTGGATTATATGAACCATATAATATTAACATCCAATATAACATCAAATATCATTTAAATAATTAGAATAATTTTATAATAAGAAAATATGGAACTATATACCATAAAAAAGAAATCAAAAATTGAATATAGCTTATGTCTCATGGAAAAAAGTGAGATGAGATACCCCATACCTCGAGCCTTATCTTTCAATGTAACTGATAAAACATCCTAAATAATAAATATTCATGTTATTATAAATATAATATATGACCATAATCATATATATCACGTCATATATGATTTATTTTTTCTATTTTTTCCCCAATTTAAAAACATTTCATTATTAAAATCACAATTCTAGGTGATAACTACTTCATTTTCCATGCTTGGTTCAATTCAGTAGACCATGCCCTGAAATATTTATTATGCCTCCATAATTTATAGAATTTTATTCATGATAAAAATATCATATATATTCATTATATATATATATATATTCATTCATCGGTGCTAGAAATAGAATAATTGATGACACTTTTCATAAAGATGGTATGTCATAAGTACGCAGGATCGCTGTTTCTAATTTTAAAAAAAATGGAGATAATGAAAGTTAAATAATAATAAAAAGTATATAATAATTATAATTTCTTAATAAAAATATATATTTATCTAATAAATCATTGATTCCATATATTTAGTTGTTTTATTTTAAAAAAATAAATTGAAAACACTCGGTTTAGAGTTATAACACTTTATTACAAAATAAATGTTTTCCTACACCATATTCCTTGAGAAGACGGTATATTGGAATGAAAGGAAACTCTATGTCATTATGAAGGAACAAGTTATGGAATTACGATAGTGACTAGATTTCATATAAGTCTTTTTATGTATGTATGAGAGAGGATAGGTGGTATCCTTTTATAAGTGAGGTAAATGACATAATTTGAATTACATAAAAATATTAAATAATATATATATATATATAATAATCATTTCAAGTGACATTAAGGAAAGAAAAAATAATAGATAAGATGTTTAAAAGTACAAATACTTTCATCCAAATTTTTTTTTGAACATTTTGGATTAATTTTATTCCTTATGATCTAGTTAAATAACTTTAATCCAATTATAACGTTAACATTGAAAACATATAATTTTACCATGATAATACAAATATCTGACAAAAAATAAAAGTTTCCTTCTAAATAAAATTTTACATTATTATTACAATGAAAAAATCCATCCTATTGTATTTAATATATATTGGTGGTATAAATTACATTAAATATAAGCAAAAAAATCCCCTCAAAAACATTTTTATGATAATTCCCCATTTGAGTGTTTAAATAATTTTACTTTGAAATCATTTAATAAATTAGTTTAAAATAATTTTTTTGTTAAAAAGTATAAAAATTATGGATTTCATAAAATTTTTAAAATAAAAAATCATATGGTATCTTCAAACCATTCAATTAAATCAAAAAATCTAGAAATAGTTTAAAAATTGTTTATAATGTAACTTATCATTACAATATCCAGGCATGGTTAAGAAATTTAAAAAATGTTTTAAAATAAATTATATCGAAAATTGATAATCATTTTTCTAAAAACCAAAAATAAAATACTGTAAAAGTTATTTTTTATGCGATTCTTATGTTTTACCCCATTATATTAAACATATTTTAGTTCTTCTACCGATGTGAAAAATATTTGTTATGGTCACTATTCATAAAAACAAAAAATTATGTTAAACCTGTTAAATTATTATTATTTTTCTTATTTAGAATATGGAATCCAAATTATCAAATAAAATATAAATATTTTTGTAGAATTTATTTCAAATTTAACATGTAAACAACAATGAATGCAGGTTTTCTAGAAAAAAATGATTTCATAAGTGTAGAACGTTTTGATACCATATAATGAAGGAATTGTATTCCCATGGACACACCCTAGGGATTCACTACTAGTCGTAAGCCTTTGTCATTCGATAAGATGCGCTTGAGGCCATGTGTCCCACCAAGATCGTGGCACTCGTTTAGTGGCATTCAGGTCCAGGTCGTCACAAAGTGGTATCAGAGCTTGTTTATTTTATTTCGTTACTATTTGTAGTCAATAGATTGGAGAATAGGAACACTTAGGACTTAGTCATAAGTTATTCTTGGGCATCACAAACCCATGATCTGGGTAAATTCCAAGATACCTAAATTGCAATTGTTGTTATATATTTCCTATTACAATTGATATTATTTCACCATTGGGTAACACACATGTTGTGTGGTGTTGTTGATTTTTACTCTAGTAGATAATTTATTTCATCCTTAGCCCTATGATATGAGGGAATGTAGAATTGTAACATTAATCATTATAGGCACCTATAATTCACATGTCATGCATATTCCCATGGCAAATAGGTGCATTTCACTTCTTTTCAATGCTTGATATGCCTGTAATTTCTAAGTGATGATGTGATAATTTCTTGTACTTATATTACATTGGATTATTTTGGTTTATTTCCTATCTCAATTCATGAGGTGTATGGGCCCTCATGGTTTGGGATGAGTAAATATTCAATGTAAATACATTATGATATAAGTAAATCGGTGTCATTTCTGGTGATAGGTGTATGGGCACTGATTCATCAGAAATGAGTATCCATTATTAAGTGGATCCAAAAAACAAAAATGAATTGGTTGCACATACTTATCTTGACTTTTCATGTTTATGAAAGGTAAATGAGTGAACCTAATAATTAACTGAAAAATGACATAAAACTTATACTTGATCACTTACTGATACATGGTCGTCTAAGCAGGTAGTTTGGGTAGTATTCCTTGGTTAGTGAGTTTTTATATGATATTTTCTACTAGTGATTATATCTCCTTGCTTCTAAGCTTATTTTAAGGTGTGTGCTTCAAATCTGTGGACTAATACCGCCATGACCTCCTTCTGTCATTCTCCAAGAGGGTGTTGACAACCATGCTCCAGACATTGTGGGACCTGACCTGCCAGTCTTACTTCCAGGAGTTCCACTTGAGGCACCACCTACTGTACCTAATTTGGGAACTCATTTCCCAAGTTCATGAAAGATTAATGTGTATGATGCATTCCATCATTAGTGATCCATGGGTTTCACCAACGATGGCTGATCTTACCACACGACTTCCCGCAGTATCATCCTTATACTATTTCAGGGGATTGCAGTTCTCAAGCTATTGAGTCTTCACTGGAGGTCATGATGTCTATCTTTGACAATATATAAATGCTTCAATATTGGAGAGTCAATCTTTCTACATACATACTTCAGGATTAGACCAAGCATTGGGGTGTTGTGGTTACGTAGGATGGTCGTCATCAGGGCATGTTATGGGATGATTTATAGACTGTCTTTTATTATCTGTTTTTTCCTCAGACACTGAGAGCTAACACAGCCAAATATTTCATGAATCATGAGAAAGATTATTTCTTAGTTATGTAATATTCATCACATTTCACTAATTTACAACTATTTTCACTACTTCTATCCAGGGATGAGATTTCATGTTCTAGAAGTTTTGTGGAAGGGATCTAGTATACCATCCAAACTCAGGTGAATGTATTTTACCTTCCTAAATTTTCTGAAATAGTTGATTAGGCCTTATCATTGAGTGTAACTTGAGGTATGGCACAAGTACCAGGATTAAAGGATTAGTTTTGAGGCAAGACAGTAGTTCTTCCGGTGGTAGGAAACATTCCCTCGAGTTTTTTTGTCAGGGCAGTGGCAGCCATAGTATCTAGTTTGATAGCACTTTATTGTGTCATTGATGTGGAAGACCAGGTCATATAATGCCCCAATGTGATAGAGACCCTATGGAGTGTTAGGATTGTGGTCATATGGGTCATCTTTTGTGCTTTTTCAGTAACTTTCCTCCATATTTGAGTGGAAAAGGATCTACTTTAGCTCCACCTTTAGGATTGAGTTCTTTTGCATCACGTCAGGCGTGGAGTTAGAGTAGCATCGGCAGGTCTAGAGGAGGAGGAGGTCATGGTTGTGGTAGTCTAATCCCTGATCACCAGTAGTTCCAGAAGAGAAATCATGATCGTGGTAGTCAATCTGTTGCACAGGGTCGTGGATCAGGTCAGTTGCATGCCTTACAACTGATACCCGAGGATCAGGTTGTGGGACCATCCACAGTACGAGGTATTATTCTAGTAGCCTCTACTATTGTCTTTATGTTGTTTGATAGAGGGGCTTCAAACTTATTTATTTATGTATCTATCATGGAAAGTCTCAGACTAAAGATACAGTATCACTAAGGTGTAATGATTCTCGATACACCATTGAGAATATGGGTGGAGGGAATATGAAAGTGCAGGTACTTACGCCTTGAGGTCAGAAGTTACACTTTCTTGTGGAATCTCTTTGTTCATAAGATGCCGGGCTTCGATGTTATTCAAAGGATGGACTGGTTGGTCCACTATAATGCCTTTGTATTCATTTATCGCTGAAGGGTTTCTTTTACATCACTAGATGCAAGATGTTATCTTTTTAAAGGTGAGTGGGATGTCCTGTAATGCCTCGACACTAGAATCTTGGAGCTGGTGCATTATTTTAATACATTGGCATGATTACAAGGAATCAAGTACTGAAGGAATGATTAGTTTAGTAGTCTTGGGAACAATATTCATACTTAATTTCAACATTACAACTTGAAAAGAATAAAAACACTAATTTATTCCATTATAAACAACCAAGATTCCAAGATTTTTCTTGAATGTCACTCATAACTAACTTCTTCATATCCTGGGAAAATGAAACATGAGAAAGGGGTGAGCTCAAATTCTCAGCAAGAGTAAGAAATACATAGGAAGATAACATAAACATTATTCATGGTGAATAATTCAAACCACTTTCTTTAATGAATAATAAACATGATAACTTTATGGAAGGAATATGAGTTGAGTAAATAATGTCATAATAAAACATAGTCATTGGGGTTCTACTAGTCATATAACCACATGAAATATCAATAGTTGATCTCATAATGATGGAATGCATAATGTCAGATATTCTAAAACATTTTTTCAAGGACTCGGCCAAGCCATCTAAAAATTATTAAGGCCTCGGCCAAAACCATATATCCAAATTTGGGAAAGGACTTGGCCAATTCCACATCTAGTTGTCTCATGAGACCTACAGATGCACAAAGGAGCTATAGCGAGCTCCCCCCATCACTTACTAAGTCCAATTCATTCCTCATATGAGATGGGTGAAACATAATCTAAACATTCGTATTCAAACTAGCAAATGAAATGTCAATACATTAACCACAAACCATGAAGGGAATAAACATAGCACATCCACAGTCAAACATAACTCATTCAATACAATATTGAATATTATATTATAATAAATCAACCCCATTAATGAATAAGATAAAATGAAGGATATTGAAATATATGAAAATAGTTAGTTAAAATATTTAAGAGAAATATCCCCTTTTCCCTTGAAAACATATAAAAGTCTCACTAATTATCAAGAAGCTGTTAAAAATAGAATTTTTTGAATCAATGTGTCCTATACCACTATGAATCTTTAAAAATTAATTTTAATTTTAAGACATTAATGTCCATATAAATAAATCTTTAAACCCATTTTTAATACAAATACATTAATGAGAATGATTTAGAAGAATAAATGATTAAAACATTTAAAATGAAATTTTAGTTAGAGTTCCTAACAAAAAGAAAGACACTTGAATACAAATAATTGAGGTAATAAAAAACTTATAATATCATGAGAATAAATGTATTAATGATATACTATGTCAAATTACATTATATACACCATATAAAAGTGAATTTGCGTATAAAAACATTCAAGTCTCAATAGAATGTTAATTGTGTTGAAATACCTTATAAAGACCATATCTATAGGATAAGGATAAATCAAAAACATAATTATGTGTGACAAATAAAAATACAGTCAATATAATTGGATATTCAGTGTAAATAAATCATAGGACATTCACACAAATTCTTGTAAAAAACAACACCAATGACTTAGATGTTTAACTCAAGGAATGGAAATTGAGTTAAGATTGCTCTTATCAAGTTCATATCAATGACTTGAGAAATTATCAAGGGAGTTATTTTGTGTATCAAAATTATATCCACAAAAGGGGAGTGGAAATTACTACATAGATAATAAATAATTATTCCTCACATAATCTTGGATTTAAATAGTCAATTAATTATGCTTAAATCCCAATGAGTGGGAATTGAAATTTGAAATTCCATTACCGATTTGGTAACTCACAAAACATACACCCCCTGAATGAAGTATCATAAAATGAATATGTAAACACCCATAAATTAAATTATAATACACCAAGAAAAAAATCATGTGTAGTACATATGCCACATAACTGAAAATAGTGGCAAATATAGCATGAATCTCACGTGAATAAAAAGTGATATGAAAACCCTTTACCACATTGTACTCAATCGAGACGTATGACCAAAAGTTAATAACCACCAATTGAATCATAGAATACCTTTAATATAAATATAATCATGATAATATATATAGAATGTTAGTACACAATAATCTACATGCAATAAATAACTTGCGAACAATGTAAATCTCTCAGAATTAAAAGTTAGATAAGAAACCATTTACCTCAAGTCCGATTTGTCTTGTATGTTCCATGTTATTCCTGAATAATAATCATAATTTAATTTCTAGTTGATTAAGACAATTTTTAATGTCTTTTATTCCTTTTATATCACTTATTACATTTCTATAACAATTAGTAAATTATTTGAGTTTATCTTGGATATTTTATCGATGTTCCGAACTTGAGTAAAAAATGAACTTGTTATAATTACAATTTTCCCACGTGGTCAAAAGTACATTATCTCCAGAATGATATAAATGATTTAGATATCATATATATATATTATATATCCAGTATATATATTTATTTATAATAGTACATAACATTTTGAGATATGAAATGAAATGCACCATTCATGGAGACGGTAATCAGTACGTCCGCATGAACGCTACATTATTTTTTAGTTTGTATTTTAATGGAATTAAAACATAATGATACATAGGTATATTATAATTCCTGAATAATATAATATATAATATCATTAACTACATACTTTATACATCCCACAAAAGTCATTAATGATTCATATCACTTTGAGGGGGCGTAGTCCGCACTTCCTCAAATGAAATTATCACATTTTACCCATAATGGAAACCATAATGGTATGATATAAAAGGAAAATACAGAAGAAAAAAAGAAAACATAAACATAATATATATCATATATAAATAAAGTTCTATCTTAATGGCCACCATGATATGTGGTATGAGACAATCGAACAATCATCGTTTCATGAGGCGTTAGTTTTCCAACTACAGAAATAGTATGTTCTTCACCCATTAGATGGAGGTGTGTGTAAGTTTAGTTCTAATAATTATCAAAAAAACATCCTCGTATATTGAGGATGCTATTTATGTTATAAAATAAAGTAATAAAAAGAGTTTATGGTGTTGGATAAGTAAAATAAAACAAAATAAAACAAAATAATTTAAGAGAAACTGTTACCTTTAATTTCGGTAACTTCCTTTGGTTTGAACCAAAAGGACTTCCTGAAGTGACTTCTGCCTAAGGTAAGGCTTCTAAGTGAAAGAGATGGATATTTAGAGCTTATTTCGGTAGGTATTGGATGAGAAAAATGGCATTATTGGTGTGTGGAATGAGTTAAAAGTGGTTTCCTTTTATAAGGGGGGGGGCTCTTTAGAAATGTGTGAAAATATTATTTTATTATGTAGTGATATTCTATTTTTAAAGGACCAAAAATAATTAAATTCAAATATTAGATGAATCATGGTAGAAATAAAATCCTCTAACAATAATTTGATAAGTTCTGGATATTGTTTTAATATTAATAATCTTATTTATTTATATTATTTATTAATGAGGTAAATACTACATCATTACTGTGTCATAAAAAATTTAATTTATTTGATGTCTGAAAATTATTAAAAAATACCATAATATAGGAAATAGTTTTATATTTTCAATGAATATGTATAGTCTAAAATAGGACTTATATAATCCCATGTAAAAATTCATTTACTAAAATATATTTTTTATTTCATTTTTTCATTTACATTAAGTTAATTAAAATAAAGTGTCATTATCATTCATAAGTTTCTCCATGGGGTCCAAAAATCGAGCCAAGGATGCCCATGGTCGGACAAGACTCATCCAATATGGTTAGGAAAAGTTTTCAAGTGATTTTGTATTATCAAAATATTCTTTTTATCTTGAATTACTCTTTTACCTTTAACCGCGGAAAATAAAAGTCAACAGTTACTATTCACCAAAAATTATTTTCATCTTATTGAACTGAATTTTACATACTAATAACAACCATGTATCTCGGATTTTCAAAATTCAATTCACAAAAGCTGTAAAATTTCATTTAAATGAAAAATTTGTATTTTTAACTACTACTTCGTGGTTTTACTATTCATTAAAAATTGATGTTTTTCTGAAAAATACCAAAAATTCAGCCTAAGATATATTTGATATTATGAATTAAAAAATAATGTATATTTTACCAAATTCAAAACATAGAATTTTGGTTAATTAATTTAAAAATATTTCCCATAGTCAAAACAAATAGCTTGTTTTTAAGAAACTATAACTATCAACACATTGAAACTTGTTTATGTATAATTCCAAAGTGAAATTAATTCCAATGACCAACATATGATTAAAGGGTAAAAATATAATCAAATTACACTTCAAAACCAATTTAAAATATAATCTATCCTCATTAATAAATAATTTTAAAATTAGTTTTGAATTAAAATACAGTATTTCTCACTATTCATAAAAATTGAATATTATTAGAAAAATACAAAAATTTCATCCAGTGAATATTTTGATGTCCTGATTCTAGAGAAGAATTTTATTTTTTCAAATTTAATATGTAAAAGGGTAAAATATTGGATTTAAAAAGGGTTTTCCAATAAAATGTGGTAAAATTGATTTTTTTTAAATACATATTTTTATCAAAATAATTGAAATTTTTTTTAGAATATGTCTAAGAAACAAATAATACATAAGTTAAAATTATATGGAATATATAAATTTCAAAATCCAGTTAATACTATTCATAACGGATTTTGAACAACTAGTTTGGTAAGTCGTGGTGTGGTCGAACTCGGTGTTGCGTGTAACAAAAGCTATTAAATTTAAAGAAAAAAAACTATGAAATCTTGGGGTGTTACATGTCCAGGCTAGGATATCATGATTGAAGCATCATGGGATAGGTGATGTGATCACCCATATTGAAAATATCTTCATAGGGGATTGGGGTTTTCTTCAAACTGATCTCCCTCCTGTAGTTGGTCATTTCTGGGAGATATTTCTTGGTGAATTTTCTGGCTTACCTCCTAAGAGAGAGGTAGAGTTTGTAATAGATATTATTCTAGGATCAGCAAAAATGTTCATTTTTCCATACATAAAGGCACCTACATAGCTTTCAGATCTCAAGCGACAGATAAAGGACATAGAGACCAAATGATTTATATGGCCTAGTACATCCTATTGGTTTTCAACTATGATTTTCACTAATAAGGTTGATGTAACTCTCTGTTTATGCATGGATTATAGAAGTTTGAACTAGCTTACAGTCAAGAACCGGTATCCACTTCCTTGAATAGATTATATCTTTGACAATCTCTGAGGAGAAAAGGTGTACTCTAAGATCAACCTGAGATCGGTTATCATCAGGTGTGGGTTAGAACATCAGATATACCTCATTCATCGTTCTATAGTAGTTATGGTCTATATGAGTATCTTTTTATGTATTTCAGTCTTATGATCACACCTACCATTTTCATGGATTTGATGAATAGGGTTTTCCATCCGGATTTGGACTCTTTTTTCATGGTCACTATGGATGATATCATGGTGTAATCTCACACTCATAAAGACCATGACAAACTTCTTGAGATCATTCTGAGTACACTAAGAGAGCAACATATTTATTCCAATCTTTTTAAATGTGACTTCTGTATTGACAAGGTCCACTTATTGGGAAATATTATTTCAGAAACAAGAGCATTTGTTGACCCTGAAAAGGATAGTTTTGTATTTTCCTAGGAGTATCCAAAGAAAAAGTTTGACATCATGAGTTTGATGGGGATCACTGGATATTACAATAATTTCATACAAGATTTCTCACATCATGCTTCACTTCTTATTGTACTTTAAAAGAAGATTTTTATGTTCCTATTGTTAGAAGAATGCAGGAAGTCCTTTCAGAAGCTAAAAGGGATTCTTGTATCGGCACCTATTCTGATTCTTCTAGAACCTAGTAAAGGTGATATTTCCTTTTGCGATGCATCAGAAATTTTCCTAGGAGCAGTTTTGCTGATGGAAGAAAAGATGTTGTGTACGAATCTCGGCATTTGTGGCCTTTTGAAATAAATTACCAAATACATGACCTCGATCTAGAAGCAGTTTTCTATGACTTATGTTTCTAGAGAAGTAATCTATTTGGTGAGTGATTTGTGGTGTATACAAATCACAAATGTCTCTATTATATATTTTCTTATTTTGACTTTAACCTCATAGAATGAATATGGGTATAATATATAAAATCCATTGATTTTGAGCTTTCCTATACGTCTGGAAATGAAATTGTGGTCACTGATGCATTGAGTCATAAAACTCAAATGCAGGTTGTACATGAAGATAGTTGTGAATGGAAGTTAATGGACCCCTTTTCTAAAATTCATCTAGAGTTTCATGACAGTCACCAGTAGTCATACCTTATAGCCTTAACAGTTATCTCTTCCAACCTTGAGAAGGTGAAGAGTAAGTAGATTTCAAATCTTGAAGGTTTGGTTATCCGTAAAAGTATATTAGAAGATAACTCACCTCTAGATTGGAATGTGGACAGAGATGATGTGTTTCATCTATGTGGACATATCTGGGTTCCTATAGATGTGAGAGAGGAGTTGATGAAATATTCCCACACTTCTCAGTGGGAAGTTCATCCAGGCATCTCGAATATGTATCGAGATATGCGACACCAATATTGATGGCCTGTGATGAAATGCCAGATTTCAGGTTTCATCACTAGGTGTTCCACCTGTCAGTAGGTGAAGGCAGAGCACCAGAGACCTACGGGCCCATTACTACCGCTTCCAGTACCGGAATAAAAATTGGAATATTTTAATATGGATTTCATAATCGGCTCACCTAGGTCACCTAGGGGTATAGATGCTATCTCGCCATTCATTTACTAATTAAAAAAATCATCCCACATTATTCTTATTTGGGAGACTTTCTCAGTTGATGAACTGGGAAGACAATATTTCTTGGAGATCATATGACTACACATGTTTCCACGTACTATAATTTCAGATAGGGATGCTCAATTCACATCATGGTTCTGGAAGGGTTTACAGAAAGATATGGGAACTAAGGTGCTTCTAAGCACAACTTTTCAACCTCAGAACGATGTAAAATTAGAACGGACAATACAGGTTTTAGAGGATATGCTCCAAGCATGCATCCTTGATTTCAGTGGTTCTTGGGAGAAGTATATCTATCTCTTTAAGTTCACCTATAATGATTGTTTTCATGAAATGATTCATATGGATCCTTTTTACGACTTATATGGTAGTGCATTCCGTTTATCTTTGTTTTGGCTAGAGGCATGTGAGGTAGCCCTACTAGGTCCATATCTTGTTCAGGAGACTTCCTAATAGGTCTAGCTAATTAGGAAGCTTATGGATACTGATCAGTCTAGAGAGAAATATTTTGTCGATTGTCATTGACGACCTCTTGAGTTCAAGATTGGGGATCATTTTTTTCTTTGGTTATCACTCATGCTTGGGCATAGATTCTTACGGAAGTAGGGAATGTTTTCACCCAGTTGTGTCAGGCTATTTGAAATTCTAGAGATAGTTGGTCTAGTAGTCTATCAGTTGCTACTACCTTAGAGGTATTGTCCCACGAACAATGTCTATAATGTCCCACAACTTCTCCAATATCATGCTAACATGTCTCATACCATTGATCTTGAGGATGTTGAGTTATATGTCGATGCTACCTTTGAGGAATATCCAGTACACGTCGTTGGCCGAAGCACGAAGGATCTCCAAGGAAAGTCTTTCCCTCTCGTATGGGTGCTACGGAAGCACGATCGAGTAGAGAATGATACTTGGGAGAGGGAAGACGATGTACATTCTCAGTGCTCAGAGTTGTTCTCAGACATTGTTTCCTTACCCTTGGAAGGAGAACTCGGGGGGTGAGTTATTGTATGTGGGGAAGACTATATGAACCTGGTTTTTCACAGAGGTGTGGATCCATTAATTTTTAGTATAAATCGTTAAATTGGAACTAAATTAGATGCCTAATGAGTTATTAAATGTTCTGAAGGTTTTCGGGGCTTGTTCAGATTCCAGAACCCTTTTTTTGGAGAAAACATACTTGGCACACATTTTAGAGTGAACACAGTAGGATTTCCACATGGTATTCCAAACCTTGCGGATGGTGTTTCTTTTGGGCAGTGGCACCTCGCACGGTTGGTGCACAGTTGTGCATCCAAACCATGTGAATTCCCCCTTTCCCAGGTAACCGTGTGTGGAAGGTGTATAGTTTGATCAAACCATGTGGAGGAATAATTTTTGTGCAAAACCATATCACACAGTTTTCACGTGGTTTGAGAAATTGTGTAGACAAACTATTCATAGGCTAAAAACCACTGAAAAATGTCCAAAATTACCTTGATGGTCTATTAATCATCCTCTTTCCTCCTAATCCGAGAACCAATAGGATTATTCCTCCTTTTGACCCATTTGGATTTTTTTAAGGCTAAATCTAGGGATCAAGAGATCTCCTTCGTCCAAAATCTGATTGAGGTTCCATACATTACATTGGATTCACAATGGTATATACTCTAGTCATCTTTAGACGTTCATTGTCACTTTCAATCTCCACCTAGATATCACCATGTCAGCATTTTTCACCCTTTCTTACATATACACTGCTCTGAGGTAAATCATAGTCTGAAACCGGAGGAGGAGAGTTGTACAACCCTATGGTGGGTGGTCTATAACTCATCCATAAAGTTCGTTTTTTTTGGAATGTTCATGTAGGGCCCACCATCATTATTGGAAAATATTTCTTAAATTTATATTCCATGATTATACTTGTTAGAATCATATAATTATTCTATTTCTAAATATGTGATTTGTTGTTAGTGTTTATGCCCACAACTCAATCCACCCCTTGTCGAAGCTTAGGCCATAATTGGGTTTTTAGTGTTTCGGCATGTTTGAGCCACCGTTCGGGTGTGCATTTTCTTGACCTTACTAAAGGTGATCCTTCAATAATAAATGACTTTTTTTAATGAGAATTGAATAATGGCATGTACTATGTATTCTCAACACATGACCCATCTATGGTAAGTTCTTCCAAATGGTTATTAAATGTGTAATGTGAAATGGAATATATACTAAGTATATCACATAGTCTTAACAAATGATATTAAATAATGTTTACAGGTTTGTATGACCCCTGTCCAGGTTAATGGAAGGTAATGGAGTGAACCTCTATAATTGAATATGCCTTAATGGTTAATTAAGACAAAATTAAATGGTTGCAACACTACAAGGCCAATCCACACTAGTGGTAGACAAGGCTTGGACCAATAAATAAAATTTTCAACTCTAATTGACCCATCAAAATTAATGGAAGGAAATACTTGAATGAAATGAATTATTATATGATTAAAATATCAAATAAGAATATACTGACTCGAGTTCACCTACGATTCTGAGAGGATAATACCTTGGTTCTCAGGAACCCTATTCCGATTCAAGGATACAGTTTGCATAGGTTAATACCCACCTAGACTTTGGTTCTTGTCTATTTTACGGATTTTCGGTATTCTACCCTTGGGTACCTTTTATTATTATAGGATTCCTCGGATACACTCATTGGATCCAGCATTGACTAGTAGGTTCCATGGTGAAAGCCCATAGGGCCCTGACATTATTTATCCCTGCTTTACCTTAGTCGATCACCTTGGACTCGATAGGTGCCTTAATGTGTAATTACTTGGATTACGCTTCTTGTATTACACTCTTACCCCTTATCTATAATCAGATACTACTGAGTTAGCGTTTCATGGGATCTATGTTACCTTGGTTATTACCCAGGAACTCCCTCACTGGATATCATTTTCTGGTTTCCTTGTTACCTCATGGGACCTTCACTACTTATACTACCATGAGGTGATTTCAGTGTTGGCTATGACTCATGTGACCTTTTAACATTAAATGGTAAATAACTAATTAAAAATGACCAGGTTACATGTTCAGTCACCATCCAAGGTCTGAAAGAGGTACTTGGTTAATTAGTTATATTGTTCTATTTTCATTACTTATATATATTTTCTTGAACATTGTTACATTCCACTACATTGGCCGGATTTTATAGACACTATTGGTGGTGCCCACACTGATATTTATTTCACACCCTCTCCAGACTCCATTTGGAACCTGGAGTAGATTACATGGTTGCAGGTATTGACAAAGGGATGCATACAGCTTCCAATAATTGATTATGTGCTGATAGGATAGAGCTTTTTAGCAGATGACTGAGTAGGATCTCAGGATGATTTCAGTATACTTTGTTTTATTTTACATAGTGTATCATGTTATGCCTATTGTATTCTATCCATGTTTTCAAATTTTCTAGTGAAATGAAATTACATCATCACAGTTCTAGTTGATACAGATATTGTTTTTATTATTTATCTACTAAATCAAATTTCTTCTTCAATTTTTTATATTGCGTCTATTTTTTATTATTCCATTATATTCCTTCTGTTTTTCTACACTCTTCTAATGTGGGCATAGTCTTCCCATGGACACACCCTAGGCCTTCGCTGCTACTCGTTAGCCTCTGGAATTTGGGAATATGTGCTTGAGGCCATGTTTACCACATGGCTCCGGGCACCAATTAAGTGGAATTTGGGCCCTGGTTGTCACAGATTTGATGTAATGCTCTGGGATTACAACACGAATTGTGATACAGAATATAGCAAAGGAGCTTCGTGAAATAGAGACAATTTTGGTATAAATTTCAGTTCTCTTTGATTTGGTGTTGATGTGGTGATGAGGTGGATTGAAGGTTCTATAGACATTGGGAAATGCCTATAAATAGGCCTCTTCCCCCTTGAAAAGTGAATAGACAATCAACAAAAATCCTAGAACTCTCAAATGACGAAGAATATTCGCAAAGGTAGTGATCTCTGTGAAGGATGTAAGCTTTGTGAAGGGAATGAGATTCATAGTGGATAGATGTGCGTTACAATAGAAGTGTACTTCACAAAGTTCAACATTATATCTAAAAAATAGTGAGCTCTATGAACTAGTGAGCTCAATGAACTAGTTTTATTTGCAAAGGTTGGGAGCTTCATGAAGGAGATTTGTGAAAGATCTCTAAGAGTTTTAGAATTGTTATCCCAAATTTAAGTTGGAAGTGATTTTTAATTGCATCATGATTAGACTGGGTATCAGACTAATTATCATTATAAATTCCAAGAAGTTTATGTCATCTTATAGGTAGGAAAGGGAATAATTGTTTTAAGTTATCAATTGTGTGAAAGTTTATAAAGAATCATAGATACATTGCATTATCCTATTTGTGCTATGAGGGATCACACACTATTGGATTGTTTTCAAAGTGCTACATAAATGAAAGGTCATATACTACTCATTGTATTCCACATTAAATGATTTTTTTCTAGTGGATTTTTTTGTATTAGATTGTTTCCATATAATATCAAGGACGAAGCTACACTTTTTGAGTAGCTGACCATGTAGATTCTTGTGTTCCTATAAATGTGTGTTTGGTTTTCAATTAGTAGGGAAGGAATTATTTAACAATAGGAAAAAAAAATTTGAAGTATGGAAACATAAAAGAAAAATATATCACTGATTCACGCTATATCCCTCTCTCTGATACTTTAATACTAACTAGGAAACATCAATTGGTATTAGAGGTTCAGGTTCCCTTCTTTTATTCTTTACTGAGGTTTTAAATATAATTTTTGATGGATAATTTTAATTGCATGAAAAACAATGGGATTACAATATTTTATGGAAATAATTATTATATATAGAAAGATAGAATGATTACTTATCTTATGTTTATTAGGTATGTAGTTCATGAAGCTATAACATATGGATTTCCTCCTGTTGATGACAAAGTTCCTCTTACACCTACCGATAAGAAGATTCTTGAGAATGATGGAAAAACTAAAAATGCATTACTCTTGTCACTTTATGATAATGATTTTTTAATATTGAAAGGTGCCCATACCACCAAAGGTATCTAAGATATTCTGAAAAACATATATAAAGGAAATACAAAAGTGAAGAAGTTAAAACATCAAATCTGGAGGCTGAAGTATGATGACTTGAAAATGTAAAATCTGGAATCTCTTAGGTACTTATTTAAGGGGTTAATGACATTTTCATCGCAATCATATATCTTAGTGAAAATTTGTAGGATTATATAGAGGTCAAAGAGATCTTGATAATTCTACCTAATAAGATTGATGCTGAAATTTAATCGTTGGAAGACAAAGACCCTAAAACATTATCTCTGGATGATTTTCATAGCACTATAATGACTTATGAAATGAGAAGGGAGAAGACTATGAAGATCCAAAAAAATTTGATAGAGAAATATCTTTCAATGCTACAGTTAAATATAATTAAAATAATATTCTCATTGAAGATGAAGCTAGTGAATTCAATTATGAAGATGAGGCATGTAAAAATTTTGTTGAAATATTATCCTTGTTTTCTATGAATGAGAAAAGAGGTATAGGGAAATACAAAGGGAAACATCCCTTAAAATGTACTGAATGTGGAGCTATTGGCCACTTTGTGGCTAATTTCCCTCAAAACGGGAAAGATAAAGATAGTAATGAAGAAGATAGAAGGCCCAGAAAGACATAAAAGAAATAGTGTGATAAAGATAAGTATTCTTCCATAGGGAATGATAAAATGTTCTTCAAATCCTAAAGAATAAGCCTATTGTGAAAAGATGAAGAAGAAGAAGATAGTAAAGCAGAATCAAAAAAATATTTTTCTGAGAAAGATAGAGAGAATAACATTATAATATTATTGACTAATGAAGACTACATGAGTAGTAATTCTGAAGAAGAAAAAACTCAACTTGAATATCATTTAAATGTATAGTTTTACGAATATTTGAGATAGATCATAAGTCTTGAGAAAAAAATAGGACGTTGATAAATAAATATTCCTTATTAAACATTATAGAAAATTTTCATGATGAGAAATTCAATTTGGAAAAGGATATTAATGATCTGAATAATTGTCATGAGAGTAAAAAGATCGTAATGAGCATCTTGAGGTAAAGATGAGGGCCATAGAATAAGAGTTGGAACTTGTCCAGTGGAAAAATTTTTAAGATGAAGAACGGAATATAAGTTTGAAATACTCTATCTCTAAACCTCGTGAATGTAATAGAAATAATTAACAAAAGAAGGATAAAAAAAATTTACCTCCAATGGTTGTGAAGAAATATGGAACTAGTTCTGATAATAACAAAGATTGAAAGGATATTTTTGTTGCTAAAGTTGGTAATGTTGAAAACATCAAAGAATCTAAAAATCCATTTTCTATAAATATTTATAATAATTCTATTTCTGATAAGTTTGAAAAAAATATTAGCTGAATAAGAAAGTAATGATTTAATATAGGAAGGTTGATGCTCAGCTGAGTGCCATTAAGAAGATTGTTGAGAATCATGTTCACAACTCCGGTCAGTATGGATGTTTCAAATGGAAATATTCATTCTATGGCTACTGCAGGTATTATGGTGCATTCAGACACATAAAAAATATATGTTGGTTAAACTAGAAACATTTATACTATCCCAAAAGTAATTTAGGACAAGGATTTGGGGGATTCAATCCTCTCAAAAGAAGAAGTATGAGAATGAATTTCAGAACAAATCTGAGAAGGCTTGTGTGAATGTTGAATATAGGTTCCAAAAATTAGAAACTACTTTTGAAAGATGTGAACATCCTATACATCATTCTAGTGGATTTATTTTTTTTCCATCACAGAAAAATATTATTAACAAATCTCGTAGGTTGAGGTAAATAATGAAAAGGATGAATAGAAATCTTGTGTTGTCGAAACTGCTTTAAAAGCTACAAAATTATAACATCCATAGATTCATGATAGTGGATGTTCTTATCATATGAAACGATACATAATGTTTTTTTAACAATGTGAAAAACTTCAAAGAAGGAATAGTGGAATTTGGAAATGATGATTCTTTGAGGATCCGCGGTGTTGGATTATCCTCCATCGGGAAAGAAAATTATTAAATCCATAAAAATATTATATTTTTATTGAATAAAACATAATATACTAAGTGTTTTACAACACTATGATGAGGGAAAATAATTTATTTTCAGAAAATATGGGTCTTTTGTAAATACTAAATAATATAGAAAGATAGTTACAAAAGGAGAACATATGAAAGGTAACTTGTTCCAAGTTGGTCAAATACAAAACTCTTGTTGCATGGGTTTGGTGGATGAAAATAAGTTATCTAATTAAAGGTTGGGATATATGTGTTGGAGAAACATGAGTAATTAATTGAATTGATATAGTGTCTGAGATATTATTGATATGTGAAGAAGAAGAAATTGACATTGCACTATTTTTTGAGAAAGGGAAAATTATAAACTCAGTGCATAAGAGAGTTGACAATTGTTCAAAACTGCCCCTATACAATGAAGTATGCTGTTATATATGAAGACCGTAAGACCCGACATCATCTATGCTATTAACTTATGTACAAGATTTCAGAGTGATCCTAAATAACCACATTTGATTAATGGAAAAATAATTCTCAGATATATCAAAGGCACAACAAATTTTGGAATTAGGTATGATGGATAAGAAAATATTTATTTGTTTGGTTATTAAGATATTGATTGGTCATGAAATGTTGCTGATATAAGATCCCAATCTTGTAGAGTTTTCTTTCTGGGGAAATGTTGTGTTAGTTGGTATATAAAAAAAATAAAATTTAATGAATCTTAGAAAGGCTAAATTTTAGTATGTTTCTTCCACTCAAGATTCTACCCAACTCAAGTGGATGAATACTCAGTTGGAAGATCAACTTGTTGAAGCAAAGTTACCCTTTCTATTGGGTTGTGACAATTCAAATTAAATCAATCTTAAAAATAATATGGTACAACATTCCCATTCAAAATATGTTGAAATAAAGTAAAAAATCATCAAAGAGAGTGTGGTTAAAAATGAGCTGAATTAAGAGTATATTCCTACGCTGGAACAAGTTGTTGACATATTCACTAAAACTTTACCGATGTAACCATGTTCTAAATTGAGGTTGAAAATGGGTGTCCAACCTTCTTCTCATCAATGTTCTGGTATGTGTGTTTGTACCCTATCTCATATTACCTTTGTATAGTTTTGTCAAGGGGGGTAATTGTTTCATTAATATATCCTTATAGAATCATGCATAAATGGGGATTTGTGGATAACCTATTAAACCATCATGTATGTGTGTGAACTATTCTTACTATTTGTTGGTGTGGTTATAAGAAATAAAATTTTTCGGTTCAAGGAATGTTGATGAAGTAGATAAAGTTGAGGCTGTGAATCTAGCATCAATTTTCATGAAGTGGAGAAAGTTGACGATGTTTTTTTAAGAAGGCTATAGAATAAAGTTGATGTGGTCCCATAGTCACTACTTTTGGACAAAATGGTATTGCTTTCACTAAATCTTGTTTCCTACAATTATTTGGCTCACATTGGCTTAGAATTATTGATAATTAATCCATTTATTGAGTTTTCAAAGTTTAGTGATTTATGAATCTTGGTTGAAAACAAAATAAAAAGGGGGTATTTTTAGGAAAATGATGATAATGAAGAGTAGCATTTTTTGGTATTGTCTTTTTTTGTCAATAATGTTTGAGAAGAAAGGAAATCACTTAACTTAGTATAAGTGGATGAGGTAAGACAGGGAAGTTACAATACTTTCCATGGTGAATCTGATGATGCAAATATATAATGTATTTAAAAAAGATCATATGTTTTTTGGATAACATTTGTTATAAGATTAATGAAGGAATGGGGGATAATTTTTTTTGTCAATCAGTATGGTTTTTTTTTAAAATTAGTTTCCTATGGTGGCAAATTTTTACAAGGATTTCAAAATTTTTGGGGTCTAAAATTTAGATTTTTTTGAGCATTTATATAAGTGTATTTTTTTGAATATCACATAAAAACATGGAAAAGGAAGTAATTTAAAAAATATGGACTTTATTAAGAGTGAATCACAAAGGTTTAAAGGGGTTCGAAGAGGAGCTATGTGAGTAAGACGAGCTTTGTGAATTCCAGAGGAATGGAACATTATGGGTGACCATTGTAGTGTTGATGTTCAAGAGAGTTTTGGTAGTTCAATGGTAGAAATAGCATAGTGGCGGTGCAAAGGATTTTACAAAATGCTATATGATTATGATGAGCATTACAATTTGGAAAATTTCAATGTAACTTCAGGAAACAGATATAATTTTGGAGGAAATTTCAGAGCTCTGAAATTTTGTGATGAAATGGCATAGAGGTGGATGGAATGTTCTTGATTAAGTGGGAAAAGCCTATAAATAAGCCTCATTCCCCTTAATTGGTGAATAGAGACTCAAAAAAATCATAGAACTCTCGAATGCTGATGAAGGTTCACAAACACAGTAATCTCTGCTAAGGCAGTAAGCTACACGAAAGAAAAGATCATCATAGCTGGCCGTTGAGCTTTGAAAAAAATTAAATTTGCAAAGGTCAACTTGAGTTCTCCGAAACAATGATCTCTGAGAACTATTGAGCTTTTGAACTAATCTGCTCTACGAACTAGTGTGCTTTCCAATGTTTAGGATATTTACAAAGGATATTTTCATAGGAGATCCATGAGTTGTAGAATTTTGTACCCAAATATAAGTGGGAATTTATTTCTTAGTGAATCAAGATTAGACTGGGGTATCAAAATATGTATCATTTTGAAGTCCTGGATGATGTTATTAGCTTCTTGGTAGAAAAGAGAAATATTGTTTTAAAATATCAATTTTATGAATGTTTTTCAAGAAGCATAGAAACATTTCATTACCCTATTTGTGATAATATGGAGCTCACACACTATTGGATTGTTTTAAATGTTCTACATTGATGAAATAGAATATAATACTCATCGTATTACACATCAAAGGATTGTTTTCTACTGGATGGTGTGGTATTGTATTGTTTTCATTCCATACCAAGGATGTGGATACTATTCTTGAGTAGTAAACATCAGAAATTCTTATGTTCCTTTGAATGTGTGTTGGGTTTGAAATTAGAAGGAAATGAATTATTTAACAAGAGGTGAAGGTTGTTTCAGAAGTACGAAAACATAAAATAAAAAAGTTGTCACTAATTCACCCCCTCCACGTCTTAGTGGAACTTGAATACTAACTGGGAAAATTTAATTTGTATCAGAGGGTCGGGATCCCTTTTTTAATTCTTTGCTGAGGTTTTAAAGAGAAGTTGTGGTGGGGAATCTTAATTGTGTGAATAGTAAGGGGATTCTGATATTTGATAGAAATAATTATTATATCTAGAGAGTTATAATTATGAATTATCTTATTTCTCTTGGGTATGTAGATCTTGAAGCTAAAATAGATGTATTTCATCTAATTAATGAAAAAGTTCCTCTTAAACCATTCATTATGAAGAATCGTAAAAATTATAGAAGTGCTAAAAATGAATTACTCTCACCACTTTCTGAGAGTGAGTTTTTAAGAGTGAAAGGTTTATCTACAACCAAAGGTGTATTGGATATGTTAAGAAATATCTATGAATGAAATAAAAATGCGAAGATGGAAAAAACTAAAATATGGAGGCTAAAGTATGAAGTCTTGAAAATTGAAGATCTTAAATCTATTTGGTACTTCTTTACTAGGGTTAATGAAATTATCAGCACAATCAAATGTCTGGTTGAATATTTTGATGATTGTACAATTGTTGAAATGATCATAATAATTATTCCTGACAAGTTTGATGTTAAAGTTTCATCATTAGAAGATAGAGATCCGGAAACAATTTCTCTGGAATATTTTCATTGTACTCTTATCACTTATGAAATGGTAAGGGAGAAAACTATGAAGAGAAAAAAATGATGATAGGGAAATTTCTTTCAATGTTATAAATAAAAAAATTCAAAGGAGATTCTCATTGAAGATAAAGCTGGTGAATCCGATTTTGAAGATGAAGTATGTAAAACTTTTGATGAATTTTATCCTTGTTTTCTAAGAATGTGAAAAGAGGTATATGGAAATATAAGAGGAATCTTCCCTTGAAATGTTTTGAATGTGGAGTTGTTGGAATCTTTGAGACTAGTTTCCCTCAAAAATGGAAAGATGAATATAGTGATAAAGAAGATAGAATGCTAAGAAGTTCATGAAAGAAATAGAGTGATAATGATAAATATTTTTCCAGAGGGAAAGATAAAAATTTCTTCAAATATAAAAGAAAGATCCTTTTTTCCATAGATGGAGAAGAAGTGGATGGTGACGTTTAATCTGAAAAATCTTCGTTGAGAAATCTAAAGAGAATACACTACCACGAAAATAGTTTTCTCCAACGCCAATCTTTATCAGCGCTAACAAAAAAGTGATGATAAAGGGGGATGCCTTTATCAGTGCTAAAAAAAGCATTGATATAGGGTCCCTTTATCAGTGCTAAAAAAAGTGATGAAAAAAGCACCCATTTATCAGCGCTTTTTTAGCATTGATAAAGGAACCCCCTTTATTTGTGCTTTTTTAGCACAGATAAATAGATCCCTTTTTTTAGTGCTTTTAAAAGCACTGATAAAGGGTCAAAATCAAAAAAAATTAAAAATAATATATTAATATATTAATATATAAATATAGTTATATTGATATAAATATAATATACAATTTTCAAATAAATTTTAGATATGTATAAATATACATTTACTCTTAATGTACTTAATATATAAGATATTTAGTGAAAATGACTTATAAATAAATTAATAAATACTTTTAATTAATAATTTTATAATTATTATGGAGTAATAGTCATTTAATAACAATTAGAAGATTAAAAAATTAAAAAAATTAAAAAAATATCCAAACATGTTGAAAACACAACTCAAACTTCAAATGGCCATATCTTTTCATCCGGGTATCCGTTTAAGCTCTACCACATACCAAATCGAATCCTGGGACAAGCTCTACGTTACAATGTCCAAAGAGACCTAGAAAAAGGTTATTTTGAGGCCAAAAAAGGATAGATAGCCTCCAAAACTGAGTTTTTAGTTGGGGTACCCCGATTTTTTAACATTTTGTGGATTTTCAGCCTCGTTTAATGGGGTATTATTGGAATTTTTTGTCTGGGTATTAAATTTATTCCAAGGTATTACATTAATATTGATATTATGTATTTGAAATTTCATCATTTTTTGTAATGCACTTCTATTTATAATGAAATATATAACAATATATAGATATTTTTTATATATTCACACATAAAAATTAATTATAAATATAAATAATAAAATATATTTACATATTTTATATATTATCATTATCTAAATAATAACTAATATCCATTTTATTTAAAATAAAAATATATTAATATTTACATACATATATATTAATCTAACTATACATATATAATAATCTAACTATATATATATATTAATATAACTACATATATATATTAATATTACTATAAATATATATATTAATATCACTATAAATATATATATTATTGTCACAATAAATATATATATTAATTTAACTATATATATATATATTTATTAATATAACTATATATATATATTAATATAAATATATATTACTATCCGAATAAATATAACTAAATATATATATATATATAAGTAGATATATATATTAATATAACTATATATATATATTAATATAACTATAACTATATATTAATATAAATATATATAACTATATGAATAAATATAACTAAATATATATTAATAAATAGAGATATATATTAATATAACTATATATATATTAACAAAACTATATGTATTATAATATAACTATAATATATTAATATAAATATATATTACTATACGAATAAATATAACTAAATATATAAATAAATAAATATGTATATATATAGATATCATGAATTGGAAAAGAAATCAAAATAGAGGAGTGGTAAGGGCTTATGTGGGTATGGGGGAGGTCTCGAGTTCAAATCCTGGTGGAGACAGGGGCATGCGCGCATGGGGGAATATGGGAGCATGCATTGTTAAAGGCTGGAGGGGGTGTGTGGGGCACTGTAGGGGGCAGAAAAGCTCTGTAAAAGGGGGGGCTCAAGCGCTATAAAATCCCCCCCAATTGTCAGAATTTTTTTTAATTTTTTTAATTTTTTTTTTAAACTTTTATCAGTTCTTTTAAAAAAGCACTGATAAAAGGGGTCCTTTATCAGCGTAAAATGAAAGCGCTGATAAAGGAAGTGCTAAAAAATGGGTCTTTAATCAGTGAAAAAACAAAGCGCTGATAAAGGCCCCTTTTATCCGCGCTTTGTTTGAGCGCTGATAAAAGACCACTTTTATCAGCGCTTTTTTTATTGGTGATAAACGGGGTTTTTATCAGTGCATTTTGGAGCATTGATAATGGGGACCCCCTATCTTCATTGGCATTAATAGTTCTTTTCTAGCACTGTTAAAGGATATTTTTAGCGCTGATAAAAGTTATATTTGTAGTAGTGATACCATTGTTGCATTAGTGAATAATGAAGATTATTAGTGCAGTAGATCTGAAGAAGAAAAAGAAACTCAACTTGAATATCATCTTAATGTATAGTTGAATGAATATTTGAGAAGGATCATAAGGCTTGAGAAGGAAAATAGGAAGTTGATAAATGAAGATTCCTCATTAAAAAATTATGAAATTATTCCTAATGAGAAATTCAATATGTAAAATATGATTGATGATGTGAATAATTCTCTTGAGAGTAAAAAGAATCATAAAGATCATCTATAAGTAAATCGGATGGAAAAAAGAAGACCTGTTGGAACTATTCCAACTAAAACATTATGAAGCTGAAGAAAATAATATTTGTTTCAAAAAATCAATCATTGAATCTAGTGAAAGTTATAGTAAGAGTAAACCAAATAGGTATCCAATAAAGATACCTTCAATGATTTGAATAAAGATGGAACTAGTTCTGATAAGAACAAAGATGGAAAGTATATCTATGTGGCCAAAGATAGCAGTTGTGATAAATTAGAAGTATCTAAATATCCCAAGTCCATAAAAATTTCTACTACTTCTAGTTATGATAAGTCTGAAGAGGAATATGACCTGAAGATGAAAGTTATGATTGAAAACAGGAAGGTTAATGGTCAGTAGAGTTCTATTAATAAGAGTGTTGAGATGTATGTTCACAAATTTGGTCAGTATGGATGTTTCAGAGGGAAATATTCATTCTCTGAATATTGCTAGTGTTTTAGTGGCTTCAGTCAAATGGAAAATACATATTAGTTCAACCAGCAACAATACTATTATTTCAACATTTGTGGATGACATGGTTTGAGGGGGATTTAATCCTCTCAAAAGAAGAAGTATGAGACAAAACTTCAAAAGAAATCTGAGAAGGCTGGTGTAAATGTTAAAAATAGATTCAAACCATTGGAAACTGTTAATGAAACATCTGAATAACTCAGAAATATTTCTATGGGATTTCATGTTTTTTTCAATAAATATGGTTTTTAACAAATCTTATATGTTGGAGGTGAAATATGAAAATGATGAACATAAATATCTTTTTTTCAAAACCGCTTTAAAAGCTACAAAAGAAAAATGTCCATGGGTTCTTGATAGTATTTATTCTTATCATATGAAAGGAGAATTAATTTTTTTTGAATAATATGAAAGACTTAAAATAAGTAATATTGACATTTGGAAATGATGAATCTTTCAGGATCAAAGGTGTTGGATCAACCATCATTGGGAAATAAAAGATGAAAACCAAGGATATATTATATGTTGATGGTATGAAACACAATATAATGAGTGTCTCATTACTCTATGATGAGGGAAACAAATTTATTTTCATAAAATATGGGTTTACTGTTAAAAGTCATTAAGATAGAAAGATAGTTGCTAGAGGCCAATGTACAAAAGTGAACTTATTCCATGTTGGTGAAATAAAAAACTCTTGTTACATGGGTTTGGTGGATAAAAATTTGTTTTTCATAAAAGGATGGGACATATGTGTTAGAGAAACCAGATAAAGTTATCAAAGAGTTACAGTGTTTGAGAAATCCTTGATACGTCATGAAGATGAAATTGGTGTTGCACAATTTTTTAGAAAGGGAAAATTATGCAATCAGTGCATAAGATAGGTGACATTTTTTCAAAACAACCCTTAGAACACATTCATTTTGATACCTATGGGCCAATGAGAAAAAAATAATCCAATGAAGATAATTACTTCATCACTTTCATGTATGAAGTTACTTTAATTACTTATATTATATATATCAAACATAAGTTATATTCTCAAAAAATGTTTAAGAGTTTCAGGAGGAAAGCATAAAAGGAATGTGAGTATGCTATGAAGAAGTTGAGAACTGTTAATGGTGCTGAGTATATGAATGAAAATTTTGAAAAATATCTTGATAATCATGGAATTCAATATGATTTTACTTCACCATACACACCTCAAAAAAGGGGTTTGATTAATGAAATAATAGAACCCTCCTAAAAATGGGGAGAACTATGTTACTTGAACAAGGTCTCTCTCATTATTATTAGAGGAAAGCCATGAGTACTATTCTATATACTGAAAATAGGTGTTTATACATGGATAATTCTGATATGACTCCATATGAAATGTTTTATGGGAAAAAACTAGGTCTAAAACACTTAAGAGTATTTGGGAGTCTGTGTATTATAAATAAGAAAGGCGGAAGACTTGGAAAATTTGAGATAAGAGGAGATAATGGAATTTTTCTTGGTTATGTTCCAAAATGAATAGGATATAGACGTTGAAACAAAGAAATAATAATAATGGTTGATTCTACTAATGTAAAAGTGGTTGAAATTGTTGAGAATGAAAAGTAGACTTTTGTTGATATAGAAGTGGAAGAGAAGAATGAATTTTTTGTTAACAAATCTAATATTTCTACTAACAGTCGTAATCCTAAACAAGAAGAAGAATTAGAATCTTCAATTTCAATTGATGAGGATGAAATTCAAATAGCTCATCCTAGGATGAAGAATAAAGTGGAGGCTCAGAACATTATTGGAGATCAACATTAGTGGGTTCAAACAAGAAGAACAACGAATGATCTTACACATACTTCTTTGTATTTGAAAGTGGAGCCTAATGATGTGAATGAAGCTTTTGATCATCCATAATGGGTTCAAGATATTAATGAGGATCTTGATCTGATTGAAAAGAATGATACTTGGGAACTCATTCCCAATCCGGATAAAAAAATGTTTTTTAGTACAAAATGGGTTTTCTAGAACAAGTTTAATAAGAAGGAGAAGTGATAAGGGAAAATGCAAGATTAGTGTGCAATGGTTACTCATATATTGAAGGCATTTATTTTGATGAAACTTTTTCTCTGGTGGAAAAGTTAGAAACAATCATAATATTTTATTCTATTATTTTACAATGTGGTAACAATATATTTCTAGTGGATGTTAAATCTGTATTCCTAAATTGGGATATTGATGATGGTGTCTAAATTGGAAAACCATATAGAATTGTTGTTGGGAAAGATGAAAGTTATGTCTGTAGGTTGAGTAAGGATTTTTATGGACTAAAACAAGCGTCGAGGTCATGGTATTCAAAATTGGATACCTTCTTGAGGCACATAGATTTAAATAAAGTTAGAGTTGATAGAAATCAAGGAATTTCAGGAGTTCTCTATGCTCATAATTGTTTATATTGATGAAATTATTTTTACTAGAAATAAGAAAAGATCTTGTAAAATATTTGATGAGAAGATGAAGAAGTTGTTTGAGATATCAATTTTGGGAGAAATGAAATACTTTCATGGGATACAAATTTTACAGAAGAACTACATTTTTCTTTATCAAGAAAATTATGCTAAGGATATTCTGAAAAATTTTGGTATGGAGAATTAAAAACTAGTTTCCATGCTGATTTCATTGGGAACCAATTTGTATAAATGTGGACAAAGTAGAGAACATAATCAAAAGTATTTTTGAAATATGATTATAATTATGTTATATTTGACTACCACAATACCCAATATCATCTATGCTGTTAACTTACGTGCAATATTTCAGATATATCCTAAAGAAAAATATTTTATTGGTGGAGAATAATTATTTTATATATCAAAGGCACAAAATTTTTTTGAATCAGTTATGATGGATCAAAAAATATTGATTTGTTCATGTATTATGTTTCGGATTGGGCTGGAAATGTTGATGATATAATATCCACATATGGTGGAGTTTTCTTTATAGGGAAAACTTGTGTCAGTTGGCATACAATGAAATAGATTTCAGTGAATCTTAAAATGGTTGAAGCTAAGTATGTTTCTACCACTCAAGCTACTAGACAAATAATTTGGATGAAGACTCGGTTGGAAGATCTACTTATTGAAATAAAGATACCCTTGATCATGGGATGTGACAATCAAAGTGAAATCAATCTTACAAGGAATATGGTACAATATCCCCATTCAAAACGTATTGACATAAGGTACCACTTCATAAAAGATCATATGGAGAAGAATGAGTTAAAGCTTGAGAACATTCTTATATCATAATAAGTTGCTAACATATACACAAAACCATTATCAAAGGAACCATTTTCTAAATTGAGGTTGAACATGGGTTCCCAACCTCATTTTGATCAAGGTTGAGGTACGTGTTTCTATCACCTCTCCCATCTTACCTTTGGATAGTGTTGTCAAGGAGGAGAATTGTTTCATTAATCAATCCTTATGGAAGCATGCATATAAGGGTAGTTTTAGGGATGATGTGAATCCATCATGTAAGTGTGTGAACTATTCTAAATATTTGTTGGAGTGGTTATAGGATACAAAAATTTTGTGATCTAGGTATGTTGTTGAAGTGAAGAAAGTTGAGGTTGTGAATCCAACATGAATATTGATGAAGTAGAGAATGCTGAAGATATTTTTTTAATAAGGATGAGGAGAAAAGTTAATGTTGTATCAAAGCCACTACTTTTGGAAAGGATGTTTTTTTTAAATTATTTTTGTTTCCTATAATGAGTGATATCATGTAGGCTTAGAATTGTTGATAATTAATCCAGTTCTTGAGGTTTCAATGTTCAGTGATTTATGAATCTTGGTGGACAACAAAATCTAAAGGGGGAGATAATTAGGAAAAAGGTGATAATGAATAGTATATTTTCAGGTATTTTCTGTTGTTTTCAAGAATGTTTGTGAATAAGGGAAATCACTTAACTTTGTATAAGTGAATGAGGGATGATAGGAAAATTAAAATACATTATATGGTAAATCTGAAAAAAAAATTCTGGTCTTTATTTCACAAAGAACATAATTTTTTTTGAGAACTTGTAATGCAAGATATATGAAGGAAATGGGGAGAAAAGTTCTAGTCAATCGGTATGGTTAGTTTTGATAAATCAGGTGTCTAAAGTATCACAGTTTTCCAATGTTTGCCTAATTTTAGGGGTATAAAATTAAGATTTTGGGGAGCATTGTGAAATGTGGATTTCTATTAAGATATAAAATAAATATATAGAAGGAATTAATTTCTTAAATATTGAATTTATTAACAGTTAATCTCAAAGGATTAAGGGGTTTTAATGGTGAGATCTACGAGTAAGATGAACTTTGTGAATGGAAGAGGAAAGGAACATTGCTGGTGAGCATTGCAGTGGTGAAAGTGAAGAGAATTGTGTTGGTGAAAAGGAATAAAACGAATCATGGTGGAGAAAAATATTTTACGGAACAGTCTGCGAATATGATGAGAATTGGGATATGAAAAATAGCAATGGATCTTTGCAAAATAGAGATAACTTTAGCCGAAATTTTTGTGCACTGTGATTTGGTGATGATGTGATACTGAGGTGGCTGGAAGGTTCTGAAGTCTGCGGAAAACACCTATAAATAAGCCTTGACCCCCCTGAGTAGTGAAGAGAGACTTAATAAAAATCATATAACTCTCGAATTTAATATAAAGTTCACAAAGACAATGAGATCTGTAAAGGAAGAAACTCTGTGAAAGGAAGGAGCTTCATGGAGGGCCATTGAGATTTTCAATAGATGTGTAAATTTATAAGGTCAACTTGAGCTCTATGAAACAGTGATCTATACAAACTAGTGAGCTCTATGAATATGTGATCTCTTAAAAATAGTGTGCTTTTCAAATATTGGGAGCTTTGCGATGGAGCTCCGTGAGTTGTAGAATTGTGTACCCAATTTTAATTTTGAAGTGCTTTCTAATTGCTTAAATATTAGACTGGGGTATCAGAATATGTATCATTACAATGTCTAGAGTGTTCCTACTAGATTTTGGGTAGGAAAGATAAGAAGTTTTTTAAAAGATCAAATTTTTTAAAATTTTTCATGAAGCACAGAAACATTGCATTAAACTATATTTTCTAAGAGGTTGAACACACACTATTTAATTGTTTTCAAAATGATACATAAGTGAAATGTAATAACCTACTCATTTTATTCCACAAAAAGTATTTTTTTTCTAGTGGATTGTGTATTATTGGATTATTTCCATAGCATACCAAGGATGTAGATAATCTTGTTGAGCAGTGAACCTTGTAAAGTCTTGTGTTCTTATGAATGTGTGTTTGGTTTGTAATAAGTAGGGAATGAATTCAATAACCAGAGGTGAAGGTTGTTTAAAATATAAGGAATCATAAAAAAGAAGATATCACTTATTATTTCAAAAGTAAGGAGACATAAAAAAAGATATCACTTATTCACCCCTCCCCCTCTTAGTGATACTTGAATACTGACTGGGTAACATCAGATACATAAGCATAACTTGAGAATAAGGGTATGCGAACATGAGAACAACATTTCAAGATCACACCCAATATATTAAATATTATATTCATGAGTCATGTTATAAGATTGGATGTTTGTAATAAATGAATTATAATAGAATCAAGAGCATATGACATGAAATCACAATATAGGAATATGATATAGAATTTGTGGAAGATATAAAATAATATAAAATGATATCCATAGAAGTCAAGGAATTTATTCCAATGACATTTTTGTAGTATGGAATAACTCCCCATACCATAAAGGTAGTCATCATTCACTCCCATGTCTATCTTAATAGTCAAGGTTCACTCCCTAGACCATATTTCCAAACAAATTCCTTTACCGAACCATGTTCACTCCACATTCTAGTCTTGTGTATCTCATGAGATATAAATATTAACCAAATTAATTGGAGGGAGGTATAGTTATAACTATTTTCTTAATGAAATCATACATACCTGTGGCACAAGATCATAAATAATCAATTAAATCTCATGAAATTAAATGAGTATTATAATATGTAATTATATCGTAACCTATGAAAAAAAGATAGGTATCAAAATCATTTTATTAATTAATATCATGTGAAAAGTATTGGGTTTAAAAAGAATATAACCTGTGAAAGAGAAAGATGTTTCATAAAAAAATAACCCATTAAAGAGAAATGAGATTCATAAAAATCAATCCATCACTACATAAACCATTTAGCTAATGAATATGAATGGATACATTGGATCATTTATATAAAAATATAGGAGTAATATCAAAAGATGTAATCTCATATAGTAATTTTTTTTGGAAATATCAATTAAAAACATTCCATGATGTAATTATATTTTCTTTTTTGAAAATTTATATTTAAAAAATAAAACATTTTGAGATAATTTTTTTTAAAAATAAACTTGAAAACTAAAAATAGAAGAACTAAAAATATTATGAAAACATTTTTCTTTGATAACATATCATGAAAACATAAAAATATTATTAAAATAATTTCCCTTTAAAACATATAAAATAATCATGAAAATGTTTTGAAACCCATTTTCGAGAAAATAATTTTAATAATTAAAAGTTAAGATTAAAAAAATTAAGAAATATTTTATTTAAAATTAATTTCAAAACATAAAATAATTATATAATACATTTTGAAAAATTTTTTACTGAAAAGAATTTTAGAACGAATAAATAACGCATTGAATCCTTTTAAAACCCATTTTCCTTTAAAATATATAAAATAATATTGAAAAAAACATTGAAAATTGTTTTGTGTGAAAATAATTTATAAACAAATTAATAATTTTGAAAAAAAAATTTAAACATATTTCCTCAAAGTCATGTAAATTAATCATGAAAACTATTTTCTTATATAATCCATATATTACTTATAAATAATTCTTCAAGACCTTTTGATAATGTTTTTCATTTAAAATATATATAAGTTTCTTGAAAAAAATTTGAAAACAACATTATTTTAAAATAATTTAAAATAATATAAAAAATGCATTAAATTGTTTTTAAAAATTGTATCCGTGAAAATATATAAAATTATATTTATTTTTTTAAACATGATTTTTAATGAACACAAATTTCTGATGAAAGAGATATATAATCTAAGAATTTATTAAATAACATTATTTATTATCATATTTACCAAAGAATGTAAAAATTTTACTAATACATGATGAAATCATGAATAACAAGGGTATTTTAAAAGATATGAGATTTTTTGAGAGACAATTCATAATATTTAATCAATGGAAGTGTAATCATAAAATATCCTAATAAATAATGAAATTATTTCAATAAACTCATACCAGTTTGTAACACTGAATGATACTCCCCATGTAAAAATGGAATTATATGAAGCTTAAAATGGCATGAAAATTATGAGTTTCATGATATAACATGTCAAATTATAGTATATACACTTTGTAAAAAATATAGGTGTGTATCCTCGTGTGTGTCTCGAAGAAGGAAAATTGAGACAAAATTACATTACGGATTTTGTAAATTTTGAAACATAAAAACTATAAAATAAATATCATAAAATGTATATTTAAATAAAAATATATTTATTTATAGTAATTAATAAATAAATACATGGAAAGTATACACACCAAATATAATTAATAAGTGGTGAACTTGTCTTGTCTCTCATGAAAAATAAATGTGAGATAAGAAAATTGTTACCCTATGTCTTGACTTTATTCATACATGTTAAAAACTCAAGTATAATAAATATAAGTTTATTATAAATTTACTATAGAACAATATTTTTATATCTAATAAAATAAATTGTTTGATAATGACTTTATTTTATTATTTTATTAACAATTCCATGTTAATGTTAAGTTTCGTGTAATACCAGTGTTGTTTTTCTTATATGTTTTGACTTTTTTATACTTGAAAAAATTAAAAATATCATGATTTACATATTTAAATAATTTAAAATATGATATAATTATTTTATATATTCATTATGTAAATATTTATAATAGTATATAAAATATAGTATTATGAAATATAATGAAATGTTTAGGGAGACGGTAGGCCATACCTATGCATGAATGATGTTTCCGTTTTATTGTCATTTTGAATGAAAGAAAGTAAATAAAATATATGTTCATATATAAATAACATCATTAAATTATAATTATTATGTAATATATATCATATAATTTCAGTCAACACATCCATAATGTATTCAATGTAATGTGTGAACGAATCACATCACTTTGAGGAGGTTGTAGTCCACACATCCACAAATGAAGTTATCGTATTTGCACAAAATGGAAATCATGAAGGTGTGTTTTATATAATAATTTCATCAAATTAAAGAAATAATAAATATTATATATATCATATTAAACCATGTTTCCATTATATTTTCCATCCATTATAGGTTTAAAGGGTAAACCAAACAACATCATTTCATGAGGCGGTAGTTCGTCGTACACAAGAACGGTATGTTTGTTACCCATTAGATGGAACAGTATAGATGTTTAGGTAGAAACCATAGAATAATGATATCTCAGTATATATGGGATAATAATGTTATTATATAATCATGGAATAAGAATATTTTATGTTTTATATAATGAAAATAAAACAAAGCATCTTGAGGAATGATGTTACTTCCTCTTTTGGTAACACTTTTTGGTTGCAACAAAGTGATTCCATGGATAGATTTCATTAAAAAGTGAGAATTATAGGATAAATTTAGGGATGTTGGGAGATTATTTGAGTATATTTTTGGTGACATAAAAGGGTTTATAGTTTTGAATAAGTGGGAGGCATGAGTGCATTTTTATAGTGGAGGAGGAGTGGAATTTTTATAAATTTTTGAAAAGGGATTCCACCCATGACTTTTCAATGAAAAGATGATTCAATAATGGTAAAAATATTATTAAATGGATTATAGGGACTAAATATGTCCACAAAATTTATCTTTTAGATGTTTTAGGTCATTTTTCCCTTAAGTTTAAGGTTCAGTCCCTTACTAAGCAAATTTTCTTCTAAATCGCTGTAAGTAATTTCATTTTCATTCACTAATATTTTTTGGTCAAAACTAAGATTGCCTTATTAGAAATAACAAATTAATTTTATTCCAAATAGGTAATCCATTTTTCAAAATTTGAAACCAATAATATAAATAAATTAATTTAAATTTATTCTTTTGGATAGAAAGACAATAAAGGTTTTTAATGTTAAATGTTCAAAATTTTGGTATATTTTTATATCAAATTAAAAAGTGAAACTGATTCCAATTACCTACATGGTATTTATTTGTTTATAATGGATATTATTGAACTTTATAACCAATGTAAAATACAATTCAACCTTATAAATAAATTAGACAAAATAGTTGTTTACAAATAAAATTTAGTATTTTTCAGTATTCATTAAAAAAATAAACATCATAGAAAATTGCCAAAAATTCCAAAAAAACATAATTTTTATGTTTTAAAGTAAAAAAATAATTTTATTTTGTCATATTAAATTCATAAAAGTGTAAAAATATAGATTTAATGCAGGTTCACTATTAAATGGCAGTAAAATTACCTTTTACAAAAATAATTCTTTTTTATTCATAAAATTGGATTTATTCTTATCTTCTACTTAAAAATTATTTATGATTAGTATAAAAAATATGTATTTAATATATAATATATAAATATTATTGAAACATTATTCAAATGATATTTTTTTAATTTATTGAGAGAAAAGTGTATTTTTAACTAAAAAATAGTTTTCTTTGTAATGTAATTTCTTTATTTTTCCATAATTATTACATTAACATATAATAATTGATAACAAAAGGATTCATTTCTATACAGGTGTAAATCCAATTTTCACAATTTAGTTAACATTATTAGAGTATTCCATTCAAACTTTTATGTGGTATCTATAATAATATTTTAATAATCATATTAATATTATGTTGTAGTTCTGTAAAACCCGACCATGCATGTAACAGAAGATATTGAAGGGACATGAAAATATGTCTAATACAATAAAAAAATGGTGTTGGGTTTTCTATAAGAATATATATGTGTTTTTTGTGGCATAAGATTAACTTTTTGTTGCATATAATGTAACCCAAACATAGTGATTATATATATATAAGATATATTATGTGTAATGTGAAATGAAAAATATTAAAATATTAAATTAAATAAACTAATAATAATTCACAAAATCTCTAAGTGTTTCATTCTACATTCATTAAAATTAATTTCACCCCTGAAATTCATCTAGATTATCACATGCTTAATACTTGAATGTTCTTTTCATCAAGACCCACATTTTAAAAATGAATAACAAGACATCCTTTATAAATGGATTGTTGGAAACATGAAAATTACCCATAGTTACTCATAACTTGGTTTCCACGTTGGAGAAAATATGTGGTATTGGAGAATTAGACACTAAAAAAATCATAAATAATAATAGGAATTGATAAAGTTCATTGATCACCAGCTTGTGAATGGCCAATAGAATGTTAAGGGCCTAATAACAATAAATATATGACAATTTAAAATAATATAGGTTCAACCTAAATGAAGGATATTTTATAAATATACTTCAATGTCCAATAACTGTAGTTCATGAATTATTTTACTTTGTAATAACATATGTAAATATACTTACATGATTTCATTCATTTTTCATTTAAACAATTTCACCCTTTGGTTGTGCCTTTTTATATCTATAATTTATTTCTTACTCTAAAAATGAAGGTGAATCTGTCCTACATGAATTACAAATAGATCATGATGTATAGTGATATTTCAATCTATCTATAATTAGTTATAATCATATAAAAATGGTTAACATAGGTTATTCAACATGAATAAATCCTTAAATGGTTAGATGATACATTAATCTCACGAGCTTCATCTGAAATTTATCTTAAACATTTTATAAATTATTAACCATAAAAACCTTAAAAAATATGAAAATAAAAAACATCAGAAATATGGTTACTAAATCAGCATAACACTAATCCCCCATATATCATAAAGTATATATTGGTTGTCACATTCCCAACATGTGAATAACCTAATCATTTATTCTCTTGAATCATTTAATAAACTAAATGACCGTAAATCATTTTGGTAAACATGAATATTTCATTGTTCCAATGTATATTGGATATATTTCTTAAATCCAAAAATGTTGTGAACTTCATCCCTGATAACATACACCTCTATATAATCAAATCCTTAATTAGTTCTAATGTATTCAGTATCGTCAAATTTACTTATTTGTATCTTACATATCTTTATACAATCATCATCATCTTGACATTAGGAACATATTAAGTAATATTTCCCCCTTAATGATTTGGTTCCTATGAACATTTCCTTTCCACTAAATAACTTTAATAGTCTATCAAAACCATTCAACGTACTCTTATCAATCCTTGGATAAAAACATAAAGTGAATAATACGTATATATTTCACAATTCCGTTCACAATTCATCTATAGTATCATCAACATAAATATAATCATCACTTATTCCACCTATATGATTCTCTTCATGAGATTTCCACAAGGGACATCTATTTGAATAATTACCATTCATTCCACACATAAAACATTTAACCTTTGATGATTTCATATGTAGGCCAACACTCCCATCAATTTTTTAAGAAACCCATTATTTTTCCTATATAGTTACGTTATTTATGTACTTCATTTATATAGTCAAAACATATAATTGTTCCTTTAGGACATCCACTTGGGTGTTTCATTCTACATTATTGAAAAAATAAAACTAATTCTTCATTCCTCCATGGACTCCATTATCAAACTCTCAATGATCTCCTTCTTTATATTGATTGGTGAGTCTAAGAGTTTGTTAAGGTACACTTTGTTAATCAATTTTTTGAAAACTAAGTAGGTATGGTCACTCCAAATTTCACTGTAGTAAACATACTCTTTGACAACTAATCAGAAAACTGTTCATTCAGCATTAACCTAGTTCTTTATGGTTCCCACCATTTACTAAAACCATAATTCATAGTTTGAGAAACAATCATCATAGTGAAAACCCAAATAGTCATGAAAAATCACATATAGTATGTCTAAAATATGACACTTTATTTTAAATCTAAGACACCATAGTCTTGTCATTAAATATGTCCTTAGTCAATATACTTAGAAATATCCCTACATATCTCACTAAAATTTTCACATCCTAGATTCCAAAATATGACTAAAACATTCCTTTGATAAAAACAATAGTGACCCAGGATTAACATACATGGATATTACGTCATTTTAGATGAATATTCCTCATATAACATAAATACATGCCCAAGGACCATAATAGATTAGTTTCATTGGAAACATGGAAAAAAATATTCTAACAAGGTGAAATATCATCAAGGATTCCCAAAAAGGACTTCCACATTAGTACATTACCATAAAAACCATAATTCATAAACCTTAGAAAGAAAACCTAAGAAAAGGGTGATGTCATTGGCCCAGTAAGGGTAAACAAAGAAGATACCTAATCATAATTTTATCATATGTATATGAGAATATGAGAATAACATTTTAGGATCATACCTTGAATATCAAAGATCATATACATGAGTAATTTCTTAAATATTTTTAGTTCATAAGACGTGGATTATAAGGGAATCAAGATAGTAAGAAATGAAATTATAAAATATGAATAAGACATATAATTTGTGGAAGACACATAAAAATATAAAATTATTTCCATAGTAGTCAAGGTATCACTTCCAAGGCCATATCAGTTATATGGTTTCACTCCTCATACAATCTTTGTAGTCATGGTTCATTACCTTGACCATATTAGTAGTCAAGGTTCACTCCCAAGACCATCTTAGCAGACAAGGTCCTTTAGTGAACCATGTATACTAACCGTTCCACTATTATTTATCTCATGTGATATAAATCATTAACCAATGCATTTGAGGGAGATATATGTTTCACCCATATCATAATTATATCATATATATATATGCATACCACCAGATCATAAACAATCATATCATAACTCGTGAATTGAAACGGGTATCATAAACATGTAATCATATCATAACCTATGGAAAAGATACATGTTTCACAATCATTTCATAGATTCATAAGATGTGAAAAGAAAAAGGATTCATAAGAATATAACCTATGAAAGAGAAAATGGTTTCATAAATATATAACCAATGAAAGAGAATCAGGTTTCATAAAAATCGTTCCATTAAAACATAAACCATTCTTAGAAAGAAAATAAAAGGAACTTTTCGATCATTCCCTTATATTGGAATGAGTTACACAAACTAATGTCATATTAGTTGAGAAAATAATTTCCTTATTTCATTAAAAAAACATTTTATGAGGAAATTATCCATTGTTCTTTGAAAAATATTTTTAATCCACAAAAAATTTTGAAAACTATTTTCATGAAAAAATCTTGAAATATTATATATGAATATTTGAAAACTTTTTTATAAATTTTTTCCATGATAATATATAATTAAATATTGACAAGGTTTTGAAAACCATTTTCCATGAAAAGATATAAAAGAAGCTTGAAAAGAAAATTCAAAACCATTTCATTGAAAATAAATTGCAAACATATTAAGAAATCTTGAAAACCTTTTAAAAAAATTTTCTTTGAAAACAATTTTAAAAAATAAAAATAATTCTTGAAATCTTTTTGAAACCCTTTTTATTTAAAAAAACTTTTAAAACATATAAAGGATTTTTGAAAAGACATTGAAAACATTTTTCCTTGAAAATTTATAAAATAAGGGTGATTTTTATTGAAAAACGTTCTATATTAAAATAGATTAAAAACATATAAAGAATGCATGAAAAAATTTATCAAACTATTTTCCTATAATATAAGCTTAAAACCCTTTTAAAAACCATTTTATTTGAGAATACTTTGAAAATTATAATAAATGCCTGAAATCAATTTAATTTTTTTGTTTGAATATAATTTGAAAAGGTAAAATAATTATTGAAAAAAAATTAAATACATTATCCATGAAAACATATAAATTAGTCTTTAAAACATTTTTATAAATCATGTTTTAAAAGAACACAAATATTTGACTGAAGAGAGTGAAATAGTCAGACATTATTAAAAAACATTCTTAATTATATAATGTAATGATGAGTGGAAAAATGGTACAAATACAAGAATAAAAAATGATTAACTAAAGGATAAAAAAATTAATGAGATTTTTTGAGATATAAAACACAATATGTCATCGATGGATTCATAATCATAATCAATCCCGTTAAATGATAAAATTGTTTCAATAAAATCTTATCACATGGAAAAAAAATTTATAACCCCCATGTAATAAAATAAAATTATACTTAGTCAGTTACATCCTCCACCACATAACACAATGCAAGGAAGAAATCTACATTAAATCGCAGGCATGGGGACTTCACTTCGTGACCTGCCCCTCTCCCCACCCAAACCCTTACCACCCCACTACCAACGGTGGGCTAGAAAATAAAATTATATGAAGAATAAAATATCATGAAAATTTTTAGGTTCATAATATTACATGTAAAATGGAATTATATACACCTCATATAAAAATATAGGTGCATTATATAAAATTTATCTCAAAAAAGGAATATTTGAGACAAAATTCCTTTACAGATTTGGTACCATTTTAAAAATAAGCGGCATGAAAGAAAATATCATAAAATGGATATGTAATGACCCATAAATATATTTATAATAAAACTATAATACATATATATTCATTATAAACACTAAATATAATAAATATTAGGTGAATAAGGGTTGTTTCTCACAAAAAAATAAAGTGAGACGAGAAGACCCTACTATAAGTCTTGAATTTCTTCATACATGTTCAAGCCTCCGGTATAATAAATATAAGTTTATTATAAATATAAATACAAAAAATATTATTATTTATAACAGAATATATGATTTTATTATGTATTGTTTTAATGTAAGATCATACCATACCCAAAATAGTATCTCTCTTGTATTATGAAAGAAACTCTCGATTATGAAAGTCTAAAAACTAGAAATTTACATTTATCTCTAAAAATAAGAGATGAAAGGACATTAAAAATTTGATATATCATGCCAGGATATTTCCTTTAGCACCCATGTTGGACAAAATATCAGCGCCCATGTTTTCGTTATATTACCCATTTATTAAAAATTCTATGTTAATGCTACATTTCAAGTAATATCTGCATTGTTTTTATTATATGTGTTGGATTTTTATTCTCGAAACAATTACATAGATAATGATTTACTTATTTGAATAATTTATACCATGATATAAGTATATTATATATTCATTATGGTAATATTTATAATTATTTACAAAAATATATAATTATGAAATGGAAAACATTGTTCATAGAGACAGTAGCTCATAAGTACTCATCAACAATGCTTCCATTTTATTATCGCATTGTATAAAAGTACGTAAATAAAATATATCTATATATTTATCTAATAATTACATAATAATTATTATGTAATATAGATATATTACTACTTCACTAAACCCATCCTTAATTAATTCCATGTAAATTTTTAATACTTCACATCACTTTGATGTGGCAGTAGTACATATTCCCACAAACGAAGCTAAAGATTTTCTAAAAAGTGGAAAGATGAAGGTATGTTTTATAAAATAAATAAATCTGCATAAATAAATCATAAATATCATATAAAATTAGTTTTTACATCATAATTCCCAACCATGAGATGTGGTAAAGGAAAAACAAACAACATCATTTCATGAGGCGACAGTTCACCATACACCAGAATTGTAAGTCCATTACCAATTAATTGGAAGTGTCTGTAAGTGTATTTAGAAATATTATAGTAAAAAAATATTAGTATACTAAGCATACTAAGGTTATTATATAATCATGTAATAATAATATTTTATGTTTTTTAGAAAGAAAATAAAACAAAGGTGCTTAAGGAAGGATGTTATCTCTTCTTTGGGTAACTCATTTTGGAATGACCCAAAGGGATTCCTTGGATGGATTTATTCCAAAATGTATGATTTTAGGAGGAATGGAGGGTTTTATAAATATTATTTAAGTAGATTATCAGAAATACAAAGTGCATTAAAGGGGTCAATAAGTTGGAGGGGTGAGTGTCTTTTTATAGTGTAGGAGGAGTCGCATTCTTGTAAATTTTTTAAAAGGTAATTCCAGCCAAGTTTTTCATATGACAGGTTTCTCAAGTAACGGCCCAAATATGATAATAGTGAGTATATGGCCGATATATTTCAATAAAATATCTTTTTTAAAAAAATTATTCATTTTATCCCTTAATTTCATGTTTTAGTCCCTTATAATGTTAATTTTCCTCTTAATAAATATAATTAACTTTAATCAATTTCACTAATATTTTTTTTTCAAAAATCTAATGTGAAATTTTCACACATTTTATATAATCATGAATACAAATATTAAATATTTTTTTTTTGAAATTCATATCATATAATTGGTAGAAAATAATATAAATTCAATCCCGCAGATGGGACAACAATATAAGGTTTTAATGTAAAAATGATAAAAAGTTTAATAAGTTACTATATCCAATTAAAAAGTGAAATAGATTCCAATGGACTAAATATAATTAATTTATATATAATTGATATAATTTAACTTTAAAACCAATTAAAAATTATATAACCATAAAAATAAATTATATGAAGACACATAATTGAATTAAAATTCAGTATTTGTCATTGTTCATCAAAAAAATAAAACTTCACAGAAAAATACCAAAAATTAACCCTAAACTAATTTTGATGTTTATATTTTAAAAAATAAATTTATATTGAATATTAAATTACTAATTCATTTAAAAATATACATTTAATGTAGTTTCACCATTAAAAGTATATAAAACTACCTCTTAGAAAAATACATCTTTTTAGTAATAAAATTGAAGTTATTCTTTACATATAATTATCAAATATAGTGGATAAGTGTAAAAAATATGTATAGAAAATATAACATATAAATTCTAATGAAAAGTTAATCAAAATATTTTTTTTTAATTTATTGAGATAACATTTTTTTGTATATAGAAACATAGTTGTCATAGAAAAGTAATTTATTTATTTTCCAATAGTTCTTAAATTCACTTATACTAATAGATAATAAAAGGAATAATTTATTATATATATGTGTATGTAATATTTTCAATATTTAGTTAATTATATTTATAAGATATATTCCAATGTCTATGTGGTAGCTATAATAATATTTTAATAGTCAACTTAATAGAATATTGTAGTTCAGTAAAACTCAGTCTTTCATGTAACACAAGCTATCGAAGGGACATAGTATTGTGTGTAATACATGAAAAAAATAGTTTTGCATGTACAGATAGTTAATATTTTTATTTCATGTGGCATAATAAAAACATGGTGTAGTGTATAATTAAATCCCAACATAGTGTTTTTATATATTAAAAATATATATTCAATGTTTCATGAATTGAAAAAATATTAAATGATTAAAATAATTCAAAAAATAATAGAGGTTAGTAGAAAGGGTTTCTAAAATTACTAAAGGTATTGATGGATCCACCATTAGATTTCGATTCTAGGAACACATGAAAAAAGGTATATCGGGGAGAGTTTATCAAATGTTGATTTAGAAAAAACAAACTATGATTATACAATAAGTTATCCATATAGAGTATTGTGAGAAGAAGTGTGAATAATAAAATACATAGTTAATAGTAATCCATTAGAACACATGGAAGAATAATTACTATAATAACATTGGTATGTAATAATTATTAATGTTTCTCACCTAATCAATTACATATGTCTTCCCTATCTGAATATGGATGAAAATCAAGATACCTTATTAATGAAAAATCACATACATAAAACATCATAGATTATAGAGAAAAAAACATATATTTATATGTTTTGGGAAGTTGAAATGAGTAATTTTTATATAAAATGGAATGTCTCTTCAATATAGAGGTAATAAAAATTCAAAATATTAGGGGAAATACGATTATGAATATAAATTCAACTTCAAGTCATGTTTATCTTATGGGGGATGTAAATTATTAATTTTTATTAAAATTTAAGAAGTTTATTAGTCAATAAAAGGATAACATATTCTTGATGGAAGTTAATAGATTATAGTTTAATGCATAGATGTTCAACTGGTACATGTCAAAACTAAAATCTCATTAACTATTGGTGCTCATTCTATTGTTCTATAATATGATGTTCTGGAATGTACAGTTCTAAAAGAAACAAAATCCTATGTTATTTTTCAATGAAGATTTAGGGTAAGTGGTATGGGGAAGAGGAATGTACATGACCTTATTTTCTTTATTTCTATGTATTAATAGAGCCAAAAAAATTTTATAAACATGAAAATCATAGTTATTCATGGAATTGGGAGTTCGAAATTTAATAGTAATTCAATTCACTGTGACCCAATAACTCAATATAGCTAATAAAATTACACTAAGGGAATAATTAACTATAGAATATGTGGTAATTCATGATAAAGGGTGATTCTAATAGATGGAATATATATAATTTGAGGCCTCTTATATAAGATTTTCCGAAAACTGAGGGTATTGGATTCTCTAAAATATTCTATCATGATAGTTAAAAATGCGTCCATCTAAAAATCTTTTTTATTTTATTCTTTAATAAATATTTATTTTGAAAAAATAGATATGGAGAAAAAATTTATAATAGATATTTAGTGGAATAAATTTAAATGATGCAACTAGTTGAATTTGTGGACAATCGAAATTAGGTATTGGTTAGAAAAATAAAAATGAATCTTTATTTTCTGAATCAAGTACCAAGGTGTTGTAAATGGATGTTTGATTCATTAAAAAAATATAATGGCTTAAAATAATGTAACTCTTATAATTATTATTACCATAATGTGAAAAATGGAATGCGAATCATTATCTTACTCTTTTACATAGATGATATGTTATTGGTGGTTCCAGATGATTATATCATTCTAAATATAGTGGTGTAACTTTCAAAAAGGCATAAGAAGAAAGATCATACTATAGGAAAAAAATCTTCAGGATTAAAATTATATGATAATATATAATGTAGTTTTATCACTGAGATATTTCATCCATTAGATCATTTATAGATTCCGTATAAGAATATGTAATCCATTTTTAACTCCTCTAGCTGGAAAAATCAATCATAACAAATAGCATGGAACCATGAATAGAAGAAAAAATTAAATACATTGGTAAAGTTTTTTATGACCCATTAGTTGGATATATGAGGTATTCAATTGTGTTCACATATCAATATATTTTCCATATGATGATCTTGTCCATTCAATTCATTTAAAATTAAAGGAAATATAATTTGGGTGGTGTAATTTGTAACATTCAATATCATCCTGGAATTGAAGGTAAAACTCTTTTTTTATAGATGTTGATTCAGAAATAATGTTTTCATATGTATACTTTTTGGGTTATTCATATTCATAGAGGGGAAAAACATTATGTTCTATTTCCATTGATGAAACCATGACCATTTATATGTATGTGTTACAACTTGGGATTACACATTCTACAATAGTATTGGAGTATACAGTTCTAATGGATTACATAATGGAGATGATGTGGATGAGTAATTATGTTGGAGAACTCAAATACACTCCAAGAAAAATACTTCCCTACTATGATAATAAGGGTGAATTTTATTTGACTAAGAGTAATGTATTTTATTCACAATGTAATTACATTAGTAAAAAATTTAATTATATATATAAGATGGTTGATAATAGTTACTTTGAGTTATACAAGATTATAAAAAGATGAATCTTATAATACTTTTTAAAATGAGTTTGGGTAATGAAATACTATGGCTTCATCTTTCCTCATTCTGGATTTGGTGAATAAATTAATTTAGAGAATAACTATATGTAGTAGAAATGAATGGTTGTTACCATGATTATGGTGTGTCAATGATTATTTACTTAATTTAGTATCTATGAGGGATAGACATGGGATTTTAAAAAAAATAGTTGATTGAATTCATTCAACAAGAATGTGTTTTCTATAAGATCTTGAATTTCTTGTAGTTGTGGAAGAAGGAGTCATTGCGTCAACTCTTAAGGAGTGTGGTTTGTTAGGAATTTTTTTTATTCATGTTTTTTATACCAAGTTTATTTATTCTATATGTTCATATCCTATCAATTGAAAGATGTAATATGTTCAGTTTGATGTTTTAATGTTGTTGATTTACTAGAGGTGATAATCACATTGACATTGCTACATGGGATTAACAGAATAAATAGTGGAATATATTTACACTTTCATTTCTTGTAGGTAATTATAACTGGATGAACAATTATAAATCTATATAAATAATATGGTGGTTATAACATTGAAGGTATTATTTTAAATAAAATATTGTAATAATCCATATTTTTAGAAATTATTAATGTCATATTATTTTAATTTTAGTTAATATAAATGAAATATTTATGAAATTGGATTAGGATATACACTATGAACCATGTAATTCCAAATTATTCTTTTTCTATATATTTAATTACTTTTCATTAATGAGTTATTTATTATTGGTTAGAGTATGTAATATATAGGTTCATCTTTTTGTTGTGATTTGGGTGAATTATATTTTCCTCCATGTTATGGATTACTAATGATTTGAGAGTTCCTTTACGAATTTGTTTCACTAGATTTATTTTGGATTGACATATTTTAGTGTTTTTGAAGGTGTAATATCTTCGAACTGATTCTCTATCAAGTGACCAAGATGATTGGCTATAGGAACATAGGCATGTATCTCTTTATTTAATTTGATACCAACTAGAAGTGAGTTTCTAAACAAAATAGTGGGGAGAATATATCCTCTTGAAAAAAGTTAAAATGAAATCGAAAAATTATAGACAATTATTAGAAATAGAAAAAAATATGAATTAATATTCAAAAAAACCAAAGTGATGAAAGGAAAAATAAATAAATCCATATAATAAGTGAATAATTTAATGAAAATGAATTTATCTAAATGGAAATATGAAATTTATGTTTATAAAAGACTATGCTGAAACAAATAATAACAATAAAATGAATCTTCATGAAACCCATTTTGGTTCTTTCTCCAAGTCCAATCCCATCTAGTAAGATAAAAATAAATAATAGGGTTACTTTTCCCTGTCCAAACCTTCATCCATAAAATTTTTCCATGTACTAAATAGCGGCCAATAAAATTTGTTAGAAAAACGTTGTAGGAAAACAAAAAATTTTATAAAAAATCTAATCTAATCAATATATTGAGTAACTGAGGGTTTTTTTATTTAATTAATGTTGCAAATGAATTAAACATGCTTATCTTGATTCTACAGGGTTACAACTAGGGATTATCGAACCAAATTTGGTGTCATACCAGATATATCTTTCTATCAAAGTATCCTCCTACATAAATATGGATCACCCAATCTATGAAATATTCTCAATATACGGATGAATCAAACAAAAAATACAATTAAAAAATGGAATCTTCCTATAACATATTTTAAATCTTGCACTTGGGCATCTAGTAACTTTACATCTGGTCCTCAAACATCTAACATAATCATATAAACTTCCCTCAAACATCCAATACTAGTGTTCTTATAAATAATGTGGTAGAAAAATTCTTTCACCAAACCATTAGGTTTCCACTTAATCCTGTATTTTATTAAGACAACCTCAACATTCCAAATAGAATCCCACCATAAGGCATCAATGAAATTAGTTTCACATAAACCCAAATTCTATAAAAGATAAATCATAAGGAAAATAACATATATACAACATATATAATCATAATACACAATGATCAATCTATGAAATTATCAATTGTCTAGCCTGATATATTTCATTATTTTAAGTCACTAATTATCATTATAATTATATCAAACATGTTTTACCAGGATCTTGGGACTATGTTTTATAACATACTAATAAATAAATTTTTATCCTAGGTGATATAATCTCAATAAAACACTATAATAACCCTATTATACCAATTCCTAAATTAATCCATCAATCAAACAAATTACAAAATCATCTCATGAGTCAAATTTTAAACTAAACCAGTTTCAAGATGGTGCATGGTTGGAAATCATGTCTGGTGGCCACAAGTCTAAGTATGAATAATAATGAACCCAATGGGATCCAATTTATATTATAAAATAGAATAAATATTTAATAGGTAATATTTAATTAAATAGTTCACACGTCTATCTTTCATTCATGATAGTAAATATCACACAAACAATGGATATTTAAATTAGACAAAAGTGATAATATTTGGACCACCCACATAGAAAATGGGTAAGTATATAAAAAACCTCATGTTTTTAGTATATATATTCTTCTTCCTTCCTTTCAATATGAACCACAAATTCCATCAGTATTGGATTGAGAAGAAAAAGAAGAATTTAAAGGTTTAACCTAAAAATCAAGGTCCATAAATACATGATTAAACATGGTTTCACATAAAGATAAAATGAAATGGCCAAAATTCACTAAGAGCTATCTGTAATGGAGATATGGGAAGGTATTTACATAACTTAATAGTAAATTTCTTTAGAAATTTTGAGAATGAATTTATCATATAGGGTATTTATTTCACAATCTATAATAATCGATTACATTATTTTTTTCATTTTCTTCTAACCAAGAGATAAGTAAAATCATTAAATATCTTTTTAATTTTTTTTAAAATATTCATATAATGAGTAAAATGTCATGTTATTTTAATAGGGTGTGTAATATTTACAATGTCTATAAAAATTTAAACGGTGTATCAAATTTAGACATGGTGTCTAACCAGAATAAATCATGATTTTAATATAATTCATGGGGTCTATCTGGATAATTTCACATTGTGTATATAACTCATGAGGTATTCCAAGAGAAACTCATAATGTGATTATAATTCATGTGGTCTCCCTAGAGAAGTTCACATCATGAATTAGATTCATGGTGTGGATTCATTTGCGAATAGAAATCATCATTTATTAATGTTTTTCCACGGAAAGTGTACACCCAACTAAAACCTAGGATTGATAAAAATGTTCTAAAATATATATATCCCAAGAAAAATATATTTATACAAAAAAATTAAAGATATAAATAAATATAAAATGATGGTGTCTTACAACCTCCCATTCATATAACAGTTCATCCTCATGCTACTCTATACATCACTGTGGTGTATTATTGAATATGTATGGACAATGTACTCACACATTAGTCACCCTGTCCTAGGTATACTCTTGAATATGACCATTCTATTATTATACTTGTACTAGATTCATGGTATTACCATAAAGAATCATCTCACTTTATTCCATGATATGAATCTAATTCTCCTCAAATTACGCATCGACAACTGACTCGATGCCATTAACATCTATCACCTGAGAATGGTTAGAATGATTTCACCTTTGTTGTGAAAAGTGAAAAACATAATTCTTATAACTTTTGGTCTATATAAAGGATAATCGATACACCAGTTGACCGACCCTTTCCACTATCTCAAATAGCCCAGAAATATTTGGTGTAAAAATACATTGTTTTCTTATACAGAATTTCCCTAGGCTAATAAATACAAGAAAAAATCTCAATGAGAAAAAAAAACTCTAGTGGTAGTCTCTGATGGTCATCATATGATTTCTATTGTCAATTCATGGTCATACACTACAATAAAATCAATTTAACCTCTTTAGTCATATCCTAAATGATACTAGGACGAATATGAACTAACTCACCTAAATCTAATATGAAATTAGGGGAACAACATAGTCTTCCATATAAGACCTAAAAAGGAACTATTTTGATTGATCCTTGAATGTTGTTATTATATGATAACTCCATGATTTTCGAAGTCATCTCTAATGAGCCATCCAAATCCAAAAACTTGGCTCACAATATATCATCCAGAATCTTAATGGACCACTGATATTGGTAATCAGTCTGAGGATGGTAGGATATTCTCAGATGAACATGTTACCCCGATACATTCTATAGACCTTTACAAACTGAGAAGGAAAAAAGTTATCTCAATAAGAAACAATGATCATTGGAACTCCATACAACTGAATTATCTAATGAATATAAATACTTCCCATATAATCAATGGTGATGTTCTCCCTTATAGGCATGAAGTGGAATAAATTCATTTCTTAGTCCTAAATCAGCCAAAACAATTATTATTTCAAGGTTTCTTGGGTAATCTAGTAACCAAATCCATAGTACCATTATCCTTTTTCCACTCTAAAATGGAAAATTGCTGAAATATCCTAGTTATCTTCTAACACTAGACATTCAACTACTAAAAAGATAAATATATCAATACAAATCTTGATACCACCTTATCCATTAATATCTACCAATACTCTTTATAGATATCATAATACATCTGTTTTAATCCTGGATGTATCGGTCATCTAGTATCATGAAACACACTCATCATCTCCTCATGAAATACCATAGGAACCCATACATATCCATGGAAAATAGTAACATCACTAACTCTACGATACAACACATATGGTGTATTTCCATGATATATGGTGTCTCTAAGAGATCAGAACTCAATAATAATTATCTACTCCCTCTTGATCTGGTCAAGAGGAACTTGTTTAATAGATGTTTATGTTAAATCTACTCAACCTTGGGAATACTAAACATCAATATACATATTTTTAATGAGTTTCATCATTAATCTTACATCACAAGATTGTTGCATTTCATCTCTCAACAGATTTCATCTCATGTCATCAGAAATGATATTTTTGTTGCCTGGTGTATAATCTATCTTGATTTAGAAATACTGAAGATGATCAACCCAACCCCTCTATTGAATGATTAGGTCTCTATGAGAAATGTTATACATTAGGATTTTGTAGTCTATATATAACAAAAACTCATATTAAAATAGATTTTGTGTCTAAAATCTCAAGGCTTGTTCCATCACAGCTAACATGAGATCATGACTAGGATAATTTATCTCAGGTGGTCTCAACTGTTTAGATCCATAAGCAACCACATAGTCAGTCTACATTATAAATTCAATGAGTCCAACTCAATAAGTGTCACAATACAGAGTATACTCCTTACCAGGCTTTCGTAAGGGTGAGTATTGGTGCTGAGGCCAGTCTATCCTTTATCACTTACAAATATTTCTTACAAGAATATGACCACACAAACAAGAAACTATTCATGGTTATCCCGAAAATAGGTTCATCCAGATGGTAGAATTCATGGATGATGCACTGGTAATAAAACTCAAGACTAAGACAACATTGAATCTTGATGAATTCATCAGGTCACTCTTATGATATCACAACTAGATCCTTCTTTGGGTCCACATAAACTCTATCCTCTAAGATAACATGGACCATGAAGTGCACACTATTAATCTAGAAACTAAATTTGGATAGAATTGTGTAAATAAAATGCTCCAATAATGCTTCAATCATAATTTTATGATGTAGGGAATGATCACCATCTGAATAGGAATATACTAATATGTTGTCGATAAAAACATCCACAAACCGATCTAGGAAAGGATGAATGGTCTGATTCATCACGTCCATGAATACCATTGGTGAATTCATCAAACTGAATGACATCTCTATGAACTAATATAAGTCTTACCTTATCCTAAAATCAATTTTTCAAAGGTTTGATTGCCTCAGCCTCAACCGATGGTACCCTTACCACAAGATGATATCATAGAAAATTCTTGCACCTCTCCACTAACCGATGAGATCTTCAATATGTGGGAGGGGATACGAGTTCATAATTATCATCTAGTTTTTTCTCTGATAATCCACACATAAGAGAAATATCCCATGAAAATTTTTGGATAATTTATATTGTGAAACCCGTAGTGTTGAACTATGATGTATGAAACTCTTGGCCTCTAGATCTCATCAATTGATATTCTACTCATGAAGCTGTGTTGGATCCATCCTAAATTGCAGGATAAAAACTAGCCCAACTCCTTGAACCAACTCAATGGTGTTCACAATCTCTCCCTCTAAGGATAATACAAAAAAAATGCTAAGAAATTATACCGGATAATGGTCTACAATTAGTAGAAAAGTAACCAGATGCATTCCCCCATCATCAGGAATAATGATTTCTATATGATCTATGAGACTTTCCAGTCTTTACTAAATTATTCTTTCATTATAATCATGAATATTTCACCCCCATGTCAAGTATAGATTCCCACTTATAGTGAAAGAAAGGTAACTATCCTATGATAACAATAAAAATGATCATATTATATAACCATCAATTATATTAGAACAATAAAAATGAATCATATCATTTAAAGCACATAATGTTTCCAAAGGAAATTATAGCCACCAATTCTAATAGAACATACCTTTCATCACTTAATACCATAATAACACCCTCTCAATAGTTACTAAATGGTCATGAGATCATATATGATCTCCATAGAATATACCAAACCTTTTTTAAATTTAGAAGATTGAAAGGAATGATATTACCTAGTATCAAATGGAAAAATTATATGTTAGATGATAAAAGAATCATAACTCTAAAGGTATAATTTATTATATCCAAACTGGTTATACAATACTTAGGAGCATAAAAATGGATCTCCCATCCACCTTGGGATCCAGTATGACTCACCTTTGTTGTTCCCATTGAGTGGTAATTCTGTTTCTCCACTATGATACCACATCCCTAGCTTCAGCCTAAATGGTCAATGGAACTCCAGCTACTAGAATTCAGAGGGGTAGCTGAACCCCTATCCAACTAAGGTTCCCATAATGATCCCACACTACTACAATACTATTAAAAGTACCTACAAAACTTTTGATGATGAACCAGACTTCCATATATATAGAACATCAGTATGGGGGTTATAACACTATGTGTTCTTGTTCCAATCCTTCATACTGAATGAATTCATCCGATCCCTAGTCCTGAGGAGGATGTCCAATTCCATGAATTCTCATCCCACTAGAGACCTAGTAGAATCTTATGTTGAAAATCATGTTTCCATCCGAATAAGTGTTCTTGGATCACCCCGCTGAAACTATCGTGCCACCACTTGGGGCCTATCTTAGACTACCTTTGATGATGGTGTCCAGATTCATCATGTTTTCAAGGCTACTCAGGATAATTACATTATCCTATGACATGATATAATAGTAAATACCATCTCAAAAAGATAAACCCATGGAAATCATATCGGCTTATATGGATGGAAGAAATTGTTGTATTTTAGTTAAGAGTTTGCTATAGTTTGTCACTGAAAGTCTATTATTTTTTTAGGTGAACGAAACTGTGATCATTCTCATCCCTCGATGTCTCAGTATATATGTTTCTACAAAGTATTTCATTGATTTAATTATAGGATGACTCTTATTCATCTTGATATCAGTACATGATTTACAAAAAACTCATGGAATGTCCACAAAGAAAGTTTTCTTCATGATTCACCCTTCTATCTATGGGTGTCTCGATCTACTTGAAAATCATCTTGACTGACTAGATCCAGAATTTGGGTACCTATATTCCTCCCCCAAGTGAATGTTGGGATATTTTTCTTCTAAAAATCTCTCTTTATCATTGAAATTGAATGTAATTTGTCAAAATATTCTATTTCAACGGATCAAATGACCCTTAGGAACCTGTTATAAATAGAAATATCCATCTAATTCTTAGAAGCTACAGGAAGATCTAGTTCAGTAGTGTAACGAGCATGATGATTTCTGATCTCCCGATTCTCAATCAGAAGATGATGATGATTCATTTTCTCTACAGTATAATTGAACACCCTCAAAACACAAAATAATAAGAAATTTCACATCAATAGATGATAATAATAGAGAATCATGGGATCAAAGTCACTCTAAAATTTCTTATGAAGTCAATTTTCATAAAATAATAGTCTATTTATTCGCATTTTCATCAGATATAATAGGTATGCCAATTCCATGTTCTTACAGGGGAATATTTCTCATTCAAAAAATATGTACCTATCAAAAACAATGAAGAGAAATATACATCCATGTTCCTATCATGATCTATTCTTACTGATCTCATGTAATATAGGTCCATGATAATAAATCACAATTAAAATAACATCACGCAACATTTGAATCAACATTGTTGAAATAAGATCAAATTATAACAAGTGAATACCATGAATAATAATCCCTTCCTCAGGCACAAATATATCCCCCCATATATGTGTTAACTACTCCCATATACAATCTCATTACCTGGTCCCAAAAAATTCTTGTCTCATTTATACCTCTCCAATATAGTAATACAATAGAAAATAAAACTCTTCTAATACAACATTGTAATTTCACCAACACATTTCCCACTCAAGTGACTGAGAAATCTAACTATGTGACATTAGAATCTCCTCCATGTATGATAGATTCCACCAAATAGTATCCATGGTCTAAACAATAGAGTGTAGAGACTATACTATCTAGTAATGTTTTTCATTTAAAAATTAAAATAATGAAAGATTAGCATAAATAGTGGAATCAGTATGAATAAATAATAAGAAAACCACTTCTAAGAAATGGATGACTAAATAAATCTAAATAATAAAATAATAGTGAAATGACACTAAATGTGTCTATATTAAAAGGTGAAATTAATATAGGAAAAATAATAAGATTAGTAAAATAAAAAACTTTAAAACCATTGTCCTAAACCCCATGATGGTCTCATCTCTAAACTCCATCCCATAAATCAATAACAAATCAACAATATGTTACCTTTCCTGGATCATAATCCACATGAAAATACTATCTAGGAAATAAAATGATATCTCTATGGTGTGATCGAAATGTATTAAGTTAAAAAAACATTCTTAAAAACCCATTATGAGAAATATTTTTCACACAATAAGGTGATTAATAGGGTATTAATTTATTTAGTTAACACTTCATATGAAATAAAAATATTAACCCTCATGTTATGGGTTGACAAATGGGGACAGTCTAAACTATTTTAGTTCTAATAAAGATATCTCTATGTATAGAAGGACACTCCTTCATTAGGATATACAACCCAATCAGTGGTAGATTCACATACCAAAGATGAATCACACCAAAATAAAATTCACAAATCTCCTCTACCCACAGGATATCTAGAATCATTGCCTCAAGAATCAAGTGATTGTGAACCAAGTCATCATCCATCTTTTATAAGAAAATTCTTTTCCCATGGACATATAGTACTAGATCACCTTTCCCACATGAGATATGAAAAATCACTAATTGACCCCTCCCCCCCATAAATCAATATATTGATGTGACATATCAAAAAAAACTCAACAAGACTCAAAGCATCCCACCACTAGGAATCAATCACATTAGTGTCACATAAAATCAATGTGTATTAAATAAAAATTATAATTCCAATAACACACATACTAGATATATCATCATTTTATATAATGAACAATTTATCATATAATCATATGTATATCTGAATATACTTCATTAAATTATATTCCGAATTACAATCATAATTATATCATGATTTTTTCATAGTGATCACTCCCCTATGTTTATTATAATTATAATAAATAAATATTTACTAATGGTTATTCTATATCAATAAAATACTATAATATTCAGGTAATTTAAATTCTAAAATTTAACCATCAATTAAAAAAATTCCAAATCACCTTTGGTCAAATTTAACAATAACCCAGTTTCATGATTGTCCAAGGCTACCAATCCTATTGGGTGGTTGAAACCTCAATCAAAATTCCAATGGGTATAATAGGATCCAACTGATGATATACAATATGGACAATTATTTAAAAGGTATTATTCAATTAATTAGGCCACACTTGTGGTATTTCGGCACTATAGTGTATATATATATAATACTATAAATAATTAAATTAGAAAAAAGGGTCAAGATCTAGACCACACCCTTGAAAATGTAGAAGGTGATGAGAAATCCTCATGTTCATGGTTTCAATCATCTTCTTCCTTCATTTAAATAAGGATAAAAAATTCAGTCAACAACTGATCATGAGGCGAAAAAAACATGAAATCGTTCCTTAGAAATAAGAGTCTAGAGAGAAAAATTATAATGTATCATAACTTCATTATTGATGGGATATCTAAAAATTTATCCATGGAAGGTCTTCATTAGAGAGAAGGAAAGGTGTTTATAAAATGATTTTCCAGTTGGATTTAAAAATAATTGGGCATTAATTTTTCATGACATGAATTGATTTCACATCATGAAATAATTGATTCCATTATTTTTATCATTAATCATTATCCAGGTGATTAAAAAATTTAATAAAAAATTATTTTTGTTTTAAATATTCATTACATGTGTTAATTTTCTAGGGATGTTTGTAGGGTGTGTAAACATTATAGCGATTCAATAGTTTACTCAGTGTGTAAAATTTATTCATGTGTTTTGCGCTGAATAATTTTTATATGAATATAATTTATGAGTTCTTCCTTGTGGAATTAACACTATGAATAAAATTTATGGGTACCTCCAATGGAAATATATGTTGTGAATATATTGCATGGTGTCTTCCCAAAACAATTCCCCTATTTAATTTGGTTCATGATATGATTTCCTTCTATAGCCATAACTCACCTTCTATTCTTGTTGCACCCCAACAACACTTTACCCATCCTTGACCTAGGCTTGATAAAACAATATCTAAATTATATAAATCCAAATTGAAATATATTTATCCAAAAAAAAATTAAAGAGATACATACCTAGAAAAATATGGGATCATATATAAGGATAGTGTGGGAATTCTTAAATGTTACAGTAAAATACATAACTCATAGTCTCTAAAAAGAAATGTTTTCAAATATTAATACTAACAATTATTGTGTTTTTTCATTATACATCTATATTACTAATAAAATTTCAAACTTAAACAAATATATCATAGATGTATTAGGATTTTCCAATTTATGTAGATGTGTCAACAATAAGAAAAAATATTATATAATTTTATATAATTTTTTATTCACCATAATGAATTTAATATTCCATTTTCATCCATAAAAATTATTCACCTCTTACTTATTTAATGGGCCTGTAAATATATTATAAACTGCTAATTGAAACTGATAATGTAAATGATAATCCTATATATCTAGGAAACTATCAAATTAAATAGACAGTAAGGAATTATCTATTTCCCAATATACCCTCAAACATAGTATCATGATATACATAAAAAATGACAAATAATATTGTGATATCCTCCACTACATATTAATCACTAGGTTAACACTATATCCCTAAAATTTGTGCCAAAATTCATTTAAAACGTTAGGAATATCATGGGTAAATATTTTAAAATCGACACACATCATAGACTTTTTTTGGAATGATGAAATTACTCATGGTGTTATTTCCAACATATTTCATAAAATACAACATTATATAAATATGCATAAAATATAGCCTTAACATAGTAGCTTATGCGATAGTTTTGATGCACTTACCACCTTTGGTATAGTTCTTTAAGGGCTGATAGGTTTCACATTTAGCATATCATCTAGTATATTCAATATAACACTAAAAATTCATGAGATAATTATATGGTAATGGCCTCTACTAAATTCCATGATTTTTTTTAGAAAATCATAAGAAATTATATCATTGTTAAAGGAAACATCTCTTTTTAGTGAAAACACTGTCATCATATCGTGGAAATGTTTTATTCTTAAGAGACTCCTGAAACAACTCTAGTGTTATATTATAATGTATTGAGAAATTTCAGTGTAAATTATATATTTTAATCGCTCAAACATCATTCTATAGTGATAGTATAGTTATATGATCCTATATTTTAGTGTGAAACTATTGGTTTCATCGTGATTGTATATCTTTGGATAGCGACATCACTAAAAAATTAAAAATAACATATAAATTTTTAAAAAGAAACTATTAATAACATAATATAATAAAAATAAATATTATTTTATAATAAAATAATACTTTTATATGACAGTCTAAAATCCTGATGACCTTTCATCCAACACTCTCAACCTGTGGTTTTTTGAAATCCAATGTTCCTCAAATGAAATTTCACTATATAAGTTTAATTTATAAATAAATTAAACCATCCATCATGTTATGTTTATATATCCTATTCTTGGTGTAAACCATAAGACATTTAGATTGGATTTTATGCTTACCTTTAAACATATTCATGTAAAACTGCTGAAATCATCTATAATAATTACACTCATACCCTAAATATTAATCTAGATAATTCTTCAAAAATATCTTCCCCATATATTTTATTTTCAATTCTATCATGACTCCCTCCCCACAACGTGTACCCCACTTGGGATGGAAATGTTAGAAGAGAGATAATGACCCCCGATTACCGCCTCCAATAGACCTCTGGATGGTGACTAGTATATAGGTATAATAACACACAAATGGGAGTCATTACCCTCTAAGAGAATACATGTGATAGAGAGAGATAATAAATACACCAACTAACTCCTTCTTAGACTAAAATATAAAAGAAACCCAAGTGTACATATGTAATTACATTAAAAAACTACTACAACTGAAAGGGAAAACATCAAGTACCAAGAGAAATTAAAACAAGAGTAACCACGAAGCCCAAAAAGCTCCTGTAAACCCCAATATAGTAGTAACCATCTTGATACTCAACCTACTACAAGTGACCAAAAAATAGTTTATATAATGTTGGGTGAGTATAATAGTATACTCAGTAGGATCCTCCTTGGAGCCTCTCGTGCAAAAGTAAAAAAAGCATAAAAAGCCTAGTGAAAAACAAGTGATACTAACTCATCACCTCAATAGGTGTACTAAGTTCCCAACATCATAATGGATACTCTCACCAAGTATCACATACAATATTATATAATATTGTAAAGAGACTCAAGGGTACCCCACTACAATTTTCCATTAGTTTTCTACTTTTCCCCAATGTCGCGCATCCAAAGACATCTCTCTCCAAAATGTAAACCCAGAGACACCTGGAAGAGCACCACAATATGACCCTTGTGAAACAAAAATTATTTCTCGAAGTCACTTGGGTGAAGCACCACACCATATGTACAACCAGAAGTAACCAGGTAGTTTCTAGGAGCAACCAAATCCCTCATAACATGTACCAAACATCAAGTATTATACCTCAATCCACTACAGCCCATACACCAATTAAGGATCCTCAATCCATCATAGCCTATACATGTTATATCTATAGTAGCACATAGGAAACTATATTCAGAATATATTTGTGTGAAATAACCACTATCCATTACAATCCAATACACACATATATGGGGAAAACTAGTTGTTCTTCAAACTATCACAAGTAACAACCAAGAGAAGAGAGTTTGGCCAAAGGGGGTAGTCAGCCATCCATCCTCCCCTCAGAATGATTGGGAAAACACCCCTCGGTGCTAATAATCTATAGGCTATCAATATTCCCAAATAAAAGGGTGGGTTATTTTATAGAAACAAAAAATTACATGATATAATATAGATCACAATCACACTATGGGAAAATCCCCGTCTTAGACTCAACTACAGCTAACGTCTCTCGGATTCTCAGCTGCCATTCTTCAGACAAGATATCCTATAAGCACAAAAAAAAATTATGAGAGCTACATTCAGTTACATATCCCTTTTTATCAGTTGAACATTACATTAATTTATTCCTTAACCATTAATTAACCATTATCATTCCCAATTTATATTCCATTAGCATCATAACATATCTCCATTCGCTCCAACCATAACCAAACTGAGTCCAAAATTCCATTAAAGTCATAACCACAACATTGTATCCTAGAAATATCCAACCCCATGGTTTAATGTCATTTATTAAATCATTTAATAAAAAAATTAATACTTTTCCATAATTATAGGTATTCTAAGAAAACCATATAAGCTACCAAACACAAGGGGATTAACACAGTGAGTAGATGAACTACCCGTCATGTATTTTCCACCTATTTTAGGAGCGTAGACCCATCCATACTCGAGAAGCTAAGCAAAAAATCATGTGGAATAACCTGTTCATATTTACCTATTTTAGATGGAGGGTACGAAAAAACCATCTCCCTCAATCAGTGGGGAAAGTATGATGATAAACAAGAAATGGATTCAACAGACATTTAACATTCACATCATCGGGTAATTCTAGCTTCAACATTTTTTATCATCTCTGGTGTCCTCCCTAACACCCACATGCTTGAAAAGATGCATCTCTCCACTCTATGTTCCAACTACTTCCACAAGCACTTGGCCTCCCTACCCCACATATCACAATAGCCATCCAGGCTCACATCAAAAGTAGTAGATAACAAACAAACATAAAAACATGTATCTTGGACATAAAAAAAGGCATCCAGTCTTCATACATAATGAGCACTCGTAGCTCCAAAGCATATGGATCTTTAACTTTATATGAAAGTGATTAACTCAGAACCCTACCAAGCATTATCTAGTATCCAACAGCTGGATCATTAATCCATCTTGAATTAACTAATTCATTATTTGTATATTCCAACTATGGTAAAACTAATCATCAAGATATCATAGATATCAAAAATTTATTATACAATTAATTTTACATTACTTTAATCAACAAGCATTGACATACATCGAGGTTTATCAATAAATTCAATTAAACATTATCATTTGTATTAATTTAATTAACATAAAATTACAAAAATAACTGGATTCATTTATGTTCCTCATTATCTTTGGCTAATTAATTTACAATTAATTCTGTCATTACATTCTTGAGTGATTTCCATTAAGAAAAAAATGATAAACATCAAGGCCTAGATATCAAATTATCTAGAAAATCTATAGGAAATAACATCGCAAATAAATTAATACCAATTCTTTTAATATGGTTCAAGTATTTATTATGTCAATTACATTATGAAAAATTTGGATAAATCTTTTGAAATCTACTATTACAGGTAAATAAATAGATAATCCATGAATCCCCTATTTGAAAAGGTTACTTACGTTCTTTGCTTGAGAACAAATCAACCACCAGATCACAATCCCCTCTCCCACAACAACTGCATCCATCCAAGGATTCCAGTATCAACCAATATCCAAGAAAGATCCATTATAAAGATAGATAACACATGAAATCACATGTAAAAAATAAATTATAGGAAACAGATCGAAGAAGCCAAAAGAATAGAGATAGAACATACCTTCTATCAAAGATGGATCGACACATATTGCTTGCACCAAAATAGGGGGTGTGTATGCAATAGAAAAAAATTCTAGGGGAAAAAATCAAAGGATTAATGTTTGATAACACCACTCTTATAGGAAGGAATTCTTAGGGTGACTCACACTGAGATAAAGGAGAAAGAATGAAAAAATGGAAGGTACCCAACTTTGAAGTATTAGATTCAAGACTAACAAGATTTGGAATAGCATAGAATTTCTATTAATGTGGATCCTATTAAACCCTGCGGTTTAAAAAATTTAAAGCCTTCAAATTTTTATAAACAAAAATATATTATTTGTATCCCTTGAAACAGCTTCAAACCCACTTAAATATGGCATTAAACTCATCTTACATCAATGAAAGATTTCGAAAGGGAAAAAAATGGGAAATCTGGAAAAATATGGAAATTTGACAAACGGTTGGAAATGAATCAACATTATGGAAACACTATAGAACCTAATTTTAGATATATCAATGTTCTAGAAACATTTTTGCACCTTATGTTAGAATAATCACTATTCTAGAAACATTGTAGCACCTATATTTAGATGACTCACTATTTTGGAAACACTATAGCACCTACCATTAGTTGACTCACCATTCTGGAAACACTATATCACCAATCATTAGATGTATCATATTTCTGGAAACACTTTATCACCTACCATTAGATGGCTCACTATTCTGGAGACACTATAGCACCAACTGTTAGATGACTCGCCATTCTATAAACATTATAGCACCTACTATTAGATATCTAACCATTATGATAATTTGATAAATTATTGGAAATGACTCACCATTATGGAAACATTGTTCACAAAATAGGAAATTTGGAAATGTGTTGCGGATAAGTCACCTTGACCTACCTAAACACTTGAAATGCCAGATTTCAGCAAAAAAAATGGACTAGATAGGTCTGGTACATTACATCAGATGCCTCTCAAAACATTATTGTCCTCAAAAATCCAAAACCTACCTAGATAGGAAATAGAAAAAAAGTGTTTGAACAACCCACTTTGAGATACCTATCAAGGATCTCACTACCAAAGGATCTCAACCGCTTCATCGAAGGAACATCATAAAACTAATAGAAAACTATAACCGGCCCCTAACAAATCTCATGGGGGAGATACCTCTCAAAAAAGAGAAATTCATAACAAGAAACAAGAGAAATACTTCTCATAAACATTAAAGGACTACAACCATAATTAAAATCATTCTATGAAAAGAGATAATAATAAAATAGATTGGGGTATTGAGTGCATATCTGCAGCTCACGTTTCCATGTTCTCTCCTCTATCCCACTCTGCCACCACAAGTCATGAAATAAGGGGATAGAATGCCCATGACACACATTCTCCTTGTGGTCCTGGATATCTAGAGGTTACTCCTCGAAGGCCCCATCATCATTAACACTGATTTAGCCCCAATCGATGATGTCAAGGTCATCCTGAAGATAACGATGGAGATGTGATACTTGAAAAACAACATGTATCTAGATCATTTGTGGGATAAGTGCTTCCTAATATCTGATGGATCTAACTCAATCAAACACCTCTAAAGGTCTATCAAAATTGGGGAGAAAGCTTACTCCCACAACTAAACCTTCAGGGGCCTCACCAAAAACCACTCGGTCTCTCCATACCTCTACTATAATATCCCCCAACTGGGAATCTTCCACCTACTACACCAAAGATGACTTCACTATCATCAAGAAACAACAACATCTTTCCCCAACTACACCCATATCAAGATGTAATGCTTAATTTCATCCATCATCCTCTATGAATCACCTGATTCATGCACTACATCACTACATGACTTCTTGTTCAGATCATCGGATAAAACATTCCATTTACCAAGTGTATACAAGATTTAGATTCCATAATCCTGTAAAAACTCCATCCACCGATTTTTTCATAAGTTCAAATCACGCTGGGATGAAACATACCTAATGATCTTATGATTGATGAAAACCCTAAAGTACTTGTCGATGAGGTAATATATCCACAACTTCAAATAAAACACCACTGCTTCCAACTCAATATTGTGGGAGGCGTAGTTATGCTTATGTGGATGTAACTATTAATACACAAAAGAAATGACTGATCTATTCTATATTGGAACACATCTTTACCCCAAAAATTAAGAAACACAGAAAATCTGAAACTAAACTCCTACTACTGGAAAACAAATAATTGGAGTATTGAACAACTTTCTTTCAGATACTCAAAATCTACCTAATATCGATCAGTCCACACAAACACCTTATCCTTTCTATTGAACACAATTAGAGGAGTTTCAATATGAGATAAATTCCCTACAAACCTCTTGTAATAGCCTTCAAGATGAAGGAAACATTGTACATCTTCCACTACCTTCGGGGATAACCTAGACAAAAATGCTTCTATCATTGACAGATCCACAACTACTCCATATTGGGATATAAAATTCTATAAATAAACAGACTTCTTGAGCCCAAAACCCACACTTTGAAAACTTCCTAAATATCTACTGTCGATGAAGAAATGCCAAAACAACATGCATATGTTCTGCATGCTCCTCCTCAGATGCGTAGTACACAAGGATTTCATCAATTAATACCACCATGAACTTATCCAGTAACTCACGGAACATAGCATTCATCAACCCCATGAACATAGCTGGAGCATTCGTCACACTGAACGACTTCACCAAGAACTCAAAATTCCCATGATGAAAACAGAAAGAAGCCTTCTGAATATCCTCATCCTTCAAACACATCTGATGATATCCTGACCAAAAATGGATCTTCAAAAACCAACTTTCACACTTCAGTTGATCAAAAAAATAATTAATCTATGGAAAAGGATCGCATTTCTTCACGATCACTTTGTTCAAGAGACGATAATCAAAAAACAACTACAAACTACCATCATCCTTTTTCAAAAAAAAAACCGGTGCACCCAACGATGACACACTCAGCTAAACATAACCACATGGAAAACGACTATCAAGATGTATATGCATATCTCGCAACTCAGAATGTTTTATCCTATACAGATACATCAAGATATGGGACACACCTAGATGTTGAACGATCCCAAACTCGATCTCTCGTTATGGGGGTAACGCTACAACCTCTTCCAGAAATACATCAGGGTACTCTTCAATGACTTGGGGAAACACCAACTACTGAACATATGAAGAACTCGACATCATCTCTGCCATCAGGTATGATAAGAAACACACCTCTGACCCATCTGAGGGTCTCTCTCTGCAACAAACATTGATGCCTCTTATCATTATTGAAGAATGCCACATTCCCCCTGAATCAATCAAGGATTGCTTACACCGAATCAGTCCAATCTATGTTGAGGATGACATCATATGGTTGTATCTTTAAACATAGGAAATCTCTCTAATAGTGTTTCTTCCCCATCACTAGCTCATAGTATCTACATACTTCAAACAAATCAGTTTGACCTCCAATGGGAATTCTAAATGCTAAGGGCACTAGAAGCCTCTCTACCTCAAGTCCAAAATCATGGAAAATTGTAGGTGATATGAGGGATTGTGTCACTCCTGAATCAAACAAGGCATAAAACCAAGTATAAAAAAATAAAAGGGTACCTAGAATGTCTTCTGGATTGCCTAGCACTAGCAATGCTAAAGCATAATGTTGACTATGACATACTCCACAACCTCTTTGATCATGATGATGATCACCACCTTTGACTCACTCTAATATCTAAGGACAAGGAGCATCCTAGGGTTGTCCTCTTCCTACCCCATATGATCTCTGCTAATCAAAAACTAGTACAACCTACTTATAGTCCCTCAACTAGAACTACCTCAATTGAAGAACCTGGAGCGGAACACATAGTGCACGCTTACGGCTCTAAAAGGTTGGGCACTCTCACTGCTGATGACCTTGGCCTCCATAAGAAAAACAAGAACATGATCCATTGGCATAGGCATGAGAACCACCACCCCTAAATAAATGAGATACTGAGGGTTGGGACCAACCCCCGACCAAATGTAACCTCTTCTTCAATGAAAACCATGAACCCCAGAACATAGCTCTTCTTCTTGAGGAATCCTGAAAAACACCATCTCGTGACAATCATGTTCTGGATAATTTCCTTTCGATGACATATTCCGTTTACAACACCTTGAGATATGTCATCATCATAAATGGGGTGACTTGGTGTGGAATATATGGATGAAAAGCCTCCTCAAAATACCTCATCATGTCCTCCTAATTTGGAAATATGTCTAAAGTATATCTCAAAAAGTTTCAGAAATGGATCTCGAACTCCTGCACACTGGAGCTTCACTAACGAAGGGTAAGTAGCTCTTAGAGACTGGCTGCCTTCATGGTATAAGAATGAAACTCAGCTCTAAAATACTCTTAGAACTTCTCATATGAGACTATCGACTCCTCACGATCTCCATGCAATAAGAACCACCACTGCCTCGATGCCCCATGCAACATCTTCACAACCAACAATACCCAATTCTCCTTCTAAGCACATATCAAACTAAAATATATTACAACCTCTTCCAACAACTCTTGTATGACTGAATCTAAAACGAATCCCTCATATTTATAAAGAATCTGGTGCTGATACTCTTCGAGTTTCCACTTCCAAGTGTTGTCATATTCACCTTTACTCTTTGGCGATATGCTGGAGAAACCTGATAAACATCTTCCACATGAACCTGATGAGGATGTCGACCTTGAACCAAACCATCCAAATAAAAAATAGTTAGATCTCCTAAACCTAGAATATAGTAGACTATCCATTAGTTAATTATTTTCATTTATTCATTTTTTGTTAACATATACCAATATCTTCCCATTCAAACATAGGCAATGATTATAATGATTCACGATCCATTCCTAAGTATCTACCCTACAATAAGTATCACATCATTTAGTATCCACTATAATCTTAATATTTCATGCCTCAAATCACAGGGAGACCTAAATACGTGCGTCTCATCTTGTCACTAGTGTTTATAGCACCTTATAAACTTAGTTGACACCATTTCCCTACCAACCCATGAAACCTCACCTTTGATTAACTCAAAAATCCCTCATATCCCTCATCTATACCTATAATACCACTCTATCATGGCCCCCTCCCAACATAGTTTACCCCTCCTGGGATGGAAATGTGAGAAGAGATATAATGACCCACTGAGTACCACCTCCAGTAAGCACCGGGTTGGAGACTAGTAGCGAGGGCATAATAACACGCAAATGGGAGGCATTACCCTCTATAAGAACACATGTGAAAGAGAGAGATATAAGATATACACTAACCAAATCCTGATCAGACTACAATATAAAATAAACCAAAGTACCCATATGAAATTTCATTAAAAAACTACTACAAATGAAAGGTAAAACTACAAGTACCAAAATAAAATAAAACAACAGCAACCACGAAGCCCAAATAGCTCCTGTAAACCCCAAACTAGTAATAATCTACCTGATCTCCAACCTGATCTAAGTGACCTGAAAAATGGTTTATATAATGTAGGTTTAGTATAAAAGTATTCTATGTAGGATCCTCCCGGGTGACTGTAATGAAAAGTTAAAGAAAGAATTATAAAGCATAGTGAACAAAAAATTAAACTAAATGATCACATAAACAAGTATATTATGTTCCCAACCTCACTTTGGATACTCTCACCAAGCATCACATATAATAGTATATAATATAGTAAATAATCTTAAGGGTAACCCACTATCACTTCCCTATTGGTTTTCTGCATTTCCCAAATGTCGCATGTCCTAATCCATCTCTCTCTAAAAAGGTTGGCTTGAAGACACTTGGGAAAGAACCATAATATTCACCTCGTAAAAAATAAAGGCTTTCCTAAAAACACCTAATCAAAGCAACGCAACATCTAAACATCCAAAAATAACCAGGTAGTTTTCACGAGCCACTACATCCCTCATAACATGTATCAAACGTCGGGTATTATACCTCAAGCCACTACAACTCGTACACCGAGTAAGGATCCTCAAGCCATCATATCCTATACATGATATACCTATAGTAGCACTTATGAAACTATATCCAGAATATATGTGTGTGAAATAACCACAATCCATTACAGACCTCTACACACATATATGGGGAAAACTAACTGTTGTGCATACCATCACAAGTAACTATAAAGAGAAGAGAGTGGAGCTAATGGGGGTAGTCATCCATCCATCCTCTCATCATAATGTTGGGGAAAACACCCCCCAAGGATCAGAATCCCCCGGGTTTAAGTCTCCCAAACTGATAGGGTTTTTTACCAAATAGAAACACAAACATTCATGATATAATATAACTCACAATGACACTATGGTAAAACCGTGTCCTAGATTCAATTGCAGCTAACATCTCTTGGACTCCTGACTGCCACTGCTAAGACTAGATATCCTATAAGCACAAAAACATTATAAGTGGTAAATTAAGTTACTTATTCATTTTTATCGGTTTCACTTTACGTTAATTAATTCCTTAACCATTAATTATCCATTATCATTCCCACCTTATTTTCCATTAGCATAATAATAGAGCTCCATTCCCTCCAGTCATAACCAAACCGAGTCCACGGTTCCTTTAAAGTCAAAACCACAAAATTTCATCCTAGAAAGGTCCAATCCCATGGGTTAACTTAATTTATTCAATCATTTAATAATAGTGTTAAAACTTTTCCATAATTCCAGGTATTCTAAGAAAACAATCTATGTTACCAAACACAAGGGGTTCAACACAGTGAGTAGATGAACTACCCATTGAGTATTTTCCACCTATATCAGAAGCATAGAAACATCCATCCTCGAGAATGTAAACATGGAAGCACATGGCATACCGGCGCATCTTCGCCTCTTTTGGAAGGAGTGTAAGAAAAAACCATCTACCTCAATAAATGAGGAATGTGGTAAGATAAATAAGAAATAGATTGAACATGAATCCAACTTTCACATCATCGATTAAGCCGAACTTCAACCATTTTTATCATCTCTGGTGTTCTCCCAGACACCCACATGCATGAACCGATACATCTTTCCACTCAAGGCACTAACTTATGCCAAATCCATTTGGCCTCCCTACCTCTCATATCACAACTTCCATTTTGTCTCACATCACAAGAAATAGGAAACAAAGAAACATAATAACTGGTCTCTTGGCCCTAAACAAGGCATCCAACCTTCATAAATAATGAGCAATTGAAACTCCAAAGCATAAAGATCTTGGCCTTTACAAGAAATAGGGTAACTCAGAACCCTACCAAGGATTATCTATTATCCAAAAACTTGTTTCTTAATCTATCTTGAATTAACCGATTCATTATTAGTAGGTTACAACTATGGGAAACCCAATAATAAGTTATCATAGTTTTCACAAATTAATTAAAAAATTAATTTGACATGCCTTTAATCAACAAGAATCAACATTATTCTCGATTTTCAATCAATTCAATTAAACATGCTCCTCTATATTAATTTGATTAATATCAAATTACAAAAACAGCTGGATTCAATTAAATGAAAATTTATCTTTGGAAAATTAATTTACAATTAATTACATATTTACATTATTTACTGATTTCCATTAAGAAAAACATGTTAAATATAATGGTACAAATATCACACTATCTAGAAAATCAAGATGAAATAACATTACTAAGAAATCGATAAAAATTATTTTAATCTGGTTAAAATATTTATTATGTAAATTCCATTGTGATCTAGAGGTCTATATCATGATAATTATACAACTATAATTAAATAAATAGAGAATACATGAATCCACTATCTCAAAATATTAATTATGTTCTTCGCTCGAGAATAGCTCAACCACATGATTTTGATCACCTCTCCCGCAACAACTGCATCCATCCAAGTATGTCGACGTCAAACAATAGTCAAGAAAGCTCCAATAGAAAGATGGAGAACTTGTGACATCACATGGAAAGGTGAAATGGGAGAAAACTTATTGAAGATACCACAAGAATAGAGATAGAACATATCTCTTATATAATACGGATCGAGACTTACTGGTTTTACCAAAATCAGGGCTGCACATTTAGCAGGAAGTAACTTCTAGGGGAAACGATCAAAGGATTACAGTTTAATCACACCACTATTATGAGAAGGAAGTCTCAAGATGACTCAAACTGAGATAAAATAGATGTAAATAAATAAGGGAATTTATATGACTTTGAAGGATTAGATCTGAGACTAATAGGATTTAAAATGACTTCGAATTTCCATTAATGTTGATCACATTAAACCATGCAGTTTGACTAATTAAAAGCCTAATTTTTTTAGAAAATAAAAGATATGATTTGTATCCATTGAAAAGGATTCAGAAACACTTAAATATGGAATTAAAAACATTTATATCAATGAAATACATCAAAATGGAAAAACTGGGAAATCTGGAACCATCTGCAAACTTGACAAACTGTTGGAAATGACTCGCCATTATGGAAACCATGTATCACCTAACATTTGATGCATCACCATTACAGAAACATTGTACCACTTATAATTATATGACTCACCATTCTAGAAACACTGTAGAACCTACTGTTAGATGACTCACTATTCTGGATGCACTACAAAACATACTGTTAGATGGTTCACCATTCTAGAAACAGTATTGCACCTACTGTTAGATGACTCACCATTCTGGAAACATTGGAGCACCTACCATTAGATGAATCACCATTTTGGTAACATTGTATCACCTACCATTTTATGTTTCTCCATTCTTTAAATTTGAAAAATTGTTGGAAATGACTCACTATTCTAGAAACATTGTTCATTGAACTAGAAATTTTGAAAATAATTGGGGATAAGTCCCCTTGACCTCCTAGAAAACCTCAAGCACCAGATTTAACTAATGGAATGGACCATATAGGACCGGTATATTGAAAAATTATTATATTCTAAAGGTTTTTATTCAATATAATTCTATCCAATTATATATATTTTAATCCAAATGGTGATTTCATGAAAAATTATAAATATGTGTTAAAATGACTTTTATATACCATAATTTTATAATGAACCCAATGTGTGGGATAATATACAAAATACACATCATATATATTAAAATAGTATTTTGTAACGGTATTTGAATCCTCCATATGTATAGGGATGTGTTGAAAGACCATGATACAACTAATTCTTCTCAAATTATAGTGTTTCTAAAGGTTTAGTGAATATATCCCCAAAAATTTTATCAATTCCTACATTATCTAATGTTATAACTCCTTGTTTCAAATTTTCAGTAGTAATGTGATATATAATTTTAATATTAATTTTGAATTAATGTTTTATAAAATTATTTTTCCCCTCAATTTTACTCCTTTTCCATGAATACCCATAATATCTTTCACATCATCATATATGTCATTAATTTATTAATTCACCAAAAAATTGGATACATCTGATATATACTAAATGAATGTCATGTATTTAAAAATGAAATATTTCATCTTTCTATGATATCCAATGAATTTAAATATGTTAATGAAAAATCTTACACATTTTTATATATTATAAATAACATCTCCCATGACATTCACATATAAATTTGAAAATAACATTCAACAAATACTTGTATAATACATCAAAATTTCATCAAATATTTAATAGTTGTACATCATTATCATCTTAAGTATAAAGAGATGTTATTTCTTTGGGATACCATAAAAACCTACCAATAAAAATATAGCATAGATTTTGTCCAAAAAAGTCTCCATAAGGTGACATAAACAATAAATCTTATTTTACTAAAGTGTAGGATCTACTAATTTTCACATTTATATTTCCCATAATTCATTAAAATGATAATTAATTTCAAAAATAGTTTTATCCCATGAATTATAAACAATTTTAGAAGATTATAAAAATATTTTGTCAAAGATATGAATGTCTAATCCTCTTATTGTTCAACTATTTCCTGAAATGGAATTTGAGTTCTCTAATAAATGTTATTCAAAACTCTTATATTCTAAAATATGAAAATTGCATTATTAATTTTATCATGTATTATATGATTATTATATCTTCCATATAAATGATCTTAATGAATTTCTCATCCATGTTAAATTTAATATATAAAAATTCATTAACATAACCTATCCTATGTTTTAGCTTCATTAAAAAAGCATCCACCTTAAAGCATGAACATCTAGGTTCATCTTTGAGTTATATAAATATATCTTAAAAAATAAAAAAATATTCGTGTCATCCATTTTGAAATCACTTTGTTTACTTATTATATATATTATCCTTATAAAATAAATTCATATATTTAATCTTGACATATATTTGATATATTTTGAATCATATTAGTTTCACCGTATTAAGAAAAAGTATTATTAATCTGATTCATTCCCCTAGTGTAACGGGTTGTTCCACATTAACACGTTAAAAGTTTTTATTAACTTTTTACAAAATACATACCTCATTTTTCATGAAATTTACATGTTAATTAATATTATTTTTAATTCCAATTTAGTTGATATAATATTATATTATACTGGCCTCTCAAAAATATCTAAAGTCTGCGTAATCTCTATTTGATCTATATGTTTTTCATATACTTGAAAAATGATTTATCTTTGAAAATTAAGGTATAGGAGTAAAAAAAGGATATATTAAATATGAATATAATTTAATTAGTAAAGTTTTATTATAATGGTGGTACATTGGTCAAAATGACCATATAAAATTTATTGATGGAAAAAATGGATAAAAAGGTCAGAAAGAGGGAATTATTTTACAATATTTTTCAAAGAAAAGGAGAAATGAAGTAGGAAGGTCGTCTAACCAATTGATGTCATTCTTAACCCCTTTTTGGGAAGCTCTTATGCCACTAAGTTTGCCTCAAAAAATTCATGGGTGATAATATAATTGACCTCTTAAAGTGAATGAAATTAATCCATATATAATGTTTTGAGGTGAAATGAAATATGAGTCATGCCATTCCTGGCTGCAAGCACGATTGTGGTTGTGTCACTTTAAAGAAATATGTTTTCCAACCCTTTTTTTTCTTGAAAAAGTAACTATAGAAATAAATCTAATCATTCCCACCTCCAAAGATGATACAATTCCCTGGGGACTATTAAATAATATGAGGAACTACCCATTATGATACCTATAGATAGATCCATAACCTGAGAGACTTGGGGTTTCCTTTTGATGCACCATCTAAAATGACTTTGATATTTCCTTAGAGAGGGGATTTCCAAAAGGATTCAAGGGTGAATATTGGTGGGCCAAAACTTACAACAATTCTATGTTGGTGAAATACCATGAATTCTTGGATGGTTTTTTGACAAAATTTATGTTGTGGATGGGCATATTCATTGACAAAATCACGAATCTTCACTTTCACTGCATGTAGATTGAGAGTATTATTATGATGAATAATAGAGTTCCTATAAAACCAGACACTGTGAATCAATTCTTCCACTATAGAAGTGAATGGATTTTTAATCTGTGGTGATATTTCTAAATCTATACATTTCTACAGATAATGTGGGATGAAGTCCACTTCCATCCACCTAAAATAAAAGTTATCATCGATGTATTTCTATAATGCATAATAGGATCATTATCATCCTTGTTTTGGTTACACATATGAAATTTAGAACCTAATTGAACGTAAAAATTTTGTAGAAAAGTATCAGTAGGTATTCTGTTCTGAGAAATCCTCAGAACCTGAGTAAATATGGAATTCATGATCCAACGCTTATCAAATATTTTAACTATGAAAATTTACTCTTTATTCCACTAAAATATTTATATAGTAAATTTGTTAATCCATAATTCCATTTTTGCAGTTTCTCGGATTGAAGAATCATTAGTACTATGAAAAAAGTAGTTGTTAGAAATATTAATAATATAGTCAAGTAATTATGGCCTAGGTTAGTTTAAAAAAACAATTATAGAAATGTGAGTATAAAACATTTATTGAAGGGGATACACCATGGAAATAATTGTAGATGCAGTCCATTTATCCACCACAAAATTAAGAGAAAACATGCTACTAATGATATGTCTATAGTGATACATAATATTTGAGAAATAATATAGCATGACCGACCAAATAGAAGAGTCCATATGTTGCTTGTTTCTTTTATTTAATTTTACTAGTAATCTACCTCTAAGAAAATTGAGGGAAATAGTGTTATTATTTAGGTGATTTCAATTGAATATGGTCTGTAATGAATCATTAAAAAAACATATATTCTTGATTCTAAGACCAAAGTTAGTAATTATTTTACAATAAATAGTCTAATGGATAGTAATTAGCATTCATTAACGAGTGCTCCCAATAAAAATGATATTTTTATAGTGATGTTTTTTAGTAATACCCATATTACATTTCTAAACCAAAAAATAAAACAACATTTTTACATAATTTTGGATTTAACAAGGAAAATTATTTCATACATAGATAAGTACTTCCCTTTCCAACAATAATATTGATTTTTTATTTTATTGACTATTTTTAAGAACTAGATAATTTTTGGAATTCCCCAAAATATATGTAATCTATGATAGTTAAAAGGATGATTCCCCACTTTTATAACCAAATCATCAATGATATTTAATTTCCTAGAAGATAGAAATTATTTTCCAAAGAATACATAGGAGTTACTCTAATTTATAGCATGGACAAAAAAATATTCATAATGTGGGAGGGATACCATAATATTTTGAATATTTCATTTGTATGATTTCAAGAATAATAAAATTTCATCCCCAAAGAGGATACATGAAGGAACATCTAGATTTGATGATGCATTAATGTGTTTGAGCTTACCTTGATTCACTAATTTTGTAAGAAACCTACTTAAATAATACTATGAAATAGAAATGATAATAGAAGATAGGGGATCACCCTTTATACCTAATTGTTTGAACTTAAAATAAACCTTATGAGAGGAATATATCAAAACTTAGATATGATCTGAGGTAAACAATTTTTTTAATTATTTTAGAAAAATGAACTTTGAATTCAAAAAATTGAAGAACCTTATGTATAAATCTATAATATATAGTTTGTAAGGACATTATAATGTTGAGTTTAATAGAAATTATACCTCATCTATTTTATTTATTAAGAAGATTGATACATTCAGAGGCCATGTATATTTAGCCATGAATGGACCTACCCTTTACAAAACCAAACTTCTTTAGGGAAACAATTTTATTAGAAAGTGTGGTAAGTCTATTTTCATGAAGGGGGAAATGATTTTATAATGTCTGTTAATAAGAGATATATGTCTATAAAGTTTAATATCATAATAATTACCCACTTTTGGAATTAGTTATATGAATTGGGTATTAAATCCATGGGGAAGATTTACATTGGAGAATAATTATTTAACTAATTTACAAAACATCTAGGAAAATAATATCCAAGTAGTGCTAAAAAGGGAATTTTTTAAACCATCATGTCCTAGAGGATTTTCTAGATTCTGAATAAAAATAATATATTTTATACTATAATGATGAGATACACATGTGTGTAATAAGTTTTCATCATTCAATGTAAAGGAAATAATGATATCAATGAGTATATCTCTATTTAGGTCTAGTACATTGAAAATATTGCTAATATAAGAAACAAACTAAATAGAAATCCTTTCATCAATAATAATGATATTTTCCCAACCCTTTATTTTGTTAAGAATCCTACATGCTTTCCAGGATCTTTTTAGAGAGTTATAAAATTTTAGGTTTCTATCTCCATCCATAAGCTAGTTAATTTTAGTGGTCTATTTCTAATATTATCAGTTATAGATAGAAAATAGTTTAATTTAGTAGAGAGTTCAATTACATGATGAAGATTAGGATAAAATTCCAATTTTTTTGAGATACCATCTTTCTAATTATGATTGAATTCCTATGAAATTATTTCATTTTATATTTGGTAGGTTGTAACTTTACACCATCCTTTTAGTTTTTTGATTAAGATTTTTAGTTTTAAAATAAATGAGAAAACACTATTTCCATAATTCATTGATTTCCAAGTATCTCTAACAATATCATCACATTAAGTAATAGAGGCCCAAGAATTATTAAATCTAAATAGAATGGTGTGTATGGATCCTCTAATAAAAATACTATATAGAACGAGGTGGTGATCATAATTTAGTATGGGGAGGGTAGTTCTGTAGATAGTATCACATTTTTTAAGTTCTTGTCAATTATAAAATGTGTTGTCAATTTTAATAACTAAAAATCCATTGTAGTTACTAATATAAAAGGTATACCTGGACCCAAATATGTTGACCTCATTTAGGATATTATATTCATTAAAGGATTTAAATTCTCTTGAAGAAATTGGGGAATGATCCAGAACCATTTTTCAGCTTGACCTAGGATGACATTTATATTCCATGTAATAATCCAAGGATCAAGAATTATACTATTTAAAATGGAAATATTCTCCTAAATATATCATCTTTATTTGAATCTATTTTTATAATAAATAATGTATAATATCATACATGAGTTTTGGGATATCACTTTAAAAGTGAAAATCTAGTATTCGTGGTTAAAATTTCTTTCAATTCTCAAAATAGAATTCTGAAAAACCCAAAGAGGTACAATAGAATAATTATTACTAATATAACCAATAAAATCATATCCATTATATTCATGACCTAAAAAATAAAGGGAATAATAAACATTGGATTATAAATAAAAAATATTAATGTTTTATGTGTGTGAATGAATATTTTGGTTGTGTTAGGGTTTTTCACGCCCTGAGAGTTAAAAAAGGAATATTGATTTTAACATGTTCTTGGGGTTGGAAACCCATTTCTTTTTACCCATGGAGATCATCTTCCTTGTTGATTTTATGATTAGTTTATCTAATTATATAATAATATAAAAAGATTCATTATCCTGTTTGATCACAATAGAAGTAGAAAATTCATTTTTTTATCTTCACCTTCTGTTGGAAAAATATGAGTCTTGTTATCATAACAAGATGCATTTTTAGACATCAATGTCTTGGGAATATTATTATTTTCTGATGATAAATTCTTCCCAATGAAATCCATGTTGGATTGATATATTATGAGATACCTAGGAGAGTTACTGTTAGAAGCCAGTAGTGTACTTGAAATTCCATGCATAAAGATATACATAGAATCATTTTTAGATGAGGTAGGAAGGCCTTTAAGATTCATTTCGAATCAGTAGGGAATTTCTCAAATGAATCATGTAGTCCTTTAAGAGCATCCTATTGGGTTTTGTCTTTATCAAATATTATATCCACATTCTTACACCCATGTGAGAGATCACTACTCGAAGCTAGAGCAGAAATTAAAACTGAGTCAACCAAATTAATATCATTTATAATATTTAAAAATTTATAGTTAAACTTATTCTAGTTGTGAATGAAAATTTCCTAGATATTTTTACCAATTTCACAATCTATGATATCATCCTTAGTTTCATTCTCTTCCTCTTCCACTAAATCAGACCAATGTTTTCAAAAATTATCTTTTGAGATGGGAATGATATCATGTTTTTTCACTCATCTACCAATATAATTTTTAGAGGGTTCACCATTATCAATGATAGATCCCTTTCAATTTGTAGATATTTTATCCTAATAACATTCATTTTCAGGGGGTCTTATCCCCTAATTTTGAATAACCCTACAGTTATAATTAGAATGTCCAACTATTCTATATTCCTCACAGAATAGAGGTTTCTGCTCGTATTCAACATTTATATATTCTTTATAGTCACTAGAAGTGAAAATTATGACTTATAGAAGCTTTGAATAAATATTGGATTTTATAATCACTCTTACATAATTAAAAATATCTCTTCATAAGGTGTGGATCTAATTGTTCATAGGAACATTGATACCAGAAGAAACATCATTTAAAATCTTTGGGGGCCAAAAAACAATTTTTAAGACATGAATCCTAACGCATATTTGATCCAAATATTTACTATAAGTGAAGGGGTTAAAAGAAATATATCATTAATAAAAACACATGAAACCAGGAGGTAGTTGCAAATTCTGCATACTTCCAAATAGAATTCTGGTCATCCTATCTACCAAAGGTAATGTGATAAAATCCTCATCTAATTGGAAAAAATTTCATTTTCTCTAACCTCTGATATGGGAGATTTGAGTCTTGAGATCTCTATAATGACATGTTTTATCAACCATAATATATGTAATACACCCCTAAATAGAGAACCTGCACATATTGTCCCTTGCTGAAGGACTTTAGGATCAACAATGACGGAAAACACCATCTTCTGATTTTATATAATGCAGAATCCTCGAGGTGGTTATTCTATGCAAATGTGCGTCATTTAGAACCAATAAGAAGGGTATTCCTTTAAATTTTTACGAATGATCAAAATTCAGACCATCTTAAAGATTGATATTCATTGACAGGTCCTTTCTCTCTGATTCTTCACGAACCGTCTTCTTGAAAAAGAATTCACATTCTTGATTAAAAGAGTCTATGATGTGATAATAGATCTAACTAAATGAGAAAACACCATAACTAATATCAAGATGATCAATGAGAACTAATTGATATAATACATCTCCTAGAGTTTCTCTAGAAGCCTCTCCCATATCCAGTAGATATTTTATCAATTTAATTGTTATATTCAAAATTATTAATACAATCATTTTATTCAAAGGAATGTGTTTTCGTAAATAATTTGTATATATGTAATATGAATTTATATTTCAAGAAATTTCTTTAATTATGTTAAAATATATTTTATATGAATACTATTTCCATATTAATTAAATTAAAAAATTACAGGAAATATCATTGAAAGTAGTCAATATTTTTAAATAATATATTTTCAAATAGATGTAGTTTTTCATTATATCTCACCATTATATTTAAATGTAAATTTTCTAAAACATTGAATTTTATTTTGAAAAAAAAATGAATAATAATATTGGATTATTCATAGTAATTATTATTTCTAATGAATTTTTGTGAATTTTATTAAATCATTGATTTCATGGTGAATGGTTAAAAATATCATTTTTACTAATATCTTGGATTTTGTGGATTTATTTTTATATAATTATGAATTTTTAATTCATGAAAAAAATATAATACTAAATATTTTATAATAAGGGTCTTCATAATATTGAAAATAATTTATTACATTTGAAATAACATATTGTAGGTTTTAAAACATATATATTATTTTCTCAATAATTGTTTATAAAAAATTATACATTATTCTTATAAAATTACTTTTCTTCACTTTTATAAGTTGGATAAAATTTAATGGGTTGAATATTTATATTTTTTGGGACCATTTTATCAAATAATAACAACTTTATCTTAATGCTTAATGATTATTTTACCATAGCTAAAAAAGGATACCATAGTGAAAGTTAAAATGTGAAAAGTGAAAATTCAATGGTAAAGGGATGAGATCAATATTAAAACCTATTTATAATTAAGTGTATGAAATTTTAATCAACCATATAACTTCCCCAATCTATTATTTATTAGTTTGTTTCAAATAACATTTTAAACATGTGTTCCCATTATATTAAATAGAAATATTTTAAAAAATAAAATTTCCACAGCTTTTAATAGGTGCCTCTAACCACCTATTCAAGGAACTGCTAAAAAATTAATTTCCAAATTAAACTCTATGATTTTAATTTTCAATAGATTTATCATTTAATATTTTTTATTATAGTCACATGAGATTATTCAATGAAAGCAATTTCAAAGAAATCTTCTAATAATACATCAATGTTCTCAATGTGAGTAACTATTTTATAAAAATCCCTTCATTGTATATTTTACACCAATTATATTTTTTTTTTAAAATATATAAATAAATAATTATTGGTAGTATAATAATTATTTTATTATATGGTATTGATAATTAATAATGTTTTTAAATTTCATTAAAAAATGAAATTTTTACAGTCATGAATATTTTGGACTGCACCCTCTACGATGCCCCACATTTTGTTTTACTTAACCGCCATAAAACGAAGGTATAAAAATTGTAGTTAATTAATAATTTGGATATTTATATATTTTTTATTATTTATATATAATATATATTATTAACCCATAATCCCTTTATATGAAAATTAAATCATCGTACATGCATACATAGAGGATACAACCTCCACGGAATGATTGATTTCGGATTAATTTTCATAACTTCCTCACACGGATAGTCGTGAATATGGGATTAACAAATAAATATTACATTTATGATATCATTTCCATTAATTTAGGATCAACATTATAAAATATAAATGAATTTATCACAAACCATTTTTATTAATTCATTCGTTTAAAATGAACGAACTGAGAGGAAAATGATCGCTTCTTTCTAAAACAAATCTTTATAAAAACTATATTTCCATAATAATTTATTACAATTTTGATATATAGTACTAAAAATAAAACATAAGATCATTATGCATCAGGTGTAGTTAGGTTACAACTATACTAACTTATAATAATCCATTAATCAAGAAAGGTTCATGTTTTAGTCATTTTAACCCCCTTCTTGAAAAATTAAATTAATTTATATCATAAATGATTATAATAAATTATTAACATGTTATATATATATATAATTTGGTTTTTTATTGTGGGATAAATATTTATGAAATTATTTATGAAAAATATTTTTTTCATTTCGAATCATTGAAATGTGATCATCAACATTTTAATGTACATAATTTGTATTAAAAATATAATGTAATGATGTTGTACCTTTATAAATATCATTGTAAATAAATTCCAATAATTTTTTATCTTAAATAATGGACTTCAGAAAAAGTAAAATTCTGACATCACTCATAATAACTAGTTTAGTAAAATTAAAATTTTGTTTACACATTGCGGAAAATATGTAAATACTATCTAATAAATTTATTAACATAATAATTATATATGAGGATTATAAATGGTTATATTTATAAATAAGGTTCATATGAATTTATTTTATGAACATAACATAATTATTTATATATTCTAGAAAAAATGATCAATGAATCAGGAGCCATGTAAAGGTTTTCATCTGAAATTCCTATCTTAGAGAAACGTTAGGTGTTATGCACCTACTAATATTTTTTATGTATAAAATACTAATTTCCGTTCTCATATCATGAATTATATATTAATAATCATATTTTATATTAAATTATTGGATTTGTCAATCATGGGGATTTTATAATAACAACCCATACTTCTCAAACATATATATTTCATCTTTTTAGATGAACATTCATTATATAAAATTATGATCCATGAAAGAATCATATAGGTCTAGTTCTATTAAAAACATGGATACATAAACAACAAGATAATATGATATATTCATAATCCCACATTACATTCTTCATAGATAGAACAATATATATAAACATCAAACCTAAAACCTCTCATCAAAACCCATGGCAATGAAACAAAAGAATGTCTGACCTCAAATGATCAGTAAGGATAAACATGGGAGATATCAATGATAATATAAATAAAATATATTTATAATTTTATTAGAATATGAGATAAAATTTGAAAATACATAGCATATATATTATAAATCCTAATATTAATTCACGGCATACATCTTAGAATTTCATAAGACATGAATCAAAATGAAATCAAATAATATATTACCTAAGAGAATAATATAGAAATAATAATGTGTTAAAATATAATATTATTACTTTATGAAAATTTATAAATAGAAAAATATTGACTCATTAAGAGAAAGACATGAAATAATTTCCTCTAAAAATTATATGAACTTTACCCCAGTTCAACTCATAATAATATCAATATGAAATCCATGTCCACATATAAACTACTGTAAATGAAACTATGTCATTGAATAATCAAATGGACATGATATCTTGGTCTACACACAAACATATGAAAAAAACTATGAAAATGAATAATATTATTGATCTGAAATCCTGAAACATGCATAAAATTATTTAAATGAAGAATACGTCCATTCATAATATTGTGACCATGAAATTGGGTTCACACATAACATGTTAATCTAATCAAATATCCATCATTACGTAATACATAAGGGGTAAAAATAATTTGAGACCCACCTATCATAGAATGAAAATCATTCTTATTTTATACATAATTTAATAAAATATTATTCAAATTAGAACCCATAGAAATAATATTAATTCATAAAAATTTCATCATATCATAACCAGTGGTAGATAAATGGGTTCCAAAAATATTTCTTCAAATCATCTGAGCATTACACATTGAAAAGAGAAAAAATCCTAAACCTCGTATCCCCATAAATATACTCCATCTAAAGAAAAAATATTTCTGGAAAAATATTTTGATACCCTAGTAGAACCAAAGTAACATCAAAGGATGTCATATTTGTTGAAAAATTTCATTACATGATCAGTTGGACCATTTCATTAGGAAAATAACCATTGTTCTTTTGAATTCATTATTTAAAATCTAAAAAATTACAAAATATTTTTGAAAACATTTTCATTGAATTTAAAATTGAAAACATGTACCTATATCTTGAAATAATTTACTATCTTTGAAAGTGGTATATTCCATTCATGGAGTATAAGTTAAATGAAAATAAACATTTCCCTTCATTATTGAAAAAGCTGAAATATATGTCATTTTAAAAACATGAAGAATATTAATTTTAGTAAATATTATAAAAATTAATAAATGGTTGAAAATAAATGTTTAAAACATAAGATAATAATAAAATCTCCTTAAAACATTTTTAGAAACCATATATATTGATGAAAAATGGTTTTTAAATAATAGAGATATAAATTTCCTTATAACATTTAATATATTTGGTATATATTGAGTTCATAAGGAGAAAAAATGTAAGGAAACATGTAATTTAATAAATTAACCATAGGATGTGAAAATTAATGAGTTTCATGAGTGGAATATCAATAGATTTCAACAATGGAAACATAATCGCAAACAATCATGAAAAAATATAACTTTTACCAAAAAACCCATACCACTTTTGTAAGATAATACTAAAATCTCCTTAAAACATTTTTAGAAACCATATATATTTACGAAAAATGGTTTTTAAAGAATAGAGATATAAATTTCATTATAACATTTAATATATTTGGTATATATTGATTTCCTATGGAGAAAAAATGTAAGGAAACATGTAATTTAATAAATTAACCATAGGATGTGACAATTAATGAGTTTCATGAGTGGAATATCATTAGATTTCAACATTGGAAACACAATCGCAAACAATCATGAAAAAATATAACTTTTATAATGAAACCCATACCACTTTTGTAACATTTTAATTGAAAGACACATGAAAGAAAGAACCATATAACGATTTTTAAATAAATATAAAATTATTAATAAGTATCATAAACTTAATTCATGGTCATTATATTCAATACAAAGAAGAAACAAGTTGTGAATATGATATGTGTCTCATAAAAATAAAAGTGAGACAAAAATATCTAACCTAAGGTCTGACGTCCATCATTCATGTTCAAAAGTAATGTATCATAAATATTAATTAATTATTAATATATATAAAATACATAATCACATATACTATACCAAATACTATTTTCCTATAAATTATTATCTCCATTTTTATTGTCATTTTTTAATAAAATCACTTTTCCAGGTGATATATGCTTCATTTTTCATGTATGTTTTGGTTTAGTAGTTTTGATCATTATAATTTTTTCATTACTCAATCATATCATGAATTTTAATACTGATAAAAATATAATATATATTAATTATTTACATATTTTATAGTTTTATAAATAAGAAATTAAAAAAATGAATCAAAATGTTCCTGAATTTGGTAGGTTGTATGTGCACATGAACACTGATATCACATTATGAAGGATACAAATAAATAATGTTAAATAACATTTCACCATTATAGAATAATTATTATTTCATATATATAATATATAATTATTGTATCTATCCATATTCCTATAAATGTGACATGGAAATTAAAAATGATTCCTCATTACTTCGTGGATGTAGTATTCGACACGTACACACGAGTGATAATATCATTTTCCAATGGATTGGAAGGTAAGAATGGACAAATTTTATTATCGTTATATAATAATAATAATTCAATAAATATTTCATAAAAACATTTATCACATCATAATAACCATCAATGAATGATGGTTATGGGAAATTAATTATATGAATATGTGGAGAGGTAAGTTGTACACACGCATGAGAGATAATTTAACTTCACATTTTGCAGAAAGAGGGTGAATAAATGTGTATTAATAATCATAATAAATTATAATTATATTTCAGATAATTATTTATTTATTATATGAATAATATAGATGATTTAGAAGATTTTAAATATTAATTAAAACAAAAGTGATCACTTAAGGAGATTACCGCTGCTTTGTAATGAAACATTTAAATATTTTCATATGGATCCTAGGATTGGTATTTGGGGAATATAATAACCTTTAGAATTTAGATAAGGATTTTTATAGGGTATTTGGTATGTTATTAATTGTCAATATATCTCAAATGGTGTGAATATGTCAGCAGAGGAGTTATCCTATTATAATTCAGGTGAGGGAGAGTTAGAATTTCGTAAAAATTTACATTAAAATAAATCCATTGTAAATAAATTCTCTTCAAAATGGAAGATAAATAGAATATAATGTATGATGCGGTGTAAAATACATCAATAATGAAAAGTTTTATAGTTTTATATGGTGTTTTAAAATATTTATTTTTTCATAACCTCTTAGTTAAAATATTTTAGCCTTAAGTGAGGTAACATATTTTTCAAATTTAAAGGGTTATAATTTGAAATATAAGGAAGAAATCGGCACATTAATTTCCAAGGGATGAAATCATCAATCATATAATATCCAAAATTTCCTTTTTTAAAATTCCTATGATTTTTAAATTATTTAATAAAATGTTATTTTAAGAAAAAATTATTAACGTCATTTTTGACACTCTTCATTTTATTTGATATTCAATATATAGAAAAAATGGAATTTTAATCATAATAATTTACATAAATTATTATGGAATACTTATCTACTCAATTAATGGGGAACACTAATTTTTAAAAATTACAACACTTTAATTATTTTTTCAAATCGTTTATTTTTTTTAATTAATTGAATTAATACTGTATTAGAATTTTATAAGAAATTAATGTAATTATTTATTTTAAAAAAATTATAAATAAATTACCTTGAAAAGAATTTATTTAATATAATATTTTATTATTGAAATTATACTCTTTTTGTTCGTATGTTTTTTTATAACAGATATTATTGTCTAAAGAATAACATTTTTTCTTTATCATTTACATAATACTATAAATTTCATTATCAATGGAAAATGGAAACAAAATACCATATATTTATGATTTTCATGTTATTATACAAAATAATGACATTCAATAGGATAAAGTAAATTTTTAGGAGTTTTTTGGGACTTTATTATATTAGTTTTAACCTTAATTTACCAATTTTACATATACTGTGACAATGAATATTTATTATGGTCACTATACACTTTTGGGAAAACGTAAAGGTTATCTAATTTTAAAAATTATACTCATAATTCAAAATAATTATTTTATTTTAGTTATTAAATTCCTATAATTAAAATAAATTAATTTATAATAAAAATGACATTCAATTAAGAACTTTTTTTTCAAAAAGAATATTTTTATGTTTAAAAAAGTTTTTATATCTAATTAAATTGTAGATTTCATTTAAAAGATAATAATTATATTTTTTTAATATAAATGAATATAATATATTTTAGAAACACCTCATAATATAATTTTAATTTATATATACTACAAATAAAGTAACATTTTTATGAAAAAGTATTTTTTCACTATTCATTGAAAAATAAATATTTTAAAAAAAAATAAAAAAAATAAGAAATATATATTTTTGAAATTATAATTTCAAAAATGATAAAAATTTTATCAAATTGAATTTATAAAATTTATATATACTAATTATAATATTCTTTGACAAAAACCAATAAATCCATTTTTCTAGAAAAAGTATTTTTGAAGCTTAAAATTAATTTACTTAAAATTGAGTTACTATTCCATAAAAATTAATCAATAAATCTGTATTTATTAGGTCATATATATATATATATATTATAATGTAGCTAATATTATTCATACTTTCCAATTCGATGGATAGGTTATAAGGGTCATATATAAATAATAATATTTGGGTTTTCATTTAATATCGGTGTGAGGTATCATATACACTATCGAAAAATATGAAATTTAAAACTAATTAGATTTTTCATTACGACACCAATTTAATATATGCCCATGAAATTTTATAATGAACACAATATTTAGTGATTTTCCATATGAAATTACCTTTTTGGAATCTAACATCAAAAAAAGGGTTAATAAAATTTTCTATGTAAAAGACTACATGTCATATATAATAGCACATAACTATGTTTTCAAATAGAATTATTGTAGCGAGTAGTGAAAATATGTACATGTATGAGAAATATATCATCGAAAGATTAATAGTGTGTGATATAGATCATGTTAATGAAAATTTTATCCACCTAAAAACCATAATATTTAATTTGATAAAATACTATTTATTCATAGAAATAAATATAAATAGAAAACATTTTTATTTTAAATTACTATTCCAAAAGTTTAGGGATTCTTATATTATAATGATAAACTAATCATGAAAATATAAATTCTTTATTTCTATCAAATATGAAATAAAAATTCAATCCTTTAGATGAAATTTTATCAAACCCGCTTATATCTCTCTCTTACCAAATGAAAGTGATACTTGTGATGGATTATTTATTTTTTTAGAATGAAATAAATATTTTAATGAATCATAAACTCCAGATATCATTCCTTGAGCCTTAATATATTTTCTAAAACCAAAATTGTTATATAATTTACATATAACATCAAAATGTAATCATAACCCATTCCATAAACAGTAAATCTAAAGGCTCCTATAAAATATGTATGACCAGAATTGAACCCCAAATATTTGATTGATTTTCCCACATCCATCCATGATCAACATTATAATAATATAAATTATGCATAAAATCTTATACCAAAATCTAAATACACTAAAAACAAGATAAAATTTATGTCATTAATAAAACATATATTCTTAAAAATTATAATTCACTTTAAATAAGTTCAATCATTAGCCAAAAACGTTTCTATTAGATGTTTGAGTTCATCCTTTAACTGATAGATGATCAAAAATTAATCCATAATATCAAATGTGATTAATTTATTCCAAAATCTATATTGAGAGAAGTTATGAATGCTCATAATCACCTCGTATTTCACTAAAGGATGAACAATAATATTATAAATACGCTCATTCATACAATCTCAAAATGAAATTCACAAATCTGGAGTGGAGGATAAGTGTGCCATAAATATGTTTTTAATATTAGTTTTTGTGGTTGGATAAGTGTTCCCTGGGATTTTTTCTTTAGTGTTAGTTGTTTATTTTTATCTTTATTAGCCCTTGGATTAGGGAATTAATTTGAATAATTATCAAACACCATGAATTTATAGAAGTAATGTATTGATGGTGTGTTCTATTGAACCCTGTATTTATTCCTATTATTAAATGGATTCATCACATTTCATTGATAGTATTCATCTTGATGGCTTGGATCCCCACAATTGAAACATCTTCTTATCACTTTTATGAATTCACCTGAGTGATAATTCTAAAATTTATTGAATGTATAAGGTTTAATCATTTTATTACGTCCATGTTACATTCCAATAAAGATTAAAATAAAATCCATCTTCCATTTCATATCACCATAACCCTAAGGTTTCCAATATCAATTATCTATTTATGTTTACATAAAAAAATTCATCATAGCATCCAAATTCCCATATAGACAAATAATTTCAAATAGTTTTTTCAAACTATTATAGAATTTTAAAAAATTTCTTTCAAGTATGGTGATTAAACTAGAAGCATTCCCTTAAAGTCATGTAAAATTATCCTCATAGGTTTCAATGTACTTATAAACTCTTTTCATAAGGTTATGGAATTCATTATCCATTTTTTAATATATAATATCCAAAAAGTAATTAATGAAAAATAACCACATAATCACATCTAATTCCATGGAGATAATTTCATCATCTTGACTCATGTTATTAATATGATTCCACTGATGATCGGATCCGCATTATAGATAATGAATAAATATAAAAATATCCTAATGAGATGAAAACTAATTAATGGGAAATACATCTTAAATCATATTGATCAATGGCTTGGAAACTAGTGGATCAAAGGTCCCATATAATGAGGGTGTGAATTTTCATATAAAATATTTGATGGAATTCATAACCCTCCATATTAGATATAGAACTTAAATATGACCTTTGTTAAAACTTATATACTGCGAGAAATGGGAAAGAATATTCACAAAATTTACATCCTAGATTCTATTAAATTTGGCTTCCCATGGGGATGGTTGTTTCATTGGATGTCAGATTCATTTATGCCTCTATTAATTTGGGTTCTAGCCATTAACTTATACTAATATCATGGATGATGGATCAACTTATAACAAAAATATAATTTTATCAAAAAGATAATCGTATCCCCACAACCCTGAGGCTGAGGAGGGGGCTAAGAATCCTGGGGGCTCAAATAATAAACCCCTAAATCATCACTAAATGAAAAAATAGCACCCTACTCATGAAAGGTCCCCACACAAGAGTTTCATTCATCACATGTATTGTTTCTAAGATACTCCAAAAACAAACTCCACCCTCTCTCAAAGGATTAACCAATTTACCCTAGGAAGATTATTGAATCTTCCCCACAAAATGAGCATCCCATATGAACAAACCCATGAGGGAAGAGGAAAGAGAACTATTTATAAACATTAATCTCCCAACATAGGATGCAAAATAGCATTTCTATTTGGAGATATAAAAAGTATGCTTTCCCACCACATTGTCAAAATGACACAGCCAAAGACGACTCGATGAAATGGGGACTCTTAAATACTCCATGGGAAGACTTATCCTATTTATACCTAAAGTGACTTACATGAATTTTTTTGAGATCAGAATGATATTCTTATCATGATAAAATCATTTCCCACTCCATTGATAGTATAAATTGATAATCTAAATAATACCTTGAATTGTGTTCTTTCCTGTGTTGATGAAGATAATTGTGTCATTGTCACGAACAAGGCCGAGTTGACCCTGAACCGATCACAAGGGCCAACCCGAGACAAGTCCCGAGAGGTGTTATTGATCCTCTCGGGATGGAGACAAGCTCCAATAGAATAAATAGAGTACACAAGGGAAATATTTCTCCCATATATATTTAATAAAACAAATAGCGGAATGAAATGGACAGGACAAAATACATTTATATAAAAACTGAAGTGAACATTAATTGTACAATAAACTGAAAGTACAACTAAACCAAAAACTCATCTGACGAAACCCGATAACCAAATAACTCCATGTGACCCTTATGGTCACTCTCCAACATAATTATCACATGTCTCCCAAGCCAATCAAACTCAATATTAAACCTGTACAAGGGCTAAAAATAGAATAAGACTATAGGCGTGGGTATTAAAATTCAGTACGATAGCCCAATATTCTATTCCCAATGCAAATCCTTTAAAATAAAAGAAACATCAATGTCAAGTTTTAAAAAAAAAATATAAAGGTATGTTTTCCATATAATGTCCCATTATATATAAAACATTTTACCAGACAAAAACTTTAATGTTTTATAAACAAGAGTGCTAGTTACAATTTTCAAAGAGGTGCAACTTCAAAATGAAAATAGTTTCTAAGAGGGATGCTTCAATGAATTTTCACTTTTAAATAAATCACACACACTACTTAATTCACACACCAAACACACCGTATGCCGATAGTGAGTAAAAAATAGCCAATGAGCACAAGTCACGGGAACACCACTAGGCACTAGTTAGTTTTGAGCCCTAGGTACCTTGTATTTCAGTGAAAGTAACCATAATAAATATCTGTTCTCGTTCACACGAGCCACTGTTAAGGATCATAACCATCACCTAGTGGTCCACAAAAATCATTATCATCCTAGTTTAGTTAGTGTTTTCATCATCAAACTTGCTACACGAAATAGGGTCCAAACCCCACAGAATCACTAGAATACCAGTACATGTCTTCCCACCTAGATACCCAGGACATCCATTATTGCTCAATCAAGATACAAAAATTATCAAATACACATTTCACACCCAAATTAAATTCCCAAACCATCAAAACACAAACTAACCATAACATTTCTTCAAATTTCTTTCACAAATCAACAAACCAATAAAATGTTTCGTAAAACAATTTCAAGGAGTGTATTGAGGCCTTGCACATAAAACTCATTCAAAAATACTATTTGAATTATAAACACACAATGAGACCATACCCAACCATATTTGGTATCCTTAAAAACATTTAATAAAATAATTTCATGGATGATAAAATAATCCCAATTGACACAACATGGTATATGCAACTAAAACACTCATTCTTCATTTCTAGGAAAGGCCACACATGCCTTTAAACATTTTCCCAAAACTAACATTTGAAAAAGTTATGCACTTAATGTTTTTTAAATTAGTGTATAAACACTATATACATCATCAAACCACATTCATAAATCCCATAAAACACACAGGTTACATTTTCAAAACACAACCATTTTCATAAGAATGTGAAACATGCCATTTTCCGGAAACTCGGGCCAAAACATGTTGTAAACCAAAACCAATTCATTTGTAAAACCAAATACAAATTGAAAATCTATAAAAGTATCCAAAAATAATTTTTTACATTCTAACAATATATTTATAAATAGAAAAAATAATTTGAAATAGAACTTGAAACATAAAAGCCAACCCGAAAATTTACCGAACACGTGGCATGCACTCTTTAACAAGACAACTTATGTAAAGCACTTAAAAAGGGATAAAATACCAATTTCATGCCATAAAGTTATTCAAGATACTGAAACATATTCAAAATACCATGAACCTTGTTCGGAAGGTAATGGAATAATTTATCAAACAAGAGGAGTGCATATTTATACCAAAACAACTATATTTTTAACAAAATAAGTCATAAAACATAATTTGCACACAAAAAATTTAAAACCAAGGTTTACAAGAATAACATATCTTATAAATAAGGTTATAACAGTATGATAATGATGAAACATAAATGATAAAAGCTTGTGCAAGGGACATCTTACCTCAAATCCTTGGCGTAATGGAAACGCACACCCAAAATCACCATCTGAGGGTTTACAAACCCTAAACCTATGACGACCAGACCCAAATGAATAAAAATTCCCATAAAAAATCATGGAATAATAGAACCCTAGGTATAACAATACAATGGGAGATTATAAAAGAATTAAATAATGAAAGGAGGAAGAAGAGGAAGGACAAAGGAGAAATAATCTCACCTTTTCAACTAGAAAACTATTCGTATTCCATTAGATATGCACCCTTAGATAAAACGGAATGGATTGGAACATCATGGAGTTACTCCTATGGTATGTGAGTACTAGTTAAAGAAGATATTTGGAAAAAAAGAGTACAAATTGAATTACTTATGAATGATACAATTTCCTTGTCAATTCTGGATGATTTGAGAGACATTGAGAATGATTCCCCACTCCGTGACTATTATGAACTTTAAAGAGGGAAAATAGATAATGGGGGTGACGATAGGGATATTGGATTTAGGTGGGAGGTGGAATCAACAAACAATATTAAAAATTGAATTAGATATAAAATAAACAATTTATTTTTTTAAAACTAGAAATGGGCCCATGAGCTGGCCCAATACCTAAATAAGTAACCCCAATTCACTATGATTATGAATTCTAATGGTGTCCAAAAGGATATTATGGTTTGAATATATCAATGGATAAATCATATGATGTGGAATGGGTGAATAATGTTTTAGAACAAAGTAGTTATCAATGAAACAAATTTGGTTTTTAAAACTGGAAATGGGATCACGGTTGGCCAAATCATGAAGTTACAACTATTTCTCCAAAAACTCCTAAACAAGCACTGGGGAACCCAAATTATGGTGATTAGACTTAGATGAAACATAAAAACAAAAAATTAATCTCACCCAAGACACAATAAAAGTATCTGGATTTCAAATGGACTGGATCAAAACAAAGACATGAAAAACTGGGTGTGACAATTAACCCCACCATTAATGCTTTCTACCCCCAAAAAACCATAATGCTTTCCAACTGAAAGATAAACAACAAAGGATTCCTTATAAACATGATAAAACCTATCAATCTAGTGAAATATCATTTTACATCAACATAACATAATCCTCTTTCCAAAAAAAACACCAACTCACAACCACTTTGTGAAAATCAATGGAAATATCAAGCAACCACCTCCACAACCAATACAAGAACCCGATTGTTGGGCTTTGACCCAATGAACCCAAAAATCACCAAAACTAAAGAGCACTCATGAAAACCAATGGATCTAGGGGATTGTAGAATTGAATCCCCACCCTTATTAAACAAAATTTACTGGACATGTTCTTAGGAAGAAAAATCAGCGAGACTGGTGGTGGGTCTCCCACCCATTAGAACCCAACATCCTACGAAAAAACAAGAACTAAAAATTAACTAGAATTGGGCCCCACTTTCACAGGTCAAAAAAACTCTCCCACAACAACCTACCAACCCAAGTTAAAATTGTTATAACATGAAAATCTAAACTACCCACTTTCGAATGGAGGGATCAAGAACTAGGCCAACACATTCTGCATGGATCTAGACCCCAACCAATTAGAGAGGGGGGGAAGGAGACCCAATCATTGGGTCATTTAAACCACAAAAGAAATAATGGAACAACCTAAATGAAATGGTTTAGGTATAATGTTATCAATTCTACTCACAGTCCTAGGACTCTTGACTACGCGACAGCTTCACTCTGAAACATATGGCTGGAGCTCTGATAGATGAAGCATCTCTTGCCTCACAGCCAGGCTTTGATAATCCCCAAGATGTACTCCATCCCTTATTTCCACACAGTACCACAAAACACACCCAAATAGAAACAAAAGATCAAGAGACACCATGGAACTCTCTTCCCCAACAACACATTCTTACCCAAATAAGAAAATAGAGATATAAAACACTATTTTATCTCACTTCGAACGAGGAGCAGAATGAACAAGGCACAAAAAACACCCATTAAAACTCACCAAGCACAACTACTACAATCGAGAGAATCACCATAAAAAGGAACTTTAAATCGAGAAAAAAAATCTCAATATTTCAACAAATGTGATGAGGTGTCATTCTAATAGGTGGATTTAACATTTGAAACAAATACTTAGGTTGATAAACTAGATAGCATAGAAATGGATAACCATCCTTGGAAAAATCACAACATCCAACACATCTTTAGAAACCCACTGACCATTACCCCAAAACCGAGCCACCAACAAGATCCCATCTCAAGATGCAACAAGATTATTACTTCTAGATCATAAGGAAGCATATTGAATAGAAAAAACTTTTAAAACATAGGATAAACCATCCACATAACAGTCAGCTCAAAACAAAAAACCATAATTTTTCAGCTAAAAACATTTTTGAGAAATAAATAAAAAAATAAACTAACTTGGTAAATTTTCACATTCACCAATGGTGTTTCATCATGTCTCACTCACATGAATATTTACGTGCCACCCTAGGTAATCAAATACCAGACCATACTAGCCATTCATCCATTTATCTAGAAATCCTTGCATGTTAGAACCTAAGAAAACACCGCATGAAAAAAACATCATCATTACAAAAATAATCATGTACCATCCAATGGCACATTAACCACAAAATCAAAAATCATTTTCAGATTTCAGAAGACAAGCCACACTTCATCAAGAACCAATTTATTAAGAAAAACAATCCATTTAATTTTATAGAACTTACAAAAATAACCATTCTATTCCAAATATCTCTTTCCCATTTTAAAAAAAAATCATCAAGGTATATTTTCATAATCTGACAACCACAATGGCCAAGACACCTTTCCGAAAAACACCAGCTACTCAAAACCAAACATCCAAAACCAATTCATCATATTCAAAACATTTTCTATATCCCAAAGCAACCCATTTAAAAAAAGTTTCATAAATAATTTAAAATGATGAAACCTTTAAAATCCATTTATTTCAACAAACCACAAGTTTAGATTAGGGAAAATCCAATCCTGTTAAATCATTTTCACTTCCTCCCAAAAATTTGTAAAAAAAACACAACCTTCAAAAACAAATCTTATATTTGATTTTTCAAAAACCATTTCCCCCTTTTAAAAATATAATCCTTCATTTAAAACCAATTTCCATAATTCGGACACATGGATTATCAAAATAAGAAATCAAAATTCAAGAAATGCCCAAGAAACCCACATAAGGGAACTAGTGTCGGTGACTTGACCATATGTTTGATGGCCATATGTCAAAAAAAACACCAATACAAAGAGACTTATTAGGACCCTGCCCCGACTCCACATGGCTTACCAGGCCCTACGAGCTCATGGAGGCCATTGGTCAGACTCCCCATGTCATATCCCAAAACCATACAATAAACAAAGAAAAAAAGACACTAATAAAACCGGACATTCCTTGGAAACCCGAGGATTAGAACGAGAAAGATTTAGCAACGCTCTTCCTGGGCATACCCCTCAAGTACCAAAAATACTACTCCATATACCATGACATCCCCCAAATAACAAGGGAACTCTAAAAACAATGTTCTGCTAAGAGAGGACCTCCTTCGATACCATTTTGTCAAGAACCAGCCCAAGTCTACCCTGAACCGGTCACAAGGGCCAGCCCGAGACAAGTCCCTAGAGGCATTCCCAATCCTCCCGGGATGACAACAAGCACCAATGGAATAAATAGAGTACACAAAGTAATGATTTCTCTCATATATAAACAATAACACAAATAGCATAATGACATGGATAGCCCAAAATATATTTATATAAAAACTGAAGTGAATATTATTTGTTCAAGAAACAGAAAGTACAACTAAACCAACAACTCTTCTGACCAAACCCGAAAACCAAATAACTCCATGTGACCCTTCTATTCACTCTCAGAAATAATTTTCACATGTCTCCCAAGGAGATCTAACTTAATCTGAAACTTGATTAAGGGATAAAAACAGAAGAAGACTATAGGCTGAAGTATTAAAACTAAGTAGGTTAGTCTGATATTCTTTTCTCAATGGACATTAATTAAAATAAAAGAAACATAAATTTCATGTTATAAATAAAAAATATAATGGTATATTTTCCAAATAAGGTCCCATGCTATATAAAAAAATTAGGAGAAAAAAACTTTCAGGTTTTATAAACAAGAATGCTAGTTAAAATTTTCAATGGGGTGAAACATTAAAATGAAAATTGTTTTTAAGAGGGATGATTTAAAGAATTTACACATTTAAATAAATCACACACACTACGGAATTTACCAACCAAACACACCATATGCTGATGGTGAGTACAAAATAGCCAATGAGCACAAGTCATGGGAACACCCCTATGCACTAGTTAGTTGTGATCCCCAGGTACCTCATATCTCGGTGAAAGTAACCATAATAAATATCTGTTCTCGTGCACATGAGAAACTAGTAGGGAGCATACCCATAACCTAGTGGTCCCCAAACATCATCATCATCATATTTTAGTTAGTGTTGTCATTGTCAAACTTTCTACGTGAAACGAGGGGCCAAACAACACAGAATCGCTTGCATACTAGTACACGTCCGCCCACCTAGATACCCAGGATTCCCTTTAGTGCTCAATCAAGATACACATATTTTCAAATACACATTTCAAATCCAGATTCCATTCCCAAACCATCAAAACAAAAACAAACCAAAAAATTTCATCACATTTCTTTCACGAATCTAAAAACCACTAAAAATTTTCATTAAATAATTTCACGGAGTTTATTGAGGCTGCACACATAAAACTCATTCAAAAACACTATTTGAATTATAAACACACAAAAATACCATACCCAATCATATTTGGAAGCCCTATAAACATCTACGGAAATCATTTCATGGACGATAAAACAATTCCAATTGACACAACATGGTATATACAAGTAAAACACTCATTCTTCATTTTTAGGAAAGGCAAAATAGGCCTTTAAACATTCTTCCAAAACTAACATTTTAAAAATTTATACATTTAAATTTTTTAAAGAGGTGGATACACACCATATAGGGCATCAAACCACATAAATAAATCCCATAAAACACTCAGGTTACATATTCAAAACACAACAATTTACATATGAATGTGAAACAGACCATTTTCTGGAAACTCGGGCCAAAACATGTTGTAAACCAAAAACCCATTCATTTATAAAACCCAATAAAAATGTAAATCCATAAAAATATCCCAAAATAATTTTTTCCATGCTTAAAATGTATTTAAAAATCCAAAAAAATCCTTTTAAATTTCCCTAGACACATAAAAGCCAACATGGAAATTTACCGAACACGTGGCATGCACTCTTTAACAAAACAACTTATATGACGCACTTAAAACGGGATAAAATACAATTTTCATTACATAATGTTATTCATGATTTTTAATCATATTCAAAATATAATAAACCAAGTGTTTAATCTCATGGAATAATTTATCAAACAATAGGAGTGCACATTTATACAAAAACAACTTTATTTTTAACAAAATAAGACATAAAACATAATTTCCATACAAAACATTTAAAACCAAGGTTTCACAGCAGAAAATATCATATAAATTAGTTTTTATAAGTATGATAATGATAAAACATAAATGATAAAGGCTTTTTCAAGGGACATCCTACCTCAAATCCATGGCGTAATGGAAACACACACCCAAAATCAACATCTGAGGGTTTATAAACCCTAAACCTATGATGAACAGACCCAAATGAATAAAACACCCATAAAAATCATGGAATACCAGAAACCTAGGTCTGACATGACTATTGTATATTATAGAAGCATGAAATAATGAAAGGGGGAAGAAGAGGAAGGATAAAGGGGAATGAATCTCACCTTTTCATCTAGAAAACTTTTAGTATTCCAATATATTTGCACCCATAGATAAAAGGGAATGTCATGGAACATCTTGAAGATACTCTTAAGTTATGTAAGAACCACTTAATGAATATAGGTCGAAAATTGAGTATGAATTGAATTACTTATGAATGATACAAATTATCTTGTCAATTCTGGATGATTTGAGAGACATTGAGAATGTTTCCCCACTCTGAGACTATTATGAGCTCCAAAGAGGGAAAATAGATAATGGGGGTGAGGATAGGGATATTGTATTTGGGTGGGAGTTAGAATCAATGAAAAATATTAATAATATAATTAGATATAAAATAAACTATATATTTTTCTAAAACTAGAAATGGGCCCATGGGCTGACCCAATACCTAAATAAGTGACCCCAATTCACCATGATTATGAATTCTTAAGGGGTCCAAAAGGATATTTTGGTTTGAATATAACAATATAGGGAACGTATGAAGTGGAATGGGTGAAAGATGTTTTAAAACAAAGTAGTTATAAATGAAAGAAATTTGTTTTTTATAACTTGAAATGGGATCACGGTTCGCCCAAATCATGAAGTAACCACTCTTTCTCCAAAAACTCCTAAACAAGAAATGGGAAACCCAAATTATGGTGATTAAACATCGATGAAACATAAAAACTAAAAATTCATCTAAAAGAAGGCACAATAAAATTATCGAGATTTCAAATGAACCGAATCAAAACAAATACATTAAAAACTGGGTGTGGCAATTCTCCCCACCATTATAGCCTTCCGCCCCCAGAAAGCCATAACACTTTCCAGTTGAAAGACAAACAACTATGGATTCATTGTCAACATGATCCAACCTATCAATCAAGTGAAATATAATTTTCCATAAACATAACTTAATCCTCTTTCCCAATCAAAACAACAACTCACAATCAGTTAGTGAAAATCAATGGAAATATCAAGCCACCACCTCCAAAACTAAGACAAGAACCTGATTGTTGGGCTTTATCCCAATGAACCCAACAATCACCCAAACTAAAGAGCAATCAAGAAAACCATATAATCCAGGGGAGTATAGAATGGAATACCCACCCTTAATAAACAAATTTAACTAGAGAAGTTCTTAGGATGAAAAATCAATTAGACCTGTGGTGGGTCTCCACACCATTAGAACCCAACTTGCAATGAAAAAACAAGAACTAAACATTATCTAAAATTGGGCCTCAATTTCACAAGTCCAAAAAAACCTATCACACAACATCCTACCAACCCAATTTAAGAGGGTTATAACATGAACATCTAAACCACCCACTCCCGAACGAAGGGGTCAAGAACTGGGCCAACACATTCTGCATGCATCTAGACCCCCACTAATTAGGGAGGTTGGATGGGGTCCCAATCATTGGGACATTTTAACCATAAAATAATCAATGGAACTACTTAAATGAAATTGTTTAGGTATGATATTAGCAATTCTACTCACAGTCCTAGGACTCCTCACGAAACACTAGCTTCACCCTGAAACCCATTGCCAGAGCTCTGATGGATGAAGCATCTCTTGCCTCGTAGCCAGGCTTTGATAATCCCAAAAATATACTCTACCCCTTAGTTCCACACAGTACCACATAACACTCCCAATAAGAAACAACATATCAAGAGACACAATTGAACTCTCTTCCTCAACAAAAAATTTTTACCCAAAAAAGAACATAGAGATATAGAACACTATTTTCTCTCAATCCGAACAGGGAGAAGAATGAACAAGGCACAAAAAAACACCCACTAAAAATCACCGAACAAAACTACTACATCTGAGAGAATCGCCATAAAAGGATGGAACCTTAAATTGAGCCCAAAAAACTCCCGATTTCAAAAAATTGGATGAGGTATAATTCTAAGAGGTGGATTTAACATTTGAAACAAATCCTTAGGTTGATCAACTGAAAAGACTAGCAATGGAGAACCATCCATGGAAACATCACAACATCCAGCACATCTTTAGAAACCCACTGAACATTACACCAAAACCGAGCCACCAACATGATCCCATCTCAAGATGCAACAAGTTTATGACTTCTAGATCATAAGGAAGCATAATGAATAGACAACACATCTAATACATATGATAAACCATCCACCTAAAATTAGGTCCAAAACAAAACCACAATTTTTCAGATAATTTGTTTTTGAAAAATAAATAAAAAAATAGACTAACTTTGTGGATTTTCACATTCACCAATGGTGTTTCATCAAGTCTCACTCACATTAATAATTACATACCACCCCGAGCAATCAAATATCAGTCCATACCACCCATTCATCCATATATCTAGAAAACATTTCATGTAAGAACCCATGAATGCACCGAATGAAAAAACAAAACATCTTCATTACAAAAATAGTCATGTACCATCCAAAGGCACATTAACCACCAAATCAAAAACCATTTTCAAATTTCACAATAGAGGCCACACTTAATCAAGAACCACTTGATTAAGAAAAACAATCCATTTCATTTAATAAAACATGAAAAAACAACCATTCTATTCCAAATATGTCTTACCCATTTTAAAAAAAATCAGCATGTTCTATTTTCAAAATCTGACAACCACAAAGGCCAAAACCCCTTTCTTGAAAACACCAGTCACTCAAAACCAAACTTCAAAAACAAATTCATCAGATTCAAAAACTTTTCAATAGCCCAAAATAACCCATTTAAAAGAATGTTTCAGAATAAATTTATAATGATTAACACTTTCAAAACCGTTTATTTCAACAAACCACAAGTTTAGATTAGAGAAAATACAATCTTGTTAAATCATTTGCACTTCATCCGAAATATTTGTTAAAAAAAAGAACCTTCCAAAACCATTCTTATTATTAATTTTTGAAAACCCATTTCCCCCTTTTAAAAATCCAATCCTTCCTTTAAAACCCATTTCCATTTTTCTCACAAAAGGATTTTCATAACAAAAATTCAGAATTCAAGAAACATCCAACAAAACCAGAAAAGGGAACTAGTGTCTGTGTCTGACTTGACCATATGGCTGGCGGCCATATGTAAAAAAAAACCAACACATAGAGACTTATTAGTATAATTCCTCATCTCCACATGGCTTTCCAGGCCCTGTGAGCTCATGGAGGCCATTGGTCAGACTCCCCTTTTCATATCCCAAAACCATACAATTAACAAGAAAAAAGACACTAATAAAACTGGACTTTCCTTGGAAACCTGAGGATTAGAATGAGAAAGAGTTCACGAGACTCTTCCCACACTTACCCCTGAAGTTCCAACAATCCTACTCCATGTACCTTGAAAACCCCCAAATAACAAGGGTTCTCTAACAAGAAAGGTCTGCAAAGAGCCGACCGCCATTGATATTATTTTTTCATGAACCAGCCCGAGTCGACCCTGAACCGGTCAAAAGGGCCAGCCTACGACAAGTCCCAAGAGGCATTACCGATCCTCCTAGGATAGAGACAAACACCAAGGCCATCAATAGAGTACAAAATGGAACGATTTATCCTATATATAAACAAGAAAAAAACCACATAAAAATTGGCTATCCCAAAATACATTTATATAAAAACTGAAGTGAACATTATTTGTTCAAGAAACAGAAAGTTCAACTAAACTAAAAACTCATCTGACCAAACCCAATAACCAAATAACTCCATGTGGCCCTTCTGGTCTCTCTCCAACATTATAATAACATGTCTCCCAAGGCGATCGAACTCAATCAAAAACCTGCACAAGGTCTAAAAATAGAAGAAGACTATAGGCGTGAGTATTAAAACTCAGTTGGTTAGCCCGATATTCTATTCCCAATGCACATACATTAAAATAAAAGAAATATAAATTACATGTTTTAAATAAAAAATATAAATGTATGTCTTGCAAATATGGTCCCATGCTATATAAAACAAATTACCAGATAAAACTGTTCATGTTTTATAAACAAGAATGCAAGTTATAATTTTCAAAGAGGTGCAACTTCAAAATAAAAAAAGTTTTTAAGAGGGATGCCTTAAATAATTTATACTTTTAAATAAATCAGACACACTACTGAATTTATCAACCAAACACACCATATTCAGATGGTTAGTACAAAATATCCAATGAGCACAAGTCACGGGAACACCCCTAGGCACTAGTTAGTTTTGAGCCCCAGGTACCTCGTATCTTGATGAAATTAACCATAATAAATATTTGTTCTCGTTCACACGATCAACTAGTACAGAGAATAATCATAACATAGTGGTCCCCCAACATAATAATTATCATATTTTAGTTAGTGTTGTCATTTTCAAACTTGCTACGGGAAACAGGGGAAAACCCAACAGAATCACTAGCATACTAGTACATGTATGCCCACCTAGATACCCAGGATTCTCTTTAGCGCTCAATCAAGATACACATATTATAAAATACACATTTCACATCCAAATTCAATTCCCAATCCATAAAAATACAAACATCCCATAAAATTTCTTTACATTTCTTCCATGAATCAACGAACCACTAAAAATTTTCGTAAAACAATTTCAAGGAGTGTATTCAGGCTTTTCACATAAAACTCATTCAAAAAAATATTTGAATTATAAAAACAAAACAATACCATACCAAAAAATATTTCGAATCCCTAAAAACAATTGAGAAAATAATTTCGTGTATGATAAAACAATCCAAATTGACATGACATGGTATATACAAGTAAAACACTCATTCTTGATTTTATGGAAAGGCCAAACATGCCTTTAAACATTTTCCCAAAACTAACATTTGAAAAATATATGCATTTAAATTTTTTTAGAGAGGTGTACACACACCATATACAGCGTCAAAACACATTCATAAATCCCCTAAAAAACTCATCTTACATATTCAAAACACAACCATTTTCATAAGAATGTGAAACAGGCCATTTTTCGGAAACTCGGGCCAAAACATGTTGTAAACCAAAACCCATTCATCTGTAAAACAAAATACAAATTTGAAATACATAAAAGGATCCCAAAATAATTTTTTAAATTCTTCGAATTTATTTATAAATCCAAAAAAATAATTTTAAATTGCACTAGACACATAAAAGCCAACTGGGCAATTTACCGAACACGTGGCTTGCACTCTTTAACAAAAAAACTTATGTTAAATAATTAAAAAGGGATAAAATACCATTTTCAATCCATAAAGTTATTAAATAAATTTAAAAATATTCAAAATACCATAATCGAAGTGTGGAATCTCATGGAATAATTTATCAAATAAGAGTTGTGCACATTTATACCAAAACAACTATATTTTTAACAAAAAAAAGTAATAAAACATAATTTGCACACAAAAACTTTAAAACCAAGGTTTCACAGAAGAACATATCATATAAATAAGGTTATAACAGTATTATAATGATGAAACATAAATTATAAAGGCTTGTTCAAGGGACATCCTACTTCAAATCCTTGGCGTAGTGGAAATGCCCACCCAAAATCACCATCTGATGGTTCATAAACTCTTAACCTATGATGACCTAACCCAAATGAATAAAACACCCATAAAAATCATGTAATAACAGAAACCTAGGTCTGAAAAGACTATGGGAGATTATAAAAGCCTGAAATAATGAATGGAGGAAGAAGAGGAAGGATAAAGGAGAAGGAATCTCACATTTTCAACTAGAAAACTATTCGTATTCCATTAGATCTGCACCCTTATATAAAAGGAAATGGCCTGGAACATCTTGAATATACTCCTAAGGTATGGAAGAACCAGGTAAAGAGGATTTCTGGAAAGAAGAGTAATTATTGAATTACATATGAATGATACAATTTACCATGTCAATTCTATATGATTTGAGAGACATTGAGAATGTTTCCCCACTCTGCGACTATTATGAGCTCCAAAGAGGGAAAATAGATAATGGGGGTGAGGATAGGAATATTGGATTCATGTGGGAGGTAAGAGAAACGAAAAATAATATAAATTGAATTAGATATAAAATAAACAAATTATTTTTTAAAAAATGAAATGGGCCCATGGGTTGGCATAATACCTAAATAAATAACCCCAATTAACAATGATTATGAATTCTTAAGGGGTCAAAAAGGATATTATGGTTTGAATATATCATTGGAGGAAACGTTTGAAGTGGAATGGGTAAATGATGTTTTAAAACAAAGGAGTTATAAAAGAAACAAAATTGGGTTTTAAAATTGGAAATGGGATCACGGTTGTCCCAAATCATGAAGTAACCACCCTTTCTCCAAAAACTCCTAAAAAAGCATTAGATAACCAAAATTAGGGTGATTAAAAATATATGAAACTTAAAAACTCAAAATTAAACTCACCCAAGACCTAAAAAAGTATCTGGATTTCCAATTAAGCGAATCAAAATAATGACATGAAAAACATGGTGTGACAATTCTCCACACCATTAAAGCTTTCCGCCCCTGAAAAGTCATAACGCTTTCCAGCTGAAAGATAAAAACTTAAGGATTCCTTATAAACAAGATCCAACCTATAAATATAGTGAAATATCCCTTTTTATCAACATATCTTAGTCCCATTTCCCAAAAAAACACTAACTCATAACCACTTTGTGAATATCAATGGAAATATCAAGCCAGAACCTTCACAACCAAGACAAGAACCCGATTGTTGGGATTTTTCCTAATGAACCCAAAAATAAACCAAACTAAAGAGCACTCAAGAAAAAAAAGACTCCAGGGGAGTATAGAATGGACTCCCCAACCATAATAAACAATTATTACTAGACATGTTCTCGGGAAGAAAAATCAAAGACAATTGTGGTGGGTCTCCCAACCATTAGAACCCAACTAGAAATGAAAACACAAGAACTAAACATTAACTAGAATTGGGCCTCACTTTCACAAGTCCAAAAAAAAACTCTCCCACAAAAACCTACCAACCCAAGATAAGAGGTTTATAATATGAACATCTAAACCACCAACTCTCGAACAGAGGGGTGAAGAACTGGGCCAACACATTCTGCATGGATCCAGACCCCCACTAATTAGGGCGGGGGGAGGGGACCCAATCATTGGGAAATTTAAAACACAAAATAAACAATTTAACTACCTCAAAAAAATGGTTCAGGTATGAGCATAGGAATTCTACTCATAGTCCTAGTACTCCTAACTACGTGCTAGCTTCATTCTGAAACCAATGGACAGAGCTCTGATGGATGAAGCATCTCTTGCCTCGCAGTGAGGCTTTGATAATCCCCAACATGTACTCCATCCCTTAGTTCCACACAGTACCACATAACACTCCCAATAAGACACAACAGATCAAGAGACACCATGTAACTCTCTTCCTCAACAACACGTTTTTACCCAAACAAGAACCTTGATATATACAACTCTATTTTCTCTCACTCTGAACAGGGAGTAGAATGAACAAGGCACAAAAAAACCCACTAAACATCACTGAAAACAACTACTACAACCGAGATAATCACCATAAAGAGAAGGGACTTTAAATCAAGAACAAGAATCTCCCTATTTGTAAAAATGGGTTGAGGTATCATTCTAAGAGGTGGATTTTACATTTGAAACAAATATTTTGGTTGATCAACTAGAAAGAATAGCAATGGAGAACCATCCATGAAAACATCACAACATCCAACACATCTTTAGAAACCCATTGATCATTACCCGAAAACCGAGCCACCAAAAAGATCCCATCTCAAGATGCAACAAGAGTATTACTTCTAGATCATAAAGAATCATACTAAATAGACAACACTTCTAAGACATAGGATAAACCAGTCACATAACTGTCAGATCAAAACAAAAACCAAAATTTTCCAGCTAATTATTTTTTGAAAAATAAATAAAAAATAAACTAACTTGGTGGATTTCCACATTCACCAATGGTATTTCATCAAGTCTCACTCACATGAATATTTACGTGCCACCCCGGGCAATCAAATACCATGCCATAGCAGCAATTCATCCATATATCTAGAAAACCTTGCATGTGATAACCCATGAAAACACCGAATGAAAAAACAAAACATCATCCTTACAAAAATAATCTTGTACCTTCCTAAGGCACATTAACCACCAAATCAAAAACCATTTTCATATTTCACAAGATAAGCCACACTACATCAAGAACCATTTTATTAAGAAAAATATCCATTTCATTTAATAGATCTTTAAAAAACAATTATTATATTCTAAATTTATCTTTCCCATTTTAAAAAAATCAGCATGGTCTATTTTCATAATCCGACAACCACAAAGGCCAAAACCCCATTCCAGAAAACACCAGCCACCCAAAACCTAACATCCAACACCAATTCATCAGATTCAAAAACATTTCAATAGCCTAAAACACCCCATTTAAAACAATGATTCAAAATTAATTTAAAATGATTCACAGTTTAGAAAACGTTTATTTCAACTAACCACAATTTTAGATTAGGGATATTCCAATCATGTTAAATCATTTTCACTTCCTCCCAAAAATTTGTTAAAATAAAACACTACCTTCCAAAACCATAATTATATTTAATTTTTGAAAACTAGTTAACCCCTTTTAAAAATACAATCCTTCCTTTAAAACCCATTTATATAATTCTCACAGATGGATTTTCAGAATAGAAATTCAGAATTCATGAAACGTCTAAGAAACCTAGAAAAGGGAACAAGTGTTTGTGCATGACTTGGCCATATGGTTAGCGGCCATATGTCAAACACAACACCAACACATGGAGACTTATTAGGACCATGATCCAGCTCCACATGTCTTACCATGCCCTACGAGATCACGGAGACCATAGTTCAGAGTCCCCTTTTCATATCCCAAAACCATACAATCATCAAGAAAAAAAGACACTAACAAAATCGGACTTCCCTTGGAAACCCGGGGATTAGAATGATTAAGAGTTTGTGACGCTCTTCCCCCACTTACTCCTCAATTCCCAAAAATCCTACTTAATCTACCTTGACATCCCCCAATTAACAAGGGCACTCTAAAAATAATGGTATGATATGAGCCGACCTCCTTTGATACTATTTTGTCACAAACTAGCCCGAGTCGACCCTGAACTGGTTACAAGGGCCAGCGTGCGGCAAGTCCCGATAGGCGTTCCCGATCCTCCCGGGTTGGAGACAAGAACCAAGAGAATAAATAGAGTACACAAGGGAATTATTTAACCCATATATAAAAAATAAAACAAACAACTGAAAGAAATGGATAGCCTAAAATACATTGATATAAAAATTGAACTGAACATTATTTGTAAAAGAAACTGAAAGTACAGCTAAACCAACAGATCATATGACCAAACCCGATAACCAAATAACTCCATATGACCATTCTATTCACTCTCCAACATAATTATCAATTTTCTCACCAGGAGATTGAACTCAATATGAAACCTTCACAAGGGCTAAAAACAGATGAAGACTATAGGCGTGAGTATTAAAACTTAGTAGGTTAGCCCGATATTCTATTCCCAATTCACATCCATTAAAATTAAAGAAACATCAATTTGAAGTTTTAAATACAAAATATAAAGGTATGTTTTCTAAATAAGGTCCCATGCTATATAAAACAAATTATCATTCAAAAACTATCATGTTTTATAAATAAGAATTCTAGTTAAATTTTCAAATAGGTGTAACATCAAAATGAAAATAGTTTTTAAGAGGTATGCTTTAAAGAATTTACACTATTAAATAAATCACACACACTACTGAATTTACCAACCAAACACACCGTATGCCGATGGTGTGTACAATATAGACAAAGAGTACAAGTCACGGGAACACCCTGAGGCACTAGTTAGTTGTAATCCCTAATACCTCGTATCATGGTGAAAGTAACCATAATAAACATCTGTTCTTGGGCACACAAGCCACTAATACAGAACATTACCATAACCTAGTGGTCCCCCAACATCATAATCATCATATTTTAGTTAGTGTTGTCATCGTAAAACATGCTACGTGAAACAGGGGCCAAACCCCACAGAATCACTGGCATAATAGTACACATTCACCCAACTAGATACCCAGGATTCACTTTAGTGCTCAATCAAGATACACATATTATCATATAAAAATTTCACATCCAAATTCCATTCCCAAACCATCAAAACACAAATATCCCATAAAATTTCTTAATATTTCATTAACGAATCAACAAACCACTACAAATTTTGATAAAACTATTTCAACGAGTGTATTGAGGCTTTGCACATAAAACTCATTCAAAAAAACTATTTGAATTATAAACACAGAACAAGAACATACCCATACCTATTTGGAATCCCTAAAAACATTTATTAAAATCATTTCATGGACAATAAACAATCCCAATTGACACAACATGGTATATACATGTAAAACACTCATTCTTCATTTTTAGGAAAGTCCAAACTAGCCATTAAACATTTTCCCAAAACTAACAATAGAAATAGTTATGAATTTAAATTTTTATAAAGAGGTGTATAAAAACCATATACATCATCAAACTAAATTCATAAATCACATAAAACACTCAGGTTACATATTCATAACACAACCATTTTCTTAAGAATGTGAAACATGTCATTTTCCAGCAACTCGGGCCAAAACATGTTGTAAACCAAAACCCATTCAATTATACAACCAAAAAAAAATTCAAAACCATACAAGGATCCAAAAATAATGTTTTAAATGCTTCCAATGTATTTATAAATCCAAGAAAATCATTTTAAATTGCACTAGACACATAAAATCCAACCGGTCAATTTACCAAACCTGTGGCATTAACTCTTTAACAAAAAAACTTATGTTAAGCACTAAAAAAGGGATAAAATACCATTTTAATTCCATAAAGTTATTAAAGATACTGAATCATATTCCAAATACCATAAACCAAGTTCAGATGCTCATGGAATAATTTATCAAACAAGAAGAGTTCACATTTATACCAAAACAACTATATTTGTAATAAAATAAGTCATAAAATATTATTTTCACAAAAAACCTTTAAAACCAAGGTTTCATAGCAGCACATGTCACACAAATAAGGTTTTAAAAGTATGATAATGATGAAACATAAATTATAAAGGCATGTTCAAGGGGAATCCTACCTCAAATCCTTGGAGAAATGGAAACACACACCTAAAATCACCATCTGAGGGTTTACAAACCCTAAACCTATGACTACCAGACACAAATGAATAAAAAACCAATCAAAAATAATGGAATAACATAACACTAGGTCGAACAGGACTATGGGAGATTATAAAATCAAGAAATAATGAAAGGAGGAAGAAGAGGAAGGATAAAAAAGAAGGTATCTCACCTTTTCAACTAGAAAACTATTTATATTCCATTAGATATGCACCCTTAGATAATCGTTAATGGAGTGTATCTTCTTGGAGATACTCCTAAGGTATGGAATAACCAGGTAATGAATATTGATGGCAAAAAGAGTAATAATTGTATTACTTATGAATGATACAATTTACCTTGTCAATTCTGGACAATTTGAGAGACATTTAGAGTGTTTCCCAACTCTGCGACTATTATGAGCTCCAAAGAGGACAAATAGATAATGGGGGTGATGATATGGATATTGGCATTGGGTGGGACGAGGAATAAACGAAAAATATTAAAAATTGAATTAGATATAAAATAAATAATTTATTTTATTAAAACTGGAAATGGGATCATGGGATGGCCCAATACCTAAATAAGTAACCCCAATTCATTATGATTATGAATTCTTAAGGGGACAAAAATCATATGTTTGTTTGAAAATATCAATGGAAGGAACTTATGAAGTTGAATGAGTGAAATATTTTTAAAAAAATGATTTATAAAAGAAAAAAAGTTGGTTTTTAAAACTGGAAATGGGATCAAGGTTGGGCCCAATCATGAAGTAACCACCCTTTCTCCAAAAACTCCTAATCAAGAAATTGGGAACCCAAATTAGAGTGATTAGACATAGATGAAACTTAATAACTCAACATTCAACTCACCCAAGACCCATGAAAAGTATTGGGATTTCAAATGAACCGAATAAAAACAAAGACTTGAAAAACTGAGTGTGACAATTCTCCTCACCATTAAATCTTTCTGCCCCCGGAAAGCCATAAGGCTTTCCAGCTAAAATGTAAAATCCTAAGGATTCTATTTCAACATGATCCAACCTATCAATCTAGTGAAATATAATTTTCCATAAAAATAAATTAATCCCCTTTCCCAAAAAAACCAACTCACAACCACTTTATGAAAATCAAGGGAAATATCAAGCCACCACCTCCACAACAAAGACAAGAACCCGATTGTTGGGATTTATCCCAATGAACCCAAAAATCACCTAAACTAAAGAGCACTCAAGAATACCAAAGACTCAAGGGGATTATATAATGGACTTCCAACCCTTAATAAACAACTAGAACTAGAAATGTTCTTAGGATGAAAAATCAACGAGACATGTGGTGGGTCTCCCCGCCATTATAACCCAACTAGCAACAAAAAAACAAGAACTAAAAATTAACTAGAACTGTACCTCACTTTCACAAGTCCAAAAAAAACTCTATCACAGCAATCTAAAAACCCAATTTTAGAGGGTTATAACATGAAAATTTAAACAACCCACTCCCGAAAGGAGGGGTCAAGAACTGGGCCAACACATTCCACGAGGATCCAGACCCCCACCAATTAGGGAGGGGTAAGGGGACCCAACCTTTGGGAAATTTAAAAAAAATGAAAAAATGGAAATATAACAAAGAAATGGTTTAGGTATGAGCTTAGAAATTATACTCACAGTCCTAGGACTCCTTACTATGAAAAATATTCACTCTGAAACATATGGCTAGATCTCTAAGGGATGAAGCCTCTCTTTCCTCGCAGCCAGGCTTTGATTATCCCCAACATGTACTCCATCCCTTAGTTCCACCTAGTACCACATAGCACAACCAATAAGAAACATCAGATTAAGAGACACCATAGAAATCTCTTCCTCAATAACACATTTTTTACCCAAACAATAACATAGAGATAAACAACACTTTTATCTCACTCTGAACGAGGAGAATAATGAACCAAGCACACAAAAAACACTAACGAATCATAACCAAGCACAACTACTAAAACCGAGAGAATCACCATAAAGGGATGGCACTTTAAATGGAGCCCAAACATATCCCCATTTCAAAAAATGGGCTTAGGTATCATTCTATGAGGATTATTTAACATTTTAAACAAATCCTTAGGTTGATCAACTGGAAATCATAGAAATGGAGAACCATCTAGGGAATCATCACAATATCCAACACGTCTTTTGAAACCCACTGAAAATTTCCCCAAAACTGAGCCACCAACAAGATCCCACCACAAGCATAAATAAGAGTATGACTTCTAAATCATAAAGAAGTATAATGAATAGAAAAAACTTATATGACATAGGATAAAGCATCCACATAACAGTCGGTTCAATACAAAAACAACAATTTTTCAGTTAAATTGTTTTTTGAAAAATTGATAAAAAATTAAACTAACTTGGTGGATTTTCTCATTCAGCAATGGTGTTTCATCAAGTCACACTCACATGAAAATTTGCGTGCCACGCCAGGCAATCAAATACCAGGCCATTCCATCCATTCATCCATATATCTAGAAAACCTTGCATGGGAGAACCCATGAAAACACTGAATGCAATATCAAAACATCATCATTAAAAAAATCATGTACCTTCCAAAGGCACATTAACCACCAAATCAAAAACCATTTTCAGATTTCACAAGAGAAGCCACACTTCATCAATAACCATTTTATTAAGAAAAACAATAAATTTCATTTAATAGAAAATACTAATACAACCATTCTATTCCAAATATCTTGTTCCCATTCTAAAAAAAACCAGCATGGTCTATTTTCATAATCCGACAACTAAAAAGGCCAAAACCCCTTTCTATAAAACACTAGCTTCTCAAAACCAAACATCCCAACCAATTAATCAGATTCAAAACCATTTAAATTTCCCAAAACACCCCATTTAAAACAAATCTTCAGAATTAATTTAAAATGATGCACACATTCAAAACCGTTTATTTCAAAAAACCACAAGTTTAGATTAGTGAAAATATAATCCTGTTAAATCATTTTCACTTCCTCCCAAAAATTTGTTAAAAAAACACAACCTTCCAAAACCATTTTTATATTTAATTTTTGAAAATTCATTTACCAATTTTAAAAATCCAATCATTCTTTTAAAACCCATTTCCACAATTCTCACACAAGGATTTTCAAAACAAAAATTCAGAATTCAAGAAACGTCCAAGAAACCCAAAAAAATGGAACTAGTTTCGGTGGGTGACTTGGCCATATGGTTTGCATCCATATGTCAAACACAAAATCAACACAAAAAGACTTATTAGGAACATGCCCCATCTCCAAATGGCTTTCCAGGCCCTGCGAGCTCACAGAGCTCATTAGTCAGACTCCCTTGTCATATCCCAAAACCATACAAACATCAAGAAAAAAAGACACTAATAAAACTAGAGTTCCCTTGGAAGCCAAAGGATTAGAACTAGAAAGAGTTTGTGACACTTAACCCACACATACCCCTAAAGTATCAAAAATACTACTCTATCTACCTTGACATCCCCCATATAACAAGGGAGCTCTAAAAAGAAAGGTCTACTAAGAGTCGACCTCCTTTGATACCATTTTATCATGAACAGCCTGAGTTGACCCTGAACCGATCACATGGAACAGCCCGTGACACATCCCGAGAGGCATTCCAGATCCTCTCGAGATGGTGACAAGCACGACGGACATAAATAGAGTACACAACGAAATGATTTCTCCCATATATAAAGAATAAAACAAACAATGGAGAGAAATGGACAGCCCAAAATACATTTATATAAAAACAGAACTGAACATTATTTGTACAAGAAACTGAAAGTATAACTAAACCAACAACCAATATGACCAAAACCGATAACCAAATAACCCCATGTGACCCTTCTAGTCACTCTCCAACATAATGATCACATGTCTCCCAAGGAGATCGATCTAAATATGAAACCTACGCAAGGGCTAAAAACAGAAGAAGACTATAGGCATGAGTATTAAAACATAGTAGGTTATCCTGATATAATATTCCCAATCCACATCCTCTAAAATAAAAGAAATGTAAATTTAATGTTTTCAATAAAAAATATAAAGCTGTGTTTTCCAAATAAGGTCCCATGCTATATAAAACAAATTACCAGACAAAAACATTTATGTTTTATAAACAAGAATGCTAGTTTCAATTTTCAAAGTGGTGCAACTTCAAAAAGAAAATAATTATTAAGAGGGATACTTTAAATAATTTACACTTTTAAATAAATCACACACACTACTAAATTTACCAAAAAAACACACACTATGCCAATGGAGAGTACAAAATAGCCAATGAGCACAAGTCACGGGAACACCCCTAGGCACTAGTTAGTTGTGAGCCCCAGGTACCTTGTATCTCGGTGAATGTAACCATAATAAATATCTGTTATCGTGCACATGAGCCACTAGTAGAGAGAATACCCATAACATAGTGTTACCCCAACAGCATCATCATTTTAGGTTAGTTAGTGTTGTCATCTTCAAACATGCTACGTGAAGCATGGGCCAAACCCCACAGAATCACTAGCATACTAGTACACGTCCGCCCACCTAGATACCAAGGATTCCCTTTAGTGCACAATCAAGATACACATATTATCAAATACGCATTTCACATCCAAATTACATTCCCAAACCATCAAAACATAAACATCCCTTGAACTTTCTTCAAATTGCTTTCATGATTCCAAAAACCACTAAAATTTTTCTTAAAACAATTTCAATGACTGTATTATGGCTTTGCACATAAAACTCATTAAAAACACTATTTGAATTATGAACACACAACAAGACCATACCCAACCATATTTGGCAGACATAAAAACATTTACGAAAATCATTTCCTGGATGATAAAACTATCCCAATTGACACAACATGGTATATACAAGTAAAAAACTCATTCTTCATTTTTAGGAAAGACCAAAGAGGCCTTTAATAATTTTCCTAAAACTAACATTTGAAAGAGTTATGAATTTCAATTTTTTTAAAGAGGTGTATACACAACATATAAATAATCAAACCACATTAATAAATAACATAAAACACTCAGGATACAAATCAAAACACAACCATTTTCATATGAATGTGAAACATGCCAGTTTCCGGCAACCCAGGCCAAAACATGTTGTAAACCAAAACTCATTCATTTGTAAAACCAAATAAAAATTGGAAATATATAAAAGGATCCCAAAATAATTTTTTACATTCTTGAAATGTATTTAAAAATCCAAAAAAATCATTTTAAATTGAACTAGACACATAAAATCCAATCGGGTAATTTACCGAACACGTGACATGCACTCTTTAACAAAACAACTTCTGTTAAGCACATAAAAAGTGATAAAATAAAATTTTCATTCCATAAAGTTATTCAAGATATTGAAACATATTCAAATTACCATTAACCAAGTGCCAAAGCTCATGGAATAATTTATCAAACAAGGGGAGCGCACATTTATACCAAAAAAACAATATTTTTAACAAAATAAGTCATAAAGCATAATTTGCACATAAAACCTTTAAACCTAAAGTATCACAACAGAAAATATCATATAAATAAGGTTATTACAGTATGATAATGATTAAAATTAAATTATAAAGGCTTTTTCAAAGGACATCCTACCTCAAATCCTTGGCGTAATGGAAACACACACCCAAAATCACCATCTGAGGGTTTACAAACCCTTAACCTATGATGACCGGGCCCAAATGAATAAATCGCCAACAAAAAGTCATGGAATAACAGAACCCTATGTCTAACAGGACTATGGGATATTATAAAATCATGAAATAATGAATGGAAGAAGAAGAGGATGGATAAAGGAGAAGGAATCACACCTTTTCAACTAGAAAACTATGCGTATTCCATTAGATCTGCACCCTTTGATAAAATTGAATTGCTTGGAACATCTTGTAGATACTCCTATGGTATTGACTAAATAGGTAAAAATGATTGGTGGCAAAAATAGTACGAATTAAATTACTTATGAATGATTGAATTTACCTTATCAATTATGGATGATTTGAGAGACATTGAGAATAATTCCCCACTCCGAGACTATTATGAGCTCCAACTAGTGAAAATAGATAATGGGGGTGAGGCTAGGGATATTGGATTCGGGTGGGAGGTAGAATCAACGAAAACTATTAAAAATTGAATTAGATATCAAATAAACAACTTATTTTTTGAAAATTGGAAATGGGCCCATGGGCTGGCCCAATACCTAAATAAGTAACCCCAATTCACCATGATTATGAATTATTAAGTGGTGAAAATGATATTTTTTTTAATATATTAGTGTAGGAAACATATAAAGTAGAATGGGTGAATGAGTTTTAAAAAAAGGAGTTAAAAAGAAACAAATTTGGTTTTTAAAACTGGAAATGAGATCACGGTCGGCCCAAATCATAATGAAACCACCCATTATCCAAAAACTTCTAAACAAGCAATGGGGAACCGAAATTAGGGTGATTAGACATAGATGAAACTTAAAAACTCAAAATTAATCTCACCCAAGACCTAAGAAAAGTATTGGGATTTAAAATGAACCGGATCAAAACAATGACAAGAAAAACTGGGTGTGACAATTCTCCCCACCATTAAAACTTTCCGCCCCCCGAAAGCCATAACGCTTTCCAGCTGACAGATAAACACCTAAGGATTCCTTATAAACATGATCCAACCTATCGATATAGTGAAATATAATTTTCCATCAATATAACCTAATCCTTTTTCCCAAAAAAACTCCAACTAACAACCACTTTGTGAAAATCAATGGAAATATCAAGCCACCATCTCCACAACAAAGATAAGAACCCGACTGCTGGGCTTTGTCCCAATGAACCCAACAATCACCCAAACTAAAGAGCACTCACGAAAACAAAAGTCACCAGTGCTGTATATAATGGATTCCCCACCCTTTATAAAAAACAAGCACTAGACAAGTTCATAGGAAGAAATATAAATAAGACTTGTGGTGGGTCTCCCCACCATTAGAACCCAACTAGCAATGAAAAAACAAGAACTAAAAATTAACTAGAATTGGGCTTCACTTTCACAAGTCCAAAAAAATTATCCCACAAAAACCTACCAACCCAAGTTAAGAGAGTTATAACATGAACATCTAAACCACCCACTCCCGAACGGAGGGGTCAAGAACTGGGCCAAACCATTCTACATGGATCCAGACCCCCACCAATTAGGGAGGGAGGGGGGTGGAAAGGGGACCCAATCATTGTGAAATTTAAACCAGAAAAGAAACAATGGAACTAACATAATGAAATAGTTTGGGTATGAGCTTAGAAATTCTACTCATAATCCTAGGACACCTAACTACATGGTCGCTTTACTCCGAAACCTATGGTCGGAGCTCTGATGGATGAAGCATATCTTTCCTCACAGCCAGGCTTTGATAATCCCCAACATGTACTCCATCCATTTGTTCCACATAGTAATACATAGCACTCCCAATAAGAAACAACAGATCATGAGACACCATATAACTCTCATCCTCAATAACACAATTTTTACCCAAACAAGAACATAGAGATATAAAACACTATTTTATCTCCTTCTGAATGGGGAGCAGAATGAACAAGGAACAAAAAAACACCCACTAAATATCACCGAGCACAACTACTACAACCAAGAGAATCACCATAAAGGGAATAAACTTTAAATTGAGCCCAAACATCTCCCTATTTTAAAAAATCGGTTAAGGTATCATTTTAAGAGGTGTATTTTACATTTGAAACAAATCCTTAGGTTGATCAATTGGAAAGCATAGCAAAGGAAAACAATACATGGAAACATCACAACATCCAACACATCTTTAGAAACCCACTGAACATTACCCCAAAACGGATCCACCAACAAGATATCATCTCAAGATGCAAGAAGAGCATGAATTATAGATCATAAGAAAGCATACTGAATAGACAACACTTCTAAGACATTGGATAAACCATCCACATAACAGTCGGATCAAAACGAAAACCACAATTTTTCTAATAAAAACATTTTTGAAAAATAAATTAACATGGTGGATTTTTATATTCACCAATGGTGTTTCATCAAGTCTCACTCACATGAATATTTACATGCCACCCCAGAAAATAAAATACCAGGTCATACCAGCCATTCATCCATATATCTAGAAAACTGTACATGATAGAACCCATGAAAAAACCGAATGCAAAAACAATAAATCATCATTACAAAAATAATCATGTACCTTCCAAAGGCACATTAACCACCAAATCAAAAACCATTTTCAGATTCCCCAAGACAAGACACACTTCATCAAGAACCATTGGATTTAGAAAAACAATCCATTTCATTTAATATAACTTAGATAAACAACCATTATATTACAAATATCTCTTTCCCATTTTAAAAAAATCAATAAGGTCTATTTTCATAATCTGACAACCACAAAGGCCAAAACACATTTATAGAAAACACCAGCCGCTCAAAACCAAACATCCAAAAACAATTCATCATATTCAAAAACATTTCAATAGCCCAAAACACCCCATTGAAAACAAAGTTTCATAATTAATTTAAAATTATGGACACTTTCAAAACTGTTTATTTCCACAAACCACAAGTTTAGATTAGGGAAAATCCAATCCTGTTAAATCATTTTCACTTCCTCTGAAAGATTTGTTCAGAAAAACATAACCTTCCAAAACCATTCTTATATTTAATTTTTGAAAAACCATTTCCGCCTATTACAAATACAATCCTTACATTTAAACCCATTTCCATATTTCTCACACTAGGATTTTCGAAACATAAATTCAAAATTCAAGAAAGGTCCAAGAAACACACAAAATGGAACTAGTGTCGGTGCATGACTTGACCATATGGTTGGTGGCCATAAGTCAGACACAAAACCAACAAAGAGAGGAATATTACGACCATAACCCAACTCCACATGGCTTTCCCAACCCTGCAATTTCACAGAGTCCATTTCTCAGACTCCCCTTGTCATATACCAAAACCATACAATCATCAAGAAAAAAAGACACTAATAAAACAGGACTTCCCTTGGAAACCAGAGGATTAGAATGAGAATGAATTCATGACGCTCTTCTTGCACTTACCCCTCAAGTCCCAACAATCCTACTTTATCTACCTTGACATCCACCAAATAACAAGGGAACTCTAAAAATAATGGTTTGCTAAGAGATGACCTCCTTTGATACAATTTTGTCATGAACCAGCCCGAGTCGACCCTGAACTAGTCACAGGGGCCAGCCCGCGACTAGTCCTAAGAGGCATTCCCGATCCTCCCGGGATGGAGACAAGAACCACAGAAATCAATAGAGTACATAAGGGAATGATTTTCCCATTTATAAACAATAAAACAAATAGCGAAAAGAAATGGACAGCCCAAAATACATTTATATAAAATCTGAACAGAACATTATTTGTACAAGAAACTGACAGTAAAACTAAACCAACAACTCATCTGACCAAAACCGATAACCAAATAACTCCATGTGACCATTATGGTCACTCTCCAACATAATGATCACATGTCTCTCAATGTTATTGAACTCAATCTAAAACCTGTACAAGGGATAAAAATAGAAGAATACAATAGGCGTGAGTATTAGAACTCAGTAGGTTAGAACGATATTCTATAACCAATGCACATACTTTAAAATAAAAGGAACATCAATTATAAGTTTTAAATACACAATATAAAGGTATGTTTTCCAAATAATGTCCAATTCTATATAAAAAAATTACCAGACAAAAAAAATCATTTTTTATAAAAAGGAATGCTAGTTACAATTTTCAAAGAGGTGAAACTTCAAAATGAAAATATTTTTTAAGAGGGATGCTTTAAGAATTTTCAATTTTAAATAAATCAGACACACTACAGAATTTACCAACCAAACACACCGTATGATGATGGTGAGTACAAAATTGCTAATGAGCACAAGTCACAGGAACACCCCTAGGCACTAGTTAGTTGTGAGCCTCAGGTACCTCGTATCTCGGTGAATGTAACCATAATAAATATCTGTTCTCGTGCACACGAGCCACTAATAGGGAGAATAACCATAACCTAGTGGTCCCCCAACAACATCATCATAATAGTTTAGTTAGTGTTTTCATCGTCAAACTTGCTACGTGAATCATGGGTGAAATCCCACAGAATCACTAGATTACTAGTACACGTCCGCCCACCTTGATACCCAGGATTCCCTTTAGTGCTCAATCAAGATAAAAATATTATCAAATACACATTTCACATCCAAATTCCATTCCAAAAACATCAAAACACAAACATCCAATAAAATTTATTCACATTTTTTTCTCGAATCAACAAACGACTAAAAATTTTCATAAAACAATTTCAAGGAGTGTACTGAGGCTTGGCACATAAAACTCATTCAAAAAACACTATTTCAATTATAAAAACACAACAAGAACATTCCCAAACATATTTGGAAGCCCTAAAAACATTTAATAAAATCAATTCTTGTATGATAAAAGAATCTCAATTGACACAACAAGGTATATACTAGTTAAACACTCATTCTTCATTTTTAGGAAAGGTCAAACAGGCCTTTAAACATTTCCCCAAAACTAACATTTGAAAAAGTTATGAATTTAAACTTTTTTTAAGGTGGTGTATACACACCATATACAAAATCAAACCACATTCATAAATCTCATAAAACACTCAGGTTACATATTCAATACACAAACATTTTCATAAGAATGTGAAACATGCCATTTTTCGGCAACTCGGGCGAAAACATGTTGTAAACCAAAACCCATTTATTTGTAAAACCAAATAAAAATTAGAAATCCATAAAAGGATCACAACATAATTTTTTACATTATTCCAATGTATTTATAAATCCAAACAAATCATTTTAAATTGCACTAGACCGAAAAAAGCCAACCTGGCAATTTACCGAACACGTGGCATGAACTCTTTAACAAAACAACTTATGTTAAGCACTTAAACCGGGATAAAATACCATTTTCATGCCATATAGTTATTTAATCTACAGAAAAATATTCAAAATACCATAAAACAAGTGCAGAATCTCATGAAATAATTTATCAAACAAGAGGAGTGCACATTTATACCAAAATAGCTATATTTTTAACAAAATAAGTAATAAAACATAATTTTCCCACAAAACCATTAAAACCAAGGTTTCACAGTAGCACATATCATATAAATAAGGTTATAACAGTATGAGAATGATGAATCATATATGATAAAGTCTTGTGGAAATGACATCCTACCTCAAATCCTTGGCGTAATGGAAACACACACCCAAAATCACCATCTGGGGGTTTACAAACCCTAAACCTATTAAGACCTACCCAAATGAAAAAAAAAACTATAAAAATCATGGAATAACAGATCCATAGGTCGAATAGTACTATGGGAGATTATAAAATCAAGAAATAATGAAAGGAGGAAGAAGAGGAAGGATAAAGGGGAAGGAATATCACCTTTTCAACTAGAAAACTATTTGTATTCCATTAGATATGCAGCCATAGATAAAAGGGAATGACTTGAAACTCCTTTTAGATACTCCTATGGTATAGAAGAACTAGTTAAAGAAGATTTGTGGCAATAATAGTATGAATTGAATTACTTGTTAATTCTACAATTTACCTTGTTAATTCTCGATGATTTGAGAGACATTGAGAATTTTTCCCCACTCCACAACTATTATGAGATCCAACGACAGAAAATAGATAATTGGGGTGAGGATAGGGATATTGGATTCAAGTGGGCGGTAGAATCAAGGAAAAATATTAAAAATTGAATTATATATAAAATAAACAATTTAATTTTTTTAAACAGAAAATGTGGCCATGGGCTGGCCCAAGACCTAAATAAGTAACCCCAATTCACCGTGATTATGAATTCTAAAGGTGTCAAAAAGGATATTTCGGTATGAATATATCAGTGTAAGAAATGTGTGAAGTTTAATGGGTGAAATAATTTTAAAACAAATGAATTATAAAAGAAACAAATTTGGTTTTTAAAAATGGAAATGGGATCACGGTTGGCCCAAATCATGAAGTAACCACTCTTTCTCCAAAAACTAATAAAAAAGAAATGGGGAAACCAAAATATGGTGATTAGACATAAATGAAACTTAAAAATTCAAAATTCATCTCACCCAAGTCTCAAGAAAAGTATCGTGATTTTAAATGAACCGGATCAAAACAATGACATGAAAAACTGGGTGTGACAGTCATCCACATACATGAGGTGAGACAGGCCTTGAAATTGAGTTGATCAAAAGTATATAATTATCATGAATTAATGAATACTTCTATTTTTATATCTACTAAATGTTTCCAGGATCAAGGAAAATAATTTGGGACACAAAGGATCCCTTTAATGAAGCTCCATAACTGATTTCAAGAATCCATAGTTCTTCCCAATATATAAAAATGATAACCATGGGGAGAAAAAACAACAACACATAATATCAATAACATAAGTCCAAAAAACACATGAAAGTGAGTGTGTAGATTATAAATGACCATTTGATCTAGTCATACACTTTATCCATGTCTAGCTTTATGGTTATATTCGAGCCACAAATCATCAGATTTAAATCACCGATCATCTCCTTTGATCGGTCGATTCCACATTTAATGGTTCTTCCCTTTATGAAAGCATGTTGTTCCTCTGGAATCCATTGGTACAAGTGAGAAGAAACACATCAATGAATAACATTTGCCATAATTTTATAAACAAATTTACATAGACTAATGGGTCTATAATGATTCAATGAAGAGTGATCCTTTCATTTGGGAGTGAACAATAATGTTGCACTCTCCAAAAATGGAATACTCATACTGGTAATGAAATCCAACACCACCTCCAAAATGAAGTTCTTAAGCATATCCCATGCGGCTGCAAAAAAACACCAAAGAAATGTTCTGGACTAGGAACACTATCAGGGATAAGAGCAAGAGAATCCCCATGGATTTCACATTCGTCAGGTACAAAGATCATTTGCATATTATCCTGGATCAACACTACATATGGAATATCATCAAAAGGATTATAGTTTCCCCTCAGATAACCACTGAGCATGCTAGACTGAATGTCCCAAAGACTATTATTATTTTTGATAATCCACCTTTCAAGGGGTGAGGTGAAACCCTTAAAAGACCCAAAAGCATAGAGGCAATTACATGACCCATAGGTCTTAGATAAAAACACACATACAAGAAAACTTGGAAATACTACTCCCCAACACATTTCATGATATCAGCACTCCCCCTTCACAAGGATAGTCCAATATTTGTCTTTTACAGAGCTTCACAGGCTTGGCATCGATGACAATGCCATACTATCTCATTCCTTCAATTCTGATTAGCTCTGCTCTGGTGAATGTGTCTAGTCTGATCCTCATCGTGAGCCTTTTCCCTCGTAGTCTAACTAGTACATCTGCATATTCATATGGCCCGAAGGCCTTCGGGTGGCATACAGTGCCCGCTACAGTACCCCCCCCCCCCACCCTCGAAAATAGGCCTCCACCTGAATTTGATCTCAGGTCGCTTGGGTGCACTTACCAAGTCCTCACCTACCGGGATGAGGCTCATGTGCTCACATAGCATAATAGTATTTTGATATTCTATAAGAGATTAGAAATAGGTTTCATCCATTCCACCAAACTCATTCTGATCATTAGAAAATGATCTATACTCATAGATAATATTATGCATGATAATCCAGCATCTATCTTTTATATAAGCATGAAATTATGTTGTTCTCTTATCCCCATCATGAATCTCTCGAGCTATAGAATTCAATCCAGAAATGTTATCCTATTGATGGAGGTACATAGACCAATCATTCTATCTAGAGATCAGGATGTTAAAAATACCCTCATCCCACTCGCCTTAAAGCTTCATCTCAATCTGCTCAACATCTAAGTAGATAACTTCCAAATCAAGGAAACATGAAGGCAGATTCTTCCTCTAGATCTAAGGATCACAATGAAGGTGCCTCAACCTGTTATGAAGAACGATCCATCACCCTCCTTGAACCATCTTGGCCCATGACTCGGCCACCGTTTGGAGAAAACCATGATCTGAAATCCACATTTGAGAAAAATGAAGTGTTTCTATATGTTCTGAAATTAGAAAAAATCAACCCAAATCGGATAATGATCCAAAATAAAACGTGTAATATGGGTCACTTTTATATCATGGAATTCAGATATTTTATGAAGGGTTGATAGACAACTATCCAATCTATACCAAGTGTGGGATTCCCTACTGATATTTAAGCTAATGTGTGGAAGTCTCCAAAGAACTATAGATTCCAAAGACACAATGTTGAAATCCCCTCCAATGAGCCAAGGTTCTGCACCTGAATTGAAGGACTGGATATCTCTCCATAGAGCCTCCATGGACAACATATCACATTTTTCATAGACAAATGTCATGAGAAGACACTGGCCCACCAAGTTCACTAAGATTGAGATAAAATGATCGAAAGAACCCATGAATGCGACTAATATTTTATAATTATAGAAAAACCCAATATTTTGATTTCTTGGGTCTGTATGAATGCAATTACATACACTGATCCTCTACCCAAATTCTGCAATTTTTTATGGAAATTGCTTCGGCTCAAGCACCGCTACCACTGAAATATTATGATGATGAATAAAAGGAGTATGAAATTCAGCCTTAGCCTTGGAACCTAGGCCTTAGGAATTCCATATTATAAAAGATATAATTCACAAGGGGGAGGGGGAGATTTTCCGATACCACTATGGAATTAATATTGTTTCAGTCTACTGCACGCAGGTGTTTGATCTGAGATCAGGTCCAAACTCCACATATAGGGTAGGTTGAAAGAAAACGAAAACTTTTACATATTCTGTTCTATGACATACATTAGGGGATCATAGAGAGATGAAATAAATTATATAGAGGAATAATGGGGGTACTTGAAGGTCTAGGATTCGTCACCTGAAGGAAATTTGGAGGGGGAAGTAGAACCTCATAATCCTTGATTAACAGCAGCCTACACCTGGGAGGGGACTGGATAGTCTTCTCCTGCATTGGAGGCCTGAAAAACATGATGGATTTAGATTATGAAGTTCTCAAATGGTGATGGTTGGGGGAATGGTAGAATCTATTGGGATGAAAAGCCATTTTATCCACAGGGCTGGCCGGAGAAGGAGGTGGCCAAGAAGGCAAGGGCGAGGAGGGGGGCACTGAAGAAGGCCGGTGAACCACCCTATTGACAAAAGCTTGAATAGATCGTACTTGGAAATTAGAGGGAAAACCTCTAGGATAATAGGTCTATGTTGAAATATTGGGTTCCCTAGGCCCAACTATGTAGTAATTTTGATTACCGTATCATGTGTATAGTTAGAAATGCATGATGATATCTTAAAATTATAATGTAGAACTATCAGCGTCCACTATAATAATGGTAATTTCCAAAGGTTAATTTTCATGTCATGAGGATATAACAGATCCTAGGCTATAATGAGAACCTCGAGATACTATGAAATTGATATTAAATATATTTTCTATAGGCTAGAAACATCATACTGACTAGACACAGTAGATGTATTACTATTAGGTGTTGGGGGCTCATAAGCATTGATACTATTTCTCATGAAGTTCGCACTTGGTGATCTCTTGTAGTGAGATCATGAGGACAGACCAGTCAGTAGGAACACCACATGTTTTGGGTTTCATTAGTTGTTCCTATCTACAGACATGTGTATTGGTCTCCTGACTTGAGACCATTACCAATGTAAATCATTTAATTAAGAACATTAATGCAAGGCGAAAACCATGGTAGTAATGTCGTGGAGAGGTAGTTTATGATGGGTGTGTCGTTTTTGGTATGATGTTGGTTGAACGGTGAAGAATGTATTTGTCGCTTCCAAATTTAGGAAGTTGTATATCTCTGGATTGGTTGATCAAGATTGTGCCGCCTTCATAAGTCTTTGGCCAAAGCAGTAGAATGGAAAATCAATCTGGATAGATCAACAAATAATAAAGCTAAATAAGGACAATGACACAAGAGAGAGTCCTGCTTTATGATATATTTATTGACAAAGAGACTATAGTACACATTCAGTGTTGGTAGGTTGGTATTCATTGCAATGACTATCCTTATCTCTTTAGGGGGCATGGCGGGTTGTTAGACCCCGCTCTTGGTCTATGGAATTTATTCACTACTATTGAGATAAGGGCCTAGAGGGTCACAAACAACAGAGTATTCAAGAATCTACACCTATTTATTTGAATAGTTATATGGACATAGTGGGCCCCACCACGGGGTCTGAGCATTGTCCTTGTTGTTGATCACCAAAATAATTAAATAAATTCATTAATATTCAAGTAACGAATATTTGGGATTGAATTTATTTATTGTAATTACGAGTTTATTAAATACAAGAAAATATTAATCGAAGGAATCTTATTTAAATATTCACGGTTCGTTTAATATTAAGCGGGATAGTGAGTCAAGTTAAATGGCTCGGATTTTATCACGTAATATATTATATATATATTACAAGTATGTGATAAAATAAATAAATAATATTGACGTAGATCTATGTTTTCATATTTATTTATTTAATGGACGTGGAATTAACGGTGGCCAGGGAACCCATCCAGGTAATTTACACAATCGGCTATAAATAGAGGAGAGGGGCTCATGTACAAGAACTATTCATGTCATTTTGGCCAAAGCTCTTCTATCCTCCTTCTCTCTAGAGAGAAAAGCTTTCAATCCATTCTTGGATCGAGTTTCTTCTCACTCATCGTAAGATCGATGATGTAGTGATCATCGGGACATCAAATATAACGTTGGATCATCGCGCTTGCACTTGGAGTTCGACGATCGTAGTTCTAGAGGATTTCTAAAGTGCTTGTGGAAGATCTAGAGGGATCCTACTATGGATTCTTCATGCAACAATCGCCGGTGACATGTTTCAGTTGACAACTACTTCAGATCTGAAATGGGTAAGTGTATTTTTTTTATTTTTGTGCTCTTTACAATGTACGCGAGATCATCAGACCTCTCCGGGGCTCAGATATTCGGCAACGACAAGTTCCGTCGTCTCGCCGACGAAAATTTTAAAAACCCCGGCCAACTGGCTTCTACTGCGGGGCCCCGATACCTAACAGTGGTATCAAAAGGATCACGTAGATTTTCTGAGCCAAATAAAATTAATTTACATAAAATTAATTAGAGGGTTTAAAAACAATCATAATGGATCGAACCACGTTTCAATCATATTCTGAACAACCAAGATATAGTCATTCAAAATTTTGGGAATGGATCATGTTCGTGTTTTACTTTTTTTTAAATTTTGTTGATTATTTCCATTTATCAGAAATAATGCATCTTTTTTTTAAGAAATTATAATTATTATCATTATAATTATTGTAATTATAATTATATATATAATAATGTTATTATAATTTTATTATTCTTATATATAAAGTCTAAAATAATCCTTTATTAAGTTTAAAAAATTAATAATAAAGGAAGATCCCAAAGGAGGTCTTCCCACATGGAGAACCAAAAGAAAGACCCTTGGGTCTTACTGCGATTTAATAAAAAAAAGGAGCCTAGGGGAGGCCCGTGGGATGAAAAAAAACAAGATACAGGGGGTCCGAGTGGACCCCCTTCCTACTCCAGCGCGGCGCACTACAGTGTCGCCGGGACACCGCACCAGCACATCGCACTGCAGCACCACGCCCCTCTCCCTGAGGACCAGCACGAGGACGACGACCCACTTCAATGTAGGTCGCCCCGCTCCTCCGCATTCCATCCTCCCTCGACCCGCGGCTCCCCTGTGAGCTCAACCGGCTGCCCCGCTCGGGCAGAACCAGGCGCGGCGCATGCAGCGCCGCAGAGCAGGCCGCCAGGAACCGCTCGTCCATGCCCTTCCTCTGCTGGCTGCTTGCCTTCACTTGCCTCTGCCTGCTCGCACCCTCCTGCATGCAGCGGCCCACACCCACCCTACCTCCCTCCTCCTCTTGGCAGTGCACCTGGGAGAAACCAGTAAGCCCGCCCCTAGCTGTCCACCTCTGCCTTCCTCCTCCCTCACACACCACCTGCGAGCCCAGGCCGAGCCGTAGCAAGGCTTCCTCTAGAAAAAACCAGTGCAGCAGTAGTAGAAGTACCTCCGCTGTTCTCGCCGCCGCCTATGCTCCAGCACGCCGGCAGCCGGTGCCCGCCGCCGCGGGTCCAAGCTGGCCAGCCTCCGTCTTGGCAACCATGGACTGCAGGTAGAACGTCAGCCCGCTTATGGAGAGGGATCCGAGCACAGTAGGTACACCTTGCCTGATTTAATTTGACCCACCCTGAAACAGGTCTGGGCGGGTTTTTCTGGTCTTGTACGGACATAATGAACCTTCCCTGTCCAGGAGAAGCCAAGTACAGGCTTTGCCCGACCTGTTACGGGTCAGCGCAGGTTCATCGCAACCCACAAACAGATCAAAATAATGTTTTATGGATGGTTTAATTAATTAATTTAATTAATTAAGTTAATTAAATTAAATTAATTAATATCTTAATTATTGTTCAAAAATATTAAATTTTAATACTCGAGGTTAAAATTAATTTAATTTTTTTTATTAAATTAATTAATTAAATACTTTAATTTTAAGTATTAAAATTAAATTAATTACATGACCGATAATTAATTAAATTAGTTGAATTTACTAATTAATTTAATTTAATTAAATTAAATAACCCTAGTGCTTATTTATGAATTTTATGTTTTAATTGTGCTATAGTTACCCGTCTACTGGTCTTGAGCACCGACCCTAGAATGTCTGATTTTAATTAACTATTTATTTAATTATTTAAACTGCATCCGATGTGTGTAATTAATTAAAAGATAGTCTGTGCAACCACTATTTTTCCGTTAAAATGTATAAGGGCCGTTGTGTCCATTTGATTTGAGATACATTTATACCCCAGTCCCCCTCGTCTGTGCGCAATTATTCTTGTACCACAGATAGAGACAATGCAAATACGTGATGTGGACCCCTCCAAGATGAGGCGGTAATCTAAGTCGTAACGTGGGCTCCGCCAAGACGAGGTGGTGCTCAAGATGAGAAGTAGTCATACAGCACGGGTGGAGATGCATCTAGTGTCAAGTTTTGACATAGGTATGATGCCCCTTAGGTCGTTTAGATTCTCAAGACTAGTCGGGTAGTAGTATTTCATTTAAGAATTTATTTATTATTTTATGCATTTTAGAACAGCAGGAAAAATACATAAAATAATAGATAATAAAATGCATAAAGAAGCAGTGTATGTTTTTATATTAAAGTTCAGTTGTGATCGCTACAAAATAGATGAATAAGTTTAATAGAAATGGATCACATTCATCGAGAGAAAACCAATAAAACCATAAAATGAAATAGTAAATCACAAGTAGCCTTCCATCATTCAAGTTTGATCAAAACCGGGTGCTCGAGGTGCCGGTTCATGCCTCATCTGAGGGCGCCGCTTACTACCGAGGAGTTCTTATTTGTGTGGTGGGTCGACTTAACTAAAATTGTAGCATTGGAATCACCTTCTCTAGATTGTTTTAATTTTAGAGGCAAGTGTTGTGTAAATCAGTAAATGACTTTTGAAGTTGGGACTTCACTCAACAGATCATGGAACTGCGAGTTAATGCGGTTGGCCAGCCAAAAGCCTACTTTGGACCTTCCGAGTAGTGGCATAGCCATGGAATGTAGACTATGAGGGAGGATCAGGGATCCTTGCCACTAGAATACTCAAGAGTATTCCGATTATAGTAAAGAGGGTTCCTAGAATTCTAAAAATTAATGGGAGACATTTATTGATTAAATAATCAGTAATGCCACATTAAGTAATCACATAAAAGTAAAATCTGCTAAAGTATATTTGTAGATAATGGCAAGCAATATCATAATAAAACTGTGATAAATATTAGACAAAGTTAATTTCTAAACTAAGCACGAATTTCCTAAATGTAGTATAGGCACTTGAGTAGATTACTACTACAATGGAAATTCAAGGTGCTTGTGTCTCAACCTGTTAAGCCACCTTAGGAAGCGAGGGTCTAAAACTGCTTTCAAGAGACTTGAGTATAAATAATATGATGGTTCGGTCATAATGCTATCATCAAATCCAGATGTTAGTTCTAGTCGCTAAATCAAGACTTGGATGATGATCACTTGTAGTCTCATCTCCAAGATCCTTTTGAGGAGAAAGAGAAGCAAGACTTGAATGTAATGGTTGCACTCAATTTGTGTAAAGTGAAAGAAGGTTCACAATCTTACATGAAATCCCATTCTTATACATTTTACACCCAATTAATCTAGTTTCATTTAAAGGTACAAACGAATAGCATAGTGTAAGCGCTTCATTACCTTTAAGATAAATAATCTTCAAGTAATAAGAATATTGGAGATAACACAATCATTTATTATTATGGAGAATACATTGAATGACAAGGTGAAAAGGCTTAAGGAAATTTTTTCCAAAGACACCTTTGTCATGTCCTTCAATGAAAAGTGGTTGGTTATTTATCAAGAAGTTAGTTTTATCACATAATGAAATGATTTCGTGGATGTTTAAAACTGAATTACTAGAATCAAGTACCCACTTCTTGTTCAGTTAATATTCATCAAATAAAAGTATTGTTATCTCACATACTTCTTGGGTACTAAAATACAATATGATTTTCACTTATAAGTATTGAAATACAGTAACCAAGCAAGAAGGGAAATATTACTAGAAGTAAAGTGTCTTCTCCAAGTAGCTGAGAAAGGGTGATTATGCGTGGTAACATACTCAACAAATAGTTCACTGCTATTTGAATCAACGACAATACATGATGAATATAAAATGGAAGACCTACCCAGTTGTTGCAATGTGATTCTTTGTCAAGTAAAACTAAAAGCGCATTTCAACTATATACCCAGTATGGTATTTAGGCTTAGCACAGCTAAACACCAATGGTATAATTGACATATTTAGTTTGGACAAAGAAACCTTTAGAAATAAATGTATGCCATAAATCATTTAGAGGTTTGTCCAATGAGATAGTGTGAACTATTCTAATGAAAGCAAGATGTAAATATACTTCATAAGTTTCCTTTAAGTCATTAAGGAATAGTGAAGTATTCGTTTGGTCAGAAGATATGAGTTTCTTCGGATCGGCATGATGAAGAATATCTTGACCAAGCAATTATCGATCATGATAATGTAGCATGGAGTAATTCCTAAACGCATGTTACCTTATCTACATCACTTTATTTATGTTCATAAGGAGGATCGATGATGTGTATTACATATTAAAATTGATCAACAAAATTTAACATGGGGAAATTCCTAAACACACATTTTATACATCAAATTTATTATATAAGTTGTATCAATGTTACAACCTACAGAAACATTCACTATATTTCATGATGTGGTTTGAAAATAACAGCTTAAACCCATAACCAATATGCCATCTAAAATGACAAATGGATATCATACGAGTCATAGTATGATGGGAAAACCATTAGGTCATAGGAAGTGTTTATATGAAAATATTTTGTTAGGATTTAAATAAACCTGCATCAAGTTTAACACGTTATGCATCTAAGTGAATTATTCTAATAGTTTCTTAAGATATTACCTAAATCCCTAAAATAGAAATGATGTAGTCAAGTATTAGACTACATTTATATACAAGGGTTCACATATATAATAGAGACAGTGGGAGCTGAATTGACTTGGACTTTGTCAATGCTCGGGATGCATAAATGGTTGGCATAGGGAACAAGTTCCACAATGTACATGTGGAATAGGAATGTTCTGGAGACACATACTGTGTAGGAAGTATGAAACCATGGTGATAGTTTTATATTCACCACATTCGGTTAAATATTATTAATTGAGAATAATAAATCCTACATGTTAAAAATATAAGGAAAAGGGCTAAGATTGACATGATCAACATAAAATAAATAATGGATTCCATGTATCAAATTGAAAAGGGACTTATAAATTGAATATTGTGGTGGGTATTCAAATGAAATAATACATGGATGGTAGAAGTATGGTACCAATAAGGCTCGATTGGTTATACCAAGTCTGTACGCCTAAATCTATTAGAATTTTAACTGTCATAGCTGAACTTCTAAGATCCTTTTATTGGTCATTCGATGTCAATATCATATTTCGTTGACTGTTTCTATACGACAAAACTAAAAAGAGATGATGATATCAAATGATGCCAATAAGGGTTAAAAGTTACTGAAATCCTATTCTGGATTAAAGTAAGAAACAAGATCTTGGGAAATTCATTATAAATGAATATTTTCCTTGTGTATACCAATTTTTAGTGGGAGAACCAATGTTTTCCAAGTGAAATATGTTCAGCAACATATGGAAAATAGATTTTGATCATACAGTTAGATAAGATCATGTTAAAATCAATTCTCCAAAGATTGACTTAAAATAGTAACCTAAGTTCTAGGGAATAGGATCCACTGAGGTAGATCCAAAGGTTTCTTGGTATAGTCAATCATACATAGAGTGACATTGTATTGAAAAATACAAGTTGAAACAATTCAAGTTCAGGATTGTTTCCAATGTCACATGGCTTAATAACTTCATGATAATTTGTTCAGAACATAATAAGAGATTAATGTTGTGAATTGATACCATATACATAAGCGATGGATCAATCACATAAGCCATATTATGTATAAAAATTGATACTTCCAGGATATAATTTATTATAGGCATATATCAATTATTTCCATGAGCACTGCAAGTGATGCAGTCAGAACTATCATCTTGCACTTCGGTAAGTAGAAAAGGTATGTTCCTAGAATATGGAGAGGAAGGTATACTAGTTATGGTGGGACACGTACTAATAGTCCTTAGATCAATTTGATCTAGTATCACTATTAGGTAAATGAGATGAGTGAGTCAAGCTCATATTAGCTAGTGGTAGTCATACCTACAAATACGGAGTACATTGCAGCTCCTAAGGTAGCTCGAAAGCAGTTAAAAATCACATATTTTTTCCAGTTCTTAGAATCGCACCTTGTGAGAAAAGTATTATCATAATGAGAATTATGATATTTGTAATATACAAGATGTCAAGTTATGAAAATTGAAAAATGTAATATAATCAATGATACCTTATCTTGAGAAGATTTACTCAAGTCGATGAGGTTGTATATAGCAGATATGCCACGCGGAGAAAATGTGGCAGGCCCAGCAGTTAAAGCCATTACTCAGAAGAAGCATGGTATTTATCATGTGAGTGTCTATCAAGTTTAGTTTGCAAGTTGGCTCTAGTTCAAGTGGGAGTGTTGAAATAGTGGGTTCCCTAGACACAACAGTGTAGTAATTTTGATTACTGTATCATGTGTATAGTTAGATATGAATGATGATATCTTACCTTTATAGTGTATATTTGTTGTGTCCACTAGATTAATGGAAATTTCCAAAGGTTAATTGTCATGTTAAGAGGTTATAGAAGATTCCAGGCTATAATGAGAACCTCAAGATACAATGAAATTGATCTTAAATATATGTTCTATATTCTATATACATCTTACAGACTAGACACAATAGATGTTTGACTATCAGGTGCTGGGGGCTCATAAGCATTGAGACTTCTTCTCATGAAGGTCACACATGGTTATCTCTAGTAGTGAGATCATAAGGACAGACCCGTCAGTAGGAACCCCACATGTTTTTGGTGTCATTGGTTGTTCCTATCTACGAACATGTGTATTGGTCTACTGACTTGAGTCCATTACCAATGTATATCATTTAATTACATACTTTAATGCAAGGTGAAAACCATGGTAGTAATGTCGCAGCAAGGTAGTTTGTGTTGGGTGCGTCATAGGTGGTATGACGTTGGTTGAATGGTCAACAAAGGATTTGTCACTTCCATGTTTATGAAGTTTTATATCTCAGGCCTGGTTGATCAGGATAGTGCCACCTTCATAAGTATTTGGCCAAAGCTGTAGAAAGGAAAATCCATCCGGATAGATCAAAAAATAATAAAGAGAGATAAGAATGATGACATAAGAGTGTGTCCTGCTTTATGAGATATTTAATGAAAAATAGACAATAGTACACAGTCAGTGTTCAATGGTTGGTAGTCGTTACAATAACTATCCTTATTTCTTTAGGGGCCATGACCGGTTGCTAGACCCTGCTCTTAGTCTGTGGATTTTTTTCAATACTATTGTGATAAGGGTATAGAGGGTCAAACAAAACAGTGTATTCAAGAATCCGCACCTATTCAGTTGAATAGGTATATGGACGTAGTGGGCCCCGCCATGGGGTCCGAGCATTTTCCATGTTGTCGAACACCAAAATAATTAAATAGATTCACTAATATTCAAGTTATGAAAATTTGGGATTGAATTTATTTAATGTATTTACGAGTTTAGTAAATACAAAAAAATATTAATCGAAAAAATAATATTTTAAAATTCAAAGTTTGTTTAATATTAAGAGGGACAACGAGTCGAGTTAAATGGCACATATTTTATCACATAATATATTATATATATATTAAAAGTATTTGACAAAATAAATAAATAATATTGATGTAGTTTTAAATCATCATAATTATTTATTTATGGACGTGGAATTAACAGTGGACGGGGAACCCATACGGGTAATTTCCACAATCCACTATAAATAGAGGAGAGGGGATTAAGCACAAGAACTATTCATGTCATTTTGGCCAGAGCTCCTCTCTCCTCCTGCTCTCTAGAGAGATATGCTGTTGATCCGCGCTCGGATCAAGTTTCTTCTCACGCGTCATAAGATCAACGATGCACTGATCGTCGGGACAACGAATATATTTTTGGATCGCCACACTAGCACCTGGAGTTCGACGATCAGTGTTCTAGAGGATTTCTGAAGCACGTGTGAACAATCTAGAGGGATCCTTCTATGGATCCTTCATGCAATGATCACCGACGACAAGTTGCAGTCGACAATGGCTTCAGATCTGAAATGGGTAAGTTTATTTTTTTTTTCTCTTTACAATCTACGTGAGATCCTCGGACCTCTCCGGGGCTCGGATCGTGGATGATGACCAGTTCTGTCATCTCGCCGAAGAAAATTTTAAAAACCCCGACCCACCAGCTTTCGTTGCGGGTCCCGAAACATAACAGTCTGATGATCAGTACCAGATCTCCTATAATCTGGGGTTAAATGACATTGTAACTGGCAGTTCATGCAAAATAGCAATGGGGACTAAAAAATAAGTTTCTTCCACCATGAGAAAGATCCTGCAATGAAAATAATATGGTATAGAGGGTGAAATGATATGTTGACCTCCACAGAAATCCGAGCCAAGTAAGAATTAAGAATCTTCAATGTAAAATCCTCTGTGCACATAAAGGATCCAAAAAAATATCCTATAGATCCAATGAAGAAAACATTTTTGAAATGGTATGGGGAGACCCAGAAGCTTGAACCACACAGTGGCATGTGGGGAATTTCTAAAAAGAGTGAAACCATAACGACCACCATAACAGGTTGAAGCATTGGTTATGACATGATATAGAGGAAGAAGACCACACAACAATAAATTGATACATATAATATTGAACCATTCAAACAACAATTCATGTTTAGATCTGATATCCTCAGCAGTCCAGAAAACCTCCATGAAGACACCAAATTCTGAAAATAAGAGATCGGAGGATGATCTTGAAAAACGATAGAAACTAAAGACCAATGGTTAAGATTTGAATCTGACTCAAAGGATTCAATTGGGAGCCAAAGGGATAGGAAACCATCCACCATTTTTGGGAAAATTTTATCAAGGTGAATATTTGGGAATGAAGAATTATGGCACAGTAGAGGAGGAATCGGCCTAAGGAGAATATCTCTGATTGAGTGGATTATGAGAACACCTCTGGGACATGGGGCAGAACTGGGGTACCCAAGGAAGAAGCACCACCATTAGGAAGACAATCCTGTGAATCCAAAGACAGTATGTGATCCGACATTGAAGGATGCGCCACTCTCTCACAAGTCCTTCATAAGGTCTAACAAATTAAATTTTTATTATTCCAAAAATATCCTCATGAGTCCCATACTATGTGTGTTTTAAAGGTACACTTATCATGCATTAGAATCATGGTGGGGGTAGTCTTCTTAAGAATACTAAAAGGGAAAGAAGGATATGGCGCCTACGAAAAAGTTCTCAGTTGATTTCGATGATGGTGGTCTATTATTCCTCTATGTGCCTATGTAAAAATGGCTTCGTTCGATCCAGAGTGGGAGTTGGCGTTCAACCCTTCGAAGGGAATCGAGAATGGCCCAGATTCTACCTTTGTTCGGAAAGCCATTTCATTTGTGGAAGTCCTAGTTGCGCCAAATGCATCTAAAATTTCCAAATTACCTGTTCATACACGTTTGGGGGATGGCTCTATCGCAATAGCGACTGATCCGGATTCTCTCAAGCAGCGAATGGACCTCTACAAGTTCTCAGGGTTAGGACTCACCTCATATGAGAATGGCACGAAGCCTTGGTCTTATGAAGATCTGAAAAAAAGGGTCTCACTGTGCTGGGGATTCTCGAATTGGAGACTCGTCCCGATTGGAAAGGGTTGATTTCATACTATCATAGAGAAGAGGGTTGATTTTGATGCGGTCTGGAAAATTGGGAGCATCAATCTCAGGCCAGTACTCTTCCGGATCTCTGAGTTTGATGCCAATTTTAATCCTTTCAAGCAGCGGAACATTGTGGCATATGTTTGGACACAATTACATGGTCTTCCATGGGTTTATTGGCATCTAAAAACATTATGCGACATTGTGTCGTGGCTTGTCACACCGCTGAAAGTCGACCAACGCTCTATCATTGGAGACCTTGGTTTGTACGCGAGGGTCCTCATTGAGATTAATATGGAAGCCTCACCTCCCAGTCGCATCTTTCTTTCCATAGAGGATCATCAATTGGAAGGTACATATATATGTGAGAATCTGCCCAGATTTTTCAACCATTGCAAAATGGTTGGGAATTTGTTAAATAACTATCGTTTTCTGCAAAAATGGGTAAAACCAGCCCCAATCATCCCAACCTGGAAGAAGATTATTCGAGGAAAAGGCATTGATAAGACTAAAAAGGGAAAAGGGTTGGGTGATGGTCTGGTGAAGGGAGGAAAATCAGGACTAGATGGGGCAACCACCTCATCATGAGATGACATAACCGAGGCAGAGGATCAGGAGTGTACATGCAGAGAATATTTAAGAACACGTAGTAAGGATTTTCATTGGTTGAAGGAGCAGGAATCTCTGGATTTCACGTATGATATTTTATCATTTTCCTTGTAAGTGAAAGTGGAAGACTTCACTATTGCACTTATTTCTTCTGCTATACAGGACAAATTGATGCTTGAACAATTACCTATATATCCTCTTGCACGTGGGTCTGGGAAATCAGACTGGAATCTCAGAAAATCAAATATTGTTGTACAAAATCAAGATGCACCAGATCTAAAAATTGGCTCATGGGATGAGCTCACAGAAGCTGCTATGGCACCATATTATATGGTAAGTGACTCATCAGATGATAGAGTACTGGCTTTATCTTCTCATAATTCTGGGGAAAAGAATGAGGCTGCCAGTGAACAAAAGTAGCATCTTTCCAAGGCAGAGGGTCCTGCCTCCTCGACATGGTCTACTAGGAAGTACAAACATTTGGGTATCTTAAGCAAGGGGGAATTACCCCTAAAGCCCACCCTCAATGAGGAAGCATTTCTGGAACTGTCAGGGACTAGCCAACCCTGACACGCTGGGTTCAACAAGGCTAATTACAGGCAAGTATAAATCTAAAATACTAGGTATTCTTGAACCGAAGACCATCTCTACCAAGGTTGATAACCACTTTAGTAGGGAAGGATACTCACTCCAAGGATGTAGCAGGGATGACGACTCTTCAGATAGAGTCTGGCATTTTATACATGCGTCTGTGGTTAATCCAGTTTTAGTTTATGAGACTGAGGAAATTATCACCTGTAGTTTTTCAAAATCAGGATGGAGGATGTTTTTCTTTGTTGTGTATGCACACAATAATTAAATTGACATGAGGCAACTATGGGATTGCATTCAGGAAATGGTAATATTAATTTTGGATCCATGGACCATAATTTATGACTTTAATTCAATTTTTCATGTAGATGAGAAGCTTGGACCAGCTATTAATACCACCTCCATGGTTGAGTTTTATGATAGTATTGTGTGGGAATCTCTGACTGATGTCAATATTAGTGGGGCCATGTTTACATAGTATAGGCCCCATATTTCTAGAATAAGGGCTAGCTGAATTGATTGAGCCTTTATCAATGAGGCATCTCTCCAAGCCTGTAGGTCCATTTCCTATGTTACATTGGATAAGCATAATTATGATCATCATCCTATTTTGGTGAGTCTTATCAATATGGGAAGAAATTATCTGATCCCATTTCCTTTCAATAAGGCATGGGACACTCTAACAGAGTGCTCCATAATTATTCAGGATACTTGGGGACCAAGGGCCTATGGGGTCAGCCCCCTTGTTTGCATTTCATAATTTGTAATGGTCAAAATGAAACTGTTGGAATGGAGTAAGAACGGGTTCAGCTCAATGGATCCTGAAATTGATGGTCTTGAGGGCCTTTTACATGATTTTCAGGATTCTATGACTAAAGACCACTTTGGTGGGAATCTAAGACATGAATCTAAAATTACCTCCAAGCTTGGGAGCCTTATCAAGCTTTGTGATACTATCATAAAAGGCATCATTAAAATTAGATGGATATCGGAGAGAGATATGAATAAAAATTTATGTCATACTCTTCAGAGGGTCTGAAGGGATAAAATTACCTTTTCTACTCTCAAGGATGGGGATTATGTTTTAGAGGAATGGAAGGAGCTCTCAGATCATATTATTTCCTTTTACAGAAATATTTTCAATGAACCTCTAAAGAATGAAATGATAAGGGAGAATATCATCCCTCATCTTGTTTCAGAGGACGATAATATTTCCCTTACCTCATTTCCCATGGATTTTGAAATTAAAGAAGATATTTTTTTCTCTCATGAAGGATAGTTCTCCCAGACATGATGGATTTACTAACCATTTCTTTCAGACTTATTGGGAAACCATTCAAGAAAGAGTTTGTCAGACTGTCTACCATTTCATTAAGGATGGAACTTTTCCCTAAGGATTCAATGCCCAGTTTATTTATCTTATTCCAAAGGTTGAAAATGCGAGTGATATCAGTCAGTTCAGGCCCGTTCCTCATGTTAACACCATTTACAAGGTCATTACTAAAATACTTGCATGCATGTTTTCCCGTGTCTCGAGGAAAATTATTTCTTGGAATCAATTTGGATTTTTAAGAGGGAGATACATACAAGACTATATTCTCACTTCCTCAGAGTGTGTTAATCTGCTTAGGAAATCAACCAGAAGAGGAAACATTTCTCTCAAACTGGACATCACTAAATTCTTTGACACGATGGACTGGGGTTTTATTGACAGGGTGTTTAACAGATTTGGATTTAGTATGAAATTTATAGGTTGGATCATGATTCTTTTTGAGTCAGCACACATATCCATTCTAATTAATGGATTTATAGAGGGCTATTTCACTTTCTCCAGGGGGTGCGCTAAGGGGATCCCCTCTCAGCCATTATTTTTTCTATAGTCGAAGACTATCTTAGCGGACTTCTCCTGGACATGGTGAACAAGGGAGAATTGTCAACCATCAGACACACTTGAGGTATATATGCTCCCTCAAATCTATTATTTGCTGATGAAATTATCATTTTTACACAGGGAAAAAAAGGAACCCCAATAATATTAAACATGTTCTACAACATTACGAGGATGTTTCTGGTCAAGTCATAAACTAAAGGAAATCATTTATCTACTTTGTTGAGGGCATTCTAAATTCCAGGAAGATCCTTCTCATCAACAACTTGGTAATTAAAGAGTGTACTCTTCCTTTTATCTATTTGGGTGTCCCAATGTATTGGGTAAATCCCCAGCACTCACACTGATCAAATTATTTGGATAAAGTCAAAAAACACTAGAATCTTGGAAAGGAAAGTCTCTATCAATGACTGGGAGAATTTGTCTGGTGAAGCATGTCGTCATCTCAAAGATGGTATATTCTATTATGGTATATCTTTGGCCTATTTATATTATTAGAAATCTGAATAAAATGATGAAAAACTTTTTCTGGAGTGGAAATATTATGGAACGGATGGTTATCTCTGCACCATGGAAAAATTTATTCTTTCCCTATAAGCATGGAGGACTTGGAATCAAGAACTTCGAGGCATTTAACCAATCGCTACAAGCCAAATTTGTTTGTAAACTGATTAACAACAAATCTGCTACCCTGTAATTTCTTAGATACAGATTTATGGTAAAGCTTATTTCTGGAAAATTCAGATATGTTGAGTCTTCTATATGGCCTTGGATAAAATCTATCTTTCAGAAAATTTTGGGTCACTCCAAATGGTTGGTAAGAAGGAACTCTTCCATGAGGTTTTCGTATGATAACTGGACAGGGGATCCTATCATTAATCGTGTTAACCTAGAAGAAAGTCGAACAGTCAAAAACATCACAATTAGGGAGCTGCTAGATAATATAGAAAAGGGTGGAGGATGACATTATCAATATGGTGGCCAATTATGATTTTGTTAACCAGGAGGATAATCTTATTTGTGAAGGCTCTCCCACAAGACTACTTGAATCAAAAAACTTTTACCATCATTTGTTCAATGGTGAAAAATAGTGGATTGGAAATTTGAATGAAAACATGATAACACCCTCTTGTTTTACGCTATTATGGAGGTTTCCCCTCAAAAATTTACCAGAGGATGCCAATCTACAAATGCTTGGCATTGCGTTATACTGTCGATGTGCACTCTACAAGCAACAAAGAGAGGATGTTGATAATCTATTTTTTAGTTGAAATTAAGTCTCTTCATTTTGGATGGTAGTACAAAATATTTTCAGACTACAATCTCTTCCTTTTGAATCTGTTCAGGCTCTTCATTATTCCATGGTTAATGTTCAGATTTCCAAGACGGTGATGGTACATTTTCATGTTCCATGTGCTGAACTCATCCATTCTATCTGGATCTTTAGGAATTCTGCGGTACACAGCATATCCGAATTCATGGTTGGTCACGCAATGGACATCATATGTGAGGCAATTCATGATGCGAACAATCTTCACTCGGAAAAATGAAAAAACTCTGTTAATGATTGGATGATCGTTAGGAGAATGAATATCGCTGGTAATTACCCGACTCCTCGTTATACCATGGATTATTTTTGGACACCACCATTTGCAGGATAGTTAAAATGCAACACCGATAGAGCATCAAGGGGTTACCCAGGTCCCTCAGGATATTGTGTTTTCTTTATGGATGCGAATGGGGATTTCGTTGAATTCATTTTTTGGTACTTGTGCTAACCTCACATCCTTGGAAGCGAAGATTATGGGACTTATAATGGAAGTCTATTGGGAACTAAAAAATTATTGTAATCGTATATGGTTTGATTTTGACTCCACTGCCCTCGTGCAAGATGTTAGAGAGGATCAGAGGCATCTCTCATGGAAGCTGGCTGCTAAATGGGAGAACTGTCTTGAAAAACATCCTCCTTTGAATCACTTTATCACCCAAACTTTCAGGGAGGCAAAATATATTGCTGATAGGATGTCCAACAAAAGAGTCAACGTGAATAGCTGCACTCATTTTCACATTCTACCTGATGATATGGCTCCCCTTTTACTCCGAGATAAATGTAAAATTCATTCATTTCACCTTTTGTAATTTTCTTATTTAATCTAAGGGCCTCTGAGCTCATATTTTTCTTAAAAACCTTGATTTAGAATGATGGTTGAGATATAGTAGACCAACTATTTCTTCAATTATTACCCCTAGATGATTCTAGGTCAATGCAATATCATCTTTTAGTATCAAAAATGGAGAATTTTTCTTGGAAACCCACACTTCATTCATCACCATAATATAGGACTTTATCTTATACATATGAGGGTTCTTACAAAAATTTTATCATCCAATTTTCATTATGTTTTATGAATCATTATATGATACCATATATAGATGCCCCTAAATTTCAAATAAAAATATTACATATTTTTTATAAATATTCATTACAAAACATTATGATCCTTGCTAGAATCATATTAGTCTGTTTCCATCAGAAATACCGAAATATGGAAAACATTTACATATAATATCTATATAATATCCTCTTATGTTATTCATAACTATCTCTATTATTTGACTTACCAAAAATAAATCCTCTCTTCAAAACATGGGGAAATATAACATAATAAATATTGAGCTCATATGCTCAATAGCAGTAAACATGTAAGTTTTTAATGATATCCTAAAAATGACATGACAATAAGCGTATGAGAAAATGAGCATAAAATTTTAAAATAAAAACCCTAAATATTATAGATCATAATATTGAATCATGGCATAAATCATTAAAGTTAACAAGAAAGTTATAATGCATGAATCAAAGAATATGTTCCATGGGATAATAATATAGACATAAGAATGTGGAAAAAGTAATATCATATCATCAGGAACATTTATAAATAAAAATATATTCACTCATTAAATCAAGGACCTAAAATTTGTAATTTTCATAATCTTTTTCCCATGAAACTATATACACACATAATTATATCAATATCAAAGTTAGGTCAACTCATAAATTTTTGGACCTGAATTTGGTCCATGTATAATCATATGGAAATAAATAATAGGTCCACAAAAAACTATTGAAATGAAACCATATCTGTTCACAATATTATGGACAAATATAGGTCTACAAATATCTCATGGGCATGAAAACTATTTCAATGAATAAAATTAAGAATAATAAATCAGTTTAAAGTAATCATATTTTATTAATGAGTTATTTAACATTAACAAATACTTTAGAGGGAAATATAATTCTAGGACCACAAATCACATAACAAAAAACAAAAATATGTATGCTATAAGAAGATAAAACATTCATCACATCTGAACCCATGAAAATAAATAGGTTTCATTATAATTGTATCATATAATAACCCATGAAAAAACAACCATAATAATTGTATCATACAATATCCCATGGAAAAACAAAGCGTTTCAAAAATATTTCAACACTTTATCGTAGCATGACCCATGTAAAAGGAATTGGTTTATTAAATATATTGTATTCATTATCATAATCTATATAGATAAATAATATGGAGGATATCACTTTATCACGTACCTAGTAAAACTTAATTAACATCAAAGGTTGTCATCTTAGAGGAAATCTATTTTTAAAATATCATTTGGGACATTTGTTTAGGAAAATAACCTTTTCTATATGAAATAACTTATTTAAAATCTAATAATATTCAAAATATTATGGAAAAAGTTCATTTAAAATATACTTTAGAACATGTATATTTTTCTTCAAAATCATTAGTATTCATTTTGTTGGAAAAGTGTATTCATGTTTTATAACGTAAATATACATTTATTTCACATTTTTTGTAGTAAAATTATAAAAGTTCCTTATTTTGGAAAATGACAAGAATATTCCTTTTAATTATTTTTAAAAAAAGTATGTAAAAAAGTATTTAAAAAATATTAATAGAATATTAATAATAATTTTTAATTAATTTTTAGAAAATATGCATGTGGAAGAACCATTCCCAGTGGCCTTCCATGCACCTCAAATGCGAGTTCTCCTGGTGTTCCTACCACCATCCACACTGTGTATCTGAATGATTCCATATCCCAGATCCACCATTGAGTGGTAGTCCTTATATTTAGATTCCATATTGGTTTTACCTTATTATATCTCACCTCATCTTTATGCAATGGCACTTTCTCCAATGATCTTCCATCATAGTTCACTATTGGGGCCATCACTCCCCATATATAGATCCCACCAATGACAACTAATGTGGGTTTTAATTTCTATCTCAATCCCCAAACATCATTAATGGGACCACTTTATATGATAATAATCCACCAACACACACCATGATTTTACATTTATCCTACCGAGGAAAATAGTGATCCACTCCAATGTGTGGTAGAAATTAATGCTCCCCAAAATTAGGGACAAATTATCCTAAAAAAATTTAATTAGGGTGAAATATTGAGCACTAAATGATTAGTAATAAATTTTTTGAAAATCCCACAATTCTCGTACCACTCAAATAAACTCTCATATGAAAATGGACTATTTTTTTAAAAGGTTTTATCTGGGGCCACAACACAAATTTTCTAGAACAAAACAAGCTCCTTTATATCAGACACCCTAAGATAAATTCAAATATGGTTGTACACGAACATAATCCTATTTGAGTTATAGGGATTGGAATCCTTACATGTTACTGGTACAAAAAACCAAGGATGTCTATATTGTTTATTGATTTTTACCAAATGCATGAAAGGAAACATTTTTGAATAATTTTCCACATGAGTGACATTTTATTTCATCATTACTATTCTTATCTTTGATGATTACATTACAAGTTTCCACGTTTATATGCAATGAAATTACTTTTATCAATATTCTTGAATATTATAGTTATTAATTATCCCTATTGAAATATATATTTACCTTTTTTAAAAGTATTATTAAAGGGATATATTAATGGTATTTTTTATCTATGTAAACATAATGTAATGATTTTAATACTTCAATAGGGATATTATCTTATGATGCAAAATAAAAATTTGATGATAAACTATGATAATGATGATTTCATAACAATTTCTTGAAACCCATTTCTTCCCCATGGGTTAATTACACAATGAAAAAAAGTAAATGATTTAATTATTATTTGGATCACATATATATGGTTTTAATTATGTTATAGAAGAGTATAGAATTTTACAACCATCCATTATGTTGGGTCATGGTGTAAATCTAAGTATAAAATATGAGGGAGTATGTGTAGTGATTTAATTTCATTAATGAAAATAGGATGGGGAGTAAACCCATTACAAGGATGAAAAAAGGTTAGGGTGTGAACAAAATCCATTATGGTACATTGTTCAGTATATGATGATTGTCTTGGAAGTGAGAATGTAATAATGAAATTAATTTATATGAATATATTTTCTATCATTCCCATTTATTTTTTCATATTCTTATGATATTTTTTCATAATATATGACTAATTATTGATTATTCCACACTCTTTCAACAAACATATTTTGTTATGACAAATCCATATTTCATGACTCATGATTAATAAATCTATAAAAAATTAGGTGTGACTATAATTAATAATGACTATTTTACCAGACCCTTATTCATATATTATAATTACATATGGTAATTGTTTGATATATCCCAATTTTACCATTACTCATAATCTAAGCACTCAATATCTTATATATTATTTTCCAAAAGTTGTGATGAATGATATAATTAATGATATATCTAGAAGGGTGTCATGGGTAGAGAATTTTTTATGAAATTATAAATTATTCTTACTTGACAAGAAATACTAGGAGAAAAAGGATTAATACCAATTCAATGAGAAATAAAATAGTTTTTTATCAATTTTTTTTAAAAATTATTAAAAATTAAAAACTAAAGTGGTTTTGGTAATTAGTGAGACTAAATTTTATAAATTTATCTTATTATTATGAATGAATAAATTTAGGATTCATTTGCTAATTTCAAAACCATTATTCATATATTTGGTTTTTGCATCAGATTTAGGTGTGAGGGGTTTGAGTAATTTCAGTTTGTTTTAGAGAAGGGTTTAGATAAATTTATAGGTTAGGATATTATTATATGTAAATAATTTAGGACTTATGTATACAACTGTGGGTAAGAAATTTTAATAAATTGCATAAGGTTAAAGTTATTGATATATATATGATATAATATATAATAGGATATTAGAGTGATTGATTATATTTTTTAAAATTTTTAGTGGATTGGAAAATATAATTGAGGTATATCTATCACTTATATTTAATAAGTTATTTATGGTATAGTTATTAAAATAATTTCATGTGGAAATATGTTGAATTAAACACATAACCCTTACGGTTAATTAATTTTTTTGATGATGCTATTATTATAGCATACATGAAAAAATGGTTTATAATATTTTTTGAATATATGTTTATATAACCCAAAATTGAAAATTGATTTTCTGAAAAATTGATTAAATATGTTTTTGGAGAATTTTATTTTATTTAAAACTTTATTTGGTTAATGTATCATAATTTTAATTTATAGGATAACATTTTATTTTAGGGATGATGATTGAGTTATCATATAGAAGAATATTTTTTTTGTTATTAGATTATTGTGATTTATTTTATGTTGGGAAATTATTGATATATTTTTTTAGAAAATATGGATATGACTTATACATTTTTTTGTATGTAACATCATGGCTGATGAATGTTATTTAAGGATAAATGTTATTTTCTTCATGGAATATTGTATAATTAATAATTTTTTATTTTGGGATTTGAATATGGTCATGTATATTTTTATAATTTTGTAAGGGTAATTATTTATGGAATGATTTAAGAAGAAATTTCGGTGTTATTATGGTGATTTTTGATATTTATTTACCAAATATTTCCATATTGATTATTGTATTAGTATTTGATATATTTTTTGTGTTAATTTTTATAAATGATAAGAATAAATTTTCAACATTATTTCAATCTTTTTATCTACTAAATGTTTATTTTGACACATTAGACAAGAAAAATTCATCATGGTTATTTATTAGTTTCCATTAGCTGAAGAAGAAAAATAGCTTAAAACAAAACTAATGGATTAAATTATGGGAAAAATTAATAATTAAATTATATAAAATTATATATCTCTTTGGAAAAATAAGTCCTCAATCATATGAAAGGGGAAGACTAATCTATTGAGTCATATGTGAAAAATATTCCACATATATAGTGGTATACTTGTTGAAAATCATTCAAAAGTATGAGTCTCAAAATCATAACATAAAGGCCAAAGAAATATTTTGGAACCAATTTTTCTCATATTATATTGTTGAAATTATATTCATTTTCAAAATGAAATTTAATCAACAAGGATTATACGGTATTTTTTTCTCTATATTTATATTTATCTTATTCTATTTCTAATTGATTTTGAATTTTTTTAAAAGCATATTATCATACACCTAATAATATTTATATCTTGAAAATTATTTGTGGCGGTAAAATGTGACACGATGAGATTTTAGAATTTATTTTATGTTCTATAGATTATACCATAGACAACATAATATTTAAAATATTTAAACATAATTATGAAATTTTATTATTAAATTATAATTTCTAGAACCTAGTAGTTGGTTTGGAGGTTATGAATATATTTAACTAAATTACAGAATATATGTTGGAATTATTTTATTATTAAAATTTAATAATTATTTACTAGGAATATTGTACATAATATTTATGTAAGTGAATTGAATCAATCAATATTAATGACAATTAAAATTTAAAATACTACTTTTTTTTGTAAAATATGGTTTTCATATTATTTTTCATTTTTTATTTAAATGATAAATGTATAAATTATTATGAAATATTTAGATGCAAAGAATTTTATTTTTTGAATTATATTATAAAAATTATCATAAAGTGAATTTTTGGGATTTTTTTGAAATGGGTTGTTCTTTAGTGAATAATGAAAAATATAAATTTCGTAAATAATGTCACTTTATGACATTATCATGTTATAATAAAAAATTTAAACTTTATGAAAACTAATTTAAAGAAAAAATAAAAATATAAGAAGTAATATATTTCACATAAAAATATAATGTTGAACATTAGAATATATTGTTGATATTTTTAAAATATAAGTAATTTAATTTTTAAAATATAATCTATTTTCATTACATATTTTATAATAATTTTTTCTAAATTTACTAACCAATTTTGATTTATATTGAAATTAAAATTATTTTTTTTTTCAAAAATAATCAAATTTATTCCAATAGAATACATAATATTCATTATATTTGTACAATGCCATTGTATGCTTAAAACATGCATTTTTTTAAAAAAATAGTAGTTTTCATTTCATTTTGTGAAATTTTATTAAAATAAAATTTTATGACGTCTTGAAATTAAATCATAGAAAATGGATTCCATATTTTGTATTAAGATATGATAATTTGGTAATGTTATGCACTTCATTTTCATTCATAATGAACAGTAACCATAATTAGAGCTTAATACCTCGGTAATGGGTAAAATAGGTAAAATTGTAATAAAACTATGGGATAATCCCATAAAAATATCCTAAATAATTTTTTTAATTTAGTAGGATGATTTTATTTTGAAAAAATCAATATATTTTGATATATATTTAAATATAGTTTATATTCCAATCATAATGAACAATATATTATTTTTATTAAAATGTATTTATAAAATGCCACTCTCCATAATTTTATAACTATATTATGATCTCCTTGGGATAAATAAATGTTATGAATGGTTATAAAATTATATATTGGAAATGAATAAATTTTTTTAAATATATTTTTTTTATTAATTTTTAGTGGTGATATAATTACATTGAGTATTTATTCACTACTAATTATGTTCTCATAAATGAGGGTAAAAAATGAAAGGCATTATTTTTAAAGTAATAAATGTAATGATTTTTTTAATATAGATTAATTAATGATTTTATTGAACAATATTAATGGGGATCAATTCATTAAATATTTAAATTAAATATCCATGGTATTCATTAATTTTTTTATATTTGAATATTCTAAAAAAAACCTTCAATGATATTTTTATTTAAACATTATTTATTTATTTCTTTTAATAGTAAATAAAAATTTTAATTTTTCAAAAGAATAAGGAATATTTGACTATACCAACTATTTATATCATATAAAAAAAATACAACTTTCATAATAATATTTTTTACCCTTAAATACTATGAACCATGTTACCACGATAAGGGTTAAATGTATTAAAAATGGTTAAAATAAATAAATATGGGTTAAAATTACATAAAAATGTATAAATACTTTTGAATGATTTCATTTTTATGCTATCACATTCCAAATTATAAATGGATTCAATTTGATTCCAATTATACATGAAAGTGTCCATATATTATTTTAATGATTAGAATAATTACTATTGTTCCCCTCCACGCAGATATTAAGAGAACCTCCTCCCCTATCTTTATCAAAACTTTCTGAGTCACATATCTTTCCCACACACTTCATAAATCTATACTCAAAGTTCCATTCAGTGTTTTAGAGGATTTTATACTCTTAATATAATGACCCAATATTTCATAACAAGAAATCCAAAGAAGGATTCTCAAATAAGAGGTATTCATCTTCACATAATACATTTAAGTTTATTTCATCATCTTCATCCTATAAATATTAATTAAACAAATTAACATATAGAAATAAATAAAATTATACAACTAAAATTTCATTATTTTAGTAGATTATCCATTATATATTTATCAACCATCCCAAAGGGGAAATTCAAACATCATCATGAGAAATTATAGGATAATCTCTCTATGAAAAACATATTTTTTGTCATCACCACATATCAATGATGGTAATATAGATGGATTTAATTATTTATGATTATTTATGATTATTTATATGAAATTTTTTTAAATGATAAAATCTTATCTATCATATTACTATCCCATCCATTGTAAAATAATAAATTTTCCCTTGGGTACGTGTTCACTACCACCAACATGAAGTTATATGATTTGATTTTAATTTTGAAATCACATGAATTGTATTAAGGATATATTAAATTACCATATATATATATATATGGTATTTTTGATATTAATATAATTTTATAATGATAAGTTATTATTTACCTTTATTTGATTCGAGTCAATGGAAAATAAAAACATCACACATTCTTATATGCATACTATATCCTCCATGAAATGATTCATTTCATTCTTAATAAAACATTTATTGTAATTTTCAAAAAAGTGTATTTAATTAACATATATGATACATATGGTAGTAATATTACTAGGTAAACTGAAACCGTGAAAAAATCTCATGTAATGGAACTAGATAACTGAATCATTTATGAAAAACTAAATAGCGAACCTAGAAAATGATTATTTTAAGGGGGAATTAATTACAAACTATTAATTATAAATTAAAATTGAATTTTATATTTTAATATATGTATAAATATTTTCAAATTATAAATTTATATTTAATATTAAATTATTATAATTCTTCTTATGTGCACATATAAAGAAATTCTAGTCTTGAGGAAAGGGCCTATTGCACTACTTTTATTTTTGATACACATATTCCATAAGAATTTATTATTCCTTTTCTGTGGGGGAACACATGAATGTTTATTATGATTCATTTTCTAAAAATAATGGGGATCTATCAATCCATATAATTTTATATTTGTCACATGGATTTGATTCATATATTACTAAAAAAGTATGGTTTATTTATCTAAATGTTGTTTCATTGAGATATGTTTCTTGTATATCACCTAGTTGTTTCTGCATGGGGTATATACTGTCTATTTTATATTTTATGTTATTAATGTATTAAAAGTCTTGGAATTTAATGTTTTTGATTATTCAATTTCATTCAAACATTTTTTGATTCAAACTTTACCAATTTTGTAAGGTTTTATGTTGTAATATAATTTTTATATATATTACTTATGTTTGAATATAATATTGTAGAATTAAATATTATTTATATTGAAGACAAAAAATATTATATTATATTATAATTGACTATAGGGTTATCATTTTTTCTAATCATTATCAAATAAAGGGTACATAAAATAGTCAGGGTAATGTAGTTAAGAAAATTTATCATTATTTCCACTTGGGTGAGTAAATTTTATTCAATTTACAACTTCTTAATTTTTTTCTTCAAAAGTAATTTTTTCATTCATCCAATGTTTTTTAAAACTTATTTCAATATTTTATTTAAATATTTATAATATATTAAATCCATAATTTTAAAATTTTTCTGAAATAGTTTATTGATTATTTTTTTAAAAATGTGTGAAAAGAATATTAATTTTAATTATTACTAATAGAATGGGTTCTCCCATAACCATGAAAGATTATTTCATTTATAAATAGATTATATATATCTACGATTATTTTCAAAAAAAAATAATAAATTTCTCACTAAAAAAAATATTTATTTTTTAAATTAATCTTATGAAAAATATATTTTAAATGAATTCAAATAAATGATTAAATTATATTTTAAATTATTTTATAATATATGCCAACATCATTAATGATTATTAGGCATCATTGGAGATATTATCATCTGAAATGGTCTAAATTCTTTCTATGTATTCTTTATTATTTTGATTTTTTAAGGGCTCATTCCTAATTTTTTTTCATGTCCAACGATTAATTACACTATGACATGATTTTGAATGTTTTTGTTATATAATGGAACTTTAATATATATATTTAATTATATACTCGATGGGCCCATAAATATATATACATCCAAAAATTGGGTAATGATTAATATCTCATCATTAAATATAATTGATGATGGGGAGAGAACTGATTCCATAAATGAAAATAATTTACAAGATGTACACATTATAGGGATAAAAAATGTTGGGTTGTGAACACAACCCATTATGGGAGGTTTTACATTATCTAATGATAATATTAGAAGTGATAAATATAAAATTATTATTATTATTATAATTCCTTTATTCTAATAATATAATATTCTTCTAATGATATGTTCTCTTCAGATAATATCAATTATCTCTCACTCAACCTAGTAGGGACTTATGTATTTTGTTATGAAAAATAATTATGCCATGAATCATTATTAATGATCACTAACTAATTATGTATGAATATTTATTTCATGGTATTATAATAATACCCTTATTCTTCACTTATTCATATATATGATAATCAATTGACATATCCCATGTTTACCCTTACTAAGGTTCTAATATCACCCTATCATATATATCAATTTCACCATGTTATAATTAATGTTATAAGGTTTGATATGTCTAGAAGGGTGTCATGGGTTTATGATTATATTGGAGATTCTTAATTCTTCTTATGTAATAATAAAATCATCATATAGTTGAAAAATATACATTTTATGTGAAAGACATGAATGTTGTTATGTAATGTGTTTTTCCTAATTCCCTAAAAAAATGACTAAAACATATTTTGTAAATATGTTCCTTAAATTTATCTATTGATATTTTAATTATGAATGGTTATTATTGGGACAAATTATTTTTTTAGTTTTGGACCCCAGGGTATGGTCATTTGGATTATCTCAATTATAGGTTGTGATTTCTTTATTTCTATGAGATTATTGTTGTGATTTCTATTTTTACACTAATTGTATATGTTATGAATGTTTCTATTATTTGTTCCCATGATACTTATTATTTCCAATTAGTAATGGTTTATTCTACTAGTGTTTATTCAAAGGTATTCAATTCTATTCAATAACCGCTACTACCTAGGGATACATGCATGGGATTTATATCCCAATAGTTTTGTCACATCAGAGGTGATCCTAGCTATGGTCAGTCCCATATCGTATAAGATATTTATTTATTTATTTTACCATACTATTTCATAATTGCAGATATGATATTGGGTATATGGGAACCTAGTTTAAATCTTTATTATGAGAGAATTTAATTCACATAATATCAATTTACATTTTACCAAATATGCAATGTTGTTCATGGGTTTTTATAATTTTCATTTTATAATACATAATGATTTTTTTCTAAGGATTATAGTGTATTATATTATTACTCATGGATCTAATTAAAAAGAGGGAATGTGAAGATATATCACATCAAGAACATAAGATTCACATGACATTCTTATTCATTGTTTTCATTAGTTATCTTTTTTATGATATTGGGTTCAATTGCTAAATTTTAAAAAAAAAATTGATTTTAATAGAAAATAAGATTGTATAATCTTATCTAATAGATTATTTATTTTTATTTTGTTTATATTATCTATTTATTTATTGTTTGGATCTAATATATATTTGATACCCTGAGCAATGGTATATTGGGATAAGAAGTGTTCCTGGGTCCTGAGATATTTTTTATGAGAAATGTATTAGCCCTAACCTCTATAGTCCATTACTTTGTCAAAATCCAGTTTTTGGGGTGTTCTGGGAGGTAACAATAGCTCAATTAGATAGTTTTCTAAAATTCAAGTTTTTCCATCGGTAGGATGCGTTAGTGAATCAGTGTGGGTAGCTCAGCATCGGTAGGTTGAGGTGTCAATATTACAAGGTGTCAGTAGATATAGGTGTAAGTAGGTCGAGGCGTTAGTAGTTCAAGCATTGATTGATCGAGGCATCGGAAGGTCATGCTTCTGTAGGATGGGAATCAATGAGTGGAATTAGTGAGTGGTATAGGTGAGTGGCATCGATGAGTAGCATTAGTGAGTGGTATTAGTGACTCGCTATCAGTGGGTCTCATCAGTGACTTGTGTTAGTGAGATGCATCGGTGACTCATGTCGGTGAGTTAGGGGACGATGACTCATTGTTGGTGACACATGTTGGTGACTCACCCATCATTGATTTATTTCTAGTTTTTCCGAGTTTTTCCAGTTTCACACCACCTAAATTTTATTTTATGTAAATGGATTTTAAATCCATGTTTGAGAATTTATAAAGGGGTTTCAATGGACATTAATTATATCTTTAATATTCTAATGTTCCGGGGAATTTGATATGGTGAAACTATGAGGTCTTGACCATGATCTGACTTTAATGGCCCTTGAAAAAGTTTCCCTTCTATTGATATTTGATATGGCTTTTCTAATGCTGAGATCTTGTCTTCCTTTGAACCCTTTCATTTTCTCTTGGTGCACCGAGAAGCTTCCTTTCATGAGGATTCTTATTCCTGTGTTGTAGCTGTCTATTTGTTTTTCCCCTGGAGTATTTCCTACTGCTATTGCAACACCTTGTTTTGATATAATAATGAATCATTGGTCACCTGTTGTTCCAATTAGTAATTCATTCATCCCTCTTTCAATATTGTTTAATGAAGGGTTGGTATACTGATGTCTTCTTGTGAATACAGTTGGATCCTTTTAAATGAAGTAATAAATTAGGGGTGGGGAGATGACAATGATGTTTGAATTGTTTTATGTATTATCTTTGATCGAGTATATGAATAGTTTCTTTCATATGCCCTCTAAAATTCATGGTTGTTGGTGGTCTCCATTTTCACCCCTTACTCATGAATACATGTTGTTAGGCTTCTATTGAATAGTTGTGAACATGAAAACTTGATTAATCACATATTCCCAATAAAATAAATGGATTCCCTAGGAATGAACATATTCTAGGATCACCATTGAATAATAAAAGTGGAATTAATGAATGAGGGTTGATAAATATAAATACACCTTTCTGTTTGGTGGGGTTGTTTGCTCTATATAGATCTGTTCAACTGTGTTTTTTGGCTAGTTGTGTGGTGTTATGGATGGTAGTGTGGTTGAGATTATGGGGTGGTACAAGTGGTGTAAATTAATATCATGTTGAAATATTGTTTAATTGTAGAATAGATGAAGTTTTTATGAAGTGGGACTACATATGGGCAGTGGTTGGGAATCGGGGCTTCAAGATCAAGTAGTGTTATGATTATGTTACTCGGTGTGATGGGTGTTGTGTTGTTATGAAGTAGGCATGTTGAGTGTTGTTGTGATGAGGTATGTTGGTTTTTTTCTTTTTGAGAGGAAGGATATGGTGATATTAATTTGAACAATGATAGTGACAATGGTTAAAAGGGTGTCCAGGAAAGGGGAGTGTGAAGTGGGACTGCAAGCTTGTTGAGTTTTTATTATTTTGATGAATTTGGATCTTTTCGTGTAGTAGGTCTGCCGAGGATGGTTTAGGAGGGATAATTCCGTAGTAAGATGGTGATACCTTGCGTGGTCTTTTCACCGAGATTTTGTAGGGAAATTGTGAATAATGTGTGGGTTATGATGCAACATGGGATGTGCTATGTTTGGTTATTTCCCATGTAGGGATGAGATACATAAATAAATGAATTGATAATACATATTGATAACTAGTTAATTGAATTGGCTTGGGGAATGTTTCGAGTTGTGTCTTATAGTGAAGTAGTGTTAATTTATGAACTTACATAATTGACCATCATTTGTGGTGGTACATTCATGTAGGGTTGAAAATAAGGGTAGTTTGGTGTGGAATAGTTGTTGTTTTGAAAACCCATAGTTTGTGTTTAGTGTTTGGTACATATATATATACACAAGTTGTTCCTTTTGATCTCTATACGCACCCCACCCGTGCTAAGAACTATGTACTGAACACCCCCATTATTATGGGGGAGGGTATCCATTCCCAACATCTATATGGGTGGATGGATGGATGGTTATTGTCTCTTCTCTACTCCCACTTCTATGCATTGGTATCCCAAGACTCGTCAGGTAGGTTATGGTACGGTTGTGAGGCCCATGTGTCTACGAGTGAGGTGTGCTTTCTAGGTGTCTTCAGAATGTGATGTGGTTATGGAATAGGTTTTTGCGGGTGGGATGTGGTATGTGGACTAGGTGTGTGTGGGTAGGTTTTGACATTGGGTCTTGTGGAAGATCGTGTTAGTGTTGGGATGTTCACTGTTAGGGATGATCAATTAACCAGTGGGAAGTGGTTCGAGGTACCCAAAAATTGATGTACATACTAATTTAATTTACTTAACTTATGTTATTTGATGAGCATGCCTTGGTGAGGTTGGGGGCATATAATATACATTGTTAGGTGCTTTTGAGTTTCTGTTATTTTCTCACAAGGTCATTAGTGTGCTTCTCCTACTTGTGCACAAGTGACTTTGGCTTTTCGTAGTCAGTATACATGTATGTTCATCATACGTATATTTTTTTCAGGCTTCCATGAAGATTACGTGGATAGTGATGGATATTACTATCCCAGACATTGGGGATGGTTGTTGATTAATTATTCAGTTTTATTTATTTAGTTACTTTGGTGTTTTCTTTACATTTCTAGTAGTTTTACTTTAAACATGAATGTGGGATGGATTTGTTTTCTTTATATATATGTGTCATGGAGTTTTTTTAGGTTGATACATCTTATCATTTGATCTTGATTACTATAAAAGGGTAATTCATTCCATGTTTGTGATATTTATATACCCTTGGTGTTGGTCCTCACCCTGGGGCCTACTGGAGGTGGGAATCAGGTGTCATTATCTCTTTTTCATCTTAAATAATGAAGTTCATGATACTTTTCCATCCCTTTCCTCATCTTGAAGGAGGGTCTTGACAGAATGATACCATAGTTTATGGTTGAGAGATAGGAAATAGTTTGGAGTTAGGAATAGTGACGATTGCATGTGATGATATGGCATTAATGTTAGGTGATCTTGGTGTATGAAATTGGACAGGGAATACTGACAAGGACACAAGATTTTAGGCCCCCCTGGGATATGATGTAAGGACTCTGAGCTTATCGAATGACCAAGTTAGGCAACACCATTTTTAGGGTTGAGACCCTAGGAAAGGTACATGAATCATGATGACTTATGTTCTTTTTTGTTTTGTCCATTTGGGTAAAACATAAAAAATAATGAATTAAAATTAATCCTAAATAAATTTCATACTACTAAGGCTTAAGAGTTTAATTTTTTCCATTTATCTATGGCACCCGGTCATTTTCCAAGAGTGGCTCGAGCACTAGAGGATCAGCAGGCTGACCCAGTTGACCGATGGAGGGTTGACGTAGTGGGGGAGGAGCTTCAAAGTCATTTTTTGCACCCAGTCTAGCCCATGCTATGAGACTGTACATAGAGATAATTTCTTTTCCCCTGGTGTTAAGTACACCCGTCTGAGGTCTGACCAGTTTTTTGATGTTTTTTGTGGATTTAGACTAATGTTGGGTCCACATCAGTTCAGTGGGGATCTATTTCTGTTAAAAATTCATCCATATGGTTTTGTCCTTGACGTCGATTGGTTGTACTCTATGCATGGTATTATCAACTGATTTCGAATAGGAATCATGTTTTCATAAAAGGATGGACTATGTGTGGATTTCGTTGGCGAGTGTAGTTGCCTGATGGGCAGTTGGTGTGTAGAGCCTTTTCATTCTTGGGTGGTTGAGCTATTAGTAGAGTCAGGAGATTCTAGGATGTTGGGGGTTCCCAATGTTTTGGGGGAGTTATTGTATTTTTTCTTCAAGGAGGTTGTGACTCTACCCCCTCGACGTGATGTTGACTTTAGGAAAGACTTACAACTTGTTTCTAGTCCTATTTTAATTACACCTTATCAGATGGAGCCTTATGACCTACAAGAGTTGTAGATTCATAATAATGATTCGATGAAGAAGTGATTTATCTGGTAAAATGTGATTTTGTGGGGTGCTCTGATCAAGTTCGTAAAGAAGGATTATGGTGGTATGAGGTCGTGTATAGACTAACAGAATTTGAATCAGGTAATGTTCATGAACCATTTCTCTATCTCGAGGATTGAAGATCATTTCATCCATCTAAGGGAAGCATGTTGGTTTTCTATGATTGATCTACAGTCTGTGTATCACCATTTGACGGTAAAGGAGTGTGACATCATGAAGACGGCTTTCAGGTGTAGCTATGGGAACTTCAAGTTCATGGTTATGTTGTTTAGTGTTAAAAACACACCAGCTATGTTCATGGATCTTATGAAATCCATATTTTGTGATTTCCTAGACAGGATCATCGTTATATTCATTGATGAAATCCTGATATACTCAAAGTCATAGGAGGAGCATACCAAGAATCATAGGACTGTCCTCGAGGTCCTTCGACACCACAGGATCTATAGAAATCCATCCAAGTGAATGTTTTGGACACAGGAGGTCCACTTACATGGTCATGTGGTGTCTCATAAGGGTGTATTAGTGGATATGTTAAAGCTCGAGAAAGTTTTTTCTTGGTAAGAACCCAAAAATGTGGCAGTGGTTCACAGTTTTCTCAGCCTGACAGACTATTACTGGATATTCATACTCGATTTATCTTGAGTAGAATCTCCATTGATGACTCTGACCAGAAAAGGCCAAGATTTGTTTTTGGAGTGAGCAGTGATAAGAAACATTCAACTATTTGAAGGGAATTTTGTTCAGTTCCCTAGGGCTCATGTTTCTAGAGGAAGGGGTTCTATTTGAGTGTATTGCAATGCTTCCTGTCTGGGATTGGCGTGTTTGCTGATGCAGCAAAAAAGAGTGATCTCTTATGGGTTTAGGAAGTTACATCCCCATGAATGTAACTATTCCACCCATTATCTAGAGCTTGCATCAGTCATGTTAAATCTAAATATGTGGAGACATTACCTTATTGGGGAACGCTTTGTAGTCTTCACAAATCATAAGAAAATGAGGTACATATTTTCCCAGTGAGATATGAACTTGCGATAATGGAGGTGGGTGTATTTTTTCTAGGATTACTATAATGATAACATTTATACCTCAAGAAAAAGGAATTTTGTGGCCAATTCTTTCAGTAGGAAGTTACAGAAGGATGTGGTTTGGGAATCTTTGGATGCTTGAGGAGAAATGGAGGAGTTGGATAGCTTGCTCTTAGAAGCAGTATTGGGTGGTGGAAGAGGATTTATGTTTCATATGTCAGTGCAGTCATCTCTGAGGTAGTAGGTGGAGGAGTCTTAGTGGGGAGACTCAGAGGTAGATGTAATGCGTGATCTCTTTTACCAAGGTGATGCTCTGGAGGGATAGTCATAGGATAGTCAAAATCAGATGTTGTTCCATGAGAAGCTATTTGTTCTAGTGGTAATGAATGTGGGAGTTATCCATGTGTTTCAAATACCACCGATATTGGTGAACCTGAGAGTTTCAAAGAAATACTGTGGATTTAGGGAATAGTTATGATGGATCAGGTTGAAGTGGGAAGTGGTGGAGTTTGTGGTAAAGTTCATAGTGTTCCAATATGTGAAGGATTAGCACCATTTCCCTGATGGTTTTTTGTAGCCCTTAGATATCCTAGAGTGTAAGTGGGCTGACATATCAATGGATTCCATCATCGGATTACCTAGGGCTCTGGGAGGATGTGATGTAATCATGGTAGTGGTCGATCAGTTGATGAAATCGGCTCACTTCATAGCTATTAAGGAGTTGAGATTAGTGGATGCCTTAGCACAGAGGTATGTGGATGAGGTGGTGTGGCTGCATGATATTCTAATATCCATTATCTCTGATCGAAATGTGCATTTTAACTCACGAGTATGGAGGGGATTGGAACATGATTTTGGAACTCAGTTATGCCTTATCACTGCTTACCACCCTTGGAAAGATGGGGAAACAGATAGGACCATAAACAAGTTGGAGGACATGTTTCAGGCATGTGTTTTAAAATTTGGAAGATCGTGGGCACAACACCTGGCCTTGGTAGAGTTCTCTTACAATAAAATATATCACTCTTCCATTGGAATTTCTCCATTAGAATCATTATATGGAAGGATATGTCGTTTACCCTTGTGCTAGATGGATGTTAGGGAGGAATTTCTTCATGGTCTGAACGTGGTGTAGTGTACGATAGAGAAGTTGCATCTAGTCTGTGAGATGATAAAGGTAACACAAGACCGACAGAAGTCATAAGCTGATTGGAGTAGAATCCCCTTGGATTTTATGGTTTGGGACCATTTATTCATTAATAAATCCCCTCAATGTGGTCAATGGAGGTTCAATATAAGGGTAAAACTTTCTCATAGGTTCATCGGACCTTTCAAGGTGTTGGGGTGAGTTGGAGAGGTAGAATTCCTGTTGGAATTTCCACCATATTTGAGGAGGATCCATGATGTCTTTCATGTCTCCCGGATTCATCGGTATCTTGATGATGACTCCCATGTCATTGACTAGGGAGAGTTGTAAATCGAGGATGATGCAACATTAATGGAGTATACTTTGGAGATCTAAATAATCGAAGTAAGGTACTCTGTGGATGGACAATTCCTTTGGTTTGTGTGTTGTGGATTCTTGGTGGCCTTAAGGTGAGTACATGGGAGTTAGAGATACAAATACGTGCCAAGTACCCAGAGTTCATTTGAGCATTTCTTGTGTGTTGTTATTTGAGATGTAGTGATTGAACCTTGTTTTTTATAAGACGGGATTCTTCCTTATTATATAGTGTGTGATGAATATCTAACATGTGAAAAGGGGGAGACCTAATTCCTAATCGAGATGCAATTATTGAGATGTGATTAAACCCTTGCAGGCGAGTCAGTGCCACTCTAAGTGGATAATATCATGACATGGAGGAAAGAATTACCTAATTCATGTGTCTTTATAGTTGGTTCTTGTGTGGGGTGTCTTGTGGATTTTTTTGGTTAGTGTATGTGGGAGGAGGTGTTCTTGTATGTTGAGTATTCACTCCAACTTTCGAACAACGCAAGGTGGTTTATCCATGAGAGGTATCTAATGGGGTGATTATTCAGACCACACTTTCTTCTGTGTTTGGTTTTAAATTATCAAGAGAGATAAGAGTTTGAGAGGTATCTGATGTAATGGCTTAGACCATTTTGGTCCATTACATTGTCAAAATATAGTGTTTGGTGTGTTTTGGGAGTCAATTATATCTCATTTCGAGTGTTTCCAAAAATTATAGATTTTACATCAGAAGGACGTGTTGGTGACTCAGCTTCGGAAGGACATGGTGTCAATAGGTCGATGTGTCGGTAGGTCAAGGTGTTGGTAGTTCGAGGTTTCAATAGTATGTGGAGTCAGTAGGTTGAGGTGTTGATAGGTCATGAAATGGTAGGTCGGGCGTCGGTAGGATGGGCATCGATGAGTATCATTAATGAGTGGTGTCAGTGAGTGGTGTTGGAGAGTGGCATCGGTGAATGGCGTCGGGGACTCACTATCAGTGGGTCACGTCAGTTAATTGTGTTACTGAGTCACGTAGGTGACTCATGTCGATGGGTCAGGCATCAGTGAATCACTGCCAGTGACTCATGTTGGTGATTCACCCATCGGTGAGTCATTTCCAATTTTCCTAGTTTTTTCGGTTTTTCCCCACCTATATTATATTTGACATAAATAATGTTTAAAGCCTTATTTGTGCGTTTCTAAAGGGGTATCCAAGGATATTAATTATATATTTATTAGAAAAACAATTCAAGCTCTTTGAAATGGTCATGCCCCATGGTCTTGACCACAATTTGACTTTAATGGCCCTTGAATCCATTTCCCTTTTGTTGATATAGGATTTGGATTTTCTAAATCCAAGATCCTATCTTCCTTTGAACCCACCCGTTTTATCTTGGCATAATGAGAGCCTTTCCTCCCTGAGGAGACATGCACCTGTGCTGTAGTAGTCTATTTCATTTTCTCCAAGAGTCTTTCATGCTACTTGCGTGACCCCCAGTATTGATGCAAGGAAGAATCATTATTTCCCTCTTGTTCAATGTAGGGATTCCTTCATCTCTCTTTAAATTGTGTATCATGTGGGGTGGGTATACTGATGTATGCTTTGGAAAATAGTTGGATCCTTTTAAAAAAAGTAATAAACAAGGGGAAGGTAGATGAAAATGATGTTTTTGTAGTTTTATCTGTTATATTTGATCCATTTAAAGAGCACTGTCGTGGGCGCCCAGAAAATGATTAGTGTGAATTTGGGGTACTTAGGTGCAGATGAGTGGGTGACCAGGGTTGTCTCTCGAAAGAAGAAGTGAATTAAAACAAATTTATAGAGGTATTTGATAAATAAAATAAAATAGAATGAAAACACAACTTGAAAGTATGGTGGTTGGTTATTGTTTATAAATCTATATGAATTTTTCTGGAAGAAGATTGTATTTTTTTTTGTTTTTAGTTTTGAAATGAGTTTCGATTAAAATGACACAACAAGAAGATGTTTTTTAGAAAATATTTAAAAGACATAATCTATCTAACTATACCTATTCATTTACTTATTAATCATTATCATTTAAATTGACATCCAATTAATTATGATCCCATAATTTGTTAACCCTCAAACCTTGCGGGAGTTAACATATCCACAAAGATAAAATGAATTAAACCCTAGTCTACATTCAGAAAATGAAATCATAGAACCTTGCTTTTATTAATGTTATAAGTCTAGATTATGGTCAGTGGTTAATTAGGGCACAAATCTACTCTGAAAATGAGGATTAATTGAGTTTATGGATGATATTTGAACTCTAGATATTTATCCCGTGTGACTTGGTTTCCCATATTAATTTTGCGCTCTCATAATTTAAACAAAATCTCGACCTCACGTGTTTTTGTGTAAATTATTCAATTGATTACATAATTTCATTTAAATTTAAAAAAATTAATAGAATATATTGTTATAATTATAGTATCTCATTTATTAATAATAAATGAATGAAGGAGGTGGGAATAAGATCGATTACATAAAAAACTACTCTTCCATGAGAGGTGTAGTCATTGTAGAAACGTTTTTCATTTGCAACGGTTTAGAAAGGGTATAACCCATTATTGTTTCCACTAATTTTTTACAACCAAAATAGAAATATTATGAAATGAATAAAATTAAAAATAATAGAATAACTGGAAGACAAACTAAGAGTTTATTGAATGAAGAAAATCATTACAACAAAAAGATGAAGGAGAAGAGGAAGGCTTGATGAGGGGATTCTTGCTTCAACCGCTACCCCTATTACAATGGTTGGTAAATTGGATTTAAACCTGATATATTCTTCTATAAACTTCCCAATTCAAGTCCCAACACCAAAAAATTAGAAAAACACCAATTTATATATTGGTGTGAAGGCTAGGTTCAAATTGGTTAAAACTGTGAATGGGGAATCTCAGCCAAATATTTTATGCCAACATTAACTGCCCATTTTGCCACAAAAACATGTGGATAATCTCTCATTACAGAAGGTTGATCCACGTGAAAATGACTCATGTATATCCTCTCAAAATATGGGCTAGATCCAATCATGGATGAAGAAGTTATGTCCCAAATACAGAACCCATGTCTATTCTACCGAGTCCAGCCCACCATTGAATTAATGGACCATTTACTCCATCAAAATGAACTATTTAGCACCAGTGTCCTGAATAAAAGTTGTAAAACATTATGTTAGGAACACTGTTAAAAAATATTAATTTCAAATAATAAATATTGAAATATTTAGCTTCAGAATACTACAGTGAATTTTAAAAGCGTAAAACTGGGATTTTCATCAAATTTTCAAATGAATGATCTAATCTCAAATATTTCATAAATGAATATATGTATCACAATGTGAGGAAATTATATCATTTATTATCAATAAAATATTCAAAGAAATAGTTTTTTATCAACTCCCCCACACTTGGCACTTGGACTCCTAGACAAGTAATCATCAAAAGAAAATAAAAGAAAATTTAAAACTCATGTCAATGAGATCCACCGATTTCATACCAAGAAAAAAAAAGATATCATTCCTCATCTACAAAATATTATTTCAAGTTATTCAGTTGAGATAATTCAATATATTTCCTCTTAGTTTATCCTCCCATGCACCCAAAACAATTACCTAACATTCATTTTCACTCATCACATAAATGTCAAATTTTTAGTAATGACTTTCTCATCCAAACTCATACAGGGGTCACCATAGGCTTGATAAATTCCTCAATCTCCACCCGATGTGTGTCAAGAACATATGTTTATCATGAGGAATTTTTAGGGTTGTTCTATGGCTTCCAGTTGGTAGGATTTAGATGTTGAAAAATTCGAAGGCCGAATGAGGAGGGATTGGCATTTTTTAAGTGAAAAACATTATTTTAGTTTTCACTCAAGTATGGTCTCCTCCTCAGTCACCACAGCAGAAAGTCATCTCCAGCAAAATGAAAAATCAATGAAATTTTTCACCCATCATTATTTCAGCAGAAAAATTTCCAATAATCTCAAACAATATTTTTATTGAAAGCTGTTAAAAAGGCTCAACATTCTTCCTCCATTAGAAACTGTAGAATGGCACAACATCACTAATCATGAAAGCTCTAGAAATGTCACAGATTTCAACAAGAATGTTTTTTTTCAAAGAAATATCATCACTTCATCATTTTATGTTCATTTCAATGTATCACCAATTGAGGTATCACAACACAAAGAAACCTTCCCCCGCACTTAAGTTTAACTAGATTATGCAATTTCACTTCAAGAGCCGGTTGGATAGGGAAAATTGGATTGTAATGTGGCTAACCAAATAGGTTGTTCATGGATTCTAAGTGTTACAAGGATTAACTGTATATATTTGGATAGAATAAAAAGTATTATCTTGAAAAAGGAGCATTAAAACAAAATAAATTCCTCAATCATTTAAAAACAAATGTATCTCAAACCCTCATGTTTTGACAGGATTAAATCAAATTCTGGTCAAATCATGCATAGATCGGTTCTCTCAAGAAGTGAGGTTAATGAAAATAATATGACAAAAAATGGTTCAGAAGCCTCGTAGGAAAGTAATTTCAATGATAAAGATAGTGAGATGTGTCATGGGATTCAAAAATCAGAGTAATTGTCATTAAATTCCCAAAAAATTGAACATGAATCAAATTCATTTTCAGTAATCATTTATGCTCAGTTTCATGAAATAATTTTTTTTAATCATTGACAAATGTTTCAAAAATGGAAATTATAATAATTTCATCTCAATTTTTTTTAAAATAAACACACAAAAAATTATAAAGAAACAAACAATATTTTTGAAAACACACATTTTTTTAAACAAACAACAAATGAATATCCTAAATGATAATGGTTCCCTACACCACACTTAAAATATTTCATTTTACTCAATGTGAACCCATGAGATGATAAGTTCACATGAAATTCATAATTTTATTTATGACAAGTAATATAAAAGTGAAAGGGTTAGGAACAACCTGATATTCTCAAGTGATGATGGGGTCATGCAGTTCGATGAAATCAACTACATTGGTATGAAGTCCCTCGATGCATTTATTCAATCGTTTCCCATTGACAATAAAGATCCTTCCAGTACCCTCTTATGTGATCTCCACTGCACCATAAGGAAAAACATTAGACACAACATTAAGGACCTAATGATCCGAAATGCAACTTACTACGCATCACCTTCAGTCATGAACTATAGAGTAGGACTTTATCTCTAACAAGAAACTCCCTTTTCTAGATCATTTCATCATGAACAGCTTTTTATCATTCCTTGTAGAGCCTTGAGTTCTCATATGATGATAATATAATCACCTCAAGCTCTTGAATTTCCAACTTCCTTTGAATTCCATCTCAGGCCAAATCCATGTTGCATTTCTTTATTTCCCAATCCGATTGATGGTCGACTTCCACTGGAAGATGACATGCATTCCCAAAAACAATTTGAAATGTGGACATACCAATGGGTGTATTGTATGATGTCCTATAATCCCACAATGCATCATCCAGGTGCGTGCTCCAATCCTTCCTATTTGGCTGCACAGTTTTCTACAAGATTTGTTACAACTCACGATTTGAAACCTCATCCTGGCCATTTATTTGGGGTTGGTATGGTGTTGATGTTTTTATGTGTCACCCCATACTTTCGAAGGAGGGAAGAAAAATTACTATTGAAATAGTGTGCCCCTTGGTCACTGATGATGGCCTTTGGTACTCCAAACCTGTAGAAAATTTGATCCTTGAAAAAATACACTACAACATGAGAACCTTCAGTTCTGCTGGCCTTGTCCTCCACCCATTTACTCACATAATTGACAGCAACAAGGATATAAAAAACCAAATGAACTAGAAAAATGGACCATACAATCAATTCCCCAAACATCAAAAATATCACAGAATAAAACGGGTTGTTGGGGCATCTTGTGTCTCCTGGAAATGTTTCCAATGTGTTGGAAACAAGAGCATGACTGACAAAACACATGGGAATCATGTAATAAGCTAGGCTAATATAATCCAGAATTTAAGACTTTTATAGTAGTACGTTGGGGTCCAAAGTGTCTACCACAAGAAAGTGTACAATATAAATGCAAAACAAACTCAAACTCTTGATTGCGAACACACCTCCAAACGACTTGGTCACTACACATGTGCCAGAGGTAAGGATCATCCCACACATAAAATCTATACTCACTTTTTAATTATTAGACTTGATTCTTCTTCAAATTTACTGGGATTTCAGAGGGAACAATGTAATTAAATAAATCATCATACCAAGGATGTGTACCAGATATGGTATAGAGATTATCATCAGGAAAAGTATTCTGAAGTGGTACCTGGTCCAAGGTGTCACCCTCTGGTGTGTAAGTAAGCATACTCATATGGTCTACCACCAAATTTGCCAACCCCTTCTTGTCCTTTATCTTGATGTCAAACTCTTGATGAAGGAGCATCCAATGGATATGTCATGGCTTTTCATCGGGATGCTTTAGGAGGTACCTCAAAGATGCATGGTCAGAAAAAAAACTACATTAGATCCCATTTAATATGAACGAAATTTATCTAAAGAAAATATAACAGCAAGAAACTCTATTTCTGTTGTGGTGTAGTTTGATTGGGAAGAATCCAATATCCTCGATGCATACGAAATCACATGTGAACTTCCCTCCACCTTCTGAGATAAGACAGCTCCAACCGCGAAGTTAGATGCATCACAAATAAGCTCAAATGGAAGGTCCCACCGCGGGGGATGTATTATTGGTGGAGTGTTCAGACACTTCTTTAGCTCATCAAATGATACCCTGTATGAATCATCAAAATTGAAGTCAATATCATTTTTAGGAAATTGAGATAAGGGTAGAGAGATCTTACTAATATCTCAGATGAAGCATTGATAAAATCCATCATGTCTAAGGAATAATCAAACATCACCCACATAGGTAAGATATGACAGGGATGAAATAATGTCTAACTTAGATTTATCAACATCAATGCCATGTTTTGAGACTATATAACCTATGAAAATACATTTTTCAACCATGAAATGCAATTTTTCAAAATTCAAGACCAGATTTATTTTAATACAACGATGAAACACATCACCAAAACTCAAGAGATATTCATCAAATGAGGATCCATAAACAGTAAAATAATCCATGAATACCTCCATGCAGGTCTCAATGAAATCTGATAAAATACTCACCATGTGTCTCTGGAAGGTACCTGGGGCGTTGGAAAGTCCAAATGGCATCCTTCGGTAAGCAATGGTACAGAATGGGCAGGTGAATGTCGTCTTCTCCTAGTCCTCTTTACAATGGGAACTTGAAAATAACCATAGAAACCATCCAAGAAGCAATAATGTGTCCTTCATGCAAGTCTCTCAAGCATCTATTCAATTAATGGAAGTAGGAAATGGTCCTTACGAGTTGATTGATTTAGTTTCCTATAATCAATACACACTTGCCAACTATTTCGTACTCTCATAGGAACTAACTAATCATTTTCATTTTTTATAATGGTGAAACCAGTTTTCTTTGGTACAGCATGGATAGGTCTAACCCATTGTGAGGCAGAAATAGGGTAAAGGATACCTGCCTCAAGTAATTTTTCAACTTCTTTCATAACAACTTTCAAAAGTTTTTGATTAAGTCTCCATTTTAGCTGCCAAATCGGTTTAGCCCCATCCTCCAAGAGAATCCTATAAATGAAAATGGAGGGTCTATGACCTGATATATCAGCCAATGTCCAACCAATTTCCCTAATGTTATCTCTCAAAAGATTCAAATATTTTTCTTAATGTTCAAAAGATTTATTGTTATCAATGATAACAATTAATCTATCACCACTCTGAAAGTATGCTTATTTAATATTTGGGGGAAATGGATTGAGTTCCAATGTAGGGGGTGATGTATGGAAAGATAAATTGATGCAATAGACATATCTGTACAATGAACATCATTATTATAATGAAAATCATTAAAATAAGAAAATAATGCATCAAATCCATCAGCATACTCAACATCCATGTCATAATCAGAGTTTATATGATCAGAATTTGAATCCACATCAAAATCAAATCCAAGAGAGGTCTGTACATCAAAAACAGGTGTGGAAGTACTCTTAGACATCAAAATAGAACTGATACTCATAATTTCCCTAAGCATAGGACAATCAAAATCCATAGTTTTTTTACATGGTGGTTAAAAATGGGAGATAACAAAAGTAGAATGGTCCTCAGAGGGGCACTTCATGGAGTCCATACCATTAAAAATTACAACTTCATATCCAAAATCCATGGAAAGTGTACCCTCATGAACATTTATGATAGTTTTGGCATTTTTTAGGAAGGGTCTAGCTAAGATAATGGGAGCACGAGAACTTACATGATCATCCTCCATTTTGAGCACATAGAAGTCTGCTGGAAAGATTATGTCTCTTACCTAGACAAGTAAATCCTCAAGGACTCCTGTTGGATATGCCATATCTCTATTTTCCAATTGTACCACTACTCTTGACACCTTCAACTCACCAACCTGTAAAGAATAGAATACAGAGTGAGGCATCACATTTATTGAAACTCCTAAATCACAAAGATAATCAGAGAAGTGAAACTCCCCTATGGTACATGGGATGGTGAATGTCCCGGGATCCTTGCACTTTGTTGTCATTTCTAGAGTTGGTGTAATGAGTGCTGAGACATTACTTCCAAGGTTGATCCTCTCATTTCCGTTGATCCCTCTTCGATTGGTGCAGTTTTCTTTTAAAAATTTGTCATTCCGTGGTATTTTTTTAATGGCTTCATGTAGAGGGATATTAATCTCAACACCCTTGAATGTGTCCAAAACCTCTTTTTTGCATCGCCTCTTCAGCCATGTTCTTGGGTTGGAAAACCCTATTTGTAAATGGAAGAGGTTTAGGTGGAACATAATCAATCATTTTCTTACCTTTATCTTTCTCCTTGGGTTGCTCATCAGTTGGTATGGAATGGGGCTTCTCCGGAGTTGCGGTGAATCCCAGTGGAATGATAGGTTGAGAAGCATCAGTTGTTTGCTTCCCGCATCTCAATGTAATTGAACTAACATTCCCCTATGGATTGGGAGTAGGTTGGGAAGGACGATTTCCAGAATTCATACTTACCAGTTCATGGAGGGAAGCGGCAATCTGGCTCATTTGAGTCTTTAAATCCCACAACTTTAATCCTTGACTCTTCAGCTCATTTTATTGATTAAGAACAATTTGTTTCAAAAGATCACCAGTGTTGTTGTCTACCTTATGTTGTAGATTTCCTTTTTGCTGACTTGTTGATTTTGGAGCTTCAAATATCCTTTGGGGTTGTTTGAAACCCTATTGATAAGGTGGAGGGTGCTAGAAGTTTGGTTGAAAAGGGGGAATTTTTTGTTTCCCAGAGCTATACCTCAAGTTTGATTAATCAATCCACCTTTGTTTGAATGTTGGTGAAAAGGATTTATACTTGTTTTGGGGATGTGTTTGTTGTTGTTGCTGATATGGTCTCCCAGGGAATACTACTGCACAATCTGTTATTTCTTGTAGTTGGGGGAACAGTCAGTTGGGTGGCTTGTCTCAGTGAAAATGCCACAAGGCCTTGAAAGAGTGGGTTGGGATGTATTTTGAGCCGAAGCAATCTGCCTCACCATAGTGATCAATTCATCCAACTTGGTATCAATCAAATGACTTTTTAGAGAAGAAGGACTTAACTGATATATTCCCTTAACATGTGGTGTACCTCTATCTCCAAATTGTTGGAAGTTGTGGGCCATATTGTCGATCAATACATGTGTGGATACTGGTTTCTTGTCCACCAATGCCCCTCCTAATGCAGAATCCAACATGCTCCTCTCTATAGGTGTGAGTCCTTCATAGAAGTAATGAATGAGGAGTTTCTCATTGATTTGGTGATGTGGAAAACTTGCACACAACTTCTTGAGTCCCTCCAAGTAATCATACATTGACTCCCCTTGCTCTTTCTTGATCAATGAGATCATCTTATGAATGGAAGTGGTCCTCAATGCTTGAAAAAATCTCTAAAAGAAAAGACGTTTCAAATCGTTCCAACTTGTTACATCTTCAGGTTGTAAATAGTACATTCAATCCTTTGCAGCTTCATCAAGTGAACATTGGAATGATCTAAATTTGATTTGATCTTATGAGACATTTCTATGTTTTAGGGTTGATTAATCCACATTAAATTCTATCAAATATTTGTTGGGATCCTCAATAGAGAGGCCATGAAACTTTGGAAGTAAGTGAATTAACCCGGATTTTAGTTCAAAGTCCGATTCGAGATTTGGGTATGCAATAAAATTCGGTTGATAATTAATATTATGTACATCCAATTATTGAATGGTTCTATATACTCATTGTTATTATTTCCAGCCATTGGTTTTTCATTTATGTTTGAATTTGAATTTCTTCCAATTTCAATGTTTCTAGTAAAGAGGAATTCACCAACTGGTTGAACATTGAAACTTCCCATAGACCAAGACTACCTGATTCGAGCTCAAAGACTACGTTCAATCTCAGGTTCAAGATCTAATAGATCCTTGATATTAGTTTCTGTCATAAAAAATTAAAATAGGAAAAGTGGATCATAATAAAAATGAGAAGTTTGAGTTGATGATCCAAAAAGAAAAGAAGAGGATGAAAAAAATGGAAACCTGAGAAAGGGGAAATATGAAAGAGAGAGGTTAAAAAATGATAAAATGAAAAATAAAATAAATACCTCTAAATGGTGCAATAAATTACTTGCCTCCCTAGAGATGGTTCCAATATGAAAGAGCACTATCGTGGGCGCCCTCAAATGATTAGTGTGATTTTGTGGTACTTAGGTGCAGCTGAGTGGCTGACCAAGTCATCTCTCAAAGGAGGAAGTGAATTAAAAAACTTTTTATAGATATTATAAATATAGAATAAAATAGAATGAAAACAATATTTGAAATGATGGGGGTTGGTTATAGTTTATAAATCTATAAAAAAATTCTGGAAGAAGATTGTATTTTTTTTTTGTTTTTAGTTTTAAAATGAGTTTCAATTAATATGACACAACAGAAAGATGTTTTTTAGACAATATTTAAAAGAATAAATCAATCTATCTCTAAATATTCATTTAATTATTAATAAATTTCATTTAAATTAACATTCAATTAATTATGATCCCCTAATTTGTTAAACCTTTAACCCTACGGGAGTTGACATAACCACAAAGATGAAAAGAATTATAACCAAGGATAGTTTGGGAACATGCAATCGTAGCACCCTCGTTTGATTAATGTTCTAAGTCTATATTATGTTCAGTGGTTAATTAGGTAACAAATACACTCTGGAAATGAGGATTAATTGAGTTTTGGGATGATATTTTAACTCTATGAATTTATCATGTGTTACATGGTTTCATAGATTAAGTTTTCACTCTGATAATTTACACAAAATCTCAACCTCGCTTGTTTTTGTGTAAATTGTTCAACTTATTACTTAATTTCATTCAAATTAAAACTCAATTAATAGACCATATTATTAGAATTATTGTATCTCACTGATTCAAAATCAATGAAAGAAGGAGGTGATAATTAGATTGATTACATAAAAAAACTACTCTTCCATGAGTGGTGTAGTTATCATAGAAACGTTTTGCATTTGCAACAGTTTAGAAAGGTTATAACCCAATCTCATTTTCACTCGTTATTTCCAACCCAAATAAGAAGATTAAAAGAATAATAAAATTTAAAATAATAGAATAAATTGAATACAAACTAATAGTTTACTCAATGAATAAAAACATTACAACATGAAGAAGAAGAAGGAGAAGAGGAAGGCTTGATGAGGAGATCCTTGGTCTAAGAGAAACCCTTCTTAAAATGGTGGGATAATTGGAGTGAAACATCTTCTTTTCTACTTTCAACATCCCAATGCATTTCCCAACCCCACCAAATTAGAAATACACCAATTCATAGAGTGGTGGGGTGGTATATTCAAAGTGGTTTCAAGTGTGAATGGGGAATCTCTGCAAAATATTTTATTTCAATTTGAACCTCCCATTTGAACACCAAAACAATTGAATAAGATGTCCATTTAGAAGGATTATCCACGCTAAATTTTTTCATGTGGCTTCTCTCAAAATTTGGTCTGATCTATTTAGGATGAAGAAGTTTTGGCCAACATACAGAACCCATGTCCACTCTACCGATTCCAGAACACCATTGGATTAATGGACCATTTCCCCATCCAAATGCACTATTTAACTCTAGTGTCATGAATAAAAGTTGTATAAAATTAAGTTAGGAACACGTTCAAAAAATATTAAGTTTAAATATTAAATAATAAAATATTTATCGTAAAAATACTACTATGAATTTTAAAAGGGTAAAATTAGAATTTTCATCAAATTTTAAAATAAATGATCTAATACCAAATATTTAGTAAATTAATATATTTAGCACAATGTGTGAAATTATGTCATTTCTTATCAATAAAATATTTAACAAAATAGTGTTTTATCAACTCCCCCACACTTGGCACTTGGACTCCTGGACAAGTAAACATCAAAAGCAAATCAAAGCAAATTTAAAACACATATCAATGAGATCCACCAATTTCAAACCAAAAAAAAGATATCATGCCTCATTTATAAAATATTATTTCAAGTACTTAATATAAGATCATTGAATATATATCCTCTTAATTTATCCTCCAATGAACAGAAAACACTTACCTAACATTCATTTTTCACTCATGACATAAATGTCAATTTTGTAGCAATGTCTTTCTCATCCAAAATCATAACAGGGTCACCATAGGCTTGATAAATTCCTAAATCTCCACCCAATGTGAGTCAAAGACATATTTTTATCATGAGTAATTTTTAGGGTTGTTCTGTGGCTTTCGGTTGGTAGGATTTAGATGTTGAAAAATTCTAAGGCCGAATGAGGAGGGAATGGATCTTTTTGAAGTGAAATAACATTATTCTATTTTTCAATCAAGTATGGTCTCCTCCTCACTCACCACATTAGAAATTCATCTCCATAAGTATGCAAAATCAATGAAATTTATCAACTTTAATTATTTCAGTAGCTAAAATTCCAATCTTCTCAAAAAATATTTTTCTTGAATGCTCCTGAAAAGGCAAAACTTTTTTCCTCCCTTAGAAGCTCCGGAAATGCACAACTTCAATAATCATTAAATCTCTAGAAAAGGCACAACTTTCATCAGGATGTTTTTTTAAAGAAAGATCATCTCTTAATCATTTTATGTTCCTCTCAATGTGTCACCAATTGAGGTATCACAACACAAATACACCTTCCCCCACACTTAAGTTTAACAAGATTATTCAATTTCACTTCAAGAGCAGGTTGGATAGGGAAAATTAGCTTGTAATGTGGAATACCTAATAGGATATTAATGGGTTCTATGGGTTAAAAGGATTAAATGTACAAGGTAGGACAGAATAAAAAGGATTAACTTGAAAAGGGAGATTTAAAACCAAAGAAATTCCTCAATCATTTAAAAACACATGTATCTCAAACCCTCATGTTTTGACAGGAATAAATCAAATTCTGGTTAATTCAAGCATAGTTTGGTTCTCTCAAGAAGTGAGGTGAAGGAAAATAATAAGAAAAAAAATGGTTCATAAGCCTCACAAGAATGTAATTACAAAGTTAAAGACAGTGAGATGTGGCATGGGATTCCAAAATTAGAGTACTTGTCATGAAATTCCCAAAGAATTGAACTTAAAACAAATTCCTTTTCACCATTCATTTCTGCTTAGTTTCATGGAATAAATTGGATTACTCATTGACACAAGATTTAAAAATGGAAATGATAATCATTTCAGCTCAATTTTTTTTGAAGAAAACAAACAAAAAATGATAATGAAACATACAAATTTTATGAAAACACACAATTTTTTTAAACAAACAATAAATGAAAATCCTAAACACTAATGGTTCCCTCCCCCAAACTTAAAATATTGCATTGTCATCAATGTGAACCCATGAGATGATATGTCCACATAAAATGCATAATATTATTTAGGACAAGTAATATAAAATTGAAATGGTTAGGAACAACCTGATATTCTCAAGTGATGATGGGGTCATGTAGTTTGATGAAATCAACTACATTAGTAGAAAGTCCCTCAATGTATTTCTTCAAAAATTGCCCATTAATTGTAAAGCTCCATCCAGTGCCCTCTTGTGTGATCTACACTACACCATAAAGTAAAACATTAGACACAACATAAGGACCTATACATCTGGAATGCAACTTACCTGGCATCAACTTTAGTCATGAACTATAGAGTATGACTTTCTATCAAATAAGAAACTCCCTTTTCTTGATCATTTTATCATGAACTGCTATTGATCATTCTTTGTAGAGACATGAGTTATCATATGGTGACATACGAATCTCCTCAAGTTCTTGAATTTTAATCTTCCTTTGAATTCCAGCTTGGGACAAATCCATGTTTCATTTCTTTATAGCCCAATATGCCCGATGCTCGACTTCCACTGGGAGATGACATGATTTACCAAAAACAATCATAAATGGGGACATACAAATGGGGTTCTTGTATAGTGTCTGATAATCCCACAATGAATCATCCAGGCGCCTGATCCAATCCTTCCTATTTGGCTGCACGGTTTTATCCAAGATTTGTTTCAACTCACGATTTGAAACCTCAGCCCGGTCATTTGTTTGAGGGGTGGTATACTGTTGATGTTTTGTGTGTCACCCCATACTTTAGAAGGAGGGAAGAATAATTCCTATTGAAAAAGTGTTTTCCTTGGTCACTGATGATGGCCTTTCATACTCCAAACCTGCAGAAAATTTGAGCCATGACAAAATCCACTACAACATGAGAATCGTCAGTCCTGGTGGCCTTGGCCTCCACCCATTTACTCACATAATCGACAGCAACAAGGATATAAATGAAACCAAATGAACTAAAAAAAGAGACCATAAAATCAATTCCCCAAACATAAAAAATCTCACAGAATAAAATGCGTTGTTGGGGCATCTTGTGTCTCCTTGAAATGTTTCTAGTGTGTTCGAAACGAGAGCATGACTTAAAAAACATATGGTAATCATGGAATAAGCTAGGCGATTATAATCCAGAGTCTAAAAATTTTCTAGTAGTATGTTGGGGTCAAAAGTGTCCACCACAATCAAATTTATGACAAAAATACAAAACAGACTCAAAATCATGATCAGGAACACACCTCCTAATGACTTGGTCACTACACATGCGCCAGAAGTAAGGATCATCCCATACATAAACCTAGAATCACTTTTTATTTTTTGGACCTGATGATTCTTCAAATTTACTAGGATTTCATAGGCAACAATGTAATTAACTAAATCAGCATACCAAGGATGTGTACCTAAGATGGTATAGAGATGCTCATCGGGGAAAGTGTCCCGAAGTGGGACCGGGTCTATGGTGTCACCCTCTAGTGTGTAATAAAGCCTACTCATGTGGTATGCCACCAAATTACTTGACCCCTTATTGTCCTTTATTTCAATGTCAATCCCTTGAAGAAGGAGAAGCCAATGGATTAGTCGTGGATCTGCATCTGGCTTCTTTATAAGGTACCTCAAAGCTGCATGGTCAAAAAAAACAACTACTTTAGATCCTAATAAATATAAATGAAATTTATCTAAAGAAAATATAACAGAAATGAAATAATTTTCTATTGTTTTATAGTTTTATTGGGAAGAATCCAACATCCTCAATGCATACTAAATCACATGTTAACGTCCCTACACCCTCTGAGATAAGACAGCTCCAACTCTGATGTTGGACGCATCACACATAAGCTCAAATAGAAGGTCCCGTCATGGGGGTTGTATGATCGGTGGAGTGGCCAGACACTTCTTTAGCTAATCAAATGATACCCTGAATTAATCATCAAAATTGATTTCAATATCATTTTGAAGCAATCGAGATAAGGGTAGAGAAATCTTACTAAAATATCTGATGAATCATCGATAAAATCTAGCATGTCCAAGGAACGATTAAAATCACACACACATGCAGGATATGGCATGGATGAAATAATGTCTACCTTATATTTATCAACTTCAATTCCATGTTGTGAGACAATATGACCGAAGACAATTCCCTTATCGACCATGAAATGTAATTTTTCAAAATTCAAGACCAGAGTTTTCTCAATACAATGATGCAACACATCACCCAAACTAGAGAGACATTCATCAAATGTGGATCCATAAACTGTAAAGTCATCCATAAATACCTCCATGTAGGTCTCAATGAAATATGAGAGAATACTTACTATGCATATCGGGAAGGTACCTAAGGCATTGCAAAGTCCAAATGGCATCCTTCGGTAAGAAAAGGTACCAAATGGGTAGGTGAATTTCATCTTCTACAAGTCCTCTACTGCAACGGGATCCTGAAAAATAGCTAGATAAACCATCCAAGAAGCAATAATGTTTCCTACCTAGAAGTCTCTCATGAATGTAGTCAATTAATAGAAGTGGGAAATGGTCCTTAAGAGTGGATTTATTTAGTTTCCTATAATCAATACACAATTCCCAACAGTTTTGTACTCTCAAAGGAACTAACTCATCATTTTCATTTTTTATAATAGTGAAACTAGTTTTCTTTGGTACAACCTAGACAGGGCTAACCCATTGTGAGTTAGAAATAGGGTAAATGATACCTTCCTCAGGTAATTTTTCAACTTCTTTCGTAAGAACATCCAAAAGTGTTGGATTAAGTCTCCTTTGTAGCTGCCTAATCGGTTTATCCCCATCCTCCAATAGAATCCTATGCATGAAAATGGAGGGGAAAATACCTAATATGTCTGCCAATTTCCATCCATTTTCCCTAATGTTATCTCTAAAAATATTCAAAAAAATTTCTTCATGTTCAAAAGAGATATTGTTAGCAATGATAACATGTAATCTATCACCACTCAGCAGGTATGCATATTTAAGATTTGGGGTAATGGCTTGAGTTCCAATGTAGGGGTGATGAATGGATGGAGAAAATGATTCAATAGAAATATCTGCATAATGAACATCAGTATCAGAATAAAAATCATCAAAATTATAATATAATGCATCAAATCCATCAGCATACTCAACATCGATGTCATAATCAGAGTTTATATGATCAGAATTTGAATCCACATTAAAATCAAATACAAGAGAGGTTTTTCCATAAAAAACAGGTGTGGAAGTACTCATAGACATCAAAAAAGAACCAATAATCATAATCTCCATAAGCATAGTCAAATCAAAATAAATGGAGTTTTTATTTGGTGCTTCAAAATGGGAGATAACAAAAGAAGAATGGTCCTCAGAGGGGTACTTCATGGATTCCATAACATTAAAAATTACAACTTCACCTCCAAAATCCATGGAAAGTGTACCCTCGTGAACATTTTTGATATTTTTTGTAGTTTGGAGGAAGGTTCTACCTATGATAATTGGAGCATAAGAACTTACATGATCATCCTCCATTTTGAGCACATAGGAGTCTGCTAGAGAGATCACGTCTCTTACCCAAACAAGTACATCCTCAAGGACTCCCACTGGATATGCCATAGCTCTATTTTCTAATTGCAGCACTACACTTTTCAGCTTCAAATCACCAACCTATAAAGAACAGAATACAGAGTGAGGCATTACATTTATTGAAGCTCCTAAATCACAAAGAGAATCAGAGAAGTGCAACTCCCCTATGGTACATGGGATTGTGAATGTCCCAGGATCCTTTCACTTTGTTGGCATTCCTAGAGTTGGTGTAATGAGTGCTTATACATTCCTTCCAAGATTGATCATCTAATTTCCTTTGATCCCTCTTCGATTGGTGCTGAGTTCTTTTAAAAATTTGGCATACCTTGGGATTTTTTTGATGGATTCAAGTAGAGGGATGTTGATCTCAACACGCTTGAATGTGTCCAAAACCTCTTTTTGCATCGCCTATTCAGACATATTATTGGTTTGAACAACCCTACATGGAAAGGGAAGAGGTTTAGGAGGAACATCATCAATATTTTTCTTACCTTTATATTTCTCTGTGGGTTGCTCATCAGTTGGTATGGAATGGGGCTTCTCCGGAGTTGAGGTGAATCCTAGAGGAATGATAGGTGGAGAAGTGTCAGTTGTTTGCTTCCCTCTTCTCAATGTAATGTCACTGAAATTCCCCATTGGATTGGGAGTAGGTTGGTAAAGAAGATTTCCTGAATTCTTACTTACCAGTTCATGGATGGCAGTGGCAATATGGCTCATTTGAGTCTTCAAATCCCTCAACTCCGAACATTGAATCTTCATCTCATTATGTTGGTTAAGAAATTTTTTTTTCAAAAGATCATCAGTGTTATAGTATACCACGTGTTTTAGATTCCCTTGATGCTGACTTGTTGATGTTTGACCTTCAAATATCCTTTGGGGTTGTCGGAAACCATGTTGGTATGGTGGAGGATACTACAGGTTTGGTGGAAAAGGGTCCTTTGTTGTTTCCCAAGGCCATACCTCATGTATGATTGATCATTCCAGCCTTGATTGAATGTTGGTGCAAAGGAGTCATACTTCTTTTGGGGATGTGGTTGTTTTTGTTGATGATATGGTCTCCCATGGAATATTTCTGCACAAACTTCTGTTTCTTGTAGTTTGGGGAACTAGTCAGTTGGGTGTCTTGTCTTAGTGTAAATGCCACAAGGCCTTAAAGGAGTGGGTTGGGATGTCACTTGATCCAAAGCAATCTGCCTCTCCATAGTGGTCAATTCTTTCAACTTGGTATCAATCAAATGACTTTCAAGAGAAGAAGGACTTACATAATGTACACCCCTGACATGTGGTGTACCTATATCACCAAATTGTTGGGAGTTTTGGGCCATCTTGTTGATCAACGCACATGTGGAAATCAGTGTTTTTTCAACCAATGCCCCTCCTGCTATGGCATCCACCATGATCCTATCCATAGGTGTGAGTCCTTCATAGAAGTATTGAATGAGGAGTTGCTCACTGATTTGGTGATGGGGAAAGCTTGCACACAACTCCTTGAATCGCTCCCAGTACTCATACATTGACTCCCTGTGTGATATCTTGATACCCAAGATCTCTTTAAGAATGGAAGTGGTTCTCGATACTGGAAAATATCTCTATAAGAAAAGATTTTTCAAAACGTTCCAACATATTACATCTTCAGGTTGTAAATAGTACATCCAATCCTTTGCAGCTCCATCATGTGAAATTGGGAATGCTCTTAATTTGATTTGATATTTAGAGACATTTATAGTTTTTAGGGTTAATCAATCCCCATTAAATTCTTTCAACTATTTTTTGGGATCCTCACCAGAGAGGCCATGAAACGTTTAAAGTAAGTGAATTAACCAATATTTTAGTTCAAATTATGATTCAAGATTTGTGTATGCAATACAAGTTGGTTGATAATTAATATCAAGTGCAACCAATTCTCAAATGGTTCTATTTAGATCATTGTTATTATTTCAAGCCATTGATTATTATTTTATGTTTGAATTTTAATTTCTTCTAATTTCAATGTTTCAAGAAGAGAGAAATTCACCAACTAGTTGAATATTGAAACATCTCATAGACGAAGACTACCTGATTCGAGCTCGAAGGCTATGTTCAATCTAAGGGTCAAGATCTAACATATCCTTGGGATTAGTTTGTGTCATAAATCAAAAAATGAAAATAGGATATGTGTACCATATGAAAAATTATAAGTTTGAGTTGATGGTCCAAAATAAAAAGAAGAGGATGAAAAAAATGAAATCTTAAGAAAGGTGAAAGATGAAAGAGAGAGGTGAAGAAAATAATAAAATGGAAAATAAAATAAATACCTCTAAATGGATGAATAAATTACTTGCCTCCCCATAAATGGCACCAATTTTAAAGACCACTATCATGGGCACCCTCAAATGATTAGTGTGATTTTGGGGTACTTAGGTGTAGCTGAGTGACTGACCAAGGTTGTCTCTCAAAGGAGGAAGTTGATTAAAACAACTTTTTACAGGTATTCTAAAAATAAAATAAAATAGAATGAAAAAAAATACATGAATGGATGGGGGTTGGTAATAGTTAATAAATCTATAAGAAGTTTGTTGGAAGAAGATTTTATTTTTTTGTTTTTAGTTTTGAAATGAGTTTTGATTAAAATGACAAAACAAATAGATGCTATTTAAACAATATTTAAAAGAAGTAATCGATCTAACTCTACCTATTAATTTACTTATTGACAATTATCATTTAAATTAACATCCAATTAATTATTATCCCTTAATTTTTTAACCCTCGAACCCTAAGGGAATGAACTTAACCACAAAGACGAAATGAATTAAACCCTATGCTAGTTTCGGAACATGTAATCGTAGCACCCTACCTTGATGAATGTTCTAAGTATAGATTATGGTCATTAGTTAATAAGGGCAAAAATCCCCCTCTATAAATGAGGATTAATTGTGTTTAGGTATGATATTTTAACTCTATAAATTTATCTTGTGTGACTTGGTGTCATAGATTAAGTTTGCGCTCTCATAAATTAAACAAAATCATGACCTCGCGTGTTTTTCGGTAAATTTTTCAATTGTTTCTTAATTTCATTTGAATTAAAACTCAATTAATAGAACATAGTATTAGAATTATAGTAGCTAATTGATTCAAAATAAATTAATGATGGAGGTGAGAATTATATCGATTACATAAAAAACTACTCTTCCATGAGCGGTGGATTCATCGTAGAAATGTTCTTCATTTGTAACGTTTTAGAAATGGTATAACCCTATATCATTTCCACTCGTGATTTCAACCCAAATATGAAGATTAATAGAAGAATAAAATTGAAAGTAATAGAATAAATGGAAGACAAACTAAGAGTTTATTGAAAGAAGAAAAGCATTACAACATGAAGAAGAAGAAGAAGGAGAAGTGGAAGGCTTGATGAGGGGATCCTTGATTCAAGAGCTACCCCTCTTACAATGGTTGGATAATTGGAGTGAAACCTCTTCTATTCTACATTAAACTTACCAATTCATGTCCAAACACCACCAAATGTGAAAAAAAACCAACTTACAGATTGGTGGGGAGGCTAGGTTCAAAGTGGTTTCAAGTGTGAATGGGGAATCTCAGCCAAATATTTTATTCCAAATTTCATAGCTCATTTGACCAAAAATGCGTGAAACAGGTGTCCTTACATGAGGATGATCCACTGTAAAATGCATCATGTAGCTCTTATAAAAAATTTGGGCCTGATCCAATCACGGATGATGATGTTATGGACCAAATACAGAACCCGCGTCCATTCTGCCTAGTCCAGACCACCATTGACGTAATGGCCCATTTACTCCATCCAAATTCACTATTTATCTCTAGTGTACTGAAAGAAATTTTTAGAAAATTAAGTTATAAACAATTTTAAAAAATATTAAGTTCAAATAATAAATATTAAAATATATATCGTCAAAATACTACAATGAATTTTAAAAGGATAAAACTGGAATTTTCATCAAATTTTCAAATGAATGATCTAATTGCATATATTTCATATGTGAATATATTTAGCATAATGTAAGGAGATTATATAATTTATTATCAAAAAATATTCAACAAAATAGTGTTTTATCATCCATGCTGTGAATTGTGTTGGCCTTTAGACCTATGAAAATCATGGGCATTGGTTGTCTCTAATTGAACACCATACTCATGAATACTTATTGTTAATATTCTGTTGAACGAATTTTAACATGAAAACTTGACTTATCACATATACCCAATTAAATAAATTGATTCCCTAGGAATGAACCTGTTCTGTGATCACCCCTGAATAATGAAAGTGGAATTAAAGAACTAGGGTTAAAAAATATGAATACACCTTTTCGTTTGGTATTGATGTGTGATGTGTATGGATCTATTTGATTGTGTGGTTTGTTTTGGTCATGTGTTGTTATGGCTGGGAGTGTGGTTGTGAGTATGGGGTGATATGGGTGGTGAAATGGAATCTCAGGTTGACATATTGGTTGATTATGGAATGGATGAACATGTTATGAAGTGGGAATGCATCTAGGTAGTGGTTGGGAAGTGTAGCTATAGGATTGGGTTGTGCTATTTTTATGTTGTTAGGTGTGTTGGTTGTGTTGTTTTTATGAAAAGGGGTTGTTGAGTGTAGAAATTGTGAGGTGTGTTAGGAATTTTCATTTTTAGAGGAAGTACATGCCGAAATTACATTAAATAATGATGGTGGTAGTGGTTGAATGATTGTATAAGAGAGGAGAGTGTGTAGTGGGACTGTAAGCTGGGTGAGTTTTGACTGTTTTCTGAATTTGGTGGTTTTCATGCCTTGGGGATGCCGAGGATGGTTTACGAGGGATAATTTTGAAGGAGGATGGTGTTACCTTGCATGGGCCTTTTCCCCGGAGTTTTTAGGGACTTTGTATAGAATGTGTGGGTTATGATGCTACTTGTGGTGTGCTATGTTTAGTAGTTTCCAAGGTAGGGAATGAATAAATAAATTAATTAGTTGATATTGCATAATGACAACGGGTTAATGAATTGGTTAGTGGTATCTTTCGAGTTGTGCCTTGTAGTGAAGTGGCGTTCATTTATCGACTTATGGAAGTGACCGTCATTTGTGGTGATAAATGCTTGTAGGGTTGGAAGTAAGGGATGTTTTGGTGTGGGATGCTTGTTTTTTTTTGAAAACCCATAGGTTGGGATGAGTGTTTGGTTCATATATATATATATATATACATGTAGTTCTATGTGATTTCTATACACACCTCACCCATGTTGAGAACTATATGTTGAACACCCCCTTTTTATGGGGGAAGGTGTCCTTTACCAACATCCCGATGGGAGGATGGATGGATGGTTATTGGCTCTTCTCTTCTCCCTATTAAAGGTATTTGGTATCCCATGACTCTTCGGGAAGGATGTGGTGTGGTTGTGAGGGCCAGGTGTGCTTCCTAGGAGTCTTCAGGATGTGATGTGGTTGTAAACTAGGTGTTTGTGAGTGGGATGTGGTATGTGGCCTTGGTGTGTGCAGGAAGGTTGTGACAATGGGGTTTGTGGAAGAGTATGGTAGAATTAGGAAGTTCTCTATTAGAGATGAACAGTAAACTAGGGGGAAGTGGTATGGGGTAGCCAAATATCCATGTGCTCATTACATTACTTCACTTGACTGGAATTATTTGGTGAGCATGCCCTGGTGAAGATGGTGGTGGATAGAATACCTTGTTAGGTGATTTTGGGTTTCTTTTATTTTCTCACAGTGGAATTAGTGAGCTTCTCCCACTTCTGCATGAGTGACATTGGATTTTCCTACTAATTATACTTGTATACTCACCCTACGTATATAAAATTTTTTTTCAGGTTTCCAGGTAGATTACGTGGATCGTGAAAGACCGTACTAGATGAGACGTGGGGGATGGTTGTTGTGTCACTTCTTAGATTTATGTTGGTACCTTGGATTTTTCTTTTTTGTTTCAAGCAAGTTTACTTTAAAAATTCATGTGGTATAGTTTTTGGTTTCATTATATATATGTGTCATGGAGTTGTTTGAGGTTGATACATCTTATCTCTTGATCTTGGTTGCTATAAAAATGGTAATGCCTCATATTTATGTGATATTTCTATGACCATTGTGCTGGTCTCCACCCCGAATCCTACTAGAGGCGGGACTCAGGGGCAATTATCTTTTTTCCATTTGAAGAAGGAAGGTAACGAAAATTTCCCATCCCTTACCTCTTCTTGATGAATAAGGGTCGTGACAAGAAACAAATATAGTGTTATGGGATGTAATATCTATTATATATTTCTCAAAATTATGATATAAGGACTTTATATATAATATTATCATATGTGACACTTGTGATTTAGTGAATTTCTTAATAGTGGGTAGGTTTTTCTATACATGATATTATATATGAGACCTCAATATTATAGGATGAACATAGAGTAGAGAGGAATGTTTTTTTTGTTTCCATTACCTTCTTATATAGGAATTTGAGTTGAGGATTAAATAAGAGTTGGTAGTTGGTATATTTATAAGGTTATTGAATATGAATTTAAATATGTGATTTTTTATATAGTGTGTTTCCTTATGGTATCAAGGGAATAATATTTAAGGATACTTCATAAGTTTTAACCTTTTAGGGAATGATTTTAGGTCTTGATCAAAGAGTCTTATAATGATGATATTTTACCTGTAATACTATTTCCTCGAATGTGTCGAAAGAATAACAAATCCCTTTTTGTAATTTATCTATATGTGTATGTTTTTACAGTATTCAGAGAGGATGGGGATATCCTTTACATAAAGATTCCTTTAGTTAAAGTACAAAAGTTTAGATTCTTCATGATCTGTGATCCATAGAAAACTAGTTCCCAATATATGGAATGCATTTAGCATGAATTAGAGGAATTATGAGCCCTTTGATTGTGTTCATAACACTAATATTGGTGGGATGAAAACCATGATTATGTGATCTATTAGGAGTTAGGGGGGTGGACATTTGGTTTGCCCATTATTAGGTATTCATAAGATGATTACAGTGGCAGTCAAGATATGTTATGAGTTTCTCATTGGATACTCTCATACCTTGGGAATGTAAGGATTAGTGTTTACAAAATATAAGACATTATGGGGTGGTATGGACTTCTCTTGGACATATATGATGATCTTGGTGAGTTTTTAAAGAAAAAATAAACATAAATTCCACATTATGGGATGATTGTCTAAATATATGAGATATAGAGATTGATTTTAATATGCCATGTTACTATTATGGGTTTATATATTGAAAACGTTTGTGTAGGGTGATGAAATGTGGTTTGTTCCCATATTATGGGATTGATTAAGTGGGAAGTTTGGTTTATTACCTTGAGCTTAATATATAAATTGGACATTGAATGATACCCATAAATCATGATGGGGACTTAGAATCCATATTTCATTAATGATTATTTCATTATGGTCATGGGATGAAGATTTATTTTTAGATGACCACTCGTAGGGAGTGATAGAGTATGAGGTGGACTTCATAATTTTTGAGAACCCTTGTTAAGAATAGGGAATAAATGAGGGAATAATACATTATTAAGTGACATTTTATATATGTGAGAGAAATATATTCCCTAAAAATTTACTAGGTTTGATTATAATTGTTGTGATTTTTGGGTCCATATGAGTGCAGATATCTAGAATGATTTAACTATGTCATTAATGATAACTGGAATATTTGAGACTGTGAGGTGTTGTATCTGATAAACCAAAATGTTTTATTGAAACAACATTGGTTGAAATTTACAATTTATACTTGTAAAAACATATGATCCTCAATCCAAGAGGGTGAGTAGCTAGTGAAATTTTGAAATTGTAAATAGGGGTATTCATTTCCATTGAAATTTTGTATTTGGTATCCATGTGATGAAATTTGGGTCACAATTTTCTTGATATACCCATTGAGATAAGGAGTATAGTAGTGGATCATAAATGACATTGTCTAGTGATAGAAAACTACATCATGATTCCACAGAAACTATCATGGGAATTATGGGATAAATATCTCTATATTTTATGAGTATGAAACTTAACTATTACTATTTATTTGATTTTGAAATGTTACAAGAATAATACTCAATGATGAAGGAATACAATGTTTATTTGTGGGAGAACACCATTTATGGTAAGTGTTTAGGACACCAACCATGAGGGAGTTTTAATAATAAATATTTGTGTTGTGTATGTAGACAACATATTGGGGTTATAGTTATACAACGTATTTTGGACATGAAAAGTACAATTTTGTTTGGTAAATTAATAATGTTGAATAACTAAAGAGATCATATTAATGTTTACATCCAAATAAATATTCAACATAGAAATTTCATGAAATTGGCATGTATGGTGTCTTTTCTCATGGGGTGTTGGGGATCACAAGATTGTATGACTATAGTTAAGATAAAGTAGTGATCCATATTATTTTTATATTATCATGGGTTATTGTTTGGGTTTAGACATGAATGGTTGAGAGACACTCAATTATGTCTCCATGCGAGATATGGTATGATGTAAATGAGTGACCTCAATTACATATGTATGAAATCATTAAATTATATAAATTCATGAATTTATCTAGGATGATGAAATATTCCTAGATTTGATGCTTGGTGTTTGAATAGATGTGTTGTTAATTAGTTCTCAAATTTTGTTGGCATATTGGGATTCCTGTATGAATATTTATATAAGGATCAAGTAATTTGGACGGTTAACCTATAATGACATGTAATACATTGTATGATGTAGTAATTTAGTTTTTCTAAGGTTTTATGGGATTCCCAAGGGATGTTATATGTTTTCCTTAACATGGTCTGGTTGACCAGTGATACATATTTCCTACCAATCCTAGTGTCATACTAAAAAAATGAGTTATTAATGAAATATGTCTTATATATCATGCATGTGTACATAGTTTCATTGAGAATCAATTTAAACCCGTATGATTATCTAAAATTATTCTACTAGTGTGGTATGTAGATATTGATAGGGAATTTCACATGATCTTCTCTAACCATCATTATATAGAAGGTAAATTTAAGCATAACATCAGGGTGTTACTAGATAATCTACACACATGATTCCATGATTTCAAGTGTTCATGGAATAGTATATTTTATTAGAAAAAATTTCATCTTTGAGATATCTAAAAATATAAACCATATAAGGAAAATTTAGGTGACTAATATGAGAATAAATAGGTCACATATCGATCGAGGACACCATTATCTTGTGTTTTATGTTTGTGATTGTATATTTATATCGGTGTGACCTTAATTGTGACAATGGATTATATGATGGTAGTGGAATCAAAATCCAATTATTTTATGACGACTCATATTACGGATTAGATCAGAAAAGTGGTATGACATCATTTTATGTTCGTCTATGGGTTTTTTCATGTATCTTATTCCCAATGGTATAATAACTATCATTTATAAGTGGGTTTTATATATGTTATTGAGTTCTATGTATATAAATTGTTTGATAAATATATAGTGTGTGATGAGAATCAGATTAAAAAACATCATCGAGAGTCAATTACTATTTATAGGTGAGTTGTAAAAAATGGTGTTTCTATAATGATAAAAGAGAGTGGGAGTCTGATATAGAGATTGAGTGATTGGAGTTGTTTACTGATGAGGCTTGGTGATTCTTAGAATCACAACTTGAGGATGATAATTGATATAATGGGGTGGTTGTAACACAATAAAATCATGTGTGGAATGAATTGAAAAAAATATTCACCAAACATCATATATTGTGGATAAATATTATAGTTTGGGTTTATGGAAGGGGATCAGGATTTTGTTTCAGTTAAACAAACCAGGAACAGTGATATTTATAACATTGAATGGAGACATCGAGTACTTGGTTTCATTCTTCTAACTAACCAGTGGATCCCAAAGGTATCAGGGAGGCTCTAACTAGTCACCAAGATTGATGGCTTGGAAAGTGATGGGTAATATATGGGGGTAGTATTCTTAACCATTTTATACATGTTGTATGTATTTCTATTTTTAACTAGTTTAATTAAAAATTTAATTCATTAACATAAATAAAAGGGTCCCTTTTTTCGTTTTCTTCATTGGAATGTTATACACATCAACCATTTTTTCTTCTTTCTATGTGAGATCCCCCTCAGTATTTGGCTATTTAATATTTCATCTAGAATAGTATATCACCAATGGTATGTCTATCCATCCACTTGTGGTGTTCCTTAATTCCAAAAGTTGTTTTGGATTCATATGAACATTATATTCAACAATATTTATTTTGAGGTATTTTCTATTAGTTATAAATTTATGATATCTAATAATATATGATTTTGTGATAGAATATTGGAAGGATTCTATTATCACAAGATTTATAACTTCAATAATATCTATACTTTATATATTATTTCCATGAGAGTATAATGCGATGTTACACCTAACATGAGCACTTCACCTTAGAAATAAAGATTATTTATTTCATGTTATACTAAGTTATTAGAAAACATTATTTGGGATATAATAGGTATGATGTGAAGTATTGTATATAATTTTTTCCACTATTTAAGGTATACCAAAGATAATTATGTGATTAAAATTTGGTGACTACCTATAAGGGTGTTCTTGATGGAGTAATGACCATGTGGGTTCATGTAGGTATGATAGTGTGAAACTTATAATGTGAATGTGGTAATGTTAAGATGGCATGGTGAGGTCTACAAGAAAACTTTTGAATTGGATAACGAATAGTTTAATGGATAACCAACATAATGTGAGTTATATTTCATTCAATGTTGGTTGTGTTTCTAATTTTAATTGTCCTTTAAGACATATATGTGATAAAAAATGTGAGTTCTATTGCCTTTTTAAAATTATGGACTATTAATTTGGGTATTGAATGAATATTATGCCTTTTTATTTTTATGAAATGCATGTATGTGGTTATGTGATATGGGTTCAACGCCCATGATATCCCTAAATATATGTGATGTGAGATAAATTGATTTAGTGATATTTGGTGGGATAACATACCCGTGACTCCCCGAAATTCTAAAAGAATAACATTTTATACTGATAATGTTTTTTATAGGTGATAATTATTTATATTTAATTAAAATAAATGCTATGTTTAACTTGTTTTACACATTAAATTGATTTTAGCTTGTGTTACACGAAATAATGAGTTCCTTTGATAGCTTTTGTTACACACAAGAATGAGTTTTACCAAACAATAATATGTTATTAATATTATTTTTTAAAATGATAGTTATCACCTAGGCATTTGAATGAAATGCATGAATACGATTATATAACTTATTATAATATATATTTTATAGACATTTATTTATTTTAAATAATAATATGATTCATTTAAAAGATAAATGAACTATTTTCCGAAATACTATATTTTACTAAATAACGAATTAGTCGCTTTTGGTGCATATAATTTTAATTTATTTTTACTAGATTTAGTAAATTTATTTTAAAAAATTAACATTATTTTTTAAATAAGAATATAAAAATTATCTTAGTATTATTTTTTGGGGGTTTTTATAATTTTCATTTTCTGATGAATAATGAAAAATAATGAATTTTAATTGAAAAATGATTTTTTGTATAATTAATTGATAATGTTTAATTATATGTTTAGTAATTTTACTTAAATTTTAAATATAAAAATCCAATATAGGTCATTTGAATTATTTTTATGTTGAATACCAATATAAAAGCATTGTTAAATTTTGAACTTTTTAATTTTAAAAACACACTTTCTCGTCACATATATGGGATTGATTTTAAATTATGTTATGAAATTTATGTTATTTGATTTTTTTAAAATGGATTAAATATTTGAATAAAAAATAATTCTTAATTTATAATATTTTCAACATAATTATTGATAAAACTGATTGGTGAAAATAGTTGAAATTAATTACATCGATTAAGATAGAAATAAGTTTACTTAGTAATTAAAAATAGAAAATAAGATGTAAAATTGAAAAAACTTATTCAAAAACCCATTATATTGAAATATATGGACCTTATACATTATATTATCAATAATAAACCATTATTGACTTATTTTGATAAGAATAAAATGTGTTTTGAATTCACCCATTCAAATAATTACAAGGGTTACACTCACCTCACTTATAAAAGGACACCCACTATCCTTTATTATTCACACCATCAAGCAACGTTGGATCAAGAAAGAATATGAAAATTACTATAAAATTTCTCTATCCTAATACTATATGCCTTATAATGGTGATAATTACAATTTAAAATAGTTTTAGTGCAGCCCAAATGAAGATACCCAAAGGAGAGGGAATTCTCTTTAACAATCATCTTCATTTTATTTCCTTATCTAACTACTTAATTTTATATTTTACCATGATTATATAAATAATACAATATATTTAATATACTGGGATATTGATATGATAATTTTAAAGACTAAAATAACACATAGATCCATCAAATGGGTCAATAATTCATTATTCATGTGTATGGTGGACTACCACCTTCCAAACTAGTGTCATTCGTTATTCAATTAACACATCTCAAGGATGGGTATTATTGTGGATATAAAGTATATATATGGTATTTATAACATATATATTACTATTTAGTCACTATATTTAATATATCATTTTGCCCTCTATTTTGACGAAGATACGATGACATCATTCATGTGTATGGTGCACTACTGCCAGACAAAGCGATGTGAATCATCTTTGACTAACACTTCACATGGAAGGTGATAAGGATAGATTTAATGATTATAAATAATATAAATTACAGAATAATTATGTTAATTAAATATTTATTAATTTTTAAGGATAATATGTATTATTTTCATTCTATCCAATTCACTCATACAAATATGATAACATCGTTCTTGTATATATGGACAACGACCTTCACGAAGTAATGTGACTCTATTTTCATCACCCCAACAACTAGATGATATATATATTAGAATATAATATGGTATATATGATATTATAGTAATTTTTTAATGGTAAAATATTACATGACACCTTTCCATTTTATAAATGAAAACATTAGTCATGCGTTTGTATGACCTACCGTCTCAATGATCATAGCATACACCATTTTTCACAACCACCATTCATGGTTGGTTTTAAAAGTCAAATTGATGAAAGAATATAATAAATAGGATATTAATATTACTTATTATATGATACAACTATATAATATGCACAAGAAGTGGACCATTCATGAGGAAATATTCAAGGGAAAACAAGGAAATTAACACTAGAAACATTGAAATTAATGAATGATCATTGAAGAAAAGTTGATATGATATTATGAAAATATCAAATAAGATATTAAAAATATTAATATGGTTCTAGAAAAATTTACTGACTTGTTTGAAACCACGGTAAAAGAGGTTAAATTACATTTCATGAAAGGAATCATAAGGTACTGTATTTTATATCAATTTTATTTCATTGAGGCATATGTAATGTTATTCACAAAATTACATATATTTTGTGTGTATACTACCCATTGAAATGTAATATCATAAATAACTAATTTTTCGTGGTATATTGAGTATGATTTTTAATTATTTCATCTATGTGGATTTTTATTAAATGTTACCAAGTCGTGAATAAGTTCATAACTACATTTCATTCTCATTGGGTTGTATTACTTCATCGATGTCTTTAATATTCTTTGATTTTGTGTATAGTGATTTTTCAATAAATATTTTTTATATAATCTATCTTTCTGTGTATTTTATATTGATTTCATAATCTTAACAAGGATTAATTTTCACATCAATTTTATGATCATTTTAATGTTTTATTTCACAATATCATTCTAATTGAATGTGTTTATACTTAAATTTACATTAAAGGAAATTATATAACCATTATTTAATAAAACCCTTTAATGTTAATATCTTATGTTTATTCATGATCTTTTCTACTCTTTTGTACATAAAATTATTGATAAAATATTTTAAGAAAACATCTTTTCATTTATTTCTTTATTTTGAAGTCTGTTATCTTACAAAACCATGTTTTTTTATTTTTTTAAATAAATTTTTTCATTTTAATTTTAAAAATTATTTATTAAAATAAATTTTTAGTTATTATTTTATTTTACAATTTTTTTCAAAAGAATAATTTTTATTATTTTTCAACAACACACTTTTTGGACCTTTTTACTTTTCAAAAGATATGTACTTTATGGAATGTACAAAATTACCCACCAGTATGACCATCATTTTCTTGATGATTATTTATAATGATTATGAGTTTATTTTTAATGAAAATGTTTTTAAAAGTGATTGTTAATGAAAATTATTTTCAACTTTTATTTCAAAACATAAAGGATATTTTCCTCAAGAACATTATAAAAGATCAGTTTTTTATATTTATTTCCATAAACAAAAGAAAACCTTATTTTACATATACTAACCTAGCGATATGTTGTATTTATAGCATCATTATTCTTCCTCTTGATGTTTAATGATCATTTTTACTATAAAATGTATATTAATTAACTTCCTTGATTTATTTTTTTAGTAAATAAAATTCCCCTGAAATGTTCACTTTCCTATAATCATTTTACATTAAATTTCTCCAAAATATCCATATCATATATCATGTATATGTTTATTTCTTTAATTATTTACCATTTCATCATATGGTGTATTATATTGAAGGTTTTTTGATATTGGGGAAAATATTTATAAATCTATATTCTTTACATAATATATGTATTGGATGATAAAACATGTTTTTATAAATTAAATTGATTATTAAATATATGGTGAATGATTTGTATAGGTACAACATGGGTGTGGACTAGTTATACATATAATATTGATATATCATTAGTGTTATGGGACAGTTTAGTTGGATAATCTTACATATGTGGGTTTTTACAGAGTATGTTTTAAGACATCTTGTGAATGTATTTCATGGTTAATGTATGATGTAATAAGGAAACATGGAATCTAATAATTAAAGGTTTCTATCATTAAAAATTATGTTATATTATCTCTGATATTTTCCCAATGGAATTATATATGTATTTACTCATTATTAATTATTTAATAAATATAACATTATTTAAGTTATTTACATTCCCATAATGAATATTCCTTACCTATTTATGCATTCATGTATTTTAAATGGGATGTGTGTTAAGTTATTTACTATTCCATATTGATTATTATTATTGAATTATTATACCTTATTTGTACTTAAACCTTAATAATCATTTGATATCACCCTTATTTTTTTCATTTCCTTAGGATTCCATTAACATTACTATGTATGGAATAAAAGGATATTCAATATCAAATGGATTTATCCCCCCAAAAAATAATTGCTATTTGTGTATTAAAATGTAATGTAGAACTAATGTATGTATGTAGATTACCATGAAAACTAAACTATTTTTCCCTTTAGGATGTGGTTACTTGTATCTTATTGAAATATAGTTGTATAAGGCACTGGACTTGGGATACTGGGGTCAGGGTCAGTACAGTTAGTATCAAAAAATGATAGTAGAAACTATGGGAACATGATTTAAGAAAATATAGATGAGGGAACAAAATGTAAGAACCTGGTTTTTCACTTAGGTATGTACCCTTTTACTTTTTGTTTATTTCATTATCTTAGACCTAATATGTATTCTTAATGAGTTAGAAAAGGTCTCAGGGGTTATTGGGGTATGTTTGGATCCCAGAAACTTTTTTTGGAGAAACTGGACATGTCATATGGTTAGCACAGGGTTAGTGCACAGTTTGTATAACCATGTGGATGTAAATTTTTGGACAGAACCATATTGAATGGTTGGCACATGGACATGCATCCTAACCATGTGAGTTCCTCTTCTTCCTAGGAAACCATGCATGATTTTTCAAACTTTGCAGAGAAACCATGTATAGGCTATTTTTCTAGGTAATTTTTCCTTTTTCCCGTTAATGTTCTATTGACTCTCTTTCTTTCTCTTAATGCAAGATCTAGCAGGATTTACCTCCATGAATCTAATTTTGGATCTTTTTGAATTCCAAAGCTAGGGATTGAAAATATCTCCTTCATCCAAGATCCAATCGAGCTTTTGTACATCACGTTGGATGGAAAATGGTAAGTACTCGGGTTTGTTAGAACCTTTCTCCTTATATCTTGCTCTCGACATAGTTATCAAGGTGTGAGCATTTCCCTCTTTTCTTAGATCTACCCCTATCTGAGCCAAATCAAGGGCCAATACCATAGTAGGAGAGTCATACAATCCAATGGTTGGTTTTCTATTACTCATCCCTCAATTTTGTTGATTTTGGAATTGTCATGTGGGGCCATACAATTTCATCAGTTACCATTTATAGAAATCATGTGTCTTTCTTATACTCATTAGAACCATATTGTTATGCTCTTTTCAAATATGTGATTAATTTTTGGGGGTTACGCCCACAACCCCCAACACCCCATGTTGGGTGTTAGGCTATATTTATGTTTTTAGTGTTTTGACACTTTTGAGCCATCATTCGAATGTGATTGAGCCTGACCACACTAATGGTGATCCTCCTCATATTAAATTCTTGTTGAATCATGTCATGTTGAATGGCATGTACCATGCCACTTCCACTTTACCCACCTAGGTTAAGTGTTTAAATTTTACAAACTAATGATAAATGAGAGTTGGGAATTATACAAATATTAGTCTTAGCCTTAAATGTAAATGAATAATTGGTTTCATGCCCATATCACCCCTTGAAACACTAATGGAAGGTTTCAAAATGAACCTTGGGTATGGAATATGAATAAATGAATTAAATGAATAGTTTAATGCTACATGAACTATTAACACTAATGGAAGGAATGTCTTGAAAAAACTAAATTATTACATGACATCATTATCAAATAGGAATCTCCTCACTCGAGCTTTCCATGAAATCTATTTGGGGAATTCCTTGAGCACTCAAGAACCCCATTTCGATTCAAGGGTACAACTTACTTAGGTTGAAACCTGCCTAGATTATGATCATTTCCTATTATTTGGATTCATAATATGACATGGTATGATCCCTCAAATATTATTAATGGATTCCTTGGATACATTCCTTGGATCTAGAATTGATAAATAGGTTCCATTAAAAAAATAAAATAAATAAAATAAATAAATAGGTCCCATTGATGAAGCCCATAGGGCCATATTACTACTTATCCTAGTTTTAACTTGGTTGATCACCTTGAATTTGTAATGGAATGTTATTGTGGAATTCCGTGGACTATGATTGTTGGATTACACTATTACCCTTATTTAGTCATAGTTACAACTGAGTTAGCGACCCTAAAGGTATTGGTTGCCTCAGTGAATGCCATTGATCCATTTTTTATTAAAAATAAATTGTGGTTACCTTATTAAATCTTGGAATATTCACAATTGAAAAAATGTGATCTATTTAAAAATTGGTACAAACAAACAAAGACATGGTTATATATTCAAACACTAGTCGAGGGCTGAAGCTGGTACTTGGGTATTTAGTTAAAATATACTGATTTACTTTACATATGTCTAAATGCATGCCTACACACTATTACATTTCTATTACATGAGCCTAATGTTATAGACACCGTCGGTGGTGGCCCACTAAGAATTATCTCACACCCTCAGTGGGTGTTGTTTGTTACCCAGAGTAGATTACATGAATGCACGTGTTAATAAAAGGAAGCACATGACTTTGAACACTTGATTGATTTATATTTAGGTTGGAGCTTGATAGAAAAGGACCAAGTTGGATCTCGAGATTCTTGGGATAATCTTTTGGTTCCCATTATACATTTTTTGAACTTGTTATGAATACCTTCTTGTATCTATGTTTTCTATTTTTCTAGTGACATAACATATCAGCATCAATTATTGAATTTTGTTCCAGTTATTAAAATAGTTGTTATCCTCGTTTATTTATTCCTTTTTTTAATTTTGATACTTAATTATATTGCTCTCGATATTTACCTTAATTAATATTTAACAACTATGATACACTTTACTAATGATAGAATTGCTTCGTCATAGAAACACCCTAGTCCCTCACTTCTACTTGGAAACCTGTAGTGTTTGTGGAGATGTTCTTGAGGATATGTGGCCAACCGCACTTGGGGAACCTACTAAGTGTCATCCAGGTTTGGATTGTCATAAAGTGGAATTAGTTGTAGGTTCTTTTCTTGGTTTACTATTTAGAGACAATAGACTGGAGATTAGGAATGCTTGGGAATTTTTCATATGAAATGTTTGGGAATCGTGAAGCCAAGATCTAGGTAAATGATAAGTTACACCAAATATAATTTTTATTTTGTTTTTCCTATTATAGTTGATATTATTTCACCATTGGATGATGAACATGCTGTGTGGTGTTGTGGATTGTTGTTTTGACTCATATTATACTTCATCCTTGTCTTAATGATATGAGGACTAGGAGAGTTGTTATATGCATCCTACTAGGCACCAATAATTCACATTTCATGGAAAGTTCCATGCCTCGTAGGTGAATTTAAATTATTTTTATTTCATGATATTCTTTTTATTGTTGAGTGATTCTATGATAGTTATATTATACTTGTATTATTATTGGTTGTGATTGAGTGACTTCGTGGTTCAATTCATGAGGTGTATGGGCCCTCATGGGTTGCGATGAGCAATTTATCGAGTTGATCCATTATGTTATAAATAAGTGGGTGTCATTTTAATTTATGAGGTGTGTGGGAACTGATTCAATTGGAATAACTATCCATTATAATATAAAATAATATTTTTAAAATAAAATAGTGGCATGTACTTATTCATCCTGGTCATATTTATGATAGGTAAAGGTGATAACATGGAAATTAATTGAAAAATGAAATGAAACTTATACATGAGAACTTACTAGTACCTAGCCATCTATGTAGGTATTTCGGGTAGTATACCTTGGGTAGTGAGCCTTCATTTTTAATCTTCCGAAAGTGATTCTATCTATCTACCTAAAGCACGTTCTGAGGCATGTGATTGGAAATTGTAGACCAATGCCGCCACTATGTCCTCATATCGTATGCCATGAGGGTGGTGATGACCATGCTTTTGATGTGGTGGACCCTTAACCACCAATTTTACTTATAAGAGTTACAATTGAGGCACCACATATTGTACTTGATCTAGGAATTGATGCCCAAGTTCCTGATAGTTTCCCACGTTTGTTGTAGTCCATGCACGGTGCTCCATGGCTTGCACCTATGATGGATGATCTGACTCACAAGTTCTAGCAGCAGAATCCTCCTACTTTCTTAGAGTATGGTGGTCCATTAGCTAATAAATAATAGGTAGAGTACACCATGTCAATATTTAAGAATCTGGATATGCCACCAAAAAAGAGGGTAAAACATGATACTTGCATGATTTAGGACTCGACCATGCTTTCATAGGATGTGATTACCCAGGATGCTCTTCCTCAAGGCATGCTATAGGTTGATTTACAGAATTCCTTATATGACTACTTCTTTCCCCATATGATGAGAGCTAACAGATCAGAATACTTCATGAATATTGAGTAGGGTTTTATGACAGTTATAGAATATTCATCTTATTTCACAGAGTTACAGTGTATTCCACCACTTCAAGCTGGTGACATGCTTTCACGTGCTATAAACATAGAGAATGGGATTCTCTACAACATCCATACATAGGTGAATTTATATCACCAACCTATATTTTTTTAATATTTAATCATGCTCTTATCACTAAGCATAACCTGGTGGGATGACAATGGTACCCGGTATAGATGATTAGTGCCGAGGTAGGCCAATATTTCTTCCGGTGGGATGAATCTTTCCCTCTAGGTTTACCAACAGGGAATTGACAACAAGATTTCCCACATCTGTAGCTCTATAAAGTGTCATTTCTGTGGATGATAGGGGTAAAAGAACCCTCAATTTGATAGATACCTAATGGCGTGTTGGGATTGAGGCCATATGGGGCATCTCCAACATTTTTTAGGACTTTTCCACCAACCTCAAGTGGAAAATGATCATCACCAACTCCAACATCAGGATAAAGTTATTTTATGATACATCAGGAAGGGAGTCAAAATATAATTGGTAGGTCTGGTTGAGGAAGAGGTCATGGCCATGGTAGGTAGACCCTTGATCAATAGCAGTGCCAACAGTGCAGTTATGATCAGGGTAGCCCATCTATTTCACATGGCCATGGATTTGGACAACTGAATGCACTACAACTGATACCTAAGGTTTAGACTTTGGGACAATCTACAGTATGAGGTATTATTCTTGTAGCATATACTATAATATCTACTTTATTTGATAAAGGTTCTTTTAACTATTTTATATATGTATCTATCATGGAATGTCTCAAATTGGAGATATAGTATTATTATGGTGTAATGATTCAAGATATGACATTAGGTGTATGAGAAGTGGGTATACTCTAGTTTAGGGACTACCTCCTTGAGGTAGGAAGTTACCCTTTCATACAAAACATATTTTTTCCCAATATGATGGGATTCAATGTCATTATCTGGATGGATTGGTTGGTTCAGTATCATGATTTGGTAGACTATTATTACCAAAAAGTATCTTTTACATCACCAGAAGGAATTAGTTATCTATATAAGGGTGAGTGGGATGTCCAGGATAGTAGATGTAGACCAGAGAATCATGAGATAGGTGGACTGACTGCCTAGATTTAAAATATCATTATAAAGGATCAGATTTTATGACAAGATAATTTCCATCCAGTAGTGTATCGTTTCAAGGATATCTTTACCGATGATTTTTATGGCTTACCTACCAAGAGAAAGGTATAGTTTAATATTGATCTTATTCTAGGTGTAGTTATGGTGTCCATTCCTCCTTACATGATGGAACCTATAGAGCATAAAATATGAAGTGGTAGTTAGCGGATTTAGAGGCCAATGGTTTTATACGACCCAATACATCCTCTTGGGGTTTCCCGTGCTTTTCTATAAGAATGTGGATATAAACATATATTTATGCATGGATTAAAAAATGTTGAACCAACTTATAGCTAAGAACGCGTATCCATTACCTCGAATAAATGATCTATTTGACTAGCTATGAGGAGATAGAGTCTTCTATATGGTCGACATGAGATTGAGTTATCAGTAGGTGTGAGTCAGAATATCAGACATACCTCATACTACTTTCCATAATAGGTATGGTCTGTATGAGTATATAGTAATTTTCGTTCGGTCTTACAAATGATCCCACTATTTTAATTTTTTGATGAATAGTGTGTTCCAACCCTATTTTTATTTATTTTGTCACGGTATTTTTTATGACATCTTGGTGTATTCTCCCACTCATAGCGGCCATGAAAAACATCTTGAGATAAATTTTGAGTACACTGAGAGAGCATACGCTTTATGATAATAAAGTTATGTATAACTTCTGGATCGACAAAGTAAACATCATGGGTCATATTATATTGGATTGAGTAGTATCTATTTACCTAGAAAAAGTTAGTACTATAGTTTCTTGGGAGTATCCTAAGAACATATTTGATATCTAGAGTTTCTTTGGGATTTCTAGATATTATAATCATTTCATGAAAGACTTCTCACACCATGATTCACCTCTTAATAGTCTTAAAAAAAAGGGTGTCATGTTCCTATGTCTAGAAACATGTGAGAAAGCCTTTCAGGAGTTGAAATGGAGGCTTGTTTTAGCAACTATTCTGAATCTTCCAGATCCATATATAGGTTATACCATCTTCATTGATGCATCAACCATCATCCTAGGAGCATTACAGATGCAAGAGGATAGAGTTGTTGCATATTGATCTCAACAGGTGATACCTCATGATTATAATTACCTCACACACGAACTCGATCTAGTGATATTTTTCCATGAATTATGTTGTTGTATACGTTATCTATTAGGTGAGCACTTTGTGGTGTACACAGACCACAAATACCTCAAATATATATTTTCCCAACATTATTTGAACCTAATACAATATATATGGTATGAATAAATATAATCCTTTGATTTTGATATTTACTATATTCCTGGGAAGGGAAATGTTGTTGCAGATTCACTGAGTCAGAAAACAAAAGCACAGAATGAACGAGAATCCAGTGATGAATATAAGCTAATGGACCTTTTCTCTGAGATACATATGGAGTTTCATGATAGTCATAAGTAGTATTATCTCTTATCTTTGGAAATTATCTCTTCCCTCCTTGAGAAGGTGAAGAGTATGAAATTTTTGGATCCTGAAGGCTTGGTTTTCCATGATAGTATATTAGGTGATTAACCACCTCTATATTGGTCTATAGAAAGAGATGATATCCTGTGTATTCATGCATGTTTTGGTGTCCCTATAGATATGAGAAATGAGTTAGTGAAAGAGTCATATGCCTCTCAATGGGAAGTTCATCCAGTCATCTCATAGATGTATCGAGAAATGTGACAGAAGAATTTGTGGCTTGGGATGAAACATAAGATAGAAATTTTTATCACAATGTGTTCCACCTATCAACAGGTGAAGGCAAAGCACTAGAGACCTACAGACTTGTTACAACCGCTTCGAATCCTAGAATTGAAATGGGAAGTTGTTTCTATAGACATTGTGGTCAATTTTCCTTGGTTTATGAGTGGTATAATTTCATTATGGATTGTCATTGACCAAATAAAAAATTCATCTAACTTCAAAACTATTTGAGAAACTTTATCTATCAATGAGATGGGAAGACATTATGTCTGTGAGATCATACGACAACACGAGGTTCCATGTACTATCATTTCAGATAGGGATTCTCATTTCATATCACAGTTCAGATATGGTTTGCAGAAGGATATAGGAACATAGGTTCTTCTAAGCATATATTTTTACCCTTATACCGATGGATAATCGAAACTGACAATACAAGTCCATGAGGACATTATTTGAGCATGTTTCCTTGATTTTAGTGGATCACTATATAATCATACCCCTATTGTCGATTTCACCTTTAATTACAGATTTTAGATGAAAATTAAGATGGGTACATTTAAGGCCTTATATAGTGGGCCATTCTATTCACCCATGTGCTATCTAGAGGTAGGTGAGGCAACCCTACTAGGTCCTCGTCTCATTCAAGATAATTTAGAGTAGTTTCATCTAATCAGAAAATGTATGACTACTGCTTTGTATAGAAAAAAATATTATGCTGATTTCCCTCGATGACCTTTAGAGTTGGAGGTTGGGGATAGGGTTTTACTTTGGGTATCACCTAGGCAAGGGAATATGTAGTTATTAAAACAAGGGAAGTTATCACCTTATTATGTAGGCTTATTTAATATTCTTGAGAGAATCAAGCCAATATCCTATCTGTTACTATTACCTAAAAGTTACTATGTTATGCTCAACATATTTCATGTTTTAAAGCTTTTCCAGTATCATGCCAACCCATTTCATACCTTTGATCCCAAGGATGTTGAGATAGATGTTGATGCTACCTTTTTGATGTATCTAGTACACATCGTCGACTGGAGCATGGAGATTCTTTGATGTCGGTCTGTCCCTATAGTGTGGGTTCTATGGATGAATGGCTGCATGTAGGATGAGGCTTGGGAGCGGGAGGCCAAAATACATCCTTAGTGTCTATAATTTCTCCCATGCAGTGTTTCTACACCCTTGGAAGGTGAACTCGAGGACATGTAAATTTAAGGGGGAAAGACTGTATTAACCCATTTTTTCACTCAGGTATGGACCCTTTAATTTTTGTTATAATTCATTATTTTGGACCTAATATGGATTCATAATCAGTTAGAAAAGGTCGTAGGGGTGTCTGAGGAAATTTCAGAGCCCATAACCCTTGTTTTTGGGGAAACTGGCCATGTTGCATGATTAACACATGGTTGGCGCATAGATTTCCTAACCGTGCAGATGTAAATTTTAAAACAGAACCCCATTACACAGTTGGTGCATGACAGTGTGACCTAACCATGTGAGTGCCCCTTCTTTCTAGGTAACCATTCATAGTTTGTGCACAATTTTTCAAACCATGCAGACAAACCACACACAAGCTATTTTTCAAGGTAATTTGTCCTTTTTTACCTTAATTCACTATTAAACCTCTTTCGTCTAACAAATATGATATATGGTGGGATTTAACTCTATTTCTCTCATTTTGGTTATTTTTGAAGGCCAAAGCTAGGGATTAAAATATCTCCTTCATTCGGGATCTGATCAGGATTTGGTTCATCACATTGGATGCACAACAGTATGTACTCGATTCCATTTAAACCTTTCTCCTTCTCTCTTCCTCTCGACCTAATTGTCAATGTATGATTTTCATTCCACTTTTCGTATATATAATCTCATATAATCCAAATAAATGGCTGATATCAGAGGAGTAGAGACATACAAGAATAAGGTGGGTGTTTTATAACTCATCTATCAAGTTCGTTGCTTTTGGAGTTATCGTATGGGGCCCAATGATTTCAATTGTTTCCGTTTATAGAAATTATATGCCATGATTATACTCATTAAAACCATATTGTTATGATATTTACAATATGTGATTATTTTTTGGTGGTTACACCCACAAATCCCAACACCCCATATAGGGTGTTATTCCATATTTATGTTTTTTGTGTTTTGACAATTTTTATCTATCATTCGGATGGGATCGAACATGACCACACAAATGGAGAGCCTCATCATATTAAATGATTTTAGAATCATGTAATAGTGAATGGAAAGTACCATGTCACTTCCAATTGACCCACAAAAGGTAAGCGCTTAAATATGATAAATTAATGATAAATGGTAATTCTAAATTATACAAATATTATGACTTGGCCTTAAATGTAAATGAATAATAGGTTACATGTCCGTAGCAATGCTTTCCACACTAATGGAAGGTATAAGAATGAAACATGGTTGTGGAATAATCCTTAAATGGTTTATAATAATGGTTGCTTGATACTTGTCCTATTCACACTAATGGAAGGCAAGGCTTGATCCAATTGAATTATTAAATGTCTTTATTATCAAATAGGAATGGCTTTACTCAAGCTCGCTTTGAATTATTTTTGGAGATGCCATGGGAACTTAAGAACCCCATTCCGATTCAAGGGTGATACTTTCTTAGGTTGAAACCCACCTACATCCCAATCCTTGTTTATTGTTTGGATGCATGGTATGAAACAATAGGATCCCTCACATCTTATTAAATGATTCTTTGGATACACTCCTTGGATCCAACATTGGAAAGTATGTTCCATGGATGAATCCCATAGGGCCCTATTAATGCTTAGTCCAATTTTAACTTTATTGATCACCTTAGATTTGTTAGGCATGTTATTGTGGAATTCATTGGACTATGATCTTTGGATTACACTCGTACCCTTAGCTAGACCCAGTTACAATTGAGTTAGCGACCCCTAAGGTATAGGTTTCCTTGGTGAATACCATGGAACCGTTTAGTATTAAAAATAAATTGTGGTTACCTCATTACATCATGGAACTTTTACCATTGATAATGTGAGAATTATTTACAAATCAGTACAATAAAATAATTACTTGGTTATATGTTCAGACACCAACTGAGGGTTGAATAAGGTACTTTGGTATGTAGATACAATGTAATGATCTAATTTATATATATATAAATGAATTCTTGAACACTGTTACATATCTATTACATAGGTTGGATGTTATAGACACCATTGGTGGTGACCCATTGATATTTATCTCACACCCTCCCCAGGTGCCATTTGGTACATGTAGTAGATTACATGAATGTAGGTGCTGATAAAGGGAACCACACGACTTCGAACACTTGATTTCTTGTTGTTTAAGTTATTTATTGATAGTAGAGGACCAAGTTCATCTCAGGATGCCTAGGATGATCTTTTTATTTCTTTTATACTTTTGTGGAACTTGTTATGCCATCTATTTTGTATCCATGATTTCCATTTTTCATGTGACATGACATATCATCATTAGTTATTGAATGTTATTCCAGTTATTTTAGTTGACGTTATACTTGTTCATTTATTCATTTTTTCTACTTTTGTTACTTACTTATATTGATTTCTCTATTTACCAAAGTTCATATTTAACATTTTCACTAAACTTTTATAATGATAGAATAGTCTATCCAAAGACACACCCTTGGCCCTCGCTGCTAGTTGGAAGCCTCTGGCATTTGGGGAGATGTTCTTGAGGCCGTCTAGTCCACCATTCTCGGGGAACCTACTATGTGGAATCCTGGTCGGGGATGTCACACATAACAGAATGATAGTCCTTGAGGATAATTATAGAAGAACATACTAAAGTATTATTATGAATATATTTTGTTGTTTTACAATAAACACATAAATGTGTAGATACTGAAAGTGGAAGTGGTTTCAGAATAGATATTTATAGCGGTAGTAACTCCAAAAATGCTACACTGGCCTTTACTCAAGAATTACGTAGTACAGAAAAATTATCCTTACTGCACACATAGTTTGACTCTTCTAGGGGATATTTATAGGAGAAATATTACTTTATTAAATAAACATTACCATGAATTTGAATAAATAATGAAAATTAATGGTATTGATAAAAACCAAGACCATAAAATGACCAATGTGTAATCAAAAGAGAAGATGTATTGGGATTTAAAAAAATATAAGTATTGTCACCAATCATATTTTGGATAAAATAATAATGAAACATAATTATATTGTGTTATAATAATATATGTGTTCATTAAATTAAGGGTTATGAATACCATCATGAGTTAATGAGTATATAATTGATCATATTTTCATGGTTTTCATTTTTTTTTGAAATCTGAAACTATTAATTATAATTTTGGATAATTTAATTACAAGAATATATTTTAGTGAAAATATTATTTAGGGAATAATTACATTAAATTTTGTTGACACAAGTATAAAGGTAATAAAAAAATTAGGGTTGGTATGATCATAAATGAAATTTTAATAATATTCAAATAATATTATTAAAAATTGTGTATAAATAAACAAATAAATTTTGTTAAAGGCATTACTAAAAATGTAATTTAATGAATAAATTTAATTAAAGTATGTACACCATATTTTTGGGAACATTATTTTGTATTTTATTAATATAGTTTAATAAAAGGATAATATGTATGTGGGGTTATAACCCATCACAACTGGAAAGGCAATGGGTCTTGAAATCATGATCGAAGGAAAATAACTATTTCACTCCTACCACTGGCATACATGTTGTACTTATTACTATGGAATAGTTTTTATTTAAACAATAGGGAGAATAAATATTAATTATGAACTAGTAGTACTAATTTTGAGGTTTAAATATTATTGTTTTACAATATATGTTCTGGAAAATAATTAGAGATATATGGGAATACGTTTTACTCATTTATGGATCATATGATCTATTAAAACAAACTTTTAGGGATTTAGGAATAAAAATTCAATAATAGATATTAATTTCATGGGGTATGTGATTGAAGCACAACCTGAGGATGAAATTATTCTTATGAAATAGAAATTAATGATGTATACTTATTTATATTCTTAGATAGAAAATGAATTCCTCAAATTTAGATAACAGATCTGGAAATAAAATTCTATCATATTACTGTAATTTATGATGTTATAAATTAAATTTTCATACCTATTTGATTTATGGATTGAGACCCTAAATTTTTTATTGATCATTCCCTTTTTTTGGTCAAAAAACCTAAATTAGCATATATAGTTATTTAAACTTTTCCTCTATGTATATATATTCAAATTCCACTAATGTTCTCTTTATTGTGATCCTAGTTATGTGTTATTCCATATAATGATGTTACTTACTATTCTAACTTATTAATATAATTTTTCAAATTAAATTTCTCATGATGTGGTATTTCAATAATGGTATTTTGAAATATATAACTCTTGATTAATTCGTGAAAGTTTAAATTATGGGGAAAAAATTATTTAAGGTGGGGATAATGTAACTACCATGAATTATAAAATATTAATGTTTTATTTAATATAATATGATACAAGTAATACTATGTTATCATGAATTAAAAATAATTATTATTATATGTTTATTTACATGCATGATTTATTTTAAAATTCATTACACACAACAATGAGTAATGTTAACATCTTATCATACACCCAAGACTATGTTTTACTAAACAACAATATACAATTAAAATTATTATTTAATATGATAGTTATCACCTTTCCATTGGAATATATGGTATTAATATTATTAACTATATTATGAAAATATATAGTTTACAAAAATTTATTAATTAAAAATATTAACAAGAATCATTTAAAATCAATAATATATTTTTGAAAATATATTGTTTTCCTAAAAGGCAGTGTAGTCACACTTGGTGCACATAATATAAAAGTACTTTTTAACACATTTAGAAAATTTATTTTAAATAATAAATAGAGTTTTTAAATAGGGATCTAAACATTAGATTAGGGTGAATTATTTGGATTTTTCCATGGTGATTCTTTTTTTGATAAATAGTAGAAAATACTAAATTTTAAATGAAAATTACTATATTGATTAACTAATTTACAATGTTAAATAATAATTTTAATTGGATTTAAAGTAAAATTAGTTCATTTTTTATATCCATTAATCCAATTTAGTTCATTAGAACCATTTTAATAATGTATTTATATATAATAACATTGTAAAACATTGATTATTATCAATTTAAAAAACTATTGTTTTTTTCATGTTTGTGGGATTAGTTTTAAATAATGTTATTCCACTTAAGTGAGTATAATATAAAAAATGGATATGATATTTGGAAAAATAATAACTTATAATGTATAATATTTTCAAAATAATTTTTGACAATAATTACTAGGGATAACTGATAATGTAAATTACATAGATTAAGATAAAAACAAGTTTACTTAGTGGTCAAACATAGAAAATAAGGTGTAAAATTGACCCATCACTTTTACAAACCTAATTTCATGGACATAATTAGACATTATACCCCATATTATTGAAAATGGTCCATTTTTGGGGCTTGGTGACATGATAACATGTGGGTGGAATTCACTCTTTCAAAAGATTACAAATATTCCACTCACCCCACTTATAAATGTCCACCCCATCTCCTCTATTCACACTATTAGAAAAATTTGGATTGGCCAATAAAAACAAAAAAAATCCCTATAATCCCTATAATAATAATAAAATACTTATCTTTTAAATAATTTAATCATATTATGGGATTTTTGAAAACAAAATGAAGATACCTGGAGTAAAGGTAATGTTTATCAACAACCATATTTATTTTATTTTCTTCTCCACATCCTTCAATTTATATTATACCATGAAAATAAAATAAAATAATCATATTAAATGTAATTATATTTTTTTATTTTAATGGTAATACCAAAAACCAAACACACAGTAATATCCCTACATTTTCTAGAACAATCTCGGGTGTGTTTTCTGTAATTTGTTTTGTTTATTAAGTACCTTTTGGATGGGGTATAACCTAGGGTGTATTTGGATGATGTTTCTAAGGAATTGGTATGATAAGGGGTTATATAAGGCTTGGTCAAACCATGTACAAGCTAACCATGCGAACAATAAAAGTCAACAAGGTTTGCACACGATTTTTTTAATAGTGCACCATCAAACTATGCATGCAGTGGAAGATCGCATAGTTTGCACATAGTTTGGACTAACCGTGCGACCTCCTAGGTGAAACCCTACACGCAGCCCATTTTATTCATAAAATTGGTTTTAAATCCACTAGAACCCCCAAATACATCTCTATTTCGACTTAGGATCGGGATTTAAAAGTTATAGGTATTCCCATTTCCTTATGGGGGGATTCCAAGTTGATATAAACACCGTTCTTTGAGATTGAACGTCTGGATTAAAGATCCACTCTCCTCCAAGTAAGTGGATTTCATCACAATTCTTCTCTCGTTCTTTCTCTTATATTTTTTAGATATTTTCATGGAATATATCCCCCATTTTATTGGATCTAAACCTATGAGTTGAGATATTGATCTAGGATTGTGTATCTAGATCTATATATTCACGATCTTAATGCATTTGATCTAAATTTTGGATTTCAGGATTTAGATCCGGAGCTTGATCGACGACGTTGTGGCACTCGAATTTTTGGGATTTCCATTGGTATAACATCCATCAATAAACCAAGGTAGGTGGTCTAAATCAAACAACCATAGTCATGATTTTTATATGTGTATGGGTTTATGATATTCTGGATTCTCATGATGATTGATTTCCAAAATAAGAGTAATTAGGAATGTGGAATAGAATTGAGTTTGCCTCAGTGATTAATTGAGAATTTTATCATTGAACAAATGAAGGGGGGGTGATTCCCAATTATATATTTTGGATATTTATTATGGGTTGAGATATTTTAATTAAGATATTGTATCGATTGTGATAAGATAATTAATTGGGGGGAATTAATTTTGAAATAATGATGCAGGCCATGTAAAATAATTAATTGTGAGAATTAATTATGTGCCACGATGTTGAAAAAATAGAATTAATTGTTAGAATAAATTATGTGTCATAATGAGGATCAAAGATAATTAATTTTAAGAATTAATTATTACATGTTGAGATTTGTTATGCAAAATTAATTGTGAATAATTAATTATGTAATGTGAATTGTATTGATTGATTAATTAATTGATGAATTAATAAATATATTATGTTCTTAGTTAATTTTTGAGTTAACTAAGGGCTCTAGAAATGTTTAACTAGTAGATGGATTAGTAATGGAATAATGTGAAAAATTATTATAAATTAAAGAATGATTAAATGGATGTGATTTGTATGGTTCTAGACATGGCGTTCTTGACTGATTAAAAGTTGGGACCTAGGCATGGCGTTCCTCCCAAAAAATAATCCAAGATTTAGATTATGGGGTGCTAAGCATGAAGACCTACACTGAATGAGCAAAAGGATTGATAGGAGTTGTGACCTACACTCAATAATATTTTTGGTTCTAGGAATGACTACCTACAACAAATGAATGATAATAGTGAAAAATGATTCAACTGAGATTTTGGGTTCTAGGCATGATGACCCACACTAAATGATTAATAATATTGAATAACGATTCAAATGGGAAACCTGAATTGATATTGGACTAATGTGTTGATTTATGATTAAATTAAAATGTGATAACTATTAAAATTATGCATTGTATTTATTGATTTATAAAACTGTATGTAATGTCTTTTGACTGGAAACATTTTAGACACCATTGGTGGTGGACTACAGAGTTGTACTCACACCCTATTTGGGTCACTTGATCAGCTCCTAAGTAGACTTTGTTGTTGGGGGATATGATAAGGGAAAGACCCTGGGATAGGTTTCTATTTGGGATTGGAGCATGGGAGTGGGAACGAGACGTGGTTCGAGACCCGCTTGGGAGTCGTTGTGTCTTTACATTTAGTTGAATTGTAGACACTTGACATTTTCATTATCATAATATGTTTTTAATTTCAGATGAGTATTTTATTTTCATGTTTTTGTTATTATATGAAATGGATTTGTTCAGGTTATTTATATTCTTCCAGACTTGATTATTATTATTTACTTCCATTGGTGTTCTATTCTGATAAAAGATAGTAAAGTCTACCTAAGACTAACACACCATCCCCTCGCTTCTAGTCGGCTCCCTCTGGCATACGAGGAGGCACATTTGAGGGCATGTGGCCAACAGGCTTAGTGAACTGCTAAGTGGAACCCGAGTCGGGATGTCACAAATTTTCATCAGAGGAGTTTTGTTTTATTTCTTCTGTTTTTTTCTTACTATTTTGGGAAAGGTAGACATGATACTATAAAGTTTCAAGGCATGGTAATGTGCTCATGCATGGGAGTTTAAAACCCAAATATAGTGTAAAATCCAAGTACTTACGGTGGGATTTTTGTGATTGATGTTTGTTGTTACTATCGGATATTATTTCACCTTGAGTGATGTACTTGTTGTATGATGTGATATTTGTTTTTTAGAATTATTTAATTTTGGTTCATGGCACAAAGAGGAACGATAATTGATTATGCATGCATCATCCTAGGCACTCAGGGTTGTTGTAAAATGCATCATTATCGACACTCATAGGAAAATGGGTTATGGGTAAGTTGTTGAACATGATCTCTTTTCCTTGTTGTGAGATTGAAATTATGATGAATAATGAGAATAAATGGGTGTATAATGAGAACCTTTATTGATGAAATGGAAATTATTAATTAAATATTTTTTGAATTAATTAATTTAAGTTAATGTGATTAATTAATGGTTCAATTAATTAATGAGAATGTATGTACCCTTGTTAACCAAGTCCTAGGAGTATGATAGTTAAGGGTAGTAAAAAGGCCTTGATGTTTTCTATGTGGTGAGAAAAAGGGAAAAAGACATGTTCTGACTTGTTTTGATATTTTATCCTGTTATGTAAACATTATAAGGTTGCATTATGAGACCTAATACATGTGTTAGACTTTGTATATATATGCCTCCACGAAACTTGTTGAGGGAGAGACCAAGGGGTATGGCATAGAATGAGCTTCCAAATAGGGAGCTTGAGGCACCATTGGTGAAATCTAAGGAAGAAGTGCAACAATTACAAGAAAGTATTTCCCATTTCATGAAATTCATGGAGGGATACCCAGGGAGGGTTTAAAACAATATGTCTGAGTTGACAAGGGAGTTTTAGCTGCAGCACCCACATAATTTTACTAGAGAGGGTGGACCTGTGGGAGATGAATTATGAATTGAATCCATAGAGATGATACTTAACCATTTTGAGACTCCAAATAAGAGGATGGTGAAGTTAGCTGCTTATATGCTGTGAGGATTAGTGATGCGCTGGTGGGACATTTAGGTATGATTTGGACAAACTGATGATATGTTATTGATGAAAATTCTTCATAAGTTCTTAGAGAACTTCTATCCAGAGATTCTGAGATAAGAAAAGGATTTAGATTTTATGCATATCACCCAAGGAAACATGTCCATAATGGAATATTCTAAAAGTTTCAAAGATTTACATTATTTTGCTCTATATTTTGCGATAGATGAGGATTCTTCTGCTAAATGATTTCAGGATGGACTTAAGTGTGAAATTAAGTCCCAGGTAAATATCGTTAGGCTGAAGAAATTCTCAGAAGTGGTTAATCAGGGTCTCATTTCAGAGGGGAACCTGAAGGAGGCTTCTAGTACTGGATAGGTAACTGTATGATCATGGAGTCGGCCTTCTGAGAATAGGAAGTTCCATCACAAGAATCATAGTCAGGATAGTGGAAAGAAAGGTGGACAGTTTGGAGGAACAATTTCATCATATCATTCTCATGTCCTTTCCCACTAGTGCGGTAGGTAAGGACACTATTGTACACATTACCATCAACCGCCAATGTTGTGCCAATTTTATGGAAAGATGGGTCACCAACATAATTTCTACAGGAAGCAGCAGCAAGCTGGTGTTAAGGGAGCAGCTGATCAGAGTCAGAGTGTGGGAATGAGATCTTCTACACCATATAGTTATGTCAGATGGAGTTCTTCTGGAAGAGGAGGTAGAGGCAGTGGACGTGGTGATTCCGAGTGTGAGCACCCATATCAGCACAGTGGTTCTACTCAGGGTAGTCAGATGAAACTAAAATGAAGAGGGGTAGGATAGTTACATGCAGTTCAACCTACAATTTTGGTGAGATAGGTTGGTCCATCGACAGTGAGAGGTACTATTCTAGTTGCTTCTACTTTAGCTACTTCCTTGTTTGATACTAGTGTCTCTCATTCCTTTATATATGAAAATCTTGTTAATGGCTTGAGGCTGGAGGTGGAGTCCATATTTGGGGTGATGAATATCGATACACCATTGGGAACACAGTCTAGTGATATCTATTAATGGATGGGATGATCTCTAGATATTAGAGAGTTTCATTTCCATTGCGATATCTATGTCCTTGATATAACAGGCTTCAACCTAATTATGGGTATGGACTGTCTAGTCACATACCGAGTCCACATATATTGTTATCATAGGAGAGTGACCTTTTTATCTCCTGAGGGTGACCAATATTTTCTTTGTGGACAATTCAATAACCATGTATGCTGAGATGGGCCAATTACTCAACAACTAGGAGATATTACAACCCATGTTGCTAGTCTTTTGCTAGATGATGGGAGTGGTAGGAAAGACGACAATCAACAAGTAGTAGAACTGTTTCAGGATGTATTTCCTAAAGAATTTTCAGGGTTTCTAGCTAATAGATATTTTGAATTGATGGTTGAGATCATGTAAGGGATAAGCCGTTATCTTTTCACGACCAGCCTTCACCAAAAAGAGGGAAGGGACAGTAGATCGGCATACCCTTCCTTCTTTAAGTTGAAGGAGAGATAATGACCCCTGAGACCTTCCTTCAATAGGTCCCAGATTGGCAACGAGCACCAAGGGTATAGAATCATATACAATATGGAAGGCATTACCCTTTTTTAATTTTTATAGGATAAGGAGATAAGATAGAAACCCCAACAACACCAAAGCTTAAAGTTAAGGTAAAGCCGAAATTAAACCATTCCCATATGAATGCTCAAAAGTAAAGGATACAATCCACAAAATCTACAAAGTTAAAGTACCACGAAAAGGAAACCCACAATAGAAACTTCCCAAGGTCCGAGCTAGTATGGTCTCACACGATCCCTGAACCCCTCTTGGAAACCTGAAAGCAGTTTTATATACATAGGGTGAGCATACAAGTATACTCAGTAGGGAAAACCAAAAGCTCTCATGCATAAGTGGAGAGGCATTCTAATGCCCTATGAGAAAAGAGATAACCAAAACATCTAGCAAGGTAAACTATCCACACAAGCCTCACCGCGGAAAAATCCCCAAATAACACAAGTCAAGAAATGTATAGTAATAGAACATCGATATTTGGGTTCCCCGCGCCACTTTCCCACTGGTTATTGAAGACATCCTACTCATTTATCCAATCCCGCCATTCTCACCACAGTCCCACTGCCACACCCATCTGCACATACCTGGGCCACAACGGCACATCACACCTGCAGACACCTGGGCCACAACCGCCACGCATGACCACACCTTCAAACACCTAGTTAAGAACAACCACTTCCACACCCGAAGACACCGAGGCCAGAAAGAAACTGTCATGCCTGAAGACACATGGGCCTCATCCCAAAGACACTTGGGAAACAACCTGCCCACAAACACCTGGTCCAACCAACACAACTAACCTGCCCAAAGATTCATGGGATAAAAATGGACTTCAGGCCATCACAACCTACCCAAAGAGTCTTGGGCTATTTGGGAATTGGAGCAGAAAATGGGATAATAACCAACCACTCATAGGAGTGTTGGAAAAAACACCCTACCCATGAAATGGGGAGTTCGGAACTAAGTTCTCAACTGTGGTGGGGAGGGAATAAGAAATGTAAAAACTACATATATATGTATAGGTAACAATCACTCACTCCATCCTAGGGTTCCAAAATTTATGCACAAATACCCTTGTTACTATTCATTCATAAAGGATAGCACAACACTTGCGGCCAAGTCACAACTCATTCCCAAAACCAATTCCCTATTTAACCAATTCTTAGCATCATGTTCAAGTTTTCCCATTTATGTAAAGTCATGAACTACGGGGCAACTAACAACAATAACCACAAAACCGGAAGGAAAAGAAACACAAAAACATCAACTTATCCATTCACACCCGGTTATCTTATGATGTTGCAACAACAAAGGGATAAGTGAGATCCCTCAAAGAACTGGAACCAAATAAAACCTCACAAAAAGGGATAAGTGAGATCCCTAGATGTACTGGAAACAAAGAAGACCCTGAGACACAGCCCAATGTCCCCAAAACCAGGAACCAATCATTTCTCAACAACAGAGGATCCCACCCGAGTTCGTGTCATGGAAGAGAAAACACAAAGCTCCAGATTCACAACCAACAACCGTGCCACAATAGAGGATCACATCCCCATCCACATCTTCCCATAAGCACCAAACAGAAAAAAACACCCACTAAAAAATAGAGTGGGAAACTTCTAGGTTCAAGTAGATCATTAATTAGGTTCTTCTTTAAGTTTGTTAACAGGGGTGGTCACATAAGGATTCTTGTTTTACTGAACATCCATTAAAAAAACTGAGTTTTGGTGACTAACCAATTTCCACGTTATATTTATTAAGTCATCAAAAAAGACAAGGTTTTATTAGGATGCAAGGAAATACCACCAATGACCATGATTTTCTGTGAGCTCAATCCCATACAGTTCACAACAAATATCAACATAAAAGAGTTCAGAAGAACATCGATCACCCCCCATTCATTCTTTGAAGGCCCATTCATTATCTTAATTATGTTTTGTTTTATCAACCCCAAAAAAACAATAGCGTACCCACCCCTCATGATGCACATTAAGGAATGATGAAGTAAAACCCTACTTGATTGATCAGAGATCAAAGTTCTTTTCCATGTGCCATGAATTGGGAAAAGCGTGACTTGTAGGGGAGGGACGTCGGGATCTCCAAACGCAGTAAGAATAAAAGGAAGCCAGCCGAGAGGAAGAAGAAGGAAGAAAAAATACCCATGCAATATATAGATAATATCCCGTTGTTACGGGATATGGGGTTTTGAACTGATTTTAATTCAGATCATGGTTCCCCACGCGGTTGGGTGGTTACATATGACAGAATTAATTGTTATTTAATTCTCTATTGAGAAGGTTCGTCAGGATTTCTTGGGTATTAATTATACGATTAAAAGTGATTTGAACCACTTGAAAAGGGTTAAAAAGGCCCAAAATAGGTGTTACGGGAAAAACTGTAGAAGAGAAACTCAACAAGGCTGAGTGACACCGATCGGTCACGCTGATCTGTCGCACGCCAATCGGGCACACACCGAAATGACATCCTACCACCGAGACGTCACCCCTTGGATCTGGAATTTGGCAACGGGATGGACTGTGAGGGTCTGGGTCATCACATCTGATACCTATCAAATCATTCTCTCCCTCGAGAATTTAAAACCAGACCTGAAGAAAGAAGGGGGTCCAAATAAAAGCCCCAGAAGATACCTCTCAAGAGCGAACAAAAACAATTACAATCACCGCAAAAAAAAATTAAACCATCTGGTCATGTGGTGAGGGGTTTCCCTTCCTCCATGTTAAGATAATATCTGCTTTGGGAGGCACTGACTTGCCCACTCGGGTCTAGGTGCATCCACTCTAATGAGTCTCAACTACGGATTAGGTCCTCCCCTCCCCACATTTTAGGAAACTTCACACACATCCACAGAGAAGGAAAACCACACATTCCATAGTTAACAAGGTAAAGTGTTCCATCACAACCAAATACAACACACAGACCTACTCTATATAGCTCTAGGTACAGGGTTCGAATCTACGTCTCCCATTCCTAGGTACTCTCTTCAAGCCCACCATGCCTCCACAACACACGAAACAAAAAAATGGTTTGTCCACGAAGCAAATTCTCCTTAAAATCCTCTATCATCACTAGTCGCTCCACGAACGTTCCATCGTCTTCGATATATAGCACTCCCCAGTCAAGGACGTGTGATTTTTCGTGTAGATATTGACGAAGCTGGGACACATGGAAGACATCGTGCACCCTTTGTAAATGTGGTGGAAACACAATCTAGTATTCCACCTTGTGGACCCGCTGCAACACCTCGAAGGGTCCGAAGAACCTAGGAGAGAGCTTACATACGATGTCGAACCTCCGCTGCCCACTCCAAGGGGAGACATTCAAGAACACGTGGTCCCCAACCTCTAACTATAAGGGTCTCCTCCTGTCGTCGGCATATGACTTCTGTCGGTCATGAGCCACCTTCATCATCTCTCGTATAAGCTGCACCTTCTCCGTTGTGCTCTGCACCACCTCCGAGCCAAGGGTGCCAGCCTCTCCGGCTTCTATCCAGCACACGGGTGAGCGATATGACCTACTATACAAATTTTCAAAAGGAGCCATTCCACGGGTAGATTGGTAGCTATTATTTTAGGAGAACTCTACCAGAGGAATGTGTCGCACCCATGATCCCCCAAAATCCAGGACACATGCCCGTAGCATATCCTCCAACGTCTAGATGGTGCGCTCTGTTTGTCCATCTATCTGGGGGTGGAAGGCAGTGCTAAGTTGTAGCTAGGTGGGAAAATCATGCTGCAATCCCCTCCATGCTCGTGAGGTAAACCCTACATCCCTATCCGAGACTATGGAACTCAAAACTCCATGAAACTCCACTACCTCATCCACATACCATCGTGCTAAGGCATCCACTGCGCCCGACTCCTTGATCTCAAGAAAGTGGGCCTATTTTGTCAACTGATCCTCCACTACCTAGATAGCGTCAGAGCCACCTTGAACCATGGGTATCCCCTTGAAGAAATCCATTGATATGTCTTCCCACTTCCACTCGGGATGTCTAATGGTTGAAACAAGCCTCCTGGAAAACGGTGTTCCATCTTCCCCTGCTGACACACTAGGCACTTTGCTATGAACTCTACTACTTAATGTTTCACCCCGGGACACCAAAACTATCTCCTCAGACCCTAGTACATCTTGTAAACTCTCGGGTGCACCGCTAGGGGTTAGTTGTGGAAATCACTAAGAACTCTCTCATGCATCGCCTCTGGAACAAAAAACATTCCTCCGAAAATCACCCGATTCCGACCATCCTCCATCCACCCTTTCGGAGCATCACATTGGTTAACCTGGTCACGCACCACTTCACCTTTGGATTCTCCCCACTGAGACTCCTCCACCCACTGCAGTAGATAAGACTTCATTATCATCTAATATAGGAATCCTCTTCCACCTTCCACCCTTGCATCCAGATGATGGGCAGCCAAATCCTCCATTGCCTTCCAAGTAACTGCCGACTCTCGAACCGCATCCTTCTGTGACATCCTGCTCAAGGCATCAGCCATCACATTCCCCTTTCCTGAGGTGTAGGAAATCTATAGGTTGTAGTCTTGGAGGAATTCCATCCACCTTCACTACCGTAAGTTCAGGTCCCGCTGGGAGAAGACATACTTCAAGCTCTTGTGATCGGTAAAGACCATGAAGCGCTCCCCGATGAGGTAGTATCAGCATAACATTAGTGCGAACATGACCACAACAAGCTCCAAATCATGGGTGGTGTAGTTACTCTCATGGGGGCGTCACTGCATAGACCCGTAGGATATCACCCCTTTCCGCTGAATCAACGCACATATGAGGCCTTTCCTTGAAGAATCACAGAATACCTCATACGCCACCCCTTCTTCTCGAAACCTCAACACTAGGGCACTAACCAACTTATCCTTTAGATAACTGATGTCCTCCTCGCACTTCTCATCCCACATGAAAGCCTGGCCCTTCTTGGTCAAAGTTGTCAGAGGTGCTGCAACTCAGAAGAAGTTGGGCACGAATCTCTGGTAGTAACCTGCCAGCCCGAGGAATCTACGAACCTCTGCCATGATCTTGGGTGCTTCCCAAGAAACAACCGCCTCTACCGTCGATGGGTCCACTGATATCCCCTACTCAGACACCTAATTCCCAAGTAAGTTCACTTCTCACGTCCAAATCATTCACTCCAACAACTTCCCATAGAGTTGGTGCTGTCGGAGGACCTCCAAAACTGTTCTCAGGTGCTCACTGTGATCCTGCACTGATCTTGAGTAGATCAGGATGTCATCAATAAATACGACTATGAACCAATCCAGATATTCTCAGAAGATGGAGTTCATGAGCCCCATGAACACACCTAGATAGTTCTTAACACCGAATGACATGACTAAAAACTCAAAGTTCCCATATCTGCACCTGAAGGTAGTCTTCGAGTTGTCACCCTTCCTCACCCTCAGCTGGTGGTATCCTAACCGCATGTCAATCTTAGAGAACCAACCTTCTCCCCTCATCTAGTCAAAGAGATTGTCTATCCTCGGGAGGGGGTAATGGTTCTAGACCGTTACCTAGTTCAGTCTCTAGTAGTCTATGCACAACCTGAGACCACCATACACCTTCATGGCGAATTAAACTGGAGCCCCCCATGGCGACGCACTTGGTCAAACAAAACCCTTCGTCATCAGATCTTCAATCTAAATCTGTAACTCCCACAACTCAAAAGGTGCCATCTAGTAGGGATCCATCAAAATCGGACTAGCACCAGGTTGCAGGTCTATCCCAAACATGGTATCACATCGAGGGGGTAGAGTCGCTACTTCTCAAGGGAAGACGTCCATAAACTCATTGACGATCCCTGGTAATTTCACCATCTCTGCATCCCCCGACTCTACTGATAGCTCGGATAACAAGGAGAGGAGGGGTTTCCCTCGCCTGTTGCTTTCCTGGAAACTCCGCTCACTGATGAAAGTCACCCGTCAACCACCCAAGTCTCAAAACACAACCGTACCTTGGAAAAAGTCAATGACGACACATACATAGAATAGCCAGTCAATGTAGAGGATGGCATCTTACTACTATATCTTCAAAAAAATCATTAGTAGTCCTAATGTATAGTGTTATAAATCTCCCATTATTAAAAAATTCATATAAAAATAATTGAATTCACACATATTATAAAATATATAACATAATAATTTTAATAATTTAATGACAAAACATATGGAATGAAAATATACTTATAAGGGAGAGTTTATATTGGAATTATACTGACGATTAAAAATTATCACAACATATTGATGTATGGATATAGTTATGCAAAATTTATTTGAATATAAACATTCAAATACAAAAATGAAAAAAAAAGAATATTTAAAAAACCCTACATAATAAATTTATAAAATAATAGTATTATTCATATAAAGAACACTCAATAGATACCCAACCCAATGTATACACTATAATACCACATTAAAATAAGATAAGAAAGGGAGAGGATAAAAATATATGACCTAAGAACTATTTTATTCTAAATTATATCATTATGATTAAATGTTTCCCCATTTAACACTATATAGGGGATTGCAATTTCACTATTATATATCTCAACCAGTATTAAATTTTATACGAACAACATGAAAGCTATTGTATAATCAGCTATGGGTCTATCGTCATCATGTGAATCCTATAGAAAGTTTCATGTCCCTTGTCCTATTTAGTATAAATCCATGTCCAATGAACGAATAAAGGGAAAAATTATTCAAAATTTTTAATATGATAACTATTTAATATTAAATTTATAGAACCACTATGCGATATTCTATATTGTGTTAACTATTTTTCATTCGAACCTCAACATCGGTATGTACTAAGAAGATGTAATACTATTAAATAGCATATTCAATATGACAAGTGTTAAAGACAATTATTTTTTTTATAAATATATAATGAGAGAGGACAACCCTTCACAAAAAAACTCAAGGATATAAAAATTAAAAGTAAATGATAAAATTATAATTTCATCTATTATAAAAAATAATTAAGATAAGATAATTTAGGGTCCTAGTTGAGATTTAAAAAAATGGGTGAATTTGTATATATTCTAAATCTTATATTATATATATATTAACTATTAATTCCTCCACTATTAATTAATTTAAGTGAACATTATTTTTTATCATTAATTTCATATAACACAACATATAAAAATCAATGCAACGAAACATATATATTTGCATGTGATGACCTAAAATGTAGAGTGTTGGTGGAATTTCTTAAAAATTGGACTCTATAGGATTACAATTCGATGAAATTGTTGAGAGTGATTTATTTGAATAAACTTTTTTGTGCCTTTAGGGAGCTGATAAAGAGATATTAGACATAGAAAGACACATGAAAAAGTATAGTGGTAATAATTATTCAAGTGATATAGGTAAATTAGTCTTAGTCGGTTACTAAAACCCCACTTCAATCATAGAGATATCCCATTGGGAAACTAGTGGATTAAACTATGGGGAAAGACCACTTCCCATACATATTCAAGAAAAATATTAAGACAATAGGGACCTTGTTCCCAACAAATACCACGCGGCTTCACATTGGAATCCATATAGGATATTCCATGTTTATTAAAAGGGGTAAAATAATTAGTTTATGTTTATGGCCTCCCTATCCTCCATATATTATAATCATTTGAGGATCCATTTTGTATAGGCATCATTTTCACTATCCGCCCTTGGGGCCTCAATTATATCACATTCATCATAGGTTGAATAAGTAATGTAATTCATGATATATTTAGGTGAAATAACATAATATACTTTTTTCCCAACTAACTTATATTTCTCACACATTTTATGTATTATGAAAATGAATGGGATTTGGTATTGTACTCATGTATTTGAGAATAACATTATAATGATTGTGTTTTTCTAGCCAGTCACTAGAGGAGGATCTATGAATATTTTTCTCGCATATTTTTTAATTTGAGGTATCACTCATGTTGATTTTCTATTGTTAATTATCAAATTTAATTTTAATTAATTTTTTTACATGGTATATAGAAATTAATTTTTATTTTTATTAATCATGGGATAATTATAGATGCTATATAAACTTTTTTGATTAGGAAATAGAAGTTTTATCTCTAATCACTGAGTATAAAACCAATTATTTAAACTTTTGAAACTAAAAATAGATGAATCAATGGAAAATATATAGGTAATACATGATATTTGATCATAGTCATAATAATAGATATTAAGAATACATGAGTAATTATATAGAGATATGTGTTATATGGACTTTAAATATATTTTTTTTTATTATATAGACTACTTGTGTTTCCTAGTTGTTATTTTATGACAAATTATTATTATTAGTATTATTATTATTATTTTGGGAATTATTGGGATTCCATAAATCAACACATAAAATAATATGGTTTAGATTTATCATTATATTCAATAAAATATCGTATGAATTTTTAAATGGTTAATTTGGTGGGGGTTATGGTCAAAAATAATTTGTAATCCCATATCTTGGGTTGGATTTTGGTGTTAGTTAAATCAGTACTCTATTTCATGAATATAGAATATATGAAACATTTAAATTTTAAATATTAGAAAATTTTAAATTTTAAAATCAATTTATAAATACATAATGACATAAATTATTTAATTTGAAACGAGACTTATTAATACAAAATAGTGAATATTAATGATGTTTACTATTAGATTTTTTGTACGACCATTTTTTTATATAACCAATATGTTATTCCTTTTAATTAGTTAATATATATTCATTTAATATGTTTTATAAATAAAATATTAACAAAAATTTTTGACGTATTATTTGTTCCATTTTAACATTATATGGATATTATTAGTTTTAATGGTAATATATGAACATGTGTAAAATATCATTATGTTTCCTTATTGTATTATTTCTCATATATCATTGAAATTGTTAAAATTTTATGAACAATATAAAAATCCACCCCAAGGGTGTTAGGTTATATATAACACCTTTAATTTTTTGATATGTTATTACTAGAAATTGATTAATGGACTTTAAAAGATACATGTTTTTATTGATAGCATCTAGAACCTTTTATATCCCAAGATCATTCATGTTGAGTCAGAGGAACCTAGTGAGACATTGTGTAGATCACACCTAGGAAGTGATTAGGTCAAGGGATGACCTTGTGATTGTGTGATATATAGTTTTATTACTGGGTAATGTAATGTGATTTCATTATCGACCATGACGATAGTGACTCACTATTACTAGGTTATACCTAATATGTTTTTAATTGATACAGAAATCTAGATTTAATGATATAGTTCAGAGAGTTGTAATGATAAATAGTAGGAACCCATAAAGTGTTATAAGTGTTGATCTAATTTTCCAATTTCTTGTTTTATATTATTTCAATGTGAGGTAGGGAAATGAGGAATTTATCATATGAGTTGGTGAAACTTATATTAAAATAATTTAAACTAGAACATAACCCATGGGATATTATATAAAAATGGAGTTATGTTATCAGATTAAATAGGATGAGTGTGAATTATATTTACTAGTAAGGTCCAATTTGATGATTGATAATCCTTTTTAGAAAATATAAAAATTCCCCCAATTCACTTACACATATGTTTATAGATATATTTTGATTGTATATTTTTCATAATGATAGATAGCGATAGATTATTGATAAGGGGCTATGCCTATATGATACATATTAGAATAGATTCTATCTAGGTTCCATCAATGTTAATACCATTAATATAGTACTCACATGTTCATTTTGGCGATGATATATGATAAAATGTATCAATGTATCATCATAATGTAATAATATAATGAACTAAGTTAAACACCTTATGATAAATCATCGTTTATTGGATATGTGATGTGGTCCTATATGGGTAGTCTGACTAACAGCTTTGGTGGGGAGTATTGCGAAATAATGGGGCTAGGAATGATAAATCATTTTTTTATTTTTTATAGTTGGAAACCACTATTCATTTAACCATTCTATTTATCATGGTATTGTGATTATTCAAATAATTTATTATTATTTCAATCTATTACAAATATTTTTTTATTATGGTTATTTTTTTGACATTTTTTCAATAAAGTGTTCACCCATTTTTATGGTATGATCAATATTTCACATGATATTTTAATATTTATTTTCTTTAGGGATCGTGACATGAATAGTGTTAAGGTGAAATTTTTTATAGTGATTCATTTGGAAATTGATGAAAAAAAATTAGGATTGTATTTTTTTGATATGAGAGTGCCTAAGTGATATACCTTATGATGATATGATGGTATATTATTCATCAATTATAGAAATTTTGGTATTAATAAGAATTTGGTAGTAATAGGATGTTTCATCATTCTGTGAATGTATTATATACCAAAATGGAATGAAGTAAACAAATGTATCTTGGGTAAGCATCAGTTAATTTTAATGATTGTTTGAGAAAAATTCCCCATTGAATTCTACACGGATATAGTTATTAACTGGTACATGGTGAAGAGAGAAGGGTGACAAAATAATATTATAATGTAATAAAAAAATTGTATTCCTTCATGATTTAAATATATATTTTAAGAAATTAGTATTCATTATAGTTACATGTTTATATTAGGGATGGATATATGGTTAAAAAGGTTAATGTATGAACATTTTTTAGACGCCATTTTTCAGGCATTTTGTTGTCAAAGGAAAATGTTTTTTATTTTATTTACTGTATCACATGTATATATATATATTATCAAGGTGGATTTATTTTTTATTTAATATAATTTTTTTATATATAATATTATACTGTTTTCCTTTGAAAATTTTATTTAATTTTATGGAGATGATTTTAATTTTATAAACTAGACTGCATGATAGAAGCTTTGGATCCTTATTTTTTTCATAAGATATCTCATTTACATGATATATAGAAATTTCATAGTTTTTTATATTAAATTAATCCATAATTATTTGGAATTTATTTATTTTCTATATTAACTTAATTATTGATTGATTCCCTCACCATTCGTCACCTACCACTGACTTATGGGGAGGTGAACTAGAGGTTAAATAATACTCCCTCTTTGGAACCATTTATAGAATCTATGTCAATACAATATAAAATGGTGTAATATTTTGTGCTTTTAAATGTAAATTTTTTTAGAAATATTTATATAATTACTTAACTTTTAATGTATATCATGAGTATTCATGGCCTGTATAGATTTTGTTGAAAACCATGTTCCTAGTTGATATCTTTTGTTCACCGAATAATTTGTATGGGTATTTTTTTTTTGAAATTTTTGATAATGGAATGGACGATACTATGTTTTGAGTCATTGGGGTGTGCTAAGAGATTTTTATCACATTATTAGAAATCATGTAACTAACATGATTTTTTTAGGGTATAAGTTGCTTTGAGTAGTGTTGAATAATATAGAACCATGTATATTCTTATATAAACATAAAGTTTGGAAATATCTATATGAGTTTTTAGTATAAAATATAGTTTTTCTGATTAATATGTATTAGTAAAATTGATTCTTATTATACATGGTTGTTTGAAAATTATGGATAGAAAATTTTTTATATTATTTATGTATTTTATCAATTTGTGACATATATATATTTTGAATTAGGAAACATATATAACATAACAGTGTGTTTATATACATAATTTATATGATCATTTCAAATATAATATCTAATAAATCCACTAGTTTTAAATTTTATATTGATTTAATAGAGAAACATTTCTGAAAATAAATTTCTCCAGTAATATAAATCTTTTGAAAATTTATATACATTAAAAACACTAGAGAAATACAAGATTTTAACTTGTGGAGTATTGAAAAATATCATGAGGGAATTTAAGAATAATTTTAAAAACATGGTTAGGTTTCAGAATGATAATTGCGATCTGGAATGTTTTTTCAAATAAAATATTAAATGATGTAGAATAGACTTATAATTTTTGTTGATTTTACTTAGAGTGATATCTATTTTCAAATTAATCTTTAGTAACAATTTTATGAAGGAATAGTTATAGTCACATGATTAGGATCAAGAAAATAACCATTATAGTAATTATTGATTCTTTATAGATGAGAAATTATAGTTTAAGGAATTGGAAATCATGGTTTGTATTTTTAAAAGGTGAATCATATACAGCTGAGCACCAATATTAATATTGGATTTCATGTTGATGGACCTTATTTTTGGAAAACCATAATTCCATAATTTTATTGTCTATTATGGATGAATGACTTATCAATTCAATCAAAAAATATCTTTATGGGTAAACGATATAGAGGTCAAAGAGCACGAGTGATTTGAATATTAATGTACACGAGAGATATATATTGTTGAGTAAAATTATAGAGATATTTTGATTTATGAAATTGTAGATATAGTGGTAATATGTGATATTAGGTTGTGTGGATTTTTGTGAATATTACACTCCATGATGGGGGTTATGTAGTAGAATAATAAAGAGTGTTTTGGGAATGGATATGATGGGATATAAATGAATTAGAATATATAACATTATATAATGATAAAATAATTACAGATGAAACGTTTAGTTAATGAAAACAATTATTTTAGGAGATTATAATTACTTACACATTAATGGACAAATTAAACATGAGATGTAACTAAATCCTCTAGAACTGGAATAATTTAAATTTTAAAATTTTAAAATAGGTCTACAATGTGGTTTTCTTGGTATCGTTGTTGAGATTAAAAGGATTTAATAGTAATTTTGTGTAAAAATATATTATTTAGATCAGTTAAATAAAATTTTATCTATCAAAGTCCCATTTTTTTACTATATAATGAACATAATGATTATTGGTGACCCATCGAGAATTCGGTGATGTGGAAATTACATATGGACCACTACACCTTCCTCAATGATCCCGATATCCCCATAATGAAACAATAGAACCCACTATAATCAAAATGGGTGATTATTTATTTAATTAATTAGGGAATAAAATTTATTTGAGGTTTATAGATCTCCTATTTTCTTTACTCGATAAGAGACTACGTGAAGTAATTTTGTTTAACCGCTTTCTCCGTGTTATCATAGTATTTACCCATTTTGCTCTAATTAATTAGATAATTAATGAGACATAAATAACATTCAATAAGGGTTTGTGAAATCCACTTTGATGATCCCATCATATTATTTTCAAATATACCCAAATTTTATGTGTTGGATCCAGGGATTAGATATTTTATTCAACTAGATATGGGTGGATTCACATTGAAAATACCTAGTTTATTATTAGTCATATATTTATGTTTTTATGGAGGATTTTTTTCTCAATGTTTTAATTGATTTATAGTGAACTATGATTAATTATTAGTTATTTAACAACTTATGATATTATTTACCATTTATTTGTGTTAATTAATTTCGATTATATAAAAAAACATTTGTTAGTGAATAGTGGAGGTTGTACACAACATATTATTCATAGTATTGACATTGAATTTTTTCCTAGTACGTTTTAGATCGGTTACAACAATTATAAAATATTAATATAAATAAATTATAGTTTGATAAATTTGGTTTTTTATGATACGTGTTCTCAATGGTATGATTACTTTTCCTGTATTACTAGATAATTAATTTGATAGAGATATCAGATAGGTGATCATTATATATTATGAATTTAGATCATGTAAACTTCATTGGATACATTTATGCTTATATTTTATTAGTACTATTATATTTATAATTATTTTATATCATAATATACATCTATAAATTTAGAAAACTCACATAAACTAAAATTTTATTATTGGAACAAGTCATTCAATAAATATCTTTTTAGTGAAACCTTGTCTAAATGAGTGTTTGTGGCACATCTTATAGTTATTATCATGTTGTGATTAGAAAATTTGATATTTAATTTGGAAAATCAAAAAATACATTGAAAATTATTTGGAAAGAAAATATTGTATTTTGTTTTGAATTTAAAAGGAATGAAATATATAAACTAATTGATTTGAAATAAAATTTTCATATAGTATTTTTTTTATATTAAATGATTTTTCTAATATAATTTTTTAAAAAGGGAATTTTAATGTATAGGGAACTAGTGTTTTTATGAAAATATTTATAAATGTGATGTTAAATACTAGGTTCGAGTATAAAAACTTTTCAAAAATATTTATGTATGGTATTGAAATGTATAATAAAAAATCTAATGTAAAATTCTATGAGATCAGTTGAATAATGAGTAACATGTATTCCATCTCCTACTAAACACAAATTCATGAAAATATGGAAACCATATAAGAAAATTTCCCTTGTGTGATGGGTTTGTTAAATTATTTTCAGAAATATTATGAATTCAAAAGAATCATTCACATGTTGATACTTAAGAGGTTATTATCTTTTATGATAGACTCAAACACCCTTAGTATCCATGATATAATTGATATGAGTCAATTGATCTCTGTGAATGTTTGTTATTTATCACACTAATTATAGGATAATTCCATCAGATGTTATTTCAATGGTTTGAGTAACCTTTTATTCTCATTGTGTTCGTAATGGAATCCACTATAAAAATTGAGGATAATTACTACATAGTGGTGGGTAAAATAATATACAGTATTGATTAATATATAATGACACAATTATGGAGATAATTATTATATATTGTATTATTCATGAAAATCTCCATGATCATAGGATACACATACAATGAATTTTCTTCATTACTATTTTGGATTATGTGGGAATAAAATATAGCGAATTGGTATATATCTAGTTAGGATGAGATAATTTCATAGGAATACTATTAACCAAATTAGGGGATATAATTAATAACTATATAGCCTGTGAGGCTATTATAATTGTAGTATAATCATTTTGACAATGATTTGACCCATGGGGGATGAAATATATGATTTCTCTAGGTTTTGAAAATTATATATTGGAGACAATTCTAAATTTACTTATAAGGTCACATTTATTTATTATCTTCAATAGTTTTTATTTATATTGATGTAACTTTTTCCCTTCTTCATTGGGTTTTTAACACTATATAGAGCTAAAAAAATACTCCATTAAAACTAAATAAATTTAAAATGACTTATTTTTCACATTAGTTATTGATGAAGAATATTATAAGTAATTATCCACATCAGTTATCAAATAATCGACATGAAAAATATGAGGCATAAATTCTCCACATCAGATATTTAATATCCAATGTTCAAAATGGGGTTGTCAAATTGGTTATAAAATTATAACATAAGAAAAATTTATAATTTTTTGAAACATCAATGAATGTATTTTTATCCATTCATTATCCTTGAAGTAATTGTTTTTCTCTCTAGTGGTGAAACTTAACCCTTAATTATTTTATCAAGTGTCTCAAAATATATTTTCATTGGCATTATTCATATCTATCCACCTTCATCCAAATTTGGATTCTATAGTCACTCTCTCATAACAATATTTACATTGTTTTAACATTCTCATTTACCCCATTTACAATATCTATTTTTGGTTTTGGATTACTATTTATAATTTTCAAGAAAGCAATGAGTGTTTTAATTGATGAATGATGTTTGTGGATATTTTCTGGATGATATTTTCTTCCAATTATATTTTACATATAAAAAATATTTATAACTATAAATTTTATTATCCACACAAATAAGGTATTTTTTAATTTTATTAATTATTTTATTGTGATTAATGTTTGATTAAATGATTTTTTATAATTGGTGTTATAAATAATGTTAATTTACATAATTTTTTCATATATGGTTGTGTTTTTGTCATTATTGTGAATGATCCATCTAAATTTATAGTTTATTATGGAGTTTGAATAAGAAGTATTAATAATATATAATAAGAATAACTTGATGATTTCATTATAATTTAAAAAACACGAATGATATTAAAAATATTTTCAAATAGAAAATTTAATTTATAAAATATGTTCCCTATGATAAATTTTTGACAAATTATATGATTTTTTTAATTTATATTTATGAAATTCAAATTAAAATGAAATTTAAAAATTATAAAACTTATTGTAAAATTATTGACTTGTGTTATATATAATAATGAGTGGAATTTTGATTATTACACTATATACAAGTGATTGATAGGAGGAAGCTGTTAATGTCTTTGTAATTTTCTAATTGAAATATAAACAACAATGCCCATTTTTTGTCCATGCCTGAAATTTATAAATAGGAATATGTTGATATGAATAGAAATAAATTATCATTTAATTTTTCAAGGTTTTAATATGTGTCACAGTCCTTGGATTTAGAAGGAAAAACCTAGTCAAAAATCAAGATATATTGATAATAATGATTTCGAAGATGATATGTTTAATATAATTAATGAAATGACTCTTTTATTGATATATAGGAATTTTTCATTGAACTAATAATCGAGTGTCAATATGCTGAGATTGAATAAAATTTGTATCCATTTTTTATAATAATTATTTTTTTTTCAATGGTGTTATGATTTATTAATTTGAATGTGAAAAATAGATTGGTTGAATAGAGTTTCAAAAATTTGTTATATTTTTTGATTTACTTACACTATAATTAAAATTATCTTCAAAATTCAAATTATAACGAGGAAAAAATCATGATCGGTTTGGGTACATGAATATATATTCCCCACTGAATAAATATATAGTTTATAAGAATGACTATAAAGGACTATCTGAGTGTCCAAAATTTGTTACATAATGTTCTAAGATGAATGAAATATTATTGGATGAGTTTCAAGTTATAAAGTATAATGCCAAGAAAATATGCAATATTATTACAATTCCATGTTTGGAATTTTTATATTAAAATTTAAATAATATAAAATTGTAAGATGGAATATATATGAGTATATATATAATGTAAATTTATGTCATATATCAAATCTCCATAGTAGAAAAAGTTGATCAATTATTTCCAATATTCCAAAAAATAACTTAGAAATCTCAGACATGGTATGTTCAAAGATGGAATGAGTCTATATTGACTATATAGAAGAAAATTGTTCAAGTCATATTGTATTGGTAATTTAAAATTCACTCTGAAATTTTGCATGGATATTAATTATATCATGTTGAAATTAATGATTTATGTACCAAAACATCATAAAAATGATATTTATGTTTTCTTATCACTATTATTTGAATATTTTACATGTTTATAAGAGGAATGTTTTATAATTATTTATTCATATAAAATGGAAAGTTTTACAAAATGCATAATGATTATGTACACTATAAATGACTTCATAACATATGGAATTTTTCATAGATATAATGATAATAGGAATGAATCATGTCTAAATTTAGAACAATAGACTTCTTATTTTCAAATAAAATGTTACTGGAAAATTGTATTCATGTGTTATCAGAGGGTTTTTTCACATATCACTCATATTGAATACGGAAAAAGGAATTCAATAGATTACATTAATTTGATATTTCTCTAATCTTTTTCCATAGATCTATATTTTGGGAGTGGGAGAATGTTGACATCAAATTTATATATAAATAAAAATCATGTAATAATTAAAATATATGAAAAAAATGACAAAAATCATTTAGACTTGATTATTAGAGATATAATGAATTCAATCATAGCATTGAATTCATTCATATAGATATAAATATATTTCATATCTATTTTTGAGTTTTTTGACATTATTAGAATGATGACATATGGGTTGAAAACAATATTAAACTTCCTCTTAATGAGAATATATTTGGATTCATCTCATAATCCTAATGGAAGATGAATATAATTTCCTCCAACATGTCATACATTATATAAGAGGGATAAAAATAGATTTTATTGGTCTTAATGGTAAAAATGTTTTTCAGGGTTTTTCATCAAATATAAAAACAATTATCACTAAATGATATGAAGTTTGTAGGCCTAAAATCACATTATTTTGACATAATGACACAATAGCTCAAACTAGTGTTACTGCATAGAATATTGTGCATCTTTGTATGAATTAATTTCTTTATTAGGTGTGGTTTATTTAATTAAATTATTAATAATGTAACTGATTTGAATTCGTTGAACATTTTAGAGAACTATGTAGTGCCTATACATTGTCTAATAGAAATATATTTTACTACATATTTTATTTGATATCATAGTGCCTTTAATTGTTAATTTTGTACAATAAATAATTATTATTTGACCAATATATCTATGTGGGATGTATCCTTTTGAAATTAATATGATGATATTGATGGGATAAATTAAGAGTCTATATTTATTTGATTCCTTCATTGTTGAGAAGTATATCTTAGAGGAGGATGCATGATTTAATATAAGAAACATTTCTATTGTAGATAAAACCAATTTTCCATCATCATTACTTAAATGACCCAATAATAGGGGAAAGGGTATCTATCGATTGAATTAAACATAAATGACACATGAATAGATAATGAATGCAGAGTTATAAATCATGAATAACATACATGATTCTCAGCCATATAAAACATTTCATAGTAATGTTTTAAATAAATGTTATTGAAAGAAAACAAATATGTGGATTTTGAATGTGTATAAAAAAACTTATTTTTCATGGCTTAATGATATCATTCATTGTATATCAGATCCATCAGAATCATTACGATGGTTAGTTGGTTGATCATTTTTAAATTTGATAAAATTTTAATGGTACGCCATTAATCGATATACATTTCATTCCAAATAATTTGGAGAACATAATTTCAGTTCAAAATAGATTTTTTACCTTTATATAAGAAATTATTTTATTTATTTCAAGAGGAAAAATATCAATCTCTGTATTAAGTGAATATTATAATGAAATTAAAAAATTATCTATGGTTTTTTAAATTAAATTTTGATATCTATTGTTTAACAAAAAATTTTCTATGGATAAAAAATGCGTCAGACATGATGATTTCATTTTCAATCAGTATAATAAAAATTTATTTTAATATATAATTGTTAATTTTACACTAGAAACACATGAATGTAAAATATTATATATTATTTATCTTTCAAAAGTTTATTTTTTTATCTTTTTATAAGGTAAATTATAATATTTGGATGATGAAAAAACTGATTATAATAATGATTTATGTGAGATACATACTTCCATGGAATGATTAGTCGATAACATTACTAAGCATATCATATATATTTTTTTGAAATACAAAATGATCATTGGGAGGAATAAGGGAAAATAATCCATTACTAATATGACAATATTACTAGTAAAATATACTTATTTCATGCTTGTTTTTTTATGTAAAATTTTTTCCTATATATCAATTTTATTTACTTAAAAAACTCATATTATAACAATTATTCATAAAAATGGATTTTAGATTAGTTTATTTTTATTTATATTATTTTTCAAATATTCATTATTTTATGTAGGTATTGGATATATATTAATTTTTTAATAGGATTTCATTTTCTTTTCCATATATTATTTTTTCTTTCATAAATATTGTATGTATTATTTTAATAATTTAAACAAATTACGAATAAGATAATAAAAATTTCAAAATTCATTTTAATATTATTGTTAACTACACTATGAATATGATAAAAAGTATTTTTAGTATTGTTTTTTATATAACATTTTAAAATTTTATTCAATATTATATGTAACAATTGGATTTGTATAATAGTTTAAATAACTCCTTTTTCCTTTATTTATTTCATTTCATTTCAAATTAATGTTGTTAGTATTATAGGTAAAAACATTTACAATAATAAATATATATGAAATTTTATTAAATTATCTTTTATTTTATCATTTTTTATTTTATCCAATTATATATATATTATATTTAGATTTAAATTTTGTCTAATTTTTTTGTTATATAGATTTGTAAGAAAATTAAAACTAAAATATCTATGTCACATCGATCTTTTAGGTTGGAAAGTACACATATATTCACTATGTATCCCCTTATCCATAAAAGCAAGAGCCATCTACATCCGTAAAGGAAAAGAACACTTAAATGGTAGGTAAACGAGGCATCACATAGTAACCAACATTTTTAGTTTCCTCTAGATTGGATAAGATGATATTTGTTGAGTATAATGGTATTGATATTAGTTGTCATGTAAATTCAAATCATTTTTTTTCTTTTTTTGAAAATAAAGGTTAGAAAAATTTAATTATTTTATTCTATATATGAAATGTGTAAAAAATGATATAATATCTAAATTATGGGATATAATTTTATTATCATCAATTTTTATTATTTTACTTATTATGAAATTTTTTTAATGATATAGATTTTTCCTTTAATATTAAAGGAAATTTAATATTACTAATGAAAAATAATATGTGATGAAATTATTAGATTTATGTTATAAGAGATGTGGGTATTTTTTATCAACCCTCATATGAGATTTCTTCATTGGTGAAATTCCAAATAAATAAAAATATGACATATATTCTTAAATATATAATGATACATAGATGCAGTCTCTTTAAATTAGTCTATAATATCCTTTTTTTAAAAGTGAAATTTTAGTTTTTAGAAGGTTTTTATATTAATTATCATTGTAATAATTTAATTATTATAATTTATTAGAAACTAAATAGAACTTCTTATGAAATACAATCCAATGACCTATACCATTATTCGTTATCTCATTGAGGGAACACCTTATCTGTAGAGAAGATAATGGGAAAAAAATTCAATATATCAGAGTTGATTCTTTAGGGAACATATTGGTTTCCCACATACACAAAAGATAGAAATAAAAAATGGATGACGCCCCAAATGTGATAAAAGGTATGATATATTTTGTAATTGTTGAGTGATGTTGCTAAGATGATTATAAGATGGAATTTAATTTAGTTAATTTGTTTTTATTAAAATATTTATATTTTGATACCCACTAAGGATTGTTTTGAATATTATATATTTTAATATCATGAGGAGACGATAATATAGTGGATCCCCATACCAGAGTAATGGTATGATATTTTAGAAATTACATTGGGAAATCATGAACACCTAGAATACATAAAATGGTGAAAAATATGTGTATCAACCAAAATTTTTGTTGACAATTATAAATAATATTCAATTTAGGATGTGTATAAAATACAAATTGAGGCTTTAAAAGATAATGTTAAGAAAGTGGGTCAGATAATGGAGGATTGGATTATAATATTTTTTTATTCCATGATCCATGACATGAAATGTTGGTTTTATGACACTTCTCCCACTACTCCACTTTAATATAAATATATAACTCCTCCACCTATACCATTATATATAACCCTTATACCTCATTTTCCACATATTCCCATATTGTGTGATTTATATATTGATGACACCAAAAGTAATTTTTTTCTCATCTTGGATTATATATTTTATTTGGGATATAATTAATCATCAACAGATATAGAACAAGAAATTTAGGGTTAATGTGAATGATATAATTTATAGACCATCAAGGTTACTTTTTCTTACTAATTAGGTAACTATATTTGGATAATGTATTATAAATTTTATGTATTTATATCAAGAAATTTATAAAAAAATAACACAGATGTATGAATAAATTATTTTCATTATTTCATATTGGTGAAAAGTTCGAAGAAATATTGAGAAATTTATATATTTATATATATTTATAAAGGAATATGTTTAAGGTAATGACATAATGTATAGAAAAAATAATAATTGATGTTATGAAATCAGATATTACTTCTTCTAGAATTAATCAATTCTCAACGTATTCATCATTATTTTTATATTTTATTATATTCTAATGAATTCAATGATTTGTTGGTGTGAAATTACTATGGTGATTTTAATGAATGATATCAAAGAACATATAACTTAATATTTTTTTGACATTAATGTTATGTAACTCTTAACATTGTAAGTTAATTATTATATAATAATTCATTATTTTAATTTATTGAACTATAATAACTGTTTATTAACTATATTTATAATCATTTTATTCATTATGATATGAAAATAATATAAGTGTTTTTGGACACATAAATAATATCACTAGTAGAGACGATAATTAATTATATCGAAAGAAAAATATATATATATTGATTCATTTCTAACTAATGAAATTCAATTATGGATTTTTCTTTATATCAAATTGTGAATAACATATATTTTATACAGTATAATATCTCATAACATAAAAATGATTCAATATATATTTTTCACGAGTTTCCATTGGATATTTTGTAATTATTTACCAAATAAATGACAAAATACTAATTACGCACTATACATGATGATGTTTGAGAAACTTTTATTTATGTATTGAAAATTTATGTTTTATTAAATGAACAATTTTATAATATAATGAATTTTAATATTTATGATTCATATCATTTTAAAAAAGGGAATGATATTACATTATAGATATAATAATAATGTGAATCTCAAAGATAAAATATGTAATCTCAATAGTTACTTCTCATTTATAGTTACTATTTATTTTTCTCAGTATGAAAGAACATTTTATTATGAAATTAAAATTTTTATGAAACTAAATTTATACCTACATTAATGTGTAAATGAATGTGGATATTGTCTTATATGTTTTAATTATTATGTAATTTCAACTCAGAGAGTCACTAAATCCCAAAATATTATATTTTAATATAGCCACAAATTTTATGTATCTTAAAATAAAATGTAAAATTAATATTAAATTATGTTTTTCTATTTATAGCTTATTTATATCCCCAACCATTATAATGGATAATGGATAAGTCTCATAAAATAGAATGGGGAGATTATTTCATAGTTTTTATTGGGTTTTAGTTTATTTGTAATATATATTGTAATGTTCAATTCTCAAAAAATAATTATAAGATGATTTGAATTAGTGATGATATATTCATGTTTTTTCATTTATATAATCTATTTATGTTTCCCCAATAATAAATAATGTATTTTATAATTAAATAAAATATAAATATTTAATTTTCAATTCAGTTATTATTCACCAAAATTAATATTCATATAAATTTTTTTCACATCATTTATAAGATAACCGATAGAGAATTTTTTATCACATCCATTATTTTCCATAACTGATAATATAATAGTGTTGTCACATTATTTTTAATTTATCCTTTGTTAGAAAACCTTCTAATTCAAGAATAATAAACCATATTTCACAATTTTTTTTACAAAATGATGTTAATTAATTTTTCTCACTTCAGTTATCAATAAAAGATAGGAAATTTTTTTTACAGCATCTCTAATAATAATTTCATAATCTAACCTATTTTAAATCCAAAAAATAATTTACTAAAAACTCCTTTTTAACTATTTCTTAGTGGCTAACAGTGGATGATACATTTTAGGAATCAATGGTTGTACATGATAATTTCTAATTTATCCCTCTATGGTTCAAACAATTAAATGATTATGGATATGGAATACACATGTTACCATGATGTTGACATATTATAAAGATGAATAATTTAGAAAAAATATCATGATATTATTATTCAGTGGGAGTTATACCATATAATGACATGATCTGAAAATGATACTATTTTATTCACAGAAAATCTCTTCTTAATGTTAAATTTAGTGATAAATATGGAGATGCGACGAGTCAAAGAATCTAAAATTGGATTGGTATTTCAAAATATTTTTTTACCATATTTCCTTTTTTCTTATTTATTTTGACTTACTATTGATTTCCAATATTTATTTTCATGGTAAAACATTGAGTTCCCCTTTGGGTGTTCAGAATCTTTTGACATGTTTTATTAATGTATATTCCCTTTTTATCGTCCATAATTTTTTTATTTCTTAGATATATATTTATAATTATATTTTAGGTTTTATTTTTTTAATGATTTGTGAGATTACAGATGGTTCAGATGAAACTCTAATAAGTGCATAATAATAGGTGTTAGGTGATGCCTATTATAAATTCCATTGGATTATACTAGAGTAAAACTATGTTATTCCTCAATAAAAGTTGACTATATATGAGAAGATAGTTTTAGGATTGTTGGAGATGGCCTAAATTTGGTAGATCAAGTGTGCGGCCTTGAGTGTTTTGTGTCTTATTATCCCTAAAGGCACATAGGATTATCAAATTTCATTATCATAAATAGGATATATTTTAGTAAGTTTAATTAAAATTCATAATTCACATAGAAATTAATTCAATTAGTAAACAGATTGTATTGAATCAAATTGAGAGTGGGATGTAAACTTTATTGACTGTTACCCGACATATGTACCCAACATAGGTTTTGATGTATGTAAAATTACCTTATTATTACCTATAGATATATGTAATGATTAGATTTGGGTATATATTTTGAGTAACCTATTGAGGGAATTAGTTTTTTCATTTGGTTATCTAGTGAGTTATTCTAGAGTATACTATATTATATTTCATTTACTATACTCCATATAAATTTTATAAGAGTCAATGAAATTAATTTATTTTATCATTTAGTTTAAATATATTATTAGACTAGAATTAGATGAAAGAATTATTACATATCATATCAATTATTTTATTTTACATATGTTTTTATTTAATGAAACATAATTATGAAAATATAATTTGTAACAAGATTAGGTTCAATGGGATTTATAGGTTGTTTATTTGAAAATTTTAATAGATTTCGGAAAGCACCTCATTCATTAAATTTTAGTGAAATATATCTTAAAAATTTTTCAAGTATCGTATAGCTAGTAAATAGTGTCTAAACTCTATGAAGGTTTAATAAAGGTCCCAGAAAACATTTAATTTTTAACACATTATGTAAACCAATAAAAGAAATTACATTACAATTAATACTAGTAAATTGGATTAATTATTGCATAGTGTATTGTAGTTTTTATTACCTATAACATATTTATAAGGTTTTTTAAATTAAAAATTAATAAGGATAGTTGTAAACAGTGAACGATTATAGTCTATATATAAATGGAATGTTTATTCTCTTTCTAATAATATATATATAATCTATTATTTCTTATCATAAGATCATATTTAAATATTATATATATTTTTTATAAATTCCCTAACTTCTTCAAATCCATTATAGTATAATAATGAAGTTAATATAGTTTTCATATTAATCCTATTTCATAAATATTCATGAATATTTCTAAACTCTCATAACATTATTATATTCTTATTCGTCCTATTTATAAATAGTAACAATATTCTCTTTATGTCATAGTACACTTGTCACAACACGATATTGAAAAAATATATTCCTTCTCCTCATCCTCAAATATGATCTCCTTCCAGATAACATGAAAATAATAATAACTAAATATAAATTCATAATCATACATTGATTGTTAATGGTCATAAAATACTATGAAATGTTTTACCATTATATTATATATTTAAGGAGGATTATATCTGGATTAAATCAATTTTAATTCACAGTGTAAATCAATGATAATTTTTAATAAAAATATTTTATTTCTATATTAAATAATTAATAACATTTTGCACCAATTTTATTATTGAACTTTTATATTAAAACATACAAAAAAATATTATAACCATTACACTACCTTCACCAAAAAAGGATACCATTTTTTCTTTTTCAACCCTTAAATTTAATATAAAATATTACTTCACTAGTACATTATTTTTTTGTTGATTTAATTAATACAAAAAAATGAGGAAACCTTAAAATATTTTGACATAATATTATAATGAAACTAGTAAACCATTACAAAGAATAGATGTATGAAGATCACAGTTATAAATCCTTTGTATTTTTTCATTCACATGTTTTCAATAAACAATAAAGCACCATAAAATCTATTTCATGTGGCACCCCATTATGAAAAATTCATAATATTATTTTAACACATATATAAAATATAAAATTTATATGAAGGCTTTATAGAACAACTATCACTCTAACAAAATTTCATTAGTTATTTATCCCTTTAAAATTTAATGTATTTTTCATTCAATATTTACTCAGAGCCTATTCAACATATCCCATGTGATCATATTCGGCCTAAAACACATCATATACATTTTAATTAATCCATTAATCTAATTGATCATAAATTATGTTGATACCAATTAGCTACATATAATATTTTTGTTTCAAAATAAGAGATAAGAATCATATTGAGAATAAATAATTCTTGCTAAATTAATTTCAAAAAATATCTCCATTGATAACAATAGTATAATGAACTCAACCAAACATATGGTCCTTAATTAAGGAGTTATGATACTATAATTCCATTAATTCATTCTAAGGTCACAAATGGATGGAAACTAACATTGTGGTGTTTCATATTATCATTGGAGACTGATTTAACCACAATGAAAATAATAACTATATAAAATAAAAATATAGTTATTATAAAATTGAATCCAAATATAATTTTACATAACAAAAAAACGTATCAAAAAACATTATTTTAAATAAAATGAAAACATGTATTTATGGAATATAATAATGATAATAAAAATTATTAATAGATGTTTAACCAATTTTATTGGCTAATAGTAGTACCACAACACTTCCCATGTTTAATATTGCTCCTATGGCCTATAAATGATGAATAATGTTTCATTACAATTTAATATGTCACAATAAATGACATATAGACACACATGAAGACTTATGGATATGAATTAATTATAACAATACTAATTATTTTTTTCTTGAATAAACCCCATGAATTCTCATGTATTATCTAAGATACAACATTAATTATTTTTTCTCAAAGTCAATTAACACAAGTTTATCATATTAATTCTAAAAAAAGTTGACATAGGCCAATCATGTAAAAAAATGACACATTAATTTTGAAAAATTATGTGTAGCCCTTCCCAGTTCACCCATATGTCAAATAGATTATGAGTCTAATTATTCTACAAATTTTTTTGAGAGTTTTAATCAATAAATCATAAAAAATAACTAATAATTAAATCTTATGAAGAAATTTAATTTAATATTTTAGAATTTACAATATAATGAACCTCCCTTATCCACATAACATTCATAGGAACTCCTTTCAATATAAATTTATTGATCCCATCGATTTTTACATGATCCCTCCACCAATTTCCAAACACTTCAAATTCACTTATCATATATATAGTTTGTTTATTTAGAAAAAATAACTTTGTTTCCTAAAATATATTCCATGAAAAATTTATATAAAACGATGATAATTTTTTTATCCTATTTATGATAATAATTAAATTTTTTATAAAATAATTATTTTCAGGAAAATATATTCTATAAAGAACTAATAAAAAATAAAAAATAATATCTCAAGATGAAACAATTTAAAATATTGGTTTGGAATAAAAATACCCAAATATATAAATATAAAAAATCCAAATATTTTTCATCTAATTATATTATATATTCATCGATATTTAATAAATAAATTTCAATATTAATGAATTGAAAACCTTTTCAATTACATGATTAAGAATCATAATAAACTGAGGAATGGATTTATTCCACCGGCCATAGATAAAAAATTTATAAATATATATAACCATTTATCTAATTATGAAAGTAAAAATTCAACCAATAAATATAATGACATAAGAGGATGAAATCATAGTTTTTCCATTAATGATATATGTTCTAAATTTTTTCACTCAAGATCTAATTAGACGTGATTTATATTTGTAGATTGGTATATACCTAGTATGATGATATTATAGATCTATTAACAAAGATATAGTAAAAATTAATTAAATTCCAAATATATTAATATCAATATACTAGGAGAACAACCATTAAATCTTAAGAGGAAATATGTTTTTTCAAATTAATGTTTTTGTGTTGATGATATTAAAATGAGGAAAATAGGGGATTTTCAAAACAAATATCTAATTTTTTTACATAACTGATAGGGTTATTCATATAGTTTGGACAATTATGTGTTAAACTTTACTCGGTGGAATTTATATATTTTTATGATTCATGATCATATTTTATAGTTTTTTTCCCACCATTCACATTATTAATCAATTGTCATAGGCTATCAAAACAATAAATTTCCAATCAAACCCCGCAATAACTCAATTGATAATGTTCCTCCAAAATACATCCGATCAAAATAATATCTATTATAATATTTGTTTCCCTAAAATGTTATTCACCCTTATTTTTCTTTATAATCACTATCCATTTTGAAAATATATAATATTTCCTCTCCCTTGAATTCTATTGAATATTTTCAAAATTACAGAACCATTTCAAAAAAGATATACAATATCATCAATGTGTGTAGAATTATTTATCAATAATTAATATATTAGATTAAATAATTGGAACATCAAGACTAAAATAAATAAATATGTGGGGACTTATTCCATATTGATTTAGGAATATTTTGATTCAATAAAAATTTAAAATGATGATAGTTAGTTGGATATAATGAATCTATTCACCATATTAAGATATATATAATGTTTATAATTATAGGTGGGATGACTATGAGGCATTATATGTATGTGAATTAGATTTATTACAAATATAGAGGCTTGTTTATCATCTTTATTGTTTAAATAATTCATATATACATTGGCATACTATTTTCTTGTATAAATATGATTCTTTTAGAGTCATCTATTATTTTTAAGTAAATGTTCATATAATATTCATAATTATAAAATTTATGATCTTGTGAATAGATTTGGTTAGGGTATTAGGATTATACAAATTTGGAATTAAGAAATTATTTTGTGTTGTCTTTTTTCTTTATATGTTGCTTGTGAAATTGACGAGCTGTTGGATATTGTATTCTTGAAAAAAAAATCTTTTAATTTCTTTTGATATAGATCTGATTTAATTATACAATAATTTTCAATTTAACTAGATATAAATTGATGAAATTTATGAATATATGGATACATATTAATATTATTAATTCCATTTATATATATTATACTATACCTATGGTTATAGTCACCAACTCATAGACCATTGAAGGTTTTACCTGGGTGTTAAAACTCAATATAGTTTAAAACTAATGTACAATTACTATGGGGTTTAGTCATGACTAAACTATATCATAATAAATATTATACGGTGAAAATTTTTATAGCTATAGGACGGGATATTAATGGATGTCACCATGATAATATTTCAAGAAACCTATATTTGTAGTTTTATAGAGAAACCATCTAGAAGTGGGAGGACATATATGATCTATAAAAATACAATGTTAATAAAAAGATCCATGATAAATGAATAATACAAAATATTAATCATATATTTATAATTCTGGATTCATAAATCATATAGATGTTGGTCATGATTGTTATTATTTTATTGTATTTAGTGAATGTCAAAATGGGTTTGATAGATAGGATAATAATTTTATAAATTCATCATATATTAATCATTATACAAAAATTAGTTTATCTACTTGAAGATAAAATATTTTTTGAATATATCATGAGATTATAAAAAAATATTTTCATTAATAACTAATGGATATATATTAGAGGATAAATATTGATAATGTTCTAATTTCACAATTAATATTAAATATTTTTTATAAAAAAAATATAATAAAATATCAATTATTTACTTTTGTAATAGAGATTAAATTATAGTGGGAAGGGGTTAATATTTTTTTTAATTGATAAATACATTTAATTAATATAAATATCCATTGATGAGTATCTTTTAGATCTATACATTAGTGGTGGAAACAATTCATGGTGTATTATGGTATGATTATAATTAGATAAAAAATATTTTGAAATTATTTTTAAAAAAATTATTTTCTGGTACTGATTGTGTTTTGAAATAGTATGATATTCCATCGATCAAGTAAGGGAGTAATTTTTTTGGTTCATGGTGTGTGTTTTTTTATATGTTACATTATATCCCAAATTTCAATATTTTAAAAATGTTTTTAGATCTACATTTACTTAGAAATTTGTGATCAGATAACTAGAGATATGTAGCAATATTATTATATCTCTTTTACAAATATATTGGATTATTTTTTATATTAGAGAAAAAAATTTATAGGTCATGATATGGTTAGAATATTACTCTACATGATAATAATTAGAGTGGTTTTTGTATTGCATGATATCAATTTTTAATGAAATTTATGTTCCAGTATTACAATGGGAGTTATATTCCACAATGACATCAATTTAGTGTTATGGGTTCCACACATCCATTTTATAAGGACCCAGCCTTAAAACATTACGTAATCTTGAATTAAACTAATAATTCACATTGAGGATATTTTCAGGTTTATGGTTTTGGATAATTAGGAAATAAATATTATATTTCATTTCAAATACAACATAGACACTTCTACAAAAATTCCATTTTTTCATAAAATATAAACTCTTGAAAAAAGAGAGTCATGTCTAGTTCCATGTTTAATACAACATGACTTTTCCATGATCCCATCCTTGACCGTATTCCACATTATGTCCTGCGAACAAAATATGAAAAACATGGGATGTGTATAAAAAGCTCAGTAAGGGATACACAAAGAAGGAAAACTGTTAGTTTTTCAAAATAATAGGTACACCATGAATACTTTATCATAAGTAATAAATTTCACCTTTATAAAGTAGTAAATAATATTCACTGAATAAAATATCATTACTTAACCTTTTGTAACAAAAATATTACCATAAAACCCATTTAAATAACACATAACATATAAAGGTATCATGGGACATTTACATACATAAATGGAATAACCATATGGTCGACTTCCAAACATATCACTAAATGGAGTAGCCATATATCCGACTTCAATACCCAATGAATTGGAGGTTATAATGTAACCACTCGTCATTTGGTTAAACACGTAACCACCCGTCCAATGTCCATGTACCATTATAAAATCATAATATATAAAACAAATATAAAGGAAAGAAAAAATTTCCACATTTCAATAATAATATATCACCTAAAAATATTGACATAAAAAATACATTATCAAAACCATTTTCAATACCAAAAATACATAAAATAGGATATGGTGTTTATTTTATTTTAAAAACATTATGGCTTTTTGATGAAGCCAATGATCAAATAATACTCGCCGTGGAAAAAAAAGGTCATTGTCACCACTTACGTTAAAAGAAAAATTCCTTTTTGTCATTTAGTAAAACAATTCATAGAAAAATATTCAATTTGAAACATCAAGGTTGATTATACAACATATAAAAGAAAGACGTGTATTAAAACAAAATATACCTCAATGAAAGGAGATTGAGACGAAGTCCCTTACCATGTGTCTGACATGACTCGATCATTCTTTAATCTCCTAAATAATAAACTAAAGTTAATTTCTAAATGCTTAAGAACCTTTTTCAAGTTTATTATTTCTTTTATATCACTTATTACCATGTTATAAATATTATGTAATCATTTAAGTTAATAACATTCATTTTGTCGATATTTGGTACTTGAGTCAAAAAATGAACACCTTATATTTACAATATGTCAATGTGGTTAATATTCCATTATAGGTATAGTGATATTCATGATTTAGATATCATATATATCATATATATCCTGTATATATATGTATTTATAATAGTACATAACATTTGGAGATAAGAAATGAAATGCACCGTTCATGGAGACGGTAAGCCGTACGTATGCATGAACGCTACTTTCAGTTCTATTTATTATTTTAATGGAATTAAAACATAATGATACATAGGTATATTATAATTACAATAAAATATCATATATAATACCATTAACTCTATCCTTTATACATCCCACAAAAGGCATTAACGAGTCACATCACTTTGAGGGGCGGTAGTCCGCACTTACTCAAATGAGATTATCATATTTACCATCTATGGAAACCACAAAGGCGTGTTATAAATGGAAAATATAAAAGAATAAATAAAACCAAAACATAATATATATCATATATAAATATATTGTCGTCATAATGGCCACCATGTGAGGTGGTAAGATGTAATTGGACAATCATCATTTCGTGAGGCGTTAGTTTTCCATCCACATAAACATTATATTCATCACCATTAAATGTAGGTTTGTGTAAGTGTAGTTAGAATAATTATCATAAAAACATCCTAGTATATTGAGGATACTAGGTTTGTTACAAAATAATGGTATAAAAATAGTTTTTTTGTGTTGGAGAGGTAAAATAAAAGAAAACAATTTATGAGAAACTGTTACCTTTAATTTGGGTAACCCCCTTTGGTTTGAACCAAAGGACATCTTGAAGTGCCTTCTGCCTATGTTAAGGCTTCTAGGAGGAGTGGAGGGATGTAGGGAGATTAATTGGGTAGAGCTTGGACAAGCCAAATGTCTTGAGAGGTGTGAGGAATTGTATAGATATGGTGTCCTTTTATAAGGGAGAGGAGGGGCACTTTTGGAAAGTGTGATAATATTATTATATAATATAATGATGTTCGGTTTCTAAAGGTAAAAAAATCATTATAGTCGACGATAAGATGACTCATGGTTGAAATAAAATCATCCAATAAAAATTGGACATCTTTTGGATAATATTTTAATCATTATAATCTTATTTATTTAAATCATTTATTAATAAGGTAAAAACTGCATCATTATTAGGTCATAAATAATTTAATTGATTTTATGAATAAAAATTATAAAACAAATACCATGATATATGAAATATTTTTAGATTTACAATGTATATTTATAGTCAAAATTATTACTTATATAACACCATATAATAATTATTTACTAATTTTTTTTTGTTTATGTCTATTTTGCCTTTAGTTTAAATTTATTAATCTATATTGTCATTATCACTCGCAAGTGGAACAATGAGGTCCCCATATAGACTCAACGATTCCCATGGTCTTTAATGACTCAAACAATAAGGTTTGGAGATGTGTTAAGGTAATTATAATATTCTTTTTACCTTGAATTACTCAATTTACCTTTAACCGTGGTAAATAAAAGTCAAAAGTTACTATTCCCCAAATATTATTTGCATCTTATTGAACAAAAATTTTGATCGTGATAACAACCATGTATGTCAAATTTTTTAAATTCAATTCAATGATGGTGTGATATTTCATTTAAGTGAAAAAGTCAGTTTTTTAACTAATATTAAGTGGTTTCCCTATTCATCAAAAATTGATGTTCTTCAGAAAAATACCAAAAAGTTAGCCTAAGCTTTATTTGATATTAAGAATTAAAAAATGATGTTTATTTTTACTAATAAAAAACTTTTAAGTGGCATTAATTAATGTAAAATTAATTCCCATTGTTAAAACACATAGCGTGTTTTTAAGAAATAATAACTATCAAAATATTGACACTTGTTTATGTCCAATTTCAAAGTGAAATTAATTCCAATGACCAACATTGGATTAAATGGTAAAAATATATTCTAATTAAACATTAAAAAAATTAAAAACATAATCAATCCATGTAATTAGATTAGATTAAAAGGTAATTTTGAATTAAAATATAATATTTTCCACTATTCATTAAAAAATGAACTTTATCCGAAAAATTCCAAACAATTACCCAAAGTAAAATTTGATGTCCCAAATATAAAGAAGGAATTTATTTGGTCAGATAGAACATATAAAAATGAAAAAAACTATATTTAAATAGGGTTCACCATTAAAAGGTGGTAAATTGACCTTTTAATGTAAATTATGCTTAAAATTAGATTCATTCATATTTTAAGCCTCTAAATTATATTGGATAAAAGTAGATACATTTAAAAAAATTGTATAATAATATTGTTGTTAGTTTTGTTCATTCCTTCCAATACAATGACTAGGAGTTAACTGCCATTTAAAATAACATTATTGTATTATTTTGCTACGTAAGATTTCAAAGAAACTCGTTGTTGCGTATCGGGTTCGATATCAAACATAACAACCCCTTTAATGTAAAATTAATATTTAATTCACAAACATTAATAAATATGAAAATATATTATTCTTCATTTACCTGGGATGTTACATCCTTCCCCCTTTTTGAAATTTTTTCCTCACAATTTTTATTCTCTTTTCAAATAAGTGGGGGTATTTATCCCTCATAGAATTTTTAGATTCCCACACTACCTCTTTAATCATATGGTTTTTTCACAAAACCTTTACCTAGTGAATTAACTTATTCCGCAACACTTGATCTCCGTGGTCAAGAATTTAGACTGCTTGTTCTTCCTAAGAAAGATTCTCTTCCAACTGAACTACCTCTGGGCTCAAAACATGAGATGGATCTGGAATATATTTTCTCAGCATCAAAACCTGAAAAACATTGTGTACCTAGGACAAACATGGATGTAAAGCCACTATTTATGCAAGTGATCCAACTTTCTCCATAATTTCATAAGGACCAATGAACCTCGGACTCATCTTTCCCTTATTATCAAAACACAGCACACTTTTCCATAGAGAAACATTGGGGAAGACATGATCACCTACCTCAAAAGAATGAACCTTCCTTCGATTATCTGCATAACTTTTCTATCTGCTCTAAGCTATTCTCATGTGATTTTGAATCAACTGAACATTCTAGGCCATCTCTTCTACCAATTCTGGTCCCATCAGCTTCATTTCACCTACTTCATCCCAAAAAGTTGGACCTCGACAACGCTTTCCATATAATGCCTAAAATGGAGTAATTTGTATATTAGAATGAAAAATCTTATTATATGAAAATTCAACCAAAGAAAGATGTTGGTACCAACTTCCCGGATAATCTAGTGAAAAATCCCATAGCATATCCTCCACGGTCTGAATTTTTTGTTCTGGATGCCCATCTGATTGAGGATGAAAATATGTACTAAAATTTAATTCAGTACCCAATGACTTCTGAAGACCCTTCCAAAAGTTAGAAATAATCCTGGGATCATGATCAGATACAATGGAGAGGGGAACTCCATGCAACCTGACTATCTCTTTAACATACAACCGAGCATGTTGATCTAGAGACAAAGTATCATTAATAGGAAGTAAATGAGAAGATTTAGTCAATTGATCAACAATAACCCATATTTCATTATTACCTCGAGATGTCTTGGCTAATCCCACAACAAAGTCCATGGATGTATTTTCCCATTTCCACTCTGGAACCGGTAAAGGCTGAAGAACCCCTTTAGATAACTACCGCTCTATGTTAACCTGCTGACAAGTCAAATACTTCATAATAAAATCAGAAATATCTATTTTCATTCCATCCAACTAGAAAAACTCGCGAAGATCTCTGTACATCGTAATACTTCCTAGATGAACTGAAAACGAAGAACTATGAGCATTACATAACAACTCATTCTCCAACTATGAATAACAAGGCACAAATAGTCTCTTCCCAAAAATCAAAACACAATCATTATCAATGTCATAATCAGGAATCTTGCCCTTCTGAACCATCTCCACCATTTTTCTGCAACTCACTGTCTTATTTTTGCGCTTTCTTTATTCTGTCTGATAGAGATGATCTCACTGACACCTAAAACAAAATAGAAGAATTTCCCGCACCAACATCTTCTATACGAAAGTTCATCAAATAAAAAACCAAAGGATCTCATTTCAAACGTAGCATGGTTAATGAAACATTGATATATCGAATCAAAGTATCAGCCACATTATTAGTATAAGGCCCCAGCCTTAAACCTTACTTAATCTTGAGTTATTACAAGATTACACATTGAGGATCTTTTCGGGTTTAGAGTTTTAGAGAATTAGATCATAAAACTTGCATTACATTCCACATATAAAGAAAGTGGTTACATAAAGATAGTATTCTTCTTTCCCATCAATGGAAACATATTTAAAATAAAACATGGATTCTTTCTTGACACTTCCTTGACACTATCTTCATATCATGTACCTTTCCATTGACCAGTGAAAAACATTTCAAAAAAACATGGGATGAGCATAAAAAGCTCAGTAAGGGATATAAAAAATATGGAAAAGAAACATGGGTACATATATACATAAGAATGAAATCATACATTACCCATAAAACATAAGCACTTTAACATACCTCATCAAATCATAAATAAACCATAGAAATCATAAGACATAAAGGTAACTTGAGGCATTCATAACATTCTTACGTAGGGAGTAACCCTCTTGGTTATGTTTGGAATACCCATCACAGTATATTCCCTAAATCTCTTCGGAGAAACCTTAACATTTCACTCCTTCGCGTTACCCAATGCATTGGAGAGCTATATCGGGCTCACCCGCCCTTAGTCTATTACGGAACCACCCATCTTCATAATAATTCCAAAGAACCTCAACATAATCGTATCACATAAAACATGCATAACGGAAAAATAACATTTCCACCTTTCAATCACAAGATATCAATACAACACATGGATATAAAAACATTATGAAAACAATTTTCAATACCAATATAAAAGAAAAGTAAAACATGGTATTTATTTTTCTTTTTTTTAAAAAGTTATGGCTTGTAGAGGAATCTGAAACTCAAATAATGGTCACGGCGGCAGAGAAGTCGTTGTCGCCACAAACGTAGGACAAAAACATTCCCTTTTGAAGTTTAGTAAATGCTTCATATAAAAATGATTCCTTTTGAATAAACCTAAAAGTCAAAGGGGTTTATACAATGTATAAAAGAAGGTTGTGTATAAAACAAAATATGCCGCAATAAAAGGAGATTGAGACGAAGTCCCATACCTCGGGTCCGACTTGACTCGGTCGTTCTTTAATCTCTTGAATAATAAACTTGAGTTAATTTCTACTTGTTTATGAACCTTTTTAAAATTCATTATTCCTTTTATATCACTTATTTCCACGTCATGAACACTATGTAATTATTTAAGTTAATAACTGTCGTTTTAACGATAATTGGTACTTGAGTCAAAAATAAACCCTTTATAATTAAAAGTTGTTCATGTATCCATTATATCCAGAATGGTATTCATGATGTAGATATCATATTTGTCATATATATCCAGTACATTCATTCATTTATAATATTACATAATCATTTAGAGGTAAGAAATGAAATGCACCGTTCTTGGAGACGGTAAGCCGTACGTACGCATAAACGCTACATTCATTTCTATTTCGTATTTTATAGAATGGAATCATAATGATATAAAGGTATATTATAATTCCAGTATAATATCATATATAATATCATATTTCCATCCTTTATACGTCCCACATATGGTATTTAACAAATCAAATCACTTTGAGGGGGCGGTAGTCCGCACTTCCTTAAATAAAGATATCACGTTTACCCATAATGGAAACCATAAAGGTATTCCCAAAATGAAAAATACAGAAACTTAAGGAAAACATAAAAATATTATATATCATATATAAATATAGTGACATATTAATGGCCACCTTTGAAGGTGTTAAAATAATGTTGAACAATCATCGTTTTGGGAGGCATAAATTCACCATCCACAGAAACAGTATGTCCTTTAACCATTAGATGGAGGTGTGTGTAAGTGTAGCTCGAATCCTTATTATAACAACATCCTAGTATATTGAAGACACTGTATTTGTTACAAAATAAATGAATAAAAATAGTTTAGGGGGTTGGAGAAGAAAAATAAAACAAAATGACTCAAGTGAATACATTACCTTAAAATCGGGTAACTTCATTTGGTTTGAGCTCAAAGGAATCCATGGGAAGACTTATGCCCAAAGTGAGGCTTGAAGGAGTAATATAGGGATGTGTAGAGACACAATGGGCAGGGGTTGGCCGAGCCAAAGGCCTTGGGAGTGTGGTTAAGGAGGTAGAGGTGGGGGCCTTTTATAAGAGGAGAGGAGGGGCACTCTTGGAAAGTAAAGAAATATTACTTTATTTGAAAATGATTTTCGGATTCAAAAGGTCACACATTGATATACATAGAGGGTAAGGTGATAAGGATTCTAAATCCACCCATCCAATAGGTTTTGTACATGTGTAGGTCTTAGATTTTCCATTATCTTTCCATTTTATTTAAATCCTTTATTAATGAGGTAATCGCTGCATCATCATGATGTCATAAATAATTTAATTTATTTAAAGTATAAAAATTATAAACAAAAAAATAAGGATGTAGGAAATCGTTTTAGCTTTCCAATGACTATTTATAATCAAAACTCTGACTTGTATAACCCCATGTAAAAATTGTTTTAGTAAAACATCTCATGTTTGTGTCATTTTTACTTTAACATTAAATAAAAAGTTATTTATGTCATTTCCCAACCAAAGTGGCTCCATGGGGTCCCCAAGTTTACCCATGGATTTTCTTGGTCGTCCATGACACATCCAATGAGGGTAGGACATGTTTCATGCTCATCTCATATTATTAAAACATTATTTTTACCTTAAACTACACTAATTACCACTAATCGCGATTAAGAACTTAAAAGTTACTATTCACCAAAAAATTATTTTAATCTCATTGAACCACATTTTACTTCTTAATGACAACCATGTATGTCGGATTTTTGAAAATCAAATCACAGAAGTGTCAAAGTTTCATTTAAACGAAAAATCAGTTTCTTTAACTACAACTTAGTGGTTTCACTATTCATCAAAAATTGAAGTTTTTTAGAAAGATACCAAAACATCACCCTAAGCTATATTTGATATTCAGAATTCAAAAATGATGTCTATTTTAAAAAATTCAAAACATGTAAGTTGCATTAATTAATTTAATAATTAATTCCCGCTGTCATGACAAATAACAGGTTTTTTTGAAATAATAAGTATCAAAAGATTGACACTAGTTTAAGTCCAATTTCAATGTGAAATTGATTCCAATGACCACCATTGGATAAAATGGGAAAAATATATTCTAATTTCACTTCAAAACCAATTCAAAAGATAATCTAATCATATAAATAAATTATATTAAAAAAAGTTTTTGAATTAAAATACAACATTTTTCACTATTCATTAAAAAATGAACTTTATCGGAAAAATACCAAAAATTCACACAAGGTAAATTTTGATGTCCCAATCATAAATAATAAGTTTATTTTGACAAAAATATCTTATAAAATTTTCCAAAGATAGATTTAAAAAGGTTTTCCATCAAAATGCAGTAAAATAATCTTTTAAGAATATTAGTTATTCCATACATAAGATTGTATTTATTTTCATTTTAAGCATCTAAAACACTATCTTAATAATTAATAGACATAGATAAAAATATCTATTATTCATTACTTAATTGGGATGTTACATCCTTCCCCCCTTTTGAAAATTGCGTCCCCGCAATTTATTTACGTATCGAATAAATGGGGGTACTTATCCCTAATTGCATTTTCAGATTTCCATGTTGCCTCTTCCATCATGTGGTTTTTCCACAAAACCTTTACCTGATTAATCACATTATTCCATAACACTTGCTCTATGTGGTCAATAATCTGGACCGGTTGTTCCACATAAGATAGGTTCTCTTCCAGCTGAACTACCTCTGGACTCAAAACATGGGATGGATCTGGAATGTACTTTCTCAGCATCGAAACATGAAAAACATTGTATACGTGAGATAAACTCGGAGGTAAAGCCACTCGGTAAGCAACTGATCCAACTCTCTCCAAAATTTCTTATGGTCCAATGAACCTTGGACTCAGCTTTCCTTTCTTACCAAATCTCATCACACTTTTCCATGGTGAGACTATGAGAAAAACATGATCACCTACCTCAAAAGTTAGATCCTTCCTCCTATTGTCTGCATAACTCTTCCGCCTACTCTGAGTTATTCCCATGTGTTTCTGAATCAGCTGAACTTTTTTATGCCAACTCTTCTACCAATTCTGGTCCCATCAGCTTCCTTTCACCCACTTAATCCCAGAAAGCTGGAGTTCGACACCGCTTCCCATATAACACCTCAAATGGTTCCATCTGTATACTAGAATGAAAACTGTTATTATATGAAAATTAATCCAAAGAAAGATGTTGGTCCCAACTTCCCTGATAATCCATCGAACAAGCTCGTAGCATATCCTCCATGGTCTGAATTGTTCATTCTGACTGCCCATCTGATTGAGGATGAGATGTTGTACTAAAATTTAATTCAGTACCCAACGACTTCTGAAGGCCTTTCCAAAAGTTACAAGTGAACCTGAGAACATGGTTAGATACAATGGAGAGAGGAACTCCATATATCCTGACTATCTCTTTAAGATACAAATGGGAATGTTGATCTAGGGAAAAAGTATCTCGTATAGTAAGGAAATGAGAAGATTTAGTCAACCGATCAACAATAACCCATATTTCATTATTACCTCGAGATGTCTTTGGTAATCCCACAAAAAATTCCATGGTTATATTCTCCCATTTCCACTCTGGCACTGGTAAAGGCTGAAGTATCCCTTTTGGTAACTGCCGCTCTGCTTTAACCTGTTGACATGTCAAACACTTCACAGTTAAATCAGCAATATCTCTTTTCATTCCGTCCCACCAGTAATACTCCCACAGATCTCTGTACATCTTAGTACTGCCAGGATGAACTGAAAATGGAGAACTATGAGCTTCACATAACAACTATCTCTTTTCTGTGAATCACAAGGCACACACAATCTCTTCCAAAATCTCAAAACACAATCATTATCAATGTTGAATTCAGGTAACTTACCTTTCTAAACCAGCTCTACCTTTTTCTGCAACTCACTGTCTTGCTTATGTGCTTGCATGATTCTATCTGATAGAGATGATCTCACTCATACCTGAAACAAAATAGAAGAACATCCTGCGCCAAAAACTTCTATGCCAAAGTTCATCAAATCCTTAACCAAAGGATCACGTTCCAAATGCAACATTGTTAATCAAGCATTACTTTTTCGACTCAAAGAATCAGCCACTTTATTTTCTTTTCTTGGATGGTAATGAATTGTACAATCATAATCCTTGATTAATTCTAGCCATCTCCTCTATCTCATGTTCAACTCTTTCTGAGTGAATATATACTTTAAACTTTTGTGATCAGTATATATTTCACACTTTACTCCATACAAATGATTCCTCCAAATTTTTAAAGCGAAAACAATAGAAGCTAATTCCAAATCATGTGTAGGGTAATTTACCTCATGAGTTTTCAACTATCGTGAAGCATATGCAATTACCTGATCATTATACATTAGGATGCAACCAATTCCTTTAAATGAAGCATCACTATATATAACAAACTCACCATTCCTGGAAGATAGTGCCAAAACTGGAGCATTCACTAATCTTCTTTTAAATTCCTGAAAACAATCATCACATTCTTCTGTCCAGATAAACATAACACCCTTCCGAGTTAGCTTAGTCATTGGACTAGATAACCATGAAAAAATTCTAACAAACCTTCAGTAATAGCCTGCCAAACCAAGGAAGCTATGAATCTCAGTTACATTTGTGGGTCTTGCCCAGTCTTCTACAACCTTTGTTTTTGCAGGATCAACGGTTATCCCATCTTTAGAAACAATGTGACCCAGGAAAGAAATTTGTTGCAACCAAAACTCACACTTGCTGATTTTTCCATAATGTTTCTTTTCTTTTAAGGTTTGCATGATAACCCTTAAATGTCTTTCATGCTCCTCTTTACTTTTATAAAACACCAAAATATCATCAATGAAAACCACAACAAACTTATCCAAGAACTCATGGAAAATTCTATTCATTAATTCCATGAATACAGCAGGTGCATTGGTTAGCCCAAAAGGCATTACTACAAATTCATAATGGCCATATCTTGTACGGAATGTGGTCTTCGGAACATCTGATTCCTTTACCTTCAGCTGATGGTACCCCGATCTCAAGTCAATCTTTGAAAGATACTGATCTCCCTTGATCTGATCAATCAAATCATCGATATAAGGTAAAGGATATTTGTTCTTAACAGTGATGTTATTCAAGCCTCTATAATCAATGAAAATTCACATTGAACCATCTTTCTTTTTAACAAATAAAACAGGAGCACCCGATGGGGATGTGCTAGGTCAAATGAAACCTTTCTCTAATAAATCTTGCAATTTCTCCTTCAACTCTAAAAGTTCAATTTGAGCCATTCGATAAGGGGGTTTTGAAATTGGCTTAGAATCAGGAACTAAGTCAACAGTAAACTCAACTTCCTGATATGGTATTATTAAAGCCAACTCATTAAGAAAAAAGTCAGGATACTCATTTACCACTGGCACATCATTAATCTGAACAGTTCCTTTATTTTCAATGATGTGTGCAAGGTAACATTCATTTCCATCTTTTACAAGTTTCTCGACCTCTTGATATGTTATCAACAGTAAGGGTTCATTCTTGTACACAAACTGAAAGTATTTCTGAAAAAGAAACTTCTTTAGCTCTACAGTCAATCTTAGCATGGTAAATAGAGAGCCAATCTATACCCAGGATAACATCAAACTCTACTAGAGGTAGAACAATAAGGTTTTCAAGCAGGTTATTTCCATAGATAAGGATAGGAAGATTCTTATAAATTCTTTTTGCCTCAACATTTCCCCTAGGTGTTTATACCAAAAGTTCATGAGTCATTTCTTGAGATGGTATTCCCATTTTACTAGAAAGGTATTCAGAGATGAAAGAATGTGTAGACCCCGAATCAAACAACACACTGGAATAATCTGAAAAAACAAACAACGTACCTGATACAACTTCATTTGATGGCCTGACATCTGCTAAAGTAGTTGTAAAGGATTTCACCACCCCTTTCTGCTTGTAGTCTAACTGCTTCCCATCACTCAAGATCTTTGTCAGACACTCGTTTTCATAGTGACCCATCTCATTGCACTTATAACATTTCACTAACTGTAAATCAAATTTGGTCTTACCTTCACCTTGATCCATTTCAGTGCAATCACGTGCCTTATGTCCCATCTTACCACATCGGTAGCACTTTCCAGAATTCAGAAGACATTCCCCTGCATGCCTTTTTCCACATTTATCAAAAACTGGAAACTTATTTTTCTTACCATCAATCTTTTTTGAAGAATTCTTACCTTTCTCCTGCCACCTCGGTCTCTTCTTCTGTTGGTTGTTATAGAACACTTGATCATCGGAAAAATCCATTTCCACCTTCTCAGCACATCGAAAAAGCTTTTCATAACTTTTAAACTCACGAGAATCTAATGCCCTTCGATATTTTGGCTTTAATCCTGAGTAAAAACGATTGATTTTACTATCAAGGTCTCGGATAAAATTTGGAGCAAACCATGCCAATCGTGTGAACCTTTCTTCATAGGAAGCCACTGAGTCTTCCTCTTGCCTCAATTACAAGAATTGATTTTCCATCCTAAGTCGAACAGCCTTAGGAAAATACTTCTCAAGAAACATACATTTGAATTAATCCCAGTCAAGGGCATCAATCTCATCGGCGTCCCTGATATTTTTAACCATAGACCACCACTGATATGCTTCACCCTCCAAACGGTAAATATCAAGACTAACCTTTTGATTGTTTGAACACCCCAAGACATCTAAAATCTTCTCCAGTGCTTTAATCCACCCTTCAGCTGGCATAGAATCAGATGATCCTCTGAATTATGGGGGATGTTGCCTCATTAAATGTTCCACCACTAACATGTTCCTCTACGGTTGATCTGGCTGGTCTCGTGCATGGATACCACCACCATTTATCGCTTGAGTCAACTGTGCCATTACTACAACAAACTATTTAGTTCCAATCCCGACCATCTCAGGATGCTGATTCGGAAGGTTATTTCCTTCTGTATGCCTTCCTAGCAATGCTTCCATGTTTCCTCTACGAAAAAACATTCTGAACAAACATGTCTTAGATGAAGAATCATGGTAATCTTCAAATACTATATCACTTCAATTTGACCATAAAAAAATATTTTTGGATAATCATTTAATAGAATTCTAACTCCTAAAGTTATCTAAACCAACCTCTGATACCAAATATAAGGCCCCAGCCTTAAACCTTACTTAATCTTGAGTTATTACAAGATTACACATTGAGGATCTTTTCGGGTCAAGAGTTTTAGAGAATTAGATCATAAAACTTTCATTACATTCCACATATAAAGAAAGTGGTTACATAAAGATAGTGTTATTCTTTCCCATCAATGGAAACATATTTAAAATAAAACATGGATTCTTTCTTGACACTTCCTTGAAACTATCATCATATCATGTACCTTTCCCTTGACCTGTGAAAAACATTTCAAAAAAACGTGGGATGAGCATAAAAAGCTCAGTAAGGGATATAAAAAATATGGAAAGGAAACATGGGTACATATATACATAAGAATGAAATCATACTTTACCCATAAAACATAAGCACTTTAACATACCTCATCAAATCATGAATAAACCATATAAATCATAAGACATAAAGGTAACTTGAGGCATTCATAACATTCTTACGTAGGGAGTAACCCTTTTGGTTACGTTTGGAATACCCATCACAGTATATTCCCTAAATATCTTGGGAGAAACCATAATGTTTCACTCGTTCGCGTTACCCAATGCATTGGAGAGCTATATCGGCCTCACCCGCCCTTAGTCTATCATGGAACCACCCGTCTTCATAATAAAGCCCAAGAACCTCAACATAATCGTATCACGTAAAACATGCATAAAGGAAACATAACATTTCAACCTTTCAATCACAAGATATCAATACAACACATGGATATAAAAACATTATGAAAACAATTTTCAATACCAAAATAATAGAAAATTAAAACATGGTATTTATTTTTCTTTTTTTAAAAAAGGTATGGCTTGTTGAGGAAGCCGAAACTCAAATAATGGTCACGGCGGCGGAGAAGTCGTTGTCGCCGCATACGTACGAAAAAAACATTCCCATTTGTCATTTAGTAAATTCTTCATATAAAAAATATTCCTTTTGAGTAAACATAAAAGACATAGGGGTTTATACACCGTATAAAAGAAGGTTGTGTATAAATCAAAATATGCCTCAATGAAAGGAGATTGAGACGAAGTCCCATACCTCGGGTCCGACTTGACTCGGCCGTTCTTTAATCTCATGAATAATAAACTTGAGTAAATTACTACTTGTTTAAGAAACTTTTTCAAGTTCATTATTCCTTTTATATCAATTATTTCCATGTCATGAACACTATGTAATTATTTAAGTTAATAACAGCCATTTTAACGATCATTGGTACTTGAGTCAAAAATAAACCCTTTATAATTACAAGTTGTTCATGTATCCATTATATCCAGAATGGTATTCGTTATGTAGATATCATATTTGTCATATATATCCAGTACATGCATGAATTTATAATATTACATAATCATTTAGAGGTAAGAAATGAAATGCACAGTTCATGGAGACGGTAAGTTGTACGTACGCATGAACGCTAATTTTATTTCTATTTCGTATTTTATAGAATGGAATCATAATGATATAAAGGAATATTATAATTCCAGTATAATATCTTATATAATATCATATTTACATCCTTTATACTTCCCACATATGGTATTTAACGAATCAAATCACTTTGAGGGGGCGGTAGTCCGCACTTCCTTAAATGAAGATATCACGTTTACCCATAATGGAAACCATAATGGTATGCCCAAAATGAAAAATACAGAAGCTTAAGGAAAACATAAAAATATTATATTTCATATATAAATATAGTTACATCTTAATGGCCACCTTTTAAGGTGTTAAAAAAATGTTGAACAATCATCATTTCTGGAGGCATAAATTCACAATCCACGGAAACCGTATGTCCTTTAACCATTAGATGTAGGTGTGTGTAAGTGTAGCTAGAATCCATCATATAAAAGCATACTATTATATTGAACATACTGGATTTGTTACAAAAGAAATAAATAAAAATAGTTTAGGGGGTTGGAGAAGCAAAATAAAACAAAAGGACTCAAGTGAAGACATTACCTTAAAATCAGGTAACTCCCTTTGGTTTGAGATCAAAGGCTTCCTTGGGAAGACTTCTGCCCAAAGTGAGGCTTGAATGAGTAATATAGGGATTTTTAGAGACAAAATGGGCAGGGGTTGGCCGAGCTAAAGGCTTTGGGAGTGTGGGTAAGGAGGTAGAGGTGGGGGCCTTTTATAAGAGGAGAGGAGGGGCACTCTTGGAAAGTAAAGAAATATTACTTTATTTGAAAATTATTTTCGGATTCAGAAGTTCCCAAATTGATATAATTCTAGTTTAAGGTGATAAGGTTTCTAAATACTCCCATACAATAGGTTTTGGACATTTGTAGGTCTTATATTTTACATTATCTTTCCATTTTATTTAAATCCTTTATTAATGCGGTAATCGCTGCATCATCATGATGTCATAAATAATTTAATTTATTTAAAGTCTAAAAATTATAAAAAAATTATCATGATGTAGGAAAGATTTTTAGCTTTCCAATGACTATTTATAATCAAATATCTGACTTGTATAACCCCATGTAAGAATTGTTTTAGTAAAACATCTCATGTTTGTGTCATTTTTACATTAACATTAAATAAAAAGTTATTTATGTAATTTCCCAACCAAAGTGGCTCCATGGGGTCCCCAAGTTGACCCATGGAATGTCGTGGTCGGAAATGACACATCCAATGAGGGTGGGACATGTTTCAAGCTCATCTCATATTATTAAAACATTATTTTTACCTTAAACTACACTAATTACCACTAATCGCGATTAAGAACTTAAAAGTTACTATTCACCAAAAAATTATTTTAATCTCATTGAACCACATTTTTCTTCTTAATGACAACCATGTATGTCGGATTTTTGAAAATCAAATCACAGAAGTGGCAAAGTTTCATTTAAACGAAAAATCAGCTTCTTTAACTACCACTTAGTGGTTTCACTATTCATCAAAAATTGAAGTTTTTCAGAAAGATACCAAAACTTCACCTTAAGATAGATTGGATATTCCGAATTCAAAAATTATTTCTATTTTACAAAATTCAAAACAAGTAAGTTGCATTAATTAATTTGATAATTAATTCCCGCTGTCATGACAAATAGCGGGTTTTTTTGAAATAATAAGTATCAAAAGATTGACACTAGTTTAAGTCCAATTTCAAAGTGAAATTGATTCCAATAACCAACATTGGATAAAATGGTAAAAATATATTCTAATTTCACTTCAAAACAAATTCAAAAGATAATCTAATCGTTTAAATAAATTAGATTAAAAAGAGGTTTTGAATTAAAATACAACATTTTTCACTATTCATTAAAAAATGAACTTTATCGGAAAAATACCAAAAATTCACACAAAGTAAATTTTGATGTCCCAATCATAAATTATAAGTTTATTTTGACAAACATTGCTTATAAAATTTTCAAAAGATAGGTTTAAAAAAGGTTTGCCATCAAAAGGCAGTAAAACAATCTTTTAAGAATATTAGTTATTTCATGCATAGGATTGTATTTATTTTAATTTTAATCCTCTAAAACACTATCATAATCATTAATAGACATAGATAAAAATATCTATTATTCATTACTTACTTGGGATGTTACATCCTTCCCCCCTTTAGAAAATTGCGTCCCCGCAATTTATTTACTTATCGAATAAATGGGGGTACTTATCCCTCATTGCATTTTCAGATTCCCATGTTGCCTCTTCCATCATGTGGTTTTTCCACAAAACCATTACCTAATTAATCACCTTATTCCGTAACACTTGCTCCCTGTGGTCAAGAATCTGGACCGTTTGTTTCACATAAGATAGGTTCGCTTCCAACTGAACTACCTCTGGACTCAAAACATGAGATGGATCTGGCATGTACTTTCTCAGCATCGAAACATGAAAAACATTGTATACCTGAGATAAACTCGGAGGTAAAGCCACTCAGTAAGAAACTGATCCAACTCTCTCCAGAATTTCTTATGGTCCAATGAACCTTGGAATCAGCTTTCCTTTCTTACCAAATCTCATCACACTTTTCCATGGTGAGACTTTGAGAAAAACATGATCACCTACCTCAAAAGTTAGATCCTTCCTCCTATTGTCTGCATAACTCTTCCGCCTACTCTGAGCTATTCCCATGTGTTTCTGAATCAGTTGAACTTTTTTATACCAACTCTTCTACCAATTCTGGTCCCATCAGCTTCCTTTCACCCACTTAATCCCAGAAAGCTGGAGTTCGACACTGCTTCCCATATAACACCTCAAATGGTGCCATCTGTATACTAGAATGAAAACTGTTATTATATGAAAATTCATCCAAAGAAAGATGTTGGTCGCAACTTCCCTGATAATCCATCGAACAAGCTCGTAGGATATCCTCCAAGGTCTGAATTGTTCGTTCTGACTGCCCATCTGATTGAGGATGAAATGTTGTACTAAAATTTAATTCAGTACCCAACGACTTTTGAAGGCCTTTCCAAAAGTTAGAAGTGAACCTGGGATCACGGTTACATACAATGGAGAGAGGAACTCCATGTATCCTGACTATCTCTTTAAGATACAAACTGGAAAGTTGATCTAGGGAAAAAGTATCTCGTATATCAAGGAAATGAGCAGATTTAGTCAAGCGATCAACAATAACCCAGATTGCATTATTACCTCGAGATGTCTTTGGTAATCCCACAACAAATTCCATGGATATATTCTCCCATTTCCACTCTGGCACTGGTAAAGGCTGAAGTATCCCTTTTGGTAACGGCCGCTCTGCTTTAAACTGTTGACATGTCAAACACTTCACAGTAAAATCAGCAATATCTCTTTTCATTCCATCCCACTAGTAATACTCCCGCAGATCTCCATACATCTTAGTACTGCCAGGATGAACTGAAAATGGAGAACTATGAGCTTCACATAACAACTCTCTCTTCAACTGTGAATCACAAGCCACACACAATCTCTTCCCAAATCTCAAAACACAATCATTATCAATGTTGAATTCAGGCAACTTACCTTTCTGAACCAGCTCTACCTTTTTCTGCAACTCACTATCTTTCTTCTGTGTTTGCTTGATTCTATCTGATAGAGATGATCTCACTGATACCTGAAACAAAACCGAAGAACATCCTGTGCCAAAAACTTCTATGCCAAAGTTCATCAAATCCTTAACCAAAGGATCACGTTCCAAATTCAACATTGTTAATGAAGCATTACTTTTTCGACTCAAAGCATCATCCAATTTATTTTCTTTTCTTGCATGGTAATAAATTGTACAATCATAATCCTTGATTAATTCTAGCCATCTCCTCTGTCTCATGTTCAACTCTTTTTGAGTGAATATATACTTTAAACTTTTGTGATCAGTGAATATTTCACACTTTACTCCATACAAATGATGCCTCCAAATTTTTAAAGAGAAAACATCAGTAGCTAATTCCAAATCATGTGTAGGGTAATTTACCTCATGAGTTTTCAACTGTCGTAAAGCATAATCAATTACCTGATCATTCTGCATTAGGATGCAACTAAGTCCTTTCAATGAAGCATCTCTGTATATAACAAACTCACCATTCCTGGAAGGTAGTGCCAAAACTGGAGCATTCACCAATCTTCTTTTCAATTCCTGAAAACAATCATCATATTCTTCTGTCCAGATAAACATAACACCTTTCTGAGTTAGCTTAGTCATTGGACTAGATATCTGTGAAAAATTTCTAACAAACCTTCAGTAATAGCCTGCCAAACCAAGGAAGCTACGAATCTCAGTTACATTTGTGGGTCTTGGCCATTCTTCCACAACCTTTGTTTTTGTAGGATCAACGGTTATCCCAACATTAGAAACAATGTGACCAAGGAAAGAAATTTGTTGCAACCAAAACTCGCACTTGCTGAATTTTCCATATAGTTTCTTTTCTTTTATGGTTTACAAGATAACCCTTAAATGTCTTTCATGCTCCTCTTTACATTTAGAAAACACCAAAATATCATCATTAAAAACCACAACAAACTTATCCAAGAACTCATGGAATATTCTATTCATTAAGTCCATGAATACAACTGGTGCATTGGTTGGCCCAAAAGGCATTACTACAAATTCATAATGGCCATATCTTGTACCGAACGTGGTCTTCGGAACATCTGCTTCCTTTACCTTTAGCTGATGGTACCCCGATCTCAAGTCAATCTTTGAAAAATACTGAGCTCCCTGGATCTGATCAAAAAAATCATCGATATGAGGCAAAGGATATTTGTTCTTAATAGTGATGTTATTCAAGGCTCTATAATCAATGCAAAGTCTCATTGAACCATCTTTATTTTTAACAAATAAAACAGGATCACCCCATGGTGATGTGCTAGGTCGAATGAAACCATTCTTTAATAAATCTTGCAATTGCTCCTTCAACTCTAAAAGTTCAATTTGAGTCATTCGATAAGGGGGTTTTGAAATTGGATTAGCATCAGGAACTAAGTCAACAGTAAACTCAACTTCCTGATCTGGTATTATTCCAGGAAACTCATTTGGAAAAACATCAGGATACTCATTTACCACTGGCACATCATTAATCTGAACAGTTCCTTTATTTTCAATGATGTCTGCAAGGTAACATTCATTTCCATCTTTTACAAGTTTCTCGGCCTCTTGATATGTTATCAATAGTAAGGGTTAATTCTTGTACATATACTAAAAGTCTTTCTGAAAAGAAACTTCTTTAGCTCTATAGTCAATCTTAGCATGGTAAATAGAGAGCCAATCCATACCTAGGATAACATCAAACTCTACTAGAGGTAGAACAATAAGGTTTGCAAGTAGGTTCTTTCCATAGATAAGGATATGAAGATTCTTATAAATTCTTTTTGCCTCAACATTCCCCCCATGTGTTTTTACGAAAATTTCATGAGTCATTTCTTGAGATGGTATTCCCATTTTACTAGAAAGGTTTTCAGAGATGAAAGAATGTGTAGACCCCGAATCAAACAACACACTAGCAGAATATGAAAAAACAAACAAAGTACCTGATAAAACTTCATTTGATGGCCCGACATCTTCTGAAGTAGTTTCAAAGGATTTCACCACCCCTTTCTGCATGTAGTCTAACTGCTTCCCATCACTCAAGCTCTTTTTCGGACACTCGTTTTCATAGTGACCCATCTCATTGCACTTATAACATTTCACTAACTGTAAATCAAATCTGGTCTTACCTTCACCTTGATCCTTTTCAGTGCAATCACGAGCCTTATGTCCCATCTTACCACATCGGTAGCACTTTCCATAATTCCGAAGACATTCCCCAGCATGCCTTTTGCCTCATTTATCACAAACTGGAATCTTAGTTTTCTTACCATCAGACTTTTTTGAAGAATTCTTACCTTTCTCCTGCCACCTCGGTCTCTTCTTATGTTGGTTGTTACAGAACAGTTGATCATCGGCAAACTCCATTTCCACCTTCTCAGCACATCGAAAAAGATTTTCATAACATTTAAACTCACGTGAAGCTAATTCCCTTCGATATTTTGTCTTTAATCCTAAGTAAAAATGATTTATTTTACTATCAATGTCTCGGATAAAATTTGGAGCATACCATGCCAATCGAGTGAACCTTTCTTTATAGGCAGCCACTGAGTCTTCCTCTTGCCTCAATTCCAAGAATTGCTTTTCCATCCTAAGTCGAACAGCCTTAGGAAAATACTTCTCAAGAAACATACCGTTGAATTCATCCCAGTCAAGGGAATCAATATCATCGGCGTCCTTGATATTTTTAACCATAGACCACCACTGATCTACATCACCCTCCAAATGGTAAATAGCAAGACTAAACTTTTCATTGTTTGAACACCCCATGACATTGAAAATCTTCTCCAGTTCATTAATCCACCCTTCAGCTAGAACAGTGTCAGATGATCCTCTGAATGATGGGGGACATTACCTCATAAAATGTTCCACCACTGACATGTTCCTCTGCGGTTGATCTGGCTGGTCTCGTGCATGGATACCACCACCATTTATCGCTTGAGTCAACTACGCAATTACTGCAAAAAACTGTTCAGTTCCAATCCTGACCATCTCAGGATGATGATTCGGAAGGTTATTTCCTTCTGTATGCCTTCCTAGCACTGCTTCCCTATTTCCTCTGCGGAAAACCATTCTGAACAAACATGTCTTAGATGAAGCAACGTGGTAATCTTCAAATACTATATCACTTCAATTTGACCATAAAAAAATATTTTTGGATAATCATTTAATAGAATTCTAACTCCTAAAGTTATCTAAACTGACCTCTGATACCAACTATAAGGCCCTAGCCTTAAACCTTACTTAATATTGAGTTATTACAAGATAACACATTGAGGATCTTTTCGGGTTTAGAGTTTTAGATAATTAGATCATAAAACATGCATTACATTCCACATATAAAGAAATTGGTTTCATAAATATAGTATTATTCTTTCCCATCAATGGAAACATATTTAAAATAAAACATGGATTCTTTCTTGACACTTCCTTGACACTATCATCATATCATGTACCTTTCCCTTGACCTGTGAAAAAAATTTCAAAAAAACGTGGGATGAGCATAAAAAGCTCAGTAAGGGATATAAAAAATATGGAAAGGAAACATGGGTACATATATAAATAAGAATGAAATCATAATTTACCCATAAAACATATGCACTTCATCATACCTCATCATATCATGAATAAACCATAGAAATCATATGAAATAAAGGTAACTTGATTAATTCATAACAATCTTACGTGGGGAGTAACACTCTTGGTTACGTTTGGAATACCCATCACAGTATATTCCCTAAATCTCTTCGGAGAACCCTTAACGTTTCACTCCTTCACGTTACCGAATGCATTGGAGAGCTATATCGGGCTCACCCGCCCTTAGTCTATCACGGAACCACCCGTCTTCGTAATAATTCCCAAGAACCTCAACATAATCGTATCACATAAAAAATGCATAAAGGAAACAAAACATTTACACCTTTCAATCACAAGATATCAATATAACACATGGATATAAAAACATTATGAAATCAATTTTCAATACCAAAATAAAAGAAAAGTAAAACATGGTATTTATTTTTCTTTTAAAAAAAGGTATGGCTTGTAGAGGAAGCCGAAACTCTAATAATGGTCACGGCGGCGGAGAAGTCGTTGTCGCCGCATACGTACGACAAAAACATTCCCATTTTGCGTTTAGTAAATGCTTCATATAAAAAATATTCCTTTTTAATAAATGTAAAAGTCAAAGGGGTTTATACACTGTATAAAAGAAGGTTGTGTATAAAACAAAATATGCCTCAATGAAAGGAGATTGAGACGAAGTCCCATACCTCGGGTCCGACTTCACTCAGTCGTTCTTTAATCTCCTTAATAATATACTTGAGTTAATTTCTACTTGTTTAAGAATCTTTTTCAAGTTCATTATTCATTTTATATCACTTATTTCCATGTCTTTAACACTATGTAATTATTTAAGTTAATAACGGTAGTTTTAATGATCATTGGTACTTGAGTAAAAAAAACCCTTTATAATTAAAAGTTTTTCATGTATCCATTATATCCAGATTGGTATTCATGATGTAGATATCATATTTTTCATATATATCCATTACATTCATGCATTTATAATATTACATAATCATTTAGAGGTAATAAATGAAATGCATAGTTCATGGAGACGGTAAGCCGTACGTACGCATGAACGCTACTTTCATTTCTATTTTGTATTTTATAGAATGGAATCATAATGATATAAAGGTATATTATAATTCCAGTATAATATCATATATAATATCATAGTTCCATCCTTTATACGTCCCACATATGGTATTTAACGAATCAAATCACTTTGAGGGGGCGGTAGTCTGCACTTCCTTAAATGAAGATATCGCGTTTACCCATAATGGAAACCATAAAGGTATGCCGAAAATGAAAAATACAGAAGCTTAAGGAAAACATAAACATATTATATATCATTTATAAATATAGTGACATATTAATTGCCACCTTTGAAGGTGTTAAAATAATGTTGAACAATCATCATTTCGGGAGGCATAAATTCACCACCCACGGAAACAGTATGTCCTTTAACCATTAGATGTAGGTGTGTGTAAGTGTAGCTCGAATCCTTCTTATAACAACATCCTAGTATATTGAATATACTGGATTTGTTACAAAATAAATTAATAAAAAGAGTTTATGGGGTTGGAGAAGCAAAATAAAACAAAAGGACTCAAGTGAACAAATTACCTTAAAATCGGATAACTCCCTTTGGTTTGAGATCAAAGGCTTCCTTGGGAAGACTTCTACCCAAAGTGATGCTTGAATGAGTAAGATAGGGATGTTTGGAGACAAAATGGATAGGGGTTGGCCGAGCCAAAGGCTTTGAGAGTGTGGGTAAGGAGGTATAGGTGGGGTCCTTTTATAAGAGGAGAGGAGGGGCACCCTTGGAATGTAAAGAAATATTACGTTATTTGAAAATGATTTTCGGATTCAAAAGGTCCCACATTGATATAATTCGAGGGTAAGGTGATAAGGGTTCGAAATACACCCATCCAATAGGTCTTGGACATGTGTAGGTCTTAGATTTTACATTATCTTTCCATTTTATTTAAATCCTTTATTAATGAGGTAATCGCTGCATCATCATGATGTCATAAATAATTTGATTTATTTAAAGTCTAAAAATTATAAAAAAAATATCATGATGTAGGAAATAGTTTTATCTTTCCAATGAATATTTATAATCAAAAATCTGACTTGTATAACCCCATGTAAATAGTTTTTAGTAAAACATCTCATGTTTGTGTCATTTTTACTTTAACATTAAATAAAAAGTTATTTATGTCATTTCCAAACAAAAGTGGCTCCATGGGGTACCCAAGATGACCCATGGATTGTATTGGTCGGCCATGGCACATCCAATGAGGGTAGGACATGTTTCAAGCTCATCTCATGGTATTAAAACATTATTTTTACCTTAAACTACACTAATTACCACTAATTGCGATTAAGAACTTAAAAGTTACTATTCACCAAAAAAATATTTTAATCTAATTGAACCACATTTTACTTCTTAATGACAACCATGTATGTAGGATTTTTGAAAATCAAATCACAGAAGTGACAAAGTTTCATTTAAACGAACAATCAGTTTCTTTAACTACCACTTAGTGGTTTCACTATTCATCAAAAATTGAGGTTTTTCATAAAGATACCAAAACTTCACCATAAGATATATTTGATATTCTGAATTCAAAAATGATGTCTATTTTAAAAAATTAAAAACATGTAAGTTTCATTAATTAATTTAATAATTAATTCCCGTTGTCATGACAAATAGCGGGTTTTTTTGAAACAATAAGTATCAAAAGATTGACACTAGTTTAAGTCCAATTTCAAAGTTAAATTGATTCCAATGACCACCATTGGATTAAATGGTAAAAGTATATTCTAATCTCACTTAAAAACCAATTCAAAATATAATCTAATCATATAAATAAATTAGATTAAAAAGAGGTTTTGAATTAAAATACAACATTTTTCACTGTTCATTAAAAACTGAACTTTATCGGAAAAATACGAAAAATTCACAAAAAGTAAATTTTGATGTCCCAATCATAAATAATAAGTTTATTTCGACAAACATAGATTATACAATTCTCAAAAGGTAGATTTAAAATAGGTTTGACATCAAAAGGAAGTAAAACAATCTTTTAAGAATATTAGTGTATTCCATGCATAAGATTGTATTTATTTTCATTTTAAGCCTCTAAAACACTATCTTAATCATTAATAGACATAGATAAAAATATATATTATTCATTACTTACTTGGGATGTTACAATTAGGTTTTCCCGAATGGTAATAGATCGTGCAATCATAACCGTTGATTAATTACAACCATCTCCTCTATCTCATGTTAAATTCTATTTGAGTGAATATATTATTTAAACTTTTTTGGTCCATATATATTTCACATTTTACTCCATACAAATGATACCTTCAAAATTTTAAAGTAAAAACATCAACATCTAATTCCAAATCAGGTGTATGGTAATTTAACCCATGTGTTTTCAACTGACGTGAAGCATAATCAATTACCTTATCATTCTGCATAATGAAATATCCATGTCAATTCAACGAAGCATCACTATAGATAACAAAATCACTATGTATGCATGGTAGTTCCAAAACAAGAGCATTCACCAATCTTCTTTTCAATTCATGAAAACAATCATCACATTATTTTGTCCAGATGAACTTAACACCATTTCGAGTTAACTTAGTCATTGGACTAGATAACCATGAAAAATTATCAACAAACCCTCACTAATAACTTTACAAACCAAGAAAACTATGAATCTAGGTTATATTTTTGGGTCTTGGCCATTCTTCAACAACTTTTGTTTTAGCAGGATCAACCATTATTCCATTTTTTCGAAACAATGTGACCAAGGAAAGAAATTTGTTGTAACCAAAACTCACACTTGTTGAATTTACTATAATTTTTCTTTTCTTTTAAGGTTTTAGAGATGAACCTTAAATAAATTTCACATTCCTCCTTACAGTTGGAATAAACCAAAATATCATCAATGAACACAACCAAAAACTTATCCAAAAACTCATGGAAAATTATATTCATAATACCCATGAATACAATAGGTTCATTGGTTAAACCAAAAGTCATAACTACAAATTCATAATGGACATATCTTGTACTAACTGTGGTCTTCGGAATGTCTTCTTCTTTTAATTTCAACTGATGGTACCATAACCTCAAATCAATCTTCAAAAAATACTGAGCTCCCTGAAGCTGATCCAACAAATCATCGATATGAGGAAAAGGAATCTTATTCTTAATAGTGGTGATATTAAATGCTCTATAATCAATGAAAGTCTCAAGGAACCATCATTATTTTTAACAAACAAGACAGGAGAACCCCATCGTGACGTGCTAAGTCGAATAAATCTTTTTTCAAATAACGCATGACATTTCTTCTTTGACTCTAAAAGTTCAATTTTAGCCATTCGATACGGGGGGTTTTGAAATTGTATTATGGTCAGGAACTAAGTCAACAATAAATTCAACTTCCCGATCATGTATAATACCAGGAAACTCATCAGGACAAACATCAAGGTACTCATTTAACACTAGAACATCATAGATCTGAATAGTTCCTTTTTTTCAACAATATGTGAAAGGTAACATTCATTTACATCTTTTACTAGTTTCTCAACTTCCTGACATGTTATCAAAATAAAGGGATCATTCTTGTACACACACTGTAAATCATTCTGAAAAGAAACCTCTTTAGCTTTGTAATCAATATCAGCATGATAAACAGAGTGCCAATCCATGCCGAAAATAACACAAAACTCTACTAGAGAAAAAACAATAAGGTTTGCAGGTAGATTCTTTCCACACACAAGAACATGAATGTTCTTATGTTTTTTTGTCTAAACATTTCCTCGAGGTGTTTTTACCATAAGATATGTATTCATATCTTGAGATGGAATTCCCAATTTACTAGAAAACTTCTCATAAATTAAATAGTTTGTAGACCCTGAATCAAAAAACACACTGGAATAATATGAACATACCAATAGTATACCTGATACAACTTCATTTGATGACCCAACTTAAGATGAAGTAGTTGCAAAGGATTTCACCACCCATTTTTTCATATAGTTTTGATTGTTTCCTTTGGATGAGTTCTTTATTGGACACTCATTTTCATAATGACCCATTTTATTACACTTAAAACATCTTACTGATGGCTTTTTTTTCTTGCTTGATCATCTTCCTTAAAGTTACGAGAAATATGACTAGACTTACCACACAGAAATCACTTTCCAGTCGTTCATAAACATTAAACAGGATTCTTTTTACCACAATTCTCACAAGTTGGATCTTTAATTTTCTTACATCCAGGCTTCTCTGATGAAATCTTCCCCTTTAACTACCAACGAGACCTCTTATTCTGTTGTTTGTCAAAGTACACTTGATCATCAAAAATATCCATTTCCACCTTCTCCGCACATCGAACAAGTTTTCCATAACTTTTAAACTCACAAGAGTCTAACACTCTTAGATATCGTGGATTAAGTCTTGAGTAAAATTGATTTATCTTACTATCATGGTCTCAGATGAAATTCGATGCATACCTTTCAAGTCGAGTGAACTTTGCTTCATAAGCAGCCACTGAGTCATCTTCTTTCCTCAATTACATGAATTTTTTTCCATCCTAAGTTGAACCACCATAGGATAATATTTATCAAGAAACATACCTTTGAATTCATCCCAATAAAGATCATCAATCTCCTCACTATCCCTGATATTTTTCACCATCAACCACCACTGATAAGAATCACCTTCAAAACGGTAAATAGGAAAGAATAAACTTTTGATGTTATGAACAACCCATGACATCAAAAATCTTGTCTAGTGCTTTAATCCAACCTTGTACTAGAACATGGTCAGATGATCCTCAGAATTATGGGGGATGTTGCCTCATGAAATGATCTAATACTGACATGTTCTTCTGTGGTTGATCTGGATGATCTCGTACATGGATACCGCCACCATTTATATCCTGAGTCAACTCTGCCGTCACTACAACAAACGGTTCAATACCAATTCCGAACATCTCAGGTTGCTGATATGGAACGTTGTATTCCTATAGATTTTATCCCAATATAGTTGCCATGTTTCCTCTACGAAAAACCATTCTGAACATAGAAATATCTTAGGTGAAGCAACATGTTAATCTGTAAGTGCTATATGATTTCAATATTAACATAAATTACTTTATTGATATTAATTTAACAATACCCTAACTTCTAAAGTTATCTAAACAGACCTCTGATACCAACTATAAGGACTCGGCCTTAAAACATTACATAATCACGAATTAAAAGAATAATTCTCATTGAGGATCTTTTCAGGTTTAGAGTTTTCGAGAATTATGACATAACTATTACATTTCATTTCAAATACAAAGTAGACACTTCGACACAATTTCCATTTTTTCATAAAATATAACCTCTTGAAAAAAAGAGTCATGTCTTGTTCAATGTTCAAGACAGCATGAATTTTCCTTGATCCCATCCTTGACCATATTCCATATTATATCCTGTGAAAAACATTCCAAAAAATAATGGATGCACATAAAAATCTCATTAAGGGATATACAAAAAAGGAAAACTGTTAGTTTTTCAAAACAATAGGTAAACCCTGAATAATTTATCATAAGTAATACTTTTCACCTTTATGAAGTAGTAAATACTCTTCACTCAATAAAATATCATTACATAGCCTTTTGTAACAAAAATATTACCATAAGACCCATATAAATAAGACATAACATATAAAGGTAACTTGGGACATAAACATGCTTAAATGAAATAGCCATACGGTCGACTTCCACACATATCACTAAATGGAATAGCCATACGGCCGACTTCCATACCAAATGCATTGGAGGTTATAACATAACCACCCATCTTGATATTCACGACACCCCCCATCATTTGGTTTATCACATAACCACCCATCAAATGTCCAAGTACCATTATAAAATAATAATACATAAAACAAATATAAAGGGAAGAAAACATTTCCACATTTCAATCATAATATATCACTTAAATATATTGACATAAAAAATCCATTATCAAAACCATTTGCAATACCAAAATACATAGAAGATTCTATGGTATTTATTTTCTTTTAAAAACATTACAGCTTGTTGAGGAAGCCAAAGATCAAATAATACTCACGGTTGTGAAAAAGGTCGTTGGCACCGCTTACATAAAAAGAAACACTAATTTTTTCATTTAGTAAAACGCTTCGTTGAAAAATATTCCCTTCTCAAATTCAAGGGTGTTTATATAGAGTATAAAATAAAGTCATCTAATAAAAGAAAATATGACTCAATGAAAGGAGATTGAGATGAAGTCCCTTACCTCATGTAAGACTTGACTCGATCATTCTTTAATCTCCTGAATAATAAAATAATGTTAATTTTCACTTGATTAAGAACATTTTTCATGTCTATTATTCCTTTTATATCACTTATTACCATGTTATAAATATTTTGTAATCATTTAAGTTAATTACGTCCATTTTGTCGAAATTTGGTACTTGAGTCAAAAAATGAACACCTTATATTTACACGTTGTCCATGTGGTCAATAGTACATTATATCTAGAATGATATTAAAGATTTAGATATCATATATATAATATATATCCAGTATATACATGTATTTATAATAGTACATAACATTTGGAGGTAAGAAATGAAATGCACTGTTCATAGAGACGGTAAGCCGTACATACGTATGGACACTACTTTAATTTTTATTTATTATTTTAATTGAATTAAAACATAATGATACATAGGTATATTATAATTACAATATAATATAATATATAATATCATTAAATCTATCCTTTATACATCCCACATAAGACATTAACGAGTCACATCACTTTGAGGGGGTGGTAGTCCGCACTTCCTCAAATGAGATTATCGTATTTACCCTCTATGGAAACCATAAAGGCGTGTATATATGGAAAATATAGAAGCATAAAGAAAACGTAAACATAATACATATCATATATAAATACAATTCCATCATAATTTCCACCACGAGAGGCAGTAAAATGTAATTGAACAATCATCGTTTTGTGAGGCGTTAGTTTTCCATCCACAGAAACATTATGTTCTTCCCTCATTAGATGGAGGTGTGTTTATATGTAGTTAGAATAAATCCTATAAAAACATCATAGTATATTGGATATGTAGTTTTAGTTACATAATAAAGGAATAAAAATACTTTTTGGGGTTTGTGAAGTAAAATTAAAGAAAACAATTTAAGAGAAATCGTTACCTTTAATTTCGGTAACTCCCTTTGGTTTGAACCAATGGACTTCTTGAAGTGCCTTCTACTTAAGGTAAGGGTTCTAGGAGGAGGAGAGGGATGTAGGGAGATTAGTTGGGAAGAGGCTGGATGAGACTAATGGCTTTTGAGGTATGATGAATTGGTTATAAGTGGTATCCTTTTTAAGGGAGAGGAGGGGATCTTTAGGAAAGTGTGATAATATTATATTATTATATAATGATATTCAGTTTATAAAGGTCCAAAAATAATAATAGTCGAAGATAATATGACTCATGGTCTAAATAAAATCATCCAATAAGAATTGGACATGTTTTGGATAATATTTTAAACATGATAATCTTATTTATTTAAATTATTTATTAATGAGGTAAATACTGCCTCATTATTGTGTCATAAATAAATAAATTTATTTTACTTCTAAAATTTATAAAAAAATACCATCATATACAAAATATATTTATTTTTCCTATGAATATCTATAGTCAAATATATTACTTAGATAACACCATATAAAAATTAATTACTAGAAGATTTTTGTTTGTGTCAATTATGCCTTTACATTAAATTAAATAATCTAAATTATCATTATCACTCCCAAGTGGCTCAATGAGGTCCATAAATAGACCCAAAGATTCCCATGGTCGTTAATGACTCAACCAATAAGATTTTGACAAGTGTTAAGGTAATTATAATAATATTTTTACCTTGAATTACAGTATTTAACTTTAACCATGGTAAATAAAAGTGAAAAGGTACTATTCACCAAACATTATTTTCTTCTTATTTTACCACATTTTATTTCCTGATATCAACAATTTATGTTGGATTTTAAAAATTTAATTCACAGAAGTGCTAAAATTCCATTTAAATGAAAAAGTCAGTTTTTAACTACTACTAAGGGGTTTCACTATTAATAAAAAATTAATGTTTTTCAAAAAAATACCAAACAATCAGCCTACAATTTATTTGATATTCCAAATTAAAAAATGATGAATAATTTTCCAAATTCAGGAAATATAAGTGGCATTAATTAATTTAAAATCAATTCATTTTGTTAAAACAAATAGCGTGTTTTTAAGAAACAATAACTATCAAAAGATTTAAACTTGTTTATGTCCAATTTCAAAGTTAAATTAATTTCAATGACCAAATTGGATTAAATGGTAAATTTATATTCTCATTGAACATTAAAACCAATTAAAAAGATAATATATCCATATAAATAAATGAAATTAAAATGCACTTTGGAATTAAAATACAATATTTTCCACTATTCATTAAATGAAGAACCTTATCCGAAAAATACCAAAAAATTACCCAAAGTAAACTTTGATGTCCCAAATCTAAATAAGTACTTTATTTGGAGAAATAGAACATATAAAAATGACCAAAACTATATTTAAAGAGGGTTCTCCAATAAAAGGCGGTAAATCGACCTTTTAATGTAAATTATGCTTAAAATTAGACTCATTCATATTTTAAGCCTCTAAATTTTATTGGATAAAAGTAAATACATTAAACAAACATGTATAATCATATTTTAGTTATTTTTATTCATTACCACCAATACAATTTCTAGGAGTTAACTACCATTTAAAATAATATTATATTATTAGTGTGCAACATAAGATATCAAAGAAACACGTTGTTGTGTATCAGGTATGCTATCGAACATAGAAACCCCTTTTATGTAAAATTAATATTTAATTAAAAAATATTAATAAATATGAAAATCTTTTATTCTTCATTTACCTGTGATGTTACACATTTGGTGGACACTATGGACTTCAATGACTCTCTTATAGATTTACATTCCCTCTGTAGGGTGTATGAAATTATTTTAGGATCATTTTGAATTGGTCTTAGTAGAGTGTGATTATTTATAGGTTAACCTATTTGTTTAATCGTCACCATAAATAGACGATTGACTAGATATATGGGGTTTCATGATTAATGGGCCCACAAAAAAATTTAAATTTTGGAGAAAGTATCATGAAATAGGTGAAAGTCCTCAAGGATAGGGGATACCCTATGAAGATGTATAATGTAATTACTAGGTGGAGGAAGAGGTATTAAAGTAAGAACTTAGGATATAAAACATCAAAATTTGGATGGTACATAAGTTTTTTTGAGGTAATAATTTCCTAATAAAATAATTTTTTAATATTTTTGTCAATTATTGAAAATAAATTATCAAAATTAAATTTGTTTTTTATTTAAAATATTATTTTAGATTATAATTAAATGGAATTGGTGTTGACTACCCCAATGGGGGATTTTAATTTGTTTTCAAAGGACTGATGATGTGTGCTAATTGTGGGATGCGATTTGTTATCATTGATCCTCGCCTTCTTATGTTTATATGTAGCACATTTGGATTTAATAAAATTACCCTTTATTTAGGATTTTAAATATTTAAATGTATATGGGTGATGTCTGGGAGATTATGAAGAACATTTTCCGTGTTTTGGGGATTTTTTATAGGTGAACAATTATTGAACCATTTAGGAAAACCATGCAGGTCCTATAAGAAACCGTGCCCAAGGAATCAGGTGCTAAAGGGAAGGCACATTGGTGGTGCACGGTATTCCAAAACCATGATGAAGGCTAGGTTACATCGTGCTATGTTAGATAGTGGGATTTGGAATGATTGGTTCACATTTCGCAAACCGTGTGAGGAAACCATGTGAGGTTTATACTTGAGGTAGTGGCTGGTGCATAGTTTTCTTAACAGGGTGACTAAAACTAGGGAGGTTAATATAAATAGATCCAAAAATATTATCTAGGTCACATTTGTGTTTTAATGCATTATTTTCCTCCAAATATACCTAACTTAGTATTCTTTCCCCTAAAAAAGTGGAATAACCCCTCCCCATTAGTTAGGAAGAAATCCAAAGTCTTATCTAGGCGATTTGAATACAGATTCATGAAGTAAGTGTTTGTTCTCGGTGGTCCATGATGATTTTTCTTATAACTTATTCACTATGTTTCCCAATTTCCTAGATCTACATTTTTTTGAATACATCTAAGATTGTGGATTTAACAAATGATTATATTTGTTTTTTTTGTTGATAGTTGAAGAGATATAAGACTAGTTTTTTGGGTTTCAACCCAGTTTCTAGGTCGTTTTCCGGACTTTCATCATTTTCATCATAAAAATCAAGGTAGGTGGCTTTACTCTCAACATATGTATCTATAGCATGAAGGATTTGTTTAAAATTTATTAAATTTAATCAATTTGATTCGATAATTGGTGGTGAATTCATGGTAGAAACCTTCTTTATTGATGGTTTGTAGATTTTTGAAGAATTGTGAATTATTTTAAAAGATGATTTTCTATATTGTTTTAAAACGATTATTTAAAAAAGTTTGTTTTGTTTTTATTTAATGAGAAATTGTTTTAATAAAATTTTGGTTTTATAGAAATGGTATACTAGAACGGTTTTAAATATATATTTAGTTTTATTGAACTGATTTTTTCATTGAAGTGATTTTGGGCATTGATATGGTTTTTGGGAATACATGGTGGTGTGTGTTCATATTGAATTCTTAGGCTTGGTTAAAATATAAACATATGATTAGTGGAAAATGTGTAATGGCACGTGGGATTTTATTACCTTTTCATGACCTGGTATATCGATGATAAACCATTCATGAGTGTGGAACTATCATAACAAACCATGCATGTATATATGTGTGGACATGTGGATATGTGTATTGGATTGGGGTATGAAAAAGAGAAATAAATGTAATGGTTTTGGAAATTTTTTGTTCTTTCATTAGAACTTGTTATTGTTTTGAGAAAATTGTTTTACCATAATAGTTTTTTTATATTTAGTTATAAAATGTTTATATAAATTGATTTATATAAACCATTTCATATTAATGTTTTAACATGTTCTATAATGGTGTCGTTAGTAGGGAAGTAATTTTGGGAATACCAACTGAATTTTATTACCCACCCCTACTTTGGCACATTAGTTATTTTGCAGATGTTTTTTATCAATACATGGGAAAATGTAAAGTATCACACATATTTAGTATTACTTCATGATACTTGGGTTGTTTATTGGAATTATATCATGAATCATATTGGAGTATTTGAGTTGTAGTTGTTTTTAAGTCTTGTTGGTTTTATAGTCTTCATCTATATACTTTGATATTACAATATTCTGCTATAGTACTCGGTTTTATTTTTGGTTTTGATAAAAAAGAAATGTATTAGTGGCCTTTAATTGTTTCATGGAACATATAACATTTATTTGGTTTAGTAATGTTTGGTTGGTTATTTTATTCTTTAGGTAATATCATCCCTCACATTTATTAAATCCCTTCAACATTGATTTCTAGCCTTTGGCATCTTGGGGATGTTACTTAAGTCTATTTTACATCCTTCCTTCTTCTTATGCCAATGAGATGTAGGAGGGATGTTATATGTGGTATCAGTTTTGTTTGTTCCCAAAACCTATTTAAGACAAGTGGTATCTGCTTGGTCCTTTTGAATGTGTTGTAGAACAAGTGTTAATTTACATATTCGGTCTTTGACATGGTAATAGTTGTCCATATTTGAGTTGAAATTCATTATTTTCTACTCCTTGGGTTGGAATCGTAGAAAATAGTATGATTTTTGGGGAATGACATGTAGAGCATAATAGACATAGCTATCCTTTTTCTACTAAACTTCAAGTTACCAAGGATTTGGGTACTTAAGTGTTTTGGAGACACTAATAGGATTTGGAATCTCATTGTCATGGGCTTAGTAACTGAGATGAACATGGAATGTATTGTAGAAAAGTCATCCAACTAGGAGTACATATTTTATTTTCTTTAATAATCCATAATTGATGGAAAATTTTTTATTTTTGAAAAATTTCAAAATTGTTTTCAAATGGATGATTTGAAAAGAGAATGGTTGTTGCATTTTGAAATTTTTTTGATTTTCAATGCAAGTAGATTTTTTTAAAAAATTATTGAACTTGTTAAAAGTTTAATTTTGGAAATAAATGTTGTGATAGTATAATGTGAAAGAAATTGAAATTGTTAAGCCTTAAATTTATAAAGAGTAAGACTTATGATGACTGTTCTTTGTATAGAAAATGGAACTCAAAAGGATTTATAGAAATAAAACATAAGATCATACTAAATATATGGTTTCACCTAATCCACAGGTGAACCAACAGTTGGTTTTGAGTATTTTCTATGCATTTGAGGCCATGGGTAGAGGGAACATGAGGGATGGGCCAAGGAATGTGGATCTTTCATTCAAATTCCAAATGCAAATCCCACCTTTATTTTGTGGTGATTTAGAACAAGATAAGGATGAGTTGTGGTTGAATAGGATGAATCATGTCTTCTATTTCATCAGCACACTAATATATTTGAATGTCAAGATTGAAATTTATATTCTAGAAGATCATTCATTCCAGTTTCTAGATTTAGGTGTTCAGACAATATTAGACAACATCCCTGCATTAATTTTTTTTTGAGGAATTGATTAACATACAATTTTATCCTCATATGATCAGAATTGAAAAAAGAAGTACTTATTCTTCTTGAATTACGAAAATATTTATATGACAGATTATGTTGATAAATCCTTGAATTTAGTGTTATTTTCACCTGAAATTTCTTTTAGTGCATCCTTAAATGCATGCATTGTTGAAATAGGGATACGCTAGGATATACCCTCAAAGATAGATGTGGTTTTTATTAATGATTATACATAGATAGATAATTGAGTCATGGGTTTTAAAAGGGACATATTATGTTCTACTAGTGGATGAAGTTTGTTGATACCCATGGGATATGGCCGTAACTCTAATGTTGGGAGTAAGCATAAGAGGAACACATATTTCCAAGGTGGGAGCATGAATCGATATCATATGGATAGATTAGTGAATCGTCTTATGAGACCTAGTACTAAAGATATATGTTTTCAATTTTTTTCCTTTTGTCCACATATATGTAGAGTATATAGAGCCACTAATATAATTCCATAATTACTACAAAATGGGGTATCATCATCTCTTTTCTCACAATTCTTCGAGGTCGGGTGTTTGAGATAGTTCTCATGCATCATAGGTTTTGTAAGCCTCAACAGGGTGAGTACATCATAATCAATATCATCATTAGAATAGAGATATTCATAGTGATTATATGAATATCATGAATCCTCAGTAAGGGAAATCTAAAAAAAGAAATTAGGAAAAAACAACATTGATGATTGAACTATATAGAGCTATATAGGTTATTGTGGTTGATCAGTTTAGAACATCGACTATGAGAGGTATGATTCTTTTGAATTCCACCCTAATGAAAGAGTTATTTTATATGAGTGAATCCCTTTCCTTTATATATTCTTGTGCAATTTATTTTTAGAGTTAAATTGTAGGGATGATGTCTTCTATGATATTAAATCAATCATTTCTGGGTCAAAGAGAATGTCAATGCATTTATGTTTAGAGAATATTCTGTAACCATTGATGGAGAGAAGATGAAATGAGATTTATATATTCTTGATATGTATGTGTTTGATATATTCTTTATTACGGATTCGCTGATAATGATTAATGGTTACATCAACTGTTATACCATAAAGGTTAGTTTTATAACAGAAGATGGTGTTGATCATCTCTTTCGAAGGGACTGGAATGTAAATGTGGGTGTAACGGGCTTGTTGGAACTAGCATTTGGAATGATCTCATACTAGTTGGAAACGTTGTGTTTGGAATCAATAGACAGTATTGAGAATAATACTTTCTGGCTGTGGTGGATTAGTTTGCAGACGTGTATACCAAAAATTACATAGGGTTTCCACCTATGAAGGAAGTGGATTTGATGATTGAATTTTTATCACGGACTGTTCTTTTCTCACATCCATGTTATTGGATGGAACCAAAATAACTAAGGGAGCTCAAAGTGCAGTTAAAAGATCATGAATTTAATGAGTTCATTCGGCCAACCACATATTTGTGGGAAGAACTAGTCTTTTTTATTAAAAGGGTAGATAAAAATCATCAGTTTTGTGTGAATTATTGTAATTATAACTAAGTTATGATTAGGAATAGGTATCCACTTCCACACATTAATTTTTATTTTGATCAATTTAAGGGAGCTTGGTGTTTCTCAAATATTGACGCTCGCTTAGGATATCACCAATTTTATGGTCAAAAGGAGGATATCCCAAAGACCGATTATAAAAGAAGATATGGCCATTCTAAATATGTGGTAATTCATTTCATTCATACAAATTCACGATGGGTAATTATTGAATTGATTAATTAGATATTTTAATGATATCTAGATTTTCTCATGGTGGTGTTTGTGGATGAAATATTGAAGTCGTGAAGGACAAGAAAAGATCATGAGAAACACTTGGTGAATGTTTTGGTAAACCTAAGGGATCATTGTCTTGATGCCAAATTATCAAATTGTGATTTTAGGATACAATATGTATATTTCATTTTATATATAATTTCTGAAAGTGGTGCTTCTATGGATCCCAAAACTATAGAATCTGTTATCTCTTAGACACTTATAAATAGTTTATTTGGGATACAAGGTTTTCTTAGATTGGATGGTTATTAAAGACAATTTGTTCATGATTTTTCAAGATTATAATCACCATTAACAACTTTTATAATGAATAATGTTCCATCTTGATGTACTGAGGAATGTAAAAAATCCATTCAAGAGTTCAAAGTTCTCCTTACATTAGCACCAATATCGATTTGGTTAGAATCAGGACAAGAGAATGTGGTGTATTGTGATGCTTCATGATCTGGGATGTGGTGTGTTCTCATTCGAGGAGATCATGTTGTTGCTTATGTCTCTAGGTAGTTGTGAGTGCATGAAAATAATTATACAACACACAATTTGGAGTTATTTTTCATAGTCCATGATTTTAAGAGTTGGTGTCATTTTATCTTTGGTGAGAAATTTATTATGGCCACAGATCCAAAGATACTGAAGCATATTTTCTCACAATGGTGTTTGAACCTGAGATAAATAAGATGGATGGAGTATATCCAACAGTTTGAATTTGACTTGATGTATACATGGGTAAAATAAATTCTATGGCTAGTTCATTTAGCAAAATTTTGTACACACAGTTGGAAAAAGAAGCATCAGATAAATTATAGTTGGTGTTGGTCTTGACCAACATGCACTTGGAATGAGAAGAACAATATGATGTTGTAGTTTTATATCTAGTTTAATTGTTTATTTATTAGATAATGATGGTTAACTAGGAATATAATTCCGACTCAGAATGTGTAGTGATGAGCTCAAAAATCCATGGTGGGGGACCATTTAGGGATGAAAACTTTATGACAGATCGGTGTCATTGTTCAGAAATCAGATAGTTGTACCTATGGCTTTTCGGGAATAACTTCTTCATGCTGACCACCCTTCAATGTGGGCCTTTCATCCAAGAATATATAAAATATATAAGACATTTAAAGAGAATTTATGGTGGAATAGAATGAAATTAGAGGTGTATGAATTTTTTTCGAGATGATTAACTTGTTAGTAGGTTAAGGAAGATCATAAACGAATAACAGGTATGTTTCAATCGGTACCTATTTCTATTTGGAAGTTGCAATAAATAGCCATGGATTTTATAACAAGTTTCCCATTAATGATTCTGAAGCATGATGACATATGGGTTATAGTGGATCAACATAACAAGTTGGTTCATTTCATTTGAATTTGTGAATCTCACACAGTGGAGGAATTTTCAAAATATCTATATCCAAGAAGTGGTAATGATTCATGGAATACCATTTTCATTTCTATGAAACATATATATATATGGATTACTTATTATTTCTATAAATACTTATATAAATCCCTTTGGATCTCATTTGACCATGAGTATGGCATATCATCCGTAGATGGATGGATAATCTGAAAGGATGATAAAAACATTGGAATACATGTTGTGGGCTTCTGTATTGAATTTTGGTGGCTCGTGAGAAGTGTATGTCATGTTAGTACTATTATTTTAAAACAATATTTATTAGTACTCAATAAAAATGGCTCAATTTGAAGAATTTTAATAAAATCCTTTTCATTGTCGACTTTTTTTGGAAGAAATAGTTGATACATCACTAGTTGGGTTGAGCCTTGTCTTATAAACATCAGAGAATATTAAGTTGATTAAGAAAAAGATGGAGACGACATAGAGTCATCATAAATCGTATGTGGATCATTGTGAATGACCGTTTTCATCTGAGGTGTGGGATTATTTGTTATTGAGGATCTCTCCAAGTATTGGACACTGATTTTTAGGAATAAGGTAACGTTATCTCTTAAATACACAATCCGTTTTAAGATACTTGAACGAGTTGGTGAGGTGGCATATATCTTGGAATTTAGACCATGGTTGAGTGCGGTAAATAATGTGTTTCATGTATCTCAATTAAATAATTATTAACAATATCTATAATATGTTATTGCATTGGATAATGTTGAACTAGAGTAGGATTTTTCATTGGATCATATATCGGTGTTGATTGTGGATTGGAAACATAATGTCTTGCACAATAAAAGAATCTATCTAGGACAGGTTTTGTGCGACATGGTTAGATTCAGCAAGAGACTTGAGAATAAGAAATTGAAATTATGTATTAGTTTCTAGAAAATTTTCATAAATATGTGGGCTTTTAACTTTTTTTGGTTGGAAAGGACAATGGTGGGGAGAATGTAGCACCCCCTGGTTTCATGCATGTAACCCTTTCGTTATGATTTTTATGTATTTAATGAATAAGGGTGAATTTGGTGATTATTTATAAACAAGTTTAAAATTTTTTGGGGATTTTTATATGTGTATGATTGGTTCATGGTTTGGAAGAACCATGAAACACCTAAAAGATTCTCTACACAATGGATTAGGGGATAAAGGTAAGGTCCACGAGCGGCATACAGTTTTCCCAAACCATTTGTAAGCCTAATAGAAGATGTGCTACGTTAGATAGTGGGATTTATCATGATTGGAACCTGTTTTTAGACTATTCAAGCGAACCATGTGAGGTTCATCCTTGAGGGAGTGGATGGAGCATGATTTGTGCACGGTTTTCCAAAAAAGTGTGACTATACTGTGAGTAGTTAAAAAACTAGATCATAAAAAAGTGGTCTTGGTTGGATTTTTGTTTTAAGGATGTTTCCCCAAAACGGACCTAACACACGATTTTCCCTCTAAAAGGTTTTAGAACCTCTCCCCATTGATTAGAAATCAATCTGGAGTCTTCTCTTAGTGATGTGAAGTCGTAATCTTGTTGTAAGTGTTCATTCTTGGTTTTTCATGGTGGTTTTTCATAGATATTATTCTATATATCTCTTTTTTTCTTAGATCCATATCCTCTATGGATATATAAAAGATAGTGGATTCAAAAAATGATTATATTTTTAATTTTATGATAATAGTGGATGATATTTAAGATGAGTTTTTTTTGAGATTCATCACGGTTTCATTGGTCTTTTCAGTAAATTCTTTATTTTCTTCATAATACTGAAGGTTGGTGGATTCAATCTTGACTCTTATATTTAGAAATTGAAGGATTAGTTTCAAATTGATTAAATTGATAGAAATTTATTGTGAATTTTTTGTTAAAATCATGTTATAAACCTTATTTAGTGATGGATTATTGATTTTTGTGGAATTGAGAATTTTTTTGCATGATTATTTTTTAACTGGTTATAAAATTTTTAATTTAAAAATGATTTTTTTGTTATGATTTTAATAAATTGTTTCAATAAAATGTATGTTTTATTAAACTAGTTTTTTGGAAATTTTTAAAATGAACATTTTATTTTATTGAAATGGTTTTGGAATTAAAGTGGTTTTGGAATTGAATTGGTTTTTTGGAATACTAAGTGGTGTGTGATAATATATCATTACAAGGCTTGGTTGAAATATGAACTTGTGCTCGGTGCCAAAGGTGTAATGGAACATGAGATTTAATTACCTTTTGATGACTCGATAGATCGATGAGAAGCCATTCATGAGTATCGAATAGTCGTAATGAATCATGAATGTATAGATGTGTGGATATGAGGATATGTGGATTGTAATGGGGTATGAAATTATTGAAATAAATTAAATCATTTTGGATATTTATTTTTTTTCCTTGGAACATTTTATAATTTTATGAAAACTATTTTACTAAAAAACGTGATTATATTTAGTTATAAACATATTTTTTAAATTGTTTTATATAAACCATTTTATATAAATATGCTAACAAGTTCTATCATCGAATAATGAGTAGAAAAACCATTTTGGGAAAACCTACTAAGTTTGACTACTGACACATACTTTACTTTTCTTCTTTTACAGATGTTGTTTATCAAGACATGAGAAAATGTAAAGTATCCCACATTTTTAGAAGTACTTAATGACACATGGGATGTTTGGTTGATTTTGAGTATGGATCTTCTTAGAGATTTGGAGTTGTAGATGTAATTGAGTGTTGTTGATTTTATGGTCTTATGATATGTAATTTGATATTGTTTTCATCCACTTTATCACTTGGATATAGTTTTGTTTTAATACAAATGAAATTATTGAGTTTTCATTCATTTTTTAATTCATCATATAAAATTTATTTGGTTATGGAATGTTTGGATTTCTATTTTACTCTTAAAGGTATATTATCCCCCACATGTATTGAATCCCTTTAACATTTATTGCCAAAACTAACATCTTTTGGATAACTCTTTAGACTAAGTAACATAATCCATACTTCTAAAGCCAATGAAAAGTAAGGGGGTAGTCATGTTATAACTATATGGAAGAATTATTTTACTATAAATTTTTTTGTGATAATTATTTATGATATAGGGTGATTTAGAATAATATGGGAGGAAATTATTTTTTATATGATTATAAGGGAATATATTTTTAGGGTGAAATTATATCTAATAAATTAAGACTATGTGTTAAATGAATTTATAGAAAACACTTGAAAAAATGGATCAATAAATAATTAAAATAATTTATAATTTTTAAATAGAAAATTTTATGTATTAAATGTGGGTGATGATTAATATTTTATAAAATTAAATAAGTTAAAACCCCGAAATTAATTATAAATGATACAAGGTTGAAATTATCAACATCTTGATGAAAATAATATCACCAATGATAACAAATGAACTAGTTAAACATTTTAGGAATATAAATAACATATTGATAAAATATATGAGTAAATTAGATGATGTATTTTGATGAATTATGTATGATTAAATATAGGAATTTTACATGATAATCATAAAAAGTATATTGGTTATATAGACATCATGATTCGGTCATTGAGCATAAAATGTTTTTATGATTATATGTTCATTGTTTACATATCATGTTTTCATATAATAAGGATGGAATAATTAAATTAAAATGTTATTTGAAATAATATTACATACTCATATAAAACTTGACAATTATAGTATATTAGTTGAAATAGATTATATTAAAAAATTATCACTTTAATTTTATTATATATAAGGAATATTATTATGAAATAATGTATTAGGTGAATTTTACATGAGGATCATTAATCCGAATGTAGGTAGGAGATAACATTACTAGTTTTTTTTATTGAAAAGAAAATGTTAATCATTAAGAAGTATGGGTTGAGTTTAATTGTCTTAATGAGAAGTTCAACCTAGTGGAAATCATTATAAGAATTATTCTAGCTAAATTATATCTCATGAGTAAAACCATTGAATATATAACCTTAAGGGATTATAAAACATTCATGAGCCATTTTTGGGATTTTATGATGATCGAAAAGTTTAATTATTAATTAAATAAATTATATTTTAAATATTGATATCTATTTTGGAGTATTAGTTTGCTTGTATGTGTTTTTATAAATTTCACATTTCTAACAAATTATCACACTTAAAATATTATTTTAATTACTGTTTTATAAAATATATTATTTTAATATAATTATTTTAAAATAATTATTATTTTCTAATTTAAAAATAAATATTAATATAATTTTTATATCATAGAGAGAGACATTTTTAAGGATTTTTTTATATATTGGGTATTTGAATCCAAATAAATTACCTTGATAACAAACAAATTCTATTTTAAATGATTTTTTTATGTATAAAAAAACTATCAAATATAATTCATCTAAGGATAATTACTTGTTATGAAATAAAGATAAATATATTTTAGGATGTAAAATATATACTTCCAAAAAATGTATAAGTTAATAATTTTGATTTTAAAATTAATTTTAATCACTAATAAAATTTAATTTCATAAAACATAAGAAATATTTCGAATCACTTTTTCAATATAATGTTTCTAGATCAATAATTTTTTTTCACAAAAAATAAAAATCATTGAGGTAAAAAGTGGGTTACATAGTGAAGGGTAAAATGGTGAAATAGTTCAAATTAATGGATAAGGTCTAAAATTTTTTGTATCCTTATAAATAAATTTTATTTATGAGGATATCCATGATTCATCTCAATTAGTCTTTATATTGTTTTTTCCTTGTAAATTGAAATATATATAATAATAAATAATTAGTATTTGATGATATACCACTCAATCAAACCTCTAAATAGACCTTTCTTCTAGCCTCATCAACAAATTCCATTCTTATTTATTAATTCTAAATCCTAACTAAAAATAATAATCCTTCATTCATATTCAACTAATGGGAAAATTTATTTTAAAAAGGAGTCTATAATACATCATTTCCAAGATGGTTAGACCGAGAATGTTTGACTCTCCAACATAAATGATATCCTATACATAATATTTTTTATTTTTTGTTATCATCCCTATATTCATAAATATGATTATGAATTAATATTTAATTTAATATAATTCCTTAATCATATATAAATTTTTTATTATAATGAAAAAATTACATTTCTTACTCATTCATTCATCACATAACATTCTTCTTTTGGTTAGGTTTACTACCTATATGATTGCTGTTTTAACACCTAAAAAATAAAAAAATTGATACATAATAATAGGTAACATGTCATAATAATTTTTAGTTTTATATTTTATCATAATATAGAATTTTACTCTATCTATTTTTATTAATCAAAAATTCATTTGGTTTTTTCTAACAAAATATTAAAAAAGGGTAAATTCTTAACTTTATTTGTGAAATTTCATATTAATATAAAAGAAACAATTATGGAATAACCAATATCAATTAAATAATTGTATAATTTTTTATAGAATTCTATAGGTAACGAAAATATAGTCATTGATAAAGGATAAAAATAGTTATATAAATTAAAAATTTGATAAAAAAGAATAATTAGTACTCAATGATAAATTTTAAAATTTATCAACTAGCATAAGAAAACTATAGAGTTATAAAATAATGTATTATTTGAAGGTCTACATTGCTAAAGATCAAATATTGATGAATAAAAAATATAAATAGAATATTGTTCCTGATGGGCTTTGCAGCCACACTCATTTTTTGTTGATATTATCAATTATTCCACAAGAATGTGGTTACTTGGATTTCTCTAATAAGGCCTTTGAATATTCATGGGATAAGAGGATGAGATTTCGGCCTCATCACAACCTATGAGTGGGAATTATTACCTACCATGGGACTCACTTATAGATTTAATTCATATTCATAATCTTGTCAAAATCTTTGTGTAGTACTAGTTACCCCTATATTATTATTCTGATTGGGACTATCTGTATTACGTGAACATTTTTATGCATTAGAGAATCACAATCTTTCTCTTATTTTTTTATGTTTCCTTTTAATGTAGGATGATTGGGCTATCTAAAATTTATTATCATCTAGAGAGGCTGTTTATATTTTGATTTTGGTATCAGGATCATGAGATAGAATTTCTACATATCCATGTGGAAGAATTAGTACCCCTGGAGTTCAGTGAAATTTAATGGTTTACATCTCATCTATTAAGGACATGCGACAAGGACCAAGAAATGAAATTTTATTTCATGTGATAAATATTTCTAAGAAGAAGGGGCCTATTCAAGGATGTTGTGTGTCTTTTTTTTGATGCGAACTAGGTAACTTGGTTAAAACTTTTACTCCTAGGATGGATTGGAATCTACTGGTAATAAGACATAAAGTAGATTATGAATAGTATGGGGTGTTGGGATTGTTGTACATCTCGTTCCCCTCGTTGCTTGATTTTCATGATCACAATCACCTTCTTTTTATCTAATATTGTGTTTTAAGTGTTGTGGATGATAGGCAAGAGATTGCCAAAGGAATGGCCCAAGAAATCATCTCAAGTGGACTGAAATTCAGTCCACCGGCCAACCGGTGTGATGGCACCGGCCGGCCGGTGGACCTGACAGAGGCATTGCCCACTGCCAGGCTCCACCGGTCAGCCGGTGGCTCTGTCACCGGCCAGCCGGTGGCATCCAGCCCCAACAGTGAGACCTACTGTCTCACCACCGGCCATCCGGTGGCCTCAGCACCGGCCAGCCGGTGGCTCCTGGGCAGAAGCTCTTCTCAACAGCCACGGCACCGGCCAGCCGGTGGCCCTGCACCGGCCAGCCGGTGGCCCAGTCAAACTAGCCGTTGGGTTTGACCAGTCAACCCTCTTTTGGCCTCCAACGGCTCCGAGGACTTCTCCAACGGCTCCGAAGCCTCCCCAAGGGTTCCATGCCTATAAATAATGGCCAAGGAAGCCCCGGACACTAACCGGAACTATACGGAATCCCACGGACATATTTTGCATCAATTGGCCAATCTCCGGCGACTTCCTCCAAGGGAACCCCAATAGCTCCAACAACTTCCACATCCAAGGATCCCCTTCAAAGAAGCTTGGAAGCAGCCTTCAACATCTCCAATCAATCAAAGGCGCCCAAGACTTCTCCAAATACGGGTTTTATTGTTTATCTCTTTTTGAGCTTTAAAATTGGGTTTGTGCCTACAAACCCCAACCTTTTCTCATCCCCCTTTCTTTTGGGTTCTCACACCACCATTAAGGTGTGAAGAGGTTTCTTCAAGCCTTTCCTTTTAAAAGGCTTGTGTTTCGGTGAGCTAGCCTTCACCCATTAAAAAGGCTAGTGGGTTCTTGCTAAACCATTAAAAGCAAGTGGGTTCTTGCTTAACCACTTAAAAGCAAGCTGTAATAGGTCCTAGTGCTACCTCAAATCCTAGTGGGTTTCTTGCTAAAACCATTGAAAAGCAAGCGGTAGGAATCTCTCAACGGTTGAGTTGGGAGCGGAGACGTAGGCCGGGTTTTGGCCGAACTCCGTTATCAATTTCTTGTGTGATTGCCTCTTTATTTCCGCTGCACTTTCACTTTGATTTTTAATTTGTTAATCAATTTTTTAAAAGGCAATTCACCCCCCCCCCCCCTCTTGCCATCTTCCTCGTTTGTTCCGACCCAACAATTGGTATCAGAGGGAAATTTGAGTAATACCCTAACCCGGTTTCAAATTTAAGATCCATTAAGATGGCATCAACCTCTTTCGCCCCCGAGGGCCTCTCATTGGGTCGGACTCCATTTTTTGATGGGACCGACTATAATTATTGGAAAACCCGCATGACTACCTTTCTTAGAAGCATAGGATATCCCATTTTTAAAATTGTCATGAAAGGTTACACTTTTTCTACCCCCGACGAATCCAAATGGACCCAAGCCGACATTAGAAATTTTGAGCTTGATGGCAAATCCATGAATGCTCTTCATTGCGGCCTTGACCGAAACGAGTTCAATCGAGTTTCCACATGCACCTCCGCACATGAAATCTGGAAACTTTTGGAGGTTACCCATGAGGGGACCAACAATGTAAAGGATACTCGATTGGACATGTACCGTCAGGATTTTGAGTCTTTTTCCATGCACCCAAATGAATCTATTTCCGATATGTTTACTCGCTTTACTGACATGTGCAATGGAAGGAAATCTCTTGGTGATGATGTTACAGCCGAGACGATGGTCAAGAAGATCTTATGGGTCCTTCCGAGCTCATGGGCACCAAAGGTGACGGCGATCCAAGAAGCTAAGGACGTCAAAAATATGCCGGTAGAGGAGCTCATCGGATCTCTCATGACTTATGAGATCACGATGAGGAGGCAAGCACAAAAGGAGGGCACCCCTATCAAAACTCCAAAGAACATCGCCCTCAAGGTACAAAAGGAAGTAAGCTCCTCCTCATCCTCTTCCTCATCTCCTTCCTCATCTTCCTCATCATCAAGCGGCGACTCGGAAATGGAGAATCTCGCCCGCCAAATGCACAAGTTTATGAAGAAGCACAAGAAGAAGAAATCCCGCAAGCATCGAAAGCAAGAACCCACCGCAAGATCTGAGCCCAAGGTAAAATGCTACGGGTGCGGCGAAAAGGGCCATTTCAAGCCCGATTGCCCACTCAACAAGAAACGGGCTAAGGAGAAAGGAAAGAAAAAGGTCCTCAAGGCGACATGGAGTGACACCTCCTCATCATCCTCCTCCTCGAGCGACCAAGGTACAAAATTCCTAATGGCATTTCATGAGGTAACTTCTTCCGATTCCTCTTCCTCATGTTCTTCAAATTCAAATTCTTTAAATCATCTTTCTTATGAAGAACTCTCACACGCTAGAGACCAACTAGAAAAAGGTTTTCATGCTTTATCGTCAAAATTTGTTGCTTTAAAAAAGAATTTCAAAAAACTTTCCTCCGAAAAAGACCAACTTCTCAAAGAGAAGGAGGAACTCACCCTTAAAATCCAAAATTTCCGAAATGTTGATTCTATTGAATCAACCATCAAAGACCTAAGGGAGACCCTAGCCAAGTTCACCCAAGGTGAACAAAATTTGAACAATTTGCTTGGTTCCCAACGTATATCTAGAACCACCCAAGGGCTAGGATATACCAATGTAGCTTCCTCCTCCCATGTTCCAACTGTTTTTGTAAGGGGGAGCTCTAGTTTTAAATTTTGTAACTATTGTAAAAAACCCGGGCACATGATATATGAATGTAATTGCAAAAACGCCCGGTATGGTAGGCCCAAATCGATTTTTTATTCAGATGAGTTTTATAGGAGAAGACCCGCCACTAGACAAGTATGGATTGAAAAATCCCTTCTTGCGAGTCTCTCCGGGCCAAAAATAGTTTCCTTTCCCTGGTGATTTATTGTTTTTATTTAGGGGGAGTTAGGATCTTTTAAGCCTTTTTGTGTATTCAAAATTTTTCCTTTCAATTTCAACACTTGGTTTCAAAACTCTCAATTTCAAAAATTTTCATTTGGTTTCAAAATTCAATTGGTTTTTGATTCAAAACTTTCAATTCAAACTGTTATTCAATTTTTGATTAAAAACTTTCAATTCAAACTGTTATTCAATTTTTCAATCTTTCAATTTCAAAAATCTCAATTATTTTTCAAATCTCAAATCTTGTTTTTCAAAGTATTCCCTCAATAAAGTTTTATGCCCCATTCTATTTTGATAATCACAAAGGGGGAGAAATTTCTTGATTGATTGGGGGAGAATCTTTTCTCTCATGCCTAGTATTTATTTTCAATTTATCATTTAAAAGCATGCCTTTCAATTCAAACTGTTATTCAATTTTTGATTCAAAACTTTCAATTCAAACTGTTATTCAATTTTTCAATCTTTCAATTTCAAAAATCTCAATTCTTTTTCAAATCTCAAATCTTGTTTTTCAAAGTATTCCCTCAATCAAGTTTTATGCCCCATTCTATTTTGATAATCACAAAGGGGGAGAAATTTCTTGATTGATTGGGGGAGAATCTTTTCTCTCATGCTTAGTATTTATTTTCAATTTATCATTTAAAAGCATGCCTTTCATTTATGTTTTTACTTTAATTGTTTTGGTGATTGTGATCATCAAAATAGGGGGAGATTGTTGTACATCTCGTTCCCCTCGTTGCTTGATTTTCATGATCACAATCACCTTCTTTTTATCTAATATTTTGTTTTAAGTGTTGTGGATGATAGGCAAGAGATTTCCAAAGGAATGGCCTAATAAAGCATCTCAAGTGGACTGAAATTCAGTCCACCGGCCAACAGGTGTGATGGCACCGGCCGGCCGGTGGACCTGGCAGAGGCATTGCCCACTGCCAGGCTCCATCGGTCAGCCGGTGGCTCTGTCACCGACCAGCCGGTGGCATCCAGCCCCAACAGTGAGACCTACTGTCTCACCACCGGCCAGCCGGTGGCCTCAGCACCGGCCAGCCGGTGGCTCCTGGGCAGAAGCTCTTCTCAATAGCCAAGGCACCGGCCAGCCGGTGGCCCTGCACCGGCCAGCCGGTGGCCCAGTCAAACTAGCCGTTGGGTTTGACCAGTCAACCCTCTTTTGGCCTCCAACGGCTCCGAGGACTTCTCCAACGGCTCCGAAGCCTCCCCAAGGGTTCCATGCCTATAAATAAAGGCCAAGGAAGCCCCGGACACTAACCGGAACTATACGGAAGCCCACGTACATATTTTGCATCAATTGGCCAATCTCCGGCGACTTCCTCCAAGGGAACCCCAATAGCTCCAACAACTTCCACATCCAAGGAGCCCCTTCAAAGAAGCTTGGAAGCAGCCTTCAACATCTCCAATCAATCAAAGGCGCCCAAGACTTCTCCAAATACGGGTTTTATTGTTTATCTCTTTTTGAGCTTTAAAATTGGGTTTGTGCCTACAAACCCCAACCTTTTCTCATCCCCCTTTCTTTTGGGTTCTCACACCACCATTAAGGTGTGAAGAGGTTTCTTCAAGCCTTTCCTTTTAAAAGGCTTGTGTTTCGGTGAGCTAGCCTTCACCCGTTAAAAAGGCTAGTGGGTTCTTGCTAAACCATTAAAAGCAAGTGGGTTCTTGCTTAACCACTTAAAAGCAAGCTGTAATAGGTCCTAGTGCTACCTCAAAGCCTAGTGGGTTTCTTGCTAAAACCATTGAAAAGCAAGCGGTAGGAATATCTCAACGGTTGAGTTGGGAGCGGAGACGTAGGCCGGGTTTTGGCCGAACTCCGTTATCAATTTCTTGTGTGATTGCCTCTTTATTTCCGCTGCACTTTCACTTTGATTTTTAATTTGTCAATCAATTTTTTAAAAGGAAATTCACCCCCCCCCCTCTTGCCATCTTCCTCGTTTGTTCCGACCCAACAGGGATTTGACATTATGGAGGCTTCATATGTATTCCATTTGATCTAGAATCAAATTCCATGTAGTTTAGAGGGTTGTGGATTACACATTATTGGAAGAAAAAATGGTTTAAATTTCATATTGTAGATGAGATGATCATCATTTATCGCTAATAACAAGTGATTCATGCTCATTATGAGTAACAAGAGATAGTAAAAGATCATTCACATCACATGAGAGTGTACCATGAGATATGATGGTATGGTCGGGGTTTACTCATAAGAGTATTCCCATGATTATTGAACCATGAGGAGAATCCCATAAAATTTTAATGTAAAGGTTTGGATGAGTTTTACACATAGAAGGATTCCAATGTTTTTGGAGGCATGAGGGGAATCTCAAGAAATGGTAATTTTCAGGTTTAGTTGGGGATTAAACCAAGGAGGATTCCAATGATTCTAGAACCAATAGGATAATGTCATGTCATGAAAATATAGAGGTTTGGTTAGGGATCACACCTTGTTGGATTCCCATGTTTATAGAACTATGAGTAGAATTTCAACTCATGGTAATTTTTAATTTTACATTAGTGATGCATTAGTCACAACTGAAAATGTTCTCATCTTGAATCAGAAATTTCATGGTGTGATTCTCCAATTATCGTGGTGTTAAATGACTATTGGGAAGGGAGAAATATAGAGTACCAATACCACATCTTATAATATATAGTAAGAAGTGGAGTGGGGGTGTAACACCCTTGATATGGATGAGAAACCATATAGTATTTTCTACATAGGAATGTTCGCATTGCATTTCTAGAATCGTAGCATCACATAGGGCTTGCTGCAAAGGTTCTTCCAAGTGGAGATTCTTCATATTAAAGGATTTATATGAAATCATAAAGTTATTACTTATCTATTAATTTGGTTGTAAAATGAATCATCATGCCAAAAAAGAAAAATTGGATGAATATCATTCGGCATATAATTCTTCTTGAGCGGATTACATTGTAAAGTTCCTTCATGGGATTACATCTCAATGGTATTATCTAGTTTGGAATTCATGAATATTACCTTATTTATTCTAACAAAAATATTCATCTAGTTCTATAAAACCATTAACTCAATTTTATCACTCTATAACATTCTAAAATGGATATCAATATTAATATGAATCAGTTAATAATCTATTTTATATTAATACAAGACTCATAAAAATGGGGTGTTCATGTAAGAGATCCATGAAGGAGTATCATAAAGGGGTTTCAAAAAGGTGTTCCACAAAGAGGCTTTTATAAATAGGGATCCACAAAGGTGTAAAGATGCAGAATTTCTGTGGAATTTTATTCTTAAATACATGGGAATTTTACGAGTCTGTAGTTTCTGACGACACTTGATTCTGAGGCCCGGTGTGCCCAGAATCAATTTCTGAAGATTTTTTCGGGTACGTTCAGTAAATGTACGAGCGGGATTTTGTAACTTTTGAACTGGTGCTCGAAACTTAAATTCTAGGGCACCGTTGAACTCACATCGTCAGTGATTGCTTTGTGAGACCTTCACTGCAGTTGAGTTCTAATGATTAAGGATGTTAGATATTGGGGTTTTTAATTAAATTAAATAAAAATAAAGTGTGAACATTGTTTTATTTGTGGCGGTTGAAAGATCCAAGAGGAGGTTAGTGGTGGTGTCCAACACACAATAACCTCCCATGAGAGATTATGGCGGTGGGGACCACCTGCACATAACCTCCTTTGGGAGGATATTATAAGGCGGGACCCCAAGGGTCCTGCGGGTCATCTGAATCGACACTTAACACTGGTTCCATTCAGAAACAAGGGGACACAGACACCCCCTCCCATTCATGGCCAACCATGCCATGTGGGCTGGCCAACAAGGCCACACAGGCCGGCCAGCCAGGCCATGCGAGCCAGTCATCCAAGCCACGCGGGCCGCCCACTCGGGTCGGGCCGCTATCGGGCCGGGCCGCCCACTCGGGCAGGGCCACCCTCTCAGACGAGCCTGGAAACATGGGCTGAGCTGGACCCATGGACCGGGTTCGACCCCGGTCCAGACCTGGGTCGGGTCAGGTCGGTCTGACTGGGTCGGTCCAGACCCAGACCCATTTGATTCTGTTACACCTTTTCACCCATATAATGGGATACGGGTGTCCGATCGACGAACCTTCTATGGAGAAAAAAATAATAGAGAAATACAGTTCTTTTGGAATATCCCACTTGAGGTTTGGACACAATTGTTGTACGGTAGGTTTGATTTGAACCTAAAAACCAACTAGGCCCCTATAACGAAAATGCCAATAACTCACAGACCCGGCGTCCGATAGATGCACTGTATGTCTTATTAGAACCCTTATGACATGGTGGTATTTTAGGTTACTCATTTTTGGAGTTTAGTGGTGGTTGATGTATGACCTATATCTCAAGGGAAGATTCTACGGAACTCGAGTTCACCAGGTGTGAGGAATCTAGTGTCTTATAATGAGGTGGAGGTTGGAGATAGATCACACGGAGGTCAGCACTCAGTGATCCAGTCTGGCTCAATGCATACCGATCCTCTATGGGTCAGATCCTATGTGGGTCAGCGCTCAGCGATCCTATGTGGGTCAGCTTACACCGATCATGTGTGGGTCATTGCGGGGGTTAGTACCAATAGATCCTATGTGGGTCAGACACCGTATGGTCATAAGTAGTTCTTATTGACAGAATAAGATGATCTAGCTTCATGACTAATCATCTGTAATTCTTTACTTCACTAAAGTCCTGGTTTTAGTTGAGTCAAGGACTTTCATGGTTTCCCCATTATTGAGATGGGTTACTAAATAACGTTGGTATATGTATGGGAATATACCTATGTAAGGGTTATCCGTTGTCTCTATAATTTGTGGTTATCCTTGTAGGATTTTGTGAGACCTTGTGGGTCTCGAGGTCTCTCTTGAGTATAGTTATACTCACCCTTGCACGGGCAATGCCCACACCTCATTGTGTTTGATATAGACGACAGACAGTTCTGATCAGAGTAGAGAGTAGTAGGACCAGTCGGTACCCATAGGTGGACCACTTGGTGAGATGTACACGAAGTTGATGGACCTACATGGAGTGCTGAGGAGGAGATATGTACTTACCCTTTAGGATGGAATCCCGAAGGATGACCTAGTAGTTGCTTTACTTTTTTTCTTTAGTTGTACTACCATTTCAGTTGTATTGTACTTCACGGTTGGGATTGTATCACTAGCCCCTTTAGTTTCAGCACACTCTTTTGTATATAGTTTAACTTAGCGATTTACTTCCAATTGCGTACTCTATTTTGTTTTTTTTTTCTATTATAAAGAAAATGCCCTCCCAGTTTAGGGATTTACGCCTTTGGTGCTAGTCTCCATCCCCTGGCCTCTAGAAGGCGAGCTTGGGGTATTCACGATACGAGCCCCATGGGACAGGGCGTCACAGAAGGGGCCTCCAAAAAGGGGATCCTGATAGGGGATTCCCAAATGGGGAACTATAAAGGGGGATCCATAATGGTGATCCATAAAGGGGCCTCCATATTGGGGCCTCCATAAGTGTATTCTAAAAGTGGATTCATAGAGGGGTCAGTTCATTTGATGTTGAAATTCATTGAATTAGACAAAAAAACATCAATTTGGATAAAATGTTTTTCATGGTCAAATTGTAGTGATATGTTGTTGAATAGATTTGATATATGGTCATAAAAAACCATAATTCTGAATTTTGTCCTTTCATAATTTTTATATAGTCTACAATGAAACCTAATATCAAAAAAAATATTTTGATCTATATGTCCATTTAGTTTGTGCGAGTAGTAAAACTAATTCTTGGGAAATGTAATATATCCTTGTCTATCCTAGTGAGGATTAAATTAAGGATAATGATGAAAATTGTTTGTATTTATTTATTTTATTCCATCAAAATTCCCCCCCATAGAATGTTTGTAACACCCTGAGCATCCACGATACGCTTCTCATTCAATAATGCAATAGCTTGCATTGTACGCAACTTCGAGTTCTAAAACATCGCGACTAATCAAAGTAGCTGTTATGAATAGTAATAACCACTTTTTAAAATTATAGAAATTTTATATTTCAAAATGGACTTCATTTTTGTATTCGTAATATCGAAATTATCCAAAGTTGAATTTTTTGTAATTTTCTGAGAACTTCCAATTTTTTATGAATAGTGAAAATTACTTAAAAACAAATTTTTTAATCAAAATAATTTATAGTGATAGATTATACTATTTAGTGGTTTTAAAGAATAATTAGAATATATTTTTACCATTTTATCCAATGGTGGTCATTAGAATTAATTTAACATTGAAATTGGACATAAACAATTGCCAATCTTTTGATATAAATTGTTTCTTAAAAACACGCTATTGTTGTGACAGCGAGAATTAATTATAAAATTAATTAATGAAACTTATATGTTTGGAATTTTGTAAAATAGACATCATTTTTGAATTCGAAATATCAATTATATCTTAGGGTGAAATTTTGGCATTGTTCTGAAAAACATCAATTTTTGATGAATAGTGAAACCACTAAGTGGTAGTTAAATAACTAATTTTTCGTTTAAATGAAATATTACCACTTCTGTGATTTTATTTTCAAAAATCCGAAATACATGGTTTTCATTAAGAAGTATAATGTGGTTCAATGAGATTAAAATAATTTTTTGGTGAATAGTAACTTTTAAGTTCTTAATCGCGATTAGAGGTTATTAGTGTAGTTTAAGGTAAAAATAATGTTTTAATAATATGAGATGAGCTTGACACTTGTCCTACTCCTATTTTATGAGTCATGGGCGACCAAGAAAACCCATGGGTCAACTTGGGGACCCCATGGAGCCACTTTGGTTGGAAAATGACATTAATATATATTTATTTAATGTTAAAGTAAAAAATGACACAAACATGATATGTTTTACTAAAACAATTTTTACATGGGGTTATACAAGTCATATTTTTTACTATAAATTGTAATTGGAAAGATAAAAAGATTTCCTACATCATAGTATTTTTTTTATAATTTTTAGACATTAAATAAATTAAATTATTTATGACATCATTATGATGCAGCGATGACCTCATTATTTAACGATTTTAATAAAGTGAGAAGATAATGTACAATACAAGGCTTACAGTTGTCCAAAAACTATTGGATGGGTAGATTTAGAACCCTTATCACCTTATACACGAAGTATATAAGTGTGAGACCTTTAGAATCCGAAAAGCGTTGTATAATAATGTAAACTGTCCTTACTTTCCAAGAGTGCCCCTCCTCTCCTCTTATAAAAGGCCCCCACCTCTACCACCTCATTCACACTTTAAATCCATTTGGATCGGCCCAACTCTGCCCAAATACTCTCCCAACTTCCCACTCTTACTCCTAGAAGCCTCTATTTGGGCATAACTCTTCCCAAGGAAGCCTTTGGCTCAAATCAAAAAGAGTTACCCGATTTTGAGGTAATGTCTTCTCTAATGTTGTTTTGTTTTATTTTTCTTCTCCAACCCCCTAAACTCTTTATATTCATTTATTTTGTAACAAAACCAGTATACTCAATATACTATGATGTTTTTATAAGAATTATTCGAGCTACACTTACACACACCTACATCTAATGGTTAAAGAACATACGGTTTCTGTGGATGGCGAATTTCTGCCTCACGAAACGATGATTGTTCAACACTCATATAACACCTTCAAATGTGGCCATTAAGATGTCACTATATTTATATATGATATATAATATGTTTATGTTTTACTTATGCTTCTGTATTTCTCATTTATGGCATACTTTATGATTTCCATTATGGGTAAAACGCGATAATTTCATTTTAGGAAGTGCGGACTACCGCCCCCTCAAAGTGATTTGAATCGTTAATGCCATATGTGGGATGTATAAAGGATGGAGTAAATGGTATTATACACTATATTATACTGGAATTATATTATACATTAATATCATTATGATTTCATTCCATTAAATACGAAATAGAAATGAAAGTAGCGTTCATGCGTACGTACGGCTTACCGTCTCCTTGAACTGTGCATTTCATTTCTTACCTCTAAATGTTACGTAATATTATAAATGAATGTATATAATGGATATATATGATATATATGACATCTAAATCATGAATATAATTCTGGAGATAATGGATATTCTACCACATAAACAACTTGTAATTATAAGAAGTTTATTGTTGACTCAAGTACCAAAGATCGACAAAACGACCGTTATTAACTTAAATAATTACATAATGTTCATAACATTGTAATAAGTGATATAAAAAGGATAATGAAATTAAAAATGGTTCTTAATAAGGTATATATTAACTCTAGTTTATTATTCAGGAGGTTAAAAAACGGTTGAGTCAAGTCAGACACGAGGTAAGGGAACTTCTTAACCCAATTTCTATTCTTTGGGCTAATCTTTTACTTTCAAATTATGTCATGATATTATTATGTCATATCTCGAATTTTTACATTATTTATGTGTACTTATAGTGAATACACATAATATACCTAATTTATAAAAAAAATTATCTTTTTAAGGACTTCGTCTAATCCCCTTTCATTGAGGCATATTTGGTTTTATACACAACTTTATTTTATACGGTGTATAAACCCCTTTGAATTTTACGTTTATTCAAAAGGAATCTTTTTATACGAAGCGTTTTTCTAAATGACAAAATGGAATATTTTTCTTTTCGTACTTATGCGGCAACAACGACTTCTCCGCCGCCGTGACCATTATTTGAGTTTCGGCTTCCTCTACAAGCCATATTTTTTTAATGAAAAATAAATACAATGTTTTAACTTTCTTTTATTTTGGTATTGAAAATGGTTTTGAAAGCGTTTTTATTATATCAATGTGTTGTATTGATATCTGGTGATTGAAATGTGGAAATGTTATGTTTCCTTTATGCATGTTTTATGTGATACGATTATGTTATGGTTTATGATATGTTTAAACCTATTCATATGGGGAATGTATTGGACTTAATAAGTGACGGGTGGAGCCCGCTATAGCTCCTCAATGCATCGGTAGGTCTCATGAGACAACTAGATGAGGAATTGGCCGAGGCCCTTTCCCAATTTGATTTATGGTTTTGGACGAGGCCTTAATCATTTTAGACGTCTTGGCCGAGGCCTTGACAAAATGTTTCAGAATGTATGGCATTATACATTCCCTCATTATGAAAGTGGTTATTGATATTACATGTGATTATTCGACCAGTAGAATATCCATGTGAAGATGGCATTATATCATTTTACTTTTTCCATATTATGTTGAAGTTCATGTTTAAAAGGATTTTGTTTTAGTTATACATTGCCTTAAATGTTTATGTTTATTAATGAAAGCTACCGCTATATTTTTATCCTTTCTGAGCATCTGAGCTCACCCCTTTCAATGTTTTAATATTTTCCAGGATGTGAAGAAGTATTTTATGAATGACCTGCAGGGATAGTCAGAAGAGGATATGAGTGTGGACTATGAAGACTTTGTTATTAGTTTTTTACTTTATGATGTAATGTAACATTTATGAATGTATCTAGTGTTTCCAAGGATACTAAACTAATCGGTCTTTCGAGACTTGATCTTTTTTGATCATGCCAATGTTACGAAGTAATGCACTGACTCTGGGTAGCTGGGGTCGGGGCGTTACAGTTGGTATCAGAGGCAGTTTAGTACTAACCTTGGAATCTAGATTTAGATAAACTCTGATTAGAGCACATAGCCTGAAGATAGACTTTAAGGATTAGTATAGAAGAACTTCCTAGAATTTTGGTATTATAGAGATTTTGTGAGTTTTCCGAGCAATACATACCTGTCTGGATACGAGCAGGTAGAGGCGGCTCTGGCACAGATGTACCTAGGGGTAAAACACGAAAACACCTCTTTGAGCTAGACTCGAACGGGAACTGGTGCACGACAACGGGCCTTACTGCACTCTTGGTTACGACACTCCCGGAGGATATGCTTAGGATAATTCTCATTTTCTTTACAAACCACTAATAAGGGTTATGAGTATATACATTCTCAAAGAAAACTTTTTTATGGTTATGGATTATATCCATAAATAGTTCAATTAGTGTTAAGTGTTTTACAAGTATGGAATTATGTATTTTATTTCATAAACTAATCTAGTGTATGACATTGTTTAGAAATGGCGCCTAGTGGAAGGAATGGAAACCGTATCAATGCACGCACTCCGTGTAGGTATTGCCCTCCTGCTCAAGATAATTATTGTGGATCTGGAGATACAACTGGTGCTGATCAACTTATTACCATACTGGGACAACTCACTCAGGTTATGAATAATAACCTTACTCGTATGGAGCACCCTGATCCTCAATGTGGAGGATCAATGTTAGAACTCTTCATGAGGCAACAACCACCAACATTTAATGGGGGTACAAATCTGTTAGTAGCTGATCAATGGATAAACTCCTTAGATAAAATATTCCATGCCTTGGGGAGTAGCGAAAGGGAGAAGGTTATCATGGAAGTTTACCGCCTCACTGTAGATGCCGATCAATGGTGGTCATTGATTCAAAATACAAAGGAATATGATGACATATCGAATATGGAATGGAGGGAGTTCAAAGAGCTTTTCTTAGAAAAATACTTTCCTCATGACCATCGAGCAGATATGGAAAGGAAATTTCTGAGTCTGAGACAAAAGGAGGATGAGAATGTCGCAAAGTATGAGGCCAACTTTTCAAGGCTGGCGAGGTATGCTACAGATTATATACGTAACCCAAGAGGTAAGATTGATCATTTCTTTGATGGGTTAAAACCATTTCTCCATAGAGCTTTAATATCAAAATCTTTCACAACATACGAAGATATTGTCTCATGTGCTATCAAGACAAAAAAGGAATTCTCTAAGTCTTATGACAACAAAGAAAAGCAAGAGAAGAAGAGAACGGTAGAACAAGAGACAGATAAAGAGAAAAAGGGAAATAAGGATTTTCCATTATGTGATAATTGTGGGAAGAATCACCCTGGTACATGCCTAAAAGGAATGGGAGTTTGTTATAAATGTAGAGAAAAGGGTCACCAGGCTCGTGATTGCAAGGGAAAGAAAGAGGCTATCAAAGTTGAATTCTACAATTGTATTGAAATGGGTCATTATGAAAATGAATGTCCTAAGCGTTAGGGAAAATTACCTCAGAAAAGGCCAAGGGATCAAGGACAATCATATGTTGTTACTACAGTTGAAGCAGAATAACTAATGTATTAGTGCTTTTGGACTCATGGATTATATTCTGGTTATTAGAATAATGTGATATATATATAAGGATTGTACTGCAGTACTTGTTGATTTCAGTAAGGTTTTAATATGATGAAGGTAATTATATTTTTAGTATGTGACAATAAGAGAAACTTTACTTTGTTTGGGGATTCTGATAAATTGATTTTGGAATTAAGAGACCTTTTAGAGAAAGTCTGGACAGAGGTATTTTGGATAACTATAAAGGTTGGAGTGGATTAAGTTGATCTTTGGACAGTATTGTTTAAGGTTAAAAAATTTATGAAGATTATTTTTGGAATATTAGGATACTATAGTTTTAGGAAAAGGACAACCTGCAGGGTGGGGCATAACCCGTCACGTCGGATAAAGCTGCAGGAATCGAACCCACAATCATAGTGCGACAAGCCTTTATTTCCTACCACTAGCCTATAAGAAGTCCCTGGTTATTACAAAATAATTTTACTAATCTAAATGGTATGTGTTAACATTTGGAACCTTATAAAATTAGGATAAGTATAATATTTTTGAGTTCTATTATCTTTTTGAGTGAAAGGTGAGTTGAAGGTTGAAACTCTAATTGTCAAGCATAAATATATATATACCTATCTGTTACTCAATGAATAAATTAATTCTTAAACTTTATTAAAGGGATATTAAAACAAAAAATGTGTTATCCTAATACCTTATGTCTTGTTGAACTGATGATATTTTAAATCAACATAGATTGAAGGCTTTAAGGCCCCCAATTTGACAGTTGATTGTGATTGATGACCTCAATCACTCCCTACAAATATTTACGTTTTTCCTCCAATTATATGTCTCTAATTTCCACCAATGTTCTCCTAATCGAGATCATAATTGGTTGGTGACTTTTTCATTTCCCTTTCCTTCTTATTAAGGCTAAATTTTATTAACCTTATTTACAATGTGGGCTTTCCACAAAGGTATTTTCTATTTTCAAACATTTATTTTCAAAGAAAAATTTCAAATTGCGAGGACGCAATTTATTGAAGGAGGGGAGAATGTAACACCCCGAGCATCCACGATACGCTTCTCATTCAATAATGAAATAGCTTGTATTGTACGCAACTTCGAGTTCTGAAGTGGTTTGTAAATAAAGGGAAGTGGTATTTCTATGAAGATAACCATCAATAATACCTTGAGTTTAATGTTGGAGACATGGTATTTCTATGAATATCTCCATTGAAGAAGCTCAAGTGATTTGTAAATAAAGGGAAGTCAAGTCCTAGGTACATTGGCCCCTTCGAGATTCTTGATCATGTTGGGTATGTGGCCTATTGACTAGCACTTCCACCTTCCATAGACAAGTACATTATGAATTTCATGTATCCCTATTAGGGAAGTACATATCAAACCCTTCACATGTACTCTCTTCATAGGTAGTACAATTAGAGGACGATATTTCATACGAGGAACAACCAGTGAATATCATAGATCGTAGAGAAAACCTTCTACGAAATAAGACAATTCCCCTTGTCAAAGTGTTGTGGAAAACCACATGTTTAAATAAGCGACATGGGAATCATAGGAAGTGATGATGAAAAGTCACCCACATCTATTTTGGTGTGGGAAAATGAAATTTGGAGGGTGAAATTTCTTATGGGGGTAGATTGTAACGACCCAAACATTCATTAATGAAAATTATTCTTGATTAAATTAAATTTCTTATTATGGTTATATAATATGTAGACATCATTGGTTTTATGTTTATGGATTTTAAATACTATTATGAATTGTGACCATTGCTAATATAGCCATTGAACAATGATCACATGATTAATATTAATATAGGGCTTTAAAAATTCCAATTTACATAGACAAAGGAAGTGATGGCCTCATCCAGTAGACTTGCCCCACACGAAGACCATTTTTCAAATATTGGAAAGGAGGTTGTGTCATTGGGATTCACTCTTGACCAAGCTCATACCGAGCTTGAACACGTTGAGCTTGAGCAGAACCGACTACTGAAAAAGTGGATGTTAATAGATATTACCACCGGAGTGATGTTATCTGAGCCACCCCAAGAGTCTGTCACCATCAGACACCGTACCCTTCAGTCTTATACAGATTTTATAATGTACATTAATTTTATTCTTGTGATTTTGTAAATAGTTTTTAAATAAGAAATAGTATTTTTAGTTAATATTAAACTAAGAAATATATTTTGATGAATTACTGGATTTTTTAATTAAATAAATTTTAATAATATATTATTATTAAATAACTTTTTATTAAATATAAATGATCATATAATTTTATGAATGCAATGGTAATTTTCATTATGTTTTGAAAATTGTTTTTGTCAAAACCCATGAATTTTCAGTAAATGTCAGTTTTTATATTAAAATTAAAAATTCACATATTTATAAAATTATTTAGATAAAATGAAGATTATTTTTGGAATTAGGACTTCGAAATTATCCAATGGTGAATTTTTCATAATTTTCTAAGACAGTAGAATTTTTGGGTAAAAATTAAATACAGTTTAAATATATAATGTGTTTTATGATATCATAATGACCCAAAAGTGAGGTAATAAAATAATATAAACATTATTTTCAGATAATATATGTTTTATTATTAAAATAATGTTATTTTATAATTTTTTTATTTATTTTACAATGATTTTTGGACCCTCTAAGACTTATAAAAGATTTTGTCTTTTTAAATTATTTTCCTTGAGAGTGTGACTCACCTACACATAAGCAACGCTATTATTTTAATAAGATAGGCCATTGTCCTTATAAAATATTTTATTACACTACCATTTTTTAAAAACCATGGGAAAAACCATGGTTTGGTTTCTGTTATTGATTAGTTAAATGTGAGGTGTCCCAAACCTAAATAATAAAAAATTATCTCTCCTTTCCTATATAATCCATCCCAAGCTCCCACTTCATCTTCAATAAAAGCATTTCGAGTCTGAAAAACCCTACCCTCCATTCTATATAATCCTCCCAAGGTTCCCCAAGCTCCCATGAAGCCTCTATCAGGCCTCTCCCATGCCTTTGAGATCACACTTCCAAGTAAGGCATTTTTTCGTTTCACATTTTGTTTAATTTTCAATAAGTTGTTACACCCTTTTGTTTTCAATCAAAAATGGAAGGGTATGATTCCAAATCTACCCCCATAAAGCCCTCTTTGTGATTGGATGATTGAATATCCCTTTATCTCTCATTAATGTTTCCCATGTACACCTATTATCATGCTGATACTCGGTGAGGGATTTCTCTCTCCTCTTTTACATCCAAGTAATTCTTTTGGATTATGAATCTAAATTACATTATGTTTGTTGGGAAATGTATCCATATGACCCCCATAATGTATATTTCATGTACATATTATGAGGAAACCTTTTATATCTCATCAACTATTTTCATGAATCCTTATGTCACGCTGTTATTCTGCCGAAATTGCACCTCATTTTTTCAAGCCAAGATCATTGTGTAGTGAAAACCAAACCCATGTCTCTATAAAGGGTATTAAACGTTATGAACATATACCAATTTAATGGTACTTTAATTTATTTATTAAACATTACTCAATCATTTAACAGCTTATGATGTGATTGATTCCATTTTATATGATCCATGTGGCACACTTATGCTAGAAATGAAATGTTTAAGAATGGTGAGCCCTGATAGCATTCTAATGCATTGGGTAAAGTATAGTATCATGTTACGTCATCTGAAATGGGCGAGGACCCATGGAATTAAAGTGTAATTATTTTTTAATCATGCTTCATGTGCAATGAGGTTTTACTCAAGCTCCATGTGCAATGATCCATGGATCATGCTAATTCCACGTTAAGTGTTGTTCCTACATTTCCATGTTATGATTATCATGCTTTATCATGCCTTTATGTAAATATTTATATTTTTTCCATTGATATGCCTATTTTCTAACATGTATTTTATTCCTCATGTTATTCCACTTTTATTCCCTTACTAGGCTTTATAGCTCACCCTTTTCTTTTGCATGTCCTCAAGCAATCTCATGAAATACTATGTACGAGGGAATTTAGTGGTCATTTAAACGATGTATTCAACAAAGATGTTGTGTGTTTTATGTTATAAGATGTTATTTAATGTTCCTAATCCCCAAAGAAACTATACCTTTTGACCTTTTATGTTGTATCAAGTGATGATTTTATGTAATAAATCAGGTTTAAGTGTGTAATAAAAATCAGGGTTGTTATATATTGTGTCAGAGTTTCATATGAATTTAAAGTAATAATATGACTACTAAAAATTTAAAATAAATTTAAAATAAGGAAAAAATAATAATTATTCTCAAAATAATGATTATGATTCTTTCACGACTTTTTTTAACATGGGAACACATAAGATATATTTAAGGGTATGAGAGTGACTTTTTTTTATTTCTCTTTTCTTTCGTTTTAATATATGTCTTTTTCATGGACATGTATCCCTTTAAAAATTTATATCATATTGGGAAAAGAACAATTTATCATTATCCAATAATAACTAATATTACAAATAATGACAAAAAAGTTAAGGTTTATCCCAAGATGACCTAACTTACTTTATTTCAAGGTCATAAATTAACAGTCGTAAAATTCATAATGCCAAAAAATGAAAGGGTTATATTGAAAAAATATAGAAATATTGATTCAATGTCTGGAATCCATCATGTAAAATATCAATTTCTATATATTGAAGAAATTAATTTTTAAAAAATGATAAAAAACTGATGAAAATGTATTTTTTAGAAATATAATTTTTATGCATAGGAGTGGATTTATTCCTATCACATTGATCGAAAAAACATTATATGAATGTTAAATTTTTTATTGAGTATGTATTAAATAAATTAAATTAAAATAATTCATAAATAGTGATTATTTTAATTTATTATGATAAAAACATGTCGCATGGAAACATTATTATTTGCCTAGAAAAGCGTCAACTTTTTTTGAAAACGTGTTTTACATTCATATAATATTAACTGATAACAAAATAAAGCATTTGATTTATAAATTTCATATAATATATTTATCACTATATATACCCACAATATATAATGGATACGAAATAACGATAATATTATAAAATAATATTTTTAGAGTATATTATAGTGTGTTTAAACACAGTGTTTCATGTAAAGATGTATATCAATGAAATCATATTTAATTATTGAGATATATATAAAAAAACCTCAGGATTTTAAAATTTATCAGAATAAATGTGTTTTAATATTTCACAATGATATGATTTTTTATTCATTTTATTATTATATCACTAAATATTAGTCAAATTAAAAATTTTGGTTTTTTTAAACTAATAAATCTATTATAAAATAATTATACAATGAGTGTGTTAGAAAAACAACTGATTATGTCAGTAAACAAATGAATGGTATAAGATAATTTATGGAAACATTCATGGTTATTATATATATAGGTTATGAGTAATAACCTAAACACCATAATGTATTGAAATGAACTGAAGAATGAAAATCATTCTATAACATCCTTTATATGACATTGATAACTATCCATTTGTGCCTCTTATAATCCATTAATGATTGAAAAATTGTTCAAAAAAGTAGGAAATACAATTTTTATTCTCTAATGATCATTACAATAAATGGTAATATTGTTTATTTATAATTTAGTGGCAAAATCATACAAATGGTGATCCTTAATAAAAAACATTGATAAAATGAAATAAATTCACTAAAGGTAATGAGTGAAGTTTATTATTATATTATTAACAAAATATCTCATTTGTACTAATTTTATCAAAATTTATAGCGAATTTATTAAAATTATATAAAAGGATAACAAATCGATCAGTTTATAAGATATAAAGTTATAGAAAAAACATGAAATGTACTCTACAAATATTATAATCATTCGAAAAAAGAAGAATCAATAATTTTTTATTATCATTAAAGTACGTATCCAAATTAAATATGATATATTGGAAATTTGGATCTACAAGGGAATTACTTAATTTGATCGTATGGTTGAAATTGTAATTTTAGACTCTCATTATTCTTTTATATTTTGATAAAATAAATATAAATTATATTTTCAATGAAAATAAAATGATAAGTAGTATGGTTGAAAAAAATTTCCACATACATGAAATTTTATTATTGGAATAGTAATGGAATTAACTCAAAAAAAATAATTTGTTTTATGTGTGTTAGATATGATTATCTACACACAATTTTCAATGAAATAATAAGAGGCTAATTTAAAAAATAGTTATTGAGGAGGTCAAAAGTGATCTACCAAAGAAATAAAAATTATTAATTTGTAAATATTTTCATAATTATTTAAATCAATCCATGAATATATTTTTAAATGGGTAAAAATGATATAATTAATATCCCAATGAACAAAAAAATATAGGGGCATATTATATCAATATAACTACTTTAGATAATTTTAATGAAGTGAGTAATGGTGCACTAATTATCAACTCTAGAATTAATAACATATTTTTTGATATTGGATAATTGGATGTCGTCATATTCCATAAATTTACTACTAATGTTTATAGAACTCCAAAATCATTGGTTATTGAATTATCATTAATAATTCTCAGTGTAGAGATGACTGCATCAAAATTATATATCTCATTTCTGATTGGTGTTTGTTGAAATGTTATTCTAATATTTTTAGTTATATTTCTCATTCTAAAATTTACTTTCTATTAGTCAATGGGTTTGATCTCATTACTTAGATCCCATAATAATAGTTGGGATAAGAATATTTAATAAAATAATAAAAAACACATAATGATCAAATATATGTAAAAGGATTATTAGGAAAAAAAATTCAAAATAATTCCTTATTATAGACCTCTATATAAGATAAATAATATTAATTATCTAAAATTAAATAAATATAGAGTCAATGTCAAATTTATTACAATTTTATGAGAATATATCGATGTATAATTCAAATAGATGATATTTGTTACCCTGGAATATAAAGTTTGTTTTTAATTGATCATATAAATGGTTCTATGCATATATAAAAATTTCCTTATGGAATGAATCACTTGAATTAGAGGAACTGAGAATCAAATTAAATTTTATTTTGAAAAACCTTTTATCACCATATTTCCTTCTCTAGGGGGTGATCTAATTCCCATTATTGAAACTAGGGAAGATCAATTTATTTTTACATTAACTATCATGATCTAAGAAAGATAATTATCAATAATAAATACAATATTCAATAATAATGATATGTTTTATCGACATAAATATTCGCTACAACTATATTTTTTTATCTTTGAACGATGTAGTATCCATAAAGGGTGGAGATAGTTCATATTTTAAATAAAACATTTTTCATAATATATTGTAAATATAAATTTAATATTATGACATTCTAGTATATAAATACCCATATTTTGTTCTTTTATAAAATTAATGTGTGTTTTGAGATATTAATATAAGTTTTTTTCTATATTTATTAAAAATATATCCATAAATCCCATGATAAAAGAAATGTAGTAATATAATTAATATATTGCGGGTATATACATATAAATGTAGAAAATATAATTTAATTTAATAAAGTTTAATATTAGAATCAAAATAACCTTGTTTGATTATATAGTTCCACGTTAGGGTATATCTTTAGATTCATAAAATATTTTGGCATTTGTGAATGACCTTCACCAATATCTGTAATAATGAAATATGGTTTTCATATATTGTATCGATATTATCAATTTTTTTTGATAAATTTCTCATGAATTTTTAATCATAAAATAAATATGACATTTAATTCCATAAAGCATATATTGATGTATAAATGTGATGAAAATATCATGTAGCTTAATAAGAGGATATTTACCTTACATACCCTAAAACATTACTAATAAAGATAAGGGTTTGTGATATATTGAGATACGTTAATGACGTTTATGGGATATAACACTATGATAATGGAGAAGGTTATAAACTATACAAATAAAAGTAAATACCAATGAAAATATTACTATATGAGTGATTTGGAATTGGATGATAAAATATTATTAATAAATATGTTGAGGTATTATCTATATAGATAAAAGTGTGAGATAAACACGTATCCCAAGAGGTTAATGTATATAATCACATTTACCGAGTTGAACATTTCCAAAGGATATGACTATTATTATGTAAGGACTATGATTTCTTAATATTTTATAATAATTTTAATTAAAACACATTAGAAAATCCTCAATGTATGATGGACCATGACACCTTATCATTGATGAAGATTATGTGAGACCCAATACTCATGTATTTAAAATGAATGGACCTATAAATCACTATAGATGTGGAAAAATATGATATATCAAAAAACATTTGCTCAACTATATATTGATGTGGTGATCAATGAATATAAAAAGAATTTATAGATCTATAGATGATGGTGAGACTTATGTTTGATTTTTACCATAATAATTTTGGGGATATAAATTTTGTGAAATGAATTTGAATCTAATTAATAATTGAATTAAAAAATTATATATTGTTTTATTCCCATATATCAACATTATCTATCCAACCATTATGCATGATGATTTATAGATATCTCAAGTATTATTTATGTTGGTAAAATATGAATATAGATATTATAGAGAAAATAACATGGTTCATTGTCTAGAAGCTAGTAAATGCTAAATATCCAATGTTTTAGTGAATGATACAATAATTAAACATACCATAAGTACATGGGGTAATGTAACTATTGGTTAAATCATAGGTCATCCCATGACCTCTATCAGTAATAATACCATTTGGGTTGTGGTTTATTAACATATAAAGTCAATAAACATCATTACTATTTGAATGTATTTCAAACATGATCCTCTTTATTATATATATATATATATATAATAATTGATATGTTTAATTCTTATAACACATTCATGTATATATAATCATGATATTATGAATATCCTATGGTTTTATTATATTCATTAACTATAATTGGATACATATTTGTTGTTTATCTCACCATATCATCCTAAATAAGATGGTTAATCTAAAAGTACCATTCAATCTATAGATGATATTATGATATCTAACATCATGAATTATGTAATTGGTTGGTATCAATAAATTATTCTAGTAGATTTATCTTATAATAATCATTTTCAATTTAGTATCCAAATGACCCCATATGTGGATATATTTTGGAAGGGATATAGAACTCCGAAATACATGGATGAATTTATAACAGGGAAAAATTACCAGGTGATAATTATAATTAAATTAACTTGTAATTTCAAAACACTCAATTAAATATTATTAAATCAATATTTATAAAAAAACTTATTTTGATAATTATCATTGGGATTTATTTTTAGAATACTGACACATGGTGTTCCTTGAATATCCATATGGAAGATTGTTGTAAGGTTTATATCGAAGTAAAAATTAATAAATAGTCACATATGTCCATTTGAGATTATTGATATCTTGTGGAAAGTTTAATAATGACATTCACTTTCACTATACCTCTCTCAAGAGAACAATGACTTCAATGTATCACTTTTTAGGAAGTACATAGAATATATTTCAAAAATATTAAACTAATAATCATTATATTTGGAAAATGATATCACTTTTTTAGAAAAAAAGTGGATATTTTGGATGATAGTGGCAATGTGATGAAAAATTATAACACTGGTGTTATAAAAGAGTAATGGTTAAATCAAATTATTGAGGTTTCTATATTGCAACATAATGATGTAGTGAGTCAAATGTACTATAATTATATTTTATCTAAGTAATGAAATTTTGAGGGTAATTTTTTTTGCACGGGAGGGGGGAGGGTTGGGGGGTTTGTGTGGGGGTTATTGTGACTTTAATAACCCACATTTTAAGTTTTAAAATATCATTGATTAAACCAAATTTATTTTCATAAATTTTAAACATGAAACATATAAAAAAATATTAAATAACTTATTTCATTAATGTAAAATATAAAAATATAAATGAAATAAATTTCAAGATATCTAATTGATTCATATTTAGGTAACTTTAAAAATGATTTTTTGGACTTTACTTGTATTTACTTTGTTTTAGAGTCTTTGAGAATATATAGATATTGGGTATATAGAATACTTTTTTTTATAATAGAGATAAAAAAGATATATTATATTTTTAGTGGAAATATCATTTGATACTAACTAAACCTAAGTTCATTAAAATACAACTGCTGATATAAAGGTAAAAAATTGAATTAATCAAATCATCATTTTTATATATGAAGGAAGATGATATAACATCATGTAATTGGGCATAACACTTTTTCTGATCATGGGAAGGATATTGAATCAGTATGGTTTTCCCAAAATGGATATCATCTATTACATAAATTAAAAATGATTTAGTATAATTTTTTATGAGAGAAGTTCAATATCATGGAAATAACTATGAGAATCACAGTAGATAAAGTACCAATCATCAAATTAACTATTTCATATCTCAAATACGAGGTTTTTCACAAAGATATTTATAGGTTATTTATTTAAATGATAAAATTATTTTAGTTACTATTTATTAATTTATAATTTATTTTTGAATTTAAAATATGTATTATGATTTATAATAATATTATACATGTTTTACACATTTGACATATCTCTTAAAATGGAATCTTTATTAATTATTTTTAATTAATTATATATTAAAAAATTATATAACTATTTTAGTAAACATTTACTTATATGGTCATATAAATGTTTAATTCTTAATAAAATAGTATAAATTAATTTACTGGTAAAACAGAGAAATTTTAATTAATTTATCATATATACATTGAATTTTTTATCATAATAAATTAATTTTTCATTAATAAAATGATTGTTTTTGTAAATTGAATATATATACATAAATATATATATATTAATATATATGTAAATTAAGAGAATGATTATTATTATTTTTTGAAATAATTTTCCACATAATTTTAGGATTACAAATATATTTTTTATAAAAATTGTATTCATGATTTTTGCATTTAATTTTAAAAATTCACATTAGTCACATTGAAAATTTTATTTTAATAAAATATATTTAATATTTGTAACATGTAATTTAAAATAATGTAATATGTATTATTTAAATTTGGAGAAAAATATATGTTAGTTATGTAAAAAGTGAGTTATTAAGATAAATATGTAAAATAGCATAATGTATTCAAATTAATCGACAAAGGGTAACAATAACCCAAAACAAGTCTGAGAATCATTTTTAAGAGGGGATTCAGGACCAATCACCATTTTCCTTTACATTAAAATCACACTCCCTATAAAATGGATTCCCTTACACATTAAGGAATCCATTTTTTTAAACTTTCATTCATACTCACATTAAAAATACTTATCATCTACCCCCTCAAAGACCACAATTCAATCAGTTTCATTATACATTTTGGAATTCACATCTTAACAATCCTATTCCAATTTTTTTTATATTTTAGTCATTTCAAGGGGTATATAATCATTTATTTCCTTGATGGTATTTAAGATAACATCTTATTATCCAACAAAGGTTTTATCATATCCCTAATAATTTTTATTTCTCTTCTTCATCCATATGGTGCAAAATTTGATATAATAAGTAAATATATTATAATATTTATAAATACACTCCAATAAAATTTAAATTAAAAATAAATAATAAAAATTTAATAAACATTCATTAAATATTAAATATTCTTATTTGTTTTGGTTTTACAGCATACAAAAATGTTATTATAAAAAGATCCTAAAATTTTTATTAAAAAACAAAAATATTTTTAAGATATAGTATTAATTATTATTCATTTTTTTAACCACTACTCTATAATGGTATAATATATATGTATAATCATTAATTTGTTGAATTTTTTTAATTAACGTAAAATTCACAAATCTATGCATTTCTAATATTATTTATTACGCAACATAGTAATAATAATAAAAAAATTATTGTGCACTAATACATATAAATATAATTTATAAAACATACATCAATATTCAAGTGGTTGTAATGCCCCTAAAATTTAATGCAAGAACATTGTATTCGATAGCACGTATGACATGAAACACTAAACATGTAGGGAAATATAATATCCTGATAATTTATAATATATCTAGTATTTTAAATAAATTATTTTTTTTATATGTTTAAATTAATGTTATATTGAGTAATCATATGTTTCACACAACATCATGTTTCATAAATGTCTTCTGTTACATACAAGATCAATTTTTACCGAGCAATGATGTATTTGAAAAATATTATTATTTGATGTTAGAAGATATAACCTAGCTATTAAATTATTGTTTATGAATAGGATCAAATAAAATATTATAATATACGATTTAAAAAAATTATAAAATGAATTCATTGGTTACAAATTTATTATAAATTAATAAAATAACCAGTTGATTATAAAGTGAATGATTTTATAGAAAACTACTCTTATACTCAAAAAGATGTTTTGTCCTAATAAATTATATAAATTACAATTAGCGAGTGATATTAACAAAAAATATATATATTAATAAAATAATTTTTTTATCTTAATTAAATATATTTGACAGTAATGATATTAAAACAGACCCAATATTACATAAAAAACCGATATTTTTATTAAATGAATTTTACCGCCCTTTCATGGAGAACCTATTTTGAATCCAAAATTTAAAATTTTTGTTAATAATATATGTCAAAATAATCTTAATCATTAAAATTGGAATATTAAAATTATGTTATGGTTAATTTTTTGTGTTTTTCTAGAAAGATTCATTTTTTATGAATAATGAAAAATACAGAAGTTTAATTCAAAAGCTACTTTTTCATCTAATTTATTTATGTTGTTAAAAATATTTTAAACTGGTTTTAAATTTACAGAAGATGAATTTTTTATTAATTTATCTTATTTTTATCATTGTAATCCATTTCACATTAAAATTGGATATAAAAACATTGAAAATATTTAGACAATTTTACTTTAAAAACTGCCTTATAATCTTGACTATGGGATTAATTTTTAATTAGTTTGTATGAATTAAGTGATTGGAATTTGGAAAAATGGATTCAATTTTATTTATTAGAATAATTTATAATGTCTAATAAGATAAAAATATTTTTTTCACAAAAATTAATGAAATTGATTAAAATTAATTACAATGATTAAGTGAACAATTAGCTTAACAATGGACTAAAAAGATGACACCCTATTCTCTAGGACATTGCTCCCATACCTCTATCTCAACTTCACCCTCTCCTCAGGTTTGAACATGTCCTCGACAGATTCATATTTCCCATCCTCTTTCGAATTCTATAGCATAATTCTCAAGATTCGTTCTCATTGTTTTCGCTCGGGTCCCTCTCGGCTTCATGCTAGCTTTCTTCTTCTTTATTCGGAATGGAATCATTTACCTACTTTCTCCCCTGCTCTGATGTCCTAGTTCAACAAACATAACCCCATACTGGTCCGGTGTGTTGGATTTCAGGTGGGTTTTGGATTACGGCAGTGGGAGTAAAGGAAATGCAAGGCTATCTGATCAGCAGATTCTTCCACTGGATTCTCTTGATATGCTGTTTTGTTTCATCTAATTTAGTGATACTTTTTTGGGTTCAATCCTAGGTTCATCTCTCTCTATTCTTGTTTTTTCTTTTATAGGATTCACCTATTTCTCTTCACAATTGTTCATTTTAGGATTTTAACCCCGGTTTCCCCTTTCAAGGGTTCTGTTTTATTTTTTTTAACTATTTTATGTTTGTTTTCATCTATAGATTCTATGTAATTTGTACCTACATAGAGTGTTTTTGTTTTAGTTATTTAATTGTTTTTGGTCAATGTGCTACTGGTCCCATTATTGGCGAAGATTCTGAGTTTGGAGAAGGTTTTGTGCTACTTTCAAGAAGGCTTTGGGCATGATAATAGTTATGTGGTGGAGATCTCCTTGGCTTCTCAACCCGATCTGACATCATGTTCCTAAACTCCTCTCCTAGTTGGATTTATTGCAATGGAAAATACATGGTATTGGGATAGTGGTTTAAGGTTTAAAGGTATTCAAGGTGCTTCCAGAGTTGGAGGGATTTTGTTTTTTGGATACGGGTTTCTTTTTCTGCAGCATTGGTGTTTTGTTTTGGTTTCTCTTGGTGGTGATTATGGTTTTTGGAGTCCATTTGTCTCTGGATTCTTGTTGCGTTGGTTTTTCATTGTCAAGGATGATGATGTTGGACTTCGATGATGCTTTAGTGGTGTTTGATGTAGTTTTTGGTGGTGAACGCCTGTTTTATGATGATGGATGAGTGTTGTGTTTGATGGTGATGTTGTGTTCAAGACGTGAGTTCCTCATTGCATATGATGGTCCTCGGTAGACACATAATATGTGTTCAATTTGAGGGGATGTCATTATATTTTAAATTTTTAAATAGGTTGCATGATACTGTATTGGTGGCGTGAATGGTTATTTTGAAATTTTAATTTTGTAATGGATGTTTTGTGAGCATGTAACTTGATTCTGGATGTTTCGGTCGGTTACCACTTACCCTCAAAATGTATTTTCAATAAAATAAAAAATTGATTGTGTGGTTAGCTTAACAAAGGACAAAACAATTATACATAAGGGACCAAATGACATAGAAACATGTAAAAATTACATTTTATGGTCATATTTATACCCTATACTCTATCTAATCAAATTGGAACTATTATTGGATCCACATAACATGGGAAAATGTGGTTTTAATTCCCTTTTACAAAATTTACATGAGTGTTACTCCTACTCCACTATTTAAAGTCACTCAAGCCTTCCACATCCTCACACCTATAAGACACATTGGACTGAACAAGATCTCCTGAAATATATGATAAAAATCATTGTAATAAAACTTAATGCACCAAATTTTTCATAAATTCATACATGAAATCCCTTTGTTTCAAACCAATAAGATTTACACAATTTATAGGTAACATCTTTTTTCAATATCATTACATTTATTTCCATTTTAACCCATGAAATCTCAATTTTCCAAGATAATGTAACAAAAAAAGTATCCTAAATACACTAATATGTTGTTATGTTAATGGTACAACATAAAATTACACATACATTCATCTAATGGGTAATACAATTACCATATATGGGTATGATGAAGTACTACCTCACAAAGAGATGATTTTTCATTCATCCATTACAACATATCATGGTGGGAATTAGGATGGAAATTTTTTTTTTATATGATATATATTATTTTAATAATTTATTTACACTTCTGTAATTTTTATACAATAATTACCCTTATGTTTTAATTTTTTTATAAACATGATAACATCGTTTGGGGATGTACCGACTTCCGCCTCACCAAAGCGATGTGATTCATTCATGCTATAAATGCATCATATTAAGGGTTATTTTAGTAAACTTATGTAACATATATGGAATATAAATGATACCTAAATTATAATATAAGTATATATTTCACTTACTTTTTTCTAGTTTTATATGGAAAATAAATAAATTTAGCATTCATGTGTGCGTATGACCTACCACCTCCAATAAAGGTGCATTTCATTTATTTTCTCGTAATATTATGCATTATGCTAAATGAAAATATACTGGTTATCTATGATAATAAAATAATGGTTTAAATTATAGAGATGATGAAATCATGATCTAATTAGTAGGAACAACAAAATGATTTAATGTGGTATGAGACACCTTGGAATGATTCCATTTTCAATGTTATATCATGAATATCATTATTTTCATTACCTTATAAGTTTCATTTAATGTTCTTCCATCTAGGATATTATGATTAAAAAAATTTAATGTGGTATGAGACACTTTGGAATGTTTAATGACTATTCTCCTAGAGAACAATTTTAATGATTATATTATCAATATAACTTCCGTTTGTGATTGTTGACATTTTATTGAATCAATCAGTTTATTTTTTCACCTAATTTCATATATATGGTGTACATAATTCCATTTTGACTTGTAATATCATGATACATTCATTATTCTTGGTATTTCAATTTTCATTATTTCATCTATGGGGGTTTGTGTTAATGGATACAAAGTGGAAAATAATTTCATGACCCAATTTATTTTCATTGGGTTATATAACTTCTTGGATGTTACTAATATTATATGATTATGTGTATAATGACTTCGACTATGTAGAGTCCCAAAGCATGATGTACATGGACATTACTTTATTTTTTCATAATACTTAATACTTAACAAATACAGACACACAAGGATGGTAAGGGTTTAGTGTCTTTGGAAGCACGGAATTTAATCTTCTAATCATGGTGAAAGATCTTCAAATTATCCCATAAAGATCATACCCTTTTGTTTTCTTACATAAAACCTTTTTTTATATCCTAGGGAAGAGACAACATAAAAAGGGTGATCTCAAATTCATAGTAAGGGTAATCATAGAGAACATAAAACAATCCATAAACATTTGAAAGAAAAAGCATGAACATAAAATCTAAACATTAAAATCTTGAGCAAAGACATAAATCTTGTAAGTACGTAAGGCATATATCATAAAGGAACATCAATATTGATAAAATAGAATTGTAATAAATGATGTAATTGTGGAAACCATTCAGCACTTGTTATGATTTCCATAGTAGCCAAGGCATTGCTGCCAAGACCATCTTAGTGGACAAAGTCCCTTTCTGAATCGAGTTCACTCCTCATTCTAGTCCTGTATCACTGAACCGAATTAACTTACCAATCCATCCATGTCTATCTCATGAGATATAAATCTTTACCCAACGCATTGGGGGGAGATATAGGTCCCACCCATCTCATAATGAAATCATTCTTACTTGTGCCACAAAATAAACATACATCATTCATAATAACCCAACGAAGAAAATGGGTTTCATAAACATCATACCATCATCACATAATCCACATAAAAAAAATGGATATAATTTCATAATAAGAAAATTGAAACCATGTAAATCATATATACATTATACTTGAAACATACACATATTAAATAATGTCATCATAGATGGAAAATGGTTTTGATAAAACACCTGAAATGAAATCTTGTGGAAAATATCCTTTCTTCTTAAAAATCGTTTTCTTTTCACAAAATGTCATGCAATTTTAAAAGAAATGGATTTTGTTGAAAATAGCCATGAAATATTTTTCAGGATGCTTCATGAAAATAAGTCTTTATAAAACTTTAAAAATCCTTTCATGCCGTATAAGTTAAAAAAACATTATTCTCGTCCTTTTGAAGGAAAAGTCAAAAAAGTACCTCGTAACGTAAACAAAAGAAAGATTCCTTACATACCATGTAGTAAAAGTCAAAAATTTGTAAAAATGACGTCAAACATACATGAAACCATTTTTAGAAAACAGGAACATGGATGATAAATATAACCCCAGTAAATAGTTACGAATAAACAATCTTGGATAAAAACGAGATTTGAAAAGTTATTCCTTACCTTAGGTATGATATGCTCCGTACGTATCCAAACCTCCTGTATAATGATTTAAATAATTCCATTTACTTATTAAAGAATCATATTCATTGTTATGATATCATATATGTTTTACTTATGACTTTATATTACCCGTTGTTTTGTAAATTTCATGTCAAAGCAGTGTTTTGGGTAAAACGTTTTATTTATCGTACGTGTTTGGACTTGTTGTTATTGATATTATTACTACTTATATCATGATTTAATTACTTCCAGAATGTAAATCATGATAAATATATCATATATATTCAGTATATATATATATATATATTAATATATAGATAAATTAAATGAAATACACCGTTCATGGAGACGGTAGGTCGTGCGTACGCATGAACGCTGTTTTCTTTTCCTTAATGACTGGAATGGAAGTAAGTAGATGATATATATATATATATATATATATATATATATGTATACATAAATCCAGTAGATTCATTATGTCATATATTTCACTATTATTCATTATATATACTTTAGAATCGTTCTTCAATGGTTAATTATGGAAAATTAATCTCATCGCGTTCGTGGAGACAGAAGTCAGTACGTACACACGAGCAATGATATCCTTTCCATGATCATGGAATTGTATTAAAGTATATGTATAATATTATATAATCAATATCACTTTAAAATAACCATATATATTTATTTATTTACACCATTATACCCATCCATGTAAGGTTGTGGTGGAAAAACTGATTACACCACGGCGTGGAGACGGTATTCCGTACGTACGCACACGTGGTGATTTCATTTTCTGTAAGATGGATAGAAGGTGAAATAGGGTTGTTTCATATTCATAATAACATATTATTATATAATTAATACTGATGTTATTACTTTATAATTATAAAACTAAAGAAGAAGAAGTTGAAGAAGAAAGAAACTTGAGAGAATCGGAAGAAGAGATTACCTCTTCTTCAATGCACCTCCTTTAAAACTTCTCTTAAGGAAGTAGAGTTAGTATTTTGAGAAAACTAGAACCTCCATAATTTTTCTAGGGATGTGGAGAAGAGAAATGGGCCGGGGTTGGCCGAGCTTCAAGGCTCAAAAGGGTGTGAAGATAAGAGGGAAGGGATGCCCTTTTTATAAGGGAGGAGAGAGGCACCTTTGAAAAAACTCAAAATATTATTTTATAATAAAGGCATATTCTGTTTATAATAGCTCCAAATTGATTTATTTTGAAGCTAAAGTGGGTATGAGTCTAAATCCTCTAAACCAATTGATTTTAGACAAGTTTAGGTTACAATTTTAACCTTATCATTTAGATTTAACTCTAAGTTAAATAATTTAACTTTTACTGTGTCTTCTTGTTTTTTTACAATATATGGTCAATAAACATACTATAAAAATCCAAAAGAACCCCAAGTGGTTCATTATTAATATATATATCCTTATCTAAGTCATTTGGCCGAACCTTATATTTTTAGGAATAAAATAACAATTAATAATATAATATTTATTTTAAAAATTATTTTATGTCAATTTTGACACTATTTGGTAATTGATTTTTATGAAACTCATAACAGCATGACTAGTTCTAAAAAAGTTAATTAAATCAATACTACCATGTCATATTGACCTATAAAAATATTTTAATTCACACAAAGTCTAAAATTATAGTTATTTGGGTATTTATAACATCAATTATGTTAATATTTTTAATTAAAAAGTAATTACTGCATCATCATTGTGTAATAAATAAATTAAATTATTTAATGTCTAAAAATTATAAATAAAATACCATTATTTAGAAAATAATTTTATCATTCTAATTAATATTTATAGTTGAACTTATCTTATGTATAACCCTATATTAAAAATTCGTTAGTTATTAAACATTGATTTTAACTATTTTAACTCTTCTTTAAATAAATTAATAATAAAGGTGCTAATCTAATCCAAGAGGACCTAAATGGTCATATTTTATTCCTAAGAATGTTTATGGTCGAATTAGACTTATCCAATATAAATAGTACATGTTTTAGGGTAATAATAATATCATTTTTTCTCTTAATTACCCTATTTACTTTTAACTGTGGTAAATAAAAGTAAAAAGTTACTATTCACCAAAAATTATTTTCATCTCATTGAACCACATTTTAGTCCTTGATATTAACCGTGTCTCTCGTATTTTCGAAATTCCACCCACATAAGCAGTAAAATTAAGTGTTATGTAAATTTGCAAATTCTTCTAGGAGATGGGTAAAAGACGGTGAAAAGTTCAATAAACTATTTATATATAAAAAATTATTATAAAATGACTCCAATGAATTACATTGAACTTATATAGGTATTATGTATCAATTTTTACATAAAATAAATTTAAATAAAATAAATAATTATTTAAATAAAAAGTCGGTTTTTAAATAGTAACCCAGTGTTTTCACTATTCATCAAAACTTTAATGCTTTCAGAAAAATACCAAAATTTCACCCTAGGATAATTTTGATATTCCAAATCAAAAAATGAAGTACATTTTGAAAGATAAAATTTATAAAATTTCAAAAATTTGGTATTAATATTCATAACGGCTAGCTCATAATAATATTATAATAATATATCATTGTGTAGTGAAACCAGATATTGCGTACTTCACATGCTATCGAGGAAGGTCATGATAGCATGTAACGCAAACCAAGTCAGGGTTGCGTGTAGTGAAAGACTCCTTTGTTGTTGCGTATAACAGAATCCAACCATATTTCATTTATACATTGAATATATATATATATACACACACACTCAATGTTGCGTAGAATAAATACGATCAAACGAACTTCAAATTGTGTGTAATAAAATCCATGAATAGTGTTGTGTATACTGCAAGCTAATATGGTGTTGCGTATAGCGCAAAATAATCTTGGTGTAGCATAAAATAGAAGACGTCAATGAAATTAAAAAGAATAATTCTAATAAAATCTCGGGTTGTTACATTCTACCCCCTTAAAATGAATTTCACCCTCAAAATTCGTCGGGGTTATAAATGGTTTACTACATGAAGGGTTATTTCATAGAAAACCACATTGTATAAAGGAATACCAATTCTTCATTGTAAAAAGTGAAGTTAAAATAATAACGGTCACACAAAGTAACTCAACACTGGGTTTCCACATAAGACAACATAGGTGAAAATATGGATATGGAAGAAAAATATAACCATCATGTTCTGATAGAGAGTTGTAGAGAACATGGCTAAGAAAAAAGAAACAATCACCAAGCCATATATTTGTGATGATCTAAGGTACCATCTGATTCATCATATATAAGAGTACTAGGAAAAAAAATTTGGCTTTCAAGACAATTTCCCTAATGTTGAAGAATTTTTGAATTAAAATAAATTCTTAATTGATTTTGGTACAATCCCATTTTTTTTCATGTCTTGAACAATTTCCACTTCATGTCTTAATGAAATGAAGTTGAATTTTTCTTCCTTGAAGAGTTAGCGGATCATCTGATAGAATGATAGGTCATTCCATCTGTCTCAAAAAAATGGTTAGAAAAAGTTATCAAACATACATAAGTCCATCTATGGTGAGGTTAATTGTATTTGATTCTAAAAATAGACTTATACATCATCTATCATACATCTTAATAAAATAAAAGTAGTTTCAACTAACCAGGGATTTACTGTAGGCCAGTGGTAGGCGATAAAGGAATTTCACACTTCGGTTGTGGGTTCGATTCCCACAGCCTTGTCCGACGCAACGGGTGGTCTCCCATCCTGCAGGTTGTCCTTTTTCTAAAATTACATCACTATGAAATTCCATCGATAATATCGAAAACAGTTGTAGCCTTAAACAATACTAACTTATGTCCAACATAATCCATTTCAAATCTTTAGTCTTATCCAAAATACTTATGTCCAAGATTATTATAACGACCCATAATTTACATACATTGTTAATACTTCAAAATTCAAGCGTACTTATTTTAACATATAACAAAAACATTAAAGGACCATATAGGTATAGTGTCTTTAGAAACTGGTAAACATAAACAACTAGTTCATAAAGTATCTACATTGTCTCCCATTTATTTCATCATATATAGAGTCCCTTTTGGCATATCTTACTTAATAACCTTCTTCCTGACCTGGGGGAAATAAAACATACAAAAGGGTGAGCTCAAATGCTCAATAAGGGTAAACATAAGAAATATCAATCACATCATATTCATAAGAACATAAAATTTTGGAAATCTTAACCAGCAAAAGAAATCCTAATTTCATAACATGGGATAAATCATAGTAGTGAAATGTAATCCCAATAATCATAACTTAAAACATGAAACTTTTTGGAATACACACATAATCATAGAGAATCATTTCTTATTAGTCAAGACTCATTTCCAAGACTATCTTAGCAGACAAAGTCCATTTCTGTACCGAGTTCACTCATCGTTTCAGTCCTGTTTCACTGAACCGGTTTAACCTTCCGTTCCAACCATGTCTAACTCATGAGATATAAATCATTACCCAATTAATTGGAGGGAGATATAGTTCCCACCTATCTCATAATTATACCATTCTTATGTGTGCCACAAAATCATAAATCATACATCATTGCATAACCCATGTAATAAAAATGGGATTCTTAAACATCGTGATATCATAAAACAATTCATATAAGATAAAGGAATTAATAAAATTAAATCCATCACAACATAATCAAATCAATGTAATAATAGGGATAGGAAAATAACCCTATATTATCTTAGATGGAAAATAATTTTGAAAAAACACTTGAACTCCATTCTTGAGGAAAATATCCTTTCTACTTCAAAAACATTTTTCCATTCTTAACATGTCAGATAATTTTGAACTAAAGTAAGTTGATTAAAAATAAACTTCAAAACATGTAAAGGAAGATTCATGGAAATAATTTTATAAAAATCCATTCATGTCATATAAGTTAAAAAAACATTCTTCCCGTACTTTTCCCAGAAAATTCAAAAAGTACCTCGTACGAAAAAGGACAAAAGATTCCTTTCATATCATTTACTAAAAACTCAAAGAAGGGTAAAATTGGATTTAAACAATTATAGGTGGATGGAAATAATATTACATATTTTGTAAACATGGATGTGGATGATAAATATTCCCCAGTAAATTCTGAAGTATAAACAATCTCATATAAAAATGAAATTGTGAGATTTCCCCATACCTTAGGTCTGATTTGCTTCATAAGTGTCCAAACCTCCTGTATAATGATTTAAATAATGTCATTGACTTATTCCAGAATCATACTTATTTTTATGATATCATATGTGGTTATATTCGTAGCTTCTTATTAGTAATATTTCATTGTTACTTGTTATTCGGGTGTTTATTGCTTATTGTTCTTATGCGTGTTTTGTCGAATAAATTATTATTCTTCTTTTTAGGTTATAGATACCTCATATCCAGAATGGTTTTAGTGCAATACATATAATATTTATTCACTCAATTCATTTATGAAATCATTATTCAATGAAAATCATGTAAAACGAGTCGCATCACATCGTGGAGCCAGTATTCCGTACGTACGCACGAGCGATGATATCATTCCCATGATCGTGGAATTGTATTGGAGTGTATGTATACTATTCCAGAATCAATACCAATTTAAAATAATTATATATAGTTATTTATTTTCACCATTATACCCATCCAATTAAGGTGGTGGTGGGAAATATATTACCCCACGGTGTGGAGACGGTATTCCGTACGTACACACGCGCGGTGATTTCGTTTTCTGTAGGATGGATAGATGGTGAAATATGGTTGTTTAATACATATAATAACATACCAGTATATGAGGGATACTGATTTTATTACTTAATAATGAAACAACTAAATAAGAATATGTGGAAGAAGAAATAAAGGTGAATGAATCGGTAACGGACATTACCTCTTCTTTGAAGCGCCTCTTTGAGACCTCCTCCTAGGGCACTAAAATTGGTCATTGAAGAAGACCAGGACCTCTAGGATTTTTCTATGTAATTTTACAAGAGAATTAGGCAGGGTTTGTCTGACCATGAAGGCTCAAAGTGGTGTGAGGAAGAGAGGGAGTAGGTTCCCTTTTATAAGGGAGGAGAGGGGCACCTTTGGAAAAACAAAAAATATTATTTTATTATAAAGTCATATTCGGTTTTTAATAGCTCCAAATTGATTTCTTTAGAAGGTAATGTGTGTATGGGTCTAAATCCTCTCATCCAATAGAATTTAGATAAGTTTAGGTCATTATATTAACCTTATCTTTTAGTTTTAACTCTTAGTTAATTTGATTGACATTTACCATGTCACTTTGTATTTTTATATTATATAGTTAATAAACATACCATATGCATCCAAGAGACCCCAAAGTGGTCCATTAATGATACAACTATAATGATATAAGTATCTTGTCCTAACATTATATTTTTAGGAATAAAATAAAAATTAACAATATAATATTTGTTTTAAAAACTATTTTATGTCAATTTTGACACTATTTGGTAATTGATTTTTGTGAAAATAATAAAAGAATGATTAGTTCGATAAAAGTTACTTACATCAACAATAAAATGTAATAGTAACATATAAAATTATTGTAATTCATAAAAAGTCTCAAATTACTTTTATTTGGTTACTTATAACATCAATTATGTCAATATTTCATTAATATGATAATTACTACATCATCATTGTGTCATAAATAAATTAAATTATTTTGAGTCTAAAAATTACAAATAAAATATCATTATGTAGGAAATAGTTTTATATTTCTAATAAATATTTATAGTAGAATTTATCTTATGTATAACCATATATTAATAATTATTTAGTTATTAATCATTGATTTAAACTATTTTAACCATTCTTTAAATAAATTAATAATACATGTCCTAATCTAATCCAAGTGGGCCTAAATGGTCATATTTTATTCCTAAGGTTGTTTTTGGTCGAATTACACATATCAAATAGAATTACGACATGTGTTAGGGTAATAATAATAACATTTGTACCCTTAATTTCACTATTTACTTTTAACTGTGGTAAAAAAAGGCAAAAAGATATAATTGACCAAAAATTATTTTCATCTCATTGAACCGCATTTTAGTCCTTGATATTAACCATATCTCTCGGATTTTCGAATTCCACTCACAGAAGCGGTAAAATTAAGTTTTATGTAAATTTGAAAATTCTCCTAGGAGGTGGGTAAAAGGCGGTGAAAAGTTCAATAAAATTTTTATATATCTAAAATTATTATAAAATGGCTCCAATTAATTGCATTGAACTTTTATAGGTATTATGTATCAATTTTTACCTAACATAAATTTAAATAAAAAAATAATTATTTAAATAAAAAGTAGGTTTTTAAATAGTAACCCAGTGTTTTCACTAATCATCAAAAATTGGAAGTTTTCAGAAAAATACCAAAATTTTACCCTAGGCTAATTTTGATATTCCGAATCCAAAAATGAAGTCCGTTTTGAATGATAAAATTTACAAAATTTCAAAAAGTGGTTATTACTATTCATAACGGTTAGTTTTAATAATATTTTAATAGCATATCGTTGTTTAGTGAAACTCGGTATTGCGTACGATTCAAGATATCGAGGAGGGTCGCGATTGCGAGTAAAGCTGGACAATCTAGTGTTGTGTGTAGTGAAATATTCCTTTGATGGTTTATATAACATAGAAACAAAATATTTCTCATAAAATTCTCATGTGTTATATTCTACCCCCCTTAAAATGAATTTCACCCCCGAAATTCGTCACATTGTAACAAACAGATGAGGATACCTTTCCCTCATAATATCCTCAAGCTCCCATGTAGCTTCATCTAATTGGTGGTTCCTCCATAAAACTTTCACCAAGTGAGTGGTCTTGTTCCGTAACACTTATTCGCTATGATCCAGAATCTCTATCGGCTGTTCTTCATAAGAAAGATCTTGTTCCAGCGGTATAACTTCTGAGATGAGTACATGTGAAGGATCAGGTAGGTACTTTCTTAGGAGAGATACATGGAACACATCATGAACTTGGGAGAGATTCGGTGGAAGGGACAAACTGTAAGCTACCTTCCCAACACGATCCAGTATTTCGAAAGGACCAATATATCTAGGACTCAACTTTCCCTTCTTTCCAAATCTCATTACTCTCTTCAAAGGAGATATTTGTAAGAACACTTTATCACCCACTTCAAACTCTAGGTTTTTTCTTCGGTTGTCGGCATAATTTTTTTGTCGACACTGAGCTGTTCTAATGTGTTGTTGAATAGATCTGACGTTTTCTTCCATCTCATCAACAAGATCAGGTCCTAATAGATTTCTTTCCCCAACTTCATCCCAGGAAGTTGGAGTCCTGCATTTCTTTCCATAAAGAGCTTCATAAGAAGCCATCTGAATACTGGAGTGAAATCTATTATTATAAGAAAATTCGACCAAAGGTAGGTGTTGATCCCAACCACCTTTGAAATCCATAGAGCATGCTCTCAACATATCTTCTAGAGTTTGAATTGTCCTCTCAGACTGACCGTCTATCTAAGGATGATAAGCAGTGCTGAAACTCAACTCTGTATCCAGAGTATGCTGAAGACTTCGCCAGAACATCAAGGTAAATATCGGATCCCGATAAGATATAATGGAATGTGGTACTCCAAGAAATCTTAGCACTTCCATTACATATATCTTGGGAAGCTGATCAAGAGAGAAATCCTCTCTAATAGCAATTAAGTGTGCCGAATTTCTAAGACGATCAACTATGACCCTGATAGAAATATTTCCTTTGAATGCTTTAGGATGTCCGGTGACAATGTCCATAGTGATGTTTTCCCATTTCCATTTGGGTATGGGTAATGGTTGTAACATCCCCTTAGACTTCTGTCTCTCTACTTTAACATGCTGACAAACCAAGCATCGAGAGACATATTCAAAAATATCTCTTTTCTGCCATCCCACTAGAATTACTCTTTCAGGTCCCTATACATCTTCGTGCTTCCAGGATGAATAGAGAATGAAGAACTATGAGCCTCATCCAGTAGCTTCTTCTTTAATTCTGGGATGGGAGGAACACAAACCTGATTCCTGAACTTTATTATCCCATCACAATCAAGGTTGAATTCAGGAATATTTCTCACCTTCTTTTTTAACTCTACATCTTCTTTATGCGCCTCTTTAATCTTCACATGTGTAGATGGTTGAACATTAAATTGATAAATATACGATTTTTTCCCTTCCATTATAATTCCAATATCCATCCTTTGTAAATCCATAAATATTGGATCTTTTGTGATCCTCATCATGGATAAGCTAGCATGGTCTTGTCGACATAATGCATCTTCCACCTTGATTGCTTTCCCAGGGTGGTAAGGAATTGAGCAGTCGTAATCCTTAATAAGCTCCAACCATCTTTATTGGCACATATTCATCTCCTTTTGTGTGAAAATATACTTTAAACTTTTATGATCAGTATAAATATCACACCGTTCTCCATAAAGATAATGCCTCCAAATATTTAATGCAATGATTATCGCAGCAAACTCCAAATCATGAGTTGGGTAATTTTGCTCATGGATTTTCAATTGTTGTGAGGCATAAGATATCACCATATCATTTTGCATAAGAATACACCCCAATCCCTTCTTGGATGAATCACTGTAGATCATAAACCTTTCTCCACTACAAGGAAGTGTGAGCACAGGTGCACTGGATATCCTTCTTTTCAACTCCTTGAAATTATCTTCACATTCCTCCGTCCAAACAAATTTAACTCCTTTCCGAGTCAACTTTGTTAGTGGATTAGATAATCGTGAAAAATCTCTCACAAAACGTCGATAAGATCCATCCAAACCAATAAATCTTTGTATCTCAGTTACTGTTGTTGGTCTCGACCATATTTCGATAACCTCTGTTTTTGCTGGATCCACAGATATCCCTTATTTTAAGATTATGTGACCCAAAAAATGAAACTTTTTTAAGCCAGAAATCACACATGGTAAATTTGTCATAAATATTATCCTTTCTCAGGGTCTTCAATATAATTCTAAATTGATCTTCATGTTCTTCCTTGCTCTTTGAACAGACAAGAATATTGTTTATAAAGACAACCACAAACTGATCAAGACAGTCTTTAAAGACTCAATTCATCAGATCCATGAAGATAGCAGAGGCATTAGTAAGACCAAATGGCATCACTATAAATTCATAGTGTCCATACCCTGTACGGAAAGCCGTCTTTGGTATATCCTCCCTTTTTACCCTTAATTGATGATTCCCTGAATGAAGATCAATCTTGGAAAAGTATTGAGCTCCGCGTAGTGGGTCAAATAAATCATCGATGCGTGGGAGAGGATATTTGTTCTTGATAGTGATCTTGTTAAGTTATAGATAATAAATATAGAGTCTCATTGATCCTTCTTTCTTTTTAACAAATAGAATAGGTTCTCCCCAAGGTGACGCACTAGGGTGTATGAATCCTTTATCCAGATTCTATTGGAGTTGCTTCTTCAATTCCTGCAACTCAATTGGGGCCATTCTATAAGGTGTCTTTGAAATATGCAAAGCACCCGGTACGAGTTCTATTGAAAACTCGGATTCACAATTTGGTGGAAGACACGTAAATTCCTCTGGAAAGACATCATCAAACTCCCGTACAATGTGAATATTCTTAATCGTGAGTTTCTCACCAACCATTTGAGATAAATAACCTTCATTTAGTGGAATCAAGACACATAAGATGGAAGAAATTTCCACTGGAAGGTTATGTTCATCCTTGCATCGATAGATGATCATAAATTGATCTGGAATATGAAATGTGACTTCCCTTATTTAGAAATTGATATGAGCTCCATATAGAGAAAGCCAATCCATGCCAATAATCACATCAAATTCCATTATAGGACGGATCACAAGATTTGCAGGAAGCACATTCCCACAAACTTCAATCGGAGAAGAATTATAAACTTTTGATGCTACTGTTGTTCCATTAGGGGTTGTCATAGCTAACTCAACATCTAATTGTTGAGGTAATACGACGATACCCTTAGAAAATTCTTCAGAAATAAAAGAGTGGGTGGATCCAGAATCAAATAAAACATTTGCAACTTTAGAGTGGATGGTAAGTGTACCTTTCAACACTTCGTTGTCGTACTCTACATCGCTGATAGTAATTTTAACATCCCACGTAAGTAATGAAAAATAGATATTTTTATCTATGTCTATTAATGAATTATAAAGATTTTTAGAAGCTTAAAATGAAAATAAATCTAATCTTAAGCATGAAATACACTAATATTTTTTAAAGGATTGTTTTACTGCCTTTTGATGGAAAACATTTTTAAATATATCTTTTGACAATTTTATAAGCTATGTTTTTCAAAATAAACTTATTATTTATTATTGGGACATCAAAATTTACTTTGTGTGAATTTTTGGTATTTTTCTGACAATGTTCATTTTTTAATGAATATTGTAAAATGTTGTATTTTAATTCAAAAACTCTTTTTAATATAATTTATTTATATGATTCTATTATCTTTTGAATTGGGTTTAAAGTGAAATTAAAATATATTTTTACCATTTAATCCAATGTTTGTCATTGGAATCAATTTCACTTTGAAATTGGACTTAAACTAGTGTCAATCTTTTCATAGATATTATTTCAAAAAAACCCCGCTATTTGTCATGACAGCGGGAATTAATTATTAAATTAATTAATTTGACTTATATGTTTTGAATTTTGTAAAATAGACTTCATTTTTGAATTCGGAGTATCAAATATAGATTAGGGTGAATTTTTGGTAATTTTCTGAAAAACTTCAATTTTGGATGAATAGTGAAACCACTAAGTGGTACTTATAAAAACTAATTTTTCGTTTAAATGAAATTTTTCCATATTTGTGTTTTGAATTTCAAAAATCCGACATACATGGTTTTAATTAAAAATTAAAATGTGGTTCATTGAGATTAAATTAATTTTTTGGTGAATAGAAACTCTTAAGTTCTTAATCGCGATTAGAGGTAATTAGTGTAGTTTAAGGTAAGAATAATGTTTTTATAAAATTAAATGACCTAGACACATGTCCTACCCTTATTGGATGTGTCATGGACGACCGAGACAAGCCATGGGTCAACTTGGGGACCCCATGGAGCCACATTGGTTGGTAAATGACATAAATAACTTTTTATTAAATGTTAAAGTAAAAATGACACACACATGAGGTGTTTTACTAAAACAATTTTTACGTGGGGTTATACAAATTATATTTTTGATTATAAATATTCATTCTAAATATAAAAAGATTTACTACATCATAGTATTTTTTTTATAATTTTTAGACTTTAAATAAATTAAATTATTTATGACATCATGATGATGCAGCGATGACCTCATTATTTAACGATTTAAATAAAATGGAAAGATAATGTAAAACCTAAGACCTACACATGGAAAAAACCAATTGGATGAGTGGATTTAGAAACCTTATCACCTTATACTCGAATTATATCAATGTGGGACCTTTTGAATCCGAAACGCATTTTAAAATAAAGTGACTTTTCTTTACCTTCCAAGAGTGCCCCTCCTCTCCTCTTATAAAAGGCCCCCACCTCTACCTCCTTACCAACACTCCGAAAGCCTTTGGATCGGCCAAAACCTGCCCATTTTGTCTCTACACATCCATATATTACTCCTTGAAGCCTGACTTTGGGCAGAAGTCTTCCCAAGGAATCCTTTGAGCTCAAACCAAAGGGAGTTACCCGATTTTAAGGTAATGTCTTCTTTTGAGTCCTTTTGTTTTATTTTGCTTCTCCAACCCCCTAAAATATTTTTATTATTTTCTTTTGTAACAACTACAGTATCCTAAATATAATAGGATGTTTTTATAATAAGGATTCTAGATACACTTACACACACCTACATCTAATGGTTAACGAACATACTGTTTCCGTGGATGGTGAATATATGCCTCCCGAAACGATGACTGTTCAACATTCTTTTAACACATTCAAAGGTGGCCATTAAGATGTCACTATATTTATATATGATATATAATATGTTTATGTTTTCCTTAAGCTTCTGTATTTTTCATTTTGGTGATACCTTTATGGTTTCCATTATGGGTAAACGGGATATCTTCATTTAAGGAAGTGTGGACTACCGCCCCCTCAAAGTGATTTGATTCGTTAAATACGATATGTGGGATGTATAAAGTATGGAACTATGATATTATATATGATATTATACTGGAATTATAATATACCTTTATATAATTATGATTCCATTCTATAAAATACGAAATAGAAATGAAAGTAGCGTTCATGCGTACGCACGACTTACCGTCTCCATGAACGGTGCATTTCATTTCTTACCTCTAAATGATTATGTAATATTATAAATGCATGCATGTACTAGATATATATGACATATATGATATCTACATCATGAATAACATTCTGGATATAATGGATACATGAACAAATTGTAATTATAAAGGGTTTATTCTTGACTCAAGTACCAATGATCGTTAAAATGACCGTTATTAACTTAAATAATTACATAGTGTTCATGACATGGTAATAAGTGATATAAAAGGTATAATGAACTTGAAAAAGGTTCTTAAGCAAGTAGAAATTAACTCATGTTTATTATTCAGGACATTAAAGAACGATCGAGTCAAGTCGGACCCGAGGTATGGGACTTCGTCTCAATCTTCATTCATTGAGGCATATTTTGTTTTATACACAACCTTCTTTTATACAGTGTATAAACCCATTTTACTTTTATGTTTATCCAAAAGGAATCTTTTTTATACGAAGCGTTTTACTAAACGAAAAAAGGGAATATTTTTGTCGTACGTATGCGGCGACAACGACTTCTCCGTCGCCATGATCGTTATTTGAGTTTTGGCTTCCTCTACAAGCCATACCTAAATTTTTTTTTAAAAAAAAACCATGTTTTAATTTTCTTTTATTTTGGTATTGAAAATGGTTTTCATAATGTTTTTATATCAATGTGTTGTATTGATATCTCGTGATTGAATGGTGGAAATGTTATGTTTCCTTTATGCATGTTTTATGTGATACGATTATGTTGAGGTTCATGGGAATTATTATGAAGATGGGTGGTTCCGTGATAAACTAAGGGCGGGTGAGCCCGATATAGCTCCCCAATTCATTGGGTAACACGAAGGAGTGAAACGTTAAGGTTTCTCCGAAGAGATTTAGGGAATATGCTGTGATGGGTATTCCAAACATAACCAAGAGGGTTACTCCCTACGTAAGAATGTTATGAATGCCTCAAGTTACCTTTATGTCTTATGATTTCTATGATTTATTCATGATTTGATGAGGTATGTTAAAGTGCATATGTTTTATGGGTAAAGTATGATTTCATTCTTATGTATATATATACCCATGTTTCCTTTCTATATTTTTATATCCATTATTGAGATTTTTATGCTCATCCCATGTTTTTTTGAAATGTCTTTCACAGGTCAAGGGAAAGGTACATGATATGGTGATAGTGTCAAGGAAGTGTCAAGAAATAATCCATGTTTTATTTTAAATGTGTTTCCATTGATGGGAATGAAGAATACTATCGTTATGTAACCACTTTGTTTATATGTGGAATGTAATGCAAGTTTTATGATCTAATTCTCTAAAACTCTAAACCCGAAAAGATCCTCAATGGGTAATCTTGTAATAACTCAAGATTAAGTAAGGTTTAAGGCTGGGGCCTTATATTTGGTATCAAAGGTCGGTTTAGATTACTTTAGGAGTTAGAGTTATATTAAATGATTATCCAAAAATATTTTTTGTATGGTCAAATTGAAGTGATATAGTATTTGAAGAGTACCATGTCACTTCAACTAAGACATGTTTGTTCAGAATGGTTTTCTGCAGAGGAAAAAGGGAAGCAGGTCTAGGAAGGCATGCAGAAGGAAATAACCTTCTGAATCAGCATCCTGAGATGGTTGGAATTGGAACTGAACAGTTTGTTGTAGTAATGGCGCAGCTGACTCAAGCGATAAATGGTGGTGGTATCCATACATGAGATCAGCCAGATCAACCGTAGAGGAACATGTCAGTGGTGGAACATTTCATGAGGAAACATCCCCCATAATTCAGAGGATCATCTGACCCTGTGTTAGATGAAGGGTGGATTAAAGCACTGGAGAATATTTTTGATGTCATGGAGTGTTCAGACAATCAAATGGTTAGTCGTGCTATTTATCGTTTGGAGGGTGAAGCAGATCAGTGGTGGTCGATGGTTAAAAATATCAGGGACGCTGATGAGATTGATTCTCTCGACTGGGATGAATTCAAAGGTATGTTTCTTGAGAAGTATTTTCCTAAGGCTGTTCGACATAGGATGGAAAATCAATTCTTGGAATTGAGGAAAGAGGAAGACTCAGTGGCTGCCTATGAAGAAAGGTTCACTAGATTGGAAAGGTATTCTCCAAATTTTATCCGAGACCTTGATAGTAAAATCAATCGTTTTTACTCAGGATTAAATCCAAAATATCGAAGGGCATTAGCTTCTCATGAGTTTAAAAGTTATGAAAAGCTTGTTCGATGTGCTGAGAAGGTGGAAATGGTGTTTGCCGATGATCAAGTGTTCTATAACAACCAACAGAAGAAGAGACCGAGGTGGCAGGAGAAATGTAAGAATTCTTCAAAAAAGTCTGATGGTAAGAAAACTAAGTTTCCAGTTTGTGATAAATGTGGAAAAAGGCATGCTGGGGAATGTCTTCTGAATTCTGGAAAGTGCTACCGATGTGGTAAGATGGGACATAAGGCTCATGATTGCACTGAAAAGGATCAAGTTGAAGGTAAGAAGAAATTTTATTTACAGTTAGTGAAATGTTATAAGTGCAATGAGATGGGTCACTATGAAAACGAGTGTCTGAGAAAGAGCTTGAGTGATGGGAAGCAGTTAGACTACAAGCAGAAAGGGGTGGTGAAATCCTTTGCAATTTCTTGAGCAGATGTCGGGCCATCAAATGTAGTTGTATCAGGTACATTGTTTGTTTTTTCAGATTATGCCAGTGTGTTATTTGATTCGGGGTCTACATGTTCTTTCATCTCTAAAACCTTTTCTAGTAAAATGGAAATACCATCTCAAGAAATGACTCCTGAACTTTTGGTAAAAAAACCTGGGAGAAATGTTGAGGCAAAAAGAATTTATAAGAATCTTCATATCCTTATCCATGGAATGAACTTACTTTCAAACCATATTGTTCAACATCTAGTAGAGTTTGATGTTATCCTGGGTATGGATTTGCTCTCTATTTACCATGCTAAGATTGACTGTAGAGCTAAAGAAGTTTCTTTTCAGAAATACTTTCAGTTTGTGTACAAGAATGAACCCTTAATGTTGATAACTTATCAAGAGGCCGAGAAACTTGTAAAAGATGGAAATGAATGTTACCTTGCACACATTGTTGAAAATAAAGGAACTATTCTGATTAATGATGTGCCAGTGGTAAATGAGTATCCTAATGTTTTTCCTGATGAGTTACCTGGAATAATACCAGATCGGGAAGTTGAGTTTACTATTGACTTAGTTCCTGATGCTAAGCCAATTTCAAAACCCCCTTATCGAATGGCTCAAATTGAACTTTTATAGTTGAATCAGCAATTGCAAGATTTATTAGAGAAAGGTTTCATTCGACCTAGCACATCACCATGGGGTGCTCCTGTCTTGTTTGTTAAAAAGAAAGATGGTTCAATGAGACTTTTCATTGATTATAGAGCCTTGAATAATATCACTGTTAAGAACAAATATCCTTTGCCTCATATCGATGATTTGTTTGATCAGCTCCAGGGAGCTCAGTATTTTTCAAAGATTGACTTGAGATCGGGGTACCATCATCTAATGGTAAAGGAAGCAGACGTTCCGAAGACCGCGTTTCGTACAAGATATGGCCATTATGAATTTGTAGTAATGCCTTTTGGGCTAACCAATGCACCTTCTGTATTCATGGACTTAATGAATATAATTTTCCATGAGTTCTTGGAAAGGTTTGTGGTGGTTTTTATTGATGATATTTTGGTGTTTTCTAAAAGTAAAGAAGAGCTTGAAAGACATTTAAGGGTTAGCTTGAAAACCTTAAAACAAAATAAATTGTATGGGAAATTCAGCAAGTGTGAGTTTTGGTTGCAACAAATTTCTTTCCTTGGTCACATTGTTTCTAAAGATGGGATAACTGTTGATCCTGCAAAAACAAAAGTTGTTGAAGAATGGCCAAGACCCACAAATGTAACAGAGATTCGTAGCTTCCTTGGTTTGGTAGGCTATTAGCGAAGGTTTGTTGAAAATTTTTCACGGTTATCTAGTCTATTGACTAAGCTAACTCGGAAGGGTGTTAATTTTATCTGGACAAAAGAATGTGATGATTGTTTTCAGGAATTGAAAAGAAGATTGGTGAATGATCCGGTTTTGGCACTACCTTCCAGGAATGGTGAGTTTGTTATCTACAGTGATTCTTCATTGAAAGGACTTGGTTGTGTCCTAATGCAGAATGATCAGGTAATTGCTTATGCTTCACGACAGTTGAAAACTCATGAGGCAAATTACCCTACACATGATTTGGAATTAGCTGCTGTTGTTTTTTGCTTTAAAAATTTGGAGGCATCATTTGTATGGAGTAAAGTGTGAAATATATACTGATCACAAAAGTTTAAAGTATCTATTCACTCAGAAATAATTGAACATGACACAGAGGAGATGGCTGGATTTAATCAAGGATTATGATTGTACAATTCATTACCATCCGGGAAAAGAAAATAAAGTGGACGATGATTTGAGTCGAAAAAGTAATGCTTCATTAGCAATGTTGTGTTTGGAACATGATCCTTTGGTTAAGGATTTGATGAACTTTGGCATAGAAGTGGTTGGTGCAGGAAGTTATTCTGTTTTGTTTCAGGTATCAGTGAGATCATCTCTATCTAAAGAATCAAGCAAGCACAAAAGCAAGACAGTGAGTTGCAGAAAAAGGTATAGCTGGTTCAGAAAGGTAAGTTTCCTGAATTCAACATTGATAGTGATTGTGTTTTGAGATTTGGGAATAGATTGTGTATGCCTTGTGATTCACAGTTGAAGAGAGAGTTGTTATGTGAAGCTCATAGTTCTCCGATTTCAGTTCATCCTGGCAGTACTAATATGTACAGAGATCTGTAGGAGTATTACTGGTGGGATGGAATGAAAAGAGATATTGCTGATTTTACTGTGAAGTGTTTGACTTTTCAGCAGGTTAAAGAAGAGTGGCAGTTACCGAAAGGGATGCTTCAGCTTTTACCAGTGCCAGAGTGGAAATGGGAGAATATATCCATGGACTTTGTTGTGGGATTACCGAAGACATCTCGAGGTAATAATGCAATCTGGGTTACTGTTGATCGCTTGACCAAATCTGCTCATTTCCTTGCTATACGAGATACTTTTTCCCTAGATCAACTTTCCCGTTTGTATCTTAATAAGATAGTCAGGTTACATGGAGTTCCTCTCTCCATTGTATTTGATCGTGATCCCAGGTTCACTTCTATCTTTTGGAAAGGCCTTCAGAAGTCGTTGGGTACTGAATTAAATTTTAGTACAGCTTTTCATCCTCAATCAGATGGGCAGTCAGAACGAACAATTCAGTCATTGGAGGATATTCTACGTTCTTTCTCTATGGATTATCAGGGAAGTTGGGACCAACATCTTTCTTTGGTTGAATTTTCATATAATAACAGTTTTCATTCCAGTATACAGATGGCACCATTTCAGGCATTATATGGGAAGCAGTGTCGAACTCCAGCTTTCTGGGATGAAGTGGGTGAAAGGAAGTTGATGGGACCAGAATTGGTAAAACATATGGCAGAAAAAGTTCATCGGATTCAGAAACACATGAGAACAGCTCAGAGCAGGTAGAAGAGTTATGCGGACAACAGGAGGAAGGATCACTCTTTTGAGGTATGTGATCATGTTTTTCTCAAAGTATCACCATGGAAAAGTGTGATGTGATTTGGTAAGATAGGAAAGTTGAGTCCATGGTTCATTGGACCATATGAAATTCTGGAGAGAGTTGGATCAGTTGCATACCGAGTGGATTTACCACCGAGTTTATCTCAGGTACATAATGTTTTTCACGTTTCGATGTTGAGAAAGTATATGCCAGATCCATCTCATGTTTTGAGTCCAGAGGTAGTTCAGCTGGAAGAGAACCTATCTTATGAGGAACCACCGGTCCAGATTCTTTACCACAGGGAGCATGTGTTACGAAATAAGGTGATTAATCGGGTAAAGGTTTTGTGGAAAACCCACATGATGGAAGAGGCAACATGGGAATCTGAAAATGAAATGAGGGATAAGTACCCCCATTTATTTGATAAGTAAATAAATTGCGGGGACTCAATTTTCTAAAGGGGGGAAGGATGTAACATCCCATGTATGTAATGAATAATATATATTTTTATCTATGTCTATTAATGAATTAGATAGTGTTTTAGAGGCTTAAAATTAAAATAAATCCAATATTAAGCATGGAATACACTAATATTTTTTAAAGGATTGTCTTACTGCCTTTTGGTGGCAAACCATTTTTAAATATATCTTTTGAAAATTTTATAAGCTATTTTTTTCAAAATAAACTTATTCTTTATTATTGGGACATCAAAATTTACTTTGTGTGAATTTTTGGTATTTTTCTGACAATGTTCATTTTTTAATGAATATTGTAAAATGTTGTATTCTAATTCAAAAACTCATTTTAATCTAAATTATTTATATGATTTGATTATCTTTTGAATTGTTTTTAAAGTTAAATTACAATATATTTTTACCATTTAAACCAATGGTGGTCATTGGAATCAATGTCACTTTGAAATTGGACTTAAACTAGTGTCAATCTTTTCATAGATATTGTTTCAAAAAAACCCGCTATTTGTCATGACAGCGGGAATTAATTATTAAATTAATTAATGTGACTTATATGTATTGAATTTTGTAAAATAGACTTCATTTTTGAATTCTTAGTATCAAATATAGCTTAGGGTGAATTTTTGGTAATTTTCTGAAAAACTTCAATTTTTGATGAATAGTGAAACCACTAAGTGGTACATATAAAAACTGATTTTTCATTTAAATGAAATTTTTCCATCTTTGTGTTTTGAATTTCAAAAATACTACATAAAAGGTTGTCATTAAGAAGTAAAATGTGGTTCAATGGGATTAAAATAATTTTTTGGTGAATAGTAACACTTAAGTTCTTAATCGCGATTAGAGGTAATTAGTGTAGTTTAAGGTAAGAATAATGTTTTAATAAAATGAAATGACCTAGACACATGTCCTACCCTTATTGGATGTGTCATGGCCGACCGAGACAAGCCATGGGACAACTTGGGGACCCCATGGAGCCACTTAGGTTGGGAAATTACATAAATAACTTTTTATTAAATGTTAAAGTAAAAATGACACACACATGAGGTGTTTTACTAAAACAATTTTTACATGGGGTAATACAAGTCATGTTTTTGATTATAAATAGTAATTGGAAAGATAAAAAGATTTTATAGGTCACAGTATTTTTTTTTAAATTTTTCGACTTTAAATAAATTAAATTATTTATGACAGCATGATGATGCAGCGATGACCTCATTATTTAACGATTTAAATAAAATGGAAAGATAATGTAAAACCTAAGACATACACATGGAAAAAACCAATTGTATGAGTGTATTTCGAACCCTTATCACCTTATCATCTAATTATATCAATGTGGGACCATTTTAATCCGAAACGCATTTTAAAATAAAGTGACTTTTCTTTACCTTCAAGAGTGCCCCTCCTCTCTTCTTATAAAAGGCCCCCACCTCTACCTCCTTAACCACACTCCCAAAGCCTTTGGCTCGGACAACCCCTGAAAATTTTGTTTCTCCACATCCCTCTATTACTCCTTGAAGCCTCACGTTGGGAAGAAGTATTCCCAAGGAAGCCTTTGAGCTCAATCCAAAGGGAGTTACCCGATTTTAAGGTAATGTATTCTTTTGAGTCCTTTTGTTTTATTTTGCTTCTCCAACCCCCTAAACTCTTTTTATTATTTTTTTTTGTAACAAATCCAGTATCCGAAATATAATAGGATGTTTTTATAATAAGGAATAGAGCTACAATTACACACACCTACATCTAATGGTTAACGAACATACTGTTTCCGTGGATGGTGAATTTATGCCTCCCGAAACGATGACTGTTCAACATTCTTTTAACACCTTCAAAGGTGGCCATTAAGATGTCACTATATTTATATATGATATATAATATGTTTATGTTTTCCTTAAGCTTCTGTATTTTTCATTTTGGTCATACTTTTATGGTTTCCATTATGGGTAAACGCGATATCTTCATTTAAGGAAGTGTGGACTACCGCCCCCTCAAAGTGATTTGATTCGTTAAATACCATATGTGGGATGTATAAAGGATGGAACTATGATATTATATATGATATTATACTGGAATTATAATATACCTTTATATAATTATGACTCCATTCTATAAAATACGAAATAGACATGAAAGTAGCGTTCATGCGTACGCACGGCTTACCGTCTCCATGAACGGTGCATTTCATTTCTTACCTCTAAATGATTATGTAATATTATAAATGCATGCATGTACTGGATATATATGACATATATGATATCTACATCATGAATACCATTCTGGATATAATGGATACATGAACAACTTGTAATTATAAAGGGTTTATTCTTGACTCAAGTACCAATGATCGTTAAAATGACTGTTATTAACTTAAATAATTACATAGTGTTCATGACATGGTAATAAGTTATATAAAAGGAATAATGAACTTTAAAAAGGTTCTTAAGAAAGTAGAAATTATCTCAAGTTTATTATTCAGGACATTAAAGAATGATCGAGTCAAGTCGGACCCAAGGTATGGGACTTCGTCTCAATCTCCTTTCATTGAGGAATATTTTGTTTTATACACAAAATTATTTTATACGGTGTATAAACCCCTTTAAATTTTACGTTTATCCAAAAAGAATATTTTTTATATGAAGCGTTTTACTAAATAAAAAAAGGGATTGTTTTTGTCGTACGTATGCGGCGACAACGACTTCTCCGCCGCCGTGACCGTTATTTGACCTTCGGCTTCCTCAACAAACCATACCTTCGTTTTAAAAGAAAAAATAAAAACCATGTTTTAATTTTCTTTTATTTTGGTATTGAAAATGGTTTCCATAATGTTTTTATATCAATGTGTTGTATTGATATCTTGTGATTGAAAGGTGGAAATGTTATGTTTCCTTTATGTATGTTTTATGTGATATGATTATGTTGAGGTTCTTGGGCATTATATGAAGACGAGTGGTTCCGTGATAATCTAAGGGCGGGTGAGCCCGATATAGCTCTCCAATGCATTGGGTAACACGAAGGAGTGAAACGTTAAGGTTTCTCCGAAGAGATTTAGGGAATATACTGTGATGGGTATTCCAAACGTAACCAAGAGGGTTACTCCCTACGTAAGAATTTTATGAATGCCTCAAGTTACCATTATGTCTTATGATTTCTATGATTTATTCATGATTTGATGAGGTATGTTAAAGTGCATATGTTTTATGGGTAAAGTATGATTTCATTCTTATGTATATATGTACCCATGTTTCCTTTCCATATTTTTATATCCCTTACTGTGCTTTTTATGCTCATCCCAAGTTTTTTTGAAATGTTTTTCACAGGTCAAGGTAAAGGTAAATGATATGGTGATTGTGTCAAGGAAGTGTCAAGAAATAATACATGTTTTATTTTAAATGTGTTTCCATTGATGGGAATGAAGAATACTATCTTTATGTAACCACTTTTTTTATATGTGGAATGTAATGAACGTTTTATGATATAATTCTATAAAACTCTAAACCCGAAAAGATCCTCAATGTGTAATCTTGTAATAACTCAAGATTAAGTAAGGTTTAAGGCTGGGGCATTATAGTAATTGCATGTGACTTTCCTTTGTCATTGGCCTTAAGATATTGTTTACGTCGATCATCATCTTCAACCATTGGATTTGGGAATTGATTGGCATAATGCCCCATTTCCTTGCACTTGAAACATTGAAGAGTAGTAGGTTCATTCTGTGTATCCCTTCCTTTTTTGGCATCATTAGAAATCTTCTTCCCATTATTTCGACATTCAATTTCCCGATGACCTTCTTTTCCACACTTATAACATTTTCTTGTCCCCTTAAGAAAATTTCCTCCTTGTTTCTTTCCACACTTTGAGCCTAAGGTAAAACTCATCTTCTTTTCAGTGTGATCTTTATATTTTTCATTGAATTCCATTTTCCTCTTCTTATCAAACCCATATGACTGATGGGTTACTCCAATCTCCATCTCAACTTTGAGATCACATCGAACGATTTCCTCGTAGATATTGAAGTCCCTTATGGCTAACGCCCTTCGAAGACTTGGTTTTATGACACTAAAGAATCGATCGATCTTACTCTCAGGTTGGATAATAATTTCGGAAGCGTACCTTGCAAGTCTTGTAAAATTTGCTTCATAGGTACCAACAGATTCATCATCCTTTTTCTTCAGTTCAAGAAACTCCTTCTCCAACTTTTTTCGAAGTATACGAGGGAATTACTTATTGAAAAATTAGTTCTTGAACTCATCCCTTTCCATGGACTCAATTTCATCGCTTTGCCTCATATTCTTAATATGATTCCACCATTGATCAGCATCACCTTCCAAACGATACACTGATAAGATGACTTAATCATGTTCAGAACATTGAAGAACTGAAAATATCATTTCAGTGGTACTGATCCATTGTTCAGCCACTAATGGATCAGAAGACCCACTGAATGAAGGTGGACGCTGCCTCATGAAGGATTCAACATAATGTTGCTCCTTCCATTTCTCTTTTGGAAGCCCTGCATGATTCTTATATTGAGAAAGATGTGTGATAAGGGCTACAATATTTTTCATAACATCTCCCATAACATTTGGTTGCTCAGGGAGACAATCATTGCATTTCTCGTCGCATTCCTCATTAACACGTTTCCTTCGGGTTCCATCCATTCACTAAAAGCAAGAATAATAGTGTGAGAAACACTAATTATAATAGGAAAACCACATTATCAAGAATAAAATTTCACACTTAAGGTATTATCATAGGTTGTTCATGGCCATTTCTAAAACACTAAGATTGTGTTCTATGCTTAGACTTATCCTTAGGGTTCTTACTAAGGCTTTTACCTCCTAGTTTCTGAAGGTTGACTATACCTTTCCTCTGATACCAACTATAACGACCCATACTTTACATATATTGTTAATACTTCAAAATTGAAGCATACTTATTACAACATATAACAAAACCATGAAAGGACCGTATATGTATAGTATCTTTAGAAACTGGGAAACATAAACAACTGGTTCATAAAGCATCTACATTGTCTCGCATTTATTTCATCATATCTAGAGTCCCTTTTGGGATATCCTACTTAATAACCTTATTCCTGACCTGGGGGAAAGAAAACATACAAAAGGGTGATCTCAAATGCTCAGTAATGGTAAACAAAAGAAATATCAATCACACCATATTCATATGAACATAACATTTTGGAAATCTTAACCTGCAAAAGAAATCATAATTTCATAATATGGGATAAATCATAGTAGTGGAATGTAATCCCAATAATCATAACTTAAAACATGAAACATTATGGCATACACACATAATTATAGAGAATCATTTCTTATTAGTCAAGACTCATTTCCAAGACTACCTTAGCGGACAAAGTCAATTTCTGAACTGAGTTCACTCTTCATTTCAGTCCTATTTCACTGAACCGATTTAACCTGCTGTTCCAGCCATGTCTATATCATGAGATATAAATCTTTACCCAATGCATTGGTGGGAGATATAGGTCCCACCCATCTCATAATGATACCATTCTTATGTGTGCCACAAAATCATAAATCATACATCATTGCATAACCCATGTAATAAAAATGGGATTCTTAAATAAAGTGACATCATAGAACAATTCATATAAGATAAAGGAATTCATAAAAAAAATTCCATAACAACTTAATCAAATCAATGTAATAATAGGGATAGAAACAGAACCCAATATTATAATAGATGGAAAATAATTTTGATAAAACACTTGAACACCATTCTTTAGGAAAATATTCTTTTCTACTTCAAAAACATTTTTCCTTTCTTAACATGTCATATAATTTGGAACTAAAATAATTTGATTAAAAATAAACGTGAAAACTTGTAAAGGAAGCTTCATGAAAATAATTCTCTAAAAATCCATTCATGCCGTATATGTTAAAAAACATTATTCCTGTAATTTGTTCGTAAAAGTCAAAAAGTACCTCGTACAAAAAACGACAAAAGATTCCTTTCATATCTTTTACTAAAAACTCACCGAAGGGTAAAATTGAATTTAAATAATTGTAGGTGGATGGAAATAATATTACATATTGAGGAAACATGGATGTGGATGATAAATATTCCCTAGTAAATTCTGAAGTATAAACAATCTCGGATAAAAATGAGATTGTGAGATTTTACGTTACCTTAGGTCTGATTTTCTCTGTAAGTGTCCGAAACTCCAGTATAATGATTTAAATAAGGTCATTGACATATTCCCTAATCATTCTTATTTAATGATATCATATATGGTCATATTCTTATCTTCTTATTAGTAATATTTCATTGTTACTTGTTATTCGGGTGTTTATTGCTTTTTGTTCTTATGCGTGTTTTGTCGAATAAATTCTTATTCTTCTTTTTAGGTTATAGATACATCATTTAAAGAATTTCATTAGGGTAATAAATATCATATTTATTCACCCAATTCATTTATGAAATCATTATGCAATAAAAATCATGTAGAATGAGTCGCATCACATCGAGGAGACGGTATTCCGTACATACGCACGAGCGATGATATCATTTCCATGATCGTAGAATTGTATTGGAGTGTATATATACTATTTCAGAATCAATACCACTTTACAATAATCATATATAGTTATTTATTTTCACCATTATACCCATCCAAGTAAGGTGGTGGTGGAAAATAGATTACACCACGGCGTGGAGATGTTATTCTGTACGTACACAAGCCCGGTGATTTCATTTTCCATAGGATGGGTAGATGGTGAAATAGGGTTATTTAATACATACAATAACATACCATTATATGAGTGATACTGGTGTTATTACTTCGTAATGAAACAACTAAATAAGAAGAAGTGGAAGAAGAAATAATGTTGAAAGAATCAGTAACAGACATTACATCTTCTTTGAAGCGCCTCTTTGAGACCTCCTTTTAGGGCACTAACATTGGTCTTTAAAGAAGACCAGGACCTCTAGGATTTTTATAGGGAAGTGGAAAAGATAATTTGGCAGGGGATGGTCGAGCGTGAAGGCTCAAAGTGCTGTGAGGAAGAGAGGGAGGAGGTTCCCTTTTATAAGGGAGGAGAGGGGAACCTTTGGGAAAACTAAAAATATTATTTTATTATAAAATCATATTCAGGTTTTAATAGCCACAAATTGATTTATTTTGAATCTAAGGTGGTGATGGGTCGAAATACTTTCATAAAATTGAATTTAGGCAAGTTTTGGTCATTATATTAACCTTATCTTTTAGTTTTAAATCTTAGTTAATTAGATTGACATTTACCATCTCACTTTGTATTTTTATATTATATAGTTAATAAACATACCATATACATCTAAGAGACCCCCAAGTGGTCCATTAAATATACAACTATCATGATATAAGTATCTTGGCCGAACCTTAGATTTTTAGGAATATAATAACAATTAATAATATAATATGTTTTTAAAACTATTTTATGTCAATTTGGACACTATTTGATAATTGATTTTTGTGAAAATCATAACAGAATGATTTGTTTGAAAAACGTTAATTAAATCACCACTAACATGCCATAGTAACATATAAAAGTATTGGAATTTATAAAAATTCTCAAATTACGTTTATTTGGGTACTTATAACATCAATTATGTCAATGTTTCATTAATAATAAAATTACTAAATCATCATTGTGTCATAAATAAATTAAATTATATTAAGTATAAAAATTAAAAATAAAATACCATTATGTATGAAATCGTTCTAGCTTTCTAATTAATATTTATAGTTGAATTTATCTTATGTATAACCCTATATTAAAAATGATTTAGTTACTAAACTATGATTTTAACTATTTCAACCCTTCTTTAAATAAATTAATAATAAATTTCCTAATCTAATCCAAGTGGGCCAAAATGGTCATATTTTATTATTAAGGTTGTTTATTGTCGAATTAAATTTATCCAATAGAATTAGGACATGTGTTAGGGTAATAATAATAACATTTTTACCCTTAATTTCCCTATTTACTTTTTATCGTGGTAAAAAAGAGTAAAAAGTTACTATTCTCCAAAAATTATTTTCATCTCATTGAACCACATTTTAGTCCTTGATATTAACCGTATCTCTCGTATTTTCGATATTTCATTCACAGAAGTGGTAAAATTAAATTTTATGTAAATTTTCAAATTCTCCTAGGAGGTGGGTAAAAGACAGTGAAAAGTTCAATTAAATTTTTATATATATAAAATTATTATAAAATGGATCCAATTAATTGCATTGAACTTATATAGGTATTATGTATCAATTTTTACCTAATATAAATTTAAATAAAATAAATAATTATTTAAATAAAAAGTCGGATTTGAAATAGTAACCAAGTGTTTTCACTATTTATCAAAAATTGAATGTTTTCGGAAAAACACGAAAATTTTGCCCTAGGCTAATTTCCGTATTCCGAATCCAAAAATGAAGTCCATTTTTAAAGATGAAATTTACAAAATTTCAAGAAGTGGTTATTACTATTCATAATGGCTAGTTTTAATAATATTTTAATAGCATATCGTTGTTTAGTGAAACTCGGTATTGCGTACGACACAAGCTATCGAGGAGGGTCGCGATTGATTGTAAAGCAAGCCAAGGTAGTGTTGTGTGTAGTGAAAGATTCCTTTGATGATTTATATAACATAAAAATAAAATATTTCTCATAAGAGTCTCGGGTGTTACACTTATAGTATAAAGAAAAGAATAACTAGAAATGTCATCTACCAAGCAAGTGAATACCATTATTTATCCCTGATATATCTTGTTGATCACATTCCAATCATGTGAATACCTTAATCATGTATTCTCTTGAAAAATGAATACCCATTTAACCTTAGTGAAAACATGAATGCTGTCAAAAGTTAACTCTTTCCACATACAAAAATCCCAAAATTTCTATATACTCAAACCATGATATCACTTTGTCTTTATTTTAGTCATGAGATCATGATTACTATCATATTATTTTCTCCTTATCCTTTAATTATGTGCATTTCAACTACTTTCCAAAAATATTCCAATCACTTTTTTATGGTTACCAATACCATATAATTTTTGAAAACCAATATATAGATATTCCAAAATTCCACAATACCATAAATGAGATTCCATGATACAATTTTGAAATCCCATTACATAAACACTTAATCATTACCCAACATCATTTTCATACTAAACATCACAAATAGTGATCGCATGAGACATCCCTTTATCCTTTTCCATTAGAGGTTGCTCATGTTGATCATCATTAACCCGTGGATTATGGAATTTATTAGCTAATGCCCCATTTCCTTGAACTTGAAGCGTTGAAGTGTTGGTGGAGAGTTATCTATAGTCTTTTCTCTATTCACATCATTAGAAAACTTTTTCCCATTACATTGAAAATCAACTGCTCGATGACCTTCTGTTCCACACGTAAAACATTTTCTAGTACCTTTTATGCAATCTCCACCAAGCTTCATTCCACACTTTGAGAATAAAGAAACATTCATCTTCTTTTCCCCATTGTTCTGAGATTTATCCTTGAACTCCATCTTTCGATTCTTGTCAAAACCATGAAATGGATATGTAACACTAACTTCCAGTTCTACCTTGATAGCACAACGCACAATTTCATCATAGCTACTGAAGTCTCTTATTGCTAATTCCCTTCGATGACTTGGTTTTAAGACACTGAAGAATCGATCAACATTACATTCAGGTTGGATGATAAAGCGAGATGAATACCTTTCAAGCCTTGTAAAACTAGCTTCATATATACCAAAAGATTCATCATCCTTTTTCTTAAGCTCATGGAAATCATTTTCCGTATTTTTTTTAAGAATACGAGGGAAGTACTTATTGAAAAATAAGTTCTTTTACTCATCCCATTCCATGGATTCAATTTCACCTTGGGGCCTTGTATTCTTAATTAGAGTCCACCATAGTTCTACTTCACCTTCTAAACGATAAATAGCCAAAATGACTTTTTCATGTTCAGAACAGCGAAGTATGGAACATATCTTTTCAATGCTACTAATCCATTGTTCAACAACAGGTGGATCAGAAGACCCACTGAAATAAGGTGGACACTTCCTCTTGAAGGAATCAATAGTATATTGTTCCCTTCTCTTCTCATTTGGAAGTCCGGAATGATTCATATCTTGTGTAAGTATAGAATTAATATTTTTCACTCCATATCCTATCACATTTGGTTTCTCGGGAGGAAAACAATTGCATTTTCCATTACATTGATCAATACTATTTTTTCGAGTTCCAACCATCATCTAAAACCCAAAAAGAATAGTGTGAGAGGAAGAAATCATGATAGGTGAAACAACATAATAAAGGGGGAGTAACTTAAATATCTAAAATTTTAGTTATAATTCTATGATCGTTACCGTAATTTTAGGACTATAACCCATACTTATACTTAACCTTACGGACATCCCTAGACATATCTTAGAAACATCACTAGGGATCTCACTAAAGTCTTTGCATCCTAATTTTTAAAGGTTAACTAATCCTTTCTTCTAATACCAACTGTAGAGACCCAAAGCTTGACATACATGGACATTATATTACTTTTTCGGAATACTTAATACATAACAAATACAGACACACAAGGACCGTAATGGTTTAGTGTCTTTGGAAACTTGGAATTTGATCTTCTAATCGTGGTGAAAGATCTTCAACTTCTCCCATAAAGATCTTCATCTTCTTTTTTCGTACCTAAAACCATTATTTATATCCTGGGGAAAAGAAAACATAAAAAGGGTGAGCTCAAATTATCAGTAAAGGTAATAATAGAGAACATAAAACAATCTATAAACATTTGAAAGAAAAAGTGTGAACATAAAATCTAAACATCAAAATCTTGAGCAAAGACATAAATCTTGGAAGTATATAAGGTATATATCATAAAGGAACATCAATATTGATAAAATAGAATGGGAATAAATCATGTAATTGTGGAAACTATTCAGCACTTGTTATGATTTCCATAGTAGCCAAGGCATTGCTGCCAAGAACATCTTAGTTGACAAAGTCCATTTCTGAATCAAGTTCACTCCTCGTTCCAGCCCTATATCACTGAACCCGATTAACTTACCATTACAGACATGTCTATATCATGAGATATAAATCTTTACCCAATGCATTGGAGGGAGATATATGTCCCACCCATCTCATAATGAAATCATTCTTACTTGTGCCACAAAATAAACATACATCATTCATAATAACACAACGAATAAAATGGGTTTCATAAACATCATCCCATCATCACATAATGCATATAAAAGAAATAAATATCATTTCATAATATGAAAAGTGAAACCATTTAAATCATAGAGACATTATACTTGAAGCATACACATGTGAAATATTGTCATTATAGATGGAAAATGATTTTGATAATACACATGAAATGATTTCTTAAGGAAAATATCCTTTCTTCTTAAAAAACATTTTCTTTTCACAAAATTTCATGAAATTTTAAAAGAAAAGGATTTTGTTGAAAATAGTTATGAAATATTTTGGAGGATGCTTCCTGAAAATAAGGCTTTATAAAACCATAAAAATCTTTTCATGCCGTATAAGTTAAAAAAACATTCTTCTCGTACATTTGCAGGAAAAGTCAAAAAAGTACCTTGTAACGTAAACAAAAGATATATTCGTTACATAACTTGTAGTAAAAGTAAAAAAATGGGTAAAAGGGACTTTAAAAATACATGTAACCATTTATAGAAAACAGGAACATGGATGATAAATATAACCCCAGTAAATACTTACAAATAAATAATCTCGGATAAAAATGAGATTGGAAAAGTTATCCCTTACCTTAGGTCTGATATGCTTCGTACGTACCTAAAACTCCTGTATAATGATTTAAATAATGTCATTTACTTATTACAGAATCATTTTCATTGTTATGATATCATCTATGGTTCACTTATGACTTTATATTACCCGTTCTTTGGTAAATTTCTTGTCAAAGCAGCGTTTTGGGTCAAACGTTTTATTTATCGTACGTGTTTGGACTAGTTTTTCTTGATATTATTACTACTTATATCATGATTTAATTACTTCCAGAATGTAATTAATGATATATATATCATATATATTCAGTATATATATATATTTATAATATAGAAAAATTAAATGAAATACACCGTTTATGGAGACGGTAGGTCGTGCGTACGCATGATCACTATTTTCTTTTCCTTATTGACTAGAATGGAAGTAAGTAGATGAAATATATATATATATATATATATGTATAAATAAATAAAGTAGCTTTATTATGTCATATATTTCATTATTATTCATTATATATACTTTATAATCATTATTGAATGGTTAATCATGGAAAATGAATCTCATCGCATTCATGGAGATGGTAGTCCGTACGTACGCACGAGCGATGATATCATTTCCATGATCATGGAATTGTATTAATGTGTATGTATAATATTACAGAATAAATATCACTTTACAATAAACATATATAATAATTTATTTACACCATTATAACCATCCATGTAAGGTGGTGGTGGCAAAATTGATTACACCACGACGTGGAGACGGTATTCCGTACATACGCACGCGTGGTGATTTCATTTTCCGTAGGATGGATAGAAGGCGAAATAGGGTTGTTTCATATTCATAATAACATATCAGTATATAAGTAATAATGATGTTATTACTTTATAATGAGACAACTAAAGAAGAAGATGATGAAAAAGAATGAAGCTTGAGAGAATCGGAAGAAGTGATTACCTCTTCTTCGACACACCTCATTTAAGAATTCTCTTAAAAAGTAATGTTTGTCTTTTGAGAAGACCAGAACCTCCAGAATGTTTCTAGGGAATTGGAGAAGAGAAATGGGCAGGGGTTGGCCGATCTTCAAGTCTCAAAAGGGTGTGAAGAGAAGAGGGAAGGGGTGCCCTTTTTATAAGGGAGGAGAGGGGCATCTTTGGAAAAACTCAAAATATTATTTTATAATAAAGGCATATTCAGATTATAATAGCTCAAAATTGATTTATTTTGAATATAAAGTGGGGATGGGTTGAAATAATCTCAACCAATAGATTTTAGGCAAGTTTAGGTTATAATTTTAACCTTATAATTTAGATTTAACTCTAAGTTAAATAATTTAACTTTTACCGTGTCTTCTTCTTTTCTAACATTATATAGTTAATAAACATAATATAACAAGCCAAAAAAAACCCCAAGTTGTTTATTATTAATATATATATCATTATCTAAGTCATTTTTCCGAACCTTATATTTTTTATAATAAAATAACAATTAATAATATAATATTTTTTAAAAAAACTATTTTATGTCAATTTTGACACTATTTGGTAACTGATTTTTGTGAAAATTATAACAACATTATTAGTTCGAAAAAGGTTAATTAAAGCAATACTGAAATATCATATTAATCTATAAAATTAGTGTAATGCATAAAAAGTGTAAAATTAAAGTTATTTGGGTATTTATAACATCAAATATGTTAATATTTCATTAATAAGGTAATTACTTCATCATCAATGTGTAATAAATAAATTAAATTATTTAATGTCTAAATATTATAAATAAAATACCATTATTTAGGAAATATTTATATATTTCTAATGAAGATTTATAGTCGAATTTATCTTATGTATTACCCTATATTAAAAATGACTTAGTTATTAAACATTGATTTTAACTATTTTAACCCTTCTTTAAATAAATTAATAATAAATGTCCTAATCTAATCCAAGTGGACCTAAATGGTCATATTTTATTCCTAAGGTTGTTTTTTGTCGAATTAAACTTATCCAATAGAATTATTACACGTATTAGGTTAATAATAATATCTTTTTTACCCTTAATTACCCTATTTACTTTTAACCGTGGTAAATAAAAGTAAAAAGTTACTATTCACCAAAAATTATTTTCATCTCATTGAACAAAATTTTATTCCTTGATATTAATTGTGTCTCTCTTATTTTATAAATTCCACTCACAAAAGCGGTAAAATTATGTTTTATGTGAATTTCCAAATTCTTATAGGAGGTGGGTAAAAGATAGTGAAAAGTTCAATAAACTATTTATATATATATAATTTTTATAAAATGACACCAATGAATTACATTGATCATATATAGGTATTATGTATCAATTTTGAACTAAAATAAATTTAAATAAAATTAATAATTTTTTAAATAAAAAGTCTGTTTTTAAATAGTAACTCATTGTTTTCACTGTTCATCAAAAATTGAATGTTTTCAGAAGAATACCAAAAATTCACCCTAGGCTAATTTCGATATTCCGAATCCAAAAATGAAGTCCATTTTTTAGGATAAAATTTATAAAATTTCAAAAATTTGGTATTACTATTCTTAACGGCTACCTCATAATAATATTATAATAATATATCGTTGTTTAGTGAAACCCGGTATTGTGTACTTCACACGCTATCGAGGAAGGTCACGATTGTGTGTAACGCAAGCCAAGTCAGGGTTGCGTGTAGTGAAAGACTCATTTGTTGTTAAATATAACATAATCCAACCATACTTCATTTATACATGGAATATATATATATATATATACACTAAATGTTGCATAGAATAACTACTATCAAACGAACTTGAAATTGTTTGTAACACAATCCAAAAATAGTGTTGCGTATACTGGAAGCTAATACGGTGTTGCATATAGCGCAAGATAATCTTGGTGTAGCCTACAATAGAAGACCTCAATGAAATTAAAAAGAATAATTATAAAAAAATCTCAGGTTGTTAAAGACTATCTATTGAGGCATTCCCATTTTATATATGGATTTATAGTTGATACACATAATGTAATAATTGATGACTCTCAATATAAAATTATAATATTTTCATGGGATTACATTACAATATCATTTTTCTTAGGATTTTTTACACATGATTTTTCATCAGATGAAATTATTTGATCATTTTCTAATAAACCCATTCATTTTATTGTCTTATGGTTTTAATGAAATTTTTTCAAGTTATAATACCATTTTCTCACTCTTTGTTTCTCAAATAGTTTTAGAAATTTGTTTTTATGAAAACCCATCAAAATTTGTATATTTAGTTAAGGAACCCATTTATTTATAAAACCCAAATTTTCTAAAATGGTTTTAATTTTTTAACTATTCCAAAATGATTTATTAAATAATTTTTTATCCATTTTTTATTTAATTTTTTTCAGTGGAATCATCGTGTCACTTTTCGAACAATGAATTTTTATATCCTTTTTACCGTGAAATAGGAATTTTCTAATTACCACCTATGAAATTTAAAAATTTACCTACCTTCGTTTCTTTAAAGCTTAATTTTCTTGTTTAAATGGATAGTTTTTGAAGTAAATTTTTTGAAAATGTGTTTTCAAAGGGTATTTTTTTTCAAAATTGTTTTCAAAACAAAAGTAAATTTTCCTCTAGAATGTTTTTGAAATATTTTCAATAGTATTACTATTAATCAAGAAAAAATCACTTTATTTTTACTCCACATGGTATATGTTGTATTAATACCATCCTTATTCTTCTAAAGTATGATTTGTGATATATTTGTATAAGGATAGTTTTCATATTTATTTCACGGATTACTTTTAGTCTACTTTGATATATAAAATTTCTTATAACCATTTTACATTGAATTTCCCTTAAATACCTATATCATTTTTATATACATATGATTATTTCCTAAACTATGTTAAATTTTTCATATGGTTATAACATTGAATGTTATTTTATTATTTGGGGAAATATGGATAAATATGTATCCTTTATTAAATATTTGAATTTTATAAATCAATTTTTTTATTTGATATAAAGAATGTTTTGTACATGAAATACATGGGTTGGGGACCATTTAAGGCAATCCCTACATGTTGGGGACTAATTATTGAAATCCATAAGATGAATCAGTAGTCTCATGAAATGAAATTAGTTTTTTTTTTTCAAAAATGAATAGATGAGTTTATACCCAAATACATAATTTTTCTTGAGGATGGATCTTAATGGTAAAATAGTTCATGGTCCAGATACATGATATCCAATAATTAATTATTTCATTTATTTTGATTCATTGTTTATTTTATATGAGAATTTGTGTGAAAATATATAATGATATATTTCATTCTACATTCATTGATTAAATGACTTGTCTTTCAATTTGTTACCTTTCCATATTGATTATGATTTATCATGTTATTTGAGTGGCACATGTTTCCAATTATGAGATTTCCATATTTATTACACACTTCCTTCTTATATTGAATATTATATTATATATGTGTTCGGTTATTTACCATTACATAATTATTATTCTCAGTTATTCATTATTTATTCCAATGTACTTTACCCCTACCCATCATTTCATATAACCCTTATTATGTTTCCCTTTCCCTGGAATCCTTTAAGTGTATGAATAATTATATGCAAGGATATCATGGAAGGAACCAAGTTATCCCCAAAACAAAAAATCCTATGTTGTAGTTAGTGTATTCATTTTTAATTAAAGAATTGTTTATGTATTTATTTTATGAGTACTACTAAATTATTCAATCATTTGTGATTTTATTCCTTGAAATCATGCCAATGTAATGGTATTAAACACCATATTTGGGATTTATAGTGTAAGGTAATTATAGTTCGTACCAATGAATTTTTAGTTTAACCCTAGAAAACTTGATTTATGAAAACGTAAATATAAGAACATAGCTCCATGGTAGAGTTTTATGTTATGTAAAGAATAAAATTATATAAATTTGGAATGATAGATATTATTTAGGTATTCCTAGAAATATAACACTATCTGGATACAAAAAGTGGATGTGGTTTCAGAAGAGATGTTCCAATGGTTAAAAACAGTGATAAGGTGTGTCAGGCCTGACTTGGCATAACCTGGTACATGACAACAGGTCTTACTATTCACCTAGATTGACACTTACATGGGATTCACAAAGGATAATTAACAGTTTCTTTACAATACATTTTGAAGGATTTGAATATATAATGAAAATGAATTACCTAGGTTAATCATTAGATCAAGTACAGAATTGTGTTGAAATAAATAGATGAAGTATTTATGTATTGAGGTTGTATTGAAAACCTAATTAAAATACTATTTAATGATTAACCTTATTTCAAGGATTTACAATATATATATATTAGAAGTTAAATTGATATTGTTTTTGAAAATGATAACATGTATGTAGGGTGACAACCAGTCAAGTATGGAAATGTTGTGGGTATTAAAACCATGACCAAAGGATGATAATGGTTTAATACCATCTCCTGACATATGAAATTTCATGGTCAATATTTCATTGTTTTTAGTTAAAAAATTTGATGAATAAATATTAATTATGAACCGATATTGTATCTTTTTAGGTTTATGGATTAATTTTTAAAAATATTTGATTTGGAGAACATGTAGTGAAAATTTTATGGAAATTTCACAGTATAATGGGCCTTACAATCAGTTAAATTTTTATTTTAGTGATTCTGGGATCAAAGTGAATTTATAGATAGACATTTCTTATAGAAAGGGATGAATTTGAATTTTATAAAAGTGCAACCAAATGTTATAATTGTTCATATTAAATTAAAACATATCATGTAAGTAAATTTCCTTATATTCAAAGTTAGTGAAGTAATTTTTCAATATGTGTAAAAGAATCTAATTTTTTTTCATTGTACCTTATTTTTTTAAATTTACAGTCTTATAAATCGTTGAATAATTATAGCTTTGAGGCCCTCAACTTTAAATCTATAATTTAGTTATATGTGATTTATTGCCTCAATAAATCCCTATAAATATTGATACTTTTTTCCTTTTATGTATATATTCTTTGCACTAATGCTCTCACACATAGATTACTAGTTATATATTATTCCATATTACCATTGTACTTCTCATTCTCCCTTTTATAGAGGATTTATTATAAACCCTCATCAAGATGTGGGATTTAAAAATAGGAAAAATCAAAAACAATCAATCACCACAATTGATTCTAAATTAAGAGGAAACAATTTAATTACTGTTGGGTTATTGTAAAAACTAAAAAATCAAATGTTGGAACACTGTATTCGATTTCATGTATCACATGAAATAGAATGTGTATAAGGGAACATAATATCATAAGAGTTTATAAATTATTTAATATTTTAAATAAATTAAATATATTTTATAGTTTTCAATGCACACTAAATTTAGATAGCGTATATCACATGTAATATTTTTTATTCAATGTCTTGAATTACATTCAAGACAATGTTTTATCAAGAATCATTATTTTATTAAAATATTTCTATTTTATATAATAAGATATACACTAGCTGTTAAATTAACTGTTATGGATAAGATTGACTAACTTATGAAAATATGTGGTTTATAAAAAATATAAAATGAAATAATTGGTTACAAATTAATTTGAAATGAATATAAGAACAAATTAAATATAAAAGGAATCTTTTTATATAAAACAATAATTTGATCCCAAAGGTGTTTTATCCTAATAAATTAAATTAATTTTAATTAGTGAGTACCTTTAATGTAATATATATTATATATTAAAAAAATATTATTGATATTCATCTAATATATTTTATAAGAGTGAGATAATAATAAACCCAATACTACCCATAAAAACCAATATTTTTATTAAGGAACGTATTCCACCTTTTAATGGAGAACATATTTCAAAACCAATTTTTGGAACATTAATAAATATTATTGGTCAAAAAAACATAATATTTGAAATAGATATATAAAAATTCATTTATATTGAATTTTTGGTGTTTTTAGATGATGTTTTATTTTCTAATGAATAGAGAAAAATACTGTATTTATTTAAAAATGATTTTTCATCAAATTTATTTATAAGGTTAAGTATTATTTTTAATTGGTTTAAATTTTTAATAATATAATTGTTTTATTAATAAAGTAAATTTATTTAAATGGAATTAATTTCACTTCGAAATTGGATAAAATAATATATCAATTTTTGGGACGTTTTTATTTTAAAAACCTCCATTGTCTTCATGACTACGAGATCAGTTTTAAATAAATTCACGACACAATTGTGGTTAGAATTTGTAAAAATGAATCAATATTTGGAATAATAATATTTTATAATATCTAATAATATAAACTTATTTATTGACAAAAATTATTAGTGAATGTGTTCAAAATTAATCACAATGATTATGATAAAAATTTGCTTAACAAGGGAGTAAACATTTAATATAACAGCCAAAATGAACTAGAAACTTTTCCAAAATCAATTTTATGGAAATATTTTGACCCTATTCTATCATTTATAAAACTGAGACTATTATTAGATCTACCTTGCATTGGAAAAACGTTGATGGATTTCCCTTTTAAAAAATATAAATGATTGACACACCTCCTCCACTATAAAATGGAACACAAACACTCCCAATTCCTCAAATATCTCAAAAAACATTGAATCATAAAATATCTAAAAAATATATCCTCAACTTAAATCCCCCAATTTTATAAGAATAAACTTGATAATAAATCCATCCAAGGGATCTATTTTGATCAAACCAAAAGGTGTTTCCCGATTAAGAGGTAACATATTTCCTCAAACTATTTAGTTTTATTTCCATTATCCACCCCCTCAACACTAATTATTACATTATTATATTACAAAAGTAGTATCCTCAATATAATTAGAGTTTTTATGTTAATGGTTTGAATAACACTCACACACCCTTTTATCTAATGGGAAACAAACATATGGTTTTTGTGAATGGTGAACAACCGCCTAATGAAGCGATGATTGTTTATTTTTTCTTTACCACCTATCATGGTGGGAATTATGATGGAAACATATATTATAAATGATGTTTATTATAATTATAATTTATTTATGTTTTTTAATAATCATACAAAAAAACCCTTATACCTTTCATTTTGAATAAATATGATAACAATGTTAGTGGATGTGTGGACAATCACCTCACGAAAGCGTTGTGATTTGTTCATGCTATACTTGAAAAGTATTCAAGATTATTTTAATAAAACTATGTAACATATATGACATATATATGATAATTTAATTTTAATATAAATATAAATATATATCATTTATTTTCTATTCTTTTAATATGGAAACGAAATGAAAGTAGTATTCATTCGTATGCATGTCCTACCGTCTCTATGAATGGTGCATTTCATTTACTATCTCCAAATGTTATGGTTTATCATAAATATATATATACCAGATATATATGATAATAACATCATATTATACATTCGGGAGATTATGAAATCATAATCTATTTAATAATAACAATAAATTAAAAGTCAAAACATAACCGACAAATCGGGCAATTAACACCAGAAATAATGAAAATAATGAACAGTTGTTAACAAATGAGTATTAAGATATTAACTAAATATCATATATAATATCATAAATATTAATATGGATATATAATAAGTAATTTACTTTTTAAACCATTATACATTAATTTAAAGGATGTTCCCATGAAATGAAATTCAAGGTAAGGGATTTTATCAAAATTGATATTCTATAGACTTTTTTTTAATGAACATAATTTCTTTTATATGTTGTATATAATTCCAATTTAAATGTTATATCATGAATACATTTATTCTCATGATATTATTTTTCTAATTTAATTTTATTCAATCTTGTATATTATGATTCAAATGTTTCACAGTGTAATGTGAAACATTGGAATGATTATGATTATTCTCCTTGAAAAATATTTTAATGAATTTCTTTGCAATCTCACGCCATTTTGTGATTTTTAAAATTATTTTTCTGAAAAAAATTATTATATATGGTGTACATACAACCTCTTTTTCTTGTAAAACCATGATTCATCCATTAATAATGTTGTTTTAGTATCAATTTGAATTATTTCCTCTAAGGGGTTTTCTATTAAAAGCAAACAATTGGAAAAGAATTTCATAACCCAATTTCTTTTCATGGGGTTATATTACATAATCCTTGTATTTAATATTCCATGATCATGTATATAAATAATTTTACTGAATATTGATGTATTTATACATCTATATGTGGATTTAAAATTGACATATATAATCTAGTCAATGATTGATTCTCACTCCAACATTATAATCTTTTCTAGGGTATACATTATCTCACTTTGTTCGAGATTTTTGATAATTGAATTTCCATAAGAGGAAATTATTTGATAAATTTTTAATAAACCCTTTCATTTCCTTCTCCACAAGTTATTCATGACATTTTTCATGTAATAGAACCATTTTTGCAGTCATTGGTACTCAAAATGTGTTAGAAACTTGTTTTAAGAAAACTAGACTTCAATTTCTATCTTTATTCAGAGAACATGTTTTCGTCTAAAAACCATATTTTCTAAAATGGGTTTCAAGATAAATTTACCCATAAAAATTATTTATTAATGAAATTTTTACGATTTTGTCTTTTAATTTTTTTTCTCAAAATATTCTTATTGTCGCTTTCTGAACATGGAATTTTTATAACGTTTTTGTTATACTAAATTATTCTTCTTTTTTACCTCATATGGAATGTACATATTTACACAGCATCATCTCTTTGATGGATTATTTTAGTGTTTAAAATTTTAATTTCTAGATAAAACGTCTTCAAAAGTTATTTTTAATTGAAAGGTTTGTCAAAATTATTTAAATAAAGGATATTTTACACAAGAATGTTTTTAAAATATATTTTATAGTATTTATAATCATCGATGATAAAAATACTTAATTTTTAGTTTAATTGGGATCTATAGTATTGATACCATCTATATTCTTCCTCTGGGTGGTTATATATTTATTTTGCTAAGGATAGTATTCACATTAACGTCCTTGATTCCTTTTAGCCCCCTTTGAAATATAAAATATCCAATGATCATTTTACATTGAATTTCCCCTAAATATCTATATAATTTTTTATGGATATGAGTATTTCTTGTAATGTATACCATTTTTCATAAGGTTTTTATTTTGAATATTATTTTATTATTTGTGGATATATTAATAAATTAGTATCCATTATTCAATATGGATATTTTATAATGAAAATTCTTTATTATATATGAGGAATGTTTGGGACATGATAGAAATTGTTTAAAGAACAATTTAGGTAATCCATACAGGTTGAAGACCAGTTAATGAAACCCCCATGATGCATTAGTAGTCTCATGATAGAAAATTAGATGGTGGGAACCCCTTGTTTTTTCCAAGAATAATATATGAGTTTCTAACCATTGATTTTAACTGTATTGAGGATAGAGCTTGATATTATAATGGTTCATGTTTCAGATACATGACATAAAATAATTAAGCATTTCCTTATTTATAAGTAAGAATTTATTATCTATGATATTGTGCATTGACATATATATGGATGCATTTCATTCAATGTTCATTAATTGTATGCCACTTGTTTCTGTTTCTTACCTTTCCACATTGATTTTTTCCTTATCTAGTTATTTTATTGTAATATGTTTCAAGTTATTACCTTTCCTTATTATTTATCCACTTCATTATCAGTATGTTTATGACATAATATTTATGATCAGTTATTTACCATGCTATAATTATTATTATAATATATTCATTGTTGATTACAATTTTATTTACACATAATGAGGATTTTATATCACCCTTGTTTTGTTTCTATTTAATAGGAATACAATAAGCGCACAAAGAATGATATGAAAGGGTATTTTAGATTCAATAATGATATCCTCAAAAGAAAATAAAATTATTTCGTTATTAGAGTATTCATTTTTAATGAAATACTAATTTATGTATATAGTTAACAAAGACTACTAAACTCTTCATCCCATCAGGGTTTGATTCATTGTAATCATTCCAATGTAATGATAGTCAAAAATTGATCTAGTATTTATAGGCTTGGGTTGTTATAGTGGGGATTAACACATGATCATGGAGTTATGATCCAAAGTTTTTTGTAATATAAAATGTGGAATAATTTGAACAATTAATAGATTTCCATTCATTTTAATAATTAAATTACTAGAAAAAGGATAATAATAAATTATAAATGAATAATATAATATAAAACAATTATTAATTATATATATATATATATATTAACAAGAATCCTATATTTATTTTACAATGAGTTAATGAACATTTTTCTATTAATAAATATTTTAAAATAATTCAATATCTCAATTTCATTTTCTTTAGATATATTTCAAATTAAAAACTTATTGTTACTTGACATTGATTACAAACTTTTAGATTGACATATTATATCCTAAATTAATTTTTAATCTTGATATCTAAAATTTTATTTCATAAAATCTTTTCCTGGTCTTTTATTTCATACATTGATAAATATTTAAGGGTTTAGTTAAACTAATATAATTTTCATTGAGTCTCCCTCATTCATCATTATATATGTTCTTTTATGTTTTTTTATATTCCATTCTTTACCTATATCATATAGTAGTTTTATTTTTTTATAGTGTCCCATAATGATATTTTATAATTAATTATTCAATAAATAATATATTTGATATCATTTGGTATACAGATAACCAAGCTTAAACAAACCATGATATACAATTGTTTAAATATAATCATTATAACCTCATCATGCTAATTGTCTGTATAAATTGGATTAATAATATTTTAAAATAAATTTATAATATTTTTCATTAATTTGATGAATAATTACTCACACAATGATTATTAATTAATGAGAAATGAAAATAAAATATTTTGGAGGTAAAATATTCATTTTTCAAGAAACCATTTTTATGTATGTAGTGTTTTTTATCTTAACATAAAATATTAATAGATACATAATAATTTTAATAATTTAATTATTTTATTATATATCAAATAAATTTAATTAATAACCATTTAATTATGGATATTTTTAATTTTTTCAAAATAAGGTCATTTTATGATTCAAAAATTGATTTATTTTCACTTTGAGTGAAAATATTATAATTAATTTCATCAAAATTTAGAAATAATATCTGAAAAATGGACATAATATTTAAATTTATAATTTAATGTTAGGATTATGATTAATTTTGGGGATTTTTTGGAATGGTTTATTTTCGATTGAATAGATAAAATGGCTAAGTTTTGCTAAAATTTAATTTATGTTTAGTAATTAATGAAATTTAAAGTCAAATCAGATTTTTTAAATTGTATTAATTTAAAATATGTAAGATTTTAATAAAAATATTCAAATTAGTTATATATTATTCACAATTAATGTCGATATTGGTATAGGATCATTTTTTGTCACAAAAATGAAAATTTTAAAAAATTGTTCTTCAATGTGTTTTACTTATTTATATTAATATTGATTTAGTCCATTATAGAAACATAATATAAAAAAAATTATTCCATATTTGTAATTAGAAGAGTAATAATTTAATTTAGGTCAATTTTATTTCTAGTTATAAATAATTCTAACCATGGTAAATTTTATCCCCACAGTAATCGGTAAAACATGTTAGCGAAGGATAAAACTATTGGATATTTTCTAAAAACAACACAAAACATTCAAATAATTTTTAAGATGAGATTAATTTTACAATATTAATTGAAAAAGTTATTTTATTTCATTTTTATTCAATTTACATTAGTAATATAAATCTATAATATATTATGTTATTAAAATAAAAAATATCACTCTACATATTTTAATATCTCTTATATATTTTAAGTGAGGTAAAAATATGTAATGATCAGTTAGGTATATTTATTTAAAATATTAATATATTATTTATACCATAGAAATATATTATTATTTTTTAGTGATGATATAATTATCGTAATGTCTTACAAAACACCATTACAGTTCTTGTACAGGTAGTTGAATAAATTAAGGTAAATGAATTTACAAACATTAAAATTATTCTGTTTTAAATGAATTTTGTTACTCAAAATATTCAAAATAAAAATATATTTTATGATTAATGTTAAGGTATTTATTGTATTTATTATTTTCCCTCAATGTATTTCAATTCAAATTAAATGAGTAGTCTCATTAAAGTAAGTAAAAAAATTATGATAAAAAATATGTTACTAAATTTCTTAATAATAAATAAAATATTTAAATTGGAACTATCCATTTGGAAATGATAAAAAATTTCTTCTATTTACCATTTTTTAGACACATATCACAAATTATGTAAATTAATGGCACTTAACTGTTTACAAATGTGTGACCACAATTATCACTAAAAAGATTTAATGAAAAGGGTAAAAAATTTACAAATTAAAATAAAAAAAAAACAATTTTAGAATTTATTATTTGAAGATTTTATACATTATAATATCATATATATTAAATTACTTCCATTCGGTACACATTACATAAACATTGTATGTATTATATTTAAATATTTTAAGTAATTCCATGGGTTTCGTTTACCCTACTAATAAAAGGGAACTTCATTTTAACAAATATTCACACCATTTTACCACACTATTTTAGTTATTACCTAACCAAATATATTTATATATTCATTAAAATAATCCAATATATTGTATTATCATATAGTATGACCATCCTAGGATTGTGTAAAGTGTTAAATAATAGATGATTTCTATTTAACCTGTATAATTCCTTACCGATTTTTAATTTATTGTTTTCCTAATTCATCTTACAATTATATCCTAACCATGAGGAAATAATAAACACAGTATTATAAATAAATTTTTATGATATTATGATAAAAAAATAAATCATTATTATATCCTTTTCCATCTTATGGGAAAAATTATAGTTCATACACATGGACTACAATTTCAATGATGTGAGGTGATTATCTTTTCACCACCACCCAAAATGTAAATCTGTTTATATCAACTTAATAAATATAAATTCTATTCATGAAATATTTAATATTGTTGAAATATATTGTATTTCTTACATTCAAAAACTTATATAAATTAATAATATGATAATAAACATTGTTCATAAGCATGGAATAACACCTCCATGTGATAATGAGATTGATTTTTCATGTCTTGCATTCAAGGGTGATTATATAATATTATTAAATGTATGAAAAATATTATAATTCCATGATTATTATACTATATACAATGGTAAAATGACCACATTTACCATTATTAGATTACCAATGCTATTTTGGGATTATGAACCAACATCTAATTGCATTAATCCTGCACTCCTGAATTGATGTTGAAATCAGAAACATTACATTTATGGATTTTATACCAAAAGAGATCCCCATTTTTCCATCCAAAAAAAATATTAAAAGGAAATATTGTATCCATTACATTCTCAAGGACCTTTTACGTTTACAGTGTCAGTTAATTTAGAATAACCCTTACATAAACCATACACATATAATTAAATGATCATTTCTAAAACATAAACTAGTGATTGTTATTCCAAATTAAGTCATAATCGTCCATATATAACACATATTGAAATTAGTCATTTAACATAATTTTTAAAAACATGGGGAAAATAAAATAGTATAATTTTGAGCACAAATTCTTAGTAACAGAATACATAATGATTAAAAAATGAATGTCACCAAGGAGCATAATATGTGCATAAAGATATGAAGACATAATCAGAGTGCATGAGAGATTACAAAGAAGAATTCATAAACATCAATACATGAATAATGAGTCATGAAATATGGAATTAGGCTTTAACAATTGAATGAGTCATAAGAATAAATAACCAAGATATATGTGATATCAATGTTGAGAAAAAGTTACAATCTAATGGAATGAATAGATAAAACATATCACTATCTTTGAATATCATAATAATATAACACTAGTTGGGACCATTAAATTTGAATAAACCTAAGATAAACTTACAGTGTAATTTTATAGAGAATATAATAATTACCCAATTAACTGGAGTGCTATCAAGAAATAACCATCATAAAATGTATAACAGGATCACCAGATGCTATCTTGGTACACCCATCGTATAATCAATAATGGGATCACTGAGATCTATATGTGCACACCCATCATATGAGATATCTATTTTGAAGAGAAAATGATATATGTAATGTCCTAGAAAAATGACATGAGTAATCTACATATAGATTTCACTTCATCATGAAACTCATTAAAATATTCATTATAGAATGCATAAAATGATTTACCCTTAGAATGGAAAATGGTTCCAAAAAAAGTCATTGAAATTTTTTGAACACATTGAAATGAAATGGGTTTCATAAAAATCTCAGTGAAACATGATGAATCTATTTAATTAATATGTGTTCTATAAACATATATTTCCAACATGATTAACTACTACAAAATAAATGAGTTCTATAAATATCTCTTTGAAACAATATTAATAAATCCATAGAAATAATAAAGGTATCATTACAAAATATTTAATTTAGAGGATAAATAACAATAAAGGGTTATTGATTTTGATGAATGCGAATGATATTAAAATATCATTAATGAAATTGGGGAGAAAATTACTTTTATTTAAAAAAACATCTTTAAAAATAAAAATTCATAAATTATTATGAAAATCCTTTTCACTAAAAAACTTTAAATACATATTAATGGTTTTTTAATAATTATTTATTTTTTTTGCACAAAAAATCAATTACATTTGGTAAATACATTTTCAAACAATTTGAAAAAAAAATTAGTTGATAATATTCTTAAAAACTTTTAATGGAAGATTCAAAGACAATAATGGTCAAGGTGGTGGATAATTCATTTCATTCCATACACATTAAGACAATTATTCCATTCACAAAATCTATAAAATCCAACTGGGCATTTATTTGAAAATGACATGAAGATTACAATTAATACATTTTGTATTAAATTAATTCATGTATAAAAATTTATTTAATGAATGACTTGAATAATGATGAAAAAATTATTTGAATTTGTTTTGTAAAACATTATTATGGATGAAAAAGGGTTTTCTATGGATGAGATAAATATTTATGTTTTTTCATAAAATCATTATTTAGAAATACTTCTTACATAAATTGTGGAATTGAAGGGAAAACATGTATAATAATTAAATATATAAAGAATAAGGATAGTAAATAATTTCACTTGTATTGTATCATAATATTTTTTCCCAAGAAATATAATCACATTTTTTTCAAAAAATAATGATATTTTCTCATAAAACGTTACTACATTGGTAGATTTTAATCATAATATTCTTGTTAGAATAACATTTAATGGAACTAATAATATCATAGAAAAATTAAATTCATTATATAACACATAAAAGGTGTTGTATATATACCCTATAAAATGATATTGGTGCATAATAGAACATATGTCTGAAAGATGGTAAATTGGGAGAAAAATATTAGTGATTTAGTATTGTTTGATTAGTAATATCCGATATAGAATAAAAAAATGAAATTAAAAATATCACAAATATAATTGGATGAGGTATATTACATGTAAAAAGGGATGTCTATATACTACACAAAAGAAACGAGTGGTGAATTTTTATAGATCTCTTAAAAAAAGTGAGACTATATATCCCATAAAAGTATAATATTATTAATGGTTGTGTTAATAAATGAAATTATTATTTGTATGAAATGTAAATCCAGATAAAAACAGTGTAAATACAATTTAAAATAATCTAAACTAATTATAAACTTAATTTTATCAACACATAATAAATGAAGTTGAATTTTAACGAAATTAATGGAATTTTAGTTAATATATACCTTAGATCAAGCATAAAATTGGTTAAACATTATTAAAACTCATACATAGTGGTTTTAAAATTATATTATCTTATTAATTAACTATATTAATGTTTAGAATATAATATATATTCATTTTATAATATCTTATCACACATTCATTAATAATTATTCATTATTTTCATTGTTTCATCTATTAATTTCATTGTTTTCTCATTCAAAGACTCTCATGAAATATTATGTTCCTTTGCATATCATGGATATTAATAATATCTAGGGTAATTATCATGAATTAATTATCAAATTTATTTATAAATTATAATTTTTTAAACCAAACATGAAGGTCTTCGTATTGAAAAAGTATCTATGTTATGATCTTAGAGATGATAGGTTGTACGTGCATAATAGTAACATTTATATTTTCAATGATCATTATAAAAATGAGATAAATTATATTATATCTTTATATAATTATCATAATATCATATATAACAAATTATTTATTTAAATATAATTATATATATAATCCATGTTGTGTAGTGGTGAAAATAGAGTTACATCTCTTCATGAAGGTGATAGTTCACACGTACATGAACAATGTTATCATTTTTAATATTATAAAAAGAAGATGATATAATATATTTTCATATTGATAAATATTTCCTGAATATAATAATTAAATCATGTATAAAACAGATATTAATCAACATTATCTTTATTACAATTTTTGTAAAGTGTTATTGAAATGTGAATCACATCACCTAAAGAGGTGAGAGTCTGTAATACATACAAGTGATGTTATCGTATCATCTAAAAATAGAAATTTAAAAAATTAATATATGATATAATTACTCTAATATTATAGTTAAGTTAAAAATATCATATATATTTTTTATATCCATTATTATATCCAACCATGATATGTGGTTATGAAAAAAATGAAATCAATTCATGCGGTTGTAGACAGTCTACTCAGCAATGATCATTCAGTAACCCATTTGTTGGTATAAGAGAAGGGTTTAATTCATTCAATTTATATAATAATATATTATTATATGGGATATATTTAGTATACTATATAATAATGGTTAATGAATAATTAGATCCAGTAGAGAGAGAAAAAATATAAAAAATGTTTGCTGAAGAACATTACCACTTCTTCGGGTAAAATCTTTTTATTTTACCCAAAAAAATCCAATGGTTGTATTTATTTCAAAAATAATGTTTTTAGATTGGGGGAATGAATTTAAATAAGTGATTTGTTTAGGTCTTGTCTGATTTAATTGGTTTTTATGGCGTTATGAGAGGTGGATAGGGAGTGGCCATTCATATGTGATGTGAGTGGCCCACTTTTAATTTTTTAAAATATTAAATTAAACCCATGTAATTTTCATGAATCAAGGATAAAATGTTGTACAATTTTATCCACCCATAACCATGTATCCTGAATCAATTTATATCTTTATCACATAGGAATTAGATTTATGAAATTATATCCTGAATGACCACATAGTTTTACAGTCTTAGTAAACTAGATACAAACATGAGTCTTACATTATATTTGATTACAAAAATAATAACAACATTTTTTTAATGAAAAATTAATTAAATATAGAATATCACTTCATATAGTTTATAGATAACATCATAGAATCATAGATAATGGAATCAAAATTTTGGATAGCTCAAATGATCAATAAGGGTTATGTTCAACAGATGCTATCATTATTGAATAATTATAATCAAAAAGAAATTTATTTAACTAGATAATAAATAATAAATATAAAAATGTAAAAATTTGAAAACAAATTCCATTTAATCAACAAGTTGTTAAGGAAATTCATCTTTGGATAGTATCATGGAAAAAATATCATTTATAATAATCATTATGGAAAGGTAAATAAATGATCATAAATGTCATTTTATTAATTTTTATGAATGAATTGATAATAAATATTCAATATATTATGGTAAATAACCTAAAATAAAATCTATAGAATCAATAAGTTTAGAATTAAAAACATCCATATAAAATATCATTGTGAAAATGTAAAAAATAATACTACTAATTGAAATAAAGGAAATTATTAATTATCAGAAGACATATTTCCCATGGACAAGATACCATTACACTTAATAAATTCCAAAATACTATTTAGAACATTCTAGGTATAATCTAAACTATTTACAAAAACAATATCACTACTTTCAAGAACATTCACAAGATAGTATAAAACTATGGATTATAATTGATTAGGGTTTGGTGAACTGATTTTGTCTCATGAGACAACTGATGCATTGGTAGAATTTCTATACCTGGTCTCCATCCAATTTCATTCATGTCCAAATTATTCTTTATATATATAATAGTTTATTTAATTCGTTAAAAAGATCTTCATTATTGAATATCAATATTGAGTAAAGTGTAAATATTTATCAATATTTTCTAACATAAAAAAAATTAATTTAAAATATATATTATAAAATGGTTTAAAATTTTAGGAATTTAAATCTAAATGATAAATAATATAGATATATAATAAAAATCTAATGTCTAATGATCAGAGTAAAGTTAATATTTCAAGGATAAGTTAATGGCTAAAAAATGAAACAAGGAAGTGAATGTTAATACTATCCTTGGTAAAAATAAACTAAAACCATACATAGGAATTAAAAGGATGGTATTAACATATAAAAATTGTTGCTAAAATAATGAAGTTTTTAACTGATTAATAGAAATATCACAAAAGTATAATGAAAATCATTATTGGAGAAAATGACCTTCTAATTTTAAAACACTTTTGGAAAATCATTTTATTTGAAAATCACTTTTCAAAACCATTTCATTTAAATGATATTTAAAAAAATTCTTAAGATGAATAAAATAAATGGTATTCATACAAATAGATAATTCCTTAAATTTATTAAAAGGAAAAAAAATAATTTGTGCACTGTAAAAAAAGGTTAGGAAATTACCTTATTCAAAAAATGATAATAAGATTCCATTCAAATTTTTTCTCAAAGCTATGATGGAATTAAACAAAAAAAATAAGACCTTTAGTTTTTTTTGTAAAGAGTAATAATTTTTAAAATGTTCTTTAATATATCATTTTTAAAATGGTATAAATATTTTTCAAATAATTTTTGTAATATATGGTTTTGGAAGAATTCGGATTTTTGATTGAATATAGAATTGATGTAGGATTTTATTTAATTTTTTTTCAATTAAATAAACATCCAAAGAGTGTAAAATTGTAATATTACCTAGAAATAACTTATGTAACATTATGGGAGGAATAATAATGTGTTTATAAAAAAAAAAATTTCCTTAAATTAAAATTATTGAATAAATAATCTTGATTAAAATGAGATTTTAATGTAAACTCTTACAATGATCATAACATCAAATAGAGAATAAAGGATTGAATAGATTATATGTATGAACCATAAATATAAATATAAAAAACTAAACTAAAATATAATATATTCTAAAGTAGTTATATACATAACTATAGAATGTCAATTACTAAAAAGCAATAATATAACCCAATAAAAATAATTTGAGTTATGAAATTTAGTAGCTCATGATAACTATCAACAAAATACCCTTGGTTGAAATAATTAAAATTAGATCTTAAAATTACATGAATAATAAGTTATTTATGATAGTATATGTCAGATGGGTAGTATATACCTTATATAAATTAAATTAGGTTCATAACATTCAATAGGCCCTAATGAAATTAAATTGATACGAAATAACTCAAATTAGGCTTGCTTTTGGTTGAATGTGATTTAAATTTTTGTATTGTGGTATTTAACATATTTTTTTAACTTTTTCTTAATATATATTAATATTTAATATCATATATGAAACTTTTATAAAAAATATTTATTCATTTACTAAAAATCTATCATTATTTTTTTTCTTTTAGATGTCAATTTCCTTATTTTCACCTGATTGTTTCCTCATGGAGGATTATTTTATTTAGTATACTATATTTTTCGATTATCTCAAGAATAATAATAATGAACAATGTTTCCATTTTATAATTATCAACATTTATATTTTTCCTTATTTTGATATATGATCTTGTTCTTTATAAAAAATTATGTATGATAAACTCAAGGAGATGGTAGGTTGTATGTGCTCATTAATAACATTTCCATTTTTTAATGATCATTATTAAATGAGGTTAGTAATATTTTACCTTCCCATAATGACCAAAATATCAGATTCACACACACACACATAGACACACACACACAAAATATTATATACTTATATATACATCACATGTTTTTTGGCGATGAATAGAGAGTCACATCTCTTCGGGAAGATGATATTCCACACGTATACAGATGATGTTATAATATTTATGTGAGTGAATATGTATGAATGAAAATTGAATATATTATATTTTATAAATAAAAATATTTCACTAATATCATAACTATGTCATATATATCACAAATAATCATTAAAATTATCTTTATCACCTTCCATGTGGACTATTAGTGAAAGATGGGTCCTATCACATTGCGAGGAAATAGTTCACTATACACATAATAAACATTATCATATCACCTACTGTCATGAGACCCTCCCTACAAAGATACCCCTCATGATATGGTAATAAATGAAGAGATATAATGGCCCCCAAGTCCCACCTCCAGTAGGCCTCATGGTGGTGACAAGAACTAATGGTACACGGATCTCACAATATCAGAGGAATTATCCTTTATAAGAAAACCAGACCAGGTGATATGATGGTTCATCCCAAAACAATTCCATGATATATATATATATATATAAGAAATCCAAAATCATACCACATGCATGTGTATAATATAACTGTTACAAAATAATAGTCTATAAGGTAAATACAACAAATAATGAAAAGAAGAAACATGACAAAAGTCCCAATGTTTGAGCTAGTAATGCCTAGAATAGTCCACATAGTCCTTTCTGAAACCTGAAAATAGTTATATACATAGGGTGAGAATACGATAATACTTAGTAAGTGAAATCAAGTTCCCTTATGCATAAGTGGGATAAGCATACCAATACCCCTATGAGAAAATAGTAGAAACCAACATCACCTATCAAAGAATACTAGCCGTCCCATCCTCACCAAGACACACTCACCAAAAAACGAATGTATAGTAATGTATTATAATAAGAACATTGATTTTTGGGTACCCCACACCACCACCCACTAATTAACTACTCATAACCAAATAGATGACATCAGGGGTCATCCACACCCTTCTAAAAGCCTGATGTCACAACCCTCCTACATACACCTGGGCCTTACAGATACTCCGAAAACATTGGAAAATGAAGCTCACCATATCCCAACCGCAAAAAACCCATTCCACAACCATTCCATTTCCCACCTGCATACCCTTGGGGAAAAACCTTAACTCATCCCAATGACACTTGGGAAATAACACCACCCCTCATCCCATAGACACCTAGGAAAACACACCTTTCCTGAAGAGACAGAAGCCTCAAAACCACACCACAACCTACCCAATGTGTATTGGGATACCACTACCTAGAACAGGGAGATTGGAAGAGCAAATAACTATCTACACATCCTCCCACCTGGATGTTGGGAAAAGACACCATCCCCCATGAAAAAGTAGGTATTTAGCACATAATTCTCAACTAGGGTACGATGATTATAGAAATCACAAGTACAACTATATATATAGGTATAAAAAACTCATCCAAACATATTTATATTTCCAAATAAACAACCTGGCCACAAAACAGCCTTTGTACTACCTCTAAATTCATAACTACACAATAATCCACAAATATATTCATAACCCAAACCAAATCATTTAACCAACTATCTTTCTTTAAAAATGAATTCATTTATTCCTCCCATCCCAACCCAGATAGCTAAAAAGTACATCACACCACAATCCATATACCATAAATGACATAGAGGAATAAGAAAAAATTAAAAATAGATAACTCCACATTTCTTCTCCACATAACACCCATGCCATCAAGTTCCATCATCATTATACAAGTAATTCCTCCTAATACACTATATAAACCACAAGAAAACAACCGAAAACTCAGAAAAAATCCCATAAAATACCCATACCATAGACATCGGTAGCCATGCTGCATAAACATACCACACCCATTAGCACAAAAAAACACAACGTGACTATAGTCAAATTACACAACACTTCTCATCCATTCCACAGTCAATAAATATCTCAACATGAGATTCTATTACACCACTCGAACCACCCCAAACACACCCGTACCCTCAACATTAGTACAAAAAAACATACAAGGTACAAATACTAGATTTAACAAGGCTCCCATTCTATAATTACACTTTTTAAATTCTGGGGTGATTGTAGAATAATTTAGATATTGGAGGATCTGTTTATTTAACTGAATATATGTGGTCAATCAATTTCATATATATAAATTCATTCAAAAAAATACCATAAAAAAGCATTCAAATTTCATCACAGGTTCACACACACAAAGACCACAAACGACTATGATTTTCAGTAGGCATATAGCCCATTCAGATCACAATATCAACCGATAACAAAGCAGATCACAAGTCACTTTTACCCAACCCTAAACGTTAATCATTAAACTGATTCAATTATATTTACCTAAACTGAATTATTAAACATTCCCAATAAGACATTAATACACCCACCACCCATGATACACAATTAAAATAGAGATGAAGTGATCTCTACCTTGAAGAATAGATGATCATCAACTCCTACATGCACCCAAAATAGGGGGTGGGCATGCAGCAAGGGAAAATACCCCTGGGAAATGCGATCATAAGGCCGAAAGAACACATGATCACTCAATTAAAAATGTTTATGGGGATGCTAAGTAGGAAGGGTAATGGGAAACATACAAGGAAGAAATGTTCCCAACTCTAGAAAGGCCAGATCATATATTAATGGGTGAAACAATTTCAAAATCCATTAAAACATGTTCATGATCAAAACCACTTTTTGACAATATAAAATCCTATCGAGTATTAGAAATTTAATAATATATTTCATATCCTTTTAAAAAGATTCAAAAATTAATTATTTATGGTTTCAAACTCAAATCACATCAAGGGAAAAGTTAATGGGGAGAAATTAAGAAAACTAGGGAAAAACTATAATTTTCAAAAACTCTAAAAAATAAATCACTGAGTCAACATCATGAGTCACTAGTGGGTGAGTCACCGATGGATGAGCTACCAGTGGATGATTCACCATTATGTGAGCTACCGGTAGATGAGTCATAATTTTTTGACTCACCGTTGGATGACTCACCATTGGATGAGTCACCATCGCGAGTCACAACTTCTGACCTACTATTGCAACCCAGCATCATGAGTCACCGGTGGATAATATGTATATTTATGAGTCACCATGGGGTGACTCACCATTGGCGACCTACCATCATTTACCACCATTAGTGACTCACAGTTGTGAGTCACCGTTCTGACTCGCTAGTGTTAACCCACAAGTGTGACCTACCATCACTACCAAATAGTACATGAGTCATCATTGGACGAGTCACAATGGGATGGATTTATATTAGATGATTCACTTTTAGAAAACTCACCATTATATGAGCTATGGTAAGAAAAATGATATTTTGGAAAAATTCATGAAATGCGTCACTTTTGCCTCCCAGAGCACCTCATAAACCATATTATCACAAATTAATAGACTAGAGAGTTCTGATACATTACATAACATACCTTTAAAACTATTCTCACCCATGAGTATTTAAACCCAAAATTAGAAGTAAAAAAAAGCGGTTTCAACAACCACCTCAAGGGATACCTCTCTAGGATCTCACTACACTTGAAACACCGCTACTGACAAAACACATTAATCTTCAATGAAAATCCAACCTCTGTTGTTTGAAAGCTGGAGTGAAGCCTCAACATCCAATAAAAACTCCTCTGATATCTTCTAAGCCAACCGACCATAATTCACACCATACAAGTACAAAAATCACACAGTCCAAACATAGGAATTAAAGAGTCAAGTTCTCCAAGTCCTGGTATTATCCACTCTGGGAAGCATTGACTCTCCCGCACGGGTTTAATCCCATCACAATTAATGCATCTCGATTAGAAATAAGGTTATAATGTTTACTAATGTCATGAATTAATCACACATCACATAATAAGTAATGAACTCATATCATAATAAACAAGGATCGAACATTTCATTTCAATGAAAAATTGAATAGGGAAAAACACAAAAAAAAACTCTGGGTACTAGGAACACATATGCACCTATCACTCCTAGGTACTCTTCTCTAGGCCACCATGCCTCCACAACAGGGAAAACAAAGGAATGTTCTACCCATGAATCACCTTCTCCTGACCATCCCGGATCTCTACTAGATGTTCCACAAATGTCGCATCATCTTCGATATCCAACTCTCCCCAGTCGCTAACATGTGAGTCATCGTGAAGATATTGGTGAAGGTAAGAGACGTGAAAGACATCATGGACCTCCTCCAACTATGGTGGTTGCACCAACTGGTATTCCACCTCACCAACTCTCCCTAACACCTCAAATGGTCTGATGAATCTTTTGATAAATCATACACCCATTTCCAATCCTCCACTACCCACATCGAGGGGAAACAATCAAGAACATGTGGTCCCAAAAATCGACCTACAAGGGCCTCCTCCTGTGATTAGCATATGACCTTTTCAGTTCTTGTGCTACTTTCATCCTCTCATAGAAAAGATGAACCTTATCTTTTGTTCTGTACACTACCTAATGACCAAGATCAACTATCTCCCCAACCTCTATCAAGAAAAATGGATAATCACATGGTCTTCTATTCAAGGATTCTAATTGAGTCATGCCAATGGAAGAGTAATATTTCTTTTTGTAATAGAACACTACCTAGGGAAAATGTCACACCCAAGATCCACCATAGACCATGATGCATGCCTAGAACATTTATTCAAATGTCTGGATGTTCTGTTATATCTTCCCACCTGTCTGATGGTAGAAGGTAGTGTTGAGGCGTAACTAAGTGCCGAAATCATACTGAAATACCCTACAAACCCATGAGGTAAAACTTGTTATTTGATATGATACAATGTATCTCAGAATTCCCTGAATCCACACCACCCTATCCAAGGACCTCCTAGACAAGACAAACATTACACCCAACTCCTTAATCTATAAAAAGTGAGCCAATTTCATTAACCGATCCACTACTACCCAAATTGTATCATAGCCACCCATAGCCCTAGGTAATCCTATGAAAAAATACATTGAGATGTTATCACATTTACACTCAGGGACATCAAAGGGCTAAAAAACCAATGGGAACATCGATCAAAACTTTCACCTGTTATAAAACCAATAACTTCACCAAAATATCTTCCACTAACTACTTCATCCCCGACCACAAAAACTAAACCCTCAAGCCAAAATACATCTCAGAAAATATTAGGTGTACTGCTAATCTTGAGATAAGAATCACATGGAGGACTTCCTCACACATTTCCATTGGAAAAAGTAACATTTTATTGAAAAAATATGATTCTGACTACCATCCGACCATCCATCTGGAACATCACCACAATTAACGGGATCGCGCATCACCTCTACCTCTATGTATCCCCCTTGAGACTCCTCTACCTATTTCATTATGGAAGACTGCACATTCATATGAAACAAACATCCTCCATCTCCATCCACCCCTGTATCCAGGTGCAGGGATTTTAACTCCTCCTATGTGTTCCATGGGTTTTCAGATTCACAATCTACCTCCTTATGCGACTTCCAACTCAAGGTATTTACCACAAAATTCCCCTTTCCTGAGTTGTTGGAGATCTCAAAATCATATTTCTAAAGAAACTCCATCCATCTACACCATCACAAGTTCATATCTCATTATGAAGAGATATACATCAATCTCTCGTGATCTATGAAGACCACAAAGAACTCCCCAATGAGGTAATTCATCCATAATATTAGTGGAAAAACTACAACCGAGAGCTCTAGATCATGGGTAGAATAGTTTTGTTTGTGGTGATGTAACTCTATAGACCCAAAAGAGATCACTCCCCACTGTTGCATCATCATACATACCAAGGCAGATGAGAAGCATCATAAAACAACATAGACATCATCCCTTCCTTTGAAAACAAGAATAATATAGCAGTAATAAAACTCCCCTTTAGATAGGCAAACACTTCCAATGTCTACTCTCTACAGACAATAGAGTAGTCCTTTTGTGGTATAGCTGCCAATAGAGCTTCATCTTTAGAGAAACCGGGTACAAATATCTAGTAATACCCGACCATACCAAGAAAACTGAAAACCTTTTCCATATTCATAGGTCATTCCCTAGAAAAAACTGCTTCAACCTTCGATGGGTCCACTGCTACACCTGACAGGGACATAAAATGAAAAAGGAAATGTACCCCCCATGTACAAAAAATGAAGTTAGAAATCATCCCATAGAGATGGTGGCATCGAAGCACAAGTATGAAAGTTTATAGATGATTGGTATCATCCTCTTATGAATTCAAGTAGATCAAGTTGTACTCGAGAAATATGAAAAATAACAGGTCGACGAACTCATAAAAGCCGAAGTTCATGAGCCCCATGAACACAACTAGTGAATTCATAAAACCCAACACAATTACTATGATCTCAAAGTTCCCATAACTACATAGGAAAAAAGTATTGATGATATCACCTTCATTCACCTAGAACTAGTGATATCTAGACTGCATATCGTTCATAGAAAACCAACTTTAAACTCTTATCTAGTCAAAAAGATCATCTATCCTCAAAAGTGGGAAATGATTCTTGACTGTCACATGATTCAACCTATGGTAGCCTATGAAAAGACTCATACCACCATCCACCTTATTTGAAAAAAAAATTGGAGCACCCCACGGTGAACCACTTGGATTGATAAAGCCTTTCCTCATCAGGTCATCAATCTGAATCTTCAGCTCCTACAACTCAGAAGGTTCCATATGATAAAGAGCTATCAAAATTGGACAATCACCAAGATGTAAGTCAATCCCGAAATCAACATCATATAATGGGGGGTAGAGTCAAATCCTCCTCATTGAAGAAAACCATAAACTCCCATAAACCTCTAGGAACCTTCTCCGTCTTAGTATCCACTGATTCCACTAACATATTGGCCAACAAGGGAAAAATTGGCTCTACACCAACATCCCATCTGACAACTCCACTCACTAACAAAATCCACATGTTGACTATCCATGTATTAAAACATGACTCTCTTCTGGAATCATTTGATAAATGCATGCATAGAATATATCCAGTCGATGCTGAGAATGTTATCCTATGGTTTTGTTTGTAGTATGAATAGATCTCTAAAGGACTGATGCAGTCCCACCATCCGTCTACATCACAGGAAAACATCAAACAAGCTCTTACGACTTTCAGATAGTGTACTCTACACTAGGGTCATGAGAAGACTTTCAACATCTAGTCCCATATACTGGGATAGATTGGGTATAACAAAGTAGTGTGAAGCTCTTGAATCAAACAGAGCATAAAAAAGGGTACTAAAAAAGATGATCGTACCTCTAAATATCTTTGGTGTTGGTGGAACTTCTATCTCTGCAGCGTGCAACTAACCATTCCCCAGTTCTTAAGCCCCCTATGGATGACCGTCTCCACGGCCATGCCCAGGTCGAGGTCCATGAGGATCACCGTAAGTTCAGCCTATACCTGCTCCCTCTCCCCTCAGTGGATAGTGAACCTACTTACCTTGCTGCTATAACTACCATACCGACAATTATTATTGAGGAAGGAACTAGGCCTACCCACCTCCACCATTTTGAGATCAAACAGCCATCGACCACTGAATCTAAAGATTCTCAAGGGCCATACAACCAAAACTCCTCGTTCTGAAGTTCATAGGAAAAGTATGAGTACCTAAGGGCCAAAACAGGAACTACTGAGGTCAACTTCCCACTGGCTAAAACTAAGAAGGGCTGAGCTTCTGAGACCTTTTATTGGTATCCTTCCCCTAATAAGAACCCTGAAAGCTCCCCTCTCAAGGTATACCTCTTCGTGAGCGCATCTTCTCAACTACCTCCACCTTCTTCTAGACCTATAAGTATGTCGGCTTGGTTAAGGGAGTAACCGCATATTGGAGAGAAGGTTGAAGTGCCTCTTCTAGACATCCCAGACAAGAATCCTCATCCAGAAAGAGATTCAATGAAACAAATTTGATATCCTTGAACATAATCCCTAACTCTCATAATGGCACAATCCCCTACTGGAGGGAGAGTTAATCCTGCCTCTTCTCATCCATCATGGTTGAAAAATGAATTCTTCTTGTAAATCCTTCTCAAATATGAACCACAGAACATCAAACTCCTTCCAATCCCCTATGTACAATATCCAGCACTGACACGTGACTCCCCGTATATGGCTCACTTCCACAGAAACCCAATACACCATCAGATTCTGAATCAACCTGAAGGTGATCACATGATCCTCAAGCCAAATATCCATCTCCATGTTAGAAATTATTTCCTTGTACTTTCCTATAGTCTACTTCTATAAATCACATAGTTTCTTCTACCACTGATCATCCTTTTCTACTCGATCAACCCTCTATCTATTGACTGGGCCAACATGATGAGCCTCTACTTCCATCACTACACACAAATGAAGACCGGATTCCACATATGAAAAAGATAAATAAAGAACTATTAATCCCAAATAGTATAGAATTATATTTAAGATTAATTATAAATCATTATTTATTTAAATTCCCTAAAATGCCCTATTGAAAAAAGAATAAAATTCATTATGATGCATGTTCATTTAGAGGGTCTCTACCCTCTAAATGTTTCAGCATTAATTAGTCATTCATTATACATAGATTCCTTGAATAGGATCATGGGGGCCCTAAAATCCTTTGTCCTAACCGATCATCCATAGCCTATGTCATGCACCAAGAACACCTGACACTGTTTCCATACCAACCCATGAAATCCTCACTATGATTAAATCCAAAACCCATCCCATCTCTCAACCACCACGTTTGATACCATTCTGTCATGACACCATCCCTCAAATGATTCCCCGTAAGAGGTGTAAATGAAGGAAGAGAGGTAATGACCCCCAAGTCCCACCTAAAGTAGGCCCTGAGGTGGTGACCATATCCAAGGTTTTAGGGATCTAAGAATATGGGAGGGATTACCCTTTATCAGAAAACAACATCGGGAGATAATATGGTTCATACCAAAACCACTCGATGAAATTTCTATATATATAAAAGGAATCCAAAACCATCCCAATGAATGATTTAAATATAATTGTAACAAAACAAGAGTATCCAGCGTAAATACAAAAACAAGGCTGTATAGGGACACCAAAACTATCCCAATTTCCAAGTTATTATTTGACAACATGGTTCATGTAGTCACCCCAAAAACCTTTAAACATTTATATATATATAGGGTGATCATATGAGTATACATAGTAGGAAAAACCCAGGTATCTCATGCACTGGTGGAAGAGATATACTAATATACCTATGTGAAAATACTATAATATGACACACAACGAATATAACATAACAATCCACATAACATAAACCACATAGAAGAACAAAAACAATATTAGAAAAACCTACTCTATATTTCCTCTCAACATTACGCCCATTCCAACCACTAGAATCATCATTCTTCAAATTCATCCCTACCAATCCACCATCTCACCCACAAAAAAACCACCAACTAACATCCACTCCCATAAAATCCCATTATCAAAACCATCAGTATCCCCATACAATAAACACACTACACCCAGCAATAAAAACAAAACACAACTTAGTTGTAGTCTCACTACAAAACACTTCTCATTTATTCTATAATCAATCAATCAATATTTAAACCTGATATTCCATTACAACACACAAATGGCCTCACACAAACTCATACCATCAACATCAGCACCACATAACCATAGAAGGCATAAATCTCAGATTTTACAAGGTTACTATTCTCTAATTCCACTTTTAAAATTCATGGGGTCATCCCAGAACAAGATCAATCATGGGGAATCATTTATTTAACCTAATATATGTGGTTAATCAATTACACACATATATATATAGTCATTCTACAAATGACCAACAAAAATAATTCACAAGTCATCATATGTGCACACACAAAGACCACCCGCGATCATGATTTATATTATGCATATAGCCCATATAGATCACAATATCAAGAGATAACTATGCAGAACACACAAGTCACCTTTTCCTAGCCCCATATGTTAATATTTAAACTAATTCAATTACATTTACTTAATTTAAATTATTATATATTCACTAGAGGAAATTTATACACCCACCCTGTATGATAAACAATTGAAACAGAGATAACGGAATCCCTATCTCTAAGAACATATGACCGATAACTCCTACTTTCACCCAAAATATGGGGTCAGCATGCACCATGAAAAAATCCTCCAGGGAAATACGATCTGAAGGCTACAAAAAAATGATCGCTTAGGGAAGAAAGGTTCTGGGATGCTCTATAGAAAAGGTAAAAGGAAACATACATGGAGGAAATGGTATTTTCCTTATAAGGTCCAGATACTATATTAATGGAAGAAATAGTTTCACAATCCATTAATTATGGAATACGATCAGGACCATGAATTTTAACTATCTAAAAGCCTCTTTAGTGTTAGGAATTTAAAGAAACATTTTATATATTTTGAAATAGATTAATAAATCACTTAAATATGGTTTTAAACTCAAATCACATCAAGGGATACATTAATGGGGAAAAACTGGAAAAACTGGGAAAAAACTGGAATATTGAAAAAAATGTTAGAAATAAATCACTATTGGGTGAGTCACATTCATGTGTAAATGGTTGGAGAGTCACCGGTGGATGAGATACCAATTGATGATTCATTATTTGGTGAGATACCCATAGAAGAGTCACCATTGGGAAACTCACTACTGGATGAATCAACATTGGATGAGTAACTATTACAAGTCACCACTAGCATCCTACCATTGAGACCCACCACCATGAGTTAGTGGTGGATGAGATACCGGTGGATGAGTCACTATTGGTAACCAACTATCACATCTCACCATCAGTGACTCACTCAAGAGAGTCACCAGTGCGAGTCACAGTTCTGAATCACCAGTCCTAACTCACCGGTGCGACCTACTATCACCACCTACTGATGGAGGACTCACCGTTGGATGAGTCACCATTGGACGACTCACCACTGGATGATTCAAAATTAGAAGACACACCGTTAGATGAAATAACAATGGAAAAACTGAATTTTTTAAAAATGCTTCAAATGATTCACAGCTTCCTCCCAGAGCACCTCAGCCACCAGATTGTCACAAAGTAATCGACTAGAGAGGTCTGGTCCATTACACGTATGGAATGGATAATAAAATATATATCTGACGTAATAAATAATAAGGTATAAATATATTATAAATATTATATGTATAGTTTATAACCATCATAATACCAATTTATGAAATACTGCAATGAATTAATTAATAACGTCTGTTCGTAAGACGACAATCCACTGTACAGATGAAGTGTGATTTTATAACCAATTTTGTTAATGTGGAGATGGATTTTGGTAATTGAATTGTCAAAAAAATCCTATTATATGATTTATATTCATTTTATTACATCATAATGTTTTAATTTGAATTTATAGAGTTGAGGAAATAAAAAAAAAATATGCTCATTGAAGAACATTACCACTTCTTCTGGTATCATCATTGGGTTTGGACTAATGCAATATTAGGATATATTTATTTACAAAATAAGGGTTATAGGATTAGGGAGGAATGTTTGGATTTAATTTGGGTAGGTCATGTCTAGAAAATAGTGGTTTGAAAGTGTGGAGAGGAGAGGAGAGGGGATGGCCTTCTATGAACTGGGGAGAGGAGAAACATTGTATTTTTGAATGGAATTGAGTTATCCCGTGTTTTTAATATGTCACATAGGTAATACATGGAGAATTAAATAAACATAATGGTATAATAGTATAAATATATCGATAATAATGCGGTTTAGATAAGATTATAGGCCACATTTACTATTCTTTTATTAGTTTGACCCATAGTATACCTATTTTTTCCTTTACCATAGTATTTAATTTTTACTACCAACACTAATCATTTTTTTTAAAAAAAATATGCTAAACTTGTTAGTAATTAAAATTTATTCTAATTACAAATTTTGAATCCATTTTTTCAAATTCAATTCACATAAGTGGAAGGATATAAAATTAAATTAATTCTGCAAACATGACTATTAAGTAGGATTTTAATGAGAAAATATTTAAAAATATAAAAATATAATATCATAATTCAATATGAAAATGAATCCAATGATGTAAATTTGAATAATTTATATATCATTGAACTAATTTTATTTTTAAACCATTTAAAATTTTAATATAATAGTATATATTATTTAAATTAAATTACAGTTTTTAGTTAAAAGTTATTTTTTCACTATTCATTGAAAATTGGATCTTCTCAAAAAAAATCACTAAAAGCCACTATAAGATATTTTTTATATATAACTTTAATTAATGATGTTTATTTTTTCATATTATACTTATAAATGTGAAAAAAATATAAATTTTAAATTATGTGTCCAAAGTGTGAGGAAACAATCTTCAAGAAATGAATTCTATTTTCCAGAAAACATATATTTTTCATATAAATAATTATTAATTTATTTATAATAAATATGTAAATAATAATAATTTGTAAAATACATATTTTTAAATTTTATTTAATCCTATTATTACCCCTTATTTCAATGGATTTGATGATAAATATCATAGAAAATAATAAAATTAATAGTACATTATTTTTGGTTAAAACTCAGAAAAACTTGTAATAGAAGATATCAATGATTCACACTTTTATGGTTATCGTAATCTATTGAGGAAATTGAATTTATTGTAAAATAAATATAATTTAATTTTTTGTGGTCTAATATTCTCTCCTAAGATAGGTGTTTCATGCCACATACACTATAGAATAAAATTTAATTATTTTTTAATACCATCATGTTACATTTTCCCTAATTAAAATAAATTTTATCCTCACAATTTAAAATTGATATCAGAAAAAATAATATTTTATATTTTAAAATTACATTACAAAAAAAAATTTAAAAATGGTTAATGAAACATACTCTTAAGAAGATATAAAATATATTATGAAGGTCATATGTAATAAAAAATAAGTAGGTTTCCATGTAGGAGAACATTTGTTATAAATGAAATCATTGACATGGAAGACAAGTGTAAATAATAATAGAGATTGTTTGAGGTAATTGATAATGATAAATTGAATGATAAATGTAATGTAAATGTGATAAATTCCATAAATTTTGTATGATCTAAGAAATAATATTATTTATGACTGTAGTGGGATAAATATTTTTTTGAAGATACTTTTTATTAAATTTGATATATTTTTTTACATAATAAGAATATAAGTAAATATACATACTTGATATGCTTCTAATTCATAATCACAATTTTATCCTTTGGTTGTGCATCAATCAATATTAAAATTGATCCCTTAATTAATGAAATGAATATCCCAAAAGGATTTTTTTATTCTTGAGGTACTAAAATCTACTTTTAATGTTTTTAATGATCCATAATAGTGTGAAAAGGCGTTCTGTATTTTTATAAATATTTTACAAAAAAAAAATGTTTAGAAAAAGTAATCCAGTATAATAAATTAATCATTAATGATCAATAGTAATAAAACTATTTCATCATTCATATTTATTTATTTTTCAAATCATCTAGCTTAAAATATTTATACATAAACCAACACTTCTCATTGTCTAGTGGTAGGTGTTATACCCTTGTCATCATTTAGTAATGAGTTTAAGCCATGTGGCCTTTCTAGATGCAATTGGTTGTCACCTAAAATACATGATTTTATTTTTATATAATATATTTATATAATTACTATAATATTCTGAAATAAATATCATGGATATTAATGAAATAAAAATAATCATTAAATAAATTTAATACTGTGGTCTTCAATACAACTTATTTTTTTCATAGAGTATCTAATATTTTTATATGACTATTATTACATCTTCATTGATGATCATAATAACCCAAATATTTGTCAATACTAATAAATATATTTGAATAAAATTTAAATTAAAAATTACTTAAATAACGTTATTATTGAAAACATATACAAATCCAATGGGTTTTAATTCTATAAATTTATCCTAAAATATTCTTAATCATGTTATATTTCTAGTTTATTAAAAGAGATGGTTAATAAATTAATGCTATAATCAAGAAAGAAATAATTAACCCACATTGGTATCAAAAACACATAAGTTAATAAAGAAATATATGATTTTAAAATTCTACACAAAACATAGACATTCCATGTTCTAGATAACAAAATAAAAATGTTAAAAATAGCACTAAAATTTAATTTACTTATTCAAATATTGAAATACATCATTCATTTTATTTAAAAAAATATTCCTTCATTATTCTTAGATATAACCTATTTTTTAATTTTCATTATATACTTAAATCCTTCCTAATGGGTTGTAAATAAACTGTTAATTATCCTAAGCCTATCCATAGGAAGCATCAAACCACATGCAACATAATTCACATTTTCATGTACCAGGTAATGCTTGAAGTGATATCGATACACCATATTTAGAGTTTTTACCCTAGGTATCTATGTACTAGAAACAAATCCCCTTCCAGTGTCCAGAAAGGGATGTATTTATATGGGAATCTACACAATCTACAAATTATTAAAACATTATGATGTTCTTATATTCTTATCTTCAATGTATATCATATAATAATGATCCCTAATATATGTCTTCTAAATTTTTCACCCAAGGTATATACTAGGCTATCATTGATATATATGATATTAACCACAACCCCAGTAGTCTAAAGCCAATGAATGCTTTCTTACCTTGGAATAAGATACAAGGAGTCACATTTGGATAGACTGAATAGTTTATATGTCTTGTGATACAAGACAAATACACGAGTCTTATAATAATTTGAATTCAAAAATTACATCATAATTTATTAGAAGATTAAATATATTATATCTAGTATATCCCAACATATTATTAATAGTAAACTTTATGAAATACCAAGTAATGGAATTTTTTTTGTTTAGATCAAATTATCATTAATTTTTATTTACAATAGAAGCTACCATGAATAAATTAGTATGATAAACATGGTATGGTAAATAACTGAGAGAATATTACATAAAATTAACTGGAGATGGAATAATAAATATATAAATTTAAATTACAAAAACCACATTCCATTTAATAAAAAAATTGAGAATGAAATTAATCCATATATAATATAATAGTGAGAATATAATGTATAATAATAAATATGAGAAGCTAAATTACTAAACACAAATTCAATTTAAATAACATAGATACATGAATTGATATGTATTTATTACAATGGAATGGTAAATAAAAAATCACACATGCAATATAATTAATAATATGAGAATGAAATTCATCTAAAGATAATATCATTTGAAAATATACTAGATAATAATAACAACAAAAATGAAGGTGATGTTTAATTATAAGATGTTATGGTTATAAATAATATGATACATGTACCATCAAGACTATTCAAAATATTTATTAGAATATATAGTGTATAAAAAGATATGGTTCGGAAAACTATGTTACTGCTATCATGAAATTTAACAAATAGTTTAAAAATAATAGTTACAAATGCATAAGGTATGTCGAATTTATTTTGTCACAGGATACTATCTATGAATTTAGGAGATTTAAACAAAAATTACAAAATATAGTTCATTAATATCCAAATAATTCCTCATATATAGAATAATCTATTTATTTCTTGAACAATGTGCCCTGTTTTTAAATATCTATATTTAGTAATGGGCACAAATTTAAAAATATTTCGCACGATGAACAGATAACGTTAAATGTAATTATCATATGATAAAATGTTATAAAATTTAATAAATAATCATATTCATGATAAATAATATTTACATTTATGGGAATTGTGTTTTCTTATGATCATAGAGATGTGAATATTTAAATGGGTAGTTAATGACTATAAAATGAAATAAGAATGTGAAAGTCAATACTATCATAGGAAAAAATAATCATAAATCCACATGAGGAAGAATAAGTGTAGTATTAACATATAAAATTTGGAATAATAATAAAGGGTCATTTTCATTGATGAAATGAATTAATATAAAATGATCACTGAAATCATTGTTGTGGAATGTATCCTTTACATTTTGAAAAAAAATTATAATATCATTTTCAATGAAAATAAATTTAATTTTTTTAAATGATACTCACAAACATGAAATGGAAGATTAATATTAATGACATTCATTACAACCATTATTTTTATACATGTCGTTAAAATTAAAAATTACATTCATTTTTCACAATAAAAAATGTTCGAAAAGTGCTCGGTTCATAAAATAAAAAGAACATTCTTTTCAAAGTCGATATAAATTCGAAATGGGAATTGTTAAAAAATGACATAATATTAATTTATAACATTTTTTAAATTTAAGTAATTGGTAAATATTTATTAATAAATTATTTTCAAAATATTTAAAAAATTGAAATCATTTTTAGAAAGCATTGTTTTTTATGAACATAAATTTCCAAAAAAAGATAGAAATGATGTTAGATTTTATTAAAAATTTTATATAAATTATTTTATGTACCAAAGAGTGGGAAATGGTAAATTTAATTGAAAAAATTTACTTTAACAATATTAAAATAAAATGAATGAGTTTATTAAACAATGATCAAATAGTTTCTTTTAATTGAAAATAAAAAAAAAAGCAATCTCAATTTAAAATATATTGTGAAATGAACACTTTTAATGATAATAACATTAAAATGATAATAAACTAATGAATAAAATATTTTTATAAATAATATATCCATATAAAACTAGTGAAAATACAAAATAATATAATAAAAATTCATTTTATAAATAACCTTTTAATATCGATGGTAATAATGAAGTACTATAATCCATTGAATGGAAATTAAGTGATAAAATTAATTAAAACTTGTAAACATTTTATTCAAATAATATTAGATTAAATAATTAAAATTTGAACATAAAATACCATTAATAATGAATTATTAAGGACATCACATTTCAAAGAGAAATTATATACCCTATATATAATATATTATTTATATAACATTACAATATTCCTCAATGAAATGAAATTGAGATGAAATCCATTATATTATGACCCATTTTTCTTGAACATGAATTAAAATAATATATAATGTTCTTAAAAAAGTTACTAACATATTAATAAACCATGTGAACGGTTATAATATTATATAATATACATTTATGACATCTTATTGACTGTTCATTGATAATCATTCATTATATTTATTGTTTCAGATATTAATTGCATTGTTTTCTCACACGTGTGTCATAATTAATGATTTGGTTCATGAAAATATTATAATTTTTTTATCAAATACTGAATAATAAGGTTGGTTTTTTTCGTATTTTTACATATATTTTACTTCTAAAACATATCGTTTTTATGGTCATGAGAAATGTTGTACATTATGATCATGACGATGTTTGGTCACACATACGCTTGAGTAACATTTTTAATTTCCAATGATCATTATATAAAGGTGGCAAGTAATATTTTCAATTTAAAAAATTATGATAATATAATATATATCATCTTATATAATTATATATATATCATCAATGTGGTATGGTGGTGAAAGTATAGTCACATATCTTCATGAATGTGATTATCAACACGTACACGAACGATGTTGTCATATTTATGTGAGTGGAAATGTAAGAAGGAAAATGATATTTATTATCATTAAAAAATTATAAATATATAATGAATACCATATTTATTATATATATATATATATATAATATTTATTCATTATCTTTAGCAATATCAACATCAATGTGGAACATTAGTGAAAGATGAAAAACAACACATCACGTGGTGGTGGTCCATCATAGACATGAGAAAATATATCGTATATTTTATGGAATAAAATTAGAAATATATATATATATGATATAATGAATAAATAGGTAAAAATAGGTTAAAATATCAAATATATTCTTTTGATCTATCAATATCAAATAATTAATGGTGGTAATGATAGAACACAATACATTGGTTTGTGAGGTAGTAGTCTATTGTACACACGAACGATGATTTCCTAACCCATATGATGGAAGTGGATATGATTTAATTTCATTAAATTATTATAAAAAATAATAGTATATTTAATATTATTATGTTACTATAAGAAATTATTTTAATATTTATTTAATGACATGTAGAATGAAATAACATAAAGATTCTCATTGAATAACATTACATCTTCTTCGTATATCTTCCATTGAATTTCACTAACGCCTTCCTAGGATGAATTTTTGAAAAATTTAAGGATTATAGAATGATGATATTAAATTTGGGAAGTTATTTTTCTTCATAAAGAGAAAAATTGGGCATCGTGTAAAGAAGACATGAAAGGGGGATGCCTCTTATAAGTGAGGGTGTGGACACATTTGGTCTTTTTGAAAATAATATAGTGCTCACATTTTATTCATATGTAAAAAGGGAAAAAATGAACCATTATATAAAAAGAGAGTTTTAATGGTCTAAATATTTTGATAATATAGTTTTTATAAAAAAAATTAGCTAATTGATACCACTATCTTTTTGGATAACCCCTTGTAAACCCAATTTAACCTTTAATAAGACAACTAAATTTAAATAAATTCACTACTAATTTGGGCAAAATTTATATTTACCATAGTAGAAATTATCAACTTTACTTATGATAAATTTTTAGTCCAATTTTTTCAAAATTAAGCCCGCATACGTGATGAGAAAGTGGGTTTTTAAAGAGAAAATACTCAAAATATCAGAAAGTTTTCAAATCAAAATTCAATTTGAAAATTATTTCAATGACCTAAATTCGATTAATTGACATATAATTGAACATTTGTTCCTTAAAAGAAAATCAATATATAATTTAAATTTAATTATTATATAAATGAAAAGGAAATTCTCATTTAAATTTTAGTATTTTTTAATAGTCATCAAAAAATGAAATTTCTAAGAAAAATATGAAAAATTATTCATAAAATAATTTTGATATATTGTTTTAAAAAATTAATTATATATATTCTTTTAAATTTTCTAAATGTGGTAAAAATTATTTTTATTTTATGTGTGAAAAGAGTGAATAAAAAATCTCTTTAAAGAAGTAATATTTTTTAGAAAACATTTAAATTGAATATAAATAAATCATATTATATATATAATCAATTACTAATTAATTTTTTTTAAATAAATATTTTTATATGTTATTTCATACTATTCATACCCACCATTCCAGTGGATATGAAATAAATATAATATTAATTATTATTATAAATAAGATTTTATTGATTAGTAAAACTAGGTTTAGTCTATAATTCAAGTTATCGATTTTTTTGATTGTATTGTATTATATCAATGAAATTAAATTTATTCTAAAATAAATATATGTTAATGTCTTGGGGTGTGGTATTCTCTTCTAAACATTGTGTTTCATGTCACAAATGCTTTTTAATAAATAGTTATTATTTTAGGATTTAAGGGTGTAACATCCATTCCCAGTAATTTAACGGAAATTTAGAAATATGACTAGTAAAATGATTTTATACAATTTGTTTTGTCATTATAATCTTATATTTTATTAAACCCACAGTAAATATTATTTTACATTATCGATGGTAATTAAATTTTAATTTTTTTTCACTATTAATTTTTGGAAAAAAAACTATGATAATATATTAGATAATATTAATTAATCATATTATAAATAAGAAATAATTATTCCCAAATTAAATTCATTGTAGTTTAAAAATTCATTTTAAATTAATCTTAAAATAATTATGAGAAAAAATAATATCAATGAAAAAATTTCTAAATGATAATAAAAAATTTATATCCATTATGTATATGAAATATATTATAATTACGTAAATTATATTAAAAGATATATTATTCATCTAATTTTTTTAAAATCCAAATGAAAGTATAATTTTACATTCTAAAAAATTTATATGAAAAGGTAGTTTTCAATGAAAATTATGCAGTCCTCACTATTAATCAAAAAATATATCATTTCATAACATTATCAGGTGTTTACCATAATATAATATAGAGAAGATAACTTAAAAAATTATTTTTTGAAAAAAAAAATGTAAATGTGGCATAAAATAAATTTTAAACAAGACCTACAAATGCGAGAAAAAAGAGAGTTTTCGAGAGGTGTATTTTTTAAATCACAAGATGATTTTATATAAAATCAATGATTAATAATAATAATTTTATGAATATGAATTAATATTTATTTATATATAATCAATAAATTAAAATTAAAAAATTTCCCATTTTGGGTTATTTTAGTTATTTAAAAAGGGAAAAAAATTTGTACTATAAAATAGTATTAATAAAAACAAAATTTTTAAACCCAAAAAATAAAATTTAAAAAACACAATATAATGATTATTCAATTGTAATTAAGTAATCTAAATTTTACTAAATAATAATTCTTTTACTTGAAATCACATAAAAAACAATATGTGACTTTTAAATTACATAATATATCTAGAATAAATGATATTTTTCAAACAATTAGAATTTTTCACAATTCAATGAAAAATCAAATTTTTTCAAAAAAATCCCATAATTTCAACCAATGTAAATTATTATATTCCCATTTAAATAATGATTGCCTAGTATCAAATAAATTATTAAAAATTTGAAAAGATTAATTATAAATTTTTTCTATTGAATAGAAATATAAATCAATTTTGAAGAGAATATAATATTGAAGAATAAGATGACATTACTATTTTTTTGATTATTTGATAAATATTTATCAATAATTTATATTTTTCATGATATATATATATATCATAAAATAGTTAATATTATTAAATCCTGTTGAGCAATGTATTGTTTTTAAACAAATCAAAATAATGTTTTTTAAAGGGGGGGATTATTTTAAATAATACTCTGTCTCTTAATGATGATTTTGATGCTCACAAATACCCTTAATTATTTACTAATTATTTCGTTGAGTATTTTGCAGGAATTTATTTTATATAACGAGATTTTATACTTCATTTATTCCGAGGTCAATTTTAGCGTATTCTGGAATCACTGTAGCGCGAGGTCAATTTTAGCGTATTCTGGAATCACTGTAGCGCGAGATCAATTTTAGCGCGTACTGGAATCACTGTTCATACCCTACGTTGATGAACGTGACGTATGGATGAAAAGTTTACTTTTTATGTTATTTTGAAACGTATGGTTAATGAACCTTACGTTGTTGAAAAGTATGGAAGAAGAACATTACGTTTGGAAGGAACCTTACGTTTTCGTTGTTGAAAAGTATGGAAGAGAAACCGTACGTTAGTTTTCAGTGTTGAGTTTGTTTCTCAAATGTATGGATCATTAACCTTACTTTTATAATCAACCGTACGTTCTTTGAAGAGTTGAAGCAAGACAAAGTATGGATGATCAACCCTACGTTTGAATGCTGAAGAGAAAGTATGTATGTTCAACCTTACGTTCTGAACCTTACGTTCTGAACCTTACGTTCTGAACCTTACGTTTGTGAACCCTACGTTTGGAGCCACGTCATCAACCCTACGTTTGGCGTCGGGATATTTTTGACAGACGATATTTCCTTTTGAATTAGTCAATCAAGCGAATTATTAGGCGGATTTCGAGCTGATTCTTAAATACGACTTTGACTGAATCAAAGACGATTTACAACGGATTAATGATTGATTTAAACGGAGCTTTTTATGCCGATTCTTCAGGGGAGTTACAACGGCTCTGTTATTTCATTTAATATCGCGAATCTAAAGGAGATTTTCATGGATCTGTTTATGCGGAAGATTTTCTCAGATTTGAATATATGTTCTATCTTGGAAACTTCGGATATATATATGCACAGGAAAGTGTGTGGTACTGATTGATCTTTTGACGAGCAAGAAAACAGAGACTGCGTGAAAGTGTTCTTTTCTGGTGATCGAGAAGAAGCGTAAGACCTTTATTACTGAAGGAAGATCTTGATAGCAGATTCACGTGTTCTACATCGACTACCTGTTGTGAATCTACTGCTGCTGAAGTTGTGAAGTTTCTGGTAATATCTATTGCAACTGGATCGACTCAGAACTGTTTTGATTACGGATCTTTATTTTCTGAAGACGACGATCTATCTACTGTCAATTGCATTCTGTTGCAATTGTGTAGAACAACTGGAGAAGTGTTTCTTTATCGAAACCCTTTTATTTTTTGAGTGATCAGCTTCTCGTTCTAAGCTGTGTGGGTTCGTGTTTGAACCAGGAAGGCTGTGTTTGCCTGAATCTTGTAAAGGTGTCAACTGCCTGTACTCAGTTGTGGACGGGTCTGTGGAAACGAGGACCAGATAGTGAAAATCGCCAAGCTCGTGGATTTGAGCGTTGGTGGAGTGGACTAGGGGCCTTCTGTTCCCCGAACCACTATACATCCGTGTGTTCATGCTTTTACTTTTTCCGCTGCATATTTAATCGTGCAAAAGCATAGTGAACAGAATTTGTCTAAATTGAAGAGATTGTAATAATTTGAAAAAGACACAATTCACCCCCCTCTTGTGTATAATCCGTAGATTCAGATCCAACAATTGGTATCAAAGGAGGAGCTTCTTATTTCTAAAGTCCTATCAAGCTAGAAGTATTTAAAGATTATACATAGTGTATCATGGCTGATATGAGAGAGGGAATGTCAATGGTCAGAGCACCTTACTTTAATGGAGATAATTATGGCTGCTGGAAATCACGTATGATTATTTATCTGAAAAATCTTGGTTACAGAGTCTATTCAAAGATTCTGACTCCCTATGAAATTCCTGAAAATCCCGATACATGGAGTGCTGCTACAGAGGCTGAGTATGACATAAATTCAAAAGCTATGAATGCAATCATCTGTGGTCTAGGACCAGACGAATTTAACAGAGTATCTCAATGCCCGACTGCATATGAAATGTGGCAAACAATAGCTGTTGCTTATGAAGGAACAGATAATGTAAGACAGATGAGATATGCAACTGCTAAGTTAAAATTCGATACTTTCAGAATGATTGAAGGAGAGAGCATCACTCAGATGAATGGAAGATTGACAGAAATTGTCAATAATATAACAGCTCTAGGAGAACCAATCAAGCAGGCTGATCAAGCGTTGAAGGTACTGAGAGTACTTCCTACTCGATGGAATGGAATCTCTGCAGCAATCAGACAATCAACTTCTGTTAAAGATCTAACTATGAGAGAACTGATTGGTACACTGATGATGTACGAAGCTGAAATGCAAGATGAGGTAAATGAGCATAAAGTCTACATAAAAAGGGAAAATACTGCTTTGAAAGTGACTTCTCAACAAAAGGATAGAAAGATGAAGAACAAAGAAGTGAGTGCTAAATCAGAAAGCTCTGATTCTTCAAATTCGGATGAAGAACTGGCACAGCTAGCCAGAAAATTCAGAAAGTTTTATAGTAAGAAGAAAGACTTCAAGAAATCCTTTAAAAAGGATAGCAAGGAAGTGAGATGTTATGAATGCAAAAAGATGGGACATATCAGACCGGATTGCCCAAAATTGAAAGATGCAAAGAAGAAGAAATTCTTCAAAAGAGATGATTATGAGCAGAAAGACAAGAAAGCTATGAAAGCTACTTGGAGTGTTTCTGAAGACTCAAGTAATTCTTCTGAATCATGCTCAGAGAAGGAGGAAGCCAATTTAAAAGCAAATATGTGTTTCATGGCTGAAACTGATGAGGTACACTCATACTATTCCTCTGACTCAAATAATGAATCAAACTCTGAAACAAGCCTCTCAAATAAAAAACTTGCAGCTTACTGCAATATGCTTGAAGAAAGGTATGACTAATTATTTAATAAATATAAATCTATAAAGAACTTGTACAAAGCTATTTCAGATGAGAGAAATACTTTGCTAAAACAACATAAGGAATTAATTGACAAATACAATTCTGCTGAATCAAATAAAATTAGTTTTGAATCAAAAATAAAAACTCTACAGGATGAAGTAGAATCTTATAAAACGGCTGCATTAATTTTTACAAAAGGAGAAAACACCTTAAATGAGATACTTGGAAAAACTGTAATTAAAAAGGAAAGGTTTGGAATTGGAAGTAAAGGAGAAAAACCTAAGTTATACAAAAATTATTTTGTTCCTAGCACTAAACAGGTTATTTGTAACTACTGTGGAACAAGAGGTCATATAGCTAAAAACTGTTTTCTAAGACAACCTCAGATATGTGGAATTAAGAAAGCTTATATTTCCAACGATCTATATGATTCAATCAATTTTAAGAAAACAAAGCAAATCTGGATACCCAGATCACTGCTTGCTAACACTCCTGGACCCAACAAAATATGGGTACCAAAGCAATTTGTTTGAATGTCTTTGCAGGTAGCAGGTCACCAAAGAAAGAAAGAAATATGGTATATGGACAGTGGCTGCTCAAGACACATGAGTGGAACTTCAGCTAATTTCTCTTCTCTTACTCGAAAGAAAGGAGGACTTGTCACCTTTGGTGACAATGCCAAAGGAAAGATTATTGGTATTGGAACAGTTGGAGATCCAGAGACAGTCTCAATCAACAAAGTACTTTATGTACAAGGGTTAAAACACAATCTGATAAGTATCTCTCAACTTTGTGATGATGGATACACTGTTGATTTTACTAACAATAGTTGTACTGTTTCTAAAGATAAACTGTTTAAGTTTAGAGCACCCAGAACTGATAATGTTTATACTTTGGATTTGTATTCCTTGTGTAAACAACAAGTAAACTGCTTAACTGCTAATATAAGTGAATCCTGGATCTGGCATAGAAGACTTGGTCATTGCAATATATATGCTTTACATAAATTATCTAAGAAACATTTAGTTTCTGATTTGCCTAGTCTCAAATTTGAAAATGACAGATTCTGTGATGCATGTCAGCTTGGCAAGCAACACAAATCATCATTCAAATCTGTTAATAAAGTTGCTACAACTAAACCTCTAGAACATATCCATATGGATTTGTTTGGACCTTCAAGAGTAGCAAGTTTAGCTGGTAAATTATATGTTTATGTATTAGTTGATGATTATTCTAGATTTACTTGGATTTTCTTTTTGAAATTTAAAAGTGAAGCTTTTAGTTTATTTGAAGGTTTTTGTAAATCTATTCAAAATGAAAAAGGTTTTAATATAATCTCATTAAGAAGTGATCATGGTGGAGAATTTGAGAACCAGGAATTTAATTCCTTTTTCTCAAACATGGGTATTAAACACACCTTCTCTGCTCCAAGAACACCTCAACAGAATGGGATTGTAGAAAGAAGAAATAGAACTATTCAAGAAATGGCTAGAACTATGTTAAATGAATATAGCCTACCTATATATTTCTGGGCAGAAGCTGTTAATACAGCTTGTTATATAATGAATAGAATTTTAATAAGACCTATTTTGAAAAAGACACCCTATGAACTATGGAATAACAGAAAACCTAAAGTAAATTACTTTAAAGTTTTTGGATGCAAGGTTTACATCTTGAATACCAAAGATAATCTTGGTAAATTTGATCCAAAATCTGATAAAGGTATTTTCTTAGGATATTCTGCAACCTCCAAAGCTTATAGAGTCTATAATAAAAAGTCAAGGATTGTTGAAGAATCAGTTCATGTGAAATTTGATGAATCTGATCCTTTTGAGAAAAGGATAGAACAAATAGATGAACCTGATTCTAATGAAAACATGAGACCTGAGAATTTAAAGAATGATTTTGAAAATGATATAAAAGAAATTCAGTCCAGTTCAGAAGAACATGATACTGAAGAGCCTTTGAATGTAATGCCTAGACAGTCTAGAACCTTAAAGAATCACCCTTTAGAATCTGTGATAGGTGACTTAGAGACTGGTATTCAAACTAGAAGAAACTTTGGAAACATAGTTGAATTCTCTGCTTTCCTATCCCAACAAGAACCTAAGACCATAGAAGAAGCCTTAGATGATGAGAGCTGGGTAATAGCAATGCAAGATGAATTGAACCAGTTTAAGAGAAATAAGGTTTGGGAATTAGTTGAAAGACCACATGATTATCCAGTAATGGGAACTAAATGGGTCTTTAGGAATAAACAGGATGATCAAGGGATAATAACTAGAAATAAAGAAAGATTAGTAGCTAAAGGATATAATCAAGAAGAAGGAATAGATTATGATGAGACCTTTGCACCTGTAGCCAGGTTAGAAGCCATTAGAATCCTTTTAGCCTATGCATCTTATATGAATTTTAAATTATTTCAGATGGATGTTAAATCTGCCTTTTTAAATGGTTATTTAATGGAGGAAGTTTATGTTGAGAAACCTCCTGGTTTTGAAAATTCTCAAAAACCAGATTCTGTTTTCAAACTTACTAAAGCTCTTTATGGCCTTAAACAAGCACCTAGAGCTTGGTATGAAAGACTAAGTTCTTTTCTTTTGAAAAATGATTTTACTGTTGGACTAGCAGATCCAACACTCTTTAAGAAAACTGTGAAAAATAATGTTTTGTTGGTTCAAATTTATGTTGATGATGTAATTTTTGGATCGACCAATAAAATTCTTTGTCATGAATTTTCAGAATTAATGCAAAAAGAATTTGAAATGAGTATGATGGGAGAATTAAATTTCTTTTTGGGTCTTCAAATATTTCAAAAAGATTTTGGAAATATTCTAAATCAATGCAAATACATTACTGATTTACTTAAGAAATTTGGACTTGAAAACAGCAAGACATTTACAACTCCTATGTGTACTAATATAAAACTTGATTTGGATGAAACTGGAAAATCAGTGGACAACAAGTTATATAGAGGTATGATTGGTAGTTTGTTATATCTTACTGCTAGTAGACCAGATATAATGTATTCAGTATGTCTTTGTGCTCGATTTCAATCAAATCCCAAAGAATCCCATTTAACTGCTGTTAAACGAATTTTTAGATATTTAAAAGGTACTATTTATCAATCTCTGCTTTATCCAAAAACCTCTGATTTTAATTTAATTTCATATTCAGATGCAGACTTTGGAAGCTGTAGATTAGATAGGAAGAGTACTTCAGGAACATGTCACTTTTTAGGAAAGTCTTTAGTATCATGGTCTAGTAAGAAACAACACTCAGTTGCCCTGTCAACAGCCGAGGCAGAATATGTGTCTGCAGGTAGTTGATGTGGACAGGTGTTGTGGATGAAAAACACTCTTATGGACTTTGGATTAAATTTCAATAATACGCCTATTTTATGTGATAATACTAGTGCAATTAATATTTCAAAAAATCCTATTAGTCATTCTAGAACTAAGCACATTGATATAAGACATCACTTTTTAAGAGATCATGTGTTAAAAAAGGATATATTTTTAGAATTCGTAAATACAGAAAATCAATTAGCAGATATTTTTACTAAACCACTTCCCACGGCAAGGTTTGAATTTATTAAGGGGGAGTTAGGTTTATTTAATTTTAAATAGTTTCTTTTTAATCTTATTCTGTTTTCGAATTCTACTTAATTTCTGTTTCTCGCTATAAGTAATTTTATTTTGTTTTAAATAAAAGTAATGATTAGTGATTACACGGTAATCAAGGCTGTCAGAACCGTTTCACCTTCTAACCTGTTTTCACCTTTTTCGGAAACCCTTTCGAAAACCTAAAACCGCACATCTGCTCCAAAACCCTTTTCTGAATCTTCAAACCCTAAACTTACGAACCTTCAGAAATCGTTGTTGAAATGGCAAAGACTAAGCGTCCAGATGAAGCCGAGAGCAGTGCTGCAAAGAAATCTAAAGTAGTTGGTCGGAAGATACTGCAAGGTAAAGTCATCGATTTAGAATGGCTGTTTGAAACTAATTTACTGTTGAAGCAAGCGCTATCGTTTCAAAGCCTTGAGCAAGCTTTTAATAGTGAAAATTCTGAGTTTCTTTATGAGGCAGAAATGAGACATTTCTTTAGAACTGTTCAGTTTAGCCTTGGAGATACGGAGGATAGTTTATTGGCTCAAATAGAGGATAAGGACTTTTCCATATCATCTGTAGAGATAAGTCAAATTCTTAACTGCCCTCATGAAGGAGTTTTTCATTTTGATTTACGGAATATTAGAGATTCTGTACATAAGTCTGAAGACATTATGTCTTTTCTGTTTGGAACCAAAGTGATAAAGAAGATGTTTATTAAAGATTTGGAGCCCGATCAGAAAATCTTAGTAAAGTTTGTTCAGACTGGTTTAGCACCAAGGATGGCTGAGATGGAGAAAATTCTGTACCCTGACATGTATATAATGTATCTTTTGATGAGTGATATTAAGTTTAATTTTCCTCGATTTATGATAAGATATCTGAGATACTGCTGTCAGAGTGAAGCAAGAATGACCTTTTTCCCATATGGAAGGTTCATTTCTTTGTTTTTATTTAAAAGAGGAATGATCAGATTGGTAAGTGCTGGGGTGAAATGTCACCACAGTAATGTTTTTAATGCTGGAACTTTGAGGAAAGTGGGATATTTCTGGAGCACAATTAAAGGAAAACTCTTACCTGTTGGAGCTGAGGAAGACTCGGAGAGTGCTCAGGCTCAACCTGCTAAGTCCAAGGAGGGACAAGCAGAATCAAGGGTTAGTACAGTGGCAAGGAGAATTCGCTTTGAGATGGAGGAAGTTGAGGAAGAGAGAAGTCAGGAAGGACTTCAATCTAGAAGGAAGAGGTCAATTGATGAAGAAATTATCTCTCCTGTCTTGAAATCTTCTGAACCTGTAATTTCTTATTCATTTGTGAGAGAAGCTGTTGTGGAGAGGACTGCACCGATAGAGGAACCAGTAGCTCAACCGGAAATTCAGCTAGAACCTCAAACTACTGCTGTGGCTGTTGAAGAAGCAATTCCACAAGAACAACTTATGGAGGCAGTGCCTGGTGAAGAAGTGGCCCGACCTCAAGAAGTTCATGAAAATATTGTTCTTGATCATTCAGTAGAAGTCAGAGAGACTACTGTTCGTGATGAACACACTTCTGAAGTTAATACAGAGGTACTTCAGGAAGCTTTTTCAGTGGAAGAGTTTCAGGCTTCAAAGAATAGTTCAGTGGATCAACCTTTTCAGGACAAAGAACAATCAGATGCAGATTCTTTACCCCTTGTCCTGCTTCGTCAATCTGATTCTGGACATGAGAATCAAGCACAGGGTGCCCCTGATTCGAGAAAAGAAGAAGTTGTTGAGTTATACAAGCGTATTTCTCAGTTAGAATCTGAGAATGTTAGTCTCAGAAGTTCTCTGAACTTGGAGCAGTTAAAGTTTCAGAAGCTGAAAGAATGTACTGTTTCAAGACAGGAAGTAGATTTGTTTAAGACTGATATGTTGAATGCTGTTGATCAGTTAAAATCAGAGATGGTAACGAAAGATGATTTGTCTGAGATGAAAATTTACATGGAGAATAAATTTGAATCTGTTGCAAATAGTGCTGTGAGTGGATCAGGTTCTTCACCTGATTTGATTCGAAGATTTCAAGCAATTACTGGAGAACTGTGCAATATGAGTGACAGATTACACGATCTTCAGTGTAATAGTGCCCCTTTGTCAGTTTTGCTAGATAATCAGAAATTTTTGGTATCTGGAGAGCAACCGATTAGGATTCTTTTGAATCAGTTATCAGAAAAGCTGGCTCTTTTTGTTGAAAAATAAGAAAGAATGCATGAGTTTTTCAGAGTTAATTTGATTGAGGATATTCATATGACTCAGGAGAATAGGGATCTTATCATCAAGTTAGGAGATGGGATGATGAAGAGGCTCAGAGAACAGTTTACAGAGATCAAGACCGCAATTCAAAGGAGATAGACACCTTTTTCCCTGTCTTATCCCTAAACCTTGATTCCTCTGTATATCACTGTCGCAGCTTGTGAATAAAAATTCTTTTCTTATTTTTTTTTTTTGTTTTGTTATTTATTGATTTATGATTAAGTTAGCCAGTATAAGAAATTCACTTATTCATACCCAGTTAATTATAGCATTTACTTATAGTTCAGTGCAATATTGAATGTGTTCAAATCCGTAATTTTTCATTCTTTTTGATATCACAAAAAGGGGGAGAATTTGGATAAACACAACATTTAAACAACATTTAAATTCATTCGTTTCCTATGAAGAAATTTGGATATATAGGAGCATTTGGATATATACGACATTTATCTTTTATCTATTTGAAAATTTATTTTTATGGGAGAGTTATGGGGGAGAAATTTTATAGTTAAATATTGTTTTAATCCTTTCAAAATTCTAAAATTTTATAAAACTTTTTTTTCAATCAAGATTGCAATTAAATTAGTTTTATTATTTTATGGGTTTTGTGATCATCAAAAAGGGGGAGATTGTTGAGCAATGTATTGTTTTTAAACAAATCAAAATAATGTTTTTTAAAGGGGGAGATTATTTTAAATAATACTCTGTCTCTTTATGATGATTTTGATGCTCACAAATACCCTTAATTATTTACTAATTATTTCGTTGAGTATTTTGCAGGAATTTATTTTATATAACGAGATTTTATACTTCATTTATTCCGAGGTCAATTTTAGCGTATTCTGGAATCACTGTAGCGCGAGGTCAATTTTAGCGTATTCTGGAATCACTGTAGCGCGAGATCAATTTTAGCGCGTACTGGAATCACTGTTCATACCCTACGTTGATGAACGTGACGTATGGATGAAAAGTTTACTTTTTATGTTATTTTGAAACGTATGGTTAATGAACCTTACGTTGTTGAAAAGTATGGAAGAAGAACATTACGTTTGGAAGGAACCTTACGTTTTCGTTGTTGAAAAGTATGGAAGAGAAAACGTACGTTAGTTTTCAGTGTTGAGTTTGTTTCTCAAAAGTATGGATCATTAACCTTACTTTTATAATCAACCGTACGTTCTTTGAAGAGTTGAAGCAAGACAAAGTATGGATGATCAACCCTACGTTTGAATGCTGAAGAGAAAGTATGTATGTTCAACCTTACGTTCTGAACCTTACGTTCTGAACCTTACGTTCTGAACCTTACGTTTGTGAACCCTACGTTTGGAGCCACGTCATCAACCCTACGTTTGGCGTCGGGATATTTTTGACAGACGATATTTCCTTTTGAATTAGTCAATCAAGCGAATTATTAGGCGGATTTCGAGCTGATTCTTAAATACGACTTTGACTGAATCAAAGACGATTTACAACGGATTAATGATTGATTTAAACGGAGCTTTTTATGCCGATTCTTCAGGGGAGTTACAACGGCTCTGTTATTTCATTTAATATCGCGAATCTAAAGGAGATTTTCATGGATCTGTTTATGCGGAAGATTTTCTCAGATTTGAATATATGTTCTATCTTGGAAACTTCGGATATATATATGCACAGGAAAGTGTGTGGTACTGATTGATCTTTTGACGAGCAAGAAAACAGAGACTGCGTGAAAGTGTTCTTTTCTGGTGATCGAGAAGAAGCGTAAGACCTTTATTACTGAACGAAGATCTTGATAGCAGATTCACGTGTTCTACATCGACTACCTGTTGTGAATCTACTGCTGCTGAAGTTGTGAAGTTTCTGGTAATATCTATTGCAACTGGATCGACTCAGAACTGTTTTGATTACGGATCTTTATTTTCTGAAGACGACGATCTATCTACTGTCAATTGCATTCTGTTGCAATTGTGAAGAACAACTGGAGAAGTGTTTCTTTATCGAAACCCTTTTATTTTTTGAGTGATCAGCTTCTCGTTCTAAGCTGTGTGGGTTCGTGTTTGAACCAGGAAGGCTGTGTTTTCCTGAATCTTGTAAAGGTGTCAACTGCCTGTACTCAGTTGTGGACGGGTCTGTGGAAACGAGGACCAGATAGTGAAAATCGCCAAGCTCGTGGATTTGAGCGTTGGTGGAGTGGACTAGGGGCCTTCTGTTCCCCGAACCACTATACATCCGTGTGTCCATGCTTTTACTTTTTCCGCTGCATATTTAATCGTGCAAAAGCATAGTGAACAGAATTTGTCTAAATTGAAGAGATTGTAATAATTTGAAAAAGACACAATTCACCCCCCTCTTGTGTATAATCCGTAGATTCAGATCCAACAAATCCTACAAATTTATTTTCTTGGTAACAATGGTAATATATCTTGTGGACCTTTTATGATCAATGTTGCGTGTTGAATATGTTATTGAACATAAAAATCATCAGATTGTAAGTAACATGTGATAATGAAGAGATTAAATATATTTAAAAAAATATACCATAAATCATCAGGGAGTTAAATTCTCTAGTATTTTTATGGATTCATATCAATTATGATATCAGTTATACTTTTATACTTTTAAATTAATGGTGTGTTACATCATCACCCAACCATAATAAATAATTTCCTCGTATTATGAACATTATCTTAAAAATCAATGGTTGTAAATTTAAAAATATTATTTTTGTAAACCCACATTGAAAAAAGGGGCTATAAAACATATTCTTCAAAATAGTTAAATAGAACTATTATGGTTATCTTGAATAATTCATACTAGGTTTCCAAATAGGAGAACAAAGGTGGTATGCATTTAATCATAAATTAATGAAAACCATAAATAATTATAGAGAGTGATTATGGTAATTGATCACAAATATGTGAATGTAAAATCTAATTTTAAGGGCTTAAAAACCATAAATGTGTGACGATTTTAAAGACTGTATGATTTATCATAGATAAATGAAATAGGAATTTTTTTTTCAAGATCAATTTCCAAAAAGTAATGAATTATTTCATCATATAAACTGAAAAAAAGTGAAATATACTTACTTTACATGTTTAATTTCATCCTGTAACAAATTTCCATCATAATATCATCTTTTTATCCAATATAATTGTATTCGAGATGAATTTATAATTCCTGATGAAAAAAAATTAAATTCTCAAGGATAATATAACCATAAATGAAATAAAAATATATTCCACCTACATTCTTACATAAACCAAAAAAATTGTTAACAATTAGTATAATAAATTTAAAAATAAAGAAAACCTCATATTATAAGTACCCAAAGTTAAACATTACATAATCATTAATTAATTCAATAATATGACCTTGTTTCACATTTTGGATCTTTTCATGTTAAGAGATTTAGAGAATCAGGGCATAACTGATAGATATCAACTTAAATATTACAAAGAAGTCACTTCTACTGACTATCAATTTTTTTATAAAACAAAAAACATTTGAAAAAACATGGTCTCATTTCATATTTAAACGCCAATAATTTTTCTTGATCCCATCCTTGACTTTATTCTTCTTTAAATCATATGAAAAACATTTCAAAACTTGGGTTGAACATAAAACTCATAGCAAAGGATACATAAATAAGGAAAAATATTAGTCTTGATAAAACATGTAAACCAGGAATACATTATCATAAAGTAATATTGTTTACTTTTAAGAAGTATTAAATACACTTCACTAAATATAAGCTCATTTATTACACTTTTTTTAGTAAATATATTACCTTAATAACCATAGAAATCACATATAATATATAAAGGAAATATCGGACATAATCATACAGAAATGGATTAGCCATATGGTCAACATACACACATATAACTAAATGTTATAGCCATATGACCGACATCCATAACCAAATGCATTGGAGGTCATAACATAACCATCTATCCTTGGTTTTTCACAGAACCACCCATCATTGCTTTATCATGAAACCACACATATTTGGTTTATCACATAACCACACATCAAATGTACAAGTACCATTATATAATAATAACAACTAAAGATTTCAATTATCACCATTTCACTCTAAACTTTTCAATTTCAATGACCAGAAATAATTTAAGGAAATATAAATAGTAAATCCACTTTCAAAACCATTTTCAATACCCAAACACCCAAAAAGAGAATAACAAATTTCTTATGTTTTTAAAAACATGAATGATTATAGAGGAATACAAAAATCAAATAATATCTACAACAAATGAGAAGTCATGTTCACCACATTAATTAAAAAACATTCATTTCTTCATTGTCACCACATACATAAAAAATTAACAACGTTATATTCCTGGATATGGTAACTTGTACATTCGCATGAGTAACGTCTTTATTTTTCATTGATAATTATGGATGTAAGGTAATTATTGTTTCAAAATTAAATAATAATTATATAATCATTAATATATTATTAATAATTTAAATATACTTATATATATATATCATAGAAGTGATATAATGAATAAAAATGAGTCACATCGCTTTGTGGAGGTGATATTTCAAACGTATACACAAAAGACATTATCATTTTTATGTGCAAAGAAGTAAGAACATAATTGATGCATTATATCATTTAATAATTAATATTTCATGATTATCCCATATGTACATTACTACCATTATTATAACAAAAAATTAGAGATGTTTATGGAAAATGATTTAGATCAGTTCGTGGAGGTGATAGTTCACACGTCTACATGACCGATTATTTCATTTCCCATATAATATAAGTAGAGATGGTTTTAGGTGATGATATTAACAAAATAATATATTTGTATATTGGTTATACTAGAGCTATTATATCAACATTGTTGGAGGATATTTTAACAAATGTAAGAAGAAATAAAATAGGAATACATAATGAAACTGATTCCGCTTCTTTAGTAGATCACCTTTGAAGAACACATTAACACCTCTAAGGAGGGTGTTGTGCATAAAATAAGGCCTCAATAATGCATGAGGGATTCTATTAAATGGTTTGGATAAGTATTTACTGAACCAATTTTTTTTAAGTGTGATTATTAATTATTGTATATCACGTATTACCATGTTATAACAATTAAATAATTATTTATGTTCACCTCGAGTGTCATGTCGATAATCAGTACTGGAGTTGAAAATGAACATATTTTGATGTCAATTGTCCATGTGGTTATAGGTACATAATATCTAGAATACTTTTCATGAAAATATTATTATTTTTATACGTAAACAATACCATTAAATCAAACCATTAAAAGTGGATATGAAAAATTAGCATTGTTATCTTAAGGGAAACAGTAAGTCGTACGTAGCATGAGTAACGTCTTCATTTTTCATTTATAATTATGGAAGTAAGGTAATTATTATTTCAACATTACATAATGATTATATCATTATATCATCATGGTTGGAGGATATTTTAATGAATGGAAGAAGAAATAAAATATAAATACATAATGAAAATGATACCACTTCTTCGGTTGATGACCTTTGAAAAATACATTAATACCTCTAAGTATGGTGTTGGGAATAAAATAAGGCCTCAATAATGTAGGGAGGGATTCTATTAAGGGGTTTGTATTGATATTGGTTGAACCAAGTGTCTTTGTATTTGTGATAATTAGAGAAGTATGGATACCTTTTAACATGAGAGGGAAAGGGAACCCTTTAAAACTCTTCAAATATTAAATTAATATAAATTATTTTTTTAATCAAAATGATTATAAATTGAGATATGTCTAAGATAAGGAGATTATAGTTCAAAATCCTATCATAAAATAATTTCTATACATGTATTTATTTTATTTTAAACCTTATCTTTTCGGTTTAACAATAATTATTCTCTTTTAAATTATTATAAATTATTTTTTTATTCACTTTTTTTATTTTTTAATATTTTTAGGATTTTTAAATAATTTAATAAATCATTATTTTTATAAAATAAAAATTTTGTTAATTTTGAAACAATTCACTTTATTGAATTTAAATAAAATCTAATAGGTATATAACATAAAACCCCATTTAATATTTTTATAACATGTCATATTCACCTATTAAATTAGTTTATGAACGAAATTATGTTACATAATATCAATTTAAATATTTATAATATCACTTATTTGATTATTTTATTAATAAGTCAATCACTACATAATTTTCATGTACTAATTAAATTTAAGTATTTAATGTATAAAAATTATAAATAAAGTACCATGATGTAGGTAATATTTTTATATTTCTAATGAATATTTATAGTCTTAGATATCACTTATATAATGCAATATTAAATTGTTTTTGTAATAAAAGTCATGTTTATGATATTTTTGCCTTTACATAAAATTAAACGTTATAAATGTCATTATCACTACCAAGTTGCTTCAAAAAGCCAAATATATTCCCATAGAATGTCTTGGATGGACAAAACTCATCCAATAAGATTTGGATAAGAGTTATGGTATTTTTATATTAATATAATTTTATTTTTACCCTTATTTATTTGATTTACCCTTTAATCATGGTAAATAAAATACTAAAGTAACTATTCACCAAAAATTATTTTGATTTTATTAAAAAAATAAAACTGATTCAACTAGCTGAATTATTTTTTTATAATTAAATTCTCAAAAGTGGGAAAATTAAATTTAAAATCAATCATGTTGTCAGAATGAGAAAACTGGTTTTTAAATAGTAAAAACCATAAGAATATTTACATGTGTATATATCAAATTTCAATGTGAAATTACTTAGAATGAAAAAAATTGGATTAAATTATAAAAAATAATCAAAATATACCTTAATGGAAATTCAAATTATATTCTAAAAATGTATATAAATTAGTCAAAATGGTTGTTTTGAATTAAAATGCAGTATTTTTTAGTATTCATTAAAATATGAATTTTATAATAAAAATACAAAAATTTCATCCAAAGTAAATTTCGATGTCCCAATTTCAAATAATAAGTTTATCTTGTAAAATAGTATATATAAAATTGAAAAAAAAACAACATTTAAAAATAGTTCTTTATCAGATGGTGGTAATACAATCTTATAAATATATTAGAGTATTTTATGCTTAAAATTGGATTTATCCTAATTTTAACCCCCAAAAATTTATTTGTTGAATGAATAAACATTTAACAAAAAGGTGTAAACATAATATAGTTATTTATATTAATTTACTCAGATACAAGAACTATGCAGTAACTAAAATTTAAAATAATATTACTAATAAGGTATTATTTTTTGGTATAACTCAATATTTTGTGAAACGTAAGATTTCGAAGAAACTTATTGTCGTGTGTAGAGTACGCTATCAAAAAAATAATCTTGTATAACATAAAATTAATATCTTATTCATAAATATATTTTTATATGAAAATGCTTTATTCTATAATTACTTGGGATGTTACATCCTTCCCCCAATTTGAAAATTATTTCCTTGCAATTTTAAAATTGGGCTTGGTAACTTCATTGAAATCCTACATCAGAGAAAGAGTCAATAATACATCCAAATTAAAACCAATAAAGTGAAGTAAAAAAGGTCACATGAGGTTCCATTTAATAAACAAGGATCTAGAATAAAAAATAACTCTCATTGAATAATAGAGATTGATAGAGAGCTCAATCATGGATTGTTAACCATAACAATACCAAAAATATGTGATGTGTAAAAGTCTGTAGATAAAAGTTAGCATATAATTTTTTGATTAAATATAGTTTTCATAGTATTTAATGATTCTCTTACTACTTGTAATCGAATCATAAGTAAATATAAATACTTTAAAATCAGAGTATCATCCATTAATTGAATTCCACCACAAAATCATCTTTTTCTCTAATCAATGAGTATTTAAGATGACTTGTTCACAACTGAAGCACTATAAAAAAAAATTTATAGAATCACATAAACCATAAAATATTATCTATATATTTCCCCTTTATTTATTAAATTAACCATAACCAAAATGGTTAGTACAAGAGAAGTTAATTCATAAAAATAATAAACCATTTTATAAAAAACAACTTTTAATCTCTAAAATTCAATAGTAATAACCAATGTTCAACATATATCATTCAATAAATAACAATCCATAAAATTCCTCAAAATAATCCAAACTATGATTGAAACTCAATATTTATAAATATTTGATCACATAGTATTCCAGGACAAATTTTAACATTTATCTCCAAACCACATCAACCACTCTTAATGTCTCATGCCAAAATGTAATTATCCTAATAACATATTCTCTAAGAGAGGATAATCATTTCCGTAAATAAACCAAATACTATAAGTCCACAATAAAACCATATATTTGTTCAAAATAAAAATTCAACCATTACTCATGAAATAAAATTCCTTAGTTATCTATTTATCTTAATCATAGAAAGTTACCAAAACAATGATTGTCTTCCAAAACAACATTTATCACTTAATCCCGTAAATCATTTTCTAATACCAAGGATATCCATTTGATAAAACATAAGTTCCCAAAATAAACTTATTGTTATTACATAAACTCATTTAATGAAGGAGAAAAAGTCTTACTTACCAGAGACCTCACGTAGGCTAGTGGTAGGTGATAAAGCCCTACCACACATTGGTTGTGGGTTATATTCATGCGTCCTTGTCTAACCCAACAAGTTTTTACTCTTCCTGTTGGTTGTCTTTTTTTTTCTAAAGATATATAATTCTTAAAAAATTTAAAAAAATGTGGTAAAATCCTTAAAAATAACCAAAAAATATTCTAATATCATATTTTATCTCAATCCTTTCATTTTTCCTCCTAAAATGTAATATCCCACAAATACATCAAAATCAAGGATCATATAAAACCTAAAGGTTATTTATAATTATGTCAACACAAGAAAATTTAAATCTTTCTTGAGTAACATTTTCATATAACTAACATTAGGGTTACACATATTATAAAATGAATTCCAATGCAATCCCATTATCAAAAGAGTATTAATACATTTAAATATTTCATCATTCTATAGTTTATCGTAACTCTTAAATTCTTTATATGTATAATTTTTAATCATTAAGCATTCATCATGACACTTTAACAATCTTTTTCGATATTATTCCTTAATAATTTTTTCCTAAAAAAACGAATCATGTCATAAGATTAAAAAAAACTAAATCATGTGACAAGAAATAATCCATACCTTTCATAGGTCATTTGTAGATTCCTCATCTTCAATTATAATGGCATTAGGTATTTCTAAAAATAAATTTTTTTGGTCGAATGATCCAATTCCCAAACCTTCTTCCCAGGACTCCAATTTTCATAATTAACATACTCTCCATATTTGAAACAATAAATTAATAAATCATAAATAAATTCATTAACCTTCCTGGAGTCACCTGAAATCTTCCTTTTTTCCATGGTAGATAATTGTTTTATAACCTACATTTCCACATCTATTACATATTCCCTTCCCTTTAAAACATTTTCCTAGGTCTTTATTTTCACACCCTTGACACAGATGTAGTTGAATATAAATACATTTAGGATCATTATTACCTAAACATCTATAAGGATTTATTTATCTAAAATACGATGCATATAAAAAATCACCATGGTTCAAGTGGTTAATAATTACACAAGATAGTTGGATTAGAATAACCAAAAGAGTTCTCATTGTAGCTCCCATTTCATTTGGTTTCTTAATCATATAACCACCACATTTTCCATCACATCCATTATTACATTGGTTGCCTCATTCTATTTACTAAAACCAAAAAGGTTAGTTTGACTATACCAATAAAATCATAAAATAAAATATTATGAGGAAGATAAAATGAAAGAAATACTTAATCCTGTTATCTCAAAATAATTTAATAAATATAAAATATCTATGAATATTTATATTATGATAACCATTGTGGTTATATATAAATTGTATCTTATGATTAAATAGCAACCTAACCACTAAAGTTATCTAAACCAAAATCTAATACTAACTATAAGAACCCAACCTTATACATTACACACACAAAATCCATAATTTTTATTCTCTATCTCTTTTAAATGTTAAGTGTGAAGTATAAAAAAGTTTCAACCCAGGAATACATAAAAGAGATTCAAAACCTCTACAAACCACAACTTCAAATTAGAAAAAGTCCCACCATCAAGAGAAAATTATAATTTCAAGAAATCAACCACCTCTGTTAATGCTGTCCATGAATCCATAGTTCCACCAAATGAAAAACCATTTCCAAATTTGAAATTTGAAAATAGAAAAACCATCATCATGTATTGATCTCCATCTTCATGAGATGCCTAACACCATCGGCCATCATCACTCCTCACTCACTGACCCCAATGAATAAATTCATCACCATAATCAATGTAAAACCATTGGAAACCATCTTCATTATCGAAACACTAGAAACCATCTTCATCATATTTAATCTGACACCGTCGCTACACAGACACCGAGGCATGTCATCTTCATTGTGTCAATGTTGATAAGCCACTGAAGACATCGTAAACAGAAGCACAAAAGTAGGCATCATGGTAAAAATACCCTGAAGCACTAGTCACCTTATCACCAAAATGAAAACACTAGAAACATACGAGATATCCATCAGAACCCACCATAATGTTCGATTAGCGACCTAAAACTATGAAACTCGTGAGGAACCCAACCATACAAACTTCAAACTCACGCCACCCACAACAACCAGGACAACATGGACACCAAAACTCTTAAGGGAATATATTTTTTTGAAAATGACTAGAAGCAACAACACATCTTAACCCCAAACCATAATAATGAAAAATCTATAGAGGAAGAACTAAATCTGGGAAAGAAGACCAGATGAGTCTCCTGGTAAAAACTCTGATGCTCAATAAAAACCTCCCATGCCACCCTGAGAGACTTAACACTAGACCAATATGGGGTCCAAAGGTAACGATCTGTTAATAAGAGCACAGAAAAATCCAACAGAGTCCTTAATGAGAGTCCACGGATAAAAGAACAAACATGGAACGTAAAACGGGGGAATGTGAATGAAATCCTAAGAAGAAAGAAGGGGAAGAAACCACCAAAGGGTAAGGTCTGCACACCACCACTACTTGTTCCATAATCCCAATCCCTTTTGATAATCCAATATACCTAACCAATTTTGGTTCAAGAAAGTTGAGGCAGACTGAAAGAGAAGTGTGGGAGAGGGAGAATGGACCAAACCAGAGGGCCTAGAAGGATGAACCAGAGGGAAAGGAAATAGAGAACCCAGGCCTAGAAGAAAGGAACCCTGGAAAGGGGCGTCCATCTATAATTATTCCATAACTCATACATAACAACTTAAATATTAAAAATTAGACACTTATACTCACTATCAATTGTTTTATTAAACAAAATACTTTTTTTAAAAATATGGTATCGTTTCACATTTATAAATCATAAATATTCTTTATACCATTCATGAATCTATTCTTTTTTAAATCCTGTGAAAAATATTTCAAAAATTAAGATGATCATAAAAAGATAATTTAAGGATACACCAAGAAGAAAAACTGTTAATCTTGTGAAAACATGTAAACCATGAATACATTATCATAATGTAAAACCTTTTACCTTTAACAAGTAGTTAATACACATCAATGAATAGAGGTTTATTTCTTACCCTTTTTTTAATCAAAATATTACCTTAAAACCCATAGAAATTACATATAAGATATAAAGTTAACTTTGGTCAAAATCATACTTAAATGGAATAACCATATGGTCAACTTCCACAAATATCACTAAATGTAATAACCATACGGCCAACTTCCATAACCAAGGAATTTGAGGTTATAAACTGACCACCCATCCTTGGATTATCAAAAAACCACACGTCTTTGGTTTATCACGTAACCAGCCTTCTTTGGATTATCACATAACCACCCATAAAATGTCCATGTACCGTTATATAATCATAACATAGAAAAATTGAAATTATGAATACTTTACTCATAACATTTCATTATAATACATAAGAAATCATTTCAAGATATTGAAATAGTAAATCCACATTCAACACCATTTTCAATACCAAAACACCCGAAAATGTAATAATAGATTTCTTTCCTTTTAAATACATTAGAGCTTATTGAGTAATCCAAATAACAAATAATGGTTACGGCGGTGGAGAAGTCACTATCATCACATTCGTTAAAAAAAATTCAATTTGTTATTTATTAAAATGCATCATAGAAAAAATATTTCATTGTAAAAAAATTGAATGAAATTAAACATTAAAGGGGATAATTATACACAATATAAATGAAGGTGGTGTATATTATCCTATCATACATCAATGAAAAGATACTGAGATGAATTCCTATACTGTTAGTATGAATCATCACGTTCAATATTTATATTCTGGAATAATAAACATTGATTAATTTATAATTTAATGATATCCTTTTTCTAGTTTATTATTCCTTTTATATCACTTATTACCATGTCATAACAATTATTTAATAATTTATGTTCACATTGGGTGTTTTTTTGATATTCGGTACTTGAGATAAAAATGAACACAGTAAGATATCACTAGTCCATGTGATCATAAGTCCACAATCAATAAAATAATATTCATTAAAATATTATTATTTTTATACATAAATTATACCTTTAAATAAAACTATGAATTGTGGTTATGAAAAATTGACAACGCTATATTCATGGAGATGGTAAGCCATAAGTACGCATGAGTAACATCTTAATTTTTCATTCATCCTTATGAAAGTGAGGTAATTATTATTTAATAATTCAATAATGATAATATAATCATTAATATCATATTAATAATTTACATATACATATATATATATATCACACAATTGATATAATGAATAAAAACAAGTCACATCGCTTTGTGGAGGTGATCGTTCACACGAACGCGTGAATGAAGTTATTATTTTTAAGTGCATGTAAGTAAGAATTTAATTGATGAAATATATATTATAATAGTTATTATTTCATTAATATCACAAATTAATAATAATTTTATTATTATAAATTGTCATGATAATTGGTTATCAAAAATCAATTAGATCAGTTTGTGGAGGTGACAGTTCACACATACGCATGAATGCTAAATTCATATCCCATTTAATGTATGTGGAGATTTTATTAGGTGATGATATTAACATAATAAAATATTATGATATTTATAATAATAGATTTATTATTTCCTCATGGTTGGATGATATTTTTAAGAAGTGGAAAAATAAATAAAATATAAATACTTCAAGAAAACGAAACATCTTCTTCGGTTGATCACCTTTAAAGAACAACTTAACACCTCTAAGGTGGGTGTTATGCATATAAAAGGTCTCAATAATGTGTGGAGGGATTCTGGGAAGTGGTTTCTCCAAATATTTTTTGAAACAAAAGAGTTTTAAAGTTTTAGTATTAGAGAAGAGTGGGTATGTTTTTATAGGAGCGTGGAGTGGCACCCTTGGAAACTCTTAAAATATTATAATAATATAGATTAATTTTTTAATCCAGATGACTCCTAATTAAGATATGTCAAATATAAAAACATGATAGTTCTAAATAATCTCATAAAATAATTTCTATACATGTATTGATTTTATTTTAAGACTTATCTTTTCGGTTTACCATTATTTATTCTCTTATAATTTAAATTATTGTAACAACATTTTAAATAGTTACTATATATATATATTTTTCTTATATACTGTACATTTCCTATAAATGGATAATTTATGACCTTATAGAAATTAAAAGGATAATTTTTAAAATTTTAATATTTTTATGAATTTTAAATAATTTAATAAAATATTATTTATATAAAATATCAATTATGTCAAATTTTACACTATGCACTTTAATGAATTTAAATAAAATCCAACAGAGAGATAACTTAGAAACAAACAATTTAATATTATTATAAAATTTCATATTCAACGTGAAAATTCTTGGATGAAATAAACTATGTCAAATAATATTTATTTTAATATTTATAATATCACATATTTGATTCTTCCATTAAGAAGGAAATCACTGCATCTTCATTGTGTCATAATTATATTTATTTATTTAATATCTAAAAATTATAAATAAAATATCATGATGTACATAAGATTTTAATATTTCTATGTATTATTTATATTAGAATATATCACTTATATAATCCCATATTAAAATTATTTTTGTAATAAAAGTCATGTTAAGGATATTTTTTCCATTTCAAAAAATTAAATGTTATAAATGTCATTATCACACCCAAGTGGCTCCAAAAGGTAAAAAAATCAGACCAAGAAATTTATTGGTAGTACAGAACTCATCCAATAATAATAAGAAATGTTTTAGGGTATTTTTATGTTTTTTAATAATATTTTTACCCTTATTTACCTTATTTATCCTTTATCTTTGGTAAACAAGATACTAAAGTTATTATTAAAAAAAATATTTTGATCCCATTAAACCAAATTATTCATAATTATTACAACCATGTATGTTAGTTTTTTAAAATCCAATTCCTATAAGTGGTAAAATTAAATTAAAATAAATCACGTTGTTAGAATGAGAAAACGAGTTTTGAAAAAGTAAAAACCATCAAAAGATTTAGATGTGTTTATATAAATTTTCAATGTAAAATTACTTTAAATGACCAAAATTAAATTAAATGATAAGAAAATATTTTAAATAAAATTTAAAACCAATCCAAATGATCATCTAACAATATAAATAAATTAGATGAAAAGACAATTTTGAATTAAAATGTAGTATTTTTCTCTATTTATTAAAATATGAATTTTATTAGAAAAATACCAAAATTTCATCAATGTAAATTTTGATGTCCCAATTCCAAATAAGAAATTTAGTTTTTCAAATAGAACATAGAAACGTGACAAAAACAATATTTAAGAGGTTTCTCTATCAAAAGGTGTAAAAAATACCTTTTATAAACATTAGAGTATTTTGTGCTAAAAATTGTATTTAGTAACATTTTATGCATAAAAAATTTATTTGATGAATGTAAAAAAATTTAAAAAACATGTGTAAAATTAATATAGTTATTTTTATTTATTCCCACCAAAATGACAACTAGGATTTAACTACTATTTTAAAAAATAAAACTAATAATGTATTATTTTTCGGTATAACTCAGTCTTCTGTGCATCATAATATTTCGGAGAAATCAGTTGTTGTGTTCCAGCTACATTATTACAAAAAGAATCCCATTTAATTTAAAATTAATATATTATTGATAAATATAAAAATATTTGAAAAATTAAAATTCATTAATTACCTGGGATGATATATATATGATGAAAAAAGAAATTAATCTCAGAAATTCAATAGTAATACACAATGTACAAACTAAATGATTCCTAAAAAAATCAAAAATTATATAATGTTTTAACAAAAAAATGTTATCTAATACCTTTCATATTAAATTCCTAAAAAATTTTGATCTTGTAACCCCATATTAAACATTTTAGGTATCCCCAAACAATTATTTATATCTTTCCATGGTTGGGTTTCATTGGGGGCTGTTTTGGATATATTGAATTTTTATGGGATGTTCATGGTTGGAATGTGGTTTTCCTAAACCATGCACCCTACTAGTGACAAATGTGAAAACATAGATGATGAGGGTTTTCACAGTTGGTGTATGGTTGGGGAAACTATGATCCCACCTATGAGAAACTGTGAAACTCCATCAAAAGGGTTGCACAATTAGAGATCATGTTTTGTATAACTGTGGGGATATGCATAGGAAATTGGGTACAAGATTTAATTAATTTGAAAAAATTTATTTAAAATCTGGAAACCTCCTTTTTTGTTACCTAATAGACCTATATTTTCTATCTAAGGTTTCTTCTTCCTCAGAAACACCCAAGAGGCAATTTTGGTCCACCAAACACCCCTCCAGATGCGGACTGATGCTTGGAAAATTATGTATAATCTCTACCTGGTATGTTTCAACTTCCCATTCTCTTTAACACCGTTCTCTCCTATTTCCTCCCAAGGGTTTTTTAGATCTCCATTTTTGTAGTATATAATCCCTGTTGTTTTGGATCATGAATCTTGGATTGATTCATGGATCCAAATTTCCAATGTTCTTCAATTTAATTTCTTTATTAGGGATTTGTGATTCATCAATTAATGATTCTGAAGTAGGTGGTTCCATTATTATGGACAATAATTATAGACACTGAATAGATTGAATTAAATTAAATTGTTTTATTTTAATGAAATCATATGATTTCAATTAATTGTAAAAACATAATTTCTTGTAAATGTGGTTTTAAAAGGGATTTGGCCTGAAATTGCGAAATGAACCTAATACATTTGAATTGGGTTATGTTTATGTAAATTTATTGTAACACTGAAAGGATTTATAAATAAATTTAATATAGAATTTAATGCACATAACTCTGAGTCTGTGAGAAATAAAACATTGTTGTAATAATGGTTTAAACAAGATAATTATTTCCTATCCATTAATTAGAATTTTCCCGCTTCTGTGATTTGAATTTTGAATAATGTACATACACAGTTGTGATCAGTATGATTTTTAGTAGCTTATAGGATCAACTTAATTTTTTTTGAATAGTAACTCGAGCCTTTGGAATGGCAATGTAGCATTATGAATAGTAATATAACCCTCATGAATAGTTAAACAGACAAATAAATAGTAACCTCAACAATTAATATATAAATAAAATTTATGAATCTTATAAATGAAATTCAGATATAATTATTTCTTAGTATAAGTGAATATTAAAAAAAATTAAAAATGAAGTGTTGTGATTTTTAAGGATAATAAATATATAACGACATATTTATAATTTATAAATTGATTTAAAATAAAATCAATTCTCAAAATTATTATTCATAAATCAATATTTTTTTCTTATAATTTTATGATACCTTTGTTAATTTTTTAGAGTTATATAAAATCAGTTATAATTTTAAAATCTATATTTTTTTATAAAATCGTGAATTTAATTAAAAATTAAATTATCATACTTTGAAAATTATTTTAATAAAATGGCGTTCATTTTTAATTTCTATACATCCAAAAATAGTTATGGTGATTTTTTGTGCTTTTTTTGAAAGACTAGATTTTTTTTGAAAAGTAAAATATAATAATTTACGATAAAATTTAAATTCATGGTTTATAGAGTCATAAAATATGATTGGATGATGTAAACACCATTGGTTAGAACTCAATTTCACTAATATCTGTATTTTGTCACAATAATCAACAATATTACTTTCCTTGATCAAAATAAGAAAATAATGAATTAAATAATGAGATATCACCCCTCTCCTCCACTATAAAAACCATGCCTCACCCTCTTCTCCTCAATCCTATAATCCTTGAAGATTTTCAATAGTCTAACCAAATCTTCTTCCCTAGTCTCTCCCCACATGAATGAGCTCTTGGTATTACCAAATTTCTAAAACCCCATTTCCGTAAGGTTGTTCTCAAGGAGAATAATGCTAGAGTTAAATCCTCTTCGTTTTTTTAATTTCATTTCAATTTATTTCGTTTTAATCCTATCCTTGAAACCTCTATTAATTTAATAATGTTAACCATTGTATAATATATATAAATTAATGATATCTTGTTAATGTAATATCCATCATCAATCTCCTTTCTATCTCTATTTTATTTTAAAAATGAAATCATCATTCGGGAGGTGTCGATTTACAACTTTCGTGGACGACAAAATTTCATTTTTTAATTTCTCCAACCGAAATGATCATGAAACAATTTTTATGGTTGAAATATATTATAAAATATTTATTATATCTTATTTAATATTTTGGATACATTATATATACATGATATTAAATAATAGAACAAAACTAGTTTGTTGTGATCCAAAACCCTCTAAAATCATGGTAAATGATTATCATTAACATGTCATCTAACGAGTCATCATCATACATGAAAAAAACATAACACATAAAAAAATTAAACTTATGGTTTTTCATTAATAATATATAAATTCAATTATATATAATAATAGCCATTCCACATGGAAATCCATACCCATATACTAGTATACCGATTGTGAAAACTAAGGAAACAAATGCTCATGAGGAATAAAAATTATATCTTATAACTCATAAAAATGTAAATAAATTAACAATATAAAAAATAATAAATAAAATAAATATCGATAATTTTATGAGATAATTAAATAATATATCTAATTTGATTATGCAATACATTAAGGTCATGTGCGGAATACTTTTTTCATATAAGGAAAGGGGTTTCGCATCTCAATTTTATTTCTGTGAGACTTCCATTATTCACCACTATTTATTATGTATGGTATATTTATAATACTCATTGATGTATCATATAATTAACCTATTTATTTTAATTATAATTTCTTTAAAATTTCATTACTATTAATTTTGGGGCATATGGTTTGATTGAATACAAACTAGTAAGGGATTCCAACCAAACCCATTTTTTCCATTAGGATACACTTTCTCTACCTTTACTCAAATGTATGGAATATTTATTTTCATATATTTTTTTTAAATTATGTGTATATGTTCCAAAATAATATATCTATATTATATCATCCTTCTTTAACGAGGATATACATGTTTTATAATGGTTCTCTTCTCAATTATTTTCAAGCCCGATTAAAGGGAAGTTCTAGAATTCAAACCCATTTTTAAGTACACTCTATAATATATTTTAATCCATAATTATTATTATAAAATCAAAAATTTTATCATTAAAAACCATATGGGTTTATTTTTTGTTTTATTAATAAAAACATTCCTTTCCACTTAATATGTTCTTCAATATTTTCCTTAAACCGCATGAGTTTTTTTTATTTCTAATTTTTTTTAATTTTGTAGATGATTTCACTTAAATAGGACATAATTTGAGCCTAAAATATAATATAAATTTCATTAAATTTTATTTTATGGAATATAAATGTTTATAATATTATTTAATGTCAAATAAAAATTATTCTCCAAAATAACTGTTCTTTCTAAAGTAAAATAGGATATTCTGATCTCACATTTAATTCTATGAGATAAAGGCCTTATTCACCACTTATTCCTAATGTGTGTGGTGTTTGTACATACCTTTGATATATATTATCAATAGTATAATTATTCTCATGATATTATAATGGATTATTATTTGAATGTTTTAATGTGGTATGCGACAGTTTGGAATGTTTAAAGATTATATCCTCATGATTCTTTAGTGGTCTCATTTAAAAGCATCACCATATATGTCAACATCCTTTGTTAAATATTGTGATTTATTTATTTTTATCACTTATGATATAATATAACATTTTTTTTATGGGTTTATGATCAGTTTTACTATGGATGCTCTAATTGGAAACCATTCATCTGTTATAGTTAAAATATTCACAGTTTATATGCCAGTTTTTAAATACGAATGTGTATGTTGTTAATGTGTCACCATTTTCACATGAGAATTGCATTTTACATAGTATTTTATGGGTGGGGATATCTATATACTCTATATACATCGGTAGGTATCATGATATAAAATAGTTTTAGTTTATATTTGTTTATATATGGTATTGGCACAAAGCCTTTATAGTTCAGCTATAATGTTTTGTATTATATATTCTTAGACTTCTTGGTTTTTGTTCTTGTTTTGGATGTCTTGTCTCTTTCCTAATAAAAAAGTAACTTTGATGATGATGCATTCACTAATTATGAAACTAGTAATTGATAGTCCATGTGATTATTTGACATGTAGAATAACCATGGTTATGTTTTATTATGTAATTATTTAATCAGTTTACAGTCTTTCCATATCATGAACAATTTTATTTTTAAAGGCATATATTTTAAGTTATTCACCATGGATATTGTTTATGTTTATGATAATTTCAACTGCATTACTTACCCAAATTAAGAATCTAATCTCCCCACTTTCTTATGTTTAATTTCCCAAGGTTATGAATATGGAAACATTGAATAAGATTAAAAGGGAGTATTTTATTACATTTTATATTGAATCATGAGTTATTTTCTTTTACCTATGTATTACTTGTATCGTGAAAGTAATCTGGTAATACAAGACTGAAAAGATGATAAGTCCTTTGGGATTTGATTCTTTGTTATCATACCAATGTAATAAAAAAATCCACCAACTCTGAGATTATGGAGTTGGGGTATTATTTTTACAATGAAAGGAAGTTTATTAGTAACCTTGGATGCTAGATTTAGAAAATTATAAAACATAAAATTAAGATAGAATTTTAAGATAAGTATACAAGAACATACTAGAAATTTGGTAAGGTAAATTTTTTTGGTTCATCCTAGAAATACATCCATGTCTAGACATTACAAGTGGGTGTTGTTCTGGAATCCATATACCTAGGGGTAACAACTCTGACATGGTCTCCTAAGCCTGACTCAGGGACACCTGGTACATGAGAACATGCCTTACTGGGCACCTGATTAGATATTTCCGGGTGATATGTTTAGGATAATTCACATTTAATTTAAAAAAATTTAGGGATTTATATATATAAAAAATGAATTACCCAGTTCCATAATAGGGTGTTTTCGGTTGAACATAAGGTTTCATAATATTCTATATATTATTATACATTTTTATCAATATGAATATTTTTACACACACAATGTTTTTTGGTTTTAGTAAATGGATGGAACCTGTAAGAGTCATGTTAACATTAAACATGATGGAAAAGGTAGTGATGAGAAACCAAATGGGATGTTTATAGGAGTTAAAGATATCATGTTCATGACTAATAAGTTTTTCTAAAATATTATTAATAACATATACCTTAACCAACACCTAAACCCACCAAAGAAGAGAACAATGGAGTGTTCAAAGTGATCCAGTGGTGGAGACCAAGGAGAAAAAAAGGACCAATTTCTATCATGTAAGAAATGAGGAAGGATACACCAAATAAAGTGTCTCAACGAATGGAGAAATGATTTATGTTTGGGGAATAAGGAAATAATGGAAAACAAAATTATAGAAAAATGAAGTGTACAATTGAAGGAAATAAAACTGATCCTAAGAATCCATTTTTAGTAATTTTACTTAAATATATGGGACCTGATCATTACAAAAGACAATAATATATTCTATAGGATAACCTCTAGTTCATGATAGGGCCTATAAGAAAAAATATATAAAATGTATTTTTTTATTTAGGTTTTACTGAAAATTATATTTAAAATAATGTTTAGTAATTTACTTTATTTTAAGGACTCCCATCATATTTATTTTTGAATTTATATAATATTGATCTAGAAAAAGTAAATCCAATAGTTAGGGTGAAATCCATTTACATCCAGAAAGGTCACAAGGTCTTAACCCAAAACAGAAGGGACATAATGTTGTAGTGCCTAGAAGTAGCCTACCTGAAGTCTTGGTTATCATGATTTTTTAGTTAAAACGTCTAAGGGATAAATGTTATTTTTATTTTAAAGAAATTTTTTCAAATATATTTCTTTGGGGATTGGAAAATGATTTTTTGATTAATTTTATTTCAGAATACGTTCACAATATTTGGAATCCTATATGATTTTGGTAAATTGATTATTTTGGGGAATAAATGTTGAATTGTATTTTAGAGTAACATATGATTTTATTATGGACATAAGATGAACTAGGTTATTTATTGAAATAGAATGAATATCTTGGATAAAATTTGATAGGGGGAATTAAATATCTATTATAATACATTAGGATTTTTCGATGTCATTTGGTAGACTATATGATTAAATCCCTCTGATTTTGGGTTCATAGTATAGAATCTTTTTTTGAAGAATTTTAGAAATTTTTAAAATGATCTATGTTAAACATTGAGATTTACATTTTAATTTTAGAGATTAAAGTATTTATTCATCATATAATGGTTTATTATTTTTGGGGAATTATCTTATCTTACACTATTGATTTTTATTTGGTTAATCTTTAAAGAATAGAGGAATAGATAATTATACTTTTGTGGGATTTGTGATCCGTAGAATTTAATTCAATTTCTTTATGTGTGAAAAATTCATCTTGAACGTTCAATTCCACTTATAATGGATGAAGTGAAAATATATCGAATCACAAAAAATGGATGATATTATTATTTTTAAATGGAAACTAATCATGTAATATTAATTTATCAAGTTCTTATCAAGATAGTAATAGAATACCTCAATTCTTGGAAAAATATTTTTTATATAAATGTTATCTATGTTATTTTATTTCTGAGAATTCAATCGTATTTTTATCAATCACAATATTTACAGAATTATAATAGATAAAATTATATTGACCATGTTCTATATCAATCACCATTAGAACATGGTGGTCAGGTTATTCATCCTAGTTAATATTTTAAATTCACGATAATGTTATCCTATTTGAGTTTGTAGTTTTGTAGTGACATATGCATTTACCTTTACCTCTTATTAAGATGATATTTTATTAAACATATTTCTGATGTTGGATTCCCATAAGAGAATTTTCAAGTATCAAACATTATCCTTTGAAGCACAATTTCAAAATTTTAAGATAGAATTTATTTAATGAGAGGAAAATTCAACACCCCACACTACTGGAAATGTCATTTTTACCAACGGTTCTTTACAACGGTTTGGTTAAACTATCGGTAAAGATGGTTTAGGGAACCAGAACCATTGGGAATGGGTACCCCTTTGCCAACAGTTCACTATAACTGTTGGTAAAGTGGTGTTTAAGTTAACATTTCCCAGCGGTTTCATAAAACCGTTGGGAAAGGGTACCCCTTTACGAACGGTTCTATTGAACCATTGGGTAAGGGTACCCACAACAACCCTTTGACAATAGGTTTTAAAAACCGTTGGTAAAGGTTTTACCCAAATATAGTCGGGCCGATGCTCTCCCCCATTCGTGGCAGAATCCTAAAATCAATCTGGCGCACTACTCCTCTCACGAACTCCCCCATCCGAATAGTTGAAAAACCATATGAATCATCTCAAATCATGTATTTTATTCTTTATACACATATTCTACCTTGTTTTTATTTTTATTGATCTAATATTTTAGTTTTACGTTTGTATTTTGATGTTATTTCACCATGAAAAATAGGGAAATGAACGAATATTTTGTTAATTAATTATTTTCCCATGGAATATCATTTGTGTTATAATGTCCATGATAAATAAAGGAGTAATGTAATAAAATAAATTGAATAAATTGTGGAAGTTGGGGTATGTTGCTTCTATGAGAGGATTTTTGTTGTGTTTCATTGTATGTTCTAGGCTATTGTATGGTGATTGAGTTGACCAGTTGGGCTTTGTGATATGTGGGGTTGTAATGTGATGGTTAGTGGGCATGGATATGACATGTGAAGTTGTGTGATAGTGATGGTGTGTGGTTGTGTTGTACTGTGTGGAGGTGTTGTGTGATGAGGTTGTGGTGTATGATGTGGTGAGGTGGTTTTGGTTGTGCGGTGGTTTGTGATGTGCAATATTTTTGTTGTGATATGTGGTTTTTTGGTGAGATGGTTGGCGTATGTAACATGGTGACGATGGTTATTGTGAGATGGTGAGTTTTTGTGTGGTGGTTTTATTAGTTTACTAGTTATCTATGGAATAAATTATGCGGTTAAAACAAAAAAAACAATATAGTAAATAAATGAGATAGAATAGAAATTGATGTGTGGTAAATGGATTTAATTAATTTAACTATAAATTAATGGACAATGTAGGTGTGAATGAAGTGGGTTATAAATTAATGTGGGAAATGTTATGTGTCTTGTGTGGTGGTGGTGTGGTGTGTTGCATATAGTGGTGAAGGTGGTTGTGATGGTTTATGTGTTGTATGTTAGCAGTGAAGTGTGTGATTATATAGTTAATGTGAACCCATAGGTTGGGTTTTTTGTGCTATCTATATATCATGTATTTTATGTTATTTCTACAAATTCCCAACCAGAGTTGGATAAACATACCAACGATCAGAGGTTTTGATTTATGTGTATTTTTTCTAATATCTAGGATGGTGGTTATACGGTTGGATAGCTACCATGTCTTCCCTACTCTTCTTTCATAAGTGATTGACCATGTGTTTTTAGGCAATATGCGATGTGATTTTCCATGTTTCTTCAGGTGAGAATTATTATTCTTTCCCTAGTGTTTTCAGATGAGGTGTGATGTGATAAGGCTATAATAAGATGTGGCATGTGTTTGGGGTCATGTAGGGTAGGAGGATGGAACAAGGTTGATGTAATTCATGTTCATGATACCCTACTAATATGGTTATGGGAACAAATACATTTATTTCTTTTGATGACTACAATAGCTCAATTTTCAGAGTTGATTGTGAACCTGAATTTGTGGTTGAAAACATATAGAATCATTAATCCATGTTCTAAATTCTTTTGGTTTACCTATAGTTGGGTTGTTAAGGTTGGTAATATTCAAATTGATTTAGTATTGATCAGAAATATGTTTTAGTTGACTTGACCATTATGTGAATTTTCAATGTTTATTGGTTGCTGTTTTATTTGAATTTCATTTTATAATTTGGTATTTCACTGTATTCAAACCTAGTCAAACCATATATCTAACTTGGATAACATTACAACATGTATGATTTATTAAATTCATTCAAGCTATTCTAAAACTTTTGATATCTAAATTATCAATGAATCCCCATATTCCCTCATATATTTAGTTTTTTTTTACACATTAGTTTCCTTTTTATAATTAATTACATATTTGTTTTCAAAAGTAGGAAATGCAGCCAATTGAGGAGAGCTGAAGGAAAAAAATGATGGAGAACAATTGTCGGATGGCAGAGATGGGCGTTCCACCATTAGTGTCTACAGTGAGTACTTTATTTTAAATATATATATATTTAAAGAACATATAATGTCATGTGATTGATTTTTTTGTAACCATTTTTTTAGGATCCACCTATACGTCGACAGTTATTCGACGAGGAGCCTAGTACTGGTCATAGTACTCAGGCCGGTGGTACGAGGAGGGATCATACCAGAGGTGGAGGATAAGCTGTGCGTGCCCAACTAGACCTTTCCCCTCCCACTGACATTTCAACCTTCCCACATTCCGATCCTGGTGTGTCGTTAGGGACACATGGGATATTTAGGCCCCCCATGTTTTCGCTACCTTCTGCATCTTCTGCCCCATCATTTTCACATCCCATGATGATTCCCACTGCCTAGTCAGAATCTGGTCATACTGTTGTCCCATCTTCTTTTACCTCTACTTATATCTCTCTGAGCTTCTATATTCCATCTCCTTCGACTCCTGTTCCACCACATGGTGTTCCATCAGTTTCTATGGATCCAGAGGCACTCAACGATCAGACTGGCGCAGGTATATTTATAAAACCCTAAAAAATGTTTATAGTAATATTTATTTTCATTATAACATGTTTTGATAAAATATTTGTTTTTCTTTCATGACACATACATCTACTGACAAGAGGTGGGGGCGGGGGTGTACATGTATGGGTTCAGTGTGAAACCGCTGAACACAGGTTATGGTGGATTACAATGAAGAAAACCAAATGGTTGAGAAATCAGGGTAGCAATGTCAGAGTTTTTTGGCGACGCTTTCCAAATACTCCGACATCATTCTCGTCAGACCGCTGTCGTGGAGACATTTTCCAAATGAGGTCAAGGATACAGCTTAGGAAGAGATATGGGTATAAAATCTGTAGTATTTAATGCCATTAATTATTTTTGTATTTATATGAATTAATATTTTGATGTCAGCTTCGATTTAAGTTTCCCGATGGTGAGGTTGCTCTAGTAGAACGACTAAAGGATTTAAGTGAGCATTGGAGAGCCTACAAGCATTAATTGTATATGGGCTGGCATGCTAGAGTTGGCACTGAGTTAGAGGCGGTACCAGTCGTGGATGATTGTCCTATAAAGCAGTATCGTCAGATGATTACTCATTGGATGAGTACTCAGTTTAAGGTATGAATTACATTTGAGGTATTTAAATAATAACTTTCATGTTTTTAATTAATATTATCCTTTGGATTATAGAATTTTATTTAGGAATCATTTGGAAAAAATATAAAAAATATTGATGCAAAAAAATATCTCTACACACTAGGACGTACGACGATGCCAGAACATGAGAGGAATCAGGTGTGAAATTTTTTTATAAGTTTTCTTTATAACTTACAGTTTCTTTTGTTTTCACAATTATTTAATCGTTTGCTAAAGTTTTCATATAAAATTAGTTTTCAATGTCATTATAGAGGTAAATACAGAATATTGAAGGACGTGTGCCTCAGGAAAAACTGTTTTGCTCGAGTAGATGGAAAAAGGATGGAAGTGCCGTCAATGAAGCGACTCAGAAGCAGATTGTAAGTTTTAATCTATTGATAGTATATTTTAATATCTATTTTGTAACTTAATTATATATTTATATTTGTAACAGGTTTCTTTAGAGGCCCTCGATGCCCATGAAACGGACAATTTTGGGCCAACAGATCACTTACATCAGGTGTTGGGAGAGGAGTATCTTGGAAGAGTACGTTGCCGACCTAGGATAGCCCCCGACGAGTTATTGGACCTCCTCAAGTATGAGATGTAGTGACACTGAGCTGCAGCAAATTAGGGCATAGGCAGAACATGCTGTGAAAAGGTCTAAAGAGACGGCAAAATAGTATGCTAGGGAAAACAATGCGTTTATGAAATTTATTGAAGTTCTACTTCCAACACTTCCTGTAGAGGCCATCCCAGCTTTTGATGAGTATATTTCGTCAAGAAGTTCTATATATGGTGAACCAGGTGGCAGTTCTAGTGGTGGTCAGGACGATGTCCAACATGATGATGATGATGGTGTGGAGTCGGATTCGGAAGAGGAGGGAGAGGTGGAGGGCGAGGTTGGTGGAGAGGGCGAGGAGGAGGGCGCTGAGGAGGGGAAAGACGATGATGGGGACAAGGAAGAGGGTGTTGATGATGGTGATGATGGTGATGATGATGTGGTATAAATTGATCCATTACATTTTTGACTAATATTACTGAGATTTGATTTTTAATCTATTCTAGTGGTTCGTTTTACCTAGACTCGTAGTATAGTATTAGAGTTGAGATATTTTTATATATTATCTGTTTTTATGGATGTTGTTGTCTTTTAGTGGTTGTGTGTTTGGGAACCCCCCTCCTTCCTGGAACCGGAACAACCCCCCACCATCGTTCTTGTACCCCAGACACCCCCCAGATAGCCCCAGGACAGCCCCCGAACAGCCCCCCGGACAGTCCCACCACCCTCTTCCTTGGACCCCGAACAACCCCCAGAACAACCCTCGGACAGCCCCCGGACAGCCCCCCGAACAACCCCCAGACACCACCCTCCTCCAACCCTCCTCCCTTGACCCCTGACAGCCCCCCGGACACCCCCCCCCCCCCCACATAGCCCCCCGGACAGCCCCCCACCCTATTCCTTGGACCCCAGACAACCCCCCCGAACACCCCCCCCCCCCCCCCCGAACAGCCCCCAAACAGCCCTCCCACCCTCCTCCCTGGACCCCGAATATCCCCCATGAAAGCCCCCCAGACATCCCCCCAGAGAGCCCCACCACCCTCCTCCTTGGACCCCAGACAACCCCCCCCCCCCCCCACAAACACCCCCCGGACAGCCCCCACCCTCTTCCTTGGTCCCCGGACAGCCCCCCGGACACCCACCAGACAGCCCCCCAGACTGCCCCACCGGACAGCCCCCACCACCCTCCTTGATTTCATTTACTACTAGAAAATCTATAATATATATTTTATTTATTTTCATCATGACAATCAATGTAAATCACATTTACACATCTAATCAATATCATAGATTCTTGGTATGTTATAAAAGAGATGTATTCATTGGGCATGACCTTTTTAGCTCTGAAATGTTTCATAGCATGATAAATTAAAATCTAATCCATACTAAGAATTATATAAAAATATTTTATATGAATGTCCAAAATATTTTAAGTAAATACCATTCCCCTAATAGACACATGAGGATTCTCATAAAATGGACAACATTTTAAGTACATATGGAAAATTGACCAAAAACATTCGGTTTTAGTTGAAACATTAGGAGAAAAATCCATGGGTCATAAGTGACATGTAAGAATCAACCCTGCCTCAATCTGAGATGCGGTGTGGCCAACACCACTCAAAGTGTTTGTCTTTTGTTTCAAAATGATGTCATTTGAATGGAAAAACATCAACTCGCATACGGAAAACCAACCAAATGCTTTTCGATACTTTAGAACAACGATCCATGGGTCATATGTGACGTGTACGAGTCAACCCCGCCTCAATACGAGGCACGGTGTGGCCGCCACCATTCATAGTGTCTCTCTTTTGTTTAAAATGGACATTATTATAAGTGAAAAGAACAACTGACATACGCAAAACCGACCAAACGTATTTGAAATGTGTTTATGATTTAATAAAACGATCCATGGGTCATATGTGACGTGTACGAGTCAACCTAGCCTTAATCTGAGGCATTGTGTGGCCAGAATCACTCTAAGTGGCTCTCTTTTGTTTAAAATGGACAACATTTTAAGTACATATGCAAAACTGACCAAATGCATTCGGTTTCTGTTGAAACTTTCGGAGAACGATTCATGGGTCATATGTGACGTGTATGAATCAACCCCGCCTAAATCTGAGATGTGGTGTGGCTGGAACCACTCAAAGTATCTGTCTTTTGTTTCAAAAGGACATCATTTTAATTGAAAAAAATCAACTGGCATAAGGAAACCCGACCAAACGCATTCGGATTGTGTCGATACTTTAGCAAAACGATCCATGGGTCATATGTGACGTGTACAAGTCAACACCGCCTCAATCCAAGGCACGGTGTGGCCGACACCATTAAAAATGTCTCTCTCCTTTTTAAAAATGGACAAGATTATAAGTTAAAAGAACAACTGACATACGCAAAACCGACCAAACGTATTTGAAATGAGTTTATGATTTAGGACAACGATCCTTGGGTCATATGTGATGTGTACGAGTCAACCTTGACTTATTATGAGGTACGGTGTGGTCGGAATCACTCAATGTGGCTCTCTTGTGTTTAAAATGGACAACATTTTAAGTACATACGGAAAACTGACCAAACGCATTCGGTTTCAGTTGAATCTTTAGGAGAACGATCCATGGGTAATATGTGACATGTACGCATCAACCCCACCTCAATCTGATATGTGGTGTGGCCGACACCAATCAATGTGTCTGTCTTTTCATTCAAAAGGACATCATTTTAATTGAAAAACATGAAATGGCATACAAAAAACCGAGAAAATGCATTCGGGTTGTGTCGATACTTTAACAAAATGATCGATGGGTCATTTGTGACGTCTAAGAGTCAACCCCGCCTCAATCTGAGGCACGGTGTGGCCGGCACCACTCTAACTATGTCTCTTTTGTTTAAAATGGATAGGATTCTAAGTGAAAAGAACATCTGGCATACGGAAAACTGACCGAACACATTCAAAATGTGATGATAATTTATCACAATGATCCATGGGTCATATGTGACTTGTACAAGGCAACCCGGGCTCAATATGAGTCACAGTGTGGTCGGGATCAGTCTAAGTGTCACTCTTTTTTTAAAATTGACACTATTTTAAGTACATACGAAAAACCAACCAAATGCATTCTGTTTCCATTGAAACATTAGGAGAAAGATCCATGGGTCATATGTGACATGTAAAAATCAACCTTGCCTCAATCTGAGACTCGGTGTGGCTGGAACCACTCAAAGTGTTTGTCTTTTGTTTCAAAAGGACGTCATTTTAAGTGAAAACATCAAATGGCATACGAAAAATTGACCAAATGCATTCAGATTGTGTAGATACTTTAGAACAACGTACCATGGGTCAGATGTGACGTGTATGAGTCAACCTTGCCTCAATTCGAGCCGTGGTGTGGCTGACACCATTCACAATGTGTCTCTTTTGTTTAAAATGGGCAGGATTATAAGTGAAAAGAACAACTGACATACGCAAAAATAACCAAATACATTAGAAATGTGTTGATGATTTAATAAAATGGTCCATGTGTCATATGTGACGTGTATGAGTCAACCCCACCTTAATATGAGGCACGTTGTGGCCGGAATCCCTCTAAGTGGCTCTCTTTTGTTTAAAATGGAAGCATTTTAAGTACATACGGAAAACTGACCAAATGCATTCAGTTTCCATTTAAACTTTAGGATAAAGATTCATGGGTCATATGTGATGTGCATGAATCAATCTCGCCTCAATCTAAGATGCAGTATGGCCGGCACCACTCAATGTGTCTATCTTTTGTTTCAAAAGGACGTCATTTTAATTGAAAAACATCAACTAACATACGAAAAACTGACCAAATGCATTAGGATTGTCTCGATACATTAGTAAAACGATCCATGGTTCATATGTGACATGTAAGAGTCAACCAGTCCTCAATCTGAGGTGCGGTGTGGCCGACACCATTCACAGTATCTCTCTTTTGTTTAAAATGGACAGGATTATAAGTGAAAACAACAACTAACATATGCAAAACTGACCAAACGCATTTGATATGTGTTTATGCTTTAGGAAAATGATCCATGGGTCATATGTGACGTGTATGTGTCAACCCCACCTTAATATGAGGCATGGTGTTATCGGAATCACTCTAAGTGGCTCTCGTATGTTTAAAATGGACAACATTTTAAGTACATACGAAAACCAACCAAACGCTTTCGGTTTCCATTGAAACATTCGGAGAATGATCCATGGTTCATATATGACGTGTACGAATCAACCCCGCCTAGAAATGAGATTCGGTGTGGCTGAATCCACACAAAGTGTCTGTCTTTTGTTTCAAAGGGACATCATTTTAATTGAAACATCAACTGGCATACGGAAAACCGACCAAACGCATTCAGATTTTGTCGATACTTTAGCCCAATGATCCATGTGTCATATGTGACGTGTATGAGTCAACCTTGCCTCAATCTGAGGTACGGTGTGGCTGACACCACTCTAACTGTGTCTCTTTTGTTTAAAATGGAAAGGATTATAAGTGAAAAGAACAACAGGCATACGCAAAACTGACCAAATGCATTCGGAATGTGTTGATAAATTATCACAACATTCCATGGGTCATATGTGACGTGTACGAGCCAACCCGGGCTCAATCCGAGTCATGGTGTGGCCGACACCACTCAAAGTGTCTGTCTTTTGTTTCAAAAGGACATCATTTTAATTGAAAAACATCAACTGGCATAAAAAAACCGACCAAACTCATTTGGATTGTGTCGATAATTTATAACAACGATCCATGTGTCATATGTGACGTGTACGAGTCAACCCCGCCTCAATCTAAGGTGGGGTGTGGCCGACACCACTCTAACTGTGTCACTTTTTTTTAAATGGATAGGATTATAAGTGAAAAGAACAAATGGCTTACAGAAAACCTACCAAACACATTCGTAATGTGTTGATAATTTATCACAACGATCCATGGGTCATATGTGACATGTATGATCCATCCTAGGCTCAATCTAAGTCGTGGTGTGGCCGGGATCAGTCTAAGTGTCTCTAGTTTGTTTAAAATGGACACCATTTTAAGTACATATGGAAAACCGACCAAACGCATTCGGTTTCCAATGAAACAATAGAAGAACGATCCATGGGTCATATGTGACGTGAATGAATCAACCCCGCATCAATCTGAGACGCAGTGTGGCCAATACCACTCAATGTTTTTGTCTTTTCTTTCAAAAGGACGTTATTTTAATTGAAAAACATCAATTGTCATACAGAAAACTGAGAAAATGCTTTCATAATATATTGATACTTTAGGAAAACGATTGATGGGTCATTTTTGACGTGTATGATTTAACCTCGCCTCAATCTGAGGCACGGTGTGGCAGTATCACTCCTTGTGTATATATTTTGTTTATAATGGATAGAATTATAAGTGAAAAGAACAACTGACATACGGAAAACTGACCAAACGCATTCTAAATGTGTTGATGCTTTAGGAAAACGATATATGGGTCATATGTGACGTGTATGAGTCAAACCCGCCTTAATCTGAGGAACGGTGTGGCCGGAATCACTCTAAGTGGCTCTCTTTTGTTTTAAATGGACATCATTTTAAGTACATATGGAAAACCAACCAGACGAATTCTGATGGTGTTGATACTTTAGAACAATGATCCATGGGCCATATTTGACGTGTACAAGTCAACCCCGCCTAAATTCAAGGCGTGTTGTGGCCGAAACCATTCCGAGTGTCTCTATTTTGTTTAAAATGGACTGGATTATAAGTTAAAAGATCAACTGGCATATGAAAAACTGACCAAACGCATTCGAAATGTGTTGATGCTTTAGTAAAACGATCCATGGGTAATATGTGACGTTTACGAGTCAACCTCGCCTCAATTCAAGACGTGGTGGGGCCGAAACCATTCACAATGCCTCTATTTTTTTTAAAATGGACAGGATTATAAGTAAAAAGAACAACTGACATACGAAAAAAACTGACCAAACGCATTCTGATTCTATTGATGCTTTAGGTCAACGATCCATGGGTCATATTTGATGTGTAAGAGTAAACTCGGGTTCAATTCGAGGCATGGTGTTGTCGGGATCACTCTAAGTGGATCCCTTTTGTTTAAAATGGACAACATTTTAAGTACATACGGAAAACCGACCAAACGCATTCGGTTTTCGTTGAAACTTTAGGAGAACGATACATGGGTCATATGTGATGTGTACGAATTAACCCCGCCTCAATCTGAGATGCGGTTTGGCCGACCCCACTCAAAGTGTCTGTCTTTTGTTTCAAAAGGACGTCATTTTAAGTGAAAAACATCAACTGGCATACGGAAAACTGACCAAACGCATTCGGATTGTGTCGATACTTTATCACAACGTTCCATGGGTCATATGTGATGTGTACGAGTCAACCCCACCTCAATCTGAGGCACGATGTGGACGACACCACTCTAACTGTGTCTCTTTTGTTTAAAATGGACATGATTATAAGTGAAAAGAACAACTGGCATAAGGAAAACCTACCAAACGCATTCGGAATCTGTTGATAATTTGTCACAACGATTCATGGGTGATATGTGACTTGTAAGAGCCAACCCGGGCTCAACCCGAGTCGCTGTGTGCCTGGGATCAGTCTATGTGTCTCTGTAACACCCCAGGTAAATAAAGAATATGACATTTTCATATTTATCCATATTTTTGAATAAAATATTAATATGACTTTAAATGGGACGCTATTCTCGATGGCGTACCCAACACACAACAACGAGTTTCTTGGGAATCTTACGTTGCACTCTAATAATAAAATAATATTATTTTAAATGGTAGTTAACATGTAGCTGTTGTATTGGCGGGAATGGATAGAAATAACTAAAATATGATTATATATGTTTTTAAATGTTTTTACATTTATCCAATAAAAGATAAAGGCATAAAATACGGAAAGAATTCAATTTTAGGTGTATATGCCCTAGTTTTCACTAAAGGTTCACTTATCACCTTTTGATGGAAAACCGTCATTAAATATAGTTTTGTTCACTCTTATACATCCTTTTGGACCAAATAAAACTCTTCTTAAGAATTGGGACATCAAAATTTACTTTGTGTAAATTTTTGGTATCTTTCTGATAAAGTTCATTTTTTAATGAATAGTGTAAAATGTTGTATTTTAATTCAAAACCTCTTTTTAATCTAATTTATTTATATGATTACATTATCTTTTGAATTGGTTTTAAAGTGAAATTAGAATATATTTTTACCATTAAATCCAATAGTGGTCGTTGGAATTAATTTCACTTTGAAATCAGACTTAAACTAGTGTCAATCTTTTGATACTTATTGTTTCATAAAAACATGCTATTTGCTCTGAATGCGGAAATTAATTATTAAATTAATTAATGTGACTTATATGTTTTGAATTTTTTAAAATATACTTCATTTTTTAATTCGGAATATCAAATATATCTTAGTGTGAATTTTTGGGATTTTTTTGAAAAACATCAATTTTTGATGAATAGTGAAACCACTAAGTGGTACTTATAAAAACTGATTTTTCCGTTTAAATGAAATTTTTCCGTCTTTGTGTTTTGAATTTAAAAAATATGACATACATGGTTGTCATTAATAAGTAAGGTGTGGTTCAATGGGATAAAAATAATTTTTTGGTGAATAGTAACTTATTATGTTTTTAATTGCGATTAGAGGTAATTAGTGTAGTTTAAGGTAAAAATAATGTTTTAATAATATGAAATGAACTTGAAACATGTCATACCCTCATTGGATGTGTCATGGAAGACCAAGAAAACCCATGGGTCGACTTGGGGACCCCATGAAGCCACTTTGGTTGGAAAATGACATTAATATCTTTTTATTTAATGTTAAAGTAAAAATGAGACAAACATGAAATGTTTTACTAAAAACATTTTTTACATGGGGTTATACAAATCAGATATTTTACTATAAATATTCATTAGAAATATAAATAGATTTCCTACATCATAGAATATTTTTTATAATTTTTTGACATTAAATAAATTAAATTATTTATGACATCATGATGATGCAGCGATGACCTCATTATTTAACGATTTAAATAAAATGGAATGATAATGTAATATATAAGACCTAAAAATGTCCAAAACCTATTGGATGGGTGGATTTATAACCCTTATCACCTTATCCTCGAAACACATTAATGTGGGACCTCTTATATCCGAATACCATTTTAAAATAAAGTGACTTTTCTTTACCTTCTAATAGTGCCCCTCCTCTCCTCTTATAAAAGGCCCCCACCTCTACCTCCTTACCCACACTTCCAAAGCCTTTGGCTCGGCCAACCCCTGCCCATTTTGTCTCTCCACATCCCTCTATAACTCCTTGAAGCCTCACTTTGGGCGAAATCCTTTCCAAGGAAGCCTTTGATCTCAAATCAAAGGAAGTTACACGATTTTAAGGTAATGTCTTCACTTGAGTCCTTTTGTTTTATTTTGCTTCTCCAACCCCCTAAAATCTTTTTATTCATTTCTTTTGTAACAACTCCATTATAATAAATATACTAGTATTTTGTTATAAGAAAGATTCGAGCTACACTTTCACACACCTACATCTAATGGTTAAAGAACATACTGTTTCCGTGGATGGCGAATTTCGGCCTCCCGAAACGATGATTGTTCAACATTCTTTTAACACCTTTAAAGGTGGCCATTAAGATGACACTATATTTATATATGATAAATAATATGTTTATTTTTTCCTTAAGCTTCTGTATTTTTCATTTTGGGCATACCTTTATGGATTCCATTATGTGTAAATGCGATATCTTAATTTAAGGAAGTGCGGACTACCGCCCCCTCAAAGTGATGTGATTCGTTAATGCCATATGTGGGATGTATAAAGGATGGATTTAAAGTTATTATATATGATGTTATAATTGAATTATAATATACCTATATATCATTATTATTCCATTCCATAAAAATATGAAATAGAAATGAATGTAGCGTTCATGCGTATGTACGGCTTACCGTCTCCATGAACTGTGCATTTCATTTCTTACCTCTAAATGATTATGTAATATTATAAATACATGTATATTCTGAATATATATGATATATATGATATCAAAATCACGAATATAATTCTGGATATAATGAACATTTGACCACGAACAACATGTAATTGTTAGAAGTCCACTTTCGACTTAAGAACCAAATATCGACAAAACAAACATTATTAACTTAAATGATTACATAATGTTTATAACATGGAAATAAGTGATCTAAAAGGAATAATGAACTAGAAAAATGTTCTTAATAAATTGGAAATTAACCGAAGTTTATTATTCAGGATGTTAAAGAACGATCAAGTCATGTCAGACCCGAGGTAAGGGATCCTACTCCTCTCTTTCTTTTTAAGTACACTCTTTTATGTCAATCCTTTTAAGCTCATATTTATTGTGATTGGGATGTTCTTTTATATTACTATTACTTTAATTTTTATGTACATATGATGAGAGACCCTATTTTCTCTCATAAATCCATTTTGGAAGTTTTAAGTGGCGTCGTTAGGCTGCTGAGTTTTCATAAGAGATTTTTCATCTCACGTTTATTCCCGTGAGATTTATGCTACATTTGCCACAATTTCCTTTGAGTGGTTTATGTAATGCCCATTATTACACTCTTTTTGTAATATAATTCCATTTATGGGTATTTAAATATTCATTGTATGACACTTCTTCAATGGGGTGTACTTTTCGAAAGTTACCCAAGTCGGTAAGGGAACCTTTCACCCTCCTCTTTTTAAAAGACTTAGTTTGTTATGTCTTTTAATTCACATACTATTATGTTGGGATATGTTCTTCTATATCCTGATTGATGTAAATTTTATTTCCAAGTGATGAGATTCCCTTTTTATCTCTCATCAACTCATTTTCTGAATTTTTGAAGTGACGTCGTTAGGCTGTCGAATTTTATCAAGGGAACTTTTTAACCCAATTTCGATTTATTTGGGTTCAACATGTAGTTATTGAATATTTCATCATTTGAATATGTGTGAATGAACTTTTATTGTTTTACACTTAATATCCAATTATATTGGGTGTATTTATATTTTTCACACATAATTTTGAGATTGATTTATCCTTAATTTAAGGATACCTTCTTTATAAGAAATTTCATCACATTTTACATCTCTATTGAGACTTCATTGTTGTTATGCACCAATTCACTCTTATATGGTGTATATACTGTCCTTTGGAATATTATATCATGAATCAATTTATTATCATGATGTTATAAAGTTGTGATTAAATGTTATTCCTCAATTCTTGTATTCAAGTGTCTCTAATTTTGGTAAAAATCGTTTATCCAAAATATCGCTTTAAATGTTTTAATGTTTTGTTCTTATTAATATCCATGTTTTCAAAATGGTTTTAAGGATTTATTTATATGGATATTAATGGTTTAAAATGTTAAAATCTTCAAGGTGGTATGGGACATCGTCTCAATCTCCTTTCATTGAGGCATATTTTGTTTTATACACAACCTTCTTTTATATTATGTATAAACCCCTTTGACTTTTACGTTTATTCAAAATGAATCTTTTTTATATGAAGCGTTTACTAAACGACAAAAGGGAATGTTTTTGTCGTACGTATGCGGCAACAACGACTTCTCTACCTCCGTAACAATTATTTGAGTTTTTTCTTCCTCTACAAGCCATACTTTTTTTAAAAGAAAAATAAATACCATGTTTTACTTTTCTTTTATTTTGGTATTGAAAATGGTTTTCATAATGTTTTTATATCAATGTGTTGTATTGATATCTTGTGATTGAAAGGTGGAAATGGTATGTTTACTTTATTCATGTTTTATGTGATACGATTTTGTTGAGGTTCTTGGGAATTATTATGAAGATGGGTGGTTCTGTGATAAACTAAGGGCAGGTGAGCCCGATATAGCTCTCCAATGCATTGGGTAACGCAAAGGAGTGAAACATTAAGGTTTCTCCGAAGAGATTTAGGGAATATACTATGATGGGTATTCCAAACGTAACCAAGAGGGTTACTCCCTACGTAAGAATGTTATGAATGCCTCATGTTACCTTTATGTCTTATGATTTCTATGATTTATTCATGATTTGATGAGTTATGTTAAAGTGCCTATGTTTTATGGGTAAAGTATGATTTCATTCTTATGTATATATGAACTCATGTTTCCTTTCCATATTTTTATAACCCTTACTGAGCTTTTTATGCTCATCCCAAGTTTTTGAAATGTTTTTCACAGGTCAAGGGAAAGGTACTTGATGTGATGATAGTGTCAAGGATGTGTCAAGAAAGAATCCATGTTTCATTTTAATTATGTTTCCGTTGATGGGAAGAATGAATACTGTCTTTTATGTAACCACTTTGTTTAAATGTGGAATATAATGAAAGATTCATGATCTAATTCTCTAAAACTCTAAACCCGAAAAGATCCTCAATGTTTAATCTTGTAATAACTCATGATTAAGTAAGGTTTAAGGCTGGGGCCTTATAGTCTCTCTTTTGTTTAAAATGGAAAACATTTTAGGTGCATACGGAAAACCAACCAAACGCATTCGGTTTCCATTGAAACAATAGGAGAACGATCCATGGGTCATATGTGACGTGTACAAATCAACCCCGCCTCAATCTGAGATGCGGTGTGGTCGACACCACTCAAAGTGTCTGTCTTTTGATTCAAAAATACATCATTTAAAGTTAACAACATCAACTGACATACCAAAATGCGAGAAAACGCTTTCCAAAGATGTTGATACTTTAGGAAAACTATTGATGGGTAATTTGTGATGTGTACGAGTAAACCTCACCTAAATCTGAGGCATGGTGTGGCCGGTATCACTCTAGGTGTATGTATTTTGATTAAAATAGACATCATTTCAGGTAAAATATAAGGTATACAAAAAACTGATCAAATTATGAATTGAATTCCAGATTCCACATATAATTGTCTTATATATTTTAAATTGATTTCTAAATGAATTATGTATGTTTATAATTACGTTATGAATTCTAATTTAATTATGGATGTGTATAGTTCTAGGATGCATTATATTTTAAATATGTATGAATTTGTTCTCTATATGTGTGTGTTAGTTGGTTATTGAAGGTACACTAATTCTATTTGTATTTGTTAGTTTATTGCAGGTACACTAATTAGATTGAAAATGGGAGGGAATGCATAAAATGAGGGCTCCTGTCAAATTTCAGAGCTGCTCTGAAAATTGCAGGTTGCTGTGCAATTTTCACAACATAGGCTATGCCAATGGTTTCAAACTGTTGGCATAGCATCTCAGGTGTTTTTTTATGAACGGTTCAATGAATCGTTGGTAAAAATCATTTCCCAATGGTTTAGAAACCATTGGGAAAGAGGAGAACCCTTGGGATTTCCCAATGGTTCAGGCCAAACTGTTGGGAAAAAATATCTCAATGGTTTGGCACAACCGTTGGAATAGGTTAGATTTACCCATCCTATACCAATGGTTAATAGTAAACCGTTGGGAAAATCTTTCCAAACAGCTTACTTCCCTACGGTTTGTAGAACCGTTGCTATAACATATACCAACGGTTCTGCAGCCTTTCCCAACAGTTCAGAACCATTGCGAAAGACTGTATATCTAGTAGTTCCAAATATTTACATATAAATTGAATATAGAATGTAATTCACACAACACTGAGTCTTTGTGAAACAAAACTTTTTTATTATAATTATTTAAATAATATAGTTATAACATAGCCATTAAAAATATATTATTTGCTTATGTAAATTTAAATTTGAAAAAATGGACATACATGGTTGCGATTAGTAAGATATTACAAATATGATAGGATCAACTTAATTTTTTGTTGAATAATAACTTAACCCATTGGAATAGTAATATACCTTTATGAATTGTATTATGACCCTTATGAATAGTAAATTGGAAAAATTAATAGTAAACTCACTAATTAATGTATAAATAAAATTAATCCATCTTATAAATGAATGTATGTTATAATTAGTTCTTAGTAAATGTAAGTGAAAATTTTTAAAACTATTAATAATTATGTGTTGGTATGTTTAAGGGTAATAAATACTGAATTATAATATTATATTTAAGAAATTGATTAAAAAGAAAATTAATTTCCATAATATGTATTCAAAAATAAATATTTTTTGTATAATGATTTTATGAGACCTTAGTTAATTTTTCAAAGTATTAAAAATCAATTGTAATTTTAGAAACTATATTTTTTTGAGTAAATGTTGATATTAATTAAAAATTATCTTTCTAATTTTTAGATAATTATTTCCATTAAATGGAGTTAATTTTTAAATTATATAGATATAAAAATGGTTCGGTTTAATTATAGGTAATTTTCTAAAATACATGATTTTTAGGGGAATAAAAAAATAAAATAATTTATGATAAATGCTAAATTCATGATTTATAGAGTCATTGATGCTATTTGGATTAGGTAAGAACAATTTTTACGGACTCACATGAACTCATTACTGTATTTATTCACAATAATCAACACTAATGCTTTCCCTGAGACAAATTATAAAATAATGAATTAAATAATGAGAAATCACCCTCTCTTCCACTATAATACCACCACTCACCCCCACTTCTCCTCACTCCACTAATCCTTTAATCTTGTTAAATTTCTACCCAAATAATATTCCTTAGACTTTCCCCACTTCTGAGAGCTCTTTGTATTACAATAAGACCAAAACCCATTTCTCTAAGGAGGTTCTCAAAGAGGATACTTTAAGAGGTAAATCCTCTTCCTATTTCATTTTTTTCATTTCAATTTATTTTATTTTCTTATTTTATCCTCACCTACTCTATACAAATGATCCGGATAACTTCAGTATAATCTATATACTAAAATTATATCATGTTAATGGAATATAAATCATCAATATTCTTACTCTCTTTTATTTTAAAAACAAAATCTCCATCTGGTAGGTGTTGATTTACAACCATTGTGGACGACGAACATTCATTCTAAAATTTATACTTCAAGGATATTAATTAATAAATTTTATTTTTTGAAATAGATTATAAAATACGCGTTATATATTATCTAATGTTATATAAACATTATATATACATGATATTAAATAATAGAACAAAACTAGTTTATTGTGATCGAAAAACTACTAAAATAAAGCTAAACAATTTTCATTAACATGTCATCTAATGATTCATCTCCATAAAAGAAAACAAAATAATGTATAATAACAATTAAATTTACAGTTCTTCATTAATAATGTGTAAATTCTGTTCTGGAAAATTGAACCCATTCCACATGAACTTCAATAATCATATATAAGTATATTGACCATGAAAACTAAGGAAACGAACATTCCTCATAAATAAAAATGTATCTTATAACTCAACAAAATGACATAAAATAACATAATAAAATTATAATAAATAAAATTAATGTAGATAAGGTTCTTAACTAATTAATTAGTTTATTAAATTTGATTATATTGGATGTTAAGGTCATGCGCATAACAAATCTGAACATAAGGTAAGGGTTTTTCATCTCACTTTTAATATTGTGAGATTTCCATTATTCTCCACTATTTATTGTGTATGGTTTAAGTATACTTATCATTGATATAAAAAATCATGAATGTATTTATTTCCATGGTATTCAATGTATCATTTTATGATAATTAATTTTGGGGCATATGATTTGATTGAATATAAACTAGTAAGGGATTATACATGAACCCCCCGTTTTTCCTTCGGGTTACCCTTTCTATACATTTAATCAAATGAAAGGCCTCCTTATTTTTTTATATTTCTTAAAAATTATATTTATATGTTCCAAAATCACATATCTAGATCATATAATCTTATTTTTATGGGGATACACTTGTTTTAAAATGGATTACGTCTCAATTATTCCTGAAAAAACCCTATTATAGGGAACATCACAAATTTTTACCCATTTTCTAGTACACTATATAAAAATGTTTAAGAAATAATTAATTTTTTAAAGTCAATATTTTATCATAAAAAATTTCTTGGTAAATTTTAGGTTTTATGAAAAAAAATTCATTTCTTCTATAAAATCTATTTAATATTTTTCTTAAACAACACTAAAATGTTTTATTTCTGAAGATTCATAAAAAACATTTTACATGATTTTAATTAAATGGGAAATCATTTATTACAAAAATATAATTTTAATTTTCTTCCCTATTCTTTTATGGGATTTAAAATTTTACAATCTTATTTTATGAAAAATAAAAATGATTTTCCAAAATAACTTTACTTTCAAAAGTAAAAAGGATTTTTCCTCTATCACTATTACTTCTATGAGAAATATGACTTGTTCACAACTTATTAATTTTTTTTGTAATGTATGTACTATAATGTTGATATATAATATCAATAGTATCCTTATTCTTATTCTATTCTGAAGAATAACGATTTGAATGTTTTAATGTTTTATATGACACTTTGGAATGTTAAAATATTATTTCCTCCTGATTTTTTAATGGTATCATTTAAAAGTATCTTCATCAATGTCAACATAGTATGATATATATTTTTGTTTATTTTTGTTTATATCTTATAATACCATCTAAAATATTTTTTAAATGGTTGATGATCAGTTTGACTGTGGATGTTCTAATTTGATACCATTCATGGGTTCTAGTTAAAGTATTCACATTTTATGCTAGTTTTTCAATATATATTGTTATGTTGTTTATGTATGCCCCTTTTCATAATAGGAATGTATTTATCATATTATGTCAAGGGATGTGCCTTCTATAGCCCCTCGATGCATCATTATATCTAATAAGACAAACTATTTGGTGTTTTATCAATTTATTTATGGTCATTGCCCGAGGCCTTGATGGTATGTATATGATGTCCCACATTATGAATTAACTCATTATGAAACAAGTAATTGACAACCCATGTGATTATTCCACTAGTATAATATCCATAGTTATGTACTGTTATCTAATTATTTAATTATTTTATATTCCTACTATATTATACTCAAGTTTATTTTTAAAGGCATGTGGTTTAAGTTATTTACCATGAATAATGTTTATGTTTATGGTAACCTATATTGTAGTACTAACCCATACTGAGAATCTGAGCTCAATCATTTATTTTGTTTACTTTCCACAGGTTATGAAGAAGAAAATATTGAAAAATATTTAATGGATGTAGTTTATTTTATATTATATTGTATAGTGTTTTAGTTTCCTTTCCCAATGTATTATGGGTATCGTGAATATAATCTATTCCTCCAAAATTACTAAACAGATCAGTACGTTAAGATCTGATTCATTGTAATCATGACAATGTAATAAAATAATGAACCAGCTCTAGGATTCTGGATTCGGGGTATTACATCGATGAAGTTTGTAGAAAATAATTTGTGAAATTAATTTATGGGATTTAAACTGGGGAATTTAAATTGTTAAATTTAATTGTTAAATTTATTTTTCAAAATTATTTCAAAATTTTAATTCAAAAAATGGATTAAAAATATTTTTATAGAAACCAATTGTTTTTATCCTCTAAAAGAATGATTTGACTATTTTTTAAATTTTTCATATTGAAAAGGGATACTGGGATGAATTTTATTTTAATCATTTTTAAAATAAATTCACCATGATTATTTTAAATGAGCACATGAATACTTAGTTAGTTAGTTAGTTATTCAATAATTCACTCTATGATTTATAGAACCAAAAATACATAGCTATTTAGGTAACATCCCTAATGGGGTGGTGACAATCCTTCCGGGGTTAGTATCGAGGAGGACGTATGTATACACATATTTTCATAAAAACTATTTTAGTGTGAGGGAGTCTTATATCCTAGAACTATCATACATTTTGGAACATGAAAATGATTCTCATTGATTGAATTTGAAATTTATTCTATTTTTTAAAAAACTATTTTACAGGCCTTATGAATTTATATAATTTTTTATAAAAATTTCTTTTAATCCGTTTGTATAAATTATTTCGATACATTGAAAAGTAAATCATGATTTAATTAAATATGATTTTGAAATTTCATTGCAGTTTATTAAAAAATTGAAAATTTTATATAGTTTATTAATTGTGGCATCTTATTATCAAATCCTTAGGGAGACCCTATATTGATTTTACATAACAACTTATATGGGCCTTTAAGTGTCTGTATATTATCTTATTATAGGTTTGAGAAAAGTTAAGGCTACATTTTGAGGTGGTAGTACCTATTATTCCATAGGATTGAAAATTTTCGATGAATGGGACATGAGATGTTTTCTAGTTTTTAGAGTCCTTGTGGTTTCACTTTAGTATGTTATTTCTTGTATGACATCTAGTGCACTTATCCCTGTGGAATTTTCTTCTATGCATAATGACATTTTTATCATTTTTATATTGTAATAAGGGAAAATTCAGTCCCATTTTCATATTGTACGATGTTATGTGCTAGTAAATAACCCTTGGGGAATAGGCATTCCCTTCGGGCTTCGTCAAGACAGGCTCTGTTATTTGGTTAAAAGGGTAACCAAGATGGTTTGTGACAAAGTGGAATTAGAGGTGCAGGTTATTTTCATTTTTCCTTCATATTAGTATGAAGCTGTGTAATCTAGTCGGGACATAGGAGTTAGATTCAATTGAGTTCCTTTACATATCTAATCTCAATGAGCCTTAAGTTTTTGATACATAAAATTAATTCTAGTGTTTTCGCTTATTTTTATTTTGATATATTGAAATCAACATATTGGTTGTCTATCTATTGGGATTAATTCTTCATTGTGGCTCTATTTTAGTGTGAATTTGATGTCTTTAATGTTGTTTTCTGATGTTTTTAGTGCCATAACTCAGAGAAGATATGCGAATCAGATCCAATAGGGGGTAGTTTTAACGTCTTAACTGAGGTCACCACTAAGATGTTGATCGAAAAGGTGGGTCACATGAACTCAAGCATGCCTCCCCATATGCGAATTGTTGCTAACTAGTAGAAAAGTTCTATTTATGGTAAACTGAAGTGAATATCCCATATATACCAGAGTTTCTCCATATTCTATTATATAATAATTAACAAAAAATATGGAAGTATAAATAAAAGGAAGTAAGAAGTGGAAAAATAATATAATATCTGAATAAAAATAGAATGGACGACAAAATTTCTAAATAATGTTCCATGTAATGTGAGGTGTTAGTACAAGGTAAAAGAAGTAAAATATAAAAAAGAATAGAAGAACCCGATAGTCAAATATTTGATCATCCTGAGCAAGATCCCAATCGTGTTCTCTATATCTTCCATGTACACAACACTGCAAAAGTAATGAATTTGAAGAACTCTGAGTAGGATGATCTAATCGGGTGCCAAATGACACTTGATAAGGGTGTGATAAAATAATCTCAATAGGCCAACACCCATAGTGTCTATCTGAATTCATTATTTGATATATAATGTAAATTAGTGAGAATTTATAAGTAGTAAAATAAACAAACAATGAAAAATAAATAAAAAACAACCCGACCAGGTTCCAAAGGGACACCTGTTGGATATACTTACCTCAGAACCCTAGCAGGTATTTATGTTTGTGGGTAGATCCTATTTCCTAAGGATAAATCACCTAAACTAGTGGAAAATTCTCTTATTGGGGATGGATCACTCTGAAAATACCATAAACATACTTCCTCTACCCTCATGCTACGAAAAATATCTCCCTCCGGAATAAATATAAGTTGTCCCTTAGGTATCGTGTCATTTTGAATCTATCCCTAAAACATCCAACCTAAACATATAATCTACCCTTATGAATTTAGTACCAGTGGTCCTAGCCCTTTAATGGTATGAAAACGTGAACCAAGATTTTAGGCATCAACATAAGTGATGATTCCTCATACATTCTATATTAGTGTATACTATAACATCAAGAATAAAGTGAATATACCTTTAACTTAGGTGATATCGAAGACCATTCTCAAAGACCTCATGAATCCACATTAAACATGATTCGTATCTAGAGAAACTATACATTCCAATCAATATGAAACACTCGTGTATCAATCACATAAGTTTTACATAAGATCAAAAGATACAAAATCAAAATGACACTTCTAGTATAAAAAATACATGATTTATCGTCATATGAGACAACAATCAATTTATAAAAATTACCATTTGTCAAACCAATTCATTTCATTAATTCAGGTTCCTAATTTTTATCATAATTATATCAAACCTGTTTAATTAAATATTATATACTGATGAAGTTGATATATTAATTAACAATTTTAGCTATGGTGATTCTACCATAAGAAATAATATAATTTATTATTATACCAGTTATAAAGTATAATCCATCAACAAATTAAATTTTCCAATTTATTTTAGGGATTTAGAGTCAAATTGACCAAGTCCTAATAAAGTCCAATGGAAGTACACCTATTAGGTGGCTGCAGGAATCAGTTTCCATTCTGATGGACCTAAAATAATTTAATGGTGGTTTAAAAATAAAATATTGTCATTTAATAGGGTTTATCCAATTTATATGGTCATTCTTATGTCATGAATGTTTGATCACACATATCATAGTTACTAGAAATAATTGTGTTAGATAAAATGGGATTTAGTTTAGACCACCCGAAAAGATTATATTAAATTAATTTATGTAAATCATTCAATTAATTACAATATTGGAAACACATAATGAATTATAAATTTAATTTAAATTCATTTTATTTAATCCATCAAAACATGAAAATCCATTTAACAAGGATCAATGGGTCACTTTGGAGGTTCCACTATTAACTGGGAAATTACCTACACAGGTAATCCCATTAAAAAAATATATTAGATTAATCAAAAATGAAAATTTATTTATTAGGGTTAAAAACCCACATATAACATGTCATTGAAAATTATAAATTTTCTTACTTGGGTATTCACAATTATTAAATATGCAATTACATTTATAAAATAGGTCATGTAATTAAAAGGTGACATTCGAAAGTGGAAATAACTTTCACATTTATTTCCAATTGAAAATTGGGCCAACACTTTTAAGGTATCATGGTTCATTTTACATTTATTTTCAAAGGGGAACTCTAATGAAGATGATCTATAAGGGCTATGTGTAATACCCCATGATTTTGAGAATTATTATTTTTTGAATTAATTCAACCTTTAAATATTTTTCATTCACATGACATTAGAAATATATATATATATATATATTAAAACAATGTTCCAAATATTCCTTTCACATGCAATGCCAACTTGGCTTGCACTACATGCAATACCAACTTGGCTTGTACTACAAGCCACACCGAGTTGGTGTACGATGCACACAAAACTGAGTTTCTATGAAACATCTATTTTTATTGTATTAATTATATAAATAATATAATTATAACCTATCCATTATACTTTTTAATAACTAATTTTCAAATATTATTGTTTTATATAAATAATACATATTTATTATGAAAGATGATATTTTTGGAAAATTCCTTTTTTGTTTAAAATATTGTTTTCTTGATTAGATGGATTTTAATAATAAAATTAATTTTAGACACATTTAGAAATTTAATTGGATAAAATAATAATTATTTTTGAATTCCTAATGTCAAATTTACCATAGGGTGATTTTTTTTGGATTTTTCTGAGAAACATCATTTTTTGATGAATAGTGAGAAAATCATGCTTTTTAGTTAAAAACTATCTTTTTGTATAATTAATCATTAACCATAAATGATGTTATAAATATTTTTTAAAGTTACATTATATGAATATTAAATATATTAATACAATTTATTTCATTATAACAAATTTCACATTGAATCTAAATATAAAATCTTAACAAATGTTTGACTATTTTTATTCATTAAAACCCGGTTATTTCGTCATACCTATATGATTAGTACTAATCTTTATTTTTCAACTTACGTGTTTGGAATTTGAATAATATGACATAAACCATTTTGTTAATTATAATTTTTAGAGTCTAATAATACAGTGTTAATGTTTTATCCAAAATGATTAGTAAATGTGATTAAAATTAATCACAGCAGTTAAGGAAAAATTAAGCTTAATTTGGGAATAATCCTTATAATTAAGGGCCCAAATGACCTAGATAGTTTTTGAAAACCCATTGCATGTCTTTAGATCGGCCATAACACTTCAATTATTGAATTTGGTTGGTTAGTTAAAAAAGTTTTTTTCTAATAACAAGTGTACACCTAATTTTTTTTAAAAATTCCATGTGAGTCATTTTACCTCCATTTAAAATGCCACCACCTCTACCCATTACTCAAACCTCTCAAGAAGTTTATGTTATTTAATTATCTAACCAAGTATCATCCCAACAATCCCCCCTTTGACTTTGAAGCCTCCCTCAGGTAATAAACCCTCTAATGGAATTCTTTTGGCACAAACCAAAAGGAGTTACCCGATTAAGAGGACACTTTTAAGAGTAAAAAGAGAGTAAAGACACAAGGTAAGGGGAATTTCATCTCACTTGTTAATTTCTAGGTGATTCATGTTATTTTAACCACTATTTAATTTTATGTGGTGTATGTACTTACCATTATTGATTTCAATGTATCTTATAATTAAATTTAGGGATATTAAAATATCCATTCTATGAAACTTTTTCATGGGGTTTAAGTTTCAAATGTTACCAAATCAGTAAAAATGTTTTGTCTCAATTTTCCATCTTTGAGACTCACATTTTATTTTGCACATAAAAACTTTATCCGAGGTGTATATTTTTCCAATTTACATGATATATCATGAATCTAAATATTTTAATGATATTCTATGATTCAGGTAATTTAATTTCTTACATGTAGAGTATGAGCCCATTATACCATGTTATAATAGTTTGTTATGACAATATCACCTCTTTTTGAGAATCTTTATTTTTATGATTTTGTTTATGAAATATTATTATCCATATCCCATGACTATTATTGAGTTTTCTTATCTTATATTATTTCATGATATTCTAATATACTGGTACCATTTTTTACTCTTTGGTACATAAGTTAGTTAAGAGTGTTTTTTAAGAAAGCTGGACTTTATCCTCTCTTCGGTAAAAAATATATATTTTCTAAAACAAGATTCCAATAATATTATACCCATACAATATAATATCTAAAAGGAATTTTTACCCATTACTGTTTTACCAATATCTTAAGGTAATAATTTATTTTATTTCTGGACAAGGCACTTTCCTATCCATTTTAACATGCAAAAATAATGTTTTCTACCCCATACAACATGTACAGATTTACCGTACATCATTCTTTTAATGATTTCATTGAATTTGTAAAAGGATAATATTTAATAAATTTTTTAAAATAAATTTTCAATGAAAATGGTTTTCCTAATGATTAAAAGTCTTTATATGTTTTCAATGTATTTTCTATGAAAATTATTTTTAAATGGTTTTATGTATTAAAAATACGTTTTTGAAGATCACATGATATTTTACTCAATAAAAATCATTGAAATATATTTAAAAATAAATTTCCATCTAAGATGACATCTGCCAATTTTACTCATGAATTTATAGAGAATTTTCTAAAGGATCCATTCATATTATTTCTATGAATGTGTTGTGATTAATTTCATTGTCTTTATGAAACTCGTTTCCCTTTCACGGGTTACATGTCTATAAAACCCACTTATTTTCACGTGTTATGCTTTAAAGAAATGGTTATTAATCCTATATATTTTTATATGTTATTAGGTGATATCATGTTAATGATACCCATTTAATTTAATGGGTTATTATTTCATGTTTATAAAGCATATGTATTTTGATGGGTCATGATATGATGAATGTTTTATTATCTTGTTCACCATATATAAATTATTTTTTTATGATATGGGTGAGACCTATATCTCACTCCACTACATTATTTTGTGAAGGATGACTTGTGATTATAAATGTTATCAGTGAACCTGATTACATGTTCACAATATTATGCATGGACCTGATTGCATGTCCATAAGTTTATGTGTGAATCTGATTATATGTTCACAATGTTATGAGTGAACTATATTATATGTTCCCAATGTTATGAAAGGTCCTTATTGATTGTCCAAAAATTTATACAAGAACCTGATAACATGTTCACAATTATATGAGTGATCCTTATTACATGTTCATAATGTTATTCATGGACCTGGTTTCAGGTCAATAATTTTATGCATGAGGCTGATTACATGTTCATAATGTTATGTGTGAACCTAATTACATGATCACAATGTTATGAATGGAATTTATTTCACATACATAATGTTATATGTGAACCTAGTTACATGTTCAAAATATTCAGCATAGACCTGGTTTCATGTCCATAAAGTTATGATGGGGCTTGATTTCATGTCCTTAACTTATTGAGTGAAACTGTTCCTACTTATACATGTTTACAATGTTATAAACCAATGTTCTTGCCATAAATTCCTTGTTTTTTTCCTATGTTATGCAATCATGGTATATGAATTTATTTTATTTAGATTCATGTATTTGGAACCACAAATCCTTAACCCATAACTCATGTTTCTGACCGTTGCTATGAAGGGTGTGATCTCCAAATGTTACAATTTCTTTAACATACTACTATGTTCATTTTTTTATCACATGTATCCCTTTTTTACCCTTATAGAGCATCTGAGATAACCCCTTTCTTATGTTTTTATTTCTCAAGGTTATGAAGAATGATTTTAGGAGTAACTACTAAATGTAGAGATCTTTGTGGGATATGTTGATGATATTTCACCAGGATAGAAGATTTTGTTTCCATGTTTCCAAACACACTAAACTATTATGGTCATCTGGCATGTATTTTTGTAATGTACTAAATAATAATATAAAAAGCTATAATATCCATGTATGTTAATCTAGTGTCACTATAGTTGGAATCAAAGGAATGTTTTAGTCAACCTTTGGAATCTCTGATGAGAAAATCTTTGCGAGATCCCTATGTTTATTTCATAGGATATGTCTAGGGATGTATTTAAGGATAAGTATAAGGATGAGTTATCATTTAGGAAAATGACCTAGAATTTAGGTAAGGGATAGAGTGAGTGGTTTCCATGAAATACATCCCTATCTGAATACTACATGTGGATTTCCTCTGAAATAGATGTACCTAGGGGTAACAACTCCAAAAATATATTTCGGGCTTGAATCAGGGTAATCTGGTACACAACAACAAGACTTGCCACACACCAGGTTTGACACTCCCAGGGGATATGATTTGGGAATTCATAAACTATTCATTAACCATCATGAAGGATTTATATGTATGTCAGATATGAATAACCATTGATAAACCCAATGTGTCATAGATTATAGATGGTTTCATGGTTTATACATCCTATAAGTAATTATTTTAATGAAAATGTAGATTTCTTCTATAATAATTAATTCTTACACTATGCTTCTGGTTTTAGTCAATGGAGGGAACATAAAGGAACTCGATAAATGATGAATTTCATGGAAGATTTTATGATGATTAGTCAAGTGGGATGATCACTAGAGTGAAATATTTCTTGATCTTTCCTAGCCAGTTTTTACAAAACATGATAAATTACTTTTACCTTAACCAACTCTCGGATTCCCCAAGGATGTGATAGAAGGAGTTTGCTGAGAGTCTGGGTAATTAATACCATGGAGGAAAGAAGATTGAGTTTCCATTGTGTTTGTAATGTGGATAGAATCACCAATGTGATTGTCTTAGAGGAACAAGATGGTGTTTTGATTGTGGAAAATAAGGACACAATGTAAGTAAATGAAAAGTAAAAAAAAGGAAGAGTTCGGTTAACGAAATGGATGGAAATTTTGGCCTCCCTAAGCCATCATTGAAGGTTAAGTGTTTAATGTGTTGAATAAATGGTCATTATGAAACTCAATGTACCAAGAGGATTGTTATAGAAGATAATAAACCAGGTGGTACAAGTAATGGTTACATTGTGGATAATAACGAGGCTACAAATGAAATGTGAAAGGAAAGAGTAATTATTGTTAACAGATTAACGATGATGTAATTTAAGTATTTATGTATTTGGATTCTAGAATTATGAATGGTGAATTATGTAGGGATTGTTCAATTAATGTTTTTATAAGTATTTACAATAATATTTTGAATTCTCACAATATAATAGAAATGATATCTCAGGAAAGATAACATTTTTACTAAGGAAAGCTAACCCTTAACACATTCTTTATATTAAGTTAATGTTTTATGGATAAAGATACATGAGATTTGAATAAGTAAATCACACAATACTAATTACCTTGAAACTATGTAAAGACCAGTTTATAGGTGGTTTATGGTACCACTAATGATGTTTACAAATTTTTAGGATTTAAGGAGTTAATCTAATATACTTTTGAATGAGGAAACCTGAATTGTCTCCAAAATGATTTATGTTAAATCATGTTTTTACCATGTTTCTGAAGAATTTATGATGAGGGTATTCACATGTTTGGAATGTGACAACCAAGTGTTACTTTTTGTAACACATGGAAATCAATGTTAAGTTGATTTTTTGAATTCTTGTTTTTGATTTTCATATTTCTGAAGGGTTATATGGTTTACTATTTATGGAAATATTATGTATTATCTTAGCTCATGATTATTTATGAATGTTGGATATCTTGTTATAAAAATGTGATGATGGTGATAAATGATGAGAGATGGGATGGGATATCATGAAACTTGGGAGCTGTTAGTACTTTAGAAATGAAAAAGTAACCTTATTTTATATATATATAATGAGTCTATGTAGATAAAAAAACATTAAGAGGTGAAATTTTATAGAAATCATGGAACTATATCTTTTAATTAAAATTATTTAACTTTATGAAAAAGGAAATTGAAAAAAAAAATGTTGTCATATACCAACATTTTCGACAAATCAAAAGGTCCCTTTAGTCATTATATATTTATGTCTTTCTAGTTGTTAACATTCACATAAACTTCTTCTCTATCACTATCCATAATTACATGATGGTAATATGTTTCTTCCATATCCATGTTTTCACTATCCACCAAAGGTCTCCCATGTGGAAACATATTTATATGCTGCTTGGGGTAACCGTTATGGTTCCAAATTTTCCATTTTATGGGAAATGTTGGTCTCCATTTTTAATATGTGGTTTTCTATTAATGAAACTCTCAATTTTTAAATCATTGATAACCTACAAAAATTTCTAGGTTGAAATTCATTTTAAGTGGGGTAGAATGTAACACCCCTAGATTTTGAGAATTATATTTTTTTTTTAATTAATTTAAATTTTCAATATTTTTCAATTCACATGACATTGTAAATATACTATTATATATATATAAACTATATTTCAAATATTACTTTCCCAAGAAATATTAACTTCGATTGCGCTACATGCAATACCAACTTGGCTTGCGCTACAAGCAACACTTACTTGGCGTACGTTGCACACAACACTATGGTTATATGAAACATATTTTATTTATTTTAATTATTTAAATAAGATAATAATAACCTATAAATTAAAAATAGTAATAAATACTTTTCCAATATTGTTTTTTTATATAAGGAAAACATATTGATAATGAAAGATAATATTTTTCGTAAAGTCTTTTTATATAAAAAATATTGTTTTCATGAATGAATAAATTTTAATAATAAGTGAAATTTGATAAACAATTAGTAATTAAATTGGATAAAATAAATGTTATTATTGAATTCGTAATATTGGAATTATCCTAGGTTGAATTTTTGGGATTTTTCTACAAAATTTAATTTTTTGATGAATTGTGAAATATGCTGCATTTTTTTAAAAAACTACTTTTGTCTAATTAATTAATAATGATAAATAATATTATAAATATATATTAAGGTTAAATTAATGACTATTATATATATTAATAAAATTTAATTCATTAGAATAAATTTCACTATGAAAATGAATATAAAATCCTAACTAAATTTTGATCTTTTTCCTTCTTTAAAACCCCTTTATTTCGTCCTATATGTGGGATTAACACTAATCTTAATTTTTCCTCTTTTGTGATTGAAATTTAAATAATCTAAAATATACCATTTTATTTATTCTAATTATTAGATTATATTAACAGCATGTTATTGTATTTGACCAAAATGATTAGTAAAAGTGATTAAAATTAATCACAGTAGTTAAGGCCAAATTAAGCTTAATTAGGGACTAATCTATAAATTTATGGGGACAACTGACCTATACACTTATCCAAAACCCATTTAATATTCATATTTCGCCCATAATCCTTCCATTATTGAGTTTGGTTGTTTTTAAAACTTTTTTTAGGTAAGAATAGTTGCAAAAATAATTGTTTTATTAAAAATAAATGTGAGTCCTTTTCCCTCCCAATAAAAGAACACTACCTCTATGCATTCCTCACACCTGTATAAACTTTTATGTTCATCAATGAACTACCCAATTAGCATCCCAAAAATCCTCCCTTTGAATTAGAATCCTCCCTTTGGGAAGAAACCCTCTCATGGAAACCTTTTGCCACAAACCAAAATGAGTTACCCGATTAATAGGAAGCTTGTATACGTACAAAGAGTGATAAGACACAAGGTAAGGGAAATTTCATCTCACATTTAATTTCTATAAGATTCAAGTTATGTTCAGAACTCATTCCCATTGTGTGGTGTATGTACTTCTTATTATTGATTTCCATATAACTTATACTTAAATTTATGCGTATTCAAATATCGATTCTATGATCTTTCTTTCTTGGGGTTTATGTTTCAAAAGTTACCAAATCAGTAAGGCATTTTTGTCTTAATTTTCCTTCTTTGAGACTCACATTTTGTAGTGAATCTAAAGTATTTTTTCAAGGTGTATATATTTCTATTTTACATGATATATCATGAATCTAAATCTATTGATGATATTACATGGTTCATGTAATTTAATTTCTTTCATGTATAGTATGATCCCAAATCATCATGTTATTAGAGTTTATTAAGACAATATAATCTCATTTTGATTTTGTTTTAGTTTATGCTTCATCAGATGAAATATTAGGGTAAATATTTATACAATATTTATGAGTTTCCTTATCCTTTTTTATTTCCTGATATTCTCATGTATTGGTACCATTTTATAATCATTGGTACATAAGATAATTAAGAAATTGTTTTTAAGAAATCCTAACATTACCTTTTCTTCGATTGTAAATCTATGTCTTCTTAAAAGAGTTTCCAAGAATATTATACCATTCCATTATAATATCTAAAATATATTTGAAAACATTTTTTACCAATATCTTAAAGGGATTATTCTTGTCTCTTTCTAAACAAGGAACTTTTCTAACCTTTTTACCTTGAAAAAAGTAATGTTCATTTTACCTCATATGTATTGTATTGACTAACCCACTAATGTTAATTTCAATATTCCTTTGCATTTGTAAAAGTATAATATTTAAGAAACATTTTTTGAAAGAAATTTTCAATTAAAATGGTTTTCAAAATTATTTCATGTCTTTTCTTATGTTTTCAAGGTATTTCTAAGAAATTGATTTTTAAATGGGGTTTTGTATTAAAAATTATTTTTTGAAGAACAAAGGATATTTTCCTCATGAAACATCTATCAAAGTTACTTAAATATAATTTTCCAACTAAGATGAAATCCATTGATGTTACTCTTGAATTTATCGGAATGTATCAAAATGTTCTATTCATATTATTTCTATGAAAGGGTTATGGTTGATGTCATTGTCTTTATGAAGCCTGTTTCCCTTTCATGAGTAACATGTTTATAAAACCCACATATTTTCTTGGGTTATGCTTTGATGAAATGGTTATGAAACCTATCTATTTTAGATAATTTATTATGAAATGACATGTTAATGATACGGATTTCATTTCATGGGTTATGATTTTAAGATTATAAAACATATGTATTGTTTTGGGTCATGGTATGATGAATGTTTTATTATATTGTTCCACATGTATGAATGATTTTGTTATGAGATGGATGAGACCTATATCACACTCATATACATTGGTTAGTGATGGATAACTCATGATTTTAAATGTTATGTGTGAACCAGATTACATGTTCACAATGTTTTACATGGACCCGATTGCATTTCCATAAGATTTTGCATGAACATGATTAGATGTTAACAATGATATGATTGAACCTTATCAGAAGTTCTCAATTTTATGAATTGACTTGATTGCGTGTACATAATTATATATTTGACTTTTTTTACATGTTCAAAATATTATGAGTGAACCTTATTACATGTTCACAATGTTATGCATGGACCTGGTTTCATGTCCATAGGTTTATGCATGAACCTGATTACATGTTCATAGTGTTATGTGTGAACCTAATTACATATTCACAATTTTATGCATGGCATTGTTTTCACATCCATAAGTTTTTGCATGAACCAAATTACATGTTCACAATTTTATGCATGGACCCGGTTTCGTGTCAGCAAGATTATGATGGGGACTGATTTCATTTCCTTAACTTAACGAGTGAACTTATTTCTACTTATTCATGTTCACATCATTATAAACCAATTTTCAGGTGGAAAATTCCATGTTTTATTCCTATGTTACGATTTCATGGATTATGTATTTTTTTTATTTATGATTTATGTGTTATAAACTACCAATATTTGTCAAATAACTCTTATTTATGACCTATGATATGTAGGGTGTGATCTCGTAATGTTATGATTACATTAACATACTACTATGTTCAGGTTTATGCTTACATGTCTCCCTTGATTACCCTTTTTGAGCAACTGAGCCCACCCCTTTCTTATGTTGTCATTTCTTCAGGTTAAGAAGAAAGGTTTTTTGTAGAAGTACTAAATGTGTAGATCTTTATGGGTCATGTTGAAGGTATTTAACTAGGATAGAATATTTTGTATCCATGTTTCCAAAGACAAAAAACTATTATAATCTTATGGAATGTATTTTTGTAATGTATGCAATATCAATCTAAAAAGATTTAATATCCTTGTATGTTAATCTTCGGACACTATACAATGTCCTAGTCATGCCACATTCCAATATTTATAATATGACATAAATAACTACAAACAAATATATACATGGAAGCTAAATATACATAAATTATCATTATGAGTTTTAAAATAAAGTGCACCTGCATTGGAGGGGATATTTATAAAAACGATGACTTTTTTTAGAAAAAATTTTATTTATCATAGACTATAATTTATTATATAATTAATGAAGTAGTAATTCAATTATAATAAAGGTGTGAAGGAAATTAATTAATTCCTTCAAAAATTTTAATGTTTATTGGAATGGGATCATGCATCAAGAAGAAGACCAAGATGAACTCTTAACACTTGAATCTTTTATCAAGGAAAGCATCAAGCTGCTACTACACCCATTGAGCATATTCACCATCTCATATATAAAAGGACACATAGCACCTATTCACATATTTTAATGGTCATGAATATGTGAAATGGGATCCTATATATATATACTTATATTCATATATCCATCTCTAATCACACATATATGTATTTTCGTATTATATGTAAGCACACTTATCCACACAAACACACACATTCACTTTTATGGTTGAATATAAAAATAATGGGTGATCATATACATAAATATTCCTATCAATGCATAAATGGTGAGACTCCTTTCACAACAAAAACATGAATCCGCATGAAGTGCAAACCGACACACTACAACAATTATTAAAAATTAAAAACCATTACTGAAAGGTTCAGAAAACCTAAATAAAATTACCAAAAACTCAAAATAACTTAAAGAACATAAATTAAATTGGGAATGATAAGGTAGTGGGTAAAAACCTCATCTCAAAGTGACGATAGAGATACTAAATGAACCAATCAACACCACCTTCAGTGGATGATGTTTACATGCATAAGAAGAGGTCTTGGGAAGCCTTCCACAAACCGTAGACTCTAAATAAACACAAAAACCATATATACCATTGACATAGGGTTTCAGTCGAACAAATTTGGGTGATGAGGAGATAAAAACACAGTGGGAATAGGAAGGAAGGAGATGTTGAGACTTTACCCTGATGAATCAAAGGTGAAACATGATGAAATATGGGTGGGTCGATGAAGAGATAGGAGAACGCAGAGGGGGCACTGTGGGTTTGGTCAGGGGATATTCTCATGAGAAAGATATTAAGGGGAGGGGGATTATACAAGTAAGAATGAGGGAGACCCCATTTGGGTCTTCCTCAATCCTAATAATAATAAAAATAATAAACACAATAATAATCACAATATTATTATTATTATTAAGTAAATTAATTAATTTTTTTATTTTAATTGTAATTTTTTTAAATAAAACAATATATTGTTCCAACTATGGAGAAATATGTTTAGATTCCCATTTTAAAAAATGGCCAATATTGTAGGAGAAAAATTCAATTTCTTGTGTAAATTCCATCTATATCAAAATAAGAGACATTTAAACCTCCCCAAAATAGAACTTTTTATCCCCAAGAAGCCTTTTGGAACAATAAACAAATCACCCGACCTACAAGGGTCTTGATGTTTCATTATAAAGGTAACATTTCATTTACAAATGCTCAATGAACCTTCAATAATTTCATAATTATATGGAACATAAGTAATCCCAACTCAAGACAATTCTCGATTCTATAATGTAAAAACTAAAAAGTGGTTTACTCAAGCTTGTTAAGATATAGACATGATCACATCATCAACTCATTAAACATATGGTTGAAGGTGGTCCCCTATTTAGTTCTTTAACATCTGAAATGGCCAATTAAAAGTCACGACACACCCATAGTTATAATTTCCTACAAGACATGCCTCTAAGAATGTTAAGAATGCTACAATGTGATATCATTTAATATGAATGATCATATATCGATCAACCCAATAGAAACTAATCACACACATTTTCCTTGAAACACCTAACTGACCATTAAACCAAACTCTCCTTAGCCTGGATATGTTCTTTAAAATGGTACCTCATCAACTGTATTAATTGAAGAAGGGAAAATATGGGTCAAGACACATCTGACTAACCAATACCAATATGCATGGCATTGATGGTTAGAGTATTACAACAAAACTACAATGTGTCATCCAAAGGTATTTTTTATTTACAATGAACACATTCACCAAAGTCCGTCGATTAATTTCAGTAATGTTTCCTAGTCAAACCATCACCTGAAAATATTTAAAATGTTTTTCCTCAACATGAACAAGGGTGTAACCCTGATTTAGAAAATTGGAATCATTACCCTCCATACATCGAATCAGATTTTGATTACAACTTCATGGTAACCTCAGATTCAAATAACATGAGTCAAGGAACTTATTGATGTCGTCCATACTCTAGGATTGTGAGTGAGATGTTGGTATCATTCTGATATTTCCACATCATATCTTGACTGAGCCCAGATCGACATCTTTTTGGTGGCCAAGTCAAATGAAATGGATGGTGTGAAATAGTCTATCAAAAAAATTATTAAATGGGAATTTAGGTTTCACTTGAAACAACCACGACTCAATAGGAACAACACGTTGGATATGAAACACTGAAACAGATCAACCAATATGCCTAATAAATTTAAATCGTTAACATGATATAAGACTAATGCACTATTAGTGTATCAAAAATAAATTCAAGGTAGGAGAAATTCTCATAACTAAAAGAATACAGTATAAGGATTTAAATGTTTTTTAATTAATCATACCAGACAACAGGAACAAATAATAGTTGAGCCTCAACTAGTCAACTTGTTAAAAGAAACATGGCCTCATCATCTGATGTCTCACCATTAACTGATCAAAATGGATTAGCCAAAGAAATTATTTCATGATGACTCAAGATTAAACACCAAATTCTAACCACAAGCAATATTTTTCTAAGAAATTTGCATACTTAACAAAACACATCAATGTCATGATGATGAGAGAGAAACGATAAGTTTTCAATGTTCACAAGACTCAATGAAATCAATGAAAAACTGACTATATCTAATGGTCTCTTGGTTGTATCCCTTATACATGGAAGGAAACATTTATCAAACATAACATGACTCTCCCTGATGAATTCTGATATACGTTTTAATATTTGGAAAGAAATACTAAATCCAAACTGGTTGGTGTGTCAAAACACCAAAGTATTCAGAAAAAAATCCCAAGAACTGGGATGAATTGGATACTTTAAACTGCCCAGTCACACTACTAAGGAAATGACCCGATTACATACTAAAAATTACAAGTCTGAATGATTTCACTAAACTCTGCTATTTTATTACATCATTTAGCATATCTACAGGAAACGTGTAAATCAAAACATACTACCATGATATTTTATAAGAAAAAATTACATCCACAGTACTATCAAAAGGTTGTATTCCCTATTCATTCAAGTATCAGATGGACCGTGAAAAATAATTAACCTAGATTGAGACATACCATGTCTTTCATCATTGATGAAAATAAAGGTTCAAGTGACCTATGAAGTGGTCCACCATGCCTGAGGATTGTCTAATCATATTAAACCGAACATTTATTGATTCTCACTCCCATAACCTGGACGCGGAAAAAATTACCACCCATCAAAACATGGGTGTAATATAAAAAAAATATTCAAACTAGAGACAATGACACTTTAACACCTGAACAACACCAAAACATTCAAAATCTCACAGTACTAAAAAGGAATTTAAAATCTAGCGTGCTTCCTACCACAAGATAGCCCCTTACGAGAACATAAGAGTTGACTTGAAAACAAGTTAATGAAAAATAGAATGTCACTATGCTCAAGAGCCTACTCTTTAATCCATTTCCCCAAAAGGAGAATGCCTAACTGAAAATGCCAATAGTTCCATTCCAAGGAAACTCAATGAATCTTTAAACTACCCTTATGCAAGGGTATAAACACAGTACACCACATATGGTCCCGTTTCAAAAAAAATTCATTATTCAAATTTTTATCTTTTACCATTTGAAATATTTAACTACCAAATCAAGGAAATGCTGACATGTTTCAAAAAGAATCCTTTTTAAAACATAATAACTTCTTGAAATTGAGTCATAATTATGAAATTTATCAATATAAATTCCTTTAAACATATAATAAGACCTATGATGGACCCATTAAGCCATCCTAGGTTCTTTATAATGTAACCAAATATTATTTTCTTATTTGTGGATATTTCAAAACACTTGCAGCAGGTTATCCGATGAAGAACATAACCCAACTGACCTTATTGTGTCCTGTTGTGCATTTAGATAGCTAACTATATTGTTTCAGAAAAAAATTAAACATATTTTACATTTTTAACAAATTATATATATATAGTTTTCATGTACGGTTTGATTTAATGAGATTCCATTTCAATGTTATAGGGAACCCATATACCTTACATCCAAAAATTGGATCTCGTTGGAATCACAACCATTTAATCCATCCCAAGAAACTAATTATATTTATCACATAAAATAATTTATATATAAAAATAATAATTTTATCATAAGAAGATAACATAGATAAACATGATATAAAAATTAAGCTTCATATAGAAATAAAGGCACACATTTAGAATAAATAAAAAACCTTTGTATTCAACTACATTCCATGACATATGTATGGGTTGTTAATTCCCAATATTTCAAATATGATTCATGCAACACTTCATCCTTTCCATACCAGGACAATGGTATAGTACCATAAATCTCAAAAATCAATAAGTAGTGGAAAATACACAATTCACTCATGGTGAAATCAAATCAACTATAGTAAAAAAACATCACGAACAACAATTCCCAGCACCGGAAACTTGTTCATTTCACGTAAATGGGGTGATCAGTACAAGGAATGATTATTACCCAACCGTTGAATCATTTCGAGCCTCCTGTCTACCATATCATTATATTAAGGCAATGAATAATAATACATGGATTAGAATTTGTAATGTCCTCTCCCAGCTCACCACTATGACGGTGGTCGGACTGACAGGTCACATGGCCACAAGCATGACTCCACGTATGCCAATGACTACCAACTAGAAGTGACGGTATATTAATAATATGGTGGGGAGAATATACCCTCTAGATCAGAGTTTCACAACAGTTTAACTTATAATAAATTATAGAAAAATGCGGAAGTATTAAAAATATGAAATAAATAGTGGAAAAATAATATAATTTTTTAATGAAAATAAAATGGCCAACGCTATTTCTATATAATGATGAATTTAATGTCAGGTGTTACTACAAGTTAAAAGAAGTAAAAAATTATGAAATGAAAAGAAAAACCCAATGGTCAACTCATTGATCATCCTATTAAATAGCCTAGTCCTATGGTCACTAGTTTTCATGTAAACACTACAACATGAGAAATGAATCAAATGTCCTACGAGCAAGACGATATACTTGGGTTCCAAACGGTGACTGAGAAAGGTGTGGGATATTAATCTCACGAGTTCAGAATCCGTGGTTTCTATAATAATCCATTACATGATATATACTATAAATCACTTTGTAGGTATAAGAAGTGAAATAAACAAACAATGATGAAAACATATACAGTAACCTGGAAATATTCCTAAGGGACACATGTTGACTAAACCTACTTTGGAACCCTTCTAGGTATCTATGTCTGTGTGTAGATCCCCCTAAACCATGATAGATCACAAAATTTGGTGGCATATTTTCTTTATGAGGATTAGTCACTCATAAAATACCATAAACATATGACATATTCCCTCAGGCTGACCAAAATCATGTCTTCAAGAATAACTAGAATCTAACCCGAAAAAACATGTGAAGGTGAATATAAACCTCAATAATATAACATAAACATATAATCTACACTCAAAAATTTTGTACTAGTGCATCTATCCCTCAGGCGGTACAAAACGTTGCACCAAGCCCTTATGAATCAACACCATTCATGATTCCTCAGACATCCCATATATCCATGCAATTTTTCCTCAAGAACAATGTAACTAAACCTTGCCCTGAGTCATCGTGGAAGAACATTCTCTAAGCTCTCATGCATCCACATTAAACAAGATATGTATACATACATCCTTAACATGCCAATAAATATCAAACCCTCTGCAATCAATCATATCGATATACTATAAGCTCAAAATCTAAGCAATAAAAATCAAAATACAAGTATCAAACATAATATATTTATAATCCTAAAACATGGTGATCAATTTATAAAAATTACCATATCTAAAACCATTTAATTTAACTTATCCGGGTTCCAAATGATCATAATAATTATATCATACATGTTTAATTAATCATTCGACCCTAAAGTAGTTAATATATTAATCAAACAGTTTATGCAATGTGATTCTACCAAAATAAATCACACAATTTATTATCATTCCAATTTAAATGTCTAAGATAACAATCAAAAAATTTATCCAATTAATTATATGGATTTAGAGTCAAATTGAAAAAGTCTTAATATTTTTTTGGGGCTGGAACATCAATAGGGTGGTTGCAGAGGAGCTGGTACACTAAATTTGGATTTCTAGAAACAAGTCTATACATGAATAGTAGTTTTTTGTGTGGGATCTACATTGTCCAACATACTTTCTATTGTGTGTGATGTCATTACTCCACAATGTATGTTCCATGACAACTCCATTCATGACATTTTGGTTCTTAATAGGGTGGGGTTCAAGGGTAATTTTTACCCACCTTGGTACACTTGATGTTTTTTGGTAGGCCCCGCTTTATGGATTGATCATGATCAATTCATGTGGTGCTTCAAGAAAGAACCCATGAACATTGGAATTTGGTGCAGGTTTTAGAGATCATCATTTTCATGTGTTGGGTTATATTTATGGCTTGTGTGGTAATTCCTATGCACTCGAGGCCGAAACGCTTTGTGTTATTATGGAATTTGAGCAAGCCGAGCAGCAAGGTTGGAATATGTAATGGTTGAATGTGTCTCTACAAATACTATTTTGTCTATTTGAACAGGTTCATTTAATATTTCATGGAATCTCACTAATTGTTTGACTCGATTCTTAGATATTCTCTTCTTAAAGGAGCATACATTCACTCACCTTTAAAGAGAACCCAACTCTGGGGCTCATGGCCTTTTTAAATAATGTGTAAATGGTATTGATTATCATTGGGATGATAATGTTCTGAGGGAAATCCCTCATGTTTTATGGTGGAATCAATGTAAATATTTTACTTTCATACTTTGGTAAGTTTTCGTTTTTCTAATAAAGAGGTCTTGCTTTTCTGGGTAAGATCTCCTTTTGAAATTAAAAATAATAAGAAGGAAAACACATCATTAATTATCAATTTCATTTAAATACATGTAATTGAATTCATCAAAAAATGAATATAAACATAAAAATGATAAATGGGTCACTCCAAAGGTGCTATGGTTAACTTGGAAACTACCTACATGGGTAATCCCATTAAAAAAAATTTAATCAATTATATAAACAAGGAAATTTATTTATTGATGTTTAAGAGACACTTACATGTTGTCATTAACAAATTGGATTTCACCTAGTTGGGTATTCCCATTTGTTAAGAATGCTATCCCATTTGTAAAATGGGTCATGTGCCTAGAATTTTTCATAGGAAAGGGGAAATCACTTACAATTTTAATTACAATTAAAAACATAGTGAAGCACTTAGAAGGTGTCTTGGTTCATTTAACATTTATATTCAAGGGGGAATCATTTGAAGAACATATATAAGGGATATTTTCAAAACATTTCACATTCCAACAGTGATAATAAGGAATAAAGAACTACCATGAAATATGGAAAAGAGAGCTAAATATGCATGAATTATTATCAGTTTTTAAAGAAAGCGCACCTCCGTTGGAGTGGTTTTATTATAAAAACCATGAAATTTCATTGAATAAAATTCATGTATCATGACTTATAATTTTTTATATAAATAATACATTACTTATTAAATGGTAATAAATATATGAATATAATAAATATTGAATTTATAAATTTAATGGACAAGGGAATGGGATCCTACATCAATAAGTAGACCATGTTGTAACCTTGTCACATGACACATTCATCAATGCCAACTCAAATCTATTGACGCCCCCTTCAATAATTTTCACCTATATATATATATAAGGACACATAGAACCTATTCACATATTCACATGGTCATGAATATGGGCAAGGGGATCCGTACATATATGCGTCTATGCATACACCTGTCTCCACTCCCACACATATGAATTTTCTTATTTTATGTAAGAACATGTATCCCCATATATATATATATATATATATATATTCACTGCCATGTAGGAGTCTATATATAACCTGGGAACATACATATAAATATTCCTACCAACGTATACACATGGATTCACCTTCAACAACGTCAACACGAACTCGCATCAAGGGTGACCCAAAACATAAAAAAATTATTATGAACTAAAAAACACGGTAGCAAGGTTCAAATAATCTAATAAAAATTACAGGGGACTCAAAAATATTAAATACACTAAATTAAATTGGGAATGATAAAGCAGTAGGTAAAAAACATATCTCAAAGATATGGTGACATTAAAAAACAACCCAATCCACTTTTCCTTTAGTAGAAGATGTTAGAATACAAAATAAGAGTTCCTAATAATCCTTCAACATGGCTTATAATTGAATGAGACACAAAAATAAGATTAACCATTAACATAAGATTTTGGATTAAGGAATTATGATGGTTGGGAGGTAAAAACTCATCCAAAATAGGAAGTAGGGGGAATTAGAGAATCTACCTCAATGAATAGAAGGGTAAACAAGTAGAAATCTAGGTAGATCGATGAAGGGAGAGAAGACCATGGAGAGTGGGGGTCACGTGCCATGGGTTCGGCCGAGGGAGCATCACAAAAGGAGGAGGTTAATGTGAGGGGGATCACCTGAGTATGAAGGGGGATACCCATTTTGGGTCCTCCTAAAACCGAAATAATAATAATAATAATAATAATAATAATAATAATAATAATAATAATAATGTTATTATTATGTAATTAAATTTATTTTATTAATTTTTTTAAATTAATTTTTTTGACAAAAAATTACACAACTGTGATCTGAATCTCAGGAAATACTTTCCAATGCATGTTTTAAAAAAGGCTTATATAGTAATCAAAAAATGAGAATTCCCCTAGAATTTTCTTCTAGTTCAAAACGTGAGATGTTGTAGCTGCTAATGATCCTTAGTGAGAAAATCCTCTTGTGAAGCTGAGTCTAGTTTTTTGGGATTGATCCTACTATCCATGCTCCTGGACATGCACCTCCTCCAGTTCTAGTTCAATATCTTACTGTGCAACCTCAATGGTATGATCTAAAACATCATTCTCAATATTTCCGTAGACTAAATTTACTATTTTTTCAATGGAAAAAATGATCTTCAAGAGGGTGGGTAATGTTTGAGTATAGTCAAGTGTTTTTTTATTTCTTGGATATACCAAATGAAATCAAGGATTAATATTCCACCTTCATTCTGGAAGAACCACATAGGATATGGTGGTATGTGATGTTGATGGTGAAGAATCTTATGGTATTATAGTGTAAATACAACAAGGATATTTTCATTGAGCATCTCTATCCAATGTTAATGGTGATATACATGGATATTGAGTTTATCAAGCTTGAGGAGGCCGAAAATATTGTGATGGATTATGAAACCATTTTAAAGATCTATGGATGTTTGCACCTATAATAATTTCAAATGAATAGATGAAAACTCAATGTTTTGATTTGGGAAATATATTTATTATTTCTTATTAGGTATTGATGATAAAGATAACTTTTTATTATGTTGTAATGGATAGAGCATTGAAGATCAAAATTGAAAAGGCTGGAAAGTCATCTTTGACGAGGGGTTATTTCTCTCTAATTGGTAGTGAACATTTCGATAAAGGATAAAAGGATGAGTGGTGATTCTCATGGTATTTCTTTTAAGTAGTTTCATTATAAGCCTTATGGAGTGCCTGGAAGAGGCCCTTTTATTTTCCACTATTATGGAAAATCATGGGCATTTAAATAGGGATTACACTAAGTCATCTAATATCTATGGATCCTATAGATTCTTCAGTCATATGCAGTAGTTATTCCATGTTTATTCATGTATATATATTTATGTGAGATCATTAGAAACTTCTAAAACATTATTGAAATCAAATTCTCCACGATCAATAGGTTTCCACTATATGAATCGAGAATGAATCTTATCTACATAGTGTAAGAGTCTCTAGAGGAATAAAATACATGTCAAATGACTATGAGAGGTACCATTGCTATATCATCATCATTAGTTACCATTTTATTTGATACCATTTCACATTATTAATTTATTTAAAACCGTATTGTTAATATGTTTAATATTTTTAAAGATATTTTATCATGTGTGGTGGATATTACTAACCCCTTGGATTGAAGAGAGAGAAGGGTCTTCATAGTTCAACTTGTATTTTCTATTTATCATTTGTTAAGATTATTTGGATTTTTCTTATTCTATACCTGAAAAATATTTATCTCTTTTCCATGATGGGTTAGATTATTTCCAATAAATTCTAGAATTATTGTTATCTTTATCTGATCTGTTTTACCGCACTTGATGGGTTTTGCACAACAGTCAAGGATACGGGGCCCAAGGTCAAGTATAACTACAACTTATTATCTAGAGTGGGGGAATTATTATTCTTGTTTGATATTGAACTAGAATGGTAATATTTGAGACGAGATCTTACTATTTTTATGAGTTTCCCAAAAATATTTCTTATAAATTATCTAGTTTTCCACTAGACAGTGAGTAGAATTTTCTATTTTTTCATTCTAGATAATCAACCAGTATTTATTCCTTCTCATCACATGGTTCTGAATGAATTTAAATAGTTGAATTATATGTTAGAAGATATTCTAGATAAATGATTTATATGCCCAAGTGTTTCAAATTTGGTGTTCCTGGTTCTCTTTTCAATGAGAACTAATGGTTCACTTCACATTTTTGTGGGTTATCAAAAATGAAATCAAGTGACTATAAAGAAAAAATATCTATTTCCATGGATTTATGATCTATTTGATCTGTTGATTGGGTCAACATGGTTCGAAAAGATTAATATTTTATTTTGTTACCATCATTTGAGGATAAAAAAATATGAAATATAGAAAACCACCTTTCAATGAAGTTATAACCATTATGATTACCATGTGATGTCCTTTAGTTTAACCATTTCTCAAAATAAAAATTAATTTTAGTGAATGCGATTTTCCACGAGTATCTTAATAATATTATGGTGGTACTCTTAGATAACACCATTGATTACTCTATGACCTAGTGGGATCATATTTTTTATATAAGAGTAGTTCCTGAATTATTGAGAAATCACCGACTATTTTTGAATCTTATAAAATTAAATTTTGAGATTCAGAAATTGCATTTCTTGGGACTCATGGTTTTATAATATGATATTTAAGTTGATCTTGAAAAGTTGAAAGATGTAATGAAATGGGAGAAACCAAAAAATGTTTTTTAGATTTATAGCTTCTTAGTTTTAGTAGGATATTATCACTAGTTTTTTATGGACTTATCAAAGATGGATTTTCTAATGATTACACAAACACAAAAGGGAGTGATTTTTGTTCGGGATAAAAGTGTTATAATTAATTTTTTAGGTTGAGACACCTCTTGAATGATTCCCTAGTATTGGCTCTCCCAAAGGACATGTTTGTATTTGTGGTCTTCTTTAAGGCATTAGGATCACGTATGGGATTCATTATTATGGAAGGGAATCATATCGTTGTTTATGGATCTCACCTTCTTGGGCCACATATAATGAATTATCTTCCCATGACCTTAAACTTGTAAATTCATGCACACAATTAATAGTTATTGGAATTATGTTTTTAGGGAATGTTTTACAATTTATTCTAACCACAACATGTTTAGATATATCTAATGTCAAAATTATTTGAAATTTGTGACATCTGAGTCCTAGATTGCAATTAATAGGTTCCCCAAGCCATGTTGGCCACATGTACCCAATAGAATCTCCCTAAATGATAGAGGCTGCAAACTAAGAGTGAGGTCCTAGGGAGTGTCCATGGGGATATTATTCCCTCTTTACAAGAGTGTATCACAGAGTATAAATACAAACTAATGTAAATCGAAGAATAAATAAAAGTAAATTGAATGCATAACAGAAATAGAGACAAAACTAACAATAACTAAATAAACTAGAATAATAAAAAACAATTCATTATGATATGTCATGTATCTAGTAATCTAGAAAACATGGATACAATATATCAAGAATATTTGAAAACCCCAATTTAGAAAAAATGAATTATATAAACTATCCCAAGAATCCTAAGCTACAACTCGATCATATTCTTTAAGATCCATCAACGAATAATATCTAATCAAGTGTTTGAAGCATTACACATTCTTTTATCATCATGAATATACATGTAATCTACACTGTTTACCAAATGGATATCGAAAAGGGTGTGAGATAAATCTCAACGGGCCACCACCAATGATGTCAATAACAACCATACCATGTAATTAAAATGTAATAGTGTGAAAGTATGAAAATTTAACATAAGGAATTACAATGCAACTACATACCCATATACCTGATTAATCCCTTGGATGGTTTCTAAAAATGTAATCAGTTAATAATTTGATTGTTACCATTTTTTAAATAAGTCACATGTTATTAATAGTGAAGGTTCCAAGATATTACAAGGAAACCTGTAATGATATTTAATAATGATGTTCCATGGTGATAACCCATAAAATGTATACATCAGGGGTCACTAACTTAGTAATGACTATAACCTGTAAAAATTTATGAGTGTATTATAGAGAGAATATCCATAGGCATTGAATAATAAGACGCAAACTGAGTCCAATGAATTCATCCAAGGTATGACTAGGCCTAATGGTATTTAACTATGAAACCATTTTAAAAATGCTGGATCCAATAAATCCACTAATATTATTGAATGAAACCAACTGTTTTGTACCAGGAATCCAATAATAGATAGGAATCAGAATCTAGGTGGGCCTCATGAAAATAAAGCCACAACCTTGAATCAGAATGGGGTTTCCAAGTGCTCAAGGTATTCCCTAAGAAATACAAGGTGAGATCGATTCAAGAAACTATTTAATAATGATGTTATATAATATTAATAAGGTTCATTCCATTACCTTTCACTAGTGGTACAAGGCTAATTGAGTAAGAAACCAATTAATCAAGTCATAATTAATCAATAAGTCCATTTGCGTCAATCCTTGCCTTTCATTTGTGTGATAAGGCCATGTATCTTATGACCATTCATTTAATCCATTTAAGTATTTTTCAATAATAAAGGTTTAATTATATACCTTCTAATAACATATTAAGGGGTTTTATAAATATGAAACCTATTATTAAATTAAAATTTAAAAGGATATGTCAAATAAATAGTATACTATCTAATTTCCAATTCATGTTAAATTATCAAATTAGAGAGTTTACCTTAGGTGGTTCCTGTTGAGATCATAAACAATACATTACATTATAAAATTCAAAATTAAAATTAGGAATTTTATTATAGAAAAACTTACCATTATAAAGGTTAAGATATAAAAAACACAAACAGAGGCTTAAATGTATCAAAACTCTAAAAAAAATTATCGAAAAAAAATAAAACATTAAATGGACATATTTGTGTGAATAACCCCTAAAAATCACATTTTAGGGAATATCATAACCATATAGTTCTAATTATTATAATCATTGAATATCAATTTAGTAAATGGAACACGTTGAAATTTGTGGACCCCACACAACAATTTAAAAATCAAAGAACATGAGGGATGTGTTATAGACAACCCACGTAGTACTCATATGACTCTCCGACTCTAATATTATCCACTAATTCATATGGTATAAGTGTATATTTTAGGAAAAGGTATAATTTTGTAAAACTAAATAACTAGTTGGAGAGAAATAGATACAAAGAATCGATAAAAAGGACTCGATTACTTATAGTTTCACATTCAACGTGTCAAACCAAAGCTTGAACGAATCCCAAATGAAGGATATCTCTTGACCCCTAGGCTAGGACTTATAAAATATCCAAAATGGGAGTAATTTTTGTTAATAAAATTGTGGATAATAATATGGGAGAAGGAGGGTCTTAATTATATTATTAAGGGAAAAATGTAAATTTATCAAAAATTTATCATGTGCATAGTTTGTCTGCTTGGGTTGACAAACTGTGTACAAATCATGCATGGGTACCTGGAGAAAAAGGTGTACACACATGGTTTGGCCGAACAGTTATTGAAACCATGTACCAACTGTGCAATTTGGATTTACCCAAAAATTTAGACCATCCCCATGGTTTGGACTAACCCTGGGTCCTCCGCTCACATTTTATTATAACCGTGCGATAGTACAATTTTCCCAAAAAAGTTGGTTTCTAGGGTTTAAAAAATCACCTAACACCCTCGAGATAATTTCTATCTCATTAGGTATCCATATTATGTCCAAATAAATGAATTAGACTAAAATTTAAAGGATCCATAACTAAGTGAAAAATGGGTACTTATAGTCTTACCCCCTTGAATGATCTCATACCCATGTTCTCCTTCCATGGGTGGAGAAACTCTATCTACGAATAACTCTAGCCACTGGAAATGTACATTGACCTCCCTCTTCCATGTCTCATTTTGTACATGGTTATGCTGTTATTGAACACGTACCAGAGGGAGATACCAGCCTTGACGAAGCTTTATTCTCTAGTCAATTATGTGTATTGGATACTCCTCAAAGATAGTATCGATATCTAACTCAAGATCCTAAATATCAATATTATGGGATAGGTCAGCATGATATTGGAAAATCAATGAAACATGGAAGACATCATGCATGAAATTGTACCACAGAGGTAGTAGATTGTGATAGGCTAATAGCCTAACTCTCTCTAGAAATTCAAATGACCCTAAATAATGAGGTGAAAGATTCCCTTGATTTCATAACCATCTTTGACCTAGCTTGGGTGATAACTGAGGAAAACATGATCCATAATCCTGAACGCTAGAGGTCATCAATGGTGATCAATATAAGATTTATATATAGACTTAGAAGTAGTCATGTACATCAAGATATGTTGAGTATTTTCTGAAGTGTCATGTACAAGATGAGGACCTAGTAGGGCTGCCTCACCTACCTCTAGGAAGCATAAGGTTGAACAACACGACCTACCATAAAAATCCTCAAAAGGATCCATCTGAATTTTCACTTACAATCTATTATTGTTGGACAACTTGATGAGAGGTATATGATTCTACCAAGAACCAAAAATATCAATTAATGATGTGATGAACATGTTCTATAGAACTTGTATTGTTCATTTTTAATTGAAATCAGTCTGAGGGTGAAAATCATTGATTATAAGCACCTATGTACCCGTTGACTTTTGAAAGACCTACAAGAATAATAATGTGAAATGAGAATCCCTCTCTAAAACAATAGTATAGGGAACCCCATGTAGTAATATGATCTCATAGAAATATAGTCTCCCTAACACATAAACTAAGAATTCATCCCAAATAGGAATGAAATTGGCTAATTACATCATTTTGGTAAATGAAAACCCATATTGCGTCGCTACCTCTAGGATAGATAGGTAACCTGAATAAAATGTCCTCAGACACATTTTCTCATTTCCATTTGATGATTGTAATATTCTATAATGAGAGATATTGTATCTGCTACTCCTTCATCTACTGATAGGTGGAACACCTAGTGATAATTCTTTTTATCTTACATTTCATCCTAGGACATCATCCCTGTCAATGCATATCTCATTAAATATTGAAGATTACTGGATGAATTAACCACTGAGAAGCACGAGACTCTTGAATCATCTTCCCTATCATATATGTAGGAACCTATAAATTCTGATTAATACACAAGATTCCATCTCTATCCATAAACCAATTCATAGGTGATTTATCTCTAGATATAATTTCATGGAGAACCAATCCCTAAATGATCTAAAAATTGTATACCCTTCACCTTATCAAGGTGAAAAGAGGTAACTATCATGTATGATAGGTAATACTATTTGTGAATATCATAAAAATCCATATAGAACTCATAAAGGTGGGATATTAACTTCCATTCATCACTAGATTCCCATATGGATTGGGTATGAGTTTTTCGACTCAACGCATCAATGACTAAATTTCCCTTTCCATGCATATAAGAAATATCAAAATCAATGGACTGAATATAATAAACCCATCCAAGATATATGAGGTAAAATTAATGCTGTGAAAAGATATATATAAGGATCTTTATGTCCATGTACACCACAAATTTCTCAACTAATAGATAGTGTCTCAAAAAATGTAAGGCTTGGGAAACTACTGATAGATCAAGGTTATGCATTGGGTAATTTATACCATGATTCCTTAACTATTGATACCCATACACCATGAACATGTCCTCCTACATCAACACTACTACAAGGATTATGCATGATCCCTCAAAGAATACAGTATACACTCTGCCAGGATCTATAAGAACTTGAATATGCACTGAGACAAGCTTTCATTACATCTCTTGAAAGGATTTATCATAGACATCTAACCATAGGAACATAACACACATAATTGTATGTCCATTAAGAGGTTAATAATGGAGTGAGAAGTCTTATATGAAATTACTATAATATCAAAATAACCCCATGAAAATCTGTATTTAAGAAATTTTATTGGGTTTCTCTCAGGAAACCACAACACACAACTTCTCTAGGTCAATAACAACTTCTGATTCTAAGAAAATATTACCAAAGAAGCGAAATTTTTTAATTCAAAAGTGTCACCTAGACTGATAAGCATAAGAATGAATATATATCGATGTCCTTAAAATAATCTCAATATGATTGTAATGTTCCCTAAGAGTGTGTGAATATACCAAGATTTCTTACACAAAGACTATGACAAAACAATCTAAATAGCGGTGGAACACCTTATTCATTAGATCCATGAAATTGACAGGAACATTCGGAAGACTGAATGACATTACGAGGTACTTATAAAAACAATACCTACTATGTAATGTTGTATGAGGTATGTCTGATGACCTGACCACAACTGATGATTGACTGATCTCGGTTCAATCCAAGTAATGAATTTAGCTCCCCATATCCATTACACATGATAATCTATTCTAGAAAGTGGATAAAAGTTCATAATTAGAATCTATTTCAACCATCTTCAATTAGTTAAAAAATGAAGTTTCATATGTTCCTTCTTGATGAAAAGCACACGTAATTCCCATGATGAAGTTCTAGGCAATATAAAACCTTTGGCACATATATCCTCTAACAATCTCTTTAGATCAAGAATATTAATATGTTCCATACTATATGAAGGAATAGGAACTGGAGATTCACTTGGAAGAAAATAAATCTTAAACTCTACCTCTCTATCAAGGGGTAATTCAAGAAATGTCATTAGGAAAGACTTCCATAAATCAATCCACTAATGGAGGGAAACTAGCTTGATGTACAACCTAATCATTAATGAATAGATTGAAAATATGGGCGGTCACTCCATGTATCCCACAATTCTCAAAGATAGACATGGCGGCCTCTAGCTAATACTCAACAGCCTATGTACTACCATTCCTTGAGAAGGTGGGAGGATTATGTAGCTGAAACTCATGATTTAGATCATCCATCATAGGTGCAACTCATGGAGAACCATGCATGGCCTACATGAGACCTAGGAAACTATCAACAAATAGGGAATCTGTGCCCGAATTAGGTACAATATAATGTTCCTAAAGTGGAACTCTTGGATGTATGAATGGAGGATCATGTCCCACCACATCTGTAACATGGTCATCACCACCTTCCTGGCATACGACATGATGTTTTATAGGAGAAATTGGACTAAAAAATCCAAGAAGACAACTTAGAAGAAACATATAATCATAATTATGGAATCAAAAGTGGATGATGAACATAAAAAAACACACTACCCAAAGAGTACTACCCTAACTACCTACTTATACATCTAGGTATTGGTATGTGTTCATATATTAGTTTTATGGGATCTAATAGATGAAGGTTCAGTAGTACCATGCCTTATCATTTACTAGCAATAATATCATTTTAGTTTATGTTTAATTACAAGGTTTACTCCTTTAACTTTTATAAACATAAGAAGGTGTGATAAGGACATGAAACCATTCACTTTTATGTATTAATTTTCTTATATATTTTATCAACGTTCTTTTAAAATGGAATTTCATTTCCAGCAAATTCTGGCCCATAATATTTGTCACAGAAAATGACAACCATTTAATTTCTAATTAAAGGCTTGATTAAATATATTACTAATTCCAGACCATGAGGTCCCACAACAACTCATGAATTGAAACATGAAAAAACCCAATCAAAACCTATAGAAGCACATGAAATAAAAAAATAAGGAAAGGCTCACTCAGCAATCACAAGCTTGAAAATTAATTTAAATCAAGGAAATGAACATATGAATCATGAAAAGAAACAAGAAATGTGAATTATAGGTGTCAATATGATGCATGTAAAAATGTATCATTCCATCATGTTATTGTTCTATGGATAAAATAGAATCTCAATCCGAATACTAATCAACAACAGCACAAAAAACGTGTGTCCCCCAAGGGTGAAATGATATAAAATATAATAGAAAAAAATAGAACATCAATCAGAATCTAGGTAACTCACCTTTTACCCCAAACATGGGATGAATAATCTTAATCATGGATTATTAACAAGTCCTAATAAGGTATCATTACCAGAATGTGGCACATTGAATTAATATAATCAAGGGTAACTAAGTGAATAAATATAACTAAATACAAGGAATAATGGAAATAGAGAAAAAAATAACAATAACTAAATCTACTGAAAAAACAAACAATAATTGATGATGATATGTGATGGATCTATTAAGCTGGAAAACATGGATACAAAGTAATAATAATGCATGAAAAAACAAACATAGAAAAAATGATATACAAAAACTATCCCAAGATTCTTGATCTATAGCTCGATCATCTGCTAGAAGCTCCATCATTCCGGATAAAGAAATCAAGTTTCTGAATCATTACACATCCAATTATCTATACCGTCATACATGTAATATTGACCAAGTACAAAACAACACACAGAGAGGGTATGTGATAAATCATAGTGGCCAGTAATAGTGTTGTCTATACCATCTGAACCATATAATGGAAATATAATAGTGTGAAATCATGCATATATTATGTGAAGTATTACAATATAACTAAATACTCAAGTACATACTTCATTTATCGGATGGTGTATGAACATTTAAGAAATTTATTATTTTATTTTTACTATTTTGTAAATAAGTCGCATACTATAAATACTGAATGTTCAATGATATAACAATGAAATAGGAAATTCCATTTAATAATATATATTCAAGGTGATAATATAGGCATTGAAAACATCATGGGTACCAAAATTAGTAATGAATATTGCCTGACTAAAGGTAAGAGTTTAATTCAAGTATCATAGTCCAATTCATTGAACAATAAGATGCTTACCACATCCAAGGGGATCATACAAGGAAATATGGGTCTATGAAATGATTGGAACCCATGGTCTTTTAATAATGAACCTACTTTTAAATTTTGTATCCATGGAGTGTATCCATTGAATCCTATAATATTATTGAAATGATCATATGGTGTGTAACGACCCAAAGTTTCATTAATGGAAATCCCTCTGATCTAATTAAATGTCTCTTTATGTTTATATAAAATGTCAACTTCTATGGTTTTATGTTTTTTAATTTTCACCGTTGTTAATATAGCCGTTGAAAAGTGATCACATGATTAGTATAAATATAGGGATTTAACAAATCCAATTTACTCAGACTAAAGAATTGAATGCCTCATCTAGAAGAAATGCCCCATATGAAGCCCATTTGTCAGAGCTCAGAAAATAGGTGGCATCCTTGGGCTTCGCTCTTGACCAAGCCCAAGCTGAGCTTAATCATATCAGGCTCGAACAAGACCGTCTATGGGAAAAGTTGAAGTTGATAGAGATTACCACTTGAGCGATGTTATCCGAGCCACCCCAAGAGTCTGTCCCCATCTCACACCTTACATTTAGGTCTTATGAGGATATTTTAAGGGGTTATATAACAAATAAAAAGTACTATGTTAATGTACATTATTTTTGTATATAATAATGAATACACTTTCTTGTCATTATTGATACATTGTAAATAGTTTTTAAAGCACAAATAATGTTTTTAGTTATTACATAATTAAGATTTATATTATTTTAAATTAAGGTATTTTTAAATTAAATAATATTTTAATAAAATATTATTAATATTATTAAATTAATTTTTATTAAATATAAATGATCTTATAATTTTATGAATGCAATTATAATTTTTATTAAGGTTTGAAAGCCATTTCTTTCAAAACACGTAAATTTTCGATAAATGTCTGTTTTTATTTTAAAATTTAAAATTAACATATTTAGAAAATTATTTAGATAAAATAAATGTTATTTCTAGAATCAGGACATCGAAATTATCCAACGGTGAATTTTTTTAATTTTCTGAGAGAGTCATATTTTTGGGTAAAAATTAAATAACGTTTAAATATATAATGTGTTTTATGACATCATAATGACCTAATAGTGATGTAATAAAATACAATTATCTTTATGTTCGGCCAATATATGTTCTACCATTAAAATAATGTGATTTATGGTTTTTTTGACATACTTTTCAAAGCATTAATGGACCCCTCATGATTTATTAAACGCCTTGTCTTTTTAAATTAATTTCCATGGGAGTGTGACTCACCTCCACATAATCAACCCTATTATTTTAAGATGTTCGGTATTTGGACTTATAAAATATTTTTTCCTCTTCCCTTTTCCAAAAAACATTGGCAAAAACCATGGGATGGTTTGTGGTTTGGATTAATTTAATATAAGGGGTCCCAAAACTAAATAATAAAGAATTCCCTCACATTTCCTATATAAACCAACCCAATCTCCTACTTCATCCTCACTCAAAGACTTTTTAGTCCGTCCAAAATCTTCCCTAATATCTCTATAATCCTTCAAAGGTGCCCCAATCTCCCAAGAAGCCTCTCACAAGCCTCTATCTAGCCTTTGGAATCACACTTCCAGGTAAGGGTTTTTTCTTCCTTTCTCATTTTTGTCCAATTTTATTTATGTTGTTTTGCCCATTTAATTTCAAATATGAATGTTGGGGTATGTTTTCTCACCTCCCTCATACTTCCCTCTTTATGTTTGAATGATGGGACACCCCTTTATCTCTCATTAAATGCCTCCCATGTACACCCGTTACTATGCCGAAATTCCTAAAGGAACTTCTCTCTCATCATTTACATTCAAGAAATACTTTTGTATCATGAATCTAAATTCCATTACAATTGTTGGGTCATGTATATATATTACCTCTTTAATATCCATTACATGTAATTATGATGAGGAAACCCTTTCTCTCTCATCAACCGTTTTTAGGAATTCTTATGTCATGCCGTTAGGCTGCCGAAATCGAACCGATTTTCTAAGCCAATGCCATTGTGTAGTGAATACCATGCTCATTTCTCCATCAAGGGTATTCACCTTTATGCACAATTACATATTGATTATAAAGATTCATGTATTAATTCCAAATTCCTTTGTCGTGGAATAAATGATTATGTTTAATGAATCCATTTTTTATGATCCATGTGGCACACTTATGCATGAAATGAAATGTTTATGAAGGGTGCACCCTTATAGCACTCCAATGCATTCGGTAAAGTATAGTATAATGATACATCATGTGAAATGGGTTTTGACTCATGCTAATTAAAGTGAAAAGATGGTTTACTCATGCTTCATGTGCAATTAGGATTTACTCATGCTCTATGTTCAATGAGCCTTGGCTCATGATAATTACATGTTAAGTGGTGTTGCCACATTTCCCGGTTATGATTATCATGCTTTATCATGCCTTTATGTTCATGTTTCTCTTGTGCTCTATTGATATGCCTATGTTATAACATATATTGTACTCCTCATGTTATTCCATGTGTATTCCCTTACTGGGTATTATAGCTCACCTTTTTCTTATGCATGTCCTCAGGTTATCCCATGCAATGCTAAGTACGAGGGAATTTAGTGATCATGTAAATGATGTTTTCAATAAAGATGTTGTATTTCATGTTTTAAGTTTTTATTTAATGATCCTAAGCCCCAAAGACACTAAACCTCTCAATCTTCTTGGTTGTATAATGTGATGTTCTATGTAATAAATCATGTTTAAGTTGTAATAAAAAGTAGGGTTTTCATAGTTGGTATCAGAGGATAGGTTTAGTTATATTTGGGATTAGGATTAGAAAAACCTAGTAAATCCTTAGAGACAAGACTAAGTATAATAAAAACATCCCTAAGTTTTGGTAATTACTGAGTAAGTGGTTTATCAAACAAATATATCCCTGTCTAGATATGAGCAGATAGAGGCGGCTTTGGCATAGATGTATCCTAGGGGTAAACCTGAAAAAAACCCGCTTTGAGATAGACTTGAATGGAAACTGGTGCATGAAAAAGGGCCTTACTGCACTCTGGGTTATGACACTCCTGGGGGATATGTTTTGTTAAATTCACAATCACAGTATGAACCCTTATTAAGGGAATTAAAAAAAGGCCACTAAGAATATATGTTAGAAAGTAGGTCATGAAAAGCCTAGATTGAAGCCTATAGACTCATGAGTTATGGAAATAAAAGTTTATTTTTAATTCATCAACTTTTGTCTTTGGACTACCCATTATGTGTTACCCCGAACATTCCTTTTATTCCAACCAATGGCCGGTAATATGAGGACTCGGGCTAACAACCGATGTGAAGATCAGTGTGATGACTGTACTAATGAGATTCCCAATCCAATGAGAGTGGGAATCATGAACTTTGTCACGCTTCTCTCTCATCTAAATCAAGCTTTGAATAGAAACACAAGTCAAGAGGAACGTCCAAACCCCCCTAATGAGGAACAAGTCGCTATCTAGAGCTTAATGAGACAAAGGCCTCCTACTTTTAGTGGATCATTTGATCCCAAGATTGCTAAACAATAGATCAACTTCATTGAAAAGATCCTCACCATCCATCAATGTTCTGAACTAGAGAAGGTTCTCCTGGCGGCTAATCGTATGGAGGGTGAAGCTGATCAATGGTGGACGTTGATCAAAAATACGAAGTCTGAGGAGGTGATCAAGGCATTGGAATGGAAGGATTTCTGAAATATGTTTTTTGATAAATATTTTCCGCACACCCTCCAGCTTAAGATGGAAAGGTACTTCCTTTCCCTTAAGAAAAAAGGCGAAGAATCTGTTGAAGTGTATGAGGAAAACCTCACAAGGCTTGCATGATAAGATTTTGGATATGTCGTTACCCCTGAATGCAAGGTTTACCGCTTCTTTGGTGGCCTGAAGCCTAGCCTGTGGAAACCATTAGTGATCCGTGACTTCGACAGCTATGAGGAAATTGTCCGATATGACCTCATGGTCGAAATGGAGATCGAGGAATCACATGGGTATCAAGGGGATAAGAAGCATAAGGTGGACATCAATTATGGGGGTCTGATGGATAAATCCAATGGTACTATGATTATCCATCACCCCTCTTTCCAAAAGTGCGGAAATAAGCACCCTCAAAATTCCCTTAAGGGGATGAGGAAATGCTTCAGTTGTGGAAGAGAAGGGAACCTAGCTGTTAACTGTCGTCAAGAAAGACCTACGGCTACGACAGAGGAGAGGAACGCTCCGTTAGAACCTCAACGCATTGATCAATGCTACAAATGCAAATAACAGGGGCATTTTGAAAATTAGTGCCCTAATCCAAGTATTTTCGGAGGCACCAAACATCCTCCAAGGCAGCAAGGAAGAGCTTTTATCATCACTTCTGCCGAAGTGAACCCCGACAATGAAGTGGTGACAGGTACACTAGTTATTCATTCAAGAATAGTGAATTCACTTTTTGATTCAGGTTCTACGCATTCTTTTATATCTCTAATGTTCAGTAGAACAATCCCAGCACCACCACAAATCATGGAAGTGAAGATGTCGGTGAGTACGTCAAATGGGGAAATCATTGCATCTCATGAATATAAGTCCTACCCTGTTATAATATGTGGATAGAATTTCCCAGCGAACCTTTTTATACTCCCTCTGGTGGAATTTTATTCAATTCTTGTCATGGATTGGCATTCCTTATATAGTGCCAACATAAATTGTCGGGAGAGGGAAATCACACCCCATATGGAGAATCACCCCCTGACTCTTTACAAGTGTAAGGAGAAAGATTAATCTCCTTTAGCTCCATCATCTCAATGATGGATACTACTACCCTATGAGCACGCGTATCTGGCTCAGATGATTGCATCCAAGGAAGAAACCATCCTTGAAGAAATGCATATTGTGAGGGTGGTTGCGCCCAAATTTACCCTACAGGTAAATGCGGTCGTTGAAGTACAAGTAGGGATCGAATCCACAGGGACCGAAGAAGTAACCTTGAGACGCTATGATTTATTGATGGATTGGCTATGAAGTGGCCAACTTTGAGGTAGATTTTAATTGAAGAACTAAAGATATATTTTAAATAAGATATAATAAAAAATGATGTGAACTAAAAAGTTATTGATGGTGGGTTGATCTTAGGGTTTTGCTTGGGGTGGATTGGATGAATTTCTTTTCTTAGAAAATTTCATGTCATTAATTCAAGACATATCCAAACAATGAGATAATTCTTCCAAATCATTCACCAATTTAATCCCTACACAATTCCAAGGCTAATCACTAATTCACTTTAAGGATCACTTTAATGAGCACTCAAAGGAAATAGATCGTACTAGCACTCAAAATGTGTCATCGTTAAAGTTGGAAAAGATGAGAAAGAATGTAACTCATCAAATGGAAATCCTAAAATAACGAATAGATTTAAATATTAAGTACATGAAATAACATTCAATCCATGACCTTGCTACTCCCTTGGATCAACCCTTAAGAGGTTAGCCCTCCATTGATGCTATTATACCAATGGAAGCAGGATGTAGACTTACGGGGGCGGAATTGAAGAAGAAGAAAATTATTAAAAGAACAAACACTCCACTGTTGTGTGATTGAAATCACAAGTGTTGGTGTGAATAATTTCACACCATGATTCAACGGTATCAACGTGTGAAGAAAAGGAAAATAAAAAGTGAAGAAGAAGAAAAAATTTTATTAAAATAATAAACGTGAAAGAAAAACTTACATGGGAAAACTTGATGATGCGATTACAAATTGAAAGTAGGAAATTACAATTGAAAGAAATACAATGGATGAAAGAAAAACATGGATTCAAAGAAAAATGTTAGATTCAAGGAAAAATGTTAGATGATTATTTCCTTCACCACCAGATCCTTATATAGGCATATTATGAGCCTTATGTCCACCCCCAACATTAAATTCACCCCCCAACAATTAAGAGAGTCAAAAGGAGGGTGAAGAATCAAAAGGAAATTGATATTTCAAATTTGACCCGGAAAACTGTCCAGATTCGTCCACCACATTGACGTGTGAATTCGAAATTGAAGAAAGCCGAATCCGGAGGTTCTGTAGAAGAGAAATATCTTCATCCATCTGTCCTCTATGAGCTGTAAAATTTCAGGAACTTTCTCTCAGCCGTTTGGAAGTTATAGTCGAAATGGTGGGACGGATTTCTGTGCATTAATGACGAGTCCTCCATTTAAATCTCAACTTCAGATCCCTTTATCATCATGAAAACATCGGAATTAGCTCCGGCCACAGTTGAATAAAATGATCCTCATATTTTTATCTTTCTACTGTATAAATTTTAGCTTCATTGGGCTTGGTTTCTGGGCCCCACATTTGTTTGATGGGCCTTAGGCCCATTATGCTTTTTCCAGCAAGTTTCTGCCTTCAGGCGCAAAATTCTCCATCTTCCTTTGGGATTCATCCATCGGACCTAAAAGATAAAATGTTCAAACAAAGTGTTCAATCATATCCCAAAATTTAAAATTAAAATTATGAATATTTTAATTTCCACAAGCAAATTATTGAGTGGGACCAAATTGACATTTTAAGCATGAATTGCACAATGATGGGAAATGAAGTTCAATTTCTGAATTGGACTAAAATTGATGTTTATAAACTTTTAAAAACATTAATATTAAGAACTTAAAAATGAATATTAGCCACTTTAAGTGACTAATCACACCCCCCAACTTGAGTTTTGCTAGTCCCGAGCAAAATAAATTACAAATATGAAATTGAAATCCCCTTTTCCAAAAAAATATTTTAAATACACATTGCTCACCCAAAAGACCTCATACCAAAACAATTATGGAACCCATCAAAATAATTTAAAACATGTTAGGTCCATAAGCATATCCCAAGCCCAAGCCCATTCCTTTTTTCAAATTCATTTCCACATTTCATGCAATTCCAATTAAGCATGATAAAGTATTGTGCATCATAAAAGATATGGGGCCCATTTTATTGTTCAAGGGGAAAAAAATGGAAGCGCTAGGTGGGAATCACATTAAACCTTAAGATGAGTATCCCTTTTTTTATTTTTTTATTTTTTAACCACAATAGATATGAAAAGACTTACTCTGGGCAAGACAACTATGGAGTCACGATCCCCAAGTGTCGGACGCCACACATATTGTCAATTTCATGCTCTACAATAGAGATATAAAGCCTAACTCTGGGCAAGACAACTATGGAGTCACGATCTCCAAGTGCCGGATGCCACGCATTTGGACAAAACATTGCTCTATGTGGTCATTTTTTTGTTTGTTTTTTTTGTTTTTTGTTTTTGGATACTCAAATTAAACTAAAAGTGACCCTAGAACCCTATGCTATAATGAAAGGGACCTGAGAACTCAAATTTACACCCACGATCCAGTAGACGTGCATTGTGGAATTTTTATTAAGAGGATGAAAATGTAAACATTGAAAAATCACATCGGACAACCGCACTTTCCAAAAACTATGCTCATGAACTTAAACTTGCATTAAAATCAGAATCAAGGCATTCAAAATTTATTTGATATCCAATTTTAGAGTTTGCAATGTGTATTTATCATGTTTATGGTTAATGGAATTTTTCTTTTCATGCATGTTTTTATTCAAAAAAAAATCACTTTTTATCCCCCCCCCCAACTTAGAATAACACTGTCCCCAGTGTTTAATGAAAAGAAAAGCTAGAAGGGGGTAGGAGATGAGTTCAAAGAAGAAATTTAAAATGAAAATCATGGAATGAAGTCACCTGGTGGTTGATGATAATAGTGCATGCTATAGTCTCCCTTCAATCCTGGATTTGAGTCTCAGCGGCTTGGATGGTGGTGAATGGATTTTCCTTATGGATTTCAACATGTCCTTTTATTTTTTTAACCTATAAAAAAAATAAAACAAAACAAAATAAACTGATGATACATTGTCTTCTTTATATTTTCTGGGTAAGGTATTACTCAGAGATCACACCACGTCACACGGATGAATATGTCGCTCCCCTTTCATACCCATCCTTACTCATAAAAGAAGAACAGGTCAACAGTTTATGGTAATTTATTATATGAAAAAAAAATGATTCAAAATTATTAGAAACATGAAAACCATGGGTTGCCTCCCATGCAGCGCTTTTGTTTAACGTCGTTGGCTCGACTTGTACCCCCCAACTTATCCAATTCCAACTTTCAAAATTTTAATTAACCCATCTTTCTCCACTTCAACAAGATTGATATTGATTGTTTTTTTTGAAATTTTTTTCGTATGAAATCCTTTTTTCTACAATGATTGGTAAAATCCAAGGAATATCTAAAATGGTTGACCTTGTTTTATCTGGATAATTTCCTATGATTTCAAGGTTCATTCCTACATGGTGAGATTCTTGATGAAGAGTTATGATAATTGAATGGTCTTGGTTATCATAAATAGATGGATTATTGATTAGGGAAGGAAGTATTAAAACATCGAGTTCAGTTTGATTGAATTTTCCTAAAGAAGAATGATAATTTGAATCAAAAATTGTTTCTTCTTTAAAAACATTTGAAAGAATTGGTTCCTTTTGAAAAGATGATTCATCCACAAAATTTTCCATTTGAATTTCATGAGTGGGTATAGACACAATATTCGTTATATCTCCCAATGGTTCAATGATCGGTGATTCTAAAAAATTGTTATTGGAGCAATATTCCGAAAACTCAATCCATGAAGACAAATTCTCCCCTTGTGAATTAATTTCATCCTGATTTAAATACCCTTCAACATTTCTTTGATCTTGTTCAGTTATCACATATCCAAAGGTTAGTTATTTTTTCAATTCATGGGAGGTTTTTGGGATAAAAGATTCATCTATCAATGATGAGGAAAGAACATCTTGAGTGGGAATGGGTTCCTCAAAAGTCTTAAAGCTTTGTAGTTCTAATCTGAAAGATGAAACTTCTGAATTCATTTTATCCATTTGTTCACACAATTGTTCAAGAATTTTTTCAGGATTAGGGTTGATATATGATTGTACATCATGGACTTCCTCATTATTTATCTTTTCAATCATTCTTGATAGGTATGGAAATTTATCTTGTAAACATTCAGCATCCCATTGATTGTACATCTCATCTGGTGTGGTGTATTCAATTAAGGATTGGTTAATGAAATTCCCTATGTGAGGTGTTTCCCAATATTGATTTCCGACTTGATTACAGCATTGATTTATGAAGGGTTATTTTGGAGGATAATCCATTGGAATTGATTGAAAATTATTTTTGGGGTTTTTTTGGACACACAGAAATAGAAAGGGGAAAAGAGAAGAGAAATTAGGGTGAGAATAGAGAATTTGGGGTGAGAAAAGAAGATGAGTGTCTAAGAAAACTTACTTGGATCCCCGGAAACGGCGCCAAAATTTGGTTGCGCCCAAATTTACCCTACAGGTAAATGCGGTCGTTGAAGTACAAGTAGGGATCGAATCCACAGGGACCGAAGAAGTAACCTTGAGACGCTATGATTTATTGATGGATTGGCTATAAAGTGGCCAACTTTGAGGTAGATTTTAATTGAAGAAATAAAGATATAATTTAAATAAGATATAATAAAAAATGATGTGAACTAAAAAATTATTGATGGTGGGTTGATCTTAGGGTTTTTCTTGGGTTGGATTGGATGAATTTCTTTTCTTAGAAAATTTCATGTCATTAATTCAAGACATATCCAAACAATGAGATAATTCTTCCAAATCATTCACCAATTTAATCCCTACACAATTCCAAGGCTAATCACTAATTCACTTTAAGGATCACTTTAATGAGCACTCAAAGGAAATAGATCGTACTAGCACTCAAAATGTGTCATCGTTAAAGTTGGCAAATATGAGAAAGAATGTAACTCATCAAATGGAAATCCTAAAATAACGAATAGATTTAAATATTAAGTACATGAAATAACATTCAATCCATGACCTTGCTACTCCCTTGGATCAACCCTTAAGAGGTTAGCCCTCCATTGATGCTATTATACCAATGGAAGCAAGATGTAGACTTACGGGGGCGGAATTGAAGAAGAAGAAAATTATTAAAAGAACGAACACTCCACTGTTGTGTGATTGAAATCACAAGTGTTGGTGTGAATAATTTCACACCATGATTCAACGGTATCAACGTGTGAAGAAAAGGAAAATAAAAAGTGAAGAAGAAGAAAAAATTTTATTAAAATAATATACGTGAAAGAAAAACTTACATGGGAAAACTTGATGATGAGATTACAAATTGAAAGCAGGAAATTACAATTGAAAGAAATACAATGGATGAAAGAAAAACATGGATTCAAAGAAAAATGTTAGATTCAAGGAAAAATGTTAGATGATTATTCCCTTCACCACCATATCCTTATATAGGCATATTATGAGCCTTATGTCCACCCCCAACATTAAATTCACCCCCCAACAATTAAGAGAGTCAAAAGGAGGGTGAAGAATCAAAAGGAAATTGATGTTTCGAATTTGACCCGGAAAACTGTCCAGATTCGTCCACCACATTGAAGTGTGAATTCTAAGTTGAAGAAAGCCGAATCCGGAGGGGTTGTAGAAGAGAAATATCTTCATACATCTGTCCTATATGAGCTGTAAATATATCAGGAAATTTAGCTCAGCCGTTTGGAAGTTATAGTCGAAATGGTGGGACGGATTTCTGTGCATTAATGACGAGTCCTCCATTTAAATCTCAACTTCAGATCCCTTTATCATCATGAAAACTTCGGAATTAGCTCCGGCCACAGTTGAATAAAATGATCCTCATATTTTTATCTTTCTACTGTATAAATTTTAGCTTCATTGGGCTTGGTTTCTGGGCCCCACATTTGTTTGATGGGCCTTAGGCCCATTATGCTTTTTCCAGAAAGTTTCTGCCTTCAGGCGCAAAATTCTCCATCTTCCTTTGGGATTCATCCATCGGACCTAAAAGATAAAATGTTCCAAAGAAAGTGATCAATCATATCCCAAAATTTCAAATTAAAATGATGAATAATTTAATTTCCACAAGCAAATTATTGAGTGGGCCCAAATTGACATTTTAAGCATGAATTGCACAATGATGGGAAATGAAGTTCAATTTCTGAATTGGACTAAAATTGATGTTTATAAACTTTTAAACACATTAATATTAAGAACATAACAATGAATATTATCCACATTAAGTGACTAATCAGAGGGTATTCGCTAAAGTGTTTCCCGAGGAACTGCATGGTCTTTCTCCTAGAAGAGATGTTGAATTATCAATTGAATTTATACCCGGGGCTTTACCAATATCCAGGACTCCATATAGGATGGCTGTTTTAGAGCTTGAAGTGCTGAAGAAACAACTACAATAGAATCTGGATAAAGGGTTTATACGCCCAAGTGCTTCACCATGGGGTGCGCCAGTCCTCTTCGTCAAGATGAAGGATGGGTCAATACGGCTTTGAATCGATTATCGTGAAATTAACAAAATCATGATAAAGAACAAGTATCCTCTCCCAAGAATTGATGACATGTTCGACCAGCTGCGTAGAGCACAATACTTCTCCACGGTGTACTTGCGGTCGGGATATTATCAAGTAAGGTTGAAGAAGGAAGATATCCCCAAGAATTCTTTTCACACAAGATACAGGCACTATGAATTCATAGTAATTCCTTTCGGACTCACTAATGCTCCAGTAATCTTCATGGACTTAATGAACAGTGTCTTTAGAGATTACCTAGACAAATTTGTGGTATTATTTATAAATAATATTACGATATACTTTAAACCCGAGGAGGATCCTGAGGAGAATTTAACAACTGTACTAGAGACATTGTGCAAGGAGAAGCTCTATGCAATGTACATGAAGTGTGAGTTATGGTTGAAGGAGGTCTCATTCTTGGGCCACATCATCACAAGAAATTGGATATCTGTGGATCCCTCTAAAAAATATGCAATTGAGGGATGGAAGAGGCCAACATCGGTAATGGATATCCGTAGCTTCTTGGGGTTAGCTAGATATTATCGATGATTTGTGAGGAATTTCTCATGATTTTACAACACTCTTACCAAGCTAACTCGAAATGGAGTAAATTTTTCTTGGAGTGATTAATGCGATGAAAGCTTCAAGGAGTTGAAAATGAGGATTATCACTACGCCCGTGATCACATTACTCACAAGTGGGAAACTTTTTGTGGTATTTAGTGATGCTTCAAAGAAGGGCTTAGGTTGTGTGCTGATGCAGAATGATAAAGTGAATATTTGTTTATATAAGGCTAAATATTATTATTTCAATTTGAAAATTTTCTTTGTAGTCAATATAATTATATAATAAAAAATATGTTATTTATAATTATTATATTGAAATTATGGTATGTATTATCTTTTTAGTATTTATTTGAAGTTATTAATTTTACAGAGAAATTTTAATGTTATGAGTAATCCCCATAATTTAAATTCGTTAGAATCACAATGAATTAACTGAATGAAAATAAGAAATTTGTTCTCATATAAAATTGAAATAAAGTAAATTTATTAAGATATATATTATTTAATCATTGTGTGTACAATTAATATAATTAGGATGATGACATTATATGATGATTTATGATATTAATTAATCTTTAAGAATTTTTTATTCATTATTTGATTATTTTTTATCAATGGGAGTATAATTTCAAGATGAAGATAATTAATGTTACAATTTTTTCATAATTATTCTTATCATTTATTCAATTTGACTATGATGGTTCAAACCAAAAAATTTTTGGTTTAAAAAAAATGGGATCTGTAATGATTCCTAGGAATCACTGATAACCTTTTTTCAATCGATTATAATTATTTGGGTCAATATAACAATTTTTTATATGTTTGTTTTTAAGAATTAGTGTATGAATTAATTTAATTCATTTTTTTAAAAATAAAAAATATTATAAAATGGATATTTTTTTCATGGAAGATAAGAATATGGAGAATGTTTTATAAAACTTATTTAGTGACTTGACATCAGGTACAATGAGTTTTATAATGGGATTTAACTAATTTTAATGAAATCATTTAAATTTAGAGAGGTATTATAGAAATTATTGAATTATTATGTCATGAGTTTTAATGTTTTAATAGACATAAAATGTAATTTTTTCATTATACAACCCAAAATTAATTTTCCTATTTAAAATAATTTATTAAAACATAATTCATGGGATTCTATATGTTGGTGTGTATTGATAGATGTGTAGTTAGAGATGTCACGACCCGTCCTCGGGACCCATGTCGTGACTATCCCAAGCCTTCCCTCCATAGACCAGGGGCAGGAGACTAGCACCAAATGTGTAAATCCTTAAGATGGGAATGATTTACATTAATAAAAAGTAAACAAACACAATAGAGTACACAACTCGAAGCAAAACACAAAGTAAAATTGTATACAAATAACGTGTTTGAAAGTAAAAGGGGCTAGAAATTCTAGCCCAACTGAATGCAAGTCTAACTGGGAACATGTACAATAGAAAGATAAGCAACTGGGTCGTACTCTGGGGTTCCTACCTGATGTGTATGTACATATGGCCTCCTAAACACTCCACGTCTGTCCGTATCCTCCGTGTACCGTCACACCAAGTGGTCCACCTCCGGGTACCATCTAGTCCTGATACTCTCTGCCTCAGTTTGCGTTGTCTGTAATCGTTAACCAACACAATGAGGTATAGGAATAACCTGAGTAGGGGTGAGTATAACGATACTCAGTAGGGACCCTGAGATCCTCAAGGTCTCAAAAATTTCAACAATGATAAACCAAAAAGTACGAAATCAACAGATAACCCCACATTGGTATATTCCCATACATATAACTAAAATTTAAAATAATCCATCATAGTCATGAAGTAAACACAAATTTACGGACTCATCTCAATCCAGGATTTTATTCAAGGGGGGTAGTATCAAGTATCATCCCCAGTAAAACTGTCGAAACCTCGGCTGCTAATGTACTCCTCCTCTATAGAGTATCGTGGGAATGTCGTGTCGCACAAAGGCACTTCCCACTATCTTGGACTGCTGAGGTACTCCTCCTGTCGATTACCATGGGTATGTCGTGTCTCCCAGAGGCACTTCCCCCCCTGTGATTCTGTCACGTTACACAGAGGCACTCCCCCTCGTAGCATGCTGAGGTACTTCTCCTATCGAGTATCGTGGGTCTGCTGCGTCACACAGAGGCACTTCTCATTGTGTTTTTGCCATGTCACACAGAGAAGCTTTCCACTGGGCTAGTTGAAACAATTCGAGTCGATCGGTCATCAGTCGTCAGGTCTCAGCTATCAACTATGTCTTTGCACTAAGCTTGATCGTCTCTAGGGGGATTCGTTCCCCGATCTACTGGTCTATGCACCAAATTCTATGATGTATGACAAAAAAGTATTTCAAACATCTGCGTCGTCATAGTTATCTCAACGCAACTGACGACGCGTCAATTGGACGCCCGGTCTGTGAGTTAGTATCCTTTTAGTCACAGGGGATTGGTTCTGGTACAAAAGTTATTGCCAATGTATGAAATGGGTCAGTAGTGGGAACGGGTCCAGTCCGACCATGTCAGACTGACTCAGACCAACCCAGTCTGGGCCGACCTAGTCTGGGTCGACCTGATCAAACTCACTGGGTCAAACCCCGACCCATTGGGTGGGTCAGCCCGTTAAGATCTACTCGGTGCGCTAGGCCCGGCCCAGCGGACCGCTAGGACGATTCGGCCCGGAGCGTCGTGAGGGTACGGCCCGGTGCGGCTCGACGTGGCTCGGTCCGGAGGCCACAATGGGTCATGTTCTACCAGCTCGGGAGGCCGTGTGGAGGACTGGATCAGGGGCGTGTGGGTCACATGGAGGCTGGCTCAGGTTGGCTAGGTAGCGCCTCAGCCAGAGGGGCCACGGGAGGCTGGTTCTGCAGGGCGCAGCGAGCACGGGCGGCCGGTTCAGCTAAGTGCGGCCAGCGTGGACGGCCAGGCTGGCGGCCAGGCTGGCAGCCAGGCGGGCGGCCCAATGGGAGGCTGGTTCGGTGGGTGGTGTGTGGTCGAGCAGGCCACGAGTTTGGCAGGTTCTAGGCTGTCGCCATGATCCGACGGGGCGCGTGGGTGCCACATGCGCGCGGGTTCGGCCAGGGTGTATTGGGCACCGCGGGGGGCAGCATTCTTCAGGGAGGCCGCGGGTAGCGCGACCTTTTTCATTTTCACCATTGTTGCCTCTTTCTTCATCGCCATTCCATTGAACAATCAAAAACGAGATCGGCAGAGGGAGTCGGTCCATTTTAGTTGGACCACACCCTCCGTGTTTAGAGGGTGATAACATTTGGCTCATGGAGTAAAGAAGAATGTTCAACAATATGTCCCCAATAAACTTTTATCATCCTATGAAGAAGGTAGGAAAAAATTAAACATTCAAAAATTAGATACCCCTACCTCAGATTCGTCATTTGTCGTTCGTTGACATCGCGGAAAGATGGTCGTCGATCCATGGTAGATGAACACGTCTCACTTCAAAGGGATCCGAGGTAGAAGGTCGAAGGGGGTTGTTCTTCATAGTAAAGTTGTCCCTCATCGGTGTTCTTCATCATGAGATCATTCTTCCTTCAATAATTCTTCATTGGAGAGTTCTTCTCCTCCCCAAGATCCACCAAAATTCCAAGGGAAAAATAATATAAGAAGATGTCTATTATTTGTTGACACAACAATTCAAATTGTTTTGTTTAATTAAATGATACAACTCATTTAATTATTGGGGTGTATTTGGCTCAAATTCAAAATTAGAGGAGGTGGAGAGTTTCAATTAAGTGATGAGAGTTGGAAAAAATTAATCAAATGGATGTTTAAAGGATTATCTACCTAAATGGGGGGTTCCAAGGGGTTACAAGACCGGGTGGTCCCCAGCAAAAAATATCCTCCCACGGGAGGTTATGTGTAGGTGGGAACCACCACCATATCCTCTCTTGGGAGGTTATGGTGTGTTGTCCCCCACCTCTAACCACCTCTTGGTGGTTTTAACCACCAAAATAAAAATAATCTACACACTTATTTTTATTTAAACTTTTTTTTAAAAACTCAAAAACTAACTTTTATTCTCAATGAACTGTCATCATGGTTAATGTCTTATAAAGAGAATACAGGCGATGCGAGTTAAACAGTGCCCTCAGATTTCAGTTCTGAGCATTGGTTCAAAAGTTAGGAAAACCCGCTCATACGATTACTAAACATACCCAAACAAAACTTCAAAAATTTATTCTGGGCACACCAGGCCTCAGAATCAAGTGCCGTAAATTTTCACAGACTTATAAAAATCCCATGTATTAAAAAAAATACCACGGGATATCCGGGTCTTTACATTCTCCCCACCTCAGGGATTTACGTCCCTGTAAGATACAACTCAAACTAAGGGAATAAATGGGGGTACTGAGTGCGCATATAAGTCTCCCGCTCCCATGTGATCTCCTGGAGGTCCACATGCTGCCAGCGAACATGCAACAGAGGTATTGACCATCCATGTAGGCCCCGCTCTGTTCGATCCACAATCTCCACTGAGACCTCCGTAAAAGCCTCCCTATCATTGATGTCTGTCTCTCCATGGTCATGATGTGGGATGGGTCATGCATGTATCACCTCATCTAAGATACTTGGAAGACATTGTGCACTCGGTACATCTGAGGTGGAATATATAAGCGGTAAGTCGCCTCGCCTACTCTACTAAGGACCTGGAACGGTCTGACAAATTTATGGGATAGCTTTCCGCCTCGGCCAAATCTTTGTAGTCCTCATCTATGTGAGACACTTAGAAAGACGTGGTCACTATCCTCGAACTCCATAGGTCTCCATCTCATGTCAGCATACGACTTCTGCCTGCTCTGTGCAGTCTTCATCCACCCCTAGATGATCTGCACCATCTCTGTGGCAGTTCATACCATCTCTGGTCCCACCAGTGCTAACTCCCCAGGGTTTTTCCAGCACAAGGGTGATCGGTAAGGTCGTCCATACAACACCTCTAAAGGTTCCACACTAATGGAAGAGTGATAGATGATGATATAGGAAAACACCACCAAAGTTATGTGGTCCTACTAGCTACGATCGAAGTCGAGGACACAAGCACGGTGAATGTCCTCGAGAGTTCGAATGGTCCGATCAGTCTGGACATATGTCTGAGGAAGGAAGGCAGTGCTCAGAAGAAGTTGTGTCTTGAATTATTCTTACAAACCCTTCCATAGTCACTAAGTAAAGCGTGTGTCACGGTCGAAGACAATATAAAATTGCACTCCATGTAAACTCACAATGTCCTGCACATAGAAGCATCCATAGCTCTCTACTGAACCATAATCTTTGATCGGTAGGAAGTGGGAAGACTTGGTGAGTCGGTCAACGATCATCCAAATCATGTCGTGACCCCTGGATGTATGTGGAAGACCCATCATTAAGTACATGGATATCCCATCCCACTTCTACTCTGGGACCTCTATGTGATGAACCAAGCATGCTGGCACCTGGAGCTCTACCTTCACTTGTTGAAAAGTGAGGAATCATGAGACGAACTCTGCTACTGCCTTCTCCATACCTAGCCACTGGTGCGATCGTCGATGGTGTTGGTACATCTTCACCACTACTAGATGTACTGCTATAGGGGAAGTTTGGAACTCCCTCAACACTTCCTATTGAAGTGGAACTGGTACCAATGTACATCCTCTGAAGAGGATGACGTGCTCTCTAACTTCAAAAAACCCATAAGTTGCATGCACCATGGATATTTGAGCACGTCATGTCTCACAATCAGTATCCTCATGTTGCGCCTCCCTGACTCTCTGATGAAGTGGGGGAGTGACTGTAAGAGATTGAAAGAAAAACTACTCCATCTCTATCCATAATGGATATCTATAAGGCAACAAGATGCTATGTTGCCTCTCCTAGAAGTTGTATACCAGTCCTCTTACTATGTGCATCTACAACAACGTTCCCCTTTACAAAAGTATAGACTATCTCGAAGTCGTAGTCCTAGAGGAATTCAAGAAATCAATGTTGTCTCAAATTTAGGTCCTTCTAAGAGAAGATATACCTGAGACTCTTGTGATCAAAGTACATGGTAAAACATTCACACATCAAATTGTTCCACCACATCTTCAAGGCCAAGACCACTACTGCTAACTCCATGTCATGGGTAGCAAAGTTCTGCTCATGGTGTCTTAGCTTACGAGAACCATAAGTGATCACTACTCGCCCCTACACCAGGACACACCCAAGTCTTGTCCCTGATATGTCGTAGTAAACTATGTACCCTACACATTTCATTGGAAGCCTCAAGATGGGGGAACTATTCAGCCTATGCCTCATCTCTTGAAAGATCTAATGGAATCTCTCTAACCACATGAAGGGTTGCCCATTCTTCATCAAGGCTGATAGTGGTACTGCAACTTTGGAGAAGTATGGAACGAACCTTCGATAGTATCCATCCAAACCCAAGAAAATCCGTACCTCCATCATACTCCTGGGTGGATCCCAAGCAAGTACTACCTCAATATTCACTAGATCCACTAAAACTACAGCCTCCGAGATGACATGACCCAGAAAGTGAACCTCTTAGATCCATAACGGGAAATTCGAGAGCTTACCATAAAGTTGGTGCTCTCAAAGTGTGTCCAGTACTACCCGAAAATGGTAGGCATGATCCTCCTCGGTAATCGAGTAGATGAAAATGTCGTCGATGAAGACTACGACAAAGTGATCGAGGTATGGATGGAAGATCCTATTCGTGAGACTCAAGAGCACTGCTAGAGCATTGGTTACGCCAAAAGGCATAACCAAGAACTCGTAGTGGACGTACCGACATCTGAAGGGAGACTTCTATACATCCTCGTCTCGAACTCTGATCTGGTGATAGCTTGATCTGAGGTCTATCTTCGAGAACCACCGTGCTCCCTTCAGATGGTCAAGGAGGTCATCAATCCTCGGGAGTGGAGACTAGTTCTTCAAGGTCACCTGGTTCAGGCGACGGTAGTCGACATGGAGCCTCATGATCTCATCCGTCTTCTTTCCAAATAGAATTGGGTTTCCCAGGGATAAATGCTAGGACGGATGAATCCCTTATCCTTCAAATCCTCTTGTTGTACCCACAGCTCGTGAAGCTACGTGGGAACCATCTGATATGATGGTGTAGATATTGGTGCTATCTTGGGGTACAGGTCAATGTAGAAGTCCACATCACTGCAAGGAAGTAGTGATAGAACAACATCAGGGAAAACATCTGTGAACTGCTCCACCACTACAGGATATGTCTGACTCTCCATATCTACTGATCCAAGGGTAAGGCAATCCCACTGGTGAGTGATCGGCTACACCCTTCTCTGAGTAAGTCCATATTGTTCTGCAAAGGCTACCTTCTCACTGGTTAAGGTGAACCTGGTCCCATCCGTACGGACACACTGCACTTTGCACCTAATATAATCAATCTAAGCATGGACTATAGATAACCATTCCATACCTAAGATGATGTTGTTAGTCCTCAACACTGCTACGAGGAGATCCCATTTAAATCTCTCACATCCTAGAGTAAGCTGACACTTTTGGAACCAGTGCGTAATCATCGAGTCAGCTCCCGTAAGAGTCTCTAGCCATAATGATCAAGCCAATGGCTCCATCAGAATCTACGAGATCTCAACGAGGTCAGTGGTAATAAAAGAGTAACCGGCACCTCTATCTATGAGAATGGCAGATAAGGTGGAGTAGAGACATATCGTACATCGAATCATATCTGGAGCGCCATGGTTGTATATCTCAGCTACCTGGAGATTAGCACTCCTCTTTCCACCTGCTCCCTGCAGTCGGGGTGGACCTCCTGGTGGTGGTGGCGGTAACACCTTGAATCGCCTCCCACTGCCTGATGCTTGAGAAGCTCCTATACCATGTCCACCTACTCCCTACGGACCACCTTGATCAAATATTTTTCTCTTCTTGGGACATCCCTCAACTGTCTTCTGGTCAACAGCACAACGGGTCAGACAGTCACGAGCCATATGACCCTCCCTGAAGCACGAGTAGCACTATCTGCTCCTGGCATGTATGTCACTGCCCCGGGTGCCCCGAACAACTGATCCTGAGTCATGCGGGTCATCCACCCATGGGGTTGGTCTTCTCGGACCTCTACTTCATTTGTCTACTTCCATCTGTATTAGAATCCTCTTCGTGTCGACTACTGGTTGGTCTCGCTGCCAGAGACTACTCAGCAAGGAAACTCTCCACTAAGAGGGCTCGCTCCAACACTACTGCCTGCATCAGAATGCTGAGGGAGATCATTGAGGATCTGATCTCTCGTCTGAGCCCCTTCTTGAAGGTCCAGGTCTGGAATAATGGGACCCTTACCATATCTATGGTGTAGTGTGAGAGGTCAGTGAACTTCGCTCAGTACTGTGCTACTGTCATGCTGCCCTAATACAGATAAAGTAGATCATGTATCTGTAGTGCACGAAGGGTGGCTAGTACAAACTCCACCTGAAACAGGATCTTGAAGTCTTCCCATAGAAATTTCCCCTCATCATGAACTTATATCATCAGGATCCACCATCTTCCTGCTTATTCCTGAAGGAGACTAGAAACAAGGATCGCCATATGGTCTGTTGGTGTCCCTACTAGCCTGAAGACTCTCACCACAGCCTCCAGCCAATCCTCAGCCGCCTATAGGTCCATATTTCCCCAGAACCTGGTTGGGATTTAGTGCTGGAACTTGTGAAACACGCTCATGTGGCGTGCATCGTCTGCTGCTGGGGCTGGTGGCATCAGTGTTCCAATGAGAAGTAGTACCGGTGGTGCCTCTACTGGAAAAGGGCCTTGCACTAATTCCTCATCGCTCGGTGGGCTATCAGTGTGAAAAAAACTCGGGGCTCTAACTGGTCATATGTGGGGAGGCATCGTGAGAGTAACAGATGCAACATGGTTAATAGATTATACCTGGTTAGCTTACTTTGTTGAGCTGAATTAAAGAAAAAATTTGAAAACACACACACAATCAGTGTTTTCATGCACTGTGTCGTAATCAGTAGTCAGGATCTTGGTTTATGGATATGTCATCCGCCACACCAACAGTGGACTCCCTAAACTGAAGGCCACACTTAGTACCCTTAACACTATTTCTTCATAGAAAATAATGATCAGAGTCCAATGTTATGCGGTAGAACTGAATCCTCTGATACAAATTTTTCACGACCCGTCCTCGGGACCCATGCCGTGAATAACCCATGCCCGTATTCTATAGACCAGGGGCTAGTAACTAGCACCAAAGGCATAAATCCCTAATCTAGGACGGAATTTCCTTTATAAAAAGTAAACACACATAATAGAGTACACAATTGGAAGAAAAACACTAAGTAAAACGTTATAAAAATGATGTTCTGGAAAGTAAAAGGGGCCGGAAATACAATACCAACTGAAAGCAAGTACAACTAAAAACAAGTACAAAAAAAAGCTAAGTAAACAAGATATTGTGTCGTCCTATAGGTTTCCTACCTGAAGGGTTTGTATAGATGGCCTCCTCATCACTCCACGTTTGTCCGTCCCCTCCGTGTACCATCACACAGAGTGGTCTACCTCCGGGTACTACTCTCTGCCTTAGTCAGCATTGTCCGTCATATGCAACCAACACAACGAGGTGTGGGCATAGCCTGTGCTGGTGTGAGTGTAATGATACTCAGTAGGGACCCAGATACCCTCAGGGTCTCACAAAACCAAACAAGGACAAACCAAAAAGTACGAAATCAACAGATAACCACACATAGGTATATTCCCATACATATACCTAAGTTATCAAGTAGTCCATCTTAGTCATTAAGTAAACACAATGTTACTGATTCAGCTCAATCCCAGATTTTATTCAAGGGGGGTAGTATCAAGTATCATCCCCAGTCAAACTATTGAAACCTTGACTTCTGAAGTAATCCTCCTCTATAATTTATCGTGGGCTTGCCACATAACATAGAGGCGCTTCTCACTGTACTGGACTACTGAGGTACTCCTCCTATCGAGTAAAGTGGGATTGCTACATCACACTGAGGCTCTCCCCACTGTGGGTCTACTCCGTAACACAGAGGTGCTCCCCCTCATAGCTTTCTGAGGTACTCCTCCTATCGAGTACTGTGGGTATGTTGCGTCACACAGAGGTGCTTCCCACTGTGGGTCTGTCGTGTCACACAGAGGCCCTTCCCACTGGGCTAGTCGAAACACTCTGAGTCTAATGGTCAGTAGTTGTCAGTTCTCAGCTAGCTACTAGGTCTCAACACTAAGCTCGCTCGTCTCCGAAGAGGATCCGCTCCACGAGATACTGGTCGATGCGCCAAATGCCATGAAGTACCATGAAGAAGTATCTCAATGTACTGCATTGTCATAGTGATCTCAACGCAACTGATGGCGTGACAATCAGATGCCCGGTCTGTGAGTTATTAGAATTTTGGTCTCGGGACCTGATTCTGGTTCCAAAGTTATCGCCAAAGTAAGAAATGGGTCAGTAGTGGGCTCGGGTACGGTCTGAACCGGTCTGGGTTGACCTAGTCAGACTCGCTGGGTTTCACCTGACCCGGTGGGTGGGTCAACCTGTTATGTTCGGCCTGGTCCTTTGGGCCCGACCCAATGGACCGTGAGGACGGTTCAGCCTGGGCGTGGGGCCAGTTCTTCCTGGAGGGTCGCTAGGGCGCGGCCCGGTGCGGATCGGGCAGGAGTCCGTAAGGGGGCGGTTCGACTGGATAAGTAGGCCACGTGGAGGGCTAGCTCAAGGGCACACAGGTCGCGCAGAGGCTGGTTCGGGGGCAACCGGGTCGCGCTGAGGCTGGATCGGGGTGGCCAATTTGTGCTCGTCATGTGGAGGCCGGACCGGGGTGGTCGGGCAGTGGCTCGACTAGGGGGCCATGGGCGGCCGGTTCGGAAGGGCGCGACCATCGCTGGCGTCCCGTTCGGCAGGGCGCGACCAGTGCGGGCGGCCAGGCGGGCGGCCAGGCGGGCGGCCAGGCGGTGGCCAGGTGGGCATCCAATTCAAGGGGTGGTTCTCGGCGAGGTGGGTCGTGGGTTTGGCATGGTGCGAGCCGACACAGGGCTCCACCGGGGCGCACGGGTGGCCCAGGCGCCCGGGTACGGCTAGGGTGTATGGGGCACCACAGGGGATGCATGCTTCACGGAGGTTGCAGGTAGCGTTTCCTTTGTCATTGCTGCCACAGTTTCTTCATGCTTCATCGCCAAGCCATAGAACAATCAAAAATGAGATCGGCAGAGGGAGTTGGGCCATTTTAGGTGGCCCGCACCATCAACGTTTATAGGGTGATGTCATATGGCTCATGGAGTGAAGAAGAAAGTTCAATAATACGTCCAAAAGAAACCCTTATCATCCTTTGAAGAATGTAGGAAAAAGGTACAATTTTAAGAAGTAAATACCCCCTACCTCATCTTCGTCCTTCGACGGTCGTTGACATCGCGAAAATATGGTTGTCGATCCGTGGTAGATAAACACGTCAAACATCAATGGGGTCCGAGGAAGAAGCTAGGAGGAGTTCGTTCTTCATAGTCGAAGGCTTCCCTAATTGGCGTTCTTCATCGGGAGAGTGTTCTTCCTTCAAGAGTTCTTTGTTGGAGAGTTCTTCTCCCCCCCAAGCTTCACCAAAATGAAATGGGAAAAATAATAGATAAATATGTCTATTATTTGTTGGCACAACAATTCAAATTGTTGTGTTTAATTAAATAAGACTACTCATTTAATTAATGGGGTGGAGTTGGATCAAATTCAAAATTATGGGAGGTGGAGAATTTCAATAAATTGATAAATGTTGGAAAAAATTAAACAAATGAATTTTTAAAGGTTTCTACACTTAAATGGGGGGTTCCACGGGGTTGCAATCGATGGTGGTCCCCAATGAAAAATAACCTCACAAGGGAGGTTATGTGTGGGTGGGCCCAACCACCATAACCTCTCATGGGAGGTTATGGTGTGGTGGACCCCACCACTAACCAACTCTTGGAGGGTTTAACCACGAAAATAAAAATAACCTACACAGATATTTTTATTTAATCTTTTTAAAAAAAATCAAAAAATAACTTTCATTCTTGACCAACTGTTGTCGAGGTGAAAGTCTTCTTAAGAGAATACGGGCGTTGCGAGTTCAACGGTGCCATCAGATTTCAGTTCTGAGCACCGGTTAAAAATTTATAAAAACATGATCATACTTTTACTGAACTTACCCGAAAAAAACTTCAGAAATTGATTCCGAGCACACCGGGCCTCGAAATCAATCATCGTAAATTTTTGCGGACTCGTAAATATAACATGTATTAAAAAAATTCCACGGGAAATCCATTACTTTACAAGAGAATTATAATGGAAAAATGTAGAGTGATGATTATTGTATGAAGATCATCCTTGAAATATTTTAAGTCAAATTATGTTCTAATTTGTTTATATCCAATATTTCATTATCATGATATTTTATTTTTCAAGGGTGAATAATGTATTTTCATTATATAGGACAATAATTGGGATAAATTGAATATATGATATAAAAGGAAATTTTTAGATTATATTATTTGAAACTATTATAATTTTGAAATGTTTTATTATTGGTGGAATGTAATATTACAATAATGAATGTTGATATTTTTGGGAAATTATTATAAAAATTTGAAAAGTGATTTTTGAATATGTTTTGTTTTGTTTAAAATAGAATATAAAATATTTTTATAATATTGTGAAATTATATATATTGAAAATATTTATATATTTATTTCTTGTATATTGTGTAAATTTAATTATTTTTTGATTTTTTGAAATACATAATGTTGTTTTAGGGATGGATTTTTTAGATATTTATGTATCTTCTATTTAATGTCATTAGAACCCCTTTTATGTATTTTCACATATCCAATTACTATTATGATTGGGACTGGTCTAATCTATAAATAATTATCCTTGATTATGTTATATGATTAGATAAAATACAATGGTTCACCTTAGTTCATGCCAAAAAGGATGAGGTCCATTATGTATAATTTTGGTGATGTAATTGAAATGAATGAGTTACATTTTGGTGGAATGAAGCAATGAAATATGGTTGGTCCATGAAAAAATGTGAGGCTATGATGATTTATTATTTACATAATTCTTAGGTACATGAGGATTACAATATATGTAGATGTTAAATCGCTATGGTATCTCTACATATTTGTTTATAAATAGATTAAGAGGTATATATAATAGAATGAAATGGATTAAATATTATTATTATTAAATATAAAATTAATATGGTAGTGTTTTGGTTTAAGATTATTTTATTTAGTTATTTTTATTCTGGTAATGGTGTGTGATTTCCGTAATGGTGGAACTCCATAATAGTGATAGTTCTCATAACTGGAAAACTAACATAGCATTAAATTTTAGTGTTATTAAGTTATAGTGGAGAGATTCTCCATGGATGCACACCCAGTATTTGTGAAATTCTCTATGGGTGGATAATAACCGACCAATTAGATTACAATGGAATTAGTTTGAGGTGGGAAGAAATTCAATGAGTTGACAAATTATATTAAGTATGTTCCCTATTACTGTATGATAACATTGAGATTATATTATTGTATCTGAGTGTTGGTGTGGATAAATTCCCATAGGATGAACTCATAGTAATCAAAATAGTCATCATGGTTGGTGGACATCTTTTTTATTATAATATACATAGATGCTGTTACATGAGGATAATAGAGTAGTCCTGGTCTGTATTAGTTTTCTGTGTACTTAAAATGGTGGGATCTATTTGATGAATTTATATTAGAGGTGTGTTGATTATGAATTTTAATTATTATATAGATTAATCATTTCACATTGGTGGATATATGTTACCATGTATTATTAACCATTCTATGCGGTTAATTAGTATACATAATTCACATAGGAGACCGATTATTTTTTATAAAAAAACTATTGAGTATACATATATATTTTACCATACATAATATATGTTATTTTATGAATCCTCACATTATATGCTGTTCAATTCCTCTTATTTCATAATACTAATGATGTGAAAATCACTATAGGTGGTAAATTTCATTTTATATTTTAAAATATGTCAGAGAATTATTGGAACAAATATTCAATTAGAACATTATTCAAAGGATTTTTTACATTTTTATCATGTTTGGGAATGGTCAATCCACTATTAATCGTGTCTAAAATTACTAGGCTATTTTAAGAAAATTTTCCATGTGGGATTACAAACATGAATGTGGTCTACCATAAGAAGACTTGTCCATGGGATATGTGACATTTATAAAAAATATAAAAAACAAATTTTTAGAAATTCAAACAATTTTTATTCAATACTATTTAATATTAAACAATATATTATTATCATATAATGTATAATATATATATTTATATTATGTCCTTAATATATCTACATACATTTTTAGTATAAAATTGAAATATTAAATATAAAAAATTATGCATTCCACTTTCATCAACATAAATATATTTATACTAATCCATATAATAGAACATTATATCTAATTTTTTACATTTATTCCCATTTAAAATGATATGTTATATCCTTGTAAAATAAACCCAATTTTTTTGTCTTATAGGGATGTGATTCAAATATATTATTAATGAACCATTTGTTTTTAATGGGATAATATGGAATGGAATTTATTAAAATTTATATTATTCATATAAATTTGTTTTATATAATAATTAATATTATCTATTATGTTGTGTAATTTTAATTACAAGGGAAATGAAATATATTTATATAACATTATTCTCATGGCATAGAAAACCAAATAGGGGCATGTTAAGCTTTTTCTTCATGAGTGATAACTCAATATATTTTTCATGACACCCTCCCTCCAAAGATTCACATCCTAGGCTGGAATAGAAAAAAGGGAGATAATGACCCCCACTCCCTCCTATAGTTGGCCCTTAGGTGGGGAGCAACACCAAGGATTTACAATCTCACAATATGGGATGCATTTATCTATTTAATGAAAACAATATTGATATAAAAGATGATCCACCTCGAAAAACACCAAGATATTGATATAAAATAAATCCAAATCAATACCACATGCTTGTGTAAGACAAAAAATTTGGAAATACAATTAAAAATACAAGGAAAACACAAAAAAAAGCTAATGTGATACATGAAAACAATCCTAAAGTTTGAGATAGTAAGGTCCCATACAATCCACATAATCCTCATGGAAACCCGAAATTAGTTTATATACATTGGGTGAGAATACATGTATACATATTAGTAAAACCAATGTCTCTCATGAAAAAGTGATGGAAGCATACTAAATCTCAATCAAGAGAATATCATAACCCAACAACATCAAACAAGGTATACTAGCCATATCAACCTCACCAAGGAACACTTGATAATTAACGCAAGTTATATAAAGTAATATAGTAATCGCATCGATTATTTGGAAACCCCACACCACTTCCCACTGGAATATCCTTTATATTCGATTGTCAAATTTCCTCATGATCCCATCCATTATGAAAGTACCATGTCACAACCTGACTACACACACCCAGGCCACATAGATAGTTCGGTCACCTAGACAAAAAAGAATATCACATCTCTCCTGAAGACTCCTGGGCTACAACCGCATCATAACCTGGCCGCACACACCTGGGCCCTCACCAACCACACCACATCCCACTTTCATACACATGGGCCAAAATACAAGTCATATCCCAAAAACACCTAAGAAAACATAGCTCATATCATCCCAAAGACACCTAGGAAATCACAACTCATCTCATCCCAAAGACACTTGGGAAAGCACAACTTGCCGATACACAACTGGGAAAAGACAACTCACCCACACACATCAAGGCCTCCTAAACCACACCCTTCCTATAGAATCTTTGGATACCATAATTTGGAAGAGGTATCAGGGAAGATTAGGTGGCCATCTATCCATCCTCCCACTACGATGTTTGTGAAAGACACCATCCCCTGTGAAGATGGGGGTGTTTGGAACAAAGTGATCAAATACGGTGGGGTGAATATAGAAATAAAAAGTAAAATACAAGTATATATATAGATATAATACCAAAAATTCTTACCCAAACTGTGGGTTCTGAAAAAAGACAACCAACTTGCAATACCCCTTTGCTTATACCTCTAAATGAACCTCGACACAACAAGCCTCAAAATGAAATCATACCCCCAGATAATTCATTTATCCAATTCTCATTCATTTTGAACAATAGATGTATTCATTCCATAACTACTAAGAAAATTTTAGGAACAACACATGACAATCCACTCTGAAAAATCCACAAATAGGAAGAAGAAACATGGTAAATTAGCCAAAATCACATTCCACTCAATTTAACACCCATTTATGAGATGACATACTGATCTCGATATAAAGGAATGATTTCTATAGGATATTAAATTGGAGAAGCACCCATTATAACCACTTCCTACGTCATTCTTAAATATCATTCCACCCAATCCATCCTCTAAATAAAGAAAACACCCCAACACACAATCACACCTAGAAACACATCTCTTCACCACCATTCTCGTCAGCCCTACTTCATAACCACACCACACACATCACATACAAAAATATAATCAGAGAATAACCTGATTTCATACCCACTCCTCAACACTACCTATCCATAACAAAATCAATCAATCTATCAACATAATATTCCATTACACCTTCAAAAACACACTGCAACACATAACGGTTCTCACAACCGTACCACCACACAAAGCAAATAAAAAATATTAATATTTAACAAGTCAACCATTCTTTAATTTCAAATGTTAACTTCTAAGGTTATCATAGAAGTAATGATCATGGGGAATCAATTTATTAGCTAGTAATATGTGGTTAGGAAATTTATTATATAATTATTCAATGAAAATAAAACAACATTCATTCTGTAGACCATCCCATGAATTGAAAAATACCCCCCCAAAACTAAAATTTTTAAGGAGGGTTTTAGCATGCATAATTCAAAAAACAAAAAATGATAATATGAATATCATATGTCACTTTTCCAAGCTCATGTTTACTAGTTTAAAACTAATTTGATTATCATTTATGAATATGGATTCAACTATATTCACAATGAGGAAATCGTACTCCCACCCCGCATAAAGAACAATTAAGAGGGATGAAGGAAACCTATTTAAACGAAGAGATGATCAAAACATATTTCTTGAAACAAAAAGGGGGTGCACATGGAGTAGGAATAGCCTCTATGGAAAACAATGTCCAAAGGCTTCATCACAATTACATGACTCCTTAGGGGGGGAGAATGGTTTGGGGCATATCACACCTAGAGAAAGGGAATTTCACAAGGATGGGAAGATCATTGATTTAGAAAGGATGGATCGTATGCCGAGGGGAGAAATGGTTTTTAAAGTCCCTTAAAGGAATATATTGACCAAGAACACACTATTTGGAAGTCGAAGGAAGATTCATATTTTTAGAAGATAGTTATGATTTGAAATGACTCCAAACACCATAAAATATGCTATTAAATTAATTTTACATTAAAGAAAATGTTAAAGGGGTTAAACTGTAGGAAGTTAGAAACATTGTTCATGAATCACTATTAGAATAACTTACTGTTGGATGAGTCATTGTTGGATGAATCTCCACTAGTAGAGATACTTTTGGGTGACTCAACGTTGAATGGGAAATCATTCAGTGATCTACCATTGCAACTAACTGTTATGATTCATAGTTAGGACTCATCATCCCTACTCACCATTGTGAGCACCTTCATGAGTCACTGTCGTGACTAAATGTCAATATTCACCATCGTGAGTCACAGTTGTGACTCACAATTGTGACTTACTATTGTGACTCATCGTCCTGGCTCACCGTTGTGAGTCCCCTTGCGACTGACCATCGTGAATCACCATTGTGACACAACATTGTGACCTAACATCAGCGACCTAGAGTCACGACCCATCCCCCGATGCCTATGTCGTGATATACCACAATCCCACCCCCCAAAGGCCAAGGGTTGGATACTTGCACAAGGTGTCAACCTATATGTGGGAGGAATTTTACTTTGTAACTATATGCATGCACACAAAACCATGTAACAAATCTAGATATGTAAACATGCATGTTGATAAAAAACCACTTAGTAAAAGAACAACAGAAATTCAAATGGGCCAGAATACAAACCCGAAAAATGAATAATTAAGAAACAAGAAAGTACAAATGAAACTCCAGATATCCATCCTCTTAGAACCCCACATGACGGGTAAGTGTGGCGTAGCTGCTAGAAGCTTTACAAGTACAACCCACCTTCTTGGTATCACTGGGTACCACCAGGTCATGGTCCGCCAAGTCCTCTGTTAGGGCGGTGGTTGTCTGCACAAGACACAACATGTGCGGGCGAAGCCTGTGTAGCTGTGAGTAACAATATACTTAGTAGGGACCCCAAAACACAAAGTAAATGAAAAAAAGTAATCCATAGAGGAAAACAAGAAACGGTATTCTGACACAAGATAGATCACACCAAGTATAATTTAGTGGAGAAAAGTAAGACCCTTAGTCACATCATCTAACACCATGGGATACTCAGTAACTCCTACTCAACGGGTACAGTGGGGCTTCCAGATCACACATAAGCCACTTCAAACTAACTCTAGACTCCTATGGTACTCATCCATGATGAGCACCTTGGGAATGCTGGGTCACATAGAAGACTCTCCCCACTATGGGCATGCTGGGTCACACAAAATCCACTTCCCACCTTAGCCATACGGAGGTACTCCTCCCATCGAGTACCATTGGTATTCTAGGTCACATGAAGCTACTCCGCACCATGGGCCCTTAGAGTCACACAAAAGCCTCTTCCCACTTATCTATAGTAGCCGATTCACACAGGGTTTCATGTCAGCTATCTTTAGGTCTTAGCCAACCGCAGGGTTTCTGCATGTATCACGCTTCATCTCAGGAGAACCACTCCCCAAGCCAATAAGATTATTTAAAAATCCATGAAACCCTCTGTTGATTATTCCAAAAGATTCTCTTCATTTTGAGGGTTGCAACACCGTAAATGTATTTTAAATGGATGCCAGGATTGAAAGATATTCGCATTTTTCCAAAAAGGGGCCCATTAGCTCCGAGTCCAGTCCGAACCGGTTGGACTGAACCAGCCCGTTCTAGCTCGGGGTCCACCGACCTGACCCATGTTTGCTGAAATGACTCAGACCCAGCCCGATGGTGTCTGACCTATTAGGGAGGACTTTACCCTTCCTGGTCCTCCATGCTGGGATGTGGCTAGAAGCCTCATCTTATTTCACTTTTCCCCCTAGGGTCCGCCTACTCTGCCATGGTCAATCGAGCACAACTGGACAATCCGGTTGGAAGGATTTCCCACAAGCATTTGGGGGACCGCGTGCTCCAATAATGGATGTCCCGCGACTATGGGTTGCTCCACTGATGGGGTCAAGTGGCCACATATCTTGTGATAGCCGGTGGCCCAGCAGGCGACTCCTCTGGAATTGTCGCGGCCTGAGACTGCTAAGGAAGCCACCACCAGTGTTCTGTCATGGTGAGCCACAACCTGCTCATGAATTTCTCTAGTTCCGGTATGACAATGAGTATTTCTTTTGGCCACATGGTTTGCATCGATGGTATATTCTTCACACCGACTGTGCCTCCTGCCTCTGTGGGGTGTCCCCTTCTCTATGAAGGCCTCAAAATTCCCTGGATGCTATCTCAAAATTTTTTCCACAAAGAATGCACAATGTAGAGGGGGTTATTCCTTGTTCGTGTTGGTCTGCACCATCTTCATTATAATTTTAAAAAGTGGAGGCCTCAGATCATAGTTCTATTAACAATAATTTAATCTCGTTGTAGATAACACTATAAGAACACCATCCCACAAGAATTAACATTCTGCAGATCAACCTGTTTGTGGGTTGATCTGCGTTTATCATTTTAGAATAAGAATAGTGAAAACATGAAAGAAAACAAACCCCTACCTCAAATCAGTTCGATGTTGGAGTGGTCTGCCCATGAAGATTGAAGAGGTTGAAGGCATTCATCGCTCACCAGTCCCGTTCTTTGAGATGCGTAAAAATTGTTAATGATCCACTAAAGTTCTTCATTCATCATTAGAGAGAGTTATCACTATCAGTTCAATAGAGTAACTTCTAACCTTTTATTACCAACTCTCTAATTCATTTTCCCATTAAAAGAAAACACATCGCATTGTTTCTGTTATGCTGCGTCGTCGCGTCCTTACACTTAATTTACTGCCTCATTACGCTACACAATATGAGCCATTAATGAGCATCATTTAATGAACCTTATCATCACAACATAGTTTCGTCATCTTCTACTAAATGTTTTTGAAAAAAAATATAAAATATCCTTTTGATTTATTTTATTTTTTTCTGAAAAGTCTGAAATTTAACTTTTCTGTCCGACCCTTGGAAGTCAACGTTAGTTTTTTTAGCCGAATCCCAATATTCCGAGTTCAACGGTGCCCTCATATTTTTGATCTGACAAATAGTTTAATAGTTTTGAAAAACCGCTTTCATGTTTACTTAATTATTCTTAAAATAGATCTGAATTCCATTCTGGGCTATCCGGGATTTATAATCACATGACGTCAAAGTGTCTGGTCTCAAAATAAATCCATATAATTTTAAAAAAATTAATGGAATATCTGGGACATTAAATTCTCACCATATTTTGGATTTACATCCCAAAATACAAAATTAAGTCTAATCAAACAAATTGGGGGTACTGAGCATGGATCAGAGTATCTCGCTCCCATGTGCTCTCATGGAGATTCTTATGCTACCACTGAATGCGCACCAGAGGAATCAACCAACCACGATGGACCCAGTCTTGTAGATTCTATATCTCCACTAGGAACTCCGTAAAAATCACCCCGTAGTCAATGTCAAGATCTCCCTAGTCGATGATGTGCAATGGATCATGCACATACCTCCTCAACTACAGCACGTGAAAAATATCATGCACCCGGTTCATTTTTGGGATAAGATCTTGGTGGTATGAAACCTTTACAACTTTGCTATGAATCATAAAAGGTCTGAAGAACCTCAGATAAAACTTTCTTCCCTAGTGAAATCTCTACAGTACCTATTAGGGTGAGACCCAAAGGAAAACATGGTCTCCCTCCTCAAACTCCAAGGGCCTCTATCTCTTGTCAGCATACAATTTATGCATGCTCTGTGCATTCCTAATCCACTCCTAGATTATCTTCACTTTCTCAGTGGTAGCCCATACTGACTCTAGACTCATGAGTGCTGACTCCCCTGGGTCTGTCTAGCATAGTGTTGATCTATATAGATGCCTACACAAGGCCTCAAATGGTTCCATTCAAATGGTGGATTGATAGATGTTTTTGAATGCATACTCCACCAGTGGCAAGTGGTCCTCCCAACTATAACCAAAATCAAGGATGTAAGCACAAAGCATGTCCATCAGGGTTTGTATGGCCACCTATATCTGACCATCTTTTAGAGTGTTAAAATTTGTTCTCATGCATAGTTGAGTCCCAAATGCCTTCTATTGTCCTTTCCAAAACTGGGATGTAAATCAAGCTTCACAGTCTGAGATGGTCGTCGAAGGAACCCTATGAAGCTTCATTATCTCTTGGACATAAGGGCATAACAACGTGTGTACCGATCCCTACTTCTATAAGGGTAGGGAGTGAGCCGACCAGGTGAGTCAGTCTATAGTTACCCAGATAGAATTATGGACCCTTGAAATGCTTGGTAACCTCATCACAAATTACATCGAGATACCATCCCATTTCCACCCTGGTACCTCGTGTGGCCGGTCTGAGCCTACTAGAACCTGATGATTGACCATCACTTGCTAAAATGTGAGTCATCATGAAACAAAATATACCACTGCTTTCTTCATCCCTAACCACCAGTACTAACATCAGAGACCTTGGTACATCTTCACCATTATAGATTGTACTGCCAAGGGGGATGTATGGAACTCCCTAAAACATCCTCCAAAAACATCAATGGTACTATGGTGCATCCTCTAAAAAGGATGATGTGATACACATCCATAAAAAATCCATCAGGATCCTGTCCTGGGGATATCTGAGCATGTCTGGCCTCACAGTCAACATACACAATATGAGGCTCCCTAAGTCACTGTAAGAGTGGGGGAGTAATAGTCATTGATAGAAGGTAAGATACTACATCACCATCCACAAAGGATATCTACATCATGACTATATGCTCCATCGCCTCAGTCAGCAACTGTAAACCAAAACTCCCACTGAGTGCGTCTACCACCACGTTCCCCTCCCTAGGAGTAAAGAATATCTCTAAGTCATAGTCCTAATGGAACAAAAACCATCACTGTTGTCTCATGTTCATATCCTTATGTGAGAAGATATACCTGATACTCTTGTAATCAGAGTATATAGTAAAATGTTCACCCATCAAGTAGTTCTTCCACATATTCATGGAAAAGGCCACAATTCTAAATCAATGTCAGGGGTCACATTATTAAGCTCATACTGCCTCAACTTTTGTGATCTGTAAGAAATCACTACTTTTTCCGGCATCATGACACAACCCAGTCTAGTCCCTGATGTGTTACAAAATCATACATACCCAACACCCTCTTCTAGTATTCTCAAGATCGGGGCATGGTTAGTCTCTTTCTGAGCTTCTGGAAACTCCGTTGGAACTTCTACATCCACACGATGGGTTGTACCTTCATTGTTTAAGATCAAAAGGTTGTTTCTACTATGGAAAAGTCGATCATGAACCTACGGTAGTAACAAGCCAACCCCAATAAACTCCTCACCTCACTCATGATCCTGGGTGTCTCCCAAGCATGAAATGCCTCTATCTTTTCCAAACCCATTGCAACTCCATTCACCAAGATGAAGTGTCCCATAAAGTAGACATCCTGAATCCGGAACTGGCACTTTCAGAGCATTCCATAATGTTGGCGCTCTTATAGTGTATCCAGAACTATCTGCATGTGACTAACACACCCTTATTTCAATGACGAGTACACCAAGATGTCATTAATGAAGACCACTGCCAAACAATCTAGGTAAGGCTAGAAGATCTTGTTCATGAGTCTCATGAACAGTACTGGGGAATTGGTCAAGAAAAAAAGTATCACCAAAAAATCATATTGGTCATACTAGCATCTAATGTCTGTCTTCGATAGATCATCATCATGTACCCAAAGATGATTATAGCATGATCTGAGGTCATTCTTCGAGAACCAACTCGCTCCCGTAAGCTATTTAAAGAGGTCATTAATCCTCTACAATGGATAATTTTTCTTCGCAGTCACATTATTCAGACATCAAAAGTCCATGAACAACCACGAACTCATGTATCCCTTCTTGTAAAACAACATTGCGGCTTCCCATGGTGAATTTCTAGGCCTCCTGAAGCCCTTATCCTACATGTCCTCCAACTATACCCACAATTCACGTAGCTCTACAGGAGCCATCCGATATTCATGTGTGGATATTGTTTTCATCCATATGTTCAGATCAATTCATAAGTCTACCTCCCTATGAAGAATTAGTCCTAGAAAAACCTTAAGAAATACATCCTCATAATCGTCCACCACTACAGGAAATTTGGGACTCCTCTTGACCACTAAACTGAGGGTGAAGCTCACCAACTAGTGAGTAATCAGTTGAAACCACCTACAAGAAATTCCATCATGGGCTACAAAATTTTCCCTTTCACTGGTGAAGGAAAACCTTGTCCAATACCCACAGACACACCACACATTGTTCCTAATACAGTCAATCTGAGCATGGACTGTAGATTACCAGTCCATACCCAAGATAAAGACGTAAGGCCTCGATGCCTCTACTAGGAGATCCCAACCAATGTTCTCACATATAATAGTAATCTCACACTACCATAACTAGTGTGTAATCATTTAATACTCTCTTGTAGGAGTATCTAATCGTAAGGATCAAGCTAAATGATCAAACAGAATCTTTATGCTTTGAATGAAATCCATGGAAAGGAAAGAGTGAATAGCACTAGTGTTTATAAGAACTACAGCTAAGGTGGAGAAGACAGAGATCATACCTCTAATATTCACTAGACTACCATGGTTAGAGACCACCATCTTCTAAAGTAGTACTCACCCCTATCCTCCAGCTCCATGAGCCTGTGGTGGACTACATGAGGGTGGTCATGGTGGCACCTCGAACTGTCTTCCACCACCTGCCGCTTGGCCTACTCCCCTGCCACATCTTCTGCCCTGTGAACCACATCACTCAAACCTATGACTCTAACTTGGTGGTCCCTTGACTCTATTATAATTGACTATGTTGATGTTTGGGAACTTTCGAGCCACGTATTTCTACAAACTACATGTGAATCAAAACATGGTTCCCTGCTGAATCCCTCTTCTCTAGGATCCCCGAACTACCAACAACAATCCCTTGGGTCATCCTAAGAAAGATCTAACATTATTGGGTCCCCTCATCTACTGTCTGCTACTCACCACTGAAGAATCTATTTCCTGATGTCTTCTGGTGACTCTGACATTCAGTGAATTCTCTTCTAGGAATCTCTCTAAAAGAAGGGCTCATTCTAGTAGTCCAGCCTGAGTGGGGATGCTGAGAGACACCATGGGTTCCATGATCTCCCATTTGAGTCCACGATCAATGGTTGGAGCTCTAAATAAATGGTACCACACCATGTATGTGGAGTATCAAGAGAGGTCTATAAACCTTATAGAGTACTCATCAAATGACATTATTCCCTATTGTAGGTGAAGTTACTCTTGTATGTCCATAGAGTGCATGGTCACAGAGGAAAAATCATTCTAGAAAAGACGCTCGAAGTCTGTCTAGGTGAGGGTCACATCATCATGTTTCTGGAGGGTCAAGCTCCACTATCTCTCTATCTATCTATATAGAAGGCTCATGGGAAATATTACAATCTGGTTTAGTGGTGTCCTTACTAAGCCAAAGACCCACGTCACTTCCTCCAGCTAGTCATTAGCGACTATTTCCCTCGGAATTCGGGGATGACCTCCTGGATGGGAGATTCAAACGTTCCGATCAGTTTCTAACGGGGTTTTTCGTAGAACTGGAAACATCCAATGATTCCACATCCATTTGGACCTACTTTACAATGGTAGGCGCTTCATTAGTTTGTGAACTGATGAGACTTATGAATTTTCATTGGTCAAGAGGATGGGAGGTCGGACTCATCAAACCTTTTTGAGGGGAATTATTGTCTATTCCGGGACATTCTTTATAGATTTAAGTTATGTTCGTGAATCCTTATTACATTACCAAGTATAAAATGAGCTTTCCTTTAGTTTTGAAAATCAATGATTGAATATGTAAGAAATTTAGAGATTGTTTTATATGTATTCGAGGTTCTTAATCAATAGAGAATCATCTATATATATTTAGAGATTCTTGGTAAATGGTATCCTTCAAAACATTTATATAAAATTCTCTTGGTCATTATGATGACCAAGCTAGTTTTAAAGCCACTCAGTGGGGCACTTGAAGTTTATTGTCATTCAGAAGGACATGAATTATTTCAGAATTGGGATCGAACCCGTAGATGGGCTACCTACTTATCCTTTGTTTTGGAAAAGGAATCCGAACCCACGTATTTCGAGTAAGGGAGTATGATGTTTATGATTGATGGCTCAAAGAAGGATTTCATAATTACTTTTACCCTCTAAGCTCACGTGAGTCATGCTCGGTGTGAGAAACAAGAGGTATTGGTATTAAAATAGACAATTGGTCCATGAAAGATGTAATCATAAGAAATGGTTTGGGGCTTATGTATGTATAACTGCCCAGATAGATGAAGGTTAGGATTTACTTTAGGGAGAAAATCCAAGAACAGGGTCCATAATGGTATATGTGCTTCATGGAGATTTGAATACTCTAACTTGGGACTTATTCCTGAAAAGGAAACCCAAATTAGGAGAGGATTGATAATTGGGTTTTACTCCTGAGAAGGAATCCCAGATCAAACGTAAATTAGGACTGGTTTAAGGGACTTGGGGCTTATTCCTGAAAAGGAATCCCAAAATTATGACTGGGAATTATTCCTAAAAAGGAAGCCCAATATTATGACCGGGACTTACTCTTGAAAAGGAGGCCCAGGTTAAGGGATTTATGACTGGGACTTATTCCTAAAAAGGAAGCCCAGGTTAAGGATTAAGGTTTGGGGCTTACTCCTGAGGAGGATGCCCATATTTGAGACTGGGGCTTACTCATGAAAAGGAAGCCCAGGTTAGGGGATTTGGGGCTTACTCCTAAAAAGGATGCCAAAACTAGAGGACTTATGACTGGGGATTATTCCTGAAAAGGAGACCCAGGTTAAGGAATCTCTCATCTTCAAGGATGAGGTTGAATGAATGAACTCTCCATATTTAGCGACATAAAGATATTTAAATCACTAGGTTTTGAGAGATATTCCACAGAATTCCTTTCAGATAAGGATGTCAAATCAAGAAATCATGCCATAAATGGATTTGAAGAGTGTCTTGAAGACTGAATCTTGAAAATGAAAGGTTTAACGACTTAAGAGGGGTGAAATGGGCAAGAAAGGCACCCAAAAAGGAAGGGGCGCACAAGTCTTGGAAGGCGCGCAGGTACTGCGGGGGAACGCAAGTATTGGTCACACAATTATACCTGCGCGACATGTGTGGGGTACTTGCGCGATGTTCAACCAGCATTGAAACACTTGAGCGACTCTTTATTAAAGCCTTTAGAATCCTCTTGAGGTTCTTCAAGCAAAGGGATGCGCAAGTTCTATCGAAGAATTAAGGTGGCACGCAAGTGTGGCCACTTCCCTTAAGGGCTGGCCACTCAAGCGCGCAAGTGTTGATGAATTTCAACACTTAGGCCTTCCTCCCTCTCTTTAGATCTTCCGTTCTAGGTAAAAAATTACCTTAGAAGTGTTCTGGACTCTTTGAGAAGAGACTTGGGCATCGAGAGCTTCAATCCGAGTTTTTGGAAAAAAAATCATCCTTGAATGGGGGGCCCACAGGGACTATTTATAGGCATGAGAAGACCCTGGGCGGTTACTGGGTGGTTATCACTTAGGTCGTGCAAGTATACTTGCGCGACCATTGTAGAACTTGTGCGAGCTTTGCGCAATGTTCTTCTTCTTCCTTCCTTTGTAAATTATTGATATTTGTTAAAAGGATGAATCTTCCTTGTTCAAGGTATTTCCCTTTTCATTCATTTAGACTCTGTGATGGAAAGGAGTGTCAACAAAATTCCCCCCTCATAGTTGGATCCGGAGAGAAAAGAGGATTTGACTCTGAGGTGAAAAGAAAAACAAGAAATCTGGCAGTTTAAAGTCATGCATGTCGGACATACAAAGGCTAATGTTTAAGGTAGAATAGCTTTGACCGAAATGGATTAGAATTGACTCAATTACTTGAAAATTCATCTGAAAACATATTACCATACTCAATTATGAGGGAAAATATGTAACCTATGGCTTAAGAATATTTGAATATGAGGAATGATATGAAAAAAGAGCTAAAATGCATCAGAAGAAGTAGTTTCCAAGAATGAAGTTACCATTATTTAACAAACCCATTAGGGGGTTGAATTATACAGGGCCACCTAAGGGAATTGGATGCATAGTTAAATAAAATAGTATCTTTTGGATAACAAGTCTGTTATGTAGACTGTTTATCCAAGGCCACCTATGGGCACGTGCTTCATAGTCAGGAAAAAGGAACTCTCAGAAATTTACTTTCCTAGTACTAAAATCCAGTGAAAGTTTATGGAGAATCAAATCTTCCAAAGTGTAGAGTTTGCTGTATGGAAAGAGGTACTTGAATATGGAGAAGATATTTCCAGACAAGATTATCGAAGAACTGGATGAATATCACTCCTACGAAGGTCTGACCCAAACGTAGGTAGGAAGAATAAACCATAGACTTGAATACTTTCATATCATGAAAAACGATATGGGAAAAATATGTTAAGGGTGGCTATTTTTTTGCGGATCCCTACATACTGTCATTTAAGAAAAATAAGTACAAAAGAGGCATTCTTCCCAAAAATGAAGTTACCATCATTTAACAAACCCGTTAGGGGGTTGAATTATGCAGGGCCACCTAAGGGAATTGGCTGCATAGTTAAATAAAATAGTATCTTTTGGCTAACAAGTCTGTTATGTGGACTGTTTATGCCGGGCCACCTATGGGCACGTACTGCATAGTCAGGAAAAATAATTCTCAGAGGTTTGACATTTTTGTGACTAAAAGTCATGAAAAGGGTTATGAAGATCTGAAAATATTTAAGGTTAGGATTATAACACATAAAGATCGGTATTGTCCAATGTATATAGAGATACATAGGTCAATGATAACCATAATCATGTTGTGGCTGGGTCCTGAATTGAATTTTTGGACTTCACTACGTATCTCATAAGAATGAGAATCAAGCCATACGTAGTTCTTGAAATGCAGTTTAACGTCGTGTTGGACGAAAGTATGAGATATCATAGTTTAGGGTCATAGAGTTCAGACCAAAATAATGAATACACAGTGTGTGTATTCACGAGGACTTTTCAGCTAAGGGACTGAAAGTGAAATTTGGGGTTAGGCCCAAAAGACTTGGGGCTGGATTCGAGGGATACTTGAACATTCCTATGTATCCCATAAGGATGGGAATCAATCCCACGTAGTTCTAGATATACCCTTTGTACAAATTTGGTTCGTACATGTGAAGGGTGAAAGGGGACTTTAGTACAAAGATGGTTTAACCTGAGATAAAAAGTTTAGGCATTACCATGTATGCACGTAGTCTTTTGAAATGAAACATGATTGAAAAATCAATTTAAACAATGGTTCCCTCTCAAATGAGGAAATCAAAGAGTATTGTAGTTTACTGTCGTACCGGACAAAAGTGTTGTATAGTTTAACGTTGTATAACAAGGAGAAAGTGAATCAAATGTAAAGATATTTATTCTAAGGGTGGTTTCACAAATCAACATCGTATGAGATGAAAGTGAACCGAAGTGAGGAGATTGTTTTTGGGCTTGAACCATGGGAGGTTGCCTATGTACCCATCCTGGAAGGTAAGGATCAAAGTCCATGTAGTTCAATTAAATAATGAATTAATGATCAAGTTGTTCTTGGGGACAATGACCTAAAAAAATGTTGTTGGGACATATACATGGTTAGCAGCCCAAAGAGAGTGTTTCGGTTGAGGTTTTCTCTAAGATCACGTGAGTCATACTCGGTGTGAGAAACAAGGGGTAATAACAACCTTAACGATGCATAGTTTAATGTCATGTAGTCCATATGAAGGGACTATGTAGTTTAAAGTCTTGCAGTTTGGACTATTGGTGCTGCACAGTTTAGTGTCATGTAGCAGGGACAAAATACAGTTTAATGTCATGTAGGACATATCATGGACTTTCTGTACAGTTTAGTGTCATGTAGTTAGGACGGTGGGGACAATACAGTTTAACATCATGTCGGACAAAAAAGGGGGACTGTGCAGTTTAATGTCATGCAGTAAGGACTAAATAACACACCATTTACGTCATGTTGGACACATTGGGGATTTTTTCTACAGTTTAGTGTCATGTTGGACAAAAGGGAGAATAGTTTAAGGTCATATAAATGGACCGTGGATGGTTCGGTTTAATGTCTTGTTGGATGGTGGTGTTGTTTTTAGGCCATTCAGGACCTTTGATGATTTTTTAGTTTAACATCTTTACGGAGGTAAGGGACTTTTAAATAGTTTAGGGTCATATGCATGGACCATGGATGGTGCAGTTTAATTTCATACAGGACCATGGTGTAATTTAAGGTCATACAAGACTTTTTAGGGAACGTTTTCACAGTTTAACGTCGTGTGGGATGACGTTGCAGTTTAAGGTCATACTTGACCATTTCTGTATATTTTAAGGTCATACAGAACTTTTTAGGGAACTTTTTCACAGTTTAACGTCGTGTGGGATGAAGTTGCAGTTTAAGGTCATACAGGACCATTTCTGTATAGTTTAACATCATATAGCAAGGACGAATTGGTGTCGCACAGTTTAGTGTCATGTTGCGGGGACATCTTGTGAATGCTTTGTAGTTTATACAAAATACTTCTTCAAAAATCTGGCATTAGTTGGAGTAGTAATGAGTTCTCCATCCATCAAGATTAATGAATAAGCTCCATTGGAGTAGACCCTATGTATTGAATAAGGTCCTTCCCATTTTGGATCAAGCTTGGGAGGTTTCATTCCTGGTATCATTGGAGTTCTGAGAACTATTACCAATTCTTCCTGAATGAATGAACGAAGACGAACTTTTCTGTTAAAAGCTCGTGCTATTCGATTCTGATAGATTTCCAAGTGGTGCAAAGTGCACAGTCTTTTCTCATCTAACCGTTCCAATTCATTCAATCTCTTTTGAGATTGCTCATCTTTAGATAACTGATCACAAATGGATACTCTGAGTGGGGGCAATTGAACTTCAATTGGCAAGACTTCTTCTGTTCCATATACCAATGAATATGGAGTTGACCGTGTTGCATTGCGGGTGGTAGTTCGATAAGCCCATAAATAATGAAAGAGTTTGTCAAGCCATGACCTCTTATCTTTATCCACCATCTTTTTCAGTATATTTGAAAGAGTCTTGTTAAAGGCTTCAATTTGGCCATTGTCCACTGCATGATACCGAGATGAATGGTTGGATTTAAGGTTGTATTCTTGATACAATTTCTTCACCTCATAAGAACAGAAGTTGGTGCCGTTGTCCGTCAATTTGGTATGAGGGACACCGAATCTAGTAATGATGTTAGACTTGATGAAGCTAACAATGTATTTAGAATAGGCTTATTTGAGAGGTACTGCCTCTGCCCATTTGGAAAAGAAATCAGAAGCAGTAAGAATGTACATAAACTGCTTGGCCGTAGCTGAAGGGTAAGGTCCAACCACATCCATTCCCCATATGGAAAATGGCCATGAGTATTTAGCTGTATGAAGAAACTCTAGAGGTTGATGAATGAAGTTGGAATGTACATGGAATGAATGACACTTCTTTGTGAAATTAACACAATCTTGTATCATTGAAGGCCCAAAGTATCCAAGCCTTCGAATTTGATCAGATAATCTATGTCCAGATTGGTGGGCACCACAGACTCCTGCATGCACTTCTTTCATGACAGCTATTGTATCTTCACCATCAATACATCTGAAGAGAACTCCATCAAAACCACGTTTGTAGAGAATTTTCTCTAGGTGGTTTGGGCTATCATAAAGTGTAAAATTTACCACACGTCGCCAGATTTGTTCTTTCTCAGCTCTATCAGGTGGAAGTGTTCCATTTTGAAGGTATTCCCTGATAGGTGACATCCATCCTGTAGTATGACCATACAGTTCAGGAATGGGATTAATTTCATTAATTTCCTCTGTTCTGGCTTGAACATAAGGTGAAATTGCACGACGGTGGGCAATACTGATGGTTGTCTCGTCCCGATTTGGATTTGCTAGAGCTGTGGCTATATTAGCCAGCGCATCAGCTTGAGCATTTTTTGATCTTGGGACATAAGAAAATGTTGGTTCTGAAGGGAATTCTGCCATTAACTCTCTGACGTAATCATACAAAGGGATTAATTCTTCTTTTATGATGGCATAATCCCCATTGACTTGTTTGATTACCAGGTCTGAATCACCTTTCACCTTTAAGTGATTCACTTGTGCTTGAAGCGCTAACTCCAAGCCTGTGATAAGAGCTTGGTATTTGGCTTCATTATTGGTACCACCTTCCCACAATAAAAAGGAATAAGGTAACATTCCTTATCTGGAGAAATGAGCACAATTCCTAAACCAACTTTGTTGAATTTAGGATTTTCCATTTTCTTCCCTGTTGGACTTCTAAAAGCACCATCAAAATACATTTCCCATATTTGAGGACTCTCTTGAATAGAGAAAACTTCCTCATAAGGGAGTTCAATATCTGAAGACGTGTCTTCTACTGAAGGATGTTCAGCCAGGAAATGAGCCAGAGCTTGGCCCTTTATTGCCTTTTGAGATACATACTGAATGTAGAACTGCTGCAAAATAACTGCCCACCTTGCTAGACGTCCTGTAAGCATTGGACGACTAAGGATGAATTTGAGCGGATTATTGCGAGATACCAATTGGACCTCGTGATGTTGCAGGTAGTGTCTCAGTTTCTGAACTGCAAAGATTAATGCCAGGCAGCACTTCTCAATACTTGAATACCGGGTTTCTACTTCAAGCATAGTTCTACTAAGATAGTAGAGGCTATTTTCATTCCTAGCATCATTCTTTTGAGCAAGAAAGGCACCCAATGATCGCTCTAGAGCTGTCACATAGAGGATAAGTGGTCTTCCTTCAACAGGTGGCATGAGTACTGGTGGACTCAAGAGGTATTTCTTGAGAACATCAAACACTTCTTGACATTCTTCAGTCCACTGGTAAGTGACTCCTTTTTTCAATAATTTGGTAAAGGGTAAACTTTTTCCTGCCAAATTGGCGATGAAAAACCGAATACAGGATAAGTGTCCTTGAAGTCCTCTTAATTCTTTCAAATTCTGAGGAGGTGACATACCAAGGATTGACTTGGTCTTCTCATGATCGACTTCAATACCACGATGGCAAACAACAAAGCTGAGGAATTTTCTTGAGGTTACCCCAAAAGCACATTTTAAGGGGTTCATCTTCAAATTATGTTGTCGAAGCTTGTGGAATATGACTTCCAAATCATCCAAGTGATTAGAAAGTTGTTTGGATTTAACCACCAAATCGTCTACATAGCATTCAACAAACTTCCCTAAGAAAGGTTTCAAGATACGATGCATGGCGTGTTGATATGTTGCACCTGCATTCTTTAAACCAAAGGGAATCACCCGGTAACAAAACACACCTTGAGGGGCTCTGAAGGATGTAGATTCCTCATCTTCTGGGGCCATTCGGATCTGATTATATCCGGAATATCCATCCATGAAAGAAAGTACTTCATAACCAGCCCTCACATCAATTAAGAGTTCTGTAATCAGAACTGGGAAATTATTTTTAGGACAATACCGATTAAGATCTCTGAAATCGATGCAAACCCTAATTTGTTCATTATTCTTCTTTACAGGGACAATATTATCCAACCACTTGGGATACTAAACTTCTCTGACGAATTTAGCTTTGATCAGCTTATCCACTTCAGCTTCAATTTTGGAAGCATAAGTTGGGTGTGTTCTTCTCGCGGCTTTCTTAAATCCTCGATGTTCTTTTGGTAAACCCAAATGATGAGTAGCAACATCAGGATCAAGCCTAGGAATTTCTGTATAGTTCTAAGCAAAAATATCTTTATTTTTCTTTAGAAAATAAATATACATTTCTTTCTCTTCAAGGGTCATGGCCGCACTAATTAATGTGGGGCGTGGATCTTTCTCTGTACCCAGATTTATTTCTCTGAGTTCATCCACAGTGGTAGAGATACCATCTTCAAATGTTGGAGGAGCATCTCTAAGATCTTCCTCTACCTCTTCATCATGTGTTATTTCTTTCGTTTCTACTTTCATAGTAGATGACCAAACGAAATTTTCATGATCAGAAGAGATGTCAAAATTTGCACATTTTGAAGAAGAAGCTTCCATTTCCGACCCTAATGATGATAAAGGGTCTTCTTTGGGAAATAAAGAGGAGATGATGGATTGAGAATTGACATCATTATTCACCTCCGATGTTTCTATAACTTCTTCTTGCCTGGTTGGCGAAGTATAGACCTGTTGGATTTCAGCAGATGAAATGAAAACGTCACCACTTGTGTTGTCATCACGATTTGGTAGGTTACCAATTTCTCCCATGTTGTCTGGCTCGATTGCTGTAATTGACATTATGGATCTTTCCATAAGAGTATTTTAATTTGGGCCTATTTTGACAATTTGACTGACAGGTAACACATAATCTGTACTCACATGTGTAAATGGATTTATTGGAATCTTCTTCAAACCATATGGAGCATTAACTTTGGTAATTTCCTTTATTGTAGATTTCTCTCTTCCCTTCATGTGATAAAATTCCGCCTCAATTTATTGAGACTCGCATGTCTTGAACAGGGTCTTATCACCATACAATGTTCCAAATTGACCATTGAAACAGTATTTGAGACATTGATGGTATGATGAAGGGATAGTTGTATGCTGATGTAGCCAGGGTCTTCTAAGAAAGACGTTGAAAGCTGAGTCTTGATCAACAATCATGAAATCTGAATTTGATACAAGATCTCCAAACTGAGTTCTGAGTGTAACTTCACCCAGTAATTCTTGTTCATTTTTATCATATCCTTGTAACATCATGGTAGAAGGAGATAAATCAGATTCTGTGAGGCCCAATCGACGAAGTGTACGAATGGGCATGAGGTTGACTCCTGAACCATTGTCAATGAAAGCTATTCGGATATCTACACCATTGACTTTTCCAGATAAGTACAGAGGTTTTATGTGCCCATGCACAACATCATATTCATCTTTTTCAGTAAAAGATATCATTGTATGGTATTCTGTAGGATTATTCTCTATGTGATAGACTTCAGCTGCAGCAATTTCAGCTTCAAACTCCTGAGGACTTGACAAAGCTTCGATGAGTGCTTCCCGAAGATCTTTTGACAGATTCAAAGCATCCAAAATTGATAACATGGATGGTACTTGGGCCAAGTGCTTCAATATATCATACTTTTGATCTAGAGGTCTGTGTTTCCCAACAGGAATATGCGGTTTAGCAGGTACCTTGGAAGAAGATGCTTTGGAAGCTGATGCATCTTGTATTGGGATAGAAGCTGGCAACATCCTTGGTTTTGGAAGAATAGACTGATTAGATCCATTTACGTGCTGAGATAAAGAAGATGGAATCTTCAATCGGTCTTCCAAAATAACTGTGCCAAGAATGAGTTTACTATTGGTAGAAGAACTTGCATGTTTTTTTGAGCTCGCTGATGGGCTCTCCCATGAGTTTCTACTGCATACACAGTGCTAGTAGGGGTATAATTGGAGTAGTGGCTTCAGAAAGATCCACGTCTTCCCCTATATCCTGAACCTCTAGAACTTCCTCGGATTCCCTTATTTGATACAGGGAATTCAGGCTCATCAAAATTGAAATTACGACTGGAATACGGATCTGTTAATTGAATCATATTAACAGAACCGAAGATTAACTCTTCGTCTGATAAAGACTCTGCCTGATTATCCTGTTTAGGATGTCCCGTTTGATGGGGCGGTGCCCATGGCTTTGAAGTAGATGTCATAAAGTCTGCCAGAGTCAAAGACAATTTAGGCTTTGACACATACTCATCTTCTTCTGATTCTTTTTCCTTCTTTGAATCAAGCCATTTATTTGAGGACATTCCCTCCGACGAAGAGGGCTTTACCGTAATATTCATGGCAGAAGACACAATTGGTTTTTTTAATTTTTTTTGCAAAATGGCATGACTCCGATTAATTGTCTTTCTGGCCATCCAATCATCATACTTCAATGCATTTCTACTTTTGACTTCTTGCCATTCACCTTCCTCCTCTGGAACTGTAGCAGTAACAAATGCTACCTGAGTCGAATAACCTTTTAACATGACTTGTCCCAAGTCGACCATCTTTTGCAGGAGGTCTTTGAAGACAAAACACTCCTAGATGGGATGCCCCAACATTTGATGAAACGGACAATAACTGGGACGGTCTTCATCTCCTTCCTTGTTTGGCCTTTTGGGCATTGGTAATTGAACCAAATTATTTTCCAGAGCTGAAATGAAGTAACCATGAACTTTCTCATTTCGGAAAGAGTATGTTTTACTCTTCAAATCCTCAAATTGTTTTCATCGTTGATCTCTTTGATCAATTGGATGAAACGACCTTTATTGTTGGCATTCAGGAGGTGGAGCCCTTCAAGAAGATGAAGGTTTTGAAGTAGAAATATGTATAGGCGCTTATTTAAGCATAACTGTAGCAGTTTCTACTTTACCCATTCTCCTTATTGGAGCTGATGGAATTACACGAGATTTAGCCTTAGCCTGTATAAGGGAATCTTCAATCTGCTGAGTGATTGAAGTAAGGTCTCGAAACCCTCTTGTGTATTTCACAGGGATCAATGGCGTGCGTAATTTGTCACGCAAATTTGCCACACAGATTGGCAACAACACTTCCTGAGGGAGTTCTAAACTCAGGGAATATGTTAATCCCTTCTAGTGAGCAATGAAATCAGAGACACTTTCATTCTCCCTTTGCTTGCTGTTTGTAAGATCGAAAACTGTCGTTTTTGGAAAAGATGAGCTAAACTGAAGAAGGAATTTTTGGCGAGGATCCTCCCATCTGATGATTGACCGGGATTGCAAGCTTGTATACCAGACAAAAGCTGGTCCTTGCAAGGTTCGCACGAAGCATCTGAGTTTCACTTCTTCTTGCTGCTCTGGAGTTCCCATCATAGGATCACAACAAGACACGTAATGTGTCAAATGTTGTTCAGGGTCGCCTGATCCGTTGAAAGTAGGGAAAATAGGGTTTCCAAAACTAGATGGAGGAGAAATTGAATCTACCCATTCAGAGTAAACTTTCTTTTCTGGTTGAAATTGCGCCAGTTTCCCTTCCATAGTTTCTAACTGAGCTGTTAATGACTCAATAGTAGTTATTAACTTTTGAGAAACATCCGGTTGAATTTGGTCTTGAGTAGGTCCAATGAATGGAGATTGGATAGATGTGGTGGTTGGTGCTACAACTGATGGTAGCACTGCTAACCGTTGTTGCGCTTGACCGGTAGGATTAGACCTCTGAGGGTGTACTGATAAAGGAGGATATTCCTAATCCATCTCAGTAGTTGCAAAAAATTCTTTCGGCTGTCGGACTCCAGCATTCTTAAGAAGAAGACTACTCTGAAGTAGTTCTGCATTCAACCTTCTTAATTCATTCATTTCTTCCTCCTGTTGTGCAAACCTTTTCTCTAATGAGAGCGATTGACCTTCTCCAGAGGAAGGATATGTAACCCTATTTTTTCCCCTCCCTTTGATGGATACTTTTTGGAGAGAGGGAAGTGGATTACCTAGGTTCTGAGTAATCCTTTGACTTCGTGTACGCACACCTTCTTCATTTGTATCGGTGCGTAAATTTTCTTGAGGAGGACGCTCTTCATCTGAGTCCCCTGAGTGAGTCGCCTATGGTGGATTAGCAACAACGACATTGATGACATTGATTGATACATAATGCATCGCATCCCTTATTTTAACATTTATGTGATATTTTCTTCTTTCATGTCTTTGATGAGACATTTCCTTTTGTTGATTTAATCCTTTAGGAACTTCTTGATGAACAATAACTTGGAGGGAATATCCTGATAATTTGGATCTTCGTTCCTCTTGGGGATTCTTCCCCAATCGAGAAAAGACCGATATTCTCTGAGGAGGGGATTGATGATTTTAAAGAGTCCCCAGTCTCGTGGACTGGGGATGTTCCTGTTATTCCTTCTCAACTCCTCGAATCCTATTTGTTGATTCTGAGGGTTGGGTTAAAGGAGTCCCCAGTCTGACAAGCTGGGGTGGCTCTTGACATGATATGTCTGAGACCTTCTTAAATGCTCTTTTGATCTTGCGAATCTTAGTTCAGAAATTATCTGGATGCATTAACATGTATCCACTTTTATCACCTGGTTCAACAGACCATTGGATGATTTCCAAAACTTCTGTCATTTGATGATGTGTTTGCTCCATACGAGAGGCTTGTGAAATATTCTCTCCTGCTTGATGTAGGAGAAATTCAACAACTTGTTCTCTATATGCTTGATTTTGAGAGGAACTAGTTGAAGCATGTTCTTGAGAAAGATTTTGATTACGAACAAATCCCATTGACTGTGGCCGGCCATGGGCAATAACATTGCATGAGACCATTTTTGGCGGGCTTTGCTGACTGGAAAGCACTGTGAAATGTAGTGCTCCGTGAACACCCCATCCTCTGATATGAACACCAGATGGGGAATTGGAAATTAACTAACGCATTTTTCTTAGTGCGCCAAGGCATGAATGTTGAAGGGTTCTCTGTTGATTTTCAGCCTTCGGATACCGAGAGACTGATAGAGATGCCAAATCAATCTGACGTTGTAGCCGTTCTATTATCTTAAGATGATTTTCATATTCATCATAAGATAATACCTTCTTCTTCAATTGACAAAGAGTTTTCCATATGTTGAGACGAAGATCATGGACTCCATCTTCCATCAACATCTTTGGAATGTCATACTGGGAGTCATCCAAAGGCCAAAACATGACTGGTACCTCACTTTTCGCCAGTTTTTTCCTCATGTTCAGCATTTCCTCTTCATTATTAAATGAATATTCTTCTACCTGTTTTGACCAGAGTTGGTGTTTCCTTGTTGCTTCATTTGATTCAAAAAGATTGGTAGAGAAATCATTGATCAAACTAGAAGATGCATGACTTAGGGGTGGTTCGGAGAATTACCTACACCCTGGGCTATCTTCTGGTTGAGAAAGTATTTTACTTGATAGCAATAAAGCACCAGACATGACTGGTTTCACATTTGCAAATGCCTCAAGATAAGAGGGCATTCTTGGAACTACATTTTCCACTAGAGTATTTTCCCGGCAATGTGAATCACTACTACGGAGAGGACTTTTGCAGCGAAATTCATCATCATGGGGAGGACCACCATAATGGGTTATAGTAAAAGATGAGATCTCTTGCTCCTTGGTCTTCTGACCACACAGAGGGTTCCTATGGCTCTAATATGAAGATGAAACTTCAATATTGACCGCATTGTCACGAAGCAAGCCTTCATGAGGAAGTGTCTATTGAAGACCTTCGGAATTAATGTTCCCGTTATTGGGAACTGAGGGAGTATAATCTTGAATTCTAACAGATAAATGTCTGAGGGCTTCAAGAACTCCAGTATCGAGCAAGGCCTGGTTACAGATTGGTCGTTGATCTCCTGACTGTGCTGGGCAGATCTTTTTCTTAGATGCCTTATTACTCGCTTTGGAAACCACTTGTTGACGAAAGTGGTTGCTCTGAGCAGGTTTATGTGCCTGATCAGGAAATATGGCCAGGTTAGGCTGACGATCTTCACTCAAATCAGGTGTATGTTCCTGACTTGGTTGTCGGTATGATATGGGGGAGTATGCCCCATAACCCTCTTGGACTGGAACAGATGTGTGTGTCTGTTCCAGAGTGAATCGTTGATGTGTCACTCCACTTCTAGGGATAGATTTATGTGTCTTTCCCTGAGATGATGTTGAAGCTGTTATGATATCCTGGCAAGCATCCAGAATATGAGCAGAAATTTGCTTCTGCTCTTTCACCATTTACAAAATATGCTTGGTGACTTCAGCTGCCGGAACGGGGATATACGTCCATTCCAGGCTTGGAGTAGGTGTATGTGCCTGCTCCTGTCCACCTTTTCCTGTCAGTGAATCCTGACAGTACTCAAGTGTGGGGGAAGAGAGTTGAGTCTGCCTCCTGTTTGTCGTCGGAGCTTTCCGACTGACTTCTCTGCGCGCTACTAAGCGAGACTGTTGGTAGGCTTGATTAGTATTAGAAGGTGTATGTGCCTACTGATTACACATCGCCAAACGTGGTTGACGAGATCCATCATATGTAGTCAGGAGAGCCTGCTGACTAACTAATGATGTATAAGCAGCTGTATGTTTCAGCCTATAGTACTCCGTTGGAATTGCCTGGCGGGATTGGCTTGATGCTTCCAGACGAGTCTGCTGGACAGCGGAATTAAAAAGGGTAGGTGTGTGTGCCTGCTCGTTGTTCTCCACTAAGTTATGTTGGTGGACTTCTCTGGAGATGGTAGGGATGATAACCTGCCCATTTTTAACCGAATTCCGCCTCTGGTGGTTCATCTTGCCTGCTCGGGTTCGAGGAACCTAAGCCGAATGCCTAGAGTCGATACCCTCATCATGTTGAGGGCGCACTGCCGCACGAGTCTGGCGGTGATTGTTGATGGGATCCCTCGGGAAAGACTCCTATCTTTTTGAATTAAGGTCCTGAGGGACCTGCTCATTCACTTCCTCGGAGTAAGGGAGAGAATGCAAATTGTGTTTCGGGGATAACGACCCGAAACGGTTGGAGACGGTAGTCAGCACCGCCTTCCTCTTGATCACTGGTTGTCATTGTCTAGACGACCTGTGTGAGTTGTTCACTTCGAGGGCCTGTCGGCCAGCCTCCAGGGTTGGGATGGTACCGTGTTGACGATACTCCTTAACCAGCGCATTTGATACCCAGCGTTGAAGACGCTGAGTAGGTGATGTCATCCTCATAGCGGGTGACGATCCAGTTGGAATAACAGCAGTGGTATTTGCAGCAGCAGTATTCACAAGTGTGAATTTGAGAGCAGCCATTATGGAAATACATAAGATCTTGGAAAAGAGTGCATGTTTGATATAACAGAGGTAATAAAGATAAAATTCAGCCACTTCATCCTTTGGATGAGCACACATGTCAATGATTGTTTTTGTTAGCCCTCTTATTGAGTTTTAAATAGGGGCTTAACAAATAGGAAAAACATCATTTTAACTTGGTTAAGGATTCACGTCGGGATCACCATTTTTTGTTTCCCTCAGAATTTGGGGATGACCTCCTGGATGGGAGATTCAAACGTTCCGATCGATTTCTAATGGGTTTGTTCATAGAACCGGAAACATCCAATGTTCCACATCCATTTGGACCTACTTTCCAAAGGTAGGCGCTTCATTAATTTGTGAACTGATGAAACTTAGGAATTTTCATTGGTCGAGAGGATGGGAGGTCAGACTCATCACACCTTTTTGAGGGGAATTATTGTCTATTCCGGGACTCTCTTTATAGATTTAATTTATGTTTGTGAATCCTTATTACATTAACAATTATAAAATGAGCTTTCCTTCAGTTTTGACAATCAATGATTGAATATGTAAGAAATTTAGAGAATCCTTTATATGTATTCGAGGTTCTTCATCAATAGAGAATCATCTATATCTATTTATAGATTCTTGGTAAATGGTATCCTTCAAAACATTTATATAAAAGTATCTTGGTCATTATGATGACCAAGCTGGTTTTAAAGCCACTCAGTGGGGAACTTGAAGTTTATTGTCATTCAGAAGGACATGAATTATTTCAGAGTTGGGATCGAACCTGTAGATGGGCTACCTATGTATCCTTTGTTTTGGAAAAGGAATCAGAACCCACGTAGTTCGAGTAAGGGAGTATGGTGTTTATGATTGATGGCTCAAAGAAGGATGTCATAATTACTTTTACCCTCTAATCTCACGTGAGTCATGCTCAGTGTGAGAAACAAGAGGTATTGGTAATAAAATAGAAAATTGGGCCATGAAAGATGTAATCATAATAAATGGTTTAGGGCTTATGTATGTATGACTGCCCAGATAGATGAAGGTTAGGATTTACTTTAGGGAGAAAATCCAGGAACAGGGTTCATAAAGGTCTATGTGCTTCATGGAGATTTGAATACTCTAACTTGGGACTTATTCCTGAAAAGGAAACCCAAATTAGGAGAGGATTGATAATTGGGTTTTACTCCTGAGAAGGAATCCCAAATCAAACGTAAATTAGGACTGGTTTAAGGGACTTGGGGCTTATTCCTGAAAAGGAAGCCCAAAATTATGACTGGGACTTATTCCTGAAAAGGAGGCCCAAGATTATGACTAGGACATACTCTTGAAAAGGAGGCCCAGGTTAAGAGATTCATGACTGGGACTTATTCCTAAAAAGGAAGCTCAGGTTAAGGATTAAGGTTTGGGGCTTACTCTTGAGGAGGATGCCCATATTTGAGACTGGGGCTTACTCCTGAAAAGGATACCCAGGTTAGGGGATCTGGGGCTTACTCCTAAGAAGGATTCCCAAATTATAGGACTTATGACTGGAGATTATTCCTGAAAAGGAGACCCAGGTTATGGATTTTCTCATCTTAAAGGATGAGGTTGAATGAATGAACTCTCCATATTTAGTGACATAAAGATATTTAAATCACTAGGTTTTGAGAGATATTCCACATAATTCCTTTCAGATAAGGAAGTCAAATCAAGAAATCATTCAATAAATGGATTTGAAGCATGTCTTGAAGACTGAATCTTGAAAATGAAAGGTGTAATGACTTAAGAGGGGTGAAATGGGCAAGAAAGGCACCCAAAAAGGAAGGGGCGCGCAAGTCTTGGAAGGCGCGCAAGTACTGTGGGGGCGCACAAGTATTGGTCACGTAGGTATACCTGCGCGACATGTGTGGGGTACTTGCGTGATGTTCAACCAGCATTGAAACACTTAAGCGACTCTTTATTAAAGCCTTTAGAATCCTCTTGAGGTTCTTCCAGCAAAGGTACGCGCAAGTTCTATTGAAGAAGTAAGGCGGCGCGCAAGTGTGGCCACTTCCCTTAAGGGCTGGCCACTCAGGCGTGCAAGTGTTGATGAATTTCAACACTTAGGACTTCCTCCCTCTCTTTAGATCTTCCGTTCTAGGTAAAAAATTACCTTAGAAGTGTTCCGGAGGCTTTCAGTAGAGACTTGGGTGTCGAGATCTTCAATCCGAGTTTTTGGAAAAAAAAATCCTCCTTGAATGGGGGGCCCACGGGGTCTATTTATAGGAAGGAGAAGACCCTGGGCGGTTACCGGGGGGTTATCACTTAGGTCGCGCAAGTCACTTGCGCGGCCATTGTAGAACTTGTGCGACCTTTGCGCAATGTTCTTATTCATCATTCCTTTGCCAATTATTGATATTTGTTCAAAGGATGAATCTTCTTTGTTCAAGGTATTTTCCTTTTCATTCATTTAGACTCTGTGACGGAAAGGAGCGTCAACAACGACCTGCGGATCTGTCTCTCCCCTGAACCTGAGAGGAATCTATCACGAAAACTTCTACAGGGCACTGAGTCTACATATATCCTCTACTGGTAACCCCAATAGTAATTTTTGACCAACGGGTTGAGGAAGCACTGGTGCACCAACCGGAGAGGCCATTTCTAGCACTGGTCCTTGAACAGACACTAGAATGCTAGGTCAGTTTTCCACATGATCACACATCGGATGCCTATCATGCTTTCTTTATGAAGGAATCCTGAAATATATAAAGATGTACCATAGTTAGAATATTATACCTGGTGAGATGACACATATAAAAGAATATCATGAAAAGACACTTATACATCTGGTTTTTTCATGTTTATAGTCAAAAATCAGAATTTAGGGTCCTGATGTATAGATACATCATCCACCACACTAACACTGGACTCCCCGAATCTGAAATTTGATCTTGATACATTTAACACTATTGACCCCTGAAAAACAAAACATTATACCCTTAGTCTTTGAGGTTGAACTGACCACATCTGATACCACATTGTCACGACATATCCCCTGCCAAGCCTACCTTCCAAAGGCCATGGGTTGGTGACTTGCACCGAAGTCATCAACCTGTAAGTGGGAGGCATTTTCTTGAGTACCTGTACGAACACACACACAACCACATCCGGAAGATGGAAAATTAATCATGCATTCCATTAAGCACCACTGAGTAAAAGTAAAACTGAAATTCAAATTATCCAAAATACAAACCCTACAAAAGACTAAATGGAAAACAAATATTACAAATGAAACACTGGATAATCATCCTCTGAAAACCCCACCTAATAGGTATGTGTGGGATAGATACTGAAATTTTTAGAAGTATGCCCCACCCGCCTGGTCTCACTAGGCACCATAGTGTCATGGGACACCAATTCCTCTATCAAGGTGGGTGTCGTCTGCAAAACACACAACACATGCAGGTGAAGCCCATGCAGGAGTGAGTAACAATATACTCAGTAATGACCACAAAAATAAAAGGAAAGAACCTGAAAACATATATATATAAAACTACAAAACCTGATCTTGACACTATACATATTACACTAGGTATAATTTAATGTAAGAAAGTAGGACCATTATTCACATCAACGAACACCATAGGATACTGTAGAACTCCTTCTCAATAAGTGCAGTGGGCCTACATGGTCAGACAAAAGCTTCTTCCCACTAACCTTAGACTTTGGTAGTAATCATCCTTGATGAGTACCATGGGTATGTTGGGTCACACAAAAGCCTCTCCCAACCATGGGCTTGTCGGGTCACACAAAAGCAGTTTCCCACCTTGGCCATACTAAGGTAATCATCATGTCGCGTTCCTTGGGTCTGTCGAGTCACACCGAAGATGATCTCCACAGTGGGCCTTCTTGGTCACACATAATCTACTTACTACTAATCCATATTAGTTGATCCACCCAGGTCCGCATGTCAGTAGTCTTTAGGTCTCAGCCAACTACCGGGTTTTCACACGTAGCACGCTTGATCTTAGGAGAACCACATTCCCTGAAAATAGTTGTATTTAATAATCCATTAAATCGTCCATAAATTATTCCAATATATCCACAATTTAATGGCGGTTCCAACACCACAAAAGGATCATCAAACAGACGATCGGTTTGAACGATATTGGAGTTTTTCAAAAAAAAAGGGGTGGTTTTGTTCAGGTCTGGCCCAACCCGGTCAGAACGGCCCAACCCGACCCATCCTGGGGTCCATAGACCTGACCCAGGTACAGTAGCCTGACTCGGACCCATCCTAGCCTGGTTTCGACCTAGTCTGGCCTATGGGGCCGCTGGTCCGACCAACACAATGCTAGGTCTGCCTAGCCAGGACGCAGCAAGATGCCTTGTCAGGCTCCCCTTCACCCCATTGGTCACCTGCGGGGATTCCCTCTCCACTGGGATCAATCGACCATGTCATGGATGTTATGCGTTTAGCCAATTTGGCTGGTCAGATTTCTCAGACGCAGTCAGGGGACCATGTGCTCCTGATGAGCGTGACTCACGGCTGCAGCCCGCATCCCTGCCACCAGTCACCGTCGGATCCATCAGCTCCTTCTGATTTGCTATGGCCTGAGACTGCAACAGAAGTCACCTACTCTGTGCTATTTTGTTGTTCCACCACATACACACAGCCACTACTGGCACCAGTGCACCAACAGGTGTTTCTACTAGCCACCGGGTCTGCACCGGTGGTCCGTTCTTCTCACCGACTGCGCCTCCAGCCTCCATGGGTTGTCACCTTCCATGTGAAGGCCTAGAATTTTGCATGCCACCATCTTGCATGTACAACCACTATGAACACACAAGGCTGAGGGGTTCAGGACTTGTTCATATCGGCATGTTCCCTTTACATTATATGTTTAAAAACAGGGAGCCTTGGGATCAGAATTATATCAACGATAATTTATTACCACTGTAGAAAACTATAGACGAACACCCTCTTGAACGAAAAAAAAGTTTATGGATCAACTTGTTTGTGGGTTGATCAACATTTTTTGTTTTAGAATAAGAATCGGGAAAAAAGAAAAAAAACAAACCCCTACCTAGAAGCAGTTTGACATTGATGTTGTCCACACACAATGATTCAAAAGGTCTAAGGCATTAGTCTCTCATTGGTCCCATTATTCAAGATGTGCCAAAGTAGTTAATGATCTGCTGGTGTTCTTCGTTCATCATTGGAGAGAGTTCCCACAGTGATTTCATCATAGGAATTCCCACCCTTTAATTCCTGACTCTCCAACATGTTAACCCACTAAAAGAAAACACGTAGAAGTGTTTATATTATGCTTTGACATCATGTCATTACAATTCATTTAATGGGTCATTACGCTGCACAAAAAATTTCACAAACGAGCTTAATTTAATGCCCCTTGTCGATGCACCGCAGTGCCGCCGTCCGCTGCTTAACGATTTCAAATTTTGTTTTATGTTATTTTTATTTTGTTCCGGGATGTATAAAAATTAACTTTTATGCCCAACCATTTCTGGTCAATGTTATGTCCTTTATAGAGAATACTAGTATTCTGAGTTCAAACGGTGCCCTCTGATTTTTTATCTAATCACATGTTTAAAAGTTTGAAAAACCAACTTTTATGTTTACCTAAACAAACTTAAAAAAGTTCAAAATTAGATTCTGAAATCACTAGGCATAAAAATTAGGTGTCATCAAAGTGTCTAGTCTCAAAATAATTCCATATAATTTAAAAAAAAATTCCACGGAATTTCTGGGACATTACACCTAGCATTAGAGAACCTGAAAAACTAGAAATTTTGTAAAGTGTTGAAATAAGTCCCCATGACCTCCAAGAACACTTCAACCACCAAACATTCACAATGTAATGGAATTTAGGGGTCCGAACCATTACATTAGATACCTATCTAACTACTCTCTTCCCCGATAATTCAAAACAAAAACTAGAAGGAAAAGAGGGGTCTAGAAAACCACCCCATGAGAAATCTCTCAAGGATATCACTATGATTGAAACAACTATACCAACATTAATGTTCAATAATAAATCACACTGTATTGTTAAAAATATGGAGTGAAACGTCAACATACAATAACACACCCTCTAAAATCTACTAACCCAACTGACCAGAACACAAACACACACTGCATAAGCCCAACAACCATTCCATCCTAAACACCATAATATAGGAATTCTATTTTCCATGTCAAGATACTATCCGCACTGGAAGGTACCGGCTCACCCGCACGGATTTAATCAAATCGTAGTTAATGTAAATCGATTAAGAATATTATCCTCCCCTTTTCATATATTAGGTATTCATCACAAATTTCACCACAAATATGTCAAACTAAGAGAAGACTTCTTATTTCATAAAAAAAGTTCAAAGATTACAACATTAGGTAAGAAAGAACAAGTAAAAAATAAAAACAACTCTATGTACTAGCCACAAAACCCTGTTTGTCATTCCCATGTATGCTCCTCCAGGCCACCATGCCTCTATAACTTGCGAACCAATGGAATGTTCTGCCCATGCAGACACATCTCCTGATGTTCCTAGACCTCTACTAGCTGGTTCACGCATGTCGAGTCATCATTGATATTGAAATATCCCCATTCAATGACATGGGAGTCGTCGTGAAGATACCGATGAATTTGTGAGATGCGGAAGATTTCATTGATCCTCCCAAACTATTGTAGAAGTGCCAACTGGTATAACACCTCGCTAACTCACTCAAACACATCAAAGGGTCTAACGAACCTAGGATAATTCTTGTTCCCTCTTCCAAACCTCCACTACCCATGTTGAGGGGAAAACTTCAAGAGAACATGTTCCCCAACCTATAACTACAATGGAATCTTCCTATAATCGACATACAAATTATATTGATCATGTGCCACTTTCATCCTCTCACAAACAAGATAAATCTTTTGTATTTTTCTCTACAGTACCTAGAGACCAAGCACTACTATCTCTCCAACCTCTGTCCAAAACAAAGGTGAATGACACGAAATTCTGTATAATGAATCTAATATATCCATACTAATGGAAGAGTGGTAGATGTTATTATAAGAAAACACTATTGAGGTTAGGTATCACAAAAAAACCCACCAATGTCCAAGACACATGATCTCTATATTCCCTCCATCATCTGGATTGTCTGTTCTTTCCACCCATATTTCTGGAGGTGGAAGGCATTGTCGATGAATAACTAACATCCAAAAGCATGCTGCAATCCCCTCAAGACTCATGAGGTAAAATTTGTATCCTAATATGATATTATAGATCTCATAACCCCATACAATCGTACCACATCATCCACATACCTCTTTGCCATGGTATCCACTACGCCATACTCCATGATCACTAAGAAGTGAGCCAATCTCATCACCCAATACACTACAACCCAGATAGAATAATAGCCTCCATGATCTCTGGGAAACCTAGTGATGAAATCCATTAAGATTTACTCCCTCTTCAACTTAGGTAAATCCAAGGGTTTCAACAAACCACCAGGAACATGATGCTCAACCGTCACCTACTGGCACACTATGTATTTCACCACAAAATCGACCACCTTCCATTTCATCCCGGGCCACAAAAACTATATCTTCAAGACACAATACATCATGGAAATTCCTTGGTGTACTGTTGAAGGTGAGTTATTGAACTCACGAAGGACCCCCTTATGCATCCTAATCAGAAAAAATAACCTTCCATGAAACAAAATCTGATTATGACAATCCTCCAACCATCCCTTATGATCATTATAGTGGTCAACGCGATAACACATCACCTATGCCTCTAGGTTTCCCCACTAAGACTTCCCTACCTACTGCCTTATAGAAGACTACAATATAATTTGAAATAAAGAGACTCTACTGTTGTCCTCCCTTTCATCCAATTGTAAAGATTCCAACTCAACCATCACTTTCCAATAATCCATAGGATCCAAAAGAAATTTCTTCTATGAATTTCGTTTCAAATCATTGGCCACTACATTACCCTTTCCTGAGTTGTAGGAGATATCAAAATAATAGTCGTGAAGACACTCCATCCACCTCCTCTTCCAGAATTCAGATCACTCTATGAAAAGATATACCTTAATCTTCTATGATTTGTGAATACAAAAATGAGCTCCCCAATGAGCTAATTCTAACCCAAAACATCACAAAAAATAATCATTTATAACTAAAGATAATGGGTGGGATATTTATTCTTGTGTGGTTTTAACTTCCTTGATGCATAATAGATTGATACTTTCTATTGTATCAAGATGCCTCCCAAATGCATAGGGGAATCATAAAAAAAACATCTCAAAAATCACCCCTTCCAATTGCAACTAGAGAATAGGAGTACTGACCAACATCTTCTTTAGATAATTGAATAATTCATATAACTACTCAATCCACAAAAAAGCATGTTCTTTTCTAGACATTGTAATCAACAGAGCTATAACACGAGATAAATAATGTACAGAACTCTAATAATAGCCAGCCAGACCAAGAGAACTATGAACCTCTACCATATTCATGGGTGATACAAAAGAAACAACATCTTGAAACTTATATGGTTAAACTTCCACACCATATTGGGACTCCACATTCCTATGTAAATTCACATTTCCTGTCCAAAACATACACCTGGACAACATTCCGTAGAGATGGTGGTGTCGAAAAACCTATAAGTCAGTTCTGAGTTTCTTGAAATGCTTATCCTATAACTTTGAGTAGATCTAGATGTCATTGATGAATAAAATGAAGAACTAGTCCAATAATTCATGAAATATGGGGTTAATGATTCCCATGAACATTGTTGGTGCATTTGTAACACCAGATGGCATGAATAAAAAATCGAAGTTCCCATACCTATATATGAATGAAGTCTTCAGGATATCACCCTACTTCACCATCAACTAGTGATATCCAGACCACATATCAATTGTAGAATACCAAAATTTTCCTATCAACTGTCTAAAAATACAGTATATCCTTGGAAGAGGGAAGTCATTCTTGACCATCACCTGATTCAGCCTCTTGTAGTCTATGAAAAATTTCTGAACACTGCTTGCATTTCGTTGTAAACAACATCAGATCACCGCACAGTGACAAACTAGTCTAGATAAAACCCTTATTCATTATCACATCTATTTGAATTATCATTTCACAAAACTCATAAGGGGTCATCCAATAAGGAGCCATCAGAATCGGAAAAGCACCAGGTTATATGTCTATCCCGAACTCAATGTCACATCGAGGGAGCTAGTGTCAAAATATCCTTAGGGAAAACATCCAAGAATATTCCAACAACATTGGGAGCATCCAAAATCCCAAAATCTACTGATTCCATAGAAAACTCATCCAACAAGGAAATAAGAGAATATATACACAGACTTCCCACTTGATAGCTCTAATCACCAATGAAAACCACACACTGGCCATCAATTTTTGAAAACACAATTCTCCTAGGAAGAAGTCAATAAAAAAATGCATGGGATAAAACTATTTGATGTTGAGAATAAAATCTTATGGATGCATATGTACCAAGAAGATATCCCCATGGGACTGATGCGGCCCCATCATCAGTCTACAATGACAACACACATAAAAAAAGATGGTAAGGACTCTGAGTGGTGTAATTAACACCAATGGAATAAGAAGATTATCTATGTTTAGTCTTAGATAATGGGATAGACTAAGTGAAAAAATGGAGTGTGAAGATACCAAATCAAACAAGGTGCATGAAATGGCACTAAAGAAACTGATCGTACCTCTGATGATATATATGGAACTTCTAGAACTTCTAGATATGCTAAATGTAACAAACCAAGCCCTACACTTCTGAACCTCTACTGATGACTGCCTCTATGACCACTCCCAGGTCGAGGTCCTCTAGGAACACACTGAGGTCATTCCCTACCTTCTCTATTTCCCTTTAGTGGAGTAGGAGCCTGCTTCCCATCTGTTGAAATGGACTAGCTGAAAATGGATGCTATGGATGGAAGTGAACCTATCCTGCCCCATAAAAATGATCATGAATGGATATTGGGAACTCATTCATATGATGTCCATAGACTCCACATATAATTCAAATCGGTCCCGAGTTCATGGGATATTCATGGAGACCAAAATTTCGAAACCGAAAGTGTTGAGGTTGACTCCCCGCTAGTCGAAACCTTGAAGGCCCTTGTACCTAATACCTACTACTGGTAAGCCTGCCACTCAAAGAACCATGTTGGGTCCCCTCTCATAGTAGAAATCCTCATGAGTGAATCCACCAAATAACTTCATCCTTCTTATGAAACTCCTCGTACATCGGAAAAGTAAAGGGTGTAACTGCGTACTATATAGATGGACAAAGTGCCTCCTCTAGGTGTCTCGCCTGAGAATCCTCATTCGAAATAAGATATGGGAAAAAATAAAGAAGATCCTCGAACAAAATCCCGAAATACTTTACTGACATACTCCCTTGCTGGGAGAGAGTAACTCCATCCACTTCTCAGCCTTCATGGTTGATAAAAGGAATTTGGTTTGAAAATATTTCTCGAAATATGTCCAAAGAACATTAGCCTCTTTAATATCTCCCAAGTATAATTTCCACCAATAAATTAAAACTCACCACATATGACTTACTGCTAATGGAACCCAGTACTCTATATTAGTCCTGATCGTACAAAAGGTGATTTCATGCTCCTCGAGCGATCTATCCATCTTGATGTCTGAAACATTTCTATCATACTTTTCCATGGGATGAATCTTGAAAGAATGTAATATTCTCCACTACTGTTCATCCTGATCCAATGGATCAACAATCCACTTATCAACCAGATCGGCCTATAGAGCCTCAACTACCTGATCCACACACAGACAATGACTGGGTTCCATAAATAACAAAAATAATGATAGAATTACTAAGCCCAATTAGTATTTAATTTTATTTGTGATTCGTTTTAACTAATTTACCTCCTTTATTTATCCATTTAAAATTCCCAAAAAAAAACTCAATTCGAAAAATAACACAAGTCGTTATAATGCATATACATTTCTTAGGATCTCTACCTTATGAACGGTGAAGCCTCATGTTTTCATTTGGTTGAATCATAGTCCATTCATCATATCACAAGGGGCCCTAAAATCCCATGTCCTAGCCAATCTTCCCGAGCCTATGTCACACACCATGGTAATCATCCACCATTTCCCTTCCAAACCATGCAATCATCACTGTTACTAACTCTAAAGTACATTATATATATGAACCACCACCTTTGATACCATTCTGTCACAACCCCCTCCCCCAAATGATTCCCCTCCTACACTGATAATGAAGAAAGAGAGATAATAACCCCATGATTACCACCTCCAATAGGCCCATGTGGTGGTGATCGACACCAAGGGTATACAATCCCACAAATTTGATGGCATTTCATTTTTTAAAGAAAACAATATAGGGTGATAATATGGTACATCCCAAACAACCCAATGATATATATAAAAAAGAATTCCAAATCCATCCAATATGAATGTTTAAGAAAAAAATGATAAAAATACAATGAAAACACCAAGGTAAATACCAAAATAAATCTAAGATGTTCCACGATAACTATCCCAATGTCTGAGCATGTAAGGTCCATTATCTTCCATGTAATCCTCCTAGAAACCTGAAATAAGTTTATATATGTAGGGTGAGCATACAAGTATAATCAGTATGAAAACCAAAGTCTCTCATTCACAAGTTAGGGAAGCATACTAATGCTTCTGTGAGAGAACAACAGAACCCAACAACACCTAACAAGGTATACTAGCTATCCCAACCTTACTAAGCCACACTCACCATGTAAAACAATTCAAGTAATGTAATATATTAAGAAGATAGATGATATGGTTACCATTCACCACATCCCACTGGTTTAGCTGCACATTACTAACCGAAAACGTCCTCATGCTCCCAACTTTTTCAAAATTACCACATCACAACCTTCCCTCACTATCTTGGGGCACACAACTAGTCCCATAACATGAGAAAATGAACCATATCACATCCTTCCCAGAGACACATCGCCCACAACCGCATCACATCCATACCACACATAGTAGGGACCTCACAAACCACACCACATCCTGCCCCTAGACACTTGGGCCACAAACCAAACCATATACTAAAAATTTCTAGGAATGTACAGATCATCTCATCTCGATGACACCTGAGAAAGAACATCTCAAATCATACTGAAGACACCTGGGAAAACAAAACATTCCTACACACACCTGGGAAAGAATAACTTGCCTGCACACACATAGGCCTCACAAAGAAGAACCTTCCTGATGAATCTCGGGCTACCTCCACCTGGAGGAAGGAGCAAGGAAGTGTTGGTGTCCATCTATACATCCTCCAATTGGGATGTTTTGGAATGAAACCCTCCCCCATGATGATGGGTGTGTTTGGAACATAGTGCTCAACTAGGGTGGGTTGAATATTTAAATCATAAGGAAAATACAAGGATATCTAGACATAACACCAAAAAATCTCACCGAAAATATGGGTTCTCAATCAAAAAACCAGCTCTCAAAACTGATTTTTTTTATACCTCTAAATGAACCAGCACATTAAAATCCACAAACCCAAATCATACACCCAGATAATTCATTTAACCAACTATACTTATTTAATAACATTTCATTTATTCAATCCATCACTACCATGAAACTACTAGGAACATTACAAAATATGAAACACAAAAAAATTCACTTATAGGAAGAATAAACATGGTAATTTAACCCACTTCACATTCCTCTCCATTTAATATGCATTCATGACATAACACACCACCCCTAATATATGGTAATACTTTCAATAGGTTATTAAATTAGAGAATCACCCATTCCAACCACTGCCATCATCATTCATCAATGTCATTATGCCCAACTCAGCCTCTCACAAAACAAAACCACCAACTCACATCCAAACCAAGAAAAACATATCATCACAACTATTCTCAGTAGACTTACTTCATAACAACACCACACCCATCATATCCTATGATGTAATCATAGAACAACCCGATCACAACCCAGCTACACAACACAACCCATCCATTCCATAATCAAACAATATATGTGATTATAATTCCATTTTAAAACATCAGAAACACCCCATAAAACATACAAATTCTCACAAACATACCACCACAAAAACCAAACAAAATAAATTCAGATTTAACAAGTTATTTATTCCATAATTACACTTTTTAACATCTGAGGTTATCATATAAGGAATGATCCTAGAGTATCCATTTATTTTACAGTTATATGTGGTTATAAAATTTCATATTTAATTTTTCAATGGAAAACAAAAAAACAACAATAATTCTATATACAATACCATGTGAAGATAGAACCCCAACGACCATGATTTTAATGAGGTGTTTAGCCCGTGTAATTAAAAACAACAACGAAAAATAATAACAAGATGATCATACATCACTTTTCCAATCCCCTGTTTATTGGTTTGAAACTAATTCTATAATATTTATTGAATTTGGATTCATCTACATTAATAAGGATACATTCATACACCCAACCCCCATGATTCACAATTAATAGGGATGAAGGAATCCTACTTTGAAAAAGAGATGATCGACACTTCATGGTTGATCCATAGTTGGGGAAAGAATGAAAAAGCAAGAGCCTCCAATTAAACATAGTCAAAAGGCTACAACATAATTACCAGAATTCCCATGGGGTGGAAGAAAGGATAGGGGATTATTTCACTAATGGAATGGGTATCACACAAAGAAGAGAATATATCATGTTTATAAAGTCTACATACTATGTCAATGGGAGAAAATGTTTTTAAAAGCCATTAAAGGAGGATCTTGATCAAGACCACAGTTCTAGGAATTCAAAGGAAGAAGAAGGTTTTTAGAAGATATATATTATTTGAAAGAAATACAAAAAACATTAAATTTTGTATTAAACTAATTTTATGTCAAAGAAAACGTTAAATGTGTGATACTGTTGGAAGCTGGAAACACTGTTCATGACTCACAATTGGAATAACCTACTATTGGACGAGTCACCATTTAATGACTCACCATTGGAAGAGTCACCACTGGATGAGATACCAGTGGGAGACTCACCATTGAATGACCTACCATTAAGTGATCTACCATCATGATTCACCATCAGGACTCACCTTTGAAACTCACCATCATGACCCACCATCGAGACTCACCATCGCGACTCACTTTTGCATGTTACTATTAAGACTCACCACCGTAACTCATAGTAGTGACTCACAATCACGATTCACCATCACAACTCACCATCACAACTCACCATCACCACTCACCTTCCTGACTCACCGTGATGACTCACCATCATGACTCACCGTCACAACTCACCACAAAGACTCCCTATCATGAGTCACCATCGTGACCTACCATCTGTAACCAACCTTCATAGAACCTGAAAAATTTTAAATTTTAAAATGTATTGAAATAAGTCACCATGAACTCCCATAAAGATTCAACCACTGGATTTTCATAAACTAATGTACCGAAGGGGTCCGGGCCATTGCAATAGATTTCATGTAAGCTAGAGTCACAATACATATTATTGGCATGAATGGTAAAATTATGATATTATGGAGTATTAAATTGATGATATTACCAACGATACATTTAAATTTTCATGAATTGAAATTGGATATGGAATACTATACAAAGTATTCAAAATTAGATTATTCATAGAATATGAGGTCTAATGAAATTTTAGGGATTGAAAATTCATATAGTGGGTGAGAATTTTGACTCCAAAAATATGTTTGGTCATATTACCTAATAGATTTACTTGATTTGAACAAAAATTATTATTATTTAAAAAAATATTAAGTTTATTATTAGGTTCATGATTATGTGAATCATTTAAATCACATATGTGTTATGTAAAACATGTTAATTTCACTATGTATAGTTGGTAAACATTTAAAAAAACCATGTATCTCAATATATAAATAAATTAATATTATAATAAAATTCATATAAATGAATATATATTCTTTATTTAACTGTCATTAACACAAAATTAACAAATCAACTGAAATTAGGGATACATTGGGGTAGTTATTTGGATTATCCACTATTTATTAACAAAAAAATCATAAGGATAAGTTTTATTTACATTTTATAGGTGTAAATGGATCATTAATAACATTAGTTCTCTAATAAATATCTTCATAAAGATCAATCTTGTGAAATTATATTGTTAGAAGGAATACTTTTGAAAATAAAATTTGAAATGAATAATCATGTTCCCTAATCTTAATTTCATATTGGCGAAGGTAAAATATATCCCTTGATATTATTTATACAATTTTTGTTAAATTTTTAATTTCATTATTTATTGTTGGTGTGTGATATTTATTCGATAAAAGATTGTGATTCCTCCTTCTTAAATGATTTCATTTTAAATTAATTTATCTTACCATAGATTTATTAAATTATTCTAGAAAATAGAATTGATAAAAATATTATTATATATATATATATAACATTAATGTATAATTTAATATTTAAACTAAAATCATGGATTATAGATTTTCAAAATAACAGGAGATTATTTACAAAACAAATTCATTAAAACCATTATATTTTATTAAATGATATACCATGGATGAAAAAGATATGTTTTTTATAAAATGGATTGAATTTATTATATAAAATTTAAATAAATATGGAATGGAATATCCATTTGGGAAGAAAATGGGTTTTATATAATTCATTAACTTTTTATTTGAACATTGATCAATAAATTCTAGGATATAGAAAAGAAGACTATGTAATGAAGGAAATAGATGTATTGATCAAGGATATTAGTATCATGATATACTATATTGACATATATGGGATATTGATTATGAATCACTCAATTACATAATGATTCATGGTTCACATAACTATGATCATATGAATATATTAGTTTGATAAAATTATTATATTACAATTTTTTCTATTAATTTATTCATCTATGGATTTACTTGTAATATGGGTGAATCATACATTGATAAGGATATTTTGGTTGAACGACTGGGTGATTTGTTTTAACATCCCAATAATTAAGAATTATTAACCAAATTGTTATTTTAAATGCATTTATAATGGTTACAAAATAGAATTGGTTACTAATTAATATATATAAATATCATAAATTGGAATCCATAGGAAATATTTTAGGAAAGTGTAATTTGTATTATCTTAATTATTTCATATTATAGTATTTGTCTTAATTTCAATTTGAATGATTTGAGAAAAAGAAAAAAAAAGATTATCATTTAGCGATGTATCAATTGAGATATATTCATGGAGGGAGGTGTTGTCATTTGAGAACATGTTATTAAATGAGGTTTTACATTAATTTATAGATAGTTATTTAATATCATTAACATGATTATGTAGTGTCCCCTTACATGATCATTTTACTTCTGATATATTATGATTTTTCTAATATTGTTAATTTAAGTATTAGTGATATTGATTATATATCTCTATAAATATCATCATAAATGAATATATTTTAAACATAATTTGGTTTAAATTATTCCAGAAAAAGTATTTCTAATCCCTTGAGAAAGGTTTTTAACCTCTTCTATCAAACAATAAATTTACGAAACCACTTCTACTCATAATAAATCTTGGGTATTTGGTTATGATTGAGGATCCTTACAAAATGGTACCATATACAATACATAGATTGATTTTTTATATGTTTAATTTTCTATAATAGTTGGATATGGTATCTGAAAATAATTATTTTTAATGGAAAAATAAAAAAACATATTTGGGATTTAATATGAATCCATTTATAGAAATTTTTTTAATGGTGGGATGATAAAAACAATACGATTATATTATTTCCCTAAACAAATGACTTTTAGTTGAACATCTGATTGAGATGCTTACAATTAAATCAAAGGATATACTATTTATTTTCCATTTGGGGTTTTATCATATTTATTAGGTGGGGGGGTTTTTCTACATACATTATAAGTGAAAAATAAATCATAAATTTTAAAATGGAATGATTATTGCATCCATGTTAATATATTTTGATGGGGTTCCCTATGATTGATTATTTTCTATTTACAGAGAAAATAATAATCATATGTGGGTGGCTTGGAATATATTAATTTTGTTAGGGAATGTTCCCAGATTAGTGTGATAATAGTTTATCGTTGCTAATGGGGGTGGATAGTAGATCCCACATTGGTTGGAGGTAAGTAGTAAATCATTCATCATAAAATGGTGGGGATCACTCTACATTTTGAATGCCTCTTATATAGGATAACTATAAAATAATAATGAGGGGATGGACCATTGTGTGAAATACCTATGTATATACAGGTTTTTGCTGATATAAAAAGATCCATAATATCAATAATCATATTTGGATAGGTAAAAAACCCTAGATATATCATAATATTAATACAAATCACATGGATAATTAATTTACACCTCTATATTTTTAATAAGAACCATTTTAATAACATTATATATAATTATCATTAATTAATTTCCCAAGTCCTATTTTTTCACTAAGTTAATGATAGGTAAATCAGTGATACATTTTCTGATTTCATTGATTTGAAATCAGCCTCTATGACTGGTCAAAATCTGATCCACTATACTAATTTTGCAAATAAATTATCAAATAATTCATAAAATAAGAGAAATAAAAAATAATTTATTTTTACTAGGTTAATATAGTTTATATAAAGGATACAAATTGGATGGATCTGCGGTGAATGATGGCAGTGAAAACAAAAATGACGGAGTTGACGAGGCGCTCGACTCGAGGTTCATGGGAATCAAGATGGTGATGAGGTATTTGACAGTTGTATTTTGAATTGAATGTGAATTTTTTTTGAATTGTATAGTTTCCCACTTTCCTTAAAGCAGCTTTTTGAGAATGAAAACAAAATGGTTTGCAGTCTGTCAGTCTCCCAAATCAATGATTCTCAAATTATGATGGTGTGCTGTTAACATTGGAATCCTCAGGACCACTTCATAACTCATTTAATACCATATATTTTACCTATGGTCCTTAGAATACAACTAGAACCAATTATTTTAACCTCTAATACAATATGTTCACAAATGAATGATATTGATTAATTTTTATACATTTTTTTTGGAAACAATTGATTTATATCATCATCATTGAGTTATGAAGATCACATTAATATAGAGATCTAATTTCACTGTGAAGAACAATTTCTAACTATCAATATGTAGTAAATTGATATTTCACACTTCTTTATATTATTCCATAATCTGATTCTTAATCATGAATCACTGAATGATTGGGCTTTAAAATATTTTATCCTTTTGTTGGGTAAACATAAAACTATTATCATTCTTTTTAGCAGTTAATATTATCATTAAATAATATATAAAATTATTGTACTTTTAATTATAATCATAAAACAAAAAATATTTTTTCGTTTTTCATTAAATTTTCATAGAATATGATGAATATTATTCAAATAATTAAATATTTCAATTTCACATATTTTTTAACATAATTATATTTTTAGTTAATATTAATTAACTTCTTTTATAAATTTATCTTGGTTTGTTATATTTATTTATATTTAATTCCTATTAATTAAATTTATTTAAATCTACATGAATCATATGATATTCATAATGTAATATTTGAATCATTGCAAACTATTTTACACTAAAAAGTATGTAATATTTAAATTATTTAAATTATACCACTTGGGCATGGAATTATTTATCATTAACATGTGTCACTTATCTTTGTGGAATGGAACTCTAAAAAATAATCATAAATAAAAACAATTTTGATTTGATGTAATTTTTGAAAATGTTAAGATCCACACATAGAACCATTTGATTATAGTCTTTCAAATTGATCCATAATAAATATTTCACTAAATATCCAATAATTATTAAATTACCTTATATCACCTTACAATTGTAAACATAACTCCTTAAACATTTCATTATTATAGATAAAATATTCAACATTTGCCTTAAGAAGCACTGCAATCAAATTGATGATTCCTATATTCACAATATCAAATAAAATAATCTTTATGAATTATATCATTTCACCATATAATGCTTAAATTTCACGATGGAATTAACATAACAAATTTACTGAACCATATGGAGATTCATCATGTACCTTACTATGATCCAAAATACCACTTCATAAATCTATCAATCTTATGATGATGGAAGGAACATTAGGACGTCTTCTTAATGAAGTTTACTAATATTTTAAAGAATCTCACAAAGTCTTACATTTTTTATTTTCAAGTACCTGGGTGAAAATCAATAAATTTTTTTTTCAAATTCTCCACAACCTAAATATTTAAAAACCTGCTCAAACATTCAAAAAACCATGCCCAACACTTCATATCACAACAATGGCAGATAAAATAATTTTCGATGAAATATTCCTTATAGTTGAAAATTAATATAACCTTAATAAATTATTCCAGTGGGTACATATATCTCCAGTTTTGGATTTTATATCGACCATTATCAACACATTTTAGATATCCAACATATCTTTGATGTGGTTATAAAATAATAGCACCTATCATGTAAGATGAATAATGTGGCACACAATATGGCGGAGTTTTATTTTTTAGTTAATTTCATCTATCAGTGGTAATAATTTTTTTCCATGTATTTTGAAATCTATACATCTCAGATCATGCAGTCAAATCATAATATTTAACTTCACATTTTTTCTATAACAATATCATAATTATTCTATAATGATATTGAGAATACTTATTTTAATCTTTAATAGAGTCACACATTTATCACTCATTAAAACAAAATGTAAATCTATTGCTGGATTCATTCTATTATCCATTTAGGGAGAGATAACTGTAGATGATTCATGTCTGGTCTCGATGTCTAAAACCTATTTCTATTCATTATATTGGTGAAAATGTCAGTTAATTGGCCACATGTATGAATAAATTTCATGTTGATACAAATATTATAAACTCCCTCATTCTTAGAGTGATACATGATATTAATTTCATTAGATAATTAAACATGCATATTAATTTTTTCAATGTTCAATAGCACCTTGATTATATCATGAAATAAATATAATACTATTTATATTATTCTTTAAATAATCATTATTCACCTTCATCAAAATCATATATATTCAAGTATAGGTATAAGGAATATATTCAACTTCTCCTATTATCATTATGAATGAGATCTATTACTTGAAATCCCAACACATAGACATTCTTCCAGGAATAAATAATATCCACAAACTGTTTTTTACATCCCAATAACCTTCCCATTCATCACCAATGAATCCATAAATATTGAGGTTCTCTATTTTTCCATAAAGTAGTAAAATTACGAAATTACAGTTTGATATTTTTTTGATTGTGTTGGATGAAAATGTGTCTATTTATTTCATAACACTTTGTTATCATGCACATAAAATCACTTCATATACAATTATAAGAGTAGATGTAGGGTTATATTGTGTTATACTAATCTCTATCATGTACTCTATTTGATTTCACTTTTCCCATAATTATAAAATTACATTCTAACAAGTTTATTAGAAGATACTATTTTAGAGTCACCGATAAAATATTTATTCCGAATAATATTTTATAAACAACTTAGAATAGATAGATAAATCCTTCCTATTTCAAAAAATTCCATTCCATAAAATTGAACATCTATCTTGGTATAGACATATCAAATTTTTTGTTATCATTTTCATAGAAAAATCATATCAAAATATATCATGACCACCATCAAAAAATGGTATCATGAAACAATACAATTACAATGATTTTTTTACAAATTCAATTATTCAATGTTTATTTTACATTCTAATTTTCCCCATTGGAATTACATATACATCGAGCACCCATCCTGCACTGGATAAAAATATTTTGGAAACTTTATATTCCCATTGATAGACTTGTCAAAATTTCATATTATAGATCAATTTTTTCATGATCAAATATTATAGTACTCTCATATATCCTTTTTATTCCAAATAATCATTTATGATGGAATATTTGACATCTGTTTAATTTTTTTGATAACCTATGAGTATAATCTGATGATAATTTACTAATATTCAAAAAACAGTCAACATATGAATATGTCATTTTAATATAAACTCCATCGACATTTGAATAACCCTTTCCAGAATTTATGTTCTTAGTCCTTATAAATAATTTATTATCATTCAATTTTTTCCTAACACCCACTTGATCTAAATTAGAGTTTTGTCTCTATATGTAGTAAAAATATCCCATGTAAAAATATTTAATATTGTATTTAAGTACAAATCCATAGATCCATTCAAAATTTTATTATTTAAATAATTATCTAATTATTGGTGATCAATCTATGTGATAATAGTAAATTAATCACCTCACGTGAGTTATCCTTCTATTTTATCTTCATCCCCAGGTTTGTGTAATTATGTTTATTTTTTGAACTTTTATTCTTTGTCTTTAGGTTTTCTCATATCTAATTTCTAGAAAAAATATATTTATCACATATTTTTTCTTAATCAATTAATTTTTTATTAGCCCCATACCATCTAATTCATTATTCAATTATTCTTAATTCATATTTTTTACACTATAATTTTCTAAAGTTTCAATATTATCAACATATTGTTTATTGTTTTACTAGATAAATTTTCAACAAATAATTAACCAATTACTGGATCATTTTATTAAAACATATAAATAAAATTATATATGTTCCAATTTTTAATATGATCTCATGTACATCATCAAATATTTTAGTGAGACAAAAAAAAATTGTTCTTCTGATATTAAAAAATACTAAATCATTTGAAATTAGGATTTTATCATATATTTCACCTAAGAAAACACAAATTAATTTCCATGAATATTTTTTCCTATAGAATCTACACCTCCTTCATTATTTATAATTTTACTCATTATTTTTGGGGTATAGTTAATATGGGAGGGAAAAAAATCTAAATAATTGATTATATGATTATCATGCGGTGTTTGAATATAGAATTAGGAATATAAAGATTACCATTGTTGATATTTTAAATTAAATTAACATTCTAGATATAAGAAATATATCTACGAATGGGAGTCAGGAAATCCCCTGGGCAAAATCGCTATATATCACATTTTCTATAGTTTTATTAAATTTTTTCAAACATGCTTTCTGTTAGGAGATGAGAAGAATAGTGTGGTATATATTTACTCTATTTTAGGTATATGTTAATATTATTTTAATTAAGACCTATTTTTATTACCACGTCCACAATATTGAAATGTTAGACCATTAATGAAAGGTTTTTTTTCAGAAAAATACTAACACCAACTATAGCCACTACATTATGATATTCTCTAATGAAACTAAATCAGTCTATAATTTTATTGGCACTGAATTTCAATAAACCATAATTATCATGGTTTAGGGTAAGTTTAAAATATCTATTCATTTAATGGAGAACTTTTTTTATTATTAGTATATCTAGTACAATGAGATATATAATTTGTTTTTGAATAGAAACTCAATGTTATAAAGAGTTTATTTAGAGTAAAAATGAAATATTAATTAAGATACCCCCATTGTAACTTTCTAATAAAGTACATGTGAGGACACTTAACCTCAACTTAAATTTTTTTTATTATATTTTCTTTATAAAATATTACTCAATATAACAATATTTGAATTATATATGAAATAATTCTTCCCATATCATTGAATGTATCCCTTATATAACCTTAATAATATTATTTTTCCTATCCACCTTCATTTTTAATATATTGATTTCAACAATTTAATTTTCATCCATCTTGATAATGTTATATTTTCCATCAATAATATTTTTTGGTTTCATTCAATATAATTTCATTTTCCTTCAAACATTTCTCTTCCTCATTAAAAGATTTAATTCAATTTCAATCATGTTTTTCATTTCTATTGAGTTTATTTTTCATGAACAAGCCCAAGTCAACCCTGAACTGGTCACCTAGGCCAACGCATGGTAAATCTCGAGAGGTGTTTCCGATCCTCCTGGGATGGCGACAAGAACCAAGGGAATCAATAGAGTACCTAGGGGAACAATTTCTCCCACATATAAACAATCAAAAAAACATTGGAAAGAAATCGACATCCCAAAATACATTTATATAAAAATTGAATAGATCATTATTTGTACAAGAAATTAAAAGTACAACTAAACCAACAACTCAACTGGCCAAACCCGATAACCAACTAACTCCATGAGACCCTGCTGGTCACTCTCTAACACAATGATCACAAATCAACCAAGGCGATCGAACTAAAGCTGAAACCTGCACAAGGGCTAAAAACAGAAGAAGACTATATTCGTGATTATTAAAACTCCGTAGGTTATCCCGATATTCTATTCCCAATGCACATCCTTTAAAATAAATGTAAAATAAATTCAATGTTTTAAATACAAATATAAAGTTATGTTTTCCAAATGAGGTCCCATGGTATAAAAAATTTACCAGACCAAAACATGTTTTTTTATAAACAAGAATGTTAGCAACAATTTTCAAATTGTGAAACATTAAAATGAAAATATTTTTCAAGAGGGATGATTTAAAGGATTTACACATTTAAATAAATCATACACACAAATTTATTCATCAACCAAACACACCTAATGTTGAAAGTGAGTAAGAAATAGCCAATGAGAACAACTCATGGGAACACCACTAGGAGCTAGTTAGTTGTGAGCCCTAGGAACCTCGTATCTCGGTGAAAGTAACCATAATAAATATCCATTCTCGTGAAGATGAGCCACTAGTGGATAGAATACATATAAACTAGTGTTCCACCAAAATAATTATCTTCATTGGTTAGATAGTGTTGTCATCATCAATCATTATACGTGAAACAGGTGCCAAACCCCACGAGATCACTAGCATACTAGTACACATTCGCCCACCTAGATACCCAGGATTAACTTTAGTCCTAAATAATGTTACATATATTATAAAATACACTTTTCACATCAAAATTCCATTACCAAAACAGAAACACACAAATAGACATGTTTCACATTTCTTTCAGGAATCTATAAACCACTAAAAAGTATCACAAAACAAATTCAAGGAGTATAATGATGCCCTACACATAAAATACATTAAATATTATCATTTAAGGCCAAAAACCCATCAATAAAATACCAAAACATATTTGGAAGTCCAAATGCGACTTAATAAATCAATTTCATGGACCATAAAATGGCCCCAAAATATAGAACATGAAATAGATATGGAAACCATTTTTACATAAAATTTCCAAACAGGCCTTTAAGTCATTCTAAAAACTAACATTTGACCAAGGTATGAATTTAAATTTTATTAATGATGTTTATACACACCATTTACATAAAAAATATATATTCAAAAATCCCTTAAAACACTCAGATTACATATTAAAAAAAACCATTTTCATAAGGATGTGAGAACCGCCATTTTCTGACAACTCGGGCCAAAACATGTTGTGAACCAAGACCCATTTGTTTGTAAAACCAACTAAAAATTCGAAATCCATATAAGTACCCAAAAATAAAATCTATTATTCGTTAAATTCTTTTATATATCCAAAAAAATTATTTTTAAATAACACATATCAAATAAAATCCTACCGGGCAATTTACCGAACACATAACATGCCCTTTTTATCCAAAACAATTTATTTTAAGAACCTGACAAGGAATAAATCACCAATTTCCAGAATATTTTATTATAGATACTGTAAAATGTTCAAAATACCAACAACCAGGTTCTAAATCTCTCACAACAGTATCAATAAATAGCAGAACATTTAAACAAAGAATTGGTGTTCACTTTTAAGAAAAAACAACACTACGTTTCACAAAACAAGGCTTAAATAACCATTTTTTACACCAAGAAAATTATACAAAGAATGAAATAAATAATAAAAAAGTATATAATATTTTAGCAGTAAGAAAATTATGAAACTTAAATGATAAAGGCATGTGCAATGGATATCCTACCTCAAATCCTTGGTGTAATGGAAGCACACACCCAATATCACCATGCGAGGGTTTACATACCCTAAACCTATTATGACCATCCCAAAATGAACAAAACCCCCATATAAAATCATGTTATAACAGAACCCCAGGTCGATCATGACTAGGGGAGATTATAAAACCAATAAATAATGAATGGAGAAAGAAGAGGGAGGATAAAGGAGAAGAAATCTCACCTTTTCAACTAGAAATCTCTTAGTCTTCCATTACATATGAACCCTTATAGAAAAGTGAATGTTTTGTAACTTCTTGTACAGTCTTATAAGGTCGGGAATAACCACGAAAAAAATATTTGTAGGATAAAGATCATGAATTGAATGATTTCTGTATGAAACAATTTACCTTCTCAATTAAAGAAGACTTGAGGAAAGCTGAGAACTGTCTCCATAATATTTGATTCAAATGAGTAGCAAAGAGGTAACCTAGATAATGGGTATGTGGCTAGGTATTTTGGCTTTGAGTGGGAGGTAGGATCACCAAAAATCTTAAATAATGAAAAATATATGAAATAAAAAAAATTATTTTTAAAACCAGAAATTGGCTCACGGGCTGCCCGAAAACATAAATAAGTAACCCATATTCACCATGATTATGAATTATTTAGGGGTAAAAAATGATATAGAGGTTTGAATATGTCAGTGGAGGAAAATTATGAAGTGGAATGAGTTAACATGGTTTAAAAAAAGGAGTTATAAAAGAAATAATTTTTTTAAAAAAAACTAGAAATATGATCACAGTTGGCCCAAATCATGAAGTAACCATCCTCTCTCCAAAACTCCTAAAAAATCTAAGGGGAAACAAAATTAGGGTGATTAGAAATATATGGTATTTTAAAACTCAGAATTCATCTCACCCAACATCAAATAAAAATATTGGGTTTTTCAATGAACTTGATCAAAACCATGTCAAGAAAAGAAAAAAAACTGGGTGTGATAATTCTCCCCACCATTAAAGCTTTACGGCCCCAGAAAGCCATAACGCTTCTCAACTGACAAAACAATACCTCATGATTCTTTATAAAAATAATAATTCCTCTAATGCTAAAGAAATATCACTCACAAACAATGTAAATTAATACTCTTCCACAAATAAAACACCAAATGACAACCACTTCTGGAGAATCAACAGAAAGATCAAGCCACCACATCCACAACCAAGCCACGAAAAAGATTGTTGGGCCTTCTAACAATGAACCCAATGATCACCCAAAGAATATTTCACTCACAAAATCCAATTACATGGGGTGGAGACTGGAATGGTATCCCTACCATTAAATCATAACTACTATATGATAAATCCTAATGGAAAGATCTTTGAGACCCACAGTGGGTCTCCCCACCATTAGAGACCAACTAGAAATGAATAAAAAAGAATTCAATATGAACTAGAAATGGGACTCACTTTAACAGGACCACCAAAACTGTCCCACAACAACCTAATAACCCATGTTAATAGGGTTACATCATGAACATCTAATCCACCGACTCTTGAACGGAGGGGACAAGAACTTGACCAACACTTTCAGCACCGATCCGAACGCCCACCAATTGGGAGGGGAGGGAAGGGGACCCAATAATTAGCCAATGTAACCAAAAAAGAAACAATGGAACTACCCATAACTCTACACCTATGAACATGTAACACCATGACCATGCCATATTTTCATAGGAGGTCAACACAGGGACATTGATCGAAAACCCACATCCATGAAGGCATACCCATAGAAAATGTGTGAGGGTAAGTCCACCATGATTGTTGTAAAAAAGGAAAATTCACAGTAATGAGGAACAACAATAGATATATAGAAACTACTATACCACAATGGTGGAGGTAGGAGCCTCTTCAATCACCCCACACCTCTATAGATTTCCAGACTACATAAAAATATTCACTCTGAGTCCTATAGTAGGAGCCCTGAATCTTAAAGCATCTACTACATCGCAGTCAGGTGCTAATGATCAGACCACTCAAAAAAAACTCACTTTCTTAAAAAAACACATTCATATAAATAGTTACTCAAAGATACATACCAAATTTATATCTCACTCTAAACGAGGTGAAAAATGGACAATGAATACAGTAAAACACCTCAATATCACCGAACAAAACTTCTATATCCAAAAGAATTATCATGACCTGAAATCACTTTAAATCGATCCCAAACAGATCTATATATCAATTAATGGGATGAGGAATTATTTTTGGATGTGGATATAGCTTTTTAAACATGAGAAATAATCCTTAAGTTTATCAATTGGAAATCATTAAAACATAGAACTATCTGTGGATACATCACAACATCCAACACAACTTTATAATGCCACTGAACATTACTCCAAAACTGAGAAACCAAAATGATCTAATTTCTTGATACAACATGAGTATCACTTCTAGATCTCATGGAAGGTAATTTAATAAAAAAATATTCTAATAAATAAAATAACTATCCTCATAAACATTGGTTTATAAATAAAAACCATAATTTTTCAGCTCAAAACACTTTTGAAAAACAAAATAATTTAGTGGGATTCAATATTCACCAATGGTGTTTAACTAATTCTCACCCACATGCACATTTCCATGCCACCCAGGCACCCAACCACCATTACATATATGCCATCCTTCCATATACAAGTAAAACCATTCATGTGAGCACCTTGTAAAACACCAAATTCCAAAACAAAACAGCAGCATTCCAAAGAAAACATGTACCTTCCAAAGTAACACTAACCACCAAGTCAAAAACCATTTTAATATTTCACAAATCATTCATAACTTCATCAATAAACATTTTCCTAAAAAACGTACACCTTTTCATTTTTATCAAAATTTAAAAAAACCAAGCTACTCCAAACAACCGCTTACCATTTTCTAAAATTCAGAGAAGGTATTTTTTCATAATCTGATGTCCATTGAGACCAATGCCCTTTCTAGGAAAACACCAACCGCTCAAAACAAATTTCCAAAACTAATTTATTAGATTCAACCACTTTTTAACAGCCCAAAAAACCCCATTTAAAACAAATATTTAGAATCACCTTAAAATGATTAACACTTTCAAAACATTTTATTCGAATGAACCACAAGTTAATATTATGTATAATCCAATCCCGTTAAATCATTTCCACTTCCTCCTATTTTTTCAAAAAAATAAAACCTTTCAAAACCATTATTATATTTAATTTTTAAAACCCCCTTTTTCTACTTTTCATAATAAAACCCCTCCTTTAAAACCTATTTAAAAAATTGTGACACGGGGATTTTTAAAACAAAAAATCAGAATTCAAAAAATGTAGAAGATTCCCAAAAAAGGAAACTAGTGTCGGTGAGTGACTTGACCATATTATTGGCGACCATATGTCAAACACAATACTAACACAAAGAGACTTATTAGAAAAAATACCCATCTCCGCATGGATTTCTAGGAATTGTGAGCTCACGAATTCCATTAGTGAGACAACCCTTGTCATATCCCAACACCAAACAATCAACAACAACAAATGGCAATAATAAAACCAGAGTTACCGTGTAAACCTGATGATCAGAATGAGCAAGAGTTTGTGATGATCTTCCCACACTTACCCCTCATGTCCCAAAAATTCTAATCAATATACCTTGATAGAAAACTAACATAAATTTCATGTTCTAAATAAAAATATAAATTTATGAATTCCAGATTAGGTCACATGCTATAAATAAATTACCAAAAAAACATGCAGGTTTTATAAAAAAGAATGCGAGTAACAATTTTCAAAGGGGTGAAAATTCAAAATTAAGATAGTATTCAATAGGGATGATTTAAAGGATTTAATTTTTTAAATAAATAACACACACTACAGAATTAATCAACCAGACACACTGTATACCAATGGTGAGTATAAAATATCCAATGATCATAACTCACGGGAACACCGCTAGGCACTAGTTAGTTTTGAGCCCAAGGTACCTCGTATCTCGGTGAAAGTAACCATAATACAAAGAAATTATCGTGCACATGAGAAACTAGTAGAAAGCATACCCATAACCTAGTGGTACCCCTACATCATCATAATCATAGTTTATTTAGTATTGTGATTGTCAATCATGCTATGTGAAATAGGGGCCATACCCCACAGGATCACAAGCATACTAGTATATGTCCACCCACCTAGATTCCTAAGATTCCCTTTAGTGCTCAATAAAGTTACCCATATAATAAAATAAAATTTTCACATAAATATTCCATTACCAAACCATAATAACAAAAACATCCCATAAAAATGTTTCAAATTTCTTTCATGAATAAATAAACCACTAAAAAGTTTTGTAAAACAATTTCAAGGAGTATAACGAGGCCTTGCACCTAAAATCCTTTCACAAATGCTATTTTAAGGCCAAAAAACCATAAATAACAATAAAAACCAGATTTGGAAGCCCCCCCAAAAAATTAATAAATCAATTTCATGGACCAATAAGTGGCCGCAAAAGATATAACATGAAATAAACATGGAAACCATTTTTAAAAAAAATGTAAAATGGGCCTTTAAGTCTTCATCATAACTAACATTTGACCAAGGTATGAATTTTACTTTTAATGAGGTGTATAGAAGGAATTTAAATATGAAAAAAACATTCATATATCCCTTAAAACACTCAGGTTATATATTCAAAACAAAACCATTTTCATAAGGATGTAAAACAGGTCATTTTTCAATAACTCGGGACAAAACATGTTGTAAACCAAAACCCATTTTTTTATAAAACTAAATCCAAATTGGAAATCAATATAAGTACCCAAAAATACCATTTATCATTCTCCAAATTCATTTATTAATCCAAAAAAATAATTTTTAAATCACACATAACATATAAAAGCTAACCGGGCAATTTACCAAACACATGACATACCCTCTTGAAAGAAAACAATCTATTTTTAGGACATAACAATTAATAAAACACCAATTTTCATTAATATTTTATTCAAGAAACTTTAACCTATTTAAAATACCAAAAAACAGGTTTCAAACCTTGCAAAACAGTTGTGATAGATAGTAAAACTTTTAAAAAATCACTTCGTGTGCACTTTTATAAAAAACAACATTACCTTTCACAAAACAAGTATTAAACAACCATTTATTATACCAAGAAAATTATCTATAGCCTGAAAAACAATAATAAACATACATATCAGATGTGAAAAATATGTAAATGATAAAACATTAATGATAAAGGCTTGTGTAAGGGATATCCTACCTCAAATCCATTGCATAATGGAAACACACACCCAATATCCCAATCCGAGGGTTTACAAACCCTAAACCTATGGCGACCCACCACAAACAAACAAAAAAACCATCAAAAATTATGGTATAATAGAACCATAAATATATCATGACTAGGGGGGATTATAAAACCATGAAATAATGAAAGGAGGGAGAAGAGTGAGGATAAAGGAGAAGGAATCTCACCTTTTCAAATAGAAAAATATTCATCTTCCATTTGATTTGCACACATAGAGAAACAAGAATGATTTGGAACATCTTGGAGATGTTTTTATGGTCTGAAATAATCATGTAAACTAGATTTGTGGAAAAAATAACTCGACTTTAATTATTTATGTATGAAACAATTAACAATATCAATTCTGGATGATTTGAGGAAACCTGATAAGTTTCTCCCTAATATTCATTTGAAATGAGATGAAATGAGGTAAAATAGATAATTTCAGTGAGGCTAAGTATTTTGGATTTGAGTGGGAGGTGGAATCACCGAAAAATAGTAAACAATGAAAATGATATAATAGAAACAAATTATTTTATTTTAAAACTAGAAATTGTCCCACGGGCTGGCTCATACCTAAATATGTAACCCATATTTACCTTGATTATGAATTATTAAGGGGTCCAATATGAAGTGTAATGGTTGAAAAATGATGAAAAACTAAAGAGTTATAAAGGAAAAATATTTGGTTATTAAAATTGGAAATGAGCTCACTGTTGGCCCAAATCTTGAAGTAACCAACCTCTCTCCAAAAAACATCTAAACAATAAATGGGTAACTAAAATTAGGGTGATTATAAATATATGGTAGTTCAAAAACGAACAATTAATCTCACCCAACACCCATGAAAAGGAATTGGATTTTAAATGAACCAGATGAAAACCAAGACATGAAAAGAAAAAAAAACAGGGTGTGGCATTATTTATAAATATTCACTACATAATATTCCAACATGATATCCAATATAATCCATTATGTTCATGTTAACATCAAAATATGTATCTTATAATACGATTAATTAGGATGATTAAACCTTATATTTGATCATCAAACATCATCTTTTTCTATAATGGAAAATCATTGTATTTCATACAAATTTGGTTACTTTTATTGAGATTTTACCATATTTCATTTTATGAGGAATCTCTTCATATGGAACTTATTAATACTAAGTAGATTACTTTTTTATAAAATAAATAGAAATTTAACAAATATAATTAAAATTTTAACACATTGGATGGTGTTTTCATTTATTTTTATATCTTTTCCTACTTAAATTTTCATGATATAAGAGAAATAATTCACATACAATCATCACCTTCTTCTTCATCATCAAAATTAACTAACTCGACATCTTAATTTACACTGATTATGAATTTTATTAATTCATAAAAATTCATTTCATCATTTATATTCCTTTTTATTTATATTTTTTTATTTTATAAGAACACATTATAATATGAAGTTCTTCAAGGGTAATGTCATCTATGTATTATATATATATAATCACTTGATGAAACCTGTTTGAATTTTTTATATCAAATTTTAGAAAATTGTGGAATAATATAAAAAATATTTCATACCATTTACATTTAAAAATATCATTTACACTTGTAATGGAGTCATCCAGATTTTTTTCATAAACTTTATTTATATCAGAAAATATTGTTCAATAAATTCCCAATTCAACTTAATAGACTTTTACATATCCTCTAAAATTGATACCACTGTTTCCCAAATTTTTATAGAAATTTAATGTCCCATAAAGTTTTTATACCATTTCTGAATGAGATATAGGAAAATATTTTTGGAATTTATATATTCATCAATATTTATCTTGTTAGTAAACTACTTGAGGGAGTCCAACCCCATGTGTGAACATCCAATTTTTTCTATATAACTGATATATATGAAAAGATATATATGATAAGGAAAAATTTTATTCCTCATGATATTATGTTTCATGGGAGTAATGTTTTTGTAACATGATCAAATTTTGTACATAGAGGTGTTTTATATTTATCATTGTTTATGATTTTATCTTCTAGAGAAATCCCACCTACTGTTGACACTATATTATGTTTCTATGTTTGGTTATGTATCTAAGAGGTTTAGGGTGATTATTGGATCTATTTTGTGAATTTTTTCATAATTAATCAACCTATGTGTATGGTAATAATTCGATACTCACATAAAGATTCAATATGAATTAATTGTATAAAAAAACTAATGTCTTAACTACAATATCGAAATTTAAATAGTTTTTCCCCTTTTTGAAAAGCATTCTCCTTGTTTAGATCATTTAGTATACCCGTTCAAAAATTATTCAAATATAAACACAGTTTCTAAAAATATTAATATATAGGATTCCTTAATTTATCCTTCAATAGAATAATTATACACAATTCATTCAAGAATTCCACTATAATAAATATATTTCACTGCTAGTAAAATATGTGAAATCTTAAATGATAATGATCCCTTCATGCATATAATTTTTTTAGTAAATGATGATGAATATTTTCATCATAAATCCTTCAATATAATATGAATAATATATTATCACTTCATTAAAAAATAAATTTATACTGATCATGATTTGATACATTGATATTGGTCACCTCCTTTATAAACTCAAAGAAATTCTTCTTAGTATTGAATTTCTAATTGATGGAAATGTTGATGTTTATATCCCTTATTTTTTAAAACAAATCAATTTATTTTTTCTTATTCACTCTTTAATACTTTGGTTTAGTAATTTTAAACATATCTTATCTATAATTATCATGATTTTAAAACAATTAATTTTTTATTTATCTACAGATCTTAACATAGTATAATGAATTGTTTTTCCACAATTAAATATAAATACCAACCTTGATATATGTATTTAGGATATTTTCATTGAATGATGATTAATAAAAACAGAAAATAACTTTATTTGACCACATTTATAATGCATTAATATCATACAATTGATCATAATTTATATATCTAGTAGGCTTCTAATATCATTCATGGAATATTTTAATTATCATACTTCAAACCCCATGAGATGTGATATAAAAGGGTATATAGTACGACCCACGATGACAAGGTGAACTGTTCTTTTTATTAGGATGTATAATAAAACCCCTACAATTAATTATGTTTTTATTATAGTTCTGTTGTTATGGGTGACCTCTTAGGAAGTCTATAAAAGTGTGTGAGAGAGAGTATAATTCTCATTGAATGAATATTATTTGGATAGTTGGGATATTAATTAACCTAATAAGTGTCCCCAGTGGGTAGTAACATGTTATGTCTTAGGGAAGATTTCAAGGTATTATGTTATTGTGTTCATATATTAGTGATAATTGGGTAGGAAAAGTGCTATCAGAATGAATAACCCGCTAGAAATATTAATTCACTTCCTAGGTTTTAGATTTTTTGTCCACAATTAGGGAATTTTTCTTTAAATGTGGAGGAGTATAACCCTATAGGAAAATGTTGTACTTTTTTTTGACTAAATTGTATTACCATTTCTAATACACTAATAATTTTTTATCTATACTGATAAATACTCCATATATTATTAAGAATGTCTTGGAGAAGATTCATGTTAGATGACCTCCTAGAATGTTACCAACGGTGTGTGTGAGAGAAGACAATGCAAACTTAAATAACACGGGTTTTCCTTTTTGGAGTTTAATTATCATAATGTGTTACACTGGTTGGTAATATTTTTTTGGGATGTAAGGAAATTCATTAACTAAGATCCTTGGATTTTGATATCTAAGATCATGTCTTGGGGATATTGTGTGGAATTAAATTCTATAATTCCATCATCAAGAGTAGCATAATTTAACCATAAAATATTAATTAACATGATCTAAAACACCCATATATGTATTTTATAGTTAATTTATTAGTGATGAGGGAAAAAATAGAAAATGGGGTAACTGTTACTATTAATATTATTTTCAAGGGTCATACTCAGACTAGTTTGTAATTAAAATGACATGCGTATATAAGAAGCATAAAAACAAAAATATTCAATTAAATAAGAAGATGATTGGTACTTAAAGTATAAAATATAATTTTTTAAAAATTTTATTATGAATAAAAAAATAATAGAGTAGAAAAAATTGATAAAAATTTAAATATTAACCATATAAATAAAATGCATGCATTGCAGTACACAAGATGACCAAAATATCAAAAGTAAAAAATAATGGATTGTAGAACAACTATAATAAATCAAGATACCAACTTATGAATTCAAACAAGAAAAATAAAAACACATATATCATTATTTTACAAGAATAATAATTCCATATCAGGAATATTCACACAAACTTGTGATCTAAAATATTAGTGTCTTAGATTATTATCCACATAAACAACTAATTTTACAACACTCAAAGACATTTCTTAATGACTACTATTCTATAAAAACAATCAATATATAAATTAATTATCTTAATTACTCAGTTTGGAACCATTATAATATATATGATATTTTATAAACATAGTTAAAAATTATAATCTACATGTACATTAGTTAATTATTGTCTATTACCTATAATGGGTTGTATGTATTCTTGATTGCTATCAACTAGTTTCAAAATAAAAGTTTTAATATTCATTATTATCCCATAATTCATCATTATATAAATATAAAATTTATAATAAGTAATGATTTATAAGTAAATATCATGTAATAATTTCATTCTATTGTTTTCTTTATGATTACTAATGATTAATTTCATGATGAGAATGCTATGACCATTTTTAGTGAATGTTGATAGTTAAAAAAATATGTTATGTTTTCATATTTGCCTTTAGAAATAAAATTACTAAGTTATTTATATCATATATTATAATAAATTAATTTCCTATATTCATTCAAGATATAAATCTGTGACACTTTTTTATTAGTTTGGTAAACCAAACATACACATTCCGTAATTAATTGATGATTATGAAGTGATTAATTTATAATAGAATTATTCCAAAATATTAATTAGAATATATAGTGTCTATGGTTGTGTTATGTATAAATATTAATGAATTATATGAATATGAATATATCCTAAAATATCCAACTTTATATTACCTAGAAATCTATATTATTTTTTAAATTATCTTTTGGACCATTGAATTTACCATAATTGTTTATTGATAATATATTTAAAATGATGTAATATTTCCAATTAAAAAATTATATGATTTCATATACATAATATTTATTATATAACACATTTCCCATGACTATAATTGAAATTAGGTGATGGAATTGTAAATAGAAATCAATATTTTCAAAGAGGTAGTAGTCCATATATACACATGGATGGTGATTTTGTTTTCCATAGAATAGTTCTAAATTATAATTTTTTTTATAATTTAAGAATATATAATATTTATTAACTATAAAAATCAATTATTTTATTTAAAATTAAAAAAAACATTTATTTTTGTGATGGAAAATAAAAATAGTTACATCATGGAGGTGATTTTCACCGTAATACCTAAACGACTGTTTCATTTTTCATAATAGAAAAGGGAAATATATTTAATTTTTAACCATTAATATAATAATATACCGATATAATAATAATATTTTTTATATAATTATAAAATTTCATTATGTAATTTTATGAAAAATAATTTTATATAAATACTTAATAATTAGAAGGGGTGGCTAGAAATTCACTAGTCACATCATGTTTGATCTCTATTGAAAAGTGTGTTACCACCCTAAGAATTGTTCTTTTGAGAATAAAAAACTATCTGATTATTGATATTAATTTGTAGGATTGGTTTTTTAAGATTTGTGGATAAACTATATGGGTTGTGGTTTGATGGTCATTGGGGAGGGGATTTCCCCTTTTATAAGTAAAAAGGGATTAAATTTTTATAAATAAAATAACAATTTCAATAATGGGAAGTCATGCTCAAGGAGTGTGACATAAAAATTGAAAAATAATTCAGAGGAAAAGATATATGGTAATTCTATACCTCAACCACCAAATACAACACATTATTTAATCATGTTTTCAACAAAGTACAATATGATATTTAACTTTTAAAACATTATATTTAACTTTTAAAACATTATATTTTACAATAGTAATTTTTTTCCTTAGGTAAAATACAAGTGATTTCAAAAAAATAAAATAGAACTTATAAAATAGTATATTACTGATAAATAAAAATTTGAAATAAATTTTTTATATTATTTTTCTATAATTAATAAAATTTAAATTTAAAATAAAAAATTTAAAATATATAAAACTCATATTTTCAAAAAAATATTACATAGTTTCTAAAATTTAATATAATAGTATGTAAATGAAGAAATTATTATTAAAATTAGAAATTATCTTAATATATATATATATGTGTGTGGTTAATTAAAATGGTTTCATTTATTTCAAATTAATTCATGTTTACTAACAATGTCAAAAAAGTCATGTTATTTCCCAAAATGGAATTTTTCATTATTCACTAAAAATATATATTTATTTTTAGAAAAATAAAAAAGATATATTTCTGAACCTAATATTGGTATTCTAAAATAAAAATCTTAACTTATATTTCTCAATTTTATGATTTTTTATAATTTAATTATTTAATAAAATCTAATTTTGTAGAATCAGTTTTTATTGGAAAATAAATTATTAAAATTGTAGTAGTATTAATTCATAATTTATATAAAATTATAATAAATATATCATTGATCGATAAAAATAATATTTCAAAAACCTAATGATTTAACAGTATTATAATGTTTTTTATTAAATGGTTTATCTAAAAATATATATTCATAAATATGAGAATTTGGTATGAATTTTTTTATAAAATAACCATTTTAAACAATAATATATTAATATATTTCCAAATTTGGTTACTCCTATTCATGGATAATAATTAAATAGATAATTTTGATGGTCCTATTAATAATTAATAATACATTTATAGTGTTGTTTTCTTCTAATTATGAATAGCATGTGGTGCCATATATAAAATATATTTTACATACTTTCAGGGAAACATTTTTTAAAATCACTGGTCCTTACATTAGCCCACCTGTAATTAAATTGAACCTTTTCAATTTTAATTATGTATATCTATTAAAACTAGGTGAGGGTATTCTTAATAGAATAAATATTTATGGTATCACTTCTAATATGATAACCTCAATACTCTCTTAAGATATATCATTGTACATACCTCAAACAATGATATCTATTAATACAATTATGTACCCTATTATATAAATAACCTAATCATATATTTACCATCACATAATTTTACAACAATAATTAAATCTTCAAAATCATTAATAACAAAATAACCATATATCCTCCATAAAATAAATTTACCTCTATCCCTCAAATGGTATAAAATCACAGATAAACTAATATATACTATAGTTTTAAAAATACATGGAAAATCACTGAAAATATCAACAATCAATTTTCAATCCCATAAATACACACAAATAATAACATAAATTTTTAGAATCAATAATCACTTTAGAATCAATAAAAACATTATAATACCCACACCAATCATATATTCATCCTAATTGATATTTATACATAATTCTTATGTTGTATAATATTTATCCACAAAATATAGCAATGTAATAAAATCACATTTTAAGGATACTGATACCATTTAATATATATTTTAAATGACTTATTAACAGATAATTATTAATTAATGTTTCATATAAACCTTAAAACATGTATAATATACTAGAATATCATAGATAAAAAGAATTCATTATTGTATATATCTAGAAATGTCATGTTTAATTTTTCCATATAATATCATCCTCAATACCTTATGTATTACCATTAAAGTACATTTTTCATTAAGAAAATGAATATAATAAAATTCAAAAACATTTATGCATAATAATTTGTTTGGTTACAAGATATAGTTTTTTCGAGATACATTGCATTATTAGCTTTATTTACATGATCCAATTTTAAGGAAACACTATCACCAAAATTCTTATGAATATATTCTAAATATTAATATGACCACTTCATTATGAATATCACTTATATAATTAAACATTTATTTCTTCCTTTGATACTTTAAAAATAATATATATTTTTATATTGTTTCCCCTGAATGTTTTAACATAATCCTAATAATAAATGTCACAAGATTATCATTATCTATCTTAAATTATTCTAAACCTGAAATTCTTTAAAATCTATGATATTAATGTTTGACATAACCATTATTAATACCAAATAATATAAATTAATATGTACTAAAATTCATGAATTCATATTTTTAATCTATCTTATCCATAACAATTCCCTATTTATATTTCTAAAATATTTATTTAACATCATAATCAAATATTTCATGACAGTTCATTTAAGAGAATGTGAATTAACCATGGAATATTAAGTAGGAATTTCAAAATATATGTGCAGTTTTTCCACATTAATAGGAACTATTTCACGATTTAATTAATTCCCACCATGCAAATTGTAGGGTTACTGATTATTGGAAAATATATGTAAGATCCTATATGAAATTGTAGTATATAGACAAGGATATTATTTCCATAAAAATATGCAATAATCATTAAAAAACAATAAGATGTTATCTTATATATATACATGTCCCAAATAAATTTACATATATTTATCACTAATATTATTTAGACTAATATGTAAAATAAGAAATGTAACATCTGGAGACTTTATTATTTATTTCCTTTTAAATTAATCTAATATCATTGATATATTTTTATACACACAACAACGGGTTTGAAGAAAATTATTTTCTTAAAATATTATCATAAACAGAAATTATAACATATCTATTATGTTTATGGTTATTAATAATACTAAATAAATTATGAAATTTATTTTTATAAATTTATTATAAATAAAATTAAAATATTTTAAATGAATATGAAACGTTATATGAAAAACTATATTTTTTGAATAGATTGTTTATTAAGGATTTGTGAACATAATTTTAAAAAAATAGTTATCATAGGTAGAAAATTTATTTAATAAAATGAAATTTAGTTTTTAAATATTCATATCAATAATATCATATGGTTACTTTTGTTGGGTTTTTTTGAATTTTTTTATTTTTTTGATAAATAGTAGAAAATACAGATTGTTATTGAAAAATATTTTTTCAATAACTGAATCATAATGATAATTTAAATTTAAATTTTATTAAATTGAGAAAAGATAAAATAATTTAAAATTTAATTATTCTATTTCATTTCTATCATTTTTTGTTTTAATAACATCCTTATATATTACAATATTCTTTTTAAAAACACTTTTTCATCCTTTTTCGTTGTTTTTTTTTAAATTTAATTATACTACTTCTAGGAATTAAATATAGTAATATAAAGAAAATATTTAATTCATAATATTTTTTATGGTATTATATGGTTAAACTAATTTTTTCCATAATGAATAATGAACACATTTAAAAATAATTACCACATTTATAGTAAAAATGTGTTTATCGGGGGATGAACTAAAAAAATAAGGGTTAATTTGACCTATAAACTTATATAAAATATATATTACAGAAATAATTTGAAAATATCATGTCATGTTATCTATAATAATCCATTTTAGGCACATTTTTCTTGTGAAAAACGTCGTTAAACATTTTTCTTTTTTAAAAATTACAAGTGTGTCACTCACTTTATTTATAAAAGGCCACCACCTCTCCACTATTCAACACACCTTCAAACCCATTTGTATTAGAATATACCTACACAAATCACATCCAATTTCCATAACCTAATCCCTTGTTAATTTTTTTCATAAATACACTCTATAAATAGCTTAGTAATAATCATAAATATGTGTTCTGACAAGAGGAACAATTCCAATCTAGGGGATTTTGTTTAATTTCATGTTCATAGTAATTAAATTATTCTTTATTTATGATTATATAATAAAACATTATATCTAATATACTGATATGTAATTATGTTATGGTAATGACCAATATATTTCTCATCTTCCACCAAATGTTAAATTATAACGTCCCTAGTGTGTATGGAAACTAACACCTCGCAAACTGATGTGACAGGTTTTCCATCAACACTTCACATAGTTGGGTATGATGATAGATATAATGTATATGCAAGATATTGAAAACCTAATAATACATTTTGAGTGACTATATAATTTATTTAATTTTTTATATTTCATTCCATTGGGGATGCGATAATATCGCATGTGTGTATGGAAAAGTACTCTCTCCAAAAGCGATGTAACACCCCAAGATTTCATAGTGTGTTACTTCTTCAAAATAATTCAATAACTTTCACTACACGCAACACAGAGTTCAAGTGCACCATGAATTACCAAAAAAGACGTTAAAAAGAGGTTATGAATAGTATTAACTAAATTTGGAACTTTATATAATCCTTATAATTTTAGAATCCATATTATCAGTTTCGTAGTCATAATGTAAGAACAAATTAATTTTTTTCAGATAAAAAAAGAAATTTTCAAAAACTCACTTTTATCATCTTTTAATATTGAACCCATTTAAATCCAATATTTTAAACTTTTATATCTTCAATTTGACTAAATAAATGTATTCTTTAGAATGGGGACATCAAAAATTTACAATGTAAAACCCCAAGCTTCCACAGTACGCATCTCTTTAAATAATACAGTAGCATGTGTTGTACGCAACTTCAAGATTCTAACACGCCGCGACCAATCAAAGAAGCCGTTATGAATAGTAATACCCAATTTTTGAAATTTTATACGTTTTATCTTTCAAAATTGAATTCATATTTGGATTCGGAATATCGAAATTATCCTAGGATGAAATTTTGGTACATTTCGGATAACTTTTATATTTTGACGAATAGTGAAAATTACTAATTTTTTATTAAAAACAACTTTTTAATCGAAATAATTAATAGTGATAAATTCTGAATATTAGTGGTTTTAATATATATTTAGAATAGATTTTTAACATTTAATCTGATGATGGTCATTGGACATAATTTCACAATTAAACCAGACATAAACAAGCGTCAATATTTTGATAGTTATTATCTTCTAAAAACACGCTTTTTTGTTTTAAAGACGAGAATTAATTTTAAATTAATTTCTCCAACCTCTGTGTTTTGAATTTTGAGAAATGTATTCCATATTTGGAATCAGAATGTCTAAATTTTGTATATTTGTAACTTTCATTTTTAGACATTTTGAATAATTACTTCGGTAAATATTTTATTTACTATGGTTAAAGGGTAAATCCGGTTAATAAGGGTAATCAAATAATATTATTATAAAAATAAATTATCCTAAAACATGTCCAAACCTTATTTTTTGATACATATACGACCATGGAAATATTTGGGTCTATTTTGGGATCCCATGGAGCCACTTGTTGGTGAAAAGGACACATTATATTATTTAAGTAAAAATAAATACAAAAAAGACATAAGCATATATATTTTAGAAAAACAATTTTTACAAAGTGTTATTTATGTTTAAATTTCAACAATAAATATTAATTAGAAATATAAAAATATTTCCCACATAATGGTATTTTACATATAATTTTTAGACATTAAATAATTTAAATTATTTATGACACAATGATGATGCAGTAATTACCGTATTAATGAAAGATTAAGATAATTGATATTATAAATACCCAAATAAATGTAATTTGAGACTTTTTATAAATTCCAATATATTTATAGGTTAATATGACATACTAGGATTATTTATATAATTTTTTTCGAATTAATAATGCTGTTATGAATTTATCAAAAACAAAATACCCAATACTGTCAAAATTGACATAAAAGTGTTTTTAAAATAAATATTATATTATTAATTGATATTCAATTCCTAAAAATCTAAGTCTCGACCAAGAGACTTCTATCATGATAGGTGTCTCATTAATGGACCACATGGGGGTCTCTTGGATGTATATAGTATGTTTATTAACTATATAATATAAAAATACAATCTGACATTGTAAGTGTCAAACTAATTAAGTAAGAGTCAAAACAAAATGATATGGTTAATATAATAACCTAAACCTGTCAAAATTATATTGGTTGAGTGGTTTACGACCCATAACCACCTTAAAAATTAAATAATCCACTTTTGAGCCATTATAAACCGAATATGAATTTATTATAATATAATATTTCTAGATTTTCCTAAGGTGCCTCTCCTGCCCCTTATAAAATCACACCAATTCTATCCAATTATCCACACCATCAAAGCATTTTGGTTCGGCCAAACCCTGCCCAAACACTCGGTCAACTTCCCTCACTTCAACATAGAGGCCATAATTTGATTAGAAATCCAACCTAAGGAGCCCTTTTGATCAAATCAAAAGAAAGAACCCTAAGAAGAGGTAATGTTTTCACCACCCTTTTTCATGTTCATTTCTACTTCAACTTATTCATTCTTTGTTATTCCCATTCTAAAATAATAACTCCTGTATCTTCTATATACTGAGATTTTATTATAAATATGGTACAACCATATTCATTATCCATCCTATGAATGACATGTCACAATACGTGCGTACGTACGGCTTACCGTCTCCACGTCGTGGTGTAATTGTTATTCAATACATTATTATTTGGATGGTTATAACAATGATGTTTAATTCTTGTAAACGATATATATAAAATGAAAATGATTCTGTATATATGATATACCATCCAATAATATATTATTTTAATATCAAAATAATTATATTGTCGCTCCTCCGTACGTACGGACTACCGTCTCCACGAATGCAATGAGATTCATTCCCCATCGTATCCATTCAAGTATAATTCTCCTTTGATGATTAAAAATAATGTTTAAGGACTTGATATAATTATGGATATGAATAATATAAAACATATCCATAACAAACATGGCTTATGTAACAAAAAATTTAAATGAAAATGAGTAAGTTAACACCCGAAATGACGATAATACTAAGATATTATTAACAACGCAATGTTAAAAGATCATATATGATATCGTATTAATGTATATGATTCTTGTATAATTTAATAACAGTTATTTAACCAATATACAGGATTTTAAACTACCATAAATCAAGGAAAAGTACATGGTAAGGGTTATTTCACAATCTCTTCATTATTCGAGATTTTTATACATAGGTATCCACTAGGACCTCTTTATCATCCACATCCATGTTTCTTAAAAATTAATTTCAAAACATTCTTACTATTTTACAGAATATGGGTTAATGTTATTTTTACCCTTGTTTGACTTTAATAAGAGTTTTATAAAGGAATATATTTTTTTTTCGAAACAAGTTCCTTTTTAACATTTTCGACAAAATTAAGGTAAGAATGTTTTTTTAACTTATACGGCGGGTGAGGCTATTTTCCGCCATTATAAGATTGTAAAAGCTTCTCTTACAAGATTATAAGAATATTTTCAAAATAAATATTTTCTTTATGTGACACGTAAATGATTACAAAATATAAAGAGATACGGATCTCTAAAAAAGGTTTTGATTTCATCTATGTCAACATCCTTTGATGGAGTTTAAGTTTATTTGAAGTTGATTTGTTATGATACAAAACATCCATATTGTATTGAAGTTTTTGTGATATGTTTGAATATGGATGTGCTATTTTTATACCATTCATTGCTTATGGTGAAAGTATTGACATTTCGTATGCTAGTTTTAATATGAATGTTTATGATATGTTTAAACCTTTTCATATGATGAATGTATTGGACTTAGTAAGTGACGAGTGGAGCCCGTTATAGCTCCTCGATGCATCGATAGGTCTCATGAGACAAATAGATGAGGAATTGGCTGAGGACTTTTCCCAAATTATTTTATGGTTGTCACCGAGGCCTTAATCATTTTAGACGTCTTGGCCGAGGCCTTGAAAAATGTTATAGAAAGTCCAGAATTATACATTCCCTCATTATGGAAATAATAATGATGGTTCATGTGGTCATTCGAATAGTAGAATACCCATGATTTTGTTTTATTATGGAATTTTTTACTAATCTCATGTTCTTTCCATAAAATTATTCATGTATATTATTGTTAAGGGCATTTGGTTTCCATTATTTACCATGCTTAATATTTATGTCATTTTTCGTTGTATTACTAACCCTTACTAAGCATTCGAGCTCACCCATTTCAATGTTTTATTTTTTCCCCATGATATGAAGAAGCTAGTTATGAGTGACCTATAGGCATAATTTCGGAGGATTGGATGTTCCTAATGAAATATATTTGTGTTGTATTCCTCTTCAATATGTAATATTGAGCATATGTATAACTCTTGTTTCCAATAATACTAAACTGATCGGTCTATCGAGACATGATTTCCTCGTGATCATGCCAATGTTATGTAATAATGAACTGACTCTGGGTAACTAGGTTTGGGGCGTTACAGTTGGTATTAGAGGAAGTTTGGTACAATCCTAGGAAAACTGATTTAGATAAAATCTAATTAGAGAACATAGCCCTAAGATATATTTTGAGGATTAGTATAAAAGAACTTCCTATAATTTCGGTATTATAGAAATTTTGTGAGTTTTCTAAGCAATAAATCCCTATCTGGATACGAGCAGGTAGAGGCGGCTCTGGCACAGATCTACCTAGGGGTGAAACCCGAAAACATCGCTTTGAGCTAGACTCGATTGGGAACTGGTGCACAACAATGGGCCTTGCTACACTCTTGGTTACGACACTCTCGGGGGATATGCTTAGGATAATTCTCATTTTCTTTAAAAACCATTATCAAGGGTTATGAGTATAAACTTTCTCAAAGAAAACATTTTTTTGATTATGGATTATATCCATAAGCTGTTCAATTTGTGTTAGGTATTTTACAAATTCAGAATTATTCATTGCAACTCATAAACTGACCAATTTATGCTATTGTATAGAAATGGCGCCCAGTAGAAGGAATGTGAACTCCAGCAATACGTATGATCCAATGAGTAAAAAGGATCATATATTTCATGGTATTAAGCCAACATTTAGAAGGTAGATAGTCTCGCACATATTATCATCATATGATGAAATAGTATCATGTGTTGATAAGATAAGTAAAGAGTTATCTGAGTCCCATGGCTTTGAAGGGAAGAAAGAGAAGAAAATGAGGGAAGAGAGAAAGATGGATAAAGGGAAGAGGGAAAAGAAGAATTTTCCCATAGGTGATAACTATGGGAAGAAACACCCTGGAACTTTCTTTAAAGTAATGGGTGTTTGTTATAAGTGTGGAGAAAAAGGACACCACATTCGTGATTGCGATGGTAAGAAAAAGGTTTCAAATGTACAATGCTTCATCTCCAAGGAGTGGGGACACTATGCGAATCAATGTTCAAATCATCAGAGTATGCCCCAAATGATGCTATTTGATAATAATATTGTTATGATACTACCACAGATGAATAGGAATTACTAGTGTTCTTATGTTGTTATTAAAGAATTATTTCATTTGAGTGTTGTATCAATGATGTACTGGTTATATGAATTATGGAGATAAATAAGGATTGTACTGCAGTACTATTTCATTGAGGATTTGAGATTATATGGTACTATGAAAAGTGACTCAACAACAAGTTAAACTCCTTTTTTTGAAAATAAATGGTTGAAGGAAAGGTAATCCTCAATATGGTATTGATACCAAGGTAGTTATTTTGGAAAAAGAGATGGTTGATTTTGATAAATTATATTGGATATTATTGACTTCCTTTTCACTGATTAATGGTTTTTTTTATTTCATAATTGTTGGAATATTCAAAGTTATTGGATATAAGGAATATATCTAGTATTATATAAGGAATAAGGAAGCATGAATCTAATAAATACGGTTTTATGGAAATTCAGGGTCTTGCTATATTTTAAAACAATACATGATGAAGGTATTCACATGTTATTACATAGCAAAAAAAGACCTTCATTATATTTACCTTCCTTATAAATTTTGGACTGTGAGTTTGGACAGAAGTAATTTGGATTACTATAAAGGTTGGAATAGATTATATTTTACATTTGATACGATTTTTAAGGTTAAATAATTTCTGATGATTATTTTTGGATTGTTATGAAAAGGACAACCCGGAGGTTGGGCGGCAACACATCGTGTCCGGCAAGGCCGCTAGACTTGAACACACAACCGAAGGGCGACAAGGGTGTATAACATACCACTGACCCACATGATGTCTTGGATTGAATAATGTAGTTTTTTTATGGTTCTGCTAGATGAATTATAAATTCCTTTTTTTGAACCCTATACAAATAGAATAAATAGAATATTATTTTTATGTTCTATTATCTTTTAGAGTGAAGGATGAGTTTGTGGTAGAAATTAGTTAAATGATGGAACTCTACTTGTAATGTATATATTTTTCTTCTCCTCTTATTCTATGAAGAAATTAATTCTTATAATTTATTGAAGTAATGTTATAACCAAAAATGTGTTATCTTAATACCTTTTTTTTGAACCGATGGTATTTTAAATCATCATAGATTGATGAATTTAAGGACCTCAATTTTAAACATGTTTGGGATTGATGACCTCAAACACTAACTATATATATTTAGGTTTTTCCTCCAATTATATGTCTCTAATTTCCACCAAGGTTCTCATAATCGAGATCATAATTTGGTGGTGACCCTTCCATTTCTCTTTTCCTCTAATTAAGACTAAATTTTATTAACCAAATTTCTGATGTGGGTTTTCCCACAAAGATATTTTCAATTTTCAACCATTATTTTATAAGAACAATATCAAATTGCAAGGACGAAATTTATTGAAGGAGGGAATAATGTAACAAACTATGATTTCATAGTGTGTTACTTCTTCAAAATAATTCAATAACATTAACTACACCTAACATCGAGTTCAAGCGCACAATGACTTACCAAACAAGCCGTTCAAAAGATGTTATGAATAGTATTAACTAAATTTTGAACATTATATAATCCTTATAATATTAGAATCCATATTATGTGTTTCTTAGACATAATGTAAGAACAAATTCATTTTTTTCAGATAAAAGAAGTAATTTTCAAAAATGCACTTTTATTAACTTTTAATAGTGAACCCTTTTAAATCCAATATTTTAAACATTTATATATTCAATTTTACTAGATAAATTTATTCTTTATAATGGGGACATAAAAAATTTACAATGTAAAACCCCAAATTTCCAAGATATGCATCTCTTTGAATAATACAGTAGTCTCTGTTGTACGCAACTTTAAGATTCTAACACGCCACGACCAATCAAAATAGCCGTTATGAATAGTAATACCCACTTTTTAAAATTTTATACATTTTATCATTCAAAATGGACTTCATTTTTGGATTCGGAATATTGAAATTATCCTAGGATGAAATTTTGGTACTTTTCAGATAACTTTTATATTTTGATGAATAATGAAAATTACTAAATTTTTATTCAAAACAACATTTTAATAGATATAATTAATAGTGATAAATTATGAATTTGAGTGGTTTTAATGTATATTTAAAAAATATTTTTACCATTTAATACAATTTTGGTCATTGGAAATAATTTCACAATTAAACCGGACATAAACAATCGTCAATCTTTTGATAGTTATTATCTCTTAAAAACAGGCTTTTTGTTCTAATGACGGGAATTAATTTTAAATTAATTTCTGCCACTTCTATGTTTTGAATTTAGAAAAATTGATTCCATATTTGGAATTAGGATGTCTAAATTTTATAAATAGGTAACTTTCTTTTTTAGACATTTTGAATAATTAATTCGGTAAATATTTTATTTACTATGGTTAAAGGGTAAATCTGGTAAAAAAGGGTAAAAAAATAATATTATAATAATAACAAATTAACCTAAAACGTGTCCTAACATTATTGGTTGATACCTGTCCGACCATGGTCATCTTTGGGTCGATTATGGGATCCCATGGAGCCACTTGTTGGTGATAAGGACACTTTATATTAATTAAGTTAAAATAAATACAAAAAACGACACAAGTATATATCTTTTAGAAAAATAATTTTCACATAGGGTTATATATGTTGTAATATAGACTATAAATATTAATTAGAAAGATAAAAATATTTCCTTTATAATGGTATTTTACTTATAATTTTTAGACATTAAATAATTTAATTTATTTATGACACAATGATGATGTTGTAATTATCATATTAATGAAATATTAAAATAATTGATATTATAAATACCCAAATAAATGTAATTTTAGACTTTTTATAAATTTAAATAATTTTATAGGTTAATATGATATATTATTATTATTTATATAAATTTTCTTCGAAGTAATAATGCTGTTATGAATTTATCAAAGACAAAATACCCAATAGTGTCAAAATTGATATAAAAGAGTTTTAAAAACAAATATTATTTTATTAATTTATATTAAATTCATATAAATATAAGGCTTTCCAAGACACGTATATAATGATATGTGTATCATTAATGGACCACTTGGGGGTCTCTAGGAGGTATATAGAATGTTTATTAACTATATAATATAAAAATACAAAGTGACATGGTAAGTGTCAAACTAATTAACTAAGAGTCAATACTAAAAGATAATGTTAATATAATAACCCAACCCTACATAAATTATATTGGTTGAGTGATTTTAGACCCATACCCACCTTGAACTATAAATAATCAACTTTAGAGCCATTAGAAACAGGATGTGAATTTTTTATAAAATAATATTTCTTGATTTTCCTAAGGTGCCCCTCCTCCCCCTTATAAAAGGACACCACTTCTAACCAATTTTCCTCACCTTCAAAGCCTTTTGGTTCAGCCAAACCCTGACCAAATACTCTATGAAATTCACTCACTTCAACATAGATTCCATATTTTGATCATAAATCCATCGTAAGGAGCCCTTTTGATCAAATCAAAAGGAAGAACCCGAAGAAGAGGTAATGTTTTCACCACCCTTTCTCAAGTTCATTTCTTTTTCAACTTATTATTTCTATGTTATTCCCATTCTAAAATAATAACTCCAGAATATTATATATAATGAGATGTTATTATAAATATTGTACAACCATATTCAGTATTCCATCAATCCTATGAATGACATGTCGCCATACGTGCGTACGTACGGCTTACCGTCTCCACGTCGTGGTGTAATTGTTATTCAAAAAATTATTATATGGATGGGTATAATAATGATGTGTAATTCTTGTAAATAATAAATATAACATGATAATGATTCTGTATATATGATATACAATCCAATCATATATTATTTTAATATCAAAAGAATGATATTGTCGCTAATGCGTACATACGGACTACCGTCTCCACGATGTTCCATTCACAATCAATGATCTATGCTCCATCAAATCTATGTGTTAAATTGATTCTCTGTGAACCATCGATGCTTTGTGCACCATCGACTCTCCATGTGCTATCAATTCTCCATGCTCCATTGACGCTCCATGCGCTAGCGATGCTTCAGGAATGATTAATTCTCCAGGAACCATAAAAAATATTTGTGTTATGGAAAATGGGTGATCTGTAGACTAAAAATAAAAATAATTCTCTACATGCTATAGACTAATACCTATGTGAGATGACTATGAATATTCTTAGTGACTATACTTTATGTGATTCCGTTGTGCTCTACTTCGTGTGATTATTTTGTGGCATACGTAGTGTATTTACTTTTTTCTATAGTTATTTATTTCATTTAGGTAATTCCTTTATGGTTTCAGGGTGTCTTACTGAGTATTTTTTTACTCACCCATGCACAGGATTTTCAATTACATGTCGTTTCTTTTGTAGATGATCGATGCTTTGATAGAGTTATAGGAGGACTTGGACTAGGTGGTGCTTAGAGGGATCATATGGATGTGTTATTCACCTATGAATTTATGAATATTTCCTACACCTACCCTTTAGGTAGGGTTTTCTATAGATGAGTTCAAGTAATTTTTTCTTTAACATAACGTATTGTTTGTTTTGGTGGGCTTGTATTTTATCCTTTTTTACATTCCTATTTTCCTACTGTCTCACTCTATGGTTGGTATCCTAGTGTATTCATGCATTTTTTTCTTGGTGTTTTTATATTTCCGAACATTGGGCATGGAGATGTGTGTGTGTGTATAGGTTCTTAGGATAATTCCTCCCATTTTTGGGAAATTCCTACTTGATGCTAGACACCAGCCCCTAGCCTATCGGAGGAAGGCTTGGGTTAGTCATGGCATAGGACCCTCTCAGAAGGTTCATGACAGAGTGGTATCAATGATGGTTGGTTCTACCAAATAAACAAGAGTAGGTAGGATTGATTTTTGGCAATAGTGTTATGAGTTTCATGTTTGACTTTCCGGTCTTGGTCACAAGTGTTGGTGCGAATTTCGATGTATCCATACACCAGGACTCCAATTGTGATTTTCTAATCGGTATATGAAAACACTAGTTTTAGGGGAAATAAATGGTACATGCATCATATTGTATTTTGAGTGTGTTCTCATGTCCTTCTTGAGTCAGATCACTAGGTATACACTATTGACTGAGGTATATCTAGATATATTTCAAGATTCCTCCATGCAGAAAGATAGTTTTGATTCTAATTCATGATCATGATGATGATCCACGTAGAAATGAGGCCTTTGTATATGGATGAGTACTAGAGATAGCGCCTCCAGGTGGTGAACCAGTGACACCACCACCCAGAGAGCATCAGTTACAAACAGTTCTATTGGTAGAGGACACAAACATGCTAAGTGTGTTGAATGAGTTATAGAGGCAGTGACCCCCTAGGTTTAGGGGTGATCTAGACCCCCAGTTAGATGAGGATTATATGGAGGCATTTACATGTGTCTTCCCAATTGTGAGGATTTCTTCTTACCAGAAGGACGTTCTAGATGTGATCCTTCTTCAAGGATCAGTGGGGAAATGGTGGAGCTTAGTGATCCAAAATAATGAAAAGAAATATGTCTCTTGGGAAGGCATTGTGAACCTATTTAGTGAGGTGTTATTTCCGAATAATTATTCGTAGTGCACAAACAAGTACTCGGGCATCGATAGAAGGGATGTTAGATATTAGTGGAGTACCCAATGAGATATACTGATCTTTCTCCATACTCCGCGGATATAGTGCGAGACTATTTTTCCATGTACCAGACCATCAAGCATGGGTTATGTTGGGAGATAAAGGAATCCAAGATATACTTTAGCATCCCATCAAATGATGGGTTACTGGATCAATCCCTACAAATGGACGGTATTCTGGCGGAATAGACGCCAGCAGTGGGAGCTACCAGCAGGCACTAGGCAGCATAGTCTTTGAAGGTAGGTAGCTGATAGTAGATAAAGATACCCATGTGAGTTAAGAACTCCAGGAGATGACCTCAGGACACAAGATCAGTGGTGTGGGTATCTCAGGATTGAGTAGGTCCATTGAAGTACATGTTGTGTTACTTGTGCAGTAGTTGGGGGAATCTGGATAGATATTTCATGACCCGTTATACAACTAATTAGGAGATGGTCACCAGACCACAAAGATAGAGGAGTAAGGAGCATAGTGGTACATAGGGCAGAAGTCATGGAAGAGGAGTATTTAGAGTAGTAGGCGGTGGGAAGAGGTTTGACGTACTACCAACACCACACCAAAGTGGTCCACCATGGGATTAGGGAACTGATGGTTGGGGACAAGGCCATCTTTAGGTGATAGAGGCTTATGACCTTGGTTCTTTATTGATGATTAGACGAGTGGTCTATCTCTTTTCCATCCCAGCTATAGTTTTTATAGACATAGGTTCCAATAAATCTTTTCCTACCACGACCCATGTTCGAGAGTCGATGATTCTTGTGTAACCATCGACTTGATCCCTATGTTTATAGAATCCTATTGGTGGGGGGGGATTATAAGATCACGCACTTGTGATGAAAATGTTCCCTTACACTAGTGGGAGAGATATTCAATTGGGATCTCTTGGTGTAAACATCAAGGATTTATGATTTCATTCTTGGTATGGACTGGTTATCCATAGTTCATGCCTAGATTGACTGTTTTAAGAATAGAGTGTGGTTTTTATGAAATTATGGGACCAAGGATTCCTTTTTTGGTGAAAATAAAAATCATTCAGTGGTGGAAATACTAATACATATGATGGTATAGCTGATTACTACCAAGTTAGAAATCCTCGCCCTCAATATAGTGGATGATATGATTCCGCGGTTTCATAAAGTGGTGGCAGAGTATGAGGAAATATTTCATAAGTATTTACCTAGATTAACACCCCATAGGGAGGTAGACTAATACATTGTCATATTCCCCAGGATGACAATGATATTTACACCCACATATTGGATGGCTCTTGTAGAGATTCATGAGATGAAGGAATAGTTGGGGGACTTGTAGAGGAAGGGATTCATACAACCAAGTATGTCACCTTGGGTGTCCCTAGTTTTCTTATATATATGGTAGAAGAGAGCATGAGGTTATGTGTATAATTCCGGTGCCTGAATCAAGTTACCATGACAAATAATTATCCACTACTGAGGATTTAAGACCTCTTCAAACATATAAATTGAGTAAGGTAGTTCTTGATGATAAAATTAAGACATGAATATAACCTGCTTTGTGTCTGTGATGAGGATGAACAGAATACATCCATTAGATGTCAGTACAGTTACTACATGCTCTTAGTGATGTTGTGTGGCATGAATAATTCATTGGAATTGTTCATGGGACTCTTGAACGAAATATTATATACTTACTAAGACTTTTTCATCATTCACATCATTAATGACATCCTAGTGAATATGGAACCCAAGTAGGACTACACAATACACATTTGGATGGTCCTGGACACACTTAGAGAGAACCATCTATATAGGATGCTCTCGAAGTTTTAGTTTTGGATTCGATATTTCCACTTTTTGGGACACATCATTTCAGAGGCTCAAGTTGTAGTGGATCCATGAAGATTGATGTAGTGATTTCTTAGGAGACACCAAAGAGGTTTATCGGTGTAAATTGTTTCTTGGGTTTTCTTGGGTAGTATCAGAGGTCTATACCCATATTTTCGAGAGTAGCAACACCCTTGACAGCCTTGAAACAGAAGGGGTAGGATTTTTTGAGGATAGAGATGTGCCAACATTTCATTCAAGAGCTGAGGAAGAGAATTATGAGTGCACATATCTTGAGATTTTCTAAGGAGGGTCTTGTGTACGTTGCATTCTATGATGTATCAGGGACCGTTCTTGGTTGTTTCCTGATGTAGCATAATGTGGTGCTTGCCTATGGTTCACACTAGTTTAGGAAACAAAAGCAGAACTAAGTGTCCCATGATCTTGAGCATGAAGTGTTTGTTTTTACATTGAATATATGGAGACAATAACTAATGGGAGATAAGTTTATCATCTAATCTAACAAAAAAATTCCAACATATATATTCACTCAATAGTATTTGAACTTCAGATAGATGCGATGGCTAGAGTTCCTCTAGGACTATGACCTAGAAATTGTCTATACTCCTAGGATAGGGAACATAGTGGAAGATTCCCTGAGTAGGAGATCTAACTTGTAGTTTTTGGGTGAGGCATCAGAGTCATTGGAAGCATTATAGATATCATTTTTGGATGGATATGGAGCTCCATAACTCTATTTGATGGTTTTCACCCCTCCACTCTAATAGAAAGTAAGGAAGTAACATCGTGGGGATATCGATAGTGAGGCCTGACATGCTCATTTTTCCCCGGGGCATGCCCTTAATGGATATTCGATAAGTGGAGAGACCATTGTTCTCTTCATAGGATGCATAGTATTACTAGTGACATTGGCAGAGGAGGTCTTGAGGGAGTTTCATACATCCACTTTTGTAGTATATTCATGTGTGGTGAAGATGTACTTGGACCATTGATGTTAGTGTTGGTGGCTAGGGATATAGTAGGTAGTGGTTGAGTTTGTTTATATATGCCTCACTCTCTAACAAGTGAAGGCTACGCACCATGTTCCAGTGGGTTTGACTCAACCTTGAGAGGTTCCAGAATTGAAGTGGGAAGGGATATCTATAGTGTTAATTAATAGATTACCACACAAATCCAGGGGACATGATAACATCTGGGTGATTGTTGACCGACTCACTAAGTCCGACCACTTCCTACAAATCCATGAGCATAGTTCATTAATGATCTTTGTACAATGATACATGCAAGAGATAGTTAGGATTCATGGAGTTCCATCAATGACTATCTCAGATCGTGATTCTATTTTGACATCTCAGATTTAGAAGGGATTACATGGGGAATTTGGGACTCAGTTACACTTGAGCATGGTGTTTCATCATAATACATATGGCCAGACAAAGTGGACCATTGATATTTTTGAGGATATGCTACATTCTTTCATATTATACATTGGATACAGTTTGGAGGATTACCTAACATTGGTGGAGTTTACATAAAAAAAATAGATATCACTCCACCATTAGTATGGTATCGTTCGAGGCCTTGTGCAGGCGACCATGCTAGTCACCACTATACTGGACGGGCCCTTGGGAGTTAGCACTCATGGGTCCAGATTTGGTGAGAGCTAACACCGAGATGGTTCAGATCATCCAAGAGTGTATGAGGACTACATAGAGAAGGTAGAATACATATACTGAGAAGTGATGAAGGCCTCTGGAGATTTAGGAGAGAGACCATGTGTTTCTTCAGATCTCACCATGACATAGATTGTGGAAATTTGTTTAGGTAGGAAAGATATCTCTGAGATATATTGGTCATTTTTTTATTTTGAGTATAGTTAGTGAGGTGATGTACCACCTAAATCTACCCATGTAGTTGCACCAGGTGCATAATGTAGGTCACAATTTAGGAGTTATGTGCATGATCCATCACACTTCATTGATTGGGGAATGTTTGACATTGATGATGGGGTGACTTTCGTGAAGTAACTTGTAGGGATCTAGGATCGGCAGGAGAGGATCCTTCAGGGGTGGTCAATTCCTCAAGTACACTTCATGTGGAAGAACATGAATCTATAGGAGAGCAATTAAGAGCAGGTGACTCAGATTTGTGTTCAGTACCCTGATCTTTTGGTTGGGTAGCCCTTTACTTGGCTTTAGGGTATGTAAATACATGTGGTGGGAAGAATTTATTGAATAAAATTTTATTTGTAATTATTTGTATTAATTAATTGGGAAATTTCAAGACCAGACATTGAGACGACGTGAAATTCATAGGCCCAGTGTTCCCGGAATGATACGATGAAAAATGTTATTTTTGTAATAAAGAATCTGGTTGGTTTTCTTTAAAATGGGAATAACATATAAAAAGGTGCCTAGATTATAAATATAAGGGTATTTTTCATTCAAAGTAGTTACTTTACCTTAGGCGGGGCCTAACATCGAATGATGAGGGTCGAATGTAAAAATTAAAAATTAGACGTAACCCTCATTAAAGCATTTTAGAAAATAAATTTTATTCTTGATGAAACGACACATTTTCATTTAATACATGTTTTTCATAGAATTTAAGGTTATCAACATAATCCTAGAATTCCTATGAGGGAAGGATATAGATCTATCTTGATGAACGATGGTAGCTCATTGATTGGACATGAATGACGAATCTCAGATTCGAAGGATATTCACCCACAACAACGACACGATGACTATTCTTTGTTAGAGATCAAACCAAATTGAGGTAGGGAGTTTTTGATATGATTTCTTTTCCACATTCATGATTTCCAAGATGAAGGTGAACCAATAAAAAATAAATTGGCCCATGGATAGATCATTATTGTGGGATGAGATTTACCTTTTTTAGGGTTTTGATAGGATATTGATCTTGTGATTTTTTGTTGTATTTAGATTTCCTTTATAATAGAAATGAATCCTAATATAAAAATAGTGATCAAAGTATATTCATCTAGGTTTATTTATTCTTTTCTCCCACCATTCTTCAATTTTTTTGTTGGTATTTTTTGTTTCTACCTCGACTCGACAAGTTGTGATTGATCAATCTTTGAAAAATTGATCTTTGGCCCAATGATCTAATATCGAAGATCTACGATTGGCATGGAGTGACGGAGGATCGATGATGGTGGTGATGGATTGATTGAATAACTTTAGGAAATATCTCCATTAGAGTGACTTTTTGTCATAATGGTTCATGATGTAGATCCGAGGCCAGGGAGATGGAGACGACGACCTGAGGATCTTTGACATTCATTCGTTTCGAAAAATGGAGCACTGAAGGAGATTCAGTGGCCTAAACAATGGGACACCATCACAAAGATGCTCGCAGGGACACATTACAACATACAGAAGAAGTCACATGTGGGAGGCGGTGTGCACCGGAGGATCGGTGTTGCAGAAACAACTACATGAATGTAGCTCGTCCATGTTGAAGGCCTGTGGTGAAGACATGAAACAGGCTGATGGGGCACAGATGCAGAGATCATGTGGGTAGGACAGACCATGTAGAACTGTAGAATACAAGGTTGGGGAAAGCCACATCTGGCGCAGATGTCGCCCTGCAGCATGGTCCGGACCAAAGAAGCTGGGCCGATCCAGCGGGCCAGCAGGCTGAGTCCAACAGACCAGATAGGACCATACCTGATTGGACTGGACTGTATCAAGTCAGGTTAGCTGGATCAGTTTAGTTCAACCATCTAGTCGGGTTGGGTCTGGCAAGTCAGATTAGACCTAGACTAGATCCAGGTCAAACTAATTAAGAAAAAAACCCATAACATTCAAAAAGTGAGTCTATTTGACATTCCGTTTTATGGCGTTGGGAACCTTGAAATAAGGAAGTCTTTTGAGATATCCTACGTGAGTCTATGTGAATTTTGGAATATGGGCTAATGGATTTAGAAGTAGCTTCTCTTGGAATTAGTGAGCCATGATAAGAATCCTATAGTTGGATGTGACTTGGGGACAACATGACTTGGGGGATACATGACCCATCAATGCTCCCTACACCATCGACACTATGTTCTTCATCGATGATCCATGAACCATCAAAACTCCATGTTCCATCGATGATCCGTGCACCATCAACACTCTGTGTGCCATCGATGCTTCGTGAACTGTCGAAGCTCCCTAATCCATCAATCCTCTAGGATCCATTGATGCTCTGTGTTCCATCGATGCTCTATTCCCCATCGATGGTCCATGCGCCATCGAAGCTCTGTTCACTATTGATTCTACAAGAACCATCAATGCCCTGTATGACAGAAAATCTCCATGCGTCATCCAAACTCCCTTTTTCATTAAAATTGGGAGATCTATGGACTACAACTAAAAATCCTTCTCTTCGTGTTATAGACTTATATATGTGTGAGATGAAAATTTATCTTATTAGTTAATGTAATTAATGTGTTTTCTTGTTAGTGTAATTAGTTTTCTTACATTTTGGTGTACTTAATGTGTTTAATTTGTGGTATACTTCATTTATTTCATAGTGTCATTTCATTTCAAGTTTCAGGGTATCATACTGATAATTGTTTTACTCACCACTACACGAGATTTTCCATCACGAGTCATGTCTTGTACAGAAGATAGTTTTTTGATGTAGTTCTAGGTGGACTAGGACCAAGTGGTTCTTGAAGGTACTAGATAGTTTTGTTGAGTTACTATTACATCAATCATCTATTATACACATAAAATTCAGGAAGTTTTTTCTACAGAAAAGTTCCAGGAACATGTGATTTCACTTGACAAACTCTTTCTTTTAGTGGGCATGTATTTTTCCCTTATTTACATTCCCGTTTTCCTAATGTCATTCTCTGTAGTTAGTATCTTAGTGTATTCATTCATTTTTTACTTAATGTTTTTAAATTTCATCATTCTTGTATTGGAGATGTGTGCGTGTGTACAGGTACATAGGCAAATGACTTCCATTTCTAGGATATTATTACTTGGTGCTAGTCACTAGCCCTTGGACTATCAGAGGTGGGCATGGGGTAGTCACAACATATGCCTCTCTATGATGGGTTGTGATAGCTATATTGTGGAAAAAAATTCAGGTTACAGAAAATATATTTTCCTATAAGGAGATGAATATTTCACAACATGATTCTCCAAGGTTGGATCAATTAATGCAATAGAATCCACCATTGATGAGTGCGAATGCCAATCCAATTGTATGCGATCAATAGATGAAGTCTTTGAAAAATATATTTTTGGAATTGTTATTATTTGAGAAGGAAAAGGGTACACTTATAGTGTATTTTATCAAAGGGGATTCTGATTATTAGGGGTCAATGATATAGAATACTATATAAGGGAAAAAATCAAAACTCATGGAAGGAATGATTTAAGAGAGAAAATTTTCAAAAAATATGGCCCGTAATGGGAAATAAACCAAATTGAAGAGATCAATCCATAGAGTAAATATAAAAGTTGAGTAAAGTGTTTTTGATAATGAGGTCGTCCTTACATGGTAATCTAGATTTTCATAAGAATATATATTCAAATTAGAGTGAATGATTGACCATTTCATTTAAGGGAATAGTACATGGCTTCTATGAGAACTGGTATCCCAAACATTATCTTCATATAAGAGATTTGTTTTATAAAAAAAATAGGTAAGTAATATTCTATATGATACATATTAAATGGGAATCATGAAATGAATAGGACATATGAATAAAAAAAGCGGAATTATGTCTAAAAAGAAGAAGAGAAAATATTGATTTCAACATTGTGAAAAAAATAGATTGAATCACCCTAGGAAATTGTCTATGTGATTGAATATTTTTTGAAATATAGTGATAAGGTTTACTAGATTAATGAAAGGAAAAAAGATAAAATAAAACAGTTTTATCCAATTATTCATCAATAGTCATATCGGACAGTCTAAAAAGTAATTCCCCAATTGTTAATGGAATCCACCATATAAGAGTATAGTGGGAGAAATCCCAGTTTTTGTGATCTGTAAAACTGATGTGGAAGTACCCAATGATGTAGAAGTACCAAATGATGTGGTTTCAGAAAAATTAATCCAACAAAAAAATTTAAATTATGATTTATTTTATGATAGATCTTTAAAAAATTTAATATATACACTATTTACTAATAAAATTTTACATTTAGGTTTGACTATAAGGGGTATTTTCAAGTAAAAATTAATTGTGAAATTCCCACTACTACAACGACGTTTCTGGAAGTCCCCATTATGACACATAAATATTCTTTATTTACTGACAATCTATTATACTAATGGGTTCCTTTCATATAATCCTTTATATGGAATTAATTCAAAAATATAATGAAAATAAAAATTTAAATAATTTTGAAATTCTGATTCACAATAAAGATTTAGAATATCCTATCCATTTAGAAGATAATATACCATCTATGTCATACATATATCATACCCATGTAGCTCTATTGAATGTGATTCTAGGGGAATAAGGGAAAAAATAACTTTGGACCGAGAAGGTAATCATCAATATGATGATGTAACAATTATGTAGAAATATAATTACGTATTTCTTATGTAAATACATTGACATCCACCAATGCATGAAGTGAGGATTTCCATTGATTCACTACATTATGTGAGACTAATATCATAGACTCCCAATAGAATGTCAATTATAGATTTAGTGGTTCTAATGAAACAATTAGGGGGGTTATATTATAAAGGATTTATTTTCCCTTGTTTTTCACCTCAGGGAGACCTTGTTCTACTTGTTACGAAAAATGATGGATCCATGAGGAAATGAATTTATTAAAGTGTTATTAATACTATTACAATAAATTTAATGTATCGTCTACCTTGTATTGATTACTTTTTTATCTACAACACATAAATAATTTTTTTGAAATTCTAACCTTGTCTCTAGTTATCATCAATTATATTTAATGATGGAATAATTTATATATATAGTTCTTTGAATGAATTATGGATATTATGTGTCTATAGAAATTCCATTTTGATGTGCTATTTCACCCTCTATTTGTATTGATAAAATTTAAAATTTATTAAAATATTATCTTGATGTTTTTTTGTTGTATTGAATGATGATATCTTGTTATATTATAAAATAAATAGAGACCTTGAGAATCACCTAGGGATTATTGTTGATTCTGTTAAAATGAAAGAATTAATTATATTGAAAGAATTCATGGAAAAAATCTTAAAATTTATTAAGATCATGATCACCATTTTAAATCAAAATGATTGACAACTCATTAGAAGCATCAAGATACCGAGCTTCATTTCAATATTTTATACCATCCTCAAAATGGTGGAAACTCTGTATGGTCTATTAAAATAATGTGAGACATGTTGAGGTAATTATCATAAGATTTTCATGGTATGTGGGATCCTTATTTACTGATGGTATTATAATTATATAAAAATTATTTCCATTATACTATTCAATTAGTTCCTTATGAGGGATTCTATTTAATTTGATGTTGTACTCCAAAATGTTAGTGTGATATTGGTGAAAGGAAACACATAGGCCTATAACATGTTGAAGAGACAACACTAAAGGTTAATAAAATTTAGTCTCACATTAATTAAGATTAATGTGCTAAAAATATTTATGCCGATATTTGAAGGAATTATTGGGAATTCAAAGTGGGAAATCATTTTTTCATTAAATTGTATCATAGGAAGGGTGTTATATGGTTCAGTAATAAAGGGAAACTGAGACTCATGTATATTGGTCCTCTTAAAACCTTTTATGAATTGTTGTTATTTATTAGAATTTGTCTATGACACCAAATCAGTGAAAAGTACATTATGTATTCTGCATATCATTTTTAAGTATCTATATGTGAAACCAAAATCATGTGATCACCTCTAATGAAATATAAAACGAACCTTATATATCTTTATGTAATGAACTGAATCAGATTATTGATAGTAGAGATAAATTACTAAGGAATCAAATGACTCATCTGGTAACGGAACATTCATGAAATCCTAAAACTCAGGAGTCAACATTGGATCAGGAGGATGATAGGAAAATAAACTACTATCGTTATTTTAAAAGGTAATACCCTTGAATTAATTTAGAAAATTGTTTATATGTGGTATGATGGTAACAACCTAAGGCTTAAAAACATATATAAATTTAAATAAATTCATTATCTTGGATATCTTTTTTTCCACTAGACATCGTGAATAAATAAAAATATTAAATTAATATATTATTCAAACATGAACATTATATCCAAGATTTTATTTTTCTGGGAATGAATTATACTAACTAAATTTTTTAAAATGGTTTATATATTATGAATAAAAAAATAAGAATAATTTAAAATAAAAATAAATTTTTTATGAAAATATGTATATATATTTTTAAATATGGTTTACTAACCCTTTTCACACATAATTTAAAATTAATTTATCCAATTTTAGAAAACATAGTCATAAATGAACATAATTATTGAAATTAGTATATCAAAATAATCATCGAGTTATTTTTCATAGTGACCCTAGCACCACTAGGAGAGATCTAGTGTCTACAGTATTTCATTAGAATAAGATACATAGATTCAAATTCTGAAGGAAATATTAATTTAGTTACCTTTCAAAAATAGATACATCATTGATTCATACATTATAATTGAATACAGAAATTACCAAATATTTTTTCATGAATAACATTATTACCTCTAATATATCATTATATGTTAATCATAGTACAATTCTTGATTCAGGAGATATAAAAAAATACGATTGAGCCAAAATGATCAGTAATGGTTAATTTTAGAGTAAGATATCAGGAATCAATATGAATAATTAATATGTAATAGTAAATAACATTAAAAAAATTCTATATAATCAAATTATTGACAATTAAGTGAATAAAGAGATAATATCAATAAAAAATATCATGGATACTAATTAAAATGGATTGGTAAATAATTAAAAACACATTCCATTTAATCAGTATCATTGCTATCACAACTAGATAAGACACAATCTGGATGTTATGTTAAATAACTAGAAACAAATACCATTTATTCAATAAATTTGATTGAATGACATAGAGAGATAATATCATTGTGAAAATATAATGGAAAATAATAAATGAATTATAAATAAATATAATGTTTAATTATTGGACATCATATCTCCTAGCCATGATACCTTACTCTGAAGAAAATTCACAAGACATTTAAAATTTACTTGTAATGACCTATTTAATACTAGATTATTAACTTGTCTCATGAGACATGTCAATTCCTTAAGGTAATATATAATACCAGGAATCACCTGTCACTATAGGTCGAAACCATTCTTCATATTCCAAATTATCAGTTTAATTAATTTATCAATATTACTTAATATCACATATCCATCATGAGTAATGGATATGTATTTATCCATATATTTCCATCCAATAAAATAATTTTCAAAGTAATACACCATTTTTAGAATAATGAAAAATATTAATCCATGAATATATCCATGATATATAATATGGATGTTTTGGGGAATGTTAATGAATAATGTTCACATGAAATTTAATATTCATACGTAATTTTGTGATTACAAAAATGAAACAATGAAATGAATTTCAGTAATATACTTGTAAAAAATAATCATAAACCTTCCAGATAATTAGTAAGGAAGGTTTCAATACAAAATATAAAAAAAGAAGTAAGAATAATGGGTTTTCCTTGATGATTATAAATAATATTAAAATATGTTGAACAAAATTTCTTTATAAAAATATCATTTTAATTTTTAAAATCATTTAAAAAAACATTTAAATAATCATTTTCTATGAAATTCATTTTTTTGAAAGTTACGAATTTCTAAAAACATATGGAAAATTATTTTCATTAAAAATAACCACAAAAACAAGAAATATAAGCATCAATGAAATGATGGTAATGTTGTGTTGTAATTATGTACAATCTATACATGTTAAAAACAATATTTATTTTTCACTATAAAAAGGATAGAAAAGGGAATTGTTCAAAAAATGATAATAATATTATATTAAAATGTTTTTGTAAAAATAAATAATGTGTAAAAATGATTTTAAAAAATAATATTGAAAATGTTAAAAAAATATAGAAAAAATTTTAAGAAAATTTTTATTTTTATTAAAAAAAATTTCTATTCAAAGGGAGAAATGAAGTCATATGTTTTTGAAAATAGATTTTCAAATATTTCAAATACGAAAGATGGAAAATGATAACATGACTTGAAAATATCATGAATAACTAGAGTAAAAAAATTAATGTTTTTTTATTTATAAAATGATCATAAAATATCCTTCAACCAAAATATAAAAATAAACAATATCGATTTAAAAGACATTTTGAAATAAACTATTACAATAATCAGAACAATGAAGTCAAATGTATTCAATGAATCGATTATATGTTTAGAATGTATATTCCAACAAAAAAACTCTAAATAGATAAAATTATTGTCCAAATTAATTATACACATACTCATATGACATCAATTAATTTAATTGAGTAATATAAACAAATGAAAAGAAATTAATTTATCAAATTATTTATCACATATAAAACATAATTTTAATCCCCTTTGATGAAATAATTAAAATTAAAACATGAAATAACATTGTGAAATAATTATTACTTATATTACATTTAAATGTGATAATATAGAAACCATATAATATAAATTAGATCCATAACATTATAATGCGACATAATGATATAAAACTGAGATGAAATCCCTTACCTCATGCTTTCTTTTGGGTGAATGTGATTTGACCTCCAAGATTATGTTTCTAATAATTTTATTAATTTATTATAGAACCAAATTAATATTTATAATATCTCATATGATAATTTCATAAAAACCTATCATAGTTTCATTAATAATATTTCATTATTTTTATTGTTTCGGTAATGAATTTAATTATTTTCTCATGTGCATTTCATCATCAAAGATCATCTTATTGAACATATTATATAGTTAAATCATATCCAAAATATTAATATTATAATATTTATAATATTTATACATAAATTATATTTTAACACTAACAATTAATGATTTTTATGATGAATGGACTATGTTATAATCATAGAGATGAAGGTCTTACATATGCATGAGTAACATTTCTATTTTTCAATGATCATTTATGAAATGATGTAAGTAGAATTCTACCTTATATTAGAAAATAAAAATTTCATATATAGCATATTATTTCTCTCAATATACTTATATATATCATCCATGTGGTGTGGTATGAAAAGAGAGTCACAGATCTTAAAAAATGTGGTTATCCACACATACACCAATGATGTTATAATAATTAAATGGCTTAAAAGGTAACAATTAAAAAAATAAATTTTATCTTTATATAATTATAAATATGTAATTAATATAATAATTATATCATATATATCAATATAATAATTAAAATTATCCTTATTACCTTCCATGTAATGCGTTAGTGAAAGATGAATCACATCGCTTCCTGAGATGGTAGTCTGCCATACTCACGAGAGTCATTATCACATATCCTATAAAATGGAATGTCAAAATATATATATTATTTACTGATTAAATATTTATAATTATTATTAATATCATATATATATATACTTTATATCCATCATCATTCCCAATAGTTTAAGGTGGTAATGGAAAAAACGAATGATATCAGTTCAAGATGTTGTAGTCCTCTATACACACAAATGACGATTACATAAACCATTTGATAGAAAATGATATATTTTTAGGAAATTAATTTATTTTAAAAATGTACCAATATATTTTAGACACATTAGTTACCATATCATCTTGTTTTAATATTAATTCCAGAAGGTGGAGAAATAAATAAAATAAAAATGGTTCTTAAATAATGTTACCTCTTCTACGGGTATCATCCTTAGGTTTGAACAAAAATACTTCGTAGGATGGATTTATACCCTATATAATGCTTTTATAATTATGGTATGTAATTTGAGAATTTATTTGGGTAGGTATTTTCTCAACCATATTGGTTTTAACATGTGAATAAGAGAGGATAGGGGTTCCCTTTTATATCAAAGGTGAGTGGAAAACATTTAATTTATTGAAAATATTCAATCATACAAACATTTTTTTAGGAATATAATCATCCAATAAGGGTCCATTATTTATACTAGAAGGTAAAATGAATTAATATGTCTATAAAATGTGTTTTTTGAGTGTCAGGTCATTTTAACTATTTTCTTCTTAGTTTATCCCCCAGTAATCAATTTCTACCATAATAATGGTAATTAGTTTTTTTTCAGTTTTGACTGTTAATATTGGAAGAAAATTTTCTTTATATTTTTATAATTTACAAATTATTTTGATTCGAAATATAAAATCAATTTTTAAAAATTCAAATCACATATTTGGAAAATTTTTATTTAAAATTTATCCCCCAAACATGATGAGTAAGTGTATATTTAAAGAGAAAATGTTAAATAGTTAACAATGTTTTCATATAAAAATTTAATATCAAAATGACTAAAATGACATAAATTTAATTTACTCATGTATATTTGAACAAATTATACATTAAAAACAATTTAAAATATAATTTATATTCATATATAATTTAAATAAAATGACAATTATCTATAAAAATTTTGTATTTTTAAAAATTCATCGAAAATTAAATTTTTTAAAAAAGCTAAAAAAATTCACACTATAATAATATGTGTGAAAATCATGATTAAACCGACCATTATAAAAGTAATGTTTTCAGAAAAAAAAATTATTTTTCTTTTAAATGATTCATATTTTATTTCTAATAATTGAAATTCTAATTTTAATAATTTAATTGATAATATTTATATACAATAAATTTATGACTAGGTTATATATATTATATAAAATAATAATATTTTAATAATATTTCACATTTTGTTTAAACTAAGTGTATCATGGAATTGACGATAAACTCATTATTGTGAGCAAAATAATATAAACTTTGTGTTTCACTTTCCATGGTATATCATATACCATGTAATTATTTCAAATTTTTTGGTCTTACATTCCCCCCACTATAAATAAATTAGTCATTATAATTTTACATGATCCTGGTAATCATGGGTTTGGAAATTGATAATTATTTTCTTATAAAAACTCACATAATAATAGGGTTAATAAAAAATCCTCTTAATATGAGAGAAAATGTTTGTAAAAAGGGCCATATCAAATAACTCATAACTAGGTTTATACATAAAAGAACATTAGAGGAAATTGAATATGTGTACATGGATGAAATGTGTAAATAATTATACAGAGTAATTTAGGTCATTGGTCATAAGAAATTAATTGATAAATAGAATGTTAAGAGGCTAAAAACCATAAATATGTGATGAATTGTAGTATTATATGATTTATCGGTTATAAATGTAATAAGATAACAATTTTGTTTAATGATCATGTTCCTATGTTTGAGTAATTTATTTACTATCTTATGTATATAATAATATATAATTACATGATAAATTTATATTTCTTAAGATAGATTTTATACATCGGTTATGCTTTGAAATATTTTCTATGCATCCATTACTCCATGAAATTAATATCCAAAAATTAATTTCATATGAATGAGGCACTAAAATTAACTTTTAACTAATCGTAAAATCTATAAAACATTAACAACTCTTTTCATTAGTCTCTAATTATTTTCCATAACCAATATTGTTCTCACATGTTATTCAAAATTAAAAATTCGTCTCAAAATCTACATGGTAAAACCAATAGTTCATCATTAATATTGATTTTTAAAATATTTTAACTAAAAATAATGAAATATCAGCCCGGACAATGTGTAGTACATTGGTATATGATAAAGCCTTATCATCATTCGGTCATGGGTTAATGACTAGTGGCCTTTCCAAATGTTCCAGGTTTTCAATTAGCATGAAGCTTGTCCTTTTTCTAAAAGCATATTAATATTATTCATATAACACTCCCAAAAAAATATTATGGACATCCTATAAATATATATAGTCATTAAATATTATTTTAACTATAGTATTCAATACTATTTTTTAACAATGTTTAATAATCTTATTTTACTATTATTAGAGTTTCATTAATGATCATATTATCTCAAAAGGCTATCAATACCATTAAAAATAATATATAAAACGAAAAGTAATTATTACATAGATAAATTTTCCATGAAAACATATTATTGCCACAAATTTCCCTAAAAAATCATTAATCATAGGACATGCCTACAAATAAAATTTTTAAAAGGGTGTTTATGACAATGAACATGTGATCAACCATAATGTCATAACTAAGGATAGAATCCAGAAATCATATTGTAATTAAAATAAAAATTATTATAAAAAATAACACAATCCTTAGTTGTTAATTGATTATTATATGGAAATAACATTCATAAAAATATTACATCAAATTAATTTGTGAATGTCAATACATTAATACTTTATCTTTTTATTTTAAAAAATTAATTATTTGGTATATGGGATAACCCATATAAAGGGGCTCAAACTATATAATTCACATGTTCTGTAAATTTAAGTCAATAAACATTGAAGGGATTCCAAGGATTTGATTTATTACTATTCATCGTTTTATTTTTTTCAGTAATCATTTTATATATTCACCTATTTTTCACACATAAATCATTTTCTCATTCCATTGAGAGAAATTATTTTCGATCTATGAAACATTATCTTTTTCCTAGGTCCTTAATTGTTAGTATCTATTCAAATTATTCATAATTATTTGTATTGAAGATTTGAATTATCAAATTCCTATACCTAGGGAGTGTCAAATTAGGTGCGTAATAAGCCATGATTTCATTCACCAGGTGATGATCGGGTCAATTCAATTTTCCCCATTCAGAGATATTACCCTAGGCACATCAATTATTAAACCAAATAACCATATTGTATCTAGAAAATTATGTATTTCAAAAAAAATAAAAAATCCCTTCCATACATAATTATTAAAATGTTCTTATATACTTATCCTCAATGTCTATCATAGGGTTATTACCCCTATTCTATGTTTTCCTAAATTTAATACCAATAATTTCTACTGAACATGTTTTGATTCAAAATATAGTGACCCTAACCATTGTAGCTTGGAGTTGAATTCATATTTATTATATTGGAATAAGATATAATGAATCGTTTTTTTAAGGACCACATATTTTAGTATTTTTCATAAATTAAATTAAACGTATTTTAGTGTTTTCAATTTCACATCCTTGAACATTCTAATGATGTACATAAAAATAATTACATTATATCAATATTTATTGATAAACTAAAATAATTTCTATTTGATCATGCATGAAAACAATTCAATGAATGAATGCATTATTTATAGAAATTTGTGAAATGTGACATTCTATTTTTTCCAACATGAACTAGATTTAATATTACCTATTAGCTATAAATAAAATTCAACTATCACCTCAACCAAAAAATTATTCTTGTTTCACAATAGTAATCTCCTCTAATTTTTTATTTGGATATCCTGAATAGAATATATGAAATGATTAGATTCTATTTATCAAATCATAACACCCCAATTTGATATTTACATGGCCCCAAATAGCCTTCATGAACTCCATATTCTAGAAACTAATTATGATGGTTAATAACAAAAATTTGGTGGGGATTATTTACCTAATAAGAATAATCAAATATAATTTAATAATAATTAATACTCTTTAATTGAATATAAAATTTAAATTTTAATTTAATATTAAATATTTTTTTCTATAAAAAACTATACTATAATTCAAATTGAACAAAAAAATTCAATAATCCGACTCGATATCCAATTCATATAAATCCTAAACCATATCTACATATTTGAACTATGATCCAACATGGTTGAAAATAAACATCCTAAATTTTTAAAATAAATTTATAATTATATATTCCAGCCTATAAAAATGCAGAACTAGAAGGTTAGAATAACCTAAAATGAATTTTTGTAAGACTCTATACGGGAATCAATCATGAGAAATTAAAAAATACACGGACAATAAATAATTTCCTAAAAAAGATTCATATAAAATATATCAAAATAATCATGTATAAGACATATCATTATTCAAACATAAAAAACGAAGTTATTCTTAGTATTTAAATTTATAAATATTTAATAAATAATTAGATGATTTTTTACCAACAAGGTATAATAAGTAAATTTGAGTCCATGAAATAAATAAAATTAAACACCATTATAAAACATATCAAATATTTGATATGACTATTTTTTTAATAAATAAAATTACTAATATGGATTGTTATTAGTGTATTAAAAATATCTAAAGTAAATACAGTGGTTATAATTTTATTTCCTAAAATAAATAATCATCACCGTCTCGATTGAATATTCAGAGAATGTCATTTATGAACAATACACTCATTGGGTTAACCTTACATATTTTGATAAGATTATAAAGCCTATAAATAATATATTATAAAAATAAAATTTTATTATTCAAATTACCATAACTCACTAAATTTCAAAAACTAAAAAAATCACAAATATACATATAAAAAAAGTTTTTAAAAAATATGTTATCATTTTTAGACTAATTTATATAACCCTCACATTGAAAACTTTGATAGAGATAATATGTATTTACAGTCTCCTATCCCCATTTTAGTTGAATTCACAATCATGAAAAGACAATTCAAAACCATTATAGAATTCATCAATAGAAATATTATCTTATAATTTTTTCTAAATTCCATCATTTGATTAAATAATACTATTGATATAAAAACTACCATTAAATGTCAATATACATTAAAAAACAAAGATTCAATATATATATATATAATTATTACTAATCATTCATAATAATATTTATTTTAAATTCCAATACCAAGTCAAAAATGAATAAAAACCCATGCTAAGAATAAATTAGATCCACCTACATAGTTATTTTATCTATTGAATTTCATGAAACCCTAAATTATATGATCAATATGAAATAAGGAACCATTATATATTATTATGTTCCCCCTATAAATATTAATATTTAATCTAAATTAAATTTCTCTAAAATAGTATAAATTCAACATGACACCTTTATATTGTCATTTCCAAATAATTTTGTGGAATAACCGATTTCATTTGACATAGTTAACATATGACATTCTATTTGGAAGTTCACACTCTCCAAAGAGTGGATGAACCATAATAAAATTTCACATCCCCTTTTAACTATCTCAGTTATCATTCTTGAATATGAATTTTATGTAGGAGAATTATATATTCATATGAAAAAACCCATACATCATTATCATGGGTGACTAAAATTATTGTAAATAACATAGTGATTCCTTAAATATTTCAATGTTTGATTATTCATGTAGGATCCCAGGTATTTATTAAATAATACCTTTTCATATCTATTAATATTAATAAATATATTATTAATTTATTTTTATAGGGGATACTTTGTCTGATATATTACTCAATACACCACAATGGGTTTCTCTGAAATTTTGCGTTTCCCCCAACATTGTGTTTTAACAAAAAAATAATATAATAATATAATTATTTTAAATGGTAGTTAAAACCAATCCATTTTATTGTTGGGAATGAGTAGAAATAACTAAAATATGATTATAATAGTTTTTAATCGTTTTCACATTTATATAATAAATTTTAGGGGCTTAAAATGAGGAAGAATATAATTTTAAGCATAAAGTACTATAATATTTTTAAATGATTGTTTTTCCGACTTTTGAAAGAGAATCCATTTTAAATCTATTATTTTCACTCTTATATGTTTTATTTGACAATATATACTTATTATATAGAATAGGGTCATCAAAATTTACTTTGGTTAAATTTTTGGTAATTTTATAATAAAGTTCATTTTGTTAAGAATAGTGTACAATACTGCATTTTAATTCAAAACTACCTTTTTGAATTAATTTATTTATATAGTCCGATTCTCATTTTAATTGGATTTATAGTTTAATTTGATTATTTTTTTATCATTTAATAAAATATTTGTTATGGAAAGTAATTTCATATTTAAATCGCATATAAACACATATTAATCATTTGACAGTTTTTACTTATTAAAAACCCGTTTTTTTGATTTGAAAATGGGAATTAATTTTAAAACAATTTCTAAAAGATCTGTGTTATGAATTTGGAAAAATAGATTTCTTATTTTTAATCATAAGGTCCAAACTATGTAAATAACTAACTTTTAATTTTCTAATTTTTGAAGTGACTTCAGACATTATTTCTATTTACCATGGTTAAAAGGTAAATCTGGTAAATAAGGGTACAAAATAATATTCTAATAATACAAAACTACCCTAACACATGTCCTAATACAATTGGATGAGATACTTCGAAAATTGGTATCCTTGGGTTTATTTTAGGACCCCATAGAGCCACTTGGGTTTGATAATGACATGTTATAAGAATTAATTTAAAATAAAGAGAAGTATATCCTAAACATGTGTCTTTTACTAAAATATTTTTATATATGGTCATATAACTGATAGCTGTTAATATAAATAGTAATTATAAATATAAAAAAATTCCTACATCATGGTAGTTTATTAATAATTTTTATACATTAATGAAATAAATTTATTTATGACACAATAATGATGCAATGATTACCTTGTTAATGAATGAATCAAATAAATGATAATATAAATATTAAAATAAATGTAATTTGAAAATTTTTATTCCACCAAAAAAATTTATGGACGATTATGACATATTATATTATAGTTCATACATTTGTTTCGTCGTAATCAATATTTTATGACCTAAAAAAACCATTTACTAAATAGTGTCAAAATTGATATAAATGATTTTTTGAAACAAATACTATTTTATTAAATGATATAATATTCATAAAAATATAAGATTCGTCCAAATTAATTATATAATGTTTAAAGTTTCATTAATGATCCACATGTGGTCCTATTTTCTATTTATAGTAATTATAATAACCATATATTATGAAAATATAAGAAGACATTGTAAGAATTAATGTTTTTAACTAAGGGTTATAGATAAATGATATGGTTAATTTTGTGACCTAAACATGACTAAAACTTATAGGCTGAGAGTTTTTAGACCCATTATCATATAATAATAATAATATATCTCTTTGGAAATATTATAATTCGAATATAAATTTATAATAAAATAACATTTCAATACTTTCCTAAAGTTCTCTTCCCCCCTCTTATCAAAGTCCACCACCTCTACCAACCTACCCACAACTATCAAGCCTCTTGGATCATCAAAATTCTGCTCAAATAATCTCAAAAATTTCATGCCTTACTCTTATAAGCATTAACGTTGGCATAAGGGAATACAATAAAATATTTTAGATCAAATTAAAAATATTTACCCGGTTTAGAGGTAATGTCTTCTCCCATGTTCCTTTATTTTATTTTCCTTGTTCAATCCCTACGCTCTTCTTATTCTATGAATAAATAACTAAAACTGTATACTATATATACAAGGTTTTCATTATGAGAAGGATTGTAAGTAAAATTACACACAACTATATATAATGGATACAAACATATTGTATCTTGGTACGACGAACTACTACCTCATGAAACGATGATTGTTCAATTTTATCCTACCCCCACTCATGGTTTCCATTATGATGGAACTATATATATATGATATATATTATATTTATATTGTCTTTATTCTCTTGTATTTTTTATTCACAACATACCTTTATGATTTCTATAATGTTTAAATATGATAATTTCATTTGAAGATGGGCTGACTACTGCCCATCAAAGTGAAATGACTCATTCATTCCATATATAGAAGGTATAAAGGATGGAATTAATGATATTATGTAACATATATACCTTATATGTTATAATAGAATTATAAAATACCTATGTATCATTTAGTTTTAATTCCATTAAGATGATAAAGAAATGAAACTAGTGTTCTTGCATACGTACGACCAAACTTCTCCATGAACGGTGAATTTCATTTCATATCTCAAAATTTTTTTTACTATTATAAATCCAAATATACTGAATATATATGTTATATAAATCATGAATATAATTATTTAGGTGCTGGAATTTTGACTACATGGAAAATTTACATCAAAACATGTTCATTTTCGACTCAAGTACTGAATATCGACAAAATGACCTATATGAACATGAATAATTATGTGATTTTTATAATTAGGTAACAGGTGATATAAAAAGAATAATAATCTTGAAAACATGTTTATAAAAAATTATAAATTATTTTTTTGTTATTATTCTGGATGAACGAGGAACATACGTGACAATTTGGACTCAAGGTAAGGGACTTCGTCTCAATCTCCATTCATTGAGGAATATTTTGGTTTATACATGACTTTATTTTATACAATTTATAGTCAAATCCACTTAAATTAAATTTCATTAAATGGTTTTCAAAATGAATCATTTTTTATGAAGTGTTTTGTAAAATGACAAAAACAAAGTATCTTTTTAACGTATACAACGACAATGACTTCACCTCCACTAAACACATTATTTGATAATTGTATTCCTCTACAACCCAGAATGTTTTTAAAAAAAATTAAATACCATATTCATTTTATTTATTTTTTATTTAAAATGTATTTGTGAATTAATTGATTATATCAATATCATGATATGATGTCTTACTATTTCAATGTGGAACATCTATTTTTTCCTTTATGTTTGTTCATATGTTATTATTATGTTATGGTTCTTGGGAATTTCTTATGTATACGGGTGGATACGTGATAAACCAAGGGAAGGTGAGCCAGTGTCATATCTCCAATGCTTTGGGTGATAGAGGTAAATGTTAAGGTTTCTCCAAAATGTTTTAGGGTATATACGGTGATGTGTATTCCAAACATAGCCATGAAGGATACTCTCTATGTAGATGTGAAAGCTAGAAAGTAAGTATGTTATGGATGCCACATGTTACATATATGATTTATGATTTATATAATCTATTCATAAATCTTATTATTTCATGATGTATTTTAAAGAGATTTTTTATAAGTTAAAAGTATGATTTCCTTGATTTGTTTGTATTCATAGACTAATGTTTTCATTAATTATTTTATTTCCCTTATTGGGATATTTATTCTCATCCTATGTTTTTTTCAAAACAATTCACATGGTATAAGGAAGTATAAGATAAAGGAATATTTAAAGAATATTTTCATCATGAAAATAATTTTTTTTTATTTAAGCAGTCTTATTTTTGTGAAGAATTGGATGGAGTAAAAGTGTCTACTTTGTAGTATTTAAGATGTAATGTAATAGTTATAGCCTAGTTATCTATAAATATGACCCTGAAAGCATTGACAGTATGAATTAAAGTCAAATTATTGACTAATATTAATGATTAATTAACGTTTTACGGAATAAGCCTTATAATTTATTTTTTCTCAGGGGTAAATTATCAAACTCTTTTAATAATTTATAATGAAATTATTATTTAAAAAAATTAATTCATTTATGATCCACCCATTACACTAATCATATGATTTAATAATCCATCATTAAATCTTTGTAATATTTTTTATAGGAACTATACCTTGATGGAGATTAGGTAATATGAATAAATGGTTTTTAAAATAATTCTGGCAGACCATATATTAAAATTAACTTCATCAATCATCATAATTAATTCCATATAAACCCATACACTCCTCATTCCTTCCATGAACACTACAATTCCCATAAAATACATTTCATTACATTTATAGTTTATTACATATTCACTAATTCCTATAAATAATGCAATATTTACAACATTAACATTATTTAACCATATAAAACCTCAAGACATATAATTAATTAACTACAACAGAAATTCCTTTAGTGGCGTTTTTTTGCAGCGATTTTGGGAACTGCAGCTAAACACATTTTTAAAATGGTTTCACAATGGTTTATAATAAACCACTGAAAAAAATATTTTTTACACTGCCGACCCTTCCCCCCCCCCCCCACCCCAACCCCTTCTCACCCCACGACCCCACTTCCCCGGGCCCCCCGCTTCCCCCGTTACCCTGGCCCCCTAGGACACTGGCGACCCCGCGACCCCGACAAGCCCATGACCCCAAAGACCCAGCGGCCCCAACAACCCTGGCCCCCCACGACCCCAGGGACCCCACGACCCTGGTGACCCCACTTCCCCCAACACCACGCGACCCCGACGACCTATACGAACCCTATGGTTTTAATTCTATGTTAATAGTTGTTTATGAATTTTAATATCATTTTATATCGATACATGATTTCAAATAATGGTTTATGGGATGTTTCAATTCGATTTTGAATTCAATAATGTTTTAATAAATAAATTTCACATGAGTTTATTAGGATAATAATGTTATATATTAAGTTGAGAATGTAATTTCGAGATTGTTTTGGAAAATAATATGTGTTTATCACTTTACGAAAAAATTTGTTTCAATAGATAGTTGTGAGACCCAACATAGTCCCATGTTATTATTGTTCTTCTTATCTGGAATGTTATACCTTGAGTGTATTTATTATATAGAATCATCTCTATATATTTTCTATTATTTGATGTGTTTGAGATTGATCATGTGAGTTAATAAAGAGGTGAGTCATGAGTTTTTTAAAATGTTTTATATTTAATTCATGTAAAGGTTCATTTTTTCACACCACCATATTACATTTCATAGGATTCCTAGGATTATTTAAGATGTATTGTGTATTGGAAAACTATAGTATATGTAGTGGGTTTAATAGGTAATATTGTATGGACAAACAATGATGGATATACCAAGAGGGATAATATGCCTTTAAGTTAGAGGTATTGTTTTTTCATGTGATAATGATAGAGTGATAAGGTCATTTACTTTTGAATAGTTTAACTGGACTACCTAGGACAATAACTGGTTCAGTAGTTTTAGGAAATGTTCATTGTCACCAGCTCAAGTCATTATTACTTGATCCATAGGTCAATACCCATGACCTTAGGATTATTTTTAGGATCTTTTTTTTGGGATTCCCATTTTCTTAAACTATGTCATTTTCATCACAAATTAATTTATGTAACCAATGTATTTATGGTCTATTTATTTTCCTCATGACCTTAATTTAGTAGTTATAGTATGTGTACCTTACCCATTTCATTTATATTTATTTAGTATTTGAAAAAGGACTGTTAAAATATTTTTCGCATAGTGGTAATGGTTTGATATAAATGTGCCTTAAATATTCTCTAAAATAATTTTGAGAGAATTTCTATTGAAAGGTTTACAATTATACTATAATGATTATATTAGTGTTTTTATAAGAAATTTGAAACTCTTAGATTTTGAAACCCCAGTGTTAATGGGGTTTAGAAATGAGTCTTAGTCCATTTCTCCTTGTTTTACATGTAAATATATTTTAAAAAGATGATTTGATTACCATTTCAAAATTTGAAACATTTTTGTTATTTTAAAATGATTATTTTTAGAGGATTTCATTTGTAGAATATTTTTATGTCGTTATAGGAAATGTTTTTTTGTAAAAAGTAACTTAGGCCATGGAAAAGTGATTTACAAGTGACTTTTTTCATTTAATGAAAATTAATAATGCATTTTTTAAAACTGTTGATATTTTTATTGATAATTTATATAGAGGATTATGTAAAATGAGTATTTATTTATTGTATTTAAATATATAATTTTACTGAATTGAATTGAATTTGACATGCATAGATTCTGAAAGTGATAACCAACTGGGATGTTTAGCTCATGCAAATTTATAGGTCCATGTTCATTTGAATCTAATTAATTCATTTTGATCTTTGTTGGGTTATGTGGACTTTAGATGGTGACATTGGGTCATTTAATGATTCTCAATAATAGTAGATATTTTCTTTATCTTTTGGATTCAAATTTTTCACATGACCTGTTCTGTTTTATGCATATATTTTATATTTTTCTATTTGTATATAGAATCATGTATATAACTATTGTATATTTGTTTATCAGATGTTTCTTTATTCTTATATATTATAGTATGGTTTATTTTTTTTTATAAATATCATTTAATGATGTAAAAATCATTACCAATGTATGTTCAATGATACCAAGGTACTAGTAACCATCATATGGTTGTTGGGAATGGCCTTGAATCTATGTGGAAGGATGAGTTCGGAGAAATGTTAGATGGTAAACCAAGAGAGATATATAAAGCTACTATACATAACACCTTAGAGTCATGAATTTTTTTACTAATTCTATATTGATGAAATGTTTATTTATTCCCAATGTAACATCCCAACATAGATTCTACTAAAATGTGTCCCCTGATACAGTGGATTATGATGCCTGAATTTGTATATTTTTACTCACAAGTTGTAATATTTTCTTTTCGGTAAAATGGAATGTTGTATTGTTTCACCCTTCGAAGCCAAAATTTCAATCCAAACAACATAAAACCGAAGTGTTATTTTGTACTGTCATTTACTTTACTTTGCATAAATTTATTTTATGTGTTTAAGTGAATGGTATTGAATTCATTCTAACTTAGTTTGTATATTTAACATGTCTGGAACATAGTTTCCACCAAACATTTTCATGTCCTAACATTTCCTTGATTTCTCATGATTCCTTTTATGTATTTTATTGGTTTCTGATGTTTCCTTTTATGTATTGATTTATAGAGTGTGGTATAAATCATTCCATTTAGTCCTGTTTTTTAATTGGTAGTCGAGATTTTGGATGACTAGAAGTTAAACCCATTGTTGATGTGTGGAACAAATTGGGTCATTTCATAGTGTTCAAGGGGATACTGTTGTGGACACTTTGGTGAGGCAGAATGTGTAGATAGTTAATATTCATGAATTTTTAATGTTATAATATTAATTTTATGATGATAAAATGTGGTCATACCCCATATAAAACCTAGGTTCCTCTTAATGGGAGATGGTATTAAACCGTATAAACCCGTGATTCATTGTACGATGTGTCTTGGATGATCTAAAAGTCTTACACTATATAAAGTTTTTATTCCTCTTACGATAATTATGATACGTTCAAAAACATTACCTCATATAAAACATAGAAGAATCACATTATGTGACATGAAAAAAATAATTTTCATCAAGACATGACATTAAATTTTTCATCATGGTCTTGGTTCCATGATCTTACATTGTGCGCAATCATATTTCGGATTTCGTCAGGGGTTGAAGGGACTATTTTATCATACAACACCAGGTTTTATAAACCAAAAAAACTTTATTGATTCACCCACCTCACCAATCTATTCTATAACAGTTTATATCAAGATATCCCAAGTCCAATCATTATGAGAATAAAATATGCTCATGCATCCATCGCATGGGTTTATTCATCCCTAGAGTTTCATCAAACATCTATTTCTACAACATTCTATAACTGTTGGTGGATTGATTCCCATTTCCATGGGATACTTATTGATTGATATATCTTCTATCATTGAGCCTAGATGATTATTCACCATATAAGAGTCCATTACATAAGGTTTCATTTCCCCAAAACACTAACATGAGCCTACTTTTTAGGAATAAACTCATTTTATTTATGTTGACACGTTAGTGGGCCAAGATTATCTCATCTCCTGACATAGTGAATCATAAAAACACATGGATTGAATCCAATATTCACGATATAATTAGTTACATGTAAATATTTAATCCAGGGAAAAACCCTATCCCCGACTCATTACAGGTTTCTCCCTTTCCTATTTACTTTGGTAACTTCTTGGAGACCTTAAACTCAAACCTATTCTTATATTTGGAGCTCTAGGAATTTAAACTAGTTGTAGTCATAGTCCATGTTGTATGATATTAAACATCAAAGCACAATGTCCTCAGAAAAAAAGTTATGTAACAACCATACCCTATTAAATAAAATATGGATACCTCATCCGATAATTGTGGGATGATTATAAAAATAATTACCACATATAAAACTGAGATTTCTCATCTGATAAGTATGAAATGAACCACATGTTACCCATAAAGAACTTGTATTTATCCGAATATGAGATGATATGATATCATTTCCAGCGATGAAATCACTCCACCGAAAATACTCTCTAACCATGTCACACATCAAAACTACGTTTTTCTTGATTCCCATTATGAGGAGACACATATTAATGAATGTATATTCCATATCAGTCCCATCCATACCAGCAACTCATCAGGTGGATGTTTACCTCTGCGCCAGGCTCGAATCTTGTCAACCCACATGTTTAAATAAAACATTTGAGCACATGAGGAAATATCTCCTATGGAACCTAATATTTTATAAGGTACATCCCCACATACACTTGTGCGGTTCCCACATTCTACTATTTGGATAATCCTCTTCCTAGCAATCTGAATATGATCCCTAATGAAATGAATTATGGACATAGTGTCTTACATACCATCTCAGGCTCATTTAATGAAGAACATTTACTGATAAAAAGCGGATCCCATGATTTGTTCTCCATAAATAGTAGATCATGATATTTTTCATCCTATCCTCAACCAGCTCATGTATCATATGTTTCAAACATGGTCAATAATAATTCTATTTCTGTCGATTACTCCAATTTCACTTCCCAGTTCTCAAAAGATGTACTTACCATCGTGATATTTTTTAGGCCACTTATTCCCCTCATTGGTTTCACCCAAATAAACAATTATAACTATATAAATATCCATTATTATTGAATAAATCATAGCTCAGTAGGGCTCAAGGGTTTGGAGGAAGTCCACCTCAAGCATGGTTGAGGTGCATGATCACCCCATGGTCCTAATTATATAACCTTAAATCAGTATTCCATGTCCATTAATCTCTAATATAAACTAATTTTTATAGCATCCCGTCTTTTTATAACATAACTTTTCATTCCATTACACGGAACTGAGGATCTTTAAGGTTTAGTGTCTTGGAAACAAGGAACATAAAACATGAAACAAAAATAAAACATTCTTTTTAAAAACTTGAAAGGATTCTCCTCATGTTCACCCTAGGCTCATTACTGCATCTCATAACCTGGGGACATACATCAAAAGGAAGGGTGAGCAGAAGGCCCAGCAAGGGAAACAAGTGAAACATTTTACATATGAACTTGAGATACATCAATAAAGTCATGAAAAGAACTTTAAGGCATGAAAATGAAATCATGAGGCATATCATAATAAAAATAAAACTTTTTCATAACTTGAAGATGTGGCTACATAATTTAACATAGACAATCATGAACATATCACCAAGGTCCATCCCCAAGGTGTCATTTTAAAATTACCAAGGTTATTCACCAAGGTATCGTGAAAATTGTAATCTCTAGTGGTTACATCATTACCCAAAGCATTGGAGCGCTATCAGGGCGCACCCTTAAATTTGCCTTTATTATCATGTGAGCCACATATATCATTATCAAACATTTCATAAATAACCCACATAGCATAAAATAAATGGGTTTCATTTCATAATCATAACGTTTTAAAAACTGCTTTAAAGACATGATCTTTACGTCAATTTAAACCCACGGAAAGGGAAAGCGGGTCTCATGTATGTAAATCCCAGAATTTAAAATAGAACATTTTTATATATATGTGAATACCCTTGTAGAAATAAGAGCTTTGAGTATTCACTTTATAACATAAAATAATTTTGCGAAAAGAGGGAGGCATTTTGAGACGAAAATTCTGCAGCATAACGGCTATGTTACAAGGTTTTAGAAAACATTGAAAAGAGATGGGACATGGGTCACCCACTCATAAATGATCCATAAACAGTAGGGTGATATAATAATAAGGATATATGGACATTGTAATGAAATTTTAAGGACATACCATTTGAAATGAAAAACATGGAAGGAAGACAAAAATTAGATTTCTCTTATGAAAGTTCGGCAGCCCAACGGCGTTACTTAAACTTCAACAAAAATGATTTGAAAAGATCAAATTGGGTCTCTCATCATGTGAAAATAAGAGTTCAGTATGATAAATATATAGACAATGCCCCAACATAATTAAAAATGATCTTGAAAGACTTGACATGAAGGTAGAACTTTGAAAAGAATGAGAAGGGTGAAAGAATCACCTAAAAAATTCGGCAGCCTAACGGCGCCACTTAAAACTTCAAAATACTGAACTGAAGAGATCAAATGGGGTCTCTCATCATATGAACATAAGAGTCCAGTATGATAGATATAGATATCATACCCCAACATAACAAAAAGGAACTTGAAAGAATTGACATGAAAGTAGAACTTCAAAACGAGAAGGGTGAAGAACCACTTAAAAATCCGGCAGCCTAACGGCGCCACATAAAACTTCAAAATACTGAATTTAAGAGATCAAATGGGGTCTCTCATCATATGAACATAAGAGTCCTGTATGATAGATATAGATATCATACCCCAACATAACAAAAAGGAACTTGAAAGAATTGTCATGAAAGTAGAACTTCAAAACGAGAAGGGTGAAGAACCACTTAAAAATTCGGCAGCCTAACGGTGCCACTTTAAAACTTCATAAAACGAAATAATGAGAGTAATAGGGGATCTCTCATTATATGAACATAAAAAGGTCAGTAAGAGGAGTATAAAAGAACATCCTCCAACATAAGAACATGTAGCATAAAAGGAATGACATAAAAGAGATTACTTGAAATTAAAGAGAGAGGCCGGATCCCTTACCTTAAAATGTAACTCTTAAACCTCAATGGTTGGGACCTTGAGGGCTTGGGGGCACCTTGGGAGGACTCCTTGGGAGGTAATGAGACCAGAAATTCGTTGGGAATGAGTGGGGAGTCGAATGGATGAGAGGAGGGCTTGGTATTTATAGGGAAAGTGAGGGGACAAGGCATTAATGGCCAAGGGACACCTCACATGTGCTTTTCTCAAACCCATGTGCTCTCCCTTGTCATTTATCATGGAGTTAGGCCACATGGGGCCCCCAAAACAATAATTCATCACCCTTGGCCGGCCAACCCTCAAAAGATCTCATGACATCATCATGACACCGTTATGATGTCATTAAATAGATTGAAACCCTAAAACTGTATTTTTACTATTCACTGAAAATTCAACTTTCTCATAAAAATCCCAAAATTTCACATTAACCAAATATCAACGCTCTGATTTCAAAAATGAAATCCATTTTATAAAAAAAAATTCTAAATATTTTTAATTTAATTTTTAAATAAAAACACTATTCATCGAAAATTCATTTTTTCAGAAAAAACCCCAAAAATTACCATAACATAATATCGATGCTCTGAGTTCAAAAATAAAGTCATTTTTATAAAAATAATTTTCTAATTATTTTTAATTAAATTTTTAATTTAAAAAAACACTATTCACCCGAAAAAAATAATACTTGAATAATAATTAATGAAACCGTTATTTAACTATTTTATTCAATCACATTACTTAATCAAGGTGCCTAGATTATTTTAAAACTTTATTTAAGTGAGATTACTAATCCATTTGGTCATATTACTAATCCTAATCATAAAATCACTATTCATAATTTACTATTCATCAAAAATCAAGTTGATCTTATTAGACTCTAAATTTAGTACTGAACATAATTGCAGAAGACCATTTTTTGAAAATTGTTACATATTTTTAATTATTTAGGGTTTACATAAACATATTAAAAATATCCTTTTTCTAAAATTCATCAAAAATATGCATACTATATTTATCCGGTCATTTCAAAATTCATAAACTTCATCATAAGAAGAAATCCCAAATTTTATTTAAAACAAGGATTACACAAGGTAGTTACGGCCTCGTTACATAACCCCTTATAATACCAGCATAAGACCTAAGAGTAAGGTGTGCTAGGGTGATAGAAGCTTGGGGCGGCTCAGTCAACATTGCCCGAGTAGTAATTTCTATCAGTTTGAACTTCTCACGAAGGCGATTCTGTTCCAGCTTCACATGATGAAGTTCGGCTTGGATTTGATCCAGAGAAAAGCCCAGTGGTGCTACCTCCTTCCCAAGCTCTGTTTGATGGGCTTCGATCGGTCCAAGACTACTAGGTGAGGCCATCGAATCTTCTTTCTATAATAATTAACCAAGATTACTTATATTTAGAGACAATAATCAAAACATTTTGTTCACAGCGGTCATATTGACCGATGGTTATATAATAGTCAAAACCCACTGATCTCATTTTAATTATAATCATGTTTATCAAATAAAACATTTTTGTTGAGTATAACAATAACACATAAAATTAGGAAACAAAATTTATTTAAAAATTTTGGGTCGTTACAATCTCCCCCCTTAAGAAATTGCGTCCTCGCAATTTTAAAATTGGGTTTTGAAATTTCATTGAAAGTCCCACATCGGAAAAGGAGTCAGTAAAACAATTACTTTAAAATAAAGGAAGGGAACTACAAAGGTCACCCGAGTTAACCCACACTAGGGTTCCATGTAGGAAAACATGGACATGGAGGAGAAAACAAAGGGTCAAGTTCTGAGGGAGAGTGATAGAGAACATGATTAGGAGAAAGTTAACCATGAGAAAATCCAAAACTTATGATGTCTGTAAACGGTCTTTGATTACCTAGTAGGAAATGTAAACCAACAACATTTTTGTTTTACATTTCTTTTCATAATTTTGAGAATTTCATTTACTACATAGAACAAAAACATAAGAAAATATACATACCTTCAAGTAGAGTTTCATCCTTTAACAAGTCCCTACCAACACTAATCTTTTCTCCAAATGATGAGAATTCAAAAACACTTGGTCTCATAAAAGCACAAGAATCATCTTCTATAGAATCACATAATATAAAAAAGATTTACTATCGATTTCTTCTATCTTTAAACATTATCCCAAAAATAGAAAGGATAAGGTAAAACAACTCTTCAAAAAGAAAGAATCCCATAGGAATGGAAACTAATTTTAAATCATCAAAGTTCCATGGTACTACCTAAAGTTCATCATAGACCATTCCATAAATAACGGTCCTTAAAATTTCTGAAAACAACCCAAACTAAGATTGAAACCCAAATACAATAAGGATTTGATAACATAGTATTCCAAAACAACTTCATTGTTCATCTCCAGACAACATCAACCACTCCTAACATCTTATAAAAAAAAGTAGCTAACCTAAACATATTTTACCCAAGATAGGTTAGTCATTCCCATAAGTAACCTAAATTACTATAAGTTCACCTTAAATTCATCGATTCTTCAAAATATTAGTCAACCTTACTCCTCAATGAAAATACTGTAGTAATCTATTTACCTCGATCAAATATGGTTCCCAAAATAATGAACGTCTTCCAAAATAATAATCATATTTTAATCCCCTAATCATCCCTGTCATATTAATACGAAAATCGTCGCATTTCCTATCACATTGGTTGTCAGAACATGTTCTTCCATTTCCCACCATTAACTAAGAAGAGAAAGCATAATTAGGGGCTTAAGTACTTAGCTAATAATCCTGAAAATGAACTGAGAGCATATAAGGATAACTTGTATATGAAAGGTATACCCTAACTTGTGATCTCCTAGGTTCCCATCTAGGTTATGAATGATCATATATTCTTATGTGAACCTTTATTTTATTTTATCTTTGTTCCTTTAACAATGGTTCATACCAAGCTTATGAATTTACCAAAGCATATCCCCCGGGAGTGTCGTAACCAAGAGTGCAGCAAGGCCCGTTGTCGTGTACCAGTTCCCGTTCGAGTCTAGCTCAAAGCGGTGTTTTCGGGTTTTACCCCTATGTACATCTGTGCCAGAGCCACCTCTACCTGCTCGTATCCAGACAGGGATGTATTTGCTTGGCAACCCCTTACTCAATACTCACCAAAATACCAGGAAGATTTCCTATATTAAACTTTTCTATAGGGTTCCTCCTAGAGTTTTCATATCCTAATTTCCACAAATAACTAAACCATCCTTTGATACCAACTATAGCATCCTGCCTTTTTATAACATAACTTTTCATTCCATTACACGGAACTGAGGATCTTTAAGGTTTAGTGTCTTGGAAACAAGGAACATAAAACATGAAACAAAAATAAAACATTATTTTTAAACACTTGAAAGGATTCTCCTCATGTTCACCCTAGGCTCATTACTGCATCTCATAACCTGGGGACATACATCAAAAGGAAGGGTGAGCAGAAGGCCCAGCAAGGGAAACAAGTGAAACGTTTTACATATGAACTTGAGATACATCAATAAAGTCATGAAAAGAACTTTAAGGCATGAAAATGAAATCATGAGGCATATCATAATAAAAATAAAACTTTTTCATAACTTGAAGATGTGGCTACATCATTTAACATAGACAATCATGAACATATCACCAAGGTCCATCCCCAAGGTGTCATTTTAAAATTACCAAGGTTATTCACCAAGGTATCGTGAAAATTGTAATCTCTAGTGGTTACATCATTACCCAATGCATTGGAGCGCTATCAGGGCGCACCCTTAAATTTGACTTTATTATCATGTGAGCCACATATATCATCATAAAACATTTCATAAATAACCCACATAGCATAAAATAAATGGGTTTCATTTCATAATCATAACGTTTTAAAAACTGCTTTAAAGACATGATCTTTACGTCACTTTAAACCCACGGAAAGGGAAAGCGGGTCTCATGTATGTAAATCCCAGAATTTAAAATAGAACATTTTGATATATATGTGAATACCCTTGTAGAAATAAGAGCTTTGAGTATTCACTTTATAACATAAAATAATTTTGCGAAAAGAGGGAGGCATTTTGAGACGAAAATTCTGCAGCATAACGGCTATGTTACAAGGTTTTAGAAAACATTGAAAAGAGATGGGACATGGGTCACCCACTCATAAATGATCCATAAACAGTAGGGTGATAGAATAATAAGGATATATGGACATTGTAATGAAATTTTAAGGAAATACCATTTGAAATGAAAGACATGGAAGGAAGACAAAAATTAGATTTCTCTTATGAAAGTTCGGCAGCCCAACGGCGTTACTTAAACTTCAACAAAAATGATTTGAAAAGATCAAATTGGGTCTCTCATCATGTGAAAATAAGAGTTCAGTATGATAAATATATAGACAATGCCCCAACATAATTAAAAATGATCTTGAAAGACTTGACATGAAGGTAGAACTTTGAAAAGAATGAGAAGGGTGAAAGAATCACCTAAAAAATTCGGCAGCCTAACGACGCCACTTAAAACTTCAAAATACTGAACTGAAGAGATCAAATGGGGTCTCTCATCATATGAACATAAGAGTCCTGTATGATAGATATAGAGATCATACCCCAACATAACAAAAAGGAACTTGAAAGAATTGACATGAAAGTAGAACTTCAAAACGAGAAGGGTGAAGAACCACTTAAAAATCCGGCAGCCTAACGGCGCCACATAAAACTTCAAAATACTGAATTTAAGAGATCAAATGGGGTCTCTCATCATATGAACATAAGAGTCATGTATGATAGATATAGAGATCATACCCCAACATAACAAAAAGGAACTTGAAAGAATTGTCATGAAAGTAGAACTTCAAAACGAGAAGGGTGAAGAACCACTTAAAAATTCGGCAGCCTAACGGTGCCACTTTAAAACTTCATAAAACGAAATAATGAGAGTAAGAGGGGATCTCTCATTATATTAACATAAAAAGGTCAGTAAGAGGAGTATAAAATAACATCCTCCAACATAAGAACATGTAGCATAAAAGGAATGACATAAAAGAGATTACATGAAATTAAAGAGAGAGGCCGGATCCCTTACCTTAAAATGTAACTCTTAAACCTCAAAGGTTGGGACCTTGAGGGCTTGGGGGCACCTTGGGAGGACTCATTGGGAGGTAATGAGACCAGAAATTCGTTGGGAATGAGTGGGGAGTCGAATGGATGAGAGGAGGGCTTGGTATTTATAGGGAAAGTGAGGGGACAAGGCATTAATGGCCAAGGGACACCTCACATGTGCTTTTCTCAAACCCATGTGCTCTCCCTTGTCATTTATCATGGAGTTAGGCCACATGGGGCCCCCAAAACAATAATTCATCACCCTTGGCCGGCCAACCCTCAAAAGATCTCATGACATCATCATGACACCGTTATGATGTCATTAAACATACTGAAACCCAAAAACTGTATTTTTACTATTCACTTAAAATTCAACTTTCTCATAAAAATCCCAAAATTTCACATTAACCAAATATCAACGCTCTGATTTCAAAAATGAAATCCATTTTATAAAAAAAAATTCTAAATATTTTTAATTTAATTTTTAAATAAAAACACTATTCATCGAAAGTTCATTTTTTCAGAAAAAACCCCAAAAATTACCATAACATAATATCGATGCTCTGAGTTCAAAAAAAAGTCATTTTTATAAAAATAATTTTCTAATTATTTTTAATTAAATTTTTAATTAAAAAAAACACTATTCACCCGAAAAAAATAATACTTGAATAATAATTAATGAAACTGTTATTTAACTATTTTATTCAATCACATTACTTAATCAAGGTGCCTAGATTATTTTAAAACTTTATTTAAGTGAGATTACTAATCCATTTGGTCATATTACTAATCCTAATCATAAAATCACTATTCATAATTTACTATTCATCAAAAATCAAGTTGATCTTATTAGACTCTAAATTTAGTACTGAACATAATTGCAGAAGACCATTTTTTGAAAATTATTACATATTTTTAATTATTTAGGGTTTACATAAACATATTAAAAATATCCTTTTTCTAAAATTCATCAAAAATATGCATACTATATTTATCCGGTCATTTCAAAATTCATAAACTTCATCATAAGAAGAAATCCCAAATTTTATTTAAAACAAGGATTACACAAGGTAGTTACGGTCTCGTTACATAACCCCTTATAATACCAGCATAAGACCTAAGAGTAAGGTGTGCTAGGGTGATAGAAGCTTGGGGCGGCTCAGTCAACATTGCCCGAGTAGTAATTTCTATCAGTTTGAACTTCTCACGAAGGCGATTCTGTTCCAGCTTCACATGATGAAGTTCGGCTTGGATTTGATCCAGAGAAAAGCCCAGTGGTGCTACCTCCTTCCCAAGCTCTGTTAGATGGGCTTCGATCGGTCCAAGACTACTAGGTGAGGCCATCGAATCTTCTTTCTATAATAATTAACCAAGATTACTTATATTTAGAGACAATAATCAAAACATTTTGTTCACAGCGGTCATATTGACCGATGGTTATATAATAGTCAAAACCCACTGATCTCATTTTAATTATAATCATGTTTATCAAATAAAACATTTTTGTTGAGTATAACAATAACACATAAAATTAGGAAACAAAATTTATTTAAAAATTTTGGGTCGTTACAATCTTCCCCCTTAAGAAATTGCGTCCTCGCAATTTTAAAATTGGGTTTTGAAATTTCATTGAAAGTCCCACATCGGAAAAGGAGTCAGTAAAACTATTACTTTAAAATAAAGGAAGGGAACTACAAAGGTCACCCGAGTTAACCCACACTAGGGTTCCATGTAGGAAAACATGGACATGGAGGAGAAAACAAAGGGTCAAGTTCTGAGGGAGAGTGATAGAGAACATGATTAGGAGAAAGTTAACCATGAGAAAATCCAAAACTTATGATGTGTGTAAACGGTCTTTGATTACCTAGTAGGAAATGTAAACCAACAACATTTTTGTTTTACATTTCTTTTCATAATTTTGAGAATTTCATTTACTACATAGAACAAAAACATAAGAAAATATACCTACCTTCAAGTAGAGTTTCATCCTTTAACAAGTCCCTACCAACACTAATCTTTTCTCCAAATGATGAGAATTCAAAAACACTTGGTCTCATAAAAGCACAAGAATCATCTTCTATAGAATCACATAATATAAAAAAGATTTACTATCGATTTCTTCTATCTTTAAACATTATCCCAAAAATAGAAAGGTTAAGGTAAAACAACTCTTCAAAAAGAAAGAATCCCATAGGAATGGAAACTAATTTTAAATCATCAAAGTTCCATGGTACTGCCTAAAGTTCATCATATACCATTCCATAAATAATGGTCCTTAAAATTTCTGAAAACAACCCAAACTAAGATTGAAACCCAAATACAATAAGGATTTGATAACATAGTATTCCAAAACAACTTCATTGTTCATCTCCAAACAACATCAACCACTCCTAACATCTTATAAAAAAAAGTAGCTAACCTAAACATATTTTACCCAAGATAGGTTAGTCATTCCCATAAGTAACCTAAATTACTATAAGTTCACCTTAAATTCATCGATTCTTCAAAATATTAGTCAACCTTACTCCTCAATGAAAATACTGTAGTAATCTATTTACCTCGATCAAATATGGTTCCCAAAATAATGAACGTCTTCCAAAATAATAATCATATTTTAATCCCCTAATCATCCCTGTCATATTAATACGAAAATCGTCGCATTTCCTATCACATTGGTTGTCAGAACATGTTCTTCCATTTCCCAGCATTAACTAAGAAGAGAAAGCATAATTAGGGGCTTAAGTACTTAGCTAATAATCCTGAAAATGAACTGAGAGCATATAAGGATAACTTGTATATGAAAGGTATACCCTAACTTGTGATCTCCTAGGTTCCCATCTAGGTTATGAATGATCATATATTCTTATGTGAACCTTTGTTTTATTTTATCTTTGTTCCTTTAACAATGGTTCATACCAAGCTTATGAATTTACCAAAGCATATCCCCCGGGAGTGTCGTAACCAAGAGTGCAGCAAGGCCCGTTGTCGTGTACCAGTTCCCGTTCGAGTCTAGCTCAAAGCGGTGTTTTCGGGTTTTACCCCTATGTACATCTGTGCCAGAGCCACCTCTACCTGCTCGTATCCAGACAAGGATGTATTTGCTTGGCAACCCCTTACTCAATACTCACCAAAATACCAGGAAGATTTCCTATATTAAACTTTTCTATAGGGTTCCTCCTAGAGTTTTCATATCCTAATTTCCACAAATAACTAAACCATCCTTTGATACCAACTATAGCATCCTGCCTTTTTATAACATAACTTTTCATTCCATTACACGGAACTGAGGATCTTTAAGGTTTAGTGTCTTGGAAACAAGGAACATAAAACATGAAACAAAAATAAAACATTCTTTTTAAACACTTGAAAGGATTCTCCTCATGTTCACCCTAGGCTCATTACTGCATCTCATAACCTGGGGACATACATCAAAAGGAAGGGTGAGCAGAAGGCCCAGCAAGGGAAACAAGTGAAACGTTTTACATATGAACTTGAGATACATCAATAAAGTCATGAAAAGAACTTTAAGGCATGAAAATGAAATCATGAGGCATATCATAATAAAAATAAAACTTTTTCATAACTTGAAGATGTGGCTACATCATTTAACATAGACAATCATGAACATATCACCAAGGTCCATCCCCAAGGTGTCATTTTAAAATTACCAAGGTTATTCACCAAGGTATCGTGAAAATTGTAATCTCTAGTGGTTACATCATTACCCAATGCATTGGAGCGCTATCAGGGTGCACCCTTAAATTTGACTTTATTATCATGTGAGCCACATATATCATCATAAAACATTTCCTAAATAACCCACATAGCATAAAATAAATGGGTTTCATTTCATAATCATAACGTTTTAAAAACTGCTTTAAAGACATGATCTTTACGTCACTTTAAACCCACGGAAAGGGAAAGCGGGTCTCATGTATGTAAATCCCAGAATTTAAAATAGAACATTTTGATATATATGTGAATACCCTTGTATAAATAAGATCTTTGAGTATTCACTTTAAAACATAAAATAATTTTGAGAAAAGAGGAAGGCATTTTGAGACGAAAATTCTGCAGCATAACGGCTATGTTACAAGGTTTTAGAAAACATTGAAAAGAGAGGGGACATGGGTCACCCAGTCATAAATGATCCATAAACAGTAGGGTGATAGAATAAGAAGGATATATGGACATGGTAATGAAATTTTAAGGACATACCATTTGAAATGAAAAACATGGAAGGAAGACAAAAATTAGATTTCTCTTATGAAAGTTCGGCAGCCCAACGACGTTACTTAAACTTCAACAAAAATGATTTGAAAAGATCAAATAGGGTCTCTCATCATGTGAACATAATAGTTCAGTATGATAAATATATAGACAATTCCCCAACATAATTAAAAAGGAGCTTGAAAGACTTGACATGAAGGTAGAACTTTGAAAAGAATGAGAAGGGTGAAAGAATCACCTAAAAAATTCGGCAGCCTAACGGCGCCACTTAAAACTTCAAAATACTGAACTGAAGAGATCAAATGGGGTCTCTCATCATATGAACATAAGATTACAGTATGATAGATATAGAGATCATACCCCAACATAACAAAAAGGAACTTGAAAGAATTGACATGAAAGTAGAACTTCAAAACGATAAGGGTGAAGAACCACTTAAAAATCCGGCAGCCTAACGGCGCCACTTAAAAATTCAAAATACTGAATTGAAGAGATCAAATAGGGCCTCTCATCATATGAACATAAGAGTCCAGTATGATAGATATAGAGATCATACCCCAACATAACAAAAAGTAACTTGAAAGAATTGAAATGAAAGTAGAACTTCAAAACGAGAAGGGTGAAGAACCACTTAAAAATTCGGCAGCCTAACGGCGCCACTTTAAAACTTCATAAAACGAAATAATGAGAGTAAGAGGGGATCTCTCATTATATGAACAAAATAAGGTCAGTAAGAGCAGTATAAAAGAACATCCTCCAACATAAGAACATGTATCATAAAAGGAATGACATAAAAGAGATTACTTGAAATGAAAGAGAGAGGTCGGATCCCTTACCTTAAAATGTAACTCTTAAACATCAAAGGTTTTGACCTTGAGGGCTTGAGGGCACCTTGGGAGGACTCCTTGGGAGGTAATGAGACCAGAAATTCGTTGGGAATGAGTGGGGAGTCGAATGGATGAGAGGAGGGCTTGGTATTTATAGGGAAAGTGAGGGGACAAGGCATTAATGGCCAAGGGACACCTCACATGTGCTTTTCTCAAACCCATGTGCTCTCCCTTGTCATTTATCAAGGAGTTAGGCCACATGGGGCCCCCAAAACAATAATTCATCACCCTTGGCCGGCCAACCCTCAAAAGATCTCATGACATCATCATGACACCGTTATGATGTCATTAAACATACTGAAACCCTAAAACTGTATTTTTACTATTCACTGAAAATTCAACTTTCTCATAAAAATCCCAAAATTTCACATTAACCAAATATCAACGCTCTGATTTCAAAAATGAAATCCATTTTATAAAAATAATTTTCTAAATATTTTTAATTTAATTTTTAAATAAAAACACTATTCATCGAAAATTCATTTTTTCAGAAAAAACCCCAAAAATTACCATAACATAATATCGATGCTCTGAGTTCAAAAATAAAGTAATTTTTATAAAAATAAATTTCTTATTATTTTTAATTAAATTTTTAATTAAAAAAAACACTATTCACCCGAAAAAAACTAATACTTGAATAATTATTAATGAAACCGTTATTTAACTATTTTATTGAATCACATTACTTAATCAAGGTGCCTAGATTATTTTAAAACTTTATTAAAGTGAGATTACTAATCCATTTGGTCATATTACTAATCCTAATCATAAAATCACTATTCATAATTTACTATTCATCAAAAATCAAGTTGATCTTATTAGACTCTAAATTTAGTACTGAACATAATTGCAGAAGACCATTTTTTGAAAATTATTACACATTTTTAATTATTTAGGGTTTACATAAACATATTAAAAATATCCTTTTTCTAAAATTCATCAAAAATATGCATACTATATTTATCTGGTCATTTCAAAATTCATAAACTTCATCATAAGAAGAAATCCCAATTTTTATTTAAAACAAGGATTACACAAGGTAGTTACGGTCTCGTTACATAACCCCTTATAATACCAGCATAGGACCTAAGAGTAAGGTGTGCTAGGGTGATAGAAGCTTGGGGCGGCTCAGTCAACATTGCCCGAGTAGTAATTTCTATCAGTTTGAACTTCTCACGAAGGCGATTCTGTTCCAGCTTCACATGATGAAGTTCGGCTTGGATTTGATCCAGAGCAATGCCCAGTGGTGCTACCTCCGTCCCAAGCTCTGTTAGATGGGCTTCGATTGGTCCAAGACTACTAGGTGAGGCAATCGAATCTTCTTTCTATAATAATTAACCAAGATTACTTATATTTAGAGACAATAATCAAAACATTTTGTTCACAGCGGTCATATTGACCGATGGTTATATAATAGTCAAAACCCACTGATCTCATTTTAATTATAATCATGTTTATCAAATAAAACATTTTTGTTGAGTATAACAATAACACATAAAATTAGGAAACAAAATTTATTTAAAAATTTTGGGTCGTTACAATTTTAATTCAAACTTAGAATGTGTTGTGTGGTGTTGTACCCATTCTCTATCAAATCAGGTCATGTTTTCTACTCCTCACTACACATATCCATTTATAATGATCCACTAAATTTTCCAAGCATCATGACCAATTTTTTTTTACTAGTTGTCTCTATTTTTTAAAATCTTGTGTGCATTAATCTGTTAGGATATTAGTATTTTTGGTTTGAATTTTTTTTTGGGGAAGTGGAGTAGTGGATGCATAATTTTTTTTTTCTGGTCATCTTTTCGTGGCAGTTTCAACCGCTGCGAAAAGTATACAGGTAAGATAGTAGCAGAAGTTTTAACAACCACTAAACGTAAGTTTTTTATTATGTTTAGCGGCAGTTTTAACTGCTACTATTATCTTACATATAGCGGTGCTTAAAACCGCCGCTAGAGAGTCGCATCACCCGTGTGCATTCCACAGAGGTTCTTTTGACATTAGGGGCAGTTTTATGGAAACTGGATTTTATTTTATTAGCGGCAGTTATAAACGACGCTAATAAAATAAAATCCAGGGTTTTTAAAAACCACCGCTAATGTCAAAGAACTGCCGCGAAATGAGGCAGCGACGACGCTTCCCTTATACCGCCGCTAAATGGAAATAACCACCGCTAATTGATTTTCATTGCCCAATTTAGCTGTGTTTTTTGTAAACCGCAGCAAACCATGTAGCGGTGGTTTAAACTGCCTCTATACACAAAATTAACCGCCGATAAATGGCATTTTTCTTCTAGTGATTATTTCAATTATTTGACCAAACCCATTTATAATTATCATTTAATTAGAAACATAATTTGACAACTCAAAAAAATCATATTTATGATATCAATAAAATATCAATCAATGAAACAATAATTAATCAATATTAATTAAATATATAGCTATGTTAATGTCCAAATTAAATACCATAAAATATACCTTCAAACTATGATATTATCTCACTTAAATATTCAAGTCAAAAAAAAAGTAACATTATGTAAATAATTTATAAAAAATTAACTAAATACATATATGAAGAAATTCAATTAATAAACTATAATAACAATCCTCATTTAAAAAATAATCACAAAACACAATTGTTAAAATTTTCTAAAGATAAATAATTCTTATAATTTTAATGGGACTCGATTCTAATTTAAAATAAATTACATTATATTTATCTCGTATGTTTCCCCTAAAATGATATATATTAAATCCATTATGAGTTTACATATGTTGGTAAGGAAATAGAAAAACATATCAGAGATAAATAATTTTCTATACAACCTCAAAATTGATAAATGGATATATTTTTGGCTTGAAATCACACCAAGTCCTTAATTTCGTACACAATGAGACATTGAGAAAATTAAAATTTTACCCACATAGAACTCAAAATGTAATCATATATAATATTAATTTTTATTTGATCCAATTTTTTATATTCATAAATCATTCATAACATATTTATCCAATCCTAATTTATATGATGATAATTTGAATCTAATAAGATACATTTCAATCATCTCTAACAAAGAATTTTGTAGACATTAATGAAATAAAAAACAATAATTAAAATATTTTATGTGAACAGAGGATAGAATTTTTTTTAATTTCTGAAAATTAAATATAATAAAAATGGTCTTCCCATTATTTTACAAAATCATGAAATTAAGACTGAAGCATATTATCTATAATATAAACAGTATTAGTCTTTATCACATCATTTTGAAGATGGAAATTCATACTCCACCTTAACTTATAATCCAATAGATTCTAAAATAACATTTAATTATTAATATTAAATAAATAATTATAAGAAAATTTATTGATAAATTTTCTCACTAAATCCAAAAAATCATGTTGATAAAAAATGGAAAGATCCTAAAATTAAATTTTCTGCATACGAAATATTATTTTAGACAAAATATTTGATTTTAATTGCCAAAACCCAAAGATAAGAATGCATTTGATGGGATGTAGTAATAAAATTCGTGTAGTATATTGACATTAATTCCCACATTCCTGTATATATATGTAAGGCTCATAATAACCCCCTAATCATTGATAATTAATCAACACATTCTAAAAAACAATGATTTAGTAAATATATTCATCATTATCATTAATTAATCTCAAATCTAAAAATATTTCCATTATATTATTATATATTACTTTAATTACAGATATAAAATCCAATTGAAATTATCAAATCTACCCATCTCTACATTATATAAATGAATAGTATCATCCATTGTTTTTTGTATAATATTGTTAAATTTGATGAAAAACTGAACACATTGGTGGTCTTCCCAACATAAAACATGTCAAATATCCCCTTACACTCAGTGTATGATTACTATAACTATGTTAGTTGATATAATAATTAGTAATTACCATTTATTTTGGAAATAATTAATTTTATATTTAATTAATTTTTCTTTGGTGGAAAATTTTACAACAAACCCATTCTTTGACACTACTCAATAACATATTTATTTTACTTGATGGTCCTACATTATTTATTCTAAAATATGTTTTTCCAAAAATTAAGTAAATTTTAAATAAATTTATGTCAATATGTATTATCAAATATGGACACCAAATAATTCAACTATACATCCCATGATTTTATTTATGACAAAACTACAATCAGATTAGGAGTTCAAATATTACATGTTATAATTTTGATAAAAGAAATTTTTAGTATAAAAATTGATTAACTAGAATCCATTGGATCGAGAACATTTGTTAAAGCGTTTAACATTGTTTAAAAATTAAAATGAAGTGAAGGAAAGTCATCTATTTTTAATTTCATATTAATAATTAGTTGGTCTATGGTTTATGAACGTGGAAAATCATGATAATGGTTATTTCAATGAATATATGTTTTATAATATTATTTAAGTCCAATTTAAAAAAATTAATACCTATATATTTTTCATGAAGAAAAACATTTCTAAAGGCTCAAAATTATGATGGAAATATACATACATAATACATAATATGTATATTATAGGTTTTAATGAAGAATATGTCAAACCATTGACCAAATTCTATGATATATAAGTACCATACATGTTAGAGAAGGTTAAACCTGATTAGATAAACATATGGGGAGGAAACCATTTTTATAAAAGATGTGGGATTATAAACTCCCATTAGCGAGCATGCACGGGGTGAGCATTGAGATTCTTAAGGTATTGTGCAGGCATGGCACGGCTTAGTGATATGACTTGGGTTGTAATTGTATCTGGGTGAGAATCTCTATGTTGGATGATGTTGAATAAGGACTGATAAGAATTAATAAGAAAAAAATCATATTAAACGTATGGTGTTGGATGGTTCTATGCAGTTACTATTATCATATTAAAAAAGAAAGTAAAATAACATGGGTTATCTGAAGAATTCAATATCATCTATAGAAATTTGTTGAATTTTTCCTATAATATCCCAGAAATGATTTTTGATCTACTTATATCTATAATTTTCAAATCATACGTGGTAAACATACTAATATTGATAATTTTGAGATTACAATATATTAATATTTTTAACGCAATATGAATCAAAATGAATGCTTGTTTTTTTCAACTGTTTGTTCAAGGAATATATAATTTCCAAATGGGGATGATGACCTGAAAATTATTTTATGTATATTGGGATTAAAATATAATCCTTGTTAACCTCTTTCATAGATGTGATTTATTTATCTAAAATTAATATGAAACATCGAGTGAGGCTGATTAATGTGAAGATAAAATAGAACCCAACATCTTGTTGAAAAATAAAGGAAACAAACATAAGAAGAATACATAAGTGATGAAATCTTCATAAATCCAGTATAATAATTTGAATCAAAAAATTAATCAATTATATTCACAAGGACACCTATTGAGGCATAAAACCAAGACATATGAAGTAAATACTACCTATAAAATGACATCACATGAGTTGAGATGGAGTTTCCAACACATTGAAGTGTTCTAAATTTCCCTAAAACATAAAATATTCTTCATACTACATGTATTATGTTACATGTATTATAGTTATCATTCAATTATATTTTTCAAAGACAAAAAATTATTCCAATTATGTTTTCAATGGTAGGAACCAAGATAAGCAGCTCACATGACAGAAGAGTATCTATTAGCTTATAATACTGACATAATATTAAATCCCTCCCATGATTTCTTTCACATGAACAAGAATGATAAAACCATGATTAAATTTAAATTTTACAAAGAAAAATATATATCCCATGTATATCAATCATTTTATGGAATATAATCTCATTGGTTTATTTCAAATGAACTGATTCACATTATTTGAGTGAAGATGATAGTATAAATCAAATTTACAATTCTATAATGAGATGTCAATGATGATATCTCTTGTTTTATTACATGATAGACAATAAAATGAATTTTAAATTCGTATATTTAAGCCATCAACATCACATGTCCTCATTTAAAAAATTTATTAGTCCTTAAAAAATCCATAAAGAACAATGAGGGTTATTGATATTTTATGGTATTCAATAGAATTGAATCATCATATGAAATAATATGAATTATATCCTAAATATTTTTTGAGATTACAAGATTTATTAGTTTATTAAATATATCCTAATTTCATTAATAATAGTTGAGTTGATTGATAATCTTTCTCTTGGAACATAATCATATTATTAGTTTCAAACTAATCCATAATAATATATAGGGAGAGGAATTCAATAGATTATTAGGCATCATTAAATGGGATAATGTATATTATTATATTTTAGTAGTCTAGAAACATCTAGGAAACCCAGTTAACTGTTAAAATGAGAATAATATATTGAATTATTATAGTTTGTGAGGGACTCATGTCATGAAATGTGATCTTAAATCATGGTGGTACCAGCTAAAGCTATTTTAAAATGGGACAACCTTCCCACTTTATCTTTATTCCTGGTTATTGCGAGGTAATCATTTTCAATGTCATATTTGTCCAATTTTTTCTTGAAAATGAGTGGAATTAACTGTGCAAGTGTGATAACAACCACAATACACCATGGAGCAGTCACCCAAAATGTTGGAGAACACGACATATAATGCTGGTGTCTATTATGATTTACCATTTAATTTTCATACATGTAATCCAAATGAGAAGAGGATAAGAGAATCATTTACAAAATATATGATATAAGTAATTAAGGGAAAAAAATTTAAACTAATAAAAATTAATCCACACTAATTCAACCCCACTCCCCCACTATTAATGAGACTATATAATCATGATCCCAAGAATATGTAATTTTGTAGGTCACACCACTTATTATATTATCTTATTTTGAGATCGTTGAATATTTTTTTCTCATATTAATTAACTATATAATTCAATCATAAAGGATTTTTGACTATTATATATATAAACTATTCATCATTAAATAAATGGAAAAATATGAAGAATGTTTAATTAATGGTGATAAAAAAATTTCCCTATTATTTTAAGAAGAAATTGATTCATGTGCTCATGGACAATATTTTAGTTAAAGCTTGTATGGAGAATACTGTATTGTTCAATTTACTATAATGGACATGGATAAAATTATTACCCTAGAGGGATAATGAGATTCCTTGGTTCTTGTGGTTTTTGTTAATTATAGTTTAAAATTTCCATGAGATGATCCATGCTCTAGTGTAAGTTATAATATAGTAGTTAATTATTCAATTGATGTGTTACAAAATTTTATTCATATTTTTTCCAATGATATTTTTTTATTGTTTATTAGATTTTTTAATTCATACATTTTGAGATCACTATACTTGAGGATATTTATAAATAAATGGAGTGGACTATGAATAACCTTTTCAATATGTGAAAAAATATCTCCCCGTATGAGCTACTCATTAATATAGAAGATGATGAGAAAAATGGAATGGAATCCAAGCACGATGAAGAATGTTATAACATAACTATAAATAAGGATGATATGGATTATGAATTTTTAATATGATCCGTACATTATATGAAAATTTAAATAAATAATTTTTGTCACGAATTCAAAATTTTATATCTATTAAAATATGAAAAAAGAGCTATAATCTTTGTTATATTAAAAAGTTTCATTTCATGAAGTGTATTTTTATAATATTTGGAAGGATTGAAACGATAGAATGAAATTTACTAAATAACAATAGAATTACATAAATATGAGATGATTTGTATTTGATATTCAATTGGTTAATCCTCAAAAGACTCATTTTGAGACATCACAAAAAATGATGAGTGGATTTTTATCCATACAATTTTATTTGGAGGATTATAATGAAAAAATACTATAATCATATGTACATATTATCATTAACTCACCTAATACTTTCTCTCATGAACCTATGGAGAATGGTTTAAAAACCGAATACCAATATAATGATTTTTATAAATCTATTTATAATAATTTTTTATTTTTAAATATCATTAATTCCATATATTGATGATGATAAATGAATAAGAGGACACCAAAATATAAATTTTTTATAGAATAATAGGTGTAGATGTTTACACCACATGAATATCATAACATGTCGTAAAAAATTAAATGAAAATGTATCTTTATTTTTTAAAAAAATTCAGATGTCATGTAGATGATAAAATATTTTCTTGGATTTTGAGAATTGTTTTACTTTATTAGAATGGGGAATTCTGAATCATATTTTTATTAAAATACATATTATTATAAAAAAATATAATAGAATTCATATGGGAAACAATATAGTGAATATTACTCAATCAAAAAACTATAAGAATATTCCCACCTGAAACGGATTTTATGCACTTAAATATCATTGTAATATTGTTATAAGTGATGGTCACCTAAATGATGGACATATACCACAACATTTATCAATGTAAAATAATATGATAACACTATAGAGTATTACAAAATCAATCATTGTAAAAAATCATTAGAATATTGAAATAAATATTATTACTTTGATGTTTTTGAAGATTTTATCCTATTACATGATGCATGAGATAGAGAGGAATCAAATTAGGTACTATAATATTACAAAGTGTAGTGAAAAATCATATAAAAATGATGTGAATAACATAACTTTATGGAATCCATGAGGAATATCTGAACATTATACTAGTTTTATTAATGATTTGATAATAATTTGTATTAAATATTTACTTAATATGATTAGGAATAAAAAAAAGAAAAAAATGATATTATAAAGTCAAAATAGAAGATTCATCTTTATGAAAAAAATTTACATTATGCGTTTTTAATATTTTATGACCATAAAATCATAGAAGTGATTTTAGGAAGTTGAAGTCATTTTAGATACATCATAGACAATTTTTTTCTTTCAATCTCCCGATAAAAATGCTATAAGGAAAATATCATATAAAGAATGAACAATGATGGGTATCATGGTAATAAAGGTTCCCCAACATAATTTCATAAAAGAAAATGATGATTCTAAGGTACCAAATATTTATATGAAATATAGCATTATTAGAATTAATGTTTTTACCTAACCTTGTGTATAAATGAATGAAGTTTCATGGTTGAGAAATATTTAGTAGCATTGTTTCTCACACAAAAAATCAACGAGGTTCTATAATATTAAATAAATTTAATGTAACATATTTATATTATATCCATTTATGTACATAAAATAGATGATTATTCCATATTAGAGAACTAATGAATAATAGGTTGGAATAAATATTCAGGAATTGAAATTGATCCATCTGTGAATGATTTTTGTTCATTTGTGTCATGAACTAGCCTGGGTACCCTGGTAACCCGATAATAGAGCCATTCCTGATATAGCCTGAAGGGTGTTCCCTAACCCCATGGGTCGATGACTAGAACCTGGAATCATACTACATACAAGTTGGAACGATTTGTCCCTAAGAATGCGAAAGCAAATGAAACAAGATAGTATGTAATACAAAAGAAACTCCATCGGGAATAATGTACCACAAAACAAAGAGGCATAAAAATCCCAAAAAACTACAACCCAAGTACCACAGATGGTAAAACAGATGACAAATATATATTATCCCAAGAAAAGATTTTCAATTTTCAAATAAACATGGTTGGAAATGAAAAATGATATTTTAACAAACATGTTATACATTTTCAAATGATGGAAAAATTACATTAAGAAAAGGCTTTATAATGATGGAATATTTCTAAAAGAATGGATTAAATAAAACATTTATATAAAACAATTTATATAAAATCAACATGAAAGTAATTATTTCAAAAAAATTGGCATAAATTTATATCTCAAATATAAATAAACAAGAGAACAACATGGTCATCTTCAAAAATATACAATAGTATTAACCAGCTATAGGATTCCGCACTCTCTATGTGAACCAAGAAAAATGTGTATACACACGTCCCTATGACACTGGCCAAAGGAGACTCCTCACCAACCCCTCTAGGATGTGACTCGTTGCATGTATGTTTTGGAGCGTTATCGTAGCGTAGAGTGTTTCCAAATAACTCACTAACTACCTAAGGATTCCATGCGCTCTTACATGATGGGTGAACTATTTTAAGAATTTTTAAAATACGATCAATCCCATTCTTCTATTTCGAAAGTTCCAATTTCATTCCATTTAAAACCATAAAAGGTTTTATTCAAAACATGCCTTTCCACAAGATAAAACCAATGGGTTTGTATCAAATCGTCTTAAGAAATTTTCATATGATTGAAATCCCTTGAAAACCAATTCCATCATTACACAATTCATTTCACAATTAAATTCACCAATTTAATTCAAATAATTTCCATAAAATCTACAATTTAGATTAATTAATTTAAATCGACCAATATCCATAATCACACCCAATTCAATGGAATTGGTTTTTTACAAATTTCCATGCCAAAACCATTCCAAATATCTCGAAACACTGGAACCAAGTTTTTATCAACATAGTTGAAATAAAACATGATCAATTGGATTTAAATCATAAATTGAAATAAGCCATTCAAATAAAATTTTATTCAATTTGGAATGTCCGGATGAAACCACCTACCTCGATGGTTTTGACCAAAACCACAACAATTGAGAACACTCAACAGAACAAGATTTCTTCTTCAAGAACCCGACATAGATCACTCCTCCTACTAAGACAAAGACCAAAACTCAACATACATGGTACCACGCATATAGATATACCCATAACTGGCATTGATCTATTAAACCGAGAGAAGAGGGGAAGTAGATCTAAGTAGATCTATGAAACTGATCAAGAACGATGAAGAACAATCACATACCTCAAAAATCCGACTTCAATTACTCAAGAGGAACATTTGGATCGCCTCTGGAATGATAGGAGAACCTTCTATTACCTTAGGAGAAGTAAAATCTCTAGTTAGGGCCTCTTAGGAGGAAAAAAGGTACTTAGAGCCAATACCAAGTTAGATCCACAATTTACGGATCTCAATTATGTGGTCGCACGGTTAGTTTGCACGGTTTGACAAACCGTGTGCTAGCCATGCGTTAGCCACTTCCTTGGCCACCCTTCCTGCATGATTTGGCCTCACTAATAGAAAAACAGTGCCCAAACCGTGCGGACCTCGCTATCCAGTTCTGCATGGTTGGAAAGGTTTGGTCGCACGGGTTTTCAAACCATGCGCAAACCGTGCACAACTCACTTCTCTTTAGTTTTCCTCAAAAGTTAACCCAAATGCTCCCCAAGTCATTGATCCAAAATTAAGGTACATAGAAACATCAAAATTACCTTAAAATGTAATGTGATGTTACAAACTCCCCACCATAAGAAATTTCTGTCCCCAGAATGCCTTTGAAGAAACCTACACTTCAAAAAGATGAGGCCAATGCTCTCTCATTAGTGCCTCCCTTTCCCACGTCTTATGAGAATCAGAACCATGCTACCAAAGTACATGGACCAGGCGTTTAGTTTTCCCACGAAGTACCTTGGTCTCAGAATCAACAACCCTGATTGGTCGTTCTGTCACATATAAATCTCGTTCAATCTCAAGATCACTCCAGCTCACAACATGAGATGGATCAGAGAGATACTTTCACAACTGTATAACATGGAACATTTTTTGTATCAATGCCAGTTGCGTTGGTAGATCTAGATGGTAAGAAACATTCCCTATAAGATCAACAACCTCTAAAGGCCCCACAAAATGAGGAGAAACCTTCCCTTGCCTCCCAAGTCATCGATGACCTAGTCGGGGTGATACATTCATAATACCTGGTCCCCAACTGAGAAATATAAAGGTCTACAGCGAAGATCAACATAAGACTTGTACCGACTCAGTGATGTCCACATTCTTTAACGAAACATCTGGACCTTAGATATCGTCTCTTGGACCAAACTCGGTCCTACCAAGGAAATTTAACCAATCTCCGACCAACATAAAGGATATTTACAAGTACAACCATACAATACCTCAAAAGGAGCCATTTGGATCGCATACTGGTAACTGTTGTTATAAGAAAACTCAACTAGCCCTAGATGATCATCCCAACTCCCACCAAATTCGAGAACAGATGCGCGGAGAATATATTCAAGAATCTGAATAGCTCTCTCTGTCTGTCCATCTGACTGTGGATGGTAGGCCATTATTAAATGGACCTGAGATCCCAGTGCCTCCTGAAGGCCTCTCCAAAAGTTAAAAGTAAACCGAGGATCCCTATCAGAGACTATAGCTTATGGAACTCTGTACAAACGAACAAATTCGTTCACATAGATATTTCCCAACTCTTCAACTTTGGTTGTATCTCAAATTGGTATAATGTGAGCTGACATGGTCAGTCTGTCAATCACAACACATATCACGTTCCTCTTCCTATGGGTTTGTGGTAACCCAACCAAAAAGTCCATTGAGATTCCATTCCACATCCATGTAGGGACTGGAAGTGGTTGAAGCAAACCCAAAGGTTTCTGGTGCTCGACATCCACCTGCTGGCATGTATAGAAATGAGAAAAAAACTCAGCAATGTCTTGTCTCATACCATGCCACCAAAAATGCCACCAAAAATCATAGAACATATTCTTGGTTCATGGGTTCACATCCCAATGAGAGTTATGGGAATCCCCCATCAATTCCGTCCTTTCCAATAATAGCACAAAGTAATGGTTTCGATAACACAGAACACCCTCTTTGGAGAATGAACACAGGGTGTCAGTCTCCCCACCATAAAGAGAGTCCCTAATTCAATGGAATTCATCATCCAATTGTTCTTACTAAAGAATTAACTCGAGGAGAGAAGATGTCTCCTGAACACTGGCTAAAGAAACATATTTCCCCTTCCACTGAACTCCAATATGCAACTGAGCAAAAAGATCCATCAAACACCTCTCTTCGGAAAATTCGTTCACAGACTATGATGGACGTTTCTTTCTTAAATAATCTACAACTACATTCCCTTTTCTCGGGGTATAAGAAATTTCAATGTTGAAATATTGTAGGTACTCCACCCAACACCATTGGTGGAGATTCAAATCCTTTTGAGAGAAGATATAACTCAAGATCTTGTGTTGTGAATACACAGTAATCCTTTCTCCATAAAGGTAATATCTCCAACACTTAAGTGCGTGCATTACAAATTCAATTTCAAGGACATGGGTAGGATAGTTATTCTCATGAGGCTTTAGCTGACGAGGCACATAGGAAACAACATGATTACCCTGCATGAGAACACATCCCAAACCTGAACCAGATGCATCAAAGAAGACCACTTAACCTATCCTATCCTTAAGAAGAGTTAACATAGACGCAGTAGTCAAAAGTCTCTTTATCTCAACAAAAGAACTCTGAGATTTATCATTCTAGGAAAACTTCACTCCCTTCTAAGTCTGAGTAGTCATTAGAGAAGCTATCTTTGAGAAGTCTTTAACAAACTAGTGATAATATCATACTAAGCCCAAGAATCCCCGAATCATAAAAACATTTCATGGTTGTTTCCAAGTCATAACAGCCCTCACTTTCTCTGGATCAACTGATATTCCTTGTTCGGACACCAAATGTCCCATGAATTTCACTTCCCAAATCCAGAAATCGCACTTTGAAAGATGGGCATAAAGTCAGTGGTTCATTAGAAGACTCATAACTGTTCTCAGATGATGCACATGTTCCTCCTAAGACCTGGAGTAGACAAGAATTTCATCCAAAAATACTACCACAAAGGTATCTAGATACTCACAGAAAACATTGTTCATCAAAGCAATGAAAACTTCATGAGTATTTTTTAGGACGAAGGGCATAAAAAGGTACTCATAATGGCCATACCTACACCAAAAAAGCGGTCTTATGAATGTCAGCTTCTTTTATCCTCAACTGATGGTAACCAGATCGAATATCAATTTTTGAAAACCACATCTCCCCTTTCAATTGATCAAACAAATCATTAATTCGTGGTAACATATATTTATTATTTATCGTAACTCGATTGAGCTTTCGATAATCGACACATAAGAAAAGAGAACCATCATCCTTCATGGAGAAGAGGACTGGTGTTGTACAAGGTGACACACTCGGGCATATAAATAATTTCTCAAGAAGATCATCTAACTGAGACTTCAGATCGTTTAGTTCAGTTGGAGCCATTCGGTAAGAGGGAATAGAAACTAGTTGAGTACCAGGCATTAAGTCACGAGAAAAATGTACCTCTCTTACTGGTGTAAAACCAGATAATCCAGAAGGAAACACGTTGGAAAACTCAAAAACGATAGGATGAAGATCACCACACAACGAATCTCTATCCAGATCAAAATAAAACAATGATATAACATTCCCCAACTCTAGATAAGAGTTTCCATCTCTGCTTGACCATGGGTCCCATTCTCCTTGAAAAACAAGGGGCACACCATTGGGCGTAGTAAGCTAGACCCGTCGAAAAAAACAATCAATCCGGGCTTTATTGGCAATGAGCCAATCCATCCCAAATATGACCTCAAAATATTTCATGTCAAGAACCTATATACTCTAAGAATGATAAAAATCTGATAGAGATAAGACACAAGCAGTACTACGGAGACCCATCTCTATCTTCGAACCAAGGGGTGTAGTAATATCCATCGCTCAGGATAAAAGCTCCAAAGGTAGATTAAGCAGATTAACAATATGGGTTGAAATAAAATAGTGAGATGCACCAGTATCGAAAAGAGATGTCACTAAAGATGAAGCTATTGTAATGGTACCTCTCACAGTTTCAAGACCTACATCAGCTACCTCAGGCGACTTATCCACTACGTGAAGAAGCTTAATTCCAGATGCATGTGGCAGGATCCCTTTTGTACATGAAGAATTTGATTACCCCATAGTATATGGATGTTCTGATGTTTCTATTCCACTACGTGGAGTAGATAAGTGATCGCAGAATCTCTGTAAGTGCTCTAAATTTCCGCAGGAGATACAGTTCTTGGGTGCCTTAGTTTCAAACCCTCTTAGAATTTCCTGGCATTCCGCACTGATAGCAAGTTAAAGAAGCCCCTCCTGGTGCTACCAGAGGTCTGGTATGACTCTACTAAGGATAATTTCCATAATAAGCATCACGCTTCTGTTTTACTTTAAAGGAACCAACACTTCCACTAGGAGGGAAAAGAACCTCATTCATTCCTGACTTCCCTCCAATGTCTGTGTCAACCGTCATGGACCTATCTAGCACATCAGCATAAGTGGGTAGCTTCAGTATGGAAAACTAGGAATGTATATCTTATCCAAAACCCAACTCAAATATTTGATCCTTCATACTCTCATTAGATACGATCTCAGTAGAAAACTGTAACAACATGGAAAAGAGATTTGAGTACTCAATCACGGTTTTGTTGGCCTACTCGAGCATGAAAAACTCTACATCCTTGTCCAACACCATTAATTCTAGATAGAACAAGTTCTTGAAAAGAACCTTAAATTCATTCCACTCCAAACCCTCATGTTTCCCAGCCATCACCATCATGTCCCACCATCTCCTACATGGTCCCTCCAGTACGAAGGTGGCACACTTCACCATGATCACATCAGGTGTCTCCAAGAACCCAAACATACATTCAATCTTACTCAACAATTCCTCAGCATGTTGAGGGTTAGTGGAGCCTTTGACAACCGGTGGCTTCTGTGTAGGAACTATTGAGAACGATTTCATAGAATATCACTATAAGGATCTATAGTTTGATTATGAACATGAACTAGAGGTGGTGAATGTCCCAGAGCATGGATAGTGCTAGCAATCACCTGAACCATACTCAGATCCACAGAAGGACTCGCTTGCTGAGATTCAGTAGCATCCTCTTTTTGGATCCTATTCTCACGTCTTCTTGGAGGCATGCTGCTACACAACATAAAAAGACATTAGATTAACACTAAAATATAGTAAAAATGAAAACAATTCATAATGGAAGGGATTAACAATATTTGGATTCCACTCTAACCAAATCAAAATAGGGAAAATACTAGAACTAATCCACAAGTCCTATTTCCCTAACCAACCCTGGTGATATAAGGTTAATTGTGGTGAGAGCTGGCTGGGAACTCAATCACAGCTACCTCCTAAGTCCCAACAAGAATACACAAATGCATATTGTCATCAAGGCAAGATGCATAATTTCTCTCTGATACCATTTTTTCACGAACCAGCTCGGGTACCCTGGTAACCTGATAACCGAGCCGGTACTGACATAGCCCAAAGTACATTCCTGATCCCCACGGGTCGTCGACTAGCACCTGACATCGTACAACATACAAGTGGGAACAATTTTTTCACAAGAATGAGGAAGCAAAAGAAACAAGACAATATGAAATACAATAGAAACTCCACCTGGAGTAATATACCAGAAAACAATGAGGCATAAAAATCCCAAAATACTACAACCTATGTACCACAGATGGGAAAATAGCCCCAAGGTCCCTATGGACACAACTCACCAAGCTTAGAGATCAACAACTGGGTCCACCCCATAGAGATCCCTTCCCTTTGCTCGATCCTGGAAGAATAAATTCTACAAACACACAAAGGAAAAAGTAGGGTGTGAGCCTAATCACAGTAGGATACCACCAAAGATTCTATAACATTTTCCAAATATAGATTATCTAAAGAAAATATTTTCAATTTTCAAAAAAACAGGTTTGGCAACACAAAATAATATTTTAACAAACATGCTATAGATTTTCAAATGATGGAAAAATTTACTTTAAGAAATGGCTTTACAATGATGGAATATTTCTAAAAAAATGGATTAAATAAAAAAATTATATAAAATATTTTATATAAAATCAACAGGAATTTATGCTATTCAAAAACATTGGCATTCATTTATATCTCAAATATAAATAAACAAGCGAGCAACATGGTCATCTGCCAAAAGGTACGAAAGTATTAACTAGCTATAGGATTCCCCACTCTCTATGTGAACTCAGAAAAATGTGTATACACACGTCCCTATGACACTGGCCAAAGCAGACTCTTCACCAACCCGACGGGGATGTGACCCACTGCATGTATGTTTTAGAATGTTATCTTCGCAGAGAGTGTATCCAAATAACTCACTAACTACCTAAGGCTTTCATGTGATCTTACATGATGGGTGAACTATTTTAATAATGCTTAAAATATGATCATCACATTCTTCCATTTCAAAAGTGTCAATTTCATTCCATTTAAAACCAAAAAGGTTTTATCCAAAACATTCCTTTTAACAAAATAAAACCAAAGGGTTTCTATCAAATCATCTTAATCCATTTTCATAAGTTTGAAATCCATTCAAAACCCATTACATCATTACACAATTAATTTCACAATTAAATTCAACAATTTAATTTAAATCATTTCAATAAAATCAACAATTTTAATTAAATAATTCAAATAGACCAATATCCATAATCACACCCAATTCAATGGAATTGGGGTCTTCCAATTTCCATGCCAAAACCATTCAAATATCTCGAAACATCGGAATCAAGTTTTTATCAATATATTTGAAAGAAAACTTGAGCAATTGGATTTAAATCAACAATTGAAATAAACCAAGAGAATAAAAAGTTATTCAATTTGGCATTTTGGGATAGACCACCTACATCAAAGGTTTTGACCAAAACAACAACGGTCGAGAACACTCAAGAAAACCAGATTGCTTCTTCAAGAACCTGCCTTAGATCTATCCTCATAGTAAGACCAAGACAAATACTGAAAAAAACATGGTACCACACACTTATATCTACTCATAACGGGCATATATCTAAGAAACCGAGATAAAATGAGAATTAGATCTAAGTAGATCTTTGAAACTGATCAAGAACAATGAAGAACGGTCACATAATTCAAGATTCCGACTTTGATTCACCAAGAGGAGCCTTTGGATTGCCTCCGGAATGATGGGGGAACCTTCTCAAGACTTAGGAGAAGAAAAATCCCAAGATAGGGCCGCTTCGGAGGAAAAACAACGTACATAGTGGGAAAACAGAGTGAGATCCACAATTGAAGGATCTAATTTATATGATCGTACGGTTAGTTCACACAGTTTGATAAACCGTGCACTAGCCATGCGTTAGCCACTTCCTTGGCCACCCTTCCTGCACGATTTGGCCACATTTTTAGGAAAACCGTGTGCAAACCGTGCGTACCTCTCTGTCCAGTTCTGCATGGTTGGAACGGTTTGGTCGCACGGTTTGTCAAACCATGCGCAAATCATGGACAACTCACTGCTCTTTAGTTTTCCTCAATAGTTCACCCATAAGATCCCCATGTCTTTACTCTAAAATGTATGTACTTAGAAAGATCAAAAGTACCTTAAAATGTAACGTGATGTTACCATTTTTATACAAAATTATACCTATATAAATATATCATCATAGATGATGTAAAAATATATAGATTACACTAAGGTGTATCTTATTTAGAAGATTATATACATTATAGTTCAAGAAAGGTTGGGGTTTTCTAGATATATCTTGTGTTACATTCATGAAAATATTGAATATTCATTCTAATATTCATAGGAGGGACCATTTTAGTTTGATATATCATTTGTTTCCTTGATGATAATTGTTTGAAAAAAGGTCAAGAAATAATATTGATGATGATGATTAATATTCCATAGATGATCAATAATTTTGAAGTCACTATATTCGATAGATCATAACAATTTATACTCATATAAATTAATTTCAAATATTAATACTAATAATATGATCCACCATGATGAGGTGAAGCTATAGATCATTCCTTGAAGTGTATTATTAAATGATTTTCTTATACATATTTCTATCTAGAATTTTTCATATTAAGAGGGTATATTTTTATAAGGTCATTGATAAGGTATATGTGTTCACTGTCACATCCAAATAAAAAAATGGAAAATTAGTTTGATCTCAAGGGGGACAATATAAATTAATCAGTGAAATGAAAAAATTAATATTGAATCAGTTCCTAGTCATATTTCATAAATATAATTTTTTAGGTACACATGAATGTTTTTAAAATGTTTCATATATAGAGTGTAGTAATATCAAGTTGAAATATTATTGAAAATATTTTTTTCAATAATATTTATATAAAAATTTTTACAAACATTAAATCATTAGGTATCTACCAATTACTACAAACATGTAAATAGTTTAATAGTTCATGAGGTATGTTAAAAGTTGTGCATCTCAGTTACTATTTTATTTTGAAATGATAATGGATATATTTGATGTCTAAATTTGAAATTAGTATTTTATGCACACAATTAGTCGAACTAGACAGAGAGTCGAATATATTATGTGACATTTCATAAAAATTAAATAATTTAATCCTTTCTCATATACATTTCAATTGTTAGGTCCACTTGGATAGATACCCTGAGAGGGGGGGTGAATCATAGTATTACATACTAAAACGACTGCCCCTTTTGATCTTGTTTTTCTATTTGACAAAACCATCTTCTCTCTCATTCCCGATACAGAGTATGAACAATCCACAAAGCATGCACAGGACAAAATGATTTTTACTTGGTTCACCCTCACTGGCCTATGTCCAAGGAGAATACACAGGTAGTGTGTCGATGTATCAATTCCTCTATAAGTGCACTACTATCTACAAGTTCAAAGTGGACTTATTGTCCCTCCTAGTTTACAACCACTCACAATTTGAAAACTCACTACCCTTTCAAATGATGTGAGCTCACTGCTTCTTCAGAATATCCACTCAAAATTTATAGACCTATAGGTCTCATCATTTTCATGAAATAATGCATCCTCAACTGTTGATAGATTCTATATTGAAGTTCAATGATCATCCACTGATGAATACCCATTTTACCATGAACACTGAGCAATTCCTTTGGAAATACCATCGTAAAGAACCCTACTTCTCGAGGCACCCAATTTCGCGATGCTCAAACAAGCCTTCGCGAAGCTCCTTCTTCTTTTTCAAAACTCAAGCCTTTTCAAAGATTTTTTCTTCGCGAAGCTCCTACCTCTACGCAAAAAACACTCCTTAGAGAATGCAGCCTTGCGAAGAGCACTTCCTTCATGAAGCTATATTATCCACCACGAAGCACCTCTCTTTCACGAAGAACACTACCTCTGCGAACCACCTTCGGGAACCGAGAGAAAAATATTTTTTTTCACAAACTCTCTTCTTTTCTCGAGGGGGTCAACCTCTATTTATAGTAGATTCCACCGACCCCCGATCCTTCAGCGTGAAGTCAATACCACGTCATCACAAATCACGAAGCTCCGAAATTTCTTCCGAAATTCTCTCAATCTGGCGTAGCACCAGAGCAATTTTCTGATCGCAGTACATGACATAATCATAAAGCATCACCATCATTCCCTTCAAACCTTCTCCGCGAAGCTCCCTCACAATGAACTTCACCGCTGCGATGTGATTCAACCTCTATTGTTCGCGAAGCATGACGTAATCGCGAAGAACAACATCAAAATTCTTCTTGTCTTTGAGAATTTCAATCCATGAATCCTATCTTCAGGAAACTCATGCATTTTCCATATTTAAATAATATGCCCAAGGATATCCACTTTTCGCAAGGATCACCAACCTCCATATTTTGGACCCACAAAATTTGGAAAACACTGGGAAACAACACCACCTTGTACTGCTCTTTTGTACCGCCTCCTGATCGTCCATTCCTTTGTTATCATTCTTTGTCAACATTGATTGTCAACAATATCTTTGGTACATGACAATTAACTATGGAAACTTTCTTTATCATAAAACACAAGCAACCCAAAAATACCGCAATGTTGCCTTGAGGGATGTTTTCCCAACAATATCCCCCGTCGGGTTTGTTGACAACTTTTCTCAGAGTGATTTTATGCATTTTGATACCTCTCTGAAGCTCCTTCTTGACGCTTCCACTATTCGCCTCCTACAATTTTGATAGCATTAAAGGAATCACATAACACATTCTCTAAGTCCACATGAGCAAATCTCAGCGTGAGAAACAAGAGTAGTACGAATATTTCATCAAGGAATCACTTTATGTCAGACAAAAATTGTCGATTCCCAACTGATACCAACTGCTAAATTGATACCAATTATTGAACCACACTGATACCAAATGGTGATAACCAGAAACGTTCTCTTACCATTCCAAAATCACTATTATGATTTTATCACGATCCTAAAATATCGTGATATCTATTCATTGATAGATAACTTCTAGCATCATCATATTTGAAAATGCTCCACCTATCTAAATGATCTCTCCATATCTTGCTACTCCACCTGACAGCTTCTCCCTATATCATTCATGATTTCTAAAATAGGCACACTGTCCCCCTTGAACAATTATTGTTTTCTTCCCCTTTGTCAATGAACCCAAAGGGCACTCCTTTCTGGTCTATAACAGGGTAAAAAACATATTAGACCATTAGGGAAAAACACATCATACCGCGGGGAGAGGGGGGTCATTCCACATCCACACTCTTTTAAGTGCAGGGAGTCGACTGAACTCCTAGAGATAGTAGTTTTCTTTCAAATGATTTTTTGGGTAAGGCCTTTGTCAGAATGACTGCACCATGTATATCTGTAGGAACATACTCCTGCTTCACAATACCTTTCTCATCATTCTCCTTGATAAAATGATAATTTATCTCAATGTGATTTTCCCTTGAGTGATTGATTTGATTTTTGCTGATATTTATAGCACTTGAGTTATCGCACTGGATTCCGATCGGAGACTTCACTTCAATGTCCATATCATCAAGCGGTTGTTTCATCCACAATAACAATGTGCATACTTCAGTGGTAGCAATATACTCAGCTTCTGCAGTGCTCAATGAAAAGAGATCTTGCTTATTTCTCAGCCAAGAAATACATAGTCCACCAAGATAGAATGCACCTCCTGATGTTTACTTCATTTCATCCAAGGAACCGTCCCAATCTGCATCAGTATATCCCAATAATTTTGACTGGGATTTATCACTATAGATCAATCTGAATTCCACTGTGCCCTTAATATACTGACGTTTTCTTTTCACTAAAATCATGTGGCTTTCCTTGGGATTACTCTGATATCTCGCTTATTGGCATGTGGCGAATATAATATCAGGCCCTGTCGCAGTCATGTAAAATAGACTTCTAAAGATTTAACTGTATTCTGTGATATTAACTATCTTTCCATCCTCATCATTAGACAGTTTCATCTGGGTAGCAACTGGAGTCTTCATATCCTTCGAATTTTCCCTGAAAAATCTTCTCAAAACCACCTTGGCATATTTTGATTGAGAAATTAATGTTCCATTCCTTCCTTGTGTCACCTGTAAATCAAGGAAAACGGTAGTTCTCCAATTATTGACTTTTAGAACTCACTTTTCATTAATTCGGAGAACTATCAGCACTAAGCATCATCTGGTCCTCCAAATATTATGTTATCGATAAAAACCAACACCATAATCCTTTGATTACTGCTGCTGTTTAAATAAAAATTGTAATCAACTCCCTCATGCTGGAAACCATGCTCTTAGTGCTTGTTTCAGCCCATACAACGCCTTATTTGGTATTCAAACCTTGTTCTCATCCTCATGAATGAGAAAACCATCTGGTTGTTCAATATACACCTCTTCGTCCAGAACTGCGTTCAAAAATGAATATTTGACGTCCATATAGAACACTTTGAACATCCATTGCATTGGGATGGCTAGGAATAATCTGATTGTCTCCAGCCTTGCAACCAGTAAAAATGTCTCATCAACATCTATAAACTCTACTTGGGAGTACCCCTTGCACACTAGTCATGATTTTTTTGGAATCACTATGCCATATTCATTCACCTTATTGTGATAGGCCAATTTAGTCTTGATGAATTCTTATTTGCTGGCCTCGAAATAATCTCCCATTTATGATTCTTCTCAATCAGATCTAGCTTTTCATTCGTTGCCTGAATCTAGTTTTCATCTTCAGCTACATCAACAAAGATTTTCAGCTCAACTATAGATAGAAAAGATGTCTTCTATAGTGACTTCATTCTTCTTACTGGAACTGGAGCTGACTGATCACCAATGATATTATTCCTGTCAATTTCAGCTCGACTCCTTGGCTTTTGGGTAGATACGGATTTTACTTTCTCATGCTCATCATCAGTATCTTCTTCTGAATCAAAATCATCCATTTCTGCTTCCCCTAAGTTGCTTTCTTCCTCATCACTCTCATCAATAAATTGTTCACTACTCTGTTGAATGATCTCCTCATTCTCCACTACAGTTACATCGTTGCTCTCAACTACTTTTCCCAGCCTTTTGTTAAAGCATTTATATGCTATGATTTTTCCTGAGTATCCAAGGAATATCCTCTAATCTCCTCATGATTCATATTTACAATGTTTTTTACTTGTGGAAGATAAAACACTTACTTAAAAATATTCTAATGTATTTCACTGTTGGGTTATTTCCATACCACATCTCATATAGAGTCATTCCTTTGGACACAATAGACCCCTATTAGAAATGTAGACCGATGTCAAAACTTATTCCTTCCAAAATTTCTTTGGTAGGTCTTTTTCAATGAGCATCGTTCTGGCCATGTTGTTAAGGATCTGATTTATCCTTTCAAACACTTCATTCTGTTGGGGATTTCTAACTAAAGAAACTTGATGGATTTTCCTATGTTTTTCGATATAGTCTTCCACCTGACTGTTTTTGAATTCTGTACCATTGTCAGTACGAAACATCATAATTTTCTGTCTAAGCATCCTTTCACACTCCCTTCGGTACTATTTTAAGCAGGTGAAAACATCCGACTTATGAGTAATAAAAACTACCCATGCCATTATGCTATAGTCATCAATGAATAGAACATAGTACCTCTTTCCTTCAATTTCTCTTTGTGTGATGGGCCCACAAACATCCGTAAGCAACAATTTGAGCACTCTTGTTGACTTCTTTTCATTTTCCTCATACGTCTTTCTGATGAGATTCCATTGTTGGAACACATCACACATGTGATTACAATAACGTGATATCTTAGGGATGTCTCTTGCTTCCTCACACTTTAACAGATCTTCCAGTGATGGTTGGGATATATGTCCATGTCATTTTTTCCACATCTTGTTTTCTTCTTCTCTAGATAAGAAACACATATCTTTTTCTCCACATACCAGGAAGAGATTTCCCATTGTAATTTTTCCCTGCTGAACCATTGTCCCGTGTCTTCCGTTGACGATACACACCTTCTTAGTAAACCTTATAGAATTTCATGAGTCAAATAGTTGACTAACGCTGATGAAATTTTGACTGGGTCCTTCCATACTAAGACATCAGGACATCTCATCTCTTTTCCCCCAAACGTGTCCTTTCCTGAGCCAATTATCTTCATGCCTTCATCATTTCAAAACATGACAACTCATTCTTTGTCATATTTTACGCCTGTGATGAGATCTTTATTACCTGTCATGTGATATGTGCAACCGCTTTCAAGGATCCACACACCAGAGTGATCTGATGCTTTGAGGGAAATTTCTTCCACCACTACCTTCTCATCCTTTTTCATCTTTGTCTATATTTTCGTCTTCATACATGATATGGATTGATAATTCTGATCTTTTTCAGAGGATGATGGACCAGCTTCAACTTGAAAAGATATAAATATATTTTTCATTTTCAACTCACCTGTTGAATCATTGATCTGCTTCTTGTGAACATTTTGATTCCCCCTTGGCACAATCCTCTATATGGTTTAAGTACAATACCTAGCCATGTGGCCAAATCCTCCACACCAAAAATAGTGTCCTTCGAAATATGTTCTTGAGAACTATTCTCTATTTGGATTCCACCATTTTTCTTGTTCCCTTCAATATCTATTGGTTATTGAACACACATACTATGAATGTCCCATACTTCCACAATAATAACACCTTATATGAGGTGCATTCCTTTTAGTGACTTCTGTACTACAATACTCCCCCTGGGATCTCCGAATATTATGATGCTTCCATGTTCCCATATCAATGTTCAATCTTAGAGTGGGTGCTTGTGGTCTGAAATCAATTTTCATAGATTTTAGTTTTCCTTCAAGCCTTGAATCAGCCTTAACATCTGAGCACAATTGTTTCCTCTTTCCTTTTGAACTGCTAAGCTCCTATTTCATCTCTTTAGTCTTCGGAATGGCCTTATTTCCCATGAATGTGTGGGTAATCAAAGGTTTGTCCTATTTTTTAACATTTCTCTGCATTCTGATAACTTCTCCTTCAAGATCTTCGATAATCTTGACGTGATCTTTCCTTGTGTTTTTCAAGATATCGATATCCCTTTTTCGTTCTTCAATTTTTATTTTCCACTCACTAACAGACTCTGAGTCCTCTGATATTGTTGACTTGAGTTTCTCAATTTATTCCTTAATCTCAGACTTGTCTTCTTCATGCTGCTACATATAGAATTTGGCATCGAGAACAACTTTGTTGGATTTCTTTGTTTTCGATCTCAAAACGTCTTTCTCCTCTAGAGCCGCCTCTAAATCAGCTTGCATATCGACTCTTCCATCAAATTATTCTTCTTCTTCATCAGCTTTGGTTTCATTCTTATTCTAAGAACTACCGACAAATGCCACCATAGTATTTTCTCCATGATCTCTTCAGTTCTCTATCTCTTCAACCTCCTCAACCTCAGACTCAACTGAATTGTCATATACATTTGAAAGATGGTTCTTTTTCTTAAAGAAATTTCTCTTGAACTATTTCTTACCATTACCATAGGCTGGAGACTTCTTCTTGGGAATTTCAATTTCATCAACATCATTATCATCTTGAAGATTTTTGGGGCACCTTGTCGCAGGATGTCCAACCATTCCACATCAAAAAAAAAAGCAAGTGGAAGCTTCCCATTAAACTTTCATTTTCCTCTTCGAAGGTTTGAGGAGAGGAATTACATCACCTCATCTATCTCTTCTTCTTCTTGAGAGTATTAAATGTTGAGATTATTCATGGCCTTGGATTCCACCTCTTTCGATTTCCCCTTTTCCACAGCATCACTCTCATCATTTCTCATTTCATATACAACAAGGGTGTTGTGCATGTTATCCAACATTAGCTCTTTTGGGTCATTATATTCCAAAACTAAAACTTTCGGATTGAACCAAGGTGGATGTTTCCTCAAGAAGCACTTCACAATCATTATGTCTTCAATAACCTCTCTAGGACCTCTCATGTCTTCCACTACAACATTTACCCTATCGAAGAATGCATCAAAAGAATCATTCGGGTTCATTCTCAGATCTTCATACTTGTTCCAAAACACTTGAATCTTTGCCTCTTTGACCTTTGTATCCCCTTCATATATATTCAATAGCTTTTCCCACCTGGAATGTGGCGTTTTTCAGGAAATCACCTTTATATAGATAGGATTGGATAAAGCTCCCCCTAAGGCATTTATTAATTTGGAATCTGCATCCAACTCTCTACGCTTACCTTATGATAGTGAACCACTATTAATATCAGCTGTTATGCCATACATTTTTTGCAGTGAACACATCCATTCCTAATGATCGGAAGTAATGTTACATCAGATTTTTCCATAGCTGGAAATTGTTCCAAAAGAAGATCTGAATCCCTTTATGATTACTCACCTCCATTTGATACAGAAACACTTATATTATCCTTCCTCTGATACAAACTGTTTGGTTCACTGGGCTAGATACCCTAGGGGGGGTCAATCAGTGTATGAAATATTAAAATGACTCCTCCTTTTGATATTGTTTTGTTGTTAGACAAAACCCTCTTCTCACTCCTTCCCAATGCAGAGTATGAACAAACCTTAATGCATGCACATGACACAGCTATTTTTAATTGGTTCACCCTCACTGGGCTACGTCCAAGGAGCATACACTAGCAGCGTGTGATGTTCCATTCCACTATAAGTGTACCACTGTCTACAAGTTCGATGCGGACTCATAGTACCTTCTTGTTTACAACGACTCACAATTTGAGAACCCACTGCTATCTAATCTAAAGTGAGCTCGCTACTTCTTCAAAAAGATCCACTCATAGTTTATAGATTTTTAGGTGCCTTCATTTTCATGAAATAATGCATCCTCAATTGTTTATAGAAGCTCTATTAAAGTTCAATGTTCATCCGCTGATTAATACCCATTTTCCCATGAACACTAAGAAATTATTTTGGAAATACATTTACAAAAAACCCTACTTCATGAGGCTCCCAATTTCGCGAATCTCAAACAAGCCTTCACGAAGGTCCCTCATTTTCACGAAGCCCAAGAATTTGCAATGGTTAGTCCATCACCAAGCTCCAACCTCTTCGCAATGCACACTCTTTAGAGCATAAGGCCTCGCGACGTGTACTTCCTTCACGGAGCTAGATTAGCTACCGCAAAGCACCTATCTTTGTATAAGAACAATACCTTCACGAACCACCTTAGTGAACTGAGAGAATAATATTTTCATCGAAAACTCTCTACTTCTCTCAAGGGTTCGACCTCTATTTATAGGAGATTCCACCGACCCTCGATCCTTCCATGCGAATTCAACGCCACTTCATCACAAATCACAAAGCTCCTAAGTTTCTGCCAAAATTCTCTCAATCTCACGTGGCACCATGACAATTTTCCAATTGCGGATCTTGACATAATTGTGTACCATCACCTTCAATCCCTTCATGCCTTCTCCACGAAGCTCCCTCGCAAATCCCTTCTCCGCCGTGATGCACTTCAACCTCTGCCGTTGGCGAAGCTTGACGTAATCACGAAGAACAACATCAAAATTCTTCTTGCCTTTGGGAAATTCAATCCCTGAGGCCTATATTCGAAAAACACATAAATTAAACATATTTAAATATGATATTCAAGGATATCCACTTTTCACGATGCTTACCAACCTTCAAATTTTAGACCCCAAAAATTTGGAAAACACTTGGAAACGTCGCCACCTTGTACTACTCTTTTGTACAACCTCTAGATCATCCATTCCTTTTTCATGGTTCTTTGTCATCATTGATTGTCAACAATATATCTAGAACTTTTCAATTCACCATGGAAACCTGATTTGTCAACAAACACAATCACCCCAAAAATACTGCAATGTTACCCTGAGGGATTTTTTCCCAACATTACTCTTTATCAATAAGGGGGAGACAACCAAATTAAAATTAGGAGCTGAAATCAATTAAATTTATTGATATATTATAATCCAAATTGGTATAGGTAGAAAAATATTAATTTGGAGATTTATGAACACAATTTTATTGTTTCATTTGTTATCTATAAGTAATTATATGTTGAATCAATTAATTTCAATTCATATTTTAAAAGAAGAATATTATAGATGTTGACTATAGTACTCATGATTGTTTTTCAAGATAATTATCATTACATGTATGGAATTCAAAGGATACATATTTTATTTTTGTTGAAATGAATTTAGAGTATGAAGATTAATGAACATATCTTAAATTTTTCCAGTACATGTTCTACTATTTTGTATATTCTCTAAAATATAATAGTATATGAAATTAAATCATTTATTGATGATTTCGTTTGAATAATTCCAATATTAATGGTTAAGAAAAAGGATGTCACAAAATTATTTCTCTTTATAAAGAAATTATTTGTAATGTTATTTAAGGGAATGTGAAAATATAAATATGAATATACTATACACGAAGAACTCTTTCTGATTAATGAGTAAAATTAGAATATAAATTTCAATATATATTATTTTCTATTTATTTTACGTTTGTTAAAAAAATATCCTTATCCTAATGAAAATAGTCATGATAGATCAATCCCACAACTGAAGGTTTAGGGTCAATCATATAAGAAATCAATATTTTCATGATAACATTAATGTGGAAGATGTGACTAGGGATATATCCAAGATGGATTATAAATTAGGCAATCATGGATGTTCCTGGAGGACCGCGTAGGTGTGGTGTGTTATAGTGATAAGAATGGGTGTGTATATAAATATAGGTTCTTATACCAGTTCTAGGGAAATAATTCTATGGAATGGGAAGTATTATTATGAAACAAAAAATAGATGATAAATTAATGAGGTTGAAGCTATGAAGTTACTGTTCGCACACAAAAATAATTACGAAATGAAGATGGGCCATAAGATATTTTCATTTTATAGTGTATAATAAATATATTTCATTTCCTTTTTCCTATCATAGAGGACTTCATGCTCCACCAATCTCATTATTTATTAAACTTCTCAATACAAGAACTGATTTGAATGTTTTGAGCATCACAAACTTATCATTATCTTCCCATAAAACACTTTAATACATGACTTAATACTACAAAAGGCCTCCCTCAATGCCATGATTTCCATTGGTTTTGAAAATAATTAACACATATACCATTACAAATTAAAATCCTCTAGAAATCAGGATGTTTATGTGGATTCATGTTTCCACTTAGAAATAGATTTGGAATATCCCACCTCTATGGTGTAGACATCCATGAGAATAAGTCATATACAATTATGACTATGGAATTTCGTTCATAATAACTTGGAATTTTTCCTCACATGACCATTACATATTCTGAGGCTTAAATACATGTATTATTATCAATAGAGGATGTAATAAAGCTTCAACATAGTCAATTTATTCTCTTACTTCACAAAACCCTTTCATAACCTATACATAGGATTAAAACTATAGTGACTCAATGTAAAAAATGGGGTATCTTTACCTTTTAATATATTGGTATAATCCTATTCCCTTATAAATGAAATCAATTTAAATTTTACAGGTTACAAAATTCCTATTTCACCTTTTGAAAGAATTATTTACAATAATATTGTTTAGTTAAATGGTGTATAATGTTTTTCCCACCCTTATAAAAGGCGATTTCCACCTTGATGTAGGGAACTATATGACATAACTCCATACACAACAACCTAGATATCTCAAATATCCCTAAAAAATTAGTTCATTTTATATATAACCTCTAAAAAATCTATGTGTGCCATTATATAGGTGTGTTTACATTTACATGAATAGTATCAGTTAAATGTTCTTCCTATGATGAAAGAGGAAAACATTACCAATCAAATACAATTCTGAATATTTAATTTTTACAACATAAATTCACTCCTATAATAATATTATCTCTATAAATAGTAGACCTTCTCTTCCAATATTATTATAGTGACCCAAGAATTCATACATACAAAAATCACATATTTTTAGGTGAAAAATCAGTATTTTCAAAAGATAAATGCATGAGGAACATATTGGTGTATATCATTTTGAAGAGTTGAATTATAAATAGTTGGTTCAGAAAATATGTTGATCACCTAAAACCTATTTCTTTATAACTATAACCATTTTTGATATCTCATTCCTAATATCATTCTTCATAACCTAGGGAAAGGAATCATCAGAAAAGGGTGAACAAGATTCTTATTATGGGTAATCAAGAGAGATATCAATGATTAAAAAAGAATAACATGAGCATAATGGAATAATAAAATGAAACAACATTTTAATATTATACTCTTATAATGGAAAATCATAATTGTGATTCATGTAAGTAAATTTGAATGTTAATAAGTCATTAATCATAAATAATAACAATCCATGGGAGTGTACAATTAGAATAAAATGCGGAATTGAGGCATAAATATATGCATAGAAGATTATTTCATTAGTAGTAATTAGTGTTTTATAATATGATCATTGTGGAATGGGTTCCCTCCCCAAACCATCATAGTAGTTATGTTTCACTCCCAATAATATCATGGTGTAAAATGTCCCTTACTAAATAGGTTTTAATATAAATTAAATACATACTTATATAATGAGATATAATTCTATAGCTAATATAATTATAGGTAGATATAGGTCCCATCCATCTCATAATAAAAACCATTTATATGTATTCCACATGAACATAAATCATATCTTAACTGATATAAATAAATTGTTTTTTTAAACATATAACCCATGGAAAAGAAAAAGGTTTCATAAAAATAATTCCACATTAAACATGAAACAACTATAGAGAGATTAAATATGGTATAATTGGAACATATCCCTAGTAAACCCTTGGTAACCTCAAATAACGTTATCTTTGATATGAAATTTTTTGAATGATCACATTAAATAATTCTTGAAGAAAATATATTTCCAATTTTGAAAGAATTTTTTAAATGAATATCAAATATAAAAGAAAAAATAATTTTATTTTAAAATAACCATGCAATATTGTGAATGAAGACTCAAACAATAATTTTTTAAGATGGTAAAAAAATAATCTCATTCCAACTATTTTAAACAAACATTCAATTCGTATTATTTCATAAAATTCAAAAATAATCTCGTTTAGAATATGAACAAAAGATTCCATTCAAACCATTTCTAAAATATTTAAGCATGGATAAAATTGAATTTTAAAAATTAATAAAACCTTTTGTATTATTTTTTATAAAATATGCATATAGAAAAGAAATATTCCCCAGTTTTAACATAATATAGAAATTCTTGAATAATGATGAGATTGTGAAATATTGTTAAACAACATGTATCATCATTCCCGGTTTTTATTCCAACCACATGTATAATAAATATAAATTTATTGTAAATTTATTCCACAATAATATATCTATCATATAATGTAATATTTATATATAACATATCATCACTTATTTATTAATTATTTTTATTAAAATCATTGTTCTAGGCTACACGTGCTTCATTATCCATGTATATATTGGTTATATAGTCATGATCCTTATAAGTTGTTGTTTTTACTATAATTTATAGAATTTAAATAATGATAAAATAAAAATTTATAATCAATATATACATATTTATAATAAATAAAAATAATTAAAAATAGAATAATGAATTACTCTATTCCTGATGGGGGTAGTTGATACATACGCGTGATTGTTTTTCCATTTATCATCTGATGGAATGAAATAATGGTAAATAATAATAAACAGTTAGATAATTTCTATTTATTTATTATATATTATATATTTTCATATCATTCCTTCTTATTACTAAATAAAAAATAAACCACATCACAACATGGAAATGGTAGTACATACATACGCATAAGAAACATTGTCGTTTACCAAATTATTAGACGATAAGAGGGTAGACGTGATATTACCATTCATGAGGTATAATGTATTCCTTAATATCATATATAATCATTATATAAATCTATATTTATAATCCATTAAATATATTGATTAAAGATTAATAGTATCTCAATGTGGAGATGGAAATTCGTACATACAGTGGAGCGATACGTGCACACATTATTTGATAGAAAAGAGGGTGTAAAAGGGTGTTTTCATAATCATTAAATATTTATTAAAATCTATGATACTGATTTTATTATATATTTTTTGAATATTATTTATTTATAATAGTTAATTAATATTATATAAATAAAGTGATCATTAAGAGTGATTATCTCTTCTTCAAAATGACTCTTTTAATTCATCCCTAAAGGGATATTGGGTTGGCCTCTTGGGAAAAATTATACCTCTAGAATGTGGATTGATAAGTGGAGAATATAATTTTACAATATATGTTTTATATATAGGGATCAATGTTTTTTTAATTAAGTTAATGATCTTGTGACATCTAATAATTTTATTTAGGTTCACTTTCTATATTTCTAAAAAAATTAAAATAAAATAAGATGATTCCAAATCCAAATTATTCTATATGGAATAAAAATGAAAAAGGGAGGAAATTTTAAATAATATATTATCCCTTAAAATTTTATTCATGGTTTTTATGATTTTTAAATAACCAAATAATATATTAATCCCAGAAAATATCATGATTTTTGTTTTTGAGATTATTTATTACACTGACATTAACATATTCAACATAACAAAAAAATACAACTCTATTATTATAACCTAAATATGTATTAGTCATCCAAATAATTTTTGACTCACCTAAAATATCTCAAATTCTATTACTTATAATATTTAAATATTATTCATTTTATTTATCCGTTAATTGAATAATTAATATATCATATTATTTAAGTAATTAAGGTAATTATTTGATTCCTAAAAATTATAAATAAATTTTTATACTTAATATTATTTAATTAGAAAAACATTTATTGTTATGATTCATTTAAAACAATATTTTCCCCTATGAAGAAATATATTATATTTAAATTTAATATATTTACATTTTTTCACTTCCTTTGGTTTAAATTATATATTAACCATTTAAATGGACACCTATCAATTAAATAACTCAATTTATAACCATAGGTGATAGGATTTAAATAATCCAAAAATAAATAAGTTGAATAATTATAGTCTTATCAATTATTTTTAACACATATTTACCATATTTTCCATTATGTAAGGTGATACGTTTTTACCATGGTTATTACTTTTGTTGACCAAAAATTAAAATTTACTAATTATAGAATATGAACATAATGTTTCTAAATAAGTAACTATTGTTATCTAATTAAATTCGAATAAATGGAAAAAATTAATTTTTAAATATGTGAACAAAATGTGAATAAAATCATTTTAGGAAAAAATACATTATTAGGTATAAATCTATATTCATTATTACCCTATTCCTATAAAAATATGTTTTTTATGTTTAAAAAATTTGATCAAGAGAATTATTTATACAATTAATTAAATTCATTCACCTATAAGGATTATTCTACTTTGGATGTTGTGATCGCATGAGATTTCACATTTTCATTGGGCTAAAGTGGTTGATGTAGATGATAATGAAACATTATGATTCATGTATTTATTGGAATAATTCCCATAATCCTTATATTTGTAGCATTGGATAATGGTTAGTGAAATATATGGTGTATTTTATCTATTCACATTACTGTTTATCTTTTTCAAATCAATTTTCCATTATATTACTTGATATCCATGAATTCTACACTTGAATCATTTATACGTCCCTATAAGAACATTTCCCCACATTTCCTTCCACACATCAAGCATAAATGAAATATCATCTTCATTAATCCATGGATTTTATAATTAAATTTTAATTAATTATTTATTTTCACATAAAAAACATAATATTTATGGGTAAATCCAATCTCCATCTATATCTTAAAAGAAAATCAAAAAATTTCTTTTAATATAATGAAGTCTCGTATAGCTAATGAATATGGGATATGTGGGTTTGGGGAACTAAATAATCAGTAACTTTTAAAGTAAGGTATTATAGTTAAATTAGATTCAAACATTGAATTCATTGTAAAATTTCCCTCGTAGGTCGTAATGTAATTTTGATCATTTTTTTAAAATCATGAAAATTATTATCCATAATTGTATATAGATTACAAGTAAAGTACATTTGTAGAAATATACTCATAAAATAAACCCATTGTATAGATTCAAATTATTTTTATTTCCACATATTTATGATATGTTTCCACCATTGATCAGATTCTTAAACCTTGCATTAAAAATCCAGAAAAATCATTTCATATCCCGAGTATTGAAAAAAAAATTATTTTCCCAATGGTGTTTATCAACTGCCTGGAAACTGGTGGATAAAAATATCCACTAAGAGAATTTGTATTTTTCCTCATGAATGATTCCATATCATATTGATACCTCCTTTTATAATTTTTAAATTCATCATTTTTCCTAGAAAGAGAATGTTTCATTAGCATATTAGTAAGATTTAGTGTTCCATCTCATATAACATTCAGCTGATCATGGGGACAATTATCACACTATCCATCACATTCATCATCAACATGATTGCTTCGGGTTCCATCCATTGAATAAATCAAAATATCATCTTGTGAGAGAAAATTATCATAGTGGAAACCATTTAATAATGAAAAATAATTTAAATGATATCTAAATCACAACAAATTCATTTATGACACTATAAGTTTGTCGTAGGTCATTTATAAACATTATCAAAACATTATTATTTTATAATATATTTATACATATCATTAATGTTTTCTAAACCATGTGATTTACCTTTAATGTTTTCTCGTCGACGTTTGTAATGTGTAAATAAACCTATAATTTAATACCAACTATATATTCACATGATTTATATATATATATATTAATTATTTTTAGTTGAATATTCATGAAATTACACAAAACTTTCATCACAATCGTGAAGTTATAGTTCATTTAGAATCATGGGAACATAAATAACTAGTTCATAAAATATCAAACTCATCTCACATTTATATATTTATAACTACCACCCGTTTTAAATATCATATGCCATAAAATTATTCACATATTACAAAATTATTTCTTAAGAAAATAGTGTGATCATATGATATGTAATAGTAAACATTGAAGATATAAATGAATAGAGAATCAAAACACGAGAATATTGTCTTAATAACATTAAAATACCATTTAAATAATATTCTATTCATATAAAAATTCATAATATAGAATCATTGAATCAATCATGACAGTTCATAATTTGAGAATCATAATGGAACAAGTTCCTTGAGAGAGTAACATTATCATAAAACATGGAATTGTGGCATAAAAATAAGAACATAAAATCATTTTCTTATTATTCAATGTTATTTTAAATGTATATAATAGTGTAGCAGGTTCACTCCCCAAACCATCATTGTAGTCAAGTTTCACTACCAAGAGTATCTTGGTGGACAAGATCCATTACTGATATGAGTTCACTCCTTGTTCTATTACAATTGATCTCACGTGATATCATTCATTACCCAATGAACTGGAGAGATATATAGGTCCCACCAATCACATAACAAAAACCACACTTGTGTATTCCACATGAGCATAAATCATATCAGATCCCACGAATATAAATTTTTTTCATAGACATATATCTCACTAAAAATAAATAGGTATCATAAAACCCATTCAAACATAATCATAAAACATCCAAAAAATTAATAAGGATTTTATCATTAGATATTTTCTCTAGTAAATAATATGAAAAATTGAATAATGTTATCCAAGATGGAAAATTATTTTTAAAGATCAAGTAGAATATTTTTGTGGAAAATATCCTTTCAATTTTAAAATCACTTTTCAAAATATTTTAAATTCTATAAAAATCAATTTTCAATGAAAATAACCCTGTATAATTATAAGGGAAGTTTCAAATTATTAATGTGTTAAGAAAGCATGAAGATCCACTAATGATGTATAAGTTAAAATACATTCCATCTACATTATTGTAATTAAAGTCACAAATATCCTCATTTTGAAAAATGAAAAAATTATTCATTTGAAACAATTATATATAAATTTTGACATGGGTAATTTTTTTTTACAAAATCAAATCATTTTTTTAATTTTTTTAAACATTGGAATTGAAGAGTAATATTCTCTAGAGGGGAATTAAAAATATACAATCTCGAATAATGATGAGATTGTGAAATAAAACCTTACCTAGTTTGTCTCCTTTACTTGTTCATATTCAATCCTCCAATATAAGAATTATAAAATATATTATAAATTTATGCCATAAAAATATATCTATCATATCATGGATTTTTTATTCTGGACATCTTATTCCCCCATTTATTAAAATTTTATTTAAATCACTATTCTTGGTGATAATTGCATCATTATTCATTCATTTTTTTGTTTGGTAGTCTCAGTGCTCATATATCGATCACGGTCCCATAATTTAATGAATTTTATTTGTGTTATAATAATATTATCTATTAATTATGTATAAATTTATAATAAATAATAAAAAATAGAGATATAAAAAATGAGTTACATTATTCATTGTGATGGTAGGTCAAACATATAAATGAATGTTGTTTCCATTTTTATTATGATGGAATCAATTAAAGTTAAATAATAATAAATCATTAAAAACTTATTATTATTTCATATGTATAAAAATTTTATTTCTAAAAATAACCCTTTTAAACATCCATCTATAAGGTAAATTAAATATGAATCAAATCGCATCATGTAGATGGTGGTCCATACATAGGCACAAGTGATGTAATAGTTTATAAAAATCTCATATTATAAGAATTGAGGAATGAAATTATTAACAAATAAGTATATCAATATTTCATAATTGTCCTATATAATCAGTATACCCATAGAAATTATCATTCATTAAAAATTTTAATTGTAAAAAGAATTGTATCGCTCTTTGGAGACAAAAAGCCATATATATGCATGAATGATACATTCACATCATCATTAATAGGAATGATAACATATAATGGTGTTTTAAAAATTATAATAAAATTTTATCATATTGAGGATAATATAGATATTATTTTATGTTTAAGATAACAAATTTATATGATATAAGGTAGTGTATAAAATGAAAGTGATCTCTTAGAGTGATTACCACATATTCGAAATGACTCATCAATATCTCTTATAAAGGGCTATGTGGTTAGAATTATGAGGAAAAAAATTATAAAACGTGGATAGAGAATGGATAAAATAATATTTTGGAATATAGTCAAGAAATAAGGCTCAATGGGGTGTAATGATGTGAATTAGGGTGTTCCATTTTATAAAATTGGTGAATGGAACTTTTAGAATTTTTCAAAATCTGAAAAATTTGAAATGACTATTCTAGGAAACAATGCTTCCAAATAGACTATAAATTAACAGGGTATGGAATTATAAACCATATATTATCCCTACATTACGTATAAAATATTTAAATTATTTCTAAATAATTGAATAAAATATTATTCATATAAAATATCATAATTTTCAATTTTGACATTATTCATTACATTGACATTAAAAACATCAAGAAAAATATTAAAATTAAAAAAACCTATGTTAATATATCCTACACACTACATGAAAATATAGATAATTATTTTACATTATTAAATATCTTAGATTACATTACAGATAATACTTTTAATATTTTCTATTTGATTTCCCTATTTATAGAATAATTAATACATCAACGTTATGTATGTATTAACTTTAATTAATTTTTTTGAAAAATATAAATAAATTAACATGATGAGTTTAATTTGAATTGGAACATATGTAATATAAATATTTTTTAACAAATAATTTTTTCCCTATGTGAACTCATAACTGATATGTAAAAATAAGAGATTCATAGTTTCTCATTTACTTTAGTTTATATAATATGTAAGTTATTTTCATGGACATGAGTTTATTAAAAAAATATATAGTGAAATTAGGTGTTAATGGTCTAATTTAATTATTATGATAATAATTATGGTGAATATTTATTGCCCTATCATATAATTTTATCCATTATTTACCCAATATTACCTTTAATAAGATGATAAATTTTACCACGGCTTCTCTTCATATTGACTATAAATATAAGGGTCCTAATTATAAAATTTGAAATTTTTTATTATATGTATATAATTAATATATATCTAATTAAATAAAAATAAAGTCATGAATTTAATATTAAAATATTTTTAAAAAATTTGAAAAACCCTTAATTTCATAAAAAAACAAATTATTAGGCATAAAATATGATTTATTATTATCTAATGATGATAAAAAATATTCTACAAAATATTAAAAAGTTTTATCAAGTAAAGAATATTGATATAAAATTCATTGTTTTCTTCAAAAAATTTGTTTAATGAAAAATATTAAATTTATTTTATAGTTATTTTTTTAATTATTTTCATCAATTTATTTAAAATATTTATATACCTTAAATTTTTCATAATTTAGTTATAAGTACTGATATATTAATTTTAATGGATAGTAGTTAACAGAAACATAATATTTTTATGATGTCTCTTGGTTCATTTAAACTCGTTGTTGCATGAAACACAAGCAATCCAAGAAATAAATTTATTTTAGGACAAATAATTCATATAAATATCATAGTTCTAATATTATGGATATAAGGAATTAAAATTAATAATACATACATTAGTTTACCCATTTAGTCATTAACATCTGTTTTACATGGAACCATCTAGAGACACATTCCCTATATATTATCCACAATCCACCTTAGTCTCTATTACACTAATATTTTCAAAAAATAACCACGAACCATCAAGCAATAACATTTTCATCATATCTACATTTATAATTGTATAATAATATAAACCAACCCCTTATGGTTTTAATAGATATATTTACCATTTCTATAATATGATCAATAAAATATTCACCTTATCATTTTAAATAAAATATTTAGAAAACCTGAAGAAAAACTATCAGACACTAATCATCTATAACTAGAAACCATGGATGGATACTAATCTCCAAATTTTTAAGAAATAATCACGCTAATATTATTATATCGATATAGTGTTTCTAACAACTGGGCCACTTCAACTATAATTAATATCTTACTATCATCAAAATGAATGAAATATTCCATTCAGTGAATAAAAAATACATAATGTTATAAGACTAGAATATCAAATGATAATTACATATATAGAAACATATTGGTACACTATTAAAACATAAATCATCATTAATTATATTCCACAATGAATTATCAAATTTGATAATATATGGTATCATGTCAAAATGAAATAACATGAGATATATCACACACATATATAAAGGATTGAAATATTCTATTTTCATATAAATTTATTATGAGTGAATATGTAATTATGATAGTACCTCAAACAATGGATAGTCTTACCTCTGCTCAAAATTAATAACCCTCGTTATCAACCACAATTATTTTTCCATGTACTATTTGATTTTTTCCTATAATCTATTATATTATTGACTAGGGATGTTTTGTATTTTCAATTTAAAAATGATATCCCTAAAATAGTGTGGATACACATATACTTCGAATTTATTATAACAATGAATAATACTCTATAAAGTTTCCAATATTTCTACAATGATGGAATGGTTGGGAAAAAATTGGGAAATGAGTATTTATGTGGCCTATATCCCTGACTGACATAAAATAGGTTTCTTATCTTATTAGAAAGATCATGAGAACAACTTGGGCAGAACATAGGGAAATCAATTGTCTGATGTAACACCCCGAGCTTCCATGATACGCTTCTCATTCAATAATGCAATAGCTTGCATTGTACGCAACTTCGAGTTCTAACACGCCACGACTAATCATAGTAGCCGTTATGAATAGTACTAACCACTTTTTAAAATTATAGAAATTTTATATTTCAAAATGGACTTCATTTTTGGATTCGGAATATCGAAATTAGCCTATGTTGAATTTTTGGTATTTTTCTGAGAACTTCTAATTTTTTATGAATAGTGAAAAATACTTAAAAACATATTTTTTAATAAAAATAATTTATAGTGATAAATTATACTATTTAGTGGTTTTAAAGTATAATTAGAATATATTTTTACCATTTTATCCAATGGTGTTCATTAGAATTAATTTAATATTGAAATTGGACATAAACCAACGGCCAATCTTTTGATATAAATTATTTCTTAAAAACACGCTATTTGTTGTGACAACGGGAATTAATTATAGAATAAATTAATGCAACTTATATTTTTGGAATTTTGTAAAATAGACATAATTTTTGAAATCGGAATATCAATTATATCTTAGGGATAAATTTTGGCATTGTTCTGAAAAACTTCAATTTTTGATGAATAGTGAAACCACTAAGTGGTAGTTAAATAACTGATTTTTCGTTTAAATGAAATATTACCACCTCTATGATTTGATTTTCAAAAATCTAACATACATGGTTGTCATTAAGAAGTAAAATGTGGTTCAATGAGATTAAAATAATTTTTGGTGAATAGTAACTTTTAAGTTATTAATCGCGATTAGAGGTAATTAGTGTAGTTTAAGGTAAAAATAATGTTTCAATAATATGAGATGAGCTTGAAACATGTCCTACCCTCATTTTATATTCCATGGCCGACCAAGACAATCCATGGGTCAACTTGGGGAGCCCATGGAGCCACTTTAGTTGGAAAATGACATAAATACCTTTTATTTAATGTTAAAGTAAAAAAATGACACAAACATGAAATGTTTTACTAAAACAATTTTTACATGGGGTTATACAAGTCATAAATTTGACTATAATTAGTCATTGGAAATATAAAAAGATTTCCTACATCATAGTATTTTTTTTATAATTTTTAGACATTAAATAAATTAAATTATCTATGACATCATTATGATGCAGCGATGACCTCATTATTTAACGATTTTAATAAAATGAAAAGATAATGAAAAATCCCAGGCTTAAACTTGTCCAAAGACTATTGGATGGGTATATTTCGAACCCTTATCACCTTAGCCACGAATTATATAAGTGTGGGACCTTTGGAATCCGAAAAGAATTGTATAATAATGTAAAATTTCCTTACTTTCCAAGAGTGCCCCTCCTCTCCTCTTATAAAAGGCCCCCACCTCAACCACCTCATTCACACTTTAAAGCCATTTTTCTAGGACAAACTCTGCCCAAATACTCTCCCAACTTCCCCCTATTACTCCTAGAAGCCTTAATTTGGGCAGAACGCTTCCCAAGGAAGCCTTTGGCTCAAATCAAAAAGAGTTACCCGGTTTTGAGGTAATGTCTTCTTTAATGTTGTTTTGTTTTATTTTTCTTCTCCAACCCACTAAACTCTTTTTATTCATTTATTTTGTAACAACACCAGTATCCCCAATATACTGGGATGTTGTTATAAGAATTATTCGAGATACACTTACACACACCTACATCTAATGGTTAAAGAACATACGGTTTCTGTGGATGGCGAATTTCTGCCCCACGAAACGATGATTGTTAAACACTCATATAACACCTTCAAAGGTGGCCATTAAGATGTCACTATATTTATATATGATATATAATATGTTTATGTTTTACTTATCCTTCTTTATTTCTCATTTATGGCATACTTTATGATTTCCATTATGGGTAAACGCGATAATTTCATTTTAGGAAGTGCGGACTACCGCCCCCTCAAAGTGATTTGAATCGTTAATGCAATATGTGGGATGTATAAAGGATGGAGTAAATGGTATTATACACTATATTATACTGGAATTATATTATACATTTATATCCTTATGATTTCATTCCATTAAATACGAAATAGAAATGAAAGTAGCGTTCATGCGCACGTACGACTTACCGTCTCCATGAACAGTGCATTTCATTTCTTACCTCTAAATGTTACGTAATATTATAAATGAATGTATATACGGGATATATATGATATATATTACATATAAATCATGAATATAATTCTGGATATAATGTATATTCTACCACATAAACAACTTGTAATTATAAGAAGTTTATTGTTGACTCAAGTACCAAAGATCGACAAAACGACCGTTATTAACTTAAATAATTACACAATGTTCATATCATTGTAATAAGTGATATAAAAAGGATAATGAAATTGAAAATTGTTCTTAATAAGTTATATATTAACTCTAGTTTATTATTCAGGAGGTTAAAGAACGGTTGAGTCAAGTCAGACACGAGGTAAGGGAATTTCTTAACCCAATTTCCATTCTTTGGGTTAATCTCCTACATTCAAATTATGTCATGATATTATTATGTCCTATCATATATTTGTACTTTCTTTATGTGTACTTATAGTGAATACACATAATAGATCTGTTATATTTTAAAAAAATGTTCTTTTTAAGGACTTCGTCTCAATCTCCTTTCATTGAGGCATATTTGGTTTTATACATAATTTCTTTTATATGGTGTATAAACCCCTTTGACTTTTACATTTATTCAAAAGGAATATTTTTTATACGAAGCGTTTACTAAACGACAAAAGGGAATTTTTTTGTCGTACGTATGCGGCGACAACGACTTCTCTGCCGCTGTGACCACTATTTGAGTTTCGGCTTCCTCTACAAGCCATACATTTTTTAATGAAAAATAAATACCATGTTATACTTTTCTTTTCTTTTGGTATTGAAAATGGTTTTGAAAGCATTTTTATTATATCAATGTGTTGTATTGATATGTTGTGATTGAAATGTGGAAATGTTATGTTTTTTTATCCATGTTTTATGTTATACGATTATGTTATGGTTTATGATATGTTTAAACCTATTCAGATGAGGAATGAATTGGACTTAATAAGTGACGGGTGGAGCCCGCTATAGCTCCTCAATGCATCGGTAGGTCTCATGAGACAACTAGACGTGGAATTGGCCGAGGCCCTTTCCGAATTTGATTTATGGTTTTGGCTGAGGCCTTAATCGTTTTAGACATCCTGGTCGAGGCCTTGAAAAAATGTTTCAGAATGTCTGGCATTATACATTCCCTCATTATGAAAGTGGTTATTGATATTGCATGTGATTATTCGACCAGTAGAATATCCTTGTGAATAAGTAAATGGAATTATCTCATTTTACTTTTGCCATATTATGTTGAAGTTAATGTTTAAAAGGCTTTTGTTTTAGTTATACATTGCCTTAAATGTTAATGTTTATTTATGAAAGCTTCCGCATTATTGTTATCCTTACTGAGCATCTGAGCTCACCCCTTTCAATGTTTTAATATTTTCTAGAATGTGAAGAATTATTTTATGAATGACCTGCAGGGATAGCCAAAGGAGGATATGAGTGTGGACTATGAAGACTTTGTTATTAGTTTTTCACTTTATGATGTAATGTAACATTTATGAATGTATCTAGTGTTTCCAAGGCTACTAAACTAATCGGTCTTTCGAGACTTGATCTTTTGTGATCATGCCAATGTTACGAAGTAATGCACTGACTCTGGGTAGCTGGGGTCAGGGCGTTACAGTTGGAATCAGAAGCAGTTTAGTACTAACCTTGGAAGCTTGATTTAGATAATCTCTGATTAGAGCACATAGCCCAAAGATAGACTTTGAGGATTAGTATAGAAGAACATCCTAGAATTTTGGTATTTTAGAGATGTTGTGTGTTTTCCGAGCAATACATCCCTGTCTAGATACGAGCAGGTAGAGGTTGCTCTGGCACAGATGTACCTAGGGGTAAACCCTGAAAACACCACTTTGAGCTAGACTCGAACGGGAACTGGTGCACGACAACGGGCCTTGCTGCACTCTGGGTTACGACACTCCCGGGGTATATGCTTAGGATAATTCTCATTTTCTTTACAAACCACTATGAAGGGTTATGAGTATATACTTTATCAAAGAAAACATTTCTTTTTATGATTATGGATTATATCCATAAATAGTTCAATTTATGTAAAGTGTTTTACAAATATGGAATTATGTATTTTAATTCATAAACTAATCTAGTTTATGCCATTATTTAGAAATGGCGCCTAGTGGAAGGAATGGAAACTTTATCAATGCACACACTCCGTGTAGGGATTGCCCTCATGCTCAAGATAATTATTGTGGATCTGGAGATACAACTGGTGCTGATCAACTTATTACCATACTGGGACAACTCACTCAGGTTATGAATAATAACCTTACTCGTATGGAGCACCCTGATCCGCAACGTGGAGGATCAATGTTAGACCGCTTCATGAGGCAACAACCACCAACCTTCAATGGGAGTACAAATCCTATAGTAGTTGAGCAATGGATAAACTCCACAGAGAAAATATTCCATGCCTTGGGGAGTAGCGAAAGGGAGAAGGTTGTCATGGCAGTTTACCGCCTCACTGGAGATGCCGATCAGTGGTGGTCGTTGATTCAAAACACAAAGGAAGATGAAGAAGTATCAAATATGGAATGGAGAGAGTTCAAAGATCTTTTCTTAGAAAAAAACTTTCCTCGTGACCATAGAGCAGATATGGAAAGGCAATTTCTGAGTCTGAGACAAATGGAGGATGAGAATGTCGCAATGTATGAGGCCAACTTTACAAGGTTAGCAAGGTATGCTGCAGATTATATACGTAACCCAAGAGGTAAGATTTATCGTTTCTTTGATGGGTTAAAACCATTTCTCCGCCGAGCTTTAGTATCCCAATCTTTCTCAACATACGAAGATATTGTCTCATGCGCTATCAAGACAGAAAAGATATTCTCTAAGTCTTATGACAACAAAGTAAAGCAAGAGAAGAAGAGAACAGTGGAACAAGAGACAGATAAAGGGAAAAAGGTAAAGAAGGATTTTCCATTATGTGATAATTGTGGGAAGAATCACCCTGGTACTTGCCTAAAAGGAATGGGAGTTTGTTATAAATGTGGAGAAAAGGGTCACCAGGCTCATGATTGCAAGGGAAAGAAAGAGGATATCAAAGTTGAATTCTACAATTGTATAGAAATGGGTCATTATGCAAATGAATGTCCTAAGAGTCAGGGAAACTTACCTCAGAAAAGGCCAAGGGATCAAGGCCAATCTTATGTTGTGACTACAGTTGAAGTGGAATAATTAATGTATCGGTGCTTTTGGACTCATGGATTATATTCTGGTTATTAGAATAATGTGATATATAAGGATTGTACTGTAGTACTTGTTGATTTCAGTAAAGTTTTAATATGATGAAGGTAATCATATTTTTAGTATGTGACAAAAGAGAAACTTTAATTTTTTTGGGGAATCTGATGTTACAATTGATTTTGGAATTTAGAGACCTTTTAGAGAAAGTCTGGACAGAGGTATTTTGGATAACTATAAAGGTTGGAATTGATTAAGTTGAACATTGGATAGTATTGTTTAAGGTTAAAAAATTTATGAAGATTATTTTTGGAATATTATAATACTATAGTTTTAAGAAAAGGACAACCTGCTGGGTGGGGCATAACCCGTCGCGTCGGACAAAGCTGCAGGAATCGAACCCACAATCATAGTGTGACAGGCCTTTATTTCCTACCACTAGCCTACAGGAAGTCCCTGGTTATTAAAAAATAATTTTACTAATCTAAATGGTATGTGTTAACATTTGGAACCTTATACAATTAGGATAAGTATAATATTTTTGGGTTCTATTATATTTTTGTGTGAAAGGTGAGTTGAAGGTTGAAACTCTAATTGTCAAGCATAAATATATATATACCTATCTATTATTCAATGAATAAATTAATTCTTAAACTTTAGTAAAGGGATATTAAAACAAAAAAATGTGTTATCCTAATACCTTCTGTCTTGTTGAACTGATGATATTTTAAATCAACATAGATTGAAGGCTTTGAGGCCCTCAATTTGACAGTTGATTGTGATTGATGACCTCAATCACTCCCTTCAAATATTTATGTTTTTCCTCCAATTATATGTCTCTAATTGCCAACAATGTTCTCTTAATCGAGATCATAATTGGGTGGTGACTTTTTCATTTCCCTTTCCCTCTTATTAAGGCTAAATTTTATTAATCTTATTTTCGATGTGGGTTTTCCGCAAAGGTATTTTCTCTTTTCAACCATTAATTTTCAAAGAAAAATTTCAAATTGCGAGGACGCAATTTATTGAAGGAGGGGAGAATGTAACACCCCGAGCTTCCATGATACGCTTCTCATTCAATAATGCAATAGCTTGCATTGTACGCAACTTCGAGTTCTAAAACACCGCGACTAATCATAGTAGCCGTTATGAATAGTAATAACCACTTTTTAAAATTATAGAAATTTTATATTTCAAAATGGACTTCATTTTTCAATTCAGAATATCGAAATTATCCTATGTTGAATTTTTGGTATTTTTCTGAGAACTTCTAATTTTTTATGAATAGTAAAAAATACTTAAAAACAACTTTTTTAATAAAAATAATTTATAGTGATAAATTATACTATTTATTGGTTTTAAAGTATAATTAGAATATATTTCTACCATTTTATCCAATGGTGGTCATTATAATTAATTTAACATTGAAATTGGACATAAACAATTGTCAATCTTTTGATATAAATTGTTTCTTAAAAACACGCTATTTGTTGTGACAGCGGGAATTAATTATAAAATAAATTAATGAAACTTATATTTTTGGAATTTTGTAAAATAGACATCATTTTTGAAATCGGAATATCAATTATAGCTTAGGGTGAAATTTTGGCATTGTTCTGAAAAACTTCAATTTTTGATGAATAGTGAAACCACTAAGTGGTAGTTAAATAACTGATTTTTCGTTTAAATGAAATATTACCACCTCTGTGATTTTATTTTCAAAAATCCGACATACATGGTTGTCATTAAGAAGTAAAATGTGGTTCAATGAGATTAAAATAATTTTTGGTGAATAGTAACTTTTAAGTTCTTAATCGCGATTAGAGGTAATTAGTGTAGTTTAAGGTAAAAATAATGTTTCAATAATATGAGATGAGCTTGACACATGTCCTACCCTCATTGGATGTGCCATGTCCGACCAATACAATCCCTGGATCAACTTGGGGACCCCATGGAGCCACTTTAGTTGGAAAATGACATAAATACCTTTTATTTAATGTTAAAGTAAAAAAAATGACACAAACATGAAATGTTTTACTAAAACAATTTTTACATGGGGTTATAAAAGTCATATTTTTGAATATAATTAGTCATTGTAAAGATAAAAAGATTTACTACATCATAGTAGTTTTTTTATAATTTTTAGACATTAAATAAATTAAATTATTTATGACATCATTATGATGCAGCGATGCCCTCATTATTTAACGATTTTAATAAAATGAAAATATAATGTACAATCCAAGGCTTACACTTGTCCAAAGACTATTGGATGGGTAGATTTAGAACCCTTATCACCTTAGCCACTAATTATATAAGTTTGGGACCTTTGGAATCCGAAAAGCATTGTATAATAATGTAAAATTTCCTTACTTTCCAAGAGTGCCCCTCCTCTCCTCTTATAAAAGGCCCCCAACTCTACCACCTCATTCACACTTTCAAGCCATTTGGCTCGGACAACCTCTGCCCAAATACTCTCCCAACTTCCCCCTATTACTCCTAGAAGCCTCAATTTGGGTATAACTCTTCCCAAGGAAGCCTTTGGCTCAAATCAAAAAGAGTTACCCGATTTTGAGGTAATGTCTTCTTTAATGTTGTTTTGTTTTATTTTTCTTCTCCAACCCCCTAAACTATTTTTATTCATTTCTTTTGTAACAACACCAGTATCCTAAATATAATAGGATGTTGTTATAAGAAGTATTCTAGATACACTTACATACACCTACATCTAATGGTTAAAGAACATACGGTTTCTTTGGATGGTGAATTTCTGCCTCACGAAATGATGATTGTTCAACACTCATATAACACCTTCAAAGGTGGCCATTAAGATGTCACTATATTTATATATGATATATAATATGTTTATGTTTTACTTATGCTTCTGTATTTCTCATTTATGGAATACTTTATGATTTCCATTATGGGTAAACGCGATAATTTCATTTTAGGAAGTGCAGACTACCGCCCCCTCAAATTGATTTGAATCGTTAATGCAATATGTAGGATGTATAAAGGATGGAGTAAATGGTATTATACACTATATTATAATGTAATTATATTATACATTTATAACATTATGATTTCATTCCATTTAATACGAAATAGAAATGAAAGTAGCGTTCATGCATACGTAGAGCTTACCGTCTCCATGAACGGTGCATTTCATTTCTTACCTCTAAATGTTACGTAACATTATAAATGAATGTATATACTGGATATATATGATATATATGACATCTAAATCATGAATATAATTCTGGAGATAATGCATATTCTACCACATAAACAACTTGTAATTATAAGAAGTTTATTGTTGACTCAAGTACCAAAGATCGACAAAACGACCGTTATTAACATAAATAATTACATAATGTTCATATCATTGTAATAAGTTATATAAAAAGGATAATGAAATTGAAAATGGTTCTTAATAAGGTATATATTAACTCTAGTTTATTATACAGGAGGTTAAAGAACGGTTGAGTCAAGTCAGACACGAGGTAAGGGAATTTCTTAACCCAATTTCCATTCTTTGGGTTAATCTCCTACTTTCAAATTATGTCATGATATTATTATGTCCTATCTTGTATTTTTTACTTTCATTATGTGTAATTATAGTGAATAAACATAATAGATCTATTATATTTTAAAAAAATGATCTTTTTAAGGACTTCGTCTCAATCTCCTTTGATTGAGGCATATTTGGTTTTATACATAATTTCTTTTATACGGTGTATAAACCCCTTTGACTTTTACGTTTATTCAAAAGGAATATTTTTTATACGAATCGTTTACTAAACAACAAAATGGAATGTTTTTGTCGTACGTATGCGGCGAAAAAGACTTCTCCGCCGCCGTGACCACTATTTGAGTTTCGGCTTCCTCTACAAGCCATACCTTTTTTAATGAAAAATAAATACCATGTTATACTTTTCTTTTATTTTGGTATTGAAAATGGTTTTGAAAGCATTTTTATTATATCAATGTGTTGTATTGATATCTTGTGATTGAAATGTGGAAATGTTATGTTTCCTTTATCCATGTTTTATGTGATATGATTATGTGATGGTTTATGATATGTTTAAATCTATTCATATGAGGAATGCATTGGACTTAATAAGTGACGGGTGGAGCCCGCTATAGCTCGTCGATGCATCGGTAGGTCTCATGAGACAACTAGACGTGGAATTGGTCGAGGCCCTTTCCCAATTTGATTTATGGTTTTGGCCGAGGCCTTAACCATTTTAGACGTCTTGGCCGAGGCCTTGACAAAATGTTTCAGAATGTCTGGCATTATACATTCCCTCATTATGAAAGTGGTTATTGATATTGCATGTGATTATTCGACCAGTAGAATATCTATGTGAATAAGTAAATGACATTATCTCATTTTACTTTTGCCATATTATGTTGAAGTTCATGTTTAAAAGGCTTTTGTTTTAGTTATACATTGCCTTAAATGTTAATGTTTATTTATGAAAGCTTCCGCATTATTGTTATCCTTACTGAGCATCTAAGCTCACCCCTTTCAATGTTTTAATATTTTCCAGGATGTGAAGAAGTATTTTATGAATGACCTTCAGGGATAGTCAAAAGAGGATATGAGTATGGACCTTGAAGACTTTATTATTAGTTTTTCACTTTATGATGTAATGTAACATTTATGAATGTATCTAGTGTTTCCAAGGATACTAAACTAATCGGTCTTTCGAGACTTGATCTTTTGTGATCATTCCAATGTTACGAAGTAATGCACCGACTCTGGGTAGCTGGGGTCGGGGCGTTACATCTGACTTTTATGGAAAGTATAAGATCAAAAAAAATAATTGGGATATGTATATAATTTATTAGAATTGTATACATATTATTAGTCAACATTCACACTTGGATCCATACATACCACCATTTCATAAATATGCAATTCATTAAATTGTATCATCATAAAATAAATGGTATAAGCCAAATTTTCATTCAAAAATAATTCGGGTTCTTCATTTTTACAATTAATAATTATTAAAAAAATATTTTTCATGAACATTGATTTATATTATATCTCAATAATATTTAATTATTTAGATAATGAAAAATATTTATAATCAAAAAATATACTTCTTATAGGACAAATTTTTTAAAAAATATTTTTTAATCCCTTCTAATTAGGATAAATATAATTTTCATCAGTAGTTATCATCGCCAACAACATTTCTATTGGAAAATATACAACATTATCTATTTACACTACCATAAATATCCTTTGAATATTTTTAAAGTAAAATATATTGATGATTTTCCTCTACATTTCATTAGCGAGTCCTAGTATGAAATTACATGAAAATGATATTGGATTACACGCTCACAAATTTATTTCCAAGTAATTTCCACTAAAACTAACATATTTGGATTCATAATTTATTTCTTAAATAATCAATAAATTTTTTATTATATGATAGGGATCCATATAAGAAATTTCTAATTCTTAGAATTATTTTCCCAATATGAATTATTATTTTCTAAATTACTATAGAATTATAAGCAGTTTCTTATTATTAATATTACCTAAATATATATTCCAGGATGGATCTAGGAGGATATAATATTTTATATAAATATCCAAAACAACTAAAATATCAAAAAATCCAATTTTTGATTGTTAAAAACAATTAAATTTGGAAAATAAGTAATCATTATGTAATCGAATATACAATTTCAATGGTCTAATTTTTAAAAACATTACACCTTAAATAAATTTCATTTATAAAATGATGCATAAAAACATTATTTTTAGTAACTATCCCACGTAATAGCCAGGGATTCACTAGAATAAATGATTTTACCTTCCTTTAGTCAACTTTTATATCTGAATTAGAAAATGATAACTATAAAGGGACAATTTTTTCCTTTTATTGGACCAATTTATGACTCAACAATTCAATTTATAATTCATACCAAATATCACATTACAAAAGTGTGATTCAATACAATTCTGTACTAACCTCAATTGGGTACCAAAATTTTAAAACCGGAATCCGACTACCCCTTGGTCTATTGTGTTCCCCTCAATTTCCAAAGATTGGAAACTAATTATAATGGAAAAATCATCTGTTTGTGATGATTTTAAATTTAAATAATAATAAACTACAAACTATAATATTTAATTTTTCATTTAAATTAAACCATTTAGTATTTTGAAATAAAAAACGCAGTGATTTTTTTAAATGTTAATTTATTATGAAAACATAGAGGGACAATTCAGATAATATGAAAAAATACCTAGGTCAAGTAATTAATCTATGCATATCAACTTATGGATCTATGTCTCCCCATTAATGAATAATCATACCATAAATTTTTCATCATGATGGATAAAAATATCTATATTCCAATTGAAATATAGAACAAGGTATTTAATTTTAACATCGCTGTATTTCTTAATGAAATATTTTTTTACCAAATCATGAGATCCCAAACATCAATTGTTAAAGAATTATTTTATAAAAAATTATTATTTTATTTTCTTATATCATTTCAAATAATGCATATCATTAATAAAGTCAATGATATAGTAAAAATAATTTTAATATAAAAATAATAATCTATAATATAATAACTATAATTTATATTTTAATTAATAAATGATTATATTTTCCAAAACACATAATTCAAAAATAAAAAACCAATAATATTTTTTTATACTCACAATAACACCCAATAAAAATGAAAATATTAACATGGTTTCTAATTTTCATTAATAAAAAATACCATGAAAATATATTTGATACAAATTTAATTATTACCATGATATATCAACACCTACCAAGTCTAAGACTATAGGTAAATCTAATTCCAGACCATAAAACCACAACTTAACCATATAAAATTAGAAATATATAAAGAAACTGTATAAAATTCCCTAATTTTAGACTATTTTCTAATTCAAAATATCATAACCCTTATTATATGAAATAAAATTAATACTCTTAGAAAGAAATATATTATTAATATCTTTCCAAAATTCATAATTTTTTACATGGATAAATTCCAAAAACCAACTAATTCATAATTAAAATAAGATAAATTTTTTAAAAATACTATATTTTTAATGAAATTATTGTAATGAACTGCCACTTGAAAACCAATGGTAAATATAACAATTTAAATCCTATCAACACATAATATATGAATGAAATATTTGATAAATATGTAATATGTATTTCAATACCCCCATTAAACAATGAATTTTGATTTTTAAAAACATTTTTACTCAATCCGATATACAATGAATTTTGACAAATACTATTCAATAATTGTTATTTAAAAATTAATTAAAATTATTGAAATTACTATATCATTTTAAGAATATTTCATATAAAAAATATTACATGTAAATTCCTTATATTTTCCAAAAAACTCACTTTTCTCGTAATCAACGAATGATTCTCAATTTATTATAACCATGTATTCTACATTTATCAGGATTCATATACTAAATAAAAAAATATCCTATATAAAAAATTCCACATGTAATACAACAAATTTATCCCCCTGCAGGTTATTATTTCCCAACACATGTTATTTGACATGAATCCATAGGGACAAATTTTTTTGAATTTCATGTCTTTTAAAAACTCTCAAAACCCTCATGGATATTGGGATAACTATGTCTTACCCTATACAATAATTAATATGATGTAATAGGGACATAAATTAATTATATTGTGAGTGAAATGGCCTCTATGAAACTTTATCAAGGGCTATATATAATTTTCTAAATAATAAAATGTTTCCAATAATATATGATCATTGTGATATTTTTTTCGAATAGAAACACATTTATGATGTATTTGAATAATTTTAACATAATATATATTTCAAATCATTTTTCACACCTTAATGTTTATAAAAATAAAAAAATCTATTTATTCACCATTCCATTATTTTACCTTCATAATAGAGGATGTCTAAAGAAATTAAGGTCCGGTTAAATGACAGAATATGATTCATATGTCTTTAAAATAGGGAAGCCTCAAAATTATTTATAATTTCTGTCTCCTACCACTATTATTTACCCAATATAAATACATAAAATGCTAACCCCTTTTAATTAACACCATAATTCAACACAATCATTTCACCTTGCATCTCCCATTTCTAATTTCTTCAAAAATTACCCTAATTTAATATTTTAGCAAATATTAATATTTTTAAGTCATGATAAATCTATTCTGTCAAAATTAATTTAATGAATTAAATCTCCAAAACCCCAATAATCCAAATTTCCTTAATACCAAAATTTAAAGATGGAAATATCACCCTTTTCGCATTTATATAATTTCTATCATTATGTAAATTGTGATTTAATATTTTATGGCCATAATAATATTTTAATAAACATATTAATTTTAATTATATAACCCTTAAAAAAAATTTCTATCTCAATTAATATTATTTACTAATATAACAATTTATATAAAAAAAATTAATAATTAACATCACTACATGTTACGAAATTTTTTTTACTGAACTGAAGACATAACTCTCTTTAGTAATTATTAAAATAATCATGACTACAACATTATTCTTTAGTTAGATAATAATGTATTTATTATAATGATTCAACTTTTATACCAAATTTTAGAACATAAAATAACTTATATTTTGAGTGACTTATCACAATATATTGGAGTATTGTTCCTTTAAATTTATAAATTTATATAATAAACATAAATATCTAATAATTTGGGATGGATAGAAACTATCTGAAATCCATTGTTACTCCTTCAAGTCATTCTATGAGTAATATTATATACATTATTGTTTATTCATTTTATCCTCCATATAAGACATTTATATCACTTATTTATGATAAAAAATTAAATATAATGGTGATAAAATATATACCAAAATTTCATGGGCAGCCACTAATTCTATATGTATAAATCAAAAACATAAATTTAATTATAACATTAACATTATAGTTTTCAATCATTATATGAATATTTTGTGCATGATTAGGCTATATAAACCTCAATTTATTTTTTATATCTATTATAGAACATAGATTATATTCAACATCAAAAAATGTATTATCTATGTATGATCATATTCCCCAAATCAATATTTCAATATAGAAAATACTAAATTTCATTTAAAATAAATATTTAATCCATAAAAAACACATTTTTTATTATTATAATTTTTATCATTATATAGAGATCAAATTTACAAACCAAAAATAGTATGATTTTTAATAATTATCCTTATACATTGAAGATATTGTATAAAATATTTCACCCTATAATTTTTAGAAAATTTCAACTATTTTTTTCAAATAAATTTGATTTAAAGAATAGCTATTTTTTATGGAAAAAAATTTTGGATTATTTTCTAAAAGATTTATATTATTATAATCCACATAAAAAATAACTATAGTATAATTATATTTTGATAAAATAATTTTTTAAATATTTATATATATAGTATTCCATAATCCAGAAAAATATTATATTTTCATTTTATAATGTTTTAAATTTTTAATTAACTTTTTTAATCCTGTAATAAATTTATTCATGTAATTTTTATTTTTAATAACCTTTTATTAAGTTAGATAAAGTTATTTCACCTTAAAATGTATTTCTACTTCCATAAAATCATTTATTATAATTTATTATTTTTGATGTTTCATTATTATTTTATTTTCTTTTACTATTAATAACACGGTTTACAATGGTTTCCTTATAACGAAAACAAACAGCTAATTAACTATGGTATCAAAATTAAATTTCAAGGGATGTAGGTGATTATTAAAGTTCCACATAACCATATAATTAATGAATTTCATTTTTTAAAATCCTTTAATTTACATCTCGAAATGTATTTTTTCCATATCATTTTCTATATCACATTATATTTTTTCACAATATAATGAATCTTCATTGTTGACCATAGAAATCACAATCATCGAATAAAGATCACTTGATGAAAAAGGTTAATTTTCAAAATCATCATTGATTCTTTTTTTTCGTTTAATATCATTTTTTCTCTTTATTGTAAAATTTATCTTCAATTTATCATTTTTGTATTATTTCATTATTGAATACTATTTTGACTTCCCAAAATAATTTTCTTTAGTGATTTTATAAAAAATCATTTTTACCTTATCATCTATTGGAAAATATAATGTAATGTTTCTAACAGTGAAACCATTCAAACACATTAAACTATTACCATGGGACCATCCTTTTACTTTATGAAAATAATTCAAAGTTAGATAAAAAAAATTATTTATATGATTAGAATATTCTTTATCATAATTTAAATTATAACATTATAGTTAGGGATTGACATTGTCACGACCCCCTCCCACCAAAGATGCCCCTCCTAAGCTGGCAATGGTGAAAGGGAGATAATGACCCCCGAGTCCCGCCTCCAGTAGGCCCCGAGGTGGCGACTAGCACCAAGGGTATGAGTTTTCACAAATATTAGTTGCATTACCCTTTTTATTATTTAATATCGGGAAATAGGACAAGTCAACCACCAAAAAGGAATAGAACAAGTGTATAGAAATAAACCCAAACCAATCCCACATGCATGTTTAAATAGTTCTGAAACAAAGTACAAGTAAAAGAAAGCTCAAAAGTACAATACCAGAAGAAACAAGAGTACAACAACTGCAACAACTCCAACTATCCGACTAGTAGGGTCCCGCACGGCCCTGGTAGTCCTCCTGGAAACCTGATAGTAAACATAGGGTGATCATACATGTATACTCAGTAGAGAAACCTAAATCTCTCATGCACAAGTGGGGAGACATCCTAATGTCCAGTGAGAACAACAGAAGAAACCTAGCAAGGAATTCTATCCACCCAACCTCACCAGCCACACTCACCAAAAACAAAATCAAAACAGGTAGTAGTAGTATATATAAGAACAAGAGTATTGGGTACCCCACACCATTTCACATTATTTAGATGCTCTTCCTAACGGTGAACGTCCTGATGCTGCCACACTCTCCCCGCCCGCACACACCTGGGCCTCAAAAACCACACATCCCGCCCGCACACACCTGGGCCTCACAACCACGTATCCCGCCCACACACACCGGGGCCTCACAACCATGTATCCCGCCCGCACATACCTGAGCCTCACAACCACGTATCAGGTCTGTACACACCTGGGCCTCATCCCGAAGGTTCTTGGGAAGCAGTTAAACCTGCCCAAAGAGTCTTGGGCTAAAACCACCCCAAATGAAACCTACTTGAAGGGTCTTAGGTGTAAGGTCACCTCTAGCCATCACATCCTAGGGAAGAAGGAGAAAGAAGGATCTAGTAACTATGGGGAAAACACCCTCTCCCATGAAATGGGAGTGTTCAGCACTAAGTGCTCAACATGGGTGTGGTACGACAAATCACAAAGATACATATACATATATATACCAAACACACATCCTATCCTATGGGTTCTAAATAGAGAAATTGAGCACGTGCCTTGGCACTGCTACCATGAAGAATTCATACAACAACAACCCCAACCCCATTTAGGTTTTCACGTTTCAGAATAATTAGTTTTTTAGATCATTAATTAGTGGGCTACTATCCACAACCAACCGCATCGATCGTTCGGAAAACATATCCCTTCCATCCACAAATCAAGTTAGGAAAAACATAATCAACACAACCAAGTCATTCTTACTAGCCAACCGACCCCATTGATTATTATTCTCTTTCCATTACCATGCCCCACCATTCATTAACTCTTCCACTTTTATTTATTATTCACAACTCATAGTTCGTTCATATTCAAACCCATTTCTGCAGCCCTACTTCCAAACACCATAACCACAACCACATCGTACATCATCATCCCTTTAATACCATTTATCACAGCCCCACTACCCATCACCAACATACCATTCACACCAACCCACAACAAAGCCAACCGCATCCCCACTGCTCATTCTATTCGTAAAAACCCAGGATTCATTATTCCAATTTGTTCAACTGGGGTTATCACACAAGGGTTCCAGATTTTAAATCAGACAACATTATGTGATTAAACAATTTCTACAATCAACAATGTTTCCATCCACAAAAATGGTCTAGAAAGATAGGGCAAAATTTAATTTCACAAGTAAAGGCCCCCAACGACTGTGATTTTCAGTAGGCATAAGCCTATTCAATTCACAACATAATATCACAAAATATAAAGATAAACATAAAAACTTCCACATCCCTATTCTTTAACCAGTTGTTATATTCGTTTATTTTTTCAAACGTGTCTCGTGAAAATAAGAGGATACCCACCCCATATGATGCACAATTTTGAGAGAGACTATGGTAAGATCCCTACCTCAACAGGTTCTGATCACAACGCTCCCCCGGATCAAATTTAGTAGACGTCCGTCTACGTCCGTCACTTCTGTCGAGTCCCGGAAAAACCTCCACAGGTGGATGTTGGAAAGGAAAGGCCGAAGGAATGACAACGGATCCAAGCTCAGAAGTTTCGCCTCATCGTTACGATCCTGTGGCCGCTGATGGATCGTAAATCGGAGCTCGGACGAAGATGTTATGGAAGAAAATGTGCCTTTGAGTCTCTTAGGAGTGCTCTACTCAGAGGAATGGGGAGGAGATGGGTGATTTGAAAATGAGGAGGGGACCCCTCCTTTTGTAGGCGAGAAAAAAAAAAGTACACGGCATGTACTCGGCCATTTCACACGGTCACCACGCAGCTTCCAACACAGCCTTCAACACGGAACGCGGCTGTTGACTGGTCAACACACGGCTTGAGGGTAACACATACGCGGGGAGGGACTACATGGCGTGTAGTATTGGATACACGGTGTGTAATAATTTATTTCACATGGCATGGACACGGCTCCAACACGGCACATGGCCATTGACTGGTCAACACACGGTTTAAGAGTAACGCGTACGCGGGGAGGGACTACACGGCGTGTAGTATTGGACACACAACGTGTAATCATTTATTTCACACGGCAAGGACACAACATCAACATGGCACACGACCGTTGACTGGTCAACACACGGGTTGAAGGTAACGCATACGCGGGGTGGGACTACACGATGTTTATTATTGGACACATGACGTGTACTCATTTATTTCACACAGCAAGGACATGGCCTTCAAAACGGGGTATACCCGGCATGGTGGCACACGGCGTGTACTCAAACTACATGGCGTGTCCTTACAATATTTTGGGAAGTGTGGGAAAATTCCATTTTACCCTCCAGAACACTTCATGACCTTCTTTTTTACAATTTAATGGGCCGGATAGGTCCGGGCCATTACATTAGATACCTCTTAATACATTCTTGTCCCCGATAATTCAAAAACCAACCTAGAGGAACCAAACAAGATACCTCTTAGGATTCTCATTATAACAGGAACCCAACCGAAAAACCTAATCGTAGGTGTTAGGAATTCCATCTCCTATGTCAAGATATTATCCACTTTAGGGGGCATTGATTCGCCTGCATGGGTTTAATCGCATCTGCATTAACACGTCATGATTAAGGATTGGGCCTTCTCACTTCCATATATTAGGATTTTCCAACTTGCACTTCCCCCAATACCACACAACCAACACATTTCCTAAACATGTGGTTTGGGGAAAATTCCTTCTCCTATGTTGAGATATTATCCGCTTTAAGAGGCACTGAATCGCCCACACGGGTTCTATCGCATCCTCATTAATGCGTCTCGATTAAGAGTTAGGTTTTTCCCATTCCCCACACATCCGGAAATGCTACACACTTCTAGAGAACAAGGAAAACAAAAAATCTCACAACTGACAGGCCAAGCATTCCATATATCAAAGGTACATAGTATAAAATCAACATAAAGCTCTGAAGAACAAGGGAAAACACAAGTCAAAGAAACTCTGGGTACTGAGCGTTCATCCGGGCCTCCCACTCCCAACTGCTATACTCGCGGCCGCTATGCCTCCACAACACACGAACCAAGGGAATGGTTCATCCATGGAGCACCTTATCATTACGATCCTCGATTCCTACTAGTCATTCCTCGAAAGTCACGGTGTCTCCCATATCTATCTCTCCCCAGTCGATAATGTGAGAGTCTTCGTGTAAGTACCGACAAAGCTGGGAGACGTTGAAGACGTCTTGAACCTTCTCCAACTAAGGTGGCAGTGCTAGCTGATATGCCACCTTTCCGACTCACCTCAGTACCTCGAAAGGTCCGATGAACCTAGGGGAGAGTTTACTCCCTTTCCTGAACCTCTGATTCCCCCGTCGAGGGGAAACCTTCAAGAACACATGATCTCCCACCACTAACTCCAAGGGCCTCCTCCAACGATCAGAATAAGACATCTGTCAGTCCTGATCTGCTTTCATCCTCTCACGTACAAGCTGGACTTTCTCTATGGTGATCTACACTACCTCTGGCCCAAGAGCACCTGTCTCACCAACCTCTGCCCAGCAAATGGGTGAACGAAATGGTCTTCCATACAAATCCTCAAACGGTGACATGCCAATAGTAGAGTGGAAGTAGTTGTTGTAGGAAAACTCTACTAAAGGCAAGTGTCGTACCCATGATCCTCTAAAATGCAGAATGCATGCTCGCAGCATGTCCTCCTACATCTGGTTAGTCCGCTCTGTATGCCCATCGTTTTGGGGGTGGAAAGCAGTGCTAAGGCATAGCTAGGTGCCAAAAGCATGTTGTAAACCCCTCCAGACTCGTGAGGTAAACCGAGTATCCCGATCTGAGATGATAGTCTTTGGAAATCCATGCAACCACAAAACCTCGTATACGTAAATCTGTGCTAAGGTACTCACCGGGCCTGACTTCTTAATTTTTAAGAAGTGAGCTGTTTTCGTCAGTCGATCCACCACTACCCAGATAGCATCATAACCACCCTGAGTTCTGGGTAGTCCTGTGATGAAGTCCATTGATATGTCATCCCACTTCCACTTGGGGGCATCTAAAGGATGCAACAAACCATTGGGAACACGATGTTCATCCTTCACTTCCTGAAACACAAGGCATTTAGCCAAAAACTCTGGCACTGCCCGTTTCACACCAGGCCACGAAAACTGTTCCCTTAGGCCTCAGTACATTTTTGAAACTCCTAGATGTACCGCCAAGTCTGAGCTATGGAACTCATGGAGAACTCCCTCGTGCATCGCCTCCGGATCAAACAACATTCCATGGAAAAGATTCTGGTGTCGGATGTCCTCTAACCATCCTTCTGGAGCATTTCCCTGATCGACACAATCCCGCATTACTTCCACCTCGGAGTCCCCCCACTGAGACTCTTCCACCTGCTACAAAAAGGAGGACTACACCTTCATTTGAAACAAACATCCTCTAACACCTTCTACCATGGAATCTAAGTGTAAGGTAGCCAACTCTCCCATCACATTCCAAGCATCAAAGAATTCTCGAACGACATCCTTATGAGACATCCTACTCAGGGCATCAGCTAAAAATGTTTCCCTTACCTTTAGTGTAAGAGATCTCGAAGTCAATGTCTTGGAGAAAATCAACCCATATCCGCTTCCGTAAGTTCATGTCATGCTGGGAGAAGATATAACAGAAGCTCTTGTGATCTGAGAAGACCACAAATCACTCCCCAAAGAGGTAATGTCACCACAACTTCAGTGAAAACACTACTGCTGCAAGATCTTGGTCATGGGTGGAATAATTGTGCTCATGAGGGCACAACTTCATAGACCCATAACAGATAACTCCCTTCTTCCGCATCAGCACGCACCCTAGAAAAAGGCCAGAAGCATCACAAAACACCTCATAAAACAACCCTTCCTCTAGAAACCTGAGTATGGGAGCACTGACCAACTTCTCCTTCAGGTAGTCGAATGCTTTCTGGCACTGCTCACTCCATAGGAAGACCTGGTTCTTCCTAGTCAAAGCTATCAAAGGAGAAACAACTCGAGAGAAGTCTGAAACGAACCTCTAATAGTAACCTACTAACCCTAGGAAACTACGAACTTCTTCCATGCTCTTGGGTGCTTCCCAAGAAACAACTGTCTCCACCTTCGACGGGTCCACTGACACTCAATTTTGAGACACTACGGGCCCAAGGAAGTGTACTTATTGTGTCAATAACTTACACTTCGACAATTTACTATAAAGATGGTGGTGTCGAAGGACTTCCAAGACTGCCCTGAGATGCTCAACGTGCTCCTCCTCTGATATTGAGTATATCAGGATGTCATCGATAATCACAAAGATGAACTGGTCCAGAAACTCTCGGAAGAAAAAGTTCATAAGTCCCATGAACACAGCCAGTGCATTCGTAACTCCAAACGGAATAACTAAAAACTCGAAGTGCCTATACTTGCACCTGAAAGACATATTTGAGATGTCAGTGTCCTTTACCCTCAGCTGATGATATCCAAATCGTAGATCAATCTTAGAAAACCAACCTTCTCCCCTCAGTTGGTCGAAGAGATCATCTATCCTTGGAAGGGGGTAACGGTTCTTGACCATTACCTGGTTCAACCTTCGGTAGTCTATGCATAGCTTGAGACCACCATCTGCCTTCTTCACGAACATAACATAAGCACACCCTGGAGATACGCTGGGTCGAACAAAACCTTCTCCATCAGATCGACAATCTGAATCCGCAACTCCTGCAACTCCGAAGGTGCCATCTGATAAGGGGCCATCAAAATCGGATGGGCACCAGGCTGTATGTCTATCCCGAACTCAACGTCACTTCGGGTGGGTAGAGTCACAACCTCATCGGAAAAAACATCGAGTGATTCCCCAAAAACATCCGGGACATCCATCATCTCTGTATCAGTTGTAACCACTAATAGCTCTCCTAACAAGGAAAGGAGAGGTTCCATACGTCATCTTCCCACCCGATTGCTCCTCTCGCCAACAAAAGCTACACGTTTCCCATCCACATCGGAGAACACAACCCTTCTTCGGAAGCAGTCGATAAAGGCACTAATGGAAAACAACCAATCAATTCCTAGTATGACATCGTATGGATGCATCTGTAATAGAAGAAGGTCCCTACTAGATCGATGTGGTCCCAACATCAGCCTACATCCCCGACAAACACAAGATATGCTGGTCTGGCCTCCAACTGGTGTACTCAGCACCAGTGGTACAAAAAAGTCTCTCTACGTCTAGTCCCAATGAATGGGCTAGACCAGGAGAATCAAAGGAGTGCGAAGTTCTTAAATCGAACAAGATATAAACGAGAGTGCTGATCAAACAAATCGTACCTCTCACTACCTCTGGTCCTACCAGAGCTGTCAACTCTACTGCGTGAAACTATCCACACCTAGATCCTTTTCCTCTCTGATGTCATCTGTCTGCTCGACCACGCCCTGTTCGAGGTCCCTGAGGAGAACCCTAAGGTAATCCTACTCCCGCTAAGTCTTCCCTCAGAGGAGCATGGTCCTACTGCTGCTGGAAGGGCCTCGCCGGCAATTAGTTCTATTGAGGTGGGCACTGAACCTTCCCACCTCCACTGTACTGAGATCGGGTCAGGCACCGACTCTGAATGTGCCCGAAACCTCCACAAAAAAACACTTCAGACCTGGGATAGTGAAAAAGGGATAAGGGCCTGATGATCTGAACTGGAACTGTTGGGGTTTGCTCCCCACTGGCCTGAACCTGGAAGGTCCCGTCGCAGGAGACCTGCTGCTGACTGCCTTCCCCTTCGACAAACCTGACTAGATCCCCTCACGTGGAGCACCTACCAACGAGTGCATCCTATCTACAAAATCTTCCTTATTCTGTACTGCTATGTATGTCGGAAGGGTGAAGGGGGTGACAGCATACTGGAGTGAAGGAAAATGCGCCTCCTCCAATCGTCTCACACATGACTCCTCATCCAGAAAGAGTTCCAGAGTAAAGCTCAGAAGATCCTTGAACATGATCCCAAACTCTTGTACTGACATACTCCCTTTCTAAAGGGAGAGTAACTCCTGCTGCTTCTCTGCCTTGATCGTGGAAGAAAGGAATTCCTCTCGGAATTCCTTTTCAAAGTCATCTCATGAAACCTCTGCCTATATACTATCTCTGAGGTAGAAGGTCCACCACTGTCGCGCCACACATCTCAGCTTAATAACCTCTAGGGGAACCCAGTACTCCCTAGGAGCAAGAATCAAGGTAAAAGCAATCCCTAGCTCCTCAAGACACCCCTTCGTCTCCGTATCATAAGTACTACCCTCGTACTTCTTAAGGGTCAGCCGCTGGATAGAACAGAGAGTCTTCTGCCACTGGCTATCTTCCTCCTCTCGGTCAATCCTCAACTGATCGACTTCCTGAATCTGCTAGGCCTCGGCCATCTGAGCCACCCGGGGATGACGTCCAGGTGCCATAGCTATACGGTAAACAAAGATCACCTAATCCCAAGTAGTAAGGAAATTTCTCAAGGTTTTATTTTATCATTCTATTTCAATTTCTTTCTCAGAACACCCAAATCAAGTAAAACACAATCACTATGATACATGTACCTTCCCTAGGGACTCTACCCTACAATCATTGTAGTCTCACATGGTCGTTCGGTAGGCTCAGGGTACTTGCATCAGATCATGGGGGGCCCTAAAATCCCGTGTCCTAGCCGGTCCACCCTGGCCTATGTCACACACCTATATTACCCAACATTGTTGCCCTACCATCCCATGTAATCCTCACTATTCCAAAATCCATACTCCATCCTATCTCTCAACCATCACCTCTGATACCATTCTGTCACAACCCCCTCCCACCAAAGATGCCCTTCCTGAACTGGAAATGGTGAAAGGGAGATAATGACCCCCTGAGTCCCGCCTCCAGTAGGCCTCGGGGTGGCGAATAACACTAAGGGTATGAGTTTTCACAAATATGGGAGGAATTACCCTTTTTATTATTTAAGATTGGGAAATAGGACATGTCAACCACCAAAAAGGAAAAGAACAAGTGTATAGAAATAACCCAAACCAATCCCACATGCATGTATAAATAGTTCTGAAACAAGGTACAAGTAAAAGAAAGCTCAAAAGTACAATACCAAAAGAAACAAGAGTACAAAAACTGAAACAACTCCAACTGTCCGAATAGTAGGGTTCCGCACAGCCCTAGTAGTCCTCCTAGAAACCTAAAAGTAAACGTAGGGTGACCATACAAGTATACTCAGTAGGGAAACCTAAAGCTCACTTGCACAAGTGGGGAGACATCCTAATGTCTTGTGGGAAGAACAGAAGAAACCTAGCAAGGAATTCTGTCCACCCAACCTCACCAGCCACACTCACCAAAAACACAATCACAACAGGTAGTGGTAGTATATATAAGAACAAGAGTATTGGGTACCCCGCACCATTTCCCATTATTTAGCTACTCTTCCTAACAGTGAACTTCCTGACACTGCCACACTCTCCCCACCCGCACACACCTGGGCCTCAAAAACCACACATCCTGCCCGCACACACCTGGGCCTCACAACCACGTATCCCACCCGCACACACCTGGGCCACACAACCACGTATCCCTCCCGCACAAACCTAGGCCTCACAACCACATATCTCACCTGCACACACCTGGGCCTCATCCCGAAGGTTCTTGGGAAACAGTAAAACCTGCCCGAAGAGTCTTGGGCTAAAACCACCCCAATCGAAACATACCTGAAGGGTCTTAGGTGTAATGTCGGCTAAAGCCATCACAGACTAGGGAAGAAGGAGCAAGAAGGAGATAGAAACTAAGGGTAAAACACCCTCTCCCAATAAATGTGAGTGTTCGACACTATGTTCTCAACATGCGTGTGGTGCGACATATCGCAAAGATATAGATACATATATATAAACCAAACACACAACCCAACCTATGGCTTCTAAACAGAGAAACTGAACACATGCCTCGGCACTGTTACCATGATGAATGTATACAACAATAACCCCAACCCCATTTAGGTTTTCACGTTTTAGGAAAATTAGTTTATTTGTTCCTTAATTACTGGGCAACTATCCACAACCAACAACATCGATTGTTCACAAAACATATCCATGCCATCCACAAATCGAGTTAGGAAAAACACAAGCAACGCAACCAAGTCTTATTTATTAGCCAACCAACCCCATTGATTATTATTCCCATTCCATTACCATGCCCCACCATTCATTAACTCTTCCAGTTTTATTTATTATTCACAACCCATAGTTCGTTCACATTAAAAACCATTCCTGCAGCCCCACTGCCAAACACCATAACCACAACCACACCATACATCAACATCCATTTGATACCATTTATCGCAACCCCACTTCCCATCACCAACATAGCATTGACACCAACCCACAACCAAGCCAACTGCAGCCCCACTGCTCATTCTATTCGTAACAACCCATGATTCATTATTCCATTTTGTTCAACCGGGTTGATCACACAAGGGTTCCAGATTTTAAATCAGCCAACTTTACGTGATTAACCAATTTCCACATTCAACGAAGTTTCCATCCATAAAAATAGTCTAGAATGATAGGGAAACATTTAATTGCACAAGCAAAGGCCCCTAACGACCGTGATTTTCAGTAGGCATAGGCCTATTCAATTCACAACATAATATCATATGATATAAAGATAAACATAACAACTTCCTCATCCCTATTCTTTAACCAGTTATTATCTTTGTTTATTGGTTCAACCGTTTCTCATGAAAACAAGAGGATACCCACCCTATATGATGAAAAACTTAGAGAGAGACGAAGATAAGATCCCTAACTCAACAGGTTCTGATCACAAAGCTCCCCTGGATCAACTTTAGAAGTCGTCCGTCAGCGTCCGTCACTTCTGTCGAGTCTCGAAAAAACCTCCTTAGGTATATTTTGGAATTTAAAGGCCGAAGTAACGACAATATATCCAAGCATAGATGATTCGCCTCGCCTTTACGATCCCGTGGCTACTGACGGATCGTAAATCAGAACTCGGACTAAGAAGTTATGGAAGAAAAGTATCCTTTGAGTCTCTTGGGAGAGATCTGCTCAGAGGAATGGGGAGGAGAGGGGTGAGTTGAAAATGAGGATGGGACCCCTCCTCTATAGGAGAGAAAAACCAAAGTACCTGGCGTGTACTTTATGGTACACGGCGTGTACTCGGCCATTTCACACGGTCACCACGCATCTTCCAACACAACCTTCAACACGAAACACGACCGTTGACTGGTCAACACACGAATTGAGGGTAATACGTATGCAGGGAGGGACTAGACGATGTGTAGTATTGGATATATGGTGTGTACTCATTTATTTCACACAGAAAGGACTCGGCTCCAACACAGCACATAGCTGTTGACTGGTCAACACACGGTTTGAGGGTAATGCATATGCAGGGAGGGACTACACGGCATGTAGTATTGGATACACGACGTGTACTCATTTATTTCACACGGCAAGGACACATATTCAACACGGAACACAACCATTGACTGGTCAACACACAGGTTGAAGGTAACGCGTACGCAGGGAGGGACTACACGGTGTGTAGTATTGGACACATGATGTGTACTCATTTATTTTACACGGCAAGGTCACAGCCTTCATGACGGGGTATACCCAGTAAGGTGGTACACGGCGTGTACTTACAAAATTTTGGAAAGTGTGGGAATAGTCCATTTTACCCTCCAAAACACTTCGGGACCTTCTTTCTGACAAAGGAATGGGTCGGAGAGTTCTGGGCCATTACAAACATCATTTTAAAATTATGAGTTTTATTTTTTAGGTTTTAGTGGTGTTGGAAGAGTGCTATAAAGTTATTTTATAAATATGGGATGATATTTTCCTATAGTATCCAATTAATACCATGATTATATATTAATTAAATGAATGGAATTTGTGTCGATGAAATTATATTGGGCTAGGATATGAAAATTTTTCACAACAAGATATATAATTAATTCCTTGAATTGGTATTTTTTTATTATAATCCTTGGTGTTATGTTTTTTGATGTAATGGTCATTTTTAAAGAACATACCATGATACAATTATTCAGGACATTAATATTATCTTTTCTGAATGATTAAATGTTTCGGAAAAATTTTACTTTTCTCATTCCCATATGTTATTTATTCCTTAAACCCTTGATCGTCCCCATGTAATTTTGTGTCATCCAACTCTCTCCCAACTGTTTCCCATGGTGTATTAATATTGGATCAATCAGTTATTATAATATTGGTATGTATGATAAAATATATTCCTTTCTTTCTTGAACATTTTCTTTGGATGATATTCAATTATTCATTATTGGAATCTATTGTTTTTTTCTTATCTCTCTCAATAATTTATATATTAATCGTGTGTTTATATCTAAGAGGCTTGATATAATATTAGTTGGGAGAATCACATGATATCCATGTGGTACAAGTTGATCTAACATCTATGAAAACCATTTTTCTTTCGTAAATACAATTACAATTTATTATAATCATTGTTTAGGGCCTCCTATCACATTCTCATTATCTCCATTTCTATCTGAAGTGTTAACCTAATTGTGTGTGGTGTGACACTAAACATGGGGTATTTGGTTCTATTTAATACCAATTTTCTATGATTAGTTAATTATGATGACTTATTAAAAAATTTACTATTATAGTTGGACTGATAACTGATTGATTTGTTTTTTTGTATAAACCTTTTCTTGAGAAAAAATAGTATTCCCAAAATTTTGGAAAATGAAATGTGTTTTTGAATGATTTTTTTACTTGATTGTGAAATTAGATTTCAATTCCTAAATATGATGAATAAAATTTTGTGTTTAATTGTTTATATAATGCGATAAAACATTATAAAACACATAGTAATCAATAAAACATTGGGTACTTAGATGGGTGTTTTGTAATGGTCTATTTCCAATGGAATAGAATGTTGGATAACATTTTGTGGTTATCCTTTATTTATAAATACTAGATATATTAGATTTAGGAACATCATTTACATTATAATGTGGATCACTTTTTGTTGTGTTCGTCTATACCTATATAATGGATATATTGAGCCTTGGTATGTGAATGCACCATAATAACTGATTTTTTAATGAGCAATGAGTAAAATATAAATCCCAATAATTGTTATCCTATAGGTGTTTACCATAGTGATTTGGAACATTATTATTTCTAATTAGATATGATATGCTACAAGGCTTGATAAATTTAAATTGTTTGTAGATATTATTCTATTAAATGATATCTCAATTTTTTAGAATTACATAAAGTAATGGAAAATATTTTTCATTCCTTTTATTTAAAATTTTGTAGTATATTTTCATTCCAATTTTTTAAATCAATTATTTTGGGATTATTATAAATAGATGTGTTATGGAAGACATTATTGATATTTTTTTATCCTTATTTTTTCAACCACCCTAGTGTCTCACTCAGGGGTGTGTATACCTTGTGTTATCTAATACAGGAATAAGAATGGAACAATGTTGTTGTGGTGATGATTATGTAAACTGGATAGAGTTTCTTGTTGTTAAAAAGGGGGTTATGTTTCCCACATTTGAGATGGAGTAAGAATAATTATATTATTCTATTTATTCATATTTTTCATTTTATAGATATGTACTATTGGTTATATATCTTTCATTATATCTATTTTTTATAGAATATTATATTTTTATCATTGAGTGTTTATCTATATAATTTATCTTGGTATAGTATGGTAAAAAAATCCATGTAATTATTTTCTGATCTCATGTGATAGTTGAAATTTTATAAAGATCAGGAATTATCTTCGGCTATTTCTACAGTCTATTTTGGGATTCATAAATCCAAAAGTCCACATTTAGATAAAATCATGTACATTATATATATAATTTAATTCATATTATGTTATATAACATTCTTTTATTTTGTGTTTCATTGATGAACTTTTTATTCAATAGGTATCTTGATACATTTATCATGCAATTCATGGTAGAGACCCCGATTTATATGATATTTATGTTTTAGGATAATCACTATCTAGATGTGTATTTATAAATCAGGATGAGTCAAATAAATTATTGGAATTTATAAAAAATATAATTTTTTGGTCCACAAAATTTTGTAACAATGGAATGTGATTTCAGGGCATAGCCTTTTAGTCTATCATGAGAAGTTGAATGTTTTCTTTCAATGGAAGAAACCATGTATAATATTCAATATATAGATATGTTAAGGTCAAACTTGACACTAGTAGTGGTTTATTAATGATTTATAAAATCCAAAATCACTATTGATATCTCTTAATGAGAAATGGGTGAAATTTTACTAGGATACCAAATGGAATTTTTCATTTTTATATTTAAATGGAGTCTGGAATTGGATCTTATCATGATCATTCTAAAACCCATCATCGTTCATGTGGAATATAGTGATATTTCTTATGCATAAATTGGGTGTGTACTTATACAGGTTGATTATGTGTTGGAGTATGATTCATCAAACACAACTATATTTTCTAATATAGTTCTCGATAAATAATTTTTTACATTGATATCATTATTTATGAGGAAAATCAAGTTTAATCAAACAATTATATAAATTTAAAATATTATAATTTATGGTGACAATTAATTCCAAGAATTATAATTTTTCTACATTTATATGAGTATCTAAAAAATGAAAAATGAATTGATAATATTAATTCATTAGTAAACTATTAATAATAACATAAAAATATAGTTCAAATTGAAGGAAATTTCAAAAAACTATTTTAATGCATGAAATGTGTTTTTATAATAATAAATTTATTTATTTGAAATTAGATAATAATTTAATGGAATTTAAATAATATATATACAATATTTTTTTAACAATAATATTTTTTATAGTCATGAGATATAAATAAATAATCTTTTATGCATAAAAAAATATTTCACAAAAAATGGAATTCATCACCTTTTAAAAAATTGTATTAATTTGATAATTTTTAATAATAGAAACTAAATTGTTGAAAATTGATTCCCAATTTTTTAAATATGTCCCATTAATTTTTGGGCACTATGAATAGTTACCATGGACCAATTCATCACCTTGATAAACGTTAAAATAGGTTAACATAGGATAAAACTAAATGTGAAGATCACTATTTTTTTGAAATTAATTATTATACGATGAATGGAAATAGGCCTTTATAAACACATTCTATAATTATTTGTTTTTAAAGTTTAGATGTCCATTAAAATTACCCATATAATATTTAGAGTAATGAATAATACAAAATGGCACTATGTTTCTTTTTAACATCTCTTATATGTTAACCTAGGGACAAAAAGTTTTTTTATGAATATTAATGGTAATATTTAGAATAAAAAGATAAATTTAATTATGTTTATTTATTTATAATTTTCAATAAATAAAAAATTACATCAAATGACTACATAATGCTATCAAATTCTTTTCCATTAATAGAAAATGAAATAATGATACTCAATATATTAAAATTAATATAATTAGAGTCAGTTATAGTGTTATTGAAATTTTATAGAAAAACATAAATTATTTTTTTTCATATAATGAGATATATAATAATTCCATATTATATATGGTTTCATTATTTTTAAATGAAATTAATATTATGACAATCTCTTTAATTATAATTTATGAAAATAATATATGAATTAATTATTTTAAATGAAAAAATATTTAATGAGGTCATAATGAATAAGATATGTTCTAAAATTTCATATTTGGTAGATTTATGAATGAATGTTAATCATATATGTAAAATTATATCCAATTATAACCGAAGGAGGCGTTATTGTGATTATGGTTAAAATAAGTTAACTATGGTGTTAACGAAAATATATGGTTCAAAACACCACATAAACCAGTCAAAATATTATTTTATGATGTTATTTTGACAAAATACAACCTTAAATTCAAATCAATATCCATTTTTGATCCTTTGGATTCCGAAAATATAATTTACATTATAATTAATTATGAAATTTCATGAGTTCACTTCCCATCACATCTAAAATATTTCTCATCCATTTTGTTATTTATATTGTGTTTTTCATTATAGATACACCAAAAACCAAAAAAAACTCTTTCAAACATCATATTCCACATTTTATAGGCTCTACTATTCCCAAAGACCAACCCTATGATCCCAAATAGGTGATCAAAAAGATTTCATTCAATGAATAAGGAATCACATCGACGAATAACATTCGGTTAACTTATTGTTTTACATATTGTATGTATATGACACTTCCAGTAAAATAGTAATTCTAGTATCCAAAATATAAATAAATAATATTATTTTAATGAAACCATCATTATCCACTAACTTTACCAACAAATAGTAACTGATAATATCATTCATGTATTTATATGGCTTTCCATCTTAATATAGTGATACAAATCAATTTTAATCACTATTTTTTATGGATGGGTATTATGATGGGTTTAATGTTTATATATGATAATTATGAAATCAATATTATTTTTAAATGATAATATCTTATCTACCTTCTTACATTCCAATCTATTGAAAATTGATAATTTCACTATATCATACTTGTGGACTACCATATCGATGAAGTGATATGATTCATTATTCAATTCAATTTCACATTGGTTGTAATAATGATGGTTTTTATGAATATTTATTATTTATTAAATTTTAATTATAATTTACATTTCCTTTCTTACATCCATTGAAAAGTAAAAATAATGTTCATGTGTACGTACGACCTACCGTCTGCAGGAATGATGTAATTCAATTTTTAGTATCTAATATTTCTAGATGAATATATATATATATATATGTATTATATTTATATTATATTTATACTATAAAAAACAGGATGGATATTAGGGAACTATGATCATTGTATAGGATCAAATATACAGAACTAGAATTCATATAAAAATGAATGATTTTACACCTGGAAATGATAATCTTAATACAAAATTATTGATAAATGGATGTTGAATGTTTATAAAGGTACTATAATTGATATTATAAGTCTGTAAATTAATTTGATATTAAATTATAATAAATTATATATATATATATATATATATATATATGGATAGATCACGATCAAAAAAATAAAAACTCGATGAAAGGGGTTTGTGTTACAATATAATTGTTTAATGGGACTATTTAATATTAGATTTCAGATAATGATAATTCAAGATATACCTATCTAGAATAACCATAATTTTTTATTTCTCTATTAATTTCTGGTGAATATAGTGTATCCATTCATTTTACATTATATAATCACTAACGATAAAAAACAATTTTTTATAGAAAATATATATTTTTTATCACTTTGACCATAATCATTTATTCTTAATGATATTTTTTTCATAATAATTTAAAAAAAACATTTTATATTATCCTTATATTTTTTATTTCAATTTAAATTTTATAATTAATTTTGTTTAAAATGAATGTCTTTGTAATTTTATAATTGGTTTAATTTTTTGAATATTTTTAATAAAACATCAATGAAAATTTTTATTTATCTTATATGGAATGAATATAATTATCTCCCATCATAAACATTAAATAATTTGAATATTCAATTAAAATTTTCATGGTTTTTTAAATGAAAACGTTTTCTAAAATATATTGCTAATGTTTACATTTTAAATAAGTGATTTCAAAGTTGAATGTGTATTTCCCTTTGTAATTTTTTTAATTGATATTTAAATTGAATTTTATCGTATAGTGACAATACATTATTTTAATTATGACCTTATCGGGATATGATCGAAGGATACCATCCTTTTTTATTTTATTATTTATGATTATTATGATAAGATGTTTTTTTTGACCTCTCATTTTCCAAATGTTATGAAATAAATATTTTATTATAAATCACATATCTTATGAATGCATTAGTCCATGATTAAATGTTTAAGAAATATATTTTATTTTTAATGGATGTGATATTTTTTAAATCGTATGATATTGTGGGAAAATCAATATGATTTCAATTAACTAGTTGGTGGGACTAGAAATATTTATCATTCTAATGCATTGGTCAATGATCGGTATCTAATGAGATAAATAAGACTCTAATGGTGACTAAACCAATTATAGTAAGGGTATATATCCACTATTATTGTATTGGAAGTGAACCATTATTAATATGATTGAATTGGGTGTGAACACAGTCCATTATGATAGTTTTGGAAGTGATCCTTGAGTAGTAAGGAATTTATTTTCTATGATTATCTGTATGACAAATATCAATGAATTATGTTAATGTTATACTATTATATAATATGTTATTTGAATCCTTATTCATTAATGTGTCATGAAAGGCCAATAATTATCTCATGGTAGTGGTGTTTATTTATGATTTGTAGGGTATGGTTTTTAACTGTTAATATTTTTTTCTCATACACATATGCAGATGTTATTCTTATTTGATCTTTGATATATCCATTTTTTCCTTTATAGAGCATATAATCTATCCCTTTATTATATATTACATCCCAATTATATAAGGGAAATTTTTACGTATGATATATCCAGTAAATGATATATTTATGAATAACTAGATGGTATATGATGTATATATCTTATGATACAGATTTTTCTGTTTACATGATTCATAATATACTTGAACTATATGATTCGAGAGTTAAATCATAATATTATGTGAAGAATGTACATATACTAAGATTTAATATTTAGTTATGAAAATTATAGATAAATATAATTCTAATTAGAGTAAAATTTAGTTACAATTTTAATATAGTATGGGAAAATATATTTATAACCCTTCTGATAGTCCAATGTGTATTAGAATATCCCATTTTATGTTAAATAATGGCTCGTGGATTTCTATGAAAAAATTTATATATGGATACTACAAGTGGATGTGGTTTAGGAATAGACTAAAAAGAGGGAAATAACCCTTCAAAGAGTTGGTCAATTATATATCATCCATCAATCTAGTGCATGGAGAGTGTTCCATGGCTATGGACCATGTTTAGAAATCTCAGTGGATATGTTTTTGTTCAATAAAATTTTATTTATAATCTATCTAGAAGGATTTAAGTAGACAATTATCAAAATTGAACTAGGTTAATCCTAGGCTTTCATGGATTAAAAAAGTGTTATAATTTATACATTTTCAAAATTATATTTCATTATTATGTAATTTCTTATTGTGATTTTTTTAAAACTACATTTTATGGTTTTAGATAATGGATGGAACCCAATGGAATCAGAATAAAGATAAATGTGATGAAAAATGGAATGAATTTTCATCATTTAAACAAACAATTATTGGATATGGAATTTAAAATATTTTTTTCTATGATTACGAAAAATTATCAAAATATAACTCATGATATGATACAAAATGATCAAAGGAAGGGAACACTATTTTTATATGTACTTCATGAGGAAACACCACAATCATTTTATGGGTCATTTGATTGAATAATTTTTTTTATCAATGGTTCAAACAAAGTAAAAATATATTTTCTATTTACTACTGTTTGTAACATGAACATTTTATTTTGGATATCTATCCATTATAAAGGTTATAAGATTTGTGGAGACATCATATCAAGAATTTAAGGTAATAAAAGGACATTGACTCAACAGAGTGGGGGAGTTTATGATATTATTATTAAATAAGTACATTAAATATATTATTTATACAAAATTTGAGAAATAATTACTTATTAGGTTGAAGAAGGATTATGAATCAATTTTTACCTATGATATAAATTTTACGAGACATGTGTGTTAAGATTATGGAATTATCAACTTAGTAAAAATTAAGGCTGTTCATTGATTCATTGGATATAAAAAAATTATTCAAAGGTAATTTTCAATAAGATACAATAGTATTTATGAATAAGCATTAATTTTTTTTCATGGTACAAAAGGATATTTTATTTACCTATCCATATCATAGATTTCATTTCAAGAGAACTATAGAAATAAAAAAATTATTAAAATAATAGAGGGAATGTGATGATATTTTTATTATGCTAAATCAATGGAAGGAGTCATGGTTTAAATTATATTAAAGGTATTGGTAAATGTATTATTTGTATTGTGAATGGTCATTGGGTAATTAAATATTGTAGATAAGTGAATAAGTTATCATATGATGGGGGACCTCACTATAGAATTCCCCATCCACACTCCCATATTTCAAATGAATCGAGTATATGAATTATGTTATTTAGTGATCAAATTTGAAGGTCAACAATCATTATACATGTTAAAAACCTCTTAATCAAAGAGAGAAATTGAAATATCATGCAATAACTATATCTAATACATAGTATGTTAAAGGTGTTCTATAGGATACACATACCATATTCTGTGGCATTGATAATGCCTTCTTATATTCATTATTGATTCAATAATTTAAATCTAATGAATTGTATATTTGTATCAAAGTACCCCCTCAATGAATATATATCAAATTAGGAGTGAAAACCCCCAATTTTATGAGGGTCACCTAATATGTTTATTGATATTCTATAATTGAAGCTTCTGGTAATGTGATTAATTCCAATATTGTTATTATAACTTTAGTTGAATTTGATCTTATTTTGTGCATGGATTGTAATAATTCACATAAAGTGAGGATCATTTTAGATGGAAGATATGTCCTGAATGATATTTTGAACCAAATATGATAATATATATATGAAAAATTAAAATGAACATCCAATATAGAATGCTTCCATTTTATGGGTTCTGATTCCAATTAAAAATCTGTGTTTATGTATGATTGTTTGGGAGAAACTCAACATCATTGAAATTCTAATTTTTCATGAATTTATTTATAGATATATCGAACAACATACTTTTTTTCCCTGTAATCATGAAGTTGAATACTTGGTAGAACTCAGAAATTGGTCTATACATATTTGGAATACACTATATATAATTTACTTGATAGAGTTGTTTGAATTTATGTAGTAAATTTACGAGAATAAAAACGAAGAATTTATTCTCCAAATCATATCACATTTAAGTGAACATATTCATTTTTTAAGAAAAATTATATATATATATGTGAATCAATATTGATTAATAGGAACATAACAAGATCGCAATCAAGAATAAGTATTTTATACCTTCTATTTATGACTTGATTGATCAATCACACAAAGCTCAATATTTTTCCCAAATTGATATTACTTCAAGATATTGTCAATTTAGGGACATTAAGGTGGTAATACCAAAAAAACATTCCTTATAATTTATAAAAACTAAAAATATACATTAATTTCATATGGTCTTAATATTATTATTATTTCATCAAGGATTTAATGAATCGAGTTTTTATAGGTAACTATAATAATTTTTTTTTAATATTTATAGATGATATTTTTTAATTTTCAGAAAGAAAAAAATTTAAAATAGATCACTTGAGGATTATACTGAAGACCCTAAATAAAGACAATATGTATGAAAAATTTATTAACGATGAATTTTGGAAAAAATAGTTTCATTTTTGTGTCATATATTCTCCAGAATATATAAATTTGTAGATGATCATAGAAAAAAGGTATTTAATATTATCATAGAACAACTATTGGTATAAAATTACATAGTAGTATTCATATTGTGGGATATTGCCGAAATATTTTGGATAATTTATTACAATAATATTATCCACTAATTTTGTTAATTCATAAGGGATCTATGTTCTTTTAAAACGATGAATGTGGGAAAACTTTCAAGGAACTGAAAATATTATCAAACAGAACACATGTTCTTATATTACCATGTGGTAAAGAATGGTTTTTAATATAATGTGTTCCATCAATGAAATGACTCAGATTAATTTCAAAGTTGAATGATATGGTAATCACTTCTACCGCACTATAATTATTGGTTAATGTTAGGGATTATATTAATATGGATCCACCATTTTGTGTTCCTAAAGAAATATTTTTTCCGAGGAGGCTCAGTGGAAACTCGGAGGAGTTCAGATGCTAAAATCCTGAATTAGGGAGATTTCATGTTGTGTAATGTTACACAACCTGAATGTGGGTTTCACAACCTGTAATAAATTTAGGGGGTTTTTAAAAAAAGAGATGAAATTTTTAGTTAAAATAGAAACCTCAGGATTATACATTGTGAAACGGGATTACATGTCATGTAAATCTACGATTTTTAATGAAATAATTGTTTTTAACTTTTTTTTTCAAACACTATGTATAAAAATTAGTCTATCTCTTGATTGTAGGAAACCTGTGACTCCCTTCTATGATTTTTAGAGATTTTCATTTCCATGGATTGATCTCTAGATTCCCTCCATTGATATATAGTGATTTTTCATCAATCCATGGAATGGTCTACCGTCATTCATGCAGTTTATTTGACATTCTTTCCTCTATCCCCCTTTCCATTAAATGGAGCTTGATATCTAGAATTCTAAATGAGTTTTGTATTTTATTTTCATAGAATGGAAGTGGCACAACATGATTAGTGGGATGAAGTTCTTACAAGATAGGAAGTCCAGATCTATAGCATTGGTCTATTATCATGAAAATAATGATAACATCCCATTGAGGTAGGGGATTCATTTCTTCTCTATTTATTTACATGATATTTTATATCTTGCATGAGTAATCCCATTGAATCACCATGAAATTAATTTAATAATTATTTCAAACAGATTAAATAATTGGGTTTGATCGCATTGTGATATTTTTTTTGTACCATGATAATGGGTTTCCTATTGATTTCATTGATAGTTTTGTATCTAATATTTTCATGTTATGCTAAAATTAGCATGTTGAATTGGTAAAAAAATATGGAATGAATTGTTAATTAAGTTGTTAAATGATTAAATGGGCATGTTTAATGAATCTATTTATTTTTTTAATTAGTAGATAATAAAATTGATGCAAGTGTGAATGTTTATTTGGATTGTTCAATGGACCCAAATCAAGATAATTATTATTAATAAAATAATAAAATCCATGTTAAATTAATTATTTAATTAATTTATGATAGCTTGTGAAATCATGTTTCTTTGGTTTCCCATAGTGGGAACCTATGAATAATTAATTAGTTAACTCAACATTGAATTAGAATTGGTTGTTTAATAGAAGAAAATTCCATTTTATGAACTGAGTTTCCCACTTACATGTAATAGCTGTGTGCCATGTTATTTGGAGTCGTGAGGGCATGTTGTGTTTGAAGGATGGATTCCTTTCCTTAAATTCAAGATCCCAATTTCTATGTTTTTTTTCCTGCTTATTTTTATGTGAGCCTAGGATAGCTAATCTTGGAGTGCTGTTGTGGAATATGGGGTGGTGATGCCTAGATGTGATATTACACAGGATTGCTGAGCCAGGATGGAATTCATTGTATAAGGGGATGATATTCCTTGTTTCTGTAGTAGTATATGAGACATGTGATAAAGGGATGTATCTAGATTTGCGTGTGTGTTTTGGTGAGGACACCAGGTATGATACATGATGTTCATGTTGGGATTACCCATTGATATGAATGTTGGTTACTTTTATGAATATGTTGTTTGGATGATGACCATGCTATTTTCATATTATTTCCTTCCCTCACATCATGAGGTAGATGGATGTTCATGGTTTTATAACTTGTTCAGTAGATTAGGATGTTTTCCTAGAGTTCCTTGTAATACAGAAATTATTGATTTCAATAAATGAATAAAAATTACCCATTGGGATGAAGGTATTTATGATGAAGTGATAAGGTTATAATTCATTGTATACGTTGCCTCAGTTTTCTTATGCCCATAGGGAATGAAACATTATTTTAATTGTTATTTAATGTAACATAATGGTTAAAGAATTAATAAACATGAATTGAAACTAATTAAAAATGGAAAAATTAATTTATTGTAATCTTTAAATGGACCTGTTCTTATAGGATATCTGTTCCATGAAGTTGTAACTGAATGTTTAAGATATGTTACCTGTAGTTGAGTCTGGTACTAGGTTATTCCCATATGGTGGTCTTGTCTATATAATATCATGTACATTTTGTGTTTTTATATGCGACTCATCCTTATCAGTTAGGGAAAATGAATCCCCATGGATTCTGAGCCCTCCGAAGGGGGGGGGGGGGTCATGCACTTCCTGATGGTAGGATGGATGAATGACTACCACCCTTTTGACCCCACTATCTTATTTTGATAGTTACTTGTGGAGGTATTAATGATAATCAGTTTTTCCCATATATGTGTGTAAAGGGGTATAATGGATTATGGATATTTCTCACACATGTATTCTTGATATAGCATCATAAGGACTAATTTTGGTATAACATGTATATGTTGTGATGGTATGAGGATCCTTTCTCAGTGCATGGGATGTGATGGATTGAGATATAATAACTAATGTAACATACCTGTTATATAGATACCATGTATCTTATAAACCACATGGTCACTTTTGGTTATATAGATATGGTTTTTGGTTGAACGAGGTGCATTCTTTGTTTTTTCAACTAAGAGTATGTGGAGTAGCCTTTTTTGGAGAGAGATGATTAAGACCTGTGATATTGGGGAAGAGATAAAAACTAGTAGGGAAATAGTAGCATGGAACCCATAATATTATTTATTATATTATATGACCATGTATGGGATACTGGTGATAGTATCCATGGAGAGGCTGGGAACATAGTGTACCCATTTAGGCGATAAGTTAGTTTCACTTGTTGTTCACAATGATTTAACATGATTTCTTACCATTTTATAGAGAGGCTCTGGGGAGGATCATACTGAGTGTACAATTATATTCACCCTACGTATATATAAGTAGTTTTTCATGTCAGTTAGAGAAGGATGGTGATCAAGATGGTTAACACAAGCTTGGGGTTTAACAAGAGTTGTTTAGGCATCGTGGTTACTGTTATCCTCAATTTTCTTTTTGTACTTTCATTTTTCCATTCAGTTCAAGTATTTCTTGAATGTTATTTCATATTTCAAGTTAGTAATTATTTTATATATTATTATTATAAGGATTAGGTTATTTTCTGTCTTATCTCTCCATTTTTCATGTGTTCTCAAAGAGGGTCATGCCTCCTATTATTGTATTTTATATACCCTCATTTTTAGTTGCCAACCCGAGGTCTACTCTTGGTAGATCTCAGGTGTCAATAGCTCTATCCTCCCATTTCCTGCTTATGATAGGTACACATTTTGTGTAGGGGTTCATGACAAAGTGGAATCATAAGATATGGTTAAGGGATATGATGGAGTTTTCAGTTAGGAACGGGTGAGGTTGTTTGGGATGGTAGGAAAATTGTGTCAGCTAAGATTAACAAGCATTTTAAACCTAGGAGAATTGGGTATTAAAATTTATTGAGGGACCCCTATGATCTAATTCATTTACCATTAAGCTTACAAAGACTACTAAATTATGAGATACTAGTTGCAGGGTAGATAAACCCCAAAGTATCACACATAATTATTCTTTTCTCTTGTGTTTCAATGGATATACAATTAGATTATTTAACCTAAAATGAATAAAAGAAAAAAATTCATTTATGTTAATGCCTTATATATTCCATGTTTGGGATATTTAACTATTTATTCATTTTCCAGCTTTTCTCTCGGTTGAATTCTTCATCAGTTTCATGCATAAGATGTTTAGAAGGTTGTTCCATCTGATCACCATAGAGTAGAGGTTAAAAATGGTGACACATGACGACGAAACCTAAAGAGTATCAACGCCTATGTTTCTAGAGTTATTAGGGATCCATTTCAGATGTAGTTGTTGAATAATCGTTAAATGATGTTGAGATAACCATTAGATCAATCTCTATTTAGAAGGAGCACTGTGTATCAAGGTCTTTGAGGATGCTACATGGGGCTGTGAGGCAGTGTGATTATTGTTTATCAGATATCACGAGGAGTTAGAAGTCTCAATAGATGAGTTAAGAGACCATTTCAGAGCCTAGTTTCTTTCTTTAATTAAAATAGTGTCTATTATCTAGAATTTTCATATCCTTTAGTAGGAGTGATCCAGTGAACGAGTGTTCGAGACCTATCTCACAACACTTCTACAATATTATTAAGAACTATTGACAAATGAGGATGCCAGGGAAAGGAATTTTGCCAGGATTTATATCCAGTGATCCAGTTCTTGGTCACCATATATATGATGAACATGTATAATGTGGTATTGGGTAGATTAGATGTCATAGAGAGAACATTTTACCAATGTATATCATCTTGAGATGAGAGTCAACAAGATTTTTCATGATGTAGAGATGTGGTGAAATATTCTGAGTTTTTGGGACAGAAGAGATTCTGATCATCTGGGGGAATATACTCGACTTCAATGTCTCGTTTCTCCCACAGAGGTGGATGTTAGTCCTAATCAATGTGATCAGATGCATTTTTTATTTTGGAAGCTAAGGTCACCATTGGAGAGAGATAGTAACCTATCAGAGTAGTCAGTGTGTGTCAATTGTTCCTCTTTAGGCTCCTCATCTGAGGTAGTTCTAGCTAAGGTAATAGTTGAAGTTTCCCAAGTTTAAGATTAGAAGTGAGATATATAGAGAAGGTAGAGGAAAACCTCTCAATAATCCATTTCCTTAGAAATTCTAGCACCACTGTTGAGGTGATCATCATCAAGTTCAGAGAGTTCATGGAATAGGTCATGGTCAGATTCATGCTTTAGGATTTTCATCTTTATGTGATTCAAACATTGTTCAAAGCATTTTTTAATTGTTTTCTACTTGGTTCTATGCCTTGTATGGTATAGGATTGACAAACTCATTCATATCAAAATCCCTTTTCCATGCTTTTGGACTTGAGGTAGAGATAATTATAGTGAAATTATCATTGACTACACTAGTTAGAGAATGATTTGATTTATTTTATGTATGTATTGATTGTGATATAGTGTTTTGGAAGCACCAATCTTTTTAAAATTTCAAATAGTTGTATAAAAAACGATATATATCATCCTTAGAATGGATTAGTTGTATTAGGTTCATGATATCATGGATTTCTTTAAGAGTCATGTTGCGTTCTTCTATTCTGATGGAGATCTAAGAGGGTTTTTTGGTGAAATCCATGCTCAGATGGGTCATAGGGGGTTATGTCATTATCATCCATCACAACTGAGAAGATATAAGTTTCATTATATGTTCAATAGTCACTATTCCCCAGGGACATATAAGAGTTCACTAATTTATTTCTAGAGGTGGCTATAGTGTTACCCCCTCAACAAGAGATTGAGTTCAGGATCCAAATATTGAAAAGAATGTATCCTATAATAATGTCTTCATATATGGTGGTTCTTCAAGAGTTTCCATATCTACATATACAGCTCGATATTCTATTTTTATGTGGTTGTTTTTTCCGAGTGTGTCACAATGGAGTGCATTAGTTTTGTTTATGAAAAAGGCTAATGTGAGTTTTCAGTTCTATATATATTATAATCACTTTAACCATGTGAATGTGAAGAAACCCTATCATCTTCCATAGATATTTTATTTATTCGATAAACTCAAGGGTTCATGTTAGTTCTTGAAGATCCATTAGTGGCTAAGATATTATCAGTTTTATATAAAGGATGTGGATATTTTGACAACTGCTTTCTATTATCATCATGGGAATTATGAGTTTGATGTGATGTCATTCAGTGTGATGCAAACTCCAGTTGAATTCATGGGGTTAATGAATACGGTATTCCATGAGTTCCTGGATAAATTCATGGGGTTTTCATCAATGAAATCCTTGTTTACTCAATGTATGATGAGGATCAGCAGAGAATCTGCCTGCTATTTTGGGTGTTCTTCATTATGATAATTTGTTTGGGAAAGTTCCGATGTGTGTTTATTTGGCTCGATAAAACTATTTCATGGTGAATATTTTATCCCAAGAAAGAGTAGATATAGATCCATTTAATATAGAAGTAGTTATGTCTTTGTAATCCCCCGCCATGACAGTGGAATAGGTGAAACATTTCCGTGGTATTGTAGGCTATCACAGGAGGTTCACAATCGATTTATCTCAATATGTGAAACCTTTGATAGTGTTGACCATAAAGAATCATTTTTTATTTTGGAATAATCACTTAATAAATATTTTTACTATCTGATAGAGAAGTTGGTCAATGTCCCATTTTTTTATACTAGAAAAAGGAGTTTAGTTTTATGTTATTTTTGATGCTATCCATCTTGGTATGGGATGTGTCATCACACACCAGAGAATGATCATTTATTAGGGTTCTCGGTTGTTAATTTCACATGATTGTAACTGTGGAACCCTTGGTGTTGATTTGGTGTCAAGTGTTTTTTCCCTGATGTTGGGAAGACATTATCTCATCCATGAGTGTTTTATGGTCTTTAAGGATCATAAGATCCTTTTTTATTATTTCTACCAACATGAATTTAACTTGAAACATTATTAGTGGATTGAGTTTTTACCGAACTATCACATTGAAATTTCGTATCCACTTCGAAAAGAAAATTGAATTAAAGATGTGCTAAGAATAATGATGCACCGTGATGTAGTGTATGAATATGGTGATCGCAAGAGCATTATGGAAGAACATTCAGCATTTCAACTATGTATATGAGAAGTCGGGGGGAATAAATAATCTTTTTTAGATGATGGTTAAGTCATCTCTAGTACAATAAGTGGAGGAGTATCATTTGGGGGTTCTTGAGGTGGTGTTATGGAGTGACTGAGTTATTTTTACTGAGGCCCATGATGGTTGGTCTGAAGATGAACAACATTTACTGTTTTTTAGGGATGTGTCTTCGTTCCTTTGGAGATGTGTCAGATGGTTCTCACAAAGTTCCATAGTCCACCTTTGGTGGTATATCTTGGCATGAAAAATATGTACTAGGATTTGAGTGTTCAGTTTTTGTGGAATGGGTTGTATTGTGAAGTTACAGAGTTTTGGTTTCAATGTTTGATCTTCCAGAAGGTGAAGACTAAGAATAATTTTCCAAGGGGATTATTCGGCTTTTATATTTCGTTAGTGGAAGAAGGAGGACATCAATATGGGCTTTATTGTCAGTTTTCCTTGAGCCCATGGAGGTTATGACATTATATGGGTGGTAGTGGATATTTGGAAGAAATCATCAAACCTTATAGTGGTCAAAGATTTAAGATGAGTAGAGGTTTTGATGATTTAGTACCTAGAGTAGGTGGAGAGTTCCCATGGAGTTCTGAGGATTTCCATTTCCAATCGATATCATCATTTTACCTCGAGGGTGGGGATATGTCTATTTAATTCTTTTAGATATCGACTATTCCTTAAAACTAATATTCATCCACAGACAGATAGTTCAATAGTGTGGACCATTTTGACTGTTGATGATATGTTTCACTGTTGTGTCTTAGATTTTGGAGGTTCTTGGTTGAGGAACCTATTCTTGGTATATTTCTCTTACAACAATAGTTTTCACACCACCGTCAGTATGGTTCTATATGAATCATTGTATTCATAAACATTCTATTCTCTATTGTGATATATTGGTGTCTAAGGGTCAGAAATTCTGGTTCCAGAACATGTATAAAATACAACATAGATTTTTTAGGTGATTCATTATAGGATGAAGGCATTGTAGAATCATTAGAAATATTATCCTGATTAAAGGGAGAGACTTATAGAGTTTGAAATTGGGGATCATGTGTTCTTGAAGGTGACTCCCCATCATATTAATAGAAGGTTTTTTTCATGGGGATAAGCATTGACCCTAGTTTGTTGGTCCTTTTGAGGTGTTTTCTTTGGTCAGATATGTGACATATCAGATTGTTCTTACCCAAAAATTTGTTATATATATTTGTTTCACATGTTTTCGCTATGTCATTATCTTCATGGTGATTGTCAGATCATCGATTGGTGGTGAGATCGATGTTGACAATGATTCAACATTTTAGGGGTGTGCTATAGAGATCTATGACCACAAGGAAAAGGCATTTCACATGAATTATATCCCCTTGTTTTCTGTCTTGTGGTGGCATGGTGTCATAAAGGAGAGGACACTGGAATGTGAGTCACAAATACAAACTCAGTACCTTGAGTAATTCAATCTTTATCTATTCTCTTGTAACACTCTTCATTTTATGGGGATATAAATTTTCTTGATTATGACATGTCTTTCCCAATTTTCATGTTTTTTATTTCTCTTTTTTGAGTGTAATCTCCCCCAAGAGAGTTTTTATAAGTTAGTTGTGGATTTTGTGTGGTTTCACATTGTTCAATGGGTGAGGTGGTTGAGATTCTATGGTGATGAGTCCCTTGATAGATATCATGCAAGGTGGATGTTTTGACAACCATTTTCTATTTCCTCTCAAGGGAGGGTTTGGATTATTAAGGATGAGAATTTTTTGATAGGTATCAAATGTATGGTCCCAAATCCATGTGGATCAACCCTTCATATTTTTTTGAAGAATGATGTTATCAGAGGAGTCTCAAAGGATGTATGGAAGAGTTATACTACTAAATGATTTAAATTGGGAGGTTTTACAACATATAAAGTTACATAAAGTGAATATGGGTCTCATGATGTGTAATAAAATAGGGTTTAAAAAAAGAAGATGCATTTTTTGGCTGAAACAGAACATTATGGATTAAATGATGTGAAATGGGATTAAATTCCTTGTAAATAACTGATGTTGTAAATCTTAAATGTTTTCAGCTGATCATGTTTTCAAACACTGTGACTTCAACACCTATCTCTTCAGATTCCCAGAAACCCATGACTCCCTTCATAGATTTTTTGAGTATCCTTGGGAAAGGAATGATATATAACCTCCCTTATTTAATATTTATAAATCTATCATTTTTAAAAGTTATTTTCTACCTTCATTCATGATATTTTATCAATATGTTTCCTCTAGTAATTTTTTACATGGGATAGAGATTGATCTCTAAATTTCAAAACCTCTTTTGTTGGTTGATTTTGGTGTTTTTTGGTGTGATGTCCTTGGGTGGATGTAGATCTTGTTGGAGTGGTGATCCACATCCACATTTTTTATTTTCTCTCCTGTGAATAATGTTAAAACCCTTTTTAGGGCATGGGATTTGTTGATTCTCTATTTATTCTCATGAAATCATAGGGATATCATTATTTATCTTCTTGGATTTCAATGAAATTAACCTAATAATTATTTTTTGTTGAAATTTTATGATAATCCATTTTATGCAAGTCTGCATGTTTAATTGAATGGTATAATAGTACTAAATCATTATAATTCTTATTTGTTAAAGAGATAAATGCATGTTAAATTTATTGTTTCATAAATTTGTGATTTTTTTGATAGATTTCTATATAGTATTTCCATATTTAGAACCTATAAATAATAAATTAGTAAATACATTATTTAATAAAAATAACTTATGTGATATAAGACAGTGCTTTTATAGGACATGGGTATCCCTCACTCTTTTAAATTTCAAATTCCCTTTTCACTGGGGACATGAGGGATCATTTTGATTGAAGGATGCATGCGTTTATTTAGGGATATAATCCCAATTCATATGTTTTTTTCATTATACTTGTTATCTGAGCCTTAGATGGCTGATCACATAGTTTTTTGTTGTATATGGGGTAGGGAGGACCAAATATGATGTGTTCTTAGGATGAATGATCTTGTAGGATTTTTTTGGTATATGGGGTGGGGAGGACATGTTTCTGTGGAATTGATCGACTCTTGTGATGTTGGGATGCATTAGGATATGGATTTGGGTGTCAGGGATGAAATTAGGGATAATAGAATGGGTTCAAGTCGGGTTTACTCATTGAAATGAAGGATGGATGCTTGTTTGAATATTTTTTTGGCTAATGGTAATGTTGTTTGTTTATCTTCATTCATTCCCCTACTATATTAGGCATATATATTTTCTTGGTATGTATACCTTTTTTGCTATACTAAGATGTTTTTCAAGAGTACCTGGTAATATTTAAAGTAACGTTGTTAGCAAATGAATAAATGTTTAACACATGGGGTTGGATCATACTGGACTGCAATGCAGAGGATATAATTTTGAGAAGCTATGAATTCAGTTTTATTTTTATTGGATGAAATATAACATTGTAGTAGAGGTGATGTAATGTAACATATTAAAATAAAATGGTTAATTAATGGGTAAAGAATTAGTAAATTTAAAGTGAAACTTATGAAATGGGATGAAATAATTTAATTTTTCTCTTTAAATGGAAGTGTGCTTGTAACAAATGAGACTTTTATGAGAAATATCTTGTTTTTATAAATCATCAAAGGAATATTGCACTACACACAACACTAGATTGGCTTTTTTTACACGCAACCGCGGCCTTCCTCGATAGCTTGCATCGTACGCAATACTGAGTTTCACTAAACAATGATATTCTATTAAAATATTATTAAAACTAGAAATTATGAATAGTAATAACTACCTTTTGAAATTTTGTAAATGGACTTCATTTTTGGATTTGGAATATCAATATTAGCTTAGGGTGAAATTTTGGCACTTTTCGGATAACTTTCATATTCTGATGAATAGTGGAAATTACTAAATTTTAATTAAAAACAACTTTTTTAATCGAAATAATTAATAGTGATAAATTATTAATCTGAGTGGTTTTAAAGTATATTTAGAATATATTTTTACAAATTAATACAATGTTGTTCATGGGATGTAATTTCACATTTAAACCAGACATAAACAAGTATCAATCTTTTGATAGTTATTATCTCTTAAAAACACGCTATTGGTTTTGACGACATGAATTAATTTTTAAATTATTTAATGTAACTGATATGTTTTGAATTTGGTAAAATAGAAATCATTTTTGAATTCATAATATCAAATATAGCTTAGGCCTAATTTTTGGTATTTTTTTTCTGGAAACTATCTTTTTTTTATGAATATTGAAACCACTAAGTGGTTGTTAAAAAAAATGAATTTTCCATAAAACTTAATTTTACCGCTTCTGTGAGTAGAATTTCGAAAATCCAAGAGACACAGTTAATATCAAGGACAAAAATGTGGTTCAATGAGAAGAAAATAATTTTTGGTGACTAGTAACTTTTTACTTTTTTTTACCACGGTTAAAAGTAAATAGGGTAATTAAGGGTAAAAGTGTTATTATTATTACCCTAACACATGTCCTAATTCAATTGGATAAGTTTAATTAAGCCAAAAACAACCTTAGGAATAAAATATGACCATTTAGGTCAACTTGGATTAGATTAGGACATTTATTATCAATTTATTTAAAGAAGGGTTAAAATAGTTAAAATCAAAGTTTAATAACTAAATCATTTTTAATATAGGGTTATACAAAAGATAAATTCGACTATTAAAATTAATTAGAAATATAAAAATATTTCCAATATAATTGTATTTTATTTGTAATTTTTAGACTTAAAATAATTTAATTTATTTATGATACAATGATGATGCAGTAATTATCTTATTAATGAAATATTGACATAATTGATGTTATAAATACCCAAATAAATTTAATTTGAGACTTTTTATGAATTACAATAATTTTATATGTTAATTTGACATGTTAGTATTGAATTAATTAATTTTTTTAGAACTAATCATTCTGTTATTATTTTCACAAAAATCAATTACCAAATAGTGTCAAAATTGAGATAAAATAGTTTTTAAAACAAATATTATATTATTAATTGTTATTATATTCCTAAAAATCGAAGGTTCTGAAAGATACATATATCATGATATGTGTATCATTAATAGACCACTTGGGGGTCGCTTGGATGTATATGGTAATTTTATTAACTATATAATATAAAAATACAAAGTGACATGGTAAATGTCAATCTAATTAACTAAGAGTTAAAACTAAACTATAAGGTTAATATAATGACCTAAACTTGTATAGATTCTATTGGATGAGAGGATTACGACCCATCCCCACCTTATCTTCAAAATATATCGATTTGGAGCTATTAAAAAGCGAATTTGACTTTATAATAAAATAATATTTTTAGTTATTCCAAAGGTGCCCCTCTCCTCCCTTATAAAAGGGCACCTCCTCCATCTCTTCCTCACACCACATTGAGCATTCAATCTCGGCCAACCCCTAAAAAATTATCTTATCCACTTTCCTAGAAACATCCTAGAGGTCCTGGTCCTCTTCAATGACCAATTTATTTCCCTAAGAGGAAGTCTCAAAGAGGCGCTTGAAAGAAGGGATAATGTCCGTTACCGATTCATTCAACTTTATTTTTTCTTCCAATTCATCTTCTTTAGTTGTTTCATTATGAAGTAATAACATCAGTATCACTCATATACTGATATGTTATTATAATTATGAAACAACCCTATTTCACCATCTATCCATCCTACGGAAAAAGAAATCACCGCGCGTGCGTACGTACGGAATACCGTCTCCATGTCGTGGTGTAATCTATTTTCCACCACCACCTTAAATGGATTGGTATAATGGTGTAAATAATGACTATATTTGATTATTTTAAAGTGATATTGATTCTGATATAGTATACATACACTCCAATACAATTCCACGATCATGGGAACGATATCATCGCTCGTGTGTACGTACGGAATAGCACCTCCACGAAGTGATGCGACTCGTTCTACATGATCTTCATTGCATAATGATTAGATAAATTAATTGAATGAATGAATATGATATATATTACACTAATACCATTCTAAAAATAAGGTATCTATCACCTAAAAAGAAAAATAAGAATTTATTTGAAAAAACACGCATAAGAACAAAAAGTAATAAACACCCGAATAACAAGTAGTAATGAAATATTACTAATAAGAAGCTAAGAATATGACCATATATGAAATCATAAAAATAAGTATGATTCTGGAATAATTCAATAACATTATTTAAATCATTATACAGGAGGTTCGGACACTTACGAAGCAAATCGGACCTAAGGTAAGGGAAAATCTTACAAATCTCATTTTTTATCCGAGATTGTTTATACTTTAGATTTTACTGGGGAATATTTATCATCCACATCCATGTTTCCTCAATATGTAATATTTATATCCTTCTAGAATTTTTTAAATAAAATTTTACCCTTCGGTGAGTTTTTAGTAAAATATATAAAAGGAATCTTTTTTCGTTTTTCGTACGAGGTACTTTTTGACTTTTCCAATATAAGTACGAGAAGAATGTTTTTTTAAATTGTACGACATGAATGGATTTTTAAAACATTATTTCCAAGAAGCTTCCTTTACAAGCTTTCAAGTTTATTTTTAATCAACTTAGTTTAGGTTAAAATTGTATGACATGTTAAGAAAGGAAAAATGTTTTTGAAGTAGAAAGGATATTTTCCTCAAGAATGGAGTTCAAGTGTTTTATCAAAATTATTTTCCATCTAAGATAATATAGGGTTCTGTTTCTATCCATATTATTACATTGATTTGATTATGTTGGGATGAAATTATTTTTATGAATTCCTTTGTCTTATATGAATTTTTTTATGATGTCACGATGTTTAAGAATCCCATTTTTATTACATGGGTTATGCAATGATGTATGATTTAAGATTTTGTGGTACACATAAGAATGGTATCATTATGAGATTGGTGGGACCTATATCTCCCTCCAATTCATTGGGTAAAGATTTATATCTCATGAGATAGACATGGCTGGAATGGCAGGTTAAACCGGTTCAGTGAAACAGGACTGAAACGAGGAGTGAACTTGGTTCAGAAATGGACATTGTCCACTAAGATAGTCTTGGCAATGAGTCTTGACTACTAAGAAATGATTTTCTATGATTATGTGTGTATGACAGAAAGTTTCATGTTTTAAGTTATGATTATTGGGATTACAGTTCACTACTGTGATTTATCCCATGTTATGAAATTATGATCTCTTTTGCAGGTTAAGATTTTCAAAAGTTATGATCTTATGTATATGATGTGATTGATATTTTTTTTAACCTTACTAAGCATTTGAGCTCACCTTTTTGTATGTTTTATTTCCCCACGTCAGGAAGAAGGTTATTAATTAGGATATGCCCAAAGGGACTCTAGATATGATGAAATAAATGGGAGGCAACGTAGATGCTTTATGAACCAGTTGTTTAGGTTTCCCAATTTCTAAAGTCTCTATACCTATACAGTCCTTTCCTGGTTTTGTTATATGTTGTAATAAGTGTGCTTCAATTCTGAAGTAATAACAATGTATGTAAAGTATGGGTCGTTATTGTTGGTATTAGAGGAAAGGTATTGTCAACCTTTGGAAACAAGGATGTGAATGTCTTAGTAAGGACCCTAAGGATAAGTCTAAGCATAGAACAAAATCTTAGTAATTTAGAAATGGACATGAATAACCAAGGATAAGACCTTAAGTGTGAAATTTTATTCTTGTTTATGTGGTTTTCCTATTATAATTAGTGTTGATCACACTATTCTTCTTGGTTTTAGTCAATGGCTGGAACCCGAAGGAACCGTGTTAATGCGGAATGCGACGGGCAATGGAATGATTGTCCCCCTGAGCAACCAAACGTTATGGGGGATGGAATGAAAAATCTTTTAACCATGCTCACACAACTTTCTCAAGCTATAAATCATGCAGGACTTCCAAACGAGCAAAGGAAGGAGAAACATTCTGTTGAATCCTTCATGAAGCAGCGTCCACCTTCATTCAGCGGGTCTACTGATCCATTAGTTGTTGAACAATGGATTAGTACCACTGAAAAGATATTTTCAGTTCTTCAATGATCTGAACATGATAAAGTCATCCTAGTAATGTATCATTTGGAAGGAGATGCTGATCAATGGTGGAATCTGATTAATAATATGAGGAAAAGGGATGAAATTGAGTCCCTGGAATGGGGCGAGTTTAAGAACTTATTTTTAAATAACTACTTCCCTCGTATTCTCTGAAAAAAGATGGAGAAAGATTTTCTTGAACTGAAGCAAAAGGATGATGAATTTGTTGGTACCTATGAAGAAAATTTTACAAGACTTGCAAGGTACACTTCTGGTATTGTTATCCAACCTGAGAGTAAGATCAATCGATTTTTTAGTCGCTTAAAACCAAGTCTTCGAAGGGCCTTATCCATAAGGGACTTCAATAGCTACGCAGATATCGTTTGATGTGCTCTCAATGTTGAGATGGAGATTGGAGTAACCCATCAGTCCTATGGGTTTGATAAGAAGAGGAAAATGGAATTCAAAGGAAAATCTAAAGAGCACGCTGAAAAGAAGATGAGCTTTCCCTTATGCTCAAAGTGTGGAAAGAAACATGGAGGGAGTTGCCTTAAAGGGACATGTAAATGTTTCAAATGTGTAAAGGAAAGTCATCAGTCTTTTGAGTGCTGCAATGATGGGAAGAAGATGTTTAATGATGCAAAAAAAGGAAGGGACACACAGAATGAACCTACTACACTTCAATGTTTCAAGTGAAAGGAGATGGGGCCTTATGCCAATCAATTCCCAAATCCAAGGGTTGATGATTATGGTCTACGTCAACAAACTCATAAGGCTAAAGACAAAGGAAAGTCACAGGAAATTTCTATCAGCGATGTCGAGTATGATAACGATGTGGTGAAAGGTACACTTACCATCCACTCTAATGTAGAAAATGTTTTATTTTATTCTGGATCCACCCAAACTTTTATTTCTGAAAAATTTTCTAAGAGTATCACTGTATTACCTCAATAATTAGATGTTGAGTTAGCTGTGAAAACCCCTAATGGCACAACACTCGCATCAAAAGTTTATAATTTTTCCCTGATTGAAGTTTGTGGGAAAGTGCTTCCTGCAAATCTTGTGATCCATCATATAGTGGAATTTGATGTGATTCTTGGCATGGATTGGCTTTCTTTATATGGAGATCATATCAATTGCCAAATAAGGGAAGTAACATTTCATATTCTAGATCAATCTATGATCGTTTACTGATGCAAGGATGAACAGAACCTTCCAGTGGAAATTTCTTCCATCTTATGGGTCTTCATTCCACTCAATGAGGGTTATATATCTAAAATTATTGGAGAGAAACTAACAATTAAGAATATGTATGTTGTAAAAGAGTTTTATAATGTCTTTCGAGAGGAATTGTTGGGTCTTCCACCAAATCATGAATTTGAGTTTTCAATAGAACTCGTACTGGGTGCTTTGCCTATTTCAAAGACACCTTATAGAATGGCCCCAACTGAGTTGCAGGAATTGAAGAAGCAACTCCAAGAGAATCTTGATATGGGATTCATATGCCCTAGTGTGTCACCTTGGGGAGCACCTGTTCTGTTTTTTAAGAAGAAAGATGGATCAATGAGACTCTTCATTGATTATCGAGAACTTAACAAGATCACTATCAAGAACAAATATCATCTCCCACGCATTGATGACTTATTTGACCAACTACGAGGAGATCAATACTTTTCAAGATGGATCTCCGTTCAGGGTATCATCAATTAAGGTTCAAAAGGGAGGATATACCAAAGACGGCTTTCCTTACAAGGTATGGACCCTATGAATTTATAGTGATGCCATTTGGTCTTACTAATGCCCCTGCTATCTTCATGGATCTGATGAATAGAGTCATTAGAGAATATCTTGATCAGTTTGTGGTAGTCTTTATAGACGATATTCTTCTCTATTCAAAGAGAAAGGAAGAACATGAAGATCACTTGACAATTATATTGAAGACCCTGAGAAAGGAGAATATTTATGACAAATTTACCAAGTATGAATTTTGGCTTCAAAAAGTTTCATTTTTGGGTCACATAATCTCAAAAGAGGGGATATATGTGGATCCAGCAAAAACAGAGGTTATCGAAATATGGTCGAGACCAACAACAGTAACTGAGATCCGAAGTTATCTTGGTTTGGCTGGATATTATCGAAGTTTTGTGAAAGATTTTTCATGATTATCTAATCCACTCACCAGGTTGACTCGGAAAGGAGCTAAGTTTGTTTGGACGGAGGAATGTGAAGAGAATTTCAAGGAGTTGAAAAGAAGGTTATCCAGTGCATTTGTGCTCACACTGCCTTGTAGTGGAGAAAGGTTTGGGATCTACAGTGACGCATCCAAGAAGGGATTGGGGTGTGTTCTTATGCAAAATGATATGGTCATAGCTTATGCCTCACGATAGTTGAAAATCCATGAGTAAAATTACCCAACTCATGATTTGGAGTTAACTGCAGTAATCTTTGCATTAATGATTTGGAGGAATAATCTTTATGGAGAAATGTGTGACATTTATACTGATCATAAATGTTTAAATTGTATTTTCACACAAAAGGAGATGAATATGGTCCAAAGAAGATGGTTAGAGCTGATTAAGGATTACGACTGCTCAATTCATTACCACCCTGGGAAAGCAAACAAGGTGGAAGATGCATTAAGTCGACAAGACAATGCCAGTTTATCTATGATGAGGATCACAAAAGATCCAATATTTAGGGATTTACAAAGGGTGGATCTTGTAATTATAATGGAAGGGGGGAAATCGTATCTTTCTCAAATGAATGTTCAATCATCTATACATGTGAAGATTAAAGTGGCACAGAAAGAAGATGTAGAGTTTCAAAAGAAGGTGAGAAATGTTCCTGAAACAAACCTTGATTGTGATGGGATAATAATGTTCAGGAGTAGGGTTTGTGTTCCTCCTATACCTGAATTAAATAAGGAGATGTTGGATGAGGTTCATAGTTCTTTATTCTCTATTCATCCTGGAAGCACAAAGATGTATAGGGACCTGAAAGAGTACTTCTGGTGGGATGGCATGAAAAGAGATGTTGCTGAGTATGTCTCTCAATGCTTGGTTTGTCAGCAAGTTAAAGCTGAGAGACAGAAGTCTAAGGGGATGTTACAACAATTACCCATACCCGAATGGAAATGGGAAAACATCACTCTGGACTTTGTCATAGGACTTCCTAAAACATCCAAAGGCAATAATGCTAGCTGGGTCATAGTTGATCGTCTTAGAAAGTCTGCACACTTCATTGCTATTAGAGAGGATTTCTCTATGGATCAGATTGACAGGATATATGTAAAGGAACTGGTAAGATTTCATGGTGTACCACTTTCTATTATATCTGATCGGGATGAAAGATTTACCTCAATGTTCTGGCAAAGTCTTCAGCATACTCTGGATACAGAGTTGAGTTTCAGAACTACATATCATCCTCAGACAGACGGTCAGTCTGAGTAAACAATTCAAACTCTATAAGATATGTTGAGAGCTTGCTCTAAGGATTTCAAAGGTGGTTGGGATCAACACCCACCTTTGGTGGAATTTTCTTATAATAATAGCTTTCACTCCAGTATTCAGATGTCTCCTTATGAATCTCTCTATGGAATGAAATGCAGGACTCCAACTTGCTGGGATGAAGTTTGGGAAATAATGCTATTAGGACCTGATCTTGTTGATGAGATGGTAGAAGAGGTCCGATCTATTCAACAACACATAAGAGCATCTCAGATTCAACAAAAAAGTTATGCCAACAACCGAAGAAAAGACCTAGAATTTGAAGTGGGTGATAAAGTGTTCTTACGAATATCTCCTTGGAAGAGAGTAATGAGATTTGGAATGAAGGGAAAGTTGAGCCCTAGATATATCGGTCCTTTTGAAATTCTGGATCGTGTTGGGAAGGTAGCTTACTGATTGGTGCTTTCACCAAATCTCTCCCAAGTTCATGATGTGTTTCATGTATCTCCCTTGAGAATGTACATACCTGATCCTTCACATGTACTTAGCTCAGAAGTTGTACCACTGGAGCAAGATCATTCTTATGAAGAATAGCCAATAGAGATTCTGGATCGTAGCGAAAAAGTCCTACGGAACAAGACCACTCGCTTGGTGAAAGTTTTATGGAGGAACCACAAATTAGAAGAAGCTACATCGGAGCTTGAGGATATGATGAGGGAGAGGTATCCACATCTTTTTGTTACAAAGTGACGAATTTAGAGGGAGAAATTCATTTTAAGGGGGGTAGAATGTAACACCCGATACTTTTATGAGAAATATTGTTTTTATAAATCATAAAAGGAATCTTTCACTACACACAACACTATTGTGGCTTGTTTTACATGCAACTGCGGCCTTCCTCGATAGCTTGCGTCGTACGCAATACCGTGTTTCACTAAACAACGATAAGGTATTAAAATATTATTAAAACTAGCCGTTATGAATAGTAATAACCACTTCTTGAACTTTTCTAAATGGATTCATTTTTGGATTCGGAATATCGAAATTAGCTTAGGGTGAAATTTTGGTACTTTTCGGATAACTTTCATATTCTGATGAATAGTGGAAATTACTAAATTTTATTTAAATTAACTTTTTTAATAGAAATAATTAATAGTGATAAATTATTAATTTTAGTGGTTTTAAAGTATATTTAGAATATATATTTACAAATTAATACAATGATGTTCATTGGATATAATTTTACATTTAAACCAGACATAAACAAGTATCAATCTTTTGATAGTTATTATCTCTTAAAAACACGCTATTTGTTTTGACGACGGGAATTAATTTTTAAATTAGTTATTGTAACAGATATGTTTTTAATTTGGTAAAATAGACATCATTTTTGAATTCATAATATCAAATATATCATAGGCCTAATTGTTGGTATTTTTTCTGGAAACTTTCATTTTTTGATGAATAGTGAAACCACTAAGTTAAAAAAACTCAATTTTTCATAAAATTAATTTTACCATTTCTGTGAGTAGAATTTCGAAAATCCGAGAGACACAGTTAATATCAAGGTCTAAAATGTGGTTCAATGAGATGAAAATAATTTTTGGTGAATAGTAACTTTTTACTTTTTTTACCACCGTTAAAAGCAAATAGGGTAATTAAGGGTAAAAGTGTTATTATTATTATTACCCTAACACATGTCCTAAATCTATTGGATAAGTGTAATTCGACCAAAAACAACCTTAGGAATAAAATATGACCATTTATGCAAACTTGGATTAGATTAGGACATTTATTATCAATTTATTTAAAGAAGGGTTAAAATAGTTAAAATCAATATTTAATAACTATATCATTTTAAATATAGGGTTATACATAAGATAAATTCGACTATAAATATTCATTAGAAATATAAAAATATTTCCAACATAATGGTATTTTATTTGTAATTTTTGGACTTAAAATAATTTAATTTATTTATGATACAATGATGATGCAGTAATTATCTTATTAATGAAATATTGACATAATTGATGTTATAAAAACCCAAATAAATGAAATTTGAGACTTTTTATGAATTAAAATAATTTTCTATGTTAATATGACATTTTAGTATTTAATTAATTAATTTTTTTCGAACTAATAATTCTGTTATGATTTTCACAAAAATCAATTACCAAATAGTGTCAAAATTGACATAAAATAGTTTTTAAAACAAATATTATATTTTTAATTGTTATTATATTCCTAAAAATATAAGTTTCAGCCCAGATACATATATCATGATAGGTTTATCATTAATGGATCACTTTGGGGACGCTTGGTTGTATATGGTAAGTTTATTAACTATATAATATAAAAATACAAAGTGACATGGTAAATGTCAATCTAATTAACTAAGAGTTAAAACTAAACGATAAGGTTTATATAATGACCTAAACTTGTCTAAAATCTATTGGATGAGAGGATTTCGACCCATCCCCACCTTATCTTCGAAATATATCGATTGGGAGCTATTAATAACAGAATTTGACTTTATAATAAAATAATATTTTTTGTTATTCCAAAGGTGCCCCTCTCCTCCCTTATAAAAGGGCACATCCTCCCTCTCTTCCTCACACCAATTTGAGCCTTCAAGCTCGGCCAACCCCTGCCAAATTCTTTTCTACACTTCCCTAGAAACATCCTAGAGGTCCTGGTCTTCTTCAAAGACCAATTTTTGTGCCCTAAGAGGAAGTCTCAAAGAGGCGCTTCAAAGAAGAGGTAATGTTCGTTACCGATTCATTCAACTTTATTTCTTCTTCCACTTCTTCTTATTTAGTTGTTTCATTATGAAGTAATAACATCAGTATCACTCATATACTTATATTTTATTATATGTATGAAACAACCCTATTTCACCATCTATCCATCCTACGGAAAACGAAATCATCGTGCGTGCGTACGTACGGAATACCGTCTCCACGCCGTGGTGTAATATATTTTCCACCACCACCTTACTTGGATGGGTATAATGGTGTAAATAATGACTATATATGATTATTTTAAAGTTATATTGACTCTGAAAAAGTATACATACACTCCAATAAAATTCCATGATCATGGGAACGATATCATCGCTCGTGCGTACGTACGGAATATCGTCTCCACGATGAGATGTGACTCGTTCTACATGATCTTCATTGCATAATGATTATATAAATGAATTGAATGAATTAATATGATATATATTACACTAATATCATTCTATAAATGAGGTTTCTATAACCTAAAAAGAAAAATAAGAATTTATTCGATAAAACACGCATAAGAACAAAAAGTAATAAACACCCGAATAACAAGTAGTAATGAAATATTACTAATAAGAAGTTAAGAATATGACCATATATGATATCATAAAAATAATTATGATTCTGTAATAATTCAATAACATTATTTAAATCATTATACAGGAGGTTCGGACACTTACGAAGCAAATCAGACCTAAGGTAAGGGAAAATCTAACAAATCTCGTTTTTTATCCGAGATTGTTTATACTTCAAATTTTACTGGGGAATATTTATCATCCACATACATGTTTCCTCAATATGTAATATTTATATCCTTATACAATTGTTTAAATCAAATTTTACTCTTCAATGAGTTTTTAGTAAAAGATATGAAAGGAATCTTTTGTCGTTTTTCGTACGAGGTACTTTTTGACTTTTCCGACATAAGTACGAGAAGAATGTTTTTTTAACTTATACAGCATGAATAGATTTTTAAATCATTATTTCCAAGAATCTTACTTTACTAGCTTTCATGTTTACATTTAATCAACTTATTTTAGTTTAAAATTGTATGACATGTTTAGAAAGGAAAAATGTTTTTGAAGTAGAAAGGATATTTTCCTCAAGAATGGAGTTCAAGTGTTTTGTCAAAATTATTTTCCATCTAATATAATATAGGGTTCTGTTTCTATCAATATTATTACATTGATTTGGTTATGTTGTGATGGAATTATTTATATGAATTACTTTGCCTTATGAATTGTTTTATGATGTCACGATGTTTAAGAATCCCATTTTTATTACATGGGTTATGCAATGATGTATGATTTATGATTTTGTGGCACACATAAGAATGGTATCATTATGAGATGGGTGGGACCTATATCTCCCTCCAATTCATAGGGTAAATATTTATATCTCATGAGATAGACATGGATGGAATGGAAGGTTAAACCATTTCAGTGAAACATGACTGAAACGAGGAGTGAACTCGGTTCAGAAATGGACATTGTCCACTAAGATAGTCTTGGAAATGAGTCTTGACTACTAAGAAATGATTTTCTATGATTATGTGTGTATTCCAAAATGTTTCATGTTTTATGTTATGATTATTGAGATTACATTTCACTACTATGATTTATCTCATGTTATGAAATTTTGATCTCTTTTGCAGGTTAATATTTTCAAAATTTATGTTATTATGTATATGATGTGATTGATATTTATTTTGTTTACCCTTACTAAGCATTTGAGCTCACCCTATTGTATGTTTTATTTCCCCAGGCCAGGAAGAAGGTTATTAGGTAGGATGTGCCAAAAGGGACTCTAGATATGATGATATAAATGGGAGGCAAAGTAGATGCTATATGAACCAGTTGTTTATGTTTCCCAGTTTCTAAAGACTCTATACCTATACGGTCCTTTTTTGGTTTTGTTATATGTTGTAATAAGTGTGCTTCAATTCTGAAGTAATAAAAATGTATGTAATGCATGGGTCGTTATAGGGTTTATCAGATATCATGTCTTAGTAGTGGATGCTAGGATTATGAAAGACATTAGATATAGATGGTATTGAAAATAGGTTATTCCCATAGGGTAGTTTTGATTTGTATTGTATCATATAAATTTTGTGTTTCTATATGCTAATCGACCATATCAGTTAGGAAAACTGGAACCCCAAGGATTATGATACATGTGGGTGTTTTCCCCAATATCATAGTGGAATAATAGATGGATGACTACCCTTTTGTCCTCAATTATTCTGTTGGTGGTTACTTGTTCGAGTATTAAAAAAAGGTAGTTTCCCCGATATATTTGTGTAGAGGGTGGTAATGGAATTTGGTTTTTCACATAAAAGTATTATGGATATAGTTTCATAAGGACTACTATAGTTATAACATGTATAGATTATGATGGATTGAGGATCCTTACTCAGTGTTTGGGATGTGATGGATTGAGTTATAATTATTTATGTATGATAGAAGTTATATGGGTTTTTGTGGATCCCAGAAATAACTAGGTTACTTTTGGTTACATGGATGTGGTGTTGGGTTACAGGAGGTGCATGTTGTGGTGCTTTGTTTAGGCGTCTACAGGCTAGAATTTTTGGTGAGATTTTCTCAGAACATGAGATGATGGAGAAGAGTAGAAAAACTATGATGAATTTGTAGTAGGGTACCGTTTATATTCTTTATTATATTATATTATCTTTTATGAAAAACTTAGTGAGAGTATCCATGGTGAGGATGACAAATTTGTATACCTATTTAAGAGATGTGTTATTTTTAGTTATTATTTACTGTGCTTTATGATGATTTCATACCTTTTTCATGAGAGGATTCAAGAAGGATCATATTGAGTTTAATGATATAATCACCCAATATATATATATATACTGTTTTCATGTTAGTTAGATAATTTTGGAGATCAGTATGGTTACTACTAAAATGGGGTTATGCAGGAGTTGTTTTGGCTTTGTTTTTGTTGTCTTCCTTACGTTTATTGGGGAAATTGTGGGTTTCCTTCATTTTTAGGAGTTCTTACATGTTATTACACGTGTTTTAATTGGTTTTACTTTATATTTTAGTCTGAGTAGGGATTTTTGGTGACTTTCTTATCTCCCTTTTTATCATGTATTATCCTATAGGGTAAAGGCTCTCCTTAATGTGTTTACTATACCTGTAGTGCTACTCTCTATCACATGGCCTACTGGAGGAGGGAGTTGGGTGTCAGTATCACTCTACCATTTTCAGCCTAGGAGGGGTATAGTTTGTGGGGAGGGGATTATGAAATTTAATAAGAAAAATTACAGAACAAATAATTTAGGTTTAACTGTACTAATTTTTGGATTAATTATATTAAGGAATTGTCTTTATGTGTAATTATTTCATATATACTAATCATAAAATATAATAAAATATATTCACTCATAAATAGATGAATTTTCACAAGAAAATATGGTTGTATTTGATTAAAAATTATAACTTCTTCATACATTACCACCTTGGGAATGTGAACATTGTGATGAAATGTTGTGTTGAAAAGTTCATGCTAGATTACCTAGTATGGGGATCACTAATTATCAATATTTATGGATTTAAAATGTATATATATTGAAATAATGTTGGATGGGGAGATTTTAATCATTCTAAAATTAGTTTTCACCCATTTAGATCTATCAGGATCAATGAGGTGTAGAAGGTTAACATTGAACTATAGAAGAATGATAGAAATGTAAATGTATTAAAAAGTTATTATGATGGAAGGATATATTTAGTAAACTATGTATGTTTTACTTATATACCCAATTTTGATAAAGGTGATATTATATTATTATCATAGTTTATCATTCTCTATTCATAAAAAATTTAAGAAGATGTTTGGTGATCAAAAACAAAATTTCTTATAGGACGTCATAATGAAATATATTTATCATTATATATATTAATGATTGGTATTTAATCAATTTATGGATGTGAAATTTAATTTTAATTCTGTTTATAAACTGTTTCCCACATAATAAAGGAAACTAGAAACCATCATGGATTTTTCATCAGACTCCACTAAATTACTAATGAAAATAATTTTATTTGGGTTGTATTCAATCACCACAATAAATTTACAAACATAATGTCTATCGGAAAATATTTCTCTCTTGATTATGTTTTCCATATATATATCATGGAATTTTTATGGTTTTACAGAGCTCCAAATAATACTATATCTTATTAGGACTGGAGGTTTACCAAGATGTTTCACAGAAGTTAGCATATGGCACTAAATAAAGAGTTGTGTTTTAGTGTACCCTATCATGCTGAGAAAAAAACACTATGGGGGAACCTTTCAAAATAAAGAGAATATAATGATTTCATATTAAATTGATTTCATGATTTTTTTTTGATCGACACATTTATTTAGACATGTTATCAAACAATGATAGATTTTATTGGATAATTTAAATGGATCCGTATGAATACCTCTATGGAAAAAATTCTAAAAATATATACGGTGTTGGTATGATGTTGTATAGAGAAATAAATTAAAACTAGATCAAGATAAAGAAATATAAAATTATTTTATATTAATTTATAAGCTCATTAAGGAAGTTAAAATTTGATTGAGAAATTATGGTTAAAATCATTTTTGAATAATAGAATATAATATTAGTGAGAAGGAATTTCCATGAATTTGACCATGTAAGAAGGTTCTAATAATTTGAATGAAATCATTGAAAATATATATCAATATTATCGTCATTGAGATTCATTTTTTAGTATGAATGGTATCATATCACATGGAATTTCCACAATATCTCTCTCTTGTTTGTTATGTGTTTCATGCATCTATGATGATGATATACTTACATGATGTTTCACATTTTCTACAATCATAGGTCATAATACCAGAGAATATTTTTTTCTGAATAAAAACTTGTATAAATATTATATCATATAGATAATGATAAATTAAACCTGACTACTGATCTGTTAAATGTTCTCTGGATAAAATAGATATTCTAAAAATCTATATGGGAGGAAATTAATGTAATGAAACAATGATAACCTATTTTTTGTATCTTTGTGATTTATTTTTTAGTGTGAAACCCATTTAAAGGGTAGTATAACACATGTCCAAAAACATTTCTGATATTTTTCTCTGTAGGACTATTTCAATTCCTTGAATTAATTATTGGAATAAACTATTGACTTCAAATGAACCATGGTATACAATTAAACTATTATTATTTAACGTGATGGTTAATATATAGTAATTGGATTGGTGGATGTGAATATGAATAACTACATTATGAAAAACATTTCGATAAAATTAATTATTTTTTAACAATTAATATGAATTCTAAATAAATATAATTCTATAATAAGAGTAATATTTTTATGGAAATTTTTTTTGGGCGCACAATGTCAATTTACCATAATAAATTAAATTAATCAGTATTAGAGAATGATCTTACATAAAACTGTATATCATAAATTAAATCACTTGTACAAAAATTGATATATTTTTTATGGATGAGCTAAGAATACATATAGTTTTATACATAACATTTATTAAAAAATTTGTTTTTTATCCCATTTTGACACATTTTTTATAATTTCATTTACACCACTTTTTGAAATTGATTTTTGAAATTGTATTTTATATTTTGAATTATAAATTCATTATTTCTTACATGGGTTGCTTTTATTTTGAGGTATTATGAATATTGATCAAAGTTTAATGTACCACATCAGTAAAGGGTAAATCATGGTAAAAAAGGTGAGAAGTAAATGTTAATGTCACAATTTTCATCTATGTTATCACTAATGGAAATAAGATCTATACCATGGTTTTGGGAACACCATTGGTATAGTTCACTTATATGGACCTATACCAACGGTTTGGCCAAATATGTTAGTATTGGTCACTAATTGGGACATATACAAACGGTTTTAGACAAACTATTGTTATAGGGGGACCCTTACCAACAGTTTGGAGAAAATGTTGGTATAGGTCACTTATATGGACCTATGTCAACGGTTTTTTCCAAACCGATGGTACATGTCCATAATAGAGACCCTGTACCAATGGTTTTCCCCAAACCAATGGTATAGGTCCCCCAATTCCAAATGTTTGTCCAACCAAAATCAATGAATCTATACCAAAAGTTCTCAAAACCACTGGCATAGGTCTATACTAACAGTTTTGAGAACAATTGGTATAGTTACATGTATTTTTTATGGAATTTCTTATAGAGAACATTAAATAAATAAAAATTTAAAATATTTATGATAATAAATATATATATTGATGAAATTATGTTCAAAAAAGTCATATTAGGTTAGTGGTTAGGTATTTCAATCATAAACCAAGGGTTCTGGGGTCAAAACCAACATAATTCTTCTTTTCTAAAATACAAATACCAATGGTTTTATGGAACCGTTGGTATAGATTTTTCACATTACTTATTCCAATAGTTTTGAAAATAGTCGTTATAGGTTTATACCAATGGTTTTTCTAAAACCATTGGTACCGATCTATCCCCATTCCATATTATCCAATGGTTCACCAAATCGTTTGTATAGGATATACCAACGGTTTGGAGGCCTTTACCAATGGTTTTAGACCATTGGTATAAGGTATTTTTCTAGTAGTGTATTATTATATTAAGTGTAATTGACAATTATGACCATATTCATAATATTTAAATTTTTAAGGGACACTTTTCCATGATGATTACATATATAATATTAAATGAAATGAAAAATATGAATTGTCAATATTTTACTTGAAAATATAACATATGTATTCTCATATGGAGAAAGAATAATGGGAATGAATTCCAATTGTTTTTTAAATAATGGAGTTATATTCATGATGATAATTTACATACAATTTAATGTAAATATATTATTACCCTAAATTCTTAAACAATGACGACATATTATTTCTTCAGTTAATAGAAAAATAAAAATAAAATATATTAAAAATACTAAAACTATAATAACTTTAGTGATATATAGTGTTACAAGAATTTTATAAATAAATATAAAATAGTATTGTTGTTACAGAGGACTAAATTGGAATTGAATCATTTTATTGATTTCTTTAGTGTCAAATTAAATGAATAAATCCATATTAAATATAGTGATATTTTAGGAAAATAATGTTTTATTATATTATATGAAACCCATTAAAGTATTGAAAAATGAAAATGGGATATGATACTATATATAATTTAATCCCTTGGTCATTTATAATAATTTTTTACCTTTTAATGAAAATTAAAACCTTTTAAGAGTGATAAGGCATTAATGTTGTTAAATGAAAAAGAAATTATGAATGGGGATAAACCGAATGATAAGTTATAAGCACCACATAAAACAATCTATATTTACAAGATTTATTATATTTGAAAACCATATTACTTTACCTTCGAATCTCTATCCAATTTGATGCATTTTTCTTGATGATGAATATTTTATATTTTAATATATTAATAAATTAAAAATGTTCGCCTCCCCTCACTTATAGAAGGAGACTTTTCCTTTATATTAATTTAATTGAATTTTTATTTAATAATGGACCATACCTATCAATTTAGAATCTAAAGTTCATTCTAAACACTCTATATGTGTTGGTCTTCCTAATAGGCCACCCCAAGGACCTCTAAGAGGAGATCTAATAGAGTTCATTCAAGTAATATGTAATCACATTCACCAATAAATTTATTTTTTTATATCGTATTTTAAAACCTATGAATCCTTTTTTATTTATAATAAAATATTTACTTCAAAATATACAATATTATTTTAACTTATTATGAATATTATTTAACAATTATCAACCTTATTTCCTATCAAATGAAAATAGAAAATATTGATCAGGGTATGAATGGATTACCATATCCAGGTTGAGATACAATTAATTTTCCATAATTATAATTTATGAATTAGAATATTTTTTTTTTGTTTTATATAAAATTTAAGAAATATTTATGCATCTTGTATGATCATATCATATCTTTCTTATTACATTTCAATCCATTGGAAAAAATAAACTCACACAAACATACATTTGAACCACCACCATAAAAATGATATATTATATTTTTATACATCAAATAGTGTATATTGATTTTACATAAATATTAAAAATTGAATTATTACTAACCATTCATTCATTCAATCCATCAAAAATTGAAATCAATGATAATATGCACGTATATCCTATTATCTCCATGAGAAGTGTAATTTATTTTACTCTATACTGAATTAATAGATAACATTGAATATATAATTTTTTACCACACTAAAATATGTGCAACACTTGGAATGATCATGGAAAATTTGGTGTATGAGGATTGATTCTAATAATCAAATTAAGGTATTGGTGATGGAAGATGATATATATATATATAAACTACTATGGCGGTTCTATAAAATTTCAAACAAAGCTAAAATATTTAATTATATAAAGGGGATAGGATCTAAGAGAAGATATATAATTTGTATATGATATTTAAATCATGATTAAAATATGGGATGTTAAGGAATCATGATCTATATTCAATGACATGAACAACCTAAAATAAATTCCACTAAAAAATGAAATATTTATCTCATGAAAAAAACTAATCTATTTGGGAATAATTATTAATTGTGTATCATAATGTTATCATGTGATTGTATATGATATTATAAAAATGTAAATTATTCTGGTTTAGAAGCATAATAAATTGAAATTTAGTGTTTCGTAGGATATGTAACTTTTGAGGCATGTTGAACTCAAGGGAATGGTTTAATTTAACAATATCAATTTTTATCAAGATTATTTCGGATTGAGTTTTTGGATGAAGAAAACATACCTCTCGAGAATCTAATAAAATTACATATAATATAGTTTTTTGGATAATATTGTTTTTTTATTTTTTTCCAATCATTATGGAGTCATGATAATGAAATTGATTTTTGGGATATTTATATCATTTCTCTATTCAGTAAAAATAACTTTTTCATTATATGACATTGTTGACCAAATATGTTATCGTTGATGTATTTAATATTATAATATGTTAAATAGTGTCATTATTAAACATGTTTGAATTTTAACAGAAAAATTTAAAAATAATATTCATTTTTTTCTAAGGGTGGTGTTTTTTGGACATTTTATATATTTTTTAAATGAATTATTTATTTTAACTTATCTAGAGGGAACTGAATTTCTTGCTTCTATGAAAGTTCAATTATTTGAATAATCCATTAAATGTTACTAAGTTAATTTTATATTAAAAACATTTCCCTGATATGTTGGAAATATTTATATTTTAATGAAAGGATTTCAATATGAAATGGTTATTTTCCATAAGAATTATTCCATGTGATCATAAAAAGGAATAATCTATTGTTAAAAAACCCTTCGATTATAATTAATATTTTTAGAGGATATGATTCAAATATAAATTCATTTTTATTTTTTCAGTATGATTTAATATTATGATGACAAGATCACTATGGAAATAGTTATTCTTCCATGACCTTTTCTATAATTAATTGATTATATACATGTTTGTTTTCCATGGGTTATACCATGATTATATGTTTAAGAAATAAATTTATTTTTCATTTTTTTATATAATTAATGTTTAACAATATTTTCTAACACACATTTATGATTAAAATTTTTTAATGGGTCCGGCCATGATTATATGCCCTACAATTCATTTTGGGATAATTTAAATATCATGTGGAAAACAAGTACGAAATGGGGAGTGAACCTAGTTTAACAAGGGAATCATTCTACATTGATAATCTTGGGAGTGGATCATGACTAATTTGAGGGAATTAAGAGTGATGCCAATCCACTTTTATAGTCTTTGGTGTTATCCATGACAGCTGGGTAAATGATCTTTGAAGCTTATTAGTATGTCATAAATCTATGTATTATAAAAATATTATGATATCATGGATTATATTCCTTGATTCCTCTATTACATATATCATATGAACTAAAAATCATTATTCCATGAATCATAATTTTGAACTATAATATATAAGTAACCATTGAAATATCTCAATCCCATGTTCTCATATTCATATGTTTGTCTTTTTTTTTGAAATTGATATCTCCCTTATTTACTATTACAACCCTGTTTTTTATTAAACATTAATAACTGATTTATTAGATAAGATTACACATAATAAAACCCAAAATTTTGAAATTTCTAGTGTCTTTTTGAATTAGGTAGAATAAAAAAAATTATAACATGGATTAGATCTACATTATTGAAACCTTATTAACATTATCAAACTATTATAATGTAATTAAAACAATATTGGAAAAACTAGGAAAAATACATATGAAAGGACTGAGATATAAATCCCAGAAAGGAAATAAAATAATAATAACATGAAAACGATAATATATGTTAAAAATAGTTTAATAAATGTGGCATAAATGGATCATGAATAAGAAGGAATGATATTGTATGATAATCATAACATTGGAAATGTGAAAACAAAATAAATCCCAACACCATATTCACAGGTAAAGGATAACACACCTAAAAATCATAGTGGAAAAAGTCCAATATAAATTAAGTAAAATCTCAATCCCAAAATTAAATTGAATTTTACAAAATTTTACCTAATGCATTGGAGCACTATATAATTTTGGAGGAACCTAACATATTTATTACATTCTCATACTTATGTGTTTTGTATAGATCATAAAATATGGATTAATTTTTCATCATATATTATTCCACGATCAAGTAATGTGGAATAAATACATTTAATTTCCCAATAAAATTTTTATAATTTCGTAATGTTTAACAACCTTGGTAGGAATTGGGAATAGGTATTCACTAGATACTCTTTTTGGCGTGGATTTCTGTAGTGAAATTTTGGCAGTATAACGGGAGCATGTAAATGTTCATTCAAGGGATAAATGAGAGTAAAATGGGTCTCTAATCACATAAAACTCAGATGGTATATATGGGAAATATGTTAAAACACAAACCAAAATTATTAATTTTATATAAAATAAAATAAAATTAATAGTTTTCTTGAATAAAGGGGACAAATATAATACCCTTTATGAATTTTCAGCAGCATAACAACGTCACATTAGAAATAAGAAAGTGGTTTGATTAGAGAAAACAGGGAATCTCATAATTTGAACATAAATTTTAAAGTAATAATTGTATGAAATAACATTTCCCAAAATAAGGTAATTATGATTAATATATAATTTAAATAAGTACTTTATTAAAGAGTTGAATGGAAAAGATCCCTTACATAGAGAGTTTGACACAAAAATCTTAAAAGGGACTTCTTAATAGATTGGGGGAACCTTGGGAGGATTATAGAGAAATTAGGTCAGAGTAATAAGGAGGTTATAATATTTTTAGTGATATGTAATGGGAGTTTTTTTGGATTTAGTTAGGTAAAGGGAGGGTATTTTTCTATTAACTCACAAAAATTAGGTTTGGACCCTATATAATAAAATAACAAAATTCAAAAACCATACCATGTTTTTTACCATTTTTTTGAAAAGGGATTTATATTCATTATTTTATTATTAAACGGTATAGCCATAATAAAATAATTACCTTTCTTATGTGGAGGCGAGTCTCACTCTTAGATAAATGAATTTAAAATCATAAATTTCAATATATGTTGTTTTGCATTCATAACAAATTTAGATAATTAATAAAATAAAAATTAAATCACATTATTTTAAAGGTAAAATACAAATTTTTATGTGGATACCAATTATAGTAATTATTATATCATATTTGAGTCATTATAATGTGATAATGCACATAATATACTTATACAATATTTAATTTTTACCTAAAAATTTAGCTATCTTAGATAATTATTAAAACATCATTAATGGATAATTTTTATGTAATGATTCCAAAAAACATATTAATTTAATAAAAATAACTTTCTATATATGGTCATTTTAACTAATAAAATTGTAATCCATATTTATTGAGAAATAATGGGTTTTTTGACAATAATAGATTTTGAACACTAAAAAAGTATGTTTTACTTCATAAAAACTACATAACCAATTATATTTAATAAAAATTATTTATTAATAACTTTTTAATAAAATATTATTTGTATTAATAATCTATTAATTCATCAAAATAAATTCCATAAACAAATTTGAATATTACCCAAACAATACTATTCATGTTTGGAAATATCGAAATGATAATCATTATTAATGTAACACTAATTTGATGGAAATTTATTAATTATTATATGAATAATTACTTTTATAGGTTCTTGATAAATATACATTTAATACTCCCTCAAATTCCATAAGAGTAAGGTGTTCAAAGGTGATGCTTCTATGGGGTAGTTCAGTGCACATAGTTTGGGCTACGATCTCTTTGAGCCTAAACTTATCCCATAAATAGTTTTGATCATTCATTAGTTTTTGGATATAATATTTGGATTGTTCAGTGGAAAATTTCTAGAGACATTATATCCCATATAAGCTCAGATAAATGGGTTTCATAGGGTACAATCATACTGGTTGAGGACATTACTTCTATTGTCTGTGTCAATTTGATTTATTAAATCACTATATTTTTATTAATAATGTGATAACTGTTCAATAATAATATTATCATAGATAATGAAATATAATGTTATTTCAAATACAATAAGATAATACCAAAGAGGTTAATATGCTTTCTTTAACCATATTACATAATAAGGCATTTAATAAAATCAAAAGGGTAATTTTATTTACAACTTTTTGGATCATTACAATCATCACCCCTTATAAAATTTCACCATAAAAATTTTCATTTACCATGCTAAAAGAAATTTTATTAACTATAATTCATTACATCCTATGGTACAAAAATCAATTCCTCAAACATGTGGTTTCTCTACAACACCTTGACAAGGTGGATTTTATTATTTTGTAGAATTTTTTCTATATGATCTAATATATTCACTAGAACTCATCATTTGAGATGTAATTCCCAATGGTACCACCTCTGGATTGAGTACATGTGAGGGGTTAGGTATGTACTTACTCAATAAGGACACATGGAATACATCATGTACATGAGATATGTTATGTAGGATTGAAATTCAGAAATCCACCTCTCTGATGCAATCAAGTATCTCAAAGGGGATGATTTATCCTGGAATAAGCTTTCACTTATTCCAAAATCTGATCACTTTATTCCATGGAGATGTTTGGAGGAATACAATGTTTATAACATCATGATCTGTTTATCATCGATGATTATCATTAGAGAACTTCTATCTACTATGAGAATTCCGGATGTCCTACTAAATGGTCTCAACCATATAACCCATTTCAACGACCATTTCAGGAAATAATATTTTTCATTCCCCAAATTCATCCCATCATGCAGATGTCCTATACCACTTCCCATAGTTGGATTCATAGGGATCCATTTGGATGCTCTAGTGAAAATTTTTGTTTTAATAGAACTCAACAAGAGAAATATGTTGATCCAATCCTCCTTTATAGTCAATTTTTTATGCTCTCAACATATACTCAAGTGTTTAGATAGTCTGATTATATTTTCCATCAATTTAGGATGATATAACATACTTAATACCATATTAGTGCTTAGAGAATGTCGGATAATTTTCAGAACATGGAGGTGAATCCAATATCCCAATCAGGTACAATCTATAGTGTTATACCATGAGTCCTCACCACTTATATAATGTATATCCCTACATTTTGATCCTCAAAGAAGTATATTCCAATCCTAATGAAGTGTTATGTCTTTTAAAGATGATCCACCACCACCCAAATATCATTGTTTCCTCTAAATATTGTAGGATGTCATGTTACAATGTCCATGATAGTATTTTTTTCATTTCCATATAGGCATAGGTAATGGTTACATCATCCACTTGGATGTTTTTCTTTCTTCCTTCATTTTCTAACATACCAATCATCTTGATGTATAATCTACGATATCCTTCATCATATTTTTTCGACCAATAATGTTATTAGAGATATCGATACAACTTCATGATTCCATGATAGATAGATAAGGTTGATATGTGCATCAACCAACATATCCTTCTTTAACTCAGGATTTAATGGTAGACATAGTATTGACCCAAATCATACAACACATTATTCAATAAAATGGAAATATGATGAATCAACTTCTTAATGTTTCTACTTTCATTTGAATTCCAACATCTTCCCTTTGAGCAAACATTAACATCCCCCTAATAGAAAGGTAGGAAATAATTTTTGAAAGGATTGATGATATTCCTTCCTTTATGATTCATTTTTCCATCCTTTCCAAATATAATAATATTGAATCCCTCTCAATTATCTTCAGTAATAGTATTGTCAGATCATTTTTTTAAATAATCTTCCAAATTATTCCCTTTCCTAGTTTGGTAGTGGATTGAGAAGTCATAGTAATTGATCTAATCAAACCATCACTATCGATGAATTTAAATCATTTTTTTATGATCATATACATGAGGATTCTGTGATATGTATATATTTAATAGTTCTCACCAAAGAGATAATTTCACAAAATTTTCAAAGAAAATATAACTACATTCAACTCCAGATCATGCATCACATAGTTCTATTCATGGACATCCAACATCCATGAATAATATTCCATGTCATTTTCATTCTGCATCAACACACAATACAATCCTTTCATTGATGTGTCACTGAATACCATGAAAAGATATCCACCCATGGTTAGATTGAGGACAGGTATAGCGATAAGTGTCTTATTTGAATCCAAAAATCTCACTTCACATTCATTATTATATGAAAACATGAATCCCTTTCATAGTTATCTTGGTAAGAAGGTTTGAAAATTTCATGCAGTTTCTCAAAAATCAACGATAATACCTATTTAATACAAGGAAACTTCCTATATCTATCACAGATGGTGGAATGGGAAATCCTTCAATTGATTCTATTTTTGAAGGTTCAACAAGAATCTCATTACTTGTAAATAATTCCCCATGAATGAGACTTCTTTCAACCAAAAATTTTTTTTTTGTACATTTCATAAAGATTATCCTCTCCCTAAGCCTTCAGAATATTACTCAAATGCTCCTCATGCTCCATACTACTTTTAGAGTATATTAGAACATCATATATGAATACTACAAAAAATTGGAGATGTAATATATAAATATTCTATTTATCAATTCCAGGATGATTTCTAGGGAATTAATGAGTCATAATAAAATTACTATGAACTCCTAGTTACCATACATAGTACAAAAAGCAGTCTTGGGGATATCATCCCTTTTCACCCTTGATAATATCATGATTGAAGATCCACATTAATGAATTAGTGTGATACACATATCTGATCAAACAATTCATTAATTAATGTATTGGATACTTTTTCTTTATCTTAATATTGTTGAGATCCTAATAATCAATGAAAAGTCATATAGACCAATACTTCTTATTGATGAAGAGGATTGGTTCCCCCAACAGTGAATCACTTGGTCATGTGATCCCTTTATCCCGATTCTAATGTATTTTTTTCTTCAACTCCACATCTTTCACAACATACATTATATATAAATTATTCTATAATGCTAACACCACAAGTATAGGACTAATCAAATATTAAACCTCTCAACTAGGATGAAGACCAGATATATCTTGGTAAAACACATCAATGTATTCCCTCACAATAGGCTTATATTCGAGGATAGTTTTTTCTATATAATCGATCATTTGATATTGAAATTATTTTTTTTATTGAAATAATATACATTCTTAATATTTTGGTTCTAAAAAATATTCATGCATCTCATTGAATTTGTACAAAATTTGATGAATATTCACAATATGGATTGTGATTTCCTTCTCCTGTAAATTTATGTTGGCTCTATATAGGGATAACTAATTCGTGCTGAAAATTGCCTCAAAATCTATCAATGGTTCTGGGACAAGTCTCATAAGGAAATTCATCCAACAAACATTGATCGGAGAAGAGTTATATTCTTTTTTTTTCTAATAATTTCCCCTTTTTTCGTTTTCATCGATAGTGATATATCCATGATTTTTTGTTTTTTTGGATAGTTCTACTAAAAATTTATGATATTAAGGAATTCATAGAATCATAAGGAATATATACTTTAAATATTATTTAATGAATAAATAGTGTACCTCTCACCACTTTGTTTTCAGGATCCACCTCAATGGTTGTGATGTAAAATGCTCACCCTTGATTTTTAGAGGATGGTGGTTGTCTCTAAAAACCCCTTCTTTACTAAATTAGATTACAATGATACCGAGTTTCAAGTAGTTGAAGCAGTGAATAATTCATTGAGGGTTGAATGGAACATTAATTTACTAAATAAATGTGGTAGGTTTCTAATATCATCAATCACTAGCTAGGTGCCCTTTCATCGCACACCTATAGAATTTTGTCATGCCCTTTAAGAAATTTCCCCGGTGCATCCTTCAACACCTTTTAAAAGTGAGATGTTGAAATTTCATGGCACTATTAGATTTATCTATTGGACTTATAGAATTAAATTTCACTCTTCCATTATTATCCCCGTGATACGATTTAGATTCACCGATATAAATTTATAAATTGATGTCACATCATACAATTTTCTTATAGATATCAATGTATTTAATTTCTTGGTCTTTTCATAGACAAGGTTTTATCCCATAAAAAAAGTGGAAAAATTACTCTCAGGGGAAACGAAAATGCTAGAGGTGTATCGTGTCTATCTTGTGATGTTCTTCTCATATGTTATGATATATTCATCATGTTTTCTATTGATATAAAGGTATTCAGTTTTCATTTTATGTCATAGAGTGCGTGGAAAAATTTTAAGGAAAACTTTTTTCCATAATTACTTCCACCCCATCTCTCTGATCACTTCCACAGGCTTTGTACTCGTGATGAATGTCCACCACTGATTAGCTTCACAATCCATACAATAAACAACTAGTATAACCTTCTCATATTCAGAACACTGAAGGATGGAGAAGATCTTCTTAATAGATTTGATCCATTATTCCATGATTAAGGGATCAGATGGTCCATTGAAAGACGGAGAGCTATATAGTATAATGGACTAAATTTTCAACTTCCAATCTCTTAGGGGGATTTGGACTTTCCTCTTAATATTTGTTTTTATTCATTCACCATGTCAGGTGAGAGACCATCATCATTATGTTCATGATTATTTCTCCAATCAAGCTGGGAATATCATTGATGAATTCATCACATTACCCTTTACATTGATTTTTTACCTAATTCCCCACATTTCCATCAAATAGATTGAAAATAGAAAAATTATTGATGGGTATATTTAATATTTTAAAATCATAAAGGGGTAATTGAAAGGCCTTAAAAATATAACATATATATTACATGTATTTTCAAAAAATATTTTCTTATGGGTATTTTCTTATTCCATTAATAATGGCTAATAATGATATTATGAATTTACCAAATCATATCTCTTGAGAGTGTCAAACCAGAAGCCTAGTAAGGCCCATTATCATGTAAAAGGTTACGCCAAGTATGGAACGAAACCCCTTGTTGAATTTTTCACCTCATAGTACATCTATTACATAACAACATCCGTATATTGTATCCCTAAAGGGATGCATTTTCATGAAAAAAATCTTACTCAATAGATACGAAAATTTGTGTGTGTTTTCTAATACCTAGTCCTATAAATTATGATTTTCTAGTTTTTTTAATCATAATACCAAAAATAAATAAAAATTTCCTTGGATACTAACTATAACATATGTTCTACTTATTACACATTAAAATTATATTTATAAAATGAGATTATATTTAATACACCCCAGACGAAAGAGATGTCTATTTTCATGGGGAATTAGGTACATTAATTTTTTTAAACATGGAATGCATCAACATTATTGAAAAAAACATGACATTCTTAAAACATTCCTACACACCTAAAAATGAATGGTATAACTTTTGAAAAATACATTATGAAGGGGTGAGCTATAATGAACAATAAGAAATAATAAAAATTGGAATAAGATAATACATATTATAAAATAGATATTCCAATGTCTAATAAACTAAATATGAATAAAAATGCATGATATAACATGATAATCATAATATGGGAGATGTGAAAATTGTTTAAAACACTACATAATAACACAAATGTCAAGTCTAATCCACCAGGAAATTATGGTGGAAAAGTCCTATATAAGAACTAGGTTCACTCCCTATCCCAACATGACATATCATGATACTAAAGATTAAAAATGAATGAGAGCACTATATAATTCTTGGTGTACCTGTAACATTCATTTTATTCTCATTCTTAAGTGTTCCATGTAGATCATACAAAATGGATTAATTTTCAGCATATTTTATTATATGATCATGAAATGTTGAATAAATACATGAAATTAACCATCAAAATGATTATAAGATCATAAATGTGACCAATCTTGCTACTAATTAGGTATGGGTATTCACTACACATTCTTTTTTACATGGATTCCCATGGTGAAATTTCAACAACATAATGGTACAACATAAATGTTCATTGGAAGGTTAAATGATAGATAAATGAATCTCGTATAATTTAAAAATCATATGGGAAGTATGGGGAATGTGTAAAAATACACCACAACATCATTAATTGTAAATAAAATGGTATAAAATGAAGATGATTCTTGAATTAAGGGGAGATTGAGAGGATCCTTTATGAAATTTTAGAAAATTAATGATATCACATAAAAAATTAAAAAAAATTGGTTTCGATGAGAGAATATGGTATCTTATCATTTTAAAATATGTTGTATATTAAAGGGGATATGGAATAAAATATCACATCATATGGAAATGAAGATAAAATTCAGATGTTAAATAAGATACTATAATTTAGAGGGGAAAGTAAAAGATCCCTTACCTTGAGAGTTTGACACCGAAAACTTGTAGGTGAATCTTGATAGATTGGGGGCACCATGAGAGGATTCTAGATATATGAGGAAAGAGTAAATACATAGTAATTGTTTTTTATGAATAGAAATTTGATATTGAAGGTGTTTATATAGGAAAAGAGAGGGAAATTCTATAATATTAAACAAACAAAGGTTTTAGAATCTATATAACAAAATAACCCAAACCACCAACATTCCCTTAGATTATGAAAACGTTTTTTACCAAAGGGAAATGTTTTTTAATTTTTTAATTTGGAAAATGGAGGATAATATTAAAGTAATTCCCTTTCTTATGTGTAGGTGAGTCACACTATTAAAGAAATGAATTTAAAATCATAAAATATATTATATTATTTGGAGGATTCATAATGGCATTATAAAAATAATGAAATAAAAATTAAAATCACATTATTTTAAGTGGAAAAAAATGATTTGGATGTGGATACCAATTATAGAATTTATTACATAATATTTTTGTCATTATGATGTTATAATATACACCATATATGTATAAGATATTTAAGTTTTATCTGAAAATATGATTTTCATAGAAAATTATGAAAAATTTAATATTGGATAATTTATATGTTTTGATTCCAAAAATAATATTCAATTTGTCAAAATAATTTTCTATATAGGTTCATTTTCACTTTTAAAATTATTATTAACATTTATTGAGAAATAATGGATTTATTAGCAATAACAATTTTTGAACTGTTAAAAATTATCTTTAACTGCATAAAATTTATATAAAAATGTATGTTAAATCAATATTATTGAATAATAATAATTTATTAAAATTTTATTTATTTCAAAAATATATTATTTCTTCAAAATAAATTCCTTAATGAAGATTTTTTAGTTAATAAGAAAATTAAATTCATGTTTTATATTATCAAAATAAAAATAATTAATAAAATAATTGTAATATGATGAAAACATATTCATTATTATGTACACAATCAATTTTTTAGGTTATTGATACATTTCCCTTTAATAATCCCACAAAATCATGAAGGGTAAGGTGTTCGATGATGATAATTCCCTAGAATGGTTTAGCGTACATGGTTTGGGTTGTGATCTTGATGAGCATGAGCTTCTCCCATAAACAATTTCACTTATACATAAGTTATTGGATCTCACTTTGGGAATGGTCAAGGTAAAAGCTCATATATTTTATCTCCCTTGGAAGTTATGATAAATGGGATTCATAGGGTTTAATCGGACATGTTGAGGTCATTAATTACATTGTCTATGTCAATTGGATTTGATTAAAACCAATATTTATAATAATCATGTGATAACTGTTCAATGACATTGTTATGAACAGTAATTATAATTAATAATGTTTTAAATTAAATAATATATAACCAAATATGTCTATGTGTTTTCTATGACCATATTATATAATAATATATTGAATTAAATAAAAAGGGGGAATTTATATATAATAGTTTTTGTCGTTACTTTAAATCATATTATGTATATGATCTTTCCATTTAATATTTTTCCATTCCCAATGGTACAAAAGATATTTTTACATATGATATGTCTAAGAAATTTGATAGTTGTGAGTAAATATATGGGATATGATGTATGTATTTTATAAATAAGTTTCTTATGTTTCAATTTTTCCAATGATAGTAATCCTATATGATTCTAAAGTAGATCATATTGTTATGTGTTGAATATTCATATAATAATATGTAATACTTATTTATAAAATATATTGGTAATTTAGGTGATATTATATTTAGAAAAATGAGAATAAATTCCCCACTCATGTTTTAGAGCTCACTACTATTACGAATTTGATTATGTGATGGTTAAAATATATTTTCAGGTAGAGGTTATTAATAATTTAACATCACATAAATATATTTTCATAGACATACTAAAATATCAAAATAGGGATACAGTTTGAAGAAATACATTAATTTGACATCAACATGACCTACACAATGTTTATGGGGAATGTTTTCACTATTGAACATTTTAGTAGGCAAACATATCAGGATATTTTTGAATCAAAAGATAAGGGGAACCATATATGGAAATTCACTTTGATTCTTATAGATTTAAAATAAGATTATTCATGTATGATTTTGACTAGATTTTTGAAGGAATCATATTTCTTTGATTTTATTCTATAGGACCAATAGTTAGTTGAGATGTTCAAAACAATTAGAGAAACCTTATATGGTGGGTAGAAAATTTCATGTATTTATTTAATTTTTTATAGAATTAAATACTTCTAGAATTAGTTTTTCATCCCATTATCTATAATGAATACTTGGATTTATTATTTTTATAGATCTTTAGGGTATGTTAACCCTATAACTATAATGATATATTATGTAATTATATAGAATTTTTGGAATCTTTTTTTAAATCACAACATTTATGTTTATTAATACTTCTATAAAACCTTCAACATGATAAATAAATCTCACCTAAAGCCTTATAGAATACTCTATCCTATTCAGGTGATAGTTAAAAAATGTTTCAATTTTTCTATTAGATTTAATTTTAGATTTCCACGGACTCACTATGGATGAAATTCTATTAGGTTACTGATAAATCAGTTAGAAAATCAACTCATTTCATTCAGATCACAGACACCACCATGGTTTTAGATCTATGTATTATTCAAAAGAAAGTGACTGTGAGGCTTCCTAGAGAACCCATAATATTTTTTATAATAGTTATCAAATGTTTCATTCGAAATTCAAGAAGATTTTCCAAGATTTTATGGGTCTCAAGTATGATTGAGTACAACATTCCATCCATAGACGGAAGTCCAAAGAGAGCAAGTTATTCATATTCTGGAGGGTATTCTCTATAAATTTACAATTGATTTTAGTGGATTATAAGAAATCAATATTTTACTAGTTTAGTATTATTTTAATAATAATTACCAATATTATATTAGATTGGATCCCATATAGGTATTATATTATCACTCATGCATATTTCTTATTTTTTCATCTCTTTCATGTCCATTTATTATTTTAGAGACATTTGTGATTATTTGGGTTATATTTTAACACATAGTTAATGCTCATTGTATGAATAAATCATTTACATATCATTTACTATATACTATTAATTTTTTCTTTGTTGAATGGGTATTCATAAAAGATTCTCCATGATTGGGTCACTATTGGCTGGGGAAATAGGGGATGATGGTTCCAAGATTGTTTAGATCCTTTCATATCATTGAGTGGGATGGAATGATTTCTTATTAGTTTATGTTACCAGATGAGTTAAATAATATATATTAAGTTCACAACGTATAACATCTCAGTATGTACAATCATAGTTCTTCCCATTTTCTGAGATTGGATGACATTGAGTTGGATCTAGATGATTCTATTGTGCAACAACTAGTGGAGATCATGGATTATGTCATAAAATTAATATATCAAAAGTGTATTACATTGGAAAATAACATATAGAAAAATTGATATAATTATAATCATAAATGTGTATGTGAATTGTGATACCTCGATATTTTATAACATATTTCCATTTAAATAAAATTTATTTCATTAATATCTTGTGATACATGCAATACCGATTTTTAAAAAACTACAAAAATCCATTTAACTATTATTATTTAAAGAATAAAACAATAAGTTGAATGTTATAACTATTTGTTTCTATTGAAAAAAATCAAATTATGATATATAAAACAATGTGTTTAGTAAATATATATAAATAAGTACTTAATTGTCAATGATGTCATTTTATGCTTTAGAAATCAATTTTCATAAAAAAATCTATTAATTTGTGATGCACAATATTATATTATTTTATTGAATTTTTAAATTTTCTAATTTAACAAATGAACAAAAATTTGGAAATTATCTTTTTCAAACTAAATTAGGTTGCAATTTTTTGGATTTTTCAGACAATTTTGACATTTCATTAAAAATTGAAGAAGGACTATTTCATTAAATATTTTTTATTTTCAATGAAATATACCCATAATATTATTAATTTCAACCTATATTAATATAATTATACAATAGTTATAAATAACATAACTAAATTAATATTAATAAACATTTTATGTGATATTTTTATAAAAATACATTTAGACTTAAAATTGATTTTTTTTGGAAAACAATTTTTTGTCTTGCATTATTGGATACTAATAAAATTTATTTCTACCACTTATAGAGATTTAATTTATTAAAATTTATTCAAAAATAATTAATTTTTTAATTAATTTTTTTTAAAATTTTCAACAATTTTTTGTCATAATAAATAGTAAAAAAGATATAAAATTCATCGACGTAGTTAAAGTTTAAATTATGATAACATAGGTTTAAAAAAATTATAATGAAACCATTTATCATAATAAACATCATTTCATGAATTTTTATTGATCCTTATCACTGTAGTATTGATATTTATCTATTTATGGGACATATGTGCTTGGTAGTGACAAATATATTATATTATATAATGAAAATGACAAATTGAAATTCTCTTACATTTAAAAAATATCATATGTGTTCACATAGTGAAAAATAATATTGTGAAAAAATAATAATGGTTCTTTTGAGAATAATATAATTATTTTATTTATCTAAATTTAATTGAAAATTATATTATTTATGAAATTACATTGAATTCATACACAAATGTCACACAATTATTCTTAAATTAATATATAAATTAATATATAAATTATTAAAAACTAAATGTAAAAAAAATGGAGTGTGTTATAGTATTCTTATAATTTATTAGATACATATGAAATATTATGTATGTGTGATGATGATATATTCAATGTTCGACTTTTACATTGTGTCATTAAAGTCAAATTAAATGAATATATCCAAAATTAATAGTAACTATATTTTATAATTAAATTTTATTATTCAATTATTTAACTTTAGCTTAAATATTATCATTTTTCATGTGAACAAAATATTATTGAATATATTCCCCATTTTCCATTAATGAGTCATTTATCCTTTTATGATTACGTTTATAACCCTATAAAATTGAAATAGATGTTACAATGAATAGACTTAAAATATCGAAACTAAGTGGTCAAACCAATTATAATTTTTGTAACACCACATAAGATTTTTAAATATTATTTGATCGTTTTTTTATAAAAATACATTATAATCAAATATATTTCCATTTTGATTAATTTATATATAGAATATCAATTTAATATATTAATCATATAAGAAATAACAAAATTGATTTTACCTTTACTAATAAAAAATTACCTCATAATCTATTTTTTCACAATTCATATGACTTTTCATTAAAATATAACCTTCCCAATTATAGAATATAATTCCATTAAAAAAATTTAGAGACATGGGTTTAATTAGAAATCCCTTATTGGAATCTTTTGTTTTTGAAAACAAAATGGCATTATACAAAAGTAAGCATCGTTCATATCAAAGTGTTTTTGTTTTATTTGATCCTCTACCTCTATAAAATCATATAGAAAAAATATATAATAAAAAATTATATTCCATATAATTATCGATTTTTAAATTATTTTAATAAAATTTATATATCACCTCAACCATCAAATGTGAAATAAATTTGCCGATCCTGCATATGACTGGCTACAACCTCACAAAGAGATATAATTATTTTTCAATCGTTAACTCCATCGAATAAATATAATTATTTATATTAATTTTATATATGATATTTGAAAGATAAATTTACATCTAGAAATATAATATCACATCAACCTTCTTAAATTCAATTGTACTTGAAAATGATAATTCCACTCTTGCATACATGTGGATAACCAACATCATGAAGTGATGTGATTTGTTTTTAATTTCTCATATACAAAAACGGAATTATGCGAAATATTAATGAATATATATTATATATATGATCTTATAACTATTCTATAACGTTGAGTTATTATTCAACTTTCTTTCTTCAATCTGTCGAAATGAGTGAATAACATTCAAGTGTATATATGGATTAATGTATCCATGAATAATGTAATATATTTTTCAATATATATTCATTATGGATGAATATATATATATATATATAATTAACACAAATCATATTTTCATCATGATTAAAAATAATATTATTATTTAACCATGATCAATGAACAAGGATAAGTACTACCGAACAGAAACTATCAGGTAAAATGAAATAGTTAGCACATGAAGTTGATGATTTTAATAAAAAATTATTAGTAAATTTATCATGGAATATTATAATTGCTTCCTTAATTAAATTATAAGTATTTATATTATTATGGTATTAAAGTACAATAAATTTAAATTTATTTTATAATAGGTCCTAGTACAATGAAAAGATATGAAACTCAAGGTATGCGATTATTGTCCCACATTTATTTATATTAGAAAGATTCAATATTCATGACTTATTTATTTTATGTGGTGTATATAATTACCAATAATTTAATTAATTATTATTATCATTTGGATAATTATTATTTACATACCCATATATTTTTGTTCTCATATGTGGGGTGTATTATTCAAAAATACCATTGTGTTAATGGTTTTAATTTGGAATCGTGTTGTTGATTTGGATTCATAATTGCTAATTTTTTATAATTAATTATTATGGAATATTTCTCAATAATCCATTAAATTATCCTCTATACTGGTCAACTAATTAATTAAATTGGGATCCTTTAATTTTACTCTCTTTCAGTACATAATATCTTGAAATAAATTTATTAAGGAAACATAATTATTTTTTCTCCTCTGTCGAAAATCCATCCTCATCCATGTCCATTTATTCTAAATATGTTTTATTGAATATGTTGTCTATTCTGATTTTTTTAACATATGTTTATCCTTGTACAAGTTTTTATATAAATATTTAAAAGATATATTTTTTTATTTTTGGAATTAGGCACTTTTATCAATCTATAGAAAACGTGAGAGTAATCGTCATATTAATATATACCACATAAACGGTATTTCCAAATTTTACAAACAATCAATGGTTATAAGATCCACATACATAATTCAAGGGCCAATTTAAATTAAAAAAAATTCATTTATCTTTGGAATGTTTCAGAATTTTAAAATATTTGATTTCAAATTGAAGGTAATATTTCCTTCAATAAAAATACCAAGTGATATTTTAAAATAATTTTCTATATAATATATAATTATATGATATTTCCCAAATATTACTAGGGACATGATCTAATGATTCCATCCTTATTCTTTATATTCATGGTTTATTAATATTATGAGAAGATTTTTAATTAGACATTTCTTTTTTCAATGAGTTATTTTATGAATAATTGATATAATGATTATATAAATTGTTTCTTTTTTATGGGTTATGGGATGATGAAATCATTATAAACCCCATTACATTTTCATGGAATATGATATGAGTATTTTTTTATGATCAATTCTCAAAACAAAATTGACTTTCTATACATACTCGGAAATTCCACATACTTTTCTAAATACATGGGAATTTTTCGAGTCTGTGAAAATTGATGGCGCATGATTCTGAGGCCCTGTGTGCTTGGAATGAATTTTTCATGTTTTGTTTGGGTACGTCTAGAAAACGTACGAGAAGGTTTTTATAACTTTTGAACCAGTTCTCAGAATTAAAATTTGGGGGTACCGTTGAACTCTTAGTGCCGATATTTTCTTAAGAAGACCATCACATTGATGATAGTGGGTTGATATTAAAAGATAGTTTTTGGGTTTTTAGAGAATGAATTAAATAAAAATTATGTGTGTGGATTTTTTTTATTTGTTTGTTAAAACCTCCTCATGGATGTTGGAGGTGGGACCACAACACCTAAACCTCCCATGATAGGTTATGGTGTTGGGGCCCACTCAAACCTAACCTCCTATGAGAGGTTAGGACGTGGGGACCACATGAGACTAAACCCCCCTAGTATGGGTGGGAGAAGAAACCTCTCAACTCCCCTCAATAATGAGGGAGAGTCTTTCCACACCCCCTACTTTATTGGTTCCAACTCCCCTAATTTAATGGTGTCAAATCCTCCACATTAATGAGGTGTAGCGAATTAAATTAATTCACCATTTTGAAATTTGTGCCAACAAATTAAGTAATAGATAAACACAATCTAGTATTATTTTTGTTGGCATTGTTCATTTTGGTGGCAACTTTGGGGATAGGAGAGCTTGAGAGAAAAAGAGTTTTCCAATGAAGAACCTAGTCTCCCAATGAAGAATGAAGAACCTAGTCTTCCAACTAAGATCAAATTACGCTGACCACAATCTCATCTAATCCTCTTCCCCGGACTCCTACTGACGTGGAGCATCTTCCACGACTGACGTGAGAACTCGGAATTGGAAGTGTATGGCGGACGCGATGAATGAATATCTCCATCGTCTTCCTTCTGAGACTTCATCGTCATGAAATGATCAAAGGTATGGGTTATTTTCTTTTATGTGCCATGTTATTCTTTTCATTAAAAATGAAGAACGAGGCTATGCTTCTTTTTTTGGGTGAGTTGAAGTCAGTATTTCTAACATCTTGATGAGCCAAATGTTACCACCCATAACGCGGAGGGTGCGGGAGAAACAGACCTTGCCTGATCCCTCCACCATTCTTTTTTATGATGATCTTCTACATGGAGATTAAGCAATGAAGCGATGAAATAATTGATGAAAAAGGTCGAGCTACCCACGACCTCCATGATTCGTGCCGCCCCCGCGGTGTCTCGCACCGCCGCCACCCGAACCGGCCCCAGCTAAGCCCCTGCCGGTCATGCCACTAGTAGAGCCGCGCTGCTGCCCCGATCGGACGGCGCCCCGCCGGCCTGCCTAGCCACCCGTTGGCTCGCCCTTCGCCCTGTCCGGCCGCCCGCCCGGCGCCCTGCCTGGCCGCCCGTTGGCCCGCCCGGTGCCCTGCCTGGTCGCCCGCTGGACTGCCCTACGCCCTGCCCGGCCACGGCTGGCCCACCCGTTGTCCCGCTCTGTCACCCGCCGGCCCACCTGGCGCCCATCCCGGCTATCTGCCGGCCTGGTCGCGCCCTCCTGGCAGCCCGCCTACCAGCATTCCCAGCATCCTCCCGGCCTGCCCGAACGCCTCCTGTCCACCCGACCAAACCGTGAATGCCCGCGCACCCTGTGCACCCCGTGGTGCCTAAGCCGCACCCCCATGGTGCTCCGAACTGAACCCGAACATAATAGGCAGGCCCCCCCAAAGCGCTGGGTCAGACCCTAATGGATTGACCAGGTCGACCAAGACTGGGTCGGACCGTACCTAGTTCCACTACCGACCCTTTACTTTCTTTGGCCATATCATTGGCACCGGACTACCGTTTGATTAACCGTCAGTGGCACTGGTATTTTTTTAGTGAAACGGACCCTTTGAGTATACCCTAATGGAATTCAGGGTAATGTTGAGGTACAGTCAGGTTGGATCGTGAACGAATCCAACCAGGCCCCCAAGACTAAATAGATAATAACTCACAGACCGTGCATCCGATTGATGCACCGTCTATTGCATTGAGACCCCTATGATGAGGAATACCATTGAGATACATCTCTTTGGGACTTCGTGACAGTTGGAGTATCAACCTATAACTTCTGGATCGGGCCCTCATGGAGACAAGCGAGCATAGTGCGGAGACCTAGTAGCTGGCTGAGACCTGACGACTGCTGACCAACTCAAGTCGGAGTGATTTGACTATCCTTGTGGTAAGCGCCTTTGTGTCATGACAGACCCACAGTGGGGAGTGCCTTGGTGACTTGGCAGACCCATGGTACTCTACCGGAGGAGTTCCTTAGCAACCTACGATTGGGAGCGCCTTTGTGTGATACGGCAGACCCACGGTGGGGAGAGCCTCTCTGTGATGCGGCAGACCCACGATACTCTATAGGTAGAGTACCGCATCAGTCTAAGGTTAGTGTGATGTTCCTCTATGTGACGCGGTAGGCTCACTGTACTCGATATAAGAGGGGTTCTCTAGTAACCAAGGCGTTCGATGTTCTGCTTTGAAATGTTACTTGATACTACACCTAGAATAAATCCTAGTGTGAGAAGAGTCAGTAACTTATGTTTTTTCCTCATGATTGGGATGTGCTACTTGATGACATAGGTGTATTTATGGGAATATACTTAAGTTAGGTTATCTGTGGAATTCATAATTTGTGGATTATCCTTGTTGGGTCTTGTGAGACCTTGAGAGTCTCGGGGACCCTACTGAGTATCTTTATACTCACGCCTACATGTGTTATGCCCGCACCACGTTGTGTTAGATGCAGATGACAGATAATGTTGACCGAGTCTGAGAGCACCAGGACTAGATGGTACCACGATGTGTACCACATGGCGTGACGATGCATGGAGGTGACAGACGAACATGGAGTGATGCAAAGGTGTTCTGTACCTAGCCTTCTGGTAGGATTTCCCGGTGGATGTTCCAGGAGCCATTTCCCCTTTTTCCAGTACTTGTAATTTCGGTTTCCTTGTACTTTACAGTTGGGCTTGTATTTCGAGCCCCCTTTTACTTTTCATATCTCCTTTTGTATATAGTTTTATTTAGTGTTTTGTTTCCAACTCATACTCAGTTGTGTGAGTTTTCAAGTTATAAAGGATATACCTTCCCAGTTTATGGATTTACACCTTTTCTGATAATTACTAGCCACTGGAATATGGGAGGAGGGATTGGGGTAGTCACGGAACAGGACTCGGGGGACGGGTCATGACAAATTGGTTTCAGAGGAGTCAGTTCTACTGAAAAAACATAGCACTCTGTTCTTTTCTGTGAAGCAATAGTGTTAAGTGTACAAAGTTTGGTTTTTAGTCCAGGGAGTCTTGTTTTGGTGCCGCAACCGAAATATCCATACACAAGGACCCTGACTACTTATTTCTGACTCAGTTCATGAAAACACTGATTGGGTGTGTGTTTTAAAAAAATTTCATTAATTCAGCTCAACCAGGTCAGCTCACCAGGTATAATCTTTGACTATGTATTATATGTTTCATTCAGGATGCCTCCCCTTGGACCACTAGTGAGAGTCCTGAGAGTAGTACGCACAGATAGCCTACTGAGTGACGATGCCTTAGTGCATGGCCTTTTTACAGCTGAGGCACCCGCGACACTAATTCCCGTTGGGCCACTGATTCCACCATCCCCCGCAGTAGACGATGCACGCTACTTGAGCGCGTTGCATGAGTTACAGTGCTGGAGGCCACCCTGGATCAAGGGAGAGATATACCCACATGTGGTTGAGGATTGGATGGATAATGTGGTGAGAGTTTTATGACTGGTAGTGACACCAACCATCTTTATGGTGATTCTTGTTGCTAGCCTTCTATAAGAAACAACAGTAAAACGGTGGAACCTGATGCTCCAAGTGCATTATGAAGCGACACTTCTCTAGGAAGATTTCGAGAGCCTGATTCAGGAAGATTTTGTCCTAGCCACCCTACGTGTAGTGCAGATACATGAGCTACTTCACCTGCAGCAGGGTAGCATGATGGTGGTACAATAATCAGTGAGGTTCACTGACCTCTCATGATACTCCACTAATATGTTAAAAGACCCCTTATTTTGGGCTTGGACCTTCGAGATGGGGCTCATGCGAGAGATCAGGGCTTCGATGATCTCCCTCAGAATCCCGATGCAGACAGGGGTGTTGGAGAGAGCCCTCTTAGTGGAGAGTTTCCTTGGTGAGCAGTCTCCATGAGTGATACCCACAACTAGTCAACATGCAGTGGAGTCTTCTGGAGCTAGAAGTAGAATGATTTCATAGTGATCCAAGAGGACCAGACCCACGGGTGGAAAACCGCATGACTCAGATTCAGTTGTGCGGGCCACCCAGGGTAGAGACATACATGCCAGGGGCGGGCCATGTTACTCATGCGGCGGGCAGGGTCACATGGCTCGTGACTGCCCGACCAGGTATTTGGATGATCAGCAGACAATGGAAGGACAACCCAAGCAGAGACATAGATTCGATCGAGGTGGTCCACAGGGAGCAGGCTGACGTGGCAGAGGATCTTGTTGTACAACCTTCAGTGGGAAACATTTCGATGTGTTACCACCACCACCACCAGAAGATCCACCCTGATCGCAGGGAGTAGGTGGACAATGAGAGCTCCACTCCAGGAAGATGAGGATTATGACTGCGGCACTCCGAAGATGATTCAAGGTATGATTTATTTCTACTACAACATATATGATGTTCTTATAGACACAGGTTCCAATCACTCTTTCATTTCCAATGTCCTCGTTCGGAGCTTGGAGATTCCAACAGAGTCGTTTCCTCCATCCTTATGGCTAGATACTCCTATGGGAGCAGACTCAATGATTACACACTGGTGCCGGCAGTTTGAGCTTACTATAGGATGCGAGATATTCGTTTGGAATCTCCTAGTAGCAGCATCAAGGCCTTACGACGTCATCTTGTGTATGGACTAGTTATCTACAGTCCATGATCAAATCGACTGTATTAGGCGCAAAGTGTGGTGTGTCTGCATAGATGGGAACAGGTTCACCTTCACTGGCGAGAAGGGAGCCTTTTTAGTGCATGATGGACTTGCTCAAAGGAGATTACAACTGATCACTCGTCATTTGGCTAGCCATACCCTCGGAGTAGTTGATGTGGAGAGTCCGACTTATCCTGTAGTGGTGGACCAATACACAGATGTTTTCCCTGATGATGTCCCAGGTCTACCTCATCGCATAGAGGTGGACTTCTACATTGACCTGTACCATGGGACGACACCGATATCTACACCAGTGTATCGGATGGCTCTCGCGGAGCTTCACGAGCTTCGAGTACAACTAGAGGACTTGTAGGATAAGGGATTCATCTGGCCTAGTGTTTCTCCATGGGCAGCCCCGATTCTGTTCGCCAAGAAGGTGTATTAGATATTGAGGCTTTGTGTCTACTATTGTCGTCTGAACTAGATGACCGTGATAAACATGTACCCACTCTTGAGGATTAATGTTCTATTTGATCAGGTGAAGGGAGAACGGTGGCTCTCAAAGATAGACCTCAGATCAAGCTATCACCAGCTCAGAGTATGAGAAGAGGATGTGCATAAGACGGTCGTTAGATGTCAGTACGACCAGTACGAGTTCTTGGATATTCCCATTAGAGTATCAATGCTCTAGCAGTGTTAATGGGACTCATGAACATGACCTTATAGCCATACCACAATTTCTTTGTCGTAGTCTTCATCGACGACATTCTGATCTACTTGAATACTGAGGAGCATGCCTACCATTTACAGGTAGTATTGGACACACTCTGAGATCACCATCTTTATGGTTAGTTCTTGAAGTTCTAGTTTTGGATCCGAGAGGTAAACTTTTTGGGGCATGTCATCTCTGAAGCTGGATTTGCAGTGGATCTAGCAAATATTGAGGCAATAGTTGCTTGGGATCCGCCTAGAAGTGTGACGGTGATACAAAGTTTCTTGGGTTTGGCTAGTTACTACCAGAGGGTCCTTCCAGACTTCTCCAGAGTTGTAGCACAACTATTCACCTTGATGAAGAATGGGAAACCATTGGTGTAGTTGGGGAGATGCCAAAAAATCATTCAGAAGATGAGGTAGAGGCAGACTAGTGCCCCCATCTTGACGGTTCTAGAGGAAGGTGTAGGGTACATAGTCTACTACGACACATAAGGGACCGGACTTGCATGTGTCCTGATGCAAGAGAGAGAAGTGATCACGTATGGTTTTTGGAAGCTGAGACAACACGAGAAAAACTACACTACCCATGACCATGAGTGAGAAGCAGTGGTATTCGCCTTCATTATGTGGCAACACAATCTGATGTGTGAACATTTTACCATGTACTCTGATCACAAGAGTCTCATCAATATTTTCTCTCTTAAGGGCCTCAACCTGAGACCACGGTGATGGTTTTATTTCTTCCAAGACTATGAATTTGAGGTAGTATATACTCCTAGAAAGGGGAACGTTGTTGAAGATGCACTCAGCAAGAGATCAGGTATATAGCTTCTAGGTCAAGCGACAGAGTAGCTAGCCGCTTTGAAGATATCATTTGGTGGATAGAGATGGAGCAATTTTCTTTCAGCCTCTTTTAGTCACTTTTCCACTTCTTTAGCGAGTCAGGGAGGCACAGCGTAGAGACACTGACTATGAGACACGACATGATTAGATATCCACATCGAAAGATCATGATGTATTTTCTGAAGTTGGGGAGCACGTCATCCACTTCATAGGACGTACTATGGTTCCGGTGTCACTTCATGAGGAAGTGTTGAAGGAGTTCCACACATCCCCTTTATCAGTACATCCAAGAGTGGGAAAGATGTACCAGGATCTCCGACAACATCACTGGTGGCCAGGGATGAAGATGGTAGTTGCAGAGTTTGTCTCTCGGTGCCTCACTGGTCAGCAAGTGAAGGTAGAGCACTAGGTACTAGCATGCTTGGTTCCACCTTTAGAGGTTCTAGAGTGGAAGTGGGATGGGATATCGAGGGACAACGTGAGAGGTCTTCCAAGAATATCCAGGGTTCACAACTCGATTTGGTTGATCATTGACCGACTCACCATGTCGGTTCACTTCCTGCCGATCAAAGATCAGGGTTCAATAGAAATATTGGTACGACTCTATGTGCAGGAGATTGCGCGGCTACATAGAGTAACTTCTTCTATTATCTCTAATCATGATGCACGATTCACTTCCCAGCTATGAAAGGGGTTGCATGGGGATTTTGGGATACCACTTCGTTTGAGAACCACCTTCCATCGTAAGATGGATGGCCAGAATGAGAGAACCATTAAGACCCTCGAGGACATGCTACGTGCTTGTGTCCTAGAATTTGGTCACAGCTTGGAGGACCACTTACCTTTGGTGGAGTTTGAATACCACAAAAGCTATCACTCAACCATATGTATGGAACCGTTTGAGGTATTATATGGGCGACCTTGTAGATCCCCTTATGTTGGGTTGACCCTAGGGAGTCATCACTAGTGGGAACAGAGATGGAATGAGATACCATGGAGAAGGTGAAGATTATCCAGGAGCAGATGAAGAGAGCACAGAGCTGACAGAAGTCGTATTCTAATAAGAGATGGAGACCTCTAGAGTTCGAGGATGAGGACCATGTCCTTCTAAGACTCTGACCTCAACGAGGTCTACGGATATTTGGCTGAGGTGGAAAGTTATCTTCAAGGATCATCGGACCATTCTAGGTCCTCAGCAGATTAAGAGATGTGGATTACCATCTAGATCATCCATTTCAGTTGCACAGGTGCACGAGGTCTTCCAGGTATCTCAGCTGAGGAGATACATGCACGACCCTTCTCACAGCATCGACCAAGGAGAGCTGGATGTTGACGATGGGGATACTTTTATGGAGGTCCCAGTGGAGATTGAGGATTGATAGCAGTGGGTCCTATGTGGATGGTCGATACCTCTGATGCACATTCTCTAGAAGCACGGGAACATCTAAGAGAGTACATGGGAGCAGGAGGCATAGATGCATGCTTAGTACCCACACTTGTTCCGTTAGTTTGAGTTGTATCTTACAGGGACATAAAGCCCTGAGGTGGGGAGAATGTAAAGACCATGAAATTCGATAGAATTTTTTTAAAATACAAGGTAATTTTATGAGTCCACGAAAATTGACGGCACATGATTCTGAGGCCTGGTGTGACCGGAATCAATTTATGTAGTTTTATTCTGGTACGTTCAGTAAATGTATGAGTCGGTTTTTATAACATTTGAATAGGTGATCAGAATTAAAATCTGAAGGCAACGTTGAACTCACACCTTCAGTATTTGCTTAAGAAGTCCATCAACTCGACGACAGTGGGTCAATATTAAAAGATATTTTTTGGGTTCTTAGAGAATGAATTAAATAAAAATAATGGGTGTGGATTTTTTTTATTTGTTGGTTAAAACCTCCTCATGGAAGTTGGAGGTGGGACCACCACACCTTAACCTCCCATGGGAGGTTATGGTGGTGGAGCCCACCCGAACCTAACCCCCTAGAGAGGTTACGATGTGGGGACCACACGAGACTAAACCCCCTTATTAATGGTGGGAGAGGAAGCCTCTCAACTCTTCTAATTAATGATGGAGAGTCTCTCCACACCCCCCTCCTCTATTGGTGCCATCTCTGCTAATTTAATGGTGCCAAATCCTCTACATTAATAAGGTGGAGCCAATTTAATTAATTCACCATTTTAAATTTTGTGCCCACAAATTAAATAATAGATAAAAAATATATTATTATTTTGGTTGGCATTGTTCATTTTGGTAGCAGCTTTGGGGAAAGGAAAGCTCAGGAGAAAAAGATTTCTCCAATGAAGAAAATAGAACCTCGTCTCCCAATGAAGATCGAAGAATGCCAACAATGATCTCCTACGATAGTCTTCCCTGGACTCCTACCAATGTGGAGAATCTTCCACGACTGACGTGCGAACACAGAATTGGAAGTGTGGGGCTGACGCGATGAATGATGATCCCCTTTGTATTCCTTCCGCGACTTCATCGTCAAACATCGATCAAATGTAGGGGCTATTTTCTTTTATGTGCCCTGATCTTTTTTTCCATCAAAATGAAGAACGAGGTTATGCTTCTTTTTGCGGGTGAGTTGAATTTCATCTTTCTTACTTTTTGATGAGCCAAATGTTACTACCCATAACAGGGAGGGTGCGGGACAAACCAACAAGGCCCGACCCCTCCATCATTCTTGTTTATCATGATCTTTGGCATAGCGATGAAGCTACGAGCCGATGAAGGCGGTGAAGACAGAGGTCACGCTACCCACAACCTCAGTGACCCGCGCCGCCCATGTTGCATCCTGCACCGCCGTCGGCCGAACTGGCCCCGGCTGAGCCCCTATAGGCCATGCCACTCATAGAGCCGAGCCGCTTCCCTGAGTCGGCCCGCGCCATGTCGGCCCTCCTGGAAGCCCACCGGCCCACCTGCCGGACCGGCTGCCTGCTGGCCTGGACGCACCCTACCCGACCGCCCGTCGGTCTTCTTGCTAGCCTGCCCGGCCGCCTCTTGGCTTGCCCGACCTGCTCATCTACCTCCCATGTTCCGGTTCAAACCAGGCCCGCACGCACACCCCGCGGGCCCCGTGCCGCCCGGGCCATACCCTCACAACGCTCCTGGCCGAACCAGCCCCGAGACCAGGCTGAACTGCCCACGAGGCCTGCTGGGCGGGGCCCAGCGGGCCGAGCAGAACCTAACAAGCTTTCCCACCAAATGGGTCGGGCCAGACCCAATTAGTCTGATCGGGTCGACCTCGACCGGGTCGGTCCGACTAGGTCGGACCGGACCCGGGTCCACTACCGACCCTTTACTTTCTTTAGACATATCTTTGGCATCGAACGACCATTTGATGAACTATCAATGGCGCTGGTTTTCTTGGAGCATGACAGTCCCTTTGAGTATACCCTACTAGAGTTCGAGGTAAAGATGAAGTACGGTCAGGTTGGATCGTGCACGAATCCAATCGGGCCCCTGGGACTAAAAGGCTAATTACTCACAGACCAGGTGTTTGATTGACGCATTGTCTGTTGCATTGAGACCCCTCTTACAAGGTGGAAATTTGAGATACTTCTACGTGATACTTTGTGATAGTTGGAGTATCGACTTGTAGATCGTGGAGTAGACCCTCCCAGAGACGAGCGAACATTGTGCAGAGACCTAGTAGCTGGATGATACCTGACAACTTCTAACCGATTCGACTCGAAGTTATTAAACTAGCCCAGTGGGGAGCGCCTTGGTGTCACGGAAGACCCATAGTGGGGAGCACCTTGGTGTCACGGTAGACCCACAGTTCTCGAAACAAGTAGTACCTCAGCATGATATGAGGGGGATCGCCTATGTGTGACGCAGCATACCCACGGTGGGGAGCACCTTTGTGTGATGCGGAAGACCCACGATACTCGACAGGAGGAGTACCTCATCAATCCAAGGTTAGTGGATAGAACCTCTGTGTGATGTGGTAGGCCCACTGTACTTGATAGAGGATGAGTTCACCAGTAGCTGAGGTGTTCGATGTTGTTCTTGGAAATGTTACTTGATACTACCCCTATAATAAATCATGTTGTGAGATGAGTCAGTAACTGTTGTGTTTTCCTCATGATTGAGATGGATTACTTGATAAAATAGGTGAATGTAAGGGAATATACCTATGTGAGGTTATCTGTGGAATTCATACTTTGTGGTTTATCCTTGTTGGATTTTATGAGAACTTGAGGGTCTCGGGGTCCCTAATGAGTATCATTATACTCACCCCTACACAGGCTATGCCCACACCTCATTGTGTTGGATGCATACGACATACAACGTTGACCGAGGATGAGAGCACCAGGACTAGATGGTACCCGGAGGTGGACCACATGGCGTGATGGTGCACATAGGTGACGGACGGACGTGGAGTTCTAGAGAAGTGTTCTGTACCTACCCTTCTGGTAGGATTTCTCGGTGGACATTCCAGGAGCAGTTTTCCCCTTTTTCCAGTACATGTACATTCATTTTCCTATACTTTACAGTTGGGATTGTATTTCTGGCCCCATTTTACTTTTCAGCTCTCCTCTTGTATACAATTTTATTTTGTGTTTTGTTTCCAACTCTTACTTTGTTTTGTGCATTTTAATTTTATAAAGGCAATGAAATACCAGTTTAGGGATTTACACCTTTGGTGCTGGTCTCCAGCCCCTGGCCTATGGAAGGCAGGTTTGGGGTAGTCACGATATGAGCCCCGAGGGACGGGTCATGACACTTTCATTATGTGATTGGTGGATTTATATATCCCCAAAATTCATTCAATTAATTTAGTAAATCTCATATAAAAATTATGGGACACAATTAAATTTTCTACATGTTTTATAGGAATGAAATAAATGTCACTGATCTATTATTGGATGAAGGTGGTGAATCCTTAATTTTTAATATTTTGAAACAATTGAAGGAATCCTGATCCTTTATGATTTGATGGTCTGAAATTTTAACCTTTATATAAAAAATTATTTCAATATTATATATGATGAAAAAAATTTATGACATGAACATATAATACATGATTAATTTAGGATGAAATATCTACCCTTATGATAAATGAATTTTGAAATTATAATGATTTAAGTAATGAATTATAGTTACAGTCCATTATTTATTGGGAAATAAAATAGTATGTTTCATTCATGATCTCATACCCATATGCTTATATTTAGATATCATATGATCATTGATTGTTATCTCCCATATTTACTCTTATTGTGCATCTGAGTTCACCCTTTATTATGTTTTCATTACCTAGGTTATAAAAAATGTTTTTTAGGTTATTCAAATAGAAAGTACTGAATGGGAAGGACCTTGTGGGTGATATTGAATACCTTCCATGAAATCTTAATATCATGTCTCTAGTATCCATGGAAACTAATAAATTATGATGATCATGCATATATTTTTGAATCATATTCAATATTCATTTAAAATGATATCACATTTATGTATGAATATATGGGTTTATAAAATATGGTATTTGATAATATTTTAATTTTCCATTTCAAACTATGATTGAAGTTATATGTGAGAACTCATTAGATAATAATATATAGAAGAGAATGTCTAATGGTATGGTTAATATATGAATTTTAGTTTCCTTAAAATGAATCCATGTATAGATAATTCAATTTAATGTGTTTTTGGAATACATTCATCAAGGGGTAATAATACCAAAAAAGAGTTGATTAAGTATACTTCTCCCATCATTCTAGGTCGTAGTGAGTGTTCCCTTACTATGCATCTATTTTGAAACTCAAAGGTGGTTTTCATAATTAAATCATATTTTTATAATTAAATAATATAAAGGATTTGAATAGATGATTACCATGAATTACCCGTGCTAAATCCTATGATTTCATATATTAAAATAACTATTCATGATTTCTATATTCTATAAATTATTTTTAATTTATTTGAATATTATATCTCACACTATAATTATTTAGTCAATATTTAGGACCACTATGAATGGTGTTAATGTTGAATGGGATTGAAAATGTTTTGATTTAGTGAATACAAATGTAGTAAATACTGGAGTGAATGATATTGTGATAAATACTAATTAGTTATACTGACATATGAATAATAACCAAAATATTACCAACTCTTAAACTCACTAATAATGAAAATGAAGGTGTCCAATAAAAGATGCAGTGGTAGATATAATTTTAGATACAAGGATAAATTTTATTCAAGATATAAAGGTTTAAATATAGATCATGGTGAATGTATTAAAGTAAAATTAATATTTTTTACTTGTGGAAAATAATTCAATATATATGAACATTATGTAGGAAACATGATGGGTTGAATTTAGAAAAATTAATTTAATAAAAGAGGTCAATTTATAGTTTATTGTATTAAGGGTTTAGAATATAGTATTTATCAAATAGAATTCCCCTTTTCAATATTTAAATCTTAGACTAAGGAATATCACATGTTATAATATTCAATAGATTGTAACGAATGAAAAACATTCATATTGTGGGTCAATATTTATTATATACAATAATTTTTACAATTCAAATATTGTTTTTTTAAAATAAAAAATATATATGGGTTGTGTTAATTTTTGAAATGTGTATATATTAATCATTTATTAACATGAAAATTATGGATTCCATCATGGTTTCATGAGTTTAATATTATCATGTGTTCAATTTTATAGAGGCCCAATTTTTAAGAGACTATATTTTAATGTGATTAGTGAAATATTAGGAGATTTTCTATCCAGATATATTTTATATAAACCTTATGTTTAATATGATGTATTATTTAATGATGAATTATATTTTCATATGTTTGGTGGAATTGATAATTTTAAAGATTTAAATTTTCTTTGACGATGAATGTTATAAAAGGAATTTTTATCATATTTCTAGGATGTAAAATGAATTATATTAGTAATGTTTTTGTAAAATGGATAGCATGACCCATTCAGTAAGGCTAGGTTGAACAAAACCCAAAACTAATGGATAAAATAGTGAAACATATACCACTATACTACTTGATTTCATTATTAGTGTGACACTAGAAAGTTAAACATTGATATTATAGACAATGACTAAGTTGATTATGGGAACAAATATTTTATTAAAGGGAAAACAATTAGATAAAAAATTCATTGGGAGAGTAATTTTATTCTTGAATAAGATCACTATATTGACAAAGATATAATATTAGGGTAGATATATCATTATGGGAATTTATTTGTGGAATCAATGGTGAATCACAACAATAAAGAATAAATGAATATAAGTTTTATTTAAAATGATTCAGGTTATTCCTAGATATCATAATAATATCCTAGAAATTATATTTTTAGTTCATATACATTTTTGATATGATAAATTAAGAGTAATTGATGTTATTTAAAATGTACTGTTAAATATAATCAGTATAATATGACATCAAATTATTATAATCATTATGTATTAATATTACTCTATATAATAAAGAATAATTTTACGTTTTGTAAATTACCGAAAGATATATGTTGAATAATGTGTGTTGTAGTTGTGTATTTTGTGGTTAGTGGTGTATAATATTATATAATGGTTTATTTAATTTTGTAATTATATTATGATAATATTTTTAAATTTGGGTGATACGAAAATATACGAGGAATATATTTTCATAATATTTATTATAATGAGGTCTATTAAAAGTTTATTATTATATTTCATTCTTGAAAAAAAAATTGAATATTCATCATTGGATAATAATATGATAACATGATTTAAATTGATAAAATGATGTAATTATAATATTCATGTAATTATATTTCCTTATTATATTAATCTAATAGGAAACAAAATACATCAATTCAAGGAATTTGATCTTGAAATTGATATTTTATCATATTACATTAGTTCTGATGAATCAATTTTCATTTTCAAGCCTAACAAGTTTATTATTTTTTGGTTGTTGATATTCAATTAAAATATCATTTTATTATGATAATTGAACAATATCTCAACACATTATTATATGGAAAATATTTTTTTTAACTATTTCAATATTTTCTCTCACCACTATTATTATCCTATTTGGAAAACTAGTTATGTGTTAACCAAAATGACCTTTCTACTTACCTTTTTCTTTTTATAATACGATTTTTTATTAAAACATTTTATGAAGAGTAGATTACACATTGTAATTTTCAATTTTTTAACCATTAAATACTGAGTGAAAGTTCACATTTCAAGGAACGAATTCTTTATATTGATGTACAATGTAATAACATGATGTTTTAGAATAAATGTATCCTCAAATAAATTTTATTTCTTTTATGTTTTCTCGGAAATAAAACATTGAATTTAAAATAACTGTAGTATAATTTCAAAATATTATAATTTAATCATCCCCAATTTAATCTATACTTATAAATTTGTTTTATGGAAAGTAATAATAAAAATATGATTCATATATAAAAATTTGTGATTATTTTTTAGGAAGTACGTATTTAATTTTTATTGAATATATCTTATGTATCAAAAAATGAATATTATTTATAATTGTATTTTATTTCCTTTTTCAAACACAAAATATAATTAATTTTATCCAATATTAATTTTTTTACAATAATTATATATTTTTTTTGAAATTATCTTGACCAATATTATATATGATTTAATTATTATAAAATTTTTTTAAAAATATTTATTTTCCCATGCATAATAAAAATAATTTTTTTAAAAAACTGTCATTTATTTTTGATGAAAAATACCCTTAGTATATTTATGTTTATTTTTAAATAATATATTTATTGATATTTTATAATTAATATAAATGATTATATAGGAATAAATATCATTCTTGATTTTTGTATAAAGTTGCAATAATACTTAAAATGGCTTCATTATTTTTGGTAAACCAATTTTTTCACACTTTTAGGGATACATTTAAAATGAATTTATTACACTATTAGGTTTTTAATTTGGCAAAATAGATTCACTTTTTTTGAATGATCATAATTAGTACAATTTAGTAATGTAAACATAATTTTTGGTCAATATGATTTGTAAAAACATTAAAAATAAATTTCCATGGTAAATGGGTAAATCAATTAAAAATAAAATAAAACTATGTTATAAGGCCTCCATAAATCATCTTAAATATTATATTAAGAATTAATTTCAACCACTATCACCTTATGATCTATATTTTTTTATTGGAAATATTTCCCAAAAATTAAAATGTATTATATTTTTATTAACAATAATGAAACAATGTCACTCACTTAATCTTAAAAATCCCAACTATGTTAACATAGGGAAAAAGAATATTTTTAATGAATAATAATGGTTTTTTTAGCATAATAAAACAATTTTCATGGTGGAAATTTATTTATAATTATTTTAATAATGTTATTACCTAAAATGATTATGAAATGTGGGAATATTATTTCATCAATTAATAGACAATGGAAGATTTTTTTGAAAAATATTAATGAAATATAATTGTATTGAGTTATAGTGTTCCATGGATGCTTAGATACATATAAATTATTATGTTTGAGTGAGAGCACTATATTCAATTTCTATCTTTTTATGTGTGCATAGAGACCCCATCCCCAAAATATCTATGCTAAAGTCTACTATATTAAATTGGAATAAGATACAAGGAATCACATCATGAAGGGATAAATAGTTTTGTAGTCTTGGAAAACTATATACACAACTTAATCATGTTTACATTTGAAAATGTAAAACACAAAAAATTATTTTCTTGTGAGATCCATTATTATCATTTCTATATAAAAACATATTAATAAGAAATTTCATCCTAGTATCCTGGGGAAAATAAAATTTAAAAGAGGGGTTATCTCATATACTGATGAGGGGTGAAGATACAATATAATTCATGAAAAAATATTTAATAATTAATATCGAATGGAAAATAAATGAAAAACATTCCATTTAATGAATAAAATCACCATAACATGGAAGGAATAAATGATGGAAAAATGATGGAATATAAAAAATCAAATGAACATTAAACATAACCAGGGATAATTATACTAATTGAATAATAAAATGGAATATATACAATAAAATTCATTATAATATAATGTATAATGGAAGACATCTAAAAAATAACATCATGTTATCATTACATGATATCTATTAACATCAAGGAATCATTCCAAGACATTTAATATCATTTATTCCTCAATCCATGACATCTATATATATGGTTATATCCTTGTAAAAACCAATATATAGTTTGTCTCATCATACCAACTAATGATTAGAGTGACATTAGCATCCCCCCTATATCTTATAAATTCTAATACATTGTTTATGTGAAATGGGTGAAACATAATTTACATAATCATTCATATTGAAAAAAACTAACATATGAAATGTTAATAAATACCCCAATCAATAAACATCCTCATTAACTATTCTATGTAAAATAGTGAATGGTAATCATGTTTTACATCTTCAATTAAAGAGATCATAAATCATCCACAAAAATAATATGGTTGATGTAAATAGAAAATATCTCCAATGGATCATAATTACATTAAAAGTTTGATGTCATTGATAAATATAAGTACCATGAAAATATATGTAGAAAACCATGATGAATAAATCCTTTTCATTTTAAAAATCACCTTTAACAAAAAATATGAATTTTATAAATATTTACATAAAAATTTACATCAAAAATATCCTTTTATATTGAAAAAGGAATATTGAACAAAATGAGGGTCATGATAGTGGGTAATTCTATACATTCAATATATGATTATAAAACATTCATTTTTCATAATAAAATGGTTATACAATTGCCTCGTTTATAAAATGGTATGAAGATTCATCTTAGAACATTTATTAAATAGGTAATAAAGAATATATATTTCATTAATAAATCATTTAATGAATCCAAAAAACATTTTGGATATGTGTTTTATAAAACATTATTTTATAATAAATTATATTTATTATAGAATAAGGAAATGTAATCATATTTTGTTCGGAATATGGTCTTGATTATTTTAAGTAACAAAGAGTAGAAAAATATTACCATTACATGAAAATAAAACAAATAAATAGAGTATATGAAAATAAAATTCTATTGTTATAAACTGATCAAATATTTTCATTTATTTTAAATTCATGAATAGGCAATCTCGATTAGAATGCGATTCTGAAATAAACCCTTATAACATTTATAATGCTTAAATTAGGATTAATAAATTAATAAATTATGTTCATCCACTATAAATCCATATAAATAATGTTGAAATAAAACCAAAAATATAAAAATTTAATTATACAAATAACCATATAATATCAATGTTAAGGAAAACGTAATATAACCCAGTGAAAATAAATTGAGGTATGAAATTGTTCATAACTTTTTAACTATCAATTCAAATGACATTATGTGAAATAATAATAATTGAAATAATAAATTACTATAATATATAATTATTAATGATATTACCAGTAAAGTGTTCAATATATAAAACATATAAAATAAATAATGTGCATAAAATTATAATTATCATCAATTAAATGAAATTGAGGTGAAATCCATCTCCTCATGATTCCTTTTGGTTAAGAGTTATTTAGTGTATTGTATAGGAAAATTATAACTATATTATAATTTACAATATCATATATGATCATTTTATAAAATTATATCAAATGTTTTTCCAATAATTGTTTGTTATTTTGTTTTTGTCTAGTGTTAATTGCCTTGTTTTCTCATGCGTGTTTTTTCATTTATAATCCAGTTCTTGAACCTATTACATAGTTTAATCGTATCTATAATATTAATAGTGATATAATTACAATATTTAAAATAAAAAATTCTTTTAAAATTAATCATTAAATATTGATTTTAGAAATGAAGTATTTTATGACCATGTAGATGTTAGATCGTACGTACACATGAGCAACATTTCCATTTTTCAACGATAATTATGGGAAAGAGGTAAGTGATATTTTAACATTAAATAATGATAACAATAAAATATTATTTATTTAAATATAATTATATGTAACATATATGTGGTTTGGTGATGAAAAAATCAACACATCATTCCATGAAGGTTGTAGTATATATGTACGTGATCAATGTTATCATCATCCATTGAGTGAAAAGGTAAGAAAGAAAGTGACATATATTATCTTTTGAGAATGATGAATATGTCATGAATATAAAAATATTGTTATTTATATAAAATATAATCATTAAATTTTTGATTATCACTTTCAAGATGATGCGTTATTCGATGAGGAATTACATATCTTCATGAGGCAATTGTTCTTCATACACATGAGTGGCTTTGCCAGATCTCATACAAGATGAATGGTATGAAATTATATATATAAATATACCTCTCTCTCTATGTGTGTGTGTGTGTGTGTGTGTGATATAATAACTCCAGAGGAATAAATAGGTAATAAATATCATATATATATATATATACTTTTTATGCATTATTATGCACATTTGAGAAAGTTAGAAATATGAGAATAAATGACATCCGTCTATGAGGCGATAGTTAGTTGTACACATGATGAATATTTTTTTTACAAATATAATGGATGTGGAGACAGTTGTAGGTTATACCATTATTATAACAATGAAAAACTATATATAATATACTCATTTTATCATATCATAATGTTCTATAATAATTGAAATTGGTGGATAAAATAAATATAATAAAGATGCTCATTAAAAAAATTACTACTTTTTTGGGAATCCTTATTAACATTGAACCAAATATATCCTAGACTAGATTTCTGAAAAAAAAATATGGAATATAAAATTATAGGAGGTAATTTGAGGTGTTTTTTAATTTATTAGTAAATCCAATGGGAATTCATGGTCCAAAGAAGAGAGGATATGTGGTTACCATTTATAAGTGAGATGAGTGGAACAGTTGTAAGTTTTTTTTTGAAAATATTCAATTTTAACGAAGTTTTTTTCCATTCCAATATCATCCTAAATGGGAAATAATAAAAAAAATTAGAGATAAATTAGAAATATCTCTATAAAATGGTTGTTGAAAACGTTCATAGTTCATTTACCCCTTATATTCTTATTTTAACAACTGATAAATCCCATTTTACCTTAACATCATTACTTTTTTTATTTTAACTGTTAATGTTTCAATGATTATTTTTCCCATATTGAAAATTAAATATTATTATTATTCTAAATATTTTATCCATTTTTAAAAATTATTGTCATATAATTGGAAAATTTTAATTTAAAATTAATCATGCATATAGGATGAGAAAGATGGGGTTTTAAAGAGAAAATGTTCAAAAAATTGAAGGGGTTTTATATTAAACATCAATATCAAAATGATTTAAATGAGTTAAATAAGACAATATAATATAATATTTAACTAAATTCTTTTTAAAACCAATTTAAAATAATATTTATCCATATAAACACATTAAATGAAAATTCAATTTTTATTTAAAATTCAGTATTTCATGATTTATAATGAAATGATGTTTTTCAACAAAAAACATAAACCATAACCTAGTGATTATTTCCAGATTATGATTTATTAAATAAATTTAATTTATTCATATATATTTTATAAAATTTTTATAAATTTATTTTAAATTATTTTCTTAATGTGAGACTAATATATCTAATAGAAAAGTTTATTTTTCTAGAAAAAAATATATTTATCGTTAAATTGAATATTATTTTATATCCTTTTAATAAAAAACTACTAAATGTGTAAATTATATATTTTTATAATTTATTAAAAAAAATTAATTTAATCTATTCTATCATATTGATGATAAAGTTTATATTTAATAAAAAAATTTTACAATATTTCATTTTTTGATTAAATTAAGTGTTGCAAGTAATGAAAACTAAATAGGGTGTTGTGTGTAATGGAAGATAATCTCAGTATTGCATGAAAATCAAGTTAAAATTATAATTTCATGTAACGAAATATATTTTATTTATTTTATTTAATTTAAAAAAATATGTATATAATAAAACATATGGATGTTATATTTTTTCCCTATTCATATCGCCACATATCACATATTATATAAAACACAATGCTCTTATTTTTAATTTTGTGGTGTAACATTCTACCAAAGATAAATATATTACATTTATTGAAATTTAATATTGATAATGGAAATAAAGGTGTATTCATTTTAAAATAATATGTTCAAAAAACCCACACCGTAAAATTGATTTAAATAATATCATTTTAATTAGAGAGAAATAGAAGTACGATGGACATTTAGAATAACACATAATTAGACTCCCGAGAATGATGAAATGTTGGAAAAAACATATATATGGAAGAGAATTGTAAATAATTATAAAGAGTGATAGATACCATTGATCAAATAAAATATAATGATCAATATAATGGTAAGATCCAAAAAATAATAAATCTTAAATTATTTACAATATGGTCTGATTTATCAGATTTAAATGTAATATGACAAAATTTTTATTTAATGATCCTATTCTATAATTTGATAAATTATTTTACTATGTTACAAATATAAATAAATAAACATACAATGAATTTTTCTAATTCATAAGCGTAATTTTATCATTGGTTTGTGCTTTGATAATTTTCTAATTCATTTGTTACCCCAAGAAATTAATATCCCAAAGATATTTATGCATATAGAACATAAAATAATACTTAATGTATCATAATATTTTTTTGGATGATTATTCATTCCATCAATATCTTGTGATTATTATAAATAATTTTTTTGTCATAGATAATCTAAAATGCATAAATATTCATATTGTCTAGAAAAATATTATTCCTCATAACCTCATCAAATGTTCAACTTAAACAATTAAATAGTTGGATAATCATACAACCCTTCCAAAATTTTATGTTCTAAAAAAATATAATGATGTTTACTAAATTAAAAAAATTAACTAATAATTGCTTAGTTATTAGGTTGTTATTACTACCTTATTTACATAATATAAACAATTATATATTTATCTAAACATAATTAACCCACAATAAATATCATATTAAGGTTTATCTTTGTTTCAGTCATATATTTTACAAGAAATTCCACTTTTTAGTGAATGATATTTAATTTTTGTTGGTACCATTCAACTCATTCTTTCAAATATATATAAAAACAAAATCAGTATAATATATATATAATTCAGAATTCTTAAAACTATGATATCAGTGAAAAAACACCTAAATGACATAATTATTGAATGTAATCAAAATCATAGTAATCATTCTAATTAATATTTAGTAATTAAATAGACATAAACTTAATCTCTTAGCTTATTATGAGGTATAATACCATGATTCATGGCGAATTTATTTTTTTAATTCCCCATATCCTTATAGTTGATGCCTTAAAAAGAGTAAAATTTATTATTTCTCTTAAAATCATGAGAATTGTGGGATTTTTATCCACAAATGAAGAAAAACAAATTTCCATTTAATAATGTGTCAATTTTTTTCTTACCATAATTATCACTTATTAGAAAATAATTCATTCTTTATTTTTTCTTTATAGGTTTTTTCACTAATTTCCTCTTTTTCTGTTGTATCCCTTCAATTTCATATGACTTATAGAATTATTTATCAAACATGATTTTATATGATACTATGTCATCATAAGATAAAAATGTTTGGGGTATTATTTACATTTGAAGGATATAATTAATCCCATTATAGAAACAACCAATATTTATCATTAGATTATTTCTGTAGTCTGAAACATGTCTCCATACCATTGAAAAGTTTTCTTCATACTTAGAAACATTTACCACTTAATTAATTAATAGAAACAAGAACTATCATCCCATATCCACTCATTTATAAAGAGGTAAATATTTTTCCAAAAAAGATAATGTTGAAATAATTCAAATATTGGATTTTAATTTCATTCTCATCCATAGTTTTTTGAACCAACATCCATTATTTATTTTCAAATCCTAAGATCAAATCAAATACAATGAAAAAGTATCCATCTCACTACTTCCCAAAGTGATAAATATATTATTTATGTAGAATATCAATTACATAAATAACAATATATTTTTAGTCTCATTGACCAATATATATTGACAACACATTATGTGGTCTAGAATTGTTACACCTCATGTATGTAAGTAGGTTTCTCCAAATAGAAAACGTTATTATGCATAAACTGAGACTCCTACCCCAATATGGTTATTATTTTATTAATTAAAGCTACATATAAATCAATAATTTAATTAACCTTCCCAAGATTAAAATACATTAATTGATTATCTGTTTTGATACAGTTCACAATTCAATTGTTAATAACTATTTCTAAATAATGGCATACACTATATTAGATCATAACATTATGAATCATAATGTAAAATTCCAAAAATAGTGAAACAATTGATATAAATTTAATAAATTTATCTATATCTAATTTAATATTAATAAACATGGATTTATTTGGAGATATCATTATTTAAAATCCTTCATAGTGGTTTTTAATAAATTGTTAATTATTCATTGAATATCCCCAAGGAGTGTTAATCTAGGTTCATAGTAAAGCATGTTTTCAAGAACAAGGTGAATATCTTGTGAAGATCAATTGTAAAAAAACTAGGTAATGATAGAATATTAAATTTTCAAATTTATCAATATTTTTAATTACATAATAATCAAAAGAGACACTATACTCGATACCATACATGATTGGACACATTGAGCCTAAACAAACAACTAAATATCATTATTTAATATGGTAGTTATCTTATAGTCATTAGAATGGAGGGTATGAATAGTTTTAACAGAATTAATAAATTTATTCTAAAAATGATTATATAATTATTTATTTTCTGATTAATTAATCCTAAATGAAGATAAATCCCTTCTTAATATAAAAGGACATGTTGTTGTGAAAAAAAACTTAAATGTGAGGAAGTGTAATAAAAAATCACACATGTTGGATTATATTAATAAAAAATATATATAAATATATATAATATTAAATCTATTATTTAATGCCCATATTATGTGTTTTCAAGACATGATATAAAAACAAATCTATTTTAGGCATAAAAGAAGTATTTTTCAAAAAAGGCCATTTTGTAGCCTTTTGATGGCACACATATAATAATTATAGTATTTGACACCTTTAGAAATAATTTTTAAAACCATTAATTTCTAATTTGAAATCTAAAATAAAAATTCAATTTGGATTACTTTTTGATATCTTATGATATGTTTCGTTTTTTGATGAATAATGAAAAAATTCTGCATTTTAATTGAAAACTGATTTTCAATAAATTTATTTACATTGTTGAATCATATATTTTATTTGTATAAATGTATAATAAGATCATTTTTATACATAAATACAATTTAGTTAATTTTAATAAATTTCAAATTTAAATTGTAAATAAAAAATTTTCAATCTCCTGGACATTTTTTATTTTAAAACGGCTTTTTTCATTCCGTTTAGAGGAACAATTTTTAATTAATTTATGAAAATTATGTTTTCTTGTTTTTTAAAAATGGATTATATGTTTTTAATAAATATCTATAATTTATTTAAATATATCCATTTTATTTATGGATATCATGTATTTTAAATTTATTAAATTTTTGTTTACACGATTAGAGGACAATCATTTAATTAATGGTGAAAAATTAATTATAAATTCATTCAAATTACCCTAATACATTTCTTAATTTCATTGGATGAGTGTGATTCCATAAAAATTATCCATGGTATGAAATTTGACCTTTGGATGCCACTTCGATGAGATTATGACATTTATAATAATATATTCAGAAGAAAAGTCAATTTTTTCCCAATTTTGTTTTTAATGAGTAAAATATATTTAATACGGTGTTATATATGGGATATGTTATTAAAATAAAATTATATTGAATCCTAATACGTTTATATTTATCATGATAAATTATATTTAATTTTTAAGAAAATAATAATTGAATTAATGTCTTATACAATGGTGATGTAGTGATATTTTAAATTTAAAAATATCAAAATAATAGTAATAATATTATTAAAATAAATATAAATTTAAATGATTAATGTCATAAAATAATTTTTTAGTCGCATTATACAAGTTAGGGATACAATATAATTCTTTTTTAAAATTTATTTTTTTTACAATATTTTTAAAATGTCAATTAATGAATAGTTTCAGTGTTTAAATTATTGTTATTTGAAAATAAATAATATATTATTAAATGATATAAAATTTATAAAACTCTCAAATTTGGCCAAATAATTAAAATATGTATTAAAATTTTATAAATTATTCAACTAGTGTGTTTTTCATTTTAATGTAATTATATTAACATTAAAATTGTAAATTACATGATATCATGGTAAGAGTTGAAAGAGTTAAAACAAAAAGATAAGTATTAAAAAAATAAAAAATATATGTATAATTTTAATTTAATGATTGTATTTTGACACAAAATAATATCGTATTATAAATATGTGACTTTTTTCCATTTGTAATTGAAAAATAATTTATATTAATTTAATAGTTTGAAGAATTATAAGAGTTCCCCCTCTCTTATAAAGGGGAACCAATTATTCTCATTTCAATACAGTTAAATTATTTTTTTCGATGGAATATATTCCCAAAATTCCATTCCTGAATATCTTTCCACATTCATGAGGCCTTAATTTTGTCAGAATACTGTCCTTATAGGTGTTAAGCTGATAATCATAAGAAAACATCTGAAAAAGATGTATCATTTTTAATTAATTGTTCCGATTTTATTTATTATTTAACTTCCAATTAATATTATACAAACATGATAAAAAGATAAATATAGTATCTTAAAAATACTTAGATATTAATCTGTTAATAAAATCAACTAAAACTATCTTTTATTCAATCAAATGTGAAAATAATTAATCATTCATGCCTACATGTGAAGTATCCCCTCCACGATCTAATATAATTCATTATCCATCAATATATCTCAAGGATGGTTATAATGATGGAATTAATATTTATATATGTTTTTAATGGGATATTTATTATTATTAATGAATAATACATCACATACTTTATCACTATTCAATTCACAAAAAAAGGATAACATCGTTCCGACATACGTGTGAACGATCACATCCATGAAGTGATTTGATTATTTTTTCATCACAACGTCACATGGATGGTATATATAAAAAATTTAAATTATTTATATTATAATAATGATATAAAAATATTTATGGAAAGCATAAATAATACTAACAATCTTTCAATAATGATCATTGAAAATTAGAAACGTCGCTCATTTTTACGTACAACCTACCATCTCCATGATTATAATGTAGTTCATTTATTATGAACATACATAATGGTTTGATTTAAAATTATAATTGATATATAAGAATAATATTCATAAAATTAATATTAATATGGTTATTATGGACTAATTTCCATATTTACTATTAACTCCATAGCAAATTCATTTTGGAATCAAGTACCGAATATTGACCAAACATCTAACATGAACATAAATAAATAAATATTTTTTACAAAATGATGATTTGTTATATAAAAGTAATATTAAATAACTGAAATGTTCTTAAGAAATTAATTAATTAACATATTTTTATTATTCCATAAGATAATGATTTTACATTATGATTTAGACTCAATGTAATGATGGTTTTTTTAAAACCAATTTCAAAGATACAATTTCATATTTTAAAAAAAAATATAAAATTATTTTTTTTCATATACATCATGAATGTCATTTATCACATTCATGTTTATTTAATGTATTTATGTATCTATTAAAATTCTAGTATTTTATTTTAAATAAATATATTTTCGTTTATGAGTGCATAACTTTGTAAAAATGATATCTTACTGCAAAAAGAAAATGTTACTTTTTTTCTATATGATTATTTTATGTGTTATGAATATGTTTTGGTTAATTTCAAAATTTTATTAGTACATGTATTTTTTTATAAATCTATTGTGTTTTAGACCATGATATCTCTAAAGTGAATTGGGTAATGATACAGAGTAAATAGAAAGAGTTTCTCTTAGGAGATTAAGGGAATACACTATGGTGGTTATTCAAAATATAACCATGACGGTTACTCCCTAGGGTGTTATGAAATCTACCATATGAGTTAAATGGAATTTATGCCACAAGTTACCTTTAAGATTAATTTTTTCTATGTAGTTTTACTATAATATTATGTTTTCATGAGATAAGATAACAGGATTATGTTTTTTGGGTGAAAACTATAAATTTTTAAAATGTTTTCATGGGTATTAAGTGTTCATGGATTAATGGTTCATATATTAATTTCAATGTAACTTATTGAGAGTTTATGTGATCATCCCATGTTTTAATATTTTTTTATAATAAATAATGATGGGTAAGAGAATATTGGATGTTAAGATGAATGTTATGAATATTTTTCATAAATAATTAATCATAATTTTTAAAAAAAGTTTTATATTATGAAATAAATGGACATTGTTTTAGAAGTATCCTATTTTTATAAAAGTTGGATATTATGTTTTTATTATGACCTAATTGTATAAAACAATAAAACTAAAAGGATCTTCAATCTGAAGTAATTAAATTTCTTGACTAAAACATAATATCATTTAATCTTTAAGTTCAGGGCCCTACTGCTGGTATCAATGGTCGATTTAGATTTCTTTATGGGTTTTGTTATTTTGTAATATAAAATCCCTACTTTATTTTTTCCTTATGATTAAATTTAAATTTTAAAGAATTTTAATATTACCATTTCAATTAATCTAATATATGTATGTTCAGAATGGTTTTCCATAGAGGAAATAGGAAACTTGTGGTGAGAAGAAACTTAGAAGAAAACATCCTTCAAAATTAGTATCCTGATATGGTTAGAATAAAAAAATTGTTTTTTGTTGTGATGGATTATTTGAAACATGATATAAATTACAGTGTCATCCATTAAAGATAACAAATGATCAACCAATTTGGAATATTTATATAGTGTAGAACATTATGAGGCAACATCCTCTGGTTTTAGTGGATCTTCTAACCCATTAGCTGTTGAAAGGTAGATTAAATCCATAAAGAATATTTTTGATGTTATGTGGGGTTTAGATAATAAAAAGGAAAGACATTAAATTTACTATATTGAATTTTAAGTTTATTAGTGGTGGTATATGGTTAATTATATTAGGTATAGTAAAGAAACTTATGCTTTGTAGTGGTATGAATTAAAAAATAATTTTCTTCAGAAATTTTTTCATAAATAGGGTTTACTTAAAATAGAATACCAATTATGTTAATTGAGGCTGGAGGAAGATTAAACTCCTACATAGGAAGAAAAATTCACTTGAAGGGAATGGTAGGATTTAAATTTCATATGGTATCATGATAGTAAAATCAATCATTTTTACTAAGTATTAATGACAAAAAATCGAAGAGAATTGTCCTCTCACAAATTCATGAGTTCTGAAAAACTTGTCCAGTGTTTAGAATAGGTGGATATAGAGTTTATAATGATCATGTATTCTATGAAACCCAATAATAAAAGTGATTAAGATGGTATGTCAAAGGGAATATCTCAACAAATAAGTCTGATGGTAATGAAATTAAAGTTAATGTTTGTGTAAATTGTAATAAAAAACACAATAGGGAATGCGTTTTTAATTTTGGTAAATGCGTTATATGTTGTAAAATGGGGCATAATCCTTGTAATAGAACTTAAAAAGGTCATGGTATGGGTAAAATAAATTATATACAATCCTTAAAATGTGTTAAATTCAATGAGAGTGGGTTATTATGAAAATGAGTTTCCAAATAGGAACCTGAATAATGGAATGAATCTTGAATATAATTAAAAATAAGGAGTGAAATCCTTTACAACTACATCATTAGATGTTGGGCCATAAAATTAGGTGGTATAAATTAAAATATATTTTTATTTATATTATTATAATTTTTTTTGATTCAGGGAATACACATTCTTTCATTTATATGAAATATTTTGGTAAATTGTAAATTTTACCTCATTAAATTAATTGAGAACCTATGTGGAAAACAACAGGGGGAAATATTAAAGATATAATAAATTATAAGAATCATCCTATTTTTATCTGTGGAAATAATTAAATTGAAAGCCTTTTTTATTTAACACTTTTAGAGTTTGATTTTATTCATGGTAAAAATTAACTTTCTGTTTCCCATGATGAGAGAGAATGTAGAGGTAAATAAGATTCATTTAAGAAAGAGTTTCTATTTGTGTAGAAGAACGAACCCATACCATTGATAATATATAATAAAGCTGAGAAACTATTAATAGATTTAAAAGAATTTTATCATGCATATATTTTTGAAAACAATGGAATTGTTCATATTAATGATGCGCTGGGGGTAAATGAGTATCGTGACATTTTCAATAATGAGTTCCCTAGTATTATACATGATATTTAAGTTGAATTTATTGTTTACTAAGTTCATGATTATAATCCAATTAAATAAACACCTTAACAAATCTATCATTTAGAACAACTAGAATTGGAAATTCCGATGAAGGAGTTATTAGATAATTGTTTCATTCAACCAAGAACAACACCATTGGGTTCTCATATCTTGTTTGTTAAAATGAAATATAACTCGTTGACAATTTCTGTTGATTATAGATCATGAAATAACATCCTTATTAAGAAAATGTATACTTTTCCTCATATTGAGGATTTTTTATCCGATCCAGGTAGCATAATATTTTTTAGAAGATGGCATGATGTTCAGGTTATATTTGTGGAAAGTAATGGATGAAGTCATTCCGAAGACTATGATCTAGGATTGATATGGCCGTTATAATGTTGAAGGTATGATTTTTGGGAATTGACCTGTTGTATTCATGGATTTTATGAATATAATATTACATGAGTTCTTAGATAACTTTTTAGTTGTTCTTATTGATGTTATTTTTATATATCCTAAATATAATGAAGAGCATGACATATATAAGAGATAATTTTCACTCTTTATAAGAAAATAAAATATATGGGATATTTAAAAGGTGTTAATTTTTTTTGAATCAAATTTCATTCCTTAGAAAAATTATTTCTAAATAAGGAATAACAGTATATCATTATAAACAGATGTTGCTAAAGAATATCCATGACCCAAAAATATAATCGATATTTTTATTTTTCTAGGTTTACCAGTCTATTACCATATCTATATTGAAAACATTATATGATAATATATCCAACTGACTACATTTTCTAAAAAAGGAGTTTCTTTCATCTGGAAAAAATAATGTGATGATAGTTTTCATGAATAAAAAATAAGATTGATGAATGATATAGTTCTATAATTGCCTTAAAAATGGTGAATTTTTCATCTACAATGATGATTTTTTGAAAGTAATTGGTTCTTTTATAGTGAATAATGATATGTTAAATGATTTTAATTCACATCAAATGAAACCTCATGAGTTAAATTACCCTAAAATAAATTTGGAATTATCTTCCAATGTTTTTTTATTAAAAAAATTGGAAGCATCATTTCTATGGAGTAAAATGTGATATTTATATTGATTATAACAGTTTGAAATATATATTCACTCAGAATGAAATGGACATCAGATAGAGAAGATGGCTAGAAATAATCAAGGATTGCGATTGAAATATTCATTACTATACATGAAAATAAAATAAGGTGGATGATTCATTGATTTTACAAAATAATTTTACGTTAACCATGTTACATTTGTAACACGAACCCTTGGATAATTATTTATTGAATTTTTTATTGGATGTTGTTTGTTTAGGAAACTCTTATATTTTTACCAGGTTTCAATGTAGTCATCTCTATTAAAATGAATTACGAATTCTCATAATCAAGACCATGAGTTATAGAAAAATGTCTAATTAGTTTAAATTGAATGTTGACCAAATTTAAAATTTATAGAGACTATGTTTTCATATTTTATAAGATATTATATTTTCCTTTTGATTCATAGATGAATAATGAGTTATTAAGCGAAGATCACAGTTCTTTAGTTTTAGTTCATCTTGGAATCACTGTGAAATATACAGACCTTTCTGATTATTACTTGCGGGATGGAATGAAAAGAGTTATTGTTGAATTTACTATGAGATGTCTGAACTATTAATATGATAAAGTAGATAAATAGTTATCGAAGAGGTGATTTATCCTTTTATAGTTCCAAATTGGAAATGGTAAAATATTTCAGCGGATTTAATATTTGTATTACCAAAGACATCTCAAGGTAACAATGCTATTTAGGTTATTTATAATCGAATAACTGAATATTATAATTTTATTCATATTCTAGAAACATTGCAGGTAGTTCATATTTCTTAGTTGTATCTTAAATAAATATTTATGTTATGTCGTGTCCCTTTGTACATTATATCTAATTTGGATCCCATTTTCTCTTCTATATTTTATAATGACATTCAGAATTCATTGGGAACTGAATTATATTTCAGTAAAGAATTTCATCATAAATAAGATGGGTATTCAGGACAAACAATTCAGGACTTGGAGTATATGATATGTTCATGTTAAATGTATTATCATGTAAGTCCATATAAACATATTTATTTAGTTGATATTTTTTATAATAACAAATTTCATTCTAATATAGTTATGGGACCATTTGAGGAATTATATGGAAAGCGGTGTCCAACTACATCATTTTAGGATGATATTGGGAAAGTTTGTTAATGGGATCATGTTTTATAAAGGAAATGGTGGTGAATGTTTAGTTGATTTAGTTAAACATGAGAAATTATTAGATTAAAAAGAAAATATATGGGTATAACTGGATGAATGATCATTATTTTGAGTATGGTGATCATCTCCTTCTCAAAATTTCCCTATGGAGAAGTGTGATGTGTTTTGGTAAGAAGAGGAATGTGATCCCACAGTTTATCAGAACCAATAAAATCCTAGAGAATGCTAGATCAGTTTTGTATTAAGTGTCTTTGTGTTTTATTTTATCACATATACACAATGTTTTTCATGTTTTAATGGTAATAAATAACATACCAGATCCATATCATGTTTTCAGTATAGAATTACTAAATTTGGAAGATAAATATTCATATGAGGAATAACAAGTTTCCTTTTTTGATTGAAGAGATTAGTTTTTGTGGAATATGTTTATTCTTTAGATTATGGTTTTGTGGAAAATGAATATTGTTTAAGAGACCACAAGGGAATATAAAAAATTCTATGAGGGAAAGTTATCCTGGCTTATTTAATATGATAATAAAAAAATGAGGATTCAATTTCCAAAATGGGAGAAGAATATAATAACCCATGGTAATGATAGAATAATTGTTTTCTATATTTATTAATATTTATGAATTATATAATAATTAAAAGAGATATTGTATTCGATAGCATACATTATACACCACATCGAGCTTAAACAAACAAATAAATATTATTTTATAAAATGGATGTTTTCAAATAGTTGTTATAATTGAGGGTATGAACACGATTAACTGAATATTTAAAATATAGTTTAGAAATGTTTAAATAATTAATTACTTACCGATCAATTATTTATAAATAAATATAAAACACTTTTTAAAATAAAATGATTTTTTGAAAGATAGTTTAAAAGTGTACAGGTGTAATAAAAAATCACTCCTATTGGATGATAATAATAATATATACATGTAATATTAAATTTAATATTTAACAACCATATTATGTACTTCTTAGAAACGATATAAGGAAAAACAATCCAATTTTAGGTATAAAAGAAATAGTTTTCATAAAAGTCACTTTTGCCGCTGTTTGTTGGAATAATTATTTAAAATTAGGTTTCCGAAAAAATTTGAAATATAATTTGAAAATAATAAAATTTTCATTGAAATAGGAATAACAAAATTTGAATTTTTTTAAAAAAATTTATAATTTTTATGAACAATTTCATTTTTTTGAATAATGAATAAATATTCCATTTTAACTGAAAACAACATTGTCATAAAATATATTTGTAGTGTGGAATTATAAATTTGAATTGTTTTAATGAAAAATTATACTTTGTTTTTATCAGTTAATCCAATTTAGGTCATTGCAATCAATTTCATAAATAATATAGTTATCAAACAATTTCAACCTTTTAGATGTTCTTACTTCTAAAACCTCTTTCTCGTTCATCAATGGGAATAATTATTAATTTATTTCATTAATTTATTTTTTTGGAATATTCAAAAATTATTCAAAATTAATAATCACAATGTCCGATTTATATAAATATTTCCCTTTTATTTTGGAACATCATGAAGATTGTATTTAGTAATTTTTTATTAATAGAGTTAATGGGAAATCGTGTAATTAATGGTAAAAATATTATTATAAATATTATAATATTAAATTGACAGATTTCATTATTTTATTAGAAAATTTTTTAGACAAAAATTGCCATTGGGATGAAATTATAACCTTCATAAGCCACACTGATTTGATTATGACATTTATAATAGTATATTCAATAGAAAAGTCAATTTTGTCCGAATTTGGTTTTTTAGAAGTAAAATATTTTTAATATGGGGTTATGTAGGGGATCTATTTCACTATATATAGTATTTTGAGAACTAAAGTATTTATATTTATGATTATAATTAATTGTTTATTTTTATGAAATAAATATTTAAATTGAAGCCTTTTACAATTATGATACTATAAATTTTTTAATTAAAGAAATTATCAAATAAATAATATTAATAATATTAATGTAAATATATTTTAAAAATATTAATTTCCTCAATGTATTACATAGATTATTTTTACATGTTAATGATATTTTAGAAGTATTGGTTGGAATTTATCTTACTATTTTGATATTTTTAAAAAGCCAATTAATTAAGTGTGTCAGAATTGACATTATTAATATTTCAAAATAAATAATATTTTATTAAAAGATATAAATTTAAAAAATATAAAAAATTTCAAAGTATTTAAGATATATTTTTTATTTTACACTAATTATATTATCCCTGAAATTAAAAATTACATGAAATCATGGTAAGAGTCAAAATATTTAAAATAAAAAGATATGGATTAAATAAAATTCATTAATAATTTAAAATGGATGAGTATATTGAAAACCAATCTCATCTTATCATATACATAAATAAATTTTGACACATTTTGAAAAGAAATGTATCTTATATAAATTTAACATTTTCAAGAATTCAAATAGTGCCTCTCCCATATCTTATAAAGGGCCACCAATTCTTCAAATTTCAATTCACATGAAAAATAGTATGGATTGTTAGATATCTACCCAAATACCTTACTTGAATCTCTACCAATTTTTTTGAGGCTATTCTGTTCTTTGAACACCCTTCGTAGAGGTGTTAAGGTAATAATCATAAGAGATCACCTGAATAAGAGGTTTCATTTTTAATTAAGTGTTTCTATTTTTTCTACTTTAAAATACATCAAATATTCACCAACCATGATGAAATAAAAAATATTATATAATCAATAGGCAGAGATATTATTATGTTAATGTCAACACCAAATTAAAACTCTAATTCCACCAAATTGGAAAAGAATCTACAATTCAGGCACGCGTGTGAACTATCACCTCCACAAACTGATATAATTCGTTTTCCATCACCGTATCTCAAGATTGTTTATAATGATGGAATTAATGATAATATATTATATTAATGACATATTTATAATTATTAAGTAAAAATATATCAGATATGTTTTTACCATTCCATGCACATACAAATAATAATGTCGTTTGTGCGTACATGTGATCTATCACATCCACGAAGCGATGTGATTAATTTTTCATCACCAAGTCACATGAATGATATATATAAGTATATCTAAATTATTAATATGATAATAATGATACTTATTCCATTATTAGAATAAAAAATAATGCTTACATTCTTTTCACAATGATTATTGAAAAATGGAAATGTTACTCATTTGTTCGTATGGCCTAACATATCCATGATTATAACATAGTTAAATTTTTATAATCATAAATATTGTATTGATTTAAAATATTTTTGATTTATGAAAATTATTATCATTTAATTAATATTATTATACTGATTATGAACTAATGACCACTTTGACTATTGATATCATACCAAATTCATTTTTGACTCCAGTACTGAATATCAACAAAACATCCAACATGAACTTAATAAATTATGTAATTTTTATGACATGATGATAAGTAATATAAAAGGACTAATAAACATTATAAATTTTATAATGAAATTAAATAATTAACATATTCTAATTATTCATGAAGATAAAAATATTATGAGACTAATCAAACGGATGGTAAGGGACATTCTTTTAAGAACCACTTTTAATGTTACTCTTTCAACTATTTTTTTAAAAACAGAAAAAGAATTAGCGTTTTACATAGTCATAATGAAAATAATTTCTCTCGTTAAATTTTCATTAATTTATTTATATCTTCTTTGTATTTTTTGAATTTTATTTTCAAATAATTATTTTTAATTTATGTGTGAATGACTTTGTAAATATGATATTTGATTTAAGTAGAAATGTTTTTTTTCATTATGCTTGTTTTATGTGTTATAATTATGTTATGGTTCATGGAAATATTTTATGATTTTGAGTATTTAAATGATAAAACGAGGGAGGTTGGTCTTCTGATATCTCCCCAATGCATTGGGTAATGAGATAGAGTTTACCATAAGGGTTTCTCCTAAGAGATTAAGGTAATATACTATAGTGGTTATTCCAAATGTGACCATGAATGTTACTACCTACACAGTTGTGAAAGATATTGTAAGAGTGAAATGGATTTGGTACTAGATGTTACCTCTATGATTTATGTTTTCTATGGAGTTTTACATGATTCATGTGATTTAATAAGGTATGATAATGAGCATTTGTTTTATGGGTGAAAAGTTTAACATTGGGAAAATGTTTCTAGTAGTTTAACGTGTTAATGGGATAATGATTTATTTATTTCCTTTTTTATCTCCCTTAATGAGAATTGTGTACTCATCCAACGTTTCAAAATAATTTTTTCATAGAGTATGCGGATCATTAGTATAAAGGAATAAGTAAATTTAAAGATATAAATATTTTTCAAGGAATATAAGTCATGTTTTACTTTAAAACATGTATATTATGAAAGAAATGATTGATTTTTTAAATATATCATATTTTTATGAAATTTTGATTTTATGTATTAATTATAAACTAATTCACTAAAACTAGAAACCTAAAAATATCCTAAATGTGAATGTATGTAATTTCTTCTCTAAAACATAACATCATATAATGTTTAAAGTTGAGACCTTATACCAATAAACAAATGGTGGAGTTATTACACCTAAGTAACATTATTATAGAACCATATCCACATTTATTATCTATAAATGAATTTATTTCAAAGAAAAACAACATAATCTATACCTTACCAATACATTAGGATATTCTTATACACTCATTATCATATTCAATCATAGGATTATGTTCCCTAATCTGTGTTTTTCTAAATATTGTTCCAATGGTTTCTATTAAAAATATTCAGATACAAAATATAATAACCTTGAACCAAGATGGATGTATCCAATTTCTTAATTATTATATTGGCATTGTATACAAAGAGTGACATCCTGAAGGACAAAATAGATTAGTAGTATAGATGAACTAGAAAAATAAATGAATAATATTTACAATTGAAAACATAGAATACAATAATTTAAATTCATTAAGACACCATTATCCTATTAGCATATAATGGAATATAAATAAATAAATACATCATGTATCCTAGGGTAATGAAAAAATAAGGAAGCATAGAGTAAAGATGATTAGTAAGGGTAATAATACAATTGAATATATGAATTAAAATCTAGATTCAATATGGAAAGGTAAATAATAATAAAAAATCAATTAAATCAATAAATTCATAATAATATGGAGGTAATAAATAATGATTATATAAATCAATTTAAATAACTGAATGATAATGAATGTTAAATAAGGATGTTCTAATTAATAGAATAATCACATGGAATATCAGTAACAATATTCATAATATTTTAATGAATAATGATGGAAATCTAAAACAATACCATCGAGGCATTATTACAAGACATATTATATAATCTAGAATTCATTCCAAGTAATCTAATAATGCTGATGCTTCATGATAATACATCTATGTACATGTGTAAGGCCTCCACCAGAACTATATCCAGTATTCATCATGAGACTTACCAATCCATCAAGGATCTTTTGAAGGATCCACCCATCACATACAAAGTACAATTCATTCATCATATGAATGGGGTGAAACATAATGCACATAAAAATTCATATTGAATAAAAATTCATATGATATTTTAATACATAACCCAATCAATAAACATAGTCATGAACCATTCTATGTAAAATGGTGAATGTTAATTAACTGTTACATCCTTAATTAAGATGATAATAAATCGTCCATGAAATTAATAAGGTTAATATCAAAACAAAATATCTATATAGTTTCATATGTACATTTAATTTTAGATTTCATAGAGGAATTTAAATGTGTTAATAATTTATTTAATAACATTATTGAGGAAGATATATTTTTCCTTTTGAAAATACCCATTTAAAAATTCTTCTTCCAAATATTTATATTTTTATTTTCTCTAAAAAAGAACATTATAAAAAATCATAGTAAGATTCAATCAAATGACAGTCATGATGGGGGTAATTCCATATATGTGGTATAAGTTAAAAATAATATTTCTTTAGCACTAGAAAAGGTTATAATATTACCATATTCATAAACAGACAAGAAGGGTCCCAAAAACATTATTTTGTAAAAAGTAAACTATTGGTGTCATGACACACTCTCTATAAATATGCCCCTCTTAAGTTAGAAATGGATAAATAGAGATAATGACCCAGGAGTTCCAACTTTAGTAGGCCCTGGTGTGGGGACGACAACCAAGGGTAGAAAAATCTAACAAAATTAGAGGCATTAAACTTTTATATTAAACTTGTTCAAGAGACATGATGTATCATCCTCATAACAAATCCGATACATATTTATAAAAGAAAGATTAAACACATCCCAAAAGAATGATTAAAATAAAAAAAATTACAAATACAATAAAAACTATGGGGTAAATACCAAAATTAATGAAAATAAGCAACATAAGAATTTTCAGAAAGTCTAAACTAGTAAGGCCCAACACAATCCATGTGGTACTAATGGAGACTTCGAAGTTGTTTTATATACGTAGGCTAAGCGTACAAGTATACCTAGTAGGAAAACCATATTCTCTCATGCACAAGTGGTGGAAGAATACTAAATTACCTTCAAGAAAAGAGAAAAACCAACAACACCTAATAATGAATACTAACCATCCCTACCTCACAAAGGCACAATAACCAAATAACGCAAGTCAAGTAAAGATATATAGTAATAATACTGATTATAGGTTACCCTCACCTCTTTTACCACTATTTATCCACTCTCACACCATAACAAAAAATGTCCTCAGACTCCCACCTCTTCCAAAAGTACAATGTCACAACATTCCTACTCAGACCATGTCATCATAGATATTCTTGTGACATAGGAAAACAAATATCATCACATACCACCTGCACGCAAATGAGACTCACAACCACATACTTTCCACAAACACTTGGGTAACATACCATGTTACATCCCCAATACACATAGGAATTAAGAAAAATTTCATCCTGAAGAAACCAACAAAGAACCACACATCTCTTCTTGAAGACACATGGGAAAACAAAAATCTCTTACACACAACTAGGCCCTACAAATTGCATTCTTCATGAATAGTATTTCTCTATTATTGACTGGAATATGGATAAGGGAATAGAGGTTTTCCAATCATCCATCCTCACACGAGGATGTTTGGGAAATACACCCTCCCCCACAATGATGGGGGTGTTCAACACATAGTGCTTAAATAGGGTGGGATGGATATTGAAATCACAACAGAATTACGTGTATATAAATATGGAACCAAACACTCAAGACTAACCCATATAGTTTAAAACAATAATCATCTGACAACACTACATTTTTTCTACCTTTAAAATCTCAACAAAAAAACATGTCACAGCTCAAATCATACCCCCGACCAATTTATTTAACCAATCCTCTTACATTATTAAAAAATTCATCTATTACATTTATATTTTGGAAACTACCATGCCCAAACACATAAAAAGCCACATATAAAAGGTTAGATGAATAATGAACATCCATGGTAAATTAACTCAATTAATATTTCAGAACTATTTAATACCCATTTAGATCATAAGATTACTGATCCCGATACACAGAGTGAAGCTTTGGGTAATCTACTCATTGAGAAACTGCAGTAGATTTACCCATACCAAACATGAACATCATCATTATTTAAATTCGTTATTAATAATGCATCCTCTCAATAGATAATACCCTTAACTCAAAACCAAAACCATCAACACATCTCATCACAACCACTCCTTGCGACTCAAATGCATAACCACGCCACACCCAACACATCTAGGAACACAAAACAACAAAATCCAATCAGAACCCTCACGGTGTAACACTAATCATCCATCTCATAATAAAAAAAATCTCTCAAACTGAGATTCCATTACACCTGCCAAACCACCCCATAATACATAATGGTTCTCACAACCATATCACTACACAAACCCAAGGCACAACATATTCAAATTTAACAAATCATCATTAATTTAATTCCACATTGTTATTTTAGGGGTTGCAACAGAATGAAATAGTATGATCTAGTGAAATCCATATATTAGCCAGATTTATATGGCTAAAAAATTTCATATAAAGGTGTTCAAGAAAAAAACCCTATATTTAGTAACTATCTTGTGAGCAGATAAAGACCCCCAATGACCATGATTTTTAGTGGGGCATTTATCACGTATCATTTAAAACTTGAACATATTAAAAAGAAGTAAAAAATTCAATTTTTTTGCCCCACATGTTTCTCTTAATGTGATTCAATTATCCTTATTTATTTGGTATTCAGTTATCTTCACAAGTGATATATTCATACACCCACACCAAATGATACACAAATGAAATATAGAATAATGAATCAATAATTCGAAGAAAAAACGATCAACAAATCCTAGTTGCAACGATGAAGGGGGATCATATGTAGTAGAAAAATCCTTCAGGGAAAATGAGATCCAAAGGAAATAACATGATGTTAGACACCGTAAAGAAGAAATATTATACGAATTTATCACTAAAAGATAAATGGAAAACTTATAAGGAAAATAAGACCTCAGATTTAGAAAGGGCATATACTAAATCAATAGGATAAACTATTTGTAAAAGACTTTAAAGGTGGATCTTCACCAAGACCACACAATTTGGAAGTCAATGGAAGAATCAGGTTTTAAAGGATATATATGATTCTAAATAGATACATAAACCATTAAATAAGTTATTGAACTCATTTCAAGTCAATATAAATGTTAAAGGGGTGAAACTGGAAAAACTGGAAGAAAATGGAATTTTGACAAAATGTTTGAAAGGAATCACCATTAGGTGAGTAAATTCTAGGAGTCCCTAGTGCGAGTCCCAGGTGTGAGTCACCATTGGATGAGATACTAGTGCATGAGTCACCATTTGGATACTCACCATTAGAGGAGTCCTTGGGGGATGAGTCATCGTTGGGTGACTTACCGTTGGATGAGTAATTGGTGGATGAGACACTGTTGGGTGATTCATTGTTAGATGAGCTATCAGTGGATGATTTAATATTGGATGAGTCATCATTAGATGAGTCCCCAATTGGGGACTCACCATTAGATGAGACACGAATGGATGATTCACCTCTATAAAATTTCCATCATGGCCTACCATCAGAAGTCAATGGTGTGAGTCCCCATTATAACTCACTAGCCCTAAATCACCATCACGAGTCACCGGTTTGAGTCTCATTAAAGGACTACCATCAATGGCTCACTACTGGAAAAACTAGAAAAGATACAAACTATTTAAAAAACCATCGTGACCTACCAAAACACCTCAAACACTAGATGTTCAAAATGTAACGGACAAGAGAAGTCTGAGCCAATACATTAGTTTCCTCTGATACTATCTTCACCCTCAAGAATTCAAAATTTAGCCCAGAAGAAAGAGGTTCATGAACAACCACACTGTAAGATACCTCTCAATGATCTCTCCACAAATGGAACATTTGTATCAACCAAAACACACCAATGTTCAATGATAATCCACACTATAATTTTTAAAAGATTGAGTGGAAACCTCCTCATCCATAAACACCTATATTAACATACACATACCAAAAAAACGACAAGGAACTCCACAAAATCACAACAACCACACTTTCTAAACCTGAGATCTAGGGAAAATTACATCCTCCTTGTTAGAAAACTATCTACTCATGGAGGCACTGAATTTACCACATATTTCTAATTGAATTTTAATTCATGCGTCTTGATTAGTAATCTATTCCATCCCTATTCCATTTTGAGGACATTATCACACATTATAGAACAAGGAATGAAATCATCTCATAAGATACAATCTTTAAACATCACATTACAAATTAAAAATGAATAAGGTAAAACTAAAAGGAACTCTCGGTAAAAGTCAACCATATGTGCTTCTCACTCCAATGTACTCACCTCCAGGATAAAATGCATCCACAATACACAAACCAAAGGAATACTCTGTGCACACAACACTTTCTCCCAATTATCTCGGATCTCTATAGGCTTCTCCATGAACATCGTGTTGTCTTTGATATACATATATCCCTTGTCAATGACATGAGGTTATTCATGGATATACCAACGAAGTTGGGAGATGTGGAATAAATCATAGATCCTCTCAAACTATAGTCGAAACACTTACTAGTATGCCACATTTCCAACTCATCCCATCACCTCTAAAGGTCCAATGAAATTGGAGGAAACTTACTCCCACTTCCAAACCATCATTTCACATGTCAATGGGAATCATTTAAGAACATGTGGTCCGAATCCTCAAACTCCAAGAACCTTCTCCTGTGATTTGAATATAATTCCTTCTCGTCCTATGCCAATTTCATCCACTCACAAACAAGATGAACCTTCACTATCATGATCTACACAACCTTGGGGCCATGAATATCCGTATCACCAATCTATTTCTAGAAAAAAGGTGAATGACATGGTATTTCATACAATGCTTCAAATGGACCCATTCCAATGTAAGATTGATAACTATTATTGTATGAAAACACTACCAATGGAATGTTTTTACCCAGGATCCTCAAAATTCCTGGACGCATGACAACAATTTGACATTAAACATCTGGATAGTCTTTTTTATATTCTCATCCATATGATGGTGTATAGAAGTGCTAATGCGTAACTATTATCAAAAATCATGAAGGAATCCATGTCAGACCCATGAGGTAAAACATGTATCCTTAATAGAGACAATGGATATTGAAACTCCATGTAGCCAATCCACCATATCCACAAACCTCTTGTCCATGGAATCCACTATTCCTAACTCCTTGATTTCTAGGAAGCGAGCCAATTTTGTCAACTGTTTCACTACTACCCAGATAGAATTATAGAATCCCTGATCTCACAGTAACTGTATGAATAAATAAATTAAGATGTCATCCCACTTCCACTCAGGAACATCAAAGGGATGTAACAATCTACTGGAAACACGATGTTATACCTTCACCTACTAGTACACTCAGAAATTCTCCAAAAAATCTTCCACTACTCATTTCATCTCGGGAAACCAAAAATGCATACCAAATTCACAATAAATCATAGAAACACTTGGGATTACTGCTAAGGGTCACATATGAAACTCATTGAGGACCCCTTGATGAATATCCATAGAAATAAACATCCTTCCATATAACGAAATCCAATTCTGAAAATCCCACAACCATCAATTCAAAGCATCACTATAGTCAACATGATCACTCATCGCCTCTTCCTGTGAGTCTCCCCTTAGGAATCCTCCACCTGCTACATCAGAGATGGCATCAAAATAATCTAAAAAAATATCCAATGAAGTCATCCATTCATCCATATACGTGAAAGGCTAATAAATCATCGATCACTTTCCATCTATCTATAGATTATTGAAAAACCTCATTCGAAGAATAACATTGCATGGAATTGACCACAATATTTCCTTTCCTTAAGGTGTTGGAAATCTTGAAATTATAGTATTTTATGTACCAGATTTGTGTATACATTTTAATATAATCTATTGAAAAATAAGAACACGTTTTTAGAAATTACCTACTTCTTAAGGGACAGATACTTTGATTTTGGTGATCTTATTCATTTCCAGGTGATTTATAGCCAAATACACAAAACGGGGAAGAACTGAGAAAAAAATTACAACTACACGGAATGTACTTATATACACGCTGTTTACATTCATGCTCAGACCTGGGTTGACTGGGACAAGTATATTCCCATTAAACCAGAAGGCGGTACACGCCATGTTCATCCTATTCACACTGTGTATACCATTCTACAAGTAGTTGGTGGACGCGTAGAGTATGCATGCCCATGTGGCCGGAAGAAGGCGACATGTCGTGTTCCATTGATACATGAAATTTATACATTCCTATAAGAGTTTGGTTACCTAAAAATGAGACTACATTCCGTTTATGGAGGTACTACACACTATGTACATTTACCTACCAGGCGGCGTCATGTTCCAAGTCATAGATGGTGTGTTATGCCACATACCAGTAGAGAAAACAAGGGAAACGCTTTGAAAAAAGTACATGGCGTGTACTTTTCCTGTATGTTGTGTACTTAGTTTTACTATTAATGGAGTCCTTGGCCTCAAGACCAAAAAGAGGAGTGGGTGGTAGTATTTTGTAGAGAAAAGGGGAGATGCTTTGCCATCATACTACCATCATTCCACCGTCTAACGAAGAATTATTTCCACCTCGAAGTTCCACGAATGATAACATCAGGTATCACGAGTCTTGTGATTATGTTTACCTCCATGTGTAACTAAACACTATGTGTGTTGGGGTTGTGGGAGATAATGAGTTGTAATTTGAATTAAGTTTTCATGAATGTGTTTTTTCTAATAATCTCTTCTTATTCTTCTTAAATCACTTCATCTTATCACTTGAAATTCTGTACCAGGCCAAGGAAAGAATTTTGAGGGATTCAAAAGAAGAATATTGACAAATAATTTCATGACCATTGGAAGTATTCGTTGACTCAAATGGACTAAGCCAAGTAAATATCTATTAAACACTAACTACCAGACCATGGAGTTAGTTTCATCAGCATTTAATATAATTCTTCAAAAACCAAAGATAATTTATTAAAAATTGTCCCTAGAGTGTTGGGTTATTATAAAAAACACAACCACATAAGTAATTTTATTTAATAATCAAACTTCTCATAAATCCATAACCCCAACGCATTTCTATCTTTATTTACATCAAAACCAATTTTTCAGCATTTTACATTTATTCTGTTAATCAATTTTTTAAAAGAATCTTTAAAAAATTGTTCTTTTAGTATCCAAATATATCAAAAAAAGAGACTCAAAATTCAACAGATTTCACTAAAACAAAAATACAAACTTAGTTAAACTAGATAAAATAACTTCTTTAATTCCCTGTGGATCGACCACTTACTGGTGCTACACATGTTAGGGTAAAAATAAATTGGGACATCGAAAACATACCTTCGATGAAATGACTCACCAAATTTTGACACCGTTGTCGGGGAATCTAAAGAAAAGTTTTTTTCATTCTGATTTTAATTAATTTTGTATCCAGTTTTAGTGAAAATAAAAATCATAAATTCAAAAAAATCACTTTTCTATTTTTAATTTTATATATATTTCTCTTTAATCGTTTACTCTTGGTGTTTTGATTTGTTTTGTGCATGCCTTTATGTTTATGATTGGAAACCTCACACCTGCCAAGAAAGCTGAGTCATCATGGATTTTCCCAACAGACATGATGATCAAACATACATTTTTGAGGTGGCAATGAGAACTCACGGTGGAACACAACCAAACCACTCCAATGGCACAGAATGAGGATGGATATCCAGCTGCTGTCTAAGGAGTTGGAGAGAAGTTAAGAACAGATGACAAATGAAACCCTCAACAGCTCCAACAATTCCAACCAGAGTAGATTTCATATTTCAACCATGGTCAAGAGCCATTCTACGCTCGTCAGGAACAACTATTCATGCTGGTTCCCCTTCCTCAGTAGCCACCTCCATGTCGTACTCTCATGGAGTACGACCTGCCATCAATACATTGAGCTCATATGGGCATCGTTCGTCCACTGGTGTAGGCCCAACACTTTGAAATCAAGCCTGCTATCATGCAGTTGATCCAGAACAATGTTAAATTCAGCGGCCTGCCCAGTAAGGATCGTAATGCCCATCTCTCCAATTTTCTAGAGGTCTGTGACACGTTACGATACCACAGAGTGTCCATATATTCCATTTATCTTCGCTTATTCCCATTCTCTCTAATGGATAAGGAGAAATAATAGATTAATGGATTGATGCAATGATCCATCCTCACCTGGGTTGATCTATCCTAGGAATTCCTGTCCAAATACTTCCCACACTTGAAGACAGTGACGTTATAGAACGAGATCAACAACTTCCAGCAACATGAATCATAATCATTGTACGAATCATGGGAGCACTTCAAGGAGATGTTTCACAAATTCCCACACCACGGACTTCCACATTGTAGGTAGTTACAAACCATCTATAGAGGGTTTACAACTAATACCAAGTCCATGGTGGATGCTACTACTGGAGGTATGATAATGAGGAAGTCCCCAGAAGAACTCCTCAAACTACTGGAGGACATGTCTTCCAACAGCTTCCAGTGGCATTCCGAGCGGGGCACATAGAAACGAGGTAGGAATAACACTTATGCCACTATCATGCTAGCTGCCTAGTTGGACGATGTGTCCAAGAAGATTAACAAACTCAATCTAAAGGGAAAGTACCACGTACATGAAGCAAACCATCCAGTGTGAAGCGAATGTGGTGATAACAACATTATAAGAGAATTCCCAAATTCTACTGGAGGCCCATCGACAAGCGATGTGAGTTATGTTTCACAAAATTGAGGGCCAAACTAATACCAGAAGAATCAAGATCCGACATGGAGTGATCAACAAAATACATGTTGGGGCCAACAACAGCAGAATCATCCACCCCAGAGACCACCCGGCTACAACCATCCTCCTTTTCAGAACCAATACTAGAGGCAACAACAACCCCAATAGGGCCCTTATCAACAGAAATGGTATCAGAACCCCTCGCCCACAGCTGCCACCACCTCCACCATCTCAACAACCACCTCAGCAGGAGAACACCTAAAGGTTATAGGTTCTCATGACCAAATTATTCATCTACTGATGAGACCAAGTTCTAAAATAAAGAGGCTTCAATTAAAGGGCTAGAGAACAAGATTGACCAATTGGCAATCCAACTCTCAGGAAGGTAACCCCGTACTCTACCTGGAAACATAGAGATGAACCCGAGGGAGGATACCCATGCCATCATTCTCTGGAGTTGAAAATAGCTCCAATAGAACCAACCAACACTTTTCGATGTATCCACACCCCTATTGATGAATATTCTACCAATACGGACCCCTCCTCATCCAAAATCCCATAGAAGGAGGATTCACAGAATAAAATGAGGGAGTTTGTAAAACCATTTGAACCTGCCTTACCCTTCCCAGAGAGATTAAAGTAGAGAATGTTGGACCACTAGTTCAACAAATTCATGGATGTATTTATGAAGCTTCACATAAATATTCCATTTACAGAGGCACTGATGCATATGACCACTTATACCAAATTCATGAATGAAATACTCTCCATTAGAAGAAAGATGGAGGATCTCGGCCCATTTCCCTAACCAAGGAGTGTTATGAATTCGTCCAACACTTAATTCCTCCTGAACTCCATGATACCGGAAGTTTAACTATTCCATGTACCACTAGACCATGAATGTTTGGGAAGGCCCTCTGCGACTTAGGGGCCAGTGTAAACCTCATGGACCTTGGAGTTTTCAAGAATCTAGATCTCAATGATTTAAAGACAACATGAGTTGACCATGAACATACTGATCGATCCATAAAACATCCTAAGGGACTACTGGAGGAAGTATTGGTCAAAGTGGGTAGGTTGATCCTCCCTACTGATTTCATCATCCTTGACATGGAGGATGATGAGGAGGCCCCTCTCATACTTGGAAGACCTTTCTTGGCAACTGGGAATGTACTAATCAATGTGCACCAAGGAGAGATAATTTTCTATGAAGGAGATGAATGAGTATCCTACAATGTCCTCAAGGCTGTCAAACTTGCATAATTGTCTAAACATGAGGATTGTTACTCTATAACCACCATGGATGATCGTTTGAGTGAAAAAGGGGATGATATGGAATGTTCTTTTACTTCAGATAACTTTTTTATTCCAAACATTCCAGATGATGAAGTGCCAGTAGGTTTTCAATTCCTAGAAGGACAGGGTGGACACTACTGGAAACGTACTATTCTTCCTGATAGTCCAGAATGGGAAAAGGTGAAACCACATGTACCTTGGATTTTGAAGGCAGCTGAACTCAAACTGAAGCCTCTTCCATCTTCACAAAATTATGGGTATTTGGATTCCAGTCAAACATTGCATGTCATACTTAATGCAGAATTGTCACAGGAGCATGAAGATGCACTTCTACACATTCTGAAACAGCAAAAGCATGCTATTGGGTGGACAATCACTGATTTTAAGGGCATCATCCCTACCATTTTCACCCACAACGTGATACTTGAAGAAGGTGCCAACCAATCTCAGAAACCACCATGGCGCCTGAATCCCCCCATGAAGGAAGTTGTAAAAAAGGATGTGATTAAATTATTGGATGCAGGTATCATTTATACCATATCGGATAGTCCATGGGTGAGTCCCCTACATGTGGTACCCACAAAGGGGGGTATCACTGTGATTTTAAATGAGAAGAACAAACTCATCCCTACACGCACTACCATGGTCTGGCGAGTCTTTGAGGCTTACTGAAAGCTAAACTATACCAAAAGAAGGATCATTTACCCCTTCCATTTATTGATCAAATTCTAGAGACACTAGCAGGGCACAAATTCAATTACATCCTCAACATTTATTTAATCTACAACAAGATTTTCGTTGCACTAGAGGATCAAGAAAAGAGAACATTCACTTGCCCCTATTGTATGTTTTCTTATAGAAGGATGTCTTTTGGAATGTTCAATGCCCCCCACCCCACCGTCCAGCGTTGTATGCTGGCCATCCACCATGACATGGTGGAACAGATCTTGGAGGTATTCATGGATGATTTTTCTATTTATGGGAAATCATTCGCCACTTGTTTATGGAACCTAGAGATAGTTTTGGAACAATGTGAGAACACTAACCTAGTTTTGAACTAGGAAAAGTGCCATTTAATGGTGCAATGTGGCATCATCCTTGGCCATTGAATCTCAGAAAAGGGGATAGAGGAGGACCCAACGATGATAAAAGTTATTTCATGATTACCTATTCCGACTTCCGTGGGAGCCATCTGCAGCTTCCTGGGGCATGCCGGCATCTATAGGCAGTTTGTCTGTGACTTCTACAAAATATACCATCCCTCACCAATATTCTAACAATGGATGACATATTTGAGTTCGATGAGACATGCTCTAGAGATTTTGAGAATCATAAGAAGTCCCTGGTCGAAGCTCTAGTAAATATTTCTCCCAACTGGGTGGAACAATTTGAGGTGATGTGTGATGCATGTGACTACACAGTGGGATCGGTCTTGTGCCAACATCTTGATCAGATTTTATGACCTATATATTATGACACAAGGATGATTAATGAGGCACAGATCAACTACACCACCACATAGAAGGAGATTCTTGTAGTTTATTTTCACATTTGATAGGTTTTGTTCATACATAGTGTTGTCTAAAGTTAGTGTTTATACTGACCATATAGCACTAAATTACCTACTGAACAAGAAATATGAGAAGCCCCAACTGATCCACTGGCTACTCCTCTTACAATAATTTGATCTGGAGATCCTAGATGAGTAGGGGAGTGAGAATGTTGTTGTTGACCATCTCTCCTGCATTGTGCTGCCTCATTTGGAGAAGGAGGAAGATCAGGAGATCTGGGAGGATTTCCCTAATGAGAACATATTTTATGTTAAAGAAATATCTATAGAATGTAATTCTGATATTGTTAATTGTCTTGTTACAGGTGTCATTCACCTAGACCTCTCCTTCCAGTAAAGGAAGATATTTTTCTTTGAAGTGAAAAGATACTTCAGGGAGGATCCTCTGCTATTCTAATCCTATGCAGATAGGGTTATCCTCCATTTCAACCCAAATAATGAAGTTCACATTATCCTGGAGTTCTTTTATGCCTCCCAAGTTGGAGGACATCATGGGCCTTAACGTACAATACCAAAGATCCTATAATCGTTCTTTTTCTGGACCACTATGCATAATGATGCTTGGGCCTTTGTTTCCTATTATGTTCGGGGCAAGAGGACCGATAATATGGGATGTAGAGATGAGATTCCCCAGAACCCAATCCTGGAGGTTGAGATCTTCGACGTCCAGGGCATAGATTTCATGGGTCCCTTTCCCGCATATTTTGGTAATGCTTACATCCTGGTCTGCGTCGACTATCTCTCCAAATGGGTGGAATCCAGTTCTATAGCACACAACATAGCCAAGGTATTCATGATCTTTTTAAAGAAAAATATTTTTAATAGTTTGGGAGTTTCGTGGGTAATGATTAGTGATAGGGGGACCCACTTCAACAAAATACTGATTAGATGAATACTATCGATGTTTGGAGTAAAGCATCACATGGGGACACCATATCATCCCCAGTCTAGTGGACAAGTAGATCTCTCCAAAAATGGGCTCAAGAAGATACTTTAGAAAACAGTAAACACTTTGAGGAAAGACTGGTCCAAGAAGTTAGAAGATGCTTTGTGGATATATCGTACTGCTTTCGAAGCACCACTGGGAATGTCCCCCTTCCGCCTCATCTATGGAAAGCCATGCCATATGCTAGTAGAGTTGGAACACAAAGCCTACTGGGCCGTTAACGCCCTAAATTTTGATCTGAAGGTAGATGAAGAGAATCAAAAGTTCCATCTATTGGAACATGATGAAATAAGATTTGAGGGATATGAGAACACCAAGCTGTACAAGGATAAGATGTGATCCATTAACGACCGGATGATTTCACGAAAATCTATCCAACATCGTGATCAGGTACTTGTTTTTAACTCTCGTCTTCGCTTATTCCCAAAGAAGTTAAAGTCACGATGCTAAAGACCATTCCATGTTTTGTGAGTATTCCCTCATGGAGTGGTTGAATTTTCTAGAGAGGATAGTCAACCATTCAAGGTGAATGGACAACGGATGAAGGCTTACCATCACATAGAAAACATAGAGGGAACATTGTCCACCATGTTGCTCAGATAAGAAAAGGTAAGTAGGTCAAGCCAACAACCTATAAAAAGGCACCTCATGGGAGGAAACCCAGAGGATACATGCAGTGTACCACCTATATACAAAGCGTGTACTTTTTACTTTTTCATTTTTCTAGTTATTATAAATATATATATTAAAAAAGTAATAAACATGTATGATGTCGGTGCCAATGGTAAGGTCACTGGAGTTAATCTGAGCCATCCCCAGTTCGAATCCTCCCAGCCTACCTTCGGCAATACATTCCTCAATTTTTCTTACAAGCTGTGTGTGATATTTATTTTTCTCATATATGTATACTTTCTTATAAGAAAATCCATGATGGGGATGGATTGGTTGGTCAAGATGGTAACCCGATTCCAAATGACCCGAGTTCGAATCAAGAAAACTACTCCATTTCCATCATTTCTCCTTTTATTAAAACCACTATGCGTGTATTTCAATATATGTCATGTGTGACATATTTTTACTTACTAAATTAAATTTTTTTCCATATAATGTAATTCATTCTAGTGATGTTGGCATATTGGAAATGTCTCAGCCCTAGATCCAAAAGACTCGGGTTCGACCTCGACTATTCTCCATACATCATCCCCTTCTTTTATAATTAAAGACCACGCGTCATGAATTTTTTTATTCTTGTATAGCATAGTTCATATATAATAACTATATATAAATGATAAATTAGGGCAGCAGTACAACCTTCGCTCTAGTGGTTGAGTGCTTCCGTTCGGAATGGCTGATCGCCTGTTCGAACCTCGCCCCTAGCACCGAACCAAATGTTGTACTTCTATTTTTCCAATTTTTGAACACATGGTGTGTATTTCCCGACACATTACATGTATAGTTTCATTTTTAAATTATGTATACATATATATAGATTTACTTTTTATCTGTTAAATATTAATATAAATTATTATATATTTTACTATATTAATTATATATCTATATATATCTATATTATTAATAAAAAAAGAATAGAAATTGAGATACACAACATGTAGTCTTTATGTACACGCCATGTACCTCGTCTATATAATCCATGAACCACCCGGCTTCAGCCCGCGTCGCGTGGAGCCCCCCACTTCCTACTTTCTCCCCCCATCATAGGTACTTTGGCACATTTTTGGCTGCACTATTTTGCCTATACATGAGGAGAGTTTTCAATTTATATTGTCTAATTTTCTTTCTTAGTTTACTTCTTTCCTTCCTTCCCCTCAGTCTGGTCTGCTATTTTGTCCCCACCTAAACTTGTTCATCTTTTTGGGCACTTGGTGGACCACGTGCGGTATAAATTATGGTGGGGGCGTCTCTCAACCTCTTTAGTCAATTCCATTTTTATCATTCTAGGAGACATCATTATTAGAAGATATATTTTAATATGTGAGGATATTTTTGGTTAATAATATTTGTAAATAATAAAACAGAAATGGGCATTTTTTTAAAAAAATAAATTCCATGTTTATTTGGGTTCTTATGTGTTTTAAAATGATTGCTGATATAATTTAAATTGCTACTTGTAATCCTTGGATAATTACATCGAGCAGACTAATCAATTATTTTCATGTCATGACCTCATTGTCTCATTATTTATTTTTCCCATTACTAAGAGGTATTCTAAACACTTTGTCATATTCTTTCTAATACCCTCTTTCTAGAGAGATTCTTAGAATATACACAACTACCAGAATTTGCATGTTTTCTATTCTAAACATAAGGAATTTTTGAATCACATTAATATGATTGAGGCATTAGATTGTTTTAACCCCTTTATCCTGAGACCTACCCTGCATCTTATCTTCGTAAAGCCCCTAGAGACCATGAATAGCCTTTATAGAAAGCCATATTATAAATCAATTTCCCATCCTACCCTAATTCTTTTATGATTTTTCCTGATTATTCATTTGATCTCAAAAGAAGGTATTGGAAAAACATGGTACAAATTCATGAATTGTCAAGAAATTAACTATGGGGGAGAGCCTCTTGACCATTTGGGGTGAAAAGGGTTCCAAACTACTATTTTTGGAAATTCTGATAGGTTCCCTTTGTGTTCTATTAAAAAAATTGTGCAAACAAAGTGGCCTTATACTCACTTGTTGGTTTTTCACTCCTACCCAGCTAATGGAGATGGTGGTGATGAGATTATTTTATAAATCTTGTTAAGGTAGTTTTTACATTGATTTTAACGTAGAATATCATGCACTTTTATTTATAGAATTTAACCTCCTCTTTCAAGCCTTAGAGTTATTTTCATAGCATTACCAGCCAACCTTTACCCACATAAACCTCTTAACATTATTGAAAAGCCCTCATGATTTTTGTAGGTCTAATTTTCTAAAGTGGGGAACTATATTTCTTGCAAACCTATGGATAGAGTTTGTATATCCTTGATTGATCATATCTTTGATTAAAAACATATTGAGTGTTGAGCATATTTTTGGTGATGTAAATCATCAAGTGGCTTGATTTTTTTTTGAATGGTTGAAAAATGTGTTAAAAGAGGATGAATGTAGTTAATTGAATTATATACGAGGCATGATTAGAATATCTACTGGATTGAAACTATTTTGTATTATTTTTTAGAATTTCTTCTATAAATTATTATTTACATTTATGATTAACTTAATTCCTTCCTTTTAAAATATAGACTCTTTTAATTAGATTTTGAGATTTTCTTGAGGGCAAGAAAATGACTGTGTATGGGGGAGTTTGATGCACCCAATTTGTGTATACATATTAATATAATCTATTGGAAAATAAGAACATGTTTTCAGAAATTACTTACTTCTTAGGGAACAAATAATTTGATTTTGGTGATCTTGTTCATTTCCAGGAGATTTATGGCCAAATACAAAAAACGGGGAAGAATCGAGAAAAAATTTACAACTACACAGTCTGTACTTATATACACGCCATGTATAATCAATCTCAAACACTGTTTGGACAGGACATGTACATTTCCAAGTAACCAGAAGCTGGTACACGCCATGTTCAACCTATACATGTTGTGTATACCATACTAGAAGTAGTTGGTGGATGAGAAGAGTCTTCATGCCTAGGTGGCCAGCTGAAGGGGACACACCGTGTTCTGCTGATACACACTATGTATACATTTTTAAAAGCGATTGGTGATCGGAAAATGAGACTACATGTTGTGTATGGCGGTGCTACATGTCGTTTACTTTTCCTACCAGGAGGCGTCGTGTTCAAAGTCAAAGACAGCGTGCTAGGACACCTACTAGAGAACAAAATAATAGAAAAAATTCATTGACAAAATTACATGTTGTGTACTCTTTCCAAACTCCGTGTACATAGTTATTCTATAAAAGGAGGCCTTGGCCTATGAACCAAAAAGGGTAGTGGGTTGTATTGTTTTGTGGAGAAAAGGGTTGAAGTTCTGAAGGAGAGACGCTCTGCCATCATACTATCTTCATTCAACCGTATACCAAAGAATCATTTCCACCTCGAAGTTCAAAGCATGATCACATCAGGTATCAAGAGTCTTGTGATTATCTTTACATCCATCTGTAACAAAACACCCAATGTGTTGGGGTTGTGGGAGATGATGAGTTGTAATTTGAATTAAGTTTCTATGAATGTGTTTGTTCTAACAATGTCTTCTTTTACTTCTTAAATTACTTCATCTTATCATTGGAAATTCTATACCAGACCAAGGGAAGAATTTATATGGATTCTAAAGAAGAATACCAAAAAATAATTTCATGAACATTGGAAGTATTTTCCAACTCAAAATAGACTAATCCAAATAAAGATCTGTTAAAAACTAACTACCAGACCAAGGAGTTAGTTTTTTCAGCTCTAAATATAAACTTTACCGGACCAAGGAGACTTTATTACAAATTGAACCCAGTGTTTAGGGTTATTATCAACAACACAACATCATAAGAAATTTCATTTAATAATCAAAATTCTCAAAAAACCATAACCCCACATTCATTTCTATATTTATTTACATCAAAACCAATTTTCCCATGTTTTACTTTTTTCTATTAAGAAATTTGTTAAAAGAAACCTAAAAACAATTATTATTTTTGTATCCAAAGAAATCAACAAAAATTGATTCTAAATTCAGCATCCTTCACTAAAACAAAAATACATACTATGTTAAACAAGTTAAAATAACTTCTTAATTCTCTGTGTATTGACCGCTTACTAGTGATATAATTGTTTGGGTAAAAATAATTTAGGACACCGAAAACATACCTTTAGGGAAATGACTCACCATTCCTCACGAAAATACATCCAGAAACATTATTTCACGTTCAGATCTTGATGGGAAAAGATATACTTAGAGATCTTATGATTTATGAAGACCACAAAGCACTCCTGAATGATGTAATTCCATGAAACCTTTATCACAAACATGACTCAAGATTGCTCCATGTCACGGGGGGCATATTTTTGTGCATGGGGACGAAACAATGTAGACCCATAAGAGATTACTCCCTACTGCTAAATCAGCATGCACCCCAAGACCCGAAGGGAAGCATCACAAAACACTTTGAACATGCCACCCTCATCCAGAAACAAGATCACTAATGTATTAATTAATATCCCCTTCATATAGCTGAATACTACCTATAAATGGTTTCTCCACACAAAATCGTAGTCCTTTTTTGATAGCGCTATCAACATAGCGACAACTTGAGGAAAATCGGTTACAAATCTACAGTAATATCCCACCATATGAATAAAACTGTGAACCTATAAAACGTTCTTGGGTGTTTCCCATGAAACAACATCCTTGACCATTAACGACTCCATTGCTTCACCCTTTTGTGAAATCACATATCTAAGGAAATTCACCTATTGTGTCTATAACCATCACCTTGATAGACTTCCATAAAGCTGGTGGAATTGAAGGACCTGCAATACATTGTTGATATGCCTAGTATGCTACATATATGGAATCTATTAGATCAGGATTTCATCAATTAATATGAATAAAAAAAGTATAAGAGTTCATGAAAGATGGATTTCATAAGCCCCATGAAAACAATTGGTGTGTTCATAACATCGAACGACTTGAATATAGACTGGAACTGCACACACTTGCATCTGAAGGTAGTTTTTGGTATATCTCCATCCTTTACCCTCATTTTTGATATCTAGACCATAGTTCAATTTTAGAAATCTAACATTATCTTCTAATATGGTTGAAAATATATTTTATCCCCGAGAGAGGGAAACTGTTCTTGGACATCACTAGATTCAACCTCTCGTAGTCTACGCAGAAACTCAAACTACCATTGTTATTCTTTAAAAAAAAACTAGAGAACCCCATGGTGAAAAAAAACATTTTGATAAAGCACTTATTCATCAGGTCATCAAATGTCCATCATTGACTCCCAAAACTCAGAAGTTTCTATATGATAATGATCAATAAAAATTGAATAGGCCTCAGTCTATAAATCTATACCTAACTAAACATCACCTCAATGGGGGTAGAGTCACAAACTCCTCAGGAAAAACATTTTTGAATTCCCCAAAAACTATGGTAACCTCCACTATCTCAACATCCACAGATTTTATTGACAGCTCATCCAAAAAGGATAGAATCGGCTCTACACATTGACTGCCTACCTGACAGCTCTGATCTCTAATTAAAAACATATACTAACAATCATTAGACAAAAAAACTTTCTTCAGGGATAAATAAATAATTTCATGCATATAATAAAACTAGTAGATGCTAAGGATGGAATTGATGGCTCATTTGTATCAAGAATAGATCCCCATTGTATTGATGTGGTACCATCATCAGTTTACATCCCAAAAACACATCAAATAAGTTGGTCTTCCCTCTAACTGGAGTACTCAACACCAAGGCCACATGAAACCTCCCTATATATTTTACTAGATAATGTTATATATTGGTTGAAAAAAGGAGTGAGAAGATCTATAATCAATCAAAACCCAAGACATGGTACTAAACAAGATAATCACACCACTAATGATCTCTAGTCCTACCGAAACTGATGCATCTACCTCATGCAACTGACCATACCCAGATCCTCTTCCCCTCTATTGAGGACTGCCTCTATGACCACACCCAAGTTGAATTCCATGAGGATCATTCTGAGGTAATACTCTAGATTTTGTATATCCCCTCAGTGGAGTATGGGAATTCAGTTCCTACGAATGTAATGACTTAGATGGAAACAAATTATGAGGTTTGAACTGAACATATCCACCTCCACCATTTTGATCTTGATCGTCTTCTAGAAACTAATTTTGTAGATGTCCATGTAATCTGAAGAAGAACACATTGGTCCCAAGCATATAAGAAATGCATTAGAACCATAAGGTGTAAATGGAAATTGTTGTGATCAACTCCACACTGGTCGAAACCTCGAAAGTCCTAGCACCCGAGACCTACTCCTGATAAACCTAACTCTAGAAAAACCCTATTGGATCCCCTCTCTTGGTATACCTCCACATGAGTGCATTGGCTCACTCACATCCTCCTTCTTCTGAACCTCCGTGTATGTCAGCAATGTAAAGTGAGTAATCTATTGCTTGATAGAAGGAATAAGTTCCTTCTCAAGGCATCTCACTCGAGATTCCACATCTAAAAAGAAATATTTGGAATAGAGAAGATGATCCTTGATCTTAATCCCATGCTCTTATACTAACATAGTCTCCTGCTGGAGGGAGAGTAACACCCACCTCTTCTAAGACTTCATGGTAAAGGATATGAAATATCCTCAGAACCTTTTCTTGAAATCGAACCATATAACGTCACCCTCCTTCTTCTCCCCCAGGTATAGTGTCCACCATTATTGTAGAGCTCCCAACATCTCTTTCGATACCAAAGGATCCCAGTACTCTATCAAAGCCTAGATTAATCTGAAGGTGTTCTCAATATCTTCAATCCATCTCTCTATATCCATTATCGAAACAAAACCATCATATATTCCCATAGTCTACCACTGGAAAGACCGTAATGTTCTGTACCGCTTGTTATCCTAATAAACTGGATCAACCCTCATCCAATCAATCAGGTAATACTACCGAGCCTCAATAGACCTATCCACATTCTGAAGATGACTGGGAACTATAGATGAAAAGGTAAACTGGGAAATCATTATCCCAAGTAATACATAATTTTATTTAAGACTCCTTTATACTCATTTAACTCATTATTTAGTTAAAATTCCCCAAAATCCCCAATTCCAATAGTAACACAAGTTATTATGATGCATTTACATTTTCTAGGGTCTCTACTCTACAAATGTTGTATCCTCACTTGGTTATTTGGTAGGCTCAGAGTCATTGCATCATATCATGGGGGCCCTAAAATCCTATGTCCAAGCTGGTCTTCCCCAGCCTATGTCACATACCATGATCACCTAACAATTCATCCCTACCTACTCATGCAATACTCACTATGTCTAACACCAAAGTCAATACAATATCTCAACCATCACCTATGATACCATTCATTCATGACGCCCTTTCTCCAATGATTCACCCCTTAGCCGACAATGGATAAAAAGAGATAATTACCCTTAGTCTTTCCTCATGTAGGCCCTAGGGTGGGGACCAACACCAAGGGTATACATATATCAAGAAATGGGAGGAATTACCCTTTTATAGAATTAATTATCGAGAGATAAGATATATCAACATCAAAATATCAAAAAAAATCTAAAATAAATCAAAAAATCCACCCCACATGCATGTTTAAAATTAAAATGTTACAAATACAACAAAAACTCATGGGAAAATTACAGAAGTAAGGCTATGCACCAACACAAAAATTATCCCAAAGTCCGATCTAGTAATGATCATAAAAGTCTATGTGGTCCTCCTATAAACATAAAAGTAGTTATATATATATAGGGTGATCATACAAGTATACTCATATGGGGAAAAATTATATAGTGTACATGTGGAGGAAGCATACTAATTATCCCGTAGGAAAACAACAGAACCAGGAACACCTAAAAGAGCATACTAACATTCCCCACCTCAATAAGGCATGGTCACTAAATAACACAATTCAAGTAAAGTAATATAGTGTGAAAATTGAAGATATGGTTCCCCAAACCACTTTCCCACTAATTATCCACTCCCAAACCCTTACAAAATATTTTCTGGAGTACCCAACTCTTTCAGAAGTACCACATCACAAATCATCTCCACAGAACTAGGCCTAACAGCTAATCCCGTCACTTGGGAAAATGAAGATCATTCATCCTTCCAGCACACACCTAGTCCTCTCCACAACATCCTACCCACATACACCTAGGTCACATACCACATCAAATCCAAAAAACACCTAGGAATTGAAAAACATACCATCCCCATAAAACCTGGGAAACACAACACATATCATCCCAAAGACACTGAAGAAAAAACATCTCTCCCACACACACCAAGGCCCCAAAAACCAAAACCTTCCTATAGAATGTTGGTCTATCATCACATGGAAGAAGGAGCAAGGAAGAGCGAGTGGCCATCCATATATCCACACACTAGGATGTCATGGAATGAAACCCTCCCCCGTAACGATGGGTGTGTTCGGAACATAGTGCTCAACTAGGATGGGGATCATATAGAAATCACAATGGAAAATAGATGTATATATATAAATGATACCAAACACTCAATACCAACCAATGGGTTTTTAACCAACAGAAATCACAAAACCACCTTGCTAGTACCTCTAAATGCACAACCACACAATAAATCAAAACTCAAATAATAACCCCATATAATTCATTTAACCATTTATCATTATTTATTAAACAATTCATTTATTCTATTACTATCCAGGAATCTACCATGAAAACCACATAACAAGACACCAAGAAAAAGTCACATTGAGGAAGAAGAGCCATGATAAATTAACACAATTAATCTTTCTACTCTATTTAACATCCATTCAGGTCATAAAAAACTAATCCCAAGACATGGGGTAAAGCTTTGGGCTTGCTACTCGTGGAGAAACTCTAGGAGAAATACTCATACCAACCACTTCCATAATTATTCTTCAATGTTATTCAGCCCAATCCATCCTATCAATAGAGAAAATCCCCAACTAACACCCATACCCACAACATTTCCCATCAAAACCACTCTCAACAGCCCCACTGCATAACCACAACACACCTAACACATACAAAAACACAAAATAACACAACCAGACCACAACCCCACTACATAACAATACTCATCTATCCCACAATCAAACAATATATCAACTTAAGATTCCATTATAGCTTCTGAACAACCCCACAACACATAATTGTGCTCACAAATGAATCACCACACAAACACAGGGCACAAAATAATAAGATTTACTGAGTAAATTGTTCATTAATTCCACAATGTCATTTCAATGGTTACCACATAATGAAACATTATGATCTAGTGGCGTCTATTTGTTAGATATATATAAGTGGATAATAATTTTTCATATAATGTTGTTCAAGGAAAACAAAAAACATGTACTTAGTAACTATATCGTGAAAAAAAAATTACCCACATTGACCATGATTTTTAGTGAGTCGTTTAGATAGTACAAATCACAACATCATTAGATAATAAAGAATAACATAAGTCACTTTACTAAGCCCTGCATATTGATTTTAAGCTGATTAAATTATATTTATTTATTTTGTATTATTCTAACATCCCAAGGGATATATTAATAGAACCACTAGACATGATACAAAAAAGATAAGAGATGAAAGAATCCCTAATTCTAAGAATATATGATAATCACATCCTGGTTTCACTAAATAATGAGGCATGCATGAAATAAAAAAACCTTTAAGGAAAATGTGATCCATATGAGACATCAAATCACACAAATCCATGGGGAAGAATGGTTCCGGGAATATCTCACACCATGAGAAAGCAAAAAAGAATAAGGAACAGAATATCTTGGCTTTTGAAAGTATAGATCCTAAATCAATGGGAGAAACCATTTTTGAATGCTATTAAAGGTGGATCTTGACCAATATCACACAATTAGAAATTCAAAGGATGCTTCAGGTTTCTATAATATAGATATGATTTGAAATAGATTCAAAAACCATTAAATATGGTATTAAAATCATTTAAATTAAAGGAAGTGTTAAAGGGTTGAAACTGTAAAAACATGAAAAAAACTACGAATTTTGAAAACTGTTGGAAATGACTGACCATTAGGTGGATAACACTAAGAGTCCCTGATGTGATTTTTACGTGAGACTCACCATTGGGTGAGCTTCTGGTGGATGTGTCACTATTGGGAAACTCACTATTGGTTATGAAAGAGTGGAAATATGGTAATATTACATAAAATTATCACTAATAACTAGAATACAATAAAATTTAATGGGTTTAATTAAAAATTACTAATTAATTTCCATCAACTAAAATTAAATAACAAACAATCTTGATTATAATGTGATTTTAAAATAACCCTTACAATGATCATAACAATGATGTGAGGAATATTAAATTATCAAAAAATTTGTATCAAATTAAAATTCACTTAATAAAATTGGAAATAAAACATATGATAGTACAAATTAATTTTACACATAATCATAGAATATCAATGAATAATAATAAATAATATAATGCAATAAAAAGAAATTGTGTTAAGAAATTATTCAACACATGATAATTTTCAACTCAAATACACATGGATAAAATAAATAATATTGAAATATTGAATAAATATAATAATAAATGAATCATGATATGACATATGAATGGGACTATATATATACCAGATAAAATATATTAGGTGCATAATTTTAAAGTATACCTCAATGCAATGAAATTGAGACCAAATCTCTTACCTCAAGCTTCATTTAAGTTAAAATTTATTTAACAAACTGTATCGTGATTTTAAACATGTTATTGAAATATAAATGTACCATAAAAAATGTTATATTATCATATATGATCCGTTCATACCATATTATAACTCAGTTGTTAATAATCTTTTATTATTTTTATTTTTTTAGTTGTTAATTTCCATTTTTTCTCTTGGGTGTTTTTTCATTAATGACTTGGATATTAAACATATTACCTGGATTGAACACCTCAATAATAATAATTATGACATGATTATAATATTTATATAACAATTATACTTTTAAAACAAATCATGTATAATTTTTTTAAAAAAATTAATTATTTTATGATCATGGGGATGGTAGGTCGTACGCATGAATGAGTAACATTTCCATTATTCAACGATCATTAGGGAATGGAGGTCGGTAATATTTTAAAATTAATTTATGATAATAATATCAAATTATTTATATAAATATACTTATATATACCATTATTATTTTTTGGTGAGGAGTAGAGAGTCAGGTCACTTCATGAAGGTTGTATTCCACACATACTCGAATGATGTTATCATCTTTCCTTGAGATGAAAAGTAGGAATGAAAATGATATATATTATATTTTAAGAATGATTAATAAATCAAGAATATAATAATTATTCAATTTTTATCACATATAAAAATGTACGTTATCCATATCTCCTTCCACATGACGCACTACTGAAATAAAAATAACATCACTTCATAAGGCGGAAGTCAGGCGTTCACACAAGTGACATTATCATTTCACATGTACAATGTACTGTAAAAAAATAAATATTTGATATAATTACTCCATTGGTATAAATAATTTATAAATATCATATATATAATTTACATCAATAATCACATGAATCCATGAGAGGTTAAAATTGAAGAATGGTTTCTATTTGTTCGCAAGGTGGTATTCTTCCTTACATCAAGAAGATGATTTTATATTTCATTTGATGGAACTGGACATGGTTTAGGTCATTAAATTGTAATAAAAATATAATTCTCTATATAATATTTTGAGGGAATTATTTATTAATGGTTTAGTAATAATTTAATTCATTAGAGAATGCAATAAATACAGATGCTCATTAAAGAACATTACATCATCTTGAGGATTCCTCCATGTTTTTACCCCCAATGACTTCCTATGATGGATTTAGGACATCACTAATGATTATATGATTATAGGAAGGATGTTTTAATGTTTTTTGGTAGGGATTTTATGAAAAAATAAGGTTTATTGTGAGAATAAGAGAAGAGAGAGGGTTTCCTTTCATATGTTAGGTGAGTGAGAGACTTGTATTTTTTGAAAATATTGAATCATAACCACATTTTTATGATTAAAAAATCATAAAAATAGGCCATTAATGATACTAGAGGTGATATGATTTAAATATGTCTAGAATAAGGGTTTTTTTAAGAAATTATAGGTTATTATTAAATTTAACCTTCATTGTTTACCCATGGTGAATCTATTTTTACCATAATGAATTTAATTAATTTTATGGATTTTTACTATTACTTTTGGGAGACAATAACATTGGTGTTGTTATAAATTATATATTACTATGATTATAAATAAGAAATTAATATTTCCAAATTTAATTCATATAAGGGGAAACAATAATTTAAAATTCACTGCATAATCGTCACTTTGAAGGTGGTTTATAAAGGGAAAATGTTCAATTTTTTAGAAATTATTTATATGAAAATCAACATAAAAATGATTAAAACTACTTAAATTGGATTTATTAATATATATTAGAAATAATTTTACTTTAACACAAATTTAAAAAATAATTTTTCCTAATAAATAATTTTATTTAAAAGAATGTTTTCAATTAAAAGTCAATATTTTTCAGTCTTCGTCAAAAATGAAGATTTTTATAAAAATCACACAAAATGAATTGAAGAGGTGAGGAAGGAGGTTACCTTTTGTAATGGAGGTGAGGATCTCTTTTGGAAACTCTATAAAAATAATTTATAATAAAATAAAACCTTACCCAAAACATCCAAAATGTCCCTACATAGAATATGATATGAGATAGGGTAGTAATTTCATAAAATAATAAATTTCATACAAGTTATTTTCTCAATTTAAACCATAACTTTTTTATTTATACTTAGTTATTCTATTTAATTTTAATTGTGGTAATAACAATTGAAATATTTTATAGTTATAAATATTTACTTATATGGTATTAATTGACAATAAATTAATATTTAATAAAATTTAAGATCTTGTAATTATCACGTTTTATTTTTTAAATATTTTTATGATTTTTAAATAATTTAATAAAATTTTATTTTCCTGAAATATAAATAGTATTAATTTTGACAGGATTCATTTAATTTACTTTTATAAAATCCACACAAGAGATAAATTTAAAAAAAATCAATACTCTCCTGACATGTCATAGTCACTTAGAAAATTCATAAATCACATTAATTATTTCATATATTATTTATTATAATATTTTCAAAACCTTTTATTTGATATTTCTATTAATAAAATAATTTTAACATCATTATTGGGTCATTATTAAGAGTAATTATTTAATCTATAAAATTTATAATTAAATACCTAGGATGTAGATAATTATTTTATATTTCCATATAATTTATATGTCAGATGTTGTCTCTTAGTTATCAATATATTAAAATTAATATACTTATATAAAATAAGATGGTGACATTTTATCTCATTAATTAGTTTTTATTACATTCATGTTATATTCATAGGTTTTTGGCCATAATGGGATTCCATTTTGAAAAATAGATGATAATTGTAGAATTTAGTCATCCAATAATATTTTTAAATAAGTTGTGGTAATTCTATAATATTATATTTACCCTTAATTACCTGACTTACCTTTAACCATGGTAATAGAAATAATTACCAGATTTACTATTCATAATGTCAAAAAATAAAACATTCCTATTAACTTATTTTTGACCTTCTCATTTCAAATATGGAATCTATTTTTTAAAATTCAAAACAAAGAATTTTTATTAATTAATTTAAAATTAATCACATTGTTGAAATGAGAAAAAATATTTTAAAAGGTAAATCATTGCAAAAGATTGAAATGTTTTTACCTATTAATTAAATGTAAAATTAATGCTAAGGAAATACATTATATTGAATGATATGAATATATTCTATTTAAAATTTAAAACCATTCAATATTATAATTTTTCCAAATAAATTATCTCAATGAAAAATTATTTTTTAATTAAAATTTATCGTATTTTTAGTATTCATCAAAGCATGAATGTTATCAAAAAAATATAATATTTTTTTTCAATTTTTTTTTGTTTTCATATAAAAGTTATTAACATGTGAAAATATTAATTTAAAATGGGTTCCCTATTCAATGGTGTAAAATTTACCTATTTAAAAAATAAGAATTTATAAATAAAATATAGTTTTATTTATACCCTTTGAGTAAAATATCAATTGGATTATTATAAAAAAATTTATTAAGTATATAACACATATATTTCTCATTAATTTCATTACCAAAAGTAATTCACTGAAAAATACAAATATATAATTGATTTATATCTTTCATAAATAATTAATAGCCAAGGAATTTATAATGAATTTTCATAAGTTAATTATAATTTTTCACACAAACCTAATGGCTAGGATATAATGGTAATTTTACAATAAGAGCATTTTGAAGTTAGTTTAAAATAATTATTGAATGCAAAAAAAGGTATTAATGAAGATAAAAAATTTATTAAAAATATTTCATAAAAAAATCTAGGAGTTACATTATATAATTAAACCACTTGTGTATTAATAATGTATGAAAATATGGATAATGTATGTCATAAAATAGGATCGTAATTAATCATACTTATTGCGGTTATATTTCCACTAGTATTCCTAACTGAGAACATCCTAACGAAGGTGATTCAGAAATATATAATTTTCATGGTAAACATCAAAGATATAATATAGGGAAATGATCTAGAAATAAATAATGAATTTGATAAATTTTACAATATTATAAATGTACCCTCCACCACATATTTATGATCATTAATCTCATCATTAGTGATCATATATGTTTTTTATCTCTCTTTATCCTCTTTTACTATATATTTCATGGATACTTGGGACATTAGTTTAAATAATTCAACAGTTCTCTATAGTTGATTCTCGGTATAGTAGTTGTATTTACCTTAAATTCAATGTCCATATGAACCCTTTTTCATCAGATATTTAATATCTAAAGTCTTTCAAGAATTCTCTATGATTTTCCATTCCCTAATTTTCAAATGATTGAAATTTCTTCAGTTATCTTCACACTATTTAAATCACTATAAAAATGATTCTATAATATATATATGTTATATTTAATCTTCCTGTAAGTATTATATATCATAAACCACCATTTAACATCACTACTTATAACATAATATACTTATAGCCTAACCATTTCAATTTCATTATATAACAATGTGTGAAATATCTCTTCAAATGACTTAGTGTATTTCTCAATTAGCACTGGATTAGTAGTTCCACTAAATGATGGAAACTTAAATCACATTAAATAGTTAAAAATAATTTTATAATTATATTTTTCATCATTTTCCCCCAAATTTTCAAGGTTTTTAGTCCCAACCACATCCATCTACCATAATACATCCATGATCAATTCATCTCCCACTCTATTTGTATTATGTTGTTTATTAGGTAAAATTATACATTGTCCAAGACTATTTATAACTATCATTGTATTTTGAACCATTTATTATTAATTTAATATTTGTGTCATCTCATTCCATTATTATTTTAAAATAATAATATATAATTCGATATTTAGTTGGACACATATCAAATATTGATAATTTTATATTTTTTATTCTAAAAATCATAAACATAGATTATTATGGAATATCATTGAAGCATGATAACATTATCAAATAATTCATAATGGTTTTAAATAAAAAATTTAATTTACCAAATCATACACTATAAGACAGTGTCAAAAATGTTTTGAAGTATGGTTACACTTTTAATGAACTGACCCAACAGGGCTCGAGACACAACTACCCGAAGCCTGCCTCCGTAGACCAGGGGTGTGGACACTCATAAAATGGAATAAATAATAAAGGATTACTTTAAAAAAATTACCTATATATAATTAACTGACCATGTACATTCTAAATGGATGATGAATAATAATAAAATATATAATATCTCGATAAAAATCCATGCATGAGAGACCTCTAGAAATTAAAATATTTCGATAGTGTAAACTAAAATGAACCAGTGGAGAAATCACGATCAATAAAAAAATTGGGCCTATGGGTACTGTAGAAGTACTGTAGCAGTACGTTAGTAGTGGTGGCACTGTAGATTAGCGGGTAATGTAGTTGCGGCAGAGCACAATAGCGGCGGCGGTACTGTGCGGTTATTGTAAAAGGTGGGTTACTATTCACAGAATGGGTATTGGGCCAAAATTTTGGGCCTATGGGCTATGTAATGGGATACAAGCCCACTATGCCTTCAAGATATGTAATGGGTTTCCCTCTAACCAGTTAAAATAGATTGTTACTTTGCTTTAATATTAAAATGAGGCTTCAGCCCCAACTTTTTGAAAATATAAACAAAATAAAGTTGTCACAACCTGAAAAAAAAATTGAAATGTTAAATGGTGGGGGTATCCAGCTCTAGGTTTCTAGGCTCTGACCACCATATATGGCCAAATGAATTAGAGTATCCCATTACTCTTATATAATTGTAAATAACCGGTTTTTCATCTTCATAATACATAAAACATGTGGAAAAGTCCATTTGAGAGGAAATTATATATATATCCAGTCTACCGCCCTAATAATTGGATAGAGACATGTATGATACACGATTAGAAAGTGTAGTATAATCCAAATAAATATAATATCAACATACAATGACATGGGTATATACATATATATGATCAATAAAATAATACCAACTATGAGAGAAATGGGATCTCTATCTCAGATATCATCCTAAGATAGAGTGATTTCAGTTCAATGATGTCCATAAAAGATGCCCAAAATATCATGTGTCTATCTAAAGAATCATCAAACGAAAAGCCACACCTCTCCACTATTCCACACAGTCAAAGAGAAATATTTATTGGTAGATTTCCCCTGCCCTCGTACAATAGGAGGGTTGCACTATAGTTGATATAGGGCTCATACCCACCATAGAAGAAGGGTTTGACTTTAATGGTCAAGACCCATACTCTTATACCTATTGATGATGCCACTCAGCTAGAATATAGGGGACACCTTCCCATTCTAGTATGAGTTTTCCACTCTAGTGGTCAACGAACCATGTCAAGATACCGTAAGAGGATTAAACTAGGAAAAATTATATAGGACCCATTCCATACCTAGCATGATGGTTCCACTGATGTTATCGACCGATGACCTATTCCCTTCCTAGAAATAGTGTAGCACTATGATATCTCTATAGATCCATCTTGATCACTACATTCATCGAGTGTCTCCTAAATTAATTTCTCACTCCAAAAATCACACAACATTTTTCAAAATCCAAAATGGATTCCACCATCATCTTTTATATGAAAAATAACACTCAGGATAGGCAAATCATGGACTATAATCTAAGTGTAATCCAATGATATTTGATAGGAATAAATTTCCTCAAAAAGGAATATTGGGGTATATAGTGTGTCCTAGGAACTACATAGTTTTTCATCCTGCTCCTCTTCATATCTGTTTCCCAATAGGTACACAAATCACTACCCATGTAAACCTACACAAAATGCCTCGACCAGCTGAGGTGTTGTTCGTGATCTTGTATATGTCTGTGTATATTTAGTTGTGTTTATATACTCATGTACATAGTGTTTCCTCTAGCATGGGTTCATTCTCATCTAGTCAACAACACATCCAGTATACCTAGGGTGGGCCACTCGATGTGTGACTCAATCACCATTTGTATACTCCTTAATGTTTTCTTAAACCCTAGCATCGAAAGCATTGGGGAACGAAATGTCATGTTTTTATCTAGGTACAAACAATTTATTCATATTTTCACAAGAAATTATGAAATATTCTACAAGGCTATGATCTATCCCCTCTACTATGAATATCACCTCTATGCTACACAAAATCGAAGTGATGTTGTCTTTTATTTTCTCTAGTCATCTACTGTCCATAACTCATATCTCTGATGGTACGTCAATTTCCCAAACATACCTTTTACAGATATTGTTCCACACTAAATCCTACTTTGTATCCCCAATCCACGATAAAATCATCCAATGCCTTTAAATACTATAAATAAATTCAATATTCATCAATTTTTTCATCACACATGAATCCTCTGTGAATATGGGGGGTCTTGTTGGGCTCTATCCTACCCGGAAATGTCCAAATGAGACATCATGGGCCAATCAGCAAAGAAAAATAAGAGAATATGTGGAAAAGAATATGAAATATATGTTCAAAAATTGTATCCTAATAATTTATGGCCAAAAAATACACATCTAGATTCCATGGGTGGGAAAAATGGAATAACATGGAATATGTTTATAATCAATTGAAAATTGATGCATTTTTTTATATAAGGGATTGATTTAATAAATATAAAGAGATAGATTTGAAAATCCTCAATCAATTTTATAAATTGGGAAATAAATACAAAATATGATGATTACTACCTCAATTTTGATCGTCCATCGATGAATAATGCTCTCTCCATTGAATGAGACAAGTTGATGTGTTCATTGTGCCTCATTTCTCCTAGATACGATGTTTATTTGTAATCTAGTTCTGATCAACCAATAGGGGTGGTAAAAATATCCTCTCAATGATCCCAGGGTAATGTGGGTAACACAAAAGATCCACTATAGCTTTTCTTCCATATTGGAAATCATATTTTTATGGGATTAATAATTTTTATATATATCCCACCAAATAAGCCCTCCAAATACAGTTTAATCTGAATTCCCATCAACGACCATTTCATGAATCACATTGGATAAAACTCATATTCTGGATTCGTTAGTGGTCTTAGATATTTGATATAATACTACATTTAAGAGTTTTATCATTTTTTCAAGAAATAATGTGTATATAATATAAAATATATTTAATATTTTTACGGAATTCATTTTTTGTACATTGGGACTTAGAATTGCATAATGTCTCAACATCAGGTTCTAAAAAAATATCTATATTTTTTTAAAATACTTATAAAGAAAAAATAGAATCCAAAAATTATTCCTCTCATCCTAATTTTCACAACTAAGATTAATAAATGAAACAAAAATATCATGATACTTGACATTCATCCCACTCTCCCCTCCCAGGATCTCTCCTCCATGCTCTAATGCTCTAAGAACACACAAACTGAAGTGATGGTCCATCCATAGGGGATCCTCTCTTACTGATCCTTGATCGATATAGGGATCTCCAAAAAATTTGACCCTTCCTTGTTGTTCATATCTCCCAATACAATAACTATTGTGGGGAAATAAATTTATATACCTATTTACAACACATAGATGATATCATTCATCCACTCCAACTATAGGGGTTGGGCGGGGTGGTAAGTAACCTATCCAACAATCTATAAGTTCAATAATTGCCGTATGGACCTCGATGATAGTTTACATTCTCGATGGAATAACTATAATCCTCATCATTGGGAGTCTCTCGGTAAAATAATATATCCCTACTCAGAATACAAGGGTTGTTGATGTCGATTTGTATAGGATTTATTCCTTATCTGAGTTATCCCCATCAACTCATGGATTCCCTCAATCGTCTCAGATATCAAATACACCATTTACGACTCAATAAGAGATGCTTCCACAATATTAGTATAGAATATGGGTGATCTTAAGGTTCTCTTATAGAGGTCCTGAAAAGGTTCCATACTAAAATTATAGTGTTTGATTTTATTATAGTAAATCTCCAGAAATCCCTGTGATCCTCCAAGCACCAAAAAAAGTCTAAAATGTAAATCCTAAAAAACTATTATAGCACCTGGAGTGAGTTATCAATATACCCATCTATTTGGGGGTATTTAGATGTATTAATCATCATATGGGTCCGGAATTCCACATGAATTTATCTATATATCTCTGATGTGAACCAAAAATCCTGATAGAGGATAATAGCTATTTGCGGTACTTGAAGGAAATAAATCTCCAATGTGAAAAACTGCCCCAAAATCTCGACCAATCTCTACTACTTGATTGAAATAATGTGTTATGACATAATGAGTTATTCAAAAAACACATAGTTGGTATCATTGATTGTTTTTATCTGTTAAATCCCAATAAAAAATTAAATTTATATGTCATCCCAATTCCACTTCATAATCTCAAGGGGCAGCAACACAACTTCCAGAACAGGGTTATTATCCTTAAAATTCATACATGTGAGGCACTGAGAGACTAACACATCCATGATTCAACTAATTCCATAAAAAATATCATGGTAAAGGTCATTATACATATTCTCCATGATCAAAAGTTTTAAAAAATTAGATTTCTGTAACTATCTTATGACCTCCTCCCTCATCATGACTGGGACAACCATCCATCCTTGTAAATGTATTGTGTGATTCCGTTTTTCATAAAATCCATCTAGTGAATATTTAGTGGATATATTTTCACATAATATAGTACATTGTTTGTATCATAATTGGGGATTTTACAAAAATGAGAAAAAAAAGAGGTTTTCACTCCATCAACTGAAGAAAAGATAAACCCTCCTACATAACCATGTTCAACTCTGGGGAAGATAACTTTCCAACCACCAGCGTCACCAAATGAGCATTTGGATTCTTGTTGAGGGAAAATACTACCATGTTTCCATTCCCAAGAATATATACTTTCTCAATGTCATGGTAGTACAAGATATAAGACTAGACCCCCTATCTCAGGTTTAAGTCTCTCTTCCTAAATACATGCCTATGTTTTTGATTTTTTGAGTTAATAATAAATCACTCCCATAAAATAATTACATTAAATCCTCAGATAACAAAATACCACCTCAAAATTTTGGTTGTGATCCACATATTTCTTCTCTTAAGATATAATTTATATCAATCCATATGTGATAGCTTCATATATCTAAATTAATATGATGCCAAGCCAAACTCATGAGGAATATAAATAAACTATATATTCCACACCATCCTTCAATAGTCTCAAAATAGGATAACTCATAAAACCCAACTTCAAATACTCAATGGCCCTTTGGAACTACATAGACCATGTAAACAGATTCCCTTTCCATGTCAATGTTTTCAATGAGGCTATAATCCAAGATAAATCTTCCATAATTCATTCTGTAGTACAATTATATGAAATGAAAACATTTCACATTTATCTCTTATATAGATATGAAGAAATAATTTTTTTGAACATCACAATCAACATGTAATCCATGACTAGAAATGATATTCTAGAAGAAGTTAACCTCAAGGATCCAGAATAGGAACATTGAAAGCATTCAATAAATATTTTTATCTAAAATTAAATATAGGACCGCATAAATTGCATTGCATGCTCCTATATAAATAATGTGTATATGGGTATATCATAAAAAATGAAAATGAAAATTCATTCAAATTATCGATTGAAGTTTTATTTCATCAAATCCATAAATATAGTGGGGGAACTTGTCACACTAAAATGAATCACTATGAACTCTTAGTGTGCACCGAAACAATAGAATTCATGATTCTAAATTTCATCATTAAAAACTCTCAACCAGTTATTTCTAAACTACAGATTGACTTTTGAGAAACATATATATCCTCTAAATAAAACCATAGAGGTCATCATTCCTCGACATGGGTAATTATTTTCTATTATGGGCTTATTTAGGAAATTATTATCCATAACAATCCACATGAAACCATCAATTGTTTTTCAAGAACAACACCAGAGCCCCAAGGGGGAGACATTGTGTCTGATAAGAAACTTTTCTTGAATGTCTTAAAATTTAAACCATAAGTTTTAGAGCTCATTATGGGAAATATAATATTCCCAATAAGATATTTGAGGAGTCCTAGGAGGAAATTCAATGAAAAATCAATATCCCACCTCAATGTTTTTCTGAGGAAATCCTTTTGGAAGACATACTTAAAATACACAACAACTAAAGGAATCCAGATTAATGAATATCCTAATGTACCAAGGGACAAACTTTCCATATGATTTGTAAATAGATGATGGCTCTGACTCATAATACAAACTACTCTTTCCATGTGAACTCTCTCACCCATAATAAAGAATCTTATCCAATCAGTGTGAAGGAATATGACTCAGTCAAGATAACTATTAATCTGGTATATGAAAATGCATAACCAACATATACCTAAGATGAAAATACATGGTCCTATTTTGATGATGAAGGGGTATCAATAGAACCTATTTAAATATTGATATTATTCATTCTATTTTAATATAAATGTTACATAAGAATAATTTCTCCTAGGAACCTCATGAAAAAGATGTTTGGATAAAGAATCAACTAGGAGATCTAGATCTAGAACCAATAGTACATAGATGAAGGAATTAAGGAAAAATCATTCTAATATTGCTTATATAAGGGTATACTTAAAATAGATCATAAATTTAATCACATCATGTGATGTTGGGTCATAAGCATCCATGGCTTGAAGTTTTCTTGTGGCCACGACCCCAAGCTCTCAGAACCTGATGTGGGATGCCAGGTGTTTGAGGAGGAAGACCTCATATAATCATAATGCACCAATATTTTCTACTCCAAGACCCCCATATTATCTTCTACTATAATTACCTCTATTGGGGACACCCTAACCTCTCCCAAAATATCCATGATCATGGAGAGACCTCTTCTGTGGCAGTATGTTGGAAATCATTCTACCCCCGAGAGCTTATCTGGTCATGAAATACATCCCCATTTTACCTCACCTATTACATGAATTTAATAGACCCTCTATAGTATTCCCTATTACTCTATGAGTTCCCTGACCACATTCCCAATTCTAATAATAAGAATATCTCTTTCGTTGAGATCCTTCTAAATGGAACCTACCAGATACTGCAAACAAATCTGATCTATAACCACGACCCAACTCTTGATACCTGGAATCTCCCTTATATGAATATGTATATCACCATTTATAACTCAAACAACCCAAATAATGTAGTAATACAAAAGGTTACTAGACTAGTATATATGTCTTTATAGAGAACCTACTCTATATTTTGAACTTAGAATTTCCAATCCTCTATCATATCAATGAAGTAACATTTTTAGTTTTTGAACCTTATGACATACTTACCCAATATCATTCCTCACTACCAAGGCTCTAGAGTAATCTGAAGCTGAACTATGAGAAAGCATCTAGGGTGGTAATATTCACAGAGAAAATATTAGAGGTAAGTCAATGAGAGTGTCTACTCATGATGCATATGTGTAACAAGAATTCACCAGTTCCTAGCATCAAAATTTAGAAGGATACCAGAATTGACAACCACCTGATAAGTTGGTTTCTCGCTAAGTCTGAACACATAAATCACAAAATCTATAACATCCTCCACTAACTATGGATCTGGCTCCCTTTGAAACCTTATCATTTTATGGTGTAGGTACACATGGAGTGAACTATTCCTGCATGTATCCACATCCTCCACTTATGTTATGATATACTACTCAAAGAGTGATGGAGCTTCTGAACATACAACTTGAGGAATAATCTCACACGATTTCCCCTGAAGTGAGGCCCTATTACTAATAATATATTCTTAATGATCGAGAATCGATGACTTGGATTTCTACCATTGCGAAGGGATCCTAGAAATTTAATTCAGATGTTCCATGGTCATATGTGTGTATATATATATGGGTATATGACTCAAAAAAATTGAAAAAAAAACATAATGTGATATGATTTATTCACCATTGATCCCTATAACCAAGGTCTTTGTATATAAAGTTATTAAATATGTAGTCATCGTCCATGGGAGTGGATATTCCAACCACCACACCAACACTGGGTTCCCTCTTCTAAGAGCCTCACTCAAGAATATTCATTACTATTTCCCAACATACTAACCAAAACCATGTTAGGGTACTAGTACAAACACTATTTCAAATAAAAATATTCTCTCATAACCATATTTTATAACCTGAACCAACATAGATTGAGGTGAAACACCCCAACCCCACCATCATAGGCTAAGGTAGGAAACATGCATCAAAATTCATAACATGTATGGGTGGCTTTTCCCTAATGTTCATGTACGAAAAATCATAACCATCATTTTAAGGATGTTTAGATGAATAATATTAAAATAATAAACATTTAATGAATAAAATATGACGGAGAGTCCTCTAGGAAGCATAAGATTATGATATTGTAAATTGAATAAAATTGAAAAATACCTACACAACATGAATGATATCCCAACATGACCAAATTGGAAAAGTAAAATGATGAGAGTTCCTGGCTCTAGATCTCTATAAATCAACAAACTGACATAGTAATATGCATTAGTGTGTCCTAATGTTCTTTTGTAATCATCATCGACCTATTTTTAGTTTTTATAATATATGACACCTATATGGAATGATCATGTGGGGGTGAGTATATAAATACCCAATGGGAGGCCCAAAAGTCAAATGAGTATTAGTAAAAGACATGATAATAAATGATAGGTCAGAATTATGAAAGAGAGTAATAATATTCCAAGGATAATGATACTAATATATATATATATATATATTAAAAAGGAAATAATCCCAATCGAGGGAAGAATGAAATATTCATCTCACAAATCAACCCTGTAAAGTGTGTCACATGTTCCAGGAGTTCCATTAGTGATTTCTAGAATCTTTTTGGTCTGTTATAATTATTATATGTTGATAAGCCACACCTAGCCAGTATAACACGTAGTAGAGGTGCCACAACCTGTAGGTAGAGGAACAATACCATACTGAATAGGTGGGTTCCGTTATAGTGGATAGATGAACTATATCCTGAACCCGTATGAGGGTTCCACTATGATAGTTGATAGAGTACTCATACCATTACCAACATTAGGGTTCCCCTCTAGTGGTAGAAGACCCATACTATGATTCCACAAGATAGTGAATCTCAGATAATAGACAGGGAAATGATGCACTATCCAGTTGGAGGCTGACACATTAGTGGTAGAGGACACATTCCCTAATACTATAGGTGGGTTCCACATAGATATTAGATCAAGGAACAATTCCATACACAACTAGAAGGCGGCTCTCTGATCACTCTGATGATCCAACCCAATCAAAGTCATTATCGATCAATACCTAAATTAGATTTTTTCTTACAAAATATAGTGTAGTATATCAAAGTCCACTACTAACTCCACCGTCAGATTCTATAAGTAAATAAACATAGGATAGGATACTCACAAGAAAAAATTCTTGCCCAAATAATGGAGATATGATAGGTATAAATTTCATAAAAAGGGATGTTGGGTTACATGACATGTTTGGATACCCACATGACACGTGGTCCGGAACTGCTGCTTAGATTTGTCCATACCTGTATACGGATCACTAAAAATTTATACATACACATAATGTTATAGAACTACACAACATTCCTCAGCTACTTGGGGTCCTACACATGCTCCTGATCATGTCTGTATAACTTTTCCATGATTGTGTGCATTAGTACACAATGTTCCCTCTTGCACTAGGTCTTTCATGTGTGCTCCGTGACATGGCCTATCAACCTAGGGAGGATCACATGGTTTGTAAAAGAATCTAATGGTGTTTTATCCTTAAATTTTACCAACAACTAAGATATATGTCCATTGAGGAATTATAATGCTAGTGATCATCCTAGTAATCCCCGTGTAATCATATTTTTCATAAAAACATTGATATGTCCCATGAATCTATGATCCACTATTTATTATTATATTATCACCACAATTACATAATTAATCAAAGGGTAATCATCTGTTTATTGTTTAATTTCACTCGTTATCCATAAATCAGATCTCTTATGGTTCGTCCATCGCCCGAAAAAACTCAAATAATTCTTGTTCCATACCAAATCCTGATATCGATACTAGATCAATGAATTGATCCTCATCTACCTGAAAATCCTCAAAATCACATCCCTGATTCCTGGATAAATGCATCACATGTGAATCCAATGCAAATCTAGGGGTCTGATCATACTAGATCCCTCCATGCAATGTCAAACATGGACCACATTGGCTAATCGATGAAGAATGTGAAAAACATTGGTGGAAAAGTAAATGGAATAGTTTTAAAATAATCTTTATACATTATATTTTTCCCAAATTGTTCTGATTTTGCTGTGTGGTTTTTAAAACATGGGACACCATGGATTAAATTTAAAAATAAATTGAAAACTGAGACATACGTGCATTCAATGGGTTGCTTTAATACAAATTAAGAGATTGATTCTATGATGATCAATAAATTTTATCAAATGGCTAAGACATAAATAAATTATCAGTTATACATATATTTAAATCATCCTTCAATGAATAATGTGATCATCATAAGATGAGTCAATTCTTTGTGTTTATTGTACCTCAATTCACCATGATCTAGATCTTCAGTGTCGTGTGTTTCTGATCCTATAATGATAGGTGGTGGAACTATCCTCTTGATGAACCAATGGACATGTGGATAAACATGAGGAACAACAATAATATTTCTTAAATAGATATAATTAGGTTTTTATGATTTAAATTAATTAATTTAATTAATTGATAAATTAATCCACTGAATGCACCCACTAAGGACCATTTTATCTAAATACCTCACGCAATAACATTTTGGATTGTGTGTTGGGTAATCCCCATTTTCTAGATTCCATAGTGGTATCATCTATTGAATTTGAGACACATTTAAGAGTTATCACATATTCATTATGAAGCTCTTCATGTGTAATATAAAATAAATAACATATTTAAATAAAATTAAATTTAGGCACACTGGGCATCCAAATCGCAGGTCGTCTCATTTTTTAGATCCAAAAACATTTCATCATATATTAAAAATAATTACAAGGAAAAATAGGAGTCTCTCTAAATTATCAATGCTCTATAATGAATGTTGAAATATAATCAACCAAATATTTTATGGTATATTACATCAATATGTGCCTTTCCCAAAACCACATCCACATGTAGTATATAGATAGGGATATATTTCTAAGGAATAAAATATATATCTTAATAAAAAATTCCTTATATTTTCACATAATTAAAAATTTACTCAATTTTTGTCATAGGATTATGTTCCCTTATATATGTTTTTGTAAATCTGTTTCCCTATAATTTTACTAAACATCCTATAATAACAATAATAACAAAATCAAGTCTAGTAATGTGGTAACGCCCCGACCCCAGTTACCCAGAGTCGGTGCATTATTACATAACATTGGAATGATCATAAGAAAGATCAAATCTCGAAAGACCGATCGGTTTAGTAGCCTTGGAAACACTAGATATATTCATAAAGTTTTACATTACATCATGAAGTGAGAATCTACTACAACAACATATTGTCTCCATAATCCACACTAGTATCGCCTCATAATATCCCTGCAGTTCATTCATAATTTACTTCTTCACATCCTGGGAAAAATAAAACATAAAAAAAGGGTGAGCTCAAATGCCCAGTAAGGATAACAATATTGCGGAAACTTTTATAAATAAGAATAAACATTTGAGGCAATGTATAACTAAAACAAAAGCCTTTTAAACATGAACTTCAACATAGTATGGAAAAAATAAAATGAAATAATTCCATTTACTTATTCACATGGATATTCTACTAATCGAATAATCACATGCAATATCAATAACCACTTTCATAATGATGGAATGCATAATGCCAGACTATCATAACCACATAGCCAAGGCCTCGTGCCAAGACTACAAATAATATTTTGTCAAGGCCTTGTTCCAAGACACTCGTTTGTCTCATGAGACCTACCGATGCATCAAGGAGCTATAGCGGGCTCTACCCATCATATATTAAGTCCAATGCATTCCCATATGAAAAGTTTTAAACATAACATAAATATTCGTATTAAAACTAGCATACAAAATGTCAATAGTATCACTATAAACCATGAATGGTATCAAAATATCACATCCACAGTCAAACATATCACAAAACCTTCAATACAAAATAGAATTTTTGTGTCATAATAAATCAACTTCAAATAAGCGTAAAATCCATCAAAGGATGTTGACATAGATGAAATCAAAACACTTTTTAGAGAAATATCTCTTTCTATTTTGAAATCATTTAAGAGTCATATATTTATAAAATAAAACATTTTCTTTGAAAATATTCTTATAATCTTTTAAGGGAAACTTCAACGTTTTTATAACGGTGGAAAATAGATACACCCGCCGTATAAGTTAAAAAAACATTCTTACCTTAATTTTGTCGAAAAGGTTAAAAAGAACCTTGTTTGGAAAATGATGGAAAGATTACTTTATAATCCTATTATAAAAATTCAAAAAAGGGTATAAATGAATTTAAACCATATTCTAGTAAATAGTAAAAATGTTTTGAACTTAATTTTTAAGAAACATAGATGTGGATGATAAAGAGATCCCAGTAGATTATTACGTATAAACAACCTCAGATAATGAAGAGATTGCAAAATAAACCCTTACCCTGTACTTTTCCTTGGTTGGGGGTAGGTTAACCTCCTGTATAATGGTGAAATAATTTTTATTAAATTATACAAGAATCATATATATTAATATGATATCATATATGATCTTTTAGCATTTATTTGTTAGTAATATCTTAGTATTATCGTTGTTTCGGGTGTTAACTTACTCGTTTTATTTTATATGTTTTGTTACATAAGCCATGTTTTTCACAGATAGGTTGTATCTTATTCATATCCATAATGATATCAAGTCCTTAAACATTATTTTTAAATCATGAAATGATAATTATACTTGAATGGATGCGATGGATAATGAATCTCATCGCGTTCGTGGAGATGGTAGTCTGTACGTACGCACGAGCGACAATATCATTCTTTTGATATTAAAATAATATATAATTGGATGGTATAGCATATATAAAGAATAATTATCATGTTATATTTATTATTTACATGAGTTACACATCATTATTATACCCATCCAAATAATAATTTATTGAATAACAATTACACCACAACGTGGAGACGGTAAGTCGTACGTACGCACGTATGGTGACATGTAATTCAAAAGATGGATAGAATACTGAATATGGTTGTACCATATTTATAATAACATCACGGTATATATAAGATATCGGAGTTATTATTTTATAATGGTAATAACAAAGAAAGAATAAATGGAAGAATAAAGGAATTTGAAAAAGGGTGGTGAAATCATTACCTCTTCTTCGGATTCTTCCTTTTGATTTGATCAAAAGGGCTCTTTAGTTGGCTTTATGACTAAAGGAAGGCCTCTAGGATGAATTGAGGGAATTTGAGAGAGTTTTTGGGCAGACATTGGCCGAACTAAAAGGCTTTGAAGGTGTGAGTTAATGAGAAGGGAGAGTTCCCTTTTATAATAGGGGTGAGGGGAACCTTTGGAAAAGCTATAAATATTATCTTATAATAAATTCATATTCGGTTTATAATGGATCCAAAGTGGATTATTTAAATTTTAATATGGGTATAGGTCGAAAACCACCCAACCAATAGAATTTATATAGGTTTGGGTCATTATACTAACCTTATCTTTAAGTATTAACTCTTAGTTAATTATATTCACTTTTACAATGTCTCTTTGTATTTTTATATTATATAGTTAATAAACATACTATATACATCCAAGAGACTTCCAAGTGGTCCATTAATGATACACCAATCATGATATAAGTCTCTTTTCCGATCTTTAGATTTTTAGGAATTTAATATCAATTAATAATATAATATTTGTTTTAAACACTCTTTTATGTCAATTTTGAGACTATTCAATAGTTGATTTTTGTAAAAATAATAACAGAATGATTGCATCGAAAAAAGTGAATTAAATCAATAATAATATGTCATATTATCCTATAAAATTAGTTTAATTCATTAAAAGTCTCACATTATATTTATTTTGGTATTTATAATATCAATTACTTTAATTTTTCACTATTATGGTATTTACTGCATCATCATTTTGTCATAAATAAATTAACTTATTTAATGTCTAAAAATTATAAATAAAATACCATTATGTAGGAAAGCATATTATATTTCTAATGAATATTTTTAGTATAAAATCCAACATATATAACCCTATGTAAAAATTGTTTTTCAAAAAGATATATGCTTGTGTCATTTTTGTATTCATTTTAACTTAATTAAAATAAAGTGTCCCTATCACTTACAAGTGGCACCATGGGATTCCAAAATTCACCCAAAGATGCCCATGGTCGAACATGTATCAAATAATAAGGTTAGGACATGTTTTAGGGTAATTTTGTATTATTATAGTTTTATTTTTAACTTTTATTTACCGGATTTACCCTTTAACCATGGTAAATAAAATATTTACCGAAGTAATTATTCAAAGTGTATAAAAATAAAAGTTACCTATTTACACAATTTGAACATCCTGATTCCAAATATGGAATCCATTTTTCCAAATTCAAAACGCAGAAGTGGCAGAAATTAATTTAAAATTAATTCCCTCTGTCAAAACAAAAAAAACGTGTTCTTAAGATATAATAACTATCAAAAGATTGATACTTGTTTATGTTCGGTTTAATTGTGAATTTATGTCCAATGACCAACATTTTATTAAATGGTAAAAATATATTCTAAATATACTTTAAAACCACTAAAATTCATAATTTATCACTATTAATTATTTTGACTAAAAAGGTTGTTTTTAATTAAAATTTAGTAATTTTCACTATTCATCAAAATATTAAAGTTGACCGAAAAGTACCAAAATTTCACCTTAGGCTAAATTCGATACTCCGAATCCAAAAATGAATTCCATTTTGAGAGATAAAATTTCTAAAATTTCAAAAATTAGGTATTACTATTTATAACGGCTAGTTTGATTGGTTGTGGTGTGTGTTAGAACTTGATGTTACGTACAACACACGCTATTGCATTATTCAAAGAAAAACGTACTACAGAAGCTTGGGGTGTTACATTCTCCCTCCTTAAAATAATTTCTTCCGCGAAATTTCTAGAATATTACCGAATGAAAAGACTCAAATGGTTATTCATCATATGTTCCTGGGGTTCCCACGTTGCCTCTTCCATCTTATGGTTTCTCCACAAGACTTTTACCAGACGCGTCATCCGGTTTCTCAGTACTTGTTCTCTCGTAACAAGAATCCTGACGAGCTCTTCGCAATAAGAAAGATCGGGTCCCAGTTCTAATTCTTCATAGGTGACTACATGCGTTGGGTCAGGCATGTATTTCCTCAACAGAGATACGTGGAACACATCGTGAGCTTTGGAGAGACTTGGCGGCATTGCCAATCGGTAAGCTACAACCCCAATTCGTTCTAGAATTTCGAAAGGTCCGATGTACCTGGGACACAATTTACCTTTCTTACCAAAACGTATGACTCCCTTCCATGGAGATACCTTCAGGAAAACATGATCACCGACTTGAAATTCCAAATTCTTCCTTCGATTATCAGCATAGATCTTCTGCCTACTTTGAGCTGCTTTGATGTGATTTTGGATTACCTTCACCTTTTCCATTGTTTCCTCTACCAGTTCTGGACCTACAAGTTTTCTTTCACCAACGTCATCCCAACAGGTTGGTGTGCGACATCTCTTTTCGTATAACGATTCATATTGTGCCATATGAATACTCTAATGGAAGCTATTGTTATAGGAAAATTCTACCAGAGGTAAATATTGATCCCACATACCCTGAAAGTCAATTGAGAAAGATCTCAACATGTCTTCTAAGGTTTGAATAGTCCGTTCTGATTGTCCGTCTGTCTGAGGTTGGTAGGCAGTGATCAAATAATGTTCAGTATCCAGGGATTTCTGAAGACTCCTCCAGAATCTTAAAGTAAAACGGGGATCACGATCAGAAACAATCGATATGGGTACTCCATGAAGTCTCACAACTTCATTAATATATAGTCTTGCTAGACATTCCAGTGGTAGATCTTCTCTTATATCAAGAAAATGTGCTGACTTGGTAAGACGATCAAAAATAACCCATATTGCATCATTCCTTCTAGGAGTCTTTGGTAGCCACATGACAAAGTCCATCGTAATATTGTCTCATTTCCACTCCGGTATGGGAAGAGGTTGCATGACTCCTCTAGGCTGTTTCCTTCCGGCTTTCACTTGTTGAAAAACCATACATCTTGACACAAAATCGTCAATCTCCCTCTTCATGTTGTCCCACCAAAAATGTTCCTTCAAATATCTATACATTTTGGTGCTCTCAGGGTGTATAGATAAATTGGAACTATGAGAATCTTCCAACAATTCCCTTTTTAGATCAGGTATATCGGGAACACAAAGCCTCTTCCCGAATTTCGAAATTCCTTCTTCATACACAAAGTCTCTCAATCTCCCATCATTCACAGCTTTAATCTTCTTTTGAAATTCTTCATCATCGATCTAAGAACTCTTAATCCTTTCTAGTAAAGATGGTTTGGCAAACATTTGAAAAATCATTGATGTTTCACCTTCCCTGGTTATTACCATGTCCATCTTCACTAGATCCATGAAAATTAGATCCCTTTCAATTCTCATATTGTTCAAACTCCATGATCTTTTCTACTCAAAGCATCTTCCACCTTGTTTTCTTTCCCCGGGTGGTAGTGTATCGTAAAATCATAATCCTTGAGTAATTCAAGCCATCTCCTTTGCCTCATGTTGAGTTCTTTTTGTGAAAAAATATACTTCAAACTCTTGTGATCAGTATAAATCTCACATTTTTCACCATAGAGGTAGTGCCTCCATATCTTTAAAGAAAATATCACAGCTTCTAACTCAAGATCATGAGTAGGATAGTTTTTCTCATGAATTTTCAACTGTCGTGATGCATAGGCAATAACCCTATCATTCTGCATAAGGAAATAACCAAGTCCTTTCTTCGATGCATCACTATAAATAACGAACCCATCATTCCCCAATGGTAGATTCAATATAGGAGAATTGACTAATCTTCTCTTTAGTTCATTGAAACATTCTTCACACTCTTTTTTCCACACAAATTTAACCCCTTTACGTGTGAGCTTCATTAATTGGTTTGCCAATCGTGAAAAATTCTGGACGAAACGTCGATAATAACCTGCCAAACCAATAAAATCGTGTACCTCAGTTATACTCGTAGGTGCTGAACATTCTTGGATTGCCTCAGTCATAGAAGGTTCAACAGAGATTCCATCTTTAGAGACAATATGGCTAAGAAAAGAAATATCCTGAAGCCAGAATTCACACTTGGTAAACATCCCATATAATTCATGTATTCTCAGTGTCTTCATGATAATGTGAAAGTGACTTTCATGATCCTCATAGCTTTTTGAGTATACCAATATATCATCAATAAATACCATAACAAATTCAACGATATATTCCTTGAAAACTCTATTCATCAGATCCATGAATACAGAGGGTGCATTAGTCAATCCAAAGGGCATTATAGTAAACTCATAATGCTCATACCTAGTTCAAAATGCTGTCTTCGGAATGTCTTCCTTCTTTACACACAACTGATGGTATCCAGATCGAAGGTCAATCTTTGAAAAGTATTGAGCTCCATGTAGTTGTTCAAATAAATCATCAATGCGAGGTAGAGGATACTTGTTCTTTATTATTATAGCATTGATCTCCCTATAGTCAATACATAACCTCATAGATCCATCTTTATTTTTAACAAAAAGAACAGGGGATCCCCATGGAGAAACACTGGGGAGAATAAATACCTGTTTACTCAATTCATCTAGTTGTTTATTTAGTTCAACTAATTCTACAGTGTCCATTCTATAAGGGGTCTTCGATATAGGCCTTGATCCATGAATTAAATTAATGGAAAACTTAAATTTTTATTTTGGAGGATGTCCAGGTAAATCTTCCGGAAATACATCTACATGTTCTTTCAGAATAGGTACATCCTCTATTTGAACATTACTTTCCTCAACCACAGTCATTTCATTCTCTTCATCCCCAATAATTGAATTTAGTTGAGCTACTGGGGGTGGATCTAGATAAGAATTATGTGGTGATGATTCTGCTCTAAAGATAAGGTGTTCCTTATTATTATCATCAAAAATCGTAACCTCCTTCTTCTTACAATAAATCATCGCATCATAATCATAAATACAATCCATACTGAGGATTATATCAAACTCAATCATAGGTATGACGATGAGATTAGCAGATAAAGAAAATGTATGTGCTCTAATGGGGACTGCTTCACATAACTTTGCTGGAATGATACTTCCCTTAGGAGTTTTAACTGACAACTCCCTTGTTAAATAAAATTGGAAATATCTAATTTTCTTTGCAAATTGGGAAGATATGAAACTATGAGATGATCCAGAATCAAATAATACATTTGGTAAACTTGAGGAAACCATTAAATTACATGCCACCCCATCTTTTGGAGCTTTTACCTCAGCAATAGTGATAGTAAAAGCTTGGCCTTGATCCCTTGGACTTTTCTGAGGTAAGTTCCCCTGATGATTAGGAAATTCATTTTCATAATGTCCCATCTCCCTGCAATTGTAGCACTGAACATTGGTATCTTCCTTCTTCCCTTTGCAATCCCGAGCTTGGTTGCCTTTTTCACCACACTTGTAACAGACACCCATTCCCTTCATGTAAGTACTAGGGTGTTTCTTCCCACATTTACCACGGGATGGATATTCAACATTTCCCTTCTTCCCCTTATTTCCATTCCCAGATTGATTAGCAGATCTCTTCTTCTCTTGCTTTTCTTTAAAGTCATAAGACTTTGAGAATTCTTTCTCTGTCTTGATAGCACATGAGACAATGTCTTTGTACGACGAGAAGGATTGTGAGACTAATGCTCGACGGATAAATGGTTTTAACCCATCAAAGAAACTATCAATATTACTTCTTGGGATATGTATATAATCTCCAGCATACCTTTCTACCCTTTAAAAGTTATCCTCATACTTTGCGACATTCTCATGCTCCTTTTGTATCAGACTCAGAAATTGTCTTTCCATATCTGCTCGATGGTCACAAGGAAAGTATTTTTTCTAAAAATATATCTTTTAACTCCCTCCATTCCATATTTGATACTTCATCATCTTCCTTCGTGTTTTTAATCAATGACCACCATTGATCAGCATCTCTAGTGAGGCGGTAAACTGCCATGATAACTTTTTCCCTTTCAGTACTCCCCAAAGCCTGAAATATTTTCTCCAGGAAATTTATCCATTGCTCATCTACAAAGGGATTTGTACTCCCATTAAACGTTGGTGGTTTTTGCCTCATTAATCGATCTAACATTGATCCTCCACGCTACGGATCAGGGTGCTCTATATGGGTAACGTTATTATTCATAACCTGAGTGAGTTTTCCCAGTATAGTGATTAGCTGATCGACACTAGTTGCATCACCAGCTCCACTATAATTATCTTGGGCAGGAGGGAAATCCCTACATGGAGTTCGTGCATTGATACGGTTTCCATTTCTTCCACTAGGCTCCATTTCTAAATAATGGCATAAACTAGATCATTTAATGAATTAAAATACATAATCACATACTAATAAAACACTTATCATAAATTGAACTATTTATGGATATAATCCATAATCATAAAAAATGTTTTCTTTGAGGAAGTATATACTCATAAACCCTTCATAATGATTTATAATGAAAATGAGAGTTATCCTAAGCATATCCCCCGGGAGTGTCGTAACCAAGAGTGCAGCAAGGCCCGTTGTCGTGCACCAGTTCCCGTTCGAGTCTAGCTCAAAGCGGTGTTTTCGGGTTTTACCCCTAGGTACATCTGTGCCAGAGTGGCCTCTACATACTCATATCCAGACTGAGATGTATTACTCAGAAAACTCACAAAATCTCTACAATACCAAAATTCTAGGATGTACTTCTATACTAATCCTCAAATTTCTTCTTAGGTCTATGTGCTCAAATCAGAGTTTATCTAAATCTAGCTTCCAAGGTTTGTACTAAACTTCCCCTGATACCAACTGTAACTCCCCGACCCTAGTTACCCAGAGTCGTTGCATTATTACATAACATTGTCATGATCATAAGAAAGATCAAATCTCGAAAGACCGATTGGTTTAGTATTATTGGAAACACTAGATATATTCATAATGTTTTACATTACATCATGAAGGGAAAAAATACTACAACAACATATTGTCTCCATAATCCACACTATTATCCCCTCATAATATCCCTGCAAGTCATTCATAATTTACTTCTTCACATCCTGGGAAAAATAAAACATAGAAAAGGGTTGATCTCAAATGCCTAGTAAGAATAACAATATAGAGGAAACATTCATAAATAAGAATAAACATTTAAGGGAATGTATAACTAAAACAAAAGCCTTTTAAACTTGAACTTCAACATAGTATGGCAAAAATAAAATGAAATAATTCCATTTACTTATTCATATGGATATTCTACTAATCGAATAATCACATGCAATATCAATAACCAATTTCATAATGACGGAATGCATAATGTCAGACTATCAAAACCACATATCCAAGGCCTCGTGCCAAGAATACAAATAAGATTTTGTCAAGGCCTTGTGCCAAGACACTAGTTTGTCTCATGAGAACTACCGATGCATCGAGGAGCTATAGCGGGCTCCACCCATCACATATTATGTCCAATGCATTCCCATATGAAAAGGTTTAAACATAACAAAAACATTCGAATTAAAACTAGCATACGAAATGTCAATACATTCACCATAAACCATGAATGGTATAAAAATAGCACATCCATAGTCAAACATATCAAAAAACCTTCAATACAACATATATGTTTTTTATCATAATAAATAAACTTCAAATAAGCGTAAAATCCATCAAAGGATGTTGACATAGATGAAATCAAAACTCTTTTTAGAGAAATATCTCTTTCTATTTTGAAATAATTTAAGAGTCATATATTTATAAAATATAAAATTTTCTTTGAAAATATTCTTATAAGATTGTAAGGTAAGCTTCGACATTTTTATAACGGTGGAAAATAGCTGCACCCGCCGTATAAGTTAAAAAAACATTCTTACCTTAATTTTTTCGAAAAGGTTAAAAAGCACCTTGTTTGGAAAACGACAGAATGATTCCTTTATAAACATCTTATAAAAAGTAAAACAAGGGTATAAATGACTTTAACCCATATTCTAGTAAATAGTAAAAAAAAATTGAAATTCATTTTTAAGAAACATGGTTGTGGATGATAAAGAGATCCCAGTAGATTAATACGTATAAACAACCTCAGATAATGAAGAGATTGCGAAATAAACCCTTACCTTGTACTTTTCCTTGGTTGGTAGTAGGTTAAACTCCTGTATGATGGTGAAATAATTGTTATTAAAATATACAATAATCATATATATTAATATGATATCATATATGATCTTTTAACATTGATTTGTTAATAATATCTTAGTATTATCATTGTTTTGGGTGTTAACTTACTCATTTTCTTTTATATGTTTTGTTACGTAAGACAGGTTTTTCATGGATAGGATGTATCTTATTCATATACAAAATGATACCAAGTCTTTAAAAATTATTTTTAAATCATCAAATGATAATTATACTTGAATGTATACGATGGAGAATGAATCTCATCGCGTTCGTGGAGACGGTAGTCCGTACGTACGCACGAGCGACAATATCATTATTTTGATATTAAAATAATATATAATTGGATGGTATAACATATATAAAAAATCATTATCATGTTTTATTTATTATTTACATGAGTTACACATCATTCTTATACCCATCCAAATAATAATTTATTTAATAACAATTACACCACGACGTGGAGACGGTAAGCCGTACGTACGCACGTATGGTGACATGTTATTCAAAGGATGGATAGAATACTGAATATGGTTGTACCATATTTATAATAACATCACAGTATATATAAGATACTGGAGTTATTATTTTATAATGGTAATAACAAAGAAAGAATAAGTGGAAGAAGAAAGGAACTTGAAAAAGGGTGGTGAAATCATTACCTCTTCTTCGGGTTCTTCCTTTTGATTTGATCAAAAGGGATCTTTGGTTGGCTTTCTGACTAAAGGAAGGCCTCAAGGATGAATTTATGGAATTTCAGAGAGTATTTTTGCAGAGGTTGGCCGAACCAAAAGGCTTTGACGTTGTGAGTTAATGAGAAGGGAGAGTGCGCTTTTATAAGAGGGGTGAGGGGCACCTTTGGAAAAGCTAGAAATATTATTTTATAATAAATTCATATTCGGTTTTTAATGGCTCCAAAGTGGATTATTTAAATTTTAATATGGGTATAGGTCGATAAACAACCAACCAATAGAATTTATACAGGTTTGGGTCATTATACTAACCTTATCTTTAAGTATTAACTCTTAGTTAATTAGTTTCACTTTTACAATGTCTCTTTGTATTTTTATATTATATAGTTAATAAACATACTATATACATCCAAGAGTCCCCCAAGTGGTCCATTAATGATACACCTATCATAATATAAGTCTCTTGGATGAACCTTATATTTTTAGAAATTTAATATCAATTAATAATATAATATTTGTTTTAAAAACCCTTTTATGTCAATTTTGAGACTATTCAATAGTTGATTTTTGTAAAACTCATAACAGAATGATTGCTTCTAAATAAGTCAATTAAAACAATCATAATATGTCATATTGTCCTATAAAATTAGTTTAATTAATTAAAAGTCTCAAATTATATTTATTTTGGTATTTATAATATCAATTATTTTAATTTTTCACTATTATGGTAATTACTGCATCATAATTGTGTCATAAATAAATTAAATTATATAATGTCTAAAAATTGTAAATAAAATATCATAATGTAGGAAATATTTTTATATTTATAATTAATATTTATAGTATAAAATCAAACATATATAACCCTATGTAAAAATTTTGTTTCTAAAATATATATGCTTGTGTCATTTTTGTATTCATTTTAACTTAATTAAAATAAAGTGTCCTTATCTCTTACAAGTGGCACCATGGGGTCCCAAAATTGACCCAAATATCCCCATGGTCGAACATGTATCAACCAATAATGTTAGGACACGTTTTAGGGTAATTTGTTATTATTATAATATTATTTCTTTAACCCTTATTTACCGGATTAACCCTTTAACCATGGTAAATAAAATATTTATCGAAGTAATTATTCAAAATGTCTAAAAATAAAAGTTACCTATTTACACAATTTGAACATCCTGATTCCAAATATGGAATCCATTTTTCCAAATTCAAAACACAGAAGTGGCAGAAATTAATTTAAAATTAATTCCCGCTGTCAAAACAAAAAGCGTGTTTTTAAGATATAATAACTATCAAAAGATTGATACTTCTTTATGTTCGGTTTAATTGTGAAATTATGTCCAATGGCCAACATTGTATTAAATGGTAAAAATATTTTTTAAATATACTTTAAACCCACTATAATTCTTAATTTATCACTATTAATTATTTTGATTAAAAAAGTTGTTTTTAATTAAAATTTATTAATTTTAACTATTCGTCAAAATATTAATGTTATCCGAAAAGTACCAAAATTTTACCTTAGGCTAAATTCGATACTCCGAATCCAAAAATGAAGTCCATTTTGAGAGATAAATTTTCTAAAATTTCAAAAAGTAGGTATTACTAATTATAACGGCTAGTTTGATTGGTTGTGGTGTGTGTTAGAACTCGATGTTGCGTACAACACACGCTATTGCATTATTCAAAGAGAAACATAGCGTAGAAGCTTGGGGTGTTACAAATGCATACCATGTTTTTACTTAATCACATTAGAATAAGACATAATATATAGAATCCTATATAACATAACATTTTTTTAGTCTTAGAGAATAAAATACATACATGATTCCCATTTTATGTTGGAAATTTAATATTAACCATAAAATAATTAAATGATTGACATATTCGAAACACATTCAATGAATTATTATTTATATCATACAAAATAGAAACAAAATAAGTGGGAGATAAAATTATTTGTCTGAGTTCATTATATTGTAATCTATTTAGAGTAAATAATGAATAATAAATATGTGAAGATAAATAATTTAAAAAAATTCCATACATTCAATTACATTATCAGAAAACTAATACATACATAATATCAAATTAAATAATTTATTTTTTAATAACAAAGGAATTATTAATAAATATATTGAATTATATTGTATGTAATGATCAATTTTATCATGAGATTTCTACATTCATAACCTTTACTAAAGTAGTTTAAACAATATATAGGTATATTCAAGAAAAATGGTATTATTTGGATAAATAACATCTCTTATAAGACCTGTCAAAACATCGATGGGAAATATATAACTGATCCCTAGTCTTTACTGCATGTCGAGTCCATTCAACATATTTTAAAAATAAATTAAATTCAATAAAAAATAATGACCAAAAAATTCATTATAGAATTACGAATACGAAAACTCAATATTTCCCCAGCCAATCAGGTAACATTAAAAGTTAGATACCAATTGAAGAATGGGTATATGGTTTAGGAAATAATAATATCAACGATACATGGAATATGGTAATTTATGAAAAATTCAATTTCCAATGATCACATGAATGTTAATACATATAGAAAATGTTTCATACTAAAAAAATAATAAATGATAAGTGATATCCTTGGATACATACAAAATATAGGTTGTATCTTAAAATCATTCTCATTGATAATATAATTAAAAAGGAAGAGTAACATCAAAATAATATTTATCAAATGTTTTTCCTTTAAAACCCACTAACAATTTAAATAATAATCTAAGAGTATAAAATGATTACGGAAGTAGGAATGTCTATTAATTCCATATACATTAAAAATATTCTATTTTAGTTTTTCTAATGAAATTTCAAAGAAAACCATTATGAAAGCACTATAAATATTATATTAAAACCACATGAAAAGTAAAAGATATCATAAATTTTACAATAATTATATAAAATGAAATTATTTTTTTAAATGGGAATTGATAAAAAATAAAAATACTCCAAAATAGAAATATGGGTGACATTTTGTTTATATTATACATTTTTTGAATTATGAATCAAGGAGAGAAAAATTTGGAAGAAAATGTGGATATTCTTAGGAAATCCATAGTATAAAATACATATGGAGTTAATGATATAAGTATTATAGTTTTTATACTATTAAAATAATGAAAATCCTAAAAGATGAGATTATAAAATACAATCTTACCACCTTGACATCATTCAAATTGTTAACCCTTAATTGAGTAAATGTGAAATGAGATATCATTCATCATGAATAAATAGTTTTTAATTCTAAAAATTTTAATGGTGTAGAATGTACACCATATAAAAATAAATTGGTGAATAATACCTAATATATAACATTCTAGTGGAAATTGGGACAAAATCCATAATATTGATTGTATAAATTAAGTGAGAATTTATAATGAAAGTGACTATGTCTAAAAAATGTAATTAAATCAGAAAATCAAAATACATAATTATACCAAAATTTTTATTATCACATAAAATACTGGCATAATATTTTAAAAAATAGAATTATAACAAACACAATGGAAATTGAGTTAAGAAACCACTTACGTAACTTTTCTCCTTAGGCAGACATAATTTATCCCCTATTATATGGTTTTACACCCATAATAATTTATAACCAAACAATATATTAATTTATAAAAATAATATATCATCATTTTAGTATATTATATAACTAGTTTATTAATAATATACTATTATGATCGTTAATTTTTATGTAAACTACTTTATTTTATAAAACATTTTTTCATCGAAGATCTGATACATGTATGTTGAATATGGTCACATTACATCTAGTTTTCTATACATGTTATAAATATAATTTAATTTCATTAAATATATCCTCAATATTATCCCATTATATTGGATATTTAAAACAGATTGCATCGCATTGTGGATGTGGTATTTCACACATAGGAATGAGTGAAATTTTTATTATCCAATGGATTATATTGTAAGAAGGCTGGTTTAATATTTTTACTAAACAAGAAAAATAATTTTATAAATATAATATATATGTTTTCATTATTTCATTATTTATAAACATCCATATAAAAATTGGATGAAAAAATTTATCCTGCTGCCTGGAGATGGTATGATGTATATATGCACAAGCGATGTTATCGCAATCCATAAGATGGAAAAGCGGATGAAATTTTTTTCCTATAATAAAAATAATTAAATAACAATATATTTATGATAGTTCAATATTTATTTAATAATATCCAACATAGTTAGAGTAAATATAAGAATAAATATATATCAAACAGTCAGAAAAGAAGTTTACATCTAATTTGGTGGAATTATTTTAGATTTCCTCTCAAGGGATCAAGAGATGGTCAATTAGAAGGACCAAAACATATAGAACATGGATAGAAATTTTTAAATTAAACTTTTTTTGTTTTGTTTTATTTGTGATAATCAATTTGTTGTATAGATAATAGATAATGAGTTGTATTTTATAAGTTTGGGGTTAAAAACTTTGTGGATTACATAATGTATTAAAAAAATATAAATTAATTTTCATGACAAAATGGATATGAACTAATAAAATATTATTATAGAATGTTATTTTTTTAAAATAATAGAATAAAAAAATTGGAAATGTGTTGGTAATGTTTTCACCCTCATCACATCATTTTACCGAACATTAACCCATTTACCAGTTATAACAATATCGAATATTAGTAAACTATATGGGTAATGAATATCACCATAAATTTAAAATTTTGTATAAATAGGAAAATGATTACATTTTTACCACATATTTTCCCCCATTTCCTAGTTCAATAATTTTTATATTCTTTAATAATTAAATAAAATATTATTTTTTAGAAATTATTAATGTCATTTTTTCCACTATTCAATTTAGTTTAAATTAAAAAAATATGGAAATGATAAAATAAGTATATAATCTTTTAAAACATAAATAATATGACATATTTATATATTAATTACACCTAAAAGAATTAATAATCAACAATTTTATAAATTTTAAAATTTTTTAAATTATATATTATATTTTTCTCTTAGTTGAAGAAATATGGTATCGGTATTGTATAAAAATGTTTGATAATTTTTAAATCCTTAATAATTAATTATAAATTATAATGAAAAAATAAATTAATTATGTTAAATTAAATAATTTATATTAATTATTAACATTTTATTATCCTTATGTGAAAACATATGTTATATAAAAAGAAATAGAGTGACATTTTGGGATTTCAATTACTTAAAATAATACCAGTGTCATTACCAAGTCCAAATGGATCCAAATTTACATATATTTATATTTTGGATCTCTATTACCAAATTCATCCAATAAAATTATATATAAGAAGTTGTAGGGTTGATTCTTAATGGATTTTTCACATTATTTTTAACTAAAATTACCCGATTTTCCCTACACTAACGTTATTAATTTTACTATGATTAATGATCATAATAATTAAAAATAAATGGGTAAATAATTAACAAATATAAAAATAACTATTCTTAATTTCGAATAAAATTTTTAATATTCAATTTATATAAGTTTATGATATTATTTTTAGATAAAAACACAGTACACAATAAGAAACAATTTTTTTGGAAAATGCCTTCTCATGTATAAAATTTTATGTATACCAAATTCTTCATTAAATTTGACTCCAAGAAACATATTTTTACAATTATTAATAACATATAACTATAGTTACAATGAATTTTTATTTTAAAAAATGGTTTATTGTATATTCTTTAAAAAAAATTAATTATAAAAAAAATTTCATTGTTCACTTCAAAATTAATTTTCCAAATTAAAATGCAAAAAATTAACAATAACTAAATTTTAACATTATTGTTAAATAAATTAAATAATTATAACAGTTAAATTTATGAAATTTTATAATTTAGTTTCTAATAAAAATATTTAAATAAATGTTGTCTCTGGTTTAATTGTTTCTCTAAAAACAAAATATTATTATAATTGAATATTTGGCCTAGATTTCACTTAAAAAAATTTCATCCAACAACTTACCATTATTCCACCTCAATAACATGTATTTTTACTTTTTCATTATAATCTCTTCACTTTCCCCTTTTTTCAACTTATATATTATGATTTAAAAAAATTTAAATTACTAGGCCAGTCATGTAATTACCCAATACGTGTTCTCTAGTGTCAAGAATCTAGAGAATATCTTATCATTAAGACAAATTATGTTCTAATTCTTGTTCATTATATTCATGCACATGTATTGGAATTGAAATGTACTTTCTCAATAGTGATATATGAAAATAATATGTACATTAGAGAGGATAGATGGAATTTGCAAATGGAAATCCCCAACTCCAATTATTTTTATAATTTAAAAAGGATGGACGTACATAGGGCTCCATTTTCTTTTCTTACTCAACCTTATAATGAAATTCTATAGAGAAATATTTAGTAATACAAGATATTCCACATGAAATTAATTTTTTTTATTCAGTTATATGTATTTATGTTATTACTACTTGGATATTATTTAAAATGGGTTTGAATAGTCATAACCTTCTACATTTTCTCCTCAATTAGTTATAGGCCCAAAAGCATTAATTTACAAACTAAATCTAAACTGAGTGGAGTATGAAATATGTTTATTTATAATACTTTATAAAAGACCATTGGAATTCATTAATAGGAATTATTTTTATAGAAAAACTAAAATAGGTAAATATTGTTGTCAGATACATTGGATGAAATTTGGTCATCAGAAAAAATTTATTGGAATTAAAAAATAGTTATTTTTGACTCTCAATCAATTTTTTATTGATAGGGAGTTCTCAAATGAAGTATAGTATCTAGATTATTCTTAAGTAATTTCCTGAAGTTCCATATAAAATAGGTATCATCATTAGACAAAATTTAATGAGATTCATGATGATGTATTATAACATTATTAATACACATTTATATAGGTTTATCAAGAGATAAATATATATTATAAAAAAAATTAATAATTAGTTAATGTTGTCCTAAATAAAAAAATATTGTATAATTTTTTATTATAATGCCACTTAATCTAGAAAAAATGTCAATAGTAATTTCATTCCATTTCAACATGAGGAAAGGTTGATATTTCATAACTCCTATTGGGTATTTTCTCTCAGCCATAATCTACCAACAAAGCAATAATTTTTACACAAATTAAAAAACATCACTACTAATATAATCCCAGGAAATGTTCCTTCACATCTCTATACATAATGGTTCTATTATTGTGTACAGATATATTTGAAAAATGAGAATAGTAAAATAATTTATTTTTTAAAATTAGGTATTGATGGAAGAAATAATATTTCTATATTTCATATTTCTATCTTCATATATCATGTCTAACAATTTTATATTATTCACATATTTAATTTTCTACTGAAAATTATCATAATCCTGATAATAATATTTTATCTTTTATAATAAATATGGTTTGTAAATAATTTTAGAACAGTAGAGATATTTACCTTTATAAATTATGAAATATTTATGTATTTTCTAAACATATGATAAAAATTAAATTTTCAATCCACATTTTGTTTTGGACTCTATATTTATTAATATAAAATTCATATTCTCTTTATATTCCTTACTTGTTTGGTTTTTTATTAATCAATTAATTTTCTTTGAGTATTTGGAGCCATCCACTTTTTATATTTTTAATATCAATCCACAAAAAGGTTTGTTTTAGGATCTTAAGATACCTTTATATCTAAAAATTTTTACATTAGATATAATGTATCAATATAATTATAAGAAAATATTACTACTACCAACTCAAGATCATGTGATCAATAGCTCTATTCATTAGTCCATAAATTATTTGATCCATACACAACACAATTATCATTACCTATATATATTAATCATGTCCCTTTAATTACTTATCGCTATATATGAAAAATAAATCGCTTCTTTATAGAAGAGTGAAAATAAAAACGTTTTCCAATCACATAAGTTGTTGTGTTTAACATTCCTCCCATTAGATTTTGAGTATGAATAAAACAAAATTATGTGTTAGACTGGTTAATAGTTTATAAAGTACATATTTTTAAACAAATAATCTATTAAAACATTCAAAAAAAATTCTATATAAATCACATATTTTTTCTGATGTATGTCATTGTTTTACTACCATTGTCTTTTTAGGATTAACTAATAATTTATACATTTAGATATTATAAGAATGAAATAAAACATTCTATGGATGGATCTCAAACATTAAAAAATATTCATATAACTCTTTATTTATTAGATTCTAAAAAACTATACATAATTGATCTTTATTGTCCTTATTGATATTATATTACATTAAAATATCTTCTATAAATATAACAATTAAAATATGATGAAATTACTTGATTACTATACTCATTATATATTAAAAAATATAGGCTTTGGTTAATATAAAATGGAATACCATAATATTTTTCTATAATATTTTTAGACATTCCCCAATTCAAAGTACACTTTATTAAAAGAAAAAATGTTACACCATTCTGAATAATGGAATTTTAAATTTATCTACTCTTAAAAGTGGAAACAAATCCTCAAAGAGTTAATTGAAATATATCAGGACAAAACAACTAACTGATTTATTTACATGAAAATAAGCTTTATATTTAGCTTCAAAAAATGAAATCATGATTAAATAGATAATTGGGGAGTTCTTTTTAATGTAAAAGATCCATCGAGAGGTAATATTTTACTAGAGTACAAAATTACTTGTTTTTAGAGATTTATAAACAGAGGTAGAGTCACACAATAACATAAATTTATCTAGTTCAGTTTACATTCCAAGTCAACCAGATTTATTAATACAATAATTATATCTTTAAATGAAGCGTAAATTTTATAGAGACTATAAAGGTAACCCATGACATAATCATTATAATCTGTAAATATTGTTCCAAATCTAACAATCATGGATGATTGTTAGATTACACAAAAGAGGACTATTTATTCCTAAAATTGAATTGTTATTACCCAATGAAATCAATAGTACCATTAGATTGTAAAAATTTACCTAAAATGTTATGAAATTTTAAAATATAAATTTAATTAATAGAATTATTTAAGTGATCAAATTAATAAGAATTAGTATTCTATATTAGCACAATATTTTTCAAAATGGATAATTGAACGATTACATATTTTAGATCATCATTTTCTTGTTTATATTATTTCAATTTACATGAATTAGTTTAGTTCCATCCACATAAAATAGATTAATCACCTTCCAAGAGAGGAGGATCCTTCAACACTCATTGAATTGGTTTTGGATAGTATCATCAATAACTGGATGAATATCGAAGATGTAAAATAATAGCTTCTAAAGTTCCAAGTCTACAACATTGCTTAAGAAGAGTAGTTTCAAATCATCCCAATATTGATGGAATAAGCCACGTCTCAATTAGAATGATATACCTATTCCTTGAAGAGCGGGATAAATCATGATATTTTTAATGGTGTAATGTCCATCCACTTTATGAAATGTAACCTTTGAAATATAAACCATTATTAAATGTAATTGATGATTTAAATCAGGGTAGTTAACCAATGATGAATATTGTGCTCTGTGAATTTGGTCTAATATTTCATCAATGTGGGGAAGATGATATATTTTCATTATTATAATTACATGATATTAATATAATTAATGAATATCCTCATACATTTGTTTTTTTTAAATGGAATAGTGTATATAAAAGGTTATACACTACTGATTACAAATCCCTTTCCAGATAACTCCTGATGTTTTTTATTCAATTCCACTAATTATTAATTTTCTATTCTTTATGGATCCGTTTTATGGTTCTTTTATGAAAGTATAAATTAATTTAATTCACAACTTTGTGTGATAGCGGATATCATGGTAATTATTCTTGAATTTCCTCAATATATTATTATATAATTGGTATATCCATAATTCCAATGATACACTTACCATAGAAAGACTTTGTCATTACATTAATCCCAAAAAATATCACTGAATGTAAAAATTATAGGTGGATCTATACAAGACTCATATAATAATTCCCCCCCTCTAAATATAAGGAATATTATGTCTTCATCGTCAATTTTAATTTCCTTCTATTTGAAATAAATTTGTGAATAATATCTTGAATACAATTTAGGACCATGGTTTATACCTATGTAAACTATATTTATAATGTTAATGTATTTCAATAGGGGATGTAGATGTTTCCTAATGGGGTATATCTAAGAAACAAATCTTGTAGATAGATTTCCACTATGAGTTTTTACTGAAATATACTTTCAAAAGATAATATGAAAATATATATTTTTTATAAAAAATAATCGTAAATGTAATATAAAAAAATGGTCCAAAAAATAAAGAAGTAGATAAATTTTAATATATTAATAATATATCTACCCCAACACAATTAGGAACTTCAACCTTGGTTTAAGTGATCACATATGTTTGACCATATCCCCTTGTCCTCCTTTGCATTATGTTCCCATGAATGTTGAGACATTGGTTTGAATAAAGACAATTTTCACGAAATTTTAATCAATTTATCGTATTGGTCACATTGTCTAACTGAAATTAATTATCTAGATGAACCTAATATCTAAACAATATACTCAATCTCATGATATTCATTCATTTTCTAGGATGATTATTTCCCAAATTTTCATGTGATGTAAATTGTTTCATTCTCTTATTATAATTTAAAACATAACCTTTTTCATGAAGTTTAAAAACATATTACTTTTAAGATTTTCCTTGAATATAATATATATATATATAATTACTTCTATATATTTATGTCTGATAATACTATTTTTTCATATGACGAAGATGATGGATAAACAAATTTATTTTGGAGACATGGTTTAATGTATTCAATGAAATAGTCAATCTGGAATTCTATAAAGCATTTTTGTTTATATGATACTAGGATATTATTTTTATCGTATCCTTATACTCTAAAACACTCCCTTATTCCTTTTTCAAAAATTATAGAACTATTCTCTTCATTAATGATTTTCTCAAGTGGAAAATATTTTTTGATGAATGTTACATTAAAAATTATTAATTATATATATTCTATTTCTTATTTTTCATTAGTATTTCGTATATACAACCACCATTTAACAATATCAACTATAAGAAAGTACACAAACATCCTAAAAATTTACCCTTCATTTTATCCCCAGAATATAATATATTTTCAGGGTACATGATCCATTTTCTCAACACGCATGGGATTTATTATTTAACTAATCAATGAAAGGTTCTATCACATCAAATTCTCCAACATATATTTATCATGATTTGGAACATAATTTTTCTCATAATGATCATGGTTATTAGTTAAAACTATTTCCATCTTCCTTAACAATTCCATGATTTTTTAGCCTGAACATCAGTTTCAATAGCTTGGTAAATAGTTAAATTTCTAGAATATCTTAAAGTTTTGATACCATTGATTCTGAGAGGTTCTATTTATAAACAATTGAATATACTAGATTAATAAAAAACCATATGAATTTTAGAAAATAAAATAATATTCTAAATCTAGTGTAATGATAATATAAAATGAATATAAAAAATCTCAGATTCATAAAATTGTATTCGATTTGAATATCTCCAACATAGGAAATTATTTTTAAATTGATCACAATGGTTTGCAAATAATTTTTTTTAATAATATCATTTACCATATGTGTTTAATATATTTTAAAAATTATGAGGACACTAAAAAATTAACTAGAATGATGGTCAAAAATAATTGACCATATATTTTTTTTAATACCCTAATAGTTATCTATAACAAAAAAATTTACACTTATAGACTCTAGATAGGTGTTTATCTCTAGGAAAAAAACACAATTTATACCACAAAAACATTTAGGTAGTTTGTATAAAATTACATGTATTCTCTATTTTAATCCTTAGATTATTTTCCATTATCTAGGATTTCTTAAATCTAGTTTCAATGGTTTGTACAAAACTTCCTCTATTACCATTTATAACAACACCATATTCAGTAATCAAAAGTCGATATATACATTATTAAATTTTATAATGATACAATAGTTACAATTCTAATATAACTTTCAATTTATTATTATTGATCTAAAATATACAATAATTATTTCAAATTTAAATTAGATATAAAATGTAAAACATAACAACTAAAAATGATCTAAATCATTGAAAATCAACCTAAAAATTATTCTTTAAATCTAGTGGAAAGGAAAAAAATAACGTTGACATCAAATTCTGGGTATATATTAAATAGAATTTAATATTTTAACATTAAATATGAAATAATTAATATTCCAAGGAAAATAACTAAAAACAAAATCCATTTAATAAATAACAAGATCAAAAAATGAATGCTTTTATAATATCAAATGTAATAATCTCACAGATTAAAAAAATCATAATTAATGAAATGAATATTATGGTTTTTCCTGATCACATAATTTATTATATTTATAAATTTAAGAACATGTTCCAAAAATTCTTAAACTATGTGTATGTATACAAAAAATTGAAAATGGGTTTGTCCCATAGAACCTGTCGATGCATCGAGGGGATGTCTATAATTATTTTTCATACATCACTTCATGTCTAACTAAATTTTCATATTTTTATTGGTTAATAAAATTCAAAAAAAAATCCATATTAATAGTGTTCCTATTTAATAAATAATATATAATAACATTACATACATAGTCAGTAAAATAATTATCAAAGTAAAATTGCATTCATAGATATATTAAATGATTTTAGAAATAATCATATACAAGATTGAAAGGATATGGTTATTTAAGAGAAATATAATTTCCAAGAATCATAAAAAATTTAACATTTTAATATAAACATAAAAATCACAATCTTATTAAGATATAAGAGATGACTAATGATTCACTAAAAATATTGGTTTTGTAAAAAAATTATGTCCATTAAAAATATAATGAAATTATAATAATAATATTAAATAAAAAATTCATTTTATTGTTTTATTTTTAAAATCATTTAATATATAGAGATGAATATTGCTGATTCAATAAGGTTATCTTATGAATTCTCTATTCCATATGGTTTTGTGTTTTGAAAATGACATACAATATTTCTTAAGATATGTATTTTTATTAAGTTCTATTTTTTTTATTAGGATCCGAAATTTTCTTTCCATTATACTTATAGATGTATCATTAGGATTTTCCATTATGTCAGATTTATTGATTTTTCATACCATCTTTGTGATACTGATTCTAGTGTATAAGTGATACCATCTTTGTGATACATATTCCAGTGGATAAGTGATACTGTATTTGTGATACTGATTATGGTGTATAAGTTATACTGTCATTATGATACCAATTCTGGTGTATAAGTGATACAATATTTATGATACAGATTTCAGTGTATAAGTGTTTTCTTCTTTATCATACCGAATCTGGTGTATAAGTGATTTAGATTTTATGATTTCAATTCTGGAACAAATGAGATACCGGTTTCACAATCCGATTTACATTACCCTATGAATCCTTTTTCTTGATAATGTTTTTATTAAGAATATATTTTTCTTAATAATGTTATAGATATTTAATGTATCATTCCAATATTTTCGGATTCCATGTTTTCTTACATACCACTCATATTTAACATAACATCATTTCTATTACTTGAAATGAAGTCGTACAGTCTGTTACAAACTAAAAATTGTATGTTTTAATTGTTCTCAGGTCCCTCCAAAATTTAAGGAAAATATGACCATTGGAGTGGAGCCGACCTTTGGGATGATTTTCCTATAAATACAAGTTCATTTAAATGATGAAAATAATGAACAAAATAAGGAGTGGATGAACTTGACACATGTAAAAAAGCTATGAAGTGATTGATAGAGAGAGAGGATCTTTCAATACTCAGTGCTTCATGAGGAAGTAGTGAACTAAGAAAGGATAATTTCCATTTAAGGATGAGTTTTCTATTAAGAAGTGATGTTAATCTAAGGGGGAGATTTATTCTTAAGATTGAAAACCAGATAATAAAGATCCTGAATACGATCCTTGGGAAATATAGCCTAAGGGGGAGTTAGTCATATTCATCAGAAATATCATTCAAAGGGGAGATAAGTTTTTCATACTTATTTATCTAATTCAATATATTCTTCCTTATAAAAATTTTTGTGCTTTCTAAGATGGGAGAGACTATTGAGTCAATAAAGTTATATTATGACTTCTCCATTTTTTATGGTTATGTGTTTTGAAAATCACAAACACTTTTTATTAAGTTCTTCCTTTTTCTTAAGTTCCTTTTTTCTAAAGATCTACAATTTTCATTCCATTATACATATAGATGTGTCATTACAATTTTCCATTCAGTTAGATTTATATATTTTTCATACCGTCTTTGTGATATTGATTTCGGTGTATAAGTGATACTATCTTTATGAAACTGATTCCAGTGTATAAGTGATACCATCTTTGTGATACTGATTCTGGTGTATAAGTGATACCGTCTTTATGATAACGATTCAGGTAAATCACTTATACAATATTTATTATACCGATTCGGGTGTATAAGTGATACCGTCTTTATTATACTGAATCCAGTGTATAACTGATTCTGATTTTATGATTCAGATTCCATAACAAATGAGATACCACAATCACAATCTGATTTACATTTCCTTATGAAACAATTTTCTTGATAATGGTTTTCTTATGAATCAATTTTTCATAATTATGTTTGAGTTGTTTAATGAATCATTCACATATTATCGTATTCCTCGTTTTGTTACATAATTCTCATCTATAACTTAAAATTGTTTCTGTTACTTGAAATGATGTCGTACAATCTATTGCAAATTAACCGTTGTATGTTTGAAAAGTGTCCAGGTCCCTCCAAAATTTAATGAAAATATGACCGTTGGAGTGGAGCCGACCGTTGGGAAGCTTTTCCTATACATACATATTCATTTAAATGATGAAAAGAAAAAACAATGCAGAGAGTGGATTAACTTAACACATGTGAAAAATATGTGAATTGATTTCTTGAGAGGGAGGATATTTCAAATCTCAATGCATCATACGGATGTCCTGAAAAACGTTTTCGGGTGTGAAAAAATTGTTCAGACTTTCTTTGTGAAGACTCTGATCGTGCTGATCGTGGGCCTTCAGGTTTTGAAGACAGAGGTTCTAAATTCCTTCTAAATCGAGGTCCTGCGGGGATAGCAAGACAGATACCGATCATCGGATTGATGGCTTACCTGGGTTTGGGTAAGAAAAACTTTTTTGAAAGTATAAATCAAGGAACCTTTATCCATGGTTGTTGGATACCCTTCCCTTCGAGTTAAAAGAATATTCTAGTTACTTGTTTTCAATTCAAAGTTGTTTTATTTTCGTTGTTATCATAACTTTGTTGAATATAGAAAGTATAAATTTCTTATAAGTTCTAATTCTATTACTCATATTATATAACAGTTTCAATTTTCATTAAGGTAGAATCTTTCTATTAAGAAAATGTTTCTTTAAGAGGTTTGGTGAACGTTTGTTTAACCTTGTTAAACATTACTTTAATGGATACAAAAGAATTTGCACAGTATAAAATTCAACCCCCTCTTGTATTGAGCATATAAATTCATCATTTCAATCCTAAAAATATAATACTGTAAAACAATTATAACATCATTAATTTCTATTAACTCCATAAACATTATTAAACATTATTTTTTAATTTTTACAAAAATGTTAAAAATTAATCATTTAGAAAACATTAGAAAGATTATATTTATTTTTTGTATAAATGATATAAAAAATTTAAATCTTCCATTGATTAAATAAAAATTGATTTTTTAAAACAATAATGAAATACATATACATTGTTGAAAAATTAACAAATCAAAAAGAAATATAAGGATGATTTTTCATTAAAATGATTATGTTCATGATTTATTTGAATAATGATAAGAACATATAGAAATAAATACATAAAATATTATAAAAATCCAATGGATAATAATTCAAATAGGTTTTAATAATTATTTATTATATTTCTATTTTAATGAAAATAATAGTAATTAAAAAAATTGATATTATAAAAAAATTATAACTTATTTAGTAATATGAATATTATAAATTATTAAAAGGGATAACATGAACTAAAACATGAATCATCTTAAATAAATGGTTATTAGTATTGAATACCTCAGAGGGTAATAATATGAACCATATAAAAATAAACTCTTCTATTGTAAAAAATTTTCGTCATAGAGTGGAAATTTAGTTGAAATCCCTTAAAAAGATTGTATTATATATGTTAGTATTAATGAAGTAAGTGATTATTATATAAATTAAATTCCACATAAAATTTAAATAAAACATAATAAAATCATAGTTTATTTCAAAAATAATAATGGCATATCATGATTAATGATTTATAGGTATATATCAATAAATGGAATTTTATTTCAGAAACCCCTTAAATCATATTTTACTATAGTTAAACAAGATTTAACCTTATGTATGATGATATTTAATAAGTTTTAATATATAATATAATGATATAAATATTATTAATATCATATATTTCCCAATAATTACATACTTTCTGTAATTCCTAAAAAATATTCTATTATCATCTTTGATTCGGGTGTTAAATGATTTGATATCTCATGACGTTTTTGTTACAGAAGATCTAGTCCATGTAATTTGATTAAGAATAAATTTTATCTATACTATAAATAATAATATTATTATTATATATATGAATTATATGTATCAAATTCACCATAAATGTCAATTGGAAATGATATACGGATCACATCACTTTGTGAAAGTGGCAGTCAACAAGGATGTAAGAGCGACGTCTTTGGTTTTCAACTTATTTGAAGGTAATACAGGGAGTATGATATTATAATTATAGAATATTTTTTGATAAATATAAAATATATATTTATTATTTCCATATTTATAATAATTAATACAAAATTTTAATGAAAAACAAATTACACTCCTATATGGTGATGTTTAGTTGTACTTGTGAATGAGAGATGTTTTTACAATTCTGTAGGTTGGAAAAGAGATAGAAAATGGTTTCAATATATTAAAAATAAAATCTATTCATTTTAATGATACTAGATTAATTATTTTATAATTGTTAAAACATATTAATAGAAATTATATTAAGGCAAAAAAATTGAAGGAGTCACTAAAGAGGATTACCTCTTCTTTGGTAGACATCCTCGAAATCAACTCAGAAGGCATCTAGGTTTAGTCTTTTTGAATTAAAAGAAACTACAGAACATTTTTATGTATTTTTAAGAGAAATTGGTATGGTTTTTTGGGACATGTTTCTAATTATTGTCTCCTTATATGAGATAATGGTTTCTATTTTATAAGTCAATAGTGGGCCACTCATGTAATTAAATAAATCGTTCAAATAATTGATTGCATTTTCCATTTTAAAATGGTTCAATTTTTTTATAATTAAATTAAAATATGATTTTGAGTCTATATCCTCTCATATGACAATTTATTCACATATTTATGTAACTCTTTTCACACATATCACACTGTTTTAACCCATGTTAACCATTTTAACAATTGAAAAAATATAAATGTTTTATAGAATTTATGTGTACTGATTTTATCATAAATGGATAATTTGTAGATTAATCTACAATAGAAGAAATTTTAGTCCATATTTTATTCTCTTTTTTATAGTTAAATATTTTTAATGTATTTATATAATTCAAAAATATATATTATTTTCATAAAATAATGGCAATTTCATTTTCACACTTTTCGATTTATTTGACATTATAAAAATGAATAAAATATTGATTTAGAATACAATATTTTAAATATTAAAAAATATGATATATATTTATATTAAATTTATTGTAAAAAAACAATTCATCACAATTTTAATACTTCTAATTTTTTGAAAATTATTTATTATATATTTCAATTTTTTGAATAAATACATTTTGGCATTATGTGAGAATTTAGTCTAAATAAATAATCACTATTATTTATTTATAAAAAAATCAATAATAAAAATTAATTAAATTTATTCAAAATATTATTTTATATTAATTTATAAAATATTATTATCTTTATCTGAAAAATAATTTGAATATAAAACCTAGAGAGTGACATATTTCGAATTTTCGATAAAATAATATAAATGTTATTAAAGATGTATAATGGAAACCAAATACAATACATTATATTTTTTAAGGATATTCACAAATTCCACAAATAAAATAAAATAAGTAAATTTTTTGCATTTATTTTAAATGACATATCAAAAAAAAATTGACCATAATTACCAAATTTACAATTTATTAATGTGATAAATTTTATCATAGATACTATTCATAATACATAAAATCAAAAGGGAATTTTTTTACAAAATTTTATCCTCATGATTCCAAACTATGTATCAATTTTTAATTATTCATTTTTTGGAACTTTGAGGAATTAATTTAAGAAAAAATTACAAAACCAAATAATGAAAAAAAATTCATGAAAATTAAATTTTAAGTATAATAATGTTTTTATATTAAAAATTACCATAAAATTTAATACAATGAATGTAATTGGATTATTAATAATATAAGGGAAATAATTATTTTTCTTGACCATTTTTTAAAAAAATGGACCATTTTAAATGTAGAAAATAAATATATAATTATCAATTATTGTGTTCTTAACTATTAACTAGAAAACTGATAATTTTAATAAAAAAAATTTAATTCAATATATGAAAACTTTGTAATGATGATTAAATAATATAATAAATTTATTATAAATTAATTTAATTTTTTTATTTTATTTTTTCGTACATTATTAAAATATACCACGTTTGTTGTTATATTGTTTCTTTAAAAATAAATTATTATAATAATAGAGTTCTAGGTGTCAAACTAAAATATTTTAAAGAATGATTATGAAGAATAAAGTACATGAAAGGGTTCATACGACAATTTAATAATCATATTGCAAGTGAGTGAAATTTAATTTGGGATAATACTTTAAAAATATGGAATGAAAATGAAAACATATCATTTTCAAGGAATATGATTATGTTATATAATAGATTAATTACATGATAAAAAATTTGGTATGTGACATAACATTATGAACAACAGGGAAATGAAACATAATATGAAAAAGCTGAAAAATGTAGAATATCCATAGTAATAGGCAATATATTGTGAAAAAATGAATTATTTACATTCCAATGTGTATAAACTCATTATGTTCATGCCTAAAAATATTAGCAAACTCATCATGCTCTTATATATGTTAATATACCCATTATGTCCGTGTATGACTATCATCTGATTTTTAATATCTTATAAATGCATTAGAGGGAGATATATGACCAAAAATAATATCTTTTACATATAAAAATGCCACATAAAATCAATAATAAGATCATCTTAATGACCCCTTGGAAAATATAGTTTTCATAACATTTTAATAAAACACATTACCTAAAAATAAAATATAAAATAAAATATCATTTTTCAATTTGAAACAATAAAATAAAAAAATATATAATTATAGAAATAGATCATAATGAAAGATAACCATTATAGAAATAGTATAAGTAAAAATACACATGTCTTCACTATACAATTCAATAATTTTATCTAATAGATTATGTTAAAATGAAATTTAAATACAATTTTGAGAAGGGAAGGATAGTAATTCTAAAAACATATTATAAATTTTCTAAAAAATATCAATTAAAAAATATTTATTTTATAAAAAAAATCAGAGGAAGATAAACCATTTTATTTTGAATGGATATAAAATTCTTATTATTAATAAATTTAAATACCTTTACAAAAATCTTAAAAATAGAATCAATAAATAAATTTAAAATTGGTTAATGGAATTATGGGAATAAAATAACAAAAAACATATTATATTTCCCAAATGAGAGGGGAAGTTAAAATGAATGAAAATATGGACATTGAATAAAATAATCAATTGTATGAGTAAGGATTATTATTTTAAGTGATACACTTTATTTTAAAAAACATGTTATCAAAAAAATAATTTTTATAATGAGAGATTATTTATATAGATAAAATTAGTAAGTAAAAAATAAATTCAATGAAATTAATAACAAAATAAATATTTAAATTTAAATTATTGTTAGAATTTTTATGTCCCAATGAATTATAAATTGAGTTAATAAATACCCATAAAATATTTGAATATTTTTAATCAAAACTCCTTAATAAAATTAAAATGAAAAAATATATTTTATAGAAGGCCATGGCCTTAAAACATTACATAATCATGAATTAAATGAATAATTCACATAGAGAATCATTTCAAGTTTAGAGTTTTAGGGAATTAGGACATAACTGTTACATATGAAAAGATTACAAAGTACACACTTCTACTAAGATTCCATTTTTTTCATAAAATAAAAACCCTTAAAAATAAACATGTCTAGTTCCATGTTTTAGATAGAATGTGTTTCCTTGATCCCATCCTTTACCCTATTCATCATTAGGTCCTATTGAAAACATTTAAAAAACATGGGATAAGCATAAAAATCCCAGTAAAGGATACACAGAGAAAGAAAACTGTTAGTTTTTCAAAATAATAAGTAAATCATGAATATGTTATCATAAGTAATACTTGTCACCATTATGAAGTAGAAAATAATCTTCACTGAATAAAAGATCATTACTTACCCTTTCGTTACCAAAATATTACCATAAACCCCATATAAAGAACACATAACAGAAAAAGGTAAATTGGGACATAAACATACATAAATGGAATAACTATACGGTGAACTTCCACACATATAACTAAATGGAATATCCATATGACCAACTTCTTTACCCAATGCATTGGAGTTTATAACGTAACCACCGATCCTGGTATTCACGGCACCACCCATCATTTGGTTTATCACATAACCTCCCATAAAATATCCAAGTACCATTATAAAACCATAAGGAAAAAAACAAATATAAAGGAATGGAAACATTTCCACATTTCAATCACAATATATCACCTAAATTTGTTGACATAAAAAATACATTATCAAAACCATTTTCAATACCAAAATACATAAAAATTATATGTTATTTATCTTCTTTTAAAAACATTATGGCTTGTTGAGGAAGTTATTGATCAAATAATACTCGCGGTAGAGGAATGGTCGTTGTCACTGCTTACGTTAAAAGAAAAATTCATTTTTGTCATTTAGTAAAATGATTCATAGAAAAATATTCCCTTCTAATGAAATGAAAAGTCAAAGGTGTTTTTACAGTGTATAAAATAAAGTCCTGTATAATAACAAAATATGCCTCAATGAAAGGAGATTGAGACGAAGTCCCTTACAAAGTTAGTATCCATAGATTAAGTATAAATAAATTACATAAATATGTGTGACAAATTTAAATACACAAAATATAAGAGGATATTAAGTGTAAAATAGTCAAGGGGAATCCACACATATTCATAGTACAACATAATCAAGAAGAAGAGATTTAACCCAAATAATTGAAATTGGGTTAAGAATTTCCCTTACAGAAATTCGACAGCATTACAGGGTCACTTTAAAATTCAAAAAATGAGTCGATGAGAGACAAAAAGTTTATATCATCACTTAGAAAATAGAATTTACATCAAGAAAGATACATAATAACACATCCCAACATAAGAATACGTAAATTAAAAGACCTAACAAAAGAAGTCTATTAAAAATATGAGGGTGAAAGGTTCCTTTACCGATTTGCATAAATTTTGAAACGTACACCCCATGAAAGAAGTACCATACAAAGTTGATGTAAATACCCCTAAATTAAACTATATTATACAAAGAGTATAATAATGTTCATTACATACACCACTGAAAGGATACATTGACAAATAAAGCATGAATATCACGGTAATAAAAGTGAGATAAAACCCCTTACCTCGTTGTAATAAATCGAGTTGTATGACCAAAAGATAATAAACACAAAAATGAATCCATGAATAACATGAATATAAATATAATCATGATAATATATGGCAGTACAAAATACACCACATGCAATAAATAAGTGGTGAACAATGGAAATATCATGGAATTTAAAGTGAGAGAAGAAACACCCTTACAAAAATTCAGCAGCCAAACGACGCCACTTAAAAATTCTTAAAATGAATTGAGGAGAGTAAGAGGGGGTCTCTCATAATATGAAAGTAAAAATTACAGAATTGTGAATATAAAATAACTTCCACCAACATAATTAAGAGGAGATTAAAAGAAGTGACATAAAATAGAGTACTTAAAAAGAAAGAGAGGGGTAGGATCCCTTACCTCGAGTCCAACTTGTCTTGTTCATTTCATTATATTCTTGAAGAATAAAAATTGGTCAATTTTTAATTTCTTTAGAAAATAAATTATAGTTTATTATTCAATTCATATCACATATTATCATGCTATTATAATTAGTTAATTATTTGAGTTCATATCAGACGTTTTTGTCAATGTTCGGTACATGGGTCAAAAATGAACTTGTTTGAAAAGAATTTTCCATGTAGTTATAAGTACATAATATCCAAAATAGTATTAATGATTTAAATGTCATATATATCCATTATATATTCACTTTTTAATATTCCATAACATTTTGAGATAAAAAAATGAAATGTTCCGTTCATGGAGATGGTAGGCCCTACCTACGCATGAACGCTACATTCAATTCTTTGTCATATTAATGGAATTAATACTAAATGAGAGAGATATATATTATAATTACATAATTATATTCATAATTTAGATGTAACATATATCATATATATCCACTATATATATGTACATATAATAGTACATAACATTTGGAGATAAGAAATGAAATGCACTGATCATGGAGATGGTAATCTGTATGTACGCATGAACGCTACTTTCATTTATATTTCATAATTTAATGGAATAAAAACTTAATGATACATAGGTATATTATAATTAAAGTATAATTTCATAAATAACATCATTAACTACATCCCACATATGGCATTAACGATTCAAATCACTTTGAGGGGGCGGTAGTCTGTACTTTATAAAATGAAATTATCGGGATTACCCATTATGGAAACCATAAAGGTATGTAATAAATGAAAAATAAAGAAGAATAAGGAAAACATAAACATAATATATTTCATATATAAATATAGTGACATATTAATGGCCACCATGGGATGTGTTAAATGATAATTGAACAATCATCGTATCGTGAAGCAGTAATTCGCCATCCATGGAAACAGTATGTTCTTTAACCATTAGATGGAGGTTTGTGTAAGTGTAGTTCAAATAATATCATAAAAACATCATAATATATTTAAGATACTGTTTTTGTTACAAAAGAAACAAATAAAAAGAGTTTAGGTGTTTTTAGAAGCAAAATAAAACAAAAGAACATAAGAGAAGACATTACCTTTCAATCGGGTAACCCCCCTTGGTTTTAACCTAAAGGGTTTATTGAAGAACATTCGGCATAATGTAAGGCTTCTATGATGAACAAAGGGATGTGGAGATATAATATGAGTAGGGGTTAGACGTTCTAAGGGCTTGATAGGTGTGGGTTAGGGGGTAAGGGTGGTTGCCTTTTATAAGAGGCGGGAGGGGCACTCTGGGAAGGTCATGAACTATTACTTTATTATGAAATTTTTTTCTGATTATAAAGGTCCCACAAAGATATATTTAAAGTATAAGGTGATAAGTGTTCTAAATAAATAAATCCAATAGGTTCTAGACAAGTGTATGTCTTATATTTTACCTTAACATTTCATTTTATTTAAATCGGTCATTAATGAGGTAATCGCTTCATCATCATGGTGTCATAAATAAATTTATTTATTTAATTTTTAAAAATTATAAAAAAATTATATTGACATAGGAAATATTTTTTAGCTTTCTAATTAATATTTATGGTCAATGATATAACTTATATAACCCCATTAAAAATTTTATTTAGTAATAACATACATGTTTGTGACATTTTAATTTTAATATTAAATAAAAAGTTATTAATGTCATTTTCTTACCCAAGTGGATCCATGGGGTCATCATGTTGACCCATGGATTATCTTGGTCGTCCATGACTCATAAAATAAGGGTAGTACATGTTTCAAGGTAATTTGATATTATTAAAACATTATTTTTACCTTAAATTACACTAATTATATCTAATCGCGATTATTAAAACCCAAAAGTTACTATTCACCAAAAATTATTTTCATCCCATTGAACAAAATTTTACTTAATAATGAAAACCATGTATGTTGTATTTTTGAAATTCAAATCACAGAAGCTGTAAAAAATCATTTAAACAAAAAATAATTTATTAACTACCACTTAGTGGTTTCATTATTCATAAAAAATTGACGTTTTTCTGAAAAAAAAACAAAAAATTCATCCAAAGCTATATTTGATATTCCTAATTCCAAAATTATGTCCATTTCACCAAATTCATAACATGGAAGTTTCATTAATAAATTTTATAATTAATTCCCGCTGTCAAAACAAATAGGGTGTTTTTAAAAAATAATATCAATCAAAAGATTGACACTTGTTTATGTCCAATTTCAAAGTGAAATTAATTCCAATGACCACCATTGGATTAAATGGTAAAAATATATTTTAATTACACCTTAAAACCAATTAAAAAGATAATCCTACCATATAAATAAATTATACTGAAAGGTGGTTTTGAATTAAAATACAACATCATTCACTATTCCTTAAAAAATGAACTCTATTGGAAAAATACCAAAAATATACACAAAGTATATTTTGAAGTCCCAATTCTAAAAAAGAATTTTATTTGGTCCAATAGAAAGTATAAGAGTGACTAAAACTATATGTAAAGGGGTCTCACCATCAAAATGTGACAGATCGATCTTTTAGTGAATATTAGATTATTTACGCTTAAAATGGGATTCATTCGCATTTTAAGCCTCTAAAATTAATTTGATAAAAGTATAAATATTTAAAAACATATATAATCATTTTTAGTTAGTTATTTTCATTCCCACCATTACAACGTCTAGGCATCAACTACAATTTAAAATAATATTATTTTATTATTAGTGTTGAACATTTGATTTCAAAGAAACTCGTTGTTGCATATTGGGTACGCCATCAAGCATAGCACTCCCTTTATAGTAATATTAACATTTAATTCACAAATATTGATAAATATGAAAATTTCATATTCATTATTTACCCGGGATGTTACATCCTTGCCCCCTTTTGGTAATTTCGTCCTCACAATTTTAAAATTAGGCTCAAAAACATCATTGAAAACCCCACATCGGAAAAAGTGTAAATTAAACTTTCACTTTAAAAGAAATAAAGAAAAGTACAAATGTCACCCGAGACAACAGATACTAGGATTCCATGAAAACATGGATATGGAGGAGAAAACAAAGGGTCATGTTCTGATGGAGAGTGATAGAAAATACGTCTAGGATAATGTTTACCACCTGAAAATCACAATCTTGTGATGGGATAATCAATATTTGATCCATTTGGAAACATTAACAGACAACATTCTTGTTTTAAGTTACTTCTAATTGAGGAATTTATTTATAATATTAACTAAAACATAATGAAATATACTAAATTTTCATGTAGACATTCATCTCTTACTAGATTTCTTACACAAACTCATATTTTCTTCAAAAGATGAGTTTTTAGTATGACTTGTTCACATTAAGAGCGCTATAATCAACTTCTAGAGAATAACGTAATCCACAAAAAAGAACTATATACTTCCCAAGACTTTAGAAATTAACTAAAACAAAAATTGTTAGTATAAGATCAGATAATCCCAAAAAATATAATCTTTTACAAAAATAAAAACTAATCTTAATATCCAAAATTTGTCAAACAACCCAAAGTTCAACAATGACCATTCAATACAAAATTACCCTAAAAATTATTAAAAAATAAACCAAACTATGATTGGAACCCAAATCACTGATGGATTTAATCACGTAGTCTTCTAAGGTAAATATTAACATTTATCTCCAAACAACATCAGTTACTCTTAAAGTCTCATACTGAAAAGTAATTAACCTAATCACATATCCTACATGATAGGTTAATAATTTCTATAGATAACCCAAAATAAACTTATTCCTGATTCATAAGATCATATAACTAAAAATAATTTGTCATACTAACTAGGGACATCATGTAGTCTAGTGGTAGGTGATAAATCCCAGTCACACTTTGGTTGTGGGTTCGATTCCCGCAGCTTTGTCCGATGCAACGGGTTTTAACACAGTCTGCGTGTTGTCCTTTTTCCAAAACTATATAATTCTTAAATCATTACCCAGAAAGAGATAAAATATTCAAAAATAACCATAAAATAATTTAACCTCATGTTTATCTCATACCATTCATTTCCCATCATAACATATAGTGACCCATAATTACCTCAAAAGTAAGGATCATATAAACCGTAATGGAAATGATTATAATTATTACCTGAACTTCCACATCGTGTTAGTTATCTTGTACATGGTGCATTAATGAACTCACCAAGGATCATGTGGTTAATCATGACTCCTTGAATGATGGTTTTGAATAACCATGAGATTCCTCATTGAATCCCCCATTTCATCCAGTCTCTTAATCAGAGAACCACCACAGTTTCCTTCATACACATTGTCACTTTGGTGCCTGCTAGATCCATCCATTTACTAAAACCAAAAATGTCAGTGTGAGTATATCAACAAAATCATCAGGTACTAAAGAGGAATATAAACCCTAATATATACATATCCAAGTTATCTGAAACTCATTACAACTTTAGAAAATAACAATGAATCTGTCTAATATAATAATCATTGTGGTTGTACATAAATTTTCAATTATTCTTAAACCACACTCTAACCTCTAATGTAATCTAAACCGACCGCTGATACCAACAATAAGGACCTGGCCTTAAAACATTAAATAATCATGAATTAAATGAATAATTCACGTAGAGGATCTTTTCATATTTAGAGTTTTAGAAAATTACGACATAACTATTACATCTCAAAAGACTACAAAGTAGACACTTCTACTATGTTTCTATTTTTTTCATAAAATAAAAAGTCTTAAAAAGAAATACGTCTATTTCCAAGTTTTAGATAGCATGTCTTTCCTTGATCCCATCCTTGACCCAATTCATCTTTAAGACCTATGGAAAACATTTCAAAAACATGGGATGAGCATAAAAATCCCAGTAAAGGATACACAAATAAAGAAAACTGTCAGTTTTACAAAACAATAAGTAAATAATGAATACTTTATCATATGTAATAATTTTTAGCTTTATGGAGTATAAAATACTCTTCACTAAATAAAATATCATTACATACCATTTGGTAACAAAAATATTTCCATAAAACCCATACAAAGAACACATAACATAAAAAAGGTAACTTGGGACATAAACATACTTAAATGGAATAACAATACAGTCAATTTCCACACATATCACTAAATGGAATAGCCATACAGCCGACTTCCATACCCAATGCATTGGAGGTTATAACGTAACCACTCATCTTGGTATTCACAGCACCACCTTTCATTTGGTTTATCACGTAACCACCCTTCAATTGTCCATGTACCATTATAAAATTATAAGAAATAAAACAAACATAATGGAAAGGAAACATTTCCACATTTCAATCACAATATATCACTTAAATATATTCACATAACAAATCCATTCTCCAAACCATCTTCAATACCAAAATACATAAAAGAGTATATGGTATTTATTTTCTTTTAAAAACATTATGGCTTTTTGAGGAAGCCAAAGATCAAATAATTCTCGCGGCAGCAGAAAAGTTGTTGTCACCGCTTACGTTTAAACAAAAATTATTTTTTTCTCATTTAGTAAAATTCTTCATATAAATAGTTTCCCTATAAATGAAATTAAAATTAAAAGGTGTTTATACAGTGTAAAAATGAAATTCTTGTATTATAACAAAATATGCCTCAATGAAAGGAGATTGAGGCGAAGTCCCTTACAAAGTCAGTATCCTTAGACTAAGGATAAATCAATTAAATAATTATGTGTGATAAATTTAAATACACCCAATATACGAGGATATTATGTGAAAATCAATCATAGGTCATCCACACATATTCATAGTACGACATAATCAATAAGAAGAGGTTTAACCCAAATAATTGAAATTGGGTTAAGAAGATCCCTTATAGAAATTTGACAGCCTAACGACGTCACTTTAAAATTCATAATATGAGTAAATGAGAGATAAAAAGTGTATTTCATCACTTTGAAATATCATTTAAATAAATAAGGATATATAATAACACATCCCAACATAATAAGATGTAAATTAAATGACCTAACAAAAATAAGTCTTTTAAAATTAGGATGGTGAAAGGTTCCCTTACCAATTTGGATAACATTGAAACGTAGACCCCATGAAAGAAGAACCATACAAGGTTGATGTAAATACCTATAAATGAATGTATATTACATAAAGAGTATAATAATGGGCAGTACATACACCACTCAAAGTACACAGTAACAAATGTTGCATGAATCTCACGGGAAAAAAAGTCAGAAAAAAACCCTTACCTCTCTATAATAAATCAAGTCGTATGAAAAAAAGAAAATAAAATCCAAATGAATATTTCAATAACACAAATTTAAATAGAATCATGATAATATATCTAAGTACACAATACACCCCATGCAATAAATAAATGGTTAATAGTGGAAATATCACAGATTTAAAAGTGAGATATGAATTCCCCTAACAAACATTTGGCAGCCTAACGGCGCCACTTAAAAGATCTTAAAATGAATTGATGAGAGTAAGAGGGGTTATATCATAATATGAAAATAAAAATTTCACTATGTTTAATATAAAAGAACTTATTCCAACATAAGAAAGTGTAGCTAAAAATAAGTGACATAAAAGAGAGTACCTAAAAAGAAAGATAGAGGTAGGATCCCTTACCTCGAGTCCAACTTGTCTTATTCGTTTCTTTATATTCCTGAATAATAAACTTTGGTCAGCTTATAATTTTATAATAAAATCCTTTAAAGTTTATTAATAAATTCATATCACATAATATCATGTTAAAATAATTATCTAATTATTTGAGTTCATATTAGACGTTTTTGTCGATGTTTGGTACATGAGTCAAAAATGAACTTGTTTGAAAAGAATTGTCCATTTAGTTATAAGTACATAATCTCTAAATAGTTAAAATGGTTTAAATATCACATATATCCAGTATATAATCATTTTATACTATTACATAACATTTGTATGTAAAAAAATGAAATGCAACGTTCGTGGATATGGTAGGTCGTACGTACGAATCAACGCCACTTTCATTTCTCTTTCATATTAATGGAATTAAAACTAAATTAGAGATATATATATATATATTATTTCCAGAATGAAATTCATCATTTAGAAGTAATATATATCATAAATATCCATTATATATATGTACATATAATAGTACATAACATTTGGAGATATGAAATGAAATGTACTGTTCATGGAGACGGTAATCTGTACGTACGCATGAATGCTAATTTCGTGTCTATTTCATAATTTAATGGAATTAAAACATAATGATACATAGTTATATTATAATTAAAGTATAAAATAATATATAACTTCATTAAATACATCCCAAAAATGGCACTAAGGATTCAAATCACTTTGAGGGGGCGATAGTCGGCACTTCCTAAAATGAAATTATCGCATTTACCCATTATGGAAACCATAAAGGTATGGAATAAATGAAAAATGAAGAAGAATAAGAGAAAAATAAACATAATATATATCATATATAAATATAGTGACATCTTAATGGCAACCATGAGAGGTTTTAAAAGTTTATTGAACAATCATCGTTTCATGAGGCAGTAATTAACCATCCACGGAAACAATATGTTTTTTAACCATTAGACGGAGGTGTGTGTAAGTGTAGATATAATACTTCTCATAAAAACATCATAGTATATTTAATATACTGTTTTTGTTACAAAATATAGGAATGAAAAGAGTTACGTGTTTGTAGAATCAAAATTAATCAAAAGAACATAAGAGAATACATTACCTTTAAATCGGGTAACTCCCCTTGGATTGAACAAAAAGGGTTTCTTGAAGAGATTTTTGCCTAAGGTAACGATTCTAGGATGTATAAAGGGATGTGAACAGATAATTTGAGCAGGGGATGGATGATCCAGTGGCTTGAGAGGTGTGGGTAATGGGGTATAGGTGGGGGCCTTTTATGAGAGGGACGTGGGGCACTCTGGGATGGTCATGAAATGTTACTTTATTATGAAATGTTTTTTAAGATTTTAAAGGTCCCACAAAGATATATTTAGAGTATAAGGTGATAATGGTTCTAAATACACACATCCAATAGGTTTTAGTAAATTTTATGTCTTAGATTTTACCTTATCATTTCATTTTATTTAAATCGTTTATTAATGAGGTAATCACTGCATCATCATGGTGTCAAAAATAAATTTATTTATATAATGTCTAAAAATTATAAAAAAAATTCCATGATATAGGAAATATTTTTATCTTTCTAATTAATATTTATGGTCAAAAATATAACTTATATAACCCCATATATAAATTTATTTAGTAAAATAATACATGTTCGTGACATTTTTATTTTATCTTTAAATAAAAAGTTATTAATGTAATTTTCTTACCCAAGTGGATCCATGGGGTCCCCAAGTTGACCCATGGATTGTCTTGGTTGGCCGTGACTCATAGAATATGGGTATGACATGTGTCAATGTAATTTATTATTATTAAACCATTATTTTTAACTTAAATTAAACTAATTATCTCTAATCGCGATTAATAAAACTCAAAAGTTACTATTCACCTAAAATTATTTTCATATCATTTTACCACATTTTACTTACTAATGAAAACTATGTATGTTGGATTTTATAAATTCAAATCATAGAAGTTGTAAAATTTATTTTAAACAAAAAATTTGTTTTTTAACTACCACTTAGTGGTTTCACTATTCATCAAAATTTAATGTTTTTCAGAAAAAAAACCAAAAAATCATCCTAATATATATTTGATATTCCGAATTAAAAAATGATATCCATTTCACCAAATTTATTACATATAAGTTGAATTAATTAATTTTATAATTAATTCCCACTGTCAAAACAAATAGTGTGTTTTTAAGAAACAATATCTATCAAAAGATTGACACTTGTTTATGTCCAAATTCAAAGTGAAATTAATTCCAATGACCACCGTTGGGTTAAATGGTAAAAATATATTTTAATTACACCTTAAAACCAATTAAAAAGATAATCTGACCATATAAATAAATTAGACTGAAAGGAGGTTTTGAGTTAAAATACAACATCTTTCATTATTCATTAAAAATGAACTTTATCTAAAAAATACTAGAAACATACACAAAGAAAATTTTTATGTCCCTATTCTAAAAAAGAATTTTATTTGGTCCAATAGAAAGAATAAAAGTGACCAAAACTATATTTAATGAGGGTTTTCCATCAAAAGGCGATAAATCGGCATTTTAGTGAATATTAGATTATTTACGCTTAAAATTGGATTTATTCACATTTTAAGCCTCTAACATTTATTGCATAAAAGTAAAAATATTTAACAAACATATATAATCATTTTTTAGTTAGTTCTGTTCATTCCCGCCATTACTACGTCTAGGCATTAACAACTATTTAAAATAATATTATTTTATTATTAGTGTGGAACATTTGATTTCAAAGAAACTCGTTGTTGCGTATTGGGTACGCCATCAAGCATAGCACTCCCTTTATAGTAATATTAACATTTAATTCACAAATATTGATAAATATGAAAATTTCATATTCATTATTTACCCGGGATGTTACATCCTTGCCCCCTTTTGGGAATTGCGTCCTCATAATTTTAAAATTGGGCTCAAAAACATCATTGAAAACCCCACATCGAAAAAGGAGTAAATTAAACTATCACTTTAAAAGAAATAAAGAAAAGTGAAAAGGTCACCCGAGACAAAAGATACTAGGATTCCCTGAAAACAAGGATATGGAGGATAAAATAAAGGGCCATGTTCAGATGGAGAGTGATAGAAAATACATCTAGGATAATGTTAACCACCAGAAAATCACAAACATGTGATGGGTAAAATGGTATTTGATTCCCCTATTAGAAACGTTTACAGAATTTTTTTTTGGTTTAAGTTAATTTTAATTGAGGAATTTATTTATGAGCTAAACTAAAACATAAGGAAACATACTTACATGTCATGTAGACATTCATCTCTTACTATATTTCTTACACAAACTCATATATTATTCAAAAGATGAGTATTTAGGATGACATGTTCACATTAAGAGTGCTATAATAAACTTCTATAGAATCTCCTAATCCAAAAAAGAGAACTATATATTTCTCATGTCTTTATACCTTAACCAAAACCAAAATTGTTAGTATAAGATCAGATAATCCTAAAAAAGATAATATTTTACAAAAATAATAACTACTCTTAATATCCACAATTTCTCAAACAATCCAAAGTTCAAAAAAGACCATTCAATACAAAATTTCCCATAAAATTCTTCAAAAATATACCAAAATATGATTGAAATCCAAATCTATGAATGATTTAATCTCATTGTCATCCTAGTTAAATCCTAAAATTTATCTCCAAATAATATCAGTTACTCTTAAAGTCTCATACTGAAAAGTAATTAACGTAATCACATATCTTCCATGATAGGTAAATAATTTTCATAGATAACCCAAAATAAACTTATTCCTGATTCATAAGATCATCTAACTACAAATAATTAGTCATACTAACCAGGGACTTCACATAGTCTAGTGGTAGGTGATAAATCACAGTCGCACTTTGGTTGCAGGTTCGATTCCCGCAGCTTCGTCTGATGCGACAAGTTGTCACACGGTCTGCATGTTGTCCATTTTCCACAACTATATAATTCTTAAAACATTCCCCAAAAAGAGATAAGATCTTCAAAAATAACCATAACATAATTTAACATCAAGTTTATATCATGCCTTTCATTTTTCATCATAACATATAGTAACCCATAATTACCTCAAAAGTAAGGATCATATAAACCCTAATGGTTACCTTTATAATTATTACCTAAACTTCCTCATCGAGTTGGTTCTCTCGTACATGGTGCATTAGAGAACTCACCATGGTTCAAGTGGTTAATCATAGCTCCTTGATTGTTGGTTTAGAAAAATCACGTTATTCCTCATTGAATCCCCAATTTCATACAGTCTCTTAATCAGAGAACCACCACAGTTTCCTTCATACCCATTGTCACTTTGGTTCATACTATATCCATCCATTTACTAAAACCAAAAATGTCAGTGTGAGTATATCATCAAAATCATCATGTACTAAAGACGAAGATAAACACTAAGATATACTTATCCAAGTTATCTCAAACTCATTAAAACTTTCGAAAATAACAATGACTCTATCTAATATAACAACCATAGTAGTTTTACACAACTTTTCACTTATGCTTAAATAACACTCTAACCTCTAAATTTATCTAAACCATCCACTGATACCAACTATAAGGACTCGGCCTTAAAAAAATACATATTCATGAATTTAATGAATAATTCACATAGATAATCTTTTCAGGTTTAGAGTTTTAGGGAATTAGGACATAACTATTACATCACAAAAGATTACAAAATAGACACCTCTAATAAGTATCAATTTCTTTCATAAAAAAAACTCTTAAAAAGAAACATTTCTAGTTCCACGTTTTTTATAGAATGTGTTTCCTTGATCCCATACTTGACCCTATTCATATTTAAGTCCTATGAAAAACATTTCAAAAACATGGTATTTACATAAAAATCCCAGAAAAGGATACACAAAGAAAGAAAACTGTTAGTTTTTCAAAACAATACGTAAATCATGAATACATTATCATAAGTAATAATTTTCAACATTATGAAGAAGAAAATACTTTTCACCGAATAAAATATCATTACTTATCCTTTTGTAACCAAATGATTACCATAAAACCTATATAAAGAACACATAACATAAAAAGGTAACTTGGGACATAAACGTACATAATTGTAATAACCATACGGTCAACTTTCACACATATCACTAAATGAAATATCCATACGGTCGACATCCATACCCAATGCATTAGAGGTTATAATGTAACCACCCATCCTTTTATTCACAGCAGCAACCGTCATTTGGTTTATCACATAACCACCCATCAAATGTTCATGTAACATTATAAAATCATAAGAAATAAAACAAATATAAAGGAATGGAAACATTTCCACATTTCAATCACAAGATATAACTTAAATATATTGACAAAACAAATCCATTATCAAAACCATTTTCAATACCAAAATACATAAAATAGTATATGGTATTTATTTTCTTTTAAAAAAATTAAGGCTTATTGAGGAAGCCAAAGATCAAATAATACTCGCGGCGGCAGAAAGGTCATTGTCACCGCTTACGTTAAAAGAAAAATTCTTTTTTTCCATTTAGTAAAACTCTTCGTAGAAAAAGATTCCCTTTGAATGAAATGAAAATTCAAAGGTGTTTATACTGTGTAGAAAAGAAAGTCATGTATAATTACAAAATATTCCTCAATTAAAGGATATTTAGGCAAATTCCCTTACAATGTCAGTATCCATAGATTAAGGATAAATCAATTTCATTATTATGTGTGACAAATATAAATACACCCAATATAAGATGATATTAAGTTTAAAAAAATCATAGGTCATCTACACATATTCATAGTATGACATATCAAGTATAAGAGGTTTATCCCAAATAATTGAAATTGGGTTAAGAAGATCCTTTACAGAAATTCGACAACCTAACGACGTCACTTTGAAATTCATAAAATTAATTGATGAGAGATAAAAAGTGCATCTCATCACATGGACATAGAATTTATAGAAATTATTATATATATGAACACATCCCAACATATTAATATGTAGATTAAAATACCTAACAAAAAGAAGTCGTTTAAAAATAGGAGGGTGAAAGATTCCCTTACCGATTTTTGTAACATTCGAAACGTACACCCCATGAAATAAGAACCATAAAAAGTTGATGTAAATACCCATAAATGAAATTATATTACACAAAAACTATAATAATGGGATGTAAATACACAAAACTCAAATGATACAGAGACAAATATAGCATGAATCTCATAGGAATAAAAGTAAGATAAAACCCCCTTACCTCGTTGTAATAAATCGAGTCGTATGACCAAAAGATAATAAAAACAAAATGAATCATTGAATACCATGAATATAAATATAATTATGATAATATATGGCATTAAAAATACACCAAACGCAATAAATAAGTGGTGAGCAATGGAAATATCACAGAATTAAAAGTGAGATAAGAAATCCCCTTAAACAAATTCGGCAGCCTAACTACGCCACTTAAAAATTCATAAATTGAACTGATGAGAGTAAGATGGGGTCCCTCATCATATGAAAATACAAATTAATGTATGGGGAATATAAAAGAACATCATCCATCATAAGAAATAGTATCTTAAAAAAAGTGACACAAAACAGAGTACTTTAAAAGAAAGAGAGAGGTAGGATCCCTTACCTTGAGTCCAACTTGTCTTGTTCGTTTCATTATATTATTGAATAATAAACATTGGTCAATATATATATTCTTAATAACATAAATTAAAGTTTATTATTCAATTCATATAACATATTATCATGTTATAATAATTAGTTAATTATTTGAGTTCATATTAGACATTTTTGCCGATGTTCGGTACATCAGTCAAAAATAAACTTGTTTGAAAAGCATTTTCCTTGTAGTTATAATTAAATCATCTACAGAATATTATTAATGATTTAAATATCATATATATCCAGTATGTATCCATTTTATACTATTCCATATAATTTTGAGATAAAAAAATGAAATGCACCATTCACAGAGACGGTAGGTCATACGTACGCATAAACGCTGCTTTCATTTCTTTGTGATATTAATTGAATTAAAAATAAATGAGAGGTATATATATTATAATTCCAGAATTATATTCATTATTTATATTTAATATATATAATATATATCCATTATATATATGTACTTATAATAGTACATAACATTTGGATATAAGAAATGAAATGCACTGTTCATGGAGACGGGAATCTGTACGTACGCATGAACGCTACTTTCATTTATATTTCATAATTTAATGGAATTAAAACATAATGATACATTGGTATATTATAATTAATGTATAATATCATATATAAAATCATTAACTACATCCCATATATGGAATTAACGATTAAAATCACTTTGAGGGGGTGGTAGTCCGCAATTCCTAAAATGAAATTATCGCATTTACCCATTATGGAAACCATAAGGGTATGGAATAAATGAAAAATAAAGAGGCATAAGGAATACATAAACATAATATATATCATATATAAATATATTTACATCTTAATTTCCACCATTAGAGGTGTTAAAATATGATTGAACAATCATCATTTCGTGAGGCAGTAATTCTCCATCCACGGAAACAGTATGTTCATTAACCATTAGACGGATGTGTGTGTAAGTGTAGCTCGAATAATTCTCATAAAAAATTATAGTATATTGAAGATACTATTTTTGTTACAAAATAAATTAATAAAAAAAATTATGTGTTTGGAGAGGAAAAATAATACAAAAGAATATAAGAGAAGACAATACCATTAAATCGGTTAACTCCCATTGGTTTGAATCAAAAGGGTTTTTGATGAGCTTTCTGCCTATGGTAAGGCTTCTAGGATGAATAGAGGGATGTGGATAGATAATATGAGAAGGTTTTTGATGATACAACAGCTTGAGATGTGTGGATAAGGGGGTAGAGTTGGGAACCTTTTATATGAGGGAGGAGGGGCACTCTGGGAAGGTCATGAAATGTTACTTTATAATGAAATTCTTTTTGGATTTTAATGGTCCCACAATGATATATTTAGATGATGACATGATAATGGTTCTAAATCCACCCATACAATAGGTTTTATACAAGTGAACGTCTTATATTTTACCTTATCTTTTCAGTTTATTTAAATCTTTTATTAATAAGGTAATCACTACAACATCATGGTGACATAAATAAATTTCTTTATTTAATGTATAAAAATTATAAAAAAATTACAATGATGTAGGAAATATTATTATATTTCTAATGAAAATTTATGGTCAAAATTATTACTTATATAACCCCATTTAAAAATTTATTTAGTAAAACAGTAAATGTTTGTGACATTTTTATTTTGACTTTAAATAAAACGTTATTAATGTCATTTTCTTACCCAAGTGGCTCCATGGGGTCCCCAAGTTGACCCATGGATTGTATTGGTCTTCCATGACTCATAAAATAATGTTAGGACATGTGTCAAGGTAATTTCATATTATTAAAGCATTATTTTTACCCTAAATTACACTAATTACCTATAATCGCGATTAATAAAACTCAAAAGTTACTATTCACCCAAAATTATTTTCAACCCATTGTACCAAATTTTACTTAATAATGACAACCATGTGTGTTGGATTAATAAAATTAAAATCACAGAAGTGGTACAATTTCATTTAAATGAAAAATATGTTTTTAACTCCCACTTTGTGGTTTCACTATTCATCAAAAATTGATGTTTTTCAGAAAAAAAACAAAAAATTCATCCAAAGATATATTTGATATTCCGAATTCAAAAATTATGTAAATTTTAAAAAATTCATAACATAGAAGTTTCATTTTTTAATTTTATAATTAATTCCCACTGTCAAAACAAATAGTGTGTTTTTAAGAAACAATATGTATCCAAAGATTGACACTTGTTTCTATCAAATTTCAAAGTGAAATTAATTAAAATTACCACCAATGGATTAAATGGTAAAAATATATTTTAATTACACTTTAAGAAAAATTAAAATGATAATTTGACCATATAAATAAATTAGACTGAAAGGAGGTTTTGAATTAAAATACAACAACTTTCATTATTCATTAAAAAATGAAATTTATTGGAAAAATACCAAAGACATACACAAAGTAAATTTTGATTTCGTGATTCTAAAAAAGAATTTAATTTGGTCCAATAGAAATTATAAGAGTGAAAAAAACTATATTTAATGATTTTTTGCCATCAAAAGGCGATAAATCGACCTTTTAGTGAATATTAGAGTATTTACGATTAAAATTGGATTCATACACATTTTAAACCTCTATCATTTATTAGATAAAATTATAAACATTTGAAAAACCTATATAATCATTTTTTAGTATGTTATGTTATTTCCCACCATTACAATGGTTAGGCGTTAACTACCATTTAAAATAATATTATTTTATTATTATTGTGCAACGTAATATTTCAATGAAACTTGTTGTTGCGTATTGGGTACGCCATCGAGCATAGCATTCCCTTTAAAGTAATGTTAAAATTTTATTCACAAATATTGATAAATATTAAAATTTCATATTCGTTATTTACCAGGGTTGGTACATTTTAAATCATGAAATATAATTTAATAATTATAAAAAATTAATATTCTTTATTATTTATACATTAAAAATAAATCACGGTATATTGAATGATCATTTATAGTTGGATAATAATTCGAGATAAGGACATTGTTACCATGATTCAAAAGATAGTATGATGTTGTCTTTCAACTTATAAAACACACATAGAAATATATACATAATGTTTTAAAACCACATTAATACTAAAAAGTATTTATAATTATAAATTATAAGAATTATCTACATGTATGTTAGTTTGGTTTTGCCTATTTTCCCACACAATGAGTTTAGAGGTTTGAAAATTTGTTGCATTTTCAATGTATTTCATTCTAGCTTCATTAGAATTTAATTCTTAATCATTAATTTTCACGTGATTTTATTATAAGGGATGAATTATAGTGAATGAAAAGGTTTAAAAAAAATTCTTTTTGTAATTTAATATTTATATTTAAAGGTGAAATAAAGAACAAACATTTTTTTAATTTCTACCTATTAATTGTGTTTTCTTATTTCATTAGTTAATTATTAGTGTATTATAAAATGAAAAAAATGAGTATTCAAACATTTATGTCATATTATGTCAGAAAATATATTTTTATAAACATCTATGATATTATTTCAATGAATTATTCCTATAGGTGGTCACAAAGACATAAACATGAACACACAATATATAAATTTGGGTATATGTTTTAAGATATATTTATTATAACATGATAAAATTATAAAATTAACATAATGATATTTTTTTAATTTCATTACGATGGTTAAGTGGATTTTATGATTTTTCGATATTTAATGAAAAACTAGATGAAAATTAAAAAACAATTTTTTTCAAAGGTGTAATCTCCACAACATAAGAATATTGTATGCAATACTAAACGAATGTTAGGGGTATAGTAAAGTATATCTGATCAATTAATATTTATAAATAAATTATATATAATTTTTTTGAAATGATTTTATTAAAATAATCCATGCGAGGAGGTGGTGAATAAAAAAATATTTGTCATTTCGGGGAGCATTAATCTGCACACATGTACAAATGAAATTTGAAGTTTTGAATTCTAGATAGAAGTGAATAATTTTTTATACCATTATTTAAATAACTTCTCAACACAATAATAATTAATATATTGTTATTGCATAATTGTTATGTATTTTTAGAGAATACATAATAAAAATGAAATGTTAAGAACAATGTGATAAGTACATTGAAACCTTTATGGTCCTCTTGATGAAAGACATAAATTTGAGGGGCTAAGGATAATTTTTTGTGAGGATAGGAATAATGGAATATAGTAAACATCAGAGATATGATATATTGGATTGGTTTCAAATTGATTTTGAAATATTATTGTATTATTGATATGGTATAAGCAATCCCCATTATATAAGTGCAGAAGAGGTACTTTTCCAAGAAAAATATTGGTATGTAACTTGAATGATTTAAAATTTATGAGTTTTAGGGGATATAGGTATATGAGGAAGGTTTATACAATTTTATATATTAATTTTTGTCCTAACTTAATATTTCTATAATATCTAAAGTTCATGATAATTTTGGAAAACTCAAGGCATAATAGTTTATTCATTTAACCACATATTCATCTTAATTAATTATTTATAATGTCAATTATTTTAGTAATAAAAATCATTTATACTATTGAGACTAAAATTTAACATTTTAATACATATTTTTTCTCTATTTATCATAATTAAATTACTAAATAAGATAAAAATAAAATTTATATCAAAACATATAATGTGTTTAAAATCACTTTTGTAGAAAAATGTTGTTTTAATAATTACGTGTTGTTAATCTTATTTTTCATTAATTAACCATAAAATTAACATTATATTTCTGTTATATATTTTTAAACATCATATTTAATAAATATATTACTATTTTTTCAAATAATTTAAAAATAAAAAATATTTAAAAAAGTTTTATACATTGAAAACTAATCATTTTTCCAACGTTAAAAATTTCAAAAAATAATAATTATACATAAACATAAATCGAATGTTAATAGATAATTTGGAACAAGTGATATTAAATTAAATATATATATAATTTAATTTAATTTTTAATACTAAATTTAATTGTCTTTATTTTTTTATAAAATATTACTTACATTTTAAAATATAAAATATATTTTTTTAATTCTGACTTGATCATTAAAAATTATAATGTTACATAATCAATTTATATTTGGCCCAAATATGTTTTCCTAAGATTATGGTAATAAATTCCATGATAATTTAAAATTTGATATATTAAAATGTTCACATTGAAAGTATTAAAATTATAAAAATTACAAAAATTCATCTTATGATAATATGACCATGGGGAAACGAACAAATATTCCAAATTTTTAATATCAATTATTAAATAAGTGATTATTTTATATTTACATAAAATCAAAAAATAAAATGTAAAACATTTATAAATGATTAATATCCCTTTAAAAAAATCAAAATAAATCATTATTCGTAATTATTATCATAGAATATACTTATTTAATGGATGATAATTTTTTTCTATTTTTATTCAAATTTAAAAGTTATATAGTTTAAATTTAATATTAGAATGGAAAAAATGCATTATTATTAAAATTTATTTTACACTAATAAGTCCAATATATTCTACAAAAAATCTATATATTTACATAATATTGATTTCTACTCATAGAGACCCTTACAAAATCAAAAAAATATCTATGAATATGATAACTCAGAGTGGAAGTCAAAGGGTTAAATTCAGATAGAATTGATTTTTCTAAGAGTTCTACATGCTTAACTATTTCCATCATTATATTCTATAATGTCTTTTTTCCTCTTCTCTATCAGGGGTGTTGTCATTCGAAAACCCTAAAGATCATTAAAATGGATTTATAATGAATAATTTTTCTTTTGGATTTAATATCATCAAACTTTATTTATTAGATTTTTGATATGGTTACTTCTATTTATAATAAGTAATTGAACATGGATATTTTAATGGTAATATTTAATATTCAAAATATAGAAAGGTTATTTTCATTTTAATTATTTAAATTGTGTAGAAATTGAGTTATTTTTTATAATTTATTCCTGGATAAAATACATTGACATCAATGGTCATTAAATTATAACCCTTTTAAATAAATTTCATACATGAATTTTTTAAATCATTTATATGTAGAAAAAGGTAAAGTTGTGGAAATCATGAACATATATCAATATATAATCATTAATTAGACATGGTCCCCAATATCACAAGGATTATGAGAAAATAATTAACTTTCTTTGCCATTTCATGGATAGTTTTTCATAACTATATATTTATCCCCATGGTATGAATTAAATTTTGTTATTAGATAATTCATAGTTGCACGTGAACTAAAAGATTTTCACAGTTTATTTAGAATGTTTTGTTTTTAAATTGAAGAAATAGATTTGTATTATGAGTGAACATATTCATTATATTTACATATTTGAATCAAATTTTTTGAGAAGAATTTAATGATTATAAAGATGATTATTTCTAAAGAATAAAAATAATATAACCAAATGTCTTTATAAAAATTAAAATCTATCGGGTGGTGACTAAATAGTCTTATAATATACTTTATATACAATATTGTTGATAAACATTAATACATCCACTAATTCTTGGTTGATGGTAAGTGAATTATAAATACAAATATCTTCTTTAGACATATCCATTACATATATTATTCCTTACTTCTAAATTATAATCAACTATTGATTTTAATGATTCTCATCAATCATTGGTTTATATAATTATCATAGATAATGAATGTATTCTCATCACATATGATATTGAATTTTTATTAGTTCCCTAAGATTAGTTGAAAATGTTTTCCTCGTGTAAATTGAGATCATAATTTTACATTGTTAGTTAATTACTCGATGGAATTGTTTACCACAATAGAATATAATTATAATATCCTTGAAGATATTACCTTGATTATTCAAACCACATTTTTTACAAATATGATTTTTCATATCAATTCATTCATCAACTTGACAACCTGAATTTTCATCAACATCTATAATTCAATATCACATTATTTCAATTATTATTACATTGTTTATATTTTTTATTGATTGTGGGATTGATGTAATAACTAAATTTTTTAGACTATTACTCATTCAAATTAGATTATTATTGGTCTTATAGTCAAATTTTCCATTACATTTAAGGATAATTTAGTTCCTTTATCATCTATCCATCACTAAAAAGGGGTCAACAAGAGTAAACATACTTTAACAATATGAAGAAATTATCATAAACATAAATGTAATTGAACAAAAAATATAATATTCTTTTACATTATCACATTCTTCTATAGTTCATTTATTTTTACATATATCGATCTTTCATTGTCCAAAGAAATATTATGTTGGGTTCTCTTATGTTTCTCAACATAATACACCAGAAATAAACTCGTGAAATTAATACATTATATTGTTTCACAATGATAATGTGGTAATCAAAATAATATCCATTTTTAGTTTCAAACTAAGTGTCTATTATTAGTCATACTCATCACGCATCAGAGTGATAATCAAGTCAATTATCATCGAACCCTTATTATAGTGATTACCCCTATTTTACCATATTACACAACCAATTCCAATTATATTACCTAGTGTTGTATGCATATATATTCAATACTATATACTAATAAATTATATAGTATTATAGTTTATCATTCAAGAAATTGACTCATCTACATGGTTTGCACTGATTTTCTCTAACTAATACCCAAAATAACTAAACTAACCTCCAAAAATAACTAAATTGTTATATGATAAAAAAAATATATTGATGATAGAATAACCATAAATATATACAACAATATAATGATGTAAATAATACATCCATAAAATAATATCCAAACAAAAAGACATAAATGTTTTTTTCCTAGGGACAAGATTTATAATCATAATTTTCAAAACATATCTGTAATTTTCTCCACCACCAAGATCTTCTAGATAAGTCACCAAAAATAACACTTCTCATTATATATGTAAATTAAAATTATAATGGGGTGACATAAAATTCTCTGTGAGGGTAAAAATATATCATAATGTATTACATCGTAAACATAAAAGGGAATAATTTGAAGGAATATATATGTGTGTAAAAGATGATAATAGGATGTATTTTAATTATAAAACCATAGTAAGAAACATAATATCACAAAAATATCCTTATGGAATAATAAAACATATGAAATTTCTCAAAATACATATTAATAATACATAAACATGTGATCATTGAATATAATTGTTGAATACATTGAAAATAATTCATGAAAATAAAAAAAAATCATTTCATACAATTGAAATTTACCATATAAAATTGAAAGAACATTTTTATAAATATGGGAATATTGTTTTGAAATAGTAGTAAATTTTTCATAATAGGTTAAAATTAAAAGTTTGGTACATCTATACCCATTATAATATTATTTTGAGAAAACCTAAAGTATCAATGCCATGATATTTGAGAAAACAGATCATACCCAAGAATATGTAAAAAAACCAATTATGTCCATGATTTATTATCTCATGGAATATAAGATTATAAAAATAAAATGGAGATTGATATAAGACACATAAAATTATCTTCCACACATATATATAACACTTAAAATCGATCATTAAAACATCTTAATAAATGAATTTATAAATAATTGGTGTCATAATTCTAAAAAAACAAACAATATCATAAACATAAAATATTAAAATAATAATATATTTTCAAAATATTTATAAAAATAATAAATTATTAAGGTTGATTTATATATTCCATGATGATATTGAATCTATTTTGTGAAAATGGATGTCAAAAATTGTATTAAAAAACCATTCAAACATTATTATAAATGATGATTTGAAAATTAGAATCAAATCCATTTTTTGGGGTGGGGAAGGGAATATTTTCCAAGTCATATTATAAGTATTCTAATCAAAATATCCTTCAACAACCATATGGTTTATTGGAATATGTTTTATCAAAGATAAATGAATTCATTTTTAAAGGATGTAAAACCAATATTTAGTTTTTATAAATTCCCTTACCCATAATATTAAATGTTTATTAAACATTAATATTTTAAATTTTTAAAGATAATTATAAAAAAAATTAACCATATTATATTTCCAAAATAATAGGAGAATATCGGAGGGTGGGAAAATGTGATAAGGAATAAATAATCCATTATTAACAATATAGGTTGTTAATAAAATATTACACCAATATGTAAGAAACAATTATATTAATGAAATATATATTGATAATGAGAAGTAATTTTCCTATTGATAAAATGGTAATACCAAATAAAATTGATAACAAGTATGATCTTAGAATATTAGAAATATATATTCATGTGAGGAATGATATGGCCCAATTAATCATAAATCCAGTCAATTAAAAACCTTGTTGACTTTTTAAATTATATAAAAAACAATATATATAATAAATACTTAAATAAACATTGGATAATGGGAAATATAATTAAATTTTTATATAAAAAAGATATCTTTTATTTATTCCATGTTAAATTTATAATGGGATAATCATGAAAAAAGTATCAAGGTATTAAAATATGATACAAATGAACCCATAAATTGATTCCCTATGTAGCTACCCTAAACCTAGTATCCCATAGTGTGTGTGTAATTTATTATATTGAAATATGATAGAGAGAATCACATCCCTATGGATCAAATAGTTTAGTAGTCTTTGTAAACTAAATATATACTTGTGTCTTACATTATATTTTAATTATCAAATTATAATAATTTTTTTTTCAATAATAATATTATTCCCCCTACAATATCCTATAAAATCAATCGTGCTACACTTCATGATTTAATGGGGAATGAAAAAAATCAATGAGATTAAATACTCATTATGGTTTAAGTATGATGGGAGATATCATGAATTAATAATAATAATGGAACTGTAAACATAACCCCACGCCATTTAAAGAAAATGAATACCATGAAAAGAGAGGGAATAATCAACATGGAAAGATAAATAACTAAAAATATATTTTATTAAATAAATACCTGGGAATGAAATACTTCTAGATAAAATATCTTATTGAAATTTTAAAGAATAAAAATAATAATTGAATACTCAATGAGGGAAATTATTAATTATTTAACATCAAGATCTCTAGATCCTAATACATAAACCATCAAGACCATTCACAAGAAAATTTAATACTTATAGGTATAAAAACATTTTAAATGGTAAAAAGATATTATTCTATCTTACTAATTATCCCGAGGTGTCTATTCATCCATCGAAGAGATATCTATAAATGATATACATCTAGTTGAACATGTCTAACTCATTACTCATAAATTAAATAATATATTTAATTCAAAAAACATGCACCCTATCATCAAATATCATTATTTAGTAAAGGGTAAGGATTTATCAATATTTAGAAATATACATGAATATCATTCAATGAATAACACATGATGAAGAATTGAGAAACTGTTTAATCCATATGCACACCAATGATAAATGAAGAAATTTAAAGTCTAATTGTTAAAGGAAAGTGAATATTTCAAGGGAAACATAATTAAAACAAAAATAAATCAAAAAATATTAAGTCAATTATATCTGTTGAAAAAAGTATCCTAAAGTATCTGTATAAAGAATAAATATGATATCCCTAGAATTTATACCCATCAGAGTATGAATACAATATTTTTTTGTGGAAGAATATAAATACCATATAATGATGATTAAAAATATTCTTTATGGATATAAATATTTCATTTTGATAAATAAATTTTAAAAGAAAAAGGTTAAAAAAATTGAAAAAAAATTAATTTAAATAACTATAGAAATATAAAAATTATTTTAAAAAAACGTTTTTTCAATGGATGGAAATTCAATTAATTTCATACATATTATAATATATATTCATTATATATTTTCAAAAATAGACTTAAAGGAATTGTATTAGAAATAAAATATATATACCTATGAAAAAATGTGTAAAAGAGACAAATATGGTAAAAACTTATTTAAAAAATCATTTTAGAAATCTAAAAATGTTTTTTTGAAAACATTTTTATAAACTATTGTTTCAGAAGAAATCAGTTTTTTAAATAAAGATAGAATTAATGTCATGTTTTGTTAACAACATTTTATTCATCATTTGAAGTTAAAAATTGGAAATTTATAATAAAAAATATCATTAATATCCATACAAGTTAAAAATGAAATTGTTTTATTATATAATGATTATATATGTAGCTTCAACCGATATTCATGAATAGATAATCATGATTAGTATGAGATTGTGAAATAAACCAATATAATGATCATAAAATTTATATATGAATTAATAAATTACTTGATTATGTGTGTAAAATATAAATATAAACAAAAATATTTAAAATAAATGATAATATAATCAAAATTAATCAGAAAAATAATATTTTAATATCAAAAATGATGAAGAATTAATATAGCACCATGAATGAAATTTTGTTATGAAATTCATTACCACTTTATAAAATTTACATAAAATACCCTTGAATGAAATAATTCAAATTGAAAAAAATTAAAATTAATTATTATGTACTAAGGATATTACATATGAAATGGGAATTTTATACACTATATAAAAAAATTAGGCGCATCACATTATAATTTTCCTCAATGAAAGGGAACTGATATGAAGTCCATTACCTAATGCATACCTTGATTGAATTTGATTTAACCACATGTATATTGGTTTTAAATATTTAATTACAATATAATAGAAAAAAAATTAAAAAACATATATCATTGTTTTATAATATCATTATACCCTTTCGTTAATAATTTTCCAATATTCTCATTATTTCAGGTGTTAATTGCAAGGATTTTTCATTTTTTTTCTTTACCATGATTATTCTGATCTATATGTATAATATATAGTCACATAATATATAAAATAATAATCAAAAAATATTGTTTATATTTATACATAAATTATTATGTCATATCCTATCATGAATTATGGTTTGGAAAAATGGTGTATGGTAAAATCATGTAGATTGTAGGTTTTGTGTATGCATGAGTAACATTTCTAATTTTCAACGATCATTATCAAAATATAGAAATTAATATTTAATCAATAAATATAGATCATTATATAAAAAATAATATATTATTTCTTATATATACATATATATATATATCATCCCTTTGGCGTGTTGTATAAAATTGATTCATTTTACTGTGTGAAGGTGATCATCCACACATACACGAAAGATATTTTCAACATTATGTGAATGAAAATGAAAGAAATAAAAAGATATATTATTTTTTTATAATAATATATATTTCATTAATATGAAAAATATTAAATTTTTATCACATATATTTATTAAAATTATCCCAATTACCTTCCATGTAAAGAATTACTGAAAAACTAATCACATCATTTTGTGAGGTGGTAGTCTGTCGTACAAATGAGATAAATTATTATTTTCCCAAATAAATAGAATAATATGTAATTTATATATGATATAAGGAATCCATATGAATAATTGTGTTTTAAATATCATATATATACGTTATATCCATCATTATACCCAACCGTGAGAGGTGGAAATGGACAAAACATGACAATGGTTCGCGAGGCAGTAGTCTACCATACACACGAAAGATGATTTCCTAACCCATTTGATGCATGTGGGGTTTTGTAATTACATCATTATAAAAAAATATTAGTATATTTAGTGTATTTATGTTATTATATCATCATGTTTAAATAATAATTGATTGAGGAGGAGGAAAAATACGATAAAAATGCTCATTGAAGAACATTACTTGTTCTTTAGCTATCAAGAAATGGATTGTACCAAAAACCATCATAGTATGAATTTATACCAAAAGTTTGTCTTAATGGTTGATAAGAGGTATTTTTTATGGGATTCGGGACTTTACTATTCGAATGAAATGGAATTGATTTTTTGATGATGAGATGATATGGGATAGCTTTTTATAGATGAGTTGTGTGTCACACTTGTATTTTTTGAAAAGAAAATAGGTACCCACAATTTATTACATGAATATTGTGTCTCAAATGAATTATTTTCTATACACCAAAATCATTGTTTATAATTATTCCCATGAAATAAATTTTATCACTTTTTTATGTCATTTTAACCCTTATCATTTAACTTTAACTCCCGATAAATCCATTTTTACATTAACTATTAGAAATAAATATTTCTTACTATTCATTATGGTAAAGATTATGTTTAACTAATTATATAATTTATATTATTTTTATTCCAAATTAGTAATAATTTTTCTTGATTTTGATTATTATGAGTAAAAATGTTTAATTTAAAATTAATTTCGTTTGTGTGATGAGAATATAGATTTTTAAAGTGAAAATGTTCAAAAGTATAGAGCGATTTTCTATAAAATATAAATTATAAAATTATTGAAAATTAATAAATGGTATTAATAATAAGAATGTTTATCTTATTTTACATTGAAACCATTGAAAATCAATTTTAAATATTTTACATAATTTAAAAAAAAATTGAGTTTCCAATTAAAATTCATAATTTTTAACTGTTCATCAAAAAATGAAACAATTTCTAAAAATTACATATATTTTAACTAAGAACATATTGATATTATGAATTTAAAAATGAAATTAATATTTTAAAATTAATATTATAAATTTGATAAAAAAATACTTTCAAATTATATTCTCATAGTGCGAATAAACTATCTTTTAAGGACAATACAGGTTTTAAGAAAAATTTACCTTTTATTTTAAATGAATCTTATATTATTTATATTCAATATATTTCATTAATTTTATTAATATAGTTATTAATAGTCAGACTTTCCAATTTAATACCTATTTTATAATAATATTTTATATCATGGTTTCTTTTAGACGATGGGTTTTATGTTCTAATATATATCGATGAGATTAAATTTATTGAAATATATTTCATTGTTTGTTCATGCTCAGTATTGAGTATCACACAATTTGAATAAATAAAATTTTCTTATCCTAGAATTTCTAGGTGCTACATTCTCCCCTATTTAGACAAATCATGCTCTCTCAATTTATTTTTGATCTCAGTAATCAATAGTTTGACATTGGAAAATGTATTTTTTGATATTCCACATCATAAAAATAATTTATAAAAAATATACTAATTAAGAGAAGAATGGTTGTATACAAGTCATATAGAAGAATTATATGACCAGGATTCCATGTAAGATAATATAGTTGGAAAATGAAATCTTGGACATATAAGAGAATATTATCATTTAAGGATTAATGGATAATGATAGAGTTTATTGATCAAAATATGTAAGGAGATCAAGAGAATGATATCGTCCAAAAATCCATAAGATAAAGTGGTGTGAATGGGTTAATTTATATAATAAAAAATCATTATAAAAATAAATTTTCTTTTGGTTGAGTAGCCTTTTCCTAAAATTGAGTAATACTTTTACTCTCAATGAATATAAGTATATATACTAACAAAAATTGTTTCTATTTAACACACACAATTTCATTATTTGGTTATGGTTTTATAAATTTAAAAATTAGATCTCTTACTCTATTAAATGAATAGTGTAATAATGCTCAAAAAATTATTAAATAATTTTAGGAAACATTATACTTTAATTACAATTGAAGGGTCTAATAGAATAACTTATTTTGATTACTATGTTAATAATTAGAAATATCATAACTCGATGAAAAAATATTTTTATTAATATCCATAATGAACTCCTAACTCCATTTGAGATTTTAGAAAATCATACGATAACTTGGGTAATATATAAACCAATGGGAAGAGATAAAAAATCCTAGTAAGGGAATAAAAATGTGACTGATGAATTTCACATGAGTTAGAAAAAATAACATGATAAAACATAATGCATGGATCATGAATAAACATATTAAAGAATGCAAAATATAACAAAAAATAATGTGATTATGTAAACATAGAAATGTGGAAGAGAAATATAAAATAACATAAACATGAGTCATGGATAACTACTATGTATATATCACATGGAATATAGAGTGCCATAATGGATTAAGATTACTCACTACTCAGATAAATAATGTCTCATGAGACTAAACCATTGCAAAATACATTGGAGGGATTTATATATTAACCCATCATAACATGTGTACGCATATTTTTTTCCACTTATTGAATCATATATAATGAACAATCATAAGGTTTCACATGGAAATAAATGGATATATTAATCATGTTTTTTGGAATACCCAATGGGTGTATAATAATTTTAATCATGAAATAAGGGATTTAATTCATTAATGGACATTAATTAAGGAATGATAATACCATATCATCAAAAATGATGTCTAAACAAAGTGAAAACATTAATAAGAGGGCTACGTACCATTAGAAATGTGACACATCAGTGCAGTTGTAGAAAAAATAATAAAGAGTTATTTGAGAGGATAATAGAATAATTATAACAATAAATCTATATATGATAAAAAAAAAATTTCATGTACAATTTAATTATTTTATAAAACATTATTAGTATTAGAAAATATTATGTTGTGTAAATGATTATGGGTAAGAAAAAATAGTTAATTTTTTTAATAGTGATTTATTATTTGGAGGAAATGTCAATGAAACCTTAATATACATTTAATTACCCATTAATGAATGATTAATAAAGATAAATACTTTTTTGGTTTATATAAATATAATATAGGTGAATAATATAATTATTATTACTGGATAATTTGAGGTAACCGTTTTAGAAAGCCTGACATAAATCAAATTTGGAGGATTATATAGATCTATTATTTTATGTTTGAATATGTTCTTTACATGTAATTAATGTCCTATGTAATATAATTATATTAATTAAATAAATAAATCATAATATTTTATATTTTTTTTAATCTATTACTATTTTATTACATTTATTTATTTTCATTTCAATGAGTTATAATGTTAATGTTGTCGTTCCAAGAGACTACATTTCATTGTTTTATGGTCGGATGACATGTGAATAATTATGAATGTTCTTATTTAATGGGAATAATATTCCAAATGTGATATAAAATGGTATTAATAAAATTCCAAATCTTTAAATTTTCTCATATATAAATTTTTTTAGACATGATGTGGATTCATTTCGTAAATGTTCTTGATAAAAGTTTAGTTTATTTTGGTGGTTTTTTCTGACCATTATGCATTAGTTTTATTTTATTTAATATAATATCTATATATTATTTATAGAACAAGAAATATGTTATTATATAATAATTATAATCTCATAGAACAATAATAATATATTTATGATAATCCTTTTTAGTGGTAAGGAAAAATGAAAACTCGTTATCTGTATAGACAGATGATCGTCAAAATTTTCACAATGGTTTCCTTTCATTATATAAGATTTCAAGAGAAAAGTATATGGATATAATTTTTCCACTATGAATATAAAATTATATTTTTAAAATTATCGTATAGTTATTAGGATTTTTGGGATGGAAGATATGAGGAGGAGGTGTGAGAATAAAATAAATTAAAATAACTACTTTGTGAATGTTACCTTTTGAAACTTACCTCAATTATGGTTCTCTTGAGGAACTTGAAATTGTAATGTTGATGAGACTACAAGCACATGGAATTATATAGAGTGGAATGGAGGCTTTTTGGAAGATATTTTGAATCCTTTAAGGTTAAAATGATATGAGTATAAAGGGTGGTTAGTAGTGTAACTTAAAAGGGGGAAGGTAGGTGTTTTTGAATTTATCAAAATATTAAAATATAATAATACTATACTTGAGAACAATTCATCAAACATTACTATAAATTCCATGTGGATGAAATTATAGAAAATATATTATTCCTTTAATGAATATATTATTTTTTTAAGAACATTTTGTTGTTTAATAAAATATTTTATTCATGAAATAGCATTATGTTCTATTTTGAAACAATTCATTATATTTGATGTAAAAACATCAAAATAATGAGTCAAATTCGAACCATCATTTCCAATATATAATATTTTATCATGGTTATATAGATAATTCATTTATCACCATAAATATCTCAAAATGTATTTATTTTAATACTTTTATTATCATTTATTTGATTTCACCTTTAATATATTAATGACTACATCATCATTTTTTATGAATATAAAGTAAATATTTATTACCTAAAAATAAAAAATAAATTATACTAATGGATATAAATAAAGTTGATTTTAAAATACTTATATGGTAAAATATTGATTATGCATAACCTCATATTAAAAATTTATCACAATTAAAAACAATAATGCGATATTATTTATTTTTTTGTTAAATTAATTACTACATGGGAATGTGGATAAAAAGGTCGTAAAATTGACCCAAGGATGATTAATTTTTAAAAATAGTCATCAAATATAATTTTGGAAAGTAGTAGTTTCGGTTTCTAATTCATATCCTATTATTTATAGCCTTATATACCTGATTCACTTTTACATGGTAATTTTTTCTATGTTTATGATTCAGACATAAAAAAATAGAATTGGTTTATATAATAAATATGGGCCTTAATTATAAACATTTAATTAATCTTTAAAAATAAATATAAAAAATTGAAGAATTTAATTTAAAATTAAACCGAAAAAAAATAATGAAAAACAATTTTTCATCAAAACACCCCTTTATGAATAAAATTGATTAATGAAAAAATCTTGTATAAATAGAAATTTAAATAAAATTCTATTATTTATAACAAAATAAACAATGTAATTTGAAAAACTAGTCAAAATGTAAATTTATTTTGATATTATTTATCATAATACAACGTTTTTACAGTAAATCGCTATTTTTTAATATTCATTAAAATCTCAATCATTTAAAAAAATTCCCAAACAAGAATACTCTGATAATTTTCGAATAATGAATTGAAAAATGAAGTTACCTATTGCAATTCAATTTTATAAAAGTGTCAAAATAAATTACAATTATTTTCTCAAAGAAAAAATAAAATTGTTTTCGGGAGAAAAAATATTATTGAAGAATGAAATAATGGTACAAAAAATTAAGTGTTTATTTTACAATAATTAATAAATATTTTTCATAATATTTTTCTTCATATTAATACACACTGATTCAATGGTTAAGTTATAACAATCATGTAATAATAATACTCTATTAACAGAATATCACAGTTTAGATAAATTGATTGTTTCCTGTAATACAAGCTACCAAGAAACTCAAATTTTTAAAAGAGAAAAATTTAGAAAATAAATCATGGGGTGTTGTATTAGACAATCTTAATTAAATTATACCCTCAAAATTTCATTTTACAAAATATAGTAAAAATCAGTGAGGGTACTTGTCCCTCAAGACTTCCTCCAGTTCCATTATTGAATCTTCATAATTGTGTTTACTTTAGTATATTATAATTAGTTGAGTGTATTTTTTGAATAAAAAATTATCTCTAAGGTCCAATATCATAACCATATATGCCTCATACGAATATATATTTGATAGTAGAACCACTGTTAAAATTAGTATGTGTGTGGGATCTATTATATCATTCTATAAGAGGGATACATAGAATGCATCATGTACTTGAGGCATGGTTGGTTGAAGTTCAAGTTTATATGATATAGCTCCAATGAAATCTAGTATATTAATGGGAAAAATAAACCTAGTATATAAAATTACAAAATTGAAAATATTATGACTCTCTCAATGGAGATATGTACTGTAATACCTTATCTCCAACCACCAAATGTAGGCCATGTCGACAATTTTATACATAGATATTCAATATACTTTGGACAGAAAAGATGTATTGAGGAATATTAATAAAAATTTTATACATTTCATTGAACATTGAAGGTCCCAATATACGTTTTCCACCAAATTCATCTAATCATGTAGGAATTCAACATCACTACCCATATTGGTCTTTATATAGAACCATTTGAATGCATGAGTGAAAACTATTTTTATAATAGAACTAGACGTGTATATGATGTTGTTTATTTACTCAATTGAATTCAATTTAGTATTATATAAACATGGATCCATGTTTTTATGTTGTCTGCTCATATTGGACACCAATTTTATGGTGATAAGATGTTCTGGATTTTAGCTTAGTGTTTAGATCATATTGGAAACTTTTGTAGAACATGTATAAAAATCGTTGATAATGATCAGATATAATTGATAAATTTACTCCATCAATACTAAACAATTCTATAATGTGTATTTCTTCATTTTGATCGGGTTTTATGTCTTCTTCAATTTCAATTAAGTGTGCTGTATTTTTAAAAGATCATCAAAAACCCATATTGTATTACATTCTATAGATGTCTTCAGAAGTATAGTGAGAAAGCCCTTGATTATATTTTCCCATTTTTATATTGGTATATGCAATGGTTTCATAACCCCCTTATAAATTTTACTTTTCTCTTTTAATTACTAATATAATAGTATCTTTGATGAATATTAATTCATCTCCATCATAATATTTTCCCTCCAATAATAATCTCAGATATCGTGATACATCTTTGTCCCCCCCAGTGTGGATGGAGAAGGTAAAATTATGCGCATCATTGAAAATATACTTCTTTATCTTTTTATTTTAGATAAAATATAGCCATAAAAAACTCTAATGAATCCTTACACATCAATTTTGAACTCCGATGATTTCCTATTTATGATAGATTCCACATTCTTCTGAATTTCCACATCATTTCCTTCAGCATCGTTTATCTTATCATTAAGGTATGGTTGAGCGATTATTTGGAAAAGTAATGATGATGTTTCTTCCCGTATTATTCCCATTACCATATTTTCTATTTCTAGGAATTTTGGATCCCCCTCAACTCTCATCATTGATAATGTTGTATGATCCTTTCTACCTAGAGCAACATCCACATTATTTTATTTACTAGGATGAATGTGGATTGAGCATGCATTGTACATGATGATCTCAAATTGTCTTAGCTTGTGAATGTTAAAATCCTTCTATATTAGCTTATATTTGAGGCTCTTGTAATCATTATATATCTTATACTTATCTCCATGGAGTTATTTCATTTGGATTTTCAATATGAAGATCCCACCCACTTCTCCAGATCATGCATGGGAAAATATTCCTCACAAAACATCATCTTCTAGGATTTGTATCCTATTAGCTTATCATTTTTCATCAATACATAGAATAATCCTTTATATTATTGATTATTTTTTATAACCATGTTTTCCCCACTGGTGGGTAGTATATGTACCAGTGTGGTGATAAAAATCATTTTCAAATCTTCAATGTACTCATCACATTCAATGGACCAGAATAACATTAATACTTATTAAGTTACCACATTTAGTGGCATTTGATAATTGTGAGTTGTTCCTAAAAAATAATTGGTAATACTTATCTAAAAAATTAATCCACTAATCTTAGTTATATAATTTCATCCAGGTCCCTCCTCCATTTCCCTTGTCATAGAAGTGTTTGTAGATATATATTTAGTTGTGATAAAGCACCTCAAAAATTAAATATCTTCCATCCCTAAAACACATTTAAGGAAAATTTCACGTTTTTTATGACTTCAAAAATGATTTAGAAATTTATTAATTTCATTTTAATGATCCTCATTTCTCTTGGTGTTTCTAGACTATCATCCTTAAAAAAAGTAAAATTTTCCAAGGTAATCTCTAAATGCTCTATTCAATATGTACATGAAAATTTATAGATCATTATTGAGTCCAAATGTAATAACTATGAACTCATAGTGTCTATAAGTATTTTAAAATGCTATCATTGGAATACCCTCTTTCTTCACATTTAATTGGGTATATCCCGTCCAAAGGTTAAAATAAGAGAAATACATGGCCCACACAATTGATCATATATTTCATCTATATATGGTAGTTGATAATATTACTTTATCAATATTTTTTAGCAGACAATAATACATTCATAGGAACATGTATCCATTCTCCTTCTTGATAATGAGGAAAGGTTCACACCACAGTGAAGCACTTAAGCATATGAAATCCTTGTTTAGATTCACGTGTAATTGAATATTCAGTTCATCCAACTGAAAGGTAGATATTCAATAAGAATTATTTTATTTGTGAATAGAAAAATATATTAATTTCAATTGATAAATCAAATTCTTGTTCAGGAGGAAGTACAAAAACATTCATTAGGGAACACATCAGTGTAGTTCCACACAATGGGAACATCTTTAAGAATATTCCTCTCATTATTTATAAATCCTTTGAGAAACATATAATTTATCATAAGGTAAAAGTATCAATAGTTGAGGATAATATACCAACAGATATCCTACCCGCACATTACATTTGGACATAATTGTAGAATTCCTATTGATACAAAGAGGTATATCCCACTATTAAAAATTAATAATTACTCTATAGAAATATATATAATCATTTACTAATATATAATCAGACACCACCAAAGGATTTATTACTTTATTTTATTTTTGTTTAAATCCAAAAACATTGAATTAGGAGGTGTTGTATATAATAGATGTAATAATTTCTCTATTTTTGATTCTCATAGATAACTCAACATCTATATCATGGGGTGTTTTTTGAATTATTCTATTAAATTTACAAGATATAAATGAATTCCTTAATCCAGAACAATAATTATGTTCTCTATTATTGAATGAATAAATAGTGTTCATCATACCTAATCATTATTGGGCCCCACCATAGCAGTAGTGAACCAATATACCCTTTTTTACTACCTTGAGGGTGGTTGTAATTTATTTTCTCCATCAAACCTTATCATAGGTTAAAAGATTGAATAATTTCCATGTTCTGTGTAGTTGAAATGATTTAATATAGGCTGATTGTTGATTTTAAACATCCTTTACTCTTTTTATTTGGTGGTATTATTCAAATCCCTTTAGCAATGATTATCCTAATTCCATTCTATTCCTCATTGGATGCATTAGTTGGTTCCATTTTGAGAGTTAAAAAGCAAGATTCCTCTCATAACTTGGACATGTGGGATATTTAGTTCTCTTTTCTACATAGTATTTATCTATTGAAAATCCCATATTAAACTAAATCATTAAATTTTAATTGATGATCCCAGAAGACCAATGAGTGTATCCCATTTACATGTCAACCTTATAGGAATAAAAAAAATCTCCTCATATTTTTCATATTATCGAATCACCAATGTTTGGTATAGACTCATATTTAATCCACTAAAGATGAGATACAGCTTGAATTTTATGATTATGAAAATAAAAGAGGCATATAATTCTATCGTTGTAAGATTTACCTCATATGATCTGATAGACTCATCTTCATTTATATTATTATGATGAACCCCCCACCCCCCACCCCTCCATCTTATGATACAGAGTTTTACGAAAATACTTATTAAAAAATATAGTCTTTATTCATGAAAAATAAATAAAATCAATTTCCTATCTATAAATAGTTTATTTGATTAGATTCCACCACTGATAAACTTCCCTATTGAAATTAACAACCACTATAAAAAATTTGTCTTAATTTGATTAATTGAGGATAGATGATATATTATCAAAAGAGTTAGTCCCTTATTATGGGATGAGAATATAAAAAACCTCACTAAAGATAGGATGAATTGTTTCCAAAAATATTTTACTAAAAATAGACCATTCATAAGAGAAAAATTCCCTTCCATATGATTCATGTTAATATTCATAATGAGAGATAGTTGAGAATATACTAAAATGTTGTTTTGGGCACACATTCATATCAGGTTTGGAATATCAACAGGGAAGTCACCACATTGTTTTTAACACATGTTATTAGAATAGGATATCATATTTTCAGCTATTAACAAAAATATAATAAATAATAATGGGGGATTGATTACTTATCTAATGAGCATATAAATAGGAAATTATGAACATAGATGGAAAAAAATAAATGAAAAGTATATCTAGAATTGTGATTCTGTATATTTTCATATTTATAATCCATGGTGATAGAATTTTATCTTGGGTTTAGACTAATTTTTTAAGTCCTAATCCCCAAAAAGAACTTGGAAGGCATCTGATACCAACAATAGCATAAAAAGCATTTTACACAAATTAAAATATTATTTTAAGAGTAATTATCTATTAAAACCCTAAGGATACAAGATTATATTGTTTTTGTAAGATGTGGTAAATAAATTGAAAACATGAAACTAAAATTAATATTTATTTTTTAGTCTCCATAATGATATCCAAAATCCAATTTACCTCCTATAACTATAGATGTTAATCTGAGGAATACATAGACAAAATATATTTGCTAAAAAATCCTAGTAAGTTAATAAACATGGGATTGAAGCATAACATATATGTTAAAAGGAATAAAATTAAAAGAACCCTAGGAATAGATCATGAATTTAAATATGTAAGCATAATATATTGATATGGGAATCATAAAATCATTGAAACATAGAAATGTGGATAAAACATATAAAATTACATAAACAAGTGTCATGTATAACTGCTAAAAATATATCACATGGGGGGACAATGTCTCATAATAGAATATATTTACTCCCTAATCCCATAAATAATGTCCCATGAGACTAAAACATTACCAAATTCAAATGATCTCTATCTGGGTGCAACCATCACAACATGTTTACTCATATGTGTTCCACATAAGAAATAAAAAAATTAATAATCATATAGTTTACCCATAGAAGGAAATAAGTTTCATAATCATTCCATAGAGTATAAAAAAGTTTGTATAATAACCGTATCAATGAAAAATAAGATTTAAATAAATGATGGAAATTAATTAAGGAATTATAATAATATATCATGAATAATGATGTCTATGTAATGTTAAAATATTAAAAATACTATATATAAATCTTTAGAAATGTGCCACCTAAATGCGGTTTTAGGGGAATGAATATAGAGTCTTTCGAGAGGAAAATTCCATAATTATTTTCATGAAAATAGAAATGAAATAAAATAGTGTTTAGTGAAAAAATTAGTGAATTTCGAAAATTAATGGAGTCTTATAATATTTTATGGAGTATACTTTTAGATAGTTATGAAATAGATATGATCCATTTAATCGGATTTTATTATAAGGAGGAATTGAGTAGTGAACCCCTTGAAACATGTAATTACCCATCAAGGAAATATAAATAGAGATACATAAACATGTGTTGTACATATTAATAGAATATATCAGAATTATATAAGAATAAAAATGATAATAATTGAGTCAATGAGAGAGAAACAATGACATAATGGATGTTTGGAGGTTTAAAGATATCACATAACATATGTATAAATTTATTCCACACTTGCATGAAATATCTGGGGCAATCAAATTATGTTCATAAATTTTTTAATTAGGAACCTCATTAAAATTTATTTGATTTATTATAATTTTATTATGTTAATTTATATAATCATAAATGATAAATAATATAGAATATAGTCATTTTGGGAATGTTCATTTCGTGGGTTCATGTTCAGTTCACTTATTTATAATTATGGATGTTATTATAGAATGTTAATAATATTCTATAATTGAAATGATATTGTATTAATAAACTTCCATATTTTTAAATTGTCATATATATATCAATTTTTTTTCTAACATGAGGATGATTAATTTGATAAAACTCTTATGATAAATGTATAGTTTTTTTTGTTTGGTTTTCATTACATTTCACATAAGTTTCATATTATTTATTATTATGTCATTATATTTGATAAAAAAATGAGATCGGTCATAATATTTTTACTAAAATCTTATATAACCATAATAATAGTTTTCTGACCATACATGAAGGTGAAAATGGAAAATAAAAACTCATTATCCATTGAGACGGTTAACTACCCTAATTAGGACAATGGCTTCTATTCTAAGAATAAGAGGAGACGCGAAAAATGGATATATAGAAATTATTACATTATTAATATAACATTTAATTATAAACATTACACCAGACATATTTGGTTATGATGGATTAATTTGACGAGGATATGGTTGAATAAGAAAGAAAATTAAAAGAGGTAATTTAAGAACATTACATCTTGAATATCACCTCTTTAAAGGGCCCCTTATGGAACATGGAATTGGACATTTGATGAGACTGTAAAAAAATGTATATGTTGAGATTGAGTAATAGAGTGTTTTTTAGAGATTCTTAAATATATATGTCTTTTAATGTGTGAGGATAAGCAGTGGTGAGGGGTGGTATATATAAAGGGGGAGGTGTTTTTTTAGAATTTCCCAATTTTTTTAATTAAATCAGACTATTATAGATCTAAATTATTATAAATAAACTATAAATTCTTATGGGGTAACATTTTAGACCATATTATATAACCTATATGATTATATAATATATAATTTTTTTAATATAACATGATAAATTATTATATGCCTGAAATATAATTATTGTCAATTTTGAAACTATTTCTTAATTTGACATAGAAATAGATATAAAATAATTAAAATTAGGAAAAACAGTATCATTTTATCCTAAAAATATATGTAAATTTAATACAATTCATGGATATCTATAAAAATTTAAAATTTTATATATTTTAAAATTTTTAATATCATTTATTTTAATTTTTCATTAAATTAATAATTAATGCCTCATCAATTTTTTTATGAATTTATGGTATTTGTTTATTCTAAAAAAAATAAAAATAAATCACCATTATAACGATAAATATTTTATATTTATAAATTTTATTTATGGCTTTACATATCTTCTATATAAAAACATATTAAATTTATTCTACTAATTAAAAACAAATGTGTCACATGCTCAACTATTTATAAAATAAAATACTATAAGAGACAAATTTCAAACCAAATATCCCCTAAAAGGACATAAATTTGACCCATGGATTATTATTTTAAAATATTACTCAATAAATATAATTTTAGAATGTCCAAGGGTTAGTTTCTAATCATTATAATATTATTTGTTTTCATAATTACCTGATTTACCCTTAACCGGGTTAACAAATAATTATAATGTTATAATTCAAATTGAAATAACAATAAAAGAGATCCATTTGATAAATATATAACCAATAATTTAAAATATATAACCCATTTTTTAAAATTAAAAACAAAAAATTGGATGAATTTAATTGAATATTTTCCAAAAAAAACACTATAAAAAACCAATGTTCAGAAAAATGACATTTTAAGAAAAAAATGTTATTATACTAAATTCATCTATAAAATTAATTTAAAATTCCAATATTATATTATTTATATCCCATAGTAACATATTAATGATGAAAAATAATCCAAAATATAAATTTTATTTTTAAATTCATTAATAGGAAATACAATTTTAAGTGTAATTAAGTAATTTTCACAATTTTTTAATAAAGTTTCTTTTTAAATAACTATGAAAAATAAAGCATAAGAAAAAAAATTCATTATGGATTAAAAAAATAATTTTTTTTATAAATAATATTATAAAATTTGAAAAATTAATTATATTTTTTTTACCCTAGAATGAAATGAAATAATATATTAGAAAAAAAATTTAATATAAAATTGTTTTACTAAAAATTATTTGTTTTTTTCCATTGAATTAATAAATAAATTTCAGAATATTTTTATTCCTATCTATACTCTCCAAATGGAATCCTAGGTTATAAAAGCAATTTCAGAATAATAATATTTTAATAGTATATAATATGTTTTAAAACTGGTTGTTGTATAAAACACACGATACTAAAGAAATAAAAATATTTAAGGAGAAATATTTATGAAAAATATCAGGTTGTTAAAAAAATATATCCACAAATGAATTTTTTATTTTTGGAGAAACAAAATTATCTTTTAATATATCATATGGTTCATAGTAGTGTGTAAAGTATTTCTATATGTATATAAATATTTTCTAAAACCAATATAGTCAACACAAGCTTTCCAATATTTATTAATCCTTATATGTTGAAGTAATACATTGATCTCTAAATCATTATCCACTTTCCAACATAATTAATTTATTAAATAGATAACTTTATGACCATTTCAAAATATTAGTATCCAGAACATTAGAAATATGGTCAACATATTTCCATATTTAACTTAACACTAATCCTTAAAACAATATGAATTATATCATAATCACACATACCAAACATGTGAAAATGTTTATCGGGTATTTTTTTGAAACATACTAATGAAATAAATTATAATAAAACCTTATTGAAATCATTATTTCTTTATTATTCCTTATGTAAAATAGAAAATATTCAATATATTCAATATATCAAAAAAAAATCATAAACACCATAAATGGTAGTGTAAACAACATTGTGAATAAATCATTAACTAGTTACATGTTCGTCAATACTATACAATTTTTATTATCCATATTAATCATTTTATTTTCACATAATCATTATCTCAATGTTAATAATGTATTACATGTTATATTTCCCTCAATAATGTGTTTTAAAAATAATCATAATTCAACTAAATCAATTTTGTTTTCACAGAATCATTCTACAAATGCATTAACATCCTTAATAGAAAATTACTATACTACAATCCATATATGTTTCAAAATTAATATAAGTAGGAAATAGTTAATATAATACTCAAATGAAAATAATATTGAATTCTGTCTCAACAAAATTAATCATTCCACTTTGTATGTGTTTAAATCATAAGGTTGGCCCTAATTCATTAGTATCATTTGAGGTATATTCCTTTAAATACTAAGACATTAATTTCAATTGTACCCCATATACAAGTAGATAAAGAATTTTAAATTGGAACATTTTTATTTCCCTTGAAATATTAATCATGTTGGACATTCTCTCCACATATTTTTCAAACTACCATTTATTGTAAACAATCACTAGGGTGTTTCTATGCTAAATTATAACAATTTGGAAAATCATTCATTCCCTTCATACATGTATCTATATTTTCCATATTTTCCTTTTTTATATGAAATAAATTCAATAAAATAATAAATAAAAAATTATTTATATATATTGTTTTAATACGATATTGTGTCCTCATATGATTAAAATTTATTGGATAGTAGGTCCTTTAAAATTATTTTCATATTCTGATAATTTATACTCTTTGGCTAACATGCATTAATGTGGATCCCAGTCCTTCTACTTCGACTCATTTATGAATGATGACATAACCTATATTAGATCATATATTTATGAGAAATAATGTATAATCCCAAGTTGAGTAAAGTAATTTACCTAAATTGAAAAATTTATTCATAATTAATTTCATAATCACAAATATGTATTCTTTTGGATATTTATTTTATCAACTTAATACAAATTTTTTGAAAAGAAATTTTGAATTATCCTAATTATAGTCCACTATATTTTCAACCAGGTTCATAGTAAGGCTGATTTTCATGCACTATCTAAAGATTAGGTCATGCACAAATTGCTATTTTCTGTGTTTTTACCCCAAGGAACCTCTTTCTCGAAGCCATATCCACATGCAGTATCCCAAAAAGGATGGATTTCTATGATAAACCACATAATCTCGTCCTTTAAAAAATATCAGCATATCATTATATACATACCCAAAATATTTATCAAATATTTATGTTCTGTAATGTATTTATCTAAATCATGTTCCCAACGTATCTACTAAGCCTCCTTCGGTACAAACTCTAGCGACCCTAACCTGAGTAGCCATGAGATGATATCTTTTTTTTCATTGGAATAAGAGATATGGAATCAAATTTGAAAATACCAAATAGTTTATTAGTTTTGGAAAACTAGATACATAAATGAGTCTTATATTACATTTAAATACACAAATTAAACCATATTTTTATGAGAACAAAATTATTCCTTCTAATATAATATTGAAAATAAGTCATGGTTCACATCATGAATTCATGTGGAATGGAAAAAATAATGATAAGATCAAATTCATAGTAAGGGTTTAAAAAAGTGGAATATATCAAGAATCAATAATAATTATCAACATAGAATGGTAAATAACTGAACAAATGACATTTATATAACATGACTACCACAAGTATAGTAGGAATAATCAAAAAGGAATGGAAAATAAGTGAAAAAACATTAAATTTAATAACTAATTAATAATTAAATTCATCAAGAGATAATATCATAGATAAAATGGCATGGATAATGATAAAAAAATTCATAACAAATGACATTCATAATTATTTGGAATCATATAAAATGAGGATCATGATACCTATACAGGAAAGAAAATGCAAAATTCAATTACAAAATATATAGTACAAAATCGTATATTTTGTCAAACAGATTTTATTATAGATTACATATTCTCCTAATGAGACTTTAAATGAATTGAGGGGATATTTATAACTGGTACCCACTTTTGTATGCATGTATCAATAATTCCGCATATATCAAATAATTTATTTAATTCATCATCCATGTGCCTTATAATCATATATTTTTTTTGTGTAATGAATTAAAATTTATCAACATCTTCCCAGATAAACAAATAACATTCGATGTAAAAAAGGAATATGTAGAAATGAGATATAGTTTATGTAACAATCATTACTATGAAAAATTAATCATGGTATTTATAGTAAACATAATGTCCCATGATCACAAGAAATTTATTACTTCATGGGAATGTTAATTTATATAATGATAAATCAAGAAAGTGAGTTTCAATACATTAGTTGGTTAAAATGATAATAAAACATCCTTAGAAATAATAAATATGGTATAAATAAAACATATACATATTTAAGTGTGAACAATTTTTTTTCATCATGGATGAATACAAATACCATAGAAATATATTAGAAATGATTTTTTAGGAAAATATAATTTTCATTTTGAATATAAATTTTAGTAACTAATAGTTTAAAAAAATTGACCATAAATTCTAGTGAAAATATCCATTTAATCATTTAATGTATGTTTTAAAAAAATATATATGTAATGACAGATGGAAATTTTGGTCATTCTATACATGGTAAAGTAAATATTAAATTCAATTTTTTAATAAAATCTAAACATGATTCATTTTTAATGTTACATACATATTTAATTGAAAATAATTTATAAAAAATGGTAAAAAAGTCATTAATTTTAACATCCCACGTAAATATTGAATATGAAAATTTCATATTTATTAATATTTGTGAATTAAATATTAATTTTACTTTAACATGTATTCTATGTTAGATGGCGTACCCGACATGCAACAACGAGTTTCTCTGAAATCTTATGTTGCACACAAGGATGAGTCATACTAAAAAATAATAATAAAATATTATTTTAAATGGTAGTTACTAGATAAACGTTGTATTGGTTGGAATGAAAAAAAATAACAAAAATAACAAAAATATGATTATGCATGTTTTTTAATTATCTTTACATTTATCCAATAAAATTTAGAGGCTTAAATAAGAATAAATCGAATTTTAATGATTAAATAATCTAATATTCATTAAAAGGTCGATTTACATCCATTTGATGGAGAACAATTTTTAAATCAAGTTTTTTTCACATTTATATATAATATTTGAAAAATTAAACTTCTTCTTTAAAATCAGGAGATAAAAATTTACTTTGGGTAAAATTTTGGATTTTTTCTCATAAAGGTCCTTTTTTGATGAATAGTGAAAAATTTAAAATTTTAATTCTAAACATCATTTTAATATAATTTATTTATATGGTGAGATTATCTTTTTTATTGAATTTAAAGTGTAATTAGATTATTTTTTCATCAATTAATCTAATTTGGTCATTGGAAATAATTTCACTTTTTAATTAGTCATAAATACATGTCAATCTTTTGATAGTTATTATTTCTTTGAAACACACATTTTGGTATTGAAAATAGGAATTAATATTAAATTAATTTCTAAAACTTCTGTTTTTCTAATTTGTAAAAATGGGTTACATATTTGGAATCATTATTTCCAAAAATTTTAAACACCTAACTTTTATTTTTAGACATTTTTAATAGTAGCATTAGTAAATATTTTATTTACCATGGTAAAAAAGAAATATGGTAAATAAGGGTAAAAATAATATTATAATAATATTAAATTACCATAAAACATATCTTAAATCTATTTGATGATACATTTATGACCATGGTCATCCTTGGGTTGATTTTGGGACCCCATGAAGCCACTTGTAAGTGAAAATGACACTTTATAAAAATTAATTTAAAGTTAAGAAACATGTAACATAAGCAAATATAATTTATGAAAACAAATATATAGTGTTATATAAGAGATATCATCAACTATATATATTTTATGAAATTTTGAAATGATTTCCTAAATAATGTTATATTATTTATAATTTTTATACATCAAATAAATAAAATTATTTTTGATAGAATGGTTATGTGGAGATTTCCTTTTTAATGAATGTTTTCAATCAATGAGATTACAAATATTAAAATAAGATTATTTTGAATCTTTTTATTCCAACCATGAATCGTAGGGATAATAATGACTTAATATATTCTAATTAATGATTGTTTTCTATTATATTAAAGTTTTTATTGATTATTTAAAAGTCTTTATATAAATATTTTATAAATTGAGATAAATGAGTTTTTAAAAGAAATAATATTTTATTAAATGATAAACAAATCCTTAAAATATAATATTCATCCAACTGAAAAATATGATATTAAAAATCTCATTAATTATCCATTTTGGGTCTCCTAGAATTTTATAGTAAATATATTAAACATAGAGTATAAATATACTAGAGGACATGGTAAAAGTTAAATTAGTTAACTAAGGGTTAGATCTAAAAGATAAGGTTAATTTTATTCCACAAACATATCTAAAACACATATTCTAAGATTATTACGAAAAATAATCACTTTATCTTAGAAATAAATTATTTGGGGCCCTTTTGAAATCAAAATTCAGTTTATAATAAAATAATATTTTCAATATTTCATAAAGAGCCCCTCCACCCTTATAAAAATCTATAACCTATAACCATTACTCACACCTCTCAAGCCCCATTGGATCATCCAAACACTACCCATATAATCTCTCACCATCCCTCTCTTCCACATATAAGCCTTAACATAGGCATAAGTAATTTCAAGAAAGCCTTTTGGTTCAAACCAAAGGGAGTTTCCCGATTTAAAGGTAACGTCCTCTGTGAAGTTCTTTTAATTTATATTCACTATCCAACCCACTAAAATCACTTTATTAAATTATTTTATAACAAAAATAGTATCCTAAATATACTAGTATGTTTTTATGAGAATTATTATAATTAAACTTCCACACATCTCAATCTAATTGATACGAACATACTGTTTCTCTGGACGGCAAACTACTGCCTCAGGAAATAATGATTGTTCAATTATATCTTACCGCCGATCATGGTGGCCATTATGTTGGAACTATATTTATATATGATATAAGTTATATTTATATTTTCTCTATGCTTCTTTATTTTTCTTTAATAACATACCTTAATGGTTTCCATAATGGTTAAATACGATAATTGCATTTAAAGAAGTGAGGAATACTGTCGTCTAAAAGTGATATGACTTGTTCATGACATACGTGGAACATATTAAGGATAGATTTAATGAAATTATATATGATATTATACTGGAATTATAATATACCTATTTATCAATATTTTTTCATTCGATTCATTATGAAATAGATATGAATGTAGTGTTCATGCGTACGTATGGCTTAACGTCTCCATAAATGGGGCATTACAATTCTTATATCCAAATGTTATGTACTATTATAAATAAATATATATATATAGTTACAGGATTATATGATATCTAAATCATGAATATCATTATGTAAATAATAAAATTTTTATAAAATAGAAAACATGTATTTATAAGTTGTTCATTTTTTACTCAAGTACCAAATATCGACAAAACGACCATTATTAACTCAAATTATTATGTAATGTTTATAATGTGGTAAAAAGTGAAATAAAAGGAATCATAAACATGAAAATTTTTCTGAATAAAGTATAAATTAACTTAAGTTTATTATTCTGGAGATTGAAGAACAAACGAGTCAAGTCGAACACGAGTTAAGGGAACTTCTTAACTAAATTTCCTTTCTTTGGGTTAATATTCTACTTCTTGATTATGACATGATATGATTATGTCTTATCTTGTATTTATGAATTACTTATGTGTACTGGTAGTTAATACACATAATCTATCTATTTTATTTATAATAACATCTTTTTGAAATAACCTTTCACCCTTCTCATTTAGTCAAAGACTTCTATAATGTAATGTCTTTTAATTTCAATTTTATTTTGTTAGGATATGTTATTCTATATCCGTGTTGATATAAATTTAATATCCATGTGATGATAGACTTTTATCTCTCTCATCTATTTATTTTATGATTTTTTATTTGACGTCGTTAGGCTGCCAAATTTTTGTAAGGGAACTTCACAACCCAATTTCAATTCATTGGGTTAAACATCTACTTATTTATTATGTTGTGGAATGACTAAGTGTGAATGACCTATGATTGTATGACACTTAATTTATAATTACATTGGGTGTATTTATATTTGTCACATGTAATTAATTTTATTGATTTATACTTAATTTAATGATACAATCTTTGTAAGGGACTTCATCTCAATCGCCATTCATTGAGAACTTTGATGTATACACGAATTTATTTTATATGGAGTATAATCCCCTTTGTGTTTTCGTTTATTTAAAAGGGAATATTTTTTCAACGAATAATTTTAAGAAACAACTTAATTAATGTTTATTATTATCATACATGATGAAAATGACATTTCTGATGTCGTAAGCATTATTTGATATCATCCCTCCTCTAAAATCTGTAGTGTTTTTAAAAGGAAAATAAATACCATATACATTTTTTACGTATTTTGGTATTAAAAGTAGTTTTTAGAATGGATATATTATGTCAAGATATTGAAATGTTATTGCAATGTGTAAGGTTTATCATACCTTTATGCTTGTTCACATGTTTTGATTATGTTTTCGTTCTTGGGAATTGTTTACGTATATGGGTGGTTCCATGATAATCCTAGGGCGGGTGATCTCGAGATAGCTCTCAAATGCATTGGGAAATGTGAAAGAGGTAAACATTAATATTTCTCCTAAGAGATTTAGGGAATATACTATAATTTGTATTACAAATGTAACTCCCTACGTAGCTGTGAATTCTACAATGTTAGTATGTTATGGATTCCACAAATTACCATTTCGATTTATGAATTTCATGTGTTATTCATAAATCGTATAATTTTTTTGTGGTATGTTAAATATTGAAAAGTATTATTTCATTTAATTGTGTGTATTGATGGACTAATGTTTTCTTCCTTTGTTTTGTAACCATTACTGGGATTTTTATGCTCATTCCATGTTTTTGAAATGTTTTTCACAGGGTATAAGGAAGGGTAAGTGAAAGGAATAATTCAACAAGTTTTATATCATGAAATCCACTCTTTTTTTATTTAAGGAGTTTTATTATTGTGACAAAATTTTGTAGAGTATAACTATCTACATTGTTATTTTTGAGATATAATGTAATATTTACTACATTATTATGTAATACTATAAACCTGAAAATAACCTCAAAGTGAATTATTTACATAATTCAAGATTATGTAATGTTTAAGTTTGGGGTCTAACAGTAGGTATCAGTTGTCATTTTAAATAACTTTATAGGTTAGGGTGTTATTTAAGCATAAGTGACATAACCATAATAGTTAGAATAATATTAAGAGTTGTATTTATTTTAGATAAATTTAATAGGATAAAGCTAACATTAATAATTATATTTTAGTGTTTACCCTACTCATAAGTTATTATATAATTATTTTAATAATATAATCACACTTAACTTTTTTATTTTAGTAAATGGATGGATCTATTAAACACCAAAGTAAAAAATGGAAGTGAAGAAAACTGTGACGGTTTTCTGAATAAGAAACCAAATAAAATGAGATATTTAATAAGATATCATGTGGTTATTCAGAACCAACTATCTGTAGTCATGATTGACCAAATGAACCATGGTGATTTTTTTAAGGAATAATATATCCAAGAAACAAATCCATTTAGAAGTTTAGGTAATAATATTAAAGGAATGTATATTAAAATGCCTATTTGTCAAGGATGTGGAAATAAACACATAATAAAATTCTTCAAAGGTATGGGATGATTCTATAGCTACGGTAATGATGGTCATAAAGAAAGAACTTGCCATGGAAAAAGGAAGCATCTAGTTGACTCAAGTAAAAGGACAAAAGTTACTTCCAAGGGTTCAATTGAATGTTTAAATATGGTGTGCATGGTCATTATAAAAATATATGTCCTACAATGATGATTTAGGAATGAGATCAGCAGGACCATAAAAATATAATTTAACCAATACCTAATGTCATTCCAATTTAAGATAAGGAAACTGAAAATGACTAATGAAAGTTATGGATTATTTCTTAGATATTGTTTTGGCATTAATAAATCTTAGTATATGATTCATGAATTATTATGGAATAATTTGGGAAACAATGGTTAATGGATTGTGAATAATGTTTAATGGGTAAGAAGTCTACATATAATTTAATCAAGGGTTATGCTATATTTTAGGATGATGAAATGCATAAAAGTATTAAGGCTATTTTGATGATGGGATTACTTTTGAATAATTTTTCTAGTATATGTAAACCAAATGTTTTATATGTGAAAATTGTATTGAAGGAAGAATTACCTTTTCTTTTGTGGGTATAGTTATAAAGAACCATTTTGGTTTATATGATCCATTAATTTGAGGTAAATTTAAGTTATTACTTTTTTGGGATGAAAATGCGTGGTATGAGATAAAATTTGGGGTTAAAATATGTAATGGGTATTTTTGATTAATTTATATCATTTTAGGGAATGTTATAAACTTATATAATTTTTGAAAAAGGATAACATAGAGGTCGCATGACAACCTATTGCATCGGAGAAAGATGCGGGAATCGAACCCACAACCAAAGTCTGATTGTGATTTATCACCTACCACTAGACTACAAGAAGTCCCTAGTTAGTGTGAAAAGTTATTTTTTAGTTAAATAATTTTATCCATCAATAATAGGTTTATTTGAGATATTATGTTTTATTAAATGGATATTTTTAGTATAGGAAAATGATTTGGTGATTAAGAGATAAGGGTTATTTTAGAAGACGTTTACTCTTTTGTGACACTACAAGCCTAAGGAAAACAGAATACTTTGGGATTTTAATTTAGGAGTAATGGTGGAATTTTATTTTGGATGAATCTATGTTTCTATAATGGACATAAAAAGATTTGGGTTATTTATGGAAATAATTATCCTATGATAGAGAATATGTGATTAGGTTAATTACATTATAGTATGAGACTTTAAGAGTAGTTGATGTTATTTGGAGATAAATTTAAAGATTTGATATGGAAGACTATGTTATTAAATCCTTCTGAGTTTTGGGTTTCAATCATAGTTTGGATTACTTTGATGAATTTTAGATTCAATTGTGTACTGAATGGTCTTTTCTAAACTTTAGGTGTTTTTCATTGAATTTTGGAGATAAAGATTCATATTTCCTTATATAAAGGATTATGATTTTTGGGGATCATCTGACCTTATACAATACATTTTGGTTTGGGTTAATGTCTAATGACAAGGGAAATATATAGTTCATCTTTTTTGGATTACGTGATTCTATTGAAACTTTTTCTAGCACTTCAGGTTTTACCAAGACATCCTAATATACATCATTTGGGGAAAAGATGATTTTTTGGTAGAAATTTATTAAATGATGAAACTCTAGTTGAAAAGTAAGTACATTTCCTAATTTCCTTAGTCAATCTCAAAAATAAATTCTCCATTATTATGAAATGGAACTTAAAAAAAAATGTTGTCTTTTTTAATTTTACCACTAGAAAACCATTGACCATTTATCCTATCACAAGTTTTTGGTTTTCTTGTTGTTAAATTTATCTTAGTCATGTGTTCTATCACTCTCTATCAGAACATGACACGTAGTTTCTCCTCCAAGTCCATGATTTCATACAAGGAATCCTAGTATGTGTTATCTCGGGGACACAATTCCCAATTGGCGGGAAGGATGTAACATCCTAGGTAAATAAGGAATATGAAATTTTCATATTTATTAATATTTTTGAATTAAATATTAATTTTAATTTAAACGAGATTCTATTTTCAATATCTTACTTGACACACAACAACAGGTTTCCCTGATATCTTATGTTGCACACAAGGGTGAGTTATGCTGAAAAATAATAATAAAATATTATTTTAAATATTTGTTATGTCCTTGTCGTTGTATTGGAGGGAATGAATAGAGATATCTAAAATATTATTATACATGATTGTTAAATGTCTTTACCTTTATCCAATAAATTTTAGAGGCTTAAAATAAGAATTGATCTAATTTTAATCATTAAATACTCTAATATTCTTTAAAAGGGAAATTTATAGTCTTTTTATGGAAAACAGTTTTTAAATATAGTTTTTTCCACTTTTATATATTAAATTTTAATAAATAAACTTTTTATTTAGAAGCGGGGAATTAATATTTACTTTGGGTCAAATTTTGATATTTTCTAATCAAGTTCATTTTTTGATGAATAGTAAAAAAATCCAGCATTTTATTCAAAATTTCATCATAATGTTACTTATTTTTAAAGATATATTATATTTTTAATTAGTTTTAAAGTGAAATTAGATTATGTTTTTAAAAATTTAATACAATTTTGGTCATTGTAAGTAATTTCACTTTTTAATTATACATAAAAACAAGTTAATATTTTGATAGTTATTGTTTCTAAAAAATACAATTTTTGGTTTAGACAACGGGAATTAATTTTAAATTAATTTTTTCAACTTCTGTGTTTTGAATTTGGAAAAATGGATTCCATATTTAGAATCAGTAGGTCCAAATTGTGAAAACAGATATCCTTTTTTAGACATTATTAATATTAAAATCAGTAACTATTTTATTTACCATGGTTAAAAGTAAAATATGTTAACTAAGGGAAAAAATAATATTATAATAATATTAAATTACACTAACACATGTTCTAAACCTATTGGATGATATATGTACGACCATGGTCATCCTTGGGTCGATTTTGGGTCTCCATGGATCCACTTGTAAGTGAAAATGAAACTTTATAAAAATTAATTTTGGATTATGGAAAATGTAAAATAAACTAATATCTATTAGTAAATAAATTTTTATATTGAGTTATATAAGAAATATCTTCTACTATAAATAGTTATTGGAAATATGAAATGATTCCCTAAATCATGGTATTTTATTTATAATTTTTATACATCAAATAAATAAATTTATTTATGGCACAATGATGATGTAGTGATTTCATTTTTAATTAATTTTTTTAATAAATGAGATTATAAATATTATAATAATTTTATTTTGAAGATTTTAATGCCATAAAAGAATTTTATGGATAAAAATTACTTGTTATATTTTAATTAATATAGTTTTTTCGAATGAATCTAGTTTTTATAGAATTTGTTTTAAAATTCAATATATGAATTGTTTTTAAATTGACAAATATTAGTTTTTAAAACAATTAATATTTTATTAAAGGATAAAATTATACTAAAAATATTATATTTGGACGAATGAAATATATGAAATTAGATAATTCATTTATGATCCATTTTGGGTCTCATATAATTTTATAGGAAATATATTAACCATATAGTTTGAATATACCAGAGGACATGGTAAAAGTTGAATTAGTTAACTAAGGGTTAATGCTAAAAGATAAGGTTAATTATATTCCCTAAACTTGTATAAAACTCATTGGCTGAGAGTATTGCAAACAATACTCACATTATAGTCAAATTGAATTATTTGGGGACCTTTTGAATTCGAAATTCAGTTTATAATAAAATAATATTTTCAATCATTCCTAAAGAGCCCCTCCTCCCCCTTATAAAAATCCATCACCTCGAACCATTACTCACACCTATCAAGCCCCCTGGGCTGAACCAAACTCTGACCATATAATATGCCAATATCACTATAATGGTGGCCACAATGATGGAACTGTATTTCAATTTGATATATATTACACTTATATTGTCTCTATGCTTCTCTATTATTCATTTATAGCATACCTTAATGGTTTCCATAATGGTTAAATACGATAATTTAAATTAAGGAAGTGTGAAATACTGCCCTCTCAAAGTGATATTACTCATTCAAGCCATACATGGAACGCATAAATAATGTAGTTAATGAAATGATATATGAAGTTATTCTAGAATTATAATATTCTTATGTATCATTATGTTTTCATTCCATTAAATATGAAATAGAAATGAAATTAGAGTTCATACGTACGTAGGACTTACTATCTCGGTGAACGGTGCATTTCATTTCTTATATCCAAAGGTTATGTATTATTATATATATATATATATAATTTTTATATATGATTTATAAGATATATAAACCATTAATATAGTTCTTGAGATAATGGAATTTTTACCACATGGTAAACTTGTAATTATAAGAAGTTCATTTTTGACTCAAGTACCAAATATCCACTTAACAAACATTATTAACTCAAATAATTATGTAATGTTTATAACATGGTAATAAGTTATATAAAAGGAATAATAAACATGAAAAAGTTTCTGAGTCATGTAGAAATTAATGTTATTATATTATTAAGGAGATTAAAGAACGAACGATTCAATTCAGACACGAGGTAAGGGAACTTCTTAACCCAATTTCCATTCTATGGGAAAAATTTCAACTTCTTGATTATACAGTTCTATGATTATGTACTATCATTTATTTATGAAATACTTATGTGTAGATATTGTTAATACACATAATCTATTCTTTTTATTTACAAAATTGATCTTTGTAAGGGATCATTTCACCCTCCTCTTTTAGTCAGTGGATTCAATTATGTAATGTCTTTTAATTTCCATTTTATTATGGTAGGATACCATATTATATATACTTATTGATTTAAATTTTATGTTCATATGATGATAGACCCTTTTCTCTCTCATCGATTCATTTTTGGAATTTTTAAGTGACACTGTTAGGCTGCTGAATTTATGTAAGAGAACTTCTTAATCCAATATCAATTCTTTGGGTTAAACTTGTACTTCTTAACTATTTCATGCTATGAATATATTTGACTGACCTATGATTGTTTTACACATAATATCCAGTTATATTGGGTGTATTAATATTGTTCACACATAATTATTTCATTGATTTATCCTTAATCTAATGATATAATCATTATAAGGGATTGCGTCTCAATCTCCTTTCATTGAGCAATACATTGATTTATACATGAATTTATTTTATATGGTGTATAAACCCCATAGACTATTCATTTATTTCAAATGGAATCTTTTTTCAACGAATCATTTTACTAAACGACCAAAGGAGTGATTCTTTTTAAAGTACGCAGTTACAATGACAATTATACCTTCACAATAATTATTTGATATTTGGATTCCTCTACTAAACAACGTGTTTTTAAAAGTAATATAAATACAATATAACCATTTTATATATTTTTTGTATAGAAAATTATTTTGATAATGGATTGATCATGTCGATATATTGAAATTTAAATGCAATGTGGAAATTTTATCTTTTTTTGTGCTTGTTCATGTGTTATTATTATGTTTTGTTTCTTTATAATTGTTTACATATATGGGTGGTTCTGTGATAAATCATAGGTGGGTGAGCTTGAGATATCTCTCCAATGCACTGGGTAAAACATGACAGAGGTAAACGTTAATGTTTCCCCAAATAGATTTATAGAATATACTATGATGGGTATTCCAAATGTAACTCCCTATGTAGATGTGAAATATAAAACGTAAGTATGTTATGGATTCCAAAATTTACCTTTTTGATTTATGATGTCCATGTATTATTCATAAATATTATGATCATTTATTGTATATTAATGATTTAAAAAATGTTTTAATTGATTTGTATGTATTGATGGACTAATGGTTTCATTCTTTGTTTTATAAGCCTCAATGAGATTTTTATACTCATCCCATTTTTTTGAAATGTTTTCACTCGGTAAAAGGAAGGGTAAAAGAAATTTAGAATTTATAAAGATTTAAATCTGGAAAAGAACTCTTTTTTTATTTATGGGGTTTTATTATTTTTAAAATTTTCGAAAGTGTAAAAGTGTCTATATTGATATTTTTATGATGTTATATAATAGTTTCAGGTTAATTATCTAATAATATAAACATGAAAAGATCCTCAAGGTGAATTATTAACATAATTAAATATTATGTAATTTTTATGGATGGTTCCTTCCATTGATAATTATTTTTTAGTAAAATATATAAAAAATATTTTTTAAAATCATTATTTTGGAAGAAAACAGATTTCTGACCATAGTGAGAAATAAAGTAAATTGTAATTAAAAATATTTCCTCAATAAATTTAATTATAAAAGAGTGGAAATAAGGTAGTATTAATTTATAAAAAATTAATAACTATATTAAAAGAAATTAAATGGTTTCATTATAAAATTATCAAATAATTTCATTCACATAAGATTTAAGATATACAATCTTGATTAGAATGGGATTATTAAATAATCATTATACTTATCGTAACATTGAAGTGACAATTAATAAATAGATAGAATATTTTTATCAATATTAAATACAATTAATGAGTTTAAATACTAAATAATATAATCAAACTTAATTAAAAAAATATTATATTAATATCAATTAGGAAGAAGAAGTACTACTACCTAATAAATGAAATTGAGTTATGAAGTTATTCACTACATAATAATTTATAATTTAAAACACATTAGATGAAATTATATTATATGAATATAAAAATACTATGAATTATAATGAATTCATGATGTTTCATGTGAAATGGAATGTATATATACCATATAAATGAAATTTGGTTCATAATAATACAATATGCATTAATAATAGTGAATTGAGATGAATTCTCTTACCTCATTCTTCATTTTTTAATTCACATTTTTTATATTATGGAATAATAGTTTTAAATATTTTATTACATTATAAATGAACAATATTACAATTTATAATAACATATATTACTGTTTTATAATGTCTTACAATCCATTTGCTAATAATCGTTCAATATTTTCATTGTCTCTTGTATCACTTAACATGTTTTCTCATTCATGATTTCTCAGGATAGTTTAGATTATTATGCATATTATATTGTTCTATTATCTCAAAAATAACAATAAAGAAATTATCTTTATATTTATAAATCCATTATACATTAATAGATAATAATATATGATGTTTTTGAAAAATAATGTATGTTACTATCATGGATACAGTAAGTCATATATATACATGAGTATTGTTTCCACTTTTCAATGGTCATTATGGAGAAGTGGTAAGTAATTTTGTAGAATTATATACTGATCATAACATCTAAAATATAATATTTTTTCTTTATATATATATAATCCATTTTTTCTGTTGATGAAATGAGAGTCACATCGCTTTATGGAAGTAGTAGTGCACATGTATACAAATAATGTTGTTATATTTATGTTATTGAAGAGAAAACAAAAAATTATATTTTATATTCTCATAGTGATAAATATTTCATTAATACCATAATTATTTTATTTATATCTCATATATTGGTAAACATTATCCTTATTGCATTCCTCGTAAATTATTATTGAAAAATTAATCTAATAATTTTGTCATAGGTTTGTCCATTGTACACACGAGCAATGTTATCGTATCTCATATGGAATAGAATGGAAAATAAAAAATATATGATATATTGAAAAAATATGTATAATTATATTATCAATATTTTATATATACATCACATCTAATATCATACCCAACCATGAGAAGTTGTAATGGAAAACTGGGTGACATTAGTTCACAAGGTGGAAGTCCTTCATACACAGAAATGATGATTTCATAACCCATTTTATGGATGTTGGGATGGTTGGTGATAAATTGTTTGTCATTTAAATAATAATTATATTTAAGAAACTATTTTTATTATACAATACTATTTTAAAAATAATTGAATTATGTGGGGAAAGAAATAAAATAAAAAAAACTCAATGAATACATTATATCTTCTTTGGGTATACTCCTTAGGTTTGCACAAAAACCATTCCATGGATTTATTTCTGCAAAAAATAATTCTTCAAGAATATGAGGAGGTATTTTTGGTTTCTATTTGTTCAGGTATTGGTTGATAAAAAAGGGTATTAAGGATTTATAATGAGACTATAGGGGTGACATTTTATATATGAAGTTAGTGGCACACTAGTATATTTTGGAAATGATAAGGTATACTCATGATTATCCCATTCCAAAAGGGTATAAATAGAGTACTATTATCAATTATACATGATAAGGTCTAAATTTGGTGATAAAATAGATTTTTATAATGTTATTATGTCACTATAAACTATATAATTTTAGTTTAACTCTCTATTAAATCCATTTTCCCTCATCCGTAGTAAATACTTTTTACTGATCATATTATTCATTATAGTAAAATATTATTTTGATATTATAAGAAAAATTAAATATTATTATTAATAATATATAATATATATTTAAAAAATTTAAAAAATTGGTGTTCCATAATATAATTTAAAATTTATCCCACTCATGTGAGAGAAATCAGGCTTTTGAAGTGAAAATGTTCAAAATATTAGAAAATGATTTTATCAAAATTCATCATGGAAATTAGTAGATAACCTAAATAGGATTAATATATTTATAAAAATATATTTTAGTTAATTTTTTTGGTATTCTTCTGATAAATTTTATGTTTTGATTAATAGTGAAAAATAGTAATTTTTAATTGAAAACAAATTTTTTCATCAAAATAATTTGTAGTGTAAAATTATAATTAATATTAAATTGAAAGAGTAAATATATTATTTTTTTATAATTCAATAAAATATCGATAATTCACATAAAATTTAAATAAAATTTAGATATAAAACGGTTTCAATCATTTGCATATTTAAACTCTAATTACCCATTTTATCACCCTGTCAATGAAATTAAATTTAAATTAGTTTCAAAAAATTGTTTGATTTTAATCATAAAAAATATTCCATATTATGATTAAGTGGGTGGAAATTTTATAATATGTTTCCTTTAATTTTGGGCATATGAACATTAAATTTAGATATATTTTTTATAAAAATGGTTAAGGGTAAATCAAGTAATTAAAGGTAAAAATTATATTATTAATATTATAAAATTACACATAGAAAAGTCCAAATTTTATTGGATAAGTGGGATTCAAAACAAAATAACCATATTCTTAAATTTTAATCTTTTAAACCCACATAGATATGAATATGACATTTATAATATTTTATTTAAAGAAAACATAAAAATGTCATGCCCGTTTTTTAAAAAGTATTACATTTTTAATACATAGTTATAAAAAATATAAATTAAAATATTCATATTATTTCTATATAATATAAATTTATCATCATTGTGATAATTTAATTTTAATTTTTAGAGAGAAATAATTTAATTAATGTACTGCATAATAATGATGCAACAATTGTATAATTAATTGAATTGTCTAATAAATGTTATTAAAAAATGAAAATAATTATAATTTTATATAATTAATGATATAAAATAATTTTATAGAATATTAAACATGTTATTGATATAGTAGAAGTTTTTTTTTTGGAGTTATCATATTTTTAGGATATTGTTAAAAATAAAACTAATGAATAATATTAATATTGACATTAATGATAATTTAAAATAATTCATATTTTATTAAATGATTTAAAATTCATTAAAATGAAAAACGTGAAAAAATGACTATATTATGGTTAAATGTGTCATCAGTTATACATTTTGAGTTCTTTTGTAATTTTATAGTAACTTTATTAACCATAAAGTGTAAAAAAACTATGTTGTCATGGTAAATGTTAAAAGGATTAACTAAAGGTCAAATACAAATGATATGGTTAATATTTTGACCTAAAATGTCTAAAAATATTTGGTTGAGAGAATTGTGACCCATACATATCTTATATTTTAAATAAATCACTTTTGAGCTATTTTAAAACGAAAATCAATTTATATTTAATTAATTTTTTAAAGGATTCCAAGAGTGCCTCTTTATCTCTTATAAAATGAAACCTCCTCCATCACATAATCATACAACTATGTTCTATATGTATTCATCTAAAACATACAATTTACTTTTTCAACATCCCTAGACACATACTAGAGGTTATTTAAATATAAAAAGGCCAATCCTAGTGTCCCTAAGACGAAATCCAATGGATGCTAGCTAAAGAATATGTAGTCATCTTTCCCGACTCCTTCAAAATTATTTCTTCTTATATTTTCTCTTCGTGAATTTTTGTCACTGTAAAATAATAAATACAGTATCATATATATATACTTAGATGTTATTATGATTTTTTGAGATCTATATTACTCTTTTTATCAATCCTAAGAAGAACAATATCACCATGTCTGTGTACGTATGGCTTATCATCTCGATGCTATAGTGTAATTTATTTTTCATCAAAACATTATTTTTATTGGAATAATGATAATTATATTGGGTTTTAACATTAAATATGATATTATATTGATTATTTAAAAAAAATATACCATAAAATTCAATTCCACATTACAATCAAGGAAATGATATCGTCGCCTGTGCCGATGTAGAACATACCATCTCCATGACACTATGAGACTCAATATGATCATTAACAAATATAAAATTATTATAAAAAATCTTATGATCAGTTAATGTATTAATAATCACATTATTATGATATTTATATGAAGAAAATATATCATTTTCATAAGAAACATGGCTTAGATGACAAAAAAATAACAAAGTGAAGTAGTTATCACCCAAAACAATATTAATAATGATATTTTATTAAAAAAATGATATATGATAATAAAATATGATATAAAAAATATATATATTGTTTTTTATAATTTAATAACACTATTAAATCTTGAAACAGGTAAATAAGGGTAAAAATAATACCACAGTTAAAAGGTGAAATAGGTCAATAAGAGTAAAAATCATATCATAATAATATAAAATTACCCTAAAACTTATACTAATCATATGTGATTTGTTATGGATGAACAAAATAAACCCATTGGTCTAAATATTGGATTTTTTAATCTACTATGGTGTGATAATGAAATTTATAACATTTGATTAAAAGTAAAGGAAAAATATCATAAACATGAATCTTATTAACAAAAAAAATTAATATAAGGTTATATAAGATAGATATTTAATAATAAAAATTCATTATAAACATAAAAATATTAATTTTATCTTGGTATTTTCATTTCAATTTTTAGACATTAAATAATAAAATTTAATTATACCACAATGATGATGCAATAATATATTTATTAAATGTAAAATCAAATAAATGATATTAATATTATTAAAATAAATATTATTTGAAATATTTTATGCCATAGAAGAATTATATGGATGAATATAACATTTTATTATTGATTAAATATATTTTTTCAAAATAATTAAGTTTTTATGATATTTTAAAAAAATCAAATAATTAATACTTTCAAAATTGTCATAATTCATATTTAAAATATAAAATATCTAATTAAATGAAATAAAATTCATCAAAAATATACTATTCGTCCAATGGGTTAGTATATCTCTGAATTTTCTATTTATTAATCGTTTATTGGAATTTTAGCCTGAATGGGTTATTATTTTAACCACTTAATTGAAAATTACATGATAAAATAGATATAGTTAAAAGAGGTTAAAACTAAAAGGTAAGGATTAAAAAATAATAAAACTTTTCTAATTTTTATTGGATTATGGGGATTAGACCAAAAATCATATTATATTTAAAATAAATTATTATTGGAACATTTCGAATGGATATTTAGTTTATATTAATTTAATATTTTAAGAGTTTCCAATGGTGTCCCTCCCATGTCCTATAAAAAGATACCAATTCTTCTCTATTACTCACATATCAAAATCCATTTGGACTATCCAAGATCTTCCCTAAACAATTTATAATGATAATCCCAACGTTTTTGATTTCTTATCTTATACATAACACCCTACATTTAGGTGTTACGGTGTTCTCAAAGGGTGATCAACTGAAGAAGAGGTATCTCCTTTTTCAGTATTTATATTTTATTACTTTCACACTTCCTTCAAGTATCCTAAAACCAAGATGAGATAATAAATCCATTATCCTATATATACTAAGTTGTAATTATGTTAATATCATCACATAAATCCATATCCACTTTAGTCCAATGGGAGAGTAATTAATTGTTCGTGTGTACGTGTGAACAGTCACCTCCACGAACTAATATAATTTGTTTTTCAATACCATCAATAAAGAATTTTTATAACGACGAAATAAATTTTTATATATGATATTAATGAAACATTTCTCATGTTAAAATAAAAAGATTTTAATTATTTTATAACTTTAATTAAACATAAAAATGGAAGCATTGTTCATGTGTAAGTGTGAACTATTTCTTCCACAAAGCGATGTGAATTGTTTGTATTCACCATATCACTTGTATGATATATATAAATATATTTAATTAATATTTATGATATTGAATATATTATTATAATTTTTTATGTGTAAAATAATAATTACCTCATTTCCATAATGATCAATGAAAAATGGAATCTTTACTCATGTGTACGTACGACCTACCATTTACATGATTATAACATAGTTCATTTTTTAAACCATAAATTAATGGATTTATTTAAAAAGTGTAATTTATGTATAATATTTATTTATATTTCATGAATATTAATCTAGAGATGATGTAATTATGACCACAAATACAAGTGACACCAAACCATGTTCATATTTGACTCAGGTATCGAATATTGAAAAAACTTTTGATATGAACATAAATAATAATGTAATTTTTAAAATATGGTAATAACTAAAAAAATAAATAGAATGCATATAAAAGGTTCTAAAAAATTTATAAATTAACATAATTTTATTATTCAGTAATAATATGGAAAACACATGATGAATAGAACTTAAGGTAAGGGACTTTGACTCAATCTCATTTTATGGAGGAATATTATTATAATATATACCTCATTATTTTATACATTGTGTAATAATCCCCTTTGAATTTTAATTTCATTCAATTTTTCCAAAGGGAAATATTTTTTACACAAATAATTTTACTAAATGACCTAAGTAATGTTTTTAATGTATGTGACAACAAAGACTTATGATCCTCTATAACTATTATATGATATTTGGCTTCCTATTTAATAATTAATGTTTTAAAAGGAAAAGAAATCCCTTATTCCCTTGTTTGGTGTTTTTGTAGTAGAAATTGTTTTGAAAGTTAATTTAATATTTCAATATGTTGAAACTATTTCTTATGATTGATAATGAAAATTTATGATTGAAATATGGATAATTGGAAGATTTTATGTGTGATGATTATATAATAGTACTTGGACATTTTTAAGGGTGGTTACGTGATAAACTAGAGACATGTGGAAACCCTATAAAGAAAATAAGGGTGGTTTTGTACTAACCCAAGGAAGGGGGTTATGTTATAACCTTTAATGGATTGGGCATGTATGTCTGTCATATGATTATTCCATTTGTAAGAGTGATATGTGTTGAAGTTGACTATATGATTATTCCATTTAAGTATCATTATATCTCATGTTACCTTTATAAGTTATATGTTATTTATATGAGTTTTATGGTAACATTTTGATGATAAAAAGTTTATAAAATTAGGTTATATTCAGTGAATTGTATTTAAAATGTAATAAAGTTGAAAATAATTACTTTTTGGTAATGTATTCATGGTTTAAATGTTTTCATATGAATAAAATGTTTCCTTATTTTTTACCCCTTACTGAGATTTTTTTGCTAATCCAATGTTTTAAAATGTTTTTTATAGGATTTAAATACGAATAAGGTCAACTATGGGGTTAATGTAAATTAATGATGCTTAAATATAAATGAAGACCAACTTTATTTTTAAATGTTTTTGTTTTAAAATAAATGGATATTGAGTAAATCTATCAATTTTCTAATATTTATATTGTTATGTATTAGTTAGATCGTAATTCTATAAATCATTGAAGTTGAAAATATTCTCAATGTGAAATAAGATCAAATTATTAACTAAAATAAATATTATGTAATGATTAATTTTGAGTCTATATATTTGGAATCAATGTTCGGTTTATACAACTTCATGGATTCCGAGTTCTGGTTAAACATATGGTAACATTATATGTCATTTTTTTTGTTTATATCATTGTTCAATAACTTTTTTAGGTCATGGAAATACAGTTAAAAATAGAATGAGATGGTTCTCAAACAACATTTCTATCTCATCCTGATGACTTGATTATAATAATTATTTCAGATTCATGTCCAGATGATTATGAAAATTTTTATAACATCCTACACACTTGAAAGAAGTTATGTGAGATATCAAACACCTTCACTATACATCGATTCCATTGTGGTTCTTGTTACAATTTTAATCAAATCCCATTTTACCAATATTATCATTTTTTAAAAGGTAAATGTAATGAATAAATTTTAGATATTTTACTTTATCTAAAGATTATAAATCTTATTATTATTTTTTGAAATAATCTGAATAATGATACCCTTGAAAAAACAATTTATATTTGATTTTAAAATATAGACGTTAAGCACATACTTATCATTTTATAAAAAGTCAATTGATTGAATGTTTCAACTCAATCATGGTATGAATAGTTTTTTAAAATAACGTTTTGTAATATTTTTTGAAATTATATGTAATACATGATTATTTTACAAAACTATTTTTTCTGTGAAAATCCATAAAACCCAAGTTTTAAAAGGTGTGTTTGGACAAAGGAAACATGTTATTTTGAAGAATCTCTATAACATTATTGCAATGTAAAGAACATCTATATATGTGAAGAAAATGACAATGATACTAGGTTTACATCATGATCGGGGTATGATGTTCATTCTTATGGGAATAGTTTTATTAAATCATTTGACGTGAAAAAAATAAGTCAATATAAATAAGATGTGATGAATTGAGATGATGAGCTCATTTTGAGTTGGGATGAAAATGAGAGGTATAATATAACCATTAGGGGTAAAACATGTTTTGGTTTTTTTGAGGAAATTATATTATTTTTGAGAATGTTATAATAATGAAATTTTTCTTGAAAAAGGACATCCCTTAATATGGGTGACAACCCATCACATCCGGCACAGCCGTAGGAATCGAACCTACAACCGAAGGGTGATAAGGGTGCATCACCTTCAACTGGCCTACCTAAAGTCCCTATTTAATATTAATTTTTTAATTTTAGTTAGATGATTTTATTTATTAAGAATATGTATACTTTTGAGAAATATATTTTATGGAATAAATAACAATAGGATTGGAAAATGATTTGTTGATTAAGTAATTAATGTTATTATTGGGAGATATTAACCATTTAGGGAACCCTATATGATCATGTTAAATAGAATACTATGTAATTTTAATGGAAGAATAATTTTTTTACTATATTTTTTATGAATATATGATTTTATTGTGTACTTATAGTGATTTGGGTTATTTATGGAAATGATTAACCTATATGTGAGAATATACAATTAGGAAATTACTTTTTGGTATGAGACATTATGATTTATTTATGGAGATAAATGTTAAAATGTATCTTGAAAGACTATGTGATCAAATCCTGTGGAATTTTGGGTTTCAATCTTAGTTTGGATTATTTTAATGAATTTCAAGGACAGTTTTTTTATTGAATGTAATATATAGAACATGGGTATGAGTGTTGTATTTTGGAAATTAAAAGTAGTCCTTCTCCATATAAATTATTATTATTTTTGGGGGGAATTATCTGATCTTGTACTAATCATTTTAGTTTTGGTTAAGGTCTAAAGTCATGGAAAATATTTAGATCATCTTTTCTGGTTTACATGGTTATATAGATGTTCATTCTAGTGCTTTAGGTGTGACCAAGTCCTCTTAAATACTAATCAATTGGTGAAAAATATGAGTTTTTAGTGGAATTAAATTAATGGATGAAACTATACTTTTTACGAACATATATTTATTTATTTTTTTATTCAAATTAGTAAATGTATTCCAATTTTTTTTTTGAAAATTATCTTAAAAATATTTCCCGTTTAATTTTCCTACCATTAAATCAATGACCTTTTAACCAATCACATATTTACGGTTTTTTATTGTTAACTTTCTCCTTATCTTGTTTTCTATCACTCTCCATCAAATCATGACATTTTTTTTATTCGATATCAATTTTTTCCTACATGGAATAATATTATGTGTTAGGACATATGACATTCATAGTTTTCTTTATTTATTTTAAAGTGGATCTTTTATTGACTCATTTTCTAATGTGGGATATTAATGAATTTAACTAGCCCAGTTTTAAAATTGTTAGGATGACATTTCCAAAAGGGGTTAAGGAAGTAACATCCTAGTTAATTATAGAATAATACAATTTCATATTTATTAATATTTATGAATTATATAGTGGTTTTAGCTTGAGAAGGATTATTTTTATGATATGTACTTTACTCAAAACAATAAGTTTCTATAAAACCATACGTTGCATATAATATTAAGTTATACCGATAAATAATACCTTATTAGTTTTATTATTTTAAATTTTATTTAAAAACACTCCCTTTTATTAGTGTGGGATGAATATAACTAACTATATTATGTTCATACATTTTTTTAAATGAGTTTACATTCATCAAATAATTTTTATAGGCTCAAAATGAGAATTAATCCAATTTTAAGCTTATCACACTATAATATTTTTAAAAGGCAGTTTTACCACCTATTGATTGAGAACCCTATTTAAATATAGTTTTTTTTCATATATAAGTTCTATGTGAAAAATATACTTCTTCTTTGGAATAATGGAAAAAAATTACTTTGGTAGAAATTTTTGTATTTTTCTGATAAGATTTATAATTTAATTAATAGTGAAAAATATTGCATTTTAATTCAAAACGTCCCATTCATCTAATTAATATGTATTGTTAGATTATAATTTGAATTTTTTTAGAGGTTATTTAGATTAATTTTTTATCATTTAATCCATTGTTGGTCCTTATTTGTAATTTCAAATTGAGATTTGATTTAATCACATGTCAATCTTTTGATGGTTTTTAGGTTTTAAAAACATGTTTTCTCAGTACGATAACATGATTAATATTGAATTTAATTTTTTCACTTCTATGAAATTAATTTTAAAAAACTAAAATACATGGCTGTAATAAGTATGAGATTTTTTTAAATTGGATCAAGATAACTTTTGGTGAATAATAACTTTAGTATTTTATTTACCACGGTGAAAGGGAAAATCCAGTAAATAAAGGTTAAAATAATATTATACTAATATAAAACTAACATAAATCTTTTCATATTCTTATTTTATGAGTTTTTATGAACAATAAAAACCTTGGGACTAAATTTTGGCCTTTGGATGTGACTTGGGTTTTATTATTAAATTTATAACATCTAATTTAATGTAAAGGTAAAAATATCATAAAAATGACTCTTATTAATTAATTAATTTTAATATGGCGTTATTTAAATGATATATTTGACTATAAAAGGTAATTATAATGATATAAATAATAACTCCCTCATGGTATTTTAAATAAAAATTTTAGATGTTAAATAAATAAATTTTATTATGACATAATGATGATAAAATAATAGATTTATTAAACGAAGAATCAAATAAATGATATTAATAATATTTCAATTAATATAATTTGAAATAATTTATTCCATGAAAAAAATTTATTTATGAATATGAAATTTTAGTATTGAGTTAATTTATTTTTTCAATGTAATCAAGTTTTTATAATATTTTTTTAAAAGTAACCTAATGAATAATGTAAAAATTAACATAATATATATTTTAATATAAAAATATTCAATAAAATGATATAAAATTAGTAAAAATATAATATTCAGATAAATGGTTCTTATATTCCTAAAAATTCCATTAATAAATCTTTCATTGGACTTTTAGTATGATTTGGTAAATATTTTTTCCCTTTAATTATAAATTACTTGATAAAATCGTAAGAGTTAAAAGTGACTTAAACAAACAGAGAACGATTATAAAATATTAAAACTTGTATAATTTATGCGGGATGATGGATATTTGGCCCAAAATCATCCTATATTGGAAATAAATTATTGTGGGACCTTTTGGAACATAAATTTAATTCTCAATAATTTAATACTTTTTGATTTTACAATGATGCCCCACCCCTCTCCTATAAAAATGTACTCATTACTCTCTATTAATCACAATCCCAAAGTATCTTGGTTTTAAAATGATATACCATAAAGTATTAAATAAATCTCTACCCTTGTTTTTAGGCCTTTTTTAGATAGAACACCCTTCTTTGAGGTGTTAAGGTGTTCTTCAAGGGTGGTCAACCGAAGAATAGGTATCATTTTCTTTATGTATTTATTTTTTATTTCATCCTACACTTCCTTGAAGTATCATAAAAATATGATGAAAAAATAAATATAGAATCCTTATATATAATGAGATTTTATTATGTTAATATAATCACCTAAATACATCTCCACTTCCATATTATGGTAAAATAATTGATTTTTTATGCGTACGTGTGAACTATCAACTCCACGAACAGATCAAATTAGTTTTTCATTACCGTATATCAAGACATGTTATAATGTTGAAATAAATTTCTATATATGAGATTAATGATATATTTATTATTTTAAATGAATAATATTTAAATTATTTTCTTACTATAATTGCATAAAAATATGATAACATCGTTCGTGCGTTTGTGAGAACTATCACCTATATGAAGCTATGTGGGTTGTTTTTCTTCACCTCATCATTTTTAGGATATATATAATAATATTTAATTTATTATTATGATTTTAATGTTATTATTATCATTATATAATGGAAAAATAATAATGTCCTTATATACATAATGATCATGGAATAATTGAATCATTGCTCATACGTTTGTACAACCTACAATCTCCATGATTATAGCGTTGTTCATTTTTAATACCATAAATTAATGGATTGATTTAAAAATTATAATTAATGGGTAAAATAGATTATTATGTCATGAATTTTATTATAGATATGATATAATTATGACCAAATGGACTAGTGACATCAAACCATGTTCATTTTCAACTCAAATATAGAATATCAAAAAAAACAACTCATATGAACTCAAATAATTATGTATTTTTTATAACATGGTAATACATGAAATAAGAAAATAATAAAATTTAAAATTATTCTCACAAAAGTATAAATTAACCTATTTTTATTATCCTATAAGTACAAGGAACATATATGATGAAACAATCTTAAGCAAAGGGACTTCCTCTCAATCTTCATTCATTGATTAATATTTTGATAATATTCACCTAATTATATGTGGTGTATAATCATCACCTTTGAAATTTATTTTCATTAATTTTCTTCAAAAGGGAAAATTTTATGTATGAATCATTTTACTAAATAAAAAAGGAATTTTTTAATGATTGCAGCAATAGAAAATTCTATGTCGTCATTACCGTTTTTTGATATTTTTCATCCTATATAAGCCTTAATGTTTTTAGAAGGAAAAGAAATACCTCATTCTCTTTTGGAGTGTTTTAGTATTGAAAATGGTTTTGAAAGTCTATTAAATATATAAATAACTTGAAATTTTTTCTTGTTATTTAAAATTAAATTTTATGACAGAACTGTTGGTAATTTTAATCTTTTATGTATGATGATTATATAATGTTACTTAGAGATTTGAAGGGTTTTTATGTGATAAAACAAAAAAGGGTGGTGTCATGATAAAACAAAGTTGGTTGTTTCCATGGTAAACCAATGATAGGTGGTTACATTATTACCTCCAATGCACTGGGTGTGGAAGTCATCTATATGGCTCTTGCATTTATAAGAGTGATATATGTGGAAGTCGACCATATGGTTATTCCATTTATGTATGATTATGTACCAATATACCATTATATGTTATATGTGCTTTTTATGATTATTATGAAAATATTTTCATTAACAAATATTAAGAAATGGGATTATATTAACTGAAGGGTATTTACTAATTAATAAAGGTGAAAATTATTACTTTATGATAAATTAATCATTGATTACATGTTTTTGCAAGAATAAATATTTTACTTCATTATATATCCAATACTGATATTATTTATGCTCATCCCATGTTTTGAAATGTTTTTCATAGGATTTAATGAAGAATTCTATTAATGATGGGATAAAGGAAATGTTATAATGTTTAATCATGAAACGATACTATGTTTAGTTTTAGATATTTTTTTATGAAAAGAATATATAGTGAGTTGAAATGACTAATTTTTAATATTAAAGTTGTTATGTATGAGGTATGGCCTAATTAATTAATGTTATAAATATGAAATGATCCTAAATGTATAAAAGTTACAATTGTTGACATAACTCAAGATTATGTAATGTTAATGGTCGGGTACTTATAATTGTTTTGGGAAAATATGATATTAATATTTTGGAAATCTAGTAAACTTCATTCAATATGGACACATGTATTCCAGATGAGACTTAAGGATATAATGGATTAATATTATCATTGGATATTATTATTTCAGTTCGATGTAATATTTATAAAAAGGGGTAAACTATGATAAATTTTTTGGTTTTATTAAACATTTAAAAGATTAAGCAATGACTCATAGATATAATGATTCATAAAAGTTCTTTAAGAGTGAAAAATTAATTTTTAACACTTATTTCTAGTTGTATGGGATGAAGTGAAAATAGATTGAAGCATATCCAAATGATTTCATTAAGCATAGAACATGGAATAAAATAATGTATGTGCTTATTTAAATAGTAAAATAACTCATCAAATCTATATAAATGATCATGAATCCCAAAAAAAATATCATATCTCCTTCTTTTATTATTAAAAAATGGTCCCTAAGATTATCATATATTTATTGCATTGTTATTGTTAACTTTATCATGACCATGTTCTCTATTACTCTCCATAAAATCATGACAGTTATAATTATCTTCCATGTCTATGAATTCCTACATGGATTTAGAGTATGTTCAATATCTGGTGACCTTATGGCCTCCCTTTATTCATTTTAATTTGGAGGTCTCATTAATCCTTTTTAGGATGTGGTATTTCAACAAAAATATTATAGAAAATTCAAAACTCCAGTTTTTGATCCCATGATCGAATTGTGATTATGTGATTTACTGATGAAGGGAAAAATGTTATACCCCATGATTTTATATTATGAATTTTCTTTTATAAATTCATTTTTTTCAGTATCTTACCTGGTACACAATCCCATGACACGATTACGCTACACACAACAATGATCTATCTTGTGTAACATATAATGCCATGTTTTACCGAACTACAATAAATTGTTAAATTATTATTATTTAATATAATAAAATATAATCTTGTCATTAAGATGGTGGTTATGTACAGTATTGAATAACATATGAAAATAAATTGTTTAATTCATTGGTTACAAATTAATTATAAATTAATATCAGAAGCTACTAAATTTATAGAAAATTTGTTTATAATGATCAATTTTTATGTTGACAAAGTCATTTTATCCTAATGAATTAAATTAATTACTAATATATAAATTTACTAATGAAATATATATATGTTTTATATTTAATAAAATCCTTTTATATTCATATAATAGATTATATAGGAACAAAATAATAATAATCACAATATTAAACAAGAAAACTTATTTGTTTATCAAAACAGTTTTACCACATTTTAATAGAGAATATATTTAAAATAAAATTGATTAGAACTTCATATATTCTATTTGAAAAAATAAAATTATACTTTAAAATATAAATATTAAAAATTTACATTGGATAAAATTTTGATACTTATTTGTTATGTTTCATGTTTTTATGAATATTAAAAAATACAAAATTTTATTAAAAACATATTTTTTCATAGAAATGATTTATTGTGTTAAATAATATTTATAATTGGTTTTAAAGTATAAGAATATTATTTTCATTATCATTTAATCCTATATATGTTATTGTAAAAAATTGTAAATTGAATTTAGATATAATAACGTTTCTATCGTTTTCAGCATTAAAAATTAATAACCCATTTTCTCACAACACCAAGAGGATTTATTTTTAATTAATTTCTTCAAATTCATTATTTGAAATTTTAAAAATTTATTCCTTATTTGGATTTAATATTCCAAAATTATGTAAATATGTATCTTTTTTGGCATATGAATCATAAAACTAATTATATTTTTTATTACCACGGTTAAGGGTAAATAGGGTAATTAAAGATAAAAATTATATTATAAATACTATGAAATTACCGTAACACATGTCCCAATTTCTTTGGATAAGTTTGTTTCTATTAAAATCAACCTTATCATAAATTATAATTATTTAAAGAAACATGTTTATGAATATGAGAAATATAATATTTTATTTAAAGATATGTTAAAAATGTTATAATAATGTTCTATAATAAGTATTACAATATTAATACAAGGTTATAATGAATATAAATTTGAATATAATTAGTTATTTTAAAGATAATAAATTTAAATTCATCGAGAATTTTATTTAATTTTTCAGGATGAAATAATTTAATTGAATGCTTTCATAATAAAAATGCTTCAATTTCTTAATTAATGCAAATATTAAATAATTGTTATTAATTTTTTAAATAATATTTAACATAATTAATGACATTAAATAATATTATAGATAAATTTGACATGTTAGTGATATATTATATGTTTTGGTTTGAACATATCATATTTTTAGGATACTTTTAAAAAGAAAAATTTTAAATAGTACTATAACTTTTAGTAATGACACTTTAAAAATAATAATATTTTATTGAATGATATAAAAGTAATAAATACATAAAAAAATTTTAAATGACCATAATATGGATAAATAATTAATAATTTATCCATTTAGGGGTTTTTGGGTATTTTATAGTAAATATATTTACCCAAACGTTGTAAAATCCATGTTTGTATGGTAAGAGTTAAAAGGTTTAACAAAGGGTAAAAGATAAAAGATTTGGTTTATACTGTGAATTAACATGTATAAAAATCAATATTTGAGATTATTTTACCCCATACACATGTTATATTTTAAAAAACATGCATTGGAGATATTTTAAATCCAAAATAAATTTATATTAATTTTATATTTTATAGGATTCCAAGAGTTCCCCTAGCCGATTTTATAAAAATGCACATCCTCCCTCAATTCCCCACACCACATTAAGCCTTATTTCTTGACAAAACACACTTAATTTCTTTTATAAACTTCCCTATAAACATTCTAGTTGTTATTTTATTCTAAAAGTACCAACCTTAGTGTCCTTACGAAGAGATCCAAAGGAGGTTCTCAAAAGAAGAGGTAATAGTCTTTACCGACTCCGTCAAAATTATTTATTCATCTATTTCCTATTGACACATTTTTAGAATTATAAAATAATAAAAATAGTATCATCTATATTAATATATTATATTATAATTTTGTGATAACCATATTCCTCCTTTTATCCATGTTACAAAAAAACAATGTCACCATGCATGCATACGTTCGTCTTACCGTCTACACATTGTTGTGCAATTTTTTTTAATCAACACTTTATTTGGATTGTTATAATGATAAATATAATTGATATAAATAATAAATATGACATGATATTTTCTTTTATAATTAATATACAATACTATTACATACCACTTTAACATTAAGTAAATGATATCGTCCCTCATGCATATTAACGTTTTACCATCTTCACGACTCGACGATGTTCATTTTCCACATTTAATATTGATGAATGATTATAAAAATGTATATGAGGAGTGAATATAATATTTATAAACTAAATATAATTCTATATATAAGTAAGATATGTACTATTCATAATATACAAGACTTACACAACAAAACAAACATAAGAAAATGAAGCATTTAAAACCAAAAACACTAGTAATAATAAGATATTATTAACAAAATGATATAATAGGATCATATATGTTATCATAAATTTATATATATTTCAGTTAAAATTTAATAACATTATTTAACAATTATAAATGTGGTTAATAAAACATTAATTAAGGATAGTACTTGGAAAATTTTAATTTCACAGTCTCATTTTTATTCAGGATTGATTATATGTAATTATTTACCAGGGAACATTTATAATCCATGTCAATGTTTCTAAAAAATGTATTGAAATATTATATTATTAATATCCTAAAAATTTCTAATGTCTTTTAGGAGACATTTTATAAATTTGTTTTTAATTAATATTTTTTTGAATGATGTACTTTATCGATTTTTTTGATGAACGGAATGTTTTTTAACTTATATGACGGGTTTGTTTTATTCAAAAATTAGGATTCCTAAACATGATTTGGTTTCCCCAAAAATCATGCATGGTTATTTTCATAGTAAAAAAAATTATTTATAATTGTGTGATATTTAAATGATTTGAATGGAAAAAATAAGATTTTATCTGAAATTTTTTTTAATGATTTTTATATTACATTAATCTATGTCAATATCATATTTTCAATCTTAGGTGTAATTATGTTTGATTTATTATGATAAAATCTACCATATTTTTTTGAAGGTTTTTGAATATGTATGTTCTATTTTTTATACCACTCAAGGTTTATGGTTAATTTATTAACATTTAGTATGATATTTTTAATATGAATATTTATATTGGTTATGTTTCACGCTCTTAATATGATTAATGCATTGGATAGAGTTAGTGATGGGTGGGACTCAATATAGCCTCTTGATAAATTGATACGTAACAAGAGACAAACTAGTTTGGGTTTTTACCCATTTATATATGGTTTCACGGTCGATTACTTGATGGTATGTTTATGATAATCAACATTATGTGTTCCCACATTATGATATTATTTATTGACATTCCATGTGACTATTCAGCTAGTAGAATATCCATGGTCGTGTTGTTTATCCCATGTGATTATTTGATATGGTATTATTTATTCATTCCATATCGTGTTCAAGATTATGTTTAAAGGCCTTATATTTTAGGTATACACTTTTCCACCATGTTTATGATTATTTATACATAACAACATCTTATGTACACAAACCCTTACTGATTATCTAAAAACACCCCTTTCTTATTTCTTATTTTCCCAGGATACCAATTTTTCTGTTATGATTGATATGTTGGGTATATCACGGAGACTAATGGTTTTCTCAAAGTATTATGTATTTTATATTTTATGTTTCTAATTGAAATGTAAGGTTAATTTATTTTATATAAATTACAATAATATTAAACTTATCAGTACTTTAGGATTCGACACCTATATCTATGCCAATGTAATAAATTAAGGAACCTAACTTGAGAAACATATGTTAGGGTCGTTACACAAGTGCTAGGGACTTTTGAATTGACATGGAATAATATAAATGTCATGGTTGGGTACAAGGGTATAATATTTGGTGTCACTATGTATCTCATTAAAACAGGAATCAAAATATACATAGTTCTAAAGGGACGAACCTTTTAATATCAAGTAGGGAGGATATGGGCCCCCAACGTGAAATGGGGGTATTGTAGCTACACCATTGAATGATATTTTATATGTCACTACATATCCTATGGTGATATGAATCACGCCATACATAGTTCATGGTTAATTTCCATATGCAGGTCATCCCCTTATAAAAATAGGATATTTTTTATATTTATCTATTGTGACTGGTCCTAGATATGGAAATTCATGCGACACTATGTATAATGTGAGGAAAAAAATAAAAAAAACAGATATTTCTTGAATGAGAAACTCTCTCATCATAGGTATGGATATTAAGGAGTTGTGGGTCTTATTTCAATTTATTTTTCCATCTCTGCGAGGGATTAGAGATCTAGGAATCACTATGTATCCTATGATTAGAATAATCAATACACATCTATTTTATGATGAACCATGATGTTATATGTCATATGGAAAGTATAATAACATCGTAGTTCAACATCACATGGTATGGACTGAGTGTATGACTTTTGTGATCTCGAATTTAGGACTGTGGTGGACGATTCATATGATTTTGTTCCTTTTTTAGAAGGGAATCCTTTACTAAAATTCCTATTAAAAAGTATTGTATGTATAGTGTGAGAAAAAATGAATAATCGGTGTTATACTCACCATGAAGAGGCGGATGAGGGTAAAATAGGATAACATTATACCATGTAGTGGATAGATATGGATACATGATCAAGGCATCCATACATATCTCATTGAAACAATTGAATTAATCTATATATAGTTCTATAATATTTATGTATAATAACATCATGCAGAATGTTAATTTTCTATGTATTTAAATGACTTGTGGTATGGACATAGATCTTCTCTTGTGAAAGAAATAGGGAGTTGTTGATGGCCCAAAAACTAGTGGTCTGTATTCTACTACATATCCTCTGATAATTGAAGGAATCAATACATACATAGTTATTTGGAAAACCATGTTGTTAAACATCATGTGGCAATGAAGATCTTTGCATTGTTTATTGTCAAGTCATCATGAAAATATTAGTACGTTTTCACATCATATGGCCAGGACAAAGGATAATTCACGTTTAAACCCATATTTTTAGGAAATTATATGCTTGATGAAAGCTATGAAAAGTATTTCCTGAGAAATATTTAATTCTTGATGAAAGCTATGAAAAGTATTTCCTGAGAAATATTTAATTCTTGGGAGCTGTGACATGCTCCCCATATATGGTTCAAAAAACTTTTTCTCCATTTTTATAGAACTTACATATGATGTGAGGCCCGCACCATTTGGGTTCTAATATATGAGGATTATTCTCTATTATCATTTGGGTTCTAAGAGCCAATACCAACTCTACATGAAGGATTGAAAAAAAGAATTCCATTTATTAAAGTCTCATGTGTTCCAATTCTGAGGGGTTTCCAAGTAGTGTATTGTGAAAAACATGTTTTCATCGAGTTTCTATAATTTGTCCAGCCGCTTTTGTGATTTCTCATCATGTGAGAGTTATCTATAAATGGATATTTGGAGTGAAGGAAACTGGATCTATATGTGTAGCACTTCCTTGGTCATTTACACCATTGAGTATGGCATTTCAGGTGTGTCAGTACACGTGGTATTGATATTGACCCATATTACAGGGAGAAGTTTTTCTTCTCAAGACTTCTTATCTTTATTCACAATATTTTGGATTATATTCGATAGATTCTTATTTATGGCCATTATCTATCCCTTTTATAATGCATGATATCGCGATGAGTGATTGGACCCTATATTTAACTACTTGTATAGTATCTCCAACTAAGTAGAATAATAGTTGGTGTCGATGACTGTTAATATTGTGTGAGGGATCATGAACCTTTTGATGATATGGGACTTCATGAAGTTGATGATAATCTTCATCCAATCTTTCTTGAGGGGTATTTCATCATTCCATTTAAAAAATAATTTGGTCGTAGAAATGGCTTACTTGAACTACATAGCTGTGGATGAGGGATATGGCCCCACAACATCCATTCCCCTAATGGTAAATGACTAAGAATATTTAGTTGTACATATAAATTACAAGTGTTTATGGAGGATTTTTCAGGTATATGACATGAAGAGAATTTCATGGTTAATTACACATATTCCACTGTAATGGATTTCTAATAAAATCACAACCTCGTGATTTTATGGGAGAGACTAGTCCTGGATTTATGGGAACTTCAAGAGCTAACATGTACTTCCTCCACAATTGTGAAAATATATCCATATTCTAAACATCCATGTAAAAAACCATCAGTTCCAGGATTTTAAATTTATTTTTGTTCATTTCGACCATCATATAGGGTTATGTTATTTACCTAGAGCTAAATATACTTCCACCTGACTTGGATGTTTGGGAGAGTAACATTTTAGAGATATCCTATTATCGACTCAATCTATTCGGGTTTGGTCATTAGTTCATCACACTCTGGGGTAGGGTTGAACTGATTTATCTTTTCCATATCACATATAATGATCGACGAGACCATTAATAAATGTATGATATGAAATATTACTTACTATTAATCAGGGTCAACCAGGATTGTGGACTAATTAGCCAATAAAACAGTGCAATCATTGTGTGATCTGGGAACATGATGAAATGTTTTCTCAAAATGGAAATATTCCTCATTATTCATGTATCCTTTAGATAGTGAGAATCGATAGGAGAAAACATATTTGTTTGTATGAAAAAATAAAATCCATAATCAAATCATATCGGGCATTGGGTTTTCCTTTCTTTTCCACATAGGAATTTAGTATGTTCCATCAATATACATATCTCATGTTTGGGGTGTTCCATGGGCATAAAATACATCCTCATATAGTTGCTCTATGTCCATCGGTGTATTCTCCAAGGTTTAATGTTTAGCATGAAAATCAACTAGGGATTACCCTTTCACTGACATTTGTCATATGGACTAAATGTATTATTGTCACATAAGGACCACACATGTAGCCAAGAACCTTCTTAGGATAGATGGAAAAATTATGTACTTGAGTGGATCAATATGAGAGAACAGATGAACCTCATGGAGTATCATGTGATTCCCCATCTTCAACTCTTTTAATATGAGTGCGAGGTTGTTCCTCCAGACATTATATTAATTGGTCAACATATATAGAGTTTCCCAATGATATATTGGAGACTGTTCTTGCTTCCTATATAATTTTTCTATATGTGTAGGGTTCCCTATACATGTTTCATAGACGACACATACAAGATGATTGACCAACATTCCACTGGATGAATAAGAACTGATGGGTTAATTAAATATTGTTTTAGACTATTGAAGAATTACTAATCGTCATCACCACATTGATAGGGTTTTCCCTTCAGCATTATCCTCTTAAAGGGGGGAACATTTTTGGCTATGTTGGCTACAGATTGATGAATGTCGGCCAGGTTTTCTTTGATCCCTGTAAATTCCATGATATTATAAGGGTGATATTTCTATGTAGAATCAGTCTTATCTGGTTCAACCTCAATTTCACAGAAGCATTCCATAATTCCAAAAACATCCTTAATTTTACCCCCAAAGTGCATTTCAGTGGATTCATCTTTATAGTGTTTCAGATTTTTTCAAATTCCATTTTGTATTTCATAAAGTGACCACATCAGTACAAAGATTTGAAAACCTAGTCATTGACATAACATTAGGCTATCTTTTCCAAGAATGTATTAAAGATTTTATGCATGGCATGGGGATATGTAGCTCCAGCATTCAGTTTCCTGAAGCGAATAAACTAATTGTAGAATATTCCTTGAGAAACTATGAAGGCTATGGAATCCATATCTTCAAGTGAAAATATTATTTACTTTTACGTTTTAATATGTGTCCATGATGTAAAGGTCATCAAAGCCATTATTTGCAACTATCAATACTTCTTTGATCGGAAAAGTGATGTCTTCCATTTGGTAGTTCCAATAGTGGTATATGAAATCAATGAAGACCCTAATCTAACCATTCTCGTTATTGTTCGGGATGATGTTGGAAATCCATATTCACTATTTTACTTCTCATAAAATGTATCTATGATCAAAATTTCATCTTCCACCACTAAATTGGTGGAATGAGAGGGGTTCATCCTCTTGGATACCTTCATCAAGCCTTGATTCACATCGGGTAGCCCAAGACGGTGCGTAGCAACTTATGGATTTAGTGTGGGAATTTCTATTTAGTTCCAAGTAAACAAATATTTGAAATTATTTAGAAATGAAATATAGATCTTTATATCTTTTAGGGTCATCGATAGAATAATAAGAGTAGGATAAAGGTCTACTTCTATTCCCATATTTATAATCTAATGTTCATACATGGTGGTGAAGACTCCATCCTTAAATGCTAGAGGGGAATTCCTAAGGACATTCTCATCATCATCTACTTCTAATTCCATGGTATCATCTTTATATGAAGGTGGAAATATGGTGTATTTTCCATCACTATCGGGTTGAGGGAGGCCATGATATTGGGAATTATCATTCCCTATTTCCCGATTCACAACAGAGATATAACAAAACTAATTTTATTCTTTTCCATCAGTATGGAAAAAGGGATTTGGACCTCTTGATCACGTCAATTTCCCCGAATAGGTTTTTGGTGTGCATATATTTGCAATCAAGAATAATATAATGATTTTAATTGGTCGTTCCCAAATCATGGAGGTTGTAACATGTATGTCATCAATCACCATTTGTTACTTGCCTCCCCTTTTGTAGAAAATTTCTTGAGAATATGTCTCCCCCAAGACTCATAGGTGGTGTTGTCCTGATACAGTAGTCAAACCATTCCTTCAATGGGGTACATCAAGCACTAATGGAATGCTGAAGGTATATCCATGTAGCTATGGAAGCAGGGCCTTCTGAGATAGAAATTATATGCAATTTCCTACTAGATAACTTTAAAATGAGTGTTATATTTGATTTCCCCAAACTGATCTTGGTGTTTTATCAATATAATAGGTCCTTGTTTTCACTTATAATACCCTTGAATGGTTATACTTGTGGGAGATAGGTCCTGTTTTCCCTATTGAAAATGTCAGAGAGTTTTAGCTGGGACAAGATTGATCACGGAACCATTATCAATCGGCACCCTTTCAACATTCAAATTATTGAGTATTTTAGAAACAAATAGGGGAATGATGTTCCATTGGATGACCTCATCATAACCCTTATTTTTGAATGACATGGAAATATGGAATTATATTTGAATATTCTCCAATCTATATACCTCGGATGTTGGGTGTTCTTTCTCGAACTCTTTTGGGAACAAAGGGCTTGAACGAATGCCTTTTAGAGTTATTTTCAAATATGGAGTGCATACACAAGTGGGTTCATGACTAATACTATTTCCAGCTATTTCATAATGTCAAAATTCCATTATATAGATCATATCTTCTTGTGGTGGGGTTTCTCCAGGACGTGCAGCTCAGGGACTAAGGCATGTTATCTAGACATGCAATGTCCTTGTGAAGAGGTTGCGGTAGGATCTACTACCAGTGGTTCATGTAATTCCATCCTTCCCCATTTTTAGAATAATTAGATAATCAATACTCCCCCAAGAGTTCATGAATGAAAATTAGGTATAAATTACTAATCGAGGGTTCTGAGAAACCTTCATGCCATTTCCGCATTTTCTGAAATTTATCCTTAAATGTCTCATATACAAATATGTCATCTATTAGGTCTCGATCAAAATATTGGGTTTGAAAAATCCTATGGTGTCCCCTATATCCTAAATTATTTTACATGAGGCCTATATATCTTTGGTTATAGGATGAGAATTCATCTTTTGAGGCTCTTTTATTATCATGTAGCAGGTCATCCAAGTGAATCATATTGACAGAACAAAATATGAGCACTACATCTGATGATGATTCCATTTAGTATGGTGGTTCCCGTGTGGTGGATGAGATAGGAAAGAAATATTAAATAGATAGTGATTGAATATGAGTAGAATATGACTCTTACCATTTTATTTCATCCAACTTCCAATAGTCACAACCACATTTTGGAGGGATATTTGATATTACCTCTTTAGGTGGTGGATCTATTGCGGGTCTTCCCATCTGTTCTCTCAGGGTGGAATGACCTCGATCAAAAAATTTATAAGTCATCATATTGTTTAAATTTCATGAATGACTATTAATAAAATTCCACAAACCATATTCTTCTTTTAAATGGACAACAAATTTTCATACTACTTGCTCTAGGGATTTGTCTAACGCTACCTCTCTAGAATCGACCATGAATTGAATGATGTATTTAATGTTGACATATTGTGGGATATTATGACTATCCTTATATGTTAAGTAAAATATCTAGGATGGATAGTGAGTTTAAGCTCATAAGTATTCTTAAGTTGTGGATGCATGAGTAGAATATTATCCACAAATTCCATGAAATAACCGAGGACTTTCTCATTCAGGAAGGAGTATGTATTGTTCATCCATTCCTAAAAGAAATGGTGACCCGAATTTACCTATACTTCTAGATGAGAGAGTTGTATGGATTAATCTACTCAATTGGATTTTTTTTTGATCTTTAGGTTATTCCTAGGAGCTTTAATGGGTACAATTTCTAGCTTGAGATTGAAAACATCAATTTCTTCTTTTCTAGAAACGATTCCCTGCACTTCGGGCATGAGTCGAGATTTGGATCGAGTTTACAAGATTATTTCATCCAAACTGTTGTCCATTAAATTTACTATTTGAATCCACCTAGATACTTTATTGGAATTATATCCATATACAAATCATCGTAGATATTTTCATCACATAGTTACAACTCTATCTCCAATGAGAGAAGAATTCTTGGAGGGTTAGTTAAACCATGGAAACATTCTATAATGTTAGAAAATATATTAATTTCATCGTGTGTGTAGTTTTTTAGGTTGACCATTTTAATTTTCTCCAATGTGGATCTAAAATGTTAAAGTAACCTGTGATAAATTATTTCCTATGATACATTATATCTTGTTAAAATATTGTTGTACCAAACAAAGGCTAGTGATTAGAGTTTGTAAAAATATCATCAATTTAGTTTCATCCAATTGATCTCAAGGGATCATCATCGAACCACATTTGGTTAAAATGTGTGTGACATGATGTTCAGGTTTGGCCACACTATCAATGGTTGAGAATTAAGGGTTACTAAAATTGGGTGCATGAAATGTTCCATCAGCATAGTTGGGATATGACTTTCTCGAAGGCTATAAAATTGTGTGTCAACCTTCCATGGAATCGATTAGGCTATCCAGGGACCCTATGAAGTTATGTAGCTATGGGGGAACTATGTTTTAAGATATATACAATCCAAAGGGAGATAGATTAGGGGATGAGGTGGTCCCTCCTTTTTTCCCACTAATTATAGAATCTTACTAGGACAAAATTATTTTATTGGTGAGGTAGAGGTTGTATCCGTAATATTGGTAAGTCGAAATCATTTTATAATTACTCCTCTATGTATACTTGGTGCCTAGATCCAGATCCAGTATGATTTTTAGATGCATCTATTATAGGAAGATCATACCTATTTGGAAGAGAGATATTTTCCTCAGTATAATGATGATTCCTAGTAGGGTTATTTCCCATGAGAATCTCATCACTGAGTTGTTGTAGAGTTTTTATTCACTATTTTATTAAGAAACATATTCCTATTTGGAAGGTGCCTCAAATATTATGGTTGTGGATTAGTATATATCTGCACCATTCCATTTTTCTTTGATAGTGTTTAGCTGGAGAGGTGGAAAATCATTATTTGTAGGTGATAGAATTTGGATAATTATTTATTTTTGGGTGTGTGATGCTTCTGTTGGTTCATCTGAATAACCCTCTTTTCTAGGTATATATTCCATGTTGTGACATTCATCTTTTTCATCTTGATAAAAAAAATTTGTGATGTTGACAGTAACAAAATTCAAAGATGAATATTGGGCGATGGTTGTTGTACCATTACTCTCAATGAAAAAAGATGAATCTGCACTACTGTCATCAAGGATTGTTTTTCAAACCGTAAGACATGTTGTGTTGTTTTTGATGGAGAAACTAGAATTTTATGATTTCTTTCATCATACTCTCCTCCTTTCCTTATCTATGAATAATTACCTTGATGAAATTTTTAGTCGTGGCTACTAAATAGGCCTCAAATAACAGTGTTTCAGGTTTCAAAGGGTGGAAAAGATGCAATTCTAACATTTTTATTGCTTCCCATGATAGGGAATACTGATTCTATCTATAGTGATGCTGATGATAATGAATTTACCCCTCATACCTAAGGATTGGATGTTGATTGTGTCCTTAATTGGAATTCGTGGGTCCTATTGTTGATGATATAATGATTCTTGATGGTGATTTGATGTCTTATGGGATGAAAATGAAGATATAAATTCCCTCAACTAGTAGGGTGGTAATGATCAAGATTCACTGTTTATATCCCTGGGACCCATTCAGGGGATGATGAACTTCGATATGGAGTTTGAGATATAAATTCCACTAAACCTGTGAGATGGTGATTGTTTTTAGCTGGTAAGGATGCACCATAAATCCAATTATGAATTGAAGATCCAATGGGTGGAGGTGGTGGAAGATATTTTTCTGATCAACTGGTCCATGTCCTATCCCAGACCACTGATACGACATCTACAATCGCATCTCATTTGATGTAGCATAGCTATTAATACATAAGAGATTGGTGCGATGGTACTCCACAATTAAAACATTTTTTTATGGGAAGTAGTCCTGTTGATCGAAAATTCAATCATTATTTATTAAATTGATTATCATTACTTTGAGTTTCCCTATTTGAAGTTAAATTAGCTATCCCATCACTCTATTCATGATGGATGAGGATCATTGATGTGGTGTCATTCTATTGTAGTGACCAACCTGATCGAGCATTACTTTGTCCCCTAATTTTTAAAGAGGCTATAACATTATAGGAAACTGATTATGAGGTGTTATTATATTTCAATGTGTTGGAAACGTGTAAATATCCACACATCCCCCATCCTCAAATAAGGATTCATATTATGGCTTCCAAGATTAGTGTCTGAAGGGTCATGATGAAATGGTGTCAAGTCGGTTGCAGGTTTGCACTGTGATTTTTTCAGTTCAAGATCCTATGCCACATAGATAGAGACCATGTCAAGATAAAAACAAATTATCTTGATTATATGAGGGTGGCACTCATATCATGGATAAGGTAGATTATACTCCTTTAGATGATGATGAGTACATATCACATTTTGGAATAAATGATGGGAGAGAACAATATGCAAAGGTTGTTTCAAGATAACTCTCTCCATATGTAAATATAATCATCCTTATAATTACACTTACACACCTCCATCCAGTCTTTCTCTATATTATGCTTCTATAGGCTGCATATGGAATTAAATAGAGTACTATTGGATGTTTCTTTGTAACCATAGGTAGTTGACCCAGATGCTTCTTGAATCTCTCTATATGAAGATGTCAGAGTATTTAATATTGCTCTATATAGAGGTGTATGGGGGATCGGTGGATTTCTATGTTAGTGAAATATATCTCCATAGGGAGGTTTACCATGGTGGAGTTTAGGAGTGGTGTCCCTTTTTTACAACTCTTCACTACCATGTGGATTAATATCATTGTAATCATCATTTTATACTTTATTTGCTGAGTTTAAGGGACCTTGTTGAATTCTGAAAGGGTATCGAATGGCCTAAAGGACACTTTCATTGAGAAAATAGAGAATTTGTGTCTTTATCTACATCATGGACAGAATATGATGACCTGACTTTTAATGTTGTGTATAGAAATGAGCTTGATATATGACAGTTTCACAAACACGTATATAATAGTATGGTGATGTGTGAATATGTGTCTACTGATGTAAATCTTCTGGAATTTGAAAATATTTTGTATCATTATTAAGAGTAATGTGATCATATCCAGATTAATTTTCTATTCTCACATTATGTACCTCATTTAGGATTCTAATATGTGCCAGATCCTAAGCCAATGAGATATTACATGGGAGTTTCATAACAGTTATTTTATCATGCCATGAGGAATGTGATTCTATCACATAGCGAGCCTTGGTTGGAATAGGAATATGATTCTACATTGAATATGAATTACCCATAGGAATATGATGATGAACCTCCATAATTGGAGAGGGGATTTGATCATCCTTCTTTATTTCATAGGAATGATTCAATCGCAATCACTCATCAGTGGAAGTAGGAATATGAGCCCATCTTCTATGATCTGTACAAATAGGCTATGAAAATTCAATAACATGAATATAAGAATTTCCTGAGGATTCTTCCATTCTCTGATGGTCAACCCTGGGAAGAACGGTTATATATTCAATTCATATACCTTTGGATTATGGGTATGGACTTCCTCTATTAAAATATGATCATGTTTTAAAGCCTTTTCCTCTATCAATTTGTGATACCCATCCATATCAAAGATATGAGAACGATCTCAGGCCATTGGAATATGTCATTGTACTTTTTTGATAAGCATGGACCCTTATCTTGAAGCATGTTCTACTCTCACTTAATAATCCCTTCTTGGAATGGGAGGATTATCCTTGAATGACACCTCTTACTTTGCAAAAATATTATGATAATCCTCATGCATAAGTGATTTTTTGTTCAGTTTCTCATTTACAACAACTTTTTCATAATGATCTGAGTGTTGACGTTCTTGTGTTGTAGGGAATTAAATATGCACCTATCCATTTATCTCTACTATTTCAAGAATATGATGTTGTATTAATTTATCTGTTTATAAAATATTTCTCATTTTATAAAAGTATGTATTGGGATATTAGCATTGACATTTTCCATCCCCTCTATATACTAGAATATGTTTTTAATTGAATAGGTAATATACTCCCACTTATTTCATCTTTGTGCCATTTGAAAATTCGGATGGGCCTCATGCATGGGGTATGAATACGTGCCTCCCCAATGCCTTCTACTGGATTATGACCATAGAATTTTTTTGAGTGAGAAAGAATATGCTCCTTCTCACTGGTTACCACTGAAATATATCAAAATACATCATCTTTGGGGTGGGGATATGATCCCACTTTTGGCCATCCAACCCCATTATCTCCCTATGTGCAATCCATTATGGGCATGCAAGTGTGTTATAGCTGGAAGTGTGTTAGGTGGAACCCTCCACAAGGAACTGATGGGTACAGGTTGGATGGTGTTGTCGATGAAGGATGATGGGTTCCCTCCTCGGTGGCCACTGAACTAGAAGAGAGATGAATTGGTAATCCTCCTCCACCATCATTATATATAGAAGGTGGAAATTGTCACACTCCATGGATAAGATCTCTAAGATATTTTTTTTTGTGATGAGGGATATTGGCACAACAATATCATTTCGTAGGTGATGTATACTCACGTAATTTCATTCTTGGAGACCCTCAGTAGTTGCACATAGGTTCAAGATTGTACCATTTCAGTGGTGATTATGGACTATCATATTTTACACCTAGCATTGGAGCTTTTGATTAGGTGAAACTATTTTTCAACCAGCAGGGGTTACAACTATAGGTGATTTTCTAGAGTGATTTCTAGATGAAGAATGCATTATTTCCGATCAAGCCATTGTGGATGAGAGAAATATCTATGGTTAAACAAAAATTAAGGAACAAGGTTACCGATTAGTTCAATATCATATGCATGATGTGCTCAATCAGATATACATATTTAACACAATTATTCATTTATCTATGATCAATCCATTCTGCTTGTTTGGAATTTTAAAAACTAGGATGGACATATTTTCTCAGAACCATGGTTACAGTGGATTAGCTATAAAATCTTGTCGTTGTTACTTCTTTTTTTGTTCAGGGTTTAAAAAAATGTGTCCCGATGTATGATTAGTGAATCATTTTATTTTTTGATATAATTACATCAGGTTTTATTTTCTTATTTGTGTATGTTATGTAAAAATGACTCAATTGTTGTTACCCCAATCATTTGTTATTAAAGAGATTATCATTGGGTTCAATATTTTTTTCACTGTGAAAGAGTCGAAAAGGATGTGATCCTATAGATGGTTTGATTGATGGGGTTTAAGTCCTTCCTTGATTATTCATATTAGGTTTTCTATTTTTTTATTCTTCCTTATAATCTGCCAACTATTCCCCCAATCATAACTCGGTACAGACCTACATACTAAAGGCAGGTAGTCACCAAGGTTTTTATTCCTAGTGGCACTTAGGTAATCACATTGGTCTTGATTATTGGAGTGTGGGCTCATCACACCGTTTTTGGGGGAAATTTTCCCTACTCCCAGACACTCTTATAGATTTATGATATGTTCATGAATATCTCCCTAATTCTGATATTGGGATGGTTACCCTAAAAATTCCTATAGGTTTACTCTTTTTCTTGTTTACCAATGATGGGGGTCTCATATCTGATCCAATTTTTATGTATATGAGTTTTGTCATCTATTCCCAAATTCTTATGAGATGGAGCTATATAACCAGAATCTTATGAATTTTTCCACCACATAATAAGGCAATTAAAATTCCATGATGGAGATTTATCCATTATGATATGTCTTACATATCATGGTTATTAAAGGAATATAAACCCACATAGTTTGTTAACCTAGGTAGTTTAATATTATACAAAATTGATATAAATTTTTTGTTTATGGAACCATATATTCGAGCTTGAGTCCATAAGATATTTCCTACATGTATTGATTATAATGTGAATTAATGATTCCATAGTTCACCTGGTTTCTCAGTCCTCTGACATAGGAGGTAGGGTAGTCATATTTTGGGAATGATTGAGACCCAATTATCAAGATTTCAGATACCTAAATTGATTTGTATCAATTTTTGTACCTATTTGATATTGGGGTTAAGATATGAATTATATGTATCTTGATTATAGTAGGAATCTGAGCTTTCTTTGTTATGTCTTGCCATTATAACTATCCCCAAAGTAGATTTCCTTATTTTTAATAAAATGTGTCATGAAACTCATGGGGATTACATACTTATGTTTCCCTAGATTATGGTCACCCATGATGCATAATATATGACTAGTAAACGATCTAAAACCATGTGATATATTCTCCATGTGGGAAACAAGGGATGATAAATAATTCTTTTCATTGCACAAAGTTGCAGGTCCAATTCCATGGTAGGTCCCATAAGATATTTAATATATAGCTCACACCTTATAGAGGTGTTCTACATATCTTGATCTTACCAGGAATCAGAGTAATCATAGTTTGTTGGATTTCTCAATCTTATAAGGGATGAGGTACAGTAATCCAACCATGGGAATTATTAGGTCCCAATGGTTGATATTCGAGCGACATTGTGGTACACAAATTAAAGTGGATGACTATTTTGAGTTTGAGCTTGATCTTTAGGAATACGTTATACATATCCTAGTTATTTCAAAAGTCAGTGTCCTCATAGTTCAATAGATCATAGAATACACACTAACATTTCTCTATTCTTTATAGAGGTTTGTGGGGAAGATTATATGGCCATTGAAACTCCCAATTCCCACTTGATCCATGATAATTGTGAAAAAATGAGCTAGTATAATTAATCAATGTCATTTATTGTTGATGTTGGACTTTTACGTTTGGATTCCCTTGTAGGTTAATATAAACCTTGATATTGTATGAGGTTTCATACTAATCATGGTCATAGAAGGAATTAGATTCATCTTAGTAATCTTGACTAGGGCTTCTAGACCAAGGATTTCCTTATCATTATGTCGTACACTCCCATGATGGACATGGTTATCAAATAACATGATTCCAGTTTGACCTTCCCTACATGCCTTCCTGTCTTGTGTTTATTGTATACTCAAAATGAATCGATTTTCTATTTGAAATATTTTAGAATGCCTTTATTACATCCAATAAATTTTTATAATCCAATTGAATTGCCTGAAGGACATCTCATAATATTGAAGACATTTTTTATGGTAGTTTCATGATCAAGGATGACTTTTCTAGACGATATCTCCAGACATGGACGACTTGTCTACAGTGTGTCACATGATCAATATTCCCTAAAAAAATTTAATCTCATAAATTGGATGAATCATATGGATTGCATCAAGATAGTATATTTGACTTTTCGAAGAGTATGTCACATGTTCCAGATGTCATATCTTTTAGGCATCGTGAGGGCCAGATGACATGCTCGAGTGCTACTATGGCACTTAGCATTCATGATTATGTTTTGATATATGATTCCTGAATTATATCAGAAAGAAATTGAAATTATCAAGAGATGGTCTTGGAGTGATTTTCAAGGATAATGTGGAAATCCCATGGGGACCATCTAACTTTCCCTAACATGTCCTAAGGGCTTCACATGGCCCAAATAGAATACCTAAGGAGTGTCACGAGATCTTGGTGATATGTCCTAGTGTTTTTTTCTTGTATTGGATGGTTCATGAAAACTACATGAAGAAAAATGAACATGTATTTATTTTCCATAATTTTTCCACCATTAAAATTTGTTCGGGATTTTATATTGAAAATGTATTATATTTATTCAGTTTCATATTGTATTATGTTTTACATGATCTAGTAGGTTTGTGGGATGTTCTTCACATTCCCAGCTATATGTTCTTTATTTGATTTTTGGGTGATCAAGATAAATGATTTATGTGTGGAATATTATCACTTCATTTGTTCCCCAAACCTTACCTAATGGGAATATTTTTTAATGTTTTGATATTAGAAATCCAAAAAAACCTCTATCCCTCCAGTGCATGGTATCGAAACATCTTCTTCCCATAGAGAGTATGTGTTGGCACACATCATTTTCTTCTCCTGATTAACCTTTTCCCATTTTAGTGTGGGGAATTTATATGTCACCCCTCATTAGTTGTTCAGTTTTTTTGGGGAATATCATGCATGTTTATCCAGGAGTAGTTGAAGGATCTCTGCTTTACACAACTTCGCGATCCCCCGCCATGAATCTTTTCTGAGGGAATCACATGATTGTCTAAAACTACGAGTCCACCACAAAAAAAACTCATGTATAGAATTATTTAAAATTAATTACTATTTGTTTAATTATGTATGAATGCTAATGGAATTCTATATTTCCATATTTATATTTCCTAGGGCCTTCATGAGATCAAAGTTCTTATATAGAGGCATTCTCGTGACCCTTGAGTCCTTTTTTAGGATATTTTATGAGCCAAGGGTGGCTCATCAAGGAACATTGAATGATTTAGTTAATATTTTTGGGAGTCTCATGAGTAATTTTTTTGGATTTTCATAGCATTTTGAAAGGGTTTTACGAAAATGAGAGGATTATTCATCCATTATTTATATTTCCATTATTTATTTTACAAATATTGATAGTCATATAATATTGCTTGAGAAATGTTGAAGATAAATACTATACATATGGGTGATTCATCATGTAAAAAATAATGGTTCTAGGGATATTTTTGAGAATTTAATTTAAAATTTTATCTAGTTATTATTAGGGCCACAATGGGGGAGTGTGAGGCCACCTAGATAAGTTTTAGGACCTCCGTGTGATGGGGAAGGCAAGCTATTTTGAATTCATGAGACGAGGAAAGCATGTCACCAGGATATTGTGGTGTCCTACAGATCCCCAAGGGTACATAACACATCCTTTACAACTGCTATAGGGTCCCACCACCTCCTCTTTTATTTCCTTCGATTTATTCTACAATTTTTGGGGATCTCGTGAGTTTTATTTCATGTTGTCAAGGACAATACTCCCCATCATCTGTGAGGTTTCATGTTATTTTTGTGACTTTTGAGGGTCTCCCCTTTTTTAAATTTGTCTTCTATTTTGGATGTATATTTTAATGGGTTATTAGGTGCTCACCTGTTGACAAATCGCATGGCCCGCTAGAGCATATCTAGTTACCACTGCATAACCACTGGTTGTCCTAAGAGCATTTGTTAAAGTAAAAGGATCATCCAAAGGATTTTTCAGGGACCATTTTGAGGTTATAAATTGTACATAGAATCTTCATGTGACCTCATGATGGTCCCAAGATCATGTATCCCTTGGATGATGACATGATCGGTGGGTCTCATCAACCATCTTCCATTTCTTTTACAGGGAGGATAATACTAACATTCATGAATTTCATTTTTGTAATTTTTTTGATGCTCATTTGGAGGGCCATAACATATGAACATGATAAAGTCAAAATAGTATATTGAATAATGGTTGTAGGGTATTTTTTATAATAGGATATGTTCAATATTTTTTTCTACATATTTAAACATGGAGATTAACTTCCTATAACAAACAATGTACCTCAATAAGATAAATTTTAATCGCCAATGTGTCAGAAAAAAAATTATTATTGTAATTCCTAAAATGATTATAATATTCTTATTTTCTAATACTAAATCTATAATAATGAGTCCCTTCATCAAACCATATTATCATATTCAATTTATTATGATATGAATCCAAATGATTTCATTAGAGTCATTCACAATGTGTTACTAAAATATTAATGTCTAGTTAATAATATATCAAAGAGTGTGTACTTATGATAATCCACCAAAATTTTATTTTCACCCCAATAACTCCACTAATATATATATGGCCATCTTGATATGATTTAATATTGGTGTAGTGACCACCATCTATTTTATCATTATAATATTCTTTAATAACTCTTAAGCATACAATTCCTATGAGATAAATAAATTTTTTTGTATTTTATAATGAAAAAAATAATCTTCTTATTGTCCATTTAAATATAGAAGTGTATCACCATGTGATAATGAAATAGTTATATTGTTTCTTAATTGATTATTGAAAAAAATCATTTTATCACTTTTAAAATATACAATCAATATGATTGGTCATGTACTTTTTCCTAGAAATTTATATCTACTAATAATATCATTAATTTCATTCTCTTCATCATATTTTATATTATAAGATTCAATTACTATAAAATATATTAAATAATTTAAAGTTATTTCTTAATATTGTAATCTTGAGAACCATCAGTATCAAGAATATATCCACTAGGTTATTTAATTTAAACATCTTTCTAATGTTCCCAAATTAATAATGATAGAATCATATTTATTTAATACACATTATTACTTCATTATGAAAACATGATATAAAAAATATAAATCATTTATCATTTTAATGAGAGAAAATTATCTTCAAAATCACTACATATTGTTTGATAGTCTCCCAATCCGAAAATATAGGAATTGTTCATTACTAAAACCCTTTTATTATTGATAATATTTATGAAAAAACATTATATCATTTAAATTATTTTATTTTGGATGTAAAAATATCTCCAATGTTTTATTATTCTTGATAATAGTTTCCACTTCTTCCTTCAAATTTATACAATTTTTATATTTGAAGCCAATTTTAATAATTTTGTCTATTATATAGTCAAAAAAATTTGTGATATATAAAATTATTATATTTCTCAGGTTTTGACAAATAATTATATTATCGCAGTTAATGTTTTTAAGTATTATTTTTTTGTATATTCTACTTAGATCCATATTCCATCAATAATTCCCCATAAGAATAATTTTTATACTCTTTTTATAATTTAAAATAATTCATACATAATTAATTTCATTCTCAATTTATGTAAAACATTATTATTGACATTCAATAGTCAATTAATTAACAATGAATAATATTTTATTGAATTTTAATTTTCCAATAAAATCGTATTTTAGAAATAAACTATTTCCCATATATTTTTTAATTTACATATAATGGGTGTATATAAATTATATATAATACAAAAAACTCTATCATCATAAATTTATGAAAATAAACTCATGAGCCTGATATAATATTGGGTTTTATATTACATAATAAATATATATTTTTATTGATACAAAAAAAGATATTAGATGCCATGTTATTTGATTATTTTGGATTTTACAGCAGTTGAGAATATAGAAATCCATAACTATTTATTTTATATATAAATAAATTATAATTACATGTTCAAATAATACAGTCCTTCCCATTTTTACCAATTATTGGTTCTTCAGATCAACTTATCTTTTAAGTTATGGTGTGTAAAGATGTCAGACCCTATGTATGATGAGATGTTACATTATCTAAATGTTTTCTATAATTGGATTTTTATTGTTTTTTTCTATTGGTTTAGTAAACAATGGTTGGAAATCATTCCTTAAGTAGTTATCCTTAATACATGACAAATTTATTACTATTGTTCAGTTAATATTCCACACCATTTTTTTTTGTTTTGTTTTTCTTGGAGTCTATGTTAAATTTAAATTTTAGAACTTTATTCCAGTCATTCACTTACATAAAAATTATTTATTGAGTATCTTCTCAAGTGTAGGATTATTTTCATTGATGAATCCATCTAAAATATATAAGGTGTTCATGATTTCATGGAACTTCCCAAGAAGTGGTGTTACATCACAATGATGTGTTTCATGTCATAAAATGACCCCAGACTGTTTAGTATATAATTTCATGTCTTTGATATGTAACAACACCATTCACTTTTTTTCCCATATCCATATAGGTAATATTATCAACGCCTCTTTCTAGATTATATGTGACATTGAATTATTCAAGTAAACAACTAGTCACACTACAATTTTCCCTAGTGTAATTCTCAGGGTGATATGGGTAAGGACATTTTTTATGACCTTGGTTCATGTTTCAATGGTCTCATGTTATATTTTTTTAATGAACATGATTTAAATTAAGAACATATCATGGTCTGGTGTATATGATACTGTAACAAATAGGGGCTCCCTCCTTTCTATTCTTTCAATACCATCAAAATATGCCTTTGATAAATCCTTGTTTAAATAAGTATATAGTAATCAGTTATAGTGATATATCTATAATATATTACTCTTATAATTTCCTCCCACTATTTCAATTAACATATTAATTTTTTTTGGTTCTTTTCTGATTTCATCAGATAACGAATCTATAAAATTAAAATGGTGGGGAATGTTCATGGGTTCACTAATATATTCCTTTGAAGAATGATAAAAAATATTGATGAATGATTTTTTATAGAGGGTCATTATATTAATATTCTAATAGTATTAAATGATTGTAGATAAAATTTATTTAAAATTTTTTATGGAAATATGTGGATTTATATTAGGAGTTCATTAAATTTATTTTTAAAACTATTATAATTTTTTTGGTCCCATAGAAAATTATGGTTATCTCAAAGGATAACAATTTGGTAAATAATGATTTATTTATGGGTATGTAATTCATTATTGAGGTATGTGGTTCTTAATATTACATCGTTATATAGTTATTAAAATGTTTTTTAAATTATATGATTCTATTATTAGGTGTGAGTTAAATACTATGAAACTGTGGGGTTGTTATGTTTTGTGAGTTTGGGAAAGTGAGTAAATTATTTTCATAACTAGTCGTTGAGTGTTATAAATTAATAATATAGTTTTCAAATGATGTGTATCATATGTGAGAGGATTTGTTTATATGGGACTAGAAACCTTGGTGATTATTACCATTGACAAATGGCTCTATCATCCTTGAGTTTACTTATTGATAAATTATTCTCTCATATATATATATATATATAAGGTTCATATAATAAAATTTCATAGTATTGGATGCATCATATAAGATAATTTACTGATATGTGATTTTGAAATTAATTGTAATTATATGTGGAATCCTCTATTTTGGAGTGATGGGTATAGATTATAATGGAGGTGATATGACCTAGAAATGATATGGTTTGAAAACATAGTAATTGATGGAAATGTATTCATGAGGTAGGGAAAAAATTATTATAATGAACCATTATTATTTCATTGATAAAAATATTAGTTGATGGTGTTGTATTTAATCATTAAGTATTTTAGGATAATTGAAACTCAATATTGGTTAGGATAACTGGTTATTTATCCCATAGATGCAAAATATTGTTATATGATATTATGATTATAAAAACCTAGTATGTTGAATAGAATAATTATTCATTAACTTGTGTTCAAATTTACTTATTTTATAGGTGACAACTCATTTCATATATTTAAATTTATTTCATGTTAATGATTTCATAGACATGATGATTCATTCACAATTTTTATAATATTTACTATAGTTATATATTTTCACTCATGTATATTTATATGATGATAAATCATTCATATGTGGTCTATTTGTTATGTTGTATAATTTTTTCTATTATAAATTTATAGTGAGAAATAACATTCATCAATATATATATTAATGATTCATTATTCCCTCTCAATATGCATTCATGGTGACACATCATTCACCAAATTTTTGTGTGACATTACATCAATCAATAGTTGATAATTCATTTCAGATTCCATTTTATGGTGATATATGATTAACATGATGATACATCATTCCCCTAGAATATCATTTTTTATTAATACATCATTCAACTTCCTATTCATCAATCCCAATATTATTTTTTTGTGATACATCATTCACTAAAAACAAAACATTCAACATGAATATATTTATTTTATAATAAATAATTCACCAAAAACACATCATTAACATTTATACTATGTTATTTAATGAATTTTGAAGGATATAAAATCTTTTTATTTAATATGTCAAATATTCTTAATGTGGTTTTAATCATAGGGTATGTTCGACTATAAATATATTTATGGATGCTAAAAGATTAATCATCATCATGAAAATTTATGTTTAATTTTTTCTATTGAAATAATTTACATAAATGTGTATCACCACATCTCTTGATGATGAAATTAATTGTATTTAAAATGTGTCTTCCTTTTCAAATAATTGAGTATATTCCAACTTGTGTCTTGATTGTGACTCTACAACACTTGTCCAAGCTATTAGGAATGGAATCAATCGTCTATAATCAAAATTTAATGTAAGAGGAGAAAAATAAGGGATATGATTTCATCTATAATTTATATAATTAGGAATATATATATTTTTGTAAATTTTATTCCTGATCGTATTTCCAATAAATTTGTAACATCTTTTGAATTTATATGGTGCAACAATATTATAGATGATCATTTTTTAAAAAATGATTGTTTTGAAAAATCATCGCTTAAAAGTTTTCAATATTTTTTTAGTTAATGAATGATACTTTTTCCTTAGGAAGTTTCTTAATTCTAAAAATAAATAAAAATAATTACCTTTAATTCAAACATAATTATGATTTAGTAATTATTTAATTAAAGAAAAATTTTATAAATGAGTTTAAAAATACTGAAAAATAACAATATGATATAATTAATGTAATGAAAGAAGTTAATAAATGTCCTTGAAAAGTTGGGGATGTGTTAAAATAATGTATTTAATTAAATGTGTTATATTGATAATTAAAAATTCAATTTAATTAATAGTTTTTAAAATTGAAATTTTTGATATTTTGTTGGAAATTATATTTTATTAAATGATATAAAATCCTAAAAATATTAAATCAGGGCACATGTTTTGTATATGGTTAAAAATATCACCAATGATCTTTTTATTAGTAGTGTTTTATTTTATTATAACTATATTAACCTATAATGTGTAAAAAATCTCAAGGTTATTGGAAGAGTTAAATGGGTTAAATAAGGGTTAAAAAATGATAAGGGTAGAACTGTAGTAAAAACAATTATTATTTTTAATTTTCTAATTGGATTTAGAAACATCCACATTTATATTAGAAATAAATATCTATTAATCAATTTTGAATTGAAATATAATTTATATTAATTTAATATTTTTATAATTTCCAAGAGTACCACTGCCATATCATATAAAATAGAACGCATTAATCTCTTTTATTCACAATGAAAACATCATTTGGTTGATCAATTACCCCTGAATATACCATACTAAAATACCTTCACTTATTCAATAGTAATATCATTAGTAATAATATAACTCTTTGATCTCTTATGGTGTTACATAATTGGTTTTTTTCCAAATTAATAGTTATAGTTTTTATCTCTATGTTTTAGTTTTTTTTCATTTTCCATATCCCTAAAAACAACCTCAACCATTATAAAATTATAAATAATGTATCATTATTAAACTAATATTTTATTATGTTATTTTCATGTAATATATTAATCTCTAGTTCCATAAAGTGGGGAAGTATTTCATTGTTCATTTTATGGGGGAATACCGCCTCACGAACTGATGCAATTTTTTTCCCATCACTATCACTAAAAAAATTATTATAATGAGTGAAATAATGTTTATATATGATATTAAAGGAATATATATAATTATTAAAATATAATATATCATTTACATTCTTATAATTTCCTGAACTAAAAAATTATGATGTCGTTTGTCTGTACGTGTGGATTATAGCCTTAATGAAGCGATGTGATTCATTTTTCATCACCACATCACATTGATGAAATCATTCAGTATATATAAAAAAAATATGATATTAATTATTTTATGATATTAATTGGTATTTAAATTAATTCTAACCTTAATTACATAATGGTATTTTGAAAATGGAAACGTTACTCTTATGTACATACAACCTGCTGTCTCCATGAATATAACATATATTATTTTTATTAACCATAATATATGGAAGGATTTGATAATATTATTAATGTGTTAGAGTGATAATTAATTTATGATTAGTATTATTTATATGGTGAAATAACCAACTCCTTAACTATAGTTAAAATTTTTATGTCATTTTTGGATTATGAACGAATTATCATCAAAACATCTGATGTGGACATAAATATTTATGTAATTCATATAACATGGTCATAATTGAAATAAAATGAATTAAAAAAGGATATAATGTTAGAAATTTTTTAACATATGTATTTTATCCAAGATGATAGATAACATATGTGATTTATTAGACTAAATGTTAGGGACATTCTTCTAAAAATCTATTTTTAAAAGATTCCCATAAATAAAATTTTTCATCTGGGTCTCTGTTTTCTAAAAAGGATTTATTAAATTTTTATACCATTATCCTATGATATTTAATAGCAATTTTTACAACATTTTACATTTATTAATATTTTTCAATGTAATCATTTTTTTCATTTTCTAAATGGGGAAAATTGTGACGTTTCTGATAAAAATACACCATGAGTTTTTTTAACTTATAAAACATGACACAGTTTTATTACAACCATGAAGAATTAACTATTTTATGTTTATTTTATATGTTACAATGGTCATAATTTTATAATTTTATTAATAAATGTTTTTTATTTTATTTCCATTTTAATAAGTTATGTTTAAAATAAAATGGGATATCCATATCTATTTTACATTAAATTATGTTGAAAAATTTGATGAAAAGGTACAAAAATAAATTTTTTTATATATGATATGGTCCATGATAATTATTTTTTGATCAGATGATTCTATTACTAATTATATAAAGGGATGATCCCAATTATAGATTATGTGTAAGATCGAAATATCATATACATTGGGTGCACTTAGATTGCGCTGAGTGATCACATTGTAACATTGGTTGCACTCAGATAATCCTATAATGTATTAGGTAATATAACATGTCTCTAAATAAAATAATTAGGGAGTTATTCAATTATTTCGGATTTCAATTTATCATGGCTATATTTATTTCTGACATGGGTTTATAATGGTCTATGAATGGGATGATATATTTTGGAAAAAGTGTTTTATTTTATTTCTATGGGATTTAAGGGGTTCATTGAGAAAATGGGGTTGTTTTTTTTCATGTTTAAGTGTTTTATTTCATACTCTAAATGATAATTGATGAAAAAGGTAAATAGTAAAAATGATTTAATTTTTTTTACTATACTAATTTATTTATTATTATTATTTCCATTACTGTGCAATTTGTGCTCAACTCACATTTTAAAAATTTTCTCTCTAGGGATTATTAATTGGTAATGGAATTAAATAATCCATGTGTAAAATTGTGAAGATAAATCATGAAAATAAACATTGTTTTTTAGAAATTATTTTATTGTGGAAATAATAGATACTGAGTATAATTTTACAAATGTAATGTATGGTTTTACTGTGTACATGATTCCCATAATTAAATATAAATATCTACAAAAAATATCATCAGTATAGTAAGGAAGTGAATTTTAGATCAATGTCATTGGAATATGTAACTCTTAAGGAAGTAAATTTATATTTGGTATGAGACAAGGGTTTATCCAACTTTGGATGTTAGAATGTATTCATAATTTTTAATCTTAGGAGGGATTAATACCATCTTATGTTTAATATTGTCAAGTTGATCATAAGCTAAATTCCATGGAAACCCATTTTGAGGATTAATGTTATTGAATTTTAATGTTATTAATGATATTGTTTGGAGACATTTATTTTTTGAAGTAATAATGTGTTATTAGGTTTTGGGATGAAAAATGAGAGGTATGAGATAATTTTTTAAGATAAAACATCTATATAATGAATAATATAATATATTCGGTTTTCAGGATGTAACTGAGATTTATTTATTTTAAAATGGAATATATAAATATATTTTTACGATAATGATGACCCGACATTAGGGTTAAAAACCATTATAGATGGAAGGGACATGGAGATGGAACCAAAAATAGAAATATGATAAGGGTGAGTATATTTCCATTTTTCTATATGATTTCCTCATTTGTGTGATTTTTTTCATTATTTAATATATCATATTGATAATAGTTATGATTATCGTGGGAAATTATTTTTTACATAAAAAAAACCTATTGATTGGAAAATGATTTGGTGAATAAGAGATTAATTTTTTGTTTGGATGAAGTTCACTATTTTTTGGAATACTAAATGATTATGGTAACTAAATAATATAGTTTTTTATTTGATTAATAAGGGTTGAATTTTATGTATGAATAATATATGATTGTGATTTATATTTATGGTGATTCTAGTGATTTATTAATGTGATGAAAATATTTTGGAGATTATGTGATGTACCCTTGGTTTCATGTATGTAACCCTTTCTTGATGCTTTTAATGGTTATAAAGTTAAGGGTGATGAATGGAAGAGTTGGGAGAACTTGAATGATGTTTTTAGCCAAATGGGAATCCGCACAAACAACGCACAGTTTTTCTAGACCATGTGGTAAAACCGTGTGAAGTTGGTCTTAGAGGCAGTAGCTTCTGCACGATAAGGTAGTATCCCCACTTTCTAGTATGTGACCATTTATTGATTCTTTTAATTCTTTTTATGTTAAGGGAGATGAATGGTAGAGTCGGGAGAACTTGAATGATGTTTTGAGGAAAAGGGGAAGTCGCACAGACTTCGCACGGTTTGTCTAAACCGTGCGGTAAAACCGTGCGTAGTTGGTCTTGGAGGTTGTACCTTTCGTAAGGGTGGTGCACGGTTTGTCGAACCGTGAAGCTAAAACGTGCATGGAATGTCTGCTGAGGCAGTGTCTAATGCATGGTTAGCGGACGGTTTGTCTAATCGTACGAGAAAACTTTGTGAACCCTTAAAAGAGATCCTATAAAGGTGTATCTCCCGCATTTTTTCCACTATGTGGCTCGTTTTTCTTCCCAAGTAGCCCTAACTCAGGTTCCCATCATTACGGAGGCGATCTGAAGGATTGTCATGGAGAATCGAAGCCGGATTCTTGAGGTATATGATCGTTCTTCTTCTTTCTTGAACAATTTCATATATCTAATTAGATCTACTTCATCTTATCTCTCGGTCTTGTAGATCTACACCGGTTATGGGTAGATCTAAGGGTGTGGATTCCAAATATGAAGAGATTTGGTCTTGATCATTCTAGGAGAAGAGATCTATGGTGGGTTTTGAAGAATCAGGTTGCTTTTCTTGAGCGTTCTTTGACCGTTGTCATTTTCGTCAAAACCTTTGAAGTATGAGGCTTCACTATTGACTACCCTTGTTAAAATTGATTTTATTAGTATAAAATTGGTTTATTTTAATGGTTTTTATTGTGAAAAGCATGGAATAAATCATCTTTAGTGAGGATTGATGGTTTTGATGTAATTGTAAAATCTTGGTGAATTATTGTGCAAAGTGATTTGGATTCTTGAATTTAAAATGTTGATTTTAGATTTTGATTTCTGAAATTTTAAATAGTGTGATGAAAAATGATATTTCAATAAAAAGGTAGTTTTATTGAAATGGTTTGAGATTGAAATGACTTTTATGGATTTGGTTTTCAATAAAATGGGATTTTTATTGAAATGGTGGAATTAAAATGGACTGACATTGAAATGACATTGATGGAATTGGCTTTCAATAAAAAGGAAGTTTTATTGAAATTGTTTCTAATTGAAATGGTTTTGATGGAAATGGAGTTCAATAAAAACGTTTTTTTATTGAAAGGGTATTTTGGCATGACCGTTGGGAATTTTTGGTGTGTGTTCATGTTGCTTGTATGAGGCTTGGTTGAAATATGACCTTGTGATCGATGCCAAACAATTAATGGAGCAATGGAAACTATATGTATGAGACCTGGATAAAATACGACCTTTTACTAGGAGCCAAAGTTGTAATGGAACATTGAAACAATTACCTTGTGATGACATGGTAGATCGACGAGAGACCGCTCATGAGTATGAAACTGTATTAACGAAGCATGCATGGTTGGTAGCATGGGTTGGGAAATGGTTGGGTATGAAAAAATGAATGTTTGTGAAATGGTTCTTAAACTTGTTTGGTTATTTTTATGGAAAAATAACTTGCTCGAAAATTGGTTTCAGTTTCTCTTGGAATTCATTTGTTTATGAATGGTTTTGGAAACTTGTTTATAGTTAGTTATAAACTCAATTTGAGAAAATGTTTTATATAAAATGATTTTATATAAATGTGGCCAACTCTTCTATCCATGTGGTGTGAATAGGGAAGTCATTGTGGAAAACCAACTGATTTTTATACTCACCCTTTCTTGGGCACGTTTTTGCTTTTGCAGATGTCGTATTCTGGGACACAGGTAAAGGTAAATAATCTAATTTCTAGTGGCTCGTGGTGATTCTTGGGAGATGTTGTGGTCCTTAGAGCTTGTGGATCATGGAGTAGTAGTGTGTTTTGAGAGTCTTTAGTTGTCCATCCACCGTGTACTTTGATTCTATGTTTGGTCTTCTGTTGTTGTGTACATTGATGTAGTTTGATATAAATTAATTTTTTATTGGTATTTCATTTGTTCATGCATCATACATTGAATGTTTGGTTTTGGTTGGTTTGTGGGTTTATTTCTTAAAGGGTAAATCATCCCACACTTGTACATGAAATCGTTTGGCATTTATTACCAACCATTGGAACCTTGGGGATGTCTCTTAAGGCCTAGTAATGACTCTATTAACACTTATTCCAATGAGAATTTGCGATTCATTAAAAATTGTATCAGCTTGTTCGGTCCTTGCCTAACATGTATTAATCGATGTTCTTGGTCTTGGAGTTGAAATTAATTATTTTCTATTCCTTGGGTCAAAATCATTGATAGGTGTGGGATTGTCGGAACATGAAATGTATAGCATAAAATGACTTAGCTAAACTGTTTATGTTGAACTTCAAGTTACCAGGGTGTTGGGTACATAAGTGTTTTGGATACACTTCTAGAATGTTAGAAATATCATTGTCATAGGTTTAGCCAATGAGACGAGCATGACATGAAATGTAGAGGAATGACTTCCCAATAGGATTTTATATCTCATTGTGAAAACTGATTTGAGATTTTGGGCAAGGTGTAAATTTTTTAAAAATGCAAAAAAAAAATCAAGTAAAAGATTATGAAAACAGGGTATTTCGTGAATTTGAAAATGGGTTGATTTCAAAAGGCATGAGGAATGGTTTAAAAATGTTTAAACATGAGAAAAAGTTATTTTTGAAAACAATGTTGTGATAGATGATGTGATAGAATTTGAAATACTAATCCATCAGTTGCTAGAGGGTGATATTGACGGAGTTTTTTGTTGGTTTATAAAATGGCACCTGATAGGCGTCATCGAAACCAACCTGAAGAAGCTGTAGAGAATGTGGTTTCACCTGAACCACATGTGAACCCAGAGCTGGTTCAGAGTATCTTCCATGTTTTTTAAGCTGTGGATATAGGGAACCAGAGGAATGAACCAAAGCATGTGGATCATACAATTCAGTTCATGAAATAGAATCCACCAAACATTTGGGGGTGATGTTGAACCCGAGAAGGAGGAGGTGAGGCTAAGTAATATGAATCGTATCATTGATTTCATTTACACACTAGTAGAGTTGAATGTATAGTTGGCGACGTATATGCTCGAGTATCTTGCACGTTAGTGGTGGGATTTAGCGGTGCAGGCTAAACTAGATGAAGGCCTTACATGGGAGGATTTTGAATAATTGTTCAACAAAAAATTCTACCCTCACATGTTCAAGATCTAGAAGACAATGTAATTCTTTAACTTGAACAAGGAGAGCATCTCTGTCACAGAGTATGCAGTTATGTTCATGATCTTAGTCCGTTTTTCAACAGAGGTTGCAGCATGTGTGTCGTTGAAGACACAGATCTTTGAATCAGGGCTAAGGCAGGAGATTCGATCGAAGATTGAGGTTCTTTGTATTATGGATTATACAGAGATGCTGAATAGAGTGACTATTGATGAATGTGATTTCTTGGGATCAATAGGAGGAGGAATGATGATACATACGGTAAATGGTGGGAACTCAACTGCAGGGAATAAGAGGAAAAAGGACACCTATTTCCACAGTGAAAGTGGGAATCAGTATTAGACAGCGGGATTAGTGAGCCTTCCTTTATAACCCCAGATCAATGAAGGATTCTTTCAATTTAGTTCGATTCACCACATAAAGCGAGAGTTTATGACGCAACCTAGAGCTTCTCACAATTGCAATCATATGGGGCATCAACACCGCTATTGTAGGAATGCTCTGAGGTCAGGTGCACATGAAACTTCCCAGGCATCACAAGCATCGTATGATTCGATGGGACGAGGGAAACAGAGTCAGTCTCATTAGCATCATAGAGATATCCATAGTGATTCTTGAAATACCATGACTCCTCAACCAGGGCAATTTCAGCAAGGAAACAAAGATAAATGTGCAGCAACGAAGCAATTGTATAGAGCTGAGCAAATGATTTTCGATGATCAGGCATGACCATCTACAGTGAGTGGTATGATTATTTTGAATTCATACCCTTGTTCAAGTGTTGTTTGATTCTAGTGCATCACATTTATTCATTTCTTCTCATTCTGTTGACTTTCTATTTTTAAAACTGGAAATGATGCCTTCGATTTTCAAAATGAAAACTCATCGTGGTGAATGGGAATGTCAAGCCTTTTGTGTAGAGAATGTGCTATAATTGTTGATGGAGCTGAGTTTAAATGGAACTTTTCGATATTGGACATGAATTTCTATGATGTAATCAGGGTTCTGGATTGGTTAAAAAATGTATAAGGCTCACATCTACTATTATTGAAGAACGGTTAGTTTCACAACTGAGGACGACATCGACCATCTATTCAGAGGAGGGAGGACGGTAAATAAAGGTGGAAAGAGCATGTTGGCACCAATGGTAGGAACAATCTCTTACCAATTGGTAGCATTGAAAATGTAATCAACGGAAGAGATTGAGGAAAATAGTTTTCCAGATATTGTGGATCAATTTCTAGATGTCTTTCCCAAGAAATTCTCAGGGATACCACCTCTAAGGGAAGTGAAGTTTATGATTGATCTTTTTCTGGGGACCTGTCTTATTTCCCTTCCTTCTTAATGTATAGCACCAACAGAGTTACAGGAATTGAATGTGCAGTTAAAGGAGCTGGAAAGAAAGGATTTCATTCGACCAAGTACATCTCCATGGGCATCACCGATGTTGTTTGTGAAGAAGTAAGATGGAACACTTCAGCTGTGTGTTGATTATCGTAAGCTTAACCAAGTTACAATAAAGAGTAGATATCCACTTCCACGCATTGATGATATATTCGGTCAATTAAGGGGAGCTAAGTGCTTCTCTAACATTGACTTGTGATTAGGATGTCACCAATTGCAAGTTAGGATGGAGGATATTTCAAAGACAGCTTTCAGAAGCAGATATGGCCACTATGAATATGAAGACATGCCTTTCAGTCTAATGAATGAACTAGTGGTCTTCATGGAATTGATGAATTAGATATTTCAGTGATATGTGGATTCTTTTGTTGTGGTGTTTGTGGATGATATTTTGGTCTATTAAATGACAAGGTCTGATCATGAGATGCACCTGGAAATAGTGTTACAAATCTTGAGAGATCATAGTTTGTATTCCAAATTATCAACGTGTGATTTTTGGATATGGGAAGTATGATTCCTTGGACATTTCATTTTTGAGAAAGGAGTTTCTGTTGATCCTTAAAAGATAGAAGCTATTATCTCTTGGCAACCACTGAAGAATGTGTTTGAGATACATAGTTTTCTTAGTCTACCTGGTTACTACCGACGCTTTTTGTGTGATTTATCATGACTATATTCACCAATGATAGTTCTGACAAAGAAGAATGCTCCATTATATTGGATAGAAGAATATCAGAAGCCATTACAGGAACTAAAATATCGACTTACATTGGCACCTTTATTGATCTTTCCAGAATTAGGATAGGGGTATGTGGTGTGCTGTGATTATTCAGGATCATGGTTGGGTTGTTTTATCATGAAAAGAGATCATGTGGTTGATTATAGTTCAAGGCAGTTGAAGGTGCATGAGAAAAATTACCCAACACATGATGTGGAGTTGGATGCAGTCGTCCATGATTTGAAAACGTGGAGACATTATCTCTTTGGTGAGAAATTTACTATGTTTACGGATCACAAAATCATGAAACACATTTTCTCACAGTGATATTTGAATCTGAGGCAAAGTAGATGGATGGAGTATCTCCAAATTTTTCACATTGACTTGATGTACACACCGGGAAAAGGGAATTCGGTGGTGGATTCATTGTGTAGAAATTCATATGCTCTGTTGGCGAAAGAAGCTTCAGATGAATGGCAGTTGATGTATGTCTTAGATGACATGCATGTGGAATGTGAAGACTGAGGTGATGTTGTTGTTTTCTTTTCAGCTACACTTATTCCTGATTTAGTAAATATTATCAAAGAAGCACGAACATCTGATACAGATTGTCTAGTTATGAGTACAAAACTCAATGGTGGGGTGACCATTGATGGATGGAAACATGATGGGGGTTTAGTTTTGTGTTTTAGAGATCGGATGATTATACCTATGGTTTGTTAGGAACAACTCCTTCATGCTTACCACCATTCAAGATGGGTTGTACACCCATGTACACATAAGATGTATAAGGCGTTGAAGCTGTAGTTTTGGTGGAGCGGCATGAAAAGGAAGGTTGCTGAGTTAGTCTCACGGTGCTTAACTTGTCCTCAGGATAAAGCAGAGCATCAGAGACTAGCTGGTATGTAACACCTCGAGATTTTATGAGAATTATTACATTTAATTTATTTGATGTCTTGTGTTGTATGCTACACCATGATTATATTGAGCTATACGCAACATTCTATTAGCTTGCAGTGTACACAACACTAATCTTGGATCGTGTTACACACAATTTCATGTTGGTTTGATAGAATTTATTCTATGCAACGTTGAGTGTGTATATATATATATATTCAATGTATAAATGAAATATTGCTGGATTATATTATATGCAACAACAAAATAATCTTGCACTACACGCAACCCTGAATTGGATTTTTTTTACACGCAATCAAGACCTTCCTCGATAGCGTGTGTAGTACGCAATACCATGTTTCACTAAACGAGATATTATTATAATATTATTATGAACTAGCCATTATGAATAGTAATACCCACTTTTTTAAATTTTATAATTTTTATCTTTCAAAATGGAATTCATTTTTGGGTTCGGAATATCGAAATTATCCTAGGGTAAATTTTTGGTATTTTTCTGAAAACTATCAATTTTTGATGAATAGTGAAAACATTGGGTTACTATTTAAAAACCGACTTTTTATTTAAATAATTATTTATTTTATTTAAATATATTTTAGGTCAAAATTGATACATAATACCTATATAATTTCAATGTAATTCTTTAGAGTCATTTTATAGTAATTTTAAATATATAAAAATTTTATTGAACTTTTCACCGTCTTTTACCCACCCCCTCGGAGAATTTGAAAATTTACATAAAACATAATTTTACAGCTTCTATGAGTTGAATTTCTAAAATCCAAGAGACATAGTTAATATTAAGGAGTAAAATTTGGTTCAATAAGATAAAAATAATTTTTGGTGAATAGTAACTTTTCACTTTTATTTACCACGGTTAAAAGTAAATAGTGTAATTAAGGGTAAAAATGATATTATTATTACACTAACACATGTCCTAATTCTATTTGAAAATTTTAATTCGACCAAAAACAACCTTAGAAACAAAATATTACCCTTTAGGTCCACATGGATTAGATTAGGACATTTATTATTACTTTATTTAAAGAAGTGTTAAAATAGTTAAAATCAATGTTTAATAACTAAAACATTATTAATATTGGGATATACATAATATAAATTCGAATATAAATATTCATTAGAAAAAAAAATATTTCCTAAATAATAGTATTATATTAATAATTTTTAGACATTAAATAGTTTAATTTATTTATAACACAATGATAATGCAGTAATTACCTTATTAATGAAATATTAACATAATTGATGTTATAAATACCCAAATAAATGTAATTTGAGACGTTTTATGGATTATACTTATTTTATTAGTTAATATGACAATTTATTATTGATTTAATTACCTTTGATTGAAATAATCATGATGTTATGAGTTTCACAAAATTCAATTACCAAATAGTGTCAAAATTGACATAAAATAGTTTTTAAAACAAATAATATATTATTAATTGATATTCTATTCCTAAAAATCTAAGGGTAGGCAAAATTACATAGATATGGTTATATATATTATTAATGATCCACTTGGTATTCATTTGTCTTGTTATAGTATGCTTTTTAACCATATAGTGTAAGAAAACAAGAATACATGGTAAAAGATAAATTATTTAACTTAGAGTTAAATCTAAATGATAAGGCTAAAATAGTAACCTAAAATTGTCTAAAACTTATTGTTTGAGAATATTTCTACCCATACCCTCTTTATCGTCTATATAAATCAATTTTTAGCTATTATAAACTTAATATTGCTTATTATAAAATAATATTTTATGTTTTTTCTAAGGTGCCCCTCTCCTCCCTTATAAAAGGGCACATACTCCTTCTCTTTACACAATTTTTATATTTAAAGATCATCCAAACCCCTCCCATTTCCCTTATAAACTTCCTTAGAATAATTTTATAGGTTATGGAATCCTCAAAAGACCAACTCTAGTTCCTTAATAGGAAGCTTAAAAGAGCTGCGTCGAAGAAGAGGTAATATCTTCTACGGATTCTTTCAAGTTTTCTTTCTTCTTCAACTTTTTCGTCATTATTTTTTTCATTATAAAGTAATAAACTCAGTATCACTAATATACTGATATGTTATTATAAATATTAAACAACCCCATTTTACCTTCTATCCATCCTATGGAAAACGAAATCACCGCGCGTGCGTACGTATGGAATACCGTCTCCACAACGTGGTGTAATCTATTTTTCCACCACCACCTTACTTGTATGGATATAATAAAGTAAAGAATAACTACATATGGTTATTATAACATCATACTTATTCTGAGATATTATATCATCCACTCCAATTCCATTCAATAATTTTGGGAACGATATCATCGCTCGTGCGTACGTACGGATTACCATCTCCACGATGCGATGAGATTCATTCTCCATATTAACCATTCAAGAATGATTATAAAGTATATAAAATGAATAATAATTATATACATATGACATAATAATGATACTGTATTTATGTATATGTATATGTCATTCATGTCAATAAGGAAAGGAAAACAGCGTTCATGTGTAAGTACGGCCTACCGTCTCCATGAACGGTGTGTTTCATTTCATTTATCTATCTATTATATATATATATACTGAATATATATGATATATAAATCATGATTTACATTCTGGAAGTAAGTAAATCATGATATATGTAATAATAATATCATGAACAACAAGCCCAACCATGTAGGATAAATAAAACAAGTTTACCCAAAACGCTGCTTTAACATTGAATTTACAAAAGAATGGGTATTATAAAGTCATAAATGAACCATATTTGATATAATAACAATGAATATGATTCTGTAATAAGTAAATGAAATTATTAAATCATTATATAGGATGTTCGGATACGTACGAAGCATATCGAACCTAAGTTAAGGGATAACTTTTACAATTTTTTTTATCTGAGATTGTTTATTCATAAGTATTTACTTGGTCTATATTTTTCATCCATCTCCATAAAAAGGTTTTTATAAAGTATTTAATATTTTTACAGGTATTTTTAAAGTAATTTTTACACCTTTTTGGCATTTACTTTTTGTTATGGAATGAATCTTTCTTTTTTTTACCATACAAGGAACTTTTTTACTTTTTCGACAATAGTACGAGGAGAATGTTTTTTTAACTTATACAGCATTTACGTATTTTTACAGATTCATACTGTCTAATTTTCATGAAGCTTCTTCTACAATATTTCATGACAATTTTCAAAAAAAATAGTTTTCTTTTAAAATTGCATGGCATCTTGTGAAAAGAAACTTATTTTGAAGCAGAAAGGATATTTTCTTTCAGAATTCATTTCAAGTGTTTTATCAAAACTATTTTCCATCTAAGATGGAATTATTAAGTATGTTTATGTTTCAAGTATAATTTATCTATTATTTACATGGTTTGATTTTTCTTATGATGAAATGATATCAATTTCTTTTATATGGATTATGTTATGATGGGATGATCATTATGAGACCCATTTTATTCGTTGGGTTATTATGAATGATGTATGTTTATTTTGTGGAACACGAAAGAATGATTACATAATGAGATGGGTGGGACCTATATCTCCCTCCAATTAATTGGTTAATGATTTATATCTCATGAGATAGACATCGCTGGAATGGTAAGTTAATCTGATTCAGTGAAACAGGACTGGAATGAGGAGTGAACTCGATTCGGTAAGGGACATTGTCCACCAAGATGGTCTTGGCAGCAATGCCTTGTATACTATAGAAATCATATCATGTGCTTAATGGTTTTCCACAATTAAATATTTTATTCTCGTGCTATTTTATCATGATTGATTTTAAATTATGATATATGTCATACGTACTACCATGTTTTATTTCATTGCTCAATATTTTGATGTTTAGACATTATGTTCAAGTTTTTAAGTTTAAAAGTATGTGGGTTGTTTTATTTTACCCATGCTTACCCTTACTAAGCATTTGAGCTCACCCTTTTTATGTTTTATTTTCCCCAGGATATAATGAAAGATTTTAGGTAAGAAAACCAAAGGGGGAGATCTTTATGGGAGATGTTGAAGATCTTTCACCATGATTAGGATATTATGTCCCGAGTTTCCTGTCACGACCCGTCCTCGGGGCCCGTGCCGTGACTACCCCAAGCCTACCTTCCATAGGCCAGGGGCTGGCGACTAGCACCAAGGCGTAAATCCCAGTAAAAAGGGAAGGCATTGCCTTTGTAAAGTAAACAAGCACCACAAAGTAATCAAGCGGAAAGTAAACACTAAGTGAAAGCAGAGTACAACTATAAGTGCGAAAAAGAAAAAGGGTCAGTATACAAACCCCAACTGAAAGTAAAGTACAACTCGAAAAGGAAAACAGCAAATGAAAAAGTAAAAGTAGCTACGCCGAGTCGTCCTCTGGAAATCCCACCTGAAGGGTGGGTACAGATAGCTCCACAGCTCCTCGGGTCCCGCCGTCTGCTCCGAGTACGTCCCGCCCAGTGGTCCACCTCAAGGTACCGTCCTGCTCTGTAAGCCTCAACCACGATCAACGCTGTCCTTTGTCTGTAACCAACACAACGAGGTGCGGGCATAGCCCGTGCAGGGGTGAGTATAACGATACTCAGTAGGGACCCCGAGACCCTCAAGGTCTCACTAAACCAACAAGGATAACCACAAGAAGATCTCAACAGATAACCTCTACTTAGATATATGCCCATACATATACCTAAGTTATCAAGTAACTCATCTTAATCATGAGGAAACACAAGGATTGTGAAATCCACGGATAACCACTACCCAGGTATATGCCCATACATATACCTAAGTTATCAAGTGACCCATCTCAATCATGAGGTAAACACAAAGGTCAAAAGTCTCAGCTCAAACCAGGATTTTCATTATCGAAACCGTAACTGCTGAATAGCTCCATCTCTGGAGTGTACAGTGGACTTATCACGACTCCGAGGTACTGCTCACTAACCTAAGACTGCTGAGGTACTCCTCCTGTCGAGTACCGCGGGTCTGCGGCCAACTACCGGGTGCTCCATCCGTTGTGGGTCTGTCGCCAAATACCGGGCGCTCCCCCCAATAGCCTACAGAGGTTCTCCTCCTGTCGAGTACCGCGGGTTTGCGGCCAACTACCGAGCGCTCCGTCCGCCTTGGGTCTATCGCCAAATACCGTGCGCTCCATCCACTGGGCTAGTCGACTCACTCCAAGTCGAGTCGGTCAAGCAGTCGTCAGGTCTCAGCCGGCTACACGGTCTTCGTACTCCGCACGCTCGTCTCCGGGAGGGTCCGCTCCACGAGAAACTGGTCGATACTCCATGTATCAAAAAGTCCCACAAAGAAGTATCTCAAAGGACCGCCTCGTCATAGGGGTCTCAATGCAACAGACGGCGCGTCAATCGGACGCCCGGTCTGTGAGTTATTAGCCTTTTCGTCCGAGGGGCCCGGTTGGTTTCGTGTGCGAACCAAACTGGACGTAACTCAACTATACCCCGAACACTCATAGGGTATACTCATAGGGACAGATTCTCAACGAGATCACCAACGCCGCTGACGGTTCGTCAAACGGACGTTCTGTCAGAAAGGTACCAGCTTTTCCGATCCATGGGCCCGGTTGGATTTCGGGTGCGATCCAACCCGGCCACTACCAACTGTATCCAAAACTCGGGCGAAGTATGCCAAATGTTCCATCTCATCAAGAGGAATTCAACGAAATAGACGGCATGTCAATCGGACGCCCGGTCTGTGAGTTATTGGCTTTTTCGTTCCAGGGCCCGGTTGGTTTCTTAAGCAAACCAACCCGACCGCACTCCGACGGCATCCAAACCTCGAGCGGAGTATTCCAAAAGTTCTGTCTCACTTAGAGGATTCCATCAAAGTTGACGTCATGTCAATCGGACATCTGGGACTCATGTTACGAGTGTTTCCGCTCCGAGAGCCCGGTTGGTTTCGTGTACGAACCAACCCGTCCGAACCCAAAGTTCTCTGAAACCTTGAGTACGATATACCGAAACGACCGTCTCGGTCCAAGGATCGCGTTGCCGCTGACGGAGAGTCGTTTGGAGGCCCGTAGCACAAGTTACAGGAATTTGACCGAAAGTGGTCCGAAAACGGGGGTCTGGACCCGGGCTGACCCAGCCCGACCCCCCCCCCCCCTGGGTCAGCCGAACCGGGTCGACCCGGCCCGGGCGGCGGCCCGGCCCGAAGACCCAGCCTGACCCGGAAGCTCAACCTGGCCCGATGGCGAAGGCCGGCGCGGCGGCGCGGTACGGCGCGGCGGCGCGGTCCGGCGCGGCGGCGCGGTCCGGCGCGGTCCGGCGCGGCGGCGCGGTCCGGCGCGGTCCGGCGCGGCGGCGCGGTCCGGCGCGGTCCGGCGCGGCGGCGCGGTCCGGCACGGTCCGGCGCGGCGGCGCGGTCCGGCGCGGTGACGCGGTCCGGCGCGGCGGCGCGGTCCGGGTGCCGCGTGAGCGCCGCGCGCGGGGGTCAAAGCCCCCGCCTTTCCTCAGCTGGCGGCGCTGCAACCTGCCGCGCCTTGAAAAAAACGGCCCCCCTCACGTGGGGGCCTGCCTTTGACAAAACGGGGGGGCCGCCTGCCCCCCTTTGTGAAACCGGCCCCCCTCATAATGGGGGGCCATTATGGCTGGCCGGGGGAAATTATTTCCCCCGGTTTTCTCCCTTCCGGCCGGCCCGACCTGGCCGTCCGGTTCTTCCTCAACGGGACCGGCAAGGTCGGTCCCCCTTCCGGCTTCCGACACCGGCGGCCCGGCTGGCCGCCGGTTTTCTCATTCCGCCGCGGCCCGGAACTGGCCACGGGCTTTGTTTTCTGGCGTGGTGCGATGGCACCGCGCCCCTCCGCCACGGCCCCGCTCCGGCCGCGGCACCTTCAACTTTCTTCGACGCGGCTCGACGGCGTCGCGTCCTTGCATTATTTTACGACACGGCGCGACGGCGCCGCGCGTTGCTTACCGTATGATCCTGCGTGGTGCGACGGCACCGCACCACACCCGTTTCAATCCACAACAGAATCAACATGAATAGGAGGAGGGTCGGCCGTGTTCGTGCGGTCTGGCCCCCTCGCGTTATTTTCTAACAATCGGCCTTTAATAAACGATAAACGTTCACAATCTTTTAAATTAAATAAAAAGATTTGGAATCAAGGCCCGACAAATATAAACCTTCAAGTTCGAAGGAGAGATCCACATAACTTTAAAAAGTTAAAACCCCTACCTTGATTTAAGAGGTGACGAGATTCGGCGTCGCGAAAAGAGATGACGCGGAAGAAGACGTCGTCGGTGTTGCGGGTATGGCGTCGCGGAAGACGGTTCCCGAGAACGTGGCGTTCTTCGTCGACGTCCGATTGTTCTTCACGTTCTTTGTCAAGAGGATGAAGAAACTTCAAGACTTCTAAGCCTTTTCTTCCAAAATCTCTCAAACAACACAACCCAACCAAATGAAATAAGTTCTCCACTTATTTTATTAACATCACATGGCTATTGAAATTCAAGTGTTTGAAATTCAAAAGACTCACACAACTCACCACATTAAATTCAACTCATTTAAGACATAAGTTATAACTAAGTTAAATTCATTTAAGTGGGAGTTGAGGGGTTTTAGATGATATGAAGAGGTGGGGTTCGTGTGGGCCCCACCACCCTCATAACCTCCCAAGGGAGGTTGGGTGGTTACCCAACTTCCACCATGAGCTAACACTTAGAGTAAGTTAATAAAAATTGTAGTGTAGTTATAAAATAAACTTCCACAATTTTTATAATCAACACTCGTGTAAACGCAACTCCAGAACAGGAGTTCCTAAGCAAAAACCGGCGCTGCGAGTTCATCGGTGCCCTCGGAATTCGATTCCGAGCACCGGTTCAAAAGTTAGAAATTCCCGCTCGTTCGTTCATTGAACGTACCCGAGCCAAACTTCGGAAATTAATTCCGGGCACACCGGGCCTCGAAATCAGGCGCCGTCAGAAACTGTGTTCTTATAAAATTCCAAGAAAATTAAGAAAAAAAATTTCCTTGAAATTTCTGGGTCTTTACATTACTCCCACCTCAGGGCTTTACGTCCCCGTAAAGCTTCAACACAAACTAGGGTCAGAAAAGCGGTACAGAGCACGCATCTGAGCCTTCCGCTCCTATGTGCTCACCTGGAGGTTTCCGTACTACCAAAGAAAATGTACAAGAGGAATTGACTGTCCTTGTAGGACCCGCTCTCGTTGATCCTCAATATCTACTAGAACCTCCGTGCATGTCGCCCTGTCATCGACGTCCAGCTCCTCAAGGTCGATAATATGCGGAGGGTCGAGCACGTATCTCCTCGGTTGGGATAGGTGGAAAATGTCATGCACCTAGTGCAACTGAAGTGGATGGGTCAAGCGGTAAACCACCTCGCCTACCCAGCTGAGGACCTAGAAAGGTTCGTTGAACCTCGGAGATAACTTGCCTCCCTGGCCACATCTCTGTAAACCTCGTCGAGGTGAGACTTGTATAAGGACGTGATGGTCATCCTAGAACTCTAGAGGCCTCCAAGTCCTGTCAGCATAAGGCTTCTATCACCCCATTGCCATCCTCATCCGCTCTTGGATGACCTGGACATTTTCTATTCTCACAAGAGCTGCTATGATTTCTTCTTTGCCGATAAGAGAAATCTGGTCTCATCCCCTGGATGAACCACATTCGTTGCCTAATACAGTCAATCCTGACATGAATCATGCATTCATGCCATGGATGACGTTGTAAGGCCTCGACGTAACTACCAAGAGATCCAACTGTCACTCTCGCCTCCAAGGGTCGAGTCACACTGTCGGCATCAGTGTGTGGTCACTAGGTCTCCTTCAGTAGAAAACTCGAAAGTGAGGGTCAAGTCAACAGTCTAAACCGGGACCACTCAGTATCAACCAAAAAAAAGGACAGGAAAGCAAACAAAGATAAGTGTCTTTTTATTATTGCAGCTCATAGTACAAGACACAAAGCAACTACAGACAGATATCAACAAAACCAGAAGCAACAGGATCAATAGCCTCCAGGTCGGAAGCTAGTCCCGCTCCTGTCCATCTGCTTCCGGAGCTCCATGACCGTAGATATCAGCTGCCTGAAGCTGAGCTCTCCCATGTCCTCTTGTCCCATGCGGTCGGGGTGGGCCTCCTGGTGGTGGTGGTGGAAACATTCTGAAGCGTCGCCCACCTCCAGCTGCACGGCCAGCTCCTCTGCCATGGCCGCCTGCTCCTTGCGGTCCGCCCTGATCGAACCTCTGCCTCTGCCTCATAAGTTCTTCATTTAACTGATGTTCATCTGCATGGAGGGTCGGACAGTCACGTGCCATGTGACCCATTCCGCCGCAGGAGTAACACTGTCCACTCTCAGCACGTCTGGTTCTGACTCCACCCCAGTTTCCCCGCACAACTGAACCTGAGTCGTGCAGTCGGCCACCGGTAGGTCTGGTCCTCTTGGACCTCTGTGTCATCTGTCTAATGTCTGCTATAGAAGACTCTGCCGCAAGTTGGCTAGTGGTGGGTCGTGCTGGTGGAGACTGCTCGGCAAGGAAACTCTCCACTAAGAGGGCTCGCTCCAACACTCCTGTCTGCGTCGGAATGTTGTGCGATACAACCGAAGCTCTGATCTCCCGCCTGAGCCCCTACTCGAAGGTTCAGGCCTTGAAGAACGGGTCTCGTACCATATTTGTGGAGTAGCGCGAGAGGTCTGTGAACCTCACTGAATACTGCGTCACTGACATGTTGCCCTGCCGCAGCTGAAGTAGCTCCTGTATACGCACCGCTCGAAGGGTGGCTGGTACAAACTCTGCCTGGAACAGGCTCTCGAAGTCTGCCCAATGAAGTGTCGCCTCGTCATGCATCTGGAGCATCAGGCTCCACCATCTTCCTGCTGCTGCCTGAAGAAGGCTGGCAGTAAGGATCACCATGAAGTCTGCCGGCGTCCCCACTAGCCTGAAGACTCTCACCATAGCCTCCAGCCAATCCTCAGTCGCCTGCGGGTCCGTCCCTCCCTGAAACCTGGGTGGCCTCTGGCGCTGGAACTCATGCAGTGCGCTTAAGCGACGTGCATCCTCTACTGCTGGGGCTGGTGGCATCGGTGGCCCAACAGGTAGTATTACTGCTGGTGCCTCCGCTGGTGCCTCAACTGGGATAGGGCCCTATACTGAGGCCTCGTCGCTCGGCGGGCTGTCAGTACGCACCACTCTCGGGGCTCTAGCTGGTCGTCCACGGGGAGGCATCCTGAAAGAAAAAACGTGACATGGTCAAAAGATTATACCTGGTGAGCTGACCTGGTTTGAGCTGACATTAAATAAAACTTCTGGAAAACACACACGCAATCAGTGTTTTCGTGCACAAAGTCAGAAATCAGTTGCCAGGGTCCTGGTGTATGGATACGTCGGCCGCCCGCACCAACACTGGACTCCCTGAACTGAAAACCACACTCGATACTCTTAACAGTATTGCTTCACAGAAAGAAACATCAGAGTTATAGGTTCAGCGGTAGAACCGAACTCCTTTGATACAAATTTGTCACGACCCGTCCTCGGGGCCCGTACCGTGACTACCCCAAGCCCGCCTTCCACAGGCAGGGGGCTGGCGACTAGAACCAAGGCGTAAATCCCAGTAAAAAGGGAAGGCATTTCATTTGTAAAGTAAACAATCACCACAAAGTAATCAAGCGGAAAGTAAACACTAAGTGAAAGCAGAGTACAACTATAAGTGCGGAAAAGAAAAAGGGCCAGTATACAAACCCCAACTGAAAGTAAAGTACAACTCGAAAAGGAAAACAACAACTGAAAAAGTAAAAGCAGCTACGCCGAGTCGTCCTCTGGAAATACCACCTGAAGGGTGGGTACAGATATCTCCACAGCTCCTCGGGTCCCGCCGCCTGCTCCGAGTACGTCCCGCCCAGTGGTCCACCTCAATGTACCGTCCTGCTCTGCAAGCCTCAACCACGATCAACGATGTCCTTCGTCTGCAACCAACACAACGAGGTGCGGGCATATCCCGTGAAGGGGTGAGTATAACGATACTCAGTAGGGACCCCGAGACCCTCAAGGTCTCACTAAACCAATAAGGATAACCACAAGAAGATCTCAACAGATAACCTCTACTTAGATATATGCCCATACATATACCTAAGTTATCAAGTAACCCATCTTAATCATGAGGAAACACAAGGATTGTGAAATCAATGGATAACCACTACCCAGGTATATGCCCATACATATACCTAAGTTATCAAGTGACCCATCTCAATCATGAGGTAAACACAAAGGTCAAAAGTCTCAGCTCAAACCAGGATTTTCATTATCGAAACCGTAACTGCTGAAGAGATCCGTCTCTGGAGTGTACAGTGGTCCTATCACGACTCCGAGGTACTGCTCACTAACCTAAGAATGCTGAGGTACTCCTCCTGTCGAGTACCACGGGTCTGCGGCCAACTACCGGGCGCTCCGTCCGCTGTGGGTTTGTCGCCAAATACCGGGCGCTCCCCACAATAGCCTACAGAGGTACTCCTCCTGTTGAGTACCGCGGGTTTGCGGCCAACTACCGGGCGCTCCATCCGCTGTGGGTCTGTCGCCAAATACCAGGCGCTCCGTCCACTGGGCTAGTCGACTCACTCCAAGTCGAGTCGGTCAAGCAGTCGTCAGGTCTCAGCCGGCTACACAGTCTCCGTACTCCGCACACTCGTCTCCGGGAGGGTCCGCTCCACGAGCTACTGGTCGATACTCCAAGTATCACAAAGTCCCACAAAGAAGTATCTCAAAGGACCGCCTCGTCATAGGGGTCTCAATGCAACAGACGGCGCGTCAATCAGACGCTCGGTCTGTGAGTTATTAGCCTTTTCGTCCCAGGGGCCCGGTTGGTTTCGTGTGCGAACCAAACCGGCCATAACTCAACTATACCCCGAACACTCATAGGGTATACTCATAGGGACCGATTCTCAACGAGATCACCAATGCCGCTGACGGTTCGTCAAACGGACGTTCTGTCAGAAAGGTAGTAGTTTTTCCGATCCAGGGGCCCGGTTGGATTTCAGGTACGATCCAACCCGGCCACTACCAACTGTATCAAAAACACGGGCGAATTATTCCAAAAGTTCCGTCTCATCAAGAGGAATTCAATGAAACAGACGGCACGTCAATCGGACACCCGGTCTGTGAGTTATTGGCTTTTTTGTTGCAGGGGCCTGGTTGGTTTCGTAAGCGAACCAACCCGACCGCACTCCGATGGCATCCAAACCTCGAGCGGAGTATGCCAAAAGTTCCGTCTCACTTAGAGGATTCCATCAAAGTCGACGGCACGTCAATCGGACGTCCGGAACTCAAGTTACGAGCGTTTCCGCTCCGAGGGCCCGGTTGGTTTCGTGTACGAACCAACCCGGCCGAACCCAAAGTTCTCCGAAACCTTGAGTGTGATATACTGAAACGACCGTCTCAATCCAAGGATCTTGTTGCCGCTGACGGAGAGTCGTTTGGAGGCCTGTAGCCCAAGTTACGGGCATTTGACCGAAAGTGGTCCGAAAACGGTCGGCCAAACCCCCCCCCCCCCTGGTTCAGCCGAACTGGGTCAACCCGGCCCGGGCGGTGGCCCAGCCCGAAGATCCGGCCCGACCCAGAAGCTCGGCCCGGCCCAGTGGCGAAGGCCGGCGCGGCGGCGCGGTCCGGTGCGGTGGTGCGGTCCGGCGCGGCGACGCGGTCCGGCGCGGCGACGCTGTCCGGCGTGGCGGCGCGGTCCGGGTGCCGCGTGAGCGCCACGCGCGGGGGGTAAATCCCCCGCCTTTCCTCAGCTGGCGGCGCGGAAACCTGCCGCGCCTTGAAAAAAACGGCCCCCCCTCATGTGGGGGCCTGCCTTCGAGAAAACGGGGGGGCCGCCTGCCCCCCTTTGTGAAACCGGCCCCCCTCATAATGGGGGGCCATTATGGCTGGCCGGGGGAAATTATTTCCCCCGGTTTTCTCCCTTCCGGCCGGCCCGACCTGGCCGGCCGGTTCTTCCTCAATGGGACCGGAAAGGCCGGTCCCCCTTCCGGCTTCCGACACCGGCGGCCCGGTTGGCCGCCGGTTTTCTCGTTCCGCCGCGGCCCAGAACCGGTTGTGGCCTTCGTTGTCCGGCGCGGTGCGACAGCACCGCGCCCCTCCGCCGCGGCCCCGCTCCGGCCGCGGCGCCTTCAACTTTCTTCGACGCGGCGTGATGGTGTCGCGTCCTTGCATTATTTTACGACGCGACGCGACGGCGCCGCGCATTTCTTGTCGTATGATCCTGCGCGGTGCGACGGCACCGCGCCACACCCGTTTCAATCCACAACAAAATCAACATGAATAGGAGGAGGGTCGGACGTGTTCGTGCGGTCCGGCCCCCTCACGTTATTTGCTAACAATCGGCCTTTAATGAAAGATAAACTTTCACAATCTTTTAAATTAAATAAAAAGATTTGGAATCAAGGCCCGAAAAATATAAACCTTCAAGTTCGAAGGAGAGATGCACATAACTTTAAAAAGTTAAAACCCCTACCTTGATTTAAGAGGTGATGAGATTTGGCGTCGCGAAAAGGGATGTCGCGGAGGAATACGTCGTCGGTGTTGCGGGTATGGCGTCGCGGAATACGGTTCCCGAGAACGTGGCGTTCTTCGTCGACGTCCGATTGTTCTTCGCGTTCTTTGTTAAGAGGATGAAGAAACTTCAAGACTTCTAAGCCTTTTCTTCCAAAAGCTCTCAAACAACACAACCCAACCAAATGAAATAAGTTCTCCACTTATTTTATTAACTTCACATGGCTTTTGAAATTCAAGTGTTTGAAATTCAAAAGACTCACACAACTCACCACATTAAATTCAACTCATTTAATACATAAGTTATAACTAATTTAAATTCATTTAAGTGGGAGTTGAGGGGTTTTAGAGTATATGAAGAGGTGGGGTTCGTGTGGGCCCCACCACCCTCATAACCTCCCAAGGGAGGTTGGGTGGTTACCCAACTTCCACTATGAGCTAACACTTAGAGTATGTTAATAAAAATTGTAGTGTAGTTATAAAATAAACTTCCACAATTTTTATAATCAACACTCCTGTAAATGCAACTCCGGAACAGGAGTTCCTAAGCAAAAACCGGCGCTGCGAGTTCATCGGTGCCCTCGGAATTCGATTCCGAGCACCGGTTCAAAAGTTAGAAATTCCTGCTCGTTCGTTCACTGAACGTACCCGAGCCAATCTTCGGAAATTAATTCCGGGCACACCGGGCCTCGGAATCAGGCGCTGTCAGAAACTGCATTCTTGTAAAATTACAAGAAAATTAAGAAAAAAAAATTCCCTTGAAATTTCCGGGTCTTTACATTTCCAAAGACACTAAACTAATATGGTCTTTGGGAGTCTGTTTTTGTAATGTATTATGTATTTTGAAAAAGTAGTGTAATGTCTGTGAACATCAAGAATTGAGTCTTTATAGTTGGTATCAAATAAAGGTTTAGTTAACCTTTGGAAACTAGAATACAAAAACTTTAGTGAGATCCTAGAGATATTTCTAACGTATATCTATGTATGTCCATAAGGTTGAGTATAAGTATAGGTTATAGTACTAGAATTATGGTAACGATCATAGAATTAATCCTAAGATGTTATATATTGAAGGTACTCCCTATTTATTATATTTTTTTCCTAGTATGATTTTTTCTTATCACCCTATTATTTTTGGGTTTTATAAAATGGTTGGAAACATGAAGATTCACAATAATGGAGGATATGATGGACAATGGAATGATATTCTTCTTGAAAAAAAATGAAATGGGATCTGGAAGTCCATATATCGTTATTATGCATAATCAGAAATCTCATAAAATGATCAATAATCTCAACTTTGGTATGTTTCCCGACTCATAAAATTAAAGAAATATGGAGTTTCATAATGATCCTAAAGGAAAGAAAGTTCAATTTCCCTCATGTAAATCATGTGGGATGAGGCATCAGGGAGAATGTTTCAATGGAACTGCAAGATGGTTTGGGTGTGGAAAATAAAGACACAAATCCAATAATTGTAAAATAAAAGGTTCAGTTAACACCATGGAAAAGGATAATGGTATTTCTAAGACATCAACAATGGTTAAATGTTTTAAATGTGGAATATACGGGCATTGTGAAAACCAATGCCCTAAGGGAAAATCTCTTGAATAGAATCAGCATGGTTGTTTGAGTAGTATTTATGTTGATGATGATGAATAAATTACAAATGATATATGAGATGAAAGAAGTGTTGAGGAATAAAATGATGAAGCTCGGTCAATGGTTTAAGAAGGTAGTGGAATGACTGTATGTTTACCAAGAGTTATGTTAATGGTACTATGGAATAAAGAAACATCTAAGGATTGTTACACTATTTTTTTCCTAAATTATTTGAATGTATATGTCGAATGGTACCAGTAACCATGAAAGGTAATTCAGATATTTTTGGAAAGAAGGGGATATGTAAAAAATGAATGGATAAAGGGAAAATAATATTTTGGATATTATTAATGATCTCATGACTGATATAAGGACAAAGTGATATCATGGTTTGAGTATATAGAAATTTTCAGATTTTGGTATGTGGAAAAAGTTAACTTATAACAGCATTCATGTTTTCACTAAGGTTCAATGGGTATTCATTTTCTAGTAGAATACATGATCAAGGAATTCAAATCTTTGGAATTTGATCAAAAAGATATATCATCTGATATATGGGGGATAAATGATGGTATTCACATTCTTGGTAGATGACCTTTCTAGTAGTCATTTTCTCTATACTATGAGATTGGACAGATGTATTTCCAATAATACTAAAGGTTGGAATGCATTAAGTTGGACATCTGGTAGTATTTTTTAAGGCTAGAAATTTTTTATATTATTTCTGGAATGTTTTAATAGTATATTTTTAGAAAAGGGACAACCCATAAGATGGGTGAAAACCCATTGCGTCGGACAAGGATGCGGGATTTGAACCCACAACTGAAGTCCTCCAAGCCCTTATTGACTACCTCTGGCCTACAGGAAGTCCCAGGTTAGTAGAAAGTAGTTTTCTTTTATTAAGCAGTTTGATAGATGAAGTATCAGTCCATTTTTGGAATCATATAAAATTAACCTCCCCATAGATGGACTTATGTATACTTGATAACTTTTTCTATCCTTTTGTTTGAGACAGATGGAATGACCCATTATTCTATCACATGATCTGCTAGCACTTCACGAATGAAAAATTCAACTTCATTTCTTTAAGATATGAAGTGTAAATTGTTCATGGAACGACCAAGGATGAGATTGTACCAAAATCAATTAAGTATTTCTTATAATTCAAAATTTTCAACTTTAGGGAAATGATATTGAAATCCAAAAACATGGTCCAAGTACCCTCAAATACGATTAATCAGATTGTACCTTAGATCATCACAAATTTATGGATTTTTGATTGTTGTATTTTTCATAGCCATGTTCTCTACCACTCTCTATCAGAACTTGATGTTTATATTTCTCTTCCATATCCATATTTTCACCTATATTCTTCTATGTGGAAACCCAGTGATGAGTTACATTAGGTATCCGTTTTGTTTTTAATGTTCCTTTTTAAAATGATGTTTTAGTATTTCTTTCCATGATGTGGGTTTCTATGAAAGAAACTTTAATGTAGTAAATGATTTATAAACCCGATGAATTTCAAGGGAGAAATTCTTTCTAAGGGGGGTAGAATGTAACACCCTAATATTTTATGAGAAGTATTATTTTTAATTTATTTTATGCCTTGTGTTGAATGCTAAACCAATATTATCATTCACTATATTTAACACCATATTAGCTTGCAGTATACACAACACTATTCTTGGATCGTGTTACACACAATTTCAAGTTCGTTTGATAGAAGTTATTCTATGCAACATTGAGTGTGTATATATATATATTCAATGTATAATTTTAATATGGTTGTATTCTATTATAATAAACATCATAATAATATTTTACTATATGAAACCCTAACATGGGATGCTTTACATGCAATCAAGACCTTCCTTGATAGCATGTGTAGTACGCAATACCATGTTTCACTAAACGAGATATTATTATAATATTATTATGAACTAGCCATTATGAATATTAATACCCAATTTTTGAAATTTTATAAATTTTATCGTTCAAAATGGACTTCATTTTTGGATTCGGAATATCAAAATTAGCCTAGGGTGAATTTTTGGTATTTTTCTAAAAACATTCAATTTTTGATGAATACTGAAAACACTGGGTTACTATTTAAAACCGAATTTTTATTTAAATAATTATTAATTTTATTTAAATATATTTTAGGTCAAAATTGATACATAATACCTATATAATTTCAATGTAATTAATTACAGTCATTTTATAGTAATTTTAGATATATAAAAAATTTATTGAACTTTTCACCATCTGTTACCTACCTCCTATGAGAATTTGAAATTTTACATAAAACTTAATTTTACCGCTTCTATGAGTGGAATTTCGAAAATACAAGAGACATGGTTAATATCAAAGAGTAAAATGAGGTTCAATAAGATAAAAATAATTTTTGGTGAATAGTAACTTCTTAATTTTATTTACCACGGTTAAAAGTAAATAGTGTAATTAATGGTACAAATGATATTATTGTTACCCTAAAACATGTCATAAATCTATTGGATAAGTTTAATTAGACCAAAAACAACCTTAGAATAAAATATTACCCTTTAGGTCCACATGGATTAGATTAGGACATTTATTATTATTTTATTTAAAGAAGAGTTAAAATAGTTAAAATCAACGTTTAATAATTAAAACATGATTAATATAGGGTTATAAGTAATATAAATTCGACTATAAATATTCAATAGAAAGAAAAACATATTTCCTACATAAATGTATTTTATTTATAATTTTTATACATTATATAATTTAATTTATTTATGACACAATGATGATGCAGTAATTACATTATTAATGCAATATTAACATAATTGACGTTATAAATAGCCAAATAAATGTAATTTGAGACTTTTTATTAATTACACTAACTTTCATGGTTAATAAGACATGTTAGTATTTATTAAATTTACTTTTTTAGAACTAATCATGCTGTTATGATTTTCACAAAAATCAATTTCCAAATAGTGTCAAAATTGACAGAAAATTGTTTTTAAAACAAATAATATATTATTAATTGATATTCTATTCCTAAAAATATAAGGGTTGGCCAAATGAGTTAGATATAGTTATATGTATTATTAATTATCAACTTGGAAGTCGTTTGTCTTGTTATAGTATGTTTTTTAACCATATAGTGTAAGAAAACAAGAAGACAAAGTAAAAGATAAATTATTTAACTTAGAGTTAAATCTAAATGATAAAGTTAATATAGTAACCTAAACTTGTCTAAAACGTATTGTATGAGATTATTTCGACACATACCCTTTTTATCATCTATATAAATCAATTTGGAGTGATTATAAACTGAATATTTCTTTATTATAAAATAATATTTTATGTTTTTTCTAAGGTGCCCCTCTCCTCCCTTATAAAAGGGAACATCCTCACTCTTCTCTTTACAAACTTTTCATCTTTCAAGCTCGGCCAACTTCTTCCCATTTCCCTTATCAACTTCCGTAGAATCATTATAGAGGTTTTGGTATCCTCAATAGTCTAACTATAGTGCCTTAAGAGGAATCATAAAAGTGCTGCGTCGAAGAAGAGGTAATCTCTTCTACCAATTCTTTCAAGTTTTCTTTTATCTTGAACATCTTCGTATTTAGTTGTTTAATTATAAAGAAATAAAATCATTATCAATAATATTCTAATATGTTATTATAAATATTAAATAAACCCATTGCACCTTCTATCCATCCTATGGAAAATGAAATCACCGCGCCTGCGTACGTACGGAATACCGTCTCCACGCTGTGGTGCAATCTATTTTTTCACCACCACCTTACATGGATGGGTATAATGGTGTAAATAATAACTATATATGGTTATTATAAAATCATACTGAATATGATATATTATATCATCCACTCCAATTCCATTCATTTATTATGGGAATGATATCATCGCTCGTGCGTATGTACGGATTACCATCTCCACGGCGCGATGAGATTCATTCTCCATATTAACCATTCAAGAATTATTATAAAGTATATATAATGAATGATAATTATATATATAAAATAATAAATCTACTGGATTTATGTATATATATATGAAACTCTAGTCAATAAGGAAAGTAAAACAATGTTCATGCATACGTACGACCTACCGTCTCCATAAACAGTGTGTTTCATTTCATTTATCTATCTATTATATATATATATACTGAATATATATGATATATAAATCATTATTTACATTTTAGAAATATGTAGATCATGATATAAGTAATAATAATATTAAGAACAAAAATTCCAAACATGTACGATAAATAAAAATATTTTATCCAAAATGATGCTTTAACATTGAATTTACAAAAGAACGGGTAATATAAAGTCATAAGTGAACCATATATCATATAATAACAATGAATATGATTCTGTAATAAGTAAATGACATTATTTAAGTCATTATACAGGACATTCGGATACGTACAAAGCATATCGGACCTAAGGTAAGGGATAACTTTTCCCATCTCGTTTTTATCTGAGATTGTTTGTTCGTAAGTATTTACTGGGGTTATATTTTTTAGCCATGTCCAAAAAAAAATTTCATAAAGTGTTTAATATTTTTACATGTATGTTTAAAGTCATTTTTCCCTTTTTTATCTTTTACATTGTGTTATGGAAGTAATAATTCTTTTGTTTACCATACAAGGAGATTTTTGACTTTATCGACATAAGTACGAGGAGAATGTTTTTTTAACTTATACAACATGAACAGATTTTTACGGTTTCATAATGCCTAATTTTCTTGATGATTATTATACCAGTGTTCATCACTATTTTCAAAAAAAACATTTCTTTTAAAATTCCATGGCATCTTGTGAAAAGAAAATGATTTTTAAGAAGACGATATATTTTCCTCAAGAATCCATTTCTAGTGTTTTATCAAAAATATTTTCCATCTAAGATGAAATTATGAAGTATGTTTATGTTTCAAGTATAATATATATATTATTTACATTTTTTTAATTTTCTTATGAGGAAATTATATCCATTTATTTTATATGGATTATTTTATAATGGGATGATGTTAATGAGACCCATATTATTCATTGGGTTATTATGAATGATGTGTGTTTATTTTTTGGAACAAGAAAGAATGATTTCATTATGAGATGTGTGGGACCTATATCTCTTTCCAATGCATTGGGTAAAGATATATATCTCATGATATAGGCATGGATGGAACATTGAGTTAATCCGGTTAAGTGTTACAAGACTGGAACGAGGAGTGAACTCGATTCAGTAAGGGACTTTTTCCACCAAGATGGTCTTGGCAACAATGCCTTTGCTACTAAGGAAATCATATCAAGTGCATAGTGGTTTTCCACAATTACATGTTTTATTCCCATGCTATTTTATCATGATTGATAAACCATTATGATCTATTCCTTACGTACTTCCATGTTTTATTTCATTGCTCAAGATTTTGATGTTCATAATTTATGTTCATGTTTTTAATTTCAAAAGTATGTGGGTTGTTTTATTTTGTCCATGCTTAACCTTACTGAGCATTTGAGCTCACCCTATTTGTGTTTTCATTTCCCCAACATATAAAGAACGGTTTTTGGTAATAAAACCAAAGGGAAAAAACTTTTATGGGAGATGTTGAAGATCTGTCACCATGATTTGGAGATTATGTTTTGAGTTTCCAAAGACACTAAACTAATACGGTCATTGGGAGTCTATTTTTGTAATATATTAAGTATTCCGCAAAAGTAATGTGATGTCTGTGTATGTCAAGCTTCGGGTCTTTATAGTTGGTATTAGAGCATGGTTTAGATAACCTTTGGAAACTAGGATGTGAAAACTTTAGTGAGATCCCTAGAGATATTTCTAAAGTATATCTAGGGATGTCCCTAAGGTTAATTATAAGTATAGGTTATAGTCCTAGAGTTATGGTAATGATCATAGAATTAAACATAATATGTTATATATTGAAGGTACTCCCCATTTTTTATGTTTTTTTCCAAGTACACTTTTTTCCTCTCACACTATTCTTTTTGGGTTTTAGAAAATGGCTGGAAACAGGAAGATTCACGATAATGGAGTATATGATGGACAATGGAATGATATTCTTCCTGAGAAACCAAATGAAATTGGTTCTGGAAGTCCACATATCATTATTATGTCTAATCAGCAATCTCATAATATGTTTAATAATCTGAACCTGGGTAAGTTTCCCAACTCATCTAATAATAGAAAGATGGAGTTTCATGATGATCATAGAGGAAAGAAAGTTCAATTTACGTCATGTAAATCATGTGGGAAGAGGCATCAGGGAGAATGTTACAAAGGAACTATAAGATTCTTTGGGTGTGGAAAAGAAGGACACAAAGCCAGTAATTGTAAAGGAAAAGGTTTAGTTAACACCATAGACAAGGATAATTGTATTTCTAAGACATCAACAATGGTTAAATGTTTTAAATTTTGATTGTACGGGCATTATTCAAACCAATTCCCTAAGGAAAAATCTCTTGAATAGAATAAACATGGTCGTATGAGTAGTATTTATGTTGATGGTGATAAAGAAACTAAAAATGACATTTTATATTAAAGAAGTGTTGAGAAATAAAATGATGAAGCTCGGCTAATTATTTAAGATGGTAGTGGAATAATTGTATGTTTACCAAGAGTTATGTTAATGGTACTATGGAATAAAGAAACATCTAAGGATTGTTACACTATTTTTTCCTAAATTATTTGAATATATATGATTAATGGTATAGGTAACCATGAAAGGTAAGTCATATATTTTTGGAAAGAAGATGATATAAGCATAATGAATGGATAATGATAAAATAATATTTTGGATATTATTAATGATCTCATGACTGATATGAGGAAAAAGTGATATCATGGTTTGAATATATAGAAATTTTGGGATTTTGGTATGTGGAAAGAGTTAATTTTTGAAAGCATTCATGTTTTCACTAAGGATCAATGGGTATTAATTTTTTAGAAGAATACATTATTAAAGAATTCAAATGTTTGGAATGTGACCAACAAGATATATCTTCTGATAAATGGGGGATAAATGATGGTATTCACATTCTTGGTAGATGACCTTTCTAGTAGTCGTATTCTGTATACTATGAGATTGATAGATGTTTTTCCGATAAGCCTAAAGGTTAGAATGCATTAAGTTGGACATTAGATAGTATTGTTTAAGTCTATAAATGATTGATATTATTTCATTAATTTTTTAATAGTATAGTTTTATAAAAAGGACAGCCCATAAGATGGGTGACAACCCGTTGCATCGGACAAGGATGTGAGAATCGAACCCATAACCGAAGTGTGACAGGCCTTTATCGCGTACCTCTGGCCTACAGGAAGTCCCTGGTTAGTAAAAACTAGTTTTATTTTGTTATGGGGTATGATAGATGAATTATAAGTCCATTTTATGAGTCATATAAGATTAACCTCACCCTAGATAGACTTATTTATATGTGATAACTTTTTTCTAACCTTTTGTTTAAGACAGATGGAATGACCCATCATTCTATCACATGATCTGCTAAAACTTCACAAATGACAAATTCAACTTCATTTCTTTAAGATATTAAATGTAAATTGTTCATGGAACGACAAATAATGATATTTTACCAAAATCAAGTAATTATTTATTCTAATTCAAAATTTTTAACTTTAGGGAAATGATATTGAAAACAAAAAATGTCGTCCTAGTACCCTCATATCTGATGAATCAGATTGTACCTTAGATCATCACAAATTTATGGCTTTTTGATTATTGTATTTTTCATAGTCATGTTCTCCACCACTCTCTATCAAGACTTGATGGTTAGATTTCTCTTCCATATCCATATTTTCACCTATATTCTCCTATGTGGAAACCCAGTGATGAGTTACTTTTGGTATCCATTATGTTTCTAACATTCCTTTTTAAAATGATGTTTTAGTATTCCTTTCTACGATGTTAGTTTCTATGAAAGAAAACTTTCATGTAGTAATCGATTTATAACCCTGACAAATTTCGAGGGTGAAATTAATTTTAAGGGGGGTAGAATTTAACACCCCAAGATTTTATGAGAAGTATTCTTTTTAATTTATTTGATGTCTTGTGTTGTATGCTACACAATGATTATCTTGAGCTATACTCAACACCATAATAGCTTGTAGTATACGCAACACTATTCTTGGATCATGTTATACACAATTTCAAGTTCGTTTGAGAGAAGTTATTCTATGAAACATTGAGTGTGTATATATATATATTCAATGTATAAATGAAATATGGTTGGATTCTATTATACACAACAACAATAGAATCTTGCACTACACGCAACCCTGACTTGGCTTGAATAACACGCAATCAAGACTATCCTTGATAGTGTGTATATTACGCAATACCAAGTTTCACTAAACGATATATTATTATAATATTATTATGAACTTGCCGTTATGAATAGTAATACCCACTTTTTGAAATTTTATAAATTTTATCTTTCAAATTGGACTTCATTTTTATATTCGGAATATCGAAATTAGCCTAGGGTGAATTTTTTGTATTTTTATGAAGACATTCAATTGTTCATGAATAGTGAAAACACTAGGATACTATTTAAAAACGACTTTTTATTTAAATAATTATTTATTTTATTTAAATTTATTTTAGGTAAAAATTGATACCTAATACCTATAAAATTTCAATGTAATTCATTAGAGTCATTTTATAGTAATTTTATATATATAAAAATGTTATTGAACTTTTCACCGTCTTTTACCCACCTCCTTGGAGAATTTGAAAATTTACATAAAACATAATTTTACCGCTTCTGTGAGTGGAATTTCGAAAATCCGTGAGACATGGTTAATATCAAGGAGTAAAATTCGGTTCAATAAGATAAAAATAATTTTTGGTGAATAGTAAATTTTTACTTTTATTTACCACGGTTAAAAGTAAATAGTGTAATTAAGGGAAAAATGATATTATTATTAACCTCAAACATGTCCTAATTCTATTGGATAAGTGTATTTCGACCAAAAACAACCTTAGGAATAAATATTACCTTTTATGTCCACTTGGATTAGATTAGGACATTTATTTTTCTTTTATTTAAGGATGAGTTAAAATAGTTAAAATCGAAGTTTAATAAATAAAACATTTTTAATATAGGGTTATACAGAAGTTAAATTCCACTATAAATATTCATTCTAAATCCAAACACTTTTCCTAAATAATGGTGTTTTATTTATAATTTTTAGACATTAAATAATTTAATTTATTTACGACACAATGATGATGCAGTAATTACCTTATTAATTAATTATTAACATAATTGATGTTATAAATACCCAAATAAATGTAATTTGAGACTTTTTATGAATTAAACTAACTTTAATGGTTAATATGACATGTTAGTATTGATTAAATTTACTTTTTTCGAACTAATCACACTGTTATGATTTTCACAAAAATCAATTACCAAATAGAGTCAAAATTGACATAAAATAGTTTTTAAAACAAATATTATATTATTAATTGATATTATATTCCTAAAAATATACAGTTCAGAGAAATTACATAGATAAGGTTATATATATAAATAATTATCGGCTTGGGATTCTTTTGGATTGTTATAGTATGTTTATTAACCACATAGTGTAAGAAAACAAGAAGACATGGTAAAAGATAAATTATTTAACTTAGAGTTAAATATAAATGACAAGGTTAAAATAGTAACCTAAACTAGTCTAAAACATATTGGTTGAGAGGATTTCAACCCATACCCACATTATCTTAAATTAAATCAATTTGAAGCTATTATAAAATGAATATGATTTTATTATATAATAATATTTTAAGTTTTTCCTAAGGTTCCACTCTCCTCCCTTATAAAAGAGCACCTCTTCCCTCTTCTCTTTACACACTTTTAATCTTTCAAGCTCGGAAATCCCTGCCCATTTCCCTTCTAAACTTCCATAGAAACATTATAGAGGTTCTGGTATCTTCAAAAGTCCAGCTCTAGTGCCTTAAGAGGAAGCTTAAAAGAGCTGCGTTGAAGAAGAGGTAATCTCTTCTACCGATTCTTTCATTTTTTTCATTCTTATTCAACATCTTATTCATTAGTATTTTAATTATAAATTAATAAAATAAGTATCTCTAATATACAGATATGTTATTATATATATTAAACAACCCCATTTCACCTTCTATCCATCCTATAGAAAATGAAATCACTACGCGTGCATACGTACGGAATACCGTCTCCATGACATGGTGTAATCTATTTTTCCACCACCACCTTACATGGATGGGTATAATGGTGTAAAGGATAAATATATATGGTTATTATAACATCATACTGATTCTGAGATATTATATTATCCACTCAATTCCATTCAATAATTATGGGAATGATATCATCGCACGTGCGTACTTACGGATTACCGTCTCCATGACGCGATGAGATTCATTTTCCATATTAACCATTCAATAATGATTATAAAGTATATAAAATGAATAATAATTAAATAAATGTCATAATAAAGATATTGTGTTTATGTATATATATATTTCATTCAAGTCAATAAGGAAAGGAAAACAACGTTCATGCGTACGTACGGCCTACCGTCTCCATGAACAGTGTGTTTCATTTCATTTATCTATCAATTATATATATAAATATACTGAATATATATGATATATAAATCATGATTTACATTCTGGAATAAATTAAATCATGTTTTAAGTAATAATAATATCAAGAACAACAAGTCCAAACACCTACGATAAATAAAACGAGTTTACCCAAAACGCTGCTTTAACATGGAATTTAAAAAAGAACGGGTAATATATAGCCATAAGTGAACCATATATGATATAATAACAATGAATATGATTCTGTAATAAGTATATAATATTATTTAAATCATTATACAGGAGGTTCGGATACGTACGAAGCATATCAGACCTAAGGTATGGGATAACTTTTCCAAGCTCATATTTATCTGAGATTGTTTATTCGTAAGTATTTACTGGGGTTATATTTTTCATCCATGTCCATAAAAATGTTTTCTTAAAGTGTTTAATATTTTTACATATATGTTTAAAGTCATTTTTACCCCTTTTTGGCATTTACTTTTTGTTATTGAAGGAATCTTTCATTTGTTTACCAAACAAGGAACTTTTTGAATTTTTCTGCAAAAGTACAAGGAAAATGTTTTCTTAACTTATACATCATGTATGGATTTTTACAGTTTCATAATGCCTAATTTTTATGAAGCTTCTTATACAAGTTTTCATGACTATTTTCAACAAAATCCTTTTCTTTTAAATTTTTTTGGCATCTTGTGAAAAGAAAATGATTTTGAAGGAGAAATGATATTTTCTTTAAGAATTCAATTCAAGGGTTTTATCAAAATGATTTCCATCTAAGATGACATTATTATGTATGTATATGTTTCAAGTATAATGTATATAGTATTTAAATGGTTTTATTTTTCTTATGATTAAATGATATCCATTTCTTTTATATTGATTATGTTATGATGGGATGATGTTTATGAGACCCATTTTATTCGTTGGGTTATTATGAATGATGTATGTTTATTTTGTGGAACACAAAATAATGATTTAATTATGAGATGTATTGGACCTATATCTCCATACAATTCATTGGGTAAAGATTTATATCTCATGAGATAGACATGGATGGAATGGTAAGTTAATCTGGTTCAGTGATACAGGACTGGAACGAGGAGTGAACTCGATTAAGTAAGGGACTTTGTCCACCAAGATGGTCTTGGAAGAAATGCCTTGGATACTATAGAAATCATATCAAGTGCTTAATTGTTTTCAATAATTACAGGTTTTATTCCAATGCTATTTTATCATGATTTATTTTAAATTATGATCTATGACTTACGTACTGCCATGTTTTATTTCATTTCTCAAGATTTTGATGTTTAGACTTTATGTTCATGTTTTTACGTTCAAAAGTATGTGGGTTTTTTTAATTTCTCCATGCTTACCCTTATTGAGAATTTTAGCTCACCCTTTTTATGTTTTCATTTCCCTAGGACATAAAGAAAGGTTTTAGGTAAGAAAACCAAATGGGAATATCTTTATGGGAGATGTTGAAGATCTTTCGCCATGATTAGGAGATTATGTTCCGAGTTTCCAATGACACAAAACTAATATGGTATTTGGGCATCTGTTTTTGTAATGTATTAAGTATTTCTCAAAAGTAATTTAATTTCTATGTATGTCAAGATTCGGGTCTTTACATGGTATATTACAATCATTACCTATCCCAGGGTGGAAATGGGATCAGATAGAAATGAATTTTCTTTCAGGTCTTCCAAGAATGGTCCTGAAACACGATTCCGTTTGGGTGATAGTGGATTGTCTAACCAAGTCGGACCATTTCATCCCTATTAGTGAAACCCATAAGGTGGAATATCTTCCAAAAATCTATATTGGAGAAGTGGTAATGAGGCATGGTGTACCAGTGTCTATAGTCTCAGATAGAGATCTGAGGTTCACATCTCGTTTCGGGAAATCATTACAGCAAGCCCTCAAAACTCAGTTACCTATGAGCATGACATATCATCCCTAGACGGATAGGAAATCCGAGCTGACAATAAAAACGTTGGAATAAATGTTGAGGGCTTGTGTAATGGATTTTGGTGGCTCATGGGAGGATCATATACCCTTAGTGGAGGTCTCATACAATACCATCTATCAATCCTCGATACACATGGCTCCGTTTGAAGCATTGTATGGTCATCCATGTCGTTCTCCACTATGCTGGGTGGAAACTGGGGAAACTTCACTATTCGGACCAAGCCTGGTCAAAGAAATAACAGAGAAGATCCAGTTGATTAGAAAGAGGATGGAGACTGCTCAGAGCCGTCAGAAATCTTATGTAGATCACCTTTAAAGACCATTGTCGTTCGTTGTGGGTGATCATATCTTCTTGAGGATCTCTACAAGTCATGGACATCAACATTTTGGGAAGCAGGGGAAGTTATCTCTAAGATACATTTGCCCTTTTGAGATACTGGAACGAGTTGGAGGGGTGGAATATCAGTTGGAATTACCACAATGGTTCATATTGGTGAATAATGTCTTCCATGAATCTCAGTTGAAAAAGTATGAGTCGGATCCTGACAATGTGATCATATGGGATCACACTGACCTAGATCCAGATGCTTCACTGATACATATCCTGGTATGGAATTTGGATAGGCAAGATAAAGTCTTGCGGGGAAAAAGCATCTGTCTAGTGCGGGTTTTATGGATGCATGGTCAGATTCAGGAAGAGACTTGGGAACATGAGAAGGAAATGAAAGAGTAGTGTCTAGAAATATTTCAGTTGGGTGAAGGTTTTCTACTTTCTAAGGATAGAAAGACCAATGTTAGGTAGAATTTAGGACCCCTGGTTTCTAGTATGTAATTATTTCTTGATTTTTTAATGGTTTTAATGTTAAGGGTGATTAATGGGAAAGTTGAGAGAACTTTAATGAATTTTTTAGGCAAAGGGGAAGTCGCAAGGTCGGTGCACGGTTTGTCTAAACCGTGCAGTAAAATTGTGCGTTGTTGGTGTGGGAGGCAGTAGCTTCTCCACGGGCGGTGCATGGTTTTTCTAAGTGTGCGGTCAAAACGTGGGTGGAGTGTCTGCTGAAGCAGTGGCTAACGCACGGTTTTTCTAACCGTGCGATCATATCTTGCAGCCACATAAACGAGGTCCTATAAAGGTGGATCTCACACAGTATTGCCTCTATGTGGGTCGTTTTTCCTTATAAGAAGACCTAAATCAGGATTTTGCTTCTCCTAACGCAAGATAAGGTTCTCCCATCATTCCGGAGGTGATCCGAAGGCTTCTCTTTGCGAATCGAAGCTGAATTCTTGAGTTATGTGATTGTTCTTATTTTTTCTTGATCGGTTTCTTAGATCTACTTAGATCTACTTCTCATATTCTCTTTGTCTCATAGATCTATGCCTTTTATGGGTATATCTATGTGTGTGGATTCCAAATATGATGATATTTGGTCTTTATCGAGCTAGGAGAACATATATAAGGTGGGTTTTTAAATAATCATCCTGGATTTCTTGAGCGTTCTTCGAACGTTGTGGTTTTTGTCCAAACCTATGAGGTAGTAGGATTCACTCTCGACTCCTCTTATTATAATTTATTGGCTATGTTTTAAATTGGATTATTTTATTGTATTTGATTGTGAAAAGAATGTAATAAATCTTATTTATTGATGATTTATGTTTTTGATGTAATTGTGAAATCATGGTGAATTGTTGTGCAAAGTGATTTGGATTCTTGAATTTAATATGTAGATTTTAAATTTGGATTTCATAAATTTTAAATGGTTTGATGAAAAATGGGTTTTCAATAAAACGAATTTTTATTTAAATTCATTGAGATTAAAATGACTTTGATTGATTTGCTTATCAATAAAAAGAGAGTTTTATTGAAATGGTGGAATTGAAATTGATTGATATTGAAATGACTTTGATGGATTTGGTTTTCAATAAAAACGGTGTTTTATTTAAATGGTTTGTAATTGAAATGGTTTTGATGGAAATGGTTTTGAATAAAATGGAGTTTTTATTTATAGGGTGTTTTGGCATGACTATTGGGAATTTGTGGTGTGTGTTCATGTTGCATGTAAGAGGCTTGGTTAAAATATGACATTGTGCTCAGTTCCAAATGTTTAATGGCACAATGGTAACTATATGTACGAGGCTTGGTTGAAATATGACCTTGTGCTTAGTGCCAAAGGTGTAATGGAACATGGGAAAGAATTACCTTGTGACGACTTGGTAGATCGACGAGAGACCGCTCATGAGTATGGAACTGTCATAACGAAGAATTCATGGTTGGTAGCATGGGTTGGGAATTGTTTGGGTATGCCAAAAAGGAATGTTTTTGAAATGGTTATTATGCATGTTCGGTTATTTTTCTGGAAAAATAACTTTCTGGAAAATTGGTTTCAATTGCTCTTGGAATGCCTCTGTTTATGACTGGTTTTGGAAACTTGTTTAAATTTAGTTATATACTGCTTTTGAGAATTTTTTTATGTAAAATGTTTTTAAATAAATGTGGATAACTCTTCTATTCTACTGGTATGAGTGGGTACGTCAATGGGGAAAACCTATTGAAATTTTAACTCACCCCTGCTTTGGCACGTTGGTCCTTTTTCAGATGTCGTATTCCAGGACACAAGTAAAGGTAAAGCATATTATTACTAGTGCCTTGTGGTGATGCTTGGAAGAAGTTGAAGAGCTTGGAACTTGTGGATCATGGATTTTTAGTGTCTTTTGAGAGTCTTGAGTTGTTCATCCGTTGTGTACTTTGATGATTAGTTTGGTCTTCTGCTGTTGTGTACTTTGATATAGTTTGATATAAACGAAGTTTTTATTGGTCTTTCATTTGTTCAAGCATCAAATTGTGAATTTTTTGTTATGGTTTGTTTATGGGTTTATTTCTTAATGGGTAAATCGTGCACCACTTGTATCTGAAACCCTTCATCCTTTATTCAATGAATTTGGCATGTTGGGGATGTCGCTTAAGGCCTAGTAATGACTCATTGTATTGTCAAGCCAATATGAATTGGCAGGTCATTACATTATGTGATTTGGGATACTACATTTTTTATGATACTTCAAGAGTATTTGATGTTATTTAGTGATAAATGTTAAAATTAATCATGGAAGCCTATTTAATAAGATCCTTATAAATTTTGGGTTTCAATATTTGTTTTTTAATATTAGAATAATTTTGTGGGAAATCATTTTTTGATTGATCAATGAAGAGTGTAATATATTTATGTTGAATTTTTCAAAATAGAGTAGTTTTTTATATATAAATATTTATTAATTTTGGGGAATTATATAATCGTATCCAGAACATTTTGGTTTTGGATAAATCCTCAAGTCACAAGGAATATATTGTTATTATTTTTTTTATTTTTTGACCTATACAAGTTTATTTTAATTTTTTTATTGAAATAAAGTCTTTAATACTCATAATTTGGGGAAAAAGATTAGATTATATTGGAAATTGATATATGTATGAAATAATACATTCTAGGTAAGTATATTTCTAAATGGTTTTATTCATGGTAGTAAAATAATTCTTCAACTATTGGAATAAGTTTTTGAATAAAAATCTATACATTTTTAATACCAATATATCAATGGTAATTACAGTGTTCTATATCACACTCTATATGTTATTCGGAGTTATTATTCTATTTATTGTATAGTTTTTAACTACCATCTTTTTTATCCTAATTAGAAATATTTTATGTGTTATATTAGGATACCTTTGTACATCCCTCTAACAATTTTATATTTTAGATTTTTTATTAATAGTCTTTATAATATTGGTTTTCAATAAAGGTATTTATAAAAGTGAAGATTTTTCTATAGAGTGAGATATCACAATTGAGATGATTCCATTTCCAAAATGGGGTGGCGAGAGAATTTGATAACCCATATAATTATAGAAGAAATAATTTATTAATTTATTAGAATACCAATATAATGTAGTTATATTAATTTTAAATATTTTATGTCATTTATAAAAACAAAATAAAAATAGATATATTAAATTCATTTTGATAATATTGGATTTAAAAGTTTAATTTTTAAATTTTTGATTTTCTATTTAGAAAAATTAATTTAAATTTTAATTAAATATGAAAAAATTATTATTGGACGTAATGTTTAGAATTATAAAATAATATTTATCTCTCAATGAATAGTGAATAATAACGAAATTTATTGAAATCTATATTTTATTTTATTGTATTTAAAATGTAAAATTAATTTCTTTTTATATTAAAATTATATTAGTTTATTTTTACTAAAAATAATCCAATAATTTATTTATTAATCGATTTTATACATTAATTTAATAAAACATTCAATATTAAGAGGTGTAATTTTATGAAATATTTTTTCCATTGTGTCATTAAATATTCCATTTAAAATAAATTTGGAAAAATTATTTTTTTAATAATTAAAAATAGAATCTATATTTGGATTTATAAAGGTAATATTTAGAATATAAGGCCCTTTTTTCAATATTAATAGTAACCTTATAAATTTTATTACCATGGAAAATGGTAAATCGGGTAATTTAGGTTAAAAATGAAAAGAACCATAATATGACCCCTAATATTATATAAATATTATTTTATTAGTATATATCGACCATAAACATATGTGGATATAATTTATGACCTTTTAGGGAAACTAGGATGAGATTATGATATTTAATATCAATAATTTAATGAAAATTCAATCATGTCACAATATTATTTACAATATGTCTAAAATGTTTTTGATAGTGATATCAAGATTATTTTTTTGACTATTAATATTATAAAAAATGATAAAATATTTATCCAGATAATGGTATTTTATTTTTTATGTTTAGTAAAAAATAAATACATTAAATTCATAGAAAACAAAAATGAAAAAATTACTTAATTAGTTAAAAAATAAAATAAATATTAATAAAATATTAATAAAATATAATTTGAGATATTTAATTTAAAAAATTAATTTTAAATTTTTCATATACTTTTTTGGGATATTTTATATATTTATATTAATTATCATGTTTTTTAAAAGATAAAATAAATGAAGAGTTCTTAAAATTGACATTATTGATATTATTTACTAAATAGTATGTTATTATCTGATATAAAATTAATAATAAGACTAAATTCATTAAAATGAGTAAGACAATTCTTAATTATTCATTACTTATTTATTTATGGGACATTTTTTATTTTATAATAACTATATTAATCCTTAGCTATTAAAAATTAATGATGCCACAATAAGGGTTAAATTGGTTAAAGAGGGTTTAAAAGCTAATGATAACAATATAAAAATAGTCAAAACATTTCAAAATTATATATTATAAGTGTATTTATATGCATAATCATCCTATTATCTAAATAAATTACTATCAATCCATTTATAATTGAATTTCAATTTACATTATTTTAATATTTTGAGGAATACAATGAGTTCCCAACCCCTCCCATATAAAAGGGGACATATTATTCAATTTAAATCAAACATAAAAAATATTTGGATCAGTTAATAAAAAAATTATTTATAGATTATTTTCGAAAATTTTTGAGGTCTTTTTTAGGATGAATAAAATTTTTATAGTTAGTGAGGTGTTGGGAAAGGGTGGTTTTCCTAACACGACACATAGTATTTATCTGCATCTTTTATTTTTATTTCTTCTTAAAAATACCTAAAATGTTTTAAAAAATAATAAAATAATATATAAACTATCATACATATATATTTATTTTAATATTATATGGGAATGACCTATAACCATATCTACATCAATCAATTTAGAAAAATAATTCATCATTAATGTCTATGATGAACTCCCTCTCTATGAACTATTGTAATTTGTTTCACATCATCCTCTTTAATGAGTATTTATAATTCTTTAATTTATAATTTTATATGATAATAATGACCTATTTTTTCATTCTTAAAGTATATTATATCATTCTATTTTGTACCCGTTCATGAAATTTAAAATGATAACATTGTTCGTGTGTATATGTGGACTACTGCCTCCAATTAGTGATGTTATTCGTTTTCCATCCCCAAATTACATTGAAGATATATATAAGTATATATAAATAAATAATAAATAATAAATATTTTTTTATCATTATGAAAATATAAAATAATCTGTACCTTCTTTCCAAATGAGAGTTAGAAAATGGAAACGTTACTCATGTTTATGTACGATATACCATCTAATGGATTGTAACATAGTTACATTTTCTATAACCATATTTCATGGATATATTTAAAATGATAATTCATTTTTAGAAGTGATAATAATTTCATTATAAATATTATTTATGTGGTTTTATAATAACATCTTTGACCATAATATTCTATTCATAGTCATTTGTACTTATGAATCAAATATAATCGAAATGTTAGATGTGGACATAAATAATTGAGAAATTGTTATGAAATGTTAATAATTTCAAAAATGTAATAAGATCATTAAAAATTTCATCAATAATGTAAATAATTATCAAATTTCAATTATCCAAGATGATAAATAACTTAGGTGATGTGTTCGACTCAATGTATGTGACTTTAATTTAGAAATTATTTTTATTAGTTTCCCATAAGAATCATTTTTTTCATCCATGTATATGTAATGTAAAAATGATTTGAATTTTTTTCAATTAGATTATATGATTTTTTAATGTTATCTTTAGCACGTTTGACCTTTTATAGAACATTTATAAATTTATGTTTTTAATTTTTGAAATGAGGTACTTCTTGAATTTTCTAACAAAAAATAAGGAAGGAATGTTTTTCTAACACATATAAAATTTCTTACTTTTCTTGATGTCAATAATATATTATTTTTATGGATTAAATTATATTTTTTCATTGTAAATTTTAAATAAAATTTATTCCCTATAAGGTGCATTGTTTTTTATTTTAAAAAATAAATATCTAAAGAGAAATGTATTTTTATTTCCAAATGAGTATTTATTAAAAAGATATTGTAAAATTATTTTATGATGAAAAGGTTGAAGAATAATTTTGTTTACTAATGATATGGAAAATTAGCATTATATGTAGAATGCATGTGCCCAATAAAACTTACATGAAGGTTTGAGGCCCAGTATAGCTAACAGGAGAGCCCAATATAAGTGTCCACTAGTAATGTATGGGTTTAATAAGTAAGTGGTTGACATAATTCTCTAAACCACTATATCAAAAATATATTATAAATTGTATGAAAGTTATTTATAGCACTACATCACTAGAATATGTAATTATTATGGTTGGGTCCTTATAAATACAATGTTTTCAAAATACGTTGTTTGAGTTATGGATATTAGAAAAAAAACAGGAAAATGATTTTATGTTTAGTATTATAGGGTAAGTGTTGAGTGAGTAATGGAATTAATAAAGGAATTATATTATAATGTTTTTTAGTATGTATTAGGAGTTGTTTTGATTGAATGATATAGAATTTTATTATTTTTATTATAATTATTATGGGGATTTCAATTCACATAAATATTCTTCATTTTTTGGGTATTTTAAATTCATGATGATTTAAAAAATTATATATTATTTTAAAGATTATATATGTTTCATAATCTGTTATGTTATGTTATTTTTTTTAGATTTTTCATTATATATGTGTTTACTGTAATATAATTTTGTTATACGAGGTTGATCATTTTTTATTATTTATTAGGAATTACCAAGGAATGTGCTTATTAAATAAAATAATATTCTATGTAATCTAAATTGTATTCAATTACCATTCATGTACAACAAAACATTTATTATTACACATTTAATATTAATTGTTATTCTACCAACCTTGGTGCCACCAATGGTGCCCTGATCTGGTTCTCCACATGACCTAATGTGTTCATACCCATATTCTAGAGGCTAATCACTAGTAGAAATGGTATGATAAGTCATTCATGGGGAGACTATAACCTCATTAATCAGAGTAAAATGTCAGTGGAAATAAATTAACAATAGAGGAAGCATATATAACTAGAACAATACTCATGTCACAATATAACCAAAAAAAACAAACATTACTCCACTAAAAGAGAAAACATGATATGACAATACAAGTGTCAATTGTATATATATAAACTGAAAATAATTACAGTATGACTCACCCATATGGGTTTTTAACCATGTCTGGTTCCATCCTCCAAGATCCATCCCCAATCAACCACCTATCCCAAGGTCTTTTCCCTTATCTAGTTCTGCAACAATATAATTTATTCGGGTATCGGTCAGGCATCCCAAATATGGTGTGAGTAAAAATTAGAATACCACCACCAATAGTGTCTAAAATAAGCTCATTCATAAGATAGTTTATGTTGTTTTATAAGAAATTATTATAATTCTTAAATAACCAGTTATTACATTTTCATTTATTTTTATCTTACTACACTAAATCTATGGTTACCAAGGATACATGTACCTCAATTCTAACTTCATCTCATACCAGAGCCCTAAGTGTTCCCAAGGTAATATCATATCTTAATAATTGGTTCATGATGAAGATTTAAGTATTCAAGGTGCTATGATATCATAGAAATTATTTCGACTCATTTTGGAGTTTGAATATTCTCGTGTGACGCCTTAACTCGAGGATCCATTATTTCCATTCTATAATTTCAAATTCATAAGAAACAGTTCCAAGGATACCAATAGCTCAAACATAAGTAAGATTAACATGTTACCCAACATACTCCCCAATAAAATAACCATGTTTCCATTCTCTATACTCTTAAGTATAATAACAATGTTACCATTTATACTTCAAATTTTATAATTACCATATTAGCATTCTCTTTACTCATAATAATGATGACCATGTAACCATTTTTACTTCTCAAATTATAATGGACATGATCCCATTAATTATCCCATTATTAATTTACACATTAGTTATTCACCTCAATCTCATTAATAATTAAGCAATTAGTTAAATTGATCCATTCCATTAGTTTACTCAACAATTAACCATGTTATTCGAACCATTAATTAATTTATAAATAATTAATCAATATCACAATTAATATTCTATAATAAATTTTATAGAATTAATTATCTCATTATAATCTTAAAATTCCATAATAAATCCACAATTAATTTTGTAGATCATATCATCAAAGGCATATAATTAATCAAAAATTAATTAGCTAAACCTATACATTTTAATATCTCATAATTAATCTCTAATTAATTATCCTGATTACTAACCCTACCTATTATTATTAATTTCCCAAAATTAATTATCTAATAGGTCAGCCCCTTAATCTCATGATTATTTCACCAATTAATCACAAATTTCCTGAAATATTTAAAAAATCAATTAGTCAATATAATAAACCCAATTCAATAAAATCAATTTCTAAAATATGAAATCAATACTACAATGTTACATATACATAAAAAAATACACTACAATGAGAATTTGATTTATCCCAATTGCCTCAATTCAATGAAGGACATTTAGCCAACAGAAATCCCAAATTCTGAGAAACACAATGATATAGATATAAGTTATGGATATAAATCCCTAAACCAAAATCAAGTTTAAAGACATTAGGATCTCATAAATCTAGATCTAGATCAACAATACTAGATCTCGATATCCCAAAATAGGTTTCTATCTATGGAAACAGATGATATATTCCCCAAAAATATAAATGAAATATATAAGAAATAAAGGGAGAAGCATCAGGATGAAATCTGATTACCATGAGGAGAGAGGATCTTCAATTTGGGTTTTCAATCTAGAAAAAAAGTTGTTTGTAAGGGCTTGGAATCCATCCGGGTCTATAAGGGAACCGTTTTTTACCAAGAGGGAAGTAAAATGTTTATTTTGGACTTCATTGGAGGTGAAAAAATCATTAAATTTTGAAAAAATGTGGGGTACAAAATCTTAGAATCTCATAGTTGGCCAGCACATGGTTTAGTCGCATTGTTAGACAAACCTTTGCTAACTGTGTGTCAGCACCGGATTTAAGGGGGAATATTGCATGAAAAACATTCATGGACTCTCAAAATATGATTTAACTATGACAATGCTATTACCTCAACAGACCAGAGGGCACATGGTTTCTTTTATGTAGCTGTATGGTTGGTTCATACCATGCGCCAAACTTTTACATCCCCTTTTCTCCAAAATTTTATTCAACTACACCCATCCTCACCCCAAGGCATAACTCCAATAAAAGGTAATTATGTAAAAAAATCTACCGGTAATCACAACAGAGATAACATTAATAATGGTTAGGTTCTAAAATTATGTAAAGAGTGTTTTTTGGATGACATAATTTTATTATCTTATTGTTTTTAATGAATATGGATCTTAAAAAAATTCAATATATAAGAAAATTAGTTTCTTAGTTCAATTGATATATCCATCCTCTAACCACTTATTTTTGTGTTTAAGGACACAATATATATATATATATATATATATATATCCCATTCCATAAAAATGAGTACCCGTAGAACATATTATATTTTACCCCTTTAACATTTATGTATTTTCCTCAAGCATATTATATGAAATTATATGTTTCTGGGACTTGTAATCCATAAATGTATTAATACAAGAAGGGTTCCCCTTAATGGTGAGAAAATTATACTTTATATTTTTTTATTTGAATATTGATTTATATCTGAGAAAATATCTTTTCCTACTACATTTTAAAATGTTTTAATAGATTTATAAATGATTCTGTCACATTTATATCCAAACAAATGTTATTTTACTATGGTGGTGGTTATGGCCTCTTGGTGTCTTCTTCTCAGTCTACACAGTCACACAAAACTGATGAAACCTGATTCATATGAAATTTAAATTATGAATTTTTAGGTTTTAATAGGTTTCTAAAGATGGCTATCAATAAAACAATAGATTTGGATGATATTGTTGTTTTATAAACAGACTTCAACATAACATGGAATGAATGTGGCTGCTGTTGATAAGAGGAGTATATGTTCATCACCGTGATTATATATATTATTTTCGGATATATACCATATTCCTATTATTCATGGGGTACTAATTTAATCTTCTAGATATATACATGTAGATATAATTTATATTTTATTATACGAATAACATATAATCATTAGTGTAAATGTAAAATTATTTTTATTTATGTTATATGAGTAGGTTTAGGTGAAATTTCCATTCATAAATGGATAACCAAATATATTTTTATTAGTTTTATACCCTTGGATATTGGTTAATTAATAATGTCTCAGTGGTGGTACTTTTGGGTTCAATAAAATATCATGGATTGATAATAAATATGTTATTTCATATCAGTGATCATAATTCCATTAATTTTGTAATCATTATATTGGATTCTTTGGGAATTGGGAATTAATCTAAAAATACGCATAAAAAGAATATTTATTTAAGAATCCATGTATTTTCGGAATTTAAATTTTTTTGGTAAAATCACCAGAATCATAAGTGAACAATTATTAATATTAATTAATATATAGATATTTGGATCCTAGGAACAGACATAGGTCCCTTGTAGAAGACTTTTTTACAATTTATTTTTACTCAAATTGTCTATACATAATTCGTCATTTACATTTCATCTATTTGATCTATTTACCATGAATTAAAATAATTAATTAGAACAAAAAAATAAAAAACAATTAATGTTTATTTAATAATTTATTTTTAGTGTAATAATAAATTAAATTCACTCTCATGAATGTTTAGGTTTTGATGAATGAATTTTTCTTTTACTAGTTATGTTTTAGTAAAACGATTTCTAGATTTTTTATTTAAAAAATGTGTAATTTTTTATTGAATTTTATATGTAATAAAAGTTGTTTTATTTCAATATATTTTAAACGAGTGGGACATTAAAATTTTAAATTTTTTAATAAATGTCTATTTAATTTTAATATAAAATTTGAATTTTTTTGAAGAGATCATTTTTAATATATTTTATAAAAAAATACATTTTATAAAAATTATAATTACTATAATAAATTTATTATGTTATTAATATTATTAATTTTATTATTTCATGTATATATGTTATATTTGATTTCGATAATTTAACTATAATTAAAATAGATTATTATATTTATGAAATAATTGTTTTTATATGAGGAATCAGTTAATTATTATAATATAATGTCTAGAATTATTTAAAATTGAATAATTTATACTTGAATGTATAATTCAACTGATTTTTTTTTGAGTAGTAAAAGATGTACCTGAGGGTTTATAAGATTTGTTTTCCAGCAATATATTTGTGGTTGAACCACTAACATTACATATATTGGTATTATATATGGACTTTTTGTGAACAAATCATCCTTATAGTATTGTTTTGTACAATAGAATTCATATGGACACATGATCTATGGATGGACCTAGGGAGATAATGCTATGGAGTGACTCTTCATAGTGTCTTAGATATAAAATTGATGATAAATACCTAAGGTTATAAACACCATTTTAAAATTATGGATTTCCCATATGTCACAGGTGATACATTTTTTATTTTAGATTGATGATGTAGAATGATTATGATAGTCATCAGGTTAACCTTAATGTATATCCCTCTATAAGGGGATCATGGTTATTCCTTTTGAAAGAAAATAAATAATGATATAAAATATATATTTTAATGATTATAATGGATATTCCTCAAAATAAAAAATCCATATTTTCTTATACTAATTAATTTTATTTTCCATAATATTTTGTCTCTAATGATGGGATGAAAAATTGAATACCATATATGATAATTATTGGTGGACAAATTGGCTATTATTTTCTTTATTATGAATATTTTATAGAAAAAGGATTACTAAGTTATAATGTTTCAGGGGGAATTTGGCATTTTGTGGTATGATCATTCCTAGATAGTTTTCTAGAATCATATTATGAATTTGGGACATATGATTAAGCACTATGTTGTTAAATTTTTCATTTTTATGTGTTAACATTTCATGGAAAAAATCAGTTTTCATTTTTAGAGATAAAATTTTTTAGGTTGTGGTGTTTGAAATGATTTGTTATGTAATTCTAAAAATAATGTAATTATAAGGGATTTTAAAAAATAATTTATTTGGGATAATCTATATTTTTTTAATTATTATTTTTTAACCTAAAGGATTATTATTTATATTGATAGATAGAGTAAAATTTATATTGATTGAAATGAAGAAATGGATAATAAATTAAAACATAAGGTTTTTGGTGATTTGAATTTTAACTATCAACTTGGTCGTTAAAGGAGGATACTAGGCACCAGATCAAATTTTCGAACTAACAGGGATCTATGTTGAATGTATTCCCACATATTACCCATGAGATGATTAGATGGCTTACAAGGGGAATTTAGTCATCTTTCCGGAAGCTGGAGGGGTACCACATAGTTCCCCAGAGATAGTAGGATAATTTGTTTTAGTTGATGCATTATATTTATTTTCACATCCCTCATGTTAACCCATCACAGGTGTCCTTAAATCCAAATGAGATACAAAAATTGTGAGAACCTTCCATTATTAAAATACTCTCACAACTTCGAATTCTTTATTCCTTAGAATCGGAGTGATTTTAGCTCATTCAATCATGATAATATCACATTCATACATTTTTTCATTCCTATTATTTCCTCTAATGAATTTTTCTATTTAGGATTGATATTACTGGATTGATTTCATGCTTTGATGTTAAATTTCATATGAGATCATGTTATTTTTTTAATGGAATAGCTAATGGTGGTTGAGAAAGGTTTTTTAAGAACATTTTCCCACTTTCATTGGATGTATGTTTTATAATGAATTATTTTTATAATTTAACTTATTGGTTGAAATTATTTTTTAATTTTTTGGTCAATTTGGGGATATTATGATCAATAGGGTTAGAATCCAATGAAAATTGTTTATTTTGTTTCTTGAATGATTTTGTATTTATTTAATGTTTTTAGAAAATTATTTATTTTTATTTAATTGATATTTATATTTTATTATTGTTAGTGACTAACATGGTGGTAATAGAAGTTGGGAGATATATCATATGAATTATTTTGTCCTAGGGTCTCAACCACTATACTTAATTTTAAATTTTGTTTATAATAATTTAATTTCAAAAATTTAATCTATAAACATAATTGATGATATAATAAATATTATAAAAGATAAAATATGTGTGTTCTGAAATAGATAATGTATAATAATTTAAATTTATATATTATTATATTAATATTTACGTGTGTTTAATATATTATATTGTTCTTTTAAATTTGAAAATTTATTTTTTTATCAAGATAAATTTTAAAACATTATTAATGAAAAAAATCATTATTATTTTCTAGATTTTATCATGAAATTTTTATAATCATATTATTATTTGATGTTAAATTAATTAATAATGTTATGTTTATAAAAAATATATATATCACTCAATGTATTTGTTATTCATTAAAAAAATTATAACTGTTTTTTGAATTTGGTTCCTAAATAATAAAATTTTATTGTTATCATGGTTCGTTGAGTAATAAATTTTTTATATTTGTATAAACCATTACATTCTAATATAATCTAATCGAACAACAAATTAAGGAATTACATGCGATATTTTTATATGAGTATTAATTTATTGTTAGATAATTTATAGGCTAGGTGGTGTTGGAATGTGTAGTTCTCTTTTTAAATTAAGTAATGGATTATTAATAATAATAAAATTGAATTTAAATTATTTCCATCTCAATCCCCATTCATCTAGGATAAAATCACCTGAGTTGTTTCATTTTGAAGAAAATAATTATTGGGAGGTGTTATGATATATATATATATATGATTATTACATTGAGTTAGATCATTATTGTATTAAAAACTTATAAAAAAAGTTTCCAATATAAATCGATTTAATGTTTTTTGTTAAATGTTTTCCTCAATATACTATTATAACACCTATAATTTAGACTTTTATTCCATCATAGGATCATTTTATTATTTTATTAATCTTATTTATCATTATTTCATGATTTTTGGTTTGATTCAATTGTTTGTTGAAAAAATTACATATTGTAAATAATATATTGGTTTTTTTGTATTCATGTTAACTACACAATTTATCTGGAATTGAAGTGACTTTGGTTTTGATGGATTTTTCCATCATTTTTTATTTATATATATCAAAATTTATTCTACATATCAGCATGGTGTATAGGTGTCTTAGGACCTTGGAATTAAAATCATAAAAATATTAGTATATTTTTTTGCACATACACAAATCATTTTAGTGGAAATGGAATTTCCCGTTATTTGGGTCCTCTATGGAAAATATGAGACCACTATTGACTTTGGGACATAAGGTTTACCCTAGGATAGACAATATTTGGTTAGCATTGGATGTTAGGTTGACTTAGTTGTTGGTGGTGCATTTAAGTAAAAGTAATTAATAAATTATTTTATTTTATTTTAAATGAACATGATGTAATTCTGTGTATAAATATGTCATTGTCACATTCCACTAGGATTATCCTCATAACCATTGGTGGGTTTTTATGTGGGCGATTTTTCATCCTTGGGCGATCGAGATAGAAGTACGTTAGGAGATTAGATCGATGAGGATTGATATGCAGATAATTTCATGGGTCATATATATCACTAGTGGATGCATTAATCATCAATGATTTATTGAAATATAGGTAGGTCCCATCAATTTTTGTTTACGCCATTTTTATTAAAATATAAATTCATGTATTTATTTTGACTAATTTTAGATCTAAAAGTATTCTCCCTTCATATGGTCCAGTTTCAATGACATAATTTATTTATTTAAATTTGTTTATTATATCATTTGATCTCCCTGTATATCCAATATGTGTGATCATTGGTTAATAATTCTTGGAAATTATGGTTACACCTTTATTCATGTGTTTTTTCCCACTTGTTCTCCATGTTATTCACAATTGATCCCCATAGTCTAGATTCTACCATTTGTAAAGTGATTTAGAGTTCCTTCAAAACAATGTATTCTCTATTATTATGGGAATTATGATTGTATTGGTGATTTTTAACTGATTCATGTTGTAATGTGGGTGATGTTTCATGGATTTGGGATCTGAAATGGTGATGATAAATGGGAATCACCTGAGGTGGGACGATGATCATTGGTGGATGACTAGGTTCCATATTCTAGAAAAAGGATGATCAAAAACTTATAACCGTACATTTTTTCAATAGATCTCATTCGATGAAATATAGATATTTTTAGTGGTAGAAGAAGATTAGAAAATGTTGTGAAGGATATGAAATTTCAATGTAAAATAAGACTACAAGCCGTATAGCGAAGAAGATAACACAAAATGTTCATCAAATTTCCTAGAGGCTGGGTTATTTACGCATATTATGGATCACACAACATGTGTCCGGGCCCATATAAAATTTAACTATACCTAGGAAGCTAGGAAATTATTTACCAGAACATACCTATAAACCTATACATCATGACATTTCATGTATTATATGAGTACACCATTATATGTATAGGTACACATGCATGACAAGGAACATGGGCACAATGAGGTACATGGGAATTCCACAATTTACATGGATAGAGATAGTTTTACAAGGGTAAGATCAGATTGGTTGGCACCTGACTTGTATCATCAATATAAGTGACAAGTGCAATTATTGATTTCATTTTTCATAATAAAATAATGTTCCTGACTGCTTTAAATGTTCATTCATGCCTATCCACTAATGCCTTTCTAATATTTTCGATGATGAAATGGATTTTGTAAACAAACTAAAAAGAACCATGGAAATAGTTTTTCAACAACGTTGGATGATCGTCGAGCTCTATTAGGGCATGTAACTAAAGGATCAATGAAAAACGAGGCATCCAGGGACAATGATTGACTTTACATGTCATGTATTCATTAAACGACCTATACTAGTGCATGTAATGAAATAACAATAGTTCATTATGTGGAGGAAATCTACATGATTCTATCTTTTCAGGTGTCATGGTGTGATGCATATGATTCACACCACGAATCATATTATTTATTCCTAGAAATCACACATTACCTAATTTTGAAACATGTGGTGAAATATTTACATGTCGTTTAATCACTGCATGATTTGTACTATTTAGGATGGGATAAAAACATCTTTATTTAACATATATTATTGTTTTCACACAGTTTTTTACCTAAGACCCACACAAATAAATTTTTCTACCCATACTTAAATCCATTAAATGGTGAACATTCCCGTATATAGTATATAAATAGAGTCCTAGGATGCTACTATGAGGGAGATCTCAAAGATCAAATAATGGATTGAGACGATTTGTTGTGTAGGGTGATCACTAGTACATAACATTTTTCTCATTATGAGTTTTTTTTATTTCCATTCCTATTATTCTATTATCACTAGGATGATGGGGGTAAAATATTAATGTTTTAGGGATTTGTAGTCAAATTAGGAATGTGATGTTGGATTTATTTCATTTTTATTGCACTATTTTGGATTACACTAGTTTATAGAATAAATTTACAATATCATTATTTTACATTTATCATGAAAATTAGTATTTGAGTCTAAAATAAATATTAAATGTTTCATAATTGGTCACCCTGAATCGAGGCATGAGAATTGTTTCATTCCAGGTGACCAAGTATAAAAATGGTAATGATTCAAACTCAATGAGAAAAAATTCAATATTACTAGTGTGATGTGAAATAGTTGATTGATGCATCAAGGAGGGGATACCATGACCATTGGATATCATCATCCTGAATTTGATAACAAAAATGGATTAATCAATTTGATTTATAATATCCAATTTCACTTTACCATAAACAAAAAAAATAGTTTCTTGATCATATTTTATTTAAAACTGATCAATCTGCTACACTTTGGTTTTGTTTATTTTTTAAAAAAATTACAAAATTACAAATAAATTTTTCTCATATTTTTAAAATCATCCAATACCATCATATTTCTGACCGTTACCATCATTTAAAATAAATCATATCGTTTAAAAAACCTAAATATGTTAATTCACCATTTATGTGGGTTCATCCTATAACATACTAGTATTTTGTATATTTAAATTAATGTCTTTTGCAAAGTAACTCATAATATAAATTAAAAAACCTTAAATATATTTTATAAAAATGTATATCAAATTAAAACTAAAATTTAAATAGTAAAGTTATATTTATTAGACATTATAATATATTTAATGCAAACTGAGGAATATTAAATTAATAGTGATTAAAAATACACCAGATTAAAGTCATACAATATTATCTGGTTCATAAGATAAAATAAATAATTATAGTTGTGTTGTAAACATGTATACATATATATATAATCATAGAATTACTATATATTTTTAAAAGTACAAAATAATATATGATTGATAAGTTAAACTAAATTAAAAATATAGCAATACGTGTAATATTAACATATACACATAAAATTTGTTAAAAAATGGCAATGTTCTGAAATAAACAAAGTTTGGCCAACCAATCTTGAAAAATAATAATAATAATATATTTTTATTTTCTTATATTAAATTATTTTTAAAATTATAAATGGGGTTTGATTATTTTTATATATATATATATATATGCGTGAAAAAATAATTGTATTAATAAGGTGAATGTTTATAATTCAATTATAATGAATGTTATATATATATATATATATATATATATATATATATATTAGGTTCTTGGGGTACAATTACATTAACAACACACACCACAACCACATACATTAAAGGAAGGCCATATCCCCCCAAGGAATAACTCACCCATCAAGCCTTATTTATTCAGTACATGGCCCAAAGACCCAATGGTCATAAAGCCCATTACATAGCCGAATGACCCAAAAAATATACCAAAGGCCCCTTACAACATAATTCCACCATCATACTGTCTTATAAACTAGACCTTCATCATGACAACATCACCCCCTGTCTGCGTCATACGTCATGCTTGCATCACCACCTTTCTGTAAAACTTTTCTCCCACCCATATTACAACTTCGGTCTAATGTAGGATTACAAGGAACCTTTACCACTCGAGTAAGCCCCAGAATGATTACATATAATTATAAGAAATATACTTTAAATAAATATATATATATATCATGAATAAAACAAGAGAAAACATTATAAAAAATAAAATTAAATCATAAAATAAAATATCAAAAAATGGGGAGCCACAGTGTATCGTCTTACTCGGGTACAACTCGACCGCCGACCGTTACACTAACACTGAACCAACCAACTCACATATCTATATCCTTTCCTAATTTGACTATTCATCATACACACTAGGTCCCCCTTCCACACTTTCGACAGAGATCCCTGCCACAGGCCGCTCACGTCATCATCTCGAAACTAGATTCGGCGAAGCCCTAACTCCTCAACTATCTGATTGACTTAGATTAAGACCACAATTCCCTTATTAGATCCCACTATCTAACACTTAACTATTCATATCCCTACCCAAAAGTTATGATGAAGGTGAGAACCCCACCCATTGTATTCCATTACTCTTTCTTCCATATATAATGTGAATAAAAACACCATTTTAGTTTAATCATTTTTTCGATCATATCCTGGAAGCTAAATGGGTACTAGTATATAAGTATAATTTAAGGTATGAAACAATCCTCATTAGATAACCTATGTCAAATATCCCTCCCTCTATTTTTCATCCTTCTAAATTTATTCTGGTTCGTGAAATGACAGACAAGATAGAAGGTCACTTCCATTTTTTGGATCAAACAACCAAAGAAATAAGAGTTGTCATCATTCAATTCACATTCTCATCAATGTAAGGGGAATAATAATATTTTATATATAATAATATATATAGTAATTTTGAGATTTCAAAGACCAAAATTTATATACATTTTATATGTTCAATTTACTCAAATATTATTAGACTAGTTTTAAATTTAAGTAACTTTTGATTTCATTAAATCATGAAAGTCTGTTACAAATTGACATAAAAGGGGAACATTTTTTCTGTGTATATATGTATTTATATATTAATATATCTGTATATGTAATATATTCATGTTCATAAAATATATATTCATACATTTATTGATATCAAATTTAAATCATAAGTATTTTATTTATAAAAGAAACTAATTTTTTACAATTTTTTTATTTTTTATTTCAATCATTGTATATTTTTATTTATATATGTACCTATATATATATGTAAAAATTGTTTATAATTTCATATTTTCAAACACACATATATATATATATATATTATGCATGTATGATTTTCAATTTTTGAAGGTTCCGGTTTTAAAATTTAAATCTACGATATAAACATATGCATGCATGTCATTTCATTTTATCAACCAAATATATGTATGTACATATGATCATATACCTCATAAGATATAATTATTTTTTAAACTTTGTTTCATTAAATGCGGTGGGGATGTGATACGTTTTTATCAAAAAAAATCTTGTTTATATTCATTATTTATATATATCTGGTTGTATATATATATATATATATGTATATAAATGTATAATTATTATATTGTACAAATTTTAATAAGTATTAAAACTTCTTCAAATATTTCAATTTGGAATGAATTTTATTTAAATTTAGGTAATTATTTTCCTTAATTATATATATATGTATATGTATATATGTATATATATACCTAACTAAAATTTCATGTTTCAAAATGTCTATATAATTAATTTCAAAGCATAAAATCATCCAACTTAATATTTTTAAATTAACCGATGAAGAATTGTTAATTTTAAATATATTTCCATTATATTTATTATATGTGTTATATGGGTTTTTATTTAAATATTTTAGATAAGGATATATTAAATTTTATTAATAATTTATCATGAGGGTAAAATTATATATATCCATATATTGTTAAGGGGATTATTTTTTGAAAATTGAAATTTTATTATTACTATTATTTACCCTATTATTTTAAGTTCTTATTTTTCATGTGGAACCAAAATTAGATGTATATCATTTTATATGAATTTTTTTATATATTATATAATGTTTCAAAACATAAAATTTTTATTTAATAAAATTAGTATTTAATACTTATGTATAGAAATATGTTTTAAAAGATAATTTTTAACATTTTAATGAAAAGTAATTTATCATTATTTTCAATTGCATTGATGTGAATTACATTATTGACCAACAATGAAAAATAAAAATAGAATGAAATTTGGTAGTTTCAAATATATAAAGATATTTACCTCTGAATATAAATATTTATATATTTATAAATTTTCATTTTTATTCACTATATTCATATTTTTAAAACTAAAAACAGCAGTGGAAAATGTATATATCTAAAGCAATTAATTTTTTTTTATAAAAAATGGAACTTGGAAATTGTAAACAAGAAGGTGAGTGTGGAGTGAACCCATTCCTAACACAGGTAGGTAGGCGGAAAACATACAACAATGTTTAAATTAGCCACATTTTTTTTCAAATTCATTGTATGTACTCTTTAAAAACAACTTGATTATTTAAAATCATTTTGAAGCGTAGTTATTTTCAAAATTTATCATAATGTTTTTAAAAGAGTAACTATTTTCACAAGAATTATAGAATTACCAATAGTGATATTATATTCAAAATATTATAATTATATGTTTTCAAAGGTGTACGTATTTTCAAAGGCATTATCAAAATAATGTTTTCAATGGATTTTCAAAAGAGATTTAAAAAAATATGAAATTTTGAAATATTTTTCAAATCATGTTTTTAAAATTATAATTATTTTCAAAAGGAATTATATTGTGTTTTCCAAATATAGGTTTTTATAAAAGTATTTATATAAGTTATTTTTAAAATTTATTTTAAAATAATTTATAAAAAGCTATTATTGAAATTATTTATCAATAGTACTATTTCAAAAGTAATTTCTAAAAGAATTTATCAATGTTGTTTTTGAAAAGATATTTTAAATGTATTTAAAAAAAACTATATACAAATCTATTTTCAAAAGTATTTCCAAAATTATTTTTCAAAAGGTATTTTTAGTTTCAGAATGGTATTTCATTGGATTTTCAAAAACCACTTATTCAGAAAATTTGCGGACACTATGTTTTTTTATAATTATTTTAGATTCATATATAGATTTCATTGGTTCTAGCTTGACAAAGAGATAGTGCTAACAAAGTTTCATTGCAACAATTTATTTAATATTTTATCTCTAATAATATGTAAAAGTGTCCTTTTTCATAGAAAACATAAATTGGAAATGATCTTCTGTTGGAAATGTATTAATAATTTTCTTTCCCTTTAAAACAAAAAAAATTACAATTTTTTTACTAAATCGAAAAGCGAGGTTCAGGGCTCTATTGTTGGTATAAAAGAAAAATTTTAGTTTACATTGGAGATAAATATGTCTTGTTAAAATAATTTTATTTTCTATGTATACTCTATCTGTAAATCATTTGTTTTTTAAACTTTTAGGACTGAACATTATTTTTTTATTAAAGGGGGAACATTCAAAAAAACCAAGATATGGGCCCTCAAGGAGGCCAAAAATGATGAAGACCAGGGGTATCCTTGGACTGTCGCCATACAGTCCTCCAAAATTGAATCCAATGTATCATAAACAATAAAGAATTCCTCCAGGTTTCCCTTACGAGAAATAGAGTCTGCCCCAGAATTAGTCTACCTCCAACTATGATGAATAATTTTCCCCCTCTTGGATTTCTGAGCACATATGCGGATGATATATGCTATATCCCAAGGCACCAAATTAATTCACTGCACTTCTCTATCATGAATCTATGAATATGACTCCACCTCTTCCACCAAAAACCCGAAACCCCTACAAACCAACATCCATTAAAGAAGAACCCACACATCAACACCCAATGAGTTCTCTAGGCCATAATTAGTGCCAAATTCTAGCATCACCAATACCCTATTTTCCCTAAAAATTCTACCCCCATCATATCCCCATTTATAAAGGATCTGTCGACTTTAAGAATCAGTACACTAAACGGGGGATCCCATTTGAAACAAAATCTATTCTCATGATTGGGCCTACAAGGAATGCTAAGATACTTGCACACAACCTCAGATTATTGGAAAACTTTTAATAATTGAATAAGATCAGTGATGAGAATATTTAATTGCATATGAAAACACAGAATAGACCATATTTTTCAAAGACTATCCTAGTTACAGGTATTCCAAATAACACGGTAGATGGAAACTAATAAAACCGTTCTCACTTTTCACTCTGAATCCATAGACTCAGAGCCACCAAACCAAGAATCCAGAAAGACATTCAATGAGAAGACCTCGACTTCGATGCCTGGGAGATGTGTGAAAAGAGACCAGAGAAACCACTCGAATCCTCTTTGATAAAATAAGTGGATAGATGACTCCACCTATGGTTACTTATAATAGAATCATCATGAGGCCAAATGAATACCTTTCTTTTGAAGGTTTTCATCAGTCATAAGGGATATTTTCCGAATACACCGCACCAAAATGATCATTTTAGTAGGGATTTAATTGCACCAAAGCATGTGTTCCCATTAATCCCATGTACTATTGATGTGGAGGAACCCCTTGTAATCCTGAGTAGAGAATCTTCCCGTGATCGACCTGATGAAGAAGAATTTTTCATGGTAATCACTCATAATGATAGCTTGAATCTCCTTCATCTAATCTGGAAAAAGCGACGAATGAATGTGGTCGTAGTTCTCTGCCACCTCTGAAAACAAAATATCAGGAAAAGGAAAAACATGATAGTTTAGTCTTTCTCCAACCTAGTTGGTTGTCCAAAAATTAATTTTCCCTTCACCAATAATCCATCTATTTTCATCACGTAAGAGATTCTGGAACTGAAACATGCAGCGCCCGAGGATGGTCAATTTACCAAGACTAGATACATGGACTTCAACAAATTCACCATAACTAATACTGAATAATTCCACCCATAATGATGTTCCCTCCATAATATCAGAAGATAATCTTCCCTGCAATCTTTTCATGGATGTCTTCAGATCCCGTAGCCCGACTCCTCCCTCAAAAACCATTCTCGCCTATCGGTTCCCAGAGGCCCAGTGAGCCCAACCTGTGTAGTTGGTGTCCCATATAAATGACATTAGAATCCTTTCCATCCATCCAAAAACCCATTTAGTTAGATTTATTATTGAAAAAACATGCATTGGAATAGTGGAGAGAACATTGTCGATCAATGTGACATGACCACCAAATGAAAGAAGCTTGTTCAACCAATAAAGAATCCTTCCTACCAAAAAATTAATAATACCCTCAAATTACATCTTTTCAATGAAACCACATGAATTTGGAACACCAAGATAAAGAATCATAAATTGGATCTATTGGCATATGAGGGTGTTCTAAATATACCTTCACCATCCCCTAGAGCACTTATTTTACATGATAACATTTCTTTTCATTGGATTGATCCTCTGTCCACTAAAACAGACATTGGAATTCATGATCTCTATTAGTTTGGATAGTGACCTGTATATTCTATTAGAGAAATTAAGATATAATCAATGAACATAAGATTAGAAACTCCTTTAAATCTACTTCTATAATTATAGTGAAAAAACCGGCCTTCCTCCATCTAACTATGTAAAATCCTAGAAAGTGAATTTTTGGCCAAAATAAAAAGACTTGGGGAATAATTATAACCTTGAAAAACACTACGAACTAATTTAAATGAGCCAAAATTTTTCCCCAAGAGGGATAATGTTAGTCAAGGAGAAACATAGAATCTTATGTAGAGATCACCCAACCAATCGTGAAAACAAAACTTCTTCATCACATGAAGGATGAAACTCTAATCCATTTTATCATATGATTTATCCTTGTCAATATGAAATATAACATTCGAACCCAAAGTTTTTTTATGCAGGTCAGCCACCATTTCATAATAAATTCCCACTGTCCCTAGAATAGTCCTCCCCTGAAAAAAGCCATGTTGTTCTTTCGACACCATCTTAGGGAGAATATATGAGTTAGAAATAAAATTTTGATCTTCTTGATAGTTGAGTGGTCCTTACCAATATACAATTCTAGAGATTATAGTTTTCTAAATTCGGAAAGTGAAATTTTATAATTTTCCTTAATTATTGAAAAATAATTTTGAGGATGAATTTCTCTTTAATGGGGGTATATTGTAACATCCAATTATTTTGTATCTTTAAATTAATATTATTTTTTAAAGTGTAGAATAAGTCAAATTAAACAACCCTAAATATATTTAATAAATAATTAAATTCAATTAGAACTAAAAATTTAAATAGTAAAACGATAATGGTTTTGACTTTTAAAATATATAATGCAATTTGAGGAATATAAAATTATTGGTGAATGAAAATATTCCAATTTGAAGTCAAAAAATATTATAAAGTAACATACGATAAAATAAATAATTAAAATTGTATTATAAACATGTATATATATTAATATATTTATAGAATAAATATATATGTTTAAAATTAAATAATAATAGATGGTTGGGATGTTAAAATAAACTGAATATATAGAAATAATTGGAATATTAACATACAAACATAAAAAGTTTTTAAAATGATGAATGTTTCAAATAAAAAATGTTTGGATTACCAATCTTTTTAAATAATAATAATAATCATAATAAAAAAGTTTTATTTTTATTATTAATTTTTTTTTCAAATTATAAATTGGATTGGATTATATTTACACACACACACACACAGAGATATATATATATATATATTCATAACATAATATTGTGATAAATTAAGTAAATATTTTTAAATAAATTATAATGAATGTTACATATATATATATATATAAGAAATAGAACATATATACATATAATGCATGATATAAATAAGTGAAATTATTTAAAAAATTAAACAAAATCATAAAAATAAAATAAAAAAGGAACTACACTATGTTTTCCTCATCAGGTATATCCCGACCACTAACCTCACCACCAACACTGACCCCACTGCATCGACCATCAATATCACATCCTCATTCAACCACTGAACAACCTTAACATGTCACCCTTTCACATAAACGGCCATGATCCCTTATATAGCTCTTTCACACCATCATCTACAAACCAGATCTGGGGAAGCCCTAACAACTCAATCGTCCAATCAACTTAGATCATGACCCCATTTCCCATGTAAGATCCCACTCTCAAACACTTCACTATTCACCTCCCTCACATGGTAGTTAGAGTGATGCTAAAAACACCACCCATTTTCATCCTCTACTCCCTCATCATGTAAAAAGAACTAAAATATCATTTTCAGGTTAATCATTTTTCCCAGCTTCTCTTGGAAGAAAATTGGGTACCTGTTTATAAGCAGTATTCAATGTAGGAAGGACTCCTCATTGGACCACATAAGTAAAATATCCACCCCTCTATTTTACATCATTCTGAATATCTTCTAGTTTGTGTACCACTATACAATATAGAAGTTCATTTCCATATTTTGGTTCAAACATCTGATGAAATAATATTTTTCTTCTTTTGGTTCCCATTCACAATAATGTAAGGTAAATACTCCTATTTTATATATACTAATATATATATATATATATATTATTTTTCATATTTCAAGAACAAACATGTATATACATATGAAAATATTAATTTATTAAAATATTGTAACACCTCAGGCTTCCATGGTACGTTTCCCTTTTAATAATGTAGTAGCATGCGTTGTACTCCACTTGGAGATCTGACACACCCCGACCAATCAAACTAGCCATTATGAATATTAACACCCACTTTTTGAATTTTTATAAACATTATTCTTCAAAATGGACTTCACTTTTGGATTCAGAATATCAAAATTGTCTGTAGGGTGAATTTTTTGTACTTTTCTGAAAACTATCCATTTTTTATGAAAAGTGAATAATAATAAATTTTAATTAAAAAGAAGTTTTTTGATCAAAATAATTTTCAGTGTTAAATTAAAAATTTGAATGGTTTTTAAGTATAATTAGATTATAGTTTTATTATTTAATATAATTTAGATCATTAAATGTAATTTCATGTTTAAAGTAGACATAAACAAGTGTCAATCTTCTAATAGTTATTAGTTATTAAAAAGATGATATTTTTTGACAACGAGAATTAATTTTAAATTAATCTCTGCCACTTCTGTGATTTGAATTTGGAAAATTGGAATCCGTATTTGGAATCACGAGGTCTAAACTGTGTATATAGGAAACTTTTATTTTTAGAAATTATGAATATTTACTTCAGTAAATATTTTATTTACCATTGTTAAAAGGGTTTATCTAGTAAATAAGTGTAATAAAATAAAATAATATTAATATTAAATTACGGTAACATGTGTCATATTTCTATTGGTTGATACATTTCCTACCATGGGAATCCTTGTGTCTAATTTTGGACTCCATGGAGCGACATGATAGTTATAATGACACTTTATATTAATCAATATAAAGTAAAGAAAAAAATGAAAAAAACATATATCTTATAGAAAAACAATTCTTACAAGAAGTTATATATATTATCACTTCTACTAAAAATATTAATTATAAATATAAAAATATTTCATACATAAAGGTATTTTATTTTTTATTTTCACAAATTAAATAATTAAATTTATTTATGGCACAATGTTGATGCAGTAATTACCTTATCAATGAATGATTAAAATAATTCATATTATAAATATCCAAATAAATGTAATTTGAGACTTTTGATTAATTAAACTAATTTTATAGGTTAATATGACATGTTGGGGTTGATTAAATGATATTTTTTGAAGTAATCATGCTGTTATGATTTTGAAAAAAACCAAATACTAAATAGAGTCAAAATTTACATAATTGAGTTTTTAAAATACAATACTATATTATTATTAGATATAATATTCTTAAAAATCAAAATTTAGGCCAAAGGACATATATAAGGTTATATATATTATTAATGAACCACTAGCGGTTCTCTTGTATTGTTAAAGTATGTTTATTAACCATATAATATAAATATATAAAGAGACATGGTAAATTTCAAACAATTTAACTAAGAGTTATATATAAAATATAAGGTTAATATGGTGACATAAAACTGTCTAAAACCTATTGGTTGATATTTTTTCGACACAAACCCAAAATATCCTCGAATAAAATTATTTTTGAGCCATTAAAAATCGAAAATTATTTTATTATAAAATAATATTTCATTATTTTCTGAATGTGACCCTCGCCACTCTTATAAAAGGGTACTTACCCTACTCTCAAAATAACACCTATAAATCCAGTTGGATTGTCCAAAACATACCCAAATATCATGAAAAATTCTCTCACTTCAACCTAGAGTCCTTACATTGATCAATAACCCAACCTAAGAAGACCTTTTGATCAAATCAAAAGGAAACATCCAAAGAAGAGGTAATAATTCCACCAGCCTCTTTCAAGTTCTTTTCATCTTCCACTTATTCTTTCTTTGTTGTTTTCAAACCAAAATAATTAATCCAGTACCACCTACATACTATGATGTTATTATAAATATGGTACAACCATATTTTTTATTCTATTGATCCTATAAATGAAGAAGTCACCATACGTGCGTACGTACGGCTTACCGTCTCCACGTCGTGGTGTAGTTTGTTATTCAAACACTTCATTATTTGTATGTGTATAATAATGAGTATAAAATATGTAAATAATAAATATAACATGTTAATGATTCTGAATATATGATATACCATCCAATTACATATGATTTCACCATCAATATAATGATATTGTCGCTCGTGCGTACATACAGATTACCGTCTCTACGAATGTGATGAGATTCATTTACATTGTAATAATTCAAGAATAATTTTCATATTATAATTAAAAATAATGTTTAGGAACATAATATCATTCTGGATATGAATAAAATAAATCATATCCATGACAAACATGCCTTATGTAACCTAGCATATAAAGGAAAACATATATGTTAACAACTGAAACGATGATACTACTAAGATATTATAAAATAAGAAATATTACAGGATCATATAAGATATCATATTTATGTATATAGTTATTATATAAATTAATAAAAATATTTAACTATTATAAGGGTGGTTAACGTACTCTCGACCGAGGAAAATTACAAGGTAAGGATTAAATTTCACAATCTCTTTATTATCTGAGGTTGTTTTTACATAATTATCAACTGGGACATATTTATTACCCATGTCCATGATTCATAAAAGGGACTTCAAAGGGATTATTTTTAATGGACTTATTAATAAAAAATAATTTTAAATGTCTTAAATATTTATTCTTCTAAACCATTCTCATTAATGTTCATGTTTTCAAAATTATTTTAAGGATTTATTTATATGGAACTGAATGTTTTTAAATGTTAATTCCTTTCAAAAGTTTCAAAGTGGAAAGGGAGACTTTGATTCAGAACTATCTTTAAAAAGACATATTTTATAAATTATGTTACTTTTAAATGATTTAATGAAAAAGTGATATTTCTCTCAATGATTTTTACTGATCATTTTCAACTATGTCAACATCATTTACTGGATATTATTCTTGATTGAGGTTGATTTATTATGATACAAATCGTCCATATTTTATTGAAGGTTTTGTGATATTTTTGACTATGGATGTTATATTTATATACCATTAAGGGTTTATGGATAACGTATTGACATTTCTTATGAATGTTTTAATACCATTGTTTAAGTTTTGTTTAATACTTTTCATATGAGGAATGCATTGGACATAGTATGTGACGGGTGGAGCCTGTTATTGATCCTCGAGGGATTGGTTGGTATCATGAGATAATCTAGTGTTTTGGCACAAGGCCTTGACAAAATCTTATTTTTAGTCTTGGCAGAAAGGCTTGACTATGTGGTTATTAAGTCTGGCATTATGCATTCCATCATTATCAAATTGGCAATTGATATTGCATGTGATTATTCAAGTAGTATAATATCTATGTAAATAAGTAAATGAAATTTCTTGATTTTATATTTTCTATATTATACTGATGTTTATGTTAAAAAGGATTTTGTTTTAGTCTTATACGTTGCCTTAAATGATTATTCTTATTTATAAAATATTCCACTATATTTTAATCCTTACTAAGCATATGATCTCACCCCTTTCTTTTTTTTATATTTCCTTGGCTGTGAAGAAGTATTTAATGGTTTACCTATAGGGATAGAATAAGGGTATAAGTTTTTTCAATGGGGACAATTTTTTTTTTGATGTTTTTATTTCATGATGTAATGTAAAACATATGAATGTATATATTACTTCCAAGGATACTAAACTGATCGGTCTTTCGGGACACGATTATTTGTATCATGACAATGTTATGTATTAATACACCAACTCTAGGTAAATGGGGGTAGGGTGTCACAATTGTTATCAGAGGAATTTTAGTACTAACCATGGAAACTAGAGTTAGAAAATCTCTGATTAGAGAACACTACCCTATGATATACATTGAGGATTAGTATAGAAGAACTTCCTAGAATTTTGGTACTGTAGAGATTTTGTGAGTTTTCCAAGAAATACACCCCTTTCTGGATACGAGCAGGTAGAGGTGGCACTGGAACAGATGTACCTAGCGGTAAAACTCAAAAACACTACATTGATCTGGACACAAACGGGAACTGGTGCACGATAACGGGCCAGGTTGTACTCTTGGTTATGACTATCTCGGGGGATGTTCTTAGGATAATTCTCATTTTTATTACAAACAATTATGAGGGTTTTATGAATATATAAATTCTCAAAGAAAATATTTTTATTATTATGGATTGTATCCATATACTGATCAATTTATATTAACGATTTTACAAGTTTGGAATTATGTATTATGATTCATAAACTAATATAGTGTATGCCATTGTTTATAAATGGCGTGTAACGCACCGACCCCAGTTACCCAGAGTTGGTGAATTATTACACAACATTAGCATGATCACAAAAGATCAAGTCTTGAAAGACCGATTAGTTTAGTATCCTTGGAAACAATAGATACATTCATAAGTCTTACATTACATTATAAAGTGAAAAAAAACTACAACAACATCTTGTCTTCATATGCCATCATACTATCCCTATTGGTCATTCATAAAATACTTCTTCACATCCTGGAAAAAATTAAAACATTTAAAGGGGTGAGATCAGATGCTCAGAAAGGATAACAATATAGTAGAAACATTCATAAATAAACATAAACATTTAAGGAAATGTATAACTAAAAAAAAGCCTTTTAAACTTGAACATCTGCATAATATGGCAATGATAAAATTAAATAATTTCATTTACTTATTAGCATGGATATTCTACTAGTCGAATAATCACATGAATTATCAATAACCACTTTCGTATTGATGGAATGCATAATGTCGTACAATCAGAAACATAATGTCAAGGCCTTGTGCCAAGACTACAAATAAGATTTTTTCAAGGCCTTATGCCAAGACACTAGTTTGTCTCATGAGACCTACCGATGCATCGACGAGCTATAGCGGGCTCCACCCATCAGTTATTAAGTTCAATGCATTCCTCATATTAATAGGTTTAAACATAACATAAACATTCGTATTAAAGCTATCATAAGAAATGTCAATACTTTCTCCATAAACCATGAATGGTATAAAAATAACACATCCACAGTCAAACATATCACAAAACCTTCAATACAATATGGAAGTTTTTTATTCTAATAAATCAACATCAAATAAGCTTAAAATCCATCAAATGATGTTGATATAGATGAAATAAAAACTATTTGAGAGAAATAATTCTTTTTTTGGAAATCATTTAAAATCCACATAATTAAAAAATTTACTTTGAAATTATTTTTATAATCTTTTAAGGAAAGATTCTATGATTTTATAATAACGGAAAATAGTTTCACCCTTCGTATAAGTTAAAAAAGACATTCTTACCTTAATTATGTCCAAAAGGTTAAAAAGGACCTTGTTTTGAAAAAGACGGAAGGATTACTTTATAAACTTATTATAAAAAGTAAAATAATGGTATAAATGACATTAACACATATTCTGCAAAATAGTAAGAATGTTTTTAAATACATTTTTAAGAAACATGGATGTGGTTGATAAAGAGGTCCCAGTAGATAATTATGTATAAACAATCTCGGATAATAAAAGAGATTGTGAAATAAACCCTTACCTTGTACTTTTCCTTGGTTGAGGGTAGTTTAACCTCTTGTATAATGGTGAAATAATTGTTATTAAATTAAAAAATAATCATATACATTAATATGATATCATATATGATCTTTTAACATTGATTTGTTTATAATATCTTAGTATTATCATCGTTTTGGGTGTTAAGGGATTCATTTTTCTATACATTCATTGTTATGGGAGCCTTATTTTTTATGGATTGGATGTATATTATTCATATCCATAATGATATCATTTCTCTAAAAATTATTTTTAATCATCAAATAATATTTAGTCTTGAATGGATATGATGGGGAATGAATCTCATCGCGTTCGTGGAGACTGTAATCCGTACGTATGCACGGGCGAAAATATCATTATTTTGATATTAAAATAATATATAATTGGATGGTATATAATATATACATAATAATTATCATGTAATATTTATTATTTTCATGAATTACACATCATTATTATAACCATCCAAATAATAATGTATTGAATAACAATTACACCACGACGTGGAGATGGTAGGTCGTATGTACGCACATATGGTGACATGTCATTCAAAGGATGGATAGAATACTAAATATGGTTGTTCAATATTTATAATAACATCACAGTATATATAAGATACTAGATTTATTATTTTAGAATGGAAATAACAAAGAAACAAGAAGTTGAAAAAGAAGGGAACTTGAAAGAGGTTGGTGAAAACATTACCTCTTCTTCGGGTTCTTCCTTTTGATTTGAATAAAAGGGCTCCTTAGGTTGGCTTTCTGAATGAAAGAAGCCCTATATGATTAAGTTAGTATAGTTGAGTGGGTATTTGGGTAGATTTTGGGCTATCCAAAAGGGTTTTAAGATATGAATAATTGGATAGAAGTGGTGTCCTTTTATAAAGGGGAGTAGGGGCTCTTTGGAAAAAACATAAAGTATTAATTTATAATAAAATAATATTCAGGTTCTAATGGATCCAAAGTGGATTATTCAAAATATAAGGTGGTTATGGGTCAAAATACTTTCATACAATATATTTTAGACAGGTTTTGGTCACTATATTAACCTTATTGTTTAGTTTTAACTCTTAGTAAATTAGTTTGACATTTACCATGTCACTATGTATTTTTTTAATATATGGTTAATAAACTTACTATATACTTCCAAGATACCCCCAAGTGGTCCATTAATGTTAAACCTATAATTATATAAGTCCTTTGGCCAAACCATAGATTTTATGAAAAGAATATGAATTAATAATATAATATTTGTTTTAAAAACATTTTTATGTCAATTTTGACACTATTTAATAAATGATTTTTTTAAAAGTCATAAAAAATTTATTAATTTGAAAAAAATTAATTTAAGAAATCCTAACATATCATATTAATAAAAACATTCTTGGATGGAATCAAAACTTTCAAATTATATTTATTTTAACATTTATAATACTAATTATTTTATTATTTTATTAATAAGAAAAACACTGCTTCATTATTGTGTCATAAATAAATTTAATTATTCAATGTCTAAAAATTATAAATAAAATACTATTACGTAGGAAATTGTATTATATTTCTAATGAATATTCATAGTTGAAAATATAACATATATATCGCTATGTAAAATTTTTTTTTCTGAAATATATATGCTTCTGTCGTTTTTGTATTTATTTTAACTTAATTAATATAAAGTGTCATGATCACTTACTAGTAGATCCATGGGGTCCCAAAATTGATCCAAAGAAGCCCATGATCGAACATGTATCAACAAATAGGGTTAGGACATGTTTTAGGGTAATTTATTATTATTATAATATTTTCTTTACCCTTATTTTCTGGATTTACCATTTAACCACGGTAAATAAAATATTTACCAAAGTAATTATTCAAAATGTCAAAAAAATAAAATTTACTGATTTACATAATTTGGACCTCCTGATTATAAATATTTAATCCATTATTCTAAATTTAAAACAAAGAAGTGGCAAAAATTAATTTAAAATTAATTCCCACTGTCAAAACAAAAAGCGCGTTTTTTAGAAATAATAACTATTAAATTTTTTACACTTGTTTATGTCCGGTTTAAATGTGAAATTGAATCCAATGACCAAAATTGTTTAGATAGTAAAAATATATTCTATATATACTTTAAAATCACTCAAATTCCTAATTTATCAGTATTAATTATTTCGATTAAAAAAGATGTTTTTAATTAAAATTAATAATTTTCATTATTCATAAAAATATGTCATTTATCCGAAAATTACCAAAAATTCAACCTATGCTAATTTTGATATTCCGAATCCGAAAATGTAGTCCATTTTGAATGATAAAATGTATAAAATTTCAAAAAGTGGGTATTACTATTCATAACAGCTAGTTTGATTGGTTGTGCTGTGTGTTAGAACTCGAAGTTGCGCACAACACACGCTACTGTATTATTTAAAGAGAAGTGTACCATGGAAGCTTGGGGTGTTAAATTCTCTCCTCCTTCATATAATTTCATCCTAAAAATTTATAGAATACTACCGCATGAAAATAATTCGGTGTTTCTTCATCATAAGTTCCTCGGTTTCACACGTTGCATCTTCCATCTTATGGTTTCTCCATAGAACTTTTACCAGACAAGTCATCCGGTTTCTAAGAACTTTTTCTCTTGTATAAAAAATCCTTATGGGATCTTCGCAATAAGATTGATCCGGTTCCAATTCTACTTCCTCATATGTGAGTACATGCGTTGGGTCAGGCATGTATTTTCTCAACAGTGATACATGGAACACATCGTGATCTTTGGAGAGACTTGGCGGCATTTCCAAACGGTAAGCTACAACCCCAATTCGTTCTAGAATTTTGAAAGGTCTGATGTTCCTGGGACTCAATTTTACCTTCTTACCGAAATGTATAACACCCTTCCATGGAGATACCTTCAAGAAAACATGATTTCCTACCTGAAATTGTAAATCCTTCCTTCGGTTGTCAGTGTAGCTCTTCTACCCACTTTGAGCTGCTTTGATGTGGTTTTGGATTACCTTCACCTTTTCCATCGTTTCCTCCACAATTTATGGGCCTATGAGTTTTCTTTCACCAACATCATCTCAATAGTTTTGTGTGCGACATCTCTTTCTGTATGACGCTTCATATGGTGCCATCCAAATTCTTGAATGGAAGCTATTGTTATACGAAAATTCTACTAGAGGTAAATATTTATACCACATAACTTGAAAGTATAGTGATCATGATCTCAACATGTCCTCTAAGTTTTGACTATTCCATTCTGATTTACCATCAGTTTGGGGGTGGTAAGTAGTTCTCAAACGAAGATCAGTATCCAGGGCTTTCTGAAGACTTTTCCAGAATCATGAAGTAAAACGGGGATCACGATCAGAATCAATCGATAGGGGTACTCCCTGAAGTCTCACAACTTCATTAATATATAGTCTTTCTAGGCGTTCAAGTGGTAGCTCCTCTCTTATAGAAAGAAAATGTGCTGACTTGGTAAGACGATCAATAATAATCCATATTGGATCGTTCCTAATAATAGTCTTTGGTAGCCCCATGACAAAGTCCATCATAATATTATCCCATTTCCACTCCAGTATGGGAAGAGGTTGCATGACTCCTCCAGGATGTTGTCTTCCATCTTTCACTTGTTGACAAACCTTACATCTTGACACAAAATCAGCAATCTCCCTCTTCATGTGGTACCACCAAAAATGTTCCTACAAATCTCTATAGATTTTGGTTCCCCTAGGGTGTATAGAGAAATTAGAGCTCTGAGCATCATCTAAAAATTCTCTTTTCAGATCAGGTATATCAGGAACACAAAGTATCTTCCCAAAATTCAAAATTCCTTCTTCATACATAAAGTCTCTCAATATCCCATCATTCACAGCTTTAATCTTCTTTTGAAACTCTTCATCACCAGTCTGAGAACTCATTATCCTTTCTAGTAAATAAGGTTTGGTAACCATTTGAAAAAGTATAGATGTTTCACCTTCCATGTTAATTCCCATATCCATCTTCACTAGATCCATGAAATTAGTATCCCATTCAATTATCATCATGTTCAAAACCCCATGATCTTTTCTACTCAAATCATCCGCCACCATATTTTCCTTCCCCAAGTGGTAGTGTATCGTGCAATCATAATCCATGAGTAGTTCAAGTCATCTCCTTTGCTTCATGTTGAGTTCTTTCTGTGAGAAAATGTACTTCAAACTATTGTGATCAATATAAATTTCACATTTTTCACCATAGATATAATGTCTCTATATCTTTAAAGAAAAAATTACAGCAGATAACTCAAGATAATGAATAAGATTGTTTTTCTCATGAATTTTCAGTTGTCGTGATGAATAGTCAATAACCCTATCATTCTTCTTAAGGACACAACCATGTCCTTTCATTGAAGAATCATTATATGTAAAAAACCCATCATTCCCCGATGGTACAGTCAATATAGTAGAATTGACTAATCATATCTTATGTTCTTCAAAACATTCTTCAAAATCTTTTTTCCAAACAAATTTATCCCCTTTACGTGTGGGATTTGATAATGGGTTAGTCAATTGGGCAATTTTCTGGACGAAACGCCAATAATAACCTACTATGCCAATAAAACTACTTACCTCAGTTATACTCGTTGGTGCTGGCCATTCTCGGATTGAACTTGTCTTAGAAGGATCAAGAGAGATTCCATCCTTAGTGACAATATGGCCAAGAAAATAGATCTCCAAAAGACATAATTCACACTTGATAAACTTCCTATATAATTCAAGTCTTCTAAGAGTCTTCAGGATAACACGCAGGTGATTTTCATGATCTTCGTAGCTTTTGGAGTATACCAAGATATCATCAATAAATACCACCACAAAATCATCGAGATATTCCTTGAAAACTCTATTCCTTATATCCATGAATATAGAGGGTGAATTAGTCAATCCAAAATGAAGTACTTTAAACTCGTAATGCCTAGACCTGGTTCAAAATACTGTCTTTGGAAAGTCTTCCTTCTTCACACACAACTAATGGTATCCAGATCGAAGGTCAATATTTGAAAAGTATTGAGCTCCATGTAGTTGGTTGAATAAATCATCAATGCGAGGTAGGGGATATTTGTTCTTTATTATTATATCATTGATATCCCTATAGTCGATACATAACCTCATATATCTATCTTTCTTCTTAAAAAAAACAAGGGCTCCCCAGGGAGAAAAACTAGGGAAAATAAATCCCTTATTACTCAATTAATACAGTTGTTTCTTTAGTTAAAATAATTCCACAGTGGACATTCTATAAGGGGTCTTCGATATGGGCCTTGATCCAGTAATTAAATCAATGGAAAACTCCATTTATCATTCTAGAGGATTTCCAAGTAAATATTCTAAAACACATCAACATATTCTCTCACAATAGGTACATCCTCTATTTGAACCTTTCATTTCGTTATTTTCCTCCCTAATAATTGTATATAGTTGAGCTACTGGATGTAGATCTAGGTAATAATTAGGTGGTGATGATTCTTCTCTAAAGATAATGTGTTCTTTATCATCATCATAAAAAATCGTAATCTCTTTCATATTACAATAAATCTTCGCATCATGGTCCAAATGCCAATACATATCGAGGATTATATCAAACTCAATCATGGGTATGATGATGATATCTGAAGATATAGAACATTTATATGCTCTAATGGGAACAGATTCTCATAACTTTGTTGCGATGATACTTCCCTTACGAGTTTTGATTGAAAACACCCTTGTTAAATAAAATTGGAAATATCGAATTTTCTTAGAAAACAGGGAAGATATGAAACAATGCAATGATCCAGAATCAAATAATGCATTTTCTAAACTTGAGGAAACCATTAAATTACTTGCCACTATGTCTTTCAGAGCTTCTACCTCAGTATTAGTGATAATATAAGCTTGGCCTTCATCCAGTGGCCTCTTCTAAGGTAAGATCCCCTGATGCTTAGGACATTCATTTGCATAATTTCCCATCTCCCTGCAGTTGTATAATTGATCATTGATAGCTTCTTTCTTCCCATTACAATCACAAGCTTGGTGGCCTTTTTCACCATACTTGTAACAGACTCCCATTCTTTTCATGCAAGTACCGGGGTGTTTCTTCCCACATTTACCGCAGGATGGATATTCAAATTTTCCCTTATTCCACTTATTTCTATTTCCATAGTGATCAGAAGATCTATTCTTCTCTTTCTTTGCTTTAAAGTCGTAAGACATAAAGAATTATTTTTCTGTCTTTATAGCGCATGAGACAATATCTTCGTTCAACGAGAAGGTATGTGAGACTAATTCTCGATGGAGAAATGGTTTTAACCCATCAAAGAAACGATCAATATTACTTCATGGGTTACATATATAATCTGCAGCATACATTTCTAACCTTGTAAAGTTAGCCTCATACTTTGCGACATTCTCATCCTCTTTTTTCCTCAAACTCAGAAATTGCCTTTCCATATATGCTCGATGGTCACGAGGAATGTATTTTTCTAAGAACAACTCTTTGAAATCCCACCATTCCATATTTGATATTTCATCATCTTTCTTCGTGTTTTGAATCAATGACCACCCTTGATCAACATCTCCAGTGAGGCGGTAAACTGACATGGTAACTTTTTCCTTTTCACTACTCCCCCCGACATGAAATATTTTTTCTAAGAAATTTATTCATTGCTCAGCTACTAAGGGATTTTTACTCCCATTGAATGTTGGGGGTTGTTTCATCATGAAGTGATCTATAATTGATCCTCCATGCTGCAGATCAGGGTGCTCCATAGGAGTAAGGTTTTTATTCATAACTTGAGTGAGTTGTCCTTGTATGGTGATTCATTGATCATCACCAGTTGCATCACCAGCTCCACTATAATTATTTTGAGCAGGATGGAAATCCCTACATGGAGTGCGTGCATTGATAAAATTTCCATTTCTTACACTAGGCACCATTTCTAAACAATGGCATAAACTAGATTAGTTTATGAATCGCAATACATAAATCCAAGCATGTAAAACACTTAACAAAAATTGAGAAGTCTATGGACATAATCCATAATCATAAAATTGTTTTATTTGAGGAATCATATACTCATAAACCATTCATAATTGTTTTTAATGAAAATGAAAATTATCCTAAGCATATCCACCGGGAGTGTCGTAACCAAGAGTATAGCAAGGCCCATTGTCATGCACCAGTTCTCATTCGAGTCTAGCTCAATGCGGTGTTTTCGGGTTTTACCCCTAGGTACATCTGTGCCAGATCCGACTCTACCTTCTCGTATCCTGATATGGATGTATTTCTCGGAAAACTCACAAAATCCCGACAATACCAAAATTCTAGGAAGTTATTCTATAATAATCCTCAAAATCTATCTTAGGTCTATTTGCTCTAATCAGAGTTTATCTAAATCTAAATCCCAAGGTTTGTACTAAACATCCTCTAATACCAATTGTAACACCCCAACCCCAGTTACCCAGAGTCGGTGCATTATTACATAACATTGGCATGATCACAAAAGATCGTGTCTCGAAAGACCGATTAGTTTAGTAGCCTTGGAAACACTAGATACATTCATAAGTCATACATTACATTATAAAGTGAAAAAAAACATCTTGTCTTTATATCCCATCATACTATCCCTACAGTTCATTCAAAAAATACTTCTTTACATCCTGGGAAAAATTTAAACATTGAAAGGGGTGAGATCAGATGCTCAGTAAGGATAATAATATAGCAGAAACTTCCATAAATAAACATAAACATTTAAGGCAATGTATAAATAAAACAAAAGCCTTTGAAACTTGAACTGCAAAATAATATGGAAAAGATAAAATTAAATAATTCCATTTACTTATTCACATGGATATTCTACTAGTCGAATAATCACATTCAATATCAATAACATATTTCATAATTATGGAATGCATAATGGCAAACTATCATAAGCACGTAGTCAAGGCCTTGCGTGAAGAATAAAAATAAGATTTTGTCATGGCCCTGTTCCAAGACACTAGTTTGTCTTATGAGACCTGTTGATGCATCGAGGAGCTAGAGCGAGCTCCACCTATCACTTGTTAAGTCCAATGCATTCCCCATATGAACAAGTTTAAACATAACATAAACATTCGTATTAAAACTAGCATACGAAATGTAAATACATTCTCCATAATCCATGAATGGTATAAAAATAACACATCCACAGTCAAACATATCACAAAACCTTCAAATCAATATGGAAGTTTTATATTATAATAAATCAATTTCAAATAAGCTTAAAATCTATCCAAAGATATTGACATAGATGAAATCAAAAATATTTGAGAGAAATATCTCTTTTTTTAAAATAATTTAAAAGGAAAATAATTAAACACTTTACTTTTATAATATTATTATAATCTTGTAAGGGAAGCTTTGATAATTTACTTTTATAATATTATTATAAGCTTATCAATTAGTTTTAACTCTTAGTTAATTAGTTTGACATTTACCATGTCACTTTGTATGTTTATATTATATGGTTAGTAAACTTAATATATACTTCCATGATACCCCAAGTGGTACATTAATGATACACATATCACTATATAATTACTTTTTCCGAACCTTAGATTTTTAGGAAAAGAATATGAATTAATAATATAATATTTGTTTTAAAAACTCTTTTATGTCAAATTTGATACTATTTAATAATTGATTTTTGTTAATGTATTAAAAAATTTATTAATTAAAAAATCATTTAAGAAATCCTAACATGTCATATTAATCAATAAAGTTCTTGGGTGGAATCAAAACTTTCAAATATTATTTATTGTAACATTTATAACACTAATTATTTGATTCTTTTATTAATAAGGAAAATAATGCATATTTATTGTGTCATAAATAAATTTAATTATTCATGGTCTAAAAATTATAAATGAAATATCATTATGTAGGAAATATTTTTAGATTTATAATTAATATTTATAGTCCAAAATATAACATATATATATCTATGTAAAAAAAATTCTAAAAGATATATGCTTGTGTCATTTTTGTATTTATTTTAACTTAATTAATATAAAGTGTCATTATCACTTAAAAGTGGATCCATGTGGTCCCAAAATCGACTCAAAGACGCCCATGGTCAGACATGTATCAACCAATAGGGTTAGGATACGTTTTAGGGTAATTTATTATTATTATAATATTAATTATTTACACTTATTTACTGAATTTTCCTTTTAACCACGGTAAATAAAATATTTTATCAAATTAATTGTTCAAAATGTCTAAAAATAAAAGTTACCTATTTAAAAAATTTGGAACTCCTGATTCTAAATATGGAATCCATTTTTATAAATTCAATACATAGAAGTGGCATAAATTAATTTAAAATTAATTCCCGCTGTCAAAACAAAGAGCGTGTTTTTAAGAAATAATAACTATCAAAAGGTTGAAAAGTGTTTATATCCAGTTTAAATGTGAAATTATGTCCAATGAAAAACATCTTATTAAATGGTAAAAATATATTCTAAATATACTTTAAAATCACTCAAATTAATAATTTATCACTATTAATTATTTGGATTAAAAAAGTTCTTTTTAACTAAAATTAAGTAATTTTCAATATTCTAAAAAATATGAAAGTTATCATAAAAGTACCAAATATTCACCCAAAGTTAATTTCAATATTCCAATTCCAAAATTGATTTCCATTTTCAATGATAAAATGTATAAAATTTCAAAAAGTGGGTATTAATATTCATAATGGCTAGTTTGATTGGTCGTGGTGTGTGTTAGAACTCGAATTTGCGTACGACACATGCAATTATATTATTCAAATAGAAGCGTACTGTGGAAGATTGGGGAGTTATATGGCACCTAATGGAAGGAATAAAAACTGTATCTTCCCACATAATACATATAGGTATTTCTCTCCTACTCAAGACAATTATAGTGTTGCTAGTGATGCAACTGGTTTTGATCATCTTATGTCCATACTAGGACAACTCACTTAGGTTATGAATAATAACATTACCCATATGGAGCAACCTGATCCAAAACATAGAGGATCAATATTAGACCGTTTAATTATTCAAAAACCACAAATATTCAATGGGAGTACAAATCCATTAGTAGCTAAGAAATGGATATGTTATTTAGAGAAAATATTTCATGCATTGGGGAGTTGCAAAGGGGAAAACGTTTTCATGGTAGTTTATCGCCACATGGGAGATGCAGATCAATTGTGGTAATTAATCCAAAACAAAATAGAAGATAAAGAAGTATCAAACATTGAATGGAGGGAGTTTAAAGTGATTTTCATAAAAAGTTACATTCGTTGTGACCATCGAGCAGATATGGAAAGACAATTTTTGAGTCTGAGGAAAAAGGAGGATGAGAATGTCACAAAGCATGAGGGTAACTTTATAAGGATAACAAGGAATCCATAAGATTATATATGTAACCCAAGGAGTTAGATTGATCGATTCATTAATGGGTTAAAACCATTTCTCCATCAAGCATTAGAATCACAATCCTTCTCATCATATGAATATATTGTCTCATGTGCTATCAAGACGTAACATGAATTCTCTAAGTCTTACTACATCAATGTAAATAAAGAAAAGAAGAGATTTTCTTAACACTCTATAAATGGAAATTAGGGAAATAAGGGAAATGTTTAATATCCAACCTGCAGTAAATGTAGGAAGAAACACCCCAGTACTTTCCTAAAGGAAATGGGATTCTGTAACAAGAGTGGTGAAAAAGGCAACCAAGCTCATGATTGAGAGGGGAAGAAAGAGGTAATCAATGTTTAATTCTAAAAATGTGGTGAAAAGGGGCATTATGAAAATGAATTTCCTATACCCCAAGGAAACATACCCCAAAAAATGCAAAGGGAACAAGGCCAAGCTTATGTGATCACTACTGCTGTGGTTGAAGCTCTGAAATATATGGTGGAAGGTAATTTGATGGTCTCATCATGTTTATCCAATGTTTTATTTGATTCTGGATCATCACATTGTTTCATATCGTCCAAGTTTTCTATGAAAATTAGATATTTTCCATTTAACTTTACAAGGATGTTGTTAGTAAAAACTCTTAAGGGAAGTATAATCGCAACAGTGTATTGTGAGTCAGTTCCCATTAGGGAATATAAATGTTATTTATCTACTGATCTCATCATCTTGACCATAATTATATTTTATATAATCCTCGATATGGATTGGTTTCCAAACCATGATGTGAAAATTTATTATAAGAAGAATGAGGTTTTAATTTTCGATGATGATAATTAATACCTTATCATTAAAGCATAAATGTCAACATTGGATTATGATCTAGATCCACCCCCATTAGCTTAACTAAATTCAATTATTTGATAGGAAGGGAATGAAATAACTATGGTTGTGTAAAAGAATGTTCTGATAGAGGATGTACCTATTATGCAAGAATATGTTGATGTGTTTCCCAGGAATTTTCCATGGCATCCTCTTGAATGAGAAATTGAGTTTTCCATTGTTTTAATTCATGGTTCAGGGCCCATATCGATGACCCCTTATAGAATGGCCACTATGGAATTAGTGGATCTAAAGAAAAAACTAGAGTAATTGTGTAATAATGGATTTATTCTCCCTAGTGTTTCTCTATGGGGAGACCATGTCCTTTTTGTTAAGAATAAGGACAGATCTTTGAGGTTGTGCATTGACTACAGGGAGATCAATGCTATAATAATAAATAAAAATTATCCACTACCTCACATTGATGATTTATTCCACCATCTTCAGGGAAGGAAAATAATTTTAAAAGATTGACCTTTTATCTGGTTATCTTCATTTGTGTGTGATGAAGGAAGACATTCAGAAAACATCATTCCGAACTAGGTACATGCATTATGTGTGTACAGTAATGCCTTTTGAATTAACTAATGAACAATCTATGTTCATGGATCTAATGAATATAGTTTTCAAGGAATATCTTGATGACTTTGTAGTGGTATTTATTGATGATATCTTGGTATACAAAAAAATATATGAAGATCCTGAAAATCATTCGCACACTATTCTGAAAACCCATAGATGAAATGAATAATTTGGGAAGTTTAACAAGGGTGAATTCTAGCTTCAATAGATATTTTTACATGACCATATTGTCTCTAAGGATATAATCTTTGTTTATCCATCAAATACCATTTCAATATTGGAATGGCCAGCACCAACGAGTATAACTGAGGTACATAGTTTTATTGGCATATCAGGTTATTATCGATATTTTGTCCAAAATTTTGCATATTTGGCTATCCCATTAACCAAGATAACAAGTAAAGGTGTTAAATTTTTGGGGATAAAAGAGTGTGAAGAATTTTTTTACGAACTGAAGATAATATTATCCAATGATCCTATCATGACTCTACCATCGGGGAAGGATGGGTTTGTTATTTATAGTGATGCTTCATAGAAAAGACGTGGTTGTGTCCTTGTGAAAAATGATAGAGTTATTACCTATACATCTCATCAGCTAAAATTTTTTGAACAAAACTATCCCACTCATGATATTGAGTTAGCAGCTGTAATCTTTTCTATGAAGATTTAGAGACTATATATCTATGGAGAAAAATGTGACATATATACCAATCAAAAGAGTTTGACGTATATTTTCTCACAGAAATAACTTAACATGAGGAAAAGATGATGGCTTCAACTACTAAAGGATTATGATTTCACTATACACTACCACCTAGGGAAGATAAATAAGGTGGCAGATGCTTTGGGAAGAAAGGATCGTGGAGTTTTGAACAAGATGAGAGTTGAATGGGATCCTATTTTCATAGATCTAGTAAAGATAGAAATGTGAATAACCATGGAAGGTGAAACATCAATACTTATTCAAATGGTTCACAAACCATCATTACTAGAAATGATAAATAGTTCTCAGAAGGATGATGTGGAGTTTCAAAAGAGTATTAATGCTGTGAATGATGGGAGATTGAGTGACTTCGTATATGAAGAAGGAATTTTGGAATTTGGGAAGAGAAATTGTGTTCCTAACAGGCCTGATCTAAAAAGGGAATTGTTGGATGATGATCATAGGTCCAATTTCTCTATACACCCTGGTAGCACTAATATGTATAGAGATTTAAAGGAACATTTTTGGTGGGAGAACATAAATTTAGAGATTGATGATTATGTTTCAAGATGTATGGTTTGTCAACTAGTGAATGGTAGAAGACAATGTCCTATAGAATTCATGCAACCTCTTCCAATACCTGAGTGGAAATGGGATGATATTATGATGGACTTTGTCATGGGGGTACCAAATACCCCTAGAAGGAATGATGCAATATGGTTCATTGTTGATCATCTTACCAAGTCAGCCTATTTTCTTATTATAAGAGAAGATTTACCACATGAACGTCTGGAAAGACTATATATTAAATATTATTTAAGACTTCATGGTGTACCCCTATCAATTATTTTTTATCACGGTCCCCATTTTACATCATGATTCTAGAAAATTCATTAGAAGGACCTAGATACTGAACTCTGTTTGAGCACTGCCACCACCCACAAACCGTTGGACAATCAGAACATACTATTAAATCCTCAGAAGACATGTTGATATGTTTCTCACATGACTTTCATGGTATGTAAGATCAATATTTACCTCTAGTTGAATTTTCATATAACAATAGCTTCCATTCAAGTATTCAGATGGAACCATATGAAGCGTTATATAGAAAGAGATGTCGCACTCTAACTTGTTGAGATGATGTTGGTGAATGAAAAATTGTAGGCCCAGAACATGTTGAGAAATAAATGGAAAAGTGGAAAATTATCCATACCCAAATCAAAGCATCCCAATGTACACAAAAGATCTATGCCGAAAACTCAAGGAAGGATTTTGAATTTCATGTAGGATACAATATTTTCATGAATGTATCTCCATGAATGGGTGTTATTCATTTCTATAAGAAGGTAAAATTTAGTCCCAGGTACTTCGAACATTTCGAAATTCTAGAATGAATTAGAGTTGTATCTTATCATTTCAAAAGGCATCCAAGTCTCTCCAATGTTCATGATGTGTTCCACGTATCACTGTTTAGAAAATACATGCATGACCCAATGCAGTTACTCACCTATGATGAAATAGAACTAGAACCCAATCTGTCTTATTGTGAAGAGCCTATCAGAATTCCTAATACAAGAGAACAAGTGTTGAGAAACCGGAAGAATCGTCTAGGGAATGTTCTATGGAGAAATCATAATATGGAAGAGGCAACGTGGGAACCCGAGGAACATATGATGAAGAACCACCCAAATTTCTTATGTAGTAATATTCTAGAAATTTTGAGGATGAAATTATTTTAAGGAGGGGAGAATGAAATACCCCAATCTTCCATGGTACGTTTCCCTTTTAATAATTCAATAGCTTGCATTTATGAAATTTGGAGATTTTACACAGCACGACCAATCAAACTAGCAGTTATGAATTGTAATACCCACTTTTTGAAATATTATAAATTTTATTCTTCAAAATGGACTTCATTTTTTGGATTAAAAATATCAAAAGTGGATTAGGGTGATTTTTTGGTACTTTTCTGAGAACATTCAATTTTTGATGAATAGTGAAAATATTAAATTTTAATTAGAAACAATTTTTTTGATAAAAATAATTTATACTAATAAATTATACATTTGAATGGGTTTTAATGTCATTAGATTATATTTTTATCCATTAATATAAATTATTTCATTGGATGTAATTTTACGTTTAAACTGGACATAAACTAGTGTCAATCTTTTGTTAGTTATTATTTCTTAAAAACACGCATTTTGTTTTGACAACGAGAATTAATTTTAAGTTAATTTCTTCCACATATATGATTTGATTTATGAAAAATGGATTATATATATAGAATAAGGAGATCCAAATTGTGTAAATAGGTAAATATTATTTTTAGAAATTATGAATATTTACATCAGTAAATATTTTATTTGCAGTGCTTAAAATGGTAAATCTGGTAAATAAGGGTAAAAAATTAATATTATAATAATATTAAATTACCCTAACATTTGTTCTATTTCTATTGGTTGATACATTTCCGACCATGGAAATCCATGGGTCTCTTTTGGGGCCCCATGGAGCCACTTGAGAGTAATAATGACACTTTCAATTAATTAATTTATAGTAAAGAAAAAATGGAACAAAAAATATATATTTTAGTAAAAAAAATTACAAGGGGTTATATATGTTAGCTCTTTGACTAAAAAGATTAATTAGAAAGTTAAAAAGATTTACTATATAAGTTTATTTTACTTTTAAAATTTATTCATTAAATAATTCAATTTATTTATTACCAAATGATGATGTAGTAGTTACCTTATCACTAAAAGATTAAAATAATTTATTTTATAAATATCCCAATAAATTTAATTTGAGACTTTTGGTGAATTACACTAATTTTATAGGTTAATATGACAAGTTAGGGTTTATTAAATTATTTTTTTGAAGTTATCATGCTGTTATGATTTTCAAAAAAAATACTAAATAATGCCAACTATTAAATAAATGAGTTTTTAAAACAAATACTATATTACTAATAAATATAATATTCCTAAAAATATATTATTCTTCCAAAGGACTTAGATAAGGTTATATATATTAATAATTAACCACATTTTGTTCTCTTGGCTTGTTATAGTATGTTTATTAACCATATAATATAAAAATACAAAGAGACATGGTAAATGTCAATCTAATTAACTAAGAGTTAAATCTAAAAGATAAGGTTAATATGGTGACATAAACCTATCTAAAACCTATTGGTTGAGATGTTTTAGAGCCATCCCCACAATATCTTACAAATAAATCATTTTTTATCCATTATAAACCGAAAATTATTTTTTAAATGATTTTTTCAAGCTTTTTCTAAAGTGACCATCACCTCTCTTTTAAAAAGGTACTTCTCCTTCTCTCAAAATAACTCCTCCAAATCCATTTGGCTCAAAAAATCCCTTCAAAAATATACTTAAAACATCCCTGAATTCATCTTAGAGTCATTAATTCATTTAGAAAGCCAACCTATAGATCCCTTTTGATAAACACAAAAGGAAACACCTGAAGAAGAGGTAATAATTTCACCACCCTCAATCATGTTCTTTTCTTCTTCCAATTCCTCTTTCTTTATTTATTCCATAAAAAATAACTCCATTACCTTATAAATAATTTTATGTTATTATAAATATGGTACAACTATTTTAGTTATTCTATCCATCCTATAAATGAAAAATTCAACATATGTGCCTACGTATGGCTTACCGTCTCCACGTCGTGGTGCAGTTTGTTATTAAAACACATAATTATTTGGATGGGTATAATATTGACTATAAATGATGTAAATAAATAATATAACTTGTTAATGATTCTATATATATTATATACCATCCAATAAAATTTTATTTCATCATTAGTATTATGATATTATCCCTCGTGCGTACGTACGGATTACCGTCTCCACTAACACGATGAAATTCATTCCCCATCATAATCTTTCAAGGATAATATTTATTTTATGATTAAAATAATGTTTATGAACTTAATATCATTCTGTATATGAATAAAATACATCCTATACATAAAAAACATGGCTTACGTAACCAAGCATATAAAGGAAAATGAATCAGTTAACACTTGAAATGATGATACTAATAAAATATTATTAACAAAGCATTATTAGAGGATCATATATAATATATTATTTTGATATATAGTTTTTTTATAAGTTAATAACAATTATTTAACCATTATACAAGAGTTTAACGTACCCTCTACTATGGAAAAGTATATGGTAATGGTAAAATTTCACAATCTCTTTATTATCCAAGGTTGTTTTTACATAAGTATCTACTGGGACATATTTATTATCCAGGACCCTATTTCATAAAATAGTATTCAAAGGGATTATTTTAAAGGTAATAATAACTAAAACATCATTTTAAATGTTTTAAATATTTTTTCTTATAATCCTTTTTCATTAATGTCCTTGTTTTCAATATACTTTTAAGGATTTATTTATATAGACATGAATGTTTCAAAATGTTAATTCCATTCAAAAGTTTCAAAGTGGTATGAGACACTTTCATTAAGATCTATCTTTTAAATAAATTTTTGTATAAATTATGTGAATTTTAAATGATTTCATGAAAAGGGATACTTCTTTCAAATATTTTTACTGGTCATTTTCAACAATTTCAATATCCTTTATGGGATATTATTCTTGATCGAGTTTGATTTATTAAGATATCAATCCTCCATGTTGTATTGAAGGTTTGGTGATATGTCTGAATGTGGATGTTTTATTTTTATACCATTCATGGTTTATGGATAACGTATTCACATTTTGTATGTTAGTTTTAATATAAATGTTTATTTTAGGTTTAATCCTTTTCATATGGGGAATACATTGGACTTAGTAAGTGATGGGTGGAGCCCGTAATAGCTCCTCGATGCATCGGTAGGTGTCATGAGATAAACTACTGTCTCAGCACAAGGCCTTGAAAAATTATTATTTGTAGTCTTGGCACAAGGCCTTGACTATGTGGTTATGATTTCTGACATTAATCATTCCATCATTATGAATATGTCCATTGATATTTCATGTGATTATTTGAATAGTAGAATATCAATGTGTATAAGTAATTGGAATTATTTTATTTTATCTTTTCTATATTATGTTGAAGTTTAATCTTAAAAGGCTTTTGATTTAGTCTTATACATTGCAATAAATGTTTATGCCTATTTATGAAAGTTTCCGCAATATTGTTATCCTTACTGAGAATCTGAGCTCACCCCTTTCTATGTTTTATTTTTCCTAGCATGTGAAGAAGTGTTTTATGGTTGACCTAGAGGGATAGGCTAAGGATATAAGAGTGTTCAAAGGGGATAAATTCTTGTTGATGTTTTTATTTCAAGATGTAATGTAAAACTTATGGATGTATCTAGTACTTCCAAGGATAGTAAACTCTTTGGTCTTTCGGGAAATGATTACTTTTATCATGCCAATGTTATGTAATAATTCACTGGCTCCGGGTAACAGGGATCAGGGAGTTAAAATATTCTTATACTAGAATAATATTTTAGTTAATTTAGATTTTTTAAAATAATGATGGTGTTTTTTCAAAATGACATTAAAGGAGAAAATTTATTTTTTTTGTGTATATATATATATATATTAATATACATGTATAAGTAATATATAAATTTTCATAAAATAGTAATTTTTACATTTATTAATATCAAATTATAATTTTATTTATTTTACTTAAAAAATGATGTATTCTTTTTTATATATTTTATTAAGTTCTTTATTTCATGATTTTCATTTTTTAAGTATTTAAGAACTTTTATATATTTCTTATAATTTTATGTTTTCAAACACACACACACACACAACTATATATATTATTCATCTATGATTTTCAATTTCATCTGGTTAATGAACTAAAATTTATATCTATGATTTATATATTTATATATGCCTGAAGCTCATTGCATTTTTTTCAACCAAATATATGTAATTACTTATGATAATATACATCATATGATATAATTATTTTTCATAATATGTTTATGAAACTTTTGTACGTATGTGATAAGTTATTCTCAAAAAATATTCAATGTTTATATTCATTATGTATGTGTGTGTGTGTGTGTGTATATATGAATGATTTCTAATTCTATAGTTCAAATTTTTCTAAGTATTAATTCTTCTTCAATTATTCATATTATGAATGAATGTTATTTAAAATTATATAAAGGGTTTCTTTCATTATAAATATATATGTGTGTATATATATTCCATTCCATCATTTTATGTTTTTAAATTAATCTATAATCAATTTCTATGCATGAAATCATCCAACTTAATAATTTTAAATTAAGCAATAGATAATTTTTTATTTTGAAAATATTTTCTTTATTTTTCTTATATTAGTTATATAGTTTTTCTTTTAATGTTATAATTTAAGAATATATTTACTTTTACTTATAATTGTTCATGAATGTAAAATTATATATATTCATATACTGTTAATGCAATAATTTTTTAAATAGTAATTTTTCAATTACTATTTTCATCACCCCCTACCCACAAAGTGTACCCCTCCTAGGCCGGAAATGTGAGAACGGAGATAATGACCCCCGATTCCGGCCTCCAGTAGGCCCTAGGTTGGAGACTAGCACCGAGGGTATAGTAACACACCAAAATAGGAGGAATTACTTCTAAGAGAACACATGCAGAAGGGAGAGATAAGATAGACACCAATAAACTACAACTCATACTGAAATATAAACGAAAACCCATGTATACATATGAGATGTGAGGAATAAGTGATACAACTGAATGGGGAAAGACTTCAAGTACCCAAAAGTAATTAAAAACATCAGCAACCACAAGCCCGAACAGCTCCTGCAACCCCAAGCTAGTAGAAACCAGCTTGATCTCCAGCCTGCTCCAATTGAACTGAAAAACATTTTATATATAAATAGGTTGAGTATAACAATATACAAAGTAGGATACTTCCCTAAGCCTATCGTGCAAAAGTAAAGAAAGAATTCTAAATCACAGTGAACAACAAGTGAAACTAACTCGTCACCTAAACAGGTATACTATGTTCCCAACCACACCATGGATACTATCACTAAGTAACGCATACAAGAATATATCATATATTAAAGAATATCAAGGGCACCTCGCTACTACATCCCCACTGGTTTTCCACTTTGCCCCAACGTCGCACGTCCTAAGAATCTCTCTCCAAAAAGGCTTTCCTACAGACACCGGGGCGAATCACCACAATATGCACCTCATGCAACAAAACTAACACATCCACACACCAATGTAACCAAGTAGTTATTGGGATCCACCACAGCTCGCATAACGTGTATCCTATGCCAGGTATTATACCTCCATCCATTACAGCTCATTCACTGTGTAAGGATCCTCAAGCCATCACGGCCTATACACGTTACACCTATAGTAGTACATAGAAAACTATATCCATAATATATGTGTGTGAATAACAACAAGACATTACAGTACTCTACACACATATATGGGGAAAACTAAGAAATGTGTCTGCCATCACCAGTAACTACCAAGATAAGAGAGCGGGGACAATGTGGGTAGTCATCCATCCATCCTCCCACCAGAATATTGGAGAAAACACCCCCCAGGGCTTAGAATCCCCGGGGTGTCAGTTTCCCTTACTGAAAGGGTGGAGTGTCATATAGAAACACAAAAAGGATGTGATATATTATATATCACAACCACACTATAGTCATTACCTAGTCTTAGACACAATTGCAGCTACTGTCTCTTAGACTCTAGGATGTTACTTCTAAGACTAGGTATCCTATTAGCAAAAATCCATTTAATGATTTTTATTAGATTACTTCATTCAATTTTTATCAGTTCAACTGTATGTTAATTAATTATATAATCATTAATTAACCATGAACAATCCCACGTTAAATTTCATTAGCATCACACCCAAAGTCAACTGTTCCTTCAAAAATTACAACCTCATCATTATGATCCAGTATATCCATCCCCATTGGTTAAAACTATTTATTCAATTATTCATTATGGAAATACTTTCCCACATTCCCAGGAATTGTAGAAAAACATTATTTGCTACTAAACACAAGGGGGATCAACACGGTGAGCAGATGTACTACCCGTCGAGTCTTTGCTTCATATATTAAGAGCATATACCCATCCTTCCTTGAGAAACTAAACACGGAAATCACGTGGCATACCCTGCGTGTCTTTTCCTCTTTCAGAAGAAGGGTAAGTAATACAATATACCTTGAGCAGTGGGGAAAAGTAAAGCAGATAAATAACAAAAAAAATTACCAAGAATCCAACAATCACATCCATCCCATTCCACCATCCATGATCTCCTCCCCGACACCCACATACATAAACCGATGTATCTCACCACTCTAGGCGTCCTCTGTTGCCACAACCAAAAGGGAATCCATTTCTCAACATATTACCACAACCATCCAGGCTCACATTAAAACACAACAAGGTGTAAAAAACATCTTCACAATTGGGATCTTGGCCCTTAAACAAATAAAAGGGTAACTCACAACCCTACAAGAAATTATCTTTTAACAAGCACAAGTTTTTTAATCCATCTTGGTTTAACTGATTTATTATTCGTTGGTTCCAAATTCGGCATAGCTCACCAGTATGTTATCAAAAATAAATAGATATGCTTACTACACTAATTTGTTTAACATCAAATTATAACATGAACCAGATTTGTTTTTATGCCTCTTTATCTTTAGAAAACAATTATCAATTAATCCCAGTTTATGTTCTTTACCAATTTCCATCAAGAACAAACATCTAAGAAAAGCAAGAATAGATATCACACTATCTATAAAAACAAGACGCAATAACATAAAATCAATATCAATTTATTTATCCAGTTAAAATATTTATTTTTTCAATTCCATTGTCATCCAGTGGGATAAAACATGCTAAAAATACAGTTGCATGTAAAATAAAGAGAAGAAACGAATCCCCTACCTCAAATAGTTCCTCATGTTCTTTATCCACACAATGGGTCACAATCCTCCTCTCGCAACAACTGCATCCACCCGAGGATTCCACGGTACGACAACACCTACCAAACCCCAAGAAAAAACTCATTAGAAGCATGGAGATTACATGATATAATTTGGAAAGTAGAGACAAGAGAAGATGATCCCCAAAGGAACGACGATAAACCATACCTTATATGGAATATTGACCGATAAATCTCGGTTGCATCAAAATAGAGCGGAACCAATATGATGAGTAAATTTTGATTGTGTAACTCCTACGGCAAGGAATGAAACGTTCTAGCATCTCATAGTTGAGAACAAAAAGGAAGAACAAGGGAGGATGATATCTTGTCCCTTTTGAAGATCTAATGGGGCGGCGGTTTATGATACACCTAATTCCCCATTAAAATCAGATCGCATTAACCCATGCGGTTTGACCATGTAAAAACATTATGGGCCTTAGGAATAATTAATATAGGATTTATGGTCTTTGAATCGGCCTTAAGAGTCCATAAAATAAGGCTTTAAATATATTTTACATCAAAGGAAATGTTAAAGAGGTGAACTGTAGGAAGCTGGAAACACTGTAAACCTACTGTTACTGTACACCTACCATTAGAGGTTACTGATAGAAGTTACCGATAGACCTCACCATTCTAGAAAAACTATAGAACTACCATTACTGTACACCTACTATTACTATACACCTACCGTTAGAGGTTACTGATAGACCCCACCGTTCTGGAAACACTGTTCATGGAACCTCACTAATAGGAATATTCAAAAAACCTCACTGATAAAACACTGTTCATTGAACCTCACTGATAGAACACTATTCACCAAACCTCACTGATAGAACACTGTTCCCCAAACCTCACTCATATAACACTGTTTAATGAACCTCACTGATAGAACACTGTTCACTGAACCTCACTGATAGAACATTGTTCACTGAAACTCACTCATAGAAAACTTTTCATTGAACCTCATTAATAGAACATTGTTCACTGAATCCTCACTGATAGAACATTGTTCATCAAACCTCACTAATAGAACACGGTTCACTTAACCTCACTGATAGAACACTGTTCACAAAACCTCACTGATAGAACATTGTTCACTGAACCTCACTGACAGAACACTGTTCACCGAACCTCAATGATAGAACTCTGTTCACGAAACCTCACTGATATAAAACTATTCACGGAACCTCACTGATAGAACATTCTTCATCGAACCTCACTGATAGAACACAGTTCACTGAGCCTCACTGATAGAACAATGTTCACTAAACCTCACTGATAGAACATTTTTCACTAAACATCACTAATAGAACACTATTCACTGAACCTCACTGATAGAACATTGTTCACTAAACCTCACTGATAGAACACTGTTCACGGAAGCTCACCGATAGAACACTATTCACCTACCATTATAGGTTACCGATTAAACTGTTCACTGATGGAGCTGTTCACGGAATTGTAAATTTGAAAAAAATATTGGGGATAAGTCACATTGACCTCCCGGAACACCTCAAACACCATATTTTCACAAAGTAATGGACCGGAGAGTTCCGAGCCATTACATCAGATACCTCTCAAAACATTATGATCCTCGACAATTCAAACCCAACCTAAAGGGAAAAAAAGATATGGGGTCCGAACAACCACCCATCGAGATACCTTTCAAAAGAGAGAAATCCACAAAAGAAACAAAAGAAATTCATAAATAAAACATTAAAGGTCTAACCACAAAGGGAACATCATTACATGAAAAGACATAAACATCAAAAAAATATGGGTACTGAGCACGTATCTGTGACTCATGTTCCCAGGTACTCTCCTCCATTCCATCGTGTCACCACAAGACACAAACTAAGGGGATAGAACACCCGCACAACACCTTCTCTTTGCGGTCTTGGATCTCCACAGGTCGCTCATCAAAGGTAGCAACATCATCAACATTGATCTCTCCCCAATCGATGATGTGAGCGTCATCATGAAGATAATGACAGAGCTGTGATACATGGAAAGCATCATGTATCCACTCATCTATGGGGGAGGTGCTACTCGATACACCACAGCTCCAAAATGTGTTAACACCTCGAAAGGCCCAAAAAACTAGGGAGAAAGCTTACTTCAACGACCAAAACATCACTGCCCATGATGGGGAGTCACCTTCAGAAACACATGATCCCCAACACTAAACCCCAAGGGTATCCTCATTTGATCAACATATGATTTCTGAAGATCTTTCTCTGTCTTCATCCTCTCACAAATCACCTGGACCATCTCTGTTGTATTCTGCACTAGTTTCGGTCCAAGAATTGCTGACTCTTTGACCCCAATCCAACACAATAGAGAATAGAAAGGCCAGTAATACAAGGCTTCAAACAACGCCATATCAGTGGTGGAGTGAAAAATATTATTGTAAGATAACTCCACCAAGGGTAAGTGCCTCATCCATGAACCTCCAAAATCAAAAACACAATACCGTAACATGTCTTCAAGAGTCTGGATGGTTCACTCTGTCTGACCATCCATTTGAGGATGAAAAGCAGATCTAAGGAATAGCTAAGAACCAAAAGCATGTTGGAGACCTCTCCAGACCCTGGAGGAAAAATGAGGATCTCGATCAGAAATGATCATCCTTGGGACTCCATGAAGTCTGAAAACCTCCTCTAGATACTTCCTCGACAAAACATCCACTGAGATTGACTGCATGATTTCTATAAAGTGGATCAATTTTGTTAAACGATCCACTACCACCAAAATATAATCATGTCCTCCCGGTTCTCGAGGTAAACCAGTAACAAAGTCCATTGATATGTCCTCCCACATACACTGAGGAATCTACTATGGATGGAGAAGACCACCCGGAACATGGTGTTCGACCATCACCTTCTGGCAGACCAAACATCGAGAAACAAACTCTACAACCGCACGCTTCATCCCAGGCCACCAAAACTAGTTCCTCAAGGCTCGGTACATCTATGTCACCCCAGGATTCACTGATAATGGTGAATTATGAAACTCTCTAAGAACAGTCTCACGCATCATCAAGGGAACAAAAATCCATCCATGATACAACACTCAGTGTTGTTCATCCTCCGACCAACCATCAGGGGCCTCACCACAAACAACTCGGTCTCTCCAAACCTCAACCTCTAGATCTCGCAACTGGGAATCTTCAAATTTCTGCATCGGGGATGATTGTACCATCACTTGAAAAAACAACCTCTACCCCCATATTCTTCCATATCAAGATTAAATGTTAACAGTTCTTCCATTACTCTCCAAGAATCACTGGACTCATGCACAACATCACTATGTGACTTTCGGCTCAGCGCATCAGCTACAACATTCCCATTTCCGGGTGTATATGAAATTTCAATGTCATAGTCCTACATGAACTCCATCCATCGACATTGTCATCAGGTCAAGTCACGCTGGGAGAAAATATATCTCAACCTCTTATGATTAGTGAAAACCACAAACTGCTCTCCAATGAGGTAATGTCTCCACAACTTCAGAGCAAACAGCATGGCTGCCAACTCAAGATCATGGGTGGCATAGTTGCATTCATGGGGACGCAACTGCCGAGAACCATAAGAAACAACTAACCTCTGCTGAATGATAACACATCATAACCCCAGATGCCAAGCATCATAGAAACCATCAAACTGAACTCCCTCAGCAGGAAGACAAAGGACTAGAGCACTTAATAATATCTTCTTTAGTTACTCAAAATCTGCCTGACATTGATCAATCCATATGAATACTTGATCTTTCCTAGTCAAAGATGTTAGTGGAGTCGCAACACATGAGAAATTGGCTACGAACCTCTGTAGTAGCCTGCAAGACCATGGAAACATCGCACCTCTGAAACTATCTTGGGGGCTACCCAAGACAAAAATGCTTCTATCTTCGATGGATCCACATCTACTCCCTATTGGGACACAACATGCACAAACGAAATGGACTTCTCAATCTGAAAAATCACACTTCGACAACTTATCAAACAAATGATGTTGGTGAAGAAATCCTAAAACAGCTTGTAGATTTTCTCCATGCTCCTCTTCAGATATGGACGAAACAAAGATGTCGTCGATGAAAACTACCATGAACTTGTCCAGGAACTCATGGAACACAACATTCATCAATCCCATGAATATAGTTGGAGAATCCTTTATGCCAAATGGCATTACGAAAAATTCATAATGCCCATGACGATAACAGAAAGCATTCTTCATGATATCCTCATCCTTCACACGAATCTGATGATATCCTGACCGCAAGTAGTTCTTTGAGAACCAACTTGCACCCTTCAGTTGATCAAATAAATCATCAATCCCCAAAAGAGGATAGTGATTCTTTATTGTATCTTTGTTTAAGTGACGATAATCGACACACAACCGCAAACTACCGTCAACCTTCTTCACAAACAAAACTGGTGCACCCCACGGTGACACACTTGGCCGAACAAAAATGCACTGTAACAGACCATCAATCTGTATACGTAGCTATTATAACTCAGAAGGGGCCATCCAATATGTAGACATAGATATAGGAGATGCTCCTTGCTCCATCTCGATCCAAAAATCGATCTCTTGTCGAGGGGGTAAGGCTACAACCTCTTCTGAAAAGACATTAGGGTACTCCTCTAAGACCCTAGGAAATGCAAACTGCTGAACCTATAAAGAAATCAGCATCATCTCAGCCATCATGGATGATAAGGATGGAACGTGCCTATGACCCATTCGAGGGTCTCACTCACCAAAAAACACCACTTCCTCTCCATCAACACCAATGAAAATGACGTTCTTCCTGAAGAAATCCATGATATCATGCACCGAATACATCCAATCCATGCTGAGGATAAAATCCTATGGTTGTATTCGTAAACATAGGAAATATCCCCAAGAGCGGTGTTGCCCCAACACTAGCTCACAGTCTATACATACTTCAAACAAGTCATCTCGACCTCTGACCGGCGTAGTCAATGCCAAGGCACTGGAAGCCTCTCTACCTAAAGTCCCAAAGCATGGACAAGGGAAGGTGATATGAAGGAGTGTGTCACACCTGAATCAAATAAGAGATACACCAAGGTAGAAAACAAGAAAAGGGTACCCCGAATGACGTCTGGCTCTCCTAGAGATGGCAATGTAGAGCATGAAGCTGACCACGACCTCCTCCATGGCCTATCTGTCCCTGATGACGACCACCACCATGGCCTCACTCTGCTCTTTGAGGATGGGGACCATCATGGGGTTGTCCTCTACCAGCCCCATCAACCCTCTGCTGATCTAATGTTGGTTCAACCAGCTGTTGCTGCCTCGGCTGGAACTATCTCAAAGGAGGAACCTGGAGTGTAGCGCCTGGTGCACGATGGATGCTCTTAAAGGTTGGGCACTCCCGATGATGATGAACATGACCACCACAAGATAAACAATCACCTGGTCCCTTGGTATAGGCATGAGAGTTGCTTCCTCTGGAGAAATGAGATGTGAAGGGATTAGACCTACCCCCAGCTGAACGGAAACTTTTCTACCCTGGAAACCGAGAACCCCGGACCACAGCTCTTCTTCATCAGTAATCATGACGATTCCCATATCGTGATGATCATATCTTTGAAAAAGTCATCTCGGCATCATCAGTCCCTTCCAGCACCTCATGATATGTTTTTAGCATAAATGGGGTGACCTGGAGCTAGATCTATGGATGCAAAGCCTCCTCGAAATGTCTCGCCCTGGCCTCCACATCTGCTAACTGGTCTGAAGCATATCATAAAAGGTTCCTAAAATGGATCTCAAACTCTCGAACACTGGAGATCCCATGTTGAAGGGTAAGAATTTCATGGTCACTGGACACCTTCACAGTCAATGAAAGAATATCGACTCTAAACCTATCCCGGAACTCCTCCCATGAGATCGATGACTCCTCACGATCCTTGAGGAAAAACCACTACCACTTCCTCGCTGCTCCACACAGTATCATCACAACCATGGAAACCTAGTGCTCCTTCCGAAAATGGATCAACCTGAATCCAATATCGACCTCTTCTAACCAGTCTTCAATGAATACATCTGAAACGGAGGCCTTGTAGTTCTGTATACTCTAGCGCTGAAACTCTTGGAGTGTCTTCCTCCATGTGTCATCGTCATCAACCTCTACCCTGTGGTGATCTGCTGGAACAACCTACTAGACATTATCTACACAAAACTGATGAGGACGTCGACCGAGAGCCATACCTGTAAAATAACAAACCGTTAGAGATCCTAGACATGGAATATGGAAGACTCAACATTAATTAATTAATTAATTTCTTTTATAATTTTTAGGTTAACCTATCCCATGGTCTACCCATTCAAACAAAGGAAAAAAATAATGATTCATGATACATTCCTGGATCCCTACCCTGCAACTAGTATAACCTTGTTTAGTTGCCATTGTAAACTTAAAGGTCCTTACATCAGATCGTAGGGGGGCCTAAACGACTATGTCTCACCCGGTCTCCAGTGTTTACATAACTTCCTAAACATGAATGACACTGTTTCCCTACCAACCAATGCAACCTCACTTGTGCCTAACTCCAAACTCCATCCTATCCCTCAACTAGACCTCTGATACCACTCTGTCACAACCCCTCACCACAATGTGTACCCCTCCTAAGCCGACAATGTGAGATGGGAGATAATGACCCCCATGTCCCACCTCCATTAGGCCCTGGGTTGGTGACTAGCCCTGAGGGTATAGTAACACACCAAAATTGGAGGAATTACCCACTAATAGAACACATGCAGAAGAGAGAGATAAGATATAAACCAATCAGCAACAACTCAGACTGAAATATAAACGAAAACACAAGTACACATTTGAAATGTCATAGAGAAGTACTACAACTGAATGGGGAATGACTGCACGTACCCAAAAGAAAGTAAAAACAACAGCAACCAAAATCTCGAACAGCTCCTCCAACCCCAAGCTAGTAGAAACCAGCTTCATCTCCAACCAGCTCCAAGTGACCTGAAAAACAGTTTATATATGCATAGGGTGAGTACAACAGTATAATCACTAGGATCCTTCCCGAAGCCTCTCATGAAAAATTAAAGAAAGCATGCTAAAGCATAGTGAACAACAAGTGAAACTAACTCATCACCTAAACAGCTATACTAAGTTCCCAACCTCACCATGGCTACTCTCACCAAGTAACGCATACAATAATATATCATATAATAAGGAATATCAAGGGTAACCTACTACAACTTCCCCACTGGTTTTCCACTTTTCCCAACGTAGCACGTCCTGAGCATCTCTCTCCAAAAGGCTTGCCCGCAGACACCTGGGCAAAACACCACAATATGCACCACGTGCAAAAAAACCACCACGTCAACACACCAATGTAACCAGGTAGTTTATGGGAGCCACCACAGCTCGCATAAAGTGTATAATACATTGGGTATTATACCTCAAGCCATTACAGCCCATACACCGTGTAAGGATCCTCAATCCATCACAACCTATACGCGTTACACCTATAGTAGTACATAGAAAACTATATCTAGAATATATGTGTGTGCATAACCACAATCCATTACAACCCTCTACACAAATATATGGGGAAAACTAACCAATGTGTCTTCCAACACCAGTAACTACCAAGAGAATAGAGCGGGGTCAAAGGGGGTAGTCGGTCATCCATCCTCCCACCGGAATGTTGGGAAAAACACCCCCTAGGGCTCAGAATCCTCAGGGTGTCTGTTTCCCTTACTGACAGGGTGGAGTAGCATATAGAAACACAAAAATTATAGGATATATTATATCTCACAACCACACTATGGGAATTACCTATTCTTACACACAACTGCAGCTAATGTCTCTCAGACTCTGGGCTGCTACTTCTAAGACAAGGTATCTGATAAGAACACAACCATTTGATGAGCTTTATTATATTACTTCATTCCCTTTTTATCAGTTCCATTGTACGTTATTTAATTATTTAAAAATTAATTAACCATGAACAATCCCACGTTAAATTTCATTAGCATCACACCCAAAGTCAATTGTTCCTTCAAAAATTACAACCTCATCATTGTGTTACAACATCTCCATCCCCATGGGTTATCACCATTTATTCAATTATTCCTTACAGAAATACATTCCCACATTCCCAGGTATTCTAGAAAAACATTATATGTGACTAAACACAAGGGGTCTCAACACGGTGAGTATATATACTACCCGTCGAGTCTTTTCCGCTTATAGAAAGAGCATATACCCATCCTAACTTGAGAAGCTAATCACGGAAAGCACGTGGCATACCCCGCATGTGTTCACCTCTTTCGGAAGAAGGATAAGTAAGACCAGCTGCCATGAGCAGTAGGGAAAGTAAAGCAGATAAATTTTCAATCAATATTACCAAGCATCCAACAATCACATCCATCCCATTCCATCATCTCTGGTGTCCTCCAAGACACCCACATGCATAAACTGATGCATCTCGCCACTCTAGGCGTCATCTTCCACCACAACCAAAAGGGCCTTCATTCCTCCACATATTACCACAACCATCCAAGATCACTTTAAAACACAAGCAGTAGTAAAACAAACATCATTACAATTGGGATCTTGGCCCTTAAACAAACAAAAGGGTAACTCAGAACCATACCATCAATTATCTTTTAACAACCACCAGTTCTTTAATCCATCTTGGGTTAAACGATTTATTATTTGTTGGTTCCAAATTCAGGAAACCTACCCAGTAACTTTTCACAAATAAATAGGCATGCTTACTCCACTAATTTTATTAACATCAAATTACAACAAGAACCAGATTATTTTTAATTCCTCTTTATCATTAGCCAAAAATTATCTATTAATCCCAGTTTACGTTCTTTACTGATTTCCATCAAGAACAAATATCTAAGCAAAGAAAGCATAGATATCACACTATCTATCAAAACAATAGGCAATAACATGCAATTGATATCAATTTATTTATCTGGTTAAAATATTTATTATGTAAATTCCATTGCTGTCTAGTGGGATTAAACATGCTAACAATATAGTTGCACCTAAAAGAAAGGGAAGAAACGAATACACTACCTCAAACAGTTCCTCACATTCTTTATCCAAACAACGGGTCACGATCCTCCTCTTGCAACAACTGCATCCACCCGAGGATGCCATCATACGACAACACCAACCAAACCCCAAGAAAAACCCCATTAGAAGCATAGAGATTACATGCTATAATATGGAAATGAGAAATAAGAGAAGATGATCATCAAAGGAATGACGATAAACCATACCTTATATCAAAGATTGACCAATACATCTCGGTTGCATCAAAATTCAGAAGAACCAATCTGATGAGTAATGTTTGATTGTGCATCTCCTACGGGAAGGATTTAATGGTTCTAGCGTCTCATAGCCGAGAAGAAAGAGGAAAAAAGGGAGGATGATATCTTGTCCCTTTTGAAGACTTAATGGGGTGACGGTTTAAGATACGCTTAATTCCCCACTAAAATCAGATCGCATTAACCCACACTGCTTGACCAAGTAAAAACATTTCAGGCCATAGGAATAATTAATATTGGATTTATGGTCTTTGAATTAGCGTTAAGAGTCCTTAAAATAAGGCTTCAAATGTATTGTACGTTAAAGGGGTGAAACTGTATGAAGCTGGAAAAACTGTACTCCTACTGTTACTGTACACATACCATTACTGTACACCTACTGTTAGAGGTTATCGATAGACCTCACCATTCTAGAAACACTGTAGACCTACCGTTACTGTACACCTACTGTTATTGTACACCTACCATTAGATGTTACTGATAGACCACACAATCTGGAAACACTGCTCATTGAACCTCACTGATAGAACTGTCCACAAAACCTCACTAATATAACACTGTTGACTGATCCTCACTAATAGAACATTGTTCAATGAACCTCATTGATAGAACATTGTTCACCAAAACTCACTAATAGAAAAATGTTCACCGAATCTCCCTAATAGAACACTTTTCACTAAACCTCAATGATATAACACTAATCACTGAACCTCGCTGATAGAATACTGTTCACTGAACCTCACTAATATAACATTGTTCACTGAACCTCAGTGATAGAACACTATTCACTAAACCTCACTAATAGATCATTGTTCACTGATCCTCGCTGATAGAACACTGTTCATTGAATCCTCACTGATAGAACACTGTTCACTGAACCTCACTGATAGAACACTGTTCACTGAACCTCACTCATAGAACACTGTTTACTGAACCTCATTAATAGAACACTATTCACTGAACCTCACCGATAGAACACTCTTCACTGAACCTCACTGCTAGAACAATATTCACTAAATCCTCACTAATAGAACACTGTTCACTGAACCTCACTGATAGAACATTGTTCACTGAACCTCACTGATAGAGCTTTGTTCACTGAACCTCACTGACAGAACACTTTTCACTGAACCTCACTAATAGAACAGTGTTCACTGAACCTCACATATAGAACACTGTTCACTGAACCTCACCCATAGAACACTATTCACTGAACCTCACTAATAGAACACTGTTCACTAAACCTCACTGATAGAACAATGTTCTCTGGACCTCACCGATAGAACACCGTTCACCTACCGTTATAGGTTACCGATAGAACTGTTCACTGATCGAACTGTTCATAGAATTTGAAATTTCTTAAAATTATTGGGGATAAGTCACCTTGACCTACCGGAACACCTCAAACAACATATTTTCACAAAGTAATGGACCAGAGAGGTCCTTCCCATTACAACTATTATGCACAAAATTATTTTATGTTCTTATATTTAATGTGGATTTGAAATTATAAGTATATCATTTTATGTTATTTTTTATATATAATATATTGTTTCAAAAAATAAAGTTTTGATTTTAGAAGAAATTATTTAATACTTCTGTTTAGAAATGTGTTTTAAATGATAGATTTTAACATTTTAATGAAATGTAATTTATTGTAAACATTAATTAAATGGATTTTAATTAATTTATTGATAGACAATGCAATTTAAACATTTCATAAGATTTGGTAGTGCCAAATATAACATGTGATTTACCTAACAATATAAATATTTATATATTTATAAATGTGCATGGGTATTCAAAGAATTATTATGTGTTTAAACCAAAAACCCTAGTTGAAAATGTATATACATAAATAAGGATAAAAACGTTTTTATAATAAATGTTACATGGAAATTGTAAAAATGTAGTGGAGTGAAGAGGGAATCCATTTCTAACACAAGTGGGTAGGCCCATACATCCTTAAATGTTTATATAAGACACATTGTTTTGTTTTCAAAATCTTTCTTAGTACTTTCTGAAAAACCACCAGATAATTTTAAATCATTTTCAAGCGTAAGAATTTAAAAAAATGTATTATAATGTTTTCAAAATTGTATCAATTTTCACATGATTTATAGCATTTCAAAAATTATATTTTATTTTTCATAACAGTATATATTTTTTTCAATGGAGTATGTTTTTTCAGCGTAATTTTCGAAATCATGTTTTAAATAGATTTTTAGTCTTCAAAATAATATTATATATTTAAATGTGTTTTTAAAATAATATTTTCAAAATTATATATACTTTGAAAATGATTTCTAATGATTTTTACAAAGTTATTTTTTTATAAATGTATTTAACAATGGTATTTACAAAATATATTTTAAAATTTATTTATCAAAGGTAATTTCAAAATTTATATTTAAAAGTATTTATCAACGGTGTTTCTCAAAAGTTTTTTTAAATTTTTTTTGTCAAAGGTGATTTTAAAAAGCTATTTTAAAAGTATTTATCAAAGGTATCTATATATATACTAATCTTATGTTTTTCTTCAATACACGTGTCCTTTCATCAATGCTCCACGCTCCATGGCTGCCTCTCTTCCACGTCGTTCCTCTGCGTTCAGAGACTACTGCGGATCCTTCCATCTTCGCCGCAAATATCCATAGGTTCCCTCTTCTGCTAGAGTTGTCCAACCACGACTCCCACTGCGCTCCATCCCTCTTCGCCGCGACGATACCCTGGGCTTCCTATCCCGCTCGTGGTATCCAACTATGGTGCAAGGAATCGTCATCGTCCCTTCGCGTTCAGCGGTAACTCGCGCTCCCTCCCTCTTCCCCGCGACTATACCCTATGTTTCCTCTCCCTCTCACGTTATAGAACTACGGTTCTTAGTGAATAGATTCATTGTCTATCATCTCATATCCTTGCATTTCTTTCAGTCCATCTATCTCCCACCATACCCCCGCCACGATTTTCCTCTCCCTCCACGACTCTTTCCGCACCTCCAGCTCCAGCTTCGCTGTGCCTCCGTATTCCACGTGAGGTTTTCCTCGCTGTCTTCTCCCACTCTCTCTATCGTCCCAGGATTGCCACTGCAACGAGTCATCTTCAAGTTTTGACCTACGATTCCCAAAAATCCGTGTTTTCGTCTCGCTCGTAGTTCCGGTACCCTTGCATCCCTCTACCGCACGCGGATTCATTCCTTCTTTACCTTGAGTTTTTATTCACATCAATGGCGATTTCCATTGGTTTCTCCTACAGCTGGAGTCGAACCTCTTCTCGACATACAGTTCCCACAAACACCGGTCAACATATCCCTCCAATTCGCGGTTTCCATAAATTTTTTTGCTTCCTCCCTCCAATTACCTCCCCCGCTCGGGTTTTTACTGCCTCTAAGGGTTCCCAGTTGCTTTCATCGGCTCCCCAACACCCCTCTACATCTATGCCTCCACGTTTGTCTCTGCCTCTACGTCCAGATACTCCACATCTGACTCCTCTGACTCCGGCTCCTCTGTCAAAGGCCGCTCCGCATCTGGCTGCTACGACTTCGGTTCATCCCCCTCCGGCTACTCCATGGACAACACACCACTATTACCTATGGCTTCTCTGCCTCTGGATTCTACACCAGCGACTGCTCCACCTCCAGTTTCTTCCACCAAGGCTCTTCTGCCTCCAGCTCCTCCCATAGCATATCCTCTACCCACTGCTCCTCCATGCCTGACCAATCCCTCACCCCATTTCTCTTTGGCTATAGTTTATTTCAATTTCCATTGGCAAAATTTTATTTTATTGCAGTTCTCCACCAGTATTCAAAAAAAACTTTCATATTTACTGTGTTCTATTTCAGGTGATGGCCTGCTGGTATGTTTTAATGATTTCATTCATTTTCTTATTTTATCATTCGTATTCTATATTGTTCTCTATTTTTGGATGAATTTATGTAATGTTCTTTGCGATTTTTTCAATTATAGAAGTCTATTTATGTGACTGTGCTATTTTGAACTGGAAATTATCCATTAGAACATATTTATACAAAGCTTCCACAACGTAATGCAATATTACCGATTTCACGTTTCAGTCATTTTCCTTCATTTCATTTTTTAATGATTTTTTTCTCTTCCCTAGAGTCTTTCATCATTTTCATCTCCAAAGTTCTTTGAATATTTTTTTGGAAGTGAGATATGATTCTGTTCCTATTTTATCTTCTTAATGACAACATATTTCTCCCTACATATTGGCATGATTAATGATGGTGGATTTTTCATTCAGGAAACAAGAGATGGTTGGGGTCTACTATTTCGGCCAGATCACTTCCCATGATTTTGTAAGCTCCTGAAACTTTGTTTTCAATTTTATATTATGGACAAATATAATTCTTGATTCAATATATATTTATTTTTATTTTCTCTAAATTAATGGATGTTACATAGTCTATGTAATTATTTTTTTATTGTACTTCACATTTTTACTTTCAATCGCATCACAACAACTAATACATTCAAATTCTTTGTATCCAAATGAGGATGAAAATACAGTAATGATATGTGTAACTTCAACCATTGAAGATCAACTACAACACATCATACTGTAATGTGTGGGTAAGAGTAATTTCTTTTAAACATTACCTAAATTTCTCTATATGTATCATTCATATTTTATCTATTGGTTATTGAAATTTAAAAAATGTTTATTTATGTTGTTTGTTAGTAAGAATTATATCAATCCAATATATATTTCATTCACTAAAGTTTAACATAAACATATTTTGATTTTCTGGAAAACAACGACATTACAAAAAAAAAAAGAAAACCTATACGAAGAAGGTCAGTTTTTTTGACGTCTTATAACTGAGTTGTTCAATGTCACCGACTTCATCTTTTGATTCTTCTCTCTAATATTCCCTTAAATAAATTCAATTTTATTATGTCCCTTCCTTCCCTCAAAAATTGTTTTTATATATTATAATTTGAATTGATGAAAATCCAACAGAGAAACAAATTATTTCATTCATTTGAATTGATGAGAATAGAACTTATGGTTTTATGTGTAAATACATACTCAATTTTTTTTATTTTTTGTTCCTCAGGAGATGCAGAAAATGTTTTTGAATGAGAAATTGATGGTTGGGTTGATGTTGGTACCTGCAAATCATAGACTAGCAGTGAATTAATGGCTTGGACTCCCATCCTTTCAATGTTTTTTTCTTTATTGGATCAATCCTAGGAAATATCCAATTGGTTGAGGCTAGTATCCAGATTGTTAGTGGAACAATACCAGGAAATATCAAATTTCCGCTTGTGATTTCCATCCACATATACAGCTATCGACTCTTTCTTCTCAATCGAGTTTCAAACGACGTGTTGCTCGCCCCACAACAGGTATGTGTTTCTATTAATTATTTGAATATTGTATTCAATGTTAGTTGCTTCATTGATAATATGGTGTGTTTCTATTACTAATGTGTTTCTAGAATTATATTTGTTCTAACAGTTCATGCTCATATTATATGATTTTCTCAATGTGTTTTCAAATATAGTATAGGGCAAAAATTTCCCTAATTTCCATCGGTCTTTTGTTATTTTATTCTAGCTAAATTTAAACTAGCTGAACATGTTTGGTATACCTAGATTTTCCAGTTTTTTACCATTTTAATGAAACTGCATATCTTTGATAACATGTTCTATTTATGGTGGATAATTTGTATATATATATCAACTGTTGTATGACATTTCAATATATGTTTGTGTATTTTATTTCATGTCATTTTTATCCATAAGGTTCTCTAAATATTCCATTTTACTTAACTCTTTAGATGATGAGGATGCTGACATATAGAGGTTATCGGATAAAAATGCGCTGAAGAAAAAAAGTGGCCAACATTCCCTTCAGGATTATTTATATCTTAGTAAGGACAACATTCTTCTTGAAATATTTGGTATGTGATCTAAAAGTTAAATTAATATTGGGAGTTGACTAACTGATTTAGATGTTTCATATGCTATTTGTAGTTTTTAGCTATCTTTTCTCTAATTTTTAATGCTCTATCTGGATGTGGTTTTGAAATTTAAGGCAGACTCCAAACACGAAAGAAAAAAAAAGTTTAGTACAATCCTGATTCAGGTTTTTCTCCAAATTTTTAATTTTAACCTGTGGCTGTAGATTTGTGTATGATTTAGATACATTGAAAATATATTTTGGGATAAAATTTGTAGATTGTATTTAAATTTATCGAATGGAGTTCTTTTGTTATAAATTTGACAATGTTTGATATGTTTGAGAAACTGGAACCGATGCATATGGAAAATTAAGTTCAGAAACTATGAATTTAGTCACTCTAGATCCTTATGGGACCATAAATTATATAGGATTTGCTGATGTCAAATATTTTTATATTGTAAAAGTGTGCCATATCAATATTCTTGCTTACATAATTACTAGCAGTTCATTGATATTTTTTAACTATTATCTAATTTTTCATGGTTCAAATTACTAATTCCAATTGGGTAGGGGAACGATGGTGATAGATTGAAGGAAAATAATGAAGGTTCAAATGAAGATAGAGACGATGAGATCCAAAACGAGAATGAAGAGCACAATGAGGAAAATGATTACAATCAGCTTCTCATTGAATACCAATCAATATTTCTCCAAGCTTTAGTATTGGTCCAAACCTTTGATTTGGTTTCTGATTGTCTTCCTACAGAATATTGATTTTGATGACGATAAAGATAATCATACTATCTAAGAGAATGATGGTATGAAAATAATTTAGGCCATTGATATTACAATCATTGAAAATGAATTCCAATAACAACTATTCACCGGATGATGCTGATTATTTGTTATTATAGATGAGCTGTTCTATGATTGATCGAACCCACATAAGTTCTGTTCATTGGATGATGTAGATCATTTTTTATTCTACCATAGAGGTTTCTTTTCACTATTTATCAACACATAGTTAGTTTTCGTTTGATAAGGTTTGATTTCTGATTGTTGAAGTTGAATTAATAATAATATAAAAAGCTTTCTGTTTTTAGGTTTTCTTTTCAATTGACAATATCATTGTATTTTTTTCAGTAGTTTCCAATGTTATGTTTTTTATGTTAACGAAGTTCTTCTTTATATATAAGAGAAATTGTGTTTGTTTTAGTTTGTTTAGTTGATATACAAAACAGATATTCTGTTTTGATTTTTTTGTTTCAAACTGAAAATCCCTCATAATTTTTTATTAGTAGTTAATTGAATTTGTCACTGCTGTAGTTTACATCTGTTGCTTGATTTCCAACTGAAGACTCCATTTTAATTTTTTATTAATAGTCTAATTGTTCTATTTTTTTGTTAAAGAAGTTTACCATTGTGTTACATTGATTTTTTATTTTCTGTAATAGATTTATAGGTTTTCCTATGAGAGAATATGTTTTCTGTTTCAGGTTTTTAAACAATGAATATTGTGATTTAAAATTTTAAATGAATATTGAATTTGTTTTTTTAAAATATTTATAATGTTGTGTTTTTAATGGTGTTAATGAATTTTTTCTCAACAATATATGTGTTATGTATGTTTTTATTTTGGAATGGATATATGCTGCTGTAATAAACAAAACAAGGATTTGATTTTTTGAAACAAAATAAATTATCTTTCATTATTGATGCACAATGTATATTTTACAATATATATTGATGTTTAATAATTTATGTCTATAAATTCAATTATGAGGACAATTCATGTTCAGTTTTGGTTAAACCCATCTACATTGTATTTGAATGCATGAAAAATAGATATTACTGTTTATTCATCATATTTTTATGAAAATGATTATCCATTATTTTATTAATGTATTTCATTTCACACTATTGATTTCTATAGTATGCAGTTTATAAATTTTCAAAATAATCATCATTTATAAAATATGCATTGCATTTTTTTAGGAATATTAATGTTATTGGGTACTTCATTGTCTCTGACTTTTCTTTTTCTTTTAACTATATTATCTTCATTCTTTCTATTAGAAAATTATTTTTCTTACAAATGATATAATTAATGTAATGTCATTCATTGATCATTGAAACAAGCAAATATGATATCACTATAACATGAATGGTACATGCTCTATTTTTTTTATTATAAGTATATCCCTTTTCAGGTATTTTTTACCAGCTTTTGAATGGTATTTGTTACTATAAATTAATGTACAAAATGAAGTGTCTTACATATAATCATGTTTTGGTTCCATAACATTAGTATGCATTCTCAAATTATTCTTTGTTATAGAATGAAATAAGTCGTATTTTTAGATATAATTTCTATATACGTACATATACCTAGAATGTTTAACCATGTAGTATTATGTAGTTGAAAATTTTTAGTTCACTTTTATAGGATTAACGAAACTGCTAATATTTATGGAAGCTATTCTTTTTGTTTTCTACTATTTTAACATTCTTCATGTTAGTTGTTCCTTTACTTAAATATTATATACCTCTAATTTATGCATTCAATTTATTTAATATAATCAATTTTATTGTAGGTTTTCTAATTGAAGATATCTGTTTTTACCATTTATTAATATTATTTTATTCTGAATAAGGTTCACATGAAGATGGGAGATGGGGCGTGGTGTCTAGATGGTCAGGATTGGGAGGTCGCAAGCAACAACCACCAGTACGTAGTATAGAAGCGTACCAAAACCTCATATACTCCAACAACTGGAGGTTAATTATGCTTTTGGGTTTTAGTAACCTAATGATAATAATTCATGTCGGTATCATTTGTCGAGGTCAACATTCTAACTCTAATGAATTGAGTGGAGAGAAGTCTCTTGAAAAAATAATGATATTAATGAAATATTTATCAATATTAATAAAAAAATTATAATTTTGTTTCATACCTTTTCACACATTAAAATATAACAACTTTGTTCATATACATGTCGACTACCAACTTCACAAAGCGATGCAGCTCCCTTTTCATAAACACCGCAAATTGATAATATAAAAAAATATTATTAAATAAATAATATGGTACTCATGATATTATGATCTTTCTATAATGATAATATATTACTTAACTATTTTTAATAATGATCTTTAAAAATGGAAACGTTACTCATGTGTACATACAGCCTATCATATCCATGATCGTAACATACATCATGTATCAAAACCATCATTCACGATTGGTTATAAATGTATAATTGAAACATAAATATGATAACTATTTAATGAATATTATTTATTATATTATATAACGATAATAAAAGTAAGAGGACTAAAAAATCAAAATGCATACAAATAACAGAGGTTATTACCCAGAATGATATTTGATCACAAAATTATTAATAAATGGATAATAAATTATCATAAGTAAAACATATATTTATGATATATATTAGTATTGTTATATTATATATTTATAATAAAATTATATTTATTTTATTGAATTTATGAAATGGTGTGTAGAATGTCGATACTTATGGTATGGGACTTCAATCCACTATTTTATTTCAGGGATACATATGAAATCTCACCACTCATTTATTTTTTGTGGTGTACATAATTCCAAATTAAAATGTAATATAATTAATTTATTTAATATAATGATATCTAATTTTTATGATATGTTATCATTTATTCGGTTTATCAATTCAAAATATTACTAACAGTGTATGGGATATTCATCTAACATTATACTTTTATTAGAAACATGTGATATTTACCAGCAATTAATTTAATGTGGTGTTTAAACTACCCATAGTATTATTTTATAATTAATATTTTAAAAATTATTTGTATTTAGAAATACATTTTAGGATCACTATTTCATGAGGTTTATGGATAAATAGTTTACCAAAATTTTAAGTGATTTTTGTCTCAATTGTCGTTCCATGATATAAATGTTATGTTATAAACCCATATTAATTTTTGAGTTTTATTATAGAACTGTTGAAATGAAATATTATTAATTAATTTCTTCTTATGACATTTTATATTTCATTAAATTTTCTTCCTTCATGAGTCTTTCAATTAAATTTTACAAATGTTGTAAATATTTTATGACACAATGTAATCTTTAATCCTTATTTTTCTTGAATATGCTTCAGAGGATGTTATTCAATGGTATATCTATCATGAAACACCTAAATATTCTTCTCATATTATCTTTTCATGAAAAAAATTGTTTTTAATATAATTTTTAACTACATATTCATTCAATATTTTAAAATAATGTTTTTAAAAATAATCATCTTATTTTCCATCTTCGATAAAAAATTCTTTCTCCATCGAAATTACCTTTACAAAAATCAATACTTTTTTAATATTATTAAAATTACTTATTAATTTATTTCTTACCCATTTTGAAATTTTTTAAAATATATTTTGAATGGAATAGTCATATTATTTTCCATTCAATTTACATGTGGACTTTATAGAAAATTGTAAAAGGAATTATTATTTTAATGTGTATGGTAATAACCAAATTTTCCATCAATATGAAAATCATATGGATTGAATATTATATTATATTATTTTTTGGATATTTTAAATGAAAAGGATTATCAGAATGTTTTAAAATGTGTTTTTAATTTGGAAATGAATTTTCTATCATGTAATGTTTTTAATGATTTTTAATGCTTCCATTCTAAGTTTCAATGACTATATTCAATGAAAGGAATAACTAAAATTTCTTATGAATTTTTAGTTCAAAAATTTGGGATTCTCAATGAAATTATTTTTCATAAGAAATGTTCCATTTAATTCTTTATTAAAAATTAATTATTGATATAAGATGAAATATTTTTAGAATAGTTTTGATTTAATGGGGATACGATCCACATATTCAATTATTATTATTTTCACTGAATGATTTATGTTTGTGAAACCTATTTCCTTTCCTTTTTTTATGCAATGGATTTTTTTTATGAACCCCACATAATTATCCATGGAATATAACATTTTTAAGAGTTGAAATGATTATGAATCCTATCAATTTTCCACAAGTTATGATACAATTATACCATTATAATACCCATTTTTTCATAGCATATTATATATGTAATGTTTTATGATCTTTTTGAACACATTTTTATGATATTTATTAAGTGTTGTGTGGGACCTTTATATCTCTACAATTAATTGGGTAATGATTTATATCTACTAAGATATACAATAATGGAATAGGGAGTGAAAATGGTTAAATAATAGACTAGTTCCTCTATGTTGATATTGGGAGTCATCCTTGACTACTATATTGGTATGGGGAGTGAACTCATTCCACTATTATAGTTGTAGATATTATCCTTGACTACTAAGAAAATGATTTTATATTCTTAGGTTTATTCCATAATTTTTTGTCTTTTGTTAGTGTTATTCTCTCATAGAACTTGTTATTTGATATGCTTAAGATTTATGTCTAATAAACTCACTATCTTTAATACATGACTCAAGATTATAAAATTTGATATTCATGGTATAGATTTCAAAGGCTATCATCATGTTATAATACAATTATGTTAATGTTTTTATTATGTATCTCCCTTGTATACCAATAATGAGCATCTAATATCATCATTTCATATGTTTCCTTTCCCTAGATTACGAAGAATTTTTTTAAGTAGGATATGTTTATAACAATTAATAAAGGGGTTATTATTATCATAGATGATGAAGATAATTCACCAAATTATATGATTGTGTTCTTAGTCTGAAAATACACTGAACTATTATGGTCCTAAGGTTTGTGTTTTTTTAATTTAGTGAATATTAAAATAAAATAATGTTATATTTATGTATGAGATGTCAGAGTATCTTGATTTTTTGTCATATTAAATAATTATTTATCCATTATAAATAAGGATAATCAATATTTACTGATTTAAATGGGGATAATTATTTGGATTTTTCAATGGATATCTCAAAAGATGAGTCTACGGATGAATAAATGTATAAAAAATGACTTTTAATTTTGGTAATTGAGAGAGAAAGTGGTTTAAATGAAATTAAATAATTTTCAAGGTACAATTAATATATTTGGATCTAGAATAGAGTGACATATTTTCATAGAGCATCCCATATACCCTAGTACTCAGATACATGATTCAACACTAACATGGCCCAAAACGTACCACAGATCTTAATGGATTAGATAGAACCACGTGGAATCATAATGAATAAATTATGTAATTTGTTTCCACATAAACAATTGAATATACAAGAAATATGTCATTATGGTCAAAACTACACTTGTGGAATGTACATGGAACCAAGTAGTTATAACAGAAAACCAAAAATTAAAATCATCAATGAACATAGAATCTTGAAAGATAAACTGAAATAGTGTAATGTATACATCACTCCAATTCCAAGGGATAATGAACATCCACCATCTCCAAGTGGCACTATCCCTTTTCTCGGAGATGATAGAAAGTAATTTACAATCCTTGAAAGGAAAATTATGGTGTGAGATATAAATCACTATAGGGACTCACCAAGTGTTCCATAATAGAATCTATAATATGAAACCATGTCATTCTTGAAAATTTTAATAATAGATAAAATGAAAATAAATTTGAATATTTAAAACAAATCATACTTTCTTTAAAAATGATCAAAAACACTTCACACATTTTTTAAATAAACGGTATATATATATATAAATTATATAAAACATTGGGAAAGAATAAAATATATCTATATCAATGTAATTCATAATTTTAGAAATAAAAAAAATCATAATAGTCATTTTCATAGTGTTATAATAGTTTCTTGTTATAGTATCCTCAATTAACACATGTTACTCATCATGGAAATATTTGTACACATGTCCCTCTTGTTGAGGCCGAACATGACTCATTAATATCTCATTAGGGATAAGATCTTCCAAACTAGGATTTTTATAGTGTTTTGAATCATAAATAAGTTACTAGTGAATAATCATTCTACATTAATTGAAAAAAATAACCAATAAACTAACAAATATTTCCTTTTCTTAATAAATAAATTTAAAAGGGTAAAATAATTTCATTTCAAATCTATCATGATTCACAACTCAATTTCCTAGACATCATTTTCCAAAATTAATATTAACAATAAAAACCAAAGAATATGTCTTCCATAATTTCATGCATTTTTAATAAAGTCACAATCAAGAGGTTTAATAATTTCAATTTGTGCCTTTTTAATAAAAAAATCTCAAATAAATTCATCATTTCCATCAGATTAAAAAGATGTTCCTGAAATTCATATTCAATTAAAATTGGGGGGGGGTATCCAAAATTTCATGAAAATTCAAATAAAAATTCAATTTCATTTGGAATATGGTCTCCAAAAATTAAATAAAATAAATTTAAATTAATTAATGAAATTAATTGATTAATTATATTGAAAAATTTATCTAACCACATACTTTTAACCCCATAATCATATCAAAACACCCATTGTAAAATCCTCTATCGAATAATGAAAATAATAGAGATTAGGAAAAAAACCAATAATAATGGTCTATTTAAATAGACTCTATAACTATCAACAAAAAATCAATGTAGCACTCTCTATGGAGGAGAGAAAGAGATACTGGGAGAAGATACATGAGAGTAGAATCACATACATAGAGGATATTTAAAGATATATTTTTCATTTTAATCATAAATGGAATGGGTTTGGAAGAGATAAAATTAGTTCTTGAGAGTCTCCAAGTACTAGGAATTTATTTAGAGTCAGGGTTGGGAGATGGCTTCTCCTGCATTCATAATTTTTTTTAAAATTTTAGGAAAAATATTATCGCATGCATGGATAACTATGTAGTGCACAGTTAGACAAACCATTCATCCTAGATTTGTGCCCATAATCTAGGATGAATTTCATAATTTGTTACAAATATGGAAACCCCAACTATCTAGGGTTTCATGGTTTTCCCTGGGAGAGAAGGAGATCTAGGAAAAGCATGTACTATCCTTGCACATCCCAAAGTGCCTCAAAAATTTACAAATCTTCGCATGAATAACCACTAAATAGAATCTGACCAAATAATTTTCCAAAGGAGGGCCTGGAGTAACTGAAAAATAGTTACATGACATTAATATAATTCCACCATAGATACTACATTTCCCTAAAATGATTATCAAGATGATTCCCTATAAATAAATGAGGACACTAATCTCTCATAAGTCACTCCCTCTCCCAAGACTCGTGTGTATTAGAACCATGATTCCATAAAACATATGGTAAATGAATATCCTCCTAAAATATATATTATCTCAGAATCAACTATCCTAACTCTATTATTATTTAATAAAAAATCTTGTTAAATGTAGATGTTCTAAAATTTTAAGAAATGAAATAGGCCAAAAAGATACCTCCAATGCTATGATACATTGAATAAGTAATATATACCAATAAAATGTGGTGGAAGTTAAAAATGTTATATACTATTCTAAAATTATGAAGAACAAAAAATTGTCCCCCAAAATAGAATCATGTTTCCCTACCCTCCCAAGCCATTGACGACCTAAAATGGATGGAACATTCAATAACACCAAGTCAAAAAATTTAAACGTCAACCTTATAAAAATAAAAAAACAATAACATTTATAATGACTCTATTATGTCGACATTATATGATGAATTAACACAATAATAAATGAAATTTAATGATCCAAACAAATTCCATCCAATGAACATTCACCGATATTTGACCATTAAAACATATATTTATATGGATGTAAATAGAGGGAATAAAAAGGATCTATCATGATCATGGAATGATAATTATTTTTAAAAGAAAAATAAACCAGTCCCAAAAGATTATCACAATCTTCAACAATGTCATGAATGCATGAATGAATCATGTCCTCAAATTTTTTTGAATCACAATCTGTCTAGCTTCAAGTATGTGGATGGTATGTCATACTCAAACAAACCAGAAATCCTAGTGTATTCTAAAGTCCTCTCGATCTATCTATCCACAATAATTTTTTTATCTATTAATAATACAAATTGAGGGTATGTGGGAACCTACAAAACTTCCACCAGCCTTTGGTGACACCCACACAAACACACATTACACATTACACAGTTCAAATTTCAAATTAACAGAAAAACCTTAATTGTGCCAAGACTGCCAACTGCACCATGTTTCAAAATTCAAAAGATACAATATGCATGTCAAATCATGCAAATCCATCATATTTTCTATCTGATAAAACTACCATTGAGGTCCACATCACCTTGATTCTATCATCATATCCACTACAAATCATCATCACCACTGACATGTCATCACGTCACCACGTTCAACATCATTTGTTCGTCGTCTTCGACCTCAATTTGATGTCCAACACCTGAATCAGAAACAATCATCACCGTCGTCACCTCCCACATAATCCACCATCGCTTGAATGGGGTATCACCCAAAATCAAATGAAAATCGCACCACTATCGTGTCACCATAAATCACCAAAAAACCACAACCAAACTAGAAGTGAAAACATCAACCATATAAATTTGTAAAAACATTACCAACCATCACCAAACATGAAAAAAACTAAACTAGATGCATAAATAAGAACAAAACCAATAGCCAGATCGACCTCCAAGAAGAAAACAACCTTCACCAAAAATAGATAATTAAAATAGTGATACCAATCAAATAATATATCATATTATACTCTATTAAAATTAATTATTCCATTAACATATTAACTAATAATCTCCTCAACTATATATGTATTGAAAATAGATATAATGTGAGATGATTTTGTTGATCAATTATAACCCATATCACATTCATTTTCTACGGGGTATGAGGAATTTAGTAAATACCCAGAAATTTCAAGGAATTTTTTTTCATAAATACTTTGGAATTTTACGAGTCCGCGGTTTCTGACGACACTTGATTCCGAGGCCTGGTGTGCCCAGAATCTATTTCTAAAGTTTTGTTCAGGTACGTTCACTAAATGTATGTGTGGGTTTTTCTATCTTTTTAACTGGTGCTCATAATTGAAATCTGAGGACACCGATGAACTCGCAACACTTGTATTCTCTTAAGGGGACCTTTACCACAGTTGTGTTTTATGCGGGTTTGATGTTATATTTTTGTGTTTAAACTTAAATAAAATAAAAATTGTGTGGTGCACATTTTTATTTTGAGACTTAGTTAAATTCTACTTGGGGAAGTTATTGGTGGATCCCACACCCACATAACTTCTCATGTGAGGATATTAGTGAGGTGGGGCCCACATGAGCCCCAACCTTTCATCTTCCCAAAACTCTCTTCAACTCCCTTAATCCCCCCTTATTTAATTCTTTGACTACCCACCATAATTAAGAGATATCTTCACCTCCCTCTCTCTATCATTATTATTTGGTAACACATTTTAATTAATGAATTCATCCACTTTAATTAATTAATTAATTTGTTTCAATTTTGAAAGACATGAGTGAATAAGATGAATAGATTTAGCTTTTATTTTATTTTGGGGCATTTGTTGGGTTGAGAGGATTTGTGAGAGCTTTGGAGAAATAGAGAAGGGTGTTCTTCTCTCAACGAGGAACACCATTCTTCAAACGAAGAACCACCGAGGAACGTCAATCATCGCCTTCGATCTTCTCCCAAACCAAAGGAGAAGGAGCCACCAACGAGGAATGCCGATGACGTGCCATCCTCGGCCCTTCTTCCCCGATGTCAACGAGTTGATGCCGTCTCCCCGGGATGTCGTCTTCCGCGACGCTCGACTACCGCAAACCTAATCTCAAGGTAGGGGGATTTTTTATAATTTCATTTATGTGATTTATACACTTGATCAAGGGTGTTTAATTGTTTGGTGATTCTTTGTGCCTCTAACACGGTGAGTACGGACTAACGAACTAGTCCGGACCCATCTCCATATCGTTATTGATGCACGGATTGCATGGTGATAGATAAACTGAAGGAAAAGATTGTTTTGAGGTCGTCCTAGTGAAGAATGCGACCTGAGAAAGCTGTAGGCGCAAACCGGAGCTAAAACGGACCACCGGAGCGACTCCGGTGGCCCGTCGAATGTTCCAGAGGCTAGGGTCGCCGGTGTAGTGGCGCCGGTGACCAGAGGCGGCGGCCGGAACCAGCCGGACGCCTGGAGGCGGAGAATCCTTAGCGCACCGCCGGTGGCAGTCCTCTATGGAAACGGCTGTGGAAGTGGTGGAACGGATCCCGCGCCTCGTTGGATCCGGGAAGGCGGGGCAGCGCCAGCCTGGCGCTGCCGTTTCAGAGAGACCGGGGCCCACTCCCTCGTTTCGCTCTGCCAGTTGGACGAGCCAGCGCCCCCCCAGCCAGGCCGAGGCTAGCCATGCGGACCGGGCCTTTCCCATCCAGTCTGAGCCGCACCCTACTGGGCCAGTCCAAGACTTGTGGTGGGTCGACCCGGACCGGGACGACCAAGGGTGGGTTGGGCCAGGTTGGACTGGGCCCAGACCCCTTTTTTCAGATTGTTTTCGGTTATTCGCATATAACATGAGCTACGGAAATCCGATCGATGCACCGGAAGCTGTGTAGGAATCCTCGAATCGAGACAGTATTTTTGGTATATTACCCTCAAGCTTTCGGCGAAGTTTGGGTACGACTGGGTTGGTTGAAACTCGAAACTAACTGGTCCCATTGGAGTGGAAACAAGTATAACATAAGGACCTGACATCTGAATGAGTGCCGTCAACTAAGCTTGATTGCCTTTAATGAGACAGTTCTTTTTGAATACTCCACTTGTGGTTTGGACACAGTTGAAGTGTGGTCAGGTTGGATTTATATTAAAAAACAATCGGGCCCCTAGAACAGAAAAGCCAATAACTCTCAGACCGGACGTCCGTTTGTCGAACCGTCAGAGGCATTGTTAATATCATTGAGAAACAGTTCCTTTGAGTAAACCCCATGGTATTTTGGGGTATAGTTGAGATATGGTTGGGTTGGTTCATACAAAAAACCAACAGGGCCCCGGGACAAAAAGACTAATAACTCACAGACCGAGCGTCCGATTGATGCGCCGTCTATTGTGTTGAGACCACTTTGACAAGGCAGTCCTTTGAGACACTTCCACATTAGACTTCGGGACACTTGGAGTATCGACCAGTTTCTCATGGAGAGGATCCTCCCAGAGATGAGCATACGGAGTGCAGAGACCTTGTAGTTGTAGACCTGACAACTGCTTGACCGATTCAACTCGGACTGATTTGACTTTCCCAGTAGACGGAACACCCAGTTTGGCGGCAGACCCATGGTGGACGGAGCACATGGACTAGCAGTAGACCTACGGTACTCGACAGGAGGAGTACCTCTGACAGCTATTAGGGGGAGCGCCTGGTTTGGCGGCATACCCACAGCGAAGGAGCACCCGGTTTGGCAGCAGAACCGCGGTACTCGACATGAAGAGTACCTCAGCTGTCTAAGGTTAGTGATTAGTGACTCAGAGTCATGATAGGGCCACTATACTCGACATAGGAGGAGTTCTCTAGTAGCTGAGGTTTCGATAATGAAAATCCTGGATTGAGCTGGGTGAATGACCTTTGTGTATTCCTCATTATTGAGAAGGGTTACTTGATAACTTAGGTATATTTATGGGAATATACCTAAGTAAAGGTCATCTGCTGAGATCCTTATTTGTGGTTTATCCTTGTTGGATTTGGGGTGACCTTGAGGGTCTCGAGGCCCCTACTGAGTATCATTATACTCACCCCTACACGGGCTATGCCCGCACCTCGTTGTGTTGGATGCAGATGATGAACAACACTGACCGAGGAAGAGTGTACGAGGACTGGATGGTACCTAGAGGTGGACACTTAGCGTGACAGTACCCGGAGGTGGACCTCAGAACGAGTCCGTACCTGGAAGAGATGGACGGACGTGGAGTGTTGAGGAGGACATCTATACCTACCCTTCAGGTAGGAACCCAGAGGACGATCTAGGAGCTGCTTCCATCTTCCAGCTGTTTGTCTTTTCAGTTGTACATTCTTTCAATTGTGGATATACTTTTCTATTGGGCTTGTACTTTCGGACCATTTGTATTTTCAGTACACTTTTTATACTTCTTTACTTAGTGTTTTCTTCCTCTTGATCTATGTTTGTGTGTGTTTACGTTTTATAAAGGAAATACCTTCCCAGTTCTTGGGAATTACGCCTTTGGTGCTAGTCGCCAGCCCCGAACCTATGGAAGGTGGACTTGAGGTAGTCACGATGCATGCCCCGGGGGTCGGGTCGTGACAAATCCAAACCACAATGTATATAGAGATATCATGTGACATCCTAGTCTGTGCTAGATGTGGCTGACGCAAACCCGAAATTATATTATTCCCTAAATTGAACTATTGGAATGTATTAGAATGAAAAATAAATTAAGTGATGTATAATCTCCTAAATGGCCGTCAGAATCATCACCACATGTCATAGAACAAATTTTTTCCCTAGACATAGAACCCATTCAAAAATATGGAAACCCCCATCATAAATTTTCTCTAAAATAAAAGAACAATGTGATTTTTAGATAACCACATGATACTCAACGTAGAGAATAAAATTGTATTAATAGTATATCCTCAATAAATAGAGTCCCTAATATTATGAAATTTATAATGAATATATTGTTCTTGAATAAACATCCCAAGAACAGAAGAGGCAAACTAATCACTAACAATAATAACCTCTTCCCATTTTTTTAAGATCTATTATATGTAACTATGAAAACATATCACAATTTACCACCCATAAGATAATTCATTAATGACTTGGGTTGGAAGTTTCCTTTTCAAAAGAATATGAAATGATATTACCTTTCCATGAAGTACATGAGATGTCACATTCAAAATATTATAGGTCCACCACCAATAACCTTTTTCATAGATTAAAATCATTTTTAGAGAAGATATAACTCAATTTATTATTGTGAGAATATATAATAAAACTATCTATAAATAATTATTTTTGTCAAATATCAAATGAATAAATAACAATTTCCATTTCCAAGTCACTGGTTGGATAATTCTTCTTGTGTGACCTAATCTCTATAGAGACATAGGCAACCACCTGATCAACATGTATAAGAACACAGTCCAAACCCAAACCTGATGCATCGGAGAAGACAATATATCCTTGGTCATCCATTATATGAGTTAACAATAAATCACTATTCAAATACCTTTCATCTCAAAAAATAACTCTAACATTTATCATCCCAAATGTACATTAAATACCTTTGAGTGATAAAGGTCATCAAAGAATGAAACGTCAATAAATCCTTTATGAACCCATGATAATAACTTGTTAAACCTATGATGGTATGAATCTCAAATAAATTACAATGTTTCTCCCATTTCATATCATATTTGACCGTTTTAGGGTAAACTAAGATAAAATTTCATCGGATTAGATTTCATATGATCATCACTTTTTGACCCTATAAATAAAAATTTTAAACCTTTTCATATTTTCACTGTATTTTGAACAATTCCATAACATCTCTTAGAACACACACATGATCCTCCTCAAATTTAAAGTAAACCAGGATTTCATCCACAAAGACCACACTGAACATATCAAGATACTCATCTAATATAATATCCATCAAATCCATAAAGACTAAATTAGAATTTTCTAGAACAAATATAATGATAAGATACTAATAATGGCAACACATAGTCTAGAAGGTGGTTTCAGTTTTTCAGAAAATTTTATTCGTAACTTGTGATAATTTTTCCAAATAATAATCATAAAAAACCAGTTCACCCTATTAAAATTATCCAAAAAAAAGAATCAGTCGATGAAAATAAATAATTTTTATTTAAAATATCTCAGTTGACTTTCTTGTAACTAAATACTAGGAGAAGTGTTCCATCAACATTCATAGAAAAAACAACAGGTGATTCCAAAGGAAGGAATTACTACTGTATAAATTATATCTCTAAGAGATAATCCTATTGAAACTTTAAAACATTAATTTCATATGTTTTAATGAGGTAATAGGAAATTGATACAAGATTTGTTCAATCACTAAATCAATAAAAATACCAAACTATCATAGCAGTAGAAAACCTAAAAAATAATAGTAAAAAAATTGGGAAGCATGATGAAAATTAAAGTGTGTTCATCACTAAAATATTTTCTGTCTATGTTAAAATAAAAAAATTTATATTACATTCCAAAACTCTAGATAAGATGGTATGGCTTTATGTTACCTAAGGTTCCATTATACCTAAATAAAATGACACACCCATTAGGCATAGTAATGGAGGCCCATATAATATGAAAATCCATTTGGGATTTATTATCAATGATCCAATCAATTATCAAAATGAAATATAGAGGTTTCATGTACTGAACCAGAAAATACAATGTATTCTCAGTCTATGATAGATAGCTTACACTAGTTGGAAAATGGATACCCTGTCCTATCGTTATTCAAAGGGGTGTGGAAATATCCAACACATAAGATATAGCATATGTTGGAATATTAGACATGATAATAATACAAGTATAAATTATCAAATAAGAGGCACCGATATGAAATTATGTATTCACCAAATATCAATATGTAGTGATTGGATAACTCACAATAGTTGGACACATATCTAATTCCTTTGGAGACACTTCCAATCTATGAAGAAGCTTTGTTTTGGATGTAGATTACTAGAACCCCATAGTTCTTGATTAATATGAGTGAACCCTTGTATTAATTTGTGTTAATTAGTCTTGTGACACAACATGGGGATGAAAAGATATGGAAAAAATCTTGTATGTTTCCTAGAAGTTCCTAGGAACTGTAGATCTAGTGTTCTTGAGTGAAAACAAGTTTAAAATTACCATGATTTACACACTAGAATCATGTCAAAGGACCTCTACAAGGAACCACCATATGTCTAGAAGAACCTTGATTTAAAGATCCTACATTATAATCAACACACATTCTCCACCATTTGGGGAATCTCACATTAATACCAATGTGAGAAAATTTATCTCCCATCAACAATAAATTACCATCTTGATGGTGGAACTTTTTAATTTAATTGAATTAGGTGTTTCAAAGAACCCAAACATAATCTATATCCATAAATCAATACTCATCCCCTATTAGATCATTTGATCATTGAAATATTGATTGCATTGGGTGAAATAACTCCTAAGAATGATTCCAAGATTCATCCCTCCGATGTTCCACAACTAGTGCTTGAATGGTAACATGTTAAGGTACATATCTCATAGCATAGACAATATGCACATTATTCTGAACTAGATCGATGACCAAGGGATGATTAACACACTATTTATTATCACAAGCTTCCTCCTATAGCCTGTTCACTTATCTTCTCAGGGGAATGATAGTACAAAAGATCATAATATATCATTGAAGACGTAAAAAGGTTACTCAAAGTAATAACTCGGACAAGAGATATGATAAATTAATCCAATAATATAGGAACATATTTTTTTATTTCAATATATCCATATCTAATATAGGGAATGGACTATAACTAAAACACATTATTCATCAAGTCACCTTTCACAAACCACCCACGATGACTTATGGATCATTACGATGAGATATAACTATCAAATCACTCACAACTACCTTCTAGGTCCTAAAAAGATATTCTAAAATTCATAAAAATTTCATAGAATGATGCTAAACATGTAACTTTGATACAAACTTTTCACAATGAAGCCCAGATACCCTAGTTCCGTGCTACCCAATTAAATACTAACATAGACCAAAGGATATTCCGAATCCCAAAAGGATGGTGACTAGCACTTGGAATCATACACGAAATAATAGGGAATTAATTTTACACATAAAATGCATAAGATATAAGAAATAAGTTAGTATTATTAAATATCCAAAGTGAGAATGTTCCAGTAACAAAATAGGTATAATGAAAACATAAAATATTACATAATCAATGTACTGAGAAAATAGAAATAGAAAAAAAACATCCATATATGGACATTAATTCTAGAATAAATCATAATGAACCTCCACCACATCTATGTTCTTTTTTCCATTTAGGTGAACTTGGTTGAATAAAATATAATTATTTGATAATGAAAAAGTAGGGTGTTAGCTATAAATCCCATTAGGTACCGGACAAGGTATCCATATTAGATTCAATAATCATAAAACATATCATTATTTCAATTTTAATAAAATAAGTAATTAAAATAAATTTTCATATTTAAAACAATACATTGTTTCATTTAAAAATTATTGAAACCATTTAAAAATAGAAATAAATAAAAATTAAAAATAAAATAGTTTCAAAAAACAGTAGGCATCAATAAAAAAGTTTTATATCAACTGATTTCATAATTGGAAAAATCACAACAGCCACCATGGTCATTTTCCCAATGGTATGAGTTTTTTGTTAAATGATCCTTACAAACCTAATATTAGTGATCCTTGAAATATTTGTACACATTCCCCTCATTCTCATTTAGAATTTAACTCATGAACATACCATTAGGGATATTATCGACCAAACTAGATTTTTTATAGTGATTTCATCATCAATCAATTGATAGGGAAAAATAATCCTACAGTTATTTTCACAAATAACCAACTAACTAGCCATCCTATCATGTTCTAAATATTTTTTTTTGGAAAAGGGGAATTTATTTCTTTTCTAATTAATCATCATTCTCAATTCAATATGACACCTTTCATTTAAAAAAAAATTCAAATTCATACTAAAAAACATAGCACAATTTTTTTTATAATTTTATTCATCATCAATACTAAACAAATAATATTTTTTTTATCATTTTTATTTAACCAATTTTTCTGAAAAAAATATCAAAAAAATTTATCAATTATTTCAATTTGAAAATATGTTCCCCAAAATCAAATTCTAGTGGATTTGGGGGTTTTTAACGAAAATTGGATACCAATAAAATTCAAAATTACAATTCATCTAAATTTGGATTTCCATATATCAATTTAACACAATTTATATTCAATCAAGAGAATCATGGTTTAATTATTTGGTGAAATTTAAATGGGAGCCCATACCTTTAGTCACACAATCAAATCTCAACACCCGCAACAAGATAACACAATGAAGAATGATAACGTTGAATATATAAAAAGTAACCCCACAATAAAAATTAATGTAAAAAGCATTTAGATTCCACAACAACATAGGCATATAACACTATTTATGTTTGAGAGAATGAGAGAACCATATAAGACACTTGAGAGGAGAATCACTTACCTAGAGGAGGTCTATTGATATCTACCATGATTGGATCCACAATGGAATGTGTATAAAGTTTCCTAAATTTATTTTGAAGAGACTACATGTCATTTGAATCATAATTGGTAATTTTAGGATCGATAATGGTCACAACATGGGGCTAAATATATTTTATTATAAATTTTTAGAATAAAAAATTCTCCCGTGCATGGTTAGATGGGAATGATCCCACAGTTAGATATATTGTGCACTCTAATTGTGTACCACTATAATAGTGTGGATGACTTATACTAGGTGGGGGAAACATTTCTTAAACCTTGAACCAACCTTTTAAATACCCTTTTTCCAATGATGCGTGTTTTGCACTGGGAGGGAGCATAGTTTTGGAAAACTATGTTCCAACCATTCACTACACAAAGAGGACCTGAATTAGTTTAAATTTTATTTAAAGTATTCCTAAATAAAACTCAATATATGAATGATCAAAATGAGGTTCTACGATTACCTGAAAAATAGTAAAATGTTTTACTGCCTATGTGTGACATGTCAAAAAGGGTGCGTTGAGAGGGACTTGATCATCACATGATGCATGAAAATGGGCCAAACCTCACAAATGGTTTTCAATTTCTAGTGGATATTCTAGGGAAATTCCCAAACACTTTATAAACCAGCATGAAGGATTTACATGAATATTACTATGAATAACCTAGGAAAAATGAAAATATTCATTTATTAAAATGACTGTTTACAAATATCGATATCATATATGTGATTTGTTTATTATGTGGTTTTACACTATGGTTAGTGTTTCTAAAATTTGTCCTGAACCATCCCCCATGGGCTTGTTTTTTGAATACCCAAATCCCACATCTAGTAGTCTAGCGGATATAGACTAGCTCTGACTAAGTATATCCCCCAAATGGGAGGCATCTACATATGCACTAATACACAAGCACACATCACTAAGAAAAAGTGATGAATTGGAAAAACTATTCAACCATGCATTCATAACACTGAGATACCCACATAGTGTCACAATAAAAAATTGAAAAGTATAAGAGACCATAATTCAATCCAAACCAAAAGGAAAAGTACAAGCTCCTGAAATTCATCAACAAAAACCCTACCTGAAGGGTAGGTATAGTAACAGTTGTTTGATGTTGATGAAGCATACCTCATCTATCAGGGATCTCTAAAAGAACCACCTATCCTTGGTTTACCAAGGACTCCATCAAAATGTTGATTGTCATCATAAGACATGACACATGAGGGCATAAATTTCACATATTTGAGTAAAACAATACACAGCAGGACACCCAGAAACCATAGATGAAACCACTCAGGAATACCAAAAATATATACCAAAAGGGAAAGAAAAATCTAATAAACCATGTATACCAATAAAATAAAATACAAGAAGTAAAGTCAATATGGTTAGATCACACATGTATATGTATAAAGCACACAGAGAGGGATTATAAGTTGTAGTCCACAAAACATTCAATTTCAATGTCGGTGCATGGAGCATCGATGTCTCACGAAGCCTCAGTATCAGAAAATCGAGAGTCAATGACGGAAAACAGAGTGTCAATGGAGCACAGAGCTTCAATTTTAGTGCATAGATCATCGAGGTCAGCACAGAAAATATCGATGGTGCACAGAACATCAGTATCGGTGCACAGAGCATTGATGTCAGAGCACGGAGCATCGATGTCGGTTCCTAGAATGTCAGTGTCAATGGTAATTAATTTTTGATCATACAGTACCTTCCAAAATTATTTCTAAAAATACTTACTATCAAAATAAAAAGAATATTTTGGTCTTATATCCATCCATGGATTTACTATATTTCAATCTTAAGGAGGTTACCCTAGGGTGAGGTATCATTCTTCATCGACCATGTTTTTTATTTCTACATCCACCTCCTTAATTTATTAGTAAAAAATTATTATATAATAAAAATATTTGTCTCTTATATAATGAGATTTTTTTTTGTAATTTTAATTACAGACAACCACACACACTTCCACCAAATGGTTTATGAAATCATCATTATTGTGTATGATGGACTACCACCTCACAATCTGATGTTATTAATTTTTCCATTACTACCTATCACTGTTGTGTATGATGAAAAATATATATTATATATATGACATTTGTAACATAATTAAAAATCCTTATTCATTATATAATATATATATTCTTATTTTCATTTCCCTATGGGATATGACATACTCTATAGTGTGCATGACGAACTACCACATCACGAACCAATATGATTCATTTTTCACTAACGCTATACACAGAAGATAATAAGGGTAATTATATAAAATATATATAATTTAAATTAAATAATTATTATATTAATTATTATTTTTTATTAATATATAATATATCATTTTTATTCTTACCCTTTCACTCACTAATTGATTATTTCTTCATTTCTATACATGGCGACTACCTACTTCATGAAGGTATGTGAATATCTATTCATCAAAAAATCACATGGATGATATATATTAGTATATTTATAGAAATAATATGATATTAAATATAACATTATCATTCTATAAATTTAAAATATTACATAAATTTTTTCTATAATGATCACTGAAAAATTTAAATATTACTCATGCATTCTAATGACATAATCAATCAAAGATCGTAACATAAAACATTTCTAAAAATCAATCCGTTGTTGGCCTTATAAGTATAACTTATTAATGGAAATTATAATTAATACCATTTTATAATTATTTATATTATATAACCATGATCAACGTAAGAGGAAATAAAATAAAAAATATAAACATTTATGAAATACAATGTGGTTATAACCCAAAAGATGATTTTAAAAGGGAATAAATAATTAACATGTAGTAAATGATTATATGCAAATTAAATTGGTATGATATTTATAGTTAATTTTCTATAATAGTAGTATAAAAATAAGTTATTCATTTTAAATGAGGTTTTAATGTGTATGAAAATTTTTGATCTATGTAGTAAGGGATTTCTAGTAACTCTTCTAATTCGGAGAGACATATAAAAATTCATCACTAAAATAATTTTTGTGTTGTATTTAATTAAAAACTAACATTATATATCACGATTATCCTTTAAATAAAGGTATCTAATGGTTCATTTAATTTTCTAAATTATTTTGTCTTATTATTAAAAATATTACTAAAGGGATAGGGGAATTCAATATATGATTTACTTCTCTGAGACACATTCTATATTCACCACCTATTACATTAATGCAGTGTATATAAGGCCCATGAATTTATTTTATGATTAATATAATAAAAGTTATTCATGATAAAATATATATTTAAGGGTCACTACTTTATAGAGTTCACTGTTCAAAATATTTCAAATTGGGAAGGCATTATTGTATCCATTATCATTACTTGAGACATATGTAATTTTATACACATATATTGTTTTATGAGGAGTATGTATAGTACACTGAACATGTAATAAATTGGATTTATTTATTTTCATGACATTTTATGTTTAATTTACTTTTAATCCTTTTCGTGTCTTATAATTTGATGTTTCAAATGTGGTAATTTTTTTTCATTACAATCAAATCGTTTATTAAGATAGGTCGTGTTTATGATTATAATAATGAAATATTATGATATATCTATCAGAAAACTCATAAAATGTTACATAAACGTTTTGTGAAATTATAATAATTTTTTTCTTTCATTTTCCTCTTTTTATGTACTCAATATTCCAAAATAATATTTTTATGAAAAATCACATTACCAAACCATTTTTTTTTCATTTTCAAATAACTTGTTTTTGGGTAACCAGTTCCCAATCCAAACACCTCCAAAAATCATATTCAAAATTCAAATCAAAACAACATCATACCAAGCGTTGCACGCCGTACGCACACTGCCACAACCTCAAGCCATGAACCACCACCACGCATCATCCTTCGTGTGTCAGCCCCGAAAATTAGTCACTACGTCGCCTCGGGCCACAACCCCAAACGCGACATCCAATAAAATGTTTTCTAAATATTATTTAAACCATGTTTTTAATATTTTTCAAATGATTTATGACATAAACTTTTACCCATGTTTTACATTTCTACAAAATGTTCTCAACGGAATATTAATTCTACTTTTTAAACAATAAAAGTTTGGAATTCACCAATAATGTAATAATAATATTTGTTTTAACATGTATGATGCGAGTGGAATTTTACAATGTCATACCCATTATTTGATTTGAGGCTTCCATTAAAATTAGTCTTGGTTACTTTCGAAGAAAAATTCATTAAATTATTTGTAATTTGATTTCAAATTGGAATGGATATTTTCATCATTAAATATCTTAAATGAATTTATAGAATACATTATACATTTCAAGGTTTATTTTAAAATACTGTAATTTCCCAAAAGATAAAAAATTAGTTTTAATAATTAATTTTCAAGAAATATTTACATTCCTCAAAATTATTAAATGTTATTATTCATTAAAAATAATTATCCATCTATGATGTCAGCATTTATGGACTCTTATTCATTTTTGGGGTTATGATCCAAGGATACAATTATTATTAATTCTTTTAATGGTTTTTATTTATTATGTAATGATATTCATGAAATCATTTTCTATTCAACATGATATTCATGGAAAAAAATCATATGAAACTTCCATTATTATCCATGGGTTATACAATGATGAGAAGATAAAATTATTACAAAATGAGTATCTTTTAAACTAGTTATGATATGATGAAATGTTAATGAATATCATTTAATATCATCGATTTTTATATAATGAATGTTTTATGATCATTTGGAAGAGATATATATGATTTTATTTATTTGAATATTAGAACATATAAGTCCCTCTAGTGCTTTCGGTAAATACTTATAACTCATGACATATTTATATATCAAATGGGGTGTAAACCAAGTTTCCAATGGTACGGTCTCTAATATAATTGTTTTGGGACTGAATATATATTTATATTATGGTTTTGAGATTAAACTCATTCCAATAACATAGCTATTATAGCGAGCCTCTACTATAATGGAAATGATTTTCAATACTTATTTGTATGAAAAAATATTATTTCTTATTCCACTGTTATTAAATCATTGATAATATTCATCATTTAGCTTATGATTCATGTCTCAAGAATGGAAAATTTTTATTCCATGACTTTGAATTTGGATCATTAATATGAAGGGTATGGTTTTCAAATGTCATAATCTTTTTTTATAGCCGTATTTTTTTTGTTATTACTATATATCTGATTTTTTTATCATTATTGGGAACTTGATCTCTTACATTCTTATGTCTCTATTAACAATGTCATAAATAATAGTTATAGGTATTATATTTCATTCAAGATTACTAAGGGGAATATCAATATGGTAGATGTTGAATAAAATTCACTAAATTAAATTTTTTTGTAACTAGTCTCATAGAATGCTAATCTAATATAATAGTAAGGCATGTTTTTTGTAATTTATTGAATATTATTTAAAAAAAATGTAATATCAATGAATTATAATGTTGGGTCACTATTTCATATATAGCAGCTTTATAGATATGACTTTTTCATTTTGAGTATGAATTTTTTTTGGTTTCTACTGACTATGGCAGTGACTTGGGTATGATGATTATAGTGATGACAAGGTTAGAACTCCAAAATAATTGTAGGGTGAAATAAACCTATACTATTTATATAGATATTTTTGGTTGACTCCTACATTTGGAATACATCCTCAATATATGGAGTGGTACTCCCCTATCATTTACCACCAGTGACCTGTGGGTACTCATTGTGAGTGAGCTTTTCCTTAGCTATGGAGTCAATTAGCAATGAATGGGGACATCCTCATAGATTTAGGTGAGGTTGAATTTTATGTAGGTAAATGAATATATAATTATAGAGAATCATGTCAATTTATCTAATTTTTCATAGATGTGATATGGAGATACACACACTCTCTCTACTGGGTTTCCTAAGGAAAATATCTATGTAATATTTTCATATCCTATATGTTATGGATTGAGATTTCATATGGTAATATCAATCTATCTATCCCCTTATGTTATTAAGGTGTTCTTACAATGTATGTATATAATCACACTTTTATGGGATTTTCCCACACATGGTGCGAATTATGCATATTCCTGGAAGATTGGAACTGACATTGGTGGTGCTTATTTATACATGGGTGCATTGACTATGTATTGTGGTCAGGACATAGATACAAATATATGAGCTGTCTCAGTTCTCCATTATTTCGGATTTTGATTGGTTAACACTACATTTCTTTATGGAAATGTATTTATCACCCTTAATTTTGGTTTATACTATCATACATTGATTTATTTTTCTAGAGTTGTTGAATAAATGGTTTACTCTAAATGAAAAATTGATTTATAACTTCATGGACCTATTCCATGGAGACAATTTTGTTATTTTATATTTCTATATTATGAAATTCAATTCCATATAATTTAGTAATTTTTATTGTGCATCTCTATCAAAAAAACCTATATGATCTTGTCCTAAGGTTGTGAAAGCTAAACATTCCTCTATTCATGTAGACCTTATTGGTTCGCTTTGTTATAGACTAGTATCACAGAAGCTCATTCCTTTGGAATGTGTTTTGAGTTTTCCACTTATGAATAATTAGTTGGCCTATATTAAAATAGTTTTCAAGTGTCTCAAATTCATAATTAATGATTAATAACCTAGTGTTGGTTGGGTGACTGATTTATCCATTCACCAGGTCTCTTATGTAATGACTCGTAAAATTCAAAGGAATTTTTTTCTTAATTTTCTTTGGAATTTTAAAAGAACGTAGTTTTTGACGGCACCTAATTCTGAGGCCCGGTGTGCCTGGAATCATTTTCCGAAGTTTGGCTCGGGTACGTTCAGTGAACGAATGAGCGGGTTTTTCTAACTTTTGAACCGCTGCTCGGAATCAAATTCCGAGGGAACCAATGGAATCGAAACGCCAGTATTTTCTTAGAAATTCCTTTTCCGGAGTTGCGTTTGCTCGGGTGTGGCTTTTAATTTTTTGGGGTTAAGTTAAAAAATAAGATAAAGGTGGCGTGACACTTTATTTTATTTCACTTAAAGCCACTTAAGCTAAGTTAAGCGGATAAGGTGGAACCCACAATATCCTACCCACTTGGTAGGATATTTGTGAGGTGGGGCCCGCACAAGCCCCACCGTTTCTTTCCCTCTAAGTAACGAGCCCACAAACCCCCTCTTTAATGAAAGTCAACCGTGCTTTTTTCGGGTTAAGAAACGCCCCATTAAATTGGGCAGTTAAGTTGTTACAATTAATTCTTCGAATTAATTGTTCGTTTCTTAACTTTTAATTTCAAATTGTTGGCATGGGAATAAAATAATACCAACACGTGTTTACTTGAGGGTTGCTTGTTGAGAGGATTTGGAGAAATCTCTAAGTCTTGGAGATCTTCATCCTTCTTCGCGAAGAACGCGTAGAACGCGAAGAACGCCGGCCTTTGACGAAGGGAGACGAAGAACGCCAGATCCTCGGAGATCGAAGACGTGACGTGACGATCCTCCTTCCGCGACGCTTCTTCCGTGACGCTCCTTCCTCGTGACAATCTTCGATCAACAACCGATTGAGTTTGACTACGCGACGCCATGTACCACGACGACAGCGATGCCCCTTCCACGACGCGATGATCCTCTTCTTCCGCGACGGTCAATTCCATGAAAAAATCACGTTCGACGACAATGTTGAGGTAAGGGTTTTTGTTCATTTTAATCTATGTGATTATATATGTGGTTGTTTAAATATTTGATGGATGCCTTTTTAAAACCGCTAACACGGTGGGTGCGGACCAACAAACAAGTTTGAACCCATCGTCCTTTCGTTCTTATTGTGTGGATTAGCGGGAGACGACAAAGTAAGTCGCACGGGCAATGTGAGGTCCTCGCAGTGAAGCACGAGCCCTGGGAGGGCCGTTGGTGAAGACGACGCAAGATTCCGACCACCGGAACTCATCCGGTGGTCCGCGGAGCAACCCGCCGGCGCGCCACACCGGCACGGCGGCGCCGACGGCGGACGGGGGCGGCGCCCAACGCGCCACCGGGGAGAACCGCCGCGGTGGCAGGCCGGCCCTCCAGTGACTGCGCGGGACCTGCGAAGGCGGGATGCGGCAACCCGACCACGTCCGTTGGCGAGATGCGCCCCCCCACACGGGGTCGCATATCAATCAAGGGGGCGACGCCCCCCTTGCGCACCGCTCAGCCGTAAGGCCGAGCCGCATGGGCGCCGGCCGAGCCGGGCCGCACTGGCCGGACCGGGTCGCGCCATCCGGGTCGGTCCCGGACCCGGGTCGGGTCGAACCATGGGGGGTTGGGTCGGGTCGGTCCGGGCCCAGACCCCCCGTTTTTGGACCCTTTTCGGTCTATCGCCCACCACTTGAACTATAGGCCTCCGATCGACATTCAGTCAGTGGATATGTGATCCTTGGACAGAGACGGTCGTTTTGACATATCGCACTCAAGGTTTCGGAATAATTTGGGTTCTGCCGGGTTGGTTCGTACACGAAACCAACCGGGCCCTCGGAGCGGAAACGCTCGTAACTTGAGTTCCGGACGTCCGATTGACGTGCCGTCGACTTTGATGGATTCCTCTAAGTGATGAAGATATTTTTCCTTACTCTGCCCAAGGTTTGGACGCAGGTGGAGTACGGTCGGGTTGGTTTTGACTTAAAAAACAACCGGGCCCCTGGGACGAAAAAGCCAATAACTCTCAGACCGGGCGTCCGATTGACGCGCTGTCTGCGACGTTGAGTTCCTGTTGATGATACAGAACTTTTGGATACATCAACTCGGGACTATGTGTCAGTTGATGTATCAGCCTCTCGGCTCGTGGAGCGGACCCTCCCGAACTAGCTTGGGGTGTGCGGGAACCCTAGAGATGGCTGCAACTGCGACGACAATGAAGACAGTACGGGAATCCTCTGTGGGTTCGGTAGTGACCACTACATCACTTCTTGGGATACATCAACTCCGTACTACATGTCAATTGATGCATCAACCCCTTGTCTCGTGGAGTGGATCCTCCCGGAACGAGCATGCTGTGTGCAGAAACCCTAGATTCGGTTGAGACATGACGACTGCTGATCGAACGACTCGGTGTGTTACGGATAGCCCAGTGGGAAGCGCTTGGTTGTAGCAGCAGACCCATGGCGGAGGACTGCTTGGATGTAGCGGCAGACCCACGATACTCAACAGAAGAAGTACCTCTGGAGGCTATGAGGGGGAGCGCTTGGTTGTAGCGGCAGACCCACGACAGAGGAGCGCTTGATTATAGTGGCTGACCCGTGGTACTCAACAGAAGGAGTACCTCTAGAGGCTGAGGGGGAGCGCATGGTTGTAGCAGCAGTCCCATGGTGGGAAGTGCTTGGTTATAGTAGCAGGCCCACAGTACTCGATAGGTGGAGTACTACAGCAGTCCAATGTTAGAGGGAAGCTCTTGGTTGAAGCGGCATACCCACTGTACTTGATAGAGAAGGAGTTTCCCAATAGCTATGGTTTCAACTTCATGATTGATCCTGTGTGGGTCATTGCGGGGGTTAGGACCTATCGATCCTTTGTGGGTCCGACGGCTTAGATGAATTGGTGGATATATCTGATCATCTCTATCGTCATACGAAGAAGTATAACTCTGCGAGATGAATCTTGACTTGATATCCTGTGTGGATTATGTTATGCTTTCCTGTGTGGATTGGGTTGTGATTTTTCATATGTGGAACGAGTTACGTTTTCCTGTGTGGACTGGGTTGTACTTGGGCTCGGATGTTGGAGCGTACTGGAATTGATGACTTAGGTATATGTATGGGCATATACCTAAGCAGTGTCAGATGTTACTTCGTGATTGTATCTTTCCTTTGTGGTTTATACTTTGTGGATTCTGGGAGACCTTAGGGGGTATCGGGGTCCCTACTGAGTAGCTTATACTCACCCCTGCACGGGCTATGCCCGTACTACGTTGTGTTGGTTGCAGACGACGGACATCGCTGATCGTGGTTGAGGCTTGCGAATCAGGACGGTACCTGGAGGTGGACCACTGGGCGGGACGTTCTCGGAGCGGACAGCTAGACCCGAAGAGCTGTGGAGGCTATCTGTACTCACCCTTCACGTGGGACTTCCAGTGGACAGCTCGACGTTGCGTCTTTACTTTCAGTTGCTGTTTTCCCTTTCGAGTTGTACTTTACTTTCAGTTTGGTTTTGTATACTGGCCCACTTACTTTTCCGCACTTACTGTTGTACTCAGTTTTTACTTAGTGTTTACTTCTACTGCATTCTTTCTCTGTGGTGTTTGTTTACTTTACAAAGGAAATTCATTCCCTTTTTACCGGGATTTACACCTTGGTGCTAGTCGCCAGCCCCTGTCCTATGGAAGGCGGGCTTGGGGTAGTCACGACACGGGCCCCGAGGACGGGTCGTGACAAATTAGAATCAGAGGAGTTCGGTTCTACCACAGAACTCAAGACTCTAATCTTTTTTCTATGTGAAGCAATAGTGTTAAGAGTATTGAGTGTGGTTATCAGTCCAGGGAGTCCAGTGTTGGTGCGGCGGCCGACATATCCGTACACCAGGACCCTGACTTCTGATTTCCGACTCAATGCACGAAAACATTGATTGCATGTGTGTTTCAAGTTTTCTTTGTGATTACTTTGCGTCAGCTCACCAGGTATACTGTTTGACCATGGAGCACCTGTTTCTTTACAGGATGGCCTCACGATGGCAGCCAGCTAGGGTTTCGAGCATTGTGCGTGACGACATCCCACCGAGCGACGAGGCCTTGGTACAGGGCCCTTTGACAGCAGAGGCACCTGCGGTAACTCTACCTGCCGAGCCACCGATGCTACCATCCCCAACCACTGATGATGCACGTCGCCTTAGGGCACTACACGAGTTTCAGCATCAGCGACCGCCCAGGTTCCGTGGGGAGACGAACCCTCAGGTAGCCGAGGATTGGCTAGAGGCAGTTCTTTGGATTTTCAAGTTAGTGAGGACACCAGAAGACCTCATGGTGATCCTCACAGCGAGCCTACTGCACGCGGCAACAAGTAGATGGTGGAGCTTGATGCTCCTGGTGCACGATGAGGCATCTATCCACTGGATAGACTTTGAGAGCCTCTTCTGCTCGGAGTTCGTCCCAGCCATCCTCCGTGAGGTGCGCATCCAAGAGCTTCTTCAGCTGCGGTCGGGCAGCTTGACGATCGCCCAGTACTCGGCGAGATTTACAGACCTCTCGTGCTATTCGACAGACATGGTACGAGACCCATTCTTCCAGGCCCGGATCTTTGAGCAGGGATTGAGACATGAGATCAGGGCATCGTTGATCTCCCTCAGCATTCCGACATAGGCATGGGTACTGGAGCGAGCCCTTCTCATTGAGAGATTTCTTGATGAGCCTACACTAGCAGCGAGACCTACCGCAGGGCGGCACGTAGCGGAATATTCTGCAGCCAGCAAAAGACAAATGTCGCAGAGGTCCAAGCAGACCAGGCCATCGGGCGGACGACCACAGGATACTGGCTCGGAGGTGAGAGGCACACGCAGCAGAGCAAGTCTTACGAGTGGAAGACAGTGTTATGCATGTGGCAGGCAGGGCCACTTGGCTCGTGACTGCCCGACCCGCCATGCAGAGGGGTAGCAGACGGTTGAGGAACCACCCAGGCAGAGGCAGAGGTTCGATCATGGCGGTCCGCAGGGTGCAGGCGGATGAGGTCGAGGAGCTGGTCGAGCGGCAGGTGGTGGACGACGTTTTGAGGCTCTACCACCACCACCACCAGGAGGTCCACCCCAACCACAGGGGATAGCACAGCTTCAGGCAGCTGAAGCTTACGATCATGGAGCTCCGGAAGTGGGTGGACAAGTGCGGGACTAGCTCCAGGCATAGAGGCCCTTGACCATATTTCCTCTAGATTCTTTGTTTGTGTTGCCTTGTGTACTTGTACTTTGAGTTGAAGTTATAAAAGACACCTGCTTTAGTAACGTTTGGTTTCTTGTCTTTTGTATGTTAATACTAAGAGATACCAGTTAAAAACTATTGACTTGACCCTCACATTGAGGTACCTACTGGAGGAGACCTAGTTACCGCACACTAATGCCGACAGTGTGACTCAACCCTTGGAGGCGAGAGTAATGGTTGGATCTCTTGGTAGTAGCGTCGAGGCCTTACGACATCATCCTTTGTATGGGTTTGTATCATCCATGATAGGATTGACTGTATTAGTTAAAGAACGTGGTTCATCCAGGGGATGAGACCAGATTTCTCTTATCGGCAAAGAAGAAATCTTGGCAGCTCTGGTAGGACCAAAATAGGTCCAAGTAACCCAGGAGTGAATGATGACAGCTCAGAGCCAACAAAGGAGTTATGCTGTCAGGAGGCGGAGGACACTAGAGTTCGAGGATGGAGTCCACGTTTTTCCTACGGGTCTCACATCTACGCGAGTTACGGAGTTTTGGCCAAGGCAGCAAGTGGTCTCCGTGCTTCAATTGGACCCTTCTAGGTCCTCAATGGGGAAGGAGAGGTGGTTTACCATTTGACCCATCCACCTCAGTTGCACTGGGTGCACGACGTCTTCCACATATCTCAGTTGAGGAGATACGAGCACGACTCGGCGCATGTCATCGACCATGGGGAGTTGGACTCTGACGATGGGGCGACATTTGCGGAGGTTCCGGTAGAGGTTGAGGATCGACAGGAGCGGGTCATACGTGGACGGTTGATTCCTCTTGTGCGCATCAGGTGGAAGCACAAGAACCTCCAGGAGAGCACTTGGGATCGAGAGGCTCAGATGCATGCTCAGTACCCACATTTGTTTCCCTTGTTTATGATGTATCTTTATGGGGACATCAAGCACTGAGGTGGGAGTGATGTAAAGACCCATAAAATTCAAGGAAATTTTTTTCTTAATTTTCTTTTTAATTTTACAAGAACGCAGTTTCTGACGGCACCTGATTCCGAGGCCCGGTGTGCCCGGAATCATTTTCCGAAGTTTGGCTTGGGTACGTTCAGTGAACGAACGAGCAGGTTTCTCTAACTTTTGAACCGGTGCTCGGAATCAAATTCCGAGGGCACCAATGGAATCACAGCGCCAATATTTTCTTAGAAATGCCTTTTCCGGAGTTGCGTTTGCTCGGGTGTGGTTTTTAATTTTTGGGGTTAAGTTAGGAAATAAAATAAAGGTGACGCGACCGTTTATTTTATTTCACTTAAAGCCACTTAAGCTAAGTTAAGCGGATAAGGTGGAACCCACAATATCCTACCCATTTGGTAGGATATTTGTGAGGTGGGTCCCGCACGAGGCCCACCATTTCTTTCCCTCTAAGTAACGCACTCGCAAACCCCCTATTTAATGAAAGTCAACCGTGCATTTTTCTGGTTAAGAAACACCCCATTAAATTGGGTAGTTAAGTTGTTACAATTAATTCTTCAAATTAATTTTTCGTTTCTTAACTTTGAATTTCAAATCGTTGACATGAGAATAAAATAAGACCAACACGTGTTTACTTGAGGGTTGCTTGTTGAGAGGATTTGGAGAAAGCTCTAAGTCTTGGAGATCTTCATCCTTCTTCACGAAGAACGCGAAGAACGCGAAGAACTCGAAGAACGCGAAGAACGCGAAGAACGCGAAAAACGCGAAGAACGCGAAGAACACGAAGAACGCGAAGAACGCGAAGAATGTGAAGATCGTTGGTATTCGACGAAGGGCGATGAAGTACGCCAGATCCTCAGAGATCGACGGCGCGACGTGACGATCCTCCTTCCGCGATGCTTCTTCCGCGACGCTCCTTCACCGCGACAATCTTCGATCAAAAATCGATTGAGTTTGACTACGCGACGCCTTGTACCGTGACGATAGCGACGCCCCTTCCGCGACGCGACGATCCTCTACTTCCGTGACGGTCAATTCCGCGACAAACTCACATTCGACGACAACGTTGAGGTAGGGGTTTTTGTTCATTTTAATCTATGTGATTATATCTGCGGTTGTTTAAATATTTTACGGATGCCTTTTTAAAACCGCTAACACGGTGGGTGCGGACCAACAAACAAGTCCGAACCCACCGTCCTTTCGTTCTTGGTGTGCGGATTGGCGGGCAACAACAAAGTAAGTCGCACGAGCGATGTGATGTCCTCGCAGTGAAGGACGGGCCCCGGGAGGGCCGTTGGTGAAGACGACGCAAGATTCCGACCACCGGAACTCATCCGGTGGTCCGCGGAGCAACCCGCCGGCGCACCACACCGGCACGGCGGTGCCGACGGTGGAAGGCAGCGGCGCCCGGTGCACCGCTAGGGAGAACCGCTGCGGCTGAAGCCGCGGCGGCAGGCCAGCCGTCCCGCGACTGTTCGGGACAGGAGAAGGCGGGACGCGGCAACCCTTCCACGTCCGTTGGCGAGAAGCGGCCCGCCACGCGGGGCCGCGGATCAATCAAGGGGGCGGCGCCCCCCTTGCGCACCGCTCGTCCGTAAGGTCGAACCGCTAGGCGACTAGGCCGCGCCCAGGCCGGGCCGGGACGCGCCCAGGCCGAGCTGGGCCGCACAAGCCAGACTGGGTCGCGCCATCCGGGTCGGACCCGGACCCGGGTCAGTTCGACCCGGTTCGAGCCGACCCGGGGGGGGGGGGGGGGGGGGTTGGGCCGGGTCGGTCTGGGCCCAGACCCCCCGTTTTCGGACCCTTTTCGGTCTGTTGCCCACCACTTGAACTACGGACCTCCGATCGACGTACCGTCAGCGACGATGCGATCCTTGGACCGAGACGGTCATTTTGACATATCGCACTCAAGGTTTCGGAATACTTTGTGTTCGGTCGGGTTGGTACGTACATGAAACCAACCGGGCCCTCGGAGCGGAAACGCTCGTAACTTGAGCTCCGGACGTCCGATTGACGTGCCGTCGACTTTGATGGATTCTTCTAAGTGAGTCGGATAGTTTGGCTTACTCCGACCGAGGATTGGACGCAGGTGGAGTACGGTCGGGTCGGTTTTGACTTAAAAACCAACCGGGCCCCTGGGATGAAAAAGTCAATAACTCTCAGACCGGGCGTCCGATTGACGCGCCGTCTGCGACGTTGAGTTCCTGTTGATTATACGGAACTTTTGGATACATCAACTCCGGACTATGTGTCAGTTGATGTATCAGCCTCTCAGCTCGTGGAGCGGACCCTCCCGAATGAACTTGCTGTGTGCAGGAACCCTAGAGCTGGCTGTGACTGCGACGACAATGAAGACAGTACGAGAATCCTCTGTGGGTTCGGTAGTAACCACTACTGCACTTCATGGGATACATCAACTCTGGACTACATGTCAGTTGATGCATCGACCCCCTGGCTCGTGGAGTGGATCCTCCCGGAACGAGCATGCTGTCTTAGGAAACCCTAGATCCAGTTGAGACTTGACGACTGCTGATCGAACGACTCGGTGTGTTACGGATAGCCCAGTGGGAAGCACTTGGTTGTAGCTGCAGACCCACAGCGGAGGAGCGCTTGGTTGTAGCGGCAGACCCGCGGTACTCAACAGAAGGAGTACCTCTGGAGGCTATGAGGGGGAGCGCTTGGTTGTAGCGGTAGACCCACGACGGAGGAGCGCTTGGTTGTAGCGGCTGACCCGTGGTACTCAACAGAAAATGTACCTCTAGAGGCTGAGGGGAGCGCTTGGTTGTAGCGGCAGACCCATGGTGGGAAGCGCTTGGTTGTAGCAGCAGGCCCACAGTACTCGATAGGTGGAGTACTACAGCAGTCCAAGGTTAGAGGGAAGCACTTGGTTGTAGTGGCATACCCACTGTACTTGATAGAGAAGGAGTTTCCCAATAGATAGGGTTTCAACTTCATGATCGATCCTATGTGGGTCATTGCGGGGGTTAGTACCTATCGATCCTTTGTGGGTCCGACGACTTAGATGAATCAGTGGATATATCTGATCATCTCTATCATCATACAAAGAAGTATACCTGTGTGAGATGAATCTTGACTTGATATCCTGTGTGGATTATGTTATGCTTTCCTGTGTGGATTGGGTTGTGATTTTTCCTATGTGGAACGGGTTACGTTTTCCTGTGTGTACTGGGTTGTACTTGGGCTCGGATGTTAGATCATACTGGAATTGATGACTTAGGTATATGTATGGGCATATACCTAAGCAGTGTTGGATGTTACTTCGTGATTGTATCTTTCCTTTGTGGTTTATCCTTTGTGGATTCTGGGAGACCTTAGGGGGTCTTGGGGTCCCTACTGAGTAGCTTATACTCACCCCTGCATGGGCTATGCCCGCACTACGTTGTGTTGGTTGCAGACGACGGACATCACTGATCATGGTTGAGGCTTGCAGAGCAGGACAGTACCTGGAGGTGGACCACTGGGCGGGACGTTCTCGGAGCGGACAACTAGACCCGAGGAGCTGTGGAGGCTATCTGTACTCACCCTTCACGTGGGACTTCCAGTGGACAGCTCGACGTTGCAGCTTTACTTTTAGTTTCTGTTTTCCCTTTCGAGTTGTACTTTACTTTCAGTTTGGGTTTGTATACTGGCCCACTTACTTTTCCGCACTTACTGTTGTACTCAGTTTTTACTTAGTGTTTACTTCTACTGCTTTCTTGGTCTGTGGTGTTTGTTTACATTATAAAGGCAATGCCTTCCCTTTTTACCAGGATTTATGCCTTGGTGCTAGTCGCCAGCCCCTGACCTATGGAAGGCGGGCTTGGGGTAGTCACGGCACGGGTCCCGAGGATGTTTCGTGACATCTTACTTCATTCTTGTAGGCTTGGAATATCAAAATATTTTGTTTAGGGAAAAATAATACATGAATTATATATGATTATGTCCTTTCACTATCATTCATGAGTATGAACCCCATAAATATATTCTTAATTATAAATTGTATATATTGATCACTTTTATAATGCATATATGAGGATATAAATTAAGTTTATCAATTCATGTTCTTGATGATGATCTAATGAGTAACAAGGCCTTAGATTACGAGCTATCTCACAAGGTGTTTCCTCTAGGTGTGAAGATCGTATAACACCTACTTTTAGAGTATTAGTTACTACCATTAGTTTAGAATGATGATGAAATGATTCTATATACACTTTGAAATTTCCATAATGTGAGACTCATAAAGTATCACAGTGTGCCAAATCCTTCAGAAACATATGATTGGAATTAGATAGTGATCTGGTTCTTTAAGATCGAGCACAAATCGTTAAATTAGATGGTTATGTTGGATAATTGTATTTACCATAGAGTAGTCGATTAGTATTTGATTCTATTCACATTGATTGAATATGAGATGAAACTATCATGATTTTACTTCTATCAAATTTTTCATGAGGATAATTACACCATAAGATTGTGCTTAGTTGGGATCCAAGAGATTATTAAGATAAATTAGTATAATATATATGTTGTTGATTATACTAAAAGTTTAACTGAACTCACATGATACTCCCTTAATATTTTTTGAGGTGTTTTATAGCCATAAAAGTTATTTCATAAGGTTCCCTGTTGTTAAATTCAATCTAGTGTGGCCCCTTGTGTATACCAACTTATGAGGAATTGGAAGTTCTTGCACTAATGGTTTTGATATTTCAAGAAATTTGATTTCAGAAGTAAAATAAACTGTGTTAAATCATAATTCATATATTTATATTACATCTAAAAAGATCCATATTTCGATATGTCAGTACAGGAGGCATAATCGTGACTAAACTGATTCATGTGTGACCGTGTCACAGGGATAATTTAGAGGATCTGGTCATCACAAAAAAGAGTGGTGTTATGCTTGTGATTGGAAGGGTATCATAGATAATTATTTCCAAATAAAATAAGAGGATTCATGACGAAATACTATAGATGGACCTCCCTATTATATGTATCCCGCTGATTATGGATGACCTTTGCATGGTCATGGTGGCCCACATAGAGCCGATGCAGATAATGTAGAATGCAGCGGTATAAAGAGAGGATCTATAGGTTGAGTTATAAACTATGATATACTTCATCCATAATAAGAAAAAAAAACCATCCTCAGGCATAGAATGATAGAGGACTTCATTGTTGACTACATCATTTTATGTATGTATTTGACCAGGATGTGGAAAAGATTATTCAAGTTTTAAATTTCTATTTTTTCTCATTCCAAATTAAAAGTAAAGGCAGGAAAGAGTCATTCCATTATCGACATATACCTAGTGAAAAGGATTGATATACTAAATGAGTCCTCACCTAAAAAAATTCATTGAGGTGCCAATAGGGAACCCATTATCAAAATCAAATTTCATCATATATTGTGGGTTATATCTTGGTTGAGAGAGTTTTTTAATGGACCTCTTTGTCATTAACATGAAACATTATGACACCATATTTTTTATGGATTTTTTTTCTATGGAATGATACTATATTTAGTAATATAACAGATGAACTAGAGGGCTTCAGATAGGAAGGATGATATTATACACTGTCGGCAAGATAGATCTCATCATTTAGCATGTGGGTCTTGAAAACAGGATGCTGCAACCCATCACCCATAAATTAATTATTTTAGCACATATCATAGATGGATATTCATGAATCGGGATTCTTTTAGAAGTGGTGGAATATATGGTAGTCTTTTTCATGGATGCTTTATGACTATAATCAAGATAGAATATAGAATTCTACATTTACATTCTCTATAGGACCAAATCGATATATTTTGAGGAATATCAGAGAGCACTGAATGGGCCCCAGTATCTAAGGGTGCAGTTGGGGGACCATTGCCATAATGGATTCATCAGACCCAATGTTAGACTCTTAGAATCTCAAGTGTTGATCATGAAAAAGGAATACACAAGCTTGAGTAATTTCATCAATTATCATCAACTGAGTGATGTCATGATAAAGAAAATATACCCCTTATCCAGGATTGAGTTCACTTTGAAAAGATGAGAGGTGTGAGATGGTTATCAAATATTTATATATTATCTAACTACCGCTAATTGAGGGTTTATAAGGTTCATATTATAATGAATTCATTTTTTTTTGAACAATAGAATATCGTCAACATGACTTCTTATGAGATAAATTATCATACAATTTTTATGGATTTTATGAACAACACATTCCATCCATACTAGGATTGATGTTCAGATTTTTTATTGATAAAAAATAATTTAATTTTCATTAGAGGAGTAGTATTCATAGCATTTTATGATGATCCTATATTTATAGAAACAGATACTAAGTTTGGTTATTCACTTAATGCAAATGTTTTGGAACATTGAGGATTAATTTTTGTGGAATTTCATGTTCATTAATAGTTTTTCTTGGTACCAAGTGAAGAGTGATAAAGTGATTTATTATGATTAAACGCGGGGATTGTTAGTGGAGTAGAGTTTTCATGACCAGGAGAGGTACTACATGATGTAGGTGAAATAAATTTCTATGGTAGAATCCTCTCAAACACCATGAAGAAAAAAATAAAGTCATTTATCATGACTGAGTAGATTCAAGGATCATTCGAGATATTATGGATATGTTTTATAAGAACTCTTATGTTGAGACTATATGAGGAGGGCATGGAGTACATTGTTTTTTTTATGGCTCTCAAGATGGGATTAGTTGCATGGTTTTGTAGTGGTGGAGGTTATCTAACTTTAGTTGAAGTATTTGAGACCCCATGAGAATAAATATGAAACTAGGGACCTGAATTTTATAGTTTTTCTCTTCAATTTGATCATGTAGATTAAATATCCTCTCGATTAGATTTTTTTTGTTTATTTAGACAATCATAGTCATAGATATATCAACACTCAAAGAGATATTAATTTTATATAGAGTTTTTGGTTGGAGATCCTTCATTACTATGAAATTGAGATAGTCTATTCATATAGTAGTGATATTATGTAGGATTATTCCCTTAGTAGGAATTCCCATTCTTACTTGGTGGAGGTGGAAATTAAGCATTTGTCTTTATTAAAGCTAAATCTCATGGTGGAGATAGGTACAATTTATCTCCAGTTGAATGTGGTGGATCTTATACATAATCCAAATGTTAGAGATTCCTAGTTTGGAGACATCATCTGTGAGGATATACATGACTCTATATCCTTGATATTCACTATATTAGATTCTTTGTAAAATGGGAGCATATATAAATCTTCCAGGGAGGGTAGAGGACCCCATCATGGTATGATAAGTGGTGACGAGGGAGTTTCACAACTCCCACATGTATTTTCATAATGAGGTGGAAAATAATTAAAATGTACATAAATGGATGTTTTATTAGGATAGAACGAGGTAGAGCATAGTCGAGTTTGTCTCATGGAGACTCAGATGATAGATGTTTACAGTTGTGCATTGTTTTCCAATATGAAAGTCATAGCCTCTTATGATCCAAAACTGCAAATGGGATGACATATCCATTATACTTGAGATAGGTATTTCATGGATAATTAGAGTCCATGATACTATCTTGGTGGTTGTTGACCAACTCACCATGTCGTTTCAGATACATTCTATAAGGGTGAATTGTTTGGTTGAGAGATCTAGGTAGCTGTTTGTGAGAGATATTCTCTGAATTCATGGGGACCCATGATTATTTTCTAAAATCCTAATTTGTAGATTACATCATGGTTACAGGCTCATAGGAAGCCTCCATGATCTAGTTGTGGATAATTATAGTGTTTATTCTATAATATTATGTGCATACAGAGCATATTATCCTTGAGTAAGAGTATCTACTGATGGAATGAAAATTTGACATCATCCAAATATAATTATGTCAATTACTATTGGAATATATTTCATATAATAACATATATAAAATTCAATTTATATAGAACATTTAGAGGATTTTTATGAGATAAATTAAGGGTTACCCCTATACAAGGATGATATTGGAGGGACATCACATTTAGGGATAGAATGGTGTAGGAGGCGATATAGAAGGTTTGTGTGATCCATAATTGTATAATGATAGACTAGAGTAGATTGAAATATTATAAAGATCAATATAATAGTCCATTGATGTTTATGTTGTACCCCTAGTTTGAGGTATTTATTCTTTTTTTATGATTTTTTTTATGTTTTTAAAGTGCAAGGGATAAGTTTAGTAGAGGTTGGGAGAGTTTGGAATTGTTTTGAATGAGTTTGGAGGATTTTCATAGGGAGCACGGTTGGATCATGGTTAAGGGAATACATGAGGGTTCTCTAGGAAACAGTTCTAGGGGAGACAATAGGCTTCACATGGTTTTCCAAACCGTGTGATGAAACTGTGCATAACCCTCCTCTCGAGATAGTAGCGTGATTATGGTTAGTGCACGACTTTTCAAACCGTGTGGGCTGACCGTGCGACCACTTAATTTAAGGGGTTTTAAATTCGGGCTTCCTCGGGCTTAACCTAAAACACTCCATACTTCCTCCCACCCGAGCCTCACACGGGATTTCGGGTTCTCAAAGGTTGAGGGTGCTATCACACTCATTTTGGAAGCATTTTGAAGAGCTTTCATGGCGGATTGAAGGAGGTTTCTCCCGAGTAAGTCTCTACTCTTGGTTTCTTTTTGTTTCTCACTAGATCTACTCATTCCACTTTTTAGTTTTCTATATCTAAATTTGTTTCATGTATATCTAGGGTTGTGGTTTCCATGGATGTTGATTTTAACCCTTTTGGATATTATGGAAGGAGACCTAGATTGGTTTCAGTGGTGCGTTCACCAATTGTGTGGTGTGGTAGCTTGTGGGTCAATTTCTATGTAACCCTAAAGGTAGGTGGCTTCTCTCTCGAATCAACATTGTTAGTACTTGAAGATTGGTTAAAATTAATTTGTTTTTCTTGAAATTAATTGTGGTTTTGAGGTGAGAAATTGGTTAGAAATCCCTTGGGTTATGTTTTGGGGATTTTTGGGGAAAAGTGGGTTTTGTGGTGAAGTGTTTCTTGTTGTGGATTTTAAAAAGATGATTTTAAAATGGGTTGCAGTGAATGATTTGAAAAAATGGATGATGAAAATGGTTTTCAAAAAAGATGTTGTTTTATTGAAATTTTTAATTTCATGGAAAATGATTTAAGGGTGGTATCAATAAATGGGTGATTTATTGAAGTAGTTGACATGTAATGGAAATGGTTGACTACATGTTGTTGTGGACTTGATGGGTTATGTTCTTGGTTATGGCTTGATTGGAATGTTGTGTGGAAGTGGTCGGGAAGTAAAACTATAAAAAGGGGATGGATAGTGGAAAGAAGGGCCACCATCAAGGGATAAATGGTCAGGAAGTACCACTATAAAAAGGGTATGGATAGTGGAAGGAAGGGCCACCATCAAAGGATAAGTGGTTGGGATGTAACACAACAAAAAGGGGATGCATAGTGGACGGAAGGGCCACCATCAAAAGATATGTGGTCTGGATGTACCACTATAAAAAGGGGATGGATAGTGGACGGAAGGGTCACCATCAAAGGATAAGTGGTCGGGAAGTAACACTATGAAAAGGGGATGGACAGTGGATGGAAGGGCCACCATTAAAGGTTAAGTGGCCGGGATGTACTGCTACTTCTGAATGGTTGAACAGGTTGTATGGAAGCTCAACCGTTATGGTTTCTTTGTTTTGCATTGCATTGCAAGATGGAAATTGTTGTGATAATTTGTGAATGATGAAATGGCTTGTGGATTTTTTTTTCTTTCCCTTAGTTGATTAGTTTGGGTGAGATGGTTTGGTATGGGAGTGTTTGGATTATGGTAATGGTTCCACTTTTGATTCTTCTATATAAACTATTTTATATAAATGTGCTAATAGTTTTATCCTAGTGGCATGCATAGGGAAGTAATTTGGGGAAATCCTACTAAGTAGTTGTACTCACCCCCTGCTTTGGGACTTTGGTGTCTTGGAAGATGTTCTGTACCATGATGTGGGAAAAGGTAAGGTTTCACCCTCATTTATTAGTTCAATATGATGTCTTGGTAGTGCTTGGAGCTCAGAGCTTGGTGTTGAGCTATGGTGGTGTCATGGCTCATGGTGTTTGTTGTTTAGTTTCGGCATTGTACTCTGATGTTTTGTGGACATGTTTAGTTTGATGGTTTTGGTGTTTGTGATGGAATTGTTAGTATCACTTGGTTGGGTTTGAAAGTTCATGCATCTTTATTTTTTGGTTTGGATGGTTTTATCTTAAGGTCAAATCATTCCCCACAGTTCCTTGTAGCCCTTGGTATTTATTGCCATCCTTTTTCACCATGGGAATGTCGCTTAAGGACAAGTATCCCACACTGCCTCCTCAAGCCAATGCAGGAGGGGCGAGTTGTTACAAGTGGTATCATCTTGTTCGGTCCTTTGTAGTTGATTCTCAGATTTGGAGTTGACATTCATTGTGGTATATTCCTTGATTCGGGATGGTAGAAAGGCGTTGGAATGTCAGAACATGGAATGTATAGCATAAAAGTTCATACATTACCATTTTAGGCTGAACATCATGATACCAGGGATTTGGGTACATAAGTGTTTTGGAGACACTTATAGGCATTGGATATCTCATTATCGTGGGTGTAGCCAATGAGATGAGCATGAAATGCATTGTAAAAATGACTTCCCACTATGATGAATATTTTATTGGACATAATGATTTATGGGATAAATTGACAAATGGTTTTTCGAATGTCTGAAATTTTAATGTTAATAAATTTGGTATTTTGAAAATGGTTTGATTTTAAAAAATGGTGAAACATGGAAAATGTGGAATGTTGGAAAGCCTTGTTGTGATAGTGTTGTGTAATGCGGTTTGAAATGGGAATTATTGATGTCAATAGAAGTGAGACTCATGTTTGTTTGATTTATTTTTATAGAAATGTCATAGGGTAGGCGTCGTAGAGACCAACTTGATGAGGCCGATGAGAACATGGTCGCACCTGAGCCCCAGGTGAACCAGTAGTTAGTCCAGAGCATAGTGAAAGCATTAAAAGCTGTGGGAAGTATGAATATTTCGGAGGAGCCAAGGCATGCTGATTATGTGGATTAGTTTCAATGGAATGAACCACCCGTATTTTGGGTTGATTAGGACCCGGAAAGGGCAGAGGCATCGCTGTCCAGAATGAACAGAATTTTCAAATTCATGGGGATACTGGTAGAGCTGAAAGTAAGGCTTGTAACGTATAAGCTAGAGGATCTTGCTCTTCATTGGTCGGACTTGGTAGTCCAAGTGAGGACTGACCAGGTTATTACATGGTAAGGATTTGGGGAATTGTTTAATAAAAAATTCAACCCACATACGTTCAGAATTCAGTGCACAACAAATTTCTTTAGTCAGAAGAAAGAGCATATGTCTGTGACGGAATATGCAGCTAAGTTTATGAGCATAGTGCAGTTTTCACCCAAGGTGGCAGGTAGCACGTCTTTGAAGGAATTATCTTTAAATAGGGGTTATGGAAAGAGATCCATTCAAAAATAATAGTGGTGTGTATTGGTTATTACACAGATATGGTGAATCGAGCATTGGTGGCTGAGCGGGATCGGTTGGGAGCTCCAGGTGGAGGAAGCATGGTGGTACCCAAGGGTAATAGTGAGAAATCTAATGCTGGATTCATGTAGAGGAGGGAAAATTTTTCCTTAGGCAGGAGTATGGCACAAAATCTGATGAAAGGATCGGTAAAACTTCTTCCAAATCCCTATAGAAAACCAGGATGTTTTCAGTGTGGCTCTACGACACACATCAAGTGGGATTGTACGACACAACCTCGAGCATGTTACAATTGTAAGCAGATGGGGCATCTGCAATGTTATTGTGTGAATGCTCCAAGGTTGGATGTGTGTGACACACCTCAGGGAGCGCAGACTTCTTATGCATTGATGGGATGGGGAATGCAGCATACCCCTCATTAGTAGAGCAAATTCAGTTATGGTGATTCTCAGAACACCACAACTCCTCAGGAGGGAATTAAAGAGCAGAGTGTGGCAACCAAGGCGTTGTACGGATCCGCTAAAGTTGTGGTGGACGATCAGTCAGGACCATCCACGGTGCGAGGTACTATTCTTTTAAATTCTACCTTGATGCAACTATTGTTTGATATGAGTGACTCAGAATCTTTTATTGTTGCACATGTGGATGAGTTTCTAGTTTTAATCATAGAAATGATGCCTTCGATTTTGAAACTTCAATCTCCTATTGGTCGAAGAGAGTGTAGATAATTCTTGTGTAGAGCATGTTGTATCGTTGTGGGAAAGGTTGAGTTAATGTGGAATTTCTCATTGCTTGAAATGAATTTGTATGATGTAATCCTAGGAATGGATTGTCTTGTGGCGTCTAAGGCCCACATCGACTATAATGCACACATAATGGCTTTTACAACAAATGATGACGTTAGACATCTCTTTATAGAAGAAAGGCATGAAAGGCGGGGTGCAAAAAGTCTGTTAGCACTAGTAGTGGGCACATTATTGTATCAGTTGGTGGTGTTATTGGTGGAATCGGTAGAGGGTGTTGAGAAAATTGTTCTTTCGCTAGTAGTGGACCAGTTCATGGATGTTTTTTCCAATTAATTCTCTAGGTTACCTCCAGTAAGAGAAGTGTAGTTTACGATTGATCTCATTCCAGGGACCAATATTATCTCACATCCGTCTTACCGAATGGATCATACTGAATTACAGGAATTGAATTTCTAGTTGGAATAGTTAGAGAAAAAGGGTCTATCATTCCTAGCACATCTTTGTGGGCAGTGCCGGTGTTGTTTGTGAAAAAGGATGATGTAAGTTTGAGGCTATGTGTGGATTATCGTAGACTTAACCATGTTACGATAATGAAAATATATCCACTTACACGAATTGATGATTTTTTCGATTAGTTGAGGGGAGCCCGGTGGTTCTCCAAGATCTACCTAAGGTCGAGATATCATCAATTGCAGGTGATTAAGGACGATATTTGTAAAACATCTTTCAGATGTAGTTATGGCCATTATTAATATTTGGTCATGTCCTTTCGTCTAACGAATGTGCCAGTAGTGTTCATGGAATTGATGAATCATATATTTCAGAGATAACTGGATTCATTTGTGGTTGTGTTTGTAGATGACATTCTCGTGTATTCAAAGACAAGGGTGGAGCCTAATCAGCACTTGGATACAGTTCTAGGGATCTTGAGGAAAAATCGGCTGAATGCCAATTGTCAAAGTATGGTTTTGGATAAAAAAGTCCATTTTTCGGGCCATGTGATTTCTTAAAGGGGTGTTTTAGTAGAACTAGAAAATATAGAGGTTGTTATCTCATGGAATCCTCTAAATAATGTGATTGAGGTACGAAGTTTCCTTGGTCTAGCTAGGTATTATCGGTGTTTTGTTCGTGAATTTTCATGTTTGGCATCACCGATGACAACATTGACAAGAAATAATGTTCCATTCTAGTAGAATGAACAGTGTTAGTAGTGTTTCGAAGAGCTAAAAATTCACCTTACATCAGCACCGATGTTGGTTTTTCTAGAACCAGGAAAAGGGTACATGGTGTATTGCGATTCATCGGGATCATGGTTGGGGTGTGTTCTCATGAAAGGGAATCATGTGGTTGTGTATGGATCATGATAGTTGAGGGTGCATTAGAAGAACTACCAAACTCATGATTTAAAATTAGCAACAGTGGTCCATGCTTTGAAAGTGTGGCGTCATTATCTATTCCGTGATAAATTCACAGTATATATGGATCACAAGAGCTTGATGCACATTTTCTCACAAATGGATTTTAACTTGAGGAAAAGGATATGGATGTAATATCTCCAGAAGTTGTATTTCAATTGGATTTATAAACTTGGTAAGGGAAATTTGGTGGCAGATGCATTAAGTAGAAAATCATAAGCTCAGGTTGTGAAACAGGTATCCAACCAGTGGTAGTTGATGTAGGTTATAGCTGACATGAAGTTGAAATGTGAGGACCAGGGTGATAGAGCGATCTTCATTCTAGTCTTGTTGAATCTTGACTCGGTTACACTGGTTAAAGAGGCGCATATATCTGATTTCAAGTGTGTGACCATGAGGTCAAAACTCAATGGTGGGGATACCATTGAGGGTTGGAAACTGAATGGAGATTCAGTTTTGTGTTTTCATAATTGGTTGGTTGTGCCAGTTTCTTGTCAGGAGGATCTTCTTAGGGCGTACATCAATCCAGGTGGGCTATTCATCCCGGAATTCAGAAAATGTATAAAGTGTTGAAAGCACTATTCTGTTGGGAGGGTATAAAAATAAGTTTTTCTAAGTTTGTTTCGAGATGGTTGACTTGCTAGCTGGTCAAGGAAAAGCATCGGAGGCCACCTGGAATGTTGCAGTCTTTACCAACCCCTATTTGGATGTTGGAGAAAATAGCAATGTATTTTGTCATAGTTCTCCCATGAACGGTCAGGAATGACGATGCCATTTGGGTGATAGTGGACCAGCTAACGAAGTCATCCCATTTCATCCTGATTTTTGAATCTTATACGGTAGAGGATATGTCCAAAATCTATATCCGGAAGGTGGTAATGAGGAATAGTGTTCCTGTATCGATTATATCAGATAGAGATCAGAGGTTTACATCTTTTTTTTGTAAATCCTTACAGCAAAAACATGGGACACGGTTGACAATGAGCATGGCCTATCACCCTTAGATGGATGGTCAATCTGTGAGGACGATACAAACATTGGATGATATGTTGTGGGTTTTTGTAATGGAATTTGGAGGCTAGTGGGAGGATCACATGTCGTTGGTTGAGTTTAAGTACAATAACAGTTATCAAACATCCATACATATGGCTCTGTTTGAAGCTTTGTATAGGCGGTTGTGTCGCTCTCCATTATGTTCGGTGGAAACGGGTTAGTCCTCAATGGTTGGATCGAGCCTTGTCTAGGAGACTAAAGAGAAGATCAAGTTAATCAGAAAGATAATGGAGACAGCTCATAGTCTTCTTAAATCATATGTGGATCATCACCGATGGACGTTGTCGTTTGAGGTGAGTGATCATGTTTTCTTGAGGATCTCTCCTAGGTTGGGACATCGTCAGTTTGGGAATCAGGGAAAGTTATTTCCGAGATATATTAGACCTTTTGAGATACTTGTGAAGATTGTTGAAGTGGATTATCATTTTTATTTTCCACCTAGGTTTAGTGTGGTGCATAATGTGTTTCTTGGGTCACAGTTGAAAAACTATAAACCGGATCCATGCCATGTTATTTGATGAGATCATGTTGAGCTAGAGTCGGATGCATCATTGGTGCACATGCCAGTGTGGGTTGTGGATAGGCAAGAGAATTTCATGCGGGGTAAAAGCATCGGTTTGGTTCGGGTTTTGTGGTAGCATGGCCAGATCCAAGAGGAGACTTGGGAGCAGGAGAAATAGATGGTCGAGCAATGACCCGACCTCTTTCAGCAAAGGGTGGGTTCACTACTTTCCGAGGACAGAATTACCAATGGGGGAAGAATGTAGTACCCCTAGTTTGAGGTATGTAGCCTTTTTTATGCATTTTTTTATGTGATTAAAGTGAATGTGATATGTTGAGAAGAGGTTGGGAGAGTTTGGAAGGGGTTTTAATGATTTTGGAGGATTTTTATTGGGAGCATGGTCTGAGAATGGTTAATGGAAACCATGCGGGTTCTCCCAGAAACCATGTAGGGGGAGACAATAGGCTTTACACGGCATGTGCATAGTTTTTTGAAACATGCGAGGAAACCATGCAGACCCCTCCTCTCGAGACAGTAATGTGCGCACGGTTAGCGCACAACTTGTCAAACTGTGTGGGATTAACGTGCGACCACTTAAATTTAAGGGTTTTAAATCTAGGCTCCATTGGGCATAACCTAAAATAGTTAAAACGTCCTCCCACTCGAGCCTCACTTGGAATTTCCAGATCTCATAGGTTGAGGGTGCACTCACACTTGTTTTGGAAGAATTTTGAAGAGGTTTCTTGGCGGATTGAAGGTGGTTTTTCTTTGGTAAGTCTCTCCTCTTGGTTTCTTTTGGTTTATCTCTAGATCTACTCTTCCCCCTTCCTTAGTTTTCTAGATCTACATTAATTATATGTAGTTCTAGGGTTTTGGTTGCCTTAGCTGTTGATTTTAAGGCTTGTAGTTGTTAGGGAAGGAGATCTAGAGTGGTTTTGGTGGTCCGTTCTCCAGTTGTGTGTTGCGGTAGCTTGTGGGTCAATTTCCCCAGAACCCTAAATATAGGTGGCTTCTCTCTCGACTCCAATTTGTTAGATATTGAAGCTTGGTTACAATTAATTTTTTTTTCTTGAAATTAATTGTGGTTTTGAGGTGCGAAATTGGTTAGAAATCCATTGGGTGATGTTTTGTGGATTTTTGGGAAAAAGTGGGTTTTGTGGTGAAGTGTTTCTTGTTGAGTATTTTAAAATGAATATTTTAAAAAGGGTTATTGTGAATTGTTTGTAAAAATGGTTGATGAAAATGGTTTTTAATAAAGATGTTGTTTTATTGAAATGTGTAATTTCATGGAAAATAATTAAAGGGTGGTTTCAATAAATGGGTGATATAATGAAGTGGTTAAAATGTAATGGAAGTGGTTGATAGCATTTTGTTGTGGCCCTGGTGGGTTATGTGCTTGGTTATGGCTTGATTGGAATGTTGTGTGGATGTGGTCGAGAAGTACCACTATAAAAAGTGGATGGATAGTGGACAGAAGTGTGACCATCAAAGGATAAGTGGTCAGGAAGTACCACTACAAAAAGGGGATGTATAGTGGACGGAAGGGCCACCATGAAAGGAAAAGTGGTCGGGAAGTACCACTATAAAAAGGGGATGGGTAGTGGAAGGAAGTGCCACCATCAAAGTATATGTGTTTGGGAAGTACCACTACAAAAAAGGGTATGGATAGTGGAAGGAAGGGCCACAATAAAAGGATAAGTGGTCGAAATGTACCACTATAAAAAGGGGATGGATAGTGGATGGAAGGGCCACCATCAATGGATAAGTTGTTAGGAAGTACCGCTAGTTGTGAATGGGTGAACAGGTTGGATGAAGCTCCACCGTTATGGTTGTTTTCTTGTGCATTTCTTTACAAGATAGAAATTGTTGTGTTAATGTGTAAATGATGAAATGGCTTGTGGCTTGTTTGTTTGGCTTTCCCTTAGTTGCTTGGTTTGGGTGAGATGGCTTGGTAAAGGTGTGTTTGGATTATGGTAATGGTTTCACTTGTGATTATTTTATATAAACTTTTTTATTTAAATGTGCTAACGTTTTTATCCAACTGGAATGTCTAGGGAAGTCATTTGGGGAAATCCTACTGAGTAGTTTTACTCACCCCCTGCATTGGCACATTGGTGTCTTTGCTGATGTTGTGTACCGTGACGTCGGAAAAGGTAAGGAATCAACCTCATTTAGTGGTGCATTGTGATGTCTTGGTCGATCTTAGAGCTTGGATCTTAGTGTGAAGCTATGGTGGTGTCATGGATCGTGGTGTTTGTTGTTTAGTTTCAGCTTTGTACTCTGTTGTTTTGTGGACATGTTTATTCGGATGGTTTTAAGTTTTGTGATGGAATTGTTAGTATCACATGGTTGGGTTTGAAAGTTCATGCATCTTTATTTGTTTTTTGTTAGGTTTTTTATTAACGGAAAATCATTCCCCACTATTCCTTGAAGCCCTTGGCATTTATTGCATGCCTTTGGCGCCTTGGGAACGTCACTTAAGGCCAAGTATCTCTCACCTCCTCCTCAAGCCAATGAGGTAGGGGCGGGGTGTTACAGTTTAATTTAAGAGACTGTGTTTTCTTGATATTATCCCCATGATTATTATTGCTGATGTTTGGCTGGGGAGAAAAAAAATCTTTGAGATTTATCATGTTGTTTGAGATACAATGGATGGATAGTATTGTTTCTTACCACTTATACTTAAACTCATAGTAAGATCAATTTCAAGACATATTCTAGGTCTTTTATATGAGGAGATACATAAATGATCTAACATAAATTATTGACCGAGGTGGGAATGACATTTAGGATGGATCCAACTTCATCGAGAAATAGATGATGATAAAATATTGGTTGGAGAGGAGTTTGAAAGGATGGAAAATTTCCATGGTTCATTTTTGTGGTAGTATGAGAGCATGAATGAGACCTCATAAGAGTGACAGAGTAATATTTCGACATATTTCTCCCACCTTACATCCAATTATGGGATTTTCGAATTGAAAATCCATGAAGGAATGGAGAATGATAAAACATTAGTTTTGATGGGTTTTACATTTAAGATTTTTATTTATATTTCTAGATTTATCCACATAGTATTTGAAGTGTTTCAATTTATAGGGACCTTAGAATTAATATATTTTAATGCATGCTCACCCGTTTTTGTAACATAATTAGATTTCCCCACTGATTGGGTCCTTGAATGTGAAATCTGAGAAAACTCTTAAATTTGGAGTGTATGGCTTAAAATAGGCATGAACTATGGTTGGTCTACACCACACATCTTTTTATTCCATAAACTAGTTGTGCTTTTAAATAAAATAAATAAATAATTATAATAATTTTATTTTAGATTCCCATGAACTAACTCCATATTAAAATATATATCTATGAATATTTATAAATATTTTACATTTAAACATAATAGGACTGGAGGAGGATTGTTCTTCGTCATTTCCAGATCATGGTTAGAGAATGATATGTGATAGAGTCATGATGAAGCGAGAGGAATAAAAATAAATAGGTATTCTTTGATACTGTAATAATAATTCTTCAAAAACAATAAATCCCAATAAATGTAAGTCTATTTAATCATGGTTTCCTTTACATAGACTAATTGTAAAATGGATGGGGTTGGAATTCTTTATTTATTACCTATGATTATTCTCTTATGTAATAGCCCCATTTTTGTAAATTGAATTGATGATTTCAATTTATTTTTTATATCATGTTATAAAATTGAATATATTGTTTTCAATATTTTTTTATGAATTTGTGGTAAATAATGCTTGCAACATTGTTATATTTCTTTCCCACCTCCAATTATTCATTTTCATCATCATTAGACCATAGGGTCAGAATTCGACCTTCCCAAGGAAGGTTTGAGTATGATCAAACCACCAGATACCTAGTGTTTTTAGTCATGATGAATTTATTAATGTTTTTTTGATGCATTAAGATAGATTTTGTCATATTCCTTACATATGTGGGATATAATGTGGATATGGGTGGTAGGAGGTCCACAATATGCATGGTGTCTCATCAAAAGAAGATCATATTATATTTTCCCGCCAGCGGAGGATGAGAAAGGATGGTTGGATCAATTTTTAAATGATTTTAGAAGGTTATACAATGAAATTAGTGATGGAATTCAAAGATTAAGAACACATGTGATGGATATGATCTTTCTAAAAAACTTAACTACAATTCATGTAGTGCCAAAAAATATATGCTATGTTCATCAGATTGGGTGATAGACATGGTTTCTAGCACCTTAAACTACCACAAATTATATTGGTGGGACCACACACTCTATGAAACAATACAATTACATCAGATGCGTGCCAACTACACACTCATAGTACCATGTGTGGAATGAAATACCATTGTATACTACATTACAAGGGCACACCCAAAGGTATATGGGAATGGACAACTATACAAGGGTTAACCTCGAGTGACTGAGACCCAATGTGTACCAACTATACATTTCATATAGAATTACATGTATTCATAATAATTTTCTAGAGGATAACACATAGAGGTGATGATGTTTGGTAACTTTTCATGTGTACCCCCATTCCTAAAATATATTTCATCCCCCAAAATCATCCTCTCTTATATCATTCATTAATGCTCTTATTTTATCTTGTGAGTAGCCAATCATGAGATTTTTTCCATGTATAATGAAATCGTGGTATTTATAATGAATTATGATATTTTATGAATTTAATTAAGAGATTGATTATTCAATATGATATATTTAATGATGGAAGTAATCAGTGAAATATCATTAGAGTGGTTTCAGGGTTGGAACACTCCATCTACAATAGGGAGTGGGTCTTCTATACACTTTATATAGATTAATGTGATAATCAGATGCACTAGGAATGGGTCCTATATCAATATAATGGAACAATACCATCATCAATATTCGGCATAATGTTTTTCCTCCACATGAGTGAGTTCTCTATTATCTATGGAGTGGAGTAGTCAGCATCAGGAATGTTCATAGATATTTAGATGAGGTTTTATTTGATGTAAGGAATTGGAGATAGACATTTTGCGATACCAGAAAACATGTATATGTACGCTAGGCTGTGACTTGGTGATCCTATTTCTCTCACTATTAAGTTTAATTATGATCAAATGTATATATATATTTTTCCTCATATCCCTAGTTATGCATTGATATGACCTATTTTTGTATCTTTATATCAATCCAAACTCGATTTTTGTGAAATCCTACTATGTATTTATATAATCAGCCCTATATTGGAATTTCTCATACATGTCGCGTCTTATAGAGATGAAAGATATATTAATAATGAAATTTGTTGAGCATAGTGGAGGATTGTCCAATGTATTTATACTATGGTGGGTACATATATATGATGATCCATGATCTCTCAATTATCCTTTCATTCAGTTATTTCTCTTTTGGGACCTCATTTCATGTTTGGTGTGATTTTTTTCACATTCATTTTTTATACTATCATATTTTATTTTTTTATTATATTACATTCATGGATTTCAGTAGATGTTAATGTCATTTATTATTTATACTCACCATTTCATAGAGATAGTTGGGAGTGATCATAAATGTAAATTACTAAATGAAATCCCATTTCAGGCATTTCTTCTCGACACTTGTCACAAGCCCCTATATTATTTGAGGAGGACTTGGGATTGGGACTGCTTGGGATTCAATTGACCGGGACAAAACTGGTGGGTAAGGAAATTAGATGAGTTTTATAGGGAGTGTAATGATAATGTAATAATACAAATTCAGGTAACTGCATCATCATTCTATTGTTTTTATGTTTTTTTTTATTTTCAGTTTAATATTTTTATTATGGGTTTGTGGAAATATATTATTCTAAATTCAATCATTAATGGAATGTGGTGATTCATAAAAAATATATATTATGTTTATTTTATTGAAATTTGATGTGGTTTCGGAATCAATTTTGTTGGAATACAGATAAATGAAATCAGAGAAATTATAATTTGATATTGATTTTCTTCAATAAATATTTTTCATAAAATAATTTTTTAGTAGAATATGATTAAACCATTAGATCAATAATTTTATGGTTTATATAAATTGATCAAAGTGATTCATTGTGTTATTTTATATTATTACTTGTCACGACCCGACCCTACCTGGGCTCGAGCCGCAACTACCCCAGGCCCGCCTCCATAGGCCAGGGGCTGGCGACCAGCGCCGAAGGCACAACAACTCGGGGAGGCCTTTGCCTAAGCACTTGTACACATGCACACGCAGGAAACTCAATGCAAAAGTGTAGAGTAAAAGAAAAGACAAGCAGAGTAAAAAAGAACAACTGCTATATATATACCACAAAGTGCATCGACCTCTACAAGTACAAGCAAAAAGCTGAAAAGGAAAAAGGGGAAAAACACGCGCCCAACCAAAAAGGTGCCACAACCCGGCAATAGGTAAACAAGAAGGAAAGCTGACAGGTCTCCCACCTGAAACCCGGCCACGACCACCGCACGTGGTCCAAGCTCCCAAGCTCCTACGCTCCACCGAAGTCACGCTCCACCTATCCGTTGTCTGCAAGGGCACACTAAGTGTGGGAAAAGCCCAAGCAGGGGTGAGTATAAAAATACTCAGTAGGATACCCCGAAGGCTCGAGGGAGCAAAAAAAGGAGGTACCGAAGGGTGAACAGTAGAGAGAACAGGGAAAGTAAAGGAGTCCAACCGAGGGTGTAGTAAAGAGTCCAGCTCAACCCATCAAGAGAAAGATAGAAGACTCATCCTAGCACGAGGAGCTAGGAACGGTGAGAAGATGCACTTCTCGTCGAGCTTTCGCTGCCTATAGCAGGAGAGTAAACTCATCCAACCACGAGATGCTGGACCCGGAAATCACGTGGCATACCCCACGCGTCTTCGCCACTTCTGAAGGAGAGTAGGCAAAACCCAATAAGAGGGTGCTCGAACAAGGTATATACATATCTTTATGCTCAATCAAGAAGCCCGAACAAACTCGTAAGGGGATCTCCATCCCGTAGCTCAGCCCAAGAAAAGAGTCGCCAACAGTCCCAGAAGTAAACACCAACATTGATGCCCCACATCCCGTACGTCTACCCCGAACCACAAGCCAAGGGGATCAATCACCGCACCTCGACACTATCCGCTTTGGGCGACACTGACTCTCCCGCACGGTTTTAGATCGCGTCACAAGAGCGCGTCTCGGTGGGGAAAGTGCCCCTCGTACTTGAGAGTTCTGGGGGAACGTCAAACCACAACTCGTCACTGCCCCGCAGTCGAGAGGTCCTCTCAAAGTAAAGTCGTCACAACACTGACCCGTATAACCAAGGGTCCCGCTCCGGTAACCACGGAGGAAAGCCACAGACTAGCCTAGTACTAAGGACTGAGTCTGGAATGTCAACAAATGACCCACTTCCCAGCCCTACTGGAGGGTAATTCATAACCAAATATCGGGTGACCCACTGCCCAGCCCTACTGGAGGGTAAACCCTAATATATCATTAGGCGGCCCACTACCCAGCCCCGCTGGAGGGTAGACCATAATCAGATATCGGGTGACCCACTGCCCAGCCCTGCTGGAGGGTAAACCCTAACACATCATCAGGCGACCCACTGCCCAGCCCTGCTGGAGGGTAAACCAAATTACATCATCAGGCGACCCACTACCCAGCCCCGCTGGAGGGTAGACCTGGAATAAGTCGACAGGCGACCCACTGCCCAGCCTTGCTGGAGGGTAGACCTGGAACTAGACGACGGGTGACCCACTGCCCAGCCCTGCTGGAGGGTAGACCCTAAGAGGTCGTCGGGTGACCCACTGCCCAGTCTCTGCTGGAGGGTAGACCCTAATAGCGTCGGGTGACCCACTGCCCAGTCTCTGCTGGAGGGTAGACCCTAAGTGCCGATGAGTAACCCACTGCCCAGCCCCACTAGAGGGTAAAACTCAGAACTGCTCTGGCCATATCCACTGGAGGGTACAACATTGGCTGACCGAACACGGAGTGTGTGTCGCGCAACCACCCAACTCCAGAACAGCTCTCCCAAAAGGGGTGCAGCGTCTGCCCCAGCACTGGGTGTCACTAGCACCGCTACCGGCCAAACCAACGAGAACAAAACCAGTGGGAGACCACTCAACCCTGCTGGTCAACCAAACACACAGAGGGACCCTCTACGTCGCGAGAGGTCAAGTATGCAAGGCAGATCACGACACCCACGTGGGGACCCCACAACGTGTGGCCCCAAGTCAACCCCAACTGAGCGCACAAACATTCTAAGGTACGAACAACCACATGTACCTCCAAGCGCTCCCGTATACTTCCAGAGTATACCTCGTTCCAGCCCATAGGCTATCGTGAACACGGCACCCAGCGTCAACGCGAAGGCGTGACGTAACAACTCCACCTCAAAGGCCCAGATACGACCATCCACATCTCGTGAAACATTTACGTCACTCTCCCAAGAGTGCGCGATCACACGCCAAGGGTCCGCTATAGACAAAGTAGGGCGGACCGCCACTGGAGCACCTTCCATGCTCCACATACAACAAGATCGCGCAAGAGGATCCGCACAACCAAATGGATTGCACCATTGTAATCCTCACAGAAAAACACACGAGTTAGACTACTCACTCGCCCGAAACGATCAACAGGTGGAAAAGATACTATTCACCGTGACCAAACCCGTGTGGGGCCCACCCCAAGATCCCGAAACTGAACCAACAGATCACGCCACTGCGATCCCCTCAGGAAAACACACGGGATTGAGTACTCAATCGCCCAAAACGGACACCCGGTGAAAAGGGCACTACTCACCGTAGCCGGGTCGGGTGGGACCCACACCACGTCCCCGAAAAAGGTTGGGCGGACTGCGCCATCGCAAAGCTCTCGGAAAAGCACGTCAAATCGACTGCTTACTTGCGTGGAACGGGTATCCGGAGAAAAAGATGCATTTCGGCGCACCGCACACTAGCGGTGCCACGTGGGACCCGCATCCCAGTCCCAAAATTCAGCGAACGGATCACACCGTTGCGATCCTCTCGAAAAAGTACACGAAATGGACTATTCAATTGTCCAAAACGGTCGCCCGGTGATAAAGATGGAAAATCACCATCGACGCCCAAACGACCCTCGTGGGCCCCGCACCATCATGCCGAATTAGGGCGGGCGGATTTTACCACTACAATCCCCTCGGAAAAACATCCAGAAACGACTGCTCGCATGCCCCGAACGGACGTCCGGTGAAAAAGTCGTGAAACGCTGCCCGCAGCTCAAAGGACGGGCCGTGGGGCCCATGCCTCAACTTCGGCCTCAACGCCTGAAACCGCCCTGGAAAGCTCCGCCCCGGCGCCAGGGTCCCAACGCAACTGACGGCACTCAAAACGGATGTCGCATGCGTCCGCGCCGTCCAAAACAAGAAACTCGGGGAAAATGCTCGCCCACTTAAGGACACGTCGCGCCTCCGCGACCCCTCGTTTCGGGAATTAAAATTTCCCAAAACCATCTCAAAACATTCCCCTCGACGCAAACTCCGCGCTTCCGCAGACGGCGCGCAAAACAGACGCCCGTAGCCCAAAATACGGGCGTCCGAAGTCTGAGGGGCAAAGCCCCTTTGGGCTGGACCGACCCGGTCCGGCCGGTCCGCCCTGCTTGGGCCGGCCCGTGCCGGCCGGCCCGGTCCAGCCGAGCCACGGGCCGCCGCTCCGCGGCCCGCTCCCCTTCACACCCGCGCGCCCGCCGCGCGGGATTTTCCACCGACCGACCACGAGGGTCGGTCGCTCGGTCCACGCAACGACCCGCGAAGCGCGGGCCGTTGCTGCGCTGCACGGGGCCGCCGCCTCGCGGCCCCTCCTCCGTTTGCCGGTGCCCGCGGCCGGCGCAGTGGTCGGCTTCCGAAAGCCGCCGCCGAACGCCGCCGCCGCCTCCCGGAAGCACCGCCACCGCCTGCTAAAGCCCCGACCGACCGCCGGAGGCCCTGCTCCGCCCCGCGTCGCCGTGCGCCGCCGTCCGCCGCCTTCGGCACTCGCCGGAAACCGGCCTCATGGCCGGAAAACTTCAGAGGACCACCAGAAACGATCCGGTGGTCGAAAATTCGATCCGGATTGCTTTCCGGAAACCTCGGGACGGGATCTACGCATCTACGGGTTTTGTTCGACGATCCATTGGTGAGATTGAGCATAAATGAGGATTAAAATGGGGAAGGGGGGAAAAACTCAAATCTGCCTACCTCGTTGGGCTTCGCCCGGCGCTTCCCACGCGATCCGTCGCGCGCCATCGCCTCGTCGGAGTTGGCTCACTGGAGCTCGCCGAAATGGAGGAGGGAAGGGGAGAGGATGTGAGGGAGGAGAAGAGGAAGAAGAAGGGGGGTTGGGGGTGTTTAAGTATAAATCACTTAAACGCCCGCCCGACAGCCCCGAACCCGAACTCCTGACAGGGTCGGGATTTAGCGTCCCCTAGGCTAAGAACCACGCTCTGAGTGCAACGGAGGTCTCGGAATTTTATTCCGAGACCCCTTTCAAAAGTTACTAAACTTAGCGCCCGAGCCCGCCAAATTACAAAAACGCCCCTGGAGCCATTTTTCCCAGACGCCCCGCGCCCGTGAAACTTATACCCCTCCTAGGGTAAAAAGTACGCTCTGAACTCAACGGTGCCCTCAGTTTTCCAATCCGATCCACCGTTTAAAAGATACCAGCATTTCTCCATTAAACGAATTAATTAATTAATTAATTAATCCGTTTAACGTTCCAGAAGCGGGCGAGAGGTCCAAACATCCCGCGCCGACAAGTTTTATGTCGTTCCTAGGGTAAACACCCCATTCCGGACCCATCCATCCACTCGGATCCCTAATCCGGAACTCCATTTAGGAGTTATCTCATTTATTTAGCATTTCCAGTGTGAACGCACTGAAAATTTAATTCCGGCCACTCCGGGGCTCGGAATCGCACGCCGTCTGAAGGCGCTGCTCTGGAATATCATTAAGAATATTCCAAAGTCTTTCAAAGCAAAAACCGGGTTCTTAAATCATTCCCTCCTTCAAGATTTTTGTCCTCGAAAAGCAAAACTAGGGAGCATCACAGGGTACTAAGCCCACACCCGGCTTTCCCATACCCAGGAGAACCCACGCACAGCTCTGCGTCACCGCACATGGACCAAAGGATTTATCCGTTCGCACAAGGTCATCCCTTGCCGATGTCGTGCACCCCCTCCAGACTTTGGGGTTAGGGTAAGGCAGTAGGGAACCTCGCCATCCCTTTGCATAGTTTCAAACGGCCTGGAGGCTCTTGGGGGTAGCTCACCTCCCCGAACGAACCTCTACGTCGCACACCGTGACTGGAATCACCGCCGGCACTTGAAACAAGGCCCGGTGATTCCCTCCTTCAGAATATCCATATGGTGAAACACCCATGGATGTCTGGTCACGCTAGAGGCTCCACAGTCGATGCTCTCTTACACGCTCAAAAGGCGAAAGAGTCAACATCATCGACTTAAAGGAAAAGGTCTCACGCCTTTCTCCTTACCAACATAGGGTTAAACCCGACGCCCTGCGTCACCCTGGTAACACCTCGAACAAGGAGCAGGTAGAAAGCCTTTCACGCGCAGAGCCTAACAATTCTACTGCAAGAAGTAGAAGAGTCGCAAGGGGTACCTCTCACCATCCCATGCTCTGCAGGATCGTAGATATCCAAAGCTCGCGACTGTCCGTGGTCCCAACCATCCGCTCCCGGAGCCTGACGTGGACCGCCTAGTGGTGACGGGAAGACCTCGTAACGTCGTCCCCCACTACCAGCTACTCCCACTCCTCTTCTAGCACCACCTCTCTGGGCGCTACTCTGATCACGGCGCTGCCTCTGCTGTGGTGGTGCGCTTGCTGCCTGCCCGAAACTCTCAGCAACTCGAGTCGGGCAGTCTCATACCAAGTGACCTCGCCCATCACAAGCATAGCACCGGAACTCTCTGGGCTGCCCTGGTGCCCTCCGGCGCCACTGTGGTGTACGACCCCGGCCCGGGATCCACTCACGGAAGGGCATCCTCAACTGAGGCCCTGCGCCCTTTTCACCACAGTGGTATACGACCACGTCTTCGAAACCGGCAGTGGGAAGGCCACCTGCATCGAGGTCCTGTCCTCCGGCGCCTGCTAGCTATGGCAGACGTCCCGGCTCCATCGCGCCCACTGCCACTACCAACTGCAAAACATGACAGGAAGCCCTCTGTCACCAACGCCTGCTCTAGCACCCCGAAATATGTGGAAATGCCCAAGGGTACTCTGACAGCACGAATCTCTCGGCTAAGACCATGCTCAAACTTCTGCGCTCGGAAGTTGTCATCACGGACCAGGCCCGGGTAAAAGCGTTCACGGTCTGCAAAACTAGCCGCGTACTCGGCCACCGTCATCCCTCCCTGCTGAAACTGCAGGAGCTCGCGAATCCGAACGGAGCGCAAGAAGGAGGGAAAAAACTCCTCACGAAACAAAAACTAAAAGTCGCCCCACGAAAGCGACGACTCGTCAAGAAACCGAGTCACCAAACTCCACCAACGCCAAGCTAATCCAGGAAAAAGGGTTGCTGCTAAAGCCACACTCTGATTTTTCAGCGTCTGGACAAGCCTGAAAAGGCGAACCACTACCTCGAGCCAAACCTCTGGTGCCTGAGGGTCTGGCTCACCACTGAACCTCAGCGGTCCCTACCGCTGGAACTCACGGAGCGCGCTCAACCTACGCTCAAGTTCAGCCTGCTCTGCTGAAACTGTCTACTGCTCAACAGGTTGGGGTACTACTACCGGCCCACCCGGAGAAAAGGGCTCGCATGATGGGTTCTGGACTGAGGCCTCGTAGCTCACAGGGTCGTCGTCACGTACCCAAAGATGGTATCCTGGCTGGCTGTCCTTGCGGAGACATCCTGAATATTATCAAGGAGTGCCGCGGTCAGATGAGCATATATGTATATACCAATAGCAACGACGGGGAGCTGACTCAAGAAGGACGGTCAAAGACTCGATCCTATGTGATGCACAAACAAATTTTCCCTGCAACAAGTGTCTCAGCATGCCGAGTCGACAAGCGGGTTATCAAGGTCCTGGTGAATGGATACGTCGGTCTCCACACCATCACGGGACTCCCTGGCCTGAGAGCCACTCTCGAGACACATCCACACTGTTGCCCTATATCCCAACAAATTCCTCTTTTAGGGACGTCTGCACAACGTCCCAAGAAACGAACCACCTTTGATACCACTTTGTCACGACCCGACCCTACCCGGGCTCGAGCCGCAACTACCCGAGGCCCGCCTCCATAGGCCAGGGGCTGGCGACCAGCGCCGAAGGCACAACAACTCGGGGAGGCCTTTGCCTAAGCACCTGTACACACACACACGCAGCAAACTCAATGCAAAAGTGCAGAGTAAAAGAAAAGACAAGCAGAGTAAAAAGAACAACTGCTATATATATACCACAAAGTGCATCGACCTCTACAAGTACAAGCAAAAAGATGAAACGGAAAAAGGGGAAAAACACGCGCCCAACCAAAAAGGTGCCACAACCCGGCAACAAGTAAACAAAAAGGAAAGCTGACGGGTCTCCCACCTGGAACCCGACCACGACCACCGCACACGGTCCAAGCTCCCAAGCTCCTACGCTCCACCGAAGTCACGCTCCACCTGTCCGTCGTCTGCAAGGGAACACCAAGTGCGGGAAAAGCCCAAGCAGGGGTGAGTATAAAAATACTCAGTAGGATACCCCGAAGGCTCGAGGGAGCAACAAAAGGAGGTACCGAAGGGTGAGCAGTAGAGCGAACAGGGAAAGTAAAGGAGTCCAACTGAGGGTGCATTAAAGAGTCCAGATCAACCCATAAAAGGAAATATAGAAGACTCTTCCTAGCACGAGGAGCTAGGAATGGTGAGAAGATTCACTTATCGTCGAGCTTTCGCTGCCTATAGCAGGAGAGTAAACTCATCCAACCATGAGAAGCTGGATGCGGAAAGCACGTGGTATACCCCGCGCGTCTTCCCCTCTCCTGAAGGAGAGTAGCCAAAAACCAAGAAGTGGGTGCTCGAACAAGGTATATACATATCTTTATGCTCAATCAAGAAGCCCGAACAAACTCGTAAGGGGATCTCCGTCCCGTAGCTCAGCCCAAGAAAAGAGTCGCCAACAGTCCCAGAAGTAAACACCAACATTGATGTCCCGCATCCCGCACGTCTACCCTGAACCGCAAGACAAGGGGATCAATCACTGCACCTCGACACTATCCGCTTTGGGCGGCATTGACTCGCCCACATGGTTTTAGATTGCATCACAAGAACGCGTCTCAGTGGGGAAAGTGCCCCTCGTACTTGAGAGTTCTGGGGGAACGTCAAACCACAACTCGTCACTACCCCGCAGTCTAGAGGTCTCCTCAAAGTCAAGCCATCACAACACTGACCCGTATAACCAAGGGTCCCGCTCTGGTAACCACGGAGGAAATCCACAGACTAGCCTAGTACTAAGGACTGAGTCTGGAATGCCAACAAATGACCCACTGCCCAGCCCTGCTGGAGGGTAATTCATAACCAAATATCAGGTGACCCACTGCCCAGCCCTGCTGGAGGGTAAACCCTAATACATCGTCAGGCGACCCACTGCCCAGCCCCACTGGAGGGTAGACCATAATCAGATATCGGGTGACCCACTGCCCAACCCTGCTGGAGGGTAAACCAAATTACATCATCAGGCGACCCACTGCCCAGCCCCTCTGGAGGGTAGACCTGGAATAAGTCGACAGGCGACCCACTGCCCAGCCTTGTTGGAGGGTACACCTGGAACTAGACGACGGGTGACCCACTGCCCAGCCCTGCTGGAGGGTAGACTTTAAGAGGTCGTCGGGTGACCCACTGCCCAGTCTCTGCTGGAGGGTAGACCCTAATAGCGTCGAGTGACCCACTGCCCAGTCTCTGCTGGAGGGTAGACCCTAAGTGCCGATGAGTAACCCACTGCCCAGCCCCGCTGGAGGGTAAAACTCAGAACTGCTCTGGCCACATCCATTGGAGGGTACAACACTGGCCGACCGAACACGGAGTGGGTGTTGCGCAACCACCCAACTCCAGAACAGCTCTCCCAAAAGGGGTGCAATGTCTACCCCAGCACTGGGTGTCACTAGCACCGCTACTGGCCAAACCAACGAGAACGAAACCAGGGGGAGACCACTCAACCCGGATGGTCAACCAAACACACAGAGGGACCCTCTACATCGCGAGAGGTCAAGTACGCAAGGAAGATCATGGCACGCACGTGGGGACCACACTACGTGTGGCCCCAAGTCAACCCCAACTGAGCGCACAAACATTATCAGGTACGAACAACCACACGTACCTCCAAGCGCTCCCGTATACTTCCAGAGTATACCTCGTTCCATCCCATAGGCTATCGTGCACACGGCACCCAGCGTCAACGCGAAGGCGTGACGTAACAACTCCACCTTAAAGGCCCAGATACGGCCATCCACATCTTGTGAAACATTTACGTCACTCTCCCAAGAGTGCGCGATCACACGCCAAGGGTCCGCTACAGACAAAGTAGGGCGGACCGCCACTAGAGCACCTTCCATGCTCCACATTCAACAAGATCGCGCAAGAGGCTCCACACAACCAAACGGATTGCACCGTTGTAATCCTCGCGGAAAAACACGTGAGTTAGACTACTCACTCACCCGAAACGGTCAATAGGTGGAAAAGGTACTATTCACCGTGACCAAACCTGTGTGGGGCCCACCCCAAGATCCCGAAACTGAACCAACGGATCACGCCACTGCGATCCCCTCGGGAAAACACACGGGATTGAGTACTCAATCGCTCGAAACGGACACCCGGTGAAAAGGGCACTATTCACTGTAGTCGGGTTGGGTGGGATCCACACCACGTCCCTGAAAAAGGTCGGGCGGACTGCGCCATCACAAAGCTCTCGAAAAAGTACGTCAAATCGACTGCTTACTTGCGTGGAACAGGTATCCGGAGAAAAAGATGCATTCCAGCGCACCGCACACTAGCGGTGCCACGTGGGACCTGCATCCCGGTCCCGAAACTCAGCAAATGGATCACACCGTTGCGATCCTCTCGAAAAAGTAAACGAAATAGACTATTCACTTGTCCAAAACGGTCGCCCGGTGATAAAGTTGGAAAATCACCGTCGACGCCCAAACGGCCCTCGTGGGCCCCACACCATCGTGCCGAATTAGGGTGGGCGGATTGTACCACTGCAATCCCCTCGAAAAAACATCCAGAAACGACTACTCGCACGCCCCGAACGGACGTCCGGTGAAAAAGTCGTGAAACGCTGCCCGCAGCTCAAAGGACGGGCCGTGGGGCCCACGCTTCAACTTCGGCCTCAACGCCTGAAACCACCCTGGAAAGCTCCGCCCCGGCGCCAGGGTCCCAACGCAACTGACACCACTCAAAACGGACGTCGCATGCGTCCGCCGTCCAAAACAAGAAACTCGGGGAAAACGCTCGCCCACTTAAGGACACATCGCGCCTCCGCGACCCATCGTTTCGGGAATTAAAATTTCCCGAAACAATCTCAAAACATTCCCCTCGATGCAAGCACCGCGATGCCGCAGACGACGCGCAAAACAGACGCCCGTAGCCCGAAATACAGGCGTCCAAAGTCTGAGGGGCAAAGCCCCTTTAGGCCGGACCGGCCCGGTCCGGCCGGTCCGCCCTGCTTGGGCCGAGCCGTGGGCCGCCGCTCCGCGGTCTGCTCCCCTTCACACCCGCGCACCCACCGCGCGGGATTTGCCACCGACCGGCCATGAGGGCCAGTCTCTCGGTCCACGCAACGATCCGCGAAGCGCGGGTCGTTGCTGCGTTGCACGGGGTCGCCGCCTCGAGGCCCCTCCTCCGTTTGCCGGCGCCCGCGGCCGGCGCCGCGGCCGGCTTCTGACAGCCGCTGCCGAACGCCGCCGCCGCCTACCGGAAGCGCCGCCGCCGCCTGCTGAAGCCCTGGCCGACCGCCGGAGGCCCTGCTCCGCCCCGCGCCGCCCTGCGCCGCCGTCCGCCGCCTTCGGCACTCGCAGGAAACCGGCCTCATGGCCGGAAAACTTCAGAGGACCACCGGAAACGATCCGGTGGTCGAAAATTCGATCCGGATAGCTTTCCGGAAACCTCGGGACAGGATCTACGCATCTACGGGCTTTGTCCGACGATCTATTGGTGTGATTGAGCATAAATTAGGATTAAAACGGGGAAGGGGGGAAAAACTCAAATCCGCCTACCTCGTTGGGCTTCGCCCGACACTTCCCGCGCGATCCGCCGCGTGCCATCGCCTCTCCGAAGTTGGCTCGCCGGAGCTTGCCTCTCTGGAGCTCGCCGGAATAGAGGAGGGAAGGGGAGAGGATGTGAGGGAGGAGAAGAGGAAGAAGAAGGGGGGTTGGGTGTGTTCAAGTATAAATCACTTAAACGCCCACCCGACAGCCTCGAACCTGAACTCCCGACGGGGTCAGGATTTAGCCTCCCCTAGGCTAAGAACCACGCTCTGAGCGCAACGGAGGTCTCAAAATTTTATTCCGAGACCCCGTTCAAAAGTTACTAAACTTAGCGCCCGAGCCCGCCAAATTACGAAAACACCCCTGGAGCCATTTTTCACAGACGCCCCGTACCCGTGAAACTTATACCCCTCCTAGGGTAAACGGTACGCTCTGAACTCAACGGTGCCCTCTGTTTTCCAATCCGAGCCACCATTTAAAATATACTAGCGTTTCGCCCTTAAACGAATTAATTAATTAATTAATTAATCCGTTTAACATTCCAGAAGCGGGCGAGGGGTCCAAACATCCCGCGCCGACAAGTTTTATGTCGTTCCTAGGGTAAACACCCCATTCCGGACCCATCCGTCCACTCAGATCCCTGATCCAGAACTCCGTTTAGGAGTTATCTCATTTATTTAGCATTTCCAGTGTGAACGCACTGAAAATTTAATTCCGGCCACTCCGGGGCTCAGAATCGCACGTCGTCTGAAGGCGCTGCTCTGGAATATCATCAAGAATATTCCAAAGTCTTTCACAGCAAAAACCAGGTTCTTACATTACTAATTAAATTTCTATACGTTTTACCCCTATATACATATGATATTTATGTTATTTATGTGTGATTCATATTTTTTGTATCAATGGAGTGAATTGTAGACCTCTACGAGGTTTCGGTATTGTTAGTGTTCTTGTATGTTTTTATGTAGGAACTATAAGAAACATACAAAACTTTCCCTTGAAAATAATATTTTTTATTTTTTATACTATAATCAATAAAATATATATATAATTAAATTTCAATACTATTGAGAAATGCATATATACTATGGAAAAATACTTTTAGAATACTAAAATATTTAAAAAACAGGTCATTTTTAAGGTACTAATGATTATTTATATTAGGTATTATGGGGATATTGATATATCCATCTTTATCATACTATGGATGTACATCTAAGAACATGATATGGTTATCTCATTCCCTATGTAGTGATCTCTATGGAACTGAATACGTTTTAGCCTTCTACTTTTATATACATTCATAGAGGACCTGATTATTTGTTGATAGTTTTAGTCATTGTATATTTTATGTTTGGAAAAATGTTAGTAAATAAATTCAAGGTGGGAAAAAATATATCCTTTATAAAAATTATATATATATATATATATTACTATAATTAATTATTTATTCTGTTTTTCATATATTTTAATTTAAATTTTCTTGACACATTCACTTATATAAATATTATTTTTTGGATGTTGGAGTTTTAGTATCTTAATGTTTGAAATCGTTTTTCCAAACTCCCAATATCCATATATATAATTTTATAGATTCAATTTATCTTATTGTTTTTTGTTAATTGGTAGTTTTGTAAATTATATCTTTCTACAATTTTATGGGAAAGTATTTCTTTTTGAATTATAGAAGGAAAATAATCTGATAACAATTATTGGTGGTCTAAATTTTCATGTGGAGTCATTTGAATATATATATATATCGATATAATTTTCTATATTGATTTTTTCTTGACATATTATCACAATTATACTTATGCTACTATTTTTTACTCTTTTACAAAATCATATTGATGATTGTTCATATTTTTACACAAGTATAGAAGTTTCACCATTCCATAAAAGTGTATTTACTTCATATGTATGGTTTTGTTGTGAATATGTTTATCCATGATCTTGGATTTACCCATATCACCATTTTTTAGGGTAAAAATTACCCAATGATTAACATTGAGCTTCAATTATAGTTTTTAAATATTTATGATTTATAGATAAACAACATTATTTGGCTATCCAGTTTAGGATAAAAAATGACTGAGGATATGTAATTACATGTTTCATAAAGGTTAGAAGTGTAATTATATTGAATCATTGTTGAATATTTTTTTGGAATATTTAAATAAATGAATTAAATTATTAGGAAAAAATAATACAAACACTTTATAATACCAAATAATTATAGAAAAAAATTTAGATGAAAAATATCCAAAAATATTGTTAATATAAAAATACATAATGATAGAATTTTACTAGATCCTGATCTTAGGTTAGTGATAAATAATAATTTTAATGTTTGTATCATGTATACATGAGTCCATTGGATAGGAACAAACACTATGTGTTCTAACTCAAAAATAATTGATACATTACCCTATGAAATAAAAACAAGAAATTACAAAATGAACCTGACATAATAATATACTATTTCTAAACTATAAACTACTATTTCAAAATAATTCAGGTGATATTAAAAAATCCTATGACATATAATTTAAAATATAAATCACCACTAAATAAATATTTGTATCTAATGAAATATGATTAAAAATATATAAACATACTCCATTTAGACCAATATGTATTAAAAAATGCTTCTCCCAAAACAACTACTATAATTTTTTAAATAAATTATGAAAATAGATATATAATTAATAGGTGAGGAGAAAAATATAATTACAAGTTTCATCAGCATACACTTTTGTGTATATATTAAAAAATTATGATAATGAAATTATAACTGAATGAACAATGTAAATAACACTATAATAACATCTTTCCCCACTAGTCAACCAATACCACATAATCCATCACCATAACACATCATCCTGAGGTAATATAATATACTCATATATAATATATTTATTAGGTATTACTATATACCTATTTACCAATGAATCATCATAGAGTTTGATATCACTATATAACTCATCTTTATCTAATAATACACCATTAATAAAATAATAATATCATTATGGCATAGAAAATACCTCCATACCATATCTTAATTATGAATTGGTTATAACCAATAAAATCCTTAATTACGTTAGTGAAAATAATAATATCTATTAAACATTGAAATATATCAATAATTATGAAAATACAATTGTTGAGCGTCTATAAAAATAAAAAATGTTTGTTGAAATATACAGGGAATCAACCATAATGGAATATTATTTATATTATATGAAAGAACAATTTTTATAAAAAATCCCCAACCCAATACAAATATCAGCCACATTTTATCAAAACAATCTCAATAGTGAAACATAATATAATACCATTTCTCTCTAGTAATTGTTTTCAATATAACATTTGTATTCCTAATTTATGGGAAAAAATAAAAATTAATTTTAAACACATAATATCGATATATCATATGAATTTTCATAACTAAATTCTAACACTATAAATATAACAAACTACAACAATCAATAAATTATAATATTCTATAAAATCTAATTTTTTATAATAGTGGAAAATTTAAACAATATAGATAAATAATAAATCACAAAAAAAAAGATATACACAATTAATTAATTATTATCACATTCAAATATTTTTCATACTCCATCATTTCAAAAAAATCATTATACACATAAGAATTATATTTCAATATTTAATAAATTCATATATTCTATTATAAAAAATGAAAATTGGAGATCAATTTTACAAAATATTTAAGTCCTTTCATTATTTTCATATTACTAGAATTTATGAAATTCCATATACTTCATGATATTTTAGTAATAAATCAAAAAAAAATAAAAAAACATAAATCCCATTATTAATTTACAATTTCCATTTGAAATTAATAACTCTTACAAAACATAATATTTGAATATTTCCAAATTTAAAATCACAATACATTTTAAATGTAATAATTACCAAATATATTCCTATATGAACTAAAATAATATATAATAATTATAAATTTACAAAAAAATAAAAATTATATATTCTATCATCAACCACAAATTTTTAAATGATTAAAAATAATAATATAAAGTACATGAAATTATTTAAAAATATTGAAAATTATTTCCAAATTTTTAAATTTTTAAATATAATTTCATCTTATTATCTTTGTATTCTAAAATAAATAATTATAACTACTGTATATTATTTATTTACTAATAATTAATTTAAATATGATGACTCGAGTCACATACCTCAAATCATTGTTTATGATCTCAAAAATTTATTTGTTCGATTACCCTTGATCACAATTTTGTTTAGGATCCATAAATATATATAATTTCTATTTGGAATTCCACATTTTCCTATACCAGATCTTGGAAAAAACTATATATTATAAAAAAATCTATAAAAAAAATTCGGGATCTGTGTCTCCATTGATCTAAATCAATCATATTAGATTCATATGATATAAAGAGATTGATAATATAATATATAAAATATATAAATTATTACTTTTGATATTGAAATCCATGGATTAAAAAGAACAATGAATGCAACATATATAAGAGGAGAACCCCTAAATCTACCCAAATAAAAATCTAAAATGTGAATGATATATTTAGGGTTTTATATGGATGTTAAATTAGGGTTTATAATAATTTTTACATAAAATATCATAACATTAATACATGGTCAAAATAGTAATGAATAAGTTATAAATTTATGTAACATAATAATTCATTCCTTATTAAATATTATTTAACCTATAAAATGTATAGTTTTCCCAGAATCAATAATAATTCACCAATCCATGAATTATTCAATAAAAAAAATAATGTAAATAAAACATTATAAAATATTTATACTAAATATGTTTGTGAAAACATATCTCTAAACATTGAACAACAATATACATTTAAATTAAACTATATCCCTAAGACTGGAACCAAATTTTGTTCACAAATTATTTCTCAAATTTCAATTTTTATGTCATAAAAACATCCATTTCAAACATAAAATTTAAATTACAAAAATTCATCATTAAATTTTAAAATTTTTATTTTACAAATTTTATGTCTTTATAGGTATAATATTATTTATCATCACATATTTAAAAAATCTTATATACTAAATTTCATTATATCAATCATCATATGAAAACATGCAACATGATTTTCTTCATTTGTAATTTATTATTCTATTGGGAAAAAATTCATAACCAATATGTTATATTTTACTATATCCCCAATATACATTTGAGAATTACATCATCATATATAATATTTCCTCAAATTATCTACACGTTTTATAAAATTAAAAAAACAATATTAATTCATATGATTATAATTTTTCAAACCAAAACATTAATTTATCAATAACCTATAAATTATAACATTTATACACATTCATAAACCATTATTATTCATTGGCCACATAATAAATAGGGTTTCTATAATTCACTAATAGTATAAGGATGGTGAACTTCTGAATGTGATAAACTATTTTTGAAAAAACCAATTCTGATGAAAAAATTATATATATGTCATTAATTGGTTATCCAAAACTATCATTTTATGACCTAATACTCGTCACATTTACTAATTTTACATTTCCAATTTAATCATCACATTAATAATACTGTCTAAATCATTCGTTATAAAATTTGACCTAATAATGAATTCATGAAACATTACTATAATTACAACAATCAAGCATATAAATATTTTTTTAAAATTATTTGTTCATAATTAAATCTATATATGATTAAATAAATAAATGATTTAATAAATTTTGGAAATTATAAAATTATAGAATAGAAAAATAATATATATTTTAACAAAAATCCTTCCCTATAATAATTTTTTATGTTCCACAGTACATTTAGTGTTTAATAATGATATACTCATAATTTTATTTCAATCACAACCAAATATTCAAAAAAATCATCAGCAGAACAAATTTAAAAAATACATACTAATATTTTAGACACCAAAATTATTATTAATTGAGAAATAAATTATTTTTTGATTTCATGGTTCATAGCCATTATATATGGTAAAAGAATATTCAAATTAGATTTTTTACTTTTGAAATTGTTTGTGATTGTCATGTTGTAGATTGAATATAATAATTACCCTTGGGCATCGTTATCTAAAAAATCCCAACATGTTTAATACATAATGATATCTAATATTTAATAATTAATTAATATTTTCCCTTTACCATGAGATAAATATCCATCATGAAAAACCTATATATGATAAAAAAAAACGTTGAAAATAATTAATTAAATATTTGGAGGTGGCCCCAAATATGGTAGTTTAATTTTCGTGTTGTGGGATCTCAGAAATAAAAAATAAAAAATATATGATTTTTACCTTACAGAGGAAAATATTTAATAACTCCAAAAGGATCCCCAAAACAATATTACAATATCATGGTTTATTCAAGAATATTGGTGTTCTCAAAGGGGAGGTATAATTTTTCTGTAGTGCAATTGAATTCTAAGAATGGGACTATTTTAACATTAAAATAGAAAAAAATTTATTTTAATTGTTTATGCATAACTACAAGGTGTTGATAGTTCATGTGATGCGACATATAATCTTCCATGTTGAAATTATTTGGATTGAGTTATTAAAGGATGACTAATTTTTTTATTCCATCACCACTATAAATAGGAAAAACCATGTAATAGTGAATGTGATTTATTCATTTTTTAATATAGAGAAATTTTATGTTGAATAGAAGGTAATTATTCATGATTTTTAATATGCCTTGAACATTTAATGAATATGAGGAATTTCGGGAATTGTTTATAACAATGTGAAATCAAATTAACTGAAATCTCATTCAATTTTAATCCTAATGTAATTAGTACCTCACATTCTTTGTTCATGGTGTTCTTCAATGTGGAGGTGACACATAAAGATTATGATTTATGTGTGATCATTATTGTTCATAGATCAAGGATTTAGTAACAGATTTAGTTATTTTATTTTCTCAATATATTTTTTCATTAGAACCATTTCATCTCGTGATTGAACAGGTTATAACTTCAATGAAAAAAATTTAAAATAATTTCAGGGAATTAAAATAAGAATAATAACTCATTATTTTATTTTCAAATATTAAATGATTATTATCAATGATATAATCATTTTAATATTTAATTAGTGAATATATTTATCGGTTTTATGTTATAAAATGTAATTATAGTACTGATATAAATTTTTTATTTTTTTAATAATTATTTAATAAAACATTTTTATTAAATTGAAAACATGTTTATATAAAATAATAATAACAATTTTTTTAAGATATAATATTATATTTTATCATTCCATCCAATATAATGTAAATTAAAATAAATAATGTATATTTACTAGATAATATTTTTCATCTCTAATTATTTTTGGATTTGTGTATCACAAAGAGTATGAGGTTTTTACAAGGAATGGAACAAAAAAATAAATTATATAATTTTCCTAATACATCGTGAAAATAATATTGTTTTCTCAATTGAAATTCTAGACCAATAATGTTATTTAATAAAATAAATATTTTATTTCTACCATTTCATTATGAGGGGGTTTTAGAATCCACGTATTTTTTAATTTATTTTTTAATATATTTCACAGTATTTTTTTCAGTAATGTGGTTTATTTTTTTAAGAAAAATTTAAAATATTATGCATAATTTAATTAATTTTAATTTTATAATAGATTTATGTTAAATAAAATTTCATTAATATAATCATAAAATGGTGAAAATATATTCATATATATATATATTCTAGTATGGTTACATAATCAAGTAATATGATAAACCCTAACAGCAACCATCTCTTTAGTGGTATGATAGTCCCCCAACTACCAAAAACATGAATTATATTTAATTATTATTCACATATGAGATAATGTATAGTTTATTTATAAAAAATTATATCACAACTAAAAAATCATTAGAAAAAATTCATGGTTGCGATGATCTCTGAATTTAAATAACATTTCTATGAAAAAATGATGATTAATAAATGATATAGGATGAATTATTAAATCCTTTAAATGTTGTGATGTAGATTTTGGAGGTTATGGGTTTGGCCAGAAATAGGGTAGTGGAAGGAGGAAAATATGAATGTAGTTATCATGACTATAAAATTAGATGCTTCTAAATTACTAATTATACAGTGTTTCATTCTAGAACTAACACCATGTAAGTATCCAGTATGATTTTATTATTGAATCCAATGTTTAATAACATATAACCACCTATAAAACACTGTTTAACTCATAATTATTAAAATCCCATATGGTTGGACTTAGAGTATCATGTTATGTAACACAAGACTGAGTGTCCCTATGAGAATTCTATATAAATTCTCTTCATATTGGGAAATATCAACATTTCATTAACCCCACCATTTAATTCCATATAACCCATTATAAAAAATAATATTCTATGGTTCCATATATGAATGTTTGATTGTGTAATTTGAAATAACGCTTGATTGTTCCACTGAGATGTCATGTAGAGATAGTTAAACTATAAGGACTCAGCTTTAAAACATTACATAATCATGAATTAAATTAATAATTCACTTTTAGGATCTTTTCAGGTTTGGAGTTTTAGAGAATTAGGACATAACAATTACATTTCATTTCAAATACAAAGTAGACACTTCTACACAATTTCCATTTTTTCATAAAATATAAACTCTTGAAAAAAGAGATCCATGTCTAGTTCCATGATTAAGATAACATGACTTTTCCTTGATCACATCCTTGACCCTATTCCACATTATGTCCTGTGAAAAACATTTCAAAAACTTTGGATGAGTATAAAAAGCTCAGTATGGGATACACAAAGAAGGAAAATTGTTAGTTTTTCAAAACAACAGGTAAACCATGAATACTTTATCATAAGTAATAATTTTTCACCTTTATGTAGTATTAAATACTCTTCACTGAATAAAATATCATTACTTACCCTTTTGTAACCAAAATATTACCATAAAACCCATATAAATAACATCTAACATATAAAGGCAACATGGGACATAAACATACTTAAATGGAATAAACATACGGTCGACTTCCACACATATCACTAAATGAAATTTCCATATGGCCGACTTCCATACCCAATGCATTGGAGTTCATAACCTAACCACCTGTCCTGGTATTCACGGCACCACCCGTCATTTTGTTTATCATGTAACCACCCGTCAAATGTCCAAGTACCATTATAAAATCATAAGACATAAAAAAAATATAAAGAAAAGAAAAAATTTCCACATTTCAATCACAATATATCACTTAAATATATTGACATAAAAAATACATGATCAAAACCATTTTCAATACCAAAATACATAAAAGAGTATATGGTATTTATTTTCATTTAAAAACATTACGGCTTGTTGAGGATGCCAAATATCAAATATACTCGCGGCGGCAGAAAAGGTCATTTTCACCGCTTACGTTAAAAGGAAAATTCTTTTTGTTGTTTGGTAAAACGCATTGTAGAAAAATATTCCATTTGAAAAGTCAAGGGTGTTTATACAACGTATAAAACAAAGTCTTATATTGAAACAAAATATGCCTCAATGAAAGGAGATTGAGATGATGTCCCTTACCTCGTGTCTGACTTGACTAGATCATTCATTAATCTCCTTAATAATATACTAAAGTTAATTTCTACTTGCTTGAGAACATTTTTCATGTTTATTATTCCTATTATATCACTTATTATGATGTTATAAATATTATGTAATCATTTAAGTTAATAACGTCCATTTTGTTGATATTTGGTACTTGAGTAAAAAATCAACACCTTATATTTACAAGTTGTCCATGTGGTCAATAGTCCATTATATTAAGAATGATATTCATGATTTAAATATCATATATATCATATATATCCATTATATACATGTATTTATAATAGTACATAACATTTGGAGGTAAAAAATGAAATGCACTGTTCATGGAGACGGTACGCCGTATGTACGCATGAACGCTACATTCATTTCTATTTCTTATTTTAATGGAATTAAAACATAATGATACAATGGTATATTATAATTATAGTATAATATCATATATAATATAATTAACTCTATCCTTTATACATCCCACATAAGGCATTAACGAGTCACATCACTTTGAGGGGGCGGTAGTCCGCACTTCCTCAAATGATATTATCGTATTTACCCTCTATGAAAACCATAAAGGCGGGATATAAATGAAAAATACAGAAGCATAAATAAAACATAAACATAATATATATCATATATAAATACAGTGCCATCATAATGGAAACCATGAGAGGCGGTAAGTGGTAATTGAACAATCATCGTTTCGTGCGGCATTAGTTTTCCATCCCCAGAAACATTATGTTCATCACCCATTAGATGGAGGTGTGTGTAAATGTAGTTCGAATCCTTCTCATAACAACATCCTAGTATATTTTGGATACCGTTGTTGTTACAAAATAATGTAATAAAAAGAGTTTTATGGGTTGGAGAAGTAAAATAAAAGAAAATAATTTAAGAGAAACCGTGACCTTTAATTTGGGTAACTCACTTTGGTTTGAACCAAAGGACTTATTGAAGAGCATTATGCCTAAGTTAAGGAATCTATGAGGAGTAGAGGGATTTAGGGAGATTAATTTGGTAGAGGTTGTATGAGCCAAATATCTTGAGAGGTGTGAGGAATTGGTTAGAAGTGGTCTCCTTTTATAAGGGATTGGAGAGGATCTTTAGGAAAGTGTGATAATATTATTTTATTATATAATAATATTAGGTTTCTAAAGGTCAAAAAATTATTATAGATGAATTTATGATGGCTTATTGTCGAAATTAAATCATCCAGTAAGAATTGGACATGTTTTGGATAATATTTTAATCATTATAATCATATTTATTTAAATCATTTATTAATTAGGTAAATACTATCTCATTATTGTGTCATTAATAATTTAATTTATATGATGTTTAAAAATTATTAAAAAATTACCATGATATTGGAAATATAATTATCTTTTCAATGGATATTTACAGTAAAAAATATTTCTTATATTACACCATATAAAAATTAATTTCTAAACAATTTTTTTATGTCTATTTTGCCATTACTTCAAATTAATTAATCTAAATTGTCATTATCACTCCCAAGTGGCTAAATGGGGTCCCAAAATCGACCTAAATATGACCATGGTCGTCAATGACTAAACCAATATGGTTTGGACAAGTGTTAATGTATTTATATTATTCATTTTACCTTGCATTTCCATATTTACCTTTAACCGTAGTAAATAAAAGTCAAAAGTTACTATTCACCAAACATTATTTTCATCTTACTAAACTAAATTTTAGTTCTTGATAACAACCATTTATGTCAGATTTTTTAAATTAATTTCACAGAAGTGGTAATATTTTATTTAAATGAAAAAGTCAGTTTTTTAACTATTACTAAGTTGCTCACTATTAATCAAAAATTGAAGTTTTTCATAAAAATACTAAAAATTAATCCTAAGAGTTATTTGATATTCCAAATTCAAAAATGATGTCTATTTTTACAAATTAATAACATATAATTGGAATTCATTAATTTAAAATTAATTATCATTGTTAAAATAAATAGCTTGTTTTTAAGAAACAATAACGATCAAAAGATTGACTCTTGTTTATGTCCAATTTGAAAGTGAAATTAATTAGAAGGACCAACATTGGATTAATGTTGAATATATTCTAATTAAACTTTAAAACCAATTAAAAAAATAATCTATCCATATAAATAAATTAGATTAAAAGGCACTTTTGAATTAAAATACAATATTTTCCACTATTCATTAAAAGATGAACTTTATCCGAAAAATACCAAAAAATTACCCTAAGTAAAATTTGATGTCCCAAATTTAATGAAGGACTTTATTTGGTCAAATAGAACATATAAAAATGAACAAAACTATATTTAAAAAGGGTTCACCATTAAAAGGTGGTAAATCGACCTTTTAATGTAAATTATGCTTAAAATTAGATTCATTCATATTTGAGGCCTCTAACTTTTATTGGATAAAAGAAAATACATTTAACAGAAATGTATAATCATATTTTAGTTAGTTTTGTTCATTCCCACAAATAAAAAGTCTAGGAGTTAAATACCATTTAAAATAATATTATATTATTAGTGTGTATCATAAGATTTCAAAGAAACCCCTTGTTGCGTATCTGGTACGCTGTCGAACATAGAAACCCCTTAAATGTAAAATTGATATTTAATTCACAAATATTAATTAATATGAAAATATATTATTCTTCATTTTCCTAGGATGTTACATAAACACCATGTAATTCGTCATACTGTATATAGTATTTAAGAATTTATTAATGAATTCCACCATAATATGTCATATTTTTCATTAATATATTATCTATATAAACTTCTTACCCTTTTTTACATGTTTTTCATGTGGATTCCAAATAGTTTGAGTTGTGGTGACACATAAACACCCTTAACTGACATCCCAACTGAGTATTTACTCTTCTAGATACACCACACTTTATGAAATTATTTTAACTACTCTTATTTACTAATAATAGATTAGAATATTTAAATGGATATATTTTAGGATTGGTGATGCATCATAACTGTATTGTCGAGCCCATGAGGGCCCTCAAATGATATAATTAAAATATAAAATGTCTTAAATCTCATGTTCTTTATTTTTATGAAATAATTTAATGACCCCAAAAAGAATAATTTTATCTAAACCCCAAGGCCTCCATTAAATCTTAAATATGGGTTTTATGCTTAGCGAAACCTAATTTTATTCAGTGGCCACAATTTTTTATTGTGTAATCTTAGAGAAAATAATAACACTTATTTATTTATTTATTATTTTCAATGCAATGACCTAATATTATCTGATAATATCATTCTTATGGAATATCTCCAATGTTAACTGCATAAACCAAGGGATTTTTAGAGGTGAATTTAGATGGTAGTTCATATGGTAATGGCAATAGATCATTATTTAGAAAAATGTCTATCAAATGTTATTGTGTATATCTCCAACAACATTGAGTTTTGACCATTCTTCATTAGTGATCAATCGAATCCCCAGTTATGTATTTTTAATTATTTGTATTATTCAATTTTTTTCTATTCCATGTCAAATGACAATATATTAACCTAAAAAGATGAATTAATATATCGTTAAATATAATTATTTATATGATTATTTTTCTATAAATATGAATTGATGTTACTTTAGGGATTATTCATTAGTTTATTTGTTCATCATATTACCCATCATTAAATGAAGTCCATATCGAATTTTTTGGAATTCGATCCTATAATTTTTTAAATTTTATCACCAATTTCATTGTTTAATAATTATCACGAATCTAATTTTTTTGGTGATTTGAAATTAACTAGAAAGAATTAATTTCAAATTAAATCTTGGTGAAACATGTCGTTTTGTTGGGTGTGAGATTGGGAATAAAGGAACGATCATTTCAAGAGTGTGATGATGAATTATTCAATCATTGGATGGGGTAATTATCTTTTAGTGTTATAGAGTTCTCATAAAGAATCAAATATATCAATTTTCATGTGGGTGATGATGTCATATTATTGAAAATGATTACAATTGGGATTAAATCAAATCATATACATGATTTTTTTGATGTTTTCTACTAGAACAAAAAAGGAGGTAGCATTGGTAAAATATAATGAATAACCTATGGTTCAAAAAAATTTCTTACTACATGATATTATGCCTGAAAAAACGAAAATGTGTGGCGACCTACCTATTGTGCCTAGTATTTTGGAGAATATATAATATCACATGTCATGTGGGACCCACCACACTCCTTGTGACCCCTGCATGGAGAAATGTTTTTCACCCTCAGGTTACATTAGTATGTTATAAGTTCATGGGAATGTCTTAGTTCTCAAATATATCAAGGATCCCTAACATGACCTTGATCACCAGTATGGCCAATGTACACAATTACTGACCAATATAAGGGGGAATGGGTAGGAGCACATGGGATGATCCCAGGAATACAAGACATTCCATGTATTACTAATACACATTTTTTACATATCATAAGAATGTTTTAGACCCTCTTAATCGTATGTATAAATATAAATTTTTGCAATCATTCCCTTAGTCATCCACAAGGTGATACTATTAGGAATCCCATCCTGAGAATAATATGTGATCCCCACTATAGGATTAGTTTTGGATAGAGATTCAGGAATCCCTCCATGTGGATTAGGGTGGGATCATCAATCCCAACTTCATCCCTATGAGGGTTTTTAGGAATCCACTTATCAAACATAACTAGATGTTGAATTCATACATAGTGTATTATTCCATATAGGGTTCGATATAGCCTACTATACATGGGAGAGATCTCATATCTATGTATGGATATATTCAAAGTTCCAGTGATAATTTATTTAAGCAATGTCCTAAAGAGTAATAAAAATTATATTACCACCATAAATTTTATATGAATTACATAATGAGTTCACATAGATGTGTGTTACTATGAGATCCCACAAAATACTATTACTGCCTTGTTGTTGTGACCTTACATTGGGTAATAGAGTCTGTCATGATTATATATGGGTTAATTTCATTATTTTGTTAGATTATTATTGATATTACAAATTTATGATGATTTTAATACCCTCTAAATTCTTTGTGTTTAATGATTTCAAGGTTCCATACGTGATTTTATAATATTAACCCCGAAATTGGCTCTTCCCACACACATAGTGTATTCTATAGATGATAGGTTGTTTTGATGAGGTCATTAGAGGACCAAGAGTAGATATCACATAGTTGATCTAAATTATTCATATTACATAATAATTATTTAATTTGATGGAATTTGTTACATTCTAGTATGTTGGTCTCACATTATCATTTTGGTGGGATTATATTTGTCAAATTATGATTTCTGGTACAATTTTTATACAATGATTGTGAAATTAATATGTATGCATGGTTATTAGTTTTATTTTTTAATTCTTAATTTTATGGTTAATTTAATATGTTTACATTTGTGTAGGTACCATATTATATTTCCTCTCATGTTCGTGATATGATTTCTCAGTTTTTTATATCCCTTGGCTTGTTGGAGAATGGCTTTGGGTGTCACACAAAACATTTTACATAAATGTTGATATTTTCATGTGACATTATTATAGTGGATATGGAGTTAGTTTTCCAGGCTGTGTCAGGGTAAAATCATCCACTTATGGGGTTTTGGGTACCATCCTAGTGTAAAATACATTATAGGGTACATTCCCTATATGAATGATATAACTCAATTACATACATGTGTGTTAGGATATGGTCTTATATTAACAGAGTTAAAACTATAATACATATTGGATCAGGCTCCACCATTATTGGATTATGTACTCCCTTGTATTCCAAGGCATGGTCTACCATATGATTTATGTATTCCCTCAGTAAATACCCTAATATATTGATAAGGTGGATGTCCTCAATATAGTTATCATATGATTCCATGGATGATGAAGAATACTAAATGTTCAAGATTCACATTTCATATTACAACTGGTATGATGTTTCCATTGATATGCTAGATATATATTGATCCATTGGGGTTTTATTCCTAAAAACTCATAAGACCAGATATTCAACTCAGAATATTTTGGGTCTTAAACTCCTGGAGTTTAAATAGTAATTTTTTTGTTATTATTTATTTAAAGTTGATCTAAGGTTTTTTGGATTCCTCCATATTATATTATTATTTTTATATAATATCATTTAATTTTCCCTCAAGATACAATATTTTTCCCACAGTCATGGTCTTGAACTAACATATTGTTTCTCATTATATTTTTTAAGGAGGTTACCAATTATATTTATACTCACCACTCCATGTTCTCTGTTCCCACATTTTTTTATGTCGATGTTGAATAGGTCTCAAATGACATTGGTAGATGATGAATAACATGAGTTAGGTATGATGATAATTAATATTTAATTATGGTTTGAGAATGTGAATGTTACATATTGATTTAGTTCAAATATTACCTATGTAGTTTTCGTTTCATTCCATACCTAGTTTCAGTTATACATTGTGGTTATTGTATTGTTGATATGCACATCCATTTTTGGATATCCCTATATGGCATTCTACTTTGATTTTTTTTCATTATCTCATTGTATATATTTCATCAGTTATATATTACTCTACTAGTTTAATTGGGATTTATATCATATCATAGGCAAATTAATGTTGCCGGTGTGTATATATTAATTATTTCAATGTATTTTATTACTCGATTATGTTATACTCCATCCCATAGAATATTAGAGGTGATCATATGGTGGCACAATAATATTAATGTTGTTAATGGTAGGTTCCCAGTGGGTTGGGTCTTGTCAAAATAATATCATAGAAGATTAATTCATATGAAATGATTTTATAATTACTTTTTGTGAGGTTTGTTTGGAATAATTAGGTTGTGATGATACAAGGGTATTGAGTTTTTATATCAGTCTAGATATACTACCACATGTTAAACCATGGAAATATCCATTCACATTGAAAATTATAAGATGATAGTCAACGATAATAATTAGTGAATAGTATTGGGGGTAATAGTATATTGATACTTACATCATTTAGTTGTCAGTAATGTTGTTTTATTTCCATCTAAGGTATGCTATGTATATATGGTCTTATTAAATTTAGGATCGCTCTTGTATAATATTAGATGCTACCCATGGAATGACAGAAGGTAGATGATATAGGTTGATAATACAAATGTGTAACTTCTTGATGCTCTAGTATTTGAGTAAAAAGAAGTTGATTAAGATAATGATTGAGAGATATATATTCCCTATTTGTAGATAGAAAAATATATACCAACAATTCAGTTTGTACATATTCTATTTATTGTGGGTTTATAATTTAATTTTGAATAATGAAAATACATATAGTATAAATATTCTATGTGTGCTCTGTTGTTGGATTTTTTCACATTATTTGTCCACATTAAAATTCTTAATAGTTAATTACATTAAATTATACAGTGAATCATTCATTGATTTCTATCGATACCTAATACGATACTATCTTATAATATTTGGGGTTAAGGAATATACTCATATTAATTTATATATATCTTATGGATCCTAATTTAATTTAATTCGTATGAATTGAAGTGTTTTATAAGAACTACTGGTATTAGATTCTTGAATTAAAGATGTACCCTTTCCCCTTAAATATGACTTTTAAAATTACCAATGGATTAATTTTAGTTGATGTGTTTTTATTATTGTAACATAGCTCCCTAGGGTAAATTGGAATATATAGGATATCCATGTTCTCCAGTAGGGTATTATAGATATGACAATAAAAACAGATGGAAATTATATAGGATATATCTATGTCCCATAATCATGAAATCCTAGTCAGAACAATATTTATGGGTATTATATTAGGGATAACTTCTCCATCAAAATAACATAGAGCAAGTAGTAATTGATAATGTTGGAGGTATGATTTTTTACTCTCTTAATTTATGATAATTTACAATCATATCATCATCAAGTATATTCCTAAAAAAGTGTTAAATTTTAGTTCTTTATAAGTCTATTAGAAATCATAGTTGGAATCATGTGGATTCATTCTCCTAATGATGATAGATTTTTTTTTCATAGCTGTTTGACTGAAATTTATCACTCTAATGAGTAATATATTTTACATTATTCTCAATAATTATCCATTTATTGGACACCATATAATTTTATTTTATAATGTAATGTTAACAATAAATAATAATTAAATGAAATAAATGGTATCTTGAATTATATCCATTAGGCACCATTATAATGAATTTGGTTGATGTATCATCTTTCATTAGCTATTACATAGATAATTAATTATAGTTATGGGATATCCTTGAATATTGTATGGATTTGTGTTAAAATTAGGATAATATAATGATAATGGTTTTCATTAGACTTTGTGTGCCCTCACCAACTAATCGTTAATAGTGGTTGATTTTAGTTTGGGGTGGAATCATCTTTGTATTTATTAGAGTGATGATTTATAGCGAATTCGATGAATTTTTAGGACGTGAAATAAATTCTAATGATTTTGTTGCATGTAATAAACAATATAGAGTAAATTTATGATTTATGTTTTATTTTTTTCTATATTTATAGATTTCACTACAACATAATCTATAATAGTGGTGGAGTGTCTTAGAAATTTTGGAGTATAATTTTTTATATACATTTGAGAACAAATATATAATGGAAATCCCTTATATTCTTAATGGATTAGATTATTTGTGTGTTACAGTTATATGTTGGTCATTGAAAAAATTATTGAGAGTAATAATTCTCAGTGGATGTTGGATGGTACATAGTAGGTTCCCTTTGTGATAATACTTTTTAAAAGTAAATATATATATATTTTTACAGATGAAAAGGTAGTCAGTTTTCCATTTTTGTGAGATAATATATATGGAAGATTTGAGTATAGGATTATTTTTAGTATATAATTCCATGAAATTTCTCATTAATTATTCCATTAATAGTTTCTTGTAAATTATCATTACATGAGAGTTGAATATTATATATTATTTAAGAAATATTTTCGATGGTGGTGATAAGATAAAAACTGTAGTTCTCTAATTCATATGGCTACATTATTGGTATAGGGAATTGGGTTTCACTTTATGGACATTTTAGTTAAAAGTGACGGATTCGACACTATTGGCTATGGTTATAATCATTAGATTTATTGATGTTTTATTTTGTTATATTGAGCCAATAAGGCAGGGTTTTCTAAATTTTTAGAACATATTACTTGAGATTTTGGTAAAATATTTACATATTGATATTTGGGATTTAATTCATGATGGTTTCAGTGTATGGATGTTATGTCTTGTAATAATCATCATTCAAATTCTAATAGAGCAGTCATAACCCAATTAGACACCTATAATAGTAAATACAAGCATATTTTTTGTTCATAATTATCTTTGATGATAGAGAGAATGGTGATATAGGCAATTAATTAGATTTCTAAATACAATTGGATTTAGTTTTATGCGTGTTGTATTTTTAATTGTTTGTGGTATAAAGGTAGAGTAATTGTTGTTATTTGTTTTAAAAATGATTTGTCATAGTGTTTCCATGGGTTTCATACCATAATGGTTTGATGGAATAGTGGGGTGTTTTGTAGTTAAGTTTTATTTTTTTCATAAATTGTTGTGTCAAAGCTTGATTATTGTGTTAAGATGTGTGTCATATATGTTATGTATGAATTATATTATATATGAAAGTATAGTCTCAATGTGGTTATATTATTCAATAGTGTGAATGGACTTGAACAATATTTTTCAAAAATATGAAGACCTTATTAGATGAAACACAAACATATGGATTAATTAATCATAAATATTTCCTTTCCATATCTTTAGTAATAATGTTGGGGGAAGTAATCCTTATGTATATCTGTCTAAAAATTTTTTTAGAAACATTACTGACTCGAAATCCTGTTATGTTGATGGTCATCACATTGTGCCCTTCATTTTTAGTATTTAATTAAATTGTTCCCTCGTTTTATTAATAAGGGAAATAATGTAAATATATAGGTCTCTTGACTACCATAAATATCCAAAATGTTATACTCTTCATCATAAAAGGCTTTAATAATTATCATAAGGTGAAAACATACTCATCATACAGTAATAAACAAGACAACTTCACATAATTTAGAACAGAAAAATACAATACATTGAATGAAAATAGACCAATTTATATTAATACGATGTTTATAATAAATTATAGAAAATGAAAAATACAAATATTATATAGTCTATATGTGAGCCCTAATATAGTAGGGAGATAGTTTAGTAATATTATTCAAGGAATAATAATATGATTAGAATGTTTATGTAAGGTCAAAAAATTTAAACCCCCAAATTTAATATTTTGGATGAAATATAATTTTAAAAATTACACTATTTTTCAGTAATTATGAAGAAAATTTTCATTAAAATTATATATTTTCCTAAATACTTTTTATTAGTTAATGAAATTAACTTCATCAACTCCTTTATGTGAATAGTGAATTCATCTGATACTCTTCTTTGTTAAATACTATAGTCCATTCAAGGATAATCAACATCCAAAATAACCAACATAAAATGATGATAATGGTTAACATCTGGTCACCTATACATAATGAAATATTCTTGTATTCATAACACCAGGCCTTATGAACATCATTATGATTGACACCACCATCACCCTTAGGGACATTTATTTTATTCTTAAAAATCTATTACTTCCAGAAGATTTAATTATAAGGATATAAAGTTGATTTCATATCTAGGATTGATAATACACCTCATTAGATCCATTTGTAACCATCAAAAATATATTATCCATCATTATACAAAAACCCATTTATATCTATCAAAATTCCATTATCCATGTGGTACCCCCATCATTAATCTAGTTATCCTTCCATGTTATAGTTACCCCCCCCCAAATCAACACAAATTGTTTCACAACCTTATTAAAATCACAAAATATTTAATAAGAACCATATATCTTGTATAAATCAAGTATTTTATATCAGGAATCATCCTTAAAAATTGAAAAATTTATAATTTTAATACAACAATTCATTCTGCATCATTTTAGAATATTTTAATGTTTTTGGTTTTTTAGAATTAGGTAATAACTGGTACCTTACAAAACTATATAATAGAAATTGGGAACTTTTCATAAGTATTCATTTTTCCAATTAAAATAATATTTTAAAAATAAATAATTTTTTCTCATCATAAAGTATATTATTGAATTTTATGATAACATAATATTTTCCATTACCCATATTTAAAACACTAATTTTTTAAAATGTGGGATGTTAGAAAAATTATTTTTATGGGAAATCCAATGATGTAAATAATTATTCAAGTGAAATAAATGAATAATTATGAAAATATATTTATAAAAGTCCTATTTTTATAGTAAAAAGGTCATCAAAATTCTTTTGAAATGTATATTATCTTATATTTGAATGTAAAATAATTTCCATGAAAAATAAATAGAATAAATTGAAAATTTTTGTATGTTCCTTGGGAAACCATCTCATAGACCCATTATATAACTTCTAAATAATCCTTATAAATTAGAATATTTACAAGGTTAAATTCCAATATATTATTACAGAGAACATAATAATATCTAAATTCATTAGAGTGCTATCTAGAAACTCCCATCATATAAGTTATAATGGGATCACCTAGCACAATATTGGTGCACCAATCATAAATGTTTTCCAAGGACCATATCAGGAAGAAAAAATATAAATCATGAATATTTTCATAATGAACCCTTAAAAAATATTATATTCCCAACTTAAAAACGCATTCAGATATCAAAATAAAATTTTATTCAAAAATATATTTTGAAATCATAAATTAAAAATGACATATGAAGTAGGATTTTATTCAGAGAAGACATAGTGATGTGTAATTGATGACAACATACAATTAACATTTATGGTTTCAGAATAATTCATTGTATCCTTATACCTTATATTAGAACATTAATTTATCATTAGTAAACAAAGACAATAATTCCTTAAACACATTAAATGATTGAAAAAATATTAAAAAAATACAAAATAATTATTTATAAAAAACTAAATTATATATATTTACATTTATAAAATCATTTTATAAATATAAAAATTAAAGAAAAATTATGTTTGAAGGAAATTATAAAAGGAATTTTTTAAAATTCCCTTACCCCTTTGGAAAAATTTAAATCATAAGAACCATTAAATAATTATTTTTAAAAAGTAAATATTTATCATATGAATATTGAAATTAATGATATAACATGTTAATGGGTCTGTATATACACCTCATACTAGATGTTAGGTCAATAACATAAATAATTTCCCAATGAATTGAAACTGAGATGAAGTCCCTTACCTTGGGACTCAATCGTTACATACACTCTTTATCTTCCTGAATAATAACTACAATTAATTATATTATTTAATAAGATCTCATTTCAGGTATATTATTACATTTATTTCAATTATTCTCTGTTGTATAAAATTTCTAATATATTATGTTTATGCAATATATTTTTATATCATATGATTCGTTGTTTAAAAATGGATTTTGGTCATTATTTTAAAATATCTAGAATAATAATCAAGGAATAATTTTATTTTTATAAAAATTTATAACTTTAAAACAATTTAGGAATGGTTTTTATGAATATATGAACTATATTTCAATCAAATAGATGGTTGGTCATATTTAAGTATGAGTAATGTTAAAAATTTTTAATGATCATTATTGAAATAAGATATGTAATATTTTATTTTTTTTATAATGATAATAATGTCATAAATACCATATTATTTATTTACGTATACATATATACATAAACAATCAATTCTGGTGATGAAAAAAGTGTCATATAACATCATAGGGGCGTTAGTCCACACATTTATACAAACAATGTTATAATTTTTCAGTTAAAGATTGAAAATTAAAAATAAAATTTAAAAACAAATCATAAATATTATAATAATTTCTTTTATATCACATATATTCATTAAATTAAAATTTATTACCTTCCATGTAATGTGTTAGTAAAAAATGAATCACTTAACTTCATAAGGTAGTCATCCATCATACACATTTGAAATATTGTCATATCCCACACATAACATAATGTAATAAGGATTAAGTGACACGATTAATAAATAATTATAATCACATTAAATTAATAATATTTATGCATTAAATTCATCTTTATTACAACATGTGTGAGGTGATGATAGTGCATGAATGTCACTATTTATGGAGGTTGTAGTCATACGTACACACAAATTATGATATTGTATCCCATATAATGTCATTTGAGATATATTTTGGTTATTTCATTAACATAATAACATCCCAATATATTTTAGATAATGGATTTATTATATAATCATAATTTATGATGTATTTAAGGAGGTTTAATATGAAATAAAAAGGGTTAATCATGATACCTCTTTTTAAGACAACCTCAATAGGTAAGCATAAATAGACATCATAGGATGGTTTATGATCAAAATAAGAGATCTAGGTAGTGGTAAGGGAAGTAAGGATATTAATTTGGATGTTATTGGGGATGAAAATTTTAATTGATGGAGTAAATATGAGGGGAGATTGGGTTACCTTTTATAAGTGATGTTAGTGGAACACTTGTAATATTTTGAAATAAAAATGTATACCTACATTCCAAACATTCCAAAACGCAATCGAAATAGAATATAATCAATAATTATACTTTATAAGGTCAAAATATGTATATAAAATATAGTTTAGAAAATATTTTACATCATTTTATGTTTATCATTTTTGTTTAACATCCTGGTAAATCTATTTTTACCTTAACTATGGGAATTAGTTATAACTATTTTCACTGTTAATTATGTTTAATAATTATAATGAACTTGTTAGATAAAATAAAATATTATGATTACAAAAATATAATCCAGTTTAATAATATCAGTTAACTAAAATAGAAAAATTATTTTTAAAATAAAACTCACAAAAATGATGAAAAATCTAGCTTTAAGGAAGTGTATATTTAAATGAAATGATTATTTTATATTAACTCTAGGAAAAGTGATAATAATTATTTTAAATTTAAATTAGTAGTTATTGATATTTTATCATTAAAATGGACATAAATCAATCCACATTAGTAGTAATTTAAATTAATTAATATATAAAACTACCATGTAATTTAAAAATGTATTCAGAAAAATTAGTTTTTTAATCAAATTAAGAATATTATACTAAAATAAATTTTAATGTAGATTAAAACTCAATTTATTAGATTATATATATATAAAAATTACATATGTTACATTAATTCATAATCATAGCATAATTGTACATTTATATGTATTAATTAATGGAAAATAATATTTTTAGAAAAAAAATGATATTTTCACAATTCATAGAAAAATATATAACTTCTAAACAATTCTTATTTATCCCCAAAAATTAATTTTGAAATCCTGATTTCTAAAATGATAATTATTTTTAATAATTAAAATTCTAAAGTATAAAAATTAATATTTTAAATGGCAGATTATAATAAAATATTTTTAATTAAATATATTAAACTTTAGATATAAAATTTACCTAATATTTGTTTAATTAGTTAACTATATAGTTCAAATAAGTAAAAATAAAAATTTATTTTTATATAATTACCTTGGTACTAACAATCTCCCCCATTTTTTAAATTAAATCCTTGAAAATTTATTCACGTACTAAATAGGGTGGATACCATTACCTCATAACATTTTTAGAGACAAATATTTACTATAAAAATATATGGCATATCCACAAAACCATAACCTGGAGAATAATCCTTTCTATATTATAATCTATATAAAGTCCACAATCAGAATAGGATATTCCTAAGAATAATTTTCATCATCTGATGGACCTATTTTAGTGTTAAATTCATTATGTAAATATGTACAATAATTATATAGAAACATTACATAAATCATGTTGTGTACCTTGGATAAATTCATAGGTAATTACACTTGGTTGGAAATTCATATATCTTTATCTATAATTCCATATAGTACAATTATCCATGGGATTATATGACCCTTTTACCAAAAAAAAAATATAACAATTTTACATTGAGATACTCTGAGAAAGACATGACCACCAACCTTGAAATAATGAACGATCATCTAATTGTATGCATTACTTTTCTTTATACTAGGATCCGTCCTCAAATTTTACTAAATCAACTGAAAATTGTCATCCATTTCCTCTACCATATATATTATAATAAACTTACTCTCTCATACATCATCCCGAAATTTTATCAATTGACACCACATTCTATATAATTCCTCAAATGGTTTCATCTGTATACAAATATGAAAATTACTTTTATAAGAAAACATAACAACTGGAATATGTTGATTCAAAATTTAATGATAATTCATTGAAAAATAATGAATAATATATTCAATTTTTAGAAAATTTCATATATGACTATCCCAAAGGATGAGAATTAATTGTTGTACTGAAATTTAATTCAGTACTCATATATTTCTACTAATCTTTCAAAACATTAGATGTTAATATAGTATCATGGTCAGATATAATAGATACTAGACCTCTATTTAACAAAAAAATATTCAGTAATTATATTTAAGTAATACGTAGTAATGATATAATATCCTAAATGGGGAGGAAATATGTATATTTAGTTAACAAGTCAACAATTAACCAAATCCCATTATTAACTCATGATGTATTTGGAAATTCCACCATGAAATACACTTATATATTTTAAAATTTTCACTATAGCACTAGAAAATGTCAAATAATCAAATTTAGTAATTTTAATTCACAATTAACATTATATCAAGTAATAAAAATCATTATAAATTAAAAAATATCTCTATTAAAACCATCTAACTAGTAGTACCCCCTAAGGACTCTATATATCATACTGTTATCAAGATAAATGACAAACAAATAACAATGATCTTATGTCAATAAATCTCCCTTCAATAGGAAATCCCAAGGCACATTCAATCAATTTCCAAATCTAATAACACATTCTTAATCATCATTAAAAATATGAATCCTAAACTACTTAATGTATTCATCCTTTTTCTTCAAATAATGATCCTCCATTGGAGCATTCATAATTACTTCCATTAATGAAAACTACACTAATAAATGAAACAAAAAAGTGGATATCCATGCATCCAAAAACATATTAGATAATATTAATGAAATCATTTCCAAAAGGCTGATGTTTTAAATGTTATATTACTAATTTTTCATTATGTTTCTAACTAAAATAACTTGGAATATTGTTTTATTTTATAGGTTGCTGAAGAATCATTCAATAATTTTCCATGATAATTTCTTGATATATTATATTTCACATTTTTAATTCATTATTTGTGAATATATACATAAAACATTTATGATTGGTGTATATTTCAAATTTTAATAGTACAAATTATGCCTCTAAATTTGTAATGAAAAAATAAAACCATTATCATGAACCATGATTTGTTTCCATTCATCCTGACAGACGACCCTTCCCATGTCATGCACCAAATGGAATTCGCGATCCCATTAGATAGAAACTAGTTCTTGGTTTTTGAAATTACACTTTTGGGAATGGCATTACCCATGAAAAACCACAATAAATCGTTTTGAATAAAAAAATGCATCACAAAAATATTGATATTCATAACCAAATGAGATAAAACAATATCACGATTACCAGTTTATATCAATAACAAAAAACCAATGTACCAAAATTAGAGGGGAAACAACAAGACCACATCCCAAAAACATCAATGAAATAAGATGGATATCCTCTTCAACCCACCTACTATAAAACCTACAAGACAGAAATACTAAAAATAGGATCCACCAACATCACTAGGATACATCTTTATCTTACCTAGGTAAAACATAACAAGGTATACATGGACCCAATTGTGTATATAGGGTTAGAGAAAAATCAAATTAGGATTCCACAAAAAATAAATATTCCATTCTTTATCATTTGAATAAAAATCACAATTAATGTTTTAATAAATAATTTATATACACATTGATAAAAAATAATGGAATAAATTTTCTTAGAAGAATGATTTGAAAATCACCATAAGAGTAATGTCCATATATAAATGGTTTTCATATCATCACAGGAGCACCATGTATTATACCAAAAGGTAATATCACTAGTGGGAACCTAGGAACATACTATCTCTGTGAAACATGGTATAATAACAATAACCCACATTGTCTTTATGCATGATCCACTAGAGAGGAATCCATACAATGTTTTAGTGGATTTCCATCATTATCACAGTTTCATTATTTTTGTATCACCAATCCTTCTAGAAGAAACCAGAAATCGGACCCAAAAATACAAAAAAAAATCTACTCCTAGTCCTCCCAATTAGATATCAAGGATTACCATTTCAATTGATTTAATTTTTCATAAGAAATTGTTCACAACTTTCACAAGAACACATAATGTACCAATAATAGACAATGAAATCCCCATTTCCTATAAAAAAAAACTTTTTAGTCCATAAACACACCAAAACTATTTTTAAACTCACTTTACATAACATTCAAATTTTAGAGAAAACATTTATGAAGCGTTACATTAAGAACACATGAAATGAAAAATGTTTTTTATATATCCATCATTCATCACATATGCACCTTAAATAATTTTGAAAACACATTTCACACCATTAAAAAAAAATATTATACATATTAAAATAAAAAAAAATTAAATCCCTTCTAAATCATCTAATAAATCTAAAACATGGAATCCCCTTCATCAATGTTGGAAACATCGAGAATCTGATGTAAAAAACCAAACAACACCACAAAGGGACCCTATAAAGTATATATCAATCCATAAACATCAATATTTTACCCAAAACATCATGATTAAAACATTATTAGGTCAAAATGAATTCTAAAGAGTTATAAAGCAATGTAGGAGGAAGAAGAACAAAGAGGAATGAATAAACCTATGTAGAAAGGAGTACATTATGGTTTGTTGAATGATATACACAAAATTATGACAAAAATAAAGGTCAAAGGGATAAATTAAAAGAGTGAGAGGTTCCTAGGGATATAAGTCCTAAGTGTGGGGAGAAATGGGTGGAATTAGGGTTAAATAAAGAGTGGGTAGAACTGTGAATTCACAGTTTTTAATAACATGAACATGCCTCATAGTTTTCCCTCACCGTTTTTCGTACTATACAGAAGCGGTGTGGTCTCCTCTATCCAAGATGGGACAAACCACATGGTTTCCAGGGGATGGTGAACATGAAGGTGGGAATCCATGCATTCTACACATTTATATTGTCTAAAGTTAATGGTTTTTCATAGGCTAGCACACAGTTTCTCCAGATCTAGTGTATAGTTTCCCCTAACCATTTGTGACACCCCAAGCTTCCATGGTACGCTTCTCTTTGAATAATACAGTAGCGTGTGTTGTATGCAACTTTGAGTCCTAACACACACCACAACCAATAAAACTAAGAGTTATGAATAATAATACCCAATTTTTGAAATTTTATATATCTTATCGTTCAAAATGGACTTCATTTATGGATTCAGAATATCAAAATTATCTTAGGGTAATTTTTTGGTATTTTTCTGAAAACTGTTAATTTTTTATGAATAGTGAAAAGCACTGAGTTATAGTTTAAAACCAAATTTTTATTTAAATAATTATTTGTTTTATTTAAATTATTTTATTTCAAAATAGATACATAATACCTATATAAGTTAAATTTAATTTATTGGAGTCGTTTTATAATAATTTTAGATATAAAAATAATTCATTGAAATTTTCACCGTCTTTTATCAACCTCCTAGGAGCTTTTGCAAATTCACATAAAACTTAATTTTACCGCTTTTGTGAGCTGAATTTTGAAAATCCTATAGACACTGTTAATATCAAGGAGTAAAATTTGGTTTAATGAGATGAAAATAATTTTTGTTGAATTGTAACTTTTTACTTTTATTACCACGGTTAAATGTAAATATGGTAATTAAGGGTAAAAATGATATTAATATTACCCTCACACATGTCCTAATTCTATTGGACAAGTTTATCTCGAACAAAAACAACCTTAGGAATAAAATATTATAATTTAGGTCCACTTGGATTAGATTAGGACATTTATTATTATTTAATTCAAAGAATAGTTAAAAGAGTTAAAATCAATGTTTAATAACATGAACATTTTTAATATAGGTTTTTACATAAGATAAATTCGATTATAAATATTCATTAGAAATATAAAAATATTTTCTACATCATGGTATTTTATTTATAATTTTTAGACATTAAATAAATAAAATTATTAATGACACAATGATGATGCAGTAATTACCTTATTCATGAAAGAATCAAATAAATGGTATTATAAATTTTAAAATAAATATAATTTCAAAATTTTATGACATCCACGAATTTTATATGTGAATATGACATGTTAGGATTTATTAAATTCATTTTCTTTGAAGTAATCATCTTTTTATTAATTTAACAAAAAACAAATACCAAATAGTGTCAAAATTGACATAAAATAGTTTTTAAAACAAATATTATACTATTAATTGATTTAATGGTACAAAAAATATAATGTTCTTACAAAATAATTATATAATAATATATATATGTCATGAATGGGCCAATTGGGGTTCTATTGTCCTTATATAGTAAGTTTATTAACCATATAGTGTAATAATACAAGAAGACACGGTAAAAGTTAAATTATTTAACTTAGGGTTAATTATAAATGATAAGGTTAAAATGGTAACCTGAACTTGTCTAAAACCTATTGGTCGAGTTTTTTCCGACCTATCACCACCTTAGACTTTAAATAATCAACTTTTGAGCCAATTCGATACCAAATATGAATTTATTATAAAATAATATTTTATGTTTTTCCAAAGGTTCCCCTCACCACTCTTATAAAAGGGCACTCCCCCTTCTCTCTAATTCACACCTACTAAGACATTTGTCTCGGCCAAACCCTACCCAAATACCCTCTAACCTATCCTCCCTTAAACCTAGAGGCCTTAGATTTATCATAAACCCAACCTAAGGATCCCTTTTGATTAAGTCAAAAGGAAGAACCCGAAGAAGAGGTAATGATTTCACCACCTTCTTTTAAGTTCCTTTCTTCTTCCACTTCCTTTTTATTTGTTGTTTCCAATATAGAATAATAAATCCAGTATATTCTATATACTGTGATGTTATTATAATTATGGTACAACCAAATTCATTATTCTATCCTCCCTTTGAATGACAGGTCACCATATGTGCGTACGTACGACTTACCGTCTCCACGTCGTGGTGTAATTGTTATTCAATACTTTATTATTTGGATGGGTATAATACTGATGTGTATTTGATGTAAATAATAAATATAACATGATAAGTATTGTGTATATAATATATACCATCCAATTATAAATTATATTAATATCAAAAGAATGATTTTTTCACTCGTGCGTACGTACGGATTACCGTCTCCCCGATGCGATGAGATTCATTTCCAAGTTCACCATTCATCGACGACTATAAAAATATATATTACTAATAAGTATGTAATATATGACATAATAATGCTATTGGAGATATATATATTTATATATATAATTATTTATGTACTTAAACATATCTTATTCACTTCCTTTCGTTCAATACTATATGAAAACGGAAACATCGTTTATGCGTATGTACGGACTACCGTCTCCATAAACGGTGTTTTCCATTTAATATATACATCTATTATAAATTTTTATATTCTAAATATACATGATAAATAAATATTTTTTTATATTCTGGAAGTATTTAAATCATGATCTATGTGATACAATCAAGATTAACAAGTTAAAACATGTACGATAAAGAAAGCGATTATTACCCAAAATATTAATATAACATGGAAATTATTATTAAATGGGTAGTATAAAGTCATAAATGATTAATGTATGATATCAAAAATATTAATATGTTTCAGGTATAATTTAATAACATACTATATTCTTCATACAGAAGGATAAACATACCCTTGACAGAAGGAAAGTGCAAGGTAAGGGGTTTTCATCTCACTACTTATTCCCGTGAGATTTATGCCATATTGGCAGTATTACCTTTTGGTGGTGTATGTACTACCCATAATTGTATTATTTGTGTAATACACTTTAATTTATGTGTATTTACATATTCATTGTATTATACCTCTTTCATGGGGTGTATGATTCGTATGTTACCAAATTGGTATGAGTTTATTTCACAATCTCTTCATTATCCAAGATTGTTTATACGTAATTATCTACTGGGACCTCTTTATCATCTACATGCATGTTTCTTAAAAATGCATTCCAAAACATTATTACTGTTTTACAGAATATGGGTTAATTTCATTTATACCATTGTTTTACTTTTTATAAGATGTTTATAAAGGAATCATTCTGTCATTTTCCAAACAAGGTCCTTTTTATCCTTTTCAAAAGAATTAAGGTAAGAATGTCTTTTTTTAACATATACGGTGGGTGCAGATATTTTTCACCATTATAAAATCTTTGAATAAACCCTTACAAGCTTATAAAAATATTTTCAATGTAAATATTTTCTTTTATAATTATGTGACTTTTAAATGATTTCAAAAAATAGATATTTCTCTCAAATAGTTTTGATTTCATCTATGTTAACATCCTTTGACAAATTTTACACTTGCTTGAAGTTTATTTATTATGATAAAAATCTTCCATATTGTATTTAAGGTTTTGTGATATGTTTGACTATGGATGAGTTATTTTTTTTCCATTAATGTTTTATGATTAATGTTTTGGCATTGCATATGCTAGTTTTAATATGAATGTTTATCCTCTTCTTAAGATGAATGTGTTGGACTAGTATGTTCTGGGTTGGGGACCGGTAAAAGTAAGCCCTTCGGGTTGGGGTCCGGTTACAGCAGACCCTCCGGGTTGGTTTCCAGTTATTAGAGGCACTCTGTGTTGGTGTTCGGTTATTAGAGGCACTCAGGGTTGGAGTCCGGTTACAGAGGCTCTCTGGGATGGAGTCCGGTTACAGAGGCTCTCCGGGTTGGGTTACAGTAACAGTTATCCATTAGGTCTTGGAACGAGGCTTTTCCAGATAAATTAAAGTTCAGCATTATGCATTCCGTCATTATGAAAGTGTTTATTGATATTGAATGTGATTGTTCAATTAGTAGAATATCAATGTGAATAATTAAATGGCATTATTTCATTTTATTTCTGCCATATTATGCTGAAGTTAAAGTTTAAGAGGCTTTTGTTTTAGTTTTATACGTTGCCTTAAATGTTTATGATTATTTTTTAAAGTTTCTGCTGTATTTCTTACCCTTACTGAGCGTTTGAGATCACCCCTTTCTATGTTTTATTTTCCAGGATTCCAAGAAGTGTATTGTGATTGATATGCATGGTTTAGCCAAGGGAATAATGGTGTTCATAAAGGATTATTTATGTTGTTTTGTTTGTTATAAAGTGTAATCGAAAATTCATGTATGTAATCTATTTTCCAAGACTGATAAACTGATCGGTCCTTCGGGACATGATACCTATAATCGTGCCAATGTATTAAAATAATGCACTGACTCTGGGTAATTGGGGTCAGTACGTTACAGTTGGTATCGGAGTAAGTTTCGAAATAACCTTGGAAGCTAGATTTAGATAAACTCTGATTAGAGAACATAGGCCTAAGATAGACATTGAGGATTATTATAGAATAAATTCCTAGAATGTTGGTAATGTAGAGAATTTGTGAGTTTTCCAAGCAAATACATCCATATCTGGATACGAGTAGGTAGAGGCAGCTCAGGCACAGATGTACCTAGGGGTAAAACCTGAAAACACCGCTCTGATCTAGACTCGAACATGAACTGGTGCATGACAACGGGCCTTACTGCACTCATGGTTACGACACTCCCAGGAGATATGCTTAGGAAAATTCTCATTTTCTTTACAAATCATTATGAAGGGTTTATGAGTAAATACTTACTCAATGAAAACATCTTTATGATTATGGATTATATCCATAAACCGTTCAATTTACATTATGTATTTTACATGTTTGGGATTTTTGTAATTCATAAACTGACCTAGTTTATGCTATTGTATAGAAATGGCGCCCAGTAGAAGGAATGTGAACTCCAGTAATATGTATGATCCAAAGAGTAAGAAGGATCATATCTTTCACAATATTACGCCAACATTTAGAAGGGAATTAGTCTACCATGTATTATCAACATATGAAGAAATAGTATCATGTGTTAATAAGATAAGTAAAGAATTCTCTGAGTCCTATGGCATTGAAAGAAAGTAAGAGAAGAAAAGGATGTAAGAGAGAAAGATGGATAAAGGGAAGGGAGAAAAGAAGGATATTCCCATATGTGATGATTGTGGGAGGAAACACCCTGGAACTGGCCTGAAGGGAATGGGAGTTTGTTATAAGTGTGGAGAAAAAGGACACCAAGTACATGACTATAAGGGTAAGAAAAAGGTTTCAAATGTACAATGCTTCATCTGCAAGGAGTTGGGACACTATACGAACCAATGTCCAAATCATCAGAGTATGAACCAAGTGATGCTATTGGATAATAATCATGTTATGATACTACCACAGATGAGGGGGAATGAGTAGAGTTCTTATGTTGTTATTAAAGAATTATGTCATTTGAGTGTTGTATCAACGATTTACTAGTTATAATAATTATGGAGTATATAAGGATTCTAAATTAGTATTATTTTATTAAGGACGTGAGATTGTGTGGAACCAAGAAAAGTGACTCAATAGGAGGTTAAATTTTTGGAAAATATATGGTTGAGTGAAAGATAAACCATAATATGGTTCTGATAACGAGGTAGTGATTTTGGAATAATACATGATTGATTTGGATAAATTATATTAGATATTCTTGACTACCATGAAAGTGATTAATGATATTCCATCATTGTTTGAGTTTACGACATTTTTGGATAGAAGGAGTATATCTAGTATTCTATCAGGAATAAGGGATCATGAATGTAATCAATAAGTTTTTATGGTAATTCAGGATGTTGCAGTGTTTTAAAAGAATACATGATGAAGGCGTTCACATGTTATTACGGGGTAAAAAGGATCTACATTAATTTTACCTTTCATATAAATTTTGGACTAAGATTTTACAGAAGTATTTTGGATAATTCTAAAGGTTAGAATGGATTATGTTTGAAAGGTTATGTTTGGATTTTTATAAAAGGAAAACACGCAGATCATGGGACGACCCATCGCATCAGACAATGCTGCGGGAATCGAACCCACAACCATAGTGAAATTGGGATTTATCACCTACCACTGGACTACATGATGTTCATGGATGGTATAATGTAGTTTCTTTTTTTAAAAGGTCTGATATGTGAATTATAAATTCATTATATTTGGAACCCTATACGATTAGGATAAATAGAGTATTTTTGAGTTGTATTATGTTTTGGGGTGAAAGATGAGTTTGTGGTAGAAATTTATTAATGGATAAAACACTAATTATAAAGTAAGTATATCTCCTTATGATCTTAGCCAATATCAAAAATAAATTACTAATCATTATGAAAATGAACTTAGAATAAAATTGTTTTCCTAGATGGTACCTTAGATCATTACAAATTTATGGCTTTGGGATTGTTAGCCTTTTCATAGACATGTTCTCTACCACTATCCATCAGATATTGATGGTTAGATTTCACTTCCATATCCATATTTTCGTACATGGAACCCTATTATGTGTTTTTTTCGGTAACCTTCATACTTACCACTCTTTATTTTAAAAATATGCCTCATTAATCAATTTTTCGATGTGGAATTTCAAATAAGATATTTTGAAATGTCAACCCCAAGTTTCAAATACCAAGCATAAATTGCGAGAACACAATTTATTGAAGGAGGGGAGAATGTAACACCCCAATCTTCCATGGTAAACTTCTCTTTGAATAACACAGTAGCGTGTGTTATACGCAACTTTGAGTTCTAACACACACCACAACCAATCAAACTAGTCGTTATGAATAGTAATACCCACTTTTTTTAAATTTTATACATTTTATCTTTCAAAATGGACTTCATTTTTGGATTCGGAATATCAAAATTAGATTAGGGTGAATTTTTGGTATTTTTTCGGAAAAATTTTAATTTTTGATGAATAGTGACAAACACTGAGTTATAGTTTCAGACTGAATTTTTATTTAAATAATTATTTATTTTATTTAAATTATTTTATGTCAAAATAGATACATTATACCTCTATAAGTTCAATGTAATTCATTGGATTCGGTTTATAATAATTTTAGATAAAAAAAAATTTCATCGAACTTTTCACTGTCTTTTACCCACCTCCTAGGAGCTTTTGAAAATTCAAATAAAACATAATTTTAACGCTTCTGTGAGCTGAATTTCGAAAATCCGAGAGACACGGTTAATATCGAGGAGTAAAATATGGTTCAATTAGATGAAAATAATTTTTGGTGAATAGTAACTTTTTACTTTTATTTACCATAGTTAAAAGTAAATAGGGTAAAAATGATATTAATATTACCCTCACACATGTCCTAATTCTATTGGAAAAGATTATCTCGACCAAAAACAACCATAGGAATAAAATATTATCATTTATGTCCACTTGGATTAGATTAGGACATTTAATATTATTTTATTCAAAGACGAGTTAAAAGAGTTAAAATCAATGTTTAATAAATAAAATATTTTTAATATATGGTTTTACATAAGATAAATTCAATTATAAATATTAATTAGAAATATAAAAATATTTTCTACATCATGGTATTTTATTTATAATTTTTATACATTAAATAAATAAATTTATTTATGACACAATGATGATTTAGTAATTACCTTATTCATGAAAGAATCAAATAAATGGTATTATAAATATTAAAATAAATATGATTTCAACGTTTTAATTACATAAACTAATTTTATAAGTGAATATGATATGTTAGGATATATTAAATGTATTTTTTTTGAAGTAATCATGTTTTTATTATTTTAACAAAAAACAAATACCAAATAGTGTCAAAATTTACATAAAATAGTTTTTAAAACAAATATTATATTATTAATTGATATAATGGTCCTAAAAATCTAAGGATAGGCCAAAATAATTATATAATAAAATATATGACATTAATGGACCAATTGGGGTTCTATTAGTAGTATATAGTATGTTTATTATCCTTATAGTGTAAGAATACAAGAAGACACGGTAGAAGATAAATTATTTAACTTAGAGTTAAATCTAAATTCTAAGCTTAAAATGGTAACCTAAACTTGTATAAAACCTATTGGTTGAGTTGTTTTCGACCTATACCCACCTTATACTTTAAAAAATCAACTTTTTAGCCATTAGAAACCGAATATGAATTTATTATAAAATAATATTGTAAGTTTTTTCTAAGGTGCCCCTCACCCCTCTTATAAAAGGGCACTCCCCCTTCTCTCTAATTCACACCTACTAAGCCATTTGGCTCGGCCAAACCCTAACCAAATACCATATCAACTACCCTCCCTTAAACCTAGAGGCCTTAGTTTGATCAGAAATCAAACCTATGGGCCCCTTTTGATCATGTCAAAAGGAAGAACCCAAAGAAGAGGTAATGATTTCACCACCCTCTTTCAAGTTTCATTTCTTATTCCACTTCCTTTTTCTTTGTTATTTCCATTTTAAAATAATAAATCTAGTATATTCTATATATTGTGATGTTATTATAATTATGGTACAAAAAAATTATTTATTCTATCCACCCTTTGAATGAAATTTCACCATACGTGCGTACATACGGCTTACCGTCTCCATGTTGTGGTGTAATTGTTATTCAATGCATTATTATTTTGATGGGTATAATAATGATGTGTATTTGATGTAAATAATAAATATAACATGATAAGGATTATTTATATATTATATACCATCAAATTATATATTATATTAATATCAAAAGAATGATATTTTCGCTCATTCGTACGTACGGATTACCGTCTCCACGACGCGATGAGATTCATTTCCAAGTTCACCATTCATCGAAGATTATAAAATTATACATTAATAATAAGTATGTAATATATGACATAATAATGCTACTTTAGATGTATATATTTATATATATAAGTATTTATTAACTTACATATATCTTATTCACTTACTTCCATTCAATACTATATGAAAACGGAAACAACGTTTATGAGTACGTATGGGCTGCCGTCTCCATAAACAGTGTTTTCCATTTCATATATATGTCTAGTATAAAATTTTATATTCTAAATATTTATGATAAATAAATCATTTTTTATATTCTGGAAGTATTTAAATCAGGATCTAAGTGATACAATCAAGATTAACAAGTTAAAACACATACGATAATGAAAGCGATTATTACCCGAAATATTAATATAACATGGAAATTTTTATTAAATGGGTAGTATAAAGTCATAAATGAATAATGTATGATATCATAAATATTAATATGGTTCTGGTATAACATAATAACATACTATAGTCTTCATACAAGAGGCTAAACGTACCCTCGACTAAAGGAAAGTGAAAGGTAAGGGTTTTTCATCTCACTTCTTATTCCCGTGAGATTTTTGCCATATTGCCACTATTGCCTTTTAGTTGTGTATGTACTTCCCATAATTGTATTATTTGTTTAATACAATATAATTTATGTGTATTTACATATTCATTGTATGATACCTCTTTTATGGGATGTATGTTTCGTAAGTTACCAAATTGGTAATGGTTTATTTCACAATCTCTTCATTATCCGAGTTTGTCTATATGTAATTATCTATTGGGACCTCTTTATCATCCACATCCATGTTTCTTAAAAATGGATTTCAAAACATTCTTAATATTTTATAGAATATGGGTTAAAGTCATTTATACCCTTGTTTGACTTTTTATAAGAATTTAATAAAGGAATCTTTCCGTCGTTTTCCAAACAAGGTCATTTTTAACCTTTTTGATAGAATTAAGGTAAGAATGTATTTTTTTAACTTATATGTCAGGTGCGGCTATTTTCCACCTTTATAAAATCTTTGAATCTTCCCTTACAAGATTATAAGAATATTTTCAAAGTAAATGTTTTCTTTTATAATTAAATGACATTTAAATGATTTCAAAAAAAGAGATATTTCTCTCAAATAGTTTTGATTTCATCTATGTCAGCATCCTTTTATAAATTTTACACTTGTTTGAAGATGATTTATTATTATACAAATATTTCATATTGAATTTAAGGTTTTGTGATATGTTTGACTATGGATGAGTTATTTTTATTCCATTAATGGTTTATGATTAATGTTTTGAAATTTCGTATGATAGTTTTAATACGAATGTTTATCCTCTTATTATGATGAATGTGTTAGACTAGTATGTTTCGGGTTGGGGACCGGTAAAAGTAAGCCCTTAGGGTTGGGGTCCGGTTACAGTAGACCCTCTGGGTTGGTTTCCAGTTATTAGAGGCACTTCGTGTTGGTGTCTGGTTATTAGACTCACTCCGGGTTGGAGTCCGGTTACAGAGGCTCTCCGGGATGGAGTCCGGTTACAGAGGCTCTCCGGGTTGGGTTCCGGTTACAGTTATCACTTAGGTTTTGGAACGAGGCCTTGACATAGAAATTAAAGTTCGGCATTATGCATTCCATCGTTATGAAAGTGGTTATTGATATTGCATGTGATTATTTGATTAGTAGAATATCCACGTGAATAAGTAAATGGAATTATTACATTTTATTTCTGCCATATTATGTTGAAGTTCAAATTTAAAAGGTTTTTGTTTTAGTTTTATACATTGCCTTAAATTTTTATGCTTATTTTTGAAAGTTTCTGATTTATTTATTACCCTTACTGAGCATTTGATCTCACCCCTTTCTATGTTTTATTTTCCAGGATTCCATGAAGTGTATTGTGATTGATAAGCAGGGTTATGCCAAAGGAATAATGGTATTCATAAAGGATTATTTATGTTGTTTTGTATGTTATAAAGTGTAATGTAACATTAATGTATGTAATCTATTTTCCAAAACTTCTAAACTGATCGGTCCATCGGGACTTGATTCCTTGTAATCATGCCAATGTGTTAAAATAATGCATCAACTCTGGGTAACTGGGGTCGAGGCGTTACACCATTCACCAACAATACGTTACCTAATATCGGGTTCAAACATTCCACTATTCATTGAAAACTCTAAGTAACACTACTCTTTGAAGATATGAAAAAAATATTATAGATATGTATCTCAATATAAAATCATAGAAATGATAATTATTTCAACATTGAAAGACGTACATACTCAAAAAGAAATTCCGGTGTCTGATAATAGAAAAAGATGGATACTGAACCTCAACTAATGTATTCTGTTCCGAAGTATAATGATCATCATTACCATGCTCGCAGCAAAATCAGACCAATTTTATGGACATACCCAAATGTAGTTTTTCCTGGGAATCTTGTATCGAATCTATTCGCTCAAACACATAGTCATATAATTCCAGTGCTAATTCTTATCCATTAAACACTTTATATGGATCCATATTATACATCTATAATAGAGATACATGTAACACTTCATGAATTTATTTCATATAAGGCAGAAAAGATAAAAATAATTCCACCTCACCAACTATCATGTTAATCTCAAACGCTCCGACATACCTTGATGTTAGATTCCCTTGCTCTCATAGATGATGGTGACCCAAGAGATATTCTACATTCCCAAACACCCGATCACATATTTATAATTAATATTATTTGATTATCTGATCAACATAGAATATATGGAGTCTTTTCACTGTCAATTATTTCATCCTAATAAATATAACTTTTTCAGATGTATTTAGTAGAAGGCCCCGTCCCAACAATTTGGTATCACCCACCTATTCCAAATATATGAAAGACCGACATGTCTGACCATATATCTCTTTAAATGGAGAAGTTTTAATTGATTAATGAAAACTATTAATATATAAAAACAATAGTTACAACAAATTGATACCCCGTGAACCCTTGTAATCAAACCTGCATTCCCAGATAATCTCTTCCAAGATCGGATTCTCCACCTCAATCTATCCATCCATTTGAGGATGGTATAACATACCCATCCTGACATGTTACCCCATTACCTTATGGATTACTTCCAGTAACCACATAGTAAAATGGGGGTCACTGTCTGAGATTATAGCTGAAGATACACCACAAAGCCTCAATATTTATTGAAAATAAAACCATACCAAATAATAAATCATGTATAAATCCACTAAAGAAAATAAAATAGGATGAATTGGTCCCAAGGTCAATCACATAGAATATGGAGTTCCTCTTCTCGGTGTATGAGGAAAAGAAATGATAATATCCATGGTGACATTATCCCACTTTAGGATAGAATGGGTAACAGATTTTGTATATCATAGGGTCTCTGGTGCCCTACATTAACATTCTCACATGCATACAACTTGGGCATAATGTTATCTATATCTCACCTCATACTTGGCCAATGGAATTGATGACACAAATCATAAAACATCTCAGTGGTACTAGGATGAACAACCAAATAAGTATAGTGGAGATATACATAACATTATTTATCAAAAACCATGACACAATCACTAGGAACCTCCAACAATTTTGGATCAACATAGAACGTTTTAAAACCTCATCACTTGTATGTTCATGTTGAATCAACACGAGTAGGGAGGGCATCATATTAACACTAACCAAGATCATATATCCATGTATCACCTAAGTGTCTAGGTGAATCTAATCAAATAGACCAAAAAAAGTCCACTCATCACTAGACACATTCAATTATAGTATTGACACATTCCTATAAAAATAATCTTCTACTAAATTAATTCTTCCTCAAGTTATATGATATGAAATTTGAACACCTAAGGGTACTCCACCCTACAAAGATGACTTTTATTCATTTCATTTTGGGAGAATAAATTGTTCAATATCATAGGACCTTAAAAAACTATAAACACTTACAAAATAAGTAAATGACCCCATTTTCTCATTGAATACATCAATGTTTATAATTCTAGGACATGTGTGGAGTAATTATTCTCAAGGGGTTGGAGTTGAAGAGAACCATACACCACGACATGATCATCCTTCATCGTAACACAGTTAAGACCCACATACAAAAGGGACTTAGGGGAATCCATAATGAATTAATAAGATTCCATTTGAGGGTTAACATTATCTCATCCCGAACATGGTACATGTTCAACATGAGAAGCACCTGCAAGTATCCATTAGTAGATAACAAATAATTATTGATAAAAAACCCGTTTATAAGTGCATCAATAAAATTACCACATAAACAAAAGAAATTCATATGGTTATATAATCAAAACATATTTATTCTTGATCAATAAACTTCTATCAAAGGATTCCCCATTATTCCCTTATTCACATCTTAACATATTTTATATCACATACTATTTTACATTCCATTACATGATTTCAAACTATCATGGAGGATCTATTTGAAATAAACCTCAAAAATAGGTTCTAAACCTCAACTACTATAACATTGAAAAACTAGTATTGAAATACCTGTACTATCTAATATATCACTAGTTATAAAAATAGATCTTTTATTTCAAGATCCGTATAATAGAATGAATTAAAAAGCAATGGGACATCCACAATCCAATTCCTTGAAAAATCATATGCCCCTCACTGGGGACTTTCATCTCATATCACAATCCCTAATTTAGATTCTAAATAAAAACATCAATGATATATTCGATAAAGCCTCACCTAATCCAAAAAACCATAAAAATGACCTCTCCAAGTTGAAATTATTTCATGGTCATGATCTATAAGGAACAACACAAATTATTTTCATCTCATTGGTCACATTTGGACTATAGGATGAGAAAATAGACAAAATCCCTAAAATTGGAATTAAATTGAATAGACCTTATAAACATGACATGTAGCATTCAAATATACACAACGTATCTACTTTAGACATAGAGTTTACCCCACACATGGATACTGGCCATGTTCCTTGATATATATCCAACATGGGGTCTAACAAACTAATATACATGGATAGGTACCGTAGAACTCTCACATGTTCTATTTTTGTACTCTTCATGATTAAGTACTTGATAGGGGTGTATTTCCATGTACATGAAAACACATAAACTCTCCTATATATGGTGTGTTATAAAGAAAACCATTACGTAGTCCCTATCATCAACACATCACCCAAAAAATGAGCTCATGGTATGTGTTTATAAACTAATCATCCTATGAATGGGTTTACCCAAATGGGAAAATATAAAAAGAGGAACATACATTCCCACCCATTCCCAATCTATAGATAATTCACTCCTTCCCCCCCCCCCCCGCATAATACATGATAGGAAACACTATGAAAACGTAGATTCCCATACCCAGTGAGTCAAATGTAGGACATCATGAAACCTCAACATCTAATAATCTAAAGACCAATATAATCACTACTATATAATCCTATAAATCAATGATCTAACAGACCATCAACATGAAAAAAAATTCCCACACTAACCTAGAAGAGTAGCCACACAACCCGTAATTATGGGAACAACTTTCTCATCACCAGTGCACATATCTCCATGAGATCCAAATGACCTATCATCGGATGAAAATAAATGTGGTTCAGTTGATTTGAAGAACGCCAAGAAACTATATAGTTTCACAATGGCCTCTTTCCACTGATAGAATATATTAAATAAAAAATAAACTATAAATCCAAAAACCTTAATGCATTACACTATGTGGAATAATAAGACAAAAACTGGAAATAAAAAATATAAATAAAATTTCCATGAAATATTTATAAACAATTGGAAAAGTATTTCATGAAACATCCACCCAATATCTATAATAGGTTATGAAATATAACAAGAAACCCCCTTCAACCAACTCCCAAAATCAGAAAAAATTATTCTATTCAACAATTTTGTAACAAACCATCCCATGATGACATGTAATATAGAAAAATCAGATACATAATAATTCCATAAGAAGAATTAATTATACTCTAAAGGCCTCCAATTTTATGTGACGGTAAAAATTGATATAGGGGGAAGTCTGTATCCTCGAATAAGAGTTCAGAAGTGATAGAAATTAATAAACAAAATACATAACATCAACATCAATTTATGTAGTAAATAACTAATTCAGATACATGATATAATAACTTAAATTTGGTTGATAAAATCTTTATCATGAAATATTTTAGTCACCTGTCACCCACTAGGTTGAATATATATACAGGACAAATAAAACTGAAACTAATACATCATTATTTATTGATGATGTTGAGTAATAATAGTTACCCGATATCTAAAACTATCAATTTTTTCGCCCAAACAACATACTCCAAACAATACATCCCACGTGATAATGGAACACTAGATATCATTATTTAAATTGTATACCATGAGATCAACACAAAAGAATAAATATAGGTTTATACCATCCAATGTTCACATATAAGGGGTATGAATCAATTCTCAGTATTCCACAATAAATGGTGAACACATACTATTCTATCATACACTAGTGATTCTACCCTTAAAATACCAATAATAGTTTTAAAATAAAATCATATATAATTATATAAATAATTTTGTTGATAATGGGGGATAAAAATAAAAATAATGTATTGAGCCATAGGTTCTAGCCTAAGTCCCTTTGTAAATATACAGCAACTCCGTCCCAAGAAGAAGAAATAATCGTATTCTATGACTAAAATACTCGATTATATTCATACCTTTTGGATTTATAAATGAACTCCATGTAATATATAATGATGTTGGAATTATTTTCAAAACATATGATCTGACCCTAGTCATCCTCAATTACAATGCGAATATATATAGAGATCAGTTAAACTAATTTAATGAACTTATATGATGAAAATAACTCTTCTAAAACTGATATAAAATTTAAAAAACTAGATAGTGATCTAAAAATAACCAATATAACATAAATATATAACTGGGGAAGGGATAACCATGATAAATGCACCCTCTTAAATGATAGGGACCATAAATTAGCACCTAACTACGGTAAGCCATATGCTGAATAGGTGGTTCTATAATCCCCTAGATTATCCATTATATATATATAACCAACTAAAAAAATCCCACCAAAATACAAATTAGTAATTGGTATCTACATTCGAGAAATTTATCAATCCAATTGTATACCGAATTCCACCTATACATCCTATGGGTGAGTTGGAACCTCCCCAAACTTCTCGTTAATATGTCGTCAATTAGTAGGATGAGAAACACTCAAACCCATATTCCTAATTACTAAATCATTAACAATAACGATATCTGTGTAAACAAGATATTGGGTCCCTTATGTTCATAAGGGTTAAGAAAAATGGACATTATAGGCCCATAAATAATATCATTTGGTATTATTGTGGAACAAGATATCGAGAAATCCGAAAAAATTGACCACCACACTGAAAAAAACATACATGGGGCCCCATAGTCTTATAGATCATATAAATCATACACTATGGGTCACACTTGAAACATGAATGATCAACCAGTGACTTATAGTCCAATCCATCAATGAATATTTATATCCCCAGAAGAAAATACACAAATATTAAAGTAAAACAACCTACAAGGGGATACTCAATCATATAAATTTTCTATGGAAATCCCAAAGTAAGAAACATATAGATATTTAATTCATGGGACAAGGCTTGATCCCCAATTATCAATTATCCCACTAGGGAATATAAAATCATTCAAATACCAACATGGGAATTATCAATGGTTTAATCATGACAACCTTATAACCCCCTATCAGATTTTCACTAAAAATTTCATTATCGAGATACCCTTAGACTATTCTCATCATCTACTAAATGGAACATGATCAAACCATATATAACATAGTGTCAACCCATAATGATGTGTTGGTAAACAACCAACTCATTTAATACAAATACATAAATTATTAAATTTAAATAATAAATCTTATAAATATTAAAACATCCAATGGACATTATGAGCTAGTTCCCTGTAGAATAGATTCATAAACATTATATATTCTATGGACCCTATTATAGTCATAAAATATAATATTTTCATCTATATAACCTAGGGAGTGGATCCTATGAAATTGATGATTTAAAATTCTTAGTAATGGGATCTTATTAATTACTCACAATTGAAATATAATAAATATTCCATATAAATGAATAAGATAGAAATATATTAAAAATTGATTTTTGGAACATAAGACCATAATGTGGTCATCAAAGAGAAAAAAAGTAATAACATGATTTAGAATCGTATAAGCATAATCTTTTATCATGATAGTATAACACAATACTATGAAATATCCTATAAATATGGAATAATAATTTAATGAAAATTATCATTAAATGAAAAGAAAAATATAAATGTGGAACACTGTTAAGTATATGAAACCATGTTAGAAAATATATTTTGAACATAAATTTGAAACAAAAATAATTTTTTATATTCTTAGAAATGTGATAAAACAAATTATTAACATGATTTTCTATATAGAATGATTATTTCAATATATTAAAATCCGAGAAAAAATATTTTTCCCTTAACATTGTAGAAAAATATTTAATGCGAATGAATTACAATATAATGATATAATAAAAATATAAAATGAATTGGATGTAAATATTAACACCCAACCATAATTCATCCATAATTAAAAGTTACACATGAAAATCATTCAATCATGACATCATAATGAACCCATGGAAATAAAATGGGGTTTATAAAATTTAAAAAATCACTGAATTATCATATCAAATTGAACACATAGAATGATAATGGTATTAATAAAATTTAAAAATTATTTAAATTAACATCATTAATTAAAATAGTTGACACACAAAAAAATCCCCAAAAGGGATCACATTATATTCGAATAATAGTGACTGAAAAAGGTAACATAACTCTTTTGGACAGTGAAAACCAAACCACAAGTAAATCATTCAATAAAAAAATTTAATAGTTGTTGTAAAAATCATAGTCACGAGAAAACATTAAAAATTATTTATTTATAAAGGTCAAAAGAAGATGTTTTACATTACTAAAATGAAACTATTTCACAATAATATATTAAAATTCAATATTATTAAATAAATATATTGTAATGTGAATGAAATGATTATGAAAATAAATGATTTATTAATATATATAAAATATAATTCTTAGAACCTAAATAGTTGAATTTTTTATAAATGATACATTCGATAAATCTTTTGAGGAAATATTATTTCCCTGATATAAAAAATATTTTCTTATCAAAATAATAGTTTTTAATAGTTTTGGAAATAAAAAAAACAATGATAACGAATAAAATTCTCCATTAAAAAATGGAATAAAATCATCATGAAATCAATTTTTATTGAAATAGAAGATTTGTAAAGGGAAATAATTATCTGTAAAACATTTAATAATATTTATTAAATAATTAATTACAAAATATAATCATCATTTATTTAAATAAATAAACAATAAAAGATGATTTTTATGAATAATGATTATGACATTGGAAACGATTTGAGTCAGGAAAATCCATTCACATTAATTACAATTTATTTTATCTCACTATCAACTCAAGTAAAAAAAATATATTTTAATTAAAAATTTAATAATATCACTCGTGTATAATTACATATATATATATATATATATATTTCCATTTATGAAATTTTTATTAATTTATGATTATCATTACATTCGATTGTAATTAATCTTGATTACTCAATAGATGTTTTATAAAATCGATACCAGTAACCATTTATTGATATTACTAATAAAAATAATATATCATTTAAGGTATTATAATATTTATTTTAAATTTATATATAATCATATTATATACTTCAATTTAATTTTTAGAAATGTATCGTGAAATCAAAATTGATTATTACATTTAATTATAAAAAAATCAAGGATGATTTATTAATAATGTGTTAAATAGTATTATATTGATTATAGAACCATACAGAAAAATTATTTATTCCTTAATATCCCATATCATAAGATTTTATGTTTCTATATTCATCTATGATAATATTTTTTAGTTTCATTCATATAGTTGGTTATACTGATCCAAATTGGACCTTGTTGTAATTCGATGGCTGGATATGGTTATACAATTAATAATGTCGAAATAACATTGATGTATAAAAATAATAAGAATATTTTTTTTCAATAATTTTTTTTGAATTATATATTAATAGGGTTATATAAATTATTAAAATATATGTGATATAATGTTATTTCTCAGTGGCGGTAATATGTGCCTATGCAGAATCGACATTCTATTAGTTTTATAAGTAGATGTGGTGGAATAAAAAATATCTATAACTATCATGTAGTTACATTTAATGAACTTTATAATACATAGAAAATAATTTTAATTTGAAATTGGGGTGTAAAATTAGAAATAATGGAATAAAAAATGACAAAGGAGAACCTTTCAAATACGAATTAATCATTTTTTGGAAACCTCCTTGACATTAATTTCATTTGGTTAATATTAATTACCAATTTGATCAGAATCCTATTATAGGGTTCAAGTGGAAATAAATTATCTTGTATTGGAAATATATTTTAAATAATATTTGCTTCATGAAGTGGTGATTCCAGATAATTTTATAAGTGATTAAAATTGATCTTTTGTGAGTACCCATTATTTACCAATAAAGGAATGGAAATATAAAAAATTATATAAAAAATTTATAATAATGGAATGCAAATGAACATTAGGTATAATATTATATCATACAATCATTTATTAAAAATATTAAGCTATTTATGGGTTGTTTTTTTAGTTTTTTTCTTTTACTATAATTAATATTTTACCATGGTAATAAATTCACAAACACTGTAATAATTTATATTCATCAAAATTAAAGGTATAATTACAACCTATATTTAATATTTTTATTTTAAATATAAAAATAAATTATTTAGTCCAAATTTTAATGTATATAGATTTATATTTTGACATTAGAGAACATTACGTGTTAAAACCATTTTTTATAAAATTTGAATTTGAATTATTATTTTTATGTGTGGGGTAATGTTTTTAAGTAAAGAAGTAATTTTATTATAAATAAAATGTATTTTATGATTCTTATGAATATATAAAAATCCTACTATCAACAATAATATTGAAATATAAATAAAATTTGTAAAAATTTTATTTTTATTTGAATGAAATGGTGCTTATGGTTAAATATAATGAACATTAGTTTTATTGATTACAAAATAATTTTAAAATACTTATATTTATTCATAACCAATTTTTTCTTAAGAAATGTTCTTTATAAAATTATAGGACATTCTTATATAATGATATTTTAATAAAATTTATTGTTTTAAAAATACATATTTATCACTATTCCCAGAATAATTAATTAATTTATAAAAGAGCCAAAAATCAACCTAACATATATTTTGAATAATGATTTCAAAATATAGTTAGTTATAAAAAACAAATTTCTCTAATACATTAATTTATTTTTTAAATAATAATATATAATATAAAATAGAAGTAATTTTAATCAAAAATATCTATTTACGATTTAAGTGTTCTTAATCATATCTTGAATGTGTTTCTAACTAATTACTATCTTTTTTACTAAAATAAATTTTATTCTCTATTATTACATAGATCGTTTTTGTTTGATTATTAGTGAGAATTATTCATTTTAAAATCATGTTTATTTAACAGGAAATATTTTATAAAACAAAAGTCATTAAATTTTACCACCCATAAATGAATATCATTCAAAAAACATTATTACATGAAAAAAAATAAAGGAACTTATCCCTAATCACATAATCAAGTTCACTTTTCCACCCTAAGACATATGTAAAATAAGTTTTATGGCCCATAATAACCTTATTTTATATCTATGATATTGACACATTTTTCTTCATATTAAATTCCATGTAATAATTGAAAATCTTCTGATCGCAATATTAGAGGCTGATCTACTATATACATCAAAAAAAAATTATTATTGCAACAAATCAATAAATTAATACCTATGTTGGAGGAGTTATGAGTAATAGGATATGACCCACACCATGGTAAGTGTTCTTGAAGGGATTAATGTATCTTGGTACTATATTCCATTTAATTATAAATCTTATAACCCACTCCAATAAATATATTTAAAATAAATATGTTCCTACAACATTAAAAACTAAATCATCATTGTGATTATTTTAATAACTCTTTTACCGAAATATTGTTGTTTCATGTTTCATGGAATGATTTTGACCATGTGCACCATATGTTAGAAAACATTACAACCTATCATGCTTCCACTCTCCAAAGTCAACCCATCATGTTGGTGTCCAACATATCATCCCTTAAAATTAATAATATTGAGATATATAACTTCTATAATGAAAATTGTTGTTATTTGTGAACTCTATCATGGTGACGTTTTTACCCCAAAATCCATTTAAATAAATCAACATTATCTTTTCATATCCTATAGACTTTGAATATTCCTCTCATTATTCTAATCTATATGTGATTTTTAATATTAAAGAACCTCATATTTTTATCCAATGATTTTTGAAAAGATATCTAGAGCCTCATTATAACCCATGGATCCTAATTAGATTCAATAGATCTTGGTACTCCATATCTAATTTTTACCTCCCTTAAATATATAATTATTACTTTTTTAAGATATAAATATGATACGATCACATGAACATGACCATAATTCATAATTTTAACGATTAAATCCTAAATAGAATTACATCTAGTATATAATTTTAGAATCCCTATGTTGAAATCCTTGGAGATTATTTATTAATTTGAATAAATAATTGTGTAATAATTTCATAATTCTCTTATATTTATATTTCCCCCTTAATATGTACGAATAAAAAGCATCGAGATAAACATTCATTAATTTCTATCATCAATGAATCTCACATTATATTTTTTATTTCATTTATATAAATATTTATAATTTTATGATGTTGAGAGAAGTATGTACTTTGTTAATAATCCAAAATATCCTTATTAAATTATAATTATTATGAGTCACATATAATTTTTAGAATACTTATAAATCTACATATATGAAATTTTTATTCAATAAATCAAGCTAACAAGTTCTATTGATTTACAACATCTTTATTTTAATAATTGATATTCATGATTATTCATGGTTAAGTGTTCAATTGGTAAATATACTATTTTACTCCTTCCCATTGGACTACATAATTTATCCTCTAAAAGCCTATGTGTATTCTATATTTTGAATACATCATCATGCATAATGTGGTATATACCTACTACGAGAATCAACCACTATATTTTCCTTCCATAGGTTATAATGTATAGAGAATGAATAATCATTGATAAACACAAAAAATCACGTTTTACACATATCCAATTCATATTTTCTGAATATATATATATATATATTTAACTATTGTAATTATTATATATATATGTTATATATTTTAAAAAAACATATAATGTTTCCAAATCGATAACATGATATCCACTACAACTGAATCCAATCCTGAATCTATTAATTTTTCGTATGAATCATTAATTTAAATAAAGCATATAAAATTTGATTATTATTATTATAAATGGGGATAAAATCTCCTATCTTTAGTGAAAAATAACCTTATATAAGATTCCATTACCCACTATATGGTAATTCATGTTTATGAGAACTGACCAAATAAAAATATAGTTCCTTGATCTTTTTATCATATTCCTCTATCCACATCTACCACAATACATTCTATGTTCACATAGTAATTGGATTTGATACTAAGGATAACTATCTTAGTAAAAATTGGTAATATAATTTTAGTAAAATAATAATATGTATCATAGTTATAAATTTGTTTCTTCTTAATTTTTTAATAATATTTTCCATTGATGGGACTACTATTATTTTATTCAATGTGATTACATTACCAAATAATAATAATTTATTCAACAAGAATATAAAATTTCTAAATTCATATTACTATTTATTCTTTATAAAAGTATTTAAAATATACTATACATTAATCTTTTTTCACCTCTATTATCTTGAAATATAAAATAAAATCATCTATAATGATAGATACATATCTACTAAGGTATTCTCTAAACACTCTACTCATTAAATACAGAATTATAGAGGTAGAAATATTATATCCCGTGGGAGTCACTATAAACACATAGAGTACATAGCTCGTATAGAATTATATATTGGAAGTGTACCCATTTTAACCCATAATTTATGGAACCTAGATGGAATTCCAATCATCGATATGTATTTACCTACTATATATTGATCAAATAGATATTATATTTGAGGTAATAGATACTTATTTTTTACATTTAGTTCATTATTATCATTTATCCAATGAAAATTCACAAATATCAATCCATATTTTTGGAAAACGTTTTTAGTCATTTGATGGTGGAACACCATAGAATATAATATTTTCAATATATATTTTTTTAGTGGTATAAAATCTTTGAAAAACTATGATATAAATGAAGATGAAGAAATTTCATAAAATGAAACATTCATTGGTATATAATGTTGGATTATTTTACCTTATACTTGTTCATTATTTTCAACAACCAAATAATTGGTGAGTGTGGATGCAATGACTTGTTCCCTTTGTGTTGGAGGTCATTGGGGTACATTCTCACCATATTCACTTTATTTAGGACATTGATCCACATAATTACAGAACTCGTTCTGTTTAAAGAAATTATTTCTTAGTGGAACATTTGTTTAAGCCTTAATTAATCCACTATTTTAATAATTCAATTATCCTCACTTCTGTTGTTATTAGCATTGATTCAATAATTATTAAAAATAAATTAATTCCACTTTTCCTCTATAGAATTTCTAGGATTCTTATTCCTACATTTATATAGTGTAAAAAAAAATTGAATTTATTAGGATCTATGTTTCTTGTATTCAATGATTCTTTGACAATAAATCATTTTTTCAATTTTTAATGAATAAGGAGTCCCAAAATTTAATATCCACCATATTTTCACATCGAACAATCTCTTCCCAGCTTCTAAAGAAACTGTTGGATAAATCTCTAAAAAACTATTCTGTATTCCAATAATATTGGGATTCATTGTACTTTAATTTTCTTTAAAAAAAAACCCATAGGTATGCCTCATAACCATTAATATTTATGAATCATATAGCTCCCCCAAATTCCTCAACTTTTTGGTTCATCAATAGGAATTACCTATACATTTTTACAATTAATTCTTCAAAAATACATGATAAAGAATATATTCATGAATTCAACTCATTCAATTATATCTAATTGCCATATTTTTCATATTCTTAATAGCATTTCACTATTTTTATACATATACTTCTAAATTATTTCTATAAAAAATTCCCTTTTGTTTTATGAGAAATTGAGAAAAAAATATATTTTCCATTGCATTGATCCACAAATATTAAATAACATAATATGGAGATAAATTAAATAAATTATGACAATGATGAATAAAAAATAGAATGAATGATTATCTTTACCTAGTTAAATCATTAGATTTACATATTTAATATTTTCATTCATGGAATGGGATTTTTGGTTGAACATTGACACATGTTTTTCTGCTATTTTTCCAAACTGATTCGTATGCTCGATTGGAAAATCCTCACATTTTCCCTCTCCCAGTTTATTTGTGTTAATCCTTCCAATTTGGAAAATTAATAAACCAAAATGGGTTTATCCTAAATCATGAAAAATTAACACCAAATGTATTTTATAATAAATAATAACATAATAATATAAAATTAAAATATATCACTATATGATACCATAACGATACACTATTTATTGGTCAGAAAAATATTGCATGAATGATCAAAAGGAATAAATGAATCTAGAAGGGATATAATAAATTCAATAAAGGAATTTTATTAAATACTATGAATTGTACTTTACCATGATCCACAAAGGATCTATGTAAGTACAAATAATGCAATCATTATTTCCTCATTAGATACTCATAATGCGAGTCACTGATCCTCATTTTGCCTCTACAAAGTTCCTCTATATATATTCTACACATAAAACCCCAAAAAATTGATTGTAGGTAGAGGAGGGACCTTTTTCTCCTTGAAAATGATAATATTTTGGTGGGGTAAGTCATATTTTATAATACCCCCTCTCACTTACAAATGAAAATTCTTTTACTAGGAGAGGAATCCCATTAAACCACCAGCAAATGAAAATTAGTTTTTATGGTGAGGAATAATACCCAATAACGACACAAAATAAAAATAATTTATCGAGTGAGGTGTATCTTACATTCCCTTAAAGATTTATTTTTTCTGTGTAGGGCATCAACATTTTTCACCTAGAAAAAAATATTCCCCTAGCGTCGTGAGGTAGTATTTTTATCTTGCCTACAAATAAAAATACATAATTTTTCATCCAATCAAATAATGATAAATGTTACATTCATACCCCAACAAAAACCCCCAAATCGGGACTTATGCAGATATTCTACATCGGTGTTAATACATGGTATGAAAAATAAATAGATAGTCTGAGAATATAATTTCAGTAGGTTTTCATTTTATAACTATTGGGTTGTTAAAGAGGGTGTAAGAATTGGTCCTTATAGAATATAATAGGGTCCTCATAGAAAACACATTTTATACATCCATCATCATAGAATAATACATTGTAGACCAGTATTAAGTGATCCATATGTTGATGAAATACTTTATAACTACCCTCCCATATTGAAAAGATTTTACGATATGGGATTATTAAGTTATGGTACCCTTTCGCGTAACATTAATCATTTTCTAATACCCTATAGGAACGATTCAATATATCCTCTCAACATACCTCACCATAAAAGTGTTAGAAACCACGTGCACCCCTTCACAAGGAACCACACAAAGGCCTATTCCAAAGAATCCATATAAATGTGATCAGAGTATAGGGTAGGCTAGCTATTAATGTTCCCATTCAATCTTACATTCTCTTTGTAAATGAGGTATTATATACAGACTATGACAAACGGGATCCTCAGAATGATCTCAATCATACATTCTTATTGTAATGAAGATATTGAAATTAGATTCAATTTCAGAGACCTCCCCATTTCTGATAGGGAAGGGAACCACCTGCCATCCCCTTTCATGAGGGATATTTTCAGATCGTTTCTCATCCTATCTATAATCTAAAATATGGAATCCATCCTGGAGTACGCCCATATCATTTATTATTTGTCATGTACGTATGGGTTTCTTAGTTATTATATTTTTTTGAAAAAAATTAAGTCATGAGCACCAGATCCCTTTCTTTCTATTCTAAACACAACATGGTTACCAATATAAAAGAGTTAAATAGCACATATAATCCATTTTCCTCTTCTAAAATCCAAAATATCCCACTAGAAGATGAAGGTAATTTTGTGGGTTTTTAGATATAATTAATATTTTATAAAACAATGAGAATTAAATATGTTTTTTTAGAGGTTAGTGGGGATCCTAATGTCAAAAAAATCTCACGATGGTCCTCTTAATACATGTATGTACAAAAACATTGTAAGCTTCACATCAAATGGCCATTTTTCATACAAGGATAACACCATGGGGATCCTACATATTCTAATCCCAAAAAAAAACCCATTTAATCGTAATAAAAAATGGTCATATTATGCAAATATAAGACACCATGGTCCTCATATATAGGTTTATTCCCCCAAATTCGCATCTAGGTGTGATTTGATTCTTATCCAAATAGGTTACATAAGAAGCCTCCTTGAGGTAAAAAAACTTCCAACCCAAATTCTCCAAAAATTTATCAAGGTGATAGTCTTACTGGGTCACATCCTACTTGGAGGGACATATTCCATCCATTCCCTTTTCATCACCATCCTTATTGGGGTGTAATACCATTAAGATCATGCCACCACCATGGAGGTCGAATTCCATACAATCTTTTAGTACCTCTTCGACATAAGTCCCACACATAAATTTACATGTATCCTTCTCCCTATATTTCCTAATCACATGATAGAAAAATTAAAAAAATTTCCTCATCAAAAAATCATAAACGGTATGATGTTCCCCCTTATGTGAAACCATACTATGAGGGATGTTATTGCTTACATGAGGATATGTTGGAATCTCACATTTTTGTCTGATCTGGGCATCAAAAGTGCTATTGTCTCCCTAGATGTTGGTAAATTACAAATATCCCCATTGAATATCCTAAAACCAATACCATTATATCTAAAAACATAAGAATATAAAATAAATTTAGAAAATGGAACCATTTATGGAGAACCCCATATACATATAGTTGTGCTAATTGATGAGGAACCTTTGATGCATATAGATGATAATAAAGTAACCACTTTCTAATAATTCATTGGTAAAATAGATGCAAAATTTTAAATAAATATGATTTAATAAATTATTTATAATACATATTAAATTAATTAGAGATCCAATAGTAGAAATAATTCCCCCAAAAAAGATGTGATGTTCTCAACTTTGTCACGACCTATCCCCTAGGGGCCATGCCATGACTTCCCCAATCCCGCCTTCCATAGGCCAGGGCCTGGCGACTAGAAGCAGAATGGCGTATCCCTATAATGGTAAGGAATTTACTTTTAACCTGTACATACACATAGTCCAAATACACAATAAGAAGAAACCATGACGTAAAATACTGTTGTAAAATAGTGTTGAAAGTAAAGGGGATGAAATACAAGCTGAGTTGGAAAAGTACAAGTACAAATGAACAGTACAAAACATCTGAAAAGGTGAAAAGTATATCCTATATCATACACCACGGATCCTACCTGATGGGTAGGTACAACTCATGATCAGAAGTCCCAGCGTCAGGTCATGCCAAATGGTCCACCTCCAAGCACCATTCAGTCCTGGTTCCCTCAGCCTCGATCAATGTTTTACGTCATCTGCACAAGAAAAAACAAGGTGTGGGAGAAGCCCGTTCAGGGGTGAGTATAAATATAATCAGTAGGGACTCTGAGACCCATGAAGGTCTCTCATAATTCCACAAAGGAAAAACTACAAAGAATGATCTCATCCAAAAACACAAGCAATAGACACAGCTCAATTAGAGACTCAGCTCAAAATAGGTTTTCATTGAAGTATAGAAGTAAAAATGATTAGTCATGATGCTAGATCATTTTACTATGTCATGAGGAACTAATTTTGACCATAAAGAGTCTTACCCACGTAGGATAAATAGGTAACTAACACCCTTAATGCCCCACATCAGATCTGATCTACCCAAGATCAGTATATCGTTGAACCATGACGGGACTCTATAAGGTTGGTCCTCATTGGGTCGTGAGGTGATAATCTACAGAGGACCGCTAGGTGCTAATCCACATAAGGACACTAGGTGTTGATCTATATAGGACCACTAGGTGCTTACCCATACAGTGTCTCTCGGTACCAACCTTCGTATGGTCTGTCTCTATCCATCACCTCACTACCAGGCACTGGATTCCGGCTCATAGTATGCTTGAGTACCGTAGTATATTCCTCTCGAGATATCAGTCGTACATAGACTACCACTATTATCCACAAAGGATTAACCCAAAGGACCTCCATGTTGTGAGGGTTCCAACATGACAGATGGAGCCTCAATCGGACGCACGACCTGTGAGTTATAGGTGTTTTAGTTCCGGGTGCCCAGTTGGATTTGGGTTCGATCCAACCCAGTTGTAATCCAATTGTCTCCAAAACAAAAATGGAGTATAAAAAAAGGATCATCTCGATCCAAGGGTCCTAGAATCTCAAACGGTCCGTCAAAAAGACACTTGGTTCAGATGTAATTACCCTTTAATTGCTTCTCAGCCCGGTGGGGCCCGGGTCCGGTCTGACCAGGTTAGACGGACCCGAACTAACCTAGTCTGGGCCGAGTGACAGTGGACTCGGCCCCTTGGGCTAAGGTATGGCCCAACCCACAAAGGGGTGACATGCAATGGGTAGCCCAGGATGTATAGGGCTGCCCGCAAAGGGGTGGCCCAACCCGCAAGGGCGGCCCGACCCTTATAGGGCGTCACGCAAAGGGGTGGCCCGAACCTAAATGTATGTGGCCTGCGAGGGAAGTGACTCGGGAGGGTGGTGCCCGGAAGGATGGCGACCGGTGAGGGTGGTGGCCTACAAGGGCGGTGGCCCGGGAGGGCGGCGGTCCAGCCACAGTGAAGTGCAACCCACGAGGTTTCCTCCCTTACCGGCATGGGGAGTGTAGCGCCTGGTCTCCAAAACTCCGAAATGGCCTTGAGGCCATTCGTTTTACGAAGCAGCGGTGCCACGTGGGTGTCACTCAGTCGCGGTGGAACCTGTCGGAGGTGCGGGTTCTTCCTTCACTAAGGATTTGAAAGCAACTTCTTCTCACTGGCGGCGTGCTGGTCGCGCGACCTCCCTGCTCGTCAGCGGTGCCCTGGTCAGGCCACCTCTCCTTCGGCGGTCGTCCGATGTGCCGACCGCCACCTTCATCTTCCATGGCTGACAATCCACAACCCTATGCTCACCGATAGGTCGTTACCATGCGCCGCACTTCCTCAGAGGTTGGCCAGTGTTGGCAGCTCATATGACTGCCACAACTTTGTTCCGTGACCTCCTCTTGCGGCGTGTGTCGATGCACTGCCTTCTTCATTGTCGATCGGTGCTGCCGCACTGGTGGGCCTCCATGGAGTTGCATTGATTTCAGGATAAATGAGGGCTCATTACTTGTTCGTTAGGCCCACGACCTCCACATTATCTTGTAAATAAGAGGGAGGATAAAGGGGTTTAAGAAAATGTACTTGAAATAAATTGGAATTAAACCCCTTCAAGGATATCCCACAACAACCTCCTGCAAAAAGGAATGAATCCTTGATAAACCCATTAGTCGGATGGTCCATGTTCGTTGTATTATCCATGAACGGGGAAGAGGAAAACATTTTAAAAAATCCATAAACTAATAAACCCCCTACCTTGAATCGTCGTAGAAACGCCCGATCTTGAAGGTGGTTCAGTGTTCATTGTTCCTACATTAGGCTTCCAATGACGCTGCTCATATGTCATCCTTCAGTTCGTGGTTAGGTGTCACCCATCACCTACCACTAGGATCGACTCCATCCTCTAAGGGTTTGGCATCATGACACTCCTTCATCTCTTCATTTCTTTTGAAGTTGGGATGATACCCCTCCCCAAGCTCCATATATATAAGAGAGGGGGACGGTAAGTAACGACGTGGGGAATTAATGGGGGATCATAAATTATGAACATCACTAATTACCCAACGATGTCATTACATAGGATTGGAATGTCAAGCCATTTATTGTGTTGGCACATCACTATCCCCACACTCCGCTTGTCCGTTGGAGGATATGAAAGAAAATTAAAATAATAAAATTATTTTATTTTATTTCTTCTGAAAAATCCACAAAACATAACTTTTTCCCCAGACCTACTATGGTCAAAGAAAAGTCTCCATTAAGTGAATCATAGCTCTGTGGATTCAACAGTGCCTTCATATTTTTAATCTAGGCACCTGTTCAAAAGTTATAAAATGTCACTCACGCATTTACTGAACGTACCTTAAAAAAGTTAAAGAAATTAATAAAGTTCACCCTCAACTATCACCAGTCGAAGATATGTTCCACCTAAGGAGAACACACCCCAACGAACTCAACGATACTCTCATATTTTCAATCCAAATTATGGTTTAAAAGGTATAGATTTTACAATAAAATAGTTTTGACTTAATTATTTTATTTAAGGCCAAAAACTAACGTTCAAAGCTTGCCCACGCCGGCTAATGTTAGTATGTACCTAAAGAGAGAATACCCTCCAAAAATCAGTAGTGGTTTTAGATTTTTAATCAAATTCACCATTCTTGAGTTATAATCATTTGAAAAATAATATAACATTATTTAATTATTTTATTTACTGTTACGTTATTTTCAGGTTTTCTCCCTGGAGGCTTGTGCCGACTAAACTTAAGTTATGACCGGGGTAAAACCACCATCCTGAATGTAACGATACCCTCATATTTTTGATCTGGGAAACCATATAAGAGTTATTCAACTTTTTTTAGGAAAACTGCATATGCCCACTATTTAAGGTTTAACCAAACTTCGACGAATAATTTTGGGCACAACGGGCGTCCGAATCACGTGCCGTAAAATTTTTTGGTTTCGAAATAATTCCATAAAATAAAAAAATTATACAGAAATTATGAGACATTGAATTCTCCCCACCTTAGGTCTTTATGTCCTTGAATTCCACAACAAAGACTATGAAAACAAATGGGTGGTACTGAGCATGAATCTGAGCCTCCAGCTCCCATGTGCTCTGCTGACGGTTACCGTGCATCCAAAGAACGTGCAGCAGAGGTATTGACTTCCCACGAAAGAGTTTCTCTCGTCAATCCTCAATCTCTACTAGAACCTCCATAAACTTCTCCCAATCATCAATTTCCAGCTCACTGAGGTCGATGATGCGTGTTGGATCATGCATGCATCTGCTCAGCTGCGAAACATGGAAAACATTATGCACCTAGTGAATTTGTGGGAGAAAAGATAGATGGTACAGCACCTCATCAACGTTCAGAGAATATAGAAAGGTTATATGAACCTTGGAGATAGCTTTCCACCCCAGCCAAACCTCCACAATCCTTGTCAGGGTGAGACCCATAGGAGGACATGGTCTCCCTCCTCGGACCCAAAAGATTTTGACCCCTATCAGCCTAAGACTTCTTCCGACTCTGTGAAAACATCAATTGATGAAAAGTGAGGCATCGTTATACAAACTCTGTCACTGCTTCCTTCATCCCTGACCACCAGTACTGATGCTGGAGGTCCTGGTACATCATCTCTACTCCATGATGTACCATTAAAGGGTATGTATGAATCTCCCACATAACCTCCTCCCATGCATCACTAGCACCGTAGTGAATCCCTTGAAGAGAATGACATTCTCCCCACCTTCCAAAAATCCTTCAGGAGACCATCATGTGGTTATCCGAACATATAGGGCTTCACGGCCAATGTCGCAAGTTGTGCCTCTTGAATTCGCTAAAGAATTGGGGAGTGACAGTCATGGACTGGAGGTAAGCTGCTCCATCTTTATCCACGAAGAATATCTGCAATGTGACTAGCTGCTCTGATGCCTCACTAAACAGGTGTAGACCAGACTTCCTACTGAGTGTGTATGCTATAATTTTCCCCTTCTTAGGAGTATAGACCATTTAATGGTTATAGTCATGGATGAACTCTATGAATCAGAATTGTCTCAGGTTCATGTCCATCTATGAGAAGATATACCTGAGATTCTTATGATCAGAGTATACAGTAAACCATTTTCCCATCTGGTAGTGCTACAACATCTTCAGTGCAAAGACAACTGTTTCTAACTCCCAGTCATGGATAGCATAGTTCTACTCATCAGTCTCCATCTTAGCTCCTAAAAGCTTTGCTGACACTTTTCCCTCCATAGGAAAGTCTCACCCAACTTCTTCAATGCTGAAAATGGTGATGCTACAATAGAGATGTTCGGTTTGAGACTCTGGTAGTACCCAGCCAAAGCAGAAGAACCTATCCCTTTAGGGAGGTAAACATGGAAATGCCTTTTGAAAGGATTTCTCCACACTACCCCACACTCTACCACTTCTGTTGGGAACTAAAAACCCAAACTCCTGCTACCACGAGGTTAAGGATGGCCGACTACAGAGTGATCGGTTGCACCCTCCATTGAATGATATTATCCTGTTCTGCAAGGGTATCCTTTTTCTCAGACTAAGGAAAAACCCATTCCAATGTTGTAGGTAAACCAAAACCTTTTTTTATAATACATTCATTCTGATTATGAACTGAATATGTCTAGTCCATACCCAAACTAATGTCCAAAGGCCTTGACGCAGCAAGCAAGAGGTTTCAATAGAAACTATCTCCTCAAGGGTCATATCACACCGCCGACATGTGCGATTTTCACGTATCCACCCAATGTTATTTGCAGATGTAATTTTAAATTTATCTGTTTAACCAAAAACTCTAGGTCTTGAACAAGATTCGTAGAAATATGGAATGATTAGTGTATATGACTATTAATACAACTTCTAGAAGTGGACACAAACAATACCTTTAATCATTCCTTGAGCCCTTGGGTTACTCTCCTTGATCGCATGCACCTACTCCCTTCCCTTATCCTCCACCTCCCAGAGCCTGGTGGGGACCACATTGGGGAGGAGGTTGTAACATGTGGAAATGTATACCACCTCATAATTATCTCCAAGCTCCACTTCCTTGTCTATCACCCTGAAGATTCATCTATCCTCGCCCCTTATTCTTCCCAAAACGTTTTACATTCCAAATTCTCTGAGATTGGAATTATTTTCCAACATTACCACTGCTAACATTCACTGGCTGTATCCACGAAGCCAATGAACATTCAACCAAAAAGGATTTCTCTAGCACCCTAACATAAGTAGGAATTCATAGATAAATAGTGTTGGCTTGGATGACCAAAAACACACCTTTCTCGGTGGTCTGATCCCTGAAGCACTGACCATACAACATTCATCGAGTACCTGGGATTGTTGGTATGCCTCGATAATAACTCACCTACCAACATGTTATCTTGCTAATGCTATAGAAGCTCTTGTAACTCTCATCCCTTAGATATTTATGGAAAAAGACCCCCTTATCTGAGGATGGTTCCCATGATTGTCCACAGAAAATGTCACCTCTTCCCAAGATCAGGGTAATCTAAACACTTTCATCGTCCTACTGTGCCATGTAGAAGGATCTATACCAGGACCACCATCTGATCGAATGGTTCCCTAGCTAGATGGAACCTCGGCCACCTGCACAAGCTAGTCCTTAGCTGCCTGTGTGTCAGGATTGCCCAGAACATGAGGGGTATCTAATGCTAAAACACGTGTAAGGAACTAAGCCTACATGTGTTCTCTACCTGTATTGCTGGTTGTAAATGATGACCAACATGCAGTGTTATTTATTGAACATTACCTGAAGGTACCATCTCAGGAAACAGTCTATGAATCAAAGCCTCATCACCATGCAGACCATCCTCATGGTCATGCACTAATAAACACTAGTAGTTACGATCACTATCTGATCTGCTGGTGTCCCAACTAGGTGGAAAACACTAGCCACATCCCCCAACTAGTCCTCAGCTTCCTGGGGATCTATCTCACCTTGGAACACTCGTGCTATCTTCCGCTAAAACTTGTACAACACTATCATTCGGCGTGCACCTATGCTGTTATGGCTGGTGGCATCTGCTGCTCAATGGGTGGTGGTGCCACTAGTGCACCAACCGAAGGTGCTAAAACGATAAGAGGGCTTTCTACCGAGGCCTCATCGCTCGGTGGGCCTTCATCACGTACTCTCATGGGAATCCAAGATGGGTGTCTACACAAAAACATCCTAAAAAGGACCAGGTGTGCCATGGTCATTAAGTTATATATAGTGTGCTGAATCTAATGAAATCACATGAAAAACTCCAAAAAACACAAGCAATCAGTGTTTCCTTGTACTGAGTCGAAAATCAGAATTCAGGGTCCTGGTGTGTGGATACGTTAGCCATAGACCCAACACTTTATTCCCAAAAAAAACTACACTCATTACCCGTAACACTATTTCCACAGAGAAAATTTCAGAGTCCTAGTTCTCCATTAGAAACGACTCTTCTAATACCACATTGTCAAGATTTGTCCTCTGGGGCCCGTGGAGTGACTACCCCAAGCCTGCCTTCCATAGGCCAGGGGCTGGATAATAACACTTTAAGGGCATGTCCCTAAAAGAGGAAGTAATTTACTTTTAACTTATATAGACACATAGTCCAAGAAAAAATCATGAAAAAAGTAAAAAAACCTGACGTAAACTGATATAGTAAAAGTGTGCTGAATGTAAAGGGGCCAGAATACATGACCAACTGAAAAAGTACAAGTACAACTAAAAAGTAAAGAATTAGATAATAAGGTGAAAAGAATCTATAGGATCATCCACCATGGATCCTACTTGAAGGGTAGGTACAACTCACAAGCAGTAGTCCCTAAGTCACGTCATGCCAAATGGTCCACCTGTGACCACCGTCTAGTCCTGGCTCCCACAACCTCGATCAATTTATACATCATCTGCAACAAAAAAAATAAGGTGTGGGCGAAGGCCGTGTAGGGGAGAGTATAACGATACTCAGTAGGGACCCCGAGACCCCCGAAGGTCTCTTTGAATTACACAAAGGAAAAACCACAAAATCTGATCTCAATCACAAAACACAAGCAATAGACACATCTTAATTAGATTCTCAGCTCAAACTAGGTTTTTAGTGAAGTATAGAAGTACATATGATTAGTCGCGAAGCTATATCATCTTACTCTATCAAGAGGCACTACTGGTAACCATACAGAGTCTGAACCACCGAGGATGGATATGTAACTAACCCCCACAATGACCCACACATGATATTATCCACCTAGGATCGGTATATCGCTGAACTAAAATGGGCCACTCTACGTCTGGTCCTCATCTGGTCACGAGGTCGTGATCCACACAAGACCGCTAGGTGATGATCCACATAGTAATGCTAGGTGGTGACCCAGATAGGGTCTCTCGGTACTTACCTTCAAATAGACAGTAGTAGTGCCTCGTGACAGAATAATATGATCTAGCTTCACGACTAATCATATGTACTTCAATACATCACTAATTCTTGGTTTGATCTAAGAATCTAATTGAGAATTGTTTATTTCTTGTGTTTTTCAATTTATATCATGCTTTGTGGTTTTTCTTTTGTGAAATAATGAGAGACCATCAAGGGTATTGGGGTCCCTACTGAGTATTGTTATACTCACCCCTTCACGGGCTTCACCCACACCTTATTGTGTCTTGTGCAGGCGAGGTATAACATTGATCGATGATGAGGGGGAAAGGACTGGATTGTGCTTGGAGGAAAACCTATTGACATGATGTGACGTAGGGACTAATGATTTTGAGTTATACATACCCTTCAGGTAGGATCCTTGGTGGATGATCCAGGAGCTGCTTTTCACCTTTTCTGCTATTTTTTACTTTTCAGTTGTACTTGTAATTTTCCAGTTGGTCTTGTATTCCGGCCCCATTAAATTCAACACTCTATTACTATAGAAGTTTACATCATGGCTTCTTCTTGTTGTGACCATGGACTATGTTTCTGTATATGTTAAAAGGCAATTCCTTCCCGATATAGGGATACAACTTTCTCATGCTAGTTGCTAGCCCCTGGCCAATGGATGGTGGGCTTGGGGTAGTCAAGGCATGGGCCCTAGGGGATGGGTCCTAAAAAACCGTCCATCCTCTCAGCCCACGGTCATTCTATGGTACCATTTAACTTATCCAAATGAATTCTTGATTTTGGAAAGAAGGATTTCATTAACTCTAAATGAGTAGGGTGAAAAATGTGTGGGAAAAAATGATGAACATGATGATATTCCTTAACAAACATGAATGTGTCTCCCTCATGTTAGTCCACTTTCATTCAGAAAATAAATTTTTTCCAAACAAAATAAGAAAAATATAATTTATCAATTGTTAATTTAGTGAGATTCTACTTTTATGGGTATTATTTTTTGTCTTTTGTAAAAAAAAATTCAGGAATTATTGATAATGACTCACATCAATCCATTCCAGTGGAATAATTTCATACAAATTGAGTGTTTTCATCCACTTCTGGTCCATCATAAAATCATAGGACATTGTCACCTACTCAGAATCTCTAACTTTGGGTATCAAACAAAATATTTTGGGATTACCATCATATTTTTACTATCCCAATCCTATTGGATGCTGAATATTACCTCCACCACACAAATACCCACTAACCATCCAAACACTAACTACTGGTGGACTAGAATATGATGACACATGTTGTAGTCTCCATTCATTTTTGGAGCCTATCAATTGAAAAATACAATAAAATCCTCAAACAGACTCATCTAGGGAGAATGTGGATCCAACCTAAGGACTCATTCCAGAATCTACCACTTCTCATGCCTCACAAAATCAATCCCTTAGTATGATTATGGTTCTTCCAGTGGGAGTCCATTATAGGTCATCCTAAACTAGGCATGTAGGACAACTTGATGAGGGAATCAACCAAACAACTGAGAACATGACCCTACCTCCTTCCCTCAATAGAATCCCTCCATTGATATATCTTGTAAAACCATGATAATATGCACATAGATATCTAATCCAATAATCCCACAATTATATTTTATATGAACATCGAGAAATCAGCCAACTCATCCCAACTACAAGTGGGGGATAAACCATATCTCTTCCTCTAAATCTGATTAAAAGTGGCATATCTCAAAAATAAATGGAAGAAAATAGAAGGAATGAAACCCTTATCTAGATAAAAAATATGTTTATATAACCATTATAGATAATGATTCCACCCCTTACATTGTATCTATGATGGAAGAACAAGAAAAATATCCTTATCAACATTATACAAGTCATCGTGGACAAGATTATCACAAAAGAGATGACTCGGAGTAAATCAAGCAACATTATCTCTGTATTAGAAGTGTTTTGGTAGAATAATTATAGAGTCACTAAGTAGAAAAAGAATATTCATGTTGTTGTCCCGGATGGTAGTGGAAATCCCATCATAAATGGAAAACCATATTAGGAAAAAATCCACATTCTAAGTGGAGTTCATCTGTCTATCTGAGTATCCACTCTAAGGTATGAACATATCTCTTCCAAAATTTGTGAGATATAATATAATATCCCTCTAGTAACACATGATCTAATAAAAAATTCCATATATGAAATTGACCACCCATATTAGGATGATCCAATCACTCAAAGGAATACATATATAATGAAGCCTCACTAAAATTGACTGGGAAATGAATATTTGGTCCATGACCATATTCGCCTAAATTTTATTTTTCAGGAAGCCCTAACATTTCAATAAATAGTAGAAAAATATTTAACACATGTGACATTAATTTTTATTGATGTTGGAGGGAATTTTAATGATAATCCCAAAATTATTTCTACTATAAGTTATAATTTTCATGCACATACATCTTATTATTAAGTCAAATGACATTTCTAAAATTTGATCAATCTCAAGATCTTGTTTCCTGATGAGTTCCATGGTGGAATTATGTGTGGCTACAATATCAAATGGAAAGAAGGTAAACTACATTCTCATGTCTAAAGTGATAGTCCTCCCCATGTTACACACAATTGAAATTCTCCCTATAGTTGTACATTAAGACATAATGGTAGTCATCCCCATTATCTTAAAGTACTCCAGAAAATGAAAACCCATTTAATCAAGAATGTTTTCCCCTTGACTAATTAAATCTATGAAACCCATCTTATAACGAGGATAATGGGAATTTTTTTTCATTTAATCCCTTATGACTGATAATTAATAAGTGATATTCATTCTCATATAGAATAATGACTCTAAAAATGGTAGTTCTCCAAACCATCAATGGATAACTAGGATTCTAATGTGATAGGGGTTACCTCTTTTGACCTCTATGTTTATAATAAATCAATAGTAAAAACCCCACATCAGTTACATATAGTTGGGGAACGTATTGTATATTATGAAGGATACATATTTCTTATGAGGAGACAATTGGTTATGTATAATATAGTAGTAATGTTCTATCCTTTGGCCCCTTCCTAATTCAAGATTCTAGAGGTTTTTTTGGATTAATTTAGGGATGAGATATTACTGAATATATGGACATATCCTCTTCATTTGAATGAAATAATTATTACATTAGGATTAATATCAAAATCATATAATCATAATAGAACAGATGAACCATAAAATTATATTGGCAGCTATCCTAGATGAACGACACCTAAAACTGGGAAAAAATTTAGATCTTCAACTTGCATGTCTATATGTATTAAAATAGTTGTATCAGTTGTTGATTGATTCCCATCTAGTGTTCATGTAGTAGTATGTGGTGAGGAATGGGAGTTCCATTTTACCATGATCACCAATTAGAAAAATCAATCTATAGGTGAAATTGTGTATTTCATAGTCCTAGGCTAGCTTTATAAAACACACAATTATAAAAATATATTGTTTCCTCAATAATAACTATCCCTACATGGATCTCAATTATTTCAAAAAAAAAGATAGAGATTAATTGAAATACTTTTGCATTAGTCATCTGAACATATTGTGAAAACTACACACTTCAATGAAGTCAATGGATAGATAGCCCAAATGAATATATAAATAGTTGAATCAAGAACATGTCATGTAATGCATTCATACTAGGTTCACAAAAAATTCCATAAAATCAAAACAGTCACAATGAAATGAATTGTAGTAGTATAGTAGAAACAATAGCTCATAGGGTTGGTGGAATTTTTAACACAACCCTTGAGGCCAACAAATCCTGCCTAAAATATTTCTAAAGATGAGCAGGATCACCCCCATCCCATAGGGATTTATTCTTTTTTACCACATCCATAATGATTCTCAATCTTATCTATGTTGATTGGTGATGTAAATAATAATATTCCATGTTCATAAAGTCTTATGATTCAATATCGCCTTCTAAGATTAAAACAATAAGAATATCTAGAGGTTCACTTTAGATAAACCTTAAAAAGAAAAAATAAATGGGACCATTGAATGAAATGACATGATCCACTAACAATCACAAAATATATGTCCTATCATGAGCCCAAAATATCCCAGGAATCACATCTCTTATAGTAGACGTTCCATGATAAACCAACTCTCCAATTATTCGAAGACTATTGAAATTCACAAATTGATGTTCCTATATATAAACACCAATAACAGTACATCAGAATATACTATAGAATAGAACACCAATAAGGGAGAAGATGATAATAATATATCCATTCAAAATATTATCCACACTGAAACAACTGAAGAAGGTGTGAATCTAGGAAATTAGAGGGTTTAACAAAATTTGAGAATTCTTAAGAATTAAAGATTCCCCCTCAACTATAGTCATCCAATTAAAAGTATAATGCTACTATTCAATACCATATGTCATCTAAAGTTGATTAAACCCATAAAATCAAGAAAATATTGGCTCATTATAAGATATAAAAGAAATAATTGAGAAGGATTAATGTTGAATTACTCAGGGCTCATATTCATGGTTTATATGTTCTTATAAGAAAAACTTATTTAAATCCTCCAAAAGATGTCTCCCTAAAAGAGGATCTTATTGTACCAGTAAAAATAGACACATAATTTTTTACTGTTGGTAGAGTAAGAAAAAAAATCTATTTGTTACTAGTGAAAGAATAATAACAATACTTCCCTTCATATTCCAAAAAACTGGTCCAACAACAGTCATATTACAACTGGACATTTAAAGAACAACTGTAGATATGACCAACATATGCAGTCTATCCAGTTGTTCCTCATTTTATAGCTCTATAAAAGGCATCCATTCCCAAAGTACTTGTAGGAACAGTTTATAAATTGAATATCAAGAAAGAATCTATGGATGAAAAATGTCCACAAATGTAGATGAAAATAATTTTTAAACAAAAATGTGTAGATGAGACAATTCACTCACATAATATTAGAAATATTATATTTCAAATATTCAATATTTTGGGTGATATGGATAATCATTTGATTCATTATGTATCTCTTTGTGGTCTCATGATGGGAACATTGTTTCAATATAAATCCTCTACACTATAGTGTTTTTTACCAAACTTCTTTGGACTGAATATCATATGGTACACCATTTTACCTATAGGGATGATCAAAATAAGGGAAGACATATCACAGAAATTATTTATTAGTTCAATTCAACAATATGGAAGACAATAGACCTCGATCTCTAAATCTAATGATATATAGAATCTGATAGATTCACATACATTATTTCCATATGGAAGAGTCTAATTTAATCGCTATATTATCAATTAAAATATAAATATTTTTTTGGATTTTGATTGAAAAATTATCTATTGCATTGTGAAAACCATTAATTCTAGTCATAGACATTGTTGGGTTATGAGATCTTATTGCAGATGTATAATAAATGGAAGACTCTTTCTTGGGAACTTGATCCAACTATAGAAAGTACTAGAATCCTAGGGATAGAGGATAGAAAATTCAAAAACTAAAATATATAAGCTAAAAAAAACTCATGTTCCAAATACATTTAATAATAATTCACCTTATTTTACATCAAATCACACTACAGTGGAAATCGTAGCAAAATCAAAATAATCAAGATGAATATAGAGAGTCCAAACACTCATAGTTTGATGAAAAAAGAAATATTGTCTATTATTTTTAGATTATAATGTTTATATTTGTATCATTAAAGCCTTGAAATGTATCATTTTTTTCCTAGGTGGAACCCATTAATCCCAATAATTTCATCCTTGATGATATATTTAATTTCTACCACCTTCACCAAATGTTGAGGAACTCTATATGAGACTATTTTATTTTCAATGATGACCTAAAACATATTGTTGATTCTGAAAAAGTGAAGTATGGAAAACAACTAGAATAAGAATAATGGGTCTCCTCTTATTTTTATGAGGAAAAAGGTAAAAGGATAGTGTTTACCAATAAGAGTTCATGTATGTATGTCGATTAAATGTCTAGGAGAACTGTCAACTTAACTCATGTTATTTTTTATGCATAGTTAAAAAATAAAATATTGACCCTAATAAATTATTCTATAGTGAAGATAACATTGTCTATCCTTCAACCATCCAAAGGCCAATATTTTATGATAGAGTGTTGTCAAAAAGGTTGGAATCATGTCAAGGAGTATGAACATATAATAAGGAAAAAAATAACCCATGAAAAAATTAGACATAATGCCTTCAGTCATAAGATAAGATGCATCACCTAGGAAAATGGTACAATAGATTCCAATCCTACAAATGATAAAACTGGAAATGACCCATAAAATAGAGTCCTCATCAGATAATGAATTGATATTTGGATCCATTAATTACATTTATTGGATGGATCCTTTATCTGATAATTAATTTTATTATCAATATGATCTCCCCATAACAAATTGGTAATATATAAATTGATGTTAGATAAGGATATGAAACAAAATGAGGTGTAACCATGATCAAACAAAATTTACTTTGGACATCCCAGCAAGATCTATCTATGCAGGTGATAATTGTGGAAAATCCATTAATCAAGACATGAATGTGATGTAAAATTCCTACAATCATGATAAAAATAATTAGAACATTTCATTTGATAAAAAATATCATTTTATAGGAAAAATAATGACTAGCTCATGAATGGATGAAGTTTGAGGCTGCCAGATTCAATAGTAGATATAATTCCCTCCAAATCTACAAAAAAAACATGATTCATCTTCCCTAAGAACATCAACTGTAAAAATTTCTCCAAGGGAAAAATTACATATGGAGATATGTTCCTCTAGGGGAAATATCCTTGCCAGCATATGTATACCTCTTACCAAAAAGTATAAAATACTAATGAAATTTGTCAATTTTCTGACGTATCTTTTTATTACGTAATCTCCAAATCTTTCAAAGGTTCTATTGGAAGCATATTTTAAGGATATACTATGCACTAAAATATTGGAAGTTGATGTTTCTAACATCGTGGTATATAATTAAGAGGATTACCTTGAAGAAATTCATGTAATTATATATGCCATTAAAGAGGATAGATATTATGATATTTAGGATAAAATTATACCACTATACATAAATAATATATTTAGATGACCCTGACATATTTCTAGATTTTATTGAAAATATATTTGGATTCAGCATCATTTATATCAGATTACATCAGCTATTGTGACATAATAATTAATATAAATCGCATTACTCACTAAATCCACATGTTCATGATAATATTGAATAGAAAACAATTTGGTTCATTATGAAAAAATATTATTTTAGAAATCTATTTTATGAATGTTCACTCTAAAAGGTACATCATTCAATTTATTGTTGGGAAGAACATGGTTGAACCATCATTGAACAATAAGTTAATCATTATATTACTTCCTCACATACTATAGAAATGGGATGATTGGGTAATTACAAGGGGATAAATATCATTTCAAGTCATTTTAATCTCAAAACATTAATATAGAATTATACTAGATAGAAAAGAAAAAACCCATAAATAATGATGTCGCATGGGTTAACACTCCATGTTGTTGCGGAATGAACCCATATATAACATTCAATGTCACTGGTAGTGAATATATTCTACAAATTGTCCATTTTAGAGATACCATCTCAGACTCATATATATGATTTTCATTATTCATGATATCAGCTACCTTAGTTAAACCAAAGGGAGTTGAAGAAATACATGATTCTGTTGTTTTTATTGATACATCAGAAGGAAATTCTCCAACCACATGAATAGATATCTAGTAGTTAATGATTCCATCCTCTAAACCTATATAAGTTATGATATCACCATTGGAGTCTATCTATCAGGAAATTTATCTTTTTCTTGAATGTAATGATGATCCTTCATCTCCCATCCATTTTATCTGGGAAATAAAACAATAGGAATTTGAAATATATGGGAATCTAGAAAATTTCCTCTGAGATGATCCTCCAGCAATCAATGAAGGATTCTTCACCATAGTCAATGAAAATTAAAAAATAAACATTTGAAAATTTGAGTATCTTCAACTGATTTTAGTCTAAAAACTATTCCAAATAATGAACAAGAGATCTATACCTCTTTCAAAATTGAAAAAATAGTTTTCACATAATTTATTTATAATGATAATTAATTTTTGCATCCAAATGTGGCTTCATGTAACATATTATTTTTAGATGAACAACATGGTAACAAGAATGAATCATGTAAGAAACATCTAACTAAATATGTCATGTTTGATGTAGAAGATGATAAAATCATTAAATCCACCATCATTTGGGATGTCAAAAAACAAAAATGGTAAACCTCAATAGTTTTTTCAAGAAAAATAATGGTTAGTTCAGGGTTTTCATCAATTTTAGATACCTCGTATGATAATTCCCAAACGATGACTTATGAGACATTATTATTGAAATTATGATCAATTAAATGGTTGGATATTAATCCCTCTCCTTCACAGAGTGTTTATAATGGTATTATAAAATATTTATTTCCTTAAAATATGAAAAATAGACCACTTTTACTTCTTTATGGGATTTTGTGATACTATATGATGATTTGTTTCTTTAAATAATGATTATTATATATATATATATATATTTGTGTGTAATACATTGCATTATCAAACCATTATTTGGAATATATGTTGATTATTATGTCTATGTTTTATAGGTAATGCCTCGAAATGATTCTGATCACCATGAATATTTGAAAATAATTGTCTACATACATTAAAAACACAGTCTATCAATGAATCCCATGAAATTTTCATTTAGCTTTACTTCAAGAAATTTTCTTTTCTGTATTGTATGCCACTATGGAATTTATCACAACCTAGAAAATACTAAGAAAATTCTTGGAATGTTACCTCTTCAAAACTTGAATGATTTGATAGTGTTGACACTAAATTTCATGTTAGGATATGAATGTTCATTGTTGATATTTCTAAAGTAATATTTTGAATCAGCTGAAAATCCTGAGAAACCCACGGAAGGTTCACACAAGATTCATGGACCACACACTATATTAAAAATTACATGCATGATCTTTCCCACCCAATGAGACGTCAAATGGATTCTTCTTTTTCACCCTTCCTAAAAACAACCAATTCTATGATGTAAAGAAAAATTAGCCAGTGCACAGGATTGGAAACATTTTTTCAAGATCTCTCATGCCTTGTGGAATGTCAACAGGCTACCTTGACATAACTCACCTTGCATGCCACCACCAACGATTCCGTCTATAAATATAAATTTACCCTCGAACTTTGTGGGACTGTTACAGAAGATGAACTGAAGATCAAATACATGAAAGATGTCCCTTCTATGACAATGTGAAATACATGGCCTCAAGGTACTATATCTTGCATGACAGGTCACCCAGTGGTCCTCCACCGAGTGGGCCCATTGGGGATCAACCCTCACACATTTCCTATTACTCTAAGAAAATTGAGCATAAAATATTATTCTTTCACACATGTTTCCACTTGTGTTAGGCCAATCATTAAGGTAGGGCTTCACCTTTCCCGCAACCAATCATTTTTCATGCAGCCACCCAAATATTCACGCATCCCCTTATCATCTTCGCACACCTTTAATCTTGCACAAAACCCTCCTTTTGCAATCCATATGTCTTCCTTACCCTAAGGCACCGAGTATGATCCCCTCTTATATGTGACACCCCAGTAATTTTCATACTTCCCCTATATGGCTCTCCAGGTTTGTATGAAGTGATTTCAAGGCCCCTTTGGTGGTGGTTTATGTTATGTTTCTTTTATTCATGCATATTTTCATAGGTATGATAATGTCTATTTATTCTTTGCATAGCCATGCTAATATGATCCCCTGAAATGATCACTTGACAACCTTGTCATCATACGAAATTACTGGTGCATTCCCAACACTAGTGGTTAATGTGGTCCATTTATGTATGTCCTAAGGGTGAGGATAAAATCCTCTCCATCTGATTGGCGGCACATTACGCATCCAAAAAACCACATCCCCAACACATGATGTTAAACTGTGAATACCACATAAGAGACAATTCCAGAGTGGACTATGAAGGGGAGGGGCACCGGTGCCTTCTCACTCCCCTCCCCCTCTGAGATTAGTCTCCATGTACACCTTTGGAATTCTCCATGTAATCCCCAACACCCTTTGAGGGAATGTTTCAGGTGTGATGTCCATATCCTCCTCATATTTCTGAACACCCTCCTTTACCTTTGGGATTCCTTATTAGTGTGAGTCCTGATCTGGATCTTCATGGGTTTCTAAATATTGCAAAAGCCCCATTCCATTTCTCAGAGACGGACCTATCACGTTGGGATCTTCAGGTCTCTATTACCTATTGTTTCTCACACCGATCATGACTCCCATGGGCTTAGAGTAATCATAGACCATGACTTTTTATATGGGATGCCTTAATGTGTAAGACCCATCCCTATAAAACTAAAATATTTAGTCATTGATTCGTTCCCTCTCAGGGAAAGGTACATAGGAAGCCTCTCTAAGGATCAAGCCCATCATCCATTGGTCCCAAACAATTCATGAAAGTTCACCATCAACCTTTATGATGTAAAATTGTATTCCCTTTTCATCCCACATGATGTATTACTATATGCTTTAGAAATATGTGGGTTTTCATCCTTGTCTCCTAGTTAAGGTATGTAGGAATCCTCCATGATTTTCAACCCCAAACACTAAGAAACAACATCACCCCCTTTGTTGGAACCACACCATTGGTCCACCACATAGTTGTGATAAACTTGCTCCAGGGAAACTAACCATGCATAGTCCCTAGACCCAATCCATATTCCTCCAACTAATAGTGTCCCTCTTGGGATTGGATGTTAACAATGTGTATTTCCCAACATGTCTCTGGGTCATTGTATTTTGTTCACACCCTAAATCTATTCCCCATTATGAACTATGTGGACATTGATTCCTTTCCTCAGGGATAAGTAGGAAGCCTCCCTAAGGTTTAATTCCATCACTCATGTCCCATCTTGGTATCTACCTTGAGCCTTTGTGTGTTGATATGGTCATGCCCCATCCTGGAGGGTCTACATCCTTTAGGTACCATCCAAGCATCCATTCTCATGGGCCGCCTTTTGAGGTGTCCCATCACCCCACTAAACTATGTGGAATTTGATACCCTGCCATAATGATATGTAGGAATCCTCTCTGAGGTTCAATCCTAAAATTACTACAATCATTATGTCAGTTCCATCCCCACCCACTCACTCCATCGGTACACCATCCACATCCATCCTAATTCCATGCGGGCCACCACAACCCGATGAACTCATTCCATCCTTGGGATGCTAAGCTCGCATAATCTCTACCATGTCTTAGGGTTGTCTTTCTTTGTTTATACCCTAATTCATTACCCTTTTGAACTAAATGGGTTTTGATCCATGTTTACTATATAGGGTATGCAAGAGGCCTCTATGAGTTTCAATACTAGCCAACAAAAAACCATGGTGTCCTCATTTTTAAGACCCAATAATTCTTGGATCTGTCCTCATTGGGAATCATGATCCACCAATTTAGTAAACATCCTGGGTGCTCCCTCATAGAGATGTACCAATTTGATGCACTCACATCTATGTTACGATCAGTTGGATCTGTCTCCACTAGACATTAAACTCACGACATATCATGTGTTGAACCTGAGATGAAAAGGAAAATAATGGAGTCATTCCTATGGTATATAATCCCTTACACTCAATGTGGGATTCCTTGGGATTTTATGACCTCGAGAAGCCCTATCATACGGGGAAGAAAATATAAGTGTACATATGTTCCAGAACCTCGATACACCAGCAATCCCCAACGTGACTACTCCCCTGATCGAAGGTTGCTGCCCTGACATGATCCCTAGGAATGTCTTGATAGAAATAGTGTAATTAACCAGAATCTACAGTGATCTGGCACCATGAATAGTTTTAGGTACAAATATCTTTATCTTTAAAGGAGACTTGGAATAGGAAAATAATTCTGGGGAGGAATCCACAAAAGGAGAGATCGAAATTCCAGCATCCCTTTTTGATCAAGGAGAAAATGTACCTGAATAAGTGATGGATGCCTCCCACCTTTGGAAAGTGATAATGTAGGAAAACAAACATTGTGTCATAGCACGACAATGCTCACTCTAGAGAATGTGTCAGAAATAGAAATGGTGAACCCTACATGAATATTCTCCTCAATATGGATATTAGTATCATTCAAGACATCAACAGATAAGTGATTCACTGGTCCAACTATCTGGTGCCATGTCCCAATAGGTATATATTGGTCCTAGAGTGAAACTCACCAGGATTTGGGGTAGTTGATCATTGGGAATCCCGGTCTGTGATGTTGTTAGAATGGATATTTCTATCCAACCATGGAATATTTAATTACATTGGGGAACTGAGAACATATTTCCTATTGTCTATACTAAAGAGTGAATTTTCAAACTTTGCTGAACCTGAGCTCATGATATATGAAAATTATCACCTCCCTCCTGTGGACATAGGTGAATGGGTATTACGAATGCAGATATTCCCCATGACTATATATCCTCTACAATGGCTCTCATGCCCATAGATACTAGATTCCCAAGCACCCTATCACCCTATAAATTTATTTAGAGGAGGGTGATTGATTCCCTTGTTCGAAGATATGAACCGGAAGGGGACGTTCCAACAAGGGACATGGACCACTAAGAAATTGAGGATTAAGTGCCCTATCAATGCAACTGCCACTAAGGGTCCAGTAGTGAGACACTTCTCCTCACTCCAAAATTCATCTACTTTGGGAGCCTATCCTTAGAGTGCTCTTATGACTCACTCCCTCACACGAACGAAGTAAGGGATGTTTGAGTCCACTCGTCCAGGACTTCAGAAAGGGATCCGATGAGTAGGGCTCCCACTCATGTGAATTAGCATTTCTAGTTGGTCCTACAGATCGAAGAGTAGGTGGTCCATCCCCGTGCATAGTCGGCCCAAGCTTGGCTAAACCGACGTCAATGCCAAGTGTAAGCTTAAGAGTATTCCTGACATGGGGAATCATATACCATGACATTAGTTGCCCAAGAAAAAATCAACATGAGTTATCTACCCCATGTTATTATTGAGAAATTGAACCTCCCTGTTACAGAAGAAGGTAAATTCCATGACGAAACAAATTTGTGGCCCCAGTTACCCTGTGAGTAGGTTGAATTGACTCTCTCGGTTACTGTGACACGCATCAGCCATCATAGTAAATGCTGTCACATTGATTCTCATTACAGAGGCCCTCCCCATACCACATTCATTTGCCCAAGAGGATTCCATCCCTGTATTTTTGACTCTCAGCATGATGTTCTTCCCCATCCCTTCGATATCAGGTATGGAAATTTTCCGCACATACCAGGTTTTCAACGTGAGTGTCTTCCCTGCCTAGTCTCCAAACATTATGGATCCCCGAATGTTCTTAGATTCTAGTGAAGGTCCAACCCATGAAAGAAATCACAAAACCAGAGTTCCTCACCACTTCATAAATAGAGGACATGAAGGTCCTTCTATATCTAGTATAATAATTATGAAGGTCCTATTTGAACCTCTTCTACCAGGGCCAGCCGACTCGATGGCCCTCTGTGCACTATGGATGACCACCATGGAGGTCCTTCCCAAGTGTTTACCAACTCTAGAAGAGGCCCTCCCCACTCCAACACTATAAAACATGGAGGTCCTCCCCATATTAAATTCAATATTTTTCCGGGTGCCCCTCGCACACCATCTCATCAGAGCAGAGGTCCTCCCCACGTCAGCAACAACTGATATGAAGGACCTCCTCATATCCCATCTAGTGCGGGCGGAGGTCCTCCCCACTCTAGCACCCATCTGAACAGAGGACCTCCCCATGTCACAAACCTTCCATATACAAAAGAACCACCATGGGGAAGGAGGGAGGGTCACCACTAGTAAAGTAATAATCATAGGAATAATCATATAAAAATAAAAATGGTCCTCTTATCAGGATCTGAAGAGAAGTGTTACTCGATAATGGAACCCTTACACCAATCCTTAGTGCTAGGGTATAGGGAAGGGTCTCTACATATCGGCCTCGTTCTCCAAGAAAGCGAGGTCCACCGAATTGACGAATCCATCCATAGGTAAATACAATAGGAGGAGTATTTTACCCCTATCTGGGATATTGCTGTTTAATCATCACTATAATTACTAGGATCATTCTATACTTCAACGAGAGGCCATGGAGAATTGTTCTGGAGACTGGATAATGATGAGAACCATCCAGATCTACCTCTAATGACCCCCACCCTACATAGTAAATAGTGAACGGTACCCCATCATTCAGGGATGTGGTGGTACAATCAGTGAATTCCCTAGGAGATAGTCTGAGACGTAGTGGTTTGTCAACTCGTACGCCGTATTCTCCACCAACAAGTAAACTGTTGCAACACTCTGCACCAGTGCAGTTAAAGGTTGCTCAAATGCATCCAGTCAATGAATGGGGAGACCAAGGACATGATTCCGATTCTGAGCCGAGATTTTTGTGGAGCCTACTCCCCACGGATCATCTCCCTATGATGTTCTGGCCCATTGAAATGGCATATGTCAATATTTTGGAATCTCTTATCCTGGAGGAGTTAATTTGATTCCATAAAAATCTCTTGAAAAAACACATCTATATCTGTAATTGATAACTATCTTACCAAAAAATCCATAAACACTCCAACGATGTGGGCCATCAATGTCACCTGGTCTACTTGGTTCCGCTCCCCGTGGCTCATCGCTCGGAGTCGCCTAGTCATCATCAGAACCTCGGGAAATGATGCATGCGGAGGATTACCCTGCTCTAAATAATTATTAATGAGGATTCCCCTATATCTGAATCTATGCTTGGGGATAGTATGTTGCCCTTCATTTTAGTACTACCGATCACCAGCTTTATTGTCTAGGTGATATTGAGGATATAAATCTAGGAATAGTCACAGTTAACAAGGTCGATCAATCAGAAGAATAAACCAATCTAGGAATAATTGATGATAACATACCCCACATGGTGGTTCCACACATTTTGGATCCTTTGGTTAGGGTTACTCACTAGACAAGAAATTTATTGGGCCTTTCTACACCTTATGAGTCATTGTCCTTCAATTGGGAAACAATAAGGGTAAAGAGCGTGTTGGGAATGTCAACCCCTCTGTCCCATCTGGCTCATTAAAAAGGCATAAGATGACCATGAAAAGGCTAAATTCCATTAACATCTCATGAAACATAAAAAGATGGTTAATGTACTTCTCACCGAATGTGCTACGAAACCACAACTAGATTTTAGTAATCCTCGACCTGGGTAGCGTGATCAGGAACAACCTCTCTCTGAGGAGTTTCCACCTAGGAAACATGACCATACAATCCATATAGATAGAGTAGATTCCAATTTTGATTTCAATTAGGTGATTTATGCATCACCAAATCCTACCGAGTTTTGTGATAACCCTCCTCGGGATCCAGCTCCAGTTCCCCAAATAGCTCCACAGGTCGTTCCACTGGAAGTCCCACAAGTCATCCCACCAGCTACTACATGAGACACTAGTCCATATTACCAAATTGAAGAACCTACCAATGCAATGGTGGTCAGGGACCCACAGAAATATCGATATTTCCATCCAGAATATCAAATGATAGAACTTGTTTCTCTCTTTGAGGCCCTAGAAACTCAGTAGGTGGAAATCTACCCTCATGGAAAGCCATATCCGGCATGGGTGGACTATATTCCAGCACCCCTGAGTTTTGGATATCCTACCTTCTCCCCCTTTAATTGGACAATGGACCCACTGCAACATCTGGCCCAAACAATTTCACATTGTGTACAAATATTGGGAACTCCGACATAGAAGGAGGCTTCCATGCTCTGATGTTTCATGCAGACACTAAAAGGGATCATGTTTGTCTGGTAAAACTAGTTTACTATTGAGTCAATAGATTTTTGGAGGATCTTCATAGTTATATTATCTACCTGTATAGTTCCATTACCCAAATTACTATTATTTCTAAACTCCTCAAGTGAAAAGAATGACTGGATGAGCGGGTCACATATTTTGTGGCTAGGTGGAAGGGTCTTACCTATTTACTTGATATATCTTTGACTCATCAAGAACTTATAACAATGTATGTGGGTAACATAATGACTGAATTTGTAACACCCCAAGATTCCACAATACTGTTCTCTTTGAATAATACAGTAGCGTGTGTTGTACGCAACCTCGTGTTATAACACACACCACAACCAATCAAACTAGCCGTTATGAATAGTAATACCCACTTTTTGAACTTTTATAAATTTTATATTTAAAAATAGACTTCATTTTTGGATTTGAAATATCTAAATTAGTTTAGGGTGACTTTTTGGTATTTTTTGAAAACATTCAATTTTTGATGAATAGTGAAAAAACAATAAGTTATTGTTTAAAACCGAATTTTTATTTAAATAATTATTTATTTTATTTAAATTTAATTAATGTAAAAATATATACATAATAACTATATATGTTCTATGTAATTCATTGGATTTAGTTTCAAATAATTATATATATATATATATATATATATAAATTTTATTGATCTTTTCACCGTCTTTTACCCACCTCCTAAGAGAATTTGGAAATTCACATAAAACATAATTTTAGCACTTATTTGAGTGGAATTTTGAAAATCCAAGAGACACGGTTAATATCAAGGAGTAAAATTTTGTTCAATAAGAAAGAAAATTTATTTTTGGTGAATAGTAGTTTTTTTCTTTTATTTACCATAGTTAAAAGTAAATAGGGTAATTAAGGGTAAAAATGATATTAATATTACCCTAACACATGTCCTAATTCTATTGGAAAAGTGTATCTTGACCAAAAAAAACCTTAGGAATAAAATATTATCATTTTGGTCCACTTGGATTAGATTAGGACATTTATTATTATTTAATTCAAAGAAGAGTTAAAAGAGTTAAAATCAAAGTTTATTAACTAATTTTTTTTTACTATATGGTTTTACATAAGATAAATTAGATTATAAATATTAATTAGAAAGATAAAAATATTTCCTACATTATGGTATTTTATTTATAATTTTTAAACATTAAATTGTTTAATTTATTTATGACACAATGATGATGCAGTAATTACTGTAATAATGAATGATTAAGATAATTGATATTATAAATACCCAAATAAATGTAATTTGAGACTTTTTATAAATTAAAATAATTTTATAGGTTAATATTACATATTAGGATTGTTTATATAATTTTTTTGAAGTAATAATGCTGTTATGAATTTATCAAAAACAAAATACCCAATATTCCCAAAATTGACATAAAAAAGATTTTAAAACAAATATTATATTATTAATTGATATTCAATTCCTAAAAATATATTGTTCGTCCAAGAGACTTATATCATGATTTTTTTATCTTTAATGGACCAGATGGGTGTAGATTGGATGTATACTGTATGTTTATTAACTATATAATATAAAAATACAAAGTGACTTGGTAAATGTCAATCAAATTAACTATGAGTTAAAACTAAAAGATAAGGTTAATATAAAGGAAAAAACCTGTCAAAAATATATTTGTTGAAAGTCTTTCCACCCATAACCACCATATACTTTTAATAATCCACTTTTGAGCCATTAGAAACCTAATATGATCTTATTATAAAATAATACTTTAAGTTGTTCCTAAAGAGAACCACCTCCCCTTATAAAAGGACACCAATTCTATCCAATTATCAATACCTTCAAAGCCTTTTGGTTCGTCAATAATCTAACCAAATACACTCCCAACTATCCTAACTTAATCCTAGAGGACTTACTTTAGTCATAAATCCAACCTAAGTATCCCTTTTGATCAAATCAAAAGGAAGATCCCGAAGAAGAGGTAATGTTTTCACCACCCTCTTTCAAGTTCCTTTCTTCTTCAACTTCTTATTTCTTTGTTATTCCCATTCTAAAATAATAAATCCAGTATCTTATATATACTTTGATGTTATTATAAATATGGTATAAACATATTCGGTATTCTATCCATCCTTTGAATGACATGTCACCATGCGTGCGTACGTACGGCTTACCGTCTCCACGTCGTGGTGTAATTGTTATTCAAAACATTATTATTTGGATGGGGTATAATAATGATGTGTAATTAACATAAATAATAAATATAACATGATAATGATTCTTTATATATGATATAACATCCAATTATATATTATTTTAATATCAAAATAATTATATTGTCGTTCGTGCGCACGTACGGACTACCGTCTCCACGAACGCGATGAGATTCATTTTCCATCATATCCATTATAGTATAATTCTCATTTTATGATTAAAAATAATTTTTAAGGACTTGATATCATTCTATATATGAATAATATACATCCCATACATAACAAATATGGCTCACATAACAACGAATATAAAGAAAGAAGAATCTGTTTACACATGAAATGATGATAATACTAAGATATTATTAACAAATCAATGTTAAAAGATCATATATGATATCAAATTAATGTATATGATACTTGTATAATTTAATGACAATTATTTAACCATTATACAGGAGGTTAACCTACCCTCAACCAAGGAAAATTACAAGGTAAGGGTTATTTCACAATCTCTTCATTATCCAAGGTTGTTTATACGTAATTATCTACTAGGACCTCTTTATCATCCACACCGATGTTTCTTAAAAATGTTTTTCTAAACATTTTTACTATTTTATAGAATATGGGTTAAAGACATTTATACCCTTGTTTTACCTTTTATAAGATGTTTATAAAGGAATATTTCCGTAGTTTTCTAACCAAGGTCCTTTTTATCCTTTTCGACAAAATTAATGTAAGAATGTATTTTTCTAACTTATACGGCAGGTGCGGCTATTTTCCGCCATTATAAAACTATCGAAGATTACATTACAAGATTATAAGAATATTTTTAATGTAAATTTTTTCTTCTATAATTATGTGACTTTTAAATGATTTCAAGGAAAAGATATATTTCTCTCAAATAGTTTTGATTTCATCTATGTCAACATCCTTTGATGGATTTTAAGATTATTTGAAGCTGATTTATTATGATAAAAAAAATTCATATTTTATTTATGTTTTTGTGATATGTTTGACTGTGGATGTGTTATTTTTATACCATTCATGGTTTTTAGAAAAAGTATTGACATTTCTTAGGCTAGTTTTAATACAAATGTTTATGTTATGTTTAAACCTGTTCATATGAGGAATGAATTGGACATAATAAGTGACGGGTGGAGGCCGCTATATCTCCTCGATGCATCGGTAGGTCTAATGAAACAAAATAGTGTCTTGGAACAAGGCCTTGACAAAATATTATTTGTATTCTTGGCACAAGGCCTTGAATATGTGGTTATGATAGTCTGGCATTATGCATTCCTTGATTATGAAAGTGGTTATTGATATTCCATGTGATTATTCGACTAGTAGAATATCCATGTGAATTAGTACATGACATTATTTCATTTTATCTTTTCCATATTTTGCTGAAGTTCAAGTCTAGAAGGCTTTTTTTAGTTATACATTTCCTTAAATATTTATTCTTATTTATGAAAGTTTCCTCTATATTGTTATCCTTACGGAGCATCTGAGCTCACCCATTTCAGTGTTTTATTTATCACAGGATGTGAAGAAGTATTTTATGAATGACCTGCAGAGATAGTATGAAGGGATATTAAGACAAGATGTTGCAGTAGTAGTTTTCACTTTATGATGTGATGTAAACTTTATGAATGTATCTAGTTATTCCAAGGCTACTAAACTAAACGGCCTTTTGAGACTTTATCTTTTGTGATCATGCCAATGTTATGTAACAATTCACTGACTCTGGGTAATTGGGGTCGGGGTGTTACAGTTGGTATCAGAGGAAGTTTAGTAGAAACCTTGGAAGCTAGATTTAGATAAACTCTGATTAGAGCACATAGATCTAATATAGACTTTGAGGATTAGTATAGAATAACTTCCTAAAATTTTTGTATTGTAGAGATTCTGTGAGTTTTATGAGAAATACATCCCTGCCTGGATATGAGCAGGTAGAGGTGACTCTGGGATTGATGTACCTAGGGGAAAACCCTGAAAACACCACTTTGAGCTAGAATCGAACGAGAACTGGTGCACGACAACGGGCCTTGTTGCACTCTTGGTTATGACACTCCCGGGGGATATTCTTAGGATAATTATCATTTTTTTATAAATCATTATTAAGGTTTTATGAGTATATACTTCCTCAATGAAAAATTTTTTATGATTAGGGATTATATCCCTAAATAGCCCAATTTATGTTAAGTGTTTTACAAGTATGGAATTCTGTATTTTGATTCATAAACTGATCTAGTTTATGCCATTGTTTTGAAATAGTGCCTAGTGGAAGGAATGGAAACCGAATCAATACATGCACTCCATGTAGGGATTTCCCTCATTCTCAAGATAATTATAGTGGAGCTGGTAATGCAACGGGTGCTGATCACCTTATCACCAAACTGGGACAATTCACTCAGGTTATGAATAATAACCTTACCCGTATGGAGCACCCTGATCCACAACATGGAGGGTCAATGTTAGATCGCATCATGATGCAATAACCACAAAGATTCAATGGGAGTACAAATCCATTGGTATCTGAGCAATGGATAAGTTCCCTAGAGAAAATATTTCAGGCTTTGGTGAGTAGTGAAAGGGAAAAAGTTATCATGGCAGTTTACCGCATCACTGGAGAAGCTGATCAATAGTGGTCATTGATTCAAAACATGAAGGAAGATGATGGAGTATCAAATATGGAATGGAGGTAGTTCAAAGATATTTTTTAGAAAAATACATTCCTTGTGACCATCAAGCATATATGGAAAGGCAATTTATGAGTCTGAGACAAAAGGAGGATGAGAATGTCGCAAAGTATGAGGCTAACTTTACAAGGTTAGTATGGTATGATGAAGATTATACACCTAACCCAAGAAGTAAGATTGATCATTTCTTTGATGGGTTAAAACCATTTCTCCATCGAGCATTAGTCTCACAATCCTTCTCGTCGTACGAAGACATTGTCTCGTGTGATATCAAGACAGAAAAGGAATTCTCTAAGTGATATGACTTTAATGCAAAGCAAGATAAGAAGAGATCTGTTGATCAATCCGGGAATGGAAATAAGGTGAAGAAGCGAAAATTAGAATATCCATCCTGCAATAAATGTGGGAAGAAACACCCTGGTAATTGGTTGAAGGGAATGTGAATATGTTATAAGTGTGGTGAAAAAGGCCACCATGCTCGTGATTGCAAGGGGAAGAAAGAAGCTACCGATGTTCAATGATAAAATTGGAGGGAGATGGGACATTATTCCAATGAATTCCCTAAGTGTCAGGGGATATTACCTCAAAAAAGGCCAAGGGATCAAGGCAAAGCTTATGCTATCACTACTGCTGAAGTAGAAGCTCTGAAAGACATGGTGGCAGGTAATTTAATGGTTTCCCCAAGTTTAGAAAATGCATTATTTGATTCTTCATTATCGCATTGTTTTATATCTTCCCTATTTCCTAAGAAAATTATATATTTTAAATATGATTTAACTAGGGAGTTTTCAGTTAAAACTCCTAAGGGAATTATCATTGCAACAAAGTTTTGTGAATCAATCCCCATTAGAGCACATAAATGTTCTTTATCTGCTGATATCATCGTCATACCTATGATTGAGTTTGATATATTCATCGGTATGGATTGGATTTCGGACCATGATGCGATGATTTATTGTAAGAAGAAGGAGGTTAAAATTTTTGATGATGATGATAAGGAACACATTATATTTAAAGTAGAATCGTCACCACCTAATTCTTATCTAGATCCACCCCCAGTAGGTCAACTAAATTCAATTATTAGGGAGGAAGAGAATGAAATGATTGTCAGTGAGAAAAGGAATGTTCAAATAGAGGATGTACCTATTGTGATAGAATATGCTGATGTGTTTCTAGAAGATTTACCTGGACATCCTCTAGAATGAGGAATTGAGTTTTCCATTGATTTAATTCATTGGTCAAGGCCCTTAACGAAGACCCCGTATAGAATGGAAAAAGTGGAATTAGTGGAAGTAAAGAAACAACTAGAGGAATTGAGTATTAATGGATTTATTCACCCTAGTTTTTCTCCATGGGGAGCCGCTATTCTTTTTGTTAAGATGAAAGATGGATCTATGAGGTTATGTATCAACTACAGGGAAATCAATGCAGTAACAATAATGAACAAGTATCCCCTACCTCGCATTGATTATTTATTTGACCAGCTTCATGGAGCCTAATAATTTTCAAAGATTTACCTTCGATCTGAATACAATCAGTTGTGTGTGATGAAGGAAGACATTCCAAAGACAACATTTCGAACTAGGTACGGGCATTACAAGTTTACAGTAATGTCTTTTGGATTGACTAATGCACCCACTGTATTCATGGATCTAATTTATAGAGTTTTCGTGGAATATCTTGATGAATTTGTAGTGGTATTTATTGATGATATCTTTGTATACTCCAAAATCTACGAAGATCATGAAAATCACCTGCGCATTATATTGAAGACTCTGAGAAGACATGAATTATATGAGAAGTTTAGCAATTTTGAATTCTGGCATCAGGAGATTTCTTTTATTCGCAATATTGTCTCTAATGATGGAATCTCTATTGAACCTTCTAAGACAAGAGCAATACATTAATGGCCAGTACCAACGAGTATAACCGAGGCATGCAGTTTTATTGGTGTGGCAGGTTATTATCGGTGTTTCGTCTAGAATTTTGCCCGATTGGCTAACCCATTAACAAAGCTCACACATAAAGGGGTTAATTTTTTTTGAAAAAAAGAGTGTGAAGAATGTTTTGAATAAATGAATAAAATATTAGTCAATTATCCTATATTGACTCTACCATCAGGGAATGATGGATTCGTTATTTATAGTGATGTATCGAAGAAAGGACTTGGTTGTGTCCTTATGCAGAATGATAGGTTTATTTCCTATGCATCGCGACTGCTAAAAATTCATGAGAAAAAACTATCCTACTCATGATCTTGATTTAGCTACTGTAATCATTACTTTGAATATATGGATACTTTATCTCTATGGTGAAAAATGTTAGATTTATACTGATCACAAGAGTTTGAAGTATATTTTCTCACAGAATTAACTCAACATGAGGAAAAGGTGATGGCTTGAACTACTCAAGGATTATTATTGCACGATACACTACTACCTGAGGAAGGCAAATAAGGTGGCAGATGATTTCAGTAGAAAAGATCATGGAGTTTTGAACATGATGTGAATTAAAAGAGATCCTATTTTCATGGATCTAGTGAAGTTGGATATAGGAATTACCATGGAAGGTGAAACATCAATGCTTTTTCAAATGGTTGAAAAACCATCTTTACTAGAAAGGATTAATTGTTCTCAGACTGATGATGAAGAATTTCAAAATAATATTAAAGCTGTGAATGATGGGAGATTGAGAGACTTTTTGTATGAAGAAGGAATTTTGAAATTTGGGAAGAGAGTTTGAGTTCCCGATATACCTGATCTGAAAAGGGAATTGTTCGATGATGCTCATAGTTCCAATTTATCTATTCACATTGGGAGCACCAAAATGTATAGAGATTTGAAGAAACATTTTTGGTGGGACAACATAAAGAGGGAGATTGCTGATTTTGTGTCAAGATGTATGGTCTGTAAACAAATGAAAGCTGTAAGGCAACAGCCTGAAGGAGTCATGTAACCTCTTCCCATACCTGAGTTGAAATGGGATAATATCACGATGGACGTTTTCATGGGACTACCAAAGACTCCTAGAAGGAACGATGCATTATGGGTTATTGTTGATCATCTTACAATGTCAGCGCATTTTCTTGCTATAAGGGAAGATTTACCACTAGAACGCCTAGAAAGAATATATATTAATGAAGTTGTGAGACTTCATGGAGTATCCCTATCAATTGTTTCTGATCGTGATCCCCATTTTAATTCAAGATTCTGGAAAGTCTCCAGAAGGCCTTGGATACTGAACTTCATTTGACCACTTCCTACCACCCTCAAACATATGGACAATCAGAACATAATGTTAAAACCTTAAAATACATGTTGAGATCACGTTCACTTGACTTTCATGGCATGTGGGATCAATATTTACCTCAGGTGTAATTTTCCAATAACAATAGATTCCATTCAAGTATTCAGATGGAAACATATAAAGCATTATACGGAAAGAGATGTCACACACCAACCTGTTGGGATGAAATTGGTGACGGAAAACTTGTACACCCAGAACAGGTGGATGAAATGATGGAAAAGGTATAGGTAATCCAAAAACACATCAAAGCAGCTCAAAGTAGGCATAAGAGCTATGCCGATAACCAAAGGAAGTATTTAGAATTTCAGGTAGGAGATCATGTTTTATTGAAGGTATCTCCATGGAAGGGAGTTATACATTTCGGTAAGAATGGTAAATTGAGTCCCAGGTACATCAGACCATTCGAAATTCTAGAACGAATGGGGGTTGTAGCTTACCGTTTGGCAATGCCGCCAAGTCTCTCCAAAGTTCACGATGTGTTCCACGTATCACTGTTAATGAAATACATGCCTGACCCAACACATGTACTCACCTATAAGGAATTAGAACTTGAACCCGATCTGTCTTATTGCGAAGAGCCCGTTAGGATTCTTGATACAAGAGAACAGGTACTGAGAAACCGGATGACTCATCTGGTAAAAGTTTTGTGGATAAACCATAAGATGGAAGAAGCAACGTGGGAACCCGAGTAACTTATGACGAAGAACCTCCAGAGTCTTTTCTTGTAGTAGTATTCTAGAAATTTCTAGGATGAAATTATTTGAAGGTAGGGATAATGTAACACCCCAAGCTTCCACGGTATGCTTCTCTTTGAATAATACAGTAGCGTGTGTTGTACACAACCTCGAGTTCTAACACACACCACAACCAATCAAACTAGCCAGTAAGAATAGTAATTACCACTTTTTGAACATTAATAAATTTTATATTTCAAAATTGACTTCATTTTATGATTCGGAAAATCGAAATTAGCTTAGGGTAAATTTTTGATATTTTTCTGAAAACATTAAATTTTTGATGAATAGTGAAAAACACTAAGTTATAGTTTAAAACTGAATTTTTATTTAAATAATTATTTATTATATTTAAATTTAATTAAGGTCAAAATAGATACATAATTCCCATATAATTTCAATGTTATTCATTGGAGTTAGTTTAGAATAATATTAGATATATAAATATTTTATTGAACTTTTCACCGTCTTTTACCCACCTCTTAGGAGAATTTGGAAATTCACATAAAACATAATTTTAACACTTCTTTGAGGAGAATTTCAAAAATCCTAGAGACATGCTTAATATCAAGGAGTAAAATGTTGTTCAATAAGATAAAAATAATTTTTGGTGAATAGTAACTTTTTACTTTTATTTACCACGGTTAAAAGTAAATAGGGTAATTAAGGGTACAAATGATATTTATATTACCCTAAAACAAGTCCTAATTCTATTTAAAAAGTGTATCTAGACCAAAAACAACTTTAGGAATAAAATATTATCATTTAGGTCCACTTGGATTAGATTAGGACATTTATTATTATTTAATTCAAAGAAGAGTTAAAAGAGTTTATATCAAAGTTTATTAACTAAAATATTTTTAATATAGGGTTTTTCATAGGATAAATTCGATTATAAATATTAATTATATAGATAAAAAGATTTCCTACATAATGGTATTTTATTTATAATTTTTAGACATTAAATAAATTAATTTATTTATGACACAATGATGATGCAGTAATTACCGTATTAATGAATGATTAAGATAATTGTTATTATAAATACCCAAATAAATGTAACTTGAGAATTTTTATAAATTAAAATAATTTTATAGGTTAATATGACATATTGGGATTGTTTATATAAATTTTTTTTGAACTAATAATGCTGTCATGTATTTATCAAAAACAAAATACCCCATAGTGTCAAAATTGACATAAAAGATATTTTAAATAAAATAAAATATTATTAATTTATATTCAATTCCTAAAAATATAAGGTTCGGAAAAGAGACTTATATCATGATAGGTGTATCATTAATGGACCACATGGGGGTCGCTTGGATGTATATGGTATGTTTATTAACTATATAATATAAAAATACAACGTGACATGGTAAATGTCAATCTAATTAACTAAGAGTTAAAACTAAAAGATAAGGTTAATATAATTCCAAAACCTATCTAAAATATATTGGTTGAAAGTATTTCGACCCATTCCCACATTATACATTTAATAATCTACATTGGAGCCATTAGAAACTGAATATGAATTTATTATAAAATAATACTTTAAGTTTTTCCTAAAGAGCCCCTCGTCCTCCTTATAAAAGGACACCACTTATAACCAATTCTTAATACCTTAAAAGCCTTTTGGTTCTACCAACCTCTACCCAAATACCCTCTCAACTATCCTACCTTAATCCTAGTGGCCTTACTCTAGTCATAAAGCCAACCTATGGATCCCTTTTGATCAAATCAAAAGGAAGAACCCGAAGAAGAGGTAATGTTTTCACCACCCTCTTTCAAGTTCCTTTCTTCTATAACTTCTTCTTTCTTTATTATAACCATTATAAAATAATAAATACAGTATATTATATAAACTGTGATGTTATTATAAATATGTTACAAACATATTCATTATTCTATCCATCCATTGAATGACATGTCACCATACGTGCGTTCGTACGGCTTACCGTCTCCACGTCGTGGTGTAATTGTTATTCAAAACATTATTGTTTGGATGGGTATAATAATGATGTTTAATTAATGTAATTAATAAATATAACACGATAATGATTCTGTATGTATGATATACCATCCAATTATATATTATTTTAATATCAAAATAATGATATTGTCGCTTGTGCGTACGTACGAACTATAGTCTCCATGAACGCGATTAGATTCATTCCTCATCGTATCAATTCAAGTGCAATTCTCATTTGATGATTAAAAATAATTTTTAAGGACTTGATATCATTCTGGATATGAATAATATACATCCCATACATAAAAAATATGGCTCACATAACAAAGAATATAAATAAAAATGAATCCCTTAACACAAGAAAAGATGATAATACTAAGATATTATTAACAAATCAATGTTAAAAGATCATACATGATATCATATTAATGTATATGATTATTTTATAATTTAATAACAATTATTTCACCATTATACAGGAGGTTAACCTACCCTCAACCAAGTAAAAGTACAAGGTAAGGGTTTTTTCACAATCTCTTCATTATCCGAGGTTGTTTATACGTAGTTATCTACTGGGATCTCTTTATCATCCACATCCATGTTTCTTAAAAATGTTTTTCAAAACATTCTTACTATTTTACAGAATATGGGTTAAATTCATTTATACCATTTTTTGAATTTTTATAAGAATTTTAATAAGGAATCTTTCCGTCGTTTTCCAAACAAGGTCCTTTTTACCCTTTTTGACAAAATTAAGGTAAGAATGTCATTTTTTAACATATACGATAGGTGCGTCTATTTTCCGCCATTATAATATTGTCGAACCTTACATTACAAGCTTATAAGAATATATTTAAAGTAAATGTTTTATTTTATAATTATGAGTCATTTATATGATTTCAAAAAAAGAGATATTTCTCTCAAATAGTTTTGATTTCATCTATGTCAACATCCTTTGATGGATTTTAAGTTTATTTGAAGTTGATTTATTATGATACAAAACTTCCATATTTTATTGAAGGTTTTGTGATATGATTGACTGTGGATGTGTTATTTTTATACCATTCATGGTTTATGGAGAATGTATTGACATTTCATATGCTAGTTTTAATACAAATGTTTATGTTATGTTTAAACCAGTTCATATGAGGAATGCATTGGACTTAATAAGTGATGGGTGGAGCCCGCTATAGCTCCTCGATGCATCGGTATGTCTCATTAGACAAACTAGTGTCTTAGCACAAGGCCTTGACAAAATCTTATTTGTAGTCTATCACAAGGCCTTGATTATGTGGTTATGATAGACCGGAATTATGCATTCCTTCATTATGAAAGTAGTTATTGATATTTCATGTGATTATTCAACTAGTAGAATATCCATGTGAATAAGTAAATAGAATTATTTCATTTTATCTTTTCCATATTATTATGAAGTTCAAGTCTAAAAGGCTTTTTTTAGTTATACATTTCCTTAAATATTTATGCTTATTTATGAATGTTTCCGCTATATTGATATCCTTACTGGGCATATGAGATCACCCCTTTTAATGTTTTATTTTTCCCAGGATGTGAAGAAGTATTTTATAAATGACCTGCAGGGATAGTATGACGGGATATGATGACAAGTTGTTGATGTAGTATTTTTTACTTTATGATGTAATGTAAACTTTATGAATGTATCTAGTCACTCCAAGGCTACTAAACTACATGGTCTTTCGAGACTTGATGTTTTGTGATCATGCCAATGTTATGTAATAATGCACCGACTTTGGGTAACTGGGGTCAGGGCGTTACAGATTTGGTCCCTCATATCGTCACTCAAAACTACCCAGTGGGATTTTTGGATTTTTCTGAAAATGCCCAATGTTTAGAGGAATCCTTGCATCAAGACAAGTATGCACATCCATTACCTCCTGTAGTTATCACATGAAGAGTAGTTAAGGCCAGGCCCACTTTGGTAGCAAAAATAGAGGGACCCCGGAAACTAGATTTGTTACTAATGGATCCACCTCAATAGACTCATTGAGGTCCACCACCTCTGGTGTAGCCTTAGGATTAGTAGTTCCCACCACAAAATCAATAGGCACACCTGCATAACACGCCAATTCCACCTAATAGATTCAATCTTGTTCCTCATCTTTGTTAAGATCCATTAGCCCCTCGTTAAAGCCAGGCTCCCAGATCACCCTTCCTAGATAGAAGGAGCCATACCTACTCATTTCAAAAGGCTCAGGTTCCTAGTTATTTATGATATTCCTTAGATTATTGAATCCTGCAATTTTCAGAATACACGAGTCCCAAAGAGAAAGAACACATGGATAATCCCTACTATTTCCCCTATCACCGATTCTTTGGGGACTCCCCCAAGTAGTTCAATGTGTTTAAAGACTATCAATAATACTAAGTCGAAAAAAACATAGTTAGGTTCGGTCTAGCCCCGACATAGGTTTCATGTGTGTTTATAAAGCCTGACAACAACAATGAGGGAGTACGACAGTAGGATTCTAACCACGAGTCTCAAAAATATGATGATCGGATGCCTCACAAGGTGGTCTCAAATTCCAATGGTATCATATATTCATATTTCAATCGACTCGATCATTCAGAATCCACTGAGCTACATTCTACTATAACCTCTACAACACATCTCAGTCATCTTCCTATTTAGGGAGATCTCACCGACAATGAATGGGAAGAAAATTCCCTTCTCATATGCCAAATATGTCTCATACTCTCAGTGAATTCATGCCATTAGAGATGGGGATTCCCCCTAGAAACATCCCAGTAATGAATGATTCCTCAAGTGATGGCCTATGGTATGATTTTTTCAATATCATTGAGGTGGTAAACCCCCTACATGGTTCTTGATGATGAAGATCGCTTGATGGATCCTCCCAACATCACCAGTCGATGCCAACATCAATGGAGCCGTGGGTATGTAAATCATTAGAATTCATTGGTCAATGAAATCATTAAACACATGTACTCCACTGAGACCAGATAGTAGGCCCAGCATAGAGCTCAGAATGCACAACCATTTCATCACATTTTGTCAGATCTGTCTCCACCAACATTTGTAATGATCAATTGGGAAGAGTCACCACGACTGTGTTTTGATCAGTCATGTTCTGTCATGGGTGGACCTTAGACATCTGGGCCTCAGCTGCTAGAAAATCTACACAGTTCAACTAATGTGAAACACGACATCCACAACACCTTCTAGAATATGGAAGTTCAACAAGGAATTCCCATCATACCTTCTTCCACAAAGAGACCTTATAGTAGTAAAAGTGTATGCTTGTGAAGGAAATATTATGTCCTCATGAATCATTCCAGAATTTCTACAAGGCTCTCTATCCTCAAGTTTCTCCTCCTATCAAAAGTTATGCTTGAAGCCCTTGCAGGGAATTAAGAATCCCACTTCAGTTTGATATAGAAGTAATAGCTGCATAAGACTTCCATGCCGAGACAATTGATCATACATAATGTCATGCCATCATCACGTTATATAGAGAAGATGAGGGTTATCATATATAAGTGAAAATCCCACCAATGTTAATCATTGGCCAGTTTAACGATGTAGAAGTCCGTCGTTGTCTTTTTGATACTGGTTCTGGGATCAATCTCTTCCCGACATAGACACTCCATAAGACGTGGCTCTCTGAAACTGATCTGAGTTCCTCTTCCCTAAAGATTATTTGTTACGAAAAGATATAGAAGAAATCTTTAGACAATATTCTATTGATGTTTTAGTTCAGTTGCCTATTTTCTAGTACCGTGTTCATGGTTGTCTCAGAAGACACCACTTACAATGCATTTATGGGTAGGCCATGGCTCCACTTGCATGTTGAAGTTCGTTCCTCATATCACCAATTCCTTACATACTCCCTTAATTTTCGAGTAGCTGTATAACAAGGTGATGGGTCTCCCTTCTAATCATATAAAGCATGATACCTGGATGCCGACTACTATAAGAGCTAGGAATAATATATTCAAGATATCTATGTTGTACACGATATGGCTATGACCGACTTGTGGACAGACCCAGACGACGCTTACATTTTTTCGATTCACAGGTTAGAGGCCATGACCCCAGATATGGGGAAATAATTTTTTTTCTTTGGAATGTGGTGGAAGCGCGTTCCCAAGTATATGAATACCGTGAGATCACCTTGTATTCCTATATATTTCAGATCTTCTGATCCCAAATCCCCCTACTCTTATAAGTTATCAAGATATCATTCCCCTATAAACAAAAATATGTCATACTTTCATGTTTCTCCAGTCTGTACTAAACTAAATCAAGATGACACACCACTATAGATATGATATCATAAAACATGGCTAATTAGAATCAATCTCCATATGGGATCAGGTAGATAGCTTTCGTCACCATGATTTCTTCAGTTCATGAGTCCATTGATGAGGTTTCCATTGCCGCTCTGGTCAGCACCAGTGTCCCATTAGGATCTATCGAATTAGAGGAGTTACTACCTAACGTTGACCCTCTCAACTTTGATGACGAATAGTATTTTCAATATTCCCTCCTAAATTAGAAGAGGGTGTCTCAAATACAGACAATGAATTGGTATATGATAACCTCTTTTCGAGACATATCCAAAACCAACACTGATCAACACCGCTATTCCGGGTGAAGAGAAACATCAATATGTGAATTTATTAAGGTAGTATAATGATTTATTTCATTGGATTCATGATGAGATGCATGAGATAGATACTTAGGTTTCTATCCACCATATCAGTCTACTAGAAAATCATACTGGGTTTAAACAACTTCCTAGAAAGATGCACCCTTCTCATGGTCCGATGTTCGATGCCGAAGTTGAAAAGATCATCAAAGGCAACTTCGTGAAGGATGTCCAGTACCATAGATGTATAACTAACATTATGCTCATCAGGAAGAATAAATGATAGATTATATTCTGTATTGACTTCCAGGATCTCAACCATCACTGTCCGAAGGATGGCTTTTCCCTTCCTACGACAAAACTGTTGATTGACGCCACAGTTGGGTTCCACGTTCTCTTCTTCATGGATGGGTATTACAGATTTAATAAAATCCAAATGGACCCTATGGATGAAGTCTATACCTCCTTCAAAGCACCACAAGGTACTTTTTTCTACCATGTAATGCCTTTCAATCGAAAGAATTATGGGTCTACCTATCAGTGTTCCAAGCACCGCATATTTAAGCTGATCCTAAGGACATTTTTGGAATGCTATGTGGAAGAGGTGGTGGTCAAATCCCACCAATTTCAGCACCATCTCAGAGATCTTGATAAAGTGTTAGGCTTCATCCATTCCCATCATCTAATGATGAACCCCTTGAAATGTGCCTTTGGGGACACCTAGAGATATTTTCCCAGCTTCATTATTAGATACATAGGCATTGTGATCGATCTGAAAAAGATCAAGTAAATCATCCAGATGTATCCTCTAAGCAATATTCTGGAGGATTTCAACAACACATAGCCTACATAAGATGATTCATCAATAATATTGCTGGAAAGTCTACGACCTTTTCCGGTATCACAAAGAAAGGTGTCAATTATCAGTGGCATAAGGAGTGTCATACTGATTTTGAGGAAATCAAGTAGTACCTTCTATAGACTTCAGTTCAGATGCTACTCATTTCCAGAAAGCCACTAGTCCCCTATGCGACCTCTCTGGAATAATCCCTTGGAGCCCTTCTCACCCCAGAGATCAATGATGGAATAAAAAAAATTATATTATCTCATCTGCATGGTATATGATACATAGAACAAATATTTCCCCCTATAGAAGTGTTTCATTGCACTAGTATTCACAGTGCAAAAACTATGAAATTACTTTCTGCACCATGAGATAAAACTGGTGTCCTGAGTGGATCCACTAAGTTACATTTTGAACTATCCAATAGTGTTGGGCCATTTAGCATGGTGTGTAGTGATCCTCCAACAATATGACATCATGTTTGTCCCCTGAGAGGCTATCAAGGTACATTCATTGGAAGAAATTATTACCTACCATCTAACCCCCATCGAGAAATCTATGGATCTTGATATTCTATATGAGGAAATCCTCTTAGTGAATCAAGACATTCTATTCTGTAAAATTCACTTTGATGGTTCTTCACGAAGCCCTATTGGTAGGACAATTAATGATCCCATAATAAAAAATGTAGGACTTGTATGATCTTAATCACTCCTTCACTAGCTATCCTACCCTATTAAATCCTATTTTTTGATTATTATACCTACAATGATGAAGACTATCATACTCTCATACCTAGTCTTTAGCTGGACCTCAAGAATGATGCTACCAACCTTCATGTGAAAGGGGACTGTATGTTGGTCATTAAGTAGGTCAAGGACAACTATATTTCCTAGAAGAAGGTGTTCGTACCTATGTTCAAGTGTACCCACAAGCTGATGTCTTGGTTCCCCTCTCATCTTGAATTTTTTCATGGCCCTCAATCGTAGAACGATCGAGCCGATGCCCTGGAAATCCTTTCCTCATCTCTTGTAGAGCTTGAACCAGATTATTTGATTATCCATGTGGTATATCAATGATTTATCACTCTATTCACTCTGGAAAATGATGATAGACCATAGTTAAGGCACCTTACCACCAGTGCCTCCACATAAGGACGTTCAGGTTCCCATTCTATAATGTTGGAAGGTACCCCTGACTAGACGACTCCTTTTATTGAGTATCTCCACCACTTTAATCTCCTGATAGACCATGCAGAACATGAGAGAATCTGACACTATGTTGTGCAGTTAACCCTCTATTGTGTTCATATCCTTGAGTAGATCCTCTATAGATGTGGGTTTGATGGTATTCTCCTCCGTTTCATCCAAGGAGATGCGATTTATTAGGTTATACAGGTGGTTCTTGCTGGTTCCTGTGGGGCTAAACAGACAAGGTAGAAACTCATTCATTAGATCTTAATATTGTGATATTTCTAGACCACCATGATCCATGATTATGTCGAGTTTTCCATGAGTTTCTAAGCTTGCCAGATCCAGGACAATTTTGTGTAGAGGCCTCCTGAGCCTCTGTAGACTACCAAGTATTTTGGTCCCTTTTTGTTTTGGGGACTCGATGTGGTGGGACCGTATCCACTGGATGTAGCTCACCAGTGCTAGTTCATCATGACCTCTATAGAATTATTTTCCCTGTGGCCAGAGAAAACTTCTCTCAAGGAAGTCAAGGATCTTTCTATCCTTGATTTCTTGAGCTCCAATATAATATATAGATTCAGAGTCCCACATGCCATCGTCACTGATAACATAACCAATATATGAGTAGTTAAGATGAATAAATTGTACACCACGTTCAATTTCCATTCTAATCATATCTCTCTCTATCATGCGTGTATCAAAGGGGCAGATCAAGGCATTCATGAAAACCCTCTCTAAAGCCTTGTAGAAGATGGTGGGTCAGAATAAGAAGAGTTCACTAGAAAAAATCCCCATCTCTATATGGGATTTCCGGATGACGACTAACAATTCTACTCATGTAACTCAATATTCCATGGTGTACGGAATAGAGGCAGTTGTACCCATCATGATTCAGCCACCCTCACTTTGAACTACTATATATGATCAGCATCCCCCTAATAATGTAACCGAATTCTGTCTTTCTAAACTAGAATCATTTGATGTGAATAGTCTTTTCACCTTGAACAATCTGGAGAGGCATCATAAAAATATATCCAGGTGTTTGAATAAGAAAGTTCACCTTCATACCTTCTTATAAGGTGACAAGACATTGTCCCTCAAAACTCCAATGATACAAGGAATGAATCCATCGATGTTGGTGCCTAAATTGGAGGAACCTTACATCGTTCACAAGGATTACCCCAATGGTGCATACTCTCTGTTTACTATGGATGGTGAGGGTATTACTCCTCCCACCAACACCATATCTCTCAAGAAGTACATGGTGTGGGGGAATCTTATCCCACATGACTTTAAACCACATTATCATCCTACAAAATGTTAATATTCCATTCCTCATCTGGTAAGACATTAAATCTTTAAATGGTCTGATTCATAAAACCCTAATATAAAATCCCTTTCATCCCACATGAAGATAAACTTCTAATGGTGAATATACCATTTGGGTTGATCTCTACAACAATAAACTAAGAACCCATCATCCGTACCATATGTATTTAAACTACACAAATTTCAATGACTATGTATTGCTTAATTCCCATCATTATGGGATATGTAGGAACACCCATTCCATTTATCTATGGCCCAACTATAGGTACCATGACCTTTCTAGCCTCTTGGACCATTTTATCTCTTAGGATTGTGCGATACGGTATGAACACATTGTCCCCATTCACATTCATATATTTTTATCACAACACACATATCTGCTTGAGAAATTCATCCTTTAAACATCCTTACTGCATGATTTTAAACTACATGACTTTCCAAGAACTAAATATGGATTGATTCCCATCCTAATTGGATATTTTGGAATGTCAGGATGTTTCTTCCTCTGGTCCAGCCCAACAAATCCGTTTTTCACTCAATGGTTTTAGTTCTATTTGAAGGTTTTGTATCATGAGATGTGGAATCCTTTACTTCCCATTCAAGTCTGGTTTAAAATTTCTGCATCATGTGCCCTTCCTTCTAGAACGTCCTTCATCCATAATCCTTACTATATGACATTAATCAACATGGAATATTAAGAAGTATGTTTGTCTTGATTCCCATCCCCATGGGATACATAGGAATGCCCTATCATTTCATTTTTGGGTCCAATCCGGGTTCATATATACTTTTTGTCAGCTTCTTGGACTCTTTTTTATCTTGTAAATATGGATTTTTTGTAATATTTGGGCTTATGAAGTCATTCACATCAGGTTATTTTTCCATTTCATACTAATTCCTCTTTGAGATATGACTTTTCCCACATCCTTACCAAACAAAGTTAAACTTCACTACATTTTCAGAACTACAAGAGGAATGATTTCCATCCTTACGAGATATGTAGTAATTCCCATGCATTTCATCATCAGGTCTAGGACTAGTGTTTAGAAACCTTCTCTTCCTTATATCCCCTTGGCCTATGTTCTCCCAGGATTGTGTGGTGTCCTGTTGAATTAGGTCAAAATTCATGTTGGGTTTTCAACAACCATATCATTTATATCTTTCTTAAGAGATCTCCATTCCCTTATCCTCCACTGACATCCTCGGGTCGTCTGCTCTTAACTGGACTCCTCGACCCTTTACAGACATCTCCAACATGATCAGATGAATTGTGGTTTAGAAATTAGCGTTTTGGATTCTACATGGACATGTTTTCATCCATTTACATGCTTCACATTTACTTCTATTTGGGTATCCATCATATTTCATGTCCAAAAGGACCCCTAAACTACCTGGAATCTAGGATTCAGTTCTCTACTACTGTCTTGGGACAACATCCTTGGGAAATTTGAACAGAAATTTGACACTTGTCCCACATTGCAAATATGGTCAGTGGTCAATTATCATTTTTTTCCTTTTACAGTCCAATGCGACGTGGATGATGTGTTTCAAACATGATCAACTATTATCCTCCATCGTTATTCCACCCCATTAAGCCCCAAATATTGGTCATGTGCTTCACATCCCATTTCAATTAATCATGTACAGGTGGAATTTCAACACCCTCAGTGATATCCCAACATGAACATTTTAGCGTTAAGAGGATGAATCAAAGTCATTATGTCATCAATAACTCTACATCATTTACATTTTTTGGGTATTCCAGGTGTTGTAAAGATCTCATGCGCCCTTGTTTCCCACATCGAGCACATCTCATGTGGGCTTGGTGACTTGGTCCTGGTTTATTCCCTCTTGGAAGAATCTAACTTCTTTCGGTCCAACCACTATGACCATAAACTAATATCTCACAATCATTACTGCATGAATTTATACTTAATGGAATGTTAATAGTAACATACGGCTTGATGCCTATTCTTTTGGGATACATGTAACACCAATACAATTCACCTTCGGGTCCAGATCAGGCTCCACTAATGTTCTCTTTTATTGTCTTGTTGGGCCATAATTATTTTGGGAGTCAATGGTGTTCCATACATGGACTTATATGTCCTCATTCATGTCGGGTTTAAAAGAGCCACACCACAACCCCCCTTATGGGCTAGTCCCTCCCATCTTCATCCTTACTACATGACGTTAAATTTCATAACATTCCATGAACTATGGGTGGCTTGATTCCCATCCTAAGGGGATACATAGAAACTCCCATACATTTGGTCTTTTGGTATTTTCCTAATTCACTTCGGGAATGATTTATCATGAAATTCACATTCCCTTTACAACCTCATTATTCCATATACATCCAAAAAATTTTAATTTAAACTATTTTTTTTGTAACACATGACTGTAAACTATTGAATCCTTTCCTCACGATGATAAAATCCAAGGGCTGGTCCTGTCATACGACCTTAAACTATGACACAATCATCTTGGCCACATGACGAATAATGACACGGCATTTTGGTGTCCTCTCTTTGGGGGACATCATGTTTATTATTGTTCTTCCACCACGTGATTTTTAAGGACTACATATGGATTGATTACTACGGCAATGCCTGTATTATCCGTCCTAGGGTTTTTTTCTCCAAAAAAACACACCCACATAAAATAAAAAACAAGATCTATCAAAATCCACTTCTTTCACTTCATGGGACAGACATGCATGATAGTACTCCCCCTTACATTGTTACCACACCATTTCATTTTGAGAACTAAATTGGGATTGATTCCGATTCTCATGGGATATGTAGGACACCATGACATTTCATCTTTAGGTCCAGCCCCTGGTACCTCAATTGCTTCCATCTTTCTGGCCCCTTGGTCTGAACATTATCAGATGAACGTGGTGTGATGAGGACCTCTATAGTCCTCATTTATGTCATTTTTATAATATCTATTCCATGTACTTCCATATGTGGATCTCCCTCCCATTCTATTTTCATCCTTACTACATGATGTTAAACTTCATGATTTTTCAAGAACTATGTATGGATTGATTTCCATCCTCATGGGATACATAGGAACACCCATACATTTAATCCTCGGGTCAAACCTCAGGTTATTCAATTCCATATCCCGACCCATTGGCATGGGTTCTCACTTGATATAATTAATGGTGTGGAATGTGGACTTCTTTTGTTCTCAATCTCATCAAGTTATTATACCATTACATAAATTTTACTCTCTCAAGAAACCTATATATCTTGCATCCTTACCACATGATATTAAACTACTTTGAATTTCAAGAACAACGTATGGATTTATTCCCATCATCATTGGATACATAGGAACACCAAGACATTTCATCTTCAGGTCCCACCTCAGGTTCACCGACCCATTCCACCCTAGTAGTTTTTGGACTTCTCTACCTCTATTATGCCTCTCCAATGTTCTTAGATGCAATGTGGTTTAAGACCTGGAGTGTAGGATTTTATATGGACATGTTGTCATCTAATTCCATGCATCTCATTTCCTTATATTTAGGTTCCCATCATATTTCACATATGAAAGGACCACTGAATGAAACAGATGTTAGGACACAGTTCTCTCTTATAATCATGGGACCACAACCATGTGGACTTCAAATGATAATTAGAAACAAGTATTTCATTGTAAATATTGTCAGTGGTCAATGATCATTTTTTCCCTTTCCGATAAAATGTGATATTGATGATGTTTTTCGAACAAGGACAACTATTATCCTCCATCATTGTGCCTCACCTATTAAACCCTAAATATTGGTCGCAGGATTCATGAGTCCTTCCACCACATCATGTAAAAGTTTAATTTAGGCACCCTTGGTGTTATCCCTTAAGGAACTATTGCACATTAAGAGGATGAATCAACATCCTGGGGTCATCTAAAGCATCACACTACCCCCTACTGAGTATTTATTTTATTGTAATGATATTCTCCACACTTGTCTCCCAAACAAAGCATAGCTCACATGGTTTTAGGGATATGGGTATGGTTTGTGCCTGTAGGAAATTGGCACACTTATTTTGGTCCAAACCCTATGAAAATAAACTCGGATTTCACATCTCAAACTAGATTCCCAAGTCTAGGAATCATTACTTAAAACTTTGTGCATGTTCTCTCAAAAATTTGTGACATGGTGTGGACTTCTTATGTCCTTATTCACATTAGTATTTCATTATAGCATCATGTTACATATTTCGGCCTTGGGAATCTCCCTATTCTGGTTTGAGCTCTTTGACCATAAATTAAGATCCCTTACGTCCATATCATATGACTCTAAAATACATATTCTTGACCCTAGATATATAATGATATGTTACCCAGCCAAATAATTTCTTCACGTGGGAAGACGTTTCCCCTCATAGTATTGGCCACCTTCCATACCACCTCCATGAACAATGTGAGGAATGATTCCCACTCTTGTGGGATACGTAGTGACACCCAGGCTTTTGATTGTGGCCCAACAACATCACAAAAAAGCCTCTTGATCCATTTTTACCTGAGTTTCCTTGTCAATATGTGGTGTGATGTGGATTTAATTCAACATTTACATTGGGGTTTTTAATAACCATTCCACATAAATCCCTTGAGAGTTCTCTATTTGTCTATCCTTACCGCATGACAATAACCTACACGAGTATTTCCCAATCTCATGAAATTAAACTACGCATTTACGGTCTGAAATCTATGAAAATAAAATAATATCCATTGCGTCCTTACCACATGAAGTTAAATTTCAATGCATTTCAGTAACTGATTATGTCTTGATTTTCATCCATATGGGATACATAGAGACACCCATGCAATTCACCTTGGGTCCAGCTGATGATCTATATCATTCATGGTTATTTTCCATTAATTATTTTCCAAAGTCTATGAATCTAAACTAGAAGTACCCAGTCCATGTAACAAATGAATTTAAAATTTTGAGTTATATTTAGACGGTATGCCAATAAAGTATGTAAAACATCCATATTATATGACCTTAAACTATTTCATTCATCATCTCCACCATATGACAATAAACATAATTATTATCATCCACATTGGCATGGATAAATAACCCTAACTGTCAGGTATGCATGAAAGCGATGAATGTTCACCCTCTCTACCAACTGAATGCACCGTAGATTTAGTAGGTCGATCCCAGTGCACACCTGTCTCTGCCACAACCCTTTACTAGGCATAGATTTTCGCAGAATCCTCTTGTAGAAAAATAGAGATGGGAAAATGGCATGGCTGTTCAGATTCAGAAGTCATCTTAGTTGCATCCTAGGGAGTTCCCAAGCTATCCCATGAGGCCACCCATAGGGCCACCCCTATTCAGAGGGAGGAGGCACATTCTCACCATGTGATGCTTTTATAGATGAAGTCCCTACACACACCATTCTAACTACCTGTCATATTCCTTATCTCTCCTCCCCAGTAGTACATACTCTACTTCCTCACTGTCTGAACCCCACACTATCCAGCTTGATTTTCCAAATGAGTTTCCACATAATTTCCTATAGGTTCATTTCTATCCAATGGTCGACATAATTTTTTTATAAGACAACATTGAAATAAGTAAGGGGAAGGGTGATGAATTCACCAAAAACTATATTTGTGAGCATGATCCACAATTTAAAAGAATGTAGGGATATTTCTCTCCCCGAACCTCTATATATACTTTCTTCGACATCTATTTTATTCACCCAAATTTCCTGGAAAATCTCATCGGCATATAGGGTTCACCAAATACTTTTTTTATCAATCTGTGCTACTAGCACATCACCAATAATAGTTTTCAATTACTCCCACTACTCCAACGGGCCTCACCCATCATATTCCATCTGGCCAAATTGGGTTTGAGAAGGATGAATGTTGAAATTTGAGTGGTTTCCGATCATGAGATTGATCTCATCCTCTTTAAGCGTCAATGTGATAATTAAATAAATGTTTAGTAGTGATGGTTGCAAAACATCCGCTATTGTGCAGATGGAATTCAAGAAGTCATACCCCCAACAATGAGCTGTGACCCAGCCATGGATAATCTAAAACTGTCAGCAAATACTGCTAGGTGTGCTTCCCATAGAGATGCATCCCAAAATTATGTACATACTTTCCAGTACAGGCACCACCAGATTAACCATTTTCTTGGCCACCTTAATTCCATCCATCCCTATCATCCTTGGATGAACCCCCCATCTATGAATCATGTACTAAAAGTATCCACCCACATATAAATGTAGCAAAGAACCTGATACATCGTTTATCTGGCTCCAGAATTTCATTTCTGACGAAACCCCATTATCGGTACTCCTCAACATCATGGATCATCCAATATGATTACACCATCCCCCTTGATGATGTGTTCATGAACTGTTTCCCTTGTACTAGAATTTTTCATGCCTTATCTTGGGTCTGAAACAGACCAAACCATTATGAATAGTATATTTCCTTCAAGATGTATTTTATTTTTAGCTTCCCATTATCCATCTCTAATAGATGACATGTCAGAATAGTGGTTCACATCTTATCACCCCAAACGTTCTATGTTGGATGGAAGTAATTGTACTGGTACCCTTCTAGGAGAGTTACCTCGATGTAATGAATGTCCCACAACCTGATGCCTACCTACCCATGGTGGAGGTGGAAGGTATTCATGTTGGGAGGCCACCAACTAAACAACAGTAGTACCATGTCAATCTGATGGTAGAAGTGAAACTGCAATGTCCATACCACTTCAAAAATCTCATTAGACTGCAGATCCACGTCAAACACCTCACATATTGGGCTTACCCAGTACGCCAATGCCCAATCCTTTGTCAAATTTTTCCCCAGTCCTGAAGTCTAATTCCATCCAACCTTTGGTCTCATCAGTAATGGGTCATTGAAGGTTCTCACATAAGGCTATGGATATTTCGTATGATTTGGATCACCCTTTACAACAGTCCTAGTCTTTGGATGTAGGATGTAAATGGCCATGTTCTCTGTTTCCATGGCGGGATCACTATTTCTTGTGATGTTGAACTATGGATGGATATCCTCACATGTTACCCATGACTGTGGAATATCTGTCTCAAATGATGGTTTCAACAACACTTCCAAAATATTTATGTTCCTTATCGGTAGACTATCACTTAGAAAGTAATTTTTTTGAGCATGCATCGGCATACCAAAAATCATCTAATTAGCAGACCCGATTACTCACACGTGAAGAATATGAGGGTTCGTGATCATATAGGCCCTCCTTGTAGCAATGATAGATTCCCTGTCAACATCATTTAGTCGATCATCTATTTCTAGAAGGTCATATATGGAACAAAGGTACTTGAATGAATTAATGTGGTTTATGCCTGAAAGAAAAACTGTGGCACCCAATATGAGCTTATGGAACACAAAAAATATGGCTAAGGAGAGTGTGCACAATAATTAGAAAGTGAAAGAGTTAGAAGAAGAACACAAGATGAAGAAAAAATCGAAGATCATTTTTGGAGAAAGAATGAACTTTCTTACACAAGAGAAAAGCTCCTATCCATAGAGATATTCAATGTTTGGAGCCTTTGTGCTCCCTAGAGTATTTAATGGGACGAACCGGCCATTTCATGCACGCAGAAGTGGTTTTCTTAAAGAATGTCCATTTGATTGTGAACCAACCCTCAGGTGATCTACTTTTCAGTGTGTCCCTCTGAATCCAAACATTGAAACACCCTTTAGCACTATTTCTGAGGGGGAATTTGTTGGCACCAAATTTTAGGTAAGGATATGAATGGAAATTGTTAATTAAACCAAAGGCATATTTTGAATCAACAAAAAATCCCGATATTCTAAAGGTAAGTGCATGCATGATTCAAGGACCACACGAAATATTGAAAATTGTTGGCAAGATCATGGTTCCCAATGCGATGTAAAATAGATTCTTCTACGTTAGCCTTCCTAAAAACAGCCAAGTCAACCGCACAAAGGAAAATTAGCTTGTGCAAAATAATGGAAACAAAATCTCATGATATTTCGTGCCCTATGTGATGTCAATATGGCACATTCACACATCAAACCATTCACCCCACTAAAAATGCTTCCCACTATACATTGAAATGTACCCCCACACTTTGGGAGACAGTTACAGAATATGAACAGACACACTTTTGTGTGAAAGGCATCCCTTCCACGACCATGTTAATGACATGGAATCAAGGTACTAGATATTGTACGACAGGTGTAACACCCTGACCCAAGTTTCATTCAGTCAATGCATTATTTTAATACATTGGATGATTACAAGGAATAATATCTTGAAGGATATATCTGTTTAGTAGCCTTGAAAGTAATAGATAAAAACATATGTTTTACATTACATCATGAGATAAAAACAACAAAAACATTTTGTCTCCATTTAACACACTTATATTCATTATCCTATCTTAGCCATTCAACCATAAAATAATACTTCACTACCTGGGAAAAATAAAACATAAGAAGGGGGTGTGCTCAGATGCTCAGTAAGGGTAAATAATTTAGCGGAAGCTATAAACATTTAAATCAAGATGTGTAATAAAAAACAATATCCTTTTAAACATAAAATTGAACATAACATGGATAAAATAAATAAAAAATTACCAAATAAAAATATACATAGTTATTTTACTAGTCGAATAATCATATGTAATAATTAATTTCATAATGATGGAATTCCTAAAATCAGACATCATTACCACATAGTTAAGGCCTCGTGCAAAGACTACAAATAAAGTTTTTTTCAAGGCCTTATACCAAGGCACTAGTTTGTCTCATGATACCTACCAATGCATCAAGGAGATATAGCGGGCTCCACCCACCACTTACTAAGTCCACTACATTCCACATATGAAATTGTTGAAACATAACATAAAAAATCATATTAAAACTTTCATTTGAAATGTCAACACTTCAACCATAAAACATGAAGGGTATAAAAATATAACATCCATAGTCAAACAAATTACAACTCATTCAATAAAATATGGATGATTGTATTATAATAAATCACCCTTAATCATCATAATAAAATCTAGTAAAGGATGTTGACATAGTTGAAAATGATTAGTAAAACTTTTTGAGAGAAATATTCCTTTTTGTGAAATCATTTAAAAGTCACACATTTATAAAGGAAGTCATTTAAAACAGATTTTTGAATCAAAGTGTCCCATAACACTTTGAAACTATTGAATGGTGTTAAAATTTTAAAACAATTATGTCCATATAAAAAAAATCCTTAAAAAATCATTTTGAAAACATGGACATTAATGAGAAAGATTTAGAAGAATAAATATTTAAAACATTTAAGATTATGTTTTAGATCATGAGTAACATTATAGAATAATTTTAAAATCTATTTTATGAAACATTAACATGGATAATAAATATATCCCAACAAATACTTACACATAAATAATCTCAGATAATAATGATATTGAAGAACTATTCATTATCTTGCACTTTCCTTTGGTCGAGGGTACAGTTAACCTCCTGTATAATGACCATATAATGTTATTTAATTATACAAGAACCATATTAATATTTATTATATCATGAATTATTCATTTATGATTTTATACTACCCATTTAATAATGATTTCCATGTTAAATTAACATTTCGGGTAGTAATTGATTTCTTTATCATATGTTTTTTAACTTCTTATTCTTGAACATATAATTTAGACAAAAATTTAAATACATCAATAATATAAAAAATGATTTATATATAATATATATTTAGAATATAAATATGTCTAATAGATAGATATATGTAATGGAAAACACCATTTATGGAGATGGTTGGTTGTACGTACACATAAACGATGTTTCCGTTTTCATATCATATTTAACGGAAGTAAGTGAATAAGATATATGTATGTATAGAAATATATATATATATATATCTCTCCAGTAGAATTATTATGTCATATATTACATAATTATTAACAATATATATTTTTTATAATCAACGTTTAATGGTGAACCCGGAAATGAATCTCATCACGTCGTGAAGACGGTAAGGTATACGTACACACGTGCGAAAATATCATTTCCTTAAAGATTAATGATTTGGAATTGGATGGTATATTAATTATACAGAGAAATTATAATGTTGTTTTATTTATTTATATGCATATTACTCATCATTATATCCATCCAAATAAAATTGTTTTTAATAACAAATTAAACGACGGCGTGGAGACGATAAGCCTTACGTACGCACTCATGGTGACATTATCATTCATAGGATGGATAGAATAATGAGTATGGTTATAAAATATTTATAAGAACATCACAGTATGTATATGGTACTGGTTTTATTATTTTGGTTTTTAAATAACAAAGTAAAAGAAAGTGGAATAAGAAAAGAACATTGAAAGAGGTGATAAAAAAATTTCCTATTCTTTGGGTGTTTCCTTTTGATTTGAACAAAAGTGCTCCATAAGTTGGATTTACAGTCAAATAAAGGACTCTAAGTTGTATTGAGGGAAGTTGGAAGGAAATTTGGGCTTGGGTTGGCCGATAAAAATGGCTTTAGAGGTGTGATTTTGAGAGAAGGGTAAGTTCCCTTTTATAAGAGGGATGAGGGGAACATTAGGAAAAAGTTGAAATATTATTTTATTATAGTATAATATTCAGCTTCTAAAGGATAAAAATGAATTTATTTCTAGACATCGTTGGTTATGTGTCGAAATATGAAAACAATAGGTTTTATGCAAGTTTAGGTAACAATATTAACCTTATATTTTAGATTTGACTCTTAGTTAAATAGTTTAACATTTACCACGTATCCTTGTAATTTTATATCATAAGGTTAATAAAATTACAATAAAATGCCATGTGAACCCCAAGTTGTTAATTAATAACATATCTATTATTATATAAGTTCTTTGGATGAACCTTATATTTTTATGACTATTATATAATTTAATAATATAGTATTTTATTTAAAAACTCATTTATGTCAATTTTGACACTATTTAATAATTGTTTTTTTAAAGTCATAACAACTTTATAACGGCTAATAAAAATTATTTAATCAACCCTAAAATGTTATATTGACCTATACAATTAGTTTAATTCATATAAACATACATATTATATTTATTTTAATATTTATAATATCATTTATTTGAATCTTTTATTAATAAAGAAAATACATCATCATCATTGTGTGATAAATAAATTTAATTATTTAATGTATAAAAATTATAAATTAAATACCATGATTGGGGAAATATTTTTATATTTATAATTAATATTTATAGTTTATTTTATTCTATGTATAACCTTATTTTTATAATTCCTTATTTAATAAACATTGAATTTTATATTTTTAACTCTTCTTTAAATAAATTAATAATAAAAGTACTAATCTAATCAAAGTGGATCCAAATGATCATATATTATTCGTAAGGTTGTTTTTAGTGGAAATACACTTATCCAATAGAATTAGGACATGTGTTTGGGTAATTATAATATCATTTTAACCTTTAATTACTCTATTTACTTTTAACTCTCGTAAATAAATTTCAAAAGTTAGAATTCACCAAAATACTTTTTATCATAATGAACATAATTTTTCATATTGATATCATCTGTGTCTCAAATTTTTGAACTTCAATTCACAGAAGTGGTAAAATTACGTTTTATGTGGATTTGCAAACGTGCCTAGAAGTTGGGTAGATGACGGTAAAAAGTTCCATAAAATTATAAATATATAATATTATTATAAAATAACTCTAAAGAATTAAATTAGACCTATATAGGTATTATGTATCTATTTTTACTTAAAATATGTTTAAATAAAATAAATAATGATTAAAATAAAAAGTCTGTTTTAAACAATAACACAATTTTTTCACTATTCACCAATAATTGAATGTTTTCAGAAAAAAATCACCCTATGCTAATTATGTTATTCATAATTCAAAAATGAAGTCTATTTTACCAAATTCAAAACATATATGTTTAATTAATTAATTTAATATTAATTTCTATTGTCAAAACCAAAAAGTGGGTTTTTAAAATATAAAAACTATCAAAGGATTGAAATTTGTTTATGTTTAATTTAAATGTGAAATTAATTATAATGACATAAATTATATTAAATGTTAAAAATATAATCAAATAATACTTTTAAACCACTAAAATTCATAATTTAACATTATTAATTATTTTGATTAGAAAAGTCATTTTCAATTAAGATTTTTTATTTTTCACTATTTATATAAATATGAAAGTTATAAGAAAAGTACAAAAAATTTATCCAAAATAAATATATTTTTTTATTCTAAAGAATAATTTAATTTCACCAAATTTAATATATTAAAGTTTCAAATATTATATTTAAAAAGGGTTCTCTATTAAAAGGCATAAAAATTTCAATTTTTGAAAATTATTTTTTTATCTGAAAATTTAATTTGTCCTTATATTATGTCCAAGAAACAAAAAAGTTGAATCATAAAATTATATAGGATATATATAAATTTAAAAATGTGTTTAATACTATTCACAACCGCTTTTGGAAAAGCTAGTTTGGTAAGTCGTGGTGCGCTCGATCTCATTGTTGCGTGTAGCTGATGCTATTGAATTACTTTAAAGAGATAACATATACTATGAAATCTTGGGGTGTTAAATTCTCCCCTACATCAATAGATTTCATCCTTGAAATTTGAAATTGTTCTTCAAAAATAAAAGGATGAAAATATAAAATACCATTGTCAAAAACCCATACTGTAAATAGGGTTAATGAAATTTAGTCTTAATAAGTGGGAAAGAAAAATGAAAAAGTCACGACCAAATTATAATCTCGATTAGGATAAAATTGGTGGAAAATAGAGACCCATAATTGGAGGAGAAATTTAAATATTTATAGTGAGTGATTGAGGTCCTCAATCACAAACAAGTTAAAAATTGAGGGCCTCAAAGCCATCAATCCATGATGATTTAAAATATCATCGGATTAACAAAACATAAGGTATTAGGATAACACATTATTGGTTTTAAGATCCCTTCCCTAATATTTAAGAATTAATTTATTAATAGAATAAGAGGAAAACAATATACATGACATGTAGATTTTCATCCTTCAACTAACTCCTACAACAAACTCATCTTTCTCTCCAAAAGATAATAGAATTACAAAATATTATATTTATCCTAATCGTATAGGGTTCAAAAAATAATGAATTTATAATTCATTTTTCTGAATATTAAAAAAACTACACAAACAAACTAGGACGGCATGAAGGCTAGTTGTATGTGATGCACCCTTGCCGCCCTTCGGTTGCGGGTTCAAGTCTCACATCTTTGCCCGACACGACGGGTTGTCGCCCGACCTCCGGGTTGTCCATTTTATAACTATCAAAAATTAATCTCAATAAATGATTTAACCTTTAAAATAGAGTCTATTGTAAAACATAATCCATTCCAACCTTTAGACTTATCCAAAATACTTCTGTCCAAACCCACAGTCCAAAATTTATAAGGATGGTAAACACAATGAAGATCCTTTTTTGTCATGTAATTACATGTGAATACCTTCATCATGTATTCTTTTAAACATGTTAACACCCTGGATTACCATAAAAACTTCTTTATTACATCCATGATCCCGTATTCCTTTGATAATAATTGATATAATCCTTATATACAAAAATGTTGTAAACTCCAACAATAATATAATAAACAAACAATTAATTAGTTTCAAATTAGTAAAGAATATCAAATATAATTTATCCAAATAAATTATATATTATTCCAAAATCACTAACCCAGTATCATAACTATATTAAGGATCATCTTTCCTTCAAGAATGTATTTTCCAAAAATGCTTAACTTTCTATTGAGTCAATTTTCATTGAACCATATAATCTCAAATCCTCAATGAAATAGTACTGCAGTACAATCCTTATTTATTTTCATAATTCATATAACATGTACATCGTTGATAAAACACGGAAATGAATTAATTATTTAATAACAACATAATAACACTAGTCATTTTTCTTATTCTGTAGTAGTATCATAACTTTATTATTATTCAATAACATCATTTGGGGCATACTCTGATGATTTGGACCTTGATTCATGGTGTGTACCAACTCCATACATATAATGAATTGTACATTTGAAACATTTTTCTTACCCTTGAAATCACATACTTGGTGTCCTTTTTCTCCACAATTATAACGAACTCTCATTCCCTTCAATAATTTACAAAGGTGATTCTTTCCACAATTATCACATATGAGAAAATCCTTCATTCCCATCTTCCCTTTATCAGTCTTTCTCTCTACCATCCTTTTCTTCCCATGCTTACCTTCAAATCCATAGGACTCAGAGATTTCATTACTTGTCTTTTTTATCATATGATATTTTTTCTTCATATGATGATAATATGTGGGAGACTATTTCCCTTCTAAATGTTGTCTTAATACCATGAAATATATGATCATTCTTACTCTTTTGGTCACACGTATTATTGGAGTTATCATTCCTTCTACTGGGTGCCATATCTAAACATTGACATACACTAGGTTAGTTATGAATCACAATGCATAATTCCAAACTTGTAAAATACTAAACATAAATTAAAAATATTATTCATAGAATAAATAATCATAAAAAAATGTTTTCTTTTAAGATTTATTTACTCTTAAATTTTTCATAATGCCTTGTAATGAAAATTTGAATTATCCTAAACATATCCCCTGGGAGTGTCATAACCAAGAGTACAACAAGGCATGTTGTCATGTACCTAGATACCCTAATTCAAGCTCGAAATTCTTTTTCAGTGTTTTCACTCCTAGGTACATCTATTCTAGAGTCACATCTACCTGCTCATATCCAGATAGGGATGTATTTATTGGAAAATGCACAAAATATCTACATTGCCAAAATTCTTGGATGTTCAACTATACTAATCCTCAATGTCTATCTTAGGGTTATGTTCTCTAATTAGAGTTTATCTAATTCTAGTTTCCAAGGTCTATACTAAACTTACTCTAATACAAACTGTAACACCCTGACCAGAGAAGCCCAGATACGGTCCATTATTTTAATGCATTGGCATGATTACAAGGAATTAAGTACTGAAGAACCAATCCATTTAGTAGCCTAGTAAGTACTAGATACAAACATAAGTTTTACATTACATCATGAGATAAAAACAAAAACAACATTTTGTCTCCTTTGAACACACTTATATTCATTATCCTATCCCTATAGGTCAACCATAAAATAATTCTTCACATACTGGGAAAAATAAAACCTATGAAATGGGTGATCTTAGATGCTGAGTAAATGTAAATAATTTAGTGGAAGTTGTAAACATTTAAGGCAAGATTTTTAATAAAAACATCAGCATTTTAAAGTTAAAAATGAATATATTATGGAGAAAATAAATCAATAATTAACATAAAAACATGCACATGGATATTTTACTAGTAAAATAATCACATGTAAAAATTAATTTCATAATGAGGGAATTCCTAACAACGGACATCATTACCACATAGTCAAAGACTCATGCCAAGACTACAAATAAATTTTTTGTCAAGGCCTTGTGACAAGATACTAGTGTGTCTCATGATACCTACCAATTCATCGAGAAGCTATAGGGGGCTCCACCCATCACTTACTAATTCCACTACATTCCTCATAGGGAAATGTTGAATCATTACATACACATTTGTATTAAAACTAGCATATAAATTGTCAATAATTCAACTATAAACCATGAAGAGTATAAAAATAGCCCATCCATAGTAAAAAATATAATAACTCATTCAATACAATATGGAAGAGTGTATTATAATAAATCAACCTTAATCAAGAATAATATCCATTAAAGGATGTTTACAAAGTTGAAAATGACCATTAAAACTTTTTGAGAGAAATATCCATTTTTGTGAAATCATTTAAAAGTCACACATTTATAATGGAATTAATTTAGAAGATATTTTTGAAAAAACGTGTCCCATACCACTTTGAAATTTTTTAAAGGAATTAACATTTTAAGACAATCATGTCCATATTAATAAATCCTTATAAATATTTTTGAAAACATGGGCATTAATGTGAATGATTTAGAAGAATAAATATTTAAAAAATTTAAAATGATGTATTAGTTAATGTGTACCCTAAAATAATAATTTATAAATTTATTTAATGAAATATGGACATGGATAATAAATATTTCTCATAAAATACTTAGACATAAAAAATCTCGGAGAATAATGAGATTGTAGAATTAATCCTTACCTTGCACATTCCTTTGGTGGAGGGTACATTTAGCCTCTTGTATAATGTTCATAGTATGTTATTAAATAATAAAATAACCATATTCAAATTTATTATATCATATAAATTTCATTTATGACTTTATACTACCCATTTAATAATTATTTCCATGTAAAATTAACATTTCAGGAAATAGTCGCTTTCTCTATCGTACATGCATTAACTTGTTTTTCTTGATCGTATCATTTATATAATGATTTAAATAATTAAAAAATATAAAACATAAATTATATATATTATATATTTATAATATAAATATGTATAATAGATATATATGTGAAATGGAAAACACCATTTATGGAGACGGTAGGCCGTACGTACGCATAAACACTGTTTCTGTTTTCATATCGTATTGAACAGAAGTAAGTGAATAATATATATGTAAGTTCTTATATATATATATATATCCAGTATCATTATTATTTCATATATGACATACTTATTAATAATATATATTTTTATAAAAATGGTTTAATGGTGAACCTGGAAATTAATCTCATCGCATCGTGGTGATGGTAAGTCATATGTACACACGAGCAACGATATCATTTCCTTAATAATTAAAAGATATTGAATTGGATTGTATATTAACTGTACAGAGAAATTATAATTTTATTTTCATTATTTATATGCATATTACTCATCATTATATCCATCCAAATAAAATAGTGTTGAATAATAATTTACACTACAACGTGGAGACGGTAAGTCGTACGTACGCACGCATGGTGACATTATCATTCATAGGATGGATAGAATAATGAGTGTTGATATACCATATTTATAATAAAACCACATCATATAGAAGGTACTAGAGTTATTATTTTGGTATGGAAATAACCATGAAAGGGAAAGTGGAAGAAGAAAAGGACTTGGAAAGAGGTGATAAAATAATTACCTCTCTTTGGGTGTTTTCTTTTGATTTGAACAAAAGGGATCTTTATGATGGATTTTTTCCCAAGGAAAGGACTCTAGGTTAATTTGAGGGAAGATTGGAGGAGATTTTGGTAGGTTTTGTGTGATTAAAATGGCTTTGGAGGTGTGAATTTGAGAGAAGGCGATGTGCCCTTTTATAAGAGGGGTGAGGGGAACCTTAGAAAACACATTAAATATTTTTTTATTATACAAACATATTCAGTTTATAACGTATCCAAATAAATTAATTTTGATACTTAGGTGTTTATGGGTATATTTCATTTCAAAGAATAGTTTTTAGACAAGTTTATATTATCATATTAACCTTATCATTTAGATTTAACTCTTAGTTAAATAGTTTATCATTTACCATGTCTCCTTGTATTTTAATATTATATGGTTAACAAAATTACTATAAAATGATAAGAAAACCCAATGTGTTTAATTAATGACATAAATATTATTATATATGTCCTTTGTCCAAACCTTATATTTTTTAGACTTTTATATTATTTAATAATATAGTATTTGTTTTAAAAATTCATTTATGTCAATTTTTACACTATTTAATAATTGATGTCATAAAAAAACATTATCACTTTGAAAAAAAATTATTTAATCAACCCTATTATGTCATATTAACCAAGAAAATTAGTGGAATGTGTCAAAACTTTCAAATTATATTTATTTTAAAATTTATAATAGCATTTATTTTATTCTTTTATTAATAAAGAATATACTACATCATCGCTGTGTCATTAATAAATTTAATCATTTAATGTATGAATATTATAAATAAAATACCATGATGTGGGAAATATTTTTATATTTGTAATGAATATTTATAGTCTAATGAATCTTTTGTATAATACTATATTAATAATGGTTTAGTTATTAAACTTTGAATTTTAAACTTTTAACTCTTCTTTAAATAAAATAATAATAAATTTACAAATCTAATACAAGTTGATAAAAGGTATAAAATTTTATTACTAAGGATGTTTTTATGGGAAATACACTTATCCAATGGAATTAAGACATGTGTTAGGGTAATTATAATATCATTTTTACCATTAATTATCCTATTTAGTTTTAACCGTGGTAGATAAATTTTAAAAGTTATTATCCACATAAAACAATTGTCATCCTACTGAACCACTTATTACTTAATGATATCAACCATTTCTTTCCGATTTTTGGAATTAAATTCATAGAAGTGGTAAAATTAAATTTCCGGAAAATATGCAAATGTGCCTAGAAGGTGGGTAAAAAACGGTAAAATGTTCAATAAAATTTTATATATCTAATATTATTCTAAAATTAATCGAATGAATTAAATTTTAATTATATAGGTATTATTTATCTATTTTTACTTAAAATAAATTTAATTAATATAAATAATTATTTAAATAAAAAGTCAGTTTTATACAATAACATAGTATTTTCACATTTAACTAAAAAATTAAAGTTTTCAGAAAAAAACAAAAAAATCACCCTAAGATAATTTTGATATTACAAATTCAAAAATGAAGCCTATTTTACCAAATTCAAAATATATAATTTTCATTAATTAATTTATAATTGATTCCCTTTGTCAAAACCAAAAAGCGGGTTTAAAAAAAAATAAAAACTATCAAAAAAATTACATGTGTTTATGTTCAATTTAAATATGAAATAACTTATAATGAGATAAATTATATTAAATAATAAAAATATAATATAATAATAATTTAAAACCACTAAAATTGATAATTTAACACTATAAATTATTTCGATTAAAAAATTCTCTTTCAATTAATATTTATTATTATTCACTATTTATCAATATATGAAAATTATCCGAAAAGTATCAACAATTTATCAAAAATAAATTTTTATGTCCCAATACTAATGATGAATATAATTTCAATAAATATTATATATAATAGTGTCAAATGTTGGATTAAAAAAGGGTTCCCCATTAAAAGGTGGAAAACGTCATTTTTCTAAAAATATATCTTCTATCTGAAACATTTATTTGTCCTTATATTATATCTAAGAAACAAAAAATTTGAATGTTAAAATTACATATGATATATTTATAATTCAAAATGAGATTAATAATATTCAAAACCACCCTTTTAATTTCTAGTTTGATAAGTCATGGTGCGCTCGATCTCATTGTTGCGTGTAGCGCAAGATATTGAATTACATTAAAAAGATAACGTATTATGAAAAATTGGGTTGTTACAATAAGTCTCCCAGAGGTCCTCCTTTCAGTGTGACCACTAGGGATTGAACCCCACCCATTTCATTTTAATCAAAGTCATTTTTATGAAAATTATTGTTATTATGAGAAAGGTTTCCCATGTGTTGGGCCAATCCTACACGTAGGATTTCTCCTTGTGTGTAGCCACTTGTTTTGTAATCAACCACCAAGAAATTCAAGAAACACCTTATCTTTCACTTACCCCTTAAATCTTTCATGATCCCTTCCTTGTGCGCTCCATGTGTCTTTTTTACCCTATGCACCATTTATGAGCCACTCTCATGCGCAACACCACTGTCTTGTGCATACTTCTCTTGTACGACCCTCTATGTTTGTACGAAGTTATTTTAAGGTCCCTTGGGTAGTGCTTCATGTTGTGTTACCTTGCTTCATGATTCTTCACATATGAATTCTAATGGTTTTTTCTTATTCACATATCCACCCCATTGTGATTCACTTAATGGAACCTCCCAAAAATCCATCACCATACGACATTACTACTGCCTTCCCATCAACAAGGGATGATGTTATCTAGTTATGTAAATACTAGGGGTGAGGAGAAAATACTCTCAATCTGATATATATGACATTAAAATTTCTAGCACACAAATCCCCAACACAAGATGTTAAACTATGATCACCTCATAATAGATAAGTCCTGAGAAGACTGTGAAGGGGATGGGAACCATCACATTCTCACTCCCCTCTCCCTTTGAGCTTTGTCTCTATGCACACCTCAAGAATTTTCCACACAAGCCCCGACACCCTCTGATGGAATTTTTTAGGTGTGATGGCCATATCCACCCTGTACGTCTAGAAAACCTCCTTTTTTATCAGGCTTCTTTTATAGAGTGATTCCCAATCTCCATCTCCCGTAGATGCTATCCATGCATAATCCCCATTCCATTTCTCACAGATGCACCATTCGTGACGCAATCTTCAGGTCTCTATTAAATCTTGTTTCACACACCAATCATGAATCATGTGGGCTTAGAGTAATCATAGACCATGAACTCCTTTATGGGATTCCTTAGTTTGTGATACATATCCCCCATCTAACCAAGCTATATGAACATTGATCATTTACCTCTCCCAAAATGATACATAGGATTTATCTCTAAGGTCAAGCCCATCATCCATCTATCCTGACCACTTCACATCTTTTCACCTTCATCCCACATGGATTTAAACTATAAACCCTTTTTGTCTCATATGATATTAAGCTGAATGATTTGGAACTATGTGGTTTTGTATCCCTATATCCTAGTCAGGGTCGGGAGGATGCCTCTTGAAGGTTCAAACCCAAACACTACAAAAACATCGACTTACCCATTGTTGGGACCCACACACTTGGTGTACTACACAACGGTGTTAGAATATCTCTTGGGAATCGATCCATGTGTAATCCATAAATGTGATATATTTTCCTCTAACATAGAGTGTCCCTATTACAATGGGATGCTAACCATGTGTAATCCCCAACATGTCTCTGTGTTTTTGTCCATTGAGAACACCTTGATTCTATTCCCCATTCTGAAATATGTTGAATTTGATTCCCAACAACGGTGATATGTATGAAGCTAGCCTGAGGTTCAAGCCTCTCAGTCATGTCCCATCCTAGTCTCTCACTTGATCCTTTGTGTTTCATAAAGGTCCTACCCTAACCTAGAGGTTCTACATCCTTCAGGTCCCATCTAGGCATCAATTCTCATGGGCTGCCACTTCAGGTATCCAATCACCCCACCAAACTATGTGGACTTTGATTTCCTTCCACATGGTTAAGTATGATGAATCTCTTTGTTTCAAGACTAACATCACTGTAATATTCATGTTACTTCAATCCCCACTCACTCCACCCTCTGACACAACATACCTATCCATCATGATTCCACCCGGGCCACCACATCCTGATGAACTCATTCCATCCTCAGGCTGTTATCCAAAGGTAAGCCCCAGTATGTCACTAGGTTGTTGTCCTTTGTGTACACCCTGATTAATCACCCTCTCAAACTACAAGGGTTTTGATCCCTATCACTTATACAGGATATGTAGGTGGCCTCCACAAGGTTCAATTACATCCAATGGAAAACCTTGGTATCCTATTTTTTAGGACCCAATCATCAATGGATATTTTTTTATTGAGTGCCTAGATCCACCCATCTAGTAAACATACAAGGTGCTCCCTCTTAGGGATATATAAATTTTAACCACTCCCAAAATTGTTCCAACTAGTTTGATCCATATCGACTATACATTAAACTCACAGAATGCACCTTGTTGAACATGGGATTATTTAAAAACATTATAGACATGCATATGGAATATAATACCCTACACTCGACGTTGCATGCCTCGAGATTTTTCACCCTCATGAACCCATATCATATGGGGACGAAAATCCATATGTACTAGTGTTCTAGTGCCTAGAGACACCGGTGATGCCCAACGTGACTACTCCCCTGATCCAAGGTCATGACAGGAACATGAAACCATGAAATGTCTGGATATAAGTACTATAATTAATAGGCGTCCACAAAGATATTACACATAGAAAAGATTAACAAACAACATCTTAATATTTAATGGAGACACGGACTTGGAAATGAATTGAGAGGAGAAATCCATGAAAGGAGAGGCTGACATCCCATCATCCCATTTTGATCAAGTAGAAAATGTTCTAAATAAGAAACAGATGTGTCTTGCCTTTAGAAAGTGGGAATGCAGGGAAACAAGTAGCACATCGCATCATGATGATGCACACCATAGAAAATTGTCAGAAATAAATAAAAATATAGAGAAATCATTGCCAAATGTTACACTTCATAGAAAAACTCATTGGAAAATATTTTTCCATCCCTATGATGATGAAAATTAGTGTAGTGTCTTAACAGATGTTTGAATACCATGAAAATTCAACTGTATCATGAAATATATCTTTATCCTATTGGTGTTGATTCCTCTAATCGATGGAAAGATTCCCATTAGGTATGTGAAAACTTTGTAATAACAGTTTGGTGTGTTTCTTATGCTGAAATATGATACAGGTAGGGAAAAAAACCTTTATTATCTCAGTATCACCATGATTTACACTAATACACTATTTTCAAATATTGAGAATAGTTTGGAATTGATATTATCAATTCAAATATTGAGGCATTATCTTTCACATCATGAGGTATATTTTCCCTCTATAATAGACCCATTAAAATAAATCCTTAATAATCCAATGTTTACTAGATATTTGGTGTGATGGTGTATCCTTCTGAAATAATTTGACATTATATTTATTCCACCAATGGTGATAAAAGGGGATTCATTATAAAAATTCTTGGCTGAACATTCCTCAATATGAGAATTACGATGAGTACATAACTTCTATAAAATGAATTAATATCCCTTATGAACACATTCTGAATGTGGTAAATATATTTTGAATGGGAATCCAAAAGCATTGATGGAATGAGAATATAAAATCACAATATCAAAAATTTCAGGTTGGGAATTATTCTCATATATCCAACAAACGAAGTATTTCCTTACACATTTCATTAATAAGTATGTTGCACAAAAAATGACTCTATATTCCAATCCGTTATTGAGTTATTAGATCTAGCATTTCCAAAACAATAGTCACTCTTTAGAATAAATAGAGATTATGTGTTGGTAATTATGTATATCCATGGTGATTATGGGATTAGTAAATATACATTTATCCTTCTTATAAATCATGTTAAGGGGTTGATGGAAGAATTATTATACGATAAAACTTTAAAAAAAATCTCACATACCAAAAATTATGAGGGATATTCATTATAAAATTCTTCTAAAACCGTTCTAGAACTAGATAAAGATGAAATAGTCATCATTATTTCCCTGTGCAAGAACAATATCACTATTTATTCAAAGTGTAATGTACGAGATCAATAAGAACAATTTTACCCATGACCTAGAAAATTATGAAAATTAGGGGATGGTTCCCATCTCAGAATATATCTAAAATGGGAACCTTCTTCTAGATATAGCTCTAAAAGAACATATTCGTTGACATGTAATCAATTTCATCATTTATGGTAGCCCCATCTATCAGAAGATCCATTATTGGTGAAGAATATATTTTATTACCCTCATATGCATTGATGTAATATAGATGATTTATACAATGAATGAAGTGCATAATAATAAACATAGTTCCTTTAAATCAAAGAACCATGCATTATCACTAAATCAAGATGCTGTGAAATTTCCAGTTTTTGATGATGAAATACTACATATAATTTGTAAAAACAATTCATTCAATCCTTGTAGATTATAACATCATATTTCAACCCCTATAGATAAATACAACTAGAAATTTTCTAAATGGGAAATGGATGTTGTAGGGTCATAACCTCCATCAACAACCAATAATTTCAAGTACATCCATACAGTTACCGAAATCATAAAAAATTGGCTCCAGTTGAAACCTCTTAGGAATGTTAGGACCAAATGAATAATGAATCTCATGGAGTCAAACCTCATCACGAGATTTTTTTATTCCTTACACAATACTGATGAACAATGTAACTGGCTTTCTCTCTTCCAAATTGAATAATTATTTATACGAGTACATCATCAACTCCAACAATTATCCCCTTTGTCAGGAAGTGGGATATGGATATATAGAGGCATTCAATAAAACTATATTTATCATTCTATAGAAAATTGTTGTTAATTAAGAGAAACATTTTCCAAACAAGATTCTATATACCTTGCGGTAAAAACAATTTACAACCCATAGTAATACTCATGAAACACAAAGTTCATTGTTTTATATAATAGAGTATGTCCTTCCTATCATGTTTCAATTACCCACATTCGAAATACATACCTTTGGACAAATCCCAGCTGATGAGAAATCATAAAAGCTATTTGAATAGATAGAGGGACTCGATGTGAAAAGGATATATACCTTGAATCATTCATATGTATACTATAATTATATATAATTATCATTCAACAATAATGTTCACCTTCTCTCGTTCTATCATGTAAATCTAGTACTAGTCCTCTGGACCCCAATGATACAATATATGAATCCACCAATGTTTCAACAAATATGGGATGCCCCTTATGCAATGCAAGATGGTTCTATCTTATGGGTCTTATTTTTGATCACAATGGATAGAGAATACACCATGACCCTTTAAAATGCATTATTCTTTTCAAAAAATACTTCATGTGAAAAAATAAACAGTCCTAATATATAGGTACATTACCCAACATCGTAATTGTTACCATATGATGTAAATCTACATGTCCATATTCCTTACTACATTATAAAAAAATTCATGTTATATTTTATTTGTGTTTCATTATGTTAAAATTCATGACATATCCTTATCATCACATGAAACCAAAATGCACAAAATCGGGCAATGTATATATGTCAATAAAAGAGGCACCATAAATCCCTGCTACATCAGATTAAAATTCATGGTTTACATCAATATTGTATGATGTAAAACTGAATAACTTTGTGTTCCTAAACTATGTGGTCCCAAATCAATGTTTCGGTCTCATACCACACCACCTACCAATATATCACTAGAGATAAAAAAAAAAAATTCTATTCTAAAATAGATATTTAGTGATTTATAACACTCTTATCTTTGGATCATCCTAAAATAAACCCATTTTGAATACTTTTAACACCATTCATGGTCCCATGAGGCCTCTCTTCACTTTAGTCTTGTCAATTGTTGGATAGAGTTGAAATCACTACACCCTAAAATTGTTAAAATATTTTTAACCATAAAAATTTGAAACCATTGGAATGAGTCATACAAAAAAAACAAGGAGACAACATAGTCTGAGTTGTATGAATCTATAGAAAATATTCTAATATACTAGTTATAAGTCTCCAAAATGCGTGAAAACATAATTACCAAATAATGTATAATAGAAATTTTGACATGAATTTTTCATGATTAAAAAAATCTTAAATTTTGATTCTATCCTAAGAGAAGTATAACCCTTGATGTCTACATCCCACAACACCTCTTTTCAAAATCTATATATGGATTTATTCACTCTTCAAAGTGAAACATAGTAATTTATAAACCCTATTTCCAAGAAACAACAATGAAATTAAATAATATACCCACTTTTCATCATTCAAAAACATAAGCATGATATCTTAATTGTGTTCTCTTATTCAAGTTACAATTATAGAAATGTACAATTTTCTTTCCCTATATATGATTCAGATATATCAATGAAATTTCACATCCAATGGAAAATTCCAATTCAAATGAATTCATTTTCATGGATTCATTCCTTCCACGCATCATTCTTCTTGTATTAGGAAATGTTGGATCCCCATAAGCTATCCATGGCCATGGGTAATATGATGTGTGATTCTAAAGGATAACGTTTTCTTACTGTTCATAACATGCCACCATTTTTTTCTGCATAAGTCACCCTTAAAATTACATTAAAGAAAATGAATTTTAATAATTATGAGTGACCTCTTCAATCATTTTACACCCCAACAACATCATTTTGGAAACACATTTTTGATAATGATTCATGGCCACTCCTAACATACTTGTCATAAATGATTTATCAAAATCCGAGATCCTCCAGATTCATGGTTTATAATATCATTCCTCTTGTCCAAAGAATCATTGAACATTATTAACATGTTATTCTCTATTCCACTAATTATTTCCATTTCATCAGATAACAATTTTATTTTTTATATGATGGTAAACTAAATGATCTAGATGAACTACATGACGATTGACTTATGCCAAATAGGATATGTAGTGGGACCTAGACCTCATGTATTATTACCGTCCACAAATTTACATTCTTTATAAGATAATTTTCAATATCAATTGTCCTATGAGTCAACTCTTCACGTAGGATATTTTCCTTATTAGTATAAAAATCATTATTTGACAGACTTCGGTTAAAAAATTTCAACCACAATCAATTGCAACCATCCATGAACAATGGATGGATTGATTCTCACCCATGTGAGATATAAAATTACGCCAATATCTAATGTTATGGACCTACCCCTACATGATACAAAAAGGAAAAGGAATATCTTTTAATAAAACTATTTAATAAAATAATCCTTCACCACTCCTTCTCTCTCATAGTAAGTATAGATCATGTGGGATTATAAGTATTAGTAAAGTACATCCCTCATGATCATAGAATCTCATCTCAAATTAGTGATAATAGGGTACTAAATGAATGAAAATACAATGAAACTATTACATCCTTGATTCCTGATGTTAAAATTCATGGATGATGTCTTGTATATTATGTTTTTAGACCTATCATAAGAGGGCCAGTTTGTTTGGTGTTTTCCTCCCTCCATCCCTCTAAATAATAACTAAAGGTGTCTTCATTCATATCTATATAGGATATGTATTAATTCATGATTATTCAATTCTAGGTCCCTGCACAACATAAGAATGTCTCCATGGGTATGGGATTGAGAAAAATATGGAAATATTAACTATAAAAACGTGTTTCATGATTTCTATCATCAGATGATACATAATGAATCCAGAAGCCTATATCCTGGATCATCCAAAATAAAATAATTTAAAACATAACTTATGTTTTGGAATCATCATGTTTTAATGATCATAAATCATTTTAATCATGTTTAATCTATCACAAATCGTGTTTGGAGCTTTTTAGTTTCCTTATATATTATTTCATACAACCTATGATCTAAACACTTACAAGATCTTGATTCATAATCTCACAAATCATGTTTGAATCTGGTAAAAAATCATTAATCTAGTCATATTTCGTTTTAGTATGATTATATTCAATCTTAATCCATTATATGCATATTATTTCTTATGAACATTTACATATATTTGGCTATGTATAAGAAACTATAACTCTTCCACCAATTCTGAATTTTTCCAAGTCCTTGACACTATAACCCTACCATCGTAACCCTGGCACCGTTTCTCTGAAACTGTAGTCTAGACCCCATGACTCTGACCCCATAACCAGTTCCAGATTTCATAAATCCCGTGACACTGATTCCATGATAATATCTCTAAGACATCATTTATAACTTTTGAAAAAGGACTAGACATCATTAGCTAAGACTCTATGATCCTGACACCAAATCCGTGCTACCAGTTCCAATGACAATGAAACTATGGATCCATGATTTTCTCACGCTTACTATCTCACCCATCAAAAGAAATTGAGAAGACACCATTTCTGGTGACACTCTTTCAATACATATTGTGACATTGTTACTTATTTTTTTCCTCCTTTAATTTATTTTAAATGTTATTTTTAACAGTCTTATTGGAGTAATTTAATGACACATACATAATTAATGTTACTTTGTAGACATACCACCTAAAAACACAAGGTATGAGGTGTTGATATCATCCTTCATATAATCCCAAACCAACACATTCCACTAAATATAAAACACATGGTGATGCATGAGTTTAGTAGAGGTCGAATAGTTAAATGCATAAAAAGAAGAGAAGAATGAATATACTGAAGAACACATGAAGAATTATAGAATCAAAATATCTGAAATTCTATACATAAAAGAAACCATTCCCATAGTATAAACCCTATGAATAAAATGATCTACAAGGAACATCGCATCAAACTGGAAACCAGAACATGAGACTGAAAATACTCTGTTTTTACCGGGGGGAACAAAATTTGAATATGCAACATAGTAAAATTCTAGTGTTTTATAGAACAACACTAAAAGCATTTATAATCCTTTCTCATTACTATTTCTCTATTATGTATTGTATTTATTACCTTTCCAATTGTATGTGTGTCTGTAACACACTCTTTATCCTTTATTAAACTAGAGGATAAAAGATATCCTGACTGAAATATCATTTTACACTTTGTTTACACTTGTATAACTATATAAGAGGTTCTACGAGACCTAGTTGTTTGTTTTCACACAAATAATAGTGGAAGAGGTCTTGAGAACTGGACAATCCAATATACATTTGTTAAACCTGATCCAGGGTGTGGATCAATATATATATATATATATATATATATATATATATATATTCTAGTGGTAGGTGATCAGAAAGTGGAGTGTATTTGGTCTCATATTGACACTGAACCACTTGTTTTATCTTCTATTCTTAACTATTTAGTCTTTCGAAATTTTAATTTCAATTTTAGATAAATAAATTTTACATTGATAGTTATTCATTGATATTAGTTGTTACTATTTTTCCTTATTAGAATAGTTACAAAAGTGGTACTAATATACCATATTGATATTAATGATTATTAATCAATCTTTTGAGATGTTATTTGAATAGTAAAACTATTATAATTTTATTACCTTTACTAACTGCCATGTTTTATTCTAAATTGGGGAAATCATATAAATAAAATTTTTATCGTAAATATTTATAGGAACTCAATTAACCACCTCTTAAATGTCCAACTCAGAACTACATTTTATATCAAAAGATATTTTAAAGTCCCTATTTTCAATGTTTTTAATACGTTTTAAATATATTTCAACAATGACATTAATTATGTTTTAAAGATCTGAAAATACATGTTAGTTCTAAATTTTTAGTTCCTAAAAATAAAAAATTCTAAACATTATTCTATATTAATGGATTATATAATGGGAGGTGCTACTACTAACAGACCTCTATTCTTTAATGGAACCAATTATGCACCTTGGAATTTTAAAATATTGTTGCACCTAGAATGTATGGGTTTTTAGAATTAGACATCCATTATATATGAATATAATATTACTAATACTGCTAGAACTATTTGGGATGACCCAAATAAGGATAATTATAACAGTAATTCCAAATCAATGAAGGCCATATACTATTCTTTAGGAGATGAAGAGTTTAACAATATTTTTGAAAGTAAAACATCCCATGAAATTTTGGATACATTGTCGGTTTCACATTAAGGAACCTATAGTGTTAATGAAACGAGACCTAACACATATAAAATTAATCATGATAACATTAAAATGATGCCTGATTAGTATATTTATGACATGTATTAAGAAGATTTAAAAGTTAAAAAGGAAGAGGAAGATGAACCTAAGAGAAATTCAGTGGCCTTAAAAACCAATACTTACAAAATTAATGTCATGTAAAAGGAGAGATTACAAGCCCCCGAATGCCCTAGCAGTGAACAATCATAACCAGGTAGTGATGAGTAAATGGATCGATTATCTAGATTATTTACGATGTTTTATAAAAGAAATAGAATTTTTCAGAAATACCAAATTCAAAAGAAGATATGATCATAAGGGATACTAGAAGAATGATTATAAATGTAGTGAAAATCTGATGAAATATTCTATTATGGATGTATTTGAAAAGGACATGTGTAGGCTGATTTTCCAATGTTAAAATATATGAAAAATATGAGTACAAATAGAAAAGGTCTAAAATGGCCCTAAAGGAAACATGGAGTGATTTTATTGATAGTTCACATGACATAGAGTATTCACCTGATGAAAAATATGACAAATCTAATATGTGTTTTATGAATAACACATCTGAGGTAAACCTTTTATCTCTTGTACAACGTTCCTATTACTCTGGAGATGAATGTGATTATAAAAATATGACCATGGAAGAATTATTTGAATACTATAATATTCTGGAAGACACTTGTAATGAACTAAAATATAAATACAAATCTTTTAAGAAATGTCATTCCTTTACCACAACATTCAAATATTAACTTTTTATAGAGAAATAAAAAAATTCTCAATTTCTCAAAGAGAATAATGAACATAAATTATCTAATGGCCAATTGAAAAATTGACCTTGAGAAATTTACCAATAGAAAAAATAAACATACAAACATTATTAATAAAAAAATTCCCCTAGATACACTAGTGGTATAGGATACCGACATGGGAAAATAAATCACACCAAAACATGTTTGTAACTAAATTTGGAAAATACGTATTTCTACCTAAAAGTTAAAATTCTACTCCTAGTTCTAGTTCTAGAAAATATATTACTACCCCTATTTTTTATGGACCAAATATAGGATATTTTGAAAATATGTAACATAATTATTATAGTAAACCCATGAAGAAAATTTGGGTTCCAAAATAACTGATTACTAATGTTACTTTACCCTATCAAATCTAGGTACCAAAATCTATTTTTGTTTGATTATTTTGTAGGAAATATGGTTTATGAGTTCCTATGAAAGCATATGGCACTTGAATAGTGGATATTTAAGATAAATGACATGAGATTACTCATACATCAAGAATTTAATAAAGATTGATGGTGGGCATGTCACCTATGGTGACAATGCTAAAAGGAAAATAATAGGCTTGCACCAGTTTGGAAACTCTAACTCAGTTTTAATTTCTAAATTACTTTTTTATGGATTTATGGATATTATTTTTAGTATTTAATAGTTATGTGATAATGTGATTCATATTAAATTTAAAAATTATTATTGAAATGATTTTAACTCTAAAAATTAATGACTAGTTTCTAATTTTAGAATTGAAAATTTTTAGGATGTTAATATAAATTATTTAGTTTCTCAAAATGTTTAATGGTTACATGTATTTGACAAAGAGACTTGGATTTGGAATATAAGACTAGAAAACTGTTATATATACTCTTTTATAATGATTAATATAAAAGGTTTAGTCCAGGATTTACCCAAAAATGAGATTCCAAATAACAAAGTATGTAATCCTTATCAAAAAGGGTAAATAGTACAAAATCTCTTTCAATGAAAATAATGAAGTTTCAACTTCTCAACCTATCAAGTTGGTTCTCATGGATTTGTTTGGCCCTTCTAGATTATCATGTCTTAATTGGAGGAACTATGTATATGATCCTATAAATGACTATTCTAGGTATACATTGACCTTCTTCTTAGATCACAAAAGTGAAGCATGATCTCATTTCACCATGTATTCTAAGATTGTAGAAACTATTAGTGGACATAGAATTATATCTCTATGAAGTGACCATGGACATGAGTTTGAGAATAAATAGTTTGAATCCTTTATTCTTACCAAAGGGATATATTTATAAGTTCTCTGCCCCTAAGACACCTGAGAAATTATGTGTTATAGAAAGAAGAAATAAAACCATACAATAAATTGATAGAACAATTCATAGTGAGTATTACCGAACTATCTACTTTTGGGTTGAAGTTGTCAATACAACATGATATATTATTAACATAGTATTAATCAGACCCATTCATAAAATAAATCCTAATGAGTTGTGGAATAATAGAAAACCCAAAATTAATTATTTCAAAGGTTTTGGATGAAAATTCTATAATAGTAATACTAAGGAAAATATTTATATGTTTTCATCCAAGAGTGATGAAGGAATCCATTCAGGTTATTAAATATCTAGTAAATCCTATAGAGTATTCAATAAGAGGACCAAATGTGTGGAAGAATATATAAATGTAAAATTTCATGAAACAAATTCACATGAACCTAAGACCTCCCTAGAGAATCTTGTGGATGATATGTCAAATATGGACATTAATAATAAATCATCTAACCATCTTATAAAGGAATATATTAAAACATCCAGTTATATAAATTCTCCAGATTCAAGCCATAATGAACATGAGCCTGTTGATGAACATTAAATTACTAGCACTTCCCTTTCTAGAGCCGTTAAATTTCTTAAAACCCATCATTTATATTGGATACATAGATAAAGGAACATATACTATAGTTTCTCTATAAAATCAAGTTGAACATCAAGATTCTCTATCACATCTTGAACCTGAAAACATAAATGATTATATTAATGATGAATTTTGGATAATGGATGTTAAAGAGGAGCTAAATTAGTTTGAAAGGAATATTATTTTGAATCATGTGGATAGATCCAACGACACAATGTCCATAGGAACTAAATAAGTTTTCAGGACAAAAAAGTTGAATCTGGTAACGTAGATAGAAAAAAATATAGACTGGTTGCTTAGGAATATAGTCAAGAATAAGGAATTTACTATGAGGAAACCTTTTCACCTGTATCTATACCTAAATCTACTTGAATATTACATTCCTAGGCAGCGTATATAAATTTCAAAATAAATCAAATTAACTTCAAGAGTGCATTCTTAAATGGTTATATAGTTGAGGATGTTTTTGTTGAAAACCCCCTAGTTTAAAAAACTCCCACATTCCAAATAATGTTTTTAAACTGATAAAATCTCTATATGGTTTAAAGAAAGCTCCAAGAGCTTGGTATAATAGATTGGGTAGTTTTCTTATTTCTAATGGTTTAACAAAAGTTATAGCTAATACTACTCTCTTTATAAAACAAATTTCAAAATATATTTTAGTTGTTAAAATTTATGTAGATGTCATTAATTTTTGATTTTCAATATATTATTTATTTACTGATTTTGAAAGAAGATGAAATATGTATTTGAAATGAGAATAATGGGTGAGCTAATATTCATTTATGGATTATAAATCAATCAAAACAATGAAGGTATTATTTTATGTCAATGAAAGTATACTAAATATCTTCAAAAACCTTTTTGATTAGATAGTACTAAAATTATTGATACTCCAATGAGCACTACCTATAAGTTTATCATGATGAAAATGGAAAATCAATTAATCAAAACACATATAGAGGAATGATTGGAAGATTACTCTATATAACTTCTAGTTGGATTGATATTATGTTTAGTGTTTTCATGTGTGCACATTTTCATGAAAACCATAAAGAGTCACATCTATTTTCTATCAAAAGGATTTTCAAATATTGTAAACGTAATACCAAATTAGTATTGTTTTATCGTAGAGTAAAATCTTTTGACATAGATAGCTATTCAGATGCTGGTGTTGGTGGTTGTAAGTTATATGGAAAAAGAACCACTTGAACCTGCCACCTTTTTGGCATGTATCTAGTATCATGGTGTAGTACAAAAAAATATTCTATTGCATTATCCACTATTGAAGTTGAATAGATAAATACTAGTAGTTGTTGTCAAAAAACATTTTTTATGAAACTCACATTACTAGAATATGGTAATGAATTCAGACATGTGACAATAAATTGTTACAATAAAAGTGCTATTAAAATTTCAACGAATATGGTTTCTTGCACCAGGACTAAACATACTGATGTGAGGCATCACTATTTGAGGGATCATTATAAAAAGGAGATATCACTTTGGAATTCATTCACACTAAAAATCATCTTGTTGATAAATTCACTAATCCATTAAATTATGAATGATTTAATTACATCACCCATGAGTTAAGAATGATAAGACTTAAGTGAACAATTTACAATTTTACAATTTATGATTTCACGATTCACTATTTCAAAAGTCATTGTCTTATAGTTACTATCTCACACATAAATTATCATAAGTTATTGTCTCAATGTTAAAAACACATGCATGTTGTCTCAATAATATAGTCACACCATTTGGAGTCACACCATTATGATGAAACTGTGATGACCCATTCTAGTCTCATCGTAATGACTTAGATTTTTATTTTTAGAATTTAATTTCATGATTCACTATATTGATTATTTTATTATTTTTATAATACAGTTTTGTGTTTGTGGTGTTTGAAATCCATAAATGATAAAAACCTGAAATATAATTTTCACTTCTCTTCACTCGAGCACTCTTCTCTTCAAACCAAAACCCTTTTTTCTCAATCCTTTAGCTCTATTTCAATGTATATCCTTTTTGAAACCCAAATTGGATGTCTAAAATGATGTTCCCATATTCATCAACCCCTGAGATGCAAAAATATCAGATGTAAGGAAAAAATTATCCAAATGTAATGCATGAGGGACCACTTAATCCAATCCTTGCTTATATAACAACAGTACCAGAAAAGGAAGTTCATCTGAAGTGGTTGCTAACAAATATGTCCCTCATTTCTAATGTACTAAAAATATAGGGATGGAAGGGCTGATTCTATATAGATGAAAGACTAATTTATCTAAATCATCTTTATCAGTTTTATCAGTTTGTTCAGTTTTCATTCATTAATGAAGAAATTTTTTTGTAAGATGTTGGATTAATGGCCAAAGGTGTAATTTTTCATTGATATTATGGGGTGTAATCTGAGGAAAAACTCATTATGGTATATTTTATGATTACTAAAGAGGCCATATTTCGCTTAGTGATTTTTTTTCTTAGAAGAGGCTATATGAAGTTTGACTAGAAATAATAGAAAAAAGAAGGAATTTTCAGCTGAGTTCGATAGTGAGATAAGTCGGCTGCTTATGTTTATTTAAAATATTATTTGTCCAAGTAAAATAGATTTTTATACCCTTAAGTATCATGATTAATTCTTGATTCATGTTCTGAGAAATGGGCACAAGAACAAGCTATGTAAGTATATTATACTTCACATGTGTGAAATGATCATGAAAATATCTAAATCTTCCTCAATGGTTTATTCAAGAGTAATGTCTAAAATGTTGTCTTCCAATGGAGTTGTTATCCCAAATGAAGAAGTGATTTATCATTATGCATTTTTTTATCTCTAAGGATACAATCAGAATGATGAAAATTAGCTGAGAATCCTTGAAAAAAGTCCTTGGTAGAGGAAAATGAAAGATTGTTTGAATAGTGTAATCCAGTTGACAATCCACCAAAACCTAAGAAAAAATCTAACACTGCTCTAGAACCTGATGAAGTTGTTGAATATTCACATGACGATGTAGAATATGTAGTGGTTTCACCTGAAGAAGAAACTATCTTAGACAAGGACGACAGTGGCATACCTATTCCCTAAAATGTAATTGCTGAAGTGATAGTAACAAGAAAATTTTTTATTGATAAAATACCTACTACTGCATTAGAATAACCATATATTTCTTAAGGAATATTTAGTAGATCCTGCTATTGAAATAGAACCTATTGTTGAGGAAGAATTCGTTGTTGGGGAAGGACTTACTTCTGTGAAATAGTCCCAAGAGAAATTTGAAGCCTAAAATATCATATCTACTGAGGAATGAGTGGGATAGGATTTTCAACTGCCAAGAAAGGAGATTTGTGAGCCAGATAGATATTTAAAATTAGAAATGGGATAGGATACTGATTCTCTTAGTTTCAAAAGAGATGCACTTGTTAAATGGGGGTAACACCCTATTTTAGAAAGTGATCGAGTTCCCATTCCTATTGAGAAAAGCACTATAGATACCTTGTATAAGTTTCATTTATATTTTTATGTGTACAATACCCTATAGGCCTTGGTTAATGGAATATATTTTTCCACTTTTTTTCAATTGAAACAAATTTATACTATTGATGAAACATCAGGTAAGGAGTCTAAACAAGTTTTAGCTTCTTTTCCTGAAACAACATAAGAATATTCTAATTCTGTGAGTCATAGTGATCTGAATTCTTTTTGAGAAACCTTGTTAATTTGATTTGATATGATCATGATGTCAAAAAATACCCTTGTGACTAATCTTTGTAATGTTAGAGATCAGATCCCACATATATTTGTATCTATTATTCAACCAAATATGACTTCAAAATATGTCAATGTGGCTGATAGAAACATCAAGATAGTCAATGAGATGCATGAGCATGTTTTTGAACATAAAAAAACTAACAAATGAGTATAGAGTTTGTTTAAAGAATTTTTTAGACCAACTTATGTATCTCACTCTAGCTGTTACATCTTCAAATGCCTGTAGACATCCATATCATCATATGGATAGTGACTTGATCAAAACTGTTATTAATGAGGAGAATCAGTCAGTATTCAGTGGTATTGATAAGGAAACCATATCTGCTATCATCAATAATAGTGATATAGTGGTTGATTTATTGAGGATACATTAAAATATTCTCTATGATTCTTAGGAATAAATTTCATAGAATGTAGAATTATAATTAAAAAGAATTTACTCTAAGCATGATCTAACAAATCATTTCATGTACCTTGTATAAAATTTGAAAATTCTTCTTGTCATTGAAGCCATTAAGATTCATGTTCAGAAGTTAAACGACTTCAAACCACTATTTGATATGTTTTTTGAGAACAAATATAATTTTGAGAAGGCTAGGCAGTATGTTGGTGAGATTATTACTAACCTCATTAAGTTTTTGAATACTTATATCCATTTGAAAAGCACTTCCACTGTGGCTCCTATAGCTGCCCCTTTGCGACATATTTCAACCCCTTACTCATCCACCACCTCTGCTCATAATACCATGTATGTATCTCAGGCTCTGATCTAGATCTGACATATTATTTTTGAGAAACCATTTCCTCATTCTTTAATAAAAACAACTCTATAACCTTTTGTTTTTTAACATGTGGCTCTTCCTTCTCTCTCAATTGGACCTATCCCTTATCAAACCTATACATTTTCTCTTATAGCCCCTCCTAATGATTCTTCCAAATTTAAAAGGAAGATTGTTTGTGCGAAAGGTAAGTTATGAATGTTTTTATTTGGTAGGGATGTATTTTATTTTTCCTCATGCTTGAAATGAACTCTATCTTTCTATCCAATGAAATTTTAACTACATTTGTTTATTTTCTTAAATACCAACATTTAGTGTTTATTTTATTTATATTTTTATCTTTTTAATAATCTCAAATGGGGGAGAAATCAGAAATGGAATTATTAAAAAATATGTATAATAAATTCCATGACTTTTTATTATCAAAATGGGGGATATTGTTTGACTCCTCATGTTTTAATTCTCAAAAATCATGTTATTCATGGTCAACCTATAATAAATTGTGTTTATAGTTTGTTGGATTCCTCACATTTTATTTGTGAAAACCCATGATTTAAAATATCACAAGATCTTCATTTAGAATCTCATAAATCATGTTTAAATCATCTAAAATATGTTTAATCATGTCATATTATGTTTTAGTATGATTATAGTTAATCTTAATCAATTTTGTGTATATTAATTATTAATATAGTTTATAAATATTTGGATAAGTATGTTAAAAATTATGTCTTCCCCTGGTTCCTGATTTTTGAAAAGTCCCTGACACCGTAACCCTAACACTGTAACCTTGACACCATAACTTAGATATCGTAGTACAGACACCATGACAATGACACCGTAACTAGTTCAAGATTTTATATAGCCTATGAAACTAGTTCCCAGCTACCATCTCAATGTCATCATTCAGAATATTTTAAAAAGGACTAGAAACTGTTACCTGAGACACTGTGATCCTGACACCACTTCTGTGATATCGATTCCGGATCTCAATGAAACTATGGAACTGTGACTATCTCACTATGAATATCTCACTAGTCAAATGCAATGGATAATAAACAATTTCCAGGGACACCATTTCAAGACATAATATGACACCATTCCAGACATCCAACTTTTTTAAATTTATTTTAAAAGTTATTTCTAATGGTCATATTTGGGTCATATAATGTCATTGACATAATTAAAGATTCCATATAGACATGTCACCTAAAATTACGAGCTATGATGTGTAGAGATCTTTCTACCTATTGGAGGTAAATAAAATATTCCCTAGAAGATATAAAACATTGTTTTGCACGAGAAGAGTAGAGTTAAAGGAGTTGAATTCATAAGAAAAATATCATAATGAATATACTATAGAATACACGAAGAACTCTTGAATCAAAAAGGCTGAACTACTGTAGATAAGAACCAAAATAAAATATCGCATTAGTAAACAAAAGAAGAACAAGATCTATAAAGAACATCACATTTTAATAGAATTTGGAAAATGAGACTCACAATACTCTATTTTTACCAGTGGACTCGAAATTCACATCTGTTACATCTTATAAGACCAGAGTTTCATAGAACAAAACTCAAAGAATTTATAATCCATTGTCATTATATTTTCAATGATGGGTACTATTTTCATTACCTTTCATGGAATTTCTGTGTCTGTAACTCACTATGTATCCTACACTAAACCGGAGGATAAATGATATCCTCAGTCATATATATCTCTACACTTTTTTTACCCATGTATAACTGTGGAAGTTTTCCTGTGTGATATGGTTTTTTGTTTTCCCACTAAGAACAGTGGAAGATGTCTTGTGACCTGGATAGTCATATGTACTATAGTTAACCAGGATTCTTGGGATGGATCAAAACCCATATACATATTTCTTAATGGAAGGTGATCAATAAGTAGAGTGGATTAGGTCTTAGCTAGAGACTGAAACACTTGTTTTATCTAATATGTGTTTCTATTTAGTCTGTCTCTATTTTTAATTTATATTTCAGAAAACTAAATTATACATTGATAGTTAATTTTGATAGTATTTGTAACTATTTTTCCTTATTAGACTAGTTTCAAATGTGGTATCGATATCCCATATTGATATTACTGAGAATTAATCAATATTTTGAGAATATATTAGAACCATCAACCTATTATAATTGTATTACCATGATTAATTGTATTTTTTTTATTTTAAATTGGGTAAATATTTTAAATAAAAAGTTTTAATGAAATTTTTATTGGAACTTAATACCCCCCTCTTGAGTTTATTCCTCCAAACAACAATATGTATAATCTAGATCAATAGAGAAGGTTCTAGTGTAGGTTTTCTCCCTGCTCGTGACCCAATAATTCAAAAGAAAAATATCCCCTCCCCACAAAAGAATTTTATCACTGTGGGGAGATATTTTTATGAACTATATGTGTCTTGATTCTCATATTGAATGGATATATAAAGACATTGTAACCCAATTTCAGGGACCCAACTGAAATTTAAAAAAATTCACTCCTAAAAATGGTTTAGGAAAATATTCCAAATATATCTTCTAAATATTGATTTATTTCAACATGGTATTATCCTTATACAATTAGCTACCACCTTTACAAAAATCAATATTTGTGTCATTGATAATATTCATATTCATACGTTTATTCCATAAATTAGTAATATAATTATGGAATCCTGAAGAATCATTTTTTATTACAATTCTAATCAGGGCCTAGTTAGGGTCTGTATGAGAAACATTTTATAGTCCTATCAACAAAAACAATTCAATTCTTAGGATTGTCCACTTATATCTCTGTAAGTACAAGAAAATTTATTATGGAATCCTCAATTTAAATTGGTCTAAATTAATTACTTGATTAGCTTAAACATTTCTATATTGGGAAAAAATCATTATATTATAGCTTAAAAATTATAATATTAATTCATGTAGGACGATGGGGCATTATAGGTTAAATCACAATGGAATATAAAATAATCAGTGTCCCTGTAACATGATTTTAGACTGTGCAGTCCTGGTCCTCATCACATCACACTAAACCATTAAACATTTGGACCTTATCGGATGGCTCTAAAGTAGAGTAAATCTATAAATTTGTAGTATGTCATTAAATTGAATGAAACATGGTCTATTCAAGGTGGCATATTAACTTACATACATTTATATAAAAGTAAAGGCACTAGTTATGTGATTTGGAAACTCAAATTATTCCAATCCGATAACATAATGATGTACAAAATTACCTTCCACTATATGTAAATTTGAACTATATAAGGGTTCCATCCTTTTTTAAGAATTAATTAGTCATGGCTATCTGAAAAAACTTGGCATTTTCATTAACATCTATCAAATAATTGAATGAAATCTGATTGAAAAAAAATGACTCTATATCTTCCTTTATGTGCACTCACATTTGGTTTTAAATGATCTCCCATATTGAATTTTTTTCTCAGACTATTCATGGATCATGTGATCTTAAATGATATGAAATTTTATAAGACATGAATAATTGGGTTAAAATTTTACTAATTTAATGAAATGAAACATTAACCCACATTATGATCTATTTCATGTTCATCCTACCCAACAAATGATAGATTGATCAATTTAGAAAAATTTGGTGCAAGAATATTATTCATGTTATAATATTATTACCACATTTTTTTTGAATGAGTGAGATCTAATATGAATATTTTGAGACATGTTCACGAGTTTTTTGAGACATGAAATGTATAAAATTTATATATCCCTTTATAGAATTCAAATATAGTTAGGGAGTTTCATATTCATGTAATGTAATCAAATATTTGATATTAATACTCTCAATTATTGGTCATATTTGATTGACCTAAAAACCAGCTACAATGATCAGTCTGGTATGAAACTAAAACTATAAATGTAAAGAGACTTATTGTCAATTAGGATTAAAAATCTTAATGGAAAACATGGGATGTAACATCCTAATGTTTTAAAAGTAAAAAATATGTTAGATAACATACATGATTCAACACATTCAGCTTAAATATAAAAATAAATATTATTATTTAAATGATACCTCTAAAACCTAGATATTGGAAAGATAGGAATGAAAATGATTAACTGAATTATGAAAATATAGTTTACACATATAAATATATTGAATTATTTCGTGACCAATTATTTATATATGAAAAAACCCTTTTTATATGAAAGTAAATATATTTATAAGTCTATTTGAATGAAAACTAGTGTGTTTTATAAAAATAAAATAAAATAATTACATTTTTTCATTTATAGTAATGAATAATATTTATAATATTTTAAATATAATTTTTAAAATTCATACTATGTGTTTTTTAGACATTATATAATAACAAATCTAATTTTACGCATAAAATAAGTATTTTTATTAATTGAAAATTTTAACGCCTTTGGATAGAGAAGATGTTTTGAATATCCTTTTTTACAATTTTATAAATTCTATTTGAGAAAATAAAATTTTAAATTGAAAATGAAATATCATAATTTACATTGGTTTGTTTGTTTTTTCTATTAATATACATGTGGCAGTGAGTACATAAAAAATACATAATTTTAATCGAAAACTAATTTTTTACATAAATAATTTATAATGTTATATTATTTTCTTTGATAATTTGTAAAGTATAATTATATTAATATTATTTCATTTAATAATATTTATTTCTTTGTAACAAATTTCACATTGAATTTTGATATCAAAATATTTAATTCAGTTGAATGTATTTACTTTACAAACGTTTATACTCTTTATCTCAATGAGAAAAATTTTAAATTAATTATATCCAATTATGTGTTTTGAATTTTGAAAAATGGAATGAATATATTGAGTCAGATTTTTAGAATTTAGTGTATAGGCCCATTTTATTTTTGGACAATATGAATAATAAATTTCATAATTTTTATTACCACCATAAAGGTTAAATTAGGTAATTTATAGTAAACATAATATTTTAAATATTATAAAACTACACAAACCATTTTCCTAGTTTTATTGAATGATTGATTTTTGACAAAACTCATCATTGGGATTATTTTATAGCCTCTTGGAGTCATTGGATGACTTGATGACTTTCATAATATTTATTTATGACAAGTCTAATATGTCATTATGATGTTTATAATAAGTATTATGTTTTATAAAATGGGGTTATTAAGAACACATCTTTGACTATAAATAATAATTTTAATTTAAATAATATATATTAATAATGTAATTTTTTTTGTTTTTTTGGAAATAATAAATAATATTAATGGATTACACAATGTTGATGCAGTAATAGATTAATTTTTTAAAAATTAAAAAATGAATATAAAAATATTAAAATAAATATACTTTTAGATAATTAATATCATAGATAAATTTTATAGATAAATTTGTAATTTTATTTTAGTGTTAAAAGTGTTTTTATGAAGTTATCATGTTTTGGGATTTTTTTAAAAAGTCATTATAATGATTAGTTTCAAAAATGACATTATTTTTATATTAAAATAAATAATATTTTATGAAGAAATATATATATATATATATAATATTAATTATAATGATTTAAATAAGGTCGGAAATGTTATCAGTGATTCATCTATTGTTATATTTTCTTTTTACAGTAACAATATTTCCCTCGAAGAGTGAAAATCCATTTTCTCATAATAAGAGTTTGATACTAATTAAGTGTTACAAACCAAATGATAAGGGTAATATTGTTAACATATATGGTCTAAAAAATTATTGGATTAGAGGATTTAAATATATTATAATATTAGATACAAAATAACCTAATTTTGATTCGTTTGGGTTTGAAAATTAATTTATATTAATTTAATATTTTGATATTTTCTCAAAGTACCCCTCACCTTAATTATAAAAGGGAACCTCCTCCATCAATTCATCAAACCAATTTGAGCAATCTATCTTGTCCAAAACCTACCTATTTCTATTCTAAACATCCAATGTTTTGTTATATTGGTTTTTTTAATTTCAGAAGTCCTACCCTAGATCACATAATAAGATAATAAAGGTCATATGATGTAGAAAAGGTATTCATCTTCATTGAATGGTTTGTGTTTGTTTTTTATTACAATTTAATTTCATATTTTTTTGATGATAAAGTAATAAATCTAGTATCATATATATTCTAATTTTTTATTATGAAAATTTGAAACTATATTCCACCTTTTTTCATCATATTAAAATCCAAAGCAGCACCCATTCATATGTATGACATACCATATCCTCCATGTTGTGTAATATGTTTTTTATCACCACATTATTTTGATGAAGATAATAATGGAAATTATATATATATATATATATATATTCATATATATGATAATTATTACATGATATTTAATATATAAAATTAACTTACTATACACTTCCTTACTCTTTCACTAATAGGGGAATAATACTGTTACTCGGGCGTACATACAACCTACACTCTTCACAACACGATGTGATTGATATCCCAAGTTCACCATAATGGAATGATTATGAATGTTTATATAATAAAAAAATGATATATATAAACTATTTATAATTATGGTGATGACATAATTCTAACATCCCATGAATCTGTGAATATATTGTTTTTGAAATAATTAATTCTGCTGATATTTTTCATTTCACACACAACTGAAAATAGTTATTTTATATATATATATATATCAAAATGTCTAATTTTGGATTTAAATATAAGAAATGAAAATTAATTAGTTCACTAAATAAAATATAATTGTTATATTTATCTATACATAACACTGAGGTTAGCTTACATTACACACAAGACTGAATTTACTCGATGGCTTGCGTAACACACAAGACCGACTGTTACCAAACAACGATATATTAGTAAAATATTAAAATTTAATATATTAATATATAACCTAAATATTTATTTATTGTTAATTGATAGTACTAAACACATTATGAAAACATACGGTTAATAGAATATAAAATGAATTCCTTAGTTACAATTAACCAATTGAATATGAAGGGAATTTTTTTATTGAAAACCATTTTAATGCTAACAATGATATTTTATCCTCATAAATTAAATAAAAATTAATTAGTGAGTGATATTAATATAATATGTTAATTATATATTAAAATAAAATATTATTTTATTCATCAAATAGATTTGATAGGAATAACATAAGGACGAACTTTATTTCATATAAAAAACCTGTATTTTTATTATGGTACTTTTACAGCTTTTTTATAGAGAACCAAAATAAAACCTATATTTTTGACCATTTATAAAAATAATTAGTCATAATAAAAAAAACGTCATGAAATATTAACCTAAAAATCGTTTAAGGTGATATTTTGGAAATTAGTTATGATTTTTTATTTTTATGGAATTGTGAAAATACTAAATATTAAAAAAAAAAATTCAAAAAAATTATTTTTTATGATAAATAATATTTTAAGTATAATTTAATGTTTAAATAGATTAAAATTTTATCAATAAATATAATTTAGGTCATGTAAATTTGTTTAATACTGAAAATTAATATAAAAACATAGAGAACTTTTGAGCGTTCTTACTTTAAAAACAGACATTTTCGTCCCATCTGCGAGATTATATTTAAATTAATTTCATACACCTATATGTTTATAATTTGAAAACATGGATTAAATACATGGAATAATAATAATTTAAAATTTATATTAATATAAACACATATTTTTATCCAAAATATTAGTGAAAGTAATTAAAATTATTTTCAATGAATAAAGATAAATTATGATTCAAAAGAGACTATATCATAACCATATAGCCCAAATAAACTATACAATTTTTAAAGAGAAATTTTTTAGCCACATTATTACTCTATAATCACTGGGATTTAAATTGGACCATTATTGAACCCACTTTAAATAACAAAACATGGTTGGTATTACCTTTTGTAATATATCACAAAGAGTACCACTCCTCCACCATTACAAAAGGCATCATATCCCACCACTTCCTCTTACCTCTAATTCCATGTTGGATGGATGAAAATATTCCAAAATAGATTCCCAAATAGATTCCCAAATTCCCTACCATTCTCCTTGAAACATCTTTTTTGGTATAAATTGTTCCATGTAGTCCTTTTGGGGTAATCTAAAAGGAGATACCCAAATAAGAGTTAACATTCTTCTTCAAGTTCCATTCATTTACATTATTTCTCAGCCACCTAAAATATCTTTATTTTATTTTTATATAACCAAAAAATCATTATAAAAATACTGAATTTTTTTATACTATGGTTTTTATCTACATCTATACACACTACTATCTAATGGGTATTGAACATACCAATCGTGTATGGAGAAGAACCGCCTCGTGAAATAGAGATTGTTCATTTCTTCCTTTCACAACCATTATGGTTTGGAATTATGATGGAAAATATGTTTATATATGATATATATGATATATATATAATTTATTTATTCTTATGTAATTATTTTATGACACATTTATTTATTCTTTACATTATTTATAAACACGATGACATCGTTTGAGGAGGTGTGGACTACTGCGCCCTCAATGTGATGTGATTCATTCACACTATATATGGAACATGAAAAGGATGTCTATAAATAAAATTAAATGAAATTAAAAAAAAATGTGATATTCATTAAAAAATTACATTTCTAGAAATATATTATATATATTTTTCATTATTACCCTTTCACACACTTAAAAGAGATAATCTTGGTTGTGGGAATGTGGAATACTACCTCCTCGACACGATGTGATTCCTCTTACATAAATATAATTATATATATAACTATATATGATTAAATAACATTTTATATATTATATAATGATAAATATGGAAGAATATAGTGTTTCTTAGCTTCTTTCCATAATGTCTATTCAAAAAATATGAACGTTAATCATGCATACATACAACCTACCATCTCTGTGGTTGAAGCATTGGACCATTTTTCACTAAAGGATTTTATTATTGGTGTTAAATGTATAATTAATGTATAAATATGATAATTAAGTAATTATTATTATTCTGTATATCTTTATATACTGACCCCTTAACCATATTTGGCCAACCAATGTTTTTTTAACACATGAATCAAATATGGTCAAACCCTTAAACATAAATTTAATTGTTTAAGTAGTTGTATAAAAATGTAAATATGATAATTAAAATTAATAATAATGATGAAAAATGTTAAAAATAATGTAATTAATTAACATAAGTTTTTTATTCCGGAACTTAAATACAAACAAGAAAATTCAGACATAATGTATTATATTTTCATCTTACTCGTTATTTTCATGGGATAAATGCCTTATTCAACATAAAAATATTTTATTGAGGTGTATATAATACCCATTAATGTATTCTATGGTAATTATAAATAAATATATGTCTATTTACATAACCATTTTATGATATTACTATCATTAGGTATAACATTCAGGAGTTACCAAGTTAGTAAATTAATTTTGACTCAATTGACCTTATTTGAGACACATGGAATTTTATACACCTATATTTTTATATGAGGTTTATAGAATTACTTTTAAATGATAGATAATGAATATAATTCAGTTAATGATATTTTATGCTCCATGTAATTTCATTTTCCTACATGGGGAGTATAACCAAAGTTACAATGTGCTAAGAGATTACTTAATCAATATCACTGTTTATATTGATTCATTATGATCACATTATTTTTTATGAAATTATAAGATCCATATTTCATGAAAACTATTTAATTTTATTATCCTAAGGGTATTATTTATTTATTAATTTATTATTTCTATTTTCTACTATTTGGATCTAAATATTAATAAGAAAATGTTTTTAAGAAAATAAGACCTTACCTCTCTCTTTGGTTGGAAATTTATGTTCTGTCAAGGACATTCTATTGATAAAGAGATTCCAAAAATATTTTAATAATTTAGTATGATCGTTAATAGAAATTTATACCCTTTTTTTCTTTAATTTTTTTAATGTAATCTTCATTTTTCACTCCAACCAAGTCATTTTTCAAACCTTTAATCATGTAAATGGAATATTATTTTTAAATTGTATTGAATGAACATATTTACCAACCATAAATTAATTGATGTATCCTTTACTTGTTTAAAAGGTTAATTTTTAATATTTTTTTAAAATAGACTTTCAATGAAATGCTTTTAAAACCATTTTCTTTGTTTCAGATTAATATTTCAATGTAGTTGTCCTAGAAATAGGTTTTAAAAATGTTTTAATGTTTATATTATATGTTTTAAAGGAAAAAAAAGTTTAAAAGGTTTTGAATATCATTTATATGTTTTCAAATGAAAATATCATTCAAGATATTTTCCATTATTCCATTATACGTTTTCATGTTTATTTTTCTAAAAATTTATTTCAAAAGTTTTAATTTTTTAAGAAGTATTATTCAATAGAGAAAGTATGATTTCCTCCTGACGTGTTTTAAAAAGATTCTTGAAAATTATTCCCCATCTTAGATAGAATTTTTTGGTGTTACAAATTCTTTTATTGGTAATGGATCCAATTTTTCCATTCATATTTTTCTCTTGATGAGTTATTTTTAGGGAAAGATCTTTAAGAAATCTGTTTCATTGTCCCCAGTTATATTATTCTAAAACCCATTTATTTTCTTCGGTTGTGATTTTATGAAATTATTATAAAACATGTCTCATTTTTGTAGGTTCTGGTATGATTAATTTTTTTGATAAATATTTCATTTAATGGGTTATGTTATGATTGTTTATGATTTTTGTAAAACACGTACATATGATTTCCTTATGAAACGAGTTGGAATTATATATCCATAAGATTAATTGGTTTAAGATTTATATCTCATGAAATATAAATTGATGGAATGATAAGTGATCTCAGTTCAGTATTACAAGGCTGGAATGTGGACAGAACATAGATAAGCAATACAAGGTTGGAATAGGGAGTTGAACTAGTTTTGTAAAGGATATTTTCCATTAAGAAAGCCTTGGAAGCATTTCCAACACTAATAAATAAATCATATTATATTCTTATGTGTTTTCCACAATTCCATATTTTATTCATAGGTTATGTTTTCATGGATTAAGTTCTATATTTCCTTTTGATTAATGTATTAAAAACTATCATGCAGTCTTCAATGATTCATATTTATGATCATTGATATATAGGGTATGATCATCAAATGTTTTGATCACCTTCTCATACTATTATGCTTATCTTTATTCTTATATATCTCCCTTTTTTACCCATAATGAGCATCTGAGCTCACCCCATTTTTATGTTTCCTTCCCCATGATTTGAAGATTCGTTTTTTTATGATATGTTTAAAAGGGGTTCTAGTCTTGGAGAACCTACATTGAGATAATTTAGCTAGATTATGTACCAGTGTTTAGGATTCCGTGATTCCAAAGGCGCTAATCTAATGTGGTATTTGGGTGTACGTTTTGGTAATTTTATACGTATTTTCAAAAAGTCATGTAATTTCAATGTATTTCAAGACTGTGTCATTATATTTGGTATCAATGAAGAGTATTAGTCAAACATTATAAAATAGGATGAAAAAACCATAGTGAAAACATGAAGGACTGTGGATATGTCTAATGATAATTAAAAGTAGAGGAAAATTGAATAGATTTTTGGAAGAGTAATGTGTTAGTGATTTATTTAAATTTATCATTTTCTAGATACTACAAGTGGATGTGGGGTGGGAACAAATGTATCTAAGGGTAAAAACACTAACTAGTTGTACTAGGCCTGACTTGGGGTATTCTGGTATATGGTAGTGGGCCATTCTTCACACATATTTTGACACTTTCTGGGGTATGCTTTGGAAATTCAAAAAATCATCACAAATCATTTTAAAGTATTAGAATAGAATATAACAATGATTAACATTGTGTAATTATACCGTTTCATAAATTAAAAGGAATTTGTTATGAATTTGATATCCAATAAGTAATTTTTCATGATTATATGGTTTTATTCTATTATATGAGTTTCCCATTCAATGAATTATAGTTTTAGTTAATTGAGGGAATCAAAATGAAATAGATTAATATATAATGTGTTCAAAAACCTGCTAATGAGAAGTCAAATGAGATGATAACTAGAGTGGTGGATATTGTGATAATTCATAATCAATTTTCAAGGAATATGATAAAAACTGTATACCTTAACAAACTCTCAAACTCACCAAAGAAGAGAATGATGATGTTTATTGAGAGTTCATGTAATAGTGACCAACGAAGAATGAAGATTTAGTTTTTTTTGTAACAAATGTTGAAGGAATGACTTGTGTAAATGAATTAGAGGGTGATGAAGGTTATTTTACTATGGAAAATATGGAAACAAATAATTTAATATCAAATGAAAAATTAAGTGTTTGATTTTCCAAATGGATAGGAATATAGTGCTTCCATGTACATCATAAAAGGTAAAATTCATTAAGTGCTGATTTAATAGTCATTATCTATATCTAATACCTAATTGGAATTATTCTAAAGATAATCAGTAAGGTGGTATGTGTAATGGTTATATTTATGATGATTATGATACTATAGAGGACATTTGAAAGTAAATAGGTAATAATTTTTCAGATTATGTAGCCTACTTATAACTTATGTATGAAGTGGAATAATCAATGTTTATATGTATTATGAATCAAGAATTTTTTAGTATTAATTGTGAAATATTCAAGGGGTTTTTCTTTTTATGTTTTCTACTACGTATTTACAAGAATGTTTTGAATGTTTTGATGGAATGGAAATGTGATTTATTGATAACGTTATATTTTTACTCAGGGAAGATAACTCTTAATTTGTTCATTATGGTAAGATAATGATATTATGATAAAGGTATTTTAGAAATGAATAAATAAATTATATAGTACTGATTACCTTTGAAATAACTAAGAAAATTTAACATATTGTTTATACTATCACATTTACAACCTTTATTTCAGATTTATGGAATATATCTAATATACTTTGACATAAAGAAAATTTTTTACTATAAGGGTTTATCGTAATTAAGGTTATTTCCACATTTAAGTAGAATATATGATAAAGAAATTCACATTATTGAAATGTGATTACCCAGAGATACTTTATGATATATGGGGGATCAATGTTAACCTTCTTTTGTGACCTTCTTTCAGATGTTTTTGGATCTGTATATTTCAAAAGGGTTAAATAGTTATTGAAATATTGAGTTAAAATTTGAATGATGATTGAGGGAATAAGGTATTATCCCACCACATTTGGATTTATAAAAATTCGATAACCATTTATATAAACTTGGTTTTGATGATAAAAGATGAAATATGGGATGGAATATCATGAATCTTGTGATATGTTAGTGCTCCAAGAATTAGAAAAACCACCTTTATTTTTGGAGTTGGTGGTTTTGTTGAACAAGGAAAAACAATGGTGGAGGATTTCATAAAATCATATAATTATATCTTCTCATTAAACTTATTTTCTTTTTTAAAAATCATCCCAAAATCAATAATGTTATCCTAGTACTATCATTTCAGATGAATCAGATTTTCCCTTAGTTCATCATAGATTTCTGGCTTTCTTGATTGTTAACTCTCTCCTTATAATGTTCTCTATCACTCTCCTACTAAACATGATGGTATGATTTCTACTCTATGTCCATGTATCCACTTTCTATCTATGTTCTCACATATGGAAACCAAGTTATAAATTACTTTGCGTATCCATTTTGTTTTCAAATTTTTTGTTTAAAATATTGTTTTAGTATTCATTTTAACAATGTGATTTTATAAAAAAAACATTATAGTATTAAACACTTAATCAACCAGATGAATTTCTAGGGATTATTTCATTTTAAAGGGGGTAGAATGTAACATAGTGAGATTTTCTGTTATTTTTCAAAGTAATTAATTCTTGTTATATTTTTTATTTCACAAAACACTGGAAGTTTTTATTATATATATATATATATATTAATTCAATATGTTTGGATTTCATTATATGAAATTAGATTTCAATCATGAAATACACACATTGAAAATTTTAGGATTCTTGATATAGAAAAAATAGGTTATCTTATGTTACACACATGACTGACTTTCCCCGAGTGCTATAATAACACGCATGATCGAGTTTTACCAAAAACAATATATTATTAAAATATTATTATATAATTTATTAATACATAACCTTTATATTTAGATAGAGGATATTAATATTATTAAATAACTTATAAAAAATTATGGTTTACAAAAATATATAATTAATTCATTGGTTATTATAAACCAATTAAATATAAAAGGAATATTTTTATAAAAAATATATATTTATGCTCACAAATTTTTTATCCTAATAAATTAAATTAATAACAATTATTGTGTGATATTAAAATATTTAATAAATTATATATTCAATAAAATATTTTTTTATTTATCCAATAGATTCGATAGACATAAGATACGAACAAACCCAATTTCACACATAAAAACCCATATTTTTATTACTGTACTTTCATCATATTTTGACGGAGAACAAATATTAAATAAAAATTTCAGAAATTTTATGAATGGCATATTTCAACATAAAATTCATTTTTTATAAGAAAAAAAATTATTAGGTTTGGGAGATTTTTTTTTATTTTTCATTGTAGATTCATTTTTAATGAATTGTAAAAAATACTAAAATTTATCTCAAAAATTCTTTTTCATAAAATTTATTTATTTTGTGAAATTATATATTGATTTTGTTTTAATGTTTAATTAAATTATATTTTTATCCAAAAATCCAATTAAGTTCATTTTAATAATTCTATTTTTTAAATTAACATTAAAAACATTGTAATCACTTGAACATATTTACATTAAAAAGTTGCATTTGTTGTCCCATTTGGAAGAATATATTTAAATTAATTTATGTCAAATATGTAATTAAAATTTGGAAAAATAGATTCCATATTTGGAATAATTTTAATTTATAATTTATAATAATTTCAGCATTTTTTTGATCCAACATATCAGTGAATGTAATTACAATGAATTGCAATGATTAATGTTAATTTAAGCATAATAAGGGAGTAAAATGTAACCTTAAAAACCAAAATGTCTTATAAATATATCCAAAATATATTTGATGAAAATATTTATACCCTATACTCCATTTAATATACTTTTTACCATTATTTTATCCACATTGAATAATAAAACTTGTGGGGGTTTCCATTTTCCCAAATATTATATGAGTGACACTCCTCCTTTATAAAAGTCCTCCTCTCCTCCACTTACTCAAAACTATCAAGACACATTTAATCAGAAAAATTCCTCCCAAATAGCTCCCAAAATTTCATCCATTTATACTTAATCCTCCCTTTGCGCAAAAATACATCTAAGGAATCCCTTTTGGTCAATCCAGAAGGTGTTACCAAAAGAAGGGGTTACATAATTTCTCAAGCTCATTTATATTATCCCCTTTCTCCACCCCCACAAATATCCTTATTTATGGTTTATATAACATCAATATCATACTAGTTATCTTGATATTGTTTTATAATATGGTTTATAACTACACATCCCCACACTTTATATAATTGGTATCGAACTTACCGTTCATGTACGATGAACTTCCACCTTTCGAAATGACCATTGTTCATTTTTTTCCATTACCACCACTCAAGGATAAGAATTAGGATGTATATTATGTTTATATAATATATATATATAATATATTTATAATTATATATATATTTTACAACATGTTACTTTATTCATTCCATTATGTGTAAACACGATGACATAGTTTAATGATGTGTGGACTACCATCCCCTCAAAGTCATGTGACTCATTCACTCTATAAATGGAATGTATAATGGTTGTTTTTAAATAAAAATATATGAAATAATTATAATATGTTATATTAAAGATGTAATTACATTTCTATAACTATAAAATATGACATTTTCATGATAACTCGTTCACACACTTAAAAGGCATAACGTCATTTGTGGACATGTGGACTACCGTTTCTTAGAACACGATGTGTATCCATTTAAATCACAAGAATTAGGTATTTAAATAGGAATATATTATTAAATAACATGATATTGATGATATAATTATAATTATGAAAGGATATAGTGTTTCTTTCCTTTATTCCATTATGATCATAGAAAAATGGGAACGTTACTCGTGTGTATGTACGACCTACCATCTCCATGATTCTAACATTGGACAATTTTTCAAAAACACCATTCAATATTAGGTCTAAAAATATATATAATTTATAAATATGATAATTATTTCAGGATTATTATTCCCTATATATTTATATAGTGACCCCATTTAGTATAGTCGACCAACCAATGTTATTTTTAACACATGAATCGAATTTGGTCGAAACACCAAACATAAACTTAATTGTCTATGTTATTGTATACCAAATGGTAATAAGTGAAGTAAAAATAATAATAAACTTGAAAAAGTTAATTAATAAATTAATAAATTAACCTATGTTTAATATTCAGTAATATAAAGACACATGAGACAAATCCAACACATGGTAAGGGAATTTCATCTCACTCGTTATTTTTGTGAGACACATGTCTTCTTCACATCTCATTTCATATTTGTGTTGTATATAAGGTAAATTAATATATTATATAAAAATTATACTAAAATATATTTAAATTTCCATAATCCATTTTTGTTCATTAGTTGATTGAGTTAATGTTTAAAAACGTACCAAATTAGTAAATTATTTTTTATCTATTTCCCTTCCTTGAGACACATCCATGTTATACAAATATATTTTATATGAGGTGTATAAACTATATTTGAAATTTTATATCATTAATATCTTTATTTTCCAGATATTTTATGCTACATGTATTATCTTTTTATGACATGGGGAGTATAACTAAAAATTACTATGTGGTAAGAGTTTATTGAATCAATATCACAGTTTATCGAGATGGTTTATGATAAAAAATTTTATTGATTAAATAATAAGATCCATCTTTCAAGAACACTCCTGAATTTTAATATCATATGTATTCCCTTGATATATTCATGTATTATTAACATTTTTTTCTACTCATTAGTACTAATGATAATTAAGAAAATATATGTCCCAAAATATGACATTACCTCTCACTTTGGTCAGAAATATGTGATTATTAATATCATTTCCTTCCAAAAAAGGAATAAATGATTTTTTTACTAATATCAGATGTTTTATAAATTAAATTTTTACCCTTTTTGAATTATCAATTTTTTTCAATGAAATATTCTTGTTTCATTAAAAACAATGTATTTTCTAACATTTAATGTTGTAAAATTAATATTATTTTTTACCATATTTGACATTTATCAATTTACCTGCTATCATTTAATGGAAGTTTACTTTTAATTTTTAAATTTTTAATTTGAATAATTTTTTTAAAAAAGATATATTAAAATAAATGGTTTTCAAATCATTTCAAGTTTTCTCTATAAGATTTCAATTTATATTTCAAGGAAATGTGGTTTTCAAAATTTTTCATTCATTTATGATTTTTTCATAAAGAAAAATGGGTTTGAATTTTTTTTAAGGCCATTTATATAGTTTGAATTGAAAAAGGATTTCAAAACGTTTTTAATGATTCCTTTATAAGTTTTCATGTTTATTTTTATGAAAATTATTTTCAAATGGTAAAACGTTTTAAGATGTATTTTTTAAAGGACAAAGGATAATTTCATCAAGATGTATTTAAATGATATTCCAAGATAATTTCAAATTAAGATAATATCTATTAGTGTTACTCATTTATTTATTAAGAACGGATTCAATGGTTCCATTCATAATATTTCTATTAATTGAATAAATTTTATGTCATGATGTTTATGAAATCAGTTTGTCTTTCATAGGTTATATTCTTATGAAACCCTATTTTTTTAACATATTATTATTTGAAAAAATTATTATGAAACCTATCCATTTTACATAGGTTGAGATAAGATTACATGTTTATGAAACTCAATTTATTTCATGGGTTATGATATGATATTTATGATAAACATGTAGATACGATTTCATTATGATATGGGAGGGACCTTGTTTCCAACACTTTAATCGGGGGTGTCTATCTATTGGGATGCGCTAAATGTTTCCCCCACATTGCCACTTTCCAAACGCAGGAAACATACATCTCTTATTCAGGTATGATTTATCCTTGATAAAAACAAGATGATGGGATTTCGGTCTCCCATTCAATGGATTCCTCCTTTGAATTTATCACATAGTCTAGGTCACACTTAAAGATAAAGATATTGTTTGAGAAACTCTTCACTGGTGCCATATTTTCATAGATTCCTGTTAATTACACGGCTTATGTCAAGGAATTCCAAGGGGTCAAGTCCGGGAATCAGCCTTTGATTAGGGGAGTAGTAACAAAGGACACTACTATAATGTATGTATGCTGAAACACGGATGTGCCTGGGATTCATCCCCTAATGATATGGATTCTCAAGGGCACAAAATTCCTAGGAATACCACATCAATTGCATGGAATTATATTCCACAGGCATTTCATTGAGGTTTTTCTCTACACCCCATGTTTAACACCAGGTATTCATCTAGTTTAACATATTGAATAGATGCAATTAGTGTCATCATAACATCCTATAGAGACAAATCAGATTGGTACATCCCTAGGGGTGAATCTGAAAGGGTTACCAGATGATGGACTAGAACACTCAATGAGGATGTATTTGAGGGGGTTATTACCATAAATGGAAGTTATTACACCATGAAAGTTGATCTGGAAACAATTGAGGATGAATTAGGGAATGTTTACACCAGAAATGGGATTGCAAATGTTTACCATTGGATGTGATTGAAACATAGGAAAGTTTCCTACGTACCCTATGAAGACGTCATGGATTAAAACCCACATGGTTCGAATGGGTAATTAATCGAGGTGTACACAAATAAAAATGACCCAGATACATGTTGGGGCTTAAGCATGGATAACTTACAATCATAATAGGGGCTCTCTTGCTTGGATGGTTATGGATTTTTTGGGGATTATGCATGGTTATCTTCCCGTGGAAAAGTCATGATCTTCCTAGAAAGTGGAGGCCCTGAAAAGAATAAGGATTAATTTTGGAGGGTTGAATGAAGTAGTTGAAATGAACAGACATTAAGATAACGATTTTGGAAATGAACCTCAGATAGTTTTCCTATATATACCTGTTGTAGGGAATCAATGTCTATGTAGTTATGGGATGGGGTGATGAGTCACCTAAGGAGGTGGCTCGAGAGAATATATTCATGGATGAGACCCGAAGGAAGTAGAAACTTTTTGTTAGGGAATGTTCTTCCTAAAAAAAGGCTTGATTGAGAGACCACGATGGGACATTATTGATGATCTTGAACCTCAGGGAGGCTTCCTATATGTCATCATGGTAGGGAATCAGATCCCATGTAGTTCAGGATAGGGTATAAAATCAAGGTTTATGCAATGGAAAATGACCCGATGACATGATGGGGGTTACATGTGGTTAACAGCCAAATATTTTTTTATTCCATTAAGGGACAGACAAAGAATGTGGGTCCCAAAAAAGGGGCCACTGAAGTTTACCATTTTTAAGCTGAAATTCAAGTATGCTTTCTATGTACCTTTCCTAAGAGACAGTGATCAAAACCCATTTAGTTCGAAAGCATACAATTTAACATCATGAGGGACGGTGGTGAACTGACGTGATGTGGTTGGTACTGATGGGTTATGGTCTTGAACCTCATGCAGGAATCCAACGTACCATTCTTGAAATGGTCCAAGATAAAATTCATTATAAGATGGAATGATGGATAATGGGGATTACAGACAAAGGCAGACCATGAGGGAATCATGGTTTATTCTTACTATAAGCCCACATAAGTTATTCTCGGTGTGAGAAACAAGAGGCAAAAATGTCCTTGAGATCACATCACAAAATGTGCATCCACATGGAATAGAGTGGGGATTGTGCATGGTTATTGGCCCAGGGATATGGATATTGGGACTTACTCCACGAGGGAGGCCTGATGGTGATAAATCCAAAAGGGAGAGGGATGAGGTATCAAGTGTTCCCTATGCCCATTTCTCTTCTATTCTTTTCATACAAAAGAAGATAGGAGAAGAAAGGGTGCTAACTACTACATTAAAATGTTTGGGGCTTACACTAGGATGGTTTCCCTCCCCTACGGATAGATCTCCTTGCATAAAAGGAGGATCTCATTCAATGTGATGAAGATCACACTCCCAGGGAGATGATTGGATGTGGAAAATGTCTTAGGCATATAATACTATATATATTGCATGGGGTGATGATACAGTTTAATGTAATCTGTTGAAGACGATGATGCTTGGTAGTTTAACGTCCTGCAGCTCGAACAAAGAGGATCCACTCCCCATCCTTATGAATTACATAACCAGAACTCTTTAACCATTGATGAAGATAAGGCAATGATAATTCCATATAGATATAGGGTTATGGAGTGATCCATTGATAGTCTCACATTCAAGTGTATTTACAAAGAAGAAATAACTGATGGTGTGCATATGCAACGAAGTATGAGGAAACACAATGCAACATGAATCTCCACCAAGGGAACTTTGAAATCACTTCATACAAACATGGAGGTCTGAATGGGAGAATTAGGGTTTGTGATGCAAAGGGGATAAAAAGAAGGGACCTTTCAAAGATCTGGTGCTCCAAAAAGTGGAGAGACTCCGCAATGGGTTATGCTGTGCAAAGTGGAATGGTCTAGCATAGCATGGAGTATACATGAATATGAATAGGGCTTCACGATGTTCAAGAGATTTCGTAAAGTATGACATCATAGTGCATGGGTGCCTTTAAAAGTGTGACATTTAGGAGAAAATTACTTTGTGAAATATAGTGATCGTTCCATAGCATGGGGTTCACATGTGCATGGTAGGTACATCTTGAAGAATGAGTGATTTGAAAAGACATGAGTTTCCATTGATATCTCTTTAATTTTGCAATGGCCAATGGGATTCGTGAAGGGAATCCCTACATGAAGAGGGGTTTAGTATGATCAAAGGTAAAGGTATTTCGCAAAGATAAAATAATTTAAAGAGTTTATTTTCCCGATCTTTCATAGAGAAGATGGTGATTTGTGATTTTAGAGATGAGGAGGAGAAAGGTAAGGGTATTGGTCCATTGGGTTTTTGGGAAGCCTAATATTTGTAGGAAATATGCAAAGCAGAGCTCTGGGGTCGAGTCACGAAGGAATTGGACCACAAATTCAGAGGAAAATTCATCTAGTTATTAATACTCATGGATGTCTCTATCAGCTGATGCACGACACTCACAGAGGGATATCTCCAGTGAATAGTAGTCACATTGGGTTCTGTCATATCTCAAGTACATTGTAGTCACAGAGTGCTCTGTCATCTACTTCATGGTGGTGTATTTTTCTCTATCAAGTGTGTCATAGTTATGGAGTGCTCTGTCCGCTACTCTGTAGAGGCCCTAGAGTTAGATTTTTCTATTTCATCTTGCCAATTGCAATGTCACAAGGGCTTTCAAGGAATATCTATGAGGTTGCTCTATGAGGCTGGATTCTATGTATTTTGTGGGGTTTGTTTTCCCACAGTACAAATATTGGTTCCAACAAATTCCCCCCTCAGAATGGGTGCTGAGGAGAAATTACAGTCAGATTCATTAGGAAGTTCACCAAAATCATTGTAGATTGTAAAGAAAAAATGTGAAGTTAGGGGAAAAATAATGAGTTGAGCACGCCATGGAGCAAGCTATGCACTGTGAATCCTGGTGGTCATCCTCTATAAATAAAGGGGGACGACTGATATATTTTCCTCATTTGATTCCAAATTTCTGTATATTCTCTCTCGATTTGAGATCCTATATGCGCTTCATGATCTTTCTTGGTGATCCCAGACCCCGTGGATCGGTGTTGTGCAATACTACACAACGATCCACTACACCACGATATCAGGCTAATTTTCACTATTAATTTGGTATTTTAATCCATGACTGCATGGTTCATGAGACAGGATCTATGATAGGGCTCCATGACCATACTCTATTACTGTGAATCGCGAATCCAAAAAGAAAGAACTCCAAATCATTGATCAGAAAATGGAAAACCAATAAGTTATCTAGGTGGTCCTTGCGGAAGCTACCCAAAGGGAGGAAATAGTGTATAACATGGGGATTGATGAATACATGAGAATCCACTCAGATCATGAATCTCTAACAGCACATCTGACATAGGTCCAAAAGAACTATCCCCTTTCTGAGAGATAATTGTTGTATTGCTTCAGTCTAAGGGGTGAGGTCTACATCACACAAGCTATTAGGGATAATCCAACCTACTGATTCAGGGACACCTCTTTCCTGTATTAGTGCTTCAGGGCCATTGATGTCCATACATGGCCTGATCGTATATCCTTCAATATAACATTATTATACAACCAGAGTAATATTGTTTATGGTAAGGAGCTATAGGCTGAGGCATCCCCCTACAATATCACTCTATCCTGAAGGAAGCTCTATGAAATTCAGTAAATGGATGGACCGATTAGTGGGACCTATGCTAGGGCGACAACATTAAAGGTGACTAGGCCTGGGAAAACTAGGTATGCACAACATGTGAAGAGTTTGGGGCAGATCTAAGGCCAGTGGTCATGTATGAGGTAGTATGGGATTCTAAATTTTATATCTACCAGCCAAAGAGTGTGATGTTAGAGCTATTAAGCAGGTGTTCACCCTGGACCAACCCCTTCCATCTTCATCATGGGGAAGTTGGTATCAGCCTCTACAACATCCAAATGATCTATGGGATTCCCACTGTATGATATATATATTAAGAATTCCTCCTCGTAGAGAAGCTATTTTGGGTGTGCGGGCTATTCCATTTCTTGTATAGCTGGGTGGCAGTGCATGTGAGGGTTTATGAGTACCCAACCCAATTTCCCTTCAAGGTTCAAAATTTCGGCCCTATATTCTAAATGCAGTTGGAAGGTTTATGTGCAAGATGATCCCATAGAGTGTGTTGATCATAACCTAGAATATAGATGATATTGTCTTCCACCCATTTCCACTACCCATGGGGGAGTTCATCAACGATGGTGGACATACCAAAGAGCATCGGTCATACTTTATGGATTTCAAGGGTCGAGATTTGGTGGTTAAGGTGGACCGTGAGCCCATCTGAGAGTTGTTCACCCAACACTGATTTGCGAGGAAATTTTGGTTCATGAAGAGGCTAACCCAAAAGGTTTATCTGGGGGTGTGTCATGAGGATCACCCTTTCTTAATGAGGTAGATGTGGATCATGTTGACTCGAGAGAATGGTACGAAGGAAAATGAGCTATGTCTTATTGATCCCACATTCTGGGTAGTGAAATAATATGACAAGAGATGGGAGTCGGCCTACCCAGTGGAGATATATAAGTGGTGAACCATCCAGGGTCGATGGTGGAGTGTCTCCTCGACCAAGAAGCAGTGGTTGGAGAATGATGGGAGCGCCTACTGGTGGATGCGCAACGACATAGGTGAGGCATGTACTATCAGAGCATGCACCAAGTGGTGAGTAAGCAGTAGCTACAGGCCTGGTGGTCCCAACTGAACAAGTTTGGGTAGGTAGGAGGGTTCCCATAGGGTTTTACATGATTCCCACTCAAGATCCCATGAAGTGGCTATTCCACATAGACATGCCTCTTGATACATTAATTTCAATGACCTGATACAACTGGGAGGTGACCCGAAAATTCCCCAGTCCTATCTGGATATTGGATCATATAAACATCTTTGTAATGGACCGTTTAAAGATTCACAAACCATTTGGTGATTCACAATTCCATGGCCAACTTTCTAGTGTCTCAGGAAGAAGGCGAACTATATGTAGCTGAGCCAGTTGACTACATGAATTCTCTGGGCGCTTCGCATCCAATGATGAGATGGATGAATGTACAGTCGAGTCAAATGGTCCTGCCTCAAGCATCGACTACTGAGAATAGGGAGAAATTCACTTTACCCAAGGATTTGGAATGATCCTGGGGGAGACGAGGCTGATGGAGGAAGTCTTTTGGAAGAAGGTGAAGTCGATACACAAGAGTAGGGAGATTTAACAAGATATATCAAGGTAACCTTTGGACCATTCTTTTGCACAAATATTTTTAACAGCATCAACCTAGCTTCTAAACTCACATTTTCAATCTGTAGGAGTTCCATATGGATGAGATTCCGAACTGCGTTCTTCCATATACAAGCTCAGGATCTGCACCTGGGTTTATGGTGATTGCAGAGTCGAGCAGGGCTGTGGTAAATAGGATGGCCCTTATGGATTCTTTAATGTTCTCAACCATATATGGGGGGACACATCCTAAGACACCGTTTATGATGAACCAAGAACGAATGAAATCATTTTAACTTCATAATCATTCTTTTTCATAGATTCACTGGATGTTATATGTTGAACCAAATACTGACATTTGCATCTATGTTTTAAATAGTTATTCAAATGGCATGTGCTATATTATAACAAATTACATGTGGTCCTAAGTCCTCTATCTTGAGTGGGGTACTAATTATAGTGGAATAATATGTCTGTTCAATCATGATAATAATTATTGAGGCTATGGGTGGAGCCTTTGGTGGGGAGGAACTAGATCTTGTTGTAGTTGAGCCCAATGATGAATATTTTCCACATGATGCAGAGCTTATTTCTCCTATTGATGCATAACCCAAAATTTCTAACAGGAAACTAGAGGAAGACCCCACTGCTGAGCTTTTATAAGTATTCTTAATGTAAGAACTAGCTGAACCAAAGGATTGAGACGAGACTCTTTCTAAATAAGAGGCTATAAAGGTTTTCCACCCACTATCATGGAAGATGATCAAGTGCTTCATTGGGGAGACCCCATAGGAAAAAATGGATAAACCAGTTAGGGAGGCTTCGTTCCTAGTTTTTCTAACTGTGCACTGAAGGAGTGGATGCCCAGAATCCTCATATGCTCATTTTAGACTATATGAAAGATAATATTATGGAACATGAACATGGCATGAGTGTGGGATGGAAAGGGAAGAAGTCTATCAACATCATGAGACCCTAGTAGGCTGAGCATGAGATCCAATGCATGATGGCATGAGAAAATGATCATTCATCTTTCCTTGATGAATAATGGGGGATCATATCGAGACTAATAGACCAACTGGATGAGGCTGAAGAAAAGATGAGGTGAGATTTTCAATATATAGCTATTATCGGATCCAATGAGGATCGATCCCGGATCAATTTTGATAAACTAGGTTCCATTTCCATCGAGGAGGAGTGAGAGCATAACAATAGAAATTAGACCCCAGATGCTACAAGCCAGAGAGTGGTGGAGCTGGGATGCTCTATTAAATAAGTCAATCGATCTATTAGAGGTCCAATCACTGGGTGTTGTAATTTGTGTGACCTCATAAACATAATTCAATTATTTTCTTGTTTATGTAAGTAGTATTCATGAGTTCTGTTATGTATTTTATTGAGGAATTTCCATCATATCAATGAAATATACAGTGGTCAATCCCTAAGCTCACATGAGTAATGCTAGATGTGAGAAACAAGGGATGACCACATCATCATTATATTTGAATGTGAGAGTGTCGACTAATATCTTAGCGTATGGGGTCTGAATGAATAGACTGAGTTTCTGGGAAGAACAAGGGGGTCATGGTTAGAAGAAGAGACTCTCAAAGCAGCCAACCTACCCTCTCCCATCATACTCTAGTTCTTGAGCCAGATAATGCCATGGGTGTTGGAAAATGTCCAATCAAAGGGAGATGAAAAGTTTGAATTACAATACATGAAATTCGGAACACTGTAGGGATTGAATGAAAATGAAGAATAAATGTTTACTACATTCATAAAGCAGTATCCCTGTTGAGTTAGCCTGAAATGGGGACAAAAAATGAGGGCTTTCCACTGACCATTTTCAAAACATGGGTCCTACTCAAAATGTCATCTATAATATTTTGGAACATTGTCCCATAATAGTAGGCGAGCCATTGACCGAGCACCCATACTGATAGGGGGTTTCTTTAGAAATGAAATATGACAAGGATCTAAAGAAAGGGCACACAAAGAATGGAGGGTAGAGTGATGGGTTGTTCGAATGGAGTCCAACCATCTTGAAATTACACCACCACAATGAAAACACATTAGGTTAATGAATTAGATTGATCAGGGATCGTACTCATTTCATGAGAGGATATATTTTGGGAGAACATATAATCACCCATTATTTTACATAATGGAAATAAGGATTATAGACATATATTTGAACATTGTACGGTGAGGATAGGGGTAATGAATGGTCCCGAAGGGGGAGGGGGTGAGGCCATGACAACTGTATTGGAGGGTTTACATGCATGTGGATGGATCTGGGAACTAGACATTTAGATGTAACTATATATCTTTCTAGGGTAGGAATAAATCCATACGTAGTTCTGTAAGACCTATGTTGTTTAATGAATTGGGGTAGGACAAAGGAAATGAATGGTTTTGAAAGTGGTGACGTGGACAAGACGAATGTATTATAGGGTTTACAAGCACGTGGATAGATCTTGGAACTAGATATGCAGATTCCACTACATATCCTTCTAGGGTAGGAATCCATCCATAAGTATTTTTCATGGACATGTGTATTTTAACGTCATATGGTATGAAAAATATAGAAATGGGAGATCCCAAAAAAGGGAGTACACGGTGTGTCTGTTATAGACCCAAAGTGAATGAGGACCAAATCAGTCTATAACCCACCACGTAATCATGGGGGAAATCTTAGGTCGAGAGTCCAAAGATGGAGAAATTATAGCTGGGCTTGAGACAAACTATTTGGGCAGTCTAACATACCCCATTAGGATCAGAATCAATCCACACATAGTTTTGTGAGTGTAGTTTAAAATCATGCAGGATGAAAGGCATGTGTGGTTCAGTGCACCAGTACACTTCTTACAAAAACCACTAAGCACACACGAGTAATTCTCAATGTGGGAAACAAGGAGTAGTGATGGGTTTTCCTAGTATACATAGGTAAACATTATAGTAAATGGAACATTAGGTTAATGATGTCCCAATAATACTAACCCTCCTCCATAACACACATAGATGCATGGAGGGGTAAAACTAAGTGTGCTGTAATTATACATAAACATATGGATGAGGAATGATGTGAATCATGGCACAAAAAATATGGATAACAATGATGGTGTTGTGATTATGGGGGATAACTATTGATGATGTTTGAATGAAAACAACCATTTCGCATTATCTTGGAGTGGGGACAAAAAAATGAGGGTCAACCACTGACCATGTTCAAAACACGGGTTCTGTCGCAACATGTTGTTTGAGGTCTTCAAGTGTGTTGGCCAAATATGGTAGGAGATCAAACGTGGAATGATTCTAGGACATAAAGGGGATCCCTTTGGACAAGGATGAGGATGATGATCCAAATAATGGGCTCATTAATCATGAACACAAAATGAGGGAATGTCCATGTGGAATTCAACACTTTCGGTTATATTCCATGGGTCATTTGAGTTTGCCAATAAGACATGTTAGATAGAGGGAGTCAAATCACTTTCAAAATTCAAGGGTCCTCAGGATTTCCACTCCTATTTTAGGGTCATAGATTGGACATTTGATAGGGTAAATGGTTTAATTGAATGTGCGTAGGGTAGAAAAGTAGTACAAATTGACATGGATGAGGACCAAAGAGGCCTTCCATCTTATGACACATTCCAGAGGAGAACCTACACAAAGATCAAATTCATGATGTTGGGAGTAGGTTATGTTGTTTAACTTCATGATCGGGGACGAATGAAGGATTATTAGTACATGAGGATGGACCTGAAGACTAAACATATGGGAGATCCTATATATCCCATGAGGAAGGAAATCAAGCCATATGTAGTTCTCATTGGAAGACCATATTTTATTATCATAGAGCTCAGAAAAGGTTGGGAAAACACAAGGGAGAAACATCATGCAATTTTTGAAAAACCAAATATGAATGGGGACATTAGAAGTCAATATTATATCACGTTATCCTAGGGGAATCATTAGGTGGAGGGACCAAAGTTGAAATTTTGGGATGTACGCAAAGAGAAATTCCCTGGTGTTCCTACGTATCTGATGAGGATGAGAATGATGTTATACATAGTTATGAAAGTGTAGTTTGAGGTCATGCTGGAAAAAAGGAAGATCTTAGTATATGGTCATAGAGCTCATACCGTAGTTGCATAGTGGAAAGTATCCATGAGGGATGAATTTGGTGCAGCTATTGCAAAAATCGATGTGAATGAGGATAACAGATGTCCATACTATACAATGTGATCCCAGATTAAACCATAGGTCATGGGAACAAAGGTGGAATTTAGTCTGGGCCAGAGATGAATTGTCTGGGTGTTCCTATGTATCCCATGAGGAAGGGAATCAATACTTATGTTGTTCTGAAAGATTCATGCTATTTAACATCATATGAAAAGAATGGAAGGAATATCCATGAAGGGAAATACAAGGCATGGATATCATAAACCCGATTTGAATGAGGACCCAAGAAGTCCTCATCACAACAGATTCATCCGACAGAGTTTGTGCCAAGGGGACCGAGAATAAACTAGGATTTGAGATACCTGGGTATGAACCTAAAGATGAATTTTTTTGTCATTCCTACGTATCCCATGAGGATTAAAATCATTCCACACATAGTTATTTAAAATGTCGTAAAATATAATTTCATGTGACAAAGAAGAGGGAGGGGGTCTTAATTTATGGTCATAGAGCTTAGACCAAAAGTAGTGAGATTATTCCTAGCATGTGTAAACCATGCCTAAGTCCCTAAGCTCATGTGATATGTGATCGATGTACAAAACTAATGAGGACAAGATCTTCGCAACACATGGAATATAGTGAAAAGGGGAATGGATGAGAGCCTCAAATGGCCTGAAAATGATGATTCATCCTTTTAACATTCACATGGACACTGAGGGAAATCAGGAAGAGTATAAAAAATTCACATGAACATGATTTAGTGGAAAGGGATGTGAATCAGGAGACCCAAATTTAATGCTTAATAGGGATGATGTGCTGATGGAGGATAAATGTTGATCAGGTTCGAAATAGATCATCCATATCATGTGACCTGAAATGGTAACAAAAAATGAGCATCGACCGATGATCATATTTGCAACATGGGACTTGTGTAAATTTTTCATTAAAAATCCTCAGGAATGTTAGTCCCATATGGTAGGAGAGCACTGATTCATATTATCCACACCATTCGGGGGACCATTCAGATGTTAAAGATGATGAAAACCCAAATAAAGGGAAACCTAAAGCATTGATACATATGAAAAACTATCAATATAGAACCCAAAACTCTAGATCCAAAATCTCAGTGCATCTGTGCACATTGGTGAATTTACAATGAGTTTAGACGGGGCCCAATTTGAGAGTATAATGATCAATAGGTTGAGCGGAGGAATGTGGGATGGAGTTATATAATGATTACAGTATGTGTTGTGGTAGTTGTAAACTAATGTGAATGAGGACATAAGCCCATACAAAATCGCATACTACCCTCGGAGGAATTGGGCCAAGTGGCTGGAAGAAAGAGAAGGATTGTAAGAAATAGGGTTGGACCCGAATAAGAAATGACTGGTCATTCATATGTATTCCATATGGATGAGAATCAATCCATACATAGTTCTGAAATGCGGTGTTGTTTAACATCATGCGGTAAAGATCAAGATAAGGGTATCTTGAAGAGGAATGTGTCGGGATTGGAAAATAACCCGATGTAAATGAGTAAATAATCCCACATACTCCAAAACATTCATATTTCTAGGAGAGAACTCAGGACAAGTGGATGAGAGAAACAATACATGAACCCAGGATGGACCAAAAAATGAAATTTTTGTGTGTTTTTACGTATCTGATTAGGATGTAAATATTTCCATACATAGTTCTTGAATTTTCACGCAGTTTAATGTCATGTGTTAAGTACGTGGTAGATATTAGTTTATGGGTATAGAACTCATATTGTAGATTCCCAGTTTAATGTCATGTGTGTGGGAAAGAAGGGAGGAAATGGTGAATCCCCATTCTTGACATATGGGAGACTATGGGATTAAAATAACGATTGAGGATAACTGATGACCATGATCATATCATAGTATTAATCTCGTGTGAAGTATAATGGGAATAAAACAATTGATCGTTGAACACATACAACATTCTCAACTCGAAAATTGATTCAAATTTTCATTTGAGATCCCCCTCGGTGTTGGCCTGTAATGGTAGGTGATCCAAGGTGGTGTGACACCAGGTTATGAAAGAAGGTCCTTTCAGATGTGAAAATTGATGGTGACCTAAATTACGGGATGCGTAAAGCATGGTGGTATCAATGAATGTTAACTTCTTTCGATAAATACGAGGGTTGAAGGAGGGGTGTCTCATGGGGATGTGAGTGGTGTGGCCAAAACATCCTGACGTGAATGAGGAATTAGGGTCCATACCACACCACACATTACTAAGTGACGACATAGTCTAAGGGGCCGGAAAGGTCAAGGGACCTTAGGATGGGTCAAATATTAAATGTCCAGACGTTCCTATGCATCCCATGAGGATTGGAATCAAGACATACATAGATCTGCAATGTCATGTAGGGATGTAGGCGATCTTAGTTTAAGGACATAGAGCTCAAACCATTTCGATGTTTATCATCATGTGGGATGAGGGTGGTGGTTTAATGTCATCCAAGATGAATGTAGGATGTTTAACATATTTTAGGATGGTAATATAGTTTAACATCATGCGGGACGAGTAGTGGATATTTGTACGTCCTTCATCCTGGATGGACCACACATTCTTAACATCAGAAGGTAAAGACGAAATAGTTTAATGTCATGTGGGCCTATTAAGTGAAATACTGCTTGAGGAATTTTTCATTGGTGGGAGGGGTAATATTCTCAACATCCATATTGACTAGGGACTACACACCACTAGGGTAAACCTTGGGAATGAGATAAGGACCCTCCGATTTGGGCTCAAGCTTCATCAGCATCCTATAGGGTATCATTGGCGTTCTTAGGGCCAACACCATATCACCATGTAAGAATGATCAGAGGTGAAATTTCTTCTTAAAATACTTGAATATCTTGTTCTGATGCCTCTCCATATTGTTTAGGGAACAAATCCTATTATTCTCAAGTTCTTCTAGTTTTTACATACTGATTTCAGATACTATTTCTAGTGTGTTCTAATTGTATACACTTGTGTGTAATGAAGGTAATTTAATTTCAATGGGTAGGACTACTGTCGTTCCATACAAAAAATGAATATGAGGTCACCTATAAGTAATTACGAGTCGCTGTATGATAATCCCAAAGAATATAGGGGAGTTTTCCCAAAAAACTCATCTTATTCTGACCAACCATATTCTACAAAATATTAGAGAGGGTTTCGTTAAATACCTAACTTTGGAAATTTTCTTGCCCATGATATCAATATGCATGATTAGAACTGATACTGTACTTGTCTTACAATGTCATATGTTTGGAAACCTAGAAGTTGGTACCATTATTAGTGAGGATGGTGTGATGGAATCCGAAATGGTAGACGATATTAGTACCCACAAACTCAATGATAGATCATGCCTTGACTTCCTTTAGTAGAAAATACTCAACCCACTTGAGAAAGAAATCCATAGTGGTGAGGATGAACACAGACTGGTGAGCTATTACTGGTGGATATGGTCCCACGATATCGAGTACCCAGATAATAAAGGGTGCATAGTATATGGTACTGTGGAGAGGTACTTGTAGTTGATGCCTAAAATTAGAATAGATTTGGTACGCATGAAACCTCTTGGAAAAATTGATACAGTCACAGATCATGGTGGAAAAAAAATAACCCAATATCCAGATTTAATGATTATGTTTTGTCCCTTTCTGATGATCCCTTCAAGAACTGTGTTGATCTTCCTACATGACAAGAGAAACATCATCTACTTGAATTCTTTAGGGGATAATCCTATCAAATCCATGTCTTTAGAGGACATGTTCCAGACATGGACCACTATGGATCATGAACTCCATAATGCATCATCATATTCTCTCATTCTTAGCTCAATATTCTGAGAGGTTACCATTCTAGTGATACTTAATAAAAAGGGTCCTCCGGTCAGGAGTCACTTCCAATACCATGGAATGGGGGCCTTGAGGTCCCAATGTGGAGGCACCCACTATAAGGTGGCTTACATGTGGTTTATCAACATCTTCCTGAGAGACGGGGGTGATGAATCTCTAATGCACCACATTGATAATCAAACCATCCTATTCAGGATCTTCCATAGATATGGAAGGCTAGCTTGGGCATTGGATCGACCATTCTTTGAATGAGGGACATGAGTAACTTCAGGTCGAGAAGGGAACTGGGCCATCAACTAGAGGGTAAGCTCTAAAAATAGTACGAGCATCGACTTCCTAATGATGTAGTAACCATTGATATTATTAATGACTAGTTCAGAGTCCCCTTTCACATGAATGTTGGTAACGTCAATCATGAGTGCCAGCTCAAGACTAGTGAACAGAGACTAGTACTCTGCGTCAGTGATGGTATAGCCTTCTTATAACATTAATAAATAGAGAAAGACATCATGTACATGTGTGATGAGGATTATACCATGAAGTACTATATTGAGTCTTGGTTCATTGAGTATTCAACTGGTGGGGCTTCTAGAAGCGCCATCATATAGAATTTTCTAACACAAAATTGCTTGTTCTACTAAGAGGATTGCCTCATCTGGAAATTCATGATCTGTTGACTAGTCCATGGATTCTGTATGTGTGGAAAGAAAGTCTTCCAATTCCTATCCCTTGATATCCTTATGGGGGACAAAGATTTGGTTGAACTGTTGGAGGATCATTTCCCACTGAGCTAGAAGACCTATCAACATTGGATGGTTCATAATTTACTTCAGCGGATCCACTCGGGACCCTAGCTTTATCTCATGGTGTTTCAAGTAATATCACAATTTCGGCACTATGAATACTAGTGCGATGTAGCTCTTTTCGATAGTGGAGTATCCTATCATCGTATCATGGAGCATGTAGCTAAGATAGTTTGAACTATTCTCTTGTCCCTCACTGTACTTCTGGGAAAGAAGGGCACCTAAATATCGCTCCAAAGTGCTAATGTAATGGACCCATGGATCTATGAGAATGAATGGCATCAGAACTAGTGGTTTTAGTAGGCACATCTTGATTAACTCAAAAGTGTTATGACACTCCTTATCCAACTAATAATCAGCACCTTTCGTCATGATATGGGAAAATGGATTAAAATTTCCATCCATATTTGCGAATAATTGGTATTTGTAGGCAAAGTGGCCTTGATAGACTTGGATCTATGAAATGCTTCTCGAAGGAGACATCACACTGATGGTGATGGTCATTCTATAATTAACCTCAATGCCTCTTTAACATACAACGAAGCTACGAAATTTTCCGAAGGTGACTCCAATGGAATAATTCAAGGGGATCATCATCAGATGGCGGTAACAGAGGAATCCAAACACTTTATGATGATCTTTGAGCTGATCCTGATGCTGGTGAGATTTGTCTACCCAATTTTTCCCATATCATTCCAAAAGTTTCCAAAGGATCGGCATGAATATGAGGTGCATGGAATGCTGATTGGTGGAACCTGTATTTTTGAGACCAAAAAGCATTACCTGGTACCAAAAGTACCTTCTGGTTCCCTAAAGAAGGTAGAATCATCATCCTCGAGGGATAGTATGATTTGATTATATCCAGAATACTGATCCATGAAGGAGAGAGTCTAGATCATTGTGGTGTCATCAATCAAAAGATCTGTCATAGGAAGTGGAAATTCATCCTTCAAACAGTGAAGGTTGAGATCCCGAATGCCGATGCAGACTATAATTTGTCCATTATTCTTCCTGACATGAATAATTATATCAAACCATTTGGGGAACTAGACCTCCATGATGAAGCTGGATTTGATGAACTTATTAACCTCATCCATGACCATGTCTCTGTGATAATGGTGCATCTTTCGGGGAGGCTATTTGAAACCACAATGATATACTAGGAGAACGAGATGATGGACAATGAACTGAGGATATATCCCTAACATCTCATAAAAACTCCACACGAATACATCATGATGACACCACTAGAAATCCATGTATCATTTTTTCTTTTCGACATGCATAGCATTGTAGATCCACATTGGTTTCAAATATGTCTCATTACTGAGGTTCACGAGTAGCAATTCATCGACCATGTTGGAGACACCCTCATAGAATGAGGGTGGAGTGACTTCAAAATAATTTACTTCATCTATAGATGGGAATCATAGATAATATGTGATTCTCTCGAGTCGACAGATCTTGACGAGACACTAGTGCCATCCTGGGCGGTAGTAGACACCTCATCGGGGAGCTCCTGTACTACCAAAAACGTGGTAAAAAAAATCTTTCAACCTGATCCCATATGTCTTACAATTCAATGGGTCATGTTTGATTATATTAAAGAAATAATGGCACGTCATCTTGATCCGGTATATCCCCTCCCGACGAAAGAATCAATTATAATGTATTTTCATTTCCATGAGGTTGACATCCTGATACCTTATGGGAGTTAGGGGATTTAGGGCCAAGTAAGATTTAATTATACAGTATTATTATGTGATATTCTGATATTCCATAATCTTGTAAATGCACTTCCCCCCATTCCAGAGAAGAAAAAACATTCCCCAAATCCGAGGTCATGGCCTCCAATCGGTGGATAGGTAAAATGTATGTGTCATCCTTATCTATCTCCAGGACTGTAGTAGCCATAGCGTATTAAACATCATTATCCTAAATTTATTGTCCTTGCTATTGTAATAGTCATTATCTAGGTAGATGGAATCAAAAGAGGCAAAGGGAGACACATCACCTCAGTGTACGTCTACATGACCGTTGAGGGATTACTTAAGGCATCAGTGATTTGAAGAAGAGACTATCCCATGCAGGTGCAGCCATGGGCTACCCATCAACACATTGTAAGTTGTGTCTTATGGATAACCATGATCTCAATTCAAGAAAATATACCACCAAACTGGGTCTTCAAAAACATTTTCCTACTGATTTCAACTATATCCTATCAAAACATTGAATTTTTAGGTCAGAGGGAATCAGATCATCCTCGAACAGTCCCATCATTCGGAGTTTCCAGGTAAGGATAAGGTCGATCCCAGAACTTGTGTGGAAAATACAGTGGTGAACCTCCATGTTGTTGAAATGGATAGTGATGTGTAGAGTGGGAGAATGTGACCCTTTTTTATAGAACCTTCATCTTCTCTAGAAAAAAAGTTGATGGCCTGACATTCTTCAAGTTTGACCATCTCAGCATGGAAGGATTCAGCGGCTTGCACCTCCATCTCAAACTAGTGGGGGATTCTTAAATCCCTGGAAAGGGATTCACACATATCTACTGACATGATTAGATAATCAAGGATAGATTTCTTCATAGGAATGCAGGAAACTTTCTTGAGGATTTTTTACATCTGTTCCAGGCACACACTTCTACTGACATGAGGTATCTCCATGGAGAGAGGTTTGCAAGGAACTGCTAGTTGAACTGGTGGCTGACCAGTATTGGGAATGTATCCTTGCTCATTGGTCGAACCATGTGAAGTTACTGCTGGATTAGGGCTAGGTGATTGAGGATCAACCATGATAGGACATGGCTGACCATAACACAATCATAGTGGATCTACCTGATCAAGTAGCACAAATGGAAGTGGAAGATGGTAAGTCTAATCATGATATGACTTGTTCTACGCCTGTTGTATAGTCTCAGTGGAATGCATGGATTGGCTAGAAGCACTGACCAATGAATTCTATCTACTCACATAACCATGTCTCTGTCGACAATGGCGTCGAGTGGTGACATTAAGAGGGCCCATCTGATGCTCTTTGTCACCTGGAATCATGTATGGGTTTACCAGCTCCACGGTGTAAACATAAGAATACCCTTGATTATCACTCAATGAATCCTCCATCACTGGGTGGATTCTGGGGTCAATCTCAATCTATGTGTTCATGAAATCACTGAAAGTACGAGATGATGATGTCATTGGTGGGGGAAATTACTTTCTCCTACATCTAGGATGCTTGTTCTTCTAGGAAGTGGAAGACTAATACGTTGACACAGAAGTAGTGGATGCAGGTAACTCAAATAATTTTTATGGCTTCAGTTGGTTCATATTTTCATAGATACTACCATGGGCATGGGAAAATTCCTTCTAATCCATCTACTCATTTTATTTTTGTGACCATTGGTTAAAATCCTGATTCCATTCACATTCCCTTTCACTATCACTGTTAGGCATTATGAACACACATTCCACCTATGCCCGGGATGGACCAAACCTGACTATGTTGTTATCGACCTATTATTTTATCTATTCTTTAAACACATAGCAATTCTCGTGGGTGTGCTAAAGGATTCGATGATAGGGGAAGTAATGGGGGTGATCAGTGAGATCTTCCTCTTTAGGCCTTTTTCATTCCAGTAACTACAGGATTCCATGGTCCAAGGAATATCAAAATAACCGGGGACCAGAGCATCATTAGATGATTAGTTCTAATTCCTTTTATCCAGGAAGGGGTCTCAATGAGCATGGCCCCGATGAGGGGATGGAGGATCCTATTGAGGAGGAAAAATCATATTGTCTTTCCTAGGAGGTGGCGCCGCATTATGCAGGGGGTGCCAACCGAATTTAAGATGGGCGCTACTCAGTCATTGGTTATGCCTAAGGTGGTGGCCCACAGGGAGGCTTTGGAGGTGGCTCCACTGGGAATAAGTCCATCTTCTTAGGGGCCTCTATTTTTTCAACTGTGGCGGGCTTGGTCTTAATGGCTCTTATCATGGGAACTATCTGAGGAAATGGATGCACCTACATGTCTTCCTATAAGGAATCTTCAATACTCTGGGATTCTGTAGAGAAATCTCAAAATCTCCCCAGGTATTTTTGAGTGATTAGATAAGGGACCAATTTAGTATTGACATTCCCCACACACATTTTCATCAACTATTCCTAAGACAAAGGAATATCAAGGGTTTACGTGAGGACTTTACACTGGGAGATAAAGTCTATAACGTGTTCTTCAGGCATATGCTTGCACATGAAGATGTTAGAGAAAATCATCTTCAAGGTGGTGGAAGCAAACTGGTAATGAATCTGCCTACAAAGATTCTCCAAATTGACCACTAACCCAATGGGTAGCGGGCAGAACAAGACAAATGTGGGCCCTTCCAATGTCTTTATTGTTGGTCAGAGTATTTAACTCAAGAATGGAGGGTTGAATTGAGTTACTATATAAAAATTTCTGTTTAAATGATATTATTTTTAAAAGTAATGATTTACATAATAATAAATACATCCCAGTTAATCAATGTTATACTGTTATAAGAGTTTGACTGTTCAAACGACTTCTTAGAAGGTTGATTAATTCTCTGTAATCTTAATTGGTATTATTAACATTACCTTTTAAGTTATCCTACTAAGACAAGTCAGATATAACTTCCTTCCTATACTAACTATCAAATTGAATTTAGCATTTTTCTGGATTAGGAAGTAATGCTATAAAACATGGTAGACTAAATTTAAATGGCACAACATATATAAAACAAGTGGTTCAGTCTCAAGCCGATACCTAATCCACTCCTCTTGGAGATCACCTGCAACCATGAAGTTTTTATAAATAAACTCATATATAAAACTTAGGTCGGGGTTAAAACTAGTACATGGACTTTCTAGGCCATGCTATGACCTCTTCCACAGTTTTCGTGGTTAAAAAAAAGAATGACCAGACCACACAGGGACCTCTTCCACAGTTTTCGTGGGTAAACAAGAGTAAATAATTTGGTGTGAGGATTTTTAAATCCTCCAGTTCAGCACAGAAGTCAGTGTGTGTGTAAAATATACAGAGTACACACACTTATCAAAAGTAAAATAAAGAAATCACTGAGATATAGAGTATATATGAGTTTATAATTCTCTAGTGATTAGCAGTGCATCTTTGGACTCATTGGATAACACAAAAATGCTTTTGATTCCTTCTCTTATTTTTCTGTTGAAAAACAGAGTGTCGTGGTTCATATTTTGTTCTTCATGAGTAAATATGTTCTCTTGATCCTAGTTCACTTTGGGTGTTCTTTACTATAATTGGATTGCATGCATGATAAAATTGCTTATTTGAAGATATTGTAATCTATTCTTCATGGTTGTGCTTGTCAGCTTGTTTTTCTATTTAGTACAGTGCCTTTGAGTTTCTTGAGTTGTCACGTGTTGTGTATTATTCCTCTTAGGAACAATTCTCTTCATCTTCAAATGCATGGGTTTTGGCCGATAGGTTCCATATGATTCATACCTCGTACCTCGTACTATGTCTACAAAGAAACATTAATTATTTCAGTGCATTAAAGACTTAAAATATGACCGTTAAACCTTAAATTGAAAGATGACAAAATAGTTTAAGAAATGGTGTCACAGTAAGTTATGAAAACAATGTCTTCTTCACGATATCTCCTTGTCACAGTGTCGCTTTCACTGTGTCTCCTTCACGGTGTCTCCTTCACGCTGTCTTGCTTATGATTTCCGGCTTCCTATGCCTTGATAACTGTATCTTGCTAACTGTTTCTAGCACTTAGGCAAACAGAGTGTCTGGCTTATGGTGTCTCTTCTTAATTTCTTGCTTCAGGGTGTCAAGCTTAATGTGTCACGGTGTCTCGTGGTTATGGTGCCTTGTGGTCACAACGTCTCATTGGTCACGATGTCTGTGTCTTGCTCACTGTGTCTCACATACTGTGTCAAGCTTCACAGTGTCTTGTACTTAGGCAAATAATTTTATTCAGACTTAAACAGTAATATGCATAAAATGAATTGATCTTAGCCATTATCAAGTATGAGATATCTTGAATCATAAATACACATGATTAATACGATTTGTGAGATTTGTGATCAATAATAAGATTTGTAATTATTATTGAGACTTGTGATCATAAAAACATGATTAATACATGAAAAGTCCAACAATCTCCCCCTTTTTGATGATCATAAATCAAGTATAGTTAAAGGGTAAATTGAATGAAACTAAAGAGAATATAACATAGAATATATCTTTCTCTCCCCTATTAGGGATTGACAAAAAGTTAAAATAAGAGAGGATAATCAGCTCACATAGCATTAAAAGTAATCAGAGTTTAGTACAAGATAAAGTAGAAATTCAAAAAATCAATGAAATCCCCACCAAAAATATATCATTCACTGGTCTTCTTCAGGGATTGGCCTTCTCTTTGCCTTTATCAAAAGAAGAAGATGAATCCATAGGGGTAGTTGCTGATATAGAAGAAGGCATAGAAGTGGTAGATAGAGAAGGTAAAGGGAGACCTTCGAAGACTGAGGGAGCCAATGTTGGAGTTGTAGAAGATCATGGCCGGCGATGGTCAAGAATGAACGGCCTGATCTGACTAAGATCCTGGCCAATATACATGGTGGTGAAATCTAAGGCAGAAGTAAATGTAGGTAATTTACGTCTGAGAGGAGCAACCGCAGGAGCTACAATTATTGTACTTTGCACATGAAGATACGACCTCAGAAGTTTAATGAAGTATGCAATAATCCCTCCTCCATACTGCATGTCCTTTTCAAAATCATATTTATTTTCCACGAACTTGTCCAACAATCTGGTAAACTCGATGAGATTCTGAACTAGAGATTTGAAGTCCTATGTTACAGGAGGAATTCTTAGATTCTATACAAGATATTTGAAGTGATTGGTCTTATCAGTCTTGGAGAATGTCCGGTTTAAATAGAATTCCACTTTCTTAGAGATATCCTACTGGGAATCATTGTCAATCATTGAATGAATTTGAACCAGGTCAAGAACTTTATCAATGTTATTAACAACTTAAGATAAAGGATACATATCAAAGCCACTGAAGGAATTCTGAATCTAATTCTTGACTATAGATCTGAGCAGAGAACTATCAAAAAAAGGAGTAGAGGATTTACAAGAGGAAGTAGAAGCTTTTAAAGCTGTGGTTAGATACTTGATCTATATCAGGAACTTTTGAAGACAAATAGTATATTCATCTGTGAGTTTGTTTAGGTTCTCCACAAGATCTCTCGTGCGGTGCAACATCTGTGTGTGCCTTTCTCCAATATTTTCATCAAAGGATAATACGATGGTTGAATCTTGGACAAAATATCACGATAGATGTTTGAAACATAAGGTTCAAGAGAAGGAGGAGCTAGAGTAGGTTATGATCTGGAATGCAATTCTCTCTGTAGGTCATCAACCATGCTTTTCAGAGTTGAAAATTCAGTACTGATCAACTTGTTTTCAACCCTTACATCTTGAATTTCATGAATCATCATTGGTTTAATGTGCGAGATAATCTTTTCTAAAAGCAGTGAGGCATCTTACTGACTCATTTTTGTCACAAGAAGAGGTGGAGATGATAAGAGATTCTCAACTACAGCTAAGATAGTGTCTCCAAAGAGTTTGAAATAATCTTTACTGACAAATGATTTATGTTCAGGTAAAGTTGCAGGTGCAGGAAGTGGTATAGGTGCATGCTCAGGTTGAGGTACATGTTCAGGTTCATGTCGAGGTTCTGTTTCAGGTTCAGGTTTAGGTGTAAAGAGTGTGAAATATTTCATTGAAACAAAGAATAAAGATCAATCCTAGTGGCAGTAACATGTTGAGATTCATTCACATTATAAAAGCTAGGGAATTTATACTGAGTGTCCATTGAATATGACTCAGTAGGTTGATATGATTCATCAAACTCATCCTCATCAACCTCATCTTCATTAGTCTCAAGATTTTGAGGTTCCTCCCCCGCAATAAGTGCTTCTATTTCAGTACCTTGAGGCTCAGGGACTTGATCTAAATCCACCGGTTCATCTCTAATTTCATCAGCCATTTCATTCCTAGCCATTCTAAAGGCTATCTCCATCCTCTCTTCAGTAAAGGGTATTATCTCAGGAACATATTTTTCAACAAGAAGGTATTCCAGATTAGATTCTTGGATAGAAGGGAGTTCATTTTGAGTTTCTTCTTGCACAGTAAGGAGTTCTCCTTCTACATCCTCTTCCATGATAGGGATTTGTTATAGATTTGTTTCTTCCATTACATGCTGCTCAGGTTCTTGAAAAATTGATTCTATTTCAGACTCAGATTGGATTTCTTGATTAACAACAGCTCTAGGGGCAGGAGGTTCTTTTCTAGGAACGACAGGAGGAACAACAATCCTTTCATTCTCAAAAACTACTTCTTCGCTATGAGGTATATCAACCTCTTCTCTATGTGGTACTTTAACTGCCTCTTACTCTTCTTATTCATCTTTTGGATAATCAACAACTTCATCTGGTTCCAATCCAGGATCAGATATGTACTTTGGCCTTGTTGGATAATCCCCAGGATTATACTTCTCATAGATCTTATCATTATCTTCAACCAACTCCTTCTTCTAGGGTTTCCAGTTTATTTTCATCCTCCTGATGGTAGATTTGTATAAACAGTATTCAAAATCCATAAGTACTTCTTCATTGGGTCCAACTACTCCTTTGGAAACAAGCATAGTTGAAATCAGCCTAGTGTAGAACAGAGAAGTGGATATGGATGTGACCATGAACCATTCACACATATGGTGAATGATATATTTTCACTGATTGATTTTGTGTCCATTCTTCATAAGATGAATCACAAACACATCTTGGAACATCAAGACAACAAATTCACCTTTCCTTGGGCTAATCATATTTTGAAAAAATTTAAACAAAATCCTTGTCTCTCAATCAAGTTCAGCAGTTATGGCCCTTCTATTGGTGCAATTTCCAGTTAGGGTTTCCAGTTCATTTTCCAAGTCAAAGAAATCAGTTTTAGGTGGGGGATCTCTCTGATAATCATCACAGATTCCTTCATGAGGTATCCTAAGGCATGCATCCCAAAACCTCAATAATAAGGAGAATCTTTGTCCATTGGCCCAACTCCTCACAACATAGCTTTCACCATCATCAAAGGAAAATTGTACATACTGATAAAACTGAGCTACTAACCACGGATAAATGGGTCTATCCTTCCTTGAGAACCATTCGATCCAGTCTTGTTCTCTTAAAACATTTAAAACCAGAGATTTTCTAGACAATAGCCACTTAGGGGAAATTTCCTTTTCAGGAACGACAACACGATTTACCCGATTTGGATTCAAGGGTCCTTCGGGTGCCATCTTCAGTGCTATCTTCTTTTTCATTGAGCTGTGCTTCTCAAGAGTGGATAAATATGGTCACTTCATTCTTGGCATCCACTGAAGGTCACGAGAGAGAAATAGGATTACAAGGTTGAGAGGGGTTCAAAATGAGTATGTAAGAGAAGGTCCGGGTGAAAAACCGAGTGAAACACTTTTGTTTTATCATTTGGGAATGTCAAACGTCACAAAAATAAAAATACATGAAAGTAAAAAATCTGTAAAATAATATCTACCATGATACAGATTGAAAGAAAACCAAAAATAATTTTCACGGTTAGACCGTGAATAGTCGTTACAGTGTGATGGTAAATGTTTGTCATGGTGAGACAGTCAGTGGTCGTCACTATGAGATAGTGAATGGTCGATTCTGTCACAGTGAGACAGGAAGTAAACTATTCAGTCATAGTGAGACACTCAATGACAGACTGTGAGCACAAGGTGCTAAATGTGAGACCGCAAACAAGAGACAATAAACGAGAAACAATGAACATGAAATAGTGAAGTAAAATATAGTAAATGATTAAATAGTAATACTAGTATGATATCTATTTGTGATTGATCATGCCAAGATCATGTATGATGTAATATATTCTCTCATCATTTAATGGTTTAGTTAATATATCATCAAATTGATATTCAGTTCCAAGGAATTCTAAAGTGATTTCACCTTTTTGTTAATGATCTCTCAAAAATTGATGTATTACATCAATATATTTTGTCCTAGAATGTGAAACATGATTTTTTTGAAATGTTTATAGCACTTGTGTTGTCAAAATTTATTGGTACATGTCTGAATTGATATCCATACTCTAGTAATGTGTGTTTCATCCACAAAATTTGTACACAAAAACTACCAGTAGCTATGTATTCAGCTTCTGAAGTAGATAATGCAACAGAATTTTGTTTCTTGCTACACTATGATACATGTGACTTGCTTAAAAGGTGACATATTCCAGAGGTTCTCTTTCTATCAAACTTACAACCACTGAATTCAGAATCAGAATAACTACCTAGTTCAAATGATTGTACTTTAGGATTGAATAGTCATAATTTGGGTGTATGGTTGAGGTATTTAAAAATTCTCTTTACAACATTTAAGTGAGATTATTTAGGGTTTTCTTGAAAACGAGCACATATACACACACTAAACATAATGTCAGGGCTGCAAGCAGTTATGTATAGTAGACTTCAAATCATTCCTCTATAAGTGGTTTGATCAACAGATTTTCCATCTTCATCAAGATCCAATTTACAGGTGGTACTCATTGGAGTGTCACTACTTTTAGTTCTATCCAATCCAAAACGTTTTTGAAGATCTATAGTGTACTGACTTTGAGTCAAAACAATAACATCATTATTTTTTATGATTTGAAATCCAAGAAATAATTTTAGTTCGCCCATTAAGCTCATTTCAAATTCGTTTTGCATCATTTTAGAAAAATCAATACATAATGAATTTTTTGAATATCCAAAAATAATATCATCTACATATATTTTAACAACTAAAACATCATTATATATTCATTTTATATACAGAGTAGGATCAGATTTTCCTTTTGTAAAACCTTTGGAAATTAGAAAAGTACTTAATCTGTCGTACCATGATCTTGGAGCTTTTTTAAACCATACAATGGTTATGACAATTTGAAAATATGATTGGGAAAATAAGGGTTTGTAAATCCAGAGGGTTGTTCAACAAAAATATCCTTAGCTATATACCCATTTAATAATTCACTCTTAACATCCATTTGATATAGTTTGAAATTTAGATATGCACCATAAGCAAGTAGAATTCTAATGGCTTCATGTATGGATACTGGAGAAAAAGTATCCTCATATTCAATTCCTTATTCTGGGCTATAGCCTTGTGAAACTAATATATCCTTGTTCCTAAGTATATTTCCAGCTTCATATACCTTATTTCAAAACACCCATTTAGTGCCTATGAAAAAAGTGTCCTTGGGTCATTCAAAAAGATTCCAAACTTTATTTCTTTCAAACTGATTGAATTTTTCTTGCATAGGAACTACCCAAAATTCAGCATTTATAGAATCATCAATGTTTTTACAATCATGCTTTGACAAGAAGGTTTGATGTTCAACTTTATTTCTATGAGAATCTATAGTTTGTGTTCCTTAATATAAGTCTCCTACAACATCATCTAAGGGATGGTTTCTAAGGGTTCTAACCTTTCTAGAAAAAAAATAGACTAGTGAATTCAGGTTTATCAACTGATTCAGGTTCATTATGACTTGATTGCACAGAATTTACAGAATTGGATGTTTTCAGAGAATCTTTCACAGAGGTATTTGAGTATTTTTATTGATGTTCAGATTTGATACATCATCCTCCAGATTTTCTAGGATGGTTCTAGGATCATGTGGATCTATTTCATCAAACATGCTATGGATAGATTCTTCCACACATTTAGTTCTCTTATTGATTACTCTATAATCTTTTCTTGAAATTGAATAACCTAGGATAATTTCTTTATCACTTTTGGATGCAAATTTGTCAATATTATCCTTTGTGTAGAGAATATATACTTTGCAACCAAAAACCCTAATGTAATTTAACTTCGGGTTTCTATTGTTCTAGAGTTTATATGGGGTCATCATGAGAATTGATCTAATTAATACTCTATTGATTATGTAGCATGCTATATTAATAGATTCATCCCAAAAGTAAATAGGTATCTCATATTCAATAAGCATTGTTCTCGAAATTTCATACAAGGTTCTATTTCTTCTTTTTACAACACCATTTTTCTAAGGTGTTATAGGGGCATTGAAATTTTGATTATTACTATTTTGTGAGCAATAGGATTCAAACTATTGACATTCAAACTCCCGGCCATGATCACTTCTTAAATATTTAATTTTAAGTCCACTATGATTTTCTACAGACTTGTAAAACATAGTAAAATAAGAGTAGGCTTCACTTTTGTGAGCTATGAAAAAGGTCCAGGTATATCTAGAGAAATCATCTACTAGAACATAAACATAGTGCTTCCCATTAAAACTAGAAACTCTAGATGGTCCAAAAAAATTCATGTGAACCAATTTGAGATATTGAGAAGTGGACACTTATTTCTTTGATTTGAAAGAGATTTTGTGTTGTTTTCCCTATTTGCAGGGATTACAAACATTGTCATTTGGAAACTCAAATTTGGGTAAGTCTTTAACTCAGCCTTTTATAGTTATATTTATAAGGGAGTTAAAATTACAATGTCCTAGTCTCCTATGCCAGGCCAAGAATCTTTATGAAATACACTTAAGGATGAAAAATTATGAGAAGTTAAGGAGTCAAAAAAATAGAATAAACATTATCATTCCTTAATGTAGAAAATATTAATTCATCTTTAGAATTAACGATATTACAGGAATCATTTTCAAATTTAACATGATATCCATCATCACATAATTGTGATATACTAAGAAAATTATATTTTAAGCCATTAACAAACAGTACTTTAGAAATTATAATCGAATTAGAGATACCAATCTGGCCAAATCCACTGATCTTCCCTTTGGAATTGTTACCAAATGTGACATGTACTCCATCGACTTTTACCATGTTCTTGAAGCATGAGTAGTATCCTGTCATGTGCCTTGAACATCCACTGTCCAAGTACCATCGATTTGTTCATGAGCTCTTTAAGCAGATTTCCTACGACATGATCAAGCAAAGACAGATTTTGGTACCCATACTTGTTTGGGTCCAGAAACATTAGTAACAAGTGATTTATGAACCCATATTTGTTTCATAGGTTTCCTATATTCATTATGTAAAGTAATTGAAAAATAATCTCTATTTGTTCCAAAAAAACATGAAATAGTAGAATATGCATCAGGACTCGAGCTAGTTGAGCTATATCCAGAACTGGGAACAAAATTATATGTCTTAGACTTTGAAATAAAATTTTTTCTACCAAGGATTCTTTTACAATGTTGATAACCAATGACAGTATTATATTTAGGATCAATTTGTTTTCCAATAATTTTGGTAAGGTTATTTTTACCATTAGTAAACTTTTCTAAGTCACTTTTTAATTTCTCTTTAGACATTTTTAGTTCATTGTTTTCTTTAAGCAGTTGAGCATTTTTCTCATTTTCAGTAGTAAGTTCAGATATAACAGTTATAGTGAGAAAATGTTGTTTCTTCAATGATTTATATTTATCCATAAATTCATTTCATGTCTCTTCAAGCATGTTACAATATTCAAACATTTCTTCATTGGTCATATTTTTAGATTCACTTTACTCTTCAGAATAGTATGAATTATGCATAGAAGTGTTTAGTGTTACCTTTGATGTGTTTTTCATAAAACACATATTGGATTTATTAGCCTGTTCATCTTGTGATGTCTCTAAGTTGCATGAACTATCCTCAGAGGCACTCCAGGTTGCTTTCATTACCTTCTTGTACTTATTGTCTTTTTCCTCAGATTTATTATAATATTCGAGCTTTGGACAGTCAGCCTTTATTTGTCCTTTGTGCTTACATTCATAGAATACAATCTCATCAGTTTTGTCACTTCTTCTCTAGTCCTTTTTTATAATTTTCATTTTGATCATAATTTCACTTGAAGTTAGGTTTTCTGAAAAAGTTTTTATTCTGGTAAAATCATTTGAATCTTCTGGCCTGTTGATCCATCTTCTCATTAGTATATGGTGATGATTGTTCAGTAGTGGAACTGTCTATATAAGTTTCTAGTTTTCCTTTGTCTTTGTGCTTTGTGAGGGTGGTCTTGAATGCTAAAGATTTCTTCATTGGTTCATCCTCCTCTTGTTTGTTTACTTTCAACTCTTCCTCATACAACATCAGTTTCCCAATGAGTTCCTTTACAGGTACCCTACTGATGTCACGTGACTCACTAATTGAGACAGAGGTTCCCCTCCATCTGTCATGTAGACATCTAAGATTTCTCATGATCTATTCTTTGGAAGTTACATCTATTCCTAGAGTAATAATTGTGTTAAAATTCTCATTGAACCTAAGATACATATCATAAATAGGCTCATCAGGTTTCATCATAAAATTATCATATTTTATAGTTTAATTATTAAGTCTCATTTCATTTACACTATATGTGCCTTCATGTGAGACAGACAAGGTATCCCAAATTTCATGTGCATTTTAGGTAGCAAAAATCCTATTTAATTTTTCATCTCCTAAGGAACAGTATAAAGCATTCATAGCTTTGCAACTGTTATTGTACAAAAGTTTGGTAGTTTCATCCCATGTAATTCTATCAGTCACAGGAAGTTTGTATTCATCTATAATTGATGACTATATTTCAAATCTCATAATCTCTAGATGCATTTTCATTTTAATTTTCCACTGAACATAATTTTTTCCATTAAATAATGTTGGTATGTTGGTTGCAGCACCTTCCAATCAATTATCCATACAAAAAAATTACATTAGAATAGCTAGAAATTTAGAATATACAATAATTTTATAGATCTTTAAAGTACAACTACAATCACTATTGAATAAGATTACACAAAGTCCTAATAAAGAAACATCTGATACCAAATGTTGGTCAAAGTAGTTAACTCAATAGGGTAGGGTGAAATGAGTTACTAAATAAAAATTTCTATTTAAAAGATATTAGTTTTACAAATAATTATTTATACAAAAGTAAATACAGCCCATTTAATCAAGGTTATACTATTATAAGAGTTTAACGGTTTAAACGAATTCTTAGAAGATTGATTAATTCTTAGTAATCATAATTGGTATTATTAAAATTGCTTTAAAAGTTATATTACTAAGACAAATCAAATATAACTACATTCCAAGACTAACTATCAAAGTGAATCTAGTGTTTTTATTGATTAGGTAGTAAATCAGTAATATAGAGTAGACTAAATTTAAATGGACGAACGGATATAAAACAAGTGGTTCAGTCTCAAGCCGAGACCTAATCCACTCCACTTGGTGATCACCTACCACCAAGCAGTTTATATAAATAAACACTTATCCACATCGTGGATCGAGGTTACAATAGTACGTGGACTGTCAAGGCCACGCATGGACCTCTTCCATAGTTTTTGTGGGTAAAAACAATAATGACCAGGCCATACAAGGACCTGTTCCATAGTTGTTATGGGTAAACAAGAGTAAAGAATTTTGATTGAGGATTTTGAAATCCTCCAGTTTAGCACAGGAGTCAGTGTGTGTGTAAAATATAGAGAGTACACACACTGATCAAAAGTAAAATAAAGAAATCACTGAGAGAGAGAGAGAGAGAGTAGATATGAGTTTAGAATGATCTAGTGATTAGCAATGCAGATCTGGACTTGTTGGATAACAAAAAAAATGCTTCTGAGTCCTTTTTTTCTATTGAAAAACAGAGTGTCATGCTTCATCTTTTGTTCTTCACGGGTAAATATGTTCTCTTGATTCCAGTGTACTTCACCTATTCTTCAGTAGAGTTGGATTGAATGCATGAGACAGTTGCTTCTTTGAAGATCTTGCAATCTCTTCTTCGTGGTGTTTCTTGTCAGCTTGTTTTTCTGTTTAGTATAGTTCACTCGCGTTTATTGAGTTGTCGTGTGTTTTGTATTATTCCTCTTGGGAACACTTCTCTTTATCTTCGAATGCATGTGTTTTGGCCGACATGTTCCATGTGATTCATACCTCGTACCTCGTAATATGTATACAAACACACATTAATGATGTCAGTGCATAAAAGACATCAAATATGACCGTTAAACATTAAATTGAAAGATGAAAAAATAGTTTAAGAAACGATGTCTCAGTAAGTTATGAAAATGGTGTATTATTCACGGTATCTCCTTCTCACGGTGTCTCCTTCACTGTGTCTTCTTCATGGTGTCTCCTTCACGGTGTCCTGCTTATGGTTTCTGGCTTCTGGTGCCTTGATGATTGTGTCTTTCTAAATGTGTCTAGCACATAGGAAAATAAAGTGTCTATCTTATGGTGTCTGTTCTTAGTGTCTTACTTTACGGTGTCAGGATTACTGTGTCACGGTGTCTCATGGTCACGGTGTCTCGTGGTCATGGTGTCTCATTGGTCACAGTGTCTTTGTCTTGCTCACAATGTCTAACTTACTGTGACAAGCTTCACAGTGTCTTGTACATAGGAAAATAAATGTATTCAGACTTAAACAGTAATATGCATAAAATGAATTGAGCTTATCCATTATCAAGTATGAGATAACATGAAACAAAAATACACATGATTAATAATTTTTTTGAGATTTGTGATCATTAATAATATTTTTAATTATTATTGAGATTTATGATCAAAAAACGTGATTAATATATGAGGAGTCGAACATGTATGAAACACCATAGTTTGGTAGCCTCCTGCTGCACTAGAGTTCTCAGCATGGTTCCACAACATTAGATGATGTGAGATACATCCTACAGTGGATCTCCCATCCCATTAAAGGGGAGAAGGTAATATTTCAAAAATCCAGGGGTGTTGGCTTATCATCCACCCAAGCCAGATATGACATTAAATTGGGGGGGGGGGATCGCCACTTGTCGAGGTTCCAATGCCTCGAAGAGGGAAATGAGAGCGGCCATCCATTCATCTTGATGGGGATTTCTATATTAATGAGGACATATGACCACCTGTGCATTGGTGGTATTTTCAACATGGTAGGTATTCCCAACTTATCATAGAGTGGTTGGTTGGATGACTTCTAGGGCCTCCAGGGGACATCCTACGGTGCGGCAGGGGGTACCTGAGATGGGTCCTAAAGAGGGTTATCATGCAACTGGGGTGGATTTTGTGATGCATATCAAACCCACATACCATTAAATCAGACATATACCCTCTCTATATGGAAAGGATAGTCAATGCCACCCAGAGGCAATTCGTTGGGGGGAGGTTGTACCTACCCTACTACCATAGTCGAGGATTATCGTAATCTGTTCACCGTTCCACAACATGTTATGAGAGAAGGTCATTGACCATATTTTTATGTTCTGTGAGATTTTAATGCAACATAGCCTATTTATGGTCATCTTCAATATTATGCACCAATCTAGATATTTCATAGGGTTTGACTCTACTGGTATACTCTTTACCTTTACTGCGGTCCCGGCCAAAGGGAAATGACTTAAAAGGTGTGGGAAATCCTAATAATTTTTTTTAGCGATTAAACCTGCCCAATGGATACAATAGGAGTGGAACCACCATGGGTGGTAAATTATCTTTAAGGAGACCTAGGTCAGTCTCATCCTCTGTTAGGTCGACCATGTTACTATACTTTTACGAAAAGGAATATCCTCAATATCAGATGGAATGCTGGGAAGGTTATGAATAAGAATGAAATGAAGGGTAGAATACTGACCCAAACATGGATTTGAATGTGGGGTAAGCCTCCTTAACAATTTCACAGAGCACTGTAATGTTCTGGAAAAATCATTTCTAGAGGGTTCGATGGAGACTGTGAGACATTAGGCACAGAGCCACAGAGAGTGCAGCTAAGTTGATGATTCACCATTGCTGGATGATGTTGTCAATGTGTTCATCAATCGTGGGGTAAGAAACTCACCGATAAAAGTGATGAAAGATTATTTTCCAATGAGTTTGGTGGAATTACATGACCTCCTCCTTGGTATGAGATTTTTGATTGCTGATGTTCTTGGTTACAACTGGATAAATCATCTCTGGGAACTGGTCTGCTGAAAAAATGTCCAAAAAGCTCTTCAACTCAGACTCAATATTCAGCCCTTCATTTCCCACCCATCAAATGGGGTGGTTGATGGACTAGTAATGGAACTGAAGCATATAGTTTTGATTTTAGGCTAGCTGGTGGAGAAGACGCTGTGCAATCTAACATGCAGTCCCGTGTCAGGCTGTTTTCTGAAAATATGCAACAACTTTGAAACCATGTCCTTGTAAGACATACTAAAAACCATAGATTCTTATTTTGGTGTTGTGGTTATGGATGGTGGGTCACACAGTTACTCATACTCCATTGTTCCCCAGAAAAACTCTTCATGATCTCTAGTTGAGGTAGAGAATGATCATGTTGACAATAGGGAGGATTTTTTAGCCAGGCCCATGAAAGAGGCCAAATCATCATCGTCCTCTATGTATTGTCAGAGGGATTTAGGGTTCTGGTGGACCACACATTCTAGATATATGATTCTTATATTCCTTGTAACTTTCCTAACCCCCGAAATTAAAGATCTGGGAGAGTGTTACATCCCTGAATCACACTAAGCTTTAGAATTTGAAAATTAGACTGGTTCAATCATGGTCTGAAACTTTTCAGTATTCATCCTTTGGCAGCGGCGACACACCCTCCTTCCCTAGGATGGTTCTTCAGGACCAGGTAGGTGTTCGACCCGAGGATGAACATTGGACAAACAGGTACTGGGGGGATGAGGACTTCCTCTTATTTTAGCTGGGGTGTGGGGAGTACCCAGAAAAATGACCAATGGATCATGGGGAGGGACCCTATCTTGTGGTTAGTTTGCGGGGGGGGGGGGGGGGTTCTATGGGGAAGTTATTGAGTGGGTAAGACCTCTGCTGTAGATTTTGGGATCATGGAAAGTGATTCCATGTTTGTTTCCCTGGGCAGTGATGGTAGGATGGGAGCGTTCAGACCAATCAAACTGAACATGGGGAAGTCCTCCACGTTGGACGCCAATGAAGAGGGATAAACCTTTTCTTTTCTCATTTTCTGGATGGGGAGGACCTTCAATAGATGTGGTAAAAACATTGGTAAGACCTCCATTATAATGGATGACTAGGAGATGGGGATATTTTTATCGGTGACCTGGTATAGGAGGATTGAATTCATACCTTGGATCATGGGTTCAAAATAAACCTCTATACGGGATGTCAGTGTGGTAGGGAGGGCCTTCGCCCGGACTGATGGTTTCATTGGGCTGGATTCCATGTTGAACCTAGGAGTGGGGAGGGACTTCTCCCTAATTGATGTTGGCACTGGGAGGACCTACATGCTATATTTCATCATCTTGTGTCGGCCCGTGATAGGTTCTACCTGTACCGACGACGAAGAGAGTTGTTACAATATACTCGAGGGGTGGTTGGGGCATATATCTGGGTAAGGAATAAAACTTCCCTTTTTTAGTATAAACAAGGCATTGATAGTATGAATTGGCAGTGGCACATGACACTATAGCTATTGATGATGATCCCCATGGTGGGAATCCTCCACATATTGCACCCGACATTAGTGTCGGGTCAACCAAACGGGGCCCGATGGTGTAGGTGTATAAATCACCAACACCTTAGCATGTGGGATCGGGATGTGTCACTGACTTTTCCTGGTGGGATCCCTCCTTGGATTCCCCTGGGATGGGATCACAGTTGGGATGGCCCAAACCACCCTTAACACATTGGAATAAGTTGGAGTTTTTTTAAAGAATTATAGTAATAGAATCTTGAAATGGTTATAGGTTGGAGTGGGGAGTAGTGGCTCCCTGTGCGGCCCATGGGGGTGGCAGCGATAACAATCCATAGAATAATCTAGGTCCTGATAGGCCATATCCCAATTTGGGATAATACATTATTCCTCACACCATACAATGAGTGTGTTGACCTCCCACATCTGAATTATTTCATTTTTTGAGATAGGGCGAGAGCACATAACAACCAAGGATGTTGGGGCCATCATAGGAGAGATGGTGCCTCGTGGGATTTCTTTGTTTGTGTTTCCTCAGCCGTTGTGTAGATGGGTGGATAGTGATTAGTTTATTGACATAGCATGTTGTGTCTTACAAACAAGAATTATTTGACAATTAATGATGAAATAAGGAAATTGACATCCATTTCCCCATCACCATTCAGTTTCCCTTGATTGGTTAGAAGGATTCACACTGACAACGTTGTAGACTGGGATTCCCAATGATCAACATCCCCAATCTCAACTTTGATTCACACTTGGCCTAGTATTTTTTTTGCTGGGACCTAGCATCTTATTAATAGATCTGATTACACACTTATCTACTAATGTATCAAAACTAGAAATGTCCACATCGATGAGAAGATTCACGTCGAGTTTAACATTTCTATTTCCAATTCTTTTGTCGGGGCGCACAACGTATGTTGGGATGTGATAGCTATTTCCCTATATTCTCTCTTTCCAAAGGCAGGTGACATCCATCTCTTATTCAGGGATGATTTTCCTTGAACAAAATGGGATGATGGTATATAGGTCTCTCCTTTCATGGATTCCTCCTCATAATTAGTCGCCTTGTTCGGATCTCACTCAAAGATTTAGACATTGTTCATGAAACCCTTCCCATGTTCCATATCATCATGGACGCTGGTTAATTTTTTATATGTATATATATATATATTACTAAATACAATATAATATTATAAAAATAGGCATAAATGGTTTTTTCTATATTTTTCACATTCATTTAGTGATTATAAAAATCATACGCAATTAATACTACTACCAAAATTATGAAAATATAAGAAATGTAATGAAATGAACTATTTAAAAATATTTGATAATCTAGACATAATAATATCAAAAATTTATTATTGAACATAATAAAAACATTAAACATAACCTCTTTGTGGATGAATATTTTGTTTTGAAACAAAACATTGAAAATAATAAAGACTATATAATTAATAAAATATATATTAACAAATATTAATATAATATATTAATATAATATATTTCATTTGAAGATGTGGGTTCCTAAAAAACCATTTCATTTGTAGGTATATAATTTATTTTAGATAATTTTCTATAACATAGGTTTTATAAACCATTTTACCTCATTTAACATAAAAAATAAGTTAAAATAATGAAACAACACATAACTCATATGTCAAATGGTGAATAACACATTGTAGAGAGAATAGAAAAATTCACATTCTATCTCCATCTCATGAAACCTACAAGGAATGAATAGAAAATATAGAGGATGTGTCAGTAATATCATTTTACATAACACATATAAAATTTTGGTTAAAATATATAATGATGTACATAATTCAAAACATTATGTATGAATTCATATACTACACAATATAAGCGGGAATATCTATTTGAAAAATCAATTTATATATTGGTGTGTAAATGAGGTGGTGAAGGATCCTGGTAGAAACGAATCGCATGATGCATTAATGTCCTAAATTGTATAAAAATTAGGCATACATATTTTAATTCAATTATCCATTTATTGATATATCTATCATTTTATTTCCTTTAATAGTGTTATTTTCCCTCAAATATGACTTCATTGATGTTTTATTAGGATGAAATATTTTATATAATATCAATACTAGCCAAACTTTCTCTTATGAATCCCATATCATTATATTTTCATCAACAAGTTTCATGAATTCATGTCCAACCCTCATGGACAATGGTCTCTTTCTTCTCATTATTTAGAAGGGAATCCAAAATTAATATTTTTAATGTATATTTTAGAATGATTTATTTCAAAAAATAATAATAAAAATAAAAATAATAATTTATTTATTTATTTCATATAAATTAAATTGTTATGGATGTAAATGAATCTAACGATTTTTTATCATCCTCTATCCTTTTAAATTTCCATTTTGAATAAGTTAGTTGGACGAAGGAAATGATAACCGTCAGATCCACTATTGGATTTATCCCTTAATTCCAAATTCATTTCTGAAAACATTTTCTCTATATGTAAAGGATAACATCGACATGATAAAATATGAAGTTATACATTCATAAAAAATATTTATTTATTATTTTATATTAAGGATATTTATAAAAAAAATTGAAAAATTCCATGAGTTTTTATAAATAAATTAAAGTCTGATTATATAAATAATTATTTTCAAAATAGAATGTGTTCCTCCTACTGATATGTGACAAACTTAGTATATAATACTAAAATAAAAAAACCAATTATGATTATAAAATGATCAAATATATTAGTGATTATTTCAACATAATAAATATTTTGATGAGTATCATTTGTTACATGAAATTATGGACCAGACCAAAAAAATTTCCAAATCTAAAAAATGTAAATTATAATATACTACTATTGCAGTAATATAACTAGTTTAAATAAATAGTATTATAATATTTTTAATTCCAATATAAAATTAATTTTTATAAAATGTAATGTGTTTTATTATGAAATAAACATAATTTTTGAAATCAACACATAAATATTATCAAAACATGATGTTTTCAGGTTTCTGTAAAACAAATCATTTTTTGGTGAATAATAAAAATAAAAACTTTTCTAAAAGATTTACAATTTATAATAAAATATTGACTTATGTTATGAATGAAAATATTTTATAAAAATATTAATATTAATAATTTAATATAAAAAAATTTAAAATACTATGTTGAATTTTTAAAAACGTTATTAAAATTTTTGTTATTCATGTAATATTTCATAGTAAACAAATATTCCTCAATAGTAATAGAATTTAAAATTTATCCATTTTAGAAATTAAAGATCATAAAATTTATATCCAATTAGTGTTCTACATGTAAAATATTACATGAAAGGGTCAATTTTGTTTTTAGGCATAATGATAAGTAGTACACGCCCGTGTATTCGCATGGTTATATAATCCAATGATCTAAAAAATAATCCAATTCTCAATAAAAACCCATTCTCCACAAAATTTTCCACTCCTCAATAAAAATCCATGATCTACGGGTAAAATAAAATACATGTCCCAATGATCTAAATCAATATCCACTTCTCAAATTAAATACATGATCCATTGCTCTACAAAATAAATAACTCATATTTAGTACATGAAACTATAACTAAATCAAAATAAAAAGATACATTTCTACAAAATATTCCATTTCAAAAGTCTTTCATGATGCTGTTTTTCTCCAAAATTTAATGTTAATTCACATTTTCACCTTGTATGCAGGATTGAAACCCTAAAATAATATTTCTTATATTAAATATATTGAATTCATAAATTAGTGGTACAGAATATTGAATTAAAAGTGCATTTAAAATGGATAATGTTAAAATAGTATAAAACAAAAAGAATAGTTTCGATAAATATTAGAATTTTTGTTAAACCGATAAATGTGAACTACAAATATCCTACTATATAATACTACAAGGTTATACATTATAGTTATATGTATGTATATATAAATGATATATAAAAAGACGAATTATTTCATTTTATAACAAAAAAGAAATTGAGAATACATACTAATGTTATGTAACCAGAACATGACTATATGTAAGACATTTAATTTTTTACATTAATTTATAGTATAAAATATCATTCAAGAGCAGGTAAAAAATACATGAAAAGAGATATACTAGTAATAAAAAATTTAGAGTATGTACCCTATAAGTTATAGTGATATCATATTTGTTTGTTTCAATGGTCAATGAATAAAATTACATTAATTTTATAATTTGTAGGACAAATAATTTTCTAACTGAAAGAATAAAGATACTATATTAATAATAAAAACAAAAGGCACATACAATGAAGTACCCAATAAAATTAATATTCCTCTAAAAATATCCCTGTTGATATGGATGAATGTTTTCATTTTACATGGCAAATTTTTAAACCATCACTGAACTTTTCAATAATATAATATCATGCATGTGTGTTGTGGAATGGATGTATACACACCACTGACCATACTAATAACTTGAGCTTCTAAAATCATTGTCTATCATGTCCAAATAGGTTGGTGTAAAGCTACCTTAACTAAATGAGTGTTATTCTAGATAAGCTCAATTACTTTTCCAATTTGAAGGGTTCAATTACTTAGCTTATTTTTCTACTCATTTCTGCTATAAGAGGAGATAAAATATGCTTGTTATGGATTATGAAAATTCATAAGGGATACCCATTATAACAACTATGGTAAATATATATTCATAAAATATAAACATGCAATTCATAATTTATGAATGATGATTATTCTAAAAATTTATAACCTGCATACTATAGAAATCAATTATGTGCAATGAAATACATTAATAAAAGAATGGATTAAAAGAATGGATTATTATTTTCAGACAAACATGATGAATATATAGTAATATCTATTTTTCATGCATTCAAATACAATGTAGATGGGTTTATCCAAAAATTAACATAAATTGTCCTCATAATTGAAATTTTAGAGACATAAACTATTAAACATCAATATATATTATACCATATACATTGTGGATAAACAAAAATAGTCACTTTATTTTGTTTCAAAAACACAATTTAATGCTTTGTTTATTATAACAGCAAATATCCATTCCAAAATAAAAACATACAAAACTAATATAGTGTTGAGAAAAAATTCATTAACACCATAAAAAACATAAAATTATAGATATTTTAATAAAAACAAATTCAATATTTATTTAAAAATTGCAATCCAAATATTTATTGTTTAAAACCGGAAACAGAAAACATATTCTCTCATAGAAAACCCTATAAATATATTATAGATAATAAAAAATCCCCACAAAGGTAAAAATATTTAATGAAAAAACAGAACAAATTGAATATTAATAAAAAAATAAAATGGAATATTTTGTTGGAAATCAAGCAACATATATAAACAACATCAGTGAAAAATTCAATTAACTACTAATAAACAATTACAAGGGATTTTCAGTTTGAAAAAAAATTCAAAACAGAATATCTATTTCGTTTATCGTCTAGAAAAACTAAAATAAACTTGTTTTCTATTATATAAAATGAAGAAAATCATTAATATAAAAAAATTTAGTATTGGAAACTATTGAAGAAAATACAATGATATTGTCAAATGAAAAAAAAACTAACAACAGAAAGCTTGTTATATTATTATTAATTCAACTTCAACAATCAAAAATCACACATAATCAAATGAAAACTAACAATGTGTGGATAAATAGAGAAAAGAAACCTATATGGTAGAATAAAAAATGATCAACATCATCCAAAGAACAGAACTTAGTTGGGTGCGATCAATCATAGAACAACTCATCTGTAATAACAAATAATTAGCATCAACTAGTGAACAGTTGTTATTGGAATTCATTTTCAATGACTGTAACAGCAATGGGATACATTATTTTTATACCATAATTATCCAAGATAGTATGATCATCTTCATCATCATAAAAATCAATATTATGCAGGAAGACAATCAGAAAACAAATCAATGGTTTGGGCCAATACTAATTCTTGGAGAAATCTTGATTGGTATTCTGTGAGAACCTGATTGTAATCATTTTACTCACTCTACACGTCATTTTCATCCTAGATCTCATCGTCTCTATCCGCATTTGAAATTTCCTTCTTTTCCTTCAGTCTTTCACCATCGTTCCCCTACCCAATAAGAATTATTAACTTGATCCATGAAAAATAAGATAATAGTTAAAAAATCTCAATGAAAATATTGTAATTATGTGAGCAAGAATATTGATATGGAACACTTTTAAAATATAAAAAATGAGATAATCACTTCCTAGATAATTTACAGTCCCATAAAGATCTAGGGTGACTAAATTCATAGTTTGTGAACTTAATTTTTCATATTCTCCTGTTCCAGTTTCTCAAACAAATCAAACATTGCCAAATTTATAACAACTGAACTCCAGTCGGTAAATTTAAATACAATCTACTAATTTTATCACAAAATAAAATTTCAATGTATCTAAAACATACAATAATCTACACCCATAGTATAAAATTAAAAATTTAAAGAAAACCCTGAATATGGATTCAACTAAACTTTTTTTTACTTTGGTGTTTGGATTATTCCTTAAATTTCAAAACCACATCTAGATAGAGCATTAAAAAATTAGAAAAATGATAGCTGAAAACTAGAAACAACATATGAAACATAAAAATATGTTATTCAACTCCCTATATTCATATAACATTCAGATCACATACCAAATATTTCAATAATAATGTTATCTTTACTAAGCTCTAAATAATTATGAGGGGGAATGTTGGTCACTTTTTTTCTTTAGCACGTTCTTATCCGATAAACACTATATATTCGCATCTTGGTAATATGAAGAGTCATGTAAATGGCATATTTAGAGAAATTTTTGGATAAAAAACACATGAAATAAAATACACAAGAATATATTGAAATTTCATAAAATATTTGATATATATATACAAAGTATCCGCCATAAAATAGAACATGTTATCATTGATATTCAATTTCATTAAAATGGTTAAAAATTGGAAAATCTAGGTATACCAAACATGATCATCTAGTTTAATTTTAGCTAGCATAAAATAACAAAAGATCAATGGAAATTATGGAATTATTTGCTCTATACTACATTTGAAAACACAATGAGAACATCAAATAATATGACAATGAATTGTTAGAACACATATAATGCTGAAATTCATTTGTAATAGAAACACACCATATTATCAATGAAAAAACTAATAGTTAATACAATATTCAGTTAGTTAATAGAAATACATACCTGTTGTGGGGAGAGCAACACGTCATTTGAAACTCAATTGAGCAGAAAGAGTCGATTGATGTATATGGGGATGGAAATCACGAGCGGAAAGTTGATATTTATTGGGATTGATCCAATAACAACCTAAATACTAGCCTCAACCAAGTGGATAGGGGATTACCAATTACCCTTCCACATCATGGTATCATACTTCTTTCTATCCATGTAATTGAGATAAGCTATAGATGACACCCTTACATGCAGAAATATATTTTCATATGTAAATCAAATCAACCATTTACTCAACATTTTCATAGATAATTAGAAAAGATGCCTACATGTAAGAGGTAACATATCATTACATATAAATAAGAAATAATGTTGAAGATGATAGGTGGGGTATTACCTTATGATTCAATTCTACATACCCATCCTTCTAGATAAATTTTTATATGGACATTAACTTAGAATATTTTTATCTTATGATTGAATAAAGTCAAATAATAATATATTGGAATATGTAAGTAGAAAAATCATTGGAAACAAACAAGATAAGGCAACCTTAAAAGTAATGTAATAAATTAAAAAGGGAATTAATCATAGAAGAAAAAGGAATATGTAAACATGTTTGGTTTATGGAATCATCATGAATGTGAATTTTGGAATAAAATTGTACAACATTTCATTAATGTTGAATGGAATGAAGTTCAATGAATATGGGTGGAATTTGAATCATCCAATAAAAAGTAAGAGTTCCAACATGGGTAATTAGGGTTTATGAAAATCAATAAAACATGACAAATAAAAAATTCCATCCATTGATATTGATGAATCATTCCATAAATCAAGACAAAGTCCTTGTCATTATGGGACCAATTCCATGTCCACCAACGCACACAATAGAAAATTGGATGAGTAACAGAAGTAGGGGATAGAATATGAATGAAAATCCTTCTTGAGATTGATCAAGTGACAACCTGGATACCAGCTTCAGCCAACTTGTAAGGGTCTTATCTGTTCAACTACATTATTAAGGATTCTTACTTCCATGCATATATATATTTTAGAACATCTTTATTTGACAAAGTTACATGAAAAAATACATATATATCAGTAATTAAAATCAACAATTTACTAAACATTTTCACGCATGTTTCAAAAAAATAGAGAAGCTAATAGTTTTGTTGCTAAAAATCCCATCCATTTTTTCTTTATTTCTTTTGAGGAACCTACATATGAGTAAAATTAATTAATTTTGAATATCGATTCATGATATAATTATCAATAAAAAATTTAATCTAATTAATGCAATACTAAAATCTATAATGTTTAATGATTCTTGATTAAAAAATCATGAAAAAATGTAACCAAATCACAAACCATTAATGAATTCCCTGGTGTCTAAATTTACTCATGATATATAACCTTAATAACATCATCCACCATGAACTAATTCAACGATAACCTATATCGGTTGAACCTGAATTAAATTAGCCAAAAAAAACTCCACAACCAGCATCTCAAACAAGACAAGTGGATAATGAGTCAAGATTTTAAAAAAAATGAATTATTCCATCATAGAAAAAATAGTAATAGTAATTATATGCAATGAATTAAATCACCCTAGTTCCCCATAAACCATATATATTATCCTCCATAACCTGCAACTCCACACCTTGAATTAAAAATGCCAAATACATTAATTAAAAATAAATATTATCAAGTTGGTAACTACTTCAATGAAATATATCAGAGTACCTACAATGCCAATTAGATAGTAGAAATATTCAATAAATTAAATCACATTGATGCCCTGGAAACCGTTTAAGTTAACCTTCATAATCTGCACTGACACACATTGAATTAAATAATCCAAGTACATGAATTAATTCAGTGATAACTTATATCTATTGAACTCGAATTAAATCATCCAAACGCAACTCCACAACCTGCATCTGAAACCATACAAGTGGAAAATGAGCCATGATTATAAAATAAATAAATAAATTATTCAATGATAGGAAAATTAGTGAAAATATTCCATCTTATACCTATATTTATCACCCTAAAAACTTATTCCCCCTATAAAAGAGGATGAAACTGGACACTTTATTACCTAATAATATAGCACAAAACAAACATAAAATAACATACTAATTTGGTAGTCATATCCCTATATTATATTATTCAATATGTAGCTTCTAATGTTTCTTATTTGGAGATTTCATATACCTATTAGTAATAGTAGTATAAATCTATGCACTTACATATTGAGAGAATGATCCCAGATCTTTAATTGGAAGAAATTATGTAAAAAGTATGATTGTATTTCAATGCAGTTGAATGATTCATTGTATTTCAAATTGTGTAGTAGTTATCTGTAAATTACAATGACATACCTATTGATTAATATTGCATTATTTTCAAAAAAAACCTATAATAAGTGATTTGAAAGTAATATGAACCCTACCAGTTCAAAAAGGTGACCCATCACCAATGTATAACTAAACGTACTTGCAAAGGATGGGAGGAAAGTGCCAAAGTTTGTATCACTATTTTAGTGTCGACAATTGGAGGAGTATATTATGTTTTATAGATGCGTAATACAGAGTTATAGTTGGTAGGGTTACCTGGAGTGATTTCCAATAGACGAGGTAAATGAGCAAGATACTTATTATGAATTATAGTAAATGGAAGAGTAGTGGAAGGATAATGGTTTCGGGAGACAACGATGTAGTGCAAGAAAACCATGATTTGTAAGTAGCAGAGGAACAGGTTCACCATAGGGATTTGGAAGTGGATGGACAGTTCATAAATGACAGTACATTATAGAATCATGGAGTTGAATAAGGAATGAGTTGGAGAGTTCTCGAGATTCGTAGGTTTGTTTGCTGGAAGAAAGATGTAGAACAATGTGGTAGAATATGTGTTGCAACCATAGGTTCGACATGTGTCCTGGTGAGGAAATAATTAGAATCTGATAGAGAGTGGGTTGACCAGCAGAGGGAGGACGACAGAGGCAGCTGTTTGAGGGGAGTATAGGTCACTATGCGTGATACCCTCCGTAGTAGGAGTAGTGGAAAATAAAAATGGGGAGAGGGAAAATGCAATGTGGAGGCCTAGCAGGAGTGGGAGTAGAAGGTAGTGAATGGAAAAGAAAGGGAGCAGTGGAGGTATGCAAAAGCCTGGTGTCTTGAAGTGTATGCATAATGGGATATGGATGATTATTTGAGTGACACATGGCATTGGGGAATTCCCACAATTAGTATATTTAGTAGATATCTTCATGTTAAAATTTAATTTTCATGATAATGGAAAATATAGTTTTAAAAAACTGTTTTATTAATACTGTGTATTCTTTACATTAAAATAATATTGATATAATTTAAATGATGAACCTAATTGGATGTTTAAATTTATATATAAATATATTAACACACATTTAATTCATATTCAATAGTAAATTATATAAGGATCACATGATGGTTAAATGAATGTATTGTAAAAAATGGTTTTTTTAAATATTATATTTTTCTATTAAAAATATAGAATTTACATCATAAATCAATTGAATTTATTGATCTCTATATATTTTAGACATTATTCTCTACAAATTATGACCCTAAATTTTTAATGAAAAAACAATAACTAATTATAGATCATTTGTTGGGAAATTTAAATCATGTGGTTTCTACTAACATGAAGCATAATAAATTACTGGATCATTAAGCATTAAGAAACAACCATTTCCTTTCACCGATTCATCACTCTAGTTGACAAATTCACCATTTCTTGATGGAATGACCAAAAAATGAGCATTCACCAATCTTATTTTATTTTTTACAAGTTAATCATTAAATTATTTTATCAAGATGTACTTAACTCATTTTCATGTTAACATGGCCAGTGAGATGGAGAACTAAGTAATGTTTTCAACAAACCGATTCTAGTAACCCACCAATCCAATAAAGTTAAAAACTTTAGAGGTATTTTTGAGTATTTTATTTTTCCATAACATTCATTATAGTAGGATCAACAGTTATTCCATCATTAGAAACATTGTAGCTATTAAATTAATTTTTTCCAATCCAAAATTCATACTTTCAAAATTTCCTATATGGTTTATTTTTTAGGGTTCTCAAAACAATCCTTACATTCATTTCATGTTCCTCATTGATTTTATATTATAAAAAATTTCATCAATAAAAAAACCAAAATCAAATAAAAGAAATAATGATTAATTATATTCATAAAATCCATTAATACAATAGGTGCATTAGACAACCCAAATGGTATAAATAAAAATTCATAGTGTCCATATCTAGATGAAAAAATAGTCATCATGAACTATATTTTCCTACACATTCAACGTATGGTACCCCAACCACATTTTATCACATGAATAATAATTTTATCCATAGATCTGATCAAAAAATTCATCTATAGAAAGAAAATGATACTTATTCTTAATAGTTTTGTTATTCAAGGCACTACAATCAATTTAAAGTCTCAATGGTCCATCATTATTTCTATAAAAATTGAATCACACCTTAGTGATGTGAAAAGTTGGGTGAAAACATTGTTTAATAACTCTTGAAATTTATTTTTCATCTCTAAATGATCCAATTTATACATTTGATAAGGGGATTATAAATATGATTATCATAGGGTAGTAATTTAGCATAAATCCCAACCTCTCAATGAGGAATAACTCCATGAATATCATTATGGAAATAATATGTGACTTCATTTACATCAAGAACATCACTAAATTGAAAAGTTTCTTTACATTCAATAATATGGTCTATATAACATTTATTTACTCTTATAATCAATTACATATCTTATTGGAATGTTATAAAAGGCATGAAATCATTTAACCCATCATTCGGAGAATAAGATGAACCATGCTTCCATGGATGTAATTATAGAACATAAATAAGAGGTTGACTGGATATCTCCCTTTTCCAAAGGAATAAATTTTTTTAGATCCTTCATTCCACCCCTTGTAACATACACATTTGGGTCTTCTTGAAGTAATATTTAGATGTCCATATTTTGGAGGCTACCTCTCAATGCTGAAACACCAAAACATTCAATGGAGGGATTGAAATTCTGTTTTAATTGGTTTACTCTAGCACAAATGATGTGGAAAGGATAGATCATTGGAATAATCTTGGAATGATTCATGTATAGAATATACCATGGTTGGGGTGGATTAACTCTATTTCTGATGGATTCAATAATAAATGAGGATTTAAGGGTATCAACAGAGGTATGCATGATTTCAAGACTTTTTTTGCCACAACTGGTCTTATATTGGGAAACTGAAGATGTTAGTCATAATTTCAAAGGACTATATAATCTCGTTAGGATAATATAGAAATTAATCCTATATTGGTTGAAGGAAAATATATATGAGAATTATAATATGGAGGATCTGAAGGATGCAATTGAAAAGTTATAGTCTTGGCTTTAAGACCGCTGGAATGACGATGCCATCTATATTATTAGTGAAGTGTAGGTTACTAGATGAGGAAATTTTTGAGGTCAAAAGGACATATAGAAAAAAAAATTAGGGTGATTTGGTTGAGGGAAGGGGACCGTAATACCACTTTCATTCATTCTTTTCTAAAAAAGAAAAATTAAATATGCATATCAACCTCGAAATGCAAGATGGTTCGTTTACATCAGATGTTGAGGTTATAGAGAGATGGGATCTAGAAAACCTTGAATATCTACTAGCTGGACCTAGTAGAATTTATGGTTTAAATATCCTTATTGATGCTAATATATTTTTGAGTTTCATGCAGGAGCTAGTGAGCGATATTGATAACACAAATGTGGTGGAAATTTCTAAGGAGGATTAGGTAAAAGAAACCATTCTCATATTGAATCTGGATTGTGAAATAGCACCCGATGGATTTCCTTGTGCCTTATATGTGGTGACATGTGACCTTTTAAAACAACTAATTTTGGGAGTTATTTAGTACCTTTTCAGAGGTGGCACACTTCTGAGAAGGGTGTGTGCATCTAGGGTGTTCTTGGTACCAAAATTTAAAGAACCCATGAGAGTTAATCCATTCAGGCCAATACCATTTTGACACATTTCCTATAAGATTATTAGCATCCTCATTGCTAGAAGGATGGGTAATGTCATCTAAATCCTTTCCATAGAGGATAAACATGGATTTGTGAAGGTTCGTGGTATTCAGGGGTAATTTGTATTGGAAAATTAATCATTGAGGATATAAACAAGTGTTTCATTGGTTCTAACATCATGATTAAAATTTATATGGACAAAGAATATGAACACATTGAGGGGGGGGATATATAATTTGTTCGATGAAAAGTCTAAGATTCCATGAATTGTTTCATGACCTATTATTCAGCTGTTACTCTTCACCATGGATCACTATGTCTCTCACAGGAATGTTATTTGGATTGATAAAAAATGAGCATGGTATCTGGAAGGGATACCATCTATCCCTTTTCCACTTCATTTTGGATCAGGAGGCTTTATCAATGAACATTAATCATATCCTGATGTCAGGGATGATGTTCCCATTTATCAACAAATATAGTTTTTGTATGGTCTCTCACATGATGTTTGTTGATGATATTCTTGTGCTTAAAATGGAAATATAACATCCTTAAATAGATATAAGAAAATTATGTAGAATTATGGAAGAATCAGTGGAAAAAATATTATGTTCCACAAGAGATAACTGTTCATATTCAACAGATGCTCGAGGAAGCGTTGGGGAGATTTTTAGGAGATCATTCGGATTAACAAGACTTATCTTACAATGACTTATCTTGGAGCTCGAATTTCAAATGGTTTAATCAATAAGAAACTATTCGATGACCAGATTAAAAACATTATATGCATGATTATGAATTGGAATAAAAATTTTCTTTCCTTTTGAGGGAGGGTTACCATGATAATTAGTGTGCTAACCTCTATTCCAAAGCATGTCCAGTTGATCATCACCCGCCCATGGGGACAATTTCCATGGTTGAAAACATCATTAAATCATTTTTTGGGATGAGAAACAAGAGAGATAATGTAACTAGAATTCTTGTATGTGGTTGGATAATCCTATTAAAGAAGAAGGTGTGTGTATCCGTAATATCATAGAAAATATAAAATCCATGAAAGTACGCCTAGAGTAGGACGTGATTGAAAGAAAATACGTATATGCCATATTTATGCGTCATAGAAATGGGGAGAGTAGGTAAGACTGGATGGGTAAAAGGGTGTTGTCAAGGATGTCTATAATAATGTTGATCCATATGGATGTTTTGTAGGATCATTCATGTTGGGTGACTGGTAGAGGGGATAGCAGTCTTCCAGTAAGACAACTGGGCAAGGGTTAAAATGTATTTTTTGGGGTGTCCAGTTCCTGGAATTTAATTCAGGGAAGCCAATGAGATTTCTTCATTGATGTGGTCTATCATCAATGAGGATCAGATGGTGATACTGGATAGTATACGTTTGGTTGATATCCCAGACATGTGATGTTTTATAGGTTCATCTACAATATTTTTCTTGAGCCACAATTACATGGTCATTTATAATAGTCAAATATCACCAGATGTGTGGGATTATAAGCTATGGTTCATGGAACTACCAAGAAAAATTAACATCCTCATTTGTTGAATAAGGAAAAAACTATCTCCATTTAAGAAAATGTAATGTGTAAAGGTATCAACCTAGTTTCTCTATGATTTTGTTGTGATAGATTCTAGAGAGAATCCAAGAGGCATAAGTTCTTTCAGAGTAAATTGGGAAGATCACTATGGAATATAGTGGGGTTTCACATCATTAATGAGGGAAAACCTTTAAATTCTTTTATAACTGAATCGATCCAATGAATAGGAACTTTGGATATAGAAATTCAGGTACACGACATCAAATAAGTAACTATTTGATGGTGTACTTTAGAGGACCGTAATGCAGAAAGGGTGGGATCTCAATGATCCGTAAGATACCTACAAATCCGTATAAAGGAAATGAATTTGGATCATGTTACCCTTATCAATAAATGGATGAATTCTTCTCTTATTTACAGTATTATTCCCATATTTTTAGCGGCAGTAGGGGGACCCCAACCACTTCTAGGTAAATGGGTTGGCATGACTCTACCAAATAGTGGCCTAAAATTAAACGTTGATAGCTCTTTTATGGATGGACTGATGAGGGGTGGCCGACTAGTGTCGGAATAATGGGTTTAGTCTGCATTGTCTTCAAGTCTTTTTACATTGCCGGCTGGTCTATGGGTGTGGAGGTTAAGTCCATGATCACTGTTATTATTTTTTGCAAAATATTTAACTTTATGGCTGATGAGATTGAATCAAAATGTGATTACCTAGTTCAGATCCGACAAGGGGCAATAAACGCACCTTGGGGCATTATCATTTCTTGCATCCATGACATGTTAATTTCTTTTTTGTTCTTTTTTGTATTTCTGGATTCTGATATTCTATGACATTATTTATTAATAAAAACATATTTTTCAGTCATGAAGTGATATTCAAAAATATTTTATAAAATTTATTTGAAATTAATGAATCAAAATATCTAGATGAAAAAAGTGTTTTATCATAATTCAAAAACACAAGTAACATACATGTGAAATCACCATTCTATAGCCCACCATTAATTTTAGTGGATCAAAATGACCTCATAACACCATTATATTTCTGATAATGATTATTTCCATCATGTAAAAATAAATATGGACATGAATTTACATAATGACACTTCTCATTAGAGATAAAAAAATATTACATTCGGATGGATATAAGTTACCAAATTCATTGATTCCTTGTGATTCTTTTCCTCACTTTTGTGGTCCATGTGGCCAAATAATTCACATGAGTAAAAATTCTCTATCTTCATAAGACACTCTACAACGTTCTATTTTCCACACATACTACATGAATAGGTCTGAATTTTTATAACTCTTGATTTACTTATTTAATGTTTCCGCATTGACTTACATCCTAATTGATTTCTTTATTTCATTATCATAAGTAAAATAAGAGTCTAAAAAATCTATCTCATCATTTTAAGCACAATTATAACTTCCTCTTAGATTTAAAATTATATGGTCACCATATATCATAACATAAATGGTATAAATCCAAATTAATACTTATTAATTTTTCTATCAGTGTCACGAATGAAATTTGGAACATACTTAGACATAATTAAATTATTTCCTTCAAATGTAGCTATATAATCATCACCTTTTTCCCATAGTTGAAGTTTTTTTCCATTCGATGTTGAATAATTTAAGGTAATTACTTTCCAAGGAGTGGCTCCATGACTATTTCTTATTCCATGGGTTCAATATTTTCATTCTCTCTGGTATTCATTACTAAATACCACAGTCTATCAAATATCCTTTAAAACAATTATAGGTAAGGTTTCTATTATGACATTCTAAACATACCATGATATCAAATGTCTTATCCAGAGAATTGATCCATTATTCACCTATCACTAGGTAAGATTATCCACTAAATAATGACGGTTGTTTCCTCATTAAATGATCCAACAAATAAATATTAATTTTGTGTAGAACGGGTTCATCTCTAGCCTAGATACCACTAATATTTATCAACGGAGTCAACTCATCCATTAATGCAAAAAAAAATCTATTATGATTATGACCTTCTCGAGATGATGATTTGGAAGGATATATTCCTCTTGGTTCCATTCAACTAAACATTTAATGTTTCCTCTATGGAAAAAATTCTTAACAGACATATTTTTTATAAAGAAACATTGTAATCCTCTATAAGATATCTTTCTTAAAAATTACATAATCTATCTATTTCAACAAGATTTCACTTCATTACATTCCTAAAGATATTTTTAGTTTACACATTTTGAATGTTAGGAAATAACTCTTAGATATCAAACCACACCAATACATATCGACTCAAACTAAAATAGTATCCATTTCATCCAAACCATAAATTTTTTAAAATAAAACAAAAACATGATTTCTTTGAAAATCATCGTAACATTTATCATAAATTCCTTATTTCTTTTACACATCCTTATAACCTATGAAAAACATATGAAAACATGGTATGATCATAAAAATCATAGAAAGGGATATAAAAATATTTAAATAAACCAGTAGTCCATGAATACATGTAATCATGTGATATCATTTTAACAAATACATACTTCTCACACATATATAATTATTTTTTTAAACATGTGATTTACATAAATCATTAGAAAACATATATAAAAACATAAAAGGTATGTTGTGGGATTACTTACATTTACTATAACCCTCATGAGAACCTTATGATTTCTAACCCTCACACCTACTTTACAATGATCCCTATCGACTACCTTATGTGGTTACCATCACAATTACACTTGGAGTAACCATATGACCGAACTCCAACATACACATACCAAATGAATTGGAGGGAGATATAGGTAACAGAATTAATCATAAAAAATCCCCATTTACAATAAAATAATCATAAAATGTGAGTAAATTCATAAAAACATTGCTTTTGAATTTTGTACAATATAATTTTAAAGAAGTTTTTTAAAAGTAAAACCTTATACAGATAACATATAATTGAAGTGAGTATTAATAAAATGAAAGGATTATGTGTATATACTTTTAATAAACATAATAATTTATGATATAAACAAAATTAATTACACAAATAATGTCAGTATCACATAATTACTGATTTAGAAGCTTAACCCAATGAATAGAAATTGGGTTAAGAAATCCCTTACATTGGGTTCATCTTACTTCCTTGTTATTTAAAAATTTTGTATAATGTTTAAAAGTGTGTAATTGATATTTAAAATAAATATAATATTGTTTATAAAACATTATATGGTCATTTTAGTACATAATTCGACCCATTTATTAATAAAATTTGGTTATTTAAATTGTTTTAGGTGCATGCTTTACATGATTTCAATGGCTAGTTTGAAAAGGATTTTCATGTAGAATGGAAGAGATACTCTAGAAGTGGAAAAAATGGTTTTAATATTGTTTCATAATAGTAAATTATAAAATATAGATTTTGGTTATATGGAATGAGGTTGAATCATTAGATAAATCATTAGTGATATTCATTTAGATCATTTTGGTGGTTCTTTGATAATCACAAACTTGTTTATCATATAACATTAATATTTTGAAGATAATTTAAGCCAAGAACATAATAGATTTCATATAATACAAATTAAAATATCTTTGAACCATTAAAAAGGTTTTATAACGATCTTTGAAATATGTATTGGAAATTGATGACAGAACGTCCACAATGTCTATAAATCGACACATCACAAATGATGTTTTATTTTTAGAAAAAGAGGGAGAGGAGAAGGAGTATGATGAAGAATTTTTATATTAAAATTATACGAATCCAGAATATATATATTACTGGAGCTCATTCCTTATGGATAAAGGGAGGTGAAAATATCATAAGAAAAGAAAATAATTGAAAAGAAAACACAAAAAAGATGAAAGTGGATTTTTATCTCTTGATCTATACTCATTGAGATCCTCCTTAAGGAATTTAGTTTTTTATTTTTGATCTAAACAGTCAGTTTTTGACATGGGGAATAGAATTTTTATGGGAATAGAGATAAATTTATACAATTATTAGATATCTATAGGTATAACATGAATAGGGGGTGAAGGTTGTATTTATAGAGGAGAAAAGAAGCAGGTTTCCATTATTTTAATCATTTGTTTAATATTTTTTCTCAGTACAATGAATAGTCTTGATTATTTTGTAAAAAATAGTAATATTTTAATGTGAGTTTGAACAAATTTCCATTTACATCAATCCCGACTAATGCCTAAGGGAAAAATTCAATTATTTATTATTATTTTTGTAAATTATCGAATTTAACTATTCAGTAAAAATTCATGTATTTCTGAAAAAACCCAAAAATTTACCATTAATAATTATAAACATGTAGAATCCAAATATTACCTCCATTTTATAAAAATAATTTTATAAATATGATGAATTTAATTTTTAAATTAAATATTAATTTATTCTAAAAATAATAATTGTAAATCTGGATCTCATTTTATGACAAAATGAAAAATTAATCCTCGTCTCATTAAATTATCTTATAAACATAAGAAAATATAATAATAATTTATGATTAAATTTTATGGAAATATATTTTCATTTTAATTATTTTATTAACCATAAAATTTCAATTAAATATTTATGATTTAAAAAAATGGACACTTATATAATGATCATATTGTGACTTATAAGTTACCTTACACATTCATCGGCAATGTTACTATTCATTTTAATGATTTAATGTTCATAATGGTCATATTAATATTCATAAGGGTAACAATACTATTTATAAGGGTAGGATACAATTCAAAATAAATTATTATTTTCCCATCAGACTCAAAAAAATATACAGATCCCAACTATGTATGTCCGTTTTTTGAAATTCAAATCATAGTAGAGGAAAAAATATATTTATTGAATAGTTTATAACTATATCCTTAAAAATAGTTTCATAATGTAGAGACATAGTGTTTCATGCATATTAATATATCTTGAAATTTGTGGGGTGTTACATTCCTCCCACCTTCTGAAAAATACATCCTCACATTTTTATTTATTATTAATCAAGTGATGGTAAATTTCCCTTATAAATTTTATGATTTCCAAGTTTCTTCTTCAACATTTTGGTTTCTGCACAAAACCATTACCAAGAGGATTACATTATTCCACTGTACTTGTTCTCTTCGATCAAGAATCTGAATAGGTTTCTCTTCATAAGAAATTTTTTGTTCCAAGTGAACTTTTTCTCGGCTCAAAACATGCGATGAACCTACCAACATACTTTATTAACATCAAAACATTTAAAAAATTGTGTACCTGCGATAAAAATTGAGGAAAAGGCACTCAGTAGTCAACAAGGTCAACGTTCTCTAAGATTTCATTAGGTCTAATTAACTGTGCACTTAGCATCCATTTCTTACCAAAACACAAAACACTTTTCCATGGTGAGATTATAAGAAAAACATGATCAAATACCTTTAAATAATAGAATTTACTCATGTTATATATAGAGATTTTTTACCAACTCAGAGCTGTCCTCATTTGTTGATGGAAAGTCTTCACTTTCTCAGCCAATTCCTATACAAATTATGATCCTATTAACTTCCTTTCTCATACATAATCCCAAAAATCATGAGTTAGACACTGCTTCCCATATATTAGGTCAAAAGGTGCCATCATTATACTATAATGAAATCATATATTATATGAAAACTCAACTAAATAATGTCGATGGTCCTGACATACCTTGTAGAACATTGATCAAGCTCGAGGAATATCCTCCAAGGTCTGAATTGTTCTCTCGGTATGTCCATAAAATTGAGGATGAGAAGTAGTGATGAAATTTAATTTTGTTCTCATCAAATTATAATGGCCTTTAAAAATGTTTAAAGTAAACATGATATCATGTTCAGATACCATAGAGAGAGGAAATCAATGTATCCAGACAATCTATTTGAGGTATATTCATGAAAGCTAATCCAAAGACCGTGTATCTCGAATACAAATGAAATGGAATTTTTTTTCAACTGATCAACAATAACCCAAATAAAATTTTTATCTCGTGATGTATTGGTATTTCCCACGAGAAAGTCCCTAGATATGATTTACCATTTCCACTATGGAATTGGAAATGGTTGAAACATCCCCTTTGGTAGTTGTCACTATGCTTTAACCTATTGACATGTCAAACATTTTATGGTATAATTTACAACATATCTTTTTATTACAACCCACCAATTATATTGTCAAAGGTATATCTATATATTAGTATAGACAGAATGAATTGAAAATAGATAACTATGAGCTTCACAGAATAATTCCTTCATTATCTAGGAATCACAAAGAAAACATAATATATTTACGAATCTTAAAACACAATATTTATCAAGTTTAAATTATGAAAAAGATACCTATTTTAACGAATTGTACATTTTTCTGTAATTCACCATCTACCTTCTATGCTTCTTAATTTTTTATAACAATGATGAGTTCACTAAAAACTGAGAAATGAGAATTTATTACACCAACAACTTCCACGCAAAGATTCATCAAATCATTAATCAAAGAGTCTTGTTCTAGTCATAAAATAGTTATTGATGTATGATGTTTTTTACTTAAGGCATATTATGCTTTGTTTGCTTTTCAAGGATGGTAATTGGTCATGAAAGAATAATCCTTCATATATTCAATCCATCTTATCTACCTCATGTTTAATTCCTTCTGATTGAATATATGGGTTAGTCTTTTGTAGTCTATATATATTTCACATTTGGCTACGTATAAATGATGTCTCCCAATTATCAAAGAAGAAACCACAACTGCTAATTCCAAATCAATTGTGGAATAATTTAACAGATGAGGTGTTAGTTGCCTTGAAACATAAGTAATTACATAATCATTCTACATCAGAAAAAAAAAGGAAATCCAATCAATGAGGCATCATTGTAGATGAAAAAATAACCATTTTTTGAAGGCATGGACAAAACTGAAGAATTCACTAATATATTATTCACTTCTTAAAAAAAAGCATCACATTATTATATACAATTATAATTATCCCCTTTTGTGTGAATGTTTTTAGCGGGCTAGATAACCTTAAAATATTTCAATATACTGTCAGAAATAACCTAATAATCCTAGAAAACTACAAATCTCTGTAACATTTGTATATCAGGGCCATTAATCAACCATTTTTTGGTAGGATCAACTGTTACCCCATCCTAATTTACAATTTTCACAAGTAAATAAATATATTTCAACCCAAAGTCACATTTTCTAAACATTCCATATAATTTATTTTATTTTAGAGTTTTCAAGGATATCCTTAAATGGTTTTTATAACCTCCATAACATTTTGAAATGACCAAACTATCATCAATAAACAGAAAAAAAATATTATCCGAGTATTCCCAAAATATTCTATTCATAATATCCATGAATACAGCAGGTGAATTTTTAAACCAAAGGTCTTAACAAAAAAATCATATTCGCCATATCTAGTACAAAAATCTAATTTTGAGATTTCATCCTAATTCACCTTCAGCTGATGGTATATATATCTCAATTCAATGTTACAAAAATACTCTCTTTCTATAGGTGATCAAACCAGTCATTGATATGAGGTAAAAGATACTTATTCTTAAGAATAATGTTACTCAAAGATATATAATCAATGAAAAGTCTCATGGAACCATATTTATTTTTAATGAACAATATAGGGGAACCCATAGTGAAGTGCTAAGATGAATGAAGCCTTTATCAAGAAACTCTACATCTACTTTTTCAATTATAGAAGATCAATTTGATCCAATCGATAAGGGGGTTTTGATATTTTCTTGGAATCAGGAACTAAGTAAATGGAAAATTAAACTTATCGATTAGGTATAACATCGAGTAACTCATCCAGATAAACATTAACTTATTCATTTAATTCTACAGGATCATTAATCTAAATAGTACACATATTTTCTACAATATGAGAAATATAACATTCATTTCCATATTTTAGCAGTTTTTCAGTTTCCATATATGTTATATAATTTCTGGGTTCCGTATTGTATACAAATTAAAACTCATTTTGGGAAAAACTTCATTAGATATACAATCAATCTTTTCAAAATAAACATAATGTCATTCAATGCCAAGAATAACATCAAAATTTACTAAGGGAAAAATAATAAGGTTTTCAGGTAATTTCATTCCAAAAACAACAACAGGAAGATTCTTAAAATTATTTTTTCTAGAACATTTCTCCCTTTTGTTTTAACAATATGTTTTTGGCTAAATTTTTTAGGTTATATTTCAACATAACATAAATTTAATAAGAAATAAGTGAATGTGTAGAACTTGTATAAAAAATGACTTTAGAGAAACATTAGTAAACAAAAAATGTACCATATACAACTTCTTTGAATGGCTTGACATCACCTTATGTATTCTCAAAGGATCTCCATACACCTTTCTTCTTATAGCCTTCTAACTTTCAATCAGTCAAATATTTCATTGGGATGACATATTCATAATTACCCATATCACTAAATTTAAAACACATTATTGTTTTCTTAGTATAGTTGAACTTGAGATCATTTTCATAACAATCTCAGGCTATATCTCTAAAAATTCCACATCGAAAACACTTCCCAGTTTTTCTATGGCATTCCAAATGGTTCTTTTTAACACACTTTTCACAATCTATAAACTTTAATTTCTTACCATTAATTATTTTTTGATTTATTCATACACATCGATTTCTATATAGACCTATTATTTTGTATCTTTTTGAAGTACATGTGATCATCAAAAAACTCCATTTCTACCCTTACATAAATTTGAACATGTTTTCTCATTACTATTGATTTATTGAGAGGCCAATTCCCTTCATTATAATTGCATCAATAATGTGTACAAGCGAATGATTTTTCCTATCAAGATCCCAAATAATATTTTTAGAATACCTTGACAGTCAGGTGAATATTTCATCATACATATACATTAAATCTTCCTCTATTTTCATCAATATAGAAATGGATTCTTCATCTTATGTCTGACCACCTTAGTTATATATCTTTCAAGGAAATTACTTTTATATCCATCCCACTCTAAGGATTCAATTTTCACCATATCCATAACTTTCTTGACCATTCACCACCACTTATAAACTTCACCTTCAAAAACATAAGTGGAAGGACCCACCATTGGATTATCTAAGCATCCCATAACATGTAATATCTTTTCAAGGGATTTAATCTATCCTTCAACCATTACAGGGTATGAAAATCCACTGAATGTAGGACGATGTTTCCACATAAAAGTATCCTCTATTATCATGTAACTTTTTGGTAGCTCTTGTTTTCCTTTTGAATGGATTCAAATTCCATTTATATCATATGGAATCTGATCCATTACTATCATAGACAACTGAGTTTCAATTCTGACCACTCTTAGTTGTAGATTCAGAAAGATATCAGTTCGCAGTTCTTTCGAGCTTTAGTTTCCCTCTTTCTTCTATGGTAAACCATTCTAAATAGAAATATCATAGATGCAGAAACATGATAATATTTAAATTCTATACCAGTTGGTAAAAAAATATGTTATTCTATTATAACCATTCTAACTCGCAGGGTTATCTTCGCCATGAACTGATACAAACTATAATGACCCAAACATAAGCGTTACATAATCATGATATTTCGACCAAATTTCTCTTATTTACATTACTAATGTTATTTTCTATTGAGATTTTATAAATATTTGACATAACTCATTTATATCAACCCATAAGCATTCATATTGGGTACATCTAAAACAATATCCAATTACACCAGAAAATAAAATTTTAACACTAAAAAACAACATTATTTCTTTTACAAATATTCATAAAATTTATCATACCTTCCTTATATCTCATATAAATCCTTATTACCTGTGATAAAAATTTAAAAATAGGTTATGAGCATAAAAATCATAGTAAGGGATATGAAAATAATGAAAGAAACCATTAGTCCATGAATATTTATAAACATATGAACTCATATTCACAATGACATACTTATCACCCATATATAATTATTTTTCTAAATGTGAGATTTCCATAAACCATTATATAACAAATATAAAACAATTATGGTATCTTGGGACATTAATTACTTATATTGTAACCCTCATAGACACCTTATTATTTTTATCAATCATAGATACCTTATAATTTAACCCTCACGACTACGTATTGGTGTATCCATAACAATTACACTTGGAGTAACCATACAACCAACCATCAACATACACATACCCAATTCATTGGAGGTAGATATATGTACCACACTTCATTATAAAAAATTCCAAAAAACCTATTACATAAGCATAAAATGTGAATATTTTCATAAATACATTTCTTTTGAATCCCGTAAAATAAAATTTTAATGGAGGATTTGTAACGGAAGGTCCCTTAAAATATCATATAAATGAAGTGAGAATCAATATAATAAAAGTTTAATATTTATATACTATAAATCCACATACCCCATAATAATATAAATTAAATTCATTAAACAAATAATCTCAGTAGCACATAATTAATGAAGTATATGGTTAACCCAAAGAATTGGAAATTGGGTTAATAATTCCCTTAACTCGTGTTTTTCATACATAAAACTTTTTTAAAAAATATTTATAATGGTTAAAGGGGTGTTATTAGAATTTTACATAATCATAAACTTGTTTATAACACCTTATATGATCATTTTATAACATCATTCGATCCATTTATTATTAATTTTTTTTTTATTTCCATTGTTTTGTGTGAGTTCATTGCATGATTTCCATGGTCGGTTCGAAATGGATTTTATTGTGTAATTGAAGAGAACCACAAGAAGTGGAATGAAATGGTTTTAATATAACTATTTAATATTAAATAATTCCCAAAATCATTTTGGATATATTTTAACGTCTTGTACCCAGATGCCACCAAATGGTGCCCTGATCCCGATTAGCCACAAGGCTTCATGCGTATATCCCCAAATAAATGTGGCTACTGACAAGGAATGAGGGAATATGTGAGTCACTAGGGAGACTATACACTTATTACCAGAGTATCATAGTGTAATTACACAAAAAATAAATAGTGGAAGAAATATTAACATCAATCAGATGAAGTAAAACATGACACGAATACCTATCAATAACCAGAAGTGTATCATATAAAAAATGTTGAAGATGTTACATTTATCTATAAATATTCCAATGAAGGTACGTGGAAATGTAATAGAGTTAATGTATCCCATAAATAACAAGAAACTGAAAAGTACCCATAGAATCATAAGCCTCATCTTGGTCCTATGCTCCCATGCTCCTAATCCACAATCAACAACCTATACTAGGGTGCTTTCTCCTATAATCACTTGCAACCATATAACATGTTTTTGTCCCTGAGATGGCATAATCCTGATGTGATATAGACATCCTAGTTGGAAACCACCATGGTCTATATAGTTTTATTAGTAATATACGATGTCGTAGCAAGTGTAATCAAAACAGTAAAGTTAAGTGCGTATGCCCAAGTCATAAGTCTACTACCATATGCAAAACCCAATAGCCATCAAGGCTACATAAAAAAGATACATCTTTTAATTAGTTAGTTATAAACAACTAAGCATGTAACATGACAACACCATACATTCATATATATCAACAAGCCATAACCCTTGTGTATAAAGAAGTCACAAATTCTACAGCCATGCCGTATAGTTAGCGTAGACAACAAAGGTCGGATCAGAGGCATCACATACTAGAGTATCTGTGTAATAAATATACACCATGAAGGGATCGATCTATGGAGCTCGTCCATACTATCCACATCGTGTCCCATGGGAATCCTGTTGGAAACTATTTCTAGGAACTATTTTGAGTCAAAGGAGCTTTTCTACTGATGATTCCTATGAATGTCCATGAAAACTAGATCCTTGGGGAAGAAAGTCCAGAGGAATCCCACGGAATAAAGACCCATGGGGAAGATTCAACCCAAGACATCCACTAATATGTTACACCTTTATAGAGAGTAGTCCATGGAATCAATAAAACAATTCAATCAAAGCATTCAAATAAAAAATTCAATTCAACGTGAGTATGCCCACTCACCTAAACAATCAAAATCCATGAGTATACCAACCCATGATATAAATTTATCATTTACAAATCATATGAGCATACCATCCCATACAAACCATTCCATTTAAGCCAAAATTTCTAAATAGTCATTACCTCAATATAAATAACAATGTTTGGTGGCAGTACATCTCTTATGCCTTCTATTCAAAACCAAAAGAAATCAACATGCATCGTCTAACTAGGAAAGCATAAGTACACACATCCCTAAGGAGTTTTAAACATGTATAAATGAGATAATTCATTAAGGTGCAGCCCATGGGTCACCATGAATTGATAATCAAGTGTAAAAACATGTAAAAAACATATAGGCATCCTTACTAGGTATGACTAAGCCTACCAAGAGTAGCTCGCTCAGAAACGAGGCCACACTAGAATGTATGATGGGTGGTATATAAGTCGAACACCAAAAAAACCCCAAAAAGAAATAAGAAATTATAGACCACCAACCTCATCTTGGTAGTATAGTGGTCGAATAGTATGTAGTCTTGATTCCTCCTTGTTGAGGAGAGATATGAAGAACGGATGAAGAACATAATATTAGAATATATGATCCAAAAATAAAATAGCACAATCGACTGGTGGAAGAATCATATATGGATAAAATGGAATTTTGGCCTTACCGATATGGATATGATGAGATAAACTATGGTAATAACATAGGATGGACAAAGAGTAAGGATATGTTCATTCTTTAGGTTCCTAAGAGAGATCCCTAGAGGAAGGATATTCTTAAGGAGAGAAAAAACAAAATTGGGTTTAATAGAATTTTATACATAAAAATACATTTTTTTTAAAAATCTCACAAATCATGATTGCATGGTTTCATAAAACACACAGTAACTATGCAAAACACACTTCCTCCAAGGGTCGCATTGCAAGATTAGCCCATACGGTCTGACTGATCGTGCAGTAACCATGAAAAACCATATGTTAAAAAACTACATCTTTTTTAGAATTATACATGGATGTGTAGCCTCTACCGCATGGTTTCACAAACCATGTGAATGCTACTGCCTCCCCTCACATGGTTATCTTTACCATGTGTAGACCTAGAAAAAACTCTGCTCTATGCCATTTTCAGCCGAAATCTCAGTTTCAGTCTTGGAACAAGCCCGAAACACCTCCAAAACACCCATGGTAAAAAGAAATACATATGTAAGGCCACAAAAAAGTGTTTAAACTGTAAAAAAATGATTCATACATCATATGATAACATATTTTCTTACAATATTCCCCCTTATTGCAATTCGTCCTCAAATTTCTCCCTCAAGGGTGGTCAAGATTTCTCTGAGAACAACTCTGGACAGTATGAAGGTACGTTGGCTTTCCACTCCTAGGTATCGTCCTATAAACTTCAGTGCAACCATTGAACTCCAACAAGAGGAAATGACATACCTTAGAGAACCTTTCTTCTCCTATCAACGATATATATTGGATGCTCCTAAAAGGATGCATCAACCTAGAGCTCATCCACCTTGGCTGAAAATGTTATATGGGTATGAATGATAATGACTCAGTTATGGTACATGGAAGACATCATGAATTGATCGGTGCCTCTGAGGTAACTATAACTGATTGGCAACTGACTCGACACTCTCTAGAATCTCGAACAGCCTGACATATCAAGGTGAAATTTTACCCTGTCTCTTGATCCGCCAGTGTCCCAACCTCAGTGAAACATGAAATAATATTAGATCCATAACCATGAATAGTATAGGTCATATTATTCGATCAACATATTATTTATGATGATACTGTGTAGTATAAATATATTCCTAAATTAACTGGACCTGCTCAGAAGTCTCATGCACAAGATACGATCCCAGTAAGGCTACCTTTCCATCCTCTAACCAGCAAAGGGTAGAACGACATGGACATTATTATACATCCTATTATTATGACATATGTATCATATACATTTATCATTTATTGTAGGAAAACTCAACCAGGGGAATATTCCTCTCACAAGAGCCCATAAAATCCCGGGTGCATTCTCGCAGCATGTCCTCCAGCACCTATATCATACGCTAGGATTGGCCATTTATTTGGGGGTGGTATGTTGTGCTCAAATGTACCTATGTACCCATCTCCATCTGAAAATACTACCAGAAATGAGAAAAAATAAGTCATCCCTATCAGAAACAATAGCGCGCTGGATCCCATGTATTCATAAAAACTCTTGGATATACAACCATTATTTTTCATCAACTCTGAAGGTCTCTTATATTAGTAATAAATGAGCGCCCTTTGAAAATTTTTATCCAAAAACCCACATAACATCATTACCTCGAGGTGAACTCATCAATCCAGTAATGAAATCGATCGCGATGTCATCCCATTTACGCTCTAGAAAAGTTAACTACTGTAAAAACAATGCCGCTCAGCGATGTTCTGCCTTGACCTACAGACAGGTGAAACACCTTATAACCAAAATAGCTGCCTCTCTCTTCGTAGGTTACCACCAGTACTGACTACATAAGTCATGATACATCTTGGTGACTATGGTATTCAATTCCCAAGTGGAACCATAAAACTCCCTCTTCATCTCCTCGAATATATAAACTAGAACCTAAATAGTCCCATGGATATATATGATTTAATCATTGTCTACCATCTAACTTGGATGAGGTTCCTCACTTTTCACTCTCTCCAATAGAACAAGGTCCTATAAATATTATAGTTTCCTTCTCATAATTCTTTCTAGAAGGATATAGGTAATAGCTATGGTTGAAAGATAATTCGTTCCTTGTCCTTCATGCACCTCCAGATGCATCTCAGAAAAAAAACAACATGAGCTGCCACTCGCTACTAACATTCTTCACAACCTATAATTGATTCTTCCTATTAAGTGTATCATCCATTGCATTACCTTTACTAGGCATATAGGAAATCTCAAATTCTAAAGAATGTGTAGATTCCACCAACCTACACTACCTCATATTCAAATCACACTTCATGAAGATATACATGAGGCCTTTTTAGTCCATGAATACCACAAAATGCTCTCCCTGTAAATTGTTCCTCCCATTGCACAACATGTGTTCAACTTCAGCTTACTCGATATCATGTGTAGGGTAATTCCTCTCATGAGGTCTCATTTTCCGAGACCCGAATGCCACAACTCGACTCCCTGCACAAGAACATCCAACGAACAATACCTAAAGCGTCACAGTAAAGAAGGTAAGTCATTCCCTACACTGGAAGTAATATTACAGCTACTGAAGTAAACCTCCCATTCTGCACATGAAAGGATTTCTCACAAGAATCTGACCAAAGGAACTTCACACCCTTCTGTGTTAGTCTCGTCAATGGTACTGATAAGTGTAAGAAGTCCTGTATAAAATTCCTATAGTAACATGATATCTCCAAGAAACTCTTTTCTCAAAATCATTCATGGTATTTTCCTAGAAATATACAACATTCACATTCTCTAGGTCTACTAATACTCTTTTATCTGAGATAATATGACCCCAGAAGTGAATATGATCAATCCCAAAGTTTTAATTTTTCATCATATCTTATAATTGATGCTCTCTCGGAATATTTAATACAATCTCAAGATGGTTGGAATGGTCTTGTTGATTATGATAATACACTTATATAACTCCCAAGAAAACCAGCACAATATAATATTGGTAATGATGGAACACCTGGATAATCAACACTATGAAAACCACTTACGTATTCATGAGACCAAATGGAATAACCATATACTCATTAAACCATACCAACTATAGAAACATACATGAAGTATGACTCTTAGTCGAACACGCACATACTGATATCCTGATCTCAAATGAATTTTAGAAAACAACTGAGATCCTTGAAGATTGTCAAATTGATCATCTATCTGTTTTAAGGGATATCAGTTTTTAAGAATCAGTTAGTTTAGTTTTGGATAGTACACACATATTCTAAGGGCTCCATCCACCATTTTCGAAAAAATGACTAGTAAAACCCATGGATAATTACTAGTTCGAATAAACCCCTTCACCTCAAAATCCTCTAGCTGCCTCAGGAGCTCCTATAAATCCGTCATAGCCTCCTATAAAGAAGAACGAATACTAGATAAGCTGATGAAATTATCTTTATAGAGAACTCAACTAATCTCTTTGAAGGTAAACCAAAAAAGTCATTTGGAAAGATGTATTTGAAGCACTTAACCACTGGTGGAAGGTATGATTGACTCACTCCCTAGTCATCCGAAAATAGACAAGAAATATAATATGTCATCTTGACGATCACACGACGCTTGGGTCCAGCTCAGATCACCATGTAATCACATTCCTCCTTGTAGGTAAACATTGTACACTCTACTGATGTGAATGTCTCCATTCAGTGATCACCTTTATCATATGCCCAATATGTTACTAACCAGTCCATATCGAAGATGACATCAGATCATGTCATCTCAAAGACATGAATATCCAATATTATTTGAAACCCACCAACCACTTGGGGACACTCCATAAACATGTGAGCCTATCGTATCTTAATTCATAATGGTGTATGTAGCATCATAATGCCCTAAAAATGAAAAAAAACAAGCTTAAGTCTAGCAACTATTTCATTTAATACTTTCAACAGGTGAAGAAGAATAGTCCATTTAATGAGTTCTTGTGGATTCAGTTTTTAGTTTTGGTTATGTATTGTATTTTGTATCCTTTTCAAATGTAATTTGAGTTATGTCTATATATCTAGTCTCTTAAATAATAATAAACTGACTTTTCCATCGGTGTTTTCATTCTTTCTATCCACACCAATATAACATATAATTCACTGGCTCCAGTCTATAGGGGTCAGGGTGTTACAGTTGGTTTCATATGAAGTTTAGTATAAAACATGGAAACTATATTTTGAAAACGTAGATTAGAGAAGAGTCTCTAAGATAGTCTTTGTGGATAAACATACAAGAACATCATGGTATTTTGGTAAGGAATAGATTATTTGGATCATTCAAGAAATACATCCATATCTATATACGACCAGGTAGAGGTGTCTCTGGTACAGATGTACCATGGAGTGAATGCTCCGACATTGAGTTTTGGGCTTGACCCAAGGTATCTTGGTACACGACAATGGGCCTTGCTGCACTCTTGGTTATGAAACTCTTGGGGTATATGATTTGGACAATTAAATTTTTTTTACATGAAATTATGAAGGATTTAAATGTAATTTTTTCCTCAAAAATATCATGTTTATGATTAAGAGAAGGGCTATGCGTAGAATTTCAATTTATGCTATGTTTTTTTCTACATTGAGAACAGACATTATGATTCATACCATAATCTAATGTATGATATTATTTAGAAGTGGCTCATAGTCGAAGGAATGGAAACTGCATGAACGTACGTATGCCCTGTAGGGATTTCCCACCGATGCAAGATAATGATGTTGGCTCTGGTGCTGTGACTGGTGTTGTGTAACTTTTAACGATATTGGGAAAATGTATCACGTTTTGAATAATAACCTTACCCATATGGAGCATCCAGATCCGCCACATGGAGGAGCTATGTTATTTCATTTTATGTGACAATAACCTCCATCATTCAATGGGTCTACAAACCCGTTTGTAGCAGAGTAGTGGTTATGTTCCCTAGGGATGATATTTTTTGTTTTGGGATATAACAAAAGTGAGAAGGTTTTCATGTCAGTTTATCGGCTAACGGGAGTTGCAGATCAGTGGTGGTTAATCCAAAACTCAAAGGAGGAGGAATAAATATAAGATATGGATGGGAGGTATTTTAAAGAAATATTATTAGAAAAATATTTCCCTTGTGAATAACGAGCAGATATGGAGAGGAAATTCTTCAATCCAAGGAAAAGGAGGATGAAAATGCTTCCAAATATGATTCCAGCTTTAGAAGGCTATAAAGGCATGTCGTGGACTACATACATAATCCAAGGAGAAAAATTGATCAATTATTTGATGATTTATAACCATTCCTCTGAAGGGATCTAGTCTCCTAGAATTTCTTATCATATGAACACATAGTTTCATGTGTTATCAAGACAGAAAAGGTATTCTCTATGTCTTATGACTTTAAGGGAAATAAAGTGAAGATGAGGGCTGAAAAAATCTATGGGAATGGAAATAAGGAAATTGGGAAGAAGGGAAGAGTTTAATATCCATCATACAGTAATTGGGGAATGAAACACCATGGCCCATGCCTGAAGGGAATGGGAGTCTGTTAAAAGTTTAGTAAAAATGCCATTTATCTATAGATTGTAAGGGAAAAGAAAAAGATACCAATGTATTGTGCTACATTTGCAGGGATATGGGACATTATGAACATGAACATCCTAATTGTTAGGGATATGTTCCCGAAAGAAGGCTAAGGGACCAAGTCCATTCTTATGTGGTCACAACTACTGAGGTTGAAGTTCCTAATGAAGTGGTGGCAGGTACATTGATTTTTTCAACCAACTTAGCCAATAATCTATTTGATTATGAATCATCGCATTCATTTATATCTTCATAGTTTTCTAAGAAAATTAGATATGTCCAATTTTATTTAATAAAGGATTTATCAGTCATAAAACACAAGTGATGCATCGTTGCAATAAAGGTATGTCAACTAGTCCCCCTCGTGACACAAAAACGTGCTTTAGTTGCTCACTTATCATCATACCAATGACTTAATTTGATATAATTCTTGGTATGAAATGGATGTTAAACTATGATGTGAATATTTATTGCAAGAAAATGGAAGTTAAAATTTTTGATAATAGTGTAGAATCCCTTATCTTTAGAGAATAAAAATCACCACCAGATTCCTATCTAGATCCACCCCCATTAGCTCTACTGAATGAAATACACGGAGAGGAAGTTAAATCAATATCTATGGTGAGGAAAGAAATCTTCATATTGAAGACATGCATATAGTTCAAGAATACATTGATGTATTTCCATTGGAATTACCTGTACTTCCTCTAGAGTGAGAAATTTAGTTTCCATTGACTTAATTCCTGGTGCGAGACCTATATCAAAGACCCCATATAGAATAGCCACTGTGGAATTAGTTGAGATAAAGAAAAAACTAGTGGAGATGAGTGACATACGATTTATTAGACCCAATGTTTCTCCATGGGGAGCGCATTTCCTCTTTGTCAAGAAGAAAGATGGATCCATGATGTTGTGAATTGATTATAGGGTAATAAATTCTATTAAAAAATAGAATAACTATCCTCTTCCATGAATTGATGATTTATTTGATCAACTTCATGGAACCCAATATTTTTCCAATATTTATCATCAATCTATATATATTCAGTTGCTTTTGAGTAATGAAGACATTCTAAGAATAGAATTTCGAACCAGGTACGTTCATTATGATTTTATAGTAATGAATTTTGGACTCACTAATGCACCATCTATTTTTATGGATCTGATGAATAGATTTTTCGAGGAATATATTGATGACTTTGTGGAGGTTTTTATTGATGATATCCTGGTATACTATATAATCCATGAAGATAAAGAAAATCACTTGAACACTATTTTGATGACACTTGGATGAAGTAAACTAAATGGGAATTATACCATATGTGATTTTTAGTTCCAAGCAGTTTCCTTTCTCGGCCACATTGTCTCTAAGGATAGAATATCAATAGATCCTGCGAAGAAAATGGTTGTGCAATAATGGAATACACTATTGAACAAAACTGAGGTACGTATTTTTATTGGTTTAGCATGTTATTATCTGTATTTTGTTTGGAGAGTAACCAGTTTAGACAACCTAATAACCAAGCTCACATGGAAAGGGGTTAATTTTTTATGGGTGAAAAAATGTACAGAATTTTTTGATGAATTGAAAAGAAGACTAGTCAATGCTCTGATTTTGACACTTCCAGATAGAAATGAGGGATTTTAGTTATTAAACAATGAATCAATGAATGGACTGTGTTGTGTCCTTATGAAAGATGATAATGTTATTTCTTAGGAATTAAGACAGTTGAAGACTCATGAAAAAATTATCCAACTTATGATCTTGAGTTAGCAGTAGTAATATTTACTCTGAAAATATAGGGAAATTATCTCTACGAAGAAATATGTGAGTTTTATATGGACCACAAGATTTCAAATAAATTTTCACAAAAAAACAACTGAAAATGAGTAAAAGAAGCTGGATCGAGTTACTCAAAGATTACGATTTCTCAGTACACTACCACCCAAGAAAGGCAGATAAGGTGGTGGATGGATTAACCAATAATGATCATGGACTCCTGACCCAAATGAGGATTGAAAGTGATCCTATATTGATGGATCTATTGAATATGGATATGGGAATTATTATGGAATGGGAAAAATCATTCCAATTTCAAATGAGTACTAAACCATCTTTATTAGAGAAGATAAAAAGGTCTGAATCTGATGATGAGAATATGCACAAGAAAATTAATGCTGTCAAGGATGGGAGATTGGAATACTTCGTGTAGAAAGATGGAGTTATGAAATTAGGGAAGTGTATATGCATTTCTTCAGTACCTGAGCTAAAAAGGGAACTATTATATGATAATCACATATCAAATTTCCCTATACACACGAGTAACACAAAGATGTATAGAGATCTTAAGGAATATTTTTTGTGGGATAATATGAAGCGGTAAATTGCTGACTATATGTCAAGGTGTCCAGTTTTTCAACAATTGAATGTTGGATGACAACATCCTAGAGGATTCATGAAACCACTTATTATTCCTGTGTGGATATGGGGTGATATTATAATGGACTTTTTCATGGGACTACCAATGACTCCATGAAAGAATGATGTGATATGGGTCATTGTAGACCCTCTTACAAAATCCGTATATTTTCTTGCTATAAGTGATGTTTTACCACTTGAATGTTAAAAAAGACTATATTAATGATGTTTTAAGACTCCATGGTGTACCATTATCAATTGTTTTAGATCATGATCCCTGGTTTACAACAAGATTATATAAATCTCTCTAGAAGCCTTGGAATACTAATCTTCGTATGAGTACTATTTATCACCACAAAACTGATGGTTAGTTTGGAAGGACTATTCAAACTCTAGAAGAAATTATGAGATCATGATCTCTTGACTTCCATGGTATGTAGGATCAATACTTTCCTTTGGTGGAATTTTCCTACAACAATAGTTTCCATTCTAGTGTTCAAATGGCTCTATATGAAGCACTATATGGAAAGAAATATCAAACTACAACTTATTTGGGACGAATTTGGGGAGAGAAAACATATAGGCATAGAACTTTTTGAAGAGACCCCAAAAAATGTAAAGAAACATCATGTAACACCCCGAGATTTTATGAAAAATATTCTTTTAATTTCATTGATTTCTTGTGTTGTAAGTTACAACAAGATTACCTTGCTCTATACGCAACACCGTATGAGCTTGCAGTATACACAACACTATTCTTGGATCATGTTACACACAATTTTGATAGTAGTTATTCTATGAAACATTGAGTGTATATATATATATATATATATTCAATGTATTAATGAAATATGGTTGGATTCTGTTATATGAAAACAACGGAGGAGTCTTGCACAACACGCAACCCTGACTTGGCTTGCATTACACGCAATCACGACCTTCCTCGATAGCGTGTGTTGTACGCAATACCGAGTTTCACTAAATAATAGTATGCTATTAAAATATTATTAAAACTAGCCGTTATGAAAAGTAATAAACACTTTTTGAAATTTTGTAAATTTCATCTTTCAAAATGGACTTCATTTTTGAATTCGGAATATTGAAATTAGCCTAGGGTGAAATTTTGGTATTTTTCTAAAAACTTTCAATTTTTGATGAATAGTGAAACCACTAGGTTACTATTTAAAAAAAAGACTTTTAATTTAAATAATTATTTATTTTATTTAAATTTATTTTAGGTCAAAAATGATACCTAATACCTATTTAAGTTCAATGCAATTCATTGCAGTCATTTTATAATAATTTTAGATATATAAAAATTTTATTGAACTTTTCACCGTCTTTTACCCACCTCCTAGGAGAATTTCCAAATTCACATAAAACTTAATTTTACCATTTATGTGCATGGAATTTTGAAAATCCGAGAGACATGGTTAATATCAAGGACTAAAATGTGGTTCAATGAGATGAAGATAATTTTTGGTGAATATTAAATTTTTACTTTTTTTACCATGGTAAAAAGTAAATAGGGTAATTAAGGGTAAAAATGATATTATTATTACCCTAACATATGTCCTAATTATATTGTATAAGTTTAATTCGACCAAAAAAATCCTTTGGAATAAAATATGACCATTTAGGCCCACTTGGATTAGATTAGGACATTTATTATTAATTTATTTAAAGAAGGGTTAAAATAGTTAAAATCAAAGTTTAATAACTAAATCATTATTAATATAGGGTTATACAGAAGATAAATTCGACTATAAATATTCATTAGAAAGATAAAAATATTTCCTACATAATGGTATTTTATTTATAATTTTTAAACATTAAATAATTTAATTTATGTATGACACAATGATGATGCATTAATTATCTTATTAATGAAATATTGACATAATTGATGTTATAAATATCCAAATAAATGTAATTTGAGACTTTTTATGAATTCAACTACTTTTCTGGGTTAATATGACATTTTATTATTGATTTAATTAGCTTTTTTAGAACTAATAATTCTGTTATGAGTTTAATAAAAATCAATTACCAAATAGTGTCAAAATTGACATAAAATAGTTTTTAAAACATAATATAATATTATTAATTGTTATTTTATTCTTAAAAATCTATGATTCGGCCAAATGAATTATATAAGGTTATATATATTAATAATAAACAACTTGGGGTTCGTTTGGCTTGTTATAGTAAGTTTATTAACCTTATAGTGTAAGACAACAAGAAGACACGATAGAAGTAAAATTATTTAACTTAAGGTTAAATATAAATGATAAGGTTAAAATAGAAACATAAACTTGTATAAATTCTATTTAATGAGAGTATTTCTACCCATCCCCACATTATCTTCGAAATAAATCAATTTGGAACTATTCCGAATATGACTTTATAATAAAATAATATTTTTAGTTTTTCCAAAGGTGCCCCTCTCCTCCCTTATAAAAGGGAACCTCCCCCCTCTCTTCCACACACCACTTTGAGCCTTAAAGATCGGACAAACCCTGAAAAATTCTCTTCTCCGCTTCCATATAATCATCCTAGAGGTTCTGGTCTTCTTCAAACACCAATTTTAGTGCCCTTAGAGGAGGTCTCAAATAGGCGTTTCAAAGAAGAGGTAATGTCCGTTACCGATTCTTTCAACATTATTTCTTCTTTCACATCTTCTTCTTTAGTTGTTTAATTATTAAGAAATAACATCATTATAACTCATATACTGATATATTATTATAATTATTAAACAACCCTATTTCACCATCTATCCATCCTATGGAAAATGAAATCACCACGTGTGCGTACGTACGGAATACCGTCTCCACGCCGTGGTGAAATTTGTTTTTCCACCAACACCTTACATGGATGGGTATAATGGTTTAAAGAATAACTATATATAGTTATTATAACATCATAATGATTCTGATATATTATACCATCCACTCCAATTATATTCAATAATTATGGGAACGATATCATCGCTCATGCGTACGTACGGACTACCGTCTCCACGACGCGATGAGATTCATTCTCCATGTTAACCAAACATAAATGATCATAAAGTTTATATAATGAATAATAATTAAATATATGAAATAATAATGCGACTGGATTTATTTATATATATATATGTCATCTATTTAGTTTCATTCAATTCAATAAGGAAATGAAAACATCATTCATGCGTACGTACGGACTACCGTAACCATTAACGGTGTATTTCATTCCTTTTATCGATCTATAATATATATATGTATATGATGAATATATATTATATATAAATTATGTTTTACATTCTGGAATTATTTAAATCAGGATATAATTAATAATATCAAGAACGACATGTCGAAACACATACGATAAATGAAATGATTTTACCCAAAACGCTACTTTAACATGGAATTTACAAAAGAACGGGTAATATAAAGTCATAAGTGAAACATATATGATATCATAACAATGAATATGATTCTGTAATAAGTCAATGACATTATTTAAATCATTATACATGAGTTTAGGATACGTACGAAGCATATCGGACCTAAGGTAAGGGATAATTTTGCAAATCTCATTTTTATCCGAGATGGCTTATTCGTAAGTATTTAATGGGGTTATTGCTAGTATCCATGTCCATGTTTTATAAAAATGTATTCATGTATGTTTAAAGTCCTTTTTACCCATTTTTACTTTTACCCATTGGTATGGAAGGAATCTTCTTTTCCCTATAAGGTACTTTTTTGACTTTTTCGACAAAAGTACGAGAAGAATGTTTTTTTAACGTATACAGCAAGAAAGTATTTTTATGGTTTTATAAAGCCTTATTTTCATGAAGATTCCTCCAAAATATTTCATGACTATTTTCAAAAAAATCCGTTTCTTTTAAAATTGCATGAAATTTTGTGAAAAGATAATGATTTTGAAGAAGAAAGGATATTTTCCTCAAGAATTCATTTCAAGTGTTTTATCAAAACCATTTTTCATATAAGAGGAAATTATTTCATATGTGTATGTTTCAAGTATAATGTCTCTATGATTTAAATGGTTTCACATTCCTTATTATGAAATGATATCCATTTCTTTTATATCAATTATGTAATGATAGGATGATGTTTATGAAACCCATTTTATTCTTTGGGATATGATGAATGTTTCAAGTTTATTTTGTGGAACCAGTAAGAATGATTTCGTTATGAGATGGGTGGGACCTATATCTCCCTCCAATTCATTTGGTAATGATTTATATCTCATGAGATAGACATGGCTAGAATGGAAAGTTAAACCGGTTCCGTAATACAGGACTTGAACGAGGAGTGAACTCGATTCAAAAAGGGACTTTGTCCACTAAGATGGTCTTGGCAGCAATGCCTTCGCTACTATGGAAATCATATCATGTTCTTAATTGTTTCCACAATTAAATGTTTTATTCCCATGATAATTTATCATGATTAATGTTTCTTCATGATCTATGCCTTACGCACTTCCATGTTTTATTTCATTGCTCAATATTTTGATGATTAGATTTTATTCTCATGTTTTTTTTACATTCAAATGTCTAACAATTGTTTTATGCTCTCTATGATTACCCTTAGTGAGCATTTGAGCTCACCCCTTTTATGTTTTCTTTTCCCTAGGATATAAAGAAAGGTTTTAGGTAAAAAAAGTGGACGATGTTTATGGGAGATGTTGACGATCTTTCACCACGACTAGAAGATTATATTCCGAGTTTCCAAAGATACTTAACTATTACTGTCCTTGTGTGTCTGTTTTTGTTATGTATTAATTATTCCGAAAAATTAATTTAATGTCCTTGTACGTCATGCTTTGGGTCCTTAAAGTTGGTATCAGAGGAAAGGTTTAGTCAACCTTTGGAAACTAGGATGCGAAAAGTTTAGTGAGATCACTAGAGATATTTCTAAGGTATGTCTAGGGATGTCCCTAAGGTTAAGTATAAGTATAGGTTATAGTCCTAGAATCACGGTAATGATCATAGAATTAAACCTAAGATGTTAGATATTGAAGGTACTCCCCCTTTATTATGTTGTTTTCCCTAGCATGATTTTTGCCTCTCACACTATTCTTTTTGGGTTTTAGACTATGGCTGGAACCCGAAGGAACCGTGTTGATCAATATAATGGACAATGCAATGATTTTACTCCTAAACAAACATTTGTTATGGGAGATGGAGTTCAAAATCTTATTTCTATACTTACACAATCTATGAATCATTCTGAACATCCAAATGAGCATAGAAGGGAACAATATTCTATTGAGTCCTTCATGAGGCAACATCAACCTTATTTCAGTGGGTCTTCTGATCCACTTGTTGCTGAACAATGGATCAGTACCACTGAAAAGATATTTTCAGTTCTTCATTGTTATGAACATGATAAAGTCATCTTAGCAGTATATCGTTTGGAAGGTGAAGCTGATCAATGGTGGAATCTTATCAAGAATATGAGGCCAAGAGATGAAATTGAGTCCATGGAATGGAATGAGTTCAAGAACATATTTTTCAATAAGTACTTCCCTCGTATTCTTCAAACATGGATGGAAAAGGAGTTCCTTGAGCTTAAGCAGAAGGATGATGAATCTATTGGTATATCCGAAGCAATTTTTACAAGGCTTGCAAGGTATGCATCTGGTTTTATCATCTAACCTGAAAGTAAAGTTGATCGATTCTTCAGTGGCTTAAATCCAAGTCTTCGAAGGGAATTTGCTATAAGAGACTTCAGTAGCTATGAAGAAATGGTGCGTTGTGCTATCAAGGTAGAAATGGAAGTTGGTGTTACTTATCTATCTCATGGTTTTGAAAAGAAACTAAAGATGATGTTCAAGGAGAAATCTCATAATAATGGTGAAAAGAAGATGAATGTTTCCTTATGATCAAAGTGTGGAAAGAAGTATGGTGTAGATTGTCATAAAGGGACTAGAAAATGTTTTAAGTGTGGAAAAGAAGGTCATCGAGTAGCTGAGTGTCGAAGTAATGGAAAAAGGGTTGCTAATGATGTGAATAATGAAAAGACTGCAGAGAACGCACCACCAACACTTCAATGCTTCAAGTGCATGGAAATGGGGCATTATGCTAATAAATTCCCTAATCCAAGGGTTAGTGATGATCGACATGAGCAACCACTTAAGGCAAAGGACAAAGGGAAGTCACATGAAATCACTATTGGCGATGTTGAATATGACAACGATGTGGTGGAATGATTAAGTGTTTATGTAATGGGATTCCAAAATAATGTTGTATATAGTATTGTGGAATATTGGAATATTTATGTATTGGTCTATTGTGGTTATCAATAATTTTATGGTACCGGTAACCAAGGAAAGTGATTGAGATATTTTTGGAAAAAAGATGATATGCGCATAATGAAGGGATAAGGATAAAATGAAATGTTTGATAGTATTCATGAGCTCATGAATGATATAAGGAAATAGTTATATCATGGTTTGAGTATACAGAATTTTGGGGTTTTGGTATGTGGAAAGAGTTAACTTTTGACATCACTCATGTTTTCACTATGATTTAATGGGCATTCATTTTTCAAGAGGATACATGATTAAGGCCTTCAAATGTTAGGAATGTGACCAACAAGACATATCTTATGATATATGGGGATCAACGATGGTATTAACATGCTTGTTATATGAAATATCTGGTAATCATTTTCACTATAATATGAGAGTGGACTGCAGTATTATGGATAAGCCTAAAGATTGGAATGGATTATGTTGGACATAAGTTAGTATTGTTTAAGGATAAAACTTTTTTTGATATTATTAATGGGATGTTATAGTAATGTAGTTTTTGAAAAAGGACAACCTGCAGGACAGGCGACAACCCATCGCGTCGGACAAGGCTATGGGAATCGAACCGACAACTGAAGTGCGACTGGACTTTATCGCCTACCACTAGCCTATAGGAAGTCCATGTTTAGTAGAAACTAGTTTTATTATATTAAGCAGTATGATATATGAAGTATAATTCCATTTTAGGAACCAAATATGATTAATCTCAATATAGATGGACTAATGTATTTGTGATAACTTTCATAACCTTTTGTTTGAGACAGATGGAATGACCCATAATTCTATCACATGATCTGCTAACACTTCACGAATGAAAAACTCAACTTCATTTCTTTAAGAGATGGAGTGGAAATTGTCCAAAGAACAACCAACGGTGAGACTGTACCAAAATCACAAAAGTATTTCTTCTAATTCCAATTTCATCAACTTTTTGGAAATGATCTTGAAAACCAAAAATGTTTTCCTAGTGTCCTTATATTCGATGAATCAGATTGAACCTTAGATCATCAAGAATCTATGGATTTTTGATTGATGGCTTTTTCATAGCCATGTTCTCTACCACTCTCCATCAAAACTTGATGGTTATATTTTTCTTCCATATCCATATTTTCACCTATGTTATCTTATATGGAAACCCAGTGATGATTTTCTGTGGGTAATCGTTACATTTCATACTTTAGTTTTTAAAATTAAGTTTTAGTATTCCTTTTTACGATGTGGGTTTCTATAAATAGTAAACGATTTATAACCCCGACGAATTTTGAGGGCGAAATTCATTTTAAGGGGGGTAGAATGTAACACCCTGAGATTTTATGAAAAATATTCTTTTAATTTCATTGATGTCTTGTGTTGTATGTTACAACAAGATTACCTTGAACTATACGCAACACTATATAATCTTTCAGTATACACAACACTATTCTTGGATCATGTTACACACAATTTTGATAGTAGTTATTCTATGAAAAATTGAGTGTATATATATATATATTAAATGTATAAATGAAATATGGTTGGATTTTGTTATACAAAACAACGGAGGAGTCTTGCACAACATGAAACCCTCACTTGGCTTGCATTACACTCAATCGTGACCTTCCTCGATAGCGTGTGTTGTACGTAATACCGAGTTTCACTAAACAACAATATGCTATTAAAATATTATTAAAACTAGCCGTTATGAATAGTAATAACCACTTTTTGAAATTTTTTAAATTTCATCTTTCAAAATGGTCTTCATTTTTGAATTCGGAATATCGAAATTAGCCTAGGGTGAAATATTTTTATTTTTCTAAAAACTTTCAATTTTTGATGAATAGTGAAAACACTAAGTTACTATTTAAAAAAAACCGACTTTTTATTTAAATAATTATTTATTTTATTTAAATTTATTTTAGGTAAAAAATGATACATAATACCTATATAAGTTCTGTGCAATTCATTGGAGTCATTTTATAATAATTTTAGATATATAAAAATTTTATTGAACTTTTTATCATCTTTTACCCACCCCCTAGGAGAATTTCAAAATTCACATAAAACATAATTTTACCGCTTCTGTGAGTGGAATTTCGAAAATCCGAGAGACAAGATAAATATCAAGGACTAAAATGTGGTTCAATGAGATGAAAATAATTTTTGGTGAATAGTAACTTTTATCTTTTTTTACCACGGTTAAAAGTAAATAGGGTAATTAAGGGTAAAAATGATATTATTATTACCCGAACACATGTCCTAATTCTATTGAATACGTTTAATTCTACCAAAACCAACTTTAGGAATAAAATATGACCATTTAGGTTCACATGGATTAGATTAGGACATTTATTATTAATTTATTTAAAGAAGGGTTGAAATTGTTAAAATCAACGTTTAATAACTAAATCATTTTTAATATATGGTTATACATAAGATGAATTCGACTATAAATATTAATTAGAAAGATAAAAATATTTCCTACATAATGGTATTTTATTTATAATTTTTATACATTAAATAATTTAATTTATTTATGACACAATGATGATGCAGTAATTATCATATTAATGAAATATGTACATAATTGATGTTCTAAACACACAAATAAATGTAATTTGACACTTTTTATGAATTACACTATTTTTTTAGGTTAATATGACATGTTAGTATTGATATAATTAACTTTTTTAGAACTAATTATTATGTTATGATTTTCAAAAAAATCAATTACCAAATACTGTCAAAATTGACATAAAATAGTTTTTAAAACAAATATTATATTATTAATTGTTATTTTATTCTTAAAAATCTAAGGTTTATCCAAATGACTTATATAAGGTTATATATATTAATAATAAACAACTTGGGGTTCGTTTGGCTTGTTATAGTATGTTTATTAACCTTATATTTTCAGAAAACAAGAAGACACAGTAAAAGTAATATTATTTAACTTAAAGTTAAATCTAAATGATAAGGTTAAAATAGAAACATAAACATGTCTAAATTCTATTTTATGAGTGTATTGGGACAAATCCCCACATTGGATTCGAAATAAATCAATTTGGAGCTATTAAAAACCGAATATGACTTTATAATAAAATAATATTTTTTGTTTTTCCAAAGGTGCCCCTCTCCTCCCTTATAAAAGGGAACCTCCTCCCTCTCTTCCTCACACCACTTTGAGCCTTCAAGATCGGCCAAACCCAACGAAATTATCTTCTCCACTTCCATAGAAACATCCTAGAGGTTCTGGTCTTCTTCAAAGACAAATTTTAGTGCCCTAAGTGGAGGTCTCAAAGAGGCGCTTCAAGAAGAGGTAATGTCTGTTACCGATTCTTTCAACTTTATTTCTTCTTTCAATTCTTCTTATTTTGTTGTTTCATTATGAGGTAATAACATCAGAATAACTCATATACTGATATGTTATTATATGTATGAAACAACCCTATTTCACCATCTATCCATCCTACGGAAAATGAAATCACCACGCGTGTGTACGTACAGAATACCGTCTCTACACCGTGGTAAAATCTGTTTTTCCACCAACACCTTACATGGATGGGTATAATGGTGTAAAGAATAACGATATATGGTTATTATAACATCATAATGATTCTTATATATTATACCATCCACTCTAATTCTATTCAATAATTATGGGAACGATATCATCGCTCGTGCGTACGTACGGACTACCGTCTCCACAATGTGATGAGATTCATTCTCCATGTCAAACATAAATGAATGATCATGAAGTTTATATAATGAATAATAATTAAATAATAATGCTACTGTATTTATGTATATATATATTTAGTTCATCTATTTAGTTACATTCAATTCAATAAGGAAACGAAAACAGCGTTCATGCGTACGTACGGACGTACGGACTACCGTCTCAATGAACGATGTATTTCATTCCTTTTATCGATCTATAATATATATATGTATATGATGAATATATATTATATATAAATCATGTTTTAAATTCTGGAATTATTTAAATCAGGATATAATTAATAATATCAAGAACGACAACTCGAAACACATACGATAAATGAAATGATTTTACCCAAAACGATGCTTTAACATGGAATTTAAAAAAGAACGTGTAATATAAAGTCATAAGTGAAACATATATGATATAATAACAATGAATATGATTATTTAATAAGTCAATGAAATTATTTAAATCATTATATAGCAGGTTCCGATACGTACGAAGCATATCGGACCTAAGGTAAGGGATAATTTTGAAATCCTCATTTTTATCCGAGATTGCGTATTCGTAAGTATTTAATGAGGTTATTTATAGCATCCATGTCCATGTTTTATAAAAATTTATTCATGTATTTTTAATTTCCTTTTTACCCATTTTGACTTTTACCCCTTGGTATGGAAGGAATCTTCTTTTATTTAACCTACAAGGTACTTTTTTGACTTTTCCGACAAAAGTACGAGAAGAATGTTTTTTTAACGTATATGGAATGAAATGATTTTTATGGTTTTATAAAGCCTTATTTTCATGAAGAATCCTCCAAAATATTTCATGACTATTTTCAACAAAATCCTTTTCTTTTAAAATTGCATGACATTTTGTGAAAAGAAAATGATTTTGAATAAGAAAGGATATTTTCTTCAAGAATTCATCTCAAGTGTTTTATCAAAACCATTTTTCATCTAAGATGAAATTATTTCATATGTGTATGTTTCAAGTATAATGTCTCTATGATTTACATGGTTTAACTTTCCTTATTATGAAATTATATCCATTTCTTTTATATGGATTATGTAAGGATGGGATGATGTTTGTGAAACCCATTTTATTATTTGGGTTATGATGAATGTTTCAAGTTTATTTTGTGGCACCAGTAAGAATTATTTCATTATGAGATGGGTGGGACCTATATCTCCCTCTAATGAATTGGGTAAAGATTTATATCTCATAAGATAGACATGGATAGAACAACAAGTTAAACTGGTTAAGTAATATAAGACTGGAACGAGGAGTGAAATCGATTTAGAAAGGGACTTTGTCCACTAAGATGGTCTTGGCAGCAATGCCTTGGATAATATGGAAATCATATCATGTTCTTAACGGTTTCCACAATTACATGTTTTATTCCCATGATAATTTACCATAATTAATGTTTCTTCATGATCTATTCCTTATGTGCTGCCATGTTTTATGTCATTGCTCAAGATGTTAATGTTTAGATTTTATGCTCATGTTTTTTTTACATTCAAATGTCTATGAATTGTTTTATGTTCTCTATGCTTACCCTTACTGAGCATTTGAGCTCACCCCTTTTATGTTTTCTTTTCCCCAGGATATAAAGAAAGGTTTTAGGTAAAAAAGGGGAAGATCTTTATGGGATATATTGAAGATCTTTCACCACTACTAGAAGATTATATTCCGAGTTTCCAAAGACACTAAACTATTACGATCCTTGTGTGTCCGTTTTTTTTATGTATTAATTATTCCGCAAAAGTAATGTAATGTCCATGTACTTCAAGCTTTGGGTCCTTACAGTTGGTATCAGAGGAAAGGTTTAGTCAACCTTTGGAAACTAGGATACGAAAACTTTAGTGAGATCCCTAGAGATATTTCTAAGGTATGTCTAGGGATGTCCCTAAGGTTAAGTATAAGTATAAGTTATAGTCCTATAATTACGGTAATGATCTTAGAATTAAACCTAACATGTTAGATATTGAAGGTACTCCCCCTTTATTATGTTGTTTTCCCTAGCATGATTTTTCCCTCTCACACTATTCTTTTTGGGTTTTAGACGATGCCTAGAACCCGAAGGAACTGTGTTGATCAATGTAATGGACAATGCAATAATTGTCATCCTGAACAAACAAATGTTAAGGGAGATGGAGTGAAAAATCTTTTTTCTATACTTACACAAGCTATGAATCATTCTGTACTTCCAAATGAGCAGAGAAGGGAACAATATTCTATTGAGTCCTTCATGAGGCAATGTCCAGCTTCTTTTAGTGGGTCTTTTGATCCACTTGTTTCTGAACAATGGATCAGTACCACTAAAAAGATATTTTCAGTTCTTCAATGTTCTGAACATGATAAAGTCATCATAGTAGTATATCATTTGGAAGGGGAAGCTGATCAATGGTAGAATCTTATCAAGAATACGAGGCCAAGAGATGAAATTGAGTCCATGAAATGGGACGAGTTCAAGAACTTATTTTTTAATAAGTACTTCCCCCATATTATTCGAAAAAGGATGGAAAAGGAGTTCCTTGAGCTTAAGGGGAAGGATGATGAATCTGTTGGTGTATACGAAGCGAATTTTACAAGACTTGCAAGGTATGCATCTGGTTTTATCATCCAACCTGAAAGTAAAGTTGATTGATTCTTCAGTGGCTTAAAACCAAGTCTTGTAAGGGCATTAGCTATAAGAGACTTTAGTAGCTATGAAGAAATGGTGAATTGTGTTATCAAGGTATAAATGGAAGTTGGTGTTACTTATCCATCTCATGGTTTTGACAAGAAACAAAAGATGGAGTTCAAGGACAAATCTCAGAATAATGGTGAAAAGAAGATGAATGTTTCCTTATGCTCAAAGTGTGGAAAGAAGCATGGTGGACATTGTCGAAAAGGGACTAGAAAATGTTTTAAGTGTAGAAAAGAAGGTCATCGAGAAGTTGAGTGTCGAAGTAATGGAAAAAGGGTTGCTAATGATGTGAATAAAGAAAATACTGCAGAGAACTCACCACCAACACTTCAATACTTCAAGTGCAAGGAAATGGGGAATTATGCTAATAAATTCCCTAATCCAAGGGTTAGTGATGATCGACATGAGCAACCACCTAAGGCAAAGGACAACGGGAAGTAAAATGCGATCACTATTGGTGATGTTGAATATGACAACGATGTGGTGGAATGATTAAGTGTTTATGTAATGGGATTCCAAAATAATGTTGTATATAGTATCGTGGAATATTGGAATATTTATGTATTGGTCTATTGTGGTTATCAATAATTTTATGGTACCGGTAACCATGGAAAGTGATTGAGATATTTTTGGAAAAAAGATGATAGGCGCATAATGAAGGGATAAGGAGAAAATGAAATGTTTGACAGTATTCATGAGCTCATGACTGATATAAGGAAATAGTTATATCAATGTTTGAGTATATAGAATTTTGGGGTTTTGGTATGTGGAAAGAGTTAAATTTTGACATCACTCATGTTTTCACTAAGATTCAATGGGTATTCATTTTTCAAGAGAATACATGATTAAGGCTTTTGAATGTTTGGAATGTGACCAACAAGACATATCTTATGATATATGGGGATCAATGATGGTATTAACATGCTTGTTATATGAAATCTATGGTAATCGTTTTCACTATAATATGAGAGTGGATTGTTGTATTATGGATAAGCCTAAAGATTGGAGTGGATTATGTTGGAAATAAGTTAGTATTGTTTAAGGATAGAACTTTTTTTGATATTATTGATGGGATGTTATAGTAATATAGTTTTAGAAAAAGGACAACCTGCAGGACGGACGACAACCCATCGCGTCGAACAAGGCTGTGGGAATCGAACCCACAACCGAAGTGCGACTAGCCTTTATCGCCTACCACTGGCCTACTGGAAGTCCCTGTTTAGTAGAAAGTAGTTTTATTTTATTAAGTAGTATGATATATGAAGTATAAGTCCATTTTAGGAACCATATATGATTAATCTCATTATAGATGGACTTATGTATTTTTGATATCTTTTATAACCTTTTGTTTGAGACAGATGGAATGACCCATCATTCTATCACATGATCTGCTAACACTTCACGAATGAAAAATTCAACTTCATTTCTTTAAGAGATGAAGTAGAAATTGTCCAAAGAACGACCAACGGTGAGACTGTACCAAAATCACGAAAGTATTTCTTCTAATTCCAATTTCATCAACTTTAGGGAAATGATCTTGAAAACCAAAAATGTTGTCCTAGTGTCCTTATATCCGATGAATCAGATGGTACCTTAGATCATCACAAATCTATGGTTTTGTGATTGATGGCTTTTTCATAGCCATGTTCTCTACCACTCTCCATCAAAACTTGATGGTTAGATTTTTCCCCTATATCCATATTTTCACCTATGTTATCCTATATGGAATCTCGGTGATGAGTTTCTTAGGGTAATCATTACATTTCATACTTTAGTTTTTAAAATTAAGTTTTAGTATTCCTTTTTACGATGTGGGTTTCTATAAATAGTAAATGATTTATAACCCCGACGATTTTTGAGGGCGAAATTCATTTTAAGGGGGGTAGAATGTAACACCCTAAGATTTTATGAAAAATATTCTTTTAATTTCATTGATGACTTGTGTTGTAAGTAACAACAAGATTACCTTGCACTATATGCAACACCGTATGAGCTTGTAGTATACAGAACACTATTCTTGGATCATGTTACACATAATTTTGATTGTAGTTATTCTACGAAACATTAACTGTATATATATATATATATATATTCAATGTATAAATGAAATATGGTTGGATTCTGTTATACGAAACAACGGAGGAGTCTTGCACAACACAGAACCCTGACTTGGCTTGCATTACATGCAATCACGACCTTCCTCAATACCGTGTGTCGTACACAATACCGAGTTTCACTAAACAACAGTATGCTATTAAAATATTATTAAAACTAGCCATTATGAATAGTAATAACCACTTTTTGAACTTTTTTAAATTTCATCTTTCAAAATGGACTTAATTTTTGAATTCATAATATCGAAATTAGCCTAGGGTGAAATTTTTGTATTTTTCTGAATACTTTTAATTTTTGATGAATAGTGAAAACACTGGGTTACTATTTAAAAAACCAACTTTTTATTTAAATAATTATTTATTTTAGTTAAATTTATTTTAGGTCAAAAATGATACAAAATACCTATATAAGTTCAATGCAATTCATTGGAGTCATTTTATAATAATTTTAGATATATAAAAAATTTATTGAACTTTTTACAGACTTTTACCCAGCCCCTAGGAGAATTTTCAAATTCACATAAAACTTAATTTTACCACTTATGTGAGTGGAATTTAAAAAATCCTAGAGACACGGTTAATATCAAGGACTAAAATGTGGTTCAATGAGATGAAAATTTTTTTGGGTGAATAGTAACTTTTTACTTTTTTTAACACGGTTAAAAGTAAATAGGGTAATTATGGGTAAAAATGATATTATTATTACCCTAACACATGTCCTAATTCTATTGAATAAGTTTAATTCGACCAAAAAAAACCTTAGGAATAAAATATGACCATTTAGGTCCACTTGGATTAGATTAGGATATTTATTAATAATTTATTTAAAGAAGGGTTAAAATAGTTAAAATCAAAGTTTAATAACTAAATCATTTTTAATATAGGGTTATACATAAGATAAATTCGACTATAAATATTCATTAGAAAGATAAATATATTTCCTACATAATGGTAGTTTATTTATAATTTTTAGACATTAAATAATTTAATTTATTTATGACACAATGATGATGCAGTAATTATCTTATTAATGAAATATTGACATAATTGATGTTATAAATACCCAAATAAATGTAATTTGAGGCTTTTATAAATTACAATAATTTTATAGGTTAATATGACATGTTATTATTTATTTAAATAACTTATTTCTAACTAATCATTATGTTATGATTTTCACAAAAATCAATTACCAAATAGTGTCAAAATTGACATAAAATAGTTTTTAAAAAAAATACTATATTATTAATTGTTATTTTATTATTAAAAATCTAAGGTTTGGAAAAATGTCTTATATAAGGTTATATATATTAATAATAAACATATTGGGGTTCGTTTGGCTTGTTATTTTAAGTTTATTAACCTTATAGAGTAAGAAAACAAGAAGACACGGTAAAAGTAAAATTATTTAACTTAAGGTTAAATCTAAATGATAATGTTAAAATATAAACATAAACTTGTCTAAATTATATTGGATGAGAGGATTTCGACCCATCCCAACATTAGATTCTAAATAAATCAATTTGGAGCTATTAAAAACCGAATATGACTTTATAATAAAATAATATTTTTAGTTTTTCCAAAGGTGCCCCTCTCCTCCCTTATAAAAGGGAACCTCCTCCCTCTCTTCCTCACACCAATTTTATCCTTCAATCTCGGACAATCCTTGAAAAATTATCTTCTCCACTTCCATAGAATCCTCCTAGAATTTCTGGTCTTATTCAAAGACCAATTTTAGTTCCCTAAGAGGAGGTCTCAAAGAGGCGCTTCAAAGAAGAGGTAATGTCCGTTTCCGATTCATTCAACTTTATTTCTTATTTCACTTCTTCTTCTTTAGTTGTTTCATGATGAAGTAATAACATCAGTATAAATCATATAATTATATGCTATTATAATTTTTGAAACAACCCTATTTCACCATCTATCCATCCTACGGAAACCGAAATCACCACGCGTGCGTACGTACGGAATACCGTCTCCACGCCGTGGTGAAATCTGTTTTTCCACCAACACCTTACATGGATGGGTATAATGGTGTAAATAATAACTATATATGGTTATTATAACATCATAAGTATTCTTATATATTATATCATCAACTCCAATTTTATTCAAAAATTATGAGAACTATATCGTCGCTCGTGTGTACGTACATACTACCGTCTCCACGATGCGATGAGATTCATTTTCCATGTTAACCATACATGAATGATCATAAAGTTTATATAATGAATAATAATGAAATATATAAAATCATAATTCTAATTTATTTTTGTATATATATATTTATGTCATCTATTTAGTTTCATTCAATTCAATAAGGAAACAAAAACAGTGTTAATGCGTACGTACGGACTACCGTCTCCATGAATGGTGTATTTAATTCATTTTATCGATCTATAATATATATATATGTATATGATGAATATATATTATATATAAATCATGTTTTACATTCTGGAATTATGTAAATCAGGATATATGTAATAATATCAAGAACGACAAGTCGAAACACATACGATAAATGAAATGATTTTACTCAAAACGTTGCTTTAACATGGAATTTACAAAAGAACGGGTAATATAAAGTCATAAGAGAAACATATATGATATCATAACAATGAATATGATTCTGTAATAAGTCAATGACATTATTTAAATCATTATACTGGAGGTTCGGATACATACGAAGCATATCAGACCTAAGGTAAGGGATAATTTTTCAAATCTCATTTTTATCCGAGATTGCTTATTCGTACCTATTTACTAGGGTTATTGATATCATCCATGTCCATGTTTTATAAAAATGTATTCATGTATGTTTAAATTACTTTTTACCCATTTTGACTTTTACCCCTTGGTATGGAAGGAATCTTCTTTTATTTACCCTACATGGTACTTTTTTGACTTTTCCGACAAAAGTACGAGAAAAATGTTTTTTTAATGTATACGGCATGAAAGGATTTTTACGGTTTTATAAAGCCTTATTTTCATGAAGCTTCCTCCAAAATATTTCATAAATAGTTTCAAAAAAATAATTTTCTATTAAAATTGCATGACATTTTGTGAAAAGAAAATGATTTTGAAGAAGAAAGGATATTTTCCTCAAGAATTCATTTCAAGTGTTTTATCAAAACCATTTTTCATCTAAGATGAAATTATTCCATATGTTTATGTTTCAAGTATAATGTCTCTATGATTTACATGGTTTCACTTTCCTTATTATGAAATGATATCCATTTCTTTTATATGGATTATGTAATGATGGGATGATGTTTATGAAACCCATTTTATTATTTGGGTTATGATGAATGTTTCAAGTTTATTTTGTGGCACAAGTAAGAATGATTTAATTATGAGATGGGTGGGACCTATATCTCCCTCCAATTCATTGGGTAAAGATTTATATATCATGAGATAGACATGGATGGAATGGAAAGTTAAACCAGTTCAGTAATACAGGACTGGAACGAGGAGTGAACTCGATTCAGAAAGGGACTTTGTCCACTAATATGGTATTGGAAACAATGTCTTGGCTACTATGGAAATCATATCATGTGATTAATGGTTGCCACAATTACATGTTTTATTCCCATGCTAATTTATCATGATTAATGTTTCTTCATGATCTATTCCTTATATACTGCCATGTTTTATGTCATTTCTCAAGATTTTGATGATTAGATTTTATGCTCATGTTTTTTTACATTCAAATGTCTAAGAATTTTTTTATGTTCTGTATGCTTAACCTTACTGAGCTTTTGAGCTCACCCCTTTTATGTTTTCTTTTCCCCAGGATATAAAGAAAGGTTTTAGGTAAAAAAAGGGGAAGATATTTATGGGAGATGTTGAAGATCTTTCACCACGACTAGAAGATTATATTCTGAGATTCCAAAGACAATAAACTATTACGGTCCTTGTCTGTCTGTTTTTGTTATGTATTAATTATTCCACAAAAGTAATGTAATGTCCATATACGTCAATCTTTGGGTCCTTACACTTCAAGACCATATTAAAGCATCCCAATGAAGTTATAAGTGTTATGATGATGACTGGAGAGAGGATTTGGAATTCCATGTGGGTGATCATGTCTTTCTAAAATTATCTCCATGGAAGAGTGTCTAAAGGATCAGTATGAAATGGAAACTGAGCCCCAAGTACATCAGACCATTTGAAATTCTAGAAAGATTCGAAGCTGTATCTTACCATTTAGCAATGCCCCCAAGTCTCTCCAAAGATCGTGATGTGATCCATGTGTCATTGGTGAAGAAATACATGCTAGACCCAATGCATATACTCACCTGGGATGAAATATACATAGAACCTAATTTGTCATATTGTGAAGTGCATATTGGGATCCTTGACATAAGGGAGCATGTATTGAGAAATCGGATGACTCACCTAGTAAAGTTTCTTTGGAAAAACCAGAATATGGATGAATCAACATGGGAACCTGAGGATTTTATGAAGAAGAACCAACAACATGTTCTTGATGGGATTTATAAATGAAAAAAATTCAAGGATGAAATTTCCAAAGTAGGGAATAATGTAGCACCCCTTTAATTGTTTACTTCCAACATGTGAAGAATAGAAGATCATTTATTGATTTCTTATGGATGTATTTTTTTTGTTTTTGTTATGTATTGTATTTTTTAACCTTTTACAATGTTAGTAGAGTTACTTATATGTATCGAGTTTCTCTAAGACTACTAAACTGATCATTCTATTGGGATTTTTATTCTTTCGATCCATTCTAATATAACAAGTGATGCATCAGCTCCATTCCAGAGGGGTCATGGTGTTACACTTCGGATTTTAACCATTGGATTAGATATGAAACAATGTGATTCACCTGTATAAAAGTGAGTAGATGAAATAGTAGAGGATACTAAAATTTTACCTCTCACTATAGAGGATCCGAGATCATTCCCCTGTTGGGTCTATTTCACTGCATATGTATGGCATGTACCATAGCTCTGTGACACTGCCTAGATAACCTGAGATGATCCACCCTACTATCTATGAGAACATGGTGTCTGGATATGATGACTATTACCACAAATAACTTTCCCTAACTGGACTACACTACTCCATCTCCCATCCTTATGCATATCTGAAGAACGTTCTCCTGAACCAGACATCAGGGTTGACCCCTTCTACTCATTGCTGGAGGGAAGTTTATAAAAAACCAACATATTTTCCCCATCCTACCTCAACCATGGAACTCAAATGGGTCACATTTTTACTCATTCTTCATGTGGTCACACCTACCACACTGATGGATATAAACCATGGTACCTGCACCCATAACCATACCATAACTCGCATCACTGGAAACCTCAAAACAATTCTTACTTCTAGATGACGTAGACCTTCTAAGGAGAGAAACATAATTCCCCTATTCTATACCCCCGGTTTCATTAAGGATCTGCTATGTGATCAATGACTAGTTCATAATCTCAGTGATAAATTTCAATATGAACAAGTTTACCTATGATATTATAGCATTTATTAGACCTTCCTCGAAGCGTCATTCCCTTGAGAACTCACCATTAAGAAGTAATGCCTCAAAATTATATAGCTCTTTAAAGATTTCCATGTATTTCGTAACCATAATTGCCCCCTTCTCTAGATGGATAAACTCACTAGCCATCTCTTCTAATAGATTCATAGTGTAAAAGTGGTTGTATAAGATAGTATAGAAATCATTCCAACACATATCTAATAGACAATCATACAATTTCAAAGCATCACACTTTTTCATCACTTATCCACGTAGAATATAACTCCTGAGATTAACCCTTTGCTCCGGAGGCATCTCCAGATGCTCAATAATTGTTAATGTTTTCTCAAGACACATCACTACATCTTGTGGACAACTATCACACAAAAACGTTGGAGGATAATGTTATTTGACAACCGACGTTAACTCAGCCATAGACATGGATGGTTGTAGTGATCCCATGAAGGTCAGCATATAAAGAAAGAAGCCTATGCAGAACTGTACCTCGACACTTGTGTCCAGAATATCCTTTAGTGATTTAGATGAACCTAATGGAGGATCAATCAGTATAATGTGGCTCGTCGTCTCCATAGTATGATCATCGCCTCCCTCATAGTGTACCGATGGATATCGTCTTGGTGGAATGTCTCTACAATTCCAAACAAACACCTCAAAAAATTACAACATCAAATCACACTTCTCAAAAGTGCAGGATAGGTCAATACCTTCCTAAAATCCATGTAAACCCACCACCTTTTCCTAAATCTAGGACTGTCGAAGGAATTACTAATGGACCAATAGAAACTATGGCTCTTTCCCACAAAAAATCGAGTCTAGGTCAAGTATCTATTCTCTATTTCATTAAGATCATTTAACATCCATTTATTCAAATGATTTAACCAATAGTCCACCATGTTTCACTCCCTGAGGGCCCATAACACCTCATGAACCAAAACATTATTTCCATATTATCCATACATATCATAATCATTATATCAGATAAATTTAATTGGTGAATAAATTCCCAATTCATATGGCCCCATTATCATTATATATTGAATGATGATGTCAATCCATTATCTACTACACCCAAACTAACACAGCAATAAGGAAAAATATCACATAAACTATCACACCAACATGAAATAACTATTTCATTTTATATGGAATGAAAAAATGAATTGATTTTGATTTATAATATTTTCCTATATGATTCATGAGATGGGATACCCCCATCTCATTGAGTTTAAGATGAAATATAACCCACAAGTGTTTCGATAGTAAAATCATAAATCATGTTCTGCTCCCAAAAGTGAAATCTATGTAACTATAACCATAAAAATATAAGAAAATATAAATTTATTCTTTGAAATTTGGATTTTTCCTCTACGAAGGATAGCTATCCATGACATAATTTATTACAAAACTACCTTTCCTTCATATCCCTGTCTAATATCTCCAAAGATTAATTAAAACGAGAGAAGGAAACCGCTCTGATACCACATTGTAGCATCCCGGACCCGGATGCAACCTAATGGTTAACTGAGCCTTGTTGGACACAAGGCCATAGGCACATCTACCAAAACTCCAGAGGCTTCCGGCTAGTAGCGACGACCTAGGTGAGTCAATGGGGAGACTATTCCCTCATTAGCAGAGTACCACAATGAATGTCAATATACAATAAATAGTGGATGCGAGATAAATAGAAGTCAAATAAAGTAAGACTTGAAATGAATACATATCAATAAACAAAATAATCTCATATATAAAATGAAATAAATAATATATGTATTATGAAAGCATCCAATTCATGTACATGAGAATGTAATGTAGTAAAATTATCCTGAAAATAAAAAATGCCAAAAAATTCATGTAACATTGAATGCCTCGGTTTGGTAATTTTCTCCCCTGGTCAAAATCCACAATCAACAACATGTACCATGGCACAATCCCCTATCATAACATGAAACCATATAATCAATTTGGTTCCCTAAGGAGGCCCAAACAGTGTCTGAGATAAATATCCCATTATGAAACCACCCATGTCTACATAGTTCTAACATCAATATACAATGTTCAAGAAAGTCTAATCAAAATAGTAATGTAAAGTGTGTATTCCCAGGTAATAATTATACTTCCATATGTAAAACCAAACATCCCTCATTGCTACATGAAGTAGAGTTATCTCCTAACAAGACATCTACAAGAAAGTAAAAAAGTCACATATCCACAAGGTATATCCATCTATATAAACATGCCATTACCACGTAGTATATATAAGTAACTAATTCCATGACCACACAATATTGAGTGTATAAAACACAATGTCTTGATCTGAGGCATCACGTTCCAGGGAAACCATGTAATAAATCTTGACCAAAAAGGCCTGGATTGATGGAGTTCATCCAAGAAATCCACATCGAGTACCCTGGACATCCCAGTGGAAACTAAGTCTAGGAAATGGTGGGAGTCCTAGGAGCCTATGTATTGACAGGTCCCAAGCGAGTTCAAAAATTATGTATCCATGGGTTAAAAAGGCCCAAGTCATCCCATGGAACCAAGACCTAAGTTGTAGATTCAACCTAAATCATCCCCTACCGTGTTCCACATCCATGTAGGGAAATCCATGGCATCGATGAAACCATTCAATAAAAGCATTCAAATTTAACATTTAATTCTATATGAGTATAACCATTCATATAAACCTACACAAGCCATGACTATATGAACTCTTACCAACCATTTATCATATACAATGAATATGGGCCAACAATCCCATATAAACCATTTCAATTTAGCTAAACTATCAAAAAAGGCATGGAATCACATGAAATAACAAGTCTTGGAGGTAGTACAGGTCTTAATAAAGCTATTTATAACCATAATGTATCAGCGAGATTTATCTAACCAGGGAAGAAGAATAAAAAATACCCCTTGGTTGGTTTAAATAGGTATAAATGTGTTAATTTCTTAAGGTGTTCCCAATGGGTGACCTCGAAAAGGGCATCGGTTCTGAACACACCTAAAGAGTTCTTATGGGCATCCTCACTTGGTCCAACTAATCATACCAAGGGTAGATCACAAAAAAATAGAGCTGATATGGAATGTATAATGGGTGGAATATCGGCCAAATGAATTAAAATCACCATAAATCTAGACGAAATTATAGACCACCTAACTTGGATCCTTAGTAGAGAGCTCGTCTTGTTTTGAGTCTAGATTCATCCAAATTTATGGGAGATCTAGAGAATGTATAAAGAGAGTAATATTACAGAATATGAGACTAAAATAAAATAGAATAATATATTTCTAGAATAATAGAATATAGATAAAAAGGAATATGGGGCTTACTGATATGGATCTGATGAGATGATCAATGGTCAAAAAGGTTTGATGGAACATAGTGATCAATCCTTACCGTAGGTGCCAAAGAAGATTTCTAGAGAGGAGTGTTGTGTGTGAGGAGAGAAAACCCAAAATTGGTTTTAAAAGGATTTTTGAAATTAAATTATTTTTTTATAAAAAACTCACACAACATGCTCACATAGTATTCTCGCATTGTTTCCCAAACTGTGTGGTAGCTGTGTGCGGCTCACTACCTCCAAGGGCCACAAGGCACTGTAAACCCGCATGGTTTGACTATCTGTGAAAAATCCTCTATTAAAAACATGAAATTTATTCATACTTTTAAATATATTCTTAAACAATTTGGAATCTACTTCCTCCCTTCGCATGGTTATATTAACTCTGGATAGGCCCGCACAAACTGTGCATCAACCATTTCATCCCAAAACTCAGTTTCATGCTCTAAAAAATCCTAGACACCAACAAAACAACGATGATCAATAGGAGTACATATGTAAAGCCATAAAAAATTTAAACTTAAAAAAATGATCCATATATCATATGAAAACCCGAGTTATTAAATATATGGTATGAGGATAAATAATTAGATAAATCATTAGTGATATTCATTTAGATCATTATGGTCATTCTTCCATAATCACGATATTGTTTCATCATATACCTTTAATAATATGAATATAATTTAATTCCAATAGATAATATTGGCAATATTATTAAATTTAAAATGTGTTTCAATCATTAAAATGGGGGTTAAAACCAATATTTTTAGGATGTAAAGGAAGTTGAAGACACTTCATCTGCGATGTTGGTAAATCGACACATCAATGACGATGTTTGTATTTTTAGACTAAGAGGGAGAGGATAAGGAGTATGATGAGGAATTATTCCACAAACATGGTAAAAATATAGAATATATTTAAGGTCCGAGATTTCATACCTATTGGATTACATGATTTGAAGATATTATAAGAAAATAAAATAATTGAAACGAAAATCGATGAAAATGAAAGACGATTTTTACCTTTGCACCTCTTATACTTGGGATCCTCCTTAAGGCCTTTGGTTTTAGCCTTTTGGTGAGACCTGTAGTTATTAGACATGTGTAAGAGACTTAGGAAGGGTATTGGGAAGAATTTAGTCAATTCTAAAATCGTGATAAGTGTGAGAGGAAGATGTGGGTGAGGGTGGTATTTATATTGGAGGAGAGGAGGGGTATTCCATTATTTTAAAAATTCGATTATTATTTTTTTATCAAGACAATGAATAGTAATTATTGTTGTGAACAAAACATAAATATGATAAGGTGATTTTGAACCAATATCCATTTACAACATCCATGACTCATGCATGATACATAAATTCATATTGTTTGTATATTTTTCTAAATTATCGAATTTAACTATTCTCAAAAAATTCAAGTATTTCATAAAAATACCAAAATTTCACCATAACAATTTTTTAAATTGCAGAATCCAAAAATGATCCCCATTTTATAAAAATGTTTTTCTTAATTTTAGAAATTTTATTTTTAAATAAAATTTAAATTTATTTGAAAAATAACTATTTTAAAACTAGAACACATTTTATAACACCTTGAAAAATTAATCATGGTATCATAAAATTTTCTTATAACCATAAGAAAATAAAAGAATAATTTATGATTACAATTTATGAAAATAAATATTCATTTAAATAATTTAATTATTTATAAAATTGTAATTATATATTTATGTCTTACAAAAATACCAACACTTATATAAAGATCACAATATAACTTATAAGATGCCTTATACATTCATTGGTGAGTTTACTATTCAGTTCAATTATTTAATATTAATAAAGGTCATATTAGTATTCATAAGGGTAACTTTACTATTCATAAGGACAGGTTATTATTCCCAAAAAAAAATATGTTAGCCCTACCAGTCTCTAAAAAACATTCTGATAGCAATCGTGTTTGTCTATGTTTCGAAATTAAAATCATAGAAGTGGAAAAATTATATTTAACAGATATTTTACAAATACCTTCTTAAAAATGTGTAATTAAGCAGAGACCTAGTGTTTCATGCATTTCAATTATTTTAATACCTTGGGGTGTACATCTTAAAATTCTATGACATATTAAATTTACCATAAGGTAATATATTTCTATCATTATGCTACTAACACTATCTTAAAATATATGGTCATCTAAATCTACCATTGATATTAACTACTCCTCTATAACCTTAGAAATTAGATGAATTTTTTAATTCATGATTTTTACAATCCTTCATATTAAGAATATTTTAAGGTCTATATTTTTAGATAATTAGTTCATAACCCATACATAATAAAACCACAAAATAAAAACTAGATGCTTCTGATTAGTATTTATTTTTTTAACCATATACAATCTTTTACAAATAAATCCTGATATTTATTATGAACCTTGATCATGAAATTAATCTTTACCGCTCCCATTTCATTACACATACTAAAATACCCTAGATAAAATATAAAAATTCAGAATAATCATAAAAATATTAGTAAGGAATATAAAAACAGGGAAATCATTAGTCCATTGGTAAGAATAAAAATTCATGAAAAAACCTTACATGAAAACATATCCATTTACCAAGAAAGTGAAAAATCATCTATTTTATCATTAAAAAAAACATTTCCTAGAAAATTCCTTAACAAACATATAATATTTATATAGGCACCATAGGGAATAATCTAATTAGGCCTTTACAGAATCCATAGAAATTAGAACAAACATACATTTAACAAACAATATAATTATTAGGAGAATATAATAATTACCCAATGAATTGGTGATTTATAATGGGTACCATCCATAGTATAATCTATATATAGCTCACCCATTTCCCATGAGATATAATGGGTCACAACAGATTGTTTAAGCTATATCATTCTCACCTTCATTCTATAATGAAGATAAAACATTTATATAGATTGTATCAGGCTTAATAATATAATATAATACTCATGTAGCATAAAAATTTTAAAAAAATATCATCATGAAACCCATTAAAAATATTTTTAAATCTATATGAAAACACATTAGGATAAAAATACCCTTTTCTTTTGAGATCGTCTTTTCAATTCCCAAACACCATTTTCCTTAAAATGCAATTTTAAATTCCAAATTAACAATGTAAATTGAGAAAAACATTTTTATTTATGAAAAAATTTAACCATTCAATGAAAAATATAAAGAAAATATAATTCATGATGATATGAAAGGTCATTATCTTTGTACTTCAAAAAATTATAAACTTCATTTTCCATTTTTCAATACATTTCTTTTTGAGATACATAGAAATATTCATTTTGAATTTTATTAATGAAATTAATATTTTTCATAATATGTCATTTATAATACATTTATATCCATATTAGTAAATATGAAAAATAATATCAGGATTATTTACATGTAGAAAATGAGTTGAATATAAAATCTTTAATAATTAAAAGTGTACCATACCACATTCAAAATTTAAATCATATGCCCCATAATTGAATAAAAATTATAAAGAAAAATTATAAAAACACGACAATAGATATAATATGTATATTTAATGTCAAAGGGGTTGTATGTAATCATTATAAAAGAATAAATGATTATATCATCATGAAATTTCTCTAAGAAAGGATGTTCATACCTAATCTATTACAACCATGGTAACATATGAATTAGAAACCAAAATAATAAAAATAATAAAATTAAACATTTAAATAACATTAAGATAAAATAATTAATGATATAATATTTCATAAGGAGAGGTAGATAAAAAAAACATTAATTGGAAACTATGACATTTATCTCACATATGTAATAAGTGAAGTGAAAATACCTTACTATTAGTCTAACTTGTAACATGTGTCTTTATATTATTGAATAATAAAAATATGTAAATGATTTACATTCTAAAGAACATTTATTATGTTAAAAAGTAATTTTTTTCACTCATTACAATGTTGAAAACAACTACTTAAACTATTAAGTTCGCATCGGATGTCTTGAACATATTCATTATTTGGGTCAAAAATAACTTTGCTACATCAACTATGGACAAATAGTTAAATATATATATATATAATGATTAAATAATTATAATATATTTATATAATTTATAATTTTGAAAACAATCATTAATTATGGTTATGAAAAATTAACCATCATTACTATAATTGAGACTGTAGGTCACAGATACACAATAGTAATGTTCACATTTTTATCAATAATTATGGAATAATGGTAAAAAACATATATCATTAAATAATTACTATTATATAATATATAAAATTATATTAGTAATATAAACATATAAACATATAAATTTGATTAGATGCAAAAGTAATCACATCGTTTCGAGGAGGAGGTGGTCCACATGTTCATGGATGGCACTATCACATTTTCAGTGTCTGAAAGAGTGTTAAAAATTGATATATTATATATCCAGATATTTATTTGTGTAATTAATATCATATATATATTATTTATTTCTCATATTTTTTGTTAAACCCATATTTATCACATTAAATGTAATGTGTCAACATATGATATCATTTTGAGGAGGCATGAGTCTACATGTCATAAAATGAAGTTATCATGTTTACATAAAATGGAAAGAATGTAAGAATGTATATATAAAAATTACATATGTATTAATACATAATAAATTATATATATATATATATATCATATTAAAATATTTTTCAATCATAATTACCATTAATGAAAGGCAGAAAAGGAAGAACCAATGACATCGATTCACGAGGGGATTTTTTTTTTACGTTTTCAAAAAAAAATATTTTCCAGAAAACGCTTACAGCAAAAAAAATTTTAAAATGCACCTCAAAGGCGGCATCCGCGATGCCTCCTTTCTCCTAAAAAAACTTTTTTTTTGAAAATTTTTATTTTTTTTTGTTTTTTTTTGTTTATATATATATATATATATAAACAAAACAAAAAATTTCAGCAAAATTTATCTGCTATTAAAGATCCAGCGCTACAGCCATTACAGCAGTCTGGATTCTGACAGAAACTCTTACCTAGGCCTCCCTTTTATAAGAGGGTTTGCCCTGAAAATCATTCTGCATTTTCGATGTGGGATTAAGGTTCTACCTTTACTGCAGAGTACATTCTGCATTTCCGATGTGGGATTCTGTTACAAGTACATGACTTTGAAATACAATAAAATATAAACTATAAGGCCAATATAAATGAAATTTTAAACATTGATTAAACATATAATAAATAGTTTAAAACAAAAAGAATTTCCTCAAAAATGTTGATGAAAAATAATCTATAACCTTTCAAAACCGCCTACTTGAAACTTAAAAATGTTTCAAATACGTGAATTTGAAAGACTGTAAAATATAAACTATAAAACGAATATAATTGAAACTTTAAACATTGATTAAACATATAATAAATAGTTGAAAACAAAAGAAATTTCCAAAAAAATATTGATGAAAAGTAATTTATAAGCTTTCAAAGCCGCATACTTGAAACTTAAAATTTTTCAAGTACGTGACTTTGAAAGACTATAAAATATAAACTATAAGGCCAATATAAATGAAACTTAAAACATGGATTAAACATATAAAAAATAGTTGAAAACAAAAAAAAATCATAAAAAATGATGATAAAAAATAATTTATAAGCTTTCAAAACCACTTACTAATTATTAGTAATTAGTAATTAGTAATTAGTAATTAGTAATTATTAATTAGTTAATTAGTAATATAAATATTAATTATAATTAGTCATTATAATTATTAATTATTAATTATTAATTATTAATAATTAATTATATAATAGTTAGTTAGTTCATTAGTTATATAATTATTAATTATATAACAATTAATTAGTAAATTAATAATATAATTTTTAATTACATTTATTCATTATAATTTTTAATTATTAATTAGTAATTATTAATAATTAAATATGTCATAATTAATTAGTTAATTAGTAATATTATCATTATTTATATAATAATTAAGTAGTAATATAATTATTACTTATATAATAAATATTTAGTTAATTAGAAATACAATTAATAATTATAACTAATTAATTAGTAATTATTAATTATTAATTAGTTAATTAGTAATATAAATATTTATTATAATTATTCATTATAATTAGTAATTAGTAATTAATAATTATTAATAAGTAATTATTAATTATTAATTAGTTAATTAGTAATATAAATATTAATTATAACTATTCATTAAATTATTAATTATTAATTATTAATTATTACTCATTAATTATTACTTATATAATAAATAATTAGTTAATTATTAATATAACTATTAATTATATAATAATTAATTAGTTAATTAGTAATATAATTATAATCTTTCAAAGTCACGTACTTGAAACATTTTTAAGTTTCAAGTAGGCGGTTTTGAAAGCTTATAAATTATTTTTCATTAACATTTTTTTGGAAATTGCTTTTGTTTTCAACTATTTCTTATATCTTTAATGAATGTTTAACGTTTCATTTATATTGGTCTTCTATTTTATGTTTTATTGTTTTTCAAAGTCACGTACTTGAAAAATTTTATGTTTCAAGTATGCGGTTTTGAAAGCTTATAAATTACTTTTCATCAACATTTTTTTGGAAATTTCTTTTGTTTTAAACTATTTATTATATGTTTAATCAATGTTTAAAGTTTCAATTATATTCATTTTATAGTTTATATTTTACAGTCTTTCAAATTCACGTATTTGAAACATTTTTAAGTTTCAAGTAGGCGGTTTTGAAAGGTTATAGATTATTTTTCATCAACATTTTTGAGGAAATTCTTTTTGTTTTAAACTATTTATTATATGTTTAATCAATGTTTAAAATTTCATTTATATTGGCCTTATAGTTTATATTTTATTGTATTTCAAAGTCACGTACTTGAAACAGAATCCCACATCGGAAATGCAGAATGTACTGCGCAGTAAAGGTAGAACCTTAATCTCACATCGAAAATGCAGAATGATTTTCAGGGAAAACCCTCTTATAATGAATAATTATAATAAATATTTATAGTACTGATTAACTAATTAATAATTACCAATTACTAATTAATTAGTTATAATTATTAATTATATTTCTAATTAACTAAATATTTATTATATATGTAATAATTAAGTATTATATAATTGATAATTTTATTACTAATTAACTAATTAGTTATTATATAATTAATGATTAATAAACACTAATTACCAAATTACAAATTATATACTAATTAATTAGTTATTTCGTAATATAAATATTAATTATATACTAATTAAATAGTTAATTAGTAATAGAATTATTAATTATATAATTTGTAATTAGGTAATTAGTAATTATTAATGTTTTATTATTATGTTCGTATGGTTATATAAATATATATAAATAAAACCTAATTTACCCCCTCCTGAGATTCCACTCTGACCAACAAGTAAAAATAGTATTTTGATTTCAGTACACATAAAACATGTAAACAATAATGTACAATCAATGAATATGTTTGTGGCGAGGAGATTCCGTCCCACATGGTGGTCTGCGAATAGGACGTCCGCGTCGAGTGCACAGTGGAGTCTGATGACCTAGAGAAGGCTGATCCTCGGGCACTAAAACGTCGACCATCGCATCATCCATCTGTGTGTCAGTGGGAGGAGTTGTCAACTGCATCTCGTACTGCCATTCGGATCCTTCTCCCACTAGGGTGGTAGAAGGACCTGCCTCCATCGCAGAGGGGAACGAAGCCTGTGATGGAGCTATACCCCAACACGACGACGGCTCTAGAATCCAAGGTTGTGAAGGATCTGGAACCCAAGATGGAGAGAATTGAGGATATCCTGTCAGGAAAGACGGATCCCATGCCACCTGAGGCACATCCTGAATAGGATGATCCTGGACTACTAGAGGCTCGACCTCTGCCTGTGGAACAGGCGAGGCCTCACGTGCAGCACGACGCTGTCTACGTCGCCGTGGTCGTGGCTCCTCAGCACCAGCAGCAGCTGCAGGATGTTCCTCTGGGGTAGGAACCTCCTGTCTCCGAGCCAGATGCGTGAAGATGCTCTCGGAAAGTGCATGAAAAGATGCCCTCGCCTCCAGCGCTGTAGCATGGATGGCTGCTCAGCTAAAGACCCCCTCCTCCTCTTCATCGCTCATGCGAACACGCTGCTCTGTGTGACTTCCCTGTAAGTAGATTCAAATGGAATTAGAAAATAATTCAATAAACAAACTAATAGGAATTTATTAACTTACCATCCTCTGCATATCTATGCCAGCTTGGGTAAGATACAGTATAGACTTCAGTCTATACCATGGCGCATATTCAACCTGCTCTGAAAGAGAGAATCGATTTGTAGGAACACCCTGAATACGTAACTCTGCGCGTCTGTGCCAGCAGTCGATAAAACTCGCATGTACTTGGGACCAGTCATCATCCTGCCTCCCTATCAGCTTCATCCCATGAAGCTTGTCTGTCTGTCTAGATGGTAATGGAATCGGCTGAGTACGAAAAAATTGGCGCATGACCCTGTCAGGCTGCTACCACTCAATAATATGAAAGTGAATGAGGGGCACTACAGCCATAGCATCCTCAAGCCCAATAGTGCAGTATGCTGGCAACTGGTCCATAATACTCCAGTATGGAAGCCATGAAATCTGAAATGACAAGTGATTTTGTCAAAAAAACACCCAAATAAAAACCAAAATTGATGTTATTATTAAAAATGTTAGACAGTGATAGATTGTATATACATACCTGATCAGGTAAGAGACAGTCCAACTGTAGCCGATATATGCCCAAATGCTGTCTCGGAACCACGTCAAAATTGTGTCGCTGACACCACCTGTAAAATACAACGATATTGAAAAATAATCATAAATTATAGTCAATAACTCATAGTAGAATCAAAAACCAATATAAATGACTTATCATACCAGAGTCCACGCGGAGCGTCATGCAGTACCTCCATCTCGACCGGTGGACCAGCAAGGTCAGGGCGGAATGCTGGGATGCGCTCCCATGCCCACATCTGAATAAGGATGACGCATCCTCCAAGACCTGTACGGTCCCTATGGGATAGTTTGCATAATGATCTGTACGTGTATGCCAAGCAGGCTGATCCCAAACTGTACGTCCCAGCCCGATCAAAGTCCTCTAGTAGGGGTAGATACATCATATGCACGTGCATCCCCGAGTTATCAGTACACATGGTCCCACCAATGAGTCGTAACATATATGCACGGGCGTAACGCATGACGGTCTGCTCATCATCATCATCCTGTAAATGTGGAATCTGTGACTCCAACCAACGCATAGATATGGACGATCTATTTGTAGCCCTACGGTCGGACAAAATATCAACGCCTAACAAGCGTTGAGCAAGGTCTGGCCAAGCTGCACGAGTGGGTCCAATAACGGGTCTCCCCTGGATAGGAAGACCGAGAAGCACTACGACATCCTTGAGGGTGATGGTCACCTCCCCTTCAGGCAAGTGGAATGTGTGTGTCTCTGGTCTCCATCTCTCAACGAGGGCAGCAAGTAGATAATGATCTACAAATGTGAAATATGATACGGCAAGGCCATAGAATCCAGCACGGCGCAAGTAAGGTCTAATAGCATGTGGAGGCTCCATGTGATGAAAATGGTGCGCTCGACGCACCTTCACAAATCGATCTGGATGACCCTCTAACACGGCCTACGAAATATGGGTAGGCTGCTGAGTGAGTAGTATGGTATCATCCATCTGCATATAAATAAAGAAAATGAGTCGTAAGTGTAAAATCTAAATATAACATTATGATGTTTTTAGAATTTATCTAATTTTATGTATTCAATATCTTATGCTAATTATTATGATACTATAAATTTGTTATAGAACAGTTTGCTAAAATATCCTGCATGTTTAGATTGGGGTTTAGGTTGGAGGGTTTAGGGTTAAAATTTTTAATATTAACGTCCAGGAAACATGTTAATGGGTTAACTGACATACACTTTTCAATATGGGTTAAGTGTTCCGCTTTTGGAGTTTTGAAATAAATTCTATTATTTCATATTTAATGTTATTTCTTGAAAGCATGAATATAAATATGAAATAAGTTATGTTATCTAAAATATTGAGTCTTGAATTTGGTTACACATATTTTGGGGGAGCTTTGTGATTAACTACTTATGGATTGGATTAAGATAAACCATGTCAATTAGTAATGATGTTTTTAGAATTTATATAATTGTATGTATTCAATATCTTATGCTAATTATTATGATACTATAAATTTGTTATAGAACAGTTTGCTAAAATATCCTGCATGTTTAGATTGGGGTTTAGGTTGGAGGGTTTAGGGTTAAAAATTTTAATATTAACGTCCAGGAAACATGTTAATGGGTTAACTGACATACACTTTTCAATATGGGTTAAGTGTTCCGCTTTCGTAGTTTTGAAATAAATTCTATTATTTCATATTTAAAGTTATTTCTTGAAAGCATGAATATTAATATGAAATAAGTTATGTTATCTTAAATATTGAGCCTTTAATTTGGTTACACATATTTTGGGGGAGCTTTGTGATTAACTACTTATGGATTGGATTAAGATAAACCATGTCAATTAGTAATGATGTTTTTAGAATTTATCTAATTGTATGTATTCAATATCTTATGCTAATTATTATGATACTATAAATTTGTTATAGAACAGTTTGCTAAAATATCCTGCATGTTTAGATTGAGGTTTAGGTTGGAGGGTTTAGGGTTAAAATTTTTAATATTAACGTCCAGGAAACATGTTAATGGGTTAACTGACATACACTTTTCAATATGGGTTAAGTGTTCCGCTTTCGGAGTTTTGAAATAAATTCTATTATTTCATATTTAAAGTTATTTCTTGAAAGCATAAATATTAATATGAAAACTTATCTCAGATGTTTGGGGTTTAGAAAATCAAGGAATAAAAAAGAGATAACAACATTTAGTTTACAATATGGGAATGTCACAATGAAGACAATACATCATTATGAATGAGACTATGAAGTCGACCCAACAACGTTAGGGCATCACTTCCGGTTATGACCTTATTTATGACATATTGTGCATCGCAAACTCTGTCCTTGTTCTTGAGGCTAGTTCATCTCATTACGCATCCTACTCGCCTTTGGTCTACCACGAGGACGTAACCGATTCATGTTAGGTATCACTATCGGCTGGCCTTCAGGCATTGGGAAATAACGATACTCCCCAATAGGTGTCCATGGTGCAGCATAACAGTTGGCAATGATATCCATCCGGTACACTGGATCAACATATGCTTCCCATGAGATGTTCACAGAGGCACATGCTGCGATGACGTGTGTACATGGAAACCGTAAGGCCTGAAATTTTCCACATTGGCATTGCCTTGTTTCCAGTAATACCACCATTTTTTCACCGACGTGATTTGTGATGGGGTCTGAACGCTCTTGAACTTCAAATCGGGAGTCTTCTCTTCTAAAGAGACAGACGTGATAACCAGAAGCTTCTTCAATATTTTTTTCAATCTCTCGTTGAAAGTGTCTTCTATATCTTAGCCCTTGATGTATTCCGTCTGATGCTAGTTTTTGTCTATCCACAAAGTACTTCACGCGTCGATATAATGTCTCCTGAAATAAGGCGGTTATAGGTAGCTTGTGAAGTCCTTTGAAGATACCATTGATGCACTCTACAATGTTTGTCGTCATGTGTCCGTACCTCTTTCCCTCATCGTATGCCAATGTCCATTTCTATTTTGGAATCCGCATCATATAATCATAAACTTCTTGATTAGCCTGACGAATTTGTTCAAAACGTTCTTCAAATCGTCGTTGGTCCGACTCATATGCTACAAAACGTAGCTGATATTTCACATAAATTGATTTTATATTTATATTGAAACAGTAAAACAGAACGAATAAAATACGTACCAAGCCTCGTGATTGCCTTCTTCATCGGTTCATTGTGGAATTTTTTATGTACATTGCTAGCAATGTGTCTAATACAGAACCGATGATGTGCATTTGGGTATCTCCATGTATCAGGATCTGCATTGATTGCCTCATTAATTGCTCGATGGCGATCAGATATCAAACAAACTCCCTGAATGTTGGTTAAATGGTTGTTGATACATGCCAGAAACCAACTCCATGATTCATAGTTTTCTTTCTCTACAATGGCAAAGGCAAGCAGAAGAGGTGAACGGTTTCCATCTTGGGTTGCCGCAATCAATAATACGCCCTTGTATTTTCCATACAGAAATGTTCCATCAATCTGAATAAATTGTTTGCAAAAACGAAATGCAGAGATACAAGGAAGGAATGCCCAGAACAACCGATGAAATTGAACACAAGATGGATCAAGTCGATTATTAGGAGACACATGTCCGTTTGTATCTAGATGGAAGAAAACTTGTTTATGATGCCTCAGTATGGCTAGAAATTGCGGCAATACTTGATATGAGTCATCCCAATCACCATATACCTTCACAATTGCCTTCTGTTTCGCCATCCATGCCTTATTATAGGAAATATTATAACCGAATGTCTGTAGAATCCTCTCTTGCACAAGGGATATTGGAACATCTTGGCATGTCCTAATCATCTCAACAACAATAGATGACACAAATTCTGCATCCAATGAAGTATGATCTTGTGTGAGACTTGGCTGAACGCAAGTATGAGCCGCCTCATTCCTTGAGATTCTCCAACCTCCAAATGTAATTTCTGGAATAGCCCTTAAGCGGAATCTACAATCATCCCCATACTTCACGCACTGTATAACGTATTTACTATGGAATGATTCGTGAACTACATAGTTGAAGTTTCTCTCAATATGAAATCTCTTTAACGTGCTTTTTAAGGCATATTTACTGGGAAAATTCCTTCCAATATATAAGGTTTTGTCCACCTCACTAAACCTATCTGGTACAACTCTAGGGAACTCAGTTGTCGGTGTGAGAACAGTATTATCGAATTCAGGAACGCATGTCATTGCTTCTGACCAAGATGAAAATAATGGTGGATGATTTATTGACCGAGGTTGATGTACAACAATTGCATTTCTCAAAACCTCCTCTCTATCTTCTGTTGGTCCCTCCTCATCAGCACTGTTTTCGCCATCTGATCCATCATTACGAAACTCCTCATCAGAAGTCGGATTGACATGTATATCTGGGAGATCATCTAGGTTGTCCTCTTCTGCTGCATCATTTGGAATAGGCTCAATGTCATGGGGTAGACTGTCTTCAACCACTCTTGTATTTATACATCTTTGTACAAGTGGACGTTGTTGTTGTACAGTAGCAACAACAACGTATAACTCCATCATGGTACCATCTAACCGTTGAGAAAATAAATTAATTGCTTGGACCCACTGCGCATCAGCAACCAATGGACAAGCTATATGTCACAGTGTTGTTGGAAATTGCAAATGTCTAAAGCTCATAGACATTATCTCTTGATCGGGTCCCAGATTTAAGGAAACACTAATTCTCTCTTGAAGGTCACTTATGGTAACACAATCAACTGTACTAACCACCGTAATTGGTTGTGTACTGTAAGAAGCTCCTTGCTCAGTTTGAATAATCTCCCCATAACAGTACACATAGGCAAACATGGCTCTCTACGACAAAAATGTTTCTTTCATCAAAATTATGATTGTGTAACAAAATATTAACAATTATGTTTGACGATATGATGTTTATTATAATGTAATTTTATTTCGCCTTTATATACCATAAACTATGCTACTGATGTTTGACCATATGATATTTATTAGAATGTAATTTTAGAGCGCCTTTTTATTTAGTTTGTTTGTTCTTCTTCATTTCACTTTATATGTTCATTAGTATCATTAGATAATCATTATATGAATTCATGTTTTAATCCTGTTTTATTTATTAATTATTCTAAAATTAACTAATAATAACTAATCGTTAATTATTCTATTATTCTATAATTAACTAATAATAAATTTAATTTGTTAATTCTTATGTCCTTATTTGATTCTATAACATTATACTTATCATTTATCATTGATAAATATACTGATCATTAGTATCGTTAGCTAATCATTATATGAATCCATGTTTTAATCCTATGTTATTTATTAATTATTCTAAAATTAACTAATAACAACTAATTGTTAATTATTCTATTATTTTATAATTAACTAATAATAAATTTAATTCGTTAATTCTTATGTCCTTATTTGATTCTATAACATTATATTTATCATTTATCATTGATAAATATACTAATTTGCTTTTTCTTCTCTTAGAAATTTTAGTAGTTTATAAAGAAAATATGAATCATCTTAAGCATATTCCCCAGGAGTGTCAAACCAGGATGCAGCAAGGCCCGTTATCGTGCACCAGTTCCCGTTCGAGTCTAGCTCGAAGCGGTGTTTTCGGGTTTTACCCCTATGTACATCTGTGCCAGAGCCACATCCACTTTTTTGTATCCAGACAGGAATTTAATTGCGTAGATAACCACATAATCTTTAAGCTACCAAAATTTCTAAATACTTAATCTTAAGTTAATCTATACTTAATCTATACTACCTAACAGTAATTATTTAAAACTATATATAACTAATTACAAAAACTAAATAACCAAATATTAAGAACTACCTAAACTACTTAACAAATGAAAGAATTAAAACTAAACAAAATTAAATTAATTAAATAAAAACATTAAATTAAATAAAGAAACATACCTCTAAATGAAGCTTCGTAAAAGCTCGCACAGCAAAGGAATTTTTTAGAGAGAGAGAGAAATTCTGAGAGATGAAGTGAGGAATGCAATGAGCAAGTGAGGAGAGGGGAGGGGGGGTGGCCGCCCTTTTATAAGGAGCTCAGGCGAAGGCAGCATCGCGGAAGCCGCCTTTCGCCTCTGCGTATGGCCAAAGGCGGCTTCCGTGATGCCGCCTTTGGCCTTACCCTGAGGCGAAAGGCGGCCTCCCCCCGGCCGCCTTTTCCATGTCATCGATCTGGGCCAAAGGCAGCACGGGGGAGCAAAGGCGGCATCGCAGATGCCGTCTTTGTGCGCTAAAACAAAGGCGGCATCTACGATGCCGCCTTTGTAGCGTATTTTTAAAAAAAATGACCTAGGCCGTTTTTCAGAAATATTTTTTTAGAAAAACGTATTTAAAAAAAACCCAGGAGGAGGCTGATGGCCATGGGGTGCGGTGAAACTTGGAGTGGCCGGGGGGTTAGTGTGCGGAGCGATGGAGATCTGGGGGGTAAAGGGGCCTGAGAAAAAAAAAGAAACCCTTACAAAGAAAGAGAAGAAAAAAAAAGATAAAATATAAACAAAACTAGTAATAATAATATTGATATAAATAATAATAGTATTCCTAAAATAAAATCTTAACAATAATAATAAAAATAATAATGATAATAACAATAATAGTATAATAAATGCTACATCATCAAGATGATAACCTTAACAAAAATCTCAATAATTTTAATTAGAAAAATTAATAATGATTATAATAATAATTTATCATGGTAATAATATTAATGACATTTATTATATTAATAAAATTGGTAACAACCTAACACAATATTAACAATAATTATAACTTTTACTATATGAATAATAACTTTTATATTCTTAGTTAATAATATTATTATTATTAAACAATATTATTATTATAATCATTAAAATAATTTCTTAATTTTTATTAAAATTCTTTTTTTTCATTTATTTCAATATCATTACTCATCATCATATTATTATTGCTTTATGTTTTAACTCATTTCATAAAGCCGGGCAGACCGCGCGGTCTCAGAACCTGCCTTTCCTGTAAGTCTGGTGACGCAAAACCCAAAACATTCATAATAATAATAATAATATAATAATAATAACATACCTAATAACCTAATTAATAAACTATACAATGATCAACTTAATAAAAGTATATTAATCAAAATAATACTCTCTATTAAATTAGTATCCTTGAAAATAATAATATTCTCAAGTGACATTAATATTATCATTATTATAAAAACCCTACTTAATTCGTCTTATTTCATTAGTTAACCATCGGGCATGACGCACGACGAGCTGGGAGAGGTCGTGCGGCAACCCAGGCAAGGCCGCGTGGCTTCGACCGTGGTGCACTGGACATAACCAAGACTGAAACATTCATTTCTAAATAAGAGCTCAGAAATTTTATGTCAGGCCTCGAACCGAACTATCTGATGAACAAAAATTTAATAAAATAAAAAATATAAAAAGGATGGGTGTGACAATTCTCCCCACCATAAGGCTTTCCGTCCATGGAAATCCACAACTAGGACTGAACCCCAAAGTAGATAAACAATACCCCCCATAAGGCTCAAATAGGATCCCCACAAACAACAAGAGAGAAGAGGAAAATGTGTCGTGCTTAGAGATTGGGATGTAAATGATGACCTCAAGAAACCCCTAAAAATATTTTCAATTATGTGTCACCCGCCCCCAAGAGTTAGGACACCTCCATTTGATTAATAAATGAAATGAATTATCACTCTCATAGAAATTGAATTCATAAACTAAAACAACCCAAGGACCATTAAACAAAAACCACACCATTTGACCAGAACGAACAAAAAAGATCAACCACGTCCAGGGAGGACTCTTATCACCTATCACCAAATCATCTCTTGGAACAGAAATAAAAGGTCATCATGGGGAATGCCTGAATGGGCTCCCTACCATTAGAATTCTACTAATGCCCGAGATGTGATTGGAAAACCGACACATGGATGTTCGAGCGGACTCCCCTCCATTATGAAGACAGACAACACTGATTCACTCCAGATAAATTTGAGGAAGACCTATCACGGGTCTCCCCACGATTAGAGCCGACAGAAGATACAAAACCTCAAAAATTTCCCGACGGTGACCAAACACTCCACCACAAGGGGCGGGGAGGGAGGGGCCCAACTGCCCGGGGAGTCAAAACCACGACCCAAGAAAAACTAGTGTCTCCACATAACGGTATGAGTACTATTTAAATTTGAGACCTCTTTACCCAATAGACCACTAAAAGAAATTACATTCGGTGAGACGCCACCCACGACACATTAAGGTAACGAGACCATGACGCCTCATCATAGCCACGAGAAAACTCACATACCTAGATGGGTCATTCAGAATGGAACAACTATAGGAAATGATTTAAACTAATTTGAATTTCAACACTAATGACAGAAATAAGGATGGGGTCCCATACAAACCTGGGGTTCCAGACCACACGCCAATTTCACTCTAAGGCATGTGGTTGCATCCCTTATGTTTGAAGCATCTCCTACCTCGCAGTAAGGTAGTAATGACTCCCGAATGGAGATTCTATTTTTTGGGGTCGCACGCAACCACACCACATTCGAGACAACACCTGCAAACACAACACAACACGACATCCAACTACTCCATCATGACACACCCACCAAAACATGGGTTTAGATGATGCACATGCATCACTTCTTCACCATAACCAAGAACATAAGAAATTAAGACACACGATAAACACTCCTCATTTGACTAAAAAATCGGAACTCCACAGGAGGAGGACACACTCCTATGAATACAAGGATTCTCAAAGGCTTCCACGAAACCCACCTTTTCTCTTCAAGAGAACTGTAACACCACGAGATTTTATGAGAAATATCAATTTTAATTTCATTGATGTCTTGTGTTGTATGATACACCAAGATTAGCATGCACTATACACAACACCATATTAGCTTGTAGTATACGGAAACACTCTTCTTGGCTTCTGTTGCACACAAAATCAACCTTCCTCGATAGCATGTGTTGTACGCAATACCGAGATTCACTAAACAACAATATATTGTTATGAACTAGCTGTTATGAATAGTATTAGCTACATTTTGAATTTTATTACCTAATAATTTATCTTACACATATTCTAGAACATGGTATGAGAACAAAATAAATTTTTAGGGTAAAATAAGTATTTTTCAATAGTGCAATTTTCCACCTTTTGATGGTGCACCCACTTTAAATCTAGTTTTTCACACGTTTGTAAGTTCAATTTGAAAAAATAAACAAATTCACTGTAATAAGTATATAAAAATTTTCTTTGGATAAATTTTTAATATTTTTATGTTATCTTTCATATTTTGATGAATAGTAAAAATACGCCAACTATTAATTAAAAATAACTTTTTTATCAAGATAACTTATATTGTTAAATTATAATATTTAATGGTTTTAAAGTATAAATAGAATATATTTTTACCATTTAATATAATGTATGTCATTATCATAAATTTTACATTGAATTCATATGTAAAAACATTTCAATCTTTTTCAATGTTTAAACATTTAAAACACGTTTTCTCAATAGTGGGATTAATTTGAAATTAAATACTGTAACTTCTATATTTTGAATTTGGAAAAATGGATTCCATATTTTTAATCATTAGGTCCAAATTATGTTAATAGGCTACTTTTTATTTTTAGGCATTATGAATAGTAACTACGGTAAATTTTATTGACCACAGTTAAAGGTTAATCAGGAAATTAATAGTAAAAAATAATATTATAAAATTACCCTAACACCTGCAAAAAATTCTATTGGATGTATACATGTCGACTCATATCACCAAAGGGTCGGCATAGATTCATTTCATGGACTTTTGACCATGAAAATGATGTAATTATTATTAAAACCAAATAAAGTGACAACATGTCACTCTCTTATATCTTATAAGTGCAATAATTTTAATTTAGTGATAATCTTCATAAAACATCGAACATAAAAAGTCTCTAGAAATCTAATAAAATTATCTAAATCATGTGAATTTATTTACAATTTTTAGGGATTAAATATTTATCATTAATGATGATACAATAGTGATGCATAAATTATTTTATTGATTGAAATATCAAATAAATGGTTTTAAAAATATTAGAATAAATATTATATGAACTATGTAATGTGCTCCATGAATTTTATAGATAAATATGTCATTTTATGAATATATTAAATATTTTGGTTCGAATATATCCTATGTGTGGATTTTATTTAAATTCAAATAAATGACAAGTTAAAATTTGACACTATTGTTATTTTACAAAAATAACTTATTATTAAATTGTTTAAAAATCACTAAATTATTTAAAAATTATAAATTGAAATTTATATGCTCGAAAAATTCATCATGTATCCAATTATGGACAATTCACAACACATAAATAATTATTTATACCAATTTAAAATTTATAATATTATTACCACAGATAAAATTAAATAGATTAAATGAGGATAAATCATGTTGATAAGGTTTAAAATAAATTCAAAACATGTCTAAATTTTATTGGATGATGATTTTAAAACCCTATATCATCTCGTATTTTAATTTGATTCATTTTGGAGATTTTTAGGTGGGGTTTGAGTTTATTAAAAATTAATATTTTAGAGGTTTCCAAAAGTTCCTCTCTCCTCTCTTATAAAAGGGAACCTCCTCCCTATCATATTCACAAAATTTTGAGCCTTCATACTCAGTCAAACCCTATCCATTTCTCTTCTCCAATTCCCTAGAAACATACTATATGTCATGGTTTTCTTCAAAGACCATCTTTAGTGCCCTACGAGGAGGTTTAGAAGAGGCGCGTCGAAGAATATGTAATATCCTTTACCGATTGTTTCAAATTTATTTCTACATCTACTTCCTCTTCTTTAGTTTTTTCATTATAAAGTAATAATATCAGTATAACTAATATACTGATATGTTATTATAAATATGAAACAACCCTATTTCACCTTTGATCCATCCTACAGAAAATTAAATCATTGCGCGTGCATGCGTACGAAATACCGTCTCCACGTTGTTGTGTAATCTATTTTTCCACCACCACCTTACTTGGATGGGTATAATGGTGGAAATAATAAGTATATATGCTTATTATAACATTATTCTAATTATTACATATTATATCATCCACTCCAATTCCATTCATTAATTATGGGAACGATATCATCGCTCGTGCGTACGTACGGATTACCGTCTCCACGATGCGATGAGATTCATTCTCCATTTTAACCATTCAAGAATGATTATAAAGTATATATAATAGGTAATCATAAAATATATGAAATAGTAATTCTACTAGATTTATGTATATATATATATATGTTATTTACTTCCATCCAATTCAATAATTAAACGAAAACAACGTTCATGTGTACGTACGTCCTACCGTCTCTATGAACGCTGTATTTCATTCCATTTATCAATATATCATATATGTTTATATACTTAATATATATTATATATAAATCATGTTTTACAATCTGGTATTAAGTAAATCATGATATATCTAATAATATCAAGAACAACAAGTCCAGACACGTACGATAAATGAAACGAAGTTACCCAAAACGCTGCTTTAACATGGAATAAACAAAAGAATGGGTAATATAAAGTCATAAGTGAATCATATATGATATCATAAATATTATTATGGTTCTGTTACAAGTTAATAATATTTTTAAACCCACTATATAGGAGTTTCGGACACTTACAGAAGAAATTGGACCTAATGTAAGGGATAAATATTCCAATATCGTTCTTATCTAAGATTCATTATTCGTAAGTATTTACTGGGTTTATATTTATCATCCATGTCAATGTTTTATAAAAATGTATTCATAAAATGTTTACTATTATTCCATGTATGTTTAAAGACATTTTTATCCTTTTTTAAATATTACCACATGGTATGGAATGAATCATTCTTTTGTTTACCATATGAAGTACTTTTTGACTTTTCTGGAAAAAGTACGAGGAGAATGTTTTATTTAACATATACGGCTTGGATGGATTTTTACGGTTTCATAATTCCTTATTTCCCTGAATCCTACTCTATAATATTTCATGGTTATTTTCAACAAAATTATATTCTTTTAAAATTGAATGAAATTTTGAGAATAGATAATGAATTTGAAAAGGAAAGGATATTTTCCTCAAGAATACATTTAAAGTGTTTCATCAAAACTATTTTCCATCTAATATTACATTCTTTAATATGGTTATGTTTCAAGAAAAATGTTCCTATTATTTACATGGTTTGATTTTTTTATGATGAAATGATATCCATTTTTTTATATTGATTATGTTATTAGGGGATGATGTTTATCGAACCCAATTTATTCGTTGGGTTATGATGAATGATTTATGTTTATTGTGTGGAAAACGTAAGAATGATTTCCTTATGAGATGAGTGAGACCTATATCTCTCTCCAATTCATTGGGTAAAGATTTATAGCTCATGAGATAGACATGGCTTGAATGAAAAGTAAATTTGGTTCAGTAATACAAGGCTGGAACAGCTGGTATACCCAGTTCAGTAATGGACTTTGTCTACGATGAAGGTCTTGGAAGCAATGCCTTGGCTACTGTGGAAATCATATCATGTGATTATTGGTTTTCCACAATTACATGTCTTATCCCCATGCTACATTATCATGATAAATGTTCCTTTATGTTCTATACCTAATGTACTGTCATGTTTTATGTCATTACACAAGATTTTGATGTCTAGATTTTATGTTCATGTTTTTAGGTTCAAATGTTTATGGATTGTTTAATGTTCTCCATGTTTACCCTTACTGATCATTTGAGCTCACACTTTTTAGGTTTTGTTTTCCCCATGATATAAATAATGGTTTTAGGTAAGAAAAAAAGGGGAAGAACATTATGGGAGATGTTGAAGGTCTTTCAACATTATTAGAAGATGTTTTTTCGAGATTCCAAAGAAACTAAACTATTATGGTCCTTGGGTATCTGTTTTTGTTATGTATCACGTATTCCGCAAAATTAATGTAACATTCATGTATGTCAATCATTGGGTCTCTACAATAACTAACAATGCATATGCCACCAAACATCACCCTTGCATCTAATGTAAGTACTACAAACCTTTCAAGGCATCGGTCAACACAGATAATTCTAAACCACCTTCACCCTTCCCTATTGGAATTCCTTTTACCACTTCCAGGGGAACCTTCAGACGAAATGATGTAAAACATCATAACTGACAACTAAGTCAACTCAAAGAGACCAAAACTCCCTTCAAATCCTCTTGTGACTGTCTTCCCACTGCGAGAGGATCTGCTTAACCGAAAAGGATAAGGGACAAACTTAGCACTATCACTAAAAAGGGATAGTCCTAACATTAATCAACTGGAGGGTTGGCCAACAGTGAATTACCTGTGGCCGCACTAAAATTGCATGTTTACACTTTATGGGGGAATACACTAGTTAATAAAGAAAACCATGGACCTAGTCAAACTAGTCTGATGGCCAAGACATACGACAAGCGAACACTACACCTGTATTGGGACCCACTGCAAGGAATTCCTGAAGCACTTTTCAAAAGAATTCACTAACCAAATTCTTTCATACTAACTTACAAATAAAAATTCTAACCCAAGACACAAATCAGTATAAAAGGATTCTCGGCTTGAAACGCCTCACATTTAACACTTCTCAAAACACAAGGACACATCACACAATCACTGGTTATTAAAACAACAATTTTTTTCACAGCCAAACTTTTTGAAAATAAACAAAGCTGGTGGGTTGCACAAACACCAATGGTATCCCGTGGGCCTCAAACATGCATGTTGTCGTGCCACACCAGCACCCACCTTTTGTCCATCTAGGCACCCATCCACCCATGCCAATAACCATTTCTCTTTCCATATACCCTCATGCAGGTTGTTTCCCATAAGAACACCAAGAATCAAAACCATACCCTTTTCATATTTCAAAACCAATCATTCAACCCACACTTTCTAAACCATACACATCATTTTATTTTTAAAGAACTTCATTTCAAAACATTTTTACATAAAAACCAGATTTACATGAATCCAAAACAATGAGACGAGGAATGATGCAAGAGGAGACTAGTGTCAGCAGGTGACTGGAATATATGGTTGGTGGCAATACGCCAATCACGCCACCGCCACAGAGAGTAGTCAATGGTAACGTCCCTGGCTCCACATGGCTTGACAGACCCTACGAGCTGACTTGGACCATTAACCCTACTCCCTTTTTGTTTCCAATAAAAATGATTAACCACACAGACCAATGGTTTAGATAAACCTCAACATGCTCTAGTAACTTGAGTCCCGCTACGAGGTTTTTTTGCCAGTCACCTTGCTCGTATCCAGGATGTCGAGTCTCGACAACCTTAACTTCAACTTATCGTGACTCTATTGCAAAAGAACACGACCCAAGGGAACAAACCTCCTTCAGATACCATTTTTTCACGAACCAGGTCAGGTTGTCATCCTACCCGGTACCCGACCCAGTCCGCGACATGGCCCGATGGGCGTTCCAGATCCCCACGGGCTGACACAAGTACCTGGGTATCAAAATACTATGCATGGGAATGATTTACCCGAAATAGTAAACACAAAACCACTGACAAGTAAAATAAAATAAAATTGTGAACTGAAAACCGAATAGACCATTAAACTAAAAAAAACTAAAGGTTTACAACTTGAGCCAACATCCAAAAACAAACGACAACAAAATAAACCAACTCTAACTCAATCCATCAAGCAACAAGAGAGGTGGAACATCCACCTGCCACAAACACCAACCGGCACGAGAAGACCATCAACGACCAGAACCACCATCGTTGAGCACAATGCCTCAACTTGGAATACCTAGAGAACAAGGTCAAAATACAACCAAAGGTGTATGTGGGGTTTGAGCCAAGAGCTCAGTACGACGTCACCCAATTAATAGGTTCCACACATAATTATTAAATGACAAATAAATTTTGAATATTAACTAATGAAAAGAAATAAATGCTTTAACAATTTAAATGAAAACAGAAGTAAAGGAAACAGTTTAAAATGGAACAACATAAATTAAAACACACACAATCCCTTTTTTAAATAACCAATGTGTCATACTGACAAGCATAAAGTAACCAATGAGCACCAGATATGGGAGAGGCCTCCTGGGTATTAGCTAGCCTGGGCACCTAGATCATCGTGTCTCAGTGAAATGTGGCTTAGAAAGCCACGACCCTTAAAAAATGTGTCTTAGATTGCCAGGACCCTCAGAAAACGTGTCTTAGAAGGCCATGACCCTCAGGAAAGCTAATGTTTTGTTAGGGTTGCTATAGTCAGCCCTGCCAGTGATACCGGGTCAAGTATCCTCCGGAACACTAGCCCAGTAGTCTAGTCCACCCTCCTAGCTACACGGGCTTTCTGGTTTGTGCTCAAACAAGTTTCAAGATCTTGTCACATGTCACAATTATGCATAAGAGCGAAACAAGGTACTTACAAACGCAAAATCACAATTTTCGCACCCAATCCCGCTTTTAAAACCAGACGCACACCAAAATACATTAAAAACATAATCTGCATAGGCTACATACTCAAATAAACCATCTACACAATTTAAAAGACACTCGTCAATATACAAACCACCACTTACAAACGTAAACACCAATTTGGAATAAGGCGCACACTAAATCATTTTTCAAACACATTTAACACCATTTTCATAATTAAGTAAACCCTAAATTTTGTTAAAGGAATAGAAAATGGGTGACACATGTCTTTGCAGAAACTAAAGTAACAATATATAAATTGAAAGGCATTCACACATCACACACACTCAAATAAAATTGTTAAGTGTGACCTGCACCACCCAAATAGTTTGATGGGAAAACCATACACCATATGAAAAACACAATTGCACAAACCACATAATTTAACAAGCCAAAAATAAAATATTATAAAGCAATTTAAAATAAACATATTGGCGTTAACCACTAAACCCACACAAACCCTTCTATTACGACTAATATAACCTGACGTCATGCCCAAAATACAATTTTCACCACTAGCACAATTTAATAAGAGAACCACATAATTTTAAAAAAATCACTAAAAGCTAACTAGATAAAAGTTCACAACAACAAAAACACTCGTAACATAAACATGCTACTAAAAAATTTCAATACAAATCAATCTTCAATGAAAACCCACTTCTCACTACACAAATTAATAAAATAACATGTTAAACAAATTTACCTTGCAAATTAATTCATCAAATAATAACTTAGACATGGATCCACCTAACTCGAACCAAGAGGGTACCAAAAAATGGTATGAAACCTTATTCGCACCTCGATCGCACAAAAAGAAAGAAAGAGTGGGTATAAGACAATAAAATTTGACCCTATGAAAAAAGAACAAACCTTATAATGGACATAATACTTTCTGAAAAAAATAAAAACTAAAAAAATAATAGGGACTTATCCGAAGTGGTGCGGTGTACGTGGAAGGAGAGCAGGACACCGGAGTTTTGCCGGCCGAAGGGGGTTGCACCCGAAGGGGGGCCACATGTAGGGATTCGACCAAGTAGAGGAGGCGCTAGCTGAGATATCCCGAATGAAAGAAAAAAAGGTCAGCGACCATGGGGAGGTGGGGTGCGAGTAGCTGGTCGGGAGGGGGCGTGAGCCGGGTCGAGGAAGCCGGTGAGGATAGCGACCGCAGATATGGAGGCCGGTGAGGGTGACGCATGATGGGAGCCGAAGGGGAGTGGCGATGCAGGGTATGGGGGAAGAAGCGGAGGTCCGTGTGAGGGGAATAGGGTGCGACAGGGAGGGAGAAAACCAGAGGTGTTGCTGGTCCGGCGGAAGGCGCGATCCAGGTGGGAAGGACGGGAGCGGGGCTGCTGAGCCGGAAGGGTTTGTGCCATGGGGTTCCAAGGAGGAGGAGGCCGATGGCCATGGGGTGCGGTGGACCATTGAGTGGCCATGGGGTTAGTGCGCGGTGCAATGGGGATTCGATGGGTAAAGTGGCCGGAAAAAATAAAGAAACCCCAACAAAGACAGGTAAGAAATAAGAAGACAAAATATAAACAAAACATATAATAATAATATTGATATTAAAAATAATATTATTCCTAAAATATAATATTTACAATAAAAAAAAATATGAATGAGAATAACAATAATAGCGTAATAAATGTTATATATTCAAGATGGTAACGTTAATAAAAATGTAATGAGAAACATTAATGATGATAATAAAAATAATTTATAGTGGTAATAATAATAATGACATTTATGATATTAATAAAAGTGGTAACAGCCGAACACAATATTAACAATAATAATAAGTATTACCATATTAATAATAACTTTTATTTTAATAGTTAATAATAATAATATTCTTAAAAAATATTATTATTATTATCATTAAAACAATTTCTTAAATTTTATTAAACTTATTTTTTTCATTTATTTCGATTTCATTACTCATCATCATTTTATTATCCCTTTCGGTTTTAACACATTTCTGAAAGCCGGGTAGACCGCGAGGTCTCAAAACCGTGCCCTTCCCGTACATCCGGTGACGCAAAACCCAAAACACTCATAATAATAATAATAACAACAACAACAATAATAATAATAATAATAGGATAATAACATTCCTAATAACCTAAATTACAAACTATACAATGTTTAACTTAATAAAATTATATTAATAAAAATAATACTCTCAATTAAATTATTATCCATGAAAATAATAATATTCTAAAGTGACATCAATATTATCATTATTATTTAAACACTTATTAATTCCTCTTATTTCATTAGATAACCATCGAGAATGATGTTCAGTGAGGTGGGTGAGGTTGTGAAGCGACCCAGGTGAGGATTCGCAGCATCAACCGTAGTGCACTGGACGCAACCAAGAGCGAAACATTCATTTCAAAATAAGGACTTGGAGATTTTATGTCAGGCCTCGACCCGAACTATCTGATGCACAAAAATTTATTAAAAAAAATATAAAAAGGACGGGTGTGAAAATTCTCTCCACCATAAAGCTTTCTATCCCTGGAAAGCCACAACTAGGACCGAACCCCAATGTAGAAAAACAACACCTGCCATAAGGATCAATGAGGATCCCCAAAAACAACAAGAGAGAAGAGTAAAATGCGTCATGCTTAGAGAAAGTGATTTAAATGATGACCTCATGAAAAACATAAAAAGATTTTCCACTATGTGTCACCCACACCCAAGAGTTAGGACACCTGTAGTTGATTAATCAAATAAATGAATTTTCACACTGATAGAAATCGAATTCAAAAACTAAAACAACCCAAGCACCATTAAAAAAACCACACCATTTGACTGGAACGAACATACAAGATCAACAACGTCTTAGGAGCACTCTTGTCACCTATTACCAAATCATCTCTTGGAACAGAACTAAAAGGTCAACATGGGGAAAGCCCGAAGGGGCTCCCCACCATTAGAAACCTACTGACGCCTGAGTTGAGATTGGAAAACGGAAATAGGGTGGTCCGAGCAGACTCCCCGCCATTATGAAGACTAAAAACACTAATTCAAAGCAGATAAAATTGAGTGAGAGCTATCACGTGTCCCCACATCATTAGAGCCGCCAGAATATACAAAACCTTGAAAATTTCCTGACGCTGACCAAACACCCCACCATAAGGGGCGGGGTGGGAGGGGCCCAACTGCCCAGGGTGTCAAAATCACAACCCATTACAAACCAATGTCTCCACATCTCGGGATGTGGACTATTTGAATTTGATACCACTTAACCCAACAAACAACAAAAAGTAATTACATTAAGTGAGATTCCACCCACGAAACTTTAATGTAATGAGATGACCATGCCTCCTCATAGCCACAATAAACCTCAGGTACCCAGATGGGTCGTTCAGAATGGAACAACTATAGGAAACGATTTAAACTACTTTGACTTTCAACACCGATGACAGAAATAAGGTTGGGGTCCCGTACACTCTTGGGGTTCTTGACCACGCCCCAGCTTCACTCTAAGGCCTAGGGCTAGAGCCCTCATGTTTGAAGCATCTCCTACCTCGTAGTGTAGAATTAAAGACTCCCGAATAGAGATTCTCCTTTTTGGTGCCAGACGCAACCACACTGCATCTGAGACAACACCTGCAAACACAACACACCACGACACCGTACTACTACATCATGAAACACCCACCAAAACATGGGATTAGATGATTCACATGCATCACTTCTTCACCATAACCAAGAAACATAATAAAGGAAGACACACGACAAACAATCCTCCTTTGAGAGACAAATCAGAACTCTACAAGAGGAGGACACTCTCATATAAAAACTTAGATTCTCGAAGGGTTCCACGAAACTGACCTTTTCTCTTCAAGAGTACTCACGATGTAGACCTCACCAAACATGACCCATTCAGCCAATTAAAGCAATAAAAACCATTTAATACATCAGTCATCATAGATAATCTTGAACCACATTCACCCTTCCCTACTGAAATTCCTTTTATCGCTTCCAGTGGGAATCTTCAGACACAAAGATGTCAAACATCATACCTAACAACTAGGAAAACTCAGAGTCCAAAGCTCCCTTTAACTCCTCTCATGACTGTCATCCCACTATGAGAGGATCCACTTAACGAAAAAGGATTAGGGACAAACATATCCCTATCACTGAAAAGGTAGAGTCCTCACATTAATCAACTGGAGGGTTGGCCAATGGAGAATTGACAGTGGCCGCACTTAAATCAAATGATAGTGCTTTATGAGGGTGTACACTAGTTAATAATGAAATCCTTGGACCCAGTCAAACTGGTTCAATGGCCATGACATACCAAAAGCGAACACTACACCTGTAGTGGGAACAACAACCTGGAATTCCTAAAGCACTTTTCAAAATAATTCCCTAACCACACGTTTCATACTAACATAAATATAAAAATTCAAACTTAAGACACAAATTAGTAAAAAAGGATTCTCAGCTAGAAATACCTCACATCCAATGCTTTCCAAAACACATGGAAACATCACACAATCACTTTTTATTAAAACACTGATTTTATTCTTTGCCAATATTTATAAAAATAAACAAAGATGGTGGGTTGCACACACACCAATGGTGTTCCATGGGCCTCACACATGCATGTTATTGTGTCACACCAGCACCCACCTCTTCTCCATCCAGGCACCCATCCACTTGTGCCAATAACCATTTCTCTTTCCATATACACTAATTCATGTTGCTTCCCATAAGAACAACAAGAATCATAACCATACCCTTTTCATTTTTCAAAACCAAACATTCAACCCACACATTCCAAACTAAACACATCATTTTATTTTTAAAGAGCTTAATTTCAAAAAAAATTCAAGACCTAAACATTTTTACTTAAAAACGATACTTATATGAATCCAAAACAATGAGATGAGGAATGATGCAAGAGGAAACTAGTGTCAGAGGGCGACTGGAACATATGGTTGGTGACCATATGCCAATCATGCCACCACCATAGAGATTAGTCATGGATTACGTTTCTAGCTCCACATGGCTTTCCATACCCTAAAAGCTCACTGGGACCACTGACCCTACTCCCTTTTCATTTACCCTAATCAATGATTAAACCCACAAACCAAAGGTTTAGAAAAACCTCAACTAGCTCTAGTAACTCGAGTCCCGCCACAAGGTGTGTTAGCCATGCACCTTGCTCATAGCCAGGACGTCAAGTCCTGACAACCTTAACTCCAACCTATCGTGACTCTATTTCAAAAGAACAAGACCCAAGAGAACAAACCTCACTCTGATATCATTTTGACCCGAACCAGGCCTGGTCGTCATCCGACCTAGTGTCTAACCTGGTCTTCGACATGGCCCGAATGGTGTTCCTGATCCCCACGGGCTGGCACAAGTACACGGGTTTGAAACCATTACACATGGGACCGATTTACCCGAAATAGTAAACCCAAAACAACTGACAAGTTAAATAAAATAATACTGTGAAATGACAACCGAATAGAACCTTAAACTAAAAACAAATTTAAAGGTTTACAACTTCATCCAACATCCAAAAATAAATGACAACAAAATAAACTAACCATAACTAAAATCATCAAGCAACAAGAGAGTTGCAACATCCACATGCCACAAACACCAACCGGCACAAGAAGCCCATCAACTACCATAACAACCATCACTGAGCACAATTCCTCAACCTGAATACTCAGAGAACAAGGTCTACATACACCCAAAGATGTATGGTGGGTGTGATCCAAGATCCCAGTAGGACATCAACCAATAAAAAAGTTCTATGCATAATTATTAAATGAAAAATACATTTACAATATTAAATAAATAAAAGAAATAAAATCATGAACAGTTTAAAAGAAAATGGAATTAATGGAAATAGTTTCAAATGGATGAACTTTAATTAAAACACACACACACCCTTTTTAAAATATCCAATGTGTCGCACTGACAAGCATAATGTAACCAATGAGAACCAAATATGGGAGAGGCCTTGTGGTTATTAGACAGCTTGGGCCCCTATATCTTCGTGCCTCGGTGAAATGTGGCTTAAAAGGCCACGAACCATAGGAAATGTGTCATTAAAGGCAACAACCCTCAGAAAACGTGTCTTAGAAGGCCACGACCCTCCAAAAAGCATATTTTCAGTTAGTGTTGCTATTGTAAGTTCTGCTAGTGATACCGGGTTGAGTCTCCTCCATAAAACTAGGCCCACTAGTCTATTCCACCCTCCTAAGAACCCGGGATTCCCGGTTTTTGCTAAAACAAGTTTCAAGTTCATGTCACATGTCACAATAATGCATAAGATCCAAAAAGGGTACTTAGACATGCCAAATCAAAATTTTCACAAACAAACCCGCTTTCAAAACCATATGCACCCCAAAATATTTTCAAAACATAATATACATAGGCTAAATACCCATTTAAACCATCCACACAATTTAAAAGACACTCATCATTAAACAAACCCCCACTTACACTCGTAAACACCAATTTGGAATAAGGTGCACAATAAATCATTTTGAGGCACGTTTCACACCAATTTTATAATTTAGTAAACCATAATAAAATTTTTAAAGGAATAGAAAAAGGGTGTCACGTGTCTTTGCACAAACTAAAGCAACAATTTATAAATTCAAACTCATTAACGCATCACATGCAATAAAATAATATTTTAATGTCTGACCTGAACCTCCCAAATAGTTTGATGGAAAAACATTACACCATATTAAAAACACAATTTCCCAAACCACTTAATTTAACAAGCCAAAAATAAAATCATATAAAGAAATTTAAAATAAATCTCTTGGAGTTAACCACTAAACCCACACAAACCCCTCTTTTATGACTAAACGCACCTGACATCCTGTCAAAAATAAAATTTTCACCACTTGAAAAAATTAATCAGCTAACAGTATAATTTAAAAAAATCACTTACAACTAAATAGATAAAAGTTCACAACAAAAACACACGTAACATAAACATGCTACTAAAAAATATAAATACAAATCAAAATTCAATGAAAACACACTTCACACTACATAAATTAATTAAATAACATTTTAAACAAATTTAACTTGCAAATTAATTCATAAAAATAATAATTTAGATGTAGAAACACCTACCTTGAACTATGAGGGTACATAAAAAGTGGTATGAAACCCTATTCGTACCTCAACCGCACAACACGCATGCAAGAGCGGGTATAAGAAAATAAAATTGGACCCTATGAAACAAGAAAAAACCTTATAATGGACATCATACTTTCTAGAAAAAAAATCAAAACTCAAAACAATTAAGAGGGAATTATTCGAAGAGGTTTGGTGCACACATAAGGAGAGCAGGATGTCGGAGCTTTGCCAGCCGAAGGGGGTTGTTCTCGAAGGGGGGCCGCAGGTAGGGATTCGACCAAGTAGAGGAGGTGCAAGCTGAGATCTTCCAGAAGAAAAAAAAATGTCAACAACCATGGGGATGTGCGGTATGAGTAGCCGGTCGTGAGGGGGGCACGAGTCGGGTTGAGGAAGCTGGCGAGGATGACGTCGACAGATGTGGAGGTTAGTGAGGGCGATGCCAGACAAGAGCCAAAGGTTAGGGGCGATGCAGGGTAAGGGGGAAGAATCAGGGGTCCGTTTGGGGGAATAGGGTGCGACATAGAGGGAGAAAACCCGAGGTGTGGATGGTCCGGTAGAAGGCATGATCCAGGTGGGAAGGATAGGAGCATGGATGCTGATCCAGGAGGGTTCATGCGATGGGGTTTCAAGGAGGAGGAGGCCGATGGCCATGGGGTGAGGCATACTGTGGAGTGGCCAGGGGGTTAGTGCATGACGCGATGGTTATCCGAGTTGTAAAGGGGCTCTAAAAAAAGAAACCCTACCAAATATAGAGAAGATATAAAAAGATAAAATATAAACAAAACTAATAATAATAATATTGATATTAATAATAACAGTATTCATAAAATAATATATTAACCATAAAAATAAAAATAAGAATGAGAGTAACAATAATAGTGTAATAATAGAGGGGTAATGGCCATGAAAGTTAAAGATATGGTCATTATTAAATGAATGTTGACCCAGGGGCATTGATTGTGACAGCTTCCAGGTGGTCTTTATATTTATTTTTTGTTATAAAGGACAAAGTAGAATTGACCGTGAGAGCTACCCAAGTAGTCGTTTGTAAATGATTAGTGCAATGCAGGACAAAATTGGTTTGACTATTTGAGCTTCCCAGAGGGCCATTAATTAGATAATTGATGATTTGTTAAACCATAGGGGTTATACTTTGAGAAATTTTCCACAGGGTTTCTTGTGATTGTGGGATGAACATGACAAGCCTACCAAACCAATGAACAAGCTTGGAGTCAGACTTATTTGTTATATGGTATTTTGAGACATCTGTTTATCTATTACATAGAGGAAACCGATCGTAGAATAGGTCATGATATTACATTATTAAATGATTGAATAATTAATAAATATAAATTAATGTAATTGAGAACTATAGGATTGTTTAAATTTGAGTGCATCTAACCTTATTACTTCATTTCTTTTTATTACATTATATATATATTCAATGTGTGTTAGGCAAAAATATTTTGGTGGTTTCATACTAAGATTCATCTCACAACATATTATTTGATGAATTTGGACACAAAATGATTATATGGTTACAAGTATAGATATGGGAAATAACCCTTCTTCATCAGGTACATGATTGTTGTTGGAGCCAGAGAGCATAGGACCAAGCAGAGGCTTGTGATGATGTTGGAGTTTAATGTTTTATATACATTTCTTTTAGTATTTTAATTCCATTATTGGAACTTGTATTTCAGTTTCCAGGATACATGAAATGGGTCATTTATATATATGCTCTAGTTGCTTATTTTTTATCAGTCATCCATTGTTTACTTTTGGTCTATAGTATTACTACATCCACAACTTTGTACTATTTGTTTCGACTGTGTAACTCTTCTAATGAGGGCATATTTTCCTCACTATCACACCTGAGGCACTTGCTGCTAGTCGAAAACCTCTAGCGTTGGGGGAAATGCAGATGAGACCATGTGACCAACAGGGTACGGGAAACCATTGGATGACACCCAGAACTGGGACGTTACATAAGGAAACACATGATGAAATAGTAAGATTGATATAATTAATTTAAATAATTTATAAAAATATATAAAAAATAATTTTTTTAGGATTTATACATCATCTTTGGATATCTTCCATTTGGATTACACCTTATGGATTCTTGTATTGGTATTTTGGTGAGGCAATGCCCTCTATAACATGAAGTTCAAATTAAAGAATGTAATCCTGTAGAGGTTTCTCAACCTAGAGTAATCCATATCCATGTAGAATATTTTAGAGTAATTTACCTTCTATAAATGATGCAATTGGTTCCCTTGTGAATAATAAGAATTTAAAAATATAAAACCATCCTTTTACATGGAATATATATACAAGAAAAAACCAATTTGTAATAGAATTTATCTTATGATAATAATACATCAAAATAATAAAATTTATATATATTTTGATGATATTTTTTTCTTATATTATATCTTAACCCCCTCATTATTCTTTTGGGCCATCACCAAGGTGACAATATTTTTCCATGTTAACTATTATTAGGGATAAAAATGAAACAGACCACTTTAAAAAATTAATTTTTTTTGTTTATAAATATATATTAAATTCTATGAGATTCTATTTCTAGAATTGGTAGTTTGTTATTTTTATTATGCGCCCTCCTAAAGGCAATGGAAATCATTTTTCATGAAAATTCCATTTATCTTCATAAAAATAATTTTATATTATTATATTGTATAATATTGATTCCCATGAAATTATTTTTATTAAGATAATTAAACATAGATAAGATACAAATTAAAATCAAATCAAAACATAATGGTACCTTGTGAAAATATTATAAATATAGAACAACCATAAACATTTTTTATTTTTTTTATAAAATTACATTCTTGTTAAATATGTAAAACAATGATTTATATGTTCAATATTTGTTTGATTAATAAATTACATGTAAATATATAATTTATTCATAAATAGTTTTTATTATATCTAATTTCATTATTTTTTCATGATAATATCATAAAAATTATATTCATTATTAAAAATGTATATTTCATAATTAACCAAAAAATCATGAATTTCAAATAAATCCCATTTATTCAATATACGAATTGGTTGATATTGAGATTAAAAAACATATGTTTTTTTCATCAAATAAAAATTCATAAAATCATAAATTAAAATTCAAAATTAAAATAATAAATGTAAATTAATACTAATTTTTTTGAAAAATAAAATTTTAGAAATTAATATTTCCCAATAAATATTTCATATCATTTACCGATGAGATAAATATATATATTTAATTTCAAAAAATTAAAATATCATTGTGATTAAAAATAATTTTCATAAATAACTATTACCATTATTCCATTTTTTAGTAAGCCACATGATATAAAATTTTTTATCATTAATATGTGTACTTACAAAAATCTTGGAGACATACACAAATACTCTTTTTTATAATGTTCTTATAGGTTAAATGTAATTTTTTCAATAAAAAAATTTGTTTATTTCCATGATATTTAAGTAGTTATAATCAAGGAGAAAAATTTTCTAAATGAAAATGATTTTATAAAAATTATAGTTTGAAAATTTTCACAATAATATCCACTAAAAATGAAATATATATTTTAAGGATAAGAAATACAACCTAATTATGACACATTCAGGATTTTAAATCGTAATGATTTGATAGAGGTGGTTTACTACCTACTTATTTAACCATTATTTCACGTTATAAAATTTTTCTTCTATAAGGAAATACAATTTTTAACGTTCATAGACTAATCCATGATTCGATCAATCACAACACCCATTCTGTTTTATGGCATGTCCCGATGAGTGTTCTCGAACCCCATGTGCTGGAAGGTAGTGTCTTAGTATAAAAAATATACTTTTTAATAATTTCACCCAATTTTTTAACCATAAAAAAACAAGAATAAATATCACAATGTCCAATAAACCTAACCAAACGAGGTAAAACAATTTTTAAATTCAATTTCGACATTTTTAATCACAAAAATATAAGTACTATAATAGAATGGGAAAAAAACTATCCTGAAAACCTCCATTAAATTAGAGAGACATCAACCATAAGCCCCCACCACCAACACCTATAATAAATATATCTCTAAAAATAAGATTCTCCATCTCTACTATGATACATATTTTCATTACCTTGGTCCTAAAAAAATGTCTACATACCCATAATGGTGTATTCTGGGTGTGATCCAAATCCTAGTAGGATGCCAAACAAAGAAAATACTTTATTATATAACATTACAAGACAAATTTACCTGCATATTTTCATAAGAAAAATTGAATAACCATTTATTATATCATTTTAAGGAAAACCATTTCTAAAATAAGATTGCATGAAATAAATTTGAAAACATTTCTATCATATACCAACATCTAATATGACATCACATAATTATCACGTCAAAGGAGAGAACCGTGGGAAAAAAATGAAGGCAAACTTCTTTAATGGGACACTATCATCCTCCTACCTCCGAGATCAGAATCCCCTAACAAACATCCAAGAGAGTTCTCATGCACAATCCACTATAGGGTATCTTATCCCAAGGACCAATGGTCACAATATCTTAAGCCAAACCAATAGAGTTCTCATACACAATCCACTACAGGGGAACACACCCCAATGTCTAGTGGTCTCCAATCATTTCACATTTTTAGATATGGTTGTATTCATGAATCCAGTAAGATGAATCTTCCCCTCAGCCACATACGAATCAAATAGTGTATATGTTCTATTTTACATACCTAAATTCATTAGATTAAATTAGTGATCAAATTCCATTATATACATCACATTAATATATAATTTTCATAAACACATTCTAGGAATCATAAGAACAAAAGGAAATCACAACATTCACATTTTCACAATGATCTGTCAATTAAAAGTTTACATGGAACTTACCATTTTCTATAACCATGCCCTTTTTATTACACACACACCAAAATAATTTCAAAATACATTTCACAGTTGATTCAAAATTTAACAAATCCCTTTAGAAGAAAATAATAATAACACATATTGAATCCAACCATTTCCATTGAAAAATCCCCATATAAATTTTATTCGCATTAAAGCGATTTTATAACATGATTTGTTTCACATTCACAATTCAAATACACATTTAAGGTGAAAAAAAAATAATCCTACATGAAATAAAAACTATTTTCTCTTGGAAACACCACTTTTAACACATCCACACCATTAAATCACTATTAAAATTCATTTTACACCTTCCAGAAAAGGAATATAAAATATTCAAGAAACTCCACAATGAGGCAAATGAAATACATAGCAACATTACCTTAAAAAATCTATTATCATCACATGTTCATATCAATACCGTTCCAACACATAGTTTACAGAACTCAAATTGTCCACAAAATGCATTTAGATAATCATGGAATAAAGGAGAACTCATCTAATAATGCAAAAGCATTGAACCACCTACCCCAAAACTGTAAACTCATAGTAAATAGAAACCCATTAATGTTGGAAGAATCCTCTTATAATGTATAATAAATCATTGAAAAAGTTACATAATTTATTTTTAATTGATGAAATAGTGTCAAAACTACCCAAAGAATGATGATCAAAAGGCCCATGGATAATTAGAGAGAGGCCCCATGGATGTAAATCATGAATGGCGTGAATTCGTGGGTAAATATAGATTAAATAAAAGATGGAAGAAAATGTAATTTTTTACTTTTTAATTATGTGGATAGGGTACTTTTTTTATGACATGGTTTTACAAATCGTTAAGTAAACCTGAAGTAACACCCCAAGCTTCCACGGTACGCTTCTCTTTAAATAATACAGTAGCGTGTGTTGTACGCAACTTCGAGTTCTAACACACAGCACAACAAATCAACCTAGCCGTTATGAATAGTAATACTCACTTTTTAAAATTTTATCAATTTTATCATTTTAAATGGAATTCATTTTTTGGATTCAGAATATCGAAATTAGCCTAGGGTGAATTTTTGGTATTTTTCTGAAAACATTCAATTTTTGATGAATAGTGAAAAACACTGAATTATTGGTTAAAACCGACTTTTTATTTAAATAATTATTTATTTTATTTAAATTTATTTTAGGTCAAAATAGATACGTAATACCTATATAATTTCAATGTAATTCACTGGAGTCAGTTTATAATAATTTTAAACATATTGAAATTTTATTGAACTTTTCACCGTCTTTTACCCATCTCCTAGGAGAATTTGCAAATTCTCAAAAAACATAATTTTACCACTTCTATGAGTGAAATTTTGAATATTAGAGAGACACAATTAATCTGAAGGAGTAAAATGTGGTTCAAAAAGATAAAAATAATTTTTGGTGAATAGTAACTTTTACTTTTATTTACCACAGTTAAAAGTAAATAGGGTAATTAAGGGTAAAAATGATATTAATATTACCCTAACACATGTCCTAATTCTATTTGACAAGTGTATCATGACCAAAAAACCTTAGGAATAAATTATTATCATTTATGTCCACTTGGATTATATTAGGACATTTATTATTATTTAATTCAAAGAAGAGTTAAAAGAGTTAAAATCAAAGTTTAATAACTAAAGAATTTTTAATATAGCTTTATACATAAGATAAATTGGATTATAAATATTAATTATAAATCTAAAAATATTTCCTACATAATGGTATTTTATTTATAATTTTTTGAAATTTAATAATTTATTGTATTTATGACAAAATGGTGATTCAGTAATTACCTAATTAATGAAATTTTAAAATAATTGATATTATAATAATCAAAATAAATGTAATTTGAGTCTTCTTATGAATTACACTAAATTTCTAGGTTAATATGAAATATTAAAACTGGTTATATAAATTTTTTTCGAAGTAATATTGCAGTTATGAAATTATCAAAAACAAAATACCCAATAGTGTCAAAATTGACATAAAAGAGTTTTTAAAACAAATATTATATTATTAATTTATATTCTCTTCCTAAAAATAAATGGTTCGGAAAGAGACTTATTTTATGATATTTATATCATTAATGGACCACTTGGGGGTCGCTTGGAAGTTTATATTTTGTTTATTGACTATATAATATAAAAATACAAAGAGACATGGTAAGTGTCAACCTAATTAACTAAGAGTTAAAACTAAAATATAAGGTTAATAAAGTTACCCAAACCTGTCTAAAACCTATTGTTTGAGTGGTTTTCTACCTATCCTCACCTTAACCTTTAAATAATCTACTATGGATCCATTATAAAATGAATATGAAGTTATTATAAAATAATATTTCTAGCTTTTCCGAAGGTTCCCCTCCTCCCCCTTATAAAAGGACACCACTTCTAACCAATTATTCACACCTTAAAAGCCTTTTTCCTCGGCCAAACCATGCCCAAATATTATCTCAAATTCCGTCATTTCATCCTAGAGGCCTTAGTTTGATCAGAAATCCATCCTAAGGAGCCCTTTTGGTCAAATGAAAAGGAAGAACCCGAAGAAGAGGTAATGTTTTTCACCACCCTTTTCAAGTTCCTTTCTTCTTCAACTTCTTATTTCATTGTTATTTCCATTATAAAATAATAAATCCAATATCTTATATATACTGTGATGTTATTAGAAATATGGTACAACCATATTCAGTATTCTATCCATCCTTTTAATGACATGTCACCATATATGCGTACGTACGGCTTACCGTCTCCACGTCGTGGTGTAATTGTTATTTAATATATTATTATTTGGATGGGTATAATAATGATGTTTAATTAATTTAAATAATAAATATAACGTGATAATGATTCTTTATATATGATATACCATCCACTTATATATTATTTTAATATCAAAAGAATGATATTGTCGCTCGTGCGTACGTATAGACTACCGTCTCCACGAACGAGATGAGATTCATTCCCCATCGTATCCATTCAAGAATAATTCTCATTTGATGATTAAAAGTAATTTTTAAGAAATTTATATCATTATGGATATGAATGAGATACAACATATCCATTACAAACACGACTTATGTGACAAAACATATAAATAAAAATGATTAAGTTAACACCCGAAACGACGATAATACTAAAACATTGTTAACAAAGATTTATTAGAAGATCATATATGATATCATAATTATGTATATGGTTCTTGTATAATTTAATAAAAATGTTTTAAATATTATACAGGAGGTTAACACACCATCGAATAATGAAAAGTACAAGGTAAGGGTTTATTTCACCATCTCTTCATTATCCGAGGTTGTTTACACGTAATTATCTACTAGGACCTCTTTATCATCCACATCCATGTTTCTTAAAAATGTATTTCAAATCATTCATACTCTTTTAAAAACTATGGGATAAAGTCATTTATACCCTTTTTTGACCTTTTATAATATGTTTATAAAGGAATATTTCTGTTGTTTTCCAAACAAGGTCCTTTTTAACCTTTTCGACAGAATTAATGTAAGAATGTCTTTTTTAACTTATACGACAGGTGCGGCTATTTTCCGCCGTTATAAAATCGTCTAAGATTCCCTTACAATATTATAAGAATATTTTCAAATTAAATGTTTTATTTTATAATTATGTGAATTTTTAATGATTTCAAAAAAAAGATATGTTTCTCTAAAATAGTTTTGATTTCATATATGTCAACATCCATTGATGGATTTTAAGCTTATTTGAAGTTGATTTATTATGATACAAAACTTCTATATTTTATTTAAGGTTTTGTGATATGTTTTACTGTGGATGTGTTATTTTTATACCATTCATGGTTTATGGAGAATGTATTGACATTTCATACGCTAGTTTTAATCTGAATGTTTTTGTTATGTTTAAACCTGTTCATATGAGGAATGCATTGGACGTAATAAGTGATGGGTGGAGCCCGATATAGCTCCTTGATGAATAGGTAGGTGTCATGAGACAAACTAGTGTCTTGGCACAAGGCCTTGAAAAAATCTTATTTGTAGTCTTGGCACAAGGCCTTGAATATGTGGTTATGATAGTCTGGCATTATGCATTCCATCATTATGAAAGTGGTTATTGATATTGCATGTGATTATTAGATTATTAGAATATCCATGTGAATAAGTAAATGGAATTATTTGATTTTATTTCTTTCATATTATGCTGAAGTTCATGTTTAAAAGGCTTTTGTTTTAGTTATACATTGCCTTAAATGTTTATGCTTATTTGTAAAAGTTTCCACTATATTGTTATCCTTAATGGGCATCTGATCTCACCCCTTTCTATTTTTTATTTTTCCCAGGATGCGAAGAAGTATTTAATGAATGACCTGTAGAGATAGTATAAGGGGATATGAGTGTGGAGACAAGATTTTGTTGTAGTTTTCATTTTATGATGTAATATAAGACTTATAAATGTATCTAGTGATTCCAAGGCTACTTAACTAATCGGTCTTTCGAGACTTGAGATTTTGTGATCATGCCAATGTTATGTAATAATCCACCGACTCTGGGTAACTGGGGTCGGGGTATTACAGTTGGTATCAGAGGAAGTTTAGAACAAACCTTGGAAGCTAGATTTAGATAAACTCAGATTAGAGCACATAATCCTACGATAGACTTTGAGGATTAGTATAGATGAATTTACTATAATTTTGGTATTGTAGAGATTTTGTGAGTTTTCCGAGCAATAAATCCATGTCTGGATACGAGGAGGTAGATGCGGTTCTGGAACACATGTACCTAGGTGTAAAACCGAAAAACACCTCTTTGAGATAGACTTGAACGGGAACTGGTGCACAAAAATGGGCCTTGGTGCACTCTTGGTTACGAGACTCCTGGGGGATATTCTTAGGATTATTCTCATTTTCTTTGCAAACCATTATGAAGGGTTTATGAGTATATACTTCCTCAAAGAAAACATTTTTATTATTATGGATTATATACATAAATAGTTCATTTATGTTAAGTGTTTTACAAGTATGGAATTATGTATTTTGATTTATAAACTGATCTAGTTTATGCCATTGTTTAGAAATGGCACCTAGTGGAAGAAATGTAAACTATATCAATGTAGACACACCATGTTGGGATTTACCTCCTACCCAAGATAATTATAGTGGAGATGGTGATAAAACTGGTGCTGATCAACTAATCACCATACTGGGACAACTCACTCAGGTTATTAATAATAACCTTACCCATATGGAGCACCCGGATCCGCAGTGTGGAGGATCAATGTTAGATATATTCCTGAGGCAACAACCACCAACATTAAATGGGAGTAAAAATCCATTAGTAGCTGCGCAATGGATAAGTTCCCTAGGGAAAATATTTCAGGCTTTGGGTATTAGTGAAAGGGAAAAAGTTATCGTGGCAGTTTACCACCTCACTGGAGATTTTGATCAATGGTGGTCATTGATTAAAAACACGAATAAAGATGATGAAGTATCAAATATGGAATGGATGGAGTTCAAAGATCTGTATTTAAAAAATAATTTCCTCATGACCATCGAGCAGATATGGAAAGGCAATTTCTGAGTCTGAGACCAAAGGAGGATGAGAATGTTGCAAAGTATGAGGCTAACATTACAAGGTTAGCAAGGTATGCTGGAGATTATATATGTAACCCAACAAGTAAGATTGATCATTTCTTAGATAGGTTAAAACCATTTCTTCGTCGAGCATTAGTGTCACAATCCTTCTTGTCGTATGAAGATATTGTCTCATGTGCAATCAAGACAGAAAAATATTTCTCTAAGTCTTATGACTTTAAAGCACATCAAGAGAAGAAGAGATCTGATGATCACTCTGGAAATGGAAATAAATGTAATAAGGGAAAAGTTGAATAACTATCCTGTAGTAAATGTGGGAAGAAACAGCCTAGTACTTGCTTGAAAGGAATGGGAGTCTGTTACAAGTGTGGTAAAAAAGGCCACCAAGCTCATGATTGAAAGGGGACGAAAGAAGCTACCGATGTTCAATGATACAACTACTGGGAGATGGGACATTATGCAAATGAATGTCCTAAGCGTTAGGGAAACTTACCTCAGAAAAGGCCTAGGGATCATGGACAAGCTTATGTTATCACTACTGCTGAGGTAGAAGCTTCGAAAGACAAGGTGTCAGGTAATTTAATGGTTTCCTTAAGTTTAGAAAATTCTTTATTTGATTCAGGATCATCACATTATTTCATATCATCCCAGTTTGCTATGAAAATTAGATATTTCCAATTTTATTTAACATGGGAGTTGTCAGTTAAAACTCATAAGGGATGTATAATTTCAACAAAGTTTTGTGAATCAGTCCCCATTAGAGCACATAAATATTCTTTATCAACTGATCTCATCGTCATACCTATGATTGAGTATGATATAATCCTCAGTATGGATTGGATTTCGGACCATGATTCAAAGATTTATTTTAAGAAGAAGGAGGTTATGATATTGGATGATGATGATAAAAAACACCTTATCTTTAGAGAAGAATCGTCACCACCAAATTCTTATCTAGATCCACCCCCAGTAGCTCAACTAAATTCAATTATTGGGGAGGAAGAGAATGAAATGAATGTGGGTGAGGAATGGAATGTTAAAATAGAGGATGTACCTATTGTGAAAGAATATGTAGATGTGTTTCTTGAATATTTACCTGGACATGCTCCAGAACGAGAAGTTATGTTTTCCATTGATTTAATTCCTAGATCAAGGCCTATATCGAAGACCCCTTATAGAATAGCCACTGTGGAATTAGTTGAACTAAATAAACAACTAGAGGAATTGAGTAATAAGTGATTTATTCACCCTCGTGTTTCTCCATGGGGAGCCCCTGTTCTTTTGGTTAAAAAGGATGATGGATCCATGAGGTTATGTATCGACTACAGGGAAATCAATGCTATAACAATAAAGAAAAAGTATCCCCTACCTCACATTGATGATTTATTTGACCAACTGTATGGAGCTCAATACTTTTCAATGATTGACCTTTGATCTGGATACCATCAGTTGTGTGTAAAGAAGAAGACATTCCGAAGACAGCATTTCGAACAAGGTACGGGCATTACGAGTTTACAGTAATGCCTTTTGGATTGACTAATGCACCCTCGGTATTCATGGATCTAATTAATAGAATTTTCAAGGAATTTCTCGATGAATTTGTGGTGGTATTTGTTGATGATATCTTGGTATACTCCAAAAGAAAATAACATCATGAAAATCAATTGCGCATTATCCTAATGACTCTTAGAAGACATGAATTATATGGAAAGTTTAGCAAGTGTGAATTCTGGCTTCAGGTGATCTCGTTTCTTGGCCATATTGTCTCTAAGGATAGAATCTCTATTGATCCTTCTACGACCAAGGAAATCCAAGAATTTCCAGCCCTGACGAGTATAACAGAGGTACATAGTTTTTTTGGTTTAGCAGGTTATTATCGGCATTTCGTCCATAATTCTGCCCATTTGGATAACCCATTAACGAAGCTCACACCTAAAGGGGTTAAATTTGTTTGGAAAAAAGAGTGTGAATAATGTTTTGAAGAACTGAAGAGAATATTAGTCAATGCTTCGATATTGACTCTACCATCAGGGAATGATGGGTTTATTATTTATAGTGATGCATTGAAGAAAGTACTTGGTTGTGTCCTTATGCACAATGATAGAGTTATTTCCTATGAATCATGATAGCTGAAAATTCATGAGAAAAACTATCCTAATCATGATCTCGAGTTAGCTGTTGTAATCCTTACTTTGAAGAAATGGAGACATTATCTCTATGGTGAAAATTGTGAGATATATTCTGATCATAATATTTTGAAGTATATTTTCTCATAGAATGAAGTCAAACACGAGGCAAAGGAGATGTCTTGGACTACTCATGGATTATGATTGCATGATACACTACCACCCGGGGAAGAAAAATAAGGTAGCAGATGCTTTGAGCAGAAATTATCATGGAGTTTTGAACGTGATGAGAATTTAAAGAGATCCAATTTTCATGGATTTAGTAAAATGGATATGAGAATCAACATGGAAGGTGAAACATCAATGTTTTTTCAAATGGTTTCCAAACCATCATTACTATGAAGGATAAAGAGTTCTCAGACCGATGATGAAGAGTTTCAAAAGAAGATTAAAGCTGTGAATGATGGGAGATTGAGTGAATTTGTGTATGAAGATGGAATTTTGAAATTTGGGAAGAGACCTTGTGTTCCAAATATACCTGATCCAAAAAGGGAATTTTTGGATGATGCTCATAGTTCCAATTTCTCTATACCCCCTTGGAGCACCAAAATGTATAGAGATTTGAAGGAAAATTTTTGGTGGGACAACATGAAGAGGGAGAATGCTGATTTTGTGTCAAGATGTATGGTTTTTCAACAAATGAAAGCTGGAAGGCAACAACCTAGAAGAGTCATGCATCCTCTTCCCATACCTGAGTGGTAATGGGATAATATCACGATGGACTTTGTCATGGGACTACCAAATACTCCTAGAAGGAATGATGCAATATGGGTCATTATTGATCGTCTTTCCAAGTCAGCACATTTTCATCCTATAAGAGAAGATCTACCACTTGAACGTTTAGCAAGACTATATATTAATGAAGTTGTGAGACTTCATGGAGTACCCCTATCAATTGTTTCAGATCATGATCCCTATTTTACTTCAAGGTTGGGGAAAAGTCTTTAGAAGGCCTTGGATACCAAACTTCGTTTGAGAACTGCCTACCACCCTCAAATAGATGGACAATCAGAATGGACTATTCAAACCTTTGAAGACATGTTGAGATCATTCTCACTTGACTTTTAGGGTATGTGGGATCAATATTTACCTCTGGTGTAATTTTCCTAAAACAATAGCTTCCATTAAAGTATTCAGATGGCACTATATGAAGCGTTATACGGAAAGTGATGTCGCACACCAACATGTTGGGATGACGTTGGTGAAAGAAAACTTGTTGGCCCAGAACTGGTGGAGGAAATGATGGAAAAGTTAAAGGTAATCCAAAACCACATCAAAGCAGCTCAAAGTAGGTAGAAGAGTTATGCCGATAACCAAAGGAAGAATTTGGTATTTAATATAGGAGATCATGTTTTCTTGAAGGTATCTCCATGGAAGGGAGTTATACGTTTCAGTAAGAAAGGTAAATTGAGTCCGAGGTATATCGGACCTTTCGAAATTCTAGAATGAATTGGAGTTGTAGCATACCGTTTGGAAATGCCGCCAAATCTCTCTAATGTTCACGATGTGTTTCACGTATCACTGTTGAGAAAATTCATGCCTGACCCAACGCATGTACTCACTTACGAGGAATTAGAACTGGAACCCGATATGTCTTATTGTGAAGAGCCCATCAGGATTCATGATACCAGAGAAAAAGTGCTGAGAAACCGGATGACTCGTCTGGTAAAAGTTCTATGGAGAAACCATAAGATGGAAGAAGAAACATGGGAACCCGAGGAACTCATGATGAAGAACGACCCATGTCTTTTCATGTGGTATTATTCTAGAAATTTTGAGGACGAAATTAATTGAAGGAGGCGAGAATGTAACACCCCAAGCTTCCACGGTATGATTATCTTTGAATAATACAATAGCATGTGTTGTAAGCAACTTCGAGTTCTAACACACACCACAACTAATCAAACTAGCCGTTATGAATAGTAATACCCACCTTTTGAAATTCTATAAATTTTTTCTTTCAAAATGGACTTCATTTTTCGATTTGGAATATCGAAATTATCCTAGGGTGAACTTTTGGTATTTTTCTGAAAACTTTCAATTTTTATTGATTAGTGAAAAACACTGAATTATTGGTTAAAATTGACTTTTTATTTAAATAATTATTTATTTTATTTAAATTTATTTTAGGTTAAAATAGATAAATAATTACTATATAAGTTCAATGTAATTCATTGGAGACTGTTTATAATAATTTTAGACAAATAAAATTTTTATTGAACTTTTCATCGTCTTTTACCCAGCTCCTAGGAGAATTTGAAAATTCACATAAAAAATAATTTTACCGCTTCTGTGAGTGGAATTTCGAAAACCCGAGAGACACAGTTAATATCAAGGAGTAAAATGTGGTTCAATAAGATAAAAATAATTTTTTGTGAATAGTAACTTTTTACTTTTATTTACCACGGTTAAAAGTAAATAGGGTAATTAAGGGTAAAAATGATATCAATATTACCATAACACATGTCCTAATTCTCTTGGACATGTGTATCTCGACCAAAAACAACCTTAGGAATAAAATATTATCATTTAGGTCCACTTTTATTAGATTAGGACAATTATTATTATTTAATTCAAAGAAGAGTTAAAAAAGTTAAAATCAAAGTTTAATAACTAAAACAATTTTAATATAGGGTTCTACATAATATAAATTGGATTATAAATATTAATTAGAAAGCTATAAACATTTCCTACATAATGGTATTTAATTTATATTTTTTAGAAATTAAATAATTTATTTTATTTATGACACAATTGTGATTAAGTAATTACCTAATTAATGAAATATTAAAATAATTGATATTATAAATATCAAAATAAACGTAATTTGAGACTTTCTATGAATTAAAATACTTTTATAGGTTAATATAACATATTAGGACTGGTTATATAAATTTTTATCGAAGTAATAACGCTGTTATGAAATTATCAAAAACAAAATACCCAGTAGTATCAAATTGACATAAAAGAGTTTTTAAAAAATATATTATATTATTAATTTATATTCTATTCCTAAAAATATAAGGATCATCCAAGAGACTTATATTATGATAGTTTTATCATTAATGGACCACTTGGGGGTATCTTGGAAGTTTATAGTAAGTTTATTGATTATATAATATAAAAATACAAAGACACATGGTAAGTGTCAAACTAATTAACTAAGAGTTAAAACTAAAAGATAAGGTTAATAAAGTGACCCAAACCTGTATAAATCCTATTGGTTGAGTGGTTTGTGACCTATACATACATAAAAAATTAAATAATCCACTTTTTATCCATTAGAAACTAGATATGAATTTATTATAAAATAATATTTATAGCTTTTCCTAAGGTGCCCATCCTTCCCCTTATAAAAGGACACCACTTCTAAGAAATTCTTCACACCTTCAAAGCCTTTTGGCTCGGCCAAACCCTGACCAAATATTCTCTCAACTTCTCTCAATTAAATCTAGTTGCCTTATATTGATCATAAATTCATCCTATGGAGCCCTTTTGATCAAATCAAAAGGAAGAACCCAAAGAAGAGATAATGTTTTCACCACCTTCTTTCAAGTTCCTTTCTTCTTCAACTTCCTCTTTCTTTGTTATTTCATTTCTAAAATAATAACTCCTATATCATAGAAATACTGTGATGTTATTATAAATATGGTACAACCATATTCAGTATTATATACATCCTTTTAATGACATGTCACCATACGTGCATACGTACGACTTACCGTCTCCACGTCGTGGTGTAATTGTTATTCAATATATTATTATTTTGATGGGTATAATAATGATGTGTAATTCATGTACATAATGAATATAAAATGATAATTATTCTTTATATATGATATACCATCCAATTATATATTATTATAAAATCAAATGAATGATATTTTTGCTCTTGCGTACGTACAGACTACCGTCTCCACGAACGCAATTAGATTCATTCCCCATCGTATCCATTCAAGAATAATTATCATTTGATGATTAAAAGTAATGTTTAAGAACATTATATCATTATGGATATGAATAATATAAAACCTATCAATATAAAACATGACTTATGTAACAAAACATATAAAAGAAAATGAGTAAGTTAATACCTGAAATGACGATAATACTGAAATATTATTAACAAAGCATTATTAGAAGATCATATATGATTTATAAATTATGTATATGGTGATTGTATAATTTATTAACAATTTTTTAACTATTTTACATGAGTTTAACATACCATCGACTAAGGAAAAGTACAAGTTAAGGGTTTATTTCACAATCTCTTCATTATCCGAGGTTGTTTATACGTAATTATCTACTGGGACCTCTTTATCATCCACATCCATATTTCATAAACATGTATTTCAAAAAATTCGTACTATTTTACAAAATATGGGTTAAAGTCATTTATACCCTAGTTTGAATTTTTATAAGAAGTTTATAAAGGAATCTTTCCGTCCTTTTCCAAACAATTTCCTTTTTAACCTTTTCGACAGAATTAAGGTAAGAATGTATTTTTTTAACTTTCATGACGGGTGTGGCTATTTTCTGCCGTTATAAAATCATCGAAGCTTCCCTTACAAGATTATAAGAATATTTTCAAAGTAAATGTTTTATTTTATAATTATGTGACTTTTAAATGATTTCAAAAAAAGTGATATTTCTCTCAAATAGTTTTGATTTCATCTATGTCAACATCCTTTGATGGATTTTAAGCTTATTTGAAGTTGATTTATTATGATACAAAGATTATATATTTTATTGAATGTTTTGTGATATGTTTGACTATGGATGTGTTATATTTATACCATTCATGGTTTATGGAGAATTTACTGACATTTCATATGCTAGTTTTAATACGAATGTTTATGCTATGTTTAAACCTGTTCATATGAGGAATGCATTGGAATTAATATGTGACGGGTGGATCCATCTATATCTCCTTGATGAATCTATAGGTATCACGAGACAAACTAGTGTATTGGAACAAGGCCTTGAAAAAATATTATTTGTAGTCTTGGAAAAAGGCCTTGACTATGTGGTTATGATAGTCTGGCATTATGCATTCCATCATTATGAAAGTGGTTATTGATATTGCATGTGATTATTCAATTAGTAGAATATCCATGTGAAAATATAAATGGTATTATTTCATTTTATTTCTTCCATATTATTCTTAAGTTCAAGTTTAAATTTCTTTTTGTTTTAGTTATACATTGCCTTAAATGTTTATGCTTATTTATGAAAGTTTCCGCTATATTGATATCCTTACTGGGCATCTGAGCTCACCCCTTTCTATGTTTTATTTTTCCTAGGATGTGAAAAGTATTTTATGAATGACCTGCTGGGATAGTATAAGGGGATATGAGTGTGGAGACAAATTGTTGTTGTAGTTTTCATTTTATGATGTAATGTAATAATTATGAATGTATCTAGTGATTACAAGGCTACTAAACTGATCGGTCTTTCGAGACTTGATCTTTAGTGATCATGCCAATGTTATGTAATAATGCACCGACTCTGGGTAACTGAGGTCGGGGTGTTACACCTGAACCCTTAACTACATAATATTAAGAGGTCACATGGTTAACCCACATAGATTGAAAAATTGTGTTCCAATGATGTGGTCATCATTGTCCAAAATGAAAATTTCCTACACACATTCCTATGTAAGGGTGCATGATTTCCCCTAATTGTGCGCCAACTGTGAACCACATACCTCGAAGACCAGATTCACCATTTTATCTAAAACATATTGGGGGTCCTAAAGGATAGAATCAAAGATAAAAACAAAAAATTACCTTAAATAAATAATATATATGTGACAATTATCCCATAGATCAAAACATTCCACCCATGTAATTTCAACCCGAAGCATTATCAGTGAATAAAAATAGGTATTCCTTATCAACACATGAATTTTTATCCCAAGACACATGCACATAATTATAATGAATCCAATGAAATTAGATCAACATAATGAACATCTCATGAAGAAAATTTTCCTAATAATCAAAAATATTTATTGGCGGCTCAAATACTAAATATTTATAATATATTTAAAATTATTCCAAATTCATTACATGAAACAGATATGAGATTCTCATTTTTTACTATGAAGCATGGAACCCATCATGGATTTACATTAGAATATTTGGAAATTTGATCTTGTATCATACCTTACCAATCCTCTTTGTAATATCAAAAGGTTTTCCACACCTTGGAATTATCTTTCCTTTCAAAACCAAACGACAATGTCCTAAGTGAGGTTTGACATTCATGAACTCCCAATCACCAATAGAAAACTACTGAGCTCAATGCCTCTGATTGACATATTATTTGTGGAATCTCGAAGCTATCAACAACTTATGTGTAACCAAAGTGAAATTATTTAACATTTCATACAGATTTATTTTTCCCAATAATGAGGTATCACCCACCTCATCCCAAAATAAATGAGACTGAAATGAACGACCATAAAGCACATGAATGGGATACTTTCAGACTGACTATTGGTAAATATCTTTTTTATGAAAACTCTAAAACCCATAAATGGATATCCCAGGAACATCTAAAATCCAAAAAACATGACCAGATCATGTCATTTAGGATATGATTCCCCCACTCAATCTATATATATGTTTGAGGATGGTATTCCCTGATCTTCATGACCTGCATCCTCATCACCATCTAAAATCCATCACAAAACTGTGAGGTAAAATGGGTGCCCATATCAGAAAAAACGTAAAGACTTGTAAATTTCATTGAATTTTTTTTCTTAAATTCTCTGGGTTTTTACGAGTATGCAGTTTATGACGGCACCTGATTCCGAGGCCCAGAATCAATTTCTGAAGTTTAGCTCGTGTATGTTCATTGAAAGAATGAGCGGGTTTCTCTATATTTTGAACAAGTGCTCGGAATTGAAATCCTAGGGCATCGATGGAACCACAACCCCTATAATTTCTTAGTAGGACCTTTCCCGAAGGAGCGTTTTCTCGGGAGGAGTTGTTAAAAATTGAGGATTAAATGTGAAGTAAATAAAATTGTGGTACAATTTTATTTTCTCTATCTAAGAGGATATATCCTAAGTGTGGGAGTTGGGGTGGGACCCAATGGTTCTTAACTACTCTTGTTAGCATATTTTTGAGGTGGGGCCCACACGATCCACACCACTCCACATTCCGTAAACTCCTCTAACCCCCCTCTTTAAGTTGGTATCCTTTAATTGTGTAACTCTCCCCTCTCTCCTCTTTAATCACGCCAACACACTTAATCAATTAAGTGAGTTATGTGTTTGAATTTTAAAATTGAAATACATGGATTGATGTAATAAAATAAGATAAGTCTTATTTTATTTTGGGGTTAGTTGTGGTGTGAAGCTTTTGGGGAGAGATAGCTCTTTTCTCTTGGGAAGAACTTCATTCTCCCACAAAGAGCTTCAATCCTCACGCAAAGAACGTCAAATATTCAACGAAGAACATCTTAGCCACTCTGGTTTCTCCATCCCCTTCCCCCTCCGTGAAAAGGAAAGAGACACCGACATGGGAGTTCTACAATGACGCACAATAATCTTCTTATCTCCATGATAAAAGAGAAGACGACGTCTCATCGGACTCTCTCCGTCGACGTCTACGGAACCTCACCCCACGACACCATATTTTGCAGCACTTGACAACCATGAATTACTTTTCGAGGGAGGGGTTATTTATGTTCATGATTAATTTAACGTTTTTCGTTAACTAAATTGGTCGCTTGTTATCGATATAACGAGAGGAGATCAGACCACCCAAACACGGCCGATCCTCCTCCCCTTTTATTTGTTGATCCTCATTGATGGATGTGACGAAGGCGACGCAGTGCTGTTGCACCGCACGGGAACAAAAAGGGTCATTGTTGAAGCGGGCCGCAGCGACGGTGCTCGGCGCCATCGCGCCGCGCCGGTGAGGCCGAAAAAGGCCACGGCCAGGAGCGGGCTACAGTGGAGGGGCGCAGCGTCATCTCGTGGTGCCAGAGATTCAAGTGGCCGCGACCGGGGCGGGCTGCGGTAGAGGGGTGTGGTGTCTTTGTGCGACGCCGATCGGACAGGAACCACGACCAATGGCCGCGGCAGTCTTCAAAGAGGCGGCCGGCTGAGCGGGCTGTCGGAGCCACCTGGAGGCGGGACACCCTTGGGTCCCGCGGTTACAAAAGGCCGACCGTTTTGGAAATAGCCCCCCCCCCCCCCCCCCCCCCCCCCCGTCGCACCCCGCTTGCCCACGAGCTGAGCTGCGGCTGGCCTTCGAGCCGGGACGCACTCCGAGCCGGGTTGCAGGCCGCGCCCCAGTGGGATGGGCCACACCCGATCGGGCCAGGCCGTGCCCAAATGGGCCGGACCCGGACCCGGGTCGGGTCAACCTGGTTCGGCATGACCCAGGGGGTATTGGGCTGGGTCGGACCAGGCCCGAACCCCCTATTTTTCGGACAGATTCGTTCAAATGCCCATATCTTGGGCTACGGACTTCCGATCGATGAACCTTCAGTTGCGTTGGGATCCTTGGATCGAGGCAGTTGTTTCAGTATATTACACTGAAGCTTTCGGTAAATTTTGGGTATGAGCGAGTTGGTTCGAACCTAAAAACAACCGGGCCCTTGGAGCGGAAATGCTTATAACTTAATGACCGGACATCCAAATGATGTGCCATCGGTCACATTGTTTTCCTATTAGTGAGATGGTTCTTTTCACTTAATCCGATTTAGGTTTGGATGCAGCTAGTGTATGGTCGGGTTGGTTTTAATTTAAAAACCAACCGGGCCCCTAGGACGAAAAAGCAAATAACTCTCAGACCGGGCGTCTGATTGACGCGCTGTCTATCGCGTTGAGTTCCTAATGACAAGACAGAACTTTGTGTTACATCATCTCTAGACTTCATGACCATTGATTTATCGACCCTTTGAATCATGGAGCGGACCCTCCTGGAATCGAGCGTGATGTGTGCGGGAACCCTAGAGCTGGCTGCGACTGTGACGACGATGACGACTGTACATGGATCCTACATGGGTTCGGCATCGAGGACGACTTTACATGGATCCTCCATGGGTTTGGAAGCGATGACGACTGTACTTTGATCCTACGTGGGTTCAACAGTGATGGTTACTGTACTTGGATCCTACGTGGGTTCGACAACGATGACTTCTGTACTTGGATCCTACATGGGTTTAGAAGGGGAGATGATTCAGAGGATACATCTATCATCTCCACCCCTATTAGTGAGTAGTATACCTGTGTGAGATGAGTCTTGACTTTCAATCATTATCTTCGATATGATTGAATTGATTTCATGTGTGGACTGAGTTGTGCTTTCCTGTGTGGATTGGGTTGTACTTTCCTGTGTGGACTGTGTTGAACTAGGGCTCGTAAGTTGGAGCCGAACTGGAATTGATGACTTAGGTATATTTATGGGAATATAACTAAGTAGAGTTGGTTGATACTTCATGTTTGTATCCTTCCATTTTGGTTTATCCCTTGTGGATTCTAAGAGACCTTCGGGGGTCTCGGGGCCCTTACTGAGTATCATATACTCACCCCTGCACGGGCTATGCCCGCACTACGTTGTGTTGGTTGTAGACGACGGAAAAATATGATCTTGGTTAAGGCCTGAGGAGCGAGACAGTACCCGGAGGTGGACTATCATGCGGGACGTACACGGAGTGGACAACCAGACTCGAGGAGCAGACGAGACTATCTGTACTCACCCTTCAGGTGGGAGGTCTAGAGGACGTCTTGGTGGTTGCTGCTTACTTTTAATCTATTGTAATTTCTTTCCTCAGTTGTACTATACTTTTAGTTGGGATTGTATACTGGCCCATTTAATTTTCAGCACTTAATTTTGTACTCAGTTTACATAGAGTTTACTTTAGCTTGTGTACTCTATGGTGTCTGATTTCTTATAGAAAGGTAATGCCTTCACTTTTATCGAGATTTACGCCTTTGGTGCTAGTCTCCAGCCCCCGGCCTATGGAAGGCGGGCTTGGGGTAGTCACGACATATGCCCCGAGGAAGGGTCGTGACAAAATGGTATCAGAGGAGTCGGTTCTACCGCATAACACATGACTATGATAATTTCTTCTGTGTGAAGCAATATTGTTTAGGGTATTGAGTGTGGTTATTAGTCCAGGGAGTCCAGTGTTGGTGTGGTGGCCGACATATCCATACACCAGGACCCTGACTTCTGATTTCTGACTCAATGCATGAAAACATTGATTGAATGTGTGTTTCAAAAGTTTTCTTTGTGATTACATTATGTTAGATCACCAGGTATACTGTATTAACCATGGCGCACCCGTTTCTTTTCAGGATGGCCCCACGATGGCAGCCAGCTAGGGTTCCGAGCTTTGTGTGAGACGGTAGCCCACCGAGTGACGAGGCCTCAGTGCAGACCCCCATTATAGAAAAGCCACCGGCAGTACCTCTACCACCGAGCCACCGATGCCACCAGCCCCAGCAGTTGGGAGTGCATGTCGCCTGAGTGCACTGCATGCGTTTCAGAATCAGAGACCACCCAGGTTCCACAGGGAGATGGAACCTCAGGCAGCCGAGGATTGGATGGAGGCGGTTTTTCAAGTCTTCATATTAGTAGGGACACCAGTTTTCCTCATGGTGATCCTTGCGGCGAGTCTCCTGCACGCAGCCACAGGTAGATGGTGGAGCCTGATGCTCCAGGTGCACAACGAGGCATCATTACTTTGTTCAGACTTCGAGAGCCTCTTCTGCTCGGAGTTCTTTCCTACCACCCTTTGTGCGGTCTGCATTCAGGAGCTACTACAGCTGCGGTAGGGCAGCATGACAATAGCCCAGTACTCGGAGAGATTTACTGATCTATCGCGCTACTCCATGGACATGGAAAATGACCCATTCTTCCAGGATCAAACCTTTGATCAGGGAATGAGGAAAGAGATCAAAGCTTCTATGATCTCCCTCAGTATTCCTACACAGGTAGGAGTACTGGAGAGAGCCCTTCTTGTGGAGAGATTTCTTGCTGAGCCTACGCTGACAGCTAGACCTACCTCAGGGCGGCACATAGCATAGTCTTCTGCAGACGGCAGTAGACAGATGATGCAGAGGTCCAAGCGAACCAGACCATCAGGTGGACGACCTCAGGATACTGGTTCGGAGGTGCAAGGAACAGGCAGCAGAGCCATTCATTCGAGAGGCAAACCGTGTTATGCATGCTGTGGGCAGGGCCACATGGCTCGTGACTTCCCGACCCGCCATGCAGAGGAGTAATAGATGGTTGAGGGACCACACAGGAAGAGGTATAGGTTCGACTATGGAGGTCCGTAGGGAGAAGGCAGAAGAGGCAGAGGAGATGGCCGAGCAGCGGGTGGTGGGCGATGCATTGAGGCTCTACCACCACCACCACCAGGAGGTCCACCCGACCACGGGGAGCTGGCAGACAGAGGCAGGCTCAGCTTCAGGCAGCGGAGGCCTACGACCACAGTGCACCTGAGAAGATTCGAGGTACTATCTGTGTCTACTCCACCCTTTCTGCAGTTCTTACAGACACATGAACTAGTCATTCTTTCATTGCCGCTGCCCTTGTTCGGAGATCAAAGATTCTGACAGAGCCGTTGGCTCGATCCTTACCGCTAGAGACTCCTACGGGAACAAACTCAGCGATTACGCACTGGTGCCACCAGTGTGAACTTACTCTAGGAGGCGAGAGCATTGACCAGGATCTTCTTGTAGTGGCGTCAAGGCCTTAGAATGTCATATTGGGCATGGATTGGTTATCTACAGTCCATGCTTAGATCGACTGTATTAGGCGCAAGGTGCGATGTGTCCGCACCGATGGGAGCAGGTTCACCATCACCTGCGAGAAGGGATCCATTGCAGCGTAGGATGGAATCACGTAGAAGAGAGGATAACCGATCACCCATCAGTTGGCTAGTATCATCCTTGGAGCACTTGATGTGCGGAGTCTGAGATTTCCTGTTGTGGTGGATCAGTATGCAGAAGTTTTTATTGACGACGTTTCAGGACTACCTCCTCGTAGAGAGGTAGAATTTTATATTGACTTGTACCCCGGGACATCCCTGATATCTATTACAACATATTGGATGGCTCCCGCTGATCTTCGAGAGCTACAGGTGAAGCTTAAGGACTTTCAGGGAAAGGGATTTATCCGACCCAGTGTTTCACCCAGGGCTACCCCGATTTTTTTCGCCAAGAATGCGGATAGGAGCTTGCGACTGTGTGTCAAATACCGCTGCCTGAATCAGGTGACTGTGAAGAACAAGTATCCACTTCTAAGGATCGACGACCTCTTCAATCAGCTCAAGGGAGCACGCTGGTTCTCGAAGATAGACCTCAGGTCGGGCTATCATCAGCTAAGAGTTTGAGATGAGGATGTGTAGGAGACGGTGTTTAGGTGTCGGTATGGCCACTATGAGTTCTCGGTTATGTATTTCAGTGTAACCAATGCACCAGCAGTGTTCATGAGTCTCATGAACAGGATCTCCCAGCCTTACCTCAATCAATTTTTCGTAGTCTTCATCGACGACATATTGATTTACTCGATTACTGAGGTGGATAACTCCAACCACTTGCGGGTTGTACTGGACACACTCTGAGAGCACCATCTTTATTGTAAGCTCTCGAAGTGTCAGTTCTGGATTTGAGAGGTCCATTTCTTGGGACACATCATCTCTTAGGTAGGAGTTGTGGTGGATCCTGCGAAGATCAATGTGGTGATATCTTGGGAGCCACCTAGGATCGTGATAGAGGTGCAAAGTTTCCTAGGTTTGGATGGGTACTATCGGAGATTTGTGCCAGACTTCTCCAGAGTTGCAACACCACTCTCATCTTTGACTAAGAAGGGGAAACCATTCATGTGGTCAGATAGATGTCTGCAAATATTCCAAGAGCTGAGACAGAGATTGACCAGTGCACCCATCTTGAGGATACTGGAGGAGGTCGTAGGGTATGTAGTTTACCGCAATGCATCAGGAACCAGACTCGGGTGTGTCCTGATGTAGGGGAAGGCAGTGATAGCCTATAGATCACGACAGTTGAGGCATCTAGAGAATAAATACGCTACCCATGACCTGGAGTTAGCGGTAGTGGTCTTCGCCCTGAAGATGTGGCCGCACTATCTGATGGGCGAGAGATTTACAGTCTATTCTGACCACCAGAGTCTCAAGTACATCTTCTCACAAAAGGACCTAAACCTGAGACAACAGCAATGACTTGGGTTCCTCTAGGACTATGACTTTGAGATGGTCTATACTCCGGGAAAGGGGAACGTAGTAGCTGATTCTCTCAGCAGGAGGACTGGCATTTAGCTACTTGGAGAGGCGACAGAGCAGTTAGCCGCTTTGAAGATATCCTTCATGGATAAAGATGGGGTAGTATTTCTACAGTCGCTCACAGTCACTCCTCCACTACATCAGCGGGTCAGAGAGGCATAGCGTGGGGACGTTGACTGTGAGACGCGATGTGCACAAATATCCTTAGGACAAGCACCTGATGGATTCTCTGTAGGAGGAGAGAACGTCGTCCTTTTTAGAGGACGTACCATGGTACTAGTTTCATTACAGGAGGAGATGCTGAGAGAGTTTCACACCTCCCCATTAGCGGTACATCAAAGAGTGGTGAAGATGTACTAGGATCTCAGACAACAACACCGATGGCTGGGTATGAAGAAGGCTGTGGCAGAGTTCGTTTCATGATGACTCACCTGCCAGCAGGTGAAGGCAGAGCACCAGGTACCAGCAGGCTTGGTACATCCCTTGGATGTCCCGGAGTAGAAGTGGGACATGATATCTATGGATTTCGTGACTGGGCTTCCACGTACTTCTAGAGGACACGACTCCATCTGGGTGATCATGGACTGACTCACCAAATTGTCCCACTTCTTACCCATCAGAGAGCCGGGATCAGTGGAGAGCTTGGGATGCCTCTACATTTAGGAGATCATACAGCTTTATGGCATGCCATCAATCATCGTCTCCAATCGAGATTCTCACTTTACATCCTGGTTTTGGAAGGGGTTGTAGGAGGCATTTGGGACACAGCTACGCCTGAGCATTGCCTTTCACCCACAGATGGATGGTCAGACAGAGAGGACCATTCAGACTCTCGAGAACATGCTATGTGCATGTGTCCTAGACTTTGGTCGTAGTGGGGAGGATCATCTTCCTTTGGTGGAGTTTGTGAACAACAACAACTACCACTCCACCATCGGGACGTCACCATACGAGGCACTGTACAGCTGACCTTGCAGATCACCTCTGTGCTGGACAGACCCCGAGGAGTCAACACTTGTAGGACCAGAGATGGTCCAGGCCACGACAGAGAAGGTACAGATCATTCAGGAGTGGATAAGGACTACTCAGAGCTGACAGAAGTCCTATGCTGATAGGAGGTGGAGACCACTAGAGTTCGAGGATGGAGAACACATTTTCATAAGGGTCTCACCTCGATGTGGATTATGGAGATTTGGCCGGGGCGGCAAGTTATCTCTGTGCTTCATCGGACCATTCCAGGTTCTCAGCAGGATAGGCGAGGTGTCTTATCGCCTGGCTCTTCCACCTCAGTTGCACCGGGTGCACGACATCTTCCACGTATCTCAGCTGAGGAGATACGTGCACGACCCAACACATATCATTGATCACTGGGAGTTGGACATCGATGACATGGAGACTTTTGCGGAGGTCCCGGTAGAGATTGAGGATCGACAGGAACATGCATTATGTGGAAGGTCGATTCCTCTAGTGCACATCAGGTGGCTGCACGGGAACCTCCAGGAGAGCACATGGGAGCGGGAGGCTCAGATGCTTTCATAGTAACCTCATTTGTTTCCCTAGTTTATGATGTATCATTACGAGGACGTAAATCCCTGAGATGGGAGTAATGTAAAGACTCGCAAATTTCAAGGAAAATTGTTTCTTAAATTCTTTGGGTTTTTTACGAGTACGCAGTTTCTGAAGACACTTGATTTCGAGTCTCGGAGTGCCCAGAATCAATTTTCGAATTTTAGCTTGGGTACGTTCAGTGAACGAATAAGTGGGGTTTTCTAACTTTTGAACTGGTGCTTGGAATTGAAATCCGAGGGCACTGATGGAACCACATCGCCGGTAATTGCTTAAGAGGACCTTTCCCAAAGGTCTATTTTCTCAGGAGGAGTTGTATAAAATTGAGGATTAAATGTGAAGTAAATAAAATTGTGGTACGATTTTATTTTCTTTATCTAAGAGGTTATATCCTATGTGTGGGAGTTGGGGTGGGACCCACTGGTTCATAAATAATATTGTTATGATATTTGTGAGGTGGGGCCCACACGATCCCCACCCCTTCCCATTCCTTAAACTCCTCTAACCCCCCTCTTTAAGTTGGTATCCTTTAATTGTGTAACTCTGCCCTCTCTCCTCTTTAATCATGACAACACAATTAATCAATTATGTGAGTTATGTGTTTGAATTTTAAAATTAAAATTCATGAATTGATGTAATAAAATAATATAAGTCTTATTTTATTTTGGGGTTAGTTGTGGTGTGAAGATTTTGGGGAGAGAGAGCTCTTTTCTCTTGGGAAGAACTTCATTCTCCCGTGAAGAGCTTCAATCCTCCCACAAAGAACGTTATCTATTCAACGAAGAATGACTCAGCGACTCCTGTTTCTCCATCCCCTTCCCCCTCCATGACAAGGGAAGAGACACCGACACAGGAGTTCTCCAATGTCGTGAAATAATCTTATTCTCTCTGTGATAAAAGAGAAGATGACGTCTCCTCAGAAGCTCTCCATCGACGTCTACAGAACCTCACCCCGCGACACCATATTTTTCGGCGCTTGAAAACCACAAATTACTTTGCGAGGTAGGGTTTATTTACTTTCCTGATTAATTTAACGTTTTTCGTTAACTAAATTGGACGCATGTTATCGACATAACAGGAGGAGATCAGACCACACAAACACGGCCGATCCTCCTCCCATTTTATTTGATGATCCTCATTGATGGTTGTGATGAAGGCGACGTTGTGCCGTCGCAAAGTGCGAGAACGAAAAGGGACGCAGCCGAAGTGGGCCACGACGATGGTGCGCGGCGCTGTCGTTCCGCGCCGGTGAGGCTGAAGGAGATCACGACCAGGAGCGGGCTGCAGCGGTCTTCAAAGGGGAGGCCGACTGAGCCGGTCGCTGGTGCCACCTGGAGGCGGGACCCCCTCGGGTCCCGCGGTTACAAAAGGCTGGCCATTTCGGAAAAAGGCGGGTGGCGCCCCCCCTTCGCACACCGCTCGACTGTGAGTCGAGCCGCGGATGACCTCCAAGCTGGGACGCCGGCCGCGCCCAGTCGCAGGCCGGGCCGCGGTCCGAGCCGGGCCGAAGGCCATGCCCAGCCGCGGGCCGGGCCAGGCCCAGCTGGGTTGGGCTGCACCAGCCGGGCCGGGTCGCGCCCCAATGTGCCGGACCCAGACTCGGGTCGGGTCGAACCGGTTCAGGCCGACCCAGGGGATATCGGGCCGGGACGACCGGGCCCGAAACCCCTATTTTTCAGACAGATTCGTTCAAACGCCCATATATTGGGATACAGACCTCCGATCGATGCACCAAAAGTTGAATTTGTATCCATTGATCGAGGTGGTCGTTTAGGTATATTACAATGAAGATTTCGGTAAATTTTGGGTACGTTCAGGTTGGTTCGAACCCAAAACCAACCGGGCCCTTGGAGCGGATATGCATATAACGTAATGACCGGACGTCCAAATGATTTGTCGTCGGTCACGTTGTTTTCCTCTTAGTGAGACTGTTCTTTTGGCTTACTCCTCTTGAGGTTTGGACACAGCTGGAGTACGGTTGGGTTGGTTTTAATTTAAAAACCAACGAGGCCCCTGAGACGAAAAAGCCAATAACTCTCAGACCGGGCGTCCAATTGACGCGCCATCTATCACGTTGAGTTCCTATTGAAGAGATATAACTTTGTGATACATCAACTTTGGACTTCGTTACAATTGATGTATTGAACCCTTGGCTCGTGGAGCGGACCCTCCTAGAATCGAGCATGCTGTGTGCGGGAACCTTAGAGCTGGCTGCGACTGCGACGACGATGACGACTGTACTTGGATCCTACGTGGGTTTGGCAGCGAGGAAGACTGTGCGTGGATCCTCTATGGGTTCGGCATCTATGATGACTATACTTGGATCCTACAAGGGTTTGGCAGCGATGGTTACTATACTTGGATCCTACGTGGGTTCGACATCGATGACTTCTGTACTTGGATCCTACGTGGGTTCGACAGGGGAGATGATTCAGAGGTTACAACTATCATCTCCACCCCTCTTCATGAGTAGTATACCTGTGTGAGCCGAGTCTTGACTTTCAGTCATTATCTTCGATATGATTGACTTGATTTCCTGTATGGATTGGGTTGTTCTTTCCTATGTTGATTGGGTTGTAATTTCCTGTGTTGACTGGGTTGAATATGGGCTCGGAAGTTGGAGCAGAACTGGAATTGATGACTAAGGTATATGTATGGGAATATGACTAAGAAGAGTTGCTTGATAATTCGTGTTTGTATCCTTCCTTTGTGGTTTATCCTTTGTGGATTCTGAGAGTCCTTTTGGGGCCTCAGTGTCCCTACTGAGTATCGTATACTCACCCCTGCATGAGCTACAACCGCACTACGTTGTGTTGGTTGTAGACGACAGACAGCGCTAATCTTGGTTGAGGCCTGAGGAGCGGGACGGTACCCAGAGGTGGAATATCAGGCGGGATGTACACAGAGTGGACGACCGGACTTGAGGAGCTAACGAGACTATTTGTACACACCATTCAGGTGGGAGTTCCGGAGGACATCTTGGTGGTTACTGCTTACTTTTCAGATGTTGTACTTTCTTTCCTCAGTTGTACTGTACTTTTAGTTGGGTTTTAATACTAGCCCATTTACTTTTATTCACTTACTTTTGTACTCAGTTTACTTAGAGTTTACTTCAGCTTGTGTATGTTGTGGTGTTTGTTTTCTTATATAAGGGCAATTTCTTCCCTTTTATCGGGATTCACGCCTTTGGTGCTAGTTTCCAGCCCCTGGCATATGGAAGGTGGGCTTGGGGTAGTCATAGAATGGGTCCTAAGGATGGGTCGTGAAAAAAAATTTCCAATAGAACAACATGAATCCTCACATCCTCCTAGACATACAAGTGACCCAACTCATCTAACATCACTGAATCCCATATTTGACTGAATTAAACTAACATGGTCATACGATCAATCACTAACCAAATTGAATTCCCATCCTATGGTGTATGAGGTATGTCAACAACACAATCCATTGAAATATCATCCCACATCATCAATAAAATCCATGTAAATTTCATTCTACTTTGGAATACGATTTTCCAAAAATCTTCCTCAAAAACTCTGTATTGATGATACCGAAAATTAAAATAAATTTTAGAATACCCCCATTCACCCTTAATATGATCAAAAAGGTCATTAATATAGATAAAATGTAATTTTTTCTTGATTGACACCTTATTCATCCAACAATATTCAACACACAGCTAGAGAGATCCATCAGCCTTTTTGGAAACAAATATATGACGACCTAAGGCACGATTCTTTCGATATTGAATAATTTTAATTAAAAACATTCTATATATACCATCAATTATATTATCTTTGTGGGGTGGGGGGCTATACATTATGATGGAAGTTATATCAGATACGTTCTTGGCTAAAAAAATATCATGAGCTTCAAATCTAACTTAAGAGGAAAACCCATGAAATCCTCTCAAAAAAACCTATAGGAACTCATGAAACATTTTGGGTAATATCATCATATGAGCAACATAACCATCCTACAAGGTGGGTGATGATATATGATAATCATTATTAACCAATTCCATAATTGGGGGTCTATCACATCCTGAATAAGGATCTAATTCACCATAATAAATATTGGTATTTCTGTTAGGCTCCACAAAATTCACTCATCATCTAATGAAATTGATTTGTGCTATAAAACACAAAATATAATCAATACCAAGAATCATGTCAAAGAGGTACATTTCAAAAATATGGATATCACATCTAGTTAGACCTTCTACATAGTGAGTGCATAATATTTAATCTCATAATTGTGCTATTAATTCTTACAAAGAGCCATTACAAACTCCATCACATGATGAATGTGCTTATATGGAAACATTAACACATCTACAATACATGAATAAATTAATAAAATAGGGGCACCAATAACCAACAGAACAATATTTACATATGATGTAATATGAAATGCACCTCGAACATTTGTTGGCCCTGTATCCGATTCTTCTAGTGCTGGTTGCACTGTATGATGTTTCCTCTCCTATTATGGAACCTGAGAATGACCACAACCATATGGATCCTCTCTGAGCTGACTATGCCCAGAAGATTATCCATCCATGTTACCACTACTTCTAACTGAGATACCGTTGTCTTTATCATTTCTATCTAAGATTATATGCTTCTACAATTAATAGATCTTACACCACTCCCATATAGGTGCACCACCTTGAAAATCACTAAAAGATCCCCATATATCTATGCAGATGACAAGGTATGGGTGGTGGTGTACGCACTAATCACATGTTCCCTTCTTTCCCACACTAATGACACACAACTGAACCATCATATGAAGCCAATGACAAAGACAGCTAGGTAGGATTTCTGAACTACCTCCTCACATATTCCCCTTCACATCTTGGTTCCACTTTTTCATAAATGAGCTACCACTACCCAGTAATTCCACTACTTGAGAGAAACCATAATTCCCTCCATGATCATCTAATACCATCATAGCATTTTATACCATCTCATAATATGTTTTCAACTTGAATAGGGAAACATGAAAACAGATTTCTGGCCACAGACTCCTATTTGACATTTGATCCCTCATCAGCTCATTGGAAATAATATCATGTGAATCGAAAGGCTCTTTAAAATGGTTAGAATAATCCATCACAGAACGAACTACCTAGTTAATATATATAATCTCTCAAGATCATATGATGGTAAAATCTATGGGACAATAATGATCATTGAAAATGACCATGAATTCATTCAAACCTATCTTATTTTTCATTCCAGCTTACACCACAGACTCCCACCACTTCTAACTAGGACTATACAACATGAATGAAGCATACATTACTCTGACCACCATAGGAGTATCATGAAACTAGAAAAACCAATCTATTTTCTCAATCCAATCATTTTTTATTAGGGTTTTATATTACTTTGTAAAGAATGAAACTTTTTCAAAATGAACTCTAGAGTGTTTTCCTTTCTAAGAGCTGGTTCGATTTCTTGTGCATTATTAGTACAAGATCCAAATTCTTGATCTAATTCTTAGATAACCCTAAACAGTGTTTTCACTAATCTATGATCGATTTGTGAATGATAACTCATGTTTTACTCTCCCCGAGATTCCATAGTAATTCTATGAGGATGAATTTTTCTTCAACAAGAAACATCCACATGAAAGAACCATCATCACATATTCTATGTATTTTTCATAAATAATAAAAAATATCAAACTATTCAAAAAATGAAAAAATAACCAAAATCCATAAAAATAATAAGGTATACCAAAACACTAAACCCCCATCTAGTGTCCACATCCAGTCTGCTACCTATTTGTATCAACTAGAGGACAATTCAAATCAAATCTGAACATCACATGGTACTCATGTTTTTTCCAATGTGTATTTTCCATACACTCCAATCAAAACATGAACTTCAAGCCCAAAATATCCTACCTCTAGTATATTTATAATATTTCTCAAATAATAGTACCAAAATAGAGATTAACCTTATCTTGTATGATTTTGTCATGAACCAATATGGGGTGACCTCAAACCCAAAATATGACCTGATTAATCGCATGCCCCGAATAATGTTATGAATCCATATAAGTTGAAAAGTATTTCTTCAAACTCAAAAATATAAATTGGAAAAAATTTAATCCATTTTTATAATAATAAACAACCATCATTTACAAACATCACAATAATTGATAAACATAAACAAACCTGATACAATAATTTTTGGATTTAAAGTTTACAACTTTAATTCCAAAACCAAAAGTACTAAAATGGTTTGGGAACAAATAAATATAAAAATCCACCATGAAACGAGAGGGACATTGTAATCAATCAACCACCACAAACACCTTCATGATATGAAACACTAACATCATGATCAACCATCTCCACTACAATACATCATTCATTTACCTGGTTCGTACATAAAAAGTCTACAAGAAAAGAAAAGTGTATACAGGGTGTGAGACAAAGTCATGTAGGATTCTATCCAAATAATATATTCCATTTTATAAAATTAGTAGAAAAATTAGCATATATATATTCATAATAACATTTTAAAAAAATTAAAAATATATTTTAAGGAAAACAATTTCTCAAATAAGATGTCTTGAAATAAAAAATTCCTAAGGTATATAATATACCAATGGGGAGAACCACATCACATTAGAATAATGTCATGAGATATATCCCTGGGAAAATACCTAATTGTATCTTGCACTAATGGGAATCTAGGAACCTCATACATCAGTAAGGAAAATCATCTACTAAACATGCAACAACGTTCTCATACAGAAACCATTGATGAGGATCTCATCCCATGGTCTAATGGTCTCCATATCATTAGCCAATACCAACAGTGTTCCCATGAATGGACCAATATCTACTAATCTCAAATCATTTCACATGTTTAGTTAGTGTTGTAATCATGAATACAATTAGATGAATCCAGGACAAAGAAACTTTTGAATCAACTTGTTTACTAGTATAGTTAAACAACATAGATTATTGGGATTCCAAATGAGTTCAAATTGAATTTCAACATCACATAAATCAACACATTCACATAAACATAATAATAATCAAAATGAAAAAAATAAATCACCCATTTATAATTTTCAATTTGATCCAATGGTTCAATGTTCATATGGAAACCACCATTTCCTTAAAAAAATCCCCATTTTATTTCACACACACCAGAATCATTTGGATATATATTTCTCACCACTTGAAAAATTTAAAGTTTTTCATTATAAATACAATAATAATAACACATATGGAATCCTCAAATATAATTGGGAAAATTAATATTCAAAATCATATTCATATCGTAACCATTTTTTAACATTATTCTCTTCACTTTCACAATTCAAGGAAACATTTTAGGAAAACCAAAATGAATCCAACATGAAAAAAATATATTTATCTTGGAAACCCCACTTTCAATAAACATTCACCATTAAATCTCATTGAAAACACTTTTCAAACCTTCTACACAAGGCATATAACAAATTCATGAAACACCATAATGATGAACACACAAAACACAACCACATTCCTTTAGAAAACCCATTTTAATTACATTTTTATGTCAAAACCTTTCCAAAAAATATTTCACACCACAAAATAATCCTCATAATACATTTGGAAAAACAATAAATCAATCCAAACTCCTCCAATAATGTAAAATCATGGAACCACCTACCCCACACATGGAAACCCCCATAAAATGATTGGAAACCACAATCACACCACCACAAGACCATATAAAAGAATAATTGGACATTAATCTTCAATATTTATCAAAAAACACTACAAAAACCCATCCTTAGGTCACAAACCCTGATAAATAAATTGAAAATCAATAATGATGGATGAAGAACCCTATAAATCAAAATATGTCACGAGAAAAGTGGAATAAATTATTTTTTTATGAAATATAGATGTCAAGAACATTCATTAAATGATTATCAATCGGTCTAATGAAGATTGGAGGGAGATCCCATGGGTGAAAATATTGAATGGGCCAGATGGGATAACAATTTGTATTGCAATTGAATAATGTAAAAAAGTAATTTTATAAATTTTAATTACATGAACGTGATAAATTGTTTTCTAGGAATGTTTTCCAAACCACGTAATAACATTTCAACCCTCACTGTCAAAGAGGGAAATTTTTCTTGGGTAGGCCACACAGTTTGACAAACCACATACCAACTATATGGTCTCCTCTATCCAAAATGATACATAGCTGCACCCTTGACTTGGAATGGGTGTATAGATTACCCTAACCATGCGCTATCTATGTGCTACTACAACCAATCCCAAAATAAAATTTTTAACCAAAAAAATAATGAGAAACCATTATAAAGAAATAAAAGATAATAATAAACATAAAATTATAGAAAAAACATCAATTTCAAAGAAATAAAATATGTGGTTAACTCATTCATGTTTTTAGATGTTTATATAATTCAATGAATTAGAAATAAAAGTCACTATAGTTGTTTATTTTTAGCTTCCTCATCAAATGTATGATTGTTACAAGAGTTTGACGATAAAAATATTGCAATTAATTTTCATTTTAAGGACCCTATTCTTCTAAAATGACTTATTAAGGGTGTTTTAAAGTGTATTTTTACCTTTTATACATTACTCTAGAGATAATTGGATTAATAAATTATTTACATTCAGTATCCCTATTTAGTTTTATATTTATGAAAAATTGAATAAAGAAGATGTGGTGGGTTATACATATGATATAATTTTTTCAGTACAACAGGGGTTAAAATGGTTAACATTCGATCATGATATATTTTAAAGAGAACCCCATTTTGGGTGGTTTAACCAATTTTCCTTTCGATTTTCTTTAGTTTTTTATTTTCATTTATTTTGTGTTGTTTAATAACTATTTTAAATTTGTTATTAGTTTAATTTTGGATATAAAAAAATGAAATGAAATATATATGAATACCTTGCAATATCCACAATTTCAATAAATTCAATTTTATAGTTTGTTAATTTTTTTATTGATTAGAATTTACAAAAATAATTATTCTTGTTTGGCTTCTATTATTGAGGTATTGGGGGAAATAATATGTAAATATTTTAAAATTAATAAGTTGTTTTTATCCCCTAATCAAATGAAGTGCTTTGTTAATTTTATTTTTCTATTTGGTTTTAAATATTTCATTAGTGTTCTTATTTATAGGTAAATAATGTGGGGTAGTGAGTGTGCATCTATTATAAAACATTTTATTGTTTTCATCTAAAAAAATGAAAATCCTTATGATGTGTCTCTTTTATTAATTTAATATCACAATTTTTGATAATACATTTATATAATAAATGTTTCTCTAAAGAATTTACATTTAGGTTAAGGCGTGTATTATGTCTTGTGGACATATATATCATAATTTTATTTTTTATTTTATATATTGTATTTTTGTTATATATATTTTTAGTTTCTTGATTTGAATTAACCATCAATAATTTATTAAATCATAATGTCTTTAGTGTAGTCAGTTTATTATTCCCAATATCAACGTTTATAACATTGTTTATGTTTGAATACATTGTTATTAAATTTGTAATAAAAATATTTTTATCTCTTTTCTAAAATCCATTAATTTTATGATTTTAAAATATTTTATGCACAAACAAAAAAAGACTCTAAATGTATCTACCATTCTTTAAAATTCCTTATAAAATTTGATAATATTACTGATTATATGGTAACATGAAAATATTTTGTGATAATTGAGTTAGTGTGGAAATTTTTGTGGAACAATTTGAAATCCCATTATAATATTTACCTCTTATATCCAATCCATTTATCAATATTTTATTTGATGATGCTATATTAAATTAATATAATAGTAGCTTTCCAGATTAGAAAAAAATATATCATTATTAACTCAAAAATAATAATCTTTCATGTTTTTTATTTGTAACTTTTTTTGGTATAGAGGGATGATATACTATTACTTTGTGGATTATTGTGGAGATATACCATCATTTTTAGTTATATGAGTTCAAAAAGATTATTTTAAATTAAATATGCTTTATATTTCTACATGAAAAGTAAGGAAAAATTTAAATAACGATAAATGGAAAAGAAAATTTCATATAATATATTTAATATACGAATATCAATCCAAAACACTATTAAAAAAAGATAAAATAATATAAATGATAATTACTTAATTTCATAAAACATGAAACAAGATTCATAGAATTAAAATGTGGCACACTATGGACTATGTCAAATTGATAAAAATATGAAAAATAGAATTCATAAAATGACCAAAATAAATTATTTTAGAAAACTATTGGTGGATTTCATGATATAAAGGGACATTACATGATCTATGAGAAATAAAAATATATTTGCACATGTGACATTTAGTTAAAACATATAGAATCCAACATTATCATATAATCCATATATCTTAGAAATCATGTAACAAATATAAATACAAAATTTCAATCAAATATATCTAATCATAAAGTATTGATTCATTGATTATATAAAAACCAAAAGGATAACTGCATAACATGTTGTTAACCGATGTCATTGATCACATAACTTTCCCTTCATATAAATAAACATGGATATCATATTTTCCCTATATTATTTTGTTAATATAAAACCAAATATTATCTTAATAATGTTTCTATATACTATACTCATAAAATTATAGGAAAAACCGCATCATGGTTAAACAAAAACATATAACTTTACCAAGAAAATACCAAACTACCCATCTATCAGCTTCTTTATCAAGGATATTTTTGTAATTGTATCAATGAATGAGGGTCCTTATGTTATATTTTATTCCATCATCAGTTATAGGGATTTTATATGAGTCATGAAGCACTATTATTCTATGGATATTGTGTAATACACTCTATGTAGTATACTTGTAAGGTTATTTAGACCACCAAAAAACACATTATGTATGCTTACTATATTTTTTTGTCTTTATACATATTTATAAAAATCATAAAAAAAAGAATTCTGAAAAACCTATCATAATTTTCTATGACTATCTTTAATGGAAATATCAATTGTAGTATCAAAATAATGACGTAGATACTCAATTACATGAGGGGGTGAATTTTATGTTTAAAAAAATTAATTTTTAACCTTAAGGAAAACTATGTTTACAAATTTTAAATATGGTAAATTCGCAAGACATATTTTAGTTCTTAAAATGTGCAAGGTTAAAGAAATATGGTTTTAGAAATGAAACTTAAGAATCGTTTACAAGGTTCTTGGAAAAATGTTTCCAGAAATGAAACTTAGAGAATGTTTATGAGGAAAATATTGTACCTTAAATAGTCTAGAATCATACTTATTAGAGTATAAAAAAGTAAAAGAAAGTATAAGAAGGTTATCATTTCTTCATTTATCAAAATAAAATTGTATAAAAAACAAGTAAGAAGTATGAAATATTTTAACCCAAAGAGTAGGGAATCCAACAATCTTAGATAAAGGTCCTTTGTTTATACATTATTGAAAGTATACCATACACACACAAGGGTAAGCCCTTGATAGGAATGTTAGAATATTTATGCCTATCCATGTAAGCCCTCAAAAATTAAGGTAGTATGAACTTCTCCCTTCTTATCCCTAGAAGTCCTCGAATATTAAGGTAGTAGGCACCTTTGTCTTCCTATATCTGGAATCCCTTGATTGTACTCAGCAAAAATAAGAGTCACACGAAGTAATCTGAACATGATTTTCAGAACAACACAAATCATGAGTGTCTATCTCACTAGAAATCAATTCAGCATCATGATATCTATAGAGTGATGGATTAGTTTTTCTAAGTTGTGAGATCATTCAAATGAGGTCCTATTTTTAGGAACTTCTCCAACAGTTAGTTCCCTCCTCCAATGGTCATATTTTTCCCTTAATCTCAGAGGGATATGTACAAGTTTCACTAAAACTATGGTTAGTTAGAAACTGATTGTAGGATATAGTTTTATAGTACATGTAAGGAAAATGAAGTTGTTTTGAAAAATTTATTTTTCAGAGTCTAAGAAAAAATAATGTTCGGTTTCTATCCAAATAAACATTCGGAATATAAAAGAGATGGATATTAAAATTATGTTTTATAAAGAATTCGGAACCTACATTCTTATGATTTCAGAGTCTGAATTCCAATTATTTCAGAATCTGATTTCTAAGGAACTCATACTCTGAATTCTGAGGAATTTGGAGTCTGAATTCTGAGGACTTCGAAACCTAAATTTCAATGAAATAGAAGTCTGAATTTCACAGAATTCGGAACCTAAATTTCAGAGAATTTGGAGTCAGAATATCAAAAAATTTCTAACCTGAATTTCAGATAATTCAGAGTCAAAATTATTGATAATTTGGTGTCGGAATTATGAGGAATTTAGAATCTGAATTTTGAGGAATTGAGAACCAAAATTACAAAGAATTTAGAACCTAAATTTCAGAGAATTCAGAATATAAATTTCATAGAATTCAGATACTAAAAATAAAATACTCTATTACCAAGGATTTATATGATTATGAGGTTTTAGATGTGAAACCATATTTTACATTAGTAGTAAAATAAATTATATTTAGAGGGACAATAAAAAGAACAATTAAAACATGGTACAAATAAAAATTTCTTCGAGAATGAAAATTTTCCTTATTAAGATAATTCTTAGGGAAAATATAATTTTCCATATGATTGAGTGTTTTGGATTTTCAAAACTTAGAGGAATGGAAATATCATAAGGAATCCTTTTTGACTCAATAATATCCCCCCTTTTGGAAAGCACAAACATCCTTATGAAAAAGAAAATAAAGACGTATAATTTTTCATTATAAATATTAAAATAAAACTTATCTCCCTTTACTTATGAATCATGGGGAATACTAATAACTCAAACTTAGGTTTTTGAAATCCCTATGGATCTTATTTTTGGCTTCCTTAAAGATTTTTTTCTTTTAATTTCATATGTATGTATTCTTTGATTAAAACCCCCCTTAGATAGAGTCCCCCTTACATAGGGAATTTTCTTACATACATAGTATTTTTTATCATTCCTTTCTATGCCTTTTTGATTTTAAAAATGGAATAATGGGAATGAATAAAAGGTACCTGAGTTATTATTACTATACAAAAAAAATATATGAATAAGAAACAAAATTTCATTTCAATTGAAATAATTTATACAAGGATAGAAATACAACAAAGGATTGGATTCAGAAAAATCATCCTTCTTTCTTCCTCAGCATTAACTTCTTCATAATGTTTTTTACCTTATGAAGCTCCATATGATCCTCATCAATAAGCTTGAGTAGATTATCCAAATCATTATTTTACTTCACCTTGGAATTGATCTTTTCTTCTTTAGCCTTAAGGATTTCCTCTTAATCCATAAGAAATTCTTCTTTCTTACTGAGCTTTTCATTGAACTCAATTCTTAAATCTCTTTCCCTTTTCAAATTCAAAGCAACAGAATTAGGCTTCCCATTCACATCTTTAACTTCCTTCTTCTGTGTTGTTTGTTTGAGACTTAACTTCTCAAAAAAACATTTAGTATGATCTTTGAACATTCCATATTAATTTTCAAAAGAATCAATCACGCTTTGTTAAAAATCATCAAGGATTCTCATCTCTTTGATTGTCTATCTTGACCAATTTGTATTTTCCTTACATGACCTCTTGTGATCTCCATACCAAATGAAGAATGATTTGAAATCAGCCTCATGCCTGACGAACATATCTATAAGAATGGAAACTAAATCTGTTTTTTGATTAATCTAGTGCTAAAGCATATAGAAACATGATTCTATAATGAGAAAATTGGAATTGTATCAACCAACTTCTTCAACGATTATACCACAATGTCATTTCCTAGAGACGATGATTCTAAATCAGATTGTTTAGTTCATGAGGATTCTTTCTCTATCCCTTCATCTTTTCTCTTTAAATATCCACTAACATCTTTCATTGCCACCACAAATTTCCTTAGTGTATCACAAAACCTTTTTTTCCCTTATCAGCTCTCGGAATGATCTCTACTACTTTTGGTGACTCATGTTCACTATTTGATAGTTGAACTATTTTATCTTCATCAACTTTTTCATTTTCACCATCTGCCACTATATCTTCTGGTAGAACAAAATCTTGATTTCAGCATTCAACACCAGATGGTTTATTCACTTTATCCAACTCCTCATCCCTTTTTCCTGGTGAATTATTTTGGTTCATTCAGCTTGAGAAGTTCAGATTCACAACTTTTTAGAAGGACTCTCCTTCTCATGATATACTTCCAATTGTCTTATCATATCATCATTATCATCACTTCTTTCCTCTTCTTCTTCTTCCACTTATTCCTCTTGCAGAATTTGTTCTTCTTCATCAGGTTTCAAAATCACTATCTTCTTTCCTGGAGTCACTGGTAGTGATTTTTTCAAAATCAATTCAGGTACCTTTACTTGTTCAGAAGATGTTTCAGTATCCTTCGGAAGATATTGAACAATCTCGGCTTCAATCATCTTCTTCTTTTTCTTCTTTTCTTTTTCTTCTTTTCTTTTTCTTGCTTTTCATACTCCTCAGTGGACGTATTCATTAGAGATTTTTTAATAGTATGGTCCATGTCAAAACTAGGATCCCCTTCCTTCTTAGTCATCATGTATTTTTTCCACTTAGAAATTAATTTATCCAGATAAGTCTTTTGCTTCTTAGGTTTTGGAGGTGTAATTTGAGTTTCCGGAACAACAATAGTTTTTTCATTATTTTATAGTTCATTCACCGTTCTCTTCATACCATCATTATTAGATGTTTCAATTTCTTCTAGTTTCTCTGATAATGCTTCTATTTAATATTCAGATAAATAAATAAAACTCTGGATTTACTATAGACTCCATCCTAAAACATTCTGATGGTGTCATCACTATGAAACATGACCATGAAAGTCCTTGGCTTAGAATTGCATGGGATTTTGAATGAATAATGACAATACACAATTATCCTAGTGATAATAACCAGATACATAATGATCTAAGATTTCATAATCACATTCTTGATATTCATAACTATAAGAAAAATATACTCCACCAAATTTATCTTACAAAGAATTACTATGAAATCCAGAACATAAATATCACTCTTCTTTAGTGTATACTTATCGCATTTTCCCGAAATGAAAACCCCAGAACTCATAACTCTAAGATCTGAAAAAATACAGAAAGATGATTAATCATCAAGGTCTTCACCACTGATAGAAAAATCAATTCTATGGAATTATCCTTATCAAAAGATCCTGAAACATCTGGTAGCTTATGGGTGCGGAACTCAACTTCACCCTCATATGGAATTCCAATTAAGTTTGCAGCCTTACTGTAAGAAAAATAATAGGTTTTCTATAACACATAAATTAAAAAAATTCTCTTCCTCCTTCATTAAAGAAACATATAGACTCATAAAATTCTACCAAAAATTCCAGATAAACGGGATCATGTGCGTTCGGTTTGGATATACATAAACTCTCCCATCTATTCAACTTTTTGTTATTTGAAATAAAAGAATCATCCATAACAATGAGTTTCAGATCTACTAAACATTCTCTATAGATAATCCAATCATGGATTTAGTTTACTAAATACATTTGTTTATAAAGATAAGATTCCAAATACATTCAGAATTTGGAAAACCTAAAAATTAGAAACATGCCTTTTGTAGAGTAGCACGGTTTTAGCATGCCAAGGCTTTAAAAATCGATGTGGGACAACCATTAGGGGATCTTTATATAGGCATTTTAGGTGATAGTTCAAATTCCAAAAAATATCCAACGGTGGAAACAAACTTGATTAGATCTGACAGTTGAGATTATTGCCAAATAAGGAATTTGGTAGCATCCAATCCTTTGTGGTTTTCAAGATAATAATTCGGATTTATGAAAAACAAAATCTGAAAAATTTTCTTAAACAAGATGAAAATACCAGCACGTAAAAAATTTATTACCAAAATTTAATAATGGAAACATACCTTTCCGAATGCTAGGGAAATTATCAATAATGAGGAAAATTCATTTAAATAACTTTATATTTCTTAAAATTTTCTTAACTAAGGATAATTTTTGAATCCGGAATTTTTTTATGAAAAAAAATTTGATTATGAAAATTTGATTATGAAAAAATTGGGTACAAAAATTTTGATTAAGTAATATTTGATTATGAAAATTTTGATTAAAAATAATTTTTATTACAATTTTTTTTAAGAAAAATTCTGATAATGATAATTATGATTAAGAAAATTTTTATGAAGAAAAAATTTGATTATAAAAATTTTTATTACGAAAAATGTTTTTTACGGAAATCGTGTTTATGAAAATTTTTTATTACGGAAATTATGATTAGGAAAAATATTGATTACGGAAATTTTTGATTAATAAGAAAATTCACACCCTTATGAAAAATGATTTTATTACTGTTAATATATAGTTTTAAATAAGATGTTAATATGAAGATTACCAAATATTTATCTTTCCAAAATTATGTTTAATGTATTTTAATCTATCAGAAGATAAATATTTTGTTAAAATATCATAATGTTGATCTTGTGTTCTGATAAATTAAAGAATGATATCTCTTGTTTGTGTGTGATCCCTAATAATCTGAAACCTAATATCTATGTTTTATTCATGAGAATTATGTACAGGTTTTTTACTTAGGGAAATGGCACTAGTGTTATTACACAATATTTGTGTTCTCGTAAAACTCATACAATAGTCTATGAGAGTGAATTGCATCAACAAAACTTGAGCACAACAACATCCAACAACTACATATTTAGCTTCAGGAGTGGAAAGTGATATTGAGTGTTACTTTTTTTATGACCAATAATCAAATAAATCTTCTAAGAAATGAAAACTTCCCGATATACTTTTCCTATCCATTCTACATGCACTAAAACCAGCATCTGAAAAACTTTTTATGATAAAATTATTTCCAGAAGTATAAAAGAGTCCAAAATCAAAGGTTCCCTTTAAATAGTGAAAATTTCTGTTCACTTATTTTAAATGTGATTCCATAGGATTGGATTGATATCTTTCATATATGATTATTGAAAAAATTATGTACGGATGAATTGCTACCTAGTATAGTAAACATCATATCATACTTCTAAATGATGATTGATCTTCTGTTTTCACAGCTTCATCAAGATCAAGTGAATTTGAGGTACCAATAGGATTACATATATTCACAGTGTTTTCATATCCATACCTTTTAAGAAGATATTTAATAAAATTATATTGATATATATATATGTTCCTTCGGGTTTTGAGAAATTTTAAAACCTAGAAAAAATTTCAACTCACCCATCATACTCATTTCAAACATAGATTTCATTATACCAGCAAACGAATTAGTTAACGATTGATGTGTTTAACCAAATATAAGGTCATCAAAATAAATTTGAAAAATCAACACATTTTTCTTATCATTATTTATAAAAACGATTGGATAATCATTTCTATGAACAAAATTATTTTGTAACAAAAATATTGTAATTCTATCATACAAGGATCTAGGGGATTTTTTATGACAACATAAATTATTGGTATGTTTAAGAAGATGTTCAGGATGTTTGGTGTCTTCAAAACTAGGAGGTTATTTAACAAAAACATATTCTTGAACATATCCATTAAGGAACAACATTTAACATCCATTTTAAAAAGTTTGAAATTAATGAATGATGAAAAGGCAAGTAAAATACGAATAGATTATTGTATAGATACTGGAGAATATGTTTATTTATAATCTAGTAAATCTTATTGATTATAGCCTTTTGAAACTAATCTAGCCTTATTTCTTACAATTATTCCATTTTCATCAGACTTGTTTATGAAAACCCATTTTACTCAAATTAAAAATGTTTCGATATGTATTTCAACCAATATCCAAACATTATTCCTTTCTAATTCATTTAGCCCAACATGCATTGTATTAATCCAATCATCATCACCTAAATATTCATCAGTTTTTTTGTTCAAATTAGGAATGGAATGCTAAATGTTCTACTTCATTTCTTAAGGAACTTCTTGTCACCGTAGGTTTATTCACATCACCAATGATACTATCACTAAGATGATTCTTACGAATAAACTGATTTGGGTTTTATAAAACATGTACATCAATATATGGTTGGAAATATTTTGAGGTAAATGGATTATAAATATTTTCTTTAACTTTTTCCTTATCATATTTATATTCTATCAAGGGTTCATATTGTGTTTTGAAAAAAATGAAGAGTTAGGTTGAGGTTGTTTTAAAACATAATGATTAGTTTCATAAAATTTAACATGCAATGTTTCTTGAATAGAACAAGTGTTTTTATTGAAAAAACTATAAGACATAGAATTTTTGGAGTAGCCTATGAAAATTCCATCATCAAATTTGTGTACGAAGTTTTGTAGATAATTTTTTGTATTCAGAATAATTACATTGCAACAAAATACATTAATGATGGAATGTCTAGGTTTTCTGCCATTCCACATCTCGTATGGGGTTTTATTAAAAAATTGTCTAATCAAAACTTAGATTATAGTATAAAAAGCATTACATACAACTTCATACCAAAATTTTTTATCTATATAATATTCACTCAACATGGTACTTGTTATCTCATGAATAATTCAATTTCTTCTTTCAACAACACCATTTTGTGGTGGATTTATTTGGAGCTAAGACGTTATGTGTAATTCATTTTCTCCTAAAAATGTACGAAAATATGAATTTTGAAATTCTCCTCCATGATCACTATGAATAATTATTAATGGAAGGGTTTTCTCATTTTTTACATGGGATCTAAAAATTTTGAAATAAGAAAAAGTTCAGATTTTTTTCACCAAAATAGACCCACATAAGTCTAGTGTAATAATCAACTATGACAAATACAGAATATTTTCTTCCAATTCTTCCAGTTTGTGTTGGAACAAAAAGATCCATGTGCACTAACTATAATGCATCAGTAGTTGAGACATCACCAATTTATTTAAAACATGATTTATGATTCCTTCTATATTGACAAGGGTCACAAACATGCGAAGAATCAAATCTATGGTTTGGTAGATCTTTAATAAGTATTTTCATAGATTTTTCACCTAGGTTATTGAGGTTACAATGTCCAAACCTTATATAAAATAACCATGATTGATATTACATTGAACTAATGAAAGGTAGATCGTGGCTCCTAAGGTCTTCTATGTTTAGAGTTTATACATTCTCTTACCTATGAGAAGAATGAATAAACACTTCCTTGGAATTTTGTACTATGTACATATCGTTCCTAAAATTCACAAGGCAACCTTTATCTCATAATTGGATTATGGTGATGAGGTTTTTCTTAATACCTTTAACAAATATAACATTTTAAATCAATGTTTTTCTATGAAGAATAATGTTACCTATAACTTAATTTCTCCCTAAGAATTATCTCGGAATGTTACTTTTCCTCCTTTCCTCTTGATAATGTCTTCAAAGATGTTTTTTCTACAATCGGTTTGTCAGGAACAACCACTATCCACATACCATATATTTCAGTTGGTACTTTCTTTAATTTTCTAAAAATAAGAGTGTTAGAGTTTCAGAATACAAATTTATTGGTTCCAGAAATTTAAAAAAGAAATAATTTAGGAATCCAAATTTTATTACATTTTTTTTAAATAAAACCCAATTACTATGTCATATTTATATAATTTTTCCCAATGTCCACAAAAATGACATTTAGTGTTGAATGGGGTACTTTGAGAAATAAAATAGTTATTACTTAAAACTAGTTCAGATTGAGTATAACAAAATCTATTACTATTTCTTAATGGTCGAATCTCGGAATACATCATGTCAAAATTTTCCTTACCATAGATAAAGTTTGAAAAACACTTCCTCAAGGAAAATATTTTAGATTTCAGTTTTATAACCATGTTTCAATCCCCAAAAACATTATTTTTAGAACTATAGTTAGTCTCTAAAATATTTTTCATATAAATTACATATTCAATATCCTTAAATTTTTTTATTGTTCTCATAATTAACATCCTAATGGTTTTTAGAAAATCATTCAAAATCCAATGTGTTCTTATCAATATATTTATAATGATTTGATTCTTCTCTATTTAGAATATAAATTATAGAGTTTTACTTATCATGTTTTTTCATGAGTTTAGAGTTTTCATTCTCATGGAGTTTAGGAAAACTTGACACTTCATCATAAGAGTGTAATGTATTATCTTCATTAGTAGAAGATTCTTCATCTGATGAATTATAGTATTTATTGTCATTATAATTTTAATTCAATGATACATTAACGATAGATTCAACATTGCATACCTTGGCCATTAGACAATTATTTTCAATGGGTAGTTTAGCGAGTAGACCAAGATTCTTTTGATCAAAAGATTCATAAAATAAGGATTCATCAGAAGAGTCTCTACCACATCCACTCCAGGTGTCATTGGATTAAAAAAAATTATTGGATTTAGCCGTAGAGTACTTCTATCTATTCCTAATTGAATATTTTTTCATTTATATCCTTTTTCTTAATAATAGAACAATCATACTTGATATGTTGTGCTCTTTTTCATTCATAAAATGTAACTTCGGAATCATTAATGTATTTTATTTCCCTCTTCATATATCTATACTTAATGTCTTTCTTTCCAACTGTCTTGTTCATCTATTGAGAAAGAGTAGCTATCTCATTCTCATAAATTTCACTTTCACTAGATTCAGATAATAAAATTACATTCTTTTGCATGGAACATGTAACCCTCGAATTTAGTAGAAGTAGAGACTACACTTCCATTACCATTTTTCTTGCTATTCATATCAGCATCTCATTCCTTTCATGCCTCATTTTGAAGAAGAGTATCAAAAATCACATAAAGAGTAATTTGAGATACTTTCCTAGTATCATAAATAATTGTTCTCTTAGATTCCTGCACATTAGGAATGATATCTATATAGATGTCCACAAGAGCTTCATCATATAAGATTTCCTCTACCAAATATTATAAACTATTAACAACACTCATAAACATTGTTTCACCATATAACTAGTTCTCCATAGGGAAATATAAAACCATGATATTCTTCTCTATGCATTTCTCTTCTAGTATCAATCACTTTGGATGTATATAAATGTGTAACATCTAATTTAATCTATATATAATTTGCATCATCATAAGAAGAAATATGACTATATAAATTCCTGGTCATGGAACACAACAATGTATTGCGTACCTTGTAGTTTAGTTGATATAATGTCTTTTCATGACTAGTAAAGGTTCTGAATTCCTTATCAGGAATCTTGTAATATTTAGTATGCATGAAAAATTGTCTAATACATTATTTATAATAGAGTAATGCATACTATCTCTCCAATACTCATAATCATTCCCATAAAATATATGAGTTCTATTGGGATTTAGATTTTCAATCGAACCAACATTCATTCATTCAATTCTAGATGAAAATATATTTCCACAAAAAATATGTTAATTGAAAAGGATTTTATACAATGATAAAAATTCTTAATCATTGGAAAATTTAGAACAAAAAATCATGAGCAATACAACATATATGTGAATATATGTATTTGATAGACCTTATCTAATACCAATTGTAGGATCAAAATACTGATGTAGATGCTCAATTACAAGTGGGGGGGTGAATTGTACGTTTAAAAAAATTTGTTTTTAACCTTAAGGAAAAGTATTTTTAACATTGTTAAACAAGTTAAATTCAACAGACTTTATTTAGTCCTACAAACATGCTAGGTTCCAAAAATATGGTTTTGGAAATGAAACATAATGAAATTTTCAAGGTTTTGGAAATATGGTTCCAGAAATGAATCTTAATGAATGTTTACAAGGAAATATTCTATCCTAAAGTTTATAGAATCTTAATTATCAGTGTATACAAAAGTACAAAAAATTATAAAAAGCTTACTCTTTATTACATTGTCAAAATACATTAGAAATAAACATGAAATGAAACAAGTATCCAGTATGAAATCTATTAACCCACTGAGTAAGGTATCCAAAAACCTCAGATAAAGGTCTCTTGATTTATACTTTCAAGAATGTCCGTCTTACCCAAAAAATGGTAAGCCTTTGATAAGAATAAAATAATCATTCTTGCTATCCTCGCATTCCCTTTAACTTTAAGGTAGTTAGAACCTCTGTGTTCATATCCCTAAAATTCCTCAAACATTAAGGTAGTCTGCACCTCTATCTTTCTATCCATGGAAGCCCTCGATTGTACTCAGTAACAACCATAGTCGCACGAAGCAATCTGAATAAGATGTTCAGAAATGCATAGAGAACGAGCATCTCTCTCTATAGAAATCACTTCATCGGCAAGAAATATCTAGACTAATTTATATATTTTACTCATTTGTGAGCTCATTAAAATGAGCTCACATTTATAGGCAATTCTCCAACTGTCGGATCCCTCAACCAATGCTAATATTTATCCATGAATCTCGAAGGGACTTGTACAAATGTCAATCAATCAACACTTAGTTAGAAACATATTTTACAACATTTTTTCATAATAAATGTGTGGTAAATAAAGTTATTTAACCTATTTTTTGAGTCTAGGAAAAAATAAATTTCAGATTCTAACCAAATAAAAATTCAAAATATATAAGAAATGGATTTTGGAATTATTTTTTACAAAGAATTCAGAACATGAATTCAAAAGATTTCAGAGTAGGAATTCCAATGAATTTAGAATATGAATTATAAGGAATTCAGTTTCTGAATTTTGAGGAATTCAAAGTCTGAAATCTAAGAAATTTGGAACCTAAATTTCAGGGAATTAAGAGTTTAAATTTTATAAAATTCAGAACCTAAATTACAAAGAAATTGGAGTCTGAATTTCTGAGAATTATATACCTGAATTTCATATAATTCAGAGTCTAAATTTAACAGAATTAAAGTAATTCATAACCGGAATTTCTGAGAATTTAGAACCTAGATTCTGAAGAATTTTTAGCTGGAATTTCCGAGAATTCGGATACTGAATTTTAGAGAATTTGGAATATGAATATCAATGAATTTGGATCCTAAAAATAGAAAACAATATAACCAAGGATTTATAGGATTTTGGGGTTTTAGATGTGAAAACGAATTTTACTTTAGTAAAAAAATTTGATAGATTTAGAGAGAATATAAAAAGAACGGTATAAACATGGTATGAATAAGATTTTCATAGTGAATGAAAAATTTCCTTATTAAGATAATTCTTAGGGAAAATATAATTTTCCTTAAGATAGAGTGTTTGTGACTATCAGAACATAGAGGAATGGAAAAGTAATAAAGAAACCTTATTTTCTCAACATCAATGTCATAATTTTAGAGGTTTATTCTCATTTCAAATCATGAAAAATATACTTTCAATATGAAATTATGATAAATTAATGGTTGACCATTTTATAACATGATACATTTTATATTCATAAACTCATAAAAATGCAAAAATCTATATATATATGAACACATGTTTAGTCATTGATTATATAATCGTAAATCAACAAGTCCTTAAGTTCACTAAACTATTAGGGGTTGGTATACTCATTATATCTCAATTAAATTCTGATAACATCACGTTGTGAGAATCTAATAAACCCCACATAATAACATATTTAATGGCTTAAATTTATTATTTAATCTTATAAGAATAATAGAGAAATTTTCAAATGATATTCTTAGTTTTAAATTCAATGATCTTATTTTTAATAATATATTGTTCAAAACATCCAATTTTACAATGTTAATGACTTTTAATTTTAAATATAATTTCTTATTTTTTTTATCTACATCAGTTTTAGAGACATTGCGTATATAATTATCATTTATGATTATTTTTATTAGGTAAATGTTAATCATTACATTATTTTTGTAATAATAATACTTAATATAAATTAGGATATATGGAGAAATTAATCTTTATTTGAAGTGGTATAATATATTATTTAATAATTTGATGATTATTTATACACAAATATAGCCAAAACTGGCCCTTAGATACAATATAATATCTAAAATATCTATATGATATAAAACTACTACTTTGTTTTAGGAATTAAAATATATTTCAATATATTGAGAATATATAACAAAAAAATTATTACATCCATGTCCCGCATCATATTTTATGTTTTATAAGGTGTAATTTTTAAAAAATATGATTTGGGGAATAGTTTTGATAATAAGACATTATTGATTAATATATTCCATTGATTGTGGGTGGAATTAAATCATAGGTATTTTAAAAAACATCATTCCAAATTAAATTATCCTAGTTTCCTATTAAATATATGTTATAGAGTTTCGTGAACTAGAAACCATATATATAAAAATATAATATCATTCTATTACGAATAATTTTTTGTAAAAAATTAAAAAAAATCTTATAAAAGAAATGATATTTACATTCAAATTCATTATTGAGATTTATAAAAGAATAAAATATTACATTTCATTAAAAATATTAAAAATTGAAATCATTTCTAATATACTTGAATCACAGTAATAACATCTATTATTTATGTCATTTATTTTGAATAATGTATTTTTATATTAATCTGAAATTATATAATTTGGTATCATATAAACAAAAATAATATAATTATTTATTTTTATTGCATTAATACATGATGTGGACAATCAATGAATACTATCAAACCCCTTCAGATTTCATTAAAATCTAAATCCTATTGAAAAACCACCCATTCATCATGAATCATACATTTGGATTCAATAACATCCATATAATATTATATGTTTAACCATTAGACCTTATAATAGTATTTTATTTTTTGGATATAACATTTCCGTAGTTTTACATTCCATAACATTAAAAAACCAAGAATTTTCCTACCACGTTATGATATACTCAATGAATTTAAAAAATTAAGAAAAACTTATTTAACTCTTTCACATTATTAGAATAATTTAAATCATTATTAGAGGATGAATTCCATTTCTAGACCATGATAATAAGAAAATATCATATCTCCCTCATCCATTACCACATTAAATAATCATGAGTTTATGAACATAGTCTATTGTTCATCAGTTAATTTCACATTTAATTTATTTCAAACCTATGTTGATTAATTATATTCTTCAAATAAAAAATGAATTAATATTTTTAAAAAACATTATCATTTAGGTTTTTAGTATTGTGATAATATAAAAAATTATAATTTTATTATTTAATATGAATGACTCAAAAATTTCTATATTAGGGTAAAAATTATCATCAATTTTTTATTTCCTTAAATGAAATTGATCTCAATTACATGATTGGTAATGAATATTCAATTTTTTCTATAATAATATATTTCACCTAATGAGTGTCTTGATTTAAAATCATTTATTAATGAATTTTATGAATTATTCTCCCACTAATATGAGGACATCTTTTTCATTTCATTATAATTTTTACTAGGGAATTATCCTTGTTTTGATATTAAATTATTCCTATTTGGAATTTGTCTCATTACATTTATATTTATTTATCCCATCAATCCAATCATATTATTTATGAATACTATATTTCTTGTATAAATAAATAATTTCTTGGTCAATTATAGATATAATTTCCACATTATTACACTAATAAACTAACCATTACTATTTCACTAAAAATGTCATTTAAAATTGTAAAAAATAAAATTTTAAGGATCACACATATAACTATTTCATTAAACAATATAATAAATTGAAATTATACCATACATGTACCTAATTAGTTAGATGATCACAGTCTTAACAAGGTTCTCCATAGAAGGAGTGAAACAAAAACTATTTTAAAGGTTTTTCAAAAACATCACCTTGTATTATGACATATTCGGATTACATTGATTCATTTGTTTAGTTATTTAATTTTGGAATTTTATTCCTCATAACAACTGAAAATATTCCAACCATAGTAGTGAGAAACTATTTAAAAAATTCAAATCATTATTTAGTAATAATAATTTAAATTCTCAGTCATTTATACATATAAAAATATGACATATATAATGTTTATGAAGCCATTTCAGGTAATAGCTTAGTGTCATATGAAACCAATAATTCACATAAGATATAGAACATATTGATGATGAATACCCCCCATTTTTTTATATATAGACAAAGTTATAATTCCAATGAGTAGTTGGGAAAAATTTCCCTAAATCCATGATTATTTTTTCATGAATGACCCCGATTCCATCATAAATATAACTCATAATGTTAATATTCTAAAATTTTATTCAATATTTAATATAAAAATCTTGTATTATGAATAGTCTATTAAAATGACTAGTAAAAAAAAATTGAACTAGAATGTAACTCCTTGAATATATTATTGAAAAACACCAATATTTTTGTTAGATAAATTTTTTTAAATAATTTTACTTCGTTGATGTCTTGTGTTACATGAAACACCATCATATCATTCCTTATACAAAATAATATGTTTCTACGAAACATATTTTAAATATTATAATTATTTAAATAAGAATATTTTAACTTGCCACTAGAATGTATGTCATGAATATGATTAATATAATTTTTTAACTATGATTTATAGATACATAATTGAATAATTAATTTAAAAATAATGTAATTCTTATTTAAAAAAGGAAAAGTTCTTTCAGATTTTTTTAAATATGAACAATGATATTTAATATCATTAAATAAACAAATTAGTATTCTTGAATTTTATTATTGATATATATATATATATATATATATATATATATTAAGCAATTTAATTTTTAACGTTCAACTTATTTACTTTCTTAACATGATATAAAAACAAATCAAATTTTTACACATAAAATAAATATTTTTTTAAAAAGGATTATTTGAATCATTTTAATGGAAATCATATTTAAAATATAATTTTCGAAAATTATATAATTTTTAATTAAAATATATACATTTTTCTTAAAATCATGATAACATAATTTAATTTCACTAATTATTGGTATTTTTCAGAAAACTGTCATTCATTCATGAATAGTGGAACATACAAATTGTAATTAATATTTTTTTTTTCAATTATATCATTTATATTTTTTAATTTTATATTTTAATGTTTTATAATTTTAATTAATTTAAATTTTTATAAATTAATTCAATGAAATTAATTGGAATAATTTTTACAGTTTACTATGATATAAAAACTTTTCTGTCATTTGGATGTTTTCAATTTTAAAAATCAATTTTTTCATTCAGCCAAATGGATAAATTTTTAATTAATTTATAAAAAATATTTGTTTTGAATTATAAAAAATGGATTCCATTTTTGGAATTACATGAGTAAATTTATTAAATATTTTCTATTTTTTTTGGATAATATGAATAGTCACTTTAGTAAGTTTAATTACCATTGTTAAGGTTAAGTTGAGTAATTAAGGGTAAAAATAATGTTATAATTATTATAAAACTAACATAATACATTATAAATTTTTATTGGATGATGTAAATTCTACCCTTGATACATGAGGAATTAAATTTAGTAGTTTAACTGAAATTTTCCATGAAAATTAATTAAATATTATTAAACCCAAAGGGAGTGATAAAATGTCAAACTCAGACTTTTAAAATATATAATATTTTTATTATGGGGATAAATATTATATATTTCAGTCCATATATAATCTATTATATGATATATTTTTTACATAAATCATATTTTTTTTTAATTTTGATCGTTTAAATAATTATAATAAATAATTATAGAATGACGACCTAGTAATTATTCAATTAATGAAATAATCAATTACATGTTATTAGAAATTTTAAAACAAAAATAATTTTAATTAATTATGGTGATATAATAATTTAATAATTTAATAAGATATATTATGGTGGTATTAAATTAATTGGTTTGAATTAATATTTCTTGATTAATTTTCTTAATGTCAATGTTATAAATAGTGTCAAAATAGAGACTTATGATATTTAAAAAAACAATATTTTATTAATTTATATAATAATAAAAAAACATTAAATCAGGAAGAGGGGCTGAAATATGTTATAAAATAAATTAATTAGTAATATTTCTGTTCAATTTAAACTTCATATGTAAAAATTCCATCCACATAATATTATATTCTTAGTTACTACGGTTAAAATTAAAATGTAATGAACTAAGGGTTAGTAAAAATGAAATAGTTTAAAAGATTAAATTAACATGTCTAAAATCTATAATTTTATGTTATTAAAAAATTATCTCATATTACATTATAATCATGGGATTTATGTGTTATTTTTAATAATATTTAATTTATTATAATATTATATATTAAGAAATTACAAAAGAGACACTCACCTGTCTGATAAAAGGGCACCAATTATTCTATTTTCTCCATTCATAATAACCTATTTTTTCAGCCAAAATAGGTCTAAATATTCTCCAAAAATCACACGCCTCACCATATAATCTTTAATATTTGAAAAAAACAATCCATAGGATTCAATTTGTTCAAATAAAAAAATGATTCCAAAAGAATATGAAACGTTCGATAAAATATGTTGTTGTTTTATTTATTCTTTAATACAATTAAATTATTTATATTTCATTTTTATATAATAAAATAAGTATCCTAAATACAATGATATGTTGTAATGTCATATTCTCTATCAAGACTCAAAAATAGATCTAACAAATGACTAACTAACTTACAGTTCTTCGGTACTAAGAACTATCACCTCACGAAATGAGGTTGTTTTTTCATCATTTACCCCCAATCATGGTTGTGAATTATTAATAAAACTATATTTCTATATGATATATATTGTATTTATGATTAATTTTAACTTATTTTTTTAATATTTAAAATATACCTTCATGATTTTTATTTTATGAAAATACGATAACATCATTTGTGGACATGTGGACTACTGCCTCCTAAAAGTGATGTGATTCATTCACTTTTCAGATGGAATATAATATGTTTGTTTTTAGTGAAATTATATTATATATATGAAATAATAATTATATTGGAATTCTATTTTATATATTCATATATAATTTAATTTATTTATTTCAGTAAGATAATAAAATGGAAATGACATTCATGCATCTGTATGTCCCACCATCTACATGAAAAATGTATTAAAATTTAAATTTATATTTTTTATAGGATATTATTATATATATTTATTGATTTTTTTTGATATTTTTTACAATTTCATAATTCTTAAATGTTTTAATAATGATATATATTTGAGGAAATAATATAACAAATAAAAACACATGCATAAAATTGTAATGTTATTACCTGAAGCTTAACATTTACAAGGAATTATTGATAAAATGGTAATATATGGCCATAAGTAAATAATATATGATATGATATAAATGAATAAGGTTCTGTAAAATATTTATAATAAAAATTATAATTATTATATAAGAGGTTTTCATGAGTATTATGATAGTCAACACATAAGGTAAATGGATTTCTAGTCTCAACTTTATTTCTGTGAGGCATATATCATAATCATCACTTTTTTCTTTTATGTGGTGTATATACATTCAATGAATATAACCAATGAAAATTATCCTTAAATTTTATCAGTATTTCAATATAATTTTCATTATCTTTCTTTCATGTTCTTTATAGTTCAAAATTCACCAAATCATTAAGGGGATTATATCTCAATTTTATTTTGGTGGGGAAAATGACTAATATACATCATATTTATTATATGTAGGGATTATAATTCCAATGAATTTCATTTATCATACATATATGGTAGATTATGTTATTTTAATATAAATATATTTTTCATTCTTTCATAAAAAATATTATTTTATAGATTTTAATTTGATGAGTATTTATTTTACAATCTCATCAATATTTGGGGCTGTTTTCATTTATGTCACCAATAGAGAATATTTATCATCCATATCCATGTTTTCAAAAAATCATATCAAATTTTTTTACTTTTCTATAATGGATGTTTAATGTCATTTTTATGACTTTTTATTACTTTTTACTACATTGTTACCATGGAATATCTTTTCATTTTCAAAATGAGAAACATAGTGACTTTTACTATAAAGGTGGGAATGGAATAAATTTTTTTTACTTATACACCCTGAATAGAATACTCCTCTCTTGTGATGCATTAATAATGAGAATATTGCATTATAATCATAGAATGATATTTTAAAATAAATTTTATTTATTTAATATTTCAGGGAGTTTTATGAAAAGAAAACTTTTTCAAAGAAGAAAGGATATTTTCATCATGAATTTTATTCAAGGGATCAATCAAAATTATCTTCCATATAAGATAACATTATATTATGTTACTTATGTTTTTCAATGGATATGATTAAATTATACTATAATTATTATATCTTTTAAGGATTTATTTATATTATGGAATGATATTTATGAAACCCACTTCGTTTCCTTGTAATGTTGTGATTGGATGATGTATAAGAAACCCATTTGATTCCATTGTTTTTGTTATGATGAATGATATATGATCTTTTGGAACAAATATGTATATATTTCATTAATTTATTGGTGGGACCTCTATCTCCCTCAAATGAATTGTGTAACTATTTATATCTCATGAGATAAACTTGGATATAATGGGGAGTGTACTATGTCCTGTAAAGGCCTTCGTCGATTAGGATTGTCTTGGGAGGGAACATTTAATAACAATATGGTCATTAGAGTGAACCCTGACTACCAAGATAGTTTGGGGGTGAAATCATACATCTAATATATCCTTGGTAGTGATTCCTTGTATAATATGAATATAATTTTATATTCTTATGTGTATTCCATAATTCCATGTCTTATGTTGTACACTCATATAACATTTTCATTGATTCTTTATGAATATATAAGACTTAGTCCATAACATGATATCATTTATTTTATATATATGATTTTATTTTATTTTTTCGGGTATGAACATATTCCAAAGGATTATGTTATAATTGATCTCTCCCTTGTTTCTCTTAATGGGATCTAAGTTCATCCTTTCATATGTTTCATTTAAATTGGATACAAAGAATGGTATTAATTATGATATTTAAAAAGGGTTCTAGTCATAATGAAAGAGGTGGGATGAGAAGTAGATGTGTTATGAACCAGTTGTTAATGATTATAATTTTATATATGCAGTAAACTAATAAGGTATTTGTTCATCTTATTGTGTAGTTCATGAAATGTTCTTAAAAATATAGTTATGTCAATTTATACTAGTATTGGTTTGTTATCATCGGTATTATAGGAATGTTTTATTAAACCTTTATAAATTTATATTATAAATCTTTAGAGGGAACCATATAACTATTTTTACGGAAATTTATTGGGATGTCTCTATGGGTTAGTACATGTATATGTTAATAACCTAGAATTTTACCCAATATCATGAAAACCTATGATTAACTCGAAGAAGTTATAGAATGAATTTAATTTCCCTTGAATTTTTGGATTCCCCATTGCTAATAGTGTTACACACATTATTTTGTTTTTTGGTCAATGGTTGGAACCTGAAGGAACCATGTCATTGATGAATTCTATTGTAATGAAATGTTTTTAATCCTAAAAAATCAAATGTTATGGGGGTTGAAAGGGAAAATCTTATCTCTATACTCACACAATATATTAATCATTCTATAATTAAAAATGATATGAGGGGGATACATTTTATTGATTTCATCACAAGGTGACATCCCCCTACGTTCAGTTGATATTCAGATCCAATTGTTGCTGAATAGTAAATCGGTACCATTGAATTTATATTTTACATACATTAGTGTTCTAAACATGAAAAATTAATTGTATATATTTATCATTTAGAATAATAATTGGAAAAGTGGTGGGATATAATCAGGAATACAAGGTAGAATGATTAAATTGAATCAATGGATTGGGATATTTTGAAGAACATAACATTCCATAAGTACTTTCTTTATGTTATTCATATAAATATGTAGTTAGATATCCTTTTTTTAAATTAAAGGGGAGAATATTGTATTAGTTCCCACAAGTATAATTCTAAAATAAATGATAGGTACTCTTCTAGTATTATCATCCAACCCAAAAGTAAGGTTGATAGATTTCTCATTGTATTAAAACCAATTATATGGTGGGTGTTATCCATTACAAACTTAACTATCTATGAATAGATTGTTTTTAACACTATAAAGGTGTAAATGGATGTTTGAGTTAAATATCAATCTAAGGGATTTAACATGAGATATAATATTCATAACAAATATAATATTAAAAACCATTGTGAAAAGAAGTTGATCTTTCCCATATGATCAATGTATTGAATAAACCATGCAGGAAAATTTTATAGGAGGAATGGATGATGTTTTATGTATGGAAAATATGGTCATTAGGTATTTAATAGACGAATTGATGGGAAAAAGTTATATAATGATGTGAATAGGGAGAAGGAGAAAAATAAAGAAACCCCCTACCCCCACACATCAATGATTCAGTTGTATGGAACAAGGAAATTTTGTTATTCAGTGCCCCATTTTAAGGGTTAACTATGATGATAGACATCAAAAATATCTCAATGATAATTATAAATAGAAATTAGATGTGTTCACTATTAGTGATGTGGTGGAAAAAATGATATTGTGGAATGAATTAATTTTTATGTTTTGTAATTCAAAAATAATATTATAGAAATAATATTATGTCATTAATGATTAATGAAATATCTAATGATTGGTCCACTATAGTTTTTCCTAAAAGATTTAATAAAAAATATCATGAATGGACTTAGTTACCATGAAAACTATATGAGTTGTTATGTTTATATTTTATTACAATACATGAGTTAGAGAAGGATAAACCTTAATATGTGCATAATGTTTTCATAATAATAGGATAAATATATTTCTTATTGTGTGATATGATAAATGGTATAGTATTTAGGAATTTTAAACTATTTAATTATATGATTACATATTGGTTTAATGATTGAAAAAATATATATATGGTATGATGATATTGTTAATTTTTTAATGCATGTGTGTTTTCACCATGTTTTTATGGAAATTACGGATATTACAATGTTTCATAGAGTATATGATAATAGTATTCACATGTTTGGTGTGTGTAAATTAATTTCTTCATCATTTTGTTTGGGGTTTTAATGATGAATTTATTTTTTAAAATTATTTACCTTCTTATGATGGTTTTGGACTTTAATATTTGGAATGATTATAAAGGTAACCATTTATCAAATACATTTTATTGAAATTTGGATGAGTTTTTAGAGATTAATGTATTATCTATCAATGTGAGGATTTATTCATATTGGATAACAATTGTTAACCTGTTAATGTGATATTAGGATTGATAGAATAATTTATCATTCTATGTAATTCTTGGTATTCTAATTCTGTTTGAATGACACGTTCACCTTCATATATTGTAACAACAGATCATGTTAATGTTAATCCTGGTACAATGAAAGGTGTATATTAGGCTTGTGAAATATAAAGTAATCGGGTATGTATTTTATCTCATAAATATATTAAAATATAGATTAAAGAAATTGAAATAAAAATTTTCATTTATTTACCTTCTTTTTCTGATGAAACGAATGGTTCCTCATATCATCATAGATTTATAGCCTTGTGATTTTTAAAATTCTCCTAAATGGGTTCTGAATCACACTCCACCTGAGCATGAATGTTAAATTTATCTTTAATTTCCATTTTTTCACATCTGAAAAATGTTCCCCTATATGGAATCATATTTACAAGATACTTTGGGAAACCATTATGTTTCCTACATTCCCTTTTTAGAATTTTGTTTTAGTATTCATTTTTATGATGTTGGTTTCTATGAAATAAAAATTCATGTATTTAAACATTGATAAATGAGAATAATTTAATGGGATATATTCATTTTAAGGGGGTAGAATGTAACACATATATATTTTCATTATATATATTTTTCAAATAATTTTTTTTCAATGTGGGATTTTGTTAAATACAACACCAAATTAGCTTTAATTATAAGTTAAAATTCATTACTACAAAAAAATTGATTATTATAATGATTTAAATAAGATAATTACAAAATATCTATTATAATATAATGTATGAATATGATTAAGTGAATAATTAAATTTTGGTTTATGTATATTTTGTTGACCAAATAATTATATATTAATGTTGATATTTTTTTAAAAAAATTAAAGGAAAAGTTTTTGGGACATTTATATAATATGATCATTTTTTATACCAATAAATAAAAAAATCACCATTATTTGAATTATATTAATGATATATATTAGTAAATTTAATATTTTACATTAATCTTTTGTTTTATAATGACATGATAACAGAAACAATATATAATTTTTTTTCATAAATGAAGTATTTTTATAAAAAGGTTTTTTTACCACCTTATAACATAGAACTCATTTCAGATATAATTTGTGTCAATTTTATATTTTTTCTAGGGGATATAAAACATATTCAATAAAATATTGATATCAAAATTTACTTTGGTAAATTTCTGTTACGTTTAAGATATGTTTCATGTTTTGATAAATAGTGAAAAATACAATATTTTAATTGAAATCATCTTTCTAAATGAAATAATTTATAGTTTTTAATTATAATTTTTTTTGTATTTAAATTATAATCTGATATATTTTTATCATTTAATCCCTTAATGTTCATTGGAACCAATAGGACATTTAATTTGGATTTAAAAACATTTAAATCTTATAGATGTTTTTAAATTAATTTTTTTTTCTCATTCTGTCAATGAGATTAATTTTTTTTAATAAAATATCATCGCTATTTTTAATTATAAATAATTAATTATATATTTGGAATAAATATTTAAAATTTTAATAAAAATTTATTTTTTTATTTTTTGACAATAAGAGTTGTGACAATAATAATTTTAATTACCACAGTTAAGGGTAAATCAGTTAATTAATGGTGAAAATAATAATATAAATATTGGAAAAAACCCGGAAAAAAATACTAAATTTTATTTAATGGTGTTGATTATAACCTTAACACATAATAATTGAAATTTCATAATTTAATTGATAATTTTCATTGAAAATTAATTAAATATTATGAAACTCAAATTGAGTGAGAAAATATCACACTCTAACATTTAACATGTATAATATTTTGTAATATTATATTAAAGAGAAGATATGTTTGACTATATAAACTATTAAGGAATCTAAAATTTTTATCTAAATAATGGAAATTTCTTTTTAAATTAGAGTAAAGAAAATTGTTTCAATAATAATAACAACTACTGATGCAGTAATTAATCAATTAATAAGAGAAGCAATTAAGTGATATTATAGAATTTACAAGAAATATAATTTGGCATAAATAAGGTTAAAAAATAATTTTCTTGGATAATATTACATATTTGGGGTCTATAAAAGAATTTTTTCAATGCAATAATGTTGGATTGATTTTCTTAAATTCAATGTTCTGAATAATGTCAAAATTTTAGCTTTTGATAATTTAAGAAAATAATATTTTTCGAAATTATTTAAATGTCATGAAAATATAAAATGAAAAAATGGGATGTGATATAGTCTAATTTATATTTATTTTTATATTTATGGTTCAATTGAAACATTATTTGTAAAACATTTATCCTGTTAATATTAAGAAATTTGTTACTATTATTAAAAGTAAAATGTCTTAACTAAGGGTTAATCAAATTGATAAGATATAAAATGTGACATCCCAGGTAAATAAAGAATAATAAATTTTCCATGAATATTGATATTTGTGGATTATATATTAACTTTAATTTAAAGGGGTTTCTATGTTTGATGGCATACCTGATATGCAACAATGAGTTTCTTTGAAATATTACGTTGCACACTAAAAATATAAAATTATTATTTTAAATGATAGATAACACCTAGTCATTTTATTGATGGTAATGAACAGAACTAAAAAATATATGATTATACATTTTTTTTTAATTTTTTTACATTTATTCAAAAAAATTAGAGGCTTAAAAGATTAATGAATCTAATTTAAAGAAAAATTTACCTTAAAAGGTTGATTTACTATCTTTTGATGGAGAACCCTCAATAAATCTAGTTATAGTCACTTTTATATGTTTTATTTGACCAAATAAAATTATTTTTTAAATTCAGGACATCAAAATTTACTTTAGGTAAATGTTTGGTTTTTTTCGGATAAAATTAATTTTTTATGAATAGTGAAAAATATTTTATTTTTAATTCAAAAGTGAATTTTAATCTAATTTATTTATATGGTAAGATTATTTTTTTAATTGGTTTTAAAGTGTAATTATATTATGTTTTTACCAATTTATCTAATTTTTTTCATTGGAATTAATTTCACTTTGAAATTGGACATGAACAAGTATCAATCATTCGATAGTAATTGATTCTTAAAAACATGATATTTATTTTGATAACAGGAATTAATTTTAAAATAATTAATGAAACTTTTATGTTTTGAGTTTGGTAAAATATACATCATTTTTTAATTCATAATATAAAATATATCATAGGCTGAATTTTTCGTAGTTTTCTGAAAAACATCAATTATTGATGAATAGTGAAACCACTAAGTAGTAGTTGAAAACTGAAATTTTCATTTAATTGAAATTTTATCGCTTCTTTGGATTTAATTAAGAAAATAAAACATTCATGGTTGTTAGTATTACATAAATGTGGTTCAATATGATGAAAATATTTTTTTGTGAATTGTAACTTTTGACTTTTATTTACCACGGTTAAAGTTAAATAAACTGATTCAAGGTAAAATGAATATTTTAATAAAAAAAATTACCTTACCACTTATCATAACCTTGTTGGATGAGTCATTTACAGACATGGGCATCTTTGGGTCGATTTTGGGACCCCATGGAGCCACATGGGAGTGATAATGACACTTTAGTTTTATTAACTTAAAGTAAAGGAAAAAATGACATAAAAAAACTTTTAGTAAATTAATTTTTTCTTGAGGATATATAAGTATTATATTCAATAGAAAATATTATTTAGAAATATAAAACTATTTCCAACATTATGTAATTTTTCTTATAATTTTTTGAGATCACAAAAATTAAATAATTTATGACACATTAATGATGCAGTATTTACCACATTAATAAATGATTTAAATAAATAAGATTGTAAATATTAAAACAATTTACAAAACCTGACCATTTTTTAAGATTATTTTATTTCGACCAGTAGTCATCTTATCTTCACCTTTAATAAGTTTTGTATCTTTAAAAACCAAAGATAGGTTAATAATAAAAAAATATTTTAAAACATTCCTAAAGAGCCTCTCCTCCCCCTTATAAAGAGCCTCACTTCTAAACCTTTCCTCACACCTCTCAAGCCCCTTGAATCCTCTAAACCTTTCCCATATAATCTCTCATTATTCCTACTATCCATTTATAATCCTTACTTTATGATGAAGGTACTACAAAAATTCTTTTTGGTTCAATCCAAATAGAGTTACCCAAATTAAAGGTAACAGTTCCTCTTAACTTTTTTTTTATTTTACTTATACGACCTCTAAAATATTTTTATTCCTTTCTTTTAAAACAACTACAATATCAAAAATATAATAGGATGTTATTATGATAATTATTATAACTACACTTACACACATATCCATCTAATGGGTGATAAACATACTGTTTCTGTGAATGTCAAACTAACGCCTCACGAAACGATGATTGATCGATTATCTCATACCGCCTCTCATGGTGGCCATTAAGATGACACTATATTTATATTTGATATATATTATGTTTATGTTTTATTTGTTATTCTATATCTTTATTTTATATCATACCTTTATGGTGTCCATTATGGGTAAACACAAAAATTTCATTTGAGGAAGTGCCTACTACCACCCCCTCAATGTGATATTATTCGTTAATGCCAAATGTGGGATGTATAAATGATGGATTGAATGATATTATATATGATATTATACTGTAATTATAATATATTTTTGTATCATTATATTTTAATTCCAATAAAATTTGAAATAGGAATGAAAGTAGTGTTCATGCATACGTACGACTTACCGTCTCCATGAATGGTTCATTTCATTTCATACCTCCAAATGTTCTGTAATATTAGAAATACATATATATACTGGATATATATGACATATATGATATATAAATCATTAATATCATTATGGATATAATGAACTTTTTACCATGTGAACAAATTTTAATTATAAGAAGTCTATTTTTACTCAAGTACCCAATATCGACAAAACGAAAGTTATTAACTTAAATGATTACATAATGTTTATAAATTGGTAATAAGTTATATAAAAGGAATAATAAACATGAAAAGGTTCTTAATCATGTAGAAATTATCATTAGTTTATTATTCAGGAAATTATTGAATGAACGAGTCAATTCGGACATGAGGTAAGGGACTGTGTCTCAATCTCCATTCATTGAAGCATATTTTTTTAATACACAAAATTCTTCTATACGCAGTATAAACACATTTGATATTTAATTTCATTCAAAAGGAATCTTTTTCTATGAATCATGTTACTAAATGAAAATAAAAAAATAATGTTTCTTTTTTAACATATATGGTGACACCGACCTTTCCGCCGCCACGAGTATTATTTGATCTTTGGATTCCTTAACAACCTGTAATGTTATTAAAGGGAAAATAGAATACCATATACTATTTTATGTATTTTGGTATTTAAAATGGTTTTGATAATGGATTTTTTATGTCAATATATTTAAATGATATATTGTGATTGAAAATGTGGAAATGTTATCTTTCCTTTATGTTTGTTTTATGTGTTACAAATATGTAATGGTTCTTGGGCATTTTTACGTATAGGGGTGGTTCCATGATAAACCTAAGGTGGGTGAGCCCGAGATAGCTCTCCAACGCATTGGGTAACGTGACAGAGGTAAATGTGATTTTTTTCCATAATATATTTAGAGAATATACATTGATGGGTATTCCAATGTAACTCCCTATTTAGATGTGATAGCTATAATGTATGTATGTTATGTATACGACAAGTTACTTTATGATTTATGATTTCTTTTTGGTATTCATAAATCTTATGATTTCACGAGGTATGATAAAGAGTTTATGTTATTTATGAAATTATGAACTAATTTTTTCATTATTTGTTTTATAACCCTTACTATTCTTTTTATGCTCATCCCAAGTTTTGAAAAGTTTTTCACATGACCTAAAGATAAATAGGGTCATGGATGGGATCAAGGAAAAGTCATGCTGTCTAAAACATGGGACTAGTCATGACTCATTTTTTCAAGAGTTTTTATTTTATGAAAAAAATTGAAACTGGGTATAAGTGTCTACCTTGGAATTTTTGATATGTAATGTATTAGTTATGGCCTAATTCTCTAAAACTATAAACATGAAAAGAACCTCAATGTGAATAATTCATTTAATTCAATATTATGTAACGTTTATGTCCAGGTCCTTATAGTTGGTATCAGAGGTCAGTTTAGATAACTTTAAGAGTTAGGGTATTGTTAAATTAATATCCTCAAATTATTTTATGAAAATATTGAAATGATATAGCATTTACAGATTACCATGTTTCTTCACCTAAGATATTTATGTGTTCAAAATGCTTTTCCGAAGAGGAAATAGGGAAGCTATGGTGGGACGATATAAGGAGGAAGACAACCTTCCAAATCAGCAACCTAAGATGGTCAGAATCAGAACTGAAAAGTTTGTTGCAGTGATGGAACAATTGACTCAGACTATGAATAGTTGTGGAATCCATGCACGATATTAGCCTGATCAACCACATAGGAACATGTCTGTAGTAGAGCATTTCATGAGGCAATATCACCCATCATTCAGAGGATCATCTGACCATATTCTAGAAAAAGGGTGGATTAAAGCACTAGATAAATTTTTTGATGTCATGGGGTGTTCAGAACATCAAAATGTTAGTCTTTATGTTTACCGTTTTAAAGGTGAAGCTGATCAGTTGTGATCAATTGTTAAAAATAACAGGGATTGTGAATAAGTTGATTATATTGATTGGGAATAATTCAGAGGTATGTTTCTTGAATAATATTTTCCTAATGTGGTTCGTCTTAGGATGGAAAAATAATTCCTAGAAATGAGGCAAGAGGATGAATCAGTGACTGCTTATGAAGCACAATTCACTTGACTGGCAAGGTAAGCTCCAGATATCATACAATATCTTGATATAAAAATCAACCATTTTTTACTTATGATTAAATCCAAATTATCAAAGGTATTTTGATTCTCATGAGTTCAAAAGTTATGAAAAAATTGTTCGTTGTGCGGAAAAGGTGGAATAGAGTTTTCTGATAACCAGGTTTTCTTTGAAAAACAATAGAATAAGAGGTCCAGGTGGAAGATAAAAGGGAAGATTCTACAAAAAAGTTGGAAGGTAAGAAACTAAAGTTTTCAGTTTGTGAAAATTGAGGTAAAAAGCAAGCTGGGGAATGCCTTTTGAATTATGGTAAGTGCTACTGATGTGTTAAAATGGGACATAAGGTTCATAATTGCACTGAAAAAGATTAGGTCAATGGTAAGAAAAAATATGATTCACAGTTAGTAAAATGTGTTATGTGCAATGAAATGGGCCATTATGCAAATGAGTGTCCAACGAAGAACTCAACTGAGGGAAATCAGCTGGAATACAAGCATAAAGGAGTGGTGAAGTCCGTTTCAACTACTTCAGGAGATTTGGGTCCATCAAATGAAGTAGAATAAGGTACACTATTTTTTTTGTACAGATTATGCCAATGTATTGTTTGATTTAAGGTTCACACACTCTTTTATTTCTGATAAGTTTTCTAGTAAATTTGGAATTCCATATCATTATATAAATCCTGAACTTATGGTAAAAACACCATGAGGAAATTTTGTGACAAAAATAAATTAAAAGAACCTTCATGTCCTTGTGTGAAGAATGTATCTACCTACAAACCTTATTGTTTTTATCTAGAAGAGTTTGATGATATTTTGGGTATGGATTGGATTTCTATTTATCTTGCTAAGATTGACTGCAGAGCTAAAGAGGTTTCTTTTTAGAAAGATTTTCAGTTTGTGTACATGAATATATCAATACTTTTAATAACATATCCATAATCTAATAAACTACTAAAATATGGAAATTAATGTTACCTTTCACAATTTGTTGATAACAAAGGGGATTTTCATATTAAATATGTGTCAGTGGTAAATGAGTACCTTGATATTTTTCTTGATGAATTGCCTTGTATTATACCTGATAGGGAAGTTGAATTTACTATTGACTTAGTTCCTGATGATAAGCCAATTTAATAAACCCCTTATCGAATGGATCAAATTGATCATTTAGTGTTAAATAAGAAATTTCAATAGTTATTAGATAATGGTTTCATTCGAACTAGAACATCACCATGAGGTCCTATTAACTTGTTTGTTAATAAATGATGGTTATATGAGACTTTTCATTGATTATAGAGCATTGAATAACATCACTATTAAGAACATGTATCATTTTCCTCATATCAATGATTTTTTTGATCATATCCAAAGTGCTCAGTATTTTTCAAAGATTTATTTGAGGTCGGGGTACCATCAATTGAATGTAAAGGAAGCAGACATTCCAAAACCACATTTCATACTTGATATGGTCATTATGAATGTTTAGTTATGCCTTTTGGGCTAACCAATGCACCTGCTGTATTCATGTATATTATGAATATAATTTTCTGTGTTTTCTTGGATAAGATTGTCATTGTGTTCATTGATGATATTTTGGTTTATTTCTAAAAGTAATGAGGAACTTGAAATTTATTTAAGGATTGTCTTGAAAACATTAAATGAAAAGAAACTATATGGGAAATTCATCAAGTGTGAGTTATGGTTACAACAAGTTTCTTTCCTTGGTCAAATTGATTAATAAAATGTCATTATTTTTTATCCTACTAAAAAGAAGTTGTTGAATAATGGCCAAGTCAAGAAAATATAACTGATATTTGTAGTTTTCTGGGATTGCAGGGTATTACCAGAGTTTTGTTGGGATATTTTCACGGTTATCTATTCCAATGACTATGTTAACTCAAAAAGGTGTCCAATTCATTTGGATAAGAGAATATGATGATTGTTTTCAGGTATTAAAAAGAAGATTGGTGAATGCTCCAGTTTTGGCACAACCTTCCAGAAATGGTGAGTTTGTTATTTACATTGATGCTTTGTTGAAAGGACTTGAATGTGTCTTTATGCTGAATGATCAGGTAATTGTTTATGCTTCACGTTTGTTGAAGCCTCATGAGTTAAATTATCCTACACATGATTTTCAATTAGATGCTATTGTTTTTACTTTATAAATTTGGAGGCATCATATGTATGAAGTAAAATTAGAAATATATACTAACCATAATTTTTTTAATTATACATTCACTTAGAAATAATTGAACATGAGATAGAGGAGATGGTTGGAATTAATCAAGGATTATGATTGCATGATCCTTTACAATCCGAGAAATGAAAATAAAGTGGCTGATGGTTTGAGTTTAAAAGTAATTCTTCATTAACCATGATATTTTTGGAACGATATCCATTGGTTTTGGATTTGAAAAACATTGCCATAGAAGTTGTTATTGCAAGAAATTATTCTGTTTTGTTTTAGGTGTTAGTGAAATCATCTTTATCATATGGAATTAAGCAAGTGAGGATGAAAGATAGTGAGTTATAGAAAAAGGTAGTGTTGGTTCAGAATGGTTAGATGCATGTATTAAACATTGATAATGATTATGTTTTGAGGTTTGGGAAGGGATTATGTGTGCCTTGTGATTCACTATTGAAGAATGAGTTTTTATGTGAATCTCATAGTTCTCCGTTTTCAGTTCATCCTGGCATTACTAAGATGTACAGAAATCTTCTTGAGTATTACTGGTGGGATGGAATGAAAAAATATATTGCTGATTTTATTGTGAAGTGTTTGAAATGTCAGCAGGTTAAAGTAGACCGGATGTTACCAAAAGGGATGCTTCAGTCATTACCAGTGCCATAGTGGAAATGTGAAAATATATCCATGGACTTTGTTGTGGGATTACCAAAGACATCTCAAGGTAATAAAACAATTTTGGGTATTGTTGATCAGTGGGATAAATCTGTTCATTTTCTTCCAATTTGAGATACTTTTTCTCTAGATCAACTTTCTCAGTTGTATGTTAATGAGATAGTCAGGTTGCAAGGTGTTCACCTCTCCATTGTATCTGATCATCATCCAAGGTTTACTTCTAAATTTTGTAAAGGCCTTCAGAAGTCACTGGGTACTGAATAAAATTATAGTACAACTTTTCATCTACAATCCGATTGGTAGTAGGAATGAACAATTCAAACCTTGAATGATATTATACATGTTTGTTCACTGGGTTACCAAGGAACTTGGGACCAACATATTTCTTTAGTTGAGTTTTCATATAACCACATTTTTTATTCCAGTATACAGATGGATCCATTTGAGGCATTATTTGGAATGTGGAGTCAAACTCTAGATTTTTGGGATGAAGTAGGTGAAAGGAAGCTGATGGGACTAGAATTGGTAGAAGCGTTGAAAAAAAGGTTCAATTGATTTAGATACACATGAGAACAGCTCAAAAAAGTAGGAAGGTTATGTCGATAATTGGAGGAAGGATATTTATTTTGATATAGGTGATAATGTATTTCTCAAAGTTTCCCCATGAAAAAATGTGATTCATTTTGTTAAGAAGGGAAAGTTTAGTCCGAAGTTCATTGGACCCTATGATATCCTAGAGAAAGTTGGATCAGTTTCTTAGAGAGTGGCTTTACCTCAAAATTTATCCTCGATACACAATGTTTTTCATATTTCAATGTTAAGAAAGTATATTCCATATCCATCTCATGTTTGAAGTCCAGAGGTAGTTCAGTTGGAAGGGAATCTCTCTTATGAAGAACAACCACTGTAGATTCTTGACTATAAAGAGAAAGTGTTGCGGAATAAGGTAATTTACCAGGTAATGTTTTTTTGAAAAAACCATATGGTTGAAGAGGAAATGTGGGAATCTAAAAATGATATGAGGGGTAAATACCTCACTAATTTGATAAATGAATAAAATTACGAGGACTCAATTACCCAAAGGGGAATAGGATATAACATTCCATGTAAATAAAGAATAATACATTTTACATGATTATTCATATTTGTGAATTAAATATTAACTTTACTTTAAAGGGGATGCTATGTTCGATGGTGTACCCAATACACAACAACATGTCTCATTGAAATCTTACGTTGCACACTAATAATATAATATTATTATTTCAAATGGTATTTAATTCATTTCCATTGTAGTAAAGGTAATGAGTAGAACTGACAAAAATATGATTATACATTTTTTTAAAATGTTTTTACATATAGCCAATAAAATTTAGCGGCTTAAAATGTTAATGAATCTAATTTTAAGCATAATTTACCAAAAAAAAGTTGATTTACCTCCTTTTGATCGTGAAAGCTCATTAAATCTTGTAATATCCACTTTTATATGTTCTATTTTAGCAAATAATTACTTTTTTATATTATGGACATAAAAATTTACTTTGGGTAAATTCTTGGTTTTTTTGATAAAATTCATTTTTTATGAATAGTGAAAAATACTGCATTTTTAATTAAAAAGTGCATTTTAATATAATTTATTTATATGGTTAGATTTTCTATTTAATTGGTTTTAAAGAATAATTATATTATGTTTTTACCATTTAATCTAATTTTGGTCATTGGAATTAATTTCACTTTGAAATTGAAAATTAAAAGTAGAAATATTTTGATAGTTATTGATTCATAAAAACATGCTATTTGTATTGATAACAGGAATTAATTTTATTTTAATTAATGAAACTTCTATGTTTTTAATTTGGTAAAATAAATATAATTTTTTAATTCGGAACATCAAATATAGCTTAGTCTGAATTTTTGGAAGAGTTCTGAAAAAAAATCAATTTTTGATGACTAATGAAACCACTAATTAGTACTTAAAAATAGACATTTTAATTTAAATAAAATTTTACCACTTCTATGGATTGAATTTCAAAAATCCAAGATACATTGTTTTTATTATAAAGTAAAATGTGTTACAATAAGATGAAAATAATTTTTGTGAATAGTAACTCTTGACTTTTATTTACTGCGGTTAAAGATAATAGGGTAATTCACAGTAAAAAAATATTATAATACTAAAAATTTACCTTAACACTTCTTAACCATATTGGTTGAGTCATTTATGACCACAATCATCTTTGGGTTGATTATGGGACCGCATGGAGCCACTTGAGAGTGATAATGATACGTTATTTTAATTAACTTAAAGTAATGGAAAAAATGACATAAACAAATATCTTTTAGTAAATCTATTTTTACAAGGGGTTATATAAGTTACATTTTTCACTGTAAATATTATTTGGAAAGATAAAATTATTTCCTATATTATGGTATTTTCTTATAAACTTAGAAATCAAATAAATTAAATTATTTATGACAAAATAATGATGTAGTATTTACCTCATTAATAAATGATATAAATAAATAAGATTATAAATATTAAAACAATATCCAAAACATGTCAAATTCATATTGGATGATTTTATTTAGGACATTAGTCATCTTATATTCATCTTTAATTTTTTTAATGTTTAGAATCGTAAGATAGGTTTATAAAAAAATAATATTTGTAAACTTTCTTAAAGATCCCCTCCTCCCCCTTATATAAAGACCTCACTTTTAACCCATTACTAACACATCCAAATCACCATGGATCATATATCCCCTTCCTAAATAATCACTCGAGATCCCTATCCTCCTTCAAGGAGTCTTACCTTAGGCATACGGAACTTCAAGAAGTCCTTTTGGTTCAAACCAAAGAGAGTTAACCAAATTAAATGTAATAGTTTCTCTTAAATTATTTTCATTTATTTTACTTCTAAAACACCTAAAAGATTTTTATTCCATTTTTTTATAACAACACCAGTATCATAAATATACTATTATGTTGTTATGATAATTATTAAAACTACACATACACATACCTCCATCTAATGGGTGAAGAACATTCTGTTTCTGTGAATGGAAAACTAATGCCTCACAAAACGATGATTGTTCGATTATCTCTTAGCGCCTCTCATGGTATCCATTAATATGAAACTGTATTTATATATTATATATATTATATTTATGTTTTCTTTATGCTTCTATTTTTTTCTTTTATATAATTATTTTATGTTTTCTAATATGGGTAAATGCAATAATTTTATTTGAGCAAGTGCAGACTACCGCCCCCTGAAAGTAATATGACTCGTTAATTCCATATGTGGGATGTATAAAAGATAGAGTTAATGATATTATATATGACATTATACAGGAATTATAATATATTTATGTATCATTATTTTTTAATTCCATTAAAATACGAAATAGAAACGAATGTAGCGTTCATGCGTACGTACGACTTATTGTCTCCTTGAACGGTGCATTACATTTCTTACATGCAAATGCTATGTACTATTATGAATACATGTATATACTTGATATATATGATATATATGATATCTAAATCATGAATATAATTTTGAATATAATGATCTTTTGACCATTTGAACAACTTGTAATTATAAGAAGTCCATTTTTGACTCAAGTACTAAATATCAACAAAATGAACGTTATTACCTTAAATGATTACATAATGTTCATAAGATGGTGATAAGTTATATAAATTGAATAATAAACATTAAAAAGGTTCTTATGAATATATAAATTAAATTTATTTTATTATTCAAGAGATTGAAGAACGAACGAGTCAAGTCAGACACGAGGTAAGGGACTTCGTCTCAGTCTCCCATCATTGAGGTATATTTTTTTTAATACATGAATTTAATTTATACACTATATAAACACCATATACACTTCATTTCATTAAAAGGGAATATCTTCCTATAAATCATTTTACTAAACAAAAAAAATAATGCTTCTTTTTTAATGTACACAGTGACAATGGCCTTTTCACCTCCGCGATTATAATTTGATCATTGGCTTCCTTAACAAGCCGTAATGTTTCTAAAAGGAAAATATAATACCATATACTCTTTTATGTATTTTGTTATTGGAAATGGTTTTTATAATATATATATATATTTTTATTTAAATATATTTACATTATATAATGTGATTGAAATGTGGATGTTTTACCATTCCATTATGTTTGTTTTAGGTGTTACAAATATGTTATGGTTCATGGGAGTTGTTACGTATATGGTTGGTTCCGTGATAAACCTCGAGCGGGTGAGCCCAAGATATCTCTCAAATGAATTGGGTAATGTGATGGAGGAAAACATAAATTTTTCTCCTAATAGATTTAGGGAATAAATTGTGATGGGTATTCCAACGTGACTCCTTATGTAGATCTGATAATAACAACGTAATAATGTTATGTATGCCATAAGTTACCTTTATGATTTCTGATTTCTATGTGTTATTATTAAATATTATGATTTCATGAGGTATGTTAAATATTTTATGTGATTTATGCAATGATGAAAAAATGTTTTCTTTCTTTCTTTTATGATCCTAACTAAGATTTTTATGCTCATACCAAGTTTTGAAATGTTTTTTCACAGGACCTAAAGATGAATATGGTCAAGGATGGGATCATGGAAAAGTCATGATGTCTAAAACATGGGACTAGACATCACCATTTTTTTCCAAAGTTTTCATTTTATGAAAAAAATTGAAACTGAGTAGAGGTTTCTACCTTGTAATTTTTGAGATGTAATGTAATAGTTATGGCCTAATTCTCTTAAACTCTAATCCTGAAAAGATCCTCAATGTGAATTATTCATTTAATTCCATATTATGTAATGTTTCAGGTCGGGTCCTTATATAAAACAATATAGGAATATATATAAAATATATTGGTTGATGATATTAAAAACTTTTCTCATTTTATCATATCATAATTGAACATTTTTTAGGAATTTTTATTGAAATAAAACCTTTTCTCCATTAATTTTTTAAAAAATCCAAAAGTTTCCTTCCCATATCTTATAAAAGAACACAACATATTCTCTTTTATTTAAAATTTATATACTAATTTTTTTGTAATAATTTATGAAAATATTATAAAAACCTATCTTCATTAATAATGGATGGATAAATTTATGCACAAATCCATCGAATAGAGTCCTTTTGTTCAAATACAATGGAGATACCGAAATAAGAGGTAACATTCACCAATGAACATTGTTTTTATATCATTTATAAATCCATTAAATTATATTTATATCATTTTTATATAATAACCTATGTATCCTAAATATACTGATATTTTATTATTTAATGGGTTTTACCTACACACGCATCCATCTATTTGGTGACAAACTTACCGTTCTTGTGTATGATAAACTATTGTGTCATCAAATATTGTTTATCACTTTTTCCTTTTACACATCTCATTATTTTGAATTATAATTAAAACTATATTTTAATGTGATATATATGGTATTTATTTCGTCTGTATACTTATTTATACTTTTAATAAACAATAGCTTCATGATATTGATTTTTTGGAAATATAACAACTTCAATTCTGGACAAGAGGATTTTCGCCTCCTCAATGTGATGTGATTCGGTCACACATTATTTAGAAGGTTTTAATGATGGTTTTATTGATATTATAATAAATATATGAAATAATAATTGACATATTTTCATAAAATATTCATATACATATATTTCATTTACATTATTCCTTTTAACATGATAAGAAAATCGAAACAGTGTTCATGCATGCGTACGAACTACAGTCTCCATGGATAGTGTAGTTCATTTTCTATTTATATCATTTATATATTTTTATAAATAAATATATAATGAATTTATATGATTCATATTTAATTTTTACCATTTTAAAAACTATGAAATCATGAAATATGTATGAGGAAAAAAAATATATCAAATCAAAACACCTGAAAAAACAATACTGGTACTACTCGAAACATAACTATAAGATGAAATTGATAAAAAAATATGTAATATAGGTCCATATGTAAATTATAATTGATATTATATAATTGAATAAAAATATTTAACTGATTTATAATTGATTTATATTTATTACAATGGATGTTTTTCATAAGTATGATGAGTGAAAAAACATAAGGTAAGGGGATTTCTTATATAGCATTTATTTCTGCAAGAATTATGGCATAGTCACCACTCATTTATTTAGTGTGGTGTATATAATAAAAATAAATGAAATATATGATACACATAATTAATGTATATGGATATCTAATATCAATTTTATGATCTCTCTTTTATGTGGTTTTGAATGAACCTAGATTATCACTTAAGGTATGGATCTTTATTATGAGTTGTTTCTAAGAAAAAATGATGAAAAGGGAAATTTTCTATGTACACCCGATGTATATTTTAGTACACACTGTGTACCTAGTTTTTGTGTGTTTCTATGTACTGACCGTGTAATGATGGAGTACATGGCTGTGCAAGTGACCAGACAGACTGCCTAAAGAGGTATCCGCTTGAGGCCAATACACGACATGAACATTAAATGGAACACACACTTTAATTTTATTTTTATTTGATATATTAGTGTGGGGCAGTGTCTCATGTCTATAAAAATCTTCTTCTTCTCGTGTTTTGTACAAGGGAGCGACAAGATGACCACAAACATCAATACCCTACTGATTCTCTATCTGAGCTCTGATTGAGATGCCACTGGGTATGTTGGATTCCCACTAGTGATTTTTCTCTTTCGCTATATAATTTCTTCCTGATTCATTCTCTCCTAAGATTTTTTGACGGTTGATCGTTTTCACCCTTTATTAGATCTACATCATTCCTGGTTGGTTCAAGGTATGATGTTCAAGAGCGTTCATCTTACAATATCATGGTAGGTGGTTTGTTCCTTTCTATGGTTTTATTTTGATTATATATACTAAATGTGCCAAATAACCATGTTTAGGGTAATTTTTGTTCCGTAACTTCATCATGATTAAGGCCTCTTATGTTTGGATTGTATTATAAAGGGTTATTTCTTATGAGAAAGGTTATTTACCTTGTTATGGGACAACCCATGGGTTTGTTCCCTTGATTATTTGATTATGGCCATATGGTCTGCTATTCCTATGGGGCATACCTTGTTTCCATGCATTGAATTGTTTAGGATGGCATTTGACTGATTAAATGGGATTGATGTGTTTTGCATTGTGAATGTTTGACCAAGGGGAATTGTCTACAAGAGCATCCCAAATTAGGGTAATTTATGTATGATTTATAGTTATGTTGACCCAGAGGTATTTATTGGGATAACTATCGAGTGGTTATAGAACAGAGGGGTTATACCATGAGAGATACCCAGAGGGTCTTTTTTAAATGATTGTTGGACCCTCGATCATTGACTGCGAGAGCATCAACGTGGTCATTATATTTTGTTTTTTCTATGAGGACCAATGGGTTATTGACTTTGAGATATGCATGGGTGGACATCTGTAAATGCTTCGTGTTATGTGGGACCAAAGGGTTTAGACTTTGTGGGATTTCCTAGAGGATAATTATTTATAAATTGATGATATGAAAAACCATAGGGGTTATACTGTGAAAACATTCTCAATGTGTTTCTTTCGAATAATATGATGATTGTGAAGAATCTTCCAAGACAAATCACAAGATTTGAATCAGAATTACTTGATTGTTTATGTAGTCTTCTGGGACGTCTATTGATTCTATTGTATAGAGGATACCGAGCATAAGCTAAATATTGATGTTAAATTATTCAATGGGTGAAATAATTAATAAAACTAAATCAATGTAATTGGAAACTGCATGATTTTTTACATTTGAGTACTTCATAGTTTATTTCTTCATTTCTGCATATGGCTTTCTATATATATTCACAGATAGTTAGGAACATATATTTTTGGGTGTTTCCTACGATAATTCATCTCACATCCTATTTGATTCATGATTTTACACCCATACAGATTATATGGTTGTAGTTATAGTTAAGGTCAAGGACCATTCTTCATGAGTTACATGATTGTTATTGGAGATGGAGAGAATCAGACCAAACTAAGGTTTTCAATGCTTTTTGAGTTTACTTATTTTTTTGTACATTTGTTAAGTTTTGTATTTCATGATTTTCTTAGATGTTTGGATTATTTCCTAGACATTTGTGACATGCATCGTCTATATATGTTCTCTAGTTGTTTTATTGCTCTCAGTCTTCCAATATTTACTTCTTCTACATGGTATTACTACGTTGGATACTATTTACTAATTGTTTTCTACTATGTATACTTATCCAATGAGGGCATAGATTTCCCATTATCTGACATTTGGCCCTCAATGCTAGTCGGAAATATTTGGAGTTTTACGAAATGTGCTTGAGGTCATGTGACCAATCGGGTGCAGGCCACCCATGGGAAACACCCAGAATAGGGATGTTACAAAGTGGTATTATAAGAGGTTATTTTCTACATTTTAATAGGGTTTTGAGCCTATATATATTTATAGGATGGAATAAATAGTGGGTAATATGTTTTTCCCGATAGTAGTTTACCCGTGTACAGGAAAAATCCAAGTTACATCGAATATTTCAATTTTTCTGGTTTAGCAATTGTTAATGTTGATTTTATTTAACCATTGGGTGATGAAACTATTTTATGATATTACTATTGTTATCAATTTGGTTCTATTTTTTTTGTCTCAACCTGATCAGAAGAGTCTATTCCATATCATGCATCAGATATGCACTTTCTAAAGATCACATGTCTTGCATTCTTGTTAGGTCATTTAGGATGCATTACTGATTGTATGCTGTTGCGATATATATTGTGCTAGGTATGAATTTTATTGTGATATATGACTCAATATAATACCACCAATTTTGATAGGGTATAGAAAATTGTAATGTTTCATTTGGATGGACACCAAGCTTTGGTCCATGAGGTGTTATGGGCCTTATTGGATAAGAATTTGGTGGATCATGTTTGAACATTAATTGAATTTTATATTGTTACGATATGAGTAAGGATTATAATATTTTATTAATGGGTGTATTGGATCTCACGGATCAGAATATTTCATGCATTGGTCAAAATTTTGTGTTTTTGAGGGTTCCATAGAAGTTTCAGAGGATTAGAATTTGAGAAAACCAGACAACATGGTGTGTTGTGTTATGAAAAAACACCATTTGTTCTTACGAACTCAAGGATATGACATTCCATTAAGTACACTCCATTTATCTTACAAACATGTCAGTTAGTCTTTAACCATGTGATTGATTTTGTGAGCAGAGACTCGGGTTTGGAAACATTAGGTAGAATGGACCATGTCCGAATTATACACACTATGTTGTAAAGAACTGTGTATTTGGCCTTTTGAATAATGTCATGGGTGGAAGAAACCTAGGATGGACATTTCATGTCATGTTTATGAGTTCCTTTTAGATTCCACCATGTATCCAACCATGTGGCTAATGACATGGGTGAATGGGACATAAGTGTTTCACTTCGTGTTTAGGGTGAACATGACATGTAGTGTTACTGAGGATAGATAAGTGTAGCTCTAGCCTTGTAGAAGTACATGGTAGGAGGGAAAATTACAGTACACACCTTGTCTCAGGAGGAACATGTTGTTTATAAGGGTGTTACACGACTAGTATTGGCAGAGGATCATACCTTGATAAAAGCATATGGGAACACGCCATGTAGAGTTGATACACACAGTGTAACCCAATTTTGTAAAACATCAAGGATTTCATTTTCTTGTTCTATTATTTCATTTATATGTTTTTCCATGATTAATTTAAACTATGGTGTGCGCTATACCTTGTTGATTCATTCCATTGAGACGCCCTCTAGTTGTATAGGAGGTTTAGGGATAAGAGTAGACACCAGAAATGGTAGATCTGGGACAACCACTGGATCCTCCCATTGTTCCTTTCTTGGAACCAGCTATTATATAGGATGCTGGTGCTAATGAATAGTTTCATGAAGGCTTTGTGAAGATGTTATAGACATTCTAGGGAGCGCCACATCCTTCACTGATTATGTGATAGTTTAAGAGGGAGTTCCAACATCAACATCCTATCAGTTTGTTAGGGGATGGAGGACCATAAGCTGCAAATTCATGGTTGGAGTCCATTCCTTCCATCTATGAACATCTAGAAATGCCTCCAGAGAGGACGATGAAGATCAAGATGTACATGAAACACGATTCCTCCTGGATGTGGTAGGATGTTATCTCATGGGTGGGACTTCACCTGGATATGTCTGGGGAAGAGTTTCATAGGACCTTCTATTATTACTTATATCCCTAGACATTGAGGGATGATCGAGGCTGAGAGTTCATGGATTTGGAGCTGGGTGATCTTTTAGTGATTGATTACTCATGTCATTTCATAGATAATCAGCGCTTTACACTAATTCTAGAAGGTGATGAGTTATATTTGGCAAGGTGATTTGATTATGGTCGCTGGTATGACATCCAATGATAGGTGATTGTTTTCAGTCTGACATCGGTGATGACTATAGTGTACAAGATGCTAATTAACGAGCACTATATGAGGTATTTGGGAGATGCGAGCCCAAGTGGTTCAATATCCAGGGCTGGTACTCCGTATATAGATAGCAGGGAGTGCTGCATGGAGCTTTCATGTGAATTTTCTTCAAGTATCTAGGTGGTATGATACCGGGGCAGGATGAGTGGTCATGTGAGACCACATTGCACAAAGGACCTAGTGGAGTGATGATCAAAAGTAAAGATGGGACATCTTCAACATTTTTGCTGGGTGTTCTCACCAGCAGCGAGCGGTAAGGGGTCTGAAATTACTCCATGTTCAAGAGTAGGAACACTAGTTTCTCATCATTTTGGGAACTGTGGATCGTCCGATAATTCCAGTAGAGGAGGAGGTTGTGGAAGTGGTAGCCAGATTTCTTGTATTTCAATGACTATAGGGTTGATCAAGTCAGGATAGTTATAAAAGGTCACAAGGCCACGGTATATGTCAGACTTTGGAAGTGGAGTAGACCCAACATGACCAGGATCTTAGACCATCTACAGTTTGAGGTATGATTATCGATTCCTCAATTATTTCTTCAATATATTTAGATATAGGGGCTTCCAATAATTTTATATACTTTTCCATTTTGGAGAGCCATGGGATCTGTATATTCACTTTTCAAGTTGTTATGATGCTAGATACTCCATTGGGGATTAGGAAGGCTAGTGTATGTTAGTGCAAGGAGTTCCCTCATGATGTTTTTGGGTGTCAGTTCTTATGGGACCTCTATTCCTTAGAGATGTCAGGCTTTGATTTCATTCTCAAAATATACAGGCTGGTCACCTATTAGGCCTTTAATAACTACTATCCCTATAGGGTGAGTTTCACATCACTAGAGGGTGGGTATTTTCTACACAAGGGAGAACAAGATTTCAAGGAAGGAAAATCTGGACCCGAGCATCATGGGTTGAGATGAAATACAACACAAATTTCAATTCTATACCTGGATGACTAGGGGACTTCATAGATGAAAATTCAACCAGTGGTGGATCATTTCATGGAAGTATTTACCAACGAATTTTCATATTTACCTCTAAAGGTAGTGGTAGATTTCTTTATTGAGATTGTTCCATGACTGACACCATTGTCTATTCCCCCATATAGGATGAAAAAACTAGAGTTATAGGTGATCAAGAATAAGTTAGAGGAGTTGAAGACAACAATATTCTTCTGGTCTAGTACATCCCCTTGGGGTTCACCTGTCCTTTTTTAAAAATTGTGGAATGTAACCTCATAGTTTTTGTGGATTATCTAAATATAAAAGTGATGAAAGTCAAAAACTGATATCCCTTTTCATGGATTGTTGATCTCATTTATCATCTTCGATGATCCCAGGTGTTATTGATTAATGACTTGATATCTGGTAATCATCAATTGCACATTAGACCATGATATATACCTATTATAGACTTTTGTAATATGTATGTTCTATATGATTTTTTCGTTATTTCTTTCAGTCTTAAAAACATGCCGGTATATTTTATGGAACTGATGAACTTATTCTTCCATCTTTACATGGATTATTTTATGGTAGAATATGTGGACAATATCATGGTTTACTAACAACCGACATGACCATTCAATCCTTGTTGAGATTGTATTGAGTACACTAAGAGAGCATAAGTTATATGCTGTGATCTCAAAATGAAACATTGGTATGGACAAGATTTACTTCTTTTGGAACATTATCTCACTGAAAAGAGTATCAATATTCCCAGAGAAAGTGATAGTATAAATTTCTTTAATACATCCAAAAAAACATCTTTGTGGTACATAATTAAATGGGGAATTTTTATTAATAGAGGCACTTTATACAAGAATTATAATGCTTAGAACCTCCACTGACATGATTGACTAAGAAGGATGTGTTGTACTTGTCAATATATTCCTACATTTCATCCATTCATGAGATAAATGTGAGATTGACTTCGGCATCGATACATGTGTTCACAGTGCCAGGAAAGACCTACACTTTTTACTATGATGCATTCTGTAACAATATAAGAGATCTAATTATTCTAAGGGAAGGAGTTGTTGCATATGGGTCTCTGTATTTGTGGCCACCTAAGAGGAATTACATGACACACGATATCGATTTAGCTGAAGTTGGGAATAATTTACAATATTGGAGACATTATCATTTGGGAGAATATTTTTTGGTGTATACTAACCATAAAAGGCTCAAGTATAACATAACTCAGCATGATCCGAATTTGAGAAAGTGTAGGAGGGTTGAGTAAATTTATTCCTATGATTTTGAGCTTGCCTTAAAGCCTATGAAAGGCAACAATGTAGAAGATGCATTGGGTAAGAGGTCTTAGATACAAGCAGTTAATGAGTCCAGCAGTGAGTGGCAACATAAGGATCTATTATATGAGATGAATTTAGAGGTGAATGATTGATATGGACAAATGTTTCATTCTACTATTATTTTTAACTCTACTCTACTGAATCTAGTGTGAATGAGGTAGATATCATATTCTGAAGGCCTAGTATAGAGGGAGAGTGTGTTAGGTGAGGACCCTACGCCTAGTTGGACCATAGGAGACAATGAGGTCTTGTGTTTCCATGGATGTTTATGGGTCTCATCAGACATATGTGAGGAGTTGATGCAAAGTTTTCATTCCTCAGTTTGTCTAGTTCATCCTGGTGTCACCAAGATGTATCAAGATCTATGATGCCATTATTGGTTTCCATGTATGAAGAGGGATGTATCTGGTTTTGTTATGAGATGTTCCACTTGTCAACAGGTGAAGTAAGAGAATTAGAAACCAAATGGACTTTTACATCAATTACTCTTTCCCAAGTGCATATGGAATGACGTTCCGATGTATTTTATGACCTTTTTACTCAGTTATCTTTGATGAAATGGTGCAGTTTGGGATTTTATCAACATACACATGAAGGTTCCAAATTTCATGTCGATCAAGGATACCATTTGTTTTGAAGATCTTATAAGTTTTTACATCCTAGATATTGTATGTTTACATGGGGTTCGACACTCTATTGTTTTAGATAGGTATGCCTTTTTTACTCCTTATGTCTAGAAAGGATTATAGTTGGATTTAGGTGCATAGGTACTTTTGAGTACATCTTACCATCCCTAGACAGAAGGTCAGTCCGAGCACATCATTCTGGTTTTGGGGGATATTCATTGAGCATGAGTCATGGATTTTGAGGGTTTATGGGTGCCAAAAATACCCAATGTGTGTATTTCCAACAATAAGTTTTGTCAGGAGGCAATTTTTATTGAACCATATGAGGGTTTGTACGGTAGGTCATGCCTATCAACACTTTGTTTTCTAGAGGACGAACAAGAAGCAATGCTGGGATCTCACCTTGTCTAGGAGACTATGTACCAAGTAGAGTTGATTCAAAGGAGGATGGATACAACCAAATCTTTCCAAAAATCTAATGTTGATTGACAGAGAGAACCTTTGGAGTTCGAGTATGGAGATCTGGTTTTGATACATGTGACACTAAGGTTGGGCCGAATTAGGATTAAGAGGCAAGGGAATCTTTCACTGAGATACGTCTGGCTATTTGAGGTTTTTGATAGAGTCAGGCCAGTTTCATATCAGTTGTAGATACCTCAAAGGTATCAGGCTATACAAGATGTCCTTCCAGTTTCTTAGCTACACTGTTACTTTTCATACTTGTATCGCAATTTTTAACCCAATGAGGTTGAGTTGGAGGTGGATGAATCCTTCAAAGGGAACCATATTTAGATTTTGGATCACATCATTACGGTTCTCCATGGACAATATGTTCCTCTGGTATAGGTGATATGTTATCATAAGAGAGTACAAGATGTGACATGGGAGAGGGAGGCCGGTGTAAAATCCCAGTGGCCAGAGTTTTCTGAAGTTTATTCTTCTCCACCCATGGACGGGTTATTCAGGGATAAATTGATTTAAGTGAGGTTGTTTGTAAGAACTCAGATAATCAACTCACATATGTATCTTTATTTCGTGTTGTTTAGAATAAAAAGGAATAAATGGAGTATATTCAATATAAATTCCATGTATTTTTGAGAACAAACTGTGTAAATGGTTTCCGCATGTAGCCATGTACTGGATGTGTAACAACTAATCCCATGGCTGTGTAGGTGACCTGGTAGATGGCCAAAATCAGGAATCACATGAGGAAAAAACATGGCATGTATATTAAATGAACATGCCATGTTCTTTTCATTTTATTATATATATTGATGTGGGGTCATTTATCATGTCTAGAACTATCTCATTCATCATTTGTTTCATATAGGAGAGCATCGAGATGGACATGAACATTGAACCCCTGCCGAGTCTCTGTCAAAGCTCTGATTGAGACGCCTCTTGAGGCATTGGATTCCCATAGATGAATTATACCTTTCCAAAGATCCATTCTTCCTAATTCCTCTTGTCTCTGGAGTTATCAATGGTTTATCATTTCTTCCCTTTTTGTAGATGTACATCATTCTAGGCCGATTCTAGGGCCTAATTTCAAGGTTTTTAATCATTCAACATCAAGGTTGGTGGATTTGTGCCTTTATTTTTTTATTTGGATTATATAAGCTAAAAGTGTAGAATACACATGTTTAGGGTATTGTGTGTTCTTGATAGTAACCATGTTTAATTCCGATTATGGTTTGTTAGTATGATAAAGGGTTATTGCTTATGATAAAGGTTAGTTACCTTGTTTTTAGACACCTCATGGGTGTATTTCCTTGATTGATTGATTATGGATGTTTGGTCCTGGGTGGCTATAAGTCATACCTTATTCCTAGGCCTTGAATTGATTAGGATGGAGTTTGAATAATTATATGAGACGCATGTGTTCCTCATTGTCAATGATTTACCAGGGGAATTAACTGTGAGAGCTTCCCGATGAAGTATCATTTATGTATGAATTGTAGTTATGTTAAACCAAAGGTATTGATTGGGAGAGTTGTTGGGTGGTCAGAGATCAGAGGGTTAGACTGTGAGAGATGAACATAGGGTCATTATTAAAAGTTATGTTAGACTATAGGGCATTGAATGTGAGAGCTTCCTGGTGGTCATACTATTTAATTGTTTCTATACGGAACATGGGGTTATTGACTATGAGAGCTTCCAAAGCGGTCGTCTGTAAATGATTAGTTCTATGTGGGGACAAAGGTGTTAGACCATGTGAGATTTCCAAGAGGGGCATTATTTATGAATTGATGCTATGTTACACCATAGGGGATAGACTATAAGAACATTCCCATAGGGTTCCAATTGAATAATTTGATGATTGTGATGAGTCTTCCAAGACAAAGTTGAGTCTTGAAACCAGGCATAATTGAATGTTTATGTGGCCATCGGAGACGTCTGTTGTTACTATTGTACTGGGGGATAAAAATATTAGGCTTCATCCCATGGATAAATTATTAAATGGGTTGAATAATTAATAAATGTTAATGAATGTAATTATAGATCATATAACCAATTACATTTGAGTACTTCCAAGTTTATTGCTTCATTTATTCATATTTAATACTATATATATTCTATGATAGTTTGGCATAGATCTTTTGGTGGTTGCCTATTGGGATTCGTTTCACACCCTGTTTGGGTCATGCTTTTGGACCCAAACTTATTATATATTTGTATGCATAGATATGGGAAAGCACCCTTCTTCATCATGTACTTTATTAATATTGATGTTGGAGATCATGAGAGCATGTTGAGGATTGACAAGTGGTTGGAGTTTACTTATTTTTTGTACTTTCATGTAGTATTGTATTTCTCGCATTGTGACTTGTTTGGAAAATGTTCTAGACATATGTTACATGAATCATATATATATGTTCTCTATATGTTGTATTTATACCATTATTCTGTTTTTTACTTCTATTGTATGATATTACTACTTTCAATAATGTTTTATATTTTTTTCCCACTGTGAATACTTTTCCAATGAGGGAATATTTTCCCCATTATCAGACATTGGCCCTCGCTTCTAGTCGGTAGCCTATGGTGTTTGGGGAAATTTACTTGAGTTCAAGTGACCAATCGGGTTTGGGGAACCTTTGGGATTCTCCTATAACTATGATGTTACAAAAACCTCAAGCACATTTTCCCAAATTCCATAGGCTGCCTGTCACGACCCGTCCTCGGGGCCCGTGCCGTGACTACCCCAAGCCCGCCTTCCATAGGCCAGGGGCTGGCGACTAGCACCAAGGCATAAATACCAACAAAAGGGAAGGCATTTTCTTTGAAAAAGTAAACAAGCACCACAGAGTAAGCGAGCGGAAAAGTAAACACTAAGTAAAAAGGGTACAAGCTGTGCTGAAAGTAAAAAAGGGGCCGGAAATACAAGCCCAACAGTAAAGTACAACTGAAAGGAAAAACAACAACTGAAAGGGAAAACTGCAGCGTCGAGCCGTCCACTGGGAGTCCCACCTGAAGGGTGGGTACAGATAGCCTCCACTGCTCCTCAGGTCCACCTGACCGCTCCGAGTACGCCCCTCCCAGTGGTCCACCTCCAGGTACCGTCCTGCTCCGCACGCCTCCACCACGATTAGCACTGTCCGTCGTCTACAACCAACACAACGTAGTGCGGGCAAAGCCCGTGCAGGGGTGAGTATATGCTACTCAGTAGGGACCCCGAGACCCCCGAAGGTCTCCCGAAATCCACAAAGGATAATCCACAAAGGAAAGATACAATAACGAAGTAACATTTGACACGGCTTAGGTATATGCCCATACATATACCTAAGTCATCAATTTCCGTTCGGCTCCAACGTCTGAGCCCAAGCACAACCCAGTCCACACAGGAAAGAAAAACGTATACCCACACAGGATAGCTCAACACAATCCACAATGGAGAGTAAATAGTAAACCCACACAGGATAGCTCAACACAATCCACAAAAGAGAGTAAACAGTAAACCCACACAGGATAGCTCAACACAATCCACAAAGGAGAGTAACACAAGATTCATCTCACACATGTATACTTTCTCGGATGACGATAAAGATGATCACTGATCCATCTAAGTCATTGGACCCACGAAGGATCGATAGGTAACCAACCCCTGTAATGACCAACACAGGATCGGGCCCACACAGGACCTGTAGGCGCTGGCTCACACAGAACCGCTGAGCGCGGACCCACACAGGATCGGGCCCACACAGGATCGGGCCCACACAGGACCGGGCCCACACATGACCTGTAGCACTGATCCACGTAGGATCGCTGAGTGCAGAAGTCGTCGCAGTCCACTGAGGATCTCTGCACAGTTGTCGATGCAGTCCACTGAGGATCTCTGCACGGTCGTCGTCGGAGTCCACTGAGGATCTCTGCACAGTCGTCGCCGCAGTCCACTGAGGATCTCTGCATGGTCGTCGGTGTCGAAGAAGCAGTCGCAGCCAGCTCTAGGGTTCCCGCACACAGCAAGCTTGTTCGGGAGGGTCCGCTCCACGAGCCGAGAGTCCGATACATCAACTGACACAAAGTCTGAAGTTGATGTATCCAAAAGTTCCGTATCGTCAACAGGAACTCAGCGTCGCAGACGGCGCGTCAATCGGACGCCCGGTCTGAGAGTTATTGGCTTTTTCGTCGCAGGGGCCCGGTTGGTTTTTAAGGCAAAACCAACCCGACCGTACTCCACCTGCGTCCAAACCTCGGGCGGAGTATGCCAAAAGATCCGTCTCACAAAGAGGAACTCAACAAAGCTGACGACACGTCAATCGGACGTCCGTGGCTCAAGATATGAGCATTTCCGCTCCGAAGGCCCGGTTGGTTTCGTGTACGAACCAACCCAGACGAACTCAAGGTATTCCGAAACCTTGAGTGCGATATACCAAAACGACCGTCTCGATCCAAGGATCGCGTTGCCGCTGACGACGAGTCGTTTGGAGGCCCGTATCTCAAGTTACGGGCGTTTGAACGAAAACCGTCCGAAGACGGGGGGTACGGGTCCGGGCCGACCCGGCCCGGCCGGTCGGACCGGCCTGGCCCGGTTCAGCCGAGCGGCCGAACGACCAAGGCGCGTGGGGCGCCGCCCCCGCGGCCTGGTGGTGCCCCCCCCCCCCCCCCCCCGCGTGGGACCGCGCTGAGTCATGGACGTGGCTTCAGCCGCGTCCGAGGGCACCGGACCCACGCGGCCGCAGGTTCGCGGGTGCCGCCGCCGCCGCAGCTTCAGCCGCGGCGGCCTGTGCGGCGGCGCGCTGGGGCGCCGCCGCTCCCTGCTGCCGGCAAGTTCCGCGGGCCACCGGGATCGTTCTGGAGGTCCGATTCTCTTCCCGTCTGCGCCATTGCTCTTCCCGGGACTCGTTCTTCACTACGGGATCGTCAAACATCCGTTGCGGCACATTTCGTCGTCGCCCGTCAAATCCGCACAAAACAAAGAACGAAAGAGGGTCGTCGGGCCGTGTTCGTTTGGCCCGCACCCTCCGCATTAGAGATAAACAAACGGGAAAATTTTGTTCAGCACTTGAACCGACAATTTTAATAAAATAAAATTGTTCGTTTGAAATAGGTTCTTTAACTTTTTAAAGAAACACTTACGAGAATAACAAAAAGTGGTAATTCCCAAAATAAATCCCTACCTCGTTGGTCGTCGCGCGCGGGCGTTCTTCGCGGAAAAGCTCGTCGCGGAAGAGGGGGATCGTCACGTCGTCGCGGGAAGGCATCGCGTCATCGTGGGATCCGGCGTTGAGTCGGCGAGCTCAACGGACCAAGAACAACAGATTAAAATTATAAATAATTAAATCTGTGTTTCGTTTAAAACTAAAAAGAACCTTTAGAGGAAACCCGAAATCACTCACCTCAAATGGTTGGTGATCAGAGATCGGGGCGGGGAAGAACGTCTCAGATGGGAGCGTCGTCGATTTCCGGGTTCGGCGTTTTTCGCGTTCTTCGCGTTCTTCGCGAGGGAGAAGAAGATACAAGGGTCCTCTCAAATCTTTTCAACGCGCAAATAACCAGAGGTCGAGCGTTGGCCTTATTTTATTATTACGCCAACGAATTTGAAAACTGGTTAAGAAATGACTAAATTAATTCGTTGAATTAATTCGACGAAAGAAACAGCCCATTTAATTCACGAAATAAACCACCCAATTAAATGGTCTGTTAATATTTTAAGAAACGCGTCAGTTGACTTTCATAAAGACGAGTTTTCGCGGGTGCGTTTCTTAGCGGAAGAAACGGCGGGGCTCGTGCGGGCCCCACCTCACAAATATCCTACCAAGGGGGTAGGATATTTCTGGATAGCATCCTATCCGGTTCAACTCAGTTCAAGCCGTCAATAAGTGGCTTCAAGTGGCTTCCAAGTGGCTTAAGTGAAATAAAATAAAGTTGTCTCAAAATTATTTTATTTCTTAACTTTAAGCCCAAAAATTAAAAACCACACCCGAGCAAATGCAACTCCGGAAGAGGCGTTTCTAAGAGAATACCGGCGCTGCGATTTCATTGGTGCCCTCAGAACTCGATTCCGGGCACCGGTTCAAAAGTTAGAAAAACCCGCTCGTCCATTCACTGAACGTACCCGAGCCAAACTTCGGAAAATGATTCCGGGCACACCGGGCCTCGGAATCAGGTGCCGTCAGAAACTGCGCTCTTGTAAAATTCTAAAGAAAATTAAGAAAAAAATTCCCTTGAAATTTACGGGTCTTTACATTACTCCCACCTCAGTACTTTATGTCCCTGTAAAGATACATCATAAACTAGGGAAACAAATGTGGGTACTGAGCACGCATCTGAGCCTCCCGCTCCCAAGTGCTCTCCTGGAGGTTCCCGTGCTGCCATCTGATGCGCACAAGAGGAATCGATCGCCCATTTAGGACCCGCTCCTTTCGATCCTCTATCTCCACTGGGACCTCCGCAAAAGTCGCCCCATCATCCACGTCTAGCTCCCCATAGTCAATGATGTGCGTCGGGTCGTGCACGTATCTCCTCAGCTGGGATACGTGGAAGACGTCGTGCACCCGGTGCAACTGAGGTGGTAGAGCCAGGCGATAAGCCACCTCGCCAATCCTGCTGAGGACCTGTAAAGGCCCAATGAAGCGTGGATACAACTTTCCGCCTCGGCCAAATCTCCACAACCCACGTCGAGGTGAGACCCGCAAGAATACGTGGTCGCCATACTCGAACTCTAGTGGCCTCCGACTCCTGTCAGCATATGACTTCTGCCGGCTCTGTGCTGTCCTCATCCACTCCTGGATGACCTGGACCATCTCTGTCGTGGCCCAGACCATCTCTGGTCCCACAAGTGGTGACTCTCCAGGGTCTGTCCAGCACAAAGGAGATCTGTAAGGCCTGCCGTACAATGCCTCGTAGGGTGCCATCCCGATGGTGGAGTGGTAGCTGTTGTTGTATGCGAACTCCACCAAGAGTAGGTGGTCCTCCCAACTGCGACCAAAGTCAAGGACACATGCACGGAGCATGTCCTCAAGAGTCTGAATGGTCCTCTCCGTCTGACCATCCGTCTGAGGGTGAAAGGCGGTGCTCAGATGTAGCCGCGTCCCGAACGCCTCCTGCAACCCCTTCCAAAGCCGGGAAGTAAAGAAAGCTTCCCGATCGGAGACTATAGTCGATGGTACACCGTGAAGCCGTACAATCTCCTGAACGTAGAGACGCCCCAAGCTCTCCACTGAGCCCTTCTCTCGGATGGGTAAGAAGTGTGCTGACTTGGTGAGTCGGTCAACAATCACCCAAATGGAGTCGTGACCTTTGGAAGTGCGTGGAAGTCCATTCACGAAGTCCATAGATATGCCATACCACTTCCATTACAGGACCTCCAAGGGCTGTACCAAGCCTGCTGGTACCTGGTGCTCTGCCTTCACCTGCTGGTAGGTGAGGCACCGCGAAACGAACTCTGTCACAACATTCTTCATGCCCGGCCACCAGTGCTAACGTCTGAGATCCTGGTACATCTTCGCCACTCTAGGATGTACCGCCAAAGGAGAAGTGTGGAACTCTCTCAGCACCTCCTATCGTAAAGCGACTAGTACCAAGGTACGTCCTATGAAAAGGACATCGTTCTCTGCTCCAAGGGAGAAACCATCAGGTGCCTGTCCTGAGGATATCTGTGCACGTCGTGTCTCACAGTCAGCGTCCCCACACTGTGCCTCTCTGAACCGCTGTAGAAGTGGAGGAGAGACTGTGAGAGACTGAAGGAAGGCTGCTCCATCTCTATCCACGAAGGATATCTGCAAGGCGGCTAGCTGCTCTGTCGCCTCCTCAAGCAGCTGGATGCCTGTCCTCCTGCTGAGGGCATTGGCTACCACGTTCCCCTTCCCAGGAGTATAGACTATCTCAAAGTCATAGTCCTGGAGGAACTCGATCCATCGACGCTGTCTCAGGTTCAGGTCCTTCTGAGAGAAGATGTACCTGAGACTCTGGTGGTCAAAAAAGACTGTGAAGCGCTCGCCCATCAGATAGTGCCGCCATGTCTTCAGGGCGAAGACCACTGCTGCCAACTCCAAGTCATGGGTAGCGTAGTTCTGCTCATGCGGCCTCAAATGACGTGATCCGTAGGCAATCACGGCCCACTCCTGCATCAGGACACACCCGAGTCCGGTCCCTGATGCATCGCAGTAGACTACGTATCCAACTCCCTCCTCAGACAACCTCCAGATAGGTGCGCTGGTCAACCTCTGCCTCAGCTCCTGGAAGCTCTGCTGACATCTGTCTGACCACACGAAGGGTTTCCCCTTCTTTGTCAATGCTGAGAGTGGGGCCGCAACTCTGGAGAAGTCCGACACAAATCTCCGATAGTATCCAGCTAGGCCCAAGAAACTCCGCACCTCCATCACGCTCCTGGGTGGCTCCCAAGCTAGCACTGCCTCGATCTTCGCGGGATCCACTGCAACTCCCGCCTTAGAAATGACGTGCCCCAAGAAGTGGACCTCACGTAACCAGAACTGGCACTTCGAGAGCTTTCCATAAAGCTGGTGCTCTCGGAGTGTGTCTAGTACAACATGCAAGTGGTAGGCGTGCTCCTCCTCCGTGGTCGAGTACACCAAGATGTCGTCGATGAAGACTACGACAAATCGATCGAGGTATGGCTGGAAGATCCTATTCATGAGGCTCATGAACACTGCTGGAGCGTTGGTCACACCGAAAGACATAACCAAGAACTCATAGTGGCCATACCGACACCTAAAGGCCGTCTTATGCACATCCTCGTCTCGAACTCTGAGCTGATGCTAGCCTGACCTGAGGTCTATCTTCGAGAACCACCGTGCTCCCTTGAGCTGATCGAAGAGGTCATCAATCCTGGGTAGCAGATACTTGTTCCTCACAGTCACCTGGTTTAGGAGATGATAATCGACACACAGTCGTAAGCTCCCGTCCGCCTTCTTGGCGAACAATATCGGGGAAGCCCAGGGTGAAACACTGGGTCGGATGAACCCCTTGCCCTGCAAGTCCTCCAACTATACCTGCAGCTCTCGAAGCTCAGCAGGGGCCATCCGATATGCTGGAGTGGATATCGGGGCTGTCCCGGGGTACATGTCAATATAAAAGTCTACCTCTCTGCGAGGAGGTAGTCCTGGAACGTCGTCGGGAAAGACGTCCGCGTACTGATCCACCACTGCAGGAAAACTGGGACTCCGCACATCAACTGCTCCCAGGATGAGGCTAGCCAACTGATGAGTGATGGGCTGAACTCTCCTCTGCGTGAGTCCATCCTATGCTTCTAAGGCTCCCTTCTAGCTGGTGAAGGTGAACCTGCTCCCGTCGGTGCGCACACATCGCACCTTGCGCCTAATGCAGTCAATCTGAGCATGGACCGTAGATAACCAATCCATGCCCAAGATGACGTCGTAAGGCCTCGACGCCACTACAAGAAGATCCCAGCCGAAGCTCTCACCTCCTAGAGTAAGCTCACACTGCCGGCACCGGTGTGTAATCATCGAGTCTGCTCCCGTAGGAGTCTCTAGCCGTAAGGATCGAGCCAACGGCTCTGTCAGAATCTCCGAGCTCCGAACAAGGGCAGTGGCTATGAAAGAGTGACTCGCTCCTCTGTCTATCAGAACTGCATCAAGGGTGGAATAGACACAGATCGTACCTCGAATCATCTCTGGCACGCCGTGGTCGTAGGCCTCTGCTGCCTGGAGCTGCGCCTGTCTCTGCCCGCCAGCTCCCTGTGGTCGGGGCGGGCCTCCTGGGGGTGGTGGTGGCAGAGCCTCAAAGCGTCGCCCACTACCTGCTGCTCGGCCAGCTCCTCTGCCTCGTCCGCCTCCTCCCTGCGGACCGCCACTGTCGACCCTCTGCCTCTGCCTGGGTGGTCCCTCCACCGTCTTCTGCCCCTCGGTACGACGGGTCGGGCAGTCACGAGCCATGTGGCCCTGCCCGCCGCACTCGTAGCACTGCCTGCCTCTCGGAAGGTTGGCTCCGCGCTGTGTGCCCCGCACTGCTGAGCCACTATCCCGAGGTCATATTCCGGAAGGCCTGGTCTGCCTGGAACCCTGAGTCATCCGTCGGCTACCTGCTGCCGAAGACTCTGCTATCTGCCGCCCTGCGGTAGGTCTCGCTGTGGACTCAGCCAGGAAGCTCTCGATCAGAAGGGCTCGCTCTAGCACTCCTGCCTGGGTCGGGATGCTGAGGGATATCAGCGATGCCCTGATCTCGTGTCTCAATCCCTCCTCGAAGGTCCGGGCCCAGAAGAAGGGGTCCCGTACCATGTCGATCGAGTAGCGAGATAGGTTGGTGAAACTCGCCGCATACTGGGTGACCGTCAAGCTGCCCTGCCGTAGCTGAAGAAGCTCCTGGATGCGCACCGCATGGAGGGTGGCCATGACGAACTCTGAGCGGAAGAGGCTCTCGAAGTCCGTCCAGATGAGGGAGGCCTCATCGTGTACCTGGAGCATTAGGCTCCACCATCGCTCTGCTGCTGCGTGTAGTAGGCTTTCCGCGAGGATCACCATGAGGTCTGCTGGTGTCCTCACTAGCCTGAAAACTCGGACGACCGCCTCCAACCAGTCCTCGGCTGCCTGGGGGTCCGACTCCCCACGGAACCTGGGTGGTCGCTGGCGCTGGAACTCGTGCAGAGCTCCGAGGCATCGTACATCGTCAGCTGCCAGTGCTGGAAGCATCGGGGGCTCAACGGGTAAAGGTACCGTCGGTGCCTCTGCTGTCAACGGGCCCTGTACCGAGGCCTCGTCGCTCGGCGGGCTGTCGTCGCGCTCTACTCTAGGAACCCTAGCTGGCTGCTGTCGTCGTGCCATCCTGAAAAGGAAACAAGTATGCCACGGTCAGAACAGTATACCTGGTGAGCTGACACAAGTAATCACAGAGAAAACTTGAAACACACATGCAATCAATGTTTTCGTGCATTAAGTCGGAAATAAGAAGTCAGGGTCCTGGTGTATGGATACGTCGGCCGCCGCACCATCACTGGACTCCCTGGACTGATAACCACACTTAATACGTTAAACACTATTGCTTCACATAGAAGAAATATCAGAGCCCGCGGTAGAACTGACCACCTCTGATACCAATTTGTCACGACCCGTCCTCGGGGCCCGTGACGTGACTACCCCAAGCCCGCCTTCCATAGGCCAGGGGCTGGCGACTAGCACCAAGGCGTAAATCCCAACAAAAGGGAAGACATTGCCTTTGAAAAAGTAAACAAGCACCACAGAGTAAGCGAGCGGAAAAGTAAACACTAAGTAAAAAGGGTACAAGCTGTGCTGAAAGTAAAAAGGGGCCGGAAATACAAGCCCAACAGTAAAGTACAACTGAAAGGAAAAACAACAACTGAAAGGGAAAACTGCAGCGTCGAGCTGTCCACTGGGAGTCCTACCTGAAGGGTGGGTACAGATAGCCTCCACTGCTCCTCAGGTCCACCTGAACGTTCTGAGTACGTCCCGCCTAGTGGTCCATCTCCAGGTACCGTCCTGCTCCGCACGCCTCCACCACGATCAGCGCTGTTCGTCGTCTGCAACCAACACAATGTAGTGTGGGCAAAGCCCGTGGAGGGGTGAGTATAAGCTACTTAGTAGGGACCCCGAGACCCCCAAAGGTCTCCCAAAATCCACAAAGGATAATCCACAAAGGAAAGATACAATCACGAAGTAACATCTGACACGGCTTAGGTATATGCCCATACATATACCTAAGTCATAAATTTCCGTTCGGCTCCAACGTCCGAGCCCAAGAACAACCCAGTACACACAGGAAAGCAAAACATATACCCACACAGGATAGCTCAACACAATCCACAAAGGAGAGTAAACAGTAAACCCACACAGGATAGCTCAACACAATCCACAAAGGAGAGTAAATAGTAAACCCACACCGGATAGCTCAACACAATCCACAAAGGAGAGTAACACAAGATTCAGCTCACACAGGTATACTTTCTCGGATGACGATAAAGATGATCACTGATCCATCTAAGTCGTCGGACCCACGAAGGATCGATAGGTAACTAACCCCCGCAATGACCCACACAGGATCGGGCCCACATAGGACCTGTAGGCGCTGGCTCACACAGAACCACTGAGCGCAGACCCACACAGGATCGGGCCCACATAGGACCGGGCCCACACAGGACCGGGCCCACACAGGACCTATAGCACTGATCCACGTAGGATCCCTGAGTGCAGAAGTCGTCGCAGTCCACTGAGGATCTCTGCACAGTTGTCGCCGCAGTCCACTGAGGATCTCTGCACGGTCGTCGTCGGAGTCCACTGAGAATCTCTGCACAGTCGTCGCCGCAGTCCACTGAGGATCTCTGCACAGTCGTCGCTGTCGAAGAAGCAGTCGCAGCCAGCTCTAGGGTTCCCGCACACATCAAGCTCGTTCGGGAGGGTCCGCTCCACGAGCCGAGAGGCCGATACATCAACTGACACAAAATCCGAAGTTGATGTATCCAAAAGTTCCGTCTCACAAAGAGAAACTCAACAAAGCTGACGGCACGTCAATCGGACGTACGTGGCTCAAGATATGAGCGTTTCCGCTCCGAAGGCCCGATTGGTTTCGTGTACGAACCAACCCAGCCGAACACAAGGTATTCCGAAACCTTGAGTGCGATATACCGAAAAGACCATCTCGATCCAAGGATCGCGTTGCCGCTGACGGTGAGTCGTTTGGAGGCCCGTAGCTCAAGTTACGGGTGTTTGAACGAAAACCGTCCGAAGACGGGGGGTAAGGGCCCGGGCCGACCCCCCCGGGAGTCGGCCGAACCGGGTCGACCCGACCCGGTCCGACCCGACCCTGTCCGACCCGGTCCGGTCCGGCCAGGGCGCGACCCAGCTGGTCGGACCGGCCTGGCCCGGTTCGGCCGAGCGGCCGAACGGCCGAGGCGCGCGGGGCGCTGCCCCCGCGACCTGGTGGTGCCGCGACCCCCCCCCCCCCCCCCCCCGCGTGGGACCGCGCTGAGTCATGGACGCGGCTTCAGCCGCGTCCGAGGGCACCGGACCCGCGCGGCCGCGGGTGCCGCCGCCGCCGCTCCCGGCTGCCGGCGCCACCGCGCCGGCGACTTGCGCCGCCGGCGAGTTCCGCGGGCCCCCGGGATCGTTCCGGTGGTCCGATTCTCTTCCTGTCTGTGCCATTGCTCCTCCCGGGACTCGTTGTTCACTGCGGGATCGTCAAACATCCGTTGCGGAACGTTCTGTCATCGCCCGTCAAATCCGCACAAAACGAAGAACGACGGAGGGTCGTCTGGCCGTGTTCGTTTGGCCCGCACCCTCCGCGTTAGAGATAAACAAATGGGAGAATTTTGTTCAACACATGAACCGAAAATTTTAATAAAATAAAATTGTTCGTTTGAAACCGGTTCTTTAACTTTTTAAAGAAACACTTATAGGAATAACAAAAATGGGTAATTCCCAAAATAAATCCCCACCTTGTTGGTCATCGCGCGCGGGCGTTCTTCGCAAAAAAGCTCGTCGCGGAAGAGGGGGATCGTCGCGTTGTCGCGTCGTCGCGGGATCCGGCGTTGAGTCGGCGAGCTCAACGGACCAAGAACAACAGATTAAAATTATAAATAATTAAATCTGTGTTTCATTTAAAACCAAAAAGAACCTTTAGAGGAAACCTGAAATCACTCACCTCAAATGGTTGGTGATCGGAGATCGGGGCGGGGAAGAACGTCTCGGATGGGAGCGTCGTCGATTTCCGGGTTCGGCGTTCTTCACGTTCTTCGTGTTCTTCGCGAGGGAGAAGAAGATACAAGGGTCCTCTCAAATCTTCTCAACGCGCAAATAACCAGGGGTCGAGCGTCGGCCTTATTTTATTATTACGCCAACGAATTTGAAAACTGGTTAAGAAACGACTAAATTAATTCATTGAATTAATTCGACGAAAGAAACTGCCCATTTAATTCACGAAATAAACCGCCCAATTAAATGGTCTGTTAATATTTTAAGAAACGCGTCAGTTGACTTTCATAAAGACGGGTTTTCGCGGGTGCATTTCTTAGCGGAAGAAACGGCGGGGCTCGTGCGGGCCCCACCTCACAAATATCCTACCAAGGGGGTAGGATATTTCTGGATAGCATCCTATCCAGTTCAACTCAGTTCAAGCCATCAATAAGTGGCTTCAAGTGGCTTTCAAGTGTCTTAAGTGAAATAAAATAAAGTTGTCGCAAAATTATTTTATTTCTTAACTTTAAGCCTGAAAATTAAAAACCACACCCGAGCAAACGCAACTCCGGAAGAGGTGTTTCTAAGCGAATACCGGCGCTGCGATTTCATCAGTGCCCTCAGAATTCGATTCCGGGCACCGGTTCAAAAGTTAGAAAAACCCGCTCGTTCGTTCACTGAACGTACCCGAGCCAAACTTCAGAAAATGATTCCGGGCACACCGGGCCTCGGAATCAGGTGCTGTCAGAAACTGCGCTCTTTTAAAATTCCAAAGAAAATTAAGAAAAAAATTTCCTTGAAATTTACGGGTCTTTACACTACCAACAATCAATGAGGTCCAATGTCTGATAACGTGTAAACTATGCCCTCATTGTAAATGTATTCGCAACGAAAAAAATAGTAAACAATTAAGGAAGTAGTAAAACCATACAATAGAACTAAACAGACAAATACTGATAAGAATAAAATAATTGGAGGACATATGTTAATGATGCATGTCACATATCTATAAGAAAGCAGTCAAAAAATTCAAAATGATTGAAATAAAACACTAAACCAATGTACATAAGAGCTATAAAGTCCAACAACATCTACGAGTCAATAAAATATAATGACAATCTTAAATATCTAACAGTCAATGCCCTAGGTTCCAACATTCATTTAATAATGACCCTCTTGGGATCTCTCATGGTATAACCCCTCTAATCTATGAACACCCATCAACTATCATAGTCAATACCTCTGGGTTAACATTACTTTAATTTATACATAAATGAACCAAATTCGGGATGTTGTCACAGTTAATTACCCTTCGTTAAACATTCCCAATGCGAAACACTTCCCTATCATATAATCTGTAAAAATCCATCATAAAAAATTCAAGGCATGGAAACCAGGTATACTTCATAGGAACTCTATACCAAATGGTCAAAATCAAATAATCAAGGGAACTCACCAATGGGGTGTCCCATAACAAGGTATCTAACCATTTTCATAATAAATAACACATTCTAAAACAAACAAACTATATCTGGCATTAAACATGGTTAATTTACAGAACACACAATTCCCTAAACACATGTATTCAAAACATTTAGTATAGGTATCCACATACTACCAATGAAATGCACAAACCACTTAACTTGATGTTTCACGATGAACACTCTTGATCATCGACCCCCGAGTCTACCTAGAACGATGTATACCAACAAAAGGATAAAAACGATCAACCCTCAAAAACTCAGGAGAGAAGAGGAATCAGGAAGAAATGATCTATGGAAAGGGATAACCCACTATGGGGGATCTAACGTCCCTGTAGACGTCTCAATCAGATCAAGGATGGAGATTCGGTAGGGGGTCGATGATTGCGGCCATCTCATCGCTCTCTTATACGAAACATTGGAAGAAGAAGAAGACTGTTTTTGATGTGATACATGAACCTGCATTGACATATCAAATTAAATGATAATTTCTTAGAGTGTTCATTTAATATACACAGTGTGTATTGGTCTCAACTGGATCCTGCATTAGGTTATCTACTAGTTCACCTACATAGCCATGTGTTAAGTTGTTACTCGGCCTTTACAAGGCTACATACGAGAATAGGGTACATGGTATGTACTAAAATTTATGTGGCGTGTACTAAGAAAATTTCTCATTTCTTGATTTTTTCTGAAAAACATCTATAAATATGGATCCATACCTGAACTGAAGATCCATGTTCTTATAAGTTTACTTTTCTAAAGCTACTAAATTGGTATGGTATTTATGTCTCACTTTAATTTATATAGAACACATTTATTATACACCACATGTTTCATCTATAGGACATGTATACATCCGTTGAATGTATTTTATGAGACCTATCATAAATAATGTTTTGATTCAATATCAATAAAATTTTATTTGATTCATGAGGTATATAATTTTTCCTATTATAAACTAATGAGTATTTAATTCACAATCTCTTATAAATTTGGTATTGTTTCATATTAGATATCCATTATGGAATATTATTCATCAATATATAAGTTTTCTAATTATGTTTTCAAAAATGTTTTTTAAATTTTCCTATATATATTTAATATTATTTTTAATAATATTATTTTCATACTACATTGTTTGATTGTAATCTATTTCATTTTCCAGATGAGTCACTTTGTGACTTTTCTATTAAAAGAACAAAATGAATGTTTTTTAACATTAAAAAAATGAATCAAATTTTTTTCATCAAGATTATTTAAAACATTGAAACATCCTTTATAACCTTACAATAATATTATCAAATAAACTTTTTCTATAATAATTGGATGAAATTTTATGAAAAGAAAAAAATCAAATCATAAAGGATAATTTCTTAAAAAAATTCAATGGATCTCTAAAAATAATTTTCGACATTAAAATAAATTATATGAGTTTACTGTTTTATTAGTAATGATCATTTTAAATTACAACATTCTTATTATATTAGTGAATTATTTATTCTTATGATGGGAATATATTTCGAAAATACCGTTCCATTCTATGGTTCATGTTGTGATTTAATGATGACTGAGAAAACAATTTAATTCCATGGGTTCTGATTTAGTGAAAGACTTATTTTATTGGGGAAAAATATATGTGTGGTTTCCATTATGTGATTGGTGAGACCTATATTCCCCTATAATGAAATGGGTAATGATTTATATCTCATGACATATACATGGCTTGAATGGGGACTATACTCAGTTTAGTAAAAGACTATGTCTGGAATGATAGTATTAAGAGTGACCATTTTCTACAAAGATTGTCATGTAGTGAAACATGACTACCAAGATGGTATGGAGAGTGTACTCATAGTGTTAATATATCCCTGATATTGATTCATTTACTACTTTGTATATTTTTATATAATTATGTTTATTCCACAATTCCATCTCTTATGTTATGCTCTCATAAAATATTTTCATTTATTATTTATGATCATATATTTTTTAGTCCATGAAATAATATTAGAATAAAAGATATATAGGATATAATATTAAAATATTTTTTAGGTTAAAATTTGATTATGATTATCCAATGATTCATGTCTCCCTTTTTTACCATTACAAGGAATCTGAGCAGACCCTATCTTATGTTTCATTTCCCATGGATAAGAAAAAGGCTATCATGTTTCATAATTAAAAAAATTCTAGTTTTGAAGATATTATTTTAAGGATATGTAGATGTTTTATGACCAAGTAGTTTATGTTTCCATGTTTCCAAAGGCACTAAACTAATATTATCTTTTGATGTCTTATTGTGTAATGCATGAAATTCTAAAAAAATGACACAATGTCATTGTAAATTATGATTGGTTCATTATAAGTTTGAAAATATTTTGAATATATTAAACTCATAAAAAATTAGCATCCATCCATTCCTAATATTATAATGTTATATTCATGAATAAAATAGGGAATATTAAAAAATAAATGGTATTTTTTATAATTTTTTATATGAGAAAAAACCTGTGAATAATCTATAGAAAAAAATTATATGATTTATAATTCAAAAATGTATTATGGGTATTAAATTATTAAATAGATAAAACAACATTCCATTTCGTTCAAATATATACTCAATAATATTATCTTAAAATTAATCTATAAATAAATATATGTTATTTAAATTATAGTATTTTTACATTTCATAAATATTGATGAGACAAATTATGTAATATATAGTAACACATATATAGTATTATTTAATAATTTATCTTATGAATTTATCAATTTTTTTTGAAAAGGTTAAAATAATTTCTAAAAAAAGAAATTATAATTTGAAAATATCATCTTAAAATTTATAATTATATCATAATTAAATATAAAATACTCAATATTTTGAATTAGTTTTGTATTTTATCGTCATATTATAAATTTTATATAAAAATTATATGTATTAAATATAATCCATTTCATAAAAATAAATGGTATTTCTATATAACAATTGAATATTATTGATATTTATTGAATAAATTGTTCAAAAAAATAAATCAACTTATTAAAATATTTATATATTTTCATATCCTTTGTATAAGTTATATGGTATGTTATTCTAACACTTTCAGATTTGGGGTCGAAGTCAATAAATTATACAATATTTCAGTGGGAATGATAGAAAATAAATCATGAAATTTTTTGTGGGTACTATAGTAGCAATGCGTACAATATACAGTACTATAAAAATGGGAGTCTTATAATAGTCAATTATTATTATAGTAAAGGTAAATTAATAGTAGTATTATTCACCAAAAATGTTTTCTTTGGGTCATGATATCTATCCATTGTATCACTGGGCCATTGGTCAATGAAATTTTGAGACCCTATAATATTTAATAAATGAAATTGCAAAACATTGAATTGGGTCGAAACATTAAGTGTCACGACCATTATTTATAAGTATTGGATTTTTATGTTTATTTTGACATATAAAAACCAATACCATATATTAATTATATATTTTAGACACTAGTATACAAATTATTTCATAAAAAAATTCATTAACAAATAAATATTAAAAAATACCTTTTAATTTAATTTTAAATAACTATAATAAATTATATAATTAATATTTTAATTGATAAGAAATTAAATTTATTATTAAAGATGTTTTATTTAAATATATTTCCATGTAATGTGCCACCACTCTATTCATAAATAATACCAAACATTATGATTTCCACACAAAATCATGTGATATCCATTATATGTTATGATATCCTCTTTGTCGTAGGGTATGAAATTGTTCAAAATCCAAAACATTTATTTTTATTTTCTTGTGATATATATTCAGTAGTTCATTGAATGTTAAATTTGATGATATATGGTATACTTTAATGATAACACTATTCACTAATTTTTAAAAATATGAAAAATTCCACATGTATCCATCATAGAATATGAAACACTATATCATTTTTCATTATTTTTTAACAATAAAGGATATATACTATGAAACCATTTATGATATCACTTTTCATATAAATTGATCACATCATAGCTTTTAATATTGAATATTGTATGATAAGGCATGTTTTAAATTATATATTATTTCAATGACATCCATTACAACATAATTTTTTTTATAAATCATTCTTTATTTAAAATACGATTTCCGAAATAAAAATGCATTGAATAAGTCTTATACAACAAATGGTTACACACATAGTTTCACACTCTTGGTGGAAATGACTTGGAAATTCAAAAATCATTATGAACCATCATTATGGGTTTTAATATATGACGACTATCAATGACCTAGTATAAAACAATGGTTTCATAGATTTAAAATATGGTTTCATGATTTAAGACACCTAATTTTTTTTCATACTATGTGATTATCCATATCAATTTTTTATTCTCAAACTTTTCATTCTAGTCTTAGTCATTGGATGGATCCTGATATAATCATGATAATAAGAAAATCATTGTACATTGAAATGATTCCCCATATTTTTATATGAACATTATTGGACATAAATATAAAATCATCATTTATATGACCAACCCACTTTCTCTTACAATAAACCATATTGAGAATACAAATAATCATAATAGGGGAATTGTTTCTCAAATTATTCATTAGGTAACATCAACGTTGTTTTAGTGTAACTAATGATTCATTAGTTTCTGAGTAATAGACCAGTAAAACTGAAAAATAGCTTTCGTAATATATTTTTCAAAACCGGAATAAGTTATCATGGCCACCGATTTTTTAAATTGTATAGAGATTAAATGGAATACCTTAATATAAAATATAAATAAACATGATAAAATTGACTCTATGTATTAGGAATATTACATGAATTTTTTTAGTATGTAAATTGAACATATTATTCAAAAATTAAGGGATACTGGAGTTTCCTATCAATTTAATGGTTATGAAAATAAAATTTGAATAAAATTCAATGGAAACTATAATAACCATGAGAGAATCAAATGATCATTTATTTTTGCACATTGTGTTGGAAGAAACATGGAGGGAATTTTATAAAGGGTCTAATAAATGTTTTAATTATGGATATAAAGGAAATATAGTGGATAAATTCTGATTTAATAAGAATAATGAGAGATCCACATAGAATGACCCACCTACAATTCAGTGTTACAAAGGTAAGGAGCTTGGGAAATGTGAATCAGTTTCCCAAGATAAACTATTGTGAGTAGAATAATCATGGTGGTATGAGTAATGGTTATAATCTTTAATATTATGAAACTACAAATGAAAAATTATTTTAAAGAGGTATTACATAATTACATGAGGAATCCAAATTATTGTATTAAAGATGAGGCAAAATAATCAAAATCTTTATGTATTTGGATTCCAGAATTATGTTAGGTAGATTTTGAAATAATATGAATTTTTAAATATGTATTTTTAATTAATGGATTGAAATAATATGTTGAAATAGTTTTATGAACATGAAATTTTATTTAATGGTAATTTCTTATTTTTATTTGTGTATTATAACCCATGTTTATTTTACTGATGCTGAAAAACTATTGTTACGTTTAGGTAAAAAGATGATTAATAAAATATATATTGGATAGTATAGACTACCTTATAACTAATTAATTAGTTTTTTAAAAAGTGGTTTACTGTATCATTTATTGAGTATAAAACAATTATTGATTTATGGAATATATCAAATAATCAATGATTTACGTAAGTAATGAGAAATGATGTGACTTTTCGATAAGGTTTTATGGTAATTTGGGTTATTACATCATTCTTGAAAAATGAATTTAAAATAATGGTATCTGAGAATCAAGATACATGTTATGATATATAGGGTTAATTTTTAGTTCATTTGAGAGGCCTTCTTTCTAAACACATAATTTTAATCATTAGGAAGGGTTATAATGACAACCATTTATGGAATGGTCTAATTTTAATACTTGGACAAAGATTTAGAGATTTCATCACTATATGAATATTTATCCATAGTAGATGACTAGGGTTATTTTTAATTAACTATACATTTAAGGAAGAACGTGTTGTTAAATTATGGATCTTATGATTTTTTTGTTTTAAGCATAAAAAATTCATCTTCTTTTCTTGGAGTTAATGATGAAGATTAAATTAATCATGGCATAACCATAGGAATATATAATTCCAATCAAATATAATAGAAACATGAAAGTGTATAAAAATTATACAACATTATGAAAATAATCGTAGACTAATTTTTTTATGTTATCATAATTTTTTATGATACCAATTAAAATTGTAAATATTATATGGTTATTGGATTTTTTATTGTTAGATGTAATGACCCAAACTTAAATAAATAAAATTCCCCATTCAATTTAATTTAATGCATTACTATATATTATGGATATAGAATAGACATTAAATTATTTTTTTTCACTATATAAAATAATATTTAGAATACTATTTTCAATCATTACTATTGATAATATAGCCATTTAGAATTTATCATTTGATTAGTATAAATAAAGGGATTTATCAAATCCAACTGAAAAATGATGTGCTGTTCTTAACAACCATTATTATAACCTATAATTCCCATTTATCGAAGCATGTGAGGAAGATAGCCCCACTAAAATCTCACCTTAACCAAGCGTATATTGAGATCCAACAACTTTAGCAAGAGAGAAGCAGTTTCTGGGAGATGTTCTAGATCATTGAGATCATGGCTTAAACCTTGTACAACAAACCACCACATGAATGTCTCATAATCCCAAGCCTTACTCTTAGTGATTTTTCTGGTGAATTAAAGGGATATGTATCAAGACCCTAATAATATTAATATATATATTTTATAGATTAATGGATATATTGTCATCTTATTATTTTTACATTACAAATGAGTTTGATTTTATTAAAATAAAACAAATGTTAAATTTTGTAGGAATTTTCGAATCTATTTTAATGAAGAAATTGTTTTTTAATTGAAATATTAATTTATGGAAATATTATTATTAAATAATTTTAATTAAAAATGATTTATAAAACTATTTTTATGGAAACAAGATTAATTATTATATGGATTCTAAAATAATTACTTTCAAAAATTCCCAAAATTACTCAATAAATGAAAATTCTTATTTTAAAAGTGATAATTCACATAAATAAGAAATTATATAGATATAATGTATATTACTTTTGGAATTAGAATGTCAAAATTATAGAAAAATGTTTTTTATAATTTTATATGATAATCCAATTTTAAGGTAGAAATTTAACACAATATAAATATTTGGAATTTATTATGATAACATAATGTCAGGAAACAAGGTAATAAATTCTAAAAATGGTATAAAATACCAGATATTACTTTTCACATTAAAATAATAACCTTTTGAGATTATTTAATTAATTTTATAAATCCATTTAAATGCTCCAAACCAAATAATATTTTGTGAGGGTTTATGATCATTTATTTAAGTCCATGACTCACATACATATTAATAGGGTTAATATTATAATATGTTCAGATGTTAGCCTTATAAAATAATAATAACCATTCCTCTTTAGAAAAAATAATTAACAAAAACCCTAGGATGGTTTGTGGTTTTGAGTAAATTATTATATAAAGTCTAAAATATATGTTTGCGAGATAATAATTTAATCCCACAACTTTTAATATATAAAACAAATAAAGGACCCCTCAATTTCTAAAGAATACCCTCCTAATCATTTGGAATCACCCCCTCATGGTAGGGTATTTCTATCTCAATTGTATTCAAGAACCTCTTTTATGTTTTTCCTTTTTCACTATATTTGTGTCTGTTTGGGTATGTTTTCCAATATCATTATTTAATTATTTTTTATTACCATGTGATGATATACACCTTTCAGTCTCATTAATCGTTCTAATGAACCTTTATGTACACCCATTGCCATTCCCACATTTAGCCAGGCTCTCTCACTCTCCATTTATCCAAGAACAATATTTATTTTATGCAACAAAATGTAAAATTTTTCATGTTGTTAGATATTATTAAACATTTCCCTTAAATGCCATTTTATTTCTAAATAATTAAAGACCAATTTTATTCTCATTTATCCCTTAGATTAGCCTATTTTACACTGGTTACCATACAAAAATTTAGAAAGGGATTATCTCCATAAATTATTTATTCATGTTTCTAAATTATATTCTTTATTTTATATAAATTACATATTGATGGTATATGTTCTTACACATCACCCTTATAGTCAATTTTATGTCTAAATGATGAGATACTCATTTCTCTCTAAATAACCACATATATTAAAATGTATAATCTTATGCTATGCGGTCAAAATCTCACCACAATTTTCCTATAACATACAATTGTGTATTGAATTCCCATACTCATTACCTATCATTGGTTATTACCTTTACACACATATAAATATTTTGTTGTGGACTTACATGTATGTATTTCACACTCTATAATAGTGGAAGAAAATTTTATGATAAATGATTCCCAAATTTATGATCTATGTGGCACAATAATGCCTAATTTTGAAATTAAATTTATGGGTGTTTCATTTATTTTATATCCCTATATAGAATTGGGAATTGTTTTAGTCAGATTATATGTCATGATATTGACCAAGGAGTCAACTAAATCCACCATGTGACATTTTCTATCACGATTTATTGGAATCTATTTATTACCTATGATTATGATGAAATGTTTCAATTTTTTCTATGTACCACATGTTTCCCTTATAATTATCATGATATATCATGCCTTATTGATCACATTTACAATTCTCACTCCTTTTATCCCCATTCATATTCATATTGTATAACATGTATTAATGTATTCGTGTTATTTCTTGTTTATTCTCTTACTAGGATTTATAGGTCACCCCTTTCTTATGTATGTTCCCAAGTTATCCAATATTTTTTTGAATTCAAATAGTTAAATGAGAATTTCAAGTATGTTTTCAACAAATATTATGTATTCTATATTTTATGTTATTATGTAATTTAATTATTCATGAATAAAAATAGACATATCAAAATTTTAGGTTGTATTATGTGTACACTTATGTAATAAATCATGAATTCAAAAGTAATAAATATATGGTTTATAATAGTTTGTATCAAAATAAATGATTTGTAATTTTTTGGATTAGGATTAGAAAATACTTGAGAAATAATTACGTATAATACTAAACAAATGAATAAATATCCATATTTTGATAAATTATAGAGTTATTGGATTATAAATAAAATATATAAATGTATAAATACTATAATTGGATGTGTCTTTTTCCTAGATTTTCATAGTTGTAAACCCAAAACAAAACACCATGTTGAGCTAGACTCAGTCGGGAACTGGTGAAAAACTACGGGCCTTGCTTCACAAATAGATCGACACACATTGGGGATATGATTTTTCAATTTCACAAGCTATTATAATCCATTATTAAGGTAAAATAATTTTTCATAAGAGTTTCTATTAATAAATATATAATGTATAACTTATATTGAATACTATAAATTAATATGTTAAGGAAACAAATGTAATTATTATGTTTTCCCATTATTTTCATGGGATTTATGTTTATGAGTTTAATAGTTTAAAATGAATCATCCATTATTTTCTATTTAATCTAACCAAAGACAAGAAATATGAGGAATCAAGTAAATAACAAATATGAAGGGAAATGTGATGAATACCCAAAAATGATTCCCAAACCAATTGGACTAAGTATAAAGAACATTATAATGATACTATCTCACCTAAATAAGGTTCTTAATTGAAACATGGATTAGGAGGATCACCCAAATACCAAATAGAAATAACAATATTAAATTGAAACCATTATGTGACAAAGGCCTATGACATTCAATGGATTATCTGATCCCTTAATCGGGGTACACTGGATCACATCAATTGAGATGAAACTCTCCATCCATAAATATTTTTCACAAGTGATTTCTATATGGTCTGTTTATTGTATCAAGGGAGAATATGACATATGGCGTGAATTGAACAAGATTATTAAGCCTAATAAAGAGATCAATGTGATGTTAATAACGTAAAACTAGAAAACATTTTTGCATAAATATTTCACTCACAATATCATACATAAAATTGAAATGAATTTCCTTGACCTCAATAAAAAATGATGAATATATTAGGGTGTACAAGGAAAAAATTACAATACATAAAAAATATGACACCATATTGGGTATTACCCTAGAATTCAAGATCAATAGATTCATTAGTGGGCTAATAACTAGTCTATAAAACATCATAGTGATCTATTTCATTGATAGTTATGGTGAAATTTTTATACATTCCATAAAATTTTAATTGATTATTAGTGAATCTCAAGGAAATCATAGAGATAATAAGTGAAAACTGGAGTTAAGTTCTATTAGGCAGATAGAGAAATTTTATAGTGCTAATAAATTTCAAAATACCACGTATATAATGATTATAAATAATCACACTGTAAATTTATTAAAGGGTAATTTGAAATGATTTATGTATAGTAAGGAAGTAAACTAAGAAAAAAATTTAAGAAAGGATAATCCTTATAAATAAATATATGAAAGGGATTCTTGATTAAACTATCAAAAAAATTATAATTGTTTCAACTAGAGGTAATAATGAATATTTTCAAACTAATTCACTATTCTAGGGGTTTTCGGGGACATCCAACAACCTCCAAGGCAGAAATATAGATATCTTTCTATCACAACAGCTGTGGGGGATCCCAGAATTGTTATAGTGATATGTGTACTAGTTATTCATTCAACAATAGTGAAATTACATTTTGATTATAGTTCTATGAATTATATCATATCACTCATGTTTAGTAGAACTATTAAAACACCATCAAAAATAATTAAAGTAAATCTGCTAGTGAATATAGAAAAATGGGGAATTATTCCATCCCAAGTATATAACATCTCCCTTAAAAAATTAATGGATAAATTTCCTAGTGAAAATTTCGATACTCCCTCTAGATGAAATTGATTAATGTTTTTCATGAATTGGATATACTTGTATAGAGTCAACATAAAATGTCATTAGAAGGAAATCACTCACTGTATTGTGAATGATCATTGATTCTATACTAATGAAAGGAGGAGGATAAATTCTATTTCACGAACACCTAAATCAAAGATATTATTTCCCTATGAGATAGAATATCTAGATAAAATTATGAAGTTTGAGTATTGGATCTAACTTGAAGACATTCCCAATTTGAGGTAATACATTGACGTGTTTCCTGAAGAATTATCTATTCTTCCTCTTATATGGGGGGTTGAATTTTTTGTCAAACTTATTCATAGGGAATTTCCATTATCTATGAATGTATTTAGGGTTAATCAATTATATATAGAGGAGTTAAAAAATCCACTACAAGAAAATATGGATAAAGGGTTCGTATGACCATGTGCTACACCTTGGGGTGATCCTGTCTTCTCTATCATAAAGAAGGATGGGTAAATGCACTTTTCATTTATTATCATGAATTCAATAAGATCACGATAATGAATCTGTATCCTCTAAAATTGATTGGTGACATATTTTATCAACTATTTGAAGGTACAATTCAACTCCAAGATGGATCATTGGTTGGGATATTATCAACTATGGGTGAAGAAGTAGGATATCCCCAATTTCATTTTTAATACAAAACCAATGTACATAAGAGCTGTAAAATCCAACAGCATCTAGGAGTTAATATAATATAATGACCCCCTTTAATCTCTAACAGTCAATGACCTAGGGTCTAACATTCATTTAATATTGACCCTCTTGGGAGCTCTCATTGTATAACCCATCTAATCTATGACCACCCATAAACTATTGCAGTAAATACCTATGGGTTAACATTACTTTAATTCATACATAAATGACCCGAATTCAGGATGTTGTCATAGTTAATTACCCTTCATTAAACATTCCCAATGCAAAACACTTCCATATCATATAATCTGTTAAACTCGATTATAAAAAATTCAAGGCATGGAAACCAGGTATACTTCATAGGCACCCTATACCAAATGGTCAAAATCAAACAATCAAGGTAACTCACCAAGGGGGTGTCCCATAACAAGGTATCTAACCTTTTTCGTAAGATATAACACATTCTAAAACAAACAAACTATATCAGTCATTAAACATGGTTAATTTATAGAAAACACAATTCCCTAAACACGTGTATTCAAAACATTTAGTATATATATCCACATACTACCAATGAAATTCACAAACCACTTAACTTGATGTTTCATGATGAACACTATTGATCATCAACTCCTGAGTCTACCTAGAACGATGTATATCAACAAAAGGGTAAAAATGATCAACCCTCAAAAACAGAGGAGAGAGGAGGAATCAAGAAGAAATGATCTATGGAAAGGGAGAACCCACTATGGGGAATCCAATGCCCCTGTAGACATCTCAATCTGATCAATGATGGAGATTCTGTAGGGGGTTAATGATTGCGGCCATCTCGTTACTCTATTATACGAAACATTGGAAGAAGAAGAAGATTGTTCTCGATGTGATACATGAACCTTCATTGAAATATCAAATTAAATGAGAATTTCATGGAGTGTTCATTTAATATACCTGGTGTGTATTGGTCTCAACTGGATCCTGATTTAGGTTTTCTACTAGTTCACCTACATAGCCATGTGCTAAGCTGTTACTCGACATTTACATGGCTACATATGAGAATAGGGTACATGGAATGCACTAAAAAATACGGGGTGTGTACTAAGAAAATTTCTCATTTCTTACTTTTTCTGAAAAACATCTCCAAATATAGATCCATACCTGAACTGAAGATCCAGGTTCTTATAAGTTTACTTTTCTAATGCTACCAAATTGGTATGGTATTTATGTCTCACATTAATTTATGTAGAACACATTTATTATACACTACATGTTTCATATATAGGACATGTATACATCCATTGAATGTATTTTTTGAGAACTATCCTAAATAATGTTTTGATTCAATATCTATATACTTTTATTTGTTTCATGGGGTATTTAATTTTTCTGATTATAAACTAATGAGTATTTAATTCACAATATCTTAAAAATTTGGTATTGTTTCATATTAGACATCCATTGTGGAATATTATTCATGAATATATATGTTTTCTAATTATGTTTTCAAAAATGTTTTTAAAATTTTCCTATATATATGTAATGTTCTTTTTAATAATATCTTTTTCATACTACATTGTTTGAGTGTAATCTATTTCATTTTCCCGATGATTCACTTTGTGATTTTTCTAATAAAAGAACAAAATAAATGTTTTTAACATTAGAAAAATGAATCAAATAGTTTTCATCAAGATTATTTAAAACAATGAAACATCCATTATAACCATACAATAACATTTTCAAATAAACGTTTTCTCTAATAATTGGATGAAATTTTATGAAAAGAAAAAAATCAAATCATAATGGATAATTTCCTAAAAAAATATATGGATCTTTAAAAATAATTTTCGAAATAAAAATAAATTATATGAGTTTAATTTTGTATTATTAAGTATCATTTTAAATAATAACATTATTATTATATTATTGAATTATTTATTCTTATGATGGGAATATATTTCAAAAATATAGTTCCTTTCTATGGGTAATGTTGTGATTGAATGATGACTGAGAAAACAATTTAATTCCATGGGTTTTGATTTATTGAAAGGCATATTTTATTGGGGAAAAATATATATGTGGTTTTCATTATGTGATTTGTGGGACCTATATCCCTCTCTTATAAAATTGGTAATGATTTATATCACATGACATATACATGGCTTGAATGGGGACTATACTCAGTTAAGTAAAAGACTATGTCTGGAAAGATAGTATTAAGAGTGAACAATTTTCTACAAAGATGGTCATGTAGTGAACCATGACTATCAAGACGGTATGGGGAGTGTACTCATAGTGTTAATATATCCCTGATATTGATTCATTTACTACTTTGTATATTTTTATATAATTATTTTTATTCCACAATTCCATATCTTATGTTATGCTCTCATAGAATATTTTCATTTATTATTTATGATCATCTATTTTTTAGTCCATGAAATAATATTAGAGTAATTTATATAAAGGATATGATATTAAAATATTTTTTAGGTTAAAAATTTATTATGATTATCTAATGATTGAAGTCTCCCTTTTTTACCATTACAGGGCATCTGAGCACACCATATCTTATATTTCATTTCCCCTGGATAAGAAAAAGGTTATCATGTTTGATAATTAAAAAAATTTCTAATTATGATGATATTATTTTAAGGATAATGAGATGTTTTATGACCTAGTAGTTTATGTTTCCATGTTTCCAAAGGCACTAAACTAATAATATCTTTTGATGTCTTATTGTGTAATGCATGGAATTCTAAAAAAAATGACACAATGTTAATGTAAATAATGATTGGGTCATTATAAGTATGATGATATTTTGAATATATTAAATTCATAAAAAATAATTATACATCCATTCCTAAAATTATAATGTTATATTCATGAATAAAATAGTGAATATTAAAAAATAAATGGTATTTTTTATAATTTATTATATGAGAAAAACAGGTGAATAATATATAAAAAAAATTATATGATTTATAATTCAACAATGTATTATGGGTATTAAATTATTAAATAAGTAAAACAACTTTCCATTTCGTTAAAATATATACTCAATAATATTATCTTAAAATTAATCTATAAATAAATATATGTTATTTGAATTATAGTATTTTTACATTTCATAAATATTGATGAGACAATTTACGTAATATATAATAACACATATATAGTATTATTTAATAATTTATCATATGAATTTATCAAATAAAATTTTGAAAAGTTTTGAATAATTTCTAAAATTAAAATTATAATTTAAAAATATCGTCTTAAAATTTATAATCATATCATAATTAAATATAAAATACTCAATATTTTGAATTATATTTTTATTTTATAGTCATATTATAAATTTTATATAAAAATTATATGTAATAAATATAATCCATTTCACAAAAATAAATGGTATTTCTTTATAGCCATTGAATATTATTGATATTTATTGAATAAATTGTTCAGAAACATCAATCAAATTATTTAAATATTTATATATTTTCATATCCATTATATAAGTGATATGGTATGTTATTCTAACACCTTCATATTAAGGGGCTAAGTCAATAAATAATACATTATTTCAGTGGGAATGGTAGAAAATAAATCGTGAAATTTTTTGTGGGTACTATAGTAGCGATGAGTACAATATACAATACTATAAAAATTAGAGTATTATAATAGTCAATTATTATTGTAGTAAAGGTAAATTAATAGTAGTATTATTCACCAATTTTTTTTCTTTGGGTCCTAATATCAATCCATTGGTTCACCGGGCCATTGGTCAATGAAATTTTGAGACCCTATAATATTTAATAAATGAAATTTCATAACAATGAATTGGTTCGAAACATTAAGTGTCACGACCATTATTTATAATTATTGTATTTGTATGTTTTTTTGAAATATAACAACCAATACCATATATTAATTATATATTTTAAACACTAATATACAAATTATTTCATAAAAAAACTCATTAATAAATAAATATTAAAAAATACCTTTTAATTTAATTTTAAATCACTATAATAAATTATATAATTAATATTTTATTTGATAATAAATTAAATTTATTATTAATAATGTTTTATTTAAATATATTTCCATGTATTGTGCCACCACTCTATTCATAACAAATACCAAACATTATGATTTCCACACAAAATCATGTGATATCCATCATATGTTATGATATCCTCTTTCTCATAGGGCATGAAATTGTACAAAATCCAAAACATGTATTTTGATTTTCTTGTGATATATATTCAGTAGTTCATTAAATGTCAAATTTTATGATATATGGTATACTTTAATGATAACACTATGCATTGATTTTCAAAAATATAAAAAATTAAAAATGTATCCATCAGAGAATATGAAACACTATACCATATGTCATTATTTTTTAACAATAAAGGATTTATATTGTGGAACCATTTATTATATCACTTATCATATAAAATGATCACATCATAGCTTTTAATATAGAATATTGTATGATAAGGTACATTTTAAATCCTATATTATTTTAATGACATCCATTACAACATAAATTTTTTTATAAATCATTATTTATTTAAAATATGATTTTTGGAATAAAAATGCATTGAATAAGTATAATACAACTATTGGTTACACACATAGTTTCACACTCTTGGTGGACACGACTTAGAAATTCAAAAATCATTATGGACCATCATGAATGTTTTTAATAGATGATGACTATAAATGACCTAGAATAAAACGAAGGATTCATAGATTAAAAATAAGGTTTCATGATTTAAAACACCTAAATTATTTTTCATACTATGTGATTATCCATATCGATTTTTGATTCTCACACTTTTCTTTCTAGTCTTAGTCATTGGATGGATCCCGATAGAATCATGATAATAAGATAATCATTGTACTTTGAAATGATTCCCCACATTATTATATGAACATTATTGGACATACATAGAAAATCATCATTTATATGACCAACCCACTTTCTCATGGAATAAATCATATTGAGAATTCAAATAATAAAAATAGGGGAATTTTTTCTCAAATTCTTGATAAGGTAACATCAACGTTGTTTTAGTGTGATTAATGATTCTTTAGTTTCAGATTAATAGATCAGTACAACTGAAAAGATAGCTTTCGTAATATATTTTTCAAAATATGAAGATGTTATCTTGGCCAACTATTTTTTAGATTGTAAAGATATTAAATGGAATACCTTAATCTAAAATATAAAGAAACATGATAAAATTGACTCTATGTATTGGGAATAGTTCATGAAATTATTTTTTAGTATGTAAATTGAACATATTATTCAAAAATTAAGGGATATTGGAGTTTCCTATCAATTTAATGGTTATGAAAATAAAATTTGAATAAAATTCAATGGAAACTATAATAACCATGACAGAATCAGATGATCATTCATTTATGCACATTGTGTTGTAAGAAACATGGAGGGAATTTTATAAAGGGACTAATAAATGTTTTAATTATGGATAGAAAGGACATATAGTGGATGAATTATGATGTAATAAGAATAATGAGAGATCTACATAGAATGAACCACCTACAATTCAGTGTTACAAAGGTAAAAATCTTGGGAAATGTTAATCAGTGTCCCAGGATACACTATTGTGAGTAGAATCATCATGGTGGTATGAGTAATGGTTATACTCTTTAATATTATGAAACTAAAAATGAAAAATTATGGTAAATAGGTATTACAGAATTACATGAGGAATACAAATTATTGTATTAATGATGAGGTAGAATAATCAAAATCTTTATGTGTTAGGATTCCAGGATTATGTTATGTAGATTTTGAAATAATATTAAATATTAAATGTTTATTTTTAATTAATGGATTGAAATAATATGTTGAAATATTTTTATGAACATGAAATTTTATTTAATGGTAATTTATTATTTTTATTATGGTATTATAACCCATGTTTATTTTACTAATGCTAAAAAACTGTTGTTACATTTAGGTAAAAAGATTATTAATAAATTGTATATTAGATAGTATAGACTACATATAACTAATTAATTAGTTTTTGAAAAAGTGGTTTACTATATCATTTGTTGAGTATAAAACATTTATTGATTTACGGAATATATCAAATAATCAATGATTTACATAAGTAATGGGAAATAATGTGACTTTTTAATAAGGTTTTATGGTAATTTGTGTTATAACAACATTCTTGATAAATGAATTTAAAATATTGGTATGCGAGAATCAAGATACACGTTATGATATATGGGGTTAATTTATGTTCATTTAGGAGGCCTTCTTTCTAAACACATAATTTTAATCATTAGGAAGGGTTATAATGATAACCATTTATGGAATGGTCTCATTTTAATATTGGGACAAAGATTTAGAGATTTCATCACTATATGAATGTTTATCCATAGTGGATGACTAGTGTTATTTTTAATTAACTATACATTTAAGGAAGAACTTGTTGTTAAATTATGGATCTTTTGATTTTTTTTGTTTTGGGCATAAAAAATTCATCTTCCTTTCTTGGAGTTAAAGATGAAGATGAAATTGATCATTTCATTACCATAAGAATATATAATTCCAATCAAATATAATAAAAACATGAAAGTGTATAAATATTATACAACATTATGAAAATGATCTTAGACTATTTTTTTTTATGTTTTCATAATTTATTATGATACCAATTAAAATTTTCAATCTTATATGGTTATTGGATTTTTGATTTATAGATGTAATGACCAAAACATCAATAAATAAAATTCCTCATTAAATTTAATTTAATGCATTACTATATATTCTGGATATATAAATGACATTCAATTATTTTGTTTCACTATATAAAATAATATTTAGAATACTATTTTCAATCATTACTATTGATTATATAGCCTTTTAGAATTTATCATATGATTAGTATAAATAAAGGGATTTATAAAATCCAAGTGAAAAATGATATGATGTTCTTAACAACCATTATTGTAACCTATAAAGCCCATTTATCAAAGCATGTGAGGAAGATATCCCCACTAAAATTTCACCTTAACCAAGCGTATATTGAGATCCAACAACTTTAGTAGGAGAGAAGCACTTTATGGGAGATGTTCTAGATCATTGAGATCATGGCTTAAACCTTTTACAACAAACCACCACATGAATGTCTCATAGTCACAAACCTTACTCTTAGTGATTTTTCTGGTGAATTAAAGGGATATATATCAAGACCCTAATAATATTAATATATATATATATATTATATTAATGGATATATTATCATCTTATTATTTTTAAATTACAAATGAGTTTGATTTTAATTAAATAAATCAAAAGTTAAATTATGTAGGAATTAACGAATCCATTTTAATGAAGTAATTATTTTATGAATGAAATATTAATTTATGGAAATATTATTATTTAACAATTTTCATTAAAAATTATTTATAATATTATTTTTATTGAAACTAGATTAATTATTATATGAATTCAAAAATAATTATTTTCAAAAATACCCAAAAATACTCAATAAATGTCAATTATTATTTTAAAAGTGATAATTCACATAAATAATAAATTGTATAGATATAATGTATATTAGTTTTGGAATGTGAATGTCCAAATTATACAAAAAAGTTTTTTTTATAATTTTCTATGATAATCCAATTTTTAGGTTGAAATTAAACACAATATATATATTTGGAATGTATTATGATAGAATAATTATAGGAAACAAGGTAATAAATTCTAAAAATGGTATAAAATACCAGATATTACTTTTCACATTAAAATAATATCATTTTGAGATTATTTTACTAATTTTATAAATCCATTTAAATGCTCTAAAACAAGTAATATTTTTTGAGGGTTTATTATCATTTATTTAAGTCCATGACTCACATACATATCAATAGGGGTAATATTATAATATGTTCATATGTAAGCCTAATAAAATAATAATAAGCATTCCTCTTTAGCAGTAATAATTAACAAAAACCCTACGGTGGTTTGTGGTTTTGAGTAAATTATTATTTAATGTCTAAAATATATTTTTAGGAGATAATAATTGATTCCCAAACTTTTTATTTATAAAACTGAGATAGAATCCCTTAATTTTTAAATAAGATCCTCCTAAGTATTTGAAATCACCCTCTCTTTGTAGGGGATTTCTATCTCCTTCATATTCAAGAACCACATTTATGTTTTTCCTTTTTCTCTCCATTTGTGTCTGTTTGGGTATGTTTTCCTATATCATTATTTCATTATTTTTTATTACCATGTGATGATTTACACCATTCACTCTCATTAATTGTTCTAATGAACCTTTATGTACACCCATTACCATGCCTACATTTAGTAAGCCTCTCTCACTCTCCATTTTATCCAAGACCATTATTTATTTTATGCTAAAAATGTATATTTTTTCATGTTGTTAGATATTAGAGAACATTTCCCTTAAATGACATTTTATTTCTAAATAATTGGAGACCAATTTTACTCTCATTAATCCCTTCCATTAGCCTATTTTACACTGGTTACCATACCAAAATTTAGAAAGGGATTCTCTCCATCAATTATTTATTCATGTTTCTAAATTATATTATTTATTTTATATCAATTAAATATTGATGGTATATGTTCTTACACATCACCCTTATAGTCAATTTTATGTCTAAATGATGAGATACTCATTTCTCTCTAAATAACTACATCAATTAAAATTTATACACTTATGTTATGCGGTCGAAAGCTCACCACAATTTTCCTATGCCATAAAATTGTGTAGTGAATTCCCATACTCATTACCTATCATGGGTTATTACCTTTACATAGATATACATATTTTGTTGGGGACGTACATGTATGTATTCCACAATCTATAATATTGGAAGAATTTTTTTGATAAATGATTCCCAAATATATGATCTATGTGGCACACCAATGACTAATATTGAAATTAAATTTATGGGTGTTCCATTTATTTTATATCCCTTTATAGCATTGGGAATTGTTTTAGTCAGATTGTATGTCATGATATTGATCAAGGAGTCAACTAAATCCACCATGTGACATTTTCTATCACTATTTCATGGAATCTATTTATTAATATTGATTATGAGGAAATGTTTCAATTTTTTCCTTGTTACACATGTTTCCCTTATAATTATCATGATATATCGTGCCTTATTGATCACATTTACGATTATCACTCCTTTTATCCCCATTCATATTCATATTTTATAACATGTATTAATGTATTCATGTTATGTCATGTTTATTCCCTTACTAGGATTTATAGGTCACCCCTTTCTTATGTATGTTCCCAAGTTATCCATTCTTGTTTTCAATTCAATGTAGTTAAATGAGAATGTTAAGTATGTTTTCAAAAAAGATTATATATTATATATTTTATGTTATTATGTAATTTAATTATTCACGAATAAAAATAGACATATCAAAATTTTATGTTGTATTATGTGTACACTTATGTATTAAATCATGAATTAAAAAGTAATAAATATATGGTTTATAATAGTTTGTATCAAAAGAAATGATTTTTAATTTTTTTGGATTAGGATTAGAAAACACTAGAGAAATAATTATGGATAATACTAAACAAATGAATACATACCTATATTTTGAAAAATTATAGAGTTACTAGATTATAAATAAAATATATAAATGTATAAATTCTATAATTGGATGTGTCTTTTTCCTAGATTTTCAAAGTAGTAAACCCCAAAAAACACCATGTTGAGCTAGACTCAGTCGGGAACTGGTGAGAAACTATGGGCCTTGCTTCACACATAGATCGACACCCATTGGGGATATGATTTGTTAATTTCACAAGCTCATTATAATACATTATTAAGGTAACAAGATTTTTCATAAGATTTTCTATTAAAAAATATATAATTCATAACTTATATTGAATACTATTAATTAATATGTTAAGGAAACAAATGTAATTTTTATGTTTTCCAATTATTTTCATGGGATTTAAGTTTATGAGTTTAATAGTTTAAAATGAATCATCCATTATTTTCCATTTAATCTAGAAAATGACAAGAAATATGAGGAATCTTGTATACAACCAATATGAAGGGAAATGTGATGACTACCCAAAAATGACTCCCAAACCAATTGGACTAAGAATAAAGAACATTATAATGATACTAGATCACCTAAATAAGGTTCTTAATTGAAACATGGATTAGGTGGATCTCCCAAATACCACATAGAAATAACAATATTAAATTGAAACAGTTATATGACAAAGGCCTACGACATTAAATGGATTATCTGATCCCTTAATCGGGGTAAACTAGATCACATCAATTGAGATGAAACTCTCCGTCCATAAATATTTTTCACAAGTGATTTCTCTACGGTCTGTTTATTGTATAGAAGGAGAATCTGATATATAGTGTGAATTGAAAAAGATTATTAATCCTAATAAAGAGATCAATGTGACGTGTATATCATCAAACTGGAAAACATTTTTGCATAAATATTTCACTCACAATATCGTATATAAAATGGAAATGAATTTCCTTGACCTCAATAAAAAATGATGAATCTATTAGGGTGTACAAGGGAAAAATTACAATACATGAAAAATATGACACCATATTAGGTATTACCCTATAATTGAAGATCAATATATTCTTCAGTGGGCTAATAACTAGTCTATAAAACATCATAGTGATCTATGTCATTGATTGTTATGATGAAATTTTTATATATTCCCAAAAAGTTGAAATGATGATTAGTGAATCTCAATGGAATCATCGAGATAACAGGTGAAAACTGGATTTATGTTCTATTAGGAAGATATAGAAATTTTATAGTGATAATAAATTTCAAAATACCACCTATATAATGTTTATAAAGAATCACACTGTAAATTTATTAAAGGGGAATATGAAATTCTTTATGTATAGTAAGGAAGTAAACTAAGAAAATTTTTTATGAAAGGATAATACTTATAAATAAATAGAGGAAAGGGATTCTTGATTAAACCATCAAAACAATGATAATTATGTCAACTAGATGTAATAATGAATCTTTTAAGTCTAATTCACTATGCTATGGGTTTTCGGGGTCATCCAACAACCTCCAAGGCAGAAATATAAATATATTTCTATCACAACAGCTGTGGTGGATCCCAAAAATGATGTAGTGATATATGAACTAGTTATTAATTCAAAAATAGTGAACCTACATTTTGATTATAGTTATAAGAATTCTATCATACCACTCATGTTTAGTAGAACTATTAAAACACCAAAAAAAATAATTACTGTAAATCTGTTAGTGAATATAGAAAATTGGGAAATTATTCCATCCCAAGAATATAACATCTCCCTTATAAAAAATTAATGGATAAATTTCATAGTGAACATTTTGATACTCCCTATAGATGAAATTGATTAAATCTTTTCATGAATTGGATATACTTTTATAGAGTCAACATAAAATGTCATTAGCAGGAAAGCACTCATTGTATTGTGAATCATCATTGATTCTATACTAGTGAAAGAAGGAGGATAAATTCTATTTAACCAAATCCTAAATCATGGATATTATTTCCCTATGAGATTGAATATTTAGATAAAATTATGATGTTTGAGGATTATATCTAACTTGAAGTCATTACCAATTTGAGGTAATACATTTATGTGTTTCCTGAAGAATTATCTATTTTTCCTCCTATATGGGGGGTTGAATTTTTTATCAAAATTATTCATGGGTAATTTCCATTATCTATGAACATATGTAGAGTAAATCTGTTATTTATAGAAGAGTTAAAAAATCCACTACAAGAAAATATGGATAAATGGTTCGTATGACCATGTGCTACACCTTGGGGTGATCCTGTATTCTCTGTCCTAAAGAAGGATGGGTAAATCCACTTTTTTATTTATTATCATGAATTCAATAAGATTATGATAATGAATATGTATCCTATAATATTGATTGGTGAAATATTTTATCAACTATGTGAGGGTACAATTCAACTCCAAGATGGATCATTGGTTGGGATATTATCAACTATGGGTGAAGAAGTAGGATATCCCCAATGTCGTTTTTAATACAAGGTGAGACCATTATTATTTTATTATGATTCCATTTGGACTTAGTAATTATACATAAATCATTATGAAAATAATTTATATGATATTTTTAATTACCTAGAAAATTCTCTCATTTTATTTATAGATTATATTTTAATATTCTCCGAAATCATGGAGGATTAAATGTTGCAATTGAGAATTGTGATAGTGAAATTATGAAAGGAGAAGGTTTCTGAAAGGTACAACTATTTTGAGTTATTGTTAAAGGAAATATCATTCTTTATGAAAATTATCACAATAAATGTGATATATATGGACCCCTAGAAGATAAGAATTATATTTATGTATGAGTGATGTTGAAATTTTTATTGAAATCCATAGTTTCCTTGAGTTATAGGGTTACTATCATCAATTTTTTGGAAATTTCTCAGGATTATAAAACCCGATATCAAATCTAATAGGGAATAGAGAAAATTTTGTTATATATTTATGAATGTGAAGGGAGATTAAAATAATTGAATATGGGGATAATCACTACTCCTACACATATGCTACAAAAAAGTGGAGATCTCTTTGTGGTTTATAGAAATGCTTCAAAGAAATGGATTGGGCTATGTGTTAATAAAAAAAAGAAAACATGATAACCTATTCAAAAATGAAATATATATATCATAAATATAAATACTCAAGGGATTATATGGATATGGTTGTAGAGATATTATCATTGAAAATATGGTGGTATTATCTATTTTATGAGAGGTGTAAAATATATATTGATCACAAGAACCTAAAGTATTTATTCCTACCAAAGAGTTGAGTATTTTATAATTAATTTGGTTGGAGATGATCAATATCATTAATGTTCAATACCTATCCAACCCATTTGACAGAATAGAGTTTTAGACTCTCAAATAAGGAATGATGCAAAAAATTTATCATTTATGATAATTAAGAACGACCGGGTCATCCAAATGTGAAAAGGATTGACATGAAGTCATAATGGAAGGAACATCATCCATACATTCAAAAATAATTGCTCAAACTTATATTATATAGATGATAAAGGCTATTCAAAAAGATAATGTGGGAATTCAGAATAAAGTTGAAGCTATAAGTAAATGGATATACATGGAGTTAAGTGTTAATGAGGAAGGAGTTTTATTATTGGGTCAGGACTATATGCCCCATCAAATAATGATTCAATGAACACATTTTTTGATGATGAAAATAGATCAACCATATCCCTAAATCTTGAAATAGAAAAGATTTAATGATATATCCGAGAGAACTATAGGTGGGGGAATTATAATAAGGACACCACATACTATACATCATGTTTTCTTATATGTCATCAAGTTATGATGTAATGGAAATGGTCCATTGGGATATTTAAACTACTACCTTTACCTACGTGGAAATGGGAAAACATCACCATGTAGGTTTTTATTATTAATACAATGAAATAAATAATAAATAATTAAATATGTGTTGTAGTGAATCTTCTTATAATGAATACTAAATACATTTCAATTCAAGATGACTTGTGACTTGATCAAATTTAAAGGATATTCATTAGTGAAGTGGTGAGTATGCATGGTACACAAGTATTGATAATATCTGATTGAGATCCACGATTTACATCCATTCTCTAAAAGTGTCTCTACCGTGATATAAATATTGAGTTTCACATCATCACGACATACCATTGTCAAACTGATTTTCAATCTCTGAAGACTATACTGACACTCAAAGACATGTTTAGGGTATTCTCTATTGATATAAAAGGAGGATGAGATCAACATATTAATCTAGTCAGGTTCTCATAAAATAACAATTTCAACTATATCATCACAATGGATCCCCCGATATTATTATTGTTGGATGTGAATAAAACCTTCATGTTGGGATGATGTTTGGGAACACGAACTGCTAGGTATGAAAGTGGTTAGTGAACTTTTGGATAAAGTCAAACCATTAATGTGAAAATAAATGCTTCTCAGAGTCAAAATAAGAGTAATGTAGAAAATAATCAATGAGACCTAGAACTTTAGGTTAGAGGAAAGGTATTACTCTATGTTTCATCATGTAAGAATGTCATTATTTTTCAGAAGAACCAAAATTTAGTACAAGATTTATCATTCATTTGTGTTCATTGATCACATCCATGCAATTTCCAATAAACTATCCCTACCACATGACCTATCTCAACTAAAATATTTGATCCCTATATCAATATTGAAGAAGTACATACCAGAAACCTCACATGTACACTATACATGTCTATAAAAAATAGATAATGACTTTTCTTATGAGGATAAGCTTTTGAAAATATTTGATCATAGATAAAATATCAATAGAATAAAACAATGCACATATCCAAGGAGTTCTAGATATACAAAATGTTTAATGAAGAATCATGGGAACTAGAGGAGGTGATGAAATCGGATTACCCTAAACTATTTTATTTTTCTAAATGAAAAATTATAGGGTGAAATTTTTTATGGAATATTTTAATGGCATGATCTTTTATAAATAAAATTCTCCCAGACATTTATAACAATTTTTATATATTATTTATAATGAAAACAAATTAACATATCTGGTATCATTATAACCTGTCTAATATAAAAAAATCATTATGAATCATTACCATTGATAATATAGTCATTGAATACTAATCTAGTGATAAATATAAATATATGGTTTTAAAAAAACAAATTGACCCACAATGAGGATGTGTTGGACTCTACCTGTTGGATCACACTTTAGAGTGCACATTTATTATAGATTCCAGGGTTGATAGAATCCTATTTATTTTCCCATGATGAATCCCAATCTATGATCCAATAACTTATGCATGAGTTGTATACTTTACAGAAGAAGTTTATGATCATAGAGGTCATAACCCAAACTATGTCTGTCATATCACCCCATGAAAGATTCACTTTCACACACTTTACCCTTAGGTCATTTTCTAGTGAAAAAAATCAATATAAATGAAGACAATAATAATAGGAATATTAATATTCTATATAATAATTATTAATTTTTTTACATTATGTATGATTTTTATATTGAAACAATAAAATAAAAAATGTATTTTTTTTATATTCGATATAAATTAAGGAATTTATATTGACTATGAAATTAATTCTTCAAATAAATAATATTTTATTGAAATATTATTATTATATAATTTTTATTAAATATAAATGATCAAATTATTTTTATGTTGTCAACTGTAATTTTTATAGGGGTTCAAAAGCTATTTTTTTTCAATAATAACAGAATTTCACTATGAATACTAATTCATAATATAAAAAGAAAAAATTACAATATTTAAAAATTATTCAGGTAAACTTAATATCAAGTATTTAATTGTAATGTTAAATTAATAAAATGGTTAATTTTTTATAATTTTCTGAGATAGCCAAAATTCTGGGTAAAAATTAAATATGATATAAATATATGTTGTGTATCATGACATCATAATGATAAAAAATGATTAAAAAATTTCTATAAAATGTATTCATGAAAATATAAATGTCTTAATTTTCAAATTATATTATTATAATGTTATTTTATAACTTTATAAATCCATTATAAATACTCCAAAACCAATAATATTTTATATGGTTTCAAAATTGTTTATTTTAGGACATCAATCACTTCTATATCTGCATGGGTAATATTTTATTACATTATACATTTATCAATATAAAATAATTAAAACCTTCTATATTTTTTATAGGCCATGTGAAAGAATCATTAGATACTTTTTGGTTTTTATTACATTATTATATTGATTTCAAATCCTATGTTTGTGAAAGAATAATGAAATCCCCTATCTTTTCTTATATAAACTCACTGAAAATCCAATTTCTCTTCACTCAAAAACATTGGACCATGCATTACTCTACCTTATCCTCTATAGACTACATCGATGGTTCCCCCATGATCTAATGAATATCCACATAATCATTTAGAATCACCCTCTCACGATAAAAGATTTATATCTTCTTATTACTTAAACACATCATTTATGTTATTCTAATATGATTCCATTTGTATTTGTCTGGGTATATTATTATACATACTTATTACAATAAATTTTATTAAAATTTTATTATAGTATCCTTTAAATCTAATTTATCCATCCCATGATCCATTGTATACACCTTCTACCATGATGAAATTTAGTATGGGATCTCCCATTATCCTTTTTATACAAGCACATATTCTATGTAATAACTCTTACATTCATATTTCTATTATTGGGATACATTATAAAATATTACTATATAATTACATTATATTTGAAAATAATTATAGACCCATTTCACACTCATGAATACCTCCCAAGATCATTTTTGTACACTAGTTACCATGTTGAATCATATTAAGGGATCATATCCGTCTCTTATTTATTCATACATCAACATTATCTTATAACATTTATCTCCAATTCATAATTAAGGGATAAGTTATTAAATATTCATGTTATTTTATATTTATTTATCCTTGACGAGGTATCACTTTCACTCTCTTTAATCCATTCTATTATCATTTATACACCCATGTTATGCTGTATAAATTTAACTGCGGGTTTTCAATGCCAAAAGAATGTGTATTGAATACCCATACCCATTTCCTATCAATTGTTTTCACCTTTATAAACAAATTATTATTTTTTTAATTGATGTAATTTATTTATTTCAAACTTTTATATCACGAAATAAAATGTGATTATAATTTTTTTTCTTATTTTACAATCAATATGGAACACTTCTCCTTGAGGGTTAAATGAGAGTAACGAGTGACCTCAGTATTATAAAACATTCTAATGCATCTGGTAATGTTTTAGTCTTAAGATACATTATTCATGAGATTAGGGAGTTTACCTAATGCACAAAAATAAATTTTCCCTCATTATTTCATTGTATTTATCCTTGAACTATGTAAATGATGTAGTGTTTTTTGTTGTTTCCATATTTCCCATGTTTCCATAATGATCATCACGATGTATCATGCCTTATTATTCATATTTTTTAATCTCACTCCTTTTATTCTCAATTGACATACCTATTGTCTAACATGTCTTACTTTCTTAATGTTATTCCATGTTTAATCTTTTATTATGCCTTGTAGATCACACATTTCATATGTATGTCCAAATGTTATCTGATGTAGTTTTAAACAAGAAGGAATAATATGAGTATGTTAAATAATTTTTCAATAAATATTATTTATTAACTATTTTATATTGTTTTTTAATGTTCCAAATTCCAAAACACATTATACTGCTCGATAATATGGTTTTTAGAATATGTGCTCTCATGTAATAAATATTGAATTAAACTGTAATATAGATAAGGTTTTTCATAATGTTATTATCCTCATAATATTCATTAATAATATAAATCTTCATTATGATGTTATTTTTGTTTTTTGTGTCCATATTCTCTTTTCCACCCTAGGTTCTCCAATGTGGAAACCTAAATATGATATACATTGGGTAAACATAATGTTTCAAACATTCTATTTCTGATGGATGGTTGAATATTCATATTCATGATGTGGTATTCAATGAAAGGACCATTAAAGTATGAAACCATTTATGGAACAGATTAATTTCATGGGTGAAATTCATTTTAAGAGGTATATAATGTAACACACCATGTTTTTTGAATTATTATTATTTTGAATAAATTAAATTCCATTGATTTCTTGTGTAGAATGATGCATAATATAAATATTTCTTTATACCAAAATCCATGTTAAAAATTCTCTACAAACAACATTGAGATTATATTGTGCTATATGAAACACTATGTTTGGCTTGTGTTTCATATAATAGTGATTTCCTTTTATATCTTTCATTAAACAGAAGAATGAGTTTTGATGAAGTATAAAATAATATTAATAACATTATCAACTAAAATAGTTATCAAGTTTCTATTGGAATTGATGTTATGAAATGATATCATTTAAACTAGAAAAATATTTATTCAAATTTTTATATAATTAATTTATGACTAATAAATTATAAATTAAAGTAATTCCTTTTAAAATAAAATTAAATATTGTTACGAAAAACTATTTTTGTGCACAACTATGTTTTATATCAATAAATTAACCAATTTACATTAAGATAATGATTTTAATAAAATTTATATATATTACATATTCAATTAAAATTTTAACATTCATCTTATATTTTTCATGATAATATTTTACAATAAATCTAATCGCATTCATAATAACTATATCATTTTTCTAAAAATTTAATTAAACCCATTTAATGGATGAATTATTGTGTAACTATATTTAGAAAACTTAATATATTAAATTTCATAAAATAAAATATAATTTTAAATAGGAAAAATAATTATCTTTGGGGGAATTTTAGAAATTTATTTTAGAACATTCATTTTTAATGAATTGAGAAAAAATATGAATTTTTAATGAAAATATATTCTTAGTTTTATTTATTTATAATTACTAATAAAAAATTAAAATATTTTAATTGTATGATTAGTTGAATTATAAATCAATAAATCCAATTTAGTTAATTAAAATCAATATTAAATTGAAACTGGTTATAAAAACATTACAATCTTTCAAAAAAATCAAATTAAAACTCATTGTCATATCCAATATATGAGACTAAATTTGAAATTAATTTTTAAAAATTATGTTAGTGGAATTTGAAAAATTGGATTAAATATTTTGATGAAGAATAATTTATAATTTCTATGATTTCCAAACTAATTTTTGAAAACGTGATTTATGAAAACTGTAAAACCTAATCACGACTTATAAGAGAATAAAACATTCAATGGGACTAATCATTAATCTTAAAGAAAATAATTAATAATAAAATTATGCAAATAAAATTTTCTTGACAAATTTTTTCCATATATATTATATTTTCTAGATTTTTATATTATTTGAGCCACATGACCTGTATAAAATGTCATTGGAAATATTGATTTCCAATCTTTACATGTTTTTCTCACAATTTCCTTATAAAAGGACCACCCCTCTTCCACTCTCCTCAAACCATCAAGACATTTATTTTTGGAAAAAAAATTTAATTCTAAAATTAAATAATTTATTCCAATAATATATTATTTTTGAATAAATCCAACCATGTATGTACTTTTTTGAAAACCAATTAATGATACCCAACGAAGATGTAACGGTCAACAATTTGTTCTTTATGTTTTATTTATTTTAAAAACCCAATAATTTTATTATATATAATTATTATTTTAAAAAATATTAATAAGAAATGTACTAGTTTTTTAATTATAGGTTTTATACCTAAAAACACACACACATAGATCAAAGGGATTATGAAAGGATCATTACTGTGTACCACTAACTACTTCCTTGAGAACAAATGTCTGTTGTTTCTTTATCACCTCCTTTTTAGGTTGCTAGTAATGATGGAAATAATTCTTATATATATATATGTTTGTGTGTTATTTATTAGATACTTATTCTTATGTAATTATTATATTACACATACCTACTAGATTTCCATTTTGTAAGAACATGACAATGTTGTTCGTACGCACGACAAACTACCAACTCACGAAGCGATGTGATGCATCCATGCTTTAAATGGAATTTATTAAGGATTTAACAAAAATATGTGATATAAATGAAATACCAGTTCAAATATAATTATAATATATATATATATATAACATTTATATTATTTTTATTAATTTGATAGGAAAATAGAAATAGCATTCACAAATACAAATTGCATATTGTCTCCGTGAACGTTGTATTTTTTTCTATCTATAAATTTTATAGGATGTATTAAATAAATATATAATAAATATATATGATATTAATATAATTTTTCACATTATTTAAATCATAAAATCATGATCTAGGTGACCTAAACATAAATAACAAAACAAAAATTACACATAATAAAAAGTAGTAATTACCAAAAACGTAACATTAATTTTGGATTATTTGAAAATGGTAATATAAAGGTTTTAAAAAATAATATATGATAGGATATATATAAATATGGATATTTTTTAGATATTTGGTGTTAATAGTTTTATTATAAATGAGTTTTAAATGTTTTTTAAGGTATTCAAGACATATGGTAAGAAAATTTAGAGTCTCACATTTATTTTTATGAGACTAATTCCATAATCCACAATTGTTTCATTTTGGTGGTTTATATTCTTCTCTATGAAATTTTGTAGCTTTAATGTTATTTATTTCATGATATGAAAGGTTTAAAATGATTTTATTCTGTCATTTATCTTATGAACCAATAGAAATTCAACAAGTACGAGATTTTCATCTCACTGATTACTTTTGTTAGAAACATGGAATATTCATCACCTCTTTATTCATTGTAGAGTATATACAGACATAGAATTTTATATATGATTATTATACCTAAAATTATTAATATTTAGTTATACATTTTATGATCTTTTTTTCATGGGTTATATTTTTAATGATACCAAGTAGTTAAGTCATTTTTTTAAAAAATTTCCCTCTTTGAGAAACATGTTATGTTATGCACCAAGAATAATTACAAGTAATATATTCTTCCAATTTGACTTGTTATATCATGAATTTCAATAATATCATGGTATTTTAGGATTCATTTAATGTTACTCTTTTAGGGAAATTATTATTCAAAATTAAAAATGTTGGAAGAGTGTATTACTAGAATCTCAACAATTATTAGTATATTTATGATTTTTTATCCATTGGTGAAATATTATGTCCCGTATATGAAAAAGTATCATAAATTTTCATCTAATATAGTTAGTCATGATATATTTATATATTTATACAATTTTTAACACTTTGGTTCTAATGAAAATTATGAAAATGTTTTTTTGAATATCCAACATCATTTCCCTCTTTTATCAAATATCTTTTTTGTCCAAAAACATGTTTTTAAGAAATTAAATACAAATGGTCAACTGTTATCCAATGATTTTTAATATAATATTTTCCAATTTTTTTAATTTTTTAATTTTTTAAAATTTAATATTCTTATTAATTTCAAATCAAGCGAATTTTTATCTCTACAAATAATGTGAAATTATTTTTTGTTTTCATATATACGCCATGTATGAAATTCTACACCATCATGACCACTCTATTAATTGAATAGTGTTATATATATATTATATAATATTTTAAAAATAAATGGTTTTCTTAAATATTTCCCTATATTTTACTTTATGTTAATTTTTAGAGAACATAATATTGAAGATGATTTATGTTTAATAAATTTTTTAAATGAATTTTAAAATATTCCTCTATAAGTTTTCATGTTAGTTTCAATGAAAGGGTAATTTACATAAGAAATGATCATCGTGATCTTTCAAAATAATTATTTATCTAAATTAACTCTTTTTGTGTAACATATGATTTATTGGGGATATTATTCAAGGATTCCATTCTGAATATTTTTTCTGAATGTTTTTTTGTTTTTATGAAAAGGTTTTTAGGAAAATAGTTTTTATTCCATATGTAATACAATGAGTAAATTCTTATTAAACATGATTCTATTAAAGGGTTATGGTGTGATGAAATTGTTATTGAACTAATCTCTATTCCAAATGTTACGGTAGGATCAAATATTTTTTATACCCATTTCATATCATTGATTATTACATAATGAATGTTTATCATATTATGGAGCATATTTATATGATTTAATTTCGTTATAATGGGGACCTATATCTCCCACAAATGCATAGGTAATGATGATTTAATGATGATTATAAGTGTTATGTGAAAACAAGATGACATGTTCATAAATTTTTTTTCTGAACCTATTTATCTGTTCAAAATTTTGGATATGATTCTGATTACAAGATCATAATGTTATTCATGAACCTGTTTACATGTTAAAAATGTGATTTATGATCCTTATTATGTATACACAATATTATTCATGAATATGATGACATGTTCATAATATAATGTGTTAACTTTATTATATGTTCACAATGTTATGCATTTACATTATTACATTTTTATAATGTTATGTGTGAACATAATAACATGTTCACAATGAAATGTGTGAACATAATTAGATGTTTACAATATTATACATAGAAAAAAATTCATGTTCATAATGATATTCATGGAAATTATTGAATGTCCATAAGATTATTTTAGGGCCTCATATCATGTCCATTACATATTGAGTAAACCTGTTCCTATTTAATCATAATCAGAATGATACAAGATAATGTGTATGCCACTAATCAATTTCTTATGAGAATTTTAATCTCTCATGGATCATGTTCTTTTATTATCATTTGATTCATTTATTACTATATTCCAATCATTATTCAATAAAATAATATTATGATATTTGATATTCAGGATTTGGTTTTCCAATTCTATGAATATATACACATACACATATATCCATGTTATGATTATGTATTTCATTTTTTACCCTTACTGAGCCTCTAATATCCCCATTTTATATGATTCCTTTACCGAGGTTATAAGGAAATTTTTTATGTTGGGTAAATCTATAAGGATTAACAAATCTATGATCTTTATGGGAAATAATAAATATCATTAACTATAATATAATATTTAGTTCCAGTATTCAAATGTAAATAAACTATTATGGTAATCAATCATGTGTTTTTGTAATGTATTTAATTTTTATCTATTATGATATAATTAAAATATATATTTAATGTGGGGTCACAATAGATATTTTCCTGAAGAATATTGTTAATATAATTTCCATGTTAATTATATTAATCCATGACAACAAAACATTAGTTTTAATTTAATTTATATATGTTAATACCATCATTATTCTTCATTGATATGGTTTATGATTATTTTTTACCAAATATTGGATTGAATTACAGTTACTTATTAAACTTTTTAGCCATTGACATCCACTTGAATTATTCACTTTCCTGTGATCATTAAACATTAAATTTACTCTAAATACCCATATTATTTATCATGGATATGATTATTTCATAAAAAATGTATCATTTTTAAAAATGGTGTAATATAGTGAACACCATTGGTTGTATTGGTAAAAGAATATAAATTCATATTCTTTACTCAATAATTAGATTTGAAATGTAACATTGTTTATGAAATAAAATGACTATTCAATATATATGGATTACATGAGATAGGTATGACACAGGTTGTTGAGAATTTATAGAAATACCCTCGATGCATCGGTAGACTCATGATAAAATATCGTTGTGCCGCAATCAATTTTCACTTGTAACCAAGTTGATTTAATCTCTATAGTGGATATATCCTGATATTATATCTCTTGTGAATGGAAATTGAACAAATAATAAAGATTTTTACACAACATGTTTCATATAATCTTTGGGATATATCATAAGCGTAATGTAATATTATTCCAAGGAAACATAAAGTAAAATAATTAAGTATATCCATAATTTATAATTCTGTTATTATTTTCAAAGTGATTTATTCTATTTTATAATATATGCATCAATTATTATTTTTATTTACTAAATTACTCATGATACCAGTTATCAACCTTCCAATAATGTTTATTCCTAATATTACCTTGATATTTGAGTTATTTAAATAGAGTTTATGTTTGTTTATTTACCTCCCCATATTAATTTTTATTATTTATTAATGATAGTGTCAACTATACTTAACCCATAGTCATCATTTGATCTCACCCTTATTTTTCCCTTTATCATAAATCCATGAAATTTATTTTGATAAATATGACGTGTTATGTATGATATAATGTTGGTATTCTAGAATGAAAAGACACTATGTTGTAATTTTTGTAATCAAATGTATTGAAAGTCTCATTTTTATCTAGTTTAGAAGGAAAAATAAATATACCAGTCCATTGGTAAGAGATTCCTTGTATATTATGCCTATGTAATGGTAGCAGGACCCAATATCGGGATACTAGGTTTAGGGTAACTACATTGTTTAATAGAGTAAATTTATTAGAAACCCGGGGAACTATATTTAAAAAAATAAATAATAACAACAAAACCAAATGATAGAAATTTAGGATATGTATATATAAAAATCCTATTTTTTATAAGGTAGCGATTTTTTTCTAGAAATAAATCTCTAACATGATACAATATGTGGATGTAGTTATGGAACAAAGGTATCGAAGGGTAATAACTCTTAAAAGGGTTTTCTGTGATTGAATCATGTGTTTCCTAGTACATGAAATCAATATTTATTATGCCCCTAGTTTGACAACCATGAAGGATATTATTTCAAAAATTCAATCATTCATTACAATCCATTATGATGGATTTGAAAATAAAATGACAGTGAATGACTTAGGATAAACCCATGAAAATGAAATATCTTATGCTAAAATAAAAATGCAGAAGTATTTTTATCAATTTTTTTATCAATTTTATATGGTTGAAATAATTAATAAACATCCATGTATTGTTTTAAATTTTAAAAGGAAATATTTATTCCTTATCAAAAGTGCCAACCATCCTATCATGGAAATGTGTTTATGGTTGATAATATATTAAATTTTTTTAAAAAACCCATTCTAAAATGTGTGAGGAAAGAATTTCTCAATATAATAAAATTTTGGAAAATTTTATAGGATGTATATTTTTTATTGGAAGAAGTATTGTGCGAATAATTCACATAATTTTTTAGAAATAAGATAAAAGCTAATCATAAAAATTATTTTTGATATTATCATTAAGGAAATTTTAATAATTTTATTAATCATATTTTTAAATTTTTTTTTGAATACATATTAAAATTTTGATTTAGAGATTCATTTTATTTTGTAACATCCCGACCTGGAAGCCACAAAACTGGTGCCCCCAGCCGGTTTGCCAAATGACCTCAAGCTCACCACCTCATATGCCAGAGGTAGTCGACTTGCAGTGAGGGCCTAGGGTGTGATGGTGGGGAGACTATGCCCTCATACTAGAGTATGAAAACAACAGAAATTACTAAGTATCATACACAACGAAAAGTAAACAGAGTGCGAAAGCAATAAACAACTGAAATAGAACAGGTTGTAATAGTAAAATGCTGTAAAAGCCCGAATATCAATGCAAATACAATACAAAATTTGTCACCCACTGGTCCAACCATACAGATACAAGTACAAAAGAAACTGAAAGTAAAAGTATAGGGCTTTGCTACTAACTCCGAGGAAAACTACGTACTTGATCTCCAGACACTGTCGAACTACAGTAGCCTGATTAGTAGAACCACTCGAGCAGCTCCACTCGATCATGAAACACTGGGCCTCAGCCCTATGCCTCCATGTAACTCATTCTCAACCTAAAAAATAGACATAAGGTCTACACGTACCCCGAGGTTCACATGCAGGGGTGAGAAATATTTTCATTAGGGCACCCCAACAATCAACCTGTAACTGTGATGCTATGTTTACGCAACAAAAACATGATCAGCCTAGCTGGAAAATAACAAAGGATGTAAACCAAATGTGAAACCACAGTTGAACCTATGGTATGTAAACCCTATCAACTAGGAAAGTGCCACCATGGATGTCCATATCTATATACGTACACATGTATAGTCCCATTCCTATACACATATACATAAATATGAATATTCATGATTAAGTGATTCAAATAACAAGAACAACATCATGAATTGATCCTTGGGACCTTAAGCCCGGTCTCATGGATATACAATTCACGAGCATTGAGGTGCATGTCGTGCCAGTAAAGCCGTGTATCAAATAAGTCAATCTCTGGGTCCATAATCCCATCCACATGTACCTGTTTCACCCAATGCCAGAGATACGCCTCTGAACAAGAAAAACAAAACAAGAAACCCTCTAGTTCAACAAATCAAACAAAAGCATGAAGATAACACAACAGAAAACCCTCTGGGAAGTACTCACAACCATCCCCTCTGGTCCTACCTAAGAAGTACCAACAACCCTCTAGGTAGTGCACTCAGCCTAACCCCTCTGGTTTGTTCATACAGAATTTAAAAGAATCTCTGAGGAAGCACACACAGTCAATTCCCCTTATAGTCTAGGGTAGTCTGGAACTCTTTGATGAAGCTCGCACAGTCAATTCTCCTTACAGACCCAAGGTCAATGACTCTCTGAGGATCACACTCGGTCAATTCCCGTTATAGCCCAGGTCCTTCATAGACTCTCTAAGGATTATCACATAGTCAATCCCTCCAATAGCCTATGGTAATCAAGTGGTTCAAACAAAAAAATAGATACTCTCTGAGGAAGCTCACTCAGTATATCCCCGTATAGTCTATAATGCCCAAAGACTCTATGAGGAAGCTTATAGGGTCTATCCCCATAGAGTCTATAATGCTCAATGACTCTCTAAGGAAGCGCACTCGGTCTATCCTTGTACAGTCTATAATTCTCAAAGACACTCTGAGGAAGCTCACTTAGTATATCCCCTTATAGTCTACTACACAAGGTTCTCATGGCCCCATGTAAGTCAACACATAGTAATGATATATGGCCAATGTAAACCTAAAAAACTACTTTTATTTCTAGTCTACCGCATAACAACATGTCATAAATACAAACACTACATCCTAACAATACTAGGCATGGAAACAATGCGGCCTAATAGGAAAGCTAGACCAAACTGTCAAAATCAAGAAACATGGGAAAACACATCCACAATATGGTAAAATACCATATTTAAAATCAAGCCACCTCTACTCAGGTGCACAAGGAATAGTAGGAATCCAAACAAACAATAAAGACACATCACATCAGGCTCAACAGCCACAAACCAGGAAGCACCTCTAGTAAACACTACAACATCAGAAAACCATGTCAGATATAAACAAATAGTGAGGGTGGCCCGAACACTCAACCCAAAAATACATCCAAATCAAAAAGGGATCACCAGTTTGGCATGGGTTCTAGGTGACACCCGATCACCATCTCTACCCAAACCAGACATAAAAACTTAGGGTCAGTCAAACACAAGCACCCCCTAGGTCCCTCAAGTCAAAAAAAGAAAAGGCATCATACTCGGGATCCTACAGGTAAACACGAGCGAAGGCATCATACGCGGGATACTTAGCAAAGAGTACGGGAGGAATCCTACATGGAATCCTCAAAGGAAGGACATCATAGGCATTCCATAACTTGATTCGTTTCAAAGGAAGAACAATAGAGAGATCCTACGTGGGACTCCCTAGGTTAGTACACAAGCAAAGCCATCCCTTAGGGGATATATAAAAGTATCAGGTCTTCAAGCCTCATAGGCCAGAAGGGAACAACTCACAGGAAAAAAATCCTCTAAATTATGGGTTACGGGAGGGATCTCATAGCTCATCTCCTATTAGAGGTCTCAACTATGTAGGTCCCAACACCCAACCTATCATCCACACCAAGTCTCACTCTCAGGTGACAACTGAACTCGATAACGTAAAGAAGAACCCCTCCATTTAGATAGAAACCCCAAAAACCCCCTTTAAATGACCTCTAAAAGACAAAAAGATTCCACCATTGCAATCTACGTGAAAAAATCTCATAACAGACTACTCACACGCCCAATTCTGACTTCCTGAGTATAATATATCCCCAAATTTACTAAACTGAAGCAGTACGTGGCCAAAGCACATGGCAAGAGCACATTGTACCTACCTATGTAATAGTACACAATGTTTACATTACTATACATGGAATGTACTATTTACAAAAAGTTACTCCATGTCTATTTTCACCCAATCACATTCCCAAGTACCACTACATGACATGTGCTCAAAGTACACAGCGTGTACTCTTTAAAAACCAATATTCCGTGTTCTATTTCACAAGGCCAGCCACACAAACACCCACTACACGACGTGTACTCAAAGTACACGGTGTGTACTTATGAAAACTTCATTACCCCCAAATGGGAAGAACACATGGCATGTAACCCTAGAATATATGCCGTGTATTCTAGGTTTTCCGACTGGAAAACCCTGAAAACACCCAAAACGCCCATTTTTACCCCTGAAACATTAGATCCTACCTTAAGAGGCCACAAGAAAGAAATATAAGCTTTTAAAGTCATTAAAAACATGCTTATTGTGGATCTATGGATAACACATAAACGAACCTTCTTTCAGGCGGAAACCACCAAAGCTTTGGTTGATTTCACGGCTCCCGGTTGCCGCACGACGATTGAGCGTGTCGAGGGATTTGGATCAGTACCCCTCTTGCCTCTTAACTCTCTCCCTTCATAAAAATACAATTATCCCATAGGTCACAGACATGTAGGAGATGTGAGAAAGGGGGATGAGGAAAAATGAAAGTAAGAAAATAAATGAAAGGAAAAGAAGGAAAAGAAGAAAAAGGGGCTTGGGTCGGCCCCCACGCCCGACATGAGTTTATACCTTCCCTAGGCTAAAGTCCCCATTTCGAACTCAACGGAACAGACAAATTCTCATTCAAATTCTCCTTTTAAATGTTATTTCCAAATGAACCTACGTGAATAATTTAATATTTAATTTAATAATATTAAATATTCCACCCAAATTCGAACAACTCGGAATTCCTCCAAACTCCTACCTTATGGTAAACATTCTATTCCTGGACCAATGGAGCTGTCAGAAAAATTTTCCGAGATCAGGTGATAGGTGAAAATGAAAATTTTACCCCTCATGAGCATCCAACAGTGAAGATTCAAGTTTCTGCTCAAAACTGCAGTCTGAAAAAACACGGGCTCATACAAACTCCCCACCATAAACTTTCTTGTCCCCAAGAAGCCATGTGTATGGACCAGCAACCATGCTCCCAACTCGAGCATCTACACAACCAAGCTATCTGGACCGTCCAAAGACCAGACTTATAGAGTTAACAAACACCTTCTACCGAGAAGTCATTCAACTATGACCAAGCTTATACTCTCAATCATAGGAATACCCCTGTCATCATCTTAAAAGAAAACCTGAGCTCAAAATCTCTTGGAAAACACTGAAGTTCAACCTATAAAAGGAAAAATAATCTCAAAGGGCCAATGGTTCACACCCCACCATATGGATTTCCTTACACTTCTCTAAGAGCACAGCCAGAAAACGTTCCATCCTCAACATGGATGAACATTGAGAAAGAAAAAGGATCTCGATGTAGGGTCGAAGCTCTCCCAACACACTCAAGAAGAATCAAGATATCACATGATCGTTTCTTACAGTAGTACACTAATATTTAACCGAAGGCATGTTTAGATCCCTCCGTTCCACCCTAACATCCTGCAAAACCCCGACTAGGATTCAAGAACTGTTCAACCATTTTCACACAGGTCTTCCTAGAATGGAACCGACATCGACCTACAAAGGTTCGAGTCAAAATAAAGGGTCTCTAGGTCTTCCACCTAGCCCTACAAAAATAGCCTCACAATTGGGTCACAAGGTCTAATGACCTAGCCCAAAAGATCTAAAACATCTCAGAAGATAGTAGAGATCACAACGAACAAATGGAAAACAAAACCAAAACACAAGCTACATGGGCCCTGATCCTCTCTGAGCATCCTCAGAAGGAACTAATCCCTGGAGTTCACAACCCATGCAGAAGATAAACTGAACTGATGCTCATCAAGTATCTGTATAAAGAAATACCATAAGGAGGTATAGTTCACAAGAAAAACCATGGTATCTATCGACATTATTCTCAACAAGCCGACTAGATAACCACAGACCTAAGAAACAACACCAAATAATGGTTGAATAGAAAGGTATCACATGCCACATAGACCAACTGGGGTCACTGCACCACCTATACACAAGGACTGAGTCATCAGACTCATCAAGAATGCCTCAATGTATATCCATGTAACCTAAAATCAGAGAAAAAAGTATGTGTAAGCAGACCAAAATATCTCGATCATCCGTAAAAACACACACTAGAAGGCCTATATGATGTGAATCCTATGTGCCTAGTATGATGCATGAGATGCCTTTGACTTTACTAGCCAAGATTCAAAATCTATCCCAGGCATCTTACCACTGTCCAAGAGAGAGAGAGATTCATAGTAAATCCAAACACCAAACAATGTGTGCGTATCTCGAGGTGAAAATCATATTCAACTGTAACATCACAAAATCAGAACAGAAATCCCAAACCCTGGAAACCAGGACTTCTTACCAGAACAAGTGTCCTCGATGTACAAGCCAGATATCCATCACAGGTTCTAACACATTCCTAATACTCCAATATACCATATCCCAAATAGTAAAGACCAAGAAAGAAAACTCCTCTGATACCACTTTCAAACATGTAGACCCGGAAGACACTAAACCGGTGCTCCAAGATGGTTCGTTACAAGGCCTCAAGAGCACCTCCCCGTATGCCAGAGTCTTCCGACTAGCAGAGAGGGCCTAGGGTGTGATTGTGGGGAGACTATTCCCTCATACCAGAGTTTGAAAACAACATAAATAACTAAGTATCATACACAATGAAATGAAAACAGTGTGTTGTAGCAATAAAAAACTGAAATAGAACAAGCTGTAATAGTAAAATGTAGTAAAATCCCGAACATCTATGCAATACAATACAACAATGGTCGCCCATCGGGACGACCATACATATACAATTAAAAAATAAAGTAAATGTAAAATTACATGGCGCTTCTGCTAACTCCAAGCCAAACCCCGTACCAGATCTCCAGACACTGTCGAACTGCAGTAGCCCGATTAGTAGAACCACTCAAGAAGCTCCGCTCGATCATGCAACACTAGACCTCTGCCCTAATCCTCCTTGCAGCTCGTGATCAACCTAAAAAGTAGACATAAGGTCTACACGTACACCGAGGAGCACATTCAGGGGTTATAAATAATCTCCGTAGGGCACCCCGACAAGAAACCTATAATTGTGATGCTATGTGTTTGCAACATCAACGTGCTCAGACTAGCTGGAACACAACAAAGGAAGTAAACCAAATGTGCAACCACAGTCGAACCTAGGGTATGTAAACACTATCAACTGGGAAAGTGCCACCATGGATGTCCATATATATATACATACACAAGTATAGTTCCATACCTATAAACATATACATAAATACGAATAATCATGATTATCTGATTCAAATAACAAGAAAAACATCAGTAGTCGATCCTTGGGACCTTAATCCCAATCTCATGGATGTCCTATCCAAGGGCATTGAGCTTGAAATTGTGCCACTCAAGTCGTGTATCAAATAAGTTGATCTCTGGGTCTGTAATCCCATTGACATGTACCTATTTCGGCCAATAACAGAGATAAGCCTTTGAACAAGCTAAAAAAACAAGCATCCATGTAGTTCAACAAATCAATCACAAGCAAGCAGTTAACACAACAGGTAACCCTCAAGGAAGTACTCATATTCATTCCCTCTGGTCCTACCTAACATGTACCAGCAACCCTCTGGGAAGTGAACATAGCCTAACCCCTCTGGTTTGGTCAAACGGAATTATAAAGACTCTATGTGGAAGAACACACAGTCAATTCCCCTTATAGTCTAGGGTAGTCAGGAGCTCTCTGAGGAAGCTCACACAATCAATTCTTTTTATAGCCCCAAGGTCAAGGACACTCTGAGGAAGTACACTTGGTCAATTCCTCTTATATCTCAAATCATAATAAAATATGTTCTCATAAAATATCTCATTGATCTATGGTTGATGATATGACTATGACTAGATATACACTAAGAGAAAATTATTTTAAAAATACATGCTTTCATGTTAGTGGTTAGTTCAATGGCATCTATAAAAATTATTTTTTTTAATATTTTATAATCATATTGTTAAATATAGACCTGATTACCACAAAATGGTTCATCGAGCCGACAGGTCTCCAAGCATCATGTGCACATCCATATACACTAGAGCCTTTCGACTAGTAATGAGGTTCCAAGGGTTTGCAGTAGGGAGATGATACACAAATGTTTATAGTAACACACCTACAAAAGGAATATATAAATAGAATAATAAAAATAGATTAAATGAATCAAAAAAGTGTAAGAAAATGAATCTAGAAGTATCAAATAAAAAAAATCAACACTATATAACATCATATACATAATTATTTAATGTCATGTATCTATCTAAATTAGACATGAGGTCATGGAAACATGTATGAAGTATATTATATGTTTCAAAAGTACTAAAATACCAATAATTATATATCCAATAACATCATGAACCAAAACTCTGTCCTTTTCTTCCCCATATACATGAAATTAAAAATCATGTAATCGTAACAAGATGCATTCCTTAATCACTACATGTATCAACATATGGGTGCCTACGGTGACTTATATAGGGTGTTAGATAAACTCAGTAAGCCACCCCTAATGGTGTCTATAATTACCCAGTCAATGAATAAAATACAATATTTCGGTAGATATAATAGTAATATGTAAAAAATCACTAAAGGGTTAGCTTTTCTTCCTAAAGGATAACATTATGACACTACCTTATTTGGATCTTCTATGGAACCTCTATATGAGTAACAATTTCTATATATTTATATTGTATATATATGTAAGAATTTATATATCCATGTATATAGATATTCCTAGTAGTATTAACCAAAGGAATCACTCAAGAATTTATGAGTAGTAGCATGAGTCTCACATGCGTCGAGGGAGGTCATGACCAGTATCATATAAATAAGGGACTCCCTTCCCAAAATAAAAAATGTTGGTCTGCCATGCCTAGATCATAACATTAGGGTCAAATTTCCCAAATCATAATATTGTGGTACCCATTCTTGAATCATAATATTTGGGTCACTATACCCAAATCCTTTTTGTAAAGTTCACCATGCCCATTCATTATAATTCATACATGTCTCTATGCCCATTCATCCTAATTCATAGGATTTCAATGCCAATTAATAATATTTCATAAGTGCGTCCATGCCTACATATCATAAAAATTTAATATATTCCACGCCCGTATGTCTAATAATTAAAAAGATTATATTCCCATTCATAATAAATCATTTGGGTATCCTTTCTTCTATATCATAAAAAATGAAGGGATTCTATTCATATATGTCATAAGAGTGTATCTATAGAGGAATGTATTTGTAGTTTTAATTTTATTATTATGTATACCCAAATGAATTAAAATGTTGTAAAAATTATTTAATTAAGGAAACATGTTCTCAAATAATGGAGGGATTTGGTATATAATGATGCTAATTTGATTGATGGAAGACATACTCTTATAAATAATATAAATTTAAAATTTTCTATCACTTTATAGTCATGATGTGACCTCAATTTTAGTAAATCATGTGAATGAAAACTAACTATAAAATGGATGATAAATTATGATGAGTAATACCTCAAATAGTGGGATGAAAAATCATTAATGTGTTTTCACACATGATATAATTACTTTCCATAAAATGAATATTTGTATTGAAATAAAAAAAGAGAGATGTTTAGATATAAAAATAATATTTTATTTTTTCATTGCATCTTGGAGATACCAACATGAATGATATCTCTATAAACAAATTATTATAGTGAGTATTGTAAAAATAAGGTTGTAAAGTATTATTCATGATGATTGAATTTTTAATATGTAATGCGATAAAATCATTGTCTATAGATATTTTTTCAACAGTTTCCTATTCTAACATAGAAATATAAAAACCATTGGAATGATTAATGATTTTAATGATGATATCATGAATGAATCTCAATTATTAATGTAATATTGGATTGAATTATTAACTTAATGAATCTATTTACTATTTGAAAAATATTATCAATGGGATTATGTGGTATGTATTGTATGAATGAAGATATTTATCTTCATATATATACAAATATTATTTTATATAATTGGATGTAAAAATTTACATTTATAATTTATAAGGGACTTCATAATATAATTAAGATATAGATAATGACTAATATACATTATCTCCAATAGATTTATGGATAGAATAAGTATGTTATTTAAAACATATATTATGTCCTTTGAGAATGGATTCTCAAAATTGGGAGATATTTGAAAAAAATATCATTATTAGTTAAATTAAAAAAACTAATCAGTTAGATATTTGTATGAAAAAAATTGAAATATTATATTTTAGGTGATGTCAGACCCTAGTTTTTTGGTCATGAATAGTGAGACGACACTTATAAGACCTAGATTCATGAAAGATACAATAAGATAAATAATATTAATTGAAAATAATGTGATTGAAAATATGAGTAAGTATAAATTTTAAAATGATCATTGATTAATAAGTTTGTTGTTTTTAATTTTGGATAATTATTTTAATGTGTCAGCATTCTTGAGACACTAATGATATGGAAATGGGAAATTAATTCCATGCATTTGTGACTTTTTCATATTAAATATTGAATTTGATAATTTAATTATCACCTTGAATGCCCAAATTTTATTGTAGTAGTTAAAAATTTTATAAACATTCCTCAACTAATGAATCTATTTTTATAATTCCTGCGTAATGAATTTGGTTGTTGTTTAAAAAAACACTTCAAATAAATTATTTGGGAATCATTATTGAATTTGGTTATTCAAAAATAATAGATTCATATTTGAAAATTGATACATTATATGAGAAATTTATAGTTACATGGGTTAATTTATGTTGAATATTGTGAGAGATAATTATAAATGAACCTATATTTATATGGTCATGACCTGACCCACCAGCGATTTCCTAGAAAGCGATATGTTTAATGTCACTACCCAAAGCCTTCCACTAATAGGGAATGGATATGATACTTGCACAAAGTATGAATAACTATAACACCCCTAGTAAATAAAGAAATATGAAATTTTCATATTTATCCATATTTGTGAATAAAATATTAAAATTAATTTAAAGGGGATGCTATGCTCGATGGCGTACCCAATACACAACAATGAGTTTCATTGAAATCTTACATTGCACTCTAATAATAAAATAATATTATTTTAAATAGTAGTTAATGCCTAGCTGTTGTAAGGGTGGGAATGAATGGAACTAACTACAAAATGATTATATATGTTATTAAAATATTCTTACTTTTATCCAATAAATGTTAGAGGCTTAAAATACGAATGAATGCAATTTTAAGCGTAAACATTCTAATATTCTTTAAAAGGTCGATTAACCGCCTTTTGATGGAGAACCTCTTTTAAATCCACTTTTTGAAAATTTTATGTGTTATATTTGAAAAAATAAAATTCTTCTTTAGAATCGGGACATAAAAATTTACTTTGTGTAAATTTTTGGTATTTTTCCGATAAAGTTCATTTTTTAATGAATAGTGAAAAATGTTGTACTTTAATTCAAAACCTCTTTTAAATCTAATTTATTTATATGATTAGATTATATTTTGAATTGGTTTTAAAGTGAAATTAGAATAAATTTTTACCATTTAATCCAATAGTTGTTATTGGAATTAATTTCACTTTGAAATTGGATTTAAACTAGTGTTAATCTTTTAATAAATATTGTTTCTTAAAAACACACTATTTGTTTTGATAGCGAGAATGAATTATTAAATTAATTAATGCAACTCATATGTTTTTCATTTTGTAAAATATATATCATTTATGAATTTGGAATATCAAATATATCTTAGGGTGAATTTTTGGTATTTTTCTGAAAAACTTCAATTTTTGATGAATAGTGAAACCACTAAGTGGTAGTTAAAAAACTAATTTTTTGTTTAAATGAAACTGTACCACTTCTATGATTTTATTTTCTAAAATCTTACATAAATGGTTGTAATTAGGAAGTAAAATGTGTTTCAATGAGATTAAAATAATTTTTTAGTGAATAGTAACTGTTAAGTTTTAATCGCGATTAGAGGTAATTAGTGTAATTTAAGGTAAAAATAATGTTATAATAATATGAAATGACCTTGAAACATGTCCTACTCTTATTTTATGAGTCATGGCCGACAATGAAAATCCATGGGTCAACTTGGGGACCCCATGAAGCAACTTTGGTAGGAAAATGACATTAATACCTTTTTATTTAAAGTTAAAATTAAAATGTCACAGATATGTATTGTTTTACTAAAAAATTTTTTACATGGGGTTATAAAAGTCATATTTTTGACTATAAATATTAATTATAAAGATAAAACGATTTTAAACATCATGATATTTTTTTTATAATTTTTAGACATTAAATAAATTAAATTATTTATGACACCATGATGATGCAGCGATTACCTCATTATTTAACGATCTAAATAAAATGAAAAGATAATGTAAAATATAAGACCTAAACTAGTCAAAAACCTATTTGATGGGTGGATTTAGAACTATTATAACCTTATCCTAGAAATATATAATTTTTGGACCTTTAAAATACGAAAATAATTTTATAATAATGTAAAAGTTTATAACTTTCCAGGAGTGCCCCTCCTCTCCTCTTATAATAGCCCCCCACCTCTACCACCTTACCCACAACTATCAAGCCTTTGGCTCAGAAAAACCCTTACCATTTCTTCTCTACACATCCCTCTATTCATCATTGAAGCCTCACCTTTTTCATAGTGGTCTTTAAGAAACCCTTTTGGTTCAAACCAAGAGGAGCTACCCGATTTTAAGGTAATGTCTTCACTTGTGTTCTTTTGATTTATTTTGCTTCTCCAACCCCCTAAACTCTTTTCATTACTTTTTTTTGAAACAAAAAAGTATCTTAAATACACTAGGATATTGTTATAAGAAGTATTCGAGCTACAATTTCACACTTCTCCATCTAATGGTTAAAGAACATACTGTTTCTGTGGATGGCGAATTACTGCCTCACGAAATGATGATTGTTCAATATTTTTTTAACACCTTCAAAGGTGGAAATTAAGATGTCACTATACTTATATATGATATATAATATGTTTATTTTTTCCTTAATCTTCTTTATTTTTAATTTATGGCATACCTTTATGGTTTCCATTATGGGTAAACACAATATCTTCATTTTAGGAAGTGTGTACTACCGCCCCCTCAAAGTGATTTGATTCGTTAATGCCATATGTGGGACATATAAAGGATGGAATTAATGGTATTACATATTATATACTACTTGAATTATAATATACCTTTATATCATTATTATTTCATTCAATTTAATACAAAAAAAAGAAATGAAAGTAGCGTTCATGCGTACGTATGGCTTACCGTCTCTATGAACGGTACAATTCATTTCTTATCTCAAAATGTTATGTAATATTATAATTACAAATATATAATGGATATATATGTAATATATTAAATCTAAATTATGGATATCATTCTAGAATTATAATATATATATCTCTCATTTTTTTAATTCCATTAATATGACAAAGAAATGAAAGTAGCGTTCATGCGTACGTACGACCTACAGTCTCCATGAACGGTGCATTTCATTTTTTTATCTCCAAATGTTATGGAATAGTATAAATTGAATATATACTGGATATATATGATATTTAAATCATTTATAATATTCTGGAGATGATGTACCTATATCTTCATGGAAATTGTTTTTTCCCACAAGCTCAATTTTGACTCATGTACCAAACATCGACAAAAACGTTTGATATGAACTCACATTATTAACCCATTATTATAAAATTTTAATATGTGATATGAACTGAATAATAATATTTAAAGGAGGACCTTAAGAAATTAATAATTGACCAAAGTTTATTATTCAGGAATATAAAGAAACGAACAAGACAAGTCGGACTTGAGGTAAGGGATCCAACCTCTCTATTTCTTTTTAAGTACTCTCTTTTATTTCATTTCTTTTAAGCTCATATTTCTTATGTTTGGGGGTGTTCTTTTATATTCCTCATAATTTAATTTTTATTTTCATATTATTAGATACCCTATTTGATCTCATAAATCCATTTTTGGAAGTTTTAAGTGGCGTCATTAGGCTGCCGAGTTTTCGTAAGAGATTTTTCATCTCACTTTTATTTTCGTGACATTTATGCTACATTTTCCACTATTTCCTTTGATTTGTGTATGTAATTCCCATTTTTATAATCATTGTGTAGTATAATTTCATTTATGGGTATTTAAATCTTCATTGTATGACCCTTCTTCAATGGGGTGTACCTTTCGAATGTTATCCAACTCAGTAAGGGGAGCTTTCACCCTCCTCTTCTTTAAAAAGAATTCTTTTTGTTATGTCTTTTAATTTAAATATTATTTTGTTGTAATATGTTCTCATATATCCTTATTGATGTAAATTTTATGTCCAAGTGATGAGATTCCATTTTCTCTCTCATCAACTCATTTTCTGAATTTTAAAGTGACGCTGTTAGGCTGTCAGATTTCTGTAATGGAACTTCTTAACCCACTTTCAATTCTTTGGGTTAAACCTCTACTTCTTGATTTTTTTATGCCAAGGTTATGTGTGGAGTATATATGTTTGTAATTTTCACAAACCTTTGTGTGGATATACTATTTCTACACATAATCATATCATTGATAAATTCTTATGTCATTTAGACGAACTTGTATCGGGAATCATAACTCAATCTCATTTCATTGAGTTAAATATCTATGTCATTGGTTTTGTTTTTCCAAGATTATGTGTGAATTTACTCTGATTGTTTTACACTTAATATCCACTTATATTTGGTGTATTAATATTTTTCACACATAATCATGTAATTGATTTATCCTTAATCTAAGGATACCGACTTTGTAGGGACATCGTCTCAATCTCCTTTCATTGAGGCATATTTTGTTCTAATACAAGACTTTCATTTATACGGTGTATAAACCCCTTTTACTTTTAATTTTATACAAATGTAATCTTTTTCTACGAATCATTTTAAAAAATGACAAAAAGGAATGTTTCTTTTAACGTACGCGGTGATAATGACCTTTTCCGCCGCCACTAGTATTATTTGGACTTTGGCTTCCTCAACAAGCCGTAATGTTTTTAAAAGTAAATAAATACCATATACTCTTTTAGGTATTTTGGTATTGAAAATGGTTTTTATAATGGATTTGTTATGTCAATATATTTTAGTGATATATTGTGATCGAAATGTGGAAATGTTTTCTTTCCATTATATTTATTTTATGTCTTATGATTTTATAATGGTACTTGGACATTTGACGGGTGGTTACGTGATAAACCATATGATGGGTGGTGCCGTGAATACGAGGATGGGTGGTTACATTATAATCTCCAATGCATTGGGTATGAAAGTCGGCCGTATGGCTATTCCATTAAGTGATATGTGTGGAAGTCGATCGTATGGTTATTCCACTTAAGTATGTTTATGTCCCAAGTTACCTTTATATGTTATGTGATCTTTATATGGGTTTTATGGTAATATATTGGTTAAAAAGGGTAAGTCATGATCTTTTATTCAATGAAGAGTATTTTCTTCTTCGTAAAGGTGAAAATTATTACTTTGATAAAGTAATCTTGGTTTACTGGTTGTTTTGAAAAACTAACAGTTTTCCTTCTTTGTGGATCCCTTACTGAGATTTTTATGCTCATCCCAATTTTTTTTTTGTTTTTGAAATGTTTTTCATAGGACATAAAGTTGAATAGGGTCAAGGATGGGATCAAGTAAATTTCAGGCTGTGTAAAACATGGAAGTAGACATGTTCTTTTTAAGAGTTTTTATATTATCGAAACTTAGTAGAAGTGTCTAATTTGTTATCTTTTGAGATGTAATAGTTATGATCTAATTCTCTAAAACTCTAAACCTGAAAATATTCTTAATGTGAATTATTCAATTAATTTAATAATAAGTAATGTTTAAGGCTGTGGCCTTATAGTTGGTATCATAGGTCAGTTTAGATAACTTTAGAGGTTAGAGTGTTGTTTAATCATAAGTGAAAAGTTGTGTATAACCAAAATGGTTATTATATTAGGTATAGTCATTGTTATTTTTGAATGTTGGAATGATTTTGAGATAACTTGTATAAGTATATCTTAGTTTTTATCTTCCTCTTTAGTATATGATGATTTTGTTGATATACTCACACTGACCTTTTTGGTTTTAGTAAATGGATTAAGCTAGCAGGCACCAAAGTGACAATGGGTTTGAAGGAAACTGTGGTGGTTCTCTGATTAAGAGACTGGATGAAATTGGGGATTCAATGAGAAATATCATGGTTATTCTAAACCAACTATCAGGAGTCATGATCAACCACTTGAACCTCTGTGAGTTCTCTAATACATCTTGTATGAGAGAACCAAATCGATGTGGAAGTTCAGGTGATAATTATAAAGATAACCATTAGGGTTTATATGATCCTTACTTTTGAGGTAATTGTGGGTTGCTATATGTTATGATGGAAAATGAAAGGCATGAGATAAAATTGTGGTTAAAACATGTTAGGGTTATTTTTGGAGTTTTATAAAAAGGACAACACACAGACCGTGTGGCAACCCGTCACATCGGACAAAGCTGCGGGAATCGAACCCACAACCAAAGTGTGACTGGTATTTATCGCCTACCACTGGACTACGTGAAGTTCCTGGTTAGTTTGAATAATTATTTTTAGTTAGATGATTTTTGGAATCAAGAGTAAGTTCATTTTGGGTTATCTATGTAAATGATTAACCTATCATGGAGGATATGTGATTAGGTTAATTACTTTTCAATATGATACTTTATGAGAAACTAATGTTATTTGGAGATAAATGTTAATTTTTAACTTAGAATACTATGTGATTAAATCCTTCAAATATTTGGGTTTCAATCTAATTTTGGTTTACCTTGAAGAATTTTATGGAAAAATTGTTTATTGAATGGTCTTTGTTGAACTTTGGGTTTTGTTGGACAAATTTTGGAGATTATGAATATATTTTCTTTTTATAAAGGATTATCCTTTTGTGGATTATCTGATCTTATTCTACCAATTTTGGTTTTGTTTAAGGTCTAAAGACATGAGAAATATATAGTTATCTTTTGTGGATTAGGTGATTCTCTAAAAGTTGATTATAGAGCTCTTAATGTAAACAAGTCATCCTAAATACTCATCTTTTGGAGAAAATATGAGTTCGTGTAAGAAATCTAGTAAAAGTTGAAAGTCAACATGACAAGTACGTATGTTTACTTATGTTTTAGTTATGCTCATAATTAAATTCCTCAATGAAAAGTATCTTAAAACAAAAATGTTGTCTGTTAATTTTTCCTACTGGGGAATCAAATACCATTTAACCCATTACAAGTTTGTGATTTTCCTGTGGTTAACATTCTCTTAATCATGTTTTCTATCACTCTCCATCAAAACATGATACTTTTGTTTGTCCTCCATGTCCATGTTTTCCTACATGGAATCCTAGTATGGGTTAACTCGGGTGACCTTTTAACTTCTCTTTCTTTATTTTAAAGTGATAGTTTTACTGACTCTTGTTCCAATGTGAGATTTTCAATGAAGTTTCTGAGCCCAATTTTAAAATTGCGAGGACGCAATTCCCAAAAGGGGGAAGGATGTAACACACCAGGAAAATAAAGAAATATGAAATTTTCAAATTTATCCATATTTGTGAATAAAATATTAATATTACTTTAAAAGGAATGCTATGCTCGATGGTGTACCCAATACGCAACAACGAGTTTCTTTGAAATCTTATGTTGCACTCAAATAATAAAATTATATTATTTTAAATATTAGTTAACGCATAGCCGTTGTAATGGCGGGAATGAACGGAACTAACTACAAAATGATTATATGTGTTTGTCAAATATTCTTACTTTTATCCAATAAATGTTAGAGGATTAAAATGCGAATGAATCCAATTTTAAGCGTAAACATTCTAATATTCTTTAAAAGGCCGATTAACCGCCTTTTGATGCCGAACCACTTTTAAATCCACTTTTTGACAATTTTATGTGTTATATTTGACAAAATAAAATTCTTCTTTAGGATCAGGACATCAAAATTTTCTTTGTGTAAATATTTGGTATTTTTCCGATAAAGTTCATTTTTTTCATGAATAGTGAAAATGTTGTATTTTAATTCAAAACCACTTTTTAATCTAATTTATTTATATGATTAGATTATATTTTGAATTGGTTTTAAAGTGAAATTAGAATATATTTTTACCATTTAATCCAATAGTGGTCATTGTAATTAATTTCACTTTGAAATTAGACTTAAACTAGTGTCACTCTTTTAATAGATATTGTTTCTTAAAAACACGCTATTTGTTTTGAAAGCGGGAATTAATTATTAAATTAATTAATTAAACTTATATGTTTTGAATTTTGTAAAATAGGCATCATTTATCAATTCAAAATATCAAATATATCTTAGGTTTAATTTTTGGTATTTTTCTGAAAAACTTCAATTTTTGATGAATAGTGAAACCACTAAGTGGTAGTTAAAAAACTAATTTTTCATTTAAATGAAACTTTACCACTTCTTTGATTTTATTTTCAAAAATCCGACATATATGGTTGTCGTTAGTTAGTAAAATTTGGTTCAATGAGATTAAAATAAATTTTTGGTGAATAGTAACTTTTAAGCTTTAATCGCGATTAGAGGTAATTAGTGTAATTTAAGGTAAAAATAATATTTTAATAATATTAAATGACCTTGACACATGTCCTACCCTTATTGGATGAGTCATGGACGACCAAGACAATTCATGGGTCAACTTGGGGACCCCATGGTGCCACTTTGGTAGGAAAATGACATGAATACCTTTTTATTTAAAGTTAAAATTAAAATGTCACAAACATGTATTGTTTTACCAAAAAACATTTTACATGGGGTTATACAAGTCATATTTTTTACTATAAATATTAATTAGAAATATAAAAATATTTCCTATATCATGATAGTTTTTATTATAATTTTCAGACATTAAATAAAATAATTATTTATGACACCATGATGATGGAGTGATTACCCCATTATTTAACGATTTAAATAAAATGAAATGATGATGTAAATTCTAAGACCAACACTTGTCAACAACCTATTGGATGGGTGGATTTCTAACTCTTATCACCTTATCCTAGAAATATATAATTTTGGGTCATTTAAAATCTGAAAATCATTTTATAATAAAGTAAACGTTTATAACATTCCAAGAGTGCCCCCCTCACCACTTATAAAAGGCCCCCACCTCTACCACCTTACCCACACCTCTCAAGCCTTTGGCTCGGCCAAACCCTACCCATTGAATCTCTCCACTTCCCTCTCTTCATCATTGAAGCCTCAAAGTTTGCATAATTCTCTTCAGGAAACCCTTTTGGTTCAAACCAAGAGTAGTTACCGGATTTTAAGGTAATGTCTTCACTTGTGTTATTTTGATTTATTTTTCTTCTCCATCCCCCTAAACTATTTTTATTACTTTTTTTGTAACAAAAAAAGTATCTCAAATATACTAGGGTGTTTTTATAAGAAGGATTCTATCTACACTTTCACACACCTCCGTCTAATGGTTAAAGAACATACTGTTTCTGTGGATGGCGAATTACTGCCTCACGAAACGATGATGGTTCAATATTCTTTTAACAACTTCAAAGGTGTCCATTAAGATGTAACAATATTTATATATAATATATAATATGTTTATGTTTTCCTTAAGCTTATGTATTTTTCATTTATGGCATACCTTTATGGTTTCCATTATGGGTAAACACGATATCTTCATTTTAGGAAGTACGGACTACCGCCCCCTCAAAGTGATTTGATTCGTTAATGCCATATGTGGGACGGATAAAGGATGGAATTAATTGTATTACATATTATATCCTACTGGAATTATAATATACCTTTATATAATTATTATTTCATTCCATTTAATACAAAAAAAAAATAAATGAAATTTGCATTCATGTGTACGTACAACTTACCGTCTCCATAAACGGTACATTTCATTTCTAATATCCAAATGTTATGTACTATTATAAGTACATATATATAATGGATATATATGTAATATATTACATCTAAATTATGTAATTATAATATATATATCTCTCATTTTGTTTTAATTCCATTAATTTGACAAAGAAATGAAAGTAGCGTTCATGCGTATGTACGACCTACCGTCTCCATGAATGGTGCATTTCATTTTTTATCTCCAAATGTCATGGAATAGTATAAATAAATATATATTGGATATATATGATATTTAAATCATTGATAATATTATGGATATGATGTACCTATAACTTCATGTAATTTTTTTTCCAACAATCTCAATTTTGACTCATGTACCGAACATCGACAAAAATGATTGATATGAACTCACATTATTAACCCATTATTATAACATTTTAATATGTGATATGAACTGAATAATAATATTTAAAGGAGGTCCTTAAGAAATTATAAATTAACCAAAGTTCATTATTCAGGAATATAAATAAATGAACAAGACAAGTCAGACTTGAGGTAAGGGATCCAACCTCTCTCTTTCTTTCTAAGTACTCTCTTTTATATCATTTCTTTTAAGCTCATCTTTATTATGTTTGGGGATGTTATTTTACATTCATAATACTGTAATTTTTTATGTTCATATTATTAGATACCCTATTTGATCTCATAAATCCATTTTTGTAAGTTTTAAGTGGCGCCGTTAGGCTGCCGAGTTTTCGTAAGATATTTTTAATCTCACTTTTATTCTCGTGACATTTATGCTACGTTTGCCACTATTTCCTTTGAGTGGTGTATGTACTGCAAATTATTATACTATTTTTTTAGTATAATTTCATTTATGGGTATTTACATCTTCATTGTATGACCGTTCTTCCATGGGGTGTACGTTTCAAAAGTTACCCAACTCAGTAAGGGGACCTTTCACCCTCCTCTTCTTTAAAAAGACTTCTTTTTGTTATGTATTTTAATTTACATCTTCTTTTGTTGGGATATGTTCTCATATATCCATATTGATTTAAATTTTATGTCCAAGTAATGAGAAACCATTTTCTCTCTCATCAACTCATTTTATGAAATTTAAAGTGAAGTCGTTAGGCTGTCGGATTTCTGTAAGGGAACTTTTTAACCCACTTTCAATTCTTTGGGTTAAACCTCTACTTCTTGATTTTATTATTCCAAGGTTATGTGTGGAATATCTATGTTTTAATTTCCACAAACCTTTGGGTGGATGTTCTATTTCTACACATAATCATCTCATTGATAAATTCTTACGTCATTTAGACGAACTGGTATGGGAAATCATAACTCAATCTCATTTCATTGAGTTAAATATCTATGTCAGTGGTTTTGTTTTTCCAAGATTATGTGTGAATGACCTCTGATTGTTTTACACTTAATATCCACTTATATTTGGTATATTCATAATTTTCACACATAATCATGTAATTTATTTATCCTTAATCGAAGGATACCGACTTTGTATGGGACTTCGTCTCAATCTCCTTTCATTGAGGCATATTTTGTTCTAATACAAGACTTTATTTTATACGGTGTATAAACCCCATTGAATTTTAATTTTATACAAAAGGAATCTTTTTCTATGAATCGTTTTACAAAACAACAAAAGGAATGTTTCTTTTAACGTATGCGGTGACAACGACCTTTTCCGCCGCCGCGAGTATTATTTGGACTATGGCTTCCTCAACAAGCCGTAGTGTTTTTAAAAGTAAATTAATTCAATATACTCTATTAGGTATTTTGGTATTGAAAATGGTTTTTATAATGGATTTGTTATTTCAATATATTTTAGTGATATATTGTGAACGAAATGTGGAAATGTTTTCTTTCCATTATATTTGTTTTATGTATTATGATTTTATAATGGTACTTGGACATTTGACGGGTGGTTACGTGATAAACCATATGACGGGTGGTGTTGTGAATACCAGGATGGGTGGTTACGTTATAACCTCCAATGCATTGGGTATGGAAGTCTGTCGTATGGATATTCCATTAAGTGATATGTGTGGAAGTCGACCGGATTGTTATTCCTCTTATGTATGTTTATGTCTCAAGTTACCTTTATAGGTTATGTGATCTTTATATGGGGTTTATGGTAATCTTTTTGTTACAAAAGGGTAAGTAATGATCTTTTATTCAATGAAGAGTATTTTATTCTTCATCAAGGTGAAAAGTATTACTTTGATAAAGTATTCTTGGTTTACTGGTTGTTTTGAAAAACTATCAGTTTTCCTTCTTTGTGTATCCCTTACTGAGCTTTTTATGCTCATCCCAAGTTTTTTTTGATTTTGAAATGTTTTTCACAGGACATAAAGTTGAATAGGGTCAAGGATGGGATCAAGGAAATGTCAGTCTGTCTAAAACATGGAACTAGACATGTTTCTTTTTAAGAGTTTTTATTTTTTTGAAACTTAGTTGAAGTGTCTACTTTGTAATCTTTTGAGATGTAATAGTTATATCCTAATTCTCTAAAACTCTAAACCTGAAAAGATCCTTGATGTGAATTATTTATTTAATTCAATAATATGTAACATTTAAGACCGGGGCCTTATAATAACACTCAAATAGGAGGCCTTTCCAATGGTAATATTACACATACACATCTCCAATCCCAAAAAAGGCAGATATATAAATTTCAGTTAATACACATTGTATACATACATCAAATTTCACGATTAGTGTATAAAAAACAATGATGAAATATGTGCCGAATAAAATCACACCCAAAACTAAAAATTAAGTTCAGCATGATAGTAAGTGGGGACTACATTCAAATGTGACTCATGGAAAAAACCATAGCCTACCTATAAAAAATAAAAACATTAACTCTTGATCATCCAAGAACCCCATCGAATTCCTTATCATCTGTATAAGACCTGACTTGTACTAGAATATCCAATTCAAGGGTGAGTATAACAATACCATGAAAGACACCACAAAATAAAAAATAAAAAATCATCTAGAGTAATTTTATTATCATATGGTAATCAAATCATATTTTGATACATATAATAAAATATATATGTATACTTGTTTTTAACATTGGTTCTCAAGGTAAGTTCAAAATTGCATTTTAAGACTAATATTCTGCATGAGATTTTGTAACCATGCTCTCATGGGGAAAGTCACAATGAAAGTCTTATAGTACAAATGGGGTTAAACCAAGATATAATTCTCATTTGGACACTCCTAAAGTAAGTACATTCTGGAAGTCTACATACATAGATACACATATGGGGATCACACCTAAGGATGTGGGGTAATACCAAATAAACCAATTCAGATTGACCTTTTATATAAGGGATCAAATCGTATGTACAATTGTTCATAATGATTCTGAGAAGTCTATTTATGGATGAATACAATAGAGGGTCTTATCACAATCTCTAGGAGAGATTCCTACTACTCCATAAAAAACTAATACCTTAGAGAGGATCACAAAACATTTTTTTTGTTTTTTATTCCCTCAATATACACTCATAATGATGGACAGAGGGATAAACCATGTAAGGAATCTAGTCACATTGGTCAGATCATGGTATACAATTAATCATTTTAGGATAACCTAGTGTATAAATGAATTTCATGATGTGTCCCTTTGACATCGGGTTTACTTGTGAATTAGGGGTCCAAAATAATGTGTATTCTCAAATTAAATTCCTTGTATGTAGAGATTACCTATAAAAATGGATCTAATTCATTCGTTTTCTCCTTCAAATATAGCCTCCGATATGGTCATTAATCACACTAGGTAACAAGGATCTACCTTGATCGAGTAATGTCATCATCACTTTCCAGAATTTGGTATCCTCATTCGAACATTATTTCATCTTCTCTGTCTCCTTTCCCCAAATTTCATAAGAATCATGATGAACTATGTCCCATACCCTATACATTTTCATATCTATATCCCATCATATATATGAAACTATATTTTTTCTATCAATCCATTATACAAAGGAATGGTAGTGCAACAATTTATTTCTTAGTACTTGTTGAACGACTAGTCCAAAAAAATGCTGACAATGAACAGATGAACAATGGGGGAATAAATGAATTAAAAGAACATGAAAAAATTAAGGTAATTGAGCTTCATGTTGGTCTTGATTCATTTCTATTATAATGATAAACTATGATATACATATTAAAAAATCCCTAAATTCATCATATAATAATCACATACCCGATATATGATCTATCCACTAATAAATCCATTCGATGACTGATTCACATTCATCATGGAATAATAAAATGATGATAAATAGACATAAAATAATCATCTAGACCTAATAATGGTTCAATATGTGGTGAATAATGATTTCTTTCCATTATCATTGGATTGATCCTCAGTTATTGTTTTTAAATAAAATCTTCAGAGAAAAATTAGGATTCACTGTGTTTTGAAAGATCACCACCAATTTCTCTTATAGATATCCATGGTTATATGGTTGAACGAAAAATTTCATCATATAAAAATATATTGGAAAACCTAGTTCATGAAAATTTCATTTAATATATTATAATAATATGTAAATTTTATTATTCATTCACCCATGACCACACCCATCACAAGTGTCTGATGTTTTCCAGGGTTGTTTGGAAATTAATGTGCCCCCATGATATTAACAAAACAGATGCCCTTAATTTCCTATCTAATAATATTTTTAGGAGTTAATCAACTTTTCATGTAATATTTCATTAATGTAATATTAAAATATTTAATATTATTTCAAATATTATTTCCAAGATATCCAAGCCTCAAAATCTCATGTCATATTAGCACATAGCATTGAACGTATTAATATATAAATTTATAATATTCTCATGTAAAAAACCAAGTCATTACATTATCCACACGTTTTGTATTATTGCCTTTAAATGAAAATTTTAGTAGTATATGTTGTTTGGGTACTGGTCTTAGATATGGGTATCCCACTCCTAGATTCTCTACTGATTAATCTTGTTCATCCATAAGACACAAAAAAAGGAATTCATTTCCCATAGAGGATCTTATAAGACTAATCCCTTATCTCAGTTGGGTACTCTGCAAAGGTAGCCCCACCGTTGATGTCCATCTCACCCATGTCAGTAAGATGTGACAAGTCATTAAAATTTCTTCTCAGCTATGAAACATGTAATACATCATGTACCTGGCCTAACTATGGAAGTAGATCCAAATGTTAAGCCACATCGCTTCCGCTATGTATTTTCCTATAAGGACCAATGAATCTCAGAGAAAACATGCTTCAATATGTTAAATATCCATAATCCAAAATGAGGTGAGAACATTATAAAAACATAGCATCCCACTTCAAACTCCTACAGCCTCTATAATTTATCATAATAGGAATTCACACATATCTCTATAGTCCACATCTACTCCTCAATGATCTGCACAGTTCACATCAATGATCACTCTTTATCTAGTTCTATGACTTCAAATTCAACCATATTATCCCATAAATGTTTTAACCATTACGATCACCCATAAAATCCCCAAAATGGTCTCATATAGATAATAGGAAGATATCAATTATTGCATGAAAATACACTTATGTGTAGGGAATCCTCAAAAACATCGAAAATAATGACATAAAATCTTGTCACATGCCCTCAGAAAACTAAATTGTGTAATAAATTTAGACATCAGTCTTGTAGTGAAGATAAAATTTCAATATGAACCAAGTCTTAAATGATTTCTATAATTCAATAAATAGTCATGACATGAGATGAGAATAATGATCTGAAACAATTATCATGGTAACTCAGTAGATCTATACATTGTCCTGAAATTAAATATGTAATAATCTCGTAACTAATATTTTTCCCCAATAGCTACAATGTGGCTCTCTTGGTGTAGAAGAATCTGATATCCTAGATTAAATAATTTCAAATGGATATATTTGGTAACCCCATAATAAAATTTATAGTTAATATATCCCACAATAAAAAAGAACCTCTAGTGGTGGATCTACACCTACTAGATCATAGTGCTCAGACATCATATTCTATGAATTAAGGCATCAAGGGAAAAATTATTCCACACATTCACAATATTTGGGAATGAAAACGTAGGTTTAAGTTCATGGTATATCTTTTCCATGCAATGAAGTTTTTTCCAACTGGTATGTATGAATCTACTTATTTAACTCATATCATAACTTCACTTGAACCATTTATATCCTCTAAAAATGATAATATTATACCCACCATCATATAACCCATGTAAACCATTTCCAATAGATATCCTCACACATAAGGTCTCATAATCATTGTCTATATGACGATATTCCCTAACATGTTGTAAATTCATTAGGGTAGAATCCATGGAAAAAATATGTAAAGATCCATACATGCCCACAAATGAATATTTAAATGAGGATAACATCTCAAACACCTTATCTAGCAACAAAGAACAAGATCTCTTACTAAGAGCATCACCCACCATCTTCCCCTTCCTAGGATTATAGACAGTATAAATTTCCTATAACAGGGGGAACAATAACCATCACCTGTATCTCAGGTTTAGATCCATATAATTGATGTAATGCATGAAAATAAAGTGTTCATAGTAGATAAAAACCACTCACCCTTAATATTGTTTCACCAAAAAAATTAGTGTGATTACTACCACATAAAATTGTAGATCACGGGTTTCAAAGCTCATCTAGTGCAGTAACAACTTCTAGGACCCATAAGAAATAACAACCTCCCACTACATCATCACACAACCATGTCCAATTTCTGAATCATCATAAAACATTGTATACTCAACACCCTCCTCTAGGAATTTTGTGAATGAGATATCATAAACTTCAATAAAGATTCTGTAAAATCCTACTATAACAGTTACATTATCACACTCATAGGTTTCTAGAAAGATAATACTTCTTCAACTGTTTCTAGGTCTATTGTTACACTATAAACTGATATAACATGTCCTAAAAAGATTATTTTAGAAATCAATCACTGACACTTAGAGAGTATCCTATAAATCTTGTGCTCTTTTAGTGTTTATAGAACCATCCTTAATTGTTTATGAGCACCTCTTAGGACACGAATTACACATTGATATCATCAATTAACACCACAAAAAACTGGTGATTGAAATGATAAAAATTTTTATTCATGATACCCATGAACACTATTAGGAAATTCATCTCAAAAAATAGAATCACTATGTAGTCATATTGACCAGAGAAACATATTAATGTCATATTCATTATATCTTCTAACAGAACTCACAACTGGCGATTGTTTGATTTGAGGTAAATGTTAGAGAACCATCATAAAACACTAAATTGTTTTATGGGTTTTTTTATTCCTCACTAGTGGATACTTATTCTTTATAGTAACCTAGTTTATGGATAAATAATCCAAACATAACCTCTTATCTTGACCTCAATTTTGGTGAACAACAGTCGAGATGCCTAGAGGTAATCATTGAGTCTCAAGAAGCTCTTCACCTCCAAATATTTAAACTCAACCTTCAACTCATGAAGCTCTATGAGAACCATCCAATATGATGGAACAAATATTTTGGTCATACTAAGATATAATTAGTATCATAATTTTATATCTTGTTGTGGATTTTAGCCTTATATTTCCTCAGTAAATATGTATTCCTACTCAAACACCACTACAAGAAATAATTTCCCAAACAAACAATTATTTTATGAGTCATTCTAGCCAACTACATAATATTCAAGGACACCCTATTATGTAGGAGTCCATCCTACTACACCTTCATATCATTCTCACCTACCATGTAAAACCTAATCCTGTCAAAGTTGTCACCCCGCATCCTTATCCAAAAATAGTAAATCTATGCCTGAATGTTTTATAAAATGTAGGTGCCTGTGATTGCATAGTAAGGACTTAATTATTCAACAAGGAGATCCAATGAGAAACTATCTCCTCCAAGACACATATCACACTTTTAATAAAAGTGAATGATCATTGAGCAATTTTTCGATATAATCTCCAAGCATAAGGGTCGGGCCAATGGCTCAACCAGAACATATTATTCTTGAACTAAACATCAAGAAAAAAAGTGAGGCTAATGCAATTAGATATAAAAACTACATCAGTGAAAGATAAGACATATATCCTTCCCCTAAGAGTCTATGAATCCTTTGGATCATAGTTATCTATGAATTTTATTTCTTCTCACCACCACACCCTAGCTCGCTAATCTTGAATGAGACCGATTATGGGATATTGTAGAAACATGTGAAACCTTATTCAAAAAGACTCTTATCTCCCTACCCATATCTCACATACACCATCATGTGTCCTCCCATATCATGGTACAACCTATTCTTAAGATCCCCATCAACTTTCTCTCCATCCACTATATAGTGGAACACAATCCTATAGAGGATGTCCCCTGCATCCATAAGAGTATCAAAATATATCCCTAGGATGACTACACCCATATTGATATCCCTAAATAAACTAAAATCAGTCCTAATATCTCCTATGGAAATCTATCACATGACCAAATCCTTACGGATGACGTTTCTTACCTATTCCAATTGTCATATTCCTTGTTTTCCCAATGCTTCCATACATTTTCAGTGTCAACATAAAATAAAGTATCTTTATCTACAAGGAATTATCAAGCACCTCACTATATGTATGAATTCAGAGTGTTATGAAAATATCGTACATTTATCTACATATATTCCTCTGAGTGATCTATTTACAAATGAATGGATATTATACCAAATCCATAGACTATCATGTGATGTTTCTAATCCTTGATGAGTACTCATCTATAGTCATACCACCCCATTTTATCTATAAAAGATTATGGATGTGATATTATCTCATTTTAGATATAGATCCTTCTGGTATTAATGGATTATAAATCTCTCTCCATGAATGTTTCACATCATCACATGATAGACCCATCATGCACCCTCAAAGTCTTATAGATTAGTAGAGGAGGCTTCCCGGTATGATAAGAAGCTAGTCTAAAGGGTCCCTAATAAGACAAAATACTCTTTTAGCTATCTACATCCAATCCTAACATACATGTAGTTCTATATTTTCCCTGAAGATGAGGTCTCACTGATGCTGATACCCATAATGTTCTCTAAGCCTAAAAAAGCTCATCTTTTATTACTACTGGTAACATATGCCACATAGTTGATTGAGGTATGATTTTAAAACCACACACATGAACTATTTATTTAATAGGAAACAATATAAAATCCCCACCAATGAGGGGATATTCCTTTTAATCCTATAGCTGAATCCGAGATAGCTATTTTCATGGAGGCCTCCATAAGTAGAAAAGTATTACAACATTCAATGTGTATATATAGGGAGAATACATAATAAGGGAATTGTAACAAAACCCATTAAAATTTGTCATATGTTAATTTATTTCCATAAAAAATCAATATCTACTGAGTCCAAAGGAAGGTGATATGAGTCATAGTGTATAGTTATTTTAGGTGCTACACTAGATCTATAGTCCTCGGAATAAAATCTGAACAGAAAACAATTATTAGTGTTTCAGTAAAATAACAACTAATATCATAGTTATGAAATACTCCAAAATATGGTCAAAATATTAAAATCTCCCTTTAATACAACTCTATCATTATCCATCACATCATCATCCAAATAGAAAGCAATAAGACATGCGTGACTACACTTATCCCACCTACAATAAGAAAAGGGATTGTGATTACTATCGTGTAGTAAAAAACTCACATGGGAGGTCCTATCCTAAGGTACATGTACACAAAAACATATATCTAATACTATAAAATGATTAAATGTAAAGTTAAACTATTTTTAAATTCATAAATACATCTAAATCCAACATTCAAAGTACAAAAAAAATTCTTTGACGTAATGAGGGCTATGTACAATACCACCATAACAATAAATCATTCCAACCTAAGAGTAAGTGGTGGATATAATAAAATCAGACTAATGTAATGAACTACAGATTTACTGTACCAAATATATTTCTATTCCACTATAACCCATTTTAATTTCTTATTGTCTACAAAAGACATGACTCATGATGGAGGATCCCATACAGGGTTGAATATAGTCATACCCAGTAAAAGACAACAAAATTAAAATGAATAAATCATCAACAATATTAATTCCATAAAATGTTATGTCAATAATAATGTGATACATATAATAAAACATCCATTTATACTCATTTTTTGTCACTATGTCTCACCGTATGTTCACAAACACATTTACATCCAATGATTATGCTTGTGAGACTATAACCATGATCACCTAGGAGAACTCACTCGGTGGGTTTGATAGTATAGATGGAATCAATCGAAGATATAATGATTTTTGGGTCTCTATATATCTAATTAAGTGATATGATTCTAGAAATAATGATACAGAGATGGTGATTAAAACTAGGTCTGTATAGTTGTTCATGCAGAATTTGAGAACCTCACCAATGTTAAATGATGATAAAGGCTCTAATTCAAGAAGTAAGAATAGAATCATACAATTATACCACAAACTAACCTATTAGAATGTATCATGACCCTTTTTTTGACATAATTCCATAATATACACTCACAATAATTGATCAAGGGAATGAACCCTTGAAGAAAATTGTCCACACTCTGGGGAACAATGTATCTATGTCATAATTGAAGGATTGTTCAACATGTACTCGAAGTACATGACATTTCCCTTTAGTAGTAGGACTACCCATGTAATATGTGATTGACTAGTTTTAGTGCTTATGTACACCTATTTGTGTCCATGTACTAGGCCATATCTGTATAATTGGCCATGTTTGCATACATATATAAGGCCATGTACTCTGGTAGTATCATGTACCATCTAATGTCTGTGACTTTTTATCCTTTTAGCTACATGATGATCATCCAGGTTAGGGTAACACGAATTGTAATACATATCAAATAGTGTGTGATACTTTTATTTTCCATGGATACCGTAACAACGAATCTAGTGCCCCAAATGGCATGTATTCTCCAATTATAGCATGTGTGTATTATGATTATTTTGAAAAACTGGTTCTTTTTCATGAATTAAATCCCCCTCATGGGTCCTCCAATCCCGCAATAAGTTATTCCAGAAAACAAGTATCTGGTTCGGTAAATCTCTATGATGGTAGATCACTAGAATCCCACAGTCGATTTCACATAGGAAACATTTATCACTTCTCCCATCTATAATTTTAAAAATAGACAAAACGAATTATGATAATGTATCAATACATCATAATATATCTATATTTTTATAAAAAATTCCCACATCTATAGTATCAATACTAATTCGAAGAATCGTCTATGAAAGAATTTATTACTAAGTATTTGTCACACCTCCATACAAAAGGAATGGGGAAAATGAAAAAATAATGAATATGGAATGATATACTCAAATTAAAAACATGAGGAACAATAATCTTCTATTGTTTGTGTCACACCTGATTCAATTCTATTTAAATGAAAAAAATTAGAAACAAATAAATCAATAATAGAAATATCCTAATTCCAAGAATAAAATTCTCATACTACAGTATGATCAATCGACGAAGGAATCAGCTAGGTTATAGATTCTCATTTATCACAGGACAATAAAATGGGATAAATCAACAAAAAATGTCTTACATCAGTAATGGATTAATCCATAGAATAGAATTATTTCATTCTATTTTCATTAGTGAGATCCACACACTGTGTTGGTGAATATGATCCTTTGTTATCGATAATGAAATGTTGTGTTCACCAATATATCCTCCAATGGATCTTATATATTTCCAAGGTTTGTGTATAGCCCTCATATTTATTCATAGATGATTATTTTTAAGAAAACTATGTTCCTACAAATTTAATTACATTTTTTAATCAGTTAATTTATTTAATTTTTTCTCACGATGACCCCCGACACAATCATTTGGTTCACTCCATAGTTGTATCTCTCATAGTGTAAAACATATTATATGACCTCAATAAAGGTCTAAAATTTATAATATAGAAATAATTTTATGATTTATTACTCTTTTTTATGATTATATATCCTATGTTATATTAATATATTTAATATGTTTTGTAAATATTAATTTTGGGCTCATCGGGCCTAATAATCCTCTGTCATCTCAGCACCTACCACTGATAATATAATAAGATAAAGTTGAAGGAGTTAAATAATAGAAATCGATAAATTAAATATAGGATATTACTGATAATGATCTAACCATAGGTCATTTTAAGGTTAAACATCCATTTGGAGGGATAATTAAAAGAATTGTGATTTAATATTTTTAATCCAGATAAATTCGACAAATGATGTTTTGTAAAATTATTATTGATAAAAATGTTTGATTATTATCATTTTCAAATTTTATTTAGACATTTTTATTATTATATTTATAATTTATCATGGAAATTATATTTATTAAATATATTAAAATAACTTATATATTGAAATTAGGGAATGTATTATTTTATTAGGTTTGATGAATTAATTAGGAAAAATTTATTTTTGGGAAAATAATTTTACCTGTTATATAAAAATATAAATATGGATAGTGATTCTAGATGTGTTTTTAAATCTTATGATTATTAATTTTTAATAATTTGATAAATGGGAAAACTTTATTGAGAGAAATTTTTAGCATGTCTTGGGATTTTACTTGTTCCCCTTTGACTATGTAGTAGGGTTTTTTCCAGAGATATGGAAGAGAGTTAGATTAATAAATAATATAATCACGTTATTTGGTTTAATTGATGGTTTATTAACAAATAAATAATGGTTTTATGGATTTTAATATTAAATAATTAAAAAATTACTCCATTGTGATTTTAGAAGGATACATAAGATATAGTTTATAATTTTATAGGATGTGAAATTCATTTTCTTATTATAAGAGACCTTATAAATTATTATGCAAACATTTCAATTTTGATGTAAAATTTGGTTGACAATGTGTATATGTACACAGAAAATATAGAAAGTACATAATAAAATATTGTCTATATTTTATAAATATAATATAATTTAATTTTTGGGGGTTCATATACCACGAAACTTATTTTTTTTCAATTCATTTAATTCATGTGGTGAGGATATGTTTTATGACACTTTTCAGGGGTCATGTCAATCCGACATGGGGATATAAAAACCAATATTACATTTTCCCTCTAAAACTCCTTATTCTCTTATTTGTAAAAAAATATTTACATAAAGTTATACCGAGTTCTACTTTGGATTTTCAACTCCCTGGGGGTTATTCACCCTTGAAAAAAGAGTTAAATTGTGTTAGGATAATTACCATATACTACGTAAAATTAATTTAACATAGTTTTGTTATATTTTTTAAATTGATATTTATCACTAATAATGATTTTAATAAATAGTTATTTTCATTGAATTTATCAATTTTTAATCAATCATTATATAATTTTAATACGATTGTATTAGATTTTGTCTTCTATACTATCCATCTGATTAGATAATTCATTTATTCATTTTTTATTGATAATGATAATAATGTAACATTATTATATTTAATTTATTTCAAAATGATTATATATATATGATAAAGTTATTTTGATAATCAATACTCTATTATAAGGTTTATTTGATAAATATTTAGAATATAAATTGTTAGATATTTTCATGGTTTGTGTTGGTGTATAAAAAAATATTATGGTCTGATAAATTTTTAAAACAACTAATATTCTAATATTGTAATGTGATGGAATCATAAATAACATGAATTAATATTAAAATTGTCTTAAGTGTGATTACTCACTCAATGAAATAACATGGTCAAGGTTTTATAGTGAAATTTCTGAAGACATAATGACTTGGTTTATGAAATAAACATATAACTTTGGATTACATAGAATACATATATATAATAATTCATTCCCTATAATATATAATTTATCCTAAAATTATAATCTCTCACTCTTTTTTTAAATGGTGTGTTTTTATCGATTTCATGGAAACTGAGATAATATAGATACTATCAAAAAGTGACTAGTTTCTTTTTCTTTTAAATTTTTTAACATTACCTAAATATGTTTCTTGAATGAGAAAACAAGTTTTTGGAATTGTATTAATACTAGGGAATTATATTACAATAATATTAGATGAAAATTTTATATTTTCAGATAAAATTTTATCGATTTTATATTTATATCTTGGTTTCTGAAATGTTTTATGTACATAGATGTTTTAGTGTGAAATTTATTGATTTAAAATTTATTTAAATTTTTTATATATCTGGATTTACAAGTGGATAACAATTTATTAATCTCATTTTGGGGATGATTATTGGATAATAATTACTAGCAATATGTTCACATTGTGAAATATGTACATGTGATGGGGTAAAATTAATGTAAAGGTAACATCACAGACTTTATCATAGGAGAGTTTTAGGTCCACTATGGATACATGAAAGGAGGTGTTTGAGGATATGGAATAGATTTTAGTTAGTTTTATTTACATAGTTCAACATAGGATATTATTTAAAAATATTTATATAAAGGCTATGTATACAAATAGATTTTTATTTAGTGGAATTAATTTCTATTTGATGTTCATTATAATTGGATAGTGTAAAAGTAATTGTTAGTAATTTTGACATTAAATTATTGTATATTCTAACATTTACATATATAAATTTCGGTACATTATACAATCCTAAATAATATCATATCATTATAAATTCATGTGTTTTGATACAATGTTATATAATATATATTTTATCACTTTTCAAGTATTTTTTTACTCATAATAGAGGATGAATATTTTATTTGATTCTTTAAAAATAAAAAAATATTATTTTGTCTATTTTTTTTATGAATTATTAATCAATTACCAAATAATATATGGATTCATTATCCTATAATTCAGTTTTAATATTTATTTATGCATTTTTTTGTGTGGAGATAATAAGGTTTCACCATGTTTTATTGATATCTGAAAAGGGTAATTATCTTCTGAAAAAAATTACTAGGAGATACATCTTGATGATTCATCAAAAAGGTGTTGATCGTAATTAATATTTTCAACCATGATCTAAAAAACCTATAAATGGGATGAATTTTTATTTAGATTGTTTTTATCAAACATAAAATTAATCTTCTTCTCATGATTAAAACAATACATTCAAAAATTCACATTTAGGTACACATCCACAGTAACCAAATAGAAAAATTAATGACAATGAAATAATGTTTTTAATTGGGACCCCACTAATTGATATTCCATGCAGAATACTCTAAAATAGTTTCAATGTATTATAAGATTTATCTTTATATAGTATTTTATAATAATGTTTTAAAATAAGTAATTTACTATTCAAGGGTTATTTACTAAACAATCACTCTAAATGATACATAGATAAATGTAACATAGAAAATTATGATAATATGGATAACTGTAAAGAATATCAGAATAAATATCTAACACCGAACAATGATGGAGTCTTCATTGTACATTATTTTACACTAATATAATTGTTTCTTCAATATTACCATTTGAAATAATATTTCTGCTCATAATACTATATTTTATAGGAATATTTTTATGTTTCATATCATCAAACATGATCTTCCATTTTCAAAATATATTTTATGTTACATTCTTGAAATTATCCACATTTACCTGAGGATTTTTCTATAAAATCATTCAGAATCATCCAAATAAAACTATAAAAAATAAAAGATAATCCTTCCATTTAGAAAAAGTTTTTTATTTTATATAATTAATAAAACATTCAAGTCATGGTGTAAATACGTAAATAACAATGTGATGTAGACCAAATTTACCATATTATGGTGTTACAAAAACTATAATGGAATTATAAAATTTAAAAAATTAGATATACAAAATCAAATAGTTTTTCAATTGAAAATTTATTTAATTTCATTACATGATCTTATAAATCTTCAAAACATTTAGACTCATTTTTTTGACCATTTTGTTTTAATGTGTTCAAATCATACAAATCTAAATCATTCTAAAAAAAATCATTTTGTTAGAACGTTATGATGCACACCCATTAATTGTGATGAAATACATTTGATTATAATAGATAATAACATCTATTATAATAATCATATTAATTTTCAATGTGGTATTAAAACATATGGTTTATGGACCATGATATGACTATTTATTGATATTCCAAAAACTCAGGTGGTCCACATTGGGGAAAAATATTTTCCTCTAAGGCATGGTGTAATGTGTTAGGATTTAATTTACCACTATGAATTAATTATATAGTAATTAAACATCCTTAATGAGGTTAGAATATTTTTTTCACCATCATTTTTTACATGATCACGAAATAACACTGAAAACACAAATAAACTCTTAAAAAATTATCCCATTATTTTTATTAACAGAAAAATGATTTCAAAAAATATAATTCCACATAAAATTTAATTTTATAATCATTAATGAAAAACTCTAACACTCTCATTGTTAGATAATATTTTTTCTAAAACACATTACCTATAGGTGAATATGGTATTTTTACAATATAAATAAGTACGTGTTGAACTATTCTAAAAAATTTTAGATAGTGAAATTATTTTTAAAATTTGAATTGGATTTATAATTTTGTTTTATTTTTTAGAGAAGAAATGTGTATAAATGTTACCAACCAATTTACCTCATTATTAGGAGTTTTTAGCTATAGTAAAAGTATATATTCATATATATTTTTTAAATAGGGGTGAGTATTTACATATGTTCATTTTTCACTAACCATTAATATGTTAAAAAATTCCATTAAATTAAATAATCAATAGACTAGTTTATCCATTTTTTAATTTTTTGAAAATTACCCAATTTAAATTGAGGGATAATTGAGAATTATCATTAAATGTTATATTTTTCATGGAATTAAAATGGAATTGATTAAAATTTCTCTCATTAGAGTTTCTTATGGTTTGTTAATTTAATAAAACAATATATATATATATATATATATATTATTTTTTATGATCACCCATGGGTTCAATGTTTTAAACAACTGTATATATCTTTTTATGAATGATTTTTAATAGCACGAAAAATGAATTTTTATATTATTTTATCGTTAGTATAATAAGATTAATGATATGGGAGAGAAATTTAGTAATGAAGTATTTGATTACATTCCTTATTACATGGGACATGATAATTTATTTTCAATTAACATTGATTAATATTATTTTAATTTATATATAAAATATATTTATTATCCCATGTAATTTTTTTATGATTATGATGTATGTGTTTTTGTGATCCTGTAATGATTTGTTTACACTGATACTCAATATATTACATAACATCAACTTTCATTTCATTAGATGGTAGATAGATAGAGTTAATTTTTTAATTTTATAAAATTAAATTTCATAAAGAGATGAGAATATTTTTGATAAAGCTATTTATTGTTTGTTCCTTGTCTTTAGAAAAATATTAATAAGAATTTTTTTATTTTAAATTAATTATAAGGATTAAATAATTATTAATCATTCTTTTACTCATGTTAAAATTTTATTTTATTCAATATTATAGTTATTTGATTAATAAGTCCATTATGTAGTAATGATGAACCATATAATAATCATGTAATGTGTTGTGTTATTTTGGAAATGATGAATAATTAAGAACAACTTTCTAATATTGACTTCTAATATTTATGGTGCAATCAATTTTTTATTGTTTGATTTTTTATGAATTAAATGTAATTTTTTTAATAATAATTCATTATTTATGAGTTCTGAAAATTATTTCTAACAATTATACATCCTCGAGATGATGTGGAATAATTATGTACATTATGTACTGACGAGGCATGATATATATTCCCTATATTGATTTCAATTATTATAATATCTCAAATACAATATTAATATATTGTACAGAAAAAAATGAGTGATATCATAAACATTATATTAATATGTTGATTACTCTATATGGTGTTGAAGATAACATTTTGATAATGAGATGGTATTCCCATAACGATGTTATGGTTACCTAGTGATGATTTGGATATGATCATATGATTTGGTTTTTGGTTTTATTTCTATTATAGTATAGTTTGTCAATAATAATTATATAAAATAAAATGAACTATCATTAGAAATTGATATGTTTATAGAGATTGGGATATAATAGGATATAATGTAAACTTATGATTTTTATGTAGAATCTCCAGGTGAGTGATAGATTGATTGGAAGATAATAGTGTGAGTTTTTTTCTCTTTTTGATATATTTTATATAGTTCAGTTGGATGATTTTTTTATAGTAAAAATATATACATAATATTTAATACTATAACTAATAAATCCAGGTTTTTGGAATCTGATAATACACCTAGGTTACTATATTTAATAATTACTATAATAGGTTTGATATGTATATGATATAGAGTATTTTAACTAGTGTGAGACTACAATAATTATTTGGTTGTTCATTGAGCATAGAAGATATGATAAGAAATTTTGATATGAACCCTTAATTTTATTTTATCCTCAACATGTATATAGTGGTATTACACATTCAATGGTTGTTGGCGGTGAATAATAGCGGGGGAAAATTTATCTTACTAAATTATATAATTTTGTTGGATGTGATTTAATATTATATAATTAATTGTTAATGTGGTGTATCATTTTATAGGAATAGATTTCTAAAAAAACTTTTTATGGATACCTATGGTGAGGATTGGATGATGGTTATATAGAATAGGTTCCACATAGTCTAGGATATGATATAGTTTTAGGGAAACCTTCATAGTTTTAAATTATGATGTCTATTATATCTATTTATATAAATTCATTATTAATATTTTAAAATGTATTTTTTTGGTTGAGTATCCATTAGATTAAAGGAATAATCAATGTTATTAGATATATATGAAAATTTAATTTAATTTATTCATGGTTTATTAATTATTTACATAGGTTATAATTATTCATCTATATGAAGAACTAGCCATGGTAACCTAGTAACCCAATAATAAAGCTAGTCCTGACATGCCCTATAGGGCGTTCTCAATTCCCATGGGTCTGAGACTAGCACTGAGCATCATAAAAAATGAATGTGGGAATGTAATTTCCACTTATAATAATGAATAAAGTTAACATATTTGTATTCATACAATAAAAATTCCACTAGGAGATGTCTATACAATGTCAAACATTCATTAAAACCAATAAATGACCACATGTACTAGAAAACCAGATGATAAACATACCAAGCCCCAATGGATGTGACTATCAATGTTCATATATCAACATCTAGAACCACCTGTATGTGGCTATTTACCCCTGATCGAACCTGGAAGTAGATAATCTACAAGAATAATAAGGAACATGTAGGGTGTCAGATAAAACCCTAGTATGGTATCCCCAAGTATTCCATAATAAAATTCAAATATTTAATTATCCAAAATGTTCTTTAAATTTTAAAATGAAAAGTCAATGGAATTTCATAATCATATTTAAAAAAATCATATTTTTCATTTCAAAATATGGAAATAAAAAACTAAAGAATTATTCACATTTAAAATAATTGAAATAACCTAAAAAATAATGCTTTACATAATTTTATTAAATAATACCTTTTATATGAAATATTTTATATAAATCAGAAGGCATGAAAAACTGTTTACAATAATGGAATACATTTATATCTCATATATAAACAAGTCAGAAACATGTTCATCAACCAATATGTAAGATAGTTATAGGTTATTGAATCCCGAAACTCTCATGTGATAAATAACAATATTTATAAAAGCCCCTCATAAATGGAAATGGTTGAATCATCTAAGTCCCAATTGGGATGCAATTTTTTCTGAAAAATATTTTCATAACATTGTAAAGCATCAATAAAATGCCAGATAAATTCCAACATATTTCTTATGACCCAATAACCCAATAACCTCTTAGTATATCATGTAATGTAGTAAAATTAAATTATGGGTAATTTATATTAAGAAATACTAAAATACAATAAAGTCTCATTCCCCTATTAAAAAAACCAATTCCCATTTTAAAATTTAATTTTCTCAAAAATAGAAAAATAAATTTCACTAAGATAAAACCCAAAGGCTTATATCAAACTATTTTAAATCCATTTTCACAAATAGAGAAGTGAAATTAATTCACATGTTAATTTCACAATTCTAATTTCACAATTAAATAAAAATAAATCATTTTCAAAAAAATTCCCATCAATTTCACAACAAACCACAAATTCATTGGAATTGGTCGTTTTTACAATTTTTTAATCAAACCCATTTCACAATTTAGGTTAAAAAATTTAAATTTAAAACACTTCATAAATGCACCCCAATTTAGTGGAATTGGGTGTTTTCTAATTTGATTCTAAAACCATATTTTTAAAACCCCAATTCAATGGTATTTTCTTTTTTCAAGAAACCAATTAATGTCCATTTAATAATAATAAAGGATTCTATTTAATTCATAAAATTAAAATTAAATAAATAAATTTATTGTTGAAAAGGTCAGGCATCATAAAGTAACTACCTACCATGAAATAAATGGATCTTGTAATGCCAAAAACTAATAAGGATTCATCAAAAAAGAAAAAAAGTTCACCTAATTGGGAAAATAAGGACCAAAACATGGTTTAATTTTCAAAAATAGATGTTATTAGATGTGTAAAACAACATGGGGATCCACAGAACCCAATTGAGTTGAAGAGAAATCATGAGAGATAGATATCATGGTTTGGAAACTAACTGGTAGAAGATCTATGGTCATTCGTCAAGAATTGAATCATTTATAGGAGTAATCCAAGTAGAAAATAACATCTCTTTGGTTATCACAGAGAAGAATAAAATGTATGGGTTCATGGTTGGTCTGTCCTACTCCTAAAATAGAGGGTTTGTGATTTTTATATTGGATTTTTGAAATAAATAATTCTTGTGAATGGTTAGTTGGGTAAAGACACACAGTTTGATAAACCGTGGAGATTAACCATGCATCTATTTTAAATGTGCTGAATAGTTTCTCTTAAGAGGGTTCATGGTCTGAAAAACCTTCAACCAACTCTGAAAAGTATACTTTTAGGGGTTTCATGGTTTTCCTTGAGAGGGAACATAGTTTTTCAAAACAATGCTCCAACCGTGTAGAAGATGAAACGTTTGAAATTTTTTACATTTTCTAACTAAAACAACAGCAAACAAAAACCCAATGAAATTTCATAAATTTTTTTAGGAATACCTGGAAAATTTTATCATGATGTTACAACCTCTACTCCATAGAAACATTGAATCCCCAGAAACACTACTTATAATCTTCCAATACAAAAATATTAGGTCACTACATTCTCATTAGTGACTCCATCTACTATGTCTCATTAATATTGAATCTATGCTACCAAAGGATGAGAACAAAATGTATTTCCCAACCATGTTGTACATTGTTTTTAAAATCAACTATCCTAACATTCTGTTTAGTCACACATAAATCATGATCCACTTAAATATCACGCTAGCTTAAAATATTATTTGGATCAGATAAACAAATTGAAAATTTAGGAATATGGAACATGTTATATATCAACTTTATCAATTTTGTATGTTATAAATAGTAATAATGTTTTCTCACATACACAACTACCTCAAAAGTTCTCACATAACAAGGTTCAAGTTCGCCTTCCTCCCAAATCATCGATGACCCAACCAGGATGAATCATTCAAGAATAAAAGGTCACTAAATGAATACTCCAATGACCCCCAATGACGGTCCACATATGTCATATATTGTCTCTATACCATCAACATTCATGGATTAATGAACATAATATTTGGTGTTGTATCTTGCACCAAACATTCTACCACAAAGGAAATTTTACCAATCATCGACCAACACAACAACGATCTACAAGGCCCTCGATACAAGGCCACAAAAGGATCCATTATAATCATTAACTATAAACTATTATTTTAGGTAAACACAAACATCCCAAAAGTATCATCCAATAATCCACCATAGTATAGAACATAGTAGTGAATTATATCCACATGAATATTTATAGATCATTCTATCTAGTGATCTAACTATGGATTGTATGTCATAATCAAAATGATGTGATATCCTAGTTCATCATGAAGGCCTTTCAAAAATGGAGAAGTAAACTAAGGATCCCTATTAAAGACTGTAGTATATGGAACTCTATTAAAACATAAATTCATTTTCATATAGAGATTCTAAAACTCCACAACTTTGGCAATATCATAATGGGTTTAAAGCGAACCTTTTTAGTTAGCAGATCGATTATAACACATATCAAATACATATATATTATGTTATGTGGATACCATATCAAAAAGTCAATAGATATCACATCCTACATCTAATTAGGCACCAGACAAGGATGATGCAAACATAAAAGTTTCAAGTCCTCGGCCTTTACAATTTTTCACTTATATAGGTGTGAGAAAAAAATTAGAATTTTCCCACATCAATCATAGCCACCAAATTTTTTCACTACCATTCATTAAACAACATCGTGGTTCATGGGTCCAAAAACCACTAGGAATTATGGAAACCACCCAACACCAAATTCATTATGGATAATGGTAAATCAATAGTTATTATGATATTTTACTATTCCTTATTTATTTAATGAACATTCAATAAAAATAGACCCACCATAATGAATGAATCTAATTCTATTAAACTCATCATCAAGCTATTATTCTATTAGAGTCATCTTGAGAAGTGTGGATTTCAATTGTACATAGGAAAAAAGTTACCTCAGTCCATGTTTCCAGGAATCCAATATGCAATTGTTTAAAGAGAGCCATAAAATGCCACTCTTATAAATATTCTTTCATTTCATGGGGTTGAATATTCCTAGTCAAAGAATCTATGATGACATTCCCTTTCCCCTTTGTATGGGAGATATCAACATCGATTGATTTTAGGTATTCCATCCAATACCTCTAGAGATTATTAAAATACTTTTGAGAGAATATATTACTAAATATATTGTGGATAGAAAACATGGTAAAATTTTATCCAAAAAGATAATGATACCAACTCTTATGAACATTCATCATAAGTGAGATGTCATTTCCTGGGCCAGAAAGAAATTTCCTCTTTATCCTATTATGACTGTACTAATAAGAAATGACATGATCAGCTTGAATAATAATACATCCCAATATTAAACCTGATGCATCTCAAAAGAAAACATAACGATGAACTGCCTCTAGAAGACTCAACAATATTTTTTTAGTCAGAAGATATTTTATATCAACGAAATAAATCTAAAATTTATTATTCCGAGAAAACCTTACTCTCTTATGAGTCAGAATAGTCATCATAGAATCCGATTTTGAGAAGTCCATAATAAACCAGTAATAATACCCATCTCATCCCAAGATATTATGAATCTAGAAAACATTTTGTTGGTTGTTTTCATGTCATATAAGTTGTTACCTTCTCTGAATCAACTGATATCCCATTTTGTGCCACCACGTTCCCCTATAATTTCACTTATCAAATCCAAAAATCACATTTCCAAATCCGAGCATAAAGTTTGGTATTTCATATCAACTACAAAAATGCTCCAAATTGGTTTACATGGTCCTCCATAGATATAGAGTAAAAAATGGATTTCATCCATAAAGACGATAAGAAAAGTATCTACATAGTCATGGAAAATCATATTCATTAGATCCAAAAATACTATAGAGGAATTTTTTAGACAAAGGGGTAAAAAAGTAAGTCAAAATGGTCATAATTTTTCTAAATGGTTGTTTTTTGAATTTAATATTTCATTATCCTCAGCTAATGGTAACTCGATCGAAGATCAATGAATGAATACCACTTTTCCAATCTCAAATAATCAAATATATCATTTATATATTGTAATCAATAAATTTTCTCTTTCTTAACTCAATTTATCTTTTAATAATCAATACATAGGCGATTTGAACCATCATCACACTTAGTAATGTGAACCAGAGCCACCCATGGTGAAAAACTCAAGCGTATAAATTTTGTATCTAGAATAGAAACCTACTAACTCTTTATCTCTCTAATTTTATGTAGTTCAAATATGTATGAGAGAATAGAAAATGGTTCTCTATCAGTATCTAAATCAATTTATAACTCAATACCCCTTTCCAATGGAAAATCAAAGATGTTATAAGGAAAAACATTGTAAAACATGGAAATTAATTGATGGGGATGACCACATAATAATTCGTACTAAAGATCAAAATGAAAATACATATATTATTTTCCCCTAATCCGAATAATACAGTCTTTCACTTATCGATCTTGTGTCCCATTCCCCTTGAATACACGGACGAGTCCATTGGGTATAGTAAAGGATTCCTGTCAAATATAACATTGAATATGGGATTTTTTGGAAATGACCCAATCCCCTACAAATATGATATCAATTATTTTAAAATCTAGAACTAGGAAAAGTAAATAAATATCGACATCTAATAGAGAGAATACAAAAGTGGGAAATTGATAGATTTCCCTCTCTTTTTTCTAAGGGGTTTAGTAATATCAATAACATAAGATAAAATATCCATAGTATGATTTATAGGATTAAAAATATGGGATGCAATAGATGAATGATGTGAACCAATATCAAGTAAACATGATTCTAGTGATGAATCTATTATAATGGTACTTCTAATACTCTATTGACCGGTGTCTACTTCCTCCATAGACTATTTCACTACAAGATGATGCTTCATTATAGGTTTTGTGGCTAGAACAATTTTATTTGTGAAACATCTAATTTATCAATAGTTTTAGGATGATATGATGACATAGTTACACTAGAATGAGTCAAATACACATAGAAGAATTTCTATAATTGTCTTCGGCATCGAAAAGAAAATTATACCATCAGTGCCTCAGTGGAGACCCTCAGAGAATATCTAGGTTTTCCACACTAGTAGAAAATAAAATGGCCTATTGCATGTACTGTATGAGGCCTATATTGAACCTGTTGTCAATAACCACCACACGAATCATCACTTTTCTACTTTATATTAAAGGAACCCATACATCCAATGGATAAATTTTAAACACCCAATAATAGTAATATCTAACCATCCCATTATCAACTGTTAGTAATATATCAATCTCCTATGTATAAGGAGACAATTTCATCAATAAATCATGGGAATAAATATCCAGTATTTTTCTCAAATTGATCCTTTGATCCTTATCTTCTTATTTTATAAAATCTCAGGTTAAAAATACACAATATCCGGAAAACAATTTTAATACTCTATCAGGGCCCTGTTACCCTACTCATGTTTGAATAACCTCATACCCTTGGCTAGAAAAATCTAATATGTATATAAATGGTCAGTGAAAATGAAATTGATGTATTTCCACTCTATTACCTCATGATTAATCTCCATCACTATAGTTTCCCACAATATCCTTCACAGTCCATATTTCACGATGGTGGAGCACTTCACCTTAATTTAATTATGTGTATAGAATAATCCAAAAGGCATTCGATCATGATCAAACCCTTACACGTCCTTTTGAATTTTATTTTATCAATTAAATGGAACTATTTTATAGTCATGTAATTCCTGATAATTTTCCTAGAGAACATCCCATTTATGGTCCACAACAATAAAAATAATTGGAACATGTTATGGTTCTTTTCCAAGATCATGGATAGCACTAACAATCACCTCAACCAATTTTGGGTCCATATGATGATTTTATCACATAGGTTCAACAATATCACTCTCCTAGATCCGATTAAAATGTATTCTTCGAGGCATTATGCAACAAAAAATCAGGAGAAAACATGGAAGACATCATATTAACACAAAAACAGAGTAAAAAAGGGAAAATAAATCGCAAAATATTGACAAGAAGATTTTTATTTCACTCTATTCAAATAATAAGTAGGGAAATGACTTGAACTAATAACCATGAAATCATTACCTAACCAGAAACAATGAATTAGGTTTCATTTTAGTGAGATATGTCCATCCACTCAATAGAAAATAACCCCTATTTCATGAAATGAATATGGAACTACATAATTATATCAAGATAAGAAGTTAAACTATCCTATAATACTACTAAATTGGGAACCACATAGGCTTCCCTAGTAACCTGATAACCGGTCTAGTCATAACATGTCCTGAATGGAATTCTCGAACCCCGCAAGTCAGTTTCATGAACATGTAATAATATAAAATGAATATGGTAATTAAATATCCTTAAAAAGATGGATGAATGATGACCAACATTATTCATAAAAGAATAAATACACTGGGAGATTTCTATGAACATGCCAAATATTAAGAAAACCCAAGGTACATAAATAGACTACAAGAAAATTTGAAAATAAATGACCCATGTCCCGAAAGGAAAAACTCTCCATGTCCTTGGATCAATAGCTAGAACCACTCCTAGGTTTTTCTTTTCCCCTGATCGAACCAAAAGGGATATAATTTACAATCATTAGAAGGCATAGATGAGCTCTGCGCAAAAAGACCAATAGGGTCTCACCCAGGATTCCATAACGATATACCAATAGAAAATTTACCCAATATAGTGATTTAATTATTCAAATAAATGTTCTTCCAACATTATAATAATATTTAAACAAATAGTGCAATATTTTTGAAAATATTTAAATACAGAATCAATACATGCATCAAATTTCAAAATGATGGAAGTTCTTTCACAAATGGTTCTTTATAGAAATTTCATAAATAATAACTTTTATATAACTTTTTTTTATCTAAACATAAGTCATCTAAAATATTTTACAACAATGGAATACATTTATATCTCATATATAAAAAAGTGAGTAAAATGTTCATCTACCAAGAGGTAAGATAATACCATATTTTCGGATCAGAACAAACTCATTTGATTGACCACACTGTGTACACACGTCCCACATAAATGGAAAGGTAAGAAGCAGTTACATCCTATTAGAGAATAAAGATGTGTTGACCATTATTTTTTTAAGTTTTAATGAATCCTTCTATTTCTTGTGCTATTCCAACCTAGCATGTTTGTGCCAATAAGTCACTAATGAACAACATTTTCATGTGAACTTGTACAATTAAATGACTGGAATTTTTTTTAATGATTCATAAAATAATATTACATCCCATTCCCCCATATCCAATATTCCAATTTCAATTTGAAAACTAAATTGGGATTTTAAATTAAAAAAAACAACATTCTTCAACAAGATAAAAACTGAGGGTTTCTATTAAACTATTTAAAACCCATTTTCACAAATAGAAATTTTAATCAATTCAAAATTCAATTTCATAATCTACATTAACAATTATATTAAACAATTTAATTTAAAATAATTTACCTCAATTTCACATCAATCCCCCAATTCGATGGAATTGATGTTTTTCAAAATATTTATATCAAATCGTTAATAAAATATTAATTAAAAAAATATAAATTTACTATATTATGTAAACACACAAAAATTACATGAAAATAGTTTTTCTAACAAACCAATATAAATACATTTATACAAAATATAGAAATTTAATTTATTTCTATACAATTGAAATTAAATAAATACATTTATAATTTAAAAAAATTGGGGAATCATGATGGATCTACCAATATTGTAATCAACAGAGCCTGTGACCCAAAATACTAACCAATATTCTTCATTAAATGAAAAAATTCATGGATATCAGTAAATGATGATCAAAATGTTGTTTAAAATTACAAAAATAGTTTATTACATCAACATAACAACATGGGGATCCATGGAACCCTAGGTAGGTGAAGATAAATCACATGAGATAGAAATTTTGTTGAGGAAACTAACTAGGATAATATCGAAGAGTGTTCCTCAAGACCCATATCACTTCTATGAGAGATTTGAGGGGAAAAGTACTACTCTTTAGTTCTCCTTCAGAAGCACAACTCATATGGGTTTGTGCGAGGTCCATAAAGAACATAAAATTTTGGTTTAAGATTTTTTTAATTTTCTAATTAATAAAACATGGTGTATAGTTGGTTGGGAAGAGTTTTATGGTTTAAAAAACCATGTAGACTAATTTTTAAAAACCAACATGGGATGACCCTGAACCGGTCACCTGAACTGGTCCACAACATGTCCCGAGGGGTGTTCCTGAGCCCCACAATCTAGAAACCAATGCTACAAATGAAAAGATAAACATTGGGAATAGTATATGTAAAAAAGATAAATAATTAAATGAAATCTGATGATAAAAAATAAAACTATTAGCTGAAGGAAAGAAAAACTATACTTTTATATTTTTATTTCAAAATTGTGATAATGGGCTGATTCAGGAAAGGTGATATTGGATTTTGTGGATTACCTTTGAAACCCTACTGATCATTCTTAATGATCACACCTACATTATCATTTCAGTTTCTGGTTCACATTACTCTAGTTCTCTAGGCCGATTTTCTCATCATTGGACCAAAGTTGTTCTTTGGTTGGTTGGTGACGTAGAAGTTCACATGGTGGTCTACGCAATTTCTTTTTTTTCTTTTCCACCACAAGTATTTATTTTACTGTTAGTATTTTTTCATGTGTTTTATTTATGGGCCAAACCATTCCCATATGTTAGTTTTGATGCCTGATAGTGGTTTCCAGCCAGTGAGGATCAAGAACGCCCCTCATTGTAACATCCCAGGTAAATAAAGAATATGAACTTTTTCATATTTATTAATATTTTTGAATTAAATATTAATTTTACATTATAGGATATTCTATGTTCGATGGAGTACCCGACATGCAATAATGGGTTTTTTTGAAATATTACATTGCACACAATGTTCTGTTATACGGAAAAATAATATATTTTTATTATCTTAAATGGTATTTAACTCATATAATTTATATTGGTGATAATGAATAGAAAGAACTAAAAAATGATTATAAATGTCTATAAAATGGTTTTACATCTATCATATATATTTTAGAGGCTTAAAATATAAAAGAATCCAATTTTAAGAATAAATACTCTAACTTTAGTTAAGGAGTCGATTTACCTTTTTTTGATGGTGAACCCTTTTTAAATCTAGTTTTTTTAATTTTATAAGTTCTATTTGACAAAAAAAATTATTCTTTTGAATCGGAACATCATAATTAACTTTGGGTAAATTTTTGGTATTTTTCTAATAATGATCACTTTTTAATAAATACTGAAAAATATTGTATCTTAATTCAAAACTGCCTTTTAATATAATTTATTTATATGGTTAGATTATGTTTTTAATATATTATAATGATTAATTAAATTATATTTTTACCATTTAATCCAATGTTGTAATTGGAAATAATTTCACTTAGAAATTGGACAAGAACAACTATCAATCATTTGATAGTTCTTATTTGTTAAAGACACACTTTTTTTTGACAACATGAATTAATTTTTAATTAATTTCTGATACTTCTCTATTTTCAATATAGGAAAATGTATTCCATATTTGGAATCAGGAGGACCAGATTTTTTAAATTAATAACTTTTATTTTTAGACATTATGAATATTTACTTCAGTAAATATTTTATTTACCAATGTGAAAGGGTAAATCTGGAAAATAAGGGTAAGCAAATATTATTATTATTATATTAAATTACCTAACATGTGTTTTAATCCTATTGGTTGATACATGTCCAATTATGGGCATCCTTGGGTCTATTTTGGGACCCCATGGAGCCACATGGGAGTGATAATGCACTTTTTATTAGTTAATATAAAGAAAAGACAAAAAGAACATAGAGATATATCTTTGAGTAAATCAGTTATTACATAGGGTTAAATATGTCATCTCTTTGACTATAAATAATCATATGATTGATAAAATATTTTCAAAAATCATTGTATTTTATTTATAATTTTTAGAAATCAAATAAATAATATTATTTTTGGCACAATTATGATGAAGTGATTACCTTATTAATGAATTAATTAAATAAATGATATTATAAAATTTTAAAAAATATATATCCATAACCTATCCAAATCTTATTGGATGATTTTATTTCGAACAATATTAAACTTATCTTCCAATTTAATGAGTATTGGAACTTTTGAAACCAAAAATCATTTTATAATAAATTAATACTTTCAAACTTTCCTAATGAGCCCCACCACCCCTTATAAAAGTCCACCACTCTAACCTATTAGTCACACCTCTCAAGACCCATGGATAGTCCATCCTCTTCCCAATTAACCTCCCTATTTACCTCTCTTCCACTTATATGCATTCCCCTAGGCATAATGAAATTCATGTAATCTTATTGGTTCTAACCAAAGTGAGATACCCAATTAAATGGATAATAAAGAATGAATGAGTCATGTCGGACATCAGGTAAGGAACATTGTCTCAATATTCGTTTATTGAGGCATATTTTGATTTATACTGACATTATTTTATACACTGTATAAACACCTTTGAATTTTCATTTCATTCAAAGGGAATACATTCATATGAAGCATTTTACTAAACTACAAAAATAATGTTTCTTTTTATGGTACATGGTGACAATGACCCTTTCACCTCCATGAGTATAATTTTACCTTTGGCTTCTATAACGAGACATAGTGTTTATTTGAATGAAAAAAATACCATATACTCTTTTACGTATTTTGGTATTGAATTTTTTTTAATAATTGATAGATAATGTCAATATATTGAAATGTTATATTGTGATTGGAATGTGAATGTCTTATCAATCCTTTTGATTGTTTTATGTGTTATTCTTATGTTATGGTTCATGGAAATTGTTTATACATATGGGTGGTTCCGGGACAATCCTAGGGCGGGTGATCCCAAAATAGCTCTTCAATTAATTGGGTAACGTGATGGAGGTAATAATTAATGTTTTTCTAAGAGATTTAAGGAATATACTATGATGGGTATTCCAACGTAACTCTCTCTATAGTTGTGATAGCTACAATGTAAGTACTATATGGATGAAAAATGTTACTTTTATTATTTATGATATCTATTTGTTATTCATAAATCATACGATTTCATGAGGTATGTTAAAAGGTTTATGATTTGATGGAATAATGTTTTTTTTTCATTATTTTATTACCCTTACATAGCTTTTTATGCTCATACCATGTTTCTAAATGTTTTTTCACAGTACTTAAAAATGAACATGGTTCAGGATGGGTTCACGAACAAGTCATTATGTCTAAAACATGGAACTAGACATGAATATTTTTTTCCAATAGATTTTATTTTATGAAAATATTGATATGGAGTAGAAGTGTATACTTTGTAATATTTGAGATTTAATGTAATAGTTATGGCCTAATTCTCTAAAACTCATAACCTGAATAGATCCTAAATGTGAATTATTAGCTTAATTCAATATTATGTAATGTTTATTGTAGGTTCCTTATAGTTGGAATCAGTGGTTGGATTAGATAACATTAGGAGTTAGAATATTGTTAAATTAATATACATAAATTCATTTATGGTATGATAAAAATGTTATAGAATTTATAGATTATCATGTTGCTTCGCCTAAGATATTTTTGTGTTTAGAATGCTTTTCGTCGGAGGAAACAGAGCAGCTATGATGGGATGCCATCAGGAGGAAGACCACATTCCAAATAAGTAACATGAGGTGGTTGGAATAGGAACTGAATAGTTTATTGTAGTGATGGCATAATTGAATAAAGATATAAATAGTGGTGGTATACATGCACGAGATCATCCAGATAAACTACAAAGAAACATGTCAGTAGTAGATCATTCCATGAGGTTACATCCCCCATCATTCATAGGATCATCTGACCCTGTTCTAGCTGAAGTTTGGATTAAAGCACTGGAAATGTTATTTGATGAAATAGGGTGTTTCAAACATCAAAAGGTTAGTCTCACTATTTATCATTTTGATGGTGAAGTTTATCTGTGGTGGTAGATGACGAAAAATATCAGGGATAGCGAGGACATTTATGCTCTAGTTTGGGATTAATTCAGATACATGATTCATGAGAAATATTTTTATAAGGTGTTTCGTATTTAAATGGGAAAATTCATGTATTTGAGGTGGGAGGATGACTCAGTATCTACTTATAAAGAAAAATTCACTCGACATTCATGGTATGCTCCAAATTTCATATGTGATCTTGATAGTAAAATCAATCATTTTTAACCAATAATAAAGACAATGTATCGAAAGGAATTATCTACTTATGAGTTCAAAAGTTATGAAAAACTTGTTCGATATGGGAAGATTGTGGAAATTGAGTTTTTTGATAATCATGTGTTCTTTCAAAAACATCAAAATAAGAGGTCGAGGTGGGGGATTAAAGGAAGGAACTCTTTGAAGATACCAGATGGTAAGAAACTTAGGATTACAGTTTGTAAAAATTGTGTTAAAAATCACAATGTAGAATGTCTTTTGAATTTTGGTAAGTGACACTGATGTGGAAAAATGCAGCATATGTCTTGTAATTTCACTGAAATAGTTGGGAGTAATTGGAAAAAAATCCGATTTACAGTTAGTAAAATGGTTTCTGTGAAATGGAATGGGTTATTATGCAAATGAGTGTCCAATGAAGAACTCAACTGAGGGAATGAAGTCAGACTACAAGTAGAAAGGGTTGGTTAAATCCTTTTCAACTAATTTAGTAGATGTTCATCCATCGAATAATACAGTTTCAGGTAAACTATTTGTTTATTCATATTATGCCAATCTGTTGTTTGATTTGGGGTCTACACAGTCTTTCATTTCTGAGAAGTTTTCTTGAAAATTGTGAATTCCATATCAGGATATGAATCCTAGACTTATGGTAGAAACACCAGGAGGAAATTTTGAGAAGAAAATAAATTATAAGAAAATTTTTATAATTGTGTGCCAAATGAATTTACCTGCAAATCTTATTGTTTTTCCACTAGTAGTGTTTGAAGTTATTTTGGGTATGGATTGGCATTCCGTTTACCATGATAATATTGATTGCAGAGATAAAGTGGTTTCTTTTCAAAATGATTTTCAGTTTGTGTATAAGAATGATCCCTTACTTTTGATAACATATCAGGAAGATGAGAAACTAGTAAAATATAGAAATGAATGTTACCTTAAACATACTATCGAAAACAAAGGAACTGTTCATATTAATGATGTTCTAGTAGTAAATGTGTACCTAGATGTTTTTCATGACAAGTTTCCTTATATAATACCAGATCGATAAGATGAATTTATTATTGACTTAGTTCCTGATGCTAATAAAATTTCAAAACCCACATATCGAATGGATAAAATTTAACATTTAGAGTTAAAGAAAGAGGTGTCGTAATTATTAGATAAAGGTTACATTCGACCTAACACATCACCATGGGTTTCTCCTATCATGTTTGTTTCAAAGAAAGATGGTTCAATGAGACTTTAGATTGATTATAGATCATTGAATAAAATCACTACTACGAGAATGTATTATTTTCCTCAAATTGATGATTTGTTTGATCAGCTCAAGGGAGCTCAGTATTTTTTAAATATTTACTTTAGGTTGTCGTACCATAAGATGAATGTAAAGGAAGCAAACATTCCAAAGACCACATCTCATATTAGATATTCCCATTATGAATTTTTAGTTATTCTTTTTGGGGTAACAAATGCACCTACAGTATTCATGGATCTTATGAATAGAATTTTCCATGAGATCTTGGTTAAATTTGGGGTTGTCTTCATTGATGATATTTTTGTTTATTCCAAAATTTAAGAGGTACATGAAATTCATTTACGGGTTGTCATACAAACCTTAAATGAAGAGAAACGGTATGGGAAATTTAGAATGTGAGAGTTTTGGTTACAAAAAATTCTTTTCCTTGGTCACATTGTTTCAAAAAATGGAATAACTGTTGATCATGCTAAAACCAAAGTTGTTGAAGAATTTCCAAGACCTACCAATATCAAAAAGATCAGTAATGTTCTTAGTTTTGTAGGTTATTAAAGGATGAATGTTGAAATATTTTCATAGAATTATATACCACTAACTAAGTCAACTAGAAAAGGTGTTATGTTCATTTTTTTAAAAGTATGTGATGATTGTTTTCAGGAATTGAATATAAGATTAGTGAATGCTCCAGTTTTGGAACTGCCTTCCAGAAATGTAGAGTTTATTATCTACAGTGACGCTTCATTGAAAGGAAGTGTTTGTGTCCTAATGAAAAATGATCAGGTAATTGCTTATGATTCTTGTCAGTTGAAACCTCATGTGTAAAATTTCCCTACACATGATTTGGAATTTTCTATTTTTGTTTTTTCTTATAAAATTTGGAGGCATCATTTGTATAGAGTAAAATGAGAAATATATACTGGCCACAAAAGTTTTAAGTATATAGTTACTCAAAAATAATTGAACATGATACGTAGAAGATGGTTGGAATAAATCTTGGATTATGATTTCACGATACATTACCATACGGTAAAGGCAAATAATGTGGATGATGATTTTAGCCGATAGAGTAATTCTACATTAGCCGTGTGACATTTGGAACAAGATCCTTTGATTAATGATTTCATTAACATTGTCATAGAAGTTGTAAGTGCAGGAAATTACCATAATTTGTTTCAGCGGTCAGTGAAATCATCACTATCAGATTGAACTAAGAATGATTAGAAGGAAGATAGTGAGGTACATAAAAATGAAGAGTTGGTTCAGAAGGGTAAGTCGTGTGAATTTAACATCGATAATTATTGTATTTTGATATTGGGAAATATATTATATATGCCTTGTGATTCAGAGTTAAAGAAACAATTATTATGTGAAGATCATAGTTCTATGTTTTTAGTTCATCCTAGCAGTACAAAGATGTAAAGAGATCATAGGGAGTATTACTGGTGGGATGGAATGAATAGAGATATTGATGACTTTACTGTGATGTGTTTGACTTGAAAATAGGTTAAAGCAGAGTATCAGTTACCAAATGGCATGCTTGAGTATTTACTGGTGCCATAGTGGAAATGGGAAAATATATATGTGGACTTCGTTGTGGGATTACCAAAAATATCTTGAGGCATCAATGCAATCTATGTTATTATTGATCGATTGACTAAATCTTCTTATTTATTTCTTATTTAAGATACATTGTCTCTATATCAACATTTTCAGTTTTATGTTAAATAGATTGTCATGTTACATGTAGTTACCCTCTACATTATATCTGATTGTGATTCGAGGATAACTTATAACATTTGGAATTTCATTTAGAAATCATGGGGAAATGAATTAAATTTAATTATATCTTTTCATCCTTAATCGGATGGTAGTTGGAACAAACAATTCAGGCCATGGAGGATATGCTATAAGCTTTTTCAATATATTTCCAGGGCAGTTGAGACCAACATCATTTTTTTGTTGAATTTTATAATAATAATAATTTTAATTCCTATATATAGATGGCTCCATTAGAGGTATTATATGGAAAGCAGTGTCGAACTCCATCTTTTTTGGATGAAGTAGGTGAATAAAATTGGATGGGACCAGGGAAAAAACATTCCATTGATTCAGAAGAACATGAGAACAGATCAAAGAAGGCATAAAATTTAAGAAGATATCCGGAGGAAGGATCTTTCATTTGAGGTAGGTGATCATGTCATTCTAAAATATTCTCCATGGAAAAGTGTGATACGTTTTGGAAAGAATGGAAAGTTGTGTCCATGGTTTATTGGACCCTATGAAATCCTAGAGAAAGGTGGACCAGTTGTGTACATAGTTTCTTTACTTCCATGTTTATCCCTGGTACACATTGTTTTTCATGTTTCAATATTGAGACAGCATTTGTAAAATCCAACTAATGTTTCGAGCCTAGTGATAATTCAATTGGAAGAGAATCTCTCTTTTGAGCAAAAAACAGTCCAGATTAATGACTGAAGAGAGAAAGTGTTGTGGAATAAGTTAATTAACTAGGTAAAGGTATGTGGAAAAACCATATGGTTGAAGATGACACATGTGGATCTTTTAATTCTACGGGGGATAAATACCACCATTTATTTGATAAGTGAATAAAATTGTGAGGACGGAATTTCAAAAAGTGGGGAAGGATATAATATCCCAGGTAAATAAAGACTGTGATATTTTTCATATTTATTAATATTTGTGAATTAAATATTCGTTTTACTTTAATGGGGATCCTATGTTCGATGGCGTACCTGAAAAAAACCACGAGTTTCTTTGAAATCATAGTTTCACACATCGTTGAGTTATACTAATAAAGAATATAATAATAATATTATTTTATAGTGTACTTATATCGTAGCCATTGTATTAGAGAGAATGAATAGAACTAAGTACAATATGATTATACACGTTTGTTAAATATTTTTACATTTATCCAGAAACTTTAGCAGATTAAAATAAGAAATAATCCAATTTTAAGCATAAATACTCTAATATTCTTTAAGGATTTGATCTACCACATTTTAATGTGTAACCCTTTTTAAATCTTTTTTTCCACTTTTATATGTTCTATATGACAAAATTATTTTCTTTTTTTTTGAATCAGGACATCAAAATTTACATTGGGTAATTTTTCTTATTTTTCTGATAGTTTTCATTTTTAATGAATAGTGAAAATATTTATATTTTAATTAAAAATTTTCTTTTAATATAATTTATTTATATGGTTAGATCATATTTTTAATTGTTTTTCAAGAGTAATTATATTATATTTTTACCATTTGATCCAATGATGGTCAGTAAATGTAATTTTACATTGAAATTGGACACAAACAAGTGTCAATCATTTGATAGTTATTAGTTCATAAAAACATGCTTTTTTGTTTTGACAACGGAAATTAATTTTTAATTAATTTCTATATAACACCGGAATATATCATAGTACGTAATCACTTTAATCTAATTTAATAGCTTGCACTACCCGCAACACCGAGATCGAGGACACTACGACTTATCATACTAGTTGTTCAAATAGTAGTTACAAATAGTATTAACTGAATTTTGATTTTTATATAATCCATATAATTTTAGAATCCATATTATGTTATTATTAGACATAATATAAGAACAAATTCATTTTTTCAGATTAAAGAACTATTTTTTAACAAAATTCAATTTTACCACCTTTTAATAGAGAACCCTTTTTAAAACCAATATATGAATCTTTTATAGATTAAGTTGAATCAAATATAATTATCCTTTAGAATATGGAAAAAAATTATTTTGGGTAAATTTTTGGTACATTTTAGATAACATTAATATTTTTATGAATAGTGAAAATAAAAAATTTTAATTGAAAAAAACATTTTTAATTGAAATAATTTATATTGTTAAATTATTCATTTGAATGGTTTGGAAGAATACATAGATTATATTTTCATCATTTAATACAATTTAGGTCATTATAAGTAATTTCACATTTTAATTTGACATAAACACATGTCAATTTATTGATAGTTTACCATTTTAATAACCCATTTTTTTCATTTTGAAAACGAGAATTAATTTTTAAATAATAATTGTGGCTTATATGTTTTTAATTGAGAAAAATAGAATTCCTTTTTGAATTTAGAATATAAAATTTTTCATAGTATGTATTGTTGGTATTTTTCTGAAAACTTTCAATTTTTGATGAATAGTGAAAAACACTACATTATTGTTTAAAACCAAATTTTTATTAAAATAATCATTTATTTTATATAAATTTATTTTAATTTAAAAAATATATATAATACCTATATATGTTCAAATAAATTTATTGGAGTCATTTTATAAAAAAAATTGATATATTGAAATTTATTGAAAATTTTAACGTCTTTTACCCTCCTTCAAGACACATTTGCAAATTTGCATAAAACATAATTTTATCGATTCTGTGAATTTAATTTCAAAAATCCATGAGAAACGATTGACATCAATAAGTAAAATGTTGTTCGATAAGATAAAAATATTTTTTTGGTGAATAGCACCTTTTGACTTTTATTTACCACGCTTACAAGTAAATAGGGTAATTAAAGGTAAAATGATATTATAATTACCTAACACATGTATTAATAGTATTGAATAATTTTATTTAGACAAAAAACAACTTTAGGAATAAAATATGATCATTTTTTACAACATGGATTAGATTTGGACATTTATTATAATTTTACTTAAAGACGCGTTAAAAGTGTTAAGTACAATGTTTAATAACTAAACCATTTTTTATACATGGATATACATAAGATAAATTACACTATAAATATTCATTATAAAGATAAAAATATTTCCTACATAATTTTATTTTATTTTTAATTTTTAGAGATTATATAAATAAATTTCTTTATGACACAATGTTGATTCTGTAATTACTTTATCATTGAAAGATTAAAATAATTGATATTATAAATATAAAAATAAATTAAAATTGATGATTTTGATGCCATACACGAAGTTTTTAGGTTAATATGACATGTTAGTGTTGATTAATAATTTTTTTAAGTGATAGTGTTTTTATGAATTTAACAAAAACACAATACAAAATAGTGTCTAAATTGACATAAATGAGTTTTTAAATCAAATACTATATTATTAATTGATATAATATTTCTAAAAATAAAAGGATCATAAGAAAAGAAATATATTAGGATAAATATATTAGTAAAGTACCACTTGGTGTTTGATTGGATTCTTATGTTAAGTTTATTAAACATTTATTATAATAAGACAAGAGGAAATGGTAAAAGGTAAACTATTTAACTAAGAGTTAAATCTAAAAGATAGGGTTAATATGGTGACCTAAACATGACTATAACCTATTGGTTGAGAGGATTTAGACCCATACTCACCTTATCTTCTAAATAAATTATTTTTGATCCATTAAAAAACGAAAATGTTTTTATAATGAAATAATATTTCAAACGTTTCCTAATGTGACGGTCACCACTCTTATAAAAGGGTACTCCCCTTCTATCAAAATCACACCTCCAAAGCCATTTGTATCCTCTAAAACCTAACCAAATCTCCTCCTAAAATCCCTCAATTAAACATAGAGTCATTCCCTTGGGCAAAAATCTAACGATGGGGATGTTTTTTTCCAATCAAAAGGAAAAACCCAAAGAAGAGGAAATTATTTTATCACCACTTTCAATGTTCTTTTCTTCATCCTCTTTATCATTATTTGTTATTTCCATACTAAAAAAAACTCCAGTAACTTATACATACTTTGATTTTATTATAAATATTTTAAAAAAATTCATTATTTTATTCATCCTATGAATGATAATGCCACCATGCGAGCATACATACGGCTTATCGTCTCCACACAGTCGTGTAATTTGTTATTCAAAAATATGTTATTTCAATTGATATAATGATGATTAATATGTATATAAATAATGAAAATAACATGATAATTTCTCTGTAATATTAATATACCATCCAATTCCATATCTTTTAATCATTAAGGAAATTATTTTGTCCCTGATGTGTACATATAGCTTACAGTCTCCACGACGCGAAGAGATTCATTTCTATGTTCACCATTCAATGATTATTATAAAAATATATATAGTTAATATGTATGGTATATAATAAATAATATTTCTACTGGATATATATATATATTTACATACATATATCTTATTCATGTACTTCCATTCAATACGATATGAAAATAGAAACATAGTTTATGCGTACGTACGGCCTACCGTCTCCATAAACAGTGTTTTCCATTTTATATATCTATGTATTATAAAAATTTATATTATAAATATATATTATATATAAATCATGTTTTATATTCTGGTAGTATATAAATCATGATCTAAATGATACTATCTAGAATAACAAGTTAAAACATGTACGATTAAGAAATCGATTATTACCCGAAATGTAAATTTACCATGGAAATCAATATTAAATGGGTAGTATAAAGTCATAAATGATGAATTTGTGATATATTTAATAGGAATATGGTTCCAGTATAATTTAATAACATACTATGTTCATTATATAATAGGTCAAATGTACCCTCGACCAAAGGAATGTTCAGGGTAAGGGTTAATTCCTCAATCTCATTATTATCCGAGATTGTTTATGTGTATGTATTCACAGGGAAATTTTTATCATCTAGGTCCATGATTCATAAAAATGTATTCAAAATGAATATTTTAATGTTTTTTTGCAAGGGACTCTTTATCAAGATCATCATTTTAATTGTTTTAATGATTTATTTTTCTAAATCATTTTAATTAATATTCATGATTTAAAAATGATTTTAAGGATTTATTTATATGGACATGATTTTTTTAAAATGTTAATTCTTTAAAATGTTTACAAGTGGTGTGGGACACATTGAATCATAAATATCATTTAAATGTCTTATTTTTTAAATTTTGTGCCTTTTAAATCATTTCATGAAAAAGATATATCTCTCTCAATGATTTTTACTGATCATTTTCAATTATGTCAACATCCTTTACTATATATTATTTTTGATTGAGGTTGATTTATTGTAATACAATATTCCATATTTTGTTGATGGTTTTTTGATATTTTTTTGGACGTGTTATTTTTATACCATTCATGGGTTATATTTCAATTATTGACATTTCGTATGCTAGTATTAATAAGAATTTTCATGTTATGTTTCAAAATTTTCTTATGAGGAATGCAGTCGACTTAGTAAGTTACTGGTGGAGCCTACTATTACTCCTCGATGCATCGGTATGCCTCATGAGAAAAATTACTATGTTGTAACAATGTCGTGACAAATGTTTTATTTTTAGTCTTGGAACGAGGCATTGACAATGTGGTAATGATGTCCGGCGTTAGGAAATCCGTCATTATGAAATTAATTATTACATTTGATTATTCGACTAGTAGAATATCCATGTGCATGTTTATATGGTAATGTTTGATTTATTTTCTCCATATTATGTTCATGTTTATGCTTAAAAGGCTATTTTTTATAAAAAACATTTCCGTAAAATTTTATAGCTTCCACTATATTATTTACCATTACTGAGAATCTGATCTTACCCCTTTCTTATGTTCTGTTTTCCTAGGATTCCAAAAAGTGTATTATGTTTGATATGCAGGGTTATGCTAGGGGAATAATGGAGTTACCAATGGATTATTTATGTTTTCTTTTATGTTTTAATTGGTAATGTAACATTCATGTATGTAATATATTTTCCAAGACTACTAAAATGATTGGTATTTCGAGACTTTATTCTATGAAATCATGCCAATGTAAAAAAATAATGCCCCAGCTCCGGGTTTTGGGGGTCGGATCATTGCTATTTGTATCCGAGAATGTTTAGAAACAACATTGGAAATAGAATTAGTTAAAATTTTATTTTGAAACATTCCCCTAAGATAGAAATTTAGTGTTAGTATATAAGAACATCCTAGAATTTTGGTAATGTAGAGATTTAGTGATTTTTCCTACAAATACATACCTATCTGTATACAAGCAGGTAGAGGCGGCTCTAGCACAGATGTACCTAGGAGTGAAAACTCCGACTAGGTGTTTAAGGCATGACCTGGGGTATCAAATTACATGACATTGGGGTTTGCTACACCCATGGTTATGGCACTCCAGGGGGATATGATTATGATAGTTCACATTTTCTTTAAAAATCATTATGAAGGATTTATGAGTAAATACCTCTTTTATGATTATTGATTATATGCAAAAACTGTTCAATTTATGTTAGGTATTATTAAAATTTGGAATTATGCATTGTGATTCATAAACTAACCTACTGTATTCCAATGTATAGAAATGGTGCCTAGTATAATGAATGAGAACTCCAGCAATACGCATGATCCAAAGGATAAGAAGGATCATATCATTCATGGTATTAAGCCAACACATAGACGGGAAATAGTATCCGATGTATTCTCATCATATGACGAAATAGAATCATGTATTAATAAGATAAGAAAATAATTCTTTGAGTATAATGGATTTGAAGGGTAGCAAATGAAAAAAGGATGATAGAGAGAAATATAGTTAAAGGGAAGAAGGGAAAGAAGGATTTTCCCATTTCTGATAACTTTGGAAAGAATCACATTGGTAAATTCTTGAATGGAATGTGAGTCTGTTTCAAGTGTGGAGAAAGATGACACCAAGTATGTGATTGAAAGTGTTTGAAACAGATTTCAAATGTACAATGCTTCATCTGCAAGTATTTGGGAAACTACGCGAAACAATGTCCAAATCATCATAGTATGCCCCAAATGATGCTATTGTATAATAATAATGCTATGATACTACCACAGATGAAGAGGAACGACTAGTGTTTTTATGTTATTATCAAATAATTATTTTATTTGAGTGTTTTATCAACGATGTACTGGTTATATGAATTATGGATATAAATAAAGATTGTACTTCAGTAGTATTTAATTGATGACTTCAGATTATTTTGGTCTATGAAAAGTGATTCAATATCACGTTAAACATTTTTAATGTACATGGTTGATGGAGAGATAAACCTTAATATGGTTATGATACATGGGCAGTGATTTATGAATAAGATATGATTTATTTGGATAAATTACATTCTATATTCTTTACTACTTTGGAACAATTTAAGTTTTTGTTTATTCCATTATTGTTGATGTTTAGAACATTTTAGGATATAAGAAGTGCATCCAGTATTCTATAAGGAAAAAGAGATCATGAATGTAATTAATAATGATTTATAGTAATTTAGGGTGTTTCCATGTTATAAAAGAATACATGATAAATGTATTGACATGTTATTAAATGATGAAAAAGATCTTCATTGTGTTTAACTTAATTATAAATTTTGGACTGTGGGTTTGGAAAAAAGTATTTTGTATATGTATAAAGGTTGGAATGGATTATGTTTGACATTAGATAATATTGTTATGGTTAAATCATTTATTAATATTATTTTTGGATTTCTATAAAATGGACAACTCGGAGGTTGGGTGACATCTGGTCGTGCCTGGAAAGGCTGCGAGACTTGAACCCACAACCAAAGGGAGACAAGGGTGCATTACCTACAATTGGCCTAAGTGATGTGTGGGTTTTTATAATATAGTTTTTCATAAAAAAATTTGAAAATATAATTATAAATTAATTATTCTTTGAACCCAATACTATTAGGATAAATAGAATATTTTTTATTTCTATTATCTTTTGGAGTTAAAGATAGGTTTACGGTGAGAATTTGTTGAAGGATGAAACTCTACTTGTAAATTATATGTTTTCTATTTTTTATATGAATAAATTAATTCTAAAACATTAGGGAAGGGATTTTAAAACAAAAAACTGGTTATCCTAATACCTTATGTTTTGTTGAACTGATTATATTTTATATTATCCTAGATTAAGGGCTTTGAGGCCTTCAATTTAACACTTTTTGTGATTGATGGCCTCAATCCGTCCCTAGAAATATTTATTTTTTCCCTATAATTATGTGTCTCTAATTCCACCATTGTTCTCTTATTCGAGATCATAATTTGGTGGTGAATTTTTCCTATCCCTTTCCTTCATATTTAGACTAAATTGTATTAACCCTATTTTATTTTTGGGTTTTCCACAATGGTATTTTATATTTTCAAACTTTTATTTTCGATTTTTTTTTTAAATTATGAGGATTCAATTTATTTAAGGATGGGATAATGTAACACCCCATGATTTCATAGTACATTATCTCTTTAATGAAATTCAATAGCCTGCGCTACACGCAACAATGAGATTGAGCGCACCACAACTTACAAAACTAGTCGTTCAAAAAGTTGTTATGAATTGTATTAATAGAATTTTGAATTTTATATACTATATAAAATTTTAGAATCAATATTATGTGTTTCATAGATAGAATATAAGAACAAATTCGTTTTTTCAGATAAAAGAAGTATTTTAAAAAAATGCAATTTTACCGCCATTTAAGGGAGAAAAATTTTTAAAACCAATATTTGAAATTTTCATGTATTCAACTTAATGAAATTAAATTCTTCTTTAGAATCAGGATATAAAAATTTAGTTTGGTTAAATTTTTTATACTTTTCTAATAACTTTCATATTTTCATGAATAATGAAATATACTAAATTTTAATTGAATTTTTTTTAATCAAAATAATTAAGTGTTAAATTATTAATTTGAATGGTTTGAAAGAATAAATAGATTATATTTTTATAATTTAATAAAATTTATGTCATTATAGGTAATTTTACATTTAAATTTGACATAAAAACTTTCCAAATCTTTTGATGGTTTTAAATTGTTTAAAACCTGCTTTTTGGTTTTGACAATGGGAATTAATTTTATATTAATTAATGCTACTTCTATGTTTTGAATTAGGTAAAATAGAAATCATTTTTTAATTATTTATATAAAAATTATCTTAGGGTGAATTTTTGGTGTTGTTCTGAAAACATTCAGTTTTTGATGAATAGTTAAAAACACTGCATTATTAATTAAACATGAATTTTTATTTAAATAATAATTTATTTTACATAAATTTATTTTAAGTCAAAATAAATACATAATACCTATATATGTTCAATGTAATTCACTGGAGTCATTTTATAGTAAAATTAGATGTATAAAATTTTATTGAACCTTTTAACGTCTTTTACCCATCTTCGAGGAACATTTTCAAATATTCATAAAATGTAATTTTACCACTTCTTTGAATTGACTTTAAAAAATCCCTGAGATAGGGTTGAAGTAATTATGTAAAATGTGTTTCAATAAGAAGAAAATAATAATTGGTTAATAGTAACATTTTACTTTTATTTACCACGATTAAAAGTAAATAAGGTAATAAAAGGTAAAAATTGTATTATAATTACTCTAACACATGTACTAATTATATTGAATATGTTTATTTATATTATAACCAAACTTTTAAATAACATATGAGCCTTTTTTTCCACATAGATAAGATTATGACATTTATTATTATTTTACATAAAGAAGAGTAAAATGTTTTAAATTCAATGTAAAAAAACTAAATCATTTTTAATATAGGGTTATACATAAGATAAATTCAAAGATAAATATTATTTAGAAAGATAAAAATATTTCCTACATAATTATATTTTATTTATAATTTTAAGAGATTAAATAATTAAATGTATTTATGACACAATGATGAAGCAATAATTACATTATCAATATAAGATTAAAATAATTGATATTATAAATATAAAAATAAATGAAAATTTAGGCTTCTAATGAAATAAAAGAATTTTATAGGTTAATATGACACTTTAGGTTTTATTAATAAATTATTTTTAAGCGATAATGTTATTATGACTTTATAAAAAACAAAATACCAAATAGTGACAAAATTGACATAAAAGAGTTTTTTAAACAATTACTATATTTTTAATTGATATAATATTTCAAAAAATATAAGGTTTATATAAAGTTCTTCGATAAGGATATATATATCAATAATGAACCACTTGGGGTTCTTTTTGATTATTATTCTATGTTTATTAAAAATTTGTTATAATAATACAAGAGGACATGGTAAAAGATAAACTATTTAACTAAGAGTTAAATCTAAATGATAGGGATAATAAGGTGACATAAACTTGTCTAAAACCTATTTTTTGAAATTATTTCGACCCATACCCACCTTATATTTGAAATAAATCAATCGTGTGCCATTATAAACTGAAAATTATTTTGATAATAAAATAACATTTCAATCTTTTCTTAAAGTGACCCCCACCTCTATTATAAATGGGTGCTTCGCCTTCATTTCAAATAACACCAAAAAATGCATTTAGTTCGCCCAAAACCTGCCCAAATCTCCTTCAAACATCCCTCACTTAATCCTAGAGGCCTACCCTTGAGTTTAATTCCAATTTAAGGAGCCCTTTTGTTCATATCAAAAGGAAACATCCAAATAAGAGGTAATTATTTTATCACCTCTTTCAATGTTATTTTATTATTCCATGTTCTATTTCATTGTTATTTAAATTCCAAAATAATTAATCAAGTACATTATAGATATTGTGATATAATTATAAATATGGTACCCCTATATACATTATTCTATCCATCGTATGAATGATAATGTCACCTTATGTGTGTACGTACAACTTACCGTCTCCAAGCTGTGGTGTTATTTGTTATTCAACAATGTTATTTGGATGGATATAATGAGGAGTAATACGTATATAAATAACAGAAATTACATGATAATTTCTATGTGAAATAAATATACCATCCAATTCCACATATTTATATCTTTAAGCAAGTGATATAGTTGCTCGTGTGTATGTATGACATACTGTCTCCACAACCCGATCAGATTCATTTCCAGGATCACCATTCCACGATGATTATAAAAATATATATTATTAATAATTATTTAATATATTCCATATTAATTCTATATGATATATATATATATATATATTTATGTACTTACATATATCTTATTCACTTACTTCTGTTCAATACGATATAAAAACAGAAACAACGTTTATGCGTACGTACGACCTACCATCTCCATAAATGGTGTTTTCCATTTCTTATATCTATCTATTATACATATTTATATTATAAATAAATATTTTTTATAAATCATGTTTTATATTACAAAAAATATTTAAATCGCGATCTAAATGATACGATCAAGAATAACAAGTTAAAACATGTACAATAAAGAAAGTGATTATTACACGAAATGTTAATTTAACATGTAAATCATTAATAAATGGGTAATATAAAGTCATAAATAAATATTATATGATATAATAAATATATATATATAGTTCTCTATCAATTTAATAACATACTATGTTCATTATACAAGAGGTTAATTGAACCCTAGTCCAAAGGAATGTGCAAGGTAAGGGTTAATTCCTCAATCTCATTATTATCCGATATTGATTTTCTTTAAGTATTTACTGGGACATTTTTATCATCCATGTCCGTGTTTCATAAATATGTTTTGAAAATTAATATTTAAATGTTTTTTATAAGGTTATCTTTATCAAGATCAACATTTTAAATGTTTTTATGATTTATTTTTCTAAATCTTTTTAATTAATATCAATGTTTTAAAAATGATTTTAAGGATTTATTTATATTGACATGATTGTTTTAAAAATTAAATTATTTTAAAAAGTTTCATAGTGGTGTGGGACACTTTGATTCAAAAATTTCTTTTAAATTTCTTACATTCTAATTTTTTTTACTTTTAAATGATTTTAGGAAAAAAAGGATATCTCTATCAAAGTGTTTTTCTGGTCATTTTCAACTCTATAAACATCCTCAAATAAATATTATTCTTTATTGGGGATGATTTATTATTATATAATTTTCCATATTTTATTGACAGTTTTTTAGTTTTTTGACTGTGAATGTGTTATTTTTATACTATTCATGGGTTAAGGTTCAATTATAAACATTTCGTATGCTGGTTTTAATATGAATGTGTATGTTATGTTTAAAAATTATCATATGAGGAATTAAATAGATTATTAAGTGACGGGTGAAGCCCACTATAGCCCTTAGATGCATCGGTAGGTCTCATGAGACAATTAAGTGTCTTGGAAAAAGGCCTGGACAATAATTTTATTTGTATTCATGGAATGAGGCATTGACTATGTGGTAATGATGTCTGGCTTTATGCATTCCCTCATTATGAAATTAATTATTACATGTGATTATTAAAATAGTATAATATCCACATGAATTTTTATATGTAATGTTTGATTTATATTCTCTATATTATGTTCAATTTTATGTTTAAAAGGCTGTTTTTTTATTTTACATATTTCCTTTAATGTTTATAGCTTTCACTAAATTATTTACCCTTACTGAGCATCTGATCTGAACCCTTTCTTATGTTTTGTTTTCCCAAGATTCCAAGAAGCATATTATGTTTAATATGAAGGGTTAAGCTAGTGGAATAATGTCATTCTCAATGGATTATTTATGTTTTATTTTATGTTTGAATGTGTAATGTAACGTTCATGTATGTAATCTATTTTCCAAGATGTATAAAATGATTGTTCATTCAGGACACTATTCCTTGTAATCATTCCAATGTATTAAAATAATGCAATGGCTCTAGGATTGTGGGGACGGTATTTACATTCTATAACTTGTGTTTTTTGAATTTGGAAAAATGGATTCCATAGTTTGAATTATTAGCTCCTAATTGTGTAGATAAGTAACTTTTATTTTTAGCTATTATGAATATTTACTTCATTAAATATTTTATTTACCATGGTTAAAGGGTAAATCAGGTAAATAAGGGTAAACAAATATTATTATAACAATATTAAATTACCATAACATGTGTCTTAATCTTATTGGATGATACATTTCTGACCATGGGCATCATTGGTTCGATTTTGGGACCCCATGGAGCCACTTGAGAGTGATAATGACACTATATATTAGTTAATTAAATGTAATGACAAAAATGACATAAACATATATCTTTTAGTAAATCAATTATTACAAAGTGTAATTTAAGTTATGTCTTCAACTAAAAATATTCATTTGAAATCTAAAAAAAATTCCCACATCATGGTATTTAATTTATAATATTTAGAATAAAATAAATAAATTTATTTAAGACACAATGACAATGAAGTGATTACCTTATTAATGAATGATTTAAATAAATGATATTATAATTTTTTTAAAAATATCAAAAAAACGTCCAATTCTTGTTGTATGAATTTATTTCCAACAATATTCATTTTATATTCTAATTTAATGAGCTTTTATCCTTTTTTTAACCATGAATCATTTTATAATAAAATAATCCATTCAAACATTCCTAAAGAGCCCCATCTCCCCTTATAATGATCCACCACCTCAAACTCATTATTCACACCTCTCAAGCCCCTTGGATCGTCCATCCCCGACCCAATTAAGCTCCCCTACATCCATCTCTTCCTCCTAGAAACCTTCCCATATGAATAAATAAATTCAAGTAAACCATTTGGTTTAAACGAAAGGGAGATATCTGATTTAAAAAAGATTAAAGAATTTATGAGTCAAGTCAGACATTTGGTAAGGGTCATTGTCTCAATCTCATTTCATTGAGGCATATTATAGTTTATACATGACATTGATTTATACAGTGTATAATCACCATTGACATTACATTTCATTCAATGGGAATCTTTTTCTAATATTTGTTTTACTAAACAAGAAATATAATGTCTCTTTTTAACGTATGTGGTGACAAAGGAATTTCTACTTCCATGAGTATTATTTTTTCATAGGCTTCCATAATAATCCGTATTGGTTTTTAAAGTAAAATAAATACCATTTACTCTATTAAAAATTTTTGTATTGGAAAAGGTTTTGATAATTGATTTATTATGTCAATATATAGAAATGTTATATTGTGATTAGACTGTGGAAATGATATCTTTTCTTTTATACTTTTTTTATGTGTTATGATTATATTATAGTTCTTGGGAATTTTTTACTCATACGAGTGGTTCCTTGATAATCCTAGGGTGGGTGAGCTCGAGATTTCTCTCCAATTCATTGGGTAACATGATGGAGGTAAATGTTAATGTTTCTTTTAATATATTTAGATAATATACTATAATGGGTATTCCCACATAACTCCCTTTATAGCTATGATAGCTACAATGTATGTAAAATATGGATTACACAAGTTACCTTTATGATTTATGATTTCTATGTGTTATTCATAAATCTTATGCTTTTATGAGGTATGTTAAAAAGCTTATGTTTTGACGGACTAATGTTTTCCTTAATTATTTTATTACCCTTACTGATATTTTTTTACACATCCCAAATTTTTTAATGTTTTTCATAGGATATAAAGATGAATAGGGTCAAGTTTGGGATCGAGGAAAAGTGATACTATCTAAAACATGGAAGTATACATGACTCTTTTTTTTGAAGAGTTTTTTTAAAAAATGGATACTAAGTAGAAGTTTCCAGTTTTTAATATTTTAGATTTAATTTAATAGTTATGGAATAATTTTCTAAAACTCTAATCCTTAAATAATCCTCAATGTAAATTTTTATTTTAATTAATGATTATGAAATGTTTAAGGCTGGGGTCTTATTATCTGGACATGTTGCGGACCATCTTGGGTGACTGGTTTTGGTTCAACATGGGTTGGTTTATGATAAATGGTGTAAAAATGGGGGCATTGTTATTTGATGTGTCTAGTATATGGGTATTTGGACTATCGGTATTCAGGATTTAGGTATAGGATGGACGTCATGAATCCTCACTCATTCTGAACGTCAAGTCGCAAGGGGTAGTCCTGAAATTGAGTGCTTGTCTTGTTTTGGTTTTTTTTTGGATTGTGGGATGGCAAGGGAGAAAAGAGGATGATTCCTTGTGATTTCACAGGGAGTAGTAACCTATGTGGAGTTTGATTACATGGTATAACTTCTTCCCAGTTATTTAATCTGAATTAGGTAATGGCCCACAACCATATTTCCAGGTTAAGAATTACTACTAGTACCTCCCTCCGATAGTTTGATTCGAGTTGAGAGTCATCTTGGATATTTCTGGTGTATGTGCACCTTTAAAAATGAAAAGGTGGTTTTGAAATTAGAATTATTTCTTTTAAATGTCTTCAAATTCATGAAATGGGTTTTATAACTGAATTCTCATAGTCTAAAAATCTTGTGTTTGCTTGGATTTGGTAGAGAAATGGTTTGGGTGCAACCTCCGGTACAATTTTATAAAATTTTCACATGTGAGGGGATGTAAGGGAAGTGTGTGATGGTGCAAATGGATGAAATCAAATTAATACGAGTGAAAATGATCATGGGATTACTGGGGTGTGTTTTTCTAAATAAAGGCTTGACCTTGTTTTTGTAAAGTAATTTTTATTAAAAAGAGAAATGTTTTTGGAAATTGAATTTGGTTTCAATTGTGGGTTTTTTATTTATAAAGTGGTTGTAAAATAAGGTGGGTTTGAAATATAAAATGAAAAGGGGATTTTTAATGTGGAATTTTGGGTTGTGTTTGTATATTTTTGGCTTGTGAGAAGGCCATTTTGGATCTGGATGTTACATCTAATTATAATTTAATTTGATATCTGTTCTGGCAATATTTCTATTTTATTTTTCAAAAATAACCCCCATAAAGGTCCTTAGGGTTTTTGATAAGTCCTTTCGAGTTTTTGATCCTTCTCATACATTACATATACTTCATGATGATCAGGTTCTATTAGAGAAATCCAAGTGGCCTAAAGAGGTTGACCACATCTTTAGGGTATTGGGATCTCCTGTAGATGTCAGAGTGCATTCCATTTTGGGTCTGTTCGAAGGACCATCTCTCGAAAAATGGGATTTGTTTGTCCCACCGATAATGCATGTTGGCATGACGTGGTAAGTCTATAAATCTGACTTCATCTGATGGTTCATACCAAAAGAGGTGATGTTGAAGAAAAGGGAGGAACACATCCGTATTTAACAAGTACAATGGATGGTGATGACTTATGTTGACAATTTCATGGAATTTGTTTCCCTTTATATGGATATACCATCGTCGGTTTTGATCAAGACTTCTCTCTTCATATGGGATCTTCATGCGGAGATTAAAGAGTAGGTCCTCCCTTATAGGGACCATCATTTTGAGAATATGGTGGATGGGGCGTTCTTAGCAGAGTTGGTCTCCATAGCGCATATGGTTAGAAATCCAGCATATCCAGTTGCTCTTGATGGTTCACCATTCAGTATACAGGGAGTGCAAGAGGGACCTATTTTTAAATATTCCACTACAATTGTTCAGGAATCTAGTTCGTCGGACCGTTAAGTAGTGTGCCATCAGTTTTGACGTTTAGGGATCATGAAGTTGTCATGTCGCACCCCTCTGAAGAGGTTCCATCATTAAGGTTTTCAAGCTAATATAGAGATATATTGTAGGAAGAATTTCTTGAACAAGATATTGTGACTAGAGGATTCCAGTTCCAGATTGTGTGCCAGGAGGAGCATCATCCATCAGAGCTCTATCCACTGGTCTTGGGGTGAAGATTGTGCATAGGCAGGAGTTTTCAGGATTGTGGAGCCCTATTTCAGGTTTTGTGTTCTGTATTGTAAGTGGAACATTTAATGTCATTTATTTCTTATTTTTTTGTTACAATTTTGGATTTTTTCTAAGATCATTGTTTTACCATCATGTTATGATGAAATTTCTATGTTATAATCCAAGTAGTCACGTTTTGTGTGGATGCGGTTTCCTGAATCATGCATTTTTATGGTATGTTTAGACCTTGTATGGGTTAATCTTGGATTGGCTGCATCTGTTTGGAGGTATAAGTGCCTATCGAAGAATTAGTGTTTGTAGTTATGCTTGTGTTCACTGCATGAGTTAAGCTATTCTCGGAGTTTTTTCTCTAGTGTTGGAGGTTTTTGGTTTCTGTGGAGAGTTATATGTTTTAGTGGAGGTTTTGTTTCAATCGTTCTATAGAAGTTAGTTTGGACAATTTGGGAGTTCCCACATCTCCCCCTTCCTAGGTGGGGTATGTTTGGGTGTTAAGCATCCACAGTAGATGAGTTTTTTGTGATGGGGAGAACCCTCTAATGTTCACATTTTCTCTTGTTTTGTGGTTTATTATAGTTTCAATCAGGCATGGATTCAAATTTTTCCTATATCTCAGCTGTGTGACTTTCTGGTGGCAGAATGTGTCTATGGTGGGGACAATTGCCACACCCTGACTTCTATGTTCATTTTTATTTCAAAATTTATTTTCTCCGGGTTCTCACACTAAGGATTGATATGGGTTATGGTATAAAATTTGTGTCATTTAATAACTATACTGGGTTTCAGACCTATGCACAGTCACTGCACAATAGCAGGTATCCGCACAGTCTGTCGGGGAGTCGTGCAATTTCTCATTATTATTATTATTATTATTATTATTATTATTATTATTATTATTATTATTATTATTATTATTATTATTGTGTTTTTGTTGTTGTTGTTATTGTATTATTATTGTAATTTTATTATTCATTATATAGTTATTATTACTATTTGTATTTTTATTATTATTTGTATTATTATTATTATTCATTATATTATTATTATTGTTTTATTTTTAATTATTTAATTAAAATAAGATGTATTATTATTATTATTATCATTATTATTATTATTTATGTATATTATTATTATTATTATTATTAGTATTAGTATTATTACAATATAATAGAATGAAAAAAAGGAAACACCTTAGCGCTACCCCTACCCCTACCCGCTGCATGAGTTGGATCTCTGCTTGCCACCTCTGCACTCTCCCTCCTGCTTCCAGCCGCCACCCTGCATCACCCCCACTGGCCTCATCTTGCCTCATGTCTTCGCTCTGATCCTCTCCCACTCCAGCCGACCACCACCCCTCACATGTGCCACAACCAAGAACACACCCACACCTCACTCTCTCCTCTCTCCCTAATGGCGGTACCCTGCCACCGCCCTCTCTCCCTCACCGCCCTCTGCACATGACTGCCCCGGAAGGAGGCCTCCGCTTTGGCACCTGACACCTAACCACTGACTCACCCCACACATCTCTGGCCTACCTCTCTCTGATAAGGCTACCCCCAGCCTCCAAATCCCGCTCAGGCTGACCACGATCTTCTCCAGCAATCCTGACCACGACAACTTCTTCTCCTCCCTATCCAAAAAGCCTCCATTTTGTATTTTTATTTCCATTTTCAGTGATTTTATTTAAGGGGACAAACCCTATCATCATTGGTGTGGTTGGATGCATTATACTAGATGAATGGGACATTTGATTTGTCCAAAGGGCATCATTTTCTCCCTGATGATGGTTTCATCACATCTGTGCTTTTTTGAAGAAGGAAAACCATGTTTTTCTTTCCGATTAAGTCCACATAATACATGAGATTTTTAATTAAAATTCTTGACTGAGTTCAAACCATCTAAAATAACTTAGTTAACTCTCTATAGTGTTTTCAAATAGTATTTTTTGTAGAAAATTGTTTGGATGTTCTTTTTCAGGTCATGTTTACTTGTTCTTATGAAAAATGTGTCCACTAAATAACAAATGTATTTTTATAATGTTTTAAGAATGAAACGAACCTTTGATAGAGTTTTAAATAGGTTGTGATAGTGATTCCTACTTGACTGAATTGTTTATAAATTATTTAGTCTGTTTATTAATTTTATTGAATAATGATTTATCTTTTTATAAATATTTTTAATAAATTGTATGGATTGTGATAAAATTATTTATAAATTATTTTGTATGTATATTAAATTGTTAATAAATTGTTTCATCTATTTAAAAAAAGTTAATAAATTTTGTGACTTGTTCATCAATTTATTTATAAATAGTTTTTCATGTTCATATAATAGCTATGAAATGTTTTGGTTTGTTTTCTAATCATTCCATGACTTTTTAATTTTTGAAATGTGTGATGAGTATGATTTGGTCTGAGTTTGGAATGGTATTGATGTTTCCAATATGATGGTTTGTTTTATTTAAAATAAATGGAGTGGTTGGTTTGGGTATTAATATAATGTGATGAATTTTTTGATATGGTTTTTGAATAGTTTTCTTGGTTTTATATGCTCCATTTTATGTTGATAGCTTCATGGATGAACTAGGTGCACCCATGGAAGTACCTAAAATCACGATGACACCTTTTAAATATTGTTTTATGTTCTATGGTTTTGTATAATTGTTTTTGGATCCTAATAGATGGGGGTTATTTTGATTGTTTTCAAAGGAATGGTTTCAATTTTATTCCTCATGGTTTTGGCATGTTGGGCCACGAAACAAGTTTATATGAGATTTTAAAAATGGGTAAAAGCCCATTTTTTTCATTGTGAAGTTTTTTTGAGTATGTGTTCAGAACATTCGCCCATTTGACATTGAAAAAGGAAAAGTGGTTTTTGTGTGATAAATTGGGTAATGTTTTTATCTATGTAAAGCTATAGGTATGACCAGCAACATGTTTTTTTCCATGTAGTGATTTAATTGTTTAGGTAATGTGATGACATTTTTGGAACCTACAACTCAAATGATGATGTTTTTATGAACATTTAAATATGACTTTGTTTAAAAACATTGTACCCACTTGACAACCTTATTGTTTTGGGAAATGTATTAAATGGCTGGATTTTTTAAAGGCCCGGTAGACACATTGTTTAATGTGAAATGATAGAATATTTATATGGGGCACTATTGTTTAGGGTAATCCTTTATGGGTGAATTCATATGAACCGTCCATGTTTGAGGTAGTAATGTACGGTGATATGAGTCACTCATGTGAGGGACTCCTACTTACGCAGTGTAATTATAACCCTAATGGGTTCATAAGAATCCTTTATATGATCATTTGATAGTTTCTAATCAAACCTAATTATATGGTTTGGTACCCCTTGATTGGTTGTTAGGCCAGGTGGTCTGTGCCACTAGATTTGGTCAGTTTTTGGGTGGTTAGGTTGTTATAGACATAGGATCTTCACTATACACTGGTAGGTGGTTCTAAAGAAAGTAAATCTAGGGGTGTTCTAGGGATGTTTAGTATAACCCATGGTTACTTAATCATTTACTTTTCTTGTTTACTATCCTTGGAACTTGTTTATTTCCAGAATTCATTGTATACCTGTTTTATTTTAGACCAACCTTGATATCATTTGTTTTTGGGATTGGTTTATAAGATGAAAATTTATTTTGGAAATAAGAGGGAGTCTATATTAAATTCTTTTTTAAATGTGAAAATAATTTTTATTATTTTAAAAATAAAAAAACCTAAATTTTATATTTTTATTTTAATCTTTTGTTAATGGATTGATTTGGGAAAGGAGATGTTGGATTATATTTCTAATCTTGGAAAACTCACTTATCATTTTTAATTTCAACACCTAATTTATCATTTTAGTTGAAAATACCATTTACTCAGGTACTCTTGGATGATTTTCTCATCATTGGATAAAGTTTGGTCATTGTTTGGGTGCTGTCATAGAAGGTCACATGGAGGTATGTGTGGTTTCTTTTATTATCTTCCCTACTAGTATTTATTTTATTGTTTGTATTTTATTTATTTTCATGTGTTTTATTTATTGAAAAAATAATTCCCAAATGTTATTTTGGATGCCCCAACCTTGTTTCCATCACGTGGGGATGAGGAATTACCCTCATGACATGTTGCAGACTTGCTCAGGTGACGGGTTTAGGGTCGACCGGGGATGGTTCATGAAAATAAACATATACATATTTTAATTATGTTTTATATATTTTCTTATGTGGTCACATGGATTGAAAAACCATGTAAAAACCATGAAAAATATCACTACTTTGTGTTTAGTTGTTTTCACTAAGAGGGTGCATGGTTTGGAGAAATCATGTGCCAACCGTGCAACAGAGCACAATTTTGAAATAATTGAAAATTTAATCCCAAAACAAACCCAAACAATGCTTCATATAATGTTTTTTCTATGAATAACTAAAAAGGTAATTTGATTTTATAGTGGTTGTTTTCTTAAAGGAATGAATTACCATATTTTGTATTATTACACACACTTGAAATGATATGATTTCATTTAGTATCTTATGTTAATGTAGATCTTAATTTATAGTTTTGATATGTTCTATGATAATATATAATGACATTAATGGTGATGAATTATGTCCTATATGAGACCACATCCGATTCACCCATTCATAGATTATATTGTATCTCATTTTTTAGAAAGAGTTCATTACTTTTTTATTATAATGGTTTGATTCATCAAGATGAATTTTATGGAGATACTTAATATAAATTGAAAATTTAATTTCCACGAATATATATTATTATTATTATTTTATATTTTATTCAATAATATTTTGGTAGATGATGTTGTGATTTTTTTTGATTTGTTTTTTATTTTGAGTTTTTATTTTTACAGAAAACCTCATCTTTCATGAGAGGATACCAAACCAATAATCAACATCCCATAGATATTTAGTGGTGGGACTTAATATTTTTCAAATTTATATATAATGGATTTTATAATTTGGGTGAGTAATATATTGTGACATTAGAAGTGTTATACTCTTTTATTTTTGTTTTTAGTGAATGATTTTTACCATTGATTATCAATGATAATATAGAAGAAATTTATTAAAAATGAATAAATTTTTATCCTGACATTTTCATGTTCATAGTTACGATTACATAATATCCTTATCAAATATTTATTTTTATTTAAATAATTATGATTTCCATAAAGAAATTATATAACAAAAATTATTCCTCTATACAATATATTTCTCTATATTCTATTCAGTTACTCTATATCAATTGTTATTATTTATCTGTTTCTTTCAATATGTGTTTTAATAATGGGATGAACTTACTAGTGGAATTATTCCATTATTATATGGTAATTTATGAAAAAAATTGGGAATTAAATCTATAATGATATTATAAATATGTAGTTCACCAAAAAAAATTCTTTTGTTTTCTCTATTAATCATGTAATTAATTTTTTCAAATAATTTATTAATAATATTTCATTATATTAAATAGAATTTATGAAATAATTTTCATTTTCTTCAAAAAAATAATAATACTTATTTGGATATTTAAGGTGTTAATTGTTACCTTGTTATATCAATTATTTATATTTCCACTATATTAAGTGATCCAATCAATACAAAAAATAATATCAAAATAAAAAAAATTATAAAACAATTATATTTATAAATTATAATTTCTCATGAATCATTATATGTAAAACCATTACTATCTATGTAGATATTGAATACCCATATAATTATGTTATATATAAATAAACCTCTAACATATAAATTCCACATTATGTCATCCCAAAGTATATTTCTTGTAAGTATATATCCATTATTGGAATTGATATATATGTTTTAGAATATTTTAATAATATATTATGTCGTAATCATTGAGAAATTTCTTGAATAATGAATATGTATTATTTTTGTATCATCTCAACCATTTATTAGGTATAAATTTTCATTATTTTTTGTGTAATTACTGTTTACTTTTATATTTTTTTGCATTTGAAGGGTCATTAGAGGTTTGGAATCATGTTTTGAGGAAAGATGAAAATGATTGATTAATGTTCCATTGAATATATTTCCCACCAAGAACATGGTTGGTAGCCACTAGTGTTATAGTGTCACTTCAAGTGTCACTATATCTCTCTATAGCCAATTAAAAGTATGATGGGTGGCCACTAGAGACCCAATGGTTTTATGGATAACCTGTATAAATAATTAATTAATTTTTTATGTAATAATTATTGTTTTTAAATGTTTTTATTCTTAATTTCCCCTACTGTTCACACACTAATATCCCTCCCAACTTTTTTTTGTTTCATAATTTTCCAAGAGCAGCTCTATGTTTTTCATACACATATCATCATGTAATATATTACAAAGAAATATTATATGTTAATATATCCCTCCACTCCCCACTTCCCTTCCGTGTTTTAGTGGTTTTGAGCTGATTCACATGTTTCCCATCATATTTTGTTTTATATTATAATATAATTAGCCATCATATAGAATTCCATGAGAGGGACCATATTTTCCCTAAATAGGTGGTCCCTAACTCATATAAATAGTTTATGATTTTTTTTCATTTCATGATTGATATGTGACCTCTACCAATATTGTGATTTAAAAATAATTAATTTTAAATAGATTCTAATTACATTAATTGGGTGGAATAATCATAATTTGGCCTATAACTGATTATCTTGATGATAATACATGTTTTTGGGGTCACTGATGGATATAAACCAAACTAAATGTTAGTTTACCTAATTGTTTGTATTTTTTTTTGATATCCATGTGTTTAATATTTATCTTATGGACACTAATTAGCTAGTTGAATCCCATATGAGATAGAGTATGTGTGTATTATATTATTAATCCTGCTTTATAAACCTTAAGAATATTTTTATTTTCCCTTAAAATTTATTATTTTTTAGTTAAACAAGAGTGGTTTTTATTCCCCTATATATAGTTCAATTTGGTGGGATATCCATAAGTTATCCATATGGTAATATTTAAGGTGGGTTGAAATCACAACATAAATGATCTGTAATGGGGTTTTAGATATGAAAACAAGAATTAAAATATAATAATATTTTTATTTTAAATATATCTTTATGCATTGTTGTAATGTATTTGTTTTATTTTTCTATGATAAACCATAGGTTATTATGATGGTTTATGTTGGGATGAAATAAAAACTAGTTTAGAATGTTTATGATAATAGGTGTTATTCCCTCTAGTTTTTTATTTGTCTTCGTTATTATATTCCCATTATATTGTGAATTAATTCCCACATTTTTCATGTTTGTTATGTTAAGGGATATGATTCCAATTATGAAATTATTTTTATCTGGGATAGAATTCAAATAGTATTTGTAGATACTGTCCATTTGATATTGATGATGATGATGACGGGATGCCTTCCATGATATCTATCATTACCCATTCATGTAGGATAGAAAACCAGTGTTGATATACTACTATAGAATGGTCCCATATCCTCTTATGAGTTTTTATTCTTATGGAACATTATTCCCATCCAAATGAAGTTCAGAAATAATACAAAATGGTCTTCCATCATTATGTTTAGTTTCTAGATTGAGAGAATATTAAAACTCTTGATGATATTGACGAGAAGTTCTTCCCTTCTGCATATGATGTATTGGGATAAAATTATATTTAAAATGAGTAATGTATTAATATATTATTCCCATGAATTTTTGATTCAGTTGTTTTAGGGTTGTTATGACCACCTATCTGATTATTTTATTTGGATTTTATGGAATTTTATTAATTATTATGTTTCCAAATTTTCACTATTCCATTTGAGTTGATTTTTTCCTGAAGACATAATTACTAGGCAATAATCATTATATTATGAAGGGATGTTATTACAATAGAATATAACATTGGTTGATATTAAATTTGGTGAAAATGTGATATGTTTAAAAACCCCAGAGACTATCTAAAAAATGATATGGTCCAACTAGCGTGAATATTTTTCTCCAATTGTTTTGAGATAATTTTTTTTGTAATTAATTCACTTTCAATGAAATCATATTATATATTAAAATAAATTTCGTGATCTGTTAAATAAAATTATATCTTATTTCCTATATTTTTTTACTCACACAATTATTTTGAATATTTAAATATAACAATATAATATACTTAATATTCTTGCAAGGGGAATGTATCTATATTCGATGGGTTATTTTTATCATGGTATGTGTTGGGATTTGGTACCATCCTTTCCCTTGAGAGGAGTTTATTATTTTCTCAAGATTTTTTTGTATTTAATCTGTGAATAAATTTAAATGGTGTACTTATTAGATATCATGTTTTTGTTTTGTTTTCTATATCTAATATTATTATTACACATATTATTAAATCATGTAAGGTTCAACTATTAATTTGATTACGTCTATCTGTGATGTGAAGATTTATTTCTAATTTACATTATGAATACTATTTTATATACTAATACCATATTTATTTATGAATATTTATGATAATTTTGGAATAATATCAATATTTTACTCATGTACCTTGAACACTATTCATTATCATTTGGTGAATCGGGTGCCGCACTTGTAGTATGTGAAAAAATGTTGAATCAAAATGGAGGTGAACTTGATCAAGGACCCTATAATGTTTTTTCATATAATAGATTTACATTCTATTTAGGAAAAGGAATATATGAGATAAATAGTATAATGTCTTGGTAAGGATAGTATTGTTAAGAGTGGATAACACAAATATAAATGAAATCCATGTTATTAAGGATGAGAAAATTTATCTATGTATTTTACTTTATATTTGGGATATTTCATTAATATGATTCATTGGGAAAATAATTTTTTTATTTTTTTAATCCATGATATGGGATGGTAAGGGACAGAGTATTCCCAAATAATTCTTAGCATGTATGATTCACTAGATATTCATGATTCTTCATATGTTTAAGAAACAAGAATTTAATAAATTGTTATACTATTTAATGTCTCATGATTACATATATAATATTTTTCTATATAACATGATAGAATAATTACACCTATACGAAGAAGTATTGTAACACCCCATGCTTCGACAGTACACTTCACTTTGAATAATACAGTAGCGTGTGTTGTACGCAACTTCAAGTTATAACACACCACAACCAATCAAACTAGCCGTTATGAATAATAATACCCATTTTTTGAAATTTTATACGTTTTATCTTTCAAAATAGACTTTATTTTGGATTCGGAATTCCAACATTATCCTAGGATGAAATTTTGGTACTTTTCAGATAACTTCTATATTTTGATGATTAGTGAAAATTGTTAAATTTTTATTAAATTTTTTTTTATCGAAATAATTAATAGTGATAAATTATGAATTTTAGTGATTTTAAAGTATATTTAGAATGAATTTTTACCATATAATAAAATGTTGGTCATTTTACATAATTTCATATTTAAACCGGACATAAACAAGTGTCAATCATTTGATAGTTATTATCTCTTAAAAACACGCTTTTTGTTTTAATAACGGGAATTAATTTTAAATTAATTTATGCCACTTATATGTTTTGAATTTAGAAAAATAGATTCCATATTTAGAATCAGGAGGTCCAAATTGTATAAATAGGTAACTTTTATTTTTAGACATTTTGAATAATTACTTGGGTAAATATTTTATTTACCATGGTTAAAGGGTAAATCCGGTAAATAAGGGTGGAAAATAATATTATAATAATCCTAAATTACCCTAAAACGTGTCCTAACCTTATTGGTGAATGAATTTCATACCATTGTAATCTTTGGGTCGATTTTTGGACCCCATGTAGCCACTTGTTGGAGATATGGACACTTTATATTAATTAAGTTAAAGTAAATACAAAAATGACATAAGCATATATCTTTTAGAAAACCAATTTTGATATAGGGTTATGCATATGATAAATTCAATTGTAAATATTAATTAGAAATATAAAAATATTTCCTACATATTTGTATTTTATTTATAATTTTTAGACATTAAATAATTTAATTTATTTATTACACAAAGATGATGTCGTAATTACCTTATTAGTGAAATATTAAAATAATTGATATTATAAATACCTAAATAAATTTAATTTGTGACTTTTAATAAATTAAACGAATTTTATAGGTTAATATGACATGTTAGTATTGATTTAATAAACTTTTTTTTTAAGTAATCATGCTTTTATGATTTTCACAAAAATCAAATACCAAATAGTGTCAAAATTGACATAAAAGAGTTTTTAAAAAAAATATTATATTATTAATTGATATTAAATTCCTAAAAATCTAAGGATCAGCCAAAGGACATGTATCATGATTAGTTAATCATTAATGGGCCACTTTGGGGGTATCTAGGAGGTATATAGTAAGTCTATTTACTATATAATATAAAAATATAAAGTGTCATGGTAAGTGTCAAACTAATTAACCAAGAGTTAAAACTAAAAGATAAGGTTAATATAATGACCCAATACTGTCTAAAATCTATTGGTTGAAAGGATTTATACCTATCCCATCCTTAGTATTTGAATAATATACTTTTTAGAAATTAAAAACCGAATATGAATTTATTATAAAATAATACTTTAAGTTTTTCCTAAAGAGCCCCTCCTCCCCCTTATAAAAGGACACCACTTCTAACCAGTTCTTCACACCGTCAAAGCCTTTTGGATCGGGAAAACTCTACCCAAATATCCTCCCAAATTCCCTCAATTCAACCTAGAGGCATTATTTTGATCCTAAATCCAACCTAAGGAGCCGTTTTGATCAAATCAAAAGGAAGAAGCCGAAGAAGAGGTAATGTTTTCACCACCCTCTTTCAAGTTCCTTTCTTTTTCAACTTCTTCTTTCTTTGTTATTTTTATTCTAAAATAATAACTCCAGTATCTTATATATACATTGATGTTAATTTAAATATGGAACAAACAAATTCATTATTCTATCCATACCTTTTATGACATGTCACAATACATGAGTATGTACGGCCTACCGTCTCCACGTTGTGGTGTAATTGTAATTAAATATATTATTATTTAGATTGGTATAATAATGATGTATAATTCCTGGAAATAATAAATATAGCATGATAATTATTCTCTCTATATGATATAAAATCCAATTATATATTATTTTAATATCAAAAGAATTATATTATCGCTCGTGCGTACGTACGGACTACCGTCTCCACGACGCGATGAGATTCATTTCCAAGTTCATTATTCATCAACGATTATAAAAGAAATATATTACTAATAAGTATGTAATATATGAAATAATAATGCTACGGAAGATATATATATTTATATATATAAGAATTTATGCACTTACATATATCTTATTCACTTACTTCCATTCAATGCTATATGAAAACATAAACAGCGTTTATGCGTATGTACGGACTACCGTCTCCATAAACGGTGTTTTCCATTTCATATATACATCTATTATAAATTTTTATATTCTAAATATATATGATAAATAAATCATGTTTTATATTCTGGATGTATTTAAATCATGATCTATGTGATACAATCAGAAGTAACAAGTTAAAACACGTACGATAAAGAAAGCGATTATTACCCGAATTATTAATATAACATGGAAATTATTATTAAATGGGTAGTATAAAGTTATAAATGAATAATTTATGATATAATAAATATTAATATGTTTCTGGTATAATTTAATAACATACTATAGTCTTCATAAAAGAGGCTAAACGTACCCTCGACTAAAGGAAAGTGCAAGGTAAGGGGTTTTCATCTCACTCCTTATTCCTGTGAGATTCGTGCCATATTGCCACTATTACCTTTTGTGTGGTGTAAGTACTTACCATAATTGTATTCTTTATGTAACACACTTTAATTTATGTGTATTTACATATTCATTGTATGATACATCTTTCATGGGATGTATGTTTCGTATGTTACCAAATTGGTATGGGTTAATTTCACAATCTCTTTATTATCCGAGGTTGTTTTTAAGTAAGTATCCGCTGGGACATATTTATTATCCATGTCCATGTTTTATGAAAGTGTTTTCAAAGTGATTATTTTAAGTGACTTTTTACTAAAACATCATTTCAAATGTTTTAAATATTTATTCTTCTAAATCTTTCTCATTAATGTCCATGTCTTCAAAATGGGTTTTAATGATTTATTTATATGTACATGAATGTTTTTAAAATGTTAATTACTTTAAAAAGACTAAAAGTGGTATGGGAAAATTTGAATCAAGAATGTAATTAATGACTTCTTTTTCAAATTGTGTGACTTTTAAATGTTTTCATGAAAAGGTGGTATTTCTATCAAAGAGTTTTATAAATCATTTTCATCAACATCAAAATCCTTTAATGGATTTTAATCTTGTTTAGAAGTTGATTTATCATGATACAAATCTTCCATATTGTGTTGACGGTTTTGTGATATGTTTTAATGTGGATGTGTTATTTTTATACCATTCATGGTTTATGGGTAAAGTATTTACATTTCATATAATAGTTTTAAAAGAAATGTTTATGTTATGTTTAGACCTTTTCATATAAGGAATGCATTGGACTTAGTAAGTGATGGGTGGAGCCCGCTATAGCTCCTCGATGCATAGGTAGGTCTCATGAGACAAACTAGTGTCTTGGCATGAGGCCTTGACTAAATCTTATTTGTAGTCTTGGCATGAGGCCTTGGCTACGTGGTTATGATAGTCTGGAATTATGCATTCCATCGTTATGAAAGTGGTTATTGATATTGCATGTGATTATTCAACTAGTAGAATATCCATGTGAATAAGTAAATGGAATTATTTAATTTTATCTTCTCCATATTATGATAAAGTTCAAGTTTAAAAGGCTTTTTTAGTTATACATTGTCTTAAATGTTTATGTTTATTTATGAAAGTTTCTGCTATATTATTATCATTACTGAGCATCTGAGCTCACCCCTTTCTATGTTTTATTTTTCCTAGGATTCTAAGAAGTGTATTGTGATTGATATGCAGGGTTAAGACAAGGGAATAATGGAGTTAATAAAGGATTATTTATGTTTTTTATGTTATAAATTGTAATGTCACATTCATGTATGTAATCTATTTTCCAAGACTGCTAAACTGATCGGTCCTTCAGGACTTGATTCCTCTTAATAATTCCAATGTATTAAAATAATTCACCAACTTAGGGTAACTGGGGTCAGGGAATTACATTTGGTATCAGAGTATGTTTAGCAATAACCTTGGAAACTAGATTTAAATAATCTTTGATTAAAGAAAATTACCCAAAGATAGACTTTGAGGATTATTATAGAAGAACTTCCTAGAATTTTGGTATTGTAGAGATTTTGTTATTTTTTCGAGCAATACATCCCTGTCTAGAAACGAGCAGGTAGAGGCGGATCTAGCACATATGTACCTAGGGGTAAAACCCGAAATCACCAATTTGACCTAGGCTCGAACGGGAACTGGTGCACGACAACGGGCCTTGCTGCACTCTTGGTTACGACACTCCCGGGGGATATGCTTAGGATACTTCTCATATTCATTAAAAACCGCTATGAAGGGTTTTTGAGAATATACCAGATCAAAGAAAAAATTTTTGTGATTATGTATTATATCCATAAACTATTCAATTTATGTTAGGTATTTTACATGTTTTGAATTATGAATTGTGATTCATAAACTGACTTAGTTTATGCCATTGTTTAGAAATGGCGCCCAATAGAAGGAATGAGAACTCCAAAAATATGTATGATCCAAAGAGTAAGAAGGGTCATATCATTCATGGTATTAAGACAAAATTTATAAAAGAAATAGTCTCCCACGTATTATCATCATATGAATAAATAGTATCCATAGATCAGTAAAGAACTCTCTGAATTCTATGGCTTTGAAGGGAAGCCAGAGAAGAAAAGGAAGGTAGAAAGATATATGGATAAAGGGAATAAGGAAAAGAAGGATTTTCCAATATGTGATAAATGTGGAATGAATCAACATGGTAAATTATTGAAGGGAATGTGAGTTTTTATAAGTGTGGAGAAAAAAGGACACCAAGTAAGTGATTAAAAGGGTAAGAATTTTTTTTCAAATGTACAATGCTTCATCTACAATGAGTTGGGACACTACGCAAACCAATTCCCAAATCATTAGAGCATGCACCAAATGATGTTGTTGGATAATAATAATGTTATGATACTACCATGGATTAAGAGGAATGACTAGTGTTCTTATGTTGTTATTAAAGAATTATTTCATTTGAGTGTTGTATCAATGATGTTCTGGTTATATGAATTATTGAGATAAATAAGGATTGTATTGTAGTACTATTTCATCGAGTATTTGAGATATTATGGTACTATGAAAAGTGACTCAATAGAAAGTTAAACATTTTTTTAAAATACATGTCTGAAGGAAAGGTAATCTTTAATATGGTCTTGATACTAAGGTAGTAATTTTGGAATAAGATATGGATGATTTGGATGAATTATATTGGATATTCATGACTACCATGGCACTGATTAATGGTTTTTTTATTTCATCATTGTTGGAATATTCAATGTTTTTTGATATAAGGAATATATCTAATATTCTATAAGGAATAAGGGATCATAAATGTAATAAATAATGTTTTATGGTAATTCAGGGTGTTACCATATTTTAAAAGAATACATGATGAAGGTGTTCACATGATATTATGTGAAAAAAGGATCCTCATTGTGTTTACCTACCTTATAAATTTTGGACAGTGAGTTTGGGCAGAAGTATTTTGGATAAGTCTAGTTTGAGATTATTTTTGGATTTCCATAAAAAGGACAACACGGAGGTTGGGCAGCAACCCGTCGCGTTTGGTAAGGCCGCAAGACTTGAACCCACAACCGAATGACGACAAAGGTGTATCACCTACCACTAGCCCACGTTATGTCCTGGATTGAATAGTGTAGTTTTTTAAAAGGGTCTGATATGTGAATTATTAATTCATTATTTTTGGAACCCTATACGATTAGGATAAATAGAATATATATATTTATATATATATTAAAACTTTTAGAGTGAATGATGAGTTTGTAGTAGGAATTAGTTAAAGGATGAAAGTCTACTTGTCAAGTACATATAAATACATATATATATTTCTTATTATTTTATGGATAAATAAATTATTAAACATTAGGGAAGGGATCATGAAACCAAAAATGTGTTATCCTAATACCTTACATTTTGTTGAACCAAAGGTATTTTAAATCATCATAAATTGGTGGCTTTGAGGCCCATAATTCTACAATTGTTTGTGATTGACGACGTCAATCACTCCCTATAAATATTTACATTTTTCCTCTAATTACGTGTCTCTAATTTCCACCAATGTTTTCCTAATCGAGATCATAATTTGTTGGTGACCCTTTCATTTCGCTTTTCCTCTTATTAAGACCAAATTTTATTAACCCAATTTCTTACGTGGGTTTTCCCACAAAGATATTTTCTATTTTCAAACATTTATTTTCGAAGAACAATTTCTAATTGCGAGGAAGAAATTTATTGAAGGTGGGGAGAATGTAACACCCCAAACATCCATAGTACACTTCTCTTTGAATAATACAGTAGCGTGTGTTGTACGCAACTTTGAGTTATAACACCCACAACCAATCAAACTAGCCGTTAGGAATTGTAATACCCAATTTTTGAGATTTTATAAATTTTATCTTTCAAAATGAACTTTATGTTGGATTATGAATATCGAAATTATCCTAGGATGAAATTTTGGTACTTTTCGGACAACTTTTATATTTTGATGAATAGTGAAAATTACTAAATTTTTATTAAAAACAAATTTTTAAATCGAAATAATTAATAGTGATAAATTATGAATATGAGTGGTTATAAAGTATATTTATAATAAAGTTTTACCATATAATACAATGATGGTCATTGGACATGATTTCATATTTAAACCGGACATAAACAAGTGTCAACCATTTGATAGTTATTATCTCTTAAAAACACGCTTTTTGTTTTAATAATGGGAATTAATTTTAAATTAATTTATGCCACTACTATGTTTTGAATTTAGAAAAATGGATTCAATATTTAGAATTAGGAGGTCCAAATTGTCTAAATAGGTAACTTTTATTTTTAGACATTTTGAATAGTTACTTAGGTAAATATTTTATTTAGCATGATTAAAGGGTAAATTCGGTAAATAAGGGTAAAAAATAATATTATAATATTCTTAAATTACCCTAAAACGTGTCCTAAACTTATTGGTGGATGAATGTCATACCATGGGAATCTTTGGGTCAATTTTGGGACCCCATGTAGCCACTTGGGTGCGTCACAAGTGATACTGAATATAATGACCCATACTTTACATACATGGTTATTACTTCAAAATTGAAGCATACTTAGTACAACATATAACAAAACCATGAAAGAACCGTATTGGTATATTGTCTTTAGAAACTGGGAAACATAAACAACTGGTTCATAAAGCATCTACATTGTCTCCCATTTATTTCATCATATCTAGAGTCCCTTTTGGCATATCCTACTTAATATCCTTCTTCCTAACCTGGGAAAAAGAAAACATAAAAAAGGGTGAGCTCAAATGCTCAGTAATGGTAAACAAAAGAAATATCAAACATATCATATTCATAGGAACATAACATTTTGAAAAAATGTTATCCTGCAAAAGAGATCATAACATGGGATAAATCATAGAAGTGAAATGTAATCCCAATAATCATAACTTAAAACATGAAGATTTGTGGCATACACACATAATCATAGAAAATCATTTCTTAGTAGTCAAGACTCATTGGAAAGACTATCTTAGTGGACAAAGTCCATTTCTGAACCAAGTTCACTCCTCGTTTCAGTCGTGTTTCACTGAACCGGTGTAACCTGTCGTTCCATCCATGTCTATCTCATGAGATATAAATATTTACCCAATGCATTGGAGGGAGATATAGGTCCCACCCATCTCATACTGATACCATTCTTATGTGTGCCACAAAATCAAAAATCATACATCATTGCATAACCCATGTAATAAAAATGGGAATCTTAAACATCGTGACATCATAAAACAATTCATATAAGATAAAGGAATTCATAAAAATAATTCCATCACAACATAATCAAATCAATGTAATAATAGGGATAGAAATAGAACCCTACATTATCTTAGATGGAAAATAATTTGGATAAAACACTCGAACTCCATTCTTGAGGAAAATATCCTTTCTACTTCAAAAACATTTTTCCTTCCTTAACATGTCATACAATTTTAAACTAAAAGAAGTTGATTAAAAATAAACTTGAAAAATTTTAAAGGATTCTTCTTGGAAATAATGATTTAAAAATCCATTCATGCCGTATAAGTTAAAAAAACATTCTTCTCGTACTTATGTCGGAAAAGTCAAAAATTACCACGTACGAAAAACGACAAAAGATTCCTTTCATATCTTTTACTAAAAACTCACTGAAGGGTAAAATTGGAGTTAAACAATTGTAGGAGGATATAAATAATATTACATATTTATGAAACATGGATGTGGATGGTAAATATTCCCCAGTAAATTCTGAAGTATAAACAATCTCGGATAAAAATTGAGATTGCGAGATTGTCCCTTACCTCAGGTATGATTTGCTTCGTAAGTGTCTGAAACTCTGGTATAATGATTTAAATAATGTCATAGACTTATTATAGAATCATACTTATTTTTATGATATCATATATGGTCATATTCTTAGCTTCTTATTAGTAACATCTCATTGCTACTTGTTATTCGGGTGTTTATTGCTTTATGTTTCTTGTGTGTTTTGTCGAATAAATTCTTATTCCTCTTTTTAGGTTATAGACACCTCATTTACAGAATTCTATTAGTGTAATATATATCATATTTATTAATTCAATTCATTTATATAATCATAATGCAATGAAGATCATGTAGAACGAGTCGCATCACATCGTGGAGACGGTATTCCGTACATACGCACGAGCGATGAAATCGTTCCCATGATCGTGGAATTGTATTGGAGTGTATGTAGACTATTTAAGAATCAATATCAATTTACAATAATCATATATAGTCATTATTTACACCATTATACCCATCCAAGTAAGGTGGTGGTGGAAAATAGATTACACCACGGCGTGGAGACGGTATTCCGTACGTACCCACGCGCGATGATTTAGTTTTCCGTAGGATGGATAGATGGTGAAATAGGGTTGTGTCATAATTATAATAACATATAAGTATATGAGTGATACTGATGTTGTTACTTCATAATGAAAAAACTGAATAATAAGAAGAATAAGAACAAATAATGTTGAAAGAATCGGTAATGGACATTACCTTTTCTTTGAAGCTCCTCTTTGAGACCTCCTCTTAGGGAACTAAAATTGGTTTTTAAAGAATACCAGGACCTCTAGGATGTTTCTAGAGATGTGGGGAAGTGAAATGGGTAGGGGTTGGCCGATATTTAAGGCTCAAATTGATGTAAGGAGGAGAGGGAGGAGGTTCCCTTTTATAAGGGAGGAGAGGGGAACCTTTGGAAATATAAGAAATATTAGTTTATATTAAATCCCAACCCCACATAAAAACATAAAACATGACACATATCCGAAGATTAAATAATATAGTGTTTTAATCTCATCAAAAAATAAAATTTAGACATGTTAGGAATTTATTTTAAACATTATCATCTTGATTTATCCTTATTTATCAATTTAATTTTATTTGTGGAAATAATATTCTAAATTTTAAATTATTATAAATAATTACATATGTGTTGTGAATTTTCCATAATATGACACTTTATGAAATTTTAGACCATATAAAATTTAATTTATAATTTTTAAATATTTTTGTGATTTTTAAACAATTTTATAATATGTTATTTTTATAAAATAACAATAGTGTCAATTTTGACACTATTCATTTATTTGTATTTAAATAAAATATATACAGAAGATATATTCTAAATAAAAGATTTAATAGATTCATAAAATGTCATATGTATCTAGAAAATTAGTGGAGAACATTAAATGGTTCATATAATATTTATTTTAATATTTTTAAAACCATTTATTTGATATTTTAATTAATAAAATAATTTCAACACCACTATTGTGACATAATTATTGATAATTATTTAATCCCTAAAAATTCTAAATAAATTCATATGATTTAGATAATTGTATGAGATTTCTGAATACTATTCATGTTCGAAGTTCCATTAAGTTTATCACTAAAGTAAAATTATTATATGTATAATATTTAAGAAAGTGACATGTTGTAACTTTCTTTGGTTTTAATAATAATTAAATTATTTTCATGGGTAAAAGTCCATAAAATGAATCTAATACGACCCTTAGGTGATATGGGTCGACTTTTATTCATCCAATAGGATTTTGGAAGGTGTTAGGGTAATTTTATAATCTTATATTTACCCTTAATTACCCGATTTACCTTTAACTATGGTAAATAAAATTTACCGTAGTTACTATTCATAATGCCCAAAAATAAAAAGTAGCCTATTAACATAATTTGGACCCACTTATTACAAATATGGAATCCATTTTTCAAAATTCAAAACACATAGGTTGCAGTAGTTAATTTAAAATTAATCCCGTTGTTAAGAAAACAGGTTTTAGAAGTTAAAACATTGCCAAAGATTGAAATGTTTTTACCTATGAATTCAAGGTGAAATTAATTCTAATGAAATATATTAAATTAAATGGTAGAAATATATTTTATTTATACTTTAAAATCATTCAATATTATAATTTAACCATATAAATTATCTAAATGAAAAAAGTTGTTTTTAATAAAAAATTAGCGTATTTTTACTATTCATCAAAATATGAAAGTTATCAGAAAAATATCAAAAATTTCTCCAAAGTAAATTTTTATATCCTGATTCCAAATTAGAATTTTATTTTTTCAAATTGAACTTATAAACATGTCAAAAACTAGATTTAATGTGGGTGCGCCATCAAAAGGCGGCAAAACTGCATTTTTTGAAAAATACTTATTTTACCCGAAAAAATCATTTCTTTCTCTTACCATGTTCTAGAAAATGTGTAAGATGAATAATAATGTTATAAAATTCAAAATGTAGTTAATACTATTCATAATGGCTAGTCCATAATAATATATCGTTGTTTAGTGAAACCTGGTATTGCGTACTACACACGCTATTGAGGAAGGTGATGATTGTGTGTAATGCAAGCCAAGTCAGTATTGTGTGTTGTGAAAGATTCATTTGGTGTTGTGTATAACATAAAACATTAAAAAAAATTTCTCATAAAATCTCATGGTGTTACATTCTACCCCCCTTAAAATGAATTTCTCCCTCGAAATTCATCACTTCATTACAAACAGATGAGGACACCTCTCCCTCATCATATCCTCAAGTACCCATGTAGCTTCTTCTAATTGGTGGTTCCTCAAAAAAACATTCACCAAGGGAGTGGTCTTGTTCCGTATGAATTTTTCGCTATGATCCAGAATCTTTACCGGTTGTTCTTCATAAGAAAGATCTTTCTCCAGCGGTACAACTTCTGAGATGAGTACATGTGAAGGATCGGGTATGTACTTTTTCAGGAGAGATACATGGAACACATCGTGAACTTGAGAGAGATTCGGTGGAAGTGCCAATCTGTAATCTACCTTCCCAAAACGATCTAGTATATCGAAAGGACTGATATAGCTAGGGCTCAACTTTCCCTTCTTCCCAAATCTAATGACCCTCTTCCAAGGAGATATTCTTAAGAACACTTTATCATCCACTTCAAACTCTAGGTCTTTTCTTTGGTTGTCGGCATAACTTTTCTGTCAATTCTGAGCTGATATTATGTGTTGTTGAATAGATCTGACCTTTTATGCCATCTCATCAATAAGATCTGATCCTAATAGCTTTCTTTCCCCAAATTCATCCCAGCAAGTTGGAGTTCTACATTTCATTCCATAGAGGGCTTCATAAGGATCCATCTGAATGATGGAGTGAAAGCTATTATTATAAGAAAATTCCACCAAAGATAGGGGTTGATCCCAAACACCTTTGAAATCCATAGAGAAAGCTCTCAACATGTCTTCTAGAGTTTGAATTGTCCTTTCAGACTGACTGTCTGTCTGAGGATGGTAAGCAGTGCTGAAACTCAACTCTGTATCTAGAGCATGCTGAAGACTTTGACAGAATTTTGAGGTAAACATCGGATCCTGAATAGATATAATGGAAAGTGGTACTCCATGAAATCTTACCACTTCCTTTACATATATCCTAGAAAGCTGATCAAGAGAAAAATATTCTCTAATAGCAATGCAGTGTGCCGACTTCGTAAGATGATCAACTATAACCCCGATAGCATTATTGCCTTTGGATGTTTTAGGAAGTCCAGTGACAAATTCCATAGTGATGTTTTCCCATTTCCATTCTGGTATGGGTAATGGTTGTAACATCCCCTTAGACTTTTTTCTCTCAGCTTTAACTTGCTGAAAAACCAAGCATCGAGAGACATATTCAGTAGCATGTCTTTTCATGCCATCCCACCAGAAGTACTCTTTTAGGTCCCTATACATCTTCATGCGTCCAGGATGAATAGAGAATGAAGAACTATGAGCCTAGTCCAGTAGCTTCTTCTTTAATTCTAGGATGGGAGGAACACAAACCTGATTCCTGAACCTTATTATCCCATCACAATCAAGGTTGAATTCAGGAACATTTCTCACCTTCTTTTGTAACACTACATATTCTTTCTGTGCCTCTTTAATATTTACATGTATAGATGGTTGAACATTCATTTGATAAAGATAAGATTTATCCCCTTCCATTATAATTCCAAGATACATCCTTTGTAAATCCTTAAAAATTGCATCTTTTGTGATCCTAATCATGAATAAGCTAGCATGTTCTTGTTGACTTAATGCGTATGGTACCTTTTTTTCTTTCCCAGGGTGGTAATGAATTGAGCAGTCATAATCCTTAATCAGCTCCAACCATCTTCTTTGACGCATATTCAGATCCTATTGTGTGAAAATATACGTTAAACTTTTATGATCAGTATAAATATCACACCTTTCACCATAAAGGTAATGCCTCCAAATAATTAATGCAAATATTACCGCAGCTAACTCCAAATCATGAGTTGGGTAATTTTTCTCATGGATTTTCAACTATCGTGAGGCATAAGCTATCACCATATCATTTTGCATGAGAACACACCCCAGTCCCTTCTTGGATGCATCACTGTAGATCACAAACCTTTCTCCACTGCAGGGTAGTGTGAGCATAGGTGCACTGGCTAACCTTCTTTTTAGCTCTTTGAAGTTCTATTCACATTCCTCTGTCCAAACAAACTTAACTCCTTTCCGAGTCAGCTTGGTGAGTGGGTTAGATAACCTTGAAAAATCTTTCACAAAACGTCGGTAATATCCAACCAAACCAAGAAAACTTCAGATCTCAGTTACTGTTGTTGGTCTCGACCATCTTTCGATAACCTCTGTTTTTGATGGATCCACAGATATCCCCTCTTTTGAGATTATCTGACCCAAGAATGCAACTTTTTGAAGCCAAAATTCACACTTGGTAAATTTGGCATAAAGCTTCTCCTTTAGCAGGGTCTTTAATACAATTCTCATGTGATCTTCATGATCTTACCTGATCTTTGAATAGACAATAATATCATCTATAAAGACTACCACAAACTGATCAAGATAGTCTCTAAAGACTCTATTCATCAGATCCATGAAGATGGCATGGGCATTAGTAAGACCAAATTACATCACTATAAATTCATAGTGTCTATACCTTGTACGGAAAGCCATCTTTGGTATATCCTCCATTTTGACCCTTAATTGATGATACCCTGAACGATGATCAATCTTGGAAAAGTATTGAGCTCCGCGTAGTTGGTCAAATAGGTCATCATTGCATGGGAGAGGATATTTGTTCTTGATATTGATCTTGTTATGTTCTCGATAATCAATGCAGAGTCTCATTGATCCATCTTTCTTCTTAACAAACAGAACAGGTGCTCCCCAAGGTGACACACTACGGCGTATGAATAATTTATCAAGATTTATCTTGGAGTTGCTTCTTCAATTCCTACAGCTCTATTAGGGCCATTCTATATGGTGTCTTTGAAATAGGCAAAGCACCCGGTACAGAATCTATTGAAAACTCAACTTCATGATTTGGTGGAAGACCTGGAAATTCCTCCAGAAAGACATCATCAAATTCTCGTACAATGGGAATATTATTAATCGTCAGTTTCTCTCCAAACATTTTAGATAAATAACCTTCGTTTAGTGGAATCAAGACCCATAAGATGAATGAAATTTCCACTAGAAGGTTATGTTCATCCTTGCATCGATAGACGATCATAGATTGATCTGGAATATGAAATGTGACTTCCCTTCTTTGGCAATTGATATGAGATCCATATAAAGAAAGACAATCCATGACAAGAATCACATCAAATTCCACTATAGGAAGAATCACAAGATTTGCAGGAATCACATTCCCACAAACTTCAATCGGAGAAGAATTGTAAACTTTTGATGCGACTGTTGTGCCATTAAGAGTTGTCACAGCCAACTCAACATCTAATTGTTGAGGTAGTACGACGATACCCTTAGAAAATTCTTCATAAATAAAAGAGTGGGTGGATCCAGAATCAAATAAAATATTTTCTACTTTAGAGTGGATGGTAATTGTACCTCTCACCACTTCATTGTCGTACTCCACATCGACGATAGTAATTTCATGTGTCTTTCCTTTTTCATTGGCCTTTAGAGTTTGTTGACGTTGATCATCATCATCAACCCTGGGATTTGGGCATTGATTGGCATAATTCCCCATCTCCTTGCACTTGAAACATTGAAGTGTAGTAGGTTCATTCTCTGTATCCCTTCCTTTGTTTGCATCATTAGACATCTTCTTCCCAATATTTCGACATTCAATTGCCTGATGACCCTCTTTTCCACACATATAACATTTTCATGTCCCCTTAAGACAATTTCCTCCATGTTTATTTCAACACTTTGAGCATAAGGGAAAACTCATCTTCTTTTCAGTGTGGTATTTAGATTTTCTTTTGAATTCCATTTTCCTCTTCTTATCAAACCCATGTGATTGATGGGTTAAACCAATCTCCATCTCAACCTTGAGAGCACATCGAACAATTTCCTCGTAGCTATTGAAGTCCCTTATGGATAACGCCCTTATAAGACTTGGTTTTAGGCCACTAATGAATCGATCGATCTTACTCTCTAGTTGGATAATAATTCCGGAAGCGTACCTTGAAAGTCTTGTAAAATTTGATTCGTAGGTACCAACAGATTCATCATCCTTTTGCTTCAGTTAAAGAAACTCCTTCTCCATCTTTGTTTGAAGAATACGAGGGAAATACTTATTGAAAAATAAGTTATTGAACTCATCCCATTCCATGGAGTCAATTTAATCCCTTTGACTGGTATTATTAAAAAGATTCCACCATTTATCAAAATCACCTTCCAAACGATATACTGCTAATATGACTTTATCATGTTCAGAACATTGAACAACTGAAAATATATTTTCAGTGGAACTGATCCACTGTTCAGCCACTAATGGATCAGAAGATCCGCTGAATGAAGGTGGACGCTGCCTCATGAAGGATTCAACAGAATGTTGCTCCTTCCATTGCTCATTTGGATGTCCTTCATGATTCATATCTTGAGAATTTTGTGTGAGCATGGCTAAAAGATTTTGCATTCCAGCTCCCATAACGTTTGGTTGCTCAGGGGGGGCAATCATTGCATTTCCAGTCACATTCCGTATTAACATGGTTTCTTCGGGTTCTAGCCATTGACTAAAACCAAGAAGAATAGTGTGAGCAACACTAATTATAATTGGAAAACCACATAATCAAGAATAAAATTTCACACTTAAGGTATTATCATAGGTTGTTCATGGACATTTCTAAAACACTAAGATTGTGTTCTACGCTTAGACATATCCTTAGGTTTCTTACTAGGCTTTCACATCCTAGTTTCCAAAGGTTGACTATACATTTCCTCTGATACCAAATATAATGACCCATACATTACATACATGGTTATTACTTCAAAATTGAATCATAATTATTACAACATATAACAAAACCATGAAAGGACCGTATTGGTATAGTGTCTTTAGAAACTGTGAAACATAAACAACTGGTTCATAAAGCATCTACATTGTCTCCCATTTATTTCATCATATCTAGAGTCCCTTTTGGCATATCCTACTTAATATCCTTCTTCCTGACCTGGGGAAATGAAAACATACAAAAGGGTGAGCTAAAATTATCAATAAGGGTAAACAAAAGAAATATCAAACATATCATATTCATAAGAACATAACATTTTGAAAAAATGTTATCCTGCAAAAGAGATCATAACATGGGATAAATCATAGAAGTGAAATGTAATCCCGATAATCATAACTTAAAACATAAATCTTTGTGGAATACACACATAATCATATAAAATCATTTCTTAATAGTCAAGACTCATTTCCAAGACTATCATAGTGGACAATGTCCATTTCTGAACCGAGTTCACTCCTCGTTTCAGTCCTGTTTCACTAAACCGGTTTAACCTACCGTTCCAGCCATGTCTATCTCATGAGATATAAATCTTTACCCAATGCATTGGAGGGAGATATATGTCCCACCCATCTCATAAAGATACCATTCTTATGTCATCCACAAAATCAAAAATCATACATAATTACATAACCCATGTAATAAAAATGGGAATCTTAAACATTGTGACATCATAAAAAAATTCATATAAGATAAAGGAATTCATAAAAAAATTCCATCAGAACATAATCAAATCAATGTAATAATAGGGATAGAAACAGAACCCTAAATTTTCTTAGATGGAAAGTAATTTTGATAAAACACTTGAACTCTATTCTTGAGGAAAATATCCTTCCTACTTCAAAAACATTTTTCCTTTATTAACATGTCATAAAATTTTAAAATAAAAGAAGTTGATTAAAAATAAACTTGAAAACTTTTAAAGGAATCTTCTTGGAAATAATTTTTTAAAAATCCATTCATTCCATATATGTTAAAAAAACATTCTTCTCGTACTTATGTCGGAAAAGTCAAAAAGTACCTCGTACGAAAAATGACAAAAGATTCCATTCATATCTTTTACTAAAAAATCACCGAAGGGTAAAATTGGATTTTAAAAATTTTAGGAGGATATAAATAATATTAAACATTGAGGAAACATGGATGTGGATGGTAAATATTCCCCAGTAAATTCTGAAGTATAAACAATCTCAGATAAAAATTGAGATTGCGAGATTGTCCCTTACCTTAGGTCCGATTTGCTTCGTAAGTGTCCGAACCTCCTGTATAATGATTTAAATAATGTAATTGACTTATTCAAGAGTCATAATTATTTTTATTATATCATATATGGTCATATTATTATCTTCTTATTAGTAATATCTCATTGATACTTGTTATTCTGGTGTTTATTGCTTTATGTTCGTATGTATGTTTTGTCGAATAAATTCTTATTCCTCTTTTTAGGTTATAAAAACCTCATTTATAGAATGTTATTAGTGTAATATATATCATATTTGTTCATTAAATGCATTTATATAATCATTATGCAATTAAGATCATGTTGAACGAGTCGCATCACATCGTGGAGACGGTATTCCGTACGTACACACAAGCGATGATATCTTTCCCATGATCGTGGAATTGTATTGGAGTGTTTGTATACTACTTAATAATCAATATCACTTTACAATAATCATATATAGTCATTATATACACCATTATACCCTTCAAAGTAAGGTGGTGGTGGAAAATAGATTACACCACGGCGTGGAGACGGTATTCCGTACGTACGCACGCGCGGTGATTTCGTTTTCCTTAGGATGGATAGATGGTGAAATAGGGTTGTTTCATACTTATAATAACATATAAGTATATGAGTGATACTGATTTTGTTACTTCATAATGAAACAACTAAATAAGAAGAAGTATAATAAGAAATAAAGTTGAAAGAATCGGTAATGAACATTACCTCTTCTTTGAAGCACCTCTTTGAGACCTCCTCTTAGGGCACTAAAATTGGTCTTTGAAGAAGACCAGGACCTCTAGGATGTTTCTAGGGAATTGGTGAAGTGAAATGGTCAGGGTTTGGCCGAGCTTGAAGGGTCAAATTTGTGTGAGGAGGAGAGGGAGGAGGTGCCCTTTTATAAGGCAGGAGAGGGGAACCTTTGGAAATATAAGAAATAATAGTTTATATTAAATCCCAACCCCATGTAAAAACTTCTAAAATGACTCATATCCGAATATTTGATGAGAAAGGGTTGTAATCTCATCAAACAATAAAATTTATACATGTTAGGAATTTATTTTAAACATTATCATCTTGATTTATCCTTATTTATCAATTTAATTTTATTTGTGGTAATAATATTCAAAATTTTAAATTATTATAAATAATAACATATGTGCTGTGAATTTTCCATAATTTGACATGTTATGATAGTTTAGACCATATAAATTTTAATTTATAATTTTTAAATATTTTTGTGATTTTTAAACAATTTTACAATATATTATTTTTATAAAATAACAATAGTGTCAATTTTGACACTATTCATTTATTTGTATTTAAATAAAATATATATAGACGATATATTCAAAATAAAAGCTTTAATAGATTCATAAAATGTCATATATCTCTAGAAAATTAGAGGAGAACATTAAATAGTTCATATATTATTTATTTTAATATTTTTAAAACCATTTATTTGATATTTTAATTAATAAAATAATTTAAACATCAGTATTGTGTCATAATTAATGATAATTATTTAATCCCTAAAAATTATAAATAAATTCATATGATGTAGATAGATGTATTATCTTTTTGGAGACTATTCATGTTCGAAGTTTCATTAAGTTTATCACTAAATTAAAATTATTATACTTATAAGATTTCAGAAAGTGACATGTTGTCACTTTCTTTGGTTTTAATAATAATTAAATTATTTTCACGGACAAAAGTCCATTAAATGAATCTAATCTGACTCTTAGGTGATATGGGTCGACTTTTAGTCATCCAATAGGATTTTGGCAGGTGTTAGGGTAATTTTATAATCTTATATTTACCCTTAATTACCCGATTTACCTTTAACTATGGTAAATAAAATTACAGTAGTTACTATTCATAAGGCCCAAAAATAAAAAGTAGCCTATTAACATAATTTGGACACACTGATTCCAAATATGGAATCCATTTTTCAAAATTCAAAACACATAGGATGCAGTAATTAATTTAAAATTAATCCCGTTGTTAAGAAAACGGGTTTTAGAAGTTAAAACATTGCTAAAGATTGAAATGTTTTTACCTTTGAATTCAATGTGAAATTAATTATAATGACATAAATTATATTAAATGGTAAAAATATATTCTATTAATACTTTAAAACCATTTAATATTATAATTTACCCATATAAATTAGCTCAATGAAAAAAGTTGTTTTTAATTAATAATTAGCGTATTTTTACTATTCATAAAAATATGAAAGTTATCAGAAAAATATCAAAAATTTCTCCAAAGTAAATTTTTATATCCTGATTCCAAAGAAGAGTATTATTTTTTCAAATTGAACTCATAAACATGTCAAAAACTAGATTTAATGTTGGTGCGCCATCAAAAGGCGGCAAAACTGCATTTTTTGAAAAATAATTATTTTACGCGAAAAATTTATTTTGTTCTCTTACCATGTTCTATAAAATGTGTAAGATGAATAATAATGTTATAAAATTCAAAATGTATTAAATACTATTCATAACAGCTATTCCATAATAATATATCGTTGTTTAGTGAAACCTGGTATTGCGTACTACACACACTATCGAGGAAGGTCGTGATTGCGTGTAATGCAAGCCAAGTCAGTATTGTGTGTTGTGAAAGATTCCTTTGGTGTTGCGTATAACATAAGTCATAAAAAAAATATTTCTCATAAAATCTCAGGGTGTTACACTGAATTAGTAGATAATGTGAGAAATGATTTGTCCCTTCTATTCCATAATGGATGTAGATATCTCTGGCCATTTGATGGAATTGATATATCCAAAATATATCCATGGCCATGGTGAGAAATGGTCAAGTTCAATTCCGAAATGTTAAATAATGAATAATCTGGAACATGGGTTAATGACACTAGAATGAAACCCACTTGATTCGAGATATCAAGCCAATGGGATTACATTACATTATAAGCATTCATTGAAGCTGAAATGTCACTGTGGCCCTAAATTCGTTCTCTATTGGTTCCTTGGTGTATTGATAGATGCTAACTTTGGACATTAGGCAGACTTCGCTTAATGCCACTGAGAAAGAGTCCTAATTTTTCACGCACTAAGTGTGTCGAAATATCTCATTTAAATTTTAATTTAACAAGTGGAATACTGATTATTCTTGATTGTGGCATAATAATTATTTATGGACTGCAGATCACATTTATTTCATCACTAGTCATTCAAGAAAATATATTGTGGGGGAAATAATATATTTATTATTGAGTAATGTAGTGATATTTATTTTAGAAACAAATAGATATTATTCAAGGTCTAATAAATGTGGTGGAGGAAATAAAGATAATTTAAAAACAAAATTACACACTGTATATATTAATATACACGACGTGTATTTTTTTGGGATTTTATGAGAAATAATATTATGTATTTAATTAAATAATATTAGGTGTAATTATCTGGATCATGTCAATTAATAATAATAGCCAACTATAATTATTAGACATGGGGTACTTCAATAAATTAAATGAAATGAATAAATGCTTTCAGGTAATTAATTCATTCTATAATTATATGTAATTAAAATCCCAATTATATAATTCTCATTAGCCTAGCCATTTTTCTGGGGGTTGTGCACAACAGATATAGAGAAATCTCTCAAGCCAGGAGAGAATTCTTTTCTTCCAAGAACTCTCTCATGCAACAAGAGAGAGAACCTCCTCCAACGGATCAAGGCGATCGAACATGTACATCAAAATCAAAGCCTCTTCTGTGCTAGAACCCAGAGATCCCTTCAACAATGTCCTGAGATACGAGGAGCACGTGTGGATCACCACTAGAGGAATCCAATACATGAATTCTATGACGCCACGACAGATCTCATCAGATCGTGACCAGAAACATCAACAAAGAAGTAATTATATCAAGTCAATTCTTGTCAATTAATTATATTAATTATAACCAACATTTGATGATCCTATCTATGATTTCGGGACTCCCCTATTTCTTTTTCGTTCTTTATTCTTTTCTAATGATCTTGTGTTTTATTATCATGACATATGTCAGATTGATCGTTGTTAATGCTAAAATTAATGTTGGGTACACCCACCAACGTGCTTACGATGCACCTAGAACCTAAAACTGGTATCATAGGGGTCATAACAGTGATTATAATTATTTATTTTTCAATTGGTTATTTACGCATTTAATTATTTAGTTTTTTCAATTCATGTTAATGATTCTATAAATCTGAATCTTGAGATCTTTTCCTCCTCTCTCGTTTCCCGTTCACCATACAGAAACGACGTTTCATTTTAATATTGATTAACATAAAACAGATGATCTTATCCGGAGGTTCCAAACATTCATGGACATAAAAAACAATAATTCAGAGCATGTATTCAGCAGTACACTCCATGTAGTCTAGGTTCAATGCATCAGACTAGTCCGCCAAATCAGGTCGTGTGTTGGAGTATTTCTAAGTCTTATATGACACTATGTGTTTACTAGGAATAAGTGGAACGTTTTTTCTAGATTACACATTGTTTGGTCTATTGGACACAGCGTATAGTCTCTTCAGGTTAGAGTTGGATTGTGTACCTCGTACACAGATTTCCTGACTTGAAACTATGTAAATAGGATACTCCACGGTGTGTGTCCCACTAAACACTCCATGTACTCTAATTAATTCTGATGTACATTTACAGGCCATGACCCGTAGTGTGTAGTTCATATGGATGGTGAAAAAAAGTACATGTCATGTAGTTGGATGTACATTCCATGTACTCATCCAAATTAAGATGATTTATTAAAATTTACTTTTATATTTTACGAACCCTTTAGATGTGTACAGTAGTGTAGGTGTAAAGTTGAGGCACAACACGTGACAGGTGATTTATATATGTGCATTTAATTTATCATTTGTGTAATGTTCATTTTTAATCCTTGGGTAGTTATGAACGGGAATTCACCGAGTTGCCTCCAAGGAACAAGATACATACCAATATAATTTTAAATGAAATTATTTGTTTAAAATTATGAAGGATGAGAATCTAATAGAAATTAAGGAATGGGTTTAAGATAAAATTATTGATTAGTTAAAGATAATTAACTGATTTGAGTTTTATTTATCTTAAAAAATAAAGATTAATGAATTGAATTCTAGTTGTATTTATACCTAAATATCATTGCATGTTTGGATGATCATGAAGAAGACAAAGAAATTTGTATGTGGATGGTTTATTTTTATTAATTTATTTCAATTAAATTTGTTTTCATGTAATATTTCTCCTCATTAATTTGTAGGGAATGCGGTATGATGGTTTCTTTTATGTAAATCCCCTTTTACCCCTCACCTTTGTGTGAGTTAAAAGCATATGTAATGGATGAAGCTCACAAGCTAGAGGAGATGACTCAAGTTATGAGCCAAGGTTAAACCAGTCCAATGAGATTCAAAGGTTAACATGTGGAAAAACATACTTTTCTAAATTAATAGTAAATATTCAAATTGGGTTTCTTTTATTTTAAAGGTAGTGAATTGGGGAATAGATATTTGGCTATACTACTATGTTTAAATACTCACGCCTATAGTTTTTTTCTGTTTATGTTCTTGTGCATGTTTCGAGCTTTGGTGTGTTGGCCTTGGGATACATTTGATAATTGAGTCAGAGAGTGAAATGTGTGGTCACACGAAGCTAGTTATGTCACCATGTTCGTTAGTTTTATCTCCTTCAATTATATCATAGTTATTTGTTTGTTTTATTTATTTTGACATTATCTTTATTATTTATATTGTTTTTATTTATATACCTTGGTAAAAATAATTAAAATCGTCACTATGTTGATGTCCAAGAACTTTTCGCCAGCCGGAGAGGTTCGGGAATGCCTATCGGGCCTTGTCGTAGATCGACTTAGGTGTCTAGTTCAGGGTTGACCCTGGTTGGTTTGTGAATAAATTATATCAGAGCATGTCAGTCATAGCAGACCTCTCTTTTCAAGGATCCTTTTTTTATTTGGTAATGTCAAGGTAGGATGAGTAGTAATGTCGGGAATCAAGAGGTAGGTTCGAAAAGAGTGTCACGAACTCCCTCTCATTATGATCCTCATGATTCCATGGGATGTTTGGTTTTATTATTTTATTTTGGTTTTTAAGATATTTTACAATTGTGATACAATAAAGGGTGTTGGGCTAGTAGTCCTCATGAGCCGCACAACCTGGCAAGCAATGTGGAGCTCAGGTCATGGTCCAAAAAATCTCTCTGTGTCAGTGGAGTGTTTTGAATATTACTGTCAACCATATTTTCAAGTCACCCACGAATACAATTTCTCTTTTTGAATTGTTTTGGGTCTCCTATGACTTCTAGATGTTATTTTTATCAGAAAAAATAATTGGTTATGAAATAATTGATGTCTAAAATGACATGTTTAATTTTTGGATTGTTGTAAAATAAATGTGATTAATGATTTATTTTTAGAAAAGAATGTTTTCAATTATTTCCATGGTGTTTCTATGGGTGATCACACACAAAGTGGTATGTTGGAATATGAACGGATGTTCGGTGTGGTGGATAGATTCTCAGGGTGGAAAGAAAACAAGAATTTGTGTTAGACTCTAAAGAATACCAATGATGAGTGTTTAACCAACCAAATTAGTTTTAAATAAATGATGTTTTCAAAAAAAGAAATTATTGATGTTATGATAGCTTGTTTTCATTGGTTCATAGTTTTTCACCTATCTGGTGTTTGATACTGAGTATTTTATTTATTTAATGAGTTATTCTTGATTGGGTTCTTGAAATTTCTCGTTCAGTAGTTATCCCCTTGAAGCATTAATGGTTAATCGTAGTTTGGTTTATCAACCTAAGGATATTATTCATGGATTTTGGAAGATAGATCCACCTCTATTTTAGGGTCATAAAGACCATTTCTTGGTATAGGAGTGGATGTGAAATACTAAGTGGGATTTTAACATCATTGAGTTTCCTGATTTGTTGATGGTCAGGTTTGAACACTTCATGCTTGAAGGTTCACCGTGGATGTGGTGGAAGTAGGTGGCTCAGAACAAGACCCATCAAGAGATTACATGGGATTGTTCAAGGGACTGTTCCTTGATCAGTATTTCTCTATGAAAGAAATGGTGACAAATGGTATAGAGATGTGTTATCTAGAGTAGGGTGATGGATCTATGATGGAGTATTTCCATTACTTTTTCAAGCTAGTACCATATGATTTAGGGTATGAAAAAGATGACTCCATGAATATTTGACATTTCTAGGTGGTCTTCTATCCCAATCTACAATCGAAGGTGACAGCATCCTAACTAACTTCATTTTCAAGTGTGGTGTAGAAATACATTCATGTTGATTTCGTATTGGCCAGAGTGCATGATTTATTCCTCCCTCCTTAAATTCCCAGGAGTGGTGTGGAGTATTTCAACAGGAATATGAGTAAGCGGTCGAATTTTGATGGAGAAGATCATGGAATCAAGCAGCCTCGGGGTCTTCTATCAATATTTCCACAACAAGAGATCTTTTTGTATTATAATTGTGTCAAACTGGGTCACCAGAGGTAATCATTCCTAATTACTCCTAAGCCATGTAATTCTTGTCGATGCTTGGGTCACTTGCGATGATTCTATAGGTGTGTTTCCTAAATGTGTCACAGAGCAAGTTAACAAATCTGATGTTTTGCAGGGTGTTTGTTTAATGTTTTTTTTTGTAAATTTATTGTTAAATTTAGTGGTTCTATTGTCGGGGGAGTTGTACTGATGGTGTTTTGGGTTTTTGAAATTTATAGGAATTTCTTGGGTATTTTGATGAACTCTAGATTCCAATGCCAGCATGGTTTTCATTTCGAAATCATATCCATTATTTTGTCAAATAAAAATATTTATATATTTAATTGGGATTGTTAGAACCTAGAGGCAAGGCAGGAGATGCTTCATCCCTCCGAGCTCTATCCAAATGTCCCTAGAGTGAAGCCAACACGTAGTTTGGAACCCCATATTTTTATACTGAGTTTGTTTAAGGTTGTGCCACTACTGTTGTAGCTAGATAGTTTTAGTGTTTATGTTGTCGTTTCTCTATTGTTGTGAATTCCTATTGTCGCAATGATCTATGTACACTTATCCCTCACAAAATGTCAGTAATTGTGCCATTTTTGTGTGAGTTTCCAATTATTGTCTTTTTGTGGACAACCCATGTGAAATAGTTATGTCTTTGGTTTGTTTCCATCCCAATGTGATGATTCATGAGTTGATGTCCATCATAGTGTCATTGATCCAATATTTGAGCACCTCTCTCCCTGCCCTGGGGTGAGTGTTTCTATTTTTTGTGGTGTTCTTGGTACATATCCTTTACCATTTGGATATGAATGAGTGGTTTAAATGTCCCTTTTTCTATTTATTTTAGTTTGTGTAAGGACATGTTCAGGCCTATAACTATTTTTCCATTTGGTTATGTATTGGATTGTTTTTTATGGCAGGGAGACCCACCATGAGTCTCTTTGGGGTTTATCTTAAGTCATTATTGGATGATATTTGAATTATTATTATGGGGAGTTAATTCAATACAACCCTTAACTGGTCATTTATTTTAGGCAATAGGGTTAAGTCTTGTTGGGGGTCGATGGGATGTTTGTGGATTAAGAGGTTTTATCGTGTTTGTATGGAATATGTAGGTGTTGATCAATCGACTGGATTGTGTGGTGGATTTCTGGGGGCAGAAACCATTATGTTTGGGAGAATTGTTACACCCCAACCCATGTATTTGGGTTATTTTATTACTTTTCTACCATTTAATATTCTTTTTGGAGTTCGGGTTCAGTACCAGATTAATTTCATTGAGTTATATTAAAAATCCCTTTTTTTTTGTCTTGACATCATCAGGCACATGGGTGGAGCATGATTTGGAAGCCATGCAGCATCATCAAAGAAACTGTGTGACCATCATGTTGAGTTAATAAGGTTTCCTTATGAATATTCCATTCCTTCATGTTTTGAAAATCAAAAACACATATTTTAAGGAAAAATGCATTATATCTTTATAATGGAAATTTTCCTTCCTTAAGGAAATTTACCTTCATCATGGAAAATTTTCTCCTTATCGTGTTTTTCTTTTATAAGGATATTTTATCCATACCATGTATTCATTGTTAATATCATATTTTTAAGTGTAAAATTAGGTTTGTATCCAAAACCTCAGAATCTTATAATTACCTAGATATGAAGCATTCTGTTTTAGGATGTGAATTCTCAGAATTCTGGTTACGAACTCTTCTGAGTTCTAAATTCGAGTTCTCTGAATTCAGACTCTGAACTCTTGGTAGAGGCCTTACCTGAGACCTCAGGGAAAAAAATTTCACTCCAGAAAAAGTACAGGAAAAGATTGTTGGTGAAAAAAAATATGTGGAAGAAGTGGAAGAAGAAGAAATCAGTTGTGAAACAGAAGATATACTAAAGCAAGGTGAAGAATTTCATGAGAAGGAAAGTGAATCTGAGAAATTTTCAATCTGGACCACTCAAGTCGGATCTTCAAAGATTTCTACTCCTGGGTTAGATGATAAAGATGAAGACGGACTGAATAATCTCTCTAATGAAGAAAGTTATAATTATCATTTCATTCACCCTGAAGATGATGAGGAAGAAGCTGAGAAGGATAAGATAGAGGAAGATAGAATTGTTCAGCTGTCTGACAGTGAACATGAATCTATGGATGAGGAAGTTGTTCCAGAAAATTATAAGGGAAAACAGGTGATTATGGATACACCTAATAAATCTTTTTTAAAGAAGTAAACTGGTGGATCTTCCAAGAGAAAAATTGCTGACCTAGAGAAAGAGCCTTCACCTATCAAAATATCATATTTGGAATCATCATCCCGGGGAAATGATTTTGGTTTTCAATAATTGAAGAATTTGGTTGACACTATTCCAATTTTCCCTAGCATGGACTCTAGATGTCAGATTCTTCAACACAGCTTGAATTAGAAATCGGATTTTGTATCCACGGTGATAGAATAGTGTGTAAAGCTTGAGGCTAATTTCGAGAATTTCTTCATTAACTATGATGCCCACAAAAGATCATGTAAGAAAATGGATAGTTGGTCAATGAAGATAGTTGAAGATTTGATAGATCTTGATGAGTTTCAAGATGGTGTTAAGGAAGATTTTGAATTGAATATGGTAAAATCAAGGATCTCAAAAGTAGCCTTGAGAATAAGCCAACTCTCGAGAAAAAATCTCGGATCCAAGAGGTAAAGAATGTGAATGGGAGGATTTATTCTATTTCTCAAAGTTGGAAGAGAGAAAGGGATCTTTGGATCAAGATCAAAGAGAAGCTAGTTAAGCAAGATGAACCGATGAAGGCTCAGCCAGATGCTATCATGGATCGGGATGAAAAGATCAATGATTTAGAGAAGAAATCAGAGGATCAGGATCATCTCTTAAATAAAACTGAGGAAGACCACAAGGAACTCAAAAATCTGAAAACAATGGTGAAGAAATTGATAGACAATGAGAAGGAAGGAAAATAGATCCAATCCGAACTTTTGTTTTATTTTCCTTATTGTATAAATTCATTCCAAACTTAATGAATGATTTGCTTCCTCTCTTGCATTTTGTGTTGTCTTGTACTAATATTTCAGGTATCATAATATCCTTTTCAATTCCTTGTATTTATTTTTAAAAATATCAAATGGGGAGAATAAATGTGAAAAAAATTCTAAGTGTAGAGGAAATTTCCCTATCAAAGGGGGAATTTATCTAAGGGGGATTTTTTCATCTTAAAGTTTTCTGTATGCAAGAAAATGTAAAATTACATTCTAGAAAACAGAATACAATCCTTAGTTGTTCCAAAGCCTAAGGGATAGTTAGTCATATTCAATCTGATTCATATGTAAAGGGAGATAAGCTTTATTTTCATGAGCATAATAATTCTAATATAGCATCCCGTCTTTTTATAACATAACTTTCATTCCATTACATGGAACTGAGGATCTTTAAGTTTTAGTGTCTTGGAAACAAGGAACATAAAATATGAAACAAAAAAAAACATTATTCTTAAACACTTGAAAGGATTCTCCTCATGTTCACCCTAGGCTCATTACTGCATCTCATAACCTGGGGACATACATCAAAAGAAAGGGTGAGCAGAAGGCCCAACAAGGGAAACAAGTGAAACATTTTACATATGAACTTGAGATACATCAATAAAGTCATGAAAAGAACTTCAAGGCGTGAAAATGAAATCATGAGGCATATCATAATAAAAATAACATTTTCATAACTTGAAGATGTGGCTGCAACATTTAATATTGACAATCGTTTCGTTTTACCAAGGTCCATCCCCAAGGTGTCGTTAAAAATTACCAAGGTTATTCACCAAGGCGTCGTTAAAAATGATCATCTCTAGAGATTAATTCTTTACCCAATGCATTGGAGCGCTATCAGGGCGCACCCTTAAATTTTCCTTTATTATCATGTGAGCCACATATATCATCATCAAAAATTTCATAAATAACCCATATAGCATAAAATAAATGGGTTTCATTTCATAATCACAACGTTTTAAAAAACTACTTTAAAGACATGATCTTTACGTCACTTTAAAACCCACAGAAAAGGAAGGTGGGTCTCATGTATGTAAATCCCAGAATTTAAAATAGAACATTTTGGTATATATGTGAATACCCATTTAGAAGAAATATCTTTGAGTATTCACTTAATAATATAAAAGAACTTTAGAAAAAGAGAGAGACATTTTGAGACGGAAATTCTGCAGCATAACGGCTATGTTACGAGGTTTTAGAAGACATTAAAAAGAGAGGGGAAATGGGTCACCAACTCATAAATGATCCATAAAACAGTAGAGGGACATAATATGAAGGATATATGAACATGGTAATGAATTTTGAAAGATGTACCATATGAAATGAAGATCATGAAAGGAAGACAAAAATAATATTTTCTCTTATGAAAACTCGGCAGCCTAATGGCGTCACATAAACTTCAACCAAAAATGAATTGATGAGAAAAAATAGGGTCTCTCATAATATGAACATAAAAGATCAGTATGATAGATATAGAGATCATACCCCAAAATAATACAAAAGGAATTTGAAACACTTGACATGAAAGTTGATCTTTGCAAAAATGAGAAGGGCGAACGAATCCCTTAAAAATTCGGCAGCCTAACGGCGTCACTTAAACTTCAACAAAAAAATGAATTGATGAGATAAAATAGGGTCTCTTATCATATGAACATAATATTCCAGTATGATATATATAGAGATCATACCCCAACATAACAAAAAGGAAATTGAAAGAATTGACATGAAAGTAGAACTTCAAAACGAGAAGGGTGAAGAACCACTTAAAAATTCGGCAGCCTAACGGCGCCACTTACAACTTAAAAATACTGAATTGAAGAGATAAAATGGGGTCTCTCATCATATGATCATAAAAGATCAGTATGATAAATTTAGAGATCATAACCCAACATAATAAAAAGGAACTTGAAATACTTTACATGATAATAGATCTTGAAAAATGAGAAGGGAGAAAGAATCCGTTACAAAAATTTCGGCAGCCTAACGACGTCACTTAAAACTTCATAAAACGAAATAATGAGAGTAAGAGGGGATATCTCATTATGTGAACATGAAAAGGGAAGTAAGAGGAGTATAAAAGAACACCCTTTAACATAAGAACATGGAGCATAAAAGAAATTACATAAAAGAGATTTCTTGAAAAGAAAGAGAGAGATCAGATCCCTTACCTTAAAACGTAACTCTTAAAATACAAAGGTTTGGACCTTGAGGGCTTGGGTGCACCTTGGGAGGACTACTTGGGAGGTAAGGATACCAGAACTTCGTTGGGGGAGAGTGGGGAGTCCAATGTATGAGAGGATGGCTTGGTATTTATAGGGAAAGTGAGGGGACAAGGCATTAATGGCCAAGGGACACCTCATTAGTGGTTTTGGCAAAACCATGGGCTTGCCCATGGTATTTTCCCATGGTATTGGCCACTTGTGACACCTCATACCTTATATTACTATTCATAAGTCGACCATATTGATTAAATACTTAATACATCATTTAATGATGCCATTAAACACCCGTAACTTAAAAACTGTATTTTCACTATTCATCGAAAATTCAACTTTCTCTGAATAATTTCAAAATTTCACCTTAACCAAATATCAATGATCTGATTTCAAAAATTAAATCCATTTTATAAATATAATTTTCTAAATATTTTTAATGAAATTTATAATTAAAAACACTATTCATCGAAAATTTATTTTTTTCAGAAAAATCTCCAAAAATTACCCTAACATAATATCGATGCTCTGAGTTCAAAAATTAAGTCCATTTTATAAAAATAATTTTCTAAATATTTTTAATTAAAATTTTAATTAAAAAACACTATTCATCCGAAAAAACTAATACTTGAATAATAATTTATGAAACCGTTATTTAACCATTTTATTGAATCACATTACTTAATCAAAGTGCCTAGCTTATTTTAATACTTTCTTTAAGTGAGATTACTAATCCATTTGGACACATTATTAATCCTAATCATAAAATCACTATTCATAATTTACTATTCATCAAAAATTAAGTTGATCTTATTAGACTCAAAATTTCGTACTGAACATAATTGTAGAAGACCATTTTTTGAAAATCATTACACATTTTTAATTATTTAAGGTTTACATAAACAATTTTAAAATATCCTTTTTCTAAAATTCATCAAAAATATGCATACTATATTTATCCGGTCATTTGAAAATTCCTAAAAGAAATCGAAATTTTTATTTAAAACAAAGGATTACACAATACAGTTACGGTCTCCTTATAAAGCCCCTTATCACACCAGCATAGGACCGAAGTGTAAGGTGTGCTAAGGTGAGAGAATCTGAGGGAGGCTCAGCCAACATCGCACGAGTAGTAATTTCTATTAGCTTGAACTTCTCGCGAAGGCGATCCCGTTCTAGCTTTATACGATGAAGTTCAGCTTGGGTTTGGTCCAGAGCAAAGCCCAGTGGTGCTACCTCCTTCCCAAGTTCTGCTAGATGGGCTTCGATCGGTTCAAGACTACTGGGTGAGGCCATTGAATCTTCTTTCTATATTAATTAACCAAGATTGCTTTTATTTAGAGACAATAGTCAAAACGTTTAGTTTCCAGCGGTCATATTGACCAATGGTCAAATAACAGTCAAAACCCAACAGTCTCATTTTAATTATACTCATGTTATCAAATGAAATATTTTTGTTGAGTATAAAAATAAAATAAAATAACACATAAAATTAGGAAACAATATTTATTTAAAATTTCGGGTCGTTACAATCTTCCCCCCCTTAAAAATTGCGTCCTCACAATTTTTAAAATTGGGTTTTGAAATTTTATTGAAAGTCCCACATCGGAAAAGGAGTCAGTAAAACTATTACTTTAAAAGAAAGAAAGGGAAGTACAAAGGTCACCCGAGTTAACCCACACTAGGATTCCATGTAGGAAAACATGGACATGGAGGAGAAAACAAAGGGTCAAGTTCTGAGGGAGAGTGATATAGAACATGATTAAGAGAAAGTTAACCATAAGAAAATCCCAAACGTATGATGTGTGTAAACGGTATTTGATTACCTAGTATGAAATGTAAACCGAAAACATTTTTGTTTTACGTTTCTTTTCATAATTTTGAGGAATTCATTTACTACATAGAACAAAAACATAAGAAAATATACCTACCTTCAAGTAGAGTTTCATCCTTTAATAAGTCCCTACCAACACTAATCTTTTCTCCAAATGATGAGAATTCAAAAACACTTGGTCTGATAAAAGCACAAGAATCATCTTCTAGAGAATCACATAATCTAAAAAAGATTAACTATCTATTTCTTCTATCTTTAACCATTATCCCAAAAACAGAAAGGTTAAGGTAAAACAACTCTTCAAAAAGAAAGAATCCCATAGGAATGGAAACTACTTTTAAATCTTCAAAGTTCCATGGTACTACCAAAAGTTCATCATAGACCATTCCATAAATAACGGTCCTTAAAATTCCTCAAAATAAACCAAACTAAGATTGAAACACAAATACAAGAAGGATTTGATAACGTAGTCTTCCAAAACAACTTCATTGCTCATCTCCAGACAACATCAACCACTCCTAACATATTATAACAAAAGTAGCTAACCTAAACATATTTTACCCAAGATAGGTTAATCATTCCCATAAGTAACCTAAATTACTATAAGTCCACCTTAAATTCATCAATTCTTCAAAATATAAGTCAACCTTACTCCTCAATGAAAATACTATAGTAATCTATTTACCTCGATCATATAGGGTCCCCAAAATAGTGAACATCTTCCAAAATAATAATAATATTTTAATACCCTAATCATCTCTGTCATATTAATACGGAAATCGTCTCATTTCCTATCACATTGGTTGTTGGGACACATTATTCCATTTCCCACCATTAACTAAGAAGAGAAAGTATAATTAGAGGCTTAAATACTTATCCAATAATCATGAAAAGGAACTTAAAGAATATAAGGATAACTTGTAGAAGAAAAGTATACCCTAACTTGTGATCCCCTAGGTTCCCATCTAGGTTATCCATGATCATATATTCTTATGTGAATCTTTATTTTATTTTATCTTTGTTCCTTTAAAAACGGTTCATACCAAGCTTATGAATTTACCAAAGCATATCCCCCGGGAGTGTCGTAACCAAGAGTGCAGCAAGGCCCGTTGTCATGTACCAGTTCCCGTTCGAGTCTAGCTCAAAGCGGTGTTTTCGGGTTTTACCCCTATGTACATCTGTGCCAGAGCCACCTCTACCTGCTCGTATCCAGACAGGGATGTATTTGCTTGGCAACCCCTTACTCAATACTCACCAAAATACCAGGAAGATTTCCTATATTTAAAATTTTCTATAGGGTTATTCCTAGAGTTTTCATATCATAATTTCCACAAATAACTAAACCATCCTTTGATACCAACTATAGAATCCCATCTTTTTATAACATAACTTTCATTCCATTACACGGAACTGAGGATCTTTAAGGTTTAGTGTCTTGGAAACAAGGAACATAAAACATGAAACAAAAAAAACATTCTTCTTAAACACTTGAAAGGCTTATCCTCATGTTCACCCTAGGCTCATTAATGCATCTCATAACCTGGGGACATAGATCAAAATAAAGGGTGAGCAGAAGGCCCAATAAGGGAAACAAGTGAAACATTTTACATATGAACTTGAGATACATCAATAAAGTCATGAAAAGAAATTTAAGGCATGAAAATGAAATCATGAGGCATATCATAATAAAAATAACATTTTCATAACTTGAAGATGTGGCTGAAACATTTAATATTGACAATCGTTTCGTTTTACCAAGGTCCATCCCCAAGGTGTCGTTAAAAATTACCAAGGTTATTCACCAAGGCGTCGTTAAAAATGGTCATCTCTAGAGATTAAGTCTTTACCCAATGCATTGGAGCGCTATCAGGGTGCACCCTTAAATTTGACTTTATTATCATGTGAGCCACATATATCATCGTAAAACATTTCATAAATAACCCATATAGCATTAAATAAATGGGTTTCATTTCATAATCATAACGTTTTAAAAAACTGCTTTAAAGACATGATCTTTACGTCACTTTAAAACCCACAGAAAAGGAAGGTGGGTCTCATGTATGTAAATACCAGAATTTAAAATAGAACATTTTGGTATATGTGTGAATACCCCTTTAGAAGAAAGATCTTTGAGTATTCACTTAATAATATAAAAGAACTTTAGAAAAAGAGAGAGACATTTTGAGACGGAAATTCTGCAGCATAACGACTATGTTACGAGGTTTTAGAAGACATTAAAAAAAGAGGGGAAATGGGTCACCAACTCATAAATGATCCATAAAACAGTAGAGGGACATAATATGAAGGATATATGAACATGGTAATGAAATTTGAAAGATGTACCATATGAAATGAAGATCATGAAAGGAAGACAAAAATAAGATTTCTCTTATGAAAACTCGGCAGCCTAACGGCGTCACATAAACTTCAACCAAAAATGAATTGATGAGATAAAATAGGTTCCCTTATAATATGAAAATAAAAGATTAGTATGATAGATATAGATATCATAACCCAAAATAGTACAAAAGGAACTTGAAACACTTGACATGAAAGTTGATCTTTGAAAAAATGAGAAGGGCGAACGAATCCCTTAAAAATTCGGCAGCCTAACGGCATCACTTAAACTTCAACAAAAAAATGAATTGATTAGATCAAATAGGGTCTCTAATCATATGAACATAATATTCCATTATGATAGATATAGAGATCATACCCCAACATAACAAAAAGGAACTTGAAATAATTGACATGAAAGTAGAACTTCAAAATGAGAAGGGTGAAGAACCACTTAAAAATTCGGCACCCTAACAGCACCACTTAAAACTTCAAAATACTTAATTGAAGAGATAAAATGAGGTCTCTCATCATATGATCATAAAATATCAGTATGATAAATTTAGAGATCATACCCCAACATAATAAAAAGGAACTTGAAATACTTTACATGATAATAGATCTTGAAAAATGAGAAGGGAGAAAGAATCCGTTAAAAAACTTTTGGCAGCCTAACGACGCCACTTAAAACTTCATAAAAAGAAATAATGAGAGTAAGGGGGGATCTCTCATTATGTGAACATGAAAAGGGGAGTAAGAGGAGTATTAAAGAACACCCTTTAACATAAGAACGTGAAGCATAAAAGAAATTACATAAAAGAGATTTCTTGAAAAGAAAGAGAGAGATCAGATCCCTTACCTTAAAACGTAACTCTTAAAACACAATGGTTTGGACCTTGAGGGCTTGGGTGCACCTTGGGAGGACTCCTTGGGAGGTAAGGAGACCAGAACTTCGTTGGGGGAGAGTGGGGAATCGAATGGATGAGAGGATGGTTTGGTATTTATAGGGAAAGTGAGGGGACAAGGCATTAATGGCCAAGGGACACCTCATTAGTGGTTTTGGCAAAACCATGGGCTTGCCCATGGTATTTGCCCATGGTATTGGCCACTTGGGAAACCTCATACCTTATCTTACTATTCATAAGTCGACCATATTGATTACATACTTAATACATCATTTAATGATGTCATTAAACCCCCGTAACTTAAAAACTGTATTTTCATTATTCATCGAAAATTCAACTTTCTCAGAATAATCCCAAAATTTCACCTTAACCAAATATCAATGCTCTGATTTCAAAAATGAAATCCATTTTATAAAAATAATTTTCTAAATATTTTTAATTAAATTTTTAATTAAAAACACTATTCATCAAAAATTTATTTTTTTCAGAAAAATCCCCAAAAATTACCTAAACATAATATCGATGCTCCGAGTTCAAAAATTAAGTCCATTTTATAAAAATAATTTTCTAAATATTTTTAATTAAAATTTTAATTAAAAAACACTATTCATCCAAAAAAACTAATACTTGAATAATAATTTATGAAACCGTTATTTAACCATTTTATTGAATCACATTACTTAATCAAAGTGCCTAGTTTATTTTAATACTTTATTTAAGTGAGATTACTAATCCATTTAGAAACATTATTAAATCTAATCATAAAATCACTATTCATAATTTACTATTCATCAAAAATCAAGTTGATCTTATTAGACTCTAAATTTTGTACTGAACATAATTGTAGAAGACCATTTTTGAAAATCATTACACATTTTTAATTATTTAAGGTTTACATAAACATTTTTAAAATATCCTTTTTCTAAAATTCATCAAAAATATGCATACTATATTTATCAGGTCATTTGAAAATTCATAAAAGAAATCAAAAATTTTATTTAAAACAAAGGATTACACAAGACATTTATGGTCTCCTTACATAGCCCCTTATAACACCAGCATAGGACCTAAGTGTAAGGTGTGCTAAGGTGAGAGAATCCGAGGGAGGCTCGGACAACATCGCACGAGTAGTAATTTCTATTAGTTTGAACTTCTCGCGAAGGCGATCCCGTTCTAGCTTTATACGATGAAGTTCAGCTTGGGTTTGGTCCAGAGCAAAGCCCAGTGGTGCTACCTCCTTCCCAAGTTCTGTTAGATGGGCTTCGATCGGTCCAAGACTACTGGGTGAGGCCATTGAATCTTCTTTCTATATTAATTAACCAAGATTGCTTGTATTTAGAGACAATAGTCAAAACGTTTAGTTTCCAGCAGTCATATTGACCAATGGTCAAATAACAGTCAAAACCCAACAGTCTCATTTTAATTATACTCATGTTATCAAATGAAACATTTTTGTCGAGTATAAAAATAAAATAAAATAACACATAAAATTAGGAAACAATATTTATTTAAAATTTCGGGTCGTTACATCTAAGTCCTTATATTATTTTTCTTAAGGATGATTGTGCTTTCAAAAAAGGGGGATATTGTTGAGTAAAAAAGGTTTCCTTATGAATTTTCTATTCATTCATGTTTTTAAAATCACAAACACCTATTTTAAGGAAAAATGCATTTTATCATGATAAAGGAAATTTTCCTTAAGGAAATTTTTCCTACCTGAAGGAAAATTTTCTCCTTACCCTATTTTGATTTCGTAAGGAAATTTTATTCTTACCATGTTTTAATTGTTCATATCATATTTTTTTAAGTGTAAAATATGTTTGTATCCAAAAACTCGGAATCCAATAATTTCCTAGATATGAAGAATTCTGTTTTAGGATCTGAATTCTCAGAATTCTGGTTACGAACTATTCTGAGTTCTGACTCTGAGTTCTCTGAATTCAGACTTCGAACTCTTTTGAGTTCTGAATCCAAATTCTCATGAACTATGACTTTGAATATTGTAACATCAGGTTCCAAATCCTTAGGAATCTAGATTTCAAATATCCTTGAAATTCAGACTCTGGAATTCTATAGAGTTCAGGTTCAGAATTCCTTAGAAAACAGAATTTTAATATCCTTGTATTGTAGACACAAAATTTGTTTTTGGTTAGACTCTGAACATTTATTTTCTTACTTTCTGAATATTTGATTCTGGTTATTTAATCATATTTTTTCATAAACTTGTATTGGATATAAAATGATGCAGTTCATTCAGTTACTTACTAACCGTTGTTTGTGTGACACGTGTACAGGTTCCTCCGAAATTCAAGGAAAAATATGACCATTGGAGGAGGGAGGCAACCATTGGAGGTGGGCCTATAAATAAGAGTACATATGAAATATCTCATAGCCTTTTTAGACAACTTTTGATTTGTAGTGATTTCTAGGGAGAGATAATCTCATGCATAGTGCGTGTTGAACATCTTGTTTAGATTTTCTTTGTGCGACTCTGATTGTTTCTGTGTACAATCTAGGGCTTTCGTGGATATGAAGATAGAGGTGCCGAATTCCTTGAAGTTGAGGGCTTCCATGCTGAGGACAACAGAGGTGTCGACTACCATGATGTTGAGGGATTTCGGGGATAGAAAGAAATACTCCGATCTTCATATCGAGGGCTTACCCTGGTGTGGGTAAGACAGACTTTCTTGAACATATAAATCAAGGGACCTTTATTCAAGTTTGTTGGATACCATTCTCTTCAGGTTAAAATATTTACTACTTGTTACTTGTTTGTTTCATGTTTCCTCTGTATTTTATTTGTTGAGGAATGTATAACTATCTTATACTTCCTTATACTTGTATACTCTGATTTAGTAAGATTCTATATGCTTTAAGGTAGAATATTTATCTTTTTAAAAATTCTTTATGTCTCATATTCTAGAACAATATTTTCTGGAATTTCATTCTCGGAATCATATTTTCGGAATCTAGAAAGTGTGTAGAACTAGAGGTTTTGTGAATTACCTTGTTTAACCATGTTAAACATAACCACCTTTAAAAGTTCCAATGTAATTTTTGAAAGTATACAATTCACCCCCCTATTATATTTTGAGCACCATTAGATACTTCCTTCAGTATTTATATTATTTTAATCCTACATTTGGTATTATAGAGAATATCATACTCTACATACCATCTCAACACATCCATTTTTTGAAAATAAAAATAAATAAATTTTGTAATTAAACAAATTATTAATTTTTTTCATTTAAATATTTTATTTTTTAATGGTTTTATTATTATTAAACAGAAATAAATACTAGTAATTTTTAATATTTACCATCATGTTATGATTATTGTTGTAATTATTAGTAATATTATTGTTATGTTCAATATTATTATTAGATTCATTGCTATTTAGTTATTAAAATTTTAATTATATATATTGATATAAAAATTTAGTTTGTAATTCATTAACCCATTTTCTCCTGCACTTCCCCCTCCCTCTCTCCTCCCTGCATGTAGCATGTTCCACCCCTTTATGTGGCATCTTCCTAGTGTGGTTATTATACATCCCCTCCACGACCCTCAATCTCCACTGGCCCACCTCAGATGGTACCGCCATAGCCTCCTATCGTGATCCCTTCCCCGTGATGACTTTCAAGATACTGGCAAAGAATCCCCCTCTCCACTGACCCAGTATTGGCATCTCTCTGACCATGAAACCCTCCTAGCCAGTGCATGCAGTACATGCAATTCCCCACCGGTTGTGGCCCTCTGTCAGCTGGTGCGCACTGCACTAAGGCCACCCCTAGCTGGTGGTGCCTATTCAATCCATCCTTGGTTCTCCCGACTAGCATGCAACGACCCTACCTTCGCAAATCACCGACATGGGACCCCCCCTCTTATAGTGGGTCCTCCCTTCGGTAGTGAGAACTCCCTCTGGCGGCTTCAGTTTCAGTTGCAACCACCCCTATTTTTTCTGGAGATTTATCAGTACAACAGTCCACCTCATACCAACATCTTCCAGGGGTGTTCAACTTGTCTATTGGGACCACATGAGGTTTGTTTTGGTGTTCTCCATCAACGTCGAGGTGTTTTGAATCATCTCGAGTGGTTCCACCATTCAAGGTGAGGGTTTCTCCCCCACTGCTCAGTTCCACATACATTAATTAGAGTTTGTTGTTTTTTTTGAGTCTTTAGTTATTAATTCATAGCGTTTTCGACCTTGATGCATGGTTTCAGAAGTGTGTCTTTATGCTTTATCTTGGACTCGAGGTAGTATTTTTCTTTTCAATTACTTTTTAATTCATGATTTATTTCCCTCATGATTTCCTCACATTGTTTGATTAATAAATATTGAATTACAATTCATGGTTTCATTTTTTTGCACGAAAAATTGTGTCTAAGTCTTTGTTATGGGATAAATAGAATTTCCTTGTCAAATGTTGCACACAATTCATTTTATAAAATGCCTTGATGGCTTTTTTGAGAAATTTGTAGTATTTAATGAATGATTTGGACTTGTAAATAAGTATTTTACATGTAAAATGTCGATCATCAGTTTCTTGAAAGTGTTTCATGTAGTTTAATGTCTAGAATAACTGTTTATTTGGGTTTGAACATGGTTTGACATGTGATGAGGGATTGTGGCCCGTTTGGAATTTTAATAAGAATTGAGTTCGTGTATAAACATTGTTTGAAGGATTTAAATGGATTATTTTTGAAAATAGTCATGAAATGTAAATCGGCTTTTTTACAAAATTTCTGAAAGATATTTTATTTCTATTAAAAATAATTTTTTGTGAATAGAACATAGGTCTTGTTTTGATCCTTGGTGAAAGTGGTTTGGTGTTTTCAATTGTGTTTATACACCTCTTTATAAAAAGAGAAATTTTTTGTCTTTGGAAAATGATATGTTTCAAAAACATTCAATGTTCCGTGTTGCAACCTTTTGAAAAATTGTTGAAATTATTTATTATGAAAACCTCTCATTGATGTTTCTCATGACATAGTTGAATGCATATAATGGATGGGATGTCCTTACTAATTAATCCTTTTGATTCATTATGAGAGTGTAAAGGGTTGGAATCTTTATGATCCTTCAATTGATGGCATGATATTGGTTCTTGGAGTGACTTGGGGTGGTGCATGTTGTGGATTACAATTATATATACTATGATTAGATGCTCGACTAGCTTCGATTGGCCCACACCCTTTTTAACTACTTGAGACAAGGGAGTCTGGAATATTGAGTGAATATTATGATAATTATTGTCGCAATTTTAAGTTATGGTACTCACCAGTGGCACATAGTGGGTCGATATATTGGGATTATTGCTATTGGATATGACCCAGGCCTACCAGATAATGGATGACCAAGAATTTTGAGCATTTTGATTTCATTTTGTGTGACATGTCAACAAGGATGAGGTCTCATGTATTGTTTTCATCTAAATTATTCTTGATCACCCAGGTTCACCCATTTCTATTTTTATTTTGTTGCTTGTAGTATTGATTATGATTCTTTTATGTATACCTATTTTTCCTTTGTTGTGTGATTCCTACTGTGCCTTCTTGTAATTTGTTTTTCATGGAGAGTGGTTAGATGGTTTTGATTAGGGTTCTAGAAATGGTTTTAAAATTAATGTGGTTTATAAAATTTGTACAAATATTAAAATTTAAACATCACTTTCCCTTTGAAAAGGTCATTGACACTAATGAAAATAATCGAGATGTGAAAATGGTTAAGGGAAATAGTTCATACAATGTATTTTCGTAAAATATATTGAAAAAAATACTTTTATAAATGGTAGTTGAAACATGAAATGATGTTTCTCTTATTTTAGAGTTAGTTCTTTGGAGAGTAGATATCAGGCTAGCATATTGTGTTTTAATACTCACACCTATAGTTATTTTATGTTTTAGTTAATGTGCAGGTTCCAGCTTTGGTGTGTTCGCATTGTGCGATGTTTGATCATTGAGTCAGAGAGTGACTAGCGGGGTCACTTGGAGTTAGTTCCATCATTCGAGTTTAGTATGTTTTATATTCTTCAGTTCTTGTTTAGTTAATTCTTTGATTTATTTATTTTATCAGTTCGTTATTTTTCCATAGTTTTTATTTATTTATCATGGGAGAAATCATTATCATCATCACACTGTCAATTTCCAGTCTCTTGTCACCATCCTGGGAGTATTAGGAATACCTCTTAGGGTTTTCCATAGACCGTCTTAGGTGATTGGGTCAGGGTTGACTTGGGTTGGATCGTGACAATTAATGTTTTAAGGGGTTTTCATTAAAGATTTATTTTTATTATTTAGATAATGGAATTTAAATTACTAAATATTTTATATTAGAATTTAATTTTTTTTATAAACGGTGGTCATGGTATTAAATTTTATTTTAAAATTATTAGCACTTTTGGAACCTAATATTAATTTGGAAATATTCATATGAAACCTTAATGTGTGTGGCACCATAAGTGGTGTTTTTATTTATATTGATAGAGTATGGTAAGAATCGATATCAACTGAAATATAATTTTTGGCTTGTTTAGGTCACTTTATATGTATAAAATGTATTTATTCATAGAATATAGACCAAATTATAGTTTTCTTTGTCATTTATATGTATTTTTCATGATGGATTTTTCATGTATTGTTTCTCATATGTTTTACTAGTTGGTGTTTCATAAGGTTTTTCATAATGGTATATTGTGGATATTTATTTACATTACTACCTTATGATGCAAGTATATTATTTATTATTTTATCACATATTCATTTAGTATTTAATGATTTTACAATGTAAAAGTCATATATGAAAACTCAATGGAAAATGATAAAAAAATTTGTTTGTATTGATGAAAATGATCTGTAATATTTTTTTTGTTTTCACAGATAAAACTATTGTTTTATTGGTATTAGGACCTGTATAGAATATGTCATGGAATCATGTTGGGCATTATAATCACACCATAAATAATTAAATGGTATTTTATAGATGTTGAATTGTATGATCTATGTAATTGTGAGGTAATATCATTACATTTTAGCTCGTATATAATTATTTTCTTTAAATATCAGTGGTTTGGAGGTGGATTTTGGTCAGATGGAATCTTATCATACATTATAGTTTAATATATTTTGGATTGCCTTGAATGTTTTTTTCTATTTCCATACACATTATTTCTATAGATGTATGTATTATTTTTGTTATATTCAAAACATTATTTATTTTACTATATTATACCTCACATTGATGGTATGGATCATGAGGTTTTTCTTGTTGACTCGATGGAGTTGATCGGCGAGGTTTATCCCATAGATCTAATTATAACCCTGTTATTTAAAACTTGATTGATCATATTTTATGAAGATAATGTTCCAAGATACTAACATGTTTTCTTTCTGTATTATAGGTGTTCCTAACTATTCCATTTTTCATGATTTTATTCACATGAATTTTTTTTGATGATTCCTATGACTCTTTCCTTCAAAAAATATATTTATACCTTTTTACTAGTATAACAATACAAAAATTTATGTGTTTTATTATATCATGTTATTCTCATTAAAATTAATTATATGTGAATATCATTATTCATATATTATTCTTACTTATGGAATTTATTTGTAAATATTTATCATTACCCTAATATAATATCTCATCTCATAATTTTTATGATTAGATTCATTCAGTTATTAATAATAATGTTTTATTAATTATGTTCATAAAGAAATATTTTTGTGATTCTTTTTATAGGATATGTTTAAGAGTTAATTTAGTGTTCCAGAAGATGGGTATATTGGAATAAATTTCACCTTAAGTACATGAATTTCTTTAACAGTTTTTCTTAATTATATAAAACTTTATGACTAAAAGGTGTATTGGTATGAAAGTGATCTAATTTTTCCATTTTAAAATGTATGTTTTGGAAGGTTAAAATATGGTCACATTCATTAGTATGAAATTATAGAATGTAAAGATTTTTTATCACAATATATAGGATAGTGTGTATGAGGCAATTATAAAAGAAACCATGTCTATATTCATGGGTTTTCATGATCCTTATATGAAATAGAAAACATGAATACAATATTTTTTCATGTGGGATGTAATGGGATATTTGTTTTAACAGAGAAAAAGGCACATGCATGATGCTAAACAAAATACCATTATAATATTCCATCTTCAAAGGGTCCTATTTTTCATCTTGGTGCTTATTTTAGCCCCACCTAGTAACTATTATAATCTAATGATTTTGAAAATGCATAAAGATGTTGATTATAAAATTCTATATATATTAAATTGATAAAAATGATATCAATGGTTTTAAATTTATTTTTTGAGACTATATAAATCGTTTAATCATTGTATGGATGAAATCAATGTCATACTACTGGTGGAATGATCTCTAATCCATGTCACATGAATGGATGTTGGTTTTTAGGTTCTACACTTCATGGAATATTAGAAGTATTTAACCACATGGATATATTATTATTTTTATATTCATTGAGTGAAAATATATATTATATTTATCACAACTCATGTCATGTAATTGAGGCTCATACTATGGTTAATTTTGGAATGTGAAGACCATATTTGATTCGATGATATTTCCCCCCATCCAAAAATGGATTCATTAAAAATGAATAATAACATATTATGATATATTAATGATATATTTTTTGAATTTATTTTACATTATGAAGGATCCTAGAGTAGAATCATCACAAAGAGTAGTTCACCAAGAAGAGTACCTAATGTAGAGTATTTTAACAACCAAACAGAGATTCATGACTTGAGATTTTTGGTGCTTCATTAGAATTATTAGTCCCCAAGCCTGTTTTATATTCAATATGTGAGTCTTGTATAAGGGATTTTAGATATCAATATTGATGATCTCAACTCATGGTTTTTTTATTTTTATTAGGATGGTTTAAACTAAAGGATTATGATTTTATAAAATGAATACTAACCTAAAGGATTTTTTCATTCAAAAATAAAAATAATTAAAAGAGGTCATTATGGTGAATCAAAGATGAGTAATAGACTCAAGGTTATTGATTCTCCATGAAGAATAACCATCATGAGTAATTTGACTATTTACCATAGGTTTAATGGTGGAGAACAGTATCTTAATTTGTTTTCCTAATACTAGGATAATAGGAGAACATAAAAAAAATTAATTGGTGTCTTTAATAAAAATAGTATATCTATATATCAAAAAGTGACATGAATAAAAAATAATCAAGATACACATAGTACTGGGTATTAGTTATTTTAATTCTTCAATGAAAATATAATTAAAAAATGATACATGGTTTTACCTAGTATAAAACGTCAATATATATATAGTCAATCCCACTAAGTGGAAAATGTAGAAAAACAAATGTGAATTAGAAGAACATACAATTGTGGAGTTCTAGAGAAACCAGTGTTTGAGGTTGAGATTACTATAACTGATAAAGTCATTTCTATATATCATTTATGAATCTGAATCAATCCAAAAATATTTCTTATATTATAAGTGTTCTTTGTATAAATTTCTCATTTTTAGTAGATAATAAATAATATATCATCATACTGTTGGGATTTTTGGGGACGAAAATATGTGAACTGATAAAAACATACAATAGGAAATTTTATGTATATATAAATAATAATTATGGGAATCAAGTAACATATAATAGAATTTTCTTCAAAATATAAAGGAATTATGTATTGAGAATTTTGTCATGATGTTTTGGTCATTCGAAGAGGACTATATACCTGATTACAATTTTAAAATGGATGAATATCAACTGAAGGTCTTCGGTATTCCCAATGTTCTGTATTTTCATAGGAATTTTCATATCCCCTTAAGATAACATTTACACATGGAACTATTTTTTGTTATTTAAATTTCATATTAATATATGAATGGTTATCAAAGTATGATATCATAATCATGCATTGAAAATTAATTTGATGGATGAATTTTTAATGTAAAATTTAAATCAATGATCTTGAACAGTTGGGTTATAAAAATATTATATTATAACATAATAATTAATAATTTAGTGGAAAATAAAAACATTAGGGAATAAGTCATCCATTAGTATCTAAAAATGCCAAAACCCTTATTTGATAATAGAACATGAAAATAAGGGGAACATTTCCCTGAGGACCAATATCATTCCTTACGGGTTACATAACAACTAGAAGAAAAATATATAAACCAATAATCATTTCTAGGGACTTAATAATATAGATCATACCTACAGTAGATGTCCCAAATAAACAAGATGAGTTTATAGATATTAAATAAATGTATATGGATATTTGGAAAACCAAATCACTATAATAGATTAAATCCATTAACCACGCTTAGTGAGAGGTTCCCATAAACTGGTTATAGGTTTGAGATATTTTTTTAATGGATATCTAGTGACATATATGAGATAATTCATGGGGATGTATTGACTACTTATTTTTTTCTTCTTCCTCAAGTGAGAAACATCACTATCCTCAACTGAACTCTTCTAATCTGAGTATGGCTAATATTAAAGTAATCATGGGAAATTTAATACAATATATTTCAATAGTAACACATAAGATTAGTTAAAATAATGAATTCATCCTTTATATCATAAAATTACATAATTTATTTTATTTAGATATGTTACTTTTCATATTACTTAAAAAAAATTTACCAATATTAACGTACTAAACGTCCTCATAAATTCTCAATTTACATTTCACTCTCAACTTCACTAGTAATGAATAGTATTTCACATTCATTTTACAAAACTATATGTTAGAAATAGTTTATATCCTTTGATGTACCTATACCCTATTTGTGTAAAACCCTAAATGTTTTGTTATCATAAATTAATCAAGATTAAAAATGATATTTTTAAAGCTATTGTATCTACCAAAAGGATTAAAAAATTTGGGAGGATTTATTCATTTTTTGTTAAAATGGATATAGATATTCTTTTTAATGAAATGTGGTGTATGAAAAGAAAATAAATTCAATTTTAATGTGTTTTATAAGATAAGTGGTTTTTATTGAATATGAGAGGAAAAATATTGAGAATAGATAACTATGGAGTAATTTATATTAAAGGATAATGTAAAATATTCTATATCATGTAAAAAATCAAGTACATATTTTTTATAGGAATATTTTATGGTTTTCACTGCAGTTAGTAATTGATAGATCATAAATGAGATTTCTAAAATCATTTTATTTTCTATTCTCCCCTATTTCCATATATATTCAAATTTTGTAAAGGTTCAATTCAACAACTATGTTCCTCCATCCTTTACCTTATTTAAATGGTATTTCATGGGGTTTAAGCATCAAACTCATTAGTAAATACTTTTATCAACATATTTATACAATAAATTAAAAGTGATTATGTGTTTTATTTATTTTTATGTATTTGGAATTAAATATTTAATAAACCAAAAAACCGCCCTTCATTTTTGGCACATTAATTTGGATACTAGGAGAGCTTAATATGAGGTGAATGTACAACATTTCTTTATATATTCACGTTTTACTCCTTTCAAAGAGTATCCTCAAATTTTCATTGGATTTAGTTTTTCCATGGAGATTAATTAGAATGTAAACTATTTTATTTTATGTTTTAAATTTTATTATATAGTTATTACTCCTAGGATATAACTGAAATAATTTTTAAATTTGGTTAATAGTAGGAAACCATCAATTTTAATGATTTTATTTTCATAATGAATAATACATTTGAAGAAAAAATTATTTTAGTACTCATAGTGTTAATTTATTATTTTATGTGAAATTATAATATTTTTATTTGATTTTATCATTATATTATGTGAAACATATATGTTATTATTATAGTATATAAAAGAGATATATATTGAAATTTAGATTGTTATTTCCGGTGTTAGGTTAGTTATAATGTTAATCATCATATATTAATATAGATAAGTATATTGACATTTCTAAAATGTGAATAATATGAAATTTTAATAAATCAAGGAATGGTATTTTCAGATTTAATTTAAATTTTTAATTGATATCTATATATAATTTTTTTAATGGAAAAAATTCGGACTCCAAAAAAAGTAATTTGGTTGAATTTCAATATTATGGGAATTATTGATATTGGATTTTCAATATTGAAATTTTTTTAGACAATATTTTATAAATAAAAAATATACTTGATATATATATTAATTTATTCGATTATATCTCAAAATTTATTTATTATTTAATTTCGGGTGAATTCTGTAGGATCTAAATATATTCGTGATTTTTTCTATTAGGTATTGGTTTTTTTATAAATATTACATGTGGTTAAGTTTATGATTTTTATTTTTGTGTTTTAATGTAATCCATTATTATATCCATTATTTTTATTTATGGGTTTACTATTTTTTGGGTCTAACAATCGTTTTCTTTTTTTTGGAAATGTCATGATGATTACATTGATATAATGGAAAAAATTACATTTGGGGTCTTATGATGATACAAAATATTTTTATATATGATAGGTTTTTTTATAGACTTTTTAATGGATCAGTGAATCACCTATGGAACATAATTTATTGGTACAATGAACTGGGCCATGAAATTAGGATAGAATCCTTTAAAATGACACATCATATCATTTACATTTATTAAGGTGTTGGGCCTTTGATTTATTTTTTGGGGATACAAATAATAAAACTACACATCCATATTAGATTATCTTCATGTTTCATGATATCAATTATTATGTGGAATAGATAGGTTTCATGGTTTATAAAATCACACATGTAGATATTTAAAGAGTCACTATTAGTATGAAATCTTCAAATGTTGTTTAAATAGTATAGAAAAACATTTTATTTATTTATTTACTATTTTTTTTGTTTCTTATATATTTCATTTCCCTTTTAAGATGTCTTTTAATATCTCACTATATGTTTTTATCATGGTTATGATTTTTCTTGGTTATTTTGAGAAGTTTAAATTTGTAAGGGTTGATAGATGATTATATGTTTAGTGATATATTTATTTTATGTGTGGTAATATCTTCTCTTGTTCAACCCTAGTAATTAGATGAGTTAAAATTATTATTTTTATATAAATGTGATTCAATGTTTTTTATTTTATTGGTTTATATCTTAGGATGATTATATAATTTGATAAGTACAGATATCATCTAGATTAATGAATTATGAAAATTATACATATTATTATGGTGTTTTAATGTATAATATCTCATTTCATGTGCAATTTATACGATGAAAAACATTTTACAATTTCTAAATTGAATGAAAAGTATTTAAAGATTATATAAAAATGGTAAATTTGGTATTATTGATCATATTAAGATTTGTTCATCTATAAACCTAACTAATATATGTATATTTAAGGTAATTAATCAAAATTAATTTATTATTGTGGGATAGCTCATGAATATCAATTATGAGTAACCCCAATGAAAAATAAATGATATTTATTTTAAGATATTATGTTACTATTATATATCATTTTTATAGGCTTGTAATGGGACTAATTTATTAAATTATATTGCTTTCATCGTTTCTTAGATTAAGATTATTCCCAAATTTGAGTGAAGTCCTTTGGAGGAGATTATTATTCTTTATGGAATCAATGATATGATGTGTTATTTGAGGATGAGTATATATCTTTTCACCATAATTGGGGAACCTATTATAGTGCCTGTGTTGATGAGTATGGGTCTTTTAGTGGGTGTGTGGGTAGATGGGTGGGTGCGAGTGAGTTTGATCTTTTGTAAGGCCATAAGATATTTGTTGGTCTGATAGCATATGGTTCCTTTTTTATATTTATTTAATTTTATCTCGTTTTATCTGGTTATATTTTTTTGGATGGTTTTTTTGTCACCCACATATGTTGAACATGAATCTACATTTATCACATTAACATTAATATATTATGTATGGAGGTTTTTAATTGTTTAGCTGGAGTTCTCCTCCATATCTATACATAAGGAATGGTATTATTTATTATTTAGTAGATCATAAATTTGTGTAGTGGTATAGATTTTCAATCTAAATGAAGCAATAAGATTGTGAAATACAGTATATTAGAATATTAGCCTCCAACAAGTGGATATCGAGTGAGTTATTATCCTTGTATATTTATTACCCTTTATGTAATGGTCATGTTTCCTTTTCATATTAATTCAATTTTATTATTTTGGTACTATTGATTTACTCTTAAATTTTTGTGTGTATATAAAGGATTTTTTTCATATACTAATATTGAAGATCTTTAATAAATAATGCTATTAAATTATATATAAGGTTATATAATTATTTTATGTATTTTTAATTATTAATTATCAATAAATTCTCAAATTGAACCATTTGATCCTTATCAAGCATACCATAACTACAATATTAATGGTCCCCAATTAGACATAATCATTTATCCTATATCATAGATGGGTTTATTCCATTATTCCTTTATATATCTATCTTATATTTTATTATTCATAGAAAGGGTTGTATAAAATTTTATAAAAAATTATTATGACTATGTATTGGGTGAGATTATAGCTAAAATACATTTTCAAAAAAAATGGAGGTGAATTATGTGAGAGTATGATTGAAATATTTTATAGTGAAACCCCTAGTCACATGGGATGTACAATAATAAGTATTGTAACTATTTTTTATACCTAGAAGGAATGGTTACACCTAGTGGGATCATTGAATAGTGTGCTAGTTTATGGAAGTTATATACATTTTTGTTATGTTTGTATCCTAGAATAATATTTTGAATAATATGTTTATGTTTGTGGAGTGAGTGACTAAAACCATGAGTTGGATTAGAATGTATTTGTTAAATTTTTTCTATATGAACTACTATTTTATTTAGTTTATATGATAAATCATTTATATGATTTATCTTGATTTATTCATGGTATATATTTCATTTTATCACATATGTCGAGGTTTTATTAGAAAATTTCAATCATGTTGTAGTCTAGAGGAATTGTGAATAAATATTTCCAATTATTTTGGTATTATTTTTGTTGTAGGTTATTTCATTATATCAAATATAAATGGTTATTTTACATATTATGGTTACTATATATACTTTTTTTATTATATAGAGGTATTTATTATATAAAAATGATATCTTACATGTTTTTGATAAAATATAAAATGATTAATTGGATTGATTAGTGAGGGTGCAGTTTTCCTAATGTTTAAGGTGGATTCAGTATCTAAATTTTTCAATCACATGAATATGAGGGGCCACACATGATTTTATTTGAAAAAATCATCTCAAATATTAGTATTTTTTGTCATGATGATTCGTGTTTTTAGAAATATTATAATATAAAACATTTTATAATGATTTAAATATTTTTAACAAATATCACGAATAAAAAGTAGTTGAGATAAATTCAAAAAACAATGTAACTGGAAAACATATAAATAGTATTTAAATACCTCAGATACATTGATTCCCACATAATGTGCACATATAAAAAATAATATCCAAAATCCTATTATCATAATCATTCCACCACATAGTCTCTCAATTGATGAATCATTACCCAATGTTTTCTGTGGATATTTAATTATAAACCCACCTATTACATTATTGAACATGTATTTAATTAAACACATAAAATTAATGAAAAGATGAATTAATAAAATATATTATTAAAAATAGGACATCAATAATGATATAAATAATTGATATTATGTTTATAATTAAATAAATGAGACATATTTTACTGTATATTTATGAAAATAATAAAAAAAAATTATATTATTATTATATAATAGTAATAATACAAGTCAAATGTATAATCTTATCATGAAATTAACAAATAATAACAAATAATAAATATGAATCAATATTTGGTATAAAGGATTGATTTTTAGTGGTTTATTGTCTCCAAAAATATATAATACCCACTAGAATCCCTGTAAATATTAAAAATGTTGAAATATGATAAATACTTTAAAATAATAAACAAATATATTTGATATATTATTATCATAGAGTTATTCATTGTAAAAAATTGGGTGGTATAATGGTAAAGTGGAAGATATATAATATATGGATATATATTTATTGTCATTGGTTATATTATAGTTTGTAATAAAAACTAAATTATGTATATGTATTAGTATCAAATATATATGAAGTAGTATAAATAATGTATTCAAAAATTATAAGCAGCAAATTAATTTCCAATAGATGGTAATAGAAATAAAAAATAGATTATCATATAGATAATAAATATTTTTTTAGAGTCATGTTTTTTTATCAGTCATGGGATTTAATATGATTATTATGTTTCTATTATTTTGATATTTATTTTAATAAAATCAATTCAGTATTTGGAATTAGTATGTAAAAATGATGGAATACGTATAAATATCATATATTTTTAAAAATTGAATTACCCTTGTGAATAATGGAATGTGTAGGAGAATAATAACTAATATTAAAATATGTTCTTTATAAAATTTGGTGTAAAAATTCATTTAAAATAATTAAAATAATTATTATTTAGTGAAACATGGGATAAAACCATTACTTCCTTTTTTGTTCATAATAAAAAATTAGTACATTCAATAACAAATAAATGTTCTGACTAAAAATTAATTTTTTATTATTCAATTACATTATTGAAAATATGAGAAACCATTAGATCAAAAAAAATGAAATAAAATATCCATTAAAGTAAAATTTAAGCATACTAAATTTAATCTCCTTAAATAATTTACATGATATATTGTTTACCTGAGTGTCTGGGTCATCAATTAAATGATCTTAAAATTGAAAAGCCAGATTGACCCCAGAATAGATGAACTCCTCAAGGTTGATCTTACCACTATATAATCCCCCAGATAAATTAATTTCAACATATCTATTAGAGTATACTTATCCACATTTAGAGTTTAAATGAGTGACCTCCCTACCATTATAGTGGCTTCTTCATGAATAGGATTATGTGAATGAACCTATTCAAAAACAATTTCTTCTGAGATCATAAGCAATTCCAAGGATTTATAAATCACATCACCTAACCTCCTATAATAAAAATAATCCTGGGGGGAAAGATTAGAATCAATTTACATCTCTAAGGATTTCAACTTCTTCGCAGATTGTGTCTCTGTTTGAAGTGGAAAATATTACTAATAATTTCTCCCTTTATAGATTCCCCTCCACCTCCTATTTCTTCAAAGGTTGGGAATCCTACACCCTTTAATAACATCTTCTATTTATACTACAAAATAGAAAGAACAATAATCACTTGAATCATTCTCGAGGACCTTATTCCCATCCTGGGAGGTCTTTACAAGATCTTTTTTTACTCCTGAACAATATCATTATTAGGAAACTATTGAAAGTTATTACCCTGCTCATAGACTACCACATCCCTTCTTTGACTTTTCCTGACCATGTCCTCACAACCTAAAACATGTCTGTTGATATTTATACCTATATAATCACACTCCCTAGGTTATTGAGATATAAAATATTTACAAATTAATTCTATTAAACATCATATTGATCATATTGATGTTTTTACCATTAAATTTATCATCTCCTTTAGCAGGAAGAAGGTAACAACTAAATGTCTACATTCCTCTAAGTGGAAATGAAATCTTTTCAATATATTCCATTTCACTTATAACTATAACCCTATAAATATATAGTTATTCAATATAAAAATATAATTCCATTATACCTATTTTTTATGGACATACTCATCATAAAAAATTACTTTTATTCGTAAAATCTTATGAATTTCTATTTGAGGGTTTTTTAACCACTAAAATGTATATTGTTATAGTATAACTATATCCAAATAATTGTATGTTAAATTATTAGTTGCATATTTAAATTATTATCAATATATTATATATTTAAGGGTTTTTAGTGGGAAAATAATTAATTTGAATAATTATATAGAACTAATTCAATATACTATATAAAATAAATAGAATCAAATAATTGATGTGACACTAATTTTAGAAAAAATGAATATTTAAATTATTTAATTACCTTATAAAATTTTAAATCATTCAATTATTATGACCATATATTTTTTTACAATTCATGTAATGAAAAACTCATGTATCCTTATTAATTAATAATAATGTAACATTAACGTACCCTTGTGACATAAAAAGAATTTTTTTTATGATTACTCATGAAAAAAATGGTTATATAATAATATTTAATATAAAATGGAAATGACATATTATGAATAATATATATATATATCTTGTATTTATATTTAATACTAAATATTTGATAATTCATTATGATATAGGATGTAGAAGAACATCAAAAGTTTTAAATAAATATGTTTGTCCATTTCTGTAATACTCAAACAATTCCCAATATTAATTAATAAAAATTTTACATATTTATTGGTATACTCCCCATATGTCATATATATTTGTTTTTTATCTTCATTTATGTACTTATTCATTATCCATCAAATTTTTTATTCATAGATCTTGTATTGTGTTTTTTATAGTATGGTATTTTATATAGATAAATATCCCTTCATAAAATCTTATTTACCTTATTTAGTATCCCAATAACATTTTATAAATAATTTCCTTAAGATATAATATATGAAAATAAAATTTGATTAGAAATTTTATATATTTTAAATATTTATACCCACTCTGTATTTTATTATATTAACCAAACTTAGGAATTGATATATGGATTCCAATTTTTTAAAAAATATTCTGGTCATTTTATTGATATTATTTATTATTTATAATATTTTTTAATTATATTTAATAATTTTATCATCATGTATGAAATATCATACTAATTTTTTGGATTTATATGTTATCTAAAGTTCACACTAAATTGTAACATCTTATATATTATCACATTAAATTGTTATGAAACTTATTGTAGTGAAAAAAATAAATCTACTTATTTCCTATGATATATGTGTTATCAGTTTTCTTATTTTTTTATTCAGGGTCACAAATATGTATGGATATATTATTATGTGTCTAGTGGGTTGAATATCCTTCCAATTTGTTATGTAAAAGTTATATATTCTAAAATATTATATATTTGAGAAGGGAGGTGAGTCAAATATGATATGTTCATATATAATTGTAGTAAGACATGAGTTTTTGTCATGGAGACTAATTATTATTTATATTAAATATAATTATTCTAGGTTTTGTGCTTATTCTTCCACAAAACATGTTTATCAAAAGTTAATTCCTTATGATATACCATAAGATCAATCATAAATATAATTTTGAAATCAATGATGTTTTCTAACAATGTCCCAACCCGTCCCCCTAGGCCCGTGTCGTAACTACGCCAAGCCCGCCTTCCATATGCCAGGGGCAGGCGACTAGCACAAAAGTTGTAAATCCCTATAACTGGGAAGACACTGCATTTATGAAATGAAAACTCACACAACTAGAGATCAAGAGGAAGAAAACACTGAGTAAGCAGTATAACAGAAGTGTTGAAAGTATAAAGGGTCCAGAAATGAAATCCCAATAAAAACGTATAGCTATAACTGAAAGAAAAGTACAACTGGAAAGACAACAACTGAAAGATGAAGCAGCTCCTGGATAGCCCTCCAGGTTCCTACCTAAAGGGTAGGTACATATGTCCTCCTCAGCACTCAACGTCCGTCCATGTCCTCTGGGTACCATATCATCTTGAAGTCCACCTCCAGGTACCATCTCGTCGTGAAGTCCACCTCCAGGTACCGTCCAGCTCTGCATGCCTCAACCACGATTAGTGGTGTCCGTCGTCTGCAGCCAACACAACAAGGTGCAGGAATAACCCATGGAGGGGTGAGTATAATGATACTTAGTAAGGACCATGAGACCCCCAAGGTCTCACTAAATCCAACAAGGATAAAACACAAAAAAATATCTCAACAGATAAACTTTACTTAGTTATATGCCCATACATATACTTAAGTTATCAAGTAACCCATCTCAATCATGAGATAAACACAAAGGTCAATGACTCAGCTCAAACTAAGATTTTCTTTATCGAAACCACAACTGCCAGAGAACTTCTCCTATATCGAGTACAGTGGCCCTGTCACAACACTGAGGCGCTACTCACTAACCTTAGACTGCTGATGTACTCCTCTTGTCGAGTACCGTGGGTCTACTTCCAACTACCAGGCACTCCGTCCACTGAGGGTCTGCCGACAAATATTGGGTGGTCTCCCAAATAGCTTACAGAGGTAATCCTCATGTCGAGTACCACGGGTCTGCTTCCAACTACTAGGCGCTCCGTATGCCGTGGGTCTTCCCCCCAAATACCGAGTGCTCGGTCCACTAGGCTAACCGAATCACTACTAGTCGAATCGGTCAAGCAATCCTCACGTCTACAGCTACTCGGTCTCCGCACACCATACACTCGCCTTCGGGAGGGTCCGCTCCACAAGCTACGGGTCATTACTTCCATGTTCCACGATGTCTCACGTAGAAGTATCACAAAGGACCGCCTAGTCATAGGGGTCTCATCTCAATAGATGGCGCGTCAATCAGACGCCCGATCTGTGGGTTATTTGCATTTCTGTTTTAGGGGCCCGGTTGGATTTCGGGTACAATCCAACCCGGCCATACTCCAACTGCATCCAAACCCTAGGTGAAGTATTAAAAAATAACCATCTCATCAAGAAGAATCCAACAACGTCAATGGCAGGTCAATCGGACATTCAGAGCTAATGTTATAAGCGTTTCCGCTCTGAGGGCCCGGTTGGTTTCGGATTCGAACCAACCAGACTGTACTCAAACTTCACCAAAACCATGAGTGTAATATACCAAAATGACCGCCTCAATCCAAGTAATCCTACATAACTAACGGTGTGTCGATCATAGGTCCGTAGTTCAAGATATACCCTGTTTAAACGAAAACAGTCTGAAAAATAGGGTGGTCTGGGCCCGGTCCAACCCGAACCAACTCCACCTGGGTCGGCCCGAACTGGGTCGACCCAACCCAGGTTCAGGTCAGACCCAATAGGGAGTGTCCTGGCATGGCTGGAGCGGCCTGAACCGGCCCGACACTGGTGGCCCGACCCGGCACTGGCAGCCCGACCCGATGCTGGTGGCCCGGCCCAAGGGCTGGTTGCAGCTCGGCCAGCATGGACGAGCGTTGCGCGGAGCGGGGGGTTACACCCCCCCTGGTTTTACAAAATGGGCGACCATGATGGTCGGCCCTAGGGTAACCACGAGACCCCCCTTCGGTACGCCTCTTGATGGCACCGTCGGCCGGCTATGCCACCCGCCCTTCCAGATCCGCAGAGGCCTTAGGTCACAGATTTTTTCAACCGGGGCAGCGCGACAGTGCCACGCCCCGCTGTCGTGGCCCACCCCGACCACAGCCCATATTGCTCTAGCGCGGAAACATGGCCTCGCGCCCCTCCACCGCAGCTCGTCAAGGCCGCGGTCCAGCTCTACTCCGTGCGGCATGACAGTGTCATGCCTTTGCGGTGACCCGACCATCAAGCGTTGATGATCCACTCGTGATCGGCCCGACGCCGGCTGGTTCTTCGCAGTCCGCCTCCATCGTCCATAATCAACAAATGAATGGGGAAGGGTCAGACCGTGTTTGTGCGGTCCGAGCCCATCCTCATCAAGATGGTATCATGCGGCCAAACGAAACACAAGAACTGAATAATGATGAAGAATGATATTAAAACTTTAACATAACAACCCCTACCTCGTAGAACAGTGTTAAACGATGGCGAGTCACAGAAGAAGGGTGTTTCGGAAGACATGCGTCATTATGTCAATGTCGGGAAGGAAGGAGCCAAGGGTGGAATTGGTGTTCTTCGTTCTTCGTTGGAGGAAGAGGAAAACTCTCCATGTGGTGGGCGTCGTGCTTTGCTGCTAGCGTTCCGCCACTTGAAGAAGCCGTCCAGAACTCCTTACTCTAACCTCCTTTATATAAGAGTGGGAGGGTTCGTCGTTGGCACGCAAGTCATAAGTGGAGGATTTTTGACAGAGGGCTCCACCCAATTAATCCGTTGAGGTGGCGAATTAAAATGGGGAGTAAGTAAAAAAGGGGGTTATTGGCCCGGGTGGTCCCATGAGAAGAATATCCTCCAAAGGGAGGATATTTACTGGCGGACCATCATTAATTAACCACAAAAAGGAAAGGGGGGTGGTTAATGCTTGGGTGGTCCCCTCATTAAAAAGGTAGGTTTCATCCTCCTCAATTAAGAGGGGGATTTAAACCTAGAGTCTCTCCCTCATAAATGAGTGGTAGTTTAGGAGTTATGATTCTCCTCCCATTAATGGGAGGCCTCGTGTGGTTTCCACCAAAATTAACCTCACAAGGGAGGTTGGATATCAGTGGGTCCCACCACCATAACCACTTAGGGAGGTTAGGGTGTGGCGGTCCCACAACCAACTCCCAAGTGGAGCTTCTATCCACTTTATCAGCACGACATTTGTTTAACAAAATAAAATAAATTGTTCACTTATTTTATTTTATTAACCCACGTAAAACCCCAAAAACTAACTTCCATACCTCGATCATCTGTTGTTGAGGTGAAAGTCTTCTTAAGAGAAATCCCGCGTTGTGAGTTCAACGATGCCCTCAGATTTCAATTCTGAGAACCGGTTAAAAATATAGAAAAAACCGCTTGTTCGTTCACTGAACGTACCTAATCTAAACTTAAGAAATTGATTTCGGGCACACCGGGCCTTGGAATCAAGTGCTGTCAGATGCTACAGACTTGTAAAATTCCAAAGAGATTAAGGAAAAAAAAATTCATTGAAATTTCCGGGTCTCTACATTACTCCCATCTCAGGGCTTAACCTCCCCGTAAAGCTTCAACACACACTAGGGAAAACAAAAGTGGTACCGAGCAAGCATATGAGCCTCTCGCTCCAATGTGCTCTTCTGGTGGTTCCCGTGCTACTAGAAAAAGTGAACAAGAGGAATCAACCATCCTCGTAGGACCTACTCCTATTGATCCTCAACATCTACTGGAGTCCCGTGAATGTCGCACCATCATCGATCTCCTGCTCTCTGTGGTCTATAATGATGGATAGGTCATGAATGCATCTCATCAGCTGAGACACGTGGATGACATCATGCACCAGGTGAAACTGTGGTGGAAAGGTCAAGCGATAATCCACCTCGCCTACCCTGCTAAGGACCTATAAGGGTCTGATTAACCTCAGAGATAAGGTGTCACCTCGGCCTCATATCCTTAGATCTCATCGAGGAGAGACCCGTATGAAAACAAGGTCTCCATCCTCAAAATCCAGTGGTCTCTGTCTCCTATCAACATAGGATTTCTGCCAGCTCTGTGTAGTCTTCATCCTCTCCTAGATGATTTGCACCTTCTATGGTAGCCTCAAAATGGGCGCACTAGTCAACCACTACCTAAGATCTTGAAAGTATCTGCTGGCATATCCCTGACCACACGAAGGGTTTTCCCCTTCTTCGTCAATGCTAAAAGTGGTGCAACAACTCTAGAGAAGTCTGGCTCAAATCTAAGTCTGGCCAACTCCTGAGTGATCGACTGCACCCACTTATGCATGATTCCATCTGGTGCTATCTGGGTTTACTTTTCTCTGACCAAGGAAAACCCATCCAAATGTTGTAGGTAAACCACAACCTTTTTGCCTAATACAGTCAATCTGTGTATGAACAGTGGTTGCCCAGTCCATACCCAAACTAACATCATAAAGCCTCGATGCTTCCACAAAGAGGTTCCAACCGAAACTCTCACCTCAAGGGTCAGATCACATTGTGGGCATAAGTGTGATTATCGATTCTCCTCCCAAAGGTATCTCCAGACATGAGGGTCAATTCAATAGCTTAACCAGAAACTCTAGGTCTTGGACATTTGTGGAAGGAAGAAATGATTTTTATCAATGTCTATTGTTACGACAGCTAGTAGTAGACATGGACCGTACCTCAAATCATTCCTAGAGCTAGTGGGTCACACTCCTTAACCGAATGCAGCTACTATCTTCCCCTTCACTCCTGCTCTCTGAGCCTCATGGGGACTACAAAGGTGGGTGGTTGTAACATGTCGATATGTACATCACCACATTCTTCCCTCCTAGATCTACTTCCATGTCTGCTACTCTGCAGATTCATCTGTCCTTAACACTTCCTCTTCTTAAAACATTTTAAACGCCCATGTCTCCGAGACTGGTGCCGGTTTCCTGCTTTCCCACTACTAACCTTCACATGCTGTATCCACTCAGCCAATGAATTATCAACCAGAAAGGTTCTCTCTAGCACCCTAACATAAGTAGTAATGCATAAAGGAAATGTGATGGCTCAGATGTCCTTAAAGACAGCTCGGTCGGATATATGAGCCCTGAAGCACCGATCGTATCGTATTCATCAAGTACCGGGAATGATCGGTATGCCTCGATGATTACTCAGCTTCCGACATGGCGTCCTGCCGAAGCTGTATAAGCTCTAGAAAACTCTCAGCCACCTCCTCAAGCCAGTCCTCAGCCGCCTATGAGTCGGGATCGCCTTAGAACCTGAGGGGTATCTGATGCTGAAACAAATGTAAGGCACTAAACCTACATGTGTCATCTACCGGTACCACCAGTTGAAACTGCAGACCAACAGGTAGTGATATAACTGGAACACTACCCGAAGGTACTATCTCAGGCAGCGGCCCACGTACCGATGTACCATCACTATGTCGACCATGCTCATGGTCACTCACTGGGAAACACAAGTAGCTAAGATCACCATATGCTCTAATAGTGTCTAAACTAGGTTTAGAACTCTAGAAATCACCTCCAACCAGTCCACAGCTGCCTGAGAATCTGTCTCGCCTTGTAACCTTGGAGGCCTCTACTATTGGAAATCTTGCAACGTGCTCTGTCAGTGTGCACCGTCCACTAGTACAGCTGGTGGAATCTTCTACCCAACGGGTGGTGGTGCTTCTGGTACACCACCCGAAGGTGCCAACATAGCAAGAGGGCCTTGTACCGGAGCCTCATTGCTTGGTGGGCCGTCATCGAGTACTCTCTCAGATCTCCAACTGACTGTCTGCGTGGAGACATCCTAAACAGATGTGACATGCTCAAACGATTTAAAACCTGGTGAGCTGACATGGTTGAGCTGACTTGAAGAAAACTTTTGAAAACACACACACAATCTGTGTTATCGTGCACTGAGTCAGAAATTAGTAGTCAGGGTCCTGGTGCATGGATATGTCGGCCGCCGCACCAACACTAGACCTCTTGAACTGAAAACCACACTCAATACCCAATCTGTCATGACCCATCCCCCGGGGCTCATGTCGTAACTACCCCAAGCCCGCCTTCCATAGGCCAGGGGCTGGCGACAAGCACCAAAGGCGTAAATCCCTATAACAGGGAAGGCATTGCCTTTATAAAACGAAAACTCACACAACTAGAGATCAAGCGGAAGCAAACACTAAGTAAGCAGTATAACAAAAGTGCTAAATGTACAAAGGGGACAGAAATACCGGCCCAACACAAAGGTACAACTACAACTAAATGAAATGTAAAACTGAAAGGACAACAACTAAAAGATGAAGCAGCTCCTGGATCGACCTCCAGATTCTTACCTGAAGCGTTGGTATAAATTTCCTCCTCAACACTCCATGTCCGTTCGTCTCCTATGGGTACCGTCTCATCGTGAAGTCCACCTCCAGGTACCGTCTCGTCATGAAGTCCACCTCCGGGTACCGTCTAGCTCTACATGCCTCAACCACGATCTGTGTTTTCTATCATCTGCATCCAACACAACGAGGTGCGGGCATAGCCCGTGCAGGGGTGAGTATAACGATAATCAGTAGGGACCCTGAGATCCTTAGGGTCTCACTAAATCCAACAAGGATAAACCACAATGAAAGATCTCAATAGATAACCTTTACTTAGGTATATTCCCATACATATAACTAAGTCATCATGTAACCCATCTCAATCATGAGAAAAACACAAAGGTCAATGACTCAGCTAAAACCCGGGTTTTCTTTATCGAAACCACAACTGCTGGAGAACTCCTACTCTACTGAGTACAGTGGTCATGTCACGACTCTGAGGCGCTAATCACTAACCTTAGACTGCTGATGTACTACTCCTGTCTAGTACCGCGGGTCTGTTGCCAACTATCGGGCGCTCCGTCCACTGAGGGTCTGCCGCCAAATACCGGGTGCTCTCCCTAATAGCCTACAGAGGTACTCCTCCTGTCGAGTACCACGGGTCTTCTGCCAACTAACAGGTGCTCCATCCGCTGTGGTTCTACCTCCAAATATCAGTCACTCCGTCCACTGGACTAACTGAATCACTATGACTCGAATCGGTTAAGCAGTCGTCAGATATATAGCTACTCGGTCTCCGCACTCCGCACGCTCGTCTCTAAGAGGATCCGCTCCATGAGATGTTGGTCGTTACTTCCAAGTGCCACAAAGTCTCACGTTGAAGTATCACAAAGGACCGCCTCGTCATAGGGGTCTCAACTCAACATATGGCGCATCAATCAGACGCACGGTCTGTGAGTTATTTGAATTTCCGTTTCAGGGGACCAATTGGATTTCGGGTACAATCCAACCCAGCCATACTCCAGAAGTATCCAAACCTCAGGTGAATTATTCCAAAAGAACCGTCTCATCAAGAGGAATCCAACAATGTCGACGGCAGGTCAATTGGACGTACAGAGCTCAAGTTATAAGTGTTTCTGCTCTGAGGGCCCGGTTGTTTTTGGGTTCGAACCAACCTGACCATACTCAAACATCACCAACACCTTGAGTATAATATAGAGAAACTACCGTCTCGATCCAAGGAATCCTACTCAACTAACAGTGCATCGATCAGAGGTCTGTAGCTCATGATATACCTATTTAACCGAAAACGGTACGAAAAATAGGGGGGTCTAGGCCCGGTCCGACCCGGCCCAACACCCCCTGGGTTGGCCCGAACCAGGTAGACCCAACTTGGGTCCGGGTCCAGCCCGATAGGGCATGGCCCGACCCATCTAGCATGGCCCGGCCCGACGGCTGGTTGCGGCTCAGCCAGCAAAGCCGAGCGTTGCGCGGAGTTGGAGGTTAGACCCACCCCCCCAGTTTTATGAAATAGTTGGCCATGATGGTCGGCCCTAGGGTAATCGCGAGACCCCCCTCAGGTCCCGCCTCTTGATGGCACTGGCGGCCGGCACAGACGGCCCCCCTTCCAGATCTGCCGCGGCCATAGGCCACGCCTTTGCTCGACTGGCGCAGCGCGATGACGCTGTGCCCCGCCGCCGCGACCCGCCTCGGCCGCGGCCCCTGAAGCTCTAGCACGGTGCAACGGCACCACGCCCCTCCTCCGCAGCTCAGCAAGGCCGCTGTCCGGCTATACTCTGTGGGGAACGACAGTGCCACACCTTTGCAGCGACCCAACAATCAAGCATTGATGATCCGCTCATGATCGGCCCGACGCCGGCTGGTTCTTCGTAGTCTGCCTCCATCGTCTATAATCAACAAATGAATGGGGAAGGGTCGGACCATGTTTGTGAGCTCAGAGCCCTTCCTCGTCAATATGGTATCATGCGGCCAAATGAAATTCATTAATTGAAGAACGATGAAGAATGGTATTAAAACATGAACATAACAACCCCTACCTCGTAAAACGGCGTTAAACGATGGCGAGTCGCGGAAGACGAGTGTCACAGAAGATAGGCGTCTCTCCATCAATGTCGGGAAGGAAGGAGCTGAGGCTGGTGTCGGCGTTCTTCGTTCTTCATTGGAGGAAGAGGAAAACACTCCAAGTGCTGGGCGTCGTGCTTCACTGCCGGCGTTACGCCGCTTGAAGAAGCCGTTCAGAACTCCTTCCCCTAGCCTCCATTATATAGGAGTGGGAGGGTTAGTCGTTGGCATGCAAGTCATAGATGGAAGATTTATGACAGAGGGCTCCACCCAATTAATCTACTGCGGTGGCACATTAAAATGGGGAGGAAGTAAAAAAGGTGGTTATTGGAACGAGTGGTCCCCACAGGAGAATATCCTCTAATGGGACGATATTTCCTGGCTGGCCATCATTAATTAACCACAAAAGGAAATGGGGGTGATTAATGCTTGGTTGGTCCCCTCATTAAAAAGGGAGGTTTCATCCTCCTCAATTAAGAGGGGGATTTAAACTAGAGGCTCTCCCTCATATATTTGGGGGAGTCAAGGAGTTATGATTCCACTCCCATTAATGTGAGGCGTCATGTGGTTTCCACCAAAATTAACCTCACATGGGAGGTTGGATCTTGGTGGGCCCCACCACCATAACCTCTCATGGGAGGTTGGGGTGTGGCAGTCCCACCACCAACTCCCAAGTGCATCTTCAAACCACTTTATCCGCACGAAATGTATTTAACAAAATAAAATTAATTGTTCACTTATTTTATTTTATTAACCCACGTAAAACCCCAAAAACTAACATTCATACCCAATAATCTGTCATCTAGGTGAAAGTCTTCAAAAGCGAAAACTCGCACTGCGAGTTCAACGGTGCCCTCAGATTTCAATTCCGAGCACCGGTTAAAAAAATAGAAAAACTCACTCATTCTTTTACTGAATGTACCCGAGCTAAACCTCGGAAATTGATTCTGGGAACACCGGGCCAGAGAATCAAGTGCCGTTAGAAGCTACAGACTCGTAAAATTCCTAAGAAATTATGAAAAAAAACCCTTGAAATTTATGATTCTTTACAACAATCATATTTTACCTTATAATTTCATTTCATTACGTTTTTATATATGTATTAATATAATTTTTCAGGTATATGATTAATTCATTTAAAAAAAATATCTTTTAATTAATAGAATTTTTTAGTGGATATAAATAATGAGTAATTTACTGTAGGAATGGACGTACTTCCTAATCGTATAAAAAACTGTTTTTATAAGGTGTAATAAATTTATAAACATAAAATACACTATACCATTAGTTTTTTTATATATTTTTAATTTTTATAATAAAATTTTTATTTGTGATAATATTATAAAAAAATCATGTAATTTATTTTTTTACATCATGCATAATATTTACACTATGAAAAATGCATGTTGATTTTTGGAACTTATATCCAAAATGATGATTGTATAGACTGCAAGATGAATTAATCTAGTGAAATATTTAATAGTGAATTAAAAATATAGAGTAAGTTATATGAATTATTTTCATGTATTGATGATGTTATCAAAGGATCATTGAATAGTTAATCATCAGCTATATCACTATTTCTGGATACATTTATAAAATTATTCTTATACAATAGGAAAAACATTCAGTGATTGATAAATCCCCTATAAATATTTATAATGTAAAATAAATAAATAATAATCTCTATTGGGATATAAGAGACGTAAAGAAAAAATATTTAGTATTCAATCCATAAATAATTATTTTTCGAATGTGACAATTCAAGGATTAGTACACATAGGGTCCTGGTAATGGTTCAACTACATATATGTTATACTAATCTCATATATTGTAAATTTTATATTGGAAATACAAAAAATGAATAACATATATAGATATTTAAATAAAAATACATGAATGAGTGTTACAAGAATGAATGATATATACCATAATTTCAATATGGAATTAAGAAACAGATCTAAGGAGACAAAATGGAAAACCCAAGCACATTGTATATAAAATTAAATTATAGTGACAGACCTAAGAAACTAAATTATTATGAATTTGTAAAAGAATTTAAAATATATAAGGGATACATAGAGAGGTAGGGAACTCTTCTTCAAAACATATCTCATTAATCATTTACAACCCTTAAAAACACCTAAATATTTTCATATTAGAGATGTAATTAATGTAAATATATATGAAGAAGTAAATAAAGGGAAATTTTTTAAATAAGGATACTATGGTGGGTAGTTTTGTAAAACTGGAAAGGGAGGTGGTATTTATAATAAAATATATATTTAAGGAATAAATCATTAAGTTAAAAAATAATTTATTCTATATAAATAAAATTCTAGTTTTGTTATAACTATTAGTAGTTTTACAACGATGAGCGAAGAATTATTACATTACATAATTTTATATTATTTCATTATCTATTATACTTCAACATTATACAATATACACTATTTCATATATTTAACTATTCGTCTAAGAATAATATTCTATATAATATTTATATTATAATATTATAATACCTAATTTTGTTGTCATAGATGAAAATATTTTTCGTATATTAGAAATAATAACAATTTAATTATTTTATAACTATTTATAAATAATTATTTATGTGTATTATCAAAATTAAAATCAATGTAAGAGATTTTATAAATTTATTTTAAGAAATATTTATTATTTTAAGGAGTATGTATAAAATTAAATTATAATTTACAGATAAATAAAAAATATGAAGTAATATTAAATGAATATCAATAATTATTATCATATAATTTATTAGATTCATGTTGGTAACCCATACCAACTACATACCCATGCTATTAATATTCTAACAGTTATCTTACATGTTTAATATTCATATGTTCAATAGATTTACCAAACATATAATACAAATATATCCCATTTGTGTTCGTAATTTTTTTTCATTTACTAATATTAAATGAAATTTATTTTCTATTACTTTATTCTTAACTATTTTAGAAATTTATATCCTAATTTCGAATGCTCTCTTTTATTCAACCAAGGTAAATATAGATAATATTATTTTTTAGTCCTTGGAAAAATTTGTTAATGTTACATAAACATATAATTCAGTAGTATTTAAATTTTATTTTAAAAAAAAATATATATTTAGTCCTTATTATTTGTAGTTTTTTTATATTAATTTAAAAAATTTGTGTGATCGTAATAACATATATATTTTAAATACCCATACCCAGATTCATCACCAAAGATAATAGTATTATCCTAATTCATGACTTTATAATAGTTATTTCATATGTATGTATATTTATATTCAATTATAACCCTATATCAAGGGATAATTTTCATCATATTTGTAAAGACCCAGAATTTTCAAGGAAATTTGTTTCTTAATTCTTTCGAATTTTACGAGCCTGTGGATTCTGACAACATTTGATTCCGAGGCTTGGTGTGCCAGAATCCATTTCCGAAGTTTTGTTCGGGTATGTTCAGTGAACGTATGTATGAGTTTTTCTATATTTTGAACTAGTGCACGAAATTGAAATATGAGGACACTGATTAACTCGTAGCGTCGGTAATTGCATAAGGGGACCTTTACCGATTTGTGTTTTATGTGTGTTGAGAGTTAATTTTTGGGGATATTGGAAATAGTTAAATAAAATTGTTAGAAACATTTTATATATCTATGGATGTTATTTCCTCCCATGGGAAGTTATTGGTGGGGCCCAGACCCACCCAACTTCAAAAGTGTTGATATTTGAGAGGTGGGTCCCTCACAAGCCCCAACCTTCCATATCCCATAACTCTCTTCAAACCCCCAATTTAAATCCTCTTTCTTTATTGTGACAACCCCCAATTAATTATGGGAACTCTTCCTCTCCCCCTATCCCACCTTAATGTTTCCCAACACATGTCAATCAATGAATTCTAACTCTTCAATTAATTAAATATGATGTTTGAATTTTGAATAACTTGTTTGAATAAAATAATGTCATGGCGGATTATTTTTTTTTTGGGGCATTCGTTGTGTTGAGAGGTTTTGTGAGAGAGCTTTAGAGAAAGAGAGAAGCGTGTTCTTCTCTCAACGAAGAATGGTTCCCCTTCCGACGGATCTCCTTTGAACAACACTCGAGCCGGGATCGAAGGAAATTTGTGGGAGAGACAAACACCAATGATCATCGACTCCTTCATCTCCTCCCTTGTGACGACGTCAATGAACCGATGTCTGACTTTCCACGATATCGTCAATGAATGGCGAACCTTGAGGTAGGGGGTTGTTTTGTATATTTTTGTATGTGTAATTTATAACCTAAATAATGGGAGTTCTTTTATGATTATTAATTATTTGAACCACTAACACGGAGGGTGTGGACTAAAAAACATGTCCGAACCCTTCTCCATAACGTTCTGGATGCGCAAATTGATGGTCAATGACGAAATGGGACCACAACGACAATTTGAAGCCATCGCAGTGAAGAGCGGGTCCAGGGAGAGCCGCTGGTGTAGATGGTTGGAGAAACTGACCACCGGAGCGCGTTCGGTGGTCCGCATAAGGCGGCTGCAGCGTGCCGCCAGAGCAGTCCGCGGCGGCTTAGCCATGGTGGATGATGAAGACTGGAAGGGAATTGCCGTTCCGGAGATGGAGGGGTGCGGCTTAATGTCGCGCCAGCTAGTGGAGGCCCTTTCCTCCCCGCTCAGCCGCTGGCCGAGCCAACCCCCCCCCCCCCCCCCCCCCGCCGGGCCGGGACGGGTTGCACCGGCTAGGTCGGGCCGCACCCTGTTGGGCCGGACCGTGACCAAGGTCGGGTCGAGCTGGTTCGGGCCAACCCAGGGTGGGTTGGGCCAGGTCGGACCAGGCCCAGACCCCCCTTTTTGGGACCAAATGTATTTTAAATTCTCATAACATGTTCTACGAACCGCCGATCGACGTACCATCAGTTGCATAGGATTCCTTGGATCGAGACGGTCGTTTCAGTATATTACACTCCATGTTTTGGTGAAATTTGGTTACAGCCAGGTTGGTATGAACTCGAAACCAACCAGACCAATTAGCGGAAACGCTTATAACTAAAGGACCAGAAGTCCGAATGATGTGTCTTCAATTAAGTTGGATTCCTTATGATGAGAAGGTTTTTTTGGCATACTCCACTTGAGGTTTGGACATAGTTGGAGTACGGTCAGGAGGGTTTTAGCTTAAAACCCAACTGGGCCCCTGGAACGGAAAAGCCAATATCTCTCAGACCGGACGTCCATTTGACGAATCGTCAGCGGCCCTGGTAATCTCGTTGAGAAACGGTCCCTTTATTTACACCCCATGTGAGTTCTGGGTTTAGTTGAGTTATGGTTGGGTTGGTTCGTACACTAAACCAACTAGGCCCCCGGGACAGAAAGGCTAATAACTTACAGACCGGGCATTCGATTTATGTGTCGTCTGTTGTGTTGAAACCGCTTTGACAGTGTGGTCCTTAATGATACTTCTACTTGATAATTTTTGACACTTGGAGTATCAGCTTGAGGCTCGTGGAGTGGACCCTCCCAGTGACGTGCGAGCAGATTGTAGAGACCTAGTAGCTGGATGAGTCTTGATGACTGCTGATCGATCGACTCAGAGTGATTCGGATGGCCTAGTGTGGTGTGCTTGGTTGTAGCAATAGACCCATGGAAGAGGAGTGATTGGTTGTAGTGGCATACCTGCAGTACTCGACAGAAGGAGTACCTCTGTAGGCTATGAGGGGTTGCGCTTGGTTGTAGCGGCAGACCCATGGTGGGAAGCGCATGGATGTAGCAGTAGGCCCAGAGTACTGGACAGGTGGAGTACTTTAGTAGTCCAAGGTTAGTGGGAAGCTTGGTTATAGCGGTAGTCCCACTATACTCGACAGAGGAAAAGTTCTCCAGCAGTACTGGTTTCGACATCATGAATAAAAATCCTGGTTTGAGCTAAGTCAATGACCTTTATGTTTTCATCATGATTGAAATGGATTACATGATAACTTAGGTATATTTATGGGAATATACCTAGGTAAAGGTTATCTATTGAGATCATTCTTTGTGGGTTATCCTTGTTGAATTTTTTGAGACCTTGAGGGTCTCGGGGTCCCCACTGAGTATCGTTATACTCACCCCTGCACAGTCTATGCCCTCACCTCATTGTGTTGCATACAAACAACGAACAATGCTGACAGATGTAGAGTGTTAAAGGACTAGACGGTACCCGGAGGTGGACACTCAACATGACGAAACATGGAGCGAACCGATAGATGCGGAGTTCTGAGGAGGACATCTGTACCTACCCTTCAGAAAGGGACCTGGAGGACGATCCTGGAGCAGCATAACCATTCAGATGTTGTCCTTTTAGTTTTACTTTTCATTCAGTTGTAGCTGTACCTTTATTTTGGGCTTAAATTTCTATCCCCTTTGTAATTTTAGCACACTTGTCATACTACTTTACTTAGTGTTTGCTTCTTCTTGTTCTCTGGTTGTGTGTGTTTACGTTTTATAAAGGCAATTTCTTCCCAATTATAGGGATTTACGCCTTTAGTGCTAGTCGCCAACCCCTGGCCTATGGAAGCAGGGCTTGGGGTAGTTACGACACGGGCCCTGGGGGATGGGTCGTGACAAATTTGTATCAGAGGAGTTGGTTCTACCGCAGAACCTAGGACTATAATCTCCATTTAATGTGAAGCAATAGTGTTAAGGGTACTGAGTGTGGTTATCAGTTCAGGTAGTCCAGTGTTAGTGTGGAGGCCGACGTATCCATACAACAAGACCCTGGCTACTGATTTCCGACTCAGTGCATGAAAACACTGATTGTGTGGGTGTTTCCAGAAGTTTTCTTTAATTCATCTCAAACTAGGTCAGTTCACCACGTATAGTCTTCTAACAGTGTCACATATGTTTCTTTCAGGATGCTTCCACGTAGATGACCACCTAGAGCCTCGAGAGTTGTACGTACTGACAGGCCGTCGAGCGACGAGGCCTCATTATATGGCCCTCATCCAGTTGAGGCACTAGTGGAGGCACCAACGGTACTACCACCCATTGGGACACTGATGCCACTAGCCCCAACAGTAGGAAATGCACACCGCTTGAGCACGCTGCAAGAGTTCCAGTTCTAGAGGCCAGCTAGGTTCTAGGGAGAGACGGACCCACAGGCAGCTGAGGATTGGCTCGAGGCTGTGGTGAGAGTCTTCAGGCTTCTAGGGAGGCTAACAGATGTTATGGTGATCCTTGCCGCTAGCCTCCTTCAGGCAGTATCAGGCAGATTGTGGAGCCTGATGCTCCAGATGTATGACGAGACGACACTTCTATGAGAGACTTCGAGAGCCTGTTCCGGGCGGAGTTTTTACCAACCACCCTTCGAGCGGTGCGTATACAGGAGCTACTGCATTTTAAGCAGGGTAACATGACGGTGGCGCAGTACTTAACGAGGTTCACCGACCTCTCACGCTACTCCACTGATATGGTACGAGACCCATTCTTCAGGGCCCGTACCTTAGAGAAGGGACTCATGTGAGAGATTAGATCTTCAGTTATCTCTCATAGCATCCTGACACAGACTGGGGTGTTGGAGCGAGCCCTCTTAGTGGAGAGTTTCCATGCTGAGTAGTCTCCAGCTGTGGGACCCACCACCAGCCATCACACAACGGAGTTTTCTGCAGCTGGCAGTAGATAGATGATGCAAAGGTTCAAGAGGACTAGACCTACAGGTGGTTGACTGCATGACTCAGGATCATGTTTGTGAGGCACCCAGGGTGGAGAACAACTTACCCGGAGTGGACAATGTTACTCCTGTGGCGGGCTTGGTCACATGGAACATGACTGTCCAACCCGCCATGCATATGATCAGCAGATAGATGAAGGACCTCCCAGGCAGAGGTAGTGGTTCGATCGAGGCAGACCGCAAGGAGAAAAAGACCGAGGCAGAGGAGTTGGTCGTGCAGCTAGAGGTGGATGATGTTTCGAGGTGTTTCCACCACCACCACCAGGAGGTCTACCCCAACCGTAGGGAACGATGTGGACATGGGAGAGCACAACTTTAGGCAGTTGAAGCATTCGACTATAGAGGTCTGGAAGCAGGTGGACATGAGCGGGACTAATTCCAGGAATGGAGGCCTTTTTTCTTGGTGTGTCTAGTTTCCATGTTGTTGTTATTATGTGTCTTTGTACTTTGAGCTGCATTAATAAAAGACACTAATATTTGTGAAGTTTACTTCCCTGTCCTTTTTTATGATTGATACTGGCATGTTCCGGTTTAAAATGTTGGTTTACCCTCACTTTAGAGATTCCTATTGGAGGAGACCCAGTGACCACACACTGATGTCGAAAGTGTGACCCAACCCTTGGAGGCGAGAGTAACGGTTTGATCTCTTATTAGTGGCGTCGAGCCCTTACGACGCCATCCATGACATGAATTGTACCATTCATGTCAGGATTGATTGTATTAGGCAAAGAACATGGTTCATCAAAATAATGAGACCAGATTTATCTTTTTCGGTAAAGGGGAAAACATAGCAACTACTGTAGGACCAGAGATGGTGCAGGCTATGATGGAGAAGGTGCAGATCATCCAGGAGCGGATGAAGACTGCACTGAGCTGATAGAAGTCCAATGCTGATAGGAGACGGAGACCACTGGAGTTCGAGGGTGGTGACCATACCTTCTTACGGGTTTCACCTAGATGGGGTCTACGGAGATTTGGTCGGGTGGAAAATTGTCTCCGTGTTTCATCACTCCATTCCAAGTCCTCAGAAGAATAAGTGAGGTGGCTTACTGCCTGACCCTTCCACCTCAACTGCACCACGTGCATGACGCCTTCCACGTATCTCAGCTGAGGAGATACGTGCATGAACCGTCCCACATCATCGACCATTGGAAGATGGATATAGATGATGGGGAGACTTTCAGAGAGGTTCCGGTAGATATTGAGAATCGACTGGAGCGGGTCCTACGAGGACGATCGATTCCTCTGGTGCACATTCGCTGGCAGCACAGGAACCTCCAGTGGAGCACATGGGAGAAAGAGGCTCAGATGCGTGCTCACCCCTTTAGTTTCCCTAGAGTGTGTTGTAGATTTACGGGAATGTAAAGATATGAGGTGGGAGTAATGTAATGACCCGGATTTTTCAAGGAATTTTTTTTCTTAATTCATTGGAATTTTACGAGTCTATGGCTTCTGAAGGCATTTGATTTCATGGCCCGGTGTGCCGGAATCAATTTACGAAGTTTTTTTCAAGTACGTTCAGTGAACGTACGTACGGGTTTTTCTATCTTTTGAACTGGTGCTCGGAATTGAAATCTAATGACACTGATGAACTCGTAGTGCCGATAATTGCTTAAGGGGACCTTTACCACAATTACATTTTATGTAGGTTGAGAGTCAATTTTATGGGAAATTGGAAATAGTTAAATAAAATTGTTAGAACAATTTGATATATCTATGGATGTTATTTTTTCCAATGGGATTTTATTGGTGGGTCCCACACCCACCCAACATCCCATGTGTGGGAATTTGAGAGGTGGGGCCCACAAGATCCCCAACCTTCCATCTCCCATAACTCTCTTCAAACCCCCAATTTAACTCCCCTTTCTATATTGTGACAACCCCCCATTAATTATGGGAACTCTTCCTCTCCCTCTCCCACATTAATGTTTTCCAACGCATGTTAATAAATGAATTCTAACTCCTCAACTAATTAATTAAGATGTTTGAATTTTGAATAACTTGTGTGAATAAAATAATGGATTGGGGGATTATTTTATTTTGGGGCATTTGTTGTGTTGAGGGATTTTGTGAGAGAGATTTGGAGAAAGAGAGAAGAGTGTTCTTCTCTCAACGAAGAATGGTTCAACTTCCGATTGATCTCCGACGAATGACTCTCGAGCTGGGATCAAAGGCAATTTACGGGAGTGACAAACTCCAACGATCATCGACACCTTCATCACCTCCCTTGCGACGACGTCAATGAACCAACGTCCGCCTTTCTGCGAAATAGTCAACGAATGGAGAACCTTGAGGTAGGGGTTGTTTTGTATATTTTCGTACGTGTGATTTATACCCTCGAGCATGGGCGTTCTTTTATGATTAATTATTATTTGAACCACTAACGTTGTGGGTGCGGACTAACGAACAAGTCTAGACCCTTCGCTGTAATGTTCTTGATGTGCGGATTGATGGGCAATGATGAAATCGGACCGCAACGACAATTTGATGCTGTCACAGTGAAGAGTGGGTCCCGGGAGAGCCGCTGACGTAGACAGTGGGTGGAACGGACCACTAGAGCGCATCCGGTGGACCGTGGAAGGCGGCGACGAATGAAGACCGGAACGACATTACCGTTACAGAGATGGAGGGGTGAAACTTAATGCACGCTAACTGGGGGAGGCCACACAATCCCCGCTCGGCCGCTGGCCGAGCCATCCCCCCCCGGACGGGCAAGGGCGGGCCACGCGGGCTGGGACGCACCGTTCGGGCCGGTCCATGCCCAGTCGGGCTGCACCATGCTATGACCAACCGGGACTCGGGTCGACCCAGGGTGGGTTGGGCCGGGTCGGACTGGGCCCAGACCCCCCTTTTTCGGACGAGATTCGTTTAAAAGCCCATAACTTGAGCTAAAAACCTCTGATCGATGCACCATTAGTTGCGTAGGATTCATTGGATCGAGATGGGAGTTTTTGTATATTAAACTCAAGGATTCAGTTATGTTTGGATATGGCTGGGTTGGTTCGAACCCAAAACCAACCGGGCCCTCGGAGCGGAAACGCCTATAACTAATGGACCGGACGTCCGATTGACGTGCCGTCAATTACGTCATAATTATTATGATGGGAAGGTTATTTTGGAATACTCCACATGAGTTTTTCATGTAGTTGGAGTAAGGTCGAGTTGGTCTTAGCTTAAAAACCAACCGGGCCCCTGGAAAGGAAAAGCCAATAACTCTCATACCGAACGTCCGTTTCACGAATCATCAGCGGCGCTGGTAATCTCATTGATAAAAAATACCTTTGAGTACACCCCATGGTAGTTCGGGGTTTAGTTGAGTTACGGTCGGTTTGGTTTTTACATGAAACCAACCAGGCCCCCAGGAAAAAAAGCTAATAACTCACAGAACGGGTGTCCGATTGACGCGTCGTCTATTGCATTGTGACCCCTTTGATGAGGCGGTCCGTTGTGACACTTCTATGTGAGACTTCATGACACTTAGAGTATCTTATTGAGGCTCAAATAGCGGACCCTCCTGGTGACGAGCGAGCAGATTACAGAGACCTTGTATCTGGCTAAGACTTGAGTACCGCAGATCAATCAACTCGGAGTGATTTAGATGGCCCAGTGGGCTGCGCTTGGTTGTAGCAGTAGAACCAAGACATAGGAGTGCTTGGTTGTAGTGGAAGACCCACTTTACTCGATAGAAGAATTACCTATGTAGGCTATGAGGGGGTACACCTGGTTGTACCGGCAGACCCATGATGGGCAGCGCTTGGTTGTTGCAGCAGGCCCACAATACTCGACAGGTGGAGTACTTCAGCAGTCCAAGGCTTGTGGGAAGAGCTTGGTTTTAGTGGTAGGCCCACTGTACTCAACCGAGGAGGAGTTCTAATGTATCCATGGTTTCGACTTCGTGAATAAAAATCCTAGTTTGAGCTGAGTCAATGACCTTTGTGTTTTCCTCATGATTGAGATTGGTTACATGATAACTTAGGTTCAAGTGTGGGCATATACCTAATTAAAGATTATCTGTTGAGATATTTCTTTGTGGTTTATCCTTGTTGTATTTTGTAAGACCTTGAGGATCTCGAGGTCCCTACTGAGTATTGTTATACTCAACCCTACACGGGCTATGCCCGCACCTCATTGTGTTGAATGCAGACGATAAACATCATTGACCGAGATAGAGTGTACGAGGACTGAACGATACCTGGAGGTGGACACTCGGCATGATGAAACATGGAGGGGACTGATAGACATGGAGTGCTGAGGAGGAAATCTGTACCTACCCTTCAGGAAAGAACCTAGAGGACGATCCAGGAGCGGTTTAACCATTTAGTTGTTGTCTTTTCAGCTGTACTTTTCTTTCAGTTCTAGCTGTACCTTTTTGTTGGGATTGTATTTCTGGCCCCTTTGTACATTCACCACACTTGTTATACTTCTTTACTTAGTGTTTTCTTCATCTTGTTCTCTGGTTGTGTGACTTTACGTTTTATAAAGGCAATGCCTTCCCAGTTATATGGATTTATGCCTTTGGTGTTAGTCGCCAGCCGCTGACCTATGGAAGGCGGGTTTGGGGTAGTTACGACATGGGCCCCGAGGGACGGGTCATGAAAATATTATCTGTATACCACATAATTATATATTCATGGTATCAAAGTACTAATTTTACCAAGTAATAAGAAATTTTTTCCAAGAAAAACCTTGTTTTTAAGCTTCTAACGATATCTATTCTTCATTATTGGTCATAAAAAATTTATTTATGTATCATTCAAAAACAAAAACATGATATACTTTTATTTATTTCATGTAAATTTCATTATTTCATTAAAATTATTTTATTATCTTATTATATTTTAGTTTTTATTATTTATAAGAATTAATTAAATAAATTACCATTAATATTTTCAGAACATTATAACATTTATCTTTTTGATCCAAAATTTGTTCCTCCTTTGCTTCAATATTTTTGGTGATATATTTATAAGTATATTGTATTTTAAAAACTATTATTTAGAAGTCATCAATATTTATGCAGGATTTTCAATGATGGCCTAAAGATCATTTAAAAATGAAAACATCGTGAAATTGAAATTTTACATTATTGAACTAATTTTGTAATTTAGTTTTTTATATTTTCATAATAAATCATCCATATCATCCCCATATTACTTTTTAATTATTATTCATTCTAATAGGTATTTATCTCCAAATATACTATTGTTTTATTTTGTATTTTTTATATTTTATATAAATATAAATATTTCATCAAATGAAACTATAATTTATTTTAAAAAAATGGAAATAAAAAAATAATATTTTCAACTTCATTGGGTATATATTCACATGAGTAGTAATTTATAAAATATTATAATATATATATATATATATAATATTCATATCCTATAAGGATATATTATTTTTCATTAAAATATTAACATCAGTTTCTATCGTCATCATTTTACTAACCAATGTTACATGATTCAAAAAAGTCAAAAAAAAATATTTATTCCATTATCTAATTTTATAACTCATTCCAATGTTTTTATTGTATAATTAAATGTATAAGAACTTTTTTCATAAAAAATATTATTTTTATCTTCTTCTTGACATGTTAAATTATCTTATACAAAAATTTAGGAAAAATGTTTTATGATTCTTAAAATAATTAATTATTACCAAGATTTATTATAAAAAATATCTCCTTTTATATATATAATAGTAATCCATATATTCACATTTCATTTCGCTGGTTCACATTCAAAAAAAAATGTTATTTTATTTATTTTTTATAAATATTTTACTTATACTCTGTACTTGATATTTATTATTGGACTCATCTTATTTTGATGTTCATCTTTTTGAAACCATTTTCTACAATAGCTAAAATAATAATTATCATTTCCCTGGACATTTTATTTTTATTTAAAAGATTTAATGCATATGAAATTATAGAAATATACTTCATAGTAGCTATACGGTTCTTTAATTTCATAGAAAAAAATATAATGTATTAAAAAGAAACCAATCTATAAATTTTTAAATATCTAAAATAAATTTAATAACTAAAATATTTGAAAAATTCTTATTTTAGATAAATTATAGTATTATTATAAATCTATAAAAAACATAAATATCTTTCATAAATATGTATAATCAACTACTATTATTCCGAATGAAATATTTGATTAATATCCATGAAAATTATTATTATAAATTTGGTATACTAACACAAAGTATAATATTTATATTTTAAATTCTATTAATTAGTGATGTGTGATAAAGTGAAAATCGATAGAGGGATTATTTTGAACTCATAAAAATTTTATTCACAAATCTGGTTTAGAATAACCTAAGGATTGGAGAAATATTTTATTTAGATTCCTTATGAGATATTGTTTAGTGTTATTCCTTGATATATATTACGAGGTAATTTAAAATATGTATCATTTGACCCTCAAAGTAACTCATATAATATAATATAAAAAATACCTGAATGAAAAAAAATCATCTTTTACCCCAACTTCACTGACTACTTAATTCACCTTACTAAAGTTATACAGGACATATAAAATCCATTAATATAACAATTCTCTTTTAATTATATATTGATTAATAAATAATTCACTGAAAATCCTAATGAATATCTATAGTTATTCCAATGAATTTTTTTTTCACATTATATGAATTTTTCATTATAGAACTGATAATGAATATATCCCCCATTAAAATGTTTGGATCATATACTATCAAATTATAGGTATAATCGATTCATGGTCTTTTTTAGTTAATCATAAACTATATTAATAACAAAAATAACATCCCAAATATTTAAATGAAACCACTAGGAAATAATTTCATTAGGGACATTCTCACTTGTCTTACATGGATTATAATTTTTCCATATTTCACCACATCTATACATTGATAAAAAATTAAAAAAATTATTAGATGAACTAATTTTATATGGCCTCTTTAGTTAAAAATTATTCATTATCGCTCTCTAAATGAATTCTTGTCATTTATTTTTGAGCATAAAATCATATTATAGAAATTATTTATAGCACATCACTATATAAACATATATATTGTTTTATTTTTTATATTATGTGGGAAAAAAATCTCTATATAGAACTAATGACCTAGAATTATTCCATTGTACACCTTTATAAATATTTGTGTTGAAGATACTCTTCTAGTCACAATGATTTATTTTTTATGTTATTTGTATCATTTGCACATGATATTATTGGTTGTAATGTTATGAATCAATCACCATTAGGTTAATTTACACAAGAGGTGTTTCAATGTAGAAGTGGGAATTACTCTATGGCCATTAATTTTTTGTTCCACGTTAATCTATCATATGATGTATTACACCATAGAACCCATTATCTAGTCACATTTAGGTTTTCACATTATGTTGTAATGATGTATGATAATTTCTTACATGTGGATAACAAGGTTTTTGAATGAACTAATATTTTTTAATTATCAATTGAATGAGTTTTTATATACTATGATAATAATTTTAATGCTATGAATTTTCTTCAACATTCATGAATTGCTCCATAACCATTTATATTGCATTGAGTATTGATAAAATTAGTGTTTCGATATAAATAATGGTAATATCATTTTCGTTTATCCCATTGACCTAAAAACTTCTTAGTGGGGTGTTTTGAGGACCCTATGAATCTTATAGGATTCTTGAACTTACATTGAGTGCATGGTTACCCATTGGAACTTCATGGGTGTGAATTTCTATAGAATAAAAGAAAAAGATCTATCATAGAGGTATTTTTTCATCTCCCTTTTTATCAAATAATTTTCACTATGGATCTTACTATTTCTTTCTATAATTCATCTTCTATTATTTCTTCTCAAAATCCATTTTAATTACATTGATAATTTTCCTTAATTATAGAAGAAAATTTTTTATGCATATCATATATAATAATAAATTTTCAAATAATTCTCTTCAATACGATAATATTTTCATTAATTAATTTAGTATTTTACAGTGACAGTTATTATTTTATATTTTGTTATATGTTGTTGGTATTATATTTATGAATCATATATAAAAGATTGAGATGGAAATTGTGAGAGTAGTGAGACCTTATTTTTTGGTGTCTGGATGCGGAATGTTAAGTCTTTATAAATTAATATATAATGGTCTCATGTTCCTCACCTATATTGTATATGGTGAATCACTCCATAATAATTTATATTGGGTCTTTACCAACCACTACCAAGTGGTGAGTATAATTTGTTAATGTTAAACCTACATAGAGGACACATTTCAAGAGTTAATCATATATATGGTTAGTAAGGATTTTATGACATAATATGTTTCATATAATGGATAATTTTAAGATGAAATTTGGGTTTGATACATTTTTATGATAAGTAGAATCTCAGAATATGTCATTAATGATGAATCTATGGCATGAATGTGGATATTTCAACCCTAATATAACGATAGAAGTTTTTTTATTATATGAAGAGATATTTTTTTTTGAAACCAATGGGTTAGTAAAACTTTAATTATAGAAGAGATCATGTATAAATTATGTTTATCCATAAAGAGAGTAACCTATCATGATCCCTTCATATGTGTTTTTATATCTTTTAATCATTGGGTATATTTTTTTGTAAGAGGATAACCACAAATATGATTTTTTTGTCATAGTATGTGCTGGTATATCCTTTCAAAACATGATAGGAGACACATGTGGTGATTTGGGAAGATTATTGTTATCATATCAACATGGATACTGATTGAGTTCATATGATATGATCATAGCATACATAGAGTTGGGTACTCCCCTGATATCATTTGAGTGATAGGGAAAGAGACCCCCATATTCTTCAATATTTTTGGTATTCCATCATATACATAAGTTTAAAATCAATAAATCTAGGATGGGGTTACTAATCCCTCGTTGTCTATGAGGTATTGTTACCACCACAATGAATTGATATAGTTATGTAATCCTGTACATAAATTTGTCAGTAGTCCTCTATCAATGAACTTTACTACTCAATCATCTGACACAAACTAATCAATAAATTGAGGGCTATTAATTAGATTTTGGTACTCCAAGAGATCTATATTGATAAACCATTGATGGGTGGAACACGAATTTAACAATATAATACTATGGGTATTGATATGTATATCAGATTCATGGATTTATCATGTGAAAATTTTCATTAGGGGATAGGTTGTTTATTAAAGGGAATTAGTGTTCTGTGTCCATTGACATGATGGAATATATGGGTTTATTTCCATCTCAGTGCTTTCCTTCCTAGAGTGGATTACCTTTTCTTTTACATTGTGGATATGAGATTACTAAAATTTCATTTATTTTTTCATTTGATATTATAGATGTTTCCACTGTGTATGTATTAAATCACCACTGGATGGTCATTTCAAAAAAAATATGATGTCTCTTATAATGAAGATGGTTAGTAATGTAAATGCATTAGTTGAAACTAATTTTGAGAAGTAATATATTAGTGGTATCATAGATAAAAAAATAAAAATATGTTCATTCTTTTTTCTTGTTGAATGTTGAAAATACAAAACATTAGTTTCCTTATTATAGTTACATATGGAAATATCAGATGTGTATTTTATCCCCATTTAATTTATTCCTAAGTAAATATTTCATTTTTTGTGTTATAAAATTTGTTTTAGGTATCAAATATTGTAGTCGAAAATATTCTTATAATGTATTATTATTTCCTATTTAGGGGTGTTTTTATTTGTTTAAGGGAATTGATTTGAGGCCAACATTCATGTAAGATATTCCTACTCGATTATAGTAACACAGTCATGGATTATTAAAAGTTTAATTAGGGTACAATACATGGTATAATTCTGTATTTTGTGGGGACCTAGAAGGATAGGCCATGATAGAGAGGTATTTGAGATGTTCTATTCTAGGGATGAAATATATATATTTTTTGATTTTTAGGATTATTTTCTAAACATAAGATGATTATTTCATTGGGTTTTTTGTTCATAATTTTTTATATAAAATAATGTGTTGGTGTTTTGGTTGATGTATACATTCATCAAGACACTTACATCCTGAATTTCAACGTGAATATTAAATGATTATCTTGTAAGGAATAATAATACATTTCATTATTCATATATGATTTATTTATAGTTATACATGTTATTATTATGTCATTTACCAAAATATTATCTAAATATTGTAATTATTATGGATAAAATGTAGTATGTTATTTTTAAAATTTACTTCTAGGATATTGATACATTGATGGGACATACATGTAGTAGTTGTTGATGTTCCTGTCAAAAAATAGACGTGTGATTAAGAATACATACAAGGAACTAATAATGATATTTCTCTTCATTATTAGAGGGGTGTTATTAATCTTCTAATACTATAAATAATTGATCTACTACACATATCCCATGTAAATATCCCACCAGTATTTATGAAACAGATGACTGTATTAGAGTAGAAAAATAATTCATGCATGATGAATTTTCTATAAGAGATTAAATCATAGAAACCACTCTGGTTATAAGAGGATACATACCCTTATGTAGTTAGGTATTGTCTTTATGGGGGATTTTGGCGTTCTTCCCTATCCATAAAACAATGTATGAGATCGTGTAGTAGGAATCATTATTTATTTTGGGAAAGACGAGTCACTAATTGATTATATTCATCTGAACAATTTATTATGTGATTGTACCTTGTAAAGGGTTTTGAGAACCTATTTTTTGATTGGTACTAAACTAATACATTGTTTTATAAATATTATAGAGATTTTTGAGGTACAAAATGTTTTAATTTTTCTTTAATTTTATGATCCATGATTCTCTAACCACATTTATTATTCCATTGAAATTATTTTTGATGGATTCATCATATTGTTTAGATTTAGTTAAGACATTACAAGGATATTGAAGTTGATATTCTACCCCTTTGTGTTCCCATGTATTTCAAGGTAATATATAGTATATTAATTATCATGTTACTTTTAGTAGTAGAGAATTAGGAAGATTTGGTTGGAAGTGGTTACACTTCAACAGAGTCATCATCTATATACAGTTGTCAATAAGATATTTGGTTGCATCATCCGATACATTCACATGAATGAACCAATTCTAGATAATAAATTTATTTATAGTTACATAGAGGTTCTATCTATCCATGTAGATGATTTTATATGCATGTATAGGATGGGGTCAAAAGTATAATTATTTCATTACCCTCCATGAAATAAATGGTGCTTGGGTTGTACATGTACCTCTAGATCAGAGGTATTGACATGATCATGAACCATCCTAAAGTGTACTATGTAGTCCTCGTGAAGGTGATTGTAGTGGAAATGTTGGTGGTGTGATGTTGAATTTATTAACAAGTCATAACAATTAAAATTCATTTCCCCACCATCCACACACATGAGGTCTCCAACAATATAAAGGAGCTACTGAGTAAGGATGTGGTAAGATACATGTGATGAAGGGGTTAAAATAGTAATCACTCTTTATGATTTGGTTTATTGTATCTTTGTTCTACATATTATAAATTATACTAATTGATATTGGATCCAACAAATATTTTCATGATTTATCATTTTTTTGATAGCTAGAGATCTCAATAGAGACCATATCCGGTCCAACATGTCAATAGAATCCAATATAAAGCGTTCATGTTTACACCCATGAATACTAATGGCGATATATCATATTTAGTGAAGATATGTTCCTATTAAACCTCATAGTGGTTACAAATACCCAAAAAATAATCAATTTATTGGAGTGGAATATTTCATTTTGATCCAAAGTAGACTTACACCATCAATGTGTATTGTGATTCCTGGATTATAGGCTACAGGTTTCCATTCAGGTATAGTTAATTAAGGGAATATTAAAAAAATCTCAACGATATGATAAAATAAATATGGTATTTTGATGAGTATGAAATACATATTAAAAATTTCATAGTTTGTTACTCAAGCTGTCATATTTTTTATAGGGTATATCAAATTTTAAAATATATAGATATCATATTTTCTACCTGAAAACATTATATCATATGATAAGGGTGACTTTTACTAATAGTAATCATAATTAATGATTAATTTTATATTGATATTACTAATCCAAAAATAGTTAATCAGAAAAAAATTAATTGGATACGACAAATAAAAAAGTTTATATGATTAAAATTATGGGAGATTTTATTGAAAAGGTTCACATGATATATACATAATGTAAATACTCATATGTTATGGAAATAAACAATTAACTAAAAGAGATTGGGGTATATCACTGTGGAATATATAAAAGAGTATTGTCCCTAGTTGGTTTTTATTGTATCCTTATGTAATATTCAACATATATTCTATCAATAACTAGAATATATTCTTTAGACCAACTAAAAAAAATTAGAATATAGAATATCAGGGAGGATCATAAGGTCTTGACTAAAGGGTTTGGATGATTTTTTATAACCTACGCATATAATTCATAGTAATTAAACTTTCATTTTTCACTCTCTCATCTCAATCAAACATATAATAATGGAAATTACTATACCATAATCTAGTGTAAGGTATAAATTATTCATTTCCAATTCATTCTAATTTTAGTTTAAATGGATTGGTTATATTCGGATTTAGATGTAATGCCTTAGACCTGAATTCCCCTCAACAATGCCCCATGCCCGGTGGGTCAGAATTCCTCAAGTGAATGTCCCCATATGATAGATTTTCGATACTAGAAATGAGTTCCTATATGTACGAATGGGTATTATAGAACCTCTTCACCAGATTATACACAATGGAGCACCATTAACATAATAATAGAGGAAGTAGATACAGAAAACTAGAAACTGATAAATAAACCAGATAGGAATATATAAAAAAACACAGAAGTGTCTCATATTCAATAATGATGATGATGATGATATGTGTATCAAACAAGAATACATAATAGGTACATATCTTTATAGAAAAATCAAAGTATCCAAAAATCTAAAAATTTATATCTCTGAATAAAGTTAAAATAATTAAGACGATCTTGTGGTCCCATTCTTCAATTCCATGAAAAAAACCTTCATATTGTGGTCTCATTCCTCTATCCATAACTACAAAATATAATCTATTTGGATACTAAAAGTTGACTTAAAGAGGGCTTGGGATAACATCCCAGTAGAAAACCACCCAGGATCTATTCAATTCCGTGTTGTGCAATATAGTATGCTAAACAATGATCATGTAAATAAGTAAGTAGCAAATAATAGTAAATACTCCCATAGAATACAAATATTTAACCATTATCATCGAAATAAACTCTCAACTATTCATGAATATGATTCTCAATATCTTATATAGGGCATCTATTAATAAGGAATGTATGTTTCATGTTCTCACTATAAAACCATGGTTCTATAACATCCACGGCCTTGCCATATAGCTTGACATCAGAAATTAAAACTACTAAACCATTAAAAAAACATGTCATAATTAGCATACGAGTTCCATTTTTCAAAGATCCTTATCATTAATGGTTGGGGCCAAGGTGTCAATGGACGAATCATCCTCATCGATCCTAAGGAGTAGCTCGATGGAAACTTAATAAGAACAAGTTGGATTCCATGGAGCATGTCATACTGATCATGTCACTTTTGAGTCCGTGCATTCTAGATCAAAGGGGTAGAAAATACTGAGGCATCCTATAGAATCAAGAATAATGTATAATCATCTATCAATGGCTCTTCCATATATGTTATAGATCCATGGAACAATTACAACACATATATTCATTCCTTCATAGTTCAGACCATTTATTATTTAAAACATTGTAAGTATACCCATGCACATGACCCTTCCACATTCAAACCATATCATGGTAATACCTGCCCATTTATAAAATTATCCAATAAAATCAGTTAAGAAATTAAAGATAATCAAAATGAGCATTCCCACTGATTTTACCAAAATGATATAATCCATTCATTAAATTATATTGTGATATTGAAATATAATATTTGAAAGGTGGTATGAACTCTACTATTGAATAATTCAGTTCTATTAATTATAATTAGCCTTTATACATATTTGAATTCCTGAAAAATCACCCCTTTGGATTGTTTAACCAAGGAATAATAAGGTAACTCCCTAAGGCACACACCATTAGAGGACATTGTTAGAGAAAAACCCATTGATGCATCACATCTAAACACTATAGAATTTCTAACATGTTTAATTCAATTAAGTCAATTATCCAGTTCAATTTTGGGGCTATATCGGGAAGTCTTGTGGGTAGCCTAATTATAGGTAACATAATAATGTACCAAACCATAAAGATGTTTTACAGACCACCTACATTAGATCTGTAGTGGAATGCTCATCTAGTATTGATTATAGATTCAACATAGATCAAAATAAATATGATGAATAGACAAAGAACCTAAAATTATAGAAAACCATCCTTCACCGAAAACGATAAATTTATATTCAAAACATTGGAGAATGAATGAAATGGAATTTAGGTCCTACCATCATGGATCCATTGAGATGAATTACATTCAATTTTGATATAAGATAGAGGAATTATCTAAAACCCATGAATAGCCAAGGAGGGGAGAGCTCACATGCATCAACTACTATACATGATATTGAAACCTAATTTTGTTTTATAAAAATAAAATTTTATTTATAATCATTAAATTTATAAAAAATTACGGTTCCCCATTATTTCAGTGCATGGATTTCTGTAGGCTAAGGACATTGGCACAATATCCTTACAGAGTTTAAATAACCAAGAAAAAAGCATTTATAAAAGATTCATACCTACTCACACAGTTTTGTGGGACATTATTCATGGTTTTTACTAACAATGAAACATGTACATTCTCACATCCCACCACATCAAGTGTTTTTTAAATCATGTCGACTTCCCCGTACAGTTTACACTAACAGTGCACTAGGGTTAAATCATACTAAAAATTGTGTTCTATGCTACCAAAAACGCCCAAAACCCCAGATACCTCCAAAACCACAATTGGAATTCACATTAGCCCATATATAAGCATTAAAATTAAAATAATGGATTCTTACCTCTGCTGAAACTACTTAAAAATATTCAATGTGTACAAAGGAAGCATCAACAAATACTACCAAGCTCTACACAATGTAGTAACATCCTGCAACTTTGTGACCGAATTATGCGGCCATGCTTTGCGAGCGTGGTACGCAGCCAAGCTTCATGAGAGAGCTTCACGGCTAGGCATCACGAGAGATCTACGAGGCCGAGATTCATGACATAACTATGCATCCAAACTATGCGCGAGAAGATTTGTGATGCATCTACGTGGAGCACATGTGTGGTGGATATACACAGGATACCTACGCGAACTATGTTTCTTCGGCTAGGCCCATCCGTGCTATAAATATGAAGCTTGGGCTCCACATTTTCGGACTGAAAAAAATGTGAATGATTCTCTGAATCTCCCATTGCATAGCTCTTTCACCTAGATCTGTCAAATTGACTCAAGTAGTTATCTAAACTACAAAATAATAGATAATTAAAGGGGATAGGCATGTTTTGAAGTTATTCACATTCTCTGTAGTCCTCATCCATACCTACACGCTATACCTACGCAGCACACCTATGTACCATACTTGCGTAATAGGGAAACGTGGGGTACTTACATGGAACACCCACATGAGGTACCTACGCAACCAGTTCAAATACCCTTTAAAGCCTTTCATGGAAGGGTATCTCTTTCCTTGGTTCCCTTATTCGAAAGGGGATAAGTTGAAGCCTACCCCAAAACCTCCTTACTTCTCAGACCTTTGGGTATGGTACATCTGCGTGTCTCCAATTTGGGTTTGTATTTCTGCAGTTATAGGTTTCCCAATTTTTTTTCACATTGGGGTTAATATTCTTGGAATGTTTTTGGGTTTCTATATCCATAGTCACGTGGACATTTCTACTAGAAACATTGTTGGGAATTCTTGGTATGGAAGATGGTGAGCTTCCGGCCTCGCCCTTTTCAAATAGGTGACATGGGACCTTAGTTATCCTTTAGGTAAGCTACACAACGCACATTCCATTCCATGCATGTATAAGATAAGTCTCCCTCCCCTACATGAACCAATTTCAGGGCGTCCATCCTGGTATAATCCCCTCACCTTCACCCCTTCTTCCTTACAATGGACCATTGTCAAATGTAAATAGAACAGAGGGAAGGCTCATCGCTCTGCCCTCTTCCATGGTTGACACACACTCTTCCATCACCGAAGGAGGAGAAGTGTGAAGTTTCATAGTGGAATCATTCATATCCTCCTATTTCTCACATTGAACATGACTCGTGTGGGCTTAAATATATGTGATGGTTGCAACATGTGCAAAAACATTCACTATATGAACTATGAGAACTTTTATTTATGTTAAAGCCAGGATACGTAGGAAGCCCTTCTAGGGCCCTTGCTCACTGGATATCCTCCTCATGAAGCAAACCTTAAGTCCCCCAATTTGGGCATCCCCCTTAGAAAAAAGCCCCAAATTCAATCCTCAAATCATCAAGGTATCCTTTTTCAGGAAGTAAGACCAAACTCATCACTCTTAGAGGACTATACTCTCCTATGAGACACATCGAACTATGTGGTCTATGATTCCCGTCCATATGGGATGCGTAGGAAGTCTCTGTGAGGTTCAAACCCAACACTTTATATCAACCCTATCCTCTTTGGGCCTAATTCCCAATAGGGTCTGATCCTACATGGAAACCTATATACTTTCCCATGTTCCTTGGCCTTCTTCAGTATAAGTCCCACACTATGATTCAACTAATCACCTTCTTCTTAGAGGTCCTTATCACATTACCTTAAAAGGTATGATGTGTCCTGTTAAGCAGCACCGAACTACGTGGGTTCGGATTCCTTTCACAAGGATAAATAGGTAGTTAATTTTATCAGTACGATCCTAGGATTAAAACAAACCTTTGTCTCCCTGGATGAAAATAAATTCCAGAGTGCCCCACTAAGTGGCTTAAAAAATCATCATCATCATAATGATGATAAAAAGAATCTCTAATCGGTACATTAGTGGATTCCATTGATGTAAAACCTCTAATACATACTTATGTTTCCATTGATGATGTACCTTGAATACATGATAATGATTCTAAATTTTACACATGTTAATAAGTGATTTTAAATTCCAAGGGATAATTATCATATACTTGGTAAATTAATAAGGATTCATGAAAATGTTTTAATCTTACAAAGAGAGTCCTAGAGTAGACAATAATTCCCCCCAAAAGGCTGTGATGAGTCTAACCTCCCATCCTCTCGAACAATGCATGTTATTACGTATCGTAATGTTAAAAACATAACGAAAGCCTGCCTTTGGAAAGTAGATCCTCTTCAGATAAAGAACTATTGGATGTTTTTAGTTCCACGAATAAATCCAATGGAAACTGTATTGAAATAGTGATTCTTAAATCTGGAACACACCTTTCACGAAACTACGAAACAAAGATGGTGAACCCGACTATAATCCATAACCAAGTTAATAATGTTACCCACATGTTAGGCCCCTATCAATTTATAATGGATGGCCATACAAAGGAATTAATAATTCTTGTATCCATCTGAAAATATGTCACTTTAATAGAACTTGTTGTTGTTCTCAGTTTTCCACTGAATTCCCTTCAATCCAAAGAATGAATTTCTCTAAGACAACATCTGTGAACTTCCAGACAGCTGCTCATGCTGGATCTCCATCCACGGGAAGGATGTTATCACCAACCCAACATCTTCAACGTTGGGTCTCCAATGTGCTGATAAAGGAATATCGCCATCATGGTACAATTCCGACTTTGGAGGCTTCTCGATAGGCCCTACAGGTCAACAATGATCCTCGATCTTCTAGACAACAACGACCAATGATCAAGAAGAAAACGGTGACAACCACCATTTCCAATTGTTTCAGGACTTTATCCCTAGAATTCAATAATAAATCTCTCCCATAATATTAGGAGGTAGATCAAGAGTTCATTTAAGGCCTCACTTCAAGAATACAAGAGTCCTTCCTAAGGACTCTCTCCAGAAATTTCCACCAGAATCATGCGGTAGTATATAACCAAAATGATGGGGGTGTTGCCTCTGGACTTTTGTCCCAGGTCTCCTAGACCCACGAACTCAAGAAAAACCACAATAGACAATGTCCAGTTAATAGGAAGCAGGTTCTCACCTCTACCTCTGCTAGAGAAGTCCATCGATCAAACTTGATGGCAAACAACGAGTGTGCACATACACCTGTTCATACTAATTTTGTTTCTCAGCAGCCTCATTTGACAGAAACCCACCAAACTCAATAGGTAAAACTAGTAGAGTACCGTGAACAAGCACACACACCTGTTTACATGATATCATCCAGTCATCAGGCTCGTCTGACGACATTTAAAGAACCCTTCCAATCTAATATGGTGGAAACTGGTAAGCAGGAACATACACATGTTTTCAATCACCAATTCCATAAGCAATCTCATCTGCCAGTATTAAAGGAAACCCATCAACCATACTTGATGGAGAATATCAAACTGGCACATACTCCTTCCATGTTCATCAAGTTTTCCTATAGTCTCATTTGGTAGCACCTGGAGAAGTCAGTCTAAAAGCTCTGATGACAAATTTAGAGAAGACTCAACTCTCTTCCCATATGCATAAGTACTGTCAATATCCATTGATAGGAAAAGTAGGACAGGAGCATGCACATACAACTAATCCAGATATGAAAATGACGTATATTCCCGTTCCGGCCGCTTATGTCACTATACACATATTTTCAATGGTGAAAGGGAAGACTCATATCCCAGCCCATATTCTGGAAGCATGTTAGGATATTTTAACAACTACTTCAGTAGTATCAGGGGAGCAAACACATAAATCAATCCCCACACATGGCATGAGATATTGACATTCCATCCCTGTGCAGATACACACCTCTTTTCCAGTCTAGGAGGGTAATGGGGCATACTCCCCCATATCATATGGACAACATGATCGAGAACATAAACCCTTTCCAATTATAGGTAACCGGTCTGTTGCGGTAACTAATCCATGACATGAACATATAGCTGCCCACGATAACCAATTTTCCCTGCAAGTTTTCCCAACTACGTATAAGAGAACATCCAAGAAGAAATCTCATCAAATACTGTTGGAAAATCAAGAGTCAAACTGTAATTTATCTCTTCTTAATGCTAGAGTTCTTGAAGACCTCAGACATTTATCTATTACTGGTCAAGATCCTACCTTCTCATTACCAAATTTTGGGAGTGGTAATTGTAATTCGGTCAATCCTATGTTTCTATCATTGTATGAGAGCCACAGAAACCCTCCATGTGGCCAGAAGACCAAAGAGAAAGAAGATTTATCCTTTGCTATAATTCATCATGGTGATCCTCCCCATAATGACATTTGCTGTGAATGTCCTCTCTGCAGTAGTTTTTCGCATTGTCAAAACAATTCTATAGTTGAAAATGTAGCGACATGAAAGCCCTCTAATCTCAAGGCCATTGAAAACACAAGGCCAGTCATGTTTGATGCCTTGTCATTGGTAGGTGAAACACTTTCTCAGTTAGAAGACATCTTAAGGGAACAATCATTCTCTGAACCTCCCTTGGGTCATTTATCCTCAAATGCAGAGCATCCACTTTGGTCATACCAAGTGGAGAAACCTCCAGTAGAAGATGATGAAGATGTATTGACCATGAGTAAACAATTAGATAATGTAGAAATTCTAGGCATGTTATGGCCTTCAAAAATTCATAGTTTGATATTCCAGAATTGATGACAAAATATTGCATTAATGACATTCATCTCAACATATGGAAGACTCTTGGTGATTTGAAAACTAAAGTATTACCATATGGTGAATATCAAAATCATATAAAGTTAATAAAAGGATTACAGTGCCAAATTGACTTGGAAACCCTTTCAGTTTATCAACATCGAAGGGTTAAAAAACAGTAGAGAACCATTCATCTCACATGTCTCAATGCTTTGATGAGGCTACACCAATTAATTGATGATTCCCCATTTAATGTTTTCATTAGAGGATTGGGTTCATATGGAGCATTGAAATTCACTATACTTCAAAATCAGCAAAGACTTCCCAATGTGGTTTCTTTCAATGTTATTGCCCACGACTAGCCACAGTCGAAAGGTTTTGTGAGTAATCAAATGTACGCTCAAGAAAAGGCCTCAACCTATTCACATCAGAATCATGTCCAAAGAAAAGAAATTTTTGAACAACTACTACATAAATCCTCTGAGAATCCTGAGTTGGCATCTTGTTTAAAGGATTTCAGGTGTCAGATTATGAAAATGTCCAAAATATCACAATGATCTTCTCAAACAGGTGATTTAAGTAATTATCGGATGATGCATCCATCTAATGTTCAAACCAATATCCAAAATATCAGAAGAGCAGTAGCACAAATTTCAGCTGTAGAAGTTCAAGAATCACCCCATCTTGCCAGGCTGGGGGATCACTTAATCAACTTTCAAACTTGTTAAATAGTGTTCAATGATTTGAAGAAGAAGAACACGATCAACCCCAGCCTGCATGATTGGGGGATTATTTCTCATCCTAAATCCCCTCCTCAATGAAAGTCAGTTTTCTTCCAATTAGGTAAGAATCCACAATGAAAGTTTTCAACTGAACTATCCAATGATTCCCTTCATGTTACTATCCGTAAAACAGTTCCAGGGAATTTTTCATATAGAAGAATTGAGTTTCGTAAATGAAAAAGGGAGAGAATCTACCAGAAACACTAACAAAATGCCATTAATTCATTATGCATTCATGAATGTTATCAATACCATTACAGAAGATCCTCCAGTAAATATGTCTAGTTCAAGGGAATCATAATATAACGTTTGGCTCCACAATGTGGTACACACTGAGTCAATTTAAGAAGGTGTGCGCACATGAAATCAAAGGTTTACCTAGAATCTAGGAATGCATTCAAATAACCAACACCCTCCTCTCTGAAAGACGTCCAACAAAGGGAAAGGAAAAAAGTCAGATTGCATCTCACTTTTCCACTAGAGAAGACCAATCTATTTCACATGAAGAGTGGCTTGCATAGTAATAAGGGGAAATGAATGAGTTGAAAATACTCAACATGGAGTTACTTCGAAATAGCATTTTTTCTAGACGGTATCCCTAGGGAATTCCTCAACATAAAAATCAGGTAGGAGCTCCTTAGCAAAGAGGATTTTTAGTATCTATAGATACAGATAAAGAATTCACTCCGTTGGGTACACAATCCAGACATGATCATTTACATCCTGATAGACCTATTTCTGTGGGTTATCCAAGACAGATATCATCACCACCGTCAGTGGTCTTACCAGTTATAGCACCATCTTAGGTTCTAGTTGCAATACATATATAGAATCCGGCTCATCTAGATATTCCCCAAATTCTTATGAACACAATTGAGGCATTAACGACTTGAATGGAAGCTATGGAGGAATGATGTGCACCAGTTCAACTGGAAAAGAGATCTTACACTAAATGGATGGATCAATTCCTCCCCCGACAAATTTATCGAATACCAAATTCCCAATTTTTATTGGTTTGGGAGATCCGGAACAACACTTAACACATTTTTTTCTCGTTGTGATCCTATGATGGGAACTCCTGAACAACAAGAAGTAGTTAATCTTAGGTGTTTTGTGCAGTCATTATAAGGACCAACTTTTGTCTGGTAAACAAGTTTGCAATCTCAATCAATTACTAGGTGGGAAGATCTATATCAAAATTTCAATCTTCAATTTAGATCAACATTACCAAATATGACAGTTTTTTATCATACGAATTGTAAACAAAGGGAAAATGAAGGTGTTTTAGATTTCAATGCTCTCTGGAAGGGATTAACATATTTTTCAAGTTTACCACTACCTCAAGAAGAGTTTCTACCAATTTGTGTGTATCCCTGTGGAATACACAAGAGGGTTTCGAAACAATACTTCAATTGCTCAGCAGATAGAAGACTCTATTTTAGAGACTATGGCTAAAACTTGTGTAATTACATCAGTTATATGAAGGATAATAGGAAAGGCAGAATCTGATACAATTACACTAAAATAGGCACCTGTACCTGCTTCTACCTCAAGAGCATCATCATACTGAATGGATCCACTTCCTGAGCATTATCAGTAATGACCACCTCATCAAGATGATCAAATAGATCAAAGGAGGAAATAGTTTGGGGAATTAAAGAATAAAATATATTCTTTTAGGAATGAGCATGTTTGGGGATACTTCATCTCAGCCTTAGAAAACAATTTGGTTCTTTTTCCAAGGCTGAAGAAGAAAATTAAAGACAGAGATAAATATTATCAGAATTATTGTCCCTTTCATCAGATTTTGGGACACCACATTCAGTAGTGATTTTTTTCAAAGACATTTTGCAAAAGATGTTAGACTATGGACAAGTGAAATTGAAAAGCTCATCAGCTCATGTAGCATTTTTTACTGCCAACATTCTAGAGGATCTGGGGGAATGGAAAGAAGTTAAAAGTTAAAATGTGCAAAAATATGATGATTGGATGATCTGGAAAATGATCAGCCGAACTCATGCTATTTTATGAACATAGTTGAAACAGCCAATTCTATCTTCAACAACTCCTACCATATAAAAACCATATTCATAAAATATTCGTTCCTCAAAGAAACAATGTTGACATAAGGATAAGGAGCAGTCATAAGAAGACGAGCTCTCATAAAGGCCAAAGTTGTCTTTAACCATGGCAGATTTCATGCCATCTATCTCAAAATCATGTCACCACCCCACCAAATGGTAAAACCAGAAGTAATCTGTCAAGTAGAATCCATATCAGATGAAGATTTGATCATTGGTTCCGTTAATGTTGTCTATTTAACAGATCCTTATGCCAAACATGATTCAAATTGTGTTGAGCCAGATTTCCTTATGACTAATTGGGGGATTAGAGGAAGAGGCCAACGTCGAGGATACATGGGAAGATGTGGGAATTCCAGAAACAATAATTTTATCTCCACCCCTTCTCAAACTATATATGCAGCAGAAACTCATAAAAGAGATCTTTTGTGAGATCAATAAGAACAATGGGTTTCTTCCATGAAAAAAATACAATTCTTCCACAATTATTATAGAGGATAAATTAGAAGCTACACCATATTATTCTCAGCAGATGAATAGACATAGTCAGTCTAATTTTCCAAAGTCATTGGAATTTTCCACTTATGTTTCAACACAGAACACATCTACAAGAGAAACATCAACTTCCAAATCACCTGAAAAACCCCATATCCATGCTGGGAAACGTAGACCATTGGATTAAAAGTATGATGTATTGAAACAATTGGACCACGTACCAGCCAAGTTATCAATTTTTGATTCTTTGAATCTGTCAAAATATCTTCAAGAAGCACTCATTGAGGCCTTGTTTTGTCCTCAAGAATTTGAAAATGAAGTTTCTAGTGCTGAGGTTTACCGTATAGAGAATGATTCTATAGAATGTCATGCACTAATATCTTTTATAGATGAAGATGAAGACCATGTGGTACATGGACACATCAGACCTTTGTATCTGTCTAGGAAGGTCAATGATACATATATCTGACGATTCGTCATTGATAATGGATTTGGAGACAACCTCATTCTGGTTCGTACACATCATCGATTGGGCCCGACTAAATCTGACTTATCTCCTTTGAATTTAATTTTGCAAGTATATGATAAGAATGAACAAGAACTTCTAGATTAAATTACACTCAAAACTCAGTTTGGAGATCTTGTGTCTAATTAATATTTCATGGTTTTCCATCAGGACACAACCTTCAATACTCTTCTTGGAAGGCCTTGGTTGCACCAACATGCATCCATACCATCATCATACCACCAATATCTGAAATAATGTTTTAGTGGTCAAATTGGAATATTGTATGGTGACAAGGCTCTATTCAAAACATGTAAATCACAATATATTGTGGCAGAGTTTTATCACACAAAAGGAACAAAGTCCATGACCATGGAAATAACCAGAGTTAACGCTCTAAATGGACTGGAAAAATTCCCACAAATCCATTCATGAATATGAGTACATATTATGTTCTACCCATTAATCAAGTTGAAAGGGTAAAGGCAAATCCATGCACTCATCCAATAATTCCCATAATGTAAATTATGACAATTAAACCTGATAACATGGGAGAAATTATTGATGATCCAAGAAAAGATGAAAACATGAATAGAGATGTTTTTATTTCATCTACTGAACTGCAAAGAGCCCCTACTTCATTGATCAGAATAAAAGAAATTGTAGAAATATTAGAGGGAGACAAATATGTTGATTCTCAATCCATAAATCCTTCTTCACCACAGGAAGACCTTTCATCATCAGTAGGGTCATATGTGGTGGCTTCTACTTTGAGATATTCAAATATTGATTCCTCTCCTAACATTGGGAGTATTACCTTGTCATCTAACATGAAGATGGAAACATAAGAAGTGGCACATAATGATGAAGAATATGAAGATATCAAGGAAACTCCTCCAGAATTTGAAGAAGGTGTTTCTACCACCGTGGATGAACTACAAGAAATAAATCTTGGTACAGGAGAAGATCCATGCCCCACCTTAATTAGTGTGGCCATGACCTCTGAGGAACAAGAGATGTATACATCCTTTATAAAGAAAAATCGATATATATTTTAATGGAATTATACAGAAATGCCAGGTCAGAAGCCTGATGTATAAACCCATCATTTGGGATTTCTAGAAGAACATCATGGGTTCCAACAAGCAGAAAGGGGAACAAACCCAAATCACGCCTCTGAAATTTAAGTTGAAGTTTTTGAGCTCATAAAAGCTAACTTTTTCATTGAATTTCAGTATCCCAAATGGCTGGACAAAATTGTCCCAGTGAAAATTAATAATGGGAAAATTAGAGTCTACATTGATTTCAGAGATCTTAAGAGGCATTGTCCTAAAGATGATTTTACAGTCCTGATTACAAAACATCTAATTGATGCAACAGCTGGCTATTAAGCATATTCCTTCATGGATGGATATTCTGGGTATAATCTAATTCTAATTTCCCTAGATGATGAAGAATATACAATATTTAGATCTCCTCAAGGTGTGTTTTCTATTGGGTAATGCCCTTTGTCTTAAATAATGCAGGCGCGGCATACTAATGTACCACACAACATATATTCAAAAACCTCTTAGGTAAATTTGTTGAATGTTATGTGGATGATTTGGTGGTCAAATCCAAACACCGTTCCAATCACATGGATGATTGGAAAAAATATTTTGCAATATTCGGAAACATAATTTGAAGATGAACCACTTAAAAATTTCTTTCAGGGTAACCTCAGGAAAATTACTTGGCTTCGTTGTACACCATCGTGGTATCGAAGTTGATCTTGAGAAAACCTAATAAATCCTTGGTATGTGTTGGCGCCAAAAATATGGCCCGAAAGGAAGGAACGAAAAAGACAGCCGGCGGGCTGCATCGCGAAGCACAACCGCGAAGCACAGCCGCGAAGCCCCTCCGCGAAGCGCCCCAGCCCTGGCGGCGCCGCGAAGCACCAGAGGCGGTGATCCTCCGCGAGCGCGTTTGACGTTCGCGAGCCGCCGCGAAGCACCAGAGGCGGTGATCCTCCGCGAGCGCGTTTGACGTTCGCGAGCCGCCGCGAAGCACCAGAGGCGGTGATCCTCCGCGAGCGCGTTTGACGTTCGCGAGCCGCCGCGAAGCACCAGAGGCGGTGATCCTCCGCGAGCGCGTTTGACGTTCGCGAGCCGCCGCGAAGCACCAGAGGCGGTGATCCTCCGCGACCGCGTTTGACATTCGCGAGCGCGCCGCGAAGCTCCAGAGGCGGCGCGCGAGTCCTGCTTCGCGGCGCCCCTTCCTTATAAATACTCGACTCCCCCTGAGTCCACGAGACGGACAATCCGACCTCTCGGCTTCTCCTCTCCCGAATCGCGAAGCAAGCTTTGCCCCGGGAATCATGAGCTCCGCGAGGTATTTCTACTTCGCGAGACGACTCTGATTTGTTTCGTCCTGAGCCCCTCTTCCGAGAGGGATGCCCTTCGCGAAGCCCAAGGGCGTTCGCAAAGGAAGGGGATTCCCAAGGGAACCCGGGCAGCTGCGGAGCACTCGTGCTTCGCGAAACACCCAACCCATGCTAGTAATCCCTATGCCAAGGCAGGATAACTATGCATCGCGAAGCACTTTGCTTGGCAGGACCCTGCTTCGCGAACCACTCCTTCGCGAGGCAGTGCTCCGCGAACACTGTTCCACTTCGCGAAGCACCTCCCACTTCCACCTATGCCCCATGCTAAGGCCAAGGCACCCCACTTCGCAAAGCACACTCCTTTGCTTAGCGATTCCTCCTTCCGTGTGACCCTCCAGGTTTGCACGATGTGATTTCAAAGTCCCATGGACAACACCTCCCGTAGCGTTGCTTCGCCCAATGCTCCTTCGCATAGGCACGCTAACGGCTATTGCTTCTTCGCATAGCCACGCTAACGTGGACCCCTCGGTGGTTCCTCCCTCGACCCCCCTCTACCATGGCCTTACCGACACCTTCCCTTCCCCAAGGACCAGAGGGTACCGGTTATGTAAGCCCTAGGGGTGTGGAGTGAACCCACCTCGTCCGAGCTGCAGGACGTTAACCTGCCAAGCACCACGTCCTCAACACATGACGTTAAACTGTGACCCAACCTCGTCTCCCTCACGAAGGGTCCCCCCAGCTCGAGCATTCATTACACCGCTCGTCTCCACGGGAATGGAACTCTTCCGCACATGGAATGAGATCCTCCTTGTCGGAGTGGTGTATGTTCGCAGGGGAAGGGTCGCCTCAGAGCGTAAATCCCTAACCTTTGGTACGGATGATTGCACCCGTGCATCTCGGTACTTCCCCACTACCAAGGTCAGTGGAGGACGTGATAGGGAACGAGGCACCTCCCATTGTCGGACCAAGGTCCATCTTCCCCGCGCTTTGTCGCGCCATGGGCCTCCATCCTGGAGTAAGTCCCAACACCATGGGCCGCTCAACGCGTAAGCCCCATTTCGCTTCTCACGGACGCACCCTTCGCGACGTGATCGTCAGGTCCTTGCAACCTCTTGTTTCTCACACCGAGCATGACTCACGTGGGCTTAGAGTGAGCACCGACCCTGACAAACCCTTCTGAACTACGGGGTCTTTGATCCATGTCAAGGCATGGTACGTAGGAAGCCTCCATGAGGTTCAAGCCACGTTGCTCGGTCGTTCATTCACGTCGAGTTTCGCCCACGTCCAGCACGGCGTTAAACTGTATGCCCCGTCCAGCAAAGACGTTAAACTGCACAATCCGAACTACGAGGACTTTGATCCGTGTCAAGGCATGGTACGTAGGAAGCCTCCACGAGGTTCAAGCCCACCATCAGTGGACCAAGGTCTACTCCCCATCCGAACTACGAGGACTTTGATCCGTGTCAAGGCATGGTACGTAGGAAACCTCCACGAGGTTCAAGCCCACCATCAGTGGACCAAGGTCTGCTTTCACGTCGGTTCACCGACAAATTCCCACCTGAACTACGAGGTCTTTGATCCGTGTCAAGGCATGGTACGTAGGAAGCCTCCACGAGGTTCAAGCCCACCATCAGTGGACCAAGGTCTGCTTTCACGTCGGTTCACCGACAAATTCCCACCTGAACTACGAGGTCTTTGATCCGTGTCAAGGCATGGTACGTAGGAAGCCTCCACGAGGTTCAAGCCCACCATCAGTGGACCAAGGTCTGCTTTCACGTCGGTTCACCGACAAATTCCCACCTGAACTACGTGGTCTTTGATCCATGTTAAGGCATGGTACGTAGGAAGCCTCCACGAGGTTCAAGCCCACCATCAGTGGACTAAGGTCTACTCCCACCATTAGTGGACCAAGGTCTACTCCCCATTTGAACTACGAGGTCTTTGATCCATGTCAAGGCATGGTACGTAGGAAGCCTCTACGAGGTTCAAGCCCACCCGTCTTTCACGTCGGGTTTCACCCTCGTCCAGCACGACGTTAAACTACATTCCAGTCCAGCGGTAAGCCGTTGTGACCCATTCCCACCTGAACTACGTGGTCTTTGATCCATGTCAAGGCATGGTACGTAGGAAGCCTCCACGAGGTTCAAGCCCAACAATAGTGGATCAAGGTCCCTCACTTATGTCGGCTCACCGACACCCACCACCCGTCGTTTATTCACGTCAGGGTTCATTACCGTCCCGCATGACGCTAAACTGTATCATTTGAACTACGTGGACTTTGATTCCCTACCACGGGGATACGTAGGAAGCCCCCTTTAAGGCTCAAGCCCAACTTCGTCGTCACCACCCCTGCGATGGTCCCATTCCATTCTCAACCGTCTCCGCGAGACGTTAAACTCGCGACCTACCTCGTGGTAAACATGAGATGCCTGAGGAAACCCTCGGATGGAACGCCTTTGGCGTAACCGTCTTTGCTAGACGTTAATCTTGCAAACATACCCTGTGTTGAACACGGGAAGCTGAGGAAAACCTCAGGTACGTGTCTATGACATGTAACCCCCCGCGCTCGATGTGGGATGCCTCGGGTTTCCACGCCCTCGAGAAGCCTTGTGATCAAGGACAACAGACAGACATGCCAGGCACCCCAGCATCCAGACACGCTACTGATGCCTCAAACGTGATTACTCCCCTGACCGAAGGTTGCTGCCCTGACTGGACCCTTTGGAATGTCCCGACAGAAGCAGCGTAATTAACCGGCGTCCATGGAAACATGGCACTGGGAAGAGTTTCACGAACTACGTATTAAATCTATAAGGGAGACCCGGACTAGGTGAAGAGTTCTGAGGAGGAATCCACAGGAGGAAGAACCGACATCCCATCATCCCGTTTCGATCAAGGAGCAGACGTACCTGAACAAGGAACGAATGCCGCCCGCCTTTGGAAAGCGGGAATGCGGGGCAACAAAGCCGCGCGTCCCCCTCCTCCGCGGACGGATGCGCGCGCGCCCCGGCGAAAGCGTCGGAAACAGAAATGGTGAACCCGACGTGAAATTCTTCTCCTCAGCATGGAGATTAGTAGCGTTCGAGACACCGGTAGATTGACGTGTCACCGGATCCAGGTATCCGGTGCCTGGCCCCGCCAAGCAAATGGCGGGCCTGTTGTGGAACTCACCGGAAGTCGGGGTAGTAGAACGTGGGGCGCTCCGCTCTGCAGCGTGTTGGCGTGGATCCTTCTCACAGACATGGGGATGGAAGAATGCTGGGGCACTGGCTGTCAATCACTTTCCTCTCAGTACTGCTGAGTTGATCCCTTCGTTTGTCAGGAATCAGGTTGCTATGCGGTCACCATCCGCTCCTCGCCCGCGCAGGGGCAGGGGCAACACCACTACGGTCACCCCACATGGCGCCACTACCGCCACGACGGCTGGCACGTCGCGGGAGGCGGGACGTCCACGTCCCCTTTCCCCATCAGAGGTCATCCAACGAAGGGTGATCAACAGCCTCGTGCGCAGGTATGAGGAACAAGGGGTCATCCCGACCAGGGATATGGCCCGTTTGGACCTGGAGGCTTCCAGGCCCCGCCGTCAACGCCGCCCTAACAGGCCGCGCAGGGAGCCCCCGCTCCCCACCCAGACATTCAATCGTTTCGGGAGCCTATCCCCGGAACGCCTTGACGACTCTTCGCCTTATGCTGAAGAGGCAGGTTTTGTCCGGGTCAGTCCGCTCAGGGCCCTGACCCGGGACTCCCAGGCGAGAGCTCCCGTCCGGCCACGTCAGCGCCGCCGTCCGGCCCCGCAGGAAGAACAGGCAGACTACGTCCCTGCACCACCTGCACCGGCCCGCCTGACCCGACGTCAGCGCCGGGCCCGGGCTGAGGACGCTCGCCTAGCCGCGTCCAAGTCGACAGCTACAGTGGCCCGAGCCACCGCCGACGTACATTACGAGGCCCCCGCCTACATTAAGCAGGGGAACCCCTTCGCCCAACCAGGATTGAGACCCCAGCCGCCCCATGGGCAGGCCGGGTTGACGCTCCGGGTTGCAGGCCCCAGTGATGATCATCGCGAGCTAACCCGCGGTGATGCAGGTCCTCCCCGTACCACTACTCCACAGAGCGTGGGCCTTCCCCGCTCCGAGGTTCGCCATGGAGGCATGCCTCGTGCTACCCCCATCCTACAGGAAGACCTGCCCCGGGGCAGTGATGCTCAGCGCGGAAACACTTCCCGCGCCCGCTGTACAGGGTATGAAGCCCATCCGTCTGAAGGCACCGTCCATCCGGTCCTTCGACGTGGGGGTCCCCCCTACGTCCTCTCTGCGACTGACGAAGGTCCTCCTCACCCCAGCAATTCGAGGAGTGAAGGTCAGCCTCGCTCCACTCGCATCGACCGTGGAGGCCTTCCCCATGCTCCTGCCGGTTCCAACAGAGGCCCCGCCCACGTGGGTACTGTTCATGGAGGTCCTCCCCATGTACCCTTTGATATTTTCCCTGGTGCCCCTCGCACCCCGGCTGTCTCAAGTGGGGGCCCTCTCCGCCACGTCGCTAGCGCCGCCCCAGGGCTGCCTGATAGGGGTCAACCCTGTCCCGAAGAGCCACCCAGGGGCAGAAGAGCGGGTCGTCGCCGCCACGGGAAGAATCTTGGGAAGGCCCAGGGGGGGATCAAACCTGCCCGCTTCTCCGATTCGGAAGCGGAATGCGATTCAGCGATGGAACCTTCTCCCGGCTCCTCCGTATCAAGGACTGGGGCAGGAACCAGACGCGCCAGCCTCGTTCTCCCCGAATTTGAGGTCCATCGGATTCCCGTCTCTCTCCGCAGGTACATCCAGGAGGAAGAAATCCTGGGAATTACGCAGGTTTCGACCGCGCAGTCACCGCCACCGTCGCCCGAAGCGCCCTCTTCCTCTACCCGGGATCCCGAGGAGCTATTTTGGGGGTCAACGGTGGTAGAGCCACGACATGACCGGACACCGGTAACGGCGATTCCCGTACCCGAAGTAGCGGCTATTAGCCCGTCCTATCGTGACATCGTGGTCAGGTCACCTTGCTCTTCAGAGGAAGGCCCAGAGTACGGTGGCCAGTCTGCTCGCTTGCCGTATTCTCCGCCGCCGAGTTTGCTATCCCAGAGGTCCGCCTCGGTGCTGCTACCGGTCCCTCAGCCACCCCCGGTTGATGAGTGGGGAAATGTAGGGCCGAACTCCGAGGATGAACCCAGGAGCTTCTGGAGTATTCTTGCAGCGGACTATTTCCCAGAGAAGTTCTGGCCCGCGGCAGCGTTGAATTTCCGCATACCCGAGTCGCTTACCCCTGAAGAAGTGGGATGCCTTTGTCGGACCCTGTGGGCGACGCACTTCCGCCTCCGTTGGGAACGGGTAGTGTACCCCAGGAGTCGGGAGCACTTCGAGGAGATTGGCAAACAGTGCCGCCTGATTGATGCAGCGGTTCTCCTTGTGGCCCAGCACCCCGAGTCGCCCGGTCATCAGGGTGCCCTCCAACGAAGATGCGTTCAGAGTTTCAAGGCACTCCGCAAGATTGTCAGGGAAGCTACCCCCCATGTGCAAGTTCGTGGTTGGGGACGCTATGCCGCTCTCCTCTTCGACCCTATTCTACGACAGCCTGATTCGCTATGCGACATTGAGGATATGCCCTCAAGAGGGGTCACAGTCCACATGGCCGACGTTGTGGATAAGGAAGATGAGCTTGAGTTCCTTGATGGGGACTTACCACCCGAGTGCGTACCGCCACTACTCGACCCATCAGGGAGAGTCACCCGTCATCAAAGGAACCTGCTAGGCCTCCCTGTACCCACCGAGTCACTGGCGATCGGTCGAAGCACTGGCAAGGGTAAGGAGCACGTCGGAATAGCCAAGCACTCCGACCCGTCCGCCTCCGTGCAGAAAACGGACGAAGATCCTGAGAAAGCCACGTTGCGCCAGCAGCTCGCTGAACAGAAGAGGCTGGTCGACGAACTTTTGGCTGAACGCGCCGCAGAGCGACGACCCGACTATGGTAATCCCAGGCCGGGACAGCAGGGGCAGGAACAATTTCCCCCCGGTGAGATGCCTCCGGGCAACCCTGATCATGCTACTGCCGCAGACAGGGCGGAAGCCGGAACGTACGGCAAGAGGGCGCGATACGTCTCGCCAAACCCCCCTGAGCGACGGGGCAATCTGAAGAACCCAATCCGGGTTCCCCCAGTCGCCCAACAGGTCATTCAGCCAGTTGACCCGCGGGCAGCAGAAGCCGTCTACCGCGTTGAAGAACCTGGCAATGCGCTTGTGGTTAGGGATCCCCGTCAAGACAGGGACCCCCACCCGGAGGACCTTATTGCGGCACTCACAGCCCGCCTCGAGGCGTTGGAGACACGGCAGGTGGCGGTCCCACCCGATGGCAAGCCTTATCCCGCGTGGGTGGATGATATGCCCGCGCCTCCGGGTTTTGGGAACCCCACTTTCTCGCCTTTTAACGGGACAGGGGACCCACCCCAGCACTTGGCTCATTTCTCTTCCAGGTGTGGCCCCATGTTGGGGACCCCGGCTCAGCAAGAAGCCGCTAAGCTCCGATGTTTTGTACAGACGTTGGAAGGTCCGGCATTCGTCTGGTACAGCCAGCTCCCCATCGGATCAGTGACCGGTTGGGAAGATCTTCGCCGGCAGTTCTTGTACCAGTTCAGCTCCACCACGCGGAAGACCAGCATCGCGGACCTCTTTAAGTGCAAACAGAGGCCTGATGAGCGGGTTGCGGACTTCATCGCCCGGTGGAAAGGACTTACGTATTCTCTCGATATGCCACTGACTCAGGAGCAATTACTGACGATGTGTGTGGGGAACGTAAAGACAGAGCTGGTACCCTCCTTGATTACCCAGAATTACCCTGGGGGGTTCAGAGATTTCTCGGATAAGGCCCAGCGCCTCGAGGAGGCCCTGCAACAGGCTAGTCAGGCACGTTTGCTGCCCCCAATGATCCCAGCCAGGAGGGCCGCCAGGGCTGAACCCGCCGCAGTGGCTCAAATAGAAGCCCCGAGGCAGCTGGAATTGCTACCGGCGGTACCACCCCCGCAACCCCGCGGAGGTCCTCCACCTCAAGCACAGGCTCCTGCCCAGCAGCGACCGCCTCAGAACCGACAGGTTCCCCCGCGCAACGCGCCACCGCCACCTAGGCGAGACAACCAGGCGCCGCCCCCTCGGCAGGCCCCTCCGGTCCCTCGACAGGATCAGGCCCCCAGGGCTCCTTACCCGGAAAGAAAATATCATACCTATTCGTTTAACGAAAATCAGGTCCCTGGTTACTTCCGAAGTGCCCTAGAGCAAGGGATCGTGCGTCTGCCTGAGTGCAGGAGGCCGGCAGAGGCGCATCTCACTGATCACCCCAACTACTGCCCTTATCATCGGATCCTGGGGCACACCATCAAGCGATGCTATGTGTTTAAAGACTGGCTTCAGGACCAGGTCAACAACAACATAGTCAAGCTGGGCCCAGCGCCAGCGCAGGTGGCAGGCGTCTTTGCGGGATCAGAAATCGGCAGTGACAGCGAGGGTGAGTGGCAACAGGTCCCTAGCCGCGGGTCCCAGAAATACGACAACTGGATGGCTCGAAAAACTGTTGTCCGTGCCCAGGGTATCATCCGGGCACGCCTGAAGCAGCCGGAACCTTCAGAAGAAACAGCCGGTGCCTCAGCATCGTCCTCACAGTCGACCTCTACCCAAAAGGGCAAGCAGCGGCGACGTAAGAAGAAGCAACGTGCACCGCCAGTGCCGTCGTCATCCCGCACTCTTGGCGACTTTATGCCTCCTGAAATGGGAATTCCCCCCAGAATCCGCCCAGCGGTGGATGACTCTTCGAGTGATAGTCAAGGGTACGCTTCGGTTAACATCGTGGAGCTGGTAAAGCCCTATATGACCCCCGATGAGGGGGAACCCCAGGCAGACCGCCCCAATGTTTCCAGCCGACGTCAACGTCGGCGGAATCACAATCGCGCCGGTCACCGAGGTATGTCAGCAGGCACTTGTGACCAAGCCGTGCACGCTACCGAGACGAGGCAGCAGGCTCAGCGCAGATCTCAGCACGCGCAGACCCATTCAGCACCCTCGGCTCTACCTCCACCGCCATTCGTGTTGCTGGATCAGGGAGAGCCGCCTCGTTCGTATCACAGCCAGTCTCGCCCGGCGACGGGCCAGCTCCCGCTGTTCGATCTTAGCCCGGCGACTACTCCCCAGGCTTCTACTAGCAGGCAGCAGGATGTACCTAGTGCTAGCCGACCGCCAGTTCAACCAGCAGGACCCGCTATGCCTCCAAATACCGAAAAACCCCCTGTAAGCAGAGGTTCGCGTTTGGCACGCAAGTATGATGTCCTAAAGCACTTAGCCGGCATTCCGGCGAGGCTTTCCATCCTTGAGGCCCTGCGCTTGTCATCCGAGATGCGCGAGGCACTTGCCGAGGCCCTAAGGAGCCGCCTCCAGTTCGAGACGGAAGTGGCAGCCGCGGAGGCCTTCCATACCGAGACGATTGAAAACGCCGAATGTCAGGCGGTTATCTCGTTCTCTGGTGAAGACGAAGACCCTCCTATACAGGGGCACATTCGCCCACTGTATGTCACTGGCCACTTTAACGGTGTGGAAGTCCGTCACTGCCTCGTTGACACGGGTTCTGGAATCAATCTAATTCCGACCCGGACGTTGCGAAAACTGGGTTTATCTGAAGGTGATTTGACTCCCTCTGACCTCAGGATTCAGGGGTACGACAGGACAGAGCAAACCCCGGTCGGCAAGATCCGCCTGAAGACCCAGTTCGGTGGCTTAATTGCCAGCACCGAGTTCATGGTTGTTTCTCAGGACACCGCCTACAACGCACTGATGGGTAGGCCATGGCTCCATCTGCATGCTGCGGTCCCCTCATCGTATCACCAGTGCCTTAAGTACTCGCTCAACGGTCGAGTAGGTGTGATCCAAGGAGACGCGTCCCCCTTTGCTTCTTGTGAGGCCCGCTATCTGGATGCGGGTTATTACAAAAGCAAAGACAAGCAGATCCTGGTCAGCGAGGATGAGCCCGCTCCAATCGCAAGTAATCCCTGGGCGAGCATGGACGACGCCTACATCCTCCCGATCCACCGGTTGGAAGCCACGACCCCCGACATGGGACAATGTTTTGTTGTTTCGGGTATGCAAGGAAGGCATGTTCCCGCGTCCAAGCGACGGCGGAGAATCACCTCGTACTCCTACACCAACCAGGCTCGGGTCATCCCGGAATCTCCTACCCCTGTACGGTACCGGGATGTCAGGCTCATGACAACAGCGGTGCGCCATACGTGTCTATTTCGCCGGGATGGAATCAACCGACTCTGGCCGACACGTCACCACTGCTTTGATATCGTCAAGCGTGGCCCCTTAGGCCGAAGGCCGGATGGGATAGGGTCAAATGCATTCATTGCTATGGTCTCCACGACGAGTGAGTCTCCTGATGTGATGACTGCTGCTGCCCAAGCCGGTACCAGCTGCCCCTCGGGTTTTGAGAGCCCAGAAGCACCTTCCGTCACGGGAAGTTCCCCCCCGGCTGGGGAGGAAGACTTGGAGGATGCTCCCCCAGCCTTTGAAGAAGGCGTCTCTACCACGGTTGATGAGCTGGTGCAGGTGAACCTTGGCAGCGAGGCAGATCCAAGACCCACATTGATCAGTGCGGCCATGTCCCTCGAGGAGCGACAGCAGTATGTAGACTTCCTCAAATAGCACCGCGATGTGTTTGCCTGGAGTTACGATGAGATGCCAGGACTGGATCCCCAAGTGGCCGTCCACCGTCTGGGCCTCCCGGTAAAACATCGTGGGTTTAAGCAGCCTCCCAGGAAAATGCACCCTTCCCATGGCGCTATGGTTGAGGCTGAAGTTGATAAGCTAATCAAGGCCAAATTCGTCAAAGAGGTCCATTACCCCAAATGGCTCGCCAACATTGTGCCAGTCAGGAAGAAGAATGGGCAGATTAGAGTCTGCATCGACTTCCGCGATCTCAATCGCCACTGCCCAAAGGATGACTTCCCACTTCCAGTGACGGAGCTGTTGATTGACGCCACGGCCGGGTTCCAAGCCCTCTCTTTTATGGACGGATATTCCGGGTATAACCAGATCCGGATGGCCCCCGAAGATGAGGAGTCCACTGCCTTCAGGGCTCCCCAGGGTACCTTTTACTACCGGGTAATGCCATTCGGTTTAAAAAATGCAGGTGCCACTTATCAGAGGGCCATGCATCGCATATTCAAACCGATCCTCGGGACATTGGTGGAATGCTACGTGGATGACCTTGTAGTCAAATCATATCAGCGCCAGGACCATCTCAAGGACCTTGAGAAAGTGTTCGGTTTCCTCCGTTCTCGTCACCTGAAGATGAACCCGCTGAAGTGTGCCTTCGGAGTCACCTCCGGGAAGTTTCTGGGTTTTGTTGTCAGATACCGAGGTATCGAGATCGACCCGGAGAAGATCAAGGCCATCAGCCAAATGCCTCCCCCGAGCAACATTCGGGAGCTTCGAGGCCTGCAAGGCCACTTAGCCTATATACGCCGATTCATTGCGAACCTGGCCGGCAAGTGTAAGCCCTTTTCTCGGCTCATGAAGAAAGGCGCTGCCTACGAATGGGATGAGGAGTGTCGGATCGCCTTCGAGGAAATCAAGCAGTATCTGCTCCAACCTCCGGTCTTGATGCCACCCGTCTCTGGAAAGCCGCTGGTCCTTTACGTGACCGCCCTGGAAAGATCCCTCGGCGCGCTGCTCGCCCAGAAGAATAACGAGGGCACTGAGAACAGTCTCTACTATCTCAGTCGCATGCTTCTCGATACGGAGGTCAGATATTCCCTTATCGAAAAAAGCTGCCTTGCGCTCGTCTTCGCCGTGCAGAAGTTGCGACACTACCTGCAACACCACGAGGTGCAATTGATCTCCCGGGTGGATCCGCTGAATTACATCCTGAACCGCCCCATGCTGACTGGCCGACTAGCACGGTGGGCGGTGATTCTCCAGCAGTTTGACATTAGGTTTGTGCCTCAGAAGGCCGTCAAGGGACAGGCATTGGCAGACTTTTTAGCTGCCCATCCAACCTCCGCGGATCAATCCCTGGACCTGGATTTCCCCGATGAGACGATTCTCTCGGTCGATCACGCTGTCCCGTGTTGGCAAATGCATTTCGACGGCGCCTCCCGGAGCCCCACTGGTAGAAGGCTCAACGACCCCAAGCTCAACAGAGTGGGTCTGGGTATTGTTTTCATTACCCCGACGCAAGCCGTCCTGCCGTACTCCTTCCTGCTGTCAGAAGGTTGTACGAACAACGAGGCAGAGTACCAAGCTCTCATCACCGGCCTCGAGTTGGCCCTCGAGATCCATGTACCCCATCTACATGTGAAAGGAGATTCTGAGCTGGTAATCAAACAGGTTAATGGCGACTATGTCGTCAGGAAGCCAGAGCTTGCACCGTTGCTGGAGTGAACCCTCCTCCTGATGGCCCAGTTCTCTTCTCGGCCAGAGGTTACCCATGTCCCGCGGTCGCAGAACGGCCAAGCGGACGCCCTAGCTGGCTTAGCCGCATCGCTCGCAGAACCCGAGCAAGATGATTTGGTCATACACGTGGCCCACCGGAGAGTCATTGCTCCCGTCACCCAAGAGGACCGTGATAGCCTGCGGGTAAGTCATCTCACCGCCGGACCCTCCGTATCGGAAGTCCCGGGTTCGTCGGATGCAGTGGTTGAAACGACCCCCGATTGGAGAGCACCTTTTGTCGAGTATCTCCAAAATGGTCAGCTCCCGGACAACCGGGCCGAGCGCGAGCGAATTCGACGCCGCGCGCTTCAATTTACCCTCCAGAGTGGCCCCAGCCTTGAGCAGACCCTCTATAAACGGAGTTTTGATGGTGTCCTCCTCCGTTGCATCCAAGGAGTAGAGATACCTCAAGTTATGCAAGAGGTTCACGCCGGTTCCTGTGGCGCCCATCAAGCTGGGCCGAAGCTGTCCCATCAAATCCGGAGGCTAGGGTACTTCTGGCCCTCCATGATCCACGATTGTATTGGATACGCCAAGAGATGCCACGCGTGCCAAGTGCACGCCAACTTCTTGCATCGGCCGCCAGAACCCCTCCACCCCACCAAGTACTCTTGGCCATTTGCGGTATGGGGACTCGATGTAGTGGGACCGTACCCGCCGGCAACAGCCCGCCAGTGTAGGTTCATCCCGACTGCTACAGATTTCTTCTCCAAGTGGGAAGAAGCAGTTCCGCTCAAAGAGGTCAAGGCCCGTTTCGTCGTTGACTTTGTGAGCTCCAACATCATCCACCGGTTTGGGGTCCCTCACGCCGTCCTCACTGACAACGGCACCAACTTCCGAGCAGCTGAATTGAAGAAATTGTACGCTAAGTACGACATCCGGTCAAACCATACCTCCCGCTACCACGCACAGGCAAATGGACAGATCGAGGCGTTCAACAAGACCCTCTCCAACATTCTGCAGAAGATGGTTGGTCAGAACAAGAAGAGTTGGCCGGACAAGCTCCCCAACGCCCTCTGGGATTACCGGACGACGACTCGCAACTCTACCCAGGTGACCCCATATTCCCTGGTGTATGGAGCTGAGGCCGTCCTACCCATCGAGATCCAGCTGCCGTCGCTACGCACGGCCGTTTATGATCACCAGACATCAGATGAGGTAGCCGAGATCCGTCTAGCTGAGCTAGAGGCACTGGACGAGAACCGGCTTCGTGCCCTGCACAATCTGGAAAGGCATCAGGACAAGATGGCAAGAGCTTTTGACAAGAAGGTTCGTCTCCGCTCTTTTCTACAGGGTGACCTGGTGCTGGCCCTGCGAGCGCCAATGATTCCCGGAAGGAAGCCGCCCAAGTTAGAACCCAAATGGGAAGGGCCTTATATCATCCATAAGGTTTACCCCAATGGAGCTTACTCCTTGGTGACCACAGATGGAGAGCGTGTAACCCCTCCCACCAATGCCAGATTCCTCAAGCGATACTTCGCCTAGGGCAAAAGATGGTCCCGCATGACCCTAAACTGCGAGATGGTCCCGCATGACCCTAAACTGCGAGATGGTCCCGCATGACCCTAAACTGCGAGATGGTCCCGCATGACCCTAAACTGCGAGATGGTCCCGCATGACCCTAAACTGCGAGATGGTCCCGCATGACCCTAAACTGCGAGATGGTCCCGCATGACCCTAAACTGCGAGATGGTCCCGCATGACCCTAAACTGCGAGATGGTCCCGCATGACCCTAAACTGCGAGATGGTCCCGCATGACCCTAAACTGCGAGATGGTCCCGCATGACCCTAAACTGCGAGATGGTCCCGCATGACCCTAAACTGCGAGATGGTCCCGCATGACCTTAAACTGTATCTCTGTCCTCACTGCAAGACGTTAAACTGCAAGTCAGTCAGTTCTTCCTGACCGAGGCTCAGCCTCAGGCCCCTCGGCCTCTTTGGGCCCCTGGCCCCGTCTCCACCGAGGTCTGGCCCCAGGCCCCCCTCGTTTCTCTCCGACTTACCCTCTTACGGGATTGTACGGTACAGTGTAGGACTACGTTCTCACGTTGAGATCATGACCATGCCGCACACATCCCCGAACGAGATACCCCTCGTCCCGCATGACGTTAAACTGCATGTCAAGAACTACGTACGGCTTGATTCTCATCTTTATGGGATACGTAGGAACGCTCGGACGCCTCGTCTTGAGCCCAGCCCCAAGCTTCTCTCTTCCACTATTCCCCCTGGGAATGGTCTCCTTGGAGGATCTTTGTGTAGCAGGGCGTCGGCCTTCTTGGCCCCGCTCATGCAACCCCACTCACGCAAAGATTGTAAAGGTCGCACCATGCGCCCGCTCCGTTCTTCTACCCTCCCACGTCCTTACCGCATGACGCTAAACTGCATGGCCTTCAAGAACTACGTATGGCTTGATTCTCATCCTTATGAGATACGTAGGAACGCCCAGACATTTCGTCTGTTGGCCCAGCCCAAAAGCCGAAATCTTCCCCTCGGGTTAAGACACGGCAGGGTGCACATTTTTGCCCCGGCCCACGTCGAGCAAGCCTCGACCCGGCTGCACATTCCCCCCTGGAGGTGTTTGCCCCTTTCGTGGATGGATTCACACCCGGAGGCCCCCCCCCCAAGAACGGCCTGGATACAAAGCCCAAGGGCTCTCCTACCGATACGGGCCAACGCCCCTGAGGGTTTCTCAAGCAACAAATTGAAACAAGTCCCGCGTTGCCAATTTGGTCAGCGGTCGACCCTCAATTGTTGCCCCCATGCGGGTCACCATAGGAACGCTGTGTTTCGGCTATGGTCAACAGTGATTCATTCTGCCCCATCCTGAGGTGATAAACTTCCCCCAGGTGGTGCTAGTGATCGGGACCACAGCCCACGATTCCTCACCCGGAGTGTACGGTGTGGTGTGGGACTACGTCCTCATTCACGTCGGGATCATGTACCACGCCGTACAACTCCCCTTACGAGGCTCAGCCTCAGGCCTCTTGGCCTCCTTGGGCCCCTGGCCCCCCGTCCTCATGTAAGACGTTAAACTACAAACCAGTCAGGCCTTCCTAACTGATGCCTGATCTTGGGCCCCCTGGGCCTTCTCCCCTATTTCTCACCTGGAGTGTACGGTGTGGTGTGGGACTACGTCCTCATTCACGTCGGGATCATGTACCACGCCGTACAACCCCCCCTTACGAGGCTCAGCCTCAGGCCTCTTGGCCTCCTTGGGCCCCTGGCCCCCCGTCCTCATGTAAGACGTTAAACTACAAACCGGTCAGGCCCTCCTGACCGAGGCTCAGCCTCAGGCCCCTCGGCCTTTCTAGGCCGCGGCCCAGGACCTATCTTATAGGATTGTACGGTATGGTGTAGGACTACGTCCTCATTCACGTCGGTTTTTCGCCATACTATACACCTTGCTCAGGAGTATATTACTCCCCACCCAAGTCCCGCATGACGTTAAACTGCACTTCAAGAACTACGTGTGGCTTGATTCCCATCATAATGGGATACGTAGGACCACCTGGATGTCCAAAATCCGGGTCCAGCCCCATCTCTCGGGAATCCTCATCCCATCTTGGCCCCTTGGCCCATCCTTCCTCCATGAAGAGATCATATGGTGCGGTGTGGGATTATGTCCTCATTTACGAGGGTCTTGTAGTGACCACGCCATGTTTCCCGCACCACTGAGCTGTTTCGTCGATCCCTCTTTCGGCTGTTCACCAATGTGCTTAAGAGTACTCTGGTTCATTACCTGGAATGCCAAGCTTTACTCGGACACGTCCGCGCCCGCTTTCCAGGCTTTGCGTATCCCCGCATCAGGGCTTTCACCATTTTTTACACCCGGAGGGACCCCCAAGTACGGCCTGGATACAAAAGCCCAAGGGCTCTCCTACCGATACGGGCCAACGCCCCCCAGGGTTTCGGACGACAAATCGATAAAATCCCGCGTTGCGAATATGGTCAGCGGTCGATGCTCGTTTGTTGCTCCCACCTCAGGCTAACACGATACAGACGCTGTGTTTCCTTCATGGATAACAGTTTTCCTCTGTCGTCACGCCAACCCATTAAGCCCAAATGCCGGGTACACAATTCACACCCTTCATCACTTCATCGTGTCCAAGTAGAATTTCGGGACTCTCGGTACTTTTCCCCCGTGCACGTCTGCGCGTTTGAGGAACAAGCTACATCAAAGGTGTCCTTCAGAACTCTCTGCTGACTCCCCTTTAATGGATGCCCCAAGTGTTGCAATGAGGGTCCCCCCCTTGTTTCCCACACCGAGTTTATCTCACGTGGGCTTAGGGATTGGGTTGACCTCTGTGCTTACTTGGGAGTTGTCACCATCCACGGTCCGAGCTCTAAGACCATAAACTAAGACCCTCATCTGGAACTACGTTCAAGACCCCTTGTCTCTGAACCCAGCTTGAGTTCAGCAAATTTACCCCTCTAATCCTGCCTTCAGGACCCTGATCACAGGACTGCGTGGCGTAGTGTGGGACTACGTCCTCATTCACGTCGGGTACGCAACAACTGCACCACGCACGCCCCCATTCTGAGGTTCAGTCCTCCTATCCCCTGTCCTGCATGACATTAAAAGGCACCCTTTCAGAACTACGTATGGCTTGATTCCCATCATAATGGGATACGTAGGACCACCTGAATGTCTAAGATTCGGGTCCAGCCCCACCTCTGGGAGATATCCTGATTCCCCGGTCACCTAGACCATTTGGTCCATCCCTCTCCAGCGGGGGGTGCGTAGGTATGATACAAGGTTGTGGGCATCATGCCCCCCTTCCCCTGTGAATCTGCCATCTCTCGATCACCCTCAAGGTTGAGTCCCTTGGCTCCCCGCAGCGGTTCACCCATGTATTGAGAGTACTCTGGTCTAGGACCAAGAGTGTCAGATTCAACTTGGTCAAGTTCCTTCCACTTGTCAAGCTTCGTGTTCCCCTCTATTCGGACTTCCGTCATCTTTCACACCCGGAGGGACCCCCAAGAACGGCCTGGATACTACGCCCAAGGGCTCTCCTACCGATACGGGCCAACGCCCTCCAGGTTTACGGACAACAAATCGATAAAATCCCGCGTTGCGAATATGGTCAGCGGTCGATGCTCGTTTTGTTAGTCCTCATTTCAGGCTAACGCGATAGGATGCTGTGTTGCGAACATGGTCAGCAGTAATCCTCTGTCGTCACGCCAGCCCCTTCAGTCCTTGAATGTTGGTTGCATGATTCACATCATTTTCCACCCCATCATGTCCAGGTGGAATCTCGACACTTTTTGGCGCTATCCCTCAGTGCACCTTTGCATGTTAGGGGGACAAAGCTGCAATCTGGCGTCCTTCGGGACTCCCTGGTCCGAGCTCTAAGACCATAAACTAAGACCCATTCGGGACTACGTTCACATTCCCATCCTCATGGGACACGTAGGACCGCCCAGACGCCCTGTCTCCGGGTACAACCCATTCAGGAAGCCAGTCTCTTCCCCTGTTTTACCTCCGGATGGCGTAAAATTTGATGTGGGATCATGTCTCTGTCAAATGTGTTTTATAAACACTGCGCACATTTCCCGCCTAGCATCGTCTCTGCTACGTCTGCGCTGCATGACGATAAAATGCATGCTTGGTCCTATCATACGACCCTAAACTGTGACATTATCATCCTGGCCGCACGACGAAAAACGGCACCGCATTGTGGTGACCTCGCTGTAGAGGACATCACGTTGGGTACTGGCCACGCGCCATGCCATTTGTCAACGCCCATCACGGCTTGATTCTTGTGGCGACATCACGACCTACAGTTCTAGGCCTGTCGCTTCACAAAAAAAAAACCATTCACCTCAAAGAACAAACAAGATACATCAAATTCCGCTTCTTTTAGTGCAAGGGCCACGTCCGCACTTCCCCTTTCCCCTGGCACTGGTACCTTACCCTGCCACCTTCGAGAACTACGTATGGCTTGATTCTCATCCTTATGAGATACGTAGGAGCGCCCGGGTACTTCCCCGCGGGTCCAGCCTAACCCTTGAGTTCGGTCCCTCGACTCGAGCTCATTCACGTCAGGTTGTGATGTCATGCGTCCCCTGATCCCCTTTTTCCAATCCATGGTCCGAAGTCTATGACCATAAACTAAGATCTCCCCAAGGGAAAGGAATCTGCTCCCTCTCTAATACGTTTCGTTGACGTATTCAGATGTGTTTTGACAAAAAGCCCGAAGCATGGGATTTTCACAGGGACATTCCCCTCATCTCATGACCAAGCTTCATGAGCTCACTATTTGGATCCTCATCCTCTTCCACATCCAAAAGGACCCTCGGACGACGTGGATACTAAGCTTAAGGGCTCTCCATGAATGCTGGACCTAAGGGCCCTACAATCGTTTCGGGCCAACGCCCCTGCGGATATTCGACAACATTTGTGACATGGTCCCGTGTTTCGAACATGGTCAACGGTCGACCCTCATTTGTTTGTCCCCATTTCAGGCTAACGCGATAGGATGCTGTGTTGCGAATATGGTCAGCAGTAGTCCTCTATCGCCACGCCGTCACCATCGTGATCCGAATCTTGAGCGTCATGATTCACACATTTCCACTCCTTCATGTCCAAGTGGAACTCCATCATACTCGGCTCTTTTTCTTCGCGCATCTAGATGCGCTGAATGATCATGTTAGTGTCATTGGGCCGGTAGTCACCGAGCATCCCTTTGCCCTCACCTGCCCCTCTCTGCGTCAGGAAACTCCCACCACTACTGCTTGTTTCCCACACCGAGCACGACTCACGTGGGCTTAGTAGTTTTGGCTGGATGTGTACCAACACAGTCAGGCTGCTCCTCGTCCTGCATGACGTTAAACTGCACTTTCAGAACTACGTATGGCTTGATTCCCATCGTCATGGGATACGTAGAGACACCCAGGCATTTCACCTAGGGTCCAGCCCCAGGAATCGCAAAATCCTATTCCTCCTCATTTCCAGCCCTCGCCAGAGAGGCCCTATCTGGAAGAAAGAATGATCCGGGATCAGACCGATGCGCCCATCTGGCGTACACCCACCACGGTGGTGTAACTACTGAAGTGTTGGATTCTGTTTGAACAAACCATCACTCCATATTCCACGCTTTGCGTGCCCCTTATTCGGACCCTCGTCTTCTTTCATGTCTGAAGGAACCCCCTAACGGCCTGGTCCCATGCCGCATCGGCTCACCTACCGTCCTGGGCCAATGTTCCGGAAGACGGGTCATGTCTGGAAGGACCCCCTAACAGTAAGGATGTATGACCTATGGTCCACCAACTGTCCTGGGCCAACGTCCCGAAAGATTAATCGACAACAAATTGATAAAATCCCGCGTTGCGAATACGGTCAGCGGTCGATGCTCATTTGTTGTCCCCGTTTCAGGCTAACGCAGTAAGGATACCGTTTCTCCGCCACGGCTAATGGTTGTCCTTTATTGTCACGCTGCCTCCATGGTATTCCGAATTTGGGCATCGTGATTCACACTCCCCATTTTCATCTGTTTGAACTGATTTCAGCGCCCCTGGCGTTGCCCTGTCCGTGCATAAGAGCACGTTGAAGAAACGGTAATTCGGCTATCCCGGAAGTTCCTCCTCCGATCAAGCCTTCCCCATCTTTCGGGAATCTGGGCTGGTTTGAGGGAATTGTCGTCAAACGTCCCGCAAACATTGTAGGGATGCAACAAGACAATTCAACAGTGGAAATCCTGCGTGCTACGGAACTCAAAACAAAGGAGAAAGGAAGAATTGAAGCACAAAAGTGTTAATAAAAGTTTCTTCGGGTTCGCTACAATACTCGGGGGTTGACTTCCCCCATGGACGGGTTGACTCCGTCGAAAGAGCGTTGCAGCTCCGCCACCCGTTGACTTGCGGCGTCCAGAGCCTGTTGCCGCTGATTTAACTCCCGCTCCTCTTCAACAGCGGTGGGGCGTAATCCGTCAACCCTGGCCCGGGCCCTTTCCACCTCAGCCTGGACGACAGCCATCCTTCCAGAGGTTTGCCCCATATGTTCCTCAGCCTCCGCTAGCTGAGCCTTCAAGTGTGAGACCAGCTCAGACTGCGCATTGAGAGTGGCTGAAAGCTCGTTGGCCCGGATCTGCATCTGTTGGGCCTCGCCTTCAGCCTCCTGGAGCTTCCTAATGTTGGTCGCCTTCCTCCGCTGCCATCCCACGCTCAGCCCACGATCATGCTCCCGGATCTTCTCAGCCATGAGGTCTCGGACGAGCGCGTGAGGGCGTTGGGCATCCACTCCCCCGGCACACAGCTCGCGCAACCGCGAGCGGAGCCTATCCATTTAGGCCAGCCATTGCACCTGGGGGGTGTCCCTGATAAAGCGCGTGATCAGCTTCCACGACCGGCGACGGACTATGCTGCTGTCTTCCTCATCAGAGGCCGTTTCGTCCCAATCCGCGCGGTCAGCAGACTCGTACGCGGGATATGCCTGCAGGAATTCCTCAGCGGGATCCGCATCTGGTGTTGAGTCTGGTACGACGCCTGACGCCGGCGCAGGCACGACAGGACTGGGACTGACCGGTTGATCCTCTTCCTCAGAGTCCACCTCGATGACTTCAGGTATGGCCCTACTGGTGGTCCCACCAGTGATGGTGTGCACCGCAGCTGGAGGAGGTGAAGGGATTATCGTCACCATCACCGGCATGCCCCTGGGAGGGACGCCGCCAGACATCCCAACCAGCCTCGCTGCAGCAGCCCATGCCAGTCGGAGAACTGCATGACAGAAAGAGAGAAAGAGACATAAACGTTAGTTGGCATGGCCCACGTGTGGCAACGAAGAGACTGGTGAAGGAGACTTACGAAGATTGACCTCCGAGCGCTGCTCCCAGACCGGTACCGACGGGACTCCAAGACGAGGCCCCCCGTATACTGCTGGAAGATCTGGAGAGTCCAGAGGAGCCACCTCAGACCCCCTGGTCCCACCAGATGCAGAACTGGACGCAGCCATAGGCGCGGGTTCTGAAGGTCCCGCATCGTCACCCGCCGAGGAGCGAGAACGAGGCCTACGAACAAGTTCCTCCTGCATGACCCAAACATTGGTGAGAAGTCCGTATGGATTCAATAACAGATCGTAAGAGAGGTTCGGAATGCTACCTCGAGAGCCTCCGTGGAGTCATCGGATTCTGAGCTTCGGTCTCCGACCTCGCCCTCCTCCAACGGGCTCCCTCCTCCCGCCTCATCCTCCCGAGAAGAGCCCCCTGATTCCTCCGGCAAGGGGAAGCGCTCCCTCAGGTCGGCAGCCGATAGCTGTGGAGGGACCGTCTGATTCAACAGTACCCTCACCCGGTCTGTCATCGGGCGAGGGGCACCACTGGAGTGGATGTAATCCTCCAGTTCGTTCAAGTATTGCTCCGCCTCCGCCGGAGACACCATGAATCCGGCCCGGACTGGGCCTATGCCCGGCAGTCTCATCCCGAGGCGATTCAGGTGGGCCCACACCTCAGATGGGCTGAGGAATTGCCGGTTGACGTCCCAGACGTCCCAAGCCTCCGGAAAGACAGCATCTTCTGCCATGTCAATGTGACGCAGCCGCTTCCCCGGAGCCTGAGCGGATATCCGACGGAATCCCCTCGGTGGCCGCCCCTCTGGATGACCCTGCTCTCCCGGAACCACCGGATCCGCCGCTGCCGCCATGCCCTCGGCCGGTGCGGGTCCCTCTGCCACGGCAGCCCCGCTGCCGCGGGCGGCCCTAGCTGCCCTCCGACCCCGACCTCGAGATAAAGGAGGCCCACCGTCACCAACCCGGATCGTTGGCTGCTTCAGCATCTCCCCGGGATAAGCAGCCTCCCAGCTGATGGCGTACTCCTTCACTAAGCCGAAGGCGGCGGTGGGTGGAGGCAATGTGATCTGCATCCTTCCATCCTCACGTGTGAACATGAGCCACAACTGCCTCATCACACACGGGTGCTCCTCGTGACGCACCTCCCAGTATACCTGCGGGGTCAGCCGCTGGAGGCACCGGAACTGCCTCGCAAAACGGTGCGGGGTGTATGGTTCACAGATTGGCTCACGATCTATCCGAGCCACCAGAACGCCACCTCGGAAGGCCAGGAGGTAAGCCCGATGCTCCTCCGTTCCCCGTCCATCATCGGTAAGCCTTCCCGTCGGCAGTGGAAAGGGATGAAAGTTGAACTCGTCCGCCCTCCACACCCTATTCAGCACCATCGGAACGGCCAGTTTGAATGGGAAGCTCCCAACTGCGTTCAGGATGGAAGGGCGAAAGTCTGATCCCGGCGGCGAAATGGGGTTTGGATACTCGTAAATCCCCCTGATGTGCGCCGCGATCCACCCATACAGGAGGTGGAAGGGCCCGCATATTCTTGGCGGCTTCTTGCCCTCGCTGATACGTCGCAGCAATCTGTATAGCTTGGCGAGCATCGGGATCCCCAGGTTGATCCGCTGCCCCATGGCCAGCATCGATGCCATGATGAACGAGCTGGGTCGTACCCCCATGCTTGTATCTCTCACTGGTAGGATCCACCCACATATGAGGGCCGCGATGAACGCCGCCAGCCTAACTATTGGCTGTTGTTCGGTGCTGACGCTGAAGCCCCAAGTCTTCCATTGGCTGTCCTCCAAAACCCGCCAATACGAGTGCCCCTTACCCCGCTGGGCTGCCCTCGGACAAGTCCGAGGCCTTGGAGGGAACTCTCGATTCTCTGGAAAGTTCAGGAAGCATTTGAACCATCTTCTGAAGTGGACGTCCCTCACTGCTTCCTTGTCATCCACGGGGACAAACGCCATCAGCGCTGACGCCAGTCGCGGCATTTGCTCCGCATCTTCCCACACGCCGACGACGGGGAGGAACTCGTCGTACATGGCCCCCAAGATCGGGACCCCAGAAACCTGGTGGACATCCCACAGGCTGATGCCCACCTCCCCGTGATGCAGATGAAAAGTGTTGGTCCTGGACGACCATCTACTCAGCAGTTCCGGCATCAGCTGCTTTGGCAGGTAAATGTGGAACTGGGAGGCCCATGCCGCCTCGTACAATCCCACTCTCCTCAGCTCAGCCTCGAACTCCTCGCATGAGGCGCCTACCCAGTAGGCCCAGGCCCAGTCGTCGGTAAAATTGCCGCCCTGGCGCAGGTCCCACTCATCGGACCATCCCTTCTTCGGATCCTGCAGAGCCGCCTTCAGCATGGTGCGGTAGAGAGGAGGGGACGTCTCCGGTTGCAGTGGCCTCCCGTCAATGTCGTTCACATGATTGTAGAGACAATCGGCGGTGACGGGTGTGAAATCCTCCCCCGCGTGACCATCGGCCGCCCTGAACCATTGGTGTTGGCACGGTGTGCTCCTGAACCAGCAAGCTGGTTCATCCCTTCCCGCCTCAGGGATGAAGACGTCATCCCTCAGCCCGAAGCCGTACAACGGCAGCTTTTTGCACTGTGGATAGTCCTTCTGACCTTCCGACAGCAGATCTGTCAGAGAAGTGTGGTCTGAATGGCTGCGAACCATTTCCCCCAAGCCCGGGCGGTTGGCCATCTCATCCCGGCGAGCAGCATCTGCAAGCACTTCCCGCACAGCTTCTTGATGAGCCATGTTAACTCTGGCCCTCGGAAAAGGATTCTTCTGGATGAATCGCGAAGCTCGGTCGCGAAGCTCGGTCGCGAAGATGGATTGCGAAGATCGGTCGCGAGATCAAACCGCGAAGTCCGGCCAAGGCAGGCACGCAAAGATTCGCTTGGCGCGGACGCAGAGTCAGAGACTCGCGGTTCGCCGCGAAGCTCGATTCGCGGAGAGCTGTCGCGGAGTACGCGGAGCTTCGCGAAACCGAGAGCGCAAGAAGACAAGGAAGGCGCGTAAAGACAAAAGAGGGCGGACCCCCTATTTATAGACGCCGACCCCGGAGCATCGCGGCGCGCCTCACCCGCGCGGAGCATCGCGGCGCGTCCGGATCTGCGGCCCCGACGAGCATCGCGGGCCTCCTTCGCGATGCCGCATCGCGAATCACCGACAGTTTTGGCGATCTTCCCTCAGACTTCGACCCTTCACCCTCCGCGGCTCCAAGTCTGAGGGGGGGCATTTGTTGGCGCCAAAAATATGGCCCGAAAGGAAGGAACGAAAAAGACAGCCGGCGGGCTGCATCGCGAAGCACAGCCGCGAAGCACAGCCGCGAAGCCCCTCCGCGAAGCGCCCCAGCCCTGGCGGCGCCGCGAAGCACCAGAGGCGGTGATCCTCCGCGAGCGCGTTTGACGTTCGTGAGCCGCCGCGAAGCACCAGAGGCGGTGATCCTCCGCGAGCGCGTTTGACGTTCGCGAGCCGCCGCGAAGCACCAGAGGCGGTGATCCTCCGCGAGCGCGTTTGACGTTCGCGAGCCGCCGCGAAGCACCAGAGGCGGTGATCCTCCGCGAGCGCGTTTGACGTTCGCGAGCCGCCGCGAAGCACCAGAGGCGGTGATCCTCCGCGACCGCGTTTGACGTTCGCGAGCGCGCCGCGAAGCTCCAGAGGCGGCGCGCGAGTCCTGCTTCGCGGCGCCCCTTCCTTATAAATACTCGACTCCCCCTGAGTCCACGAGACGGACAATCCGACCTCTCGGCTTCTCCTCTCCCGAATCGCGAAGCAAGCTTTGCCCCCGGAATCATGAGCTCCGCGAGGTATTTCTACTTCGCGAGACGACTCTGATTTGTTTCGTCCTGAGCCCCTCTTCCGAGAGGGATGCCCTTCGCGAAGCCCAAGGGCGTTCGCAAAGGAAGGGGATTCCCAAGGGAACCCGGGCAGCCGCGGAGCACTCGTGCTTCGCGAAACACCCAACCCATGCTAGTAATCCCTATGCCAAGGCAGGATAACTATGCATCGCGAAGCACTTTGCTTGGCAGGACCCTGCTTCGCGAACCACTCCTTCGCGAGGCAGTGCTCCGCGAACACTGTTCCACTTCGCGAAGCACCTCCCACTTCCACCTATGCCCCATGCTAAGGCCAAGGCACCCCACTTCGCAAAGCACACTCCTTTGCTTAGCGATTCCTCCTTCCGTGCGACCCTCCAGGTTTGCACGATGTGATTTCAAAGTCCCATGGACAACACCTCCCGTAGCGTTGCTTCGCCCAATGCTCCTTCGCATAGGCACGCTAACGGCTATTGCTTCTTCGCATAGCCACGCTAACGTGGACCCCTCGGTGGTTCCTCCCTCGACCCCCCTCTACCATGGCCTTACCGACACCTTCCCTTCCCCAAGGACCAGAGGGTACCGGTTATGTAAGCCCTAGGGGTGTGGAGTGAACCCACCTCGTCCGAGCTGCAGGACGTTAAACTGCCAAGCACCACGTCCTCAACACATGACGTTAAACTGTGACCCAACCTCGTCTCCCTCACGAAGGGTCCCCCCAGCTCGAGCATTCATTACACCGCTCGTCTCCACGGGAATGGAACTCTTCCGCACATGGAATGAGATCCTCCTTGTCGGAGTGGTGTATGTTCGCAGGGGAAGGGTCGCCTCAGAGCGTAAATCCCTAACCTTTGGTACGGATGATTGCACCCGTGCATCTCGGTACTTCCCCACTACCAAGGTCAGTGGAGGACGTGATAGGGAACGAGGCACCTCCCATTGTCGGACCAAGGTCCATCTTCCCCGCGCTTTGTCGCGCCATGGGCCTCCATCCTGGAGTAAGTCCCAACACCATGGGCCGCTCAACGCGTAAGCCCCATTTCGCTTCTCACGGACGCACCCTTCGCGACGTGATCGTCAGGTCCTTGCAACCTCTTGTTTCTCACACCGAGCATGACTCACGTGGGCTTAGAGTGAGCACCGACCCTGACAAACCCTTCTGAACTACGGGGTCTTTGATCCATGTCAAGGCATGGTACGTAGGAAGCCTCCATGAGGTTCAAGCCACGTTGCTCGGTCGTTCATTCACGTCGAGCTTCGCCCACGTCCAGCACGACGTTAAACTGTATGCCCCGTCCAGCAAAGACGTTAAACTGCACAATCCGAACTACGAGGACTTTGATCCGTGTCAAGGCATGGTACGTAGGAAGCCTCCACGAGGTTCAAGCCCACCATCAGTGGACCAAGGTCTACTCCCCATCCGAACTACGAGGACTTTGATCCGTGTCAAGGCATGGTACGTAGGAAACCTCCACGAGGTTCAAGCCCACCATCAGTGGACCAAGGTCTGCTTTCACGTCGGTTCACCGACAAATTCCCACCTGAACTACGAGGTCTTTGATCCGTGTCAAGGCATGGTACGTAGGAAGCCTCCACGAGGTTCAAGCCCACCATCAGTGGACCAAGGTCTGCTTTCACGTCGGTTCACCGACAAATTCCCACCTGAACTACGAGGTCTTTGATCCGTGTCAAGGCATGGTACGTAGGAAGCCTCCACGAGGTTCAAGCCCACCATCAGTGGACCAAGGTCTGCTTTCACGTCGGTTCACCGACAAATTCCCACCTGAACTACGTGGTCTTTGATCCATGTTAAGGCATGGTACGTAGGAAGCCTCCACGAGGTTCAAGCCCACCATCAGTGGACTAAGGTCTACTCCCACCATTAGTGGACCAAGGTCTACTCCCCATTTGAACTACGAGGTCTTTGATCCATGTCAAGGCATGGTACGTAGGAAGCCTCTACGAGGTTCAAGCCCACCCGTCTTTCACGTCGGGTTTCACCCCCGTCCAGCACGACGTTAAACTACATTCCAGTCCAGCGGTAAGCCGTTGTGACCCATTCCCACCTGAACTACGTGGTCTTTGATCCATGTCAAGGCATGGTACGTAGGAAGCCTCCACGAGGTTCAAGCCCAACAATAGTGGATCAAGGTCCCTCACTTATGTCGGCTCACCGACACCCACCACCCGTCGTTTATTCACGTCAGGGTTCATTACCGTCCCGCATGACGCTAAACTGTATCATTTGAACTACGTGGACTTTGATTCCCTGCCACGGGGATACGTAGGAAGCCCCCTTTAAGGCTCAAGCCCAACTTCGTCGTCACCACCCCTGCGATGGTCCCATTCCATTCTCAACCGTCTCCGCGAGACGTTAAACTCGCGACCTACCTCGTGGTAAACATGAGATGCCTGAGGAAACCCTCGGATGGAACGCCTTTGGCGTAACCGTCTTTGCTAGACGTTAATCTTGCAAACATACCCTGTGTTGAACACGGGAAGCTGAGGAAAACCTCAGGTACGTGTCTATGACATGTAACCCCCCGCGCTCGATGTGGGATGCCTCGGGTTTCCACGCCCTCGAGAAGCCTTGTGATCAAGGACAACAGACAGACATGCCAGGCACCCCAGCATCCAGACACGCTACTGATGCCTCAAACGTGATTACTCCCCTGACCGAAGGTTGCTGCCCTGACTGGACCCTTTGGAATGTCCCGACAGAAGCAGCGTAATTAACCGGCGTCCATGGAAACATGGCACTGGGAAGAGTTTCACGAACTACGTATTAAATCTATAAGGGAGACCCGGACTAGGTGAAGAGTTCTGAGGAGGAATCCACAGGAGGAAGAACCGACATCCCATCATCCCGTTTCGATCAAGGAGCAGACGTACCTGAACAAGGAACGAATGCCGCCCGCCTTTGGAAAGCGGGAATGCGGGGCAACAAAGCCGCGCGTCCCCCTCCTCCGCGGACGGATGCGCGCGCGCCCCGGCGAAAGCGTCGGAAACAGTATGTCACCTCATCAAAATTTTAATGAATTGAGAGAACTTCAAGGATACGTGGCCAATATTAGACATTTTATCACCAATTTGGCAGGAATGTGATTCCATTTCACTAGATTAATGAAGAAGCAGTCACTTATCAATGAACTGAGGATTTCCAAGAAGCATTTGATATACTCAAGAAATATCTATTGAGTCGACCAGTATTGATGCCACCTGTTGAAGGAAGACCACTCATTCTTTACGTGACAGCTTTAGAACGATCACTAGGGGCCTTCCTCACCCAAAGGAATTATATTGTAAATGAAAACAACCTTTATTATCTCAGTCTCACTATACAAGATACAGAAACACGGTATTCATGTATTGAGAAGTGCTGTCTGGCATTAATATTTGTTGTTCATAAATTCAGACATTACCTTCAACATCATGAAGTCCAATTGGTTTGTCATAATAACCTGCTCAAATTTTTACTCAGTCATCCTATGCTTACAGGATGTCTAGCATGGTTTACAGTTATTTTTCAATAGTTTGATATACAGTTTGTTCCTCAAAAGGCAATAAAGGTTCATGATCTGGCTGATTTCCTTGCTAAGCATCCATCCGTGGAAAACGCATTGTTTAATACTTATCTTCCTGATGAAGAATTATTCTCTATTCAAGATAATTCCCAAACATGGGAAATGTATTTTTATGGTGCTTCTAGAATTTCAATAGGGAAGATACTGGAAAATCCTAAACTCAACAAGGTTGGATTGGGAATAGTACATATTTCCCCAGAAAATGTAGTATTGCCTTATTCTTTTCTATTATCCGAATGTGGTAACAAAAACGAGGAAGAATATCAAGCTCTCATCGCAGGTTTGGAAATGGCCCTTCAGGTGTGAATGGATCATTTAAAGATAAAAGTTGACTCAGAATGGGTAATCAAACAAATCAATGGGGAATAATCTCTGAGAAAAGAAGAGTTAATACCTTTTTGTGATTGTGTTAGTGAATAAATGGATGAATTTCCCTTAGAACCTACATTTTCATATGTTCCATGATCACAAAATGCTAGAGAAGATGCACTGGCTAATGCAGCTACAACATTGGCAGATCCAAATCAGGATGAGACAATTATCAGAATAACCCATTATCTCATGGTTTCACCTTTTGTTCAAACCATATGAGAGGAAATTAATGAAATTTTCCCTATTTCTGAACCTTATGGTCATGCCATGTGTTGTAGAACATCCATCATAGAATACCTTCAATGTGGGATACTTCCACCAAATAGGGATGACAAGGAGCATATTTGGCAATGAGTGACTAATTTTACTCATTATAATGGTCAAAACCACCAAAAGATCCTTTACATGTGAGGCTATGATGGAATTATATTCATGTGTATTCATGGAGAAGAGACCACGACTGTCATGGAAGAAGTCTATTTAGGATCTTGTGGTGCCCACCCATCTTAGCACAGACTCTCTGATCAGATTTGACTGCTTAGAAACTTTTGGCCTTCAATGACACAGGATTGTACAGACTTCACAAAAACATTTCATCCCTATCAATTGCATTCCAACTTTATTCAACAACACCCAGAGCTCCTAAATACAACTAAATACTCTTGGCCATTTTCCACATGGGTAATAGATGTAGTAGGGCCTTATCCTCCAGCCAAAGCTAAGCAATTCAAGTATATTCTCACTCCTATTGATCGCTTCTATAAATGGGCTGAAGTAATACCTCTCAAAGAAGTTGGAGATAAAATCATCATTAGTTTTGTCAAAACTAATATGGTCACCTGATTGGGAATCTCTCAAACTATTTTGATGGACAATGACACCAATATTTGTTTTGCTAAAGTAAAAAAAGTTATATCAGGAATATAATATCAAATCCAACCATTCATCTCGCTGCCATGCGGCAGCCAATGGAAAGATAATTTCTTTCAACAAAACCCTATCAAATATACTCTAGAATATGGTGTATAAAGATAAGAAGTCATGGCCTGATAATGTTTTGAATGTTTTATGGTCTTATCAGACAACTATCTATACTGCCACCCAAGAAACTCCTTATTCATTAGTATATGCAACTGAAGCGTTTTTACCAATTGAAATACAATTTTCTTCACTTAGAGTTTCAATCTATAATCATTTATCTACAGATGAATGATCTCAGAAATGGTTTAATGAGTTGGAACGATTAGATGAGAAAGGATTGCAAACTTTGGATCATCTAGAAGTCTCTCAGAACCGAATAGTGCGAGCTTATAATAATAATGTTCATTTTCATTCATTTCCTCAAGGGGAATTGGTATTAGTCCTTAGGACTCAAATGATACCAGGAAAGTAACCTCCAAAACATGAGCCAAAATGTGAAGCACCTTATTCCATACATAGGGTCTATTCAAATGGATCTTATGATTTAATATCAATGAATTGAGAGCTCATTACATCTCCAACCAATGTTATATTCTTGAAGAAATACTTTGTGTAATTATGCGCATTAGTCCCCACTACAAGACATTAAACTGCACAACCCCCATGTCCTAGTTGCAAGACATTAAACTGCATAACAACCATAAGCATCCATGTAGAATGACGTTAATGTGCATAGCATTGTCATCCTTGTCACATGACGTTAAACTGAATGACATCATTTGTACAACTAATATTTTATCTATAAGACATTAGAAGTTTCCATAACCAAACTTCATTGAAATCATCACTACTCCATAGTCGTAAATGAGTCCCTCTCTTTCTTATGTAAGAGTAATATCTTCCTAGAGTCCATGTTTCGAGAACTACATTTGGTTTGATTCTCATTTTCAATGAGATACATAGATACGCCCGAATCTCCAAATATGGGCCCATCGACAACAAAGATTTTTTTTCCTCCTTCTATATCTGAATCTAATCTATACAGTGTATTTAATTAAAATATATGATTTGGTCCTTATACAATTTCATGTATTATGATTTATCTTTCATTTAGAATATATCAAAAGACTAATTCCTCATATCAAACTTAGTGTGGGTAATTATAGTTTCAAGAACTACTTATGGCTTGATTCTCATTTATTTAGAGATACATAGATACTCCTAGATCTCCAATCTTGGGCTCAGCCATTATAAAAAAACCATTTATTTCTTGTGTAAAAAAAATCAAATCAACATAGGGATTTTTTTTAAAAAAAAATTATATATGACTTGATTCATTCCCCAGCAAGAAATATTGTGTTACTTGTGTTTTATCCCACACTCGAATTCCAATATCTATTTCCTTTTGTATCAATTCATTTTCGTCCTTACCTCATAACGTTATACTAAATGAAAATATAATACCCCCATTTTTCATTTTTATCACCTTTACATTATAAAAGAAACAATTACTGCTCCTTGTTTCTCACATCAAGCATAGCTCACGTGGGCTTAGGAGTTGAGTAAATGGATTCATTATATTGGATTTTTTAATTACTTATTAAGTTAATAATGTCCTTTATGAAAGATTTGAAACTGTATAGTATAATTTCTTTACAGCTTGACATGAAACTGCATAGTATAATGTCCTTACTGCATGATGTGAAACTGCATAGTATAATGTCCTTACTGCATGACGTGAAACTGCATGACATGAAACTGCATAGTATTATCTCCTTACTGCATGATGTGAAACTTCATAGTATAATGTCCCTACTTCATGACATGAAACTGCATAGTATAATGTCCTTACTGCATGATGTGAAACTGCATAGTATAATTTCCTTACTGCATGATGTTAAACTGCATAGTATAATGTCTTTACTGCATGACATGAAACTGTACATTACCATATTCATTCAAAGGAAACAAATAATGCCTCCATTTTAGATATGATTCAGATCTATGTATATTACCTCAAATTTATGGAAAATATTGATTCATATATTTATCATATACATTGGGCATAGTCCCCTTCCATATCTCACACTCTTAATCTTGAATTTTTCATTTATATTTTCATAATCTTTCTTTTGGTTTCTGGTAACACGGTATCCAATATTTGAGAGCTCTTTTTCCTGACTATACAGCATGTGCCCTTATGTGGCCTTGCATAAGTTTCCTACATAATAGGACTTTCATCCAATAGATGCCATTATTTGGCTATGCATCACATTCCCTAGTTGGCCCTGCATTATACAACCCCCATCGTGGGTTTTTCAAATATGGGTAACTTCATTATTGGTTAGAGTATCATTTTCCCCTTTAATATTTAAATGAAAATATATAATAATCTATATTTTAAAACACTCATTCATGTATATTTTTCCCATTATCTTTCTCAGAGTCTGAAAGTATTCATAACCATGGTTTACACATTTCCCTCTTCATGTGATTGATACAATATAAAATAATTTAGAAATCACATGGCCACATGTTATATATTGTTTCTATTCCTGGTCCTAGCTGTATGACCTAAAAATATAGACACCATTTCGTTTACATTTGGGTTATACCTTTGTCAAAGTCTCATTCCTTTGATTCTTTGAATATCATGATTGCAGATACCCCATTCCATATTTAGGTACCTTTATCCATAAACCAAACTCTGCACTTTGGAAAATCTGAATCTCCATAAACATTCTTCACCTTTTAACAATAAAATTTCATGTTCCTGAGAGCCCTTTTACCTGACTGTGCAACACGTGCCCTTAGGCAGCGTTACATAAGTTGCCTTCATAATGGGACTGTCAGTCAAAAGATGCCACTATTTGGCTATGAAGCATATGCCCCAGTTGGCCCTGTATAATTCAGCCCCCATAATCGGTTTTTCAAATAATGGTAACTTCTTTCTTAGAAAATACTTCTTCTAATGTTTCTATCCCTTTTTACAAACCATTCCCCGTTTTTAGAAATTCTCAAATCACAGTTTATAATTTTCCCTTTCATACCTGAATATGTTAGCATATTTCCAATAAAATTATCCAAAAATTGGTAGAGTTTCATACTTTTGGTCAGAGTCAAAGACCTTAAATTAAAGCTACCAATGTCCTCACTGCATGATTTAAAACTGCATAGTACCAATGTCCTCACTACATGACTTAAAACTGCCAGTAAAAAAAGTCCCAGTACTCATTAAGTTGAGAACATCCAAGGGAAACTCTAAGCAAAAGTCTAGTCCCAACTCACTAAATATACATTTTTTGTATGATTTAGGTAATATTGAGCAATAAAAAAAGATGTCAAAAGACACCAAATTTATAGGGTTATCCATTTGACCCTAGAAACATTATAATTATACTTATTAGGTCCCTTGGCTTAATAAGAAAATTTTTGATCACTACATTCTTATTATTATAAATAATGGTTTTATAATATAATGGAATCATTATCATCATTTACCATTAATATTTCTATCATGAAAATTAGTAATAAAGTTTTATATGGTTGAAAAAAAATCATTCATTTATATGAAAATAGAAGGCCATCCACAAAATGGATTCTCTCTATCATGTTTCAGAATAAACATTCAACCGGACTTTTTATTTGTTGAACTGCTTCATAATCTCTATCAGCTGCTTGTTGAAGTTGAGATAGTTGAGAAACTCCATCCTCCTCTGCCTGACGAAGTTCTTACTTAGCCGTTGAAAAGGTAGTTATCCCCAATAATTGGGTTTCTCCTAATGTCTGATTCAGTTGGTCAAGCTTGTTATGAACAACATATAGTTGTTGTTGAAGATATAATAACTCCTTCGTGGCATCATTTATTTATTTTCTAATATCAAGTGATTTCTTGTAGCGATTTTCCTCAACCTCATCCACTATAGATTGAATGACCTTAATATTAATGAGTTGTTTACCCTCTTCAAAATCTTCTCTCAGCTTATGTTCCTACTCCAGTCAGAGAATAATCTCTTTCATGGCATAGTAGACCGGCAGATAATTGAACCCACCAAATCCCAACACATAGAATAATGCTGGGAGTTCGGAAAAATGGAACGATAATTCATCCAATGTCTTTTCACCAATTATGCTCCAGATTTACTTCCATGTCTTATTATGTTCCATGCCAAGAGAATATTGCATCTCTAAATCTGAATCTGAGTCACTACCATGAGGTGAAATGTACTCTGGAAACATGTCGAATAAAGATTTGTATTATTCTACTTCTCTTGGGAAAGTAGAGGCTTCACCCTCTGATCTAGGATCTGATAAACCTAAATAATAAATCAATGTTATTATTAGTTTCAAATGGATGAAACAAATACGATTAAAGAAGTTTACTATATTTACCCAACAATAAGTCAGCTACTTGATTAGATTCATCCCCTGTATTCTCAACCCCGGTGTTTTGAGCAGGAGTTTCTTGAGATGGGGGAATTCCTTGAATTTGTTCAGGTATGACATTTGAAGGCTCTGGAACATCTCTTGATAATGGATCCTCTTTATGTATTTCTACTTCCCCAATAGAAGGATAAAGTGGAACACCCTGTTCCTGCAGAGCCTTTGTGACATTTTCTGTAGATAAAGCTATATAAGGTGAAATTTGAAGTAAAGAATCAAGTTGAAGAACAAATTAAGTATGGAAAATGCAAGAATAGGAACTTACTTCCTTCCAATTTCTCATGGAAATCTCTAAACCCATAGATGTAACTTGGAATATCAATATTCAGATTAAGGGTGTCCATAATTTCAGTGTATACAACCTGAAATTTTACAGCATCCTCACCATTTATGGTATCCAACAAATGTTTTTTGATGCCCAAATTGGCTATGCTGACATTTTTTTCCACTAACTCTTCAATTGGTATTCCTGCATCATATATTTCTGGGTTTGGGTTGATCTTATCATTGGTTTCAGATTTCCCTGGATCTTCAGTCCTTTCTTCTAAAGCAATAGGAAAATCAGTATTTATTTTTTCAAGATCCTTTGACAAAAGTAACTTGGGAATTTATTTAATCTTACCATGGCCTTCCCCTCTCTCAACAGATCCAAGAGCAGGTATAGATGAATATTTTTACAGTATAGATACGTCAGCATTACCCTGGGTTTCCCCTAGGACTTCTTTTTCTGGTTGTGAAGAATCATATCTTAATCCCTTAAGAGAGTAAAGAGACATAGATACTACAAGAGGATAAAACATGGTTACCAGAACGTCTTGAGAATTTTATATGCCCGGAAGATTTATAAATACTTTCCCTTTCATTGAACGATTCGAAGAAATATCACTTCTCTTTTGTGTTTCTATTCAAAATCTTTAAGAGAGATTGAAACAATTATCTTAGCGAGGTAAACATGAGGTAATGGTTGATGATTATTTTTCACCATTACCCATTTCATGATTCTTTCTCTTAGAGAATGTTCTGGCGACTTGGGAGGAATATTCATAGCACCAATAGGAGAACATGCGGTAATATACTGAGGCGATTCAAGAATCGGTCCAAATATTCCTTCTCTACATTCATGCTATAGAAATACATTTTCATCAAGATTAAAGATATCAGATGATAAAGTATAGTTGAGATGAAAGAAAAAGGGAAATATGTTCTCAGTTTTAACAAAAATATCCCACTCCTCCTTAGAGTCGATAATTACCCCTTCATGACCTCGTAAATTATGTATATGAGATACTCATTTATAGACTGGGATTTGTTCATCAGTTTCATATATAAAAGTATCTAATTCTACAATATACTTCTATACTTCGTACAAGTTATTTTCTGGATTGAAATCAAAAGGTACCTTGATATCACCAATGTCTGGTATTCGATTACCTTGCAGAAGAAATGCCCAGGCATCCCTGAGATCATGGATTATACTCACCCAGTGATGAATGGCCGAAGGTCACATATAATTAGATCATGGCCTGTTTGGCTGTGGAAGATGTTTGACACCTTTTGATTAAAGAGATTCTTCTGAACTTTCTTCCTCAGAAAAATCAATAGTTGGAATAGGAATCTCATTTTGATGGCGGCGTCGACTGGATCGCCTTGGCATTGGAGGTATTTCTTCTTTAGCCTTGGTCTTCTAGGTATACATTCTACAAAGATGTTTTGAGGGCTCTAAAACCTATGAAATTTTTGTATCATCTCTGGCCTTGGACTTCTTGCCCCGATTTCCACATGCAACAGTCGTTGTAGCCTCCACTCGATATACTCCTTTTGTCAGAGCCCCTTGAAGATATGAAGAATCCCAAACGTTGGAACACCCAGCATCCAATCATATTGATGCATCTGTTGGAGGTAATGTAATTGACAATTTGGATACCTATAAATTTGTGAGAATCCATAACTGTTGTGATACCATTTGGTGCTTCTCATGTCTAACATAATTGGTTGAAAGGTACTTGATTGTTAAAGACACATGAACTGATGAGAAAACCTATAGGGAACATAAACCTCATAGATAATTTCACCATCAATCCTGGTTGATAGTACACAATCCATGAATTCCATCATATAAGATCTTAGTTCATAATTAATTTCTTTTCCATCATCAATTAATGTTCCAGTTGGAGGATTACCTAAAAGAAAGAATTTGAATTCTACTAAGACATTGAATACCTTCATTACCTCATCATGTCTCATGTTCATAGGCTTAATACCAGAAACTTTCTGTAAAAATATGGTGAATCGGCCATTATGAACTCTAACTGAGTTCAATAATGAGTATGAAGAAAAATGTGCTGCAATCCAGCCCCAAAAACTTTAAATGGCCCTGCAATTCTAAATAGAGCCTTCCCATTGTATAAATGTAGCAGGATGTGGTAAATTCTTTACAAAACAGGGTTTTATAGCACAATATACTTCCTCTTTACCAATTTAGTTGTAATAATGAAAGTCCATGATCTTACACCCCCACCAGATTCACGAACTGGAAGCAAATAAACAATTATCCACATAGAAAGAAAGGCATCCCAACATACTTTTTCATATATATTTGGTTTGACTTTATAACCCTAGTTCTTGTAATCACCTATTTCCAGTGTAGGCCAATTTGTGCCTAAAATGCCTCAGTAATCAGTGAAAGGACAAATAGTAAGATGTCCACAGTTTGGACCTTCCCCTGTTTTTGGTTCTAAGAATGCTTCCATCCACACTCTAGCAAGAATAACTTTCTTATCCTTATGTAAATTCTTCTCTATCTTACGTAATTCATGGGCCAATGGTGGTTTTCTAGTAACATCACTCCATGATGAAGTAGCGGGATGAATTCATCATACATTTCCCCAAGAGTAGGAATTTCAGTTATTTGGTAAACTTCCAAGAGACTAATACGAACTTCACCATGCATCAAATGAAATGAATTAGTTTTTGGACCGAATCATCTCAGTAATTCGTGAATGAATTCATTTTTGTAAAAACATGTTTTCCCCATCTAGACATATTCGTATATTTGAGCATCAGATAACTCTTTTCTAAATTCTGTACATGTCCGACATACCATGAATGCCCACAACCAATCCGGTTTTACACCCCTTCCAGAACGAAGGTCCCTGTCTCCTTTCCAACCATTTGATTGATATGATTGAGAATCCCTTAAAGTGGAGTCATAAAAATGTGGTCTTGGATCTACAACATGATCCTTCATGTCTAGAGTAAAACCATTGTTATGAAGGATTCAACCAACTGGAATTGTGCCTTCTTGTATCGGAACCCCCCTTGTACTAATATTCATGTTGTTACAGTTGGAGTACCGAAGGAACCAGTTCTTTGGAAATTACTTCTTAATAGATGGAAAATGAGCGTCTTGAAAAAGATCATGCCCGTACAGAGGTATGTAAGGACTTTGTGGATAGTCATGCTGGTACGGAACATGACCCTTCCATAACCCAGGAAGAGTACTCTCAATAGTTTCATAATAATCTGGACCAACGATCCTCATCGTCTCATTTTGAAGAATTTTAGTTTCTTCTTTATGGGCAATCAAATGAGTTATTCTTTCCTGAAAAAAGAATTATCAATAATTTCAAAGTCAAATTTTAAAGAATAAAGTGATTTTTTTTTGGCAAAGGACAGTGGTCAGTAGGTCCTTCTACAAGGTCCATCACATAGGTCCTTCGTCAGGTTTCTTTGATGAGGTCACTCGAATAGTTCCTTCGACAAAGATCTTAGTGGAACTCTATCAGTGATTTCCTTTTGGCATAGCTCAAATTTTGTAAACAATTTTACCTTGAATAAATCTCAAGATAATTACGTGAGGGTACAACATGATGCAACTAAGTGAATGAGATACGCAACGAGAGCTATAAATTTCAGAGAAAGCGCAAGTGAAGAAAAAAACGCAAATGGTTGAGACCTATTTATAGGCAACATAAGACCAACGTGTCATAACCGCGCGACATAACTGCACGCCATATCTGCACGACATATCTGCGCTAAATTCTTGTGCAGCACAATTGTGCTATTCATTAACTCATCATGATATTTCTTCCCAGAAATTCACCTCAGGACATGAACCTATTTGTATATTTTGGATCCAATCCTGAGGGGAGGAATTTTGTTGACACTCCTTAAAAAGGTTCAAAGGATATTGAGGAAATATCGAAAAATAATCCCAATCTCAATGCAATGTAGTGACATCTTGTCACTTCGCGAGCAAATTATGTAGACAAGCGTCGCAAGCGAGGTACGCGACCAAGCTTCAGGAGAGAGCTATGCGGATGAGCTTTTCGAGGGAGCTATGTGGCCGAGCTTTGAGACATAGCTACGAATCCAAACTACGCACGAGAAGATTTGGAATACCCTTACCCAGATCACCTGCATGGTGGCGATATATAGGATACCTATGCACACAATGTTTCTTCGGCCTGGCCCATCAGTGCCTATAAATAGGTCCCTTGGGACCCCATTTTCGGACAGAAAAAAGTGAAAGTTTCTCTGAAGCTCCCATTGTGTAGCTCTTTCACCTAGATCTCTCATATTTTTTTAGGTAGTTCTCTAATATACTAAGTAAGGGATAATTAAATTGGATAGGCATGTTTTTAAGTTCCTCACATTCTCTTCAGTCCTCATCTATACCTACGTGCTATACCTACGCGGCACACCTATGAACCATACCTGCACAATTGGGAAATGTGGGGAACCTACGTGACTAGTTCAAATACCCTTTAAATCCTTTCACGGTGTGGTATCTCTTTCCTTGGTTCACTTATTCGAAATAGGATAGGTTGAAGACCCCCCCAAAACCTCCTGACTTCTCAGCACTTTGGGTAAGGCACATCAGCGTGTCTCCAATTTGGGTATGTATTTCCATAGTCAGAGGATTCCCACATTTGTTTCACAATGGGGTTAAGATTAATGGGATGTATGTGGGTTAGTATATTCGCAGTCACATGGACTTTTATCCAAGAAAGAGTGTTGGGAAGTTCCCGGTAGGGAAGATGGAGAGCATCCACCATCGCCCTTTTCAAAGAGGTGACCCGAGACCTCAGTACTCTGGTAGGGAAGGTACAAATCGTACTTTCCATTCCGTGCAAGTATAGGGGAAGTCTTCCTCCCCTAATAGAACCAATTTCAAGGCAGCCATCCTGGTATAATCCCCTCACCTTCACTCTTTCTTCATTACATTGGACCATTGACCAATGTAAATAGAACAGAGGGAAGGCTCATCTCCCCACCCTCTTCCATAGTCAGTGCGCCCTCTTCCATAAGAGAAGGAGTAGAAGTGTGAAGAATCATTGTCGAATCATTCATATCCTCTTATTTCTCACACTGAGCATGACTCACGTGGGCTTAGAGATATTTGATGGTTGCAACATGTGCACAAACATTCACTGAATGAACAACGAGGACTCTGATTCTTGTTCAAGCTAGGATATGTAGGAATCAATTTTAGGCCCTAAGCACACTGGATATCCTCCTCAGGAGTCCAAACATAATTTCCCCAATTTGGGCATCCTCCTTAGGAAATAAGCCCCAAATTCAATCCTCAGATCATCAAGGCATCCTTTTTCTGGATGCAATCCCAAAATCATCTCTCTCAGAGGACTATACTCTCTTATGAGATACATCGAACTATGTGTGATTTGATTCACATCCATATGGGATACGTATGAAGCCACCTTGAGGTTCAAACCCAACACTTCAAATCAACCCTATTCTCTTTGGGCCATTTTATCTATAGGTTCTGATCCTACTTGGAAACCTATATACATTCTAATGTTCCTTAGGCTACTTTAGAATAAGTCCCACACTATGTTTCAATTGAGCACCTTCCTCTTAGAGGTCCTTATCACATGACCTTAAAAGGTATGATGTGTCCTATTATGCGACACTGAACTACGAGGGTTCTGATTCCTTTCACAAGGATATGTTGGTATCTTATTTTATGAGTACGATCCCAGGATAAAAAAACCTTCATCTCCCTGGATGACAATAAATTCCACAGTTCCCCACTGAGTGGCTTAAAAAACTAGTATCATCACAATGATGATTAAAAGAATCTATAATCAGTATATTAGAGGATAACATTGATGGAAAACATCTAATACATACAGATGTTTCCATTAATGAATAACCATGAATTCATTATAATGATTCTAAATTTTACACATGTTAATATGTGATTATAAATTCCAAGGCATACTTATGATATAATGGGTAAATTAATAAGGATTCATAAAAATATTTTATTGTTACCAAGAGAGTCCTAGAGTAGATAAAAATTCACCCTAAAAGGTGTGATGAGTCCAATATCCCTTCCCCTCGACCAAACGAACGCCTGCCTTTGGAAACCAGGTCCTCTTTGGATAAAGAACTATAGGAATTTTCATGTTCCATGAATAAATCAAATGGAAACTTCCTGGGAACAGTGATTCTTAAATCTAGAACACATGATTCAAGGAACTACGAAACTACCTCATACAAAAAAATAATGTTTATACACTAGTGTTACAAAATAATTCTATAACATTTAATACTAGTAAATATTCCCATAACATCATTCAATAGGGTCAAATACTTACCATGAATTTTTGATTCATTGAATTATCTAGATAAATTATTTTTTCAAAATCATAGTTCATTAAATAACCTTATTTATATAATATTGTCCATAATGTTTTTCTACTGTATTTATTTGTGGATTAAGATTTGGGATATGATACATAGTAAATCAGTAAAAATATCTCAGTTTTTTTATCGCATACCATAAGATAACATCATATCTTATTTAACTATATTGGTGTCTCATGGTTTCATATATAAATTCTCAATTCATAGTTCTAATATTTCATATATCTTAGGACATGACTATACCATAAGTATATTTCTTCATTTCATCACTTTTTTCTTATATGTGGGTTACGACATAAGTAAGAGTTTATATTATTCAAATTTAATGAAATGTATAATATATCCATGAAAAACATAAAAAAGAGAAAATGTAATAATCTGTCATAAAATATTATAGAGGAAAACTAAATTACATATGTCTCAAAACTAATTGATCGAAATTAATGATTCCAACAATATTTATAAATACAAGTTTGTTACACTAGTCTCCATCTGGATATATATATATCATCAGGGTGATTCTTATTCTATAAACCTCACCATCCAAATTCTCTACTCCTTAAATAGTGATGATACAACCCATGGGAGCATTGGGGACTAGGTGACATGGAAGATTTCAACTCAAGGGTTCATGTTTATCATGGATGGCTCTTAAATGAATGGTTTCTTTTATGGGTTTGGTATCATCGGTGACTAGACTGGTTATACCATTCTTTATTTCTCATCCTTTTAATGTATTGGGAGTTAGATCTAGGTGTAATACCATGGAATAAATAATTTAATCACTTTGTGTTCTTAATAGAGAATTTATATTTATAATGTTTAAACAAATTCATCCATGATGGTAAACTCCTTGTTTTAATACTATTCTAGTAACTATGGATTCATTAAATCCTAAATAAATGATAATAATCATTGATTAAACATGTAATTCTCCACCGAATATGGTGTGAGTGGAACCGAGATCATGTGATTATTCTCTCTTCTAGCATATTCTCTCTACCAATTGATTGTACTAACATTTTCAAATGGGATCCCCTTGGATGCTACCACATATTCCCACTTCAAAATCATCTCCCTTAACCATATTTTTTATTTATATAAATATTTCTTCCATAATAAAAATATTCAACATTCTAGTAATATAAATATTGTTGAAATTATAATAAAAGATAGCTTTATATATTTATTTCATAGAAAATAATATATAAATTATGTATGTATACTTTTTTTTTAAATAGATATTAAATATTTATGAATAATTATTTAATACATATTCCATAATATTAGCTAATAATTTACTTATACCTTTTCAAATTTTTACGACCTAATATATAATTTAGTTATATATTAGTTATATTTAAATTATAATTTTAATATATAGAGGAAAAGTAAATTAAAAAATTAATGAACTATAAAAATATTTACTTTTAAAATTATGAATTTTTTATACTGTAAAATTTTGACGATTCAAGTAATTTGTAATTATTTTGAATTTTTGTAAAGATATCAAAATAATTTTGATAAATTATATGATCAAACCTTTAAATAAAATTAATATGTCATATTTATATTATATAATATATTTACACAATAGATATTGAAATATAAATTTACTATATTTTATAAAATTCCATATATTTAATATAAATGATATATAATGAATAACATGATAGATTTCATATTAGGAAAACATGTAGTGTTAATATTGATAAAATTATTGACTGTCCCTAAATATTGTAATATGAATATATTTATTTATATTTAAATTTTTTAAAATATTATTTTCATGTTTATTAAAAAATAAAATGACTATTTATAAGATTAATTAATTGAAAATATTCTTTTTAAATTTTTTTGTGAAATGGGTTATTTTTGTATACCTTAATTTTTAGGAAAATTTACTTTTGTTCAATTTTTATGCCACTAATTTAAAGATAGATACAAAAAACACAACTATTACTTTTTGTCTATGTAGACACTATGAAATGTGTTCCATGCACTTCTCTACAAAATGTTCTCAATCATGCTTGAAAAGTTCGCGGTGCGACTCGACATTTTTCATGGGGGTCAGTGATGGGAGGGAAGGCACCGGTCCAAAGTTACATTCACACAAATACATGCACTCCACCTTGATGGATCATAATGAAAGTATTATGTGGGCAATGCCCTCAATGTGGCGCCCCTATGAGGCCAAATCACCGATAGTGTGAAAATCTACTTTGGTGCCACCCAATCGGCGTGCAGCCACAAGCGCACCACAATGTTGGTGCGCAAGCTACTTTCATTCCCAAACAACTTTATCCCAGGGTCCTATTTTTTCTTAGAAATAGAACATTGGGGCCTTCATTCATACAGATGAATTTCGTTGGAGCCTAATTACTGCTCTAGTCGCCCTAGTACTTCGCCGTAGTCTTCTGAAATATTCACGGTAGTTCTTCAACACCTTGATTTGGGGATTTAGGGGAGGATCACTGGACTTAAGACCTTTTCTTGATTGAGAACAATAACACTTATGGACATAAAGCGCCCATCATCCCCAAGTCAGAAATACTTAAGCGTCACCTATTCCTTTTATAGGAACATGAGTGACCCACTTCTGGGATTACCAATGAATACTCCTGAAGGCTTGGGCGAAGTCATTCCCAAGTATTACCATACATGTTGTTCATCAATGAAGTGAATATAATGTCTCCCAAGTCCACTTTCAATCCCATACTTGTGACCCCTTACCTACATGGGCGCCCCTATTTTCTTATCTTACCATATTCAGTCTATAAGCCATCAATCCTTCTTCAAAACCATTCTTGGAAATGCTTCTTCTTCCTTGGCTCCCTTGTCTAAAAGGGATTCTACTAAATCCTCCACCATAACCTCTAATTTTATCAAACTTCTGGGAAAGGAAAACCAGTGTGTCTCTTATTTGGGTTTGTATTTCCATAGTTGTAGGCTTCACACATTAGGTTTATAAGGGAGTTAGGATACATGGAATGTTTGTGGGTTTGTATATCCACAGTCACATATACCTTTCTCCCAGAAAGTGTTTTGGGATGTTTCTCGTTTGGAGGAGAGTTGGGTCCTGGCCTCTCCCTTCTTGAATAGATTACCAGGAACCTTAGGTCACTAGTTGGAAAGGTAAGGTCCACAATTGATTTTCCAAATATGTAAAGTTGAAGCCTCCCTCCCCTACCAGGATCAATTTTTGAGCAGCCATCTTGTATTATTCTGCTAACATTCATTCCTTCTTCCTTAGATTGGACCCTTGTCCAATGTAAATAGAATAGAGGAAATGCTTGTCACGACCCGTCCTCGGGGCCCGTGCCGTGACTACCCCAAGCCCGCCTTCCATAGGCCAGGGGCTGGCGACTAGCACCAAGGCGTAAAATCCCAGTAAACAGGGAAGGCATTGCCTTTATAAGTAACAACCACACAGAGTCAGCAAGCGGAAAGTAAAGTGCAGAAAGGTAAAGGGGCCGGAAATACAAGCCCAACTGTAAAGTACAACTGAAAAGTAAAGTACAGCAACTGAAGAAAAGACGGCGGCCTCGTGTCGTCCACTGGCAATCCCACCTGAAGGGTGGGTACAGATAGCCTCCAAGCTCCTCGGGCCCCACGTCCGCTCTGAGCACGTCCCGTCCAGTGGTCCACCTCCAGGTACCGTCCTGCTCCACGCCCCAACCGCGATCAGCGCTGTCCGTCGTCTGCAACCAACACCACGAAGTGCGGGCATAGCCCGTGCAGGGGTGAGTACAACTACTCAGTAAGGACCCCGAGACCCCCGAAGGTCTCCCGAAATCCACAAAGGATATAGCACAAAAGAAAGATGCAATCACGAAGTAACATCTGACTCGACTTAGGTATATGCCCATACATATACCTAAGTCCCCAATTCTAGCTCTGCTCACGAGCTCAAGAACAACTCAATCCACAAAGGAAAGCAAGACCCACATCCACAAAGGAGAGTAAACAGTAAATCCACAAAGGATGGTTCAACACAATCCACAAAGGAGAGTAACATAAGATTCAGCTCAACCAGGTATACTTTTTCAGATGACGTCAAAGACGATCACTGATCCGTCTCAGTCGTCGGACCCACGAAGGATCGATAGGTACTAACCCCCGCAAAAAGACCCACGTAGGATCGGGCTCACACAGAACCTGTAGGCAGTGGCTCACACAGAACCGGTAGTAAGGACCCACGGAGGATCGGGCTCACACAGAACCTGAAGCACTGATCCACGTGGGATCGCTGAGTGCAGTAGTCGACGCAGTCCACTGAGGATCTCTGCACAGTCGTCGCCGCAGTCCACGAAGGATCTCTGCTCTGCCGTCGTCGCAGTCCACGGAGGATCTCTGCTCTGCCGTCGTCGCAGTCCACGGAGGATCTCTGCTCTGCCGTCGTCGCAGTCCACGGAGGATCTCTGCTCTGTCGTCGAGGTCACAGCCAGCGCTAGGGTTCCCGCACGTAGCGAGCTCGTTTAGGAGGGTCCGCTCCACGAGCCGAGGGGCTGATACATCAACTGACACGTAGTCCGAAGTTGATGTATCCAAAAGTTCCGTATCGACAACAGGATCTCAACGCGACAGACGGCGCGTCAATCGGACGCCCGGTCTGAGAGTTATTGGCATTTTCGTCCCAGGGGCCCGGTTGGTTTTTAGGGCAAAACCAACCCGACCGTACTCCGCCTGTATCCGATCCTCGGGCGGAGTATGCCAAAAGTTCCGTCTCACTTAGAGGAAACCACCACAGCTGACGGTACGTCGTTCGGACGTCCGTAGCTCAAGTTATGAGCGTTTCCGCTCCGAGGGCCCGGTTGGCTTCGTGTACGAACCAACCCGGCCGAACCCAAAGTCTTCCGAAACCTTGAGTATAATATACCGAAACGACCGTCTCGATCCAAGGATCGCGTAGCCGCTGACGGTTCGTCAATCGGAGGTCCCAGGCCCAAGATATGGGCGAAAGACCGTAGAGGGCCCGAAACGGGGGTACTGGGCCCGGGGCGACCCGGCCCGAACCCCCCCCTGGGGTCGGCCGAACCGGGTCGGCCCGAACCGGGTCGGCCCGACCCGGCCCGAACCGGCTCGGCCGGGTCCGGTCCGGCCTGGGCGCGGCCCGGCCGACCGGACCGGCTCGGCTTCGGCCGAGCGGCCGAAGCGCTGCCGCCGCGGGTCAAACCCGCGGCTTTGGAGAAAACGCGGCCCGCGCGGGCCGCGTGCTGGAAGGCCGGACCGCGGACGCGGTCCGGCGGCTCGCCGCCGCCGCGGCTCGGCCGCGGCGGACTCCTCCGGCGGCGCGCCGGGCGCCGCCGCCCCCGGTCGCCGGCGCCGCCGCGCCGGCGACCCGCGCCGCCGCCTCCTTCCGCGGGCCGCCGGAGATGCTCCGGTGGCCCGATTTGCCTCCCGTCTGCGCCGTTGTTCCTCCCGGGATGCGTCCTCCACTGCGGAATCAACATATGGCCCTTGCGTCGCGCTTTTGCCGTCGCTCGCCAAATCCGCACACAAAGGAAGATCGACGGAGGGTTGCCGGGTCTTGTTCGTTAGACCCGCACCCTCCGCGTTAGTCATAATCAACGGGAGAAACAGGAAAGAAACCAATCAACAATTTTAAATAAATTAAAATTGTTTCATGATCGGGTTCTATATTTCAAAAGAATAAACACGGGATTTTAAAAAGAATTCCAACATCCCTTACTTGTCGTTGCCGAACGGGGGATCGTCGCGGGATTTGCTCGTCGCGGAAGATGGAGATCGCCGCGTCGTCGCGGAATCGCTCGTCGCGTCGCCAATCTCCGGATCAAGATCAACGGATTTAATTAGTTTAAATCCGTTGATATTGAAATTAAAAAGGGAGAAGAAAAGATCTGATTCTCACCTTTGTTGCCGAACGAGGGTCGGCCGCGGAAGAAAGACGTCGCCGAAGAACGTCGCGGGTAGATCTCGTCGACGTCGCAGATCTTGGTGTGCGTCGTCGAATTCCGTTCGCCGGAGTTCTTCGCGTTCTTCGCGTTCTTCGCGTTCTTCGCGTTCTTCGCGTTCTTCGCGGAGAGGGTGGAGGAACAAAGATTCTTTCAAATCCTTTCCAAGGATTTTTGGGTTGGTCTTATTTTATAAACATGCCAACACGAAACCGGTTAAGAAACGATCCATCAATTCGTTGAATTAATTCAACGAAAGAAACGACCCATTTAATTCACGAAGAAACAGTCCATTTAATTCACGAAATAAACCGCCCAATTAAATGGTCTGTTAAGAATTAAAGAAAACGCGTCGGTTGACTTTTCAGTTACTTTGACGGGTTTTCGCGGGTGCGTTACTTAGCGAATGAAACGGCGGGGCTCGTGCGGGTCCCACCGCACAAATATCCTACCAAGGGGTAGGATATTTCTGGATAGCATCCTATCCAGTTCAACTCAGTTCAAGCCGTCTTTAAGTGACTTCAAGTGGCTTCCAAGCAGCTTAAGTGAAATAAAATAAAGTTGTCGCACAAACTTTATTTTATTTCTGACTTAAAGCCGTAAAATTTAAAAACCACGTCTGAGCAAACGCAACTCCGGAAGAGGCGTTTCTAAGCAAATACCGGCGCTGCGATTTCATCGGTGCCCTCAGAATTCGATTCCGGGCACCGGTTCAAAAGATAGAAAAACCCGCTCGTCCGTTCACTGAACGTACCCGAGCCAAACTTCGGAAATTGATTCCGGGCACACCGGGCCTCGGAATCAGGTGCCGTCTGAAGCTGCGTTCTTGTAAAATTCCAAAGAAAATTAAGAAAAAAAAATTTCCTTGAAATTTGCGGGTCTTTACATTACTCCCACCTCAGGGCTTTACGTCCCCGTAAAGATACATCAAAAACTAGGGGAACAAATGGGGGTACTGAGCACGAATCTGAGCCTCCCGCTCCCAAGTGCTCTCCTGGAGGTTCCCGTGCTGCCATCTGACGCGCACAAGAGGAATCGACCGCCCACGTAGGACCCGCTCCTGCATCAGGACGCACCCGAGTCCAGTCCCTGATGCATCGCAGTAAACTACGTGCCCAACTCCCTCCTCAGGCAACCTCAAGATAGGTGCGCTGGTCAATCTCTGTCTCAGCTCCTGGAAGCTCTGCTGACATCTGTCTGACCACACGAAGGGTTTCCCCTTCTTCGTCAAGGCTGAGAGTGGTGCCGCAACTCTGGAGAAGTTCGGCACAAATCTCCGATAGTATCCCGCTAGGCCCAAGAAGCTCCGCACCTCTGTCACGCTCTTGGGTGGCTCCCAAGCTAGCACTGCCTCGATCTTCGCGGGATCCACTGCAACTCCCGCCTCAGAAATGACGTGCCCCAAGAAATGGACCTCACGCAACCAGAACTGGCATTTTGAGAGCTTGCCATAAAGCTGGTGCTCTCGGAGTGTGTCTAGCACAACTCGCAGGTGGTAGGCATGCTCCTCCTCAGTCGTCGAGTATACCAAAATGTCGTCAATGAAGACAACGACAAATCGGTCGAGGTATGGCTGGAAGATCCTGTTCATGAGGCTCATGAACACCGCTGGAGCATTGGTTACGCCGAACGGCATAACCAAGAACTCATAATGGCCATACCGACACCTGAAGGCCGTCTTCTGCACGTCCTCGTCTCGAACTCTGAGCTGATGATAGCCTGACCGGAGGTCTATCTTCGAGAACCACCGCGCTCCCTTGAGCTGATCGAAGAGGTCATCAATCCGTGGCAGCGGATACTTATTCCTCACTGTCACCTGGTTCAGGCGACGATAGTCGACACATAGTCGTAAGCTCCCGTCCGCCTTCTTGGCGAACAAAATCGGGGAAGCCCAGGGTGAAACACTGGGTCGGATAAACCCCTTGCTCTGCAAGTCCTCCAACTGTACCCGCAGCTCTCGAAGCTCGGCGGGGGCCATCCGATATGCTGGAGTAGATATCGGGGCTGTCCCGGGGTACAAGTCGATGTAAAAGTCTACCTCTCTACGAGGAGGTAGCCCTGGAACGTCGTCGGGAAAGACGTCCACGTACTGGTCCACCACTGCAGGAAAAGCCGGACTCCGCACGTCCACTGCTCCTAGGATGAGGCTAGCCAACTGATGAGAGATGGGATGCACTCTCCTCCGCGGAAGTCCATCCTGTGCTGCAAAGGTTCCCTTCTCGCCGGTGAAGGTAAACCTGCTCCCGTCGGTACGAACACATCGTACCTTGCGCCTAAAACAGTCGATCTGGGCATGAACCGTGGATAGCCAATCCATGCCCAAGATGACGTCGTAAGGCCTCGACGCCGCTACAAGGAGATCCCAGCCGAAGCTCTCGCCTCCTAGAGTAAGCTCACACTGCCGGCACCAGTGCGTAATCGTCGAGTCTGCTCCCGTAGGAGTCTCTAGCCGTAAGGATCGAGCCAACGGCTCAGTCGGAATCTCCGAGCTCCGAACAAGGGCAGAGGCTATGAAAGAGTGACTCGCTCCTGTGTCTATAAGTACTGCAGCAAGGGTGGAATAGACACAGATCGTACCTCGAATCATCTCTGGCATGTCGGGGTCGTAGGCCTCCACTGCCTGGAGCTGGGCCTGTCCCTGCCCGCCGGCTCCCTGTGGTCGAGGTGGCCCTCCTGGTGGTGGTGGGGGTAGAGCCTGAAAGCGTCGCCCACCACCCGCTGCTCGGCCAGCTCCTCGGCCTCGTCCGCCTCCTCCCTGCGGACCGCCACGGTCGACCCTCTGCCTCTGCCTGGGTGGCCCCTCCACCGTCTGCTGCTCCTCTGATCGGCGAGTCGGGCAGTCACGAGCCATGTGGCCCTGCCCGCCGCAAGAGTAGCACAGCCTGCCTCTCGAAAGGCTGGCACTCCGCTGTGTGCCTCGTACTGCTGAGCCGGTGTCCTGAGGCCGTCTGCGTGGGGGTCTGGTCTGCCTGGACCCGTGAGTCATCCGTCGGCTACCTGCTGCCGAAGACTCAGCTACCTGCCGCCCTGCGCTAGGTCTCGCCGCTGAAGAAGGCTCTGCCAGGAAGCTCTCGATCAGGAGGGCTCGCTCCAGCACTCCTGCCTGGGTCGGAATGCTGAGGGAGATCAGCGACGCCCGAATCTCCTGTCGCAAGCCCTGCTCGAAGGTCCGGGCCCGGAAGAAGGGGTCCCGTACCATGTCGGTCGAGTAGCGAGATAGGTCCGTGAACCTCGCCGCATACTGAGCGACCGTCATGCTGCCCTGGCGCAGCTGGAGAAGCTCCTGGATGCGCACCGCTCGGAGGGTGGCCGGGACGAACTCAGAGCGGAAGAGGCTCTCGAAGTCCGTCCAGAGCAGGGATGCCTCATCGTGAACCTGGAGCATCAGGCTCCACCATCGTCCTGCCGCCGCCTGCAGGAGGCTCGCTGCGAGGATCACCATGAGATCCGCTGGTGTCCTCACTAGCCTGAAGATCCGTACCACCGCCTCTAGCCAGTCCTCGGCGGCCTGGGGGTCCGCCTCACCGCGAAACCTGGGCGGTCGCTGGCTCTGAAACTCATGCAGTGCCCTGAGGCGACGTGCATCGTCAGCGTCTGGTACTGGTAGCATCGGTGGCTCGGCGGGTAAGGCTACCGCCGGTGCCACTGCTGGCAAAGGGCCCTGCACCGAGGCCTCGTCGCTCGGTGGGCTGCCATCGCGCCCAACACTCGGAACCCTAGCTGGCAGTCGTCGCGGGGCCATCCTGAAAAGGAGAACAAGAGCACCACAGTCAGAACAGTATACCTGGCGAGCTGGCACAAGTAATCACAAGGAAAACTTGAGACTTTCATAAAGCAGATCAGTATACCCGGTGAGCTGACATAAGTAATCACAAAGAAAACTTGAAACACACACGCAATCAATGTTTTCATGCATTAAGTCGGAAATCAGGAGTCAGGGTCCTGGTGTACGGATACGTCGGCCGCCGCACCAACACTGGGCTCCCTGAACTGATAACCACACTCAATACACTAAACACTATTGCTTCACATAGAAAGAAAGGACGATCAGAGTCTGCGGTAGAACCGACCGCCTCTGATACCAATTTGTCACGACCCGTCCTCGGGGCCCGTGCCGTGACTACCCCAAGCCCGCCTTCCATAGGCCAGGGGCTGGCGACTAGCACCAAGGCGTAAAATCCCAGTAAACAGGGAAGGCATTGCCTTTATAAGTAACAACCACACAGAGTCAGCAAGCGGAAAGTAAAGTGCAGAAAGGTAAAGGGGCCGGAAATACAAGCCCAACTGTAAAGTACAACTGAAAAGTAAAGTACAGCAACTGAAGAAAAGACGGCGGCCTCGTGTCGTCCACTGGCAATCCCACCTGAAGGGTGGGTACAGATAGCCTCCAAGCTCCTCGGGCCCCACGTCCGCTCTGAGCACGTCCCGTCCAGTGGTCCACCTCCAGGTACCGTCCTGCTCCACGCCCCAACCGCGATCAGCGCTGTCCGTCGTCTGCAACCAACACCACGAAGTGCGGGCATAGCCCGTGCAGGGGTGAGTACAACTACTCAGTAAGGACCCCGAGACCCCCGAAGGTCTCCCGAAATCCACAAAGGATATAGCACAAAAGAAAGATGCAATCACGAAGTAACATCTGACTCGACTTAGGTATATGCCCATACATATACCTAAGTCCCCAATTCTAGCTCTGCTCACGAGCTCAAGAACAACTCAATCCACAAAGGAAAGCAAGACCCACATCCACAAAGGAGAGTAAACAGTAAATCCACAAAGGATGGTTCAACACAATCCACAAAGGAGAGTAACATAAGATTCAGCTCAACCAGGTATACTTTTTCAGATGACGTCAAAGACGATCACTGATCCGTCTCAGTCGTCGGACCCACGAAGGATCGATAGGTACTAACCCCCGCAAAAAGACCCACGTAGGATCGGGCTCACACAGAACCTGTAGGCAGTGGCTCACACAGAACCGGTAGTAAGGACCCACGGAGGATCGGGCTCACACAGAACCTGAAGCACTGATCCACGTGGGATCGCTGAGTGCAGTAGTCGACGCAGTCCACTGAGGATCTCTGCACAGTCGTCGCCGCAGTCCACGAAGGATCTCTGCTCTGCCGTCGTCGCAGTCCACGGAGGATCTCTGCTCTGCCGTCGTCGCAGTCCACGGAGGATCTCTGCTCTGCCGTCGTCGCAGTCCACGGAGGATCTCTGCTCTGTCGTCGAGGTCACAGCCAGCGCTAGGGTTCCCGCACGTAGCGAGCTCGTTTAGGAGGGTCCGCTCCACGAGCCGAGGGGCTGATACATCAACTGACACGTAGTCCGAAGTTGATGTATCCAAAAGTTCCGTATCGACAACAGGATCTCAACGCGACAGACGGCGCGTCAATCGGACGCCCGGTCTGAGAGTTATTGGCATTTTCGTCCCAGGGGCCCGGTTGGTTTTTAGGGCAAAACCAACCCGACCGTACTCCGCCTGTATCCGATCCTCGGGCGGAGTATGCCAAAAGTTCCGTCTCACTTAGAGGAAACCACCACAGCTGACGGTACGTCGTTCGGACGTCCGTAGCTCAAGTTATGAGCGTTTCCGCTCCGAGGGCCCGGTTGGCTTCGTGTACGAACCAACCCGGCCGAACCCAAAGTCTTCCGAAACCTTGAGTATAATATACCGAAACGACCGTCTCGATCCAAGGATCGCGTAGCCGCTGACGGTTCGTCAATCGGAGGTCCCAGGCCCAAGATATGGGCGAAAGACCGTAGAGGGCCCGAAACGGGGGTACTGGGCCCGGGGCGACCCGGCCCGAACCCCCCCCTGGGGTCGGCCGAACCGGGTCGGCCCGAACCGGGTCGGCCCGACCCGGCCCGAACCGGCTCGGCCGGGTCCGGTCCGGCCTGGGCGCGGCCCGGCCGACCGGACCGGCTCGGCTTCGGCCGAGCGGCCGAAGCGCTGCCGCCGCGGGTCAAACCCGCGGCTTTGGAGAAAACGCGGCCCGCGCGGGCCGCGTGCTGGAAGGCCGGACCGCGGACGCGGTCCGGCGGCTCGCCGCCGCCGCGGCTCGGCCGCGGCGGACTCCTCCGGCGGCGCGCCGGGCGCCGCCGCCCCCGGTCGCCGGCGCCGCCGCGCCGGCGACCCGCGCCGCCGCCTCCTTCCGCGGGCCGCCGGAGATGCTCCGGTGGCCCGATTTGCCTCCCGTCTGCGCCGTTGTTCCTCCCGGGATGCGTCCTCCACTGCGGAATCAACATATGGCCCTTGCGTCGCGCTTTTGCCGTCGCTCGCCAAATCCGCACACAAAGGAAGATCGACGGAGGGTTGCCGGGTCTTGTTCGTTAGACCCGCACCCTCCGCGTTAGTCATAATCAACGGGAGAAACAGGAAAGAAACCAATCAACAATTTTAAATAAATTAAAATTGTTTCGTGATCGGGTTCTATATTTCAAAAGAATAAACACGGGATTTTAAAAAGAATTCCAACATCCCTTACTTGTCGTTGCCGAACGGGGGATCGTCGCGGGATTTGCTCGTCGCGGAAGATGGAGATCGCCGCGTCGTCGCGGAATCGCTCGTCGCGTCGCCAATCTCCGGATCAAGATCAACGGATTTAATTAGTTTAAATCCGTTGATATTGAAATTAAAAAGGGAGAAGAAAAGATCTGATTCTCACCTTTGTTGCCGAACGAGGGTCGGCCGCGGAAGAAAGACGTCGCCGAAGAACGTCGCGGGTAGATCTCGTCGACGTCGCAGATCTTGGTGTGCGTCGTCGAATTCCGTTCGCCGGAGTTCTTCGCGTTCTTCGCGTTCTTCGCGTTCTTCGCGTTCTTCGCGTTCTTCGCGGAGAGGGTGGAGGAACGAAGATTCTTTCAAATCCTTTCCAAGGATTTTTGGGTTGGTCTTATTTTATAAACATGCCAACACGAAACCGGTTAAGAAACGATCCATCAATTCGTTGAATTAATTCAACGAAAGAAACGACCCATTTAATTCACGAAGAAACAGTCCATTTAATTCACGAAATAAACCGCCCAATTAAATGGTCTGTTAAGAATTAAAGAAAACGCGTCGGTTGACTTTTCAGTTACTTTGACGGGTTTTCGCGGGTGCGTTACTTAGCGAATGAAACGGCGGGGCTCGTGCGGGTCCCACCGCACAAATATCCTACCAAGGGGTAGGATATTTCTGGATAGCATCCTATCCAGTTCAACTCAGTTCAAGCCGTCTTTAAGTGACTTCAAGTGGCTTCCAAGCAGCTTAAGTGAAATAAAATAAAGTTGTCGCACAAACTTTATTTTATTTCTGACTTAAAGCCGTAAAATTTAAAAACCACGTCTGAGCAAACGCAACTCCGGAAGAGGCGTTTCTAAGCAAATACCGGCGCTGCGATTTCATCGGTGCCCTCAGAATTCGATTCCGGGCACCGGTTCAAAAGATAGAAAAACCCGCTCGTCCGTTCACTGAACGTACCCGAGCCAAACTTCGGAAATTGATTCCGGGCACACCGGGCCTCGGAATCAGGTGCCGTCTGAAGCTGCGTTCTTGTAAAATTCCAAAGAAAATTAAGAAAAAAAAATTTCCTTGAAATTTGCGGGTCTTTACAATGCTCGTCACCTCACCCTTTTCCATGGTCGATGCACCATCTTCCACTAGCAGAGTAGGAAAAATATTATAGTGTGAACTCCTTTGTTAAATCATTGACATCCTCTTGTTTCTCACATAGAGCATCACTCATGTGGGGTTAGATATTTTTCATGGTCACAACATTTTCACAATCAATGGAACTATGAGAACCGTGATTCCTATTCAATCCAAGATACATAGGGAGCCCTTTCTGGGCCTAAGCTCACTGGATGTCCTATTTAGGATTCAAACCCGAATTCCCATAATCCTGAAATCCTCCTATGTAATATTCCCCAAATTAAACACTCAAGTCACCAATGCATTCTTTTTAGGAAGTAATCCCAAACTAATTTCTCTAAACGAACTATATTTTCCTAGGAGAATAATTGTACTATGTGGGCTTTTATTATCATCCACGTGTGATATATAGGAAGCCTCTTAGAAGTTAAAACCCAACACATCAAATTAACCTTGTTATACTTGGGCCTTATTCCCAATAGGGTCTAATCATACATGGAAACCCATATCCAATCCAAGTTCATTGTGATGCTTCAACATAAGTCCCACACCAAACATTAACTAAGAATCTTCTACTGAGATGTCCATGCCACATGACATTAAACTTCATGACTAGGTCCTTATCACATGAAATTAAAATGTTTTATGTTTCCCATTCGGTGGATTTGAAGTATGAGGTTTTTGATTCCTTTTACAAGGATACGTAGGTGTCCCATTTTATGGGCACGATCCCAATATAAAACCAATCCTTCGTCGCCCTAGATGACAATAAATTCCATAGTACCCTGGTGTGGGTCTTAAAAACCAGTATCATCATAATGATGATTAAAAGAATCATGAAATTTCATATTAGAGGATACCATTTATGGAGATCCTCGAATATATACGGATATCTCCAATGATTTAGAACGTTGAATACATACTGATGATTCTAAATTTTACACATGTTAATATGTGATTGAAAATTTTAAGTGAAATATATGCCTCACATGGTGAATTAATAAGGATTAATGAAAATATATTAAATTTATAATGATTGTCCCAGAGTATACAATAATTCCCCTCAAAAGGTTGTGATGATTCTGACCTCTCATACTCTCAACCAATGTACATTCTTAAGTATCATTAATTTTAAACATAACGAACACCTACCATTAGAAAGAATATCCGTTTTAGATAATGAACTATTGGATGTTTCCAGTTACATAAATAAGTCTAAGGAAATTGCATGGAATCATTGATTATTAAAACTAGAATACATGTTTCAATGAACAAAGAAACAAAAATGGTGAATCCGACGTGAATCCTTAACCATGTTTATAATTTTACCAACCTGTTAGGCCCCCATAAATTAATAAAGGAATGGATGAGAAAGGAATCAATCACGAATGTATCCACATAAAGTAAAAAAATGTTTCTTTAATGGAGTTTGTTGTTGTTTCAAGTGTTTCCCAAAATTCCTTTAACTCCAAAATGGCATTCTTCAAACCAAAATATGTGAACTTCTCTACCACTTCTAAAGCTAGATCCACATCCACAATAAAGACATCATAAATAAAAAAACATATTCAATACTAGATCTCTATCATACTAGTAAATGAGTATCGTCATCACGACACAATTCCAAATTTTGAGGCTACCTGTCGGGCCCTCCAGGTCAATAAAAATCATCAATCATCTGTCCAAGGACGACTGATGCTCAAAAAGTAGATAGTGCCAACTATAATCTTCCATAGTTTCAGGACCTTATACACAGAATTCACCAATCAATCCCTCCTATAATATAGGTAGGTAGACCACAATTTCACTCAAGGCCTTAATTTAAAAATGCATAAGTCTATCCCGAGGAATCCCAATAGTAATCGCCGCAAGAATTGTGCGGTAGTGAACCCCCAACAACATGGGAGTGTTGCCTTTGGACCTTTAGCCCAGGTCCCTCAAACATGGGAATTCAAGAAGAACTGCCGAGGATGACATGCGGTCAACAGGGAGAATGTTCATTTCTCTACCCCTTTCAGAGAAGCCAATCAACATTACATGATCCCAAACTAAAAATGGTCACATACACCCGTTCATTTTAATTTTTCTACCTAGCAGAATCATCTGGAAAAAACCTACCCATCCCACTAGATGAAGCTAGTGGAGTGCCGTGATTAGGCACATACCACTGCTTACATGTTTTAATCCAGTCAGTAGGCTTTTCTGGCTGTATTTAAAGAAGCTCGTCAATCCAATATGGTGGAAACTTGTAAAGAGAAACATACACATGTTTATAATGACCAATTATGCCAGAAGTCTCATCTGACGATATTGAATAATGTTTTTCAACCATACTTGATGGGAAATAGCCAACAAGCACATACACCTACTAATGTTCATCAAGTCAGCCTACAGTCTAATTTGGTATCACCCAGATAAGTCGGTCGGAAATCTCCGATGACAAATCTGGGGAAGACTCAACTCTCTAACCCCATGCATGAGTACTTTCAATACCCATTGATAGGAAAAGGAAGATAAGAGCAGGCACATTCACCTACTTGAGATATGGAATAGATATATATTATTTTTCAGGTCACTAAAGTCACCAAACACATCTTATCAATGGTGAAAGGGCTGATGAAAATCCATCTTCATAATCTGGAAGCATGCCGGGTTATTTTAATAACCACTTCAGTAGTTTTTTGGAAAAAGAAACATAAATCTATCCCCACACATTGTATGACACATCAACATTCCATCCCAGAGTAGATACATAACTCTATTCCAGTCTAGGAGGGTCATGGATCATACTCCCCCAAATCATATGGACATGAAGGTCAAGAATACACACCCTTTCTAATTGGAGATAATTGGACCATTCTGGTAACCACTCCTAGGCCAGCACATACATCTGCCCATGATAACCACATTTCCAAGCATGTTCCCCAAACTATGTATAAGAGATCATATAAGAAGAATTCTTTTCAAGAACTATTGGGAAATAAAGAGACAATCCATGATTTGGCTCCTCTTAATGATGGAGTTCTTGAAGCCCTAAGACATTTATCTGCTACAGCTCAAGATCCTAACCTCACATTACCAAATTATGAGAGTAGTAACAGTAATTCTGATGTTCCTCATTAGAAAAATCCTCATAAAGACTTGATTTATAAAAATTCAGTCAATTTAAAGTTCATATCTCTGGATGAGAGCTACGAAAACCCACTGTGTGGATATAAGACCAAGAAGAAAGAAGATTTATCCCTTTCTGTAATCCATCATGGTGATCCACCCCATGATGTCATTCACTGCAAAAGTTCTCTCTGCATTTGTATTTTAAATTTTCAAAAAAAATCTAAAATTGACAATGTAGCGATGAGAAAGTCCTCATATCTCGAGAAACATGCAAACACAAGGCCAGTTATGTCTAATGCCTTGTTATTGATAGGGGGAACACTTTCACAACCTGAAGATATCCTTAGGGAACATTCATTCCTTGAACCTCCCTTGGGTCATTTTTCTTCTAATAAATAGAATCCAATTTGGTCACACCAAGTGGAGAAAAATCTAGTGAAGGATGATGAAGACATGTTAAACTTGAGGAAACAATTAGCTAAGTGAGAAGTACCAGTCATTGTAAGAACCCGGTTCTTATTTTTGAGGTACAGACTTCTTCTTTTTCCTTTTCCTTAAGTGTTTTTGAGAAAATATGGAAAATGGGGAAAAATACTAAATTTTGTAAATACACGCCGTGTACTTTTGGCCATGTGGGATGGGTACACAGGGGGTGTAGCCATGTCGGCAACGAGGGGTGTAGTAACTGACTACACGCCGTGTAGTGGTACCTTACACGCTGTGTAGTCAGTCGGCATGCCTAAACAGTAAGGCGGTGGAGTAGCCGCCAGCTGGGTGATAGTACATGCTGTGTACTCGAAAGTACATGTCGTGTACTCATGTCGACAGATGAACAGTGAGGTGGTGCTGCCAGAGGAATAGTTAAATGAAGGAAGTACACGCCGTGTACTCAGAAGTACATGCCGTGTACTTTGTTTTTTTGGCTTAAAACAGGCAGTAGCCTCCACTTTTGGCAGAGGAGGCATTTGATCTATTTTGGATCCATGGAGGATCGCTGAACATTTTAAGATCCTCCAGGTGTTTGTCTAGAATCCGATTCGGCTTTAGACAATCTCATTGGAACCGCACGGGTAATCCCTCTCTTCTCCTAGCGTATCTCTTACCAATTCTTTCCAGTGGGGAAGTTATTTAACTTTGAATGGGTTTTGTTCTTCGTCATATCTATGCCGTTCTCAGGTGTTTCTGGAGTCAGCGTTCGGGTATAAAGTTTGTTGGCGTATAAGGTAGGTGGCTTGGTGTAAATTTCCAACTGTCGTGAGTGTTTGTGCGTTTTCATGCCACAAACCCATGATTGGGGTGTAGTGTGGCTGATGCCGTTGCTATATTTAATGCCTATAATTTCATATGTGATTAAATTGTAATAATAAAATGCTGGTTGGGATCGTTGCTTGGATCTGGAACCATCCCGCGGGTGTGTTCCACTGTTTAGCCGATTGGCCAGGATACCCGAGGGTATGCCTTTAAAGTAGTAATTGTAGAATTTCCTTGAGGGAAATTGCTTGTTACTTCTTGTTTACTTGTTGGACATGTCCCGGTTACCTGTTTAGCCTGAGGTAATTGTTTTGATTAGCATGAGGTCACTGCATTGTTTAGCCTGAGGGCTGTAGTTATTTCACCTGAGGGAAACCTTTCGTGCCCGAGGGCTTGACTTCTGTGCCTGAGGGTGACACTTCCTACGCCTGAGGGTAATTTTTGTTACGCCTCAGGGAAATAGCTACATGTTGGATTCTATATAGCCTGAGGGTAAGCCTGAGGGTGTGGTTTACTATTTTAGCCTGAGGGCATGGTACTGGTTGGCCTGAGGGCTTGGTTCTGTTGAGCAAAAAAATGTTACTAAATTAAATGATTAAATGAATAATAAAATGGAAATATAACTGGTAGTTAGTTACCTTTGAGTACTTCTTACATTATTGCATTTTACTACTGCACACTATTGTTGCATTCTTACACGCAGTTGGGCAAGGGCCTTTGGTGGGTGCCTAATGAGATATATTTCTCACACCCTGTTTGGGTCACGTTTTCCCACCCAAACAAATTACGTTGCTGCAGGGGTAGATAGGGGAAAGAGTCCCTATACAGGTACTTGAATGTTGCTGAGGAGTAGGTCGGCATGGGACCGAGCCTAGGATCCCGATGTCACTGCCATCTGTTTTTCTTGTTTTGATGTACTCTGTATTTGTTTGTGCTGTATCGATGTATAACATGTTCTAGTTGTTTTCTTAAAACTTGTGACATGTTGCATCTTTTATATATTTTTGGTTATATCATCTTCAGTTGATTATTTCAGTTGTGTATGGTTTACTGCTTCCGCTGTTTCTTGTATGTTTTATTTATATTCATCTGCGCTACAATTTAAAAATGAGGGCATAGTTTCCCCACTATCAGGCGTGGGCCCTCGCTGCAAGTCGACACCTTGTAACGACCCGAAATTTTAAATAAATATTGTTTCCTAATTTTATGTGTTATTTTATTTTATTTTTATACTCAACAAAAATGTTTCATTTGATAACATGAGTATAATTAAAATGAGACTATTGGGTTTTGACTGTTATTTGACCATTGGTCAATATGACCGCTGGAAACTAAAAGTTTTGACTATTGTCTCTAAATACAAGAAATCTTGGTTAATTAATATAGAAAGAAGATTAGATGGCCTCACCCAATAGTCTTGGACCAATCGAAGCCCATCTAACAAAACTTGGGAAGGAGGTAGCACCACTGGGATTTGCTCTGGACCAAACCCAAGCTGAACTTCATCGTATAATGCTAGAACGGGATCGCCTTCGCGAGAAGTTCAAACTAATAGAAATTACTACTCGTGCGATGTTGGCCGAGCCTCCCTCGGATTCTCTCACCTTAGCACACCTTAAACTTAGGTCCTATGATGGTGTGATAATGGGCTATGTAAGGAGACCGTAACTGTCTTGTGTAATCCTTTGTTTTAAATAAAAATTTCGATTTCTTTTATGAATTTTCAAATGACCGGATAAATATAGTATGCATATTTTTGATGAATTTTAGAAAAAGGATATTTTTAAAATGTTTATGTAATCCTTAAATAATTAAAAATGTGTAATGATTTTCAAAAAATGGTCTTCTACAATTATGTTCAGTACGAAATTTAGAGTCTAATAAGATCAACTTCATTTTTGATGAATATTAAATTATGAATAGTGATTTTATGATTAGGATTAATAATGTGTCCCAATGGATTAGTAATCTCACTTAAAGAAAGTATTAAAATAAGCTAGGCACTTTGATTAAGTAATGTGATTCAACAAAATGGTTAAATAACGGTTTCATAAATTATTATTCAAGTATTAGTTTTTTCGGATGAATAGTATTTTTTAATTAAAATTTTAATTAAAAATATTTAGAAAATTATTTTTATAAAATGGACTTAATTTTTGAACTCAGAGCATCGATATTATGTTAAGGTATTTTTTGGGGATTTTTCTGAAAAAAATAAATTTTTGATGAATTGTGTTTTTGATTAAAAATTTAATTAAAAATATTTAGAAAATTATTTTTATAAAATGGATTTCATTTTTGAAATCAGAGCATTGATATTTGGTTAAGGTGAAATTTTGGGATTATTCTGAGAAAGTTGAATTTTCGATGAATAGTGAAAATGCAGTTTTTAAGTTACAGGTGTATAATGACATCATTAAATGATGTATTAAGTATGTAATCAATATGGTCGACTTATGAATAGTAATATAAGTTATGAGGTGTCCCAAGTGGCCAATACTATGGGAAAATACCATGGGCAAGCCCATGGTTTTGCCAAAACCACTAATGAGGTGTCCCTTGGCCATTAATGCCTTGTCCCCTCACTTTCCCTATAAATACCAAGCCATCCTCTCATCCATTCGACTCCCCACTCCCCCCAAGGAAGTTATGGTCTCCTTACCTCCCAAGGAGTCCTCCCAAGTTGCACCCAAGCCCTCAAGTTCCAAACCTTTGTGTTTTAAGAGTTACGTTTTAAGGTAAGGGATCTGATCTCTCTCTTTCTTTTCAAGAAACCTCTTTTATGTAATTTTTTTTATGCTCCATGTTCTTATGTTAAAGGGTGTTATTTTATACTCCTCTTACTGACCTTTTCATGTTAAAATAATGGGTGATCCACTCTTACTCTCATTATTTCGTTTTATGAAGTTTTAAGTGGCGCCGTTAGGCTGCCGAAATTTTTGTAACGGATTCTTTCTCCCTTCTCATTTTTCAAGATCTATTATCATGTAAAGTATTTAAAGTTACTTTTTTTTATGTTGGGGTATGATCTATAAATTTATCATACTGATATTTTTTTATCATATTATGAGATACCCCATTTTATCTCTTCAATTCAGTATTTTGAAGTTTTAAGTGGCGCCGTTAGGCTGCCGAATTTTTAAGTGGTTCTTCACCCTTCTCGTTTTGAAGTTCTACTTTCATGTCAATTCTTTCAAGTTCCTTTTTGTTATGTTGGGGTATGATCTCTATATCTATCATATTGGACTCTTATGTTCATATGATGAGAGACCCTATTTTATATCATCAATTCATTTTTTTGTTGAAGTTTAAGTGACGACGTTAGGTTGCCGAATTTTTAAGGGATTCGTTCGCCCTTCTCATTTTTTCCAAGATCAACTTTCATGTCAAGTGTTTCAAGTTCTTTCTGTATTATTTTGGGCTATGATCTCTATATCTGTCATACTGATCTTTTATTTTCATATGATGAGAGACCCTATTTTATCTCATCAATTCATTTTTGGTTGAAGTTTATGTGACGCCGTTAGGCTGCCGAGTTTTCATAAGAGAAATCTTATTTTTGTCTTCCTTTCATGATATTCATTTCATATGGTAAATCTTTCAAATTTCATTACCATGTTCATATATCCTTCATTTTATGTCCCTCTACTATTTTATGGATCATTTATGAGTTGGTGACCCATTTCCCCTCTCTTTTTAATGTCTTCTAAAACCTCGTAACATAGCCGTTATGCTGCAGAATTTCCGTCTCAAAATGTCTCTCCCTTTTTCTAAAGTTATTTTATATTATTAAGTGAATACTAAAATATCTTTCTTCTAAAGGGGTATTCACATATATACCAAAATGTTCTATTTTAAATTCTGGGATTTACATACATGAGACCCACCTTCCTTTTCTGTGGGTTTTAAAGTGACGTAATGATCATGTCTTTAAAGCAGTTTTTTAAAACGTTATGATTATGAAATGAAACCCATTTATTTTATGCTATATGGGTTATTTATAAAATTTTTAATGATGATATATGTGGATCACATGATAATAATGGAAAATTTAAGGGTGCGACCTGATAGCGCTCCAATGCATTGGGTAAAGACTTAATCTCTTGAGATGACCATTTTTAACGATGCCTTGGTGAATAACCTTGGTAATTTTTAACGACACCTTGGGGATGGTCCTTGGTAAAACGAAACAATTGTTAATATTAAATGTTTCAGCCACATCTTCTAGTTATGAAAATTTTATTTTTATTATGATATGCCTCATGATTTCATTTTCATGCCTTAAAGTTCTTTTCATGACTTTATTGATGTATCTCAAGTTCATATGTAAAATGTTTCACTTGCTTCCCTTGCTGGGCCTTCTGCTCACCCTTTCTTTTGATGTATGTCCCCAGGTTATGAGATGCAGTAATGAGCCTAGGGTGAACATGAGGAGAAGCCTTTCAAGTGTTTAAGAAGAATGTTTTTTTGTTTCATGTTTTATGTTCCTTGTTTCCAAGACAGTAAACCTTAAAGATCCTCAGTTCCGTGTAATGGAATGAAATTTATTGATAAAAAACTATTTTATTGAATATTTTATTGATAATAAATGATATAATTTCCTCACATTGTGTTAAATATGTTTATTTATAAAATATTTGGGATTTGATCATTCATTTGAAAATTTGGTGAAAATTCCAGTTTTACCCTTAATAGTGCACTGTAGTATTTCAAATATAAATATAAATATATTTATTATTTTTATTTGAAATTTTGTAACCGTATTCCTAACTTCATTATCTACAACCTTTATTCAGGACACTAGATCAAACGAATTCAGTTTAATGGAGTAATTGGGACATGAAGTCAAAGCTGGGCTGGACTCGCCAGAATGGATAGGCTTCTGTATTTCGGCCATAACTCCTACATATTGGCTTTTATTGAGCCCAAAGTTGGAGATGAGATAGAGGACCCATATCCAAACATTGGATCCTTGTAGAAGGCCGGACAATTCACGCTTTCGGTTGGCCAAATGGGCGGTGCAATTTGCATTAAAATATTTGGCCGAATTTCCACATTCACACTTGAAACCACTTGTAACCTCTCCTCCCCTCCCCTATATAAATTGAATTTTTTCTCATTTAGAGGGGTTGAGACGTGCATTTGGAATTTTAGGGCAGAGGATAAGTGGATCCAATACAATTCTCCAACCATTTAAATAAGGGTAGCTCTTGAAGCAAGGATCCCTTCGACGAAGCCTTCTTCTTCTCCTTCATGTTGTAATGATTTTGTTTATGTAATAAAATTCTTTGTTCTTATTTTATTTCTTCTCTTTTCTTCTGTTTTGTTTAAATTTCTTCTTCTCTTAATCTTCCTCTTTGGGCTGGAATTCTTGAGTAGAATCATTATTGGGTTATACCCATTATAAACCTTTGCACATGCAAAACGCTTCAACGATGATTACGCCACCCATGGAAGAGTAGTCTTTTAGTAATCGATCTATCTTCTACCCTCTTCATTTAATTGTTTTGAATTGTTGATCTACTTTAATTCACTTAATATGATCCATGAATTGTGTTTTTAAATTGTAAGAAACTAAGCAAGTAATTGAACAATTAACACAAAAACACGCGAGGTCGGGATTTTGTGTAAATTGTGAGAGCGCGATCTTAATCGGTAATACAAGACCACACGAGATAAATTTGTAGAGTTCAAATATAATCCATAAACACAATTCATCCTCATTTCCAGAGTGTAAATGTGAATTAATTTACCACTGACCATAATCTAATCTTAGAACATCAATCAAATCAGGGTGCTGCGATTGCATGTTCCGAAGTTAGCCTAGGGTTAAATTCACATCATCTTCATGGTAAAGTTAATTCTCGTAGGGTTCGGGATTTAACAAATTAAGGGATCATAATTAAGTGAATGTTAATTTAAATGATAATGATTAATAATAAAGTGAATAGGTAGAGTTAGATCGATTACTCCTTTTAAATAGATTTCTAAAAAAACATTTTCTTGTTGTGTCATTTTAATCGAAATTCATTTCAAAACTAAAAACAAAAAAAAAATTATACAATCTTCTTCCAGAAAACTTCTTCTAGATTCATAAACTACAACAAACCCCAATCCTTTAAAGTAGTGTTTTTATTGTATTTTATTGTATTTTATTTTTTTTAGAATACCTCTAATAAGTTGTTAAATTCACTTCCTCCGTTGAGAGACGACCTTGGTCAGCCACTCTGCTGCACCCAAGTACCCCAAATCACACTAATCATTTGAGGGCGCCGACGGTAGTGCTCTTTCAAATTGGCACCGTTGCCGGGGAGGAAAGTAATTATTTCAAAAAATTATAGGTATTTATTTTATTTTACATTTTATTCTCTTCCTCTCTTCTTTCTTCCTTCTTTACCCAATCTGATTTTTCTTCTTCTTCTTTTATTTTCTTCTACTTCTTTTTGGACCATCAACTCAAACTTCTCATTTTTATTTTACTATGTTCCACTTACTTTCTTTTCATTTTTATTTAATCTATGACACAAACTAATCCCGAAGATCTCTTAGATCTTGACCCTGAGATTGAACGTAGCTTTAGGGCACGAATCAGACATTCTCAATCTACGAGAAGTTTCAATATCCAACCAATTGGTGAATTCCTCTCTTCTAGAAACATTGAAATTGGAAGCAATTAAACTTCAAACATAAAAGAGGAACCAATGGCTGAAAACAATGGAAATGAACTTAATAGAACCATTCGAGAATTGGTTGCACCTGATATTAACTATCAACCAAATTGTATTGCATACCCAAATCTCAAATCGGACTTTGAATTGAAATCTGGATTAATTCACCTTCTTCCAAAGTTTCATGGCTTATCTGGTGAGGATCCCAACAAACACCTTAAAGAATTTAATGTGGTTTGCTCAACCTTGAAACCAAAAAAATGTTTCTGAAGATCAAATCAAATTAAGAGCATTCCCATTCTCACTTGATGGAGCTGCAAAAGATTGGATGTATTATTTGAAACCTGAAGACGTAACATGTTGGAATGATTTGAAACGTCTTTTCTTGCAAAGATTTTTTCCAGCATCAAGGACAACATCCATTCGAAAGGAGATATCGGGGATCAAGCAAGCCCAAGGGGAGTCAATGTATGAGTACTGGGAGCGATTCAAGAAGTTGTGTGCAAGCTGCCCACATCACCAAATCAGTGAGAAATTACTCATCTAGTACTTCTATGAAGGACTCACACCTACGGAGAGAAGCATGGTAGATGCTGCGGCTGGAGGAGCATTGGTGGACAAGACACCAGTAGTTGCACGTTCGTTGATCGAAAAGATGGCCCAAAACTCCCAACAATTTGGTGATAGAGGTACACCACATGTCAGGGGAGTACATCAGGTAAGTCCTTCTTTTCTTGAGAGTCATTTGATTGATACCAAGTTAGAAGAATTGACCACTATGGTGAGGAAAATTGCTTTGGCACAAAAGACGTCTCTATGCCCTCCTTCAAGGCCATGTGGCATTTGCACTGAGACAAGCCACCCAACTGACTATTGCCCACAACTACAAGAGACAGAAGATTGTGCAGCAGTGTTCCCTGGGAGACCATTTCAGCAGCAACAACAACAACCATATCTCCAAAATAATTTTGATTCATTTGCTCCAACATACAACCAAGGGTGGAAAGATCAACCTGACATGAGGTATGGCTCTGGACAACAACAAAGGCCCCCTTTTCAACAAAACTTCCAGTAGCCTCCGCCTTACCAGTAGGGTTTCCAACAACCCCAAAGGAGATTTGAAGCTCAAACATCAACAATTCAGCAACAAGGGAATCCCCCACCAAAGGTAGATTCTAATACTGATGATCTTTTGAAGAAAATTGTTCTTAATCAACAGAATGAGCTGAAGAGTCAAGGTTCAGAGCTGAGAGAGTTGAAGACTCAAATGAGTCAGATCGCCACCTCCCTCCATGAACTTGTGAGTAAGAATTCTGGAAATCTACCGTCCCAACCCACTCCAAATCCAAAGGGGAATGTTAGTTCCATCACATTGAGTAGTGGGAAGCAAATGAGCGATACATCTGGACCTACCATTCCACCGGGATTCACCTCTACTCTAGAGAAGCCGCATTCCATACCAACTGATGAGAAATCCAAGGAGAAAGATAAAGGTAAGAAAAAGATTGATGATGTACCTCCTAAACCCCTTCCTTTTCCAAACAGGGTTGTTCAAACCAAGAAGATGGCTGAAGAAGCATTGCAAAAGGAGGTTTTGGACACATTCAAGCCTGTAGAGATCAACATTCCTCTACTTGAATCCATTAAACAAATCCCAAGGTATGCCAAGTTCTTAAAAGAAATCTACACCAATCGAAGAGGGCTCAAGGGAAATGAGAGGATCAACCTTGGAAGGAATGTCTCAGCACTCATTTCACCAAATCTAGAAATGCCACAAAGTGAAAGGATCCCGGGACATTCACCATCCCATGTACCATAGGGGAGTTGCACTTCTCTGATGCTCTTTGTGATTTGGGAGCTTCCATAAATGTGATGCCTCACTGTGTATTCTCTTCCTTGCAGGTTGGTGAGTTGAAGACAACAAGAGTAGTGGTGAAGTTGGCAAATAGAGCTACGGCATATCCAACGGGAGTTCTTGAGGATGTACTTTTTCAGGTAAGAGACATGTTCTTTCCAGCAGACTTCTATGTGCTTAACATGGAGGATGATCAGGTAAGTTCTCATGCCCCCATTATCTTAGGTAGGCCCTTCCTCAAAACTGCAAAAACTATCATAAATGTCAATGAGGGTACACTTTCCATGGAGTTTGGAGATGAAATTGTGATATTTAATGTTATGGATTCCATGAAGTACCCCTCTGAGGACCATTCTGCTTATGTTATCTCCCATTTTGAACCACCAAATAAAAACTCCATAGAATTTGATTGTCCTATGCTTAGGGAGATTATGAGTATTGGTTCGAGTTTGATGTCTAAGAGCACTTCCGCACATGTTGCTGATACACAATCCTATCTTGGATTTGATTTTAATGTGGATTCATATTCTGATTTTGATCATTTTCACTCTGATTATGAAATGGCTGTTGAGTATGCTGATGGATTTGATTCTTTATTCTATGATTTTGATGATGTCTATTCTGATACTGATGCTCTTTGTGCACATATTTCAGTTCCTTCAATGTCTCCATCCATACTACACCCTCCTTCATTAGAACTCAAGCCATTGCCACCAAATCTGAAATACTCATACTTGTTGAATGGTGAAAGATTACCTGTTATCATTGCTAACAATCTCCCTTTTGAACATGAAGAAAAGCTTTTGAATATTTTGAGGGAGAATATCAGGGCGATTGGGTGGACCTTAGCTGACATATCAGGTATTAGCCCCTCCATTTGCATGCATAGGATTCTCTTGGAGGATGGGGCTAAACCGGTGAGACAACCACAAAGGAGACTCAATCCCACCCTCCTGGAAGTTGTTAAAAAGGAAGTTGAGAAATTGATCGAGGCAGGTATAATATTTCCCATTTCAGATTCTCAGTGGGTAAGTCCTATTCAGGTTGTGCCTAAGAAAAGTGGTGTTATTGTTGTTAAAAATGAGAAATATGAGTTAGTTCCAATGAGGGTGAAAAATAGTTGAAGTGTGTGTATTGATTATAGGAAACTAAATCAGTCCACTCGCAAGGACCATTTCCCCCTCCCATTTATTGATCAGATGCTTGAGAGACTAGATGGGAAGACACACTATTGTTTCTTGGATGGATTTTCTGGATATTTTCAGGTTCCTATAGCTCCGGAGGACCAGGAGAAGACGACATTCACCTGCCCATTCGGTACCTTTTCCTACCGAAGGATTCCATTTGGACTTTGAAACTCCCTAGGAATTCATTTGATGAGCTAAAACAACGTCTGACCACTCCACCTATCATACAGCCCCCACAGTGGGAGATTCCTTTTGAGTTTATGTGTGACGCCTCCAACTTCGCGGTTGGAGCTGTCTTATCTCAGAGGGTGGAAGGACGTTCACATGTGATCGCCTATGCATCGAGGACACTGGATTCAGCCCAATCAAACTACACTACCACAAAAAAAAGTTTCTTGCTGTCATATTTTCTTTAGATAAATTCCGTTCATATTTATTGGGCTATAAAGTAGTTGTTTTTTCTGACCATGCAGCTTTGAGGTACCTCCTAAAGAATCCAGATGCAAAGCCACGACTTATCCGTTGGATGCTCCTTCTTCAAAAGTTTGACCTTGAGATAAAGGACAAGAAGGGGTCAGAGAATTTGGTGGCAGACCACATGAGTAGGCTTACTCACACACTAGAGGATGACAACTTGGACCAGGTACCACTTCGGGACACTTTCCCCGATGAGCATCTCTATACCATCTCAGGTACGCATCCTTGGTATGCTGATTTAGTTAACTACCTTTTTGCTTCTGAAATCCCTGCAAATTTAAAGAAACATCAAGTTCAAAAATTAAAAAGTGAGTCTAGGTTTTATGTGTGGGATGATCCTTACCTCTGGCGCATGTGTAGTGACCAAGTCATTAGGAGGTGTGTTCCCGATCATGAGTTTGAGTCTGTTTTGCATTTCTATCATACACTTGCTTGTGGTGGACACTTTGGACCCCAACGGACAGCTAGGAAGGTTTTGGACTCTGGATTATATTGTCCTAGATTATTCCATGATGCCCATGTGTTTTGTAAGTCATGCTCTCGTTGCCAACACACTGGGAACATTTCTAAGAGACATGAGATGCCCCAACAACCCATACTATTCTGTGACATTTTTGATGTATGGGGCATTGATTTTATGGGTCCTTTTCCTAGTTCATTTGGATTTTAGTATATTTTGGTTTCTGTTGATTATGTGAGTAAATGGGTGGAGGCCAAGGCCACCAAGACTGACGATTCTCATGTTGTAGTGGATTTTGTCAAGGCTCAAATTTTCTACAGGTTTGGAGTACCAAAGGCCATCATCAGTGACCAAGGGACACACTTTTGCAATAGGAATTTTTCTTCCCTCCTTTGAAAGTATGGGGTGACACACAAAACATCAACACCATACCACCCCCAAACAAATGGCCAGGCTGAGGTTTCAAATCGTGAGTTGAAACAAATCTTGGAGAAAACCATGCAGCCAAATAGGAAGGATTGGAGCAAGCGCTTGGATGATGCATTGTGGGATTATAGAACAGCATACAATACCCCCATTGGTATGTCCCCATTTCGGATTGTTTTTGGGAAAGCATGTCCTCTCCCAATGGAAGTCGAGCATCAGGCATATTGGGCTATAAAGAAATGCAACATGGATTTGGCCCAAGCTGGAATTCAAAGGAAGTTTCAAATTCAAGAGCTTGAGGAGATTCGACTGTCATCATATGAGAACTCAAGGCTCTACAAGGAAAGATCAAAAGCAGCTCATGACAAAATGATCCAACAAAGGGAGTTTCATGTTGGCGAGAAAGTCCTTCTCTATAGTTCACGACTAAAGTTGATGCCTGGTAAGTTGCGTTCCAGATGGTTAGGTCCTTATATTGTGTCTAATGTTTTTCCTTATGGTGCAGTGGAGATCACACAAGAGGACACTGGAAGGTGCTTTACAGTCAATGGGAAATGTTTGAAGAGATACATTGAGGGACATCCTACTGATGCAGTGGATTTTATCACACTGCATGACCCCATCATCACTTGATCACATCAGGCTGTTCCTAACCCTTTCACTTTTATATTATTTGTCTTATTTAAAAATTCTGCATTTCATGTGCATATATCATCTCATGGGTTCAGATTGAGGACAATGCAATATTTTAAGTGTGGGGTAGGGAACCTTTTAGTTTAGTAATTTCAATTGTTTTCCTGTTTAAAAAAAAACCAAAAAAAATTGCGTGTTTTTAAAAAAAAATTGTGTGTTTTTCAAATTTTGTGTGTTTATTTTACAATTTTCTATGTTTTTTGAAATATTTTGAGCTAAAATGATTCTCATCACCATTTTTAAATCCATATCAATAAGTGAAACAATTTACCCCTTGAAACTAAGCTTAAATGAATGCTGAAATGACTTTGTTTCAAGTTCAAATATTTAGTAATTTCATGAAAAGTTCTCTGAATTTTGAATCCCATGCCAATCTCACTGTCTTTATATTTGAAATCACTTTCCTGTGAGGCTTCTAAACCATTATTTTTATATTCTTTACATTCACCTCACTTCTTGAGAGAACCAAACCATGCTTGATTTAACCAGAATTTGATCTATTCCTGTCAAAACTTGAGGGTTTGAGGTACATATGTTTAAATGATTGAGGCATTTTTTTGGGTATTAAATCCCCCATTTCAAAGAATCCTTTTTTATAATGTCCTACCTTGAATATTTAATCCTTGTAGTCCTTAGAAGCCATGCACAACCTGTTAGGTTAAGCCACATTACAAGCCAATTTTCCCTATCCAACCAACTCTTGAAGTGAAATTTCATAATCTAGTTGAGCTTAAGTGTGGGGGAAGTTGTCTTGGGTTTTCCCACCACATTCTGTGATACTTTGGGTGGAAAATTAAATTCTGAAGAGATGTGTTTGCTGCTAAAGAAAGTCATTATATTGAAAGCTATGCCTTTTCTGGAGCTTTCATGACAAGTGAAGCTGTGCCTTTTCTGGAGCTTCTAATTGAGGTGGAAAGCTGTGCCCATCTGGAGCTTTCAAGAAAATCCTGTTTGAGAAGATTGACATTTTTTATGCTGAAATGATGAATGGTGTAAACCTTTCAGGACTTTTCATGATGATGGAGCTGAATTGATACTATGGGGATTGAAGATAAGACCATATTTAAGTGAAAATTAGATTAATGCAATTTTGCTTCAAAAGAGTCAAGCCCTCCTCATTCAGCCTCAGAGTTTTTCACATCTTAATCCTACCAACCGAAAGCCACAGAACAACCCTGAAAAGTCCTCATGATAAACATATGTCCTTGACTCACATCGGGTAGCGATGTATGAATCTATCAAGCCTATGGTGACCCTTGTATGAGTTTGGATGAGAAAGACATTGCAAAAAAAAATTAATATTTGAGTGATGAGAGAAAATTCAAGCGAGGTAAGTGTTTTGTGCATGGGCGGATAAATGAAGTGGAAATATATTGAATGATATAAATGGAGAACTTGAAATAAGGTTTTTTATGAGGCATGATATCTTTTGATTCTTGGTGTGAAATTGATTGATCTTAAGGATATGTGTTTTAAAATTGGTTTTGATTTCATATTGATGTTTACTTGATATGAGGTTTTGCCCAGGTGTGCAAAAGGGTAAGTGAGAGGGATTTGATAAAACACTATTTTATTGAATATTTTATTGATAATAAATTATATAATTTCCTCACATTATGTTAAATATGTTTATTTATAAAATATTTGGGATTTGATCATTCATTTGAAAATTTGGTGAAAATTCCAGTTTTACCCTTAATAGTGAACTGTAGTATTTCGAATATAAATCTAAATATATTTATTATTTTAATTTGACATTTTGTAACAGTATTCCTAACTTAATTATATACAACTGTTATTCAGGACACTAGATCAAAAGAATGCATTTTAATTGAGTAATTGGGCCATAAAGTCAAAGCTGGGCTGGACTCGCCAGAATGGATATGCTTCTGTATTTCAGCCATAAATTCTACATATGGGCTTTTATTGAGCCCCACATTGGAGAGGAGATAGAGGACCCATATCCACACATTTTATCCTTCTGGAAGGCCGGCCACTTCACGCGTTTTGGTGGTCAAATGGGCGGTGAAATTTGCATTAAAATATTTGTCTGAATTTCCACATTCACACTTGAAACCACTTGTAACCTCTCCTCCCCTCCCCTCTATAAATTGAAGTTTTTCTCATTTGGAGGGTTTGTGACGTGCATTGGGAAGTTGAGGGCAGAGGAGAAGTGGATATACTCCAATTATCCATCCATTTCAATAAGAGTAGCTCTTGAAGCAAGGATCCCTTCGACGAAGCCTTCTTCTTCTCCTTCATGTTGTAATGATATTTTTTATGTAATAAACTTCTTTGTTCTTATTTTATTTCTTCTATTTTCTTCTGTTTTGTTTAAATTTATTCTTATCTTAATCTTCCTCTTTGGGCTGGAATTCTTGAGTAGAAGCGTTATTGGGTTATACCCATTATAAACCTTTGCACATGCAAAACGCTTCTACGATGATTACGCCACCCATGGAAGAGTAGTCTTTTAGTAATCGATCTATCTTCTACCCTCTTCATTTAATTGTTTTGAATTGTTGAGATAATGTAATTCACTTAATATGATCCATGAATTGTGTTTTTAAATTGTAAGAAACTAAGCAATCAATTTAACAATTAACACAAAAACACGCGAGGTCGGGATTTTGTGTAAATTGTGAGAGCGCGATCTTAATCGGTAATACAAGACCACACGGGATAAATTCGTAGAGTTCAAATATAATACCTAAACACAATTCATCCTCATTAACAGAGTGGATATGTGCCTTAATTTACCACTGACCATAAGCTAATCTTAGAACATCAATCAAAGCAGGGTGCTGCGATTGCATGTTCCGAAGTTAGCCTAGGGTTAAATTCACATCATCTTCGTGGTAAAGTTAATTCTCGCAGGGTTCGGGATTTAACAAATTAAGGGATCATAATTAAGTGAATGTTAATTTAAATGATAATGATTAATAATAAAGTGAATAGGTAGAGTCATATCGATTATTCCTTTTAAATATATTTCTAAAAAAAACATCTTCTTGTTGTGTCATTTTAATCGAAATTCATTTCAAAACTAAAAACAAAAAAAATTATACAATCTTCTTCCAGCAAAATTCTTCTAGATTCATAAACTACAAAAAACCCCAATCCTTTAAAGTAGTGTTTTTATTCTATTCTAATTTTTTTTATTTTTTTTAGAATACCTCTAATAAGTTGTTAAATTCACTTCCTCCGTTGAGAGATGACCTTGGTCAGCCACTCTGCTGCACCCAAGTACCCCAAATCACACTAATCATTTGAGGGAGCCCACGACAGCGCTCTTTCAGTTATGTTATAAAAATACGGGATGCTATAGTTGGTATGAAAGGATGGTTTACTTATTTGTGGAAATTAGGATATGAAAACTCTAGGAAGATCCCTATAGAAAATTTTAAATATAGGAAATCTTCCTGGTATTTTGGTGAGTATTGAGTACGGGGTTTCCAAGAAAATACATCCCTGTCTAGATACGAGCAGGTAGAGGTGGCTCTGGAACAGATGAACATAGGGGTAAAACCCGAAAACACTACTTTGAGCTAGACTCGAACGGGAACTGGTACACGACAACGGGCCTTGCTGCACTCTTGGTTACGACACTCCCGGGGGATATGCTTTGGTAAATTCCTAAGATTGGTATGAACCGTTGTTAAAGGAACACAGATAAAATAAAATAAAGATTCACATAAGAATATATGATCATGGATAACCTAGATGGGAACCTAGGGGATCACAAGTTAGGGTATACTTTTCCTCTACAAGTTATCCTTATATGCTTTAAGTTCCTTTTCATGATTATTGGTTAAGTATTTAAGCCTCTAATTATACTTTCTCTTCTTAGTTAATGGTGGGAAATGGAATAATGTGTCCCAACAACCAATGTGATAGGAAATGCGAATATTTCCTTATTAATATGACAGTGATGATTAGGGGATTAAAAGATGATTATTATTTTTGAAGACGTTCACTATTTTGGGGACCCTATATGATTAAGGTAAAAAGATTACTATAGTATTTTAATTGAGGAGTAAGGTTGACTTATATTTTGAAGAATTGATGAATTTAAGGTGGAATTATAGTAATTTAGGTTACTTATGGGAATGATTAACCTATCTTGGGTAAAATATGTTTAGGTTAGATACTTTTGTTATAAGATGCTAGGAGTGGTTGATGTTGTCTGGAGATGAACAATGAAGTTGTTTTGGAAGACTATGTTATCAAATCCTTCATGTATTTGGGTTTCAATCTGAGTTTGGTTTATTTTGAGGAATTTTAAGGACCGTTATTTATGGAATGGTATATGATGAACTTTGGGTAGTACCATGGAACTTTGAAGATTTAAAAGTAGTTTACATTCCTTTGGGATTCTTTCTTTTTGAAGAGTTGTTTTACCTTAACCTTTCTGTTTTTGGGATAATGTTTAAAGATATAAGAAATAGATAGTTAATCTTTTGTAGATTATGTGATTCTCTAGAAGATGATTCTTGTGATTTTATGAGACCAAGTGTTTTTGAATTCTCATCATTTGGAGAAAAGATTAGTGTTGGTAGGGACTTATTAAAGGATGAAACTCTACTTGAAGGTAGGTATATTTTCTTATGTTTTTGTTCTATGTAGTAAATGAATTCCTCAAAATTATGAAAAGAAACGTAAAACAAAAATGTTGTTGGTTTACTTTTCCTACTAGGTAATCAAAGACCGTTTACACACATCATAAGTTTGGGATTTTCTTATGGTTAACTTTCTCCTAATCATGTTCTCTATCACTCTCCCTCAGAACATGACCCTTTGTTTTCTCCTCCATGTCCATGTTTTCCTACATGGAATCCTAGTGTGGGTTAACTCGGGTGACCTTTGTACTTCCCTTTCTTTTTTTAAAGTAATAGTTTTACTGACTCCTTTTCCGATGTGGGATTTTCAATGAAATTTCAAAACCCAATTTTAAAAATTGCGAGGACACAATTTCTTAAGGGGGGAAGATTTTAACGACCCGAAATTTTAAATAAATATTGTTTCCTAATTTTATGTGTTATTTTATTTTATTTTTATACTCAACAAAAATGTTTCATTTGATAACATGAGTATAATTAAAATGAGACTGTTGGGTTTTGACTGTTATTTGACCATTGGTCAATATGACCGCTGGAAACTAAACGTTTTGACTATTGTCCCTAAATACAAGCAATCATGGTTAATTAATATAGAAAGAAGATTCGATGGCCTCACCCAGTAGTCTTGGACCGATCGAAGCCCATCTAACAGAACTTGGGAAGGAGGTAGCACCACTGGGCTTTGCTCTGGACCAAACCCAAGCTGAACTTCATCATATAAAGCTAGAACTGGATCGCCTTCGCGATAAGTTCAAACTAATAGAAATTACTAATCGTGCGATGTTGGCCAAGCCTCCCTTAGATTCTCTCACCTTAGCACACCTTACACTTAGGTCCTATGCTGGTGTGGTAAGGGGCTATGTAAGGAGACAGTAACTATCTTGTGTAATCCTTTGTTTTAAATAAAAATTTCGATTTCTTTTATGAATCTTTAAATAACTGGATAAATATAGTATTCATATTTTTGATGAATTTTAGAAAAAGGATATTTTAAAAATGTTTATATAAACCTTAAATAATTAAAAATGTGTAATGATTTTCGAAAAATGGTCTTCTACAATTATGTTCAGTACAAAATTTAGAGTCTAATAAGATCAACTTGATTTTTGATGAATAGTAAATTATGAATAGTGATTTTATGATTAGGATTAATAATGTGTCCAAATGGATTAGTAATCTCACTTAAAGAAAGTATTAAAATAAGCTAGGCACTTTGATTAAGTAATGTGATTCAATAAAATGGTTAAATAAAGGTTTCATAAATTATTATTCAAGTATTAGTTATTTCGGATGAATAGTGTTTTCTAATTAAAATTTTAATTAAAAATATTTAGAAAATTATTTTTATAAAATGGGCGTAATTTTTGAACTCAGAGAATCGATATTATGTTAAGGTAATTTTTGGGGATTTTTCTGAAAAAAATATATTTTCGATGAATAGTGGTTTTAATTAAAAATTTAATTAAAAATATTTATAAAATTATTTTTATAAAATGGATTTCATTTTTGAAATCAGAGCATTGATATTTGGTTAAGGTGAAATTTTCGGATTATTCTGAGAAAGTTGAATTTTCGATGAATACTGAAAATACAGTTTTTAAGTTACGGGTGTTTAATGACATCATTAAATGATGTATTAAGTATGTAATCAATATGGTCGACTTATTAATAGTAAGATAAGGTATGACGTGTCCCAAGTGGCCAATACCATGGGCAAATACCATGGGCAAGCCCATGGTTTTGCCAAAACCACTAATGAGGTGTCCCTTGGCCATTAATGCCTTGTCCCCTCACTTTCCCTATAAATACCAAGCCATCCTCTCATCCATTCGACTCCCCACTCTCCCCCAACGAAGTTTTGGTCTCCTTACCTCCCAAGGAGTCCTCCCAAGGTGCACGCAAGCCCTCAAGGTCCAAACCTTTGTGTTTAAAGAGTTAAGTTTTAAGGTAAGGGATCCGATCTCTCTCTTTCTTTTCAAGAAATCTCTTTTATGTAATTTCTTTTATGCTCCATGTTCTTATGTTAAAGGGTGTTCTTTTATACTCCTCTTACTTCCCTTTTCATGTTCACATAATGAGAGATCCCCTATTACTCTCATTATTTCGTTTTATGATGTTTTAAGTGGCGCCGTTAGGCTGCCGAAATTTTTGTAACGGATTCTTTCTCCCTTCTCATTTTTCAAGATCTATTATCATGTAAAGTATTTCAAGTTTTTTTTATTATGTTGGGGTATGATCTCTAAATTTATCATACTGATCTTTTATGATCATATGATGAGAGACCCCATTTGATCTTTTCAATTCAGTATTTTGAAGTTTTAAGTGGCGCCGTTAGGCTGCCAAATTTTTAAGTGGTTCTTCACCCTTCTCGTTTTGAAGTTCTACTTTCATGTCAATTCTTTCAAGTTCCTTTTTGTTATGTTGGGGTATGATCTCTATATCTATAATACTGGACTCTTATGTTCATATGATGAGAGACCCTATTTGATCTCATCAATTCATTTTTTTAAGTTTAAGTGATGCCCTTAGACTGCCGAATTTTTAAGGGATTCATTCGCCCTTCTCATTTTTTCAAAGATCAACTTTCATGTCAAGTGTTTCAAGTTCCTTTTGTATTATTTTGGGGTATTATCTCTATGTCTATCATACTGATCTTTTATGTTCATATGATGAGAGACCCTATTTTATCTCAACAATTCATTTTTGGTTGAAGTTTATGTGACGCCGTTAGGCTGCCGAGTTTTCATAAGAGAAATCTTATTTTTGTCTTCCTTTCATGATCTTAATTTCATATGGTACATCTTTAAAATTTCATTACCATGTTCATATATCCTTCATATTATGTCCCTATACTATTTTATGGATCATTTATGAGTTGGTGACCAATTTCCCCTCTCTTTTTAATGTCTTCTAAAACCTCATAACATAGCCGTTATGCTGCAGAATTTCCGTCTCAAAATGTCATCTATTTTTCTAAAGTTCTTTTATATTATTAAGTGAATACTCAAATATCTTTATTATAAAGGGGTATTCACATATATACCAAAATTTTCTATTTTAAATTCTGGGATTTACATACATGAGACCCACCTTTCTTTTTGTGGGTTTTAAATTGACGTAAAGATCATGTCTTTAAAGCAGTTTTTTAAAACGTTATGATTATGAAATGAAACCCATTTATTTTATGCTATATGGGTTATTTATGAAATGTTTGATGATGATATATGTGGCTCACATGATAATAAAGGCAAATTTAAGGGTGCGCCCTGATAGCGCTCCAATGGATTGGGTAAAGACTTAATCTCTAGAGATGACCATTTTTAACGACGCCTTGGTGAATAACCTTGGTAATTTTTAACGACACCTTGGGGATGGACCTTGGTAAAATGAAACAATTGTCAATATTAAATGTCGCAGCCACATCTTCAAGTTATGAAAATGTTATTTTTATTATGATATGCCTTATGATTTCATTTTCATGTCTTAAAGTTCTTTTCATGACTTTATTGATGTATCTCAAGTTCATATGTAAAATGTTTCACTTGTTTCCCTTGCTGGGCCTTCTGCTCACCCTTTCTTTTGATGTATGTCCCCAGGTTATGAGATGCAGTAATGAGCCTAGGCTGAACATGAGTAGAAGCCTTTCAAGTGTTTAAGAAGAATGTTTTTTTTGTTTTAATGTTTTATGTTCCTTGTTTCCAAGACACTAAACCTTAAAGATCCTCAGTTCCATGTAATGGAATGAAAGTTATGTTATAAAAAGACGGGATGCTATACACCCTCTGGCGTTTGGGGAAATGCGCTTGAGGTCACATGGCGAACCAGGTTCAGGGCACCCGTTGAGTGGCACCTGGGTCCGGGATGTTACAAATTGGTATCAAAGGGTGTTCTTTTCTTTGACTTACTATTTTGAGTCGTTGTCATGGATATGACGAACGGTAGTTGTTAATAAGTTGTGCCCGGGCGTAGCTGACCCGTGTAAAGGGAAAATCCAGTCTACCTCGTATTTTTCAATTATTTTGATTTTGGAAATTTTACAGTTGATTTGATTTCACCGTTGGGTGATGCACTTTGAGATTGTGCAGTTTATATTTTATCTATGGGTTCTAGTTAGTTGCAACCCGATGAGATGAGGGTATGTCGTCTCATGAATCATATAGGAACATGGTAGATATCACATTTCATGCATAGTTTCCATGCCATGTAGGTGCATTAGAAATTTCATGTTGTTGTGATAGTTGTTATTCTAGAAAAGCATGCTGTTGTGATAGCTGCTCTGATAAAATACCTACTATTTGATAGGGTAATGTTATGTGAGCTTGTTTATAGAATAGACGCCAAACTTTGGTTTTTGGGGAGTATGAGACCCCATTGACTGGAATTTGGTGGATCAATGACTGTTTATTGGTTATAACACATATGAGATGTCAAACTTTGATTCGTGGGGAGTATGGGCCCCCACGATTCAGAATTTGACACTTAGGTGTTGTTTTTCGGTATTTTCTGGGTTCCAGAAAAGTTTCTGAGGCATAATGTCCGGAAACCCAGTATACACGCCATGTAGTATTCTTATACATGCCATGTATGTTCTTCTTTTCGGGAAGAAAAATAATCATTTTGAGTACACACCGTGTAACCTGAGTACACGCAGTGTAGTCTCTTGTCGTGTCACAAGTTGTGTGGGCGGTGACACGGGGTAGGGAAAGGCTTGGGTAAAACACGCTGTTTAGCTTTTGTACACATAGTGTAGTGTTGACCCGGAGTCCGGCCGCGTAACTAACAACACAGGTCGATGAACTCCTTGATAGAACACACCGTGCCAATGGTAGACACGCTGTGTAGTGTGACCTATGGACTTGGCCATGTAACTAACAATACGGGTCGGTGTCACCTCTCCGTGAACATACCGTGTACCTTTGGGACATGCCGTGTAGTCTTGTCCGAGGACAGACTGTGTGGTTTAGCCGGGTGGCTGGGAAATGGGGTGTTGTACACACCGTGTATGGGTGTAACACGCCGTGTAGTGTATAGACGAGTAGTCGTCCGTGTCACAAACGACACAGGTAGTTGGAAAATAACACCGTACAAGCTGTGTAGATATTATACACGCCTTGTAGTTTTTGTTCAACGGAAGCTGTGTGTCTTAGCTGTGTGTAAGGACCCGGGCAGGGGAAGAGAAGTCAAGTACACACCATGTAGTCAGTGTACACGCTGTGTAGCCCTGTTTTACAAATTTTGAATTCCTTCTCCCTCTTGTTCCATTATGGTTCCTTCTCTTTTCGGTCATAATAATCATGAATCTGAGGCGTGCTTTTTACCTTGTAGTGTCATGCCGCCTAGACGAACCCGAGTTGTTCTCCAGGAGAGCGGCGACGATTATATTCCGGAGATGGTGGGCCATGGGATACCAGTTGATCCTCCAATAGAGCCAGATGCGGCGCCAGCGACTATACCAGACACTGGTGCGGAGGCGCAGTTCTGTGAAGGCTTTATGCGGTTCATGCTGACCTTTCAGAGAGCACCGCAGGCTGCCACATCTATGGGTGAGTTGACACGTATCTTCTAGCAGCAACATCCACCTACGTTTTCAGGGGATGGCGGACCACAGGCTACGAAGTCTTGGCTGGGATCGATGCAGAATATTTTCGAGCATCTTGAGACGCCTCCAGGGCGGAGGGTCAAGCTCGCGATTACATGCTGCGTAATTCCGCTAAGAGGTGGTGGGATGTTACCACCCAGTCAGAGCATCACATGGACATGGAGTAGGAAGATTTTCAGGCAGTATTCTATTACTTCTTCTTTCTAGAGATGCTGAGGGAAGATATAGCTCGAGAGTTCATGAATCTGCAGCAGGAAGCTATGTCGGTGATGCACTATTCTACTCGTTTTACGGAGCTTCAGTGTTTTGAACCCGTGTTAGTGGGTGATGAGAGGTCGAGAGCCAGAAATTTTGAGGATGGTCTTTGGTATGACATCCAAGCGATGGTGAATGTTTTCAGGTTTCCTTCAGTACACGCTATTGTGAACCAGGCGTTGATTACTGAGAGGAACCTGCGGGAATCTAGTGGTGTGGGCCAGGGCAGTTCAGCACTAGTTACTGGTACTATTTCTGCTGGCAAGAGGAAGAGACAGATGGACTTCTCTCAGGGTGGAAGTACCAGCCAGGTAGCTTCATCAGGTGACCCAATCAGGTGCTACCAGTGTGGAAGAAAGGGGCACAAGAGACCGCAGTGTCCTCGAGACCTAGTGGAGTGCCGAGCTAGCGGCAAGATGGGTCATCTGCAACGATTTTGCAGGGCGTTTCTACCAGTGTCTAGTGAGAGGGGTTATGTGCAGACTCCGCAGGCGGCAGCAGGACCAGTGGATTCTTACCAGTCAGGGAACTAGAATACGTCAGGGCGTGCAGGTAGAGATGGTGGTCGTGGCCATGGTAGCTAGACACTAGGATATCAGAGGCAACAGGGCGGGACAACTCAGGGTATCCAGGCTGTGTCATAGGGCCATTGTACTTGGCAGGCTTATACAGTGCAGCAGACCCAGCACGAGTAGGATCCCGAACCTTCTACAGTTAGAGGTACTATTTTAGTAGCTTCTGTCTTATCTTCAGTACTTTTTGATACAAGTGCTACACATAGTTTCATATCTGTACCTGTTGTGGAGAGCCTTGGGCTCCGTGTTTCTAATTCTTCTGATATCATGACGCTAGACACTCTATTGGGGACTAGAACGGTTGGTGTGCGTCAGGGAAAGGAGTTCCCACTTGAGTTTGGAGGGTGTCACATTCTATGGGGCCTCTATGTCTTGGAGATGACGAGCTATGATATCATTAATGGTATGGATTGGTTGGATCCCTTTAGAACCATTTTAGACTGCTATCATCGCAGGGTGAGTTTCACATCACCATAGGGCGGAGAGTTTCTATACAAGGGAGAATGGGATGTTCAGGCAAGTCGAGCTGGACCAGAGCATCATGGGTGAGGTGGAGTCACATCCCAGACTGTGAGCTTTTATCTGGATGACCAAGGGACTTGTCAGACAGATTTCTCTCCAGTAATTTATCGTTTTAGGGATGTCTTCCCAGATGTTTTTCAGGTCTACCCCCGGAGCGAGAGGTGGATTTATCTATCGATATTGTGACAGGAGCAGCACCGGTGTCCATTCCTCCTTATTGGATGGCTACACCTGAGCTGCAGGAGCTCAAGAGGTAGTTAGAGGAGTTGCAGGCAAAGGGAATTATCTAACCCAGTACTTCTCCTTGTGGTTCTCCGGTCCTTTTTGCGAAGAAGGCGGATGGTACCCTTCGACTTTGCATGGATTATCGGAATATGAACCAGTTGACGGTTAAGAACCGATATCCCTTGCCAAGTATTGATGATCTGTTTGATCAGCTTCGTGGAGAACGAGTGTTCTAGAAGAGTGACTTGAGATCGGCATATCATCACCTGCACGTGAGACCATTGGATATACCGCTTATAGATTTTCGGAGCAGATATGGTCTGTACGAGTACGTGGTTATGCTGTTCAGACTCACGAACGTGCCAGTAGTTTTCATGGCTCTGATGAATCGTGTGATCCATCCGTATCTTGATTCTTTTTTGGTTGTATTCGTGGACGACATCTTGGTGTACTCTCACACTCGACACGACCATGCCTCCCATCTTGAGATCATATTGAGTACACTGAGAGAGCATCTGATATATGATAAGCTCTCGAAGTGCCACTTTTGGATGGACCAGATTCACTTCCTCGGTCATATCATCTCCAAGACAGGAGTTGCAGTATACCCAGAGAAAGTGATAGTAGTAGTTTCCTGGGAGTATCCTTAGAACGTGTTTGAGATACGGAGTTTCTTAGTGCTGGCTGGTTACTACAGATGCTTCATACAGGACTTCTCCCGCTTAGCAGCACCGTTTACAGGTCTGACTAAGAAGGGTGTGAAGTTCATTTGGTCAGAAGCTTGCGAGACATATTTTCAGGACCTGAAGGGAAGGTTGACTTTAGAACCGATCCTGATACTCCCAGAGCAGGGGAAGACCTATACAGTGTATAGTGATGCATCAGGTATTGGGATGGGAGCAGTGTTGATGTTGGGCGACCAAGTTGTTGCATATGGGTCTCGGCAGTTGATGCCACATGAGAGGAATTACCCGACGCATGATCTCGAGTTGGATGCAGTTGTGCATGCATTGCGCTGCTGGAGACATTATCAATTGGGAGAGCATTTTGTGGTTTTCACCAACCACAAAAGCCTCAAGTATATCTTTACTCAGCGTGACCTGAATCTGAGGTAGAGAAGGTGGGTTGAGTACCTACAGTCCTTCGATTTTGAGCTTGCCTATACACCTGGTAAAGGTAATGCAGTAGCTGATTCACTGAGCAGGAAGACTCAAATAATGGTAGTGTAGGAGGCCAGTGGTGAGTGGCAGCTCATGGCGTTGTTCTCTGAGACGCATCTAGAGAAGCATGACAGTCAGGGGAAGACTTATCTTTCATCTTTAGCTGTCACATCTACCCTCCTAGATAGAGTGAAGATGAGGAAGCTATCTGATCCTGAAGGCCTAGTTCTACGAGAGTCGGTGGAAAGTGAGGACCCTCCTCCTAGTTGGATGATAGCTGACGATGAGGTCCTGAGTTTCCATGGAAGAGTATGGGTTCCAGGGGATATACGCGAGGAGCTGATGCAGGTGTTTCATGCTTCGGCTTGGGCAGTTAATCCCGGGGTTACCATGATGTACCGTGACTTGAGACGTCAGTACTAGTGGCCGGGTATGAAGAGAGATGTAGATGGGTTCGTTACGAGATGTTCCACCTGTCAGCAGGTGAAGGAAGAGCATGTCACGAACCAGCCCGGGTCGACCCTGAGCCGGTCACCAGAGCCGGTTCGCGGAAAGTCCCGAGGGGCATTCCCGATCCCCCTGAGATGGAAACTATTGTCGGGCATCAAAACATTAATCATTGGGAACGTTTCGGCCCATGCGAAAGAGATAAACAGACAAATAAAAACTGACGATAAAAAAAATAAAAACTAGCAGCAGACAAAAAAAAACTGCACATACCTCCTTGTGACCCTTCGGTCACCTCCCAAGTAAGGCCAACCTTGCTCCCATAACAAGAAACTCAACCACGAACGCCTATTAAAGGGAACCTACAACTGAAATGATAATATAGGCGTGTGAATTAAAAATGCTCAGTAGGAATGCCAAAGTAAACCACAGAATCCAACCATGCCCACTTTCCAGAAACAATCCCAAAAAACACTAGTTTGCACTTACAATGATAGAAAATATGGTTTTCACATTTTAAAGGAAAAGGATCCTAATTTACCATTTCAAAACCAACACACACAACAACCTGTTTTTCCAAAAAAATTAATTTCTTAAAAACTGAATTTCAAATCCATGTTTATCACATTTGCACAAAAGAAGAACATGTAGTAAGTAAATGCTGAAAACCAAGTGCAAGTAAAAGTAACCAAGAAGACATAAGAAATAACGATGGGCGATCTTAAACATCCCTAGAAAACCCCTGGACGTACTCGGTTTTAGACTACTTGCCGGCGTGGTACTCCATAGTCAATAACCAACTGGCCGCCCTAATAGCCAGCCAGTGGCAAGCCCCACAAGGCCTACCTACCAAGGGGTAACCAACCCATCTAATCGGGGCTGGATATCAACCGTCATTCGATATTCTAAAGGACGCCCAGGAACCCATGGTGGTTTTAGTAATACTGTGTACGTGGGAGGCCCTCGCACGCATGACTCATCTCACCACACTTTCCAACCCCTTACACGGACACCGCTACACGAGAACCCTCAAGGGAGGTCCCCCTATAGAGATGCCCTGCATGCATGCACAAATCAAATGTTCTTTCACATTAAATAACGTGACAATCGGGCCTTCACAACATTAGAACCTTTAAACATTTCACAAATGGGTTGGGTTGCCAATCGGGCACATCCCCCTTTCTCAAAATCCAACACAATCATCCCTTTACATTTTAAAATTTCAAACAGACCTTTACACCAAACAACCATTCAACTCACACCAAATGCCAACCAGGTCAACCACGCTTACGCTCCCCTTTATTTTAAACACCAAACCATTCATCAATAACCTATTTTTAAGAAAATCTAGTTTGAATGTGTCATTTTCATTTGGAGGCACATCCATGTGAGCACCTAGCGCTCCATGGATGTTCCAACATCTAATGGCACATCCAGTTTTTAGGAGGAACACCATAGAACCCATCAATCATAAAACACTTTAGTATTGAAACCAAATCCGATCCTATCACATCGCTTTTTAAAAGCAAAATGTCTTTTTCAAACCATCACCATTTCCAAAACTTTTCTAAAACAACTCATAAGTGTATAATTTTGTTAACCAGAAACACACCAAACTAATTTTATATTTTCAAACCCCAATCACCATCGATTTCAATCAAACACATCACAAGGCACTCAATTTAACATAACCAAGAACTTATGCATTTCATATAAACCAACATCAAAACCACTTTTAGAAATTTAAAACAACTTTATAACCTTGTTAGATGTTTTTTATAAATATAATGGAGATGAAAATACTATATAAGAATTAATTGAAAACATTCAAGTGCTCAAGGTTTGAATCAAAAGGGAAAATGGTTGGATCACCTACCTTGAACAAAGGTCACATCAATCTTTCTAACTCAAGAAGAAACTCGATCGCACACACGCACATCCACATGTATATATATATATCCTTAAACTAATGCACATGTTCCCTGTTCCATGAGGGAACACACACAAAGAAGATATATATATATATATATATCTATACATATTCATACCTGGGAATATGCGTGCGCACCTTCGAAACCAACCGCAACTCCCTACGATAGATCCCCGAGACTCAAAACACCACAAATCTCTAAAATAAAATTAATACAAATAGAGGAATCAAGATACGATTCAAAAACCAACTCTATAAAAATCACCAAGTTCACAAGTAACAGTCAAATCACATCTGCACCGTTTCTATAAAACAACACTAAGGGAAACGCCCTCAAAGTCACATTAAACTGAAACCACCCTTAAAAATTCCTAAAAAAATTTTAAAATGCCAAACATCATTTTCACCATAATGCAACAGTTTGTCAAGAAAAATAATTTCAGTTCAATGCACAAGAATAAATAGTTTCACTTGCAGCAAATAATTATTCAAAAATAATAATTATTAAGTATTACTTCTACTTTACCAAAATTTAAAAAAATCACAAGAAAATAATAATTTATAATCTTAATGGTAAATGCAGTGGGGAAACCTACCTCGACTTGCAGTCCAAGCATGATGACGTGACCCACTTCGTGCTTGCGCACAAAAACCTGCAAGCCAACGACTCGGCGCGAAGAAACGCAAAACACAAGAATAACTAGGGACTCAGAAACACAATAATGTGTTGACCTAAAATTATACAAACAAATAAACAACGCAAACCTCACGTCAGCGCGGAGGTATTATGAACTAGAAGGGTCTGAGCGGGGTTCACCGGGGATGCGAGACCCGCAACAGGAGGTCGGGACAACACCGGCAAGGCGCGGGCTGGCCAGAACGACGCTGGCAGGCCGCGCGCTAGTCGAAACGGAACCGACAGGGCGCACGCAAGCCGATACGACTTCGATAGGGCATGGAAAGTCTGGGACTATGCTGGCAGAGCGGTGGAGCGCTGCTGCATGCAGGAACCAAAGGCGGCTGGCCGAGATCCGACAGGAGGGTAGTGGTGCGGGGCGGCATCGGGCGATGGAGGGAGCATGCCGGGAGGGCGTTCGCAGGAGCACTGGCGGGGCGGCGTCGGGGAGGCGACAGGGAGTGTGCGGGGTGGAGACGCCAGAGGAGAGGGGATCTACGCGGGGTGGCTTCCCCGATGGAGCGGGGGCTGCATGAGGCAGCTTCACCGGAGGAGAGGGGTGGGCTGCGTGGGGCGGTGCGCGCCGCTGCGCGGGGGAGAAGAATGGGGGGGGGGGGGGGGGCGCAGCACCCCCCCTAGGGTTTCTAATATTTTTTTAACTTTAATAATAAATAATAATTAGTTAATTATAGTAATAGTTATTATTATAATCAAAACATTTGTAATAATAAAACCATTTAAAAAAATATAAACACATATATATATATATATAAATATACCTATATATAATCATATATAAACATATATATATATATACACATATAAACATATAAACCCCTATAAACATATATATACACACATAATGTTAATACATAAACATATATAAACATATATACATCTATTTATTTATTTATTTATCCGCTCAACCAACAAATTTAATAACGCCAAAACTGGATGACCGTGCAGTATTCACGCAACGTACGGTACCCAAGTGGGCTGCACATACCCAAGTGGAAAGCACGTGCACAAGCAGACTGTGTATCTTAAACGCACGGTGTTGGCGCACTATCCTAAACCATAAACTCATCCCAACATTAAAAATTTAAACTGGGACTCACCCGCACTCACGCAAAAACACCCGACGCCAAGAGAAATAAAATAAATAAAAAGACTAAAATAGAACGGGTGTGACAATTCTCCCCACCACAAACACTTTCTGTCTCCAGAAAGTCACCAAGCCAACAGTTAGCATAACTCGAGTCAGTTCCCAAGAAAAACCAGAAGAAACTGAGAGGCTCGGGGTGACCATTACCAACACAAGTCACACCCGACCAACTCGAGTACAATCATTGTCCGAGGTTGAGGGGAGAACACGGGAGGGTTCTCCCCACCACAGAAATTTACTAACACGATGACCTTGAAACTCGAACACACCACCCCTGGGGGTGGGGGGGAAACATGGGAGCTCCCAAACTGAACGCATTTAATTTCTCCACATAGACCGAACAACACTCAGAGACTTAAATAGAAATCATGCTACGAAACAACCCAACAACCCGAGGATAAAGAATTAACTCAACCCCTCACATACCGTCCGAATAAAAACCTCACCGCAACTAGAGACTAGGGAATTTCTAGCCCAGACTCACAAAGGACCTTGAAACACCGCACATTGATTTCATGAAACCAAACATCCCCCTAACGAACAGAATTGAGACCCAACTCAAAATTAGAACGACCCGTTTATTCGCTGGCCCAACACCCTTCAAGGAAAACCGAATGATTGAGAACACACTGAGAACAGATAAGACTGCTTAGACTGTGGTAGAACAAGTTCATCACATTACCACAACTATGATGAGCTTACAACAGTGACAATAATAGAACAAGAAAAATTTGGGTATTTCCCTTCAGAAAGCTGAAAACATAATCTGAAACGGAGTTCTACACACCCTCGACAACTCCTGACTGTGCGCAAGCTTCACCCCGAGACCTGTGGCTGGGGCTCGGATGGCTGAAGCATCCCCTGCCTCACAGTCAAGCATTTGCATCCTCTGGTACCTAGCTCCTTCCTTCTGGATGACACTTATTCCAGAACTCTCACTGGTAGCCCGAACAACCACATGGTAGAAAGACTTCGGAGGGATGCAGCAAGGTGACATATAATGTCTGGACATGCCATACTGGTGGCGCACAAGAGAGCGGTCCAACGAACTATGAGCCGATACCGACGAGGATGGTTTCTTGGAGACAGGTTCCATCGGCCCGCACTCCTTGCCAGGTGGGAAATCTTTGTGGAAGTCGACCACTGTTAATCACACCCAAAACTCCAATGACGATGAGACATCTCATCTTTACTAGTCTAAAATTGAACCCTCAAATAAACCTGAGACGGTACGCACCCTAACAACCCTGGGAGTTACCAACAACCTGGAAACCCACTCCAATTTCATAACCACAAAACTTCCTCTACGGACTTTGATTACTTTGATTGATAGGCAACATGCAGAAAGAACTGGAAACTGGGCATGACTCATTAGCAACCTTAATGACCTTTCTGGGCGGCATACTCATGAAAACACGAGAAACATCATCGAAACCGGCATCAAGCCAAAACTCAATCAAGGCAACAACATAAGTCAAGGTCAATAGGCCCATAAGACAAACATATACAAACAAAAGAATAAATCACATTCCAAAACCATCATTTATTTAAAATTTTAAAACCCTCCTATGGCACCTTATGAACCATCACATGTGTGTTCATTCAATCTCGCTCACATCATCTGCAAACAAGTGCCCCTACGCACTCTCCGTACATACCCACGCACATGTGACCCTCCATAAGGAGTGCCAAGGTTCAAGCACATCTTTCCTTACCAAATCTAAACACATACCATATTGTTCCAAACCAATACACTTTCTCTTTATAATCCCACTTTACTAATTTCAAAAACAATTTGGAAGAAACCCCCTTTTTTCATTTCAAAATCACTTTCATTTTCAACACACACACACACACATAGACCGATTTTAAAACAAAACACAACCAACTATAAACCATTGGAATGAGGGACTAGTGTCTGTACTCAACTCGGCAACATGGTGGTGAGCCATGCCCAAAGTAAGACATAACACTAAGAGGGCCTTAAACCGGGCACTTGGACTCCACATGGGTCACCACCCCACGTGAGGCCGCAATGTGAACCGATTTGCTCCCATTTTCACCCCTCAATCCAAAATAACCAAAGACAAAAGACTCAAATCCTAGACTAAACTTGGTAACTCAGGTTTCGTCACGAGCGGTGGTGATCAGGCACCGACCCGTAACCTACCTCCTGAGCACTGATAGTCCTAATATCCTTCTACCAGACACCCCAAAAACAAGGGCCTCCTCTGATACCATTTCTTCACGAACCCGCCCTGGTCGACCCTGAGCCGACCACCCGATCCAGTCCGTGGCAAGTCCCGAGGGGCGTTCCCGATCCCCCCGGGATGGAAACTAGTGTCGGGCATCAAAACATTAATCATTGGGAACGATTTGGCCCATGCGAAAGATATAAACAGACAAATAAAAATTGATGATAAAAAAAACTATCAGCAGACATAAACAAAACTGCAGATACCTCCTTGTGACCCTTCGGTCACCTCCCAACTATGGCCAACCATGCTCCCATAACGAGAAACTCAGCCATGAACACCTGAGCAAGGGAACCTGCAACTAAAATGATAATATAGGTGTGAACATTAAAAATGCTTAGTAGGAATGCCAAAGTAAACCACAGAATCCAACCACATCCACCTTCCAGAAACAATAAAAAAACTAGTTTGCACATACAATGATATAAAATAGGGTTTTCACATTTTAAAGGAAAAGGATCCTAATTTACCATTTCAAAACCAACACACACAACAGCCTGTTTTTCCAAAACAATGCATTTCTTAAAAACTGAATTTCAAATCCATGTTTATCACATTTGCACAAAAGAAGAACATGTAGTAAGTAAATGCTAAAAACTAAGTGCAGGTAAAAGTAAACAAGAAGATATAAACAATAACCATGGGCGATCCTAAACAACCCTAGAAACCCCTGGATGTACTCAGTTTCAGACTACCTACCGGCGTGGTACTCCATAGTCAATAACCAACTGGCCACCTTAATATCCAACCAAAGGCATGCCCCACAAGGCCTACCTACCAAGGGGGAACTAACCCATCTAATCAGGGCTGGCTATCAACTATCACTCGATATTCTAAAGGACGCCCAGGAACCAATGATGGTTTTAGTAATACTGTGTAGGTGGGAGGCCCTCGCACGCGTGACTCATCTCACCGCACTTGCCATCCCCTTACACGAACACCGCTACATGACAACCCTCAAGGGACGTCCCCATGTAGAGATTCCCCACAAGCATGCACACATCGAAAGTTCTTTCACATTCAATAAGGTTCCAACCAGACCTTCACAACATTAGAACCTTTAAACATTTCACAAATGGGTTGCGTTGCCAATCGGGCACATCCACCTTTCTCAAAATCCAACACAATCATCCGTTTACATTTTATAATCTCAAACAGACCTTTACACCAAACAACCATTCAACTCACACAAAATGGCAACTGGGCCAACCACGCTTCCACTCCCCCTTTTTTCTAAACACCAAACCATTCATCAAAAACCTAGTTTTAAGAAAATATAGTTTGAATGTGTCATTTTCATTTGGAGGCACATCCATGTGAGTACCTAGCGCTCCATGGATGTGCCAACATCTAATGGAACATCTAGTTTTTAGGGGGAACACCATAGAACCCATCCTTAATAAAACACTTTAGTATTGATACCAAACCCGATCTTATCACATCACTTTTTAAAAGCAAAATGTCTTTTTCAAACCATCACCATTTCGATAAATTTTCTAAAACAACTCATAAGTGTATAATTTTGTTAACCAGAAAGACACCAAACCAATTTTACATTTTCAAACCCCAATCACCATAAATTTCAATCAAACACATCAAAAGGCACTCAATTTAACTTTACCAAGAACCTATTCATTTCAAATAAACCAACATCAAAACCAATTTTAGAAATTTAAAACAACTTTATATCCTTGTTAGATGTTTTTCATAAATATAGTGGAGATGCAAATACTATATAAGAATTAATTTGAAACATTAAAGTTCTCATGGTTTGAATCAAAAGGGAAAATGGTTGGATCAGCTATCTCAAACAAAGGTCACGCAAAGCTTTTTAACTCAAGAAGAAACTCGCTCGCACGCACGCACTTCCACATGTATATATATATATCCTTAAATTTATGCATGTGTTCCCCACGCCATGAGGGAACATGTACACAGACGATATATATATCTATACATATTCATACCTGGGAATATGCGTGCGCACCTTCTAAACCAACCGCAACTCCCTACGATAGATCCCCGAGACTCAAAACACCACAAATACCTAAAATAAAATTAATCCCAATAAAGGAATCAAGATACGATTCAAAAACCAACTCTATAAAAATCACCAAGTTCACAAGTAACACTCAAATCACATCTGCACTGTTTTTATAAAACAACACTAAGGGAAACTCCCTAAAAATCACATCAAACCAAAACCACACTTAAAAATTCCTAAATAAATTTTAAAAAGCCAAACATCATTTTCACCATAATGCAACAGTTCTTCAAGAAAAATAATTTCAATTCAATGCACAAGAATAAATAATTTCACTTGCAGCAAATAATTATTCAAAATAAAACAATTATTATGTATTATTTCTACTATACCAAAATTTAAATAAATCACAAGAAAATAATAATTTATAAACATAAAGGTAAGTGCGGTGGGGAAACCTACCTCAACTTGCAGTCCAAACATGACGATGTGACCTGCTTCGCGCTTGTGCACAAAAACCTGCAAGCTGACGAATCAACGCAGAACAACGCAAAACACAAAAATAACTAGGGACTTAGAAACACAATAAAGTATTGACCTAAAATTATATTAAAAAATAAACAACACAATCCTCACCTCAGCTCAGAGGTATTCTGAACCAACATGGTCTAATCAGGGTTCACCGGGGCTGCAGGACCCGCAACAGGAGGCCGAGACAACACCGGAAAGGCGCGGGCTGGCCGGAACGACGCTGGCAGGCCGCACACTGGCCGGAACGGCACCGACATGGCCCGCGCAAGCCGAGACAACATCGAAAGGGCACGAAAAGTCTGGGACAACACCGACAGGGGCGACGCGGCACCGACAGGGGCGACACCGGCAAGCGCGACGCCGGTAAGGGAGGCTGCCGACGAACGAGATCTAGTGGGAGGCGCGGCGGAGGCTGCTGCATGCTGGAACCAGAGGCGGCTGGCTGGGATCCGGCGGGAGGGTAGTGGTGCGGGGCGACGTCGCGTGACGGAGGGAGAATGCTGGGAGGGCGTCCGCGGGAGCACTGGCGGTGCGGCGTCGGGGAGGCGACATGGAGGGTGTGAAGCGGAGACGCCGGTGGAGAGGGGGTCCACGCGGGGCGGCTTCGCTGGAGGAGCAGGGGCTGCACGGGGCAGCTTCACCGGAGGAGAGGGGTGGGCTGCGTGGGGCGATGCGCGCCGCTGCGCGAGGGAGAAGAAGGGGGGGGGGGCGTAGCTCCCCCTAGGGGTTCTAATATTTTTTAACATTAATAATAAATAATAATTAGTTAATTATAATAATAATTATTATTATAATCAAAACATTTGTAATAATAAAACCATTTAAAAGATATATAAACACATATCTATAAATATCTCTATATATATATACCTATATATAAACATATATAAACATATATATATATATATACACATATAAACATATAAACCCCTATAAAAATATATATATACACATAACGTTAAAACATTAACATATATAAACATATATACATATATTTCTTTATTTATTTATATGATCAAACAACAAATTTAATAACGTCAAAACTGGATGACCATGCAGTATTCGCGCACCGTACGGTACCCAAGCAGACTGCAAGTGGGCTGCACGTACCCAAGTGGAAAGCATGTGCCCAAGCGGACTGCGTGTCTTAAAAGCACGGTGTTCACGCACTATCCTAAACCATAAACTCATCCCAACATTAAAAATTTAAACCGGGAGTCACCCACACTCACACAAAAACACCCGACGCCAAGAGAAATAAAATAAATAAAAAGACTAAAATAGAATGGGTGTGACAGAGCATCAGAGACCAGCCGGGCTGTTACTGTAGTTACCCATTCTAGAGTGGAAATGGGATGATGTCACGATGGATTTCGTGACGGGATTGCCGAGGTCACCTCGAGGCAATGACGTCGTGTGGTTTTTTGTGGACAGACTGACAAAGGTAGCTCACTTCTTGCCGATCAAGGAGACCTTCGGTGTAGACGAGCTCGGAAGGCTATATATCCGAGAGATCGTACGTCTTCATGTGGTCCCACGTTCTATCATTTCAGATAGGGACACCCGATTTACATCTCATTTCTGGAAGAGTCTTCTGAGAGCACTGGGTACACAGGTGCTTCTGAGCACCTCATACCACCCTCAGACAGATGGCCAGTCAGAGCGTACAATACAGGTGCTAGAGGACATGTTGTGTGCATGCGTCCTAGACTTTGGGGGCTCTTGGGAGAAGCATATACCCCTAGTCTAGTTTTCCTATAACAATAGTTTTCAGGCAACTATCGAGATGGCACCTTACGAGGCTTTATTTGGTAGGCCATGCTGATCACCTTTGTGCTAGTTAGAGGTAGGTGAGGCAGCTTTACTGGGACCACAACTCGTGCAGGAGACATTTGGGTAGGTCCAGTTGATTTGGAAGCAGATGGTTACCGCACAGTCTCGACATAAGTCATATGCTGATCGCCGTAAACGACCTTTGGAGTTTTTGGTCGAGGATTAGGTGTTCTTGTGTGTTTCACTGAGGCTGGGACACAAGCGGATCAGGAGACAGGGTAAGCTTTCACCGAGGTATGTGGGTCTATTAGAGATTTTGGATAGAGTCAGGCTGGTTTCCTATCGGTTTCAGTTACCGCAGTGATATCGAGCCATGCATGATGTCTTCCACGTGTCTCATTTGCGCCGCTATCATTCAGACTCGTCTCACATTTTTCAGCCTGAGGAGGTTGAGCTAGAGGCAGATGCGTCCTTTGAGGAGCAACCGATTCGTATTGTTGACATGAGCACGAAGGTTCTCTGAGGTTTGTCAGTTCCTGTCGTACGAGTGATATGGCAGCATGGCTGAGTGCAGGAGTAGACCTGGGAGCGCGAGGCCGACGTACGTACTCGGTGGCCAGAGCTGTTCTGCGCTTTATCTTCACCACCCTTGGAAGGGAAATTCGGGAACGAATTGCTATAAGGGGGGAAGTTTTTAAGAACCCGGTTCTTATTTTTTAGGTACATGATTCTTCATTTTCCTTTTCCTTAAGTGTTATTGAGAAAATTGGGAAAATTGGGAAAATCCTAAATTTTGGAACTACACGTCGTGTACTTTTGTCCATGTGGGATGGGTACACAGGGTGAGTAGCCATGTCGGCAACGAGGGGTGTAGGAACTGAATACACACCGTGTAGTGGTACCTTACATGCCATGTAGTCAGTCGGTAGGCCTAAATAGTAAGGCGGTGGAGTAGCCGCCAGCTGGGCGACATTACACACCGTGTGCTCGGAAGTACATGTCGTGTACTCATATCGACAGATGAACAGTGTGGCGGTGCTGCCACAAGAACAGTTAAATGAAGGAAGTACACACCGTGTACTCAGAAGTACACGCCGTGTACTTTGTTTATTCGGCTTAAAACAGGCAGTAGCCTCCTGTTTTGGCAGAGGAGGCATTTGAGCCATTTTGGAGCCAAGGAGGATGGCCGAACCATTGAAGATCCACCAGGTGTTTGTCTGGAATCCGATTCGGCTTCGGACGATGTCGTTGGAACCACACGTATAATCCCTCACTTCTCCTAGAGTATCTCATACCAATTCTTTCCCATTGGGATTTTATTTATGTTTGAATTGGTTTTGATCTTCATCAGATCTATGTCGTTCTTAGGCGTTTCTGGAGTCGGTGTTCAGGTATAACGTTCGTTGGCGTATAAGTTAGGTGTCTTGGTGTTAATTTCAAACTGTCGTGTGTTTTTGTGCGTTTTTGTGCCACGAACCCATGATTGGGGTGTCATGTGGCTAAGGTCGTTGCTATATTTAATTTCTATAATTGCATATGTGATTAAATTGTAATAATAAAATGCTGGTTGGGATCGTTGCTTGGATCCGGAACCACCTCGGGGGTGTGTTTCACTGTTTATCCATTTGGCCAGAATAACCGAGGGTATGCCTTTAAATTAGTAATTGTAGAATTGCCTTGAGAGGAATTGCTTGTTACTTCTTGTTTACCTATTGGGCATGGCCCGATTACCTGTTTAGCCTGAGGGCGTTGTTGTGATTAGCCTGAGAGCACTGCACTGTTTAGCCCGAGGGCTGTAGTTATTTTGCCTGAGGGCAACCTTTCGTGCCTAGGGGCTTGACTTCTATGCCCGAGGGAGACAATTCCTATGCATGAGGGAAATTTCTATTACTCTTGAGGGAAATACTTGTGGGTTGGATTCTGTATAGCCTGAGGGAATGCCTGAGGGCGTGGTTTACTATTTTAGCCTGAGGGCACGGTACTGGTTGGCCTGAGGGATTGGTGCTGTTGAGCACAAAAATGTTACTAAATTAAATTAATAAATGAATAATAAAATGTCAATATAACTGGTAGTTAGTTACCTTTGATTACTGCTTACTTTATTGCATTATACTACTGCACACTATTGTTGCATGCTTACACACAGTTGGGAATGGGCCTTTGGTGGGTGCCTACTGAGATATATTTCTCACACCCTGTTTGGGTCACATTTTTCGGCCCAAACAGATTACGTTGCTGTAGGTGTAGATAGGGGCAAGACTCCCTATACAGTTACTTGACTATTGCTGAGGAGTAGGTGGGCATGGTATCGAGCCTAGGATCGTGATGCTGCTGCCAGCTGTTTTTCTTGTTTTGGGGTACTCTTTATTTTTTTGTACTGTATCAATGTATAACATTTTCTGGATATTTTCTTAGAACTTGTGACATGTTTCTTCTTTTATATACTGTTGGTTATATCATCTGCAGTTGATTATTTCAGTTTTGTATGGTTTACTGGTTCCACTGTTTGGTTTGTGTTTAATTTATATTCTGTTGCGCTACACTTTAACAAAAGAGGGCATAGTTTCCCCACAATCAGGCATGGGCCCTCGCTCCTAGTCGGCAGCCTCTCGCGTTTGGGGAAATGTACTTGAGGTCATGTGGCGAACCGGGTTCGGCGCACCCATTGAGTGGCACCCGGGTCCGGGATGTTATATTCATGTTCTTGCCTTTGGAAAATTATCATTATAACATTATAGAATTGATGGCCAAAGATTGCGGTCATCATATTCCTCTCAATTTATGGAAGACTATTCATCATTTGGAATCCAAAGTATTACCATATGATGAATATCAAAATCCTTTAAAGGTAATAAGGGGATGCAAAGACAAATTGACTTGGCATATCTTTCAGTTTCCCACATCCAAAAGTTGAAAACAGTATAGAATCCTTCAACATGCAAGATTCAATGCTCTAAAGAGTCTAGACTAGTTAATTTATAAATCCTCATCTAGTGTTCCTAAAGGAGGATGTGGATAATATGGATCATTGCATTTCATTTCACTCCAAAATCAGAAAAGTCTTACAAAAGTGGTCTCGTGCAATGTTATTTCCCACGGTCATCCCTAATCAATATATTTTGTATGTAATTGAATGTACACTCGAGAACGAGACCCAACCAACTCTTATTAGAGTCAGGAACAAAGAAAAGAATTTGTTGAGTTACTTTTACATCAATCATATAAGAATCTTGTGTAGGAATCCCTCTTATAGTATATCAATTGTTAGAGAATGTAAATTTCTGAAATATTGAAGAGATCTTCTGAAAAAGATGATTTTAGTTGTTGTTGGATAATGCACCCACCTAATGTCCGAAACAAAATTTGAAAAATCATAAGAGAATTTCCACGAATTTCATCCGTATTAGTTCAATAATCAACCAAGATTTCAAGGTTGGGGGATTATCAAATTCACCCTTCAAATTCATTTAATAATGTTCAGAGATTTGAAAAATATGAATAGAAATAGCCCCAACCTGAAGGGTTGGGGGCTTTTTCACATATACAATACCCTCTTCTAATGAAGTCAGTTTTCTCCCGATTGGGGATGATGCCACAAGGAAAGCGTACAACTGAATTATCCAAAAATTCCATTCAGGTAATTTTCCACCAAACAGTTCCCAAGAATTCAACATATTAGAGAACAGAGTATCATGGAAGGTATAGAGGGAGATGATCTTACAAAAAATGATGATAGAATACCATTGATGCATCATATGTCAATGAATGTCATTAACACAACAAGAGAAGATATACAAAAAATGAATGTAGTTTTGGGTAATAAGAAGAAGAAGTTTTTATCCATTATACGGTACACACTGAATAAAATTAATAAGGTGTATGTACTCAAAATCAGAGGTTTACCCAGAATCTAGGTATGCCTTTAAATAATCAACTCTCACCCCTATGAAAGGAATCTAACAAGGGCAATGGAAAAAAGCTATGTTGTATCTCACTTTTCCACTATAGAAGGTCAATTTATTTCGCATGACGAGAGATTTTCACAGCAATAATTAGAAATGTAGGAGTTGTATAGAATCAATACAGTGTTACTTTGAAGCAGTATTTCTGCAAAACCTACTCCCCTGGCAAGTCCTCAACTTGCACATCCAGTAGGAGCTTCTAAGCAAACAGGATTTGTAGTAAATAAAGATGCAGATAATGAATTCCCTCTATTGTGTACAGAATCATGGTAGGACCATATACATCCTGATAGGCCTGTTCCTGTGGGTTATCCATGGAAAATATCAGCACCACCATTAGTGGCTTTTTTGGTCGTTGCCCCAGGTGAAGCTTGAGTTGCAATACCTGCAGAAGTTACAACTCATCCATATGTTCGCCAAGATCTTATAAACACAATTGAGGCAATAACGACTATATTGGAAGCTATATAGGAATGAAATGCACTAGTTCATCTGGAAAAGAGAGCATACCCTGAATGGGTGGATGTAATTCACCCCCACCAAATTTTTTGAATACCACATTCCCAATATTCAATGGTTTAGGAGATCCGGTACAACACGAAACACATTTTTTTCTTGTTGTGATCCCATAATGGGAATATCTAAAAAACAAGAAGCAATTATTCTTAGGGTTTTTGTGTTGTAATTATAGGGAGCATCTTTTTTCTAGTATATAAGTTTAATGTCTCTATCAATTACTGGATGGGATGATCTCCATCGGAAATTCCTTCATCAATTTTGCTCAATGGTACCAAAAACAATTGTTTTTTATCTTAAAAATTGTAAAAAAGGGAGAATGAATGAATTTCATATTTTATTGCATGATGAAAAGGATTCAAATATTAATTAAGTCTAGAACTACCTCAAGAAGAGTTGATACCAATCTATGAGGTAAATCTATGTGATGAGTTACGCACACCATTGATCATTGTGAAATACACTAGTGGGTTTTGAGACCTTAGTTCAATTTCTAAACAGATAGAAGACTCTATTATAGAAACTAAGGTGAAAAATATTATAATTCCATAAACTCTGTGGAGGAGGATAGGAATGGAAGAAGCTGCTATAGTTACGCACAAGTAGGCATTTGTACCTACTTCTACTTCAGGACCTTCATCACATCGAAGGGGTCCACCTCCTTAGCACCAGTAGCAACGACCTCCTCTTCAAGATGATCACATAGATCAATGGTGGAAATATTTTGAGGAATTAAAGAACATTATTTATTCATTATAGAATAAAAAAGTTCCTAGTTTCATAATCTCAGCTCTGGAAAACAATTTGATTCAGTTTTCAGGGCTGAAGAAACAAAATAAACAATGAGAATAAGATATTCTAAATTACTATCTCTTTCAGCAGTTGATGGGACATCCCAATCCATAGTGTTTTTTTTCAATGTCCTCTTGAAAAATATGGTAGACTCTAAACATGTGAAACTAAAAATTTCATCAGCTCATGTAGTATGTGTTACTGCTACTGATCCAGAGGAAGTGTGCGAATGTCAGGAAGTCAAAAGTAAAAATGTGCCTTAATATGATGATTTCATTTTCAGGAAAACATTCTAATAAACTCAATACATTATATTAACATAGTTGAAACAGCTAATTTTTTCTTCCCACACTTCTGACATAGTAAAAACATCTTCATCAAAAAGTAGTTATTCAAAGAAGCGTTGTGATCATAAGGACAAATAGCAGTCAGAATAAGATGATCTCATGATAAATCCAATGATGTCCTTGACATTGGCAGATTTCATTCCATCTGTTTCAAAAACAAGGGCATTTCCCCATCAAATGGCACAACCATAATTTACATGTCAAGAAGAATCTTCATTAGATGAAGAATGGTTCTTTTTTTCCATTAATGTTATACATTTAACAGATCCTTATACCAATGGAGATTCTGATTATAATGGTCCAAAATTCTTTGTACCTAATTGGGGAACAAGTGGAAGAGGACAAGATCGATGATACATGGGAAGAATATGGAAATATAGAAATGAACATTTTAAATATACCCATTCTCAAAACATATATGCGGTTGAAACTCATGGGAGAGCCCTTCCATGGCCTACAAAAAGGAGTTTTTTCAGACAAGGCATGTTTAGTTCTGACACAGTTATTTTCGTTGACCGATTAGAAATTTCACCATCTTCTTCTCAGAATGTGTATAGACCTAGTCAGTCTAATCATCCAAAGCTAGGAGAGTTTCTATCTTCTTCTCCAACACAAAATGCATCTACATCAGTAGTACCAATTTCCAAACTACCTATAAAACTCTATCTCCTTGTTGGAAAACGTAGAACTTTGGACTCAAAGTAGGATTTCATGAAAAAATTGGCCCTTGTACTGGCCATGTTATCAGTTATGGATGCTTTAAATCTATCAAAAGATCTTCGAGAGGCACTCATTGAGGATTTTTCAACTCCTCAAGAGTTTCAATCTGTAGTTGTTGCTACTGAGGTTTATTGTATAGCGAATGATCTTGAAGAATTTCTGGAAGTCATGTATTTCACAGATGAATATGAATATGATGTTGTATACAAATTTATCTGACCTTTTATTATTCTGGCAAGATCATTGACATAGACATCTGATGAGCCTTCATTGATAATGGCTTCGGAGTCAACCATATTCTTATTTTTACACTTCGTTGATTGGGCCTGGCTGAATCTGAATTTTCTCCTTCCACTGTAATGTTTCAAGGATAATAAAAGAATGAGAAAGAAACATTGGGAGAGATTACATTCTTGAACTCAGTTTGTAAATCATGTGTATAATTCAGTTTTCACGGTTGTTCGTCAGGACACACCCTTCAACATTATTCTTGGAAGACCATGGCTGCATAAATATGTATCCATACCATTGTCATACACCTAATGTCATAAGTATTGTTTCAATGGTCAAATCGGGACATGGTATGGTGACAAGGTTCCATTCAAAATGAGTGAATCTCAATACATTGAGGCAGAGATTTATCACACAAATGTAATGATGTTAATTACATAGTAAATAACTAGTTTTAATTCTCCGAATGGATTGGAAAACGTCTTAGAAAATCTATTCATGCATTTGAGTACAGATTATGTGCTATCCATCAATCAAATTGAAAGGGTAAATCCAAATCCAAGCATTTTTTCAATGACATCCTTAATTTCAATCATGGAAACTGAGCCTGATAGCTTGAGAGAAATTGTTGATCCACCAAGCAGTGATGGAAGACTAAATGGAGGTGACTTCATTTCATCCACTAAATTATAAAAAGCCTTTACTTTATCAATCAAAGTAGAAGAAAATGTTCCAATTCTAGAGAAAGACAATTATGTTGATTCTAAATCCATCATCTACACTTTATTACCCCAGAAAGACCCTTCGTCGTTAGTTCGGTTAGGTTTGGTGGCCTCTTATTCAGAATGTTCAAATACTGAATCCTCCTCTAACACTGGGATTTTTGATTTATCATATACTATGCAAGTGTAAACTGAAGAGGTAACGTGTAATGAAGAGAAAGAGAAATATCTCAAGGATGCTCCTCTGGCATTTGAGGACTATTTCTCTACCACTGTGGATGAGCTCATAGAAATAACTATGTGTACAGAAGAAGATCCACGCCCCACTCTACTTAGTGCGGCCACAATATCTAAAGAGAAACATGTGTATACTTTATTTTTAAAGCAACATAGAGATATATTTTCATAGAATTATATAGAAATTATAGTTATTAATCCTATTGTATCCACCCATAATTTGGCTTTTCTAGAAGAACATCGTGGATTCATGGAGGACGTAAGAAGAACACACCAAACTCATGCCTCCAAAATGGAAGCTAACGTTGATATGATGATAAATGATAACATTATCAAAGAAGTACAATATCTCAAATGGATTTCCAACATTATCTCGGTGAAAAATTGGAATGGAAAATTTATATTTTCCATTAATTTCAAATATCTTTACCAAATTGTCCTAAGGATGATTTTACAATTCTGATTACAAAGCTTTTAATTGATGCAATGGCTAGCTATGAAGATCTTTCCTTAATGGATGGATAATCTGGGTACAATAAAATCTATATGGCCCTAGAGGATAATGAATCTATAGCCTTCAAAGCTCATTAAGATGTGCATTGCTATCAGGTAATGTGCTTTGTCTCAAATAATACAAGTGCAACATGTCAGCATACCATGCATCATATCATCAAACCTTTCTTGGGAATGTTTTTTTAATGTTATGTGGATGATTTGGTGGTAAAATCAAAAAATGTTCCAATCACATGGTTGATTTGGAGATTGTATTACATAAACATCGACAATACATTTTGAAGATGAACCCCTTGAAATGTGCTTTCGGTGTAACCTAAGGAAAATTCCATTTCTTCATTGTACTCCTTCATGGTATCTAAGTTGATCTTGAGAAAAAACAATCAATCCTTGGTATTTCACCCCCTCAAAATTTAAATGAATTAAGAGAACTCCTAGGAAACGTGGAATATATTCAGTGCCTTATCTCCAATTTGGAAATAAAATGTTTACCCATCAACAGATTAATGAAGAAGGGAGTCACCTACCAATGGACCAATGATTTTCAAGAAACATTTTATAACCTCAAGAAATATCTGTTGAGTCCATCAATATTAATGCCTCCAGTTTAAGGAAGACCACTTATTCTCAATGTGACAACTTTAGAGCGATCACTAGGTGTCATCCTCACCCAAATGAATGAAGGTGGGAATGAATACAGCCTCTACTATCTCAGTAGAACAATGATAGATGCAGAAACACAATATTAATTTATTGAAAAGTGCTACCTAGAATTAATCTTTTCAGTTCATAAATTGAGGCACTACTTAAAACATCATGTGGTCCAATTGGTATCTCGCAATAACCTGCTCAAATTTATCCTCATTCGTCCTATGATTACAGGGCATCTGGCATGGTGGGAGGTTGTGTTGTAAGAGTTTTATATCCATTTTGTTCCTCAAAATGAAATAAAAATCCATTCTCTGGATGACATCCTTACTGAGCATCCATCTGCAGAACATACATCATTAAATAATGAACTTCCTGATGCAGAAGTCTTCTCTAATCAGGATAATTTCCAAACATGGGAAATTTATTTGGTGGTGCCTCTAGATGTCAAGCGAGGAGAAAGATTGAAAACCCTAAATTCAATAATGATGGGTTAGGAATTGTCCTTATTTCCCTAGAAAAGCCAGCATTTCCATATTACTTCCTATTATTGAAAGGCAGTACCAATAATGAGGCAAAATATTAGACACTCATAACAGGTTTTCAATTAACCCTTTAGGTTCAAATGAATCACATAAGGGTGAAAGGTGATTCAAAATTGGTAATCAAGAAAATAAATGGGGAATATGATATTATAAAAGAGGAGTTAATACCTTTGTGTGATTACATCAGAGGGTTAATGGCTGAATTTCCCTCAGAGTCGACATTGTCTTATGTCATGTAATCACAAAATGCCCATGAAGATGGACTGACTAATACAGATATAGCCTTGGCAGATCCAAATTATGATGAGACAGTCATTAGCATAGCACATTATTGTGTGGTATCATTTTTTTTCATACATGAATGGAGGAAATTAATTATATTAACCCTGTTTATGAACCATACGGCCATACCACAGGATGGAGAACATCCATCATGGAATATCTTCAAAATTGTGCACTTCCACAAAATAGGGCTGAAAAAGAATAGATCCGGTGATGAGCAGACAATTTTACTCTTTATGATAGTTCAGACCACTAAATAATCTAATAAAATAGAGTCTTTGATGGAATCCTCTTCATTTATATTGATGTAGAAAGACTGAAGCTGTCATGAAATAAGTACATTCAAGAGCTTGTGGTGCTCACCAGTCTGGGCACAGACTCTCAGACCAGATCCGAAGGCTTGGATACTTTTTGCCATAAATGATGCAAGAGTGTACATATTTCACTAAAAAATTTCATCCATGCCAAGTGCATGCCAACTTCATTCCTCAACATCGGGAGATGGTATATAAAGCTAAATACTCATGGCCATTTTCCACATGAGGAATGGATGTAGTAAGACCTTATCTTCCAGCCACAACTAAGAAATTTGAAAATATACTTACTACTACTGACATCTTATTCAAATGAGATGAGGAAATACCTCTCAACGAAGTCGGAGTGAAGAGAAATGTTAGTTTTGTCAAAACTAATATCATCACCAGATTTGGTGTCCCTCATACTATTTTGATGGACAATGGCACCAATTGTTTTTTCTACCGAGGTAAAAAAGTTATATCAGGAACATAATATTAAATCCAACCATTCATCTCGCTATCATGCTGTGACCAATGAATAGATAGAGGCATTTAACAAGACCTAATAAAATATACTCCAGAAGGTGGTGGATAAAGTTAAGAAATCATTTCCTGATAAACTATTGAATGCATTATGGGTATATCGGACTACTACATGTAGTACCACGCAAGAAACATCATATTCATTGTTATATGAAATGGAAAAAGTTTTTCCAATTTAAATGTAGTTTCCATTGCTCAGAGTTGCAATCTATGATCAATTGACTATGGATGAGAGGTCTCAGAAACATTTAAATGAATTGGATTGATTAGACGAGAAAAGATTTCATACCTCGCATCATTTGGAAGACTATAAAAATAGAATAACGCGATCTTTTAACAAGAATGTTCATCTACGTTTATTTCATCAAGGAGATTTTGTATTGGCCCTTAGGACTCCAATGATATCAGGTAAGAAACCTTGAATGCTTGAGATAAAGTATAAAGGAACTTATTACATGCATAAGTTATATTCAAATAGAGAATATACCTAAATCTCAGTGGATGGATAGCTTATTAAAACACTAACCAACTTGATGTTATAAAAGAAATAATTTTTTTAGTTCCACATATCATCTTCAATGCAATATTTAAAATGCACAGTATCACTTCCTTAGTGCCAGACATAAAACTATATAGTACAATTACCTTACTGCAAGACTATAAACTGCACAACCCCCATGTCCTCACAGCAAGTATTAAAACTGCACAGTACACCATCCTAGTTGCAAGACATTAAACTACATAACAACCATAAGCATCAATGCTGCATGACGTTAAAATGCATAGCATCATCATCCTTATTTCATGACCTTAAACTGGAAAACAACATTTGTCCTAATTGCATGACATTAAACTATACGACTAACATTTTCTATATTTGACATTAGAAGCAACCAAAAGAAAACATCATTGACATCATCACTACTCCTTAATAACCAATGTGTCCCTCTATTTCCTATGTATATGTAAAATATGCATAGAGAAATTATTTCAAGAACTGTGTAGGGATTGATTCTCATTTTCAATAAGATTCCTAAATCTCCAATTTTGGGCCCAACCACGAACACAAAAAAATTATTTTCCTTTCTCCTACTATATATGGATCATACTAATAAAAAGTGTTTCCTTATGATATATGATTTTTCCCTTGTACCATTTTATGTATTAAGATTTACTGTTCTCTCAGAACATGTCAAAAGTCCCCATTCTTCACATCAAACTCGATTGGCATAAAGAATTATTTTTTAAAGAACTATGTATGGCTTGATTATCATATATTGGAGATACGTAGAGATTCCAAGATCTATAATCTTAGGCCTAGCTGTGATATAAAAAAACCCTTTATTCCTTTAATAAGAATCAAAACTGCATAGGTAATGTTGAAATAACTACAAATGGATTGATTCTTTCGATCAGCAAGACATGTATTAAGACTTGGGTATTATCAATTAGTCCAGCTACAATAAGTTATTCTTTTTATATTGGTTCATCTTTGTCCTTACCGCATGAATCTAAAATACATGGAAATTTATCACCCTTATTCTTCACTTATCTCACCTTTGTATTGTAGAATAAACCCTTACTAATCCTTGTTTCTCACATCGAGCATAGCTCAAGTGGGCTTAGTAATTATGTAAAGGGATTCTTTATATAAATAATGTGTATTAACTTTTTGTGGGATTAACAACGTCCTCACTACATTACACAATACTTCACAGTATAATGTCCTTGCTGCATGACATTAAACTGCACAACATAATATTAATTCAGTTGAAAAAAAGAAAGTATCCATTTAACATATGAGTAATATATATATAAAGGACATCAAAATCACGACCAATATTGGATAAAATATTTCTCATATGCATTTGGTATAACCCCCTTTCATATTTTACACTATTAATATTTAATGTTTCTAGATCTTAAAAATCTTTCTTACGGTTTCAGGTGACCAAGTTTTTAATACCTAAGAACTATTTTTCCTAACTATGCAGCATATTCCATTAGGTGGCCTTGCATAAGTTGCCTACATAACAAGCCAATCATTCAAAAGATGTCACTATTTGGCTATGTAGTGTATTCCCAGTTGGCCCTGCATAACAAAACCCTCATAACCAGTTTCTCAAATAATGATAATTCTATTCTTGGTTATAGTATCCTTGTTCCCTTCAAGAATTGATGACAATTTATAAGAATCTATATTTTATAATAGTCATTCACATATATTTTTTCCATTATCTTTATTTCAATATGAAACTCTTTAAAAGCATGATTTACACATTTGCCTCTCCATGTGTTCAAAGTAGTATTAAATAACCTTGCAATCACATGGCCACATTTCAAATACTGTTTTCTTTTTCGGGTCCTAATTGTATGACAAAAAACTATACACACCACACCTCCTACATTAGGGTCATACCTTCATAGAAGTACTATTCCTATGATTATTTGTAAATCTTGGTTGTAAATACCCTTTCCATATTTAGGTACCTTTCTCCATAAATAAATAATGTTCTTTGGAAAATCTGAATCTTCATAAAAATTCATCGGCTTTAAGTAGAAGAATGTCATATTTTTGAGATCTCTTTTTTTTGTTTGACTATGAAGCATGTTCCCTTAGGTGGCCTTGAATATGTTACCTACATTAAAAGTTTGCCAATAAAAAGAATATACTATTTTTCAATGCAGTATATGCCTTTGTTTTCCCTGCAAAACACAACCCCCATAATGTGTTTGTCAAATAATGGTAGCTTCGTTCTTGGAAAAAGACTTCCTCTAATGATTTTCCCTTTTCCCATATAATATTTTGGAATCAGAAATTATTAAATCACAATTTATGATTTTCCATTCCAAACCTGAAAATGGTAATATATTTATAAACAAATTATCATGGAATTGGGAGATTGACCTTCCTTTGGTCAGAACTAAATACCATAACATAAACCCACACAATGTCATCACTTGATGACATAAAAATACACAGTACCAATGTCCTCCCTGCATGACATAACTGGAAAGTACCAATGTCTTCACTACTAGACATAATACAGCAGATTTTGATATTTCAAATACACATTTCTGTTAAATTTTTACCATTACTCATACACAAAATTTATATAGAAGTGGTTTTCCTATTCATGAAATATGCCTACTTATAATATAACTTTTATTCGTAAATCCCATTTCCTTGGAAAAAACACACACTGTGGTCTTGAGTCACCCAAATATTTTTCCCTTGTCTATCAATAGTAAAATGTTAAATTTGTAAGTACTCTTTTTCCGGACTATGCAGTATCTTCCCTTAAATGACCTTGCTTAAGTTACCTACTTAACGGGCATGTCAGTCAAAAGATTCCACTATTGGGTTATGTAACATATACACTGGTTGGCCCTATGTAACACAACATCCATAACGGGGTTGTCAGATAATGGTAACTTTGTTCTTGGAAGAGACTCCTATTAGGTTGATACATGAATTAAATTTGGTGGCCATAAAATTCATGGCTCAAGATTCCCCTGGGAAATATTTAATGAATATTAAAGAAATTCTTTTGCACAATTTCGTGTTTAGGAAATAATTTCAAAATATTTGGTCAAGTCTATTTGACCATAAATACTATCCCTTTATATTCCAACATGAATGACTCTAAAATTTCAATCACAAGAGATGTGGTACTCACCAGATTGTGAACCCACAAAGGGAAATCTGAAAAAAAGTCCAGTCTCAGCTCACTAAATGTACATAGTGTATGGTTTATGTAATATTGAGTAATAGACAGTAAAAATATATAATGTTTTTGGGGATGTATTTATAATCCTAGAAAAAATAAAACTATGCTCTCTAGGCCCCGTGTCTTAGAAAAAATTAGAGCATCCTTCCAAACTAGACATAGCTCCAAATCAAACCAAATGATGTTGGAATTCATCAATGTTCCATACGTTTTCCTTTGAAAAAGATTCCGTTCATTCTCAATGAATAATATTATAATGGGGGGATTTTTTGGACACCATGAAATGTGTTCAATGCACTTCTACACAAAATGTTATCAATCAGGCTCAAAAAGTTCATGGTGCGACTCTGCATTTTTAATGGGGATATGTGACAGCTGTGAAGGCACCGACTCTAAGGTACATGTACTCAAATATCAGCCTTCCATATTACTGGATTATAATTAATGTTTTATTTTTGATAAGTCCTCAAAGTTTCTCCCGAGTGAGGATGACTCATAGGTGGCGTGCAAGTCTACTTGGGCACCACCCATCCGGTGCATAACCACTTGCATGCCACAAAGTTGGCATGTAACCTACTTGTACGGCCAAAATCTTTTCACATAAGGTCCTATTTTTTTATATAAATAGTCCCTTGGGGCATTCATTTGTACGGGAAAACTTCCTTGAGGCCTAGTAGCTTCTATGGACACCCTAGTACTTCCTCCCAGTCTTCTGAAACATCTGAGTTAGTTCTTCCACACTTTGAGCAGAGGATTTTGAGGAAGATCGTTGGAAATAAGTCCGTTTAATGTTTCAGAACCAAAAACATTTCACGTCTAAAGATCCCAACCTCCCCAAGTCATAAATACATATGTGCCACCAATAACTTATATAGGAACATGAGTGCCCCAATTATGGAATTACTGTCAATACTTCTGAAGGCTTGAGACAAGTCTTGTCCAAGTATTAAAATACAGTTAGTTCGTAGCTTAAGTGAATATAAAGTCACCCAAGTCCACTTATGTTCCCATACATGCTCACCATTACCTAATTGGGAACCCCTATTTGATTCACTTTCCCACTTCAGTATACATGTCATCAATCCTTCCTCAAAGCCATTCATGGAAAGGATTATTTTTCCTTGGATTTCATGTCTGAAAGGGATTCTATTGAAACCTCCACAAAAACCTCCATACTTATCAAACCTTTTGAAAATTCACATCACTGTGTCTCATATGTGGGTTTGTATTTCCACAGTCAGTAGTTTCTCACATTTGATTTATAAGGGTGTTAAAATACATGGAATGATTACGGGTTTGTATATCGAAAGTCAGAAGAACTTTTCTCCTAGAAACAGTGTTGGAATGTTCCCAATCTGGAGGAGGGGTGGGCCCTGGCCTATTCCTTCTCAATGAGATGACCTGGAACCTCCGGAATCCAGAAGGGAAAGTACAATTCAAAAATTCTTTTCCACACAAGTATAGGAGAATTCTCCCACCCCTACCATGATCAATTATTGGGTAGACATATTGGTTTAATCCTATAACCATCATTCCTTCCTCTAATGATCAGACCCTTGTCCAATGTAAATAGAACATAGGGAATTCTCCTAGCCTTTCCCTTTTCCACAATTGTCACACAATGTTCCACTTGTGAAGGTGGAAAAAATTGAACGTGTGAATGCCATTGTTGAATCTTTGAAATCCTCTTGTTTCTCACACTGAGATTGACTCACATGGTATTAGAGATTATTTGTGGTCACAACATTTAAAAAATCAAAGGAACTATGAGAATTATGATTCCGGTTCAAACCAAGATACATAAGAATCCCTTTCAGGGCACGAGCCCACTAGATCTCCTCTTCAAGAGTCCAACCCTAATTCCATTAATCTGGGAATCCTCCTTAGCAATAAGCCCCATATTAAACCCTCAGGTCACCAAGGAATCCTTTCTAGGATGTAAGCACAAACTAATTTCTCTCAGAAAACCATATTATCCTATGAGAGTAATCGAACTACATGGTATTTGATTCTCATCCACATGGGATACATAATAAGCCTCCTTGAGGTTCAAACCAAACATTTAAAATCACCCTTGTTCTTCTTAGGCCTTATTCCCAATAAGGTCAAATATTAATTGGAAACCCATATCCTTTCCATGTTCCTTGGCCATCTTTTACATAATTCCCTCACCAATCATTGACTAAGCATATTCCTCGTAGATGTTTATACCACATGTCATTAAAATACACTGCTAGGTACTTATCACATGATGTTAAAAGGTATGATGAGTCACATTCAGTGGAACCAATCTACAAGGGTTCTTATTCCTTTTACAAGGATATGTAGGTTTCCCATTTTATGGGCACGATTCCAATATCAAAACAAAACTCCATCTCCCAGGATGAAAATAAATTCTAGAGTTCCCCGCTGAGTGGATTAAAAACCTATATCATCATAATGATGATTAAAAGGATCATTAAATAGTATATTAGAGGATACCATTGATGGAAATCCTAAAATACATATGGATATCTCCATTGATGAAGAACCTTAAATACACACTGATGATTACATATTTTACACAAGTTAATAAATGCTTTCAAATTCCAAGGAAAAAATACGCCATACTTGGTGAATTAATAAGGATACATGAAAATATCTTAAATTTAAAAAGGGAGTCCCAGAGTAAACAATAATTCCCTTCAAAAGGGTGTGATGAGTCCAACATCCCATACTTTCGACCAATGTACATTCTTAAGTATCGTAAAGACAAAACATAACAATTGAATACCTTTGGAAAGTTGGTTCTTTTTAGATAAAGAACTATTTTTCATATTCATTTCTATAAATAAATCAAATGGAAACCACATGGAAGTTTTGATTCTTAAAACTAGAATACACATTTCACGGAACTACGAAAAATGATACCTTGACCTTGATTTGGAATTAAATTTACTATATTTATTAGATATAGTTTATAAATATTATATATTAATGTTATCATGAAACAAAATCCATATTAAGTAATAAATCCTATAGAGGAGGAATATTTGGTTAAAAATCTCATTAGACTAGAGTCATATTCCATATTAAAGAATGTTTGATATTTAATATATTTTTCTATACTCTTACTCATGTTTGGATTATTTTTTTCATATAATTCTAAAATTTTATATAAAATAGTTTCATGTAACTTATGAATATAATTTCATTGGATGTTTATGAATATGTTTATATTGTATTTATGGGAGAGTAAAATTGACTATGGATTTTTTAAATAGTTACACATAATATGGTGTGAATATATTAATATTTTGGATGAAAAATTTATAAAAAAATTCAATCATTAAAATAATTGATACATATAATTGTAATAACATTGGTTAATAAGGAAATAATAAAACCCATTTATAATACAATGTGTAAGATTCCTTTTAAAATAAGATAGATTTCATGATCTCGTTTATTCAATAGTGTAGGTTTTTATAATGATTTGTTCTCGTGGATTATATTTTTTAAGGAATGGTGTATGTTTCTTATCAAAAGTGTAATATAATCAAATAAGACTATCATATATTGGGTTACATATAGATATGAAACCCTTTGTTAATGGATTCTAGAGGAAATATTTTTAGTTTATCCAGATACTGGATTTTAGAAAGTGTACTTCACTCAACCATTATAGAGTAATATATGATCAGTCATGGATAATATTCTTCTGAAACAGATAGGTGTTGGGTGTAATACCAATTAATAGTAATTTCATAGTAAATAAATGATCTCTTAATAATAATGGATATGATTTATATGGTCATGATTTTTAGTGGATGTATTTTAATGATATTCTCTTTACTAAAACAATATAAATCATAGTACTCATCTGATAAAATGTATTTTTATAGATAATGGAATCATCATCATCAATCAGGAAATTATGTTCAATATTTTATAATTGAAAATTAAACATTAAAAATATCACTTACACATATGTAATTATAATTTTTTTGAAGAAATATAGAATAACATATGATCTGAAATATATACGTCCAAATAAACTGTTGATTCTATTCTGCAATTGGAAATAGATACATGTGAAAAGCATCATAATGATTCAATATATGTCTATAATATTAATATCATTAGAGTTCAATATATGATCCAACAGCATCAAGGGACTTGGATTCGTATAAAATGATAGATAACTTGAATAGACTCTATATGGAACTAAGTAGAATTGAATACTATATAATGTCTAATTCTCTCTTTTGGTTGAATCTTTTATAAAGAAGATCAGTCTTATCTCACATGATTTATATTATTAGGTACAATAATGACATATATAGTCTATTTTAACCTCTTTAAATCACTCTAGTCATAAAATTAATTAAAAAATAACTTCTATAACAGATCAAATTTTCTATTGTCAATTATAATTTTAATCAATTCAACAAAAGTTCGTATGGTCTCCTAAATAAGATGGCAATAACAAAGTTAGGTTAATATGTTTATTTAAAGAGACAAAATTATAGTGTATAAGGATTAGGGATTTTTTTTTATCAATTGATAGAATAAAAGGCTCATTAGATATTTCATAGTTCCAACTAAATAGAAGAAAATTATGGATTGATAGTTTGTTCATTGTGAAAAACATATCCATTCAAGAATTAAATATCATGATTAAATGGAGTTTTGTATGAAACATTATGGAGATTCCACACCAGGGTTTGATAATAGATAATTCAGTTATTTTATCATTATCCATATATGATAAAATCACTATGTTTTAAAATTATTTTAATTATTTATGGCTTAACCTTTAAAGTAATATTTGATGAGGGATTCTTGAATATTTATTTCCTATAAAACATAAATGAGTTTTTTCATTATGGAAATTGATTTAATACGTACATCAATCATATATGAATTATAATAAAATATCTCACCTTTTGATTTAATTTTTATTTATCTTATTAAAAGAATGTATATAATCATTATTCAATTAATGAGTAGATTTTTTAACACACATAATTAATTATTCTTTAAACTTTATAAATTTTTTGATAAATAAACAAAGATAAAATATGTTTTATCCAAGATGATGTGTATATTAAAGAATAAAATGGAGTCTAATTCCGCCAAGGATTAAGAAATTTGTGAAATTACCCATTTAATAATTTTTTAAAATTCCTAAAAACCCCCATATGACATGAATGTAATTGTTAATTTATTTAGAATTATGTAAAAGGATGATAATATCATTTCTAGTCATAAATTATTTTTTTCATAGCAAGATATTTTTGATGGACTATTTTCTATATGAGTATAGTGGGTGTATGTTTAGACATATATATGATCAAGGATAAAAAATTGGTTTATAAGAACACAATTTTGAATGTAATTTTCACTAAATATAATCTTATAGTATAGTGAATTATCATAATGAAAACATAAAGGTTTAAATTAGTATCCATAACACCGTGAATTTCATGTAAAATCACAATGAGTATTTGGATATGTTGGAAAAGATAAAATATAAAAATTATAATGGACCTGAAAGAAAAATTATTGATTGAAAATGTTTCAGGAATTATGTGGATGAACATATAAAGTCTCATATATTTGAAACAAAAGGTATTCACATTGTAATATTCAATGTCTCAGATTAATAGTGTATGAATATGTTAAAGGAGTTGGTAATTATGAATATTATTCATATATGTCACTATTATAATATCTACAATATATCATATATTTTAATCTTTACAAATTTAAATGAGTGGGTTTTATTAGGTGGTCACATTATGATGTGATATGAATTACATTGACATTTGACAAGTTTAAAAAACAATGAAGGTTACAACCAAGAAATGTATATATTTATATCTATCATAATTTATATGTTAGATAGGATGTTCTCTAATATGATTTTTAAAAATAATACATAGTTTTAAAGTATATAATTTTTTTGTTAGTTACATGAAACGTGTATTCTAGTTTTAAGAATCATTTCTTACAGGTGGTTTCCATTGGATTTATTCATGGAACCAGAAACTTCCAATTGTTCTTTATCCAAAGAGGACCTACATTCCAAAGGCAGGTGTTTTTTATGTTTGAACTTTTGGATATTATGTAAGGTACATTGGTCTAGAGTATGGATGGTCGGACTCATCACATCTTTTGGGTGGAATTATTGTCTACTCTAGGACTCTTTTTGTAATTTAAGATATTTTCATGAATCGTTATTAATTCAAGAAGTTTATCATAAGTATCTATTAGAATTTTCAATCACTTATTTAGCATATGAAATGTTTAAAATCATCTGTATGTATTAGAAATTCTTCAATAATTGAGATATCCATATGTATTATATTTTCTCCATCAATGGTATCCTCTCATATTTTAATTAGAGATTATATTAATCTTCGTTATGATTATTATGGTTTTTAATCAACATAGTGGGGAACTCTGGAATTTATTTTCATCTAGGGAGAAGATTTCATGGTTTGATCTTGGGATCATTACCATAAAATGGGCTACCTACGTATCCTTGTAAAAAGAATCAGAACCCTCATAGTTCAGTGACACTGAATGGGACACATCATACCATTTATGGTCATGTGATAAGGACCTAGTAATACTGTTTAATTCCATGTGGTATTGACATCTATGTAGATGGTGCTTAGTAAAAATATAGTGTTGGAATTATGTTGAATCTGCATAAGGTACATGAAATGGATATGGTATTCCATGTAGGATCGGACCCTATTGGGAATATGGCCCAAGGAGAATAGGGTTCATTTAAGGTATTGAGTTTGAATCTTAAGAAGGATTCCTACATTTCCCCTGTGGATGGGAATCAAATCCCACTTAGTTTGATATGTCTTATATGTGAGTATATTCCTTTGAGAGAAATGAGTTTGGGATTACATCCTAAAATGGATGCCTTGATGATTTGGGGATTTAATTGGGGGACTATTCATAAGGAGGATGCCCCGATTTAATGGAAATAGGGTTTGATTCCTGAGGAGGATATCCATTGATCATGGGCCCTACGAAGGCATCCTACGTATCCAGATTATGTTGGGAATTGGAGTTCTCATTGTTCATTAACCATGAGTGTTTTAGTCATCACGAATCTCTAAGACCATGATATTCATGATTGGCGTGAGAAACAAGAAGATTTGAATGATTAAACAATGAAACATCACACTTTTCTTCTTCTTCTAGTGGAAGAGGGTGAGTCGACTGTGGAATGGGGATAATTGACATGCCTTCCCTCTCTTCACTTTGCATTATACAAGGTTCTAATGAAAGTAAAAGGGGTGAAGGTTAGGGGATTACACAAGGATTTCTTCCCATGGTGACAAATCCTAATAGGAGAGGGAAAGAGTCCTTGTGCCCATATCCCCTCTGATCTTTGGCACTGAAGAAGAAAGAAGGAGAAATGATTCTACCTCATGCAAGAAAAAAAGGGGATTACGCTAGGATGGTATCCCAATTGAGGGTTGGATGGGGCTTACTCCTAAGGAAGATGACAATTTGATGTTTGGTTGGGGATTACTCCTAAAATGGATTCCCATTTGAGATTTCATGGGGCATACTCATAAAGAGGATTCCCATTTGAGATTGCATGGGGCTTACTATTAAGGAGGATTCCCATTAGTGGTTTAACCTGGGATAAGAGTCAGGTGATTTGGATTGAGGTGTTTCATGAGGATTGTATCGACTCAAGGTACTCGAGGAATCCATCAGGAGAGCCCAAACTCGTAACATGTAAAAGGAACCAAGTGGAGTATGTCCACTCAAGGAACTTCATTGAGTGTGGAGGATTATTACAAAACCCTATTATTCCATGGTAGGAAGTTGGCTGCATAAAGGGAACAATGGAAAATGACGTTGACCAGATCTGAGAAGTTTGCGGTGTGACTCTATATTTTTTATGGGGGTTGGTGATGGAAGCAAATGGACTGGCCCAAGCGGGGGCATAGCCCCTGTGGTATGGACCAACAGTGTTGTGCATGACCTCATCCATCGTGTGTAATGATGATGCTCCACATAGGTGCTTCGTGCAGGTGTCTCACATAGGTGTGACATGCAGGTTCTCCGCACTGGTGCGATGTGAAGGTGTGACACGCAGGGGCGATGTGCAGGTGCGAAAAGCAGGTGCTCCGTAGAGGTGGGTTGTGTAGGTGTTACATGTCGGTGCTCCGCACAGGTGCTCTACGCAGGTGCTCCGCTCAGTTTCTTCACAGAGGTGCGACATGCAGGTGCGATGCACAGGTGCTCTATCCAACTCAATGTGTTCAAGACCATGATGGGAATTTTAACCATGTTTCCCCATTTAATTCTCTCTTCTCTCATGTTTTATAGAGCTAATTAAGAACAATTTGGCGATCTTTAGCGAATGAGCTACGCAATGGGAACATTGTGACGTCTTCAAAAATTTCCATCCATGAAATGTGGAGCCCATGGGTCTTATTTATAGGCATCAAGGGGACCTGGTTGAAGGGAAATTGTCCGCATAGATCCACTATGTAGGTCCTTCGCATAGTTTTTCTATGTAGGGGGGTAAAAATTCATTTTTTGCGTAGGTCCTCTATGTAGGTCCACCTTGTGAAATTTATCCATCTTCCGAGTGCCATAAATTTTGATCTATAAGTCTGTTTGGGATCTGTGACCCATCAAATCAAAGGTCTTGAATAGATCAACACTTTTTGATATAGTAATTACACCATGTCTTCTTAGAATAAACTCAAAAATTGAATTTAATGTGTTGAAAAATTTGCATCATAGATCTTGGAAATTCACTTCCTACACCTGGATGGCGGAATCAGTCCACTTATCCTTTGGTATGGAGTACTATTTTCCCCATAGAAATCCAGCCTACATATTCTTTATTCATTGTAAAATCATCTTTACTCATACTTGACTGTTTTTTCCTATGTGAGAATCGTATCATCACTATACAGAAAAGTGCATGGATCACATTTTATGGTTTCTACAAATACCCCCCCTAGAATTTTATATGTTCAAAACAAAAATAATCATTTTCTATGGTAAAATGAGGGCACTTTGATGCATTCCAACATCATTTGGTTAGATTCGGAGCTACATCATGTTTGAAAGGATGTCCAAATTTTTTCCAAATCCATGAGGCCTAGAATGAATAGTTTGACTATTACAAGGGTAATATGGACAACCCTGCATTATTACCTAAACCATACAAAAAATGTATGTTTAGTGACCTAGGACTCGACTTTTGTCTGGATTTACCTACGTGGGTTTCCAATATGGTGAGAACCACGTCTCATGTTGGTGGCAGCTTGCAATCATGAATGTCAGACTATAAAGGGGATGATTTTAGGGTTGATTAGAATTGAACATAAATTAAGAAATTAGTTCTAAACCAGACTCTACAACGAATACTTTCTTTAATGTACATTAAACTTTTTCATGTGGAATATTGAGCCATGATTTTTAATGCCACCAAATTTAAAACTTGTATCATCCTCAGGGGAGCCTCTTCCATGAACAATTTTACCATAATTTTACAAAAATGCAATGGTGGTTGTGTAATGCAGGTCCAACAGGAGTATATAAAACATATCAAAATACTGGAATTTCATGGATGACATGCCTGTTATGTTGGAAACTTTTTTAAGTCCACCTATAGTCATATACTACATAGTCATACAAAAAATCACTTAGTAATTTACCATTTTACTACTGATGGATAGGGGAAAATATGATTTGGTTGACTCAAGACCTAAGTGGGTGGTTTTTCCAAGGAAATTAATTTTATGAATGAATGGGCTACATTATGCTGATATATGTCATGTATAGGGAAACAAATTCTATAAAAATTTGTTGTGTGACGAATAGTTTTAAAATTTATCAGAAAGAGGAATTTATGATATCAAATTTTTCTGTTTTAAGTCATGCAATGAGGACATTGATACTATGCAGTATGAAGTCATGTAATGAAGACATTGGTATTGTGAAATTTTCAGCCTTGTAGTGAGGACATTATATTTCTTTAATTTAAGGTTTTTAGGTATGACCAAAGGTATAAGTCTCTCACAATTTGTCATAATTTATATAGAAATATACTACCATATCTAGGTATGAATTTGGAAAATGTAAACTATAATATAATTATTTATGAATCCAAAAGATGACATGGGAAAAGGGCTACAAATAATTAGATGAAGTCATTTCCAAGAACGAAGTTACCATTATTTGACAATACCATTATGGGGGCTCTATTATGCAGGGCCAACTGAGGCATATACTACATATCCAAATAGTGGCATCTTATGACTGGCATTCCCATTATGCAGGAAACTTATGCAAGGCCACCTAAGGGAACATGCTGCATAGTTAGGCAAAAGAGCTCTTTGACGTTTGACATTCTATTACTAAAAGCTGAAGAATTCTTATAGAGATTAGAATTTTCCAAAACACAGAGTTTGGTGTATGGGGAATGGTACCTGAATATGGAGATGTTATTTCCAACCAATATTTCTAAAGAATCGGAGGAATGAGACTCCTACGAAGGACTGACCCAAACGTTGGAGTAATGGTGTCTTGTAGTTTTAGGTCATTAAACTTGGACCAGAAAAGGAAACTATATATGATATGTCGCCAAGTGATTACATGGTTATTTCATAATACATTGAAAAAATGGATAGGGAAATGTGTAAACCATGGTCTTGAAGAGTATCAGATCAAAATAAATATAATGGGACAAATAAACCTGAATGATCGTTTTAACATACAGATTCATGAATATTTTTATGAAAGATTAGTGGGAACAAAGACACACTAACAAAGAAATAAACTACCATTTTTTAAAAACCCATTATGGGGGTTGTATAATGAAGGTCCAACTAGGGAATATATTGCATAGCCAAAAAATGACATATTCTTACTGACTAGACCATTATGTAGGAAAATTATGCAATTCCACCTAAGGGAACATGTTTCATAGTCAATAAAAAGGCAAATTAGGTTTTAGAAACTCTGTCACCATAAACTATAAGAAATACTATGATGGTCTAACAACATTCAATACTAAGAGTGTGAAATATAGAAGGGGGTAATGCTAAATTCATATGAGAAATATTTTAACAAATATTGGCCATGAGATTGATGTCTTTTACATAGATCTGACTCATATGTAATATGGTGACTTTTTGTGTTTCCTATGAATTAATATTATGAACTGCATATTTAAGTCATGCAATGAGGGCATTTTCCCTTGTAATTTTAAGTTATGCAATGAGGGCACTGTACTGTGCAGTTTTAAGTCATGTTGTGAGTACATTTTTAATCTCACAATAAATTGAGACACATTAATTATACAAAGAATCCTTTTACCCAATTCGTAATCCTATGCGAGCTATGCTTAGTGTGAGAAACAATGAGAAGTAAGGGTTTATTCTATAACACAAAGGTGACACAACTGAATAATATGGGTGTCAGATATCCATACAGTTTAACATCAGGGCGTAAGGACAATGTTGATCTGATGAGAAAAGAATGACTTGTTGTATCTAGATTAAGGGATAAAACCAAAGTGTCACTACATGCCTTTCTGAGGGTAATAATCAAGCCATATGTAGTTCTTAAAACATAACCTATGAAGGTTAGATTATTATAAAAAGAATAAAGGTGTTTTTTCATGGCTGGTCCCATGATTGGTGATATAGGTGTTTTATGTATCTCAAAGATATGAGAATCAAGCCATACGTAGTTCTTTAAACAATCATTCCTCACGCCAATTGAGTTTGACATGAAAAAAGGGGGGATTTTGACACATTCTAAGAGAATGGTAAATCATAATACATAAAAGGGTATAAGAACCAAATCATATATCTTATGGGAACACTATGTATAAATTTGATTCATATATAGGAGGAGAAAAGAAAATAAAAAGATTTTGGGATTGCGTCTGGTCCCAAAATTAGTGTTTTATGTGTCTCTACGTATCTCATTGAAAATGTGAATCAAGGAATACATATTTCATGAAATGAGGTCTCTATGTAGATCTAACACATACATAAGAAAGAGAGGGAATCATGTGCTACTAAGGAGTAGCGATGATGTCAATGATGATTTCTTATAGAATCATCTAATGTTAAATAGTGAAAATGATAGACGTATAGTTTAATGTCATGCAATGAAGAAAAATGATGGTAGGTAGTATAACATCATGTGACAAAGAAGAAGACACTAAAAATTTTAATGTCATGAGGCATGTATTCTTATGGTTGTAATTAAATTTAATGTTTTTCATGTATGATGTTATACTATGTAGTTTTCAGTCTTGCAGTGAGGACATGAGGGATGCACAATTTTTTAGTCTTGTTTCATAGACACTGTACTGTGAATTTATAAGTCTTGTAGTGATGAAAAAAGATTCTACAAATTTCAGCATCATGCAACATGGACACATATGGTTGTTATGATGTTTAATGTCCTGCAACTAGGATGTTATAATGTGCAGTTTTCAATCTTTCAGTGAGGACATGAGGTCTGTGTAGTTTTTTTAGTGTTGTTGCAAGGAAATTCTATTGTGCAGTTTTATGTCTTGCATTGAAGATGTGATATACAATTACATAAAGTATTCCACTAAGAACATCGCATTGGTTGGGGTTGTAATAAACTCTCTATCCATTGAGATTAAGGCATAATCCCCTTTTAAATATACCATATGTATGGAATAAGGTCATTCCCACTTTGGCTCATGATTTGGAGGTTTCTTCCCTGGTATCATTGGAGAGCTAAGTACCAATACCAATTATCCTAGAATAAATGAATGGTGGAGAACATTATTTATAAAATCTCACACTATTATATTCTAAGAGACATCTAAATGATGTAAAGTATGAAATATTTTAACATCTAATGGTTTCTACTCATTGAACCATTTATGAGAATTCTCATATATATAAAACCGATCACAGATTGAAACTCAGAGTGAAGTCAATTTCTCTTCAATTGGGAAAACTGCATCTGTTCCATATACCAATGAATAAGGAGTTTCTTGGGTGGCAGTACAGGTAGTGGTACGATAAGCTCATAAAGAATTCATAAGTTTATCAGGCCATGATTTCTTATCTTTATCCACCATCATCTGGATTATATTTTATAGGGTCTTGCTGAAGGCCTCTATATATCCTTTTGCCACCACAAGATATTGAGATGAATGGTTGGATTTAATATTAAGCTCCTGATATCAATTCATTACCTCAATCAAACAAAAATTGGTGCCATTGTCTGTCAATATAGTATGAGGGACACCAAATCTAGTGATGGTGATTGTTTTGACAAAACTAACAATGATTTTGGCACCGTCTTCATTGAGAGGGATTTCCCTGACCCCTTTAGAAAAGAAGCCAGTAGTAGTAAAGATAAACTTGAACTTCTTTGTTGTAGATGGAGGATAAGGTCCTACTACATCCATTCCCCATGTATAAAATGTCAAGGAGTATTTAGTAGTATATATCAACCCCAGGAGTTGATGAATGAAGTTGGAATAATAATGGAAAGGATGAAATTTCATTATGAAATATATGCAATCCTACGTCATAGAAGGCCAAAATTTTCCAAGCCTTCAGATCTGATCAGAGAGTCTATGCCCAGACTGGTGGGAACCTCAATCTCTTGAATTTACATCTTTCATGATAGCTGCAGTCTCTTCTCAATCAATACATCTTAAGAGAATTCCATCAATGCCTCACTATTAGAGGTTCTTTTGGTGGTCTATAATATCATAAAGAGAAAAATTGGATACTCGTCACCAGATTTGTTCTTTTTCAGCCCTATTTTGTGGAAGTACATCATTTTGAATATATTCCAAAATGGTTGTCCTCCATCCAGTTGTATGACCATATGGATCAGAAATAGGGCTGATTTCATTAATTTAAACCATTCTGGTTTGATCAATAGGTAATACCACATGATGATGGGCTATGATGATGAATGTCTCACCCTGATTTAGATCATCCAAGGCTGTAGTTTCATTATCCAGTGCTTCAGCTTGGGCATTCTGTGATCACAGGACAAAAGAAAGTGTTGGGTCGGAGGTAAATTGCTCAATAAATCTTCATATGTAATCACACAAAGAGATTAACTCTTCTTTTCTGATAGAATATTCCCCATTGATTTGCTTGATTGCCAATTATGGATCAGCTTTCACTTTTATCTGAATCACTTGCACCTGAAATGTCAATTCCAAACATGCAAAGAGAGGTTGATACTTTGTCTCATTATTCGTACCACCTTCCGAATACACGATGGAATAAGGAAATACTAACTTTTTTATGGAAATAATGAAAATTCCTAACCCATATTTGGAGAGTTTAAGGTTTTCCATTCTCTTTCCTCTTGGTTCTGGAAGCACTATCAAAATACATTTCCCATGCTTGGTAGTTATCCTAAATAGAGAAGACCTCTTAATGAGGAAGTCTAATTTTTAATTATGTATCTCTTGTGGATGGATTCTCACCAAGGAAATAGTTCAGATCAGGGCCTTTTATTTTCTTTTGAGGGACAAAGTATATATTAAACTGTTGCAAAATAACTTCCCTCCATTCCAGACACCCTTTAAGAATATGCCAACTGAGGATAAATTTTTGTGGGTTATTGCAAGATATCAATTCGACCTCATGATGTTGCAAAATATTCCACAATTTTTGAACTGCAAGGATTAATGCTAGGTATCACTATTCAATACTCGACTATCAAGTTTCTGCATCATGTATAGTTCAACTGAGATAGTAAATGTGGTTTTCATTCCCAGCTTCATTCATTTGGGCATGGAAGGTACATAGTGATCACTCTCAAGTTGTCACATAGAGAATAAGTTTCCATCCTTCAACATGTGGCATTAATACCGGTGGACTCAAGAGATATTTCTTGAGGGTATGAAATGCTACTTGACTGTCTTCATTCAATTGGTAGATGACTCCCTTCTTCATTAATCTGGTGAAGGGTAAACACTTTCCCACCAAATTGGCAATAAATTGGTGAATATTGTCCATGTTTCCTTGGAGTGACCTTAATTCCATAAAATTTGGAGGAGAAGAAAAACTATGGATTGATTTTGTTTTCTTAGAATCAACATCAATACCACTTTGGCATACAACAAATCCAAATATCATTCTTGAGGTTACCCCGAAAACATATTTCAAGGAAATCATCGTCAAACAGTGTTTCCAATGTTTATGGAATGTAGTCTCCAAATCATCCATGTTATTAGAATGTTCTCTGGATTTGACCACTGAATCATCCACATAACATTCAACAAACTTCTGTAAGAAGGGTTTGATGATATGGTGCATGACATGTTGGTATGCTGTGCCTGTATTTATTAATCCAAAGGGAATTACCCCATAGAAAAACACACATTGAGGGGATCTGAAGGATGTATATTATTCATCCTCTATGGCCATATAGATTGGATTTTTCTCATAGTATCCATCCTTGAAGAAAAATATTCATTGCTAGTTGTTGCATCAATTATAATCTCTGTAATCGGAACTAGAAAATCATCTTTACGAAAATGCTGATTAAGATCTATGAAATCAATGTAGACTATAATTTTAACATTTTTTTTCAATGGGAAAATGTTAGCTTTCCATTTGGGATATTGAACTTATCTGACAATGTTAGCCTTTATAATCTTGTAAACATCACCTTCAAATTTTAAAGGCATGCGTTGGGTGTGTTCTTCTTACTACCTGCAAGAATCCACAATGTTCATCTGGAAAACCCAAATTTTTGGTGGCTACATCAGTATTAAGAACTGAACATTATTTATAATTCAAAGAAATTATATCTTTATGTTTCTTTAGAAATGACGTATAAACCCCTTGCTCTTCAGAGGTCATGGATGCAAAAATAAAAGTGGGCTGTGGATCTTCTTATATACCAAGATTTATTTCTTTGAGCTTGTCTGTAGTGGTAGAGACACCTTCCTCAAATGCTAGAGGAGAATCCCCAAGATCTTCCTTTTCTTATTCATTACATTTTACCTATTTTGTTTCCACATACATAGTCGATGATAAGGTAAAACTCCCATATTTATAGGAGAATTCAGTATTTGAACATCCCGAAGATGATGCCACAATATCTGGCCCTGCTAATGATGATGGGTCTTCCTGTCATAATAAAGAGTAAATGAAGGATTGGGAATCAACATATTTGAATTCCTCTAGCATTGTGACAAATTATTCTACATTGATTGATGAATTAGGGGATTTTAGTAGTTCAGTAGATGAAATTGAAACATCTCCATTTAGGATTCTATCATTTCTTTGGGGATCAACAGTTTCTCCCATGTTGTCCAGCTCAGTTCCCACAATTGTCATTATGGAAGTTATTAGATGAGCTCTTGGATTTGGGTTTACCTTTTCAATTTTATTAATAGGTAACACATAATCTGTACTAAAATGTATGAATGGTTTTGTTTGAATTTTTTACAAATCATTTGGATAATTATATCTGGTTATTTCTTTTGTCCTAGACTTCGTTCCTTTTGAGTTATAAAACTATGCCTCAATGTATTAAGAATCACATGTTTTGAATGGAGCCTTATCACCATGAAATTTCCTGATTTGAACATTGAAATGGTACTTCATACATTGGTGGTATGACAAAGGTATGGTTGTATCTTGATGTAGCGAATAAGATCAAGGAAAAATATTAAAGGCTTTGTCCTGACGAACAACCATGAAATATGAATTAGAAAAAAGAACTCCAAATTGAGTTCTTAGTTTAATCTCAACAAAAGATATATTTTCATTATTGTCATACCCTTGAACAATTAAGGTCAAATGAGATAAGGATGATTTAGTTAGGCCTAATCGATGAAGTGTACAATCAAGAATGAGGTTGACTCCATATCCATTATCAATGAAGGCTCATCAGAAATCTACATCATTTACATTTATGGAAAAATAAAATGGTCTTATATGTCCATCAACAACATCATATTGATCTTAATATGTAAAATACTTGACTACATGTCATTCTGTACGATCATTCTCCATACGATAAACCTCACCAACAACAACTTTGATTTCAAACACCTGAGGAATTAATAAATCCACAATAAGTTCTTCTCGAAGGCCTTTTGATATATATAAGGCATCCAAAATTGATCACATGGATGGAACATGGGTTAATTGTTTTATGACATCATACATTTGATCTAAAAGGTATGTGTTTCCTAGCATGGAAATGTGGTTTTGGATGTGTTTTGGAAGTTCATGCTTATGATATATATTTACCTTACATCGAAGAAGAAGTAGGAAATACATATTTCATTGGTAGATTAGAGTAACTAGATATATTAACTTGTTGAGAGGAAGATGGTGTGACTTCTAATCATTAATCCAAAATAATCAAGTTAGAACTGAACCATTCTTTCATGGAAGATTATACTTGTTCTTGTTGATCCAACTAAAGATCTCTTCCATGAGTTTCTATATCATATATGATTCGAGTAGTGGTAGAGTTAAAATGGAGGTTATTAGAAATCACACCTCTTCCCTTGTATCCTCGACCCTGGCCTCTTCTTATGGTTCCCCAATTAGGTACATGGAATTCCGATTTATTATAATCAGAATCACCTCTGACCTATGGATTCGTTAAATGGATAACATTGAAAGAACCAAAAATCAATTCTTCATCTGATAGAGATTATTCATGAAGGGTGAATTCTGATTGTTCCATTTGGCGGGGCGGTGCCCAGGCTTTTGAAATAGATGGCATGAAATCTACCAGGGTAAAAGACAACATTGTCCTCAACGAGATATCATCTTCTTCTAACTGCTCTTTTTTACTTATGATCACTTCACTTTTTTGAGGAACTACCTTTTTATTAAGATGGTTTTGTTGTGGAAGGCATTGTAGAAGACACAATCAGTTGTTTAAACTGTGTTCATAAATTGCCATGAGTCTGGTTGATCATTTTTCTAATCAACCAATCATTATATTTCTAGTCATTTTTACTTTTGACTTCATACCATTCACCACCTTCCTCTGAATCAGTAGTAGTAACACTTGCTACTTGAGATGTAGAACATTTCTGTTTCACTTTTCTAGAATCTACCATCATTTGAAAGAGGTCCATGATAAAAAAACCTTCATGGATTGGATGCCCTATCATCTAGTGAAAGGAACAGTAATTCAAAAGATCTTCATATTCTTCTTTATTTGGTTTCTTCAGCCTTGGCAACTAAACGAAATTGTTTTCTAGAGATGAGATGAAGTAACCAGGAAAATGTTCATTCCATAATGAATAAAAACTATTCTTTAATTCTTCAAAATGTTTCCATCTTTGATCTCTTTGATCAACTTGACGAGGTGTTCCTTATCGCTGATTCTCAAGAGGCGGAGTCCTTCAGTATGATGATGGTCTTAATGTTGGAGCAGTTATAGGTGCCTACTTGAGTGTAACTGTATGATATTCTTCCTTTCTTATCCTCCTCCCCGGAGCTTATGGAATTACATGATTTTTAACCATAGTTTCTATAATAGAGTCTTTTATATATTGAGTGATTGAAGTAAGGTCTCAAAACCCTCTTGTGTATTCCAAAGGGATCAATGATGGGTGTAAATCATCATGTAGATTTTCCTCACAAATTGACATCAATTATTCTTTAGGGAGTGCTAGACCTAAGGAATATGTTAATCCTTTCCATCATGCAATGAAATCTGAAACACTTTCTTTCTCCCCTTGTTTACAATTAGTAAGATAAAAAATTGTCTTCTTTGGTAGAGTTGAGCAAAATTGAAGAAGGAATTTTTGACGCATATCTTCCCATCCAGTAATTTATCGAGATTGTAAACTTGTATACCAAACAAAAGTTGGTCCCTGTATTGACTAACCAAAACACCTATGCTTTACAGCTTATTTTTCTTGAAAATTTTCAATCATGGGATCACAACGAGAAGCAAAATGTTTTATGTGTTTTTCTAGATCTCTAAAACCATAAAATATTGTGAATGTGGTATTACCAAATTGAGGAAGGGGAAGAATTGCATCCACCCATTCAGGGTAAGCTCTATTTTCTGGCTGAACTGGTGAACATCATTCCTTTATAGCTTCTAATAGATTCTTTAATGGCTCAATTGTGTTCATAATAATTTTTTGAATATCATGATGATATGGAACCTAAGTAGGTATAGAAGATGGAGCATGATTGGGTGCAATGAATAAAAAAACCACATATATTGGTGCTGATATTTTCATTGTATAACCCATGGGAACATGCCTATCCGGATGTGTCTGATCCTACCTTGATTGCATACCCAATTGAGGTAATTCATTATATTCATCAGTAGTTACTAAAAATCATTTTTGTGGAGAAGCCTATATAGGATTTGAATGTTGAGGACCTACCTGGGGTATACATCTAGCAGAAATAATACTTCGATGTAACTCTATATTGAGTCATTTTAACTCTTTCATTTCCTCTTCTTACAGTGAAAATATTTTTTCTATCATATGAGATTGACCTTCTCCAAAGGAAAAGTGAGATGAAATCTGAGTTTTACCGTTCCCCTTGATATATTATTTTTGGAGCTGTGCGAGTTGGTTATTTGAATTCATTCCTGGATTCAATGTAACCCTTTGCTTTTGGGTATTCACACCTTCTTCATTTTCCTTAGTGTGTACCATTTTATAGACAAGATCATCATTTTCTGATTCCCCTAAAATGGACTCATTTTCTAGAGGATCTACTGTAGTGGGGTTAATTACATTCATATATGAATAATTAAATGATGGAATTTAGTCTGTATTTTTGTAAGATCATCTACCTCTGTATCTTCCATGAGACTTTTTTCTCCTATATGATGAATTACCGGGAAAATTTTGGCAGACAGTAACCCGAATGGAATCCTTAGATAGTTCATTTGTACGCTCTCCTTGTGGATTCTTCCCTAATCAGAAGAAAACTAACTTCCGTTGAGGAGGGGATTGTAGATGTGAAAAGACCCCAGTCCTGTAGGATAGAGCTATTCATGTTCTTCTACTTCAAACCATTGAACATTGTTTAATGAATTTGAATGTTGAATTAAATGATCCCCCAGCCCTGCAAGCTGCGATGATTATTAAACTGCTATGGGTGAAATTTTTCAACTAATCTTCTGATTTTTAAAATTTGGGTTTGGAAATTATTTAGGTGAATTATCTAAAAACCACTCAAATAACATGTTTCATAAGATCCATTTTTTATTATAGACATTGGAATTATCTGACAGCTTCCATCCTTTTTGCGAGACACCAGATCAAGATTCATAGATTCTTGATGTAAAAGTAACTCAACAACTTCTTTTAGTTGCACCTAACTCTGATGATAGCTGATTGAGGGCTGTTCATGAGCATACATACAATTACATACAAAATCTATTGATTTTTGCCGACCGTGGGCAATATCATTGCATGAGAAAACTTTTGGCAGACTTTGCTGATTTTGGAGTGCAGTGAAATGCAATGCTCCATGCTCACCCTACCATCTGATATGAAAACATGATGGGGAATCAAAAATTAACTATCATAGCCTGTCTAGAGCATTGATCCATGCATGTTGAAGGATTATCACCTATTTTTCAACATTTTGATGTTGGGAAACTGAGAGAGACACTAAGCCAATTTGGGGATTCAACCTTTCTATTACCTTTTCATTATTTTGATATTCATCATATGGTAATTTTTTTTTAAATTATGATGAATCTTCTAAAAATTGAGGTGGATATTATGAGTACAACATTTTTTCATCGATTTTGGAATATTATACTATTATTTGACCAAGGGAAAAAACATGACTAGTACTTCTCCCATATCTACTTGTTTCGTAATGTTTAACACATATTCATATTCTTTCACAATAGGTTTCTCCACATGGTCTGACCAATGTGGATACTGTGTATTATAAGAAAAATGACCCAATGGCAGTTCTTAGAATTACCATTCCCTTGAGTTGTCTTCTGGTTGTGAAAGTTTTTCACTTGTCAATGACAGGGCATTAGACATGAATGGCCTTGTGTTTGCAAGTGCCTCAAGAAAGGAGGGCTTTCTCCTCACTATATTGTCAATTATAGAATTTTCTTGACAATGAGAAATACTACTACCTAGAATACTTTCACATAGAATTCCATTATAGGGAGGATCACCAAGGTGGATTACAACATGGGATAAATCTTCTTGCTCCTTGGTCTTCTGGCCACATTGAGGGTTGCCATGGATCTCAACCAAAGAGAGGCATTCTGGATTGGACAAATTTTTATAAAGAAATCCTTCCTAATGAAGTGTTAGATGAGGAACTTTAGAATTAATACTACCAATGCCATAATTTTCTAATGAGATGATCAGATCTTGAGCTGTAATAGATAGATGTCTGAGGGCTTTAAGAGCTCAAGCATTAAGAGGATCCAAATCGTATCTTGACTCTTCATTTTCCAAAAGTGCATGGAGATAATTCTTCATGGATGTTCTATTATACTTAGTTGGGGCCACATGTAGGGAAAAGTGTTTATCATGGGTAGGTTTTTGTTCCTGCCATGTATTGTTTACCAGAATGGACCTATTAGCATCAATTGGAAAGGTTGTATATTCTCGATCCTGTTGTCCATATGATATGGGGGAGTATGCCCCATGACCCACCATGAATGGAACAGATGTGTGTGTCTATTTTTGTATGTCATGACGATGTGTTATCCTATGTGTGGGGATAGATTTATTTGTCTGCTTCCCCAGTACTACTGACGTGGTTTTTATAATATCCCGGCATGCTTCCAGAATATGGACAAGGATTTGTGTTTTACCTTTCACCATTGATAAGATGTTTTTGATGACTTCAGTAGCCAGAACGTGAATATACATCCATTCCATACCAAGAGTAAGTGTATGTGTCTTCTCTTGTCCTCATTTTCCTCTAAATGTGTATTGACAGTACTCATGCATGGGGGAAGAGAGTTCAGTCTGCCCCAAATTTTTTGTCGGATATTTACGACTAACTTCTCTGTGTGCTTCCAAACATGACTGTTGGTATACTTGAGGAACATTGGCAGGTGTATGTGCCTGCTCGGTATTTCTTGTCACATACGGTTGATAGACATCAATCAATATTGGCAGATGAGACTGCTGGAAGAATTGGTGATTGTAAATAGTTGTATGTTCATGTTTACCAGTTTCCACCACATTAGATTGGTGGGCTTCTTCAAATTAAATCAGACAAGCCTGCTGACTGAATGATAACTTGTAGGAAGGTGTATGTTCCTGTTCACGGTACTCTGCCAAATTTATCTATAGAGATTAGTGGGTTGCTTCCAGATGAGTCAGCTGGACAGAAATGTTAAGATGGACGAGTGTATGTGCCCATTTTTTTCATCATGTTAGGTTGATGGGATTCTACATAAGGGGTAGAGGAGAAAACCTTCTATCTATTGACCGAAAATTTTCCCTGGTGGTTCATCTTGCATGCCTGTGTCTGAGAGACCTGGGCCGAACATCTAGAGGCAACACCCCCATCATGTTGGGGGTTCACTACATCGTGATACTGCTGGCAGCGATTGCTTGTGGGGGTCCTCAGGAAGGACTCCATCATTCAAGAATTGAGTATTTGAGTGGCCTCTTTCTTCACCTCCCTATTGATCAGGAGGGATTGATTGTTTCATTCCAAGGATAAGGACCAAAAATAGTTGAAGACGGTGGTTGACACCATTTTTTTCTTGATCATTGGTTGTCGTTGGCTGGAAGATCGAGAATTGTTATTAACCTAAAGGGACTTCCGAGTAGCATCCATGGTTGGGATTGTACCGTGCCAGTGATATTATTTACTAGTACATTAGAGACCAAGCATTGAAGATGAAAGTTTAGTGATGAAGTCATTCTCATGGATGGGGATCTAGCTTGAGTAGTGGTCAGGAAGTTCACAGATGTTTTCATGAAGAAATCCATTTTGGAGTGAAGGTAATTGTGAGAAACAACTGAGAAAACATAAAACATCATTAAAGAAAACTCTTTTAGATGGATACATGCGTTATATATTATGCTGAGTGTTCCTAATTTATCAATTTATTGGGGTATAATAGGTGGTTAACATTATTTATTGCGTAAGGATTCATGTCGGGTTCACCATATTGGTTTCGTAGTACCATTAAAATGTGTATTATAGTTTTAAGAATCACTACTTCGATGCAATTTCCATTGAATTTATTCATGGAACTAGAAAATTCCAATAGTTCCTTATCCAAAGGGGATGCACATTCCAAAGGTAGGTGATAATTATGTTTTATCTTTACGATACTTAAGAACATACATTTGTCTAGTGGATTGGAGGTCTGACTCATCACACCCTTTCTGGGGGAGTTATTTTCTACTCTAGGACTCTCTTTATTATTTTAGATAATTTCATAAATCATTATTAATTCATCACGTAAATCCTGAGTATCCCTTGGAATTTCTAATCACTTAACTAGCATGTGAAAAGATTAAAATCATCCGTATGTATTATAGGTTCTTCATTATTTGATATATCTATATGTATTCTAGGTTCTCTATCAATGGTATCCTCTAATATACTACAAATAGATTTTTTTTAATAATAGATATGATGATAGTGGTTTTTAAACCACTCAGTGGGGAACTCTTTAATTTATTTTCATCCAGTGAGACGAATGTTTGGTTTGATCTAGGGATCATTCCCATAAAATGGGCTACCTACATATCCTTGTAAAGGGAATCATAACCCTTATATTTTGATGCCGCTGAATCAGACACATCATACCTTTAAATGTCATCTGATAAGGAATTCTCCATACAGTTTAATGTCATGCGGTTTGAATATCTAAGTGAATGTTTATTAGTAAAAGCATAGTTTGGGAGATATGTTGAAGATGACCAAGGACATGGAAATGATACGGGTTTCTCAGTAGAATCAGACCCTATTGAGAATATGGCCCAAGAAGAACATGGTTTATTTGACGTACTAGGTTTGAGCCTCAAGGAGGCTTCCTACATATCCCATGTGGATGGGAATCAAAACACATGTAGTCTAATATGTCTCATAGAAGAGTATAACCCTTTAAGATAAATGAGTTTGGGATTATATCTTATAAAGGATACCTTGATGATTTGGGGATTTAATTTAGGTTTTATTCTAAAAGAGGATGCCCATATTTAAATGAATTTGGGTTCGATTCCTAGGGAGGATATCCTATCAGCTCGGGACCTGAGAAGGCTTTCTACATATCCCAATTTTGGTGGGAATCAGAGTTTTTCTAGTTCATTAACCATGATTGTTTTTGTGAATGTTGTAATCATCATGAATCTATTTTCACATTTGATTCATGATTTTTGTGAGAAACAAGAGGATGTGAATGATTCAACAATTACACTTCACACATTTCCTTCTGCTCTAGTGGAAGAGGGTGCATCGATCATGGAAGAGGGGGAGTCGATGATTCCTCCCTCTCTTCCCTTTACATTGGACAAGTGACTAATTAAAGAAATAATGGGTGGAGGTTCGGGGCATACATCCGGATTGCTAGCCATGGTGGCAAAGCACAATGGGAGAGGGAAAAGTCTATGTGCCCATCTCCCCTCTGATTATTGGCTCTGAAGAAGCACGGAGGAGCATTGATGCTACCTCCCATAAGAAAACCTAGGGGGTTACACAAGGATGGTTTCCCTATTGAGGATTGTTTGGGGATTACTCTTACAAAAGATTCCCATTTCGGGTTTGGTTGGGGATTACCCCTAAGGAGGATTCCCATTTTATATTGCATGGGGCTTAATCCTATGGAGGATTCCCATTTGATGTTGCATGGGGAATAATCTTAACGAGGATTCCCATTTGAGGTTTGACCTAGCATATGAGTCAGGTGACGAGGTTTAAGGAGTTTCTTGTGGAGTGTATTGACTCAAGGTAGTAGATGAATCCACTAGGAGAGTCCAAACGTGTAACATGTGAAAGGAACTAAGAGGTGTAAGTCAACTAAAGGCACTTCAGTGAGTGTGGAGGATTATCACATACCATGGTATTCCAAGGTTGGATGTTGCACCACAAAATGGGTGCAATGGAAATGTCATCGACCAGAAATGAGAAGTTCGGGGCGTGACTCTCCATTTTTCATGGGGGAGAGTGACATCATCAAAGGGATCAGCCTGAGAGGGTGCACAACCCCAGTGATATGGACTTGCATGACTGCACATGATCTATGCCATGGTGCGTCGCGCAGGTGCTCCACATAGGTGCTCCTCCCAGGTGTGTCCCATAGGTGGGATGCGTATGTGCTCTACACAGGTACGACACGCTGGTGCATCACGCAGGTGCTCCATGGAGGTGCGGTGTGCAGGTGCTCTGCACAGGTGCTCTGCGTAGGTGTGACGCACTGGTGCTCTGCACAACACCATGTGTTCTAGACCATGATGGGAATTTAAACCATGTTTTTCCATTTAAATCTCAATTATCTCATGTTTTAGAGATCTAACTAAGAACATTTGGGGGTCTTGCGAATGAATTATGAAATGGGAGCATTGGGACATCTTCCGAATATTTCTGTCCTCAAAATGGGGAGCCCAAGGTTACTATTTATAGTCATGGAGGGGACCTGGTCGAAGGGAAATTGTCTGCGCAGGTCCTCCATATAGGTCCTTTGTGTAGGTCTTTAGCGTAGGGGGGTGTACAAATTCATTTTCCTCCTAGGTCCTATACATAGGTCCCCTTTTTGAAATTTATCCATCCGTAGAGTGCCATAAATTTTGATCTGTATGTCTGTTTGGGCTCTACGACTAGTCAAATAGAAGGTGTTGAAGAGATAAACACTTATTGAGATTGTAATTACACCGTACCTTCTCAGAATAAACTCGAACATGGAATTTAATTTTTCAACACATTTTTATCTTCAATCATAGAAATCCACTACCTACTCCTCGATAAGGTAATCTGTCCACTTATCCATTGGTATAGAGTAGTATTTTGGCAAAAAAGAATCTAGCATGCATATTCGTTCTTTATTGTGAAAAAAACATTACACATACTTGACATTTTTTGTCTATGTGAGAATCATATATTCACTCTACGGAAAAGTTCAGGGAACACATTTTATGGTGTCTAGAATAATTTATGATGAAATACAAAGAAACAACTTCTATATTATCATTCATTAATACTGGATACATATATCTATATATTGATATATTTTTCATGATGTGTAATGTTGATTTAACTTTTATAGTATGATTTTCACATATCACCAATTGATGTTTTTCATGGATTAATAATGGGGAAAAATAAATATTAGTTTTATACTGAGTGTTGTTATTATATAAAGATATTGAATATTCTCATGAGGCACAAAAATGGTTTTGTGTGCTAGATAACCCAGGAAATATATCACATGTTCTATCAAATTTTTTTTATTTGAAACATATAGGTTTAATGGTTTACATTTAGAGTCCACATTTCTCTAGATTTCATGGAATCCTAACATGATAACCATATTACTTTGATTTATTTCAATGAAATCCATGATCCTTAGCGAATCAGTGGGTGTAGGCTATGATAATCATAATGTTATCATATGAAGCACTACCGTGATATTATTTTTCATCTCATATGATTTATATGACATACGTTTCCATGATTTGGATAGATAAATGAAATATATGGAATCAAATGGATAATACATATGATTTTCTTATCTACATCATTGTGGGACATGTTGTGTGTTAATTATATATATTAATGATACTTACTTCATTAATCGACCAACTCAATATTAACTAAGAGAGTCTATATGGTTTGAGGATTCTATATGGAATAGAAATATTATATCTTATATTATCAATTGATATCTTGAATAATAAGAAAACATGAATATTCATCCTTTCATATGATATATAACATGGGAAAAATTATAGTGATACATGTTTTTGATGGTGATAACACGACATAGATTTGTTTAATGATTGGAAATTTTTTATAGGCTTCACTTCTTTTATATTTATGGATGATGTGTTTTATATTTTTTTTATCGATGACACAATGTCATGTGGTCCCTGTTTTGTTTTCAATATAGTGGAATTTATTTTTAATTAGAGTGATTTGATGAATTTTTTTATGATTTATACAAAATAAATTTTGGATGGTGTTTTAACAATTTTATCCAATGATGTAATACATTGTTTGTTTAATAGAAAAATTCTAAAAGTGTTTTGGAATATATCTAAATGTTTTTTATTATATAGTTTCCCATGTTACAGTATATGAAATGACCAATGGTGAAATTGAACAAATTTTTATTAATTTAGTGAATCTATGATATTTATGGTAATATTTTATAATGAACTATTTTATAATATAATATGAGATGGTATGTTTTAGAGAATGAAATATATATAGATAAGGGGACATTTTATTCCTTTATGGAATACAATATTTTATAAAGTATAAATATATTATAATATACAAGAGAAATTCGTCTTATAAGAATGTGTGAGTAAAGGACCCATGAATTATAAGGTATGATTAATTTTGAACTATTCTGATCCATTAGAAGACAGAAAATTTCAAAAACATTAATTATATCTATAATTAATTAACATTTTAATTAATGAAATTATTGGGAGAATTTATTATTCAAGGTTACATTGAATATATCTAATTACATTTCTCATACATTTGTGAACTTTTCATGTGAATGAATGGTCTTGTCATGTATCTCTTTATTATATAAAATGGTGTTTGGGATGATACACTCAACCTACAAATTCAATCATCTACTATCCTTCTTAACAACATGAGGATATGTCATATCATGGAGGTTCTGAAGGGCCTACCCAATTTATTTTACATAATTTGGTGAAACCTATAGATACAACATGGATGGATGATCCTTTTGGTTTATCCTTGGTGATCCATATCGTGAACGTAAATAAGGTAATAATAGAGGATCACTATTGTTTACAGTACAATTTCATCATTTCCAATTTCATGTGATATTAGTTTCAATGAAATACTGATATTTAGGTTTATGTTTTTTATACGCTTTGTCTACTTTGATTAATAATTAACCATCAAATAGAAATATTTTACTGGTATAATCAATCGAGATGATTTAGTGTCATTAATGTTAATGTTAACCCAATCACTCATCATTTAGAAATCATGGATCTATTTATGATCAAATCATTAGATGGCCAAATTCTTGTAGTCATTGTGGATTTTATAGATGTTTTTATATTGGATGATCTTACACATCCCCATTATCAAGAGAGATAATTTTCCATAGATCTGTACCCCAATATCTCTCTAATTTTTTTTCAATGGTATATTTTTTTGTACACATAGAGTGTAGGGGCATATACCTTTAATGTAATGAAATTATCATGAATAGTTTCCTTAGTCCTATTGTATCCAATATGGTAGCTCTAGATTTATAATACAAAAAGAAATATAATAGTTTGAGTAATTTTAATGACTATCGAATGTAGATGTTGGTGATATTTAAGAAATAATTACAATTTATCACGGATCAATGGCCTCTTAGACCCATTATAGAGTGATATAGTTCTAAATGATAGATATTAAGTTCAAATTTGACTATCTATGGGTTTAGTTTAATGATTTCCTTAGATTGGAAATATGATTCCACTGTGGACATTATGTGTCGATAGTTATTTTGGCCAGTGTAATAAATTGCATGGGTCTATTCATGGGAGTCATAAATAAAATCATTCAACCCTTTATAGAATTGTTTCATTTGATCTTTATTTAGGAAAACATATCACATTCAGCAGTGTAAGATGGGAACATTAATCATTTCATGATTTAAATTGACATACATTGGGAGAACTGGTAGTTTGGAATGCTCCTAAAGTGTTATTATGGAATTGAAGAGGACCACTTCCTAGGGTATTTTATCATAGATGGAAGAGTAGTTATAGGCCCATTGAAGATCAACACACTTCTTTTATAGGATTTAATAATGTGTGATGTGGAGGGGACTATTTTCTTTGGTATTGTAGGTTGATAAAGTTTATTTGTATTATAATTCTACAATACTGAATCCCCCATGGATTCCTATAACAAAAAGGGATGAAATATATTTGGTATGAGTGGTGACAGAATGATTTTGTAGAATTTTTGAATAGTTTGAGAAGTGAACAAATTCATATGTTCACCGATTGTGGAATTTAGTGTGTGATATTATGTAATGCTTCTTGAGTTATAATATTTTATTTCCTAGTTTAGAGGAATATATTGATTTATTATGGGTTTGAACAATAAATAGATCATGTTCTGTACAATGCGAAAAACAATATAGAGTTGATTATGGTGGTGTTCCCAATGTTGACTTAGAGACACACTATTGCGAAAAGAGTTTTTTCTACTTTTAATATGAGACAGAATAGGGACCTATTGTAAATAATCATCAAAAGTGATTTATTTACGATGAAATGAGATACTCATCACAAGTAGCTATATTTAATGATATGGGATAAGAGTCTCGTCACATATAGTTTTGGGGGAAACACATTCCATATCAAGGGAACAAGCTCATTGCGACCAAATTAGGATTTCCTCCACAAATAAATTTTTTTACAACAAGATCCACTTCGATTATAAATACATGTTAATAAAAATAAATAAATACATGTTTGTCATAATTGATAAGATTTACGATGGAATACAGATTTCCCTCATAAATAGTATGTTGACATAGTTAATGAAAACAACATAGATGGGGGAATTCCTCAACCTGTTTAAAAAATACTATTTATATATAGTAACAATTGAGATGGAGTTGGCTATTCTTCGCAATGGCCATTTCAATATTTCCCATAACTATTCATTGTGGTGACTAATTAGAATAAAAATCTGTCCAAACTACTATTATTTACGACATAATTTCCAACGTATATATTATTCCACAATAAATCAATTCGAAATACCCCCCACGGGATCCTTCCATGACAATATATGAGGACCACTTCTAATTTACCTATGTGTTAAATTTAATTTTACTAGAACATTTATAGGATCACATCACTAAGATTATATTGGTGATGCGTCATTTTTAATGTATTTTTTTAATCTATTTAAATGTTATTTTATTGTACTTATTTTTTATTAAGTGTAAATATTAATAATTAGGAATAGTAATGAAATATTATTTTTAATTTATAGTAAATATAAAAAAATTGACATAATTAGTAATATTTAGGAATAAATTTTAATAATTATAATTAATTATCAATAACAATATGTAATTACCAGCACTTATTAGTAATTAATAGTAATTTTTGGTTATTGATATTAATTTAAGATAAATAATATCAATTATTAATAAATTGTTGTAATTAACAATATTTTTTAATAATTACCAGTAATTAGTCATAATTATTAATATTTAATTATAATTAATATTGATTATAATAATGTACCCATAATTGGTAATAGTTACCCAAATTTAGTAGTAAATACCATTAATTATTAATAATTAGTAAAAAATAGTAATTATTAATGACAAATAGAAAATAATTAAAAATAATTAGCAATAATTACTTATAAATATATTCATTTTCTGATAATTAGTTGTAATTTGTAATAATTAATTATAATTAGTCATTAGTAGTTACTTGTAGTTATAATTACAAATAACTTGTAGTAAATAGCTATTATTATTAAAAAATGTAATAATATCCATTAAATAGTAAATAATTTGAAATATTCAATTATACATATTGATAATTAGTTGTAATTTGTAATACTTACTACTAATTATTAATAATTAGTAATAGTTTCCAATACATTGTAATAATTAATAACAATATGGTTTAATATGTAATATTTATTATTAATTATAGATAATCAATATTATATATATATATATATAATTATAGATAATTATAATTGATTAATTATAATTAATGATAACTACTAATAATTACCGATAAATAGTTATATTTTCAATAACTACCTATAAATATAATTAATTAAAAAATTAATAATTAATAATAAATAATAAATAATAAATATTAAATAAATTTAAATAATTTTTAATAATTAGTAATAGTATTCAAAAATTAGTTATAATTATAGATAAATAGTAAATAATAATTATCAGTTAGTAAAAATTAGTAATAATTGCTGAAAATTACAATTAAATTGTAATAACTCATAATAATTTATTATAATTAGAAGTGATAATTGTTATTTAGTCCTAATTAAATTTAAATAATAGATAATTAACAATAATAAATAATAATTTTAGAGAAATAGTAAATAATAACAAATAATAATAAATAATTTGTAATAATTATAAATAATTACTTATAAATATAATATAATTATATATACACTATTAATTAAGAAATATTATAAGAAACTAGTTGTAATTTGATCAAATTATTTATAATTATTAATAATTACTAATATTGAGTACTAATTTTTAAAACAACTGAAAAATAGTAAACAACAACCCTAAATGAAAACAATTGTTATAATTAGTTATTATTATTTAAGAATAAATATAGTCAATTATAATTATTAATAATTAGTTACAATCTATATTAATTAGTAAATATATAGTTTTTATTTGTAATAGTTTTTATTAATTACCGATAAATTGTAAATAATTATATATAATTCATAACAAAGAGTAATAGTTGGTTATAATTACGAATATTTAGTAATAAATTGTAACTAATAATTAATAATAATTTATAATTAATAATTAATAATAATTATTAATAAATAACAAATATTAGTAATCAATGTTAAGTAAATATAAATAAATTGTAAAAATTATTAATAAATGTAAATAGTTAAAAATTAATTTTGAAAAAATATTATTAAATTTTAACAATTACTAACAAGGTGCTATTAATTACCAATAATTAGAAATAGTTATTATATTCCCTGATTATAATTTTTGATAATTTTTAATAATTCCATATCATTGGAAACTATTTATTAATAATAATTATTAATTATAGATAAATAAAAATATTTACTGATAACAAGTAATAATTAATAATAGTTATTAAAAAGTACCATATTGTTTTTAATAATTTTTGATAGTTCAAACTAATTAGTAATACTTAGTAATAATTAATAATAATTATAAGGACCAGGCCATAAACATTACATAATATTGAATTATATCAAGAATTCACATTGAGGATCTTTTCAGGTATAGTGTTTTAGAGAACTAGGCCATAAATATTACTTATCAACTTGAATATTACATAGTAGACAATTCTACTATAACCATTTTTCTCAATAATAAAACTCCTTAAATAAAAAAAGAGATATTTTCAGGATATAAATATTCTTGAATACTTCCTTTCTCTTACTCTTACTTATAACCTATGAAAAATATTTCAAAAACATGGCATGAGCACAAAAAGCTTAGTAGGGGTTATAAAATAAATAAAGGAAACATTAACCCATCCATAAATACAAATAAATGAAACCAGCACTTTTCAATCATAACATACCATATGAAATCATAAGATTTATGAATAACACACAGAAATCATAAATCATATAGGAAAATTATGGAATTCAGAATATACTTACATTGTAGCTATAACAACTACATAAGGAGTCACATTTGGAATAACTTTCATAGTATATTCCCAAAATCTCTTTAGAGGAACTTGGACATTTTCCTCCGTCACATTACCCAATGCATTGGAGATCTATCCCTATCTCACCCATCGAAGGTTTATCACAGAACCACCCGTATACATAAACAATTCCCAATAATCATAACATATTCAAAACACATAAATCAAGAATAATAGAAATATATCATTTCCAAATTGCAATTAGAACATATCATTTCAAGATATAAACATAATCAATGCTTTATAAAACCATTTTCAAAACCATTTAAAACATTTAATAAAGATATTTTTGAATCAAACTGTCCCATACCACTTTGAATATTTTAAAGGAATTAAAATTTTAAAACTTTAATTTTCATGTAAAGAAATCCTTAAAACTATTTTGAAATCATGGACACTAATGAGAATTATTTAGAAGAATAAATCATTAAAAAAATATTTTAGTTAAGGAGTTCTTAACAAATTGAGAGATGCCTGAATACAAAAAAAATGAAGAATAAAAATTAATAAATTCATTATAATATCATGAGAATAAAGGTATTAATGATATAATATTACAAAGGATATTATATACACCATATAAAAATGAATTGGTGCATCACAGCATTGAAGTCTCAATGGAATGTAAATTGACCCAAAATCCCTTATAAAAACAATATCCTTAAATTAAGGATAAATCAATTACATAATAATGTGTGACAATTATAAAAAACACTCAATATGATTGGATATTCAATGTAAATCAATCAGAGAACATTCACACACATTATTTTTAAGACAAAACCTATTACATGTATTTTTATCTCAATGAATAGAAATTGGGTTAAAATTACTCTTATAAAGTTCATATCAGTGACTTGAGAATTTATCAATGGAGTGATTATGTGTATAAAAATTATATCAACACAAAGGGTATTGGAAATTTAAAAATAAATAAATAATAATTTATTCCACACATAATCATAACATCACATAATTATGACTTAGAATATTAACCCAAGGAATGGAAATTGGGTTAAAAGGTTCCCTTACCGATTTGGTAACTTACCAAACATACAACCCATGAAATAAGAATCATAAAATTAAGATGTAAATACCCATAAATTGAATTATAACACAAAATTAATACTATAATGTGGAGTACATACACCACACAAAATGAAATAGTGGGAAATATAGCCTGAATCTCACGGGAATAAAAAGTGAGATGAAAATCCCTTACCACATTTTAATCAATCGAGTCGTATGACCAAAAGTTAATAACCACCAAATGAATCAAATAATAACATGAATATAAAGAGAATAATGATAATATATATCAATTTTTAGTAAAACATACACCACATTCAATAAATTAATGCCGAACAATGGAAATCTCATGGAATTAAAAGTGAGATAACAAATCCCTTACCTTCTGCCCGACTTGAAATGTTTGTCCCTTTTTCTTCCAGAATAATAAACTTAAGTTAATTTATACCTGATTAAGAAAATTTTTTCAAGTTTATTATTTCTTTTATATCACTATTGACCATGTTATAAACAATATGTAATCATTTATGGTAGTAATGGTTGTTTTGTGGATATTTGGTACTTGAGTCGAAAATGAACACCTTATAATTACATGTTGTCTATGTGGTCAAGAGTCCATTATCTCCATAATGATATTCATGATTTATATATCATATATATCATATATATCCATAATATATATATATATATATATATATATATTAATAACAACACATACCATTTGGAGATATGAAATGAAATGCACCATTCATGGAGACAGTAAGCTGTACGTATGCATGAACGCTACTTTCATTTCTATTTCATTTTTTAATTGAATGAAAAAATAATTATAAATAGTTATAATATAATTCCAGTATAATATCATATTTAATTTCAATCAATCCATCTTTTAGATGTCCCAGGTATGGTATGAACAAGTCATTTCAATTTGAGTGGGTGGTAGTCCACACTTCCTCAAATGAAATTATCGTGTTTATTCATAAGGGAAACCATAAAGGTATGCTATAAATTAAAAATACAGAAGAATTAAGAAGACATAAACAAAATAAATATCATATATTAATATTGTTCCATCATAATGTCCTCCATGTGGGGCGGTAGGAGATAAATGAACAATCAACGTTTTGTGAGGCGTTAGTTTTCCAACCACAGAAACAATATGTTCTTTACCAATTAGATGGAGGTGAAAGTAATTGTAGTTCGAATCCTTATCAGAACTATATACTAGTATATTGAGGATACTGGTGTTGTTATAAAAAAATGTAATGAAAAGAGTTTATGAGTTGGAGAAGTAAAATAAAATAAAATAATTTACGAGAAACCATTACCTTTAATTCAGGTAACTCCCTTGGTTTGAACGAAAAGGACTTATTGAACATCCTTCTTCCTCTGTTAATTCCTATAAGAATAAGAGAGGGACCACGAGAGATTATTTAGGAATGGTTTTTACCAGCCAAGGGGCTTGGGAGTTGTGAGGAATGGGTTAGAAGTGTGGGATTTTTATAAGGGGGTGGAGTTCTTTAAGAAAGTATGAAAATATAATTTTATTATATAATGATTTTCGGTTTCTAAAGGTCCAAAACACATTAATTTATAAGATAAGATGAAACATGGTCGAAATGAATTCATCAAATATGAATTGGACAGGGTTTTTATTCTATTTTAATATTTATAATATTATTTGTATAAATCATTTATTAATGATGTAAATACAACATCATTTTTGTGTCATAAGTAATTTTATTTATTTGATGATTGAAAATTAATAAAAAAATACCATGATGTAGGAAATATTTTTCAATTTCCAATGAATATTTATAGTTGAAAATATAACACTTATATCCTCATGTAAAAATTAATTTACTAAAAAATATTTGTTTGTGTCATTTTTGTCTTTACTTTAAATTAATTAATTGTAAGTGTCATTATCACTCCCAAGTGGCTCCATGGTCTCCCAAAATCAACCCAAGGATGATCCTGGTGTGACATGACTCATACAATATGGTTAGGACAATTTTTAATTTAATTATATATTATTATGATATTCTGTTTATCCTTGATTTTCCCTATTTACCTGTAACCGCGGTAAATATAAGTCAAATATTAATATTCACCAAAAATTATTTTCATCTTATTGATCCAAATTTTACTTACTAATAACAATAATGTATGTTGAATTTCCGAAACTCAATTCACAGAAGTGGTAAATATTCCTTTAAATGAAAAATTCATATTTTTAACTACAACTTAGTGGTTTCACTACCCATCAAAAATTGACGTTTTTCAGAAAAATGCCAAAAATTACACGAAAAATATATTTGATATTCCAAATTAAAAATGATTTCTATTTTATAAAATTAAAAACATAGAAGCTTTATTAATTAATTTAAAATTAATTCCTCTTGTTAGAACAAAACGCATGTTTTTAAGAAATAATAACTATCAAAATATTGACACTTGTTTATGCCCAATTTCAAAGTGAAATTTTTTCCAGTGACCAACATTGGATGAAAGGGTTAAAATATAATCTAATTACAAATTAAATCCAATTAGGAAGATAATTTTAACATTTTAATAACTTATATTAAAAGGTATATGTGAATTAAAATACAGTATTTTTCACTATTCATTAAAAATTGAATTTTATCTGAAAAATACCAAAAACATACCCAATGTAAATTTTGATGTCTTGATACTAATGAATTATTTTATTTTGTCAAATAGTACATATAAAAGTTATCAAAACTATATTTATATAAGGATCACCATCAAAAGGTGGTAAATCGACCTTTTAAGAAATATAAGAGTATTTATGATTATAATCGAATTCTTTCTTATTTTAAGCCTCTAAAATTTATTGGATAAATGTAAAAACATTTTAAAGAAATGTATTTTCATATTGTAGTTAGTTATGTTCATTCCATCCAATAAAAAATCTATGAGTTCACTACCATTTAAAATAATAATATATTATTATTTTTCAGTATTACTCAACATTGTGTGCAATGTAAGATTTCATAGAAACCTGTTGTTGTGTATCAGGTACGACATCAAACATAGCATCCCCATTAACGTAAAATAAATATTTAATTAAAAAATATTAAAAAATATGAAAATTTTATATTCTTTTTTTACCTGAGATGTTTCATCCTTCCCCCCTTTTGGGAATTGCGTCCTCACAATTAAAAAACATGGCTTAAAAAATTAATTGAATGTCCCATATCAGAAAGTAGTCTGTAAAATATCACTTTAAAAGAATGAATGAGAAGTAAAAAGGTCACCCGTGATAACCCGTACTAGGATTCCATTTAGGAAAACATGGATATGGATGAGAAACCAAACCATCAAGTTCTTATAGAGAGTAATAGAAAACATGATTAGGAGAAAGTTAACCACCAGAAAATCACAAACATATGATGTGTTAAACGGTCTTTCATTACCCAGTAAGAAAATTAAATGGACAAAGTTTTTATTTTAAGTTCATTATAATTATTTTGAGGAATTATTTTACTACTTAAAATAAGAACATAAGGAAATATACTTACTTTTCATGTGGATTTTAATCCTTTAAAAAGTTTCTACAAAAAACTAATATTTTCTCAAAACGATGAGTATTCAAGTTGACTTGTTCAAACCTAAAATTCTAGAATCACCTTTTAGAGTATCACATAATCTAGAAAACACGAACTATATATTTCTCATGTCTTTATAACCCAACCAAAACTGAAATGGTTAGTGAAAGATCAGATAATACCCAAAATGAAAATATTATACAAAAAGAAAAACCACGCTTAATCTCCAAAATATGTCAAACAAAACCCAAAGTTCGTCAAAGATGATTCAATAAATAGTTGTCCATAAAATTCATCAAAGTAATTCAAACTATTATTGAAACCCAAATCTCAGAAGGATTTAATCACATTGTCTCCCAGGATAAATCTTTATATTTATCACAAAAAAACATTAGTTACTCTTAATGTCTCATACTAAAGCACAATTAACCTAATCACATATTATCTACGATAGGTTAATAATTCCCAAAATCAAATTATTCTAGATTCATAAAATCATGTAACTAAAAATAATTAGTCATACCTACCAAGGACGCCACATAGTCCTTTGTTATGCGATAAATCTCAATCGCACTTTGGTTGTGGGTTCGATTCCTATAGCTTTGTCTGACATGATGGGTTGTCATGCGGTCTGTGTGTTTTCCTTTTTCAAAAACTATATAATTATATAACATTCCAAAAAAAGAGACAAATTAATCAAAAATAACCATAAAATATTTTAAACACAAAGTTTATCTAATAACATTCATTTTGCATCCAAAAATGTATTAAACTACAATTTCCTCAAATTCAAGGATCGTATAATACCAAATGGTTCTTTATAACAATATCCAAAAAATAAAAAACAGTTATCCCTTGAATAAAATGTCCATATATCAAACATCATGGTTACACATACTATAAAAAGAATTCTTATTTAATCCAATCATCAAATGTTATTTAATACGTTTATTAGTTTTACCATCCTAAAATCTACCATAACACTTGAATCCCATATATGTGGAATTATTACTTTTACAACGTTCTTCATGATCCATTAACCATTCCTTTCCAAGATATTCTGAAATACTTCTTTCCTACAAACAAAATCATGAATCATATCCTATGATTCAATAATGTCTAAACATCAGTTAATAAATAATCAATAACATTCACTGGTCATTATCAATTTCCTCAGCCTCTATTGGAATGAAATTAGGTATTAGTAAACATATATTTGTATGATATGGGTGATACCATTCACAAACCTTCTTTGTAGGAAATCTGTTTGTATAATTTCCATGCACACCACATTTAAAACATTAAATTGATCCCTCATAAAGAACTTCATTCCCTATGCTAGAGTCAAATGGATGCTTCCCTTTTCCATGGAAGGTTCTTGCTTTATGACCTTCATTTCCACATCTATAAAATCTTCTCATCCATTTGAAACATTTTCCTATGTGTTTCATTCCTCGTCCTTAACACATAGGTTTTTGAATATATTTACCTTTATGATTATTACCTGAACTTCTGTGGGGATCTGTTTCTCGTATATATGATGCCTTATAAAAATAACCAAGGTTCAGGTGGTCAATAATGACTCCATATAGTTGGTTGAGAATAACAACAAGAGTTCTCCTTACATCTCCCATTTCATTAAGTTGATGATTAATAAAACCATCATAGTTTTCTTCACATCCATAGTTACTTTGGTTCCTGCTAGATCCATTCATTTACTGAAACCATAAAGTTAAGTGTGAATATATCAATAAAATCATCATATAATATCTTATGATGAGGTTAAACAATAAAACATACTTTTTCATGTTATCTAAAACTCATTAGCTTTATTAAAAAAGCTACGACTCTTTTCAACATCCTAACCACTATGTTTGCGTTACTTATGATTAATGAATACCCTAACCACTAAAGTTATGTAATCCAACCTCTGATACCAACTATAAGGACCCAACCTTAAACATTACATAATCTTGAATTATATCATGAATTCAAATTGAGGATATTTTTTGTTTTAGAGTTTTAGGAAATTAGGACATAGCTATTACATAAAAACTTGAGTATTAAAATGTAAACACTTCTTCTATAACATATTTTTCATAATAGTAAAACATCTTATATAAAAGAAGATTTCATTTCTTGATATAAATCTTCTTGAATACATCCACTCTACTACCCTTCCTTATAACCAGTGAAAAACATTTCAAAAACTTGGGATGAGCATAAAAAGCTCAGTAAGGGTTATAAAATAAGAAAAAGAATCGTTAATCATTCAATAAATACAAATAAATTAAACCAATACTTTTCCATCATAACATACCTTAGGAAATCATAAGATTTATGAATAACACATTGAAATCCTGAATCATGAAGGTAAATTATGGAATTCATTACATAATTATATTGTAGCTATCACAGCTACACAGGGAGTCACATTTGGAATACCCGTCACTGTATATTACCTAAATCTCTTAGGATAAACATTAATGTTTACCTCCGTCACGTTACCCAATGCATTGGAGAGCTATCTTGGGCTCACCCACCCAAGGTTTATCACGGAACCACCCATATACGTAAAAAATGCCCAATGATCATAACATATTCATAAAAACTAAATCCAGAATAATTTAAATATAACATATCCACATTGCAATCACAACATATCATTTCAAGATATATACATAATCAATGATTTATAAAATCATTTTCAAAACCATTTAAAATATTTAATAAAGAGATTTTTGAATCAAAGTGTCCCATACCACATTAAAGATTTTAAAGGAATTAACATTTTAAAAAAACAATGTCTTTATAATGAAATCCTTAAAACCATTTTAAAACATGTATATTAATGAGAATGATTTTGAAGAATAAATCCTTAAAACAATATTTTAGTTAAGGAGTACTTAACCAAATGAAAGATGCTTGAATAAAAATAATTGGGGAATAAAATATAATAAAAACATTATAATATCAAGGGAATAAATTGTATTCATGATATAATATTCCAATGGATAGTATACACACCATATAAAGTGAATTGGTTCATAACAACAATGAAGTCCCAATGGAATGTAAATTGACACGAAGTCCCTTAAAAAACATTATCCTTAGATTAAGGATAAATTAATTACATAATAATGTGTGAAAATTATATATATACTCAATATTATTATATATTAAGTGAAAATAAATCATAGTACGTTCACACACATTCTTTTTTTGACAAAACCAGTGACCTCGATGTAAAACTCAATGAATGGAAATTGAGTTAAAATTATTCTTATCATGTTCATATCGGTGACTTGAGAATTTATTAACATAGTGATTATGTGTTTCAAATGTAAATCCATACAAATTGGAGTATAAATTACAACATAAATAAATAAGTGTTGATTCCACACATAATCATAGCTTGACATAATTAAGAATTAGAAGATTAACCCAAGGAATGTAAAATGGGTTAAAAGGTTATCTTATCTATTTGGTAACTAAAAAAACATACAACCCATGAAATAAAGAACATAAAATGAAGATGTGAATAATCATAAATTGAAATATATTATACACAGAATAAAATAAGGGGAAGTACAAACACCACACAGAAATAAATAGTGGAAAATATAGCGCGAATCTCACTGGAATGAAAAGTGAGATGAAAATCCCTTACCACGTTGTAATCAATCAAGTCATATGAAAAAAAATTAATAACCACAAAATGATTCACATAATAACATAATCATAAAGATAATCATGATAATATATATCAATTTTAAGTACATAATAAAACACATGAAATAAATTAGTGGCGTACAATGGATATATCACGAAATTATAAGTTTGATAAGAAATCCCTTACCTCATGTCCGAATTGACTTGCTTCTTCCTTGTTAATCCTGAATAATAAATGTAAGATAATTTATCCATAATTAAGAAGATATTTTCTTGTTTATTATTCCTTTTATATCACTTATTACCAAGTTATAAACAATATCCATTCATTTATGTTAATATTGGACATTTTGTCGATATTTGGTACTTGAGTAAAAAATGAACACCCTAAAATTACAATTTGTCCATGTGGTAAAGATTCCATTATCTACACAATGATATTAATGATTTAGATATCATATATATAATTTATATCCAGTATATATATGTAATTATAATAGTACATATCATTCGGTGAGAAGAAATGAAATGCACCGTTCATGGAGACGGTAAGCCGTACGTACCCAGGAACCGTACTTTCATTTCTATTTCATATTTAAATTGAAAAACACTTAATTATACATAGTTATATAATAATTACAGTATAACATCATATATAATTTAAATAACTCTATCCTTTATATGTCCCACGTATGGTATGAATGAGTCATATCACTTTGAGGGGGCGGTAGTCCTCACTTCCTCAAATAAAATTATCACGTTTACTCATAATAGAAACCATAAAGGTATGATATAAATTAAAAATAAAGAATAATAATAGAGAAAACAAAATATATATCATATATAAATAAATTTCCATCATAATGTCGACCATGAGAGGTGGTATGAGATAATTAAACAATCATCTTTTCATTAGGCGTTAGTTTTCCATCAACAGAAACAGTAAGTTCTTTACACATTAGATGGAGGTTTGTGTGAGTGTAATTCAAATACTTATCATAAAAAAATCAATGTATATTGAGGATACTGTTTTTGATATAAAATAAACGAATTAAAAGAGTTTAGGGGTTGGAGAACTAAAATAAAAGAAAAGAATTTAAGAGAAACTATTAGCTTTAATTTGAGAAACATCCTTTGGTTTGAACCAAATGGACTTCTTGAAATTAATTATGCCTAAGGTAAGGATTCTATGAGGAAGAGTGGGATCTTTAGAGATTATTTCAGTAGGGTTTGGACATGCCATGGGGCATGAGTTATGCGAGGAATGGGTTATAAGTGAGGACTTTTTATAAGAGGGAGGAGAGGTTATTTAGGAAAGTGTGGAAATATTATTTTATTATAAAATTATTTTCGATTTCTAAACGACAAAAACTAATTAATTTGGAAGATAATAATACTAATTGTCAAAATAAATTAATAAAAGATGAATTTGGATGGTTTTGGATGATATTTTAATAATTATAATCTTATTTCTCTAAATCATTTATTAATGAGGTAAATACTGCATCATTTTTGTGTCATAATTATTTTTATTGATATGATGTTTAAAAATTATAAAAAAATTACCATGATGTAAGAAATATTTTTATCTTTCCAATTAATATTTATAATTCAAATGATAACTTATATAACCCCATGTAAAAATTAATTTACTAAAAGATATTTGTTTGTGTCATTTTTTATTTTAATTTAAATTAGTTAATCTAAAGTGTCATTATCACAACCATGTGGCTATATGGGGTCCCAAAATCGACCCAAGGATGCTCATGGTAGGCCATGACTCATTAAATATTGTTAGGACTAGATTTAAGGTAATTTTGAATTATTATGATATTCTTTTTACCTTGAATTAACCTATTTACCTTTAAGCGCATTAAATAAAAGTGAAAAGTAACTATTCACCAAAAATTATTTTCATCTTATTGAATGAAATTTTACTTACTAATAACAACCATTTATGTCATATTTTTGAAATTCAATTCAAAGAAGTGGTAATTTTTAATTTAAATGAAAAATTCATATTTTTAACTACAACTTAGTGGTTTCACTATTCATAAAAAATTGATGTTTTTTACAAAATTCCAAAAAATTCAGCCTAAGCTATAACTGATATTCCTAATTCAAAAATGATGTCTATTATACCATATCAAAAACTCTTATGTTGGATTAAATAATTTAAAATTAATTCCCATGTTCAGATCCAAAAGCGTGTTTTTAAGAAATAATAACAATTGAAATATTTACACTTGTTTATGCCCAATTTCAAAGTGAAATTTCTTGCAATAAAAAACATTGGATAAAATGGTAAAAAAATAATCTAATTAAACTTTAAATATAATTAAAATTTTAATCTAACCATATAAATAAATCAGAATAAAAGGCAGATTCGATTAAAATACATTAATTTTCACTATTCATTAAAAATTGAAATATATCTGAAAAATACCAAAAATTTACCAAAAGTAAATTTTTTGTCCCGATTCTAAATAAGTATTTTATTTTTTCTAATAGAACATATAAAAGTGGCCAAAACTAGATATAAATATGGTTCGCCATAAAAGGGTGGTAAATCGACCTTTTAATGAATATATGAGTATTTATGCTTAAAATTAGATTCTCTCTTATTTTAAGCCTCTAAAATTTATTGGATAAATTTAAATACATTTATCAAACATGTATATTCACACTGTAGTTATTTATATCCATTCGTACCAATACAAAGACTAGGAGTGAACTACCATTTAAAATAATATTATATTATTATTATTCAGTATAACTCAACGTTGTGTGCAACATAAGTTTTCAATGAAAGTCGTTGTTGTCTATCAGGTATGACATCGAACATATAATCTTATTTAATGTTAAATTAATATGTAATTAAAAAATATTAAGAAATATGAAGATTTTATATTCTTTATTTAACTAGGATGTTACAATAATTGTTAATAATTAGAATTAATTAGTAATAATTATATATAATTAGTTGTAATTAGTAGTAATTATCACCAATTTGAATTAATTAGAAGCATTTAGTATTAATTAGAAATTATTATTAACAATTATGAACAATTAGTAATAATTTTTTATAATTACTGGTGATTAATAAAAAATTTCAGATATTTATTCATATTTCTCTATAATTAGTTATATATTTTTTAAATATTTAAAATAATTTATTATTATATATAATTATTTATAATTAAATATTATTTGTCTAAATTAGTTATAAATGTAGTTACTACTTAAAATTAGTAATAATTATTATTAATTGTCGTAATATGTAAAAATTATTAGTAATTACTGATAAATAGTATATATTTAGTAAAAATTTATAAATATTAATAAATATGTTATAATTAGTATTATTTTTTATAATAACTAATTTTTAATAATTAATAATAATTATTCGTAATAAGAAATAATTAGTAATATTTGTCAATATATAGTTATAATTAGTTAAAATTAGTAATAATTTGTAATAATAGTAATAATTACTCATAATTAATAATAAATATTAAATAATTACTAATAATTATTCACATTAACAAATAGTTTCATAAAATTAATAAAATTAACAATAAATAGCAAATAATTACAGATAAATATTAATAAATATTAATAATTATTGAGATTATTAATAATTATACTGAAATGTTTCTATTCACTATTATTTTTTAGATTGTATTAATTTATGATATTTTATTTTAATTAAATTTAATTATCCATCATTGACTATAATTACAAATAATTTGTAATTTTCTGATTTTTTCCAAGAACATCCATTCCTTTTATTTGATTTATAGTAAGAAATATTTTTATTTTCAATAATTTTAGAAAATATTTGAATAAGGATGTTGATAATATTTTTTTATGAGATTAGGATTTTATTAATCATTCAAAAAAGAAACACAATTTGGGTAAAAATATAGTATATATTGAGGGCATCAATTTTTTTATTGTTAGCCTCATCAAAAACATAATTTGTTTCATAATGGATAATTAAGTGTCTAGGTGTGAAATATGGTTTCATGATATTTGAATCATTTGATCGCATTAGGGTGCCTTAATTTTGTTTTGGTTTTATAAAATATTTTTTTGGTATCAACATGATGGAGAAAATTTAGGAAATCAGAAGCATACATTGTATCCAAACACATCAAAGTAAAAAATAGTAGTTCATGTATTTATTGTCTCATATATCAAAAAAATTAACCCATAATGATAATTCATCTCATGAGAATATAAAATATCTATTTTTTTATTTTCTACCAAGTTCTATAGATTCTTCATATCCAGATTTAATGATAAAAAAATGTGTAGTTGTAACTAACTTTTTTTGGATTTTAAATTACAACATGTAATATAAAATAACATTTTTTATCAAATATTTTCATTGATTAATAAATTATAACATGATAGAAATGTGTTTCAAATAATATTTTTCTAAGGAATTAGGAATATTTTTTACATTGGTTCTTAGTTATTAGAATATCCATGGTTGTTTAAATGATTGAATCATATATTATGGTGAATATGAGACATTCAATAATTGTCCAAAATTTTGAAAACAAATTAAAATATTTGAAAAATAATAATATTCATATTTTTTATTTATAAGATGATTTATATTCTACATATAATTATATTATATCATTTTCTTAAATATCAAAAAAACCGATTCATTGATGATGGGGAAAAAATATTGTGGTTTTATTCTTTTAAAGTTAAATCATCCTTGTGATGGTGAATCCTAGAAATATTTTGACCATGTGAATCCATAAATGGATTTTCAATCTAATAACATGATACTAGATCATTCATTGGATTGTTTCTTTCCTTTTGGTTCTTACGGAAGCCAATATTATACGTATACAATCAATATAAATCAATCTAACATAACTCATTGTCTGTTCATGAAAGAACAATTTATCTTTTTGAAATTAAAAATTATTGTATATCAAAAAATGTTATTATTTAATATGAATTCATTTATTTTTGAGTTATATTTGTTTTGGTGTAATGGTGTTATTACATAGTATATATTTGAGAAAAAGAACATCATATTAAAAGAATCAATAATTTGGACAATTAGTGACATCCCTAAATATAAGAATTTATCTCGATCATGTACACATTCACAAAATTCATTTTTGTACTATATGACTGAAAAATTAATTTATTATTTTCTAATGAAGAAAACTACGATTTTTAGACAATAATAACAATTTTATTCCTACATACCATCCTTTATGGAGCAGAAATAATATTTGAAATGGTATAATTGAAAGTGATAGAACTGTAAAAGTTATCTCATATATTGAAATGATATCTATTTTTATTCATTACCTCCAATTATCATTGGTTTGAATAAAAAAAATAAAGATATATATCTTTGAAACAGATCAATATTGGATAAAATGGAAAATATTTTTTGGATCATTCATACCAATTCGGATTTATTAGTCCATCCGAATGTAGATTTAATGAGTATTAGAGAAAAGTATTTTTATATCATATTTTATATAGTTTTGGGCACTCCTGGAACAAATAATGAAAACATAGTAGCATAATGTGATCATTACCATATTTATAAGAATAAAAAAAGTGTTATTTAAAATTGATAGATCTAATACTTTAATGAGGACAAAATCGTATGATAGGATTTTAATGATTTTTTTTATTATTTAATTAGTTAATTATATATTTGAGGTTACTACATTATTATGTTTCCAATTTGGATCAACATGCTAGAAATTTTAAGATTACAATATTAAAAAGTAACATTTGACATGTTATAATCTAATGAATTATACATATTGGAAATTTATGATTATTAAAATTTTCATTTTGGGATATTATAAATGAAATATAATATTTATTTGAAAAAAATTGATGATAGTAAATCATAATGCATTGAGAAGGATTAAAACATGTTTCATTAATTTAAAATAAATTATAACATAATTTTTTGTAATTTTATTTGAGTGAATAAAACAAATAATATTACAATTTCAACATAAATTAAAATTTATAGGACATGTATATTTCTTATATTATTAACCATATGAGATATTCACATATATTTTACTGAAAAAGGTATGCAAAAAATAATCAGTTGAAGGGTTAATAGTACAAGCATGGTTTTAAGAGGTAATTTTTTTAGGATCTCATAATTTTAAAATTTTATATATAAAAAATAATAAAGAGGATCAAAATTAAGAAAATTATATTGTTGAAATGTACTATAAATTAAAAAAAATTATTCATAAAAAACATTCCCTTGGTAGACCACATGAAAAATAATTTTCAAAGGATAAATTATTTAAATCTCATACAAATGTCCGGATCAATTTTACAAAAATGTATTGATAATAATAGTGAATTCTATATATTAACCTATTAAATAATTTTTCCTAATTAAATTTAATTATATTTCATTTATATATTAAAATATTGTCAAATTATAAAAAAATTAAAAAAACACTATATTCACTTGATGAATGTCAACAATGTTTTTTTTCTAACTACATTAGAAAATAGATAATGTATGTTTATTGTGGATGATAATTTGAGAAAAAATTATTATTTTTCATAGGAAATGTATATTTATTATGGATGAGTATTAAATTAAATAATTGTGGTTTTTTTGTGAAATGGTCTCATCATAAAGAATGTTATTTTAAATTTTATTGAATATGGGATTAATTACATGAGTCTCTTGGAAAGAATTATATAACAACGTTTAAATTTAATTTTTTTTGATATTGATATAGGGTTACATGTTCATCCACATTATGGAATCACAAATGATAAATATTATATCTTTCTTGGAGTAATGGAAACATTCATTCTATATCAAAAATAAAATAAAACTTATTATACAAATTATTATATTCTATTAAGATATTTCATTTAATGAGGGAGTATTATAAAATAGATGTATCATGAAAAACTGTATATCCAAATAGAATGTGGTTACATTGAAGTAAAAGAAATTGACAATTTTTAGGAGAGAACACAAAATAAAACAATTATGTGATAAGATAAAAATATTAATGAAGAATCCTAATATTTATGGGTCAAATATTGACGAGGAAACCTAATTTTTATTGTTCAATAACATTGATGATGTTGAATATTAATCTAATAATTTTTAAATATATAGGGATGATGAGGCTAGATATCCCATGAAAATTTATGATTCAGTGTATGAAGATGATGGTATTTACATTGTCTAGTATAAAGATGATTGTGAAGATAAAGAATGATTTAATTTCATTATAATTATGGTAATAATTAATATATTAAACATGTATTCAAATGTCTATAGAATGCATTCTTTTTGTGCTTTTATTGGCATGGAAGGATATGGATAAGATTTTGAATACATTTATAGATGATTTTCATTATAGTGATCATCCCAAGTACTCACCATCAAACCCTCATGTTGTAGCCACTACATCTCCATCTTAGATGGGTCAATGTCTAGATAGATTGATGATTATAGACCCAATTAATTAGAAATTATGGATCTTTATATTGGTTTCCATGAATTTATATGAATATTCAAATTTCTTTAAAATTTTTAATTAACATTAAATAATTATCATTATTTCTCATAAATTAATTTATTTATTAAATGCTTCATTATTTTAATTCCACATAGTTTTCCACAAGTAGTTTTATGACAGGTGTTGGGAATGTGGATAATTATTTTTTCATACCATTGGTGATGTGGGATAAGATTACTAGTGATGTTCATCAATGAATGTTTAATCATTGGATGGTACATAAATAAAAAATATTCTGTAAATTTTGTTCAATTAAAAATATTCTATTATAATTTCTGTATTTATAATATCCCATCAATGATATCACGAGATCTATAAAATGGGGTCATGGTTATTTAGTATATAAAATCATTGTTATAAGGTTTTACGTGATATTTGGAGGATAACCGTAGAGATAGTAGAATCCATTTTTATATGTATTGATGTAGTTACAAAGATGACTAGTTTTTATATAATAATCAGGATAGATTATTCTCATACCATATATGAGATAAAACACAGTGTAGATTTTCATTAGGCCAACATAACTAGGGGAGATAGGAGTTTATCCATAAAGATGGTATTTATACCATTACTATTCTTCTATGAAACATGGTATGCAATTTTATTTAGTAATTTAAAAATAATATAAATATAAATTTTTGATTTTATATTCATATATCATGATAATAATCTTGATAGAAGAGATTTGAAATATTTATGTAGATATATATTTATTTTACCATTGGAGAGATTACTGGTGTCAACAACATCATATTTTTGTTAGAATATTTTATTTTTTAATTAAAAAATGATAAAATTTATTTTTTTAACTATTTATATTTGGAATTTTGTTTTAAGGTTTCATATAGGCTAAAAACTCTAATGCATGTGATGTGTTTATGTATGAGGTTGTGGGTCAAGATATTTCTGTGTTAGTAGTTGGCGAGCCAACATGGATGCCAGAGAAATTCTAGATAATCCAAAATCAACAAGTGGTCGGTATTTTTTCCAGACTAAATCTTTTCTATTATTATAGAACTATTTCATGATCCTCATTAAGTTCAAGGACTGTTCATTAATAGGCATCACCATCACATACATTGTATGATGAGAAGTTACAATTTCAAAATGTGTTTATTAAGGTCATCTATAGATAGAAAGAGAATAATCATCAATATATATATATAGTAGGAGGATGAAAATATTCATAGATGAAAACAGAAGTAATATGAGAAGACGATTTATTACATGTGGTGACTTTTGTAGGATATAGGGATGTATTTACCTTTGTCTAGGCCATCAGATGATCCGCCACATCTGTGGTGAATGATTATATATATTTTTTGTTAATAATATTATGATATTTTTAGGATATATATATTATATATAACATTTTTATTAATTTAAATGTCAATTTTTTTTATTTATTTATTTTTTAAAGATATACATTGTAATATATTAATTTTTTTGTGACATAATTTTATTTTCACCCCAATAGGTTAATAGCGATGGATATAGATTTCTTTCACAAATAACTTATTTCCATTGAGATATTATTTTATCTCTTATGGAAATTAATCATATTTATAGAAGAAAAAATTATTTGGGAAAGTAATCATTCCAATCCAAAAAATATTTTATGATGGTCCATTCAAAAAAAATGTTTTGGTTATATTATTTTTTTTCAGAAGATAATCATGATATGATTCCATCTCCATTATCTATTTATGATGGGTCCCCATAATGATTGACCACTCCCAAATATCTTATGTTCCATTACAATCATTACCTTCATGGTGATTGGTTTATAGTATAAATCATACAAAAGAGCCTTAGATTCTTCTTTAATAATATAGACATAATCCTTGTAAATATTAATTTGTTAGATATTCAAAATCCCTAGGAAATAAATATTTTATATTCTATAGGGTAGTGAAACATAGCAGCTGATTCTATTAATATGAAATTCTATGATCAGTTATTTGATGAGGAATATGATTTTTTGGTTTGGTAAAGTTATTCTGGTAGGATCTAGTAGAAGAAACTTATAATCAATCGATGTATGTTCACCTTTTTATTATACATTTCATTAAATAGGACCAATTGAGATACATTTATTGTGATATCTTGAATGAATTGGTATCTAATGGTTTTTCAATAGAAGGATTCTTTAGAGGTGGGATAATGTTATCCTCTTTTTTGTACAAAAATATGGGTCATCCATGCAATATAATGAGGTACTAAGGGAGTTCCATTCATCCCCCTTAGTGCTATATCTAGATGAGATGAATATTTATCAAAACCAAATTACTGAGTTATTGTGGTATGGCATAGAGAGGATTTTTTGACCTTATCATATGATTCATCACCAATTAATAAGTGAATGTAGGGAATCATATTCTTGCAAGGATAATTGAACACCTAGTTGGTTAATTATATAATTGGGATGTTATGTCAATAGAATTAATTGATTGACACCCACATTCATGGAAGGACCATTAGGATTTCTAGGTGACCACAATCTAACTAACCGTGTCAAATCACTAGTTTTAGATTTTATTTTAGTGTAACCTTTAATTATTAAGATAAATGTATGTATATTTTAATTCCTAACTACATAGAGTACCTTGGGTGACCATTTCCATGAAAATTTATCATTTTTTTGTATTATTTATGGAATATATTTCCAAAGGATTTTAGACTCACCTATTTTTTAGTATAATGTTTATCCCACATAGGTATGGGATCATAGAGGGAATTAACTAATTATTATAGGATATGTTGAGAAATATTTTATCTCATGTAAACAATTATATCACTCATCAAATGTAATAGAAATATTTGAGGAACTATATAATAGACCATATAGGTCACCATTTTTATTGTTATAGATTTGATATCCATAACGGAATAAATGAATTTGGATCATTCAATAAAAAAAGTTATAGGAGACTGAGAATAAGATTAAAATAGGTTTATGACATCACAATTCAAACATAAATTTATTATGGAGGCCAATTCAATTTTATTAGGGAAAAAATCTATCATTGATGATCTCGAAATGAATCTACATTCAAATATTTTGTACAAGGAGAAATCTATCACCAACATTCATTGGGTTATTCTATATTCATTGAAGACCAACTGATGATTATCTCCACCTATAATATCCTTATAGTTATACAATGTACCCAATTTCATCGACATGTTATAGTTAGGGAGATGCATGAATGACCTATCTCACCAAATCAAATTGATTTTCATGAATATCTAATATAATTTCACAAAAATTTTGTGAATGATGGTAGTTGAGAATCAATAGGAATGGACCATTAATGGTCAAAAAGATAACAATAATTGTTGTATTTTGGAATCTTGTAAAACATAATGAGATATCTTCGGAATGTGGGAGTTATATTTCATATTAATACCATTACATAATTGATTTGGTTAATATTTTTTTGACAGAAATCCTTGATGATGGATTTGATATAGTAACCATTATTTTTTTATCCCAAAACCATTATAAATTATTGAGTTCAAGAGTCCCTTTATGGATTGGTGTTTTATTTTAAATCATTATTTGAATGTTACATTATTATTGGTGTTATTTATAGATATTATATGGATTAATATATAATATGATTCATTGTTTCATTGGGATGGGAATATTCTCATGGACTTTGTTTTAACAATTCATGTAAATATGATGTAGGGGGAATTTTTCCATGAATCCGTTCTTCAAATGATGGTCAGGTCAATCCACATATAGTTTTGAATTTTTACGACATTTTCTAGGGGTTAAGAGGGGTATTTATCATGTTGTAGTATTTAGATCAAGATTTCATAAAGGGAATTTGATGCGGGATAATACATATTACACTATGATTTTTTGATTGGATTTATGTATTTGTTATTCATTCATTTTCATTTTCCTATGATTTTACAAAATTGTAATTTCATTATACATATTTGTAAAACCATATTTTTCTATAACATACAATTTTTACACTCAACCATTGAATATTTGGATGTTTTTCTAGAGACCTATGTTTTTTAGAGGATCCATTATTTTACAATAATCATATGGTAGTCCATTGATAATTCCATTGTTCTAATTCATGAAGCATTGATGAACTATATTGTATGGGGGACACTTTTCTCATCTACAAATTGTTTTCGCATGATTTTATTTGGGAATCTATATTTTTTTCATTAATCATTTTCGATATGATTTTATTTCTAGGAATCACCATTAATCCCAATGCTGATTAAACTTTCATATTGTTCCTATTTTCTTATTATTCATTTTTCATTTACAAATAATTATCATAATTTCATTCTCATTATAGTGTATTGGTTGGGTTAAATCTGTTTTCTAGTATGATGATGGGTTTCAACATCTATTTTAGGATGTAAAGGTGTGGTTTAGAGATGATAGAGTGGTATGGATATGATGAAAGATATGATATAATATTGGTGTTTTCTCACTAATGTGTGTAAATTCAAATTATGTGAATATGAATGGGTATTTTATATCTCCCATATAATCGATAGGGAGGATGACACTATAAAAATAAATGTTGAACTATGAAATAAACCATCCAAATATTTTATAATATTTATTATAGTCAATGTTATGTGTATACCTTATATATCGAGTTAATAAAAAAGAGGGGATTGAAGGACATATGTACTAGGCTTTATCATTGAGTATATACATGGAACATAAAAGATGTAGATGCACCATAGTGAATATAACTACATGCTTAGGTATTATTTTTTTGGAGAATTTTTTGTCGTTAATTTTTTTTTGTTTCCATAAAGGGGAAGAAAAAATCCATTTTATAATTAATGATAATTTTGAATTCTATTCGGAAACCACTGTGATAGGATTTTCAAAATGATAAAATTTAGCATGTCAATTCCCTATTAAGAATTTGAGAGAATTAAAAAACATGATTCCATATTGGGAGTTTATGTTTATTTTTATTTATAGAAATTGATACAATCCTCCTTATTTATATGATCCCAATTCATGTTTGTATTATATATATATATATACTAAATAAGGACTTTTTCCATACATGTGTCACTCCCACATCAACTCACTCCACAATTTCATAACCCTATTCCCTAATTCCATCGTCTTAACCTCTCTCCCCATAGTGACTTTCCTCTACCATTTCTAAAGTTTCTAAACCTTCGCATTCGGCTTCTCAGACTCTGAATCCACCACCTCCGGATCCTCTATGAATGAATCCTCTACCGACGACCACTCTACATCTGGTTTCTCTACGTCCATCTATTATGCCTCATGTTCCTCTTCCTTTTGGTGCTCCATGCCTGACACCCTGCCTCAAATTTCTTCGTAATCTTCGACCAACTTATCCTCCACTATCTACCACTGCCGCTATCATTCCCTACATCTCGCACCATTCTGACTTGTGATTTTCCTCTCCTACACCCAAGATTCCCGGTGGATTTCTTATCCCCATTGAATTAGTTAATATATACTATGTGGAATTTCACTTGACTTTTTATGTTTTTTATTTCATTCAATTCATAAAAATTTTACATATTAGGATGGACACGGTGGAGACTTCACCCTAAAGATAGATTCCAAATCCATTTTAGAGGATTTTTATGGGATATAATATCGGTGGAATACTCATGAGGAGTCTATAACATTGCTTATTGAGTTAAGGAAGTATCATCACAGATGTATCACTACAATGTTTTATTGAATGAAGAGGTTCAATATCTTTTCGATGATCTACACTATATGCTTCAGTATCTGTATCGATATAATTTTAGTCAGCGATACGTTGCATCCTGCAATATTCATCTAGGAATGTGTTGATTCATATGAAGATGGTCCCTGGATATTCCTCTAGTACTGTCACAATATTCTAGGAATGTGCATTTTCAGGTTATACCATGCATGGAATAATCACATGAAAATAAATGTCCTTCTGCATGATGTAATTGTACATTAATGTTTTGATGATACCAAGGACTTGATAGTATCATTATTTTTTGTCATTTTTTAGGTCTCATATGTTCTCCCAATGCACCTTTTCCTTAATGCCTTCATGCTTCACTGTTCCTGGGATTTTTGTTGGTAAAAAAATTTTATGGAAAAAATACTTCTTCACTTGATTTGGATACATTATCAAATGAAATATTTTCTTTTCTTGGTTGTAGCTGCAGTTTCCATTGAATGATACTCAAGTATTAATTCTTAATAAAATCTATAATGGGGACCAACACTCTTGATGGTATATATAATTATCTAGTATTGTACACTGTAGAAGATTATCTTTATTAGTTACTGTTGTTTTCAAGTTGCTTGAGTTTATCATATCTCAAAATTTATTAATGCGATCTGTGTTTAATTACATTGTTATGATGAATTGAAGAATAAAAATTGGTCATATTTAAAAACCACTTAGTAATAGTATGTACCTTTTTTGTATGGTTTTTCTTCCAAAAAACAATGAATCAGAAGAGTTAAACTCTATAGATCCAACTAAATTTCCATACTTCAATAAGTGCAACTGTTTAATACTATTGAGTTAATATGTTTTTATCAGTGAATAATCCATTTTCATTTCAATTCAGTATTGATGATAGAATGTTTCAAATCCACACTCATCTTTTATTTTGTGTAGGTATATTAAAACCCTGGAATTGCAGGAATTATGGTTGTTGTAGTCTTTCAAACCTATTTTATTGTTATTCTATTTTTCTCCATACAATTATTAAACATCATATTTATGATGCAGTTATTTCAGTTGTCACTCTCACCTTCTACTTAATCAAAAAAGTTAATTTTTTTCAGGATAGAATCCTAGAGTTGGTTGTACGTTACTAATCTTTCATTTTTCATGAGATGAGTAAATATTCATAAAGTTATTTTTCTTAAGATATTTTAATTCATTTCTTATCCTATTACCCCTCTCTCTTCCATCTATTGACAGGTAAACTGAATTTGGAGGGACTCTTCCTTTCCAGCCTACCAAAAATTGTGCTGCCCAGAATTGATCAAATAAATTGATTTGGGATATAGGAGATAATTTGAAGAAAACTCAAACATATACTCAAGTTCTGCATAGGGGAGCTTCTAAGTTGACCCATTCATTGAATTTTTGAGGTTATTTAATTCATAATTTATTGCTTAATTCATCTTATTTTTTGTGGACCACGATTTATTGATACATTCATAGAATAAATATCCTTTTTGGTTACTCCATCCACCCCTTCCCTAATTCATCACTTCCATTGTTTCTTTAAAATTATTTATTATGATTATATTATTTAATGTTGCGGGTCTATTGATTGAAAATATAGGGTTTTATGTGTTTCTCATCTATGATAGATGAACTAGGATAAAAATGATATTGTTCATACGATTGGGATTAATTATTTCTGAATGGTGAATCTTATGATATTTTATAAATATTTAATTTGAAACTATGCAGTTTATAATCCTACTGAGTTCTATTAAAATGCTGAAATATGTGATGGTGGTGCAGATCTAGGGTCTTCGCTTGCCAGTGTCGCAACATCAATTCATAACACTGCCACAAGGGCTACAACATAAGGAATTTAGCTGACAAATTTACTTTTCATACCACTTTATTATTCCCTCAATGATTTACTCAGCTTACATTTCGTCTCTATTTTTTGACTCACAATAACTGGCCCAATAGCCCCGATGTAACTATAGTTCTGCTTCTACAAAGTACAAAATTTAGATTATGTTACCTACTCTTTTTGGTTGATTACATGTGATATAGATTTCAGATAGGTGTGATCATTACTGAGTTGGAAAGCTGATAATATTATCAAAAATAATAATAACCACATAAAAGTATGGATCGATCATTTTGGAACTCAAATTTTGGCCCATAGTTGTTTTACATTTACTGCTACAGAATTATCTTTTATTTATTTTATTATTTTAACAGTTTTTATTGAGTTTATTTTGTGTTTTATGCAGGGATATATATATATAATAAGTTGATCAATAAATTTGAGGTTTTGGTGTCCTGATCCACCAGCTTCCCATTAAGATCCTACTGGGGCCCCTCTAGGACGTGTTAGGAAGCATGTGCTTCTTCTCTCTACACTAGTAACCCGGTAGCTTCATTTTGGAGGTTAATATGTAGTTAGCTATACTCACATGAATTTAGGATAAATGGTTTGAAATTTGTGTTGATATAGATGCAATGTTAATGGGGTATTCTACATGTCTATCATTTGAAGACTAGTAGTGGGTAGCTACATACCCCACTGAATTTGGTTATTGCAGAGTTTTATGTTAACATCTTTTATGATAATATATTGTTTCCCTTAATAATTTTCGATTTACAAAAACATCTATAGTGCTTTAAAGCTTCTCCGTACTGGCGATATGCCAAAAACTCACAACATATATTTCTCTATTTCTCATGATTTCATGTTTTATTACCTTTTTTCCTCTTTCTACCTTTTCTTCTTGTTGAATTTCTAAACATTATAAATTTTTTACTTTTGGTTGAATGACATTAATGGGCGAATTTCCCAAAGTGACTGTAGTTATGATTCAATAAAGTGCATTATTTTGATGATGTTACCTACTGTTTTTTGATGATTATTTGAGCTGTAGATGTCAATTTGGGGTGATAATTACTGACTTGGAAATCTTATAAGATTATCGAAAATTTTCATAACTGTATAAAAGTCTGGATCCATCTTTCTGGTACTCAAATGTTGGCCCAAATCTATTGTACTTTTCTGGCAACAAAATTATATATTTTTTTTATTTTGTTTATTTTATTAGTTTTAATGAAGTTTATTTCAGGTTTTATGTTGGGATATAGGAGGAATATGTTGATCAAATAATTAGAGGGTTTAGGTAGCCTAAACCACCATGTTCCTCTTTGGATCCTACTGGGGGTCCGAAATGATGTTCTAGCAAGCAGTTGCATCTGTTCTCCACACCAGCAACCTGGTAAACTCCCATTAGAGGTTAATATGTAGTTAGTTATTCTCACATGAATATAGGATAAATGGTCTGATTTTTGTCTTGATACAGATGCAATGTTAAGGGGGTATTCTTCATTTTATCATTGAATGACTATTAGTGGGCAGTAACATACCCCCCAGATTTGGATGTTGCAGATTCATGATTGTTTTATGTTATCATCTTTTACGGTAATATATTGTTTCCCTTAATTGTTTTCAATAGAAAAAAAATCATAGGTTTATTGAATCTTCTCTATACTAGAAATCTCTCACAAGAGTACAAGTTTTATTTCTCATTTTATCATGATTTTTGGTTCAATTTCACTCTTCCATTTTTCTCCTTTTATAATTCAGATTCGTATTTCCTTCATAGATTCCCTCTTTCATCTTTCCATTTTTAATTTTTCAGGTTTGGTGTTCCCTTCACATGTTCCCTCTTTCAAATTTCTCCACCTTCACCCACTACACCTCAGTCTCCCTAAGTATTCTCTCCCTCCAGTGCCACTGTCTCCGCCTCCACCTGGTCCACCTCAGTCACCCTCTAATTTCAAGGATATGGAAGGCTTTCTTGAGTTCAATCATACACATTGTTCCCAATTTTATTTTTTATAATATATAAAATATATATTTTTCATATTAGATTTTGAAATAGTGTATTTAATTCATTTTACTTATTCAATATACGTGGATGGCATATTCCGTACATGTCTACTAATATTGTGTTTCTAATATTGAATATCTAATATTCATCATATGCATAATAATATAAAATTTTAAAGAAGGTATATTATTCATAATTACTATGAAAGTGGGTTTTCATGTAGTGCCAATATGTTATTATTGTGTAAATAAAGTATTTTCAACTAGAATGACCATATTAGTATTTTAGTATTGAATTTTTAATATGAGAAATTTGTATATTACATATTATGGAAAGGAGAACTGAAAGTAGAACATGGTTATTCAACATTTTTTAGTATATTTAATGAATTTTACATTTTAACTATATGCAGATTACATATTCAGCATATGCATATTGAAAAAATAAAAATGATGGCTACATAGGTGTATATTTTTTAAATATGATGAGTTTGAGATTCTGGAAGAAGCTTCCTCTGTTTAAACCCTAAATACTGTTATTTTCCTTGGAGATTTATGAAAATAGTATCGAAAATCATTACCATCTATTTGAAGATATTTTTAAACTTGTAGTTATATTTGAAAATGCCTAAAAAATCATGGATTTTCATAAACAAGATTTCATCCATCCAACTTCTCTACTTGAATAACTAGATCTCGTACTTTATATGTGCAATGATGATTATGTATGTTGATTTCAGAAATCTCCAAGAGGTGTTTCATATGCTGAATATGAAATATTCCTTAATTTATATGAATACTAATATCAAAATTCAATCAAGGTATATTATTTTTCATCTAACTGATATTTTCTTTTCAGGTACTTCATATATGTTGATGTGGTGTCAATCTAGTGATTTGAAAATGAAAGACCATAAACTATGCATTTATATTGTAATATTGAATTTTTAATATGAGAAATCTGTATATTACATATTACAGAAATGGGAAATGAAAACAGAATGTGGTTGAACTACATTTAGTAATATATTTAATGACATTTACATATTTACTATATGAAGATTCCATATTCATTATATTAATAATGCATACATGGTTTATTCATGTAACTTATTATAAATTAATTTCTTTAGTTTTCATAAAATACATATTCTCAATTCACTATATGTGTTTTGTTTCAAATTCAGTAGAGTTGCATTCAATATTATTCCTATTCCACATTAATTAACAAACACAACCTTATGTGCAACACATTTTTAGGTTTACTAAATTTTGTTATATTTTATTGGTTTTGAAGAATCTATTTTACGTTAACATTCAGAATTTCAAAAATATTTCAATATTCATTAATTTTTTATTATTTTTAAAAATAGTTCTGTATGCAGGGAAAGATGGTGGATGTTTTTGAAGTTGAATATTTAGTACAAGGTGACATGATTAATGAATCTTTCTAAAAATTCATTTAACATACCACTCTACTCCAACATCAGATTTTTATTCAAGGAAAATAGGTAAAAAGTCCCAGGGAGTAACCAGGGATTAGGGCGATAATGTAATAACGTTCTATGGCATCCCCTCTCTTAAAATTTCCCCCCTTAGTTTTCAAGTTTCGATGTTGCATCCTTACATTTGTGATCAAGCCTTTGGATGCATGGTGCTCGGATGATGGTCAAGGTGATATCAAGCACTTCAGCTCTATTTAGTTCATCCTCACACATCCTAATTATCCAACCATTTTATTTCATTTTTTATAGTTACATGAAAATCATTCCAACTTTAAATATTATAATGACCATAATTTATTTACTCTATTAGAATCATTTTTTCATTGATGTAATTTATTTTAACATAATCAATATCAAATATAAATTTCTGTTCCTCATTAATTAAACTAAATATTTACTACTATGTTTATGATTTCTCAAAATTTTATCTAACTTTTATTCAACAATCATGTACCACTCATTTGTGTTTTAAATATATTTAATATTGACAAGAATTATTATGCTTGAAAAATGGTATTCTATTAATGAAAATAAATTTTTTTATAGTGCCGTGCGAATGCACGGGCATGGTTTTATTTATTAGTAAATTTTGTGTTTTATATTAGTAAATTTTAGTGATGAAAAAACATTTCCAAATTTCTAGGTTTGGAGAATAACATGACACCTTAATGTGTAATGGTCATGTTACTGTGTCACTTTACAACATATTTTACTTCACTTTACATCATGAACAAACTGATTATTTTGATTAATATTAGAAAATAAATATTTAATGAAATAATCATATAATGAATATTCAACTTCCAATAAGTTTAGAATCATCATATCCCATATATAATCAATGTAACAAAACGTGGAAATGAAGTGACCACATAAAAGACCATAAGAATTAGTGAAGATACCAAATAATTGAAACAATATACAGAATGATGAAATCATGTTACCAATCCATTGTTTCAAAAAATTTCAATATGAAATATACTAACTAGGTCTATTATTTTAATGATTATAAGAAGAAAAATATCACCACCAAATATAATGAATAGCCTCCAACACCATCCGTTGTGAACTAACCACTTCAATTGACCATGTAATTATCTATGTTATAATCAATGAATTCATTACATAATGTTATATTTTAATGTCTAAAATATTATTGGTGAAATTAAAATTTACAATGTTTATTCAATGAATCATCAGTTAAATTAATCCTGTATTGATTTTTCTTCAGTGGATAAATTTATACGAAGAACAATTTAAAAAGAATATATGATCCTGAGATGATTTGAGTGTGAGGTAGATGACTTACCTTAACTGAAAAAGTATAAAAGTAGATTCTTCTTGTACAATTTTTCTATATAGAAGTCAATTTGAAAATCTATTTCCTTGAACAAGGAGTGTATGTTTCTGAAGATTCCTCAAAAAAAAATTCATGTTGTGTATACAAGAGAAGATATTTTGATCAATATGTGTCATAATTGTTATCATATAACTATTAATCAATATTTTTTAGATTTATTTTCAATATTTTTTTTATATTAATCTGTATACTCAAAAATATATATCCATATATGAAAATATAGAGTAATGGATATTATCACAACTCTTTATCTTTTATTCCCAAGAAAAACAATAGAAGAGGTCAAGTGAGACCTGTACTCAATTTCTCTAAAGGATAACGATGGAAGAGGCACTATGAATATAAATCCTTCTATATTGTTTTCAATGAAACCAAATTCATGTATTCGATTAGTTAAAAATATAATAAACATTTTAGAGGTAGGTTATTTCAAATTAGATGGGGATATGTCTCTGCATTAGGCGGAACCCCTTGTCAATTTTTTCTATGTTTTATTTGTTATAACATGTTTAAATCTCATTATCCTTTTTCAATTAGTACATTATTTTCTATAATAAAAAATTATTCCAATATATTCTCCAAAATTTATCCTATAATAGTGTATTATACAAAATTTTCGATAGTAGTATATTTATTTCAAAAGTAAACTTATTCATAAATGTATATTAGTGGATAAATGATTGATCTTTTAAGAAATAATACAATGATCGAATTATATATTTATATGTTTTTTGTTAACTGGGAGATTTTATTAAATTGGGGAATTTAATTTTTTTGATTTTGTGTATGAATATTTTATATGAAATTCAATTCACCCCATCATTAGTTTTACACACTAACAAATATTTTTTATCATATTTGAATTCAAAAATATTTCCACAATGATCAATATTTAATAAAATATTAAATTTATATTTTTAAAAAATTCATTCTATATGTATAAACATTTACATTAAGGGAATAAACACTAATACGAATATTCATTTTATCCGCGATAAAATGGCCTTTAACAGTGCTAGAAAAGTGATGTTAAAGCCGACAAAGATAATGTGGGTGTCCCCTTTATCAGTGCTCTAAAAAGCACTGATAAAGAACACTTTTATCAACTCTAAAAAAGAGATGACAAAAGGGGTCTTTTATCAGTGCTAAAAAGAAGTGCTTATAAAAGGGTCCTTTATCAGCGCTTTCTTTTTAGCGCTGATAAAAGACCCCTTTTATCTTTTCTTTACCGCTGATAAAAGTAAAAAATATTAAAAAAAATTAAAAAAATTCTGGAAATTAGGGGGGATTTTATAGCTCTTGAGCCCCCTTTTAACTATGCTTTACAACACCTCCAACACCCCGCACACACCCCCTCCACCCTTTATCAGCGCTATCCCCCCAAATACACCCCCATGCATGCTCCCCAGCCTCCACTAGGTTTTGAACTCGAGACCTCCCCTTTGCCCGTCTATGCCCTTACCACTCCTCAATTTTGACTTGTTTTCCATTTCATGATATATATATATATATATATATATCATTATATTTATTACTATAGTAATATATATATATATAGTTATATTAATATATATATTTATAGTGATATTAATATATAAATTTATTGTTATATCAATATATATATGTAGTTATATCAATATATATATGTAGTTATATTAATATATATATATATAGTTAGATTAATATACAGGTATATAAATATTCATATATTTTTATTTTGAAAAAAATGGATATTAATTATTATTTAGATAAATCTAATAAATTGTATAGCTAAATATATTTTATTATTTATATTTATAAATAAATTTTTATGTGTGAATATATATAAAATATGTATATATTGTTATATATTTGATTGTAAATACTAGTGAATTATAAAATATGATAAAATTTAAAAAAAATAATATCAATATGAATGTAATAACTTGGAATAAATTCAGTCCCCACCAAAAAATCCAATAATACCCCCTTAAACGATGTTGAAAATCCACAAAATGTTAAAAAAAATCGTGGTATCCCGAATAAAAACTCAGTTTTGGATGCCTTCTAGGCCTTTTTTGCCTCGAAAAATGTGATAGAGGCTATGCCTCAATCACCAGCGCCTATAGCCTGTCATATGCTTCAATTTGATATCATATAGAGCTCAAACATACACTTGGACCAAAAGTTATGGCTGTTTGAAGTTCTAGTTGTGTTTTCAACATATTTTGGATCTTTTTTAAATTTTTTAAATTTTTTTAGTCATCAAATTGTTATTAAATGACTATTACTCCATAATAATTAGCAAATTATTTATTTAAAATATTTTTTTAATTTTTTTATATTCCATTTTCACTAAATATCATATATATTAAGTGTAACTGTATATTTATACTTATCGAAAATATATTTAAAATTATATTTAAAAAATATATATTATATTTATATCAATATAACTATATATGTATAATTAAATATTAATATATTTTTTAATGATTTTATTTGGAAGTAGTCCCTTTATCAGCGCTGATAAAGGAGTACGCATTAACAACAATAAAAATAAGCGCTGATAAAGGCTGGCGCTGGCCTTGCCCTATTTTGTGGTAGTGAAAACTGATCAACAACCATGTTTTAAATGAACTAGATATGCTCTACGTAATATTGAAATGAAAATCCACTTAGGAATAATGAGATTTGATATCTGGACTATTGTATGGATAAATATGAATTAGAAAAATATCGAAGAAAATATTAGAGAGATTACGAGAAGACTACCAATGATTATAACTTTAGTGTCATTAATACCTTCTAATGTGCTGTATAATTTGATGAATTTATCATAATATCATCCCGCACTCCAAGTGTTGAAATTTGGGAAACAATAGTTGTTTCTCATTATATTGCTACCATGGATCATGAATTGTTCTTAAATGATTACATTATTAGATATGAAACATTTATGATTAAACCTAATTTGACTATTGCTGATATGTATCATCAGTTAAAATAAATCATTAAAAAAATTCATTCGCAAATAATGATGATTAATAGTAAATATCATGTTATGAGACATCTCAAATTTTTACCATATAGATAGAGATTATCTTCAGTTTTCATAATGTAATTATGTGAAATATGTATCATAGCTATGAAATATATTATTTGAATGTTCATGTTGTATGAGTATGAACTAAAATTGAATACAATATAATATTATGAACAAAAGAAATTATCCATAGTATTTAACACTTCTAATTCGCTGAAAAATATCAAATATCAATGATTGAATTATGTTATAGTGAATCTTTATCTGAGAATGATGGGGTGATATATCACATGGAAAGATATTTTTGGTTTTTTATATAAATAAGTAGAGTTTAAAGAAACCCAATTATAGTGTCAAATATTATAATATATTGAATTGGTGAATGGAATGTAGAAATGATGATTAAAAACATGAAATGAAAATTTAAAATTGATTTATAATTAAACAATGTTAAAATATAAGAAAAGTAATGAGGGTGAAGAAAAGGGAAATAAAAAATCAAACGAAACCCACCTAGAGAGACTCATAGGATTGCTCAAAAAATTTATACTCATGAATCGAATAAAAAAACTGATAGTCCTAGTAAATGTTTTATAAAAAACACAATAGAGGTATAAAGCATTTTTCTATAATTCTATGATCATATTTACAATAATTATGAGGATGAATATAGTTATGAATATATATCCACTTATGAATTATATGAATTTTGTCTCAGGCTGGAAGAATCATGTAATGAAACAAAATAATAATAATAAATTACAAGGAAACATCATGTTCATTATTCTCACATTAAAACACATTCATCCATTTAGAGAAATAATAATCCCCAAATACATTTAGAAAATAATACTCTAAATTATCAAATGAGAAATAAAATAATGATCTTTTTAGGATAACTAATTGAAGAAATCAACAACATAGATGCATGAAATAAATATCACCCAAGTATGTTACTATGGTTGTATATCTACAATGACAGAAAAGAATTTATAAATAAATGTCTTCCATGATTTTATTATTATAATTAAATTATAATTATTTTCAAAATTTTCAAAATGAAATTTTTATTTCTAAAATTATTAGGTTTTGTTATGGGAATGCAGTATGACAATTATGGGTTCTAAAATCACATAATACTATCAAAATTGGTCACAATAAAATATCAGTAACAAAATATATTTTTCTTTAAATATATTTTTAGGAAATAATACTAATGTTTTCATGTTACAAAATATGGAATATTGAGAGTATAGGATCTAGAAATGGTACTGGATACTACTGAATCTAGAAAAACATTATTAACGTGGATGATGAACAGGTGAATTGTTTTAAAAATTCCAAAGATAGTTAATTGGACTTGGACAAATCAATATATCTATTATAGTTTAACATTCAAAATAATTATTTATATATGGATTGAGATATGATATGATTAGAATTTCATAATTTTTTAGTGATTTGTTTTAAAAATAATTCTTTAAATTTTTTAATTCCATGCATTTTTTAGTTTTTACTATAACACGATGTAATAATGTTTGTAATGTTGAATTCATTTCACTATTTTTTTCAAAATATTTATTATCTAAGAGCCTTTCATATTCAATCATGTATTTCATATAAAATTCTTGGTAATTATAATTTTCAATCATATCAAATGATAAATAAGAAAATATTAGTTATGGATCTACCTGATCATGAATTCCGAAAAAAAATGTAACCGCTATCACAATGGAAATCCCCCAAAAATATATTTTATTCAAAACAAATATGTGTCTTCTTCCCAAATATTAATGTTCATTCACAAGGAATTTTTGGATCTTCTATAGTTTAGAGTTTATCAAGAAATATTTATCCATTTGTTATAGTGGATTATTATTCATGATATTAATGGGTTTTTTTGTTACTAAAAAATGTAAGGATCTTTCATATTTTTCAAAATATTCAAAACATGTAGAGATTCATAGTGGACATATAATTATTAAAATAATATGTTATCATGTTTTTTTGTTTTTATATCAAAAGATTTTATTATTTCACTCCCATTATTGTTATAATCATATTATTTTCTCATACGATTCAAAAATAAAATGATTTAGAAGATCAAATAAATAGAATATTTCAAATATTTCCAAAAAAATGGAAAATGAGTACGACTTAAAAATTTATTTATCGGTATAATCTATAAATAAAGATTTATCTACAACTAAAATGATTTTAATTAGAACAGTTTTAACGAATTACCCTTTCTGATTATTGAATTATAGAAAACACAAGTATACATAATTTATATTATTTAGATGAAAAATATTTTTCCTTAATAAAAAATAGAATATAGACATATTTTCTTATAAAAGTGTTAAAGAAATTTTACATGGTTAATATACAACTATTAAATCATAAATGTTTTTTAATATAGTAAAATAGATTGTGTAAGAATATGTACATTTCTTGTTTAATGAGATATATCCAAATGAGAATAATACCTCATTATAATATATTTAGGATACCCTTGTTAGATTATAAATCAATGGAAAACTATGAGAAAATATTTTTAATCTTCAAGAATAATCATCATGTTCTGATGAAAATTCTAAACCAAAACCAGAAAAAGGAGCTATTAAACACATTTATTACTAGATTTATTGGGACCTTTAAATATTAACCCTTTGGTGCTGTTTTAAAAGATATATATAATAGAACCTAGAAAAGATATTTAGTTATAATCAATGTTAAATATCAAGTTTTAATGTCATAGTTTTAACATAATAACATCATTGTTGAAATAAATGATGAATTTTGTGTAATGGGAATGAATGAATAACTAATTTCTTTTTAATGAAAAAGATTACGAGAACTAGTTGATGAATCAAAACATTACATAACTATTGACACTAAATGTGTGTTTAGAATCAATGACTGCATGTCAGAAAAAATAGTAAGAGAAGAATATAGAATTTATTAAAAGGGTTTATAGATGAAGAAGGTACTAACAATGAGGAAACCATTGCATTTTTAGATAGTCTTGAAGCCATTAGAATGACTCATTCATATACTTAACATTGTGATTTCAAGATATATCAAGTGGATGTCATGATTTCATTCTTAAATGGTTATTTATACAGTTATTATTTAATCAAACCTTGTATTTAAAAACCCTCACTTTTGGAATCACATGTTTAAATTAACAAAATAACTATATGACTTAAGACAATATCCTAGAGAAAGGTCTGATTGGGTCAGCTCATTTTAAGATCAAAAGGTTTTACTGAATGAATAACTGAACCTACATTATTTATTAAAATTATTTCAAAATATGGTTGAGTAGTATAATTTTATGATAATGATATTAATTTTGGAGCTACAAGAAGATCAATATGCACTATGTTTATAATAAATGATGCAATGTTAGTTTCAAATTAGTATGATGCGAGAACATAAATAATTTCCTGGTTTTTATATTTATTAAAATTAATATGTAATTTTTTTAAATCCCAAATGGTACACTAATAATCCTTTAAAATGTTTCTTATTGTAGAATAATAAAGGTAGTGATACTCCTTTGAGTACATGATTCATGATTGATCATGATGAAACTAATAAATCAATTGACCAAATAACATAAAGAGGAATTTTTAGAATCTCTATGTATATAAATTATATTCAACAATGTATAATGTTTAGTGTTTGTATGCATTACCTTTTTATGGAAAATACAAATAAGTATCATTAAATTATTGTTAAATAAATTATCAATTTTATAAAAAATAAAAAATAAATTAGGATTTTTCAATTCAACTGGATATGCATTTTACCTACTAACATATTCATATTCCGATACATTAGATTATATGTTTGATTGAATATGATCTTATTTAACTTGTCACTTTTGAGAATGTCTCTAGTTTCTATGTATATCATGAAACATAACTTTCTGTGATTATATATTACTAAAGTTGTGTATATAGTTGTAATCAGTTGTTTTGAATAGATTCGGTTGATGAAACACATTTACTAGAGTCTGGATATAAATATTGGCATGTACCTATAATCTATGATAATATAAGTGTGATAAATATGTCTATATATCCAATATCTCATTATAGAACAAAAAATGATGATATAATAAATCAAATTATTTCATTCCATTTTCAAAAATGTGATATAACTGTTGAGTGCATTGGTACTGAACATAATCTTGATGATATATTTTAAAAACCCTTGAACATTGAGAGAATCAATTATATCATACATGAATTTGGTATTATTATTTATTCCTAAAAAATCCTTATTTGATTTTATTTATGTTCTTTTATCATAAATTTTAACTATTTTTTCGAATTAAATGTGAATTATGCTTCCCAAGATCAGTAATACACCCACAGGTATTTGCTAATATGGTCAGTATTCCTATTATAAAGACATAATCATAAGTTCACCTTTAATACTATGAGTTTTAACACATATGGACACTATGCATAGAGTAAAAATTTATTTCATGTGGTTATCATACTTATCATGAGATCATTATATGTATTATTACCATTCATTTATTTATAAATCTATTGTAAGAAGACCCATCATGCCTATTTACTTATAATTTCTCAGGAAACAATTTTGGAAGGAATTTAATTTCAAAAATTATTATTTTATCCATAAATGATATAAAAAAAGAATTAAAAAAAGAATTTGAATCTTCAGTTGTCATTTCCCTTATATATCCTATATACTTATATTATATTTTTACAGTATTAATTTATTGTATTCGAAACAATCACTATATCCTACATGATCGTATATTTTTTTCTACATTAGAATGAACAATTAGATATTTCAATCAAAAAATGAAAATTATTAAAGTGAAGAATGTTTTCAATGACATGCCTCCTGTCGAGCCATCTCTTTTTATGAAAGCAAGATATCAAACTTTCTTACTAGTGAATCTATAAATCCATACAATTAACATCCTTTAATAACATAGTTTCTAAAAATATTTAATTTCAACCTCATTGGTTGAAATCCAGGTGATTTTTATGTTGGATTGGATTCAAAATAAATTATAGGCCACTTTAAATATTTAAAATGAGTCCATTTAATCTAAAACAAGTGAAAGAGTTTAATGTACATATGGGGTTTTCATGGATGGGAAAAGATATGTTTTTAGAGCATTGATATATGGGGAAGTTGAAAAATTTCCCTAAATAATAAAGAAAAATTTCTTGAATTTTTTTTAAAAATGATAAAAGAATGATCACAAAATATCTAATCTTAGTAGTCCTTATCACATTTAATTTATTTTTGTTTTGGATGAAATTAATATTAATATAACACCTAGGTGATATTAAGATATAAATTTTAATTGAAAATTAATTGTAATAGTTAAATTAATTCATCATATGATATAACTATGAAAATGGGATATCAGCATCTTGTGGAATCATGGTTTTTATTTCTTGGTTTATAGGATGAATTTTATTCATAGCAGTCATTAAATATATTTCATGATACATGTGGTTTATTTTTGATATATAACTTTATGTTTTATTTCATTACCATATCATAAACTCATTTTGGACCTGCAAGAGTATAAAAATTTGCCAGCTTAGGGGAGGGGGGGAGAGAATAACATAATTTTATGGGTCTTATCTTACCCAAAAAAAATTTAAGAAAAATATCATTAATTGGAATACCTCGAATACATATGGGATGGATGACTCTGAAAATATGTATATAAATCGATTAAAGTACCATATTAGGCCTAGGGATCTAATGGGTCTACTTCTTCAAAAAGATAGGGTAGTGGAATATTTATATGCTAATGTTTCTCTTTCTAATGAATGCAAATAGGATATAACTATTAGGGAAAAGGAAATATAAGACCAAAGGGAAGATATGGAGCATTATGATGAATTTAGAAAATCTCATGATGCAATGATATAATTATATAATTTTTCTAAATTTAATTCATTTGGGGATAACTTTGAAAGATCTCTACTTATTATGAGAACACATAGATAGAACATACCGAATTCACCTTACAAGGGGGGAATTCTCCATGATCAATTTTTTGGGATTAGACTATCCTAATTTGGATGATTATGATGATTATAGACACAATCCACATGGACCTAGGGGAAAATATATTCTATTTATTAAAATAATTTTATATTTATATTTCATTTTTGTGGTTGACAATGAAGACTTAATTGTGTAATATTCTACAAGAACTTCTGTTGATGAGACAGTTCAAGTAATATATAGCCCTACATGAAAAACATAATTTGAGTAATATTATTATTTTTGTCTAGGATGATATAATTGATATTTCTAATATATAATTGGAGGATTCACTGATGATAGATCTTAATAAATTGACTGTTGATGTATATCACTCTACTCATACATCATAAATTCCTTCTATTTAAAATGCTACTAAAGATGACATGAATACATTAAAATTAATAATGATAGATATGTTAATTAATGTGTTTTTTTAATTATTACATATTCTTCGTTATTTTGGAATGTATGCAATTGCATACGGTAGTACATTGGTTATCAATCTTACTTTTCCAAGATTTAGTTTCAAAATGGAGTTGATGTAGAATGAGATTGTAAATTTGAGACCTCAGGTTTGTTCCCTTTTTGTAGATCTTTCCGACATGATAGTTCAGTTAGTCCAATTGTTTATGATTTTTCTATTACAATTTTCTCATGTTCCACTGCCTTCTCCAAATAGTAAGTCAAAATTTTAAGATAAAAAATTTAGAAAACTCATTCATGTCAAGATGGAAGAATTGTTTTATGGCTTTAGAGTTACTATATATTTTTTGGTTGATGGGATTAAAAATATAATTCCAATACATTGTAAGTAGTTCATAAGAATGATAAACAAGTTGTTCAAGATTTAGAAAGAAATCAAATGGAAATTTGATTATTACATGGTCTTGATATTCACATAGTCAAAACTAATCTGCTAGTTTAACACTATATCATTGGACATGATTATCAAAAATATAATTCATTATTTTCCATATTTTTTTTGGAATTTAAGATCTACAAATAGATTTTTAGAATCCTCCATGGTGAATAAATAAATTCTTTTTTCAGGCACTTGAGAATAGTTCTTGGTTAGTCCTTAATTTCACCCAATTGATGGAACCCTATATATATTGTTCTAAAATAATTATTCGACCTCCATTATCAAATAACTTTATCTTTTCCAACTACTACCTCATCTTTTAGTCATTTTTTTAACTTATACATAATAATTTTAAAAAATAAATCCTATTTTATGGTGGATGTTCATTGTGAGCCTTATTCTTATTTGGGTCCTTAAACTACTTATACCTCTACCTATAATCCATTTGAATTTAAACTCTCATTCCAAAAAATAGTATTCTTTTCCATCATGTTGATTCATACTAGGATCATAGAAATGTAATTTTTTTTTAATGTTATGGTAATATATATTTATATATACATGGAATTATAACTTTTGTTCTCATTTTTCTGTATTGAAATTACATATTTTTCCTTTTTAAATTTTTTTAAAATCCCAACAAGTTATGAAGTATTTTTATTTGTGATCAATTAAACAAAATTTTATTATTTTAAAAAATTACACGATTTTCAGAATAGGATAAATAGTTAATTCCTTCAAATGCGAATTAATATTTTTTATATTATATTCAATTCAAATTATATGTCTTGATTTTAGGTCTTCAAAAAGGGGGAATTTTTTTCAAGACTAGCACATATTTATTTTAAATGACCCCATATCCTATTTAAAATTTTATTAACGAATTTTATGTTTTCTATTAGTAATTTTTCTTCTCATGAAAACATTCAAAACATGATAAGCCTAGAGTTTACCATGAAACCATATAGTATAAAGGAAATTTGTCGATTACACCATACAGAACAATATAAATCACATTATATCATAAAAAAACATCATATAATGAGTCATAAAATAAAACTTTTTCTAAGAAATGAACTTACCGTGCACTAATGATCAGTTTACCTTATGTTGAGAATCGCCTTACTACATATAGAATCATCCTACAGTGTGATATATTTGAACCTTCCTTGTACATAATAATGCAAGTCATTGATTTATCCTTATGAAGGAAACAACAATATTCATGATGAAAAATATAAACCATTCCATTTTATATACATTTTTCATTTAGTAATATTGTTTCCATGTCTATTATTTAAATAATCATAAGGCAAAATAGCATACCTCATGAAAGAATTAAACAAACACAACACCGAACCTCATCAGGTAATAGTATCAATTGATGATGTTATGTTTACATGAAATCAACTAACTATTCATAAATTGAAAATACATTACCATTTATATCTTAGAGGATGAGAATTTCAATGATCCAAATGTTATTTTTAAATTCATTAAAAAAAATTAGTTCATTTAAAATTGTATTTAATTTTCTTCAATTGCTACATTAAGATGTAGATTATTTCAATAATAAAATATGATAGTGTAAAAGTAATATATTGAGTTATCAAACATATTTTCCAATAAAAAAAATAACATAGGATCCTGCTTGTACACCTATTCTATAGAGAAGACTCTACAAAAATCTGTTTTCCAAAACATTCTGTGAAACTTGTTCATGATTCCTCAAAAATTCAACTTCAAGGACTCTAGACATGTGATGTTATTTGGATCAATATGGATCAAAATTATTATCAAATATATAATACACATTATAATTTATCTCTTTTTCATGTTTTATTTTTATATTAATCAATTTAGAGGTTATTTAATAGTTGACTACATTGTACTCTCTCAAATATATCTCATGTATTCCCATTAACAATTGTGGGAGTGTTGTGTGAGACATGTACTCACATTATCCGATGAATAATTGTGGAATATGATCTATTATAGGATATCATTTTATGTTTTTTTAAATACAATATAGTACACTAATTTTTTGATTTTATAATAAACTTCTTGGTAGTTGGTGATTTACTTGTTGAGGGGTTCATGACATTACCTGAGACTGAACCATTTTTTCCATTTCTGTTGAGTAATTTTTTCTCTAACATTAATTCTTCTCTTTTTCTATTTTTTCATTAAATCAAACATTTCAATGGTTTATATATCAATTGGAAAAAATTGAACTCATGTATTAAACATAAATTACTATATTATGTATTGTTTTTAGACTACTATATTATTGTCAATAGTTAATAAATTTTTAAATTTATTTTATATGATTTTTGATGAATATTTTATGAACCATGAAAAATTATAAAAATATTCATTCATACAATTTTTTTTAACTGGTGGATTTTATCGAATTATGAGATTTAAATTTTAAAAAACATTATACAAAATTTTCCTTGGAAACTCAATTCACCACATCCTATGTTTTCCACTCTGACCAACATCATTTATATGGTGGATTACATAGAAAATATAAAAAATAAAGAGAAATGTTTCATAAATACCACAATGGGACATTCCACAAATGAAAATAATGTGATATATGAGGTGATTCATCAATACTGGAAATTTGAATATTTGTGACGGGCTATTTGGGACGTGATCCAGTCGCAAAAACCATTTTTCTATGGGCACCTATCGGAAATAACACATTGTAGAAAATGGCGTCACAACTAGTATTTTTTGCGACATGCCCATCCCGAAAAATATTAATTGCCATGGGATGCGGGCCCATCGAAAATATATGTCTGATTAAATACATTATATATATAATAACCTTTGGCGATATGCTCCTCGAGAAAAGTATTTGTGACGGGATTCCAACCCATTGAAAATAGATTATATGTGATTAACCTTTTGTGATGGGCCCATCCAAAAAAATTTATTTCGACGGTAAAGAAACCCGTCGAAAAAACGATTTAAAAAATATATGAAATCTATTTTTGACGGGACCCCCGTCGCAAAAGGTCCCGTCGCGAATAATTAATAAAATAAAAAGAAATTTTAATATAATTAAATTAATAAATAAAATATTAAAATTATCAATATATGCAAATTCTTAACAAAATAAAATATAAAAAATTTATAATAATGGAAAAAATAATATCAATATTATTAAAAAAATAAAACAATAAAAAATATTAAAATCCTTAATATTCAAAAAAATATAAAAAATATAAATTATTATTATTATTATTATTACTATTTTTAGTATAATGAAAAAATATTATAAAATATAATACTAATAATAAAAAGTAAAATAATAAAATAATAAAAATACTAAAAACAATTATGCAATATTCGCACCAATATAAAAGAAAAAAACTGTAAATAGTTCATATTACAACAAATGTTCAATTCAAATGTTTTTAACAAAACAAAAACAATCACTAGGGGTATAGTCTTCTGGAGGATCTGGGGGGCTGGAGGAGATGGGGGAGAAAAATCCATCCCTAAATTACGAGTCAGATGGTGCATTTACACCATCTGATCATGCTGCTGCTACTGCAATCGACAAATGTGCTCCACCATCTTCTGATGCTTCTGCTGTTATTGACGCATCTCTTCCTTCAGCTTATACAAACTCTCTATATGCTTAGTTTGAGCTCGCAACTACTCTTGATAGTTTGAGCCAGAAGATGATGCCTCTCCACGAGCTCCTCTAGAGCTGGACGCTGACATCAAAACAGTACCGTAATAAGTCACAGGAGTTAAATGAGAGCTGATACCAACTACTCATCCCATCTTGAAGGCATACTAGGTCTCCTGCATCCATGCCACCTCATCGAAATGGTGGTCACTAGTCTGATCCGCCATCTCGACCTGACTCTTAGCCCGTGTCTGAAAGGTCACATCCTCATATGACTCCTTTAATATCAATTTGAAATTATAATTGTGAAAATATTATATGCAGTTAATTTTCCATCAAAAAATAAATAATACTGGCCACAATCTGATGATGGCGATCACCTCTAATCTATACAGTGGATAGATCATTGTATATACTCTGATAAACGTCAAAATTTGTAATATCGGGAGGCTCAACATCCTAAATGAATATAAAATAAACTATTTATATGTAATGTTATATAAAATATTTAAAAAATATACATACCAGAAGCTCTCTATGCTTACTGAATGTACGACTACCAGCTCAATGATTCACCTCCTATCTCCCCCGGTTCTGTCCGCCCAATGAAGATCTCCTCTGAAATCCACTACTCAACCAGTGTGAACATAATCCATCCCACACGAGAGATGAAATATACTATGGTTGGTGGGATCTATACGACTCATCAAATAATATCGCTTCGTCTTTCATAATGGATGTTCTTCTCAACTTGTTAAAAAATTGATGGAAACGCTAACTCATAGACATCTACCATGCCTCATGGATAGAATCACACATGCTATCATTGATGGGATACCATAAACCCTACAAATAATGTATAATATCAAGTTATTAATGAAATAATTTTCTTTATAAATATTATTAATTTATGTACCAGCCAATGATTGAACATTCCATGAAGAACTTCATTGGGAATATGTTCCCATGTGATCCATAGCTGTGAAAAATAATTTCGCATAATAGAGATCCTTTGTCCAACAACTATATGTGAAAAACTGTGAAAAAAGAACAAATAATCATACAATTAGTATATAAATAAATTAATTATAGCAAACTAAAATACACAGGATATCATACCTCTCCATGCATGGATCGAAACCAATATGCGGACGCCGCTCGGGGATAGGATCAAGAATAATATGTTGCGCAAGACCGTGCCCCCTCCACATAACCCCTGAATTTTTGGTAGCCTGGGGGTCAGATGATCCCAAATCCTCCCCATCCAAAGGTAGTTCAGCCACCTCTAACTCATGAAGTAGATCAAGGTACATCTAAAACACAAAATGATTGTTGTTAGCAGATAGTTGAAAATAACTATTATATATAGATATATATTAGTTATTATTATAACCAGTATTTATCTATGTCAATGTTCACCTTCATCATCATATTTATATATGACGATGTTAATGTCTTAATTTTCATCATCAGCGTCATCAATATCCATATGTGTTTCAGTTTCATCTTCTCCTTCCATTTCAAATTCATTTGTAACATCATTAACCTCATCATCCTCATCCAACCCTAACTGTGGGGTTTCATCATCTATATTCATGTCTCTTTTTGAAAAGGATGGATTTTGGGTAGTCTCTTTAAATTTTTTAATTCCATGTATTTTATTTGAACCACATTCAGTTTGAGTAAACTGGTTTTCCCAAGATTTCATTTTTATTATACTCCACCATTCACCCGAGGCTTTTGGAGTAACACATTAATTTTTGTCATATATTTGATGTTTGTATTGAGCTAGTAAAAATCGTTTATTTAATGCAAGAATACTTTTATATTTAATATCAAAAATTCCAGGAATCAGATGAACATTAAATCCTTTCTCAGTATCTAACTACAATCATTTAAACATTGTTATGTAATTTTTTCCTAGATAACACAGTTCAATAATTTCATCCCCAATGCCGTAAAATTCAACATCAATTTCTCTATGATTCGATCCTTTCAATCAAACTCCATTTCTCAATTTATTTTTTATTTCCCCATATGCACATTTATGAAATATAAAACCATTCACCACATATGCATTGTAAGATTTAACCATTTTGGATGGTGGGTTACTCAATATACACAGTCATTTATCAATTTTATCATCATGTTGAAACACATGAATTTTTTTAAACAATTACCCATATAATAAATAATAAAATGAACTGATATGTTAAACTATCAATAATTTATGTTACGATTTTCTGAAACCATGGAAAAATGGTTTTCTATTGGTGTTATTCATGAGTAGATACTGTAATTTATGGAAGATGTTTCTTGATATGGTTATCATATAACCAAAAAATAAAATAAGTTTACTTACTGTAACATAAATTATAGAATAAGTGATAGAAGAACTCATTGTAAAAATGATCTGATTTCAACAAAGTTGAGCAGAACAAATGTATGAGCTCTAGGATGTTCATCATCTGAAATACATCATTCATGAACTCCACCGAAGCCAGGCTTTGGATGATTAAAAACTGATAATTGATTGTCCATTTCATCATCAACATTCCCTCTCATTCAATCCCATGAGGTTTTGTTTTGAGAGATATTAAGATTCTAGGTAATGAGAGTAGAATAAATCAGTTTCCTCTTGCAAATAAGCTTTAGCAATTGAGCCTTAAACTGATGCTTTGTTACATAATTTTTTATCACTGTTCTCATGCATCTCTCATATGGGTACATCTATCGAAATTGTACTAGACCTCCACATTTAGATTCATGTGGAAAAATTAATATCAGATGTTCCAATGAGTTAAAGAAAGCTTGCAAGAAGATTTTTTACAGTTTACATATAATGAAAACAACATCTTATTCCAGTTTACTTTGTACATCATATTGAGTCAATAAGGATTCCCTTATGAATTTTCCATTCCTTCTTGTTTTAAAAATCACAAACACCTTATTCTTAAGAAAATTTCATTTTACCCCTATTTTACTTCCATAAAAAAAATTCCTTTCCCAAAGGAAATTTACCCCTACCTTATTTTTATTATTCATACCAGAAATTTTCTAAGAATAAAACTCGGATTCATATCTAAAACCTCAGAATCGAATAATGGTTAGATATGAAGCATTCAGTTTTAGGATCAGAATTCTTGTTTAGAACTTTTATGAAGTTCTATTCCGAATTCCTTCTTATGAAATTTTATGATGTTTAACTCAGAATTCTGATTATGAAATTACATAAAGTTCTAACTCAGAATTCTGATGAAGAATTCTTATTTCAAATTTTCATTCTGAATTTTGATGAAGAATTTTGATTACGACTTCTCATTACGAATTCTGATGATGAATTCTAATTACGAATTGTCATTCCAAATTCTGATGAAGAATTATGATTATGAATTCTCATTATGAATTCTAATGATGAATTCTGATTACGAATTCTCATTCTAAATTCTAATGACAAATTCTGATTACGAATTCTCATTACGAATTCTGATGACTGATCCTGATTACGTATTCTCATTACGAATTCTAATGATGAATTATGATTACAAATTCTCATTACGAATTCTGATGACGAAATATGATTACAAATTCTCATTAAAATTACTTCTGGTAAACAGATTCCAAATATATCTTCATTATAGACACCGAATATATTTTCATTAGACTCCGATCTTTTATCTTCTTACACTCCGAATATTTGAGCTTTCTTATATAACAATATTTTTGCTTGTACTTGTTATTTTATGAAATGATGTCATCTTTTTTGCTTCCAACTAACCATTGCTTGAGTGAAACATGTATAGGTCCCTCTAAAATTCACGTAAGAATAAGACCATTGGAGGAGGGAGCTAACTGTTGGATCTTAGACTATAAATAGGAGCTCATTTGAAAAGAAAAAATAACCTTGAAATCATCTTTGACATCTGTGCTTACATGCTGTTGAAGTGATTTCTAGAGAGAGAGGCTCTTATAAAGTATCACACTTTGTGAAGAAATTTTGAACAACTTGTTCAAACTTTTCCCTGTGCAGACTTGCTTCATTAAACATTGATTTTTGATGTGTACAATCGAGGGCTTCCGTGGATAGGTATACAGAGGTTTAAAAACCTTGTATTTGAGGGCCTCCGCGCTGAGGAAGAAAGAGGTGCCGACTACCTGATAGCTGAGGGATTATAGGGATAGCAAGACAGACTATGATCTTCATATCAAGGGCTTACCCAGCTATGGGTAAGATAGACTTTCTTGAAAGTATAAATCATGGGACCTCTTATCCAGGGTTTTCGGATACCCTTCTCTTTGTGTTAAAAGAGTTATTATTTGTTACATGTAGCGTTACTACTTTGTTTTCCACTGTTCATTTTGTATTGTTAAGGAAAGTATAACTATATTATACTTCCTTAGTCTTGTACTCTGACATAGTTAGATTCTATACGCTTTAAGGTAGCATCCTCATCTTTGTAAACTTTATATTTGTTCCATTTACAGAATCACTTTTCCGAAGTTTATCCAGTAATTATAACTTATAGAGGTCTTGTGAATTAGCTTGTTTAACCGTGTTAAACATAACCATCATTAAAAGTTACAAACGAATTTTTAAATGATACAATTCACCCCCCGCCCTCTTGTATATGAGAATCTCATTCTTATTCCGGTCCTATGTTTGGTATAATAGAGTATATCATACTCAGAAATACCATCCTAAAAATTGGTATCACAGCGTTTGGTACAACCTAATTTATTCTCATGGTTAGACTCAGAAGAAAATTCTCGGAATCACTTTTTCTAGATTCACTTTTTCCGGATTCATATTTTTCAGAATCTATTTTTTGAGGTCATAGTTCAGTTTTTCTTAGTGATACTTTTACTCTATATATTCTTTCTTAGAATATTTTCCTTGTGTAAAAACTTTTTCTACTAACATGTTTTTTTGTGGAATGAATTTTATTAAAGATGGCAGGAATCAATGTTGGTTCCATAGACAATCATAATCCAACCGGACCACCAATCATTGATGGTAATGATTACGAATAATGGAGAGATCATATGAAGACTTTCATTTCCAACACTGGAGTTTAAAATTTTGTTATTCTTACCGGTGGATAAACAATTCTTGAGAATGAAGTAAATGCCTTTAAAAATCAAGAAAATCATGAATATCAACTCAATTTTAAGGTACGAAATACTTTACGTGGTTCAATGACTACAAATATATATATATATATATATACAAATTTCAAATTGTGATGTATCAAATTCTTTATAGAAGAAACTAGAAGTTACTCACTTTGGGACATCCAAAGTAATTGAGACCATAAGAGCCATGCATAGAGTTGAATATCATGGTTTTATTTTTTTTATGGTGAACTCATATGCAAGGCGCAACAGTGATTCATGACTATTGTGAATAGTTTACAATCCATTGGTGAAAATGGATTAGATGATGAAGCTCTTGTTGACAAGATTATCGACATCATTCCAAATGAGTGGGAATCTAAAAAGACTTCTATTGATGAGAATATAAAGGTCACTCAGATTACTGTTGATGAGTTGTTTAGAACTCTTCTTCAGCATGATACTAGAATGAAGATAGATGCTGATATTGTGAAGAAGAAGAATGGAAATGGAAGTGTAGCCTTTACTACTAATTCCAATCATATGAAAGACAAGACTCCTGAATGAGTTATTAGATCCAGATCTAAGAAAGTTGTTATCCATTCCGAATCTAGTGGATGATAATCCTTAGAAAATGAATTAGAAAATATTGCTCGAAGGATGAACAAGATAAATGGACATAGGAACTTTCAATCCAAATATAAGAAGAAGGAAAGGAAAGACAAGAAAGACTCTGAAGTCACTTGTAATGAATCCGATAGAGCTGGACACATAAGACCTCAATACCATATGCTCAAGAGAAAAGAATGAAAGGAAAGTCATTATGAGAAAAACTGAATTAAGTATTACAAGTCCAAAGCTAAGAAAGTGTTGAAATCCAATGACACATGGAGTGATAGTGGTGGAGATTCTTTAGATGAATCTTCGGATTATGAATATTCTGGACATGAGAATCTTGGTCTTTTAGCTAGGATACCTATTGATAATCATTTCTTGATGGATATGGTACACAATGCTGAATCAATGACCAATGATTCTTTGAATTCTAATAATAGTAAATATTATAACACTTTAGATGAAGAATCTTCTTCTGATGAAGACAATAATTTACCTACCTATGAAGAAGTTTCTAGGCTTTCCAAACTCCTTGAGAATGAGAATTCAAAACTCATGAAAAAACTTGATAAGGAAAATCCAAGGAATACTATTCTTACTGAGGATATATCAGATCTTTCTAATGATCTTGATAAAAAAAAATGATGATTTTGAAAATATTTTAAAAAATCTTGAGGAACTATGTTCAGAGAAGAATAAATTTTCTAAAGATCTAGAGAATGTAATTTCAATGAAAAATATTTTCGAGCCTAGCTCTAGTTCAAATGTATTCGAAGATAAGATATTAGTTATAAAACTCAAATACAAAATATTCTCCTTGAGGAAGTGTTTTTCAAACATTACCCTAGGTAATGAAAATTTTGATAAAATGTATTCACAAATCCGACCTCAAGAGAATACTTCTGGTTTTGGTTACAAAAGTTCCAAACCAATTTTTAGCAACAACTACTTTATTCTTCAAAGTACCCCATTCTGTAATAAATGTCAGTGTGGTGGTCACTGGGCAAATAATTTCCCCTTAAACAAAACCCAATCTTTAGGATTTCATATGTCTTATTTTTTAAAGAAGAGGTGGGTACCCAAAATTTTACTTTCTTAAATTTCAAGATCCAAGATGTTCTGGATTCCAAAAACCTAACTTTTTTGTATTTTCAGGAAAATAGGGAAAGTACCAACAACAATACGTGCTACATGGATAGTGAATGTTCCCAGAATATGACTGGCTACAAAAACTATTTTGAAAATATTATAAAAACAAAATTAGGAAGAGTAACTTTCAGAGATAATGCTCAGGGAGAAATTATTGGTATTGGTAACACTGTTATTCTTGGAAAAACATTGATTTTAAATGTTTTATTTGTTAAGGATCTTAAGAACAACCTTATAAGCATATGTCAATTATGTGATGAAGGGTACCTTGTGAATTTTAGGAATGATAACTGATTAGTACACAATTCCAAGGAAGAATTTATTCTTTCTGCCAATAGGAAAGAGAATGTTTACACACTAAACATAGAAGAATATAGGATCCAAGACATACCTTGACTTAGTGAAATGGAAGAACATTCATGGTTATGGAATAGAAGGCTAGTACAATGTAACCTTAGAAACTTATGTAAACTCTCTAAGAATATTTTAGTTAAGGATCTACCAGAGCATAGATTTTATTCTCCAAAAGTTTGTGACCATTGTCAATATGGAAAGAAACTTAAATCATGTTTTAAATCAGTCAGTGAAGTCTCAACCATCGATGCATTATTACTAATGCATATGGATCTTTTTTTTCCTATACAAACTAGAAGAATTGGGAGAAAATATTATGTATTTGTTTTGGTTGATGATTACACTAGATTTACACGGGTTTATTTTCTAGCAAATAAGTCTGAAGCTTTTTCTTTTTTCAAAAGTTATAGAGCCCAAGTTAAAAATGAGAATAACATTCCATTTAAAATTATTAATAGTGATCAAGAGGAGAATTTCAAAATTCTGATTTTGAATCTTTTTTGTAGTAGAAAAGTTATTTCTCACAACTTCTCAGCACCCAGAACACCTCAACAGAATGGTGTTGTTGAATGAAGAAATAGAATTCTTCAAGAGATAACTAGAACCATGTTGAGTGAGTATTCTATTGCCAAATTTTTTTGGCTGAAGCTATAAGTACTGCTTGTTATACTATAAATTGAGTTTTGATTACACCATGTCTTAATAAAACTCTTTATGAGTTATGGAATGGTAAAAAACCTAGACTTTCCTACTTTAATGTTTTTGGATTCAAGGTATTCATTCTGAATACTAGAGATAACTTACCCATATTCACACCAAAATTGGATGAAGGAATTTTCTTAGGATACTTAAAAACTTCTAAGGCATATAGAGTTTTTAACAAAAACACTTGTACTGTTGAAGAAACTGTACATGTCAAATTTGATGAAACTGATCCTTTTGTTTTTATACAAACCTCAACCCCCATCCTCGGATGTGTTTTCAAAAACTGATTATCAACCTATGATAGAAAAACCATTTGATAAGGAAAATGTTCAAGAATATACTTCTGAAACATTTACGTCAAGAGATTTTCATCCCTATGTTGATGAACAAGTTATTCAAAATGCAAATCAGTTGTTTCTTCATAGTGAAAACAGGGAAGAATCTTCATAGTGAGACTCAAGAAAAACTTGTGAAGCAAGATGAATTAATAATAGCTCGAGAAGAAGACATGGAGGCTCAAGTAGAGGTCTGGAAGACTCAAGAAGAATGGATCACAACCTTGGAGAAGCAAGTAGAAGAGGAACACAAAGAAATGAAAAAGATAAAAACAATTCCCAAGATGATAATGCCCAAGGAAAAAGAAACAAAATAGGACACTCTGATCTTTTGTTGTATTGTTTTTTTTCCTTGTACTAATACTTCCAATCATAATGAAATTTTTTATGATTGTCTTGTTTTTTTACTAATATTTCAGGTACTTTATTGTTTTTCCATTCCCTCAATCTCTTTTTTAAAATCACAGCGGGGGAGAAGGAAAAAGAATTCCATAAGGGAGAAGAAAAATTTCTAAGTAAAGAAGAACTATGCCTAAGTAAGGGGGAGTCTATCTAAGGGGGAGTTTATCATTAGGAGGATTTCCATTTTCAAGATAATGAAAATTCCATTCCAGAAACTAGAATACGATCCTTAGAGTTTCAAAGCCTATGTGGGAGTTATTCGTATTCACCATTATCCTTAAACAAAGGGAGATAAGATTAAATTTCAAAGTCTAGAAATTTATTCTAAGTCCCTCAATTTTCGTAAGGATGTATGTTCTTTCCAAAAGGGGGGGGGGGATTATTGAGTCAATAAGTATTTCCTTACTACTTTTTCATTCCTTCTTTCTTTGAAAATAAAAAACACCTTATCCTTATGAAAATTTCATTTTACCCCGGTTTTACTTCCATAAGGAAAGTTTCTTTGCCAAAGGAAATTTACCCCTACCTTATTTTCATTATTCATACAAGAAATGTTCTAAGTATAAAACTCAGATTCATATCTAAAACCTCGAAATCGAATAATTCTTAGATATGAAGCATTATGTTTTTGGATACGAATTCTTGTTATTAACTTTTATGATGTTCCATTCAGAATTCCTTGTTACGAACTTTTATGAAGTTCTACTCAGAATTATGATGATGAACTTATATAAAGTTCTAACTCTTAATTCTGATAAAGAATTCTGATTTTGAATTTTTATTCCGAATTCTGATGATGAATTCTGATTACGAATTCTGATTATGAATTCTGATGATGAATTCTGATTATGAATTCTCATTCCAAATTCTGATGAAGAATTCTGATTACGAATTGTCGTTACGAATTCTGATGATGAATTATAATTATGAATTCATAATCCAAATTCTGATGACGAATTCTAATTACGAATTCTCATTACGAATTCTGATAACGAATTCTGATTAAGAATTCTCATTATGAATTCTGATTACGAAATCTGATTACGAATTCTCATTCCAAATTCTTCTGATAAACAGAATATGAATATCTTTTCATTATAGACTCCAAATATATTTTCATTAGACTCTAAACTTTTATCTGCTTACACTCCGAATATTTGAGTTTTCTTATATAACCATATTTTTTCTTGTACTTGTTCTGTTATAAAATGATGTCGTCTATTCTGTTTCCAACTAAACGTTGTTTGAGTGACACGTGTAAAGGTCCCTCCAAAAGTCAAGGAAGAATATAACCGTTGGAGGAGGGAGCCAAACTTTGGATCATAACTTATAAATAAGAGCTCATTGGAAAAGAGAAAATAACTATGACGTCATTATTGAGATCTATGCTTACATGATGTTGAAGTGATTTTAGAGAGAGAGGCTCTTATAAACTCTCATGCTTCATGCAGAATGATTGAATAAATTTTTCAAACTTCTCCTTGTGCAGACTTTCTTCGTGAAACTCTGATTGTAGCTGTGTACAATCAAGGGCCTCCGGGGATAGGAAGGAAGAGGTTCCAACACCTTGAAATTCAGGGCTTCCTTGCTGAGGAAGACAGAGGTGCCAACTACCTGATAGTTAAGGGATAGCGTAGATAGCAAGACAGACTCAGATATTCGTATCAAGGTCTTACCCTGGTGTGGGTAAAACATACTTTCTTAAATGTATAAATCAAGGGACCTATTATCCAGGGTTATTCGATACCCTTCTCTTTGGGTTAAATATTTATTTTTTGTTACTTGTAGTTTTACTACTTTGTTTTTTGTCATGAATTTTTTATTGTTAAGGAATGTATAACTATCTTACACTTCCTTACTCTTGTACTCTGATATAGTTAGATTCTATACGCTTTAAGGTAGAATATTAATCTTTTTAAACATTAGTTATGTTCCATTTCCGGAATCACATTTCCAGAGTTTAGAAAGTAATTAGAACTTATAGAGGTCTTGTGAATTATCTTGTTTAACCTTGTCAAACATAACCATCTTTAAAAGTTCCAAAAGATTTTCTAAAAGGTACAATTCAACCCCCCTCTTGAATTTGAGAATCTCATTCTTATTTCGTTCCTACGTTTGGTATAATAGAGTATATCATACTCAGACATACCATCCTAACACATCATAGTTTGTTGTCGCTGCACAAATGATTCGAAAAAATATTATATGTTTTTTTTCAAATCCCAAATAATAGAATTAAATAATCCTTTAAATCCAATAGTCATAAATATTTCCATTATAACATGGAAATCATGAATTTTTAATCTGGTAATATGACCATTCTGAACACATCTTCCCAAATTGGAAGCATAGACATCTGGAAGTCTCAAATCTGAAATCCACTGAAAAAATAATAAGCGACCCTCTTTAGACAATGTATAAGCTGCTTTTGGCTTCATTAGCCTTTGCGATCTGACATTTTGATACATTTCATATTCTGGTCATCTGTAAATTTGGGAAAGATCTAATCGGGCCTTCACATTATCTTTGGTCATACCTAGTGTATCCAAAACAACATTCAATAAATTATCAATACAATTTTTCTCAATATGGATGACATACAATATTTGGTGGACCAACAAATCAGACCAATATGGAAGATACCAAAAAATGTTTTATTTTATCTAATTATACTTTTTCCCAAAGCCATGAATTTTTTGTTGGTTAAATGTGGGCCTAAATGTGATGGGAGGTAATGAAAATCCAACTAAATTTAACTATGTACCTGAGATCATTTTTGGCGGTTCATCCCTTTCAATTGTGCCTTTTCAAAAATGATATTTGTTCCTCCAAAAAGGATGATCAATTTGAAGAAATATGTGAGGACGTTCAAAATAGTATGGTTTTTTTCCATTGAGGAACATAATGGCATTGTTTTCTTTTATATAGTAAGGAAATGATTTTGGGCCAGGTGTAATCTAGCCATATAACATGCCATAATCAAGGAAGTCACTAATCGTCCACAACAATGATGATTTTAATATGATATTTTGTTTCAAAAAAACATTATATGTACTAAAACCACTACTCCAAAATGATTCTAACTCATCAATAAATGATTTCATATAAAATCAATATTATTATTCAGATATCCCAGAATTTATAATTTCTAAATGATATAGGGCTCCATCAGCAACATCCATGGAGGTAAACTGTACGGAATTATAAAGACATGAAAACATGAATACTGACTATCATAAGAACCAAACTGACAAAAACCATTTGTAAAAAGACCCAATCACACGTTTTGGCCTTCTAAGGCAAAAGATGGATGTAGTGAGTCAAAATATTTCCATGAATCACCATCAGATAGACTATTCAAGCATTAATTGGATTAAATTTGTGTTTTGGGCAATGAAATCATTGATGTTGTGTTACGAGACATAAACAAATGCTGCAACCTGGGTTTAAGGGGAAAATATCACAACCTGTTCACAGGAGTCGATCCAGACTTTCTCATTTGATCTTCATTATACCTCGATTTTCCACATGTGGGAAAACAATTTTCACTAGAATATAAGATGAAATCATTTACACATGCAGAAATCTTATGATAACTAAGGAGTAGATTACATACTAGCCTCTTTCTCTCATAGTAATTTCCCGGCAACACATTTCCGTCATGTATCATTATTTTGACCAAAGAAAATATCTGACCAAAACAGTTGTTTGACATTGCATTATCGGATTTAATAACCATAAATTTTGTAACCGCTTATAATTTTCTAATTCTATATCTAGGATATAATGCATCCTCATCAGACCTTAACAACTCATAAAATTTGGATGGTACCAACTCAGGAGTTAAATCAATAGCATCCTGAGTTTCAGTTTGTTGAACAGATGGACCTGCAACATCTTGTAATTTTTTTTGAATATTTTAGGGGCCCAGAATCAAGTTATAAGTATATTCTGTGGAACTCTTATCACCGTGTTGATACCAAAAAAATAATCTGGTTGAAAAATAAACCGTTAGTGATGTCACCAAACCTTTTAAAATGTGTCAATAATTCTCAGAGCACATTTTTTATCAGGACACTTAATTATTTCTTCTGAAATAGAATCTTTTTTTGATGATGAAAATGATATGAAAACATCAATACCCTCAATATATATTAGATTTGAACTAGAACCATTTGGATTTCTGTACAGATTTATCCAAGAGAGATAATCTAATAATGAATGTTTTCATCTTCCTTGTTCCATATTTTTCTAAAAAATATAAAATCATTAATTTTTTTTGGATATTTAGAAATTTAAAAAACACTATCCAAAAAATGAAGATAAATAATTACAACTACTTTTTTATAATTTTCATTGTTTACAGGAGACAATTTCCAGTGGATTGACGACCGCTCTTTTTTCCGACGGATCATTTACTAGCAACATTATCACACTGAAATCACAACGAAAAATATTCTTAGTGGTATTTTTATTCATTCCCGTGCGTACAAGAATGCATAAGGGTACATCTGAGGTGATTCTAATATGTGAATTTATTTTGAAAAAGATGCATGCAAATGAGTTGTTGAACAAAAGAGCTCCTTTTTCATCGATGAATATTCTTCATGAAACATTCACCACCTGAAAACATTATTAAAAATGTGGTCTTGTGAGTGAATCTTCAAACACATGCATATGAGATTAGATATGCATACGTAGAAGCATAATTTTCATAATGTTTTGAGTTAGTGAGAGTTTAAAGAAGAAGAGCCATATGGATAAAGGAGTGTCTTCAATGCACTGAATATTGTTCCATGTTATTACAAATTATTACAATTTATTACAATTGATTTTATTTCTAATTATTTCTAATTATTTCTATTTATTTCTATTTATTATAATTTATTAGTACTTATTAGTATTTGTTGCTATTTATTACTATGTATTGAAATTTATCGATATTTAATGCTATTTGTTGAAATTTATTTTTATTTATTGATAGTTATTGCTAATTCTTGCTAAATAATGAAAATTATTGCTAACTATTGCTAATTATTATTTATTTGTAATTATTGCAATTTATTAGTATTTATTGTTAAATATTAGCAATCATTGTTATCTATTAGTAATTATTACTAATTTTTACTAATTATTACAAATTATTACAAATTATTATTATTTATTATTATTTATTACTATTTATTTTTATTTATTACTATTTATTGTTATTTATTACTATTTATTACTAATTATTTGTAATTATTAGTTTTTATACTAATTATTAGTAATTAATAGTTTTTATTACTAATTATTACTAATTATTATTATTTATTTGTATTTATTAGTATTTATTATTAATTGTTAGTATTTATTACTATTTCTAAGTAATTATTACTATTTATTACTTATTATCACTAATTATTTCTAATTATTACTAATTATTACTAATTATTTCTAATTATTAATAATTATTCCTAATTATTACAATTTATTTATAATTATTACTATTTATTACTATTTATTACTAATTATTACTAATTAGAACTATTTATTACTATTTATAACTATTTATTACTATTTATTATTATTTATTACTATTGTTTACTATTTATTACTATTTATCACTATTTATTACTAATTATTACTAATTATTACAAATTATTACTAATTATTACTAATTATTACTAATTATTAATAATTATTTCTAATTATTACTAATTATTAACAATTATTACTATTTGTTAATATTTATTACTATTTATTTCAATTTATTGCAATTTACTAATATTTATAACATTTTATTACTATTTATTACTATTTATTACTACGTATTTCTATTTATTACTAATTGTTACTAATTATTACGAATTATTAAGAATTATTACAAATTATTAATAATTATTACTTTTTATTACAATTTATTAAAATTTATTACTATTTTTAAATATTTATTATTATTTATTAGTATTTATTATTATTTATTAGTATTAATTTGTATTTATTAGTTATTATTAGTATTTATAAGTATTTATTAGTATTTATTAGTATTTATTACTATTTATTACAATTTATTACAATTTATTTCTATTTATTACTATTTATTTCTATTTATTACGATTTATTTTTATTTATTACTATTTATTAGTGTTTATTACTATTTATTACTATTTATTTCAATTTATTAGTAGTTATTACAAATTATTAATATTTATTAGTATTAATTACTATTTGCTAGTATTTATTAGTATTTAATACTATTTATTAGTATGTATTACTATTTATTAATATTTATTACTATTTATAAGTATTTATTAGTATTTATTAGTATTTATTTCTATTTATTAGTATTTATTTCTATTTAGTAATATTTATTTATATTTATTACTCTTTATTAATATTTATTTTTATTTATTAGTATTTATTAATATTTATTAGTATTTATTACTATTTATTGGTATTTATTAACATTTATTAGTAATTGTTACATATTATTAATATTTATTAGTATTTATTACAATTAATTATTCTTTATTAATATTTATTTCTATGAATTAATATTTTTATTACTCATTATTAGTATTTATTACAAATTATTAGTTTTTATTACAATTTGTTACTATTTAGTAGTATTTATTTGTATTTATTACTATTTATTATTATTTATTAATAATTATTTCTAATTAATACTATTTATTACCAATTGTTAATATTTATTGCTATTTTTATTATTATTACTAATTAGGGTTGATTAATATTAATTACTGAAAAATACAGCTACTGATTAGGAAATACCGCTAATTATTTTTATACATTAATAATTATCATTAGTAATTATTAGTAATTATTAATAATTAATGATAATAATTTAATTTAATTATTATAAATAAATACTGATGACATATAAATTTAAATCTACCTTAATTACAACTGATCAAAAATAATTAAAATTATTATAACCAAATGAAATAAATATTAAATTAAATAAAACATAAATATCTTTAAAATTGATCTCTTATAATTGTAGGCGGCTTCACATCTTTTTCGTAAAAAAAGCTAACTCTCAAAAAAGTTCACACTAAATTAAGGTTTAAAGAACCAGAGGAACAAAAAATTCAGGCAGAGAGAAGAAAAAATGGAGGGGGGTATATATATGATAGATTAGTTGTGACATGACAATTAGGGACGGGAATATCGTCGCAAATAGCTTCGACCACATTAATTACTGTCAGCGGTTAAAAGGTTATTTGTGACGGGCCTCGTCGCAAAAACTGACCAGCAGACACGCTTTTTACGAAGGGAAAACATCCTATAGCAAATATGTTTTTACCCCCGCTGGCTACTTGCGAAGGGTCCCGTCGTAAATACCCTTTTGGGGTTGAACTAGTTGCGATGGGGGATCCCCCAATTGCAACAAGGTCTTACCACCTCCCATCATTAGCAACAGGCAATGCCAACCAGTCGCAAAATCTTTTTTTCGCAGTTTGGTGCACAATCCGTGCCAATCCGTGCATATCTTTTTGCGACGAGGCACCTATTCCCATCACAAATAACCTCTTCGACAGACTATTTGCGACGAGATTTATTCCTATCATAAATAATGGTTTTTCTCCTAGTGTAGGTAGATTATTGGTCAAATAATTATAATACTAATGACTAGTTCCAATGATATGATCTTTGTGGACATGAGGTCTGGCACTCCCTTGGTAGAATATGAGTGATATCATGGGGTTCCACCATATTCTTCCTAGAGTTGGGTAATCCTTTATATAATTTGGACGTGGGTCTTGTAAATTGGTATGGGTTTAGTACTAACATATAATAAATGAGGTGTAGGCCATTTACAGATAATTGAGGGAGTTTGTTACTCCCCGACACACCTGGGTCATAATACCTTTATAAATGTAGATCACTACTCCACATTCTAACCCCTAGTTATTGACATGTTATTAGTTCTCTGATTACATTCCATATTCACTCAAAATATATTCATTTATTTTGATATTATTGTTTCCATTTTATATAAATATACAGTTGACAAGTTCATTTTTTACCATCATATGTTAGATTTTTTGGTCATTATGTGTGAGATATTCCTTTTAAAAGTTAGTCAATTTTGGGTGGGATTTTGCGTCCCCACTTCTATAACATGGAAGAATATTATTGTATAATTGCTTCGTCATGTTAATCTTTCCTGATTGGGAGATTCAATTCTTTTTTTGTTCTTATCTGACTATCCCTTCCATTACATATTCCATTCTAGTTTTCTAGGATTCCTACTTTATATTTATATACTTATCTTAGAGTTGGAGACCATCATTCTTGTGTCATGTCTTATTCTGATTCCAAATAGTTTGTTGGAGACATTATTGGACACAATTTTAGTGAATAATGAGATTATTGATATCCATTTTTTATTTTAATAGATCAAATATTTATTTAGTGATTGTTCGTCGTGGAGATCACTTCACCCTAATTTCATGAGGATGGTTTTCAATGGGGTGGTGGGGATTTCATTTTCCCCCTATGAACAACAGGGCTTCTTCATTACTACTCATATATGGATCAAATAAATTGTAACATGCAATAAAAAATATTGTCTTTTCTTATTCTCTATCCCATATTATTATTTTTTATGTTGAAATATGTGTTTTAAGGAAAATTCATTATGTTGTTCACTCCCATCATGGGTGATATGACTTCTCAGAGTTAGTCAGTAACCCTTGACTGAAAGGAGGCTAGCATGGGGTTTCACACATATCCTACTAATATTTCCATAAGGGTTTATGTGTGTGGATTCATGACAATTTTTAAGGACAAAACACTACTAATAAATATTTATTCAATTTTAATAAAGACTACTGATTCCATTTTTATTTTATTTTCTACAGTATCACATTTTCATTATATAAAGAAATAAAACATCATTAACTCATTCATGTTCTTTCATGTGTTGTATAATTTTAATATTTAATAATATTTTATAAAATGGATAAAAAACATTTCATATGGAACTAAAAAATACAATGTTTTTTGGGAAAAATTCAAATAGAAAAATATTATCCAAGATTCAAGGGTGTTTATCTATTACATCTACATCATTTAATTAAACAAAATATCATAGACACAAAGATTTTAAAATTATTTATAAATATTTTCCTTCTATTCAATGTCGAAAAAAATTCAAAATTTTAAATATTTTTGATAGATTAATAGTTTTTCTTGGTGAGTGCAACATTATAGATAACTATTAATTATAACTACATCAAGTCAAAAAATCTATTTTTTATTATTCAATATGTATCTCAAATATATTGGGAGGAGAACATAAACATTAAATCTCGTAGTTTAATTTTTCTTTTCATTTTATAAAAATAGATTTATAGTAATTAAGAATAATCCTAACACCAAAGCCAAACATTCACATTATTATGAAGAATCATCATGAACTAGAATTTCATCTAGAAATATAAACATGATTAATAGCACTATTTTGGGTATAATCACAGAAAACCTATGAAAAATATTGTTACCTTTGCTGGTGATATGTGAGTGTTGTTTTAATATATTTTAGATTATATTCTAAAAAAATCACATATTTTATTTGAAATGTGTATATCTAATGGGACATTGTCTAATAAAAAAATTTATTCATAGTTTAGTTAGATTTAAAGCTACTCAATAAAATTAACAATTTATAACATATTATTATTACATGTCAAGAAAATATGAATGTTAATATATGAATCCAATATGAGTTATATATATATATAAATGAATTTTATTAATATTTTTTGACATCAACAAAGGTATCTCATATTCTATATAGTACATTTCATTTCATTTTTGACATGGATATTCATTCTAAAATTTTAATTACTATTCACTTCACTCATTTAAGTGACATAGGCTTATTTTTTCCATATATATAAACTATTAAAAATTATTTACCTCACTATTAAAACACAAACTATGAATCTATGAATCTCAAATGATGTTTATATCCATAATTCAACCAAAAACAGCCTATTGTAGGCTCTACAATATATATAGATTAATACAAACATAAATATTATAGTTCATTTTAACTAAACAATTGATGTGAATATTATCATTTAATTCGAAATAAACATTTAAATTTTTTATCCTACCATTAGTGTTTATTAAAAATAAAAGTTTCATTATTTTTTCTAAATTTATTATACTAGTGTTAATATTAAATAAAAACTAGTCTTCAATATGATAATAAAAGATTCATAATAAATAATTTATTTTCTCATTATCCTTCAGAATTTTGAAAACTTCAGTAAATGGTACCAAAATTTTAGTAACTTATTATCAATCACCTTATTTGTGCCTATTTTACTTACAAAAATAAATTCATGTTTTATAAAAAATTGATCATGTTATAGTACATAATTGATGAGTATTTTTCTTCTTCATTATTTAATATTTATAAAATGTTATCAAAGGAACCCATAAAAAACTATAATGGTATAGAAAATAACATTCACATAACATATATGTTTTCCTCTAATAGGGATATCAATTGTTTTTCTCATTTTAGAGATTTTGTTTTCAAATAATGACTAAATAGGGTAAAGATTTTAATAATTTCCATTCCTAATGACAAATAATCTTATTTGTTTTTAAATTTTTTTTATTATATTATTATATTACTATCATATTTAAAATATTATTTCTAGACTTAATCTTATTATTTTATTTAATATTAAGTCATAATCATCAACTTTTGTCTCATAAGTTGTCTGTAATACTAATCATCTCATTATCATATATAAAAATAATTCTTTTACAATTATCACATCATCTGCATCATGATAATTATAATAACCTAATACTTTTAAATAAGTATTACCCAAATTTTACAATTAAAAATCCATAAAATTAAACACATGAAACATGAGGCCTAGTGTCATATGAATATTAGATACATGATAAATAAAAATAAAAACAAAAAAATATTATTTATTTAAATAAAAATAATATGGTCCTACATCAAAATAAACATATATTAATACATAGAATAACTATAGGACATATAATAATAAAAATATATAGTAAATAAGATCAGTAAGCAAACAATACTGACAATAAATTAAAACATACGAGGAAAAATACATAACATAATGCAATAATAATGGATTACTATATATAATTAAATTTAATAATGTACAAAAGGATAAAATATCATAATATCCTCGATTCATATGATTATGTAAAGGATATAAAACATGATATCATCAACATAATACAATGATCACTATCAAGAGAAAAATAAATATTTTGATAGGATAAATACTTATGAAGCATACGTAGTAACTCGTGGAATGAAAAACATACCTAATAAATTAGAGGGTTTAATAATTCCAACCTATCTATTACATAAAAATTTATACATGTATATATGTTACAATAATGTTAACGGAATCATTCATAATTTTTACTAATGATACCACTAATAAGATGAAAGAGGACTGAATAACAAATTACTATAGAATATAAAATGGTGCATTATTGAAATTCAAAATAAAATAATGGATTAATAAAATTTAGTTATTTTTTTATGATGAATCATATTTTATAAAGGATTTTGAATGAACAAATTCACATGAAATGAGTGGAGGAGTATGTATATAAATTTTCCTCTTAAATAATGTGTTAGAAAATTATTAATGAAAAGTTAAAGAAGGAATAAACATATAGTTTTCCTAAGAAAGAAAATAAACATAATATTTTCAAAAATAAATAGATATTAATTTTTGAAATCATGATGGATAAAATAATTTAAGATATTAAATGATGAAATATATTTATCAAAATATATTTCCATTTAAATTGGGATTCCATTAATGAAATATGTTAGAAGGGATCATGAAAAAATATATATCGCTAGAGAATAAATGGATGTTAAATAAGTTATATATGTAAGGAACAATTTTATAGAATATAGTTGAATTACATGGGAATAATATTGAAATAATGAGTTCTAAAGAAGTTTAAATTAAAATATAAAATAAAATGGGTGGGTTTAGGAGTTTCCTTACCACATGTTGAAATTAACATGGAACATGTATTTAAAAATAATAATAACAAATTTAAAAAATTAAATAATTTCTCCAGAACGTTTTTCATTAATATTTCAATTTTTAATTTATATTTTTTACCATATAGTCATAATTTATTGTATAGTTTCTTATCACATTATCAACATATTGTTATCTAGTCAACTTCTATAATTTTGTTTATATTGATGGTTATCATGTATTTTTTTAAAATTGGTCCTTGATATTTATAATTTTATAGGTATATATTTTTTTATAAAAAGTGTATGGCTATTCAATATATTGACCAAAATAGTCTAAATTTTAGAGAAGTGTCATGGTACACTTATTTTAGATAGATAAAATTATAATGAAATTATTTTGTTAACATAATTAGTATAATACCCAAATAATCATTCTATAAGTTTAATAAGGCCATAAATATTACATGTATTCATTGAGTACATTTCAAAACCATCTATTAAAATAAAATTTACAATGTTTGTTACAACTACTATATAAATGGTCAAACCCCACAATAATGGTGCTAGTGTTATTATAAAACATTAAAAATGTATTCTATTTTTATATTATTATAATTAAAATAGAATTATATTATTTGTTATATAAATTAAATGGACATTTAAATAATTGTTATGAAGATATATGTATGATAAGCAACGAAAATTGAATGTTGTGATAAATAGAAAACATGTTCTACAACAACAATGTTTCTCCAATAGACTACACTATCACCATTAATTTAATGATCTATTAGTTTTAAAAAAAATCTAAGATAAAAATAAGAGACATTTTATATTATATTGTTTTTTGGAATATAATTATGTTTTGATAATGAATAAAATTGGGTGGAGAAGGGTTGTATTTATAAGTTTTTTGAGTATAATTTCCCATAATAAAGGGTAAAATATTTTTTTCCATTATAATAAGTTACCCAAATAAACCCATAGTTCCCCATTACCTAATTGTTTTTGTACTATAATGGTTTACATCATAATTATCAAAAACTGAACTAACATGGATATATTTGTTAAATCTATCATTTATATAATGTAATGCTTACTGTATCTCACCTTATATCACCATTTTTAACATATATTGATATTTTATTATGAAATTATTAATATAAAACACTTGGGTAATTTTAAAAACCTTATTCCGAATATAAAATACATTTTCCTATATCCATCATAAAAGTTTGCACATTTTTACTTTTATAAAGTGGTGATACATTTTATAAAATGTTATATTTGAGTAAACACCATATTATTCCAAAATTAATTTACAATTAAATAATATCAATCCATTTGAAACATGGACCCTTATAATAGTAACATAAGTCGTAAAGGTAATCTTTCAAATAGAGGACCATCAAGGGTTTTTTTCCAATATTGATCTTACCATGTTTTCCAATAACTTGATATGATCTTACAAAAAAATTATTCTAATCTAAATTTTTGAGGTTTTTCATTTTAATGGTAAATTATTTTATCCAATAATTATAACTATAAAACTACAACAATTTAATGAAATATTAGTATTAAAATAATTTTATTTCTTTTATTGTTTGAGTTATACTCAAATGTGATTTTAGGAAAATCATGAAACATAATTAAAATATTAAAGGTATGTTATTTCATAGATGTTGGATTAGTAAATATGAATAAATATAACTATATTAAATAAAAAGTAATATCTAAACATGTATACATAGAATATAGTTTTTATAAAATCATTATTATTAAAAAAATATGAAAAAAGTGATGATTGTTTCAAAAAATATTCATGTGGGAAATGTATTTTATATAATTAAATTATATTTACCACTATTAGTGAATTAGTTTTATGAAATATATATATTATTTACATTATAATATTATATAGGCATTCAAAAAATATCTTAATATTATTATTTTTTGAATGAATCCATTTGAAAGGTTAATCTGTTTTCTATAATGTTGTTTTTCTCAAATATTATGTATTTATTCTAAATTTAATTTCCTCCATTTATAAGTATTTTTATAGATAAATATAATATATTATTTTTATTAGTTATTATTTTTATTAATTATTACCTTTTATGTTTTTTATTATAATTATAAATATATTAATTTTTTTACAATGGTAAATGGTAAATTGGGTAATTATAGAAAAAAGTAAAATGATATAGATTATAAAATTCCCCTAACAATTGAGTTAATTTTAATTTTGAATTTAAATTCTTCTATATTAAATATTTCTTTTGATATATGGATTTTATTTTCTATTTTATGAAGATTATGACCATTATAATGCTTTATTTATAGAAAAGTAAAACATATAAAACTATTGTTTCTAATCACTATAATATTATTAATATGGGGTTAAAGAGAGGATATATTTGAATATATGTAATATTTTAAAAATAATTTATTTATATTTATCATGATTATTTATTTTAATTTTTTCGTAAATAAATAATCATCTTAAATGTCTTCACAAATCTAACACAGAAGTTAATTTATTTATGTAAAAATAAAACAATAACATTAGAAATATTAAATGTACTATAATTTTAGATAATTAATGTGGAATACTATTTATCTATATATATATATGAATTATTAGGGAGGTTTTAAATGATTATATTCTAATTCCTTATTTTTCCTAATGTATGTAAAGTTCAATTAATTGAACATTGTAAAAATTGAGATAATGTTTTTTATCATAATTTTATTATATTAAATAAAATATTTTTATTGTTTAAAATTTCTTGAATAATCAATCAATTTTTTTAATAATATAATTATATTATGTTGTGGTGTAAAATTTCATGAATCATCTGTTTATTGTAAAATTTCTATCTTACAAGTAAAAATTAATTATTTTTAATATTGAGGATTATATTAAAATGGTTCAAATATATATTTCATACGAAAATGATACTCTAAATGATAATTTTTTAAATTACTCAAAAAATATTGTAATATATATTAGTGCCTAGGATTTAAACATTATCCCTTGTTATATTTTATTCAAACTCAATTTCGGGTAAATTTTTCATGATATAATTTTTTTTATAATTTAGTCTTTTGAGATATTCAAAATGTTCCCATCACAATAATTAAAAATGGGACACCTATAATCTCACAACATTACAAAATATTGAGCATTATATTTCAAAAATACTCAAAAAAATTAACTTATACACAACCCTATTCATATTATAGGATTCTGTTTCTTTAAAGATGATAAATCCTACAACCCTTTTCTAGAGAACTAAAGGTGTCCTTTTGGTGATGAGGTAATCATACTAACTGATAACAATCTTCATTATAATCTTATTTTACTCTAATAAATATATTTTATTAATAAAAAATTAATATATTATATATCCAAAATTTTATTACAATTGTTATGATTTTGAAAACCCCATTACACACCCACTTTCCTATAGAATAATATGTGAATGTATCTCTCATGCGTACTTATGACATACTATCTACACAATGTGATATAAATCATTTTTCATCGCCAAATTTATATATGGGTTTTTGATTCATTTATTGTTCACATATTATATTTATAACATAAGAATTCTTTTTCATTTTTAGTATTATTTTTACCTTCTTACCATCTCATACATTGAGATACTATAAAATTATTCATGTTTATGGGTGTACTACCACCTCTATGATTTTATGATATTTGTATTTAATTTATATTTTTATGATTTTGTATTAATGATAGAAGTGATGAAAAAAATGATATAATTGAGACTATATTTTTTCTGGATATGTAAATTATTATTAAACATTCGTTCATTTCATTATTTGTAAAATGGGAAAAGTCTTCATTCATATGGACATCCTACTATCTCCATGGATGATGTAATTCATTTTTTATACATTTAATTTTGATGGATGGTTATAAATAAGTTTCCCAAATTGTCATGAACACCACTCTACCATATTAACTTAGTGGATCCTAACATAGACCAAATGTAATTCATGATCTTAATGGGTTTTCGACTAGAACCTAACATCACACAATATAAAAGTGGAAAAAAAGATCCACAAAAAAATGGAAGACAATAGTTACATAAAGTATTCTCCGAAATCCTCAAAGGGAAACGACTAGAAACAAAAAAAAATTATATCAAAACCCAATCATTACACAAATAATGTAGCGAAAATGAAAAAGTTAACCAAAAACCTTAAAGGACACTATACTCTATAAATAAAGTTTCTAGAACACTGAACTCCTCCAAGAATAAATTTCACTTTACTCAATCATGACTGATCAAAATCTACATAATCCCACAAAAAAAGATTGGTTGTGATCTAAAATCCCATTAGGATATCACATGTGTTCTATAAAATGATTCTATAATAACAAACCAAATCAAAATTTAAATTTCAAATAAAATGGGCATAAAAGACCAATTCCATTTTTAAAATAAATCATGATTTTCAATTCATATAATGGAAAAAAATTAAAAAATGTATTACGAATTTTTTTTATGTAAAACCGTTCATATAAATCACACGGCATGAGTAAATAAGTTTTAAAATCAATGGTATATATATTCCAGAAATAAAAATAAGAAACATGGTCTGCTTCTATGTGGTATGATAGTTCATGGTCATTGGATCCTCCCATAATCATATCAGTGGTCATATATATGTGTACACCCATCCCAATGTCTCATGATAAATATGAGTCATCAATATCCCATTTCATATGGTGTCAACCTAAGTTGTTTTTCTAGTGGTTTCATCATCAATATGTTGTTATTGGTTATCATCCTAGAATTATTTATCCAAACAACCCACTAAATAACCAATCTTTCTTGTGATCAATCAATCAACCAATAATTCTATAATCCTTTCAAATTAGATTAAAATACAATTACACCATTTATAATTACAATGTGCCAATTTCATTCCAAAACAAAAAATAGGTTTTCAACATAATTTAAATCCTTCCCAAAATAAAACCAATAATATGTTCTTATAAAATAATCTTATGTAATTTTTCTAAAAATAAATCTAGAAATAAATTCAGAAATTTTCCTGAATTTCAAATCGCACCCTAAATTCCAATTCCACTAGACTTGATGGATTTTCCAAAAATTAGTACCAATTCAACATCAAAGTCTAATTAACATAAAATTTTATTTTTCAAATTTAGTTGAAAAAATTTAATATAATTAAATAAATTCAATGTTCAATTTTATGGTGAAACTCAAATGGAACCACATACCTTTATCATAGTGATCATATATAACAACATGCCCAACATTATTTCCCAATGAAAAATGATGACAATAGGGATATAGAAAATGAATCCAACATCAATATTTATATCAAGAGAGTTTAGATCCATCAATAAATAATTATCGCCAAAACCCTATACAAAAAAAATAGAGATGAAGAAATGAAATGATAGAACAATCACTCATTAGAGAATGATAGAACGAGGTATGCCATGATTTGATCCACCTAATAAGGTTTTTGGAGCAGTACAATGTTCACTGGGTAGGCACACAGTATGGTAAAACCCTAGGATAATTGTGCACAACCATGAAATTTAAATCATTTTCACTCCAACATGAAACCACTAAAGGAAAAGCTCAACAAATTCATAAAAAGGTGGTTCATGGAGTATATGGATAATAAAACGGGATGTGAAAACCTCCCAACCATAGAATCTTTTTGTCAATAGATTGAATGTCAATAATTTTCTATATATAAAATATGAATTCGATAAACTATAAATTGTGCCTCTGTCTCCCATGTATCATTCTTATACGTAACATGTTTCCATATAACTCAGAACGAAGGTATCATCCTCCAATGATGTAAATTGCTATCAGAATCAACTATCCTAACTGTATGATCAGTCATATACAAATCTGGCTCAACATCAAGATTATTGTAGCTCATTATAATGTCTCAAACACACTCTTTTATAATCCATTATGAAAACATGATGTGTATTTTTTTATAAAGGATAACGTAAAAATAAAACATTATTTATACAATAAAGGACGTTTTTCAGTCTAGGTTCTAGATAACTATACATCATCTTACTGATTATTATATTTGACAACAAATAAAATAGTATTCCAACTTCATTTATGTGTGTTTTAACTCAAATTAAGAATATACATAAATTAGAATGTAAAAGATACCAATGAAAATCATTTTAAAACATGGGATGAAAATTTATATTTAGTAGGAAGTTTTTTTAAATCAAGTGAACAATTTTTTTAAAAGACACTTTATAAAAATTAATTTATCAACTATAAATATTTTATATATGAAATCATTATAGAAAATACTTATTTTTGAAATTAATTTCAAAGGAGGTTCATTTAAAACACTTGGATTTCAACATTAGAATTGTTTAAAATTTAATAACTTCATCCTGGAACGTTTTTATACTATAATGATCATATGTAAAACCATCTGAAAAAATGAAATATCATTGATGGAACAACATTCTGTGTGGTCAGGGGTTCACGCCACATTCTTCGTTCTCCCGCTTGACAAATATGATTCAGTTCAAATTTTATGAATTTTTTATCCATATTCCATTCTCAATAATATTCAGTAAATAATTGGGAAATATTTCGTAAATTATTTTCAAAGAAAAATATAATATTTATGACTTCAATTATCAATAAATAACTTTTTTTTCAGAAAATTTGAATGATAAATCCATATTTACAAAAATATATAATGGATAAATAAATTTAAATTTTCTATGATAAAATCTTATATTAGTTTAGAATTAAATAATTTCTGTCCAATTAATTATTAAATTATCATTTTCATAAATACATACTAATAAATCATAGATTCATAAACCAAGGAATAATTAAAATTATGGTGAAATCATTGAATGTCAAGATTTTATAAATAATGGTTATTTCGTATTATGGAATTCTTGAATATATATGATAAAATGAGAACCCATAAAAACGAATTTATACTTGGAAAATTAAATGAAAACTTCCTTATGATAAAAATTCATAAAGAAATCTAGAAGGTTTAATTACAATAATTTTGAAAAAATTGACATTCTGTAATATTTTAAATCAACTAATTCTACTTATAAGGTTCATTTGAAAATTAAATATATTATATATATTCATTTAAAATATATATAATATAATGTAATGAAAAATAATTTCAATTAAATATATTTAAACATAAATATGTCTATTAAAATTAAAATAAGAAAATAAAATTGATAATATCACTTATAAAAAAATCATCAACATAATCAAAATTCTTAAAAAATACATTGATCTAACTCCAATAAAATATTTTTAAAATAAAACATTTTAAATGTAATGATCTAATTTTAAAAATTCTAAAATAAGTACATAATAATAATTTCGCTTATATAATGAAAATATAAATCTCAATGAATGAAATAAATTGAAATCATAACTTCAAAAATAATTGAAATTCAAATGTATATTAATTGTGAAGATAACATATAAATCATGTTACATAGAACTAGAAATTATCATTTAAAAATAAATAATAGTATTATTTTCTTTTAAGAAAATATAAATTAGCGGAATTTAATGTCGAGAAATAAATGTTCCCATAATAATTTTATTTATACATGCTTCATCTTCCTCTTATAAGAAATTATTCACTTTTTTTATATCTCGCACCCTCTTTGATTCCTCAACGAATATGAAAATAAAATGATTCATTATAGTTATGGATTTCCAAACTTATTTTTTCTATCACGCTCATATTGAGTGTATGTGTGGATTCAAAAAACATGGAATTAATTATTTTTTGTCTGAGTTTTTGTCTATATTAAACTGAATGATGATATATACATCTAACCAGACAAGAAAAATGAATGTGTAAATATGATGTTTTAATCATGGTGAATTTGAATGAAAATGTGGAATAATGATGCACACATCATTTTTGATTCAAAATACATATATTTTAAATTATCATAAAAAATGATGTATAAGAATAGAATGACGAAAGTAGTTGAAAAAAATCCAGCAATATAACAAATAATAACCAAATTGATTGATTCAGATGATTTCGTTTTAATGTGTAATAATTGGAGAGAGGAGAAAATATCTTGTTCCAAATTTTATCCCTTCCAGGTTCATATCTAATGTAATTTAACTTCTATATAACCTTATGTCTTCCCTACTTCTCCAAAGCACTCGAAGAATACCATCATCAGGAGCATCTCTATACCTATTTCATTTACAAAAAATTAAAACAACATTTCATATACATATATATATATATATATGTGTGTGTGTGTGTGTGTATAATTTCATATAATATAATATATTATCATGTTATTATTTCATGTGGAGCATGATTCATATAAAGTAACATATATTTACATTCAATATTTATAACAATATTATAGTAATTTACTAATAAATTTTTGTTAAAAAATATTTTATATTTATTTTATATTAAAATAATTTTTATATTATTTTAATTAAAAATCATGTATATATTTTCATTATAAATTTGTATGAATTTTATTTATATATATATATTCATATTTTAAAATTAGATTTATTAATAATATTATGATAATTTAAGTAATGTTTAAAAAAATAAATAATTATTTTATTAATATTTGGGATTTATATTCTCCCCTCCTTAAATAAATTTCAACCTTATAATTTTTTGGCTATGCTAGAAAAAACTCTAAATTTCCATCTTCAAAATATAATAATTTCTAAGGGGAAAAAATTTATTTAATGATAATTCTACCATATAGATTTTCTTTACCTAAATATACAATATCTAATATTCTGAGATGTCTAGGCTATTCCCCCGATACCAATTATAATTCCCCAAAATCACGCATCTAAATTAAGTGATAAAATCACATTGTGGATTTTTTTAAGGACAACTATAAAATATAAAATAGAGGAACTTTTCTAATCTTGGTTCTATAAAAATAGACACAATGTCATAGTTTTTCAGTGTTGAAATTATATATAACAATATTCATACTTTACTTCTACGTGTTCTAACTACCAAAGCGATGAGTCTGGATTTTTAACTTCTATGATACATATGGAAATAATTTTACATCATGGGATGCGAATTTAAATTTTCCAATACTAGGTTTCAAAACCATTGTAAAACATTTAATAAAACTTATTAAAAATTACTTTACAACAAATTTAAATATTTGATATATGAATTCCTTTTAAGAAATACTAATTATGAAAATTAATTTCAAAAATAGTTCATTTAAAAAATAGGGATTACTTCTTATAAGTAATTTAAAAAATAATTGTTTCATTATTGATTGTTTTGATATTATAACGATCTTTTGAAAACTTATAAGGCCAAAAGCAATTTACCAATTATAATAGTATTTCGTGAGGCCGTGGGTTCAATCCCCATTTCTTATTCTACCATCTAATAACCAGGTGTTGGTCTAAATTTTATGAAAACATTTTTGAGGATCCTCATTTCTAAATCATAATCCCTTAAAAACAGTTGGAAATGTTACGTAAATTATTTTCTGAAAATATGATAATTTGTATTACTTCCTCTATTGATAACTAACTTTTTTAAAAAAATTTATAGGAAAAATAAATATTTTAGAAAAACAGATCATGTAAAAACTATTTGAAAATTATTTAATACAGTCTCTTAAATTAATTCAATATTATGTAATTCCTGTAGAAAACATTGTTAAATACTAAATTTTATAAAACACATATAAAAAATCAAGTATGTTTAAAGTAATGAATGATTAAAATTATGGTGCAAGCATTAAATGTAAGGATTTTATAGACAATAGCCATTGCTTATTAAAACACTAATGAATGTATAAGATAAAATGATAAACCCTAAAAAATATAATAGAGATATAAAATAAAATTCAAAATTACTTTTGTTTTAAATGCATAAATAAATCAAAGAGCATAAATAAAAATAATTTTGAAATTGTTTGCATTCCATAATATTTTCAAAATACTAAATCCCCTGAAAATAAATTTAATTGAAAAATATGATTATTATATATATTCATTTAAAATATATTGAATAAAAGGTTAGGAAAACAAATTTCAAATAAATATATTTAAAAACAATTGTTTCCATTACTATTTAAATATAAAAATAAAAAAATAATCTCCCTTGTAAAAATAAAATCATCAACATAATAATAATTCTTAAAACATTGATTAAAAAACTGAATTAATAATTTTTTGAAAATGTGAAATTTTAAATGTAATGACTTTATATGAAATTAACAAATATATGTACAAGAAAATAATTCCTCTTAAAAAAATAAAAATATAAATCTAGAAAAAGAAGACAAATCAAAATATAAACATGAATAAAATTATAATTCTAATTAAACATAATTTTATAGAAAAATAATATAAATCAACAAATGATGAACCATAAATAATAATTAGAAAATAAATTCTTTAAAATTTACATATAATAAAATATTAATTAGTGGAAATTAATAAATAATAATCAATTTTCCCTTAAAATTTGTTTTAGAGGATTTTTCTTCTTCTTCACTTCATTTTTATCTTGTGTTGTATTTCATTCCTCCACTGAAAGAAATAAAATGAAACATTAGAAGATATTCCATTCCTCAATTATTTTTCGTACATCATTGGTGTGACTGAATGTTGAGTACCCTGAGAACAGAGAATTCTATTTAAATATCCTCCTAGAATGTTCTCATAAAAATATATTTTATATCAAGATAATATATGTAATATGAAAATATTTCTGTGAATGTCAGGATAATCATATATTTATTTTTAAATGATAGACTTTATATGTATAAGGGATAAATGAGGATGGGGATATGATCCTATGTTGAAAATACATCTGGTGCTTTAGTGTATTTGAAGAATCAAAAACATAGAATTAAATTTTTTTCTCTGAGATTCGGTATATATAAAACAGAGAATCAATATATATTTCCATCCAAATATTAAAAATTAAGGCACAAATATGATGTTTCTAACATGTTGAAGTGGAATAAAAATGAGTAAAAACAATGCAAATATCATTTCCATTTCGTAATAGGTTTATTTTAAATCATTAGTAAATAATTTGATGAATTAGAATAGAATGATGACCTATGAAATAAAACATCAAAAAATATGCCAACTTGAAATCAATTAGATAGATTCTTATGCCCCTTTATGATCTAAAAGAATATGAGAAAGAAGAAAAATAGATCACACCCGATTTAACCCTTCAATGTTGAAATCTAGTAAAAATGAACCCAGGACTTACCATGTGTCATGTTTCTGTTAGTAGTGTTGTTTTCTAATGTTAATGTCAATTTCAAACTGATATCTGACACTTTTATCCATACTAGTCACACTTTGCATCGGTTTGTGGTGTGGTCGATTTGTACACATCAAAAATGACACACGGATTATTTTACTGTAGTAACCAAAAATCCAAACGCATTTTCTTGGTATTCTGTATGTCAGTAGTGTGGTTTTCTAAAGATAATGTCAATTTGAAACTGATATCAGACACTTATGGAAATACTGGTTACACTGTGCATCAGTTTGAGGTGTGGTTGATTCATACACGTCAAAAATGACTAATGGATAATTTTAATAAAGTAACAAAATAATACGAACTCATTTTCTCGGTATTCCGTATGTCAGTAGCGTTGTTTTCTAAAGTTAATTTCAATTTGAAACTGATATCAGACAGTTTTATCCACACCAGTCACATTGTGCATCAGATTGAGGTGATGTCGATTCTTACTTGTCAAAAATGACTCATGGATCATTTTACTAAAGTATCAAAATAATCCGAATGTGTTTGCTCAGTTTTATGTATGTCACTTGTGTTGTTTTCTAAAGATAATGTCAATTTCAAACTGATATCAGACACTTTTATCCATACCATCCACAAAGTGCGATGGATTGAGGTGTGGTTGATTCTTACACGTCACAAATGACTCATGGATTGTTTTCCTAAAGTATAAAAACAATCCGAATGTTTTTTCTCGGTATTCCGTATGTCAGTAGTGTTGTTTTCTAAATTTAATGAAAATTTAAAACTGATTTCTGAAACTTTTAGTCATACCGGTCACACCATGTGTCAGTTAGAGGTGCGTTCGATTCGTACACATCAAAAATGACTCATGTATCATTTTACTAAAGTAGAAAAAATAAATCCAAATGCGTTTTCTTGGTATTCCATATATCATTAGTGTTGTTTTCTAAAGTTAATGTCAATTTCAAACGGATATCAGACACTTTTAGCCATACCGGTCACACCGTGCATCATATTGAGGTGTTTTTGTTTCGTACACGTCAAAAATGACTCATGGATCATTTTCCTAAAGTATCAAAACAATCCAAATGCATTTTCTCAATTTAACGTATGTCACTTTTGTTGTTTTCTAAAGATTATGTCAATTTCAAACTGATATCAGACACTTTTAGCCATACTGGTCACACCGTGCATCAGATTGAGGTTTGGTCAATTCATACACGTCCAAAATGACTCATGGATCATTTTCTTAAAGTATTAAAACAATACGAATGTGTTTTCTTGGTTTTACATATGTCACATGTGTTGTTTTCTTAAGATAATGTCAATTTGAAACTGATATCAGACACTTTTAGCCATACTAGCCACTCCAAGCATCATATTGAGGTGTGGTTGATTTTACATGTCACAAATGACTCATTGATCATTTTCATAAATTATCAAAACAACCCGAACACGTATTCTCAGTATTCTGTATGTCAGTAGTGTTGTTTGCTAAGTTTAATGTCAATTTAAAACTGATATATGACACTTTTAGCCATACCAATCACACTATGAATTTGTTTGAGGTGTGGTTGATTCGTACACATAAAATATAACTCCTGTATCATTTTCATAAAGTAAAAAAACAATACAAACGCGTTTTATTAGTATTCTGTATGTCAGTAGTGTTGTTTTCTAAAGTTAATGTCAATTTCAAACTGATATCAGACACTTTTAGCCATACCGGTCTTACTGTGCGTCAGATTGAGGTGAGGTCGAGTCATACACATCACAAATGACTCATGGATCATTGTCAAAAAGTATCAAAAAAATAAAAATGCAATTTCTTAGTTTTCTATATGTCACTTGTCTTGTTTTTTAATGTTTATGTAAATTTCAAACTGATATTAGACACTTTTAGCCATACCAGTCACACCATGTGTCAGATTGAGGTGTGGTCAATTCTTACACATCAAAAATGACTCATGGATCATTTTCCTAAAGTATCAAAACAATCCAAATGCGTTTTATCAGTTTTCTGTATGTTACTTGTGTTGTTTTCTAAAGATAAATTCAATTTGAAACTGATATCAGACACTTTTAGCCATACCGGTCACATCGTGCATCAGATTGAGGTGTGGTTGATACGTAAATGTCAAAAAATGACTCATGGATCATTTTGATAAAGTATCAAAACATTCCAAATGCGTTTTCTTGGTATTCCATTTGTCAGTAGTGTTGATTTCTAAAGTTAATTTCAATTTCAAACTGATATCTAATGCTTTTAGCCATACCGGTCAGACAGTGCGTCGGTTTGAGGTGTGGATGATTCTGACACATCACAAATGACTCATGGACTGTTTTACTAATGTAACAAAACAATATGAACACGTTTTCGCAGTATTTCATGTGTTAGTAGTGTTGTTTTCTAAAGATAATGTCAATTTCAAACTGAAATCTGAAACTTTTAGCCATACCGGTCACATTGTGCATCAGTTTGATGTGTGGTCGATTCATACATGTGACACATGACTCATGGATAATTTTACTAAATTATAAAAAGATCCTAACACGTTTGCTCAGTTTTCCGTATGTCACTTGTGTTGTTTTCTAAAGATAATGTCAATTTGAAACTGATATCCGACAGTTTTAGCCATACCAGTCACAACATGCATCAGATTGAGGTGAGGTTGATTTATACACATCAAAAATGACTCATGTATTGTTTTACAAAAGTATCAATACAATAAAAACACGTTTTCATGGTATTCCGTATGTCAGTAGTGTTGTCTTCTAATGTTAATTTCATTTTGAAACTGGTATCAGAAACTTTTAGCCATACCGCTAACACCGTGCATTAGATTGAGGTGCATTCGATTCTTACACGTAAAAAATGACAAATGGATAATTGTCCAAAATTATCAAAACAATCCGAATGCATTTTCTCAGTTTTCTGTATGTCACTTATGTTGTTTTCTAATGTTTATGTTAATTTGAAACTGATATCAGACACTTTTAGCCATACCGGTCACACCGTGCATTGGATTGAGGTGCGGTTGATTCGTACACATCACAAATAACTCATGGATCATTTTCCTAAAGTATCAAAACAATCTGAACACTATTTCTCAGTTTTCTGTATGTCACTTTTGTTGTTTTCTAAAGTTAATGTCAAATTAAAACTGATATTAGACACTTTTAGCCATACCGGTCACACCATGCGTCAGATTGAGGTGAAGTCGATTCATACTTTTCAAAAATGACTCACGGATAATTTTCCTAAAGTAACAAAACAATTCGAACGTGTTTTCTCAGTTTTCCATATGTCAGAAGTTCATAAGATTCTCTCATTATGTTATTCTTTACTAGAAAGTCAAATCATATCTAAAACCATTTTTCATAATCTATGGATATGAAACATAAGAAAGGGTGATAATAGATTCTCAATAATTGTACACAAGGGAGATATCAATAATAATATAAAGATAACATTAGTAGTAGGAATTCACCTTCATTGTCCTATTTGTTTACATTCTTCCATCAGGTATGTTTCTCATTCATTTATAAACACATCTATATCACCTTGTGAATAGGAGTTTTTGTGATAGTCATAGTAGTACTGAAAAAATATAAATATAAAAAAGACTAATAAATATTTTAAATGAACTAGTAATTATTTTAAAAAATACCTCTTTTGGGATGCTAGTTTGTTCATGAAATGTGATCTCTTTAATAAATTTAAAAACATAATAACTGCAGTCCATTCCATTTGTTTCTTTCGGACACTGCATAAACATCGAAAAAAATGAGTAATCTAGTTTGATATGTATTTGGATAGTGTAGTATAATTATATATACCCTGATACCTGTCCACTTGTAGATCTCGTGTGCCTTCACATCCTTAGTCCATGGATTCATTCCATCCATTATACTATGTTCATACACCACCCTCTCATAACAGAATCCTCATTAAAAGATAATATAAATTATATAAATAGATATTTTGATCTAAAATTTTGGATATAGTATATTACAAATTGACAATCGCCATCATGTGTGGTCGGTTTGTTGGATATCCATGTAGTGAAACCAGAAAATTACTCTTTGGAGAATCTAAATTGACTGCAATGAGCATCCAATACTTCCTAAAAACATAAAAAGGAATAATTAATGATATAAATTAAAATATAATTGACATGATTAAAATGTATAGTTTTACCCCTTCAACGTTGGTATTAAAAATAACATGCCAGTCGTAATTTTGCATTGAAATGTTCTGAGAAATTTTGACATTTATTCAGCCTGAAAATCAGAATCTATTTCTATTTATTGTGTAGACATGCTGTGAGGACTAACGCTTCCAAATTTGTATTCATCAGAAAATCCCTTCAATTGTTTTTCATATATATGCCTGCAAAAAATATGAAATGTATTTAGCCATAATTATCATAGTATATCAGCTTCTGTAAAATCCAATAATGAAAACATACCTCATGTATACATTTATAATGTTTCCTCTCCATACATAACTTTTTCACAAACAATTCTGTGATTATTTTCGTCTTTCATTATCATATCCACATGTTCTTGAAATGATATTAAATGTGGATATAGAATGGGTGGGATGAAGGTGCCCTCAGTAGATCGTTTTGATCGGTTGGTTGATTTTTTTGAGCCGTTATTTCATTTTAGATCCTTCCTTTGTCCTTCTGTAATAACAAACCTCGGTTCATCCCTTTTCTAATTAAAATTTAAAGGTTCTTCTTTAAAAATTACTTGGAAATGAATACCTCCTGGTCAACATGTATATTTACAATATTCGATGGCCATGCAACGAATGTTCCAACAGATTTTTCGACCATATGAATGTCATCATTGTCATTTGGCATGGGTAGCTCAGAGCTTGACTCATGAGCAACATTAATCTATAGTTTTACATAACCATTTAGAATTAGTCTAGAGTGTAGTGTGTCATTCTGCATATTGAACATTGTATCCATCGCTAGAAGGTGATGGGTGGGAGTTGAAATATATAAATCATAGTCATTTTCCACCCTGTAAAATATCATTACAAGAAAGGTATCAGTGTCTATGTGATTCAAATTTCATAGAAACAAACATTAGATCATTTATTACCTCAGCTAAGTCAGGTCATTGAGGGGAATTCCTCATCTCAAAGCTGGTGGGGGGTGGGGCGGGTTGTTCTTGAGTTGCTTCTTCTCTTCGCCTCTCCCCCATCAAAGATTCTAGCAACTCTCCATGACATTGTAATTTTTCTTCAAGGGTATCTAGTCTAACTCTCATCATTTTCATTTCTTTAGTTTTTTCATCTTTTTTTTTCTGAAAATATGCCCGGGGTGTCACCCCAAAACCCGCACCTCGGACGCGGCCATACTGTTCTGGCTGTTTCAAGGCTGCTGAAAGTATGTTCGCATCTGGTGCGGGTGTTGTTGTTTTTTGTGACTATGTCAAATAGAAAATACGGGAAAATAAGTAATCATCGTGATGTAATATTTATTTAAATCAAAAAAATTTATATTATGTCATACTTACACAAGTTTCCCTCACTTTTTGAGTGTTTTCATCTACCATTTTCCCCTATTTATTATCACGAGCCTCCTTTTATAGCACATGGCGTGGGATGGAAGTGGCTTGAGATTTAGATCCATCAATCTTTATATTAAAATAGAAACATGGTTACACTATTGTTTTATATCACATAAAAGTATTACCGTACTTTAAAAATACGTACCAATTGTTTTTCAATTGAAGCATACCCCAACCTTGCTTTACGTTAGGGATACACTGGTTTTTCTACCCGTTCTTTTCTTTCAGCACTCAGTTGCTATTTCATAAATAAAAAACTGTCAATCAATGAGATTAATACATGCAATGTAAAATAATGTGTTACCAAACACAATGTACCTAAAATTTCTGCTCTACACGACAGTTGAAAAACACATCCCATGGTCCATGGGATATCTAGTGTGCAAAAAGAGGAGGTGGGTGCGGCTTGATTCCCCCTTCAGCATCATTCATATGAAATTTTGTTAAATTGGTGCGAAAGCCTCTATGAACGCTTCCTTCTATTCTTAATACATATTCATTATGAGACATATCTACTATAAATGCACTTTGCAAGAGATGGTGTATAGTTATTCCATATTCAAGTATTTTTTTTATTTTAATACAATTAAATAAATGATAACGTAATGTTACCATAATCTCTTCCAACATTAATGTTTTCAGCCCACTGAAAATATGGTGCCATGACTCTATATCTATCAGCACGCATTGCCGAGTGAGGATTCCAATGTAGCTACTAAACCTGGATTTGTTGGGGTTTACATGCTGGCCTCACTTATTCCATCCCACCTCATATTTGATTCCTTTTGATTTTTCCTTAATGATTTTGGCTGAAATTGTCAAACTACGGTGCACCTATTTTTATTGTTCTACTGTGGTTTCATTGCCTACTATTTCCTCGGTTTCTGCATAATCATTATGTTCCACTGAAGCGCTAGCATCAGCATTGGGACCAGTAACAACAAGTTGAGAAACGTGTTGTACCTTAGTAGTGGGACCAGCAGCCACAGGTTAAGAAACCTGTTGTACCTTAGCAGTGGGACCAGCTGCAACAGGTTGAGAGACCTGTTGTACCTCAGTAGTGGGACCAACTGCAACAGGTTGAGAAACCTCTTGTGTCTCGGGATTGGGTGCATCAGCAGGTGCAGAAGTCATTATCTACTAAAGTGGTTTAACATTTAATTTAGATCACATAAAAGTTATAGATAACAAATAATAACATAATGTAACAAAATATAAATTACAATAAAAAATAACCTGATTATTGGACTCTCTTTTTTTAAAGGCTGAAGGGATTTGAACCCTCTATCGACTATCCATATCCCTTCATTGTGGTCTCCTCTGACATACAAAATATCGTCTACATTGGGGACACTATGAAATGATTACGAATTCCCTATGAAAGGTTCATTCTCCATTGAATTTTTATCGGACCCTTCAGTTGTTTTGGTCTATATCTAATCAATTGACCAGTTTCTGTTTACGGGATCTGGAACATAAAATACTTGCACTACATGTGATTCCATTATAAACAGTTCATCTTTCTCTCCTTCCTTTCTGAAATCAACTTTCACGAATCCCAATTCATCTATTTTAACATCACTCCTGTTATCAACCCCACACATTCATTGAAAAATCCGAACTTGTAATTCTATATAATGCAGCTCCCATATTTATTTGATGATGCCAAAGTATGACATATTTTCATAAATTGGATTTCTGTCCTTAGCACTGGAAACTTGCATCGCTTCAGCCACAAGTGTAACCCCACTATTCTGTATTGTACTATCTTCATCATGTTCATTAGTATAAAATTTATAACCATTAACTACATAAGCATTGTAAGATAATACATGCACACATGGTCCTCCGGCTAGCCATCGAAGTCGGACTAAAATTGATAATGGATTTTCATCTGACTTCTTAAAAATATGGTCCTGGAACCATCCTATTAACAGTCTATTATGTGTATCTGATATCCATTTTTCTTCCCTAGATGGATTCAAAAGCCTATGAATTGCTTTGTGGGTTTCAACATTTGGGTCTACGTTGAAATTGTTATGAAAAACATAATGGTGGGCCTGCTCCCGATCTATAATATTGATTGTGACAACCTGTCATCCAAAAATTCCTTCACCCTCAAGCCGCCCATTGTGATGAGATTTCGGTATACCAATTCATTCCACACCAGATAGGTATTTGGTACAGAATTCAGCAGGTTCCTCAACAATATATCACTCTGCAATACAACCCTCTGGCCGACATCGTTTTTTGACACACCCTGTCAAAATATTCATATATTTTTCAATGGCGTACATCCATCTGTAATGTACAGGACCACATAGCTGAATATCTCTCACCAAGTGGACCATCAAATGAACCATCATATCAAAAAATGAAGGCTGGAATAATAGTTATAATTAACATAATTTGATGTCAATTTCTCTTTCCATAATTGGCAATTTCGCCCGGTCTATAACATTGTTACATATAGGTTTGAAGAAGAAACACAGTTTCGTTAATATATGGCGGAAATTCTTGGAAAAAATGAAACGTAAGTCAATAGGAATGATATCTTGCATCAAAACATGGAAATAATGTGATTTCATACCTTTTAACTTCAAATCTCTCATAGACACGAGGTTCCGGATATTTGACGAATACCCCTTTGGAACCTTTACGTCATTCAAGAAGTTGAAAAACTGATATCACTCCTACCTGGAAAGAGAGTAAGTAGTAGGAGGAAGAAATGTTAATTTTCACCCTTCACTGGTTCCAACTCTTCTCATATTCTCATCTCAACCATGTCCATCCTAGCCTTAATTCCATCTTTTGTTTTGCCATGTGTATTTAGCAACATGCCGATGACACTATCAAATAACTTTTTTTCTACATGCATATCATCAATAAAATTTATGACATACAGACAATTATATTATGGTAGTTCAATAAAAACAGATCTCTTTTTCCAACCGATTTTAGTAAGGTTTTTTGAAGCCGGTTTACCAAACGTAGTGTCCACATTTTTAACTTTCTCAAAAAATTGATCACCTGTTAGTGGAGACGGTGTTGTACGTTCTTCTAAACTTCCATCGAATGATGTCGTCCAAGATCGGTACTTATGTCATCGGTATAGAATTCTACGATGTCCTAGAAACATGGTTTTCAATGAATGTTTCAACCTAATTGATTGTGTACCTTGTTCACAAATGGGACACCCTGGAGTTACTTTAAGGCTATATCCTAACAAATTTTCATAAGCAGGGAAGTCATTTATCATCCTGTACAACATGGCTCTCAAAGTGAAATTTTCCTTTTTGTAAGAATTATACAATGTAACACCTGAATCACACAATAATTTCAAATCATTGATCAATGGAGCCAAATAAACATCAATATCATTACCCGGTTGTTTTGGTCCTGATATAAGCATAGATAACATGATGTATTTTCGTTTCATGCATTACCACGGTGGTAAGTTATAATTTAACAGCATAACCATCCATGTACTATGACTTTTGCTTTGAAAACCAAAAGGTTTCACTCCATCAGTAGATAACGCAAGGCAAAGGTTTCTCAACTCGTTTCCAAATTCAGGAAACTCGTGATCAATTCTGTTACACCGAGGAGAGTCTGTCGGGTGATGTAGTATCCCTTATTTAGTTCTTGTATTTTCATGCCATGTCAGTTGTCCTGCAGTCTCCTCACTTCTATATAGGAACCTAAACCTTGTAATTATTGGAACGTACCATAAAAATATAGTAATACAGGATTCATCATTCTTGTATCGAGAATCACCACACTTTGGGAATTCTATAAGTTATTTTTGGTCCTTGAGAAATAGTATACAGTCATTCAGGTAAGCGTGTATTCTTTCAAAGATCATACCCATCGAGCGTAGCATTCATTTGGCATCATATGTTCATATTGGGAGCTCATTATCTTCTGGGAGCACGTCATTCAGGAGAGAAAGTAGTTCTGTAAAACTGGAGTCACTCCACCTGTTGTCTGTTTCAAATTATATAGCTTCATTATGACTGACAGTGCTGTATATTTAGTGCAACCAGCATACAATTGCATCGTTTCACAACTTTTTATCTTCTCAAACAATTTTGTGCAATCACAAAGTTCATCTTTGACGGTCCTTGTTATTTTCTCAATACGATCTTAATCATCATTCACATCTGTAATCGCATCCTCCATACGGTCATCTTCATTGTTCATACTTATAATCATATCAGATGATCCATAAAATGCAGTGTTATCACAGCCACTACCTACATTTGTTGTTTCCCCATGTTTATTCGAACATGTATAACACTGATCTATTCCTTCACAAATAAAATGTTCTTCCAACTCCTCTGGACTAATTTTTTTTGAATAACAACATCGTAAACATGAACCATGGACTTGAGAAGGGTCATATGCATGATCATTTGCAAACTGGATAAACTCTTTCACGCCTTCATTATAATATTTTGTCAACCGATTGTCATTCAACCACTATTTTTTTATATTCATCATATTTGTAATCTAATGGATGAGTATATAGGTTATAGGAGAAGGAATATGAGTATAATTTAGATAAAAAACTAGATACTACAAAAATGGTGGGGGGCGTGCTCATTAATAGTCTTGGTTGAGGATGATTATATCCTTTTTAGGTTTTATAAGGCTATTTGAGTAGGTATTAGAGTTTTATGCCTAAAGAAGAAGGATAAAATATTATTATGTATCACGTATGATGGGGAACACCCTCTTAAGGATATATAAGAGTCATGGTGTGTGTGATGAGTAGGATATTCCATATAGGGATTGGTGAAGTGTGACATAGATGATTTCCTCCTTATAATTGGATTAAGATATATCCAAGGGGAGATATGTTATAAGTGAGGGTCGTGGTAATAGTCTGTATGACTTATCATAGGGTATCCTAGGCCCACCTAGGCATTTTAGACATAATACTATCAACCTACTCTTGTATGATCACTTATAATATGTGGTAAGAATCATTAATCTTATATAAGGTCCAAACATACACTAATGTTCTTGAGTAGGTTGAATGATAAATTATTAGTAGGAAACCAATAATGGGAACCTAATATAAATCAAAATATACTAGGTTTATCTATATGAATGCAAATAAATAAACAACAAACGTTATGAAAGAAATAAAGTAAGATTTTATTATGGTAACTAATAAAACAAAAAAAAATAACACTATATTTAGTGAGAATCAATACAATAATCCATGGGTTCCAAAAAACAATTTTATCTCCTAATAAAACCATACAACATACATCACAGATATTTTCTGAATCCCAAACATAACCAAACATTGGGAACTATTCATCTCATATGGGCTGATAAGAAAATGATACACATGAACCATGGATCCTATTTAGGAATCTATAAACCCATACCATGAGGAAAATTGATCTAATATAGACACCTAAAATCTAGACACCTCACTCACCATGGACCCTTTCTTGTCTCCTAATATACCATAACATTGGGAACTATGGATCTAGTTTGGGACCCAAACATACCAATACCATTGTCACTATGAATCAAGTCTATACCCCTAATATACTAATACAATGGTCACCATTAGTATAATCCATGACCATAGTGTACATATAAGGGGAACATGGATGACGATTATCCCCTAGAATATGAACCCACTTAAATAGAGAAACATCACCTTATAGGCATGTTGTATTATCATGGCCTGATGAAAAACTGTCACACATATAAGACATACACAAACCCTTTCCTAGATCTCCACTAGAATTTTTTAATCTTCCTTTTATTGTTTTTAGACCCATACACTATAATATAGTCACTCCTGAAATATAACTTTATATATAAAACACAACCGAGCACTTACTAATCCATATATTCAATCTCCACTATAAAACAAACTAACAAAATAGTTAAACTGAAATGGTTAGAAGTCTCATCACATTAATGGAAAGTAATTCCAAATTCTTCCTTAGAAAATCTATTGGGTTTTTACTTGTGGATGTCCACCCATATCCATCATCTATTTTATAATCTCAAATACCATAAGCTTTACCTGATTCACTCTCAATAAAAAAATTCAAATTCCACCTTCTATATACTATCACTTTTATTATGGCCATACAAGTGAAATAACTAGGTTAGCGTAGAAAACTACTTAAAGGTGGGGGTGAATCAATGGTTACAAGAAACTCATAATCTAAATGCATTTTCGAATACTAATTAGTGAAAAAAGGATCTTGATAGTGATGGTAAAATGATGATAGTAATTCAATGAAATAACTGACATGGATCAAAGGATAATTTAATGGTTCAAAAACTCTTGTAATAAATTTTCTTATCCTTTGTGTTCATGATGTCTTGAATCTTTTTCTTGGTTTATTATCAATATTAATAATGAACGGAGTAAGTATATAACCATATAGTCCCATGTACGCGATATAATGATCTAAATATATAAGTTCATCGATTTCCCCTTCGTCGACCACAAGTGCCTATAGAATTTGGATTAGGTGTGCACCCCTATTATTCTCCTCAAATGTTAACTAAACCATCATTGGAAGAATCCATGGATTGAATGGTTGGGTAACAAAAGGATTCTTCATTGAAACCAAATCATTGATTCAGGTCATGTAACACTATATTTGTAGAGATTAAATGTCCTTTTAGGTGAATTATTTCTATAGGGAATGACTCCTAATTCTAAATGACTTAGAAACTAAATTCCAAATATCCTTCACCACATTTATGGCCTAACATATCATATCATGAAATGTGATTGATGTCTACTCATATTTACCAATATCTATAGAATACCATTCATGGCGTGACCCTTATAGTTTTGGAATGTTCTGAAATGTCCCTTTAAACAGTGATACACCAATTAATAATGAACAATATACTATAGTATGAAATAACACTATTGTAGTGTGATCCTTTTCATTACATACTGATACCATTGGACCCCAAAACTAGTGCAACATATATTTTCATGAGTTAGGTATCCCAATGAAATTATCTCTTCATATTACCTTAGAGACATCCATTATAGTTAAATGTTTCAAATTACAATATGTCTCTCCTACATCTCAAACCCTTTATAGTTACAACATCCCTACTATAGTTTGATACCTTACACTAGACTGAACAACATCATTTGGAACACTCCCATAAAAGTGTAATCACTTCCTCCTTGTTCTGGGACACTTGTTATAAAAAAACATAAAATTTTCATATTTTCCAACCATTAATAATCCTCTAACTCATATATGATAATGTTTTTAATAAATATATTGGTAAAATACATCTAAAACCCACGACTAAATTTCCTTTTGAAGCTAGTAATTATATGTTTCCAATTTTTACTCCATCTACTCACCATACCAAATTATAGAATGGTTGGTGGGAATACTCCTACTCTTAGTGTAATAAAAATTCTACTATGATCATGATTTTACTAAGATCAAATTGCATATCACCCTTTTCAATTCACTTATTTAGGGGATTCTTCAAACCAAAAAACACATTAATTACCCCAAACAATAAAGGGCACTTAAATATCCCAATGGACCCTCAACTGACCTATATAAGTCATTCCCTTATGTCCTATCCCTTTTGGATCATAGGATGTACCTCTAAATGGATCCTCTATCTCTTGAACCATATACTTTTACTCATCCATTAATAAAACCCATGAGGCAGAACTATCTTCTATCATTAAACAACCAAACACCTAGATATGTTATTTTAGGTTGTAGTAATCAAATCCATATATAAAATATAAATACACCCCTTACTCCAAGGTTATCAATGGTTAAAAACATACCAACTGCAACACCTTGTAATGACAAGAACCATTAATAAACATTATACCACATAGTATGTCATCCTCTATAATATTCCATAAATATTTCCTCAATTTTTTTTAATCCAAGGAATCTAATTACACTGCTCATTCAGGATTATATAAAGGTAATAGTCATATAGTTTACACCCCAAATCCTGATGAATTGTCACACACACAAGCATCACACACAAGAATCATGCCAAATCATAATTAATATCAATATTGAAAAAAATCCAAACATAATTAATTCATCCAAATTCAATTTTACTCACCTTAATGAGGAGGACCTGGTGGCGAAGGAGGAGGATCCGTCGACAGTGGAAGCAACGAAGGCATCAAAGGTTGTGCAGAGGCCGCAGAGGCAGCTTGGAGGCAGTGGAGGCAGTGGAGGCAGCGGAGTAGATAGAGGAGGAGGAGGAGGAGGAGGCACCAGTGGAGGAGGAGGAGGAGGCCACGGTGGAGGTGGAGGAGGAGGAGGATCCATGGTGGAGGATGGGGAGGATTAGCCACGGCAGAGGAGTTGGAGGATTAGCCATGGAAGAGGAGGAGGAAAAGAGGTAGCCGTCAGGGGATGAGGAAGAGGTGGCAGCCACGAGGGATGAGGAGGAGAAGGAGACGGTGGACATGGCGGAGAGGAGGCAGCGGCGTAGGGTAGGGCTTCCGTGAATGCTTGACCGGGTGCGGGGAGGAGGAGGAGGACCCGATGAATTTTATAAATCCCACATGGACCATTATCAGCGATTTTTTAGGGCTGATAAGTGCTGACTTTATCCGCACTTTTCATTTTAGCGGTGATAAAGACCCTCTTTATCTGCACTTTTGAAGCACTGATAAAGACATAATTTATCAGCGCTAATAAAATCACTGATAAATTTATATATTTAATAATATGTTTATATTATTATATATTTATTTAAAATGATATTTATGATATATATATATATATATTTATTAATATTTATAACTCTAAATAAATATATCTTTATTTATACTTATAAAATTATTTGAAAGGTATATTTATATATATTTCATTGAAAATATAATAAAATAAAGATTTATTTTTAAATATAATTTAATTTTAATTATAAGTGTACATTTCTTAGAAGATATATATTATATGGGTAACTTAATGAATTATAAATCAATAACAAATCAACGTGATATGTAATTATAATCTATAAATAAACATTATTCATGCACATATATATACGCATGTATGATATATTCATTGACCCCAATTCATTGGAAAACACATATATATTCAATAATTTTAATTAGACATATATATTAAAAAGTATTATATATTTATAAATAAAACAAATTCAATTAATATAAACAAATATAAAATATATATATATTAAATATAATTAATTAATAAATCTAATAAATATAATGAATTAATAAATATAATAAATATAATAAATATAATAAATATATTTATTATTAATATTATAATTATTTAATTATATATATATATATATAGTTATAACATGTTTTTTATTTAATTTATATAATAAACATTATCAGCAATAAGAAAAGTGCTGATAAATGTAACCTTTATCAGTGATAAGAAAAGCGCTGATAAATGGATATTTAAATAGATGATAAATGTACAATTTATGAGTGCTGAAAAAAGAACTGATAAAGGATACACATTTATCAGCTCTTGTACACTTATCAGCCCTTTTTTAGCACTGATAAAGTCATACCCCTTTATCAGTGCTTTTCCGTTAGCGCTGATAAAGGCAAGCACCTGCCTTGACCAGTTTTGTGGTAGTACTATATACATTTTCATATAACCTGTCAATACAAAATTCTATATAATCAATAGTTTCTAGATTAGAACTATCCATAAAATCACTTCCTATGAGTTGTGGAACAATAGAAAACCCATGGTTAACGACATTAATATTTTTGGTTTCAATGTATATATTTTTAACAGTAATGATAATATAGAAAAATTTTCCTCCATGAGTGATGAAGGAGTTTTACTAGGTTATTTAAATTCTATTGAATCATATACGGACTTCAATTAGAGAACAAAATGTTTGGAATAATCTGTACATAAAAAATTTGATGAAATAGATCTCCATGATCGTAAGACGTCTCAAGAAAATGTTGAGGAAGATATGTCAAACCTGGACATTAATACAAAATCTTCTAACCGTACTGTGATAAAATCTGTTAAAACATCCAGTTCTGAAAATTCATCAGATTCTAGTCAAAATGATCCTAACCCTTTTGATGAAGCTAATGTGACTATCACTTCATTTTCTTGTCCATTTTTTACTCTCATGAACCACAATATAGATCATATTGTTAGAGATTTAAAAGAAGGAACTTAGACTATATATTCTCTCATAAATCTTGTTTAACATCATGCTTTTCTGCCACAACATGAACTGAAAAATATCAATGATGCTATCAATAATAAATTTTGGGTGATGGCTATGCATGATGATTTAAATCAGTTTGAAAAAATAATGTCATGAATCATGTAGTAATAACTAATGATACATAGACTATAATCACTAAATGGGGGTTTAGGAATAAAGTAGATGAAACTGGTAACATATTTAGAAATAAATATATATTGGTTTCACTAGGTTATAGTCTAGAATAATGAATTGAATAAGAGAAAACCATTCCAATAGTATCTAGACTAGAGGCCATTAGAATCTTTCTTTCCTATGAAGCACAACTATATTTAAAACAATATCAAATGTATGTTTAGAGTGCATTACTGAAGGGGTATATATATGAGGATGTTTTTTATAAACAAACCCCTTTATTTATGTATCCTAATTTTACAAATATTGATTTTAAATTTAAAAAAAAATAGTTATGTGGTTTAATGAAATATCCAAGAGCTTGGTATGATAGGTTCAACTCTTTGGATATTTCTAATGGTTTTTCAAATGTAATAGCTGATCCCAATCCCTTTATAAATTTTTTTTCCAAAGATGTTTTAGAAGTATAAATTTATATATGTGATATTGTTTTTGGATATTTTAAAAATTCATTATTTTTTGATTATTCAAAGATGATGAAATGTGAACTTGAAATGAGATTCATGGGTCTACTCAAATTATTTCATGGATTTCAAAAATTTGAAATTAAAAATTTGTTTTTTAAAATCAAAGAAAATATAATAAGTATCTTTTATTATCAATTGGATATGTCAACACTAAGAGTAGGGGCACTCTGATGAGTACCAATTGTATGTTGGTCCTTGATGGTGATGGTAAATTAGATGGTCTAACCACATATAGAGGATTATTTGGAATCCTATTATACATAACTGCTAGTAGGCCATATATTAGTGTGTACACATTTTCTAGAAACCCAATAAAATATCATCTTATTTTTGTTAAATGTATTTTCAAATGCTCCAATCGTACTATCAACCTAGGCCTATTCTATCCAAGAGGACAACCATTGATTTGGTGAGATATTTAGATGTGGATTTTGGTGGATGTATGTTAGATAGAAAAAGAACCTCTGGCACATGTAACTTTTTAGGCATGTCTCTCATTTCATGGTGTAGTAATAAACAAAATTCCATTGCATTATATACTGCTGATGCTGAATGCATACATACTAGTAGTTATTGTGCCAAAATTTTGTGGATGAAACACACCTTACTATATTATATAAATCAATTTAAAAATGTTTTTAAAATATTGTGATAACCCAAGTGCTATTAATATTTCTATGAATCATGTTTCACATTCAAGGACAAATCATATTGATGTAAGGAATAAATTTTTGAGAGACCATTATCAAATAGAATATATAACATTAGTTTAACTGGAACAGAATATCAGGTTGTTGTCATTTTCACTTTTACATTGAACACACAATGAAATAACTACATCAGACATGAGTTAAGAGTGATCAATATATAGGACCTTATATTTATATTCCATTAATATTTCATTAGTGAAGTTTTCATGCTGACACATGCAATGGTATACAAATAGTTTCATTCCAACACAGACATTATGAAGCTGACAATGTCATGATGACAATGATAAAATTATCATACTGGTGCTATGTCATGCCAACATATTTGTCATGCCAAGACACTTGTCAGGCTGACAGTGATGGTTTTTCATACTGATAACATGTCAAACCGACACTGATACCTTATCAAGAGGATACCATTAGTGTTATGAAAAATATATTATTCCAACACGGAGGACTCACTCTTTTTGTCCATTTTATATTTTCTCTAAAACAACAATCTTTCATTGATTGTGTTGAACCCGATTCCCATTTTCATGATTTATTTTTTATTTAAAAATCCCTAAATTATATATATTTGAGATGATCTACTCTACTCATTCACCCTTACACTCAGTCATACTTTTATCTCTCTACCACTGACCTTTCACCTTCCTCCACTCAAACCAAACTTTTTGAATGTTGTTTGTGAAGCAAGATCTTGATGATGTAGAGTCTCTTGAAACTATAAAATTGAAAAGGGAACCAATAAATCTTTTAGACAATTGAATCCAGATTTTTGAAACTTTTTATTCACTCTAGAAAAAGATATTATTTCATAATGGTTGTTAGAATGAATATCGTTGATGATCAGTGTGATACAAGATCAGTGATTGCATGAGTTGTTCATAGATAATGAAATACAATTCTACCCTAAGCTAGTTCCCATGTTTTATAGGAATTTGGTGTTCTTGCTGGAAGGAAGTAATGTTTCATTGATTAATTCCATAGAAAATAGTAATAAAATTTATTTTTCATCAAGATAATGGGATAAACGTCTTAATTTTCTACATCAATGTGTGTTTGTTTGTTTTAAAGATACATATCATATCGAGAGTGATATTTTATTCTTTTATACTGCTCTAAAGGAGTTTAGTAATCAGGATGAGCACATAATACCCATTGCTACGTAGTTAAGGGGAGAATGTTGAATTCTAATGAAGTTTATTCATCAAAAGAATTATCATTAGAAAGGGGACTTTCCATCTCTGAATTATCATGATATCTACTTGGTTTATCTATTTAGAAAAGGGACAAGGAAAGTCACTCTGGATACCTAGTTGTGAACAGGAAGGGAATGATCAATCCTTCTAGAAAATCCAATTACCTCTATAATCAATTTTTAATATTAGTTATGTTAAAAGATAAAGGATGTGTTAATGAGGGAGGAGATGCTTTTTCTGAGTTTAGTGGAATCTCACACAGTAAAATGATTTGTAAAAGGCTGAAAATCAAACGTAACCCATGGAAAAAAGAATTGTATGGAGATGAATATAAGATTTAAGATAAGTTCAATCTGGTGGATCATCCAACTAGGACTAAGAATATGTGTAATCCTATTTTAGGACATGATGAGGATGCTATATACACATTAAAATAAGAAGAAGTTCTTTAAACACCATTTGGAGATCAAATGACACATATTCATGATATTAGTGGTCCTGAGACCACTGAAGCTAACAATAGTTTTATTTTGAACTGGATAGTCCTCCACTTTCCATACCTTATGATGATCCCACAATTGATGACAATGAAAATGAGGAGATAGTAGTCTCAGTCATTATGAAAATATTTAACTATAACCAGTGGTTTTAATGAAGAATAAGGAATTGAAGATGATGCATGTGCTAGTGGTAGTGAAGGGAATGGAGGTGATGAAAATTATGATTGAAATGGAAATGAATAGTGTCTCTCTTTACATAATAACGTTGAAAGATGGAAATTTTTGATTACCATCATATAGATGATCAAGGTGGATATGTTGAAATATATAATGTTATTGATAAGGAATGGTGTAAAAAACCTCTTGATGTTGTTCTTGATATAAGAGATAATACTGAAGTTCATGATGACGTGGACGCTCAGAAAATTTCTGTACCACAATTAAAATACGAATAAAGGAGTCCTCTTCTTGAACGAGAGGATCCTATGAGGAAATGTCATATTGATGGGGATAATAAAGAATGGGAAGATAAATCTAGTGAATATAATAAACATAATAGACTATTACTTGAAACTCTCACTCTTCTAGATGATGTAATAGTAGAATGGGAAAATAAACATTGTTGTGTATCACCAGTTTGAAATTATGAAGTCTCATATGATGAATTTTTTTTACCTTTTTCAACAAAATCAGTGGTTGAGACCCTTCCTTGTGACTTGGTCAATAAAAAATATTTTGAATGGATTAAAGAATAGGTTTTTTCAACTATAAGTTTTTCTGTTCATTCTCAAATCGTACATGAGATTCAACAAGCTAAAAGATAAAACACTGAGTTGAGTGATGAATTACACTCTCTAATATCTTTAATATAATAAATGAGGTAGTTAGGGAAAAATTTTCTATTCCATGTCATACTATGGGTATGATTGAGGATGATGCGTCTAATGTTTCAAAAATGGTGAGAGAGGAGATTCAACCCAATATAGTTAAAAAAACTGATACAATTGTTACGTGCACTTCCAATTTGTGAAGAGAATTTATTTGGCATGATTTTGCAATAAATACCATGAACATAGATTAAAATGTAGTGTGGACACTGTTTTTAATTTTTTACAGACTCATACCTCAGATCATGCTAATATTTCTTCTACCTTTTTTAATACTCAGAGAATTGACGTTGAGGTATTTCTAAGTGTTTTTAATGGAGTGCTTCAAGATCTCTTTTATGCTTTAATTTTTTCCATCCATTAAATGATTGATAAAAATATTGATCATATTCATGATATGGATAGAATTATTTTAAAGTAACATTCCCCACTCAGGAAGAGCATACCAAGAGGAATAACTCATATTTCATGAAGATCATTATTGTGCACCACATGACAAGTCACTTTATGAATTTGGTATAGAGTTTGACATTACCCACTATTATATGAGAATTCAAAGAAAAAGTCATACAATATAAGGAAATAACCCCTCTTTTGGATAAATTGATGTAAAATTAATATGATTTTGAGAAAGAAATGATGAATGGGTGTGAAATAATTAAAGATTTAATAATGTTGTTGAAGCTATAACTTCATGTATAATGTTATTAAATTGTAGTTCCTGTTGTTGCTCTTATAAGACCTGATAGTTCACTGCATTCACAGTGGATGTCATTTTCTTACGCCTTCACTCAAATTGACCCTGTGATTCAATAATTGATTCAACCTCCTGTGTTCTCCCAAATCAATCCCAGCCATGTACCTAATGTTAAATAAGGAATGATTCTTGATCCTCTGATTTTTTTTAGACCCTCCAGTTTCTAACCCACGACCTACTGGACCCTCTATTGATCCCCTAAAACATGTAAGGAACCTCTTAATCCCCCTAATACGTAGTGTGGATCAATCCATGATATGGATGTTTAGTTATCTTTCGGTTATTTTTTCTTAAATATTTTTAACACATTATACATTATTGATTAATGTAATTTACTGTTCATATATTTCATTTATTTCAATTCAATATATTACTATATGAAAAATTTAATTTCATTCATATAATCCTATTGGGGAGACCAGTTTTTACTCCCCTTGAACGTTTTGAAAATCCCAAAAGAGGGAGAATAGTATGGAATTCCGTAATAACTTTTACCATTGATATTATTCTTATATATTTTTTATTCTTTTTTTTGATAACATTACTAATTATTTTATCTCTGAACCATAATAATATTTTAAAAAACTTCATCAACAATCAGAGGTGATAAGTAGAATGATTTCACTCCAAATAAGATGATTTTACTAAACAATGCCATGATTCATGATCATCAATATGGGAGTGATTGTGGTCCAAGAGGAGACTGTTTTCCACCCCCTCTAGTATTAATTGTTTTAATAATCACAAATCCTGTCAATTCATATTAATCATGAATAAACATTTAAATAATTATTATTTATGTTTTAATATGTGAAATTTTGTTTATAAATGACTGCAGATAAATATGATAAATTCTATTAATATTTATGGTGTAATAAATTCCATGAAAAAGTATTTTCAATGTATAACAGACTAACACCGATTAAAGGAATGAGACACTAATTGATCAAATGAGTCACGAGGAGCTCAATTGGCCTACTGAAGAATGATTCTATAGACACATGGTCCTACTGACCCATTATTCTACTAGCTTATCGTTCTATGGATGCGTGGTGATAAGGAAACATGGTGCTAGTGATGAATGGTTCTCCCAACGAATGGAGATACGTACAAATTCTGCTTCCGATACATGGTCCTACCGACGCGTGGAGAAAATTCATCAACCGATGTAAGGAATAATAGTCCTCTAGGATGAGTCATCGATGTATGGAATGACTTATAGAATGACACAAGGATGGAACGAGTCACTAAAAGAATGAGATATTTACTGAGGACTCACTAAAGAACAATTTAAAAATATTTTTATTTAAAATCACTTCTAACAGTCATATTTTGATTATCTTAATGTGCCTGATTAATTTAATGATTTTTTCATACATATTAAATGAGGTTGTAAAAAATTTGAGGTTCTACATCTACCTCAAACATTCACATTGTCGAGATACAAAAATATACATACAATGAATAGAACATGAAAGCAACATGCACACACATACATGCATGTACATGAAGATACAAGTAGACCACAAGCAACATACAGAAAGGAAGAACACATGAGGAATTATTTACTCCTACTTACTGTGAACAACAGAATTGTTTTTCATCAATTCTCTTATATCTCTGCAGCATCCAGTAAAACTAATGGATAATAATATTTCAGTTTTTTTGATGATTGAACTCAGATCCCCATGACACCCTATTTTTTGTGTTTTTTTTCTAGAATTGTACTCATCTTTCATCTATATTACATCAATGATTCCAAATACCATGTATATAACACACAGAACCTTCTAAACTCTATATAATTCTTATTGATCCTTTTTTGTACCTTTTAATTAAATTTATGAGTAGTGTTTTCATTTGTCTTTAAAACACACAATGTCTACTGTAATAAATTGTAGGATACTAGATATCCTCAAACAAATGTATTTCATCAATTGTTTATCCCACATAGATGTGTGGAAGAGGTCCTATGTGACTTGATTGCGTTTTTTGTTCCTATGAAGAACTATTCTAGAGGTCTTCTGATCGGGATAGCCTGTGTAATATTTTGTTAAACCCGATACATGATTGTGATCAAAATCATTATCTTCATAAATATCATGATGGTAGGTGATAACCAAGTGGAGAGGACTATCTCTGTTCTTATGATTGGACCTCTAGTTCTATATCCACTGTGTTTTTTTGAATTTAGTCTTTTTATAACTTAAATCTTATTTAAAAATACTAAATCATACATTGATAATGATTATTGGATAATAGTTATAACTATTTTTACAAATTAGAGTAGTTTTAAATGTTTTATCAATATCTTATATTATTATAACCGAGAATTATTCAATCTTATGAGAAAATATTTGAATAGTCAACCTATTATAATATAATTACCATGGTTAACTGGACTTTTTTTTTATTTTGAGGGAATATTGTAACTGAGCATTGTTTTTTAAAAAATATAACAACTCAATCCATCCCCCTCTTGAGTCTTATACTCTGACCAATAGTCTTCTTCTCCAATGAACTCTAAATAATACCTTTGTCTTGTTCTTCTTGACACTCGAACACTTTCATATTTTAGCAGAACTATTCAAAACAACTGGCTTCCATTGACCTCAATCTCTAACCTCAGCACTGTGCTCGGGTTAGCCTCTCCCTGAAGATGATCTCTGCAACACCACTCATGATGGCTATGTTATCAGATCGATCCCCTATTCACCCCTTCAAATATCGATTCTTCTCATGTTATTTATTTTATTTTAATATATATTTTAAATATCATATTATTATCATTATCAAATGGAATAAAATAATATCATAATCAAATTTTATAAAATAATAATAATAATATCATTATTTTGTTAAACGATTTAATAATAAAACATAATATTTATTATAATTAATTATATACGTAATTAAAAACAAATGTAAATAATATTACTTTCATTTATAATTATTTATCTTTTTATATTTAATTTAATTATATTTCTTTTAATATATATATATTCAATATTTTTCAAAAAAATTAGAAAATTCCATTCAATTATATTATATTATTATAATATATTTTTAAAAAGTACATTCCGTACTTAATTTTTTTACCATTTTTTAATTTAAAATACATTGTTTACTTTTATGTTATTATAAAATTATTTTTTATTCATAACATATGTATTCCTACATAGGTTAAATAAAATTGTTATTATAATTTATAAATCTATATTAATAATTTTATACATAAAAATATATTACCTTTTTATAATTTTAAAAATAGGTTGGTTCACAAGGAATTAAAAATAATAAAATTAAAATATTTACAATAATATTATCATAATTCAAAAATAAATTTAATTTAAAAATAGTTAATATTTATTCTATAATAATATAATTTTTTTTATATTAATGAAAAAAACTATGTATGTATATTCACTATAAATATTTAATAATTTTGTTTTTATATATACATATTTTTAACATAATTTTTTTATTTTAATTGATATAATTGTGGAATAAATTTTTAAATAAAAATAAATAATCTTTTGATTAAAATTCTTAATGTTACACCCATAACATGAGATAGATCAGAAATACACTCTCACAGTTTAGATAGATGAAAAATCTATTATTTCAACATAAACTGTGGTGAAAGTGGTAAATGGTAAGACAATTTCCCAACCATATCGACAACCTCAAAAGGTCACAAAAATTGAGGATCATGATTTCCTTTCAACACAAGACGTTGATTCCCCAATGTGGTGAAACATTCAACAACAACTAATCACTAACTGAAAATCCCAATGGTCTACGATGATGACTAATATAATATTTCTACCAGCTCTGGGCCATCAATAATCTCTAACCAAACAAAAGAATATTTTGTATTGTCCCTATAACCACACTCAATTGAATAATGGAAAATTCACCATTCTCCAACTAAAACAATAGTTAATTTGAAGGCTTCCAATTAAAGTCCCCAAAAGGGGGCACTCTGATAATAGAATGAAATCTATTCATATATTAAAACATAACATGTCCCAAATGTTAATCCAAATATCCAATAAAATACAGTATTTAGGAATGAATAATATCCCCATGAATATTACTAGATCACTCTACATATTCATCCATTTTTAATTTGTATGCTATAGTCAAATAAACATTGGATCCTAATGCTGCCTGAAGGCCTCTCAAAAAGGGTGATCTACAATAGGGATCCATATCAAAGACTATAGTACATTGAACTACAATAAAATGAAAAATATCTCTAATATAGAGATTTTCTATCGCATAATAGTTGTTTGTAGCCTTAATGGGAATAAATTTAGCCGATATGGCCATCCTATCAATCACAACACATATCAAATTCTTATATCCCTATGTTCGCAACAACCCAACATTAATGTCCATAGAGATCTTATACCACTTACATGTAAGAAATAGAATTGGAAATATTATAACATATTAATTTTGATTCTGTACATTGAAATGTTGGAATCTATAGAAGCATGAAACTAATTTAGTGATGTATTGTATCTTTTTCAACCACTAGAATCATCTCAGCATATCATATAATATATTTTCGTATCCTAAGTGAACTTCCCACTAAGAATTATGGAAATACCCCATCACATATATGCATATAGATAATGGTACAACTGGTAGACTCTTAAAATAACAGAATAACCTCTATATAGAAGGACCACTAAATAATGGTCTCCCATCAATAAAGAGTGTCTGTAACACTATGGAACTCATCATTTAGTAGTTGTACTTGAAGAATCATATTGGGAACAGTGGATGTCAAATGAATGTTAGACAAGAAAACCATTAGTTCTATTTCACATAATTCCATATTAATATATAAAAAAGATACATCAAATTCCAATATTTTGATGACTCTTTTGAAACATATGTCATAATTTTCTGACTAAATGCACCTACAATGATGTTCCATTTCCCCATGGAATAGTTTCTGTAAAAAGTAATGTATTAAAACAATTGCACCCAACACCTCTGGTAGAGATTCAAATATTTTTTAGAGAAGATATAATAGGAGATCTTTTGGTATGAATAAATGGTAAACCATTATCAAAAATGGTATTATTGACAACTCATCAAATAATGAATCATAACTGCAAGTTCAAAATCATGGGTTGGATAAATCACCTCATTTTTCCTATGATACCATGACCCATATATAATTACATGATCACCCTATATAATAAGAAATTAAAATGCCTGAAACTGATGCATTACAGAAGAACACATAGCCCTTACCAGACTATAAAATATTTAACACCAGAATAGAGGTAAAAAGATTCTTATTCTCAAAAAAACAACTCTGAAATATTATATCCCAAGAAAACATCACTCCATTCAGAGGCTTAGTAGACATTGTAGAATCCAAATTCACGAAATCCATTACAATTCAATAATAATATCTAGATAAAACTATGAAGAACCCAATCTAGGAAACATTTTTTAGTATATTACATGTAAAAAATCCTTTACAATCTTAGGATAAACTGAATTTTTTTTTGAGATGATGATCCCTAATTATTTCACTTCCTGTATCTTTAAAAAACATTTTTATAAATTTTTATAATGTCGGTTATTTATCAATCATTCAACAACTACTCCAATAAAATGAACATGATCTTTCTCTAACCTAGAGTAAAACTAGATGACATCTTCAAAGTCCTCTGTAACACCCCAATCTTCCACGACATGCTTCTCTTTGAATAATACAATAGCATGTGTTGTACACAACTTCAAGTTCCAACACACCACAAATAATCGAACTAGATGTTATGAATATTAATACCAACTTTATGAAATTTTATAACTTTTATCTTTCAAAATGGACTTCATTTTTGTATTTGGATTATCAAAATTAGCTTAGGGTGATTTTTTTGGTATTTTTTTAAAAACCTTAAATTTTTAATGACTAGTGAAAAACACTGAGTTATAGTTTAAAACTGAATTTTTATATAAATAATTATATGTTATATTTAAATTTATTTTAGGTTAGAATAGATACATAATAACTATATATGTTCAATGTAAGTCATTAGAGTTACTTTATAATAATTATATATATATATATATATAATTTTTTTGAACTTTTTACCGTATTTTACCCACCTCCTAGGAGCATTTGAAAATTTACATAAAACATAATTTTATCGCTTCAGTGAGTTGAATTTAAAATATCCTAGAGACACAATTGACATCAGTATGTAAAATGTGGTTCAATAAGATGAATTTTTTTTTTGTGAATAGTAACCTTTTCCTTTTATTTTCCACAGTTATAAGTAAATAGGTTAATTAAGAGTAAAAATGATATTATTATTACTCTAACACATGTCCAAATTCTATTGGATAAGTGTAATTCGAACATAAACAACCATAGGAATATTATATGATCGATTAGGTCCACTCTGATTAGATTAGGAAATTTATTATTATTTAATTCAATGAAGAGTTAAAAGTGTTAAATTCAATGTTTAATAACTAAAACATTTTTAATATAGAGTTACACATAAGATAAATTAGATTGAAAATATTCATTAGAAAGATAATATTATTTCCTACATAATATTAGTTTATTTATAAATTTTAGACATTAAATTATTAAATTTATTTATGACCCAATGAGGATGCAGTAATTACCTAATTAATGAAATATTAAAATATATGATATTATAAATATCCAAATAAATGTAATTTGTATCTTTTTATGAATTAAAGTAATTTTATTGGTTAATATGACAAGTCAGGGTTAGTTAAATGAATTTTCTTCGAATTAATAATGCTGTTATGAATTTAGAAAAAACAAAATACCAAATAGTGTCAAAATTGACATAATAGAGTTTTTAAAAAAATATATTATATTATTAATTGATATTCTTGTCCTAAATATCCAAAATTCGGCCAAAAGACTAATATAATGATAGGTGTATCATTACTAAACAACTTGGGGATCTATTAAAAGTTTTTAATTTTTCTATTAACCATATAATATAAAAATACAAGGAGACATGGTAAATGTCAATCTATTTATATAATAGTTAAATCTAAAATATAATGTTAAAATATTTACCAAAACCGGTCTAAAACTTATTGGTTGAGTGGTTTGCAACCCATCCCCACCTTTTCTTTTAAATAATTATTTTTGGAGCAATTAGAAAACGAAAATTATTTTATTATAAAATTATATTCGTAGCTTTTCTAAAGGTGCCTCTCACCCCTCTTATAAAAGGTCACTCCCCCTTCTCTTTAATTCAGACCTTAAAAGCCATTTTACTCACACAACCCCTAACCAAATACCCTCTCAACTATTTTTCGTTCATCCTAGTGGCATTCCTTTAGTCAGAAAGCCATCCTAGGGTGACCTTTTGATCAAATCAAAAAGAAGAACCCGATGAAGAGTTAAATATTTCATCCCCTCTTTCAACTTCCTTTCCTATTCCACTTCCTCTTTTTTTGTTGTTTCCATTATAAAATAATAAATACAATATCTTCTATATACTGTAATGTTATTATAAATATGGTACAACCATATTCATTATTATATCCATCATTTTAATGACATTTCACCATACATGCGTACGTACGACTTGCCGTCTCCACGTCGTGGTGTAAATGTTATTCAATACATTATTATTTTCATGGATATAAAAATGATGTTTAATTGATGTAAGTAATAAATATAACATGATAATTATTCATTATATATGATATAACATCCAATTATACATTATTTTAATATCAAAAGAATGATATTGTCGCTCGTGCGTATGTATGGGTTACCGTCTCCACGAACGCGATGCGATTCATTCCACATCGTATCCATTCAAGACTAATATTAATTTTAGGATTAAAAAATGTGTTTAAATACTTGATATAATTATGGATATGAATACGATACATCCCATTCAAAACAACTATGACATATGTAACAAAGTAAATAAAGGAAAACGAATCAGTTAACACCTGAAATGATGATATTACTATGATATTACTAACAAATCAAGGTTGAAAGATCATATATGATAACATATTAATGTATATGACTTTTATATAATTTAATAACAATTATTTCACCATTATACATGAGGTTAACCTACCCTCGACCAAGGTAAAGTATAAGCTAAGTGTTAATTTCACAATCTCTTTATTATCCGAGGTTGTTTTTACGTAAGTATCTACTGGGACCTCTTTATCATCCACATCCATGTTTCTAAAAAATTTATTCCAAAACATTTAAACTATTTACTAGACTATGGGTTAAAGTCATTTTTACCCTTGTTTGACTTTTTTTAAATTTTTTTGAAAGGAATCTCTCTGTCATTTTCCAAATAGGGTACTTTATGATATTTTCCACAAAATTATGGTAAGATTGTTTTTTGACTTATACGGAGGTTGCGGCTATTTACCACCATTATAACATCATCTAAGCTTCCCATAAAATCTTTTAAGAATATTTAAAAGTATAAATGTTTTCTTTTATATTTACGTGACCTTTAAATGATTTCAAAATAGAAAGAGAAATTTCTCTAAAAAGTTTTTGATTTCATCTATGTCAACATCCATTGATGGATTTTATGTTTGTTTGAAGTTGATTTATTATGATACAAAACATCCATATTGTATTGAATGTTTTGTGATATCTTTGACTAGGGATGTGTTATTTCATACCATTCATGGTTTCTGGAAAACGTATTGACATTTCTTATGCCAGTTTTAATAGGAATTTTTCTGTTATGTTAAAACCTTATAATATGGGGAATGCATTGGATATAGTAAGTGACAGGTGGAGCCCACTATAGCTCCTCAATGAATCGGTAGGTCTCATTAGACAAAATAGTGTCTCGGCACTAGGCCTTGACAAAATTTTATTTTTAGCCTTTGCACAAGGTCTTGAATTTGTGGTTATGAATGTATGGAATAATGCATTCCATCATTATGAAAGTGGCTATTGATATTTCATGTGATTATTTGACTAGTAGAATATCCATGTGAATAAGTGAATGGAAGAATTTTGATTTATATTTTCCATATTATGATGATTTTTATGTTGAAAATTCTTTTTTTAGTTATATACATTGCCTTAAAAGTTTATTCTTATTTATGAAAGTTTCTGCTATATTGTTATCCTTACTGAGCATCTGAGCTCACCCCATTATTTGTTTTATTTTTCTCAGGATGCGAAGAAGTATATTATGACTAACCTGTAGGGATAGGCCATCGGATCTCAGTGTTGTCCATGGAAACAATGTTGTTGTGGTTTTCTATTTTATGACGTAATGTAATCATTATGAATGTATCTAGTAATTCCAAGGGAAGTAAACTAATCGGTCTTTAAAGACATGATTTTTGTGATCATTCCAATGCTATATAAAAATGCACCGACTCTGGGTAACATGGGTCTGGGCGTTATAGTTGGTATTAGAGGAATTTTAGTACAAACCATCAAAACTAGAATTAGATAAACTCTGATTAGAGAACATATCCCTAAGATATAATTTTATAATTATTATAGAATAAATTCCTAGAATTTTGGTATTGTTGAGATTTTTGGAGTTTTTTCTAAGAAATACATCTCTGTCTAGATACGAGCTGGTAGAGGTGGCTCTGGAACAGAAGTACCTAGTGGTAAAACCCGAAAACACATCATTGAGCTAGACTCGAACGAGAACATGTGCATGACAATAGGGATTTCAGTACTCTTGGTTATCACACTCCTGGGGGATATTCATAGGATAATTCTCATTTTTATTACAAACCATTATGAAGGGTTTATGGGTATATAAATTCTCAAATATTTTTTATTATTATTATAGGTTATATCCTTAAACTGTTCAACTAATGTTAAGTATTTTACAAGTTTGGAATAATGTATTTCAATTCATAAACTAATCTTGTTTATGCCATTTTTTAGAAATAGTGCCTAGTGGAATGAATGGAAACCGTATCAATGCACACACTCCATGTAGGGATTTCCCTCATTCTCCAGATAATTATAGTGGACCTGGTGATGAAACTGGGGCTGATTAGCTTATCACCATACTAAGACAACTCACACAGGTTATGAATATTAACCTTACCCATATGAAGCACCCGGATGCACAATGTGGATGATCAATGTTAGACCACTTCATGAGGAAAAAACCACCAACATTCAATGGGGTCACAAATCCAATAGTATCTAAGCAATGGATAAATACTTTAGAGAATATATTCCATGCCTTGGGGAGTAGAAAAATGGAAAATGTTGTCATGGTAGTTTACCGCCTCAGTGGAGAAGCTGATCAATGGTGGTCATTGATTCAAAACACAAAGGAAGATGATGAAGTATCAAATATGGAATGGAAGGTGTTTATAGAAATTTTCATAGAAAAATACCTTCCTCATGACCACCGAGAAGATATGGAAGGAAATTTCTGAGTCTGAGGAAAAAGGAGGATGAGAATGTCACAAAGTATAAAGCTAACATTACAAGGTTAGAAAGGAATGATGTAGATTATATATGTAACCCATAAAGTAAGATTGATTATTTCTATGATGGGTTAAAACCATTTCTCCATCAAGAATTAGTCTCACAATCATTCTCGTCATACGATGTTTTTATCTAATGTGCGATGAAGACAAAAAAATAATTTTCTATGTCTTATGACATTAAATCAAATTAAGAGAAGAAGAGATATGCGGAACACTCTAGAAATGGAAATAAGGGGATGAAGGGAAAAGTTTAATATCCATTCTGCAGTAAATGTGGAATGAAACACACTGGTACTTTCCTGAAAGGAATGGGTGTCTATTAAAAGTGTGGTGAAAAAGGCCGCCATGCTCAAGATTGTAAGGGGAAGAAAGAGGATTTCGATGTGGAATTCGAAAATTATAGAGAAAGGGGATATTATGAAAATGAATTTCCTAAGAATCAGGGGAACTTACCTCAGAAAAGGACAAGGGATCAAGGCAAAGCTGATGTTATCACTACAGTTGAGGTTGAAGCTCCGAAAGACATAGTTGCAGGTAATTTAATGGTTTCCTCAAGTTCAGTCAATGCTTTATTTGATTCTGTATCATCACATTGTTTCACATCGTCCCAGATTGCTAATATAATTAGATATTTTCAATTGGATTTAACAAGGGAGTTGATAGTCAAAACTCAATAGGGTAGTAAAATCGCAAAAATGTTTTGTGGATAAGTCCCCATTAGGGAATATAAATGTTCTTTATCTGCTGATCTCATCGTCATACCCATGATTGAATTTGATGTAATCATCTTTATGGATTGGATTTCAGACCATGATGCAAAAATATATTGTAAGAAGAAGGAGGATCCTATTTTTGATGACTATAAGAATGAACACATTATCTTTATAGCAGAATCATCACCACCTAATTCTTATCTAGATCCACCCATAGTAGCTCAACTAAATTCAATTTTTGGGAGGAAGAGAATTAAATAATAGTGGGTGGGGAAAGGAATGTTCAAATAGAGGATGAACCTTTTGTGAAAGAATATGTTGATGTGTTCTATGAAGATTTACCTAGACATCCTCCAGAATGAGAAATTGAGTTTTCCAATGATTTAATTCAATATTAGTGCCCATATCGAAGTCCCCTTATAGAATGGACATTTTATAATTGGTGGAACTAAAGAAACAACTAGAGAAATTGAGTAATAAGGGATTTATTCTCCCTAGTGTATCTCCATGGGAATCCCATGTTCTTTTTGTTAAGAAGAAAGATGGATATATGAGGTTGTGCATTGACTACTGGGAGATCAATGCTATAAAAATAAAGAACTAGTATCCCCTACCTCGCATTGATTATTTATTCTACCAACATCATAGTGCTCAATAATTTTCAAAGATTGACCTTCGATCTGGATATCATTAGTTGTGTGTGAAGAAGGAAGACATTCCGAAAACAACATTTTGAACCAGGTACGGGCATTACAAGTTTACCATAATGCCTTTTGGATTGACTAATGCACCCTCTATCTTCATGGATCCGATGAATAGAGTTTTCAATGAATATATTGATGACTTTGTAGTGATATTTATTGATGATATCTTGGTATACTCCCAAAGATACGAAGGTCATGAAAATCACTTGCGCATTATTCTAATGACTCTTATAAGAAATGAATAATATGGGATGTTTAGCAAGTGTGAATTATGGCATAATGAGATTTATTTTCATGGCCATATAGTCTCTAAGGATGGAATCTCTGTTGATCCTTCTAAGACAAGAGATATACAAGAATGGCCAGAACCGATGAGTATAACTGAGTTACATAGTTTTAATGGTTTAGCAGGTTATTATCGGCGTTTCGTCCAGAATTTTACTCGATTGGCTAACCCATTAACAGAGATCACAAGTAAATGGGTTAAATCTGTTTTGTAAAAAGAATGTGAAGAATGTTTTGTTTAATTGAATAGAATATTTTTTCAATTCCCCGATCATGACTCTATCTTCAAGGAATGATGGGTTTTTTATTTATAGTGATGCATCAATGAAAGGACTTGGTTGGGCCCTTATGCAGAATGATAAGGTAATAGCCTATGTATCATGACAACAGAAAATTCATGAGAAATACAATCATACTCATGATCTTGAGTTAGCAGCTGTAATCTTTGCTATGAAGATATGGAGACATTATCTCTATGGTGAAAAATGTGAGATTTATACCGATCACAAGAGTTCGAAGTATATTTTATCATAGAATTAACTAAACATGATGCAAATATGATGGCTTGAACTACTGAAGGATTATTATTGCACGATGCACTTCCACCGGGGGAAGGAAAATAAGTAGGAAGATGCTTTTACCAGAAAAGATCATAGAGTTTTGAACAAGATGAGAGTTGAAAGGGATCCTATTCTCATGGATCTAGTAAATATGTATATAGGAATAACCATGGAAGGTGGAACAACAATACATTTTCAAATGGTTTCCAAACCATCATTACAAAAATGGATATAGAGTTCTCAGACTTGTGATATAGAGATTCAAAAGACGATTATAGCTATGAATAAAGGCATATTGAGGGACTTCGTATATGAAGATGGAATTCTGAAATTTGGGAAGAGACTTTGTGTTCCCTATATACCTGATCTAAAAAGGGACTTGTTGGATGAAGCTCATAGTTCTAATTTCTATATACACCATGGGAGCACCAAATTGTATAGATATATGAAGGAACATTTTTGGTGGGACAACATGAAAAGGGAGATTGCTGATTTTGTGTCAAGATGTATGGTTGATCAACAAGTGAAAGATTAAAGGCAACATCCTAGAGGAGTCATGCAACCTCTTCCTATACCTGAATTGAAATGGGATGATATCACGATGAAATTTTTCATGGGGATACCAAAGAATCCTAGAAGGAATGATGCGATATGGGTCATTATTGATTATTTTACCAAGTCAGCACATTTTCTTACTATAAGAGAAGATTTACCACATGAACATTTACCAAAGACTATATATTAATGAAGTTATAAGACTTAATGAAGTTGAACTATTGATTATTTTTGATCAGGACCACTATTTTGCATCAAGATTCTGGAAAAGTCTTCAGAAAGCCTTGGATGCTGAACTTCATTTAAGCACTACGTATAACCCCCAAACTGATGGAAAATCAGAACGAACTATTCAAACCATATAAGACATGTTGAGATCATTCTCACTTGACATTCATGGTCTTTGGGAGAAATATTTTCCTCTGGTTGAATTTTCCTATAACAATAGATTCCATTCAAGTATTCAGATGGCACCATATGAAGCATTATACAGAAAGAGATGCTGCACACCAACCTGTTGGGATGATGATGCTGAAAGAAAAATTGTATGCCTAGAACATGTGGAGGAATCGATGAAAAAGGTGAAGGTAATTCAAACCCACATCAAAGAATCTCAAAGTAGGTAGATAAGATATGTCGATAAACAAAGTAAGGATTTAGAATTTCATATAGGAGATCATGTTTTCTTGAAGGAATCTCCATGGAAGGGTGTTCTACGTTTCAGTAAGAAGGGAAAATTGAGTCCAGGTACATCGTAACTTTTGAAATTCTAAAATGAATTGGGGCTGTAGCTTACCATTTGGCAATTCCGCCAAGTATTTCCAAAGTTTAAGATGTGTTCCACGTATCACTTTTATGAAAATACATGCCTGACACAACGCATGTACTCACCTATGAGGAATTAGAATTGGAACCCGATCTGTTAAATTGCGAAGAGCCTGTAAAGGTTCTTGATACAAGAGAACAAGTGATGAGAAACCAGACGACTCGTCTGGAAAAATTTCTATGGAGAAACCATAAGATGGAAGCGGAAATTTGGGAACTTGAGGAACATATGATGAAGAACCGCGTGAGTCATTTTACACAGTAATACTCTAGAAATTTTGAGGATGATATTATTTTAAGGGGGGAGAATGTAACACCCCAAGCTTCTACGGTATGCTTCTCTTTGAATAATACAATAGCGTGTGTTGTACGCAACTTCGAGTTATAACACACCACAACCAATCAAACATGCTGTTATGAATAGTAATACCCACATTTTGAAATTTTATAAAATTTATCATTCAAAATGGACTTCATTTTGGGATTCAGATTATCAAAATTAACTTAGGGTGAATTTTTTTTTTGAAAACCATCAATTTGTTATGAATAGTGAAAAACACTGAGTTATAGTTTAAAACCAAATTTTTATTTAAATAATTATTAACTATATTTAAATTTATATTATGTAAATATAGATAAATTATACCTATATAAGATCAATTTGATTTATTGGAGTCAGTTTATAATAATTTTTGATGAATAAAAATTTTATTGAACTTTTTACCATATATTACCCACCTCCTAGGAGGATTTTAAAATTTACAAAAAACATAATTTTACCACTTCTGTGAATTGAATTTCAAAAATCTGAGAGACACAGTTGATATCAGTAAGTAAAATCTGGTTTAATAAGATGAAAATAATATTTTCTGAATAGTAACTTTTTACTATTATTTACCACGGTTAAAAGTAAATAGGGTAATTAAGGGTAAAAATGATATTATTATTACCCAAAAACATGTCCTAATTCTATTGGATAAATTTAATTCGACCAAAAATAACTTTAGTAATATTATATGATACTTTAGGTCCACATGGATTAGATTAGGACATTTATTATTATTTAATTCAAAGAAGAGTTAAAAGTGTTAAATTCAATGTTTAATAACTAAACCATTTTTATATAGGTTTACACATAAGATAAATTAGACTATTAATATTCATTATAAATATAACATTATTTCATACATAATGGTATTTTATTTATAATTTTTAGACATTAAACAATTAAAATTATTTAAGACACAATGATGATGCAGTAATTAGCTAATTAATTAAATATTAAAATAATTTATATCATAAATATCCATATAAATGTAATTTGGGACTTAAAATGAATTCCACTAATTTTATAGGTTAATATGACATGTTAGGGTTGGCTTGATGAATTTTTTTCAATGTAATAATGTTGTTATGAATTTATAAAAAACAAAATACCAAATAGTGTCAAAATTGACATAAAAAGGTTTTTAAATCATATATTATATTATTTATTTATATTTTATTCCTAAAAATATGAGGTTCTTCTAAAAGACTTATATAATGACATGGGTATCATTAATTAACCACAAGGGGTTTGTTTGGATGTTTATAGTAAGTTTACTAACCATATAATATAGAAATAAAAAGAGACATGGTAAATCTCAAACTATTTAACTAGTAGTTAAATCTAAATGATAAAGTTAATATGGGGACTAAAACCTTTCTAAAACCAATTGGTTGAGTGGTTTTCGATTCATTTCCACCTTATCCTTTAAATAATTCATTTTTAGCCATTAATACTGAAAAATATTTTATTATAAAACGATATTTGTATCTTTTCCAAAGGTGCCCCTCACCCCTCTTATTAAAGGGCACTCCCCATTCACTCTAATTCACACCTTAAAAGCCATTTTTCTCAGCCAAAACCTGACCAAATACCCTATATAAATTCTTCCCATTATCCTAGAGTCCTTCTGTTAGTCATAAATCCAACCTACGAAGCCCTATTTTTCAAATCAAAAGGAAGAACCCGAAGAAGAGGTAAATATTGCATCACCTCTTTCAAGTTCCTTTCTCCATCCACTTCCTATTTCATTGTTTTTTCAATTATAAAATAATAACTCCTATATATTCTATATAATGTGATGATATTATAAATATGGTACAACCATATTCATTATTTTATCCATCCTTTGAATGAAAAGTCACCATACGTGCATACGTACGACTTACCGTCTCCACGTCGTGGTATAATTGTAATTCAATACATTATTATTTGGATGGGAATAATAATGATGTGTAATTTAGGTAAATAACAATTATAACATGATAATTATTCTATATATATTATATAACATCCAATTATATGTTATTTTAATATCAAAAGAATTATATTATCGCTTGTGCGTACGTACAGATTACCGTCTCCACGAACGCGATGAGATTCATTACCCATCGTATCCATTCGAGACTAATTTTCATTTGATGATTATTAATAATGAATAAAGACTTGATATAATTGTGTATATGAATAAGATACATCCCATCCATAACAAATATGACTTACGTAACAAATAATATAAAGGAAAATGAATCAGTTAACACCCGTAACGACGATAATAATATGGTATTATTAAGAAGGCAAGGTTGAAAGATCATATATGATATCATATTAATTTATATTATTATTGTATAATTTAATAAAAATTATTTCACCATTATACAGGATGTTAACCTACCCCCGACCAAGGAAAAGTACAAGGTAAGGGTTAATTTCACAATCTCTTTATTATCTGAGGTTGTTTTTATGTAAGTATGTACTGGGACCTATTTATCATCCACATCCATGTTTCTTAAAGATGTATTCCAAAACATTTTTACTATTAACTAGACTATGGGTTAAAGTCATTTATATCCTTTTGTATATTTAATAAAATGGATTGAATGGAATTCTTCCGTCCTTTCCCAAATAGGGTACTTTATGACATTTCCCTGAAAATTAAGGTAAGAATGTTTTTTAACTTATACGGAGGGTGTGGCAATTTTCATCCGTTATAACATCGTCGAAGCTTCCCTAACAAGTTTATAAGAATATTTTCAAATATAAATGTTTTATTTTACAATTACACATCCTTTAAATGATTTCAAAAATAAAAATAGATATTTCTCTAAAAAGGTTTTGATTTCAATGATGTCAATATCCTTTGATGGATTTTAAGTTTGTTTGAAGTTGATTTATTATGATACAAAACTTCAATATTGTATTGAAGGTTTGTGATATGTTTGACTTTGGATGAGCAATTTAATACAATTTAGGGTTTGTGGATAAATTATTGACATTTCATATACCTGTTTTAATACTAATGTTTATGTTTTGTTTAAAACTTTTCATATGGGAAATGAACTGGACTTAATAAGTGATGGGTGGATCCTGCTATAGCTCTTTGATGCATCTATAGGTATCATGAGACAAAATAGTGTCTTGACATAAGGCCTTGAAAAAATCTTACTTGTAGTCTTGGTACAAGGCCTTCACTATGTGATTATGAAAGTCTGGCATTATGCATTCCATCATTATGAAAGTGGCTATTGTCATTGCATGAGAATATTAGACTAGTAGAATATCCATGTTATTAAGTAAATGGAATTATTTTGATTTATATTTTCCATATTATGATGAAGTTTATGTTGAAAAGGCTTTTGTTTTAGTTATATTCATTGCCTTAAATATTTATTCTTATTTATGAAAGTTTCCGATATATTATTATCCTAATTGAGCATCTGTGCTCACCCCTTTCTATGTTTTATTTTTCCCAGGATGCGAAGAAGTATATTATGATTGACCTATAGGGAAATTATATGGTATCTCTATGTTGTACATGGAAATAATGTTGTTGTATTTTTCTATTTTACGATGTAATATAAACCTTATAAATGTATCTAGTACTTCCAATGCTACTAAAATAATAGGTCTTTCGAGACTTGATCTTTTTTGATCATGACAATGTTATTTAATAATGCACCAACTCTAGATAAATAGGTTTGAGGCGTTACATCCTCCATTAAAGTATCATGAAACATATGGAAGAACCTATTCATCAAATCGATAATGACTGTAGGAGTGTTGGTTAAACCAAATAGAATTATGAATATTTATTATGTCTGTACCATATCTGAAATATGGTTTTTTGAATATCATATTTCATTATTTTCAGCTTGTTTTTACTAGATTTAATACCATGCTTCATGTAAATCATCGATCGTTTCAACTGGTTAAAAAATCATCATTCTTTGGAAATGGATATTTTTTATTTAATTTAAATCAGTTGAGTTTCATATATTCAGCACATAGATGATGTTTTACAACATCATTATTAGAAATGAATATAGGTGGATCTCAAGGTGCCACAAATTATAATATAAAACCTTTATCTAGATGACCATGAAATAAATTTTTCTAATATATCATCATTTCTTGTTTTATAAAGTATGTATAAAAAGGTACTGGATATACACCAAGTAATAAATCGATAGAAAACTCTACCTTTCATATTGGTGGAAAACTAGTAATGTATGAAATAAAAATATCACGAAACTTGATAAAAATTGGAGGGAAATTATCCACGAAGGACCTAATCTCCATATCATATTTGAACACTAATATCACATTTATCCACTCTGGATAAGAATGTATGTCTCTACTTGACCTTAGGTATCATTCCCCATGGATGTCATAGAACACCCCATTGGGTCAAATAAAAGAGACAATGGAAGATATCAATCAATTTGGGCATTATTATAATCTATCAAATACATCCTAAATATTATATCAAGTGGTTTCATATCGATAAATATAAAATACCATGTGTGATCAGTCTTTTCTAAACAAAACACACAAGATGGACAATAGGGCCCTGTCTCTCTTTGTTCTGTGGGGTGTATTAATATGCATTAGATAAGACCAAATACATGTACGATGATTTTTAATGTTCAAAATATGAGTCGATATAAATTAATGATATGAACATGTATCAAATAAAGAAATCACTAGAGATGAAGCTATAGTGATGGTAGATATCACTGTCACTAGACCCGTATTTTCTTCTTCAGGAGACTCTTCCAATTCATGAGGAAGATTCATTCCAGATGAAATTGGTAAGAACACTATTATTCGTGAAAAACTAATTTCACCAATGTAATTTCTGTTTCTGATGATCCCATGACACTACATATAAAATTTGTGATATATAATAACAACTGCATGTGGCCTGAGCAACTAAAAGAACAACATATTTTTGGATCCTAAATGAGAAAATTCTCTTAGTGACAAGGATTTCCTAATTGGAAGAAAGTCAAAGGGGATATTATAGAAATAATAACCATTGTAGAAGAACTTTGCTGTCGAGATCAAACATGCAACTCATCACACTCTCTCTTTTCATAGATATAACTCATGAATATTAAATTTGGAGAAAAAGGAACTCACATGAATACTGAATTACTTACCAGATCATGTTCAACCATTAGAACCCTATCCAAAAGCTCATTATAAGATGAATTATACTTTAAGAACAAGTTGGATAAAGATGGTTTCTAGATGCGGAATAAAGTTTGTGATGTTTTTATTTTATTTTATCAAGAAATGAAACCACCTTAATTTTTATGTTATAGAGATTGTATAATAAAATTTAATGGTACTATAGTAAATAGAATATCAAATAGTATTTTGTTAAATATTTTTACCACATTTTATTCCACTGTGATGAATTTTTGTCGTTGAATTTGGTTTTCAGACACACACTCTATGAAGAAATAATGTTCAAATTGTTTTGAGGAATTGTATTAGAGTTATAATGTCATTAAAAATGTAATGATGGTTTCATTAAAAAATATTATATGTTTCATGAAAAACATGTCATGCATTATTTTTAAAATAATGAGGGATATTTTTTCCATTTAATGTGGTTCCAATCATGTTTATAAAGGTACCAAAAGGATGGAAATCCATATAAGAATTATAATTTTTTTGAGGAAATGATAATTTAATCCTAATATTTTCAATGTAATGAAGAATATGTTATACAATCATACGATTTCAGGAGAATAAAGGATGAAAAGTTTGAATTATTGCTGATGTAATGATTATGGTCTATCAGAAACGGTTTTCCATATATTCATTAGAGAAATATATGAATTTTTCTAATCATTTTAAAAGAATTAGTAAATTGGATATGTTGGGACCAATGAAGTATAAGGTTGGAATTGATGGTACCAATCAATATAATGAATATTGAAAATTTAGTCAACAATTTAGATAAAAAGAATGATTATTTCACTATAATTTGGTAAAAGTAAAGTGGTATCTGATGTGCATTCAATTTGGGTCCTGAGTGATCATAAAATACACGTCACTGATCAATCTAAGGGAAACAGATATCAATCCATCTGATGCATCATGACTCTGATACATCATGAGACACAAGATCATGGGTCTAACGAAAATAGGAAATAATATTTTTTATAATTGTTTTTCTAAATGGGATGATAAAAGGGTTCTAATTCTATTATCTATGTGTTTTTAAGAGAGTTTGAAGCCAGTGTTGATGTTTTTTCAAAGGGTGTTGATATTATTTGAAGTTGAAACTATGTTTAGGTAAAAATTATTGAATATGAAGTCTTACAATGTTGAAGAAATGCTTATTGAACATGGTTTAAATGTTTATAATCTTTTAGAAGAAATAAATACTTATAATTAGATTTCAATAATTTTTTTAGAAATTTTGTACAAATAATGATAACGAGTAGTCATTATTTAAGCTTAAGTTTTCACCCTAATGAAGATAATCATCAAAATGAATATTTTTATCAAAATAAAAATAGGTTATAAAGTATGATGTTTCATGGTATGGTGTGATATTTTAAAAGATTCAAGAAGAACCAATAATCATTGTTAATAATTGAACAAGTCAAATATAATGCCAAGATTTATGTAAAATTTTAATTTAATGAAATTTGGTTTAGTGGGAAAAGTTTTAGGTTTCCCACCGATACTAAATTTAGAGAACATATGAATAGTATAATGTATATTGAAATTTATGACTCATGTACTGTTCATATGAAAAGTTAAAGAGATATAACTGAATGTTTTGGAGGTAAAAATACATTTTGGGACTAATATTTTTTAATGAGGATTACCATGTTGGGACAATGTTGGATGGATAATGAAGTAAGAAGAGTTTTATTTTACATATTTTTGTCTATTGTTATCAAATAGGATAAATCAGCTCATTTTGAAAAAATCTTGTAAAACAAAATGATGCCTTACACATTTGAATTTCAAAAATATCAAATTTTGGTTGTAGAACTTGTGATGAATTCCTTTTTATGGAAAGGGGGAGAAAAGTTGATGCCAATAATGTTCTGGTTTGATAGTAAAGAGAGATGTTGCTGAATGATTGGGATATTAAATTACTTTTAGTAGAAAAAATGATGATGATAAAGTAGATTGATCAAAGGTTAGATATCATGACTGTGGGGTTCATGACAAAAGAAGAATAATAGTTTTTGGGATGGAGTTGAAAGAACCATGTAAAAGGAATGGAAGATCCCTAGAATTGTGTTTTGGGAAAAGGACATCACATGCACAATTGATGTTGGATTGGTATGTTTATCCCAAGATATATTTCAACATCATAATATTGAAAAATTAAAAAAGTAAAAAGTTCATGAAAGATTCTTGAAGTGCATGAATGTTTATTTTTGTGTGAAATAATCTTCCACACCCAACACGAAGTCAAATGTGGTTTTGCGCGATGTGTCAGGATATTGTTTAACACATCAGGGTTTTGAACACAGGGGTCACTGGTTCATATATGTTTGTGCTGATCCCCCAACCAAATTATAAAATCTCAACCCATAAAGTAATATAGGGCTCTAATTCATTGAAGAATTGTATGAAAATGGTATTTAATGAATGTATTAGAGTTATGCACAAGAAAATAAAGTAGCGTGTAGGAAGTCACTTTAGTGTATGAAAGAAGTCAGGTGCAAGAGGTTTTGTATGAAACGAGTGAAATATTTCATTCATGGTATTAATGTTTTTTGAAAAACTCTTAAAAGGGTGCATGAAATATTTGAGTTCAGTAAAATAAGTATGTTCTTCGTAAGGTATGTATTACTAGCACATGGGTATGAAATAGAAATATTTTCTAGTGATAAGATTTCTAATATTAAGTCATGAAGCCCTAAAACATTACATGGATCATTTTGTGATAAGTGGATGAACTAACACTATTAGACTTCCTTCCAACTAATACACTAGACTTTGGGTATATCCTTCTCATTGTATTACACATTAATGGATTATTTTCCTATGGAATGTGTCGTATTGGAATATAAACATACCATACCAAGATGTATCTACTCTTTTTGAGTAGTAAACTATTTAAATTTTTGTGTTCCTTTGTACGTATGTTTGGATTGTGTTCAGTAGGAAAATAACTCTTCAATAGTATGTGAAGGTAGTTTCAAATTTAAAGAAACTTAAAATAAAAAGATATCACATATTCACTCCCTCCCCTATCATTGATATATGCATAATTACATGGAAACATCATACCAAGCATAATAATATTTTCCAAATTTAATATATCAGACCATGTAATTATACTAACCATTGTGGAGAATGTCTGAAGTGGTTTAGAAATTTTTATAGTGTATTACTTATTATCTTATTTCAAGAATGAGGTATCAAATAAAGTAATCGAGTGATTTCATTGGAATATGTTTTTATATAATGTCAAAAATAGAATTCCATACCTTCTGCTGGGTAGGAATCTTAAGAATTATGATTCATATCTAATCATGTGGATGTTGATATGGAATCACATAAAATTGTTTTGAACCAACTCGTGAAGGTTTAATTTCCTGTAAAACATTTCTGAATTGGATCTTTTTTTTCTAGAAGAAACAAAAGAAATGTCGAATTGAACCTATGTCCAAAAAAGTGTGTATGGGTATATCAAACATGTTATTTATATAGAAAAGTATATTTTTTATTTTATTTTGTGATATTATAATGTTTCCAAACCATTTTAGGGATGTAACTAAACTTGCTGAGTTGTGAACCTAGTAAATACCTATATTTCAATGGATGTGTGGATAATTTTTTTCATAATAGTGATAAATAATTAATAGTATGTGAAGATTATATCAAAATAAAGGATTCTAAAAAGATAATTATATCACTGAGTCACACATCCCCCTCTCAGTGATTCAACCATTCTAGTTGGTCCTTTTTAGTTATTATTAGAGTGATGAATTTTTTCATTTATTCATTGTTAATGTGTTTTTCATGTTATATTTATATATAAAATCTAAATTATTTGAATAGTAAAGGGATTCCAATGATTGATGGAATGAAATATCTTATCTGGAATGATAGAATATTGCCTTATCTTTTGAATCATACATATGATGCTAGAGAATCTTCTAAACTAGGATTTCCTCTTATGGTTGATAATGTATTATTTATATCCATAGCTAAGAAGAATCCTTATAATTATTTAACAGATAATAATTATTTACACTCATCACCTTTTAAAATATTGTTTCAAATAGTGAATCTAGTTTCTACTTCCAAAGTTATCTGATAAAATTTTAAAAACATTAATGAAGGAAATAAAAAAATTAATAAAGAAGATTTATAAATCTGGAAGCTACCTTATAATGATCTAAAAATTGTTGAGTTTTATTTTTTTGGTGACCTCTTTACAAGGGCGATTGATAATTTCATCACCTTAATATGCATTAGTGTGATTCTAGAAAACTCAATTATTGGTGAAATTATCTTGAGAATTATTCCATATAAAATATTTTCCAATGTTTAATCTATGTAATATATAGATCATGAATGTATATTTTGGGATATAAATTATTGTACTATAATGTCTTATTAAATGATTATGTAGTGTGTTATGAAATTTAAAAAAAATGTTTATCAATAAATTTCATTCATCATTTCCATAAATGGAATGTATAAGAAAATTCTTGAAGAAGAATTAGTAGCTGGCATTGAATCCCAAAATGTGTTATGTAACAATCTTGACCAATAGTTGTCATTTTTTATAGAAAATTTGAAAAGAGTTATGTGTATATAAAAAATAATTCTTCCCATTAATTATTTTTAATAGGTATTTATTGGACACTATTATGAGAATTTCTTTCGAATAATGAAATAATTCATTTTTGAAGAAAATGATAAAATATCAACAAGATAGTGAAATGAACATAAGTATAATTGAAAAAAATATTCAAAGGTAAATGATATCATGTTCTCCAAATCCAAAAGGATATAGTTTTTAAAATATGATGAATAGGAAGATATTGAAGTTAAAGAATTTTTTTTTTCTAAGGATACTAGATAGAATTCAATCATTTAAATAGTTAGTAATTAGGTGTTTCAAATCTATGGTTCTAAAGAATACGAGAATGAGTTATTGCTTTATTGAATTAAATAACTGAATGAATGTTTATGAAATAATGTAATAATTGAAAATGAAAAGAAGAAGGTGACGATATAATTTGGTAAAATAAAAAATCCACAATATCCTCTTGAAGATAATATTATTTTACTTGAAGAGGATGATTGTTTAAAGAAATCTCTTGAGAATGAAAATAACCAGAATATCCATCATGAAGTAATGAGAAAGGAAAATTATAAAGATTTGGATCTTTTTCTACTATTAATTTTTAATATTTATTAGTCAGTTACATGGTTCAATAATTTTATCTCTAAAGGTTGTGAATGTTATGAAAATGGTGAACCTTAAAAGGATAAAAAAATTCACCATAAATGGTAATAAATAAATAAAAATATGTTTCTCTGAAGTAGAATATTGGAAATTCCATGTATGTGGATAAAACAAAAAATTTGAAGAATTTAGAAGTGTCTAAAAAATCAATGTCTAAAAACGTTTCTAATACTTCTGGTTTATATAAAGATGGAATAAAATATGAAAGGTAGCATGGGAGTCTATGTGATAATAAAAGGTGTGGGGATCCTCAAATATTATAAATAAAACATAATGAAATTTCATAAAATCATTATTACTATTCAAAACAAAATGGTTGTTATAGAGGAAAATATTTCATCTATAGTTACTACTGGTAATTTGGTGGATTTTGTCACATATAAAATATGTGTGATTTCAATCAATAATATTACATGTATTAATTGGGTTATTGATTTAAAATATCAACAAGTATTCAATCCCTTAAATGGTATAATCTTGAGAATTTTGGTTTGAAATTTTGAAATATATTAAAACAATTGGAATCTATTTGTTAAAGTTGTAGAATAACTGGACATGTCGCAAAATGTTGTCTTGTTTTATTATATACAAAACAAATTGATTATAAAAATTTTAAAAATCATGTGTGGAATAATGTTTAATGTAATAAAATATTAATATTTTACACCTTTATCAAGGATATAAAATGACAATAAACTTTTATTTTAGATAATGGTTGTACACCTTATATCATAGGATATTTTAAATTATTGATGAATCTGATTGATTTCAATGATAGAACAATAACAATTGGATATGGTTAATATCTCCACATTAAATATTTTGGACCATCCATATTTATAGAATAAATGTTGAAATATAAGAAATTTTTGTTGGTAGATGGGTTGAAACACAACCCACTAACTAATTAAAAATATATTGTATAGAAAATAAATTTTTCCCTGAAAAAGATTTTTTTTGTGAAAATTTTCTGAAGATGGTATCATTGTTACAAAAGGACAATATACATAAGGGGGTTGTTTCCGATTTTCAATGATCAATATTCTTCTTTCTTATGAAAAGTGGAATAAAGTGAATTATGGGTGAAAATCAAGGGACATATGATTCTAAGACACATGAGAATGTTTTAAGAGAGTTATAGTGTCCATTGTATTCAGGATTTGTCTAGAACAAGAGATTTTTGTTGCACTATTTTTTATAAAGGAATGAAACAAACAAAGTTATTAGGAATGTTGATTTTTGTTAAAATGATCCCCTAGAACATTTCCCTTTTTTATTTGTGGTCTATTGTGAAAAAAATCCAATTTTGGAGATATTTTATCCATTTATATCATTGATGATTTTACAATCATTACATGGGTTATTTATTTGAATCATGATTCAAATTCACAAATGATGCGTAAAATATTCTTGAGAAGAGCTGTGAATGAATGTGAGTATTTTATGTATAGTTTCCAAAATAAATTAATGGTGGTGATGAAAATAATGAAGAGTATAAAAGTTAACTATAAAAACATGGATTTCAGGATGAGTTCAGTATAGAATATACAAAAAACAATTGTGTTTCCAAATACATAAATAAATATTTTTCTGAAATGGGGCATACTATTTTACTCAAATATGGTCTCACTTATTACATTTGGAGGTATGAATAGAGAAATATGATTTACATTGAAAACATATGTTTCTATAGGATAAATTCTGATATGACTAATTAAAATATATTTTAGCACAAAAAAACTAGTATGAAGAACATAAGAGTATTTGGGATTCCCTACATCAAAATGAAATAATGTGTAAACCATATAATGTATGATCAGAGAGGTGAAGATATAATCTTTTTTTTTATTATATTAAAGAAGAGGATATTCATGTTCTAACAATGAAATATGATGGTTATTTTACACTGATAAAGAGAAATTTACTAAAAATATATTTGGAATATATGTCACAAACAAATTATGAAGAGGAATATGAAGAGAAAAATGAATTTTGGTTAAGATATCAAATATGGATGAATGAAATTATAATCCAAAATAAGAAGAACCAGGATAAACTATTTATATTAATGTGGATGGATATTGAAATTTTCTTCCAAGGATGAGGAAGTAAGTGGAAGCTGAATAAAAATTGATGATCAATTTCAAAATAATAAAATACAAATAATATAAAAAGTATGTTCACATACGTCATCACATTCATATGTTTAGCAAAAAAATCATATAGAAGCATTCAAGAATTTAGAAAAGGGTTTAGTTTATGAATGAAGAGTTTTAGTAGATTGACAAAAACGATACATGGTATGTCCTATATAAACCAATTGGAAAGAATGTTATTGGTACATAATGGGTATTTTATAACAATTAAAATTAATATTGGGATGTATTAAGAATTAAAGAATGATTATTTAACATATTTTTACTAATAATTTAAAGATAAATTTTGAATATTATTATATATGGTTTCATGGTTAGGATCAATTAGAGTAATTCATGGTATTTCTACACAATTAATCTAATTTTTTTTCAAGTATTTGTGAAGAAGGAATTTAAAATTATCGATGTAGATAACAGTGTGTATATGAAAATCCAATGCGGTTTTTTAGGTTAAAAATGAATCTTAAATTTTATAGTTGATTGAATAATTGAATGGGATAAATAAAGATCTAAGGGTATGGTATTCTGAATTGGATATTTTCTAAATAAAGTGGAGTTTTATGAATATTAGGGTTAATAATAATCAATACATCAATGAAATTCTTGAGACTTCCCTCATTGATGTTATATATGTTTATGAAATAATCATTAATGGGAATGATGAAAGGACATGTGAAAGGTTTCTAGAAGAGATAAAAGAGTCATTTGAAATGTCCATGTCAGTTGAAATGATATACATTCATGAGGTAAAATTATTTCAAATTAAGAAAAGAATATTGAATTATCATGGAAAATATTCTTCGAAACATATTAAGAAGTTTTTCATGGAATATTCAAAACTAGTTTTCACACCAATTTCAGTGAGAACCATGTTGAAAAAGGTTGATGAAGGAAGGAATGTTTACTCTATATATATTAAAATGCTGATTGGATTTTGGTTGTATCTGCTTGCCTCACAACCAAAAATAGTTTATGATGAAACCTTATGTGAAATATTCCAATGGGGTGCAAAATAATCTCATCATTTAGTAGGAGAATTTATTCTTAGGTATATCATAGGAACACTTGATTTTGAGATCTGATATAATATCTTATAAATAATTTTATTGTTTTGGTATTCAGATACTGATTGGGAATGAACTATTGAGGATTGAATATCCAAATATGTTGGAGTTTTCATTAATGGGAAAATTTCTATATGATAGAATACTATGAAACAAGAATCAATAAATCCTATAAAAATGGGTTCTATGTTTTTTTCTCCACAAAAGATTCCACTTAACTTATATGGATTAATACTCAGTTGGAAGACTTACATATTGAAATTAAGTTACCCGTTATCTTGAGATGTGATAATCAGCGCGTCATCAACCATGAAAGAAACATAATGCAAAATTATCAATCAAATAATATATTTATTAAATCATATTTCATCATTGAGAATTTGGAGAATAATGAAATGATGTTGGAGTATAGTTCTATATCAAAACATGTTTCTAACATATTCAAAACACAATTACCAAAGGATGAATTTTTCCAACACTAGTTGAACATGGTCATTCATTCTTATTTTCAAAAAGATTTATGTATGGGTATGTTTCCCCTGTATCTTTTAGTATTTTTATATTGTATTCACAGTGGATGAAAGTAATGTTTCCTAAATCTATTGGTCGATATGTGCTAAATCATTATGGGAGATTATATGTGGGGTGGGTTTTGTGTTTTATTTGAACAAATCATGTAATTATGTGTAATATTATTACATTTTTTTGATGTGTGAATGAAACTTGTCTCTATAAGAATGTGAATTTTGTTTTGAAGGGTGAATTGAAATATTTTTTGAAACATGCATCAATTTTAAGTCAATATTTTTAGATATAATGTTTTTGTAGTCAATGATTAATACTTACTATAATTATTTTGATCATGTAGGCATAGAATTATTGATATGTAATCTATTTCTTGGGGTTACAATGTTTAGTGATTTATGAAACAAGGTTGATAACAAGATATGATTACGGAGATTGTTAAGTCCATGTTGGATATAGTTGGTGTTTAATTTCTCAAAATATATTTGTACTGATTGTTTTATAAATTTTTCCATGAAAATGAATCAACTGAAATAATTGTATTTAGTTATCATATGATGAGAATTAAATTCTTCATAGTATTCAGATGATCAAAAAAATTATATGAAATTATACCAGTTTTGGTATTCAGTTATCAAGAATGTATGTTCATGAAGATGTTTTTTGACTCACACTGGTTCCAAAAAGAGTGTTCCAATCACAATGAGTAAATATATTAGATATGTAATGACTTCATATAAATTTATAAATATATTTTCCAATCTATCTAAAATCATAGGTTTTGTGGGATAATGTAATAAATGTTTTGTAATGGAAATAATTAGAATATGTGTTTGGAAATTCTATTCGGTGTAAATCATATTGAGGAAGTTGTTGAGAGGATGAAAAATCAAATAAACATTCTAATTTATGTATGATGATTTTATTATTATCCTAATATAAAAACATTCATGAAGAAGTAATGATATAAGAAATATATTAATGAATATTAATGGATTATATTTTTGAAGTATTTCTAAATAGGGGATACTAGTACATCAGAGGTGGTGTCCCATTGATTAATTAGATGAATGTATAAAAATATTCTATGGGTTTTAGTTGTATAAGTAAATGTGATATGTTGGGAGTAATTAATGATAAAATTGAATTTTTGTAATCAATCAACCTATTAAAGATAACAAATATGAGAATACATTTAAAAAAAATACTTTTGGTTCTATAATTGTGTAAAGGGCTAATGAAATCAGATTATTTTCCTTGTGGTTCACGATTAATCATAAAATAATTTAAAAAGATTAATAATATTAAAGCATATATTGATCCATTAGAATTAGGTTGACAATGATACATTATCAGAAAAGTTTTTATAGATCTAAATAAAATATGGAATGGATATTTGTTTGAGGATATTTTTAAAAGTTTTTTAAAGGTGTTTTTAATCTATTGTAAATGTTTTCTCAAGAGAGTTTGATGCTAGTGATGAATTATTTCAATTTGGTAAAAATATCATTAGAGAATTCAACTATATTTCTAGAAATGCAAATGAAATTGATGTGTAATGAATTTTTAATGGGGTTTATTAAAAAAAAGGTTCAATGTATTGTGTGTTTCAGTTGATATGATTAATTGAAATGAGAAATCATTCATTATTTTTAACAAGTTGGTATGGATCATTGTAATGAGTTGTATTCAATTCTATGTATATTTTCATTATAATGATGATTTATTTCAAAATGAATTCTCTTACTAGAATTTTGAATGGTAAAAAACAATGATGATTTAATAATTTTTAAAAATATTCAAAATATATCAAGAGGAATCAAGAAGACTTGAGAAGCACTAAAGAATTCAAATATGGAGACAAAATGAAATTTATGTTTTGTGTTTTTGAAATTTGGTTGTGTGAGAATGTTTTTAGATTCACTCCCTTTCAACATTTGGTGGTCTTATATATAGTATAATGTATATTTTAATTTTGTAAGATTTCACTATTATCATAAATATGTTTTTAAAGAGATTTAATCATTTTGGGAAAAATGAATTTTATAGACTATTCATTCCACGGAGCATTATAAGACAAAAGAATAGTGACCAAAATCACCAGATCATACCAAGTCATCATAATGAACAATCCTATGAATGTTCGATGTGATTCATAATTTTTTCCTATGTATTAATTCTTATTTTTTTCTAGACTGAGGTGTCACACAGAGGAATCAAAATGATCCATCATAATTATTTATTATAAAAATTTCTAATGTGATGTTCTTACATTCATTTGGGTAGAAAATTGAAGATTATTCTGAATCTTTTCATATCAGTGTTTATATAGCCTAAAAATAACTTGTTTTGAACCAACTGGTGGGGTTTTTATTACTTGTCACAAAATAATGTTTTACATTATTAATTCTAGAATAAGAACATGCACTAATTTTTTGATCATATTTCTATAAAAGTTAATAGTTATACCCTACATCAAGTATACACATGGATTTTTTTGTATTATACTGTTTCCAAACCATTCCAAGGACAAAAATACTCTTATTGAGTGACAGACCTTGAAAATAATTTTTTCCATATAGATTTTTGACTATTTTCCATAATAGTTGTAATTATTTAATATGAGGAAAAGTTAGTCTTAAAATAAAGAAAACAATAAAAAAGGATATATCTAATTCACCCCACCCCCTCTTGGTGAAAAATCCATCCTTTCTAGGATATTTCAAGATTCATGAAGAAAACCTATGTGTGAAAATTAGATATATGTACTATCTCAAACCATAATTTCTTCATATACCCATTTAATAAAATCTCAGGAGAAAACTACACAACACAAGAAATGTGATTATCTTAATTATTCATGGTCTAGTCATCCTTATTTATGGAAAAAACTCTATTGTCATTTCTAGAACCATAGTCTCTGGATTGTACTATTAGGTGAATAGTGTTTTAACATCTATCTACACAAAACCTTGATACATCTTCTCCTTCACAATAAAGTCCCATCATCTCCTCCAATTTCTCTCTAGAATGAGGGTCTTAATGTATACCTTGATTGGATCTAGTGTTTCCAAGAACTCAAATATATTTTCTTCCTTTATCAACCAATCCTCATCCTCTTGAGGTGAATTAGAGAAATGGAATGCTGGTATACATTTGTGATGGAATATTAGTGAACAAATTTGGAATTAATCCCATTGGGTTTCTACAATATTATCCTGAATGTCCACTTGTTCACGTTCTTATCCTAGATCATGGACAACATGCATCACAACCTCAAACAGATTTTGGTCCATTGAAGGATTTCATAATTGTGGTTTATCATTAGGATACTTCTAGATCCTAATCACATGACGTCGAATAGGAAGGATGCTTCAAAATATAAGAAAACAATATTAAATACATCAGAATATTTCCTAGATAAGAAACCCAAACAAGTCCAATAGGTAAAATCATCACACTAGCTAGATAAAATTATTTGGATATCTACATGTCCAATTGAAAATAAGAGAAAAGCCAACATCTAAATCATTATCAATCCATAATAAACATGATATTTTAAATTATGTATCATTATTAAAATATATGTACATGAAATCACACATAACTTCCTCCCAAATTCAAAAAATATCTAAAACTTCATATTAAAATCCAAGAAAAATATCAACCGTCACCATTGATACAAAATAGACATTAACATGACTCGATACCCTATTACAATAATATCTGTGCTGATCCTGAAATCACCTAAAAGAAATTACTGTTCCCTAGGGTTTGGTGATATATCTTATAATAATACAAGATAAACATGGAAAAGATTCTCCATTTAAATAGAACAAGAAAATAGTTACATATATGTATGTTCAAAATTTCTCACAGAGAATATAACCAAAACCAAATAAATTTATTCAAAAACCAATGATTATTTCAACACTCTAACCGGAATAGAGAAGTTGTGATAACTCCCCAAAGGAAAGTTACTCCAAGTCCAAAGGATCACGAAAATACACCATCACCATGAGGCACATTCCCTATTCATAATCATGGATGACGAAACAATAAAAATTATCTAAGGAATGATTTTAGCGTGAGTTAAAATCATAGTAGTGTCTCACCATGTTTTCAAAAAAATGATTAATTAATAGTAAAACAAATCATGCATATGATTTTAAAAGAAAACTAATGATAATAGAATATCATATCTAAAACAAAACATGATTTCAACATCAAATGATGGAAACACATCAAACCATATATTATGTCAACTATTATAGAAAAATTCTTACAAAAATCACTAAGAATGTGTATAGTATTTTAGAAATCAATTAAACATGTATAAATGTAATCAAAATATGAAGCGTTATCCATCTACCCTTTCACATTATATTTAATAGTCATAGGATCATCATAGTATAATATCACTGATCATAGAAATGTGTACACACGTCATTCGGGCTTATGATGAATATAACCCATCAATATGTTGTTTAGTATAATATCCAGACAAGTTTGTTCTTTGTACTTTTCACCCTCAATAACTTGTTAGGGAATTCCCATCATTGTGTTCTTGTACAAAATATCCCACTGGATATACAACCATGTATGCTGTCAATCAATCCCTTAATAATTTGAAAATTATTTCAAATCATTCTAGAATAAAATATTACTAAACATATTACTGCAAATTGATCTTAATATATTATACCAATTTTGATACAAATATGTTATTGTTCATCAATAATAGCCAAATTAAATTTCTATAAATAATGGAAATCAAAAACTACTAAATAATTTTAATGAATAAAAAATATATATAATTCAATAAAAATATTTAATAAAAAAAGAAATTTAAATAATATTAAAACAATAATAAAATAAATATATCATAATTCTACCTATATATAATGGACTATAGATTTTTTATTGAATTCATTAAATCTTATAGTTGAATAAAATCAAAAATTAGTTTCTTATATTAAATTTAAAAGTGATCAACTACTTTATTATCTTATATTTTTAATAGTTTTAAATTATATCAAAATATTTATGTGGTTAAATAATCAAAATATGTTTTCCAAAGTCTTCCTAACATTTTTCTATCATCTATGAATCATGTAATGATAAAATATATCATTTCATCAGTTATAGTTTCAATATTATCATCATTTTAATAATAATATTTCCATATTATGGTGATTATACTTCCATGAGATGAATATATAATCAATAAATAATAAATTAAAATAGAAAAATGATAACATTATAATTAACTTCCATTATACTACTTTGAAAATCCAAACAAAAATGAAATCAAGTAAAAATTGAAATGGTATGGAATGATAATGTTTCATTATAAAAACAATTGATCAATTTTTGTTAAAAATAACTATAATTGATATATTATAGTCTATCTGACTCTATTTTAGTGTAATCAGATATTTATTTATGATATATATAAGGAATCCACCATACATCCTTTTACATTTTGGTGAACTTTAGTCATATTCATTAAATATTTTATATGAATAACGATCTAACTCTTATGTTAGGTGAGATATAAATAAATAAATGGTCAAACTAGAGCAATAAAAAAATTAATTTTAAATATTTTAATTATTACTAGGTGAATAATTTTACATTATTAATCAGTTTATCCTAAATATAAAATTTCTAACAAGTGATAAATGAATTAAAATTATTATTTTTTCTTCTATTTATATATTACTTTAATGTGTGATTTTTAATTTAAAAATATATTAATTTTTAGGTATGAGATTAATATCTTCATAATAGAATATTTGCTGTATTACTATAATGTGCTTTATATTTAATGTTTTTTAAAATAATTTGTTATTTTATTGAGAAAATATTTGTTATCAAAATTAAAAAAAATGTATGGATATTTAATTGGTCCTGTTAATTGCTTATTTAGATTGAGAATAATTATATGAAACCACATTATGTATTGGGATATGTGGAATAATACTTTTTAGTCATGATCCATATCATATTGGTAGGATCTGCTCGGATATTGCATATTAATAAGCACTACCATAGATCTACCATCTTTGTATTAGAAAGATCAGGGGATCACCACTATATAATAGAAAAAATCTACAATTTAACTCCTTTCCAACCACAATATAGAGAATAAAAAAATCTTATATTTTCACAATCTATAATTTCTTATGTTTTATTCATTGATTCTTATTCCCCAACATAGTATATAACTCATGTGGTGTCCTTACAAATTTCATCATCTATAACAGTATGAATTCTACTTCAAACGTTTATATCCTATCAATAAACATATAAAATGAGTTAATCTATCATCATTATAATCCTATTAAATTGTTTTAAATAAAGTCATACCAATCAAAATTTAATTATATATATGTGTTGTTATTTGTGTATGAGTGTGTGTGTAAGAATAAATATAGTCATAGTATAAATTTTTTATTGAGGATGGACTCAAGGAGGATAATTTCAGGGTTCCTCATATGGGAAAGAATGTCCAATTTCTGTTATCATAGATTATGACATCAATTTATATACCACCTCCCAATGTGTTTGGTTTGAAGGACCCCCTAGATGTTTAGTATTCAAATATAATACATTATTATTTTCTCTATAAATTTTCATTCCACTCTAGTTGGTGTTTTCTATTTTTTATTTCCTATCATGATTTCTATTCCTTATACTTTTAACTCTATAAAATTCATGTGATTTTGTATTGCGGTTTTTTATTATGATTATCTTCTTTAAAAATAGGAATTTTTTAAATGTTTCATCATTATTAGAACTGAATAAATATAGAATTTATATCTTTCTGATGAATATTTTCATGTTATCTCCTTATATATTTTGGTGTTTTATGTGTTGGATTCTTCTGACAAGAGTGACATTCATGGTTTTATCAATTCATATTTTTAAATTAAACTTTATAGCATTAATAGATCCCACTATTGGAATAAATACCAAATGTGATTATTTAACATAGACACTAGAGATACCCTTACTGGAAACTATGACTGTTGTGATCAACTTTGAAAACCTTCAACCAAAATTAAATTTTGATCACTATAAGTATTTTGGTTTAATTAGATATTTTTTTTATAATTTTGTTCGATCATTATATTCCTTGTGTTAATGATATTTAAATTTGTATTTATATTTAAAATAGTTTATCTCATTTAGATGATCTAAGATTACACCCTCTAGACTTTCTAATAAAATTGAAGAACACGCTGACTTAAAAGAATAAATAGATAATTTGGTCGACTAATTTTAGATTACTCATGATTCTATAGATTATTATTCCCTATAGATCATTTCTTCCTCTGCATGAAACTCTATTGTAGAGGAAATTCAATTTATTATTCATAGTTTAATTCATTAATATAGTTGAAATGTGTTTCAATTTCAATATCTAAAATTTATATGTGTTTATGTTAAAATTATTAATGTTAATAATTGGGATAAATTAGAAGCATTTTTTGATGTATGATCACATTTATATTATTTGAATGATAATATTGATGCAATATTTTTCCAAAAATGTATCCTAGTACAAATAGGTTTACGTTTTTCGTATGTTGTGGTGAAAATAAAAATTATTTGGGTGATTTGATGTTCCATTTAATACCATTCATGGTTCATTTATATTCGAGTTGGAAAAAAATGATATTTAGGCAAATAATTAGACAACTTATGACTATTTTTAATTAAATAATTCTACCATATAATTTATTGAAATTTTGATACATGACAGAGATATGAATGATCACATTAACAATTTTATGAGGATATAGAAATTCCTCCTAAACATTCTATGATGTATATAGGATTTTTCAATAATTCTTTGTTGAAAAATATTATCATCATAAAAATTTACTAATGAAAAAGAAAACCACATATTATAAACAACGATGGGTTCCCTGTTATCTCATAATAGAATATTTGAGAAAGGTAGAACCACTAAATTAATTAATTATATATTTGTAAAGGAATATTTTATAATGAACAACATTCTCTTATTAAAAATGGAGCAGACTGAGTTGTTCATGGAAATTTTTTTTAATCTTTATTAGTGTGGATGAAGTGGATAAGATCAATATTTCTAGAAAATTATGATTTCATTAAATTGTTTTCAATATTATTGGATTAGTTATTATATTTCCTCATCATATGATGTTATCTTAGGAAAAAATATATTTGATTATTTTTTTCTACATGATTCTCATTTCTCTCATGAATATGTTTCAATTATTAAATACTCTAATGTTATGTTCTACACTATGGTCTTTTTTGTAAGAAGGGATAGTTCTCAAAAATGTTAGAATTTCATGATCTTTATTTTTTTCCTTTTAATTTTTGTGGTACACTAGATTTTGGATATCATATCACATCATGATTTCAGTGACTTTACCCTACTATTAAATAGTATATTATTAAAATTTTCAACATAAATATAATTTTTGAATGTAAACTGATAAAATTAAAATATATAATTGTACATTCTTTATAACAATCTAAAATAAAATGACATTAAAAAATAAAAATTGTCAAATACGTACAATTAAAAATATATATATATAATATATTTATATTAATAATATTATCTATATTAAATTTTAATAAATAACTATACTTGATGATAAATAATAATAATTATTATGATATTGTTAAACCCAGATTAGTACAAATAAAAATAATTTGCTAGTGTTGATATATATATACCTTATTATATATAAATTATTGTCAATCCTGCTATATTATATATTTTTATTAATTAATAATTATTGAAATATAATAATATAAATATAAATGTTTTAATTATGAAAATATAAGAATAAAAATATAAATATTAATAATATGTAAATATTTGGAATAAAAAATAAAATAAAATATTTTTAAAAGATATTAACAATAAAAATTTACATCAACCAATATAAATTTCATATATAAATACAATAATAATTTTATATATAAATTTTTTTGATAAAATTTTGTTAAATGTGGAATAAATTATTAAATCACCACTAAAATACAGTTAACAAATACAATAATACAAAAAACTGAAATGTTAAGAATATTGAAATTTTATGTTAATAATTTATAATTATTAATTGTAATACAATATAAGATATATTATAATATTAATAATAACATGTATGCGTATTTAAAATTATGGAGCTAAATTATAAAATTTAATTAACCTAAAATATTATTATTATAAAAAATATTTTTTACAGACATACCATGAATTCGATACCTGAAATCCTATAAGTTTTCTAATTCTCAAGATTAAATCCCAATTTTCACCTTAAATAAAATTAAAAATTATCATAGAAACTTTTTATTGTTCATGGAAATAATGAAATATTTATAATGCAAAATTTTTAAATCTATATTTAAAAATTATTCCAACTCATTAATTTCTAAGAAACCAATATAACTAAGTAATGTACTCATCATCAATTTTGAGTATGATTCCTAACAACAATAACTATAATTATTAATTTAATTTATATTTTAATTTAATTATATTTAAATATATACATAAGAAGATGAAACATTTTTTTCGTTTGATTTTTTTGAATGACATTTTAAACAAAGACGAATAATTAAATTAACACATTTTTACCAATAAAATAGTGTCTAAATGTAATTATTAATTTTTAATAAGTAAATAATGTAAATCATTTAATGACCACCAATAAGCCTAAAATAAAAATAAAAATTTTAATTTTGAACTGAAATTTCTCCGAATAGATATTGGGAGAATATATTGTACAATGGTGAGTGTAATTCGAGTTATTTGTCAACATTAAGTAATTTCATCATTTTTTCGAACTCATATTTCAATATTTTCATTTTCCAAAAATCATTTATTGATTTCAAATTCCATAATATAAATACAAAAAAATTCTTTTATCTATAATTTAACTAACCCATGAAATTCTTATTTTTCATGTTTTCGATTTAAATATAAAATTAATATTTTTAATTTTATAAGAACTTAATTGGAATAACTCTAAATTAATTGGAAAAATAATCATATTCTTTTCAGAGTAAAATATTGAATGAGTTGCATAATCCAAATAATTTTTATTTTTTTCTTGACAATTAGTTCCATTAAAAATAAATTATTTATCTAATATTAATTTTTTGATGATAAATATTTGTTTGTGGGTTCTATAAAACCCTATTATACATAATGATCATACATATACATAATTTTTTGAATATAGGTGAGGTGTTTACAAGAATTAAAACCTTATTTCATTAAATTAATTTAAACCACTTATCCCCTATTCAATATTAACGACACTGTAAATCCTCAATATATTATTATTTATAAATATTTATAAATATAAACAATGTCAATGATATAAAAAAATTTCAAAAAAAAAAAATAATTAAATCCTTTTTTAAAATTTTTAGTCTCTTTTTCTATTGAAAAATAATTTTCAATAAAATTTAAAAATTATGGACTTGACTAATAAATATCCTTGACTAAAATTTAATTAACAAACCACCAAGATATATTAAAATAAAAAATATTATATTTTTAGTTTTTATTTAAATAATGGTTCAATCATAGTTTTCTATTAACAATAATATATTATCATTTCTTACATTATAATTCTACTATATGGTAGGTGATTCAAAATATGTAACATTCCATGGATCTTGGAATAATTTATAAATAAACTCTTGTTGAATTTTTCACAGTTATATCCCCTATTTATTTTTTATGCATCACTTCCTTTTTATATTTTCGTATTAATTTCCTTATAAAATTTAACTTTTCTAGTGTCAAACAACCTTGTGGTAAAAAAAATATGTTCTATATCCTATCACATTTCATGATAAAATTCCTTATTCCTCTTCTATCTAAATTCTCTGAAGATTTATTTGTGGGGTTTTTCTATGTCTATTATCTTATATGGATCATATTCTATTAGTGATAAATCATTTACCATAATTCCTCCATTATGATCTTTATCTTTTTTTTGAATTATTATCACTCTTTAATGTTTTCCTAATATCATCTCTTATGTCTTCACCTAGTTATTTTTTTCAATGCTTAAATTGAAAAGGTTAAAAATTACATATTCTTCCCTTACATTAATTTTATTTTTTCTTATTATGAACGTAATTAATTTATAAATTGATATCAAGGAATAGTATTCCAATGATCAACGGTTCCTATTTCAGTTCATTCATAATTAGGATTCCAAAATTAGTCTTAAATAATTTTGTTTTAACTTTTATAAGAACATCCTTCATTACTAATCAAGGGGTTTTTGTTGATTAATAAAAAATTCATAGATATGTTATTTTTGAAATTTCCTCTAAAAAATATTTTATAAAATAATCAATGAAAAAAATATATTCGTAGACCTCATTCACACAAGGCACTCTGTATAGATTGTAGATTAATATTGATAGGAAATGAATAAATTCATTAGTTTTATAGATTTTCGGGGATTTTAGATTTATTTTCAACAAATAATCATTCATTATGTGATATTAATATAATTTTTCAATCATTATTTATAATTTATAAAAGTCTATTTATTAATATTTTGTATCCAGACATTTGGGAGTGTTTCACAAAAAACATTTTATTAATATAAATTTTGTTAAATATATCATTTATGGTTTAATATTATACCTCAAATATACCTTATATTAGATAAATTTTCAATTTTATATGTGGTGTTTATGGTGTTAATTGTAAATATTTTAAATATTTCTAGGATTTCAATCATTGAGTTTGTAACATGTTCTAAAAAACACCCACGATTATCATTTTCATTATTATTTATAGCATTTTGACATTGTTTTAGAGATATAATATTACACAATTATTGTAACGAACAAGATCAATAAAACCTAGTTTATCAACTATCATATATTTCCAATTGGGTGCAAGGGAATATTTTAATTCCTAGGGGAAGTGATATAGTTCATTGATTAATATTACAATCATATAGGAATGGTTTCATATTCATAATAATAATAAAATTATTAGTGGAAACATTACCATGAATATATCATGAGAAATCCCAACATTAAACCTTCATGATATAGAAGAAATTAGTTTCAATATAAATTAAACAACAAAAATAGAGAAACACATAATAGTAATAATAATAATAAAATTACACATAATTTTCATTAATCATTCGTTTTTTCCTCCTAGGGGGGATGTGGTGATTCTTCTCCTACTCGTTGATGGATGTGACAAACATGCCAGTACATCCCACCTAGTTGGGGAGGGACCATCATCTTCTTTCAAGGGAGGGGATCCCAAACCCTAATTGCTTTCTTTAGTTCTCATAGTGCTCGCTATGCCCGAATGTTCTAGATCTGTATAATGGAAACCCAAATCTCTTGATTTCTATCATGGTGTTCAACAAAACCTCGACACTCTTCCACATAATAATGATTTCTTGTGTCATGTAGAGAAGACCTTAATTGTATGCCTTTGATATGTTTTTGGTAGTAACAAGCTATTTCAAAGATATAGATATTGTAGATTTTCACGAGAATATCTATATTGGGATCTTGTTCTCATCGGAGGAATATATGATTAGACATTGGTATATTGAACCACTAAGTTGTAACAAAACCCATTTATAACTATTTTGTTAAAACTATTGTAGAGACACAATGCTTGAAGTACATCGACACTACATTACTTTTGTGGAATAATTAATACATAACAAAAACCGACACACAAGGACCATAATAGTTTAGTGTCTTTGGAAACTCAGAATACAATATTCTAATTGTGGTGAAAGATCTTCAACATCTACCATAAATACCTTCCCATTTTGTTTTCTTACCTAAAACCTTTCTTTAAAACATGGGGCAAAGAAAAAATATAAAGGCTGAGATCAAATGCTCAGTAAGGGTAATCATGGAGAAAATAGAACAAATCATATACATTTTAACTTAAAAAAACATGAACATAATGTTTAAACATCAAAATCTGGAGCAATGACATAAAACATGGCAGTATGTAAGACATAGGTCATAAAGAAACATTAATCACGATAAAATAGCGTTGAAATAAAACATGTAATTTTGGCAACCATTAATCACATGATATGATTTCCATAGTACCCAAGGGATTGCTTCCAAGACCATCATAGTGGATGACATCCCTCTTGGAATCGAGTTCACACCTCATTCCAGTCCAGTAACACTGAACCAGATTAACATACCATTCTAGCCATGTATATCTCATGAGATATAAATCTTTACCCAATGCATTGGAGGGTGATATAGGTCCCACCCATATCATAATGAAATCATTCTTATGTGTTCCACAACATAAAAATTAATCATTCATCATAACCCAAAGAATAATATGGGTTTTATAAACACCATCCCATCATAACATAATCCATATAAAACAAATGGATATATTTTCATCATAATAAAAGTGAAACAAGGTAAATCATAGAGACATTATACTTAAAAAATACACATATGAAATAATTTAATCTTATATGGAAAATTGTTTTGATAAAACACTTGAAATGAATTCTTGAGGAAAATATCCATTCTTCTTCAAAATCATTTTCTTTTCACATAATGCAATGAAATTTTAAATGAAAAGGATTTTGTTGAAAATAATCATGAAATCTTGTAGAGTAAACTTCATGAAAATAAGACGTTATGAAACTGTAAAAAAATCAATTCATTCCTTATAAGTTAACAAAAACATTCTCATCATACTTTTAATAGAAAAGTCAAAATATACCACGTATGGTAAACAAAAGAAAGATTCCTTACATAACACAAATTAATAGTCAAAAAGGGTTGAACATGGCTTTAAACATACATGGAAGAATATTAAACACTTTATGAAAAACATTTTTATGGACATGGATAAAAAATATAACCCCAGTAAATACATAGGAATAAATAATCTCAGATAAAAAAGAGATTGGAAATGTAAACCATACCTTATGTCTCATATGCTTCGTATGTATCTGAGCCTCCACTTCTTGGATGCACCACCTATAAGCTTCCTCTTAAGGGACTAGAGTTGGCCTTTTAAGAATACCATAACCTCCATAATGGTTCTAGGTTAGTGGAGAAGAGAAATGGGTAGGGTTTGGCCGAGCTTGAAGGCTCAAAGTTGTGTAAAGAGGAGAGGGAGGAGGTGCCCTTTTATAAGGGAGGGGAGGGACACCTTTGGAATTATAAGAAATATTAATAAATTCAAACCCCACATACAAACTTCCAAAATGACTCAAATCCGAAGCATAGATGAGATAGGGTTGTAATCTCATCACCCAATAAAATTTAGACATGTTTTTAATTTATTTTAAACATTCTCAACTTGATTTAAACTTATTTAGTCTATTTAATTTTAATTGTGGTAATAAGAATATAAATTTTAAATTGTTAAAATAATAACTTATTTGTTGTGAATTGTCCATAATTGGATAATTTATGACATTTTAGACCATATAAATTTTAATATATAATTTATAAATATTTTGGTGATTTTTAAACAATTTTATATTATGTTATTTTTATAAAATAACAATACTGTCAATTTTGACACATTTAATTTACTAGAATTTAAATAAAATCCTCACAGAATATATGTTCGATAAAAAAAAATTAATAGATTCATAACATGTCATATGTATCTACAAAATTAGTGGAGCACAATAAATAGTTCATATAATATTTATTTTAATATTTTTAAAACCATTTATTTGATATTTCAATCAATAAAATAATTTCAAAATCACTATTTTGTCACCTTTAATGATAATTGTTTACTCCATAAAAATTATAAATAAATTCAAAATATGTAGATAATTATATTATCTTTCTGGAGACTAATCATGTTCGAAGTTTCATGATGTTTATAAATAAATTAAAATTATTATACTTATAAGATTTAAGAGAGTTACATGTTGTCACTTTGTTTGGTTTTAATAATAATTAAATTATTTTATTTGTCAAGAGTCCATAAAATTAATCTATTCTGACCCTTAGGTAATATGGGTCTACTTTTAGTTATCCAATAGAATTTTGACAGGTGTTAGAGTAATTTTATATTCTTATTTTTTCCCTTAATTACCCGATTTACCTTTAACTACATTAAATAAAAATTATCGTACTTACTATTGATAATATCAAAAAAATAAAAGTAACCTATTTACATAATTTTGGCCCACTAAATTCGAATATGGAATCCATTTTTAAAATTAAAAATAGAAAAGTTTCAGTAATTAATTTAAAATTAATCCCGTTGTTAGGAAAACAGGGTTTAAAAGTAAAAACATTTCCAATGATTGAAATGTTTTTACCTATAAATTCAATGTAAAATTAATGGTAATAAAATAAATTATATTAAAGGGTAAAAATATATTCTATTTATAATTTAAAACCATTCAATATTATAATTTAACCATATAAATTATTGCGATGAAAAAAATTTGTTTTTAATTAATATATATCGTGTTTTTACTATTCATTAAAATATGGAAGTTATCATAATAATATGAAAAATTAATCCAAAGTAAATTTTTATATCCTGATTCAAAAGAAGAATTTTATTTTTTCAAATTTAACTTATAAACCTATCAAAAACTAGATTTAATGTGGGTGTGCCATCAAAATGAAGCAAAACTGCATTTTTTAAAAAATAATTATTTTACCTGAGAAATTTATTTTGTTCACATACCATGTTTTAGGAAATGTTTAAGATGAATAATAATGTTATAAGATTCAAATTGTAGTAAATAATATTCATAATGGCTAGTTCATAATAATATTATAAGAATATATCGTTGTTTAGTGAAACCTGGTATTGCGTACTACACACGCAATCGAGGAAGGTCGCAATTGCATGTAATGCAAGACAAGAATAATGTTTGCGTATAATATAAGCTAATACGGTGTTGTGTATAGCACAAGATAATTTTGTTTTAACATATAACACAATACATCAATGAAATTAAAATAATATTTTTTATAAAATCTCGGGGTGTTACATTCTACCCCCTTAAAATGAATTTCACCCTCAAAATTCACCAGTGTTATAAATAGTTTACTACTTGAATGATTATTTAATAAAAACCCACATCGTAAAAAGGAATACCAAAACTGAACTTTAAAATCTAAATTATTAAATTTAAAAGTTACCCAAATTAACTAATCACTGGGTTTCCACATAGGAAAACATAGGTGAAAATATGTATATGGGAGAGAAATATAACCATCGAGTTCGGATGGATAGTGGTAGAGAACATGGTTATGAAAAGGCCAACAATCACAAATCCATAATTTTTTGATGATCTAAGGTACCATCTGATTCATCAAATATGAAGACATTAAGACAACATTTTTGATTTTCAAGATCATTTCCCTAATGTTGAAGAATAATTAAAATAAATACTTACTTGATTTTAGTATAATCTCACTCATGTTTGTGCCTTGAACAATTTCCACATCATCTCCTAAAGAAATGAAGTTGAATTTTTATTTTTTGAAGTGTTATCATATCATGTGATAGAATTATGGGTCATTCCATCTCTCTCAATTAAAAGTTTAGAAAAAGTTATCAAATATACATAAGTCCATCTATGGTGAGGTTAATCGTATATGATTCCAAAAATGGACTTATACTTCATCTATCATACCGCTTAATATAATAAAACTAGTTTCTAACATCTAGGGACTTCTTATAGGCTAGTGGTAGGCGATAAAGGCCTATCGCACTTCGGTTGTGGGTGTGATTCCCACATCCTTGTCCGACGCAACGGGTTGTCGCCCGTCCTGTAGGTTTTCCTTTTTCTAAAACTATATTATTATAACATCCCATAAATAATATCTAAAATAGTTCTATCATTAAACAATACTAAATTATGTCCAACATAATCCATTCCACTCTTTAGCCTTATCTAAAATACCTCTGTCCAAGATCATAGTATATAGAAAATAATTACTATAAATTTCATCTTCCGAGCATGTGAATACCATCATTTATCCCCCATATATCATACGATATATCTTATTGGTCTCATTACAAACATGTGAATAACTTAATCATGTATTCTCTTGAAAAATGAATACCCATTGAACCTTAGTGAAAACATGAATGATGTTAAAATTTAACACTTTCCACATACCAAAATCCCAAAATTTCTATATACTCAAACCATGATATAACTTTGTCCTTATATCAGTCATGAGATCATTTCATTTTTTCATTATCCCTTAATTATGCGCTTTTCATCTTCTTTCCACAAATATTTAAATCACTTTTTATGGTTACCGGTAACATATAATTATTGAAAACCAATACATAGATAATCCAAAATTACACGATACCATAAATGAGATCCATGATACTATTCTGAAATCCCATTACATAAACAATTAATAATTGTAAAACTTAATTTTCATACTCAACATCAAAAATAGTGATAGCATGTGAATTTCCATTAACCTATTCCTTAAGAGTTTTCTCACGTTGATCATCATTAAACCTTGGATTAGGGAATTGATTATCATAATTCCCCGTTTCCTTGCACATGAAGCATTGAAGTGTTGGGGGTGCGTTCTATGTAGTATTTTTTTTATTCACATCATTAGCAACCCTTTTTCAATTACATCGAAACCTAGAATCTTTATTACCTTCTTTTCCACACTTAAAACATTTTATAGTGCCTTTAAGACAATCCCCACCATGCCTTTTTCCACACTTTGATCATAAAGAACTAGTCATCTTCATTTCACAATTATTCTGTGATTTATCCTTGAACTCCATCATTCATTTATTTTCAAAACCATGAGATGGATATGTAACACCAAAATACATTTCTACCTTGATAGCACAAAACACAATTTCTTCATAGCTAATGATGTTTCTTATAGCTAATTCCCTTTGACGATTTTATTTTAAGGCACTGAAAAATCGATCAACTTTACTATCAGGTTGGATGATCAATCCAGATGAATAACATGCAAGACTTGTAAAATTCCCTTTTAGATACCAACAGATTCATCATCCTTTTTCTTAAGCTCATGGAAATCCTTTTCCATATTTTTTCGAAGAACACAGGGGAAGTACTTATTGAAAATCAAGTTCATGAACTCATTCGATTCAATGGATTCAATTTCATATTGGGGCCTTGTATTTTTAACTAGAGTCCACCACTGGTCTGCTTCACCTTTTAATCGGTAAACATCCAAAATGAATTTTTCATGAATTGAACAATGATGTATTGAAAATATCTTTTCAATGGTATTAATCCATTGTTCAGCAACAAGTGGATCAGAAGATCCACTGAAAGAAGGTGGACGTTGCCTCATGAAGGACTCAATAGAATACTGTTCACTTCTCTACACATTTGGATGTTCAGAATGATTCATAGCATGTTTAAGTATAGAAATATGATTTTTCATACCACCTCCCATAAAATTGGTTTGTTCATAAGGACAATCATTGCATTGTCCATTACATTGATCAACACAATTTCTTTGGGTTCCAACCATCATCTAAAACCCAAAAAAGAATAGTGTGAGAGGAAAAAATCATGCTAGGGAAAACCACATAATAAAGGGGGATTAACTTCAATATATAACATCTTAGGATTAATTATAAGATCTTTATCATAATTCTAGGACTATAACCTATACTTATACTTAACCATAGGGACATCCCTAGAAATTCCTTAGAAATATCTCTAGGGATCTCACTAAAGTTCTCGCATCCTAGTTTCCAAAGGTTGACAAAACCTTTCCTCTGATACCAACTGTAGAGACCCAAAGCTTGACGTACATGGACATTACATTAATCTTGAAGAATAATTATTACATAACAAAAATAGAAACACAAGGACCGTAATAGTTTAGTGTATTTGGAATCTCAGAAAATAATTTTCTAATCGTGGTGAATGATCTTCAATATCTCCCATAAAGATCTTCCCCTTTTGTTTTCTTACCTAAAAACTGTCTTAAAATCCTGGGTAAAAGAAAAAATATAAAGGGTGAGATCAAAATGCTCAGTAAGGGTAATCATGGAGAAAATTGAAAAAATCATATACATTTGAACTCAAAAAAACATGAACATAATGTTCAAACATGAAAATCTTGAGCAATGACATAAAACATGGCAATATTTAAGTCATGGGTCATAAAGAAACATTAATCATGATAAAATAGCATGGAAATAAAATATGTAATTTTGGAAACCATTAATCACATGATATGATTTCCATAGTACCCAAGGCATTGCTTCCAAGACCATCATAGTGGTCAATGTCCCTTTCTGAATCGAGTTCAATCCACGTTCCAGTCCGGTAACAATGAACCAGATTAACTTACCATTCTAGCCATGTCTATCTCATGAGATATAAATCTTTACCCAATGCATTGGAGGGTGATATAGGCCCCACCCATCTCATGATGAAATCATTCTTACGTGTCCACAACAAAAATATTAATCATTCATCATAACCCAAACAATAAAATGGGTTTCATAAACATCTTCCCATCATATCATAATCCATATAAAACAAATGGATATCATTTCATCATAAGAATAGTGAAACCATATAAATCATAGAGACATTATACGTGAAACACGCACATTTGAAATAATTTCATCTTAGATGGAAAATAGTTTTGATAAAACACTTGTGTCACGACCCCCTCCCACCAAAGATGCCCCTCCTGAGCTGGCAATGGTGATAGGGAGATAATGACCCCCGAGTCCCACCTCCAGTAGGCCCTGGGGTGGCGACTAGCACCAAGGGTATGAGTTTTCACAAATATGGGAGGCATTAATCTATTTATTATTTAAGATCGGGAAATAGGACAATTCAACCACCCAAAAAGGAAAATAACAAGTGTATATAAATAAACCCAAACCAATCCCACATGCATGTTTAAACAATTTTATAACAAGGTGCAAGTACAAGAAATCTCAAAGTACAATACCAAACGAAAACAAGATTACAACAACTGAAACAACTCCATCTGTCTGACTAGTAGGGTCCCACATGGCTCTGGTAGTCCTCCAGGAAACCTAAAAGTAAACGTAGGGTAAGCATACAAGTATACTCAATAGGGAAGCCTAATGCTCTCGTGCAGAAGTGGGGAGACATACTAATGTCCCGTGAGAACAACAGAAGAAACCTAGCAAGTAATTCTATCCATGCAACCACACCAGCCACACTCACCAAAACACAATCACAACAAGTAGTAGTATATAAGAACAAGAGTATTGGGTACCCTGCACCATTTACCACTAGTTAGATGCTCTTCCTAATGGAGAATGTCCTGACACTACCACACTCTTCCCGCCTGCACACACCTGGGCCTCAAGAACCACACATCCCACCTGCACACACCTGGGCCTCACAACCACGCATCACGCCCGCACACACCTGGGCCACACAACCACGTATCCCGCCTACACACACCTGGGCCTCTACCACAATCACGTCCCTGCCCGAACACACCTGGGCCTCATCCCGAAGATTCTTGGGTACAGTAAAAGTAACATAACTCTCGCCCGAAGAAACATGGGCCTCATCCCGATGATTCTTGGGAAAACAAACCTAAATGAATAGTCTTGGGCCAATCCAACCCAATCGAAACCTACCTGAAGGGTCCTAGGTGTAAGGTCGCCTCAGGCCATCATAGCCTAGGGAAGAAGGAGCAGGAAGGAGCTAGTAACTATGGGAAAACACCCTCTCCCATGAAATGAGAGTGTTCAGCACTAAGTGCTCAACATGGGTGGTGTGCGATAAAACACAAAGATACAGATATATATATATATATACCAAACACTCAGCCCAACCCATGGCTTCTAATCAGAGAACTGAGCATGTTCCTCGACACTGCAACTACAAAGCATGCATACAAGAAACATCCCCAACCCCATTTAGGTTTTCACGTTTCAATAGAATCGTCTTATTAGTTCCTTAACTACTGGGCAACTATCCAAAACCAACCACATCAATCGTTCGTTAAACATATCCCTGCCATCCACAAAATCAAGTTAGGAAAACACAAGCAGCACAACACGTCCCTTCTTATTAACCACCCAACCCATTGATTTTTAATCCCATTCCATTACTATGACCCACCATCCATTAACTCTTCCACTTTTTATTTATTATTCACAACCCATATCTCGTTCACATTCAAAACCATCCCTACAGCCCTGTTGCCAACCACCATAACCACAATCACACCGATACCCGTACATCATTATACATTTAATACCATTTATCACAGCCCTGCTTCCCATCACCAATATAACATTCACACCAACCCACAACCAATCCAATCGTAGCCCACTGCTCACCCGATCCACAACAACCCACAAAAGACCCCTTCACATGCCACGTATCCAAGCCAACATCCACATGTTCATTATTCCATTTTGTTCAACCTGGTTGATCACACAAAGGTTCCTGATTTTAATCAGCAAACTATACGTGATTAACCAAATTTCCACATTCAACGAATTTTCCATCAACAAAAATGGTCTAGAAAGATAGGGAAACATTTAATTTCACAGGAAAAGGCCCCCAACGACCGTGATTTTCAGTAGGCAGAATCTGATTCAATACACAACATAATATCACATGATATAAAGATAAACATAACAACTTCCCCATACCAGTTCTTTAACCAATTATTATCTTCATTTATTGGTTCAACCATTCTCATGAAAACAAGAGGATACCCACCCCACATGATACACAATTTAGAGATATGAAGGAAAGATCCCTACCTCAAAAGGTTCTGATCACAACTCTCCCCCAGATCAACTTTAGAAGACATCCTTCGACGTTCGTCACTTCTGTCGAGTCCCGGAAAAACCTCCTCAGGTGGAAGTTGGAAAGGAAAGGCCGAAGGAATGACAATGGATCCAAGCTCAGAAGTTCTTCCTCATCGTTACAATCCCGTGGCCGCTGACGGATCGTAAATCAAATCTCAGACGAAGAAGTTATGGAAGAAAAGGAGCATTCAAGTCTCTTGGGAGAGCTCTTCTCAGAGGAATGGGGAGGAGAGGGTTGAGGTGAAAAGGAGGAGGGGACCCCTCCTTTTATAGGCGAGAAAAGAAAAATTACACGGCATGTAATTTATGGTACATGGCATGTACTCGACCGTTTCACAGGGTCACCATGCAGCTTCCAACACGGCCTTCAACGCAGAACGCATCCATTTACTGGTCAACACACGGCTTGAAGGTAATGCATACGTGGGGAGGGACTACACGACGTGTAGTATTGGATACATTGTGTGTACCCATTTATTTCACATGGCAAGGACACAGCTCCAACATGGCACACAACCATTGACTGGTCAACACACAGCTTGAATGTAATGCATACACGGGGAGGGACTACACGGTGTGTAGTTTGGGGTACACGGAGTGCACCCATTTATTTCACACGACAAGGACACGACCATCAACCCTGGGTATACAGGACTTGAGGGCACAAGGCGTGTACTCAAACTACACGGCGTGTAGTTTCAAAATTCTAGAAAGTGTGGGAAAAGTCCATTTTACCCTCCAGAACACTTCGTGGCCTTCTTTTGACAAAGGAATGGGCCGGAGAGTTCCGAGACATTACATCAGATACCTATTAAAACATTCTCGTCCTCGAGAATTCAAAAACCAACCCAGAGGAAACCCAACAAGATACCTCTTAGGGTTCTCATTATAACTGGAACCCAACCAACAACACTAATCATATGTGTTAGGAATCCCTTCTCCTATGTCGAGATATTATCCGCTTTAGGTGGCACTGACTCGCCTTCATGGGTTTAATTGCATCCTCATTAATGCGTCTCGATTAAGAATTGGTTCTTCCCACCTTCAAACATTATGATTTTTGAACATGAACTACCCCCAACACCACACAACCAACACACTGCCCGAACATGTGGTTTGGGGAAATTCCTTCTCTTATGTCGAGATATTATCCGCTTTAGGTGGCACTGAGTCTCCCGCATGGGTTCAATCGCATCTTCATTAATGCGTCTCAATTAAGGATCATGTTTTTCCCTTTTTCCCACACATACCGACATTCTACACACTTCCAGAGAACAAGGAAACAAAAGGTCTCACAACTGACAAGCCAAGCATTCCGTATATCAATGGTACAAAGTATAACATCAACACAAAGCTCATAAAAGAAAAGGAAAACACAAGTCAAAACAACTCTGGGTACTGAGAGTGCTTTTGGGTCTCCTTCTCCCAAGTGCTCTCCTCGAGGATTCCATGACTCCACAACACACAAACCAACGGAATGGTTCGTCCATGGAGCACCTTCTCTTTACGATCCTCGATTCTGACTGGTCGTTCCTCGAAGGTCATGTCGTCTCCAATATCTAACACTCCCCAGTCGATAACGCGAGAGTCGTCATGAAAGTCCCGATGAAGCTGGGAGACATGGAAGACGTCATGAACCTTCTCCAACTGAGGTGGCAGGGCCAGCTGATATGCCACCTCGCCGACTCGCCTCAGCACCTCAAAAGGTCTGATGAACCTAGGTGAGAGCTTTCTCCCTTTCCGAATCCCCTGATGCCCCTGTCGAGGGGAAACCTTCAGAACACTTGATCTCCCACCTCAAACTCCAAGGGCCTCCTCCTATGATCCGCATAAGACTTCTGTCGGTCCTGAGCTGCTTTCATCCTCTCAGGTACAAGCTGGACTTTCTCTGTGGTGCTCTGCACTACCTCTGGCCCAAGAGAACCTCTCTCACCAACCTCTGCCCAGCAAATGGGTGAACGACATGTTCTCCCATACAGAGCCTCAAATGGTGCCATGCCAATAGTAGAGTAGAAGTCATTGTTGTAGGAAAACAATACTAAAGGCATGTGTCGTACCCATGATACTCCAAAATCCAGAACGCATGCATGCAGCATGTCCTCCAATGTCTGGATAGTCCGCTCTGTCTGTCCATCGGTCTGGGGGTGGAAAGCAGTGATAAGGTATAGATGGGTGCCAAAAGCATGTTGTAACCCCCTCCAAACTCGTGAGGTAAATCGAGTATCCCGATCTGAGATGATAGTCTTCGGGACTCCATGTAACCGCACACCCTCGTCTATATACCTATGTGCTAAGGTACTCACCGGGCCTGACTCCTTAATTGTTAAGAAGTGAGCTGATTTCATCAGTAGATCCACCAATACATAGATAGCATCATAACCACCCTGAGCTCTGGGTAGTCTCGTGACGAAGTCCTTTGAGATGTCATCCCACTTCCACTCGGGGACATCTAAAGGATGCAAAAAACCACTGGGAACACGGTGTTCAGCCTTCTCTTGCTGACACACTAGGAATTTAGCCACAAACTCTGCCACTGCCTGTTTCACCCTGGGCCACCAAAACAGTTCCCTCAGGCCTTGGTACATTTTTTAAAATCCTGTATGTACCTCCATGGCTGAGTTATGGAACTCACCAAGAACTCCCTCACGCATTGCTTCTAGAACAATCAACCTTCCATGGAAAAGCATCTGATGTCGGCTGTCCTCTGACCATCCTTCTGGAGCATTTCCCTGATCGACATGATCCTGCATTACTTCCTCCTCAGAGTCCCCCCACTGAGACTCTTCCACCAACTACAACAAGGAGTATTTCACCATCATTTGAAACAAATAGCCTCTAACACCTTCTACCATGTCATCCAAGTTCAAGGCAACCAACTCTCCCATCACTTTCCAAGAATCAATGAATTCCCGAACCACTTCCTTGTGTGACTTACTGCTTAGGGCATCAACCACAACATTTCCCTTACCTTCAATGTAAGAGATCTCGAAGTCATAGTCTTGGAGAAACTGAACCCATATCCGCTGCCTTAAGGTCAGGTCACACTGAGAGAAGATATAACACAGGATCTTCTGATCCGAGAAGACCACAAAGTGCTCCCCAAAGAGGTAATTTCACCAAAACATTAGTGAAAAGACTACTACTGCAAGCTCTAGGTCATGGGTGGCATAGTTACGCTCGTGAGGGCATAACTGCCTAGACCCATAACATATCACTCCCTTCTTCTGCATCAGCACACACCACAGACCAAGGCCAGAAGAATCAAAAAACTCCTCATACAACAACCCGTCCTCTGGCAACCTGAATACGGGAGCACTGACCAACTTCTCCTTCAGGTAGTCAAAATATCTCTGGCACTGCTCGCTCCATAGGAAGACCTAGTTCTTCCTATTCAAAGCTTTCAATGGAGCAGCAACTCGAGAGAAGTCTGAAATGAACCTCCGATAGTAACCTTCTAACCCTAGGAAACTACGAACTTCTTCTCTACTCTTGGGTGCTACACAAGAAACAACTTCCCTCACCTTCGAAGGGTCCATTGACACTCCATGCCAAGACACTACGTGCCCAAGGAAGTGTACTTATTGTGTCAAGAACTTACACTTCAACAATTTCCCATAAAGCTGGTGGTGTCGAAGGACTCCTAAGACTGCCCTGAGATGCTCAACGTGCTCCTCCTCTAATCTTGGGTAGATCAGGATGTCATCGATAAAAACAACGACAAACCAGTCTAGAAAATCTTGGAAGACAAAGTTCATAAGTCCCATGAACACAGCCGGTGCATTCGTAACTCCAAACGACATCACTACAAACTCGAAGTGACCATACCTGCACCAGAAAGCCGTCTTCGAGATGTCACTGTCCTTTAACCTTAGCTGATGATATCCAGGTCATAGATCAATCTTAGAAAACCTACCTTCTCCCCTCAGTTGGTCGAAGAGATCATCTATCCTTGGAAGGGGGTAACGGTTCTTGACCATTACCTGGTTCAACCTTCGGTAGTCTATGAATATCATGAGACCACAATATGCCTTCTTCACGAACAAAACTCGAGCACCCCATGGAGATATACTGGGTTGAACAAACCCCTTCTCCATCAGATCATCAATCTGAATTCGCAACTCCGGTAACTCCGAAGGTTCCATCCGATAATGGGCCATCAGAATCGGATGGGCACTAGGCTGTAAGTCTATCCTGAAAAAGGGATGAGGACCTGAAGAACTGAACTGGAACTGCTGGGGCCTGCTCCCCACTGGCATGAACCTGGAAGGTCTTGTCGCATGAGACATGCTGCTGACTGCCTTCCCCTTCTATGAGCCCAGTTGGATCCCCTCACGTGGTGCACCTCCCTACGAGTGCATCCTCTCTACAACCTCTACCTTCTTCTGTACTGCTAAGTACGTCGGAAGGGTGAATGGGTGACAGCATACTAGAGCGAAGGATGAATCGCCTCCTCCAAACATCTCGCCCGAGACTCCCCATTCAGAAAGAGATCCAGAGAATAGCACAGGAGATCCTTGAACTTGATCCCCAACTCTCATACTGACATAGTCCCCTGATGAAGGGAGATTAACTCCTACCGCTTCTCCACCTTGATCATGAAAGAAAGGAATTCCTCTCGGAATTCCTTCTCAAAGTCAGCCCACGAAACCTCTGGTTCTATCCTCTCTCTGAGGTAGAGTGTCCACCACTGTCACACCACAACTCTTAGAGGACTGACAGCTAGGGGAACCCAGTACTCCATCGGAGCACGAATCAAGGTAAAAGTGATCCCTAGCTCATCAATCCACCCCTCTGTCTCTGTATTTGAAGTACTTCCCTTGTACTTCTTGAGGGTTTTCTGCTGGAAAGAATGGAGAGTCTCCTTCCACTGGACTTCTTCCTCCTCTCGGTCAATCCTCAACTGATCGACCACCAGAATCTATTGGGCCTTTTCCATCTGAGCCACCTGGGGACGACGTCTAGGTGCCATAGATTTACGGTAAACAAGGATCTCCTAAGCCCAAGTAGCAAGGAATTTATCAAGGTTTAATTTTATCATTTTATTAAAATTTCTTTCCCAGAACACCCAAATCAAGTAAAACACAATCATGATGATGCATATACCTTCCCTAGGGTCTCTATCCTATAATAAATGTAGTCTCACTTAGTCATTCGGTAGGCTTAGAGTCCTTTCATCAGATCACGGGGGGCCCTAAAATCCCGTGTCCTAGCTGGTCTTTCCTATCCTATGTCACACACCAAGATTAACTAACATTGTTTCCCTACCATCCCATGCAATCCTCACTGTGCCTAACTCCAGAATCCATCCTATCTCTCAAACATCACCTTTGATACCACTCTGTCACGACCCCCTCCCACCAAAGATGCCCCTCCTGAGCTAGAAATGGTGAAAGGGAGATAATGACCCCCGAGTCCAGCCCCCAGTAGGCCCCGGGGTGGCGACTAGCACCAAGGGTATGAGTTTTCAAAAATATGGGAGGCATTACCCTTTTTATTATTTAAGATCGGGAAATATGACAAGTCAATCACCCAAAAAGGAAAAGAACAAGTGTATAGAAATAAACCCAAACCAATCCCACATGCATGTTTAAACAATTTTATAACTAGGTGAAAGTACAAGAAAGCTCAAAGTACAATACCAAAAGAAAACAAGAGTACATCAACTGCAAAAACTCCAACTTTCCGACTAGTAGGGTCCCGCATGGCCCTGGTAGTCCTCCTAGAAACCTGAATGTAAACGTAGGGTGAGCATACAAGTATACTTAGTAGGGAAACCTAAAGCTCTCGTGCACAAGTGGGGAGACATCCTAATGTCCCATGAGAACAACATAAGAAACCTAACAAGGAATTATATCCACCCAACCTCACCAGCCACACTCACCATAACACAATCACAACAGGTAGTAGTATATAACAAAACGAGTATTGGGTACCCTACACCATTTCCCAGTAGTTAGCTGCTCTTCCTAATGGAGAAAGTTTGGACGCTACCAAACTCTTCACGCCCGCACACACCTGGGCCTCAAGAACCACACATCCCGCCCGCTCACAACTTTGCCTCACAACCACACATCCCGCCCGCACACACCTAGGCCTCACAACCATGTATCCCGCCCACACTCACCTGGGCCTCAACCACAATCACGTCCCCACCCGAGCACACCTAGGCCTCATCCCGAAGATTCTTGGGAATAGTAATAGTAACAGAACTCTCACCCGAAGACACCTGGGCCTCATACCGAAGATTCTTGGGAAAAACAACATGCCCGAAGAGTCTTGGGCCAATCCACCCCAATCGAAACCTACCTGAAGGGTCTTAGGTGTAAGGTCTCCTAAAGCCATCACAGCCTAGGGAAGAAGGAGCATGAAGGAGCTATTAACTATGCGAAAACACCCTCTCCCATGAAATGGGAGTGTTCAGAACTATGTGCTCAACATGGGTAGGGTGCGATAAGACACAGAGATAAATATATATATATATATATATATATATATATATATATATATATATATATACACCAAACACTCAGCCCAACCTATGGCTTCTAATCAGAGAACTGAGTACGTGCCTCGACACTGCTACTACGAAGCATGAATACAATAAACAACCCCAACCCCATTTAGGTTTTCATGTTTCAACAGAATCAGATTATTGGTTCCTTATCTACTGGCCAACTATCCACAACCAACCTCATCAGTCATTCGTGAAACATATCCATGCCATCCACAAATCATGTTAGGAAAACACAAGCAGCACATCAAGTCCCTTCTTATTAACAAACCAACCCATTGATTATTAATCATGTTCCATTACCATGACCCAACATCCATTAACTCTTCCACTTTTTATATATTATTCACTACCCATAGGTTGTTCAAATTCAGACCCATCCTTACAACCCTACTGCCAACCACCATAACCACAATCACACTGATACCCATACATCATTATCCCTTTAATACCATTTATCGCAGCCCCACTTCTCCTCACCAACATAAAATTCACACCAACCAACAACCAACCCAACCGCAGCCCACTACTCACTCGATCCACAACAACCCAAAAAACACCCACTTCACATGCCACATATCCAAGCCAACATCTACATGTTCATTATTCCATTTTGTTCAACCGGGGTGGTCACACAAAGGTTCCGGATTTTAGTCCGCCAACATTACATGATTAACCAAATTTCCACATTCAACAAAGTTTCCATCCAAAAGAACGGTCTAGAAAGATAGGGAAACATTTAATTGCGCAAGCAAAGGCCCCCAAAAACCGTGATTTCCAGTAGGTAGAATCTGATTCAATACACAACATAATATCACAGGATATAAAGATAAACATAACAACTTCCCCATCCCCATTCTTTAACCAGTTATTATATTCATTTATTGGTTCAACCATTCTCATGAAAACAATAGGATACCCACCCCACATTATACACAATTTAGAGATATGAAGGTATGATCCCTACCTCAACAGGTTCTAACCACAACGCTCCCCCGGATCAAATTTAGAAGAATTCCGTTGGCGTTCGTCACTTCTGTCGAGTCCCTGCAAAACCTCCTCGGGTGGAAGTTGGAAAGGAAAGGCCGAAGAAAAGACAACAGATCCAAGCTCATAAGTTATGCCTCGTCTTTATGATCTCGTGGCCGTTGACGGATCGTAAATCGGAGCTCAGAAGAAGAAGTTATGGAAGAAAAGGAGCCTTCGAGTCTCTTGGGAGAGCTATGCTTAGAGGAATGGGGATGAGAGGGGTGAGATTAAAAGGGGGAAGGGACCCCACCTTTTATAGGTGAGAAAAGGAAAAGTACACGGTGTGTAATTTATGGTACACGTCGTGTACTCGACCGTTTCCCACGGTCACCACGCGGCTTCCAACACGACCTTCAATGTGGAACGCGACCGTTGATTGGTCAACACACGGCTTGAAGGTAACACATACGTGGGGAGGGACTACACGGTGTGTAGTATTGGATACACAGCGTGTAACCATTTATTTCACATGGCAAGGACACAACTCCCACACGGCACACGTCTGTTGACTGGTCAACACAAGACTTGAAGGTAATGCATACGCGGGGAGGGAATACACAGCGTGTAGTTTGGGGTACAGAGCATGCACCCATTTATTTCCCTGGGCAAGGACACAACCTTCAACACGAGGTATACCCGGAAAGGGGGTACACAATGTGTACTCCAACTACACGGTGTGTAGTTTTAAAATTTCGGAAAGTGTGGTAATAGTCCATTCTACCCTCCAGAACACTTCGTGGCCTTCTTTTTTACAAAGGAATGGGCCGGAGAGGTCCGGGCCATTACAACATGAAATGAATTATAGAGGAAAATATCCTTTTTTTCTTCAAAATTAGTTTCTTTTCACAAAATGAAATGAAATTTTAAAAGAAAAGTATTTTGTTGAAAATATTCATGAAATCTTGTACACTAAACATCATGAAAATAAGGTGTTATGAAACCGTAATTTTTTTTTCATGCCGTATAATTTAAAAAACGAATTCTCCTCGTACTTTTAATGGAAAAGTCAAAATGTACCACGTATGGTAAACAAAAGAAGGATTCCTTCCATAACACAAATTAAAAGGAAAAAAGGGTTAAATATGACTTTAAACATACATGGAAGAATATTAAAAAATTTATGGAAAACATTTTTATGGACATGGATGAAAAATATAACCCCAGTAAATACTTACGAATAAACAATCTCAGATAAAAACGAGATTGGAAAAGTTATGACTTACCTTATGTCTGATATGCTTCGTTTGAATCTGAACCTCCTCTTCTTTGACGCACCTCCTTTAAGCTTCCTCTTAAGGGACTAGAGTTGATCTTTTAAAAAGAACAGAACCTCAAGAATGTTTCTAGGGAGGTGTAGAAGAGAAATGGGTTGGGGTTGGCCCAACTTGAAGGCTCATAGTTGTGTAAAGAGGAGAGGGAGGAGGTGCCCTTTTATAATGGAGGAGAGGGACACCTTTGGAATTATAACAAATAATAATATATTAAAACCCCACAAAAAAACATATAAAATGACTCAAATCCAATTATTATATGAAACATGGTTGTAATCTCATCAACCAATAAAATTTAGACATGTTTTTAATTTATTTTAAACATTATTAACAAGATTTATCCTTAATTAATATATTTAATTTTATTTTTGGTAATAAGATTCTAAATTTTAAATTATTATAAATAATTACTTATGTGTTGTGAATTGTCCATAATTGGATAAATTATGAAATTTGAGACCATATAAATTTTAATTTCTTATTTTTAAATATTTTTGTGATTTTTAAACAATTTTATATTATGTTATTTTTATAAAATAACAATAGTGACAATTTTGACACTATTCAATTATTAGAATTTAAATAAAATCCTCACAGAAGATATGTTCAAACTAAAAGCTTTTATAGATTCATAACATGGAATATGTATCTTAAAATATAGTGGAGGACATTAAATAGTTCATATAATATTTATTTTAAATTTTTTAAAACCATTTATTTTATATTTCAATCTATAAAATAATTTCAACAGCACTATTGTGTCACCATTAATGATAATTATTTAATCCCTAAAAATTCTAAATAAATTCACATGATGTAGATAATTTTATTTTTTTTCTGTCGACTATTAATTTTCGATGTTTCATGAAGTTTGTCACTAAATTAAAATTATTATACTTCTAAGATTTAAGAGAGTGACATGTTGTAACTTTCTTTGGTTTTAATAATAATTAAATTATTTTTGTGGTCAAGAGACCATAAAATTAATCTATTACAACCTTAGGTAATTTGGGACTTCTTTTAGTCATCCAATAGAATTTTGGTAGGATTTAGGTTAATTTTATGTTCTTATTTTTACCCTTAATTACCTGATTTACCTTTAACTATAGTAAATAAAAATTACCGTAGTTACTATTCATAATATCAAAAAATAAAAGTAACCTATTAGCATAATTTGGACCCACCGAATTCAAATATGTAATAAATTTTTCAAATTTCAAAACAAATAAGTTGCATTAGTTAATTTAAAATTAATTCCATTGTTATGAAAACGGGTTTTAAAAGTTAAAACATTTCCAAAGATTGAAATGTTTTTACCTATGAATTCAATGTAAAAGTAATGGTATTGACCTCAATTATATTAAATGGTAAAAATATATTATATTTATACTTTAAAACCATTAAATATTATAATTTACCCATATAAATTATTGTGATGAAGAAAGATATTTTTAATTTAAATATAGCGTGTTTTTACTATTCATTAAAATATGAAAGTAATCAGAATAAAATGAAAAATTTATCCAAAGTAAATTTTTATATCTTGATTTCAAAGAAGAATTTAATTTTTTCACATTGAACTAATTAAACTGTCAAAAACTTGATTTAAATTGGGTGTGCCATCAAAAGGCGGAAAAACTAGATTTTTTTAAAAATACTTATTTTACCCGAAAATTTTATTATGTTCACGTAACATGTTTTAGAAAATGAGTTAGATGAATAATAATGTTATAAAAATAATTATTTAGTTAATACTATTCATAACGGCTAGTTCTTAATAATATTATAACAATATATTGTTCTTTAGTGAAACCCGGTATTGCGTACTACACAAGCTATCGAGGAAGGTCGCAACTACTTGTAACACAAGCCAAGAATAGTGTTTGCGTATAATATAAGATAATACGGTGTTTTGTATAACTCAAGATAATTTTAGTGTAACGTACAACACAAGACATCAATTAAATTAAAAGAATATTTTTCATAAAATATCGGGAAGTTTCACCTATTCCTTCTATATGATGTGAGACTCGATTTCCCTGGATACTTGGGTGAGGTTCCCAATAATTATATAACCATTATACCACACTAAAATCATTAGGATGATCAGGAATCACATTGGTAGGTACCTATGATCCGATAGCCACACTATAGATTTATGTCACATGGTTAATCTTCGTGTACCTGTGGAAGTATACATCTCATTATTTCCTCTCGATTTTGTTTTTATCATATTAGTTGAATATTTCTGTTGTCAACTAAAAGTGTTTTATAAATCATGTGTCAACTTCAGTTCTATTTGTAAATGGATGGGGCATTCCTTGGCGACCTGCATGCGTGGCTCTATATATGACTAAAAAGTTGTTTGCATATAAATGGATCTTGTGTAACGTATGATGGATTGATTCCTAAGGAAAATATGTGTGGAGACTACATCAAAGGGTCTATAAAGTGTATGGTGTGAAGGAAATCTCGTAGTGTCAAACATTCTCCATCCATTGATAAAGGATATGGTATACCCCCAGAAATCAATGGACATTACATTAGAGAAGAATAATTTGGAATACGATATGTTTGATGGGGTAAATTTACATACAATACCAAATTACCCTCAATATTTTAAGGGGAACAATGATGTTATGGAGTCTCAAATTGAGGACAATCCAATTGAAATGGGTACCTCTTATGTTGTGGTGGTTGGATCATGTGGCACCAGTGGAAATGGACATAGAGAAACTTATTTGGAAAAAGAGAATATAAATCCCACATAATGCAATGTTTTTACCCATAATCTAGGGGGTGAGGACTAATTCAGGTCATGTTTTATAAGGGAGGTGGCATGTATCATGTCGGGAAACAACTTTGAACATTTGACTTATAAAGCACTAGCTCAATTTATTGATGAAGCATTCAGACCCTCTCTGGTTGGGCGAAAGGATTATGTTTTTCTAGACAGTGATGACTACATTATCATGTCTGTAGGTGGATTAGAGGAAAAAGTACAAGATTATAGGATATAAAGTCCAGTGAAGAGTAATAATGGGAGGGATAACCATAACGAGAGGAAATATTATTCTGATTTACCTCTCCCAATGGAGACTCGTTCCACATACAAGATGTAAGATAAGAAGATGGTCAAAATTACCCATATATCTTCCAATGATAAATGGTAGTAGAGGATGATATGTGATGTTTTTTTATCAATTATTATATCTTTTTATGATCCCGAATGATTTTTTGGTTGAGCAAGTTATATCTATTAATGATACTGATGAAGAAGCTCACAAGATGATGGGAAGAGGGGTTATATTAATCTTTAATGAGGAGAAGTGTTCGTGGATTGACAAGAAGGACTTGATATTATTAAGGGGATTCAAAGACTAAATCATCAAAATAGATGAGTATATATTTTATTGAGAAAAATTGACCTTTAGTTTGATGATCTCTTAATGGGATACCCAGACACCTCGATAAGTATTATTTCATTGAAATTGTTTAGGAACATTAAATTTGGAATGGTTAAACTATATTTTTATTGCTCTGGGATTTCTTTTTGTATTAGAACCATAGATTCCCATTTCTTCACATTAAATTATTTCCATAATTAAAAATTAATTTTCAGTTCATAATTAAATTTAATTTATAAAAATATTGTTGGTGAAACATAACATACATAAGAATCAACAAAAGTATTGATTTTTCTAGACATGTATAATTGATAAAATCTTTTAAAAAAATGAAACCCAAAACTATACCAATAATATCATTATTGATTACACTCTCTCTTCATATGTCATACTATCCATGATCAAACCAAACTAAACATAAAACTGAATATATAATAATGATTGGGATGATATATGAAAACATATGTTTTAAAAACTCCTATTTGTGTGTGTATAATGTCATCTAAATATGACACATATGATTCCAAGATGTATTTTTTTGTGTGAAAACCATCATTAATTAATTTATAATATTCATTTAAAAACATGTTTTTACAAGAAAGTATAATTAAACCTATTACCATTTCATAATCCATTTTATAAAAAAACTCATTTACATGAATAAATTATTTAAGAAACCACTCAATTAAATAAATTTCATTTAAACTATTTAAATATGAACCTCTATTAAATTTATGAAACCATTCCCATATTAATTTTTTCTTTAAAAAAATTATAATTTTTTTTATGAAATTCACTTAACATTCATATTAAAAATATTTCAATACCATTCCTTAAAATCAATTTAAATTTAAACTAAACCATATCTTATATGCAGTAGAAATATACATAGAAACATTGTTATCAATTATAAGGAAGTAAAAATAAAGAACTAATGTTGAAATGGTGTTCCATAATGATATAATGATATATGGGATATATGAAAAGAAAATAAGGCGATCACCTATATGATATATAATGAAATATAAAAATCATGGGATATTTTGATCCTCAAGAATTTAGTATGTATTTTCCTTTAAATACGTACTACGTCGAATAACATATATCACAGGAAAAACCAAGATAAACAAATAAATGAAATATTTTATTACAATTCACTGTAATTATTTTTTATTACGATAATAAAATGTGATAAATCATGAATAATATTACAAAAAGAATACAAATCAAATTAATTAAAAAAATTCAAATTAATTGAAATAATTAATTATAAAAAATTTATTTTGTAAAATCTAGTATATTGTTATTATTGTTAATTCAAAATTATTTTATGTGTTATAAAACAAATTAATTGATATAAAAATATTTTTTTGAACATAGATAAATAATTTTATTAGGATACAACTAAATAGTATAATGTTAAAATTATTTATTTTCTGGAAAATATTTTTAATGGTATTTAATGTTAATATGAAATTATATTGATCACGATAAATGAATTATAATAAAAAGTAGCAGTATAATTTTTTTAAATGAATACAATTTTAGAAAGTAATTTATTTTAAAAAGCATGAAGAACCTGTAGATTTTGAAAGAATTTTCCATTAAATTATTTTTTATGATATTATATATATATATTTTTAATTTAATTTGAAAAATTATGGAAATTAAATTGATAAAATAAAAATTATATGTTGTTTCAATTTATTAAAATATTTGAATGTGAATTTATGGTACTTTTTAGAAAAGATTTATTTTTATATGAATAATAAAAAATAATATTTTTTTAAACACATTACAAAATTTAAGTAATAATCCTGATATAAGAATGTGAAAAAAATTAAAAAAAACTTTTTGTATACTAAATATTTTACTACTGAGTAAAATAAAGCATTTAAAAAAATTATTTTGAATTTATAAACAAATATTATGAATTTTATTAAACGATTTCATTATGATTCTAATTCCAAATTATTATTTTGACTTTTACATTAAATTAACATTAGAAATATTTCATTTTATTAATTTTTTATGTGTAATAACTGTTTTATTTTAAATAAAATCCAAATAAAATAAACATTATTTTAAATATTTAGTTGAAAATATTTTTTATTCTTAATAATATATTTATATAAAAACTATTTTATACATTATATATTTATTATATTTGAAATAATTTTCATCACATTTATAAATAGAATATAATTAAATGGATTTAATCTTATTAATCATAAATTTAAAATTCAGTAAAAATATTTTTTCTTTTTATTTAGAAAAATAAGTTATATAGTGAAATATAAGTCATCACAGTAATGGAAATAAGAAGATAAATGTTTTAAATCAAGGGTTAAATACCAAAAAAATCTGGATATATTATCTTTATGTTAGTTCATGGGTAAATTATTGACCTTCCCACATGTTTTAATCATTATGTTTGAAAATTTGATACACTTTCCATCAAAATGACAATTCTTTTTATATTAATCAATTAATATTTATCCAAATCCCACAAAAATTATTTATTAAATAATCCCTCAATGAAAAATTAAATTTAATATATAGAATCATAATTATCTTCAATAAGATTAAATATTTCCATCCAAAATAATACTCTCTCACCTGTGGTATATTATGTTCACTATAGATTTCGTAAGTTCATTCAAAAGTAATATGGTTTCAAAGGGGAGATATGATTTCTATTTTTAATGTGAGGAATTCATATCATTAGTTTTCATTCTTATTCTTTAGAAAATAAAATTTATTCTTGTTTATATACTAAATAACAACTCGATTATTTTATTACGATTCTATAATGATTATATTATAACAAAATCCCTTAATAATCGTACTCTTCCACTAAATATATCATGTTCTTTCTTGGGTCGATTTAACAACTAAAACAAATAAATTTAAAAATGTTTATAATATAATAAAATTGAAATATAATAACATAAAAAACATTATATTAATAATTAAATAGTGAATTCATTTATTTAATATTGTAATATTGATATGTTTCAAATTATTAAGATACATCATTTTATTCAATAAAGATTACCAAAACTATCCCATTATAGAATTCTTATTCTGAAATTATTATTGATACTCCCATTTAATGAACCATGATGTTCATAAATCATTATTGAATTTCAATTCCCTTACCATGACTATTTTGAATATCATTACCTCATTAACATTGATTAATGATTGAAGCTATTATACTGAAATTAATATAGAATGATTTTAATTACTAACAACTGATGATCAATATTAACTAAATAATAAGTATTATATATATTATAATAGAATATAAAACATTATTATATATAGTAATAAAAATAAATAATGTTTCCATATATATTACTAATTCATCTTAGATTGTTATATAGAGGGAAAGATCATACCTAACAAAGAGGGAGTTCACGATATGGCTTCTTTGTCACATTTTAAATTCAATGAGATATATTTCATATATCACATGATGTTTTCATATAATTTTTTTAATTAATAAAATGTTTTATCATTTTATAATAAAATTATTGTATAACATGCTATATGACATTCAATCACAAGATATCCCATTGTTGTTGTTTTTATTCATATAATTCCAATGTAGTATTGTTTTTGAAAAACATTCATTTTAATTATATCATCAAAATTTCGTCATTCACTATACAATTATATATTTATTTTCATTATAATGTTTTTATATTATATATGGTATTCTATCAATCTCATTAATGAAAATAAATATTTAAAACAAAATAATTATCTTTGATGTATTTGATTTAAAAAAACAAATAATTTTCCTATGAATACTTCACATTATTTATAATAATTATTTATCATCAATGTCAATAATAATTATATTGTTTCAATAAATTTATTCTATATAAATCTATGAATGGTTTTTTTTATTTTTATCTATTATGGATTTAAAAATGATTAACAGTAATCCTTATTGTTTTTTCAATATCTGTCATTTATTAATTTCATAATAAAATTTGGAAATAATGCTCATTTATAATACATGAAACATAATGGGTATTCCATGTTATTATAGCTTCTTATCTTAAATATTTGTCATCTTTATTTTTAAATGTTTTTAAAATTTCAATTATATTCTTTTTTTTATGATTTTTTAATTTAAATATAGATTTTTATGTTTTAGAAGATGAAATAAAAGGATATAATTACAGTAATACAAATTTATATATTTGACAACATATTTCATATATTAAACATTGTTTCTATTAATTGATTAAAAATTTGGATTTCATTTAAAATTATGGTTTTCAATCTTTACTTTTAACACCCAATAAATTGTTTTTTATGTGACCTATAAGGTTGTTTTACCCAGAAGGTTTGGGATAAAAGTTTGCCTGATCCCAGAAATTTCTTAAGAAACGTAAAGAAGATACAACACTAAAGAAGCATGGAACAATTACCACCAGACACAAGGTGACAGGTCAACATTTCCCACACAACAACCAAAACACAATCCCAATAGAAAAATAAAATAGTCAATGAAAATCAGCACAAGAGATGGTCCATCATGGCACATCTCGGGTCAACGAATAATAAGAGACTGTATCCTACTTTCCCAAATCATATCCTGAGGAAGTCATACAACTACCCCTCAACCCATGGTCTTCGCCTCCCGCATCGCAAGAAAATCATGTGATTGTCAGATTGACCCACATGACTCACTGTGCATCGACGCCCGTCACCAATCGTCGTCGCCTCTCCTATTATTTCTCGTCTTCAGTATGCCAGGTAACCCTAGAACAATACCTCTTCTTCTACGGCCCATCTTCGGCCCACACCATCACCAACCAGAACCCATGTGACCGCCACCAGCTTGTTCCCACCCTGTGAAGCATGCACCCCCACATCGTGACCCCTCCTCTGAAGACATCTGCAAAATGCACCGAAGATCATCCCTGTGCATAACCCTAGATCCAAAATAGTGGGAAACCGGTGAGTCATCACGGAAAAGATCCTTCCTCCTGCATCACGCTCCATCACCACCACCACAAAGCAACCCCAACCGTTTATAGTCATGGCTTGATCCGTGGAATCAGATCCACCACCGGGGTCCCAAGATCTCCACAAAACACCTCCATCTAGATCTTGATCCACACCAACAGACCCCCCAACCCACAATAATCCACCTCCAATAGGATTCCATCCACCACCTCTGCAGTGTACAAGGTCATCATCAAAGCCCACAGTCCAGGGTTTCTCCATTCCACACTTCATTGTCACTATTTCCCATGATCTTCCATCACTAGTTAGAATGTCCTTCAGATCTCCTCTGAGGAGACACATCTCCAAATAATTAATATTTTTTAGATCTATGGAAATTTAAGGATCTCTCGATTCCCCTTTGATAGTTTGGCGATGTACACCCAATGTAGTAAACACTTTCAACATGTCCACTAATTTCTTATATTTGGATATTGATTATTGTTGTAAAATTATCTAACACTTGATTTAATTTTCTATGATACTACAATAAAATTTTATGAAACCCATTTTCATTCATTTTATTCATGATGATATATAGGATGAATTTATTGAGGAATTTCTTTTTGATTAACATTATATAATTGGTGGGTCCAATATATCCCAAAAATTATTTTTTAATATTTTATATTTTAATAGATTAAGATGTTAAGTGTGGAAATTTTGAATATGTTTTCAAATATTGTATAAGAAATATAGAAATTATCAAAACTTTTTCACAAACATTTTTTATCACAAACACTTGTTTTTAATAATTATTTTCATTCCCACATCCTAATAAGTATTATTATTTTATGTTCACAACTCTATGTATGGATGTTTTTTTTATTAAAAAAATATAATACATGGGATTTATTAAACTTAAATATATTTGATATTTTAATTTTTCCAATTATAGGTATGTAAACAAGAAATAATATTTTATTAAAAATACATCATTTTGTGACTTATGTTTTATAATATAGTTCTTTTTGTGTAAGGAATTATATTTCTATTAACCTTGATTATATTTTCATTCATATATTCTCATATGATGATCATTTAAGACCATCATTTTTTATATTTCATACTTATCATGAAAAATAATTTTAGTTCCCCCATTTCTTATAAATCCATACTTTATATTATGAAGAAGAATATTTTCTCAGATTTATTTGAATGATTATAAAATTAGAATAATATTGATAGAAAATGAAGAAAAATTATTTAAAAATTAGAAAATCATAGAGCTAATCAACAATGATGATAAAATATTGGGTTTATTAATGTATGTTTATTAGTGATCCATAACGATAAACCATAAAAATGATAAAAATTAAATTACTATTATATCAAAGAAATCTATCATAGTATCAATTCATTTGGGTAATGTTTTTAACACTGTATCCAGGATAATGGGTTTGGTGAACTTCAAAATAACCCCAATAATATTATTAAAATTATATTATACATGGCATGTTGAACAAATAAAATTGATTATTCAGATCCTATGTGAATAATCCTATACTATAACATCCTCACCCGGGAGAGACAAATCGGTGCCCTGAGACAGTCATTCATGTGACCACAAAATCACCTCCCCATACCCCAGATGCTGGTGACTAGTAGTGGGGGTTTGATAAATCAATCATGTCCATAATATATAATAATTTAATATTACTATACTCCATTATAATTAATAAACAATATAATAATCGCATATACCCCTAAAAGTTAATAGTATCACAAGATAATAAATGCATAAAAATACATTATCCACCAAAAACATAAAACATTCTATGATAATGTACATGTCACGTGTATGAAATTCAAACATAAAAATAATTACACTAATGAATCAAAATTAGGATCTGGACCACATCTATTTCATCATATTGGATCTATCCCAACTCATCCAGATATCAAAGGGAATTTTCAGATAACATGTTCTACTACAATGATGTCTAGTTGGGTATCGATGAGAAACATCATGTATGGTGTGAGTAAAAAATAGTATGACACCACCATTGGTGTCTAAAAAATATTGTCAACAATATGTATAGGAAAATTTATTATTACATCATCACAATTTAGTATTCAAAAAATATATTATCAATTATTCATGATTTTACTACATGAACCACCAGGACCCCAAGGACACCCACACCTCAATACAAGAACCGACTCATTGTGGTGTCTAAACCATTTCTCATTTTCATTTAATTTTTCATTATAACACATGTAATTACATTATACATTCCATTTCAATTCATTATTACAGAAACTTGTAATCAAATTACAATGATAATGTTTTTGGGTGAAGAATGCTATGTCTAGCTCTATATCTCATACTATTTAACTTAATTGGGTGTAGAAAACCATTTCTAGAAACACATTTATCAATAACCCATGTATATACATATATCATTGTTGTAGAACATCATGTCTAGAGACAAATTTATCCATCATACATACCTGTCATGGGAGTAGAACGTCATGTCTAGAACCCTATTTCTCATTTATCTACACATTTCATAGGCATCGAATGTATTATATAGATCCCTATTTCTCATTAATACTTATAATATATGGTATTAAAACATCATTTCTAGCTCCAACATTATAATTCATTGATATATCTCATGGGTTTAAAATATGGGGTGTTAGATTTACATTCTACGCCCTTGAGATATATGTATGAATGAGAAATGGGGTGTTATACATGACGTTCTACAACCATGAAAGAAATTAATGATTTCTAAACGGGATTCAAGACATTACATTCTACACCCATGATATGTACATATGTTTGATTGATTAATAGGGTGTTAGACAAGGTGTTATACACCCAAGCATCAAAAATTGTGTGATAAATAGAGTTAGACATGTCGTTCTACACCCAAAAATATTTGAATTGGACTATGGTTCTATGTGTCTATAATCATAAATTATAATGACATGGATAATATTATACCATGTGTTATAATAAAATGGTAATTTAGAATGAGAAATTGTTCAGAATCTAGAATGGACTGAAGAAGATATTGATGTTTGAGTGTCCTATGGAATCTGGTCGTTCATGTTGTCAAATAATGATTAATTGATAATGTGAAAACTATTTACATAAGAAATACAATTATTTATTTATTCAACTATATAAAAATTTTATTGAATAAATTTTTTTATACCCCTTTGGTGGTGGCATACTGAGTTGCACTCACACCCTACTCAGGCTACCAGATTGGTACCCAAATAGACGTTATTATTCAATTTAAGGTTAAGGGGAAAGTCCCTTGGTTTTATGGTTGAGTTGGGATGGAGCTTGGATGAGGGAACTAGATGTGGTTTGGGACCATTATTTGAATCATAATTGTCATTATTTTTAGTTTTCATTTTAAACACTTGAAACAGACATTGGCATGGAATGATTTATAGTTTACATGGATATAAAATTTCATAAATTGATTATCTTGATATATTGGTATTATTTATTTTAATATGTAATTATGTTATTGTTTACTATTTACACAAGAGTATTTATCAGATAAAAGAGGGTATAGTCACCCCATGATGGATTTATGAGACCCTCAGTACTATTTTGTAGCATCTTAATTAAGGGGATGGACTCTTGATGACACATGACCGACTGAATGTGGGGGACTGGTCATTGGAACCTATGTCAGGATGTAACAAATTAGTATTAGAGGTAGTTCTCATTTAATATTCCAACAATTATGATGATTCCTTGGGGGGGGGGGGGTATAGTTATGTAATTTTCACTTTTACGGAGTATAAAAATGAAGCACCCATTTAAAATGTGGTGTGGATACCTCTCTCATCATGAGGCCATTTATAGGAAATTCCTGAGATCCTGATACTGGGGAATGAAAACCCTTGCTAGCTAGGACCAATGTCGAAATTATCATGATGTTGGGATGTATATGGCCATTAAAAATGATTATGTAAATACATCATCAAAAAAGTATGAGCATGAAGAATCCCATTATATGTTGGTGTGGATATATTACCCATCACGGGAGATTTTTATTTGGTATACCTAAGGGAGTGATACTAGTGAATTAAAAACTGTATAGGCTATACCCAAGGAGGAAAATTTTAGGTTCGTGGGATAGACATGTCCATTACAAATTATTTCATATCCTATGTCTATTAGATATTCCATTGAGCACATTGGGCCCTTCTATGGGGGATTATTTTGGAAATCCATAATCTTTGAAGGAGGATCACGAGTCACCAATTTATAAGGTAGTGTGGATCCCTCTCCCATCAAGATTACATATCATGGGGGATCCATGATGGTTAGAGACAATAGAAATAAAAACAATGTAGGCTATACCAAAAGTAAACAATCTCATGATAATGAACTGGACTAGGTCATTACATACACTCAACCACATCTTATCATCTTGGTCTCATCACGAGGAAACCTCTAGTGGAACACAATCATACAAAGGGAACAAACATGGGGGTAAATTGTGGCAGTGTATAACATAACCATATCTTCTACATAGATTCCTAGGTTTCCATTAATGAAATCAACATGTTTTGATTATCAATCGAGTCCCATAGAGAAACAAATTATAAAAAATAATAAAATGACACCTCATATCCAAATACCAATCAAGAAAAATACTATTTTAATAATATCCATATCATAATTAATATGAAATTTCTCTATTAGGTTATTAATTCCAAATAAAATCTAATCAAAATAAATGTTTTTACTAATGTTCTCATACTAATTTTTTTTTTATAATCTATCAATTGGCCTCCTCCAAAAATTGAATCAAAATTACATTTCATTTAGCACATTTTTAAATACACATTTAAAACAAAATTTAATGTCTATATATTTCACACACTATAGAATATGTTTAGTTAATACATAAAATCCCATTTAAAAAAAATTGATTTACCGATTTGTTTTACCTTCCATTGGAATAAACTATTAATGAAAAACATTCAAAAACCAATCTATATAAAATGAAATTTAATTTTCTTAGGAGAATAATTTCATTTAAATCATATTAATGTATAGATAATATCTTATTAATTGGATTACTTTATTAAAAACAAAATATATAACCATTTAAAGACTCAAATTTTTTCTAATTCAAATAATCAATAAAATTGGCATCTAGCATACCATTTATAAATCTTGACATTCACTAAGAGATAGAAAATTATATAAGTGTGATAAAACTATATAAAACCTTTATCCCATATCTAAAAACAATTTAAACAATTATGAATTCCAATACATTTTTCAAATAAATGATTAATTCATTTAAAAGGTAGTGGAAAACACCAAGCACTAAATAGATTTTCGATTAAAGGAAATGTATAAAGAGCATTTCTCAATCAAGTATATGTAATGTTTTAATGGACAACCATTTATTTATAAAAAATGAGAAGTGAATCCCTTTATAATCACTAGACATAACAAACTACCATTTTAAAACAACCCATATATCCTAGTATCATCTCTATAGAACCAAAGTTTTCTGAAAGAAGTCGCAACTTGGAAAAGAGTGGTATAGAGGAAAGGTGAGAATTGTAATACAAAAAATATAGAGGGTTGCCAAATTAATTTTATTTAATATATGAGATAGTAGTATCAAAATAGACATTAAAGGCATTGCGATAACCTAGGAGTGTACATTTGTCTTATTCGTCCACATTAATATGAATGGCATGTGTAAATCCTTAAAAAGGAAATGTGAAAATTATAGAAATTCATTTTTTATAAATTTATCCTAAAAGAATTTTTTGGATTCACATTTTATGAAATTGGGAAATATAAATTATTTATAAATTGGAATACTCATACATAACTCAATGTTTTTTTTCAAATGGTTTTTAATAAAATAAAAAAACAAGAAACCATAACTATTAAAATTTACACAACTACACAGCTGAAACATAGGTAGTTTCCCTTAACGTCGTCGTAATCAATCAATTATCTAAATACCTTAAAAATAGAAACAATTATGATAAAAAATCATAAATATTATATTAATGAAAAATAATATAAAATTAAACTATATAATGATACATGGGTGTCATTATTCAATCATTTAAAACATAATAATCTAGAACATGGATTCTTGATTTTTTAATAAGTTATCACTGTTTTCCATTCTATAGTTTTTCTTTACAGTTAATATCACAAAAATATCATCTAATATGGATTTATATCTTCAATGATCACATTCTATAAAATATTTTTTGGAGTATAGTTAAAACACAAAGGAATAATTCTTTTTTCAAAAAGGTTGTACACTTTTTCTCTATAGTGGGATACCCAGAGTTCCTAGATTCAAAACATATTGTGCTCTACTATCATGTTGGGTTTTCCCATAATTTTCATTAAGTTCACTTCAATTTTGATTTTATGTATTTATAAAATGAAATATTTTTTGATTTCATTCAAGAGAATTAGATTCAGATTATTGATTATAATATGATCTTATTTTGAAATATGGTGTTTTGTGTGAACATTTATTCACACCATAAGATATTTATTTGTTCATGATAAAAAAATATTACACTTTTTTCTCCAAATTCATCATTATTATTACCACTTGTATAAAAATGATTCATGTAATGGTCTAGCATTTTAAATAAAATACATTGTGATATTTTTTGTTATAGGGAAATTCAAATGAATGTTTTTAGGAATTTGATAATGAAATAGAGGAGTTTTTATGATAATTATAGTATAGTGGGGTGATCTCATCAAAGATGGTATCACTATGAAGAGATGAGATATTTTATTTTTTAGAACCTTATGTCAGATGTAGTTTCAGTTTGTTTTAATATTGATTTCATCGAATCAATATCATCGAGCATGACTGATGCTTAGATATTTAGCGGGTAAGTTTTTTGGTTCCATTAATATTTTTATTTTCAATGTAGCATGTCTTATTGGTTATGATGTAGAGTTATATAGTGTTGATATTTATAAACTATTGATTTCTGGGTAACTATTCTATATAGTTGTTATGTGGAATATCCTTCTTTATTTGATTAAGAATTATACGTTGTGGTGTTTTGTTTTTTTCATGGCCCTCCTTCAGCTTTATATATTTTATTGATTAGACCACACCATGATGTATAGATTTTAATTTTTCTAGTATTATTGTATCTTATTTCCTTTTTTTATATTGTTTTTTCTAATGTATAAAAATTTACATTATGGTGTTGTGGGTTGGATCATGTTCTTATTGTTTCCATGTTTTCTATAAATTGGAATCCCCCATAAAAAATATATAACAAAATCCTTTTAAAATGATTATTGAGGGAATCCATTATTATTTTCAGAGGCCTTTCACCCTCTCCATGAGAATGTGTTTTCATGGAATATGGAGATTGAATGTTTAATATTATAAGGATATTTCTCTCTTTTACTACTAATGTTTTCTATATAATTCAATAAAAATAATGTTGTTCTTTAGGAAAAGGATGGATTGGCTGACGTGGTGTTTATACATTGATTGATGGTGTCATATTTCAGTTTTTTAATCAATTATTAGTGGGATATTGATCACATGGACATAATTTTCTATACATTCATTTCAGAATGATTTTGGTAACTTTTTTGAGATAGGTGGTCTTTGTGAAATAAAATTTATTGTTTTTTCTAATGATTTAAATCTTCATAAATCCATCAGGTGAAGAGTATATACTGAATGAATGAATATAATGAATTAAATTAATATTAAATTGTTGTTTATTTGATTTATCCTAATTCATTTATAATTTTTTGTTATATTCTACATATAATTATACATGTTAGTAACTTTGTTAAAAAGCACATATTTATAGGGGTTAATCTACTTTGTTTGATTTTAATATTGAAGCCCTATTTATTCTCAATTCATGAAAAAACTATAAATGAAATGGTAGAGAACCAATATAAATATATAATAAAGCAGTTGGCAATGAAAATATGTAATTATTTAATAAACCCATGTTAATGTTTATGTGATGTCCTAAAATCCATTGAACTGATACATTGGTAGATACAAATGATAAGATTTGTTAATATATGATTGTGTGATTGATGTGTTGTTTTGTGTGATGTTTGGGGAATATTTTGTGCTTTTTACCAGTGATGGTGGTGACTAGGCTGGAGTTGGATTGTGATGGGTGGTGATGAAATGTTTTTTTCATAGGAATTTATGATGGTTGACATGAAGTGGTTGATTTATGATGTGTTTTGTGGTGATATTGGTGGCTTATAGTGGTATCTAGGAATATGTTTCATCCATTTTTTGGATGATGAAGTGTTATTTTATTTGTTATCTAGTTATCCGTGGAATGAATTTGAATTTATGAATCTGATAATAGTCTGTGATATAATTACATATTTGTGTGGGATGGAATGATTGTATGGTAATTACCTTAAATAAATTAAATGTTAAATTAATGGGTTAAGATAAAGTTAGCTGAAATGAAGTAGTAAATTTGAGTTAGTGAGATGAAAATAATTTTAGGATTATTGGAACTTCTAGTTGAATGCAGGATTGGGTGGCTTGTGTTTGGTGGTTATCTAGTGTGACACATAAGTGGTATTAACGAATAGGGGAGGAGTTTTTAAGACATTATTGTGACGTTATAATAAATTTTAGTGCTGTTATTATCAATTTATAGGTCAGGAAATTGTTTTATCTATATATATTTTACTTTTATGTTATTTCATTAAGTTCCCCATCGGAGTTGGATGACCATAACAATACCCAAATGTTTTGGGTTTCACATGATTTTTCAAACATCTATGAATGGTGTTAATCGGATACTTGGGTACCCTCTCATCCCCACAAATAATTCAGTAGTAGTAATTTTGACTTGAGGTTGTTGTGGATATCCCAATGATGACAAGTTGGTGTTAAAAAATTTTCTGTGATGATGGGAATGTGATGTTTTGTCGGGGATATGAATTTTGGGAGGTCAACATAAGTTTTACAACCCAAACATTCATGATATCATACAAATATTTATATTATACATGATGATATTATTATTTGGGTAAAATGATTGATTCTAGAGAAAGATAAAATGACCATAAATGGTGGGATATGTATGGATGCATCCCAAAAAACAATATATAAGAATTTTTATTTGATTATATATTCTTGTATGATATGTCGGCACATAAACAATTACGTTCGGGCGTGAATGTGGAAAATAATTGGGGAAGTTTGTACAACATTTCAATGGTGATATTATTTTGATAAAATGATATTACACATGGATGTATTATTTTAAGATAATTATATAGTGACGTTGTTATTAGATAGCTAACCTATTAGCTGGATGTTAGATTTTAATTTTTTTCACTGGTGTATTGATATATACTTGTCATATAGGCATGAAAAAACTCATATATGATATTATTGATTTTACAAGTTATCTCACCATATGTATATATATAAACTATTATATTGTTTAAATGAGGATTTTAGAGACCGTGATTGACATTAATAGAATATATATTTGAAATACTATTGATTAACTTCAATATTCCATTTTTTATTCACTATTAGAAATTTATTATATTTGATTATATTATTAATATATTTTTTTATGGTTTGGTTTCTACATTCATAGAATATGGTAGGGTTACATTGTGGTTATTCTTTAATTCCCCATAACATATGTTCATTGTTGATGTTAAGGTTTTCTCTATGTGTTATTTCTTATAACTATAGTGATTATTGCCAATTAAGTGCCTATTGAAAGCAATGATCAGGGGTTATAATCCCTTATATTTAATTATCGACCCAAAAGGAGTACCTATGGAGGTAGCGTCAATGGATGTGTAATATCATTTGTTGATGATGAGATATAAAATGGAGAATGTGTCTAGAAAAATTTTAGGATTTCACTAGTTGGTAGTTATATGGTGTAATTTGACCGTGGTGGAAGACATATACTAGAGTTATTAACTAACTCATTGGATTTTTGGGCCCAATGATCTAATTCAAACTCATTTAACTTTTTATATGACCATCTTATGTGGTGTAGATTGTAGGTTAATTACCTATAAAAGATACATGAATCATTATTATCTCTTATATTAATTGAGAAAAGTTATTCTGGAATTTCAGAAACTATTTTATTTAAATACATCATAAATTAAAATGATAATAGTCATACATATATAGTCTTTTTTAGGAATGGATTATGGTCATATTCTATTGGATTTCTTTGATACATGGGTTTAATAGGTAATATTTTTAATAATTTAATTGTTAATATTATATTGTAATATGAGGCATCGTATATGGGCTCACATGGTTTCTAGTGGAAGAGAATTTCAAAATACAATTTGGTTTTCCTAGATCTAGAGAAGGTGTTTCAGATGGAGGACCATGATATTTCCCTCAGTCTATTTCATTATAGAAACTAATTCTATGATCTTTAGGTATCTTTTTAGACAATTGGTGTAACACATTAGTATCTTATTTTGTATCATAATGATTGGGATGAGGAAGATGTTTTGTGGGATGAAATCAATATATATATTTTTCATGAGATGAAATAATTATCATTAATGGAAGAATTTTTTTTGGGGATGATATACCTTTAGTTAAGTATATTATGATTTTTATATCCCAAAATTATGATTATACACCTTTTTAAAATGACGATCTCTGTCCAAATGTGGATTCTAGAGTAATATTTATGGATGACATTCAACATCAATTGATTATATACGAAGTCACCCTATTTACACTTCCTACCAACATGTTAGTATAAATAAAAGTAGTGGTGAACAAGATTATGTACTATATAGGAGGAGATCACTAATAATTTTCCAAATATATCATGTCTTAGGGATAAATTTATGTATATGATCATAGATATCATGGAATTTATGGTTTTGATCTCTAAAGATTAAATCACAACATCATGTTCGACACTTTTTTAGTTCTAGTAGTTACTAACCCCATTTTATGGTGTTAGCTCTTTCATGACATGTCTGTTTGGTTCAAGGTATCCTCTAGGACCATTGTCCAAATGTTTTTGGGGTTGGTTTGGTTTAGGTATTCATGCCCCTCTATCGCAGAATGGACCGTCAATATCTTTTTCAAAAGCATGGTTAGTGGTTTATTAGTAGAAAAATATATAGGAAAAATGTAGTGCAAACACCTAATATGGTTCTCATATTCAACGAATGAAAAATAATCTTGTACATGGAGGCTATATTTATTTTGCAACATGATCTTTTGATGGGAAAATTTATATATTGTTGTGTCGGGGCATGTAGATCCAGAGGTTGTTCAAGGTAATATTTTTTTTTCATTTACCCCATTTTATCCTTTGTTTGACTATGATTCCACACACTATTTTTTCTACAACTTTGTTTCATGATTGTAGAATGTTTGTGGATATAAAATCATTTACAATATTTTTATCCATGCCAGTTTGAGGTCCGGATTTCTGGTATGATGTGTGTCGACGATGTCAACTGGTGATTGTGTACCACTAGTAGTTGGGTTACTTCTTGTTATATATAATATATACATGAAATTTTATTCATCAATTATATTGGATATATTTTATGAATAAAAGAATATACATCGTCCATATGAGTGTAGTGTTTTTTTATGTTAAAGTTACTATGAAGGTTTAATATGACAATCATGATGACTGGTTAGATGACATGTGATTGGACCCATATTTTATTATTAAAAAGTGAAAATAGTGGATTACCATGGGTTTATCAAAACTATATTATATATGATATCATTTAGGTATTCCCAGATTAGTTTGTGACACTTCCACCTTAATGAAAATTTGATATTCTGAAATAGTTTCATCTTGGTGTGTCTCTAATTTCAACAATGTTCTATCAAATTGGGACTATAGAGATGTGTGGCCTATGAATTAATATTTTTGATATAATGATGAATGTTTTCATATGAATGAATATGTACATATAGGGTGCTCATGTGTTATTCTACATGAATAAGTACAATAGAATGAGGTTATTCATGGAGTATCATAGGTTTATTCATGTTAAGATTAAGAATCTTTACTCGCTTATTATTAGTCACATATATGGAGAGATCATATGTTCAACCAAATAAAGAGATCCATTTGTTTTTTAATACCAACATATGTATTTAGTGAAATATGATGAGGGTAGAAAAGGAGGATATAATGAATATTACCTTTATTTATCGGTGTGGGAATATAGAGTTCAAGGTCATGTTGTTATGTATCGTGGATGTACCAACAGTGTTCATCGAACTCTGAAACACTATTTTTTTTGACATCATACACTTGTTCATGGTCTTTTTTAGTGGATTAATTATTTATTTTTATAGGATCAAATTAAGATCATATTTATCATATAATAATTTTCTTAATAGTTCTCGAACACTAAAAATATTATGAATTGATGAAAATGTGAAAATATTGGACAAAAAAGTGATTTTCATTGAGCACACTGAGTCCTATTTGTTTGTGCATATAGATTAGTGAGATTTTGTGGAGGTTATTTCTTATGAAGCACCTCATAATTTCTCAAATGTTAAAGACATAATTTTCCATTTTGGTTACTACCATAGGCTTCTATCATATTTCCCTTTGATTGATTCCTTATTAACCAATACGACCACGAATGACCGAATTTCACCTAGATATAACTGTGTTATGAATTCTTCAACTATAAAAATGGAATTCTTAACAGTTCTGTATTGTTACTATTTATAATTAAATAGGTAAATTTTTAGATATTTTTTGAATCATCTCATGTTAGCATTGGATGAATCTTGAGGAAGAAAAAATAATTTATCATTATGGGTAAAAGAAATTGAATACAGAAAATCAAAAATATTTCATGCATTACCTATAGTTTTTTATGATATTTTTCCTTAATATTTTTGATACATTACTGAATTGGTGATAAATTTTGTGGTATCGGGTTATACTAAGTACACACAAGAGGGAGTGAATTGTGTCTTTTACAAATTCTTCACGAATCGTGATAAAGTCTGACTCTGTCCTTTTGTCTTTATCAGGTAGTTTATGCAGTAGAAAAAATAGGTAAAGAATGCATGTATGTTTATTGGTTCAGGGAACATAAATCCCCTATTCCACTTCACCAATGCTCTACTCCATGAGCTTGGTGATTTTCACTATCTGGTACTCTTATCGATAGACTATACACAACTGAGTGCAGGAAGTTGACACGTTTACCAGATAAGTCTAAAAACAGAACCTTCTGGTTCATGCATAGAACTGAATTCCCCGATTGGTATGAAAATCCGGTTATTCAAAATAAAAAGATTATTTTTCTTGAAATACTTTCCAGTTGATCTTCATAGTTTCAATAACATGCAACTAAAAATTGATGGATCGTCATCTTCAGAATGAATGGTCTTCAGCTAGAAGTAGTTCTGAGATGATCTGGTTGTAGTAGATCATGAAATGAATTTCGAAACAACAACAATAGTAGATTCACAATAGATAATAAATGTATAATTGATTAATCTTCAATGTATTTTTTCTCCTTTAGAAATTATAGAGTTTGTGGTTCCTTGTAACAACTGATATGTAAATCTCGAATGAAACTGAAACAATGTAGTTGTGAAGAACTCAAGTGTTTTTTACATATTTTCTTGGTGATTCACCCTAATTTTGTAAGAAAAAATATCACAAATATATATTGAATAACGACAATAATTTTCATTAAAAATTTAGATCCATATAAATCACCTTCACAATGAATACACTTAAACATATGGTATATGATCAATACTTTTTGAAAAAATGAAATGTTTTTTTCAAAATTATGGTAGATGAACCATATTTTTGAGAAACAAAAATAACGTTCAATATTAATGTTGGTTTCATCTTCTATAATTTTCTGAAAACCCAAACATAAGGTTCTCCTTCTATACTTTTATAAAATTCCAAACGTAAGGTTCTTTCCTAACGTTGGGTTATTCTTCTATACTTTTCTTATAGCTCAAATGTATGGTTCTTTCCAAATGTAGGGTTCTTCTTCTATACATATCAAATTACCCAATCATAAGGTTTATTCCAAACATAGGGTTCTTCTTTAATACTTTTATGATAACCTGAACGTAAATGAGGGATTACATCCTTTCACTATGCCCCTCAACATAGGGTATGAACAGTGATTTTAGAACACACTCATGTGATTTATGAACACATAGAGAATGAAAAATGTTTCCAGAACACGCTAATACGGAAAAAAAATTTCTAAACACATTCTCTAACATTACACACCGAAAAAATTCTTTAATATTATTCGAAAATAGAGAAATACTGAATATTAATTTCCTAAAATATACTCAAAGTAAAATCATTAGAATAAAAAATAAGTGTATTTGTGAATATAAAAATGACCATAAAGTGATTGAGTATTGTTCTCAACAATCTCCCCTTAATAAAATAGAGTTTTGTTGAAAAAAACACTTGCTAAAAAATCTACCCCCTTTTGATGATCAGAAAACCCATGAAATATACAATGAAATTATATTACCAAATTAATTGTATATTTTTTAGAATTTAGAAAATAAAAGAAATTATTTTAACTAAATTATTTCTTAATTTTTACATTTTCTCCTACTTTATAATGTAAAATAATATATACTCCTTTATAAATAAAGAATTTAAATTTTTGTGTCTATCCAGAAATTTATCCTTAAAAGATCATTTAGAAATGTATCCCCTTAATACGAAATGTTTTCTTTTTGACCTCTTAGTAAAAGATTTATAATAAAAAATATGTTCTGTTTATCCATACCTCTCCCATATTATTTATATCAAAAAGAATAATAGAATAAGGAATATAACACATTTTAATATAGTAATGAACTTAAGTAAATGCTATGATAAACTATTTATCAATATTTGAAGCTTGATTACTGGAATTATAACATCGGTAGTATAGTTAAGCAAAGTAATAACACATAAAAATGGGAGGAAAATATATTTTATTGAAAATATAAGTATCATTACAGTAATGATAATGAAAATCTAGGTTTGTCTCAACAATGATTTTAAATTGGTCTCATATTCTCTGGATTACTGCCTTGATATCTGCTAACAGATTCCTAATCCTTTTCATTAATCCATCACCGAAATGGATAATGAGATCTCGTCACTCATGAGTCAGATTAATATCCTCAATCAAATTGACTTTACAGAACCCATGCAGGCTTTCTTCCTTGTCCATAAAAATAGTTAACTTATCAATGAACTTGTAACAACCCAAATCCGGAGCCACCCAACTGGTTCCCTGTACCCGGTTCGCCACATGACCTCAAGCACGTTTCCTCAAAGGGCAGAGGCTGCCGACTACCAGTGAGGTCCTGGGTGAGTAATTGGGGAAACTATGCCCTCATTTGGTAAGGTATACAAAAGAACGAAATAATAGTAAATGGAGGAAGTAGTAAACATCATAAAACAACTAAAACTAAATATACAAAGCAATGTATAATGTAATAATGATGAAAATGATGTAGCAGGTACAAGTATCCAAGGAAAGCAGCAAACACAACAATGTGCTGAAATAAACTGAGAACAATGTACTAAAAGTAAACAACAACTCCAGCAGCATCTCAAGCCTAGGCTCGGTCCTATGCTCTCTAGCTCCAACCAGCAATCATGTACCTAAAGTCGAAGGTCCAAAATATATATCCACACCTGAACCATATAACATTATTGGGATGACAATCCGGACCCAAACATGGTGTGAGACTAATCCTAGTAGGCAATCACCACAAGATCTGTGCCCTACTGTCAGTGAGTAATATAGAAAATGTGAAGGAAATAAATGCAATAGAGGAATAGAATTACAAAAGAGTAAAAAATCATACACATCTCCATTCACATTTATTTATTAATTTAATTCACTCCTTATATTATTAAAAAAGTAATATAGAAAAAATCTTTATATTCACAAGGCATAGCAAGTAACACAATAGGTATCTCAAAAGACTACCTAAAAAGCAAAAAATACAAAACTAATGCTTGTTCTTTGGCTTGGTGGACTCATCACAACCAACCAAACAATATTCAAGGTGACTCTCTGGGTGGCTCACACTAGAAAACCCCTCTAGTAAATTAAACATTCAAAGGCACATACACTCTGGGAAGCTCTCACCGTCAATTCCCCTGAGGTCTTGCCACGATTGCTATAGACTCATTGAGGAATCACTTACGTCTAGTTCCCCATATATTCTTGATATGTAACTAAGGAAACTCTATGGAAGCACAAATTCACATTCCCATAGGTCCTACAAACGATACTAATTTAAAACAGACTCTCTAGGGAAGCCCTAATCCTCAATTCTAACTTTAGTCTACCACACTAGGTTCTCACATCCTAGAGTAGTGTAGTCATGCGTAATAAACTCTTAGCAACCCAAAGTAAGCTCAACAAACTACTTGGATAATACCTACAATGCATCAAAAGCAAATAAAAATCAGGAAATACAAGTAATCAATTATATCAAGGCAGGAAAAAAATGCAACACGGTATGCCTCACGGGCAACCTAAGACAAACAGTGATAAACAACCATACAGGGAGAAACACCCATGGGATTATCCTCAAATATGCTAAAAATCTATTATCAATCATCTAATAACATCAAGAATACATGTAATCTAAGTCATATAACAATATAGAATCAAAACCCTAACCCGAGATACCTGATACATGGGTATCCGACACTTTTTTCACAAAAAAACTGAAAAACATTCAATGTAGGGCAACAAACGACCTACCTCAATCCTAGGAGATCGATATACTTGAACCACAAAGCTTGAATCTCCTTAGAATGGTGTAGATCTATGAAAACACACAAAACTCCCAACCCTAAATAAAATGAGAATGAAGAGGAATTGGGAAACAAAGCTCTAGGAGAAGAAAGAGCTTACCGCTGCATTCCCAACGCAATTGACGATGGTCTATTCGGAGAACGGATGGAGGCTCAGAGGCTCGAAGAATATCTTCAGCCGTAAGGAATGCTCTTGGTCGAAGAACATAGAGAAGAAGGCAGTTCTGTCGATAGGGCATGACCTCGGTCCATTTGATAAAAAAAAAGAAAATACACGGCGTGTACTTATGAAGTACACAGTGTGTACGCAGCTTTTTCTATACTCCGCTTTAAGCATCCTCCACATCACCCCTACACACCGTGTGTGTGGTCTGGACATGGCCAACACACAGTCTTGGGTGAAAAAAGAGTACACGACGTGTACTCATAATGTACATGGCGTGTACTTAAAAAATTTCAAGAAACTCTTCTTTTTCCCAGAAATGACCAGAAGGGGAAAAACGTACCTAAAAAGAAGGTCCAGGTTTTTACAATCTTCCCCCATTAAAGAAATTCGTCCCCGGTTTTCCCTAACAAGGTAGTGATGAAGAATCCTCGAACAACTCTGGCCACTGTGATCGCATATCGGCCTCCCTCTCCCAAGTCTCGTCCTGTACACGGTCGTGCTGCCATAGCACTCATACCAGAGGAACATACCAGCCTCAGAGTACCTTTGCACTACGATCAAAAATCTTGATAGGATGCTCCTCAAATGATTCATCCTGCTTCAGCTCAACCTCCTCGGGTCAAAAAACATGAGACTGGTCTGAGAAATAGTGTCGAAGCTGAGAAACATGGAAGGCATCATGCATAGCCTGATATCTCTAAGGTAACTGCATCCTATAAGCAACCGGCCTGACTCTCTCCAGAACCTCAAACGGTCCAATCTACCTCGATCAATGTTTACCCTATCTCTTGATTCTCTTGTGTTCCAAACTCGGGGTAACACGTAAGAAAACCTGATCTCTGACCTTGAACTCCAAAGGTCATCTCTGCTGATCGGAATAAGACTTCTGTCGAGACTGTGCTGGAGCCATCCTCCTACGAATCAACTCTATCTGCTTTGAGGTCTCCTGAACAAGATGAGGTCCCAGCAAAGAAGCCTCTCCTGCCTCCAGCTTGTATAATGGTGATCGGTATGGCCTACCGTACAAAGCCTCATAAGTTTCCATCTGAATAGTCTCCTGAAAACCATTGTTATAGGCAAACTCCAAAATAAGAATATGCTTCTCCCAAGAACCACCAAAGTCCAGAATGCAAGCTCGAAGCATATCTTCAAGCACCGAGATCATGTGCTCTGACTGGCCATCTATCTAGGGATGGTAAGCTGTACTCAGATGTTCTTGTGTACCCAAGGCCCTCTATATACCCTTCTTGAAATGTAACATAAAGGGGGCATCCCGATCTAAAATTATAGTACTCAGAACCCCATAGAAGCCCATAATCTCACGGATGTAAAACCGTCCATGCTCATTGACACCGAAGGTTTCCTTTATTGGAAATATCTGAGCAACCTTCTTGATACTGTCAACGACAACCGATACTGTGTTGTTCCCTCGAGGAGATCTCGGTAACCCTGTCACGAATTCCATTACAACATCATTCCTCTTCCTCACGGGAATGGGTAACTGCTTCAAATGCCCTATTAGCCGCTGGTGTTCCGCATTCACCTGCTAACAGGCGGAACACCTCATGAGAAAACCAACCACATCTCTCTTCATACATGGCCACCAGTACTGGAGGTGTAGATCGTGACACATCTTGGTGACGCCAGGATGAACTGCCAAAATTGTGGAATTAATGTCTCACATAAACTCCTCGCGTATATCTGTTGGAACCCATATGTGTCCCTGGAAATGCAAGATCTCATCCTCACCTATGGTCCATCCAGGAAGAGGGTCGTTTCCTGACACACTTTCCCGTAGGACAAGGCCTTCAGAATATGACAGCTGCCTCATCTGAACTCGGTCGAGAAGCATAGAGGTAACAGCTACAGATGATAGGAATGTCTGGCCCGATCTGTCGTGCACCTCCAAATGCATCTCAGAGAATAGAGACATCATCTTCCCCTCAATGATGGCCTCCTGAACTTCCTGTATCTGAGTCCTCCTGCTTATTGCATCAGCTACTACATTTCTTTCCCAGGTATATAGGAGAGATAAAAATCAAAAGACTGCAGGTACTCAACCAACATCCGATGTCTCAGATTCAAGTCACGCTACATAAAGATATACTTGAGGCTCTTGTGGTCAGTTTAAACCACATAACTCTCTCCCAGAATATAATGCCTCCGACAACGCAAGGCATGAACAACTGCAGCCAACTCCAGGTCATGTGTAGAATAGTTCCTCTCATGTGGCCTCCACTTCTGAGATCCGTATGTAGAAACCCGATCCTCCTGCATAAGTACTGCTCCATGCCCGATGCCAGATGCAGCACAGAAAACTATGTAACTCTTTCCCGAATCTGGAAAAACTAGAATCAATGCTGAAGTCAATCTCCCCTTCAGCTCTTAAAAGGCTAAAACACAGGCTTCTGACCAAAAAAACTTCACTCCATTCTTAGTCAAGCCCATAAATGACACTTCTAAGTGTGAGAAGTCCTGTATAAACCGTCTGTAGTAACCAGCCATCCCCAAGAAACACCGTACCTCAAAGACATTCTTCGGCTGCTCCCAGGTCACTACTACTCTCACCTTCTATGGGTCTACTAATACTCATGTCTCTAAGATAACATGACTCAGGAAGTGAATCTAATCCATCCCAAAGTGGAACTTTGAGAGCTTAACATATAACCGATGCTCCCTTAGTGTACTCAAAATGATCTCAAGATGGGTAGCAAGGTCGTATCAAGTGTGGGAGTACAACAAGATGTCGTCCATGAAAACCACCATGAAGGAATCCAAGTAAAGATGGAAAACACTGTTCATCAGTGCCATGAAGACAGCTGGCACATTCGTGAGACCGAATGACATGAATGTATACTCGTATAGACCATACCTGGTAGTGAATGATGTAATTTGTATATCTGATGGTTTAATGCGCAAACAATGATAACCGGACCTCAAGTCGATCTTCGAGAATACCCGGACACCTTTAAGCTGATCAAAGAGGTCATCGATCCTCAGCATGGGATATCGGTTCATGACCGTTAACTAGTTATGCTTCCGATAATCCACACAAAAATGAAGGGTGTCGTCTGCCTTCTTCGAAAATAGGATAGGGGAACCGCAAGATTAAGTATTGGGTTAGATGAAACCCTTTTCCTACAACTCCTCCAACTGCTTCATAAGCTCCTACAACTCAGGGGTAGCCATACTATAAGGAGGAATGGACACCGGTTCCGATCCAGGCATGAGCTCAATCGAGAAGTCTACCTCATGTTCCGAAGTAAAACATGAAAAGTACTCTTGAAACAAATCCATGAAACGCTCCACCCCAGAATAAATGTCTAACTGTGAAGTCCCTTGGTCATCCAGATATAGACTAGCAATCAGGGTAGTAACTCTGCCTAGAACATGATGCTCGGGTCCAGCTCTACCAGCCTAGATATCCTACCCGCCTCTATGAAGAATGGACCCTCCGTCTAGTGATACGAAACTCACCCTGCAGCGATAGCAATTGATGACTTCCTGGAAGAGAACCAACCAGTCCATCCCGAGAATTACATCATAGAATGTCATCTCAAGGACATAGATGTTCAATAAGAAGTGACACACTACAACATCAAGAGGTCATTCTTTGCACTGACATATGCCAAATGTACTCATTCCCAATGGCATGTCAAGAGTCAACATGTCAGCAAACAAAAAGATACAGAGCCTAAGGATCTCCTTGACAACAATAGAGATAAAGCTATGCGAAGCACCAGTTTTGAAAATAACTGATGATAAAACTGAGGATACTAAAATCATACCTTGAACTGTAGAAGGTCCAGGATCCAGCTCCTGATGAATCTTCTCTACAGGAAAAGTCTAGAATGTACCGTGGCCCTACATAGCAGCCTGAGATCCCTGTACTGCTCCTCCCTGAGCCTGAACACTGAGTCCGCAGCCTCTACCCTAGCCAGAACGACCTGAAGAACTCCATCCCCTAGTCTATGTGGAACTGTTAATCCTTCTCCTGTACGTGGAGTAGAAACTGATCCTCCTTCACTAGCTTCTGAAAGGGGAACCCTGCAGAAACGCTGCAGATGACCCATCTTTCTACAAGATCGGAACTCCAATGGGTCTCTCGGGAAGTAGGGATTATTATTCCCACTACTTACACACTGATAAGACACCACTTGGGTGCCATAAGGATGATCTCATCTATGACAACCCTGCTTTTTATTACAACTTAAACATGATTCATTAAATAAAACTTCACTTGATACAACAAGAAAGATCGAGAGGTTTAGTGTCTTTGGGGCTTAGGATTATTAAATAAAAACTTAAAACATGAAATACAACATCTTTATTGAAAACTTCCTTTACATGACCACTACATTCCCTCATACTTAGCATTGCATGGGATAACCTGAGGACATGCATAAGAAAAGGGTGAGCTATAAATCCTAGTAAGGGAGTACACATGGAATAACCTGAGGAGTCAAATAAATGTTAGACAATAGGCATATCAATAGAGCATAAAAGAAACATGAACATAAAGTCATAATAAAGCATGATAATCATAACATGGAAATGTGGCAACAACACTTAACATGGATTTAGCATGAGCCAAGGATCATTGCACATAAAGCGTGAGTAAACCCTCATTGCACATGAAGCACGAGTAAACCCTCATTGCACTTGAATTAGCATGAGTCAACACTCATTGCACATGACATATCATGATACTATACATTACCCAATGCATTGTAGTGCTATAAGGGTTCACCCTTCTTAAACATTTAATTTCATGCATAAGTGTGCCACATGGATCATAAAATATGGATTCATAAAACATAACAATTTATTCAACGATAAAGGAATGTGGAATTCATACATGAAACTATACAATAAATAAGTAAATGTACATAAAGGTGAGTACCCTTGATGGAGAAATGGGCATGGTATTCACTACACAATGACATTGGCTTAGAAAATCGGTGCGATTTCGGCAGCGTAACGGCGTGACATAAGAATTCATAAAAAAGGTTGATGAGAGAGAAAGGGGTTCCTCATCATAATTACATGTAATGGACAATAACGAGGTCATAAAGATACATGTCCCAACAATTGAAATGGAATTTATATTCATGATACAAAAGTATTTCTTGAATGTAAAAGAAGAGAGAGAAGTTCCTTTCGGAATTTCGGCATAGTAACGGGTGTACATGGGAGGAATTTAATGAGAGAGAAAGGGGTCTCCCATAATTCAAACAATAAGAGGGTAGTATGGGGTAGGTGTGAAACCATAACCCAACATTCATAATTGAAATTAAAAGGGAAATACAACTTAAAGAAAATTTACAAAAATGAGAAAGGAAGAAAAAACCCTTAAATGGAAGTGTGCTTCCAAAGGCTAGAGAGAGGCTTGTGAGAGGCTTCTTGGGAGAATGGGGCACCTTGGGAGGATTCTACAGAGATTAGGGCAGAGGTTGGACGAACTCCAAGGGATTTTAGTGAGGATGAAGTGGGATCTTGGGTGGGTTTATATATGAAAGGTGAGATAATTCTTTATTATTTAGGTTTGGGACCCCTTATATTAAACTAATCCAAACCACAAACCATCCCATGGTTTCTAGAAAAGGAAAGAGGAAAAAATATTTTACAAGGCCAAGGTCCGAACTTATTAAAATAATAAGGATGCTTATGTGGAGGTGAGTCACACTCCAATGGAAATTAATTTAAAAGGCAAAGTGTTGAATAAGTCTTGAGGGGTTCATTAATGCTATGAAAAGTAAGTCAAAAAAACCCAAAACATCATTATTTTAATGATAAAACATATATTGGCCGAACATAAGGATTATGGAATTTCATTACATCACTATTGGGTCATTATGATGTCATAAAACACATTATATATTTAAATGGTATTTAATTTTTACCCAAAAATTTGACTGTCTCAGAAAATTATGAAAAATTCACTATTGGATAATTTTGATATCCTGATTCCAGAAATGACATTTATTTTATCTAAAAAAATTCTAAATATGTGAATTTTCACTTTTAAAATAAAAACCGACATTTATCAAAAATTCGCGGGTTTTGACAGAAATGGCTTTCAAACCTTAATAAAAATTTTAATTGCATTCATAAAATTATAAGATCATTTATATTTAATAAAAATTAATTTAATATTAAATAATAATATTTTATTAAAATATTATTTAATTCAAAAATCACTTAATTTAATAAAATTGAATTCTTAATTAAATAATAACTAAAAACACCATTTGTAATTTAAAAACTATTTACAATGTATCAAAAATGACTAGAAATTATATTCATTATTATATACAAAAAAATAATGTACATGAACATAGTACTACTTATTTGTTACATAACCCATTAAAACAGCCGCATAAGACCTGAGGGTAAGGTGTGCGATGGTGACAGACTCTTGGGGTGGCTCGGATAACATCGCTCGAGTGGTAATTTCAATCAACTTCCACTTTTCCCATAGACGGTCACATTCGAGCTTGACATAATGAAACTCAGCTTTTTCTTGGTCAAGGGCGAAGCCCAAGGATGCCACCTCTTTTCCGAGCTCCGACAAATGTGCTTCATATGGGGCAATTCTACTGGATGAGGCCATCACTTCCTTGGTCTGAGTAAAATTGGGTTCGTTAAAGCCTTATATTTATACTAATCATGTGATCACTATTCAACGGCTATAAAAGTAACGGTCAAAAATCATACCATAAAACCAAAGAAGTTGACATCTTATAAAAACATTTTTTTATAAAGATACAATTAACTGGATCAAAAGGGATTTTCCATTAATGAAACTTTGGGTCGTTACAATATTCCCCCCTTAAGAAATTTCACCCTCGAAATTTTCCTTTTCCGACACTAAAACAAATGTGGGTAACTCAGCTTCATCATATCCTCTGATTCCCAAGTTGCTTCTTCAAACTTTTGGTTTCTCCACAACACCTTGACGAGGGGCATTGTCTTATTTCGTAGAACTTTTTCTATACGATCTAAGATCTTCACTGGTTGCTCCTCATAAAAAAGATCATCTTCCAATTGTACCACCTCGGAAGAGAGTACATGTGAAGGGTCCGGTATGTACTTCCTTAAGAGGGATACATGAAAGACATCATGCACCTTGTCCATAGTAGGTGGAAGTGCTAGTCGATAGGCCACAACCCCAACACGATCAAGAATCTCAAAGGGGCCGATGTACCTTGTACTTAACTTCCCTTTCTTTCCAAACCTCATGACCTTCTTCCACAGAGATATGCGTAAAAACACATTGTATCCAAATTTAAATTTAAGGTCTCATCGACGATTATCTACATAACTCTTCTGTCGACTCTGGGCTGCCTTGATATGCTGCTGAATGGTTTTCACCTTCTCCACCATTTCTTCGACCATTTCTGGTCCCAGCAGCTTACGTTCACTGACTTCGTCCTAACATGCCGGTGTTCTGCACATTTTCCCATACAGGGCTTCATATGGTGCCATTTGGATGCTCGAGTGGAAACTGTTATTATAAGAGAACTCAACTATAGGAAGATGTTGATACCATCATTCTTTAAAGTACATTGAGAACGCTCTCAACATATCCTCAATTGTTTGGATAGTCTGCTCGGATTGGCCATCAGTTTGAGGATGATAGGTCATACTGAAGTTTAGTTCAGTATTCAGAGCATGTTGAAGACTCTTCCAAAACTTAGAGGCAAATCTTGGATCTTGGTCAGACACAATAGATAATGGTACTCCATGCAACCTTACCACTTCCCTGATATATATCCGTGCCAGTTGATCCAATGAGAAATCCTCCCGAATAGCAATGAAGTGTGCATTCTTTGTAAGACGATCCATAACAACCCAGATTGCATTATTGCCTTTGGATTTCCTTGGAAGTCCGGTGACAAAGTCCATGGTGATGTTCTCCCATTTCCATTCTAGTATGGGAAATGGTTGCATCATCCCCTTAGACTTCTGCATCTCTGCCTTCACTTGCTGACACACGAGGCACTTTGATTTATATTCAGCGATCCCCTTCTTCATATTATCCCACCAAAAGTTTTCTCGGAGATCTCGATACATCTTTGTGCTCCCTGGGTGAATAGAGAAATTTGAACTTTGTGCATCATCCAAAAGTTCCTTCTTCATCTCCAGACTTTATGGAACACATAGCCTTTTCCCAAACCGCACAATTCATTCTTCATTAAGATTAAACTCTGAGGATTTCCCCTTTTTGATAGCTTCCACTTTTCCTTGAATTCCCAAACCATCCTTTTGAGCATCCTTTAACCTTTCCAAAAGAGATGGTTGAGAAATCATTTGTGAAAGGATTGATGATGTTCCCTTCTTTATGATTCCCACATCCATCTTCATCAAGTCTAAGAAGATTGGATCCTTCTCAATTCTCATCATTGATAGAATCGATGGATCCTTTCTACTTAGGGCATCCGCCACCTTGTTCACTTTTCCAGGGTGGTAATGTATTTAACAGTCATAATCTGTGATGAGCTCTATCCATCTTCTCTGGTGCATATTAAGCTCTTTCTGTGTGAATATATATTTAAGACTCTTGTGGTCAGTATATATCTCACATTTCTCTCCATAGAGATAATGCTGCTAGATTTTCAAGGCAAAGATCACAGCCGCCAACTCCAGATCATGCGTTGGATAGTTTTGCTCATGGATTTTCAATTACCTTGAGGCATAGGATATCACTTTATCATTCTGCATTAGCACACATCCTAAGACCTTCTTCGACGCATCACTGAATACCACAAAAAGCTCCCCACTTGTGGGTAAAGTGAGCACGGGTGCAGTGATAAGCGTCCTTTTCAAATCTTTGAAAATTTCTTCGCATTCATCACTCCAAGAAAACTTTACTCCCTTTTGAGTTAGCTTTGTAAGAGGGTTGGACAATCGTGATAAATTTCTCACAAATCGTCGATAATATCCAGCTAACCCCAAGAAGCTACGGATATCAGTTACCGATGTTGGCCTCGGTCATCCCTCAATTACATCTATTTTGGAGGGATCCATAGATATCCCATTGCTTGTGATGATATGGCCCAAGAATGAGACCTCCTTCAAACAGAACTAACACTTGCTGTACTTTTCACAAAGCTTCTCCTTACGCAAAGTCTCCAGTACAGTTCTTAAATGCTCCTCATGGTCCTCCTTGGTTTTGGAGTATATTAGAATATCATATATAAAGACTACCAAAAATTTGTCAAGGTAATCTCTAAAGACTCTATTCATCAAGTCCATGAATATTTCTGTAGAATTTGTGAGTCCGAAAGGCATTACTATGAATTCATAGTGCCCGTACATTGTACGAAAAGCAGTCTTGGGGACATCTTCCTTCTTCACCCTTACTTGATAATATCCCGACCACAAGTCCACCGTGGAGAAGTATTGTGCTCCACGAAACTGATCAAAAAAGTTATAAATTCTTGGGATAGGATACTTGTTCTTTATTGTGATTTTGTTAAGTTCACGATAATCGATGCAAAGCCGCATTGACTCATCCTTTTTCTTGAAAAGAGGACTGGTGCACCCCATGGTGAAGCACTTGGGTGTATAAACCGTTTATCCAGATTCTCCTATAGTTGTTTCTTCATCTCTTCAAGCTCAACAACTGCCATTCTATATGGATTCTTGGATATTGGTAGCACCCCAGGTATAAGTTCAATTGAGAACTCAACATCTCTTCTTGGAGGAAGACTAGGCAATTCCTCGGGAAACACTTCAATGAATTCCCTCACAATAGGCATTTCTTCAAGGATGGTTTATCCTTTGGACTCAATCATCTGAGCCAGATACGCGTGCTCATAGGGCAGTAATATCCATGATTAAGATGATGTATCTAAAAGAGATTCATCTTCCTCCTAACACTTGTAATGAATCGGGGGCCGATTCTCCATATGGAGTGTTATTTCCCTCTCCCGACAATTTATGTTGGCTCTATATAAGGAAAGCCAATCCATGCCAAGAATTGCATCAAATTACACCAAAGGGAGTATGAAGAGGTTCACCTTGAAATTAAATCCAACGATTATAACAGGGGAGGACTTATATTCATGGGGTGCAATGATTGCCCCATTTGCCGTACTCACCGACATCTTTACTTCCATGATTTGTGGTGGTGGTGGGATTGTTCTACTAAACTTTCGAGAAATAAAATAATGCGTAGAACCTGAATCAAAAAGTACGTTTGATATTCTTGAATGAATGACTAGCATACCTGTCACCACTTCGTTTTTGGGGTTCACTTCGGCAGAAGTGATGGAAAAACTCTTCCTTGCTGTCTTGGAGGTTGTTGGTTGCCTTCGATAACCCTTGGATTAGGGAACTGATTTGCAAAATGACCCGGTTCTTTGCATTTGTAGCATTGAACAACGCGTTGAGGTTCGAACAGAGCGTTCCTCTCCTCTGTCGCAGCCGTGGGTCCTTCTTGCCGACAGTTAATAGCTAGGTGCCCTTCTCTTCCACACCTAAAGCATTTTCTCATCCCCTTAAGGCAATTTCCAGGGTGCTTCTTCCCACACTTTTGTCAAGTGGGGTGCTGGAAATTCTTAGCACCGTTGGATTTATCCATCGGACCACCAGAATTGAAGTCCACCTTACGCTTCTTGTCCCCATGATACCCCTTTGATTCTCCGATCTCCATTTTGACCTTGAGGGTACATCAGACAATTTCCTCATAGCTGTCGAAGTCACGGATCGCTAATGCTTTCCGCAAGCTATGCTTCAGCCCACCAAAGAAGCGGTAAACCTTGCATTCGGGGGTAACGACAAAGCTGGAAGCGTATCGTGCAAGTCCTGTGAAGTTTTCCTCGTATGCTCCCACAGATTCGTCATATTTTTTCTTGAGGGAAAAGAAATCCCTTTCCATCTTAAGACGGAGGGTGCGCGGAAAATATTTATCGAAAAAAATCTTCCGGAATTCCTTCCATTGCAAAGCCTCGATCTCCTCCTCCGGCTTCGTATTTTTAGTCAAAGTCCACCATTGATCAGCTTCACCCTCCATATGATAAGCCTCCAGGAGAACCTTCTCTTGTTCATAACATTGGAGGATGGAGAATATCTTTTCAATGGAGTTGATCCATTTTTCAGCGATTTTGGGATTGGATGATCCACTAAAAGTAGGAGGCCTTTGCCTCATGAAGCTCTCGATAGCGACTTGTTCCTTCCTAGGGGGTTTGGACGTTCCTCTTGACCCGTGTTTCTATTTAAAACTTGAGTTAGCTGAGAGAGAAGCGTGACAAAGTTCGTGATTCCTGCTCCCATTGGATTGGGCATCTCATTATTACAGTCATCACAATGATCTTCACAATGGTTGTTAGCCCGAGTCCTCCTATTACCGACCATTGGCTGGAATAAAAGGGTTGTTAGGTGTAACACATAAATGGTAATCCAAAGACAAAAGTTGATGACTTATAAATAAACTTTAATTTCTTTAACTCATGAGTCTATAGGATTCAATCTAGGCTTTTCGTGATCTACTTTCTAACATATATTCTTAGGGGCGTTTTTCCCTTAATAAGGGTTTATACTAAGATTTTGAATTTATCAAAACTTATCCCCTGAGAGTGTCGCAACCAAGAGTGCAGAAAGGACCGTTGTCGTGAACCAGTTCTCGTTCGATTCTAGCTCAAAGCAGTGTTTTTGGGTTTTACCCCTAGGATACATCTGTGCCAGAGCCGCCTCTACCTCCTTGTATCCAGACAGGGATGTATTTGTTTGATAAACCACTTACGTAGTATTTAAAAAAACTTAGGTATGTTTTTATTATACTTAGTCTTGTATCTAAGGCTTTACTAGGGTTTCCTAATCCCAAAAATAACTAAACCTCCCTCTGATACCAACTATGACAACCATGCTTTTTATTACAACTTAAACATGATTCATTACATAAAACTTCACTTGATACAACAAGAAAGATCGAGAGGTTTAGTGTATTTTGGGCTTAGGATTATTACATAAAAACTTAAAACATGAAATACAACATCTTTATTGAAAACTTCCTTTACATGACCACTACATTCCCTCGTACTTAGCATTGCATAGGATAACCTGAGGACATGCATAAGAAAAGGGTGAGCTATAAATCCCAACAAGGGAGTACATATGTAATAACATGAGGAGTACAATACATGTTAGACAATAGGAATATCAATAGAGAATAAAAGAAACATGAACATAAAGGCATGATAAAACATGATAATCATAACATGGAAATGTGGCAACAACACTTAACATGGATTTAGCATGAGCGAAGGCTCATTGCACATAAAGCATGAGTAAACCCTCATTGCACATGAAGCATGAGTAAACCATCATTTCAATTGAATTAGCATGAGTCAACACTCATTGCACATGACGTATCATGATACTATACTTTACCCAATTCATTGGAGCGCTATAAGGGCGCACCCTTCTTAAACATTTCATTTCATGCATAAGTGTTCCACATGGATCATAAAACAAGGATTCATAAAACATAATCATTTATTCCATGATAAATGAATGTGGAATTCATACATGAAACTATATAATAAATAAGTAAATGTGTATAAAGGTGAATACCCTTGATGGAGAAATGGGCATGGTATTCACTACACAATGACATTGGCTTAGAAAATCGGTGCGATTTCGGCAGCATAACAGCGTGACATAAGAATTCATAAAAAAGGTTGATGAGAGAGAAAGGGGTTCCTCATCATATTTACATGTAATGGACAGTAAGGAGGTCATATAGATACATGTCCCAACAATTGAAATGGAATTTAGATTCATGATACAAAAGTATTTCTTGAATGTAAAAAGAGAGAGAGAAGTTCCTTTCAGAATTTCAGCATAGTAACGGGTGTACATGGGAGGAATTTAATGAGAGAGAAAGGGGTCTCCCATCATTCAAACAATAAGAGGGAAGTATGGGGGAGGTGAGAAACCATACCCCAACATTCATAATTGAAATTAAAAGGGCAATACAACTTAAATAAAATTAACAAAAATGAGAAAGGAAGAAAAAACCCTTACATGGAAGTGTGCTTCCAAAGGCTAGAGAGAGGCTTGTGAGAGGCATCTTGGGAGCTTGGGGCACCTTGGGAGGATTCTAGAGAGAGTATGGCAGTGTTTGGACGAACTCCAAGGGATTTTAGTGAGGAGGAAGTGGGAGCTTGGGTGGGTTTATATATCAAAGGTGAGAGAATTATTTATTATTTAGGTTTGGGACCCCTTATATTAAACTAATCCAAACCACAAACCATCCCATGGTTTTTGCCCGTGCGTTCTGGAAAAGGAAAGTGGATAAAAATATTTTACATGGCCAATGTCCTAACTTATTAAAATAATAAGGATGCTTATGTGGAGGTGAGTCACACTCCCATGGAAATTAATTTAAAAAGGCAAAGTGTTGAATAAGTCTTGAGGGGTTCATTAATGTTTTGAAAAGTAAGTCAAAAAAACCCAAAACCTCATTATTTTAATGATAAAACTTATATTGGCCGAACCTAAGGATTATGTTATTTTATTACATCACCATTGGGTCGTTATGATGTCGTAAAACACATTATATATTTAAATGTTATTTAATTTTTACCAAAAAATTTGACTGTCTCAGAAATTTATGAAAAGTTCACCGTTGGATAATTTCGACATTCTGATTCCAGAAATGAAATTTATTTTATGTAAAAAAAATTCTAAATATGTGAATTTTCACTTTTAAAATAAAAACCATCATTTATCGAAAATTCACGGGTTTTGACAGAAATGGCTTTCAAATCTTAATAAAAATTTTAATTGCATTCATAAAATTATAAGATCATTTATATTTTTTAAAAATTAATTTAAAATTAAATAATAATATTTTATAAAAATATTATTTATTTCAAAAAGCCCTTAATTTAAAAATTTGAATTCTTAATTAAATAATAACTAAAAACACGATTTTTACTTTAAAAACTATTTACAACATATCAAAAATGACTAGAAATTATATTCATTATTATATATAAAAAATGTACATGAACATAGTACTACGTATTTGTTACATAACCCCTTAAAACAGCCGCATAAGACATAAGGATAAGGTGTGCGATGGTGACAGACTCTTGGGGTGGCTCGGATAACATCGCTCGAGTGGTAATTTCAATCAACTTCAACTTTTCCCGTAGACGGCCACGTTCGGGCATGACATAATGAAGCTCATCTTGGGCTTGGTCAAGGGAGAAGCCCAAGGATTCCACCTCTTTTACGAGCTCCAACAAATGGGCTTTGTATGGGGAAATTCTACTGGATGAGGCCGTCGCTTCCTTTGTCTGAGTAAAATTGGGTTCGTTAAAGCCTTATATTTATACTAATCATGTGATCACTATTCAACGACTATAAAAGTAATGGTCAAAAATCTTATCATAAAACCAAAGAAGTTTACATCTTATAAAAACATTTTTTTATAAAGAGACAATTAACTGGATCAAGAGGGATTTTCCATTAATGAAACTTTGGTTCATTACATCATCTACCAGAAGGAACACCTCTCTTCCTCGGATAACCTCGTGTAGACTCTTAGTGGTGCTTCCTACTATCACCCGGAAAAGAATCAGCCCTAGATGTTGAACCGCCCTGGTCCAAAGCTCCAGTCTCTTTCTGGTTCCTTTCTATGATGAGTGCCTCGTTGACTATCAGAGTAATAGAAGTCAACTGAAATACATTCACCTGTGATCTGATGTCCTGTCTGAGGCCTTCCTCAAACTTCATTACTAAAAAAACTTGTCATTCCCCAGAACCGGAGTGAAACGTTGTAACTCAGTGAAGCAGGAGATATACTCCATAACTGAGAAAGTACCCTACTGCAGGATCACAAACTCCCTGGCTCTGTCATCCCTCAGCGTTTCCTGGTAGATGTAGTCGTAGAACGTACACTGAACTTCTTCCCAATACAAAGCTTGTTGGTGCCCGGTCTGCGAAACCACATCCCACCATCTCTTGGAGGAATATCGCAACATATAAGTCACGAGTTTCACTCTCCTCTACGGAGTTGTCACCAGATGCTTGAAGATGAATAGCATGGCTTCTAGCCATGACTCTGCAGCCTGCGGTCCTCCATCCCCGAAGAACATGGGAGGATGCTGCTGTTGAAAAACCTGCATCATCTCTGCCATAGTCAGGGAAGAATACTAAGCTCACTGGAAGGTCTGCCTGAATATCATGAAACTCTCTCTGAACTGAGCATCGGCACCAGTGTCTAGAATCACTGCAGGTTCCATGTCCAGAATGATAGGAGGAACTACTGGTAGTCCCTGATCTTCCGTATTATGCGTACGATCACTACCCGGTCCATGAAATGAAACGAGAGAACATCTTGGTCCCCTAGGTCTCGAAAGATAAAAAACACACCTTCATTAACGACGAACACAGTTAAACCATAAGAGAGAAAAATAGAACAGGAGGGAAAAACCATTAAAATTTTAGAGAATTTGACTACACGGTGTGTTTCTTAAAAGTATACCCATGGCGTGTACCTTGTCCATACATTACTGTGTAAACCACCCAGATACATGGCATGTTATTAAACTACACTGTGTGTACTAAACCTTTTAACCCTGCCGGTTCACTCCTACACAGCTAGGAACATGGACTTTCCCAATAATCAACTACACGACGTGCTTTTCCACTACAGGATGTGTTTCTTAAGATCTCTCCCCAATCCATGCTGTTAGTAACACGGACTCGTACATGGACGACTACTACACGGCGTGTCAAAGGAGACACAATGTGTACATGACATGCCTTACCTGGCCCATGTTTTTAGAGACACAGAATGTTACTTGGTCGACACTACATAGAGTGTTCCATACGGACACGACGTGTACATAGAGGGATAACACCAACCCCTTCCATTGGTTACACCGCCAACTACATGGTCAACTATACACGGCGTGTTCCCATGGGACACAGTGTGCACTTGAAGGAAAACCCTAGCCCTTGTTGTTTGTGACATAGCTGGATACCTATTCTAGACTACACTGCATTCTAAGCTGAAACACGGTGCGTTCCTACAAGATTTTATAGGACCCCGTGTCCTTACCCACACGATCAGTGACATGGATAAAAACTACACGGCGTGTATTCAGAATGAACATGCTGTGTATTTTGGGTATTTTTGGATAGTAACCTTAGAACAGCACTGGAGTCCAGAATACATAGAAAAACTAGTGTTAAGGTTCCAAATTACGATCCGTGGGGGCCCATACTCCCCGCGAATCAAATCTTGGCATCATAACCATGCATATAACAAGTTGACAGTATAACAAACTCACGACCCACCATATTCAGATCCTCGTGGGCCCATAACACCTCTAAGACCAAAGTTTGGCGTCCATGATAAATAATCTCTAAACAACTGATACCCTATCAAAATAACAGGTATTCTATCATAGTAGCTATCACAACAACATGCATCTTCTATCAAAAATTATATCACAATAGCATAATAATTCTAATGCAATCAAGATGGCAAGGAAAAATGCATGACATGTGATTTTATAACAAGTTCCTATATGATGCATGAGATGGAATACTCTCATCCCATCGGGTTGCAACAAAATATAACCATAATCATACAAATAGAAATAACACAAAACAAGTACACCACCCAATGTGGAAATCAATTAAACTGTAACATTTGCAAAAACATTAAAATTGAAATATTCGAGTTAATCTGGCTTTTTCCCTGCACACGGGTTCTAGAATGTCTGGGCACCAATATTTACCACATACCCTTTCCTTCCTATCTCTGTTTAATGTCTCTAAATAGTAAGTCAATAGAAAAGGAAATAAACTCCTATGATACCACTTTTTAACAACCCGAATCTGGTGCCACTCAACCGGTTACCCGTACCTGGTTCACCACATGACCTCAACCATGTTTCCCCAAATGCCAGAGGCTACCGACTAGTAGTGAGGGCCTTGGTGAGTCATTGGGGAAACTATTCCCTCCTTTGGTAAGGTATACAAATAAAGGAAATAAAAGTCAATAGAGGAAGTAGTAAACAAATAAAACAACTAAAACTAAACAACTGAAGAAATGTATAATGTAATATTGAGGAAAATGCTGCAGCAGGTACAATTATCTAAGGAAATAAGAGAACACAACAACGTTCTGAAATACAACTGAGAACAAAGTACTAAAAGTAAGGAGCAACACTAGTAGCATCGAAAGCCTAGGCTTGATCCTATGCTCTCCAGCTCCAACTAGCAATCATGTACCTGAAGTAGAATGTCCACAATACCTATCCACCCCTGTATCCATATAACCTATTTGGTCTGAAAATCAGGACCCAAATTGGGTGTGAGACTAATCCCAGTAGGCAATCACCACAAGATCTGTGCCCTACTATTAGTGAGTAACATAGAAAAAGTTAAGTAAATAAATGCAACAGGGAAACAAAAGTACACTAGATAAACAATCCTACAAATCTCCATACACATTTATTTATTAATTTTATTAACTCCTTAAATTATCAACCATGGAATCTAGAAAACAACTCTATATTCTCAAGGCATAGCAAGTATCACAATAGGTATCTCATCAGACTACCTAAACAACAAACAATTCAAAACTCAAGCCTGTTCGTTGGCTTGGTGGACTCATCACAACCTACCAAACAATATTCAAGGTGACTCACTGGGTGGCTCACACTGGCAGACCCCTCTATTCAAGTATACATACAATGGCACATACACTCTGGGAAGCTCTCACCGTCAATTACCCTACGGTCTTGCAACGATTGCCATAGACTCTCTAAGGAAGCACTTACGTATAATTTCCCATATCGTCTCGATATGTAACTAAGGATGCTCTAAGGAATCACAATGTCCCATTCCCATAGGTCCTGTGAACAATACTAAATTATAAAAAACTCTATAGGGAAGCCCTAATCGTCAATTCCCTCTTTAGTCTACCACACCAGGTTTCCACAACCCTGAGTAGTGTAGTCGTGCATTATCGACTCTTAGCAGCCCAAATTAAACTCAAAAAACAACTTGGATAGTAGTTACAAAGCATCAAAAGCATATAAACAACATTCAATAGATGCAATCAATTTTATCAAGGTAGGAAAATAATGAAACACGGTATGCCTCATGGGAAAGCTAAGCCAATCGGTGATAAACAACCAAATAGGGGGAAACACCCATGGGGTGATCCTAAAACAAGATAAAAAGAAATTATAAATCATCTAATAACCTCAAGAATACATTCAATATAAGGCAGATAACAATACAGAATCACAACCCTAACCCAAGATACCCGATACATGGGTATCTGGCACTCTTGCACCAAAAACTCATAGACATTCAACGTAGGGAAAAAAACCACCTACCTATATCCTAGGAGATCTATATACTTGAACCATGAGGCTTTATTCTCCTTATAATGGTGTATATCTACAAAAAATTACAAAACACTAAACCCTCGATAACTTGTGAAAGAAGATGAATTGGGAAACAAAACTTTAGGATAAGAGAGAGCTTATAGCTACGGTCCCAACACAATTGAAGGTGTTTGATTCAGAGAACAGATGGAGTCTCGGAGTCTCGGAGAAGATCTAAGGCTGTAAAGAATGCTCTCGGTCGATGAAACTGGAGAAGAAGTCTTTTCTGTCGATGAGGCACGACCCCGGTCTGTTTAATGAAAAAAAGAAAATACACGATGTGTACTTCTGATGTACATGGAGTATACTCAGCTTTTCCGTACTCCACTTTATTCAGCCTCCACATCACCCCTACACACCCTGTGTGTGGTCCAGACACGACCAGCACACTATCTTGGGTGATAAAGGAGTACACATTGTGTACTTCAAAAATTTCCAGAAACTCCTCTTTTTCGCAAAAAACGACCAGAAAGGGAAAAATGTACCTGAAAAGAAGTTCTGGGTTCTTACAGAACATATTCCAAAAAGTTCATATTCCGGGTTCATCTAATGTTATCTACTCAACATGATGCTTTCGGTTGTCTAATAATACTTACAATGGGGCATTACTACACTAAAGGTCCAGCAATCCATCATTCATATTGCTTATTACTACATTAATGGCATGAAATATTCTTATCAGATCATGTTAATTACCTAAGGTAACTTCGTTTCATTTCCTAAAATATGTGAATTGTTTCTCAATGAAAAGTTTAAAATTTTCCAAATCTAACTTCATTACCAACTCAGATTTCAAATTTGGAACTTCATCCAACATATCCTTCTTAAAAATTTAATAATCTTGTTTTTAAATAAAACTGGCATTCAATTTCTGAAGTATCTTATTTTATTTTTCCAATGATCTTCTTAAGGAAAAATTTCTTGATTGAAATCTGGTTAACATTCTATTCATCTCCTTAACTTCTGCATTCATAGAATTAGAGTCACAATGGTTTTGATTCATAGTCTAATCTTCAACTTTTTCTATAAAAACAAATGGTAAAGATTTACCATCTTATTTCTCTTCATCTTCTATTTATAATGGCTTCTCAAATGATTCTTTCTTCGAGTCCTTCCCTGACTCATCCACATAAAAATACTCATTAATAATTACAGTGTCATTTTTAGAAGGGTTCTCTTAATGATTCACATGAACAGGTTGTTGATCCTAATATGAATCCTCTTCATTGATTTCCTTTAATAATAAATCCCCTAATAGAGGATCTTCTTGAGCTAATTCCTCTTGATCAATATCAGTAGGCTGTACAGTTTGAGCAGATTCAGGTCCAACCACTTCATCTTCTCTAGGATTTTCTACATTTTGAGGAATGATTTATTTTTCCCATGGGGAGTCACCTCAATCTGTTCCGTTGTTCAATTTACTATACTACAGGTTCCCTAATAAATTTGTAGCTCATACGAGGTTCAGTTGAATCATCATTTTCTTGATCAAGCTCCTCACCAGTTGGAGCCACTTGATGTCTTTTCCTCTAAAGTCGCTCATGATTTTAATCATCAGAATTTTGATCTAATTCTTCAAATCCTAGCCTTTTTGAAGTTACACTTTCTCTTCATTCAGTCATACATTCCTTAGACATAGCAAGTTTTCCCCCTGAGCCGAGTCCCGGTCTTCGTCAGCTCCAATAGGCATAAGCTTCCCTTTCACATTACTCCAGAAGAAGACAATTTTCCTTAGAGTTCTAGCTTAGAAAATATTTTTGTGATAGAATATTGCTCTAGAATCTATTAATCTCACTATATCAGACATAAACAGTAATTTTTAAATTATCCTTCCATGGATATAGAAGTTCATTCTAGCCTCTAGTTGATAGTAGTCATTGGGATATCATACCACATATCTCAAAAAATTCAACAAGTTTTCACTCATAATAAAAAAACATCATATACATGTCAAGAATCAAATTCTTCTCTATCGATGATATTCTAGGTGGAATCCTTGTCTACACAAACATAACAAGAATCTTCTTATCAGGTTCTAGATCCTTCACTAACATTTTTCCTATTCTTGTAGATCCAAATAAAAATGACATAATTTCCTCTAACTTATTTTCCACATCTCCAATATTATTTAATTCGAAATGGTAGTCTCCATCACGAGGGCAGTTTATGATTATGGCTATTCCTATAGATAACATTGAAGAATCCAGATCTTCAATTTAAAAAAATATGTTGTCCTATGTATCTCAAAGACTGAACTGAGTAGATTTGAAAACGTGAAAAATCTCTACCTCATATAGAAACTCTATATTTTCACTACTGAATTTTTTCCCGATATTCTAAAAAGAGTGGTCTTTCCGCAACATGAGATTCATTTGATTTAACCATTCCAAGTCAAATAATTTTCCATGTAGAATCGTTCTTCCAGCCATGCGCTGATGCTTGGTATTACTAGCTTTTCCATCCTTGATTGTCTACGTCTTAGACATTTCTATTTAAATGTTTTGAAGGCTCGAAGGTTTAGGGTTTCAAAGGTTTATCCAAAGGTAGAAGTACGCGGTAAGGGTTTTTGGTTTTTCGAATGGTTTTGATAAAATGAACGAGCATGGAATTTGAAATGGTTTTTGATATATTTGATTCTTGTGTCATTTAATTAAATAACAGTCATAACATTATTTAAATAAAATAAAATGTACTTTGGAAAAAAAATACAAATGAAACTGTATATTATTTTAAAAACAAATAATTAAATTATTTGAAATACTGAAGATAAAAAGACACGTAAAAATTAAAATTAAAATTTCATTTAAAATTATATAAACCTAGCTCTCCCTTAATAAAATAAAACCCCACAATAGGAAGTGGATTAGTAAAAATATCAGTAAATTTAATTTCAGTACTTACAAATTCTATGACTATATCCTTTTTAAGAACATGAACTCTTAGAATATGATGTTTGATATCAATATGCTTTGTTCTAGAATGTTTAATAGGGTTTTTTTGAAATATTTATAGTACTTGTATTATCACATAAAATAGGCATGTTATTAAAATTTAGTCCGAAGTCTATAAGAGTTTTTTTCATCCACAAAACAAGTGCACATAAACTACCTGTATATACATATTCTACCTCCGTTATTTATAGGGTAACTGAGTGTTGTTTCGTTTTAGAGCAAGACACTAAATATTTATCTAAAAAGTGAGAATGCCTAAGGTACTTCTTTTATCTAATCATCAACTTCCAAATTCAGCATCTGAATATGAAATTAAATTAAAATCACAATTTTTTGGATTGAGAATATATTGAAAAAATGATCCATTTAAATATCTAATAAATCTTTTGATAGAACTTAAGTGAGATTCTTTAGGATCCAAATGAAATCATAAATAATGACATACTGAATATATTATATCTGGCCTTCTTGCAGTATGATATAATAAACTACCAATCATACCTCTATATAACTTGTTGTCAACTGATTTTCCTGTTTCATCCAAATCATGTTTTGTATTAGAACACATTGGAGTTGTATATGTATTATTGTTTTCATTTCGAAATTTCTTTAGTAAATCTTTAATGTATTTTATTTGATTTAAAAAATTTCAAAAATCATTTTTATAAAATTTATGTCCTAAAAAGAAATTTAATTCTCCCATCATACTCATTTGAAAATCTTTTTTCGTTGTATATGAAAACTCATGACAATGTTTACTGCTTGTTGAAAAAAAATTACATCATCAACATAAATTTGAACCAATAATATATTTGAGTTAACAGTTCTCTTAAAAAATTATAGATCCTCCATCCCAAAAGTAAAATCATTTTTCAAAATAAAACAACTTAATCATTCATTCCATGCCCTAGGTTCTTGTTTAAGGCCATAAAATCATTAGTATGTTTAAAAACAAAATCTGGTTTTTCTGAATTTTCAAAACTAGGAAATTTCTCATCATAAAAATCTGGCAATAAGTAACCATTTTTAATGTCATACTTAACATCCATATGAAATAATTTATTGTTCATATGAGATGCATTTGCGAAAAGTATTGTAATAGAATCTAATCTATCTACACATGAAAAGGTGTCATCTTAATCTATACCTTCTTCCTGATTATATTTTTTAGGTACTAGTTGTTATTTCTCATTATTATTCCTTAATCATCTTCATTATTTCTAAAGACCCATTTAGTTCCTACAACTGGATAGTTTATAGGTATTTCAACTAAATTCAAAACTTCATTTCTCTTGAACTGGTTTAGTTCTTATTGCAGTGCTATCATTCAAATTTCCTCAACTAAGGCTTCTTCAAATGTCATCGGATCTAATTGGGATTGAAAGTAAGAGAATTCAACAAGATGTCATACATTTCTTCTAGTTTTTATTCCAGTGTCTAGATCACCTATAATAGTTTCTAAAGGGTGATTATTTAGGGTTCTAGACTATCTAGAATGTATAATGTTGGGTTCTTCAATTCCATGTTCTTATGAACTAGACTAAATTTCAATTATATTTTTTTCAAAATCATATTTTATGTTCTCATGTCTCATATTATTACTAGAGACTGATTCATCAATTTGGTCTTTTCTATTCTCAAATGGATCATATTCATCAAATTTCACATGAAGATATTATTCAATAATCTTTGACTTTTTAATAAAAACTCTATAATCTTGGGAAGTTGAATAATATCCTACGAAAATTCCTTCATCAGATTTTGGATAAAACATACCAAGATTTTCCTTGGCCTTGATGGTGTAAACCTTGCATCCCAAAACTATAAGTAAATTTACTTTAGGATTTAAATTATTCTAGAGTTGATAGGGTGTCTTTATAAATGGGTCAGATTAAAACTTTATTTATTATATAGCAGGTTGTACTTACAACTTCTTACCAAAAATAGGTAGGAAGACTATACTCATTTACCATATTCCTAGACATTTCCTGAATAGTCCTATTTCTCCTTTTAACAATTCCATTTTTTTGAGGTTCTCTTCTTTCAGAGAAGGTGTGTAAAATACCAATATTTTAGAAAAAAGAATTAAATTCCAGATTCTCAAATTCAGCACCATGATCACTTCTTAATGAAAATATTTTAATACTTTTTTTATTTTGGATAACTTTGCAAAAAACATTCAAATATATTAAAAGCTTCATTTTTATATTTTAGAAAATTAATCCAAGTAAATCTAAAATAGTCATCAACTAAAACATATACATATAATTACCAACAATGAACTCTATTCTTAATGGTCCAAAAAAAATCCATATGGATAAGTTTTAGGGGTGTAGATGTGGCAATTTTATTAACAGATTTGAAGGATGATATGTGCTGCTTTCCAAGTTCACATGCATCATAGAATCTGTAACATTCAAATTTGAGAATAAGAAAATAAGAATCTTATTTTTTCTAAGATAACTTATTTTAGGAATATACATTGCAATGCCCAATTCTTCTCTGCAAGATCCACAATTCTTTCATCTTAACAGTTAAGCAGTTTACTTTTATTAACAGAAGAAATTTACATACAAGGTATAAACATTATCTGTTCTAGGTGGGATAATTTTAAGCAATTTATCTTTAAAAACAAAACAATAGTTGTCAGAAAAATCAACAATATAACCATCATAACCGAGTAGAGAGATACATATATAGTTGTGTTTCAATACTTGTACATAGGGTAATTTTTTAATGAAGAGAGCTTCTGGATCTCTAACTTTTACAATTCCAATAATATTACCTTTGGGCTTGTCACCATATGCGACTAATCCCCCATCCATTTGATTTAATGTTTTAAAGTTCTCTCACTTTTAACTCATATGCTTGGAGCAGCCACTGTCCATATACAATATTTCTGTTCAGATTCTGTGACCTTCTTCTTGGAGTGGAATGTAAACAATGGTTTGTTTTGGTACCCATATTTTGTAGGGTCTTGCAGTGTTATCCAGCAATGAACTGGGAATCCAGATTTTCTTTGTTTTTCTATATTCAATAGAATCATATAAAATTATTGCAATAAAGGCTTTTCTAATCCCACTTAATTTTGGTTGCCTTAAATAATAGTTTTAAGATATGTGTCCTTCTATTCCACAATAGTTGAAAATTTTATCATTTGTACATGGAACAAAATATTACTTATACACTTTGGGTTTGTCACATTTACTGACTATTCATTATCTTTCATTTTTAATCATATTCTTTCCAAGAATTTCATTTACTGTATTCTATCCTTTTGTAAAAACAAAATCTACACTTTTGTATTTTTATACTTATATTTGTAGTTTTTTATATTAGTTTCATTATCTGTAAATTTTATTTTTGATGTGTTATATTTTATAATTAACTCTAGATCTTTCTTTATCAGAGTGTCTCTTTCACCTTAAATTATAGTGTGAATATTTTTCAGTGATTTACGTTTCTTAAATAACGAATCATACTTTTCATCCAGTATATTGCAATAGGATGCAATATTATTATTTGAACAACTAGAACTAGAATTAGAATCAAAATTAGATGAGTAATAAGACTGTACCTCATCTACTTATACCTTAAAGCACATATTTTCTTTTATATTTGAATCAACTTTTTATGAGTTAGAATTTGATGAGTGGCTGGTGTTGTCAGGAACACTCCATGTAGATTTCATTGTTCATTTCTCTTTTTACCCAAAATCGTTTTTTTCTGAAAAATTTAATTTTCTTTTCCCCTTTTAATTGAGTACAGTCGGGTCTAATGTGACCCATTTTTTCATTAATAGAATCTGAATTTCCTTGGATCTTTTTCATCATTTTTAAAGGATTTTCTAAATCCCTTCTTCTTTCTGATGAATTTTCTGAATTTTAAGGCAAGTTTAGCTAGTTCAACATTAGAGTTAGATGAATCTAAACACCCTAATTTCATTTTGATTTAATTATTTATATTTATTCCCTTTCTTTGGGATGTTACTTTCGAATCATTATATTCTCACTTGATCATTAATTTATGCTCATTTTCTTCATCTTGAATCTCATCTTCATTCATCATCAAAGATCTAATTAATTGTATCATAGTAATATATTTGACTGGTGATGATTGTCGAATAGATACTAATAACCCATTCCATCTATGTGGAAGTAATCTTAGTGCATTCAAGGCTTGATCTGCTTTTTTTATTGGATCACCCAAGGCAGTGATGTTATTAAAAAGTTCTGTAAGCCTTCCATTCATCTGGGTGATGCTTTCTCCTTCAAACACTATGAATCTTTTGAATTTCAATTTAGCTATGGAATACCTCACCTGTCTGAGATTGTGAGTTTCTTCATAATAAACTATAAGTTTTTTCCATATTTCTTAGGTATTACGGCACAAAGATACTCTATTGAATTAATATGGTCTAACACCATAGAATATAACATTCATAGCTTTTATGTTTATGTCCTACTCTAATTCGGTGTCAGTACTCCTTGTTTCAGGTCTCTCTGGAATCACATAGGGAGTTAGAATTTTTATGTATACCATGTATCCAAGGTTTGTTATGTAAATGATCATCCTTGTTGTAGGTTTGAAAAAAGCTCCTCTTTCGATAAAAATTATTGTATCTGGTAATACCAAATATGCAGAAGAGGGGGGGGGGGTGAATTGTGTCATTTACAAATTCTTCACGAATTTTGATGAATCTTGAGTCTGTCCTTTTTTCATTATCATGTTTTTTATGCTTTGTCAAATAAATAGTTAAATAATGCATGAATGTATAGTGGTTTGTGGAACAGAAGGCCTCTAGTCCACTGCACCAAAACTCTACTCCACGAGCTTAGTAATTTTCACTATTTGGTCTGCTTATTAACATACCTTCCACAACTAAGTGCAGGCAGTTGACACCGTTACAAGTTAAAGAAAAAAAAGAGACTTCTAGTTCATACACAGAACCGAACACCCAACATAGTACGAGATACCAGTTACTAAAAATAAAAAGAATTTTTCTCTTGAAATACTTTCCATTTGTTCTTCATATTTTTAGTAGCATGCAAATGACAATTGATGGATTTTCATCTTTAGAAAGAATGATCTTTAGGTAGAGGTAGTTCTGAGATGATCTAGTTGCAGTAAATCTTGAAATGAATTTAGAAACTTAAAAAATTGTATATTCTCAATAGATAATTGTTTTAGATTCGATAAATCATTAATGTATTTCTTATTCTTTAGAAACCATATAGTTTGTGATTCCCTATAATAGAAAATCTATAAATCTCGGATGACTCTGTAAAACTATAGTCATGAAGAACTCAAGATCTTGTTATATATTTTGTTGATGATTATCCCTCACTTTGTAATAAAAAATATCATATATATATATATATATAGAATAACAATGATCATTTTCCTTAAAAATTTATATCCACAAAAGATGCCTTTAGAATCACGATTTTACAATGTTGGAAAAAAAGAGCAGTCCTAACAACCCTAAATATTCAGCATGAAAAGATCCTCTTAAATCGAACCTTTGAATCACAGTTAAACAGAATTGAATCAGTCAATGATATGATTTAAAATCTGGTTTTGAATTTGACTTTATATCATCCTAATAATTTTCATAATGATCGTTGCTCAATAGAGTCATAATTTAAATCTCTAATGCCAAACGTATGGTTGAACTCCATAGCATTATTTCTCTATGTGTATGATACACAATGTAATTTACACAATGTAATGTTAATGATCCATTATTTTATTAGATTCTAAATTTAAGGTATATGACCCATACATTTTGATAAAATTTATGGTTGTATTAAAAAATAAGGGCGATGAACCGTACATTTGAGAAAAAAACATAACGTTCAATATTAACGTATGGTTCTTCTTCTTTAATTTTCAAAAAACCCAAACGTAAGGTTCTTCTTCTATTATTTTCTGATATCCCAAACGTAAGGTTCTTTCCTAACGTAGGTTTCTTCTTCTATACTATTTTGATAACCCAAACATAAGGTTCTTCCCAAATGTAGGGTTCTTATTTTGTACATTTCTGATAACCCGAATATAAGGTTCATCCCAAATGTAGGGTGCTTCTTATATAATTTTTTGATAACATGAACATAAATGATGGATTATATCCTTTCACTACACTCCTCAACATAGGGTATGAAAAACATTTCCAGAACATGCTCATGTGATTTCTTGAACACGTCGAGTATGAATAGTGTTTCCAGAACACGCTAATATGGAAAAACAATTGCTGAACACATTGTCTATGATTCCACACTAATTAAATTCTTTATTATTGCTCCATAATAGAGAATTAAATAATATTAATTTCCTAAAATATAATCCAACTAAAATCATTATAATAACAAATAAGGGTATTTGTGAACATAAAAATCATCATAAAATGATAGAGTATTGTTCTAAAAAATAACCCCTTAATAAAATAAAGTGTTGTTGAAAAAAACACTTTTTCCAACTATCTCCCTCTTTTTTATGATCACAAAACCCCTGAAATATCCAATGAAACTTACTTACAAAAATAATTGTATATATTTTAGAATTCTAAAAAGATAAAAACAATATTTTATTTTACCAAAATTATTTATTAGTTTTTACATTTTATCCTCCTTTATAATGTAAAATAATATCTCCTCCTTTATAAATAATGAAAATGATTGTGTATGTTTATCCAAAAATTTCTCCTTAAAAATCATTTTGAAATGTCTCCCCATAAAATGAAAAGCGTTATTTTCTACATTTGAGTAAAAGATTTATATAAAAAAATATGTTGTGTTTATTCATATTTCTTCCCCATTTTTTATATCAAAAAGAATAATAGAATAAGGAATATAACACATTTTAATATAGAACTGAACTTAATAAATTTCTATGATAAACTATTTATCAATATATGAAGCTAGATTACTAGTATTCTAACATTGATAGTACATTAACATTAATTAATAACACATTAACATGGGATGAAAATATATTTTATTTAAAATATATGTACAATTATAGTAATGAAAATGAGAATAATGTTTTTCCTCAATAAAGGTTTGAAATTGGTCTCATCTTCTCCGGATTAACGCCTTGATATATGATAACTGATTCCTCAACCTTATCATTAATCCATCTCTATACTGAATAATGATATCTCTTCCCTCTTTAGTCAGATGAATATCCTCAATTAAATAGACTCTAAAGAACTCAAATAGGCTTTCTTCCTTGTCCATAAAATGTGTCAACTTATCTGTGAACTTATTCCAGAAAGATATTATTTCTGGTTCATCTGAAATTTTCTGCTCAACATGATGCTTTTGGTTGTCTAATAAGACATACAATGGATCATTGTTTCCCTGAATGTCCTGAAATCCATCATTTATATTTCTCAATACTATTTTAATGGCATGAAATCTACTTATCAAATCATGTGAACTACTTGAGGTACCATCTTGTCTATTCCCGAAAGATGCGAATTTTTGCTCAATGAAAATAATAAAATCATCCAAATCTAACTTCATTACCATCTCAGATTTCAAATTTACAACTTCATCAACATAACCTTCTTAAAAACTTCAACATATTGGTTTTAAATAGATCTGGATTTCAATTTCAGAAATCACTAATTTTCCTTTTCCAATGATCTTATTAAAGTAGACTTTTTTGATTCAACTCTGGTTAACAATCTATACAACTCCTCAACTTCTGCATTCATAGAATCAATGGCACCATTTTCATGATTCTCATTCTAATCTTCCACTATATTTAACAAAAATAATGGTAGAAATTTTCCATCTAATTTATCTACATCTTCTCATTGTACTAGCTTCTCAACTGATTCTTCCATGAAGTCCATCTTTGACTCATCCACAGAAAAATCCTCATTAATAATTTCAATGTGAGTTTCAGAATGGTTCTCTTAATGATTCACATGAATATGATCTTTCTCTTCCTAAGAATCTTATTAATTGATTTCCTCCATGATTTTTCATCTAATATAGGTTCCTCTTGAGATAATTCCTCTTGATCAATCTCAGTAGTCTATATAGTTTGATCAGATTCAAGTCCAAACACTTCTACTTATCCCAACTATTCAACAGTTTGAGGCACAATTTCATTTTCCACATGGGGATTTACCTCACTATGTGAAACATTGGGTTGTTAAATTTAATTTATTATAGTTTCTGTAATAAATTTGTATCTTAGACGATGATCAATTGGCTCAACATTTTCTTGAATAGGCTCCTCACCAGTTGAAGCTACTCCATGTCTTTTCCTTTGAAGTCACTGATGAATTTCATCATGTGCAGTTTGATCTACTTATTCAAATCTCATTTTTATTTATGTTCCACTTGCTCTTGATTCAACCATACATTTGTTAGACATAATAGGTTTTTCCCCTAAGCTGAGTCCTTGTCTTCTTGAGCTCTAATATGCATAAGCTTCACTTTCACAATACTCGAGAAGAATCTAATCTTCCTTAGAGTTCTATATTTGAAAAAAAAATTTGTTATGGAATCTTACTTTGGAATACATTAATCTCACCATATCATAATTAAACAGTAATTTTTAAATGAACCTTCTATAGGGATAGAAGTACATTTTATCCTCTTGTTGACAATTATAGTTGGGATATATTAAAATATATCTAAAAAAATTCATCATGATTTCACTCATAATAAAAAACATTATTTACATGTTAGGAAAAAAAATCTTCTCCATCATTTACATCTTAGGTTAAATCCCTATCTGCACAAACATAGCAAGAATCTTCTTATAAGGTTCCAGATCCTTCATTAACATTTCTCTTATACTTGTAGATCCAAATAAAAATGACATAATTTCCTATGAATTATTGTCAAAATCTCCAATATTCATTATTTCTAAATGATATAATTACTCATGAAGGATGTTTAAGATTATTTTTATTCCAATTAATGAAATTGAAAAATCCTGATCATCAATTTTTGAAAATATGGTGTCTTATGTATCTCAAGGATTAAACTGAATGGATATGAAAAGTGAAGAAGCTATACCTCATATATAATCTCTATACTTTCACCACTAAATGTTTTCCCTAGATTATGAAAAGTGAGGGATTGCCGCAACATGATATCCATTTGATACAACCATTCCAGGTCAATTAATTTTCCATGTAGAATCTATCTTCCTACCGTACGTTGATGATTTGTATTAATAGAATTTCCTTCCTCGATTATCTGTTTCTTGTCCATTTTTTTCAATGTTCTGAAGGCTCGATGTTTTAGGGTTTCAAAGGTTTAGGCAAAGGTAGACGAATGTGGTAAGTGTTTTCAGTTTTTAGAATGGTTTGGATAAAATGAATGGTTTTGGGATTTTAAATGGTTTCTAAAATCCTTGATTCATATGTCATTAACTTACATAATAACCATTAAATTTTATAAATAAAATAAAACGTACAATGGGAAAAAATAATACAAAAGAAATTGTAAATTATTCTAAAAACAAATAATTAAATTTTTTAAAATAATGAAGATAAAAAATGGGTAAAAATTAAAATTAAAATATCATTTATAATTAAATAAACCTAGATCCCTGTTAATAAAATAAAACCTTTAAGTGTGATGTGGTTTAGTAAAAATATCAGCTAATTTAATTTTGTTAGTTACAAATTCTATGAATATATCATTTTAAGAACATGAACTCAAATAAAATGATGTCTGATATCAATATTCTTAGTTCTAGAATGATTAATAGGGTTTTTTGAAATATTATATAGGAATTGTATTATCAAATAAAATAGGTGTGTTATTAAAATTTAGTTAATGTCTATAAGAGATTTTTTCATCCACAAAACATGTGCCCAACAACTAGCTACATATACATATTCTACCTCGGTTGTTGATAGGGAAACTAAGTGTTGTTCAATACCAGACCATGACACTAATCATTTTCCAACAAAGTGAGAAGTCCCTAAGGTGCTTGTTTTATCTAATATACAACTTTCAAAGTCAGCATATGAATATGAAATTAAATTAAAATAAAATTTTTTGGATAATGAATATATTGAAAAAAATTCATTTCAAATATCTAAAAAGTCATTTGACAACACTTAAGTGTGATTCATTAGGATCAGATTGAAATAATGAACAAAGACAAATTGAATACATTATATCTGGCATGCTTGTAGTAAGATTTATTTATCAACCATTCATACCTCTATATAACTTATTATCAACTGATTTTCATGTTTCATAAAAATCATATTTTATATTAATACACATAGGAGTTGTATATGTCTTGCTGTTTTCAAGTAGAAATTTCTTTAGTAAATCAGTAACATATTTTATTTGATTTAAAACATTTCCAAAATCATTTTGTTAAATTTGATGTCCTAAAATAAAATTTAATTCTATCATAATACTCATTTCAAATTCTTTTTGAATTAAATATCAAAACTCAAGAAAACTATTATTGTTTATTGAATGAAAAATTACATCATCAACATCAATTTGAACCAATAATATATTTGAGTTAACAATTATATTAAAAAATGTTGGATCTTCCATCCCAAAAGTAAAATCGTCTTTCAAAGGAAAAGAACATAATCTTTCCTTCAATACCCTAGGTTCTTGTTTAAGGCCATAAAATCATTAGTTAGTTTTAAAAAAATCTGGTTTTTGTGAATTTTCAATACCAGAAGGTTTCTCAACATAAATTTCCACCAATAAGTGACCATTTAAAAAGGCAGACTTAACATCCATATGAAATAATTTAATGTTCAAATGAGTTGCATAGGCTAAAAGGATTATAATTGAATCAAATATTGCTACAAGTGCAAAGGTATCATCATAATCTATACCTTCTTCTTGATTATATAATTTAGTTACTTGCATTTAATTATTATTAGTTATTATTGCTTGACCATCTTGTTTATTTCTAATGACCCATTTAGTTCCTATAATTGGATAGTTTTGAGGTCTTTCAACTAAATTCCAAACTTCATTTCTCTTGAATTGGTTTAGTTATTCTTACATTTAAATCATTAAACATTCATCAACTAAGGCTTCTTATAATGTCTTAGGTTCTAATTGGGATATAAAAGAAGTGAATTAAATAGGATGTCATACATTTCTTCAAGTTTTTATTACAATGTCTAGGTCTCCCGTAATAGTTTCTAAAGGGTGATTCTTTAGGGTTATAGACAGTCTAGGTAGTACAATATTGAGTTCTTCAATTCCATGTTCATGTTAAATGGACTGAATTTCATTTAAATATTTTTCAAAATCATATTTTATGTTCTCAAGTCTCATGTTATCATAAGAGTCAGATTTATCAATTTGGTCTTTCTTTTTCTCAAAGGGATCAGATTCATCAAATTTCACATGAACTAATTCTTCAATTTTATTTACATTTTATTAAAAACTCTAGAAGCATTGGAAGTAGAATAATATCCAAAGAAAATACCTTCATCAGATTTTAGGTCAAACATAGCAAGATTTTCCTTGGCCATTAAGCTGTAAACCTTTCCTCCAAAATTTTTAAGGTAATTTACATTAGGTTTTATGTTATTCTAGATTTCATATGCTGTCTTTTTAAAAATTTGTTTGATTAATACTCTATTAATTATATAACAGGTTGTACTTACAACTTATTCCTTGAAATAGGTAGGAAAATTGTACTCATTTAGCATAGTCCTAGCCATTTCTTGAATAGTCCAATTTCTCCTTTTAACAATTCCATTTTTCTAAGGCGTTCTTGGTAAAAAGGTGTGTACAATACAAATTTTTGAGAAAAATGAATTAAATTATAGATTCTAAAATTCCCCACCATGATAACTTTTTAATGAAATTATTTTAAATCATTTTTCATTTTGTACATCTTTTCAAAAATAATTGAAATATATTAAAATCTTAATTTTTATATTTTTGAGAATTAATCCATGTAAATAAAGAATAACCATCAACTAAAACATATAATTATAGTTTACAATGCATGATTTATATTCTTTATGGTCCAAAATAATCCATATGGATAATTTCTAGGGGTTTAGATGTTACTATTTTGTTAATATATTTGAATAATTATTTGTGCTTCTTTCCAAGTTCACATGCATCATAGAATCAATCACATTCAAATTTGAGACTAGGAAAATAAGAAACTAATTTTTTCTTAAATAACATATTTTATGAATATACATTGAAATGCCAAATTCTTCTATGCTAGATCCACAATTCATTTATCTTAACAATTAAAGAGTTTACTTTTTGTTAACATAATGAATTTAATTCCAAAGTATAAACATTATCAGTTATGGGTGCTCTATATTTAAGAAATTTATCTTTCAAAATAGAAAAAATAGTTGGTAGAAAAAACATCAAAATAACCATCATCACAGAGTAGATAGATACATATATGGTTGTTTTTCAATCCTTGTAGATAGAGTTATTTATTAATGGAGACAGCTTCTGGATATCCAACTTTTCCAATGCCAATAATAATAACTTTGGCCGTGTCCCTAAATGCGACTAATCCTCCATCCTTTTGAGTTAATGTTTTCATGTTCGATGAATTCTCACTCATATTCCTAGATTAGCCACCATCCACATTCCATATATATGTTTGGCTTCTGTGACCTGCTTCCAGCAATGGAACTTAAACAATTGTTTGTTTTTGTACCAATATTTTGTTCGGTCCTACAGTGTTATCATGCAATGAACTGGGAATCTAGATTTTCTTTGTTTTTATATATTCAATAGAATCATATAAAATGCCATCAAAAAAGGATTTAGTAATCCCACATATTTTTTTTGCCTTAAATAATACTTTTAAGATTTGTGGCCTTCTTTTCCATAGTAGTTGCAAATTTTATCATTTTTACTTGGAACAAAATATTTCTTGTACAGTTTGGGTTTCTCACCTTTACTGACTATTACATAATTTTTTTAATCACATTCATTCCAAGAATTTAATTTCTTATATTCTATCCTTTTGTAAAAACAAGAGATACACTTTTGTATGTTTCTACTTCTATTTGCAGTGTTTTTATTTTTGGTTCATTATCTGTACAGTTTATGTTTGATAAGTTATATTTTTCAATTAACTCTTGATATTATTTTAGAAGAGTGTCTCTTTATCCTAAAATAACAGTGTGGATATTATTCAGTGATTTATCATTCCTATATAATGAATCATATTTTTCATCCAGTATATTGCAATAGGATACAATTTTATTATTTGAACAACTAGAACTAGAATAGGAATCCTAATCAGATGAGTAATAATATTATACCTAATCATCTTCTGACATAAAGCACATATTTGCTATTATATTTGAATTGTATTTTTTAGTCAAAATTTGATAAGTGGATGGAGTCCTCAAGAAAACTCAATGTGGCTTTCATTGTCCATTTTTCATTCTACTCAAAAACATTGTTTTTTTAAAAAATTAATTTTCTTCCCCCTTTAAATTGCCGACAATCGGATCTAATGTGGCCCATTTTTTGCATTAATAAAATCTAACATCCCTTTGTTCTTTTTCATCATTTTTAAAGGATTTTCTGAATCCCTTCTTCTTTCTGTAAAATTTTATGAATTTTTTGGCTAGCTTAGCCAGTTCCACATATGAATTAGATGAATCAGAACTCTCTAATTTCATTTCGATTTAATTTTTCATCTTTCTTCTCTTCATTATGGATGTTACATTAAAATAAGTATTTTCACTCTTGATCAGGACTTTATGCCCATTTACTTCATCTTGCATCTCAACATCAAACATCATCAAAACTCCAATTAATCAAATCATAGTAATATCTTTGACTGTTGATTATTGTATAGTAGATGCTGATAACCCATTCCATCTAAGTGGTAGTACTCTCAGTAAATTGAGGGCTTGATCTGCTTGATTGATAAAATCTCCCAAGTATGTGATGGTATTAACAATTTTTGTAAGTCATCCATTCAATTGGGTGATTCTTTATCCTTCAAAAATTCTGAATGTGTCGAATTTTAATATAGCTACGACACACCTCATCTGTTTGAGATTGTGAGTTTCTTCATATAAAACCACAATTGTCTGCCACATTTCATAAGAAGTCAGGCACTAAGATACTCTATTGAATTAATCTCATCTAAGACCATAGAAGTTAGCATTCCAATCATTCGAGTTTATGTCATAATCTCCTTATTTACCAGCACTCCATATTTTAGGTTTCTTTGGAATCACATAGAAAATTATAATTTTCAAGTATACTTTGTATCCAAGGTTAATTAATTAAATGATCATCCTTGATTTCCAGCATCCATAATTTTCAACATTGATGTTGGGTGCTCGAACCATTGACATACCCTATAGTGTATCATCCAATTTCCTCTCTATAATCCAAAAAATACATTCATCTTGTTATAGGTTTGACAAAATATCATCCTCTGATACCAATTTTTGGATCCGTTTATACCAAATATGAAAAAGAGGGGGGGGGGGGGTGAATTGTGTCTTTTAAAAAATTTCACGAATTGTGATGAAGCCTAAGTCTGTCCTTAATTCATTATCAATTTTTTTATGCAGTGAAAAATAAATAGTTAAAGAACGCAAGTATGTATAGTTGTTCGGGGAATGGAAGGCCCCTATTCCATTACACCAACACTCTTCTCCATGACCTTGCTGATTTTCACTATTTGGTCCTCTTATCAATATAGCTTCCACAACTGAGTGCAGGTAGTAAACACATTTACAAGTTAAGGCTAAAAACAGAGACTTCTAGTTCATACACAGAACTGAACACCCAACACAGTCAATATTCCATTTATTCAAAATATAAATATTTTTTCTCTTGAAATATTTTCTAGTTGATCTTATCAGTTTCAGTAGCACGCAACTGATATTTGATGGATATTCATCATCAGAAAGAACGATCTTTAGTTAGAAATAGATTTGAGCAGAACTGGTTACATTAGATATGGAAATTAATTTAGAAACATAAAAAAATACTAGATTCACAATAGATATTTGATGTAGAATAGATGAATCATCAATGAATTTCTTCTTCTATAGAAAAGATAATGTTTTTGGTTCCTTGTAACAATTGATCTGTAAATCTCGAATGAATCTATAAAACTGTAGTCATGAAGAACTCAAAAACTTGTTATTTATTTTCATGATGATTCACCCTCACTTCTTAATACAAAATATCACATATATATATAATAACGATGGTAATTTTCCATAAAAATTTAGATCCACAAATGTCACCTTTTGAATCGCAATATTCAAATGTTTGAATAATAGAGCAATCATAACACCCCTAAAAATATAGCATGAAAAGATTCTCTTAAATCGAACATTTTAATCACAAATAAATGGAATTGAATTTGTGAAATACATGCTTTAAAATTGGGCATTAAATTTGGATTGATATCAGCCTAATAATAAGCATAAAGATTGTTGCTCAATAGAGTCGTAATTTAAATCTCTGACATTAAACGTCGGGTTGAACTGTATAGAATTCTTTCTGTAAACAAAAGATTCACAACGTCATATTCACAATGTAAATATCAAAAAGTACATTTAATGATATATACTTTTATCTGATTCTAAACGTAAGGTATACGATTAATACAATTTGATAAAATGTAAGGTTGTTTTCGAATATAATGTTGATGAACATTATGTTTGAGAAACAATCATAACATTCCATATTAATGTAGTGTTCTTATTCTATACTTTTATGATAACACAAATGTAAGGTTCTTCTTCTATACGTTTTTGATATCCCGAGCGTAAGGTTCTTTCCAAAAGTTGGGTTCTTCATCTATAAATTTCCCAAAAACCGAACGTATGGTTATTTCCAAACGTAGAGTTCCTCTTCTATACTTTTCTGATAACCCCAACATAAGGTTATATCCAAACGTAGGGTTCTTCTTCTATTCATTTATAATAAACCAAACGTAAATGATGGATTACATCTTTTCTCTATGCTTCTCAATGTAGGGTATGAACAATGTTTCCAAAACATGCTCAACTGATTTCTGAACACGTATATTATTAACAGTGTTTCCAGAACATGCTAATATGAAAAAATGATTTCCAATCACTTTGTCAAATATTCCACATTGATTAAATGATTTCATATAATTCCAAAATAGAGAAATAAAGAAAATTAATTTCGAAAAATATACTCAAAGAAAAATCATTATAATAACAAATTAGGGGATTAGTGAACATACAAATAATCATAAAGATATATAGTATTGTTCTCAATAATCTCCCAATCATAAAATAGAGTTCTGTTGAAAACAACACTTGCTCAACAAATTTTTTTTCACTTTGTGAGTTATATGAGCCATAGGTACTTAATAAATCATGGGATTATAGATCTTTGGTAGTGGTGGAGGATGATTTTTTCAATGAATATGATTTTTATATCTTTTATACTCTAGGAAATTGGAATATAGTTGTTGGTTCACTAAGATGGATGTTTAGATACTCTATTATTTTCATTCACAAGGATATTTAGAGAGGGATTTATTATAATGTGGAAATGAATCTCAATGTATCGATAGAAATCTATAGATGTTTTCAATATTACATTACTATGGAAGCTACTTATATATGGTAGGTAGAGGTGTAGAAATATGGAGATATTGAGGTTGAGATTATGTGAGACTATTCCTACCATAATGATTCTATAGAGGGACCCTTGGAGGCTAGTCATAAATAAGTTTTATTTTTTGGATTGTTGTTTATTCTATTAATGATACATGGGGGGACCATATAATATCCATAGAACAAACATAACATTTAAATCTAGGAATTTCTATGATTTATTGTGGCTTGTTGTGGAAGATATGGTGCACTTGGGTGAAGTAGTTAGTAAGAGAGTTTCTTGCATTTGTCTTGGTGTTTCATAAGCTGGAGGTAGAGAATAATTTAATATGATTATTTTTAGTCCCTATATATAACCAAATAGAAATTGGATGATAGTTCAATATAATGTTTCACCTGATTAACCCCAAAATAGGGAGTATGAGAATATTTTTGTGCGATCAAAAAAACTATTATATGATTTCATATCATTTCGTTGAAATTCCAGAATCATGTTTCATGAAAATTCTTATGAGGTGGTAATTGGATGATTTGGTTAGGAATCAAAAGGTACAGTTGAAAATCATTTATGATTTGGATTTCCATATTATCTCAAGTGTCTAAAGGATATTTTACAATGATTTTGGCTCTAAACTATTACTTATAACAAATATTCTTCCATAGTTAGAAGGGAAGATATAAAATTTTATCCATATGTTTAGGATATGTTTCATTATTTTAATTTAGATATTAGGGGATGGTCAGTAATGATCCTTGATTTGGTTTTTTTATTTTATAAAAATATATACCATGAATCCAATTACATTGAATATTTTGAAGAATTTTAGTGATTATAATTTTATTCTATGTTGTTTTTAATTAATGTTTGGGAGTTAGAAGTTCTTGTTTTTTATATAGTGAAGAAGACAACAAATAAGATCAATATTGTTCAAGATCAATTAATGGTGTTGTGGGATAGACATAAGGATTATTCGGACCCTAGTCATAGGCTAATAGAGATCAATGTTAGGGGCCATGCATTCTTTATGGTTTCCATCATTGGATAAAGCAGAGGATTGATCATGGAAGTCATATTTAATGATGATTCATGAGGACTTTTGAGGTTTTAGGGCTCATCCACAAGGTGTCTTATTGATTAATACTCCCATACCAATTAGAAAATATCCATGAGTTCTTCCACATGTCCAAAACAATTGATATGAATTCAACTTGGGACTTCTAAATATCAAAGATGATCTTATATTTTTATAATAAAAGATCAATATATAGGATCATTTAGAGAAGGTGTATTATAGATGAACCATTCTCTAGTTAGGGTGTTATGGGAATATATTATCCAAGAGTATTGAACCTGGGAGCATGAGATACAATGGTTTTTGAAGTACATTGGTCAATTTTCAATTATATTCCTTGAATCATTATTTTTTCCCTTTAGGAATGTTACTCTTAGATGTTTTAAGATTATGAAGTTTTATTTTTGTCTTTATGTTAGTGTTCTATTATGGTGGAAGGGTTTCTATTGTAATTGAATAATTAAGTGGCATTAAATCTTGGGATTATTAGGACCTCTTATATTATCCATATTATTTTTTTTTTTCAATTGATTATAGTGGAAGATAAATATTTTAGTGGCATCAAATATAAAATTTCAAACATCCTTCCCTATTAAATTTTGTGTTTTTTTGATGGAGGTGTCTAGAAGATGTACATATGTTATTGTGGATGAAATATATGAAATTTTGTCGATATTTCATTTAAAGAGGGTAAAATTTGATGTGGATGATTATTCTATTTCATGGATGGTATCCTTTTGGTATGAAGATATGTATTGTACTCTATTCCCAATAGGGGATGGTGGTCATGATTTGTGGTTCTGTTGAATTATTCCCAACTATGCGATGGATAGAGGCGATGATGTGGATGTTTGAGTGGTCCTATTTTGGGCAAGTCTAATGATTTTAATGTTATTATAATGTTTCTTATTATGTATGGTGTGGATACATGATGGGTAATTTTTTATTCTTCCTATTTTAATGAAACTACTTCCTTGTGTTGGGATCTCGAATAGAATTCTTCTCTATATTTGAAATTCTTTATGTGGTGGTTCCTTTAGGAAATGGAACTTCTCCTAATTTATAGGTTATACGATGAATACCATGAAATTATTATAAAAACTATTTATAACCATCCTCACTATTATATATTCATTTACCTCATATCATTTTTTTCAATATTTTAATCCTTTGGAATGTGATGTAGGGTAATGTGTCCTTTTCTAGATTCAAATCTATCTATATGTTTTATACATCCCTCAGAGACTCTCATCCACTTCTATGTTATCTTGGTGCTGTTGTAATTTAATGGAGAACATAGGATTCCTTATTCAATCTCCATGTGGTATTTCATTAATGGAAACTTAAATTTAAACATTGGAAATATTAAGGTGATTCCTATATTACCATTATCTGTTTCTCCTAAAATATTCATTTTGGATAATGTTTTTATTAGGGGGGTGGATGGTTTTGGGGATTTGGAATCTATATATTGATATAGTTTCATGATGTAACTCCCCTGACCTAGAAGCCACAAAACCAGTGCTCCGATTCGGGTTGTCACAAGACCTCAAGAACACCTCCTTGTTCGGTAGAGGTTGCTGACTAGCGGCGATGGTCTAAAGAGTCATGTGGGGTGACTATACCATCTTTAAAAGATCATCCAAAAAAGATAATTAAATAAAAATTGAATCAATATACAAAAATCAACAACATGCCTAAATGATCCATTCCCAAAACTGGGTAAAATCCTATACAATAGAAAATATGCCATTCCATTCTATAGTGAATGTGAAATAAACCCATATTAAAATGGCCAAAACCCCCCAACGGGTCCTGAATCTATGTCTATATCATTCAACATGAACATCTTGGGCCCAAATAAACTTCTTAGTGTAGGGAACTTCCATTGTCCTAACCTACAACCAAGAAGACATCTCACGTATCCAATGCCGACATGAGTATAGTGTGAGTTCAAAACTCGGTAGGACACCACCAATGGTTTCTACAAAATATAAATTCAAATAGATAGTGCATGATAGTACAAAATGAATGGTATGAAAATAGGGGATATTTATGGTTCCATAAGTTATCAAGGTTCATTTTGTTCATGACTATAATTCATCCCAATTTTATTTTATATACCTTTTTTACACATAATCCATTTCAAATTATTCTCTTTATGTTAGGCATATATATCATCTATACATGGGTATAAGGAACTAAATCACAATACATAGAGAATATAAATCTTGTCCCAATCTCACTAGGGACACACATATCACATCAAACCATTATCCTCACACTGATGCCTCATTCCGGGAGGAATGTAACTATTAGGGGAATAGATCCTCTGTCCCCTTCCCTAACCCGTTCTTTTTGGGGTGGAGTTTAGATCCTTAGTCTATAACTCGACCTATGGGCATAGAACCTCCTGTCAAAACCCCACACTACCAATCCATGTGCACATGATTTTTTATCAATCACTACAAACATTCCAAAACACAACATCACTTAACAAATGCCATTGTAAATCATCATTCATAATTCATCACAAACTACACGTGAATTAAAACCATGCCATAACCCATTAACACTTTTTATGTTACAATTCATATCCATTTATCCAAATTCCGATTATCATGCCTTAACCAGTTAGGTGTATTCTAGAACCCCTATGTCATAGACAAATTCATCATTTACTATTCATTAACACATTTAGCCCATTTATCAATTCACAATAATTTACCCACTTATTAATTTCAAGTACAAATCTCTTATCACATAACCCAATCCATTTATTTCATTCAACCATTTTGGTGTACCACCTAATCATCATGTATTGACCCATTACCCAAATTTATCCATTCCCTTATTACATCTAATTAACATATCTCTACTTCCACATTCATTTGTAAAATTACATGTTTACCATTTAATATCCACTCACCCCCTTAGGTATTTGTAAAAACAATTCTATAAACAATTAAAATAATCCCATTCTACCCAAATTACATGTCTCCATGTCATAAAAAACAACACCTTATGAATTATCACCCTAGGACTCTCTATTATATTTATAATTAAACATAATTAATCACAAACACATGTTTTACATGGATTCCACATAATCACATGACAACACTTCATTTAACCCTACCATTTTCTATGTCCGAAAAAGCCGATGCACCCCTGGGTGGCCATTAAATGGTCAAGCCATCTTCTTTGGATCCCACGAGAATCGTGTGGGTTAAAATTGGTCACATAGAAATCCAATTTTATCTAATGACTCAACAAAACCAAGAACAATAGAAAGGGGAAAATAAGAACACATAAATCCATGCACAAACCTAACATGAAACTATTGGTTAGTAATTTTATACCACCTACATCAAATCTGATGATGAATACACGCTTCATCATAACCATAGATCTGGATTCAAACACCCCTTGAGGCCCCAACCTAGGTTCCACTGGAAAAAAAGGGGTAGAGAGCATCAGAAAAATGTTGGAGAAACCACCATCCCTAATACGAATAATAGAAGGCATGAGAGGATTCGACTTGCCCGAAACATTTATTTACAACCACCGACATCCCAAATGGCCATGAATCGACGGAGGAACACCTCTTGGTAGTTTGGGACATCCATGTTCATTAGTAAGTTTGAGAGGGGATGAATGAAGAAATATCCCGAGTTGGGTTTGAAAACCCCGGAGTTGAAATTTTTTAAATTTTCTATCTTTTCTGGGCTTCACAGTTTACGAACATGGTTTTTGAAACCATGCACAAACCGTGCAGGAGCCACTTCCCAAAAAACACCCCATCACCCGATTTCATGGAAATTCATTCATGGTATTCCATACTGTGCACAAACTATGCATAAGCCTTTATCAATGGCTGCACGATTACCTAGGATGCTCCACATGGCTTTTAATAACCATTCGGAAACCATACAACCTGTCGAAGTGCCCACTTTTTTCATGCAATTTCATGTCCTAAAACCACATGAAACCCCTGAGCCTTCACATGACTTTAAGAAACACTTATTTATCCAATAAAGGAGAGCCCAAATCGTAACATAAAAAAATCCATAAGAAGATCCATAATCATATAACCTCCCCTCCTTAAAATAACATGTCCTTGAACTTCTCTTCCAAGCATCACCAATCTTCCGTAACAAGAGATCATGCCACATGGTCTACCAATTCCTTCACATAATAGAGTTTATACCTGCACATCACAAGGTCTACTGAAAAATGTATAAAGGTTAGAGACTTTTCCCCCAATTCCTCACCATAACATGAACTGAAAACTCCATAAGGATGATTTCAGTGCAACCACACACATCCACTAGAACATCATATATAAATTGTATAAAAATTTTCATGAATCTCTATACATCTAAAATTAAAACACAACATAACATCATCATTTAGGAAACCAACCAGCACCTCATCATACAAATCCATTGCACAAATCATAACCCAAATCACATTGGGTCATTTTCTTGTTCACCCAGCTCTATCGGTGCAAACCGGATATCACCCGGAAGAAAACACACAATCCTTCCAACCACCTTTAATGAATATTTCATTCCAGAAACATACATTAAAACTAACCTCCGAAACACCTGGACACTCAACCAGTTGAATCAGTACCAAGCTCCCTACCAGGGCCATCTCACCCAAACTATGACCAATCGAGTCATTCCAACCCGAAATTCTAATCACGTCATCATCCAACCAATTTTTGGAATGGTTATCTCCCACATTTTTTGTTACATGGAACATCATACAGAAGAAAAGTACATCTAGAACTAAACCAAACATTCCCATATCCTAACATGTTCTAACTCACCATACCCAAGAATCCAAAGGGCATTACCCCAAAATTTCATCTGGCCACACCGTCGAGACCTTTCAGAAGGACATTCCATCACTATCCATTCAAGGAAAAAGATCAACATGAATTAACATATATACAACTCCATTTCAAAAAATTCATATTCCACTAAAACATGGACCCGGAGGAGGGTCACTCAAACCCACCAATTCAATTTTACCATCTTAGGTTAGACCACACCTGACTGGCTTGCCCCAGAAAACCCATGTCCACTAATGGTATGCTACTCCTTTCCTACCATCCTAATGTATATAATTATTTTAAGACTATCATTATCATCCCATGAACCCAAATTACGTCATTCCTTGAATTATAGTACAATTACGTCATCACAACGTTACAACCATCAATATCTTCATCGACTTAACCTTTCGCATGGCACCACATCACCTAGCCAAAGATCACCCAAATTCATGATGTTATTGAACCACCCATGGGTATATTTCATGAGTCTAACCTAGATCTTCATTGGATTTATATAACCCATCCTATATTTCCACAACATGATGTCATATCCAACCACACACTTCTACAACTCCGCACACACATCACAAGACTCACATCGAACTACCCTAATCTCGAAGCCAACACTCGGGTCATCAGATATCACATCCAAGGCCCACATGAATCTCTGAGGAACCTAACATGAACATCATGGGTTTCACATTTTCTCCCTAGTGACACTAAATCGAATCAAAGTTCTCTTCTTCAAATCTACGTCTGACTTTTCTTTCCCCACAATAGGCGTCTTGTTACCGCAGTTCTCAAGAGGGATTCCAACCACCTTTTCTTACACTCCATCACAAGACAGACTCCGAAACTGAGCCATGGTTATCTAGATTATCCCAATAAAAGAAAATGAATGTCACCCAATGCATGTCTTGGCTTCTGTGATTGACACACATTGTGTTGTCGACATTCGACCCACCCCGAGGACCTTAGTCGTAGAAATTTACGGTGTACATACCACAATTAATATTTAATTATATTGTTTCCATGAATGTAACTTCATAATGTACCACATCAAATCAAACCCCTTCATATGTCCTAGGGCGTTCCATAGCTTCTCAACATGCCTTGGATGATTTCAAGATATTGGGCATTCTTGTCAATAGTTTAGGAACACTAAGAAGAAGTCGAAGAATACCACCACCAACTTATTTGTCAATGTTGTCAAGATCTGGGACACAATGACCTGCCCGAGATCTCGATCATCCCTTTTAAAAGTGCCAAATCAACACATAACCATAAAAAATTAGGTGTGATTTCCATCCAAGTTCAACAATCACTCTGCAACCAAACCATTTATACAAACATGGTTAGACATCGGACCACCCTTACCTAGGGTGTCACCATCGAGTGAATGTATATAACCACATTCCAACCACCTTTGACTTTTCCACATAAAAACAACATCAAACCTCAATTAATAATCATCCAAATAGGCGACACATGATTCCATATGACTCAACATGTCAAAACAAACCTTATATCCTATCACATGCACTCGGGTTCCCTTACAAAAGAACTATGTATAACTATACAATTTACTAAAATGTGGTGGTACTCAATACTCATCAACACCACCTCTAAAGAATATCCTATGTTTCATATTCTCTGGTACCTGAACTGTTGAGATAACCTCCTGTGTGGACACCGTTTATTTTTTAGGTCAATCAAAATTTAACTATTACTCGAGTAGCACAACCAACCCTCAACCTTACCACTTAGAACTCTAGGAAGAATCCACTGCATACGAAAACCCGAGTTACAATATAAATGCCCAGAACATCTACATACACAGTAAACACCCAAAAGAAATAGATGCCCTATATTGCCTCTCTCATTGGTCACATTGATGGATGAACTATTCCAACTACCAAAACTAGAGTCACAACTAGAAGAAGAAACTGGTCCTCTCTCCAATCCACATTTATCATGACACAAACAAAGCAATGCTCGTGAATGGAACTCCCACTCCCATTCCAATGCACACTATGCCTAGAACACCAACAACCATCTAATCTAGGTTCCCCACCAAAGGTGTACACATTCCTAAGAATTATGAGTAATAAAACCATTCCATGATTCAAGAAAAAAATTATAATGTTTCTAATCACAAGGTCACCAAGAAACCATGAATCATGCTTAGGGTCTATTATGTACTTTGTACGGTCAAGAACCACAAGAGTTATCTCACTCTCAGTACCGAAGAAAACCTTGCAACCCAAACGCCACAACCCTGGAAGGGATCTTTAAACACCCCACTCAGGAAAAATCATGATAGGTAAAGACTCAAAAATAAAATCCAATGTATCCACAAGGGCACTCTTAGTGCCCAACTTATGCATAAAAGTGTCAAACCAACCATAATTAGGATGACCTCCATTGAACTCAATCATTATCATCTTAAACATACCATTCACCTGACACCATGAAGAATGACCAATAAGACATAACCACATTTGAAAAATGCCTCACGCTAGAAACCATTAATCAAATAATTCATCCAAATTTATCACAATGGTAATCATAACTCTTAGAACACTGCCCCTACCATACCTACTGCAGACATGTTCAGCATGGGGTAACCAATTTACTCAATCACAAGTCTTCAGTCAGCATATCATCAAACTAGTTTTATTATACAACATGATCCCTTCCTCTTAGGCACATTTCACATTTCAAAACATGTTAAAATCAGCGTTTTATCTCATTTACTCCTTTCATTAGAAAAAATTCATTATAATTTTTCTATCATTATGTGATATTTATCTTTTAGACTCTGAGTCAATATTTTACAATTTATCAAAACCCAAAACAATAACCACGGTTATAAAATTCCTATATACCCATTATTATTTTACTATTCCCTTGAATCCTCTTCAATGACCCTATTTCATTACAATTATTATGCATAATATTCATAAATTTTTCAAGGGAGTAAAATGAACTATACTCACTATTCTCGCACACCCATCCCATGTGTGTGCCCATAATGATGCACACCACCTATAACCATAGGTGACTAATATGATGCATGATTGCACATCCTCATGCCATTCCGTCCATGAGAAAAATATCACAAATAATTTAAATAAGTTAACATCTACATCACCGATCGTTGAAATATCATTCAACTATAACAACACACATCAGAAACAACAATTCCCACCCAGGGTGACTTGGGTCATCTCCCATACATGAGTCAGATACTCCAAAGAACGACCTCATTATCAGGGCCCAAAACATCCTAATCTCTTGTCTACCATCCCAAAATAGAAAGATAGTGAAAATATCTCATCTGATACCACTTTTTTACGTCCCTGACCTGTAATCCAATAAACCTGTGCTCTGAGCTGGGTTGTCACATGACCTCAATCATGTCTCCCCACTTGCCAGAGGTTTCCAACTAGCAACGATGGTTTAGAGAGTCATGTGGGGAGACAATACCCTCTTTATCAGATCATCCATAATAGATAATAATTTAATAATGTAAACAAAAGAAAATAATCAATAACATGCATAAATGACCCATTCCCAAATCTGGGTAAAATATTTTACAACAATAAATATTCCATGCCATGCTATAGTGCAAGTGAAATAAACCCAAATAAAATGGGCCAAACCACCCAACGGGTCCCAAATATATGTCTGGATCCTTCCCCATGAACATCTGAAGCTAAACTCAACATCTTAGTATAGGGATCTTTCCCTTGTCTGGACCTACAAATACGAAGTCTACTCGGGTACCCAATGGCGGCCCGAGTAGGATGTGATTACAATACTCAGTAGGCCACCACCAACGATGCCAACAAAATATGCAGTCTAAAAATAGTACATGTAAGAAAAAAATGAAAGATAAGTAATCATGGCACAGTTCGGGTTCCATTTGTTAATAAGGTTCTTTTAGTTTGTGACAAGAATTCATCCCAATTTCATTTCTTATACCATTTTTACATGTATTAATTTTTGAACTTATTCACTTTGGGTTTGGAATATATATCATCAATACATGGGTCTAAGGAAATCAATCACAATACATTGGGGAAATCAATCTAGTCCCTATCTCACCATGGACACACATATCCCATCAAACAATTATCCTCACCTCGAAGACTTCGTGTGGGTGGAATTCAACCATTAGGGGAATAGATCCTCTGTCCCCGTCTCTGACCCATGCATTTTGGGGTGGGGTTTAGAGCCTCAATCAATAAATTGACCCATGGGCATAGAACCTCAAATCCATACCCAACACTAAAAATCCATGTTAACATTATTATTTATCAATCACCAAAACCATACCATTACACAACATAACATAGAAAATTCCATTGGAAATAATCATTTATAATTTATAGAAAAAATCATTGGAATTCAAACCAAGCCATAACCCATTAAAACATTTTCAATTACAATTTATATCTATTTAGCCAAATTCCCATTCTCTTTCCCTATCTCATTAGATATAATCAACGCCCACTATTACTTATTCAAATTCATTATTTACAATTAATTAACCAATTTAGACCATTTATCATTTCACAATAATTTTCCCTCCTATGTATTTCATGTACAATTCTCATATCATATAACACTGTCCATTTATTTCATTCAACAATTTTGGTTTAACAACTAATTGTCATATATTGATCCATTCCACAAATTCATCCATTCCATTCTTACATATCATTAACATATCTCCCCTTCTTAATTATATTGTACAATTACAAGATTACCATTAAATACACACTCACACCCATAGGCATTTCTAACCACAATTTGGTAAACAATTGACATAATCTGATTTAACCCAAATTGCTCATTTCCATGTCATTCCAAAAACCCCTACGGCCTTATCAACCTAGTCATCTAAATTGTATTTACATTTCAACTTATTGAAACATTAACTCATGTTCTTAAAGGGACCAAATTATTACTCAACAACCATCCATTTAACTCTACCATTTTCTATGTCCGAAAAAGAAGGTGCACCCTATGGGTGGCCCTTAAATGGTCAATCCATCCTCTACACTTCCCATGAGGATTGTGAGGGTTGCAATAGGTCACATAGACACCAATTTGTTTCAAATGTCTCAAGGATACCAGGAACATGAAAACTTGGAAACAAGAACAATAACATCCATGCACAAAACCAACAAAAAACTATGGTATTATACATGTATACCACCAACATCGAATTCGATGATGAATACACTCTTAATTAGAGCCATAGATATGGATTAAAAAACCCCTCGAATCCCTAATCTATGATCCACCAAAAAATAATGGGTTTTAGAGATTTTGAGGAAATGGTATAATCCACATAACCTAATCCATAAAAATAGAAGTGATGATAGGATTTGTATTATCCGGTGCTTCGATCCACAACTAATAATGTTAAATATGGCCAAGAATCGATGGAGGAACACCTATTGGAATCGTGGGTCATCCAAGTTCATCAAAAGGGTTAAGAGGGAAGGAATGAAGGACAAACCCGCGATGGTTTTTAAAACCCTGAGTGGAAATTTTGTAAATTTTACATCTTTTCTAGGCAGCACTGTTTCCCCGCACGATGTTCCAAACTATACACAAACGCTGTGTGAGCCACTGCCCAAAAAATACCCCTTCGCGCGGTTTCTTAGAAAATTTTCATGGTTATCCATAAAGTCTACAAACTATGCATAAGCCTCTGTCCATGGATGCACTGTTACTTGGGAGGCTCAACATAGTTTTCACTAACCATGTGCAAATAATGCAATAAGGCCATGAACCACCTTTTCATCATCTTTCATTTTACGAACCCCTAGAACACCCTTGAGCCTTCACATGTACTTTAGGAAACACTTACATTTCCCAAAATAAGAGATTCCAAACCAAAAATAAAAAAACTACCTAAATAATATCTTGGATCTTACACTTGAGTTCTACGTTACTAATCAATATATTTGTGTGTTGTTGGTATTGATAATATTTTTTATTATTCTCTCTTTGAATGATGATTTGGGAGTAATTTTATATAGTATTGGATCCTCTTTCTCCCCCAATCTATGTTTCCATGTTGGGATATCAACATTTTGAAATTAATTTTATGTATATTGATGTTTATCATAATTAATATAATAAACTAAATTAATATAAAATTAAATGGTGTAATAAATATTCCATACTCTAATATATTACTAAGAGTGGGAGGGGGATAATCGATGACATAATTTTTAAAATTTATTATTTTGAAATTTACCCATGTGGCTGGTTGTGATATTGTTCAATCATTTGATATAGTCTCATATATCCTTTATTAACACCACTGAAATCACTGATAAATAAAACATATATTTTTCTAGGGTTCCCCCCCAATGTGGGTTCTATATCCTTTCTATGTTTGGGATAATCCAAGATAGATTTTTTCTACTAGTTGTAAGAAATGTGATTACATGTAAAAAACACCTAAAATTCCTAACAAAAAAACTCCCATAATTCATGATCACAACTATTTATTTTTGGATATCTCATACAATGATATTTAAACTGGAATTATAGCAGTGTTAATTATGATGTTTCCTACTAGTTGAGCTATCTCTCTAAAATCTATGGGTAATTATGCTTCCATTTAAATAGTGCATCAATGATCTTCACAAACTCCTATGAAAAATTCTTCAAATACATATTATAATTAATGTAGTGTTCCCATCAGCCTTATTTTACCTCAAGAAAACTCAATTGTTTCTTCTTTTAATAAACTAAATGTATTTCTCATTGTTATAAACACTATTTTTTATCTTGACTATTGCATCTAACTTACATAAATTATATTTATACATAGTTTCACACAGTTCAACATTCTTGATAATATGTATTTATCCTCATGATTTCATAACACTACAAATGATTGAAATTATTCACTCACTACTTTCTGCTTACCCTTGTGTGCATAAATATTTCATGCGACACAATGTATCAATGTCTGTGATTCCATTCAACCTAAGAACATGTGTACACTATTATCTTCTCCATGAAGTGTATACACAATCTTTTTTACAAACACTTAAGTTCTCCACTCCCTTTTCACAACCTAGATCTTTTTCAAGTATTAATATCACACAACCCATATTTCATTGTAGAAATTAATCTTCATATGGATACTTTGATAGTTTTAGACACTTTTTGAAGGCATATGGATACTTCATTACAATGTGTCTCTTATGGACAAAATAAATGGTTACTGAATCCTCAGATAATCCAACTGGAAACACCCTATGCTGGTTCTCACCTCTATTATCATTTTATCTGAAAAGGTGGTTCACTTCTACATCATATGTGCCTTTTAGGTGTTCCCTATTCATAAACTCTATCGTCATGTAGTGATAATTGTTGTAGAGGTACCTTCATTAGTAGTGGATGTGGGCCCCTATGGGTTGTACAGAGTTGGTGGAATCATTTTGTGGTAAGGTCCAACTCTATAATAATATTTTAGTATACCAATACATAAAACTAAACTAAAAATTTCAACTCTAAAATTCATTCAATGTTTCAAACATTATTTCACCTAAAACAAACAATGACACCTGTTCTTTGAACATTATATCATATCTAAAATTATCAAAATTAAAATAATAGACTATTCTTCTACATAAAAAATTAAAAAATAATAATTTTCCAAAAACCACATTGATTATTCGATCTCCCCCATTTGGATTTTTCGTCAATACTCAGTTCATTATAAAATTCAATGATATATTATCCCCCTTACTGAAAATAAATCTTAATATAAATTTATATGAAATAATTTAACTCATCTCATTTTTTGTTAGAAAACATGACCATCTCAATTATATGAAAATTCCATGATCACGTCAAAGAGATTATTGTTGTCACACATTTTTCATATCAAGGATTATTTAGTTAATCTACTTTAATTCTTTATAGGATGACCCGATCTATAAAAATAGAAGAAAATAACTAGGGTTGTATATATTGTAGGTTAAATTTCATTTTTGTGAAATAATTATTATAATTCTTAAATTCTATTTCATTATATTATAAATAATCATATATATAAATGAAATGCTAAGTCATACACATAATTCAAAAAACACATAATAAATTTCATGTGAAAATGATGAAATACCCCCTATGTATAATTTTTTCATGAATGAGGAAATTCCCCTTTTTTTATAAGAGCACATAATTAAAAATATGTTATGAATGTTTGATTGGAATACTTGACCTTTAATTTCTTGAATTTATCCAATGTTTTATTTTAATCTTCTTTATTTATTTAGTCTAATCTATTTGACTATATTTTTCCATCCCTTATTATTATTTGGGTAGAATAAATTTTTTAACCTCATATTCTGAAACCAATTTTCTTCCTTTATATTTAGAATGTTTCATGGATTACACAAATTTTTTGATATATTTATATAATCTGGCCAAACAACTAGGAATTCTTTTTTTGAAATTATCATTCTTCTTAAATTTTCCCTTATGAAAAGTATTTATTTGAATATAACAGGCATATATCATTTATTTCCATTGATCTTATATTTCTTTAGTATCCGTTAGAAATTTTACATGATATTTTTTCATTAAAAATCAACATAATGACCGTGTTGGTCACAGATATTAAATATTTCCCATTGACATTCAAAAATATTTTTAGTAGAAATAAAAGTTTATTTCATAGTGATAAACATATGCATTCTAGGATTGTTCATTCTCATCACAGAGTTGGTTCGTTTATTTTCATAATTTATCTCCCTTGATATATTCTAATTATTAGGTAGTGCCATATTGTTCTAGTTTTCTGATAATATTCATAAGTATAGTGATTGTATAAAGATGTATTACATGTTTAGATCCTACTATATACTCATGGTAAAACAATTCTTCAATATCATAAGTGCATGAAAAATCATATTGTACCATCATATTTTAATTAATATTTTATAATATTTAGTTTAACGGTTACCTTATAAATTATTCCATTAGAATGATTCTTCATTAAATATCATACTCTTCATAATTTTCATGTAATTCCTTGGGAAATTTTTGTACTTTCGACAATCACTATTTGTAAAATTTTATTACCTTGTTTTAATGTACTCGCATTCTTCAACATCACTCTCATAATCATTATTATGATTATTTGTATAGTCTATGGAATTTTTTTAATTTATGAAAATAAATGTCATTTATAGGACATAAACCTTTAATTTTTATTCTTACTCTTCTAAATTTTTTGAAAACAAATTCCAAGAATATTTTATAATACAAATCAAATAACAAATTCTCATAAATATCTAAGATTGAATTATAATTCTATTCCTGCAGAAAGAGTCATTTCATTTCTTTGAAATACATTTCCCCCTTTAATATTATTTTGAACATATGATGTTTTTCCATCTCATAATTTAAATGTGTATTGTGAAATTAAAAAAGAGAAAGGTCTCAAAAATATTCTAAGGTATAAATATTTGGATCAAATAGATCATGAATTCGTGACATCAATTTTTTGAAAATAGATGAATCGTAAAAATTATAACCAAAATCTCTAATAGGAATTACAATATCATTCAAACTTGTAGTGTTGTCACCAAATATATAATCATCAGTTATTTGAATATATTCATGCATAGATGTCTATATTTTAATTTTGTCTTCATTGATCATAAAATTACATTCATATATATGCTCATGTTTATCCAAAATTCACATGGATATTTTAATCCAATAACATTAGTTAACACTTTATAGAACATGGATTATAAGATATAATTTCTGGATTTACAATCAACATAAATATTTTTATTATAAGCATGTTTCGTGTGAGTATCAACTCCTATAAGAATAAAACATAGTATTATAACATCACTAACTACAGGGCCTTGTGATATATGATATAGAAGAATTTGATTCTTTCATCAACAATAGTTCATTAACTTGAAGAAAGGAACCCTTCTATTAGTGTCTGAATTTATACTCCTCATCATTATATCATCATTAAATATTCAATCCTTTTATTTGGAACATCATCCCCTGATACCACATTGAGAGTTATGGATCTGATATATCACTGAGAGGGGGAGGAGATGAATCAATGATATAAATTTTACAATTTATTAATTTGAAATCAAGCTATGTTACTGGTTAGGATCACAATCCCTCATTAATTAGAATCACACTACTCCCATTTTCAAACAACTAAATGCAGTAGAAAAGAACAAATGTAGGGTTCTACCTTGATGAGGGTTACTATTTCCTTTTTTTTGTAATGTATTATTCTAGACACATATTCTATAATATTAATTATAAATGTTGTTATAATTATAAAAAATATACCTAAATTCTGGATAGACAATCTCATGTAATTCCTGATGACAACTGATTATAGTGGACCATATCCCGATGGGCTCTTTAGGCTAGAATCCCACTAGTTTTCTTTATTATTACCCCAAAAGAAAAAATATCTCATGAAAGCACTAATTTTTATTCTATTGTCACTTTAGATCATAAAAGATCATCCTAAACACACAAGAATATTTATTTAATAGCTTTTTCTAATTGAACACACATTTTTTGATAACTCTTTCTAGAAAGGCACATTGTTAGTGTCCTTTATTCATTTTCATTAAAGAAAGAATACTCATTATTATCTTCTTCTTAAAGTGTATAAACTATCTCAATGTGAATCATGTATGTAAAAAATTCCCTTGTCACAATCCAATGTGATTGGAAAAAAGAATACCTTGAAACCAAAAATAGTTTTCACAATAAATTCATTATCAGACTACGTCAAGAGTGATAAAAATTGTTGAAGGCCTTCTCATTCCTCATTATCATTCACATATAACTATCATAAAGAGAGATTCATTCTTCATGAACAGGATAATATTCAAAACATTTTATTTCTCAAAGATCACAAAAATTATCTCACTTATATGGGTTCATCTCATAATAAAAATTTGAGATATTTGGGGAATATATAAGAAGGATTACACCCACTCAATGCATGTGAAATACCCAAATCAATAATTTTGTGGCATGTTTCTCATGACGATGCTTATCCCCATCAATGTTAAATATATTTTGATCTAGACTGTGTTTTATTGGTTTTATCATTGTTTAATAATTAAATCATTATTTTCTTATGATTCATTCATTTATGAATCCTCAGGTCTATCAATAGGTGATCATATGGGGTTGTTTTATCCATGGATGACATTGCATCTCAGAATCTAGATGAAAAGACAATGCTCTATACTAGAGGTATAAGATAACATGTATTCTCGGTTGTATGATCTTGATAGATTACATTTGACAGCTCCTCCTCTATCCATGTTTTTAAGGCGGATAAATAGTACACCACACCTCATGACATCCCACATCAAAATAGTGAAGATCTATGAACTAAATTTTAAAAAAATTGGTGTCTTATAGAAAATAAAAATGCTAACAAAACACTCAACTAATTCCAGAGACAATACCCTTTGATCACACCCACCTATGATACTATGCTTCCCCACCCAATGTCTCTCCTCTACCACATATTATTCTTTTGGGTTCACTATAAAAAACATCTTCCCTGATGTTTTGGAGACTGAGGTAGACATGACCAACATAGAATTGTTTTTGGGTCAATCATGTTTGGATAGTGTGGGCATCCATAATTATAGGTATGGGAAAAATATATTAAAATATTCTTGTATACAAATACTAAAAACAAATAAAAATTACAACTCTATAATTCTATCAATGTTTTATTGATTCTTTCTCTTCAAATAACCAATGGCACATGTCTTTTGAACTTTATACATTATCTAAAATCATCCAAATTAAAAAACATTGACATCTCATCTTCTTGAATTTTTAGAAAAAAATTAAATTACAAAAAATCACACGTATTATTGATTTATGATTTCTCATAATTATTTTACCTTTTTTATAATGTTTAAATTATTTTCCATGACAATTACTTTTAAAAAAACTCATTTGATGAGGTACATATCTTTTTGTGGTTAATGGTATTTGTAAGAACCTTGTTAATTTGACTTCTTATTATCTCCATTAATATAAAGAGAGTGATATTTAATACATATAAGTAATTAGGTTCCCATGTAAATATATAATCTTATTTTAATATCCATGTTAAAAAATAACTTAGGTCATGAAATCAATTAAATAAAAAATTTTAAGATAAAATTATTGTATTTTTTGGATTTATATATATTTTATATTTTATTTTATATTGATATGTGTATGGAATATTATAAGGAATTATCAGTGATTTTGGTGGAAAGGTATGAGAATCCTTTTCTAGGAATAAAAGATGTGTTTTTTTGCATGGGATGTGTGAAGGAACAGTGTTCTATAACTTATTTATGAGGATTCTTCCACATGATTAGAGTTGAATGAAAATTAGGATGGGGTGATGGCTTGGAATATATTGTGACGTGGTTTGACTATGTTAGTCACCATGTTATAAATGGAATTAATTCTAGATGATGAAACTAAAATTAGTACGATCTTTAAATACATATTATTGTTGGAAAAATTATGTTTGGTAAATAGATTAAATTAATTGAATGCTAAATATGTGGGTTGATACACTATTAAATTATTTTGATTGCTAAAGGATTGTTTGTGATAAAATCAATAATATTAGGAAATAGTGGAACTTCTAATGAAATATTTTGTTTTTTAAATTTTGTGTGGTGGAAGTGTGGTAAGATTAATTAAGAGTATAAGTGGATAAGGGAAGAGGATGTGAGAGATTATATTGTTTTTGAGACACGCTTGGGTGATATTTTTTCAATCCCAATGGGTTCTATTGTATTTTAGGTAAATTTCATATACTATCATGATATGTATATCTATATACACCCTTCTTGAATTGGAAAACCTTAATCACTCCAAAATGATATAGATTTTTATTATTTTTCATCAATATCAAGGATGGTGGTTTATAAAATGATTTTCTACAAAATCTTACACACTATTCTAAAAAATGTAGTCACTATAACATGTTAGTGTTACACATATCCATTGGTTGATTGGATAGTTTTATAGATCACCCAATAATAATGAGGATTTGAGGTGTGGTTTCTGTCATTCATATTTATAGGAGGGAATGAGGTAGATCTCCTTCATTTTTATGACATCATATTACTATATATACAATATGTTATGATATGAGGATTTAATGATGTGTGGATATTGACTTATGCTATCAATAGATTTTAGACATTTCAAGGGTCGTCTAAGAAGGTATGTGTCCAAACACATATTATAGAAAAATGGTTTAATTTTGTGATATTCCAGGAAGTGATAACAACACATGACATCTTATATATGGGTTTGAGAGCGACAAGTTAGTTGGGATGTGGTAATAGGGAACCATTGGTTACATTCACTTAATTATATGTTACTACAGAAAGAGTACTTAGTGGGTATGTTTGATTTTGTGAGGTTGTTATTTGTTACAATAGTTGTTAAGTATAAGGTGGTTTTATTGTTTGATAACTAGTACTTTAGTATTATCTATTAATATATGTGTGAGAGAAATAGGGTATCATCCCAATTAGAATACATGTTAGTCTCACACTCCATATTAAAATAAATTATTTTTATTTTTTCATGGTGGTATTTTGTTTTTATAATAGATATTAATTTCCATGAAATAATAGACATTATTGTTTCAATAACATATGTCTTTTCTATTAGTTATTCACTTAGTGTATTTTGGACAATTTATTTTTCATGCACAGTTGTGCAGTTTTCATTCACTTTTATTATTATTTAGTGGAATTTTATGGGTTTTCTTAATTAAATATCCCAATCCTGTTTTAATTATTGGCTATGATTTCTTCCTTGTGTGTGACTTTTATTCCCTTGTCTCTTGTTACCAACCTCATGCCTACTAATGGAGGGACTCATGGGTCATTATCTCTCATCCTTCATTACTAAATGATGTCTAGTTACATTGAATAGAGGGGTGGTGACAATGAAGATATCCTCCCTTGATAATTACATCAAAAAATTTCTCCCACCCTATTAATTACACTAAAATGAATTTATGATAATTTAAAAATTAACACTTTGGAAATCATGGGTGCATTCTACATCAGGTTTTTATGTGTATGAACACCAAACATAGTACATGATTTAAGTCTAAACCCCAAAAAAAAATATTTTTATCCACTAGTATATATAACGATGAGTTTATATTCATAAAATTTACTTGAATCCCTACAAAAGATTGTTTTTAAAATGCTATGGGTAAAATATAAATTTAAATTGTTTGATATGAACCAAATGTTTTAATACTTCACATTCCCACATTATAAAAATTTAAACATTATCATCCAAAAAATTTTTGTCAGTAAATTATTATTTTAAACTATATCACTCTTCTATAAAAATTGTAAGTAGTTTTTAAGGATCGTTATTTTGTAACACTTATAATTATCCCATTTTTTAATTTTAGGAATCCCTAGAATTGACCTCAAGTTATTTTCATGAATAGTTTCTTGAACAATTCATTATGTTTATCTTACTATTAATGGTAAATCACTGTCATATATAGTAATATATCATTTCAAATGATGTAACGCCTATCAAGTTTGAATTATTTTCCTATTGGTTTTATTATAACCCTATTACCAGGATTGAAAAAATGATAAAAATATTGACATAAGGGAATTAAAGTACTGAAAAGTGAAAAATTGAATAAGATAAAAAAACATTTGATCAAATGAAGTATAATTTTTATCTATTATAGTTTTTATTATTCCATGAAAATGATGATGTACACATCTGACATGGGATTATGATTTCATTTCTCATAGATGATATCACTATTGATAAAATCATTCAACATAAATTAAATGTAACTACACATGTGTATTAGAATATATGTCCATGGTTAACTTGGTGAGGAATAATGAATCCCCTAGTGAATGTTAGATCAAAATCTCGCATGTCCAAAAAAGGTTCATACAAGTGGAGTTCAAAAAATATGTTATTAAATTGAATTAAAAATAGAATAAATGTAGAATAGCCATTACCAAAGGATAAATTCTCAGAAAAGTTATAATTTAGTCTCACCAATGAAAAAAATTGAAATTTATATTTTATATTATTTTAAAATAGTTGACATATATAATTTATGTTTAAACTCTTAAAAAATTAACCCATTAATTCATTACCATAAAATGAAGTCAAAAATTTAATGGAATTCTCTCTAAATCATAATTTCAAATAATTATTTGACAACTAAATTGATGAATTTATTTTCACTTCCATCTTGGGTTGTGGTCACTAATAAATATGATTAATTTTTTTTAGAAAAAATATGATGAAAGGAAATTCATTTATAAAATCATACATTAATTTAAAATCCATAAAATTTTAAACAAAAAAACTATAATGAAAATATTATATTCTGTTATTTTTACTCTCTTTAATGAATTTAGATACTCCTACTTTATTATTTATCAAATTAATATGATTTTGATTCTGAGAAATTAATGAAATATATAATTGAATAGAATAATTTTTAGAATAAAAAAAATTAATGATATTTATGAATACTTTTCAATCCACTATGCCAAAATCAAAAAATATTTAAATAAATATATTTTCTGGTAAAATGATATTTTTTATTTCAGCCTTTCGTGACGGAAACATATGTTGGATTATCCATATTGACATTCATATATTATGTTCATTTATTCTTAATTAATAACTGGGTCTATAAAAAAATGTATTTTTAACCTATCATATTAATTTAATTGTAGTTTTTCTTCCCTGTCACAACATCATAGCTTATCATAAAAAACAAAAGCATGCTCTAATGAGAATAATAATTTGGTCAATTTTAAAAAATAGAAAAACTTATACCTGTTATAATTATAGGTTAATATAAACCATATATAATATATCTTAGTATTTCATGAAATAAAAATATTATTTTAGTAGTGATATAATCAATAATTTTAATAAGTTTCAAAATATCATAGTTAAAAATAAAAGAAATATAATTATACTATACATAATATATATATTAAGTTACTAAACATATATAATTATTATTATTCTAAATAATTATAAAAATTAATATGTTAATGTTATACCTAGAATATGGAAAAAAATATATAATAATGTATATATATTTTAATTTTTCAGTGTACGTGTGTTAATACTATATACTATATAATAATATTATTTCTAAATTATCAAAACCAATATTTAATAAAACAGAAAATATATATTTACAGAAAATTAATTTTTATAGTTAAAAAATAATTAATATATGTGTGGGTGTGTGTTGGTAAATATATAGACATTAGGAATAATATTATAAAAATATATTTATAGATAATATTAATTCTATTAAAATATATATAGACATAATTTTAAAATATAATTATATTAATGTTAATATATAAATATATACTATATTTATGAATTCTATATCAAATTAATTTTAATATTTTAGTGACATAGGCTTAACAGACATGGATATTAATTCATTTTAGATAAATATTCAACACAATACAAAAATACATTCTTGTGGTCCATAATATTTTAGTGTCTTTTGATACTTTGAATCATAATCATCTAAAATTTTGAATGATCTTAAAAATATCCATTAAAAAACATCCCCATTGGTTATTCTATATAAAAACATTCTACGTAACATGGGGAATAGAAGCATAGGAAAGGGGTGAGCATAAAATCTCAGTATGACTAAATAAGTGATATATGTATGAATAACATGAGTATTAGTGTATGAGATCATGATCATACCAATAGATTGTAATACCCTGCCTATCAAAAATCATAATCAAGAGTCATGGACTAAATATTGGAAGTTAATATGACATGTCTAATAAAGGAACCAAGATAATATACCATTAGAGAATACCAAAGTAAAAAAGACATTGAATTGTGGAAAACACACGATAATATTAAATATTATATCATGAAGCCTGTTGAGACCATCATAACATGTTATTTTTGGGATAATCACCTATATACCAACTTCATGCATAGGATTATCTCATGTTTACCCATTCTTTTCTTAATCTTCTATCCCATGTATCATATTGTTTCAGTCAAGTAATTACTTCTTATGTACCATCTTTTTTTGGGCTTGGGATGACCTCTCATGTCTCATATTATTTCAGGCTTCGTATTCTCTCTCGTAAAGACTATTTTCTTTCCACCGGATCCCCTCTCGTGTACCCGTTGAGATAATAACAAATTTATCATTACCTAATGTATTTCTAGGAGATGAAGGTTCCAGATATCAAATAACGAAACCATTCAATCATGTTTCATAATATAATAAAACATTCATCATATCATGACCCATAAAAATGATACGGGTTTCATAAACATAATATAATAACCCATGAAATGAAAAATTATCATAATAATTTCATCAGATCAAAACATGTTTTAAATAGAAAAAATATATAATCATTTCATTAAATCAGAACCTTTAAAAATTGGGTTCCAAAAAAAGTATCCCATGGAAGAGAAATGTGTTTCAATAACAACATTTTATCATGAACATACACCATTCAAACAATGATTTATAATGGCTTCCATGGATCATATCCATAGTAAATCATGATATATTTCCAATGATTTCATCTTATATAGTGAAATATTTCGAAATATCATATTGTAGCATCAAATTCCAAGGATCAACCTGATGGGTGCCCCAATCTGGGTTGGCAACGTAACCGCAAATGTATCTCCCCGAATGTTAGAGGCTGCGGACTAGAAGAGGGGGCCTTTTAAAATGTATGCGAGGGATATTATTCCCTTATAAGTAATAGTTATTATCACTATAAAAGTAAACCTAAAATTCTATTAAATAGTTGAAGCATATAATTGAATAAATTGTATCTAAAGAAATATAAGTAATATTACAGAATTAGTGTCATGTGAGGAATCTAACCAAATAATGTTTTCTATGATGTCTATCTAAACTGAATGAACAGAAAACATAAAAAAGAATAATATCATCTAAAAAGTAAAGACACAAATGAGACAACTGTATCATTATAAAGGCTCAGTCCTCTACCCCCTGTATCCTTCTTATGCTGCAATAATAATCAAGAAACAGGTGCATCACACTTCCCGTTGTCAATACGTACAGGCATATAATCTACTTGGGTTCCAAAAATGCTGAAGTTGGGGTCTCCTAGAAGTTCAGCACCTATGGTTTTAAAGCTGTTCACTTTCATGCAGTAGCTAAATGATTTGTGTCATTATATAATAAATGAAGATAATAAATTAAGCAAAATTGAAATAAAATAACCCAGTTCGGGTTCACAACGACACTTGTCCATAATAACTTGCTTCAGTCTATGCTGGGAGACTAAATGAAGTATCAATAATAAGTAGGATGCACATATATATACATATATATAAGCCTATGAAATAAATGTAAAACATAGAATAGGAATACCCCAGGAATATTCTTTATCTTGGTGTTTATATTATGTTTCAACAATGTGTTCATCAATATACTAGAAAAAATCATAAATCTCATGGGTCTCAAGAGGAATTTATATAATCATTAAGGGAATCATTATTAGTATGTTCAAGTTGAGGGTTGTGGTATGTAATTATTTTCAAGGTATCACTATGGTACATCCTTCAAATAACCCTATCCCACTAAGCCTATCAGTGGTAATCTTTCGAAAGACCAATTATTACTTAGGGAATGGTCTTTCCAAGAGTCCATCCAAATATCACATAGAAGGGGTCGATATCATCCAAGGTTTGGTGTAGCCACATGGAGAAAGAATCCTTCCACGATGGGCCCTCTGGGAAATGGTATCATTCATATGTATATAGAAAAACCATGGAAGTCTCGGTCTGTAAAATCCTAAGACACTGCCCCCCATCACGAAGTGACAACCAGTTATGTACAATGAGTCCCGGAGTGGGTTCTTATTACTGAACACATATTCCATCCCTTCCCCAAATTTAATTAAATTTTCATAGCATTAGATTTGAACTCGTAAGAATATATAATTGTAACTTAATATATGAGTAGATAAAACATTGCAACATTGCAACATTATTTTAATATCACAACATAATATTTAATGAGGCAAGATACTATATATGAAAAAGAAGATAAATGAAAATTTCAATTAAAAAATAAATCATCATGAATAACTAAAAAAATTCAATAGTTCATTGTTCATAATTATTCTAAAATGATTATTTAATTCAAATACATCTAATATGGGCCACACAAAAGGTGGTGTAAAATAAATTAAATTCTCAGGAAAATGAAATTTATACTGACCAAATTAACACACCAAAAGGGGTGTCTTAGAATGTTTAAAATATATGAAAAATTAAATTTAGGATAAATAAGGCTACAATTATTAATCAAAAAAATTAATTTTAAATTATTGGGTGAAATTGAACAAAGTAGGTAGCCACTGACGAATGACACAACTGTGTGGTTTTTATAAATCACAACTAAATTGAGGGAATGCGAGTATACTCCTTACCATATGGTTTTATATGATCATATGACTCGTAGAGGGCTTTTATTTCGACTAAAATATAAGAAAACGTAGGATTTTAAAAAACCCCCCAAAGTTGGGTAAAAATAGTTCCATGGTAGATTACACGAATGATACTCAATGAAACACTAAGATTCCAACATCGTATGATTAGCCTTACTCTAAGGTTGATAGCACACCATACAACGATGAAAATAGTGGATATTTGAGACTGAATCAGTCTTTCAAATGTGGATTTGGGTGGTTCCCACCACCTGGGAGAAAGAGTGGTGTGACATTAAAAGAGAGAGGAGATGAAGAGAGGAGAGAAAAAGAAAAAATGAAAAAAAATAAAAGAAGAAAAAAATGAAAAAAAATATAAAAGGTAAATTAAAATGGATAATGAAATTAAATATACAACATGTAATAGAAAAAATACAAAAATAATAAAAATAGTAGTTTCCCACTTTTATATTTTTTTCTCATTCTATAAACCTATTTTTATTATAATTTTAAATTTCATTTAATCCCTTTTTTATAACTATTCAATTTTCATTAAACCCCTTCTTATTTATTTATAATCATTAATTAGTTATTGTAACCATGAACACCGCACCAATGCATAATAAAACGTTTTTCTTAAATCTTATACAATCAATTAATTTATCTATGTAGCTACTTTTGAACCACATCAGGATGCACAGGTTCATGCCTTGGGTCTCTTTAATGATTTTAAAAAAAATTAAAATGGTATATTCCTGATTAATGAAGGGACATTATAGTGTTTTGAAAACAACATTTTATCATGAACTTATACCATTTGAACAATAATTTAGAATGATGACCATGGATCATATCCATAGTAAATCTTGAAATATTTTCAATGATGTCATCTTATGTAGATAAATACTCAAAAATACCACCTTTATCATTACCTATGAAAATAACATTTATTTTGAAATTCATTTCACAAAATGTTTTCAAAAAATACATTACATATAAATAAATCATTGAAATTTATTTTAAAACTTTTCTTGAGGAAAATATATTTTCCAAATAAAAAAACTATTTAATTTGGAAATTGATTTCAAAACTTTTTTCTCTATAATTATCATTGAATACTAATAATTAAATCATGAAAAAATTGAAAAAATTATTCATTGAGAACACTTTCATTACATATGTATATGGATTGGAAATATTTTGAAAACCATATCATCAATAATATATTTAGAGACATAAAAAGATAGAATTGATGACCATTTTGATCCAATTTTGAAAAAAAAATCATTTTCCTTAAAAATTTTTTTTTGAAAATAAATTTAGAAATAATATTTTTTAAATACAAAATAATTATGACCGAAGAGATAAATAAGGTTGAGTTTTCTTACTATAACATTATTAATATTATTAATTTAAAAAGAATCAATAAATGGTACTGTTTCATTAGGATATCATGAATAATGAGAGGAAGATAAAATTCAAGATATTACATAAGATATGGATTGTAATATTTCATCAATTGGTCCATACTAAAGGATAAGTTGTAACTGTAATAATATTTTTATATTGTTGTTAATTGTACATTTTTTTTATGTAAAACACGACCTTCCATGTAACATAAGCTATCATGGAAACAAGGAACTGTGTGTAACATAAAAAAATGCAGTGTTACATGTACCAGAATTTAACAATCTGCTGTTTTAAGTTCAAGTATAACTTGGTGTTTCATATAATGAAATCCAAATATAGTTCCTTCTTAAAAAATATATATTCATTAATGCGTGAAATTAATAATATTGAATTGTTTAAATTAGGTTGAAAAATATATTTATCAAAATGTATAAGTGTTCCATACTACACAACGTAAAATTAATTTATCCCTTTAAATTTTTTCATGTTTCCAAAGGATTGTTACATGAATGTTCCTTTCATTGAAACCCTTATCTTAAAAATAAATAGTAAAACATACTTTTAAAAGGGAACATTCGAAACCCTAACAGTTACGAAAATTAACTCATAATTAGATTACCTTATTGGAGAAAATTGGTGGAAGGTAAAAACAGGGCCATCGAAGAAAAATCTAATTGTCATGTTTTGAAGGAGAGAGATAGAGAACCCCGCTTGAAAAATGATAATGATCAAAAATCGATAAACCAAATAGGCATGAAAAAGATTATTGATATCTTCAAAAATAATGACATTATAACAAAATTATACATCATAGTTTGATTTCTAATGTATATGGACATTCTATATAAAGATATGCATTCTTGATTTCATTCAATTTCATAAGCCCAATCTCACCCAATGGTCATTGCTCGATCAATTTCCACATAATCTTTTAATATAGGAAATAAAGGTGAATTTTCCATCCATAATTAAATAACAGATTATGAGATCAAAAAAATAGAATCCAAGGAAATTATATATGTATTTAATTATCATCATAACAAAATTTTTAGCAGAGGTTAATCACAATCCCTAAATCCTCATATGGAGAGACAATACATTAATTTATAAAACAACATATAATGTTTAACTTAATACATTCCATAAATTTATTTCCTTGTAACCCTTCCACAATATAATTCACTCTTTATCCCTTAAATAAGCTCTTATATTATACAAAAAAAATTCCAAAGGAAACCTCTATCCATCCTTGTACGGGTAGAATATCAAAAGATATTTTATTCTAATAGAATCCATGTAAATAGAGAAAATAACCTGACTCATCATTGAAGGATGGACAATAATATTTCCTTTGGGATTATTCATACAAAATCAAAAATGAAATTCCAAAAATATTTAGGGGACGATGATTGTGGTATAATTATCATAATTCATATCATTAATTGTGATTTTAGATTATTTACAATTATCACTCATCTTTATAAACTACTAAGGCCGATCATCATCAATAACCTTTGGATTATGGAATTTGTATTATAATTCCGATACATCATACATTTTAAATTAAAAAAATTCATTAGGTGAAATATTTTGAACATTATCTTTATTACCATTACCAATGAATTCAGCAGCTCTTTGACCCTTCTTTTCACACTTTTAAAATAGGAGTTTCTCTAAGAAAATTTCATTAATGTTCCCTTCACCTCTTTAAACACACATCAAATCTATTCTTCTTTCCCCTATAGTTTTTATAGTTCCATTTTAATTATATCTTTATGTTCATATCATAAGAATGAGATTTTTGGAAAAAAACATATACCTTTTAAAAAAGATTATCAGGATCATATTTACATAGAAATATGTTCATGAACTCATCCCAATGCACTGTGTCAATTTTTTCTTATTGATTTTTATTTATAATAATGTTACACCAATTATTTGGTTCAACATCCAAGAGACAAGGGATCAATATAAAATTAAGGTTTTCTAAACAAGGGAAAATGAAAAACATCTTTTTAGTGGAACATATGCACTTCATAGATACAAGTGGACTAGTCATTCCACTAATTGATGGTGGTTGTTTCCTTAAGAAGGGATAAATAAAACATAGCTCCATCCTTTTGTTATTTGGAAACTCATCACGATTTATGGATTTGACAAGGATGTGTGGTCATAGTAATGAAGTCATTTATTCCATTATCTATAATATTTTGTTTCTCAGGAGAACCATCATTACATTGTCCATTTAATTCCACATTAACATGGTTCCTTTAGGTTCCTTAAATTGAGACAAACCAAAAATAATAGAGTGAGAAACACATATCATTGAGGAAACCCTGATAATCCTGAAAAAAATTTATTGGATGACTAAATCATGACACCTACATTTAAGTCAGTGACATCGTAATCCTATTCTTATAATATTTCTAGGATATATCCTTATAAATATCCCTAGTATATTGCTAATGTTTTCTCATAATATATTCTTATGGATAACTAAACCATTCCTATAATTACAAGTAAAATGACATAAAAATCACACACATATATATTATATAATTTTAGATGAATATAGATCAAAATTCAAAAATAAATGATAGATAATCACAATATTTTAATGTATTTGGAATAATAGAAACATTATATTATAACATGGTGCAATATCACCATCATATTCCATAATGATCATCTCATATAGAAAGATAAAATAAAACCATTCTTCATAACATGGGGAAAGAACACACAATAAAAGGGCGAGATCATATGCACAGTAAGGGTAAACTAGGGAGATAGTTAATAATAACATTATAATAAGGGTATGATAACATGATCACATCATTAGATCATCATACCCACTATATCAAATATAATAAACAAGGGTAATATAATAATATTTAATATTCATTTAGTTATGATTCATAAGTGAATCAATGTAATTACCCATGAGATCTAAACTATGTAATAAGACATTGAACTGTGGATTACACTTAATCAAAAGAAATCCAATTTCAAGGACCCCTTCTAATACCTTATGAACATGTAAGGATTTTTAAACACTCCAACACCAGTATCCTAATTTTTGGGCCTTATTTTATTAAATATTCATAGATACAAGAAATTTATCCTAACAGACTGATCATTTTAGCAGGTTTGGAAGCCATCTTACCTGGATGAACAACAAAACACCTAGATTATCCCTAAAAGTCACATAAAAAACGCCTAGATTATCCCTAAAAGTCATTTATAATATAAATATTTTTATCCTTAATAAAATATTCTATATAATAATGGGTTTATATCACATGATCAGTAATGGAAAGAAATACTATAAAATCATAAATAACTTGGAATATTTAATAACTAAAATAACATATAAAATTAAAACATAATCTTAAGCATAATATGTCAGGAATAAAAGCTGAATTAATAATTCCAAATAATTAAACACATGAAGCATAACCCTAGATATTTTAATTTTCAATTAATAATATGATTATTCAATTAATAGTTTCATAAAGTGGTAATTCATAATTCCATACATCAAAAAATATCATCATGGCCTCATCCAAGACATCTAAAAATAAACGGGCAATGCCCTGACCAAAAGGCATTTAAATTTTGTCTCATGTGACATACAGATGCATAGATCAACTATAGAAGAACCCAAACATAACATTAATATTTCAATTAACTCCAATAATTAATGGGGATACATATAAAAATCATATAAATATTAAAAGTAAATAAATTTCCCCATTCTGTAAACAAAATTACTAACTATCTGAGTAGTTGGGTGAATGGTTTGAATATTGAACATCCACATCAAAACTGATAATAAACCATTTATTAAAATATTTTAGATGGTAATAATAATATATCGATATCAATAAATCATAAAATTCAATATATGTGTCTAAATAGATGAAAATACTCTAGTGATATCATTAGGGAATTCTTGAGTGAAATGTTTTTTTTACTTTACAAAGAATAGTTGTTTTGGAAAAACAATTTTTAGTTTTCATTATTGTTCATAAAAAACCATAAATGAATAAATATTGTTTTTAATGACAAAGTTAGTGATTTTATAAAAATAATAGTTTCTAAATAAATATTTTTAATGGTACATGAAAATATGTAATAAATCAAGACATTCCATTCAATCTGGCTTGCGTATCAGGTAGAATTGAGATGGGAACTTTGAAAACAAATATTTTTAATAATTTAAAGATGTAATTGTCTCCAATAATGGTTTTGGATTGTGTAAAAAAATTTAGACAAATATAATAATAATTATGAATTAAATCATTGTATAGAGGGATAATGAATAACCCGAATGAAAATGGTGGTTTGGGAAGAAAACCACACATTATATATGCTTGTGTTTTTCACATGAACTTAATTTACTGAATGAGAATAATTAATCCAATAAATAAATAATTAAAACAATTTAATACATGTATCTTATTTTTTTTATTATGTTCATTTATGGTCTTTTTAATCAGTTAATATATTGAATATTATCATTAGGGAGTGTTTTGGTCATTGGATTTCATGACTGGTTTACTTGACAATGAGTATAGATGTTTAGTTAAAATGTTAAATGATATCCAAAATTTAAGTTATATATTATTAATGAAAATAAAAAATAAATGGTTATATAGGTATGTTAGTTATTTGGGATGAAGATAAATCAATATTTATGTCGTTCGTGATAATCATCAAGATTATTTTGGTGGTTTCTCAATGATCACATACTATTTTATTTATTAACTAAAATCATGTGAATGAAATGGTTCAAAAAAATTATATAGGATATAATAAATATATTATATTTCATTAAAAAATGGGTTTATGATCATTCTTAAGGGAATAATGAGAAATTATGATGAATCATCCATGATGTCCCTAAATTTACACAACATATACGATGTATTAATTTATAGAATAAAAGTGATAGAGTGAAAGGATTTTGAAGTTTTATCATCCATTAACATGATATAATGATTTTATATAAAGTATAATGGAGTTATCATCTCTCTTTGGTTAGGTTAAGTGATAGAAGGATAAAAAAACATAAAAAATTGAAAAGAAAATAATATAAAGAAAAGATGATTATTACCACTTGAGTTATCCTTATTGAGAGCCTCTGTAAGTGGATTGGTTTTTGAATTTTTTTGAGAAGGATAATATATATGGTCTATGGGTTTGGTAATAGGATTGGATAAAAATTTCATAGGTATAAAATCATAGAAGGTGTGAGGATAAGGGGTGTTGAAGGGTTGTATTGATAGTTGAAGAGAAGAGATTCTTTGAATATATTATTCATTTGTTTATTATTTTTGAAAATTACCATTAATATATTGAGAACCATAATTAAATTTATTTAAATAATTAATTATAATTAGTGATTTTGGGCTTCCATTATCCAGACATTATCTATGAATCAAAAATTCAGTTATTAAAAATTTATCGTAAATTATCATGGTTTACTATTCATAGAAAATTCATATATTTAATTAAAATCCCAAATAATCACCCTAACTATTTATTGACATGATAAAATAAAAAAGTAACCCCCTTTAATGAAAATAATTATATGAATATGTGATATTTAATTTTTAATTTAATTCATCATTAACAAAAAAAATACAGATTTTAAATTTATAACAGGTTTTACAACATGCTGAAAAATTAAAAAATGAGTTATAAAATTATAAAAAAATAATAAGATGAAAAATTTATAAATTTATTAATATATTTAATGAATTTAAATTATATTTTAAATAAATTTAATTATCATAAAATTGAAATTTGATATTTTTCACATAAAAAATACCAACTTAATAATTTCTAAAATATTCATTAACTTATACATTGATATAATTTAATCATACATTAATTTATGAATGTATAAATTATATTTATACTTTAATTGATAAGGTTACTATTAATTTTTCTGGTTTACTATTCATAGGGTTCATATTACTATTCTGAAAGTCATGTTACTATTTCTTTACAATTAGTTCCTTAACTTCTCAAAATGACATTTATTTCATTCATTAATCATTCATAAAGTTTTTATTATGTTACCTAGGTTATATTATGTGATTTATACGGTATGAGATACTTAAAAGAATATATATATCATTTATATAATTTTGGGTCATTAAGTTCTTCCCTCCTAAAAGATTTTAATCGACATAATTTTCTAAATGTCACCTCATAAATAGATTTGGATAGTTTTTCATCTTAAAATCATCTGGTTCACATGTTGTCTCTTCAAGTTTTTGATTTTTATAATTTAACATTACTAGCAACATTTTTCATTCCTAAACACCTACTCTCTAGCATCTAAAACTAGATAGTCTATTCATAAAAATATAAATAATGTTCAAAATATATTTGTTCTAATGTGAGAAAAAACATTATGCCTAGAAGATAAATCCATAAAATAGAGATGCGGAACACATTTTGTACCTTAGAGATTGTATTCAGAATTTCCAAATGAAAATAAACAACTCCAACTCCCACCATGATTTCAAAAGTTTCATTGTTGTTGGGGCTTAGTTTTTCTTTTCTCTTCGAATCATTTAACAACCTTCCATGGAGACACTTTCTAGAAAACAATATATCATATGAAATTCCAAATACATCATTAAATTACCAAAATACCTCTTTTTTTATACATTGATCTGATTTGATATGGTTCTCAATAGTCAATAAATTTTCTATTGTTTTGTCAACATGATATAGTCCTACAAACATCCATTCAAAAACATCATCCTAACAATTTGGTCTATGATTTTTTTTCACGTAATTATTAATATGGTGAGATTTTTAATAATTGAGTGGAAACTATTAATGTAATATAATTATAAAAAATTAAATTATTGAACCCACATACGTTGAATGAAGTGTGATTATGTTATCAACATGTCTTTAAATATTTTAATGTTACTTTCAGACTACCCATCACTTGGTGGTTGATAAGAAATACCGTAATAATGATCAGTATCCAATGTGTTCTGAATTCATTTCAACAATTTTGATATGAATCAGGGGTGAAAATCCAAAACAATTTATATAGGTTCTCTATGACCTCTTAAAAAATCATTAATAAATATTCATTTATGAAACATAAGTGGATACCCTTCCCTTATAGAGTGGAAATGTGAATATGTTTTATGTCTATCCAGAATTACAGAAATTGAATCATTATTTCATTTATTTTTTATCAATATAGTGAAAAAATACATTTTAGTATCATCCCATCTCAATGTAGTATTATGAATAGGTTGTGTAAATCATCTTTGATGTTATCTTTTAGGATTCACATGTGGATATACTAAAAACCTTCGTACATAATCCACAATTTCACGCTTTATATTGTCCCTCAAAAAATATTCCTCTATATTTATATACATCATAGTGCTACCAAGCTCTATATTGAATTTTGAGTTATGGGAATCACAAAATAACTCATTCTTTAGCTCACTTATAGAGGGTACACATTACCTCCTCCCAATTGTAAAAATTCATTATTCATACACGATTTCCACAAACATTCCATCATTCACAACATTAACATTATTTTGAAGATCTAATGTTCAGACTAAGAACATTTTAACCTTTCTATTAATGATGGTTGAGAAATAAATTGAAAAAATAATAATGTTTCACCTTCCTTGATAATCCCCATATTCTTCATTTATAGATCCATATACACATGATTTATGGAAATCCTAATTTTTCTCAAAACACCATTTTAAAAATTGTACAATGCATTTTCAACCTTATTTACCTTCCAAGGGTGGTATTGTATCGATAAATCATAATCCTTGAGTAGATAGATCCATATCCATTGCCTCATTTTGATCTATTTATATAAAATGATATTCATCAATCTCTATTAATCTATATATATCTAACATCAAGTTGTAGTGATAGTTCTTCAATAATTGTAGATAAAATATTACTACAGATAACGAAAGATAATGATTTGGATTGTTTTTTCATGAGTTATTAACATCCATGATGCATGGTAAAATTAAATTTAATTATACAAAACAACCTAGCAACGTCTTGTTTTAGATGCATCACTATAAATCACATACCCCTCATTTATCAATGAAATAGATAATATTATATCATTCATTAATCTCTTTATAAATTATATGAAGCATTAATCACATTAATTTATCAAAAAAACATTTCCCCTTTATGAGTATGCCTTCTTAACAGGTTAGATAATCAAGAAATGTTCTCAATGAAACACCAATAATAAATTTCAAATCCAATAAAACTATAAAAAATAATTATATTCTTTAGTATAGTCCATTAGTGAACCATCTATTTCCTCACTAGATCAACTAAAATTCCTTCCATAGGGAAAATATGGCCATGAAATGAAACTATTTGATGCTAGAATACACACATGCTAAACATCCCGTGTAACACTTTTCTTTCAACAATATCCGGAACAACCTTCATGTTATTCTCAGGGTCATCATATATTTTGGAATACATAATGGTATCATTAATAAATAAAAAAATAAATCATCATCATATTACTTGATCAATCTTTTCATTAGATCCAAAAAAATAGAAGTATCATTAGTTAGTATAAATGGATTACTATAAACATAGAATTTCAACACCTGGATCAAAATGTTTTCCATGGAATATATTCCACACTCGAACACAATTGATGAAATATAGGTCAACGGTCAATAATTGAGAAATATTGAGCTTTGTGATGTTGATAGAATAAGTCATAAATGTGATTATAGGGATGCATGTTCTTTATTGAAAAATAAATGATTTCTTTATAGTCAATTCAAGGCCTCATGGATCCATCTTTCATCTTCAAAAAGAGAACATGGGCTCCCTATGGAGAAACACTAGGGTGAGTAACTCCATTACCAGTAAAATCCTTTATAAACATATTTTTATCTATTTATTTCATTGTGGTTATTCTATAAGGATTCTTTGATATAGTCTATTCACAAGGAATTTAATCAATAGAGAGTGGAACTTCATGCACTAGAGGATGTATAGTTTATTCCTCAATAAAAACATCAATACATTCTTTCACAAAAGTACATATTAAATTTTATGGTTTCATTCCACATCCATAGTTGTTTTTTTATCTTCCACCCCAATAATTTCATTTAGATTATATATTTGAGGTGGATATAGATATAAATCAAATGATAAATTTTCTTCTATAAATATAAAATATTCTATATCGTTCTTAGAAATTTTCACTTCCTTATTTTTTAAATTTATTTTTGAATCGTATTTTAAAATACATTCCATAATGATGATTATATCAATGTTAATCATTGGTATGATGAAAAGTTCACCAACTATTGCAGGTTTATGTGTCATAAGGGGTACTGAACGAAACACATTTTTATCAATGATACATCCCTTTAGAGATTTTACTGACAACATCTTTATTAAATAAAAAAGAAAAAACCTAATTTTCATGGAAAAATGATGATATTGAATAATATTATGATCCATAATAAAAAAGTAATTTTTTATGTTTGAGGATATAATTAATGTACTTGATACTATATCATTAAGAACTCCACCCTTATCAGTTTTGATTGTATAAAATTGGTCATGCTCCTATGGACTTTTCCAGGGTATGATTCATCGATTCATAGAAAATGTTTTCCAAAGTGTCCTATCTCATTACAATTTTATAATAGAACATTGGAAGATTATTTCATTACCTTTTAATCATGGTCTTGGTGACCTTTTTTCCCACACCTAAAACAAAATCATATTCCCTTTATATAAGTACCATGGTGTTTCTTTCCAAAATTATAAAATTATGGGAAACCCTATTTTAAATTATTCCAATTATCCATTATTTCCTCAACCACCCTATTATTATCTTGGTTTCCCTTAAATTAATAAGATGTAGATAATTATTTTAATATCATAAGAGAATATTACATAATGTTTTTGTATTATGATAAATTTTAGAGATCAATTTCTTTGAGGAGAATGGTTTTAAACCATAAATTATTGGATAAATCTTGATCTTTGTATTATGTATTTCATTTTTTTCATGTAATTATAACATTATAACATTGGATTCAGAATTATAAATTTTTAAATAATCTGTTTTTTTTGTAATCTGTAATTTCCTATCCATATCGACTCATTGTTCATAAGGAAAAAATTTTATAGGAAATTTTCTATAAAATATTTTAATTTCAAATTTTAAATTTCATTATCATTTTTATTTTTAATTAAATAAAACCATTGATGATAATCTCCTTAGATGTGAATAAACTACAATGATAACCATATCTATTTCATTAAATCCCAAAGAGACAAATATATTCTCTAAAGAACAAATACATTTCTCCACTACAAATGGGTTTATAGTCTCATTGAATGATAGAAGCTGGTTTCCGATAAAGTGGTCAAACAATTCTCATCTGTGATGTGGATTAGGACACTCTATATGGGTAAGGTTATTATTCATAACCTTAGTCATCTGTCATGGTATAGTTTTATGTTTCTAAAAACTAGTTGCATCTCTAATACCAATATCACTATCATTCCTATGAGGGAATTACATACATGGGACACACGTGTCGATACTGTTTAATATCATTACAGAATAAACCATTTCTCAATAATGGCATAAATTCATTTATGATATGATTCATTGAAAAGAATATCAAACTAGAAAAATCATAAAATTAATTTAACTTTTTGGCATAACTAATCACATTATAATAAACATTATTTCATTGTGTACATATTATGTTTTAAAAAATCATAAATTTTTATAAAAAAATGTGAAAAATATTATGAATATCAACTATTATATGCAATCAAGGTTCACATTAAGGCCCATTATAGGGTAATATATTACCCAAACTATGCATCAAGACATATTGTTGGAGTTTTACCACTTGAAACATCTATGTGAGAATGATATACTCTTAGAATAAGTAGACCTGGATGTTTTTCTAGGAAGACCCACTTAATATCTACCTTACCAATATTCTCAGATGTTCTTATATTCATATCCATAAATTTTTTCATAGTTTTTTATTTCATAATCTATTTTTTTTAATTTAGATTCAATGGTTTCTATGAAAAATTATTTGATTCCAAAAGTCCTTGACCCAGTCGCCCTAGGCCGGTGCAATACTTTATTACATTTCAATAGACACAAGACACAAATCTAAATATATAATTTAATATAAATAATCACATGAAGCTTTTCACTAGATATTATAGTAGTATAATAATCAAATGATATATCAATAAATAATTTAATAATGTTCGAATTCATAATGTTAGACATTTGAATCATATCTTATAGGCCTCAATAATGTCATTTGGAAATAAATGGTTAACGTATCTAAAAAAATCTATTTCTATTTTGTCTCATGACACCTACTGATGTATAGAGTGGATATAAAAGGAACCAACTATTACATTATATGTCTATGTAAATATTCATGTGAATGGGGTTAAACAAAATTATCAAATATATATATAAATTAAATAAATTTCCCTAATATGTAAACATAATCACTAACAATTTTGATTAGCTTGGTGAATTCTATCAATATTGCACATCAACGATCAAACTGATCATAAACCATTTAATAAAATACTTTTGATGATAATAATAAGACATAAATCTCAAAAATGAATAAAATTAAATAAATGTGTTTAAATAGATGAAAATACTCTAGTAAAATCATCGATGAATTCTTGAGAGAGAAAATTCCTTTTTAGTTTGCAATGAAATTTTCTTTTGGAAACATCATTTTTATTTATGATAATTATTTTCATAAAAATAGGAATTAAAAAATAATTCATGTAATGTCCCGTAAATGCTATGTAATTTTTTTAATTATATGTAATTATTTTGAGATTGCGAAATATGACGGTGCGCGATTCTGAGGCCCGAAGTTCCCGGAATGATCAGTTGATGATGGTTTAAGATTTAATTAGCATGCGTAAGCAGTGTTCCAGAAAAAGTGGAATAACTCTTAAACGGTAACTCAAATTAAAAATCTGAGGGCACCGTTGTGTTCAGGATTGCGGGTTTACCCTACGCACAACTTATCTTTGGTCGTCACAAGCCTTTTGTGAGAAATCCAAAAAATGGAATAATTGTGAATAAGATAATTAAATAAATTATTTTAATTTTAAAATTTTTATAACCCACAAATGGTATCTTAGATTGAAAATCAGACACCATTTATGAACTCGTGAGGGTATTATTTCTTTAGATAGATATTAACAGTGTTCGGCGCAGGCGACCAGTAAAAGATAGTTTTTTGGCCATAGATAAAATAATTATGTGAAAAATATTTTATTGTAAAATTATAAACTTTTAAACGATATCTCGGATTGAAAATACGAGTGGATCATTTGATTCTTTGGGGCGTGTTTCACTAAGGCAGAGCCTAACCTCGACCGACGTGGGTCATGGGTGAACTCGCATCGCCGATATTCGCTTAAGGAGATCTTCACTTCGACAACAGTAGGTCTGGAGAAAAAGTTAGTTTTTTAAACATTTTAATAGAATAAATAAATAACATTATTATTTTATTTTTATTCTATTTATCCAAAGGATGGGAATTATGATGGGACCAGCGATGTGTCAATCCAATAAATGGCATGACCATTCAATTCTAAGTAACAACTATGTTGGGGACTTAGGAAAGTTCCAAATTAATGGGCCTCTATTATTTCCACGAACGTTGCATACACTTCCCCTATCCTATTTATATGGAGAATGGGGGGAGAATTGGTACAACATCATCAAGCGACGAATCTCTGGTAAAGTGCTGCAACACCCAACAATTAGAGGACAGAGCTAGTTCAATCGGGCAGTGATGAGAAACCCCGAACCATGAATCGTGAATCGACGAATGAGTGACATCGTTGGAGGCTAGTTGCGAGGGATGAAGAACACCGACACTTCCTCAAAGTCAGACACTCTCCAATGAACTTGAGGTAGGGGATTATTTTTGTTTGGTTGTTTTTGATTTGCTCTTCCCCGATCATGAATTTATACGAAGAACGCAGGTCAACCGACTAAAGGGTTGACCCATGATTCCATCGTCTTTGTGGGAGGATGTTGTGGGATATCTTGTAGGATTTATTGTAAATTTTAAAACCCCTTTACCAATCTTGATGTTCTTCATGATTCGAGAATAAATATGTTGATTTCTATCATTCTAACGCAGAGAGATCGGGCCAATTGAACACGATCTGACCTCTTCGCAACCTTTGTGAATTCTAATGGGCTTGAAAAGATAGAGATGTACCGTGACATGTGTATAAATATTCAAAATGAAGAACGGGCTACCAGGGAACACCCAGTGACCTGAGGATTGTCACCGGTGGGAGTCGGGAGTGGCTATCGGCACTCCAGCTAGCCGCGATGAAGGCCGCAACGCGACCGCGCCGTCGGAGAAGGACCGCGTCCCATCGGTCGCGGCAGTGCAAGGTCGGTAGCCAATACTACGGCCTACCACACAAAGGGGATGGCGGTGTGCGTCTGCACCGTATAACATGTAGGAGTGGTGGCCTTTTTTCACGACGACGAAGGGAGGGCGGTCAGACGAGCCTGCCGCCGGGGATTGTGCGGCGCCCGACCGCGCCGTGCAGAGGAGGCTAGCCATCCGACCAGCTGACGAGCACTGCAGGCCGCAACACTGTGGGCCACCACACTGCGGACCACCACACCATAGGACACCACACTGTGGTCCTCCCAGTAGGCTAGGGCGGACCCAGGGCCAGACTCGGGTCTGCCTCGGCCGGGTCTTACCAGACCCGTTCCAGTTTCGACCCTTTCCATTCTTTGGACCATATCATGAGCTACCAGCATCCGTTTGATGAACTGTGTGTGTAACTAGAAAAATTTGATAGATAAGGTAATTTCAGTATACCGTACATGGGTTTTTGATAATGTTGGGTTATGGATGGGTTTGATCAAACACGAATCCAGTCGGGCCCTCAGAACTAAATGCCTAATAACGTACATAACATGCATCTGATTGGTGCACCGTCTATTACGTTGAGACCCCTTTTACGTGGTGGTCCTTTGGGATACATATTCGAGGGACATCATGGAAGTTGATGTATCGATCAATGACTTGATTAGTAGATCCTCCCTGAATCAAGAAACCAAAGTAAGGGAACCCTGTAGCTGACTGTAACCCGAGAAAGTGATCTTATGTGGGCTTGTGATTTGGGATCTATCCTGGGTATGTGCTTGAGGATCCCACATAGATCCTCTGTAAGAATACATGTGGAACTACTCTAGGATCCTGTGAGGGTCTAATGTACTATGATCCTGTGTGGGTCTGATGATGTTCTTGGATCCCATATGGGTCTGTTGTACTAGGATCCAATATAGTTCTAATGATGGACTAGGATACTATGTGGCACTGATGATTTAGGCTCCTACATGGGCCTTCTTCTTAATAGAATAAGATGATTTAGTAGTTACTTCTAATCATCCGTACTAACATACCTACATTATACCTAGTGTGACCAGATTCCTTATCTTCGTGGTGATACCTTTGTGGTATTCTTTTGTGAGGCGTACCTGTGTGGTACTTACCTTTATGGTGATATCTTTGTGATATTATTTTGTGGTGTGTACCTATGTGGTAATTTCATTTGTGGTGATAAATTTGTGGTATTATTCTATGTGGTGTAACATTATGGTACTTACCTTCATGGTGATACCATTGTGGTATTCTTCTATGTGGCATACATGTGTGGTACTTTCCTTCGTTGTGATACCCTGGTGGTATTTTTCTATGTTGCACACCCGTGTGGTACTTTCCTTCATGGTGTTACCTTTGTGGTGTTCTTCTGTGTAGCGTTACCTTTTTGGTACTTACCATTGTTGTGTTACCTTCATGGAATTTTCTCTTTTGTGGAATAGTTGAGCTTTGAGCTAATGAGTTGGGCCTTGTGTTTCCTCATGAATGAAATGGGAATACTTGATAACTTAGGTATATGTATTTTTATATACCTATATATGGATAACTTTTGTTTCCATGAATTTTAGTTTATCCTTTGTGGATTTTGAGAGACCTTCAGGGGTCTCGGGGTCCATACAGAGTATTGTTACACTCACCCCTGCACGGGCTACGCCTGCACCTTGTTGTGTTTGGTGAAAACGACGAACAACGCTAACTGACGATGAGAGTACCAGGACTGGATGTTGCTCAGAGGTGGAAATTAGATGATTCATACAATATATATGGTCGTTAGAGATCTGTACATACCCTTCACGTAGGATCTGTGGTGGGAGTTCATAGGAGATGTTTCAGTTTACATGTACTTTTTAGTTTTCTTTTACTTTCTAGTTGGGCTTGTATTCTGGCCCCTTTTTTCTAATTGTACACACTCTTTTTACTATCAAGTTTACTAGTGTTTGTATCTTTTTCTGTACATGGTATTGCATGTTTACAGTAAATAAAGGCAATGCCTTCCCCATTTTAGGGAATATGCCTTTCGATGCCATTTCCCAGCCCCTTGCCTATGGAAGGCGGGAATGTGGTAGTCACGAAACAGGCCCTGGGGGACGGGTCATAACGAATTGGTATGAGAGAAGTGGTTTCTACCATAGAACATTAGACTCTGATCTTTTTAACATAAATAGTGATAAGTGTATTGAGTGTGTTTTTTAGTTTAGGGAATCCACTATTGGTGCAGCGACTGACGTATCCATACACCAACACCACCACTTCTGATTTCTGACTTAGTGCACGAAAACACTGATTGTGTGTGTGTTATGAAAATTTTTCTTGTTTTTTCTTGAGTCACCACACCAAGTATAACTTAATGACCATGGCGCACCTATTCCTTATTATGATTCCACTGCATGGAAAACCCGCTAGGATTCCCAAGAGAGTACACGATGACGACCCACCGAGTGATGAGACTCCGGTTCAGGGACCTCTTACTATATTAGCACCATCAAGTGGTGTACCAGTAGCACCACCACCCATTGTGAGGTAGTTACCACCAACCGCACATGTGTACGGTGCACGCCGACTATGTGCATTGAACGAGTTCCAGCATTAGAGGCCTCTGAGGTTTCTAGGCGAGACAGATTCCTATGCAGCTGAGTGATGGCTGGAGGCAATTTCTAGAGTATTCTTCCCTGTTGAGATACCAGTATTAAAGATGGTGAACTTAGATACTAGTCTTTTTCTATGAGTGACCATGAGGATGGTTTGTATAGAGATTAGGTTTCGGTACATGGACCATTACTCGAGGTAGTACCTTCGGTTAGTGTGTCGGCTATATCATTTCCCGTTGGTCAGCTATTACAACATGAATTATTAGTAGAGGACACATATAGGCTTAGTTCCTTACACGTGATTCAGTATCAAATACCGCTTAGGTTTCAAGGCGAGCCTAAATCATAGGAACCTGAGGAATGGCTTGAAGAGGTGGCCAAGAGTTCTCTAGATCTTCTACAGCTTCGGCAGGATGACATGTCGGTAGTGGGGTATTCATCAAGGCATACCGATCATTCTTGGTACTCGATGAATATGATATGATCAGTGCTTTAGGTCTTGGACTTTCGAGCATAGTGGGTTTAAGGAATTCCAAGATAACACTATTCCCCTATGAATTCCTACTTATGTTGGGTTGGCCGAAAGTATGATTGTGGTTTAATGTTCTTTGGCTGAGTGGATATAGCCAGTGAATGTTAGTAGTGGGAAAACAGGAAACTGTCACTAGTCATAGAGACCTGGGAGTTTAAAAATGTTTCCGGAAGAAGAATTGTTACAGAAAGATGAGTCTGCATGGTTGTAGATGTGGAAGTAGAGCTAGGGGATCAGCATGAGGTGGTGTACATTTCTACATGTCACACCTACCCCTATTGTGTTCCCCACTAGGCTTATGGAGCTGGAGGACAGGGGAAGAGAGTAGTTGTATGCGGTCAAGGACTGCGACCTATGGGCTCTAGGAATGATTCAAAGTATGGCCTGTGTCTACTACTAGTTTTCGTATCAATAGACATAGGTATGAATCATTTATTTTTTCAATGAATCATGTCCAAGACCTGGAGTTTTTGGATAAACCACTGACTTGACCCCCACGTCTGAGGATTCATTTAGGAGGAGACTAGATAATCACAATTATGCCGATGGTGTGATCTGACCCTTGAGGCGAGTGTTTCGGTTTGAAACACTTGGTGGAAATGTCAAGGACACATGAATTTAGTTTGGGTATGAACAGGGTATCCACAGTTCATACTTAGAATGACTATATTTGGCCAAAATTTTGTGGTTTATCTAGAACATTGGGATGAGGTTTTATTTTTTTCGTAAAAAGTAATCCCATGTAGAAAAGTATAAACTCATGCATAGGAGGGTGCAACCAATCACACTTGGGTCTTCCAGGATTACCCTCATGGTAGCAGAAGTTTGGATTTTTCAGTTTCCAATGGTAGTGGCTAGAGTTTCTCCAGGACAATGACATTGAGATTGTTTATACTCCTAGGAAGGGGAAAATGGTAGTAGATGCACTCAGTAGGAGGTCTGGCCTGCAGCTACTGAGAGATGCGACAGAGCAGCTAGCCACTTTACAGATATCCTATTTGGATCGAGTTGGAGTGGCTTATCTTCAATCTATTACAGTTACGCCCCCACTTCTTCAGCGAGTCAGGGAGGCGCAATGTGGGGACACCGACTGCGAGGCTCTATGTGCTCACATATCCACAGGACATGCACCAGATGGATTTTCTGATGGTGGGGAGCATGTCATCCTCTTTAGAGCACGTACTATGGTACCCGTGGAGATAAGTGAGTAATGTTTGAGGGAGTTCCATACATACCCTCTAGCGGTACATCCTGGAGGTGTGATGATGTACGAGGACCTCCGATGTCAGAACTGGTGGCTGGGAATGAAGAAAGTAGTAGTAGAGTTTTTCTCTTGGTGCCTCATTTGATTGAATGTGAAGGTGAAACATCGGGTATCAGCAGGATTATTTTAGCCTTTAGAGGCCACATAGTGGAAGTGGTATGGGATATCCATTGAATTCATGATAGTACTTCCATATACATCCATGGGTAATGATTCTATTAGGGTGATCGTTGACCGACTCACCTAGTCGGCCCACTTCTTACATATCAGAGAGCAATGTTCAGTAGAGAGAATAGGATGCCTATATTTTTATAAGATTGTGCAGCTACATGGAGTACCCTCAACGATTGTCTCTGATCTTGATTCAAGTTTCACTTCCCATATTTGGATGGGGTTTTAGGAGGCTTTTGGGACACAGCTTAGTTTGAGCACCACCTTCCATTCTCAAACAGATGGCTAGATTGAGCAGAGCATTCAGACCCTCAAGGACATGTTGTGTGCTTAGCTCCTAGACTTCAGTCATAGATGGGAGGATCACTTTCCCATGGTGGTGTTTTCATACAACAATAGCTATCACTCCACCATTAGTATGGAACCATTCGAGGCATTTTCCGACCAACCTTACAGATCACCTTGGTGCTGGACTAACCTAGGGGAGTCAGCACACATGGGATGAGATATAGTATGGGATACCACGGAGAAGGTGAAGATCATATTGGAGTGAATAAAGACTACACAGAGTAGGAATCAGTCTTATTATGATGGGATACAGAGAGCTCTAGAGTTCGAGGATAGTGACCATGTCTTTCTACTCGTCTCACCCCGACAAGGTTTACAGTGATTTGGAAGGGGCAGCAGGTTATCTATGAGTTTCATTAGACCCTTCTAGGTCTTTAGAAGAGTTGGAGAGGTTTCATATCACCAAGCCTTACACCATAGATGGAGAAGTTTCACGGCGTCTTCCACGTATCCGAGTTGGGGATATATGTGCATGACCCATCTCACATCATCGACCTTGACAAGATAGCCATCAAGGATAGGGCGACATTTTTGGAGGTTCAAGTAGAGATTGAGGATCGAAAATACCGGGTCCATCATGGGAGTTCGATACCTCTAGTGCACATATTCTGGCTGGATAGGAACCTCCATGAGAGCACATTGGAGCGGGCGGCTCAGATTCGTGATTGGTACCCTATTTTGATTGTTTTTCCTTTGTTTTGGATTTCTAGAACATAAATCCCTAAGGAGGGGAGAATTCAATGTCCTAGAAATTCTATGTATATTTTTTAATTATATGTAATTATTTCAAGACCGCAAAATCTGACGGCGTTTGATTCCGAGGCCCGGACTGCCCAGAATGATCCGTCGAAGTTTGGTTATGTTTTAATTAGCGTGTGTAAGATGCTTTCCTGAAAAAGTGGAATAACACTTAAAAGGTATCGCGGATTAGAAATGTGAGTCAAGATTGTGTTTAGTACCGGTTTACCCTAGGCATGACCTAAGTTTAGTCGGTGCGGGCCTCTAGTGAGAAAACACAAAAATGGCATAATCATGAATAAAATAAAAAAATAATTTTTTTTATTTTTCAAATACTTATAACTCACAAATGGTAACTTGGATTGATAATCTGGGACCACCTCTAAACTCGCGAGTGTATTATATCATTCAGAAGATACTAATATTGGTCGGTGCAGGCACCAGTAAAGATTATTTTTGGCTGTAAATTAAATAATTATGTGATAATTATTTTATTGTATAATTCATAATTTCTAAATGGTATCTCGGATCTGAAATCTGAGAGTATCGTTCGGTTCATTGGCATGTGTTACACTTTGGTAGAGCGTAACATCGACCGACGCAGGTCAGGGGTGACTGTTATAAATTTTCCAATCTTTTTTTTCAGGTATGTTCAGTAAATGAATGAGCGGCATTATATACATTTTGAACCAGTGCTCGGAATTAAAATATGAGGGCACCGTTGAACAAGAAGTGCTGATATTCACTTAAAGAGACCTTCACATCAATTGCAGTATCCCCCAATAAAAATATAGTTTTGTAAATTTTTAATATAATAAATAAAATAACATTATTATTTTATTTTTATTCTATTCCTCCAACAGATGAGCTGTAAGGTGGGACGAACAACGTTTCATGCCAATAAATGGCTTGACATTTCAATTCTATGTAACTACAACATTTGGGAATTAAGAAGGTTCCTAATTAATGGGCCTCAATTAATTCCACGAACATTGCACATCCTTCCCCTCTCCTATTTATATGGAGCCTAGTGGGGATTAATTGGCCCAACATCACCAATCGATGAAGGTATGGTAATGTTCCATGAAGCCCAACACTTGGAGGATGGAGCCGGTTCCAGCGGGTAGTGACTAGCAACCCCGAAAAACCATCCGAGGATCGACGAACAAGGGATGTCATTGGAGGTTAGTTGCAGAAGACAATGAATGATGACACTTCCTCAAATGAGGATGCTTTCCAATGAACTATATATGGGGGATTATTTTTGTTTGGGCATTTTTTATTTCCTCTTCCCCATTCTTGAATTTATACAAAGAATGTGGGTCCGTTGACTAACTGGTTGACCCGTGATTCCTTCATCATTGTGAGTGGATGTTGTGGGGTATCTTGTAGGGTTTATTGATTTTTTTAATATCTCCTTACACATTCTTGACTTTCTTCATGATTCATGAATAAATAAGCCGATTTCAATCATTCTCACATGGAGAGAGTGGGAAAAATGAACACAGCCCGACCACACAACATCATTTGTGAATTTTGATGTGTTTGAAGCGATGTTGACGTCCCAAGACAAGTGTGGAAATCTTAAAAATGAATAACGTGCCACCGGGGCACACCTAGTGACCTGAGGAACATCACCGTTGGGACTTGGGAATGGCGGGCAGCACTCCGGCCTGCCGCGACAAAGGGGGCGGTGCAACAATGCTGCAGAAGGACTACAACCCGTCAGCCATGGTGGAGCAATGGCGGCGGCCAACAATCTGGTCAGCTGTGGGAAGGGAATGGAAGTGTGCCTCTATGTCACCTAGTATCTAGGAGCCGGGACCTTGTGTCACAGTGGAGAATTGAGGTTGGGTGGCCCCGGCTACCGATTATGGTGTGGCATGCGACCGTGCCACATGGAGAAGGCTGATCATCCATCCTGGCAACAAGCACCACGAGCCACCATACAACGGGCCTCTGAAATGCAGGCCAAGCCAGACCTCACGGGCCGGGCCGAACCCAGCGGGCCGAACCTAAGGCCGAAATTAGGTTAGCCCAGGCCGGGATGGTCCAGGTCGGTCCGACCTAGTCGAGCCGGACAAGGTCCAATTTCGACCCATTCCATTATTTCATCCATGACGTGAGCTACGAGTGTCCGTTTGATGAACCATCTATGGCACTGGAAACCATGGATCGAGATAGTCTTTTTGGTATAACCCCACTTGGGTTTTGGTTAAATTAGGGGTACGACTAGATTGGATTGAACACGAATCCAACCGGGCCCTCGGGACCAAAAGGCTAATAATTTACAGACCGGGCATCCAACTGGCACACATGCTATTGCATTGAATCCCCTTTTATATGGCAGTATTTTTTGATACTTCATCGAGGGACTTCGTGGCAGTTAGAGTATCGACCTGTGGCTTGAGGAGCGGATCCTACCGAAATAAAGCGGACATAGTGCGGGTACCCTTTAGATAGTTGTAACATGAGAAAGGGGTCCTATTTGGGTATGTGGTTTGGGATAATTTATGGGTATGTGCATGAGGATCCCAGAGGGATCCGCTCTTGGAATCCATGTGAAACTACTTTAGGATCATGTGTGGGTCTGCTGTACTAGGATCCTGTTTGGGTGTGATGATGTACTAGGATCCAGTGTGGATCTTCTGTACTATGACCCTATGTGGGTCTAAGGATGTACAAGGATCCTATGTGGTTATGTCATACTAAGATCCTATGTGGGGCTGATGATGTACTAGGATCCTGTGGGGGTCTACTATACAAGTATCTTGTGTGGGTATGATGATGTACTAAGATCATATGTGGGTCTCATGAGATAGGATCCTACGTGGGCCTACCTCTTAATAGAGTAAGTTGATTCAATTGTTATATCTAATCATCCTTACTACCGTACCTATGTTATACCTGGTGTGAGTTGAGTCCTTACCTTCATTGTGATACCTTTGTTGTATTATTTTGTGTGGCATACCTATGTGGTAGTTACCATCGCGGTGATACCATTGTGGTATTCTTCTGTGCGGTGTACATGTGTGGTACTTTCGTTCATGGTGATACCATGGTGGTATTCTTCTATGTGGATTACCTGTGTGGTACTTACCTTCGTGGTGATTCCATTGTGGTATTCTACTGTGTGGCATACCTGTGAGGTACTTTCCTTTGTGGTTATACCTTGGTGGTATTATTATGTGTGGAGAACCGGTGTGGTACTTTCCTTCATGGTGATACAATTATGGTATTCTTCTTTGTAGAGTTACCTTTGTGGTACATACCGTTGTGGTGTTACCTTTGTGGTATTCATTCCTTCACGGAATAGTTGAGCATTGAGAAAATGAGTTGGGCCTTGTGTATCCTCATGAATGAGACGGGGATACTTGATAACATAGGTATTTGTATAGCATATACCTGTGTAGAGTTGGATATAGTTTCCATTATTTGTAGTCTATCATTTTTTTATTTTGAGAGACCTTTGAGGGTCTCGGGGTCCCTACTAAGTATCGTCACACTCACCCCTACATAGGATACCCCCACACCTTGTTGTGATTGTTGCTGACGACAAGCATCGCTGACTGAGGAAGAGAGTACAAGGAATAGAGATAGCTCAGAGGTGGACATTAGATGAGGCATACCATAAAGACAACTATTCGAGAGGTGTACCTAACCATCATGTACGATTCTTGGCGGGAGTTCATTAGAGCTGTTTCAGTTTACTTGTACTTTTTAGTTTTATTGTACTTTCCAATTGGGCTTGTATTATGGCCCCTTTCTTCTTATTATACACACTATTTTTTCTATAAAGAATACTTTTGTTCATATATTGTTGTCTACTTGGTTGTGTGGTTTTACAGGATATAAAGGCAATACCTTCCCAGTTTTAGGGAATATGCTTTTCGGTGATAGTTTCCAGACCCTGGGCTTTGGAAGGTAGTCTTTGGGTAGTCACGAAACATTCCTCGGAGGATGGTTTGTGATAAAGAATTTTTATATAAAACCAGTTATTTTATAAAAATAATATAGTATTAAAAAATAATGTTGATGGTACAAAAAAATGTGTAAGAAATCGAGATGTTGCCTTTGGTCGGGCTTGAGTATCTGGATGAATTGAGAACCAAGAATAAGAAAACATGAATTTCATATAAAAATAATATGAAATTATCTAGAAACTTTAGTTTTGAATATATAAAAAAATTTATAAGGTGTATATGAATATTATTAATAATAATATTGGTGTGTAGAGGGAGAAATAATAACCAAATGAAAATGGAGGTTTGGGAAGAAACCCATATTTTATGTCTGAAAGTGTTCCATACATGAACATAATGTCTGGGATAATCAAATTAAATCCATTAATTAATTAATTAATTAATATTTCCACCTTAATTTGATTTATTATAATTTTACTTTTATTATTTATAGTCTTTTTTATGATTTATAAGATATAATTTTATTATTCGGGAGTGTTTGTTTCCTTGATTTTTATGATCGATTTACTTGTATACAAGTCTGGAATCCCATGTAAAATGGGAATAGATATCTAGAATATAAGTTATTAATTATGGATGATAATAAAAAACAATAAATGGTTATACTGTTCATTTGGTAATTCAGGATGGGGATGAATCATTAGATAACTCATTAGTGATAATCGTTTAGAGTAATATTGCAGTTTTTCAATAATCATAAACTGGTTTTAGTTTATTAATAAAAATCATGTGCATGTAGTGGATATAAAACATTTAATAAGTTTAAATAAATATATATATTATAATTCTTATTATAAAAAAAATGGTTTGATGGCCATCCTCTAAGGCTTTAAATGAAAGAAAAGATGCATCATCCAAGATATTGGTAAATAGACCCATTACAGATGATGTTTTCATTTATATAAAAAAAGATAGAGATAAAGGTGTTTTATGATGGATCATCAATTAACATGATATAATTACTGTATATAAATTATAATTTATATATCAGGTCTCATTTCATAGGAGAGTTTATTGAGGGATAAGAAAATAATAGAAATTCAGAAGAAAATAAAAGAAAAGAATGATGATTTTTACCTCTTGAATTATCACCTAGAAAAACCTCTTTAAAGGAACTGATATTTGTCTTTTTATTAGGCCAAATTATATTGGAATTGTGGATGAGGAATGGGAATAAGATTAATAAGATATTTGACACGGCTCAAATCGAATAATATGTAAGGAGAAGAGGTATTTATGGGCCATATTTATAGTGGAGTAGAAGAGTGTTTTTTGAATATTTTAATAACTAGAATATTATTTTTGATAAGAAAATTTAATTGAATGATAATTATCAAAAAATATATTACAATAATGATGTATATTTCAATTTTATGTTCTTATATCATCCTTACATCGCATATGACTCAGTAATTCAAGTAAATAACATATATCATAAATTATCATATTATATTATTCACCAAAAATTCATGTATTTTAGAAAAAACCAAAAAAACCACCAAAATGTTTTTTATGTGGAGAATAAAAATAATGAAATCAAATTTTTGAATTTAATTTAGTAAATATGATAATTTTCATTTTTAAGTCAAACCATCAATTATATTGAAAATACAATATTCAAATTTAAAACTGATTTCATAACACTCTAAAAATTTTTCTATGTTCTCATAACGTTATCAAAAAATAGTAATATAATAAATTATTAATTCACGAATATATATAATGAAAATATTTTTTATAATAAATTAATTTTTTTAATTATAAAACTAAAATTATATATTTATGGATTTTAAAGATACCAATATTTAATTAATAATTTTTAATATATTCATTTAATTATATTGTGATATAATTATTTCATACATTCATTTATTAGAATCCAAACATTTATTTAAAAATTCATTAGTGGGGTTACTATTAATTTGGATAAATTATTATTAATATGTTTCATAGTACTATTTCTATTATCATGTTACTATTTCATCAATATATTTTCCATTATATCTAGAAATACCTCATATTTCATTCATTATTAAATTATAAGATTTGTATTGTTATATCTTGGTCATTTTATGTGATTTATAATATATTAAATAATTATAAAAACTAAAAATTTCATTTATATAATTATTTTTCTTTATATTCTCCCCTGCTAAAAAAATTCATCCTCGGGATATCATAAATTTTACCTCGTTAAAATATTTTGATAGTTCTTCATCATATCATCATATAGTTCCCATATTACCTCTTAAATATTATGATTTTTATAATGTTACATTACCAGAAATGTTGTATTATTCCTCAACACATACTCTCAAGTGTCCAAATCCATATAGGATCTTCATAGTATGATACATCATGTTTCAAATCTATTCCATTAGAAGTGAGGAAATTCATTCAGTATGGAAGGTACATCCATAACAAGGATATGTTGAACAAATTTTTTACCATAGAAGGTATATGTGACATCACCAAATAAAAATACACAAATCCATATCCATATAGAATTTCAAATGGTCCAATTTACACATGGTTTAGATTTCCTTTATATCCCAATCTTTTAATTCCCATACATGGATAAAAATTAAAGAGAACAAGATCACCCACATAAATTAAAAAAATTTAATTTGATTATCAGTATCGAACATTTTTCCCACATAAAGATGATTTCATATGGGTTTGAATATTCTTTACCATTTTTATTGTTTCTTCAAGAAGATCAAAGCCTACTAGCTACCTTTCACCAGCTTCATCCCAACAAGATGTTGTATGAAATAACATTCCATAAAATAATTTATATGGTGGTATTTGAATTGTAGAATAGAAAATATTGCTGTAGTAAAATTCTACCAAAGAAAGATACTGAACCATCAAAATATGAATTTTGGGTGATATTGATCATAAGATGGATTCAAAATTTTTAACCATATTTTCAAACATCCCATCTATTTGGGGGTGATATGCCTTGTCAAATGAATCTCTTTATAAAATGATTTGTTAATAATTTTGAATAATTTTTATATAAATTATGGGTCACTGTTAGAATCCATTGAAAGAGGTTCTCCATTATGTTTTAAAAGTTACTGTATATAGTGTTGTGTAGGATGCTCTAGTGAAAAGTTATCTCTTATAGATAAGAAATGTATAGATTCAGTATATTGATAAAAATTTCCCATATTGAATCACTCTTTATTTTAGGTTTTGGAAATATATTAATGAAATACAACGTAATATAATCAGATTTATATGTAGGAATAGGAATATGATTTTTGGATTATGTAAGAGGTTGGCTATCAGCCTTCAGTTGCTGAAATACTGTCCCCCATGACACATAATCACCAATTTCAGACTTCATATTAGCCAACTAGAAATGTTCCTTCAAACCTCTATAAATCATAGTTCTACCATCATGAATAGTGAAATTCGAACTATGATAATCATCCAATAAAATCATACATAGGTCAGTTATAGAGGTAACACATAACATGGACCCAAATTTCAGAATTCAATATTTTCACACGATGTCCGCCAACATCCCATCATTCACAACAATAATTTTATTTTAATGATTACATGAGTACACTAATAACTTTTATTATTTTCCATAATAGTTGTATGGGAAAACAATTGAAAAATTAATGTTGTTTCACTATCATTGATAATTCCCATATCATTAGTTTCAAGATCCATCTATACATGATCCTTGTAAATCATCTTTTTTTTCAATTACTCAATGTTACTTTTTTCTCAATGCATTTTCAACGTTATTTTCCTACCCTGGGTGGTAGTATATAGAATTATAATATTCCTTGATTATCTCGACCCATCACATTACCTCACGTTCATGTATTTAAATGAGATGATATATTTAAAGCTCTTTTGATCTGTATATATCTCATATCATTCTATATATAGTTACTATCTCTATATTTTCATGGAAAATATTATTGTTACTAACTGTACATCGTGAGTTGAATAGTTTGGTTCAGAGGATTTAACTACCTTGATTAATAGTCAACAAAATTATTTTTCTACCTAAGGAAACATCCATGTTATATCACTTATGAGTCACTATAAATAACAACCCCACTATTTCCTAATTGTATAGTAAAGATGTCATCATTCACTAATCACTTCTTGAATTAGTCAAATAATTCATCACATTATTTTTTTAAATCAAAGATATCCCTTTTATGTTTGTGATTGGATAATTAGTTAGATAATTAGGAAATGTTCTGAATGAAACTCCAATAATAACCTACTAATCCAATAAAACTATTTTCCACACCGATATTAATTGGTATAGGCTATCCCTGAACATCCTTTTTTTATTCAGAGGTTCTAATGAGATTCCATCAATAGAGACAAGATGTCAAGGAAAATAAAGGGTTTGATTCCCAAATTTACAGTTTCTAAACATCCCATACAACACTTTTCTTTAATGTTTATTTATTGAAACCCATAAATGATTCTATGTATAAGGCCCCAACCTTAAACCTTACTTAATCTTGAGTTATTACAAGATTACACATTCAGGATCTTTCCGGGTTTAGTGTTTTAGTGAATTAGATCATAAAACATGCATTACATTCCACATATAAACAAAGTGGTTACATAAAGATATTATTCTTCATTCCCATCAATGGAAACATATTTAAAATAAAACATGGATTATTTCTTGACACTTCTTGAAACTATCATCATATCATGTACCTTTCCCTTGACCTGTGAAAAACATTTCAAAAAAACATGGGATGAGCATAAAAAGCTCAGTAAGGGATATAAAAATATGGAAAGGAAACATGGGTATATATATACATAAGAATGAGATCATACTTTACCCATAAAACATAAGCACTTTAACATACCTCATCAAATCATGAATAAATCATAGAAATCATAAGACATAAAGGTAAATTGAGGCATTCATAACATCCTTACGTAGGGAGTAACCCTCTTGGTTACGTTTGAAATACCCATCACAATATATTCCCTAAATCTCTTCAGAGAAACCTTAACGTTTCACTCCTTCGCGTTACCCAATGCATTGGAGAGCTATATCGGGCTCACCCGCCCTTAGTTTATCACGGAACCACCCATCTTCATAATAATGCCCAAGAACCTCAACATAATCGTATCACATAAAACATGCATAAAGGAAACATAACATTTCCACCTTTCAATCACAAGATATCAATACAACACATTGATATAAAAACATTATGAAAACCATTTTCAATACCAAAATAAAAGAAAATTAAAACATGGTATTTATTTTTCTTTCAAAATGAAGGTATGGCTTGTAGAGGAAGCTGAAACTCAAATAACGGGCACAGCGGCGGAGAAGTCATTGTCGCCGCATACATACGACAAAAACATTCGCTTTTGTCGTTTAGTAAAACGCTTCGTATAAAAAAGATTCCTTTTGGATAAAAGTCAAAGTCAAAGGGGTTTATACACCGTATAGAAGAAGGTTGTGTATAAAACAAAATATGCATCAATGAAAGGAGATTGAGACGAAGTCCCATACCTCGGGTCCGACTTGACTCGGTCGTTCTTTAATCTCCTGAAAAACAAACTTGAGTTAATTTCTACTTCTTTAATAACCTTTTTCAATTACATTATTTCTTTTATATCACTTATTTCCATGTCATGAACACAATGTAATTATTTAAGTTAATAACGATCGTTTTAAAAATCATTGGTACTTGAGTAAAAAATAAACCCTTTATAATTACATGTTGTTCATGTATCCATTATATCCAGAATTATAATCATTATGTATATATCATATATATCCAGTATATACATTCATTTATAATATTACATAATCATTTAGAGGTAAGAAATGAAATGCACCGTTCATGGAGACGGTAAGCCGTACGTACGCATGAACTCTACTTCCATTTCTATTTCGTATTTTATAGAATTGAATCATAATTATATAAAGGTATATTATAATTCCAGTATAATATCATATATAATATCATAGTTTTATCCTTTATACGTCCCACATATTGTATTTAATGAATCAAATCACTTTGAGGGGGCGGTAGTCTGCACTTCCTTAAATGAAGATATCGCGTTTACCCATAATGGAAACCATAAAGGTATGACCAAAAAGAAAAAGACAGAAGATTAAGGAAAACATAAACATATTATATATCATATATAAACATAGTTACATCTTAATGGCCACCTTTGAAGGTGTTAAAAGAATTTTGAACAATCATAGTTTCGGGAGGCATAAATTCACCATCCACAGAAACAGTATGTTTATTAACCATTAGATGTAGGTGTGTGTAACTGTAGCTCGAATCCATATTATAACAACATCCTAGTATATTGAGGATACTTTAGTTGTTACAAAATAAAAGAATAAAAAGAGTTTATGGGGTTTGAGAAGCAAAATAAAACAAAAGGACTCAAAAGAAGACATTACCTTAAAATCAGGTAACTCCCTTTGGATTGAGCTCAAAGGCTTCCTTGGGAAGACTTATGCCCAAATTGAGGCTTCAAGGAGTAATAGAGGGAAGTGGAGAGACTAAATGGGAAGGTTTTGGACGAGCCAAAGGCTTTGGGAGTGTGGGTAAGGAGGTAGAGGTGGGGGCCTTTTATAAGAGGAGAGGAGGGGCACTCTTGGAAAGTAAAGATAAGTTACTTTATTTTAAAATGATTTTCGGATTCAAAAGGTCCCAAATTGATATAATTCGATGATAAGGTGATAAGGGTTATAAATCCACTCATCCAATTGGTTTTGGCCATGTGTAAGTTTTATATTTTACATTAACTTTCGATTTTATTTAAATCGTTAAATAATGAGGTCATTGGTGCATCATCATGATGTCATAAATAATTTAATTTATTTAATATCTAAAAATTATAAAAAAAATACTATGATGTAGGAAATATTTTTATCTTTCTAATGAATATTTATAGTCAAAAATATTACTTGTATAACCCCATATAGAAATTATTTTAGTAACATAACTCATGTTTGTGTCATTTTTACTTTAACATTAAATAAAAAGTTATTTATGTCATTTCCCAACCAAAGTGGCTCCATGGGGTCCCCAAGTTGACACATGGCTTGTCTTGGTCGTCCATGACACATCCAATGAGGGTAGGACATGTTTCAAGCTCATCTCATACTATTAAAACATTATTTTTATCTTAAACTACACTAATTACCACTAATCGCTATTAAGAACTTAATAAGTTACTATTCACCAAAAAATTATTTTAATCCCATTGAACCACATTTTACTTCTTAATGACAACCATTTATGTCGGATTTTTGAAATTCAAAACACAATGATGGAAAATTTTCATTTAAACGGAATATTCAGTTTTTATAAGTACCACTTAGTGGTTTCACTATTCATAAAAAATTGAAGTTTTTCAGAAAATTACCAAAAATTCACCCTAAGCTATATTTGATATTCCGAATTCAAAAATGATGTCTATTTTACAAAATTCAAATCATATAAGTTACATGAATTAATTTAATAATTAATTCCCGCTGTCATGACAAATAGCGGGTTTTTTTGAAACAATAAGTATCAAAAGATTGACACCAGTTTAAGTCCAATTTCAAAGTGAAATTGATTCCAATGACCACCGTTGGATTAAATGTTAAAAATATATTCTAATTCCACTTCAAAACAAATTCAAAAGATAATATAATCATATAAATAAATTAGATTAAAAAGCAGTTTTGATGTAAAATGCAGTATTTTTCACTATTCATTAAAAAATGAACATTGTCTGAAAAATACCAAAAATTCACACAAAGTAAATTTTGATGTCCCAATAATAAAGAAAAAGTTTATTTTGACAAAAATATCTTATAAAATTGTCAAAATATAGCTTTAAAAATGGTTTTCCATCAAAAGGCAGTAAAACAATCTTTTAAAAATATTAGTGTATTCCATGCTTAAGATTGGATTTAATTTCATATTAATCCTCTAAAACACTATATAATTCATTAATAGACATAGATAAAAATATCTATCATTCATTACTTACTTGGGATGTTACATCCTTCCCCCCTTTAGAAAATTGCGTCCCCGCAATTTATTTACTTATCAAATAAATGGGGGTACTTATCCCTCATTGCATTTTCAGATTCCCATGTTGCCTCTTCCATCATGTGGTTTTTCCACAAAACCTTTACCTGCTTAATCACCTTATTCCGTAACACTTTCTCCCTGTGGTCAAGAATCTGTTTTCTCCCTGTGGTCAAGAATCTGGACCAGTTGTTCCTCATAAGATAGGTTCTCTTCCAGCTGAACTATCTCTGGACTCAAAACATGAGATGGATCTGGCATATACTTTCTCAACATCGAAACGTGAAAAACATTGTGTACCTGAGATAAACTCGGAGTTAAAGCCACCCGGTATGAAACTGATCCAACTCTCTCCAGAATTTCATATGTTCCAATAAACCTTGGACTCAGCTTTCCTTTCTTACCAAATCTCATTACACTTTTCCAAGGAGAAACCTTGAGAATAACATGATCACCTACCTCGAAAGATAGATCCTTCCTCCGGTTATCTGCATAACTCTTCTGCCTGCTCTGAGCTGTTCTCATGTGCTTCTGAATTAGCTGAACTTTTTCTGCCATCTCTTCTACCAATTCTGGTCCCATCAACTTCCTTTCACCCACTTCATCTCAGAAATCTGGAGTTCAACACCTCTTCCCATATAATGCCTGAAATGGTGCCATATGTATACTGGAATGAAAACTGTTATTATATGAAAATTCAACCAAAGAAAGATGTTGGTCCCAACTTCCCTGACAATCCATAGAGCAAGAACGTAGCATATCCTCCAATGTCTGAATTGTTCATTCTGACTGCCCATCTGATTGAGGATGAAAAGTTGTAATAAAATTTAATTTAGTACCCAAAGACTTCTGAAGGCCTTTCCAAAAGTTAGAAGTGAACCTGGGATCACGATCAGATACAATGGAGAGAGGAACTCCAAGTAACCTGACTATCTTCTTAAGATACAAATGGGAAAGTTGATCTAGGGAAAAAGTATCTCGTATATCAAGGAAATGAGCAGATTTAGTCAAGCGATCAACAGTAACCCAGATTTCATTATTACCTCAAGATGTGTTCGGTAATCTCACAACCAAGTCCATGGATATATTCTCCCATTTCCACTATGGCACTGATAAAGGCTGAAGCATACCATTCGGTAAATGCCGCTCTACTTTAACCTGCTGACAAGTCAAACACTTCACAGAAAAATCAGCAATATCTCTTTTCATTCCATCCCACCAGTAATACTCTCGCAGATCTCTATACAACATAGTACTGCCCAGATGAACTGAAAACGGAGAACTATGAGCTTCACATAACAACTCTCTCTTCAACTGTGAATCACAAGGCACACAAAATCTCTTCCCAAATCTCAAAACACAATCATTATCAATGTTGAATTCAGGAAACTTACCTTTCTGAACCAGCTCTACCTTTTTCTGCAACTCACTGTCTTGCGTCTATGCTTGCTTGATTCTATCTGATAGAGATGATCTCACTGATACCTGAAACAAAACAGAAGAACTTCCTGCACCCACAACTTCTATGACAAAGTTCATCAAATCCATAACCAGTGGATCACGTTCCAAACGCAACATTGCTAATGAAGCATTACTTTTTCGACTCAAATCATCAGCCACTTTATTTTCTTTTCCCGGATGGTAATGAATGGTATAATCATAATCCTTGATTAAATCTATCCATCTCCTTTGTCTCATGTTCAATTTTTTCTAAGTGAATATATACTTTAAACTTTTGTGATCGGTATATATTTCACACTTTACTCCATACAAATGATGCCTCCAAATTTTTAGAGCAAAAACAACAGCAGCTAATTCCAAATCATGTGTAGGGTAATTTACCTCATGAGTTTTCAACTGTCGTGAAGCATAAGCAATTACATGATCATTCTGCATTAGGACGCAACCAAGTCCTTTCAATGAAGCATCACTGTATATAACAAACTCACCATTCCTGGAAGGTAGTGCCAAAACTAGAGCATTCACCAATCTTCTTTTCAACTCCTGAAAAAAATCATCACATTCTTTTTTCCAGATAAACTTAACACCCTTCCGACTTAGCTTAGTCATTGGACTAGATAACCGTGAAAATTTTCTAACAAACCTTCGGTAATAGCCTGCCAAACCAAGGAAGCTACAGATCTCAGTTACATTTGTGGGTCTTGGCCATTCTTCAACAACCCTTGTTTTTGCAGGATCAATGGTTATCCCATATTTAGAAACAATGTGACCAAGGAAAGAAATTTGTTGCAACCAAAACACACACTTTCTAAATTTCCCATAAATTTTTTTTTCTTTTAAGGTTTTCAAGATAACCCTTAAATGTATTTCATGCTCTTCTTTACTTTTATAAAACACCAAAATATCATCAATAAAAACCACCATAAAATTTTCCAAGAACTCCTGGAAAATTCTTTTCATTAAGTCCATGAATACAGCAGGTGCATTGGTTAGCCCAAAAGGCATTACTACAAATTCATAATGGCCATATCTTGAATGGAACGCGTTCTTCGGAACATCTGCTTCCTTTACCTTTAGCTGATGGTACCCCGATCTCAAGTCAATATTTGAAAAATACTGAGCTCCCTGGAGCTGATCAAACAAATCATCGATATGAGGCAAAGGATATTTGTTCTTAACAGTGATATTATTCAAGGCTCTATAATCAATGCAAAGTCTCATTGAACCATCTTTCTTTTTAACAAACAAGACAGGAGCACCCCATGGTGATGTGCTAGGTTGAATGAAACCTTTCTCTAATCAATCTTGCAATTTATCCTTCAACTCTAAAAGTTCAATTTGAGCCATTCGATAAGGGGGTTTTGAAATTGGCTTAGCATCAGGAACTATGTCAAGAGTAAATTCAACTTCCCGATCTGGTATTATTCCAGGAAACTCATCAAGAAAAACATCAGGATACTCATTTACCACTGGCACATCATTAATCTGAACAGTCCATTTATTTTCAACAATGTGTGCAAGGTAACATTCATTTCCATCTTTTACAAGTTTCTCGGCCTCTTGATAAATTATCAACAGTAAGGGTTTATTCTTGTACACAAACTGAAAGTCTTTCTGAAAATAAACTTCTTTAGCTCTACAGTCAATCTTAGCATGGTAAATAGAGAGCCAATCCATACCCAGGATAACATCAAACTCTACTAGAGGTAGAACAATAAGGATTTCAAGTAGGTTCTTTCCACAGATAAGGATAGAAAGATTCTTATAAATTATTTTTTCCTCATCATTCCCCCTAGGTGTTTTTACCAAATGTTTAGGAGTCATTTCTTGAGATGGTATTCCCAATTTACTAGAAAAGGTTTCAGAGATGAAAGAATGTGTAGACCCCGAATCAAACAACACACTGGCATAATCTGAAAAAAAACAAAGTACCTGATACAACTTCATTTGATGGACCGACATCTGTTGAAGTAGTTGCAAAGGATTTCAGCACCCCTTTCTGCTTGTAGTCTAACTGCTTCCCATCACTCAAGCTCTTTTTCGGACACTCGTTTGCATAGTGACCCATCTCATTGCACTTATAACATTTCACTAACTGTAAATCAAATTTGGTCTTACCTTCACCTTGATCCTTTTCAGTGCAATCACGAGCCTTATGTCCCATCTTACGACATCGGTAGCACTTTCCTGAATTCAGAAGAAATTCCCCAGCATGCCTTTTTCCACATTTATCACAAACTGGAAACTTAGTTTTCTAACCATCAGACTTTTTTGAAGAATTCTTACCTTTCTACTTCCACCTCGATCTCTTCTTCTGTTGGTTGTTATAGAACACTTGATCATCGGAAAACTCCATTTCCACCTTCTCAGCACATCGAAAAAGCTTATCATAACTTTTAAACTCACGAGAAGCTAATGCCCTACAATATTTTGGCTTTAATCCTGAGTAAAAACGATTGATTTTACTATCAAGGTCTCAGATAAAATTTGGAGCATACCTTGCCAATTGAGTGAACCTTTCTTCATAGGCAGCCACTGAGTCTTCCTCTTGCCTCAATTCCAAGAACTGCTTTTCCATCCTAAGTCGAACAGCCTTAGGAAAATACTTCTCAAGAAACATACCTTTGAATTCATCCCAGTCGAGAGCATCAATCTCATAAGCGTCCCTGATATTTTTAACCATCGACCACCACTGATCTGCTTCACCCTCCAAACGATAAATAGCAATACAAACCTTTTGATTGTCTGAACACCCCATGACATCAAAAATCTTCTCCAGTGCTTTAATCCACCCTTCAGCTAACACAGGGTCTGATGATCCTCTGAATGATGGGGGATTTTGCCTCATGAAATGTTCCACCACTGACATGTTCCTCTGCGGTTGATCTGGCTGATCTCGTGTATGGATACCACCGCCATTTATCGCTTGAGTCAACTGCGCCATTACTGCAACAAACTGTTCAGTTCCAATTCCGACCATCTTAGGATGCTGATTCGGAAGGTTATTTCCTTCTGTATGCCTTCCTAGCACTGCATCCCTGTTTCCTCTGTGGAAAACCATTCTGAACAAACATGTCTTAGATGAAGCAACATGGTAATCTTCAAATGCTATACCTTTTCAAAAAAAATTTGGATAATCATTTAATAGAATTCTAACTCCTAAAGTTATCTAAACCGACCTCTGATACCAACTATAAGGCCCCAACCTTAAACCTTACTTAATCTTGAGTTATTACAAGATTACACATTGAGGATCTTTCCGGGTCTAGAGTTTTAGAGAATTAGATCATAAAACTTGCATTACATTCCACATATAAACAAAGTGGTTACATAAAGATAATATTATTCATTCCCATCAATGAAAACATATTTAAAATAAAACATGGATTATTTCTTGACACTTCCTTGACACTATCATCATATCATGTACCTTTCCCTTGACCTGTGAAAAACATTTCAAAAAAACATGGGATGAGCATAAAAAGCTCAGTAAGGGATATAGAAATATGGAAAGGAAACATGGGTACATATATACATAAGAATGAGATCATACTTTACCCATAAAACATAAGAACTTTAACATACCTCATCAAATCATGAATAAATCATAGAAATCATAAGACATAAAGGTAACTTGAGGCATTCATAACATCCTTACGCAGGGAGTAACCCTCTTGGTTACGTTTGGAATACCCATCACAGCATATTCCCTAAATCACTTCGGAGAAAACTTAACGTTTCACTCCTTCGCGTTACCAAATGCATTGGATAGATATATCGGGCTCACCCGCCCTTAGTTTATCATGGAACCACCTTTCTTCATTATAATTTCCATGAACCTCAACAGAATCGTATCACATAAAACATGCATAAAGGAAACATAACATTTCCACCATTCAATCACAAGATATCAATAAAAAACATTGATATAAAAAAATTATGCAACCCATTTTCAATACCAAAATAAAAGAAAATTAAAACATGGTATTTATTTTTCTTTTAAGGAGAAGGTATGGCTTGTAGAGGAAGCCGAAACTGAAATAATGGTCACGGCGGGGGAGAAGTCGTTGTCGCCGCATACGAATGACAAAAATATTCCCTTTTGTCGTTTAGTAAAACGCTTCTTATAAAAAATATTAATTTTGGATAAACGTAAAAGTCAAAGGGGTTTATACACCGTATAAAAGAAAGTTGTGTATAAAACAAAATATGCCTCAACGAAAGGAGATTGAGACGAAGTCGCATACCTCGGGTCCGACTTGACTCGGTCGTTATTTAATCTCCTGAAAAATAAACTTGAGTTAATTTATACTTCTTTAAGAACCTTTTTCAAGTTCATTTTTCCTTTTATATCACTTATTTCCATGTCATGAACACTATGTAATTATTTAAGTTAATAACGGTCGTTTTAACAATCATTGGTACTTGAGTAAAAAATAAACACTTTATAATTACATGTTGTTCATGTATCCATTATATCCAGAATTATAATCATTATGTATATATCATATATATCCAGTATATACATGCATTTATAATATTACATTATCATTTAGAGGTAAGAAATGAAATGCACCGTTCATGGAGACGGTAAGCCGTACGTACGCATGAACGCTACTTTCATTTCTATTTCGTATTTTATAGAATGGAATCATAATGATATAAAGGTATATTATAATTCCAGTATAATATCATATATAATATCATAGTTCCATCCTTTATACGCCCCACATATTGTATTTAACGAATCAAATCACTTTGAGGGGGCGGTAGTCCGCACTTCCTTAAATGAAGATATCGCGTTTACCCATAATGGAAACCATAAAGGTATGAACAAAAAGAAAAAGACAGAATATTAATGAAAACATAAACATATTATATGTCATATATAAATATTGTGATATCTTAATGTCCACGTTTGAAGGTGTTAAAAGAATGTTGAACAATCATCATTTCGGGAGGCATAAATTCACCATCCACGGAAACAATATGTTCGTTAACCATTAGATGTAGGTGTGTGTAAGTGTAGCTCGAATCCATATTTTAAAAAAATCCTAGTATATTTAGGATACTGGAGTTGTTACAAAAGAAAATAATAAAAAGAGTTTAGGGGGTTGGAGAAGCAAAATAAAACAAAATGACTCAAAAGAAGACATTACCTTAAAATCAGGTAACTCCCTTTGGTTTGAGCTCAAAGGCTTCCTTGGGAAGTGTTCTGCCCAAAGTGAGGCTTCAAGGAGTAAGATAGGGAAGTGGAGAGACTAAATGGGCAGGGGTTGGCCGAGCCAAAGGCTTTGGGAGTGTGGGTAAGGAGGTAGAGGCGGTGGCCTTTTATAAGAGGAGAGGAGAGGCACTCTTGGAAGGTAAAGATATGTTACTTTATTTTAAAATGAGTTTCGGATTCAAAAGGTCCCAAATTGATACAATTCGATGATAAGGTGATAAGGGTTATAAATACACTCATCCAATTGGTTTTGGCCATGTGTATGTTTTAGATTTTACATTAACTTTCCATTTTATTTAAATCGTTAAATAATGAGGTCAACGCTGCATCATCATGATGTCATAAATAATTTAATTTATTTAATGTCTAAAAATTATAAAAAAATACTATGATTTAGGAAATATTTTTAGATTTATAATGAATATTTATTGTCAAAAATCTGACTTGTATAACCCCATATAAAAATTATTTTAGTAACATAACTCATGTTTGTGTCATTTTTATTTTAACATTAAATAAAAAGTTATTTATGTCATTTCCCAACCAAAGTGGCTCCATGGGGTACCCAAGTTGACCTATGGATTGTCTTGGTCGGCCATGACACGTCCAATGAGGGTAGGACATGTTTCAAGCTCATCTCATACTATTAAAACATTATTTTTACCTTAAACTACACTAATTACCATTAATCGCGATTAAGAACTTAATAAGTTACTATTCACCAAAAAATTATTTTAATCCCATTGAACCACATTTTACTTCTTAATGACAACAATGTATGTAGGATTTTTTAAATTCAAAACACAATGATGTCAAAATTTCATTTAAACAGAAAAATCAGTTTTTATAAGTACCACTTAGTGGTTTCACTATTCATCAAAAATTGAAGTTTTTCAGAAAATTACCAAAAATTCACCCTAAGCTATATTTGATATTCTAAATTCAAAAATTATTTCTATTTTAAAAAATTCAAATCATATAAGTTACATTAATTAATTTAATAATTAATTCCCGATGTCATGACAAATAGCGGGTTTTTTTTGAAACAATAAGTATCAAAAGATTGACACCAGTTTAAGTCCAATTTCAAAGTGAAATTGATTCCAATGACCACCATTGGATTAAATGGTAAAAATATATTCTAATTACACTTAAAAACAAATTCAAAAGATAATCTAATCATATAAATAAATTAGATGAAAAAGCAGTTTTGATGTAAAATGCAGTATTTTTCACTATTCATTAAAAAATTAACATTGTCTGAAAAATACCAAAAATTCACACAAAGTAAATTTTGATGTCCCAATAATAAAGAATAAGTTTATTTTTACAAACATAGCTTATAAAATTGTCAAACTATATCTTTAAAAATGGTTTTCCATCAAAAGGCAGTAAAACAATCTTTTAAAAATATTAGTGTATTCCATGCTTAAGATTGGATTTATTTTCATTTTAAGCCTCTAAAACACTATATAATTCATTAATAGACATAGATAAAAATATATATTATTCATTAATTACTTTGGATGTTACACTATGGGTCATCATATATTTGTAATATATTAAGATATCATAAATAAATTTCACAAAAAATTGTCTTCATATTCCTTGAACACTCTATTAATAAGATCCATTAAAATAAAGGGTTCATTAGTATGTTAAAGGTGAATTACAATAAACATGGAACGTCTATACCTTGTATGAAATTATACTATTGAAATATTTTCCTTCCTCACAAGCAATTGATGACATCTAGATCCATGTTCAATCATTTAAAAAAATTAATCTCCATGAAGTTGATCAGATATATCATCAATTTAAGGAATGTTATACTGTTTATTTTTTTTAATATCATTGATTTATCTATATCCATTTAATAGCCTCATAGATACATATTTCATCTTGTCCAAGAAAATAAGAGCTCCCCGTAGGGAAAACCCATTTAAATAAATCAGTAATCACACAATTTCTGTATATTATATTCATCTATAATAATTACATAGTGACCATTAAATAAGGATTCATTGATATAGGTCCTTCCCAAGGAATTAATTAAATACAGTACTCAACATCCCTCTTTGGAGAATGTCTTGGTAATTTCTCTAGAAATACATCATCATATTCTTTCAAAATAGGTATATCTTCAATTTCAAAATCTAATTATTATCCATTGTTGATGCTTTCTCTTCCTCCACAATAATTTCATTTAGAAGTTCCACAGGATGTTGATCCAAAATTTACTCGAATGATGAAATTTCTTCTCAAAAGATAACATATCATACATCATTTTCACAAATTTTAACTGTTTTCATCTTGAAATTGATTTTAACATAATATTTTCAAATAAATTCCATATTGAAGATTATATAAAATTATATAATAGGTATAATGGAAAGTTCACTAACTAAAACACATTTATGGGTAATAAAGGGGATTGAATGAAAGAAAATTGTTGTAAGGATACATCCCATTAATTTTTTTACAAAAAAAATCCATTATTAAATCAAAACATAAGTGTCTAAATTTTATATAATACTAGGATTATATGAATGAATGCAGTGATCCAGAATCAAATAAATCATTTTCAATGTTTGAAGAAATTATTTATATACATAATACCACATCATTTGAAACATAAATCTCATCAGTTGTAATGACATATGCCTTGTCCTAGATCCTTTTCCATTTCATGGGAAATATTCCTTGATGCTTAGGAAAATAATTTTCATAATTTTCCATCTTATTAAAATTGTATCATTGAATATTTCTTAGCTTAATTACTTCCTTTGAAATCGTTGTCTAGGTGGTAGTTTCCTCCAATCCTGAAACATACTCACATTCCCTTTAGTAAAGTACGTGGGTGATTCTTAACAAATTTTTTTAAAAGATAGAAGACACCCTTTTATATTATCCCATTTATCCATTATTTCATCCACCTACATTTTATTATATATTTTTTCCTTTACAGTATAAGTATATAGATAATTCTTCAACATTATTAATATAACATCAGAATATATATTTGTGTGGTGGGAAATTTTGTGAGGTTATTGCCCTTCTAAAGAGTGGTTTTGATCAATAAAAGAATCAATAAATCTCTCCCAACAGATGAAATGGTTATTTCATTCCAAACATTAACCTTATGATGTTGCATTCATAATTCAAAATGATCTCATCATATTTTTGTTTCAGACTCAATAAATGCCTCTCCATATCAACTCACTAGTTATGTGGAAAATCATTCTTCATGGAAAATGTCCTTACAATCATTCCATTCCATATTTGCATTTTCTTCATCCACCGTTGTGTTATGAATCAACATCCATAATTGATCATCATCTCTTGAGAAGCGAAAAAATACCATGATAACCTTCCCCCATTCATTACTTCCTAATGTGGGAAATAAATTTTTTAAGGACCTAATACACTATTTCTCTACAAATATTTTTGTACTCAAATTAAATAATGGAAGATGTTTTCACATTACATGGTCTAACACTCCTCCTTAAAATTAGGGATCAGGATTCTACATTATGGGAAAGGATAATTTTTATAACCTTATTCATCATTTTTTGTATAGTTATAAGTTTCTTAGCACTAGAAACATCTCCAATACTAATATCATAATCTTACATATGAAGTCATTCCCTACATGAGATATCCTCATTGATATAGTTTTCATTCCTTATACCGGGGATCATTTCTAATTAATTTCATTGAATAAGCTTTGTTATGAGTAATAATAAATAATCTCAAACTACCAAAAAACATATCATAATTTTAAATTTTTGACACAGTTTATCAAAAAATATTAAACATGTCTTCATTGTGAAAGTATTTTGTTTTAAAACAATAAAAAATGTTTGAATACAAAATGAGAATTACCCAAGAATATTCCTTGAATTTTAAAACTAGGTGCATAGAAATACCTATTTTCTTGTACAAGGATAACATGTTTATTGTCTTGGACAACTTTTCGGAGTTGTTACAATGATGTAAATTTGTTATAGAACCACATCCCCTTAATGTATCCAGGCAGGGATACATTTATAGGATGACTCACATTATATCTACCTTACCAATATTATAGGATGTTATTCAATTCCTATACTAAATGATTATATTAGGGTTTTTTTCCCTAATATAAATTATTTTAATAATGTTTCAAAGGATTCTACTATATATTCTACGATACCAACATTATAGACCCTAGTATCCTAGAGCTTGTGCCTTATATTATTACATTTAAATAGATACAATACACAAACCACACAGGACTGGTCATTTTAGTAGTTTTTTAATCACTATTACAAACATGAACATTATAACATGAAAGGATATACCATAAAAAATCCAAGGGAAACACCCATAAACTCATAGATTATCCCCTCATGTAATTTATAATCTAAATCATTTCATCATGGGTAAAAAATAATTCATAACAAATGGGTGAGATCAGATGCTCAATAAGGGTAGGAAATACAATGCTATCATAAATAATAAGTAAAGTTGAATAACTAATATAAAATATTCCATTAAAATATAATCATCATCATAATATGGAAGGAATAAAATATGCATCAATAATTCCATAAAAATAACCACATTAATTATAACCTTATATATTATACTAGTCAAATAATCACATGATTTATCAATTACTACTTTTATAATTAATGAGTTAATAATTTTGGAAATGAAAAATGTAATGTCCCAGTTCTGGAGGCCACCTAAAGGCGCCCTATACCCGGTTGATCACGTGGCCCCAAGCGCATTTCCCCAAACGTCAGACGATGCCGACTAGCAGCGTGGGCCTTGAGTGAGAATGTGGGGAATCTATTCCCTCATTGGAAGAGTATACAATGAAAATAAACAAATATTCAATAGCTGAAGAAGCAATAATAACAAACAACAGTAACCACAGATGACTGATAATGAAACAATTGGAGAACATATATATATAAAATGATGCATGACACATATATATCTAGGAAATCATCCAAAAAACAAAAAATTCTTAAATTCAGTACTAAACTGTAGCACCCCAAGCTTCTACGGTATGCTTCTCTTTGAATAATACAGTAGCGTGTGTTGTATGCAACTTTGAGTTCTAACACACACCACAACCAATCAGACTAGCCATTATGTATAGTAATACACACTTTTTGAACTTTTATAAATATTATCTTTCAAAATGGACATCATTTTTGGATTCAGAATATCAAAATTAGCTTAGGGTTAATTTCTGGTATTTCTCTAAAAACATTCAATTATTTATGAATAGTGAAAAAACACTAAGTTATATTTTAAAACCAAATTTTTATTCAAATAATTATTTATTTTATTTAAATTTAATTAAGGTAAAAATAGATACATAATACCTATATAAGTTCAATGTAATTCATTTGAGTTAGTTTAGAATAATTTTAGATATATAAATATTTTATTGAACTTTTCACCGACTTTTACACACCTCCTAGGAGTATTTGGAAATTCACATAAAACATAATTTTATTGCTTCTGTGACTGAAATTTCAAAAATCTGAGAGACACGGTTAATATCAAGGAGTAAAATGTGGTTCAATGAGATAAAAATAATTTTTTGTGAATAGTAAATTTTTACTTTTATTTACCATGGTTAAAAGTAAATAGGGTATTTAAGGATAAAAGTGATATTAATATTACCCTAAAACATGTCCAAATTCTATTGGAAAAGTTTATCTCGACCAAAAAATTTCTTATGAATAAAATATTATCATTTAGGTCAACTTGGATTAGATTAGGACAATTATTATTATTTAATTCAATGAAGAGTTAAAAGAGTTAAAATCAATGATTATTAACTAAACCATTTTTAATATGGGGTTCTACATGATATAAATTTGATTATAAATATTCATTAGGAAGATAAAAATATTTACTACATAATGGTATTTTATCTATAATTTTTAGACATTATATAATTTAATTTATTTATGACACAATGATGATGCAATAATTACCGTATTAATGAAAGATTAAGATAATTGATAATATAAATAAACAAATAGATTTAATTTGAGAATTTTTATAAATTAAAATAATTTTCTAGGTTAATATGACATATTAGGATTATTTATATAAATTTTCTTTGAAGTAATAATGCTGTTATGAATTTATCAAAAACCAAATACCCAATAGTGTCAAAATTGACATAAAAGAGTTTTTAAAACAAATATTATATTATTAATTGATATTCAATTCTTAAAAATCTAAGGTTCGGCCAAGAGACTTATATCATGATAGGTTTATCGTTAATGGACCGCATGGGGGTCTCTTGGATGTATATTGTAAGTTTATTAACTATATAATATAAAAATACAAAGGGACCTGGTAAATGTCACTCTAATTAACAAAGAGTTAAAACTAAAATATAAGGTTAATATAACGACCAAAACCTATCAAATATCTATTGGTTGAAAGTAATTTGACCCACACCCACCTTAGTCTTTGATTAATCCACTTTGGAGCCATTAAAAACTGAATATTAATTTATCATCAAATAATAATTTATGTTTTTTCTAAAGTGCCCCTCCTCCCCCTTATAAAAGGACACCACTTATAACCAATTCTTAATACCTTAAAAGCCTTTTGGATCGGCCAAACACTGACCAAATACCCTCTCAAATATCCTGCCTTAATCCCATAGGCCTTACTTTAGTCATAATTCCATCCTAAGGAGCCATTTTGATCAAATCAAAAGGAAGAACTCGAAGAAGAGGTAATGTTTTTCCCACCCTCTTTCAAGTTCCTTTCTTCTTCAACTTCTTCCTTATTTTTTATTTCCATTATAAAAGACTAAATACAATATCCTCTATATACATTGATGTTATTATAAATATGGTACAACCATATTCAGTATTCTATCCATCCTTTGAATGACAAGTCACCATACGTGCGTACGTACAGCTTACCGTCTCCCCGTCGTGGTGTAATTGTTATTAAAAACATTATTATTTGGATGGGTAAAAAATTGATCTATAATTCATGTAAATAATAAATATAACAAGATAATGATACTTTATATATAATATACCATCCAATTATATGTTATTTTAATATCAAAATAATGATATTGTCGCTCGTGCGTACGTACAGACTACCGTCTCCACGAACGCGATGTGATTCATTCCCCTTCGTATCCATTCAAGTATAATTCACATTTTATGATTAAAAATAATGGTTAAGTACTTGATATCATTCTTAATATGAATAATATACATCCCATCCATAAAAAATATGGCTCACATAACAAAGAATATAAAGAAAAACGAATTCGTTAACACCCAAAACGATGACAATACTAAGTTATTATTAACAAATCAATGTTAAAAGATCATATATGATATCATATTAATGAATATGATTTTTTTATAATTTAATAAAAAAAAATTCTCCATTATACAGGAGGTTAACCTACCCTCAACCAAGGAAAATTAAAAGGTAAGGGTTATTTCACAATATCTTCATTATCTGAGGTTGTTTATACGTAATTATCTACTGGGACCTCTTTATCATCCACATCCTTGTTTCTTAAAAATATTTTTCAAAACATTCCTACTATTTTATAGAATATGGGTTAATGACATTTATACCCTTGTTTGAATTTTTATAAGAATTTTATAAAGGAATCATTCCGTCGTTTTCCAAACAAGGTCTTTCTTTACCTTTTCGACAAAATTAAGGTAAGAATGTCTTTTTTTAACTTTTATAGCAGGTGCAGCTATTTTCCGTCGTTATAAAATTTTCGAAGCTTACATTACAAGCTTATACAAATATTTTTAAAGTAAATGTTTTCTTTTATAATTATGTGACTTTTAAATGATTTCAAAAAAAGAGATATTTCTCTAAAATAGTTTTGATTTCTTCTATGTCAACATCCTTTGATAGATTTTAAGTTTATTTGAAGTTGATTTATTATGATACAAACATCCATATTTTATTGAAGGTTTTTTGATATGTTTGACTGTGGATGTTTTATTTTTATACCATTCATGTTTTATGGAGAAATTATTAATATTTCTTATGCAAGTTTTAATACGAATGTTTATGTTATGTTTAATCCTATTCATATGAAGAATGTATTAAACTTAATAAGTTATGGGTGGACCCCTATATAGCTCCTCGATGCATCGGTAGGTCTCATAAGACAAACTAGTGTCTTGTCACAAGGCCTTGAAAAAATATTATTTGTAGTCCTAGAACAAGGCCTTGAATATGTGGTTATGATTGTCTGGCATTATGCATTCCTTCATTATGAAAGTGGTTATTGATATTGAATGTGAATATTCGACTTGTAGAATATCCATGTGAATATGTAAATGGAATTATTTCATTTTATCTTTTCCATATTATGATGATGTTCAAGACTAAAAGGCCTTTTTTAGTTATACATTTCCTTAAATATTTTTTCTTATTTATGAATATTTCTGCTATATTGTTATCCTTACTGAGCATCTGATCTCACCCCTTTAAATGTGTTATCTTTCCCAGGATGTGAAGAAGTATTTTATGAATGATGTGTAGGGATTTTATGAGGGGATATCAAGACAAGATGATGTTGTATTAGTTTTCACATTATGATTTAATGTAAACTTTATGAATGTATCTAGTTATTCCAAGGCTACTAAACTAACTGGTCATTCGAGACATGATCTTTTGTTATCATGATAATGTTATGTAATAATGCACTGACTCTGGGTAATTGGGGTTGGGGCATTACAGTTGGTATTAAAGGATGTTTAGTAGAAACCATGTAAGCTAGATTTAGGTAAACATTGATTAGAGCACATAGACCTAAGATGGGATTTGAGGATTAGTATAGATGAACTTCCTAGAATGTTGGTATTGTAGAGATTTTGTGAGTTTTCTGAGCAATACATCCCTTTTTGGATACGAGTAGTTAGAGGCGGCTCTGGAACAGATGTACCTAGGGGTAAAACCCGAAAACACCGCTTTGAGCTACACTCAAATGGGAAATGGTGCCCGACAATGGGCCTTGCTACACTCTTGGTTACAACACTCTCGGGGGATATTATTTGGATAATTCTCATTTTTTTAAAAACCATTATGAAGGGATTATGAGTATATACTTCCTCAATGAATACATTTTTATGATTATGGATTATATCCAAAAATAGTCTAATTTATGGTTAGTGTTTTACAAGTATGTAATTATGTATTTTGATTCATAAACTGATCATGTTTATGCCATTGTTTAGAAATGTCTCCTAGTGGAAGGAATGGAAACCGAATCAATGCACGCACTCCATGTAGGGATTTTCCTACTACTCAAGATAATTATAGTGGAGCTGGTGATGAAACTGATACTAATCATCTTATCACCATACTAGGACAACTCACTCAGGTTATGAATAATATCCTTACCCGTATGGAGCACCCTGATCCACATCATGGAGGATCAATGTTAGATCACTTCATGAGGAAAAAACCACCAAAATTAAATGGGAGTACAAATCCATTGGTAGCTGAGCATTGTATAAGTTTCCAAGAGAAAATATTTCAGGCTTTGGGGGGTAGTTTAAGGGAAAAAGTTATCATGGTAGTTTACCGCCTCACTGGAGATGCTGATCAATAGTGGTCATTGATTCTAAAGATGAAGGAATATGATGAAGTATAAAATATTGAATGGAGGGAGTTCAAAGATATGTTTTTAGAAAAATAATTTTCTTGTGACCATCGAGAAGATATGGAAAGGCAATTTCTGAGTCTGAGACCAAAGGAAGATGAGAATGTTGTAAAGTATTTGGCTAACTTTACAAGGTTAGCAAGGTATGCTAGATATTATATACGTAACCCAAGAAGTAAGATTGATCGTTTCTTTTATGGGTTAAAACCATTTCTCCATCGAGCATTAGTCTCCCAATACATATATTCATATGAAGACATTGTCTCATGTGCTATCAAGACAGAAAATGTATTCTCTAAGTATTATGACATTAAAGAAAATCAAGAGAAGAAGAGATCTGGTGATCAATTTGGGAATTGAAATAAGGGGAAGAAGGGAAATGCTGAACATCCATCCTGTAATAAATGTGGGAAGAAACACCCTGGTACAAGCTTTAAGGGAATGAGAGTTTGTTACAAGTGTGGTGAAAAGGTCCACTAAGCTTGTGATTTCAAGGGGAAGAAAGAAGATACCGATTTTCAAGTCTAAAACTATAGGGAGATGGGACATTATGCAAATGAATGCCCTAGGAGTCAGGGAAACATACCTCAGGAAAGGCCAAGGGATCAAGTCCAAGCTTATTCTATCAGTACTGCTATAATATAATCTTTGAAAGATGTGGTGGAATGTAATTTAATGGTTTCCTAAAGTTTATAAAATGCATTATTTGATTTTGGATCATCACATTGTTTCATATCTCCCCAGTTTGCTAAAAACATAGATATTTTCAATTTGATTTAACAAGGGTGTTTTCAGTTAAAACCCCTAAGGGAATTATCATTGCATCAATGTTTTTTGAATCAGTCCCCATTAGAGCACATAAATGTTCTTTATCCACTGATCTCATCATCATACCTATGATTGAGTTTGAGATAATCCTCGGTATGGATTAGCATTCAGACCATGATGCGAAGAGTTATTTTAAGAAGAAGGAGGTTATGATTTTTGATGATGATGATAAAGAACACCTTATCTTTAGTGAAGAATCATCACCACCTAATTCTTATCTAGATCCACCCCAATTAGCTCAACTAAATTCAATTATTGGGAGGAAGAGAATGAAATGACTGTGGGTGAGGAAAGGAATGTTCAAATAGAGGACATACCTATTATGAGAGAATATGTTGATGTGTTTCCAGAAGATTTACCTGGACATCCTCCATAATGAGAAATTGAGTTTTCCATTGATTTAATTCTGGGGTCAAGGACCATATCGAAGAACCCTTACAGAATGACAACTGTGGAATTAGTGGAACTAAAAAAACAACTAGAGGAATTGAGTAATAAGGGATTTATTCACTCTAGTGTTTCTCCATGGGGAGCCCATGTTATTTTTGTTAAGAAGAAGGATAGATCTATGAGGTTATGTATCGACTATAGGGAAATCAATGCTATAACAATAATGAACAAGTATCCCCTACCTCACATGGATGATTTATTTGACCAGCTGCTTGGAGATCAATACATTTCAAATATTGACCTTCGATTTGGATACCATCAGTTCTATGTGAAGAAGGAAGACATTCCGAAGACATCATTTCCAACCAGGTACGAGCTTTACGAGTTTATAGTAATGCCTTTTGGATTGACTAATGTTCCCTCTGTATTCATGGATCTAATGAATAGAGTTTTCAAGGAATATCTTGATGAGTTTATAGTGGTATTTATTGACGATATCTTGCAATACTTCAAAAGCTACAAAGATCATGAAAATCACTTATGCATTATATTGATGACTCTGAGAAGACATGAATTATATGAAATGTTAGAAAGTGTGAATTCTGGTATCAGGATATTTCATTCCTTGGCCACATTTTCTGTAAGGATGGAATCTCTTTTGATACTTCTAAGACAAGAGCAATCCAAGAATGGCCAGCACCAAGGAGTATAACCAAGGTACGTTGTTTTATTGGCTTGGTAGGTTATTATCTACGTTTCATCTAGAATTTTTCCCCATTCGCTAACCCATTAATGAATCTCACACATAAAGGGGTTAAATTTGTTTGGAAAAAGAGTGTGAAGAATTTTTTGAAGAAATGAAGAGAAGATTATTCAATTCTCCTATATTTACTCTACCATTGGGGAAAGATGGATTCGTTATTTATAGTGATGCACCGAAGTAATGACTTGGTTGTGTCCTTATACAGAATGATAGGGTTATTGCCTATGCATCACGACATCTAAAAATTCATGAGAAAAACTATCCTACTCATGATCTTGAGTTAACTGCTGTAATCTATGCTTTGATGATATGGAGACATAATCTATATGGTGAAAAATATGAGATTTAAACTGATCACAAGAGTTAGAAGTATATTTTCTCACAGAATGAACTCAACATGAGGCAAGGGTGATTTCTTGAACTACTTATAGATTATGATTTCACGATACACTATCACCCGGGGAAGGCAAATAAGGTGGAATATTCTTTGAGTAGAAAAGATCATGGAGTTTTGAAAAAGATGATAATTGAAAGAGATCCTATTTTCATGGATCTAGTGAAGTTGGATATGGGAATTAACATGGAAGGTAAAACATCAATGCTTTTTCAAATGGTAGCCAAACCATATTTACTAGAAAGAATGAAGAGTTCTCAGACCAATGATGAATAATTTAAAAAGAAGATTAAAGCTATGAATGATGGGAGATTGAGAGACATTGTGTATGAAGAAGGAAATTTGAAATTTGGGAAGAGACTTTGTGTTCCTGATATACCTGATCTGAAAAGGGAATTGTTAGATGATGCTCATAGTTCCAATTTTTCTATACACCCTAGGGGAAAAATGTATTGAGATTTGAAGGAACATTTTTGGTGGGACAACATGAAGAGGGAGATTGCTGATTTTGTGTCAAGATGTATGGTTTGTCAACAAGTGAAATCCGGAAGGCAACATCCTGGAGGAGTCATGAAACCTCTTCCCTTACCTGAGTGGAAATGGGATAATATCATGATGGAATTTGTTACGGTACTACCAAAGACTCCTAGAAGGAACGATTAAATATTGGTTATTGTTGATCGTCTTACGATGTCAGCACATTTTCTTACTATAAGGGAATATTTACCACTCGAATTCCTAGAAGGTATACATATTAATGAAGTTTTGAGAATTTATGGAGTACCCCTATCGATTGTTTCTGATCATGATCCCCGTTTTACTTCATGATTCTGGAAAAGTCATCAGAAGGCCTTGGATACTGAACTTCGTTTGAGCACTGCCTACCACCCTCAAATAGATGTATAATCAGAACGGACTATTCAAACCTTAGAAGACATGTTGATATCATTCTCAATTGACTTTCCGGGTATGTGGGATCAATATTTACCTCTGGTGGAATTTTCCAATAACAATAGCTTCCATTAAAGTATTCAGATGGCACCATATGAAGTGTTATACAGAAAAGAGATATCTCACACCAACCTATTGGGATGACATTGGTGAAATAAAACATGTAGGCCATGAATTGGTGGAGGAAACGATGGAAAAGATAAAGGTAATCCAAAACCACATCAAAGCAGCTCAAAGTAGGCAGAAGAACTATGCTGATAATCGAAGGAAGGATTTGGAATTTCAGGTAGGAGATCATGTTCTCTTGTAGGTATCTCCATGGAAGGGAGTTATACATTTCGGTAAGAAAGGTAAATTGAGTCCCATGTACATCAGACCATTCGAAATTCCAGAACGAATTGGGGTTGTAGCTTACCTTTTTGCAATTCCTCCAAGTCCCTCCAAAGTTCACGATGTGTTCCACAAATAACTGTTGAGAAAATACATGCCTGACCCAATGCATGTACTCACCTATGAGGAATTATAATTGGAACCCGATCTGTCTTATTGCGAAGAGCCCGTCCGGATTCTTGATTTGAGAGAACAAGTACTGAGAAACCGGATGACTCATCTGGTAAAATTTTTGTGGAGAAACCATAAGATGGAAGATGCAACATGGGAACACGAGGAACATATAATGAAGAACCACCTGAGTCTTTTCATTTAGTAGTAATCTAAAAATTTTGAGGATGAAATTATTTGAAGGAGGGGAGAATGTAACACCCCAAGCTTCCATGGTACACTTCTCTTTGAATAATACAGTAGCGTGTGTTTTACGCAACCTCAAGTTCTAACACACACCACAACCTATCAAACTAGCAGTTATGAATATTAATACAAACTTTTTAAACTTCTATAAATTTTATCTTTCAAAATGGACCTTTTTTTGGAATTTTCATATCGAAATTAGCATAGGGTGAATTTTTGGTATTTTTCTGAAAACATTCAATTATTTTTGAATAGTGAAAAAACATTGAGTTATAGTTTAAAACCGAATTTTTATTTAAATAATTATTTTTTTCTTTAAATTTAATTATGGTCAAAATAGATACATAATACTTATTCATTTTCAATGTAATTCATTGTAGTTAATGTAGAATAATTTTAGATATATTCATTTTTTTGAGCTTTTCACCGTCTTTTACCCACCTCCTAGGAGAATTTAGAAATTCACATAAAACATAATTTTACCGCTTCTATGTGTGTAATTTAGAAAATCCGAGAGACACGGTTAATATCAAAGAGTAAAATATGGTTCAATAAGATAAAAATAATTTTTAGTGAATAGTAACTTTTTTACTTTTATTTAACACGGTTAAAAGTAAATAGTGTAATTAAGGGTAAAAATGATAATAATATTACACTAACACATGTCCTAATTCTATTGGACAAGTGTATCTCGACCGAAAACAACCTTAGGAATAAAATATTATCATTTAGGTCCACCTGGATTAGGTTAGGACATTTATTATTATTTAATTCAAAGAAGAGTTAAAAGAGTTAAAATCAATGTTTATTAACTAAAACATTTTTAATATATGGTTTTAAAAAAGATAAATTAGATTATAAATATTCATTATGAATCTAAAAATATTTCCTACATAATGGTATTTTATTGATAATTTTTAGAAAATAAATAATTTAATTTATTTGTGACACAATGATGATGCAGTAATTACCGTATTAATGAATGATTAAGATAATTGATATTATAAATACCCAAATAAATGTAATATGAGAATTTATATAAATTAAAATAATTTTTTAGGTTAATATCACATATTAGGATTGTTTATATAATTTTTTTGATGTAAAAATGCTGTTATGAATTTATCAAAAACAAAATACCCAATAGTGTCAAAATTGATATAAAAGAGTTTATAAAACAAATATTATTTTATAAATTTATATTCAATTCTTAAAAATGTAAAGTGAGGCCAAGAGACTTATATAATGATATTTTTATCATTAATGGACCACATGGGGGACGCTTGGATTTATATGGTATGTTTATAAACTATATGATATAAAAATGAAAAGTGACATGTTAAATGCCAATCTAATTAGCTAAGAGTTAAAACTAACAGATAAGGTCAATATAATGAAAAAAACCTGTCTAAAATCTATTGGTTGAAATTATTTCCACCCATCCCCACCTTAGACTTTGAATAATATACTTTGGAGTCATTAGAAACTGAATATGAATTTATCAAAAAATAATACTTTGGGTTTTTCATAAAGTGCCCCTCCTCCCCCTTATAAAAGGGCACCACTTATAAGCAATTCATAATACCTTCAAAGACTTTTGGTTCGGCCAACCTCTGCCAAAATACTCTCTCAAAAATCCTACATTAATCTGATAGGCCTTCCTTTAGTCACAAATCCATCCTATGGAGCCCTTTTGATCAAATCAAAAGGACAAACCCGAAGAAGAGGCATTGTTTTCACCACCCTCTTCCAAGTTCCTTTCTTCATCAACTTATTCATTCTTTGTTATTTACATTCTAAAATAATAAATCCAGTATATTCTATATACTATGATGTTATTATAAATATGGTATAACCATATTCATTATTCTGTCAATCCTTTGAATGACATGTCACCATACGTGCGTACGTACGATTAACCATCTCCACGTCGTGGTGTAATTGTTATTCAAAACATTATTATTTGGATGGGTATAATAATGATGTGTAATTCATGTAAGTAATAAATATAACATGATAATGATTCTGTATATATGATATACCAGCCAATTATATGTTATTTTAATATCAAAATAATGATATTGTCATTCGTGCGTACGTACGGACTACCGTTTCCATGAACACAATGAGATTCATTCCCCATCGTATCCATTCAAGTATAATTATCATTTGATGATTAAAAATAATTTTTAAGGAATCGATATCATTCTTAATATGAATAATATACATCCCATCCATAAAAATATGGCTCACATAATAAAGAATATAAATAAAAATGAATCTATTAACACCCGAAATGATGATAATAATAAGATATTATTAACAAATCAATGTTAAAAGATCATATACGATATCATATTAAGATATATGGTTCTTTTATAATTTAATAACAATTATTTCACCATTATACAGGAGGTTAGCCTACCCTAAACCAAGGAAAAGTACAAGGTAACGGTTATTTCACAATCTATTCATTATCCGAGGTTGTTTATACGTACATATCTACTGGGACCTCTTTATCATCCACACCCATCTTTCTTAAAAATATTTTTCAAAACATTCTTACTATTTTACAGAATATGGGTTAAATTCATTTATACCCTTGTTTGACTTTTTATAAGAATTATATAAAGGAATATTTCCGTCGTTTTCCACATAAGGTCCTTTTTAAGCTTTTCGAAAAAATTAAGGTAAGAATGTCTTTTTTTAACTTATACGGCAGGTGCGGCTATTTTTCGCCATTATAAAATTGTCTAAACTTCCATTACAAGATTATAAGAATATTTTTAAAGTAAAATTTTTCTTTTATAATTATGTGACTTTTAAATGATTTAAAAAAAGTGATATTTCTCTCAAATAGTTTTGATTTCATCTATGTCAACATCCATTGAGGGATTTTACGTTTACATGAAGTTGATTTATTATGATAGAAAAATTCCATATTTTATTGCAGGTTTTGTGAAATTTTTGACTGTGGATGTGTTATTTTTATACCATTCATGGTTTATGGAGAAATTATTGACATTTCGTATGCCAGTTTTAATACGAATGTTTATGTTATATTTAAACCTATTCATATGAAGAATGAATTGGAATTAATAAGTGATGGGTGGAGCCCTCTATAGCTCCTTGATTCATATGTAGGTCTCATGAGAAAATGTATTGTCTTGGAACAATGCCTTGAAAAAATCTTATTTGTAGTCTTGGGATGATGCCTTGACTATGTGGTTATGATAGTCTGGAATTATGCATTCCTTCATTATGAATGTGGTTATTGAGATTTCATGTGATTATTCGACTAACAGAATATCCATGTGAATATGTAAATGGAATTAGTTCATTTTATCATTTCCATATTATGATGAAGTTAAAGTCTAAAAGGTTTTTTTTAGTTATACATTGCCTTAAATATTTATTCTTATTTATGAAAGTTTCCTCTATATTGTTATCCTTACTGAGCATCTGAGCTCACCCCTTTTAATGATTAATTTTTCTCATGATGTGAAGAAGTATTTTATGAATGACCTGCAGGGATATTATGAGGGGATATGAATAAAAGATGTTGTTGTAGTAGTTTTCACTTTATGATGTAATGTAAACTTTATGAATGTATCTAGTTATTCCAAGGCTACTAAACTAAACGGTATTTCGAGACTTGATCTTTTATTATCATGAAAATATAATGTAACAATGCACCGACTCTGGGTAACTAGGGTCGGGGTGTTACATAAACCAAGTACAAAAGAAAAATAGAAGCCATCTCCTCAGAATCACAAGCCTATGATTGGTCCCTTGCTCTCCAACTCCACAACAAGTCATGTACCTGAAGTAGAAGGCCACCTGAACTTGTCTATACCTGCGACAATATAATATATTTGGGCCCAAAAGCATGGACCAAACAGGGTGTGAGACTAACCTCAGTAGGAAACTACCAAGAGATATGTGCCTAATATTTAATGAGTATATGGTAGACAAAAGTACATAAAGCAGTAAAAAGGAAGGTACTGAACAGTAAACATTCCACATTTCAGTATCAAGCAATAACCAACAAACAAGTAAACAAATAGGTAACCCTCTGGGATACACTCTCAGTCTAACCCCTATTGTCCTACTTAACAAGCACATGCAACCCTCTAGGCAGTACACTCAGTCTAACCCCTCTGGTTCATCTTAATCATAGACACTCTAAAAAAGAACTCACCATCAATTCCCCCTATAGTCTCATATCTGTACTAAAGGCACTCTTGGGAAGAACTTATGTCACATTCCCTATGTGACCCGCATCGAGGAACTACAGACACTCCGAGGAAGCACTCAATATCAATTCCCCCTGTGGTGTCACATCGTAAAATATAAAGACACTCTGGAGAATCCCTCAACATCCATCCCCCTTTGGTATATACACCAGGTTCTCACGGCCCCGTGTATGTAACGAAAGTGTAGAAGCGTGTAACGGACAAGGTAAAACTAAAAAACTACATGGATAGCATTCTATAGCACAACAACATAAAAGAACCACAGTCGCACCATCCTACAATACTAGGCATGGAAAAGTAAACAGCTGCCTAACAGGAAATCACAACCCAAAGGTCCATACAAGAATAACTTGTAAGGGTAAAACATCCAAAGAACAACAAATCACCCTATTCACAATCAATAATCATCTAATAAGGCATACATCATTGAATAGAAACAATAAGGCTAAAACTCTAAACGTGCAATCCCTATACATGGGTATTGGGGAATTTTACAAATAAAAGTCAAGGAATATCTATGGAAAGGAACAAAACACCTACCTCGGTGTTGGGAGATCAATATACGTTAACAAAAAGTTTTGAATCTTATTAGAAAGCTGTAGATCTATGATAACATATAAATATTTCAACCAGCGATAACTCGTGAAGGAGGGGAAATCAAGGAAAGAGACTAAAGCAGAAGAGAGTAATCACCGATGTGATTCCAACGCAACCAACAGTGTTCGATTTAGTGGACGAATGGAGGCTGGGGGACTCATCGAAGATCCTTGGATGCTCGGAGCTCTCTGAAAAATGAGACCTAGAAGATGAGTGTTCAGTCTGTTAGACGCCCCAGTGCATTTAATGAAAAAAAACAAAATACACAACTTTTAATTTTGGAGTACATGGTGTGTACTCGCCTTTTCCAAACTCTTATTTATACGGCCTCCAAGACACCCCAAATGTCCCTGTGCAAGGCCGATACATGGCCAGCACACGGCTACCCGCAATAACCTATTACACGGTGTGTAATCATAACGTACATTCTGTGTACTTAAAAAATTTCTAGAAACTCATTTTTCTCTCAAAAACTACAGAAAAAGAAAAACATACCTAAAAATAAGATTCAGGTTCTTACAAACTTCCCCCCATAAAAACATTTGTCCCCAAATTTCCCTAGAGAAGGGTAAAAGATGAAACCCCAAACAGCTCTGGCCACTGTGATCACACGTCTTCCTTCCTCTACCATGTCTCGTCCTCTACTCGCCCATGCTGCCAAAGCAGACATACGAGAGGAATAGACCAGCCACAGAGAACATTCATACTGCTATCGACAATCTGGATAGGATTCCCCTTAATGGATCCATCCACTTCCAACTCAACCTCCTCTAGTTGGAAAACATTAGATGGTTCTGAAAAGTAATGTCAAAGAAGAAAAATGTGGAAAACTTCATGTATAGCTCGGTACCTCTAAGGCAACTTCAACCGATAAGACACCGACCCAACTATCTCCTACACCTCAAATGGCCCAACGTACCTTGGAGAAAGCATACCCTATCTCCTAATCATATTGTGTCCCAATAGTGGTGTGAAACGCATGAAAACCTGATCCCCGACCTCAAACTCCAGAGGTCATTTTTGATGATCAACATAAGACTTCTGATGAGAGTATACAGTAGGCATCTTCTTCCGAATGAACACTATCTGCTCCGTAGTCTCCTGGACAGGACGAGGTGCCCGAAAAGCTACATATCCTTCCTCCAGCCAACATAAGGGTGATTAGCATGGCCTACTATACAAAGCCTCATAAGTCTCCATCTGAATAGTTGGTTAAAAAATATTATTCTAGGAAAACCCCACAAGAGGTATGTGCTTCTCCCAATAACCTCCAAAATATAGAATGCATGATCGAAGAATATACTCAAGAACCTGAATCGTACGCTCGGACTGGCTATATATCTAGGGATGGTAAGCTGTACTCCAATGTACCGGTGTACCCAATGACTTCTGAAGCCTCTTCCAGACCCGAGAAGTTAAATGTGCATCCATGTTTGTAACAATGGAGTGTGGAAATCCATACAGACGTACAATCTATCGGATTTAAAATTGTCATAGCTCCTCAAAACTAAAGTTCTCCTTGATTGGAAAGATGCGAGTGACCTTCGTGAGTCTATTAATGACACCCAAATTGTGTCATTAACTTGAGGAGACCTCAACAACCTGGTCACGATGTCCATCGCAATGTCATTCCACTTCTACTCGGGAATGGGTAATTGCTGAAAAAGCCCTGCTGCTCCCGGATGTTGCGCCTTTATCTAATGACAAGTGGAACACCTCATGAAAAAACTAGCAATGTCCCTCTTCATAACTGGCCACCAATACTGACGGTGTAGATCATGATCCATATTAGTGACACCAGGTTGAACTGACCAAAATGAGGAATGAAAATCACGAATCAGCTCTTCGCGTATGTCTCCTGCCACCCATACACGCCCCTGGAAACACAATATCTCATCCTCACCTATGGTCCATCCAAGAATAGTTTCCTCTCATAACAAATTATCCCTTAGTACTAGGCTATCATAATTTGATAGTTGCCTCATTCGAACTCGATCAAGAAGAGTAGAGGTAACACCTACAGAAGATAGAAAAATCTGCCCCTGTGTGTCGTGAACCTCCAAATGCATCATAGAGAATAGATCCATAAGCTGCCAATCACTTATGGCCTCCTAAAACGCCTATATATGAGTCCTCTTTCTCAACACATCAGCCACCGCGTTGCCCATCCTGGGAATATAGGAAAGATAAAAGTCAAAGGACTGTAGGTACTCAACCCACACGTGTTGTCTCAATTTCATATCATGATAAGTGAAGATGTACTTGAGACTCTTGTGGTCAGTGAAGACCACAAAATGTTCTCCCAGAAGATAATGTATCAAACAACGTAAGGAAGGATCAAAAGATGGCAACTCCAGACCCTGCATCGGGTAGTTCCTCTTATCTGGCCTTAACTGTCGAGACCTGTACGCAATGACCCCATCAACCTGCATAAGCACAACTCTCAGCCCAATAACTAAAGCATCACAATAAACAGTATAGCTTTTTCCTGACTCTAGAATGACTAGTATTGGTGCTATAGTCAACCTCCCTTTTAGCTCTTGAAAGGATGACTCATAAGAATCTGACCATGAGAACATTGTAGCCTTCTTAGTCAGACCAGTTAGTGGTGCTGCTATGCGTAAAAAGCCATGTATGAAACGTATATAGTATCCAACCAGTCCTAGAAAACTCTGCACCTCAATGAAGTTCTTCGGCTGCTCCTAGGAAACTATAGATCTCACGTTCTCTATGTCTGCTGATACTCTTGCCTCTGAGATACCATGACACATGAAGTGAATCTAATCCATCCAAAAATGGCACTTTGATAGCATAGTATATAATTGATTCTCCCTCAATGTACTCAAAAAAATCTCAAGATGGTTAACATGGTCATGTAGAGTGCGAGTGTACACCAAGATATCCTCCATAAAAACAACCATGAAGGAATACAAATATGAATGGAAAACTCAGTTAATCAGTGCCAAAAAAATTGCATGCGTGTTTGTGAGACCGAACGACATAACCATATACTCGTATAGACCGTACCTCCTCCAGATGGCTGTAAGAGGTATATTAGATGTCTAACATGCAGCTGATGATAACTGGAGGTCATTTCAATCTTCAAGAACACCTGGGATCCTCAAAGTTGATCAACGAGATCATCAATCCTCAATAAGGGGTATCGGTTCCTGACCGTCAACTGGTTCAGATTTCGATAATCCACACAAACCCTAAGGGTAACATCTGACTTTTTCGCAAATAGGATAGGTGAAACCCAAAGAGAAGTATTGGTTCAGATAAATAATTTTTCCTAAAACTCCTCCTACTACTTGATGTGTAACACCCCAATCTTCCATGGAATGCTTCTCTTTGAATAATAGAGTAGCGTGTGTTACACGCAACTTTGAGATTCTAACACATCGCGACCAATCAAAATTGCCAATATGAATAGTAATACCTACTTTTTAAAATTTTATAAATTTTATCTATCAAAATGGACTTCATTTTTTGATTCGGAATATCGTATTTAGCCTAGGGTAAAATTTTGGTACTTTTCGGATAACTTGTATATTTTGATGAATCGTGAAAATTACTAAATTTTAATTAAAAACAAATTTTTTAATAAAAATAATTTATAGTGATAAAATATGAATTTGAGTGGTTTTAAAGTATATTAAGAATATATTTTTACCATTTTATTCAATTTTGGTCATTGGACATAATTTCAAAATTAAAACGGACATAAACAAGTGTCAATCTTTTGATAGTTATTATATCTTAAAAACAAGTTTTTTGTTTTGACAGAGGGAATTAATATTAAATTAATTTCTGCCACTTATGTGTTTTGAATATGGAAAAATGGATTCCATATTTGGAACCAGGAAATCAAAATTGAGTAAATGGGTAACTTTTTTTCTAGACATTTTGGATAATTATTTCGGTAAATATTTTATTTACCATGGTTAAAGGGTAAACCCGGTAAATAAGGGTATAAAAATAATATTATATTAATAATAAATCACCCTAAAACGTGTCCTAACCTTATTGGGGGATACATGTCCGATCATGGTCATCTTTGGGTCGATTTTGGGACCCCATGGAGCCACTTGTAGGTGATAGGGACACTTTATTTTAATTAAGTTAAAGTAAATACAAAAATCGCATAAGCTTATATCTTTTAGAAAACAATTTTTTACATAAAGTTATATATGTTATATTTTAGATTATAATTATTAATTAGAAATAAAAAGAAATTTCCTACATAATGGTATTTTATTTTTAATTTTTAGACATTGAAAAATTAAAAATATATATGACACAATAATGATGCAGTATTTTCCTTACTAATGAAAGAATCAAATAATTGGTATTATAAATGTTAAAATAAATTTAATTTGGAAGTTTTGATGACATAAACGAATTTTATTGGTTAATATGACATGTTAGTATTGTATAAATAGATTTTTTTTCGAATTAATGAAGTTTTTAAGACTTTAACAAAAATCATTTATTGAGTAGTGTCAAAATTGACATAAATGAGTTTTAAAACAAATATTATATTATTAATTTATATTCTATTCCTATAAATCTATGGTTCGGCCAAAAGACTTATATAATTATTGTTGTATCATTAATTGACCACTTTGGGGTCGTTTGGATGTATATAGTTAGTTTATTAACTATATATTATAAAAATACAAAGTGACATGGTAAGTGTTAAACTAATTAACCAAGAGATAAAACTAAAAGATAAGGTTAATATAATGACTCAAACCTGTATAAAATTTATTGGTTGAAATTCTTTCAACCCATCCCCACCTTATACTTTGAATAATCAACTTTGGGGCCATTAGAAACCGAATATGAATTTATTATAAATTAATACTTTATGTTTTTCCTAAAGAGCTCTCCTCCCCCTTATAAAAGGACACCACTTCTAACCAATTAATCACACCTCTTAAGCCTTTTGGATCGTCCAAACTCGGCCCAATTAAGCTCCATACATCCCTATACACATCTTATAAGCCTTAACTTAGGCAGAAGGCACTTCAAGAGTCCTTTTTGGTTCAAACCAAAGGAAGTTACCCAAATTAATGGTAACAATTTTCTTAGCTTCTTTTCTGTTATTTTACTTCTCCAACCCCTAAAATCTTCTTATTATTTTCTTTTGTAACAAAACCAGTATCCAAAATATACTATTATATTGTTATTAGAAGTATTAGATCTACACTTACACACACCTCCATCTAATGGGTGAAGAACATAATGTTTATATTGATGGAAACCAAACGCCTCACGAAGCGATGATGGTTCACTTATCTCCTACCTCCTCTCATTGTGGCCATTATGATGGCACTATAATTAAATATGATATTAATTATATTTATTTTATATATAATCTTATGTAATTCCATTTTATATCATACCATTATTCATTTCATGTTGTATATAAATATATGATAATTTCATTTGAGGAAGTGCGGACTACCGCCCCCTCAATGTGATATGACTCGTTTATACCATACATGGAATATATAAATGATGGTGTTAATTATCTTAAGTATCAAATATAAGATATTATATTATACTGGAATAATTATATACCTATGTCTCATTTGGTTTTGATTCTTTTTAAAATGAAAAATGAAATGGAAGTAGGGTTCATGCGTACGTATGGATTACTGTCTCCACGAACGCGATGATATTCATTTCCCCATCATATCCATTCAAGAATAATTATTGTTTGATGATTAAAAGTAATGTTTAAGGACTTTAAATCATTCTTGATATGAATAAGATACAACCTATCCATAACAAACATGACTTACGTAACGAATCATATAACGGAAAACAAATCAGTTAACACCCGAAACGACGATAATACTAAAATATTATTAACAAAACAATATTAAAAGATCATATATGATATCAAATTTATGTATATGATTCTTTTATAATTTAATAACATACTACGATATTCGTACAGGAGGTTAAACATACCCTCAACTAAAGGAAAGTGCAATGTAAGGGGTTTTCATCTCACTCCTTATTCCCGTGAGATTCGTGCCATATTGCCACTATTACCTTTTGTGTGGTGTGTGTACTGTCCATAATTGTATTCATTGTTAAATAAACTTTAATTTATGTGTATTTACATATTAATTGTATGATACCTCTTTCATGGGGTGTATGTTTCATAAGATACCAAATTGGTAAGGGTTTATTTCACAATCTCTTCATTATCCGAGGTTGTTTATACGTAATTATCTACTGGGACCTTTTTATCATCCACATCCATGTTTGTTAGAAATTTATTTCAAAACATTCTTACTATTTTACATAATATGGGTTAAAGTCATTTATACCCTTTTTTAAATTTTTATAAGATTTTTATAATGGAATCTTTCTGTCGTTTTCCTAACAAGGTCCTTTTAACCTTTTCAACAGAATTAAGGTAAGAATGTCTTTTTTTAACTTATATGGAGGATGCAGTTATTCTCTTCCATTATTACACCTTTGAAGCTTCTCTTACATGCTTATAAGGATACTTTAAAAATTATGGTTTTCGTTTATAATTATGTGATTATTAAATGATTTCAAAAACACATATTTCTCTTAAATATATGAAAACCTAGTGCAAATGTATACGTATTTAACGCAAGCTTAAAAATGTTTTTAGAAAACTCGACTCTCGAGTGTGGTAGACAGGAAGGGATTGGGCGTGGACCCATCATGGAATGTAATTAGTCGAGCAGTCTCAGAATTAGTTATTTTGTTTTCAGAATCTTGCATAATGTTTTCAGAAAAACACTGGAGTATATTTGAGGAATTTTAAACGTAAGTATATTCTAAAAAAATTGCATCGATAGGTATCATGAGACAAATATGTGTCTTGGCATGAGGCCTTGACACAATCTTATTTGTAGTCTTGGACTGAGGCCTTGGCTACGTGGTTATAATAGTATGGAATTATGCTTTCCATCATTATGAAAGTGGTTATTGATATTGCATGTGATTGTTAAATTAGTGTAATATCCATGTGAATAAGAAAATGGCATTATTTCATTTCATTTTTTCCATATTATTCTAATGTTCATGTTTAAAAATATTTTTTTAGTTATACATTTCCTTAAATGTTTATTCTTATTTATGAATGTTTCCAATGTATTCCTTACCCTTAATGAGCATTTGAGTTGACCCCTTTTTATGTTTTATTTTTACCAGGACTCCAAGAAGTGTATTGTGATTGATATGCAGGGTTTAGCCAAGGGAATAATGGCGTTAATAAAGATTATTTATGTTGTTTTGTATTTCATAAAGTGAAATGTAACATTAATGTATGTAATCTATTTTCCAAGACTGCTAAACTGATCGGCCCTTCAGGACTTGATTCCTTGTAATCATGACCATGTATTAAAGTAATGCACCGACTCTAGGTAACTGGGGTCGGGGCGTTACAGTTGGTATCAGATGAAGTATAGAAATAACCTTGGAACATAGATTTAGATAAAATCTGATTAGAGCACATAGCCCTAAGATAGACTTTGAGTATTAGTAGAGAATAACTTCCTAGAATATTGATATTGTAGAGATTCTGTGAGTTTTTGGAGCAATACATCCATGTCTAGATACGAGAAGTTAGAGGCGGCTCTGGAACAGATGTACCTAGGTGTACAACCCGAAAACACTGCTTTGAGGTAGACTCGAACGGGAACTGGTGCACGACAATGGGCCTTGCTCCACTCTTAGTTACAACACTCCTGTGGGATATTCTTAGGATAATTATCATTTTCTTTACAAACCATTATAAAGGGTTTATGAGTATATACCTTTTCAAATAAGACATTTTTATGATTATGGATTATATCCATAAACTATTTAATTTATGTTATGTGTTTTACAAGTTTGAGATTAGGTATTTTTATTCACAATCTAATCTAGTGTATGCCATTATTTAGAAATGGCACCCAATAGAATGAATTAGAACTCCATCAATATGAATGCTCCAAAGAGTAAGAATGATCATATCTTTCTTGATATTAAGACAACATTTAGAAGGGAAATAGTCTCCAACGTATTATCATCATATGTAGAAATAGTATCATGTTTTTATAATATAAGTAAAGAGTTCTCTAAGTCATATGGATTTGAAGGGAAGTAAGAGAAGAAAAGGATGGAAGAGTGAAACATGGATAAAAGGAAGAGGGAAAATATGAATTTTCCCATATGTGATAACGGTGGGAAGAAACACCCTGGAACTTTCCTGAAGGGAATGAGATTTTGTTATACGTTTTGAGAAAAAGGACACCAATTACGTGACTGCAAGGTAAAGAAAAAGGTTTCAAATGTACAATGCTTCATCTGTAAGGAGTTTGGACACTACGCAAACCAATGTCAAAATCATCAGACTATGCCGCAAATGAAGCTATTGGATAATAATCAAGTTATGATACTACCACAGATGAAGAGGAATGACTAGTGTTATTATGTTTATATTTTGTAATTATTTCATTGAAGTGTTGTATAAATGATGTACTGGAAATAAATAAGTATTGTACAACAGCATTATTTCATTGGAGATTTGAGATTTTATGGTACTAAAAAAAGTTACTCTACATTGAGTTAATTTTTTTGGAAATTATATGGTTGAAGGAAAGATAAAGCTTAATATGGTCCTAATATTGAGGTACTGATTTTTGAATAAGATGTGGTTGATTTGGGTATGATATATTGGATATTATTGACTGCCTTGAAACTGATTAAGGATTTTTATATTCCATTATTGTTGGGGTTTACAAAATTTTTGGATGGATGAAGTATATCCAGTATTCTATAAGCAATATGGGAGCATGAATGTAATCAATAATGTTTTATGGTAATTCAGCATGTTTCAGTGTTTTAAAGGAATACAAGATGAAGGTATTCACATGCTATTACGGGGTAAAAAGGATCTACATTATATTTATCATTCATATAAATTTTCTACTGAGAGTTTATATAAGTATTTTGGATAAGTCTAAAGGTTGGAAGGGATTAAGTTTGAAGGGTTATTTTTGGATTTTTATAAAAGGACAACACACAGACCGTGTGACGACCCGTCGCATTGGACAAAGCTGCAAGGATCGAACCCAGAACCATAGTGAAATTGGGATTTATTTCCAACCACTAGACTATGTGATGTTCCTGGATGGTATGATGTAGTATTTTTTAATGGTTCTGATATGTGAATTATAAATTCATTATATTTGGAACCCTATACGATTAGGATAAATAGAGTATTTTTTAGTTGTATTATGTTTTGGGGTGAAAGATGAGTTTGTGGTAGATATTTATTAATGGATAAAAACTATAATTATAAAGTAAGTATATCTTCTTATGATCTTAGCCAATCTCATAAATAAATTCCTCAACATTATGAAAATGAGCTTAGAACAAAAATGTTGTCCTAGATGGTACCTTAGATCATCAAAAAGTTTTGGCTTTGGGATTGTTGGCCTTTTCGTAGCCATGTTCTCTACCACTCTCCATCAGATATTGATGTTTATATTTCTCTTACATATCCATATTCTCATACATGGAACCCTAGTATGTGTTATTTTCTATAACCTTCATACATACCACACCTTATTTTATATAAAGGCCTCATTAATCCATTTTTCGATGTGGGATTTCAACTAAGATATTTTGAAATGTCAACCCCAAGTTTCCAATACCGAGCATAAATTGTGAGGACGCAATTTATTTAATGAGGATAGAATTTAACACCCCAAGCTTCCACGGTACAATTCTCTTTGAATAATAGTGTAGCATGTGTTGTACACAACTCTTAGATTCTAAGACGTCACGACCAATCAAAGTAGCCGTTAGGAATAGTAATACATAATTTTTTAAATTTTATAAATTTTATCTCTCCAAATGGAATTCATTTTTGGATTTGGAATATCTAATTGTGCCTAGGGTGAAATTTTTGTACTTTTCGGATAACTTTTATATTTTGATGAATAGTAAAAAATTACAAAATTTTATTTAAAAGAAATTTTTTTAATAAAAATAATTAATAGTGATAAATTATGAATTTGAGTGGTTTTAAAGTATATTTAGAATATATTTTTACAATTTAATACAATTTTGGTCATTGGACATAATTTCACAATTAAAACAGAGATAAAAAGTGTCAATATTTTGATAGTTATTATATCTTAAAAACGTTTTTTTGTTTTGACAGCGGAAATTAATTTTAAATTAATTTCTGCCACATCAGTGTTATGAATTTTGAAAAATGGATTCCATATTTGGAATCATGATTTCGAAATTGTGTAAATATGTAACTTTTATTTTTAGAAATTTTGAATAAATTATTTCGGTAAATATTTTATTTACCATGGTTAAAGGGTAAATCTAGTAAATAAGGGTATACAAATAATATTATAATAATAATAAATTACCCTAAAACGTGTCATAACCTTATTGGTGGATACATTTCTGACCATGGTCATCTTTGAGTCGATTTTGGGACCCCATGGAGCAACTTGTAGGTGATAGGGACACATTATTTTAATTAAGTCAAAGTAAATACAAAAATGACACAAGCTTATATATTTTAGAAAAACAATTTTTACATAGGTTTATATATGTTATATTTTTTACTATAAATATTAATTAGAAATATAAAAAGATTTCCTACATAATATTATTTTATTTATAATTTTTAGACATTGAAAAAGTAAAAATATATGTGACACAATAAAGATGCAGTATTTTTCTTATTAATGAATGAATCAAATAATTGGTATTATAAATGATAAAATAAATTTAATTTGAAACTTTTAATGAAATAAACGAATTTTATTGGTTAATATGACATGTTAGGATTGCATAAATTAATTTTTTTCTAATTAATACCATTTTTAATAATTTAACAAAAATAAATTATTGAGTAGTGTCAAAATTGACATAAATGAGTTTTTAAAACAAATATTATATTATCAATTTATATTCTATTCCAATTAATCTATGGTTCGGCCAAAGGACTTATATAATTATTTGCGTATCATTAATGGACCACTTTGGGGTCTATTGGATGTATATAGTATGTTTATTAACTATATATTATAAAAAACAAAGTGACATGGTAAGTGTTAAACTAATTAACAAAGAGATAAAACTAATAGATAAGGTTAATATAATGTCTCAAAACTGTCTAACATCTATTGGTTGAAATTATTTCGACCCATACTCACCATATACTTTGAATAATCAATGTTGGAGCCATTATAAACCGAATATGAATTTATTATAAATTAATAATTTATGTTTTTTCTAAAGAGCCCCTCCTCCCCCTTATAAAATGACACCACTTCTAACCAATTATTCACACCTATCAAGACATTTGTCTCGACTCAACTATGACCAATTAAGCTTCTTACATCCCTATCCTCCTCTTAGAATCCTTACCATAGGAAGAAGGCACTTCAAGAGTCCTTTTTGGTTCTAACCAAAGGGAGTTACCCAAATTAAAGGTAATGATTTCTCTTAGCTTCTTTTATTTTATTTGACTTATCTATCCCCTAAAATCAACTTATTATTTTCTTTTGTAACAAAACTAGTATCCTAAATATACTAGTATAATGTTATTAGAATTATTAGAACTAAAATTACACACACCTCCATCTAATGGGTGAAGAACAAAATTTTTCTGTGGATGGCAACCAAACGCCTCACAAAGCGATGATTGTTCAATTATCTTCTACCACCTCTCATGGTGGCCATTATGATGGCACTATAATTAAATATGATATTAATGATATTTATTTTATATATAATCTTATTTAATTACATTTTATATCATACCATTATTCGTTTCATATTGTATATATATACGATAATTTCATTTAAGGAAGTGTGGACTTCTGCCCCCTCAAAGTGATATGACTCATTTATACCATAAATTGAACTTATAAAGGATGGTGTTAATGAAATTAAGTAACACATATAACATATTATATTATATTGGAATAATTATATACCTATGTATCATTTGGTTTTGATTTCATTTAAAATGAAAAATAAAATGGAAGTAGTGTTCATGCATACGTACGGATTACCGTCTCCACGAACACGATAAGATTCATTTCCCCATCATATCCATTAAAGAATAATTATCATTTGATGATTAAATGTAATTTTTAAGGACTTGATAAATTTATGGATATGAATAAGATACAACCTATCCATAACAAACACGGCTTACGTAATGAATCATATAACGGAAAACGAATCAGTTAACACCCGAAACGACGATAATACTAAAATATTATTAACCAAACAATATCAAAAGATCATATATGATATCTTATTTCTATTTTTGATACTTGTATAATTTAATAACATACTATGATCTTCATACATGATGTTAAACGTACCCTCGACTAAAGGAAAGTGCAAGGTAAGGAGTTTTCATCTCACTCCTTATTCCCGTGAGATTCGTGCCATATTGCAACTATTACCTTTTGTGTGGTGTGTACTGTACATAATTGTATTCTTTGTTTAATACACATTAATTTATGTGTATTTACATATTCATTGTATTATACCTCTTTCATGGGATGTATGTTTCATAAGATACCAAATTGGTAAGGGGTTATTTCACAATCTCTTCATCATTTGAGGTTGTTTATATGTTATTATATACTGGGACCTTTTTATCATCCACATCCATGTTTCTTAAAAATGTATTTCAAAACATTCTTAATATTTTACAGAATATGGTTTAATGTCATTTATACCCTTGATTTACTTTTCATAATATGTTTATAAAGGAATATTTCCGTCGTTTTCCAAAAAAAGGTGTTTTTAAACCTTTTCGACAGAATTAAGGTAAGAATGTATTTTTTTAACTTATAAGGTAGGTGAGGTTATTCTCCACTGTTATTACACCTTTGAAGCTTCCCTTACACGCTTATAAGGATATTTTCAAAATAACGGGTTTCTTTTATAATTATTTGATTTTTAAATGATTTCAAAAAGAGATATTTCTCTCAAATATATGAAAACCCAATGAAAATGTATACGTATTTAATGAAAGATTAAAAATGTTTTCAGAAAACCCGACTCTCGAGTGTGGTAGACCGGAAGGGATTGGGTGTGGACCCATCATGTCCTGTAATTAGTCGAGCACCCTCATAATTAGTTATTTTGTTTTCAGAAGCTTTCATATTGTTTTCAGAAAAACACTGGAGTATATTTGAGAAATTTTAAACATAAGTATCTTCTAAAAAAATTGCATCAGTTGGTCCCATGAGACAAAATAGTGTCTTGGCATAAGGCTTTGACAAAATATTTTTTGTAGTCTTGGCACGAGGCCTTGGCTACGTGGTTTTGATAGTTTGGAATTATGCATTCTATCATTATGAAAGTGGTTATTGATATTGCATGTGATTATTCAATTAGTGTAATATCCATGTGAATAAGTAAATGGCATTATTTCATTTCATTTTTTCAATATTATGCTGAAGATAATGTTTAAAAGTCTTTTGTTTTAGTTATACATTGTATTAAATGTTTATTCTTATTTATGAAAGTTTCTGCTGTATTGCTTACCCTTACTGAGTGTTTGAGCTCACCCCTTTCTATGTTTTATTTTTCCCAGGATTCCAAGAAGTGTATTGTGATTGATATGAAGGGTTAATCCAAGGGAATAATGGAATTCATAATGATTATTTACATTGTTTTGTATGTCATAATGTGCAATGTAACATTCATGTATGTAATCTATTTTCCAAGACTGGTAAACTAATCGGTCCTTCGGGACTTGATTCCTTGTAATCATGCCAATGTATTAAAATAATGCACCGAATCTGGGTAACTGGGGTTGGGGCATTACATGATGAGCTCATGTAACTCTGGTATAACCATCCTATAAAGAGGAATGGACAAAGGTGCTTCTCCTAGTACAATCTCAATAAAAAAGTCTACCTCACCATTTACAGACAAACCTGAAAAGTTCTCAGAAAGTCATCTATGAAATGATCCACCACTGGAGGAATGCCTAACTATGATGTCCCTCAGTCATCCATATATAGAATAGAAATATAGGATGTATATTCTCCAAAACCAGGATGCTCTAGACTCACTCTGCTCACATAGACATCCCACTTTCCCTTAACAAGAAATGATACACCCTCTGGTGATGTGAAACTCACCCATGCAGTGACAATAGTCGACGACTGCCTCGAAGGGAACTATCCGGTCCATCATGGGAATAAAATAATAGCCTATAATATATAAGACATAAAGGTCCCATAAAAGTGACACCCACAAACCTCTAGAGGGAACTCCTTGCATTGACATACACCAGCCGTTCTAGTCCCCAACAGAGTGTCCAATGTCCAGATGTCAGCAGAAGAAAAGATGCAGAGCTCAGGTCTCTCCACAATCTCTACAGATATAAATCTATGGGAAGCCACTATATCGAAAAGAGAAGAAGCTAAAAATATGGAAAATATGATCGTTCCAAGAACTGTAGAAGGTCTGGGATCCTAGTCCTACTTGGTCTGCTCCACTGCAAAAGTCTGGCATGCACCACGACCCTGTGACCCTGCCTGACCACTCGGAGCTGATCCACACTAATGTCGCTAAAATACCGGTGACAGAACACCAATTCCATGACCTTCACCTTGGCCTGAATGACTAAAAGATCTCAAGTTCCCTAAATGTTGAGAAATTGGTGGTTCTGCTCCCGAATGAGGAGTCATAGAAGAACCCCTACCACCATCTGCTGGTGAGAAGATCTGACAGAAGTGCTGAAGGTTACCCAACTTGCCGCATGATCGGCTCTCCACTGGGACACTCGGGCAGTGTGGCCTAGTAGGGTTACTCTTCCCACAATGGTATCACACAAGCTGTATACTTGAATAAGTGATTCGCCTCCTTGAATCACATCACGAAGACTCGCTGCAGAGCTTCATACTAACAGTAGGAGGGATGCTAACTCCTGATGCTGAGCCACCCTAGCACAAAACTCTGGAATCCCATAGATTGCGCTCTGTGATCAGCGCATTATTGATGATAGAATTGATGGACGTCAACCGGAAGATTTTCACCTGTGATCAGATTTCATGCCTTAGTCCATCCTCGAAATTCCTTACCATAAATAACCGATCACCTCATGAAATAGGCATGAAGTGCTGCAGCTCAGTAAAGCGGGAGGAATACTCCATAACATAATGAGTACCATGCTCTAGACTCATAAGCTCTCGGGCCCGATCATCCTTCAAGGTTTCTGGGTAGAATTAGTCAATGAATATGTGCTGAAACTCCTACCACGACATAACCTGCTGGTGTCCCGCCTGTAAGATCACATCCCACCAGCTCTTGGGAGAGTCCTGAAGAATATAGGTAGGGAGATTGACCCTCCTCTCTGTAGGCCTCTCCAAATTCTCGAATATTTTTATCATGGCTTCAAGCCATGACTCTGCAGCCTGAGGTCCTCCATCCCCTAAAAATGTGGGAGGATAATGCTGCTGGAAGACCCGGGTCAAATCAGCCATCGACGGGGCAGGAGGTGACCCTCATTGAAATGTATCCATCATCTTCATAAATCCTTCCCTAAAATGTGAATCAACACCTTTGTCCGATATAACGGTTGTTTGCATGACATGAACAACAGGTGGATGTACGGATAGTCCCTGATCATCCACATTCGGAGTTCGATCAGTACCCTACAACTGGCGCACAACCGGAGGACGTCTCGGTGGCATGACTCTTCAAGGTAAGAATCATCACCATAGATCAAGGTTATCAAGGAATGAAAAAAATGAGTGTAAGAAGAGAACAAGAGGAAGAATTCTTTTCAGGTTTTACAAAACATGACTACACGACATTTACATTTCCTACATAGCGTGTTTCCTAATGTCATATACATGGTTGTGTACTCCTTCATGAACTGGTCGTGTAACACCCCAAACACATGGAATGTTATCATAACACACAACATGTACTTTAATCCTCTTCCCTTGCCCAAGTCCTTCTACACAGTCAAACCACACGACTCGCCTAAGGAAAGACAACACGACATGATCAAGATTGACATGGCGTGTACTAGACAAGCTTCACCGAACACATGTTGTTAGTGACATGCCCTGCAACATGGTTCAAAATACACGACATGTTCAAGGTGGACACATCTTGCAAATTAAAGGATACACATACCTGTGTTGTCATTTACACATTCGACTAGACGGTCGACACAACACGACATGTTCCATAAGGACACAGAGTGAACGATAAGGGATAACACCGATCCGTGTTGTTCATGACATAGCCCGGTACCTAGGTCGGGCTAAACGGAATGTTCGTCTGGTACACGGCGTGTTCCCACCTGATCTTCCCCGTCCCGTGTCTCTTCGCACACAGCCTACGACATGGTTAGAGACTATACGGCGTGTACATAAAGTGCATGTAGTGTACTTAAGAGAAACTATTTCTTCTTGAAAATAAGAACACATGGTATATATTCAAAACTACACGGCGTGTATTCTAGGGTTTTCCAGGATGTAAGCATTAGAAACTATTCCGGAACATAGAAAATACTGAAACGAACACTAAAATTTCCAAATTCCGATCAGTGAGGAACCATTCTCCCCACGAATCAAGGATTGGAATCTTAAAAATGTTATAACAAATGTAACAAGTTTATGATCCACCAAATTCGGGTCCATGAGGGCCCATAACATCTCAAAAACCAATGGTTGGGGTCCATTTATGAAAAACATTTCACTAAATGATACCACATCAAACAGTAGGTATTCTTATCAAAGAATCTATCGCAACAACATGCACATTCTACAAAACATATATCACAACAACATGGAATTTCTAATGCACCCTAAATGGAATGGAAATAATGCATGAAATACGATTTCAAACAAGTTCTTATATGATGAATGAGATGGTATACCCTCATATCATCGTGTTAAGTTAGAACTAAAACCTTAATAACCACAACAATAATATCACAAATCATGCGTATCACTAAAGGTGAAATAAAATCAATTTTAATCATGCATAACCAGAAAATTGCAATAAACAAGGTAGGTTTGGTTTTCCCCATACATGGGTTAGCTACTCTCGGGAAAAAATTATTACCATCTACCGATTCCTTCCAATCCTTGGATAAAGGCTCCAAACAGTAATTCAAGAGAAAAGAAATCCTCTGATACCACTTTGTAACGTCCCGGTTCCAAAAGCCACCAAAAGGCGCCCCATTCCTAGTTGGTCACATGGCCTCCAGTGCATTTCCCTGAACTGCAGAGGTTTTCGACTAGCAGCGTGGGCCTTGGGTGTGATAGTGGGGAAACAATGCCCTCATTGGATGATTACATAGTGGAAATAAACAAATATTCAATAGAGGAAGCAGTAATAATACCAAACAATAGTAACATCTGAAGATTGATAAAGAAACAACTGGAGCATATATATATATATAATGATGCATGATACATATATGTCTAGGAATCCATCCAAACAAAGAAAAATACTGAAATACAGTACCAAACCAAGTACACAAGAAAAACAGAAGCCCGATCCTGAGCATCGCAAGCCAAATCTGGGTCCATTCTCTCCAGCGCCACAGCATGTCAAGTACCTGACGTAGAAGGGCGCTTTTCCTTGTCTATACATGCATCAATATAATCAGTTTGTGCTGAAAATCATGGCCCAAACGGGGTGCGAGACTAATCCCAGTTGGAATCCACTACAAGATCTGTTCCTAATAGTCAATGAGTATATGGCAGGAAAAATTACAGAAAGTAGTAAAAAGGAAGGTACTCAACAGTAAACAATCCATAGTTCATTATCAATAAATAACCAAAAACCTGGTAAACAAACAGGTAACCCTTTGGGAAGCACTCTCAGTATAACCCCTATGGTCCTACCTACCAAGTACAAGAAACCCTCTAGGCACTACACTCAAACTAACCCATCTGGTTTAGCTTAAGCATAGACTCTCGGAAAAAGCACTCACCGTTAATTCCCCTATAGTTTTGTATCGATACTAAAGGAGCTCTATCGAAGAACTTACGTCACATTCCCTCTATGTCTAGCGTCGAGTAACTACAGACACTCTAAGGAAGCACTCTACATCAATTTCTCCTTGTGGTCTCGCATCGTAAAATATATTGACACTCTAGAGAATCCCTCAACATCAATTCTCCTTAGGGTCTATACACCAGGTTCTCATGGCCCCATATAAGTCAAGCATGTGTAGCAGTACGTAACTACCATGGTAAACCTCAAGAACTACTTCTCTATCATTCTACAACAAAACAACATAAAATAACAATAGTTACACCGTCCTATAATACTAGGAATATGAATGTAACTAACATCCTAACAGGTAATCACGACCCAAAGGTCATAATAGGCAAAACATGCATGGGAAAAACATCAAAAGCAGAAAACATCATCCTATTCACAATAAATAATCATCTATTTAGGCATAAAACATAGCAGAGAAATAATAGGGCTAAAATGGTAAATGCACAATACCCCGTTCATTGGTATTGGGAATTTTTTCACATAAAACACAAAGGACTATCTACGGAAAGGCACAAACCACCTACCTTGGTGTTGGGAGATCAATATACATGAATCATGAGGATTGAATCACCTTAGGACACTGTAGATATACAAAAACATATAAAACTTTCAACCCACAATAACTCACAAAGGTGAAGAAATCAAGGAACAAGGCTCATGTAGAAGGGAGAAATCACTGATGTGATTCCAATGCAACCAATAGTGTTAAATTCGAAAGACCGATGGAGGATAGGGGATCTTTGATCATCTATGATTGCTTGATGATCTCGGACAAATGAGACCTAGAAGATGAGTGTTCTGTCCCTCAGACGTGACCCCGATGCGTTTAATGAAAAAAAAATACAAGGCATGTACTTTTTTGTACACGAAGTGTACCCACCTTTTACGTACTTCATTTTATGCGGCCTCTAGGTCACCCCACATGGCCATGTGGAAGGCCACTACACTTCCATCACATGGCTGCCCACAATAACTGAGAACGTGGTGTGTAATCATAATATACTCTGTGTGTACTTCAAAAATTTCTAGAAATTTCTTTTTCTCTCAAAAACTCCAGAAAAAGAAAAACATACCTAAAATGATGATCTGGGTTCATACAAAAACAAATCTTCTAGGCCATGGCCAAGACATCTATAAATAAATGGTTAATCCCTCAGAAAAAAAAATCCATTTCTAGTTTTTCTCATGATACCTATCGATGCATAGAGGGGCTATAATAGGAACCACCCATCACATTATATGTCAAATAAAATCATCATATTAAAGGTTTTACACATTAAAATAATATACATATGAAATTTAAATAACATTCCTCAATATATAAATATAATCACTAAGAATTATGAGTAGTATGATGAATATTATCATTATTACATATCCATAGTAAAATTTATTATTAACAATTTAATAAAATATTGAATATGTTAATAATAATAAATCTATCTCATTAAAGAATAAAATTAAATATCAGTTTAAAAAAAAATCAAAATTCTCTAATAAAATCATATAGGAATTCATAGGAGAAACACCCTTTTTTACTCTGCAAAGAAGAGTTCTTTTGGAAAAATAATTTGTATATTTAATAATTGATTGCTTAAAATTAGAAATGTAAAAATAATATTTTTATTAAAAATCATGTGATTTAATAAAAATAACCTAGTGAAAAAAATTATTATGGATGATAATTGAATGTGGGTAAGAAATATAGTCATTCCCTTTAATTGGGATTCTGTATCTAGAATAATTGATAATATAACATTGAAAAATAAGTATATATTAAAAAATAAATATGAAATGATCAAAAAACATGGATCTATAATTCATAAAAATAATTTATAATAATTATATAAACATAATTAATAGTTAAATTTTTGTATAGAGGGGGAATGGATAACCTGGATGAAAATTGAGGTTAATGAAGAAACCCTTAACATATTTTTGATATTGTTCTAAACATGACTTTAATGTTTAGGATAATAAAATTAAATTCATTAAATAATAAATAAACATTGTTTTAAACATTAATTGGATTTCATATAATTTAATTATAACTTGGTTAGTTTTGTTTTATTGATTATAATTTTCTATATGTAATTGTTATATAACATTAAAATGGACTTACAATATAATTAATATAATTATTTTAACTATAAAAATTGTTTTATGGCCATCCTTGAAGGAGTTAATGAAAAATGAAGATGCATCATCCATGATGTTAATAAATTGACAAATCATAGGTGATGTTTTCATAAGCCATTATGATGTTCAAATTCAGGTTTAAGAATGTTGGAGACACATCCATAACCTAGAGGTAATTATTGGATCTCATTTAGATACAATCAGTAGTGTTGTTCCATCTAGCCACATCGCTTATCAAATGTATAACATTACATGTTGACTGAGTAGTAATCCATATATAAGTAAAATGAAGTTAGTAATCATCATATGATGATCCACCAAAACACATATAACATTATTTCTTCTTCATTTTATCTAAATACAAATGAAATTTTCTATGGTGATGTTTCTCATTTGAATGTAGGTATATGTAATCGATGAATCACCCCCATTTATTTTTACTAAACTTTTTTCACATGATGACATAAAAATAATAATAATGTATAATCCTAGATTTCCTTTATCCTAGTGTCCCTCCTATACTGATCATAGATATCTTGATACATATTTTTTCTTCTATGATGAATAGATACGGTCAAACTATGTGCATCTCCAACATATTTTTTTTGAACTCATTATTATATCATACACATTGTTGTGACACATGTCTTACAACACCATTATCATCAAAACTAAACTCTGATAATTTAGCCTTTCTTATTTTTTCCACATTATTCTGAATTCAGACATAATTCATTTGAGTACAAATTATCTTATTTAGATGGGAAGGTTGAACAATCATTTATGAAATGATTAGTGATGATCAATCCTCTATTATTCCCATGATTATCCTTTCAAAATATAAGATGCTAAAATCACTCTAAATTATCATTAATTATAATATTTCTAGATCCATTGTACCTTGAGTGTTTGACATTTTATTCCCTTTCCTAGGATAGTATTGAATTGATCATTCATACACCTTGATCTACTCTATCCATATTTTATGGTGCATAATTAGATATTTATGTGTGAATAAATAATTTAGTCTTTGATTATATTTTTATATTTTAATCATACCCCCAAAATTGTACTTGCACTAGATTATCACAGAGAAGATCACTATAGCCAAATCAATTCCACGTATTGGGTAGTTCTATTCATGAACATTCAATAACCTATAAGCATAAACCATCACTTTATCATTCATTATTAACATAGATCCAAAACCCTTTTTAATGAATCACGGAATTTGATGGAACATTTACCACAATTTGGTAGTGTTAGCTCAAGTGCGGTGATAGTCATACTTTTTAATCTCATTGAAGCACCCATAGCATTCATCATTCCATAAAAAACATAGTCCCATACATCTTATCATGGTAAGTGGGTTTGAAAATCCTGATAAATTTCTCAGAATAAGATGATAGTACCTAGATAATCCAAGGATGTTTCATAAATCTATCACATATGTTGGTCTTGACCATCCGTTAGAAGCTTATATTTTTTAAGGGTCCATTCATATCCCATTGATAGTGTTGATACTCACCAGAAGTGAGACTTCCTTCAAAAAATTACTTTACTTTGAATATATATTCTTCTTTCATAAGGTATTTTGGAGAGTGTTTAGATGTTCATCATTGACCAACATCCTTTTGGACAATATTAGAATATCATCAATAAAGACTACAAAATATTTTCTGATTCAATCCCAAAAGAAAATAGTCATCATTTCTATTAATATTTATTGATAATTAATTAGTTAGGATGGAATTACTATGAACTCATAGTGATCATACCTTGTACGGATTGCAGTCTTAGGGATATCAGCCTTCTTCACCCTAACTTATTAATTTCCCAACCATAGATCCATCATTAAGAAGTATTTTTTACCACATATCTAATTGAATAAGTCATTAATTCCTAGATAACGATAGATTATATTTATTATTATCTTTTTTATCACTCAATAATCAATGAAAAGTTTCATTAAACCATCCTCCATCTTAATGAAGAGTACTGGTACACCCCATGATATAACACATTGGTGTATTAACCCTTAATCTAGATTTTCTTGTAGTTGTTTCTTCATCTCCTCTAATTTTATAAGATCCATTATATAAATATTATATTATATTGGTATCACCCTAGGTTTAAGATTGATTCAAAATTCAACATCTAATTTTTGAGGATGACTAAAATATTCCTTAGAATGACACCAACATATTCCCGCATAATAAAAATATATTCATGGATGATATTTTCCTTATAAACAATCATTTGAGATAAATATTATTATTAAAAGGGAAATAATATTTATTCCTGAGATATTGATGGTAATGAAAATTCATCGTCTTCTTTGAACTTGTATAGAATCGAGGTCGATTCATGATATAGAGAGTGATTTTCTTATCACAGAAATTTATGTTATCTCTATACAGAAAAGGCCAATCGAAACACAGACTTTTGTCAAATTCCACCAAATTTAGTAGGATAAGGTTTGATGGTATGTTTAGCCATAATATATGTATAGAAATGTGTTATATACTTAGGATGTAATAATTTACCCATTTTTTTGTTTTCACTGACAACTCTACATTTATGATTTGTTGTGGTATTTGAATACTTCTACTAGTAAATAATGATATAAAATAATTTATAGATGTAGAATAAAAATTTACTTTCAGTATTCATGAGATAATAACTAGAGAACCTATCATCCATTTTTGTCAAAATCTACCTAAATGGCTGTGATTGAAAAATCAGAACCTTGTTTTCATGGAGTTTGTTGGTTTTAAGTGCAAACCGTTGTCTTAGTAAATATTCATGAAATGTTTTTTGGATCCTAGAATTTGATAAAATTAACAATGAACTATGGTTTTAATGAAAAATTCCCCTCCTCCATCACATTGGTGGGTTTCTATTGTTGATAATCTCTATCTAGGTGCCCTAACATCCCTCACAAATTCATTTCCTCACCCCCCTTATAGAATTTCTGGGGTGTTTCTTTTCGCACCATTGATTAGTGGGATGCAGAAATTTCATGGTAGCATTATATTTCTCTCTAAATCCAATGAAATTACACTACACATTCATATTCTTATCCACGTTAAATACATGGGATTCTCAAGGCGTCCTTTCAACTTTGAGGTTACATCAAAAAAATTTCTTCAAAGCTATCAAAGACATAGATCATTGGGAAATTTCAAAGATGGGGTTTTAACCCAACAATGAAGTTTTGACCATTTAATTTGGGGTTAAAAACACATATGATGGTTTATCATGAATGTATTATGATTTTTCATTGCATTAGCTGATAGATTCATTACATTTTTTCTTTATATAAAGGAATTATCTTTCCATATTATGTTGTAGAGTAAGAGGAAAATATTTCTCAAAAACTATTTTCTGAAATTCCATGCACCCCAATAGCTTGATCTATTCCTCATGATTAATATTCTTGATCAATGGCCACCATTGAATAGATTATCCCTCTATAAAATAAATAGCCATCAAATCCTTCTCTTGTGAAGATCATTGAATTATGGAAATGATATCCTCAAAAGAGTTGATCCATTTTTCAAAAATTAATGGATTATATGTTCAATTGATTTTTTGAGATAATTGTTTCATTAAACCATCTATTGTGGAATTTTATTTATTAGGGGGATTTGGTAGTTCCTCCGGATCATGGATATTATTCAGAATAAAATTTAGATAATAGAGTATCATCATAATTTTTTTGTTCTCTCTCCCATCAGGTTTTATATATTTTTTGGGTAGTTATCACAATGCCTATGAAATTGATTTTTTACCTGATTCCTCTTATTTCATTCCATTTTCATTTATAAAAGGAAAATTAGGTTTTACAATTTAAAACTATTAAATTCATAAAATGGAATCTAATGACATTGAAGAAATAACTTATAAAACAAATGTATTTTATGATCTTACAAATTTATAGGATTCAATATATGTCATCCATAATTTATTTCCTAAAATATATACGTATGGTAATTTTTCCACATAATAATGATTTGTAATTCTATTTTGATGTTACCAAAGAATATCCCATGTGAGTGTCAAAACAGTTTTCCAACAAAACCCACTATCGTGCACTAGTTCCAATTAGAGTCAAGCTAGACATGATAATTTTGGTTTTTACGCTAATGTATATTTATGCCCGAGCTACTCCCGCTTATTGTATCTATATAGGGATGCATTGTCTTTATTGAAAACATACTCTATATTTAACATATTTTTGAGATAATTTGCTCTAAATTGTTTTATCCATAATTATTTTGAATATGTTTTCTAATATTATTTCAAAAATAACAATAAATTTCCATTTATACGAACTATAAAAGTTATTATCACTATTACAAGATAATTATCAATTTAATACATAAAATTACACATAATAGATCCCTAATGATTGATAATAATATTTTATTTGTGAATTAGTGACATTAAATAACTACTTAAACTAAACAATACATCATGTTTTCTGAATAATTATTTATCATGATAATAATATTCCATCGAATATAAAAATACATGGGTAACCTGGGGAAAATCATTAGAAAGGGTTGAGAAATAAATAATGGTAAGGTAGTAAAGATTGCATAACATGAAGAATGAAAAACATATTAGAAAATATGATTATCAATGGGGTATAAAAATTGTGATAATCATAATCAAGGATAATATAGAATCATAAAACAACATAATCATAAAGGTAACATTGGAAATGTGGCGACAACATAAAACATTTAATCATAATCATGGTTTAATGGTAAAATCCTAGAAATCGTGATCTAAAATTTCACATAAAGGAATCGTCTTTATATACAAACCATATATGAAAGCTCATATGACTAAACATTAGTAAATTCATCCACATGCTATATAATTGTGGGCACACCCATCGCATTCGTTTCATTCTCATGTCTATGGGTGATACATACATTATAGTATATGGATTCATTAATCATGAAATTTTTTCAATGATAATGGAATTTTTAAAACATATACTTAATTCCCCTATAAAAAATATTATTATAATGGAAGTCACCCATGATAAAATTGGTAAGGTATTTAATACAAAATTGTTTTGGCATGCAAAATGATAGAGAAATTTTGGTAACATAACGACATCACTTAAAAATTCATAAAAAGGAATGATGAGAGAAAATTGGGAATATAACCATATTGTCATTAAATGGATATTAATAGGGAAATGAAAATTGATATCACGATATTAAAAATTGTAAATTTATGGAATAAGAAAATAATTAAACCATAATAAAGAGACTAATTAGAGGATACCTTACCTTGTGAGAGTGAATCAAAATTCTTGGGAGGATCTTCCTAAAAAATGGGGACACCTTTGGAATCCACTATATGGGGGGGGGGGAATATTTACGATGGGTTCAATATATTTTTAGCATATATAAATGTGATCGTGGGTGGGTTCATATAGAAAATATGTGGGGAATTTTTTATTATTTCACAAAAATAGGTTTTTTACTTTATATAATAATAAAACCAATCCCACAAACATTTACATGACTTTCCCATGTTTTAATCCAAATGGTAGTGGTTTTAGTTATTTTAGAATTCTAATGGATGTAATTAATAATTTAATAACTTTGATGATATGGAATTGAGTCATACTCTTCTAGAAATGATTAGAAAATTGTAAAATATATTAATTGTTTTGGAGGATTTGTAAAGGCCATTAAAATTACTAAAATAAACATTAAATATATTCATTTTAAAGGGAATTATATAAATAGTGTTTTATACCATTTATATTATTTATTAAATCATTTTTGGTCTATAATGAAGTCATAATACACACCATATATTTGTATGGTATTTAATTTTTATAAAGAAGTTCGATTGTCTTGAAAAATTATGTTAAAGTCAACATTTGATAATATCGATGATCTGATTCCGAAATTTATATTTATTTTAATAAAAAAATTGTAAATATTTTATTTTTCCCTCATATAATAGAATGAATATATTTTCAAAAATGATTTGTTTTTTGACAATAACAATTTTCAAATATTTACAAAAATCACTTTTCACATCATAGAAATTTTATGATCATTTATATTTAATAACACTTATTTAATAATAATATTTTATTAAATTATTATTTATTTAAAAAACACATTAATTCATTAAAACCAATTCATTTAATGATTTTTAATATTACCCCAAAATACAATTTCTGTGTTATTATTTCAAAAATCAAAACCATTTATGATGTAGCAATAATAATTAAATATAACCAAGATTCTACTGAATATAGTATATACATATTCATATTATTATTATTTTTATATATATCCCTTTAATAAACTATAAAATTCCCTAATAGTAAGGTGTGTGACTGTGAAATATTCATGGGGTGGTTCGACCAATATGGTTTCGAACATGATCTCGGTGACCACGAACATATCTAATAAGTAGTTTATGTCATGCTTATGTTATTGAAATATAGCATGGGATTGGTAAAGGTCAACAAACGATGATTTGATTATCCTTAAAAGCTCTGATAAATTCGCTTCATAGGGTACAATCCTACTGGTTGGGGACATCACTTCCTTTTTCTGAGTGCATTGGATTTTAAGCCTATATTTATAATATTCATGGGATTGGTATTAAATGCCTATATTTTCAATGGTTAATATTCTTAACTATATTTTAGGTATAATTTCATAAATCCAATGAACATAATTTGTTTTTTATAACCATTAAACATAATAATAATTTTAATTAAAACAAAATGGGGAATTTATTTATAAAGGTTTATGTGGTTAGAAATAAAATAAATTCAAAATAATTATCATTACTCCAATACATTACCCAATAAATTTCAAATCAATAAAAATTTATTTGGCTTCATTAATCTATCTATAGTTAATAACAATTAAAATATTATTAAATTAAACACATTATAATTTAGAAACTTAAAATATTATTTTCCTTAAAATAAAATTTTATTATATATATATATATATATCAATTTTATCATCACTAAAAATATTACACATGTTATTTAATATAGTATTAACAAATTAAAATTAAATAAAAAAATAAATCCATGTAAATAATATCAGTAATTATTATTTCCATATTTACATATTAGAAAAAGCCAATTCATTAAGAAGAATTGATCATCCAAAACATGTAGTACTTACAAAATATCTACAAAAAGATGTTTATTCATTGATTATATTTATTGTATTTCATAATGTTTTCGACACGAAAAATTTGTTTTACATATAAAAATTTAATTCTTCAAAAGGAATTCACATTATAATTTATATATCTATTTAATTTTTTTAATAGTCATAAATATTTAATATCCTTATATACCAATTTGTTATGACCATTAATAAAAAAACATTAATTATTGATAAAACAACTCCATTTATTTTTAATTAGAACAAAATTATCATTTTTTCATCAAAAAAACCCAAATTTCGTCTATAAATTTTATTAGCCAATTTTTTTCACTAAAATATCAATCCATTAAAATATTTTCACCCGGAATATCTCAAACAATTACACAATAATCCAAACTCAAAATATACTACCATTAAAAAATTCAAAATTCTAATATATCTATAATACACACCTCCATAAAATCCATCTATTAATAGTATAAAGGATATAAACTTGTAAATGAAATATATACGATCCAATGATTAATTTAAAATTTGAAAAATAAACATTTTCAAAATAGAGGAAACTAAAAGAAATAAATAACTAAAAATTTATTTAATTATAATATAAATATCGAATTGGCTCTCACACAACTAATCTACGAGGATCATCATAATTAAAAAAACCAATTTTTGATGATAGAAAATATCATAAATTTTCATTCCCATGGTATGAAATATTATTACGAGCGTATATATGTTTTAATTAAAAAGATATATTGTTGATAAGATTATAAAAATATAACATATTAGAACTAGTAATGGGTTTAATTAGAATGAATTTGATTGATTCAACCGAAATATTACTGAATAGTATAATACATACTAAAAATTTCCCCAGAAAAAAATTATCAATAAATAAAGATATATGATTAATATGTTTTATGAAAATTTAAATAAATATTTAATTATAAAAAAATATAATTCAATGAATAATTATGAGGTGAATATTAAAGAAATAAATGATATACTATTTTTTTGAATTCTGTTATTACATAAAATAAATGAATTTCTAATTGAGTATATAATATAATTTTATATTGTATTAATTATATTAATGAATTTTTAATTATATTATAGACATTATAAAGAATTTTTATTGGTTGGATGATTTTTATTTAAATAATTTGTATTGAAAATGATAAAAATAAATTTCTTCACAAAAATAGGATTTGGGTGGATAAGAATTAAAAATAAGTTAGATAAAATTGAAGTTTCATTTAACTGAATTAATGTTCCATGAGATAAAATCACCACTACATATAAAAAATAAGAATTTATTTTAAAATATTTTTAGATATTTTTAATAATTAAATTTATGTTTTACATAATTACAAAATTCTTTGAAAATAAAATATAATTATAGTAAATGTATACATCATAATAGTAAAAATGTATTTAACACAATACATTGGAATATTAATCAATATTAGGTTATGATATATTATAATGATACTGTTATATTATTTTTTATTTAATATAATATCGTTTATATGTCATTTATTCTATATTATCTCATTGAAGGTTATGATTTGTAAGGTGGATTTTAAAAATTTATTCAATTAAATACACCACATGTATTTAACTCAATGTATTAAATTTAAAGTTGTATAATTATATATTATGATTTTTATTTTAAATGTATATAAAAATGATAATTTAATATGATATACTATATTATTATACAATAAATTTAATGAGTATTTTTTGAAGACATTTATATATAAATATATGGAAACATCATTTTTGCTTATTTTTTGGGAAGTAATAAACTAAAAGAATTGTTGAATAAAGAATATAGGAAAACATTAGTATTTAAAAAATTATATTGTGATTAGAATATATTTATTAAAAAGAGGAATATGATTAGAAATTTATGATATGAAAATTAATTAAATGTTTTTGGGTTGTGGTTTAGTTTTTATAATAGACCAAAAGGATGATCCCTAGATGATATGGTTGTTTAATTTAGAGTTGAAGCTCCCTCATGAAGTCAATTGTTAAATTTGATGTTCAGAATTTATATCAATACATAAATGGTTAATATTTAATTTTTTAATACTTTAATATTTTGATAAATAAAAAAAAATCATTGTAATCTATGATGAGACATGTATGTATCCACAAAAATAGAGGCATGATATTATTTGTTTAAAAAAATCATAAAATATTAATGGTATTATCATGTTGTATTTATTAAAATCATGTTCATGGATGGGTGTAAACTTATTTGATATGAGTTGGATGTCGGGAAATCATGAAATTATAAAGATTTTATCATTATGTTATGGTTATCCACTAATCATATTTATGATGATGATAAAAAATAAATTATTATAATTTAGATATGATTTTTTGAGAGTCACAGTTCATTGACATTTTTTGTTAATACAATTGAAATCCCAAAATATGAATTGTGAAGAAACTATTTTTTCATTGATGATATAGAAACTAACATGTAGCCACCATGGAAATTGTTTCTATTTAATTTAGGGATATACATTAGAAGATAGAATATAGAGAAAAGGTTATAGTTGTATGATTTAGCAGATTATAAAAATATAAAAACACAATGAGATGTATGGAATAGGGAATACCTATAGAGGTGATTGTTTTTTTATTTCAGATTTATAGGAAAATGACGTGATGGAAAAAATTTCACCTTTCTTGTTGAATTGTTTATAAACATAGAAGGAGGATATGACATACCAAACTAGTGAGATATGAGGAGATATGAATGAAAATTTTGAATTTTGATGACATCATCATCACCATGTGGTAATGGTCATCGTTATTTTATGGTGGTGTTATATATATTGAAAATTAATTTGTCTCAACATATGAATGTGATAAACCATTATGATAATAAGAAAAATATTTCATACATTCCCATGATATTTTGGAAGGGGTATAGTAATAGATCATGGGACAATATTTTATCATAATTATATAGGTCCTTATTGTGTGAAGAATATATTAATCTCCATATTGATACTCATCTAAAAATTAATTTTACATAGAATTTAATAATACATGATTTATTCATTACATATTATTGTTGCTTGTATGATAAAATTTGGAAGGTGGTATTTTTTAACCAAAAAAGATTATTTTAAACAGACCATTTCTTTAAAAATAATGAAACTTTTTACTAAAAATACCAAAAAATATATCAATAAATTTTTTGTAAAATATTATCATAAAATAGTGAAAACAAAAAATTCATTAAAAAAAATAATATCCCAAAGTTGAAAATTTAAATGATTGATTACACCCATTAAACTATGTGTACTAGACACTAACACAAATTTTACGTGAATCATATAAGAGTACATATGTAATATAATTTATTTTCCACTCTTTACCACATTAATTATAAATTATGTTCATGTTTTTATGACACTAACTGGAAATAGAAAAAATGGTTTTGGATTTGGTATTTCGATAAAAAATGATTCACACCCTCTCAATGGTGTTCTACTCTCACATGGTACGAACACTTGGTATCATAGAATTATTGAACTGGATATACGTATTTCAAACAAGGGTATAATATTTTTCTAAATCTATAAAAAATATCATATTTATTGTATCATTATAAATCATGGTCAATTTCAACTAGAAATATGTTACTCTATTATATTTGAAGAGTTTAATCAATGGAAATAAAATACTTTCCAGCTTTTGTTTCACATTATATAGTTATTAAAAAAACTATTGATAATGGTAAACAATTTTAAAATATTTGGACTTGATTCATAATTCTAGACTAGAGGAATATTAATTCTAATGAGGGTGAAGTAAATGTGTCACTACAATTTATCATGGAGAATTATCTGATTTGAGTGATGGGAACAAAATTTTTAAATGAAATATATAGGAAAATATATAATTTCATTATGGGAGAAACACTGTTGATAGAGTTAGTTTAATTATCTTTTTAGGCTCAATTTTATGGTATTCAAATAATAAAATATAATTTAGAGATTAATTTCTTCATTTATTTAATAAAAGATATATTTATGATTCAAAACAATCTGTAATTTTTTGAATAGTACATATGTGTAATTGAATTGTCATGTTTTATCACAAATAATGTAAAGGGATTTTTTTCATCTCTTGAGGATACATAATTATATTTATATATGATATATAATATCATTATTGCCTTTATAGATTATATCATGAGAAGAGGACCATTAATAATGATTAATAGATAATTGGTGAAATAATTCAAAAATATGAGGAGATAATAATAACGAGCCCTTTTATATTGATATATTCAAATATATGTGGTCCAATTTGAATGATTTCAACCAATATAGGTATGTATTTAATATAGTTTGTTGATAATTTTACTCATAAGACATATTTCTATTTTATATCGAGTATATAATATGTTCTTGGTGTGTTTTAGAACAATTATTGGTATTCTAAAAATAAAATATTGATTTTTATTAGTCGAGTCTAAGGAGATAAAAATGTAAATAAATTAATAGAGACTTTGAGGAATATCATTTGAAACATGGAATATGGAAGGAATATAGTGCTCCATTTTAATCACTAAAATATATATTAGTAGAGTTGAATTATTATGATTGGTTGATTTATGGAAGAACTATGTTATTGATGCATTAAAAATCATTGTAATATTATGATAAATAAAAAGTATTCTCTATATATAATTTGAATTGTTTTTTATTTAAAAAAAATTATTGAATACCCATTATGATATATTTTTTCGGAATAAAACTTGAATGAAATTTATAAAGGAATTCTATAGCACAATTTAAAATATTGTCAATTTATGGCATTTGAATTTTTTATATATATTATTTATTAAGGAGATATTTTTGGATATGTTTTTAGGGGAAGGAGTTATTTATTATGGAAGAAATAAATTATCAACCCCATTTATATTTAGGATATTTATATTTCTTAAAATCAAAATTCCACTCGAATATCATTTTCTATTAGTGGACCCAATGAGTAATTATGAGGAGGTAATTTTTCATATCATGGTATAAACATGGAAGTTACAGTATATTTTCAATTTTCTCATATTAATTCCAAAATATCTTCTAATAAGTAAATCCTAGAGAAAGTGAAATTTTTGTTTTAAATCCTTATAAAGGTTTTGCTCCTAAAAATATCATTAGAGATAGTAGAGTGGGTGTTCAAACCCTTGAATTTTTTAAATTTCAAATCATGAGTATTGTATTCACAAGTTTACATTTTTAGTGATAAATAGGTATTGAAATATTATAATTATAGTTCATCGATTTAATAATAGTCGATCAATATTGAGGTGAAATAAATATTTCAGTTTATCATATCCTAATATTTATAAGGTGATAGAGAAAATTATTTTTTACATACAATCCCAATATAAAACAAGTTGTGTGAGGGAAAAACATTTATATTTTATTCAAGGGATACACAGAACTTGATTAGAATATTGTTAATGTTAATTTTCCTTTAATCATAAGAATTATAAGGATTCAAATAATTATTTTGTTATATGATTAATAAAATTACATTGATTTCTAAATAGATATATTGTTTGTTTATAATAATTATGAAAAGGGGGAAGAGGTCGTAATTAGCAACTATAAGGTTTTTTAATTGATAGTTATGGTTTTTTAGTTTCTATGTTTAACAATGAAATTTATTTCGAAAAAAAGTTAACTAATCGTGGTATTCAATGATGGAAATAAGCTTAAATGGAATTCAATTTCTTTATTATTGGGTGGGTTGAATTCATTTTGTGATATGAAATGACACTAACTCATTCAATATTATTTCATAAAACATATAAAAAATATGTGTTACATTTATATTATTAAATAGGGAAATTATTTTTTATTTATGTGATTCTGGTAATTACATTATTTTCAGGTTTTCAACATAAATACATAGTATATTTCTTATCTTTATTAGAAATATATTCCTAGGAATTATATAAAATGTTTCTAATTCAAAAATCTATAAATATATCTACTCATATAGTATTTTATATTATTTTTTCCATGGTATGAAAAAGAATTAGTGTTGATAAAATAATATATTATAGTCCTATTAGAATCCAACTATACATGAAAGTATACAGAATAGACATAATGTCTGTGCTTAGTCTTTCACAATGATTCTCAACAAATTCTACATAGTCACATATGATGATAATTAAACATAACATTTATAATAATAAACTAACACTCAATTATTGTTTATGGAATGAAAATAAATCTTATTTTAATATCTACAATAATTTTTCTATTGTTGCAATCTCATCCCACCCAATTACATCTCTATTGTATAATCCACAATGGAAGAGGGTTGATGATTCCTTATTCCCACCTATACTATACCCTAATACGGAAAAAAGCATCGATGATATATCAAATTCAAAATTGGGAGTTATTACCATATAATAATGTTATTTTTAAAGATATATAAGACAAAAATACAAAACCAATCATTCTGATAACATTTAAAATACCAAAATAAATTCTTGTAATGTCATAATAACTAAAAAACTGTAAAAAGGAAAAAAAATTACTGAATGGTAATACATGTTAGAAACCAATAAGGCCAAGAATATCTGAAAAAACTACATTATCTAGTTATGTCCAACATATTAACCAAAATGTTCTTGAAAACATAAAAAAACAAAATATAATATTGTCAGCATAAAATGTATTCTGAGTTGGATCCCCCCAATAACCTCTCTTAAAAATGTGAAGGAAAAATATTATGACATATGAATAATAAATAAAAATAAATAATTACATAATTTGGTATTCTACATTCCTATCCTTATCATGTCTCTATGTTCACTTATCACATATATGTTGTAATATAATTTCCAATATATGTACCCATGTGAAGTTAACCTGCTATAACTTCCCCCATTATTTTTCTACACTACCCCAATATCACACACCATGATATATTTTTCTTAAATAATATATAATATTCAATGATATGTATATATAAATTTTCATCACATTCATCATATAATATAATAATCACCACCACATCGTGATGGTAATGGAGTTTTCTTCTGAAAGCCTCCAAATTTATTGACACAGTTCAATAAAAATCAAGTCATCACAACCGACACATCTGAAGCCAATAATAATACGAGTACAATATATATAAATCTACATGTTTTTGAAATGATTGTAAGATATTATATCTCTCTTCAAACATATAATGTAAGTTAATATACATATATACCTTCATAGAATACTAAAAAGAGAAGAGATCATGGGATAAGGGGTAGTTATCCCTCCAACCTCACTATCATATATTTTGGGAAAAACACCACCCATAGTCCCCTAGGAGTCAGTAAACCAATTCACAAGGGTGGTTTGCATATGAAATCACATAACATAATGAATATATATAGATCATTAAAAATAGTATGGAAAACTATATAGATATATAATTAGTTACAACTATCATCTTATCAAAACTCAACTACCGTTATTAAAGAAGTGATATCATATAGAGATGAGACCATTTCATGATACTTATAATTAATTCATTAGTTTAATAGTCTATATTTGCATTATTAGAAACCAAAGATCTAGAGTCTATAATTTTACTCCCAACCAAATGGGATAAACAATTTAATATGAATTACTATCACATAATTCAAGGAAGTCTTGTACACATAATAATCCACCATAATGGATTCATAGACCAAAAACAACCAGTAATGATAATTAAGGAAGATTATATTTTAAAATTCATGAAACCCAAATATCTTCCCTTCAAGAAGTGAAGTTCCTAAAAAATGAAGAAACCAATATTTCAAATTATCATACAATGGTTAATTATTGGAATAGATATCTTCATATATACTAGATAAATCTAAACACCACCATGCATCTCTCCATCATCCAATCTAGCTATGTCACTAATCTCACGAAAAATCATCTAATTCATTCTAATACACTCTCCCTAAAAATTTCACACCCTTTCATATATCAATTATCTATATCTTGAATGATCATATATGTTATAATAGAAATAATAATAATAATTAACAGGGTTCTAATTCATAGAACCATGGAATCCATACTCCATAAGAAATATTCCTTACTAAATACAAAAATCTATATTTAACAAGGATTTAGTTCATAATAAAAATTAATTAAATAATTTTTTTAACATAATATTCCACTATAAGAAGCATTGGGAATCATTTATCAATAACAATTAAATTATTATAACATGATTATTTCATAATAATATTTTGGTAAAAATTGAAGAAGAAATACAACATAAAATGACTCTAAGTTATTTACTTAGTATGAAAAAATAATTAAATTTTTTATATAATTTGTATAAATAAAAAACATGATATAATACAACATTAATAACATAATTCAAATTATCTATGAAATCAAGAGGAAAATCATCAACAGGGCGGAAAAACATGCAATCTCTATAACCCAAAACAAAAATTAATTTTATAATTCTATTTTAGTCTTCCATAATGATAATTCAATATATAAAAATTGAGATGAATCATGATAACTTCAAAATATCATATAAAATAAGATATTAAATGAATATCCATCCTCATTCATTGCTCTAAATGTTACTATGATCATGATGGAATACGAACAAGATCAAACTACAATAATACTATAGAGGAACCCATTAAAAACTATCTATGAAAGAGATATCCGTAAATTCATGGGAATAATCCCCAAATATAGGGTTCACTATAACGCTCACTTGGATAAAAGTGATGAATGCACGGGAATAATAGGAGGACTAAGTTCATTAATCCATGATCACACTACTCTCCATGACCCATTTGGATATAATCATCAAAGGATATGATCTAAACGAACCAAGGGTCCTAGAATCTGCCAAATTATAGAAGAGATGAAAGGGAACCATGATCAAGGAGGCATGTCCCTATTTTTATTGAGAAATCCAAAAAGTCAAAACTAGCGCATGGAGAAAATAGTATACATAAATTTGTTTCTTATATCAAAGGAAATATGAATATACATTTTTAATTTCCCATTCTCCATGAAATTAAAAAATAAATATTTGACAATTACCACTGAGTAACAACAAGAAATTTTAAAAATGAGTTCCCCTGGTTAGATAATTAAAAGCCATATTTCGGTTATAAAAATCACATTCACTTCATTTGTTTTATTACAACCTATCATAATGTTAATTCATTGTTTATCATAACCATTGAAAAGATAAATGTTTGATATTGATCGTATGATCAATATAAATGTTGTGTTATGATAAATCTTTCTAATAAAAAAATCAATGACCTTAACTAGATGGATCATAACCTACAAATCCCATTCATTTGAGCATCTGGGGGAGTTAGAATCATTTTGTTTGTACCATGTCCAATCCAAATAAATGATCCAATAACTAAATAATGAGAAAACTATTTATGGGGGATGTTTAGGATGATCAAGATCACACCCCAAATCATGAAATCCGAACCACCCCATGAAAATCTCACTATAATGCCCATTACCTTTAGGGGGTTTTGGGTATAATAAATAAGAATTTATAATGACTCTAATAATATGAATATGTATATTGTATAGATTATGGATATTGTTTTATTAATTTCATAACTTTATGAATTATTTTGATTTCTATATGATAAAACAAGGATTATATTTTTATGTAATATTATATTTCTATTTAGAAATTCATTTTGAAAATTTAAAGGTTATTTTAAAATAAAATATATTATAAAAGAATATACTATTTAAAAAAATTAAATAATTATAGTTGATAATATAATTTAACGAAGTTAAAAATATTTTTATAAGTGTTAAAAAATAGTTATTATCAGAAAATCTCCTAGAATTTTCAATACGGGTCAAATATAGTTTTTATAGAAGATTTTTAAATATTTAGAAAACTATTTTGAGAAAATAAATATTATATTTTAAATTATCATATCAAAATTATCCATTAGTGAATTTTTCATAATTTTTAGAGAGAGTTGAATATTCAGGAAAAAATTAAATATAATATAAATATATTGTGTGTATTGGACATTATAATGACTTAATAGTGATGTGGTAACAACTATAGAGGGTATAAATTACCAAATAATTTTTTTAACAAATAATATAATTATATTTAGAGGTTTTTATTGTATTTATAGAGCCGTTCTGAATCATCTAATGGTTTTATTATATTATAATGTTTTAAAATCAAATCATAATAAACGTGACTCACATCTACTTCTCCAAGGGTAATATTTTATTGAATTCAGAACTAGAACTTATAAAGTATTGAAAATCAACCCTCGTTGATAGTACATGGGGAAAATGGGATAGTTTTTAGAAACATTATCATTCAGTCAAAATACCAATTTTGTAAATAATAAAGAACTCCAAACTATTTTCCTATATAAAACCAGACAAAATCCTATTATAATTCACTCTAAAATGATCGGGAATTTCCATACTCTACCCTTACCTTTAAAGATTCCATTCATTATTCCACCACGCTCTCACGATGCTTATTCCAAGATTATGGAATCACCCTCTTAAGGTAAGATACCTCTCTATCTCTTATATTCAATTCAATCTCCATCATTTTCTTTAGACTTTTGTTTTTCAATTGTTCATGTTGTAATTCCATTTTTTACTACTTTTTAGTATATAATTTATGTCATAATAATCATATATCATTTATTTCTCCATTATATAACCCTTAATTATGCTTTTAATGTTATGAAATTAATAAGGATCCTCTATATCTCTCTTTTTCATAAATAAACCTACTTTTAATCTAGCCTTATGTAATATATTTTTGTTGTATTTTAATTCTCATATAATGATACACATACTATCCAAATTATGTTCAAATAATGAGATATAATTTATCACTGCTCATTATTTAATGTAACTAATAAGTCACAAATGAATAAATTTAGTATGTTATCAAATACTTATCCTCATTATTCATATACTATATTTATTTCAATGATATTAATTTCAAATTCATAATGTGGGGATATTAATTTTCAAATCACTCAGACTTCCCATTTGATGTCAACAAGATGATATTACCCTTTCTCTCTCAACAAAATATTTTCTAACCCATTTTGTACTATTGTTATTCTTTAAAATATCCGTATTTTCTTCCATGCGAGACATTTTTGTTTTGAATACCATCTAAATTTCAACTTCAAGGTATTATCTAATACATCCCTATACTTATTTTATTGGGGACTTGCATTTATTTATCCCAAATTCCCTAATCGTTTGACAAAATAAGATGAAATATTTTATTCCCTTATATGATCTATGTGGTGAACATATGGATGTATATGATATGATTCTCATGGGTGTGACCAGATAACACTACAATTCATTAGGTAATGTTCTAGTCTTATGAAATAAAATGTATGGTGCATATTAGTCTATCCTATGATGATAATCTTATCTTGTATTGGCGGTTAGCGTTGAAAAATTAATATGATGTCATATTTAATTTATTTTCCACATTACCAAGAATAATTTATGTTATCATGTCATATAATGCCTCCTTACTCATTTTTTGATTACAAATACATTTATTTACCATTGAAATATCTATTTTCTATCATGTATTAACTTCTTCATGTTATGATTTTTTATTCCCTTACAATTATTTGTAGCTCACCCCATTCTCATGTATGTTCCAATGGTTTCCAATATATTATTTTGTACAGTGATATATTATGAAATTATTAATGAAATTTTAAATATTACTGATTGACCCCCCTATTTTATGATATCATGTAATGTATATAATTACACAAAGATAATAGTATCCTTGGTTTTATGGGTTGTATTATTTGAAATAATATTTTATAATTCATGATGTAACATGTAAAAAAACATCTGTAGTTATAGTTTGTATCATATTATAATTTAGTAATGTGGGAATAATATTTGAAAACACTAGTGGATGGCTTAGGGATAAGACTAATCATATGATAAAACAATTAAAATTGTATTAATTATATGTCATTGGTTTCCATAAAAATACATCTCTATATAAAAACTATAAGTGTATGTGGAACTATAATAGTTGTAATAAATGGTAACAACCCAAAACACTATCTTTAGATGTACTCAATCGAGAATTGGTTCATCACAATGACCTTTCATCACAGCTAGTTTTACACTCTTGTGGTATATTCTTTGATAAATTTAAATTCTCGATATGAACAATTACTAAATGAAAAAAGGCCCAAAACAAACTTTTTTAGGAAATATATAATTTTTATCATATAATGAAGCCTATATATTAACAAGATAATGATTAAATGTAATATATATTTTATTCCATTAATGTTTCTGGATTCCCATTTATGTGTTTAATAGTTTGAAAATTATCATCCACAAGCCTATTATGGATTTTGTAAATGTTAATTAATAGAAAAAAGTGAAAATTATGGTTATCATACATGGTTCAATATATTATTTAGTATAAAAGTTTTTTAGTATAACAATTCATACACCACCACAATGCATGGATGTGGGGTTGTCAGTTAAAAATCCAAATTCTGAATTTAATGTATCGGGGGTATATAAATCCTCACATGTCAAATTATGAGGGATAATGTTCCCAGAATACCTTGATATACTTCCTTTAGTATAATTTGATGAAATTTTGTCAATGGAATGGATTTTTTTATATAGAGAAAAAATAAAATACTATGAGAAGGAAATCACTCTCCATACCCTGAATTAATATCTGGTTATTTATATGATAATGGAGGAGGATAAATCTTATTTATCTCCAAAACCTAATGAATTTATGTTATAAACCTAAGAGAAATAATATATTAAACAAATTATTGAGTTTATTTATATGATCTTCCTTGAATACATAGACATTATGAGTGAATAATGTAATTTTTTTCTTGAAGAATTTTCCGGTCTTCCATTTAACCGAGATGTTGAATTTTTAATCCCTCCAATACCTAGGGTTTTATCAAATATAAAATACCATAAATTTAATGGTGGGTTTTTAACATGGGGATATTAATAAAAATCTATAGGGGGATCCAAAAAAGTAAACATAACCAAAATTTTTCACCAAGGGGTTCACCATACCTCTTCCTCCAGAAGCATAGTGGGTAAATCCACCTTTCTATTTAATATCATGATCCCAACATGATCACGAGAAATAAAAAATATCCCCTTCCTTGAATTTATTAATTTTATTATCAACTTTTTGGATCCTAATACTTCTCTTAAGTGGATCATCAATTAGGGTATTATCAATTAAGGGTCATGATGGAGGATATTCCCAAGACTTCATTCTGAAAAGGTATTGGAATTGTGAGATCATATAAATTCCATCCAGACTCACTAATTCTCTTAGAATATTCACTTATATGATAAATATATTATTTATGGATTATCTATAATTTTTTTAATTATTTACACAATATATGATTATATAATCCACTATAAAATAGGATGATGATGAGAATTTGGGTATTGTGTTAAAGACTAATAAAATGATAATATTTAGTCTGTGTATATAAAATGTGAGTTCTTATTGAAGGAAGTATCATTAAAAGATAATATTATCCTAATTATTTTGATATTTGTTTTCCATTCAAAGGAAGGGAAAATTAATGGACGAATTTGGATAAAATATGTGATATAAATCGATTGATTCCTTGGATTAGTTGGGGACTATCATCATTTTTTCTTTAATTTATAATTACTATTAAACACTATAACCCTAAATACTCATAAGAGTGTCCGATTTGTTAGGAATAATGAATGTTAAGAGTGATTTATGGAGTCGAAAATAACACTTATCCATAAACCTAGGGAACTATTAAATTTTTACATATAATCATTAAACAACTGATCCGGATGTATACACGTTATGAAAAAAAATTTGAAAGCCAGTTTCTCAAGAAAATTAAAATTTGATGAACAGAACTACCCAACACCTGATTTGGAGTGGGATTTCATAATCATCAAGTTAAAATATAGTTTCATTATATCTTTAGGGAGAAGCGTTAATATATACATATCATAAGATCTTCATTAAATTAATCATATTAAAATTATGAATATGCACCCATGAAGATGTTTTCAGAAGATTTATATCTACGGCTAATCAATCCAATACACTCCTATGAATTAAAATAATGTTGAAAAACCTATAAGTACAGTGATTTGAAATATTGTCATTTATGATATTTCAGATGAATCATAACATGATAGTGTTGAGTATGATGAACATTAGAATCCTAAAGTATGTAACATCACCATTCCTTTCAAAAGTTATTACTCAACAATACACTGAAGAGATGATAAATTATTTATAAATAAGTGATGGGAAAATTCAGGAAAAGGTGGAAGATATAAGAGAATGTAATTTATCAATGTTCAAAATTAATAATGGATTTTAAATACATTGTTCACAACTATGTGCACCATATAATCATTTGTTTAAAAAGGATTTGTTGGATAATTAACACACATAGTCCTTATCCATGCATCCATGGAGAAAAACAATGTATAAATTGTCATGGATAATTATTGGTTAGACAATATGCAGAATTGAAACTTGTAATATATATTATTGTTCCATGATTGTCATTAACTGAGTTATAAGAGGAAAAAATGTAAAGTGATGATGTAATAATTAGCCATACCTAAATTGGAAATGAAAAAAATAAAAATAAAAATGTCATTAGTCCTATGAATAAATCAAGAGGAAATAATTATATTTTGTTTTTCGTGTCTCCCCATTGTGATATGAGAGGACTAATAACTTGATAAAATTTGATGTATATACATTTTAGAAGTTGTGAGATTATAGTAGAAACACCATCAATTTTTTCTGATCAAGATTCATGATTTTACCCTAGGTTCTGTTAGATTCCACAAAATTATCTGCATTATCTACTGAGCATCATCAAGAAATATCTTATTGAAACTAATGGACAATCTGAGTGGACTATCCGGACACAATAGGACAAGTATAGAGAATAATAGATGGGAATAAAATGAGGATGATATAAATATCTTCTAATATATGATTAATCATTCAATAATATATTCCACTCAAAAATCCAAATGGATTAAAATGATTCATATTATGGGAAGAGGTCCAAAACACTTGGATGATGTGATTGATTTGGTGAATGAAAAATGGTGAGTCCTAAAAGGGATAAGTAAATGGTGGGAAGAATTGAGACCACTCAACATTAAATCATGGATGATTATAGTCAAAATAATAGGTATTATAAAAATCATTGACAATGCCAATATATTGAGGTTAACGATTTTTTATTCCTCCTCATAAATTGATGGAATAATTTCATGAGATTTTGGATGAATGGAAAGCTTAGTCAAAAATACATAAATCTATTTGAGATACATAAGCATAGTAGAATGATGTCCTGTCATGCAGAACTAAAACCTTACATAACAAAAATACATTATGTGTTCAATTTATTACTATTTACGATGTACTTACCAGACCACTAACATGTGATGAATTTATGGGTTCTATTTTTGGAGAATGAACTTTCAAAAACATAGTATCCAGTGAAGATATTATATTGTAGGGGTAACATTCTTCTAAATAAAATAATTTACATGGTAAAACTTCTATGGATAAACACAACATTAAATAAGAAATATGGGAACTAGTGGATGTGGTGAGAAAAAATTACACTCATTTGTTTTAGTGTGTTACATGAAAAAATCATTACTACTTTTTTTGAAGGGGGGTGGTGATTGTAATGAACAGAACATTGATAAATATAATTCAAATTATGACTAAATTAAATTCTCTATTACGGTAACAGAGAACACATGAAGTTATTTGGTTTTATAATACTGTATTTGAATTCAAATATCTGTGAGCTACATAACCGTTGAAAAAACAACAATTCAACAGTGAACAAATAATTAGTATAAATACATGGTTATGATAAATCTAATTGACATAGACCAAAGAAACGGTGGCCTAAACCAACTTGATCATACCATATAAATTCTATTTATTATAGAACATGATAGATATAGAATCGTTTTTTTCTATTGAACAATCCCATAAAATATAATAACAACGGATGAGTGAGAAATATCATTTATGGGAGAGGTTCAACATCGTCAAGATCCTGAACCCATCCATATACGCAAAACCGCCCATGGAAATCACACTATCGTGCACCTTACCCAAAATGAATTTTCAGGCATAATAAAGTGATATATATCAAGAACCTAATAATATTAATATGTATATTTTATTGCATAATGAATATATATCCTTATTATTTTGTATCATTATAAATGAATTTTTATTTTCATAAGATAAAAGAAAATTTATATTATTCTATAATATGAAATTTCAATTAAGAATTTCCCTTTTATGAATTAGTGTTTTTTTAATAAATTGGAATTTAATAATTTTTTTTATTAAATTATATTTATTAATTATATTTAATAATATAAATCAAATAATTCATGAATAATTTGTATATGCATTAAAATAATATTATTATAAAAAGCAAGAATTTCACAATAAATATCGATTCTAGTAATAAATATTATGATTAAAATATTTAGAAAATTATTTTCATAATATAATAATTATATTTAGAGTCACCATGTCAAAATTAAGTATCAATGAAATTTTCATAATTTTTTTGAGACCATACAATTTTTAGGTAAACCATAAATATCGTATAAATATGTTGTGTATTTTGACATCATAATGATCCAAAAGGAATTTTATAAATTTTATAATGTGTAACCCTAACCAAATATATTCTTCTAAAATAAAAAAAAAGTATATTGAGATTGCATGAATATATTCATAAATTCTTTATGAATCCTTCAAAACCTATAATTTATTTTAAGGGTTTGATGTTAATTTTCAATAAATGTGAATAATTCACACAACACTAAGGTTAATATATTATTGACTTAACCAATTAAATTTAAAAAATAATGAAAAAATATATTTTTTCTAATCCATTGTCAAAAACCATGTGAATTATTGTGGTTTTTATTTCATTATTATATATATTAAAAAACCTATGCTTATGAAATAATGAATAACTTCCCTCTATTTTCTTATATAAATCTAGATATGAACTGATTCCACATAACTCAAAACGAATATATAACATACATACTGATACCTCCCATATCTAGAGTCCTTTATCAATTCCCCATTCTCTCTATAATCTCCACACAATATTTTGAAATTACCCTATCAATATAAGGGACCTCTATCTATTAATTTGAAATAAATATGATTTTTTATATTTACTATTTTGATTAAAATTTGTTAGGTGATAATTCCCTAATAAATTTACCATTACAATCCAATTTATGTTATTATAATGTAATTTCATTCATATCTTCTCATTATAACCATTTATTAATTTGTTAAAACACTTAAATTTAGTAAGTGAGATCACTTTGTTGATGGAAATTCTAGAAACATCATTGTATCTAGCCTTTTTAAGTATCACATTGTTAGGTGTTCACAACCTTATAAGTATCCATATACTATATAATTTATGTTATAAAAATGTGTGAGTATTTATCACCTCTCAATATTTAATTTACATATCCCGTTAAAACAAAGAAATTTAGTAAATGATAATATCATTATCATCATTATTAGATAATCATATTTATTTTATGATCTTTTATTTTAAGTTCATAATATAGGGACATATTTCCCAAAATCACAAATAATTCCCGTTGTTTAAAAAATTATTATATACCAATTTATCATTCATTATACATTTTTATTATCCTTTATGTATAGTTGTTTTGCTGCCAAAATTTCACTACGATTATTGCATGTCAACCCTTTTTTTGTGAATACAATAATTATTTCTAGGCAATGGTATTCACATAGAAATTCCAAAAAGCTAATATTTATGAAATCCAAAATCCATAATAATGGGATTAAATGTGGTGAAATATTAATTTATGAAATTTATTCATTATGGCAATGCTATGCACGTAAATTATATGATTATGTTGAGTGCACGTAGATAATATTTTAGGCATTGGGTAAACTTATAGTCTCATCATATTTCATGTATGGCCAATGGAAGGATATCCTATTATGAAAATGTTTTGAATTATTTTTAATTAAACATGAAATTTTATTAGGATTCCATTTTTATTGTTTTTCCTCATTTTCATGTTTCCATTATGTTATCAAGTTATATCATGCCTCATTTTTCTTATTTATGGTTATCACACCTATTTTGTCGCATTTAAATTACTAATATCTAAAATATAAATCCTTCATCAGGTTAAGATTTTTTTATTCTCGTGATAGTATTTATTTCTCACTCCATTCATATGTATATCCCCGTGTTATCCAATGAAAATTTAAGTATGATCAAATATTAAGATCATGATAAGGTTTATTTGAATAATATTGATTTACCAAGATTACATGTTGTCATTTAATATACCTAATTTTAAAAATACCATAGACTTATTTAAATTATAGATTTTATTATGTTTATTCCTATATTATTAATCATGAAATAATGTTTAATAAAAATAGGGTATTACATACATGGTATTGTCCATGATGTTTTTCAACCAATAGTGGCTTCTCTGATGACCGCCATGACCAACCAATAAATGTAGCACCAAAGGTCAGACCATTTTCTTGTAACAATTCCCAATAACAATGTGTTCTGATCTATTGGTCTTCATTTTAAAATTTTGGTTTCTGAAAACGAAATTCCACGAGACACTAACTTCAATGGGTATTTTAATGCATCTCATTTCATAGAGGGAGATAACCTAGTGCCACACCCAACACCACATCCAACTAGTATAAGTCATTCATTTTGTCCATCCTAGTACCATGTGTCCATCCTTCAAGTAACAAAATCCGAAATGGACAACATGAAATTGTCCACCAAGTGGTAGCGACCATTGGAATGGATTATTCAATTAAAAACTCCTCTTTAGTAGCACAATTACCTAGAGAAACAATATGGGAGGGATTGTAAGGTAACATTTCCTCTCATAAAATAAACCTAAAATAATTATCATCCTCAAAAAACTAAATAAACACAAGATAATGAAATGGGTAATGGTTTGTCCAAACAACCACCCCATGAAGTGCCTCTTAAAACCTTACATTTATAAGAGCATGAATATCTTAATTAGAGGGATTTGTTGAAAAAAACTTTAAAAAAAACGTACTCCTAATCACAATAATGAGGGATTTAAGTCTTAGATATGAGGGATATCAAAAACATGGGACCAATGTTGAGATAATAGTGTCATATGGAATGGAAAACGGTAAAAAATATTTAATAAATCATTAGAAAAGGATAATCAAGCAATATGATACCGTGGATACTAATAATTTAGTGATGGAACACATACCAACTTCTCTCCTACATGTATCTATTTATCTATAAGACACAAAATAATGGAATATAATTCCCTTTAAATTCCTTCTCATAAAATATTTTTATCCACATAGACCACTCTAAAATATTTTCAACATCATAAACCTAAATCACAAATTAATTAATGATTTTAGAATCATCATGAATATACATATCAATATATTAAAATTTAAATAAATCATTAATCCATATCATATATATGGGTTGTTATAAATGGGTTGTGATGGCTCTAAAACATGCCACTTCCACAAAAGGCCAAGAAACAATGTGAAAATGACATCAACCACAACCAACCCTTCTCATCCCAATATGATAAGTCACCATCAATAAAAAATTATCATCAATTTTATGCTCTAATGGAATCCTACTATGGTCCACATAAGGCCTATTATATTCTAATACAACCATCACACGCTAATAAGTAACCAATAATTTTTTTTCATGGTCTATACTAGTACCATCCAAATAATTACTAACTCTCCAACCCAAATCCAACACAATAATGAATTAAGTAGTTTGAGATACACTAATTGTTTTGGTATTGTAGTAATGGTGGGGTGAAACCGATTATTTTAATAATTGTTTACTGATGGTTGGTTATTATCGCACGAATATCCACATCCTCGACATAAGAACAAAACATGACTTCAATTGTTTGGATTATCAATCTACAAGGACCACTACTACTGAACCAAAATTTTATTGGAAAAATAAATATTTAACACTAACAAATGGTGGTTTTAGGAATTAATTATTAATTTATGGTTGTGGAAATGTTATAACTGATTAATATATGATATTATCTGTATTTTAATGATACCAGTATATAATTATATTTAATATAAATTTATTTTACATGAGAATAGTTCATTTTCAATGAGATTAAAACTTATCTTAAGATACTTATGTTTAAATATCAGTGAATACGGTGATTTTTTATTATAATGATTCAAATGAAAAAATGATGATCAATATCAAAAAATAGCATAAATTTTCATCCCCAATAAATATATATTATGATTTATTTCTTTCTTGTCAACTTCCTCTTTTTCTGATTTTAATATAGTTAAATACTTTTTAATAAGGACCATCTATATTTCTCTCTTTGGTCAAAAATCATTTTTCTTCCATTTCCATGTTTTATAATAAAATAAATTATTTTTTAATATTATACTCTTATTTTTAATATAATTTTCACAAAGTATATTATTTTTACGCTATATTTTAAAATTAATCTTCTTATCTTTTTTTAAATATGTATGTTTTGACCTTTTAATGAAAATGTTATAGGAATCATTATATTAAAAGACACTACACAGGTGGAATATTTTTTCATAATATTTGATAAATTATATTAATCTTACTATACATTTTTCCTTGTTAATTTAAAATTAAAATTTCAACCTTAATATTTTTAGAGATATTGATTTTAAATATTTAATTTGAATAAGATTGATGTATTTTCCTCCCGAAAAGTACTGTTAATATTTTATTATAATTTTTATTCTATGATAACATTATTTTACATTACATATGATTCACTAGGGATATAATTAAATTATACTACCCCGTTTTAAAACATGGGTACCTTTTGATGGTAATGATTTTCAGATGATTATATGAAACTCTATTCTTTCCCCCTAGGCCAGTTATGTTATATTAAATGTTTATAAAACCTATTTCCATTCCATGGATTTTGTAATAAGAAATATTTTATTTTCATGTGGATCCCTTATGTATGTTTTTCACTATTCTGTGGGTGGGATATTTATTATATATCCATCTAATGAATTAGGTAATGATATATATATCATGAGATAATAAGGTCTTAAAAGGAATGTGAACCCAGTTTTGTAAGGAGATATATCCAATATGATATTATGGAGAGTGATCTGTGACTATAAATATAATGTAATGTGGAGTGAACACCATACACTATGATAATCATAGATATACGAAATTTTTATAGAAATTATTTTCTATGTTTATGTGTATTCAACAAACATATGTCTTATGTCGATGTCATGATCACATGGATCATGGTAATTTGTTCATATATGATTCATCTATTATAACAATCCAAAATTTATTACATGAATATTTATTATTATATATGATATAGAAGTTGTGTTTTTAAAATGATACACTCAATCTCTAATACCGTTATTCTATTCCAATGATTATATGATCACCAATATCTCTATTGATTACCCTTATTACGCAATTGAGTACAAATTTTCTATGGATTCATTTCCCTGTGATTCGATGAATGGATTCAACTGGGACATTTAAAAGAAATATTACAGATATAATTATTTTTTGGGAGATTTTGTGTATATCATATGAACAAGTTATTTTTATAGACATGTTTCCAAAGACTCTAAATCTGCATGATTATAACATGCAATGTACTTATTTTTTTAAATATTAATATTCTAAGATGACATATATATGTATTAAATGAATGGGTTTCTATAGTTAGCATCAGAACAAGGTTTAGTTATATTTATAATATATTATGAGAAATAATTAGTGGTAATCATTAAGATAATTTTTAGTATTACATAATATTACAATATTTGGTAAATAATGGAGTTTTTTCCCATTAAAACATCCATATCTAGATACTATGAATGGGAATAGTTTTCGAATTGATTCATTCGAGGATATTAACCATGAAAAGAGTTCATCGAGTATATCTATTCAATCAATCTGGCTCCTGATGAGTGTTCATATAAAACACACCATGTATGATACTATATGGGGATATGCTTAGATTAAATGAAATTCACTTTATGAACCATTATAATTAATTTTTTAGATGATAAAACTTAATAAACAGTTTTATACACAATGTTTCATAGATTTATTATAAGGCTTCATTATTTATATACCATTTAAATTATTTTTCAGGATTAAGCAGTTTTACACTATGATTATTGTTTCTCAGACTAGGATCTATGATTTTAGTAAATACATAGAACATGAAGAAACCATATTAATGATAAATGTGATGGAAATTTTTATTATTGTAACCTAAAACATCCAAAAATTATATTATCTACAATGAAAAATAAATTTCATATGATTAACCCACATTCTCATGTAATAACTCATTCTAAGAATACAAACATGCATTGGATGTTATAAATTTCTATTTTGTTCATCATGAAAAAACAATCCATGGACATTTAGTGGGTATATAGATCAAATCTTCATAGATTAATATATTAGAAGCACAAAAAAAATTATCCAATAGTGGTCGTAAATATATATACGATACATTTATATTTCATCAGGTGAAGAAGATCTATTGTAGAATATTATCCTGAACATGAGGTAGCCAGATGAAATTGAATCCATGGAGTATAATGAGTTTAACATCTTATTTTTTAATAAGTTCTTTCATATAAATTTTTATCAGAAAATGGATAAGGAGTTCCATGAGAAATTGTATAAGGATGACGAATCAATCAGTACCTACAAAGGAAATATTATAATACATGAAATGTATGCTTCTAGTATTATTATCCAACATGAAATTTTGATTTATAAATTATTAAATATATAAAAACCAACCCATATATTTTTATTGATCATAATATTCTTTAGTATGCAAAATGAAATCATTGGACGAGATATCAAGGTGGACTTGGAGATTGGTTTCACCCATCAAACTCATGCTTCTGAAAAAAATAGAATGATGAAATTTTTATGATATTTGAAAAGAATATATAGTAGAAGATTATATTTCAATTATTATGAATGTGTGGAATGAATCATGATGATTTTAAGGGGACTATTATATAGTTTTTTTTATGGAAATGAGGGTAATTGGGTAATTGAATAATGATGTAATGGAAAGATGAGTTGTGATAATAGTGAAAAAGCACTATAGAATGCACCACCCACACCCCTATGTTCCAAATCAAAGGTGAATTGAAATTATTCTTACCAACTATCAAATACACAGGTAACTGAAAATAATTTAAATAAGCATCAACAAAATCCAAATTATTATGGGAAATACATGTGATTATTTTTTTCTGATGTGGTCTATGATAAAGAATTGTTGAATGGTAAACTTACCATCCACTCATAAAATTCTTATATCTTATTATATATATATATATATACCCACTATATAAAATATAAAAACATTCTAAAGGGCATCACAATACCAACCCAATAATTAGATATTGAAATAGTATAGAAAAATATTGATGGTGTGATTATTGCATCTCAAATGTTTAATTCATCTATCTTTAATCCTATAGGGAATTTTCATCCAAAAAATATGTATATTTTACTTCTAGATTTATTTGATGTTATCTTAGATATGGAATTTATTTAATTAAATAATTACATCATTAATTATTTGGATGGGATGTGACATTAGATATTATAAAGTAACCTATAATAATTTATTGGGGCGGAGATATATTTAATAAATTGTCTAAAATTACATCAATTATACGATTGTTTATTACTATTAATAAGTGGTGTTTATTTCATATATTTGGTGTGAAATTAAATATCAACATTATAACTTCAGTATAATATATTGTTGATGTTTTTAAATAAATGTTTTCTAGTTTTTAATTGAATCCTAATGTTTAGTTTTCAATAGAGAAAATGCATAGTTGTGTACCAATTTCAAAGACTCTATATATAATTTACCCTGTTGAGATTTAAGAATCAAAAAAAGGATACTCAATGAGAAATTTCATAAGGGATTCATTCATACAAGTTCATCACCATGCTGTGAGAATGTACTTTTATTATTAAAAAATTTATCAATTCAAATTTTATTTGATTTCTTTTAATATAACATTATCAGAATCAACAATAAGTATCTTTATCCATTTATTGACTATTCTAAGACCAATTATTAGTATATCTAAATTTTTAGATGATTTATCTTTTATATGGATTCTAAATATCGAGGATTAAAAGTGAAAATATACACAAGAGGGTCGTGAAATTGATGTATAAACACTATGAATTTATATTGATGCCAATTGGTCTTATCAATTATCCCTCTAAAACTACCTGTTTAAGGAATAAAGTCATTAGATACCTCCTGGATCAGTTTTATGTTTCCTTTATAGAAAACATTATTATATATTTCAACAGTATTAAAGAGGATAAAGATCACATGATGAATTCACTATAGAGCATAAAAACAATAAGTTCTAAAAAAAATTTAACATGTTTTAATTTTTATAGTGGATGGATTCATTTTTTAGGTCATACAATATTACTCAATCATATGTCAGTGGATCCATTAGTGAATGGTTATGTTTATAATAAACCCAAACAAAAAACATTTACTCAGATTTGTTTTTTTCATAAATTGGATGATTTTTATTTACTATTTCTAAATAATTTATCATTTTATCTAATATTATGACCATGTTAACATGGATTGGATAAATTTTCCTTTTGATAGATTAATGTTGGGAAAATTTTAACCATTTACAGGGAATAATAATAAACACACCCATCCATAATCCCCCCTATTTTAGAGAAGGGTTTGGGATCTATATTGATAGACCTAATAAGGGACTATGAGTATAATATTTTTATTACTGATGACTCAGTAATATTAATCATACATGATAGGAATTATTCAAGTAATGATTTGACTTAGTTGTGCTAATTGTTTAATAAAGACCTAGAATAAATTTATTTTTTTGATAAGGGGTGTCATATAGAAAGATAAAAAATGATTAAAATATATATTTCCTCAAAATGGTCGGAATTTGTTACATATAATATGGTTGGAGTGGATTAATAATTATGAAATTTCAATATATTACAAAACCATAAAGGTAAAGGAGGTGGATAATTCTCTTAGATGAAAGGATCAGGAAAGCTTGTCTATGGTTAGGATCATAAATAATATAATTTTTATTTCATTAAAAATGATGGAGATGGATATCATGGAGGGAGGAGGATAATATTATCTTTCACACATGAGGGTTCAACCATATATCTGGATATTGATTAACGTACAGATATAGTAATATATTGAAATTTAATATATGTTGGGAAATGATCATGATTTCAACATTGATTATAATTGAATGATAATGTTCAGTAATTTTTTATGTGTTTTTTCCATACCATATTTGAATGAGGATTTGTTGGATTGAACTAATAATCCAACTTATCGCTTCATCTGATATGTATGAATATATATAGAAATAATAAATAATACTTCAAGTGGGATAATGTAATATGAGATTTTATATCATATCTCCAGTTTCATGGAATATCGGAAATTTTGTGATAATTGATAGATGTCTACCATGATGTTTCAATAACTAATCATGCCATAAATGAAATTGGAAAAAATAACCATAAATTGTGTTTGGACTCCCTGAAAAATCTAATTTCCATCATTTTATTTTGGATATATTTGATCACCTTCTTAGTAAAACATATTTCATTTCAATAAAAAAATATTTCTCTCAAGATAAGATGTCTAGAATAAAAATTAATGATCTTTTTTGTTATAATGGAGTTCCACATTCAATTTTCTCTAATTAGAATGGGAGGATTGCTATTAAAATTGGGAAATGTCTTCATAGTAATGTTGATTTAGATTATTGTTTTAGTATTTCTTAATAAATTCATTCATATGGTCAATTTTAAAGAGCTAGTTAAATCATCTGTCAAATTATCTTCCCTTTTTCTATATATTTCGAAGGATGATGTGATCAGTAGAATTATATAGTTATGTTTTCTAATAGTAATACTTTTTTCATAAGTGTCATGATTTATCCTTATGAATCCCACTATAGAAATAAGTATGGAATTCCAATGTGTTTTGATGAAGTTATATATAATAAAGTTTTTAGACAAGATATAACTAAAGAAATGGTAGAAAAATTTAGAGAAGATCATAACCTAACCAGCAACGACCCTCCCTTTTCATAGTAAATCGATAATGAACACCACGTCTGCTTCCAATTTGACCATGATATGAAATCTAGTTCCATGTATACATATCACACACATTGGAGGCCTTATCCTAAAGTACATATACACACCGACATCTCAATGTAGCATAAAAAGTTTTAATGGTAATATAAAATTGATACAAAAAATGCATTCATACATCCTAATCCCACAAGAATATGAAACAAGTAAACTAAAACATAACAGTACTAATACAATAAAACCATAATTATAATAAAGTAAATTCAATAAATAAGAACAGAACACTTTCAAATGATATTCATTTTAGGAATCATGGTATTTCTATCTCAATTAATCTCCAAATACTCTTGGTCCTCCTAGGAATACATCGAATGTCATGTCATCTGCATAAGACACAACATGTGTTGGTACAACCCATTTATGGGTGAGTATTTATTTACACTTTTTGAAACCATAATATCACCAAACATAAGGAATCAATAGAGTAGTCATCTCACAATCATGAATATGTACAAATCATAATCCGTGGAAACAATATTAATAATTCTGATATAGTCAACAAAAATCTTAAATGTATGTTCAACAAAATACTACAATTGTATTATATACTAGAAGTTTCGACTTAATTAATTTCTAGGAGAACTCACTCCATGAGACTTGTTATCAGCAATGGTGCTCATTTAATAGTTTGGGAATGTCATCCATCACCATCTGAAATGTATATTTTGGATAATTGAATATATTTATTCAAAAATAATGTATCACACATAATGCCTATGGTGGTGGCTTATGCCTAATTGGAATAACACACTCCGAATCAGATCAAACACATTATTATACATGTCACGAGATTTCTAACACTAACTAGGGATGATGTGATATATGATAACACCTTAATCCACACATCTATAAACCTGAACCTATGTAAACTAGTTCCATAGAGGGGATCAAATATCATGGTTATGATGTGATTCATCACTGTACCCTCATAGGGATGGATCAAAGGGACTCACCCTATAGTTACAGGTCTACAATGAATAGAATAGAAACTACAACCTTTCACTGTAATATTTCAATATATGTCCCTATATACTGGAACATGATCATGTCTATTCTCCGGTAAAACATCTTGTTATTGTGTACTAATTTCAAGGACCATATAGGTAGAAATTTTCATGTACATGTCCATTTTTATGTACATGGTCATGTTAGAGTATATCATTATTCTCAAGTATTATGTATTCTCTTGTTTACTATTGTCATTAATTGGTAACATGGATTTCATCATGCTTGTTTAACTATAGGGTACACAAAAATCCACTACCAATTTTCCACAATTTCTATATTGGGTATACAATTTTGTTAATATTTAACCCTCAATGGAAACCCTATCCACCACTAGAAAAGGATATATTTAATTAATTGTTTTACATACATTACATTTATTTTATGATTTTCTAGTAACACATTTCCGCTAAAATATTCAAAAAAACACCACTACCATATATATTCCCCAATTAATCATTTCTGTTGAACCTCTATCTAGTATTATCTATGAACTATATGTTTTCATTGGTTGGTTTATGACCATTGTTCCCTTCACCAATTACATCCCATCACAATTCCAACACACAATGGAAAAACTACCAATGTAATCCTTCATATTCTATAGTCATCATAACAAATGATCTTGATGTTAATCCTAAATCTAAATCCATAACAATGATCCATTATTCAAATGAATATATTTCCTAATGCTTAGTTTCAAGGTATTAGTATAACCAATAGAGAAATAAAATACTGGTGAAGAACACACAAATAACCCATAGAGAATATAACAAAACAAAATTTTGGGGAATGAAAATCATGATTTTTTCAAGTGGGCATGAATCCATTGACATTAAATCAACATATTAATAGAATAATCATATTAATATACATTATTTTTCATTGTAGATAAAATAATACTCATAAATAAATGGTTCTCCCATTTATAAATTTGATATGTTAATTGAATCTCATTAATAAATAGATAAAAAATAATGAAATAATATTACATAAAAAACCTATCTCATATTTGGATTGATCGCAGATCATGAATGGTTTGAAATCAATGTAATTTTTGTTAAACAAAAATATTGATGTTGATGAAAATATCCTCAGAACAGATCATTGATACACTATCCAACTAGAATTATCCAATGGCCTCCATCACACTCACTCTAAAAACTTGGATTTATTTTTCTATCCATTATATTTAGTGATAACTTACATTAAATATCTAGGTAACGGAAATTGAAAAAAATATTGAATAATAAATTAATGTATTAATTCATCATTCCTCTAATGAAATCATTTACAGGAAATTCGTGATATTAAAATAGTTTATGCTCAACCTAGTGTAAAAAAAATATTCATGATTTAATAGTGATTTTTCTCTCATTCAAGACCTCATTAGGGAGTTATTTTGTTATTTTAAAGAATATGAATGTTTGTGTTATAATATAAATATTATTTTTGTTACACCGACATAGAAGATCCCTACAACCCAGGATACCACTATGATATAGTACCTGGATTTAAAAATATTCCTTTTAAAATCTAAAAGTTTTTCAATTGAAACACACATCATTACATATTACAAATCCCATGTATTTTTTCCTTGAAATGAAAATACCTATGGAAATATTTAAGGATACAATGTTCAAAACATGTTGTCCCACTTCTAGGTTATCTCATAAATAATCTTGTGTTTCTATTAGATATAAATAAAGGAAGTCACTCGCCCAGAAAAATGATATTATATTTTTGATACTTGATCTCTCCAAAGTACTCTATGATGATTTATCAAAATCTGATTTCCAAATCACCCAAGAAGATAACATTCATATTGTCAAATAGATACCTACAAAGGTGTGAAACATGGAAGAAATTACGTACCTAGTATAACATTGGTGGTATGTAAATGAGATATTCCCCCTTATCATCCATACATATTATCTTGAAAGGGAAATTGAATCAATGATATAACATTCCCCCATGACCAAATCTTGATATCCCAGGTCGTGGTGATACCTTAATGAATATATGGTCTCACTAATCAAACTCCAATGTCCTTATAAATAAGTTTTATTAAGACTTGTGATGGGTATAAGAAGTCCCCATATAATCCTGGATGACCTATACAATCTATTTCATCGCTTGCCCCGCCTTGGGGCCATTGGTTGTGGATTCATGGTGATCAGTCACACAAAGTGGTGACTTGTAGATTCTTTCATACAATGACTCAAAAAGTACTATACCGATAATCGATTGATAAATGTTGTTATATGAAAATTCCCTAATTGGTAGTTGATCCCCATAAATATCTCCAAATTCTATCATGATTCTACACCGTACAAATATTAGAATCTAAATGTTCTTCTCACTCATTCCACCTAATTAGTAGTGATATTTCATGGTCAATCATAATTGATAAAAAAAGACATGTGTAATAATTTCTATAATCAAGAGATGATGTGAGCCAGATGGTCTAAAAATATTCATGATGAATATATATGGACTCATTTAATCTTCTACATGTTGTCGAATCACAATATCTATAGAAAAACATTCCCTCTCAGAGTTAAGAAGTTGGCTGACCTGGTGAGTCAATCTAAATCACCATATTTTTATCATTTCCACTATATGATCATATAATACCATTCTTTTAGTCCATGATGATACTATCCTAAATCCAATATACATCCTCAATGTGATGTGGAAAAATCACTAGAACCAAGGTAATTAACCTTTCCTACTTAAAAGATGGGTATCAAGAGATAAAATCATCTCCACAATTATTCACCAATTACCACCATATTTGAATCTAAATGTCCTATTACCACTTTTTCAGAACCAATATGTTTATATAAGGGTGTTGAATATGAGTCTCTAAAAACCACCTCTCAAATATTCAATTGTTTAATGTATGTCCCTCAAAAAAAGTGTTGAATTACACTAACCTTAAAAAACCATGGGGATCATTTCCAATGGATATTTGAATGTGAAGGGTATCATAGATGTTATCTTAAATCTAAGACACCATAACAAATTATAGTATAATTGGGGTAATAAAAATACAATGTAGGTAAGTTTCATCATCATCAGATCCACTAAGGACTACTTCCATGAGGAAAAATTCTCTGATTCCATGCTAAAAACTATGAACAAGATCTCATACTAAAAGCATCCACCACCACTTTCCCCATCCCGATTGTATATAATATCTATAATTCATATTTGTGGAGAAAATATATCCATATCCATTTTATATTGTTCACGTATTTTTGAAAAATGATTCATATAAAACTCTTTAAGTCAGAATATAGGATAAATCTCTCACCTATAAATTAATATGTCCATATCTTTATTGCAAAAACCACTATAGATAGCTATAGTCATGGGTCATGTCGTTCTTATCATGGGGTCCCAACCACCTAAACTGATATTAAATCTCCAAATTCAATTTCATCAATACACATCCATGATGATTTCCATAGGAATTGCATAATTCCACATACACTGTATCCTCCTCTATAAGTATTTTTGTGGTAGTTGATCATCATCCAAAGTTGAAATTTATAAAGAGTCATCGAGAACATCTCGTTCCACAAAAAAATATTATATTTAATGTATATGTAATCATGGATGATGATATCCTTGGGAAATAAGGTACAAATATAAGAATTCATCATAATAACCAAATAATGATATGTACCTCATTCATTCACTTAGGTGACACCAAATCTTGCACATCTTTGGCCTTTTTGGCCAACTAATACTCCATGATTTGAGATTAAATATACTATAAATTTGACTTCTAAAATCCTGAATTGGAACATATAAATCTTTATATATACATATATTTATATAAGTGTACATAAAAAAATATTCTAAAAACTATTCTACAATCAAAATATTACTCTGATTACCCTATAGATTCCACAATGAACACTATAATGAACTAAATAATGAAGCAATGGAAGATCATATGCATGAGTCACATGTAAAATTTTGTGGAATTCAACATGTATAATAAAATCAATAGATTATCATCTTGTATCTAGAAATATAAAAAAATCAATATTTAAATATATATGTCCCAATCATAGAGATAGTGATATCCTAACATAATATCATCCATCAAGAACCTCCCCACCCATTGCAGTTGTTTGAAGAATTCATCGATTTTCAATATATAAATCATATTCTTGTTGGTCACCTAATTCTAGAAATGACAATATAGAAATTACCTCATCTTTCCAAATTCCTTTATAGAGAACAACACGTGGACTTTCCATAGTGACACACCGGGTCTTACGAATCTCTTTTATTGTGAATCCCCCAACATCGTGCTGATATATTTAGTCTCTATGGTATATATATGATATGATAACATATGTATCAGGGTATTACCTAGGTGAAATTATTTATTGAATTTGATATCTTAGGTGGGAGTTAATCCTGACACATCCTTAGGGAATGCATCATCAAACTCTCCCAACACATGAGAAAACCGAAAGATCATAAAATATAATGATCTAAGTGTGATACTAGAAAAATGATGAGTAATATGGTCTATAATAATTCAAATGATACTATAATTTATTAATTGGGTTTCATTTCATCAAAATAGGAAAACCTCATCCTATAGACTAGGACACACTATATCCTCTATAAGAAACGTGCATTCTATAATAGAATGGTGGATAGCCATCCTATACCATGAATAACATCATAATGTATCATTGTAGATATGAAAATATTCCCAAAGAATATATATACACAAAGGGTTAGTTCACACTATCACAAATATTTTTGTTATAACATAATCTCCTATTTTATTAGTCCTTATCTAAAAGGGTCTATCTAAAGGATGGACTTGAATATATGGATATCATATTAGGGACATGGAATTGAAGGGGGTATTACTCCTTTTTCAATAAAAATATATATAATATTGATAATAAATAGATAATAAAACATATAATATATAGACACTATATGTCATAAGACTCTAATGCCTATTATTTCCCCAACCCATATCACAATATCTTATAGAAAGGTGTAGACCACATGGGGCGGTGGTGGAAAAAGATAATGTCACTATACAAATTATTCTTCTCCACCAAATCATCTTCGATTTCACCATCATTTGGAAATAACTTCCCTATCAGCTACCTTTTAGGAGGTTATTCTACCATCTGTATCACTATAAGCCACATGACAGGTCATAAAATACCATGACAACTACCCTACCTGCCACAAGAGAAAAAACTAATCTCCCATATATTATAAATCCATTTTGAGATCAATGATCAATAAACTATTAATCATGAGATTATCTCTATATCCCTTTATCTCAAATGGATCTCGAGGTATGGAATAAACTACCAGTGACCAAGGTTTCTGATACTGTGTTCCCACAATGAATAATAATTGACATCAACTGCACTTCCATGAAGCTATCCGCCACTAAATCACACTAAAAACTATAGATTCAGTAGTAATGCAATGATATGTCACTCCATAAATAATATCTCAGTGAAGGTCAGGGTATATTTTCTGAACTAAAATAAATATATTTTGGAACATATTTTTGGGTCCCAAAAAATAATTATACATGAAGAATATAATTCTTTTAATTCGAATAATTAGATTGAGAAATATGAAAAATAACTTGAATAAAATGATTAATGGGGCATAGCCCTGAAGGAATAATTGATCACATGAATCAAATATATATTCACAAACCTTGTATCAACATAGGGTTCTGCTACATCACTTACAACCCCATGATAAAAAAATTTCATGTTACAACGTGGAACCATTGGTTCCCATGAATGAAACCATATTCATTTATGTGGTTGGAAGGTTATTTATTCCCCCATGAATGGCTATCCCCGTAAAAAATTATTTTGGGGATGAGGTGGTACCAAAAGAACTGAAAAATGAAACTAATTATTTAATGTGGATGAACATTTATTTATTTCCTTGGTAGTGATCTCTCTCCATTGATGATTTTGTTCACAACTTGGGACATCTGCATCGCACTCCGGAAAAGGAATCCCTATACACAACTGTGTATGATTGGACACGTTAGTGTTTGGTCCCAACATAATCCTATAGAAATACACTGACACGGATTGAAAAGGTATTTATGACTAAACCCATAGAGGGAAATATGCTGAGAAATGATAAAATGAAAAAAAACAGAGCTTCTGAGTTGAATCAAGAAGAATATTCACATATCAACATGTAAACCAACCACATAGAAATAAGGAGGAAATAAACAACATTTGGCTATTCATAAACCTAAATACCTAAATTTGGTCTCCTTTCATGAGTGAAAAATGGATTCCCCCCATGCATATTAGAACCCCACATAGTATAGTTCTATGTAGGATGAACCCGACCAGGACAGTAATAGTGAAACATGGGAGGAACCTCACATTGCACAGAAAAACCAGATGCTAGAGGAAGTCAAACCCACAATGAAAATTGACATGCTGGTAAGACCTAGTCCCACATATCAACATGCTACTAGGGATTAACCCTACTCCATGTATCACCATTCCGTAATAATGGAACCCTCACTTTCATAACAACATGCTATGAGTAAGGAACCACATCCCAAATAGGAACAAGATTAGTAGAATGGGGAATACCTGGGTGTTCTAGGATCCTACTCCAATCACTCCTTTTGGACTTGTTATTGGGACCCATATTATACTATATTCAAAACATGATAGGAGTATCTGACCATGGACCCTTCAAAATAAACCTTAAATATATTACCATATCATTGGTCACATAACCATATCGTCTCATGTCTATATATATGTCAAAATTACAGTCACATTTGCAACATACTAAATAATGTGGAACCTAATAATGTCGTATGGTTTACATTCATGTGGTTAATCTGATTTTGAACATGGTTTGATCACATAAATCAACTTGTTCTATGGATTTAGGGGAACCACTGTTCTTCCCATTATATGAGGGGATGTTCCAAAACATTCAACTATTCTTATGAACCAATAGGTCATCCCTCTAGAGTAATATCACATCCATTCTTATGGGAGGCGGTGCTATTTATCCTACTCACATCAGCCTGGGATGTAACCAAAATGACCACTTATTAAGACTATTCTTGATTCCAAAATAGAAGAGTATATGGGAACATCCAAATCTATCTCCATATCCATATATGCTTTATGATCTGTCAGCTAGCTGAGAATGTGGATCATGTGGTCTTCATATCTACTACATCCTCTTGTTTCTCACCCTAATCATGACTCATGTGGGCTTAGAGGATTGTGGGGATCATTTCAAATTCATAGTCACAGAAAATAAAATGGGACACTTTGATTCCTAAGCCTCAATCACATGATATACGTATCTTCCCCATAAATTTAATCACGATCCTCTATCCAAATGGTAATATTTCACATTTAAGACCCTAGAACATGGGAATAACTTAGGTGTAAGACCTTAACATATCCACTAAATTGGACCTCCTATAAATATTAATTCCCAAACATGTTCAAATTCATGTGCTATATCTCAACATAATTATTCCCTAACCTCTATTCAACTTGTATTCTTCCATGTTCACACCCCAACAAATTATGGGCATCCTCATAGGATTGATCCTATGTCATATCCACTCAATCAATTATCCAATATGGTATAGTCAATTAACCCATTACTGATACATAAAATTAACATATTCTCAATGAGACGAACATAAATGTGTCTCCTACTCAGTACGAGCCCCGAACATACCAAACTATAATGGATTTGATTCCAAATTTTCTGAGATTTGCATGAATCCTCTATGTGGTCCTAAAGTAAAACCTGTATAGATGACAGTGTACTACGAGACACATTCCCTATAGGTTCATTTACACCTAGAATAACCTATCATTTCTGGTTAAATTGGGATCTTTAGGTGTATTTCCCACACCATCCTTTTACTAGGCACCATTCACCCAAACATCCTTCCCACATTACATTAAAATACATTGCATGGTCCTAGTAATGATCTTTAAATGGTATTGTGTCCTATTCAGTGCCACTAAACTACATGGGTCCTGATTCCACTCATGAGGATGTGTTGGAATTCCATCCTATGAATTTGATCCCAAAATCATAAAAATAATTATATATCCCATGATTACAATGGACTCTAGGGGTTTGGGTTTAATTGATGGAAATAACCATATACATACATATATACTTATCAAATATGTACCACAGGTAAAAAATATGATTCTTGAACAATTATTATATTTAACGAAATATTAATTCAGGGTTACACATATATACATACTCTGTAATGATCAAATTATTCATGAACATATCTCCATTATATAAAAGAGTCTACAAATAGTTAATAATTACCACCATAAGGGTGTGATGAGTGAGAGATCTTATCCTATTATATAATATTTGTTCTTAATTATCAGTGGTGAGGACCCATAATGAACTCCTACCTCTGGAGTGTATGTCCAGAATTCAACATGTATAAATTATTCATATTCCATTTCCATCTCCACAAACAAAACCCATTGGATATCATTCGAAGATATTTTACCTAATATGAGTGATTGATAAAAATTTAACACCTATTTGTCAATAATCAAGAAAAAATTATTTTAATAGGAATCCAAATGGTGAACCAAATGTGAATATGTAACCAAGGTGGTAGATTTAATTTTAGCGAGGCCACATTCTCATTTAAAAATGAAGAGGGACAACAAGACAATCAATCAGAAATTTTTTCATGAGATGATCCTTTAAGGAGTTTTTTGTCTATATTTATCACATATATTATTGGAACACTTCTACCGAACACTGTTGTATCCAATGGAATCTTACTTGTTCTTGTACACACATGAATAAACCACAACAATGAACAGGGCCCCAATAAAACCAAGGAAATAATCACCCACCCAACATCTTTAACACCGAGTTTCCAAATTCTTTATTCTAGGAGTACTACTATAATGGAACTCTCTCCACCACAGAGGCTTCCCGATGGGTCCTCCAGAATATGATGTCCTTCTATCTATACAACCAATAATTTTTTCTAGTATAGAACCAGACATGACCAATATTAATCTCAAACTACATTCAGAGCTTTTCATGTGAATGTGATAATGAGTTATACCCTTACCATACAGAGGCTGATGAAGTCATCAAATATAACATAATTCTAGTGGAAAAGGGTTAATGTCTTATAGTAACTTCCTATAATCATCACATTCAACTTTGAGATTCCAAATATCCTCACCTTGAAGAGGATATTTTCTAATGGGAACCAACCAATTTCAAATGGATCTAGGTCCCCAGTGTAACACCCCAGGTAAATAAAGAATATGACATTTTCATATTTATCCATATTTGTGAATAAAATATTAATATGACTTTAAAGGGGACTCTATGCTCGATGGCGTACCCAACATGCAACAACGAGTTTCTTGGGAATCTTACGTTGCACTCTAATAATAAAATAATATTATTTTAAATGGAAGTTAACATGTAGCCGTTGTAATGGCGGGAATGGATAGAAATAACTAAAATATGATTATATATATTTTTAAATGTTTTTACATTTATACAATAAAAGATAAAGGCTTAAAATACGGAAAGAATTCAATTTTAGGCGTATATGCCCTAGTTTTCACTAAAGGTTCACTTGTCGCCTTTTGATGGCGAAACATCATTAAATATAGTTTTGATCACTCTTATAAATTCTTTTGGACCAAATAAAACTCTTATTAAGAATCGGGACATCAAATTTTACTTTGTGTAATTTTTTGGTATCTTTCCAATAAAGTTCATTTTTTTAATGAATAGTGTAAAATGTTGTGTTTTAATTCAAAACCTCTTTTTAATCTAATTTATTTATATGATTAGATAATATTTTGAATTGGTTTTAAAGTGAAATTAGAAAATATTTTTACCATTAAATCCAATAGTGGTCGTTGGAATTAATTTCACTTTGAAATCGGACTTAAACTAGTGTCAATCTTTTGATACTTATTGTTTCATAAAAACACGCTATTTGTCATGACATCGGGAATTAATTAATAAATTAATTAATGTGACTTATATGTTTTGAATATTGTAAAACGGACTTCATTTTTGAATTCAGAATATCAAATATAGCTTAGGGTGAATTTTTGGGATTTTTCTAAAAAACTTCAATTTTTGATGAATAGTGAAACCACTAAGTGGTACTTATAAATTCTGATTTTTCCGTTGAAATGGAATTTTTCCATATTTGTGTTTTTAATTTCAAAAATCCAACATACATGGTTTTCATTAAGAAGTAAAATGTGGTTCAATGGGATAAAAATAATTTTTTGGTGAATAGTAACTTATTAAGTTTTTAATCGCGATTAGTGGTAATTAGTGTAGTTTAAGGTAAAAATGATATTATAAGAATGTGAAAACACCATGAAACTTGTCCTACACCTATTGGGTGAGTCCTGGACGACCAAGACAAGCCATGGGCCAACTTGGGGACCCCATGGAGCCACTTTAGTTGGAAAATGACAATAATATATTTTTATTTAGTGTTAAAATTAAAAATGACACAAACATGATATGTTTTACTAAAACAATTTTTAAGTGGGGTTATACAAGTCATATTTTTTATTATAAATAGTAATTGGAAAGATAAAAAGATTTCCTACATCATAGTAATTTTTTTATAATTTTTAGACATTAAATAAATTAAATTATCTATGACATCATAATGATGCAGTGATGACATCAATATTTAACGATTAAAATAAAATTGAAAGATAATGTAAAATCTATGAACTAGACATGTCCAAAACTTATTGGATGGGTGGATTTATAACCTTTATAACCTTATCCACGAATTATATCAATGTGGGACCTTTTAAAACCGAAACACATTTTCAAATAAAGTAATATTTCCTTACTTTCCAAAAGTGCCCCTCCTCTCCTCTTATAAAAGGCCACCACCTCTACCTTTTTTCACACACTCCTCAAGCCTTTGGCTCGGCCAACCCCTTCCCATTTACTCTCTCCACATCCCTCTCCTCATCCTAGAGGATTCCCTTTGGGCAGAATCCTTTCAAAGGAAGCCTTTAGGCTCAAATCAAAAGGAGTTACACTTTTAAATGTAATTCATTCTCTCATGTTCATTTGTTTTATTTTGATTCTCCAACCCCGTAAACTCTTTTTATTTACTTATTTTGTAACAACACCAGTATCTTCAATATACTGGGATGTTTTTATAAGATTTATTCGACCTAAACTCTCACACAACTACATCAAATGGTTAAAGAACATACGGTTTCCATGGATGGCGAAATTCTGCCTCCCGAAACGATGATTGTTCAATACTCATTTAACACCTTCAAAGGTGGCCATTATGATGTCACTATTTTTATATATTATATATAATATGTTTATGTTTTACTTATTCTTCTGTATTTTTCATTTTTGTCTTACCTTTATGGCTTCCATTATGGGTATACGCGATATCTTCATTTTAGGAAGTGCGGACTACCGCCCCCTCAAAGTGATGGGATTCGTTAATGCCATACATGGGACGTATAAAGGATGGATTTAATGTTATTATATAAGAAGTTATACTTGAATTATTATATACCTCTATATCATTATTATTTCTTTCCATTAAAGTATGAGATAGAAATGAAAGTAGCGTTCATGCATACGTACGACTTACCGTCTCCATGAACAGTGCATTTCATTTCTTATCCCCAAATGTAATGTACAATTATAAGTACATGTATATAATGGATATATATGATTAATGATATACCTAAATGATGAATATAATTCTGTAATTAAAATATACATACCTCTCATTTAGTTTTAATTCCATTAATATGACAAAGAAATGAAAGTAGCGTTCATGCGTACGTACGGCTTACCGTCTCCATGAACGGTGCATTTCATTTCTTACCTATAAATGATTATGTAATATTATAAATACATGTATATGCTGGATATATATGATATATATGATATCCAAATCAGGAATGTCATTATGGATATAAAGAACCTTTGACCACATGAACAATATGTAATTGTAAGAAGTCCACTTTCGACTTAAGAACCAAATATCGGAAAAACAAATATTGTTAACTTAAATGATTACATAATGTTTATGACATGGTAATAAGTGATATAAAAGGAATAATGAACTTGAAAAAGGTTCTTAAGGAAGTAGAAATTAACTCGAGTTTATTATTCAGGAGATTAAAGAACGATCGAGTCAAGTCGGACCCGAGGTAAGGGATCCTACTCCTCTCTTTCTTTTCAAGTACACACTTTTATGTCATTACTTTTAAAGCTAATCTTTCTTGTTATTGGGATGATCTTTTATATTAAAATTACTATAATTTTTATGTTCATGTGATGAGAAACCCTATTCTCTCTCATCAATCCATTTTGGATGTTTTGAGTGGCGCCGTTAGGCTGCTGAACTTTCGTAAGAGATCTAACCTCTCTCTTTATTTTTAAGTACTCTCCTTTATGTCACTTCTTTTAAGCTCCTCTTTATAATGTTGGGGGATGTTCTTTTATATTCATATTTCTGTAAATTTTATTTTAATGTGATGAGATACCCTATTTGATCTCATCAATCCATCTTCAGAAGTTTTATGTGGCGCCGTTAGGCTGCCGAGTTTTCGTAAGGGATTTTTCATCTCACTTTTATTCTCGTGAGATTTATGCTACATTTTCCACAAATTCCATTGAGTGGTGTATGTACTGCAAATTATTCTACTCTTTGTGTAATAAAAATTCATTTATGAGTATTTAAATCAATGATCTATTGTCCTTCTTTCATGGGGTGTATGTTTTGAAAGATACCCAAGTCGGTAAGGGAACCTTTCACCCTCCTCTTTTTTAAAAGACTTATTTTGTTGGGTCTTTTAATTTACATATTTTTATGTTGGGATATGTTCTCATATATCCTTATTGATGTAAATTTTATTTCCAAGTGATGAGATACACATTTTATCTCTCATCAACTCATTTTGATGTGATGCCGTTAGGCTGTCAAGGGAACTTTTTAGCCCAATTTCGATTTCTTTGTTTTCAACATGTAGTCATTGAATATGTCATCCATTGAATATGTGTTAATGAAATTTTATTGTTTTACACTTAATATCCACTTATATTGGGTGTATTTATATTTGTCACACATATTTTGAGATTGATTTGTCCTTAATTTAAGGATACCTTCTTTATAAGGGATTTCATCACATTTGACATTTCTATTGAGGGTTCATTGTTGTTATGCACCAATTCACTCTTATATGGTGTATATAATGTCCTTTGGAGTATTATATCATGAATTAATTTATTCTCATGATATTATAAAGTTCTGACTAAATTTTATTCCTCAATTATTTTATTCAAGTGTCTCTAATTTCGGTAAAACCCCTTTAACCAAAATATCGTTTTAAATGTTTTAATTATTTGTTCTTATTAATATACATGTTTTAAAAATGGTTTTAAGGATTTAATTATATGGATATTAATGGTTTAAAATTTTTAGCTTCAAGGTGGTATGGGACACTTTGATTCAAAAATCTTTTTATTAAATGTTTTAAATGGTTTTGGAAATGGTTTCTTTTTGTATGGATTCATTATTTCAAAATACTAAAATATTATGTTGTGATTGAAATGTGGAAATTTTTTGTTTCCTTTATGAATATTTTATGTGATACGTGTATGTTATGGTTCTTGGGTATTGTTATGAAAACGGGTGGTTCCGTGATAAACTAAGGGCAGGTGAGCCCGATATAGCTCGCCAATGCATTGGGTAACGCGAAGGTGTGAAACGTTAAGGTTTCTCCGAAGAGATTTTGGGAATATACTGTGATGGGTATTCCAAACGTAACCAAGAGGGTTATTCCCTATGTAAGAATGTTATGAATGCTTCAAGTTACCTTTATGTCTTATGTTTTCTATGATTTATTCATGGTTTGATGAGGTATGTTAAAGTGCCTATGTTTTATGGGTAAAGTATGATTTCATTCTTATGTATATATGAACTCATGTTTCCTTTCCATATCTTTATAACCCTTACTGAGCTTTTTATGCTCATCCCATGTTTTTGAAATGTTTTTCACAGGTCAAGGGAAAGGTACATGATGTGATGATAGTGTCAAGGATGTGTCAAGAAAGAATCAATGTTTTATTTTCAATATGTTTCCGTTGATGGGAAGAATGAATACTGTCTTTTATGTAACCACTTTGTTTAAATGTGGAATGTAATGCAAGTTTAATGATCTAATTCTCTAAAACTCTAAACCTGAAAAGATCCACAATGTGTAATCTTGTAATAACTCAAGATTAAGTAAGGTTTAAGGCTGGGGCCTTATAGTTGGTATCAAAGGTCGGTTTAGATAACTTTAGAGGTTAGGTTATTCTTTAAGCATAAGTGACATTACCATAATAGTTAGGATTTCAGAAAGAGTCCTAGTTTTAGATAAAGTGAATGAGTAAGTGTATCTTAGTGTTTACCTTCTTCATTAGTACATGATGATTTTTTTGATATACTCACACTGACATTTCTGTTTTTAGTGAATGGATGGATCTAGCAGGCACCAAAGTGACAATTGGTTTGAAGGAAACTGTGGTGGTTCTATGATTAAAAGACTCGATGAAATGGGGTATTCAATGAGGAATCTCATGGCTGTTCTAAACCAACTATCATGGATTCATGATCAACCACTTCAACCTTGGTGAGTTCTCTAATGCATCATGTACGAGATGGACAACTTGATGTGGAAATTCAGGTAATAATTATTAAGGTAACCATTAGGGTTTATATGATCCTTACTTTTTAGGTAATTATGGGTTACTCTATGATATGATGGAAAATGAAGGGCATGAGATAAACTTGAGGTTAAAATATGTTATGATTATTCTTGAAGATTTTATCTCATTTTGGTGAATGTTTTAAGAATTATATAGTTTTGGAAAAAGCACAACACGCAGACCGTGTGACAACCTGTCGCGTCGGACAAAGCTGCGGGAATCGAACCCACAACCAAAGTGCGACTGGTATTTATTTCCTACCACTGGACTACGTGATGTCCTTGGTTAGTTTGACTGATTCTTTTTAGTTATATGATTTTATGAATTAAGAGTAAGTTGATTTTGGGTTATTTATGAAAATGATTAACCTATCATAGAGGATATGTGATTAGGTTAATTACTTTTCAATACGAGACTTTAGGAGCAACTGATGTTGTTTGGAGATAAATGTTACGATTTTACTTGGAAGACTATGTGACTAAATCCTTCAAATATTTGGGTTTCAATCTTATATTGGTTTACTTTGAAGAATTTCATGGACAAATTGTTTATCGGATGATCCTTGTTGAACTTTGGGTTTTGTTTGACAAATTTTGGAGATTAAGAATAGATTTTCTTTTTATAAAGGGTTATCCTTTTCTGGATTATCTGATCTTGTACTAGCCTGTTTGGTTTTGGTTAAAGTCTAAAGACATGGGAATTATATAGTTCTCTTTTGTGGATTAGGGGATTCTCTAGAAGTTTATTATAGTACTCTTAATGTGAACAAGTCTCCCTAAATACTTGTCTTTTGGAAAAAAATATGAGTTTGATTAAGGAATCTAGTAAAAGTTGAAAGTCAACATGATAAGTGATTATGTTTCCTTATGAATAAAATTCCTCATTAAAAGTAACTTAAATCAAAAATGTTTTCTATTAACGTTTCCTACTGGGGAACCCAACACCGTTTAACCCATCACAAGTTTGTGATTTTCTTATTGTTAACTTTCTCCTAAACATGTTTTCTATCACTCTCCATCAGAACATGACCCTATGTTTTCTCCCCCATGTCCATGTTTTCCTACATGGAGTCCTCGTATGGGTTAACTCGGGTGACCTCTGTACTTATCTTTCTTTATTTTAAAGTGATTGTTTTACTGACTCTTGTTCCGATGTGGGACTTTCAAGGATGTTTCCAAGCTCAATTTTTTTAAAATTGCGAGGGCGCAATTCCCAAAAGGGGGGAAGGATGTAACACCCCAGGTAAATAAAGAATATGACGTTTTCATATTTATCCATATTTGTGAATAAAGTATGAATATGACTTCAAAGGGGACTCTATGCTCGATGGCGTACCCAACACACAACAACGAGTTTCTTGGGAATCTTACGTTGCACTCTAACAATAAAATAATATTATTTTAAATGGTAGTTAACATGTAGCCATTGTAATGGCGGGAATGGATAGAAATAACTAAAATATTATTATATATGTTTTTAAATTTTTTTACATTTATACAATAAAAGATAAAGGCTTAAAATATGGAAAGAATTCAATTTTAGGCGTATATGCCCTAGTTTTCACTAAAGGTTCACTTGTCGCCTTTTGATGGCGAAACGTCATTAAATATAGTTTTGATCACTCTTATACATTCTTTTGGACCAAATAAAACTGTTATTAAGAATCGGGACATCAAATTTTACTTTGTGTAATTTTTTGGTATCTTTCCAATAAAGTTCATTTTTTTAATGAATAGTGTAAAATGTTGTGTTTTAATTCAAAACCTCTTTTTAATCATATTTATTTATATGATTATATAATATTTTGAATTGGTTTTAAAGTTAAATTAGAAAATACTTGTACCATTAAATCTAATAGTGGTTGTTGGAATTAATTTCACTTTGAAATCGGACTTAAACTAGTGTCAATCTTTTGATACTTATTGTTTCATAAAAACACGCTATTTGTCATGACAACGGGAATTAATTATTAAATTATTTAATGTGACTTATATGTTTTGAATTTTGTAAAACGAACTTCATTTTTGAATTCAGAATATCAAATATATCTTAGGGTGAATTTTTGGGATTTTTCTAAAAAAGATCAATTTTTGATGAATAGTGAAACCACTAAGTGGTACTTATAAAAACCGATTTTTCCGTTTAAATGGAATTTTTCCATCTTTGTGTTTTGAATTTCAAAAATCCGACATACATGGTTGTCATTAATAAGTAAAATGTGGTTCAATGGGATAAAAATAATTTTTTGCTGAATAGTAACTTAATAAGTTTTTAATTGCGATTAGTGGTAATTAGTGTAGTTTAAGGTAAAAATGATATTATAAGAATGTGAAAACACCATGAAACTTGTCATACACATATTGGGTGAGTCATGTCCGACCAAGACAAGCCATGGGCAAACTTGGTGACCCCATGGATCCACTTTAGTTGGAAAATGACAATAATATATTTTTATTTAATGTTAAAATTAAAAATGACACAAACATGATATGTTTTACTAAAACAATTTTTAGGTGGGGTTATACAAGTCATATTTTTGATTATAAGTAGTCATTGGAAAGCTAAAAATATTTCTTACATCATAGTAATTTTTTTATAATTTTTAGACATTAAATAAATTAAATTATTTATGACATCATAATGATGCACTGATGACATCATTATTTAACGATTAAAATAAAATGGAAAGAGAATGTAAAATCTATGAACTAAACATGTCCAAAACTTATTGGATGGGTGGATTTCGAACCTTTATAACTTTATCCATGAATTATATCAATGTGGGACCTTTTAAAACCGAAACACATTTTCAAATAAAGTAATATTTCCTTACATTCCAAAAGTGCCCCTCCTCTCCTCTTATAAAAGGCCCCCACCTCTACCTCTTTTCACACACTCCTCAAGCCTTTGGCTCGGCCAACCCCTGCCCATTTACTCTCTCCACATCACTCTCCTCATCCTAGAGTATTACCTTTGGGAATAATCCTTTCAAAGGAAGCCTTTAGGCTCAAATCAAAAGGAGTTACACTTTTAAAGGTAATTCATTCTCTCATGTTCATTTGTTTTATTTTGATTCTCCAACCCCCTAAACTCTTTTTATTTACTTCATTTGTAACAACAACAGTATCTTCAATATACTAGGATGTTGTTATAAGATTTATTCGACCTAAACTCTCACACAACTACATCAAATGGTTAAAGAACATACGGTTTCCGTGGATGGCGAAATTCTGCCTCCCGAAACGATGATTGTTCAATACTCATTTAACACCTTCAAAGGTGGCCATTATGATGTCACTGTTTTTATATATAATATATAATATGTTTATGTTTTACTTATGCTTCTGTATTTTTCATTTTTTTCTTACCTTTATGGCTTCCATTATGGGTATATGCGATATCTTCATTTTAGGAAGTGCGGACTACCGCCCCCTCAAAGTGATGTGATTCGTTAATGCCATACATTGGATGTATAAAGTATGGATTTAATGTAATTATATATGATGTTATACTGGAAAAATTATATACCTCTATATCATTATTATTTCTTTCCATTAATGTATGAGATAGAAATGAAAGTAGCGTTCATGCGTACGTACAGCTTACCGTCTCCATGAACGGTGCATTTCATTTCTTATCCCCAAATGTAATGTACTATTATAAGTACATGTATATAATGGATATATATGATTAATGATATATCTAAATGATGAATATAATTCTGTAATTAAAATATACATACCTCTCATTTAGTTTTAATTCCATTAATATGACAAAGAAAAGAAAGTAGCGTTCATGCGTACGTACGGCTTACCGTCTCCATGAACGGTGCATTTCATTTCTTACCTCTAAATGATTATGTAATATTATAAATACATGTATATGCTGGATATATATGATATATATGATATCCAAATCAGGAATTTCATTCTGGATATAAAGAACCTTTGACCACACGAACAACATGTAATTGTAAGAAGTCCACTTTCGACTTAAGAACCAAATATCGACAAAACAAATATTATTAACTTAAATGATTACATAATGTTTATGACATGGTAATAAGTGATATAAAAGGAATAATGAACTTGAAAAAGGTTCTTAAGGAAGTAGAAATTAACTCAAGTTTATTATTCAGGAGATTAAAGAACGATCGAGTCAAGTCGGACCCGAGGTAAGGGATCCTACTCCTCTCTTTCTTTTCAAGTACACACATTTATGTCATTCCTTTTAAAGCTCATCTTTCTTGTTATTGGGATGATATTTTATATTAAAATTACTGTAATTTTTATGTTCATGTGATGAGATACCCTATTGTCTCTCATCAATCCATTTTGGAAGTTTTGAGTGGCGCCGTTAGGCTGCCGAACTTCCGTAAGAGATCTAACCTCTCTCTTTCTTTTTAAGTACTCTCCTTTATGTCACTTCTTTTAAGCTCCTCTTTGTAATGTTCGGGGATTTTCTTTTATATTACTATTTCTGTAAATTTTATTTTAATGTGATGAGATACCCTATTTGATCTCATCAATCCATATTCAGAAGTTTTATGTGGCGCCGTTAGGCTGCCGAGTTTTCGTAAGGGATTTTTCATATCACTTTTATTCTCGTGAGATTTATGATACATTTAGCACAAATTCCATTGAGTGGTGTATGTACTACCAATTATTCTACAGTTTGTGTAATATACATTCATTTATGAGTATTTAAATCAATGATATATTGTCCTTCTTTCATGGGGTGTATGTTTTGAAAGATACCCAAGTCGGTAAGGGAACCTTTCACCCTCCTCTTTTTTAAAAGACTTATTTTGTTGGGTATTTTAATTTACATATTGTTATGTTGGGATATGTTCTCATATATCCTTATTGATTTAAATTTTATGTCCAAGTGATGAGATACACTTTTTATCTCTCATCAACTCATTTTGATTTGATGCCGTTAGGCTGTCAAGGGAACTTTTTAACCCAATTTCGATTTCTTTGGGTTCAACATGTAGTCATTGAATATGTCATCCATTGAATATGTGTGAATGACCTTTTTTTGTTTTACACTTAATATCCACTTATATTGGGTGTATTTATATTTGTCACACATATTTTGAGATTGATTTGTCCTTAATTTAAGGATACCTTCTTTATAAGGGATTTCATCACATTTGACATTTCTATTGAGGGTTCATTGTTGTTATGCACCAATTCACTCTTATATGGTGTATATACTGTCCTTTGGAGTATTATATCATGAATTCATTTATTCTCATGATATTATAAAGTTCTGACTAAATGTTATTCCTCAATTGTTGTATTCAAGTGTCTCTAATTTTGGTAAAACCCCTTTAACCAAGATATCGTTTTAAATGTTTTAATTATTTGTTCTTATTAATATCCATGTTTTAAAAATGGTTTTAAGAATTTACTTATATGGATATTAATGGTTTAAAATTTTAGATTCAAGGCGGTGTGGGACACTTTGATTCAAAAATCTTTTTATTAAATTTTTTAAATGGTTTTGGAAATGGTTTCTTTTTGTATGGATTCATTATTTCAAAATACTAAAATGTTATGTTGTGATTGAAATGTGGAAATGATTGGTTTCCTTTATGAATATTTTATGTGATACATGTATGTTATGGTTCTTGGGCATTGTTATGAAAATGGGTGGTTCCGTGATAAACTAAGGGCGGGTGAGCCCGATATAGGTCTCCAATGCATTGGGTAACGCGAAGGAGTGAAACGTTAAGGTTTCTCCGAAGAGATTTTGGGAATATACTGTGATGGGTATTCCAAACGTAACCAAGAGGGTTACTCCCTATGTAAGAATGTTATTAATGCGTCAAGTTACCTTTATGTCTTATGTTTTCTATGATATATTCATGGTTTGATGAGGTATGTTAATGTGCCTATGTTTTATGGGTAAAGTATGATTTCATTCTTATGTATATATGAACTCATGTTTCCTTTCCATATTTTTATAACCCTTACTGAGCTTTTTATGCTTATCCCATGTTTTTGAAATGTTTTTCACAGTTCAAGGGAAAGGTACATGATGTGATGATAGTGTCAAGGATGTGTCAAGAAAGAATCCATGTTTTATTTTCAATATGTTTCCGTTGATGGGAAGAATGAATAATGTCTTTTATGTAACCACTTTTTTAAATGTGGAATGTAATGAAAGTTTCATGATCTAATTCTCTAAAACTCTAAACCTGAAAAGATCCTCAATGTGTAATCTTGTAATAACTCAAGATTAAGTAAGGTTTAAGGCTGGGGCCTTATAGTTGGTATCAAAGGTCGGTTTAGATAACTTTAGAGGTTAGGTTATTCTTTAAGCATAAGTAACATTACCATAATGGTTAGGATTTCAGAAAGAGTCCTAGTTTTAGATAAAGTGAATGAGTAAGTGTATCTTAGTGTTTACCTTATTCATTAGTACATGATGATTCTGTTGATATACTCACACTGACATTTCTGTTTTTAGTGAATGGATGGATCTAGCAGGCACCAAAGTGAAAATTGGTTTGAAGGAAACTGTGGTGGTTCTCTGATTAAAAGACTCGATGAAATGGGGTATTCAATGAGGAATCTCATGGCTGTTCTAAACCAACTATCAAGGATTCATGATCAACCACTTAAACCTTGGTGAGTTCTCTAATGCATCATGTACGATATGGACAACTTGATGTGGAAATTCAGGAAATAATTATTAAGGTAACCATTAGGGTTTATATGATCCTTACTTTTTAGGTAATTATGGGTTACTCTATGATATGATGGAAAATGAAGGGCATGAGATAAACTTGAGGTTAAAATATTTTATGATTATTCTTGAAGATTTTATCTCATTTTGGGGAATGTTTTAAGAATTATATAGTTTTGGAAAATGGACAACACGCAGACCGTGTGACAACCCGTCGCGTCAGACAAAGCTGCGGGAATCGAACCCACAACCAAAGTGTGACTGGTATTTATTTCCTACCACTGGACTACGTTAAGTCCCTGGTTAGTTTGACTGATTCTTTTTAGTTATATGATTTTATGAATTAAGAGTAAGTTGATTTTGGGTTATTTATGAAAATGATTAACCTATCATAGAGGATATGTTATTAGGTTAATTACTTTTCAATACGAGACTTTAGGAGCAACTGATGTTGTTTGGAGATAAATGTTACGATTTAACTTGGAAGAGTATGTGACTAAATCCTTCAAATATTTTTGTTTCAATCTAATATTGGTTTACTTTGAATAATTTTATGGACAAATTGTTTATCAGATGATCCTTGTTGAACTTTGGGTTTTGTTTGACAAATTTTGGAGATTAAGAATATATTTTCTTTTTATAAAGGGTTATCCTTTTCTGGATTATCTGATCTTGTACTAGCCTGTTTGGTTTTGGTTAAAGTCTAAAGACATGGGAAGTATATAGTTCTCTTTTGTGGATTAGGTGATTCTCTAGAAGTTGATTATAGTACTATTAATGCGAACAAGTCTCCCTAAATACTTGTCTTTTGGAAAAAATATGAGTTTGATTAAGGAATCTAGTAAAAGTTGAAAGTCAACATGATAAGTGATTATGTTTCCTTATGAATAAAATTCCTCAATAAAATTAACTTAAAACAAAAATGTTGTCTATTATCTTTTCCTACTGGGGAACCCAACACCGTTTAACCCATCACAAGTTTGTGATTTTCTTATTGTTAACTTTCTCCTAAACATGTTTTCTATCACTCTCCATCAGAACATGACCCTATGTTTTCTCCTCCATGTCCATGTTTTCCTACATGGATTCCTCGTATGGGTTAACTCGGGTGACCTCTGTACTTATCTTTCTTTATTTTAAAGTGATGGTTTTACCGACTCTTATTCCGATGTGGGACTTTCAAGGATGTTTCCAAGCTCAATTTTTTTAAAATTGCGAGGACGCAATTCCCAAAAGGGGGGAAGGATGTAACATCCCAGGTAAATAAAGAATATGAAATTTTCATATTTATCCATATTTGTGAATAAAGTATTAATATGACTTTAAAGGGGACTCTATGCTTGATGGCGTACCCAACACGCAACAACGAGTTTCTTGGGAATCTTACGTTGCACTCTAATAATAAGATAATATTATTTTAAATGGTAGTTAACATATAGCCGTTGTAATGGCGGGAATGGATAGAAATAACTAAAATATGATTATATACGTTTTTAAATGTTTTTACATTTATACAATATAATATAAAGGCTTAAAATACGGAAAGAATTCAATTTTAGGCGTATATGCCCTAGTTTTCACTAAAGGTTCACTTGTCGCCTTTTGATGGAGAAACGTCATTAAATATAGTTTTGATCACTCTTATACATTCTTTTGGACCAAATAAAACTCTTATTAAGAATCAGGACATCAAATTTTACTTTGTGTAATTTTTTGGTATCTTTCCAATAAAGTTCTTTTTTTTAATGAATAGTGTAAAATGTTGTGTTTTAATTCAAAACCTCTTTTTAATCAAATTTATTTATATGATTAGATAATATTTTGAATTGGTTTTAAAGTGAAATTAGAAGATATTTTTACCATTAAATCCAATAGTGGTCGTTGGAATTAATTTAACTTTGAAATCAGACTTAAACTAGTGTCAATCTTTTGATACTTATTGTTTCATAAAAACACGCTATTTGTCATGACAGCGGGAATTAATTATTAAATTAATTAATGTGACTTATATGTTTTGAATTTTTTAAAACGGAAATCATTTTTGAATTCAGAATATCAAATATAGCTTAGGGTGAATTTTTGGGATTTTTCTAAAAAACTTCAATTTTTGATGAATAGTGAAACCACTAAGTGGTACTTATAAAAACTGATTTTTCGGTTTAAATGGAATTTTGCCATCTTTGTGTTTTGAATTTCAAAAATCCGGCATACATGGTTTTCATTAAGAAGTAAAATGTGGTTCAATGGGATAAAAATAATTTTTTGGTGAATAGTAACTTATTAAGTTTTTAATCGCGATTAGTGGTAATTAGTGTAGTTTAAGGTAAAAATGATATTATAAGAATGTGAAAACACCATGACACTTGTCCTACACCTATTGGGTGAGTCATGTCCGACCAAGACAAGTCATGGTCCAACTTGGGGACCCCATGGAGCCACTTTAGTTGGAAAATGACAATAATATATTTTTATTTAATGTTAAAATTAAAAATGACACAAACATGATATGTTTTACTAAAACAATTTTTAAGTGGGGTTATACAAGTCATATTTTTGATTATAAATAGTAATTGGAAATCTAAAAATATTTCCTACATCATAGGAATTTTTTTATAATTTTTAGACATTAAATAAATTAAATTATTTATGACATCATAATGATGCAGTGATGACATCATTATTTAACGATTAAAATAAAATGGAAAGACAATGTAAAATATATGAACTACACATGTCCAAAACGTATTGGATGGGTGGATTTCGAATCTTTATAACCTTATACACGAATTATATCAATCTGGGACCTTTTAAAACCGAAACACATTTTCAAATTAAGTAATATTTCCTTACTTTCCAAAAGTGCCCCTCCTCTCCTCTTATAAAAGGCCCCCACCTCTACCTCTTTTCACACACACCTCAAGCCTTTGGCTCGGCCAACCCCTGAACATTTACTCTCTCCACATCCCTCTACTCATCATAGAGGATTCCCTTTGGGCAGAATCCTTTCAAAGGAAGCCTTTAGGCTCAAATCAAAAGGAGTTACACTTTTAAAGGTAATTCATTCTCTCATGTTCATTTGTTTTATTTTGATTCTTCAACCCCCTAAACTCTTTTTATTTACTTCTTTTGTAATAACACCAGTATCTTCAATATAATAGGATGTTGTTATAAGATTTATTAGACCTACACTCTCACACAACTACATCACATGGTTAAAGAACATACGGTTTCCGTGGATGGCGAAATTCTGCCTCCCGAAACGATGATTGTTCAATACTCATTTAACACCTTCAAAGGTGGCCATTATGATGTCACTATTTTTATATATTATATATAATATGTTTATGTTTTACTTATGCTTCTGTATTTTTCATTTTTGTCTTACCTTTATGGCTTCCATTATGGGTATACGCGATATCTTCATTTTAGGAAGTGCGGACTACCGGCCCCTCAAAGTGATGTGATTCGTTAATGCCATACATGGGACATATAAAGGATGGATTTAATGTTATTATATATGATGTTATACTGTAATTATTATATAACTCTATATCATTATTATTTCTTTCCATTAAAGTATGAGATAGAAATGAAAGTAGCGTTCATGCGTACGTACGGTTTACCGTCTCCATGAACGGTGCATTTCATTTCTTATCCCCAAATGTAATGTACTATTATAAGTACATGTATATAATGGATATATATGATTAATGATATATCTAAATGAGTAATATAATTCTGTAATTAAAATATACATACCTCTCATTTAGTTTTAATTCCATTAATATGACAAAGAAATGAAAGTAGCGTTCATGCGTACGTACGGCTTACCGTCTCCATGAACGGTGCATTTCATTTCTTACCTCTAAATGATTATGTAATATTATAAATACATGTATATGCTGGATATATATGATGTATATGATATACAAATCATTAATGTCATTCTGGATATAAAGAACCTTTTACCACACGAACAACATGTAATTGTAAGAAGTCCACTTTCGACTTAAGAACCAAATATCGGCAAAACAAATATTATTAACTTAAATGATTACATAATGTTTATGACATGGTAATAAGTGATATAAAAGGAATAATGAACTTTAAAAAGGTTCTTAAGGAAGTAGAAATTAACTCAAGTTTATTATTCAGGAGATTAAAGAACGATCGAGTCAAGTCGGACCCGAGGTATGGGATCCTACTCCTCTCTTTCATTTCAAGTACACACTTTTATGTCATTCCTTTTAAAGCTCATATTTCTTGTTATTGGGATGATATTTTATATTAAAATTACTGTAATTTTTATGTTCATGTGATGAGAGACCCTATTCTCTCTCTTCAATACATTTTGGAAGTTTTGAGTGGCGCCGTTAGGCTGCCAAACATTCGTAAGATATCTAACCTTTCTCTTTCTTTTTAAGTACTCTCCTTTATGTCACTTCTTTTAAGCTCCTCTTTGTAATGTTGGGGGATGTTCTTTTATATTACTATTGCTGTAAATTTTATTATAATGTGATGAGATACCCTATTTGATCTCATCAATCCATATTCAGAAGTTTATGTGGCGCCGTTAGGCTGCCGAGTTTTCGTAAGGGATTTTTCATCTCACTTTTATTCTCGTGAGATTTATGCTACATTTGCCAAAAATTCAATTGAGTTGTGTATGTACTGCCCATTATTCTACTCTTTGTGTAATATACATTCATTTATGAGTATTTACATCAATGATCTATTGTCCTTCTTTCATGGGGTGTATGTTTTGAAAGATACCCAAGTCGGTAAGGGAACCTTTCACCCTCCTCTTTTTTAAAAGACTTCTTTTGTTGGGTCTTTTAATTTACATATTGTTATGTTGGGATATGTTCTCATATATCCTTATTGATGAAAATTTTATGTCCTAGTGATGAGATACACTTTTTATCTCTCATCAACTCATTTTGATGTGATGCCGTTAGGCTGTCAAGTGTACTTTTTAACCCAATTTCGATTTCTTTGGGTTCAACATGTAGTCATTGAATATGTCATCCATTGAATATGTGTGAATGACCTTTTATTGTTTTACACTTAATATATACTTATATTGGGTGTATTTATATTTTTCACACATATTTTGAGATTGATTTGTCCTTAATTTAAGGATACCTTCTTTATAAGGGATTTCATCACATTTGACATTTCTATTGAGGGTTCATTGTTGTTATGCACCAATTCGCTCTTATATGGTGTATATACTGTCCTTTGGAGTATTATATCATGAATTCATTTATTCTCATGATATTATAATGTTCTTACTAAATGTTATTCCTCAATTATTGTATTCAAGTGTCTCTAATTTTGGTAAAACCCCTTTAACCAAAATATCGTTTTAAATGTTTTAATTATTTGTTCTTATTAATATCCATGTTTTAAAAATGGTTTTAAGGATTTACTTATATGGATATTAATGGTTTAAAATTTTTAGCTTCAAGGTGGTATGGGACACTTTGATTCAAAAATCTTTTTATTAAATGTTTTAAATGGTTTTGGAAATGGTTTCTTTTTGTATGGATTCATTATTTCAAAATACTAAAATGTTATGTTGTGATTGAAATGTGGAAATGTTTTGTTTCCTTTATGAATATTTTATGTGATACGTGTATGTTATGGTTCTTGGGAATTGTTATGAAAAAGGGTGGTTCCGTGATAAACTAAGGGCGGGTGAGCCCGATATAGCTCTCCAATGCATTGGGTAACGCGAAGGAGTGAAACGTTAAGGTTTCTCCGAAGAGATTTTGGGAATATACTGTGATGGGTATTCCAAACATAACCAAGAGGGTTACTCCCTATGTAAGAATGTTATGAATTCCTCAAGTTACCTTTATGTCTTATGTTTTCGATGATTTATTCATGGTTTGATGAGGTATGTTAAAGTGCCTATGTTTTATGGGTAAAGTATGATTTCATTCTTATGTATATATGAACACATGTTTCCTTTACATATTTTTATAACCCTTACTGAGATTTTTATGCTCATCCCATGTTTTTGAAATGTTTTTCACAGGTCAAGGGAAAGGTACATGATGTGATGATAGTGTCAAGGATGTGTCAAGAAAGAATCCATGTTTTATTTTCAATATGTTTCCGTTGATGGGAAGAATGAATACTGTATTTTATGTAACCACTTTTTTTAAATGTGGAATGTAATGCATGTTTCATGATCTAATTCTCTAAAACTCTAAACCTGAAAAGATCCTCAATGTGTAATCTTGTAATAACTCAAGATTAAGTAAGGTTTAAGGCTCGGGCCTTATACCCAGTTCAGATCATGGAGGGTGGTGTTCAAATAATCAAAAAAAAAAAAGAATTCATCTAAATCCTATTGATGAAGAATCCAGGTAAATAATGGAAGAATACTATAATAATATATATATATATATATATTCATGGTAAAAATATATGGCATCTATTTTCCAAATATTACATGAACCTATGAGTGGATGAAAATTCATGCTGATACACATGAATATTGTCTACCAAAAATGATAAAATATTTTGAGATGATGGAAATTACTTTTAATAATTATTCATCACAATATATAAATATGATTTCACATGAGAATATTTTAATTTTTGATCAAAAATATGCGGCCTTCCTTGAAAATATAGATCCAAAATTTAATGAGAAGATGTTTATTTCTTCCCACTTTAACAAAGACTTTCATTCAAATATGATAGCAATAATGTAGTTGAAATTATGGATCACCAAATATCAGGACCATTCAAAAAAATATGGTGAAGAACTAAAAGCATATTTGTATCCCTTAAAATTCATAAGACGCCTTTCATGAAATACAATGGTAAATTACTAGAAGATATAGATTAATGTGGATGTATATACAGATCATCAGCTAAATATTATAGAAAACTATTAAAGGATATGAACAAATACTCATTCATAATAATACTTATTGTAAAATTTTTCTCCAATTGGGGAAAAATGATTTCATGTCTTAGTTTTATATTAGAGGTAGATACATATCTTGTCCCCCACATATAATTACTCTTATTACTTAATGACTGGAAATAGTGGAATAAAGTAGGAACGTATTAATTATCCATCACCAAAATGTGTGTATGTTCTTATTCCCACCAAGGATGTTTGTCAAAAAATCATAATAATTATAGAGAATCAATATTCAATACCTGAATAAATCCTACATAATTTCAAAATTTTAACAACATTCATGGAAATATATATGATTAGGGACTACAACCCTACATTCTCAAGTGGGGTGACTCATCCACACAATGTGCTTTTCACTCAGCAGTAGACATGAATCCCTTCTCTCGTCCTAGAGGGTCTTCAGCAATATTCCATTATAACTGTACAACTGGGTTATGCACAAATAATTATTAAAACACGGGAACACTAGTAATCAGTAGGGCCACTATAGGGAAAGAATATATTCCTTCCAAAAATTTAAATATTTACCGAAATATCATGGCTTAACCATGATAGAAACATGAAATGGTTCCCATAGATGATGAGTATTACTTTCACTAAGCCTTCCTAGTTTCCTAAAATAGAGTGTATAAAAAGAAAAAACACTAAAAATACATGAAAATGATGATTTGACACATAACCACGATCATATTAAAAATGGGGTTTTGAATCCATTAGACACATATCATTAGTTTCCCATGATCCTAATGATCTGTTACCTAATTAGGGGCATGGAAGTTTCATTTTTAAAGGTCCTCCCCACAACATTTATATCATTAGATCTGGAGGTCCTCCCCCAAGAAAATACCAAAAAGTGTTCCTCCATGGGAAATAGGCTGTTGATCACAAGATCATTTCTCCAGATAAGCATCATGATATCTATCCTCAGGTATAGAAGACCAAGCAACAAGAAGGCCTATGTCTTAATGCCTTCCACCATGAAGTTCATCCCCAGGGTATACTATATAGACCAGGACATATTACATTACATAATCTTGGATTTTATCATGAAATGAATTCCTTTCACATTAAGGATATTTTCATGATTATATCATTAGAGAATTTGGACATAAAAAATTCATAACAATACAAATTAATAAATATTGGATACAATAAATATAGTATTCATTTCATCCCAAATATAAAACAATTCAAATAAAACATTATTTCATTGAAAATTCATAAAATAGATAACTTTTCTTCCTTATTGTTATTACTCATCTTTATAATATCTGGAATAAATTTCAAAACATGTGATGAGAAAAAAAGTCTTAGTATGGGATATAATGAATATTTAAACAACACATTAGTCCATCAATACTTGTAATATATGAAATAATTTTAATAACATAATTTTCACTTAATTTCTGAAACATGCTATTTTACAAGATCCCCAAAAACATATATGAACATAAATGGAACCATAAAGGCATATTGGGTCATTAATTAAAAAATTTGGTAACCCTCTTGGCTACCATATAATTTGTAACCCTCACGGATACCATACAATTTGTGTAACTATCATCATTACACAAGGAGTAACCATAAGGCTGATCATTAATATACACATAATAAATGCACTAGAGGGAGATATAGGTCCCACCCATCATCATAAATAATTATCAACAACCAGAACACAATAATAAAACTTGAGTAATATCATAAAAACATTTATTTTGAATTTATTAAAACTGAATTTAAATAGGTTTTCAAATGGAATTGCCCTTGTAAATATCATATATTTGAAGAGAGACTTAATTAAGTTAATGGAATATTATATAAGCTATAAATAAACATAATCAATCATATTATAAACAATTTTAACCAAAAAATCCTTTTTTATTCCTCATAAACAATGAAGTATAAGGTTAATCCAATTAATGAAAATTGGGTTAAGAATTCCCTTACCTCGGGTTTGTCTTACATAGAACTCATTTAAACCACCTATATATTCATTAAAATATTGTTATTAATATATTAAAGAAACATATTAATGCTTATAATACCTTATATGATCATTTAATTACATCATTTCACCCTTTAATTATTATTATTTTCCATGCATTATTTTGGGTGCATTATTTAACTGATTCCCATGATCGGTTCATGATGGATATTATTATCCATTGGATGTGAAAATACAGAATTGGAATGGAGTGGTATTTAACTATTTATAAAACCATAAATTATTCCACTTATCATATTTAATTCTGGCATTAGGTTGATTCATAAATTAGAACATTATAGATATTTGTTTAGGTCATATTGGTGGTTCATCGATCATAATGAACTCATTTGTTTCCTAAATTAATAACATTTGTGTAAACTGATTAAAGAACCTTATATAAGATATAATACATACATTAAAATCTATATCAACCATACAATTTGTTTCATGATGAGTCATGTTGTGTTTACATGAAATTCAAATCACATTATACATGATGTTGGTAAATCGACATATCACAGACAGTGTTTTAATTTTATAAATAAGTGGGAGTGGCGAAGAAATATAATAGTCAGTATTCCATAAACCTGATTAAATACAGAATATGTAAGATACTATATCATTCATACCTCTTGGATAAGGTATGTTGAGGAAATTAAATGAATGAAATGAATCTCGAAATAGAAGAAAAGTTGTGAAATCCCTTATGTAAATTTGGCATCCTATTGGCGTTGCTTAAAATTTCATATAATAGTTTGATGAGAAAAAATTGTTATATCATCATTCATACATAATATGGTCAGTAAGGGAGATATTTAATAGCATATACCTACATAATAAAAAGTAAATAAAAATAATAACATAAAATGAAGGAAAAGAAATAAAACAAAAGATGATGATTACCTCTTGTTTTCTTCTTCTTGAGATTCTTCTTAAGGCCATTGGTTTTGGCCTTTTGGTTAGACCTGTAGCTCTATGAAGTAAGGAATATTATTTTGTGGTGTATTGGGCATAATATAGGTAAGGATAATGGGCATGAGAGGTTTGGGAGGAAAAGGGGAATGAGGGTGGTATTTATAATGGATGAGAGGTGGTATTTTACATGATTTTAATCATTATTATAATGTTTTTTCTCAAGGAAATGAATAATGGTAATTAATTTGACCAAAAATAGTAACAATTTCATGTGAGTTAAAACCATGTTGTCTTTAATCACTTATAATGTCATAGAATGTGTATTTATCTATCAATTTGAATATACTGTATTTTACTCTATTTCACTATTCATAAAAAATTATATATTTTCATAAAATTCAGAAATAATCACCCTAACAATTTTTAGATGTATAGAATTAAAAAATGAACTCCGTTTTTGAATATAATTTTCATAATATTATTCATTTATTTTTTAAGTAAAATCATAATTATCCAAAAACTATCCATTTAATTTTTTTAACTACTTTTATATAACATTGAAAAATTAACCAAGGTATCCTTATCTTAAAAAATTAAATATTAAATTAATAAAAAAATTAATATTCATTAGGGTCATATTACTATTAATATTGGTATGTTTCTATTCACCAAAAATTCAGTTGGTTCCATCAGACTCTAAATAACTTACTAAACTCAATTATAGTTGACCGTTTTTTGAAATTCAAAACATATAAGTGAAAAAATAATGTTTAAAATCAAGTTATAAATATATTCTAAAAAAATGTTTTTTGAATTTTAATGTATTTTTGAGTCCTTATTTTGTAACATTATCTCCACCTCTTGGAAATTCCGTCCTCAAAATTTTATTTACTTATTAAACAAGTGAGGTTACCTTTCCATCATTGCATTTTCAGACTCCCTTGTTGCTTCTTCTACCATGTTGTTTCTCCACAATACCTTTACCTGGTGGATTAACTTATTCTGAAACACCTATTCCCTTTGACATAGAATCTGATCAAGTTTATCTTCCTAAGAAAGATTCTCTTCCTGCAGAATAAATTATGATCTATAAACATGAGTTGAATCTGGAACTTACTTTCTCAACAATGAAACGTGAAAAACCTTGTGTACATGATACACACTCGGAGGCAAGGCTACTCGATATGAAACTGGTAAAAAATTCACTTGGATTGAAAAAGTACTGATGAACCATAGAGTTATCTTTCCTTTCTTACCAAATCACATCACACATTTCCAATGAGAGATTTTAAGTAAAACTTATTCCCCTACCTCGAAAAAGAAATCATTCCATCTGTTATCTGTAGAACGGTTCGGCCTAGTTTGAGCTGTCCTCATGTTCTGCTAAATCATTGTCACTTTATCATCAACTTCCTTTGCTAATTTTGGACCTATCAAAACTCTTTCACCGACTTCATCCCAAACTGTTAGAGTCAGACACTACTTCCAAAAAAATTCATCAAAACGTACCATCTGTATACATGAATGAAAGTTGTTATTATAAGAAAACTATAATTGAAATTCTAATGATCCCATATTCCCCATTAGTCCATTGAAAATTCTTAATACATACCCTCCAATGTCTGAATTTTGCGTTTTGACTGCCCATCATATTGAGGATGAAAAGATGTACTGAAATTTAATTCTGTTCTCAATGACTTCTGAAGCCCCATACAAAATATAGAAGTGAACTTGGTATCCAGATAAGATAAAATTGAATGAGGAACTCCTTATAACCTGAAAATATCTTTAAGGTAAACTCGATAAAGCTGATTCATAGACATAATGTCTAGAATAGATGAAAAATGTGCAGATATTGTAAGCTAACCAATAATAACCCAAATCACATTGTTACCATGTGAAGTCGTAGTTAGTCCCACCAAAATGTCCATGGATACATTCTCCAATTTCCACATTGGCACTGGAAATGGATGAAGTATCCCCTTCAGTAACTACTGCTCCTCTATAACCTGTTGACATGTCAATCATTTCCTAGTAAAATCAGCAATATCTATATTCATTCCATCCCACCAATAAAACTCCTAAAGGTCTCTGTACATATTTGTACTTCCAGGATGAACTGAATATAGAGAACTATAAGCTTCAAATGAAAAATATTTCATCAACATGGAATCACATGTCACACACAACCTTTTACCAAATAATAAAACAAAATCATTATCAAGGCTAAATTCTGGAATCCTACCCATTTTGACCAATTCTACCTTTTTATTTACCTCACAGACTTTATTCTGCACTTTCCTAATTCTAGATGATAATGATTACAACACTGAATCCTAAAAAAAACAAGGGGTATTTACTAGACCAACAAATTATATGCTAGAATTCATCAGATCAATAATCAAGGGATCATGTTCCAAATGTATCATGGTTAATGATTCATTATCTTTTCAACTCAAGCCATCTGCGAATTTTTTTGCTTATCCTATATTGTAATTGATCGTGCAATCATAATATTTTATCAATTCAAGCCATATTCTCTGCCTCATTTTAATTTCTTCCGAGTGAATATATACTTCAGTCTTTTATAGTCAGTAAATATATCAAATTTGGCTCCGTATAAATGATGCCTCAAATTTTTCAAATAAAAAATTACATCTCCCAATTCCATGTTAGTTGTGGGATTACATAACTCATGAGGTTTTAGTTATCATAATGTAATTCAATTACCTGGTCATTCTGCATTAGAACTCAACCAAGATCCTTCAATAAAGAATCATTTTGGATGATAAAATCACCTTTTTAGGAAGGAAATTCCAATACTAGAGCATTGAACAATCTATTCTTCAGTAATGAAAAAACATCACATTCTTCTATCACTATATCATTTTAAGGATTTGTACATTCATCAACCACTTTTGTTTTGTTTTGAACAACTATTATTCCATCCTTATTTACAATGTGATAAGAAAATAAATCTGTTGCAACCAATAATCACACATTCTGATTTTTACATATAATTTTTTTTCCTTTATGGATTGTAAAACAGCCCTTTGTTGTTTTTGGATATCCTCTTTATTTTTAGAAAATACCAGAATTTCATTAATAAACACAGCGACAAAATTATCCAATAACTCATGAAATATTATATTCATAAGATTCATGAATACATATGGTGATTTTTTTAATCCAAATGACATAACAAAAAATTCATAATGCACATATCTAGTACGAAAGCCTATTTTCGAGGTTTCATCCTCCTTCACCTTTAGCTTATGGTATACGGATCCTATGTAAATTTAAGAAAAGTACTGATCTACCAAGATCATATATAACAATTCCTCGATATGAGGTGAATGATACTTTTTTTAATAATGATGTAATTAAAAGCTCTATAATAAATGTATATTCTCATGGAACTATAATTATTTTTAACAAAAAAAATAAGAGTATCCCATGGTGAAGTTCTTATGTTGATGAATCCTTTATCAAGAAATTCTTGAAATAGAATTTTCAATTCATGAAGTCCTATTTGAGCCATAAGATTTAGGGGTTTTGAAATTGTATTAGCATCAGGAACTAAGTCAATTATGAATTTGAATTCCCGATCAGGTATGACACCAGATAACCCATCAAGAAAAACATAAATGTATTCATTTACCATCAGAACATCATTAATCTGGATAGTTCCCATGATTTTAAAAATATGAGCAAGATAAAATTCTTTTCATTCTTTCAATAGTTTCTCAGATTTTTGATATTTTATCAATTCTATGGGTTCATTCTTGTATACACAGTGAAACCCATTTTGAAAAACAACTTCTTTAGCTCTATAGTTACTATTAGTAGGATAAACAGAAATACAATCCTTTCCTAAAATAATATTAAACTCAACTAAAGGAAGAACAACAAGTTTTGTTGGTAATTTATTTCCAAATAAAATAATACAATGTTTCCTATAATTACTATTTTCTATAATATTTTCCCATGGTGATTTAACACTATGTTCTGGTCTCATTTTTTGAGGTGATATTTCCAATTTTCAATATAGTTTCTATGAAATAAAAGAATGTGTAGACCCTGTATCAAAAAAAACATTAGAAAAATATGAGTAAACAAACAATGTACCTTATACAACATCATTGGATGGACCAACATCTACTAATGTAGTCACAAAAGATCTCAATACACCTTACATTTATAGTCTGGTTTTTTTTGCATCATTTGGATCTCTATTTGGGTATGCATTTTCATAATGACCCATCTCACCACATTTAAAAACTTAAAATATTTCTTATTAGGATTAATATTATGGTCATTTTCATTAAAACCTCGGGCCATATTTCCAAATATACCCAATCAAAAACATTTCCTAGTTTTGGTAAGTCATTCCACTAGGTTCTTCTTGCAACACTTTTCACAAACTAGAAACTATATTTTTTACCATCAGATTTAATTTGTTGATTCTTACACATCACTTTCCATATGGAAGAATTATTCTCCTGGTTTCCAAAATACACTTGATCATCACCAAACCCCATCTCTACCCTCTCAGCACATCAGAATAGTTTCTCATAACTTTTGAATTCATGGGAGTCCAATGCCCTTCGATTACTTGTCTTCATTCCTAAGTAGAAGCCATTGATTTTAATATCAAGATCCAAAATAAGGTTTAGAGCATACCTCTCCAGTCAGGTGATGCTTTCTTTATACACACCCACTAAATACTACTCCATAACTTCCAATTCAAGTAATTGCTTCTCCATCCTTAGTCAAAAAACCGTTAAAAATATTTTTCAAGGAAATGAATTTTAAATTCTTCCCAATCTTATGCAACAATATCCTATCTGTCCTTGATATTCCTTACCATTAGCCCCCATTAATCTGAATCACCATAAAATCAATAAATGTAAATTCATACTTAATGATTATATGAAAAACCCATTACATCTAATATAATTTCAAGGGCATCAATCTATCCTTCAACCACTACTGGGTCAGAATAACCATTGAAGAAGGAGGGTGTTGTCTCATAAAAGGTTCCAATATTGTCATGTTTTATTTTGGAACCTCTGGTTGTTCTCTTGCATAGATTCCACCACCATTTATTGTCTACGACAGATGATCCATTACTATACAAAACTACTCGTTTCCATTCCCTACCATTCTGGGCTGTAGATTTGGAAGGATATCGTTCTGTCGGTGCCTCTCCTCTTTATCATCCATGTTTCTTCTATATGCATCCATTCATAAAAACATATCTTAGTCGAAGCAACGTGGTAATATTTAAAATCTATTACATTTAAAATTAATCATTGAGTAAAAATCATTTATAGTATTCTACTAATATTATCCTAACCCCTAATATTATTAAAACCATCATCTGATACAAACAATAAGGACCGGTCCTTATTAAATTACATAATTTCGATTTTATTTAATAATTCACTTCCTTTCACACAGAGGATCATTTTAAGTTGAGATCATCAGATAATCAGAACGTAGAATATTAATAACATTACCCATTAATACTGAGTGGATACCATAATAATAGTATTCAATTTTCCAAAATTGAAAACATTTCAAATAAAACATGATTTCCTTGGAAATTAATCAAACATTTAACTCAGTTTACTTCTTTGTCTTTCACATCCTTAAAAAAAATATGAAAATCATTTCAATAAATCGTATTATCACAAAAATCTCAGTGGTGGGTATAAAAAGAAGTAAATAACTCATCCATCCATGAATACTAGTAACGTATGAAATCATTTAAATATGACAAACATGTCACTTAATTTTTGAAACATGAGATTTACAGAAGATCCCTACAAAATATAAGAACATAAAATATGACCATAAAGATATGATGGGTCATTAGATTCATAATATGGTGACCCTATCATCTACATTATATTCTGTAACCCTCACGACAACCTTACAATTTGTATAACCATTGTAGGTACACTTGGAATAACCACACGACCGACCTACAAGTTACACATACCCAAGTAATTTGAGGGAGATATAAGTCCCAACCATAACCACAAAAAATTCCCAAGAACCCTAACATAGTCATATAGGATGAATAATTTCAAAAAAACATTAATTTTGAATATTGTACAAATTATTTTAAGAGGTTTTAAAATGATATGTCCCTTATAAATATCATATATTTTAAGAGAGAATTAATAGAGTGAATTGAATATTTATATAAACTATAAATGAACATAATTCATCGTTATATAAACAATGTTCACAAAACACATCATTTTTATAGAATGTAAACAAGGATGTAGAAGGTTAACCCAAAGAACAAAAATTGGGTTATGAATTCCCTTACCTAAGGTTTGTCTTAATTAAAACTCAATTAAACCACATGTATAATTATTAAAGAGTTGTATTAATATCTTAAAAAACATATTGATGTTTATAAAACCATATATAGTAACATCCCATGTAAATAAAGAATATTACTTTTTCATATTTATTAATATCTGTGAATAAAATATTAATATTACTTTAAAGCGAACGCTATGCTAGAAGGCGTACCCAATACGCAAAAACGAGTTTCTTTGAAATCATACATTGCACTCTAACAATAAAATAATATTATTTTAAATTGTTGTTAATGCCTAGCTGTTGTAATGGTGAGAATTAATAGAAATAACTATAGAATGATTATATATGTTTGTCAAATATTTTTACTTTTATCCAATAAAAGTTAGAGGCTTAAAATGCGAATGAATCCAATTTTAAGTGTAAATATTCTAATATTCTTTAAAAGGTCGATTAACCTCCTTTTTGATGGAGAACCCTTTTTAAATCCACTATTTTAAAATTTCATATGTTATACTTGAGAAAATAAAATTCTTCTTTAGAATCGGACATCAAAATTTACTTTGTATAAATTTTTGGTATTTTTCTGATAAAGATAATTTTTAGTGAGAATGTTGTATTTTAATTCAAAACCTCATTTAAAACTGATATATTTATATGTATAGATTATCTTTTTAATTTGTTTTAAAGTGAAATTAGAATAAATTTTTACCATTTAATCCAATGGTGGTCATTGGATTAAATTTCACATTATAGTTGGACTTAAACTACAGTAAATCTTTTGATATATTTTGTTTCATAAAAACAATATATTTGTTTTGACAACGGAAATTATTTATTAAATTTATTAATTAAACTTATATGTTTTGAATTTTTTAAAATATCCATCATTTTTGAATTCAGAATAACAAATATTTCTTAGGGTGAATTTTGGGTATTTTTATGAAAAACTTCAATTTTTGATGAATAGTGAAACCACTAAGTGGTCGTTAAAAAACTGATTTTTCATTTAAATGAAAATTTAACACCTCTATGATTTGAATTTCAAAAATCCGACATACATGGATGTCATTAGGTTGTAAAATGTGGTTCAATGGGGTGAAAATAATTTTTGGTGAATAGTAACTTTTAAGTTTTACTAATTGTGATTAAAGGTAATTAGTATAATTTAAGGTAATGATAATGTTATAATAATATGAAATGACCTTGACACATGTCCTAACTTTATTCGATGAGTCATGGCCAACCAAGACAATCCATGGGTCAACATGGGTACCCCATGGAGCCACTTGGGTAAGGAAATGAAATTATTTACTTTTTATTTAAAGTTAAAATAAAAATGTCACAAACATGTATTGTTTTAATAAAACAATTTTTACATGGGGTTATACAAGTAATTTTTTTTTACTATTAATATTCATTTTAAAGATAAAAATATTTCATACATAAAATTATTTGTTTATAATATCTATACATTAAATAAATTAATTTTTTATGGCACCATGATGATGCAGCGATTACCTCATTAATGAATTATTTAAAAAAAATGAGAAGATAAGGTAAAATCTAAGACTTACACTTGTCGAAAACCTATTGTATGGGTGTATTAACAACCCTTATCACCTTATCCTCGAAATATATAATTATGGGACCTTTGATATCCGAAAATTATTTTATAATAAAGTTACTTTTCAAGACATTCCAAGAGTGCCCCTCCTCCATGTTATAAAAGGCCCCCACCTCTACCTCTTTACACTCACCTCTCAAACCCTTTGCTCTCCCAAAATCTCCTCATATTGTCTCTCCACATCCCTATATTACTCATAGAAGCCTCACATTTGGCAGAAGTCTTTCCTAGGAATCCTTTTAGCTCAAATAAAAAAGAGTTACACAATTTAAAGGTAAAGTCTTCCCTAGTGTTCTTTTGTTTTATTTTACTTCTCCAACCCCCTAAACTCTTTTTATTCCTTTCTTTTGAAACAACACCAGTATATTAAATATAATATGATGTTTTTATGATAATTATTCTATCTACACCAACACACACCTCCGTCTAATGGTTAAAAACATACTGTTTCCGTGAATGGAAAATTACTGCCTCACGAAACGATGATTGTTCTATCTTCTCCTAACACCTCTCATGGTGTCCATTATGATGGAAATATATTTATTTATGATATATATTATATTTAATTATTCTCTATGCTTCTTTATTTTACATTTAAAACATACCTTCATGCTTTTTATTGTTGTGAAAATGCGATAATTTCATTTGAGGAAGTGTGGACTACCGCCCACTCAAGTGATGTGAGTCGTTCATGCAATACATGGAATGTATAAAGAATTAAATTAATGGAAATATGTTATATATATAACATATATATTATACTATAATTATAATATATATATATCTCTCTCATCATATTTTAATTCCATTAATGTGCCAAAGAAATAAAAGTAGTATTCATGCGTACGTACGGCTTACCGTCTCCATGAACGGTACATTCCATTTCTTATCTCCAAATGTTATGTACTATTATAAGTACTTATATATAATGGATATATATGTCATATATTACATCTAAATTGTGTATATCATTCTGGAATTATAATATATATATAATCTCTCATTTAGTTTAAATCCCATTAATATGACAAAGAAATGAAAGTAGCGTTCATGCGTACGTACGACCTACTGTCTCCATGAACGGTGCATTTCATTTTTTATCTCAAAATGTTATGGAGTTGTTTAAAATGAATATATACTGGATATATATGATATTTAAATAATTAATAATATTCTGGATATGATTTACGTATAACTACAAGGAAATTTATTTTCTATCAAGTTCAATTTTTACTCATGTACTGAACATCAACAAAAACGTCTGATATAAACTCACATTATTAACCAATTATTATAACATTATAATATGTGATATGAACTGAAAAATAATATTTAAAGGAGTTCCATAGGTAATTATAAATTGACCAAAGTTTATTATTTAGTAATATAAAGAAACGAACAAGACAAGTCAGACTTGATGTAAGGGATCCTATCTCTCTCTTTCTTTTTAAGTACTCTCTTTTATGTCATTCCTTTTAAGCTCATCTTTATTATGATGGGGAATGTTATTTTATATCCCTCATACATTAATTTTCATGTTCATTTGATGATAGACCCTATTTGATCTCTTAAAACCTTTTTTGGATGTTTTAAGTGGCGTCGTTAGGCTGCCGAGTTTTTGTAAGGGGTTTTTCATCTCATTTTTATTCCCGTGAGATTTATGCTACATTTTTCACCATTTCCTTTGAGTTAAAGATGTACTACACATTATTCAACTATTTATGAATATAATTTCGTTTATTAGTATTTACATAACTGTTTTATTGTCCTTCTTTCATGGGGTGTACATTTTGAAAGTTACCCAAATCGGTAAGGAACCTTTTACCCTCCTCTTTTTAAAAGATCTATTTTTGTTATGTCTTTGAAATTAAATCTCATTATGTTGGGATATGATATTCTATATCTTTATTGATGTAAAATTTATTTCCAATATATGAGAAACCCTTTTTGTCTCATCGACCCATTTTCTAAATTTTAAAGTGACACCATTAGGCTGTCGAATTTTTACAAGGGAACTTCTTAACCCAAATTTCGATTTCATTGGGTTCAACTTGTAGTTATTGAATATGTCATCCTATGAATACCTGTGAATGACCTCTAATTTTTGTACACTTAATATCCACTTATATTGGGTGTATTTAGTTTTTCCACACATATTTATGAGATTGATTTATCCTTAATTTAAGGATACCCTCTTTATAATGGATTTCATCTCAATTTACATTTCCATTGAGACTTCATTGTTTTTATTCACAAATTCACTCTTATATGGTTTATATATTGTTCCTTGACATATTATATCATGAATCCCTTTTATCCTCATGATATTGTAAAGTTTGTATTGAATGTTATTCCACAATTATTTATATTCAAGAGTCTCTAATTTTGTTAAAAACTCTTTAACCAAAATATCACTTTTAAATGATTTAAAGAATTATTTTTATAAATCCTTATCTTTAATTTCAATGATTTTAAAATGTTTTTGTGTATTTATTTATATGTAAATTAATGTTTTAAAATTATAATTCTATTAAAATCTTCAAAGTGGTATGGGACACTTTGATTCAAAAATCTTTTTTTATGGTTTTTTGAAAATGGATTGATTATTTCAATATCTTGAAATTACTTCTTGTGATCAAAAATGAAATGTTATTAGTGAAATGTTTATATTTGAAATATTTTATGTGTTATGATGGTACATGGAAATTTGAATGGTGGTTCCGTGATAAACCATATGACGGGTGGTGCCGTGAATACTAGGACGGGTGGTCACGTTATAACCTCCAATTCATTGGGTATGGAATTCGGCCGAATGGATATTCCATTTAGTGATATGTGTGTAATTCGACCATATGGTTATTCCATTTATGTATGTTTATGTCCCATGTTACCTCTATATGTTATGTGTTCATTATATGGATTTAGGGTATTCTTCTGGTTACAAAGGATAAGTACTGATCTTTATTCAGTGAATAGTATTTACTACTTCATAAAGGTGAAAAGTTTTACTTTGATAAATTATTCATGGTTTACTTTTTGTTTTTGAAAAACTAATAGTTTTACTTCTTTTTGTATCCTTTAATGGGATTTTTATGCTCATCCCAAGTTTTTGAAATATTTTCCACATGACTTAAAGATGAATAGGGTCAATGATGGGATGAAGGAAAATCATGCTATCTAAAACATGGAACTAGACATGTTTATTTTTAAGAGTTTTTTTTATGGAAAATTAGTAGAAGTTTCTACTTTATAATCTTTTTAGATGTAATAGTTATGTCCTAATTCTCTAAAACTCTAAACATGAAAAGATCCTCTATGCGAATTATTCATTTAATTCATGATTACGTAATGTTATAAGGTTAGGTCCTTACAGTTGTTATTAGAGTTCATTTTAGATAACATTAGAGGTTAGGGTATTCTCTAAGCATAAGTGACATTTCCATAATGGTTAGGATTTCAGAAAGAGTCATAGTTTTAGATAATTTTAATGAGTAAGTATATATTAGTGTTTATCATAATCATTAGTACATGATAATTTTGTTGATATACTAACACTGACATTTTTTGTTTTGGTAAATGGATGGATCTAGCAGGCACCAATGTGTCAATGGGTTTGAAGGAAACTATGGTGTTTCTCTGATTAATATACTTGATGAAATGGGGGATTTAATGAGGAATCTCATGGTTATTCTAAACCAACTATCAATGAGTCATGATTAACCTCTTGAACCTTGGTGAGTTCTCTAATGCATCATGTACGAGAGAACCAACTCGATGTGGATGTTTAGGTAATAATTATAATAGTAACCATTAGGGTTTATATGATCCTTACTTTTGAGGTAATTATGGGTTACTATATAATAGATGATGAAAGGCATAAGGTAAAATTGAGGTTAAATTATTTTATGGTTATTTTTGAATAGTTTATCTCCTTTTGGGTAATGTTTTAAGAATTATATAATTTTGGAAAAAGGACAACACACATACCGTGTGACAACCTATCGCGTCGGACAAAGCTGTGGGAATCGAACCCACAACCAATGTGCGACTAGTATTTATCGCCTACCACGGAACTACATAAATTCCATGGTTAGTATGACTTATTCTTTTTAGTTAGATGATTTTATTGGTAAAGAATATGTTTATTTTGGGTTAACTAGGAAAATATTGACCTATCATGGAGGATATATGATTGGGTTAATTACTTTTCAATATGAAAATTTAAGAGAAACTGATGTTATGTGGAGATAAATGTTAATTTGTACCTTGGAAGACTATTTGATTAAATCCTTCAAATATTTGGGTTTCAATATTATTTTGGGTTATATTGAAGAATTTTATGGACAAATTGTTTATCGAATGGTCTTCGCTAAACTTTGGGTTTTGTTGGACAAATTTTGGAGATTAAGAATAGAATTTCTTTTTATAAAGGATTATCCATTTGTGGATTATCTGGTCTTGTTCTAACAATTTTGGTTTTGGTAAGGGTCTAATGATATGGGAAATATATAGTTCTCTTTTTTGGATTACGAGATCCTCTAGAAGTTGATTGTAGCGCTCTTAATGTGAACAAGTCATCCTAAATACTCGTCTTTTGGAGAAAATTTGAGTTCGTGTAAGAAATCTAGTAAGAGATGAAAGTCTACATTAAAAGTAAGTATATTTCATTAGGATTTAGTTAAGATCATAAATAAATTCCTCAATGAAAAGTAACTTCAAACAAAAATGTTGTCTATTAAATTTTCCTACTGGGGAATCAAATACTGTTTAACCCATCACAAGTTTGTGATTTTCTTATGGTTAACTTTCTCCGAATCATGTTTTCTATCACTCTCCATCAGAACATGACCCTTAGTTTTCTCTTCCATGTCCATGTTTTCCTACATGGAATCCTAGTATGGGTTAACTCAGGTAACCTTTGTACTTCCCTTTCTTTCTTTTAAATTGATAGTTTAATTGACTCCTTTTACTATGTGGGGTTTTCAAGGAAGTTTCAAAGTCCAATTTTTAAATTTGTGAGGACGCAATTCCCAAAAAGGGGGAAGGATGTAACATCCCATGTAAATAAATAGTATTACATTTTCATATTTATTAATATTTGTTAATAAAATATTAATATTACTTTAAAGGTAACTATATGCTCGAAGGCGTACCCAATACGCAACAACAAGTTTCTTTGAAATCTTACATTGCACTCTAATAATAAAATCATATTATTTTAAATGGTTGTTAATGAATAGCCGTTTTAATGGAGGGAATGGATAGAACTAACTAAAAAATGATTATATATGTTTGTCAAATATTTTTACTTTTATCCAACAAATGTTAGAGGCTTAAAATGCGAATGAATCCAATTTTAAGCGTAAATATTCTAATATTATTTAAAAGGTCGACGAACCGCCTTTTGAACGGGGAACCCTTTTTAAATACACTTTTTTGACAATTTTATATGTTATACATGACAAAATAAAATTCTTTTTTAGAATCGGGACATCAATATTTACTTTGTGTAAATTTTTGGTATTTTCCCGATAAAGATCATTTTTAGTGAAAATGTAGTATTTTAATTAAATACCACCTTTTAATCTGATTTATTTATATGGATATATTTTCTTTTTAATTGGTTCTAAAGTGAAATCATAACATATTTTTACCATTTAATCCAATGGTGGTATTTGGAATTAATTTCATATTAAAATTTGACTTAAACTAGTGTCAATCTTCTGATATATTTTGTTTCTTAAAGACACGCTATTTGTTTTGACAACAGGAATTAATTATTAAACTGATTAATGAAACTTATATGTTATGAATTTTTTAAAACAGAAATCATTTTTGAATTCAGAATATCAAATATATAATATGGATAATTTTTGGTATTTTTCTGAAAAACATCAATTTTTGATGAATAGTGAATCCACTAAGTGGTAGTTTAAAAACTGATTTTTCATTTAAATGAAAATTTACCACCTTGTGATTTTAATTTCAAAAATCTGATATATATGGTTTTAATTAGGATGTAAAATGTGGTTCAATGGGATGAAAATAATTTTTGGTGAATAGTAACTTTTAAGTTTTATTATTCATGTTTAAAGGTAATTAGTGTAATTTAAGATACAGATAATGTTATAATAATATGAAATGACCTTAACACATGTCCAAACCTTATTGGATGAGTCATGGAAGGCCAAGAAAATCCATGGGTCACCTTGGTGACCCCATGGAGCCACTTAAGAAAGAAAATGTCATTAATAACTTTTTATTTAAAGTTAAAATAAAAATGTCACAAACATGTATTGTTTTACTAAAAAATAATTAAATGGGGTTATACAAGTCATATTTTCTACTATAAATATTAATTGTTAAGATAAAAATATTTCATACATCATAGTATTTTTTTTATAATTTTTAGACATTAAATATATTAATTTATTTATGACACCATGATGATGCTGCGATTACCTAATTAATGAACGATTTAAATAAAATGAGAAGATAAGGTGATATCTAGGACATTAACTTGTCAAAAACCTATTGGATGGGTGGATTTAAAACCCTTATCACCTTATCCTCGAAATATATAATTTTGGGACCTTTTATATCCGAAAATAATTTTATAATAAAGTTACTTTTCAAGACATTCCATGAGTGCCCCTCCTCCCTCTTATAAATGGGCCCCACCTCTACCTCCTTACTCACACCTATCAAGCCCTTGGATCGTCCATACTAGGATCATATTGTTTCTCCACATCCCTATCTTACACCTAGAAGCCTCGCATTGGTCAGAAGTCTTTCCAAGGAAGCCATTGAGCTCAAATCAAAAAGAGTTACCCTATTTAAAGGTAATGTCTTCCCTAGTGTTATTTTGTTTTATTTTTCTTATCCACCCCCCTAAACTCTTTTTATTACTTTGGTTTTTAACAAAAACTAGTTTCATAAATATACTAGTATTTTATTATGAGAATTATTCGAGCTACACTAACACACACATTTGTCTAATGGTTAAAGAACATAATATTTCCGTGGATGGCGAATTACTGCCTCACGAAACGATGATTGTTATATGTTCTCCTACCACCTCTCATGGTAGCCGTTATGATGGAACTATATTTATTTATGATATATATTATATTTATTTCCCCTCTATGTTTCTGTATTTTACATTTAAAACATACCTTTATGCTTTGCAGGTAGTGCAAATGCGATAATTTCATTTGAGGAAGTGTGGACTACCACCCCCTCAAGTGGCGTGACTCATTCATGCAATACATGGAATGTATAAATAATGAAATTAATGAACATAAGTGATCTATATAAAATATATATTATACTGTAATTATAATATATATATATATTTATCATCTAGTTTTAATTCCATTAATGTGCCAAATAAATGAAAGTAGCGTTCATGCGTACGTACGACTTACCGTCTCCATGAACGGTACATTTCATTTCTTATCTCCAAATGTTATGTACTATTAGAATTACATATATATAATAGATATATATGTCATATATTAAAACTAAATTATGGATATGATTCTGGAATTATAATATATATATCTCTCATTTAGTTTTAATTCCATTAATATGACAAAGAAATGAAAGTAGCGTTCATCCGTACGTACGGCCTACAGTCTCCATGAATAGTGCATTTCATTTTTTATCTCCAAATGTTATGGAATAGTATAAAATTAATATATACTGGATATATATTATATTTAAATCATTAATACTATTCTTTAGATGATGTGCTTATAACTACATGGATAATTATTTTCCAACAAGTTCAATTTTTACTCATGTACTGAACATCGACAAAAACGTCTGATGTGAACTCACATTATTAAACAATTATTATAACATTATAATATGTGATATGAACTGAATAATAATAATTAAATTAATTCCTTAGTAAATTATAAATTGACCAAAGTATAATATTCAAGAATATAAATAAAGGAACAAGACAAGTCGGACTTGAGGTAGGGGAACCTATCTCTCTATTTCTTTTTAAGTACTCTCTTTTATGTCATTCCTTTTAAGCTCATATTTCATATGTTGAGGGATGTTATTTTATATCCCTATTACTGTACATTTTATGTTCATCTGATGATAGAACCTATTTTATCTCATCCAACCATTTTTGGATGTTTTATGTGGCGCTGTTACGCTGCCGAGTTTTCGTAATGGGTTTTTCGTCTAACTTTTATTCCCATGAGATTTATGCTACATTTGCCACCATATCCTTTGAGTGGTATATGTACTACCCATTATTCTAATATTTGTGTAATATAATTTATTTTATGAGTATTTACATCAATTTTTTATTTTCCTTTTTCATGGGGTGTACGTTTCAAGAGTTACCCAAATCGGTAAGGGAACCTTTCACCCTCCTCTTTTTAAAAGACTTATTTTTGTTATGTCTTTGAATTTACATCTAATTATGTTAGGATATGTTATTATATATCCTTATTTATGTGAAATTTATTTCCAAGTTATGTTATACCCTTTTTTTCTCATCAACTCATTTTCTGAATTTTACAGTGACACCATTAGGCTGTCATATTTTTACAAGGGAACTTATTAACCCAATTTCTATTTCTTTGGGTTCAACTTGTAGTTATTTAATTTTTCATCCTATGAATATTTTTGAATGACCTATTATTGTTTTAAACTTAATATCCACTTATATTGGGTGTATTTATATTTTTCACACATATTTATTAGATTGATTTATCCTTAATTTAAGGATACAGTCTTTATAATGGATTTCATCTCAATTTACATTTCCATTGAGACGTCATTGTTGTTATTCACCAATTCACTCTTATATGGTGTATATATTTTCCTTTGACATATTATATCATGAATCCCTTTTATTCTAATGATATTATAAATATCTGATTAAATGTTATTCCGCAATTATTTGTATTCAAGAGTCTCTCATTTTGTTAAAAACACTTTAACAAAAATATCATTTTTAAATGATTTAAAGATTTATTATTATAAATCATTATCTTTAATGACCATGTTTTAAAAATGTTTTTGAGTATTTATTTATTTGAAAATTAATGTTTGAAAATTATAATTCCATTAGAAACTTAAAAGTGGTTTGTGAAACTTTCCTTCAAAAAATATTTTTATGATTTTTTGAAAATGGATTGATTAATTCAATATCTTGAAATTACTTCATGTGATTGAAAATGAAATTTTATTATTGAAATGTTTATATTTTCAATATTTTATGTAATATGATTGTACTTGGACATTTGATGGGTGGTTATGTGATAATCCATATGACGGGTGGTGCAATGAATACCAGGACGGGTGGTTACGTTATAACCTTCAATGCATTGGGTATGGAAGTCGGCCGAATGGCTATTCCATTTAGTGATATCTGTGGAAGTCGACCATATGGTTATTCAATTTATGTATGTTTATGTCCCATGTTACGATTATATGTTATGTGTTCTTTATATCAGTTTATGGTAATCTTTTGGTTACAAAGGATAAGTAGTGATATTTATTTAGTGAAGAGTATTTACTACTTCATAAAGGTAAAAAGTATTACTTTGATAATGTATTCATGGTTTACTTGTTGTTTTGGAAAAAATAACAGTTTTCCTTCATTGTGTATCCTTTACTGCGCTTTTTGTGCTCATCCCATGTTTTTGAAATGTTTTCCACATGACTTAAAGTTGAATAGGGTCAAGGATGGGATCAAGGAAAGACATGCTATCTAAAACATAGAACTAGACATGTTTCTTTTTAAGAGTTATTATTTTATGGAAACTTAGTAGAATTGTCTACTTTGTAATCTTTTGAGATGTAGTAGTTATGTACTAATTCTCTAAAACTCTAAACCTGAAAAGATCCTCTATGTGAATTATTCATTTAATTAATGATTATGTAATGTTATATGGTCAGGTACTTACATATATGTTCACTTCATTACATTATTTAACCCTTTATGTATTATTATTTTGTTCCCAGCATTCTTTTTGGTGCGTTCATTACAAGACTCCAATGAGAGTTTCCGGATGATTATTCATGTCAATTAGAAGTGAAACTCCATAATTGGAATGGATTTGTATTTACATATTTCTAAAACCGTAAACTCTACCATTTATCGTTTTTAATTATTACATGATTATTATTCATAAGTTAGTACATTATTGAGATTTGTTTAGGCCATTTTGGTGATTATTCGATCATAAAGAACTCCTTTGTGTTATAAATTAATATCATGTGTATAATATGATTCCAGAAGCCTATATAAGGTATAATACATAAATTATAATTTTTTTCAACCATAAAAATGGTTTCATGACAATAATGGAAGTAATTAAATGAAATTGAAATCACATCGTCCATGATGTCGGTAAATCGCCACATTACGGACGACACTTTAATTTCATAAATAAGTGGGAGAAGAGAAGAAATATAACAGTGATTATTCCATAATCACGATGAAATACAGAATAATTATGATATGGGATCATTCATTCCTATTAGATAAGGGGAGGTTTGGAAATAAAAATAAAATAATGGAATCTCACAACAGAAGAAAAGTTGAGATATCCAATATGAAAATTTGGCAACCTAACAACATTGCTTAAAATTTCATAAATTATTTTGAAAATATGAAAGGGATATTTAATCCTTTATACATAATATGGGTATTAATGGTGATATGGAATTAATTATCCTAGTGAAATCCAATTAAAATTAAAATTAATAACATAAAATGAAAGAAATGATAGAAAACAAAAGAGGATGTTTACCTCCTGATCTCTTCTCCTTGAGATCCTTCTTAAAGATATTGGTTTTGGCCTTTTGGAAAGTGCGTCTACTCTAAGAAGTGGGTAAGAGTCATGGGATGAGTATTGGGAAGAACATAGGTAATGCTCATGGATGGAGAGGTGTGGGAGGAAGAGGAGAATGAGGGTGGTATTTATAGGGGAAGAGAGAGGGTATTTTAAAACATTTTATTCATTATGATAATAGTTTTTCTCGAAACTATGAATAGTATTAATTCATGTTACCCCAAATAGTGATAATGATATTTTAGTTCTATCCATGTTGTCTTACATCACTTATAATGTAATAAATAGTCTATTTAATTGAAAAATTGAATATACAGTATTCTACCGTGTTTCACTATTCATCAGAAAATCTAGAATTTCAAAAAATTTCCAAAAATTCACCCTAACCATTTATTGACATGTACAATTAAAAATTGAAGTCCATTTTTTAGAATAATTTTCTAAATATTATTAAAATAATTTTTAAATAAAATTCTACTCATTAAAAAAATAATAATTTTACTTCTATAACTGCTTTTATATAACATTGAAATATTAACCAAGATGTAATTATCTTAAATTCTTAAGAAATTAAAATTATAATAAAATATACTATTTATTAGGGTCTTATTAGTATTCATATTACTTTTCATAAAGGTATGTTACTATTCAAAAAAATCATGTTGGTTCCATCAGACACCAAATAACATACTGAACACAATTATAGATGACCGTATTTCAAAATTAAAATCGTATAAGTGAAAAAATTAAGTTTAATGGATATTTAGAAATATCTAGTTAAAATAATTTTTTATTAATTTCAATTTAGTTTTAATACCATGGGATTTTACATGTATACTGACAAAATTATCCCTACTATTAAACATCGATATATAAATGTATTCGTCTACATGATACCATTCACTGTGAAGGTCCTCCCCATAATTAATCTTCACATCAGTTAGAAGGTCCTACCCTTTTATTAAAAAAGTCACAATCTTTACATAATAAGAAGTACATGTAAAAATGAGTTCGTGCATGATAGAGACCATATCAATGATAAAAGACATCCTTTCTCTACAATAATATGGATAGGGGGAACGCTCAACCTCCATGGCCCCACCAAACTATTACCATACCAATGAGAACCCCATTATCCCCACTACATTTGAAAAAATAGAAATGAAATGAAAATTTTGTGATGACCATTTGTAGATGATTCAAGAAAAAGAAAAAAAATGTGATTCTTATGACAGGAAAATTTCCCTAGGATGGAATACCCATCAATTTTTGGCCTCAACCTATTCATAGATTCATAGTCAAGATGCATTTTAAAAAGAATACAAATATAATATTCATCAAAACCTCTACATGGTGCTCCGACACCTAAATATAAAAAATTTCATTATGACTGGTATGTAGAACAGTTAAAAATATTGGAAGATATTCATCATCAAAATGAACTAGAATCCCTCCCATCTATGTGGTGATAATTATCCGAGAGTAATTAAGACTCTATTAAGTCATCATACTTCAATGAGTTTCATGAGTTCTTTCATCTAATTGTTTACACCCTTCATGGAATTCATATCTATGGGTGGGGAGAACAAGGATATTTTTTTCACCTAAAATAAAAATCAATAGAACCAATTGGAAATTATATACTATAATGTCACTATCCCAAGGAAGCTATCAAGAAAACTACCTTCTCATGAAAGGTGTCACCCTCAATAAGAATCTTCCTTCTATAAATCTCAAATGTTGAAGGCCCGATGAGTCAAAGACATATAATAAATAATGAAATAGGAAATATAGAATATTTTGTAGTGTTATCTCCGATTGTAATCTTATCATTACAAAATGAAAATGTACAAGGAAAATATAAGTTTGTATAAAGTTGTGAAATCACAACGGCCTTATGCTCGAATGAGGTAATGTGAGGTAAAGAAATAATGGAAAATAGTAGCAGCTGTTGTGGTATGGGATGAGCACCCACATGCAATGTTGGGGAATTTTTAACAAATAATTACTCTATAAGATAGATAAATCCATAAGGTGTCACTATTAAAAAATAATGGGAGTAACCCCATCCCACTTGGATGGGGGAATTTTTACCACAATAAACTCCAAAATTGAAATCAATATTTTCCCAGTTACTGAGGATGAAATGTAGAAAGGTATCACATTTTTTCTCGACTCATGATCCATTTAACATAGAAAGGAGAAATACTTATAGTCAATAGAGAGGTTCCCATCATGTTTATCTTCACTAACAATCCTGAATTGGATCCCAGAAAAGGAAAGGAGAGAGACAATAAAATTTGTATAAAACCCACATGTCCTTCAACATCAAACACAAGTCCCCCAATGCATTATGTTTTGGTGAATTTATTAGATTTAAATAATAAAAATGAAAGTAAAATTAATTAAAATTAAGTATAAAATATAGATGATTATTCATTCTAGAATACAATACACACAAAAAATGATAGTGTGAATACCCATAACCATCGAATCGAGCAAAATTTGGATTTTCCCTTTTTTATTAGCGTACATTCAAAACATTGAATCCCTATACAATTAAAGGCAATTACACTTATCATATTTTACATCCTTGTTATTAGGATGATATCCCTATGGTTTGTGAGTGATTTGAACAGATATAGGAATAAATGAATGGGTTACGGAAATTCAACCCAGATTTTCTCGAAGGTTACATTCTTATCATATATGATCCCTATGTATATACTCACCATACATATTCAGGAGGTGTACCTCATCCACAAGGATTCATCATGATAAGGGAAGTAGGGCTAGGATGATTACCCAATTCAATGGGTAGAACCTCATTTTACTGTAACCCAATCATGAATGGATATCATGACATACCTCCATAATGAATGCATCTATAAATAGTTCCGGAAGATCTTCAAATGTTTTCACGTTCTAGATAACCACCTATAATAAGGTAAGAGAAATGGTGTTGAATCCATCCAAAATCTACAGATATAGTATCTCATGTTCAAAAAAAATCATCAGTGGTTTATCGACAATACCATGTCATTTGTAGCTCAATTTTATTCCATGAAGTAGTAGTAAGAACCAATGCATATGCAATGGAAACATTACCCTGACTGGGATAGAGACACCCCACCACATCCAATGTTTATATGTCAATACATTATGATATTCAATGGATTCAGAGTACTAGAAAAACATCTCACACACTATAGATCTCATTGTTAAACATTGATGTGAAATATTTAGCAACACGAACATGTAAAAACACATATTATTCTTTTGATCCCTGTAGGGGCCAGATTTCATATGGAAAATTGGTTTCCCAGCAAGAAATATAAAATTATGGGAGGATATGAATCATTAATTCATCATTCAATTAAGCTAAATTGTTGTTATGAAAATAATATTTGACATCTCAAATTTAAAAATTGAAAAATTATGAGGTTTAAGATGTTATTTTACGATATAATGGTTTGACATGCTCCATGAACTAGATAGTTCCCTAGGGGGTATGATATTTTCCATAATTGATTACCTTCATGAGGAGTAGTGAATAGGGTTCATCATGATGAAATATAAAATTAGTTTTTTATTTTCTCTTACATTTCTTAATGTATGGAAGAATACAAACAAATGACTATGATTAATTCCAATATAACAACACTAGTCATTTGGAAAAGAGATTGAAAAGTGGTGGTGGCATATGCGAAACATATATAAGCCTCCATTAATGCTCTATTTGTAAAATATGATATGTATCGTGCATAACCATCTAGGAATCATTAAAAACCCCTCTATTTTCATGATGAGTATAGTGGGACCCAGGAAAAAAATATTCACATTCAGAGAAATAAAATTTGCAGGTTCTCATATCATTAGGTTTATAGATATTATATAGACACTATAAAAAGGATTTAATCAAATTAGAAGAGATCAAGAATCTATACTAGGATATCCTCGATTACCGGCTAGTTTATTTCCTCTGTAATTATATACTAGGACACACTATTCTTGAATGATTCGTCTGTAATGACCTCATTTAGTAAATGTTATATTCTGGATCGGTGATATTTGGAAGTCCAGTAGCTTGAGTGGTGATTAATTCTCCACACCCCCATGGAAGGCCGTAATTGGAAATATGTTACTACTAGAATGGAGAATAATTTTGATAGTCAATGACATGGAATAAAATATATTGTACTCATGGTATTCTTAAAGCATAGTGGAAGTAACAAATAGTGTTCCCAAGTGCTCCTGATATCAGACACCCAATTTAATTGCCCCCCAGTCCTCTAAATTAATTGAATTTAAAATAACTCCAATTTTATATAAAAGGAGGATTCTATGAGGTTGGACCTAAAATATTTCCTTGGTTGTAATTGAAACTCTTATTTTTTCCATCAGATCTGAAACAATGGCCAATAGACTATCAAAATCGACCACTAGAAATGGTAATCATGATAAATTACTCATAATATAATAAGTTTATCATTGGTTCTATTATTTTCATACAATTAATGAATCCCTTCCCTAATGATGAGTATGGATAGAAACAAATTTTCTCTACATACGATTTGGGAATTGGATGAGGAGGCTACATGATAATGGACACCCTAGAAGGCAGTACTACTGCAGAACCAAAACATCTATTCACACCCCTTATAAATCTGTAATAATTCTAGAAACTCATGGAAGAACCCCTTAGTGAATTATCTACTTGTACAAAAATCCTAACATGTCACCAAAAAGCCTCCATGACTTGATTACTCTATATTATCAATCTTAGGAAGAATGAGTTTCAGATCACTATCAGCGGTTGGGTAGGTCGGCATACCCCCACCCAAGAAGGACATGGGTCACACTAACTCTTGTTCCAATGTCCAACCAATCAGCACAAAATAATCAATCCCATAAATACATTTTGAAATAGAATCTCCACATAATGATGTGTGGGAATTTTAATAAGAATATTGAAACACTAATGTACTTATTATTATTAGTAGAAAATAAATATTTCATGGATGCCTTGAGAATATCAATATTCCTCATGGAAACAATCATATTAGATTTGCAAAACCCTCAAGAGTTTAAATCCAAAGTGGACACTCCCAAGGTTTATTAGAAATTGACATAAAATTTTGAATTTCATGCAGTTATCTCCATCATAGATCGAGATGTTGGTTTCATTATATAGGAAAAAATCTAACCATTATATGTTTCTATATGGATAAATGGTGTCGACATTCAGATTGTTTTCATTAATAATGGATTAAGAGATAATATCATTCTAGTATAAACTCTTCGTCAGTAAGGAGGAAATGAGGATCAACTAGATCCTCTATCCATAATATTGTAAGGCTATAAAAAATGTGGACATAGGATATTAGGTAACATCATGATAAAAGAAAAAATAGATACATTGAATCCAACTCAGAAATTATTGTAGTTCGTTAGAACTCAACATTCATTATATTTCTATGAATTTCCGAGTTCCACAAATGTGAAAAAAAAATCATCTCATTGTACCATCAATTTATCAAGAACAACGTAAATAGAAAAATCTAGGTTTTTTAATGCCAATAACCCCCATTCAAATCATATGATTCAAATTATATTAACACTAGATTCTATCAATGGGAATGGAAAGAACCCCTGGTTGATTGAATTTATTGTGTCATCGCTATGAACACTATTAAAATGATATAGTCAAAACCATTAAACATGATCAACGAAGAATAAGTGTTACCTATCAATCATATTGAGAATATGTGACCAATATTAGAAACATAGTGATCATTCATCATGATTTATCCATGACCACTGAATCCATTGGTATTGTATATTTCACTAACTCTCGATTTCTTCATGACAGCTCAGATGGTAATTCTTTCATTCCATCCCAAGAGCTCCATGAAATCCATGTATCCACAGTTTAGGTACAAGAGGATGTTTCATCACTCAAAAAGTATGGAGATACTCCTTATCTATCAATAAATCCTTCCTCAAAATTGATTCATTTATATCCCATTCTTACATCGGTGTTGGAGGATGTTACATCACCTTTCAAATATCAAGATATCGGCTCCTCCCCAAACTCTGGTAAACTTACCCCATGAAATTATTTCCCAAAAAATAAGTCAATGAAATGAAGAGGAAGAAGCGGAAGAGGAAGAGGTCCATAGATATTCCCCTCAATCATTTGAGGAGTGAATATCAGCCTCCATTGATAAACTCAATAAAATAAATTCGGGTGAATTAGAAGACCCATGACCCAACTTGATTTGTGCAGCCTTGTCGTCAGAGGAACAAGAGGTATATAACTCTTTTTAGAAAGATCTTTAGGTTGAATTCTCATGTAACTAAAAAGAAATATAAGTACTTCATTCTGAGGTGTAAAATCATTACATGGTCTTGCCAGAGGACTACTGATGGTATAAATATGCATCCAGAAGGTCACATTTGACACATTCGTCCAAAATTAAAACCTATGTTGACAAGATTGTCAAAGTCAATGTCATTTGGGAGGTCCCATATCCCAAAAATATGGCCAATATATTCCTGGTCATGAATATTAATGGGATAATCATTGTCTGTCTCAAATTCATAGATCTCAACAAGTACTTCCCATAGGGTTATTTCCCATCCCCAATCACAAATATACTGATTGATATAATGGATTAATATTTTGACCTCTGCTATATGGTTAGATGTTTAGAATAAAATCAAATCATAACATCCAATCAATTGGAATAATTCACTACCTTGAGGCCCCCAATGGTGTATTTTCATTTTGGGTATTTACCTTTTTCTAGAAGTATGATGTTGCTTTGTACCAATGTACATTGCATTTTAAACACTAGCTTGGAATGATTTTTGAATATTATGTTGATTACTAGGTGGTTAAATATCAACAATGCAATAAACCTTTAGAAGTCCTTGAAACCATCATCGTCAAATTAAAACAACATGTTCTAAAAAAGAATCCCTTTATGTGTTTCATTAGTGTTAAATAAGTTAAATTACATGTCATCATCATACACCATAGTAACATTGAAGCTTACATCATGATGTCGAAGGATATCCTTGGAATGTCACCTCCTTAAAACCTTGCAAGGATCAGATTGATTCATTGATATTTATCCTATATCTGGTTCTTCATATGATTCCATACAAAAATATTCTATCCCTATAATTGCATGATGAAGAAAAGTTACATATAAGTGGGAAGATGACTGTTATGAAGAATTTGACAATGATAAGAAATATCTCTTCATCCCACCAGTGATAATGCCTCAGGTTGAATGAAGGACACTCATTTTGTATGTGAAAACCTTAGATCGATCACGGGGTGCTTTCCTCATATAAAATAATGACACTAACGGTGAAAATCATTATTATTTTATTCAATCCTTGATTGATTATGAGAATCACTATTCACATATCGAGAAGTGTTGTTTGGGGATAATATTTACGATCCAAAAACTATGACACTACCTGCATCATCACGAGGACAGGTTGGTCTCTTATAAAAACCCACTCAAATATGTTGTCATTGATATGATGTTTACTGGGCGTCATTCATGGTGGGTAGTCATCCTGTAGTAGTTTGACTTTCAGCACACACCAGAAAAAGTGATCAATGTCAATTAATTATATAATTTTATGGGATAGAACCCCTCAAAAGAAAATATTTTATAAGATAACAAGCAACATGATGAAGAGATTTTCTCTATTCTCGAGGGACCCTAGATAAATAATATGTATTTAGATGGTGCACCCAGATGATCAATTGGGAGGATGTTGGAATACCACATGCTCAATAATGTGGGGACGAGATTTGTGCTGATGTATCTATAAAAGAAAAAAAAATACATACTCCTTCATGCTTTCTAAATTTTTCATCAAAAATGAAGTAGAATATCATGCTCACATTGAATAGCTAGAGCTTAAAAATCAGTTATAGGTAAATCACTTGATGATAAATGGTGATTCTGAACATTTAATCATGTATGTTAAAGATGAATCATCTAGTAAAAAGAAACAGATAATCCACCAAATAAGACAAAACATTAAAAAAATGGAGGAATTACCATGGAACCCAAATTAACTAACATCTCAAGGTCACAAAATTCTGAGGACAATTCACTAGAAAATGGAGACACAACTATAAATAGTCTAGACCATGATTAAAGAGTCATGAGAATTCCACATCACCAGATGCACACACTATTCATTCATGCCAATATAGACAAGTTTAATGAGACGAGTCTCACCATTTCACAAAAAATTCAATCCACATATAGATGAAAACCATTTCGTACTTACATATAAATATATAATCCACATATCATTGAAAACCATTTTATAGTAAGTTTATTAACCATATAATATAAAAATACAAAGTGACATGGTAAATGTTAAACTATTTAACTAAGGGTTAAAACAAAAATATAAGGTTAATAATATGACCCAAACCTGTCTAAAACCTATTGGTTGAGTGGATTTCGACCCATCCCCACATTAGAATTTGAATAATCCACTTTTGAGCCATTATAAGCCGAATATAAATTTATTATAAATTAATGTGTTACGTTTTTCCTAAACAGCCCCTCCCCCCCCTTAAAAAAGGACCCCACTTCTAACCAATTCTTAATACCTTCAAAGCCTTTTGACTCGGCCAAACCCTACCCAAATATTCTCTAAAATATCCTCAATTCAACATAGATTCCTTAGTTTGATCAGAAATCCAACCTAAGGAGCCATTTTGATCAAATCAAAAGGAAGAACCTGAAGAAGAGGTAAAGATTTCACCACCCTCTTTCAAGTTACTTTCTTCTTCCACTTCATTTTTCATTGTTTCTTCCATTATAAAATAATAAATCAAGTATATTCTATATACTTTCATGTTATTATAATTATGGTACAACCAAATTCATTATTCTATCCAAACTTTGAATGACTTGTCACCATACGTGCGTACGTATGGCTTACCGTCTCCACGTTGTGGTTTAATTGTTATTCAATACATTATTATTTGGATGGGTATAATAATGATGTGTATTTGATGTAAATAATAAATATAAAATGATAAAGGTTCTGTATATATTATATACCATCCAATTATATGTTATATTAATATCAAAAGAATGATATTTTCGCTCGTGAATACGTATGGATTACCGTCTCCACGACGCGATGAGATTCATTTCCAAGTTCACCATTTGTCAACGATTATAAAAATATATATTACTAATAAGTTTGTAATATATGACATAATAATGCTACTGGATATATATATATATATATATATAAGTATTTATTTACTTACATATATCTTATTAACTTACTTTCATTCAATACTATATGAAAACGGAAACATCGTTTATGCGTACGTACGGACTACCGTCTCCATAAACGGTGTTTTCCATTTCATATATACGTCTTTGATAAATTTTTATATTATAAATATATATGATAAATAAATCATGTTTTATATTCTGGACGTATTTAAATCATGATCTAAGTTATAAAATCAAGTCTAAAAAGTTAAAACACGTACGATAAAGAAAGCGATTATTACCTGAATTATTAATATAACATGGAAATTATTTTTAAATGGGTAGTATAAAGTCATAAATGAATAATGTATGATATCATACATATTCATATGGTTCTATTATAATTTAATAACATACTATAGTCTTCATACAAGATGCTAAACGTACCGTCGACTAATGGAAAGTGCAAGGTAAGGGGTTTTCATCTCACTCCTTATTCCCGTGAGATTCATGCCATATTGACACTATTACCTTTTGTGTGGTGTATGTACTGCCCATAATTGTATTAATTATGTAATACACTTTAATTTATATGTATTTACATATTAATTATATGGTAACACTTTCATGGGGTGTATGTTTTGTAAGTTACCAAATTGGTAAGAGTTAATTTCACAATCACTTTATTATCCGAAGTTGTTTTTATGTAAGTATCTACTAAGACATATTTATTATCCATGTCCATGTTTTATGAAAGAGTTTTAAAAGGGATTCATTTAAGGGACAATTTACTAAAAAATAATTTCAAATGTTTTAAATATTTATTCTTCTAAATCTTTCTCATTAATGTCCATGTCCTCAAAATGGGTTTTAAGTATTTATTTATATGGACATGAATGTTTTTAAAATGTAAATTCCATTCAAAAGTTTCAAAGTGGTATGGGTCACATTGATTCAAAAATGACTTTAAATGAATTATTTTCTAAATTGTTTGACTTTTAAATGTTTCATGAAAAGGGGTATTTCTCTCAAAGAGTTTTACAAATAATTTTCATCAACGTCAAAATCCTTTAATTGATTTTAAACTTGTTTTGAAGTTGATTTATCATGATACAAATATTCCATATTGTGCTGATGTTTTTGTGATATGTTTTACTGTGGATGTGTTATTTTTATACCATTTATGATTTGTGGGTAAAGTATTGACATTTCGTATGCTAGTTTTAATATGAATGTTTATGTTATGTTTAGACCTTTTCATATGGGGAATTAATTGGACATAATAAGTGACAGGTGGAGCCCACTATAGCTCCTCGATGCATCGTTAGGTCTCATGAGACAAACTAGTGTCTTGGTATGAGGCCTTGACAAAATCTTATTTTTAGTCTTCGCATGAGGCCTTGGCGACGTGGTTATGATAGTCTATAATTATGCATTCCATCATTATGAAAGTGGTTATTGAAATTTCATGTGATTATTAGACTAGTAGAATATCCATGTAAATTAGTAAATTTCATTATTTCATTTTATCTTTTCCATATTATGCTGATGTTAAAGTTTAAAAGGCTTTTGTTTTAGTTATACATTTCCTTAAATGTTTATGTTTATTTATGGAAGTTTCCACTATATTATTATCCTTACTGAGAATCTGAGCTCACCCCTTTCTATGTTTTATTTTTCCTAGGATTCCAAGAAGTGTATTGTGATTGAAATACATGGTTAAGGCAAGGGAATAATGGCATTCATAAAGGATTATTTATGTTGTTTTGTATGTTATGAAGTGTAATGTAACATTCATGTATTTAATCTATTTTCTAAGACTGATAAAATGATCGGTCCTTCGGGACTTGATTCCTTGTAATCATGCCAGTGTATTAAAATAATGCGCTGACTCTTGTTAACTGGGGTCGGGGCATTACAGTTGGTATCAGAGGAATTTTTTCAATAACCTTAGAAACTAGATTTTGATAAAATCTAATTAGAAGACATTACCCTAAGATATACTTTGAGGATTATTATTGATGAACTTCCTAGAATTTTTGTATTATAGAGATTTTGTGAGTTTTCCGAGCAATACATCCCTGTCTGGATATGAGTAGGTAGAGGCGGATCTAGAACTGATGTACCTAGGGGTAAAACCTGATAACAACGCTTCGAGCTAGACTCGAACAGGAACTGGTGCATTACAATGGGCCTTGCTGCACTCTTGGTTACGACACTTCTGATGGATATGCTTAGGATAATTCTCATTTACTATACAAACCGCTATTAAGGGTTTATGAGTATATTGCTCCTCAAGGAAAACATTTTTGTGATTATGGATTATATCCATAAACTGTTCAATTTATGTTCAGTACTTTACATGTTTGGAAATATGAATTGTGATTCATAAACTGACATAGTGCATGCCATTGTTTAGAAATGTCGCCCAGTAGAAGGAATGAGAACTCCAGTAATACGTATGATCCAAAGAGTAAGAAGGGTTATATGATTCATGGTATTAAGAAAACATTTATAAAGGAAATAGTCTCCCATGTATTATCATCATATAAAAAAATAGTATCAAAAGATCAGTAAATAACTCTCTGAATTCTATGGCTTTGAAGGGATTTCAGAGAAGAAAAGGATAGTAGAAAGAAATATGTATAAAGGGAATAAAGGAATGAATGATTTTCCAATATGTGATATATGTGGAATGTATCACCTTGGTAAATGATTGAAGGGAATGGGAGTTTTTATAAGTGTGGACAAAAAGGACACCATGTACATGATTGAAAGGGTAATAAAAAGTTTTCAAATGTACAATGCTTCATCTACAAGGAGTTGGGACACTACACAATCCAATGTCCAAATCATCATAGTATGCACCAAATGATGCTATTGGATAATAATAATGTTATGATACTACCACAGATGAATGGAAATGACTAGTGTTCATATGTTGTTATTAATGAATTATTTCATTTGAGTGTTGTTTTAATGATGTACTGGTTATATGAATTACGGTGATAAATAAGGATTGTACTGCAGTACTATTTCCTTGAGGATTTGAAATATTATGGTACTATGAAAAGTGACTCAACAAAAAGGTATTTTTTTTGAAAATACATGGTTGAAGGAATGGTAATACTTAATATGGTATTGATACTAAGGTAGTAATTTTTGAATAATAGATGGCTGATTTGGATGAATTATATTAGATATTCTTGAATACCTGGGCACAGATTTATGATTTGTTTATTTCATCATTGTTGGAATATTCTATGTCTTTGGATATAAGGAATATATCTATTATTATATAAGGAATAAGGGAGGATGAATGTAATCAAAAAAGTTTTATGGTAATTTAGGGTGTTACCATATTTTAAAAGAATACATGATGAAGGTGTTCACATGCTATTACATGAAAAAAATGGAACTTCATGTTGTTTACCTACCTTATAAATTTTGGACATTGAGTTTTGGAAGAAGTATTTTGGATAATTCTAGTTGGAGATTATGTTTGGATTTCCATAAAAAGGACAACTCGGAGGTTGGGCGGCAACCCGTCGCGTCCAGCAAGGCCGTAATACTCGAACCCACAATCGAAGGGCGACAAGGGTGTATCACCTACCACTAGACCACGTGATGTACTGGATTGAATAATGTAGTTTTTTTAAAGGGTCAGATATGTGAATTATAAATTCATTATTTTTGGAACCCTATACGATTAGGATAAATAGAATATATATATATAAATATATATATTTTAATTCTATAATAGTGAAAGATGTGTTTGTAGTAGGAATTAGTTGAAGGATGAAACTCTACTTGTCAAGTATATATAAATAAATACATATATATATATATATATATATTTCCACTTATTTTGTGGATAAATTAATTATTAAACATTAGGGAAGGGATCTGAAAACCAAAAATGTGTTATCCTAATACCTTAAGTTTTGTTGAACCGATGGTATTTTAAATAATCATAAATTGGGGGCTTTGAGGCCCACAATTCTACAATTGTTTGTGATTGATGACCTCAATCACTCCCTATAAATATTTACGTTTTCCTCTAATTACATGTCTCTAATTTCCACCAATGTTCTCCTAATTGAGGTCATATTTTGGTGGTGACCCTTTCATTTCTCTTTTTCTCTTATTAAGACTTAATTGTATTAACCCAATTTCCAATGTGGGTTTTCCCACAAAGATATTTTCTATTTTCAACCTTTTATTTTAGAAGAATAATTTAAAATTGCAAGGACACAATTTATTGAAGGAGGGGAGAATTTAACACCCCAAGCTTCCACGATATGCTTCTCTTTGAATAATACAGTAGCTTGTGTTGTACGCAACTTCGAGATTCTAACACGCCGCGACCAATCAAAGCAGCGGTTATGAATAGTAATAGCCAATTTTTAAAATTTTATAATTTTTATCTTTCAAAAAGGACTTCATTTTTGTATTCTTAAAATTGAAATTATCCTAGGATGAAATTTTGGTACTTTTCGGATAACATTTATATTTTGATGAATAGTGAAAATTACTAAATATTTATTAAAAAAACATTTTTAATCAAAATAATTAATAGTTATAAATTATTAAATTGAGTGGTTTTAAAGTATATTTAGAAAATATTCTTACCATTTAATACAATGTTGGTCATTAGACAAAATTTCACATTTAAACCGGACATAAACAAATATCAATATTTTGATAGTTATTATCTTATAAAAACATTATTTTTTGTTTTGAGAGTGGGAATTAATTTTAAATTAATAAATGAAACTTCTATGTTTTGAATTTGGTAAAATAGACTTCATTTTTGAATTTTTAGTGTCAAAATTAGCTTCAGGTAAATCTTTGGTATTTTTCTGAAAACATTAAATTTTTGATTAATAGTGAAAAACACTGAGTTATTATTTAAAACCAGCTTTTTATTTAAATAATTATTTATATTATTTAAATTTATTTTAGGTAAAATTAGATAAATAATACCTATATAAATTCAATGTAATTAATTGGATTCAGTTTATAATAAATTTAGATATATGAAAATTTTATTGAACTTTTTCACCGTCTTTTACCAATCTCCTAGGGGAATTTGTAAATTCACATAAAACTTAATTTTACCACTTCTGTGAGTGGAATTTAGAAAATCCAAAAAACACAGTTAATATCAAGGAGTAGAATGTGGTTCAATAAGATAAAAATAATTTTTGGTGAATAGTAACTTTTTACTTTAATTTACCACGGTAAAAAGTAAATAGGGTAATTAAGGGTAAAAATGATATTATTATTATTTAAAACATGTCCAAATTCTATTGTATAAGTTTAATTCGACCAAACACAACCTTAGGAATAAATTATGACCCTTTAGGTCCACTTGGATTTGATTATGACATTTATTATTATTTAATTCAAAGAAGAGTTAGAAGAGTTAAAATCAATGTTTAATAACTAAATCATTTTTAATATAGGGTTTTACATAATCTAAATTCTATTATAAATATTCACTAGAAACCTAAAAAGATTTCCTACATCATGGTATTTTATTTATAATTTTTAAACATCAAATAAATAAATTCATTTATGACACAATGATGATGTAGTAATTACCTTATTCATGAAAGAATCAAATAAATGGTATTATAAATATTAAAATAAATATAATTTCAATGTTTTTATGACATCCACGAACTTTCTAGATGATTATGACCTGTTAGGGATGATTCAATGTATCTTGTTCGAAGTATTCACGTTATGATGACTTCCAGAAGAACCAAATACCAAATAGTGTCAAAATTGACACAAATTAATATTTTAAACAAATATTATATGATTAATTGATATTATATTCCTAAAAATATACGGTTAGGCCAAAGGACTTATATAATGACAGGTGAATAATTAATGGACCACTTGGGGGTTTCTTGGAAGTTTATATTATGTTTATTAACCATATAATATAAAAATCCAAAGTGACATGGTAAATGTTAAACTAATTAACTATGGGTTAAAACTAAAAGATAAGTTAACAATGTGACCCAAACCTATCTAAAACCTATTTTATGAGTGGATTTCGACCCATCCCCACCTTAGACTTTCACTAATCCACTTTGGAGCCATTATAAACTAAATATGAATTTATTATAAATTAATACATTATGTTTTTTCTAAAGAGCCCATCCCCCCCCCCCCCTTATAAAAGGACACCACTTCTAACCTATTCTTCATACCGTAAATGCCTTTTTGATAGGCCAAAACCTGCCCATATATTCTCTAAAATATCATCATTTCAACCAAGAGGCCTTAGTTTGATCATAAATCCAACCTAAGGAGCCATTTTGATGAAATCAAAAGGAAGAACCCAAAGAAGATGTAATGATTTCACCACCCTCTTTCAAGTTCCTTTCTTCTTCCACTTCCTTTTTCTTTGTTTTTTCCATTATAAAATTAAAACTCTAGTATATTCTATATACTGTGATGTTATTATAATTATGTTACAACTAAATTCATTATTCTATCCACCCTTTGAATGACATGTAACCATACGTCTGTACGTACGCCTTACCGTCTTCACGTCGTGGTGTAACTGTTATTCAATACATTATTATTTGGATGGGTACAATAATGATGTGTATTTGATGTAAATAATAAATATAACATGATAAAAGTTCTGTAAATATTATATACCATCCAATTATATATTATATTAATATCAAAAGAAGGATATTTTCACTCGTGCGTACGTACGGATTACCGTCTCCACGACGCGATGAGATTCATTTCCAAGTTCACCATTCATTGAAAATTATAAAAAAAATATTACTAATAAGTTTTTAATATATGACATAATAATTCTAATGGAGAGATATATATATATTTATATATATAATTATTTATGTACTTACATATATCTTATTCACTTACTTCCGTTCAATACTATATGAAAACATAAACAACGTTGATGCATACGTACGGACTACCGTCTCCAAAAACGGTGTTTTTCCGTTTCACATATAGATCTATTATAAATTTTTATATTCTAAATATATATTTCGAATAAATAATGTTTTATATTCTGGAAGTATTTAAATCATGATCCAAGTGATATAATCAAGACTAACAAGTTAAAACACGTACGATAAAGAAAGCGATTACTACCTGAATTATTAATATAACATGGAAATAATTATTAAATGGGTAGTATAAAGTCATAAATGAATAATTTATGATATCATAAAAATTAATATGGTTCGGGTATAATTTTATAACATACTATAGTCTTCATACATGATTCTAAACGTACCCTTGACTAATGGAAAGTTCAAGGTAAGGGGTTTTCATCTCACTCATTATTCCCGTGAGATTCGTGCCATATTGCCACTATTACCTTTTTTGTGGTGTATGTACTGCCCATAATTGTATTTTTTATGTAATACACTTTAATTTAAGTGTATTTACATATTCATTGTATGATACCTCTTTCATGGGGTGTAGTTTTCGTAAGTTACCAAATTGGTATGGGTTAATTTCACAATCTCTTTATTATCCGAGGTTGTTTTTACGTATGTATCTAATGGGACATATTTATTTTCCATGTCCATGTTTTATGAAAGAGTTTTCAGAGGGATTATTTTAAGGGACTTTTTACTAAAACATCATTTCAAATGTTTTAAAAATTAATTCTTATCAATCTTTCTCATTAATGTCCATGTCTTCAAAATGGTTTTTAAGGATTTATTTATATGGAAATGAATGTTTTTAAAATGTTAATTCCTTTAAAAAGATTCAAAGTGGTGTGAGACACTTTGATTCAAAAAATTCATTACATGAATTCTTTTCCAAATTGTGTGACTTTTACATGTTTTCATGAAAAAGGGTATTTCTCTCAAAGTGTTTTACAAATCATTCTCATCAACATAAAAATCATTTAATGGATTTAAAAATTGTTTTGAAGTTGATTTATCATGATAAAAATATTCCATATTGTGTTGAAGGTTTTGTGATATGTTTTATAGAGGATGTGTTATTTTTAAACCATTCATGGTTTATGGGTAAAGTATTGACATTTCGTATGCTTGTTTTAATACGAATGTTTATGTTATGTTTAGACCTTTTCATATGAGGAATGCATTGGACTTAGTATGTGATGGGTGGAGCCCGCTATATCTCTTCAATGCATCGGTAGGTCTCATGAGACAAACTAGTGTCTTGGCACGAGGCCTTGACAAAATCTTATTTGTAGTCATGGCACGAGGCCTTGGCAACGTGGTTGTGATAGTCTGGCATTATGCATTCCATCATTATGAAAGTTGTTATTGAAATTGCATGTGATTATTTGACTAGTAGAATATCCATGTGAATAAGTAAATAGAATTATTTCATTTTAACTTCTTCAAAATTATGCTGAAGTTCAAGTTTAAATGGCTTTTGTTTTTGTTATACATTTCCATAAATGTTTATGTTTATTTATGAATGTTTCCGCTATATTATTATCCTTACTGATCATCTGAGCTCACCCCTTTCTATTTTTTATTTTTCCCAGGATTCCAAGAAGTGTATTTTGATTGATATGTAGGGTTAAGACAAGGGAATAATGGCGTTCATAAAGGATTATTTATATTGTTTTGTATGTTATGAAGTGTAATGTGAAATTCATTTATGTAATCTATTTTCCAAGACTATTAAACCAATCGGTCCTTTGGGACTTGATTCCTTGTAATCATGACAATGTATTAAAATAATGCACCGACTCTGGGTAGCTGGGGTCGGGGCATTACACCTAGACATTACCTTTGATGAGGTCTAGTGTTGGGAATTTTACTCTTCCCTGAGGACATGTATGTTTTCAATCCTAGTGTAATCATATAGCCTTCATTACGAGATGTTTCACTCTTTCTCCTATTCACATATTCCAATGAAGTAGCCAGATGGATAACCATATGCGACAATTATTTATACGAAAATAAAATTGGAGATTGGAACATCCAAATACCTTTTCCTCTCCCTCTAGGATTTAATATCAGTCCACCAATAGGAAACGTTGACTGTCTAATATTCATGTCTACTTCTTCCTCTTTTTTCTCACACATAGCATGACTAATGTGGTATTATAATTTGGTGGAAATTTGGAAATATTCCTGATCCCAAACAATAAAATTTTCTACTTCCATGCTTAATCCCCAATCATATTATCTATTGGCCATATATATAGATATAATCCCCTAATACATTCTAAATGGGAAATTACCATGCATTATCCCAACCAGATGTACATCCCCTGAGTATAATCCTCAACCACATCCGCTTAATTGGGCCTCCAATAAATCAAAACCCAAAACCTTCCAAAATTCAGGTAGTCCATCTTAGTATATGTAATCCTGAATTTCTAATAAAGTGGACATATTCAATGCACAAGCCCCAACCACTTGGTCATCTTCATAGTTTAATTCCAGAATAATACCCACTCAATAAATCCTCCAATATGGAATAATCCCTAACCTCTTTCCTCGATGTTCAAAGGGGAATATTCTCAATGTGGTGGAACATAATGTCAATCCAACTCAGTATAATCCCAAAACATATTAAACTACATTGGATAAGATTACCAATATACTCAGATACATAGGATGCCTCATATGAAGTCCAGGTGTGACACTGGTATTAATCATAATGTTCTATAAGGCACATTCATAGTTGTTTCATATCTGCTAACGAGATCCCATATATTCCTAGTCCCTTGGGATTCTTCAAAATATGTCCCCAAAAACATATTGGGTAGTATCATTTTTCCTAGACTTCCTTGCAACAATACATTAATCTACCTGGCCTGGTCATGGTCAAATGTCCTTAATGGGGATGCATCATACTAAGTAGAACTAAACTATGTCGTTTTTAAATCACATCATGAGGATATATAGGGTGGTAATTTTATGGGTTCGATGTTGACACCAAAACAAATTCCATATCCCTAGATGACAAAGGACTACGGAGCATCTCACCATGTGTCTTAAACCATAATCTTCTTAATAAATGATTAAATATTCTTTAGTCCTTCTATAAAAGTGTACCATTGATGGATAACCTCAGATAAATACAAATATCACAATTAATGGAGATGAATTCATACGTATAAATGATTCTATAACCATGAATAATCACAACAAATAATTAATTCATGGCAATATGTGTATAAATACCTGGTAATGAACAAACGATTCATGAATATATCTTAAATATATATGACAGTCCCGAAATTGGCAATAGTTCCCCTCCAAATAGACTGACGAGCCTAACATCCCATCATATCACATAATTTGAGTTCATATGTATCATTGGAGAATATCCATATTGAATGAATTAATTTGGAATCTAGGTCCATTAGTCAAAATATATATGACAGTCATTGGGTGTTTCTGCCTCTGTGAACAAAATTTTCTAGAGATGGTTTGATGATGTTGTACTCGATGTCAGTGTTTTCACACAATTCAACACCATACAATAAATCATAAGGAATAAAATGGATTTAATTAGATACACTTATCCATAGATTATTTCATGATATTAGAGAACCTTGATACAGACTCTGCTTATCTCAAGCTACCTTACTAGCGACCCCAAGATCCTAGATAAATATTTATATCAATATAGCTGGCTATAACTTCCCCATGAAGAGAAGTTCAGACAATATTCAAGACTGAGTAACTTCATTGTGCTTATATTTAATTAGACTCCATCATTTCAATACGGATCAATGTATTAGGATTTCCACATTGATCACCGTCTTTTCGAGATGGGTCCAAACAAGGAGGAAAAATAATGAAACAATGTCAACCTAGTCCATTAATTATAGAAGATTTGAATCATCCCAAATCCAATGTGGTAACTATTTTTTAAATCTTATGATGTGTTATTATCATGCACACCGTAACATTTGATACATATAATGGGACATACTTTTAAAATAGTTGTGGTATATTGGGAAAATATTTGTACATACCACCTCATGTACAAGTCCCTATACTGAAGCTACGTCACATGGGGTATCATCCTCGTGATGCTAATTTAATTTCCTAGTATGATTTCATTATGAAGGAATCCGGATAAGACAATATATAACCAAGTCAATGACTAAATATCAGGATCTAACTCAGGAAATACATCAAAACCACCCATGTATACTACCTCCATGGAATAAAAATGTCTATGACTATCTCATTTTCATTACTAGTGAAGAACTTCATTACAATTCTCAAGTATAGGATCTGTGGGATTGAAATGATTTCTATGCTAACCTATAGCAATTTGATTTCCCCTTGACTTCATGAAAAATAAAAATGGCTCTCATGATATTGAGTCTAAAAAAGTTATTTACTACAAAAAAAAACTAACATGCCTAAGTGGCGAGTCACTAGTCCTAATGGTTTACCAGAACCCAATTAAAAGCTCACAGAAATATAAATCCCCCAATAGAAAAATGATAAAATTAAACCTTAGATATGTATGAAGATAACTACTATAAATCACTCCCCAAATATTAAAACTTCCATATACCTGAGATCTGAGTTCCTCTATTTGAATTTCGGCTTTTTGGGAAGCTATATTTAAGACATTCTCAGGGAACTCCTACCTGTGATTCAATCCACTCAATCAGATCTATATTCCTCTACAACACCAGATATATATGAAGAAACATTATGGTGAAAATATATCATATTACTATACATAGCACAACAATATGATGTTGGGCTCTAGACTCCTCATTTGGAAAGATCCCATTAGTAAAATTAAAAGTGTACATAAACCTGACACAAATATCTCTCATACTAAGAATACCTTGATTAAGGTGTAGGGAAAATTTATTATTATTCTATTTCAATATTGAAAAAATAACTCCAGATGAAACTCATTAATAAGTTTAGCCTAGGAAACATCCTCCCCTTCCTCTCTCAATGATACAATATCCACCATTAATGTGATTACCCTCAAATCTAACTGAAATCCAACTAAATCATATACATAACACATGCCCTAATTAGAGTAATGTAAATATTAATCCCCTCAGAACAAAAATAAATTTATTTATTAGTAACACTCCCCTTTATATTTTCCAGACCTAACAATGGAAATCATTCAAGGCCCACCGCTTTGTTTCATCATCCTCTATTGGATCGATCCAATCATAATCCCATGGATCATCATACTAATTCTCTTCCACCATAAAAACACATGGATGATGAATGGTATTAATCTATGGAAAATCCAATGTGGTGAAATCCAAATCCTAGTTTCATGATGTTTATTTATATTCATTTAATAAAATTCAATTTAATTCCCAAAACACCATGATCATTAAAAACAAAAATAAGAAGGATGTATGTTCCTCTCTTGGGCCTCTTCCCTATAATTCACATTATATAATTAAGGAATTTATTTATGTGTATACTCCATTAATTGGATCATTATGGTCTTTATAATATAGGGTTGAAGGTGGTCACCCTTTTATATTACACACTACATTCAACATTAATTATTTCCATACCATTCCCAAGAAACTTTTATCCGTGAATAACAGCCAAAATCATCCTATATCTCAACAAAAATATTTTATATTACTCTGAAATGACCCCGACCAATCTTACCTCTCCTGGTCTAGATGAGAAGTGAGTAAATAACCCACAGTGTACCCACCCCAATTGGCCCTAGGCTGTACCCTAAAATTGATCATGTAAAACAAAAAAATGTGAATAATTTTATTTAATTTATTAAATTGATTGATAAAAAATATGTATAATCACAAAACTACTCTATCAGATGATACAGGATATATCAAATAATCCTAGGATCCACATAACCCATTCCATGATTTGCTAGATTACATGGCCTTATGCATGCCTCCCTATATACCATAGGGTGTCGACTAGAAGTGAGGGTGTAATATTGTACATTGGGGATATTAAACTCTTATATAAAACATTCCCAAAGGATAAAATAAAAAAAATCAATAGTTGAAGTATATATAAATAAATAAAATCAATATACATTGAAATACAAAAAAAACTGAATGCCTGATAATATAATCATAAGCCTTTATGGTACAAACTGGTACATTGATTAATGGAACACTGTAATTCAAACGGATATAGGATATCACAAGCATGCAACACAATAGTATGAAAGGATAAAATGAAACAACATATCCAAAAATAATGATACAATTAAGGATCCACTGCTATTTCATCCATCTAGGAAAAATCCAACTAAAGCATGTTTAAAGGAGCGTTCCCCAATCAATGCCTACTGATTTATTGTAATATCATGTACGAAAGTCCTCCCACATAGGTTGTGATATAAAAATCTAAGAAATAAACCACTAGAGATGTATACATGTAATCAAATCACTACTCATAAATAAATAGTGAGAAAGTATAATAGAATATGTATAGAAATGATAAAATAAGTAACAAGGTAGCCAAGTTTCCTATGGGACATAAGACAACTCTATTGGCCTCAACTCATCTCCATGAGGAACATGTGTCTGATCATGTAACTATATATATATTGTATTAATAATATAGATAGTTTAATTTAATATTAAATCTACTTATATGAACAAAGTATGTTTGGATGTACATGGCTATATATCTAGATACCATTGCTGGTTATATTGGGTTATAACTCAATCATCCATGACCAGTCTAACGAGCTGATAATTTCATGAAATATAGTACATGATATACATCCCAATAGAGTGAGAGACATCATGAAACAATAATTGAGATGTTTAGTGATCCTCCATGGAAACACTCTTATCATAGAATTTGTAGCCTCATCTAAAAATCATTCTAGTATCATTGGTGTTAGATTCCATAATCAACACTCAATTGAAGGGTGTTTGATTATCTATCATTCTCAACACCCCTTTCCATCATATATAGCAACTATAAAGAAGTATTAATTTTTACCATAAGGATTTAGAAAAAACTATTATTCAACAAATCTATCATCCTTCATATATATAGGGAACAATCATATTTATAATTCACAACATTAGAGATTAACTATAATGTGTAATGAATAACAAATTCTATTCAATTTATGTAATTATATTTAATATGAAGAATCTTATAAAGAAAAAAATGTCATGGACTTAAAATCCATTAGTTTCATTCCATTGAAAACTAATTTATTCCTTTTTTAAAAGGAAATTCATCATTCATTATCTATTTCATTTAAATCAACCCATTCAATTTACTAAAACCTGAAAAATTCACTTATAAGAATCTGGTTCCAATTAGAAGGTGTCATTTTCAATTCATTTAATGGATTCCACCATCTTTCAATATCCATCCTATAAAATCCTATATAAATATAAAATTCATTCAATTCATTAATACATGTAAAATCAAGGTATAAGAACAAATGGGTTTGTTAGAGGGTGACATTGGCATCAAGAAAATTTCCTACATTGGAAATTCTAATACAAAATGTTTTAAATACATACTAGGTTATATGGATCATTGAAAAATTATATAACTTTGTAAAAATTAATTTAAAATATTACATATTATTTATTTTGTAGTTCCATGTATTTTATCCAACTGAAAAATGGTCATTTTCACATGTCACAACCACGTGGTGACAATAAAAGGTATGGAGAATCAATAAAACATCAAAAAATATCAATAATCCTATATTAAGGGGTGAGGTTAAATTTTACATGTTGGAATAAATACAGATGAGATACTTGTAAAAAGAAAGTGTGTAGATCAATAATATTTCAATATGGCATAAAAAACCAAAGGGGAAAATGTTTGACAACCTACCTCAAGTTTAAAGATGATGGATTGATCTATATCAACATTAGATTCAGAGTACAGTGGAATATATCTATGAAAATATATGATTCACTGAAAATTGAGTGAAGTAAAAAGATCCAAAATAACTGAATGGATGAAAAGATAGAATTTGATAGGAATTGAGAGACTCGAGTAGATTACCATGAATGTTCCAATTGTTCTGATGGATCAAATAATGAATTCTAGATGGGGGGTTTTGTAAAATCCAATCTTGACATGCTAGGGATCTCAAAAGAGAAAGGATGCAATATTTAATCCCCTAAAGAAAAATGGTAAATAGGAAAAAGTGTAAGGATTAATGTGATGGGATGAATGGAATTTCACCGAAAATATTATGGGGATCCAAATTGGATAATGTTTTGAAAACCATGTGAATATCTTGACATATGACACTATCCATATCGTAAAATTCCAAAACAGCCATGCACATTGCCCTGCATAGTTACATACAAACCATGTGACCGAATGTTTCTCCTATTTGCAACCACGTTGTAAAGATGAATCCTTGTGGCATGGGGGGATAATTAAAATTAACCATGAGGCCCAATTTGTTATCCCATTTTCGATAACTATGGGCCACAAACATGCCCTGAAATCTCATTGGACCTTACGAAGGTCATATTAATCCTTTACCATGATTTAAAAAAGATTCAAAATTAAAAACAATTGATCAGAATCTTCATTAAATATTGGTCATTAAAACCTCCCCACATTAAATCAACTCATCTCGGAGTTGTCCTTCTGATGGTAACATGGTGACCTTAGCTAAAATATATAGACAATGTGATTCTATATCATCTTCCTAATCCTATGTATCATCATGTAATGGTCTGTTCTACCATATAACCTACACCAAAGGAGAAGAGCTTCCACAATATGTCCCCTGACACTGATCGACTATACACACTCAATACTCTTCGAAGGAAGCATCAACATACAGTTTACATAATTTGGATGAAAGATAGGTCACAAGTCTTGATAGTATTGGCAAAGATGAAATACTTTAAAGAAATTGTGAATGGATTGGTATGCCTGTGGAAGTACCAATTGTAACCTATTAGTTTTATCAGTTTTTCATCATCGAAGAGTCCAAATAACCCTCATGGGAACTTTTCCTATTTTGGAATATATCGACGCCCTATTCTGCGAGAGACTCAAAAGAAAACACAGTTTCTAACCTCGAACTCGAGATGCCACCTGATTCTTTTTCCAAATTACACTTCTATGAACTGATCAATTAATACAGGCTTTCTAATTATTTGTACCTACTATGTATTATCCTAAAAAATTTGTGGCCCACTGATAGTTATTTCCCCTACACCTATCCATTATATAGGAGAGTGTAAAAGGTATCCTAATGATCCATTTCGATGGTATCTTAGAAGATTTTATTTTATGAAAACATCCTAAGAGGAAGGTGGTTCTTCCACAAACCTGAAAAGACACTAACACATGAATAGATCATGTCTTCTAGAACCAGAATCATTCATAATGTCTCTACAATATTCTATCGGATATAGGACAAGCTCATAAGTACATATGTCCCCAATTACTTCTACAACCACTTCTATAATTGTTACATGAAATGAGAATATCTATATGGAGTGATAGAGTAAGGATCTGCATGAAGACGTACCACTTCCCTGATGTACAACCGTCCAAGATAATCTATTGTGTAGGTATATCACACTGGTAAGGCATGTGAAACAATCATCAAATGATCAAGTAAGTCCCACATTGTATCATTTCTAGGAGGTGATATTCATAGAAATTTCATTAAAACCATTAAAACATCATCACATCCCCAATTGGGGATAGAAAATGGATGTAACATCCCTACTAGCCACTGAGGTTTTACCTTCACCATAATACAGGTGGAACAAATAGTGGTTAAACAAGAAATCTTATATTTCATTTCAGGCCTCCAAAACTACCACAGAATATCCAAATAAATTTTGGTGACACTATGGTGAACCTCCCATGCTGAGGTAGGAAATTCCCACATCAAATCTTATCTTCTATCTGAGGGGAGCCATAAATGCGTATAAGATAATAAATTATCATCCTGATCCAAGGTCCACCCTAAATATGTGTCATTATTTGAAACTATTTCCCTTAGGATATGGCCGTTAATATCACATAGCTTCTGTTGTACCTCTCGTATCCCCTCGTGGTTTAATTTTCATGATCACAATCACTTTCATGTTTATCTAACATTGTTTGAAGTGTTTTTGATTGAAAGGCACAAGGTTGCCAAGAAGTTGGCCCAAGAATGGACATCAAATGGACTGAAATTCAGTCCACCGGCCAACCGGTGTGATAGCACCGGCCAGCCGGTGGAACTGGCAGAGGGATTGCCCACTGCCAGGTTCCACCGGTCGACCGGTGGCTCTATCACCGGTCGACCTGTGGCACCCAGCCCAAATAGTGTTTGCTACTGTCTTGCCACCGGCCAGCCGGTGGCTCCTCCACCGGTCGACCGGTAGAGCCTGGATCAAGACTCTTCTTCTCTACCAAGGCACCGGCCAGCCGGTGGGACTGTACCGGTCAGCCGGTGGATCCAGTCAAACTAGCCGTTGGAGCTTTGACCAGGCTGCTCCACTTGCCTCCCAACGGCTCCGAAAGCCTTTCCAACGGCTCCAAAGGCCTCCAACGGCCATATGAGGGTTCCCCCTCTATAAATAAAGGACCTTGAAGCCCCGGAACAATTGCCGGACCATAATTAAGCTTTGTGAAGCCAACGAACACAATTCTCCTCATTTGGAAAACCTCCGGCGGATTGCTCCAAGGGAACCACAACTGCTCCAATCCATTTCCAATCCAAGGAGCACCACCATAGAAGCTTGGGAGTGCACGTCTTCAACTCCATTCAACCTTTGGCGCCCAAGGCTTCTCAACAATACGGTTTTTATTGTTTTATCTTTTTGAGCTTTAATTTTGGGTTTGTGCCTACAAACCCCAACACCTTTTCTCTTCCCCCTTTCTTTTGGGTTATCACACCACCATTAAGGTGTGAAGAGGTTAGTCAAGCCTTTCCTTTTAAAAGGCTTGAGTTTTCGGTGAGCTAGCCTTCACCCGTTAAAAAGGCTAGTGGGTTCTTGCTAAACCATTAAAAGTAAGTGGGTTCTTGCTTAACCACAAAAAGCAAGCTGTAATAGGTCCTAGTGATACCTCAAAGCCTAGTGGGTTTCTTGCTAAAACCATTGAAAAGCAAGCGGTAGGAATCTCTCAACGGTTGAGTTGGGAGCGGAGACGTAGGCCGGGTTTTGGCCGAACTTCGTTATCAATTTTGTGTGTCTTGCCTCTTTTATTTTCCGCTGCACTTTCAACTCTGATTTTAATTTGTTAATCAATTTTTTAAAAGGCAATTCACCCCCCCTCTTGCCATCCTTCCCGTTTGTTCCGACTCAACAATTGGTATCAGAGGGAGTATTTGAATAATTCCCTAACCGGTTTCAAATTAAAGATCCTATTTTTTTTTATGGCTTCTACCGCTTCTTCCTCTCAATCCCCCGAAGGCTATTCTTTGGATCGTGCTCCATTCTTTGATGGAGCCGATTATACTTTTTGGAAAACCCGCATGACCACATTTCTTAAAATCATTAGCTATCCTATTTTTAGAATTGTCATGCATGGTTATACTCTCTCTTGTAAAGATGAATCTCAATGGACCCCCATAGACATTGCAAACTTCGAGCTTGATGGCAAAGCCATGAATGCTCTACATTGTGGGTTAGATAGAAATTTTTTTAATAGTATTTCTTCTTTCTCTACTTCTTACGATCTTTGGAAATTTTTAGAACTAACCTATGAAGGTACTAGCGAGGCTCCAAAGCAAAAATCCGATCAAAAGCAAGAACCCGACGAAAAGATCAAGCCCGTTTTCCCACCTCACAAGAAAAGGGCCAAGAAGAAAAAGAAGAAGGCTTCAAAGGCAACATGGAGTGATAGCTCCACCTCTTCATTCTCCTCCTTCTCCTCGAGCGACCAAGGTAAAAAATGCCTAATGGCAAATCATGAGGTATCATCTTCCGACTCTTCTTCCTCGTCTTCTAGTTCTTCAAATTCTTTCAATCATTTGTCATATGAAGAACTCCAACACGTTAGAGATCAATTAGAAAATGGTTTTCATGAGCTTTCATCAAAATTTGTCGCTTTGAAAAAGAATTTCAAAAAACTCTCCTCCGAAAAAGAACAACTTCTTAAAGAGAAGGAGGAACTCTCCCTAAAAATCCAAAATTTTCCCAATGTTGATTCTTTGGAATCAACCATCAAGGACCTTAGAGAAACTCTAGCGAAGTTCACCCAAGGGGAACAAAATTTGAACAATTTACTTGGTTCCCAACGCGTTTCCCGAACCACCCAAGGGCTAGGATATACCAATGTAGCTTCCTCCTCCCATGCACCCACTATTTTTGTAAGGGGGAGCTCCGATTTTAAATTTTGCAATTATTGTAAGAAAACCGGGCACCTTATTTATGAATGCAATTGTAAAAACGCCCGGTACGGTCAACCCAAAAGTTTTTTTCTTTTCCGATGAATTTTATAGTAGAAGACCCGCTATGAGACAAGTATGGATTGAAAAATCCCTTCTTGCGAGTCTCTCCGGGCAAAAAATTGTTTCCTCTCCCCGGTGATTTATTGTTTTTATTTAGGGGGAGTTAGGTTTGTTTAAGAATTTTTGTTTTATTCAAACTTTAAATTTCAACTTTTGGTTTCAAATTTCAAATTTTCAATTGGTTTTTGATTCAAAACTTTCAATTCAAACTGTTATTCAATTTTTGTTTCAAATCTTTCAATTTCCAAAATTTCAATTGATTTTCAAATCCCATCCCTTGTTTTTCAAAATTTCCCTCAATCAAGTTTTATGCCCCATTCTATTTTGATAATCACAAAGGGGGAGAAATTCCTTGATTGATTGGGGGAGAGTCTTCTCTATCATGCTTTGATTTATTTTCAAATTATCCTTTAAGAATGTCTTTAATTTCAGTATTTTACTTTGATTGTTTCGGTGATTGTGATCATCAAAATAGGGGGAGATTGTTGTACCTCTCGTATCCCCTCGTGGTTTAATTTTCATGATCACAATCACTTTCATGTTTATCTAACATTGTTTGAAGTGTTTTTGATTGAAAGGCACAAGGTTGCCAAGAAGTTGGCCCAAGAATGGACATCAAATGGACTGAAATTCAGTCCACCGGCCAACCGGTGTGATAGCACCGGCCAGCCGGTGGAACTGGCAGAGGGATTTCCCACTGCCAGGTTCCACCGGTCGACCGGTGGATCTGTCACCGGTCGACCTGTGGCACCCAGCCCAAATAGTGTTTTCTACTGTCTTGCCACCGGCCAGCCGGTGTCTCCTCCACCGGTCGACCGGTAGAGCCTGGATCAAGACTCTTCTTCTCTACCAAGGCACCGGCCATCCGGTGGGACTGTACCGGCCAGCCGGTGGATCCAGTCAAACTAGCCGTTGGAGCTTTGACCAGGCTGCTCCACTTGCCTCCCAACGGCTCCGAAAGCCTTTCCAACGGCTCCAAAGGCCTCCAACGGCCATATGAGGGTTCCCCCTCTATAAATAAAGGACCTTGAAGCCCCGGAACAATTTCCGGACCATAATTAAGCTTTGTGAAGCCAACGAACACAATTCTCCTCATTTGGAAAACCTCCGGCGGATTGCTCCAAGGGAACCACAACTGCTCCAATCCATTTCCAATCCAAGGAGCACCACCATAGAAGCTTGGGAGTGCACGTCTTCAACTCCATTCAACCTTTGGCGCCCAAGGCTTCTCAACAATACGGTTTTTATTGTTTTATCTTTTTGAGCTTTAATTTTGGGTTTGTGCCTACAAACCCCAACACCTTTTCTCTTCCCCCTTTCTTTTGGGTTATCACACCACCATTAAGGTGTGAAGAGGTTTGTCAAGCCTTTCCTTTTAAAAGGCTTGAGTTTTCGGTGAGCTAGCCTTCACCCGTTAAAAAGGCTAGTGGGTTCTTGCTAAACCATTAAAAGTAAGTGGGTTCATGCTTAACCACAAAAAGCAAGCTGTAATAGGTCCTAGTGATACCTCAAAGCCTAGTGGGTTTCTTGCTAAAACCATTGAAAAGCAAGCGGTAGGAATCTCTCAACGGTTGAGTTGGGAGCGGAGACGTAGGCCGGGTTTTGGCCGAACTTCGTTATCAATTTTGTGTGTCTTGCCTCTTTTATTTTCCGCTGCACTTTCAACTCTGATTTTAATTTGTTAATCAATTTTTTAAAAGGCAATTCACCCCCCCTCTTGCCATCCTTCCCGTTTGTTCCGACTCAACAGCTTCCATATTCATACCTATTCTAGAAGAGTATATATGTCACTACTAAAGTTGAGAGGATAGTCAGACCATGATCTTTTTGACCCTCAACATGAATCCCAATGAATAATTTAATGGGCATCTATTTTCAATTGGATTCTATAACAACATGTTTTATAGTCTTTTATCATTTATAATAATCTATTAAATATCCTTTTCCAAGTATGTATGTATGACTGAAATAAAAATATTATAGATAATACACACAGTTATGTTTTCAGAGATTCAGATACCGCACTATAATGGTGTACATGAGGCTTTGCTGATCCATGGAAACCACAATATAACCCAAATTTATTGTGTCTACAAAAATGTAAGTCATAAACTATAGCAGCGAGATTGAGTTGTGTATACGACATTTCTTATCATGATGCCTTAATTGATGATACATGTATGTGACAACTCACATATCCTATATTGGAACATTTACAAGCTCGATTCCTATTGATTCACTTTAAATATTTTTGATCTTTCCTGGATCAGGGTGAACCCGTATTATAGATGATGTCAAATGATCATTAATCTTATGAAAGGCTGATTCACAGGCTTCTAACCATATGAATTTCACACCCTTATTTGTTTAGCATGTATATGTAACTGCAAGGAATGATAAATCCTGGATGAAGCTTCCATAATATATAGAAATTACCAAGAAAATATAAATATTAAATATATTCTTGGGTTACACATTAAAACTTAATATGTCACATTTTCTAGGTCTACTCGAACTCCTAACTTCAAGATAATGTGACAGTAGACGTGGATTATGTCGATCCAGAGGTGGTATACACTATGATTAGTATAAATTTACTTCTCATTATATTTATTCATCATGACCTCTAGATGGATTATATTCTCATGTATGGATCATTAATTAAATAATATATCATCAAAAATGACCTCCAAAAATGCATCTAGATGTGGGTGGAAGACCATGTATCATAAGTCTAATAAAAATAGAATGTTTGTTTGTTTTTCTGAATGAACTAACCAAGTTCACATATAGACCATAACTACTCTTGAAAGATGAGTAAGGAATGTATAAAACCTGGACACACACCTGATGATAGCATGACCATATATTTAAAAATAAAAACAATTTTTCTCCTTAGTGCTGATCAAATAAGTCTTCTACTCTAGGCATGGGATAACGATTCTTTACATTAAGGTGATTCAAATGTCAGTAATCCCCACAAATCATGAGGGTACTATTTGGGTTCATGGAAAAATTCACTAGTGAACCCAGAGGAGAATTTTTGGGATGTATAAATCCTTTAGACTCTAGATTGTTAAATTGATTCATGTGTTATATAAGCTCTTTAAGATCCATACTGTAATGACTAACAAACACATGTGTTTCTCTTTTCACCATATCAATTGTAATTTCTACCTCTCATATCAGAGGTAAACCATGAAATTCAACTAGAAATATGTCCCCAAAAATCTCCATTATAGCTGTAACAAGAGAATTTTGTAACTCATTCTATTCAAGGAAAATATTGGAGATCTAACCCATCACATTACCTAGCTTCTACTACTCGACTCCAGCTCAATTTTAACAGTGATCCCATTCACCCATTTTCAGATTCCATAGTCCCTGTAGTTATATATTCAACACCATATAATAATAAAAATCAATATGGGATCTATAGAGAACTAACCAGTATGTCTCTATGATTATGTTGAAGCCTGTCATGTTAAGTACATAAGGGTTCAATATTAAAATGCATCTTTCTATCTTAGGGGGACATTCCTTACCAGTAATAACACCCTCAGATTAGATACCTAAAAATGTTTGTAGTGTCATGATGCAATAAAAGTGATCGATCTCGAGACTCAATGTATCAGTTATATCCGCATATATAAATGAGTGAGACATGTCTATATCAAGTGATGTTGACACTGAATTGGAGGTTACTAAAATAGTAACTCATACTGTAGAATTTACATCACTCTTCTCCTTAGGCTATGGTTGGACTGCATGTAACTATTCTACATTATAGCCTATAATCACAACCTGATTGCCATGAGAAATCACTTTCTACTAGCACTAAGAAACATAAGTCTGACTACCTCTAGCTCGACTTCCAGATCATCCTGATCGGTTGGTGGTAATCTAGATTCCGACAGGTAGTGATGTAGCCAGCCCAGCTCCGATCCATGTAGCTGATGTATATCCCCACTCTCTATGCACATATTGAAAGTTTGGATTGAAACACTAGATATCGACCTTCCTTACATAACCTATAAACTCCACCAGGAGTCATAAGAATATAGGTTTTTCCCTACTTCCAACACTAGTGTAAATAAAAGAAGCTATAAACCAAAGGACCATGGCTGCTACAACCCTTATAAACAACCTCGATGTGTCGCTTGAAGCTAAAAGATGAACCACTACTTGACTCTTGTTCCGAAACACCCTGAATTTCACTATCATATTAAATTATATTAATCTCTATAATAAGGGAATGATGGACGATTTCAAAAATATCCATCCACTTGAAAACATTTTATTGGGATCTTATGGCTTAATCTATGGCATAATCATATGAAATTATGGTTATAATATCATTGATTGCGATAAAATGAGTGAACTGATAGAACTAAGAGTAATTAAAAAAATACTACATGTCAAACATTCTCCTCTAATATATGTTCCTATACATACTATCACTCTTTTTCATCCATAGAGTTTGGGGAAGGCAATAATTATGGATGATTGTCTAAAAATCATTCCAAACCATATCTCTCTACTAATATCCATGGGTGATAATATCTAACCACATCTTGGTATAGTCATTTACTATATATGTATCTAGTCTTACCCATCTCTCTAGAGGAGTCACTGGATGATGAATTATACATAAGATATCCTTTATCCATGGCTTCAAAATGTGTGGCCTTCTATTCCCTAAAAAATTCGGTGGAGGATGCTTATAAAAATCATAAGTAACTATTCTATACTGAGGCTTGGTCAAACAACTCCATTCATATATTGTATCATATGTACAAAACCCTCTCATAACTAGGCATAAGTTTGCATATCTAGAACTAGAAGAGTACCCATAGGTGGCTCTATAGGAGGAATCAAAGGTAGCTCATGGCCTGCCACCTTAAGAGCATGGTCATCATTGTCTTTAGGGTGTGCGACTAGAGGAAATCATGGAAACATCAATATCCGATTACAAACACACAGTTTTTAATGTATTTAAAAAATTTAGGTGATTGGATTTAAGAAACAAGTACCTTATTAATTACGTCATATAAATAACCACACCTCTCTGTCTGCTTCAGAAGCTGGGTATACATAGAAAAAGAGATTATAACAGGCCATGAGAACATAAGAGATGCCACACTACCTATTAATATGGTTGGGTTCCATCTATTTCTTTGTTCCAATAATATGTAAGATACATTTTTTCCTTATACTGGTCATATTATTTTTGAATTACTTATAGTAAACATTTATGTCACAATTAATAGTTGAATCAAATGGTATAAAATTTCCAGATACATAAGGTCTCATGCTCCATATGAATCAAAACATGGAATCCACATGACCCACATCATAACACGTTCAATATCATGCATGTTATGTTCTGTAGTTGAATGGTCCAAAATTGAATGCTTAAGGTGTTTTCTTTAACCAACGCATAAAAATACTATTACGATAAGGAAGAAATTTTATGTATAAATTTTTTTCTCTAAGCCTAGTAATAAGTGTTAACAAAATTCAATATAATCAATGAAATGATAATATGAAATATTAAAATTCACAATGAAAATATATGTGACATGAAAAGTGCATGGAATATTAGTTATAGTGTTTTGAATAGTTATGAATGAAATAATGATTGTTTCTCTCATATCATTAGGCCAAGGATGAAATAAATTTTCTTAGTAATAAAAATATAAATAAAATCATAAATAAACTATGTTATAAAATTATGAAATCATATAAAATATAATATTCTAATGTAGAATGCCAATTATAATTTTTAAACTCAGCATTTACCCAAAAAAATTGGTTCGAGATGCCCAAGCTCTTCTTATAAACAACTTCCAAGTGTTCCAGAAGTCATATATATTGTATCAAAAGAGTATATCAATAATGGGAGACTGAAAATTGTTCTGTTATAATATAATAAGTATTGAAATTATAAAGTAATTAACCAGGTTGTCCTTATTCTTTAGGGACACTTGACCACTTATCTACTTCATCTCATTACTGGAAGGAATGTGTGTATGAACATGTCAATATTTTACTAGTATTAAAAATATATATAGGTTTATGCTATATTTAATCCACCCAAATGAACCATGTGCATGCATATGTATGTTTCAATATACCTTGAATTCTTGGGTTGGCTGGACCGATTAGTAACTCAGACATCTATGAACAATCCAATAATCCCGTAATCTCATATAATAGGGTTCATTCCCTACATCCCAACAGAGTTATAGGCATTATTCTATAAAAAAACGATTGGAAATAGTCCACCATGGAAATAATTTATTCATGGAACATGGGGCCTCAACACAATGTCTATATAGTATCCCTCATGTGAGATTCCATTCTCAGTACCCGATGTATGGAAGCTTGATTATCTATCAGGCTCAACACCCTATACCATCATAAAATACCCATATAAATTAAAATTAATTTGTAGTATATGTCATGTGAAAAAACATCCCACTAAACTTATTTATCATGATTATATATATATAAGTAATAAACATCTTAATAATTCCCAACAGGAAGAATTATATGTCCTATCATAATAAAGCCTAATTCAATTCCATTTATGTCATCACAATTCATATAAAAAGTTTTATAATGCATAAAAACTGGAATGAATATACCCTCCCTTCATTTAATTCTATTTAAAACCAAATGATTCATATTAATAAATCCTTCCCATCACACATTATCTATTTCAATTAAAACAACCCACTCAATTTACCAAAACATGAAAATTTCACTTATATGGCTCTTGTGTCAATTGGAACTTATCAGGGTCATTTTATTTAATGGATTACACTATCATTCATAAGTCAACCTATAAAATCTACTCAATATAACCAATTCATTAAATTCATAAAGTAATATAAATTCATGGTATAATTGGAATGGGGTCACATAGGGTGTGACGTGGGAAACATCCCATTTTCCAATTTTGAATATTAATATTATAATAGGGGAAAATAGATTAAATTTTATTTGGATCATTTAATAATTATATAAATGATTCAAATATCAAATAAATTTTATGATTGAAATAATTTTTGAGTTGTATTAATTTGAAACGATTTTCCAAAACAGTGATTTTCACTTGGCACAATAATGTGGTAACCATATACTATAATTACAACATCTTAATCTCCAAAAAATGATTTATAGATATTTATTATGGTGAGTGGGTAAAATAGAAATGAAGTTATCAATATAATTTAGATTCATGAAAAAATATATCATGTTACATAATGTAATAGCTACATAGAATAAATACTCAATGGGAAAAATATGTGACCACCTACCTCATTGTCATACATGATTATTCTCTCAATATTGGACTCACATTCAGAGTTTGTAGGAAAATATCCAAGAAAATTTCCAATACCTAAAATATGGTGAATGATCATGCACCTAAATAGCGTAGTGTATGGAATGATAAACATAGATAGAAATTGAGAGGCTATGTGACCTTAACAAGATAGATCTAATTTTTCCAACAGATCTAAGAATAAAAACAGGATAGAGGAGTGGTCTTAAATCATAGAATGAGAGGATTTAAAGTAAAAAATATTAGGTATTCCAAGTCTCATCCTCTATATAAAAAAGTGGAAGAGATAAAATTTTAAAAAGTAGAGTGGGTGTATAATAGACTTTTCACACAAACTTTGTGGGCATACATATAAGGACCCAACCTTTAAACATTACATATTCTTGAATTAAATGAATAATTTACATTGAGGATCATTTCAGGTTTAGAGTTTTAGATAATTAAGTCATAACTATTACATCTCAAAAGATTACAAAGTAGACACTTATACTAAGTTTCTATAAAATAAAAAATCATAAAAAGAAACATGTCTTGTTCCATGTTTTAGATATGAAGTCTTTACTTGATCCCATCCATGACCATATTCATCATTCATTCCTATGGAAATTTTTTTTAAAACTTGGGATGAGCATAAAAAGCCCAGTAAAGGATACACAAAGAAGGAAAACTGTTAGTTTTTCAAAACAATAAGTAATCCATGAAATAATTTATAAAAGTAATACTTTTTAACTTTTTGAAGTAGTAAATACTCTTCACTGAATAAAAGATCACTATATATCCTTTGTAACCAATAGATTACCATAAAACCATATAAATAACACATAACATCTAAAGGTATCTTGGGACGTAAACGTACTTAAATGGAATAACCATACAGTCGACTTCCACACATATAACTAAATGGAATAGCCATACGTCTGACTTCCATACCCAATTCATTGGAGGTTATAATGTAACCACCCGTCCTGGTATTCACGAAACCACCTATCATATTTTTTATCATGTAACCACCCGTCAAATGTCCAAGTACCATTATAAAATCATAAGACATAAAACAAATATAATGGAAAGGAAACATTTCCACATTTCGATCACAATATATCACTTAAATATATTGACATAACAAATCCATTATAAAAACCATTTTCAATACAAAAATACTTAAAAGTGTATATGGTATTAATTTCGTGTTAAAAACATTACGTTTTGTTGAGGAAGCCAAATATCAAATAATACTCGTGGCGGCAGAAATGTCGTTGTCACCGTGTATGTTAAAAAGAAACATACTTTTTTCATTTATTAAAACGTTTTGTATAGAAATGATTACTTTTTAATAAAAGTAAAATTCAAAGGGGTTTATACAATGTATAAAATAATGTTGTGTATAAAGCTAAGTTTTCCTCAATGAAAGGAGATTGAGATGAAGTCCCATACAAAGATGGTATCCTTAGATTAAGGAAAAATCAATTACATAATTATGTGTGACAAATATAAATACACCCAATATAAGAGGATATTAAGTGTAAAACAATCATAGGTCATCCACACATATTCATAGTATGACATAATCAAGAAATAGAGGTTTAAACCAAAGAATTGAAATTGGGTTAAGAAATTCCCTTTCAAAAATTCGACAGCCTAACAACGTCACTTTAAAATTCAGAAGAAGAGATGATGAGAGAGAAAATGGCATCTCATCACTTGGACATAAAATTTACATCTATAAGGATATTGAATAACATATCCAAAAATAATAATATTTGAATTAAAAGACATAACAAAAGAAGACTTTTAAAAAGAGGAGGGTGAAGGGTTCCCTTACCCACTTGGGTAACATTCGAAACGCACACCCCATGAAAGAAGGACTATTCAACATTGATGTAAATACCAATTAACAAAATTATATTACACACAAAGTATAATAATGGAAATTACATACACCACTCAAAGTAAATAGTGGAAAATGTAGCATAAATCTCACTGGAATAAAAATGAGATGAAAAATCTCTTACGAAAACTTGGATGCCTATCAGCACCACTTAAAACATCCAATAAATGGATTTATGAAATAAAATAGGGTGTATCATCATATGAACGTAAAAATTACAGAACTAGGAATATAAAAGATCATCCCCAAACATAAGAATGTTGAGCTTAAAAGAAATGACATAAAAGAGAGTACATAAAAAGAAAGAGAGAGGTAGGATCCCTTACGTCAAGTCCAACTTGTCTTGGTCGTTTCTTTATTTTCCTGAATAACAAACTTTGGTCAATTTATAATTCCATAAGGAACTTCTTTAAAGATTATTATTCAGTTCAGATCACATATTATAATGTTATAATAATTGGTTAATAATGCGAGTTCATATCAGAAGTTTTTGTCGATGTTCGGTACATGAGTTAAAATTGAACTTGTTGGAAAAGAATTTCCCATGTAGTTATAGGTACATCATCTCCAGAATATTATTAACTATTTAAATATCATATATATCCAGTATATATTCATTTTATACTATTCCATAACATTTGGAGATAAAAAAATAAAAATCACCGTTCATGGAGACTGTAGGCCGTACATACGCATGAACGCTACTTCCATTTCATTGTCATATTAATGGAATTAAAACCAAATAAGAGATATATATATTATAATTAAATAATGATATGCATCATTCATATGTAATATATAACATATATATCCATTATATATATGTACTTTTAATAGTATATAACATTTGGAGAAATGAAATGAAATGTACCGTTAATGGAGACGGTAAGCCGTACGTATGCATGAACGCTACCTTCATTTCAATTTAACACTTTAATGGAATAAAGAAAAATAATTATACATAGGTATATTATAATTACAGTATAATATAACATATAACTTCATTAAATCAATTTTTTATACATCCCACATATGGTATTAATTATTCAAATCACTTTGAGGGGGTGGTAGTCCGCACTTCATAAAATGAAATTATCATGTTTACGCATTATGGAAACCATAAAGGTATGGCATAAATGAAAAATACAGAAGCATAAGGAATGAATAAAGATAATTTATATATCATATATAAATACAGTGACATATTAATGGCCACCATGAGAGGTGTTAAAAGAATATTGAACAATCATCGTTTCGTGAGGCAGTAATTCGGCACCCACAAAAACAGTTTGTTCTTTAACCATTATATGGAGGTGGGTATGAGTTTATCTAGAATAATCCTCATAACATAATCCTAGTATATTTTAGATATTTTTTTTTTACAAAAAAAAGGAATAAAAAGAGTTTAGGGGGTTGGAGAAGCAAAATAAACAAAAGAACATAAGGGAAGACATAACATTCCAATCAGATTACTCTTTTTGATTTGAGCTCAAAGGCTTCCATGGAAAGACTTCTACTGAAAGTGAGGATTATATGAGTAATGGAGGGATTTTAGAGAAAAAATGAGTAGGGGTTGGACGAGCCAAGGGCTTGAGAGGTGTGGGTAAGGAGGTAGAGGCGGGGGCCTTTTATTAGAGGGGGGAGGGGCACTCTTGGAACGTCATGAAAAGATACCTTATTATAAATTGATTTTCAGATATTAAAGGACCCAAAATTAAATATTTCGAGTATATGGTGATAAGGCTTATAAATAAACACATCCAATAGGTTTTTGAAAAGTGTAAGTTCTAGATTTTACCTTATCTTCTCATTTTATTTAAATCGTTCATTAATGAGGTAATCAATGCATCATCATGGTGTCATAAATAAATTAATTTATTTAATGTCTAAAAATTATAAATAAAATACTATGATGTATGAAATCATATTATATTTCCAATTAATATTTATAGTAAAAAATATGACTTTTATAACCCCATGAAAAAATGTTTTAGTAAAACAATACATGTTTGTGACATTTTTATTTTAAGTTTAAATAAAAATTTATTAATGACATTTTCTTACCCAAGTGGCTCCATGGGGTCCCAAAGTTGACCCATGGATTTTATTGGTAGGCCATGAAACATAAAATAAGGGTAGGACATGTTTCAAGATCATTTCATATTATTATAACATTATCTTTACCTTAAATTACACTAATTACCCTTAATCGCTATTAATAAAACATAAAAGTTTCTATTCACCAAAAATTATTTTCATCCCGTTGAACCACATTTTACATCCTAATGACAACCATGTATGTCATATTTTTGAAATTCAAATCACAGAGGTGGTACAATTTCATTTAAACGAAAAATAAGTTTTTTAATTATCACTTAGTGGTTTCACTATTCATCAAAAATTGATGTTTTTCAGAAAAATACAAAAAGTTCACCATATGCTATATTTGATATTCTGAATTCAAAAATGATGAATATTTAACAAAATTAAAAATATATAAGTTGCATTAATCAATTTAATAATTAATTCTTGTTGTCAAAACAAATAGCGTGTTTTTAAGAAACAAAATATATCAAAAGATTGACACTAGTTTAAGTCCAATTTCAAATTGAAATTAATTCCAATGACCACCATTGGATTAAATGTAAAAAATATATTCTAACTAAAATTTATACCCAATTTAAAAGATAATATATCCATATAAATAAATCATGTTAAAAGGAGGTTTTGAATTAAAATACAACATTTTCACTGAAAATGATCTTTATTGGAAAAATAACAAATATTTACACAAAGTAAATTTTGATGTCCGGATTCTAAAGAATGATTTTATTTGGTTCAATATAACATATAAAATTGTCAAATAGTGGATTTAAAAAGGGTTCTCCATCAAATATCGGTTAATCGACCTTTTAAAGAATATTTGAATATTTACGCTTAAAATTGGATTCATTCAGATTTTAAGCCTCTAACATTTATTGGATAAAAGTGAAAATATTTGACTAACATATATAATCATTTTATAGTTAGTTCTATTCATTCATGCCATTACAACAACTAGGCATTAACAACAGTTTAAAATAATATTATTTTATTGTTAGAGTGCAACGTAAGATTTCAAAGAAACTCGTTGTTGCGTATTGGGTACGCCTTCTAGCATAGCGTTCGCTTTAAAGTAATATTAATATTTTATTCACAAATATTTATAAATATTAAAAAGTAATATTTTTTATTTTCCTGGGATGTTACATCCTTCTCCACTTTTTGAAATTGCGTCCTCACAATTTTAAAATTGGGCTCCGAAACTTCACTGAAAATCCTACACCGGAACAAGAGCCAATAAAACTGTCACTTTAAAATAAAGAACGAGAAGTACAAAGGTCAGCCGAGTTAACCCATACTAAGATTCCGTATAAGAAAACATGGACATGGAAGAGAAAACAAAGGGTCATGTTCTGATGGAGAGTGATGAAAAACATGATTAGGAGAAAGTTTACAACAAGAAAATCACAAACTTATGATGGGTTAAACAGCATTTGATTCCCCGGTAGGAAACGTTAACAGACAACATTTTAGTTTTAAGTTACTTTTCATTGAGGAATTTATTTATGAGCTTAACTAAATCAGATGGAAATATACTTTCTTGTCATTTAGCCTTTCATATCTTACTAGATTTCTTACACAAACTAATTTTTTCCTTCAAAAGACGAGTATTTAGGATGACTTGTTCACATTAAGAGCACTATAATCAACTTCTAGAGAATCACCTAATCCACAAAAGAGAACTAAATATTTACCATTTATTTATACCTTAACCAAAACCAAAATTGTTAGAACAATATCAGATAATCCACAAAAGGATAATCCTTTATAAAAATAAAATCTATTCTTAATCTCCAAAATTATTCCAACAAAACCGAAAGTTCAAAAAATACCATTCAATAAACAATTTGTCCATAACATTCTTCAAATTAAACAAAACTATGATTGAAACCCAAATATATGAAGGATTTAATCACATAGTCTTCCAAGGTAAAAATTAACATTTATCTCTAAGTAACATCAGTTGCTCTTAAAGTCTCATATTGAAAAGTAATTAACCTAATCATATTTCCTCCCTGATAGGTCAATATTTTCCTAGATAACCCAAAAGCAACTTATTCTTGATCAATAAAATTATATAACTAAAAATAATTGTTAATACTAACTAGGTACTTCACGTAGTCCAGTGGTGGGTGATGAATACCAGTCGCACTTCAGTTGTGGGTTCGATTCCTGCAGATTCGTACGACGTGACAGGATGTCACACGGTCTACGTGTTGTCCTTTTTCCAAAACTACATAATTCATAAAACATTCCCCAAAAAGAGATAAAATCTTCAAAAGTAACCATAACATAATTTAACCTCAAGATTATCTCATGCCTTTCATTTTCCATCATAACATATAGTAACCCACAATTACCTCAAAAGTAAGTATCTTATAAACCCTAATGGTTACCTTTATAATTATTGCATAAAATTCCAGATTGAGTTGGTTCTCTCATACATGATGCATTAGATAACTCACCAAGGTTCAAGTGGTTGATCATTACTCCTGATAGTTGGTTTAGAATAACAACGAGATTCCTCATTGAATCCCCCATTTCATCCAGTCTCTTAATTAGAGAACCACCATAGTTTCCTTTACACCCATTCTCACTTTGGTTCCTACTGGATCCTTCCATTTACTAAAACCAAAAATGTCATTGTGAGTATATAATTATAATCATCATATAATACTATGATATAATTATTCATGTTATCTTAAAATCATTCACTTTATCTAAAACTTGGACTCTTTATAAAATCCTAACCATTATGGTAATGTCACTTATTCTTAAAGAATACCATAACCGACCTCTGATACCAACTATAAGGACCCAACCTTAAAACATTACATATTCATTAATTAAATGAATAAATCACATTGAGGATCTTTTCAGGTTTAGATTTTTATAAAATTAGGTCATAACTATTACATCTCAAAAGATTACAAAGTAGACACTTCTAATAAGTTTCCATAAAATAAGAACTCTTAAATAGAAACATGTCTAGTTCCATGTTTTAGATAGCATGTATTTCCTTGAACCCATACTTGACCCTATTCATATTAAAGTCCTGTGGAAAACATTTCAAAAACATGGGATGAGCATAAAAATCCCATTAAAGGATACACAATGAAGAAAACTGTTAGTTTTTCAAAACAACAAGTAATCCATGAATACTTTATCAAAGTAATACTTTTTACCATTATGAAGTAGTAAATACTCTTCACTGAATAAAATATCACTACTTATTCTTTGTAACAAAAAGATTACCATAAACCCATATAAAGAACACATAACATATAAAGGTAACTTGGGACATATACATACTTAAATGGAATAACCATACGGTCTACTTCCACACATATCACTAAATGGAATAGCCATATGGCTTACTTACATACCCAAGGCATTGGAGGTTATAACGTCACCAGCAATCCTAGTATTCACGAAACCACCCTTCATATGGTTTATCACGTAACCACCCATCAAATGTCCAAGTATAATTATAAAATCATAAGACATAAAACAAATATAATGGAAAGAAAAACTTTCCACATTTCGATCACAATATATCACATAAATATATTGACATAAAAAATCCATTATAAAAACCATTTTCAATAAAAAAATACATAAAAGTGTATAATGTATTTATTTTAATTTAAAAACATTACAGCTTGTTGAGGACGCCAAAGATCAAATAATACTCGCGGCAGTAGAAAGGTCGTTGTCACCATGTATGTTAAAAAGAAACATACTTTTATTCGTTTAGTAAAATGATTCGTATAGAAAATATTCCTTTTGAATAAAAGTAAAATTCAAAGGGGGTTATACACCGTATAAAAGAAAGTTGTGTATAAAAATAAATTTTCCTCAATGAAAAGAGATTGAGACAAAGCCCCATACAATGATGGTATCCTTAGATTAAGGATAAATAAATTACATAATTATGTGTGACAAATATAAATACACAAAATATAAGAGGATATTCAGTGTAAAACAATCAGAGGACAGACACACATATTCAAAGTATGACATAATCAAGAAATAGAGGATTAACCCAATGAATTGAAATTGGGTTAAGAAGTTCCCTTGAAAAAATTCAACAGCCTCATGACGTAACTTTAAAATTCAAAAAAAGTGATGATGAGAACGAAAATGGTATCTCATCACTTGGAAATAAAATTTATATAAATAAGTATATAGAATAACATATCATAACATAATAATATTTTAATTAGATGACATTACAAAATATGTCTTTTAAAAAGTGGAGGGTGAAAGGTTCCCTTACCGACATGGGTAACTTTCGAAACGTACACCCCAAGAAATAAGGACTATTAAACATTGATGTAGATACCCATAAAAAAAAGTATATAACACACAGTGTATAATAATTGAAAGTACATACACCACTCAAATTAAATAGTGGAAGATGTATCATAAATCTCACTGGAATAAAAGTAAGATGAAAAATCCCTTACAAAAACTCGGCTACCTATGAGCGCCACGTAAAACATCCAAAAAATGGATTGATGAAATAAAATAGGGTCTCTCATCATATTAACATAAAAATTACATAATGATAAATATAAAAGAACATCCCCAAACATAATAAAGTTGAGCTTAAAAGAAATGACATAAAAGAGAGTACTTAAAAAGAAAGAGAGAGATATGATCCCTTAACTCAAGTCTGACTTCTCTTGTTCGTTTCTTTATTTTCCTAAATAATAAACTTTTTTCAATTTATAATTTCTTAAAGACCTCCATTAAATATTATTATTCAGTTCATATCACATATTATAATGTTATAATAATTGGTTAATAATGTGAGTTCATATCAGATGTTTTTGTCGATGTTTGGTACATGAGTCAAAATTGAACTTGTTGGAAATGAATTTTCCATTAAGTTATAGGTACATCATCTCCAGAATATTATTAATTATTTAAATATCATATATATCCAGTATATATTCATTTTATACTATTCCATAACATTTGGATATAAAAAAATGAAAATCACTGTTCATCGAGACGGTAGACTGTACGTACGCATGAACACTACTTTCATTTCATTGTAATATTAATGGAATTAAAAATAAATGAGATATATATATATTATAATTGAAAAATTATATCCTTCATTTAGATGTAATATATGACATATATATCCATTATATATAAGTACTTTTAATAGTACATTACATTTTGAGATAAGAAATGAAATGTATTGTTCATGGAGACGGTATGTCGTACATACGCATGAACGCTAATTTCATTTCAATTTAATACTTTAATGGAATGAAAGAAAATAATTATACATAGGTATATTATAATTACAGTATAATATAACATATAACATCATTAAATCCATCCTTTATACATCCCACATATGGAATTAATGATTCAAATCACTTTGAGGGGCCGGTAGTCTGCACTTCCGAAAATGAAATTATCGCATTTACCCATTATGGAATCCATAAAGGTTTGGCATAAATGAAAAATAACGAAGAATAAGGAATACATAAATATAATTTATATATCATATTTAAATACAGTGACATCTTAATGGCCACCATGAGAGGTGTTAAAAGAATATTGACCAATCATCATTTTGGGAGGTAGTAATTTGCCACCCACAGAAACAGTATGGTCTTTAACCATTATATGGAGGTGTGTATGAATGTAGATAGAATCCTCTTCATAACATCATCATAGTATATTTATGATAATGGTGATTTTACAAAAGAACGGAGTAAAATGATTTTTTGGGGGTTGGATAAGCAAAATAAAAAAAAGTACATAAGAGACGACATTACCTACAAATCGGATAACTCTTTTTGATTTGAGATCAATGGATTCTTTGGAAAGACATCTTCCCAAAGTGAGGATTCTAAGAGTAAGGGAGGGATGTGGAGAGACAAAATGAACAGAGGTTGGATGAGCCAAGGGATTGAGAGGTTTGGGTAAGGAGGTAGATTTGGGGGCCTATTATAAGAGGGAGGAGGGGCACTCATGGAAAGTCATGAAAAGATACTTTATTATAAAGTGATTTTCGGATATTAAAGGTCCCAATAAAATATTTTTCTGGGATAAGGTAATAAGTGTTAGAAATGAACCCATCCAATAGGTTTTTTACAAGTTTAAGTCTTATATTTGACCTTATCTTCTTATTTTATTTAAATCGTTCATTAATGAGGTAATCACTGCATCATCATAATTACATAAATAATTTATTTTATATAGTGTCTAAAAATTATAAAAAAAATACTATGATGTAGGAAATCGTATTATCTTTCCAATGAATATTTATAGTCAAAAATATGACTTGTATATCCCAATGAAAAATTGTTTTAGTAAAACAATACTTGTTTGTGACATTTTTATTTTAACTTTAAATAAAAAGTTATTATTGTCATCTTCTTACCCTAGTGGCTCCATGGGGTCCCCAAGACGACCCATGGATTTTATTGGTCGGCCATGACACATCAAATAATGGTAGGACATGTGTCAAGGTCATTTCATATTATTATAGCATTATCTTTACCTTAAATTACCCTAATTACCCTTAATCGCTATTAATAAAACTAAAAAGTTACTATTCACCAAAAACTATTTTCATCCCTTTGAACCAAATTTTACATCGTAATAAAAAACATGTATGTTTGATTTTTGAAATTCATATCACGTAGGTTGTAAAATTTCATTTAAACGAAAAATCAGTTTTTTAACTACCACCTAGTGGTTTCACTATTCATCAAAAGTTGAAATTTTTCAGCAAAATACCAAAAATTCACCCTAAGCTATATTAGATATTCCGAATTAAAAAATGATGTCTATTTTACAAAATTAAAAACATATATGATTAATTAATCTATTTAATAATTACTTCCCATTGTCAAAACAAATTGGGTGTTTTTAAGAAACAAAATATATCAAAATTTTGACAGTAGTTTAAGTCCAATTTCAAAGTGAAATTAATTCCAATGACCACCATTGGATTAGATGGTAAATACATATTATAACTAAAATTTATTCCCAATTTAAAAGATAATATATCCATATAAATAAATCTGATTAAAATGAGGTTTTGACTTAAAATACAACATTTTCACTAAAAATGATCTTTATTGGAAAAATAACCAAAATTTACCCAAAGTAAATTTTGATGTCATGATTATAAAGAAGGATTTAATTTGGTCCAATATAACATATAAAATTGTCAAAAAGTATATTTAAAAAGGTTTCACCATCAAAATATGGTTAATGGACCTTTTAAAGAATATTCGAATATTTACGCATAAAATTGGATTAATTCACATTTTAAACCTCTAAAATTTATCAGATAAAAATGAAAATATTTGACAAACATATATAATAATTTTGTATTTAGTTCTGTTTATTCCTTCCATTACAACAGATAGGCATTAACTACAATTCAAAATAATATTATTTTATTATTAGAGTGCGACGTATGATTTCAAAGAAACTCGTTGTTGCGTATTGGGTACGCCATCGAGGATAGTGTTCCCTTTAAAGTAATATTAATATTTTATTCACAAATATTATTAAATATTAAAAAGTAATATTCTTTATTTACCTGGGAAGTTGAAATATAGTTTGACTACATTGTATGAAAACGATTCGCAAACAATGTGTCAACCCTCTATTGAAAAACATGAAATTAATTAACGGTTATGGACCCTTTCCCACAATATTACAAACAATATGTATGGCCTATAAGTGTCCCTATTTTAAACTACATGATTTTAGACAAACTTCGATGTCGGTGTTGAATGCTTAAAACCAACATAAAAGCCTTACTATTTATCCATTTTTTTCAAGATCTCTATGCTCCAAAAATCCAAAAATTCTCTTAGGATGTTCCTTATGTAATATTACACCTTTAAAATTATTATACAAAGGATTAAAATTGAGAGAAAATTAATTTTACCTTAATTAAATATGGGTTGTTACAAAAGAGATACCAAACTATCCCATATGTACATAAAAAAATACATATAAAAGATTCTAAATAATTTAATAATGGAAACCTATAGTAGAAACACCATAAAATATATATCCACAAAAATATTAATGACAATATATGTCTTAGAAACACATATATATATATATATATATTTCCATATGTTTAGTTACACAAACATGAATACTCAATATGATTATACCGAAAGCCTCTTTTCTCAAATGTAATAAGAGAATATAAATTCCTCAATAAATGAAAAAAAGAATAATTAATAACATAAATATGTCTATTATCTACCCCATCCTCACCATGGTCCATTAACTAAATATTTAAAGAATTTATAAGGATATTATCAAGATGACATTGAAAATTGATCTTCCTATCATCATCCTTTATCGCAATTCATTTTTCACACCAAAACATCAAAATCCATGTTCTCACATCCCTTCCAAACAATCTCATCACCACATATCCATTCTTCTATGACATGGTTTGGGAAACAACTCTACCTACAATACCCTCATATAGGGACAAAAAATCTCATGTTTGTATCGATTTCATAACCTACATCTCACATATCCTTATCACATAACCACCTACATCATCACACATCAATCTGCAACACCATTTCATTTATATTGGGTATCATGGATGTGAATGATGAAAACCTTATTCCCACATACTAGCATGGATAACCCCCCCCACCCCACTACATGTCATATCTTCTCATCATCAGGCTTCACAACTAACAAGGTTTTCATTGGTCGATACTCCCCACCAACTAGGTATTATCACAATCTTCTACAATAGAATGCAAGAGAGGGTAATCATCCATCTATTCCTCATTGTCTAAATATGAGAAATCTACACCATAAAAAATTTGGGTGTCTACATCTAGTAATCAATGTGGTCGGGGTTCATATAAAATATACATGAAAATACAAGTATATATATATACATAGACATAAAAAACTAGCCTATATTGTTTTACATAAAAACAAAATCATCTCTATATAATCATCCAATCTATAATATCATTACCACATATGAAATAATTTAAATAAATAGCACCACTCGTAAAATCAAAAAAACCCATACATTATATTCATTTAATAAAAAATTATAAAATTGTTAAATATTATTATATTACCAGGAATAATTAACTCACTAAAAAATTTAACCTCATATTTAATTAAATATATTGTATATAATATCCATATTTAATTCCTATTTAATATTATCCACAATTTGACTTTTATTTTGACAATTAATTTACTATAAAATATTTCTAAGACTACATTTATTAATGTATAGTTATTGATTTTACAATTTCATTCTTCACACATTCATATTCCAATAAATCTACAAAACTGTTTTAAGGAACCACAAAATATCCTATTCAATATGTTATGGAAACCATCATTCATCCTTATAAAGACAATACTACAACCCAGCCATCTCACCTCTGAAACCCAATATCAGCCACCACAATTCCAAAAAACAAAACTGATATTTATTTGGAATTGATAATTTACACCACCATGCTAAACCGCACACTACCCATGAAAACCCTCCAATAGAAGAAATAAAAGATTCATAAAAAATCATAATCCATTTCACATAATGTGTGTCATTATTTTAAGTAGGATTTCACAATATTTCCTCATCTATTCCACATTCTTATTCCCACAATTTATAGATGTCACAAAACTATTTAATTATACATTTATAATTAATAAACCATTTATGACAAGTGGATTATAAGAAAAATCAAATCAAGGATTTATAATTTCCAATAGGGTAAACTATTTCACAATAGTAACAATAGACACATTATAAAAACATATAATCTATATAATGAATCATTACATAGTAATAATGAGAATAATAGTAAATTATTTCAATCCAGGTTCCTAGAGGAACAATGGACCTATGAGAGGGGAGGAGTGAATCTGTTTTCAATTAAAATAATTTTATATTTTTTCATTTAAAATAAATCATCATATATTTATTCAATCCCATTCCATTTCATATTGTGTCCAACAAACTAACTCGGATATGTAGTAAATAAAAGAATATGTGAAAAATGGTTTGTATATTTTATGAAACAAATACCTTCTCCATACCTCTATTCGTCAATTATGAAGTTATGGTTCCTCTGGTATAATCAATATAATTCAATTACATGTGTATGGTGATTCTCAAACCATTATTATATCACAGTATCACCGTAATAATCTCAATGAGAGTCATATCATCAAATTTCATGTTTATTAGATGATGTTACATTCCAAATTCTAATTGGATATCATTAATATCATCAATTATATTCAATATGTCGAAAGGATGAATTATTTTATTACTTGAGTCCTGTAGGATAGATGGATTTTATCATGAATACAAAAAACCACTTATTATATCCTCTGTCAAATTTGATCGCTGAATTTCAAAAGGAACCCTCTATACCCATAGAATATATATCCTTCAAAAAATCATAGAGTCTTAAAATTATATCATGTCTTATTTTAACACTCTTTGACACGCTATCTTTATATACATCACAACACCGTTGTTCATCATTTGAATATATTTGTATTGCTTTCTGACCACTCCAAATCTATCTGAAGCTAATGATGAAATAATATACTATATATCCTTCATTCTCTTCACTTAAAAATTCAGAATATTACTATTATTCTTCAATAAGTGAATAAAATTTCCCAAATACATATAGATCTTGTTTATATATATGCAGAAAAATAATGTAATATTTATTATTATATTCTCTTTTATTCTCATTGAAAATATTATCTTCTCATATGTATATGTCTCCATATTAATTTCACCCCTCATTTTAAATGTCTTATAAATAGAATAGTTTTATAAAAAGTTAAATTTATGGATAATTAACCATAATAAAATACCCAATAAAAATTTCATCATTTTCAAATGCAATGATTTTTTTTTCTAAATGAGTATTTCATAAATACCGCTCATTGAATGATTCCTCTTTGGAATCATGATCACACATTATTTCAACCAGATATTTAAAGAGTATTGGATTATTATTCTTCTATATATTTTTCATTTTTATTTCCATTGTAAAATAATATATATATATATATATATATATATATAATAAATAACTAGTATAACAACTTCTTCCTCAAAAGAATCCCCGAAATCCACAATAAAAATCATCAATGATAAAAATGGGTCTATAGTATTTCATATATGAAACCCAGAAGTCATATTTATTTTAAATAATTACAAAATGTGGAATCGTTGACATTCCTTTAGGGATTGTAAAATTCCTTGAAATCCAATATTGATCCCCAGGAACTATAAATTAATCTCTAAAAAAAATATGAAGCCTATGATAATAAAAAAACATGGTTGTATTGTCCTCCATCTATATTATCTGTGAAAATGGTGGATTTCATCGTATTCATCAAATAATACATCAATTAGAACTCCTTATTTCTATATTACTCATAATAAGATCTAATTATAGACTCATTAATAATATTGATGTTCTGAATATAAATACATATATTCAACATTAAAAAATGTATATTTCCATTAAATTTAATAATTTTTCAAACTCACATTAACCTACTACAAATGGGTTTATTTGTGACGGGGTATTTACGATGGGGTCCCGTCAAAAAATACCACATAGTAGAAAAGGGCACCACAAATAGATTGGTCGAGGTTTTTAAAAAAATACCATTCATCGGCCCATCTCAAATACTATTTAGAATGGGGAGCTAGCCAATCAAAAAAAGTATTCCTTATTTTTTTTAAAACCCTGTTACGATGGCCTGTTAAAAATCGTATTTGGGATGAGCCCGTCACAAATATATTAAGAAAATAAAAAGAAAAAAATTGAATAAAATAATATAAATAATAATAATAAATTAATGTTAAATAATAATAATAATTATATAAATCATATTAATATAGTAATAATAAGAATAAATAATATTAAATTTAATTAAATAATTTTATTTATATTTTTGGAAAATAAAAATATTTGTAGACTAAAAAATTAATATTATTACAACTAATAATAATATAATCATAATAATAAAATATTATTATTAATATAATTATATTATTGTAATTTATATTTAAGAAATAATAATGTTAGTATTAGTAAAATAATAATTAATTATAAAATAATAAAAACCTCAATATTAACAAAGATATATAAAAATAATAATAACAAAACAATACAAACAAAAATAATAATATAATAAAAATGATAAAAAGAATTCATTAATGTAATAAAATAACATAAATTTAAATAAAAGAAATAAAAATTTAAATGTTTTAAACAATATATAAAAATAATTATATAGAAATGCGGATAGTTAATATTACAAAAAAATTACATTCAAATGTTTTGTCACAAAAAATTAATACATCACAGAGGGGGAGGGTCTTCCGAAGTATCTTGAAGGGATTGTGGAGAAAACATCATCCCTAAACCATGAGTCTTACATCACATGTACTCCACCATCTTCTCATGTAGCGGCTTCTCTAATCAAGGCATCTCCTCCTATTGTTATGACTACTATCGTCAATGCTCTTCCTCCTACTGATGTTGCTAATGTCATCAGAGCTCTTCCAAATCCCAACAAATACATCCTATACACTCACCCTGAGCTCGTAGCTACTCCTAATATTGTATAAAAGATGATTATAAATCTACATGATATCCTCTTGAGATGGATTGTGACATCACAACGGTACCATAATAAATCCCTTACGTTAATAGATATTCAAAAGAAAAAACTCATCTATTCATAAGGCATATTGGGTCACCTGTATCTTTGCCGCCTCATCAAATCTGGATCCACTAGTCTGATCATCAGTGTCAGTGTGACTCTCAGTCTTCATCTAAGTCGTTGCAGCCACATATGGATCTTTCAGTTTCAATTTTTAAATAAAATAGTTAAAATATTCTATGAAAAAAATTTTAAAACTCAAAAATAAATTATACTGACAAGAATATGAAACAGGGAGTCACCTCTAATCTCTATGGTGTCTAGATCATTGTAAATCATCCTATAAACATAGAAATCCATAATTTGGGGTTGTTAGACTGCCCATATAAATATAAACTAAATACATTACATTTAATTAAATATAAACAGCATACAAATGTTACATAACATCTGATCCCTATATGTACTAATACAATTACTAGATCAAAGTGTCCCCCCTATCTCCCCTAGTTTTTTTGACGTAATGATGATCTTCCATAAAAATTACCCCCATCAAGTGTAAAAAAATTCCATCCCATACAATCGAAAAAATTGTAATCTGGATGACAGGCATAATTAGGTTGATCAATCTATGTGAATCCTACAGTCCTCACTATTGTCCACCAAATATTATGAAATAACTGAAAGAAACACTCAATCATACATCCCTCCCAAGAATTCATGATAGAGTCACACAATATATCATCAATGGTATTCTATAAAACCATAAAATAAATAATTTAATCATTTTTTCAATTAAGTAAAATTCTAAATAAATATTATTTATTTAAATACCATCCAATGATTGAACATGTGTCCTTGAACATCATTAAGAATCTGATCCCATGTAACCCTTGCCTTAGAAAAATATTTTCACAGCATAGTACCCTGTTATCCATTTTTTATATTCATAAAGATATAATAAAAAAGAAAAAAATAATAAAAAAATTTGAATATAAAGAAATTTATGATAATTAATAAAAACTAACTAAAATACATTGGTAACCATAACTCTAATTTCATGTATTAAAGCCATGATATCGATGTTTTTCAAGGATACAATCAAGAATCATCAATCGTGCAAGACCACACACACTCCGAGTCCTCCTTGAACCACCAACAGTCGAAGGGTCAAATGATCCAATATCCTTCTTGTCATTAAGTTGATTAGCCTCCTAAAACTGATGAAGCAGATCCTCATCTATCATAAAAATGAAATGATGGATGTTAGAAAATAGATGAAAACAACTATTATATATAAATATTAAATATTATTACTACCAGCATTTAACTATGTCAATATATATCTCCATCCTCATCTTCATATCTACAGACGTCAATGTCTTTATATTTCCCCTCTGTATTATTAATTTCAATATGAGTTTTAGTTTCATTATTTATTGACTTTTTAAATTCATTTTAACATCATTAATATCATTGTCACCATAATCCATTAACTGTTTGGTGTCATCATCGATATTCATTTCTCATTATAGAAAATATGGATTTGGAATAATATACTGAAAAATTTCAATTCCTTCTACTTCAGTAGACCCATATTCAGTTTGAGTAAACTGATTTTTCGGGGATTTCATAATTATTATGCTCCAACAATCACCCAACTCTCTTGAAGTAGTATATTAATTTTTAATATAATGAATATGTGCATGATTTGCTAATATAAATTGTTCATTTAATTTAAGAATACATTTATATTTAATATCAATGATTACATGGCTGAGATAGAAATGCAAACCTCTCTTTGTATCCAACCACTAACAGTTAAACATTGTTATGTAATTCTATCCTAGATGATATAGATCAATAAATTTTTCCAAAATTATATAAAAGTCAACATCAATTTATCTTTTATGTGATCCTCTCAAGAAAACCCCATTATAAATTTTTTTATATACCCCATATGCACATGTATTAAATAAAAAACATTTCACCACATATGTATTATAATATTTAAAAATTTTGGATGGTGGGTTACTCAATAGACATAATTTATTATCAATTATTAGATCATGTTGTGATATTTGAAAATATGTAAAACAAGAATCAATTTAATAGTTAATATATTAATTTTAAATGTTAATCCATAAGTAATTTATGTTAATAGATTTTGAAACTTATAAGAAAAATTATTTTGACAACGTTCTTCAAGAAAGGCTAATTTTATTTGTGTATGTTGTTTCTTGATATGATTATCATATAGCCTAGAAATAAAATAAAATAAATATATTGTAGAAAATATTATTGAATTTGTGATTGGGTCAATAATAGTAGAAATGGTTTCATTTCTTCAAAGTTGAGTAGAACATATATTTGAGCTATTTGATGATAATCATCTGAAATCCATCATTCATGATCTCCAATACAGCCATGTTCATGAATAATTAAAAGATGATAATTTATTACTCATTTTAACAAAAAAAATTACAAAATTTTGACCCATGTGGTTGTGTTTTGAGCAATATTAAAATTGAAGATAATTAGAGTAAAACAATTTCCCCATAATAATAAGCTTTTACAATTGAGTCTTCAACCGATGCTTTGTTACACACTATTTTCATCAATTTCTGCATGCATCTTTCAAATGGGTACATCCATAGGAACCATACCATACATATTCATTTTCATCATGTCGAAAGCGTGATATCAAATATTCAATTGATTCACACAATTATAGTGAGAATATTTTTCCCAGTTTATTTAAAATTAAAAAAACCATCTTATAGTACGCTTAGTGCTTCATAATCTGTCGTCGCAAAAAAAATGTCTCCAAAAATATTATAAGTCTGTTATCACATCCCAACTCATATAATTAAAAAATACTCATAATACAATTGTTATAAGTATTTCCATTATAACATGAAAGTCTCGACTTTTTAATCTTGTAATATGACCATTTATTAAAAATTTTCTAAATTAGAAGGATAACCATTTGGAATAATCAAACATTCCATCCACTGACAAAATAATAATTGATATTAATGGGAAAATGTATAATCTATTTTTTTCATCATTATCTTCTATGGTCTGACATTTTCAAATATTTCATGCTCATGTCGCCTGAAAATTTGGTCATGATCTAATAGTTATTAAACATTATATTTTTTCTTAACTAGTTTTTCAAAAAATATTTTAAATGAATTATGGAAACAATTCATCTAAAAATTCATTACATCCAACATTTTACATACCAAAAAATAATACCAATATGGCTGATCTCAAAAAATGCGCCATTTGAAACAATTGTGTTCATTCCCAAAGCCATAATTGTTTTTTATTTTTATTGGTTAAAATGTATTGGTTGGTGAAGAAGAGACATTTAATTTTAACTATGTAAATGAGATAATTGTTAGAGGTCTATCACATTAAATATTTATTTTTAGGAAATGAAATTTATTCCTCCGAAAATAATGATCGGTTGAAGAAATCTGCGATGAAAATTGAGAAAACAATGTTTTTTTCTATTGACAAGAATAAACTCTATGTTGTCTGTCATACATTACATACATGATTTCAAACCATGTGTACTCTAGACAGATAAAATTCCATATCATGGAAAGTGACTAATTTTCAACATTAATAAAACATTACGTAGAATATTTCAATTCGCACCAACATCATATGTGTTGACACTATTACTCCATAATAAATTCAACTCATCAATAAATTGTCTCAAATTATAATCAATATTATTTTTTGGATTTCCTGGAATTAATAAGGTCACTAAGTTAAATGGATACTTCATCAACATCTATGGTGGTAACTTTTACGTAGTTATAATGACAGGACAATAGGAATACTGAATACTGTAAGAACTAAATGGATATAAACCGTCAATAGAAAGAAACAATCACACTTTTTGGGATTCAAAATCAAAAGACGGATGTACATGGTAAGAATGATTCAATGAACCACCATAATTGGAATTAATTCTAATTTTACCAATTCAAATATTGGGTATTTAACATGGCATCAATGTCATTGTGTTCTGATATATAAATAAACACTACTATTTTCATGTAAGTGGAAAATATTTCAACTATTTATATGAATCTGTCATGACATCCCTTGTTGTGCCTTTTTATAACTCTATTTTTCACATATGGGAGAACAATCCAATGAATCAACTACACCATTATATAAGATTTAATAATTTGAACATTCATGAATCTTATGATATCCAACACCCAGATTATGAATCCCATCTTGGTGTCAGAAGATGTTGTAGGAAACAAATTTCTTCATGGTAATATTGTTTTAACAAATGAGAATATCTGATAAAAAACTACTTTACATTCCATTGTCTGATTTAATATCCATAAATCTTTCAACCATTCCAAATTTTCATATCATGCATCCAGGATATAAGGCATCCTTAGTAGACCTAAACAACTCATAAATTTGAGATGGTTCCAAATCATGAGTTAAATGAAAAACATTCTATGTTTCATTTTATTGAAAAGATGAACATCATATATCATGTACTATATTTTTAAATCATTACTGATCCAGAAAAAAAACTTATTTGTATCTTCTATGGAACTCTGTTCACCATGTTGATACTAAAAAAACATAAACTCATTGAGAACAAAAACAAAATAGTTATCTCCAAACATTGTCAAATATATTAGGATTCTTGAAAGCATGTATTTTACTAGGAAACAGATCCCCCCTTCTAAAAAATCTTATTTTGATGAAGGAAAAGATAAGAAAGCTTCAACACACTCAATATATTAATGACTTGAACTATAACCATTTGGATTCCCTTATTGATTTCACTAAAGAGTGGCCACAAAATAATGATTTTCTCTGACATCATTGTCATATATTTATTTAAATAAATTAAAATAACTAGTCTTTTTGAATAATTTAATATAAGAAAAAACAATATAACAAAATGGGAAGAAAAATATATTCACTTATCAAGAAATTTTAAATAATTTCTATTATTTTATATATATTTGTTGTGTTTTTCTAACAGTATACTAATATAAATTAATTTATAATATTTTATACTAATTAAAATGATTTATTAGAAATTAAAGATAATTTATACAATTTACCACTAATTATAGGATTCTCAATTTCTAACTGAATGGCAGCCACTCTTTTTCCTAGTGTCTCATATGGATGTAACATTCTTCGACTTGAATTATTGTGAAACATATTATCTAACCTATCAATATCCATTTTCTTATGCCTGAGAATGGGGAGTAGGGAGGCCTTTCCATGAAACTCTCAATCTCCTACATATGGAAATGGATATTGAAATGTTGAGCCATATTTTTTATTGTGATTTATGTTTGAATAAGTCGAATGGAGATAAGTTATAAGTAAATAGTTCCTCTTATTCGCAACGCCCCATCTCGATGATACATTCTCATACTATAATCTATATGAAAAATATTCTATAACGTAGGCATAACTATTTTCTTATGCACTCGAATGGAGATTAGGGAGGCATCATCTTGGTTCTCTACATTCTCATGCAAAAAAAAAATTGATATCCATATGCTGGATGAGATTTTTCATAATGATTTAAGTTGAAGAAAATTTTCATGGAGATGATCCGTCTGGTAAAAGAGTTGCCACCAATTCACTATATATTTTTCCAATTAATTACTAATTATTACAATGCTTGAAAATGAGCCATTTTTTTATAATTATCCTGATAATTCTAATTATTCTAATTATTCCTAATTAAACCTAATTATTCTTAATTATTTAAAATTATTCCAAATTATTGGTAATTATTTGTATTTATTTCAATTTTTGAAATTTATTACTACTTATTGTTATTTATTGTTATATGTTTCTATATATTATTTTTTATTTCTATTTATTTCTATTTATTGAAATTGAATGTTAATTATTGTTAATTATTTCAATATTTTTTATTTATTTCTAGTAATTGATATTTATTCCTTTTTATTATTCATTATTCATATTTATTTCTAATGATAAATATTTTTTTATTTAATTGTAATATTTTTAAATTATTCATATTTATAACTATTATTACTATATATTACTAATTATTAGTATTTAAAATAATTATTACTAACTGTTACTAATTATTCTTATATATTCATATTTTTTTACCAATTCTTACTAATTATGTATAATTATTACTAATAATTAATAATTATCACTTATTATTACTATTTATTACAATTTAAAAATATTTACTTATATATGTTACTATTTATTACAATATATTACTTATATTATTATTTCTAATTATTACTATTTATTACATTATAATTATTTATAGCTATTCATTACTGTTTATAACTATTTCTTACTAATTATTACTAATTATTAATAATTATTACTATTTATTAATGTTTATTACTAGTTATTACTAGTTATTTATAATTAACACTAATGAATACTATTTATTACTATTTATTACTATTTATTACTATCTATTACTAATTAATGATAATTATTACTATTTATTACTATTTACTAGAATTTGTTATTTTTTAATAATATTTATTAATATTTATTACTAATTACAACTATTTATTAATATTAATTAATATTTATTAATATTTATTACTAATTATTACAAATTAAAACTTCTTATTACTTTTTATTACTATTTATTTCTATTTAATACTATTAATTACCAATTATTTCCAATTATTACTATTTTTGTACTAATTATAACTAATTATTACTAAATTTGACTAAATATTTCTATTATTAATATTTATTACTATTTATTAATGTTGATTACTATTTAGTACTATTTAATACTATTTATAACTATTTATTATTATTATATGATATTTATTACTATTTATTACTATTTATTAGTATTTGTTAATGTTTATTTCTATTTATTAGTATTTATTAGTATTTATTAATATTAATTAATAATTATTTCCAATTAATACTATTAATTACTAATTATTACTAATTATTAATATTTATTACTAATTATATCTATTTGTTACTAATTATTACTATTTATAATTTATTATTATTATTTTTTACTATTTATTAATATTTGTTACTATTTAGTAATATTCGTTACTATCTATTTCTATTTATTGCTACTTATAACTAATTCTATCTTATTATTCATAATTATTACATTTATAACTATTTAACACTAAATAATACTAATATTATTAATTATTACATATTATTACGTATTAATAATAATTATTACTATTTATTACTATTTATGCATACTTATTACTATTTATTACTGATTATTCAAATTTACTACTATTTATTTTTAATTATTCAAATTTACTATAACCTATTACTAAATATTACTATGTTTTCTAATTTAATACTAATTATTACTAATTATTTATATTTATTACTAATTATTACTAAATATTTATACAGATTAATAATTATTAGAAATTATTACTAATTATTCATTTTTAATCCCAATTATTCATTTTTAATACTAATTATTCAAATTTATTCGTAATTATTTATATTTAATCGCAATTATTCCTAATTATTCCTAATAATTCCTAATTAGTCCTTATTATTCATAATTATTCCTAATTATTACAAAATATTCCTAATTATTAACAATTATTACTAATTACTACTAATTATACGTATTTATTTCTAATTATTTCTAATAATTTTTTATTTATTACTAATTTTTCATATTTATTATTAATTACACATATATATTAATAATTATTCATATTTACTACTAATTATTTATATTAATTACTAATTATTCAAATTTATAACAAATTAATAATATTTATTACTATTTATCCCTAATTATTAATAATTATGACTAATTATTACTAATTATGAGTAATTTTTATAATATATAAATAATTATTACAATTTATCTATAATTTCTGCTAATTATTACTTATTCCCCCTAATTATTACTAATTATTACTAATCTACAATACAAACAACTTATTACTAATTATTTCAAATTATCACAAATAATTTATAATTCCTAATAATTGTTAATATTGATTAATATTTATAAATATTTATTTAAATTTAATACATAATAATTTTTTTTACAAATTAATGCCAATTATTACTAATTATGACTAATTTTTTAAAAAAATTATAATTTAAACTAACAACTACTGTTTAATATTAATTAATATAATAGCTATTAATTAATAAGAATCAATATTATTCGCACGTAATTATTTTTAAAAATAAATAATGCAAAAATAAAATGATTGGACTCTAATATAATTTAATTGCTACCAATTAATAACAATATTAAAAAATATAAAACAAAATTAATTAACTAAAAAAATAAATGATAAAGATAAATACTATAAATTTGTATCTGTCGTAGGATATAAGACATGAATATTGATCTGATATAGAATTTGAAAAGTTGAATATTTTTGAAATGAAAAATGTATGTATAGAGGGATACAGGGGTAAAGAAAAGAGTGGAATGGAAAAAATAGAATTAAATTATATATGGGAATGATTATTAGCAACAAGTTTATTTGGGATGGGACTACTATCACAAATAGTATTATTTGTGAAGACTTCATCGCTAAGACTAAGCCCCTATTGATTAGGGGGAGGTTAAAAGGGTATTTTTGATAGGTTCTTCCGTGAATACCCACCCACCGACATAGTATTTGTAATTGGAATAAAAACATGTCACAAATACCCTTCAATTTCTTTGGCATGTAACCCGCATCAAACCTTTTTGGACATTGTCCCAATTCCCCTCTCAAAAAAAATTTTATTTGCGAAGGTGCAATGGGTCCCGTCACAAATAACATGTAAAAAATATTACTTTTATAGTCACGTTTCATCATTCATTAATATTCCATTTAAATTGATAATTGTATGAACCATATTCATCTCATGGTCGAATCATACAACAATAATGGTTCCTGTTGCAACATTCCAGCTTGACATTATATAAAACAATTAGTCGTACTGGATGTCACACAGTCTCTACTACACCTCCCCATATTCTAGAGGATTACGACTAGTAGGGAGGATCTACAGATGATGTAGTTATGATACTATACTATCATGATTAGAGTAGCAATGTGGCATATCCGAAAATAAATTTGGAAAAATAGGGAAAGTAGTAAAAATTGAACGATGAAGAAGTAGAATAAAAATATCAACTAAATATAAATGCCCAATACTAATATAATACAATTCCTCTATTTTCAAATGATGATACCTAAACTAAAATAGTAGAAAAAAGGCAATCTGATATAGTGGCTTATATAAATAAAAATGTTATATAAAATCCCTTATGGAGAACACAACAAGGATCTTGACATCTAGCTTAGTCTTATGTTTCTAAATCCCATGTACATGTAATTCAGAAAAAAAAAAATTACATAGTCCTACAAATATGAGATCTACTCGGGTACCCCAGTCTATTGGTGGCCCATGAAGGCTGTGCGATACACTAATCATGCCATTACTAATGGTGTCTACATCTAAATATAGTCCTTTAATATAAGGCACAATAGTGTGTATATATAACAAATAACAAAAAATTATAAATAAATAAATACCAACCTGCTCGGGTTCGTATAAGACACCTAGAAGCTGTACCATCTTCATCTTGGACCGAAATTATTTTCGGACATCTAACCATTATATATATATATATAATATAGTAGAATTCTTAATCCACCAATGTGATCTATGAATGTATTGACGTAAGTAGCCATATAACAAGAATACTTGGTGTTGGATGGACCAAGACATATCTCAGTCACCCATAACATATATAAATGATCATATAAGCTCATAAAACGGTACAATCCCTACATCTCATGATGAATGAGAGATTTATTTCTTGTCACTCAAGATGGTGGGTGAGTTTTCATGTCAACACTAAAAGCATGGGGTATGTTGTGTCGTTCCCACCGTCCAAATAGTTTCAGTTTTGGGAGACATCACGCTCAACACCTAATATAAGGGATAAAGAAACTGCATTCCCAACATGTCATTTAACCATCATTTCACAACCAATATCAATTGGGCAATCATAATTATTCATACACCATGAGGCATCACCTCACATGTATTATATTCATCAAAACCAAACAAAACCAAGGACATTGCAATTCATATAACCCAATCTTATTAATATATATCAATTGGCATGCCCATGACATCCTCCTTAGTTTCCAGTTAATCCTTGCCATTCAATTTTCCTGACATGTAAATTTACAATTATGGTATACCCAACCCTCATAGAAGGTGCTTGGTATCTGAACATTTATAATTTGGAAGGAAAACCCATTTATTAATTTTAAAACATTCATTTTACTAATAATTCCATACATCTAGAAATAGACAAGATTGATTAGAAACACTAACTCCATAACCCTAATAATGATTTGAAACCATAATCAATAGTTTTTATTTTATAAGACTATGAACCTCATCAAAGTGGTTTTATTATAAAATAAGAAATTTGTAGATCCCAATTCATTTTTCTCACCCAATAATCAAATTAAAGTGGTATAACATATTTCTTCAAAAAGGATAATTTTAGAAATTTTCCACACATGCAAGTTTGTCATAAGAATAATAAAATTAATTTCCTACACCGCAATGGTGGATTAGTTACAAGGAAACCCATTGTTCATTTATGATTTAATTAAATCATCCAAAAGGGGGTGATTCAGGTTTTTAAAATCACCTCTATCCATTTGATGGGTCTACGGTAGTTAGGACATGATCTATCCATTTTATTAATGGCGTTTCAAATTGTGGGTGAAACCATAAATTTTCGGTGTGAGGCACAACAATGATAACTAAAAATCCAAATAAATTTGTGGAAAGAGATATAAACCACCAACATTACACAAAGGATGCCTCACTCTTCTAGTATTGAGGCTTGATTCACACCGGTTTCAGATAAATTGAAATACATACATCTTCCCTAAAAATAATAAGAATTAGAAAAAAAACAAATACACGGAGGAATATTGTTTGATCATGGAAGAAGGATCATTCAAGATAATATCTCTAGCTATCCAATGCTTCATACGGTGTTCGAATTAGTGTCTAGATTAAGTAACAACAAATAATCCTAGAAGGAGGAACTTAAGAGTACCAAGGGTGGAGAAATAGGCAACTTATACAATGTAAAAGAGAAGGGATGATGGTAAAATGATTTAAAATTATTTATGTGAATCATTTTAAATTTACCCAACATTAAAAAGGCATATGGTATAGCTACATAGTTAGCCAAAACATACACTAAACATTCCTAAAGTAACTGTACAAGAACCCCTAACATGGGTTGGTCACACTATTTAGATAATTTGGTGGAACCCAAGAAAAATCACCATATCATGATCCTGAAGCAACGAACAGAGTCTTGTGGCACCACTCACATGGTTAGATGAAACTGTGTTAGACAAAAATCTATAATAAAAGAGCTATAGGGTTTTCTCTGGTTGGATGTATGGTTTCAGACAAACTGTTCACCCTAGTTTGTCCTTATTTTTTAGTTTTTTGAATCCCAACACTCTCAAAACTCAATGGACCTCCCTAAGAACATATTTATCCTTTAACTAATTATAAAACAAGACAATTGAGCTTTCCATATACCGAAATTATGATCTAAATCATGGATCAATGAACATATCTTCCACCAAATGCCAAAATTCAAATTCAATCGGAATTCTACCATTTATTAAAACAAGGGTCATTATAACCTCACCAAAATAGATATTGTCTTTCCCAATAATCCTGGGGGAAATTCAAAAAATCTCCTGGAATTCAAGGGTAATGTAGACTTGTTCAAACAGTCACATTTCATTCTCCACACAACCAATTAACCACCAAACATTGCATAAGTATACTGAACATAAGTTGTCAACAACTGAGCCCATTTATCTAGAGAGACAATCAAGTTGTTGTCTCCATAATCATAAGGATGATGGTTCTCCCTAGAATACTGTTTAACATTATATGTTTCAAATTCTGGTCAAAAATGCCTCCACTATAAAGATTACATACAAATCATTCCCTATGCATTCCAACGATTCTTATAAAATGATTCCGAATCACTTAAATATTCTATTTCCCCCCAACATCATTTTTATAGGTCGATCTAGAATTTCATGAAAATCACTAGCTGACACATATTGTATAATTCTTCACCTTATGGAGTTCTAAAAATTGTTCTCCACAGACCATATTCTCTAAGACAAAAGAAAACAAGTCGATCCACCTCCGATTGACTATTCTCAAAATGAAAAAAAGAGGTGGTTGGTGTATTACATTAGGAAACATGATACATTAATCTATGTAATTTTTCATAACCCTTGATGACATCAATTGAAGCACATTTATGACTAAAGGATATGTTTGAAACCCAACAAGTGATTAGGTTGTTGTGCCTCACCAATAATATGGGTGTACACTCAATGCAGTACACATCGATCAACACTCTTGAAACCTATCATATCAGATTGACTAAGGTTTAGGGTATCCATGGAATCATGAAATTTAATATAAGTATATCATTCAAGATAGGCAGTAAATTGGAATTTTTAAGTAAGACGTCAGTTCACATATGAGACATCGACATGTCCAGATGACAAGTTGAGACCAATGACAGTCAAGTCATGATTTTTATTGTGTATGTATTTCAGACCCTAGAGTTCCAACATTGGAATCTAATTATCACATATGTTTAAGAATTACTGTTAAATAAACATGTTTTATAATATTAACTCTTATGGAGTTTACCAATCAGGGCCAACATATAACAACCGTACTCTTTATTACACAAATTCCTGATTTATTTCATAATATTTCATTTTATACAATGTGGAAATATAGTTTATTATATTTTAATTTGGAAATATGTACAATAAATATCAACGTAAAATAATAAATACATCATATTTATTAAAAATAATAGTTTACATGAACATAATTTTTAGTCGAACAAAAAACTATGTGAGATAACCTGTGAATACACATCAGAAACTTGATGTGCTATAAATCTCTGTAAGTGAATAAAGATGGAATAAAATCAAATAGATAAAAAATGTTACACAATAGGAATCTAAATGGATAATAAATGTTCTAATAATAATAAACATGAATAATGTGGAAAGACATAACATGACATCATAAAGGAAACATGGGAAATGTGGCAACAACACAAAACATTATATCATAAACATAGGTCATGGATAATCTGCCAAGACATCATCATGGAAAAAATACCATAATGGAATCAGGTTGAATACCTATTCAAACAAGATTTTTAATTGGAGTAAACATTACCCAATGCACTAGAGTTCTATATAATTTGGGGAGCACCAGAAATGTTCTTTTCATTCTATTTCCTAAGTGTTCCACATAGATCACACAACATGGAATCACTAATTATATTATTCTATTACACTATCAATGAGTGTGGAATAAATACATTTCAATACAATGTAAATGATGTATTGGTTTATAATTAGGATTACCCTTTATAAGATATTTTATGATATTCATTATTTCATTGTTTTGACAAGGAAAATTCTTGTGAAATTGCAGTAGCATAACAACGTTTCGTAAAAATTCAAAAAAAATTGGTTTATTAGAAATAGAAATGGGTCTCTCATCATTTCATAATCAACTAGATAGTAAGTGGAATATGAAAAAACATATCTCATCATATGTAAATGAATATAAAATATAAAAGTTAATAATGAAACATGAATAAATAAGAAAATGAAAGAATAAACCATTCTAGAGTGTGTGATTCCAAATGCATGAGAGGAACTTCATAGTAGCTTTGGAGCTCCATGTGCGCAATCTATATAGGGTAATGAAAAGTAAAGACATCATTCAAGGATATTGAGTGAACATAAATATGATATTTGGTGGTATTATATAGTAAATGACTTGGGAATTTATTATTATTTCTCAAACATTGGTTTTTGAAATATATATAAAAATATAACAAAAACCACAAAACATCCTAATTATTAGCCCACAGTTTCTAAAAAATGGGAGTGATTTTTATTATTTTATAAGGCCAAGAGTGATAATAATAAAAAACCTACGAGGTTTATGTAGATGAGTAATAATAGTGTAGAAATGATTTTAAAACAGTAATATAAATTAATGGTTTTAATGGTTAATGGTGGAGATGAAATACATTCCTCAGAAAAATCATAGGAAGGCAATAACCTATCATAGAGATATCCAACATCAAATGGACCAAATATTATCACATGATTCATCCTCTCAAATACCTTCCAAAAACACTCAATGCCTCGTGAAGGAATAAGTCATTGATGATCAATTCCATGAGTCCGAAAAGTCTCACAACTGAAGCGATAGATGTTGAAGATCATCTTCGAGAGTATGAAGAGCCTCGTGACCTTAGTAAATGATGTTTAAAGACATCTATATGAGTATGAAGAACCCTAGTTCAATTTATTTGGGTCACTTTTTCTCTATGGTGTTCCTCTGAGAATTGTGAGACATAATTCTATATAAATAGTCTGCTCAACATCCTCATAAGTACTAATACTATGACATTTCACCTTCTAAGATCCCTTTATTCTTCCGTTGTTGGGGTCATTCCTTCTCCCATTATTAAAGGGAACCAGTAATGTATGTAAAAGGAGTTAGAAGTTATCCCCCATTAGTCAGTGTTGTGGGATGTAAAACTACCATGAATCATCATCCTTATGACATGATGTTAAACTGTAGCCTCACCCCATACAAGCACATGGGGTTCCTCAATTTAGGGATTTTCCACAGCCCCTCATCTCCACAAAAGTGATATCTTCCTCACATGGAATGCGATCCTATTTTATTAGAGCGACATATAACCACAAGAAATTGAATCTGACCTGGTGTATTCTCCTAGCCTTATATTCCATATGTATCACCCTTTCCCATCATTTCCTCCTCCATACAGAAAGACTAGAGTGGTGATGGGAAAAACAAACCTTCAATAAATCATCTATCGCCCTTTTGGATTTGTCTCCATTCGGACACAAAAAATACATAAGACCCAAAATCCATCACCTTGAGTTACTGACCACGAATAAGACCCACACCATTCCTCGTTGAAGCATCTCTCAAGATACAACCATCTAGTTTACTACTTCCTCTTATTTCTCACACCCAATGTGGCTCACATGGGCTTAGAGTATAGTCGTGATGGTGACACCATTAATCCATGAATATATTCTAGAGTAATCACCACTTTCCCTTCTCTTGGGATTATTACCATAGGTAATCCCTAAAAAACCTTAATATGAGTGTTTTGATACTAAAATTTTACCCAGGGTATTTATGGAGGATCTCTGAGTTTCAGTCCCAATCACCTGCAACCAATGGTGCCCTCCTCCTATTGATGAAACTCTTGTTTCAATGTAACTACCATCATCCATTACCATCATTATATTTCCCTAGAGACACTATATCTCAAAAGTATAATGCCACAACATGAGGCTAAATCTCTTTTCGGTACTCCTGGGTGGCTAATTATGCATAATCCCCAATAACTTGTCCCATTTTGATTGGGAATCTGACCATGCATAATCCCCAACAATCACATCATTACTACATCAACATTGAATGCCATCCAACTAGAATATGATAGAATCCTCTCTGAGGACCAATCCCGCAAACTTCATCATCACATTATATCCATAATATCCATTCCCTCCAATTAATCCAATTTTCCATCATCAATTATTATTATTATCCAAGACAATACATCCTAGTGGGATCACAATTTTTTTTTGAAGATCACATGTGAAAGCCCAAAGTGTCTCCCCCATCCCCTCATCCTTATCTAGGGGAGATCACATCATCCACATGATACATCACAGTGAATAAGATCCATTAATCCCATTGCTACTCCTTACTATATATATGAAGCTGTACATGCATAATCCCCAAACAACCCCGTTGAACAATGCATTTTTTCCCTCTCTTCTATTGTGATTTTGTAGGAAGACACCTTGAGTTTAAATTCCAGTTTATGGTAAAACATAGTATTTTTCCAATTGGGGCCAACCTTTCTTGATCCACCCTCACAGATCCCATATTAGACTTCACTATTTGAACCCTTCCCTTAATGGGACTTTCCATTCTCTGGAATGTCCTTATTGGTTGTTCATACCCTAAAATCTGGTAAAGCTTCCATTGACATGTTTTAAGGATCAGTCTATCTGATCAACCTTCATAAGTGTTCTAATTAGGTTGATAGGTATATTATAGATGTTAAACTCATATCTCACCCTCGTGTTAAACATGGGATGATGATGAAATCATTATAGACAAGCCTTTGGCATATGATATCCCATGATTGATGTTGGAAGCCTCGGGTTCATGCACCCTTCAGATGCCTTCTGACAAGCATGAATATAGATTCCCCAATGTTTTAGTGTCTAGACATGACATCGATTCCCACCATGAACACCCTCATTACTTAAGGTTTCTACCATGACATGATCCATTGTAATTTCCGTATATAACATGTTTAATTTACCAACATCCACAAAGAGATGGAAAATGGAACATGTTTCATGATCAACATCATAATCAATATAGAATACCCAAACTAGGTGATGAATTATGAGGTGGAATCCATAGAAGGAGGGATCAATATTCTTTAATCCCATTTGAAAAAGGTATAATATATCTCTAAATAAGTTATGAATAATTATTTCCATTGGAATGTGAAATGCGAGGTATGATTTGAAATTATTAGACATCAATGATGAAACTCTGAAGGTGGAAAACCCTAGTGGAATGTATCAGAAATTACAAATAGAAAAACCAACTAGAACAAGTTATCTTTAAACCATAGGGATTAGTAGAGATACAAACATCATAAGATAAGAATGTCATATGATCTATCTATATTATTCTATGTCCCAATAAGATAATAGTGGGTGTGGCATGAAACATACCAAAATTTGGGGTAGTTAATCTTTGGACAAGCATGGATATCACTCTCTAGTTGGGGAAGATTGAATGATTCTAGGTAATTGGGAATTGTTTTCCTAATATTACTACTAATGGAATAATATTCCTACTTGTAGTACCCCTAATATACGAAACCAATCAACCCCACCCGCAGATGTGGGGGATGGAGTATTGATAACGAATAAATCTTTTATGATTTCCCCCGACCATGTCGTCATCCATGACCACCACTACAGGTATCCCACACCACTTATCACCATTAGAAAATTTTCATATGAGGGTGATATATGTTCTAATTCAATGATATGATATGAGGGTTCATTCCCATGATGGGTTTGAAACTCTAGGACCTGGATTCACTTGTGCCTCAACAAAACCACCAACCTGAAGGTTCGAACATGGAGGCAATTATCCCAACTCCAGCATTCAACCATTTCAAGAGCCTCTCCCCATCATGTTCCTATGACTCTATCCCCTCTAAAAATGTGGTTTTAGGATATCTATTTAATATCATCTATATATACTACCAGTGAGCCTCCATGGGGGACTCCCACTAGGCTGTGTTAACACCAGAAATTACCGGTCCATCGGGCTGATGAACAGATGTTTTACACCCCTGATCCACCTGGCTCAGTTAGGATGACCCAACATCAAAGTGAAGTGAATTCCCAAGAATAATCATATTAGGGTGTGTCATCTTCTGTTACTTTTGTGGTTCATTCCACCTATGATACAATCTAGAAAATACCTTCTATATTATAGCAAGAATCCACTCATGCTCTATCAAGATCAAGATCCCATCCACCCCACATATAGGATGGGTTGACTCTTATGATCAACGACAGAATTATTAGTCATCATGAGATGACTAGTGGAATTTTGTTTCAAAACAGAGGTCCTCCCCCATACAATTTACAACCAGAGTGGAGGTTCTCATTGATCTAATATATAGTATGGAGGTCCTCCCCATATCACCAACATCAGTTAATGTAGATGTCATCCCTATCCTATTAAAATTTAACATATTTTTTTTAATATTCTTATTATTCTTGATTTTGTGGTCCTCCCCACATTATAATGGACCATAGAATTGTTCGTCCTCATTCTATCACCATACAACATGGATGCCCCTGTCTTATCACAAGCTAAAGTAGAGGTCCCTCCCACTCCTACAACCATCATTGTGGAAGTCCCCCACCCACTTTCTCAATAGTCTTCATGGATGTCCTCTCCATGTCATATTCGATCATCCCAGAGGTAATTTTCATTCCATAGACCCTAGATAAGGAGGTCCTCCCCATGTTCTAACATGATCCATTGTAATTCATCCCTACTCCAACACTCCCAATCATGGAGGTCCTCCCAAAAAATCGAACCGTAGGAATATAGATTCTCCTTGTAATTCATTTGAAATATTCGCAGGTTCTCCTTGAACCTAGGATCCCAAAGTAGAACCCACCCCCACTCCCATGACAGAAGATAATGAGGTCATCCTCATTCACAACCAGCTCAATAGGGGACCCTCCCCACCCCATCACAAACACAGATGGAGGTCTTATCCGTAGATATTATTTTCTATGTCCTAAATAAACATTCTAGGTAAGAAATGAATACTTACTCTATCGAAGTAAGAACATTAAGACTTGTTAGATAACAGCCAATCCCATCTAGTTCTCAGATTATGAAGTGGTATTGTGACTCATTGATGGAGCCTTTTCCTAGATCCATTTCATCAAGGAATGGTGTAGGAACCTGGGGTATATGTTTCATCCTTTTGAAAGAAGAGATGTGCCAGATCCTTGAAACCCTCCATAGGTAAATTTAAAAATAATTTCCTCTCTTCCAGTGTCTTTCAATGAAGTCTTCTCTACCGTCACAAGAATCATTATCTACCATAAAAAAAGATCTCAGATAGTCATTTTGGTGAATATAAGATGAAAATAACTTATTGGTAAATCCACCAAAAAATCAACCCTCACACGAAATTTGGTGGTCATTACATCATCTTATAGATACATGATGATGTGGTTAGTACCATCCTCGAGAGATGACCCAGTCAGCAGGGTTCAGTCATCTCATGTAGCATTCTCTAAACTATCCAATCCATCTCCAAAATGTTCTATGTCAATGAATTTATAGTTCTTCAACAACCCAAGTTCTTGAATTGGGGAACCATGAAAAAGATCATGTATCTAAATAAAGAAGTTTATGGGACAATCCGATGGAAAGAATGTTATCTGAGATGTTCTGGCTGATTTCTACTCCTGATTTTGATATTCTATAGTCTCTCACCTAGGACAAGATAATGTCCTTCCTCCAATCCATCTGGGTGGTTCTATACCACCTCAATAACTATTAGTTGGAATATACAATGTGCATGGAGCACTTAGATGACATTGGCTATCATTATCACATGGTTGGCCTTGAAGCACTTCTCATGGTTTAGCGTAATGCATCAACCAACTGTTACTCAGATCTTCAGCAATGATGCTTTAATATATTTCCAATTATCTATAGATTTATCGAAGAAGAATATCTATATATGAACATATGTGGTTGGGGTTAGTATGTTATTCTCCAAATCAGTCTAATCCACCAATAAGAATACCTATCTGGATATGTTGAGGATTTGACTCTAGGAAGTACCATATTAAATATGGTCATTCCCTAGATATACCTTAAATGATGTATTTTCATTGGATCTAGAGGTAATTTCCCACCTATAAGTAAACACAACACATTATGGATCCCCATGCATTATTAGTCACAATAAAGGACAAATAATTGGCCTTGAAATGACCTCCGAGTTATTGCTTTTAGGTCAACACAACAATAAATGAAAATGACCAATCGAGACATATAAGCCTCCTAAAAAATCTAGTTTTGAGTAGAAGAGTGAGGTAGATCATGAAATGAACCCTATTCTCGTACAAATTGATGAGAAAAAAAGTCTCATTAATGAGATTCTGGTCGAGCGCCTTGCATGATGACATCTAGACTATGCTGATCCTCGATATGATCCCATTCATCCTCAACTGGGTAAGTACGGGCAGCCAAAATCCTTCCTTTTTCAAATTCATCCTATTAATATCGATGATATTATTCACCTCTATAGGTTTTTGATCATATATTATGAAAATAGACCATAGTATGTGTTTCCCAATACACCTATGTCTTGTGATAATCATTCGTAGGACCTGACATAGGTCATTACCCCAATATCTCCTCAAGTTGTTCCAACAACAGTTCCACTATCTTCTCAATTATCCTGAGATCATTCCTACCATGTTGAAGAACCTTCTAAAATACTAGTTTTATAGAATCATCGACGGGAAGGGAATCAAAATTAGGAGGATTTGATGACCTATCTAAACACCCACATCAAGGCCAATGAGACAATATACGTTGTGATCTCAAATAATGGAAGCTTATATCTGGCATGGGTGGAAGACATGCCAGCACCCCCAAACATTAGGAATTCTTCCTTCTCCACATTAAATGGAATGGGAGACCCATTGTTGCATCTAGACCCTATTATTTCATGGTGTGGGCCAATGATGGGATCTCCAGTGTTGTATGAATCCTCCAACCTATGTATTTTTATCCTTTCAATGTATGATCCATCACTCGTCTCGTACAAACACATATCCATCATGTCCATTCCTAGTTGGAAATATTTATATATGTAGTTTCATTACATGTTTAGATCCAATACTAGTAAGATAGTATTTCAAAAAACTTGTTGTGGAAACAACATCACGAAGAATGAGTCACAGACATTGTTGACAGGTGAAAGGACTCTTGTATTCCCTCAACATGCCACAAACTCATAAATAATTACTCACACTGTGTGTGGGGAATGATAATGTGGAATTTTTTCCATCCCTCATCAGTAATATTTTCACTGGTGGATTCTTAAATTTCTAGGACAATGCTGAATTATTTTAGGATGCCTTGTAGCATACTAAATAGTTTCACCCATTTCCTCTTACAAATCCTATTAGAAGATCCTCCAAGGACGAGACAATTGTTCTTGCATAGTTAGAGACCCCATGCAACTAAAATTGTTACCAGAATATCCTCCCCCATGAAATTCCAATGGAATCAACCTCATTTCCTACCAATGTCCCAAAATAACCCACCATAGAATCTATCAACACCACCCAATCAAGAACAACCACCGAGGTGAGACAACCAATCAGTGGATCCCACAATTTTTTATCCTTTCATCTGGTACTAGTTCCAATAGTCCCTTTACCAGAAAAAAGAATCTATACATATTTATTTGATGAGGCTAAGGTCCTTAATTACTTTCCAGGTTCCTAGGATCAGGGAATCTTGATGTTTCCAGAGTACATGAGGCCCTAAGAGGCCGATATCACTAATTTCCTTAGCTACATCCACTATCACATATTCCATGGACAAACTATAAAGAGATTTTATGTGTTCCAATTGTATATTATATACCATATTGATAATAATTTTGTCAAATTGGGTCTTGTCCTGGAACATGTGGCAGGTATATGGACAAATTTTGACAATGAATGTAATGGTGATGGTAGAGGGACTCCAGCTAGGGATAAAAATTGTATGACAATTTGATGTCCTGTAGAGAAATATCTCATGATCATGGTGTCATTCATGACCATTTATGTCTTCTCGATACTCTTGATGATGTCACACCTCCGTCCACTATAGCCTGTATATCCAGAACTCATCCTTCTGCTTCTTATAAGAGTTTAAGCGTATTGCATATGGAAAAGTAGATACCCCCACCGGTACCAAATCCATCTCACAAACATGGTGAATTTATGCCCATAGAGATGAGAATCAGCACTATAATTCATCTAGTATTTTATGATCCTCGTATAATGAACATGAGTATTACATAGTGAATAATTTGGAATTGGTGGACCATTACATGGTACCCAAAAATTGTGGAATGTTAGGAAGGTCTCCCTAATATTCCTTATCGATGCCATCATCGATGAGGCCATGGAAATTTGACTGATCAAAATTCATAGGAGAGCGCTTCTATCCAGGAAGTACATGACACAAATAAAGGAAAACTGGTTTAGCATAGGTCTCAGGATGTGTAACCCTCTAATCATGTCTCGTTAGGTTTACTACTGCCGACGTTCATGCTACTCAATTAGGAAGAGTTGTCACGAACATATCATAATTATCCATGTATATATATATTTATAACTAAACCATCCATCAATAGGACGAGTATAATTTTTCATGGTTTATCTAGTGAGCAATGGTATGTACCCAACACCCACAAGAATTTTATAGTTTGACAAAAAAATCATGTTATACATCCTTCAAATGAGAAAACTCTTACTGGAAGAAATATTTGATTAACATGGATGTATGAATTTCTAAATCATACCACCATAATTCTTGAATGGCTCTTGATTTTCGAGGCACTCCTCCAATTAGAGTAAATTCATGAATCCCTCATAGAGGCCTTGAAAATTTACCTTGATGTTTGAAACAAATGTAGTGGTTGTAATGGTATTCCTTGTTTAGGTAGTAGAGCGAGAAAAATGTTGCGACATTATCTCATTTTCATGTGATGATGAAGGTTCTACCATGATAGAGAATATTTACCCATTTTATATCATATTCCATCTTAATGGCATGGATGTCCATCATTGTATCGTCAACACAGATTCTGTGATCAATCTCATCACAACATAGATGTTCTGTAATCTAGTCCTATATAATATAGAGATGACTACCTATAAAATAAACATTAAAAGTTATTATATGACCGAGAAGAGGATGTGGGGAAGGATTTTATTGAAGAACATATTCAGTGGCCTGATTTTTCATATTGAATTCATGGTCGTTTCATAGGATGTTTCCTATAATGCACTGATAGGTTGACCTTGGATCCATCTGATGTTAGTGATTACCTTATCATATCACCAATGCCACAAGTAATCCCTCAATGGTTTAGTGGTTGTTATCCAAGGTGATTCATACCACATTTCCTCTTTTGAATCCTCTATCTTGACATCAAATATTACAAGATCATGGGAAAAAAGTCTTAGAACAATGAGGCTGAGCACCCTACTACTGTGGGTGACCCCTAGAAGGACATGGATGATTCCTTCATCCGTAGAATTCAACATTTGGAATCTAAATTTCGAAACCTAGGGAAATTATTTGTACTTTCTGAGATAAGGAGAGTATGTGTTATTTTTTATATGGAATGTTTATAGATTACCCTATACTCATATAATGTTATGGCTCAGGTAATATAAGAACCACTTACCCCTATTATTTATCAATACATTCACACAACGGTTATAGTTGTACACCAAACATTTTTCATATGTCTGTCCATACTATGCAGACAAAAAAAATCCAGCCACCAATGTTTTGATGTCATCATGAGTAGGACTCTCAGTCAGATTCTTGATGGAATCTGTTCAACAATTTTTTTTCATAGTTTCAAAAGTGATTGATTATCCTGGTAAATATTTCCCCACTGATCAAGATGGTGGCATCATTCCCACAGAGTCAATTAACATAGAATAATTAACTACCACCTATGATCCAATCTCCTCAGATTATGAAGAGTATTTGAAGATGTTACTCCCACATTTGAATGATGTGTATCCTTCACCTTCGATGAGATTGTACTGGTGAATATCAGAATTAAGGAAGACTAGAGAAAACATTGATCAGTTCATATATTCATTAAGAGGAGCAACAACAATATGTATTATTCCTAATTAAACATAGTGATTTATTAATATGGAGTTATGATTAGATTCTAGGACTAGACCCTCCGTTCTCAGTCCACCATCATGGTCTTTTGATAAGTCATCGTGTGTAAAAACAACCTCCTTGGAAGATTCACTCATCCCAAGGAGAAATGTATGAGGTCAATGTCGATAATAACTTTAAATCCATCTTGGTAAATGATGTCTAGTACCATATATGTTAACACAACATCATTCATGTCAGAAATAAGAATGGGTAGATCAACATCTTTATTGACTTCCTGGATCTCAACCTCCAATATCTGAAAAAAGAAATCCCCATTATAGTGACCTGGTTTTTTATCGATGCAACCACTAGATTCAAGGACCTATCTTTCATGGATGGATATTAATGGTATAATAAAATTTAGTTGGCCCCAAAATATTAATAGTCCCCCACATTTAAGGAAATGTCGAGAACTTTCTATTTTTAGGTAATGTTCTTCCGTTTGAAAAATGATGGAGAATCTTATCATCATTCTATAAACCACATATTCAAACCAATCATCGATATTCTTGGGGAATTTGTTAGGATGATTTGGAGGTAAAATTCCACCAGTATCATGACAATAATAGAGATCATGAAAATGTATTTTTATTCCTACCATACATCTATCAATAGATAAACCCCCTATAGTGTGCCTTTTCAGATACTTTTGGGAAGTTCATATGTTTCATTTTTAAGATACCGAGGCATCGAGATTGACCCAGAAAAGATGAAGGCAATCAATCAGAAGAAATCACTGAGAAAGAACTGTGGGATATTTTTATTTGAAGGACACATATAATATAGAAATAGATTCATCATTAATACCAAAATAATTTGTATTCCCTTTTCTAGATTTATGAAGAATAATTCCATCTACTGGTGGGATGATGAGTGCCATACCAACATTGAGGATATCAAGAAATATCTTTTTCATCTTATGGTTATGATGCCTCCAAAATATTGAAATCCAATTGTTATTTATGTGACCACACTAGAATGATACCTTGATTCCATTCACTACCAGTTGAATAACAATGGAATAAAGAGTATGTTTTATTACATGAGTTTCATTCTCCTCGAAACATAGACCATATATTCTATTACCAAGAATAGCTGCCTCATATAGGTGTTCCTAGTGATTATGTTTTAGAATTATCTGGAGAATACTGAGAAAAAATTGGATCCATGTGTGTATTTTTTAAATTATATTCCATAAAACCCTATGTTAATTAGCCAGTTAGCTCATTAGGGAGTGACCTTTAATCACTTCAACATAAGGTTCGACTTGTATAATGAAATCAATGATCAGGTGCTGGTATATTATCTGGATACACATTTGGCCCCTCAAGAGCATTCCAAAGATCATGATTTTCTAGATGAGGCTATATTTTTAGTGCATCAGGCTATGACATGATGGTAGTTTCATTTTTATGTTTCCTCAAAATGTCCAACTAGTATAGTGCTGAATGATCCGCGACTCAACAGAGTAGGCCTATGGATTGTCATCATCATGCCTACAAGGGATGCATTTCTCTATTCATTACTATTATTAGAAATATTACCTAACAATGTGGTATAGTACCCATCTCTCATCACTGGTCTTTAGTTGGCTCTTGATATTGTGGTTCCCCAACTATATGTAAAGGGGACTCCAAGCTAGTTATAAAATAGATCATTGATGACCATATAATCAATAATCCGAAGCTCATACACATTATCAAGCATGCTCACAATAGGATGGACCATTTCCCTTCTCGACCAGATATCACTCAGTTTTCTTGGTTACATAATGGTCAAGATGATGCCTTGGATTTCATAGCCAGTTCTTTCACTGATCCTAACCAGAATGTTTTTTTATCCATGTTGCGCGTCGACGGGTCATCAACCTCATCTGCCTGAGCAACGGAAAAAGCCTGCACATAGGCCACATTTATGATGTTTAATACAAATTAGGACCCCTATATCCCTATACTATAGTAGAATAATCATTATATTGGATAAACCCTTTTTTTGATTATCTCAATCACGAAAATTTCATAGCACACAGAGCTGAGAACACATGAGTCTGTCTGCGTACAACAAAGTTCACCCTTCAAATTTGTCCTAGTCTTGAGATGATCATCTAAAAATGAATACTAGATGTAATTAAACTCTGTTGCGTTAATGTATATCATATTCACAAGGACATACAGGATGATCATTAAATTTCGGGCGAAGCTCATCAGGCAGGGCATAAACTCTATAACCGAATTATATTAATGGGATACTTTTACACAACCATGGTCCTTGATGGTATCAAGTTCACCAAGATGTTCCTCAGATGTCATATCCATGATAATTTATATCATTTAAAACTGAAAAGTTTCAACAATACCATGTACTCTTGGCCCGTTTTAGTATATGTACTCGATTTCATGGGACTATATCCCCTAGTAACATCTAGCTAGTGCGGGTTCATTCTAGATATTATAATTTTTTTCCTAGTGGGAAAAATATATTCCATCCAATTTTGTATAGGCCTGAAATACTATCTAGTTCATTATCTCCATCATCATCTATCAATAGATATTTCCTCATTTTGTTCTCACTGACAATGATGAAAATTTATAAGAAGCTTACATGATGAAATTTTATACCAAGAAAAACATCTGGTCTAACCACACATACCTCTATCATGAAGAGGAAAAATGATTGTTCTAGGAATTCAAAAGAACCTATCACAAACATTTTAGAGAATATATTGGGCCAAAATAAGATGAGTTTTTCAGATAAGATCCATAATGCTCTTTGGGCTTATCAGACTATATATCAAAATTCAACTAGGGTGACTCCATATTCCATTGTGTACGAAAATAGAGTAATTCATGAACAAAAAAGATTTAATTGTCATCACTCCATACATCTATCTATTATTTAATGATGTCAAATTAAGTAGTAAATATCTGGCTGGTGGAATTGGAATCCCTAAATGAGAACTGGCTATGGGCCTTGCATTATCTAAAGAGGAATCAAAACAATAAATTCAATGTCTTCAACAATAACAATTTTCTCCACTCATTTCATCAAGGTGACATAGTATTGGATTTGAGTACACTGATGATGCCAAGAAGGAACCCACATATTTTGGTACCCATGAGGTAAAGAGCCAACATGATTCATAAGGTTTACCATAACGAATCATTATATTTGTTCACCATGGATAATGATCGAATTACTCATCCCACTAATTCCATGTTCCTAAATAGGTACATTTTATAAGACCATCTATTCACACAAGACAATAAACTACATTTTATTTTCTAGAATAAAAATAAATATAATAATCATCCTTATTGTCTGAGATATTTGACCTTAAACTATGACCCCTTTAATCAGTATTTCAAGACTTAAAACATACTAGCAATATCATCCTAATCACATGTCAATAAACTGAATGATTCATCATCCGAGTTTCATGATTTTAAAATTTGTAATAACCGTCATTACCACATTACAATTAACTTCATGTAATTAAATAACTTCATATGGATTCATTCCCATATTTATGAGATATTTGTGAACAACTATTCATTTCATTAATGTCCTAGATAAATATAAAAATCATTGTCCTTATGAAACTAGGGTTTTATTAGGATTTTTTAGTGCAGTGATAAACCTCAATGGTCATCATTCACATGAGGTTCTTTTATGGAAACACAATACACACCCTATGTTGGTAGCATCGCATTATTTTCTGTGTTCTATGACCATAAACTAAGTTCTTTTTCATCCAAGAAAAATGACATAAAACTGTGTTTCCCCATTACACATGAAATTAAATTGTTATTTCATACCTATAATATGTTAAACAACATAAAATTTATTTTCACATATGCATGACCTTAAAGGACTTCTCCCCTTCAACTTGACTGATGCTAGACTACTCCATCCCATATAATGATAAACTGGTGCTTCTTCCAGGTTAAATGATCATAAACTACATATATCCTTGATGTACTTATTAGCGATCCAATCACCTTTTACATTGGTATATTACCATTCCATTTCTAGATCTACTTATGGTTTGATTCCTTCCATTATATGATTCATTTGAATTTGTAGACATTTTGATGATTGTATAGCCAAATGTTCCTTAAAATTCCTAGCCCAGATTCCTCTTGGGAGTATGTGGTGTGGTATGGGGCTCCATGGCCCACATTCACCTTAGGATGTAATACCAGCACCATGTTACTCAAGAAGGGATATTCCTCTTTACACATACATCTTGGACACATGATGTTAAACTACATGGAACCCAACAACTACATATGTCTTGATTCCTGAACTCACAAGATATGTAGGAACACCCAAATGTTTAGTATTTGGGCCCAGCCATGATTTAATTCTTTCATCCTCATGTCCAGGGATGACACTTGTTAGCATGTGGTGTGACGTTGATTTTTGAGGTCCTCATTCAAATTAGGTTTATTTTTTCACACTATGTGCACCCCGTTTGGAATACCATTTCCCTCCACATCCTAGCTCGTATGCCATTAAACACTGTAATATCCTTCTTCCAAAACACATGAGGTTTAACTGTATGGAATTTAAGAAATTTGTTTTTCTATATTATTGTCTTTATAGAGAATGTAGTATAGCCCATATATTTTGTCTTCCAGACAAGATGTGGTTCAATAAAGCATTTTTTTAAAGAATATGTGGAATAGAGGTGGTCATCAATGGTCATCTTTCATGTTGTTTCATCACCACTCCATGCTATTTATTTCCATTAGAAATGCCCCATCATTTGGTCCCAGCTCCAATAACCTAAAACGGAATCCCATATCTATAAATTATTAATTTAAACTATGCATGCCCAAGAAATAAATGGTGTGTCAGGCCTCCCTGGTCATTTTCCAAAACATGTTATAGAGGTTGTGTAATATGTAGTTATTTTGGATACCTCTCCCACCTAGAATTCATGTCATATGATTATAAACTATGTTTCACCATCATCATTATCACATAACGTTAAATTTCATGATATTTGAGAACTAAATGTGGATTGATTCCAGTCCCTAATGGATACACAAGAACACCACGAAATTTTTTATTTAGGTTCAACCCCTAGTATTGTAACCACATTTTATCCCTCTTTGTCAGGATAATGAATTTCCCTATTAAATGCACATATCCCTCTTGTTTCACTTTCCCATGAAAAGGGTTTTGGATACATTTTTCTGACATACCTCATCAACACGCTCAGATGCCCGTTGACATACAACCTGGAGTGTTATATTCTTCATGGAAATCTTCTCGTTCTATTTTAATGCTCAATGTGATCCTTTTTTATGGTACCTATTATCATTCACATCTGAAGGGACCCCCTAAAAATAGGATTTCCAGATGAATGGCTCACATACCATCTATGGATTGTGCCCCAGAAGACATTGAACCACAAATTTAGTTTGTTCCACTTTCATTAAAAGGATTAGAAATCAAACAACATTTGTCTATATCCAATCCTAGTAATATGATATGAATTTCATGTCTTTAATAAGGTCAACTATTATCCTTCATTTTTACACCACCCACATCATATTGAAAATATTGGGCACTGTGGTTCATATCTCTTCCGACATTCTTATGTTTAGGTGTAACATAAACACCCCCAGTGTTTCCCCTTTGTACACCATTGCATGTTGAAAAGTCCGATCAACATCATTGTGGAATCCTTAACTCGACATCCCCATTTACCTACCACGTGGATACTCTTGTTATAAGAATCATGTCTGCCCCGTTTCCCATTCTGAACACAGTTCATGTGGGATTAGGGTTCCTGGTAGGGTCTTTACCCACGTGGATGAATCCCATCATCTCATGGTCACAAATAAGAGACCCTTTCCTACTAGTTTGAATCCCAATCATATGATTCTAAATGAAGCATCTAATTCAATTACTTATGTCATCAAAAAATAGAAATGGTTTTTCTTTATGGAATGTCTGGTGCGGTGCTTAGAAACCCAAGGTCCTCATTCATGATGGGAAACATCCTAGTGCCATACTACAAATTTCAAAATTGGAAGCCTCATCCAATGTTCTAAGCTTTATAAACATAAAAAAGATCCCCAATATAATATTTTCATGACAATAAATAAAATAATATCCCTCTACCTTTTTATATATTGTTAAAATATGTGTCATGTATCAGGCCTGTATGATGATAATATACTCATCGCTACGATGTCTGCACCATAAAAGAAATTTCCCCTAGGAATTAGCCCCCTTCCATGCCATCGTAAGAACTATGAATGGATTCATCACATCATTAGGGGATACATAGAGAACTTTATTCATATATTCAGTAGGTACATCAATTAATTCACCCCATTTGGACAATTTGTCGTGGGTTCACTCTTTAGTATTGTGTGATGTGTTGTAGACCTCCTCGACCATCATTTATATCAAGTTATTTTCTACACCACACATTTTTCACATGGGATTCACATGTCCTACTCACATGATAATAAAATGCATGACATATTACACCATACAACATGATGTAAAACTACATAGATATTTTCCACAGACATTAAATTAAACTTGGAACATAAGGTCCAAAAACTATGGCATTTTAAACTAATATTTTCACTATAATTCTTTTTAGGAGTGTATGAAATGATGTGGATATCTTTAGGTCCTCATACTTGTTATGTTTTCATAACCACACCATAAACATCCCTCTTGATGTCATTACTGCATATTGTTAAAAGCCGTGGGATGGTCCGGACATATGGACATAGACCATCACATCATCGTCTTGTATGAATGAATAAAATGGATAAGCATTATGGTGTTATCATTTCCGAGGGAATCACCCTTGGATATGGTCATTCACCATGTTACCTCTCAAGACCAACATATGTCTCTAATAATGTGGTGTCACCTGGACATTCCATCCTTGTACAAATGGTAAATAATACAAAATAATAAAAAATAACAACCATGAAATGTCTAATTTTTTTATCTCTGTGTCTTGCCATACCTACATGACCAAATTTAAGAACAACAAGTGGATTGATTTCTATCCTTTTGGGATACATAGTGATGCCAAATAAAATATATATTTGGTCTATCCAATACATTATTTCCCCTTTTTACATTCATTCACCCCCATCATTAGGAAATCAAATTAAAATAACATGATTTCAGAACTATTTATGGTTTGATTAGCACCCTTATGGGATACATAGTTAATCCCAAATACATTTTCATTTCACCCATCCATTGAATCTCTAGTCCAAGTTCTATGAGAATAAATTTCATGATGTTCATAATAAGAATTCCGTGCAACACATGGGCCTACAGGGTCCTCATTTACATCAGCAATTATAACATGTGTGTCACATGTGTTCCATGAGTATTAGTCTTCCTCCTTATTGTAAAAGATGTGTGAATTTAAACTATATGCATGATTCATCAGTAATGGATATATGAAGTGTATATGAATCTTTTTTCCTCATCCACAAAATGTTTATTACACCACCAAATCCTAAATATTCATCCAAGATAATTACCTCATATTGTCTAAAATATATGACCTTAAACTAAGAAACCATTGTCCTCAATGAATGATGGTTAGTTGAAACCATACCTTGAGAATGTTCAGGATTATATGCCATAATTCTGAGATTCATTCACTTCCTCACAAGAGAGGAATTCCCCCACCAGTGTCAGTATTGAACTAAACATTGCACATGAACTATGTAAATGTTGATTACTATCTTTGCTGGATACTTACCTATACCCAAAATATATTCCATTTTCCCCACCATAGATTCATTAACAATTTTCATCCAATTTTATTCCAATCAAATTACATTGTGTATGAAATATGTGAGCCTCCCCGGCCAGATGAACATTAGGTTTCCATACCACGTGTTACATACTTACCCTTAGACAGGGAATCTTCTCGTATTTTAGGCGATATAACTCTAACAAAGTTTTCCTTAGTTTGAGAAACATAACATTAAATTTTTTCCATGGTCTATGAAATATGAACATAAAATATTTTCAAACCTAGGACTGAATATCCCTCTTTTATATTCTCATCCCCACTTCAAGTCCTTTTTGGGAGGGGTTCTCCACCATCCTTCACACCCAGATATACCCGCCTAATGGGGATTGTCTCATGCCTATGTGGCTTTCCTCATGTCTTAGGAAAATTACTCCATATATCATTGGAATAATGTGGTGAGTCCTATGATTCTAACATGATCAATAGTTGATCCCAAATTCTCTCTCAACATTCATTTATTGTGTGTATGTGGTCTCTATGTTTTAAACATTGTCCAGATTCCACATTAACATTCCAGTCACCCTTTCTTCTAGAACTTAAAAGTCTATACATACCATCCATTTCCCTTTTTTTATCATGGTGGGATTTCATCCGTGGTGTCAACCTTGATGTGTGCTACCACATGTCAGGTATCATCTTGTACCATTACTTTTTAACTACAATGGTCTTAGCTCATGCAGTCCTAAGAGTTCTGATATAGGGGATAATGATATGATTAGACCAAACAAGTGGTCTTTGGTCCAATATAATTGACCATAAACAATGATACCAGTAGAGAATGTGTGGTGAGACATTGATCATCCTTTTCGTCATACATTTTGGGGTTTTTCCCTCACCACATCACATGTTACTCCTTCTCATTATTTATTTGGTATTTTTATGGTGTACAAGCCTCATTTTCCTCATTTGTGTAAGGTTCATCCCCTATGTTCCATGAAAACATTATAGCAATATCCATCATTATATGTGTAATATGATTTTAAACTATTATCCAATGTCCTTGTAGTATGACTATAATCTATGTGTATCATCCTGGTCATGTTGTGTAAAATTTTGAAAAGCATATTTCTCATAGTATAACAATTAGCTACATATGCATGGTCTGCACTTGTAAGATGAGAAATTGCAAAGCATCCCAGTACATCACATGAGAGGTCATATCCCATAGTGTTGGTATTGTACATATTATTATAATCGTTATATGTGTATTGATATGTAGCATGATGCTCCCCTTGGAGATATGATTGATATTTATTAAGACCAATGCTCCCACACTATTGTGATTAAAGCCACACTGAAATAATTTATAGATTGTTGGAATCCGTTTGAACATTCCACGACTCAAATTCCATGAATTTCATGATACTTTTTTGGTCCTCATATTTCTTTGCATATTATGGTAGCACCTGATGATGTTTCCCCATGCCGCTTCATCTAACATACCATTCCTGTCCAATTCCCCATATCACTTTGGATGATATTTTGAATTGGTTCCCATGTTTCGAATACAGTCAACGGTTGACCTTGTTTATTTGTACGCATTCTAATATCTTAGTATAGATACTATGTTCTGAATACGTTTTATAGATTACATTATAATTACATTATAATTGTGTTCAAAATTTAGGGCAGTGTGTTACAAAATTTCAATATCCCCTTCATTCGGATTGTTGACAATGCCTATAGCATTATCTCGATTGTTAACTAGAGCATGTTTGTAATAGAAAGTTTGATGCTCTAAGATCCTTTTATCAGTTTCGAGACCAATATCAGTCAGAACACTATGAGTCGATAGTTAACAATACTAGACCCTGAGAATTTGATAATTTGTCCTAGCACTTTTACAATGTTAACAATTATGCAGTTTTCTGGTGTTTCACACACTGGCTATGAACTAGGTGAGGATAGGTAATAATCATTAGTTTCCTATAAAATATGATCAAGATGTGGAATCTATAGAAAGAAATAGTTATTTCTATAAAAAAAATTCAAAATTAATAAATCATGTATAAATTATGTTTTAGGAGTTTGGAAAAATAGGGGCTTTATGGATTCACCATGTTAATGGAGCGCCTGAACTCCACATCCATATAATGTGTGGACTCCAAGATTTTTTTATTTTCATGATATCCCATTCTTGTCCATTTTATGCAGAGCAGAGTTCATTATCCCTAATTGAATCCCAATCATAACCAGCTTGAGCGTTAGCAACCTGATGGCTCTCCTATAGTAACTACTTATAGGATCCTACCAGTTGGATCTTTAATTTCTCAATGATTTCCGACTAATTAGTGAAGTATGTGGAATGCTGATTTGTCTTATTTTTGAGGAATTTGATCTCTTTTTCATCCTCCTCGAGCATTTGGATGTTTTTGGACTTCTTCTGGAACTATGAAATATCCAAATGATGACTTCTTTCCCATATCATGTCTTTAACAGAGTCCAAAAAAAAAACAAGTCCAAATCTGAATCATCTACATCTCTAGCACACATGTCCTGATGGAAATGATGTTGTGATACAATATGTATAATCCAATATGGTTATGGATTTGTTTCAATGAAAATCATGAAGACCATTTGTGATAGGTGTTGTGTAGCCTGACATTCATCAGTTTCATGAGAAACATACTCATGGAGTTTTTCTCAGTCTACAGGTCCATACATCGAAAATATGGCGTAACATTTAGTGGTAGGTTCTCCCATTGGTACTATTTCAGGTGGATAAGGATCCAAATAATAATATTGATCTTTATATCTTCCTTCCACCTCAATATTGTCATCCCTTTTAGTTCTGCCGAGCGCACTACTCGTAACCACTATCAGGAGATTTCTAGAGGTCTTGCCCAGGTCAACTTGGACACATGGCTCTATATAAACCAGAAACCCTCCCAGGAATGGGGCCCCAAGTCCTCAATACAATTTCACCATTATTTAACCCTATTATCTTAGTATTTTTTGGATATGGGTCACCTCTATCAATATGATTAAGTAGAATAAATGTATAACTCGGCGAGGCAGAAAACTAATAGTGTTCGAGAGATGACTTCTCACTATGTCACCTTTGGAATTACATCTTTTAGATTATAGGACATGAACCCTCACATATTATTTCATTTTCAAAAGGTTTTATATAGACCACACATTCCACCACATCACTGCAAGACTTTGTATCAACTATTTCTCTATATGTTGGTCTTGGGGTTTGTTTCTTCATGATCATCGCCACACCTCCATCTTTGTTAGTGGGGGTCTCTTGTGGAAGGATGTCCTATATAGAAATTTTTTTATTCAATCATATAAGATACATGAGAGAGGTAATAATATAGGATGAAGAGTTTTAATTTATATCCAGAGAATTAGGAAATCCCCCCAATTAAGATTCCACTATGGTGAAAACCTCGCCTTCCTAATAAGGGATGCCTCTATTAGAATCTTCCCACCAGGACCCAACCAATTACATTGGTATGGGAAATAGAATTGATATCTCAGTAACTTCTATATTTGAGGGATATGTCAGCTCTAGATATAAATTCACTCACTACTTCATTAGATGTGGAGTACCCCGAGAGTGTTGTAGGTTCTCCATGTCATCCACATACCTTGATATGAACTTTTATTTTTTCTATTCCAAAATGAAGAACCATCCATAGAAAGGCATTCAAGTCAGTAAAAATTACTAAACCCTAAGGAGTCCCCTATTCAATACAAATAAACACTTTTGGTAAAGATCCAATCCTAGAGAAATACCACCAAGGGGACATCATGACTACTCCCCCGAGAATGTTCCTCTATAGTGAAGTTGGCCACCCAAGGAATAAGTACAACCACACATTCATTATAAATCTCCACTGCACATCCATGAATGGGGTAATTAAAACACCAAGGCACATATACATTCCCATTAAGGGCCCTAATCAGAACCTCTACATTTGATTCCACTTCCATGATCACCAACGATAACTTTTGCAATGCATAACCCTTGTGTGTAACACCAGAACCTCTATGCCCAATGAATTACCCTCCCATGGATGCTACTAAAGGTAACTAAAACCAAGAAACTACTATCCATGAACCATCTCTGACACATACATCATCCATTTTAAAAATTAACCATCCACATTATGTATAAGGCCATTAACTAAAGGATTCCATCTTACACAGCCTCCCTGTATCCTCTAACGAGCCACATGTCTGTTAATGGAGCCGGAGGTCATAGTATAGTTTTACCCCCTTCAATAAAGACCTTAACTCATATAGTATCCCCTTAATTATCACATGAATAAGATAATATGAATACTGAACCACCCATTTTTCTTTATTCCTCAACTCCCATATAGTCCAAAAAATTGAAATTACAATTATGTTACGAACATTGATATCCATCCCATTATTCTCTGCTCCCAAATACCACACCTTGAAAAACTCGTATAGGGATATTCATGAAGATATATAATTACCCCATGTATCTGAGTTAGAACATAGACATCTATCCCATTTACTCTTGATGAATAAATGGACTATCGATTTTGACTGTGGATTAATGCAACAAAAACACCAGGACACAATATGTATACCATTTTTCTAAATGTTTTCCTTTGATTGAAAATCCTAGTTTCGTGCTCTCCAAACTATAAAACACAACTTCGATGGGACATCCTTACACCATATCCAATCCCCCGATTCATCCCAGATCCCTCCCTATCATATCAGGCCACGATAGTCATGACCATTGATGGATCTAGTGTCAGCTTCGGTAAATCATAAGTGGTCTTCATCCTCAGAGAAAACAATTTATTTGAATAGTTTCTTCTTCTCCAAACAAGAAATGGCCTCCATCAACTTGGGATTCTGACATGCCTCTCTCACTGGCATAGCCGACCCTGGGAATCTTGGAAAAAACAACATATGTCTAAGATTATTTTCCATCCATTGGTTCACATCCTCGTGGTCGACCACTTGTCGAGAAGAATCCCGGAAGATACCCAAATGATACACCACAATCATCCTAAAACTGGACAGTTTTACTCTGTCACAATCCTCTTAATACATTCCATATTTCATTTTCAATTTTTTGGCCCACATCAATTTCCCCATAAGAAAGTCCCATGCCAATTGTGATTGCATGGATTTCATTGACAACGTTAATTCCCTGAGACCCACCCCTCCTTCCTCAACCGGTTTCGCCAACCGAGTCCATAAGGCCCAATGAGCCCTTCATGTATCAATAGAATCCGATTGAAATAAGTTCATAATCATCTCCCAAGTAGAAATAATCCCTTATGGAGTAGTATGGATAGAAAATACAGACATCAAGATCGAAGAGACATAAATATTTATCAATTCCACCCTACCCCCAATGGATATAAACCTTTTTTCATTTATAAATTCTCCCAAACATTCCATGAATTAGATCCTTGAAGAAGGATTTTTTCACCTTGCCATTAGAAATGGAATCCCTGGGATAAAATATAGAATTTTGTATCTATGGAACCCCTAGAATTTCCTGGATTCCCTATTCCCTCTTCCTTGAGCATTTAGTAGATATAAAGACCTTTCTCTTCCAACCATTAATATATTGACCAATCAGACTAACATAGATCTCCATGATCTGTATGAAATTAACCAAATACATCATCATTCCATTTAGAAAAATAATAATTTCATCAGAAATAATAAGGTGGTAATATGATTCATTTGAAACCTACGATATATAAGGCAGTATCATTCAGTCCATCATCGCTCTACGAAGGTTTGGTGATAGAGCTTCTTGATCAATGGGAAACATGGTGTGGGAAAGGTGGTCCCCATTCCTCACTCCTATCACATTATTAAAAAATACAAACCCCTTCCCTTGAACAGAAATCGTGATCTATGGTGAACAGAAATAGTGGAAGAAAAAAAATAAGAAACCCAATCATGGAACCCAAGCTCCCTCGTGACCCGAATTATAAAACCCCAATCATGATTTTCATACAACTTCACTATGTCCTCCTGAATAATAAAATTGGATCCCACCACCCTCTTTTTCACATCCTCTAAAAACTCTTGAGCCACCACCACCACCCCCTAGATTCCACTGCCTTGAACAAACCCATGTTATTCGTGGGAAATAATACTCGAGATTATGTTATTTAGTCTCCTACCTAGTAGAATATGAAATATATTAATTGAGATGATGCATAGAAAAATTGGTGTATACTAGAAAATTAATGTTAGATATCTACATTTTTATCACAAGAACCACCTAGGATTCACACATACCATTTTTGATAGCACCCCTCTAAAGAAATCCCGAACTACCTCGATTACTGTCTTCCCCCACAAAACCCCAAGACGCAATGTAGAAGGCACCCGGTAACCCATATGGTCTGGGAGAACATCCCAGAGACAAGATTTGAACCACCTCCCAAACCACCTCCCTAGTCGGAACAACCGTAATAATATCATTATTACCCCTACCAATCCTCCTGGAAATATTCTGGGATAATTCTTCTTGATCCCTATTGGGGCCAACCTCCCCCAAGGCCACTGCCCGACCACCTACCAGAAGCATTTTGAAGTGCTCAATTGAAATACTACCAGAATCATCCACAACATATGAGAATGAACAATATTCTGGCTTGATATTTATGGCCGATTTTTTCCAATCTTTCAGAGAAGCTTGGAAAAACCAGTTATTCCTATCACCTTCCTTGAGTAATCTCACCCTTTCTCTTTGCATGATCCTGCACTCTATCTCCAAAAATATTCTCACTAGAATGGCCTGCTTGTCACATAGTCGTATGATGGTAGCATCATTCTAGTTAGGTTGAATAATCACTTTCAATTAGAAAATATCCTCCTGTAGAATCTCAAATGATCCATTTGGTGAAGTGGCAGTCCTAGCCCATCAGATAATATCATTAATGAGTCTCTTCAATCGTCTTGAAAAACCCACCCAAGATCTTCCCTCAATCTTCTCCTCCCCATAATCATTCATCAATTGCATTAACCTCTCAATACTATTCCCATTCAATGAGTACATAAAATCCTTACTATCCCCACTAGCAACCTTCAGTTCCATGAGAAATCTAAAATGATCTATTATCCCATGAGACAGATGTGAGAATGAGGTTTTTGAGAAAGATTCCAGAACCTAAATGTTGGTCTGGCACCTATCAAATCTACATAATAATCGACTATTTACTCTTTGATTTTTACACCACATATATTTTCTCTCTTGAAATACAAGTTCCATGAGGCCATTACTGGAAATGAGGTTACTCAAATCCATCATACCATGATTTTTAGCCATTGTCACACCCTTCGTTTTTGAGATGTTAACAACATAATTGATGTTTCCAACTACAAACGATGCCAAACCAGATGCCTCAACGGAACCTAGATACTCCCACAAGCCATGTGCTTCCTTAATGTCAGCATTGGAATACCCAAAGAAGAAAATATTTTATAGACCTCTAAACCTGATTTTCACAATAATACATTTCTCAACCACTTGAATGAGATCCACTTGAACATACTTCTTTTAAAAAATTAATTTATGATTGTTAAATGTATTCCCATTCAAGTGACACACATACCACTACCTCTTTGCAAACAATGTGTTCATACTCGGGTATGATTTAGGTTCAATAACCACCAACATCGAAGGACCACATCTCCTTGATATAGAATCTAGAAAACAAAACTTCTACCTACCCCCTGATCCTGAGAATTCTAGATAATCATATATGACATTAATGAAGAAACCTTATCGCCCCCATGCACAGTTACCTGGTCTTGGAACAAACAAATGCTTGGAAAAAATCTCGTTTGATATTTATTGCACCACTGAGCAGTATGGCCCCTCTGAGGAGTTACCCCTCATCGACATGAGAAACTTCCTCTTCATCAGGTTATCCTATTCTTCCAATAGAGAGAACCAGATCCCCAACATCATTGGAGGTTCCTATAGAGGTTCCTGTAGGATCAAAATATGAATTTAGATATTCAATTACAATAGGGGGTAAAATCCAAAATTAAAAATTTTTATTTTTAACCATAAAGAAAACTGTGTTTTACAATTTTATACAAGGTATATTCAAAAAACCTATAAATAATCTTATGAAATAAACATTCTTTGGTTATAGAAATATGGTTTTAGAAATGAAACATAAGGAATGTTTACTTGGAAAATATTCTATGTTAAATCATATATAATCGTACTTATCAGAGTACATAAAAGAATAAGAAAGTATAATAAGGATATAATTTTTTAAAATATCAATATATAGTAGAAAGAAACATGAAACAAGATAAACAACAAATTTGAAATCATTTAACCCAATGAGTAGGGTATCAAACAACCTTTGAGAAAGGACCCTTGATTTAAAATTTCAATAATGTCTGTCATAACCACACCAATGTAAGTTGTCGATTGAAATATTATAATCTATCTTTATATACCAACAAGCCCTCAAAATTTAAGGTAGTCGTCACCTCAGTCTTTGTTTCCCTAGAATACATCGAATAATAAGGTACTCGGAACCTCTGTCTTCCTATACCCAATATAACTCGATTGTACTTATCAACAATAAGAGTCACACAAAGCAAGCTGATCTAGATGTTCAGTATTCACGAGGCACGATATTATATCTCTGTTTAAAAAACTTAAACATCATATAATCTATAGATTGATGGAACAGTTGTGATCTTGTTCAAATTATATCCTATTTATAGGCACCACTCCAATGGTCGACTCCCTCCTCTGATGGTTTTATTTTTCATTGAATTAATTAGTGACCTATACATGTGTCACTCAAAAAATGGTTAGTTAGAAAATGATTGAACGAAATCATTTCATAATAATGAAATGCTTCTGGAAAATGAAGTTTCTTAATCAAATCTATTTCTCGGAGTCCAAGGAAAAATAAAATTTGGAGTCTAACCAAATAATTTTTTTAATCTATATGATAGGGACATTTAGATTCTATTTTAAAATTAATTGTGAATATGAATTATATATATTTTTGAGTCTTGATACAATTTAATTCTGAATATAAATTCTTTGTAATTCTAATTATAAATTATGAAGAATATTTAGGAATTCAGAGTCCATATATTGACGAAATTGGAGTAATAATTATGAGGAATTCAGAGTCAGACTTTTAAAAAAAATCGGAGTCAAAATTCTGAGGAATTCGGTGTCTGAATTTCAAAGGATTCAGAGTCGGTATTTCAAATAATTCATAGTTTGAATAAAAAAACTCAATATCCAAGGAATTATAATATTCAGAGGTTTTACATAAGAATCCAAATTTGAGACATAGTAATAAAATGATTTTGATTTAGTGATATTATAAAATTAAACAATAAAAATAAAGGTAAGGATAAAAGTTTCCATAGAGAAGGGAAATTTTCCTTATTAAAATAGTCATTAGGGAAAAACAGTCTTCCTTAAGATAATGTGTTTCTGATTTCCAAAACCTAGTGAAATGGAAAATTCATAAAGAAACCTTACTGACCATACAATATCCACTTTTTTGGAATGCAAAAACTTCTTTATGAAGATTATTATAAAGACAAGGTATTTTTCATTATGAACTAAAACTAAAAACATCTATCCCTTCACATTTGAATTTTGGTGAATACGACTAACTTCCCCTTAGGTTTTGAAATACCTAAGGATATTATTCTTGACTTAATTAAAGAGATATTTATTTTTCTTGCATAAGGGAATATTCATTGAGTAAACTCCACCTTTGATAGCATCTCCCTTACATAGTTAATTATATTAATTACATAGTATTCTTTTTTATCATTAATTTCTCCCCTTATTTGATTAAAAAAAGTAATATAGATAATTATAAAAAAAATATAGTACCTGAAATATTAGAACTATATACAGACAAGGAAATGTAGAAAAACAAGAGTTTTTCATTACAGTTGGAAAACATTAATACATGGAATGTATAAAAAAATATCCTATTTGAAAAAGAAATCATCCTTATTTATCCTCCAGCAAGAAATTAATTAAATTGTGTTTCAGCTTTTTTAGCTCCTTATGATCTTCATCGAAGCACTTGAAGATCATTTCTTGATCCCCATTTTTCTTCTTTCGAGCATTGATATTTTCATCATGAGACTTTAAGATTTCTTCTTGAGACTTCAAAATCACTTATTATTTAATAAAAATTTCTTCGAACAAGATTATGATATATCCTTCCCTCATTAAATTCATAGACACTAAGATCAGTATCCCATTTAGATCTTCATCTTCCTACTTCAGAGCTATTTGTTCTAGATTCCGCTTATCTGGAAAACATTTCGTAAGCTCCCTCATCCTAACATATGCTCTATCAAAGGATCATTTCATAGAGTCATGTATGTCATAGGTAATTCATATGTATTAAGTAGTTTTATTGGAAAATATATTGATTTCCATAAATGACCTTCTATGAGTATCATACTCGATATAGAATGTTTTGAAATCAGTCTCAAAATTAATGAATTTTTCTGTAAGAATGCGACCAGAATCCAATTTCGGATCCAATGAATGCTAAAATAGTTGAGTCATTGAATTAGTAATTGGAATCAATGAAATGCTATCCAATAATTTCTTCATGTATTGAACCACAATTTCCTTACCCACGGAGGTTGATTCTGAATCAGATTCCCTCGTTGGTGAGAATTATTTCTCTATCTCAACAGCCATTCATTTTGAAGAACTACCAACAACATTCAAAGAAACAATATCATTTTAGGTCAAACAAATATCTCCAGATTTCCATTATCAGCCTTATAAATGATCCCCACATATTTTTGGGATTCATGTTTACTCTCTGATAATTGAATGATTATATGTTCATCATCTTTTTTCTTTTCCATATCTACTGTAAGATCATCTGGTTGAACGAAATCGGGATTTCTGCTTTCATCATCTGATGGTCGATTAAATTCACTCTGACCTTCATCACCTATTCCTATTTAATGTGTTTTAATTTATTTATCTTTTGATCTATGGATCAACAATTTTTCTAAAGGGCATTCCTTCACATGATATTCTTCAATGTTCTTTATCATATCATATGTTTTTTCACTTCCATCCTATTTTTCATCTTCCACTACCTCTTGCTAAACAATTTCTTCATTTTTAGGTTCAAGAAATTCCATCTTCTTCCCTGGAGTCTCTACAGGTACTGGTTCATTAGGAAATGATTCTGGTACCTGAATGTGATCAGAAGCATTTTCATTAGCCTTGATATAATATTAAACAATCTCAGCTATAGACATTTTATTCATTTTCTTCTTCTCTTTTTCTTGTTTTTCATACTCCTCATCATCCTTAATCATCAAATCTTTTTCATCAATATGATCCAGGAAAAAGGCATGATTTCTTTCCTTCTTATTCATTTTTTTATCCCCCCACTTTGCAACGATTTCATCAGGATATGATTTGTGCATCATAGACATTGGGGGTTCTGATTGATATTCCTGAACTATAGAAGTTTTTACCTTGCCTTCTGGTTCCTTATAATTTTTCTTCATCTAACGCTTCATGGAAGTCTCAACAACATAAGATTTCTTAGATAAGAAATTTATTTAAATTTCAGATAAGTCACAACTTTATATTTATTTTCTATTAAATTAATCTTTCATCATCCACAACATATCATCATTGATAAACATGACTTTTAATTTTCTGGTATTTGAACAACTTGGGATTTTGAACGATTCTAGACATAACACAATGATCATGAAAAGGATTTTCTGATACATAATGATTTATGATTTGAGGGTGCCATTTTTTTTATTTGTGATCATTAGGAATATATAATCATCAAAATTTATCTTTCTCGAGTTCACTAGGAAATCCAGAGTAAATATATCAATCATTTTCAAGATGTCCTTATCCAATTTTTTAGGACATAGAAAACCTTAAACACATAATTATAGCGTCCTTAAGTATGTATAGAGATTATTTATCATTGTTGTTTTGACCCCATTTAGTTTAAGACATTATAATCCCACCTTTTTATCAAAACATCGTTATTTTTCATTTAATATGTGGGTGAAAACAGATTATATTTCATAAAATATTCCAATGATACATGATTACTTATTTAATGAAAGAGGATATTTTTACCAATAAATTTTGAAAAATATTTTATCTCTACCACCCTCATTAACAAAACATACTGACTCGTAAAATTCTACGTCTAACTCCAGGTAAACCTGGTCTTATCCTTTCGGTTTGGCTACCATAAACTCTCTCATCCTTTTAGATTGATATTTTTCATAATGATGGAATAATTCATGGAAAGGAACATTATATCTATTGAAATGCCTCTATAAAACTACCATTATAATCTTTATTTGACTGAATACATCTGCTTCTGGGGATATGCTTCCAAAGAAATCTGATGTTAATAAAATCAACAAGAAAAATGACCCTTATGTAGAGAGGTAGTTCCTTGGTACGAAATGTCTTGAAAATTATACGTGGGATGAAGAATAGGAGGCCTTTATATAGCTTTTGAAGTGACATTTCATATTCTCAGATTAATCCAATGGTTGAAACAAGATTGATATGATCTACTAGTTCAGATGAATGTTGAAGAATGATTTTGGTAGGATCCAATCTTTTGATATTTTTGTGATAAAAATTAGGATATAAGAAAAGTCAATCAGTAAAATTTTCCTAAAAAAAGATGAAAACACAAACAAATAAAAGCTATCGATTATGAAATTTTAAGAAAATAATTATTCCATTTGCATTTCCTGTAATATTTTTAATAATGAGGAGAATTAATTTTGACAAACATTAGATTCCAGAATTTTTATTTAGGAATTAAAATATTTGATTTTGGTTTTTTGAAAAAAAACATGATTCCAAAAATTTTAAAGTGAAAAAAATTGTTTCCAAATATTTTAATTATGAAATTTTTTATTACGAACATTTAGTATTACAAAAAATTTAATTCAGAAAGAAAATATAACCCCTAATGAAAAGAAGATTCTTAATGTTATGAGATTAGTTTTAAAAAAAGTTAATATTAAATATTACTTTACGGTGATCATTCCAAAAATTTGTTTAATGTATTAAAATCTATCAGAGGTTAATGATTTTGTAAAAATATCATCATGTTGATCTTCCATTCTGATAAACTGAAGAATAAAATCTCCTTTGATGTGTGTCATCCCTAAGAAAGTGATGTCTAATTTCTATTTGTTTTTCACAAGAGTGATGTGCATGGTTTTTTCATAGGTAAATGAAACTTGTATTATCGCACAATATCAGTTTTTTGGTAAAAATCATACCATATTGTGTGAGTGTGTGTTGCATCCACAATACTTTCTATATATTCAGCTTCAATAGCGAAGAGAGTGTGCATACAATCTTTTGCCTATGGGAAGAATGAATAAAATATTTCATGAAATTTTGTACTAAGCATTTATGATTCCTAAAATTCCAAAGGTAACCATCATCACATAAATAACTTGTGATAATTAGGTTGTGCTTAAAACCCATAACAAATAAAACATTTGAAATCAATGTTTTTCAGAGTAGAACAATGTTACCTAGACCAAAAATGTCTCCATGGAATTATCTCTGAAAGTTAATTTTTCTTCCTTTCATCTTGATAATTATTTCAAATAAGTTTTTGTTACCAGTCATATTATGGGAACATCCACTATCTTTATATCTTGTATGGGTTGTGGTACAGTCTTTGTATTCATGAAAATAAAAGCGTTTGACTTTCAGAATCCTAACGTTCTTGGATTCAGAAATTACAGAAAAACAGATTTTAGGAATCCATATTTTCATATAAAAATAATCAATATGAAAACATAAAGATTGTGTTTTTTTAAAAACGCTTTTGTCCCATTTTCCAACACATTGTAATTTAGTGAAAAATAGAGCAATTTTGGGAACGAAATAGTTATAACTAAAAACTAGTTTAGAATAGGTATAACCAAATCATGAATGATTCCTTAAATGATGAATTTGGGAATACATCTTGTCAATTTTTCCCTTAAGAGAGGTAATGTTTGACAAACTATTACCTATGGAAAATATTTTGGAATTTAGTTTAATAACCAAATTTTTATGCTAAAAAATATTTGTTTTTGATCTATGGTTGGCTTCTAAAATGTTTTTCTTAGAAATTACATTTTCAATATCCTTAGAATGTTCATCCTTCACAAAATTTACATCCTTAATGTTATTAGAAGAACATTCATGATAAAAACATTTCTTATGAAGATCCTTAGACTGATCTGATAATTCATTAGTGAAAATTGATATTTTAGAATTTTCTTTTTATTAAATATTTTTTATTTTACAAATTTTAATTTAAATAGGTTTATCAAATATTGAAACTTCTTTTAATGATGGTAAGGGGTTATCCTCATGATGAGTAATATTCATCAACTGATGATTCATAATATTCTTCATTATTAAAATTTTCATTTAATGACATATTAGTTAAGTATTTATCATTGTGTTCCTTGTCCATAAAACAATTATTTTCAATAGGTACTCATTCTATAAGGCCAATATTTTTTTGAACAAAAGACTCATAAAATGAGAATTTATCAAACAGGTAACCACCAACGACACTCCTGGTGTCATTTGAATTCAAATAATTCATAACATTAGCCTTGTAATACTTCTTCTAGTTTCTCTCATAATGATTTTACATTCTATATTTTCTTTTGAGCGTGGGACAATCTGTCATGAGGTTTCCATCTCTTATACATTAATACATGTGACATTAGAATCATTCTTATCATATATTGTTTATTTTTATATATATACTGAAAATCATTATTCCCCACTATCTTTTTTGTCATTCAAGAATGATTTTATATCTCATCTTTTGAATGTTCACATTCACTATAGTCAGATAGAACAATGATTTTCATAGACATGGATCAGGTAACCCTTTATAGAGTATTGGATTTAATAGTATTAAATGATACACTTCCATTTCAGTTCTTTCTTTTATTCATATCATCATCACTTTTCATTCAAGTTTCATGCAGAAGAAGAGTTCCTAAAATCTCATAAAAATTTGAGATAATTTCCTATTCTCATAAATAACTGTCCTTTTTTATTCCCACTCAATAGAAATCATGTCAACTATCTTTACAACAAGGGCTTCATCCTCATGACATTTCTCTCCCATAAATTGTAGAAGATTTAAAATTGTCATAAATTAATTTTTCCCTATTCAGTGAGGTTCTACATTAGGAAATTGAAATCAATTATATTCTTCCCTAAGAATATAACTTCTAGTATATATCACATTAGAAGTGTCCAAATATTTATCATCATGTTTCTTCCAGATACAGTTAACATCTTCTAAAAAATAAATTTGACTATATATATTCTTGGAAAAAGAACACAACAATGTATAGAGTACCTTTTAATTTAGTTGATATTCAAACATTTATTGGTTAGTAATGGGTTTTCCATCCTTTTTTATGAATTTTTTAATCTCCAATAAACATGAAAACTTTCCACTCTAATATAAATAACAAATTTCAACATTCAATCTCTCCACTACTAGTAATCATTTCTATAATAAATAGGAAGTCTTGTAGGTTTAAGATTTTCAATAGAACCAAAATTTATTCATTCTATTCTATAAGAAAATATATTCCCACAAGGCATGTTAATATAAATTTTTTGTAAACCAATATATAAATATCTAAGAAAAACCTAATCAAGAAAGGTAAATCATGAATATTTAAAACAATGAAAACTTGAGCATGAAAACTTATATGTGAATACAATTATTTCATATACCTCATCTAATACCAATTGGAGGATCGAAATATGAATGTAGAAGCATCATTACAAAAAGGGGGTATTTTTATGTTTATAAACATTAATTTTTAACCTTATGAAAAAATATGTTTAACAAATATAAACATGGGAAATTCAAAAACCCTAGAAATAGTTCTATGAAACAAACTTTATTTTTTTCCAAAAATATAGTTCCAGAAATGAAAATTAATGAATGTTTACTATGAAATGATTCTACCGTAATCAATAAATAATCTCCATTATCATTGTATATAAAATAATAGAATTTATATGAAGGTTATAAATTCAATATTTATCAACATTATATCAATATAATGTTGTAACAAAACAAGTAACAATTATTAAATCTTTTATCCCAAAGATTAGGGTATCCAACAACCTTGGATAATGGTCCCTTGTTTAATACATTCAAAAAAGATGGTCTTACTCACATCTAGGTATGTCCTCAATAGAAATATCAGAATATATCTTGATATCCTCAGAATACATAGAAATTTAAGGTAGTCGACACCTATGTCTTCTTATCAACAGAATCTCTCTAGATTTAATGTACTAGGAACCTCTGTATCCTTATTCCCAGAAGCCCTAGATTTTACATAGAAACAATTGGATTCACATGATGCAAGATAAACAATATGTTCAGTATGCTCTTGGCGTGAGGGTCTCTCTCTATAGAAATCATTTCAACAACATGTAATCTCTATATTGATGGAACAGTTGTTAGCATAAAATGTGATCCTATGTAGGCACAACTCCATTAGTCGACTCCCTCATTCCATAAAAAATATTGCTTAATGAATTTATGAGGGACATGTACACATGACACTCAACCAACGGTTAGCTATAAATAGATTTCGCGACATCATATTATAATAATAACAAGTTTTAGGACAATGATGTTGCTTAATCAAACATATTTGTTTATGTCTAAGGAAAAAAATAGAATTTTTAGTTTATCCGAAGAAACATTCTGATTCAATATGACATGGACATTAAAATTCTATTTTACAAAGAATTTTGAATCTGAATTCTATAGATTTTGGAGTCTAAATTACATTGAATTCTTGAATCTGAATTCTATGGAATTGAGAGTTGGAATTTTAAAGAATTCAGAGTCTGAATTATGAAGAATTTAGAGTCCGAATTTTGAGGAATTCAGAGTCTCAATAATAAATAATTCAGAGTGACAATTATATGGAATTCAGAGTCCAAATTCTATGGAATTTAGAGTCTTAATTATGATCAATTCGGACTTGGAATTCTAAAGAAATCGATATTAGAATTCCATATAATTTAGAGTCTGATTTCTGAAGGATACAGATTCTAAATTTTGGAGGATTCAGAGTCTGAATTTTAGAGAATTCAAAGTCTAAAAACAGAACACTCTATATCCGAGGTATTATAAGACTATGAATTTTTACATAATAATATTAATTTTAGACATAGTAATAAAATGAATTTTATTTAAAGAGATTATAAAATTAAATAATGAAAAAAAGTAAGGATTATAATTTCATTATAGAAGGGAAATTTTCAACATGAAAATAGTCCTTAGGGAAAGATGTTTTCCTTAACATAATGTGTTTGGGATTTTCAAAACATAGAGGAATGGAAATGTTATAAGGAAACCTTATTTACTCAATAACTCCTCATCCCGAACTAATGAAATTATCAACAGTCTCAGAGGTGACTTTCGGGCTTCCACAATATCTTTCTCGACCACCTTGGCAATGCCACTCATCGAAGTAACTGAATGAAAATAGTCAGTGAAACCTATCGATGAAAACTTTGACATCTCTAGTGAGGCTGGTGATAGCATTCAATATATAAACACCTCTATTAAGGGAAGAGATAACATCCTGGGATGGAATGAAATATATTTCGTGAAATTTTTTTCATTCCCTTAGGAAGATAGGTAGGATGCCACCGAAGGATCCACTTCAATTGAGCACCGATTGGAATTCATCAAAGCCCCATCTTCTGACCCCAATTGGAACCAACCGGGCGCCGTGACACCCTCTGAAACATAACTGTCCATATAACCCATTACAGAAAAATAAAACTTCTTTACCAACCTGGATCTGACATTATTTTAATTTCCCACCAAAAGTGGCACATCAATGTGCCCGAACACCTCTAGTAAAGATGACGGTGGGAACACTGTCAGTAGATTCTCTATATCCAGTTTGACATGATGCCCCCTCGAACCAGCCGAGCTAACTCCATGAACCTAAAATGAACCTGAAGAAAGTGACTGGGAATATTAGACACCATGGAACATATATTTCCCCTTCCCATTCCTAAAAAAACATATATCATGACCTTGGAACCCAAAATCCAAAAAAAAATCATTGATGAGACAGGAATACCAAACGTTTCCACCATAAAAACCCCTATGAAGATTGAATCTAAATGTTCATAGTAATCATCACATCAAGATTCATCTCAACACAAACCCATAGGTTGCTTGAATCATGCAGTCAGTCAATCTTTTCCTCCATGAAAAGGAAACTCCCTAGTTCATTTCCCACCACCATCATTATTGACAGGCTATATAGCTAAATAAGAATCCCATTAAGCTTTATCCACATTGTCCCCATACAGGATTATTTGTCGTAGGGACTCTCCATTCCCATCGAGAGAGAGTGAAGAAGGTAGATCCACAATGCCTAACCTCCCTCAACCAATAAAGCATATAATAATCCATAGAAGAAAAATGGATGTATAATGTGAACCATGATAACTTTGATACCGCCGCCCGACAGAGAAGACCCTAGGATCCCACAAACTCCCAGAACACCTCTAGCGATGACTTCACAGGACTAATCATAGTATCCAGTGTTAGACAATGAAACTCAGCCACACAATCTAACTCTTTTCTATAGACCACCACCACCAGAGACTCATACCGAAACATTATCCTTCCCCATTGTATTAAATTCAAAGCGATACAACTCATTCCATGCTCCTCCTCGAAGGCACCCCGGTTGACCGGCTTCTTGATGTACATGGCCTTGTGAGTCTGCATCAAGCCTCCACCAACTATATCTTTCACCCTAGGTGACAGACCGACAAAGGTCGATAGAGACCCACCTGAAGATCTACCTGATTCTCAAATGAAAATCGCAGGATGTCCATCCGTTGTGCTCCCCAATGCCAAAACAAAAATCCCACGTTCTCTTTCCATTCAACCCTTGGAAAACCACTCCTACCAAAAATTCTAAAAAAAAAAATTTCAAGATGACATCCGATGTTTCCCAGGCATGGGGTTAGACAACATCCTTACATATATCCATGAAATGCAACCACGTTTCGATTGATTGAGAAGGTATCATATGAAATCATGTTAATGGTACCCCTTTATCCATAGTTTTCCCAATGGGTATCACTGGACCATCTACTGTTCTTCCCAACCATCCTCTAGACGATGCATTCCTTGGAACTATTGTATATACAGATATAGCTTCGCCACTATGATATGTGTCGACCCTACAATTTCTTCATACTCTCATCACAGTTTGGCTTAGAACCTGAGGTAGAGGGGACAATCCATAGCTGGCTCAAATGGCCTTTTGTTGCAGCATTTATCCATGGTAAGATTAATCCTATATCATTTTATACTCCTCTACTGTACCATTTGTGTTAGTGGGTGGAGGCATCTTATGCTGCATCATTCCATAATCTGGCATGAACATGAGCCAAAGAAACCTAATAAGGTACAGGTGATCATTATGATGCACCCCCAAGTACACCTTCAGGTTTAGTCTCTAAAAAAATATGAACTTCATCGTGAACCAGTTCCTGGTGTATGGTTCACATATTGGCTTGTAATCCCCTAAGGCAACAAGTACTACCCCTAATAAATCAATGGAATATAAGAAATAATCTTCAATTCCACTACCATTATCACTGAAAAAATCGCATTGGGAGAGGAAAGGTGTGGAAGTTTAATTATTCTATTCACCATATCTTGTTGACCATTGATTTTAGGTTCATCATAAACAATGAATTTCCTAAAACAATCTGAATAGTTGTTCTATTGTCCGACAAGGGAGTGAAGATGGGGATTAGTTATTCATATCACCCCATGTGTGCTAGAACCCAACCATATTTTATGTGGATAAGTCTGCATATGCATAGTAAATTCATACCCATAATGATATTCCAAAGCACATCATATTGTTTTTCCAGTACTGCAACTCTGAGGTTGACCTTCTTCCCCAATATTAGCACTACCGCCATGATGAATGATATTGATCGTACACCCATATGTGCATCTCTCACTGGATGCATCCCCCAATAGTTGAGCATAGATATCAACCCAGCTGTCTTGACTAATGTTTGGAGCTTTTTTTATCTTGTAACCCGTACATATTTCTTACGTTTTTCTCTAGGATATCATAGTTGGAACCTTCCATACCCCATTGAGCCCCCCTTGGGAAGGTATGTTGTCATGTGGGCGGTATCATGGGTTATTCCTCTCCCTTGGTAGGCCTATCTGTGGGGAGTTTTGGGAAATTCCCATACAAATAATTAATGTGGATATCACTTTTCATTTTATTATCCTTTATGGTACCTAACACCATGTATAGAAGAATCTTCTCCAAATGTGTAATTTTCTCTAGATCATCCCTTGTATTCTCATTGAAGATGAATTTATCAAACATCGTCCACAAAATTGGAATCCCATTGATATGGTGGAAGTCCATGAATCTGATTTTGACCTCCCCATGATGAAAATGAAATGTGTTGGTCCTCAATGAACACATACTCAGAAGCTCATTCATGATGTCTAGCATGCATATACCTAGTAGGCCTAGGACAAGTATGTGAATACTGGGAGGATCCAGATAAGATGCATATACTGGGCCAAGGAATTATATTTAGTATGCCCATACTAATACTGTCCTTTAGTATAAACATCCTTTGTGAGACCCCCTTCTTCATGACACCCACTTTTGTGTGGCCCTAAATCCTTGTATGTATTGATTTCATGGTCCATCGTATGGTGTTACGTGTTGTGTTATAGTACAAAATCGTTCTACACATATGTAAACTAATAGAAATTAATTATTTTCATATAAACACTAAAATCATATTATAATATTAGAGTATTTATTACATCAATTTTGGGTCGTTATAATTTCATAATAAACAAAGTACATTTATACTGTATTTAAAATTTAGACGAAAATTCCACTTTCTCAAAAGATTCAGAAAAGTTATCTACTAGATAATTTCAAAATTTTAATTCCAAAAATAATATTCATTTTGGAAAAATAATTTCTATATATGTGAATTTTTAATTTTAAAAAAATAATAATCATTTATTGATAAATGTTGGGGTTTTTATAATAATAATTTCTGGAACAGTTTAATTTTTTTTTGACTTTATAAAAATTTTATGATCATTTATATTTAATAAAAATTATTTAATAATAAAATTTTATTAAAATGTAATTTATTTTTCATAAATAGAAATACATAATTTTAATTTTAATATTACAAAAAAATATTATTTTTTAATGTATCAATATAAAAATATTTTTTAAAGTTACAATAATATAATGAAAATATAATCATTATTCTATGATAAGTAATGTGCATGATCCTATTAAAGGGTTATGAAAAATACAAATTTAATATAATAGATAACCGTCTAATAGTAAGGTGAGTGATTGGGATGCATTAATTTGGTGGTTTGACATACATTGTTTGGGTCATTATCTCGATGAAATCAAACATCTCCTATAAATAGTTTAAGTCAGGCTTGAGTTATTGGATATTAGGTTGGGATTGGTCACGGAAAAATCCATGTGATGAAATCTCCCTCAGGATCTAAAATAAATATGAATCATAGGGTATGATCTTACTGGCTGTGTCCATCACATTCTTCATCAAGGTCAATTAGATTTTTTTAATACCCAATATGTATACTGATCAAGTGATAATTAGTCAATTTCTATATTATCAATTGTAGTGATACATAACTATCATTTAAATCCAATTTTATGTAATAAATAAAAATAAGTGAATGTGTTTTCTATATCCATATTACATAATAATAAATTTAATTAAATTTAAAGGGGTATTTCATTTACTATAGTTTAGGTCATTATACTTTGAAATTTAAATTTTCCATGACATATAACTAGCTCTCTCTCAGTTTACCTAGATGGTATCATGATAGGGGATATGATCATAACCCATAAAAGAGCACACTAAGAGGATATCAAAGATCACTAAAACTATTTGAGACGCAAATATATTTTAAAATATGGTGTATTATTTGGAATCACACTAACAACATTCCAACAATAAAAAATAAGGGAATTCAAATTAATACTGGTTGATTTGTCTTGAATGAATCATAGCTTCACCCACCGATGTATGGTCATTAACAAATCACAATACCTTTACCACTTGAATCTTCTTGTGATCAGTTATGACATATCACCAACCTCTATCAATGTATAATGACATTTATAGAGTTTACATAAAAATCCATCCATATCAATGACATATTTCATTATAAGTACCAAAACATTACAAGACTCACACACCCCACAAGCATTCGAAAGAAACACTGACAATTTTAAAATGGATTTCCATGGTTGTGTTTCTTCTACCGGGATGGAAACGTATTCCTTAGAATATAGGTGATTCTCCCCTCCTTATAGTTTTCATATTCATAAAAATGAGAGATATACTAGCCTCTCAAAATATTTCTATATCAAATTCTCCATAAACATTCTCATAAAAGAAATCCATGTCACACTCACATACGTAGTAAAATTTGAGATCAAAGATAAAACCATCCTAATAAGTATGTCAAAACAAAAAAATTCTTGGAATTCCATCCTATGCATTGGGAAGAATTTCATTCCTTAAATACATATGACACTCTATTAAAGAAATGACCTGAGAATGCACTAAAAAACTCAAGTACCAACAATTTCACTAAAATCAACACTTTCATTATATACCAAGGAAAATTGATTAGAACCATGAAATGGAACTATAATTACCTGAACCCATTATTCTAAAAAATGATCCATACATTATTACAATAAAATTGATACATGTTTCAACTATGAAGGGACATATAATTTTATCATTATTGGGAAATATATTACATACATGAACCATACATTACAATTAATAACATATAATACAACATAGATAATATTCTGATAACACTATTAATCTGATAGATTATCCTAGTATATCATTCATAATACAAATCATGTAATTATGGGAAAATAAAACAGAACGATGGGGTGAGATCATATACTCAGTAATAGTAATCTTATAGTAGAATCTATTATGAATAAATATTCATAAATCATAAGGAAAGGTGTATAAATGAAAAAAAATACTATTAAACATAATCTAGAACATAATATGGAAAGAATATATAACACCATAAAAAAATGATCTAGAAAATATAATCACATATATTCTACTAGTCGAACAATCATATAGAATATTAATAACTAATCTCATAAGGAGAGAATGAATAATTCATGACATCATAAACATAACGTCAAGGTTTCTTCCATGAAACCATTAAGAAATTATTAAAAACACAAACATGTTTTTCTCATTGGATTTATATATGCATTTCGAGTAAATAGTGATCCAAACACATCACTTACTATGTAAAATTCATTCCTCATATGAAATCAAAAAATCATAACCAATAAAAAGATTAATATCAAAAATAGAATATAAAATGTGAATAAATTAATAGTAAATCTTGAATAGTATCAAAATTTCAAATCTATATATAAACATATATAATAAAACCTTTAATAAAATAAGTTAAGTTATATCATATTAACTAAACCTTAATTAATCCTAACACCAAATCATGGATGTTATCATAGATGAAAATAACCTAATAAAATCATAAAAAATCTTTGAGATAAGTTAATCTTTTTTTAGTTTCAAATAATATAAAATATGGTCAAATATAAAATAAAACTATTCATTTAAAAATAACATTGTAATATTTTAACTGAACATTCAATATTTTTAAGGTGACATGATGGTGAAAAAACCAACTCTTTCCACATAAGTAATTTTTCCCTTTCATCGAAAAATATATAAACTACCTGACATGAAAAAAGAAAAAAAATCCTTTCAATTCATTTTATAAAAATTAAAACTTTTTTAAAAGAATTTAATATGTTTTATGATAATGGTAGAAATATTTTTGATATTTTTTAATCAACATGGATATGGATGATAAATATTCCCTATTTGATACTTATGTATAATCAATCCAAAATAAAAATGAGATTGTAAAATTAAACCATACCTTGTATGTTTCACAAGTTTACGATGTTTTAACCACATATATAATGGTTATATAATTTTATTTTATAATAAAAAAAACTATGTCAATATTTATGATATAATATATGATGCTCTTATATCATTTTATTAATAATATTTTATTGTTACCATTGTGTTGGGTGTTAACTACTTCATTTTTGTATGTCTGTTTTGTCATGTAAGTCCAATTTATTATGAATAAGATATATTTTATTCATATAAATAATTATATAATATTCCTAAATATTATATTCACTCATCATATACATTTTTACAATGATTCTTGAATAATTAATATGGATGATGAATCTTATCACATCGTGGGGACAGAATGTGATAAATCTGCACAAGCAATGGTATTATTTTTTAAGTGTATATTGGATTGGAATTGGATGGTATATTAATAATATAGAATAATTTTAAGGTTTTATAATTATTTATATCCATTAAATTTATCATTATACCAATACAAATACAGTGGGTATTAAAAACTATTTACCCCACAACATGGCGATGGTAAGCCGTACAGACACTCATATGTTTATATTTTCATTTTTAGGGTAGATAAAATTATTAATATGGTCGTAACATAATCATAATAACATCTTATAATATATATTATACTATATTTAACAATATTTAGTGGAAAAAATTCATGAATATGATGTATAAGAATAAGTAAATTTGATAAAGTCGGTAAATGTGATTACCAGTTCTTTAGTAAACCTCCATTTGGATCTCTACATAGGGATAATATGATTTGTATATTTAAAAATAATAACCTATTTAGGTGTACATGGATGTTTATAAGTTAAATGGGATGGTTTTTGTTGAGATAGAGATATCAAATTTGGTGTGAGAAAATGAGGGAGGATGTGGATTTTTATAAGAGAGGGGTTGTGTACTCATGGAATCATTCACAATATTGAATAAATTTTTAATTATTTCCATTTTATAATTTCTAAAAAGTGATTAATTTAGAAGGTAATATGATTATGGGTCTAAATACAATCATGAAAAATTATTTTTAGACATATTGAGGTCATAATATTAACCTTATCTTTTGTCTTTAACCAGTAGACAAACTCTTTTACTCTAAAAATTAAAACATAGTTTTTTACTTTATAGGGTAAATATAGTTAATATAAAATGATAAAAGAAGAAAAATGTATAAATTATGATATATATAACCATATTATAATAATTTTACCAAAATTATTGTTTTTATGAATTTAATTTCATTTAACAAAATATCAATTTTTTAATAGATCATTTATATTAATATTGACACAATTCATTATTTTTCTTTTTAAAAATATCATAGTAAGAGGATAAAATCAAAACAAAATTTGTAATATTTAACTAACATTTCTAATTTATCTATGAAATTATTTTATTTCATTAATATGTTATATGAAATTTAATTTAGTAATATTAATATCATTTATTTGATACATCAAATGATTAAATAATTTCTACATCACTAATATTTAATCCTTTAATTAAATTATTTCTTCTCCAAAAATCAAATATAAATTAAAATTAGGAAGATAAATATTAATAACATTCTATTTAATATTTATATTTGAATTTATATTTTTTTGAATCCTCTATTGAAAATGTAATACATATTAAAAAGCAAGATTATGACATTTTTAACTAGTTTTTAAATAAAATTTTATAAAATTCATATTCATACCCATCTGTCATAAAAATATTACAATTTAATCAAAAGGATTATTTTGGTTGAAATCCAATTCACCAATGAAATTAGAACAACTGTTAAGTTGATTTTATAATATTTATAATAAATATTTTTCCATTATGTACTTGATTTACCCTTTATTATGGTAATAAAAAAAATTAGTAATGATTTTATTATTATGAAAAAAACTAAATGAAAAAAATTTAAATAATTTGGACCCACTAATTATAATATATTTTATCCATTTTTTAAAATTCATAATAAAAAATTTTCTGAAATTAATGTAGAATTATCCTTGTTGATGGGGTGAGATAATGGGTTATTAATGTTTAAACATGAAAAATATTGAAACATTTTTCTATCCGAATTCAATTTAAAATTTATTTCAATGACATATACTATAATAACTGATCTTAATATAATATAATTATACATTAAAACAAATATAAAAATATTATATAACACTATAAATTTTTTCAATGAAAATTATTTTTTCTGTTGAAAAAAATTAATTTTCACTATTAAACAAACACATGAAACTTATCAGAAAACAACAAAAATTTAAAGAAATTAAATTCTTCTATTCCTATTGAAAATATTATGATCATTTTTAAAAACATATTATATAAGTCTCAAAACTTTATTTAAAATATTTTTCCATTAAAAGTTAATAAATAAATTTTTATAAAAAAAATTATTTTTATGTATAGTATTGTATTTGTTATAATTTAATGAATATAAATTATATTTGATGAATGTAAAAATATTTTATTTAACTTATAACATCTCCATTTCATTAATATCATTCTCGTATATAAAAAAATTGAATTTTTAGGATTAAATGAATATATGTCTATACAAATATTTTTTTGTATGAAATATCATATATATTCATATGAATACAAGATTCATTTGTAATTAAATATTAACCAATGACATCAGTGATATAGTTTAATAAGCTTGTAAATACTATTCATTTCCTCCAATTTAACTTCTTGTTTAAATCTTATTAAATTAAATAGTAATATTCTAATAATATATTGGTTTTTGGTAAAGCTCAGCCGTGAGTGTAACACAAGCCAACTCATAATTGTGGGTAGCATAATCCTGTCATGGTATCCATACAATGTAAAATATTAAAAAAATTGAATTCATTTTAAAGAATACATACATTAATATCATGTGGCGTCACATTCTCCACTCCTTCAATAAATTGAATCCTCTTAAATATAACAGGGGATAAAAAAAATTATATTGATATTTCAAAATATCATTAATGAAATCCGATATCAGATAAAGGATTAATGATACATCCAATTTGAAATAAATAAAGGGGAGTATGAATGTCACTGAAGATAACACATACTAGGGTTCCATGTAGGAAAACATGGACAAGGAAGAGAAATATAACTATAATGTTTTAATGTAGAGTAATAGAAAATATGGTCGGGACAATGTCAACAGTCACAATGTTATAAATCATTAATGATATATGGGACCATTTGATAAATATGAAATTATGGTACTAGGACAATATTTTTTGTTTCATGATCATTTACCTATAATTGAAGAATTACTTTATTATTCATATAGACTATTACATGGTTTATTTTTATGTCAAAAGATAAATATAACCCTTAGGTTGTGCTTCAATATATTTTCACTTCATATCATATAAATTACGTTAAGTGTTAAAAATGAATTGTTCATGCCTGTAGATATTTTATGAATGAAAATATCCATGATTCATTCATTCATATTTCAATAGATTACCAATACCGATGTGGTTAAAATATGTTAGCCAATATGATAAATCATACATTAAAATCAAAAAATAACATAAAACATTCAAATTACTCCATTCCAATTGTGAGAGTACTCTAGACTACATCATTCAATATTAAGAGTTCATAAATTTAAAATTAAGGTCATCAAAACTTCAAAAATATTATCATCAGGTTTTCTGTTATCAACACAACCCATATCTTTTTTGTCATATACCAAAATATATGAATAGATTGACCACCTTAAAACATTAATGAAAACAATAATTCTTATAAATCCATAAAGAAAATGTACTATAGTACAATACATATAAATGAAATGATCCATATTACCAAAATAATAATCTTCTTGAATATAAAAATACAAATACATTAATTATTCCACTTTTATTGTAGTAATAGCATAAGTTTTACCTTGATCCCTTTCCTTTTTTTTGATATATTTTTACATCATTAATGGTAAATTTATTTTTTAGTGTACCATCTCCTTGTAGTTTGATCATTTCACATTTATAACATCTTTTTTTACTTTAAAATAATGATCCTGGTGACAACTCTCTCCAATATTTTAGCAAACATCTCTCTAATTTTAAGCAAGTACAATGGTGATTATTTCCTCAATTATGACATATGGGAAAAATAATTTTTTCCCTTCATCCCATTATCCGTATTTTCTCAAGTTGTTCTCTTATTATCATTCTTCCCTATGAATCCATAATCATTAGTGTACTATTTCCATATCCCATTATCAGAAGATATCATGTCCTCATTTGATGAGGATGCAAAGGAGACAACTTCACTTTGAAAAAATGGATTAAAAACAGGAATGATATGATTATTCAAACTATTTTGATAAATTTGGTTTGCGGATGTCACATTTATTTTTCTAGGTTCAATTAATAAATAATGGAATATACTGAATTAGATCAATGATTATGAAACATAATTTATAATTTCATAACTAGTAAAATACATAACATAAATTGAAAATTTTATGTACAAATAATCTCATAATCATAATATTGTTTTATTTGGAGATATATTTACATTAAAATACTTCATAATGGTTTGTAAAGAAAATGAAAAATATTATACCCATATACCTAGGAGTGTCAAACCTAGTGCACAGTAAGGATCATATTCATGTACGAGTTTAAACTGATTTAGGCCTCACCTACCTTTTCATAGTTGTCACGCCATTGTAAATATTTACCAGAGCAAAATCTTCATGTAATATCTTTAAAGAAATTTATTTCATAGAATACAAAAATAATATCTACATTAAAATTATTCTATTAGGTTATTCAATAATTATACTAATCGTCTATCTTAGGTTAATGTTTCCAAATCTATCTATTCTAAATCTTGTTTTCAATGATACTGCTAAAATCTATCTGATAACAACAACAATTAACATGATCCCAATAGACCAAAGTTTGTTCTATACTTTATTACATTATAAAAGATATATGTTTCAAATCCTAAAGGATATATATGTTTAACAATCTTGGAAAATATATTACATACATGAACAATACATTTTAAATCATAAAATTAAGGAAACATAGATAAAAAATTTATAACGCCATTAATGTATTCTCAAAATCCTCCATATCTGTTATAATACCCATCTTGGAATCTTAGGAAAATAAAACATAAGAAATGGGTGAGCACGAATTCCCATTAAGGGTATTCTTACACTATAATATATTATTAATAAATATTAATAAACCATAAACAAGGTGTATAACTAAAACATAAATCCTTCTGAAATAATCATGATCATAATATGGAAATAATAAATTATACTATATAAAATAATCTCATGATCTAGAAAATATAGCCATGTATATTATACAATTAGAATAAAAAAATTGAATATCAATAACTATTTTTATAAGAAGGGAATGAATAGTATCGTATATTATAAACATATGTCCAAGAGTTTTGGCCAAGACACCATACAAAAACTGGTAAAAACTAAAACTAGTTTGTCTATAAGACATACTGATTCATCAAGTGGTTGTAGAGGTCCCCACATACCAATTACTAATTCTATTTCATTCCTCATAGGAAAAGGGTGAAGCATAAAAAACATAAAGACATTATAATTCTCATCCTTCTTAATTTTTTACATTTATGTAACAAATGAAGAATGAATGTTAAATAAAGATCTAGAATGATATAGACTATACTGTTTTGATTAGAGTATCACATTGGTACATTAAAAAATAAATAACATATCACAGTGGAAGAATTAATAATGGAAATACAAGTTAGTGGAATAATAATTTCAACGAAATATAAACTGAAAACACCAATATAAAATTACGAACCCATATCTAGATAATTATACATAAACTAAAATGGTAGACATATAATAGAAACTATGATTCAATGCAGTTGAAGAATAATGTAAATAAATAAAACAATGATGCTAGTGTCCCTTAGATTCCAGATCTACAAATTAGTATTCTGCTCATATCCCATAGATATATGAATGTTAGAACAATTAAAATACCATTGACCTGCAAATATGATATATTCTTGCATACCGAGTGCAATTGAGTCTTGAGAAGAGTGTTATATATACACAGTAGACCACCATTAACCTGTTGGATCCTAAAAATTAACATAGATGGATATGATCACACGATGGGTGACTATTAGTTTAAAAACATTGTATAGACTATTTAAACTAAACAAAACACACAAACTCTTCAAGTAAATTTATTGTAAACAGATTCAATCTGATTATCAGGGTCATAAAATCGGAACTAGAAAATGTTCAATTTTATCATAGTAAAAATTTATTTTCAATATTGGGCTCGATTATTATCAGAATTTTCTTTTTTATAATTATATGATTAAAAGTGATAAAATAATTATTTTAGGAAAATGAATATAAGAAGTCAATTTCTATAATTTTTCACAGTGAATAATATCCATATATTAAATAATTGTATAATATCTATGTTAATGTATTAATAAAATAAATTATATTATTAAAATATTAAACTATTTCATCATTATGAGTAAGTTAGTTAATAACCTTATCTAGAGGTATCCACAATTTTATAAATACATGAAATTATGTCTTTCCGTACTAAGAATACCCTAAAACGATGAACGAAATTTCACTATCTTTTTATATAAGGAAGGCCTCCATATATAGATCTCCTCTATCATCCTAGCCATTGTATCCCATAATTCGATTTATTAAATTTGCAATAATCCAATCCCTATAAGCCTTCAATCTAAAAAATTATCAAACATGAATAGAAAATAAAAAGATGTAAATGACAAAAAAAAATTAAACGATTTCTTAGACAAAAACATTTTAATGAATTAAAAAGTATAAGAATAATCAATGAATGCAACATAATATCGATAAAAATTTATTGAAGAAATGTATCAGATCGAAACACTTAAAATGAACCTTTATTTATATGGAATGTTCCAATGGTTTTATTTCAATTTTTTGGTGGCCTCAGATGTCTGGGAGATGACATCTCTTTTTTAACAGTGTTCTTGATGTTGTGTGGATTAAAAAAATCACAGTGTTAATTATTTCCCTTCAGATATAAATAACTATACTATATTTTGATTGAAATCATAAGTTTTTCTAATCTACTTTCTTATCTATTTTCAATAAGATAAAATTTATGAGATTCACTAAGATTTTATTTGTATCAGGAATCAGTTTGATGGTTACGAATTTCGTCAGTATAATTGACAAGTCAGAATTCTAACTACTATTCTGTTAAAATGTCTGTCTAATTAACATAACATATACTCATTTCAGTGATCATAATGAATAATAGTATGTTATAATTTTAAATACATTACGAAAAATTATATTTATTTTAATAGATAATAATTTCTAAAAAAACATTCTAAAACACTTTGGACATAAAATCTTTGTAAAAATGGATTCATGTAAGTGTTTATAACTTCTAAAAATAATTCAATGCAAATGTAAGATGTATAAAATATGAACCAAAAATCTCCCCCTTTTTTGAAAAAACAAACCAAAAAACTATAATAAAAATTAACATAAAAAACATTCATCCCATTGACCTTTAAGAACATCATATTCCGAGTTATTATTTGAAATATAACTACTTTCAATTTTTTAAATCTTCTGAATACTATACAGAATATGATGGGGGTATTTAAAATTTTCTTCCATAAATAAAAAATCTCCCACTTATGAAATATTACCCTCATTAGAATTTAATTCTCACCCTTACTAAAACAGTATACATTTTTTAATGTAATACATCCCCACAAAATAGAATTTCCTACCTATGAATAATATTCCCACCCATTGTGTAATGTTTTACCCCTTTTAGATTTTAAAAAAATAAAATGACAGATTCTTGAGTTTCCTAAAATTGTAGAGAATGAAAATGTAATAAATATTATAGAATTATATAATCATCTATTAATAAAAGAATGAACATGTAACCAATCAAAATTGGATTAAAAATCAAGAACATTGTATTTTGGTGAAAAGATAATTCATCAAAAACTATCATATGATTTAATTTTTTTTATAACATATTCATCCATTAATTCCAAAGAAAAAATAATTAATTAATTCTTCATCACACTTTTTAAAAAAGATTTTATCATCTCGAGCTTTTGGAAGTCCACTAACATCAAACCTTTTTATTCTAGAGTATGGTCATGAGAATTTAGATTTTTAACATACTCAACAAGTAATCTATCCTTTTCTATCTATATTATAACTACTTCTTTAAAAGATATTATCTTTCTCATCTCTATATATATAACACATATCAAATATTTAAAAACATATATCTCCTTATTACATTAATTAGTTCAATCTTTGAACTCATCAATAGAAATTACTCTATCATCCATATCTAATAATATATGATTGAAAGAATATGATGACTCTACAATATGTTTATTTATTTATTCAAACTACTCATCATGCATCAAAATATCTAAATCAACCTGGTTATACCGCTGAACCATCTGATTTCATGATCTTTTATGAATCTAGGAATTTTAATGGGAATTCATCAACTCTTCAACTATTTTAAGATATCATTCTGATAAGAGTTTAATTTACTCACATTTATGAATGAAACTATTAAGGATTAGGTGAATTCTTTCTTTAATCATAAGAAATGAAGGGATTTGATCTTCCAACCATAAAAGGATTTAATAATAAAATCAAATCATTTTTATTATTTTATATCATTTCAATATGATGAAACTATTCATAGACTTGGAGTTATTATCAATCTAATTTAGAAATCTACATCATTTTTTATCTATATCATTCATTGAAAAAAAATTCAACATCCATAGAAAAAATCATAATATATGATAGTCCAAGAATATCCACATCATTATAAATCATCGATTTTTAATAAAAAAATTTTATGGCTTTTGATCATCGTCATCTTTCCTTGATGATTACTATACATATTGTTCTCATTAAGATGAATCTCACTCAGAACATCCTGTGTTATCGATCTTATCAATGTTGGAATATAAACATGATGTTGATGAGGATGAATCTTTGATTTTTTATTGTACAATTTTTTCTTTACTATCATCCCTTTAATTATGTTCCACTTCCCCTATTCTTATTCATCAACATAAATTTCTTATTCAATTGAATTATGTTTCACTTATTCATATTCTTTTAGTTACTTTCTTTTCCATCCAGTTCTTAAAAAAATTCATTATTAATCTCATTTTCAAGCATCTGTACTATTCAAAGATCCCCTTTTTTGCTAACTGAGGTACTGATTCATTATAAAATATTACTGGGGAAAAATGATCTTCAACAACATATTCTTTTCTATTAATAAGAGTATAAGTAATATTATCATCGACAATAGATATTTCATTATGAGATAAACTTGCATCTAAAATGATCTAACAGGCGTGGGATGTTGGAAGCTCTATCATCATATAATATCTCTCTTCTATTTTAAAAGAAATATCACAATAATTATCTAAATTTAATACCATAATTACTATTTGGATTTTATATTCATCTTAAAAAATTCATATTTCCAAAATCAACAAATATTTTCATCAACAGGGTTGGGTCCAAACTCCAGATCCCCTTGTTTTCTCTCAGCATTCTTATTTATGTTCACCTCAAATTCATAATCAGTTATTTTATTATCTTTATTTTTTTATTTTGAAGGTTTATTTCGGCCATCCTATTCTATTTATTACACTCTACATGTTTTCTTTGATGGATATTCTTCTGATACAACACCATCAAAATTATATATATTTTTTGATTTTGTCTCAAAAACCTATCTCCTCTTATCCATCACATCTTCACAAATAAATGAAATTTTCTCCCTAATTGGATACGATTTGTTTTCCAAATTACACTTATCAATAAATTTTAAAAACATCTAACTTATAAAGGAATCAAATTAAATAATCTTGAACTTGACTGAATATGATTCAATATAGTGATAATAATAAACTTAACAACATCGATCCTCCCAATATGTATGAAAAAATCTAGAAGAAAAATATCATATCCTCTAAATGAATCTTTGTCTCATTTTTATAAGAGTCATGAAAAAATGAATCCAAAGAGAAACTACCTGGTTATCTAATTAATTTTTGGAAACATCCAATATTTCTGCATTTTATGAAAAAAAATTATATTCTTTTATTTTGCATAACATTATGAGAATATTAGGAAGATTGTGATATAGAAAATATGATTATGTTTCTAATGTTTTTCTGGAGATGTATGTATGTTTCTTATGGTACACCTTATAGATTTTTCCATACATTACGAATGAAAAAAATAACTTCCAAATTCCTATTCAAATTGAATAAAGACATAAATATCTAGAACTATGTTAGTATAGTAAATATAAAAATCTTATTCTGTCTTTTCCATGAAAACAGACTCTTAACCATATGATGAAATTATATTTTTCATTCAAAAATATCTCAACAATCCTTTCCTAAAAAAGGAATCATTTTGAAAATACTTCCTTAGTAGAAATAAGATTTTTAAATATGAAACTCATGACTGGTCATAAATGAATGAAACATTATTGGGGCCATTGAAGGATTCATCATGTAGGGATAAATTACCATGAAAGATTGATATGGGACATATGATGGGAAAAATTATATAGGGGATAGATTGATGTTTTGACTTTCATAATTAAATTATGGGTTAATATATAAATCCAAAAATATCTTCTGTCAATTATTTATTTGAAGAATATTTTTAATAGATTTTTTGATCCCCTATTGTTATTAATAATTCCATGATATTATAATTCATTTTTATTATGAAAACCTATAACAAATTCAAGAATTTAATTTTTTTAAAAATATATTTGAAAACAAAATTTATAAACTTACATAATTAGATATTGTAAAAACATAAAATAATATGATAAAACCTATCATACTATAATGATTCATATGTATGATTAAAATTTTCTTATTAATTTTTTAAATAGATTATAGTAGTTATAATAGAATACATAAATATGATTTTCTAAAAAGGAGGAAACTAAACAAGATAGAAAATAAATAGGGAAAACATTACACAACTTTTTAATTGCAAGAAATTGTCACATAATTGAAAAAAAATGATATTTTAGTCTATTGAAAAAAAAATATTTGAGTGGAAAAAAAAACTCAATATGAAAAGAGTTTTATAAAAACAAAGAATTTTTAGACAACCAAAAATTTAAGAAAAACTAATTTTTTTTAGAAAAAAGTACTCTAATATAGAAATATTTAATTTATGATAAGGATATGTCTATAAAACATGAAGATAGGGATGATAAGATTATGTTGATCCATCCTATATTTTGTTTAATATATTCCAATCTATTGAAAGTAAGAGGTTATGTAAAAATATCAACTGTTAATCTTGCATTAAGTTGGATTATAAAAATATATCTTCTTTTAATTGTTTGATATGGATATAAATGGTTTATTTTATATTTCTTATTACATGTGAGTTATGTTCTATGTATTTACATAATGCAATTTAACTTGTGTAATCACAATGTTTTTTAGTTTCATTAAAACTCATGAAAAAGTTTGTTAGTGTGTGTTGTATCCAAAACAGATGAGGACAACATATAACTTCCACATATTCATATTTTACAATTTAAAAAGAAATTAGGGGTTTATTATTACATAACCAGGAATCTATAGAGATTCCTAAGAAATGAACATCATTATATATATTTTTCAATTCATTCTAAATCCACCAAAGTCTGTATATGAAAAAATATTGAATTCAAAAACATTTATTAATGAATAGAAAATACCTAAATACAATGTTCCTTTAAAATAACAAAAAATTAAATTTACTTCTTTTTAATTGGATTATATTATATTTCCTTGATATATTTCAAATAATAATCATGAAAACAATAAATAAATATGACTAGTAGTTATGTAATTTAAACATCCTGTCATTCCTCTAATGGGTTTCTGATCAACTAGTATCCTAGCCTACTCAAAGAATAAATTATTAAAGGTACCTATGGATGTAATAAATTTTTTAACCATATCTAATCATTTTATGTTGATATTTTATATAATTATTTTGAGATATAATGTTTCTTTATGTTTTTTTATTTTTGAATGATGAGGAAATAATTTAAATTATCTATCATACTCATTTCGAACTAATATTTTTTAAGATAATCAATGGAATTAATTAAATATTATTTAGGTAAAACAAATACATTTTCTTCAATATAAATTAGTATAATCATAATGTTTTTATTAACTCCTTTCCTAAAAAGTGTTGGAGCGGTAGGTCCCATAATTTTGTTTTTGATAAAGAAATTTAGTTAATATATTAATTCATGATCTAAGGGACTTTTATACATCTATAAAAATATTTAGTGTCTTTATAAAAATCTTCTATATATTTTTTATTTTCAAAAATGTGTGGTTTTTAAAAAATAAACATTCTCATAAAAATGTCCATTATTAAAAGAATACATCATATCAATTTGAGAATGTTTGTAATTAAAAATTATAGAAAATTATATAAGTTATCAAATAGAATCATGTCTTACTACCGGTGAATAATTTTATTCACAATCAATTCCATTTATTGATTACAATACTTGTCAACAATCGAAGATTTATTATTAATCATCCTTCCATTTTTATCACTTTTTTTTTCAAAAAAAACATTTGTTTTCAAAATATAGATGTTCTTGATAGTAGTTCAAATAATGTCTAGGAATTTTTCATTTAAAACTGACTGATTATATCTTGAATTTTCCAAATAAAATCACATTAAAAAAATCCCCATCAGTATTCTAGGGTCAAATTAGGATCGTAAATCTAGATTCTTAATTTATTTTCATTTGAAACTTTTATTCCAAACTTGTTCATCTATATAAAAAATGTTACTTTAAGTAATATGGTTCCTACAATAAAACATACTCATTATGTTTTCAAAATAACATTCTTAAAAAATAGTCGTAAAATATACCTAATTAATATCATCATAAAATAATTTGTGAGTTATTTACTAATGATAATCACATTCTTTCGAAAATAGAAAATATGTTTTATAAATAACATACGAGGATGTAGGTTTGGGTAGTTTGAAGACAAATGGATTAGTTTTATAAAATATAACATGTATATTTTCCTTAATAGTATATTATTATTCATTAAAAACTCTACAATTCATAGAACTAGTGGAATAACCTAAAATACAATTTTATCATATTTTGTTCAAACTTTATGTAAGTAATCATTATTAAATAATAAGAATACAATGAAAACAAGAAAATTCAAATAAGAATATTTTGGATTTCATATTCTACAAAACTAATAATATGTTTTGATATAAAAAACGATAACTAAAACATGATTTGTAGTATAGAATGCGGTAATAAATTCTTAATTTAGAAAATATTTATCAATTGGGTATTCACTCAACATGGTTCTATTATTTTTTTGAAAATTTTGTTTCTTATTTATTCTACAACATTTTTCTGTGTGGTTCTAGGTGCTGAATAGAAATTTTAAATACCATTATTACTTATAATGTTTCAAAATGATAAGAATTTTTATCCACCATGATCACTATATATTTTTATTAGGGGGATTCTTTTTCATTTTTAACTATAGCTAAAATAATTTTATAAATAAAAAAGAATTTGTATTTAACAGATAAAAAATAATCCAATGTATATCTTCTGTAATAATCATCTATCACATATACATAGAATTTTCTTCAAATACATATTGTTTTTGTAAATCAATATATTTCCATTTTCACTAACTATAATGAATCATTAGTTTATACTTCACTAATAGTTTGAAAATATGTCTTAAATTACTTACTGTAGATACAAGGGTCATAGAATTTTGATGTATCAAACCGATGTTGTAGTAAATACTTAATAAATCATATCTTAATCAATTTAGATAGACATATTAAGTTAAAATGTCAAAAAATTATATTTTATATCCAATATTTATTTTTCATTAACTAAGAAAATGTAATCTTTGGATCCTATGTTTTTAATGGAATGTTTTAACGACTTTAACCTGATTGCTAGAAATAATAAATTAATCTGGGGAAATATGTACTAAATATATATCATTCTTGTAGCTTAAAATGTAACCTTAATCACAAAATTAAATTATGCTTATGTTTTTTTACTTAATACCATCAAAAAATAAAACATTTCAAAGAAGATAATTTCCAAGAAGAAAAATGTTACATATTTTGATAATCTCAACATTAGAATTATCTTCATATTTCACTATCACACATTTATTCTTGATTATATTATTAATGAAATCATTATTTATATAATTTTTTTTAATGTCCACTATCCATGTCCCAATTTGTTTTGTTGGATCTACCTATATTTTTATTAATGTCAATGGATTAGGATTTCCGAACACAATCCTTTTTGGGTATGGAATTTTCTAAAAACAATACATTAGTTATCCATATTTTTTTTCAAATGTAAGAATTTAGAAAACCAAGAAATTAAACCTTTTTTAATGAAAAAACCTTTTGATGGTTCCCACCCCTTTGGAACTTATTGCAAGAAGGTCCACTTTAGGAACAATGAAATTACAACTAAAAACAATTTTTTTACTAGTAAAACATATTCAAAAGCTTTTAGCAAGATGTCTAATAATTTATACATTTTACCAAAATTTTCTATATTATTTTTACTATTTTAGAAATATTTTTTGAAAAAATAAATTTCATATTATAGTTTTAAAAAATAAATTTTTTACCTCACTTGAATTATTTTATTAACATTGTTTTCCTTCAAAAACACATTTTATCATAATTGTTTTCTTCAAAATCCATTGAAATTTATTAATTTTTATAAATAGTCTTATCAATATATTTAGAAAGACATGATATTTAAATAGTTAAAACATATATTCTTCATTCATACATAATATGTTTTTCCATAAAATTATTTTTTTCTCATGTATTATAATATTCATTTTCCTAGACTTTTTTCAAAACAAAAAACCTAATCATAAGTAAGAAGAGTGTTATCTTTTATAGAGGAATATTCATTATTATAATATATAGATTTTTTCTCATCCGGATAATTAGAAATTATGGAAATATTAGTATAGGACACATTTCCATGTACCATAACAAAGGAAAACTCATTTACAATGGAAAATATTGATAAATGAAACATGTTCCTCATTCTAGGTCATTCATTATCGATTGAAATTTTAGAAGAATCAATAACAGTGGAACTCCATGTGGTAGTTGATTTTTAAAAATCATTTCCTTTATACTTACAGTGGCTCTTGGTATTTATTTCTAATAGTTTTTCTATGTTTCCTCTTTTTCTTTGAAAAATAACATAGAATCTATCTTCTTTTATTACACTTGTATAATGTGACATGTAAATCATACATATCAACATCATCCGTATGACTATTTATATATCAGTATTGAAAATCATTTATTCCTTCCATATTGTTACTTCTTATATAGAGAATACACATAATTTCTTCTTCCTTGGGGATATCGCAACATTCTCAACTGATTAAAATTTAGAAGTTATGGTAGATCCTCTACAAAAAAAAACACCACATTTTTTTTGTATTATCAACATCTCATTTATGTCTACCATCAAACTATGGAAGGGTTCCAATTATATAATACAATGTAATATTATCACGATTTCTTATCTTATCCACATAATTAATATTTTTATTCAATTACCTATGGTAAAATATTAACAATAATTTAAATAAGATTTTAATAATTAAGACCATTTTCACCATTAGATTGTAATATATTTATGTTTTTTCATGAATCAATGGAAAATCCTTGAAACCGATTCTCCAGGAATGAAATAAAAAAGCATAATAGTTTTATCTAAGCATAGTTGTTCTTGTATCAACAAAACTAAAAGTACAAAGTGTGTCACTTAAGAATTTTTACAAATACAATTTTTAGCTTCAGATAAAGATATATATATATATACTTCTTATCATGGAGGATAATATATTATTTATTAAATTAAATTTCAATTGATAATAATTTTTTTATTAATTTTTCAAAGAAGATACTTTATTATCATGAATATTGTAGTCTTCTGTAAAAACAATTATCAACTACTACAATGATAATAACAACATTCATCCAATCTCTTCAGTTCTAATAATCATAACCATAAAAGATATGTGGTTTTTTATTGGATTTAGATTATCTATTGAACCGAAAATAAGACCCACCATCTTAAAAACTATAGAAATACATTTCCACATATAAAAATTAGTTTATAATGAAGTTATAATTTTTTGTAACATGAATACATAAATAAATTATAGAATATAAATAATGTAAAACTCAAAATTTATATAAGAAAAAGAAACACAGTCTGATAAAAATTGTAGGATTCTATGAATTAACATAGATTGATATACATACACGGTGGTGGTGAATTTTATTTTAAAAATTTATTTTAAAATCTTTAAAATGAAAAAACATAATGTCTCTACAATTATATTTATAGGACTCAAAATCAATCTGATTACCAGAGTCACAAAATTGGAAATAAAAATAGCCTGATTAGATCAGATTAAATGAATCATAATCATAATGGTTCTGATTATGATCACAATATTTATTTTAGTACAATGAAAATAATGAAGATAAAATAATTACTATAGGAATATCAATATGATAAATAACATTATATTATTATATATATATATGAATAAGAGACATTTAATGTCTCATAACACAACAGCTAGGTAAAATTAAGATTAAATTACAATATATTATATATAAATTAACCAGTTTTAACTATATTATTATTGTAGTCCAGGACCCCAACTTAGGGTTTCCACTTTTTTATAACTATAGTAATGTGAATATTATTTTACATGTAAATCCCTCAATAAGAAAATTAGAATTTGTTAGTCATCTTATCCCTAGAGGCCCATGATATTATGATCATATCTATCTTCTTACTCCCATAACCCTTGATAAGATGGAGCAGATTCAATGTCTTCTTATCCATATACATCCATAGTCATAACAATGATCAGACATGAATAAAAACTAATATGTTCATAAGGAAACAACACTGGATGGGATTAAAAAGAACAAAAAATATCTAAAGGATAATATAGACAATAAAAGAGTAGTTAATGATAAGAAATCATCACGAGATTTTTTTGATAAAATGTATCATCTCCAATATCTTAAAATGACACTCTATTTATTGGAAATGATCAAATTTTCATATTTCTAGATTTTTTGGCAATAGACATAGAAAGCTGGCACTTGAATTGTTATTTGTAACTTTATTCCCGAGGTTTGATTGATTAACCCCGGTATGATGTTGTAGAATTTAGTTATGACAAGCATAAGTCTTATGAATTACTATTATAAAATAAAGTTAGTCTGATGGAATTACTTATATATTTTTAATTTGATAATCTTAATGAGTGTCAATATGAGGTTGTCATTATCAGAATCATTAAGATGGTTTTGAATTTAGACAGTATGATACAAAAAAAATTCTAATAGTTAGTATCATAAAAAATATGTCTGTTTAATAAGATAAATTCTTATTCTGATAATCATAAATAATAATATAATTATTATATTTTTAATAAATTATAAATTAGTCTATGTATGGTAAAAAATAATATTTTCTTTTAAAAACTGTAAATAACACAATATATATAAAATGTTAGCGAATGTGTTTTATGGAAGGGTGGATGATTTCAATAACTATAGGAATGAAAAATTAAAAAGTTATGATTATAACTCAACACAATTGTGTCTAAAACTATATGTAGTCCATGAAAATAATGCATCGTTGTCTATACGTATAATATTAATAAAAAATGATATGTAAATAAATACTAGCATGATAAAGAGTCTTATATGACACCTAGAAGCTATACCTACATCAGTACATGCTGGAATGATAATCAAACAAATAAAAATAATATATATATATATATATATATTATTGTTATATACCACATCCATATATATGGGCTATGTATGTGCACATTCATGTATCCATATATCATTAATACAATGCTATAGTCAGGTAGGGGCATAAGTCATTCACCTGTATCGTGTCTAAACTAGACAATAAGCTCATGGAAGGCTATAATCCCTACATATCAAAATGAAGGCGTGGTTTAATGTTTGTCACTTGAGATGATGGGTGAAGCACCATCCCAAAAATGAAAGCAAGGGACATGGTGCGTTATTCCCACCATCCAAGTGTTGTAAATGGTGTGAGATATCATGCTCAAAACCTGACGTTTGGAAGAGTTAAACATCACACACAACAAGTCCTCTAACCATTTTCCTTGGCCAATATCAATGGAATAATTATAATAATACTATCATCCATTAGGAATCACCTCTCAAGAATTATAATCATGAATCGTAGACATAACCATGGGAATTAAAATTTATTATAATCCCAGAATATTTATATATTTATATATATATAATGAGGTGTGTTCAGCGCACCAACATTAATATCAACTTCATTAAAGCCATTACATTTTCATGGAATGTATCTTTATAATCATGGTATTCCAAAACCACTAAGAAGTCCATTGAATATTGACTATTTATAGGAATAAGGTCAAATTCATTTAATAATATTGTTAGTGTCCATGTAATAATCATTCTATATAACTAGAAATAAGAAAAACCATTTATTTTTTAATCAAATTCACCTAATAAGAGGGAATTTATTACAAAACAAGAAATTATGGAATAAATATGTATTTATCTCACTTAAGAATCATATTCAAGTTATATTACTCAATTCCCCATAAGGATAATTTTATAAATATACCACACATGGATGTTCATTATAATCGTAATAAAAATAACTAAAAACACAAAAACTGTGGATTAGTCAAAAGGAACCCCATTTATCATTATTGATTTTACAAACTCATCTAAAAAGGGATGATTTTAGTTAATGTAGTCACCTCAAACCATGAAATCAATTTCATGGTAGTCAATACGTGTTCTAAAAATTTATTTAAATGCTTCACATAATGTAGGGAGAATCCTATAAATTTCATCATGCTGGACAAAAGAGATATTTTCAAATAAATAGAAACATGTTAAAAGGGAAATATACCACAGAAATTATACCATGTAAGATTCACTCATCTAATATCAAGTCTTGATTTGGTCTGATTTGAACGAAATCAAATAAATAGAGATCTACCTGAAAAATGTGTAAATTGATCTTGCACTAAAAGAGTGAAAATTTTAGAAATATAAAATGAGATTGGAAGAAAGAGGATTTGATAGCTTACCTCTTACTGTCCAACGCTTTCAATAGTATTCCAATAAGATTTAGGATGATGGTGGTACCAAGATTCATATAAGGAGGCTCCTGAGATCTAAATGGGAGGAGAAGCTCACCTCTTGCACAAAATACATAATAAAGGATGTGGGGAAAATTATTTAAATTTATGTAGGGTAAACATAGTAAAATTACACAACATTAAATGGGATCATGGTTTGGATGCATGGTTGTCTAATCTATGCATAAAACATGTTTATAGAACAACCTAGGATCACCCTTTCATATAAAGGCTTCATGTTTTGAATAACCATGCACAACACATAAAAAATCACAATAAAAACCTACAATAAGGCTCATGATCATGAAACTCCACTCACATGGTTAGATGAATAAATGATAGACTTATAACTCAACTGAATTAGAGGGATGGTTTCCTCTATTTTGTGACATGTATTTAGAAAAACTATGTTCCCTGACCTGTCCTACCACTATGTGATATTTCTGGTTCTCGAAACCCTTAAAACTCGATGGAATAATCGAGTCAACAATCAGACCTTCAACCAGGTCTAATATACATTTTACTTTTCCAAATATTAAAATTATGTTATGAAGCTCAGTTCATTGAACTACCAGATCACTAAAGTCAAAAATTGAAATTCCATTTGAATTCTTCATTGGATCAAAACAAGATTCATTACAATTGTGATGTTTATACCATTAAATATCATTTTTGGAACCATCATATGTGATTTCTTATTAATTTGATTTTAAATATAGTAACTTGAATTTTTATCCATTTGTAACTTGGTTTTTCCTGTATTGTTAAATTTCATGAATTATAGAATTCACATACATTGGTTTGTTGATACATATAATGACTAATTATTTTAAATTTTTGGTACATCTTTTTTAATCCATAATTTTAATGAAATTTCCAGAAAAAATATGATTTAATATGAATTACATATGGTTTTTCAAGGAACTTTGTATTCAAATGTTCACAAAATATTCTGATGTAGAATTATAATCAATATTTTGGTGGTATATAGTGTATTAATTAATGTACTAAATTTCAGAAAAGTCATTGATTTAGGTCAATGAAATGTGGTGATGTCTTATGATAAGGACATAAAATATGGATAACTTATAACAACTATGAATTAAGCCAATAATTTAATGATTTAAATGCCTTATATTTTAGAGTTAAATTTAGATATTTTTAGTGTGGTATTAAATTTAATAATCATGTCCTTAAACATAATATGTTTCAATTTTAAATTTTAATGAACAAAATACCACATTCTATAGTCGGAATAAATATGAAATTTAATTATTTACTAGGATTATCAAACATCTACGAAACAAATCACAACTTATTCATGATATTTTAGGATTTATTAGAATATTTAATAACTCAATGAAACAATATTATGATGTGTTATAGAATATATAATAAAAAAAGAATATCTAAACTATAGTATGATCCATGTCATGTGTAGATCCACTTCAATCAGTCTCGAGTCATCTCTCATCACATCAGACTTTATATAAGTTGTTATTATCATTAATAAATTTTAATTACATTATTAAATATTATTTCTCCTCCATAAAAGTGTTCTATGATTATTGATGGCCATCAATCTATCCGGAATCTATCTTTCCGGATCTATATTATAAATAGTAGAATCCACTTAACTTATTGATGAAAATAATAATTCTTCCTCACCTATAATATGTTTGTGGATCAGATCTTTGAATATTTTTACATGATATGCGAATTCCACTTTAATAGTTCATTCTAGGTATTCAAGGGTATGAAAAACCACTATTCACAATAGAATATTATGTGGGTTGTACATTTTGCAATAACCATTCCCATTTACTCGGAATAAGAGCATATAAAAAAGCATTTTCCCAATAACATATAAAATATCACTTCACCCTCAATGGATTGGTACCCCAATCCATAACTCATGTCATCATCATTGAAAAATAACATTGGAAATGATAATAAGAATAAAAAAAAAATTCAACCATCAACCCATTGGAAGTTGATTCCCCCAAGGTTTCATTAAAAAATTCCATATTTACTATAGTTTTTAATTCCATTCATCACAACCTAATAGAATTATAATGAAATGGCATTGATATTTTTCTCCACATAAATTTAATGGTCATTTTTATCTACCCAAAATTATCATGGTGGGGTTTTTAGATGAAATTATTAGCATTAAACATCATCACCCCATCAAATTTTTTCTAACACTAGAGATATAATACAAATAGAAATATGATATCCCATGATTTTTTATCTAATACCAACTGAAATATTAGGGGATGTTCATCTAAATATTAATTTACAACATTAACAATACTTATTGATCCTATATTTCTACTTGGGAAAAGATGTCATTTTTATTTAACATAAACAAATTGTTAATTCCAAGTAAAAATGAGGATTATAAATCAAAATATAATTTTTGGATCACACAACAATAAAGAAATATGATGATCTCTTTAATAGTTATATAAAATCTATTTAAATTATATGCATCAATGAATTCAGTTTGGGATACAACTAATAATTTTCAAGCCGATATCTAAAATGAAGATTAGATGAGAAACATATGAATTAAACATGGCATAAAATTTTTGTTATTAAATTTCCTTAAAAAATATCTACATGGGATAACCCTTAATTAAAACAATTAATTATGTTTTATAAAAAAAAATTCTATATTATCACATGTGATACTGTTCTCTTTCATTCATATTTTTTGGGGTCAATATACATTCATTTTCCAGTATATTCAACAATCCATGCACTTTAAAACCAACATATTATAATTTGACATGTTCTATGACTTCCATATTTTTTAAAATATAATCCCCTTTGTGAATATATATATAAAAGATATTAAACTGGGATAATAAAAATTATTTCCGATTCATACATTTATAAGAAATTTCCCTAAAACTACAAATATAGAAGAAATACACATATATATAACAATTTCAATTCTTTTATTAGATCCCACTCGAAGGATTACACACATATAATGTGACCTTATACTCCCCAATACTTATGAAACATCATATTGTTATTTGAATAAGGTTTTTTCATTGAAAGATAACCCCAATAAAGAAGTAAGGTGGAGATAGTTTACCTATCCCATGAAATTAAACTGTAGATCTATTCATTTTACATCCATTATATTTATAGTTATACTCATAGTATGGAATAATTTTATTCTTTTATTGGGGTGTGTACTTATTCTCTGTAGAATTTTTTTTCTTGAACTGGTATCATAGGTTCATTGGCCTTATTTTACAAAAACATTTCATGATATTGATTCTATGTGATACCTCAAAGAATTCTATGACCAACCGTCATCCACATTGCGCACACCAAATTATAAAATATTACTATTATCTTCTTGATTATATTAGCCATCACATAATCACTAATTCTTGCGACAGCTCTAATATTAATATTCATTTCATATATTGACATCATATTTTTACATTCAAATCTTCCAATATAGCTATATATTCCTTGACATGATTACAATATTCCATGTTGTACAATCTCTTTCCAAATTAAGTACCTCTTAATAAATTGTTTCATGTCTAGGATATAATTTTTCTTAAGATTTTATTATGTATCCTCTTTCAATTATCCCCTTGAGTATTGGTAATCCACCTAAATATTCTTTAAACTCTATAGAGTTATTTTCATTTCCAAATGATGAAAAAATTTAATTATTGAACTTCATTTCATTTCATAGAAATTTATTTATCTTTTTAGTAAATTGATGATTATTTAAATTCCTATTACATTAATGAATCGCAGTTTTGAATTTTTTTATAAATCACTAATATATTCATTCATATGAAATATTTTTATATACGATAGAATTTTAACAATCTGTGTTTCTATATTCAATACCATATGATTTAATCTCTCTTAATATTTTACAAACATTATTAATACATAAATCATTAGTAAAAACTTTAATATTACCCTTTATTCAATGAATCTATGTCAATCAACCAAAAAGAATGACACTTTATGATTAACCATTCTGTTTTCCTAAGAAGTAAGTTGGATATAATTATATTCTTGTAGTTTTTAGACTATAGTACCAAATTTTGTTGGATCCATTTAAAATGGGTTTTTTATGAATTATATACTTTATCACTTGAAATATGATTATTAGTGGAAAAAAATTTCTCATTCCATGATATTATATATTTTAATTTTTTCTAGAACATCCAGGAATTCAATACTTAGTGGATGCCACTTTATTGACATTGTCGTTCTCCTTTTCCCAATGAAAGAGGTGTTGTGTTCTCTATATAATATCATTCTCATATATCGGTTATTCTGATCCTCATTTTATATTATTATAACTTCTTATGTTTGTATGTAAACATCATTCTTATCATGTAATTGGAACGGTCTATATATTTTTTTCTTCTAGAGTTTCCAAATTTAGTGAATTCTCATTGAATAATATTCAAAGGATGTAATTATAATCCACCAAATGTATTAACCTAAAAATCCATTCTATATTTAGAAATTATAACTCACAAATAATATATCAAAAAAATTCATTAATTAATGAAACTATTTCACTAAAAAAATGCCAGATTCTTCCATTTCTTTTATGATATTTGTTAGGGAGATTCATCTTCCCATCTATTTTTCCAATGAACCCTGCATAACATTAGAATAATTATAAATCTATGATTTTCCATCTAATTGATTTGTGATAAATGTATGATAATAGGAAACCACCTCATTAAGATAGTTCATTATGTACATTTTCAATTGTTATTAAAAATAATTAGATGTTCTATTTTCTACTTTTTCTAAACCTACATCATAGTTCAAATAGAAATCATCTTAGTAATAAAAACCAAAAAATAAAAAAATTAAATAATTAAAAATATGATTCATTTCAAATAATGTTTTTTCAATAAAATTAATTTATATTTCTTCATCATCCTTGCATCTTGATTCATCATTTTATTGTTATTTTTTATGATACTTACATATATACTATAATAGATGTATAGATTGAAATCATTATCTAATTCCATTATTCAAGAATATAAAATATTCACTTAAACATTATTACTTAAGTTGGAACCTACCTTGATAAAAATTGTGTTGTCTTGAGGACTAAACATCCGTAGATATGGGATGATTGGATAAATGGTGGCATAAACTTCTCATGAATTTATTTCCTTTACAATTCAACATTCAAGGATTTTTTACTCTAAATAATTCTTTTCCATTGTAATAAATCCTTAATGGGGATGTAAATAAATGACATCACATAAATAAATTATGGTTGCATTATATGGTACTAAAATATACACTTTATCTTTATTTGTTATATTCTCGAATCAATAATTATCCCCCATAATTAATATCATTAAATTTAAAATGAAGGGTGATCACAAACTGAAATGAAGTCATAGTTTCACTAATATTATCTGAGTTAGAAGAACATTAACCACTTTTATATGACTTTTAATACATAACTTTCTACGTTCCCTATAGATTTATTCAATTGTTTCCCATTAAATTCACTATGTTCCATAATGGACTTATTTCATATCCCAAGTCACATAGAATTGATGGATTCACACAATATAGACACCATAGATATACTATAGATCTCCTATATTAGTTAATATGTACAAATCATAGATATATATCCTTAAAATAGTAATATATATTTTTCAAATTAATATAGATTCTTTGATTTACTTGAGGTCCCCAAGATACACTATATGAAACTTAGTCTCTATTTATATCACATATTCATTGATCTACAATTTAATATCTGTAAAGACCTCAATTTTATTTCTTGTAGTTTTTTTATTTATATGGGAATATTAATAGTACACAAAATTTGACGGTGTGGGATTCTGAGGCCTAGTCTGCCCATAATGAATTTCTGAACTTTTTATTCAGGTACGTTCAATAAACGCGTGAAAGGGGTTTTGTATCTTTTGAAATGGTGCTCTGAATTGTAATCCTAGGGAACCGTTGAACTCAATGTGCTTATTTTTTTCATATGTATACCTTCAAATCAAACATATAAGGTTGAGGGTGACAATTATTTTTCAGACATTTTGTGGGAGAAAATAAAATAAACATGCTTTATTTTATTTTTGAAATTGATCCCTCCCATTTAGAATCTCGAAGGTGGGGACCACACGAGGGTGGTCTGGAAAATAATGATGGGAATAAAATTCCTGGTTAAACAAAATGTTTAACCACATTCCTCATTAATTAATAGGATTCATTCATTCTGAATCAACTTGTTATTAAGTGTTATTTTTTTGTTAACTCGTATAATCCCCCATTGATGTTCCAACAACAAATCATAACTCATTAATTTGGAACCACATCTGTCATGGAAAAATGGTTGAAAAAATAGAGCCTTTGGAGAAACATTCTCCAAACATAGAACCTCTCCAACAAAGAACATTATTCAGATAAAGAATGAGGAACCGACTTTGGAGCTTGTTGCAGGAGAGACAAATATCAAAGACCTCATTTTTTTCATCTCCTGCCTCGCGCTATCTCCCACGAGAAACAAGGTAGTGGATTAGTTTAAAATTATGATTGAATTTATTGGACAATTCATCATATTATAGATTCACAACGATGATGGGAAAACTAAATTGGCCATCATACTACACATATACCTTGCCCTTTAATCTTTTGTCCTTCACACGATCTTTTTACGTTCATCAATGCGAAATATTTAACAAAAAGGAAACCATAATGTTTTGTTGAGCGCGACAAATGGACACGGAGCACATGACCAAAGTATCATGAATATGTGGTAGTTTTTTGGGTTTTGAAAGGATATGTAGTGAATTGCAGAAGAGGCGGGCAATAGACACACCTGCCAACTATCTGGAGGTAGCGCGGTGTGTATCCGTGCCACCAGATGAGTTGGAGGCCACAGCCCATCAGCCGCAATAGAGAAGGTACGCGGCTAGCATGCCGGTCAGCCATAGAGTTGAGCGGCAGTGCACGTCCGCACTGCAGGTGGAGTCGGAGGACGTGGCCACATGGCTATGGAAGATGTCGAAGGTCGGGTGACACTCGGATGGCCGTAGAGGACAACGACGTCATCGCGCTCCAGGGAGGAGGAGGACCGGCCGACGAACCGACCAGATGTGGAAGACCAAGTAGAACCTGCTCCAGGGGATCCCGTATCCAAAATCCCATTGAGGCACTGGCTGTTCGGGTGACCTAGGAGCCACCACCCTCCCGGGCATCCACTAGGGTGGACCCCGCCACAGTGGTCCACCCGATTGTGGGCCACACCATGTGCCGCACTAGCAGGATGTGCCCTCGGGTCGCACTAATCGGGCCATACCAAGCGGGCAGAGCCGGGCCACCACCTTCACGGGCCGAGCTAGACCCTTCGCGGCCAAGGCCAACACGATCCAACCGAAACCGGGTCTAGTGGGGATATTCTGACCAGGTCGGACTGGACCTGGTCCCCTCTACACCCAAATACGCCTTTTTGGACCTATTTTGAGAATCAAGCATCCTTTTGGCGAACCATCTATGGTGATAGAATTTTTTTATCGAGACAGTCCATTTTGTATACTCCACTCGAGTTTGGGATAATGTTTGAGTAGAACAGGGTTGGATCTAACCCCAAATCCAACCGGGCCCTCTGAGCGAAAATGATAATAACTTACAGACCAGACATCTGATTGATGTACTGTCTATTGAGTTGGGTTCCTTATAATGTGATGGACCATTGGGATACTTATAAATTGTATTTATTTGTGCTTGTGGTATGGCCCAAGTACTGATGAGCAGTTCTCCAAAAAATGCTATTAGCATGAATCTAGTGGCTGGTAGTTAGGCGGAGGTTAGAGACAGATCAAACAGATTTTAGTATCGAGCTATCCTATTTGGGTCAGTACCAATCCTGTGTGGGTAAAATCTTGTGTGGGTCAGTTCTCATCGATCCTGTGTGGGTCACTGAATACCGATCCTGTGTGTGTTAGATCCTTTGTAGGTATGCGCTCATCGATCCTGTGTGGGTCAGCGCATACCGATTCTGTGTGGGCTAGATCCCGTGTGGTTCATTGCGAGTGTTAGTAACTATCGACTCCGGGTGGGACAGATCCAATGTGGGTCATTGTGGTGTTTAGTACCTATCGATCCTTTGTGGGTCACACTCTGTATAATCAGTAGTAGTACGTCTTGACCGAATAAGTTTATCTTTCTTCGCGACTTATCATCTATACTTCTATAAATCACTGAAAATCCTTGTTTGAGATGATACTATACATGAACGAAGAATTTTACCATTTTGGTAATATATTCTTAGTGATACATGTGTGGTAATTTCATCTTTGTGGTACTATCTTCATGGAGATACATATGGGGTACTTTTACCTTCATTGTACTATCTTCATGGTGACACATGTCTGGTACTTTTACCTTCGTGGTACTATCTTCGTGGTGATACAAGTTTGGTACATTTACCTTTGTGGTACTATGTTTGTGGTCATACCTGTGTGGTACATTTACCTCAGTGGTGTATCCTTTGTTGTGTTACCTATTTGTGTTACTTTTACCTTAGTGGTGTTAATTTGTTATAGTTACCTTTGTGGTAATCATACCTCATGTATGAGATTTTTATATCTTGATAACATAGGTGTATGTATGGGAATTTACCGAATTAGAGTTGACATCTTGCTTTGTGGTTTTCCTTTGTGGAACATTAACAGACCTATGGGGTCTCGGGGTTCTTACTGAGTATCGTTATACTCACCCCTGAAAGGGCTTCACCTGTACCTTGTTATGTCTTGTGAAAATGGCATAAAACATTGATCGAGACTGAGGGAGCTAGGATTGGATGGTACACTTAGGCAGACTATTTGATGTGATGTGACACACAGACTGTTGATCTATAATTGTACATACCATTTAGGTAGGATCTGTGGTTGACGATCCAGGAGAGTATTTTCACATTTTAGTTGTAATTGTACTTTTGAGTTGTACTCGTACTTTAAGTTGGGATTGTATTCTGACCCATTTACATTAAACAGTCTTTTTACTACATCACTTCACATAGTGGTTTCTTCTTGTTGTGTTCTACTCTGTGTGTATGTATAGGGTTAAATCCAAAGCCTTCTCATTTTAGGGATACACATTTTTGTTTCTAGTCGCCAGCCCCTGGCCTAGGGAAGACGGGCTTGGGGTAGTCCCGACATGGGGCTAGGGGGGCGGGTCGTGAAAAAATGGTATCAGAGGGGTTCAGTTCTACTAAACAACTAGGACTCTGATATTTTCTATGTGGAAATAGTTTTAAGTTTTATGAATGTGGTTTTTAGTTTAGGGAATCAAGGGTTGGTGCAGCTGCCGACATATATGTACAACTGAACACTGAATTCTGATTTCCGGCTAAGCGCACGAAAACACTGATTGTGTGTGTTGTTTTGAAATGTTTTTTATTCTTTTTTAATCATTGCAGTTAGCTCAACAATTATAACAAAATTACTGTGGACCACCTATTTTTTTATCAGGATGCCACATCTTAGAAAGTGACCCAGGTTTCCTGTGAGAGTACGTGATGACGGCCCACCGGGCGATAAGGCGTCGGTGTTGGTTCCGATTATAGTATTAGCACCTTCAGGTGGTGTACCAGTAGAACCAATACTCGTTTGGATTCCATTAACACTAGCTCCACCAATACAGTATGCACATAGGCTAAGTGTGTTGCACGAGTTCTAGCGGCAGAGGCCTCCAAGGTCTCAAGGATAGTTAGATCCCCAAGTAGTTGAGGACTTGATGGAGGTTGTGTCTAGAGTTTTCCTCCTTGTTGATACACTGGTAGAAGAGTTGGTGATCACAGCTTCTAGTCTTTTCTAGTGAGTGACCATAAGGATGATCCACATAGTGATGAGGATTTGGTATGTGAACCGTTTCTTGAGATAGTACCTTCAAGTAGTATGTCAGCCATATCACTACCCATTTGGAAATAGTTACAAATGGAGGTATTGATAGAGGATACATTTAGGCTTTGTGACTTACACAATTTTCAGCATTAGATACCCCTCTCGTTCCAAGGTGAGCCTGAATCACATGCGGTTGAGGACTGGATTGAGGAGGTGGCTGAGTGTTCTCTAGAGATTCTACAGCTTTGGCAGGACGACATGTCAACAGTTGAGTATTCTTCGAGGCGTACCGACCATTCCTAGTACTCGAAGAATAATATACGTTCAGTGCTTCGGGGCTCAGACTTCCAAGAACAGTGTGTTTAAGGATGACCAAGACATCACTAATCCTTTATGCATTCCTACTTCTGTTTGGGTTCTAGAGAGAACTGTGGTGGTTGAATATTCATTGGCTGAGCGGATAAGGCCACTGAATGTTAGTAGTGGGAAAGTAGGAAATCGGAACTAGTCTTAGAGACTTGGGAATGTAAAAATGTTTCAGGAAGAAGAAGTGTTTGGGGAAGATGAATCTGTAGGGCTGTAGATGTCGAAGAAGATGTAAGAGATTAGTATGAAGTGGTATAAATTTCGATATGTTATAACCACCCACCATTGTGGTCCACACCAGGCTCAGGGAGGTGGAGGATTGGGGAAGGGAGTAGCTACATATGGTTAATGAGTGCAACCCAAGGGATCTAGGAATGATTCGATGAATGGTATGTGTCTACTACTAGCTTCCATATTTATAGACATAGATACCAATCATTTCTTCCTTCTACGAATCTTGTACAAGTCCTAGAGTTTCTATTTAAACCATTGACTTGATCCTCACACATAGAGATTCCTATGGGAGGAGACTCGATAATCACACTTACACGAATGGTGGGATCTAAACCATGAGGTGAGAGTTTTGGTTGGAACCTCTTGGTGGCTGCATCAAGGCCATACGACGTGAGCCTGGGTATGAACTGGGCATCCGCAGTTCATAATCAGATTTACCATATTATTAAAAAAGGGTGTGGTTTATCTATAACATTATAATGGGGGTTTCCTTGGTTGAAGAAAAAGGAATCCCAGGCAGCACAGGATAAAATTATGCATATTAGGGTGCATTCGATCACTCTTGTGTCAGCTAGCCGTACCCTCATGGTAGCAGGAGTTTTTTGTTTTCAGTTCAAAAAAGGAGTTACAGAGAATGGGGTCATCTTAGGAAAAAAATTCAATGATTTTCTCCCCGAAGGGAGAGGGACACCTACCATTCCTATGTATAACCGGAGTTTTGGACAAGACTTATCCAAGGTAGCGGAACCCATGTCAGTTTTGAAAAATAGGGGGGCCTTCCATATTGCTTGAGTAGTGTCAACAGAGCTTTCAGTAGAAAATATAGTGACTAACGAGTGTAACTATGCTACCCATGACCTAGATATAGCAGTAGTGGTCTTTGCACTAAAGATGTAGCGACACTACATGATGGGTGAAATTTTTATAGTCTACTCTTATCAAAATAGTCTCATGTTTATCTTCTCTTAGAATGACCTGAACCTGAGATAACAACATTGGATTGAGTTCCTCCAGGACTATGACTTCACGAGAGTCTATACTGTTGGTAAGGGGAACATAGTAGTATATGCACTGAGCACGAGATCTGGTATACAGTTTCGGAGTGAGGCAACAGAGTTTCTAGCCACATTTCACTTATCCTATGTAGATCAAAATGGATCATCTTATCTTAATTCCTTGATTGTCACTCCCCCACTTCATCTATGAGTTAGGGAGGTATAGCTTGGGGACATTAACTGCGAGGCTTGATGTGATCAGATATCCACAAGATAGGAAGCTAATTGATTTTCTGAAGGTGGGGAGAACATCATTCACTTCATAGGGCTTACTATAGTACTAGTGGGACTACGAGAGGATGTGTTGAGATACTTCCATACATCCCCTCTAGAAGTACATCCATGAGTGCCGAACAAGAACCAGGAACATCGGCGTTAGAACTGGTGGTCAGAAATGAATAAAGCAGTGGATGAGTTTGACTCTTGGTGCCACACTTGTCAGCTAGTAAAGGCAAAGCAACAAGTTCTAGAAGGCTTAGTTTAGCCACTAGATGTGCCAGAGTGGAAGTGGGATGGAATTTCCATGGATATTGTGATAGGACTTCCACACACTTCCAAGAGTCGTGATTCTATATAAGTGATCGTTGACCAACTCACTATGTCCGCCCACATCCTAACATTATGAGAGCAGGGATCAGTAGAGTTCATGGGATACCTCTATGTGCAAGATATTGTAAGGTGTCATGGAGTGAAATCTATGATTCTCTACGATTATGATGCATGTTTTACATCCTGGGTATGGAAGGGGTAGTCTGAGGTGTTTATAATGTAGATTCGTTTAAGTACTACCTTCCATCCTCAGATAGATGGTCTGACAGATCGGCCCATTCAGACCATCGATGACATGCTACATGCTTGTGTCCTTGATTTTTTTCATAGTTGGGAGGGTCACTTGACTTTGTTGGAGTTCACATACAACAATAGCTATCACTCCTCTATTGGTATTTCACCATTCGAGGCGTCGTATGGATGACCATGAATATCTCCTCTGTACTAGAATCACCTAGGGGAGTCAGCACTCGTGGGACCATAGATGGTATGTGATACCAGGGAGAAGGTGTAGATCATCCAAGAGCAGATGAAGACTGCACAGAGTAGACAAAATCTTTTTGCTGACAGGTGATGGATAACTCTTGAGTTTGATGATGGTGACTATTTCTTTCTACAGGTCTCACCGCGACAAGGTTTGTAGATATTTTACTGAGGCAGAAAGTTATCTCGATGGTTCATCAGACCCTTTTAGGTCCACATCAGAGTTGGCGAGGTGTCTTACCACATAGCACATCCACCTCTATTGCATCCGGTGAAAGATGATTTCCACGTATCCCAGTTGAGGCTGTATGTACATGATCCTTCACACATAATTGACTAGGGCATGCTGAACATTGGCGATGGGGTAATGTATTCAGAGGTCCTACTAGAGAATGCGGGTTGACATAAGAAATTCCTTCGTGGGCGGTAGATACCTCTAGTGTGCATTCTTTGGGAGCACATGAACCTCCTGGAGAGCACATCAGAGTTGGAGGCTCAGATTCATACTCATTACCCTCACAAGGTTCCTTAGTTTGTGTTGTGGATTTCAGAGATGAAAATCCCAGAGGTGGGGAGAATGTGAAGACTGGAATTTCATTTCCATGTAATTTTTTAATTATATGGGAATATTATGAGTACATGAAAATTGAACGTGTGTGATTCTGAGGCCCGGTGTGCTCAGAATTAATTTATGAAAACATTTTTGGGAAAGATTAGTAAAGCCCGAGTAGTGTTTTTTAAATTTTGAACTGGAGGTTGGAATTGATATTTGAGGGAACTGTTGAACTCAAAACACTGATTTTTTCTTATGGATACCTTCACCTTGACCGTAGTAGGTTGAGGGTGGAAATTAGTTTTCAGACATTTCATAGTAGAAAATAAAATAAAAATTCATTATTTTTCTTTTAAAATGAAACCTCACAATTTAAATCTTGAAGGTGGGGACCACATGAGGGTGGTCTGGCATTTAATGATGGGAATTAAATGCCCGGTTACAGAATATGTGTGACCAAATTCCTCTTTAATTAATAGGATTCATTAATTCTGAATCAACGTTTAATTAAGAGTTATTTTTTTATTAACTCATGGAATCCCCCAATGATGTGCCAATATTAAATCTTAACATATTAATTTTTCACCACACCTCCCACAGGGAAAAGGGTTGGAAAAATAGAGCTTTTGGGGAAAAATCCACCAACCGAAGAACCTCTCTAACGATGAACATTCTTCAGATCATGAATGTGGAACCAAATTTGGAATTTGTTGCGTGAGCGACAGACATCAATGATTTCATCATCTCCATCTTCTTCCTCACTCCATCTCCAATGAGCAACATGGTAGGGGATATATTTCAAATTGTGATTAAATTTATATGATAGTTCATCATATTCATGATACACAGTGAAGATGGCCAAACTAACATGAGAATCGTCCTGCACACACACCATTCCCTTTAATCTTTTGTTTTTCGCACGTTATTTTTGCATTCATCAACACCAAATATTTAACAGTTCCGAACACACAATGTTTTGTTGAGCACGGCATATGGACATAGAACCATAGACCTGTGGATCGCGAATATGTGGTCGTTATTTTATTTGGGCTTAGAATATAGATGTGGTGAACCAAAAAGGAGGAGCGAAGCAGTAACACTGGACTACCATCTGGAGGTAGGGAGGTGTGTGTCTGTGCCACCGGATGAGCAGGAGGTTGCGGCTCATCGACCGCGGTGGAGAAGGTTTGTGGCTGGCACACCGACCAGCTGCGTGGTGGAGCGGAAACCTGCGTCCGTGCCCCCATTGTAGTAACTGGCCGCAGAGGAGGCTGAAAGGCGGCTGACAACCAGCTAGCCGCATAGGATAGTGGTCATGTCGTGCCTCTGGGAGGTGGTTGACCGGCCAGTGAACCGGCCTGCCAGGCCACATCGAACATGACCCACTCCGGAGAGTCCCACTTCTAAAAATTGAACGTCCCTTTGGCCATTTGGGTGACCTGGGAGGTGCCACCATCCCAGTCATTTTCAAGGGAATACCCCACCATGGAGGTGTACCCAAGAACGGGTCACACCGCAGGCCGTCCCGGCTGGCCATGCCACCTGGTTACGCCCAGCGGGCCGCGCCGGCGAGCCGCGCCCTGCGGGCCGGGCCGGGCCACCCCCCTTCACCTGAAGGGACAGACCATGGCCTAGCGGGTAAGACCCACCATGGCCCAGGCCAACTGGTCCAGACCCGGATGGGGTCGGGTCGGCCCAGGCTGGGTTATACTGGGTCAGTCCAACCAAGTCAGAATGAACCCGGGCCCCTCTTGACCCAGATAAGCCTTTGTAGCCATATATTGAGAACCAAGAAACCATTTGATGAACCGTCAATGAAACTAGAATCCTGCGAGCGATAACTTCCTTTGGGTATAATATAATTGTGTTTTGGATAATGTTTGACTATGATCGGGTTGGATCGAATCCCAAATCCAACTGAGCCATCAGTACAGAAATGCTAATAACTTACAGACTAGGAATCTGATTGATGCGCCATCCTTTCTGTTAGGTCCCTTATGATGTGATATACCTTTGGGGTACATATCTATGAGACTTTGTGGTAGTTGAGTTATGACCGATGGCTTGAGGATTGGTTCTACCAAATGTGATATTAACAGGAATCAAGTGGCTGGCAGTGAGGTGGAGGTTGGAGACATTTCATACAAAGGTTAGTATGGAGGATCCTATGGGGGTCTGCAATGATCCGATGTGGGTGAGATCCTGGGTGGTTCAATGGATAGTGATCCTATGTGGGTCAACACATACCGATCTTTTGTGGGTTATTGGGAGAGTTAGTACCTATCGACTCAGGGTGGGTCAGATCATGTGTGGGTCATTGCGGGGGTTTGTACATATCGATCATGTGCGGGTTAGCCTCCATATAATCAACAATAGTACCCCTTGACTGAATAAGATGATCATGATTCATGAATAATCATATGTACTTCTATACTTCACTGAAAAATTTGGTTTGAGCTTAGACTCTGTTTGAACTAAGACTTTTACCTTAGTGGTACTATCATCATGGTGATACATGTGTGGTACATTTATATTCATGGTATTATCTTTGTGGTGATACATGTGTGTTAATTTTACCTTTGTGGTACTAACCTCGTGGTGATACTTGTGTGGTACTTTTACCTTCGTGGTACTATCATCATGGTTATACCTATGTGTTACTTTTACCTTCGTGGTACTACCATCGTAGTGATACATGTGTTGTACATTTACCTTTGTGGTGTAACCTTCGTTGTTTTACATGGGGGTACTTTTACCTTCGTAGTGTTAACTTCGTAGTGTTACCTTCATGGGGTTAGTTTTGTGGTAATCTTACATCTTGTATGAGATGTGTATATCTTGATAACTTAGTTGTCTGTATGGGCTTATACCTAAGTAGAGTTGATGTCTTGATTTGTGGTTTTCTATTGTAGAACATTAGGAGACATACGGGGTCTCGAGGCCCCTACTAATTATCATTATACTCACACCTTCATGGGATATGCCCACATCTTTTTGTGTCTTGTGCAGATGACGCAAAACATTGATTGATGCCGAGGGATCCCGAACTAGATGATACTCGGAGGTAGACCATTTGGTGTGATGTAATGCGGGGACTACTGATCATGAGTTGTACCTATCATTCAGGAATGATCCATAGTGGACGATGTAGGTGCTGCTTTTCATTTTTCAGTTGTATTGTACTTTTGAGTTGTACTCGTACTTTCAGTTGGGCTTGTATTCTAGCCCCATTACTTTCAGCACTCTTTTTACTACCACAGTTAACTTAGTGGTTTATTCTTCATTCAATATTCTATGTGTGTATGTACAGGTTTAAAAGAAATGCCTTCATGTTTTAGGGATATGCCTTTTTGGTGCTAGTCTCCAGCTCATGGCATATGGAAGACGGGTTTGGGGTAGTCACGGCACGGGCCCCGGGGGACAGGTTGTGAAAATACGTTCAAAAGTATCTCCCAATACATTAACTCTCCCAAAATGATATCCAAATTGTGTTAATCGTTTAATTATTATAAAATATTGAATGAATAATTTTATGCTTTTTCTTCCTTGAGAGTATAAATTATCTCCGAAACTCATAGGTCATGTTATCAAAAACTCAAACCATGATTCAAGGTTGTTGTTTTATTTTATTGTTTCTTCTCCTAAATATTCTCAAATAATTTAGTGTATATGGTCCATATTAGTTAAAAATATCATTTTCAATAATCTATAAATAGAAAACATATTGAAAAAATAATCCTCATAGAAAAATAACCATACATAAATACTCAAAATAGGTATCTATTTATTCTTATTCACACCTTATACGACTCTAGGAAATTCCCAATGATTCAACCTTCTTAAATGAATCACATTTTGAAACATGGAATCCAAATATCTACACAATAAATTTATGGTATTAATGGATACTTATACCTCTAAATTATTCTAGTTTTTTCTCAGCATAGATGAATACATTCATTAGATAGATGAAAACAGAATGCTCATCCAATTATTCCTCAAATATATCTATACAAACCATAATGAAAATATATATAGATTTACATAGAAAAAAATTATTTCATATATGAAATTGAAATATAATCTTCCATTCATATATTGGGTAATCATGGTGAATTATCCTTACCAATGTCTTGAAAATGTTCCAAAACATCCATCCCAAATCCTCACAAACACTCATGAAGCCTCAGAACAAAATAATATTGGTTATGTAGTCAATAGTTTGATGTTCAATTGATATTAATTTGTTTTGATAATATAATTCACTATTATTTAATTCATTCATCAAATGATATAATATCTATAACTCAATCAATAAATATTACACATATCATCATCATATTAAAACACATCTATAAGTAATAGAGGATCACATTCTGTTTTTACAAGATTTATCAATAAATTATTCCTTTACAAAACATTCCAACAATATTTTTATTTATAGTCATATATAATTATGGAACAAATATATCTAGAAAAATCATATCATATGGCATATAAAGATCATTTTTCCACTATACAGCCCAATTATTAATCCATAAAATCTAATAAACATATACCACTAATTATCTATATGATATAATCATCTAGACATTAAACATGTAATAAATTGAATATTTTCATAGGGAAATGGAAATAGAAGATGTTGTAATCTCAAATTGTTTAGTAAGTGTAATAATAATATGTAAAAAATTCATAAAATTGAGCATAATATAAACTTCTAGGTATGAGAATTCATGAATGAAAAATAAATATTGAATATAGAATTCGTACCCAATAAAACAAATAAGGTGATATTAAATATTTAAACATCATATAAGAAAATGATATAATATGTTCACAAAATTATGGAGTATTTTGCATCTATATAAGGCATGACATCATAATAAAAACTAAAAGTTCACACCCAACCTCGTCATCACATAGTGAATGTATTATTATAACAGATAATGTTGACTGCACAAAACCATATATAATAAATCATCAGATATAATGATTTATCCAATTAATTGTATGTATATTTAATCTTAGAAACTCCCATAACATCATTATTAATAGATGTATATTTTTCCTGCATTGAAAAAAATCATAATTTCATAGTAGATATATTAACCCAATAATTAAATAATTTTCATAACAAAACATAAACATAAATCCATTTGGTAGATAATAATGATAAAAAAATAGAATATATCACCAATTAAAAAATAAAACATAGAATGATTTTAAATAGATAGAAAATAACCATGGAAAAAATAATATGTCATGTGGTACAAAAAACAACATTAATAATTGTATTCATTTGATACCCTGCCTTTAATTCCTCAAAAAATTAAATTGTATCATGTAAATAAATGGTTAATTCATGGATCCTAAATCTCATTATGATAAATTGTTTTTAAAAGGAAATGGTAAAATGAAAAAACACTTTAGTATGAATTTTTTTTAAACGATAATGAAATTGTCATCAAAGGAGAAGTTATAGGTCAATTTCAATATTCACTTCTGAAAATGTGATGCAAAGTATATTGATTGTGTTAATTTTATAAATAATTTTCAATAATGATGGTATTAAAGTAAAATAAATTTTTATAATGAGTAAGTATATATTAAAAGAAAAATTATTGAATACGAAGTTAATGAAAACCTATTAATGATTAAAATATTCCCTACTAAATAGAAAAGTATTGATGACAATAAAAAAACATATTGAAATGGGGTATGTAGATTTATGTGTGTAATTGGAAATGAAACATTAGTTTTAATAAAAATATTAAGAGGAAACATTTTTAGGAGAATAAAATCATAGATATTAATGGGAAAAATTTATTTAAGGGGATGAAAGTGGTTATTAACATACTTTCCCTTTAATGAATGATGAAAATTAATCAAAAAAGTTGATTGGAAAAAAAATTAATGTACAATGATAAATATATAATACCATATGAAATGAAAGAATAATATCATGGTGAAATATAACAACTATTGAAATCCAATTGTGTTCCTAAAAGCACTTATATTTTATTGAAGATATCAATCGTAACCCACATCAATGGAGTTCATGAATGGATGATATGTTTTTATGCTCAAAATATATATATTATATTGTATTTAAATTGTGAAATTGTTACACAATATACATGAATATTAGTTGCTACTATCAAATCATTTATCAATGAATGGTGAATGAGTTGAAAACCCTTTATCATATGAAAATTTTTCATTGAAAACCCCATGAGAGAATTTAAATTGAATGGAACATTAAATATAATGAAATAAAAGTGAATCATTATTCAAAAATATATATCGGACATCCCTATACTATTCTATAGAAAACATGTTTTATAACAAAAAATATATCTTAAGGGTTGTACGTTTTGAGATAAGAAATACTTACCTCATAAGGGATTTATTTTTTGCATGCACAACTCTTCCTATATTATAAAATTAGGTTTCTTATTAAATTTTTTAGGATTCATAGTCTTATATATTTTATTTAATTTTAAAAATTAATGATCATATTCTATTTAATCATTATATATATATATTTAATTATATTTCCCTAAATATTTAATTCATGTCATCTTATTTAGGTATATTTTATTTTCAAATAGGATATTATAGTAAAATGTTCAACATACAATATAAACTTTTAAAAAATAAAATAATGTCATTAATTTATAATTATAATTTTTTGACATTATTAATTATGTTTATAAAGTCTTATAAGATATAGTTTTATAGAGTCATTCCGTTATGTGATTAATCCAATCCAAATATGATCACGGTATAAATCAATGGATGAGTATGGTTTAGGAACTATATAATATCATCATAAAAAATAATTATATTATATATATTTTATTATTATTTTTACTCATATTTTATATGGTTTTGATATATAATTAAAATCTAGATGAAATGTGAAAAATTGTACTTTGTGGAGGTGGAAGCATGGTCGAAAAATGGTTAACATTCTTTTTTTTATAAGTGGATGAAATGGAACCAATACTGATTTATCCATTAAAACAACAACACTAAATTGTAATAATAATATAAAAGGTATTATATTACTATGGTGGGGGTATGTTAGGATGTGTAATAATATGAATAAAATAAAAGGACTATGTAATTCAGACCTTAGTACTATAAAATGTATCATGGATGGATGATTGGATGGTATGGGGAAATGGAAAACAAATTTAAACCATAGGATTGTTGAAATTGGAAGGAATTATAACGATATAAAATTTGTACAGTTTTTCGGATTTAATTTTAAGTAATTTGGTTGGCATGATAGGTGGTAATTATGCAATATTTTATGTGGTGAAAAGGAATTATTTTAGAATACTAATTTCTTATTAACAATATTTCAACACTATTCAATGGAAAATGACTCCAATGTTATAAAAATATAATTTTATGGTTGGATTAGGTGTCTAAATTCTCCTAAAATAATACAAAAACTTGTTTTAAACATGTATTTTTCTTTTGACCGTTACATTTTATCAAATTTACATTTGGGTGTTTACCATAGAAACTATCATGTAATTAATTAATTTAAATATTAATACAAAAATAAGGTAACCTTTTAAAAAAATATTGGTATTTTAAATCTATATTTAATAAATATTTAACATAATTCAATTTCTGAATAATGTTAAATTAAATTTTAAATTAAATTATTTATCAAATATAATAAAAGTTTTTTAGAACAAGTTATTTTCAATATACTGTGTTCTTAATATTATTGAGTATTTCATCCAATTTATATTAGTGATAATTTATTTATTGAATGATATATAAATTATAATAATTTGACTATTAATAATACAAATAATTATTCAATTAGATAATTATAAAATACAATTAGTAATATAATTTTTCAAAAATGACAGCATTACTATTAATATATTAATTAATGACGATCTATAAAATATGACTGAAAGTGAATATTTCAAAATTAAATAACATTATATTGTTTTTATAAAATGTAGACTCTATTTTATAGGATTTACTTTCAATAAATTTTGAGAACTAATTTTTTTTCTAAAAATAGTACAAATGTTTTAAAATGATATACATAGGTTTTATAAATACATTGTAATTATTTTAAATATTTTATTTCAGTACATATATATAAATGATTCTAAAATATTTAATTCAATCATGAATTATGATAATGAAAAAATGCGATGGTTTTAACAATATCCCATATTCCTTCACTATTAATATAAAATCAACGATTTTATAAAAAATACTCGAAATTATCTCAATGAATGTTTTTTCATTTTAAATAAAAAATATATATTTTTAGGTAATTTAGAATTTTTTTTCTTAATTTATGTTGAAAATAATAAATATAATGAAAAACTATTGAATATAAAATTTTATTTTCCATTAAAATTAAAATTTTAAAATATGAAAATTAATTGTGATAAATAACATATTTCATGAAATATTAAATATTTTATTCATTATATTTTCTAGTAACCTATTCCATAAGTAAATACATGTAGTTTTTGGCTATAATTTATGTTATATTGATAATATAGTATTTGGATTCATCTCTCATACATATCTTTACAGTTTCCATGAGCTTAAATGTCTCATTAATATGATTTTTCAATTACTATAATTTTTTAGTTCATATTTGGATCATTATCGATAAAAAATAAAGAATATACCACCTTTTAAATATTTTACACATTTTCTATTTAATTGAAAATTTCAGCAATTGATTCTATTTTATTCCATTATAGTTTTTTTATAAAATGATCACTTCCAATTATACCCACACATTATTGTGTTGTAATATAATGTTAAAATTTAATTTTAACATTTCAACATTTAATTTTTATTCGGTATTGTTTATATCAAATTTTATTGACATAATATTAATTTAGGTAAAATACCTAAATAAATACCTGGTTGTTGTATTTTCTAATCATCGTGATTCTACGAACTCAAAATCAAAAATTCATTATTATTTGATTTATATTTCATTGAAATATAATTATTATGGAAAATATCATTTATTCATTATCTGATATTTCATATCTATATTTGAAGGTAAACATCCCTTTTTTTACATTTTATAATCACAAACTAAACATGGTGGTAATAATTCTTATCCATTAAACAAAAATTTTTTGCTTCATCATCGTTGGTTTCAACTTTATCATACAAGAAATATGGAAACAATATTTTTCATAGAAAATAATAATTTATTTTTCTTTTCATTTTATTGATGTATTATAATAGTTTTATTAAATACATTCATTCCAGAATCCTTAGCATGATTACTTACATTCGTCCCTAGGTATGCCAATTTTTATCTAGTAATATTATGAATGTTACACCCCATGTTAATTAATTATGGTAATCCAAATAACATTATATAGATATTTGTAGAATTATTTTCACAAAATCATATAATGGTGATTTAAAATTAGATTTATAAAGATAGAATCTGCATCATTTCAGTGTCTTACATTCAATAATTTTCCACATTGATGTCAAAGACATATAGTTAATTCATATGATCTGAAAATCTGTTGTGAATGAAGTATTACAATCATGAGATAATTAAATCTTCATCAAAATTTCAACCATTTGATTTAGATTCTAAATGATTACATTTCAAGTTGTGTATTATAATTAGTCGGTATATCCTTATGCTCAGGGCTTATCTATTTTCATTGTAAACACAAAAATCAAGATTTATACAGTATGCTTCGACATGTATTCAGATCACTTTGATAGATTTTATAACTTTGAAAACTAAACTTATAACATCTTCCAATATTTATTTTAATAAATTAAAAAAGAATTAAAATATGGTTTTGGGTAGATTTTTCATATAAAATACACAAATAATAGTATTTCAATTATTTAATCGACTATCATTGGTGTGGATCCCCATTAATCAATCCTGAAACATCTCTATTGTGTTTTTCATATATATAAGAGTGTATAATAATTGATTAAATGGTATTATAGTATCCAAAATGGGGTTTACTACCAAAATGTTTTTTCTATTTTCAACAAGTAGAGACTTTATCTAAAATAATTTCATCAAGTTATACATAGGATGTAGAATCTTCGAAAAATCCATTTTAAAAAAGGGGTCTCTCATAAAAAATTATCAATGAATTTATGATTAGAGCATTCAATTCTAATACATGATAATGGTTTCCCACATGAATTTTTTATACATGTATTCCACAAAATCAATCTACACTATTATATTTTCCAAATATGTGTGATGTTTCCTTTTCGGTCACCATTTCCATGAAACCATCATGGTTACTTTGAACAAATCTTTAATCTATTACCATGGGTAGCTTTAAATCTTGTTTCATTCGTGGATAATACTATATATTACCCATATTACTACATTGGAATAATGACACAGAAAAAAAATAAGTGATAACAATAATAACTATGTACATAAAGAAAAATGAATATATTTATGTGGATATGTTTTGAATACCACATTTACTATTGTTTCCAATGTTAATCATCTCCTATTAATATGAAATGAATAAAAAGGCGTGGAAATTATTAAACCACTTATTTTTAGGCTAACAATATTATCCCCCAAATTATCAATGTTTTTATTCTGGGGGTCTTTATTTGATTTCAACTTCTTATCCCTAACCAATATTTGAAACCATTCTAGATTTGATACAACATAATAGTTAAGCTAGATATAATTTAAATTCATGAGGGATATATTTGTAAACATGAAATATATTATATTCTCTCCTTATGACTACTAATGTTTTACTTGATCAAAGGGTTAAATCACCACATACCTATTTAAAAATGTAAATATTGAAACCAATAAAGTCTTATGAAAAAAATTCATGTGTAATAAGACCTTTATTTAGTATGACATAACATGTAGTAGTACTACAACATCTCTATTAATTCAATGAGTGTATGAATTCAACTTACATCAGAACTACTCATTTTCAAGAGACAATCTTAAATTGTGATTAGAAAATAATTATATGAATTTTTTCTTGAATCAAATTTATCTTATTTAAGGGACATTAATAAATCGACTCTATTTCTACATGGGATGACCATTTATGGAAAACGTGAATGAAAAAATATAAAATAACACAATATATATTTTCAAATGTGATAATTCTCTCCATATCTTTTCTTTTTAGTATAAAATATAATAAGTTTAATGAAAAATTTAGGGAACTACACTTTGTATAATAAATATATGAAAATAAATCAAGTAATAGATCATCAAATTTATAAATTATTAACACCCACTATTGTACAAAATATATAAATGTTAAATAATATTGTGAAATGTAAATCATACATTACTCTTCAACTTTAGTTAAACCGACCTATAATTCCAGTTTTAATAAAAAATCATACATCTATGGTAGATTAGACTATTTAATTATCTCCCCATTAAGATATTATTCCCAAACTGCATAACTGTATGTTTAAAATTATTAAGAACCTATATATTAATGGGGAATAAGGTTTTAATTTAAATATATCCTTATCTTGGAATGGAGTGTCGAAATTTTTTCCCACCAATTATATTATAATCTAGTTCTTCTCATGATCCAACCCGTAGATTTATATGTTTTTTTACATTTTGGTATCATGGTCTTCCTCTTATTTGGTGTCAAATTAATCAAATGGAAATAATTCATGATCTTATTCCCCTAGGTTATTATGTCAATAAATTTTATATTTAAGGATTATATTTGATATTGATGACAACAAAATGACCCACCTTCTAAAATATTCCACACACCACATTATCATATTGAATTTTCTCATTAGGGGATTAATTTTTACATCACCAATAGTGATGTATACTAAAATTATATATTTCATATATTATATTTTATAATTTTCACAAATTTAACCATCATTCCTTCTTTCTAATGGGTTATTAATAATAATATATTTTGTGCCTCTCTTCCTAAAATAAAATCATATCCATCTCATTAGTCCTAAATCTTGGATATCGTTCTTCTTTGTAATTTATTTTTATTCTTATTTTATGTTCTATTAAATAATTGAACATCCTTTTGATCCTTTAGTGATGTATTGAGAGTTATTTTCTCTCCCAATGTAGAAACACATTTGTATTAACTTCATTATCATCAAATAGGGATTCTAATTATTATTCAATAAACCTACAGTACCAAGTAGGATTGTGCCACCATCAATAAATGTTGTGACCACTAATTGTTTTCATAGAATTGAAATGTTAGATGTTAAAATATCAGTTCATCAAATAAATATTTTTCATTATTTATGTTGTAATTTAAACTCTAGATGTTTTCCAAATCCATTTCAAATTTCTATCATTTTTTTCAAGCGTCCATGCACTTGTACCTACTAGTATTTTTTTATAACAGATGGATCTCTGCTAAAATATATAAAGGCTCCATAATTATATTATTAACATTTTTTATTTTCAAATTATATTTATGAAATTAGACATGATATAATTTTTTTTTATCATAACACAAACCTATTGGAATCATTTTGTGGAAACATTTTTTTGGATAATACCCACAACCATTGATGCTTTTTTTATTTATGATCATTTTATTCCTTCAAGGTTTCTAATTTGTTTTATTTTTTTCTATAAATTCATGAAATTACATATTTAATTAATTACACTTAATAAATAATTTAGATTACTTATCCAAAAAGATATAGGTCATGGATTATCCCCATAACCTCATGCCCCTTAATAAAATATTGTGAGACCTTATTTATATGGAACTCACTCATTCTGTTTGTGTGTAAATATATTTCTTCTCAAATTTTTTTAAGGGTCCATATATTCCCCAATCTATAATTTTCAAATTAACTTCCACATCATGGAACATAATATTAGGGATGTAATTCTCATCTGCTATGTATCAAAAATTCATTCCAAATCTATATAGACAAATACTTTCAGAAAAATAATTCATTTCAATTATTAGTCAATTAAATGAACTATATCACTAAAAAGAATAAACGATTATTCAATAGATTTTATAATATTTTAGAGATAGATTAATCTTATAATTTTTTTATTGTAAATTCTCTATATAATACTGTTTATTTCTATGGAATGATTTTTCGTTGAATAATTTTATTGTCAAATTATGTGTATAGTTAATAACCATAGAGACAAACAACATCAAGCACATTCTAATATGTGATTAATAATCTCTATCTATTCTAATGTATCCATTTTTCATAGACCCATTATAATTGTAACAAGAATCCTTATGGAGAAAAAATAAATTTTTTAAATTTTTAAATCCTTAAAATTATGACTTCTTTCCGTTAATGTAATTTCCACAACATTGAGGGAAAATTTTCTCAATTTATTTGCATATTTCATAATTTTTTTTTTCAGTTCATCAGTTGATAATTTCTTATATTCCTCAATATATATAATGTAACATATATTTATCTATGGATCGTATTAAAGTATCTAAACGAAAATATTCATCTAAATAATATTGTAGAGAACCTACCATGATACTATTTATTGTTCCTAGAAGACCAATATAACATTAAGAGTTGAATGATAAATTATATTTCATATATTTTTTTGGAAAATCATTTAATTAATATTTAACCACATGGACATCGTCATATTTTCACACATTATTATTTAGCCAAACAGCATCACTGTAGTATGTTGTATATAATATCCCCTGAATATAATGTTTTTTAAATTATTCATTACAAATAATTACTCTATTCATTAACTTCTATTTCAACCCAAAAAACGAATCTCCATTATAAATAAAATTATTCAATTAAAAATAGATGGTTCTTTAGTCACTATACCAATAGTGTCATCAAAAATATATTCCATCGGGTTTAGTCACTGTACCAACATTCTTGGTTATAACAAAACATCACATTCCAAATTACCATTTAACCTCAAGAGAATATTTTCACAATATTTATTATGATAAATTGGGGTATTCTAGTATACACTATGTTTTACAAGTTTGATAGCCTTATACCATTTACATAAATGAGATTAATTCTAAATATAGTTAGGAATATAATATTTTATAATTATAATAATTTATCTATACAATATAATAAATCTCCATAAACACAATAAATAATATTAACATTTAATCTGGTTATTGTGATATTGTGAATTCACATCAGTCTTTACATACAGTATAGATTCATAGTTTGTTAATTGAATTTATTATCATATCTTCCTTACATCATCATCTCTCTAGAACTAATTTCAGAATGATATTCTGATTTTAATGATTATCCTTTAATACAAATTTTTGAGGATCTATATTTTTTATCCTCTAGAACTTCATTTCTCTCAAATACTAATAGAATTTTCATCCATTGTAGAAACCCAAAGCATGACATACATGGACATTACATTAATTTTTCTAAATACTTAACACATAACAAAAACATACACCAAAGGACCGTAATAGTTTAGTGTCTTTGGAAACTCGGAATGTAATCTTCTAATCATGGTGAAATATCTTCAACATCTCCCATAATGATCTTCCATTTTTTTCTTACCTAAAACCATTCTATATATCCTGGGTAAAATAAATACAATAAATGTGGAGCTCAAATTCTAAGTAAGGGTAGGCATGGAGAAAATAAAACAAACCAATACATTTGAACTTCAAAACATGAACATAAAGTTTAAACATCAAAATCTTGAGTTGTGAAATAAATCATGGCAGAAAGTAAAGAATAAATCATAAAGGAACACCAATAATGATAAATTATCCTGTGAATAAAACATTTAATTGTTGAAAACCATTAATCACATGATATTATTTCCATATTATCCAAGGAATTTCTGCCAACACCATATTAGTGGACAAAGTCCCTTTCTGAATCGAGTTCACTCCTCATTCCAGTCCTTTATCACTAAATCAGATAAACTTACCAATCCAGCCATGTCTATATCATGAGACATAAATCATTACCCAATTCATTGGAGGGAGATATAGGTCCCACCCATCTCATAATGAAATCATTCTTACATGTGCCACAACATAAACATAAATCATTCATCATACCCCAATGAAGAAAATGGGTTTCATAAACATCATCCCATCATAACATAAACCATATAAAACAAATGGATATCATTTCATCATAAGAAAATTCATACCATGTAAATCATATAGAAATTATACATGAAACATACACATATGAAATAATGGCATCTTAAATAGAAAATTGTTTTGATAAAACACTTTAAATGAATTATTGAGGAAAATATACTTTCTTTTTCAAAATCATTTTATTTTCACAAAATGCCATGAAATTTTAAAATAAAATGATTTTATTGAAAATATTCATTAAATTATATAGAGTATTATTCATGAAAATAATGCATTATAAAAACCGTAAAAATCCGTTCATGCCGTATAATTAAAAAAAACATTCTCCTTGTACTTTTGCCGGAATAGACAAAAAGTTCCTCGTATGGTAAACAAAATAAATATTCCTTCAATAACATAATGTAAAAGTCAATCACGGGTAAAAATGACATTAAAATTACATGGAAGAATATTAAACACTTTATGAAAAACATTTTATGGACGTGGATGAAAAATATAACCCCAGTAAATACTTACGTATAAGCAATCTCGAATAAAAATGAGATTGAAAAATTTTCCCTTACCTTAGGTCTGATATGCATCGTACGTATCCGAAACATCTGTATAATGATTTAAATAATCTAATTAACTAATTAAAGAATCATATTAATTGTTATGATATCATTTATGGTTCACTTATGACTTTATAATACTCGTTCTTTGGTAAATTTGATGTTAAAGCAACGTTTTGGGTAAAATTGTTTTATTTATCATACACATTTGGACATGTTGTTATTGATATTATTATTAGTTATATCATGATTTTTTTTACTTCAATAATGTAAATAAAATTTATATAAAATATATATTCAGTATATATATGTATAATAGATAGATAAATGAAATTAAACACATCGTTCATGGAGACGGTAGGTTGTACGTACGCGTGAACGCTGTTTTCCATTCCTTATTGACTTGAATCGAAGTAAGTAGAATAAATAAATATATATATATATATCCAGTAGAATTATTATGTTATATATACTATTATTATTAATTATATATACTTCATTATAATTTTTGAATGGTTAACATGGAGAATGAATCTCATCGCGTCGTGGAGATGGTAATCCATACGTTCGCACGAGCGATGATATTGTTCCTATAAATATTGAATTGAATTGGATTGGATGATATAATATCTCGGAATCCATATGATGGTATAATAAATATACATATTTATTCATTACACCATTATACCAATCCAAATAAGGTGGTGGTGGAAAAAAATTACACAACGGCGTGGAGACGGTATTCGGTACGTATGCATGCACGATGATTTCGTTTTCCGTAGGATGGATAGAAGGGGAAATTTGATTGTTTCATATTTATAAAAAGATATCAATATATTATTGATACTGATGTTATTACATTATAATGAAACAACTAAATAAGATGATGTAGAATAAGAATAAAACTTGAAATAATCGGTAGAAGAGATTACCACTTATTCGACGCACCTCTCTTAAGCTTCCTCTTAAGGGACTAGAGTTGGTCTTTTGAGAAGACCAGAACCTCCAGAATGTTTCTAGGGAAGTGGAAAAGAGAAATGGGCAGGGTTTGGCCGAGCTTGAAGGCTCAATGTGTTGTGAATATGAGAGGGAGGAGGTGCCCTTATATAGGATAGGAGAGAGGTACTTTTGGATACCTCAAAAATATTAATTTATAATAAACCCAAACCCCACATAGAAACATCCAAAGTGAATCAAATTCAGATGTTAGATAATAAATGTTTTTAATCTCATCAACCAATTAAATTTAGACATGTTTTTTATTTATTTTAAACCATATAATTTTGATTTATCCTTATTTAATCTATTTTATTTTATTTTTATTAATAATGTTATAAATTTTATATGGTTATAAAAACTTACTTATGGGTTTTTAATTATACATATATTGATACTATATGATATTTTCTACTATATAAATTTTATTTTTTATTTTTTAAATTTTTTGTGATTTTTAAATAACTTAATAATATAAAATGTCAATTGTGTTAATTTTGACACAATTCGTTTATTTGAATTTAAATAAAATCCAAATTGAATATATTTTCTGAAAACACTATTTAATAGATTACTAAAATGTCATATGAATCTATAAAATTATTTTAGAACACTAATTAGTTCATATAAAATTTATTTTAATACTTTTAAAATCATTTATTTGATATTTCACTTAATAAAATAATTAACACAAAAATTTTATATAATTGAAAAATATACTTATTTGTTGTATAAAAATTAAAAATAAAATACTATGATGAATATAAATAAAATATATTTCATAATAATACTTTTAGTCTAATTTATTTTCTAATAAAACCCCCTTTTAATATTTTATCATTACTAAAGTATGAAGGTGACAACTTTGACGTCATTTAAAATAAAAAAATATAACTATCATAATAAATTTTATAAGGCTCTAAATGGCCAAATATTCGACATTTGGATGATTATTGTTTACGTTTACATGAAAAATAATTTTTGGTTTGGTTTGTTGTGCCTTTTATGGTCACTATTAGTTTAATAAAAACAATATTATTGAATTTTCACTAAATAATCAATTTATGCATCACTATTGTGTCACAATTAAGGATATTTATATAATACCTAAAAATTATAAATAAATTCACATGATGTAGATAATTTTATGTTCTTTCTTGAGACTATTCATGTTCGATTTTTCATGATGTTTATGACTAAATTAAAATTATTATACTTATAAGAATTAAGAGAGTGACATGTTGTCACTTTCTTTGGTTTTAATAATAATTAAATTATTTTCATGGTAAAAATTCTTGAAATGAATATATTCAGACCCTTAGGTGATATGGGTCTACTTTTAGTCATAAAAAATAATTTTGGCGGGTGATAGGGTAATTTTATAATTTTATTTTTACCCTTATTTACCAGATTTACCTTTAACTGTAGTAAATAAAAATTATCGTAGTTACTATTCATAATGTCAAACAAATTAAAGTAACCTATTAACATAATTTGGAGCCACTGAATCCAAATATATAATCCATTTTTCAAAATTAAAAACAAATAAGTGGGAGTAATTAATTTAAAAATAATCTCGTTGTTAAGAAAATGGGTTATAAAAGTGAAAACATTGTTAAATATTGAGATGTTTTTACCTATGAATTCAATTTAAAATTAATGGCAATGACATAAAATATTTTAAAAGGAAAAAATATATTCTATTTATACTTTAAAACCATTTTATATTATAAATTAAAAATATTAATTATTGTGATGAAAAAAAATTATTTTTAATTAAAATATAGTGTGCTTTGACTATTAATTAAAATATGAAAGTTATCAGAATAATATGAAAAATTTATCCAAATTATATTTTTATATCATTATTCCGAATATGAATATTATTTTGTCTAATTGAACTTATAAACATGTCAAAAACTAAATTTAATGTGGGTGCGCCATCAAATGGCTGCAAAACTGCATTTTTTTAAAAAATACTTATTTTACACAAAAAAATTATACTGGTCTCAAACCATGTTCTAGAAAATGTGTAAGATTAATAATAATGTTATAATATTTAATATTTAGTTAATAATATTCATAATGGAAAGTCCTTAATAATATTATAAGAATATATTGTTGTTTAGTTAAACCCGGTGTTGCGTACAACACACGCTATCCTGGAATGCCGTGATTGTGTATAATGCAATCCAAGTCAGGGTTGCATGTAGTACAAGACTCCTTTGTTGTTACGTATAACAAAATGCAACCATATTCCAGTTATACATTGAATATTTACGTATATACACTCAATGTTGCTTAGAATAACTACTATCAAACAAACTTGAAATTGTGTGTAACACGATCCAATAATTGTGTTGTGTATACTACAAGCTAATACGGTGTTGCGTATAGCACAAGATAATCATGGTATAGCGTACAACACAATACATCAATTAAAATAAAAGAATATTTTTCATAAAATCTCGGGTTTTTACATTCTACCCCACTTAAAATGAATTTATCCCTCAAAATTCGTCAGGGTTATAAATGTATTTCTACTTGAAAGATTCTTTAATAGCAACCCACATCGTAAAAAGGAATACCAAAACATAACATTAAAAAATAAATTATGAAATTTAACGGTTACACAAATTAACTAATCACTGGGATTACACATAGGAGAACATAGTTGAATATATGGATATGGAAGAGAAATCTAACCATCATGTTGTGATGGAGATTGGTAGAGAACATGGCTATCAGGAACAAGCATTGGGTATGTCATAGGGTGGACTGAGTTCTTGATTTATTGGTGACTAATATTTGGCTTGGGATAATTTATTTTTCTTGTTATCATATAATAAAATATTATTATATTTTTTATTATCATATATATATTTATTATTTGTCTTTATTTCATACTACAACAAGAAAATATAAACGAACCACCATAAAGGATGATTTAGCTAGATATATCCATTTCAATAAAATAATGATGTGTCTTAATCCATTTACATTAAATTGAAAGATACTTTCATGAATTATTATATTTATAACACATCACATATGATGTACCCAACATCTGAGTCACCATTATGAGCATATGTTTTCATAGTTGTCATCTATACATAAATTTACATGATTCATGAAATTCATTAATAATATTCACATGTCTAAGGATATTAAATTTTTTTTGTATATGGGAATAAAAAAAGGCAATGAAAATTTGTCCAATACCTATTAGTATTTATATTCTCATTACCACCATTTTTATAAATTTATATGTACAAACATAATGAGAAATATTCTAAATGACTTCTTGTACTATAACTCTTGATAATCAAACATCATATGTAACAAATTAGATTAATGTTTTCTAGAATATAAAATACATGTTCTATAAATTATTCCATTCATATTTAGGTTCTCATTATATTAGGGATAATTTAAAATCTTTTAGTGTGATGGTTACACTGTGGACATTATCAAATTTTTGTAAAATAAAAAAATAATAATCAATTGAAAAAATATTCCTTATTATCATTGTAATTAAATTTATAATATATATTGGATAAAAGGAATTAAATCCAATAGAATCATTACACGGTTGAAAGTAAATTTTAATTTTATAAAGGAAATGTATTATTAGTTTTTTTGTGATATTGAAATAAATATGGAAAAAATTATTTTTATTGATGGTTATATATGTTACTAGAAAAATATAAGACAACAAAAATTTTAAAATAATATTATTTTATCTAATAATTTGTATGAAACTCAACACCATGTCTATGGTGGAATATATCATTCTAATACATTTCAATATATAATTTTTTCAAATAAATTCAATCTATTGTATGGATTTCAATATAAGAAACACTACATTATGTTTTTTATAATGAAATAATGACTTTCATTGATAACTTTTGTTACACCCAAGAATGATTTTTACATAATAATATTAATATTATTATTTAAAAGTATAATTTTCCCCTTTTATGTTACGATTGATATCATGAATATAATTATATATCTATATAAAATATATATTTTAAATCCTTGGTTACAATTAATTATAAATGAATATAAAAACCAATTTAATATAAAAGAATTTTAAAAAAACAATTATTATGTTGTAAACTAATTTTATTATAATTAATTAATAATATTTAATGATTTTAAATATAATATATAATCAAAAAAATTTAAATTCATATAATATTTTTGACATGAATAAGATAAGAACAAAACTAACTTTACAGATAAAATGTTGTATTTTCCAAATGGCTGTTTTGTTTCATTTATTGGAGGAAAAAAATATAAAAGAACATATTTAAAATTTTATAAATATTATTTGGAAAAATTGATATCAAACTTCCAAATTTTATTTTAGTATTATCTTATGATATTTTTTATATTTTTATGAGGAGGTTATTTTATACAAATTTTGAAAAATAGTGAATTTTATTTGAAATCTACCTTTTTTACTAAATATGATTTAATGATATTTTAGATTAAAAAATCGTTTTAACGTAAAAAATAAAAAAATTATACAAATTTTAATCAATTTTAAGTAATATTAATAATTTTTTATGGAAATTAAATATAAACACATCATAAACTATTTAATACTTTCACATAAGAACTTTCTCTCTCATCTTGTCTGTGGGAATAATTTTAGATTAATTTTTCAAATTTGGTGGTTTTAATTTGGAAAAAGGATGAAATATTTTTATAATAATAATTTATAATTTATAAAAATTTAAAATTAACTTTTCACCAAAATTATTAGTGAAATAAGTTAAATTTAATTACACCTGTTAGGAGGGAAATTAGTTTTCTAAGGACATAACATTAAACACAAGGGGTAAAATGGCCTAGAAACATGTACCAACCCCATTGTATGACCATATATATACCCTTTATAAATGATTTTCTATATTTCCCTATTATTGGTTCAAAATTACCAGGATAATGTTGGTGAAATTTTCCCTTTTCAAAAATTACAAAAGTGACACTAACCCCACTTATAAATGACAACACATTCTCCCCCTCCATTAACACATTCAAACCACATTTCTTGGGAAAATATCTACACAGATAACTCCCCATGTAACGCCCCGACCCTAGTTACCTAGATTCGGTGCATTATTACAAAACATTGGCATGATCACAAGAAAGATAAAATCTCGAAAGACTAATTAGTTTAGTAGCCTTGGAAACACTATATATATTCATAAAGATTTCAATTACATCATAAAAATGAAAACTACAGTAACATAGTCTGCATAGTCTACACTCTTATCCCATCATACAATCCCTAATTGTCATTCATAATTTACATCTTCGTATCCTGGGAAATATAAAACATATAAAAGGGGTGAGTTCAAATTCCCAGTAAGGATAACAATATAGTAGAAAATTTCATAAATAATAATAAACATTTAAGCCAATGTATAACTAAAACAAAAGCCTTTTAAACTTGAACTTTAACATAGTATGGAAAAAATAAAATCAAATAATTCCAATTACATATTCACATGAATATTCTATTAATCGAATAATCACATGTAATATTAATAACCACTTTCATAATGATTGAATGCATAATTCCAAACTATCATAACGACATAGCCAAAGTCTCATGCCAAGACTACAAATAATATTTTTCCAAGGCCTTGTGCCAAGACACTAGTTTGTCTCATGAGACCTACCGATGCATCGAGGAGCTATAGCAGGCTCCACCCGTCACATATTAAGTCCAATGCATTCCCATATGAAAAGGTCTAAACATAAAATAAATATTCAAATTAAAACAAGAATAAGAAATGTAAATACTTCATCCATAAACCATGAATGGTATAAAAATAACATATCCACGGTCAAACATATCACAAAACCATCAATATAATATATATGTTTTGTATCAAAATAAATCAATTTCAAATAAGCGTAAAATCCATCAAAGGATGTTGACATAGATGAAATCAAAACTCTTTTTAGAGAAATATCTCTTTCTATTTTGAAATCATTTAAGAGTCATATATTTATAAAATAAAACATTTTCTTTGAAAATATTCTTATAATCTTGTAAGGGAAGCTTCAGCGATTTTATAACAGCGGAAAATAGCCGCACCTACCGTATTAGTTAGAAAACCATTCTTACCTTAATTCTGTCGAAATGGTTAAAAATCACCTTGTTTGGAAAACGACGGAATGATTCCTTTATAAACCTATAATAAAAAGTCAAACAAGGGTATAAATGACTTTAAACCATATTCTTATAAATAGTAAAAATGTTTTGAAATACATATTTAAGAAACATGGATGTGGATGATAAAGAGATCCCAGAATATTATTACGTATAAACAACCTCAGATAATGAAGAGATTGTGAAATAAACTCTTACCATGTACATTTACTTGGTCTAGGGTTGGTTAACCTCCTTTATAATGGTTAAATAATTGTTATTAAATTATGAATTAATCATATACATTAATATTTTATCGTATATGATCTTTTAACATTGATTTGTTAATAATATCTTAGTATTATCGTTGTTTTGGGTGTTAACTTACTTGATTTCTTTTGTATGTTTTGTTATGTAAGCCTTGTTTTTCATGGATAGGTTGTATGTTAATCATATCCAGAATGATATCAAGTCCTTAGATACTAATATTAATCATCAAATTATAATTCTACTTGAATGGATACGATGGAGAATGAATCTTATCGCGTTCATGGAGACTGTAGTCCGTAAGTACGCACGAGCGACAATATCATTATTTTGATAGTAAAATAATATATAATTGGATGGTATATCATATATAATGAATCAATATCATGTTATATTTATCATTTAAATGAATTAATCACCATTATTATACCCATCCAAATAATAATTTATTGAATATTAATTACACTACGACGTGGAGACAGTAAGCCGTACGTACGCACGTATGGTGAAATTTGATTCAAATGATGGATAGAATACAGAATATGGTTGTACCATATTTATAATAACATCACATTATATATTATATACATGATTTATTATTTTAGAATGGTAATAAAAAAGAAAGAAGAAGTGGAAGAAGAAAGGAACCTGAAAAAGGGTGGTGAAATCATTACCACTTCTTCGGATTCTTTCTTTTGATTTGATCAAAAGGGCTCATTAGGTTGGCTTTCTGACTAAAGGAAGGCATCTAGGATGAAGTCAGGGATGTTGAAAGAGTAATTGGGCAGATTTTGGCTGATCCAAATGGCTTTTATGGTGGAATTAATGAGAAGGGGGAGTTCCCTTTTATTTGAGGGGTGATGGGAACCTTTGAAGAACCTAGAAATATTATTTTATAATAAATTAATATTCGGTTTATAATGGCTCCAAAGTGGATTATTTAAAGGTTAAGGTGTGTATGGGTCAAAAACCATTCATCCAATAGGATTTAGATAGTTTTGGGTCATTATATTAACCTTATCTGTTAGTTTTAACTCTTAGTTAATTAGTTTGACACTTACCATGTCACTTTGTATTTTTATATTATATAGTTAATAAACATACTATATACCTCCAAGAGACCCCCAAGTGGTCCATTAATGATTCACCAATCCTGATATAAGCCTCTTGGTGGATCCTTTGATTTTTAGGAATTGAATATCAATTAATAATATAATATATGTTTTAAAAACTCTTTTAGGTCAATTTTGACACTATTTGGAAACTTGATTTTTTTGAAAATAATAACAGAATTATTACTTCGAAAAAAGTTAATTAAATCATTCCTAACATGTCATATTAACCTTGAAAATTAGTGTAATTTCTAAAAACACTCAAATTACATTTATTTGGGTATTTATAATATCAATTATTTTAATTTTTTACTATTATGGTAATTACTGCATCATCATTGGGTCATAAATAAACTAAATTATTCAATGTATAAAAATTATAAATAAAATACCATTATGTATGAAATCGTTTTATCTTTCTAATGAATATTTACAATTGAATTTATCTTATGTATAACCCTATATGAATAATTATTTAGTAAATAATCATTTATTTTAACTCTTTTAACTCTTTTTTGAATTAAATAATAATAAATGTCCTAATCTAATCCATGTGGACCTAAATGATAATATTTTATTCTTAGGGTTGTTTTTGGTCGAATTAAGCTTATCCAATAGAATTAGTACATGTGTTAGGGTAATATTAATATCATTTTGGCCTTTAATTACCCTATTTAATTTTAACCGTGGTAAATAAAAGTAAAAAGTTACTATTCACCAAAAATTATGTTCATCTCAATGAACCACATTTTAGTTCTTGATATTAACCGTGCCTCTCGGATTTTCGAAATTCCAATCACAGAAGCGGTAAAATTAAGTTTTATGAAAAATTTAGTTTTTTAACTGCCACTTAGTTGTTTCACTATTCATAAAAAAATGAAGTTTTCAGAAAAATACCAAAAAATTCACCCTAGGATAATTTCGATATTCTGAATCCAAAAATGGAGTCCATTTTGAAAAATAAAATTTATAAATTTCAAAAAGTGGGATTTACTATTCATAACGGCAAGTTTGATTGTTTGTGGTGTGTTAGAACTCGATGTTGCGTACAGCACACGCTATTGCATTATTCAATGTGAAGTGTACTGTAGAAGCATGGGTTGGTACACTTTCCCCTCCTTCAAATAATTTTGTCCTTGAAATTTCTAGAATTCTACCCCATGAAAAGACTCGGGTGGTTATTCATCATATATTCCTCAGGTTCCCACGTTGCCTCTTCCATCTTATGGTTTCTCTACAAGACTTTTACCAGACGAGTCGTCCGGTTTCTCAGTACTTGTTCTCTCGTATCAATAATCTTGACGGGATCTTCGCAATAAGACAGATCAGGTTCCAGTTCTAATTCTTCATTGGTGAGTACATGCGTTGGGTCAGGCATGTATTTACTCAACAGAGATATGTGGAACACATCCTGAACTTTGGAGAGACTTGGCGGCATTGCTAATCGGTAAGCTACAACCCCAATTCGTTCTGGAATTTAGAAAGGTCTGATGTACCTCTGACTCAATTTACCTTTCTTACCAAAACGTATGACTCCCTTCCATGGAGATACCTTTAGGAAAACATGATCACTGACATGAAATTCAAAATCCTTCCTTAGATTATCAGCATAGCTCTTCTGCCTACTTTTTGCTTCTTTGATATGGTTTTGGATTACCTTCACCTTTTCCATCGTTTCCTCCACCAGTTCTGGGCCCACAATTTTTCTTTCACCAACGTCATCCCAACAGGTTGGTGTGCAACATCTCTTTCCGCAAAACACTTCATATGGTGCCATATGAATACTTTAATGGAACCTATTATTATAGGAAAATTATACCGGAGGTAAATATTGATCCCACATACCCTGAAAGTCAAGTGATAAGGATCTCAACATGTCTTCTAATGTTTGAATAATTCGTTCTGATTGTCCATCTATTTGAGGGTGGTAGGAAGTGCTCAAATGAAGTTCAGTATCCGAGGCTTCTGATGACTTTTCTAGAATCTTGAAGTAAAACGGGGATCACAATCAGAAACAATTGATAGGGGTACTCCATGAAGTCTCACAAATTCAGTAATATATAGTCTCTCTAGTCATTCAAGTGGTAAATCTTCCCTTATAGCAAGAAAATGTGCTGACTTGGTAAGATGATCAACAATGACCCATATTGAATCGTTCCTTCTAGGAGTCTTTGGTAGCTCCATGACAAAGTCCATTGTAATATTTTCTCATTTCCACTCCGGTTTGGGAAGAGGTTGCATGACTCCTCGAGGCTGTTGCCTTTCAGATTTCACTTGATGACAAACCATACATCTTGACACAAAATCAGCAATATCCCTCTTCAGGTTGTCCCACCAAAAATGTTCCTTCAAATATATATACATTTTGGTGCTCCCAGGGTGTATAGAGAAATTGGAACTATGAGCATCATCCCTCAATTCCCTTTTTAGATCAGGTATATCAGGAACACAAAGCCTCTTCCCGAATTTCAAAATTTCTTCTTCATACACAAAGTCTCTCAATCTCCCATCATGCACGACTTTAATCTTCTTTTGGAATTCATCATCATCGGTCTGAGAACTCTTAATCCTTTCTAGTAATGATGGTTTGGAAACCAATTGAAAAGGCATTGATGTTTCACCTTCCTCGGTTATTCCCATGTCCATCTTCACTACATCCATGAAAATTGGATCCCTTTCAATTCTCATATTGTTCAAAATTCTATGGTCTTTTCTGCTCAAAGCATATGCCACCTTTTTTTCTTTCCCCGGATGGTTGTGTATCCTGCAATCATAATCCTTGAGTAATTCAAGCCATCTCTTTTGCCTCATGTTGAGTTCTTTTTGTGAGAAAATATATTTCAAACTCTTGTGATTAGTATAAATCTCACATTTTCACCATAGATGTAGTGCCTCCATATCTTCAAAGAAAATAGAACCACTGCCAACTCAAGATCATGAGTAGGATAGTTTTGTTCATGAATTTTCAACTATTGTGATGCATATGCAATAACCCTATCATTATGCATAAGAACACAACCAAGTCCTTTCTTTGATGCATCACTATAAATAACGAACCCATCATTCCTCGATGGTAGAGTCAATATAGGAGAATTGACTATTCTTCTCTTCAGTTCATCGAAAAATTCTTCACACTCTTTTGCCCAAACAAATTTAACCCCTTTATGTGTGAGCTTCGTTAATGGGTTAGCCAATTGGGAAAAATTCTGACGAAACGTCGATAATAACCTGCCAAACCAAAAAAACTGCATACCTCAGTAATACTCATAGCTGCTGGCCATTCTTGGATTGCCATGGTCATAGAAGGATCAATAGATATTCCTTCTTTTGAGACAATATGGCCAATAAAAGAAATCTCTTGATGCCAGAATTCACACTTGCTAAACTTCCCATATAATTCATATCTTCTCAGAGTCTTCAGGATAATGCGCAAGTGATTTTCATGATCTTAATAAAATTTGGAGTATTCAAAGATATCATAAATAAATACCACCACAAATTCATTGATATATTCCTTGAAAACTCTAATAATCATATCCATGAATATAGAGGGTGAATTAGTCAATCCAAAAGGCATTACTGTAAACTTATAATGCTCGTACCTAGTTCGAAATGCTGTCTTCGGAATGTGTTCTTTATTCACACACAACTGATGGTATCCAGATCAAAGGTCAATCATTGAAAAGTATTGAGCTCCATGCAGTTGGTCAAATAAATCATCAATGCGAGGTAGGGGATACTTGATCTTTATTGTTATAGCATTGATCTCCCTGTAGTCGATACATAACCTCATAGATCCATCTTTCTTTTTAACAAAAAGAACAGGGGCTCCCCATGGAGAAACACTAGGGTGAATACATCCCTTATTACTCAATTCCTCTAGTTGTTTCTTTAGTTCAAATAATTCTACAGTGGCCATTATATAAGGGGTATTCGATATAGGCCTTGATCAAGGAATTAAATCAATGGAAACTCAACTTCTCATTCTGGAGGATGTCCAGGTAAATATTCCGAAAACACATCTACATATTATTTCACAATTGGTACATCCTATATTTGAACATTCCTTTCCTCACCCACAGTCATTTCATCATATTCCTCCCCAATAATTGAATGTATTTGAGCTACTAGGGGTGGATCTAGATAATAATTAGGTGGTGAAAATTCTGCTATAAAGATAAGGTGTTCCTTATCATCATCATCAAAAATCGAAACCTCCATCTTCTTACAATAAATCTTTGCATCATGGTGCGAAAGCAAATCAATAATGAGGATTATAACAAACTCAATCATAGGTATGATGATGAGATCAGCAGATAAAGAGAATTTATGTGCTTTAATGGGGAATGATTCACAAATGTTCAATGGGAGTACAAATCCCTTAGTATCTGAGAAATGGATAAATTCCCTAGTGAAAATATTTCAGGCTTTGGGGAGTAGTGAAAGGGAAAAAGTTATCATGGAATTTTTTCGCCTCACTGGAGATGCAGATCAATGGTGGTCATTGATTCAAAACACAAATGAATATTATGAAGTATCAAATATGGAATGGAGGGAGTTCAAAGATCTTTTTTTAGAAAAATACTTTCCTCGTGGCCATCGAGCAGAACATGAGTGAGTAGTCCCAGTATGGCGATTAGCTGATCGGCACCAGTTGCATCACCAGCTCCACTATAATTATCTTGAGCAGGAGGGAAATCCCTACATGGACTGCGTGCATTGATACGGTTTCCATTTCTTCCACTAGGCGCCATTTCTAAACAATGGCATAAACTAGATCAGTTTATGAATGAAAATACATAATTCCATAGTTATAAAACACTTAACATAAATTGAACTATTTATAGTTATAATCCATAATCATAAAAATGTTTTCTATGAGGACTTATATAATCACAAACCCTTCATAATTATTTGTAATGAAAATGAGAGTTATCCTATGCATACCCTCGGGAGTGTCATAACCAAGAGTCCAGCAAGGCCCGTTGTCGTGCACCAGTTCCCGTTCGAGTCTAGCTCAAAGTGGTGTTTTTGGGTTTTACCCCTAGGTACATCTGTGCCAGAGCCACCTCTGCCTGCTCATAACGAGACAAGGATGTATTTCTCGGAAAACTCACCAAATCTCTACAATACCCAAATTCTAGGAAGTTCTTCTATACTAATCCCCAAAGTTCATCTTAAATCTATGTGCTCTAATTAGAGTTTATCAAAATCTAGCTTCCAAGGTTGGTACTAAAATACCACTGATACCAACTATAACACCTCGACCCTAGTTACCTAGAGTCGGTGAATTATTACAAAACATTGGCATGATCACAAGAAAGATCAAATCTCCAAAGACCGATTAGTTTAGTAACCTTGGAAACACTAGATATATTTATAATGTTTTACATTACATCATACAAATTAAAACTACAACAACATAGTCTCCATAGTCTAAACTCTTATCCCCACATACTATCCCTACAGGTCATTCATAATTTAATTCTTCACATCTAGGGAAAAATAAAACATAGAAAAGGGGTGAGCTCAAATGCCCAGTAAAGATAACAATATAGCGGAAAATTTCATAAATAAGAATAAACATTTAAGCCAATGTATAACTAAAACAAAAGCCTTTTAAAATTGAACTTAAACATAGTATGGGAAAAATAATATGAAATAATTCCATTTACATATTCACATGGATATTGTACTAATCGAATAATCACATGCAATATCAATAACCACTTTCATAATAATGGAATGCATAAGGGCAGACTATCATAACCACATAGCCAAGGCCTCGTGCCAAGAATAAAAATAATATTTTTCCAAGACCTTGTGCCAAGACACTAGTCTGTCTCATGATACCTATCTATGCATAGAGAAGCTATAGCGGGCTCCACCCATCACATATTAAGTTCAATGCATTCCCATATGAAAAGGTTTAAATATAACATAAACATTTGTATTAAAACTAGTATATGAAATGTAAATACATCATCCATAAACGATGAATGGTATAGAAATTACACATCCATAGCAAAACATATCACAAAACCTTCAATACAATATAGAAGTTTTGTATAATAATAAATCAACTTAAAATAAGCATAAAATCCATCAAAGGATGTTGTCATAGATGAAATCAAAACTCTTTTTAGAGAAATATAACTTTCTATTTTGAAATAATTTAAGAGTGATATATTTATAAAATAAAACATTTTCCTTGAAAATATTCATATAATCTTGTAAGGGATGCTTCGACGATTTTATAACGGCGGAAAACAGCCGCACCCACCGTATTACTTAAAAAAATATTCTTACCTTAATTGTGTCAAAATGATTAAAAAGTACCTTGTTTGGAAAACGATAGAAGTATTACTTTATTAACATCTTATAAAAAGTCAAAAATTGGTATAAATGACTTTAACCCATATTCTTGTAAATAGTAAAAATGTTTTGAAATAAATTTTTAAGAAACATTGTTGTCGATGATAATGAGATACCAGTAGATTATTACGTATAAACAACCTCTGATAATGAAGAGATTGCGAAATAAACCCTTACCTTGTAATTTTACATGGTTAAGGGTAGGTTAACCTCCTGTATAATGGTGAAATAATTGTTATTAAATTATACAAGAATCATATACATTAATATGTTATCATATATGATCTTTTAACATTGATTTGTTAATAATATCATAGTATTATCGTTGTTTCGGGTGTTAACTTACTCGTTTTCTTTTATATGTTTTGTTATGTAAGCCATTTTTGTAACGGATAGGTTGTATAATAATCATATCTAGAATTATATCAAGTCCTTAGAAACTATTATTAATCATCAAATGAGAATTATACTTGCATGGATACGATGGAGAATGAATCTCATCGCGTTCATGGAGACGGTAGTCTGTACGTACGCACGAGTGACAATATCATTCTTTTGATATTAAAATAATATATAATTGGATGGTTTATCATATATACAGAATCATTATCATGTTATATTTATTATTTACATGAATTACACATCATTATTATACCCATCCAAATAATAATTTATTGAATAACAATTACACCACGACGTGGAGACGATAAGCCGTACGTACGCACGTATGGTGACATGTTATTCAAAGGATGGATAGAATACTGAATATGGTTGTACCATATTTATAATAAAATCACAGTATATATAAGATACCAGAGTTATTATTTTAGAATGGTAATAAAAAATAATGAAGAAGTGGAAGATGAAAGGAACTTGAAAAAGGGTGGTGAAATCATTACCTCTTCATCAGGTTCTTCCTTTTGATTTGATCAAAAGGGCTCCTTAGTTTGGCTTTGTGACTAATGGAAGGACTCTAGGATGAAGTGAGGGAAGTTTAGAGACTATATGGACAGAGTTTGGCCAATCCAAATGGATTTTAATGTGTGAATTAATGAGAAGGGGGAGTGCCTTTTAATAAGAGGGGTGAGGGGATCCTTTGGAAAAGCTTGAAATATTATTTTATAATAAATTAATATTCGGTTTCTAATGGCTATAAAGTGGATTATCTAAAGGATAAGTTGGGTATGGGTCGAAAACCACTCAACCAATATAATTTAGACAGGTTTTTGACATTATATTAACCTTTTCTTTTTGTTTTAACTCTTAGTTAATTAGTTTGACACATACCATGTCACATTGTATTATTATATTATATAGTTAATAAACTTACTATATACCTCCATGAGACCCCCAAGTTGTCCATTACTGATAAAAAAATCATTATATAAGTCTCTTAGACGAAACCTTGATTTTTAGGAATTGAATATCAATTAATAATATAATATTTGTTTTAAAAACTATTTTTTGTCAATTTTGACACTATTTGGAAAATTGATTTTTGTGAAAATCATAAAAGAATGATTAATTCGAAAAAAGTTAATTAAATCATTCCTAACATGTCATATTAACCTATTAAATTAGTGTAATTCATATAAAGTCTAAAATTATATTTATTTGGGTATTTATAATATCCATTATTTTAATTTTTTACTATTATGGTAATTAAGTCATCATCATTGGATCATAAATAAATTAAATTATTTATTGTCTAAAAATTATAAATAAAATACAATTATGTAGTAAATCTTTTTAGCTTTCTAATTAATATTTTAAATAGAATTTATCGTATGTATAACCCTATATTAAAAATGATTTAGTAAATAAACTTTGATTTTAACTCTTTTAGCTCTTCTTTAAATTAAATAATAATAAATGTCCTAATCTAATCCAAGCGGACCTAAATGATAATATTTTATTCCTAAGGATGTTTTTGGTCGAATTAAGCTTATACAAAAGAATTATGACATGTGTTAGGGTAATATTAATATCATTTTTACCCTTAATTACCCTATTTACTTTTAACCGTGTTAAATAAATGTAAAAAGTTACTATTCCCCAAGAATTTGTTTCATCTCAATGAACCAAAGTTTTACCTTGATATTAACCGTGTTTCTCAAGATTTCGAAATTCCACTCACAGAAGAGGAAAAATTATGTTTTATGAAAAATACTGTATTTTAACTACCACTTAGTGGTTTCACTATTCATCAATAAATGATGTTTTTAAAAAAAAATACCAAAAATTCACCCTAGTCTAATTTCGATATTCCGAATCCAAAAATGAAGTCCATTTTGAAAAATAAAATTTATAAATTTCAAAATGTCGGTGTTACTATTCATAACGGCTAGTTGGATTGGTTGTGGTTTGTTATAACTCGATGTTGCGTACAACACACGCTATTGCATTATTCAAAGAGAAGCGTACCGTAGAAGCTTGGGGTGTCACACCCCAGATTCCCATAAATCTAATAGAAACCATATTTTTTGTGGAAATCCTTCCTTTTTAGGGGATAGTGCAAACACAAAGACGATACCACAAGAATAAGTATTGTCATCTAAAAGATTTTTTCTATGATTTCATTCTTCACATCCATCAATAACAATCATATCACAAATATAAAATTGCATAATTATATTACATATAATTATATGTTATTATGTTAAATTTAAGACCTAAAACATCAAACATTTTAATCAAATGGAATATAAAATCCATGTTCATGTGTACAACAGACTATCACCTCCCGAACCAATGCCATTAATTTTTCAACTAACACCATTAAAGGTCGGTAAATATGATATATTTATAGCATATATATTATATATATGATATTTCTAATATAATATGATTTGTAAAATATTATATCATACATAACTCCAAGGTTTTAATTTTGTGGAAATATAATAACATCGCTCGTGTGTACAATGGACTAGTACGTCACGAAGTTAAGTGATTCATTCAAACGTTACATATAAGGTATTACATGAGGTTTTACTAAATATATGTTTCATATAATAAATAGAAGTAAATATTAAATGTTAACATATATGTCATTTACTTTTTTTCATTTAATATAATAAAAAAATTGAAACATAATTCATGCTGATGTATGACATACCATCTCCATGAATGGTGTATTTCATTTCCTATAGAAAAATATTAAGGATTAATATAACTACATATATACTGAATATATATTATTTTCACATTATTATATTCATTATATTGATGATTAAATAATTATCTATTTAAGAGGAAACAATAAACAAGCCAATACATACTTGAAAAACCATGCAATTTACACGTGAAATAACTAAATTATTTAATTATTATTGAAAAACATGAGATAATATTTCATAGAATAATTATATATGATATAAAAAATATTAATATTGTTTTGGTATAAGAAAATTAAAAATTTAAAACCACTATACATGAGGTTAATGATTGTAATGCCAAAATTAAAGATTTTGGTAAGTGGTTTCATCTCAATTTTAGTTCATTAAGGCATATATTAATGTTTTGAACCAAATTACATTTATATAGTGTATATAATTCAAAAGTAAAAGTAATACATTTAATGATACATTATTAATTTTATAATTTCATTAAATTTAAATTCTTTTAACCATATGTATTTGTAATTAAATGTTTCCATGTTGTAAATAATTTCATAACTCAATTCCTTTTATTCGGGTGGAATTACTTCCTAGTCTTCATTAATAATAAATTATTGTGTTTATAATTACTTTTGAATTTATATTTTTTATTTACACTTAATTAATGTCATTTTAAAATTCATACACATAATCTATTTTCTTATTATTTTTCACTTCAATGTTATTATCATTTTAATGGTTTATTTCAGAGTCATATTTCTATTAAAAAATTATATTCCTAATTTTACATTAATGGAAATAAAATTACTATTATTTATAAAATCATTATTTTTATTCCCCTTATGTTATTTATGATAATTTTAAATATATTATACAATTTCTCATACTGTGTTGCTAATAATTATTAATAATGGGGTTTATTAAATTTGAATCAATTTATATCTTAAGATAGAAATTTGTTTTAAAAATTAATATGTTGTATAAGAAATATTTTACAAATACTTTCTTTAACCTCATAAAAATAATTTATTAAAATAAGTATTAATAATTTTTTATTTTTATAAAAACAATAAAATTATATTTTTTATCTCTTTATAAACAAATCACTTTTATGCCTTTTTCCGGTGAAAATGGAATGTTTCAGAAAATATATATGCAATTATCCACTGATATGAACATAATTTCATTAAATATTACTTTACATGTTGATGAAGAAATTTTAAAGGTATTTTTTTAAAATAATTTTTAAAAAATAATTTTAAAAATTATCTTCAAAATGAATATCATAATTTAGTGAATTACATTTTTAAGACATTATTATCGTAAATCTATTCATTACAGTCAAAAATAATTATTTTATATGTACTACACATGGGGTATTTGGTTTGGATACTCTCATTACTATTCCCATTGATGGATTGTGGAAATTTTGACTAAGGGAAGCATTAAAATTCAATAAGTATAATACTTTTGGACTCAATAACAGTACCTTAATATGTTTACTTTAGAATTATCATTGGAATGTTAATTTCCCCTATATATTCACATTATTTAAAATGGATTTGATTAATGCTTATCATGCTTACAATTTTTACATACACTAATTAAATTGATGTTTTTTTACTATCTAGGGAAATATGATGAAATATATATTATATACACAATATAGATATTTGAAAAGGCACATTATTTTAATTCAAGAAATTATTAGATAAATGATGAATTATTTGGACTAGTATAAAACATTTTGGCTACCATTTAATGTAATGCACCGATGTATCAACAGTCTCATGAGATGAGCCCATTGGCTAGCCTCAACATTTTTGGTTTTTACCTAGTAGGATTCAAACCATCTTATGAAATGTATTCATGGTAATGGATCCATGTTCCTAGAAAAAAGGGGTACAATAATGAATTATTCCATGTTGTTTCATCTAGAAAATATATATTTATTTCCCATGTGGTGAGATCTAAATTTTCTAACAATTAATGGTTACTCTACGTTTTTTATCTTGTGCAGGAGATTTCTTATTAAACTAATTTCAAGTCGGGTTCCCTATTTTTGTTTAATGGGTATTATAACCCCAATTGTTAGAATGAAATTAACTAATTGTTTAACTATGTGTGTTTTGGGGGGTGTTTATGTTAGTAAAATCATTCTCATTGGGTTCACCATTAATTATTATATTCCATAGAAACTAGCAACAATTCCACATATATAATTGGTTATAGACCTTATTTAATAATGAAGGTGGTGAATTTTTTATTCACACCCAATGAAACATAGTAACTCAAAATGGATGAGAGAATTTTTGTTCTATAATCTCATCTCTTTATAGGGAACACTATAATATTCTGTGACTCTCTAATTAATTTAATATGTCTTAATGAATCTATTATAAATCAGAATAGGGGACCGGTTACACTATAAATTATCGTTTATAAAATCCTTCAATGTGTAAATTATGTCATATTATGGATTCCATTTGTTAATATTTAATTTTTTACATCCATTTCCCCTCAATGGGCAGCTACATATGTCTTGAATCTATATAATTTTGACCACTATAATTTTTTACACCCTGGGTGGTCATTATCATTTTAAAGATGGGAATGATCCACTATGATGCATCATAATAATCCTCTTTATAAATGGATTGGAAACACATATAGTTCATAACACCTATGGAGTTTAACGTCACGTATAATGAAAATATATGGTGCTATTTAGGCACTAGGAATCGAGATCAATCTTTAAGGATGCAACCAACATATCCTGTATATTGTAAGAATTAAAGTCATCATAGTTTATTTATTCCAATAGGACATTCCCCAGGGTGGAATCCCCAATATAGGGGTAGTAATATAAATATATTAATACAGGATTTCATAATGAAAATACCCAGGCTTGTGTTGATTCATGTTATGAGTAATATAATAATTATGGATCCCTAAGCCCAAAAAAGAGATAATTTCTGTGAGACTCAAGGGATATAAATTAATCAGTTTCACATTATATATATTTCAGACTTCTATTCTATGAAATACCATCAGATGATTAATATGGAGCTCAAACCATTAGAAAGTTCCTTACATATTTCAATTATGGCTAGAATTTGTATACTCATAATTTGGTTTTCTTCTAAATCTACTTGTGGATGAGGTATAATTTTCATCCCATGTGGGAGATTGGTTCATGATGGTTGGAATTTTGGAAACATGGAATGACATACATATAGGTGGATACACATTTGATATTGATCCATAAGAAGGCATCCATAATATCCAGGTTGTGGAAAGAATTAGAGTTCTCATAGTTCAGTGGGTTGGGGCATACACACTACATTTTCACATTAAATATTTACTATGGAGGTATTGACATCAAAAGGTGTACTACATATATTTTTTATTTATGTAGTTAGATATATTAGTTTTAATTTTCTACTTGATCTTCTAGTTTATGAGGCAGAATATTCATCTATTAAGGGTGATTTGGTCTGCATGGATGGAATGTCAATGACAAGAATAGACACAAACCGCGGTGGATTCCCATTTCATCTTGGGATTTAAGATGCTTTATAACATAGCCTTTCTAGGTATTGATTTAGGGTTATCATCGTTCATCTTCCATTTATACTATAGGTGGATGCATAAGAATGATCATCCCATTGGAATGATTTGGCCTCGAGGGATTAAATTTTGGAATCATAAAAGGACTTTCATTGAGATGGATTCCAATTTTGTTCATACCATATGAATAAATCATACAAATCCTAATTATGTTATGGATTAGAGTAATCATAGTTTTGTTTCCTTCCAACTCAGCTGGAGGATGCAGTATAATGATCACCCCATGGGAATGATTATATCCCCATGGATGGAATATCTATGAAGTTGAGGGTCATACACTTAGTTGGGTTCCCATTTGATTTTGTGCTATATGAATGTGTCTTACATATCATAGTTTTTCATGAAATTTTAGTTCTCGTATTTCCAATGATCGAGGCTTATGCCAAGGGATTTCTAAAATATAGGGGTGATATAATATAATGTCTCTTATTGGGGATTAATCAATAAGGATTCCCTATCATATGGAACATATCATATTATTCCGCTAAATGGGGCTTACACTTCGTGGTTTCCCTGATATGGCCACAATAAAAGGTTATAGTATCTATATAAATCATGAATGAATTTCCTGATTAAAATGTTTTTATTGTATTCCTGTCATGTTCGGGGATGTCTTGAAATTGAATCGTTGTTCATCATTCAGGATCAAAGATAATCATCTGATCTTGTAGAATATTCTATTGGATTTCTTATAACCTGAATGAAATGTTTGGAGAAAATTTCATGATCAATGTTGACATGTCTACAGGGTGTTGCATGACCCAAATGATTTTTCCAAATGATGTCAGGTGATCTAGGATAATTAATATGGAGGGTGTCACAAGACCTAGAAGACCTGTTTGCGGGTCTTCAGATGATCAAATCTGGAATTATTGGAGGGTGTTTTATGAAGTGTAAATTGTACGACTTGGTTGGAAATCCTAGACAACATCACAAAAAAAGTTTGGTGCAGCCAGAGAACATTTTGTGACATTTTTTAAAAATCCAAAAGACATTAAATGATCCAAATTGTATTTTGAGGTAGACTCGCATGATTTGAGTGACATTTCACAGAGTAGTTTCAGGATCTAGATTTTACACGTGAAGGGTATAAATATCAGTTTATTTGTTCTTTGTTTATGAATCATGTACATTAATCTTAATTACAGAATTTATTATATATGTTCTTCAGTTTTTCCACTATTAAATGTTTTTTATGTTTTGTGTGACTCAACCATCATGCGAGATGTTCTTCACTTAATCTCACAAATACACCACACGAAAAATTAATTAGCTGAAGGGATCACACATAGTTCATATAAATTTATCATGATCTAATATGTTGTTCCATAAATGTTTCATATACTAAATATTTTGTGATCACATGATTGACAACTCTGAGATGTCCCCTTCTACCCTCCCATGTTTGGTTGACAATGGATGTATTTTCTCTACTGGTGGTGGACACATTTATAGGCCTCTCCACACCAGTTATACAATTCCCTGATAGGTTTGTATATCGATAATTTGTACTAGATTTACTTGTGGGATTTTGTGTTTTGTGGTTCAATAAATCATGTCATAGGCTATCCATTGGGCATCCCATGATTTTAATCAACCACATGAATTTTCCTCCTTTTACATTTTTTAGACCCAGGCTGATCACTGGGATTTTTCCCCACCATGTGGAGATGTCCTATAATACACCAAAGGATTAGATAGTATGACTATGATACTTTATGATATGGGATGCCTATGAATATTTCTTTATGTTATCAATGAATTATCATCTAGGGTATTTTGTGATAAAATGAATTCTGGTAATGATGTATTTTGTGTGAATGTGCAGACTTGAAATGGGGTATCCCGATATAATGATGTTACTTTACGGTGGTTTCATTATCTATTTTATTACCTTGGGAATATTCCACCAGTCGTGTGAAAGTCAATGTATCCTCTTCCCATAGAAATATTTAAATTATCTCATTTTATTTAATTATTTAATTTTTGAGGGATTGTTATCTCTTGAATTTGTGTGAGTGTTATCGAAGACATTCAATGATACTACATTTGACATTCCACATGAATAATAACGGGTATTTTGTTGATTTGAAATAATTTTCATGGAACACAAATTTGTTTTTCATTTGGAGATGACGGGGCAACATAAAATCAAATTACCATGGTCGAAACCCATCATTTGATGAAAGTGATATTTTAGCGAGCTCTTTCGTGAAAAGGGGGGCATGCCTCTAGAGAATTATTTCTTATTTGTGACCATTTAATTGATTCTAAATAATATAAATTACCAAAAAAGGGTTCTTACTTTTTTATATATTTAGAATTAATTTTAAAATTCTTTCAGGATGGTTTGTCATGTTGTGTCACTCGGATGAACACATCTTGAATCCTCAATATGATCAGTGAATGTATTGGGAATATAATCAAGATTATGAGAATTTTAAGATGGTATCTACATTATCTCAATTTGTTAATGATCTATACATGACCCGTTTTTATGACCATATGAATGTATTATGATCACATGTCTTTTAGGGGTTTACACAATCTTTGGGTTCTATGTACTTTCTCCTCCTTTTCATTATGGATAAAATAATACTGACGATTCAGATATTTGTTTTATTTTCGTTTCTCTATTACTCAATTAAAATTCAACAATATAGTCCATCATTAGAAAGTACCACTTTAAGAACAATAAATTTTTTTGGAGGAAAATAAATTCCAACCAATGTCTTTAAGGCTGTGACAAAATTGTGTCTTGGGTGGCACTTTGTCCTAAGGGTGAATAATGGTATTATAAGGAATTAACTATTAATATTTAATAATGTGGGTTATCATTCAAATCTTAATTCAACAATCCTGATATCTTTTGGTGTTCTTCTATCATGTGAACCATTCACATGACCGTCTATAATATTTGATTGTGAGACCACTCATGGAGAACAGGTGGCATTATATTTTTAGTTAGGCTACATCATGATAACTATTTTATGATTTTTCAATTTCCTAATGTTTATTGAAATAATAATAAAAGAAATATTTATTATTTATTGATCCTCATAAATTTTTATCTCTTATAGGAATTACAAGATTCGTCTGTTCAGTCCCATTATCACTCAACTATTTTACAGATCGACTGAACATGCAAGGGGAATGCAGTCGTCCGTCTCATGACTCATTGGGTGTCAACGAGGTGTCCCTTGGTTATGTATTCCATAATATATCCATAGGTCATATGGTTTATGAATCTTGTTTACGACCATGAAATTCGGAATCATCTCACTATTCCGGTGATTCAAATGATGCTTCCAATGTTTTTGATTTCCATTGTGGCGGTTTCCCCCTTATTTGACATATACATTCTGTTTAATGAATATTGATTCCAATTAAAGTACATAATATACATTAGATAGGCATTGGTAAATTATCAATAATAAATATAATGATCACCCCCGATATCCTATGCATTCAAACTAAGAGACATTGAAGAGGCTTATGTCATTTGAATGTCCAAGTTATAATCTATCACACATGCATTCACTGTATTAATTCAACATACATGATGATGTGACCATTATATCCTTGAATAATATTTTACATATTTCTGGGTTTCATATTCCTTATATTTTATTCATACTATGGTTTCTGAGGATGTCCAACTAGTTTTATTGAGGTTCTAGGGGTTATCCTATATGTTGACGAACTCTTCTTTTGGTTCATACAACTGTTATTTCACCCATCATTACATTTATCAATCCAATTGAAGCATATTTAACTCTACATATGAAAATTTGAGTGATATTTTTTTATCTCTAATAGGATATTAATTATAGTGTAAATATTTCTAACGAATGGGTGGGTCCATTCTCGATTATACAGAGACATTCAAAATTTCATGAACAACTAAAAGATATCCAGCTTTACAAGGTTCTATGGGTTTCCCACTTCATATTCTAAAATTATTAAATCCTAAGTTGAGAAAATATTAGTATTTTTTCCTCGTACCAACATGTTTTATCTATCCCATGTTGGAGAATTAATCAGTCTTTAGAACATTTAGCAACTGGTAGGATACCCCCTATTGGGGAAATGTACAACGAGTTCCATCTTGTTGTGTATGTATTCGATAACCCTCAATAGACTTCAGTTTTGAAAAAGGATATAATAAAAACATATAAATTCAAGTCAAATATTATTCTAAATATTCTCTTTAACAAATACATTTTATTTTTATCATCAATTTCCACAACATAAGTGGAGCATATCTGGCCACTATTTTCCATCACTAGCACCCACCCTGAATGGTTTGTGATAGTGAAAACAGGTATCAGAAAATAATAGAATAAAGATCATTCACCAAATGGGACTACTAGGTGAGGACAGAGATATAAAATAATTTTAGGATGGAAATTATCTTGTCCATGTAATTGAATAAGTGGATTTTTCCCGCTAGGAACGTGCATACAAGAAATTGAGTTTCCTCTTTTGTAATGGAAACTACGTTTATAGAGAGGTGAAATATTAATATGGATTTATTGTCTTTTGAATTCCCCTACTAGATCTCGATCCATATCCAACATAGAATAATCCATTATATACAAGGAGGTCCATTCATGTTATTATTTGGTTATATACAGGAGCATATCATTTTCTACATATGTCACAAAACTACTAGGAACATGATAGCTTTTTTATGCCACATGACTTTGAAAATATCTCAAGATGATGCTATCTCATTTATACCTGATGAGGATTTTGACATGTCATTAATGTCTGATATCTTAAATTCCATTCTAGATCTTTCACAAATTTGTCCAATTATTTATAATGGTAGTAGTTCTCTAGATGAACATGCATAAAAAATTACACATCACTACGAAGTTCTGACAAACATAGTGGATTAACATGTTATTTCAAAGATTTATACATCTTGTTGGTTTTCCTACAAATATATCATCATTCAGAGGGTTTCACCCATCCCCTTAGCTGGAATATACGGAGAGTGACATCAAAAGATTACCATGACTTTTTTCATATATTAGCTTGTGGGGAAACTAACCCTACGATTTTATTTCATCCTATTGAAACCGATATCATTCAATGAGATGAGAAATAATTGTTTTTATGGAATCCTACGAAGGTGTTATTCTAAATAGACTATTCCAATAGGCTCACATACCATCTACTTCATTTTCTACATTCTCCATGGAATTTTTTTTGATTCATGAATTAGGCCATTCATTGAAGAAGCATCCACATCCCATTTATGGGGATGTTTTTTTGAGGAAAATGTTCCTTAATAAAGATAAATTGAATATGATTCATTTTATAAAATGGGATATAGGTGTTATTCATCTATTTTATTTTCACTAACCCAATGGGTTGTTCCCTCTTCAGACATACACATTATAGAAGTTACAGAGGATCAAACATGGACTCATCAAATTTGGAAGAAGATCCATTATATTATCCTTGATACCCTCTTAGAGTAATTTCATGATCAAGAAGGATAACATTTTTTACACAGTCATAATCTGGGGGAAGACATATTGGACTTCCATCCATTGTATAACATCTTGTAAAAAACCATCTTAACGGGGAATGATAAAGCTAATAGAGAGGGTCCTTATAAGAATTTCATTTTAGGAATCCCATTTTTAAACAAATGATGGAAGATTATGAGGCATTTGATAAAATCAGTCATAAAATATCTAAACTACACACCCAAATATAAATCATGACTACACAAATTTAGAGACATGATAATATCATAGCTTAATAAATTTATTATGATTCATATTTATCCTAATTATTAGAAATTTCCCCATAAATATTTTATTTTATACATATTATTATTGATCACCTTCACCATTGGGTTTTATAATAATATATGGGGAGGGAGGCACATTTGTGATCCATTTATTCTTCTCATAAATCTCCTTCCAATTTTGTTGTCTCATTCGATGAAATGTTATTATAGTTTTATTATAAATTTATTTTGTTTTTTTATTGGATGCATAGAGAGGCTTTGAAATTTGAATATCCATCATTTTTTATACTATAAATGAATATATCTTCTATTCACTGTGTATCATTGTCCAGTTTTCGTTCAATCATGATTTTTATGACATTTAACTATTCTAATATAGAATATATCATTAATGTTACATATCCTTTTTATAATATCTTGTAAACCAAATTACTGGATTTAAATGATTAAATCACAATAAATTTTCATTATAAATTATCATGATTTCCCACCAATAATTTATTCCTCATATATGAATTTTCTCTTTTTATCAGGAAATTCTCGGGGTTATAAAAGGATAATTTGTGTAAAAGATATGTAATTAATCATGGATGATCTATATTTGAATGAATTACTGGTTTTAGTTAGTATAATAATATTTTTATTGTGTCTATATGGTGGTCCCTACAATATATTTATCATTTTAATCATATCTCTATAATTTTTTGACTAATATTTATAATAGGGAATTCATAGTGGGCACGAACTCATCTCTTTCTAAGGAAACAATCTTACAGGTTTTCATCCTCAAATATATGATGTTTTTATCTGATCCTAAGAATTAAACCATTGATATGATAAAGTATTGGGTCTTTAAAATTGAACCATATATTATATTATCTTAGTGTATGTTAGTTTAGAAGTTTAATTTCAATAATTTAGATATTTTATAATGGACCTTTAGTCTCTATTAATGTATAGTTTTCAAATTATAATTCTAAATTAAGTTTAATGTCATGTATCCAGTAGTTTTCCCATGAATTTCAATATTATTAGATAAGGACACAAATATGATGTGAAAAATAAATTCTTGTAGAAAGGACATCCAATACCGTGTAGTTTATTGTCTTTCTTCCATTACCCTATTGGTGAATATGGAATATGGACATACACACAAGGTATGACAGAAAACACTTTGGGGTACATAGTTCCCATGCGATTTTGATGGGGATCATGTGGATTAAACGTACTTTCCATCAAGTAGAATATGTATTTGGATGGTAGGAAAAATACATTATAAATTTATAACATGTCAAACAGAGGTTTCTCAACTCCTTTCAACAATTCGTGGAAGATTTTTCTATGTAGAATTGGATGAAATTCAATAATTTTGGATTTTAGGTCTAGTTGGATAGTTGGAATGTGGGTTTATTAGTTCATAATACAAAATCCGGAGTTTAGTAATCGTGAATGGGTAAGACATTCCCAGAATTTCACATATCACTCTGAAGCTATAGGTTTTGTCATAATGTTACCATGGCTAATTAGTATATGAGATCCTTTCCAACAATGAGGGATTGTGGTTCACTAGTTTTTTCTAATCCCTTAAAAATTGATAGCATGGGAAATCATAGGTTTCCCAACTCTTAACCAAGGGATATAAAATATTTTTGACAACTCATTCATCAATGAAATGAAGATGGGTATAGTTTGAGAGCTATGAATGAATGGTTCTGGAACCCTATGGAATTTTACCTTTTTGTGGGATGTCTTGGGTCATATATAATGTTGCTTTGATTCATGGTTTTTAGGCCACCAAATGTATCAAGAATTGAGTGTCACATTCCTATTTTTGGAAAGGTTACAAAACTCAGCGATTAAATGTTAATAATGTTATATAATCTTGAATAGTTTGGTTAAGTGGATTGCACATCATGATGTAATATTCCCGAGTCATGATGATGATATAAAAAAAGGTTCCATGTTTGACACAAAACACCATAATGTGGTCTGTTCCTCTTTTATGATGTTAGACATACAAGGATCAGAAATTGCATTGTTCCAGAAAAAAATTCATTGTTTGATGACTCTGGGAAGATATGTAGGAACCATATGAATACATGAAAATTAAAAAAAATGGTCAATAAAATTTGAGTTTCCCTTTCCATGGGACATGAATGGATTTAAATTATTTTAGGAACTCATGTTAGGATGTTTGATTTGTGTAGAAGATAATATTCAAGAAGATTTTGAGCACCCAAAAAGTGCTGTCCCCTTATAATGAACAAATTTTTACGACTACAAGATGGGAAAAATAACCCCTATAACTTTTTCCTATAACAAAGCATCTAGAGATAATAGATCTACATTTTCAAGGTCTACTTGGTGATCCCTATGAGATTTATTCCATTTAAATTAGTGATCTAATATTTTTTATACTCTTTTAATAAAGTGTTTAGCAAGATGAGACATCATGTTTCTCATGCCACCCTTTGTGGGGTTTCCCCCTAACAAGTCCAATGTCTCTTTCACTATAAATTTAGTGTACTATGATTTGAATTGTCAGAGGCTTGGGTTTAAGTTCATACATAATTGACCAAATTGAATGATTTTTATTGTCACAACATACATTGTGATCCCCCTCAATTTTTTGAATTTTTTTTTCAAATTAATTTTATCCATTAAATATTTTTAAATTCACAAAACTTTTAATAAAACATTTTTAATACAAAATAACTATGATTTTTGGGAATCAAATGAAAAATCTAGTTAATCTTACAATATAAAAAACAAAAAAATTAGTTTGTGGTACATCAAAGACTTTGTTTTTATATAGTTACAAACTATACAGAATAACATTGATTGTTTTCATTACAAACATGTTTTAGTTTTACCGAACGTCAATATAATAATAAAATTATTATTTATATACTATTATAGTTACCACCTAGCTATTGGAATCTAGGTTACAAAAAAATGATTAAATAAAATTTAAAATAGGATTTAGTCTATTATATAAAATTAATCCCATGGTTATCAATTAGTTATAAATGTTTGTATCAACTATATTGCAAAAATGAAATAACTTTTCTATGAAAAGTATATTTCTATGTAAAAAAAATTATCTAAATTAATTAAACAAGAGACTTCTGATGAATATTTTAAATAAAATTTATATATTATATATTTAATAAATATTTTTTATACTCATCAAATATATTTTATATTGAAAATATAATAATAAATCCAATTTTATTAATAAAGTGATTTATTTTTCTAAAACTAAAATTCAACGCCTTTTAATGGAGAAAAAATATAGAATATAAGTTTACAAAATTTAATAATTTTTATTTTACAAAACAAACATCAATTTTTAAATAATATTATCAAAATATACATCTGATTCTTTTTTGGAGTTTTTCCTAGATGTTTCATTTTTTGATGAAGAGTGAAATATACTAAATTATAATTCAAAACGTATTTTTAATCTAATTTTTTATATAGTATAATTATATAATAATTTGGTTATAATTTATATCTTTATAAAATATAGTTTAATATATACTATTTATTTCATCTGAAAAATTTTCATTTTAAAATTGTGTATGAAAATATTACAACATTTTGTACCTTTGTAAATTAAATACCTTCTTCTCCATCATGTCTGTATGTTGAATTCTAGATTTATTTCATCCAATTATATTATTGGAATTTGAAAAATGTTTTTCTTATTTGGAATCATCATAATTTTAAATTTATAATAACGTAATTTTTTTGAGACCAATACTATTAAGGATCATTATATAAAGTATCTATAACTATTAATATAAAAATGAATTTACATAGTTATTAAAAATTAGAATTTGGGGATAAATAGACTAGAAATATGTAAAATATCCATTATATGGAAATATATCTACCATATCCTCCATTACATATAGGATTTCATGTTTTTTGTTTTCCATTATGAATCGGAGACCTATCAATAGTGGTTAACTTTTTATATTTTAAAGAATGACACACCTTCTCCACTATAAATGGGTACCCACACCATAAAATACTTAAACATCTCAAGGAACAATGGATCATCCAAAAACATCCCATATAAGCTCCGAACATCCCACCAAAAAAGCTGGAATCCACAATTTTGTCATAAGTCAATATAATTATTCCTTTGGGGGAAAACAAAGTTAATAACCCAATGAAGTGGTAAAATCATTACACATTCTCTTTTGTTTTATTTTTATACTCCACCCCCTATTTGATGTTTAATACATGATTATATAATATCCTTAGTATCCTAAATGTAATGATATTTTTTTATTTTATTTTTTTGACCTATTGATACACACACATCCATTAAATTTTTAACGTACTTACCATTCGTGTGTCTGGTAGTGTACCGCCTCAAAAAAATATATGATTCATTTTATTCTTGGACGCCTATCAGGTTATGAATTATGATGTATATAAAATGATTTAATGATATAAATTAAATTTATTAGATATATATGACTCTATATATTTTAAATAAAACACAACCATACACACTCCATTTTGTGTAAATATGATAACTTCATTTCAGGACATGTGGACTATAGCCTCATAATGTGAGGTAATTCGATCACACATTAAATTGAATTTATTAGGAATTATATTATTGAAAAGATATGATATATATATATATATAATAAGAATAATAATATAATGTTAATATATAAATATATGTATAAACATCAATTTGTTTATTTCGTTCAATATGATACTTAAATACAAACTGCATTCCTTTATATGTATGACCAACCATCTCAATGAATTTTTTATTCCATTTCATATGACAATAAATTATAAATTACAATATATATTTATATAATGACTATATATTATGATTAAATAATGTTATTCTGAATGAAATTATTTTATTATTATTCAAACTCATTTGAGGGAAAAGTGAGAAACCACACACGACTTCACAATTTCACCACATCTCCACTTCCCCACATAAATCAACACAAGCCTTAACAAAAAATGAAAATCCTGAACAATGGATGGAAAATCCATTGAATAATTAAAACAAAAAAACCTTCATAGGTGGAGGTGACATCATCAAGAGAAGGTCGAGGTTCCACGAACCAGGAAACATGAACATCTGATGAACTAGATAAACCACATAACCAGTCTCTTCACGCACTCACCGGTGTGACTGTCGGCACCATCCCAAATCCACAAACCCATTGGTGGACTCTAGTTGGAGTTATCCCAACCCTCCAGTGAAGTGAGATGACCCAAGGGACATCCAAAAAGGGTGACAAAGATACCATAACGTGGAAGACCAGGTCGTCCGAATGCTGCACCCGACTCCATAGACACCGCAACACAACGATGAGCCAGTCAACACTCCACATAGCAAAATAAAATCAGCCATGAAAAAAACCATCGATATCTACAGATACACAACCATAGAATGTAGTTTATGAACCCAAAACAAAACTATTGTGATACCAACGATGCCACCAAACCAAAACTAGAACACCATTAAAGGCAGGACCTGCAGAGCAGCACACCTGATCACCGATGGAAAAGCACCGAAACAGAAGCATCTTTATCGCACAACATTATCAAAATCATCTTAGAATCCTCATAAAGCAGTAAATATCACAAAACACCTCAAAAACGGCATCACCACAAAGAAAAAACTCGCCACCAATTTCATCCAATACCTGACCGAATGGAAAATGGCTCTCTCGCAAGCATGATCTGAAGCCCGTTGCCACCTTCTAGCCTACACTCAAATACCACCACAACCTCCCACTGCAACCAAATCCGACGCAGAAAAGGGAAGAAACCCTTAATCCACCGAAAATGCAATTTTCCCATAGGATCTTTACCACGCCGATGTGCGAAACCCAAGACGTATCAGAGGCTTGAGCAAGAAGTCGAGCTAGTAATCGGTTAAAATCACCTAATGGACATGCCCAAAAAGAACAATTCTGTTGCAGGATGATAACTCGCACACCACGATCGGGCTGAGCATAAGCGCCGAGGAGAGGGGACGCTACCAACCTGAGATGTAGAAGAGGAAGGCAGTGATAGGGGAAAACCCAGCTAAGAAGAGCCCCTTACAGGCACATTTTGGACTCAAATTCCATACCATTATTTTCATTCTCTAATAAATAATGTTACAAATTCTGGAAATAGGTTTTTAATAATCTATATAAGTGGATCAATAATAAAATGTCAACATATATAAGGAAAACAAAGCAGATATTACCAAAAAATGCAATTTTAACATGCAATTGTTAATAAAAGGGTAATATAAAGTCATCATAAACTAATATATGGTATGATATATGATAATATTGTTTTTTATATGTATGATAAATTTTACTTATATGTTTGAGTTTTAGACATGTTTGAATAATGCTAATAACTAAGGTACAAATTTTATTATTCCCCTTTTATTTATGTGAGACATATGATATATTCATTGCTTATTCTTATTTTCTGGTGTACATACAACCCGATGGAATATTATATCAGGGATAAGAATTATTTTATGATATGATAATGTTTTAAAGTATTTTTTAATGGGGATAACTATTCAAAATCATCTCATGTAGTAATTCAATTTCATCTCACGTTTTTATAACTATGAGATCCATGACTTATTCGAAACTTTTTTACTTTTATGATGTAAATATATTTCACATGATTTAATTTTATACATAATTTCCTGAATTGTTTTCTATTTATATATATATTTTATGATCTATAATTCATGGATTTTATGGTTCGAAATTTAATGAATCGGTAAAGTGATTTTTTTCTCAATTAAACTTCTTCGGATCACATGAATGCAATGAACCTATATTCTCATATGATGGTTTAAAACCTCAATTTAATTTTTATATCATTAATAATATCCTTGTCTTGATATATTAATATTCATGTAATGTGATTATTTTAGGTGGATTGTGATACAATGTTTCAAAATTTTTAATTGTTTATTACTACAATCTAATTGTATATCAAAATTGTTTACGATTATGCTTCAATTTATGTAATATAATGATAAATATTTCAATACATATGATTATTTTATTATAATATGGTTGTTAATCATATAATAATTTATTTGTAACATTAAATGATACATAAAATAATTTAGAAAATGTTTTTTAATAAACAAAAATCTAATTTACTTTGGTCGAAAATCTATTTTACTCAAGAAATACATGTCATTGAAAACCATTTGAAAAAAAATACTAAATGATAATGGGGATCGCTTTTAGGGATTATTTTTTTTATTTTCATCAATGTGATTAAAATGATTTTCAAATCATCTTTAATAAATTTTCATGTAAATTTTCATTGAAATGTACCTAATATTATTTTTTTTGTTTTAAAAAGTGGGTTTCATTAAAAAAAAGATATTTTCCTCAAAAAAAGTATTCAAATTATTCATAAATCATATATTACATGTAATAATAGTATTTTTCAAAGATATGTGTTTTTATGTGTTTTATTTTAAATGAAAATGAAATTCATACAAATGTTATTTTTCTTCAAAAATGATCTAAATTATATTTCAAAATAAATATCCATCTATGATGGAATACTTTGATACAGTTTATGATTAATTATAGATATGTAAAAATGCGATAGTTTATATTTTATCTTATGTTTTAGGGTTATGATGAAATTTATTATATGATACCCATTTCTATTCAATGATTTTTTGAGTGATAAAACATTTATCAAACCTGATTCCTTTTATTAGTTACTATATGATGAAAATTTAATGAAACAAATACCTTTAAAATAATTTATGATATGATGAAATATATATGATACCCTATTTATTCCATGGGATATCATATGTTGTTTATGGAATCCATCTCTTTTTATAGGTCATGATATAATAGATTTTTTTATTATATCATGGAACATGTATGTGTGATTTTTTTATGTGACTGGTGGAACCTATATCTACTGAAAATGTCATTATTAATGATAAATGAAATATTATATCAAATTATATATATTTTTTCATCCATTATTATAATAGAGGGTACATAGGCTTTAACACATCCTAAAAAATCATGGTATGCGAGTCGTAAAGTAATTCCAAAAACAAAGAGGGTACAAATATTTTATCCCAACCCAAAAAACAAACGGGTACAAGGGTTTTATCTCAATCTATAAAATAATAGCTAATAGGATTGAAACCAAAGATAAAAAACAAGAGGCTATATGAGTATTAGCACATGCCCGAATAAAATATCTTACACATGTTGTAGACCACTCCCAAAAACAAGAGGATACACAGGTTGAATCCCAAGATAAAAAAAGAGGGAATAAGGGGTTTCACCCAAAACCATAAACAAGATGGTACATGGGATGCAACCCAATCCCAATAACAAGGGAATATATTGGTTCTAGTCCAATAAAGTAAACAATAGGGTATACATGTTATATCCAAAACCCAAATACAATAGGGTATATAGGTTGTAGACCAAGACTGAATACAAGAGGGTACCTGAGTTGTTTTCCGATGACTTCAGTAGATATTTGGGTGGTAACCAAATACCAAATTGTTATGATGTTCATGCTATATAAAATTTACATAAATTTTTCTATACTTATTGGTGTACCATTAATCCAATGCCTTATGCCAATATTATTCCCTCATTAATTATGCTCTTGGATTCATGCCTTATTAACTAATAGTATTTATTTCTTGACATTTGATTATGTTCATTGATATACAGGGTATGATCTTCCAATTTTATTATCATGTTCTCATACCCTTATACTAATGTTATGTTTACATATATCTGTTTTTAAGCATACTGAGCATCTAATCCTGCCCCATTCTTATGTTTCTATTCTTTAGGTTTTTATGAATGGATTTACTATGGTGTACTAATTGGAGTGAATATTAAGGGATATGTTGATGATCGTTCACAATGATAGAATATTATTATTCCATGATTCCAAACACACTAAAATGTTATGGTCATTGGGCACGTATTTTGGTAATTTCTTGACTATTTATCTAAAATAATGTAATATACAAGTATGTTAAGATCAAGTTCCTATATTTGGTATCAATTTAATGTCTAATTCAACATTTGGAAACTATGATATTAAATCTTTAGTGGGATCCTAAGGGGTATTTCTAAGTGAATTTATAAGGATGTTTCTAGGTACATGTCTATGGTGTCATAGATTTCAAAGTATGTGTCATGATTTAGGAATCCTATAAGTAATGTTTAATGATTATGTGGTTTTATACAATGATATGTTATTCTCAACCTATGATTTATGGTGTTAGTTTTTTTTCAATACTATAATGATATTATATAACATTGAATTTTTTTATGTGTAAATTATTTTTATTATGCAAATTTATTTTCATACGTGCAAATATCATAAACCGAATCAAGAAGGTGGGATGAGTATTGGCAATAATTCCAATGATAAAGGTACTAAAATCAATATGTGAAAGGTATGGGTTGTTATAAGTGTATTTTTTTACATTAAACATATTGATCATGGGAATATTGAAGTAGATGACACATAAGACATGATTCATATTTCATTTATAGAAAATTTGTATTAACAAATTTGATGACGAATCCCATGAAATGGTTTATGAATAATGTTGGAATATTGAAGTTTATATGATTTTGAATTCAAATATTATTTTATAGAATTCATATAATAAAAATTGGAGGATGGAGACACTAATTTTATAAATAAGAATTATTTTTAATTCAATTTATTACCATGATTCAATAGAATAAATGATAAAGGTATTCACATGTTTGGTATATGATAAATGATAGATAATTTTTGATATACAAGGGATCAGTGCTAACTTATTTTCTAGAAATTTATTAGTCTTATATCAATAGTTAAAGAAATCCATGTTTTGAAAGGGCTATTTATTTTACCAGTTATATAATTATATATGTTAAACATTTTATATTGTTCAAGATATTAAAGTATTATCCTTACATATGAGGATTTATGAACATTGGAAAACATGTGCTAATATTTTTTATTAATAACTAAAGATATATGTAATATCATGTTATTCTGCATATAGATATAATGATAAAATAATGATTACGGAATTATAAATCTGTCATTACATATTGGAACAATAAATGATGTAAAAATGTACCAAGGGTCAAAAAATGGTGAGGTTGTCCAGAAATCACATATGTATATATTCTCATGATAATTATTCTATATTTGGGAAAAAAGGTCTTGAATTAAAATTGTGTCCTATTATCATTATTATTGATCATATATATGACCCCTTTCAAGATTCTCTAGTTTTTTGTTTTTTTACTATTAGCATTCTCATGATCCGCCATTTTTTTACAAGTGATCCTAATTAATCTCTATTATAATTTACACACTTTTTCTATGTTGTTCTTTAACTTTACATATATGTTCCATTTTCTATTATCCTTGTTATGATTTACTTCGGGTTACATTTATTGTTCTAATATGTACTATTTAAACATGATTTAATATTTATTCTTCTGATTTTGTTTTAATATAAAGGAACTTTCAAAAATTAAACCATTGATAACCCAGATGAATTTCAAGGGATAAATTTTTTTTAATGGGGTAAAATTTAACACCAATATATTTGGTGAATTTTTTTAAACTAAATTAATGTTCTCTATATTTTCAATTGCAAACAACATTGAATATATTTTTTACTTGAATGAAAATCGTTTGGATTTCAATATATGCCAAAACAATTTAACATTTCACTACAAGAATCTATATTATTATCTTGTAATACATGAATAACTATGTTTGGATTGGGTTAAAAACATATTGAGTTCTTCGATAGTTTGTGTAATACACAAGACCATGTTTATCTAGACTACAATATACTATTAATATTATTTTTGAAATATTATTATATTTTTCAACTAGCCCTTAGAATTGATTTAATTAATAAGATTAAAATTATCGTTAAAATATTATTTTTACATTTATATAAATTATTCCCTTAGTTATAAATTTTTTAGAAATTAATGTATGATGTTTTTGGAAATAATGAAATTACATTAATTGCAAAATTATTTTTCTATGTACAAACATAATTTTACATAATTTAATTAAAAATTACACTTTTTATGAATATTTTAAATAAATTATATAAATTATATATTATATAAATATTTTTTATATTAATAAAATCGTTATTATAGATTCAATATAATATAAAATAAAATTTTATGAATAAAAAATGATTAATTTTTATAAATGGTAAATTTACCACCATTTAACTATGATTTCATTTTAAATATAATTTTTTACACTTTTATAATTTCTATTTTACAAAAAAGATCATTTTTGAATGAATAATAAAAAAATTTATTTTCGGTGTCATTTTATTATTTTAATAGAAGTCTCGTTTTTTAAATATAGTGAAAAATATAGACTTTTATTTCTAAACTAATTTTTCATATAATTAATTTATATAGATAAATTATATATTAATATGTTTTTAATGTATTATTTGATTATTTATACATATTGTTATCCAATTTAGGCCATTGGAAGTAATTTATATCTAAAATAGGATAGAAGAACATTTTTATCTATAAAATTTTTTACATTAAAAACTTATTTTCCCATCACATCTTCAAGATTAATATTAAATTAATTTCTAAAACTTATATGATTAAAATTTGTATTTAATGGCTTCTACATATGGAGTCATCATAAATTGTAATTTTTAATATGTCAATCTATTTTTTTCGAAAAATAATTTTGAATGTAATTAAAATTAATTAAAATGATTAGGGTAAAAACAATTTTACATATATGTTAAAATTTAATATTAGGGGAAAAATACCCAAGAAAATGTTTCAAAATAAATTTTATAGAAATTATTTAACAATATAACCCTTTTTGAATATGAATTATTATTTAGGGACCATTATGTAAGAGAAACCTCTCAATTATCATTAATGTTTTATATTTAAAAGAATGTCAATCTTCCTCAACTGTAAATGGGCACTAACCCCATTCACATACTCATACCTCACAAGCCACATTGACACATCCAAGACCTACCCAAATATGATCACAAATTCAAGAATTTATACGTTTAATCCTCAATTGGGGAGTAAATAGAACCATGTTAGTAATTTGGAGCAATCCAAAAGTAATTCCTCAATAAACAGGTACAATCCTCACACACACTCTTTTATTTTATTTTCATTTTAAACTGCCTAAATTATTATTATTCTATGATTATAAAATAACATAACTAACCTAAATATACATATTCTTTTTTATTATAAGGGATAAATCCACACCAATAAATTTTTAAATGAAATGGGTAATGAACTTATATTTCATGTGTATGGTGGAGTAACATCTCATGAAATGGTGTAATTATTTTTTCCCGAAAACACCTATTGTGGTTTGGAATTCAGATGTAAATAATTTTTTTATAGGATATATATGATATTTATAATTTAATTGTGATTTTTTAATTATTTCATAAAACGATATTTAATGCTTTAAATATTATGTAAATAAGATAACATTATAATTGGTTTTATAGTCTACCCCCTCCTCAAAGCGATGTGATTCGTTCACACATCCCGTGAAGGCCTTCTAGATGAACCCTGATCATGAAAAGGAACTTTGAAATGTCAAAATGAGAACATGAAATCCCAATTACATGGATTCATGGATATAAAAAACCTCATTAATTGAAAACAGTCCAATAATGGATATATTTAAGGGAATATCCCAGAGCTGCTGAAAATCAAGCGACATCTTTGGAGGTACAGATTGCAGGGACCTGAGAATACACATGATGTTGAATCCCTTCACTAACTCCATCCAATATTTGTGATATATTTTTTTGTGAATAGGGAAAAACTGTGTTGAGGATGCCTTTAAATCCTCCAACTGAACATAAAAAAGCAACGTGACTCTATGAAAAATGAGTTTTCATTCATTCAAAGTGACGCACTAGCGCAAAAGTGGATTTTTTGGAGCATCCAGTCTCATGTCTAACAAATTTTCTGTAGGATAAGTTACCTGAAATCATCTAGGGTTATCAAAAATCATGAATAATGAACATTTCAGGACCATTAAGAAATCAAATGAAATAGTTCTGGTATGAATTACAAAGAACACGCCACTCAATTTATAGAACATGTAAGGATTAAAATAAAATAATGATGAACAACTCCAAGAGATTAACATCACAATGGCTATAATAAAAGAATATTGGAGGGATAGTAATGCAATGTACATATATTATTACCATTCTATGCTTCGTGTGAACAAACCATTACATTTAATGTCCCCATGACATGTTTCCAATATCATGAGATACACATTCAGTGTACTATTTGAGTCACATGAGTAGTGTACTATTTGAGTCACGTGAAGTCCTCCATGCTGAATTGAGTCATATAGTTCCCCTAGGTCATGCCACTAATATATAATGAAATCCTATAGGTTAACCACTTTATGACATCATATTTCAATAAAAAATCTTCCATAGCTCTTATATCAGCACAAGTATGTTCTAGTTTTGTCTCATGATAGCCCTCATACATGTAAAATGAATATCTTCCTGATATATGTACATAAAATTTAGCCCTTGTGACGTCCCCCAGAAACACCGTCAATGCTTCCCGATGCCCCAAATAAATGTCATCCATGAAATGAGACACCACATCATCCATGTCACACAAACTATCACAACTCCATAAATGTTTTTTGGATAGCTCTCATGATGACACCATAGTGTGTCATATAGATAATTCGACATTATCTGGACATTTCCTCCATGATCATGCAATGGCTTCCAATATCAACAGGCCAAGTGTCACAATGTACTTTAGACAATCAATCATTGACCAAATGATAACCTTCAAAATTTTCAAATTGATTTTGAGATATCCTCCAAAAAAATAATATTTAATCATATAATTTTCTCCTTAAATGCTTGATAGACACTCCCCAGCCTTTCGATTAGGCAATCATGACATGTCGAACAGATAATCAGGCCATGTTAGGCATACCAGATGAAAAAATTAGTGAGGAAATACTATGATTTGGGGACCATGCCCAAACATGGTGTGTATTCCTATGTAATAGGGTAACCCTAGAGTTTAATCCCCAATCTATAGAATATAATGATATATCCCGCATAAAGGGAATTCATAGAATGTAATCCCTCATCAAATGAACAATGGTGTCATTAATTTCTTCTATATAAGAGATATATGTGATCCCTCTCTATGACCTGATACATATATAAAAAATACAAAGGTATGTCTTTGTACATAATCCCTATATCCATAATAAGTGAGATCGATTATTTTTAATACCTTATTTCTAACACCAATCATAGATCATGTGGGATTAGGTAGTTTCAATGATTATATCACTCACATCATAAGACTCTATGAAATATATGGAATCGTAAATGATTATGATTAAAAAATTAATAACAGGATATATCTTAGTTATTTGGAAACCTCAAATTGTGTTTCCTAATCAAATAAACTACGAGAGATCTGATTCCTACCATAACCAGGATAAGTTTGATGCCTCTATAAGGATAGATCTCTATAACAAATATATGAACGATTGTTCCAGTACGTAATCCCTACATTTTTATGTAGAGAGATTAATGAATTTTTACCACTTGTTTCTCACACATATCATAGTTCTTGTGGTCTTAGGGAGTTTCAATTGTTAGATAATTTGATAGTTGAATCTCTGTTATCCTCAGAAAATCACAATATGTATTCTCTAATAAGTTTCATGATATATATATATATATCTCATAGGTGGGAATATACCTTGGGGATACTCTCATGTGTGTGAATCAACTATGAAAACCAAAACTCCTACAATGACTATGATATGTTGGATTCATTTTCATTATATGATCTCAAATTGGAACACACTTGTGTGTAAGTCATCACAAGTCTTTGAGAACTCATCCATCAAGGCCCAATAATTACCATGGGAAGATTATCCAACCTCATTTGTTGGAGGACTAAGAAACTAAATGAACAACAAAAACTATGATTATCTCCACAATCGGTATACACCAGATGCCACACCCTTGTTATATAACTTGAATATTTGGTGCCTCATATATCTCATATATTTCTGTTTGATATGACATTCAACTGAATGGTTTTGACTAACTATGGGATTTTGATTCCTGAAATATCCCTGATAATAAGGACTACTCATAATGGATCAATCCAATCCTCATAATATTAATCAACACATTTGTGGAAGAAAATTATAAAGTCCCTATTTATACGAAATCTGGATATATGAATCTATTAATTAAGGGATAAATAGATGATGAAACTCAGATACATACATACAGATTCACTAATGAGATCCTTGTCTTTTTTTAAAAAATTATACATAGAATATAAATCCTTCATTTAGGTTAACCAATCTTATACTGAGATTAGTATGAGATTGATGAGAAAATCACAAATTTAGGAGAGATTCTAGGAATATGAAGCAATTCTGATCCCAAAGAGTGTGACTCAACCAACCTCCCATTCTCTAGAACAATGCTAGTCCCCTACTGTCCTTGGGTATTAAACTCAAATTGACCTCTAGACTTTGGTAAGAAGTTCTATACCTTGTTTTGGATGAGGATACCTTTGTGATTTTCCATCAGAAAAACTGGTGATCTCGACGTGAATATTTCAAATAACCAAATTTTTAGGTTTTTATCCATTATTCCATTTGTATTGACACTATATGTGAATAAATAAGTCAAATTTGATGTGAAAGTGTCAAATAATATATTTTTTTAATCATATATCATGCCACATTTTTCATATACTACCCAAAATAAGATGATAATCCTATCACAAATCTTACATATAATCCTCTGTAAATTGGGTCCCCATAAATAAGACAGTCCTTGCTTTGGCTTGTCAATGTGAGAAGACTGTACGGGTTATGAATAAAAGGAAAATTATGTTCACCACTCATAACTATTTAATCAAAAAATGAATAAGGTATTGAAATATTCGATAATCATATCCCTTGTTGTAGACATGACTGTCAATATTAATCTCATTAAGAAATTTTTATCCATGAAAATTTCTTCCCTGTCCAATAGCCACACCTGAAAATCATCTATTATTTAAACCTCCACAGGTCAAAAAACAATCTCACCTCCTCGATAGCTCCAATGTTGGGTGGTGAACCCAATGCTCTGAGTGTACTATATGTGGAATAATAATGTCCATATATTCCTCACATTAAGGTCTCCATGTGAAAAAACTAGTGAGTATACATCACTCAAGGAAATATTCAACAATGATAGCATTCATAGTTTCTATAGCCATACTCTTTACGAGATTATCCCTAGAGAGAGAAAATTGAAATAATCATTGTCTATAGATGTTAGAATAGGGAAAAATATAGGACCCTTTTGGTTCAGTTTTGAATGATGAGGACACCTATCAATAATCATCACCATCATAATCCCACCGGTACCAACTAGTCACCTATTGATGGGACCACCAAACACACTGCTGCCTATGACATCCATGAACATGAATCTAGGAAGACACATCAGTTGAGGAAGGCCCAGATATACATTAGAGGGATTATATACCGACTCTAACTAATGAAGTCCACTAGAATATTTTGGTGGGAAAAAATAGGATGGATAATATCCATTCCCACTCAAAATAACTTTGTGGGAATCATTCAGGATTATGGAAGGGGGAGGAACATATCCATAATCCCATGCTTGAATAACATCAGTATATTCTAGAGGAACATGAATTACATATGTGGGGTCATCTACCCACTTCAAATGAAGTTGTCTTCCAGTATATATTGTATATGGAAAATGTGAAGGCTTATATCCTAGCACAAACATTGGTGAAATGAAAATATATTTTAGCAACAGTTGCATAAGTACACTACTATATTCTAGTACTATTATAGATACAATCCTAGGAGTGTGATCATATCCCTACAGAAAGGACCTCTCAATATCATCATCCTTTTGAACACATTCTTGATCTGTATAAATTAAACTTTATTTATGTTCCCCAAGACGATTATTATATTATTCCAGTATAAGACGAGGCACTATATTATGATCACACTTCTATTCTAAACGGGGGTTACATGTTGATAGATGAACATTCCCTAGGAAAGGGGAAAATTTCTATAAAAAATGTACAATATCCTCTTCCAAAACATTGGATCACTCTCAAATCCATGTTGTAGTGGGGCATCACCATGTGAGATGGGTACATGCCTCAGGATAGGCTCATATTCCTATCGGAAAAGCCCATATACATAGTCCAAAGGCCCATGATCTATCATATATACCAATTATTGATGTGGTTAACCATGTGATAATGGAATGAGCCTCAGAACGTGTTTATATTTCATTATGTGAAATTTTTATGAATATTCCATCAAATCATAATAGCAATTGCATATTACTAATTCCAAATACAAATTACTACATCAACATCATTCCACCGAAATACAAGATGATTCTCATATATTCTACTAATAATGAGTTCCATCTACATAATTTAATGGGGAATTTGAATTTGTACATGTCTTTTCATCTTGTTCGTATTAGGGATCACCATGTGATATCAACATATGCAATGGGGAATTCTCTTATCCCTAGAAAAAAGACCACCAACATTTCCCAATTTATCAGGATCAGTCACATAATCCAATTCTAACTGAGGCTCACCTTGTGAGAAAGGAACATTCCTAGGGATATGATCACATTACAATATATAATGAGATAGATCATTGGAATAATCTAGTAGCTTCCAATGGAATTCGTATACTACCGTAGCACCAGTCAATAATAAGTGAGTTCCAACAACCATCATAAAACTAATGCATATCTTTTCAAAACTCTAAAAGGATGGTAAAAATATTCTAAAAATAATGTAAAACCTAGCACATAATTCTATATGTCTATATTCATGCTTCCATTTGTCATTCAAGATACATTCTCAACACCCCAATGTTCAGTAAAATAATTAACTGATAAAAAATATGATCATTATCGCGATAGTACTCTATTTGGTAGTGTAGATATGGATCACAAGGAATCTACTCTGATATCCATTATGGTCAACATCAATAAGGAGATATATCTCATGTATAAGGAAATACTCCCCTTTACCAAAAACTTACATATAGATATGTGTTACAAACATGGATGATTTTTTATAGAGTGGTGCTAGACACATCTTTATCCACATTATATGGAACCATCATCATTTAGGAGGACTCCAAAATATCCAACATGAAACCCTAACAAGAATATTATATTTCCTGAGTGGATGGAGGGTTTTATGTTTGATGAGGAGGTGGCTAAAAACGAAATTATGAGAAATTTAGATAGAAATAACCTGCTAATCATGTTCTGTACCCTCACCACATCAAAAAATGATATCCAAAAATATCTATAAAAGTATTTCATGCCAAATATACACCAATAAATTTTATCTAAACATCAAGGAATGATGGATTTAAATCTCTATTATCTAGGATATGGGTTTAACCTTCAGATATTACTGTTACTCTATTATCATCTAGTCCTGGACGCTATATCCACTTTCTATGATCCATACCTAGAAAAGAACAACACAAATCTATAACAATCTTGATCTAATTACATCATATATCTTTGGAAGCTGATCTATAAAGCCACATCATGAAACCATATTTGAGGATGGGGAGATTATAGAGTGTTTCCTTTTTCTACACACTTTGATCAACCTTAAAACTCACACATAGAATACTTTAATATTATATACATCAATGAAATTAGAGGACCGAGGAATGCTCAGGACAGTTGGCCACTGACGAAAAATTCCCCCACATAAATGATTACAAGACATCATGAACATCTGGAGAGTATATCAAACAAGTCATCAGCCTATGACCCTGATGCAATGGAAATACATTCCAGATATGTGAAATTAGGTTGTGATCACTTGGAAAACCATACCTATATAATGGATATCATCATTGTCTTCCATCACACCCAGATCTTATGTGACCACAAATATGCCGTATATAAGATGCCACATTAGTTACACCCATTGTATCTGTCTAGGAGAAGTCATGTCCCACTAGGCTATGGGAACATCTACCCCCACCTCCACCCATCAAGTCATCAATTTTTTTAGAGGATTCATTACATATCCTTAGGAGATAAAAAATATCAAACCAATAGGGATGTGGGAATTTATATCTCAATCACCATGAAAACCTTCATCACCCCCTGAAAGGGTAATGGGGACATATAAATTTGTTTCATATAACACCCATCCTATTGTAATATGGTAATTTATATATAAATGGGAATCCCAAGAATCATCAAATCAAAGGCATGAATCATTGGATCTAAACAAACATGATCAATCAATGCAAATTGTGTCCCAGAACTACCCCAAATCCATAGGCATGGGAGGCTTTTTAAAATCACCACAACCAAATAAGGAATAAATCTTCGATAGGTTGGGTGGACACTATCAATTATTAGAATCTCACATGATCCTCCCACTATATAAAAAACCACTAATGTTTGGGTATCATTGTGAATCCATGACTGAAAACTCAATTATGAACTTTTTTTGATGGACCATCTTTGGAGGATTGTAAAATGATTGTGACCTCACCCCACATTTGTCAAAAGAAAAAAAATCCAATATGGCCATGTATTTAGAAAATCACCATGATGGTGGTAGTGTAGAATCATCATGTTGCATTAATGGTAGTGGAATAAAAAACATATCTCGATGTGAAATTAAATGTGGTAAGTGTCTTTAAGGAATATATTGATGACCAAGTTACCAATAAATGTGGTTGTAAAATGGAAAACATGCCATTATAATAGGGTTATTTAGATGCGCCAAATAATTTTGAAAACACTGGGAACCAAAGATCGATCCTAAATATCGCCCCTCTGAAAAACCTTTATCCAACTCTATGGTGGAACACTTCCACAAAAAGGGATAGTTTTGTCCAAATCCCAATTATCTCCCAGAATAGTTGATGTTTCCCCATGGTGGAAGAACTTTCATAATATGGGATTGAAATATAATCTTTTTTACAAATCAATGAGGAGCTACATAGGAAAAATATACCAATTGGTTATAGTTTTTCTGATGATCTCAAAATCCCTTCCCCCATGAGATCCAATCCTCTCGAAAATGTGTCATATGAACATTATACTAAATTTAGATATATGAAGACAAACTACATAAAATAAGATGTCTGAAATGACCATGAATTCCCTTCAATGTGGCCATATCCTCTCTATCTCCAGGAAAAATATTCAGTCATTGGAATAATTGAGAGTTAGTGGGAGACGAAGGTGGGGCCACCACATCAACCACCACAAATTTTTTGTAGATGGTAGGCAACTCAATCAATAATACCCCCAGAGCTACATTACATTATCGACCCCACAACACCACGAATTGAATCATTGGAAAGATGAAACACACCTATATAGCCTAAGAAGAATTTGTATCTAGAGTGGGTGGATGACACTTTTCCCCCACCCAATTTTTAGAATCCCTCATTCTATACCTTTTATAGCACATGTGATCCATAGTAGTATCTCACACACTCCCGATTCATGATGATTATGGGCCCTCGAGATCAACAGGAGGTGTCAAAGTTGAGGTGTTTTTGCAATACACTAACAGAACAGTCCATTATTTGGTGAACATATTTCTAGAAGGATCCATTGTAGGATGGTCAGACTATATTCATTAAATCCTTTATCATTTTTTGTCGACACTAGGGAAAAAATAATTTTGTACCTATTGATATTCAATAAAAATTAAAATGAGAGGGTTTTTGAACTCATATAATTATGGATGGGATAAACATGTTAAACAAATATGCCTCTTTCATAGGAACAATTGTTGGAGCATTGTACTTATAATCATCATGATGAACTGTAGAATACACTAATCCCAATGTAGATTCTAAGTGGGTTATGATAGTTTTTAGAATATTAACAAAATCTCAAATATTCTATTCATCGAACCTGATTCACATCTCATATAAATACCTTTACACTGTGGAATGGGATGAAAAAGAATAATCTTTAGCCATCACTCTAAATTGAACATCAATTCTTGTCCAAGAATCTAGATAGGAATGAAACCACCATGCACCTCCTGTAGAGCAGTGTCACCCACAAAGTCACTCTTGGTCTGAATCACTATGAAACTAGGGTTTCTCAATATGTGATGAATGAAAGAATAAACCACATTCCTTCCCAAATGAACAAGTACACTATTATTTTGTTGCACCCATGGACAATAACCTTGTTTGTCTACAATATCCTAGTAATAACACTAAGTTAATCTTTACCTATTATCCTGTATACTAACCTTACCATTTAAGGTAGGGTCTTAATATCTAAGAATTGTTCATATTCAATGATTCCCAACATGGTATGGCTTTTTCTGGACAAGTTGTTTTAGATAACCCCTTAGATAAGGTGTCATTAATAACTATTGTATTTTCAGAATAATATGGAAATAGAGAGAATGTTTTTTCCATTGTGTGAGAGGATGTTCAACAATTGGATAACTCAAGCCATTGTTGGCCGATCATAGTCACCATGAGAGAATAGCTGGGTAGAACAACAATAAATCAATAACATAATTAAGGTAAATTTTATATTCCACTCAAATGGTTGGTGAAACCATTATAATAATAATGAAATAGAATGATATGAGACATATTCTTCTCCATCACAATATCTAACTCTTATTTATTTCTTCCTTTCAACATCTGTAGCATGAGATCCATCCAACCCAATAGAATCCTAAATAGAATAAGAGATCTTAATCTATTTCTTCCAATGTGATACGCTTGATAGACCGATTATCTAATGATGAATATGACTAAGAATATGATTTCCCCACACATAATTTGGGAATGAGAGGTTTCATGTTAAAAAACTGAGGATAAAAGGGATATCATGAGAATGGTATGTGATAATATTTTAGTTGTATCCACATTGAGGACATATATGTAGATGATACCCATGGGATGTCACTCTTGTGATCCCAATAAGGACATGGAAGCATACTTGGACCATCACGTGGTTTTCACACACAATTATCATCCATTCCTACCTAGATAGAGTATGATTATATAATCATCCTAATAAATGTGGAAGGTCATCACAAATCATGCTTCATGAAGAATATTCTCCAAAGACCTCTAAAAATCACTATGCATGTCTACCTCAATTTCCATAGTTCCTAATCCACATGTCACATTCAAACAACACCTTGGGAAGCACCAAAATTTAGCACAAAAGTAAAAAATTATGAAGATTATTGTAGTTTTCCCATCCATTTTATCACTCTATTATGCTCTTATTCATTCATTCGAACTTAGAGAGTAGCACATTTATTCCATCCAATTACCATATAATGTCCAGACATAAGAAAATGTTTCCATGGTCTATAAAAAAAGTTCATGTTAGTGTAATTTTATCGTTCAAATCCATTCATAGAAAATGTTAAAGATGAGGCCATTAACGGTTACATCAGACCCATATATGTTTCGAAAAGACTTGATATTTAAAACACATAAAGGGAACTGATGGAAAATGGACATAGTATAAATATTTTCATAATAAGTTCTCTATAATGTTAGGGATAATGCGATGGTGGATTTTATTCCATAAAATAACCATTAAAGGGTATGATACATGTGTGAAAACAATGCTGAGGATGATGAAACTAAAAACTTATTTTGGTAAGCTCACATTTGAAGCTAGGATTAAGATTATCTAGTGAGTAACTACATAAAATTACCTTATCATATGTCCCTTTTTACTATTTTTATATGGTTGTACCATCAACGTCACATTAGTGTCAGAAATACCCCATTTATGGGATATTTGGAAAACTATATGCTTATAATGTCCCCTAAAAAATGTGAATCATCATAAAGTGAAGAAAGAACCTGCAAAAAATATAGAAAAAATCAATGATGGATGATGATACATAGGTTTAATCTATCAAAGGATTGGGTAATACCATTATAAACTCATAGAGTATGCTTGATAAAAAATAGGTTCCCCCAATTAATCTAGTTGAGTTGTTGGGCATGGTTTTAGATATCCATGCTCCTCGTGGCCACAAAAAATATGAAAATCAATCAGGTCCAACATCTCCCTTAAATGAATCTAGAATTTGATGATGGTAATGTATCTTCTGATGGACTCTCTCAGCCTAATCGTTTCAGTGATTCCCCCATATATTCATCTTAAATTGAAAATGTCTCCATAGAATCGGAGATGGGGGAAGATGAGTATGACTGAAGAAACACCCCTCCCTGATTTGTGGAAGGTGTGACCACCACCATCAATGAGCGTTGGAACATAAATTTTGGTACAATGGAATACATGTGACATACTATGATTAGTTCCACCATTCCCCTCAAAGATAATTTTATGTATATCACATTAATCATGATATATCGATATTTTTTCTTTTGGAACTATATGTAAATGCCTGAACTAAATCCATTTGTGTCTATGAATCATATTGGATTACCTGATGGAAATTAACGATTCATGTAAGAATCCAAGAGGATAAACCCCTCTCATGCCACTACTGTGGATATGGGAGATGAATAAATTGATCAAATAAAACATTTTAAACAAATGTAGAATACCAATAATAAATTTCCTTCATACTCCTTGACAATTATATGAACAAGTGGATTATGGTCATTATCGATTTCAGATAGGAAAATCTATATTTCAGAAATGAGTAATTCCTAAAAAAGATCATATAACTCTTGACAAATTCATCCACTGTCACCCAATCCACTTTATTCATGTATGGGTATTCATGGTACAATAAAATAATGATGTCCATTATAAATGATAAAGTCATGGAATTTAGTGTTCCTCAAGGGATGTTTTGTTTTAGGGCCCTTCCCATTGGGTTATAGAACACTGGAAACACAAACCATCACTCAATGCATCATATCTTAAGGGATGTCTTAGTAATGAGAACTAAATGTTATGTGGGAACCTGGTTGTCAAATCCTGAAAATGGTTTGGCCATTTCAAAAACATCCTAATAGTCTAGAACATGATGTGAAAACATAGTTTGGAGGTGTATATGGTGAAATTAACTTTCAAGTTTACATGAGGGGAGTTCCTTGGATTCTCAGTACACCACCATGAAATCATGGTCAAACTAGTGCATACTAGTTCTATTTTTGCTATGTCAACCCCCCTAAATCTCAATGACCATAGGGGGATCCAAAGGAACCACACCTATATTTATTGATTAAAGAACAACCTTGCTGGAAAATCTATCCACATCACAAGGACAATGGATAATGGGTTCACCTATTAAAAGGAAAATCACTACCAGGAAGCCTTAGAAAATATCATTAAGTACTAACTGCACACATAGGATCTAATTCCACTTATTGAAGGGTGTCCACTAATATTGTATGTGGATGACATTGAATTCTAAATGGTCACCCTACTCATATAGAAAAATTATTTGGGGATCAAGAATAGAATTTATTACCTTAGAAAAATAATTCTAGGTACTGAGACTAGATAATAAAATATAAAGTCAAACTTCCATAAACTGATTTTGTTGTAAAATAGCTGAGGGATTACTTGAACCCCAATGAAGTCCATATTGTCTCTCATGTTGATTTGCTGAAGAAAATTCAATCCAAATATATTATTATAGAGTTCATATATCATTGGTTGGAAATTATATATTAATATTACATTAATTTATTATCAATGAATTTAATATAAGGGGAATACTTATATTATTTCCTCACATCCCATCCTATATTTTAGAATACACTATTAGACATCGAGCATCCAAATGATTAGGTATCCAATCCCCATAAAACTCCCCGAACATGGTATATGTATTTTTATTAATCTTCCTCGAGCACTTTCTATAGATGGAATGAAAAACATGTTCTAATATAGTTGGATTGGGGATTTTATTTTTATCTCTAGACAACGATGTTTATCCCTACTCTGTATCACTATCAAAAGGATACAAAAACAATGAGTAATAATACCAAGACCACATCTTTGAGTGCGAAATAGGCCTACAAAATCACATAGAATACATTGATATCAGTGGGTATTTGTAACTAGTAAAAAAGAAGAATAATGGTGACTATTACATTAACAAATAAGAAATATACCCTCTCGCAGACTACCTCAGGAGACTCGAGGTTGATTTCCATTTTGATTCGACATTTTCTCATGTTTCGTGATAATAAATGCTCTTTCTAATGCATTGTCTAATACGTCCACCATCATGGTTGACCTTAATCAGGAGGAAGAAATCAAATATAGCAAACATAAATTAGTGGTTTAATAAATCATCATATGTGGTATGGAAGAGATTAATATTGTCCAAGTCTCTATAGATCATGATAAACTTGTGAACACCCCTTGATAAATTGAGCCCATATTGAATTATCTAGGAAATGGGTCTCTCTCAATAGATATCTCTTAAAGGGAACAAATTCAATTTCATGTTGTAAACATCCCTCTATATATGATCTAAATGAATAATGTTAATTTTTTCATTTAGTGTAATCCCCACAATTGATCATGGTTACATCAAGTTAAATTGTTCATGATCATCCAAGTTAAATGATGTAAAAATATACAAACATTTCATTGTAAAATGATGGAAAACTATAAAAAATATTCCTAGACCCATGAAATTAATTTACATAAGATATTCTTGGTTTCATGACCATCAACTGCATAAGATAATCAGGGATTCACGATGTGAAATTGAAAATGGTCATCCTGGTTTCATGATGTCAAGTTTTACATGATTTCTCCAATATTAAGCAAATAAAGTGTGCATCTCCTCATGTACAATTGGGAATACATTAATCCACACTATATCCCACATCCTGAACACATGGAATTAATCCGTATGGATTCATCATAGAAGCATGACTATAAACTATATAGAATGTCAGGTATTTATAATATGATGTTAATATGCACGTCTGATATCCACACCACATGATGAAAAAATACATGGAATGAACCATTTCACTAATGAATCACCACACACTATCCATATCTATGTGAATGAAGGATGAAATTCCCTCATCCAAGTATGATATTTAAATCCTATTGGACACTATTTTCATTCAACAAACTTAATATCTATTTATTCCTATAATCACATGATTCAGAGTGTCAAAAAAATTCTATTTTTTGGGCCCTTCCACAATATTCTTTTTACCTCACGTTAGCTGATCTTTGTATTTGCCGTAAGTTGTTAAACAGCATAGCTAATGTCATTTATTCATGATAGTAAATGTTATTGGTTTTCTAAGTCAGTGTATGGATTGATACTCATTTTAAATGGGATATGTAAATAATACTCGATCCTATATATTGGTATGTCCACCACATGATTCAAAATACTTATTCCAATCCTTTATTTATGTTTCATTGTGAGGGAATCCCTTTTCATTCATTATTTCTCACATCAATCAATCTTCACATGAGTATTAGTATTTTAGAAAGCGATTCCATAGACAAACAATGTCATGTAATCTTATGATAGACTCATAATGGTCCGAAATGAAAGACTATAAATGAATTACCATAAGACAAAGCTCTATGGAATTAAATTTCACAATTAATGTCCCTTTTATGAAATAAATCTATGCATTCATCTAGACCTCACATGAGAGGACAATCATTTTTGGTGTTGGCCTCATATCACACCTCCATTTAAAAAAATGTCTTTCCTTGTTCTCGTTCCAATATGATATGTAGTGAAACCCATATATCTGATCTAGGGTTCAATCATAATCAAAAAAATTCCCCACTCTCATTGTACACATCATACCAGTAGAGGGAAACTCTATTGATCTATGTGTTGATTTATTCTCATAATCATGATATATGATGTGACACTCGTACATACAACATTTTTCCCGACCACATCATTTCCATTATTTCATGTTGGTTCATCTTTTTCCTCACCACATGACGTTTAACTACATGGGATTTGATGAAATACATATGGATCGATTCCTATTTCCCTATAATTTGTCATTCCACCCATATTTCCACCCTTGGGTCCATGAAAAATTTCATTTTTGAAAATGGTAAGACCAAATCCATTATGTATGTTGTTAAACTAAAAGGTTCCTCAATAACAAAATGTGGCTGGATTAAATTCATTATAAGATACATAGTGATGTCTAGATAACCAATCATGGGCCTAACTACAAAATTCAATTGAATCATATCTCACCTCTACATATATTAAATACCTGCATTTATATTTTTCCACTAAATAAATATGTGTTTCTTGATTATTATCATCATAGGAAATCTATTGATTCCAAAATCTCTAATTTATTGTCAATCTACAAAAACTGATAACAAATTCACTCAAATTAAATAGGAGACGAGTCACAAAATCACATTTTTCCTATGTATGATGTTGCTATACATATGGACTTGTTTTTTATATATTATACCCTAAGAAAATAATTCAATTCATTTCCAATTTTATTTACCCAATGACATTAAACTTCAAGTAAAATGTCTTAGTCGCTTGACATTAAAAAGGAAAAGCACAAAATTAATCACTGCATTATAATAAACTACATTTCATATATCCTTACAACATGATGTTAATCATTATGGAAAAAATACCCAATAAATGATGATAAAATATGTATTTTACTAACCACTTATCAAAGGCAATCAATAGACCATAAAAGCATTACCCCGATCAACCAGAGTTTGAGGTTTATCCATAATATTTTAATGGAACCGCAATCCATAGACCACACATCATATCTTGAGTTCCTCAGGTTACCAAAAACGCCCATGTCTCCTGCAAAGGATACATGGATTCCATAAACCCTTTACTTGTACATGAATATAGTCTATGGCTCATTATATAGACCTATTTTCATAAAACATATTAGTCTCTATTTAAAAGTTTATTTCCATTCATTGTCAAACATGACATCACAAGGGTATAAATAAACACCTCAATGTCAAATAAACCACTCCTAGTATTATAGAACCATATCAATACTCATTTCTCAAGGACCTCGATCCATGATTTTCACCAGTATCATCAACCAGCCAGATGGTGGTTGTGGTACTCTTGACCCTAGGAATCCTATTTGGGCTCTGGTTTATCATGATCTATATTATATCCAAATGCATCATGACTTTTATATTTCTTCATATTGGTCATATTTATAAGACTATAAGCTCTGTAGTATAATTTTTCAAATCATAAGTCCTAAACGTCTAGTGAAAGTGTCAAAAATATCTAGTCAATAACCCTCAATGGGAAGCCTATGAAGAAGTAAAGTGTTCCTATTATAAAAACTTCACCTAATGATATTAGGTAAACAATTAGGGTAAAAATAAATAAGGCACAAATATCATAAAGTCTACACTATTGTCTTATTAACTTCTAATGTATGCTCAATGGACCCTACGTTTTAGAAAAAAGTAAGTGTAATTATTTTCCAAATCTCCTCAGTGAAAAAATATGTTCTCAATGTAGTGACACAAAATTTAGATTTTTATTATCATTCTTTGATATTACATTTTCCACATATCACACATCTTGTTTTGATTTCCCCAGATGAACTCAACCTTCCAGGGAACCTAGAAAGGATACGCAGTTCCAAGAGACAATTTTCATGATTATGCGTGTATGTCTATGGATCCTAAATAAGTTCCAATGGTTTTTAATAAAATTTTTCACACTACAAGAGGAATATAAAATCCTTACAAGCACTGAAATCAATGTAGAAAAAGCCAAAACCCTAGAATGTTTGGGGTATTTCCTGGTAGGATTGTCCCATATCATCCTCCTAAGCCCAAAACATTGGACCATGATTTACAATACCCATACAAAACCCGCAGAGTGTAATTGGCATACTTGATGCTACCTCACCGTGTTTTGTATCAATTCTCATGAAAGGAATGAAAAATATATATACTCAATCCATTGAAGTCTTGTTCCACATGAATCAATACCATTGGGGTTATGGTTTGAGATTAATAATATAATATCAAAATATCCTTTGGGATATAGAATCCTAAAAGGATAACATTAATTCCATACCCTACCTCATCTTCTAGATGTTGGAGTCTTCAAAAATTATTAATGGACCTTGAAAATAAGTGTAGACCATAATTTTCAGGACCATTCTACCAATGCATAATTGACATAACCCATCAACTAAAGTACTATGATCCTTTCAAGAAAGAAACTATAATACTTTTAAGCCCTAGAATCACTATTGTATAACCAAGAACCTCTGTGTGTTACGGTCATCCACGACATGTCATCCCCATCCAATATTTTTTAACTCATACATTTGTTTTCTGAATTACTTAATCCATGATCAGTCTATAAAGGTTGACCTATAATCTGTAGCGTATATCCCCAACTAATATTTGCTTCATAAATCATCCATATCCAATAGAAATATAAGAATCTTTGTGAAAACCATTGCCTAACTATGCATGTATTCTTATGGATCATGCATATGTTCTTATGATTGTGAAAAAATGCATCACTTAACAAATAGGTTTTCTTATCTTTTTTTGTCCTAGAAACACCATGGTAGAAACTATTACCTACAAGTGTTTTGGTCTATTCCTAGAATTTCTTCCCTACAATCCATAATCATTGATCATGTTCAAGCTAAAATACCCTAAACTAATGAGATATAAGGTTCAATATAAATGACACTAAAATAATGTGATAGAAGTTCCCAGATAAGAGTCTCAAAAAGAACTTGATAGAAGGTCTAATATACATGAAGATAAACTTATGTGATATACAGTCTAAGATAAAAGGCCCAAAACTAATGAGATATAATGTCTGAGCTAAAACGCCCTAAAATAATGTGATGGAATGTAAGAGATAAAAAATCTAAATTATAGAGATACATGGACCAAGATAAACATCTCTAAAAAATCAAAATAGATGGTCCATGATAAAAGACCCTAAAATAAATAGATTGAAGGTCTGAGGAATATGACCATATACTACATCAATGAAATGTACAATCTTGAAAACCCCAATGTATAGAATGAATTCCATCTCACATGTATGAATGAAAAAATCATGTAAGGAAAAGAAAATTTCCAAACAAATAATAATTATGTTATCAAAAATCCAATAATATTTGGTACACTAATGTGAACCCTCCAAATAGAACACATATTCTACCCATTTATTCCTTTTATAAATCAGATGATCTAATGATAGTTTTAACCGAAATATCAAATTAGAATATCATTTTAATGGGAATTCTTGAGAATTTCTCAAAAACAATATGTCAATATTTGAGCTCTAAATTAAATGAATTCATATTTTAATGATATTACATATGGAATGTGAATCATTGAAAATTCATACTGGATCAGATCATTGAAATATAATGTGTTCCATAAAAAAAGAATAATTTACCATAATATATTAAGTTCAGTAGATCTATTAAATGATATAACATATAAAGGGGGAGGAATATATACATTTTGAAGACTCCCAAGGGATATCATCAAAAGAAGAATACATAAAAATGATTAAACTACAATAATATATAATTGGATGAGTTCCCCAAGTCAAAAGAGTTTGGTGGGAAGTGTGGATTGAATGTTGGAGTGTTGCATGCCCAACCTAATTTGATTCATTTCTAAAAAATAGATTATCGACTAATTAAGTCCAATACTCAACTATATTCTATGAATAGTTCTAATGACTGTGATGATGTTGAATGGAAAGTCCTCAGATGTGCTATTATTTTTTAATGATTCAAAATGATTGTAGTCCATGTACCCATCTGCGATTATAGTTTCATTATCGACTAAAAATGATCTTCCAATCCATCTGATGTTTCTTTCATATGTCTAGGAATAGGATTTCCAACTGAATGATCATTAAATTCCATCCCAATTGTGGCCAAATCATTTGTAGTTATAATTATTTTCATCGTGATTTTAAATAGTGATTATCAATCAAAACCACCTTCCCCAGGACATGAAATAGAATATAATGGAATTCATCTTGTTAAAATAAAAATTCCTATTGTATCATAGTAGTAAAGGTGTGAATCTATTTATAGATCATCCTACATTGCATCAAATCCTATCAGACCATTGGTGAATGTGTGTAAGGTACATGAATAACTAGACAAGAATGTAAGGAATTAGGGGACGAAGCCTCATATTCTCTTCTCTCTTTAGGTATATCATCCATATATTTTTCCATATGAATAATTTTCTCAATTGATTCTATATGACTATCTGGGATGTTATCACTAGAAATATGTATCTTTCTTGATGTCTCGCCTAAGTATTTTATAAACTGCATCATCACCATGGAAAGATAGGTTGGTGAGGTAACAAACACAACCACATGATGGAATGGAATGAATAGAACACCATTTAGACAAACTATTACCCATGAATGGAAATAATATTAGGTATGGAAGGTAGTAGGATCAGACGTTGGAACAGTTATCTCAACAGCAGTACCTTCATGTTCCATCATCATCATAAATTTTCGGATTATCCTAGGGTGACTCAATACTCATACTCATTCCAATGGAATATGAGAGACCCTTTGGGTGTATCCAAAATAATCAGAAAACATATAAAGATTATAATACCCTCAAATTATATGATCATCCACTATCGCTATAAGAACCCTACCATGATGAGAGATCATATACGACCATTCATCATGGGAACCACTATAATTGTCAGTAATAATCCCTACCATAGTAATGTAAGGGGTAAATATGTAGATATCAAAATGGATCAAGGCAACACTAACCTTAGCGAGGTCCTTCAATTAGGACTTGCAGAATGTTCATGCAATAGGAGAATAAAACAGAAGCAATAAGAGAGTTCTCTTGAAAAATGAGTAGCTGTTAAATGAGGTTGATCTCCACTACCCTTTATATATTGAATTCCATGAAATTCAAAGCATCACAAGGAAGCCTAAACATCTCCCATGAAACCTATTCTTGATAGAACTAAATACTCATGAGTTAGTTTACATTCCTTAAAACTGAATCCATATCCCCATGGGAATTGATTATAATGGGGGTATTTCCTGATACTGTCAAATTAGAAACAAACAAACTATCATTGGGTGAAATAATGGAATATGTATTTTTTGTTCCCCTGAAAAGATAAGGATGAAGTTGGTGGATAATACATACGGATTACATGAGCCTACATGGAATACAAAATCACATGACCATATTTTGGTCACGATATGGAATAATGTACACAAAATAACATTTAGATGATCTACTTAAGTCCCACTGATGAAGTACTACTGCTCTCACAATGGCGCCCATGAAAATAATTGATTGTATATAAAATTCATGGAATGTTCCCAAAGGACACAAGATTTTTAATTTAGAATACACTTGACAAGATATTAATTTTTATATAAAATAGGAGCAAATAACCAAAATTCATGATTTCATATCAATAGTAATTCTCATGTGAGGCATCTCCAATAAGGTTAATGAATGTCATCGATAATATTTAATAAAACACAAGACAATTGAAAAAAATGCAAAATAAAGATTGGAAATAAATTGGGGGATTTATAAGTTTCTCATGGTCGTAAAAGTTTGTCAACATTACCCTAGAAATTTAAAACACACTACATGCCCAATTTGACATTTCAGACTCAAATCGTGAAATCCCTCATTCTTTTCAACATCATCATAAAGGGCCTTTGGTAGGTCCAGGAAGCATCACTATTCACCATAGGATACATTGGGAAAAGAATATTTTATTTCTTATCAAATGAACAAACATCTATATTGGAACGATTTTGGTGTCATGAAACATCACCAATAGGTATGGTGATTATCCCTGGAGACACATAAACAAACTGACAAAACACCAATTCGTTGTAAAATAAGAATTGGAAATAAATGGAGTGAGAAGATACCACTAAAAGTCATAGAATTTATAAAAAATGATGATTATATCAATAGAATTGTTTCATAAGACCCATTGATAATTCATCCTAGTCCCATGCAGGCCCATTGGAAATCCATACTTGTTTCCATGAAATTTGTAGATAAGTCACTCAATATCACGTGAAATCAATATTTAGGTTCCCTAATATCATAAAGGCCCATAGACATGTCACCCTATCAATGTGAATTTCTCTTTACATTCACAGATGACTATATAAAAAACAATAATTTTAGAAAAATAAAATAATGGTGGAATTAACAGGGTGATCCAATATTCTCTGAAAATTCTGTGACATATCTTTTTCTACCCTCAGAAGAGACTAATGAAGATACGTAATGACGAAGTACATCACTGAATCCATCCTAGATTCACATTATCTGTTCCATATGATGTTTTGAACAACTGGGGTGCTGATGTTTATAAATAACAAACCCTATCATGTAGAATGAAATAATGAATCTCAGAACAAAGAGTATTCCATCTCGCACATAGAAAAACCAGTGCTAAAGAAAATTTTTCAAAGTGATTGATAACACAATTTGAATGTTTTTTTGTTTGGTATGATACAGGATAATATACATGGAAATCACGAGGAATGAATTGATCATTCATCATGATCACTAAATGTTCACAAGAAGGTATTTTTAAAGGAAACATAGAGAAAATTCCACACATCTTCATGATCTTATGAGGTTTAAAATGATAAAATTTTGAAAATATATTAGACACTAACCATATAAAGGCTAGAAAAAAATACTAAATGATGGATAATTATGCGATGGAACTATACCCTAATCCTCAAACAAATTCTGTAAACCACCCTAGACATTCGATTAATCTACTACATATCATCTAGATCTTGTGACACTGTTTGATTAAACAGTTTTGGTCATGTGGTGTCCTTAAAATCATGCCTAACAAAGTCATATGGTTCCCCTATAAACGACACCCAATTATCGATAAACACTACATATTCTTCAATTCATGGATCACAATGTCTTTTAGACTTGTTTCCTAACTCTATAACTTCACCATAACTTTTTATCAAAGTCTCACGATACCACCTGGACATATAAACTGGATTTCATAATTCCCTCTCTGCATACCATTTAGCACTTGAAATGTCCCACATGCACTTAATATAGGCTGAAAGATACCCTCGAAAAAAGTCATATAGGTCATGGGACACCCTATAAGAAATGAATTATTGAATCTAATGATGACCTGCAAAATTTTGAGGCAACTGTCATGATGACACCAGGGTGTGTCTGACATATCATGTGACACCCTCTGACAAAGTCAACCAAAATAATCTGATGGGTTCCATGATCTAGCAGCCAAGTCTCCTGAGGACCTATAGATAATCCATCCATGAACATGGGAAAAAATACAGTATATATAGATTATGCCAATTCCTCTAGAAAAGTAAACTGGATCATTTAAATCTCTTGGGACATATCAGAAAAACACTCTGATCTGATGAATATTATAGTGATATAATCCCCTAATGTTATGAATATTTCCATCCTCAGTTTGTAATCACTGATTATAGGTCTACAATATAGTGTAATAATTAATCAAAATTATTTAATGATATGAATTTCATATATAGAAATCTTATTTTGTTAGCCCTGATCAAATGAACTATAATGTCTCTGATTCCATCCTAAATAAGGATACCTAAGACACATCTCTATATCCCAATATTTATATTAATTATATGAATTTCTATCTCAATACATAACCCATTCATCCATAAGAATTAATATTTATCATTTCACAACACCTTTTTCTCACACCGATCTTGGATCACATTGGCCTAATGATGTGCAATGATTTGATCATTTGCATCATAATTTTATAAAAAAATCAAGTTCATAATAAGACTGTAATTCCGAATATGTGGAAAAATATAATATATCCTGCATATTTAGAAATTTCAATGTGTTAGCACTGAACAACTGATCTAGGATTATTCTAATTCCTGTCATATCTTTTATACATAGGATGCCTCCCTAAGGTCACACACCATAAAAACATCCCATGGATCATTTCAGAACATAATCCTGACCTCCATATAAATTATAAATTAATAATTGTTATATCTTGACTCCCACACCGACCATAACTTACATGGTATTAGGGATATGAAATACTATAATCACATTCATCAAGAATCTCCACTAGCCTATGGAATGACAGTATATAATCCCTGATAAGTGGAATGATATAAATATCTCTCATATAGTGGAATATACCATGAGGTCAGCCCCACAGTTGTGAATGAACTATAAAAAATAAAACTCCTCTAAGGGATAGGATACAGAAGTCCCCATTCCATGGCCCGACTTCAAATAAAAACCCACCTTGGTTAAATTCCACACATATATCTAACACCTAGACTATCAGTGAATAATCATTCCCATGGGATAATCATACATTATCATCCATTAGTGGAATAAGAAGCAAAATGATCTATGGAAAATATGATTCTCTCAACAATTGTGATACATTAGACATCCCCAAGGGACATGATCCTGAATATCCGGTTCCTCAGAGCACTAATGTATTGATTTTCCATACAACATTAATCTTCAATGGATAAAACACCATTTGGGATTTGATTCCTTAAATAACCAAGATATGTTATATTCCTCATAATTTCTCAATCCTCTCATAAGAATTATAAATTCCTCATTTCAAGGAATAAATTTCCAAAGTACCCGATTTTACAGCCTTAGAATATATTTAGCGTCATATTATAGTGGATATAGTTGAAGAAAATTTGGTAAATATGGATAAATTCACTAATGATATACCAATTTTCTTCACATAAAATAAACTTAACATATAAATATTTTTGTTAGGGTAACCATTTCTATATTAGGATTAATTATAGATTCACAACCATATCATAAATCTACTAGAGAAGGTCAGAGTACGCAATTGTTTTTTCCAAAGAGGTAGGAATGAGTCATATCTCCCATCCTCTCGACCAACACATGTCCCCAATAATCATAGGTTCTAAACACCAATTAACCATTGGACTTTGAATAAAATTTCTATACCCAGTTATGGATGAGTAGAAGCATTTGGATTTATCGTTGAAATGGTTTCATTTTGATTATTTCATTAAATTTGTTAATTTAATGAAAAAAATGTCTGTGCATACTTACAACCTACCATCCCCATGAATGGTATATTCTATTTCGTATTACTTTATTATATATATTTCGATAAATATTTATATACTAAATATTTAATAAGCTATATTCATGAACTATGTGTTTACACTACCTGTTGACATGGTATATAATTAATATACTTATTTAAATAATTTATTAGTCTTCTGATAATGATAGTATTTCATGTGTATTATGATTAAAAGTTACTAATATGGAAATAGTTTATTTCTACAATCTCATCATTTATCAGGATTTTTTATGTTTATGCCTCTATTGATAAAATATCCTGATACAACCTCAAAAATTATAATTATATTAATACCCTATGGGTTTTCATTAGGTATATATGTATTAATATCATTTTTTGGTACTTAATATTTTTAATCAATTTTTTCTAAAAAATTAATAATTTATATCTCTTCCGTAGTAAATTTCTTTTATTAAAAAAATTGAAAAATGTCTCTTATTTTTTTGAAATTATATATGAAGCTCATTTTTAAGAAATTGTATTTTGAATATTATTTATGTCTTCGAATGGTGCATAAAATTATGATAATGGCCTCTATTATAGGTTTTCAAATTTATTTTTAAGGAAAATGGTACAAGAAATGATTTATATTTTAGAATTTAATATTAAAAGAAGAAAGGATATTTACCACAAAAAGGGTTGTAAATAATTTCTAAATCTTACGTAACATGTTTTTAAGGTGGGTTTAAAAGGGAATATATTTGAAAATATTATACATCTAAAGAAATTTATATTTATTGAATGGTTATTTTCCATTTAAATTGCTCTAATTTTTTTTTTCAAAATCCTTCTCCATCTATGATGAAATAATTTGATATAGGTCGTGCATTATTTTGGACATGATATTGGGATACCATTGTTATTATTTATATGAATGGTTTATTCTTAACATGATATTATTTCTATGAAAACCATTTCTCTTAAATGATTTTTATAATGATAAAATACTTATTAAACCTAATTCTTATATTCATTTAATGTATGATTAAATGATTTTGAAACCTATCTCTTTTCTTTAGGTTATGATATGATGAAATATTAATTATTCCCATTTTCATCCATGGGTGATGATATGATGCTCATGATAAACATATATTTTGACAGGTCTTGATATGATGAATGTTTTATTGTTTTATAAAACATGTATTTCTTATTTCATTAAGTGATGGGTGGGTCCTATACCTCCCTCCAATGGATTGGGTAATGATAAATAGTATGTGATATAAAATGGTTAGAAAGGTTGTAGCCGAAGCTCATGAAAATGAAGGTATATGGGTTGTAGCACATGACCAAAAACAAGAGGATACACATGTAATATACAAAGACCAAACAATAGGGTACACATATTTTTGACCTAGATATAAATCAATAGTGTACATGGGTTATATACCAAGACCAAAAATAAAATGTTATAAGGGTTGTAGTAGAATACCAAAAACAAAAGGGTAAAAAAATTGTTTCCCAGTCCCAAAAAAGGGGTTCATGGGTTTTACCACAAACCCAAAAATACTAGTTTATATGATTAGTATATTATGAACCAAAATAAGATGGTACATGCATTATATCCCAATCTCCAAATAAGAGGGTATACGGTGTGTAGACCAAGCCCAAAATCAGTAGGATACATGGGTTTTATTCTAAGACCAAAAATAAAACTGTATATGTTTTGTAGCCCAATCCTAAAAATAATAGTGTACATGAGTGGTTAACACTTTGGAGAAGTAGATATGTGTGTGATTACTGAATCATAACATGTTATTAAGGTCATGGTTGGTATCCTTGACATAATGTTTATTCGTTTTATTTTTATTCAAAATATTCTATGCCTTATGACTATGTTATTCTGTATTATATTATGCTCTTGATTTTTTATGAATCATGTGTTGTGATCTACTAATATTTGTTCCAATAATTTTGGTTATGATCTCTTATATGCAGAGTTTGATATTCTAAAGTCAATATCTTGTTCTCATACCCTAATTCTAGTGTAATACTTATATATATATATACATATTTAATCATAAAAATCATATAATATTACATATATAACATGTTTTCCTTCCCCATATTATGAATAATGATTTTATATAGTAGTACTAGAGAGGATGATCTTTAAATAAGATATTAAATATCATTCACAAAGTTAAAGATTATGTTTCAATGTTTCTGAAGCCACTAAACTCGTATGCTACTATGGAATGTATTTTTGTAATGTGTGGAATATTTATATAAAATGATTTAATATAATTGTATATTACACACGGGATGATATAAACATGTACATAATATTATGAGAATTTTTAAAAACATACTATAAATTATTCCCTAGATCATGAGAACTCCTAAAAAATACTGATTGAGATATGGAATTATTTTAAATAATAGATTGATGTTCACATATCTTGTGTAATGATATGAGACAATGATATTACTAATGGAAGAGAACACCTTAAGGTGCTCAGTTAATCCCTAGTGATTTCAGGATCACACGTGTTTGAAATACCTTTCCATAGGGTCGATATTTCAATGGTTGTTTTATCAAATCCCCTTTGCATTGATACAACTGTCACATAATGAGTTATGTTTTCTTTTCCAAGGGTCATGAATGAATTTTTTGAAAACCATAGGTGCTCATGAAATGAACTGAGATTAATTAATTATGGTTTATAAAATATGATTATGTTTCCCATACCATAGTAAACTTGGGTCAGGATCTTGTGGTCTTTTTATAATGATTAATAATGGGTAATGGCCTAATTATTTTAATTTCATGTAGTAGGGATGTATTTTAATTTTAGTTTTAAATTTATTCACTAGGAAATTTCCCATTTAGTTTACCATATGAAAATAGGGGTGTATTATTTTCTTTTATTTTCTCTTCATGTTGTTAGGATAAGGAAAAAAAACATGACAAATTGCTTAAGATGTCAACTAGAAAACATTTAACTTATCATGGGATTTAGATATAGGGAGTATCAATTATTAGTGATTAAGATTTTTAGAAGGTTTCCATATGTTGGAACACATCTTGAATATTTTTCCCCAATCACAATAAATTCATATATAAATCTATCCAGTACATAAGAAAAATGTTCTTCTATGAGTCAAAAATTTCTTGAATAGTGGAAAATACGATTTTTTTCATAATGCTTAATGTTATGTAGCAAGGAAATCTACCACATATGTATGAACCATATACAATTAGGGGTGTCTTTTATTTTATGATGGTTGTAGATGGATTGAGAATGCTGGTTCGAGCATTAATACATTTCTTTTAATGGTATGAAAAAACCCACATATAGTTTTTATATGAAGTTTTACTCTACAAGTATCACCCATACACATGGATGGTTGGAGATGATTTTTTTCAAGGATATAACAATGTTTTAGAGATTGATACATCCATAAATACTCTATGACATCATAAATAAATCCAAACATTGTTTATAAATGGGAAACTCTCTAAATATGTCAGAACCATAAACATAGTAGGATATTTTTCCAATTGATTGTTATAGTTGGACCCAGGATTCGAGATATAAGTTTCCAAATGTATCATATGACGATATGAATTTATCGACATGTACTTCTTGAGAAACCATGTATTTGAACATCATGTGGAAATGATATAGTCTCCCCAATAAAAAGTTATTTTTATGTCTTGGACTATGAACAATGTTCTAGGAATCACATTGTATCATGTGTTGTAATGAGTATTGTGAGAATTCATTCTAGAACATTATACTCTCCATATAAGAATGATCTATATGTATAGTGGGGAATTTTTTCCATAGATTTTTGTAGATGGGAAAAGGATTTGAGATTATTGCCTCACTATGTTACATGCAATGATAGGTTTAAATTCAAAAGTAAGTCTTGAATGGAGGTGCGGTAGAAGACCAACCATAACTTTTGTGGTGCACTCAAGCATGTTCCATAATGATGCGTATATTTGTGTCATGTAAATGATATCACATATTTAGTATAACATAAATTATCACAAACGTGTGGTGTTCTTTTTAATGATCATGCTTTTAAGACCATGAAATCCATGTCATGAGATAATATATCTCAATCATACGGGGAAGCCACCACCAAAATTCATAATCTCACATTGGATATAATCGATGTGGGAAACTAGGATTGTATAATGCTACCCTCAAGAAATATTTTAATTTGAGTAAAGACATGTGAATTCTATATTATATGGTGGCCAGGTGAGGATATATGATCTTCGAATTTATACGTATCTCATTTTGATCATAATCTAGAAGTATGTAATTATGGAAATCCCATGAAATTTAGTGTAATGTGATAAGGACATCAACCACTATGTTTAACATCACCGATTTAGGATTAAGGTAACTCAATGTGATATAACAAAATAGTTTGGGATCCATTCTATTTTATACAATGAGGTGAGTGTGTCTTACATGAGGTTTAATGTCATTTAGTAAGGCTCTGTCTCATGAATTTTATTTTCATGAGATGAGGAAATGAGTTGTTGTAGATTTTAACATCTTTCTTATAGAACATTTTTCTAATAGATTTGCATAATGTGTTCTGGAATAAATTTTTCATTTTAACATCATTATACTGTAAGGAGAGATAATGTTCAATGATAGTAATGTGATGTATTTTTTGAGAAACAATAATTTTTTTGTTGGAATGATTAGTTCCCAATCCATTTTTACAAGTGAGTAAGCTCCATTATGACAGACCATATGTATGATATAAGTTCCATAGTACATGGGTTCTAGATTTGGAGTTTAAATTCAGGGTATCATTGGTGTTCCATGTTATAGTAATAGTACTTATTGAAGTAATAATCTTAGGTGAAATGATTTATTGAAGGTTCATGATATCCATTTCAGATATAATTAAATGTTTATTTATGTACACACCATGTTATAATGATGTACATTCAATTTATTCATCTAATTTTTTGATTTATCATCATCTAAGAGTCTCCCATAAATATCTATTTTAGGTGATGGAAACTATAATTTTATTGGAAACAATAACTCATTTCTATGTTATAGTGAGTATGGATTTTCTTCTATAACATTATAGATGGTTGTACAATAATCTCATAGAGAATAGAGAAACATGTATGTATCAATTTTATTACCCCTTTTCTCCATCATCTAGAGTATATTCAAAATAGTCATATAGTGGAAGTACATCTACAAATGTTTTTTACACGAGAGTGGAGTAAATGATTGGAATAAATTTAGTATTCCTCGTAATGTTTCTTTAACTATGTGGAGTAGATTTTGGTGCAGTTTTCCGTCAATAATGTCAGAGAGACTCTTAAGATAATAATAATAATATGGGACTTCGTAAAGCTGATGGTATTATTCCTCATGAATTACTTGTGTTATGTTTCCTATGGAAATAAGGAAAATAATTTGTCATGAGTAATTATTTAATTAATATTCTTAGCCATGGCAAGGGGATATGAAAAAAAGACATTCATTCCCCATACTAAAAATGAACTTGAATATTCAACTGTTTTTAGGTTTTATGTGGTTGATGTTTGATGTTTTCATGAATTTGGATGCCAAAAATTTAGTAGTGAAATACACATAGTCTTAGGTTATGTTTTTCTTGAAAAAACACATCCTCTTAATTTAATGGGTGAGCCTCATCCCAGACTGATGCATGATACAATAGACTTCATGGACTTCTTCTACGGCTTTGTGAATCTATCTTTCTACTATGAAAAAGAGAAATGTTCTATTTAATACTTTATTTTAAAATAATATTTTATCATTTATAGAATCCCGTATGGTAATGATCACTGCTTGACACTAGATGTGTTCCCAACAGGCTCGGTCTGGGGGGGGGGGTCCCATTTCAGATATTGTCAGTTATTTTATCAACACATCATGGGGAGGATATTGGTTCATCGTGATATATGCTATTGTTTAAATAATTTATTTATTCCATGACATAAACAATGATCAATGATATCATCCTTTAGTTCATGATGTGAATGATCAATTCAGCCGGAACATGGTTGGCCATGACTATTGATGTGTTATCCAATGCATATGTACAAGAATTATATGATCGTGGTAAATAATGTAACACTAGATCAAAATGTAACTATACCATTATTCCTCTATAATTTCCAATTATAGGTCCCAATTCATCATATTTATCACTTATTCAACATTTATATTATTTATAATTTATCAGAATCTCCATTAAAATTAAAGTACACGATCTATAAATCTACGTATAGTAACAAGTGGACAATTAGGGACTGGGATTCTACCTCATGATTAGTGGAACCTTTAGATAGTGATAATGAGTATGTCAAAATTTTATCTTCCAAAGAAAAAAATGAAATCTCCAATACAACAAAATTGAGTTTCAGGTTTTTAATTCTCGTGATGATGGATTATATGGAGGGACCATTAAAATAAATCTCCCATTCTCATGGGGTGTCATGAAAATAAGATCCCTACAATTACAAAATCTCGGTGTCCATTGAGGTAATTTTTGTTGTAGGAAATTACATGAGTAAATCAACCAGGTCATTCCCTTTTACTAAATTTTGTGACATGAAGTGATTTTCATATTGTTGCAGAATGACCACCCATTACTCCAATTATCTAGTCCTCATGGGATGGTCAATGATATACTAGTTAAATATTATATGAGAGACCAAGTGGACTTCATGGTGTTTATGTAAAACCTCATATTGTTTACATCAAATATGAGTGTATGTTCTTCTCTCAATTAAATTATAAGTTCAATGTTAATAAAATCCTGTGGTTTAGCTAATAGCTATTGTTATCATTCCATGCACTATTTTTCTATGTGAGGAGTGTGCCATGTGATTGTTCTATATCAGTCACATATAAGATGAATTGATTTCCTTTTACCGTATGCTTCAGTATTGGTTGGTGAAAAAGATACTACTTGAGACTCTTGATGTCATCTTATACATCCTCATCCACATGATAGGAAAATAACTTCTTCCTTATGTTGGTGATGGTGGGAAATTTGTTGTAATTGGTGGATTTGATATGATTAATGTTTGTGATGTTCACCTAGAGGGCCCTTAGTTTATAGAGATTACTTGGGGTAACATTTGTAAGACTTATAATGTCTTCTCAGGGTTATCCTCAATGCCTTAGTGACATAACAAAAATCCATTGAACATCCCTATTTCTATCCCAAAAGTATATTTTAGTGGATTCATCTTCAGAAATTGCAACGATAACTTTTTGATCAATATATGAAGATCTATTATGTGATCACAGTAATTTAGATATTTTACCACAAGGTAAATGAAATATCATTCATATATTAGTCAAAATAAGGGTTTTATTATATAATTCTAGTAAAATGTATAATTATGGACAACATTATTTCACCCTGTATGAATGACAAGATAGAAAAATATAACATGGAGAACATTGAATGTAGTTTCTTACTCATCCACTGGGAAAATATTTATCAAATTGTAACACCAGTACCCATCGACAATAGAGAAGGCGTTAATCCAGTATTTTTATCAATCAAGAGTTATTTATTCAGAAATGGGAATACATTATTTGGTAATTTTCTATTAAGGTCTCAAAAATAGATGAAGACCCTAATCGAATATTCTTTTTCAGGATTAGGATGATGTGGGTGAGACATTTTGGGAATTTAAATTATGAAACAATGTATCCATTTATCAATTTTTTAAATGGTCATTTACATTAATATCATGACATTGATTCATCCTCCTTCATTCCATATATAATCCTTGGTGTTCATTGTGTAAGCCGAGATGTTTTATAGCCACAACTGTATTTATTCTGGCAATTTCTAAATAGTTCCATGTAAACAAAAATCATCATTTTCTTTAAATGAGATATACATATCCTGCTCTATGAGATTCTTTGTAGCACTAATCTATATAGAGTTAAATTATTATTTTATTCCCATATTTATAGACTTGGTCTCATCAATGTTTGAGGATACACTTTTCTCAAATTCCAGAGGATAATTCATGATGTCATCATATTCTTGTTCAACCAATATGTCTATTGAGGTATTCTCAGATGATGTATGTAGACTGAGGTAATATATATCACTACCAGGATGAGAGAGGCCCTTAGAAGAGACATTATCATCCCCAAATACTATATTCTTTAAATAGAGATTTGTGATATTATTTTATTTTAGATTATCTTTAGTGAAATAATTTGTGGGGACATAATGTATTAATTGTATTTCTACAATAATGTTTATTGTTGGTACATAAAAACTGTTGAGTATACTTTAAGGATTCACAGAGGAGGTCCCTATGAAATTGGGGGTACAATATCTATATTTTAATCCACAATTGGTTGTTCCATATTTTGTATAAAATTAATCCTCTATGTATGTGGCTTTTCAATAAATGATGGGGTCAATATCACTTTTTAATATACATACCATTCCATCGATAGGGTTTTTTAAACATTAATAAAATATTCTGGGAACCTCCTTGTGGCAATATAGAGAGGGCCTTCTAAGAATAAAATTATAATCTTTGTATAACTAGATAACCATTAACACGACTCTATATTTAATATCCCCAATATATATTTCTGCATGATCTACATGAGATGTCTTTTCCTATTCTTATATTACCTTTTAGTGGTCATAAATAGAGAAATTGAATCTACCTAACTAAATCTAAATATAAAAGTGTCTATATTAGGATAAGGATGATCCCCAAAAAATTTTCATTCAATTCCCTTTGGGTGTAGAAATTTCTGAGTCATCCAAAACCATAGAGTGGAATTCTGTTTCCATAGATGGCCTCTACATTATCCTTCTCTGTGAAAAATATGGAAAATAACATTCCGATTTCATAGTCCCCACATGAGAAATATGGAATTAGAAAAGTTTGTCTAGAACTCCCATGCAATATTTAGTTTTTTATTTATCTTGTCAATGAATTCTATTAAAATATGGATAGAATACATGATTGATAGTATGGATGGGACACCTACTTTTTGTTTAAAAATCTTGTACTTTTATGTCAATAGTAAGAGAATCAGATAGGGTTTTCTATTTATTATGTATCAAAAGAGTTGATGAATTTGAGGAATATTGTCCTACTTTTTGTGTAGTGGCATTGGGAGTATCATCATTTAGAAGAAAGAACTTCATCTACCTTCCATGATGTTTGGGATAATTAGATCATCATACTTCTTTTAGATAGTCAAGTTGGATGAATTGGAAAAGATGACTAAATGGATGTTTTATGAATCATCCTTTATTGTGACAGGATTAATGAAGTACTAACCAATGGGTATCACATGATCTTATTTCCCCACGGTTAATGTGACCCCAATATTGGTCTTGGCCATACCGGTGTTATCCTCAATATCCCCGTTTTTTTTTCAATGTAGGCTCTTGTTCCCTGGATAGGTATGGTGAATTCATTATTGGAGTCATATTTATCATCCCTGAAGTTTCAATTCATTCCTATCTTATTAATAGGACTAAATCTGAGCTCCACATATTAGGAGTGTTCCCTTTTGTGGGCTAGTATCCATGATTCAGATGTTGTAGGGAAGAAATCTGCAATATTTGGAGCATGAATTGGTGATAAAATTTAAATATCCTATATATATATTGCATTATTAATTATTATATTCCCACTTCATAATGTGTATTTTATGTCACCTATCTTGGTGTAAATATTGTAATAGTTCTGTAAATCTATTCTCTTTGGATGTCATTAGCATGATCGACAATCATTCGGGTCATCCAATAGTTAATCTTCATCCCACTCTTAATCGTTATGTTTTTTCAATAATATTATTATCATAACGATTAAATGGTTATTCATCTTGGCTATTTTAGAGATTTATCCAACAATACTTATCTATGATTGACGATGATTTTGAGAACATCTTTTAATATAAAGAAATAATCAATTTTGTCATCCATACATTTATACGGTGGGATGTATCTAGGATGATAAGTGAGGTTAACCTGACTGGGCTTCCTAGACTATGGAAGACTGAGAAGTTTTGTTTTCCATAGATGTAAATAAATAATTAATGAACATTCATGTTTTGGAATAAGTATTTTTTATTCATCCATTTATCAGATGTAGGGTGACTATGATCTATATATTCCTCAAAACGTGGGATATTTTTTACTGATGCTTGATAAGGGTAACCACATAGTACTAAAATTTCATAGGTGCCAGAATTGAAAAAATCAATGGTTTGAGGTTAATAGGGGTAGTTTCCACCATGATGAGCATGTTCCCCTATATCGAGGGAATGATTCAAGGATTATATCAGATGTTCTTAATGGTTTCATCAAAAAAATATTTCATTTCAGCACACTCATAGAAACAACATAGATATTTCATTAGGATTAGATGTGTTTAACACCCCAAGATTCCATGATATTCTTCTCTTGGAATAATACAGTAGCCTGTGTTGTACGCAACTTCGATATTCTGACACGCCGCGACCAATCAAAGTAGCCGTTATGAATAGTAATACCAACTTTTTGAAATTTTATACATTTTATCTTTCAAAATGGACTACATTTTTGGATTCGGAATATCGAAATTATCCTAGGATGAAATTTTGGTAATTTTCGGATAACTTTTATATATTGATGAATAGTGAAAATTACTAAATTTTTATTAAAAACAACTTTTTTAATCTAAATAAATAATAGTGATAAATTATGAATTTCACTGGTTTTAAATTATATTTAGAATATATTTTTACCATTTAATTTAATTTTGGTCAGTGGACATAATTTCACATTTAAACCGAACATAAAGAACTGTCAATCTTTTGATAGTTATTATCTCTTAAAAACATGCTTTCTGTTTTGAAAGTTGGAATTAATTTTAAATTAATTTCTGCCACTTCTGTGTTTTGAATTTGGAAAAATGGACTGCATATTTGGAATCAGTATTTCCAAATTGTGTAAATAGGTAACTTTTATTTATATACATTTAGAATAATTACTTCGGTAAATATTTTATTTACCATGGTTAAAAGGTAAATCCGGTAATCAAGGGTAAAAAATAATATTATAATAACAATTAATTTCCATAAGACGTGTCTTAACCCTATTGGTTGGTAAATATCCGACCATGGGAATCTTTGGGTTGATTTTGAGACCCCATGGATCTACTTGTAAGTGATAATAGCACTTTATATTAATTAAGTTATAGTAAATAAAAAAATGACATAAGACAATATCCATTAGAAAAAAAAATTTACATAGGGTTGTATATGTTATACTTTCTACTATAAATGTTAAATAGAAAGATAAAAATATTTTGTACATAATGGTATTTTATTTATAATTTTTAGACATCATATAATTTAATTTATTTATGACACAATGATGATGCATTGATTACCTTATTTGTGAAATATTAAAATAAGTGATATTATAAATACACAAATAAATATAATTTGAGACTTTTAATGAATTCCAAGAATTTTATAGGTTAATATTACATGATAGGATTTATTTATTTAACTTTGTTCTATGTAATAATTCTGTTAAGAGTTTCACAAAATTCAAATACCAAATAGTGTCAAAATTGACATAAAAGAGTTTTTAAAACAAATAGTATATTATTAATTGATATTAAATTCATAAAAATCTAAGGTTCAGCCAAAGGACATGTATCATAATATTTGTTTCATTAATAGACCACTTGAGGGTCGCTTGGATGTATATATTATGTTTATTAACTATATAATATAAAAAAACAATGTGACATGGTAAATGTTAAACTAATTAACAAAGGGTTAAAACTAAAAGATAAGGTTAATAATGTGACCCAAAACTATCTAAAACCTATTGGTTGAGTTGATTGCGATCCATCCCCACCATAGACATTGAATAATCCACTTTGGAGCCAATGGACGCTGAATATGAATTTATTATAAATTAATAATTTATGTTTTTTCTTGAAGAGCCCCTCCTCCCCCTTATAAAAGGACACCACTTCTAACCAATTCTTCATACCTTCAATTTCTTTTGGTTCGGCCAACACCTGCCCAAATATTCTCTTGAATATACTCAATTCACCCTAGAGGCCTTATTTGGATCATAAATCCAACCAATTGAGCCTTTTTGATCAATTCAAAATGAGGAACCCGAAGAAGAGGTAATGATTTCACCACCCTCTTTCAAGTTCCTTTCTTCTTCCAATTCCTTTTTCTTTGTTGTTTCCATTATAAAATAAGAACAAAAGTATATTATATATACTTTTATGATATTATAATTATGTTAAAACCAAATTCATTATTTTATCCACCCATTTAATGACATGTCACCATACATGCATACGTACGACATACCGTCTCCACGTCGTGGTGTAATTGTTATTCAATACATTATTATTTTGATGGGTATAATAATGATGTGTACTTGATGTAAATAATAAATATAACATGATAAAGGTTATTTATATACTATATACTATCCAATTATATATTATATTCATATCAAAAGAATGATATTTTCACTCGTGCGTACGTACGGATTACTGTCTCTACGACACGATGAGATTCATTCCAAGTTCACCATTCATCGATGATTATAAAACAAAATTACTAATAAGTTTGTAATATATGAAATGATAATGATAATGGATATATATATATATATTTATATAAGTATTTTTGTACTTACATATATCTTATTCACTTACTTTCATTCAATACTATATGAAAATAGAAACAACGTTTATGCGTACGTACGGACTACCATCTCTATAAACTGTGTTTTCCATGTCATATATATGTCAATTATAAATTTTTATATTCTAAATATATATTATAAATAAGTCATATTTTATATTCTCAAAGTATTTAAAACATGATCTATGTGATACAGTCAAGACTTTCAAGTTAAAACACGTACGATAAAGAAAGTGATTAGTACCCGAATTATTATTATAACATGGAAATTATTATTAAATGGGTAGTATAAAGTAATAAATGAATAATTTATGATATCATAAATGTTAATATGTTTCTGGTATAATTTAATATAACACTATAGTCTTCATACATGAGGCTAAACATACCCTCGACTAATGGAAAGTGCAAGGTAAGGGGTTTTCATCTCTCTCCTTATTCCCGTGAGATTCATGACATATTTCCACTATTTCCTTTTGTGTGGTGTATGTACTGCCCATAATTGTATTCGTTATGTAAAAAATTGTAATTTTTGTTTATTTAAATGTTAATTGTATGATACCTCTTTCATGGGGTGTATGTTTCGTAAGTTACCAAATTGGTAAGGGTTAATTTCACAATTTCATTATTATCTGAGGATGTTTTTACGTAAGTATCTACTAGGACATATTTATTATCCATGTCCATGTTTTACGAATGTGTTTTCAAATGGGTTCTTTTAAGGTAATTTTTACTAAATCTTCATTTCAAATGTTTTAAATATTTATTCTACTAAATCTTTCTCATTAATGTCCATGTCATCAAAATGGTTTTTAAGGATTTATTTATATGGAAATGAATGTTTTTAAAATGTTAATTCCATTCAAAATTTTCAAAGTGGTATGGGACACATTAATTCAAAAATGGTATTAAATGACTTCTTTTCCAAATTGTGTGACTTTTAAATGATTTCATGAAAAAAGGGTATTTCTCTCAAAGAGTTTTACAAATCATTTTCATCAACGTCAAAATCCATTAATGGATTTTAAACATGTTTTGACGTTGATGGGTTATTTTTATAGCATTCATGGTTTATGGGTAATGTATTGACATTTCGTATGCTAGTTTTAATAAGAATGTTTATGATATGTCTAGACCATTTCATATGATGAATGAATTGGACTTAGTAAGTGACGGGTGGATCCCGCTATAGCTCCTCGAAGCATCGGAAGGTCTCATGATACAATCCAGTTTCCTGGCACGAGTCCTTGACCAAATATTATTTGTATTCTTAGCATAAGGCCTTGGCTACGTGGTTATGATAGTCTGACATTATGCAGTCCATCATTATTAAAGTGGTTATTGATATTTCATGTGACTATTCGACTAATAGAATATCCATGTGAATAAGTAAATGGGATTATTTAATTTTATCTCTTCCATATTATGCTTATGTTCAAGTTTAAAAGGCTTTTTTTAGTTATACATTGCCTTAAATGTTTATGTTTATTTATGAAAGATTCCGCTATATTATTATCCTTAATGAGCATCTGAGTTCACCCCTTTCTATGTTTTATTTTTTCCAGGATACCAATAAGTTTATTGTGATTGATATGTAGGGTTATGAAAAGGGAATAATGGAATTCATAAAATATTATTTATGTTGTTTTGTATGTTATCCAGTTTCATGAAACATTCATGTATCTAATCTATTTTCCAAGACTGGTAAACTGATCGGTCCTTCAGGACTTCATTCCTTGTAATCATGCCAATGAATTAAAATAATACACCAACTCTGGGTAACTGGGGTCAGGGTATTACAGTTTGTATCAGAGGAAGTTTTGCAATAATCTTGGAAACTATATTTAGATAAAATCTAATTAGAGCACATTACCCTAAGATAGAATTTGAGGATTATTATATAAGAACATCCTAAAATTTAGGTATTGTAGATATTTTTTGATTTTTCCGAGAAATACATCATTGTCTCGATACGAGAAGGTAGAGGCAGCTCTGGAACTGATGTACCTAGGGGTAAAACCCTAAAACACCGCTCAGAGCTAGACTCGAACGGGAACTGCTGCACAACAATGGGACTTGCTGCACTGTTGGTTACGACACTCCTGGGGGATATGCTTAGGATAATTCTCATTTTCTTTACAAACCTCTATGAAGGGATTATGAGTATATAACTCCTCAATGAAAACATTTTTGTGATTATGGATTATATCCGTAAACTATTCAATTTATGTTAGGTATTTTACATGTTTGGAATTATGATTTGTGATTCATAAACTGACTTAGTGTATGACATTGTTAATAAATGTCGCCCAATAGAAGGAATGAGAACTCCAACAATACTTTTGATCCAAAGAGAAATAAGGGTCATTTAATTCATGGTATTAAGACAACATTTTTAAAGGAAATAGTCTCCCAAGTATTATCATCACATGAATAAATAGTATCAAAAGATCAGTAAAGAACTCCTTGAATTTTATGGCTTTGAAGGGAAGCCATAGAAGAAAAGGATGGTAGAATGAAATACGGATAAAGGGAATAAGGGAAATAAGGATTTTCCAACATGTGATAAATTTGGAATGAATCCCCTTGGTAAATTATTGAAAGTATTGGGTGTTTTTATAAGTGTGGAGAAAAAAGGACACCATGTACTTGATTACAAGGGTAAGAAAAAGTTTTCAAACGTACAATGCTTCATCTGGAAGGAGTTGGGACACTACGCAAACCAATGTCCAAATCATCACAGTATGCACAATATGATGTTATAGGATAATAATAAATTATTGATACTACCACATATGAAGAGTAATAACTAGTGTTCTTATGTTGTTATTAAAGAATTATTTCATTTGAGTGTTGTATCAATGATGTACTGGTTATATGAATTATAGAGATAAAGAAGGATTGCACTGCAGTATTATTTCATTAAGGATTTGAGATATTATGGTACTATGAATAGTGACTCAACAGCAAGTTAATTTTTTTTGAAAACACATGGTTGAAGGAAAGGTAATCCTCAATAAGGTCTTGATACTAAGGATGTAATTTTGGAATAAGGGATGGTTGATTTGGATGAATTATATTGGATATTCTTGACTACCTTGGCCCTAATTAATGGTTTGTTTATTTCATCATTGATGAGATATTCAATTTTTTTGTATATAAGGAATATATCTAATATTCTATAAGGAATAAGGGAGAATTAATGCAATCAATAATGTTTTATGGTAATTCAGGGTGTTACCATATTTTAAATGAATACATGATGAAGGTGTTTACATGCTTTTATGTGAAAAAAAGGATCTTCATTGTGTTTACCTACCTTATAAATTTTGGACTGTGAGTTTGGGAAGAAGTATTTTGGATAAGTCAAGTTACAGATTATTTTTGGATATCCATAAAAAGGACAACCCGGAGGTTGGGCAACAACCTGTCGCGTCCGGCAAGGCCGCAAGACTTGAACCCACAATCGAAGGGCGATAAGGGTGTATCACCTACCACTAGCCCACGTGATGTCCTGGATTGAATAATGTTGTTTTTTAAGGGTCTCAGATGTGAATTATAAATTCATTAGTTTTGGAACCCTATATGATTAGGATAAATAGAATATATATATATATATATATATTAAATCTTTTAGAATGAAAGATGAGTTTGTAGTAGGAATTAGTTGAAGGTTGAAACTCTACTTTTCAAGTATATATAAATACACACACACATATATATATATTTCCTCTTAATTTATGGATAAATTTATTATTAAACATTAGGGAAGGGATCTAAAAACAAAAAACGTGTTATCCTAATACCTTATGTTTTTTTGAACCTATGGTATTTTAAATCATCATAAATTGGGGGCTTTGAGGCCCACAATTCTACAATTGTTTGTGATTGATAACCTCAATCACTCCCTATAAATATTTACATTTTCCTCCAATAACGAGTCTCTAATTTCCACCAATGTACTCCTAATCGAGATCATAATTTGGTGGTGACCCTTTCTATTTTCTTTTCCTCTTATTATGAATAAATTTTATTAACCCAATTTCCAATGTGGGATTTCCCACAAAGATATTTTAAATTTTCAACATTTTATTATCGATGAACAATTTAAAATTGTGAGGACGCAATTTTTTGAAGGAGGGGAGAATTTAACACCCCAATCTTCCATGGTATGCTTCTCTTTGAATAATACAGTAGCGTATGACGTACGCAACTTCGAGATTCTAACACACCGCGACTAATCGAAGTAGCTGTTATGAATAGTAATACCCAATTTTTAAAATTTTATACATTCTATCATTAAAAATGGACTTCATTTTTGGATTATTAATATCAAAATTATCCAAGGATGAAATTTTGGTACTTTTTGGATAACTTTTATATTTTTATAAATAGTGAAAATTACTAAATTTTTATTAAAAACAACATTTTAATCGAAATAATTAATAGTGATAAATTATGACTTTGAGTGGTTTTAAAGTATATTTGGAATATAGTTTTACCATTTAATACAATTTTGTTCATTGGACAAAATTTCAAATTTAAACCGAACATAAACAAGTGTCAATCTTTTGATAGTTATTACTGCATAAAAACATGTTTTTTTGTTTTGACAGCGGGAATAAATTTTAAATTAATTTATGCCCCTTCGGTGTTTTGAAATTGGAAAAATGGAATAAATATTTGGAATCAGGATGTCCAAATTTTCTAAATATATAACTTTTATTTTTTGACTTTTTGAATAATTACATCGGTAAATATTTTATTTACCATGGTTAAAAGGTAAATCCGGTAAATAAAGGTAAAAAATAATATTATAATAATTATAAATTACCCTAAAACGTGTCTTAACTCTCTTTTTTAATACATGTCCGAACATAGGCATCTTTGGGTCGATTTTGGGACCCCATGGATCCACTTGTAAGTGATAATGACACTTTATATTAATTAGGTTAATGTAAATACAAAAATGACATAAGCTTATATCTTTTAGAAAAAAAAATTTATATATGGTTGTATATGTTATATTTTAAACAATAAATATTCATTAGAAAATATAAAACTATTTCTTATATAATGGTATTTTATTTATAATTTTTAGACATTATATAATTTATTTTATTTATGACACAATGATGATGCAGTAATTATCTTATTCGTGAAAATATTAAAAAATTGATATTATAAATACCCAAATAAATATAATTTGATTAATTTAATTAATTACAAGAATTTTATAGCTTAATATGTCATGTTAGGATTGATTTAAATAACGTTTTTGGAAGTAATCATGCTGTTATGAGTTTCAAGAAAATCAAATACCAAATAGTGTCAAAATTTACATAAAAGAGTTTTAAAAAAATATATTATATTATTAATTGATATTAAATTCCTAAAAATCTGAGGTTCAGTCAAAGGACTTGTATCATGATATTTTTATCATTAATGGACCACTTGGGTGTCTCATGGATGTATATATGAAGTTTATTAATTATATAATAAAAACAAAAGTGACATGGTTAATGTTAAACTAATTAACTAAGGGGTAAAACTAATAGATAAGGTTAATAATGTTCCCCAAACCTGTCTAAAACCAATTTATTGAGTGGATTTAGTCCCATACCTACCTTATACTTTAAATAATACACTTTGGATACATTAGAAACCCAATATGAATTTATTATAAATTAATACATTAAGTTTTTCCTAAAGAGCCCATCCTCCCCCTTATAAAAGGTCACCACTTCTAACCCATTCTTGATACCTTCATAGCCTTTTGGTTCAGCCAAACCCTACCCATATATTCTCTAAAATATCCTCAATTCAACGTAGAGGCCTTAGTTTGATCAGAAAGCCAACCTATGTATCCCTTTTGATCAAATCAAAAGGAAGAACCCGAAGAAGAGGTAGTGATTTCACCACCCTCTTTCAAGTTCCTTTCTTCTTCTACTTCTTTTTTCATTGTTTTTTCCATTATAAAATAATAACTCTACTATATTCTATACATGTTGATGTTATTATAATTATGGTACAACCCAATTCATTATTTTATCCACAATTTTAATGACATGTCACCATACGTCCATACGTACGCATTACCGTCTGCACGTCATGGTGTAATTGTTATTCAATACATTATTATTTGGATGGGTATAATAATGATGTGTATTTGATGTAAATAATAAATATAACATGATAATGGTTCTTTATATATTATATTACATCCAATTATATATTATATTAATATCAGAATAATGATATTTTCACCCGTGCGTACGTACGGATTACCGTATCCACGACGCGAGGAGATTCATTTCCAAGTTCACCATTCATAAACAATTATAAAAATATATATTAATAATAAGTTTTTAATATATGACATAATAATTCTACTAGATATATATATATATATATAATTATATATATAATTAATTATGTACTTATATATATCTTATTCACTTTCATCCGTTCAATTCTATATGAAAACAGAAACATCGTTTATGCGTACGTACGAACTACCGTCTCCATAAAAGTTGTTTTCAACTTCGTATATACGTCTATTATAAATTTTTATATTATAAATATATCTGATAAATAAATCGTTTTTTATATTCTGGAAGTATTTAAATCATGATCTAAGTGATACAATCAATACTAACAAGTTAAAACACATACGATAAAAAAGCGATTATTACCCGAATTATTAATATAACATGGAAATTATTATTAAATTGGTACAATAAAGTCATAAATGAATAATGTATGATATCATAAATAATAATATGGTTTTTTATAATTTAATAACATACTATAATCTTCATACAGGATGATAAATGTACCCTCGACAAAAGAAAAATGCAAGGTAAGGGGTTTTCATCTCACTCCATATTTCTTTGAGATTCATTCCATATTACCACTATTACATTTTGTGTGGTGTATGTACTGGCCATAATTGTATTCTTTATGTAATACACATTAATTTATCTATATTTACATATTCATTTTATGATACCTCTTTCTTGAGGTGTATGTTTCGTTAGTTACCAAATTGGTAAGGGTTAATTTCACAATCTCTTTATTATCCAAAGTTGTTTTTACGTAAGTATTTACTGGGAAATATTTATTATCCATGACTATGTTTTATTAAAGAGTTTTGAAAGGGTTTATTTTAAGGGCCTTTTTAATAAAACATCATTTCAAATGTTTTAAATATTTATTCTTCTAAATCATTCTCATTAATGTCCATGTCTTCAAAGTGTTTTTTAAGGATTTATTCATATGGACATGAATGTTTTTAAAATGTTAATTCCTTTCAAAAGTTTCAAAGTAGTTTGATAAACATTGAATAAAAATTGACTTTAAATGACTTATTTTCCAAATTGTGTGACTTTTAAATGTATTCATGAAAAAGGGGTATTTCTCTCAATGAGTTTTATAAATCATTTTCATCAACGTCAAAATAATTTAATGGATTTTAATCTTTTTTTAAGTTGAATTATCATGATACAAATCTTCCATATTGTGTTGATGTTTTTGTGATATGTTTAACTGTGTATGTGTTATTTTAATACAATTAATGGTTTATGGGTAAAGTATTGACATTTTGTATGCTAGTTATAATACGAATGTTTATGTTATGTTTAGAACTTTTCATATGAGGAATGCATTGTACTTAGTAAGTGATGGGTGGAGCCCGCTATAGATCCTCGATGCATCGGTAGGTCCCATGAGAAAAACTAGTGTCTTGGCATGAGCCCTTGACCAAATCGTATTTGTAGTATAGGAATGAGGCCTTGGCTACGTGGTTATGTTACTCTGGCATTATGAATTACATCGGTATGAATGTGGTTATTGATATTGCATGTTATTATTCGACTAGTAGAATATCCATGTGAATAATTAAATTTCATTATTTCATTTTATCTTTGCCATATCACCTTTTGAACACTATATGATGATCTTTTATGTGATCATAGTAATTTATCTATTTTACCACATGGTAAATGAAATATCATTCATATATTATTCAAAATAAGGGTTTTATTATATAATTCTTGTCAAATTTATAATTAGGGACAACATTATTTACCCCCGTGTGAATTAATTGATAGAAAAATATAACATGTAGAACATTGAATGTTGTTTCTTACTCATCCTCTGGGAAAATATTTATAAAATTGTAACACCAATACCCATCGACAATAGAAAAAGCGTTAATCCAGTTTTTTTATCAATCAAGAGTTATTTATTCAGAAATGGGAATAAATTATTTGGTAATTTTCTATTAAGGTCTCAGAAATATATGAAAACCCTAATTGAAGATTCTTTTTCATGATTAGGGTGATGTGGGTGGGACATTTTGGGAATTTAAATTCTCAAACAATGTATCCATTTATCAATTTTTTAAATGAACATTTACATTAATAACCTGATATGGATTCATCCTCCTTCATTCCATCTAGAATACTAGGTGTTCATTGTGTAAGCCTAGATGTTTTATATATAGAACTAGATTTAGTCTTGTAATTTCTAAATAGTTCCATGTAATCACAAAGCATCATTTTCTATAAATGTGATATATATCTTCTGCTCTATGAGAGGATCTGTATCACTAATATATGTAGAGATATATTATTATTTTATTCCCATATTTGTAGAAATGGTATCATCAATGTTTGAGGATACACCTTTCTCAAATTCAGGAGGAGAATTCCTGATATCCTCAATTTCTTGTTCAACCAATATGTCTATTAATGTATTCTCAGATGATGTATGTAGGCTGTTGTAATATATATCACTACTAGGATGAGATAAGCTCTTATAAGAGACATTATCATCCCAAAATACTATATTTTTAGATAGAGATTTGTGATATTATTTTCTTTTAGATTATCATTAGGGAAATAATTAGCAGGGACATAATGTATTAATTATAATTCCACAATAATTATTATGGTTGGTACATAAAAACTGTCGATTATACTTCAAGGATTCACAGAAGAGTTCCCTATGAAATTGGGGGTACAATATCTATATTTTAATCCACAATTGGCCGTTCCATTTTTTGAATAAAATTAATCCTCTACTTATGTGGCTTTTCACGACATGAAGGGATCAATATCACATTGTAATATACATACCATTCCATTGATATTGTTTTTTAAACATTAATAAAATATTGTGGGAACCACCTTGAGGAAATATAGAGAGGGCCTTCGAAGAAGAAAATTATATGCATTGTATAACTAGATAACCATTAACACGACAATATATGTAATATCCCCAAATATATATTTCTCCACGATCTACATGAGAAGTCTTTCCCCATTATTATATTACCCTTTAATGGTCATATATATTAAGAAATTGAATATACCTAACTAAATCCCAGATATATAAGTGTCCATATTAGGATAAGGATGATCCCCAAGAAAATTTAATTCAATTCCCTTTTGGTGTAGAAATTTATGAGTCATCCAAAACCATAGAGTGGAATGTTGTTTCCATAGCTGGCCTCTACCTTATCCTTCTCTGTGAATAATATGGAAACATAGCATTCCGATTTCATGGTCCCCACATGAGAAATCTTTGAAGTTGAAAATTTTGTTTAGAACTCCCATGTAATATTTGGTTTTTTATTTCTCTTTTCAATGAATTCTATTAAAAGATAGATAGAATCCATGATTGATAGTATGGATGGGACAACTACTTTTTGTTTAAAAATATTGTACTTTTATGTCAATTGTAAGAGAATCAGATAGGGTTTTCTATTTATTATGTATCTAAAGAGTTGATGAATTTGGGTAATATTTTCCTACTTTATGTGTAGTGGTATTGGGAGTATCATCATTTAGAAGAAAAAACTTAATCTACCTTCCTGGATGTTTGGGAAAATTAGATAATCAGACTTCTTCAAGATGGTCAAGTTGGATGAATTGGAAAAGATGACTAAATGGATGTTTTATGAATCATCCTTTATTATGTAAGGATTAATGAAGTTCTAACCAATGGGTATCACATGATCTCATTTCCCCACTGGTAATGTGACCCCAATATTGGGTTTGACCATACCCGCGCTATCCTCAATATCCCCGATTTTTTTCCGTGTAGGCTCTTGTTCCCTGGTTAGGTTTGGTGAAATCATTATTAGTGTCATATTTATCATCCCTGATGTTTCATTTCATGCCTATCTTATTAATAGGACTAAAGATGAGCTCCAAATCTTAGGAGTGTTCCATTTTGTGGGCTGGTATTTATGATCCAGATGTTGTAGGGAAGAAATACGCAATATTTGGATCATGAATTGGTGTTAAATATGAAACATCCTATTATATATATTGCATTATTAATTAGTATATTCCCACTTCATAATGTGTATTTTATGTCACCTATGTCGGTGTAAATATTGTAATAGTTCTGTAAATCTATGCTCATTGGATGTCATTAGCATGATCAACAATCATTCGGGTCGTCCAATAGTTAATATTAATCCCACTCTTAACCGATATTATTTTCCAATCATGTTCTTATTATGACGATTAAATGGTTATTCAAGTTGGATATTCGAGAGATTTATCCAACAATACTTATCTATGATTGACCTTGATTTTGAGAACAACTTTTAATAGGAAGAAATAATCTATTTTGTGATCCATACATTTATACGGTGAGATGTGTCTAGGATGATAAGTGAGGTTGACTAGATTGGGCTTCCTAGGCTGTCGAGGATTGAGAAGTTTTGTTTTCCGTAGATGTAAATTAACAATTAATGAACATTCATGTTTTGGAATAAGTATGTTTTATTCGTCTTTTCATCAAATGTAGGGTGACTATGATCTCTCTATTCTTCAAAACGTGGGATATTTTTTACTGATGCTTGATAAGTGTAACCACATAGTTCTACGATTTCATAGGCGCATTAATGGTAAAAACCACTGGTTTGAGGTTAATAGTGGTAGTTTCCACCATGATGAGCATGTTCCCTTATATCGAGGGAATGATTCAAGGATTATATCAGATGTTCATAATGGGTTCTTCCAAAAACTCTTCCATTTCAGCACACTCAAAGAAACAACATAGATATTTCATTAGGATTAGATGTGTGTAACACCCCAAGCTTCCACATTATGCTTCTCTTTGAATAATACAATTGTGTGTGTTGTACGTAACTTCAAGATTCTAACACGCCGTGACCAATCAAAGTAGTCGTTATGATTAGTAATACCACATTTTAGGAATTTTATACATTTTATCATTCAAAATGGACTTCATTTTTGGATTAGGAATATCAAAATTATCCTAGGATGAAATTTTGGTAATTTTCGGATAACTTTTATATTTTTATGAATAGTGAAAATTACTAAATTTTTATTAAAAACAACTTTTTTAATCGAAATAATTAATAGTGATAAATTATGAATTTGAGTGGAATTAAAGAATATTTATAATATATTTTTACCATTTAATACAATGTTGGTCATTGGACATAATTTATAATTTAAACCCAACATAAACAACTGTCAATCTTTTGATAGTTATTATCTCTTAAAAACATGTTTTTTGTTTTGACGGTGGGAATTAATTTTAAATTAATTTCTGCCACTTTTGTGTTTTGAATTAGGAAAAATGGACTCCCTATTTGGAATCAGGATGTCCAAATTGTGTAAATAGATAACTTTTATTTTTAGACATTTTGAATAATTACTTCGGTAAATATATTATTTACCATTGTTCAAGGCTAAATCCGGTAAATAAGGGTAAAAATAGTATAATAATAATAATAAATTACCATAAAACGTGTCCTAACACTATTGGTTGATACATATCCGACCATGGGCATATTCGGGTCTATTTTGGGACCCCATGGATCCACTTGTAAGTGATAATGACACTTTATATTAATTAAGTTAAAGTAAATACAAATATGACATAAGCCAATATCATTTCGCAAAAAACATTTTATGTAGGTTTATATATGTTATATTTTCTACTATAAATATTCAATATAAAGATAAAAATATTTCCTACATAATTTTATTTTATTTATAATTTTTAGACATTATATAATTTAATTTATTTATGACACAATGATGATGCAACAATTACCTTATTTGTGAAATATTAAAATAATTGATATTATAAATACAAAAATAAATATAATTTGAGAGTTATAATGAATTAAAAGAATTTTATAGTTTAATATTACATTCTATTATTGGTTTATTTAACTTTTTTCTAAGTAATCATGTTGTTAAAAGTTTCACAAAAATAAAATACCAAATAGTGTCAAAATTGACATAAAAGAGTTTTTAAAACAAATATTATATTCTTAATTGATATTAAATTCAAAAAAATCTAAGGTTCATCCAATGGACATGTATCATGATACTTGTATCATTAATGTACCAATTTAGGGTCGATTGTATGTATATAGTATGTCTATTAACTATATAATATAAAAATACAATGTGACATGGTAAATGTTAAACTAATTAACAAAGGGTTAAAACTAAATTATAAGGATAATAATGTGACCCAAACCTATCTAAAACATATTGGTTGAGTTTATTTCGACCCATAACCACCTTATAATTTGAATAATACACTTTGGAGGCATTAGAAACCGAATATGAATTTATTATAAATTAATAATTTATGTTTTTTCTAAAGATCCCCTCCTCCCCCTTATAAATGGACACCACTTATAACCAATTATTCATACCTTCAATGCCTTTTGGTTCAGCCAAACCCCTCCCAAATATTCTCTCTAATATCCTCAATTCAACCTAGAGGCCTTAGTTTGATCATAAAGCCAACCTAAGAATCCTTTTTGATCAAATCAAAAGGAAGAACCCGAAGAAGAGGTAATGACTTCACCACCCTCTTTCAATTTCCTTTCTTCATCCACTTCATTTTTCTTTGTTGCTTCCATTATAAAATAATAAATACAGTATATTCTATATACTGTGATGATATTATAATTATGTACAACCAAATTCATTATTATATCCTCCCATTGAATGACATGTCACCATACGTGCATACGTACGACTTACCGTCTCCATGTCGTGGAGTAATTGTTATTCAATACATTATTATTTGGATAGGTATAATAATGATGTGTATTTTATATAAATAATAAATATAACATGATAAAGGTTCTATATATATTACATACCATCCAATTATAAATTATATTAATATCAATAGAACGATATTTTCGCTCGCGCGTACGTACGTATTACTGTCTCCACGACGCGATAACATTCATTTCCAAGTTCACCATTCATCGACGATTATAAAAAAATATATATTACTAATAAATTTGTAATATATGAAATAATAATGGTACTGGAGATATATATATATTTATATATAGAATTATTTATGTACTTACATATATCTTATTCACTTACTTCCGTTCAATACTATATGAAAACGGAAACAGAGTTTATGCGTACGTACGGACTACCGTCTCCAGAAACTGTGTTTTCTATTTCATATATACGTCTATTATAAATTTTTATATTATATATATAATATAAATAAATCCTGTTTCATATTCTCAATGTATTTAAATCATTATCTATGTGATACAATCAAGACTAACAAGTTAAAACACGTACGATAAAGAAAGCAATTAGTACCCGAATTATTAATATATCATGGAAATTATTATTAAATGGGTAGTATAAAGTAATAAATGAATAATTTATGATATAATAAATATTAATATGGTTCTTTTGTAATTTAATAACATAATATAGTCCTCATACAAAAGTCTAAACGTACCCTCGACTAAAGGACAGTGCAAGGTAAGGGATTTTTATGTCACTCCTTATTCCAAGGAGATTCATGCCATATTGCCACTATTACCTTTTGTGTGGTGTATGTACTTCCCATAATTTTATTCATTATGTAATACATGTTAATTTATGTGTATTTACATATTCATTTTATGATACCTCTTTCATGGGGTGTATGTTTCGTAAGTTACCAAATTGGTAAGGGTTAATTTCACAATCTCTTTATTATACAAGGTTGTTTTTACGTTAGTATCTACTGGGGCATATTTATTATCCATGTCCATTTTTAATGAAAGAGTTTTCAAAGGGGTTCTTTTAAGGTAGTTTTTACTGAAACATAATTTCAAATGTTTTAAATATTTATTCTTCTAAATCGTTCTCATTAATGTCCATGTCTTAAAAATGCGTTTTGAGGATTTATTTATATGGACATGAATGTTTTTAAAATGTTAATTCCTTTCAAAATTTTCAAAGTGGTATGGGAAACTTTCATTCAAAAATGTCTTTAAATTAATTATTTTCAAACTTGTGTGACTTTTAAATGTTTTCAGGAAAAAGGGTTATTTAATTCAATGTGTTTTACAAATCATTTTCAACAACGTCAAAATAATTTAATGGATTTTAAACTTGTTTTGAAGTTGATTTATCATGATACAAATATTCCATATTGTCTTGAAGTATTTGTGATTTTTTTTACTATGGATGTGTAATTTTTATACCATTCATGGTTTATGGGTAATTTATTGACATTTCGTACGCTATTTTTAATACGAATGTTTATGTTATGTTTAGACATTTTTATATGAGGAATGCATTGGACTTAGTAAGTGACGGGTGGAGCCCACTATAGCTCATCGATGCATCGGTTGGTCTCATGAGACAAACTAGTGTCTTGGCACGAGGCCTTAAACAAATATTATTTGTAGTCTTGGCATGTGGCCTTGGCTACGTGGTTATGATAGTATGCATTATGCATTCCATTGTTATGAAAGTGGTTATTGATATTCCTTGTGATTATTCGACTAGTAGAATATCCATGTGAATAAGTAAATGTAATTATTTCAATTTATCTTCGCCATATTATGATTATGTTAAAGTTTAAAAGTATTTTGTTTTAGTTATACATTGCCTTAAATTTTTATGTTTATTTATGAAAGTTTCCTCTATATTATTATCCTTACTGAGCATCTGAGTTCACCCCTTTCTATGTTTTATTTTTCATAGGATTCCAATAAGTGTGTTATAATTGATATACAGGGTTAAGACAAGGGAATAATGGCATTCATAAAATATTATTTATGTTGTTTTTTATGTTATGAAGTGTAATGTAACATTCAGGTATGTAATCTATATTCCAAGACTGCTAAATTGATCGGTCCTTCGGGACTTGATTCTTTGTAATCATGCCAATGAATTAAAATAATGAACCAACTCTAGGTAACTGGGTTTGGGGTGTTACAGTTGGTATCAGAGGAAGTTTATCAATAACCTTGGAAACTATATTTATATAAACTTTGATTAGAGCACATTGACCTAATATAGACTTTGAGGATTGTTATAGAAGAACTTCCTAGAATTTTGGTAATGTAGAGATTTTGTGAGTTTTCTGAGCAATACATCCTTGTCTCGATATGAGCAAGTAGAGGTGGCTCTGGAAGAGATGTACCTAGGGGTAAAACCTGAAAAAACCGCTTTGAGCTAGACTCAAATGGGAACTGGTGCATGAAAACGGGCCTTACTGTACTCTTTATTATGACACTCCCAGGGGATATGCTTAGGATAATTATCATTTTCTTTAAAAAACCTCTATGAAGGTTTTATGAGTATATACCTCGTCAAAGAAATTTTTTTTATTATCGATTATATCCATAAAATATTCAATTTATGTTAGGTATTTTACATGTTTGGAATTATGAATTGTGAATCATAAACTGACTTAGTGTATGCCATATTTAGAAATGTTTTCCAGTAGAAGGAATGAGAACTCCAGAAATACATATGATCCAAACAGTAAAAAGGGTCATATAATTCATGGTATTAAGACAACATTTTTAAATGAAATAGTCTCCCACGTATTATCATCATATGAATAAATAATATCAATAGATCAGTAGATAAATCTTTGATTTATATGGCTTTGAAGGGAAGCCAGAGAAGAAAAGGACGGTAGAATGAAATATGGATAAAGGGAATAAGGGAAAGAAGGATTTTCCAACATGTGATAAATTTGGAATGAATCACTTTGGTAAATTATTGAAAGGATTGGGTGTTTTTATAAGTGTGGAGAAAAAAGGACACCATGTACGTGATTTCAAGGGTAAGAAAAAGTTTTCAAATGTACAATGATTCATCTGCAAGGAGTTGGGACACTACGCAAACCAATGTCCAAATCATCACTGTATGCACCATATGATGTTATAGGATAATAATGAAGTATTGATACTACCACATATGAAGAGTAATGACTAGTGTTCTTATGTTGTTATTAAAGAATTATTTCATTTGAGTGTTGTATCAACGATGTATTGGTTATATGAATTATAGAGATAAAGAAGGATTGTACTGCAGTATTATTTCATTGAGGATTTGAGATATTTTGGTACTATGAAAAGTGACTCAACAGCAAGTTAATTTTTTTTTAAAATACATGGTTTAAGGAAAGTTAATCCTCAATAAGGTCTTGATACTAAGGTAGTAATTTGGGAATAAGGGATGGTTGATTTGGCTGAATTATATTGGATATTCTTGACAACCTTGGCCCTGATTAATGGTTTTTTTATTTCATCGTTGATGGAATTTTAAAAGTTTTTTGATATAAGGAATATATCTAATATTCTATAAGGAATAAGGGAGCATTAATGCAATCAATAATGTTTTATGGTAATTCAGGGTGTTACCATATTTTAAATGAATACATGATGAAGGTGTTCACATGATTTTACATGAAAAAAAGGATCTTCATTGTGTTTACCTACCTTATAAATTTTGGACTGTGAGTTTGGGCAGAAGTATTTTGGATAAGTCAAGTTTGAGATTATTTTTTGATATCCATAAAAAGGACAACCCGGAGGTTGGGTGGCAACCTGTCGCATCCGGAAAGGCTGCAAGACTTGAACCCACAATCGAAGGGTGAGAAGGGTGTATCACCTACCACTAGCCCACGTGATGTCCTAGATTGAATAATGTAGTTTTTTAAGGGTCTCATATGTGAATTATAAATTCATTATTTTTGGAACCCAATACGATCAGGATAAATAGAATATATATATATATATTAAATCTTTTAGAGTGAAAGATGAGTTTGTAGTAGGAATTAGTTGAAGGGTGAAACTCTACAGTCAAGTATATATAAATACATACATACACACATATATATATATATATATATTTCCTCTTATTTTATAGATAAATTAATTATTAAAATTTAAGGAAGGGATCTTAAAACCAAAAATGTGTTATCCTAATACCTTACAATTTTTTTGAACCGATTGTATTTTAAATGATCATAAATTGGTGGCTTTGAGGCCCACAATTATACAATTGATTGTGATTGATGACCTCATTCACTCCCTATAAATATTTATATTTTTCCTCCAATAACGTGTCTCTAATTTCCACCATTGTTCTCCAAATCGATATCATAATTGTTTGGTGAGCCTTTCATTTCTCTTTTCCTCCTACTAAGACTAAATTTTATTAACCCAATTTCCGATGTGGGATTTACCACAATGATATTTTCAATTTTCAACCTTTTATTTTTGAAGAAAAATATAATATTGCAAGGATGAAATTTATTTATGGAGGGGAGAATTTAACACCCCAAGCTTCCATGATACGTTTCTCTTTGAATAATACAGTAGCTTGTGTTGTACACAACTTCAAGATTCTAACACGCCGCGACCAATCAAAGTAGCCATTATGAATAGTAACACCCAATTTTTGAAATTTTATACATTCTATCTTTCTAAATGGACTTCATTTTTGGATTATTAATATCCAAATTATCTTAGGATAAAATTTTGGTACTTTTCGGATAACATTTATATTTTGATGAATAGTGAAAATTACTAAATTTTTATTCCAAACAAATTTGTTAATCGAAATAATTAATAGTGATAAATTCTGAATATGAGTGGTTTTAAAGTATATTTAGAATATATTTTTACTGTTTAATACAATTTTTTTCATTTGACATAATTTTACATTTAAACCAAACATAATCGAGTGTCAATCTTTTGATAGTTATTATCTCTTAAAAACATGATTTTTGTTTTGACAACGGGAATTAATTTTATGTTAATTTTTTCCAATTCTGTGTTTCTAATTTTGAAACATTGACTCCATATTTGGAATCGGGATGTCCAAATTGGGTAAATAGGTAACTTATATTTTTAGACATTTTGAATAATTACTTCGGTAAATATTTTATTTACCATGGTTAAAGTGTAAATTTGGTAAATAAGGGTAAAAAATAATATTATAATAATAATAAATTACCCTAAAACGTGTCTTAACCCTATTGGATTATAAATTCCCGACCATTGGAATCTTTGGGTCATTTTTGAGACTCCATGGATCCAATTGTAAGTGATAATGTCACTTTATATTAATTAAGTTAGAGTAAATACAAAAATTACATAAGCCTAGATCTTTTAGAAAATATTTTTTTACATAGGGTTATATATGTTATATTTTCAACTATAAGAAATAATTATAAATCTAAGACGATTTCCTACATAATAGTTTTTTATTTATAATTTTTATACATTAAATAATATAATTTATTTATGAAACAATGACGATGCAATAATTACCTTATTAGTGAAAATATTAAAATAATTGATATTATAAATACCCAAATAAATATAATTTGATACTTTTAATGATTTACACTAATTTATAGCATACTATGACATGTTAGAATTTATTTAATTAATGTTTTCCTATGTAATAATGTTGTTATGATTTTCACAGAAATCAAATAACAAATAGTCCCAAAATTGACAAAAAAGAGTTTTTAAAACAAATATTATATTATTAATTGATATTAAATTTCTAAAAATCTGAGGTTCAGCCAAAGGACTTGTATCATGATATTTGTATCATTAATGTTCTACTTGGGTGTCTCTTGGATGTATATAGTACGTTTATTAACAATATAATATAAAAATACAAAGTGACATAGTGAATGTTAAACTAATTAACTAAGGGTTAAAACTAAAAGATAAGGTTAATAATGTGACCCAAACCTATCTAAACCCTATTTTTTTGAGTGTATTTAGACCTATACTCACCTCAGACTTTAAAATAATCCACTTTTTATCCATTAGAAACCGAATATCAATTTATTATAAATTACTACTTTATGTTCTTGCTAAAGAGCCTCTCTTCCCCCTTATAAAAGGACACCACTTCTAACCAATTATCCATACCATCAATGCCTTTTGGTTCAGCCAAAACCTGCCCAAATATTCTCTCAAATATCCTCATTTCAACCTATAAGCCTTAGTTTGATCAGAAATCTAGCCTAATTAGCCCTTTTGATCAAATCAAAAGGAAGAACCCGTAGAAGAGGTAATGATTTCACCAACCTCTTTCAAGTTCCTTTCTTCTTCCACTTACTTTTTCATTGTTGTTTCCATTATAAAATAATAACTCTAGTATATTCTATATAATGTGATTTTATTATAATTATGTTACAACCAAATTCATTATTCTATCCACCCTTTGAATAACATGTCACCATACGTGCGTACGTACGGCTTACCGTCTCCACGTTGTGGTGTAATTGTTATTCAATACATTATTATTTGGATGGGTATAATAATGATGTGTATTTGATGTAAGTAATAAATATAACATGAAAAATATTCTGTATATATTATATACCATCCAATTATATATTATATTAATATTAAAAGAATGATATTTTCGCTCGTGCGTATGTACGGATTACCGTCTCCACGACGCGATGAGATTCATTTCCAAGTTCTCCATTCATCGACGATTATAAAAAAATATATTACTAATAAGTTTGTAATATATGATATAATAATTCTACTGGAGATATATATATATACAATAAAATATATAGATATTTATATACTTACATATATCTAATTCACCTACTTCCGTTCAATACTATATGAAAATGGAAACAGCGTTTATCCGTACGTACAGACTACCATCTCCATAAACGTTGTTTTCCATTTCGTATATATGTCTATTATAAATTTTTATATTATAAATATATATGATAAATAAATCATGTTTTATATTCTAGAATTTTTTAAATCATGATCTAAGTGATACAATCAAGACTAACAAGTTAAAAGACGTACGGTAAAGAAAGCTATTATTACCCGAATTATTAATATAACATGGAAATTATTATTAAATGGGTAGTATAAAGTCATAAATGAATAATTTATGATATCATAAATATTAATATAATTATGGTATAATTTAATAACATACTATAGTCTTCAAACAGGTGGCTAAATTTACCCTCTACAAAAGGAAAGTGCATGGTAAGGGGGTTTCATCTCAATCTTTATTCCCAAGAGATTCATGAAATATTGCCACTATTACCATTTGTGTGGTGTATGTACTACCCATAATTGTATTCTTCATGTAATACACATTAATTTATATATATTTACATATTCATTGTATGATACCTCTTTCATGGGGTGTATGTTTCGTAAGTTACCAAATTGGTAAGGGTTAATTTCACAATATCTTTATTATTCGAGGTTGTTTTTAGGTAGGTATCTATTGGGACATATTTATTATCCATGTCCAAGTTTTATGAATGAGTTTTCAAAGGGATTATTTTAAGGTAATTTTTACTAAAACATCATCTCAAATGTTTTAAATATATATTCTTCTAAATCATACTCATTAATGTCCATGTCTTCAAAATGGAATTTAAGGATTTATTTATATGAACATGAATGTTTTTAAAATGTTAATTCCTTTCAAAAGTTTCAAAGTATTATGGGACACATTGATTCAAAAATTTCATTAAATGACTTCTTATCCAAATTTTCTAATTTTTAAATGTTTTCATGAAAGAGGGGTATTTCTGTCAAAGAGTTTTACAAATCATTTTCATCAACGTCAAAATCCTTTAATGGATTTTATAATTTTTTTGAAGTTGATTTATTATGACTCAAATCTTCCATATTGTGTTTATGTTTTTGTAACAGGTTTTTCTCTGAATGTGTTATTTTAATACCATTCATGGTTTATGGGTAATGTGTTGACATTTCATATGCTAGTTTTATTACGAATGTTTATGTTATGTTTAGACCTTTTCATATGAGAAATGCATTGGACATAGCAAGTGATGGGTGGAGCCTGCTATAGCTCCTCGATGCATCGGTAGGTCTCATGCAACAAACTAGTGTCCTGGCATGAGGCCTTGACCAAATATTATTTGTAGTCTTGGAACAAGGCCTTGGCTACGTCGTTATGATAGTTTGGAATAATGCATTACATCGTAATGATTATGGTTATTGATATTGCTTATTATTATTCGACTAGTATAATATCCATGCGAATAAGTAAATGGAATTATTTCATTTTATCATTGCCATATTATGATGATGTTCAAGTTATAAAGGATTTTTTTTTATTTATACATTGCCTTAAATGTTTATGGTTATTTATGAATGTTTCTGCTATCTTATTATCCTTACTGAGCATCTAAGCTCACCCCTTTCTATGGTTTATTTTTCCTAGTATTCAAAGAAGTTTATTGTGATTGATATGAAGGATTAAGACAAAGGAATAATTGCGTTCATAAAATATTATTTATGTTGTTTTGTATGTTATGATGTGTAATGTAACATTCATGTATGTAATCTATTTTCGAAGACTGCTAAACCAATCGGTCCTTCGAGACTTGATTCCTTGTAATCATGCCAATGAAATAAAATAATGCACTGACTCTGGGTAACTGGGTTCGGGATGTTACAATGTGTCTATATCTCATCATGGTGATTTTTGACATAGTGTCAAGAATGTTCTCCTACAAGAGATGTATTATGAATGTTTTGTTCAAACCCTTCCATCTGTATATGAAGATAGACACCCTCTCATTTTTTGTTCATGCAGTTCTTCATGAAAATAATTGTCACATTCATCATTGTGTTGATGAGTTGGAAAAGGAATTTATAATGAATTTATTCTCATCATGAAACATATACTAATAGATGTATGTGGTTCCAATAAAAGTATATCTTTATTAGAGTCTATAAAAAACACCTCATCATGGTCACATATGGCTGATCTAACGGGCCTATCATCAGACGACATAAAGATACTATGTGTGTAAGATGTTCTTATGGGTCTCCCATCCCCCAAATGGTGGAGAAGGTATTCTTTCCATAACATACTGAGGTAAAATATTCAACCAAGCATTTTGGATACAGATTTATCAAGTGATTCATTGGGGTACAAATCCCTTCCATTGTATCAATTTTGAGTAGTCAGGTACTCAATGCATTTTGGATGCTCTATATGTACTTCTTTTTTATTCAAATAATATATTTGGGTAGAGGGAGAGTATTGATAATTTACCCTCAATTTTTTACTCCTACTAATTATTTATTTATGTAAATACTTAATGACATCCCTAAAAAGGTATAAAATATCACTATAAGATAGGTACATATTGATTGTTTTCAAATTTATTATTTATGTAAACCAGATGACTGTATTTGAAGCTGTTATGACCCACGTGTGCTTCTCTTGTGGGTGGATTAGGACATTATTATTGTTTGGGAGGTGGAATATTCAACTCTTCAAGAAGATGATACCCATTGGGAATGTTTCTGATGAGTATCTACTTTTGAGTTGTTTATGATTTTATATTTTATCCTCATACTATACTAAACTGTATTTTGTGGAGGAATATTAGCTCTTCTGGACGATGAGTGGGGTATAACCAGTTTTTTTCTTCATCTTTAGTAGTATTCTATCATAGAGGTGGAAGAAAAATATTTATAGGTACCTTGTTTTGGATCCCCCTCTAGTTCTAATTATGTTTATACACATTATGTGCGTCTCGATCATCCTCTCAGGGAATATTTTATATATTTAATGCCTCTACATGTTCATCTTGATTCCAATTACTCTTTACACAAATATATGATTATGCACTTCATGAATCAGTGAAATTTCTTAAAATCCTGCAAGTATTGGGAATTTTTTTCTTGTGACCCTATTTGAATTTGAATTCCTTCATTGTATGTTCCTCCTAGAAATTACACTAACGATGATCTTGAGGGAGTTTTTAGTAATTTTATATGAAGATGTCCCAAATAGAAAACAATCAAATTATGCTTGGAAGATTATATGGGATGATAATCATAGATAATTTCTTGCTAAACTGGTGAAGAATGATTCCATGTGTAGTGATGATGATGATTAAAATTCCCCCATCCCTTTGGGATTGTGACATTTGGGGACACAGTTCTCATTGGTTGATCCTGATTATGATTATTTAATGATTTCAAGAAAGGAAATGATCATTACATGGACATAACATGAGATGTAAATTCCCCGATCTGAATAGTCAAGGGTATATCTAAAACATCCGAGGATTTTTACAAGACCCTCTCAAAGAATGATAAACATTTTGATCATGATTAATAAAAATATTCCTCAGGCCTAGTGGGTTGGGATTAAATTTTAGTAGTTATCAATATTTCCTAAATCTTCTCATGAATTGAAGATCTGAGGGGTGAAGTGTTGACACCATGTTGGATGGAGATGTTTTTAAATTTATGAAATGATTTTTTCGAAGTGTTTTTCCTTCTGTTATGAAAAAGGATAAATGAATTCACGTTGTAAATGTTTTGTAAAATATTGATATGCTTTTATGATTTTTATTTAACAAATATCATAAGATGTTTGTATAACATGTCTAAAAATACTTATGAATGAAAGGTTGATTAAAGGTGTTTCTAATCATATTCAAATTTGATTGGAATGAAAAATGATTCTTGAATATAAGGATGTTTTTTTACATTACATTAAAAATATGATGATGCTAATATTGAATGATCATAGGATAAAATTCATAACAGATAATGTTTGGGTTAAAATAATATGACCATAAATTTGTATCGTTTGTTTTTCCAAAGTAGGTGATTAATGTGGTTCTATTTCCTACTGTTTACCACACTATTGGGCCTCAAAATCAGGATTTTGGTATATGGAAAACAAAGGTTTTTTTTTATAAAATTTGTCCATTAGGAAAAGTTCTCAGGCCACAGAGATGGTATGTGGGATGAAAATGGAAAATCAAAAAAGTAAGGATTCAACATAACATTGTTATTTTGACATCAAAGCATGATATATGTATCACGGAGGAAAAAACGTTTGTAGGAGGATCACCGTTTATGGAAGGATTGATGGTCATTGGAAGATTTTCATTGGTTTAATTGAGGTGGGAATTTTTTAATCCCCAACGTTTTTTATACTTTGGATGTCATCAGCCTACAGAAAGGAAAATGGTGCTATGAGGAACACATAAAAAATTCATGGTGAAGGATTACCTGCATCAATGTTTATGTTAAATTGGATTAGAAGATTAAAAAGAATTAATTTTCCTATATAAATGACCCAAATCTCGCCATTATTTTATAGATAATTTTATAACTATGTTATTATTTTAGATGGATGATTTAAGAGAAGTCAAGAGTAGATCAAAAAGAAGAATTCTAGCAATGAGAAGAGTTAATTGAGGTAGCATTTCCGCCATGGAGACAGTCTGTAGGTACTATTGGATAAAGAAATTTTTTAGGATTTTTATCCAACAAGAGAAAAGTGACCATATATGAGAGGTGTCCCATGAGGCATAAACCATCTGAAAAAATAGAGTATCCATGAAATAAGAGGTGGTTTGTGAAGAACATTCTGCATGCCATGAAACACGGTTTTTAGATGATAATGGTAGTACACAGAGGAAGCTTGATAGTTATTGGAAGACTCATGGAATTTTTTAAGGGAAATATAATAGTTTTTCAATGAAATATATGCAATATAAAATTATGAAAAGTGTGTGATTTCAGTTATGAAAAATAAAAGGAATAAATTTGACTGGGGTATCATACAAAGTATCATTATGATGTCCATGATGTTCTTAAAAACTTCTTAATAACAATGTGATGAAATAATTATATGTATTAAATCTAAAAATGATGATCAAGATGCACTATAACATTATTTTGCACCATTTTTTTCATAAATTTCCATAAACCCTATTGTATTTTTTTGAACACGCTACATGAGTGTAAGGGAATATCCAACTCATTTTATTCCTTATAGGAGATCTATTTTCTAGTAGAATTTTTTTTTGGTATTTGATTGTTTTAAAACCCATGTAAGGACTAAGATAAATTTTTCAATTACTGAGACTATTAAATTATTATGTTCATATAGCTGTTTGATTGAATAATTTTATGGAAATAAATATTTAATAGGATACAAAGGTATTTTCACAAGTAAGGAATCATAAAATAAAAGGATATCACAGATTCAACTCTCCCCCTACTAGTGATACTTGATTCCTAACAGTGGAACACCATGGTGGTGGTCGTAGATATTCCCTAGACATGGTGGGATAGGTTTTCCTAGACTGAAATCTATAGAAGAATCTATTTTGACCATTTTGATATGCCACAATTGTGATCATGTCTTCTCTAGGTTAAATGGAGGACAATGATGGGAGTTATTCAATGGGAATTTGGTGCATTGACAACAACATTAGATCATGTCTATGAAATGTGTTCTAATTGAGTCAATCATCATATTTCAATGACCTATTACTTTTCCTCTTCCTCCATTCGAGATGTAATGGCACCATTACTGCAGGATAATTCTATTATACTGAACAACTATCTTGCACGTTACCCAGTCCCCTGATATCTATAGAGGCTAAGACATTAGAGGACACTGTATATGGGGTTTTTTATTTTTATTGGGGTTCAGTGGTTTTTAATGCTCCATAAATTCACAATATTTGAATATGGATGCATAATGGGGATTAAAAAATCAGTTTCTGAAGAGTATATAAGAAATGGGGGAAAGTGTGTTGTAGAGTTACCCTGTTCTTTTCTAGTTTTGGGTCCCAGTCTTAGGAGAAGGTATCCAGGTCTAGCTAATAATAGAATACCATGATGGTTTTCTGGTGACCATCATATCCTATATATGGATATGTATATCATTATATCATAGATGATTTTCCCACATATTTTTCCATTGATAAGGCATGCGATCATTCTATATCATCTATGGGATATCATAGACAATAGTGGAATGGTTCCACAAAATGGTTGGGTGGTTGAATGCAGATATCTCTCTCCAAATTACAACATTGGGTTCCACTTCATTAGACTTACACACCAATATCTGGTTAGAAAAAAGGATCTTCTCTTCGATACCTACTTATTAGAGTGGAGTGAAATTGTATGTTTTTTGGAAACTATATAGGGTTGAACCCATGGTTTATAGAACCTATCTATAAGTTGGATTATTTTTTTTAGAACATGCATTTACATTTTTCTATAGGAAATTGGAGTATTTCATTATCTGTTTCAGATATTACTCTGCGGAGGTTTCCCATAGTTTTTGTAAGGAGTAGATTCTTTGTAATCCTTCTCCACACTATCACATGGAAGACTATCTTGTTAATAATCATCATATTCTTTAGTTGAAGAGTCGGTCAACAATTATGGTGGTGAGAATATATCTCAATCAACCTCACTGAATGTACCATCAAGAATATTAAATACATGAGCCTCAATCTATGTCATATCCAGAATATATCAATCATTTAGTTGGGATTATGCAGGGACAAAATTATTCTATATAATGACTTCCATAAAATATTGATACCATTATGTTGTTTTCGAAGTATGAGACTATTGTTGAGAATATGATCATTTTCTAATATGATCATCTCTGATAATAATATGAGACTATCATGAGACATGATCCCCTCATACTTGGTGAGCGTCTATTAGAATGTGGATATGATACAAACATAGAGACTTGGGTGTATGTTTTAACCATTTTAAATGGTAATATAATCATGTCCGAAGACAAGTTTCACTCTCACTTGTTAATCATCTATTGGAAGGAAAATTTGATCCCAATCCGAATATGAATTATGAATCATAATATGATGAAGGACATCCAGAATAAGAGAAGGGATATGAGTCTCCTACTGTAAGGACTCTAAAAGAGGTTGTTTCAGTCATTTTTAGTGGTAGAAGGGATTTTATCATGACCTCTATAAACTTCAGGAATTTCATAACCATCTTCAGTAATAGTAATATGGCCATGTCCTGAACTGTTTCCCACTCTCACCTAGTTGGCCTCATTCAAAATGGTGATATGAGCCTAATCCTAATCCATTTGATTATACCACTAGTATTTCATAGAGAAACAAGACTTTACTGAGGCATTCTCCACTATAACATGGTGACCCCCCCTTCATAATAGGGATATGGCCCTGATTCTAGGAATTAGAAAAATGTATCATACATTATTGATAGGATTGTCTCCCTAAACTAAGTTATGTGATACTCTAAATTTATGATCCCCTGTTGGAATGCTAATATGATCCGGATTATGTGCCTCTTACTTTACTAGATTATGCTGATAGTCCTATTATTTGGGAGAATGTATCTAAGCTTAATTCCGAGAAACCACTTGTTAAAACGGATTGTAGTGTTATCTTTTCGGTTCTATATAGATTGGAATATACAGCCCTTTTTGTTTTTCTACGTGTTTACAAATTTTCTAGTGGTTTTATTTAGTAGCTTCTAATATATAATGGAAAATTATCAATGTGTGAACATGAATGTATTCCTATATATTTCATATATTCAAAATATACAAGAATATATATTCAATTAATGTGGATTTTTGAGACAAATAAGGTCATATTTGTGCCATCAAAATATGTTGATTGGATTTGTCCATGAGGTAAGTGAAATGCTCTAACCCCAGTTACCCATAGTCGGTGAATTATTACATAACATTGGCATGATCACAAGAGATCATGTACCAAATGATCGATCAGTTTAGTAGCCTTGGATGTACTTGATACATTCATAAGATTTACATAACAAAATGAAATGAAAAAGTAACATTGTGACTCCTTTTAACACACCCATATCCCTTAACCTATTACTATAGGTCAGTCATAATATACTTCGTTGCATATTGGAAAAAAATAAACCATAAAAAGGTGAGCTCAAATGCTCAGTAAGGATAACAATAAAGTAGAAACTATCTTTAATAGGCATAGTCACTTAAGGCAATGTAATTTAATAAAACAAAAGACTTCTAAACATAAAAATCATAATAATTTGGTATTGATAAATCAAATAATTCCATTTACTTTTTCACATGGATATTATACTTGTAGAATAATCACATGTAATATCAATAGATAATCTCATAATGATGGAATTCATAATGCCAGACATCATAACCACATATTCAAGGCCTCATTCCAAAACAATAAATAAAAATATTTTCAAGGCCTTGTGCGAAGAAACTAGTTTGTATCATGAAATCTACCATCGCGTTAAGGGGATATAGCGGGCCCCACCCATCACAGACTTTGTCCAATTCATTACTCATATAAAATTATTGAACCATAACATAATCATTCGTATTAAACAATAATAAGAAATCCAAATACATTAACCATAAACCATTAATGACATAAAATAAAACATCCACGGTAAAATATATCATAAAACTATCAATAAAATTTGTAAATTTTATCATAATAAATCAACATTAATTAAGATAAAATCCGACAATAGATGGTGACACATATTAAATCAATCCAAAATCTATTTGAATGAAATATATCCTTCTAAATTGAAATCATTTAAAAGTATCATAATTATAAAAGAAAACATTTATCCTGAAAATATTCTTATAATCATGTAAGGGAATCATTGAAGGTATTATAATGTATGAAAATATCTTCACCCGTCGTATAAGTTAAAAAACATCCGTTCTATAAATTTTAAAAAAGGACATAATGTACCTTTTTTGGAAAACGATGAAAATAATACTTCAAAAAAAAATTACAAAATGTAAAAGAAGGGTATAAATGACATTACAATATAGTCTAGTCAATTTTAAAAATGTTTTGAAATATTGTATTAAGAAACAAAAATGCGTATGATAAAGAAGACCCATTAGAAACTTACACATAAACAACCTCAGATAATAGAGATATTCTAAAATTGACCCTTTCCTGGTACATTTATTTAGTCAAGGGTATATTAACTTCCTGTATAATTCTTAAATCATTGTTATTAAATTATATAATTATCACATACATAAATATAATATCATATATTATCCTCTATTATTTTTCTGTTAATAATATTTTATTATTATCATTGATTCAGTTGTTAATTGATTTGTTTTCCTTTATATAAATTTTTTATATAAGTCTTGTTTATTTTGGAAATGATGTATTTGATTCATATATATATTTATATTATTTTTTGAAAACATTATTTTTTATCCATCATATGAAAACTATTCATGAATAGTTACGAGAAGGAATGAATTATCATCACGTCGTGGAGACGGTAAGCCGTACATATGAATGAGAGACAATATCGTTATTTTGATGGTGTAATAACATGTAATTGGATGGTATATTATATATATATAATCATTAACATGATATATTTATTAGTTACATAAATTATACACATTATTATACCCATCAAAATAATGAAGTGTTGAATAAAAAACTACACCACGAAGTGGAGATGGTAAGCCGTACAAACACACATCAGGTGAAATTGTCATTCATAGGATGGATAGAATAATTAATATAACTGTAACATATTTATAACAACACATAAGTATGTATAAGGAACTGGAGTTATTAATTTATTATCGAGTCAACAATGAATGATGATGTATATGAATAAAAGAACTTTTAATGATGTGATAAAATAATAACCTCTTCTTTGCATGCTTCTTTTGAATTTGAACAAAAGGACTCTATAGGTTGGATTTATGAATAAAGTAAGGCCTATAGGTTGAATTGTGGGTTGTTTTTAGGATATTTGGGGAGGGTTTTCCTGAGAAAAATGGCTATGTTGGTGTGAATTTCAGATAAGGGGAAATACCCTTTTATACGAGAGGTGAGGGGCACTTTAGGAAATCCCTGAAATTTTAATTTATTATAAAATGATTTTTGAATTATAATAGATCAAATTTGATTTATTTCTAGAACAATTTTGGGCTGGGTCAAAACCCTCTCATCCAACATGTTTTATAAAATTACAAGAGAACCTCTATTAGTTCATTAATGGAATATGTAATTTTATATTTGAAATTTGGATAAAACATAGATTTTTATGACTATTAAATATTATAATAAATATTATTTCGTTTAAAACATAATTTATGTCAATTTCGACACTATTTGGTAATTGGTTTTTGTTAAAGTCATCAAAACATTATTACTTCAAAAAAATTTGAATCAAACCTATCATATCATATTAATCGATAAAATTCATGGATGTAATCAAAAGTTTTAATGTACATTTATTTTAATATTTAAAATATCAATTATTTTAATATTTCATTAATATGGAAATTACACCCTCATAATTGTGTCAAAATTAAATTTAATTATTTAATGACTGAAAATTATAAATAAAATACTATTATTTATACAATATTTTTATAATTTTATTTAATACTTATAGTCTAATTTTTCTTGTGTATAACCCTATATTAAAAATGGTTTAGTTATTAAAACTCGAATTTAACAATTTTAACACTTCTTTCAATAAAATATAATAAATTTCCAAATTTAATCCCAGATGACCAAAAAGGATAATTTTTTTGTCCTGAGGTTGATTTTGATCTAAATAAACTTATCCAATAGAATTATTAAATTTTTTGGGATATTTTTATATTATTATAATATTATTTTTACCTTTAATTACCATATTTACTTTTATTGATGATAAATAAAATTCACAATATATTATTTAACAAAAATTATTTCCATCATATTGAATCCCAAATTTCATATGTATTGCAAATTTTTATGTCAGAATTTTTAAATAGAATTCACAGATGTGGTAAAATAATGTTTTTTTTGAGAATTTGGAAATGTGCATAGAAGGTGGCTAAAATATGTTATGAAGTTAAATAAAATTTTATATATAGAATCTTATTATAAAATGAATCCAATGAATTACATTGTATTAATATAGGTATTATGTTTCTATTTTGACTTTAAAAGAAATTTAAATTATTAAACATTTATTTAAATAAAAATTCTGTTTTAAACAATAACATAGTATTTTTCATTATTCATAAAAAATTGAATGTATTCCAAAAAAATTCAAAAAAATTCAACCTATGATAATTTGTGTTTTAAAAATCCATAAATGATGTCCAATTTGAAAAATTAAATTTATAATATTTCATAAATTTGGTATTACTATATATAAAATCTTTTTAAACCGTTAATTTGATTGGTCGTGGTGTGCTAGAACTCGATGTTGCATACATCACAAGCTATTAGATTATTCAAACAGAAATGTACCACATAATCATGGGGTGTCACATTCTACCCTCCATAAAATAATGTAATCTGAAAAATTATTATAATAATACTTTATAAAATGATTCATGTGGTTCTTCATCATTAGTTCCCCAGTTTCCCACATTCCATCTTCACTTTTAGGGTTTCTCTAAAGATATATTACAAAACAAGTCTTCTGGTTTCTCAACACCAGGTCTATGGTATCAAGAATCTTTATAAGATCATCACAATAAGATAGAATAGGTTTTTGTTTTTTATAATCATAGGTGAGTACATGTGTTGGTTTTGGCATGTATATTCTCTATTGTGATACATAAAACACATCATGAACTTTGGAGAGACTTGCCAGCAATTCCATTTGGTGAGATAACACTCCATTTTGTTCTAGAATGTTGAAAGGTCTGATGTACATCATTATTAATTTACCCTTCTTACTGAATCATATAACACCATTACATGGAGATACCATCATGAAATCATGATCTCCTACATGAAATTCCAAATCATTACTTCGGTTACAGGTATAACAAATTTTATTACCTTGAGATTCTTTTATTAGGTTTTGGATAATACTCATCTTTTCCATTGTTTCCTCAATAAATTATGGGACTATGAGTTTACATTCACCAATATCATCCGAAAAATATTGTGTGAGATATCTCTTTACATATAGCACTTTATATGGTGCCATCTGAATTGATTAATGGAAGGTACTATTATAGGAAAATTATACCATAGGGGAATACTGATACCACATACCTTGAAAGTGTAGTGAGAAAGATCTCAACATGTCTTATATGGTTTGAATAGTCCGTTCTCATTTTCCATCAGTTTGATTATGGTAGGCAGTGCTCAAACAAAGTTGTGTATCTAGTGATTTTTAAAGACTTTTTCAAAGTCATTATATAATATCGAGATCACGATCAGAAACAATCGATATGAGAACACCACGATGTCTTAAACCCTCAATAATATATAGTCATGGAAAATGTTAACGTGGAAAATCATCTATTATTGTTATAAAATGTCATGACATTGTAATACAATCAATAATGACATAGATTTCATCCTTCCGTCTAAGAGTCATTGTTATCCCCAGGAAATATTTCACCATAATATCATCCCATTTCAACTCTGGTATGCGAAGAGGTTTCATGACTCCTATAGGATGTTGTGTTCCAGTCTTCAACTATGGAAAACCCATACATATTGACACATAATCAGCAATATCCATATTCATGTTGCCTCGCCAAAAATGTTCCTACCAATATTATTACATTTTAGTGCTACCTGGGTGTATAGGGAAATTGGATCTATAAGCATCATCAAAATATTACCTATTTAGATAAGGTATATTAGGGACACAAAGTCTCTTATAAAATTTTAGAATCCCATATTTATATATAAATTCAATCAATCTCCTGCTATTCACATCTTTAATTTTTAATTGGAACACCTCATCATCGGTATGAGAATTTTTTATCCTCTATAGTAATGTTGGTTTGGAAAATATTTTAAAAAGTGTTGATGTTTCACCTTCCTTGATTATTCTTGTATCCATGATTACTAGATCCATGAACATAGGATCCCCTTAAAATTTTATGTTTTTAAAAACTCAATAATAATTTCAGTTTAATGCATATTCCACCTTATATTCCTTCCTTGGATGGTGGTGTATTTTTCAATCATAATCCTTGAGTATTTAAATCCATCTCCTTTTCCTCATGTTTAGTACTTTTTTGGAGAAAATATACTTAAAAATCTTGTCATCATTATATATGTCACATATTTCACCATTTATTTTGTGTCTCCAAATATTCAGATCCATGATTAAAACTAATATGTCATGATCCTGAGTGTGATAGTTTTGTTCATGAATTTTTAGCTTATGTGATACATTTCCAATAACTCCATCATTCTATATATGGAAACAACTACGTCCTTTCTTTGAAGAATCACTATAAATAAAAATCCCATCATTCCCCATTGGTAGTATCAAGATAAGATAATTGAATAATCTTCCATTCAATTTTTCAAAACATTCTATACACTAATTTTTTCAATCAAATTTAACACCATTAAGCGTGATCTTAGTTAATGGGGTAGCCAATTGGGAAACATTCGGAATGAAATACTGATAATAACCTGCTAAAACAATAAAACTGCATACCTTAGTTATACTCGTTGGAGCTGGGCATTCAATGATTTCCCTTGTCTTTGACAGATCGATAGAGGTTCCATCACTAGAGACAATATGTCCAACAAATGAAATTTCATGATCCAGAATTCACTCTTTCTAAACATCCGATATAATTATTTTCTTGTTAGACTTTTCATAATAGTGCACATGTGATTTTCCTGATATCCATATCTTTTGAAATATACTATGATATCATCAATAAATAACACTACAAATTCATCAAGATATTCATTTAAAATACTATTCATTGGATCCTTGAAAATAGAGGGGGCATTAGTCAATCCAACAGGCATTGTTGAAAACTCGAAATGCCCATACCTATTTCAAAATGATATCTTTGGAATGTCTTCCTTCTTCACACACAAATGATGATATCTAGATCAAAGGTCAATCTTTGTAAAATATTGAGCACCGTGAAGATGATCAGACAAGTCATCATTGCGATATAGGATTCACTTGTTCTTTATTGTTATAACATTGATCTACCAGTAGCTAGTACACAACACATAGATCCATATTTCTTTAAAACAAAATAGAAAAAGGGCTCCCAATGGATTAAAAATAGTTAAAATAATTAAATTTTTAGACAATTCTTCTAGTTTATTCTTCACTTCCACTAATTCCATAGTGTCTATTTTATAAGGGGTCATCGATATGATCCTTAAACTACGAATTAAGTTAATGGAAAATTAAATTTCTTATTCCAGAGTATGTCTAGGTAAATCCTCTAGAAACACATAAAAATATTCTTTAACTATTTTTAAATACTCTATTTGAACATTACATTCCACACCCAATGTCATTCCACTCCCTTCCGCCAAATAACTGAATTTAGTAGAGCTAATGGATGTGGATCTAGATTAGGATCTGATGGTGATGTTTATCCTCTTAAGACCAGGGAAGACTTATCGTCAAAGAAATTTGCAGCGACTTAATTCTTACAATAAATATTCACATCATGGTACAAAAGTAAATCCACATAGAGGATTATATCAAATTATATCATGGGTATGACAATAATATGAACAGATATAGAACATTAATATGCCATAATGGTAACTGATAGAGAAAACATAGTTGCTATTATACTTCCTTTAGTGTTTTTGACTGCCAACTCCATTAATAATTCAAATATGAAACATATAATTTTCATGGAAAACTGGGAATATATGAATGAATGTGTTGATCCAAAATAGGTTAAAGCATTGGATAATTTTGAGGAAACAATTAAAGTAATTTGCACCACATCATTCAAAACATCATCCTCAACAGTTGTGATCACATAAGCTTGGTATTTCTCCCTTTTACTTTTCTGAGTAAGTTACCTTGACTCTTAGGACAATAATATTCATAATGAATTATTTATTTATAATTTTATCATTGAACATATATATCCACTTTCATCCCCTTACAATCACGAAAATGGTGTCTTTTTTCTGCACACATGTTACAAACTCCCATCCCTATTAGGCATATACCAGGGTGTTTCTTCCCAAAATTATTGTAGGATAGAAAGTAAACATTTCACTTCTTCCCCTTTCTTACATATCTAGAGTTTTCAGTAGATAACATCTTCTCTTTCTTCACATTAATCTCATAATAGTTAGATTATTATTTTTCTTTCTTGATCACACAAGAGACTATATCTTAATACGATGAGAAGGATTATGAGACTCATCCTCGTCAGAGAAATGGTTTTGACCCAGCCAATAATCGTTCAATAATACTTATTAATTTAATTATATAATCTGCAGCATTCCAGACTAGCCTTGAAAAGATAGCCTCATACTTCAAGAAATTATCATAATACTTCTCCCTAAGTCTTAGAAATTAATTTAAAAATCTACTCGATGTTCTTGAGGAACATATTTTTTTCTAGGATATGATCTTTAAACTCCATCCATTATATATTTGATACCTTTTCATCCTACTTTGTGTTTTCAAATAATGTCCCCCATTAGTCTGCATCTCTATAGAGGCAATAAAGTTCCTCAACAACTTTTTGTCACTCACTACAACCCAAAGAATAAAATATTTTCTCAAATGAATTTATCTATTTTTTAGGTAAAAATGCCTTTTTAGTCCCAATGAATTTTGGTGGTTGTTCCCTCATGAAGTTGTACTACATTGATCCTTTGTTTTTTCGATTAGTGCGCTCCATATGGGTATGTTTATTATTTATATCCTGATTGATCTTTCCCATTACGGATATATGTTCTTCATCACCAGTCGCATCACCAGCTCCACTAAAACTATCATGACTAAGAGGGTAATCCCTACATGGATAATGTGCGTGGATACAATTTCTATTACTTCCACTATGTGAAATTTATAAAAAATAGATACACTATATTAGTTTACGAATCACAATGCATAATTACAAAATTGTAAAATACATAATTGAAATTGAACAGTTTATGCATATAATCTATAATCCTAAAAAAAATTTCTTTAGGGAATTATTAAAATATAAATCCTTCAGAATGGTTTATAAAGAAAAATTGATCTATCCTTTTCATATTTCCCAGGAGAGTTAAACTAGATGCATAGTAAATCTTGATGTCATGTACTAGGATATCTGAGGTCAAGTTCCGAACACATTGTCAATTATTTCACAACTAGGTACATCTAATCCAAAACCATAACCACTTTCAGTATCCAGACAAACATTTATTTCATGAAAATCCCACATAATATCTACATTACCACAATTTTTGGATGTTCTTAGATACAAATCATCAATTTCAATCTTAGGGTAATGTTCTCTAATTAGTGTTTTTCTAAATATAGTTTCCACGATTTGAACTAAACATCATCTGATACCAAATGTCACCTCCCAACCCCTATTACCTCGAGCCGGCGCATTATTACATAACAATGTAGTGATCTCAAGTGATCATGTACCAAAATATTGATAAGTTTAGTAGCCTTATATGTACTAGATATATTGATAAGATTAACATTAAATTATGAAACTAAAAGGTAACATTGAGTCCTATATGATCACACTAATATACCTTTTCCTATTCCTACAGGTTATTTAGAATATTCTTCTTCAAATCTAGGGAAAAAATAAAAAAAGGGTGAGCCTAGATGTTCAGTAAGGATAACAATATTGTTGAAAATTTCACAAACAAGCACAATCATTTATGAAAATTTATAAGACTAAGAAACTATCATTTTTAACATAAAAATCATCATAATATATAAAATATAAAACAAATAGTACCATTTATTTATTAACATAGATATTATACTAGTTTAATAATCAAAAGTAATATCAATAACTAGTCTCATAATGATGGAATACATAATAACATACATAATAAACATAGAGTCAAGGCCCCAGGCCAAAAATATATATAAAAATATTTTCAAGGACTTGTACCAAAACACTAGTTTGTCTCATGAGATCTACCGATGCATCTAGGGGCTATAGCGAGCATCGCCTGTCACTTACTACATCCAATGCATTTGTCATATAAAAATGGTGAAACATAACATACACATTCATACAAAAATAGTATAAAAAATGTTAATAAATTGACCATAAATTGTGAATGACATAAAATAGAACATATACAGTCAATCATATCATAAAACAATCAATATAATGTGGAAACTGTATCATTAAATATCAACTTCAATTAAACAAAAAATCCAACAGTATATGCTGACACAGATGAAATCAATCAATAAACTATATGAGAGAAAAATATCATTCTACATTGAAATCATTTAAATGTTTTATAACCTTAAATTAAATCATTTATTTTGAAATTTTTCTTATAATGTTTTAAGTGATTCTTCGAATGAGTTATACCTCTGGAGAATAGCCTCACCCACCATATAAGTGAAAAACATTCTTTCCTTAATTTGTTGAAAAAGTCATAATGTACTATGTTTGGAAAATGACATAAAGATTCCTTTCAAAAAAAATTTATAAAAATAAAAACAAGGGTATGAATTATGTTATCCTATAGTCTTGGAAACAGTAAAAATGTTTTGAAATTCATTTTTATGAAACATGAATGTGGGTGATGTCCTAGTAGATTATTATTTTTAAACAATCTTGGATATTTGAGAGATTGTAAATTTAACCCTTACCTTGTACATTTGATTAGTAGAGGGAATGTTAGACTAATATATAAAGTTTAAAGTTTTTTATTAAATTATATAATAACCACATACATAATATGATATCATATTTGATCCTATAATTTTTCATTGTTAATAATATTTCAGTTTTATCATTGTTTCGGGTGTTAAATGATTCATTTTCCATTATATTTTTTGTTACAAAAGTCTTTTTTGTTATGGATACAATGTATTTGATTCATATACAGAATGATATTATGTTTTTAAACATTCTTGTTTAATAATAAATTGAAAATTATTCTTGACTGGTTACGATGGGGAATGAAATCTCATTACGTCATGGAGACGTTAAGATGTACGTATGCACGAGCGACAATATAATACTATTGATGGCAAAATCATGTGTAATTGGATGTTATATTATTTATATACATAATCATTAAAATGTTGTATTTATTATTTACATCAATTATACCTATTATTAAACCCATCCAAATAATGATGTTTTGAATAACAAAATAAACTATGATGTGGAGACGATAAGTTGTACATATGCCTGTATGGTGACTCTTTCATTCAACTGATGGGTAAAATAATTAATATGGTTATACCATTTTTATAATAACATATCAGTATGTATAAGGTAATATATTTATTATTTTAAAATGGAATCAACAATGAAATAGGAAATGTAAGATGAAAAAACATTGAATGCGGTGATAAAATAATTACATATTCTTCGAGTGGTTCATTTTGATGTGAAAAAAGGGATCCTAAGGTTGGATTTCTAATCAATGTAAGGCCAATAGGATTAATTGAGGGTATCTAAGAGGATATTTGATTAGGGGTTTTCCAAGACAAATGGTGTTGGAGGTGTGAATTTAAGTGAAGGGGATGTTCCATTTTAAAAGAGAGGGGAGGGGCACTTTAGAAAATAATTGAAATATTAATTTATTATAAAATGATTTTCAGTTTCATATAGATCCAAAATTATTTATTTCCAGGTTATTGTTTGTATGGGTCTAAATATATTCAACCAATAGTTTTTAGACATGTTTAAGTCATAATATTAACATTTTCTTTAAGACATAACTATTAGTTAAATGGTATAACTTTTACGATGTATTCTTATATTTTTTACGACATGGTTAATGTATTTACTATGAAATTACAATAGATCACTAAGTAGTTCATTAATGACATATGTAACATTATCTATGTAATTATTCTAAACCATATATTTTTCATACTATTTTTTAATTTAATAAAATAGTATTTTTTAAAAAAATTCATTTATGTCAATTTTGAATAATTTAGTATTTTTTTATAAGGTCATAAAAACATGATTATTTCAATATAAATACCTTGAATAAATCATAACATGTCACAATCACTTATAAAATTCTTGGATGGCATCAAAAGAATCATTTTTCATTTATTTTAATTTTTATAAGAACTATTATTTTAATCTTTCATTAATAAGGTAATTTCTTCATCATTATCGTATCATAAATAAATTTAATAATTTAACTTATAAAAATTATAAATAAAATACTATGATGTTGGAAATATTTTAATATTTTTAATTAAAATTTATAGTGGAATTTATCTTATGTGTAACTCAATATTAAAAATATTATTGATATTAAAATTTGAATTTATGAATTTTAACTATTCTTTCAATAAATATAATAAATGACATAATGCAGTACAAGATGATAAAAAAGTGTAATATATTTTTTAAGGATTATTTTAGTCGAAATACACTTATACGATATATTTAGGACATGTGTTGGCATAATTTTATATTATTATAATATTATTTTTACCTTTAATTTCCCTATTTACTTTTATCCGTGGTAAATAAAATTTACATGATATTATTCACCAAATTTTTTTTTATCTTATTGAATCACATTTTACATATTGATGAAAATTGTGTCTGTCCGATTTTTTAAATTCAATTTACAGAAGCTGTAAAATTATATTTTATGCAAATATATAAATGTCTCTAAGAGGTGTGTAAAAGACATTGAAAATTTCAATAAAATTATATATATCTATTCTTATTATAAAATCCATAAAATAAATAACATTGGATTATTATGGGTATTATGTATCTATTTTAAAATTTAGAATCTAAAAATGAAGTCCAAATTGAAAAATAATATTTAAAATTTTTCAAAAACATGGTATTCCTATTCATAAATGCATTTTAATCATCTATTTTGATTTTTCGTTGTGTCCTAGAACTCGAAGATGCGTACATCGGAAACTATTGTATTATTCAAATAGATATGTACCATGGAATCATGGGGTGTTACATAAGAGATATTCACCTTTCACATAATTTTTTAAGAATATGTCCACAAAATGTTTCCATGGGAGCAGATATATGAGATACTCACTAGCTGACACAAAAATATGTTAGCATGATTCATCAGTGGGAGTTGGGATATAAAACCACATGATGTAATTTGTAGCTTCATACCCCCATATTTTTCTTCCTTGTTACATGTTCATGGGTGTAAAAGGTGGATGTTTAATGAGTGGTACCATCAACAACTAAATAAGGGTATGATCATTATAAGATTGGAAATAGTGGATGATAAGATCGCTCAATTGATGATCTATAACTAGAAGGGGTCTATAATTGACTCCTTTATCCACCATCATCATATACTGAATATTTTTTTTGTCTTGCACCTTGGATAAACATATAAAGTGATTGGTAGTGGAAACGAGAACCATCTACATTATTACGACATTCATTGGACAATGTGGACTCATCAGTTTATGTTTAGGGATTACATCATGGGAAGACTAAAGGGATGGGATCGTACCGAGCCTTTTGTCTTCGGGTACGATGGGATTCTCAATTTGATACTGAATGTGTCAGGAAAGTGAAGACATTCTGAGAATTGTGTGGTTTTTAGCAAAATCAGATCTGAAAAAACGTTCACTAGAAGAAGAAATTATCATGGGTGATGATGTTATTTTTTTGAGAACATTATGTGTAGTCCAGAAGACAAAAATAATCTTGGTCACCAACAGGTAGATCGTCTTAGGCATTATATGTCCTAAATTTTATATAAATGATTAACACTATTTTATTTTCATCTCACTCTAGTAATTCTAAAAGAGTGGACTTTTCACAGCATTAATGGAATTAATTACTATAAAATCTGAATATATATGATCTTTCAATCATTTCAATAATTTTAATGATTTAATTCAGGTGATTTATTTTAGTGTGTAGGATATGAAAAAATGACCAATGCATGGTATGTAGACGACATTTCAAATTGATGGAATTGCATCAGGTTCAACATTTTTGTTTCTTCAAGAAACGATATGTTTATTATCCATGTGGGGACAACCAAATGGTTTGATGAGAACTGGGATGTTTATTATTTTATATTCTAAAAGAGATGTAGATTTTAATATTTTTATGTCAAGTTTAGAATTTTAGTTTCTTGAGAACGACCAATTGCATGGCTAGGATGAAAGGGATTGAGGGATTCACATTGGGTTTCATGATGTTTGAACAATCATTCATTTTAGGTTCACCATTAATTTTTATCTTCCACAGAAACTTTAATTTATTCCTACATTCATAACAAGTCATAAAACTGCATTCCAATGGAACATTGTCAATTTGGATTTCAAACAAAATGAAACATAGTAATTAACATTATTGATAGGATGAGATGTCATGATAATAACATCCATTAGAGGGGACTTTTTTATTACATTCAAACACTCCTATAGATTTATGATATGTTCAAAAATATATTCTTAATCTTAATATGGGACCAGTTACCCTTAAATTAATATCATGCTTCAAATCTAACCATGTCGAAAGGAGGTCTTATTAATGATTCAATCGTTATGTATCTATGGTTCTTCATATGTTCCCCCTAAATGGGTGTTTTCTTATTTGTTTAAGTCAAATAAATACGAACATCATAAATATTTGTCATCCATGAATGAAATTTATTTTTTGAGGATGTTATTATTCTATTAGGAGGATTTATATATATTCTATTTTTAAAACGAATCAATACCAACATAGTTAATCATACTCATGATTTTAACAATCACGATGAAAAGAAATATACGAGGGAGGTTATGAATTGGGTATAAAGATATAACCATAAGGATGAATCTTATATAACATCATTATATCAAAAGTCAGTGTCGTCAAATGGTTTTCACTACTTAGGGCTTTTCTCATAGTTTAATTCATTTTTATGGTGGAATTCATATCATGAAAATAACTGGGGACTTCACACTAAGTTTTATTTATATTGTGTTGATTTATGATGTAGATGATATGATCATTGTAAATCACTGTTTTTCTATGAGTAATGCATTGTATGAAAACATGGGATATCATATAATTAGTCTCACTAAAAATAGATGAAGGAATTATTCAATCAGATATACTATTAGATGTATAATATAATGATGTTGAAATAGTATGGCATCCTACGTATCCTAGTTGACATTTCAGTCCACCAGTGGTAGAGGAAAATGATCAACCATAGCTAGTGATTAATTCTCGATGGTTGGAATATTAGAGGCATTACAATACATACATCGATGTGGATTCTCATTTGAACATGGGCCTGCATAAGCATTCCAATGCATCAGAGATATTGAAGGAATCATTGTACATTTAGATCAGTTATCCAGGGATGGCCCAATGAGTTTTACCTTATGATATTTAATATAGATCTAGTGCCTTAGGACAGAATCATACATATCATTGTTATAGAAGTAATCGTAGTCATCATAGTTTTATTGAATTCCAACTTTTTTGGATAAATTGTATAAATGATCAGCCCATGATAATTATTTTTTCTTGATGGATGGAATTTCATAGACATAGATAAAATAAAACTAGGATGCATGATCATTTGAGATCGCTACTTAATATAACATCCTATGTATATAGGTTAGGGATTGAATCATTGTTGTCATATTTATTATTCCTTGTTGATATAATGGTTGATGTTGAGGAATTTTTATCTTGGGGAATGATTGGGACACAATGGTTGGAATGATGGTGACCTATAGGGACTTTCACTAAGGTGGATTCCCATCTGATCTCCAGGACTACGAAGGCATGATATATATCCCAGTTGTGGTAGGAATCATATTATTCATAGATCAGTGGCATTATCGATTCCCTTTTAGATGAGGAAGAGTTATCAGCCCATGGGATTGATTGGGTCCTAATGGTTGGAGTTTTGTAGAAATAGAGGTATTTACACAATGGTGGATTCAAATTTGAGTTTGGTTCTGAAGAATGAATCCAATGTATCCCATTTATGGTAGGAATCCGAGTTCATGTAGTTCAGTTGATTAGTTAAAAATTACTAAGGATTCCCAAATATATTGTACAAATCATATTTTTCTATTAATCAAGTCATACATGCTTAGTTTTACATAACATAGTGTACATATCTTATTAATCCATTAATCCGGGATTAATGAATGAGGATTCCCTTACATGGCCACTATATAAGGATTTTATGTCCATATAAGTCTACTGGAAATTCATTGATTATCTAAATTATATGTTCTAATTATTTTCTTGACATGTCTAGGGATGTCTGGACATTCTCTAGATTCTCAATAGAAAATTATCATGAATATCACATAATCATGTAGACTAGTCTATAGGATGTTACATAACTTGAATGATATATTTAGAAACCATTTCAATACCAAATATGACATGAATGGAGGTTTTAAAATGACCCAATTCATCTTTTAGAGGATATCACATGATCTTGGATGATATTTCTAAGGGGTGTTACATGACATGGCCGACTTGTACCATGGACGTTGAAGGATTCAATTGGACATGACTAAAGGGTGTCTATTAACCTAGATTACATGATCTAAGGGAATAATGTGATTATGATATTACACTATTTCAACAAAAGAAATAGTTGACCCATCCTATGGTCACCACAAAAAATGAGATTCATTTATTGAGTATGTCAAATGATTTGGTTGGAAATACCAGAGTACTTCTCATGAAATATAAAGAGATCCTATAGGTAATCATGTGACATTATTTTTCATTCCCATGTGACATCACATTTTCCAAATAGTTGTCCTAGGAGAATCACATGACAGAAAAGAAATTACATTGTGCTCTTAGAACATCTAGATGAGTCAAGTGAAGCACATAAAGATCAATGTATATGTTCTTTACATAATCCTCTCATCCATTAGTATATTTTTCAATCTTTCATTACATGTGTTACTAATGTTTTTAAAATATTATATTGGTTTTTAGGTTTTGTGTGACCAATCCAACATACAGAAGGACATTCTAATAATTTAACTAATACACTGGTAGTCCTTTATGTGATCTCAAGTGATCATGTGAATTAACAATTCATTATTCATGTCCTACAAGGTTTTTATATATATTTTAAATGTTTGAAAACATTGAAATCCCATGAATATGACATCTAAGACGTCCACTAAAATTCTCCCATGAGAGATCCATCATGGATAAATTTTTTATTCTTTGGGGGATGGATTTATAGGCATCACCACCTCAGTAATAAACTGCCTTCAACATGCGTATCTCATGGATTTGGGTTTGATTTCGTGGAGGGATTTGGCCTAATGAACTTCATGAGATCATGTATTAGTTCCTCCAGAATTCATTGAATGATTTTTAGTTACCATATGAATGTTCGTCAATTTTTATTTGTTTTGGACCTAGATGATCAATGGTATTTCACATGACCAAATGTAAATGTCAAGGAGCCTCTACAGGAATCGTCTAGAATATTAAGGAATCATTTAAACATTAGGATACATATAAAAATCTTATCTCATGATCCTAGACACCTTATATGTGGTCATTCATGAGACACCAATTGATTCCCAAGAGAGATTTTAATAGTTTATGATGATATAATGATGGGTAATTCATGACTATTTTATCTTGTTCAAGAGTCCTTATAAAATTAATGGTGATAAACTACGGAATATATCACTTTTCATGTAATTTATATATTATCCTCTCTCAAAAATATTATTTAGTCTTTTCTATTTTTATTTGTTTCATTATATTGAAGGTTATGGGGATCTCGTCATGTTGTGTGAGTGTTGTCAATGATATTCACTATCTCTTCTTGTGTCAAATCACATTAAAAAAATGGTTCTTATAGTGATGAGTATGACCCATTCAAATGATCATTAAAAGGGGAAGTGCATAATGGAATGTACTTTTCTGAAGCCATTTTCATGGTGATGGTGACAAGGAAATGAGAGATTGATACAGAAAGTGTAAAATTATTTAGGGCATTATGTTTTCAAATAGACCATACAATTGCATCAAAATAATATGAATGACTATCAATGGATTATACCTTTTTCATATTTTCACATTTATTTACAAGGAATTTTGAATGTTTTTTCTTATTCCAAATGATTGAAAACTTATATGACTTAGAGGAATTAATATAGATGCCTCAACATGATTTGTTATTATCATTTGTGTCCATTAAAGAACTAGATGATTTTCCAAGGGGATACACATGATCTAATGAAGATAATTAATTTTTCATGGAAGGTTCAGATAAACATAAAAAGGTATTGAGATCACATTCCCTTTAGATGTTTATGGGATTCATTTATTTTAGACACCTTATATCCATTTTCAGTGTGGATTAAATTATACCCATAATTTTGGTATCTATTCCCATTTGGTTATTTCAACTATCATCTAGAATTAATTAACACTTGAATTCATTATTTTGTTATTTTTACCATGATATTTTCAGTATGACCTAATATATAAATTATTCTTATTATCAATTTGTTGATTAAAATTCATGTTTTTATGTTATTCTGATTCATTAATTATTATTCCTCATATGGTAATGATAAAAATTTACCTTATTAAATAGAATATTAGTTTAGATATATTTTTTTCTATATAATGTATTCACTTCATTCTCAGTATATTGATTGAGTGGAATTTCAGTTCTATTATCTGCCTTGATATATAAATATTTCTCATTAATTCATTATTTATTAGATTTTATTTAACCCTTAGTAGGAAACTTATCTCACTCTTATTTTTCCCATTTACCTTGGAATCCAAAAACTATTACTATGATATGTATGCATGGATTTTATATATGGAATAAATATGTCCTTGAATGAAAAAAACTATGTTTTAATTTGTGTACTCAAATTTATTGATAGAATCAATTATGTATATATAGTATCAAGATTACTAAATTGATCCATTCATTTTGATGTGTTTCCTCAAAAATTTTGAATAATAAATTGTAGAATGTATCTTCATTAAGATTATTAGGTTGGGGTCTCTATAGTTGTATTCATAAAATGTTTATTATGAACCATTGGAAAATGATATAAGAAAATATATTGTATAGAACATTACCCTAATATAGAATTTGATGATAAGTATAGAAGAAAATCCAATTTTTTGGTAATGTTGATATTTTTTGAGTTTTCATTGTAATACATTTATTTCTTGGATACTACTAGTTGATTCCATTTTATCATATATGTACCAAGGTGGTAATGAATCTAAAAAAGTGCATAATGATTATCCTAGAGTAACCTATTACATGAAAATGATCATTAATATTCACCTACTTTTACACTCATTATGTATATTAGTAGGATAAATAACATTTTATTTATAAAAAATTATGAATGATTTTAATAGATGTTGAGAATTTACATCCTAGGTTAAACCCTAGACCATGAAAGGACCTATTTAAAATAAAATGGGTAAAGGATTTGAGTAGAAATATTTTACCAATAATAATTTAGTTATGAGAATCACGAAACATATATCGATTCTATTAATTAAATTATAAATTATTAGAATAAGAGGAATTTGTACCATCATTGAAAATGAATTTAAAATTAATCATATGATCGGAGTCATAACAACCAATTCTATGGAATATACATAGAAAACGTTCATTTTGGAGAGATTAATGGTTAGAATATTATTATATAAGAAATTTATTTGAGTAATATTGCCTTCAAATTTTATATAATTATGTCTAATGTTATTGTTATCATTTAGGGTCAATATGATCATTAATGTCATTATATTAAATGTTAAATAAGATTATTATACTTTTATAAAAAAAGATTTTGTGGAAAATGTTAATCAATTGGTTCTATAATGATTACTTTAATTTCATGGTTTACTATTTTAAAAATTTTAGGAATATTATATTTATTATATTAATATAGTTTTAGAAAAAGTAAAAACTACAGTGCTGGGTGAAAACACATCATGTCTGGAAAGGTGTTGGGGATTCAACCAATGATTAAATGATGATAAGGGTTTTACATCTACCACATGCATGCATGATTTCCTGGATAATATGTAATTTTTTGATGAAAAATTTTATAAATAAATATTAATGATGAATATTTAGTATTATATTTAATTTTTCTACATTAATATATCAATCATATTGGTTATGGATTATATAAAGAGACATATAAAATTTATCATCACTCTTTTGTGGATGTTATTATCTATTAAATGTTAATTTCTCATCATCAGGAAAAAAAATATTTTTTGGATATTTATTTCATAGAAGAAGAGATGGAGGAAAAGTTATTGAATAAAACAAAATGGATGAAACTATTATTATAAAATAAAAATATATCAAGTATGTATATTTCCTTATATTCATAGAAAGTAAAATAATTCCTCATCATTTTTAAAAATGTTCTTCAAATAAAATGTTATCCTATTATAATAATTATAATGAAATCTATTATCTTTACAAACATATTAAATTTATGATTTTCACCACCTAAAATTTTCATTAATCATTTACTTTTTTTGAAAAATTACCTCAATCACTCTACATAAATATTTAAAATTTCCATTAATGTATATATATTCATTTTCCATTTATGATCCCTATCATGGAAACCTAGTTATGTGTTACTTCATTTGACATTATTTACTTCCCATTATCCCTTACTAATAAGATATTTCACTAACTCTTTTATCAAATGGGAATTTTAAAAATTAATTTTAAAATATTCAACACAAGATTAACATGATCATGGTTATATTGCGAGGAATAAATTTATTTATGGGGGGGTTAATATAATACCCCAAAATCTAAAAGAATATAATTATATCCAATAACATGCACGAAAAGGAATAAAAAATAAGATGTAATATATAATCCCCAGAATTTACAATATATTTAATATTTTAAATTTATTTCATCCATTAAAAATATTAAAATTAATGCCACTCTGTGTTTCCTTATGTTACATGTAATATTAACTTTTATCACTATCTTGCATTACATGGAGGATTGTGTTTTACCAAATACTATTAATATTTTTTTTAAATTAGTATCATTACCAATTTCATTAAATATTTACTTATGAAAAATATTTAATAAATCAATATTATATATGTTTCAATTAAATGGTTACTAATTACTTAGTAATAAATATAAAAAGCAATTGAATATATTATAAATGTTTTTATTAAAATATATTGTTATGATCCCATAGAATTTTTTCCAAATAAAGTAAATTAATAAAAATAAGTTAATGATATTAATTAAATTTATATATTACATATTAAATAAAAGGATTCGACAATAATATAATGTATTTTATAATAATACAGTAAGAACAAATGAAATTTTATGCATTAAAATTATATAATTTTCTAAAGTAGTTCTTTATCCTTTTAATGGAAGACATGTTTTAAAAATATCTTTTGACTATTTTATAAATATAAATTGTCAAGATAAACTTTTTTATACATATCAATGTTAGAATTATCAAAAGGTTCATTTGATTTATCTTTATGATATGTCTAAATTTTTATAAATATTAAAAAATATTGAATTCTAACTAAAAACAATCTATCCATCTACATAATTTATAATATTAAATAAAATTTTCAATTAGTTATAATGTAAATATATTTAAATTATATATAAATATACATAATAATCCAATTTATCTCATTTGAATAAATTTTATATTGAATTTAAATATAAAAAACTTGTAAACATTGGAATATTTTTACATTAAAATTGTGCATTATCATTGTGTCTGCGTTATTTATATTAAATAATTTATTTAAAGTTATATGGTTATAACATTAAAAAATGGATTCAACGATTTGGAATCATAATAAATTATTATTTATAATTAGTTTAAAAAAATATTTGACCAAAATTATTAGTGAATTTAGTTTAAATTATTTAATGTGATGAAGAGAAAATCTAATTTACCAGGGCACTAAACATTAATCATAAGGGACTAAAGGGACTAGAAACGTTTCTATCTCAATTGGGATTACATATATATATCTTATTAATTCATGGATAAATATTTTTCTCTTTAGTTGATCCAAATAACCTAAAAAACGTTTTTGAATGTCCTAATTTTAAATAGTTTCAGAAGGGCCATTCTCCCAACTAAAAAATAGACTCCCGTATCTTCCTATATTAACACATTTAAAATAGTTTTTAATGGAACATACCTCCCCAAACCACTATCAAACTTCAAAAACATTATATTAAAAATCCTTTCAGGGATAAATTCATCTTTTAATACTTTAGTCACAACCTATGTTGGATACCCGTAGAAGAGGTAATGTATATCTAAAAGAGTTTTTATTTTATTTCCTTCTATGCCTACTACAATTTCAATTATATAATGAATATATAATAAAATAAGTGTCTTCGATTTACTAATTGGTATTTACATTAAGAGTAATTCCAAAAACATCACAGAATTCAATGAAAAGGGTTACATAGTCATCATCATCTTGTTTGGTGGACTACCTTCTCATGAACTAATGTCAATAATTAGTCCAATACCACCTATTATTGTCTAGAATAATTATGGATTTATATTTTATATGTGAAATATATGATACAATTATTCTTCTTTAATTATTATAGCACATATAAATTTATTCTTTCAATTTTCAGGTAATACGTTAATCTCACTAGAGTATACAACGGACAATAGCATCACGATGTAACGTGATTCATTAAAAAATTATATCAAATTTATTTAGGTTTATTGTAATAATATATAGATATGTATATATTAATAATTATAAAATAATTAATATATATATATATAAATCATTTAATTTTAATATTTCATTATGATAACAAATGATAAAAATATTAATCCATGCGTATGACTTACCATCTCTTTGAACGGTGTACTTCATTTCATATAAATATTTTATTGATTACATTAAATACATATTTAATAAATATATAATATATTTATATAATATATTATATACTATATGTTTTAAATATTGTTAAAGTAAGAGGTCTAATAAATAACAAGTCAAGACATACTATAAAAACATTCAAATTAACACCTAAAATAATGAAAATAATGAATGAGATTTAAAAAATTGGTAATAATATATTATAAATCCATCATATATTATAAAATAAATATAAATATGTTTCTTTTTTAATTTAATAAAACGTTTTCATCTACTATACAATAGGATAATGAATGTATGACTAAAAGGAAATCACAATGTAAGATAATTTATATTGGTTTCTGTTCATTGAGGCATATAATAATGTTGTGTACATAGTTAATTTCATAAGGATTATAAAATACCCCTTGGAAGATAATATCATTTATTGTTCATTATTCATGATAATTTTTTTTCAATTTGAATTTTCTCATCTGTGGTGATATAAATTAAAATTTATATGACTCTAATGAATTTTATAAATCAATTCATTTTCCTTGGGTTGTATTAATTATATGTTATTGTAAATATATGATGATTATTTTTATAATGAAATTTTACTAAATATTATTTTAATTCCAAATGTTTTGGGTGGATTTAAATTTTATTCAAATAATTAATTGATTTATTAATTATCTATTCAACGTTAGGGGAATTTTTTATTTATTTTTCACAATATCATTTTAATCGATACTTTTTATTCATTAACATAAATTAAAAAAAATTATATGATAATATTTTAATAAATAATTTAATTTTAATCTCATATGATTGTTAATTATATTTTTCAAGAGATAATACCATTATATTCTCTTTTTTACTCAAAATTGTTATAAAAATATTAAAATAAAATATGATTTCGTCTCACTTTTTTGTTTCGAAATAAATTTTCATATAAAATAATGATTCCAAAGAATAATTAAAAAAATATTTCACTAAACATTTAAAAATTATTTATTAAAAATATTTCCCATTTATTCTTGTACTAAAAATTTTAGTGGAATAATCTTGTTAGTTTCCAAACAAAGCACTTTTCTAATTATTTTACCCAACAAAATGAATGTTTTCTGACATGTATGGATGTAACTATAGACATGAAAATAATTTAATTTAATATTTTATTAAAATTATAATAGTATATTATTAAATATTTCACTATATTAATTTTAAATGAAATGTATTTTGAAAAAATATTCACACTGTAATGAATATTTTCCACAATAAAATTTTAATGGAACCAATTATGGTATTTATATTCATAAAATATTGAAAAATATTTTAAATTTACAACAATTGGGTTATTTTTTTAATGATACTATCCTTATTTCATATCCTGATGGTTTATGATCTTTTTAACTATGGAATGAATTGACATTCACTGCCATGATTTATTTCTGGTGTCAATAACGTTACATTAAAATGATCACATTCCTATAATAATTGTACATTAAATTTACAATAAATATAAACATTATTTATCAGGGATACTTTTATTGACTAAATGTTATATCATTTTTACATATGGTGTTTACTTTTATAGTTATATAATTATATGGGGAAATATTGATAAATCAACATTTTTTATTCAATATAGATATTTGATAAGGTACATTATTTATGAATGAAATAAATTATTAGATATTTATAGAATGATTTGGAATGGTATTACATGGTTTTTTGACAATTTAATGTAATCACCTTGATTCATCATTATTCTCATGGGATGAATGAGTTGGATTGAGTCAATAAAATGTGGTTTTATACAATAGTGTTTAAACATTCTTCTGAATGCCTTGATAATAATGATTCCATTTACCTGGGAAAATAATATCCATTAAAAATTAATTTCCCACATTTAGAATCTATTTATTATGATCCATGATTTCTGCACTGTTAAAATATATATGGATGCATTTTATTCTCTTTTTATTGATTAAATGGAACGTGTTTTCAGTTATTTATCTTTCCATATAGATTAGAAAATTTTTAAATTGTGGTAGTCATCTTATTAAAAGAATACAATGTGTTTTCATTTAATTACCTTTTTATATAATTTATGCACTTCCACATTAGTATATTTATTTAATGACATTTTTCATTAGTTTTTTAAGTTATCATATTGATTATGATCATTTATTCATTATTTTATGCACTATATTTACCCTTTACTGATGAGATGTGATTAAAATGAGTTTTCTTTATTATCTAATTAACAATTGATGATTACTACAAATGATATGCCTATATTATATATATGTAATAACCAAAAAATATAATATATTTGTTTTTTCAAATGTATTCTAAGGCTCATGTTTGTGTCTATATTACCAATACTACTAAGTTGATCTGCGCTTTATGGATACGATTCATTGTATTTTATCAAAATATGATGGTAGCAGGCACTGTTGCTGGGCAATTAGGTCGAGGCATATAAAAAAATAATTATTAAAAATTAATAATGGAAATATCATATAAAATAAACATTTTGTTTTCATATAATTGTGGAAATATTATTTATCAAAATTCAATAGTATCAATGAATTGAGATTTCCTAAATTTTGTTGATTAAATACCATGAAAATAAGTTTCTTTTGAAATGATTTTAAGAATTTAATAACAATACATTTAAAAAATAATTTTATAATAATATATTTAAATAATGGATCATTGACATTAAATTATATGGATTATAATGGAACATGAAGGGGAAGGCAGTAATTTCAAAATAGGCTCTTATAAAAATCATTGTGTGTGGAAAGAACCCAAAAAACCAAAAATTTATGTAAATAAATTAATATCATAATAAAAATGATATATTATATAAAATAACATAATTTAATGTAATTATAATGAGTTATATAATATTTACGAGATATGTTGATTGATAAATTATATGTCATCACTAACAAGACAGTGTTAGAATGATAGATTATGAAAAATATCGTGTATGAACTATAATTCCATAAGGTAATAAATATTACCAAAAATCTAGCTGGAGATAAGATAAAATATAATGGTATTCATTAAATGTATTTTACATGAATCATAAAAGAAAATATAAATATATTGGGAAAAAATAAATTTATTTAATTTTGATTTAGAGAGAATCCATTACCTCAATTCAAAGAATCGTTCAAATTTTATATAACCATTCAAATATATAAATTATAAAAAAAATTACATGCATTATAAATTTGTTAATATTAATTTACTTATTATTATTCCTATTAATTAATTAATTATTATTTTTAATTGAGTTACTAAATTTGTGTTAGAAATGTCATCTTTTGAGGCCATTTTACTCATTATCTATAAAATAGGATCAATATAATTTACACAATCAATGTGCATTCTCAATGGCCCAATAATATATAGATGTTTCTTTTTATGTGGATTATATCATTATAGAAATATGTGTTCCAAATTAATTCATTAATAGTAATAATTTATTAATTTTCGTAGATATGAATTTTTTAAATTTTTTAATTGTTTTTTTACTTTTCATACTATAATTATATTGGATTTTTATCATTGTAGAAACATTTAAATGGTTATATTTTATATTAATTTAATATTAAATCCTAAAATTTATTTTCATTAATATAAATAAAATAAGTAAGTGAAAGTAAAACACAATAACACACTTATGTTGGATAAATCACTCTGAATTGAAGGTGTTTTTAAGAAGTGTATATTGTATGGTAAATCATTTATTTATTTTATTTTTATAACACTAATAATTTATAATTTAGGAATATTTTATTTTTATTTTAAGGATAATTATAATATCAAACAAATTTATACGTTTTTTGAAATTGCAAATTAATGGTTTTAAAACCAATTCATACAATATATGAATGTATAATGATTTGGGGCTTGATATGTTTGAATTAGTATACTAGAAATAAATATATATATGAATATAATATAATATAAATTTAAAATAGAGAAAAAATATATTTTTATTTTATATTATATTATATTAATATCAAATAGTAAATTGAATTGTTGAGAGTTAGAATCCATTTTATTCACATGGTAATGAGTTATGATAAATATGTTTGTAAGAGGGTATCAAGGATACCCTGAAAATAATATAAAAGTGTTCTTAATAAAATAATAATGAAACCATTAAAAAATATTATAAGTTAGTAATGATATATATGGGTAAAGAGTTGGTAATGATTAAGGAGAGTGAGACTTTGAATACATTCAATATATTTTTATTTTCTACCATTTTAATGAGAATAATGGATTTAGAGCATGGGATTTTGGATTCTCCATGGGAATTATTACGTAGGAAAGGTAATGCATAGAGTAATTTTAAACGATCATAGAATGCATAATAAATTTTAAAATAAAAATAATGGGATGAAGGAGATGTGTCTATATAAAATATTTTGAGGGGTATATTAATATAAATTATTGACTATTTTATCCATTTTGCTAAATATAATGAAATAAAATTCATTCTAATTATCGTCCTAATATAATTCTAATATGTGATCGTATAAACGAGTTTTTTTCACATATACCCTTATAACAAATGAGAAGATTAAAAAAATACAACATTTTACATGATTACACATATCATATCCAAAAAAACACTTGAAGGTCCCAATGTTTTTATATATTTATGAATTTTTTATTGAACAATATCATTATCAATTAATGATATAAAAGTTCTAACAGTATTCCTCACAATTTAACGTGTTCTATATATATTTATATATATTTATATTTACCTTCATAAATAGAGAAACATATGAAATGGGTGATCTCAAATGATTTTTAAATGGAATAAAAAATCAAGAAGTCATCATTGATTTATCTATTAATCATAAACCTATGAGAAACATGTAAATAAATGAAATGTAATGATTAATCAAATAATATCATGTATTCATGTAATGATAAAGCAAGATATTTGTAAAAGGATAAACATGAGATTAGAAACATTACAATTGAATGGGGATATAATATCATAGGAAATAATCATGATGCATAGACACATAAACTAGAAATTTAGAAAATGAATAATAATAGATGATCATTTCTCATTGCAATGATAATTGTCATGACCAACACCACATAGTGGAAAAAAATGCCTAACATAATTTATCGAGAATCGCCACTCATTTACCGTAACATTGTAGAAAAGTATAACATAAAATATCCAATTATATAATGATATCATGAGACAAAATACATTAACAAATAAATAAGTGGGATATATAAGTTTTTTATCAAAGACAACACATAATGAAAAACTATTTATATTTGTGACACATAAACTCGAACTTATATCATAACATGAATAAATCATATAAATGGTTCAAAGAAAACCCATCATAAGGAATATAACCCAGAAAAATTTATTTCAATGATACCATCACTATATCAACATTATTCATATCTCATGATTATTATAATACATTAATTCCTTTAAATAAAACATGAATATACTATTATATCAATAATATTCCTAAACAATTAAAATTATTGATTATCTATGTGAATACCCATCAATTTGATGAAAATAATTAAGTGTTCATATAATGGAAATTAATTTAATAAAATGGTTTCCTTTAATTAATAATGTCAATAAAAAATGAAATAATCAATAATGGATAAATTATCTCATCGATCATTTAATTCCTCTTTACTATTAATGATTAGATTAGTTTGACAATGAAAATTAATTATGAATTTGATTCACTCTTGGAAATATATTTGATGATAATAGATATACTATATGGAACATAAATTACATGTAATTTAAAATATTATTAACATAGATTGAAAAAATTTCAATTGAGTGTAAGAAATTGGTAATGTTACGAGAATGTGATTCATAATATATTAAATAGATTATAAATAATTGAAAATATTTAAACTAATATATAAAATATTATTTTCATTAAATGAAATAAATATATGTATATTTATAAATTATTGGATTATATGTTTTTAAATTATATAATATTTTAATTATTATTTATTGAATATTATAATGAAAGGTAAATCCTAAAAATTATTTTCATAACACAATTGTATCATTATCTTAAAAATAATGTGACCCCATATATTCAAAAAACTCTTTATTGGATGATAATATCTATATTAAAAATATTATTTTATAATATATTACCCAAGGATGGAAGATTGAAAAATAACTAATGTTTATGCAGATGAATTTCAGAGTGAATAACATAAAAATACATGAAAGATGAATGAAATTTCATTTTAAACTATTTTATCCATTTTCAATAAACACGCATTATACAAAGAATAAAAAACTATTTTTTATAATAATAATATAGTAAAATAATATGGTCATTGTATCTAATATATATTTATATATATATCATTTATAATAATAAAAAAAATCATTTGTTGTTTAGAGAATTATGTAAATTTACAAAAAAATTCCAAAAATTAATAGCATCTATTTTTCCTTCATAACATTATATAATTTTGAGCTAATAGTAAATAATTTTTTTATAAATATAAGTATTCCACCAAGAAATAAATTTAATATAAAACATAACACAGAGAAATGAAAGAAATTAAAAAGATATAAAATGACACTCAAAGAAGATAGATTATGAATCAATAAAATATTGTGTCATGAAAACCCACTTTGAAATTGGTAACATTTGAATCATATTGGAAGAAAAAATGATCCATGAATTAGACTATATAAATCATTAATCAAAATTGAATATTTATAAATAATAATTTGATGATAACAATATTTATACACTCTCAATTGTTTTTCAGAATATGAAATAAGCCTAAAAACAGATAATTGAGAAAAATCCCCTTACAATATCATATGTTTTGATGAACGAATCAATAAAAAAGAGAATTATTTGATATGAATAAAAAAAATATTCAATAAAATATAATTCAATCATAGAATATAATAAAAAATTTATATAATTACATAGTCTTATAATAAGGTCTATGAATGGATGAAAATATATTGAGTAAAAAAACAATTACCTAGGATTCTTGCTTACTCATACATAAAAAAAATACATTTATAATAAACAATTAATCCCTTATAATATATTTAATAACATTATATAGATATATTATCACTAATATTAAAAATTTATATTAATTAAATTGATTATAATTATATATATTTAGTTTATTTTAATTATATGTTCTATATATTTCTAAATATTCCATTTCTTTTGTTGAAGGGAAGAGTAAACTACCATTTCTGGATAATGAGTTCACAGAGAAAAAAATATAAATAGAATAGTAATATTGGTTAAATAATGATTTATTATTTCTTATTTTAATTCCATTATATTTTCTGGTCTACTGGGGAAATAAGAAATCCACAACATGCTTTTTTTGTGTAATTTTTTTTCATAAATTTCTATTAATTTGGTAATTTTGTAAAAAAAATATATTAACTAACCAAAATTTTTTATTAACAATATAAATTTTGAATAATTAGTTTTTAATAACTATCAATGATAAATCATTATCACCAAATTCTTTTATATTGTTAAACAACCCTAAAAATAATATATTATAATCACATGATTGATATGATTATAAAGTTATTTTAATAAAATTTGATTATTAATGAATTATAATGACTTCATATAATTTTTACTAATACATGAAATCATAATTCATATGTGGATGAGGAACGTGGATAAAATATAAATTGACAAAAATTCATTAAATACAAAAACAATTGTATCCTCCATAGAGATCATTAATAGTTTCGGTGTATTTAAGTAATATGCTTGAAAAAATGGTATTAAAATTTTACGATTGATTATTAGGGAACAATACATGGTCAAACATGCGAAGGTATTGTAATTTTATTTTTTGGTTTTTAAATAGCGATGGAGGTATTTTCTATAAGTTGTGAGGAGTGGTACGTTAAAAAAAACCATTCACTCTATAATTGTAAATCAATTTTCATTCTTTTAAAGGCACTCAAAATTTTTTATTTAAGGATTGTATTAATATAATTATATCATTCATACATTTAAATAATAATATAAGGAATTATTTTATTATTTTTTTAATTTTTCTATTTATCTCAATTTACCCATTGTTGCGATGATTGAATTTTACCTGAGTACATTATAAATTTTTTGAACCAAAAATAAATTACAATTGATAAATAATTTTTACATGTTAACTTTTAATATTATTTTGACTGAATTAGTTTTAAAATATAATAATTATTAAAATAAATAATTATGACACATTTCAAAAAATTAGGATCATATATATTTTAGTATAAATATAAATTTTTTCTTATTCTTGACTATGTAAGACTACATAGATAAATTATAATTTATATTTTTATAATTATAAATAAAGAATTTAATTTAATTTATTCTGTTATAGTGATAAAATAGTTATATATATTTAAAAAATATATATTATATTATTAAATCCGTAGTTTTTATTGAAAATAGAACATTTTATTATTAAATTACTTCATTCTTATTTATAGATTACTAATAATAAATATATGAATGTTTATTAAATTTTATAACTATGTATAAAGAAATTATCTATATTTTCCGATTTTAAAATAAAAATTTCATATTATGTACATATAATATATAAAAAAGTATGTTATTAAATTAAACATATTTCATTAGTTAAGAATTAAAAAAATCCTTATAAATCCTTTATTATTTATTATATTTTTTTTATAAATACTTAATTTAATATAATTAAACAATTATATTGACATAAATTAATAGATATAGAAAAATTTAAAAATGTATATTTTATAAAAAATCATTAGAATAAAATATACATTTGAAAATGAATTATTATCTTTTATATATTCAATAATTATTTATTTCATTTGAATTAAATTAGTCATTAATAAAATGTATGTTCATAACACCTAAAAAATTATATAGATGTTAACTACACACCGTTAATTCATAAATATTAATATTTTTATTATTAATATACCCATATAATAGACTATATTTTCAAATAGTCAATTAATAAATATATAACACATATTTAATTTTATAATATTATTCCATTATATCTTCTCATATGAAACATTTCATTCAATTATTTTTTCATAAATTACAATATATATTAATACCATTTTTTCTAACTATAGTGTTAATTATACTAATATTGATTGTTAAGGGTCAATATTATACATAAATTTTTTATTTAGTTTTAATTATTACATTTTATATAATTCACTTATACGAGATGTTTTCATCCATGTAATATAAAAATAACTAGTATCTATTATTTTCATTAATGTAAATTCATTGTAATAGAAAATTAGTAGTGAATACTATATTTTCAATTTCATTTTCATCTTCTAAGATTTATTTTATTCGCAAGTTTCATTTAATAAAATAAACTAAATCTAGAATCATTTCGAAAATAAATTCCTAAATAATTATTCGATGATATGTTATCCTCTGAAAATTAAATTTTATTTTCATAATTTATATTTAACCTCTAAAAATAATATAGATGAGAGTTCCCTTATGATAGATATAGGCAATGAACGAATTTCTTATACCAAACCAACCACAATTCATACAATATTACTTTGAAACTCATCATTTCATACATAATAGTCATATAATGATATTATATTTTTTTATCGATTTTTGAAAAATATTACTCTTTAGTTGGTTATAATCTTATGGAATTTATGGAGACATAAATTTCACAACATAATTTAAAGGATCATATTCATAACATGATATGATACCCAATGTGGTTTTCATAATATTTGAAAAAAATCATAGGAAATTAATATTTTATGATTAAAAATAAATCGTAATGTGTCGTATCTTATGACTCATTCAATTCAATCCAGGAAACTTTTAATTATTAAATGGAAATATTACATTATTAATGTCAATGAACTATTCCTTGTAAATGAAAATACCCCACTATGATGAAAACTAATTCACCATTGTACCCTCACTAATAGATTAATTCTTATAAATGAAAATTTTCACAAATACATATATAGAAACCGAGATACTCCTAAAACATGAAATTAATTTAACATGATTACACATATCATCTCTATATATAATCATATTGTTATGACCCAAATTAACATTTTATGAGGATTTTTTTAATTATAGAGTTACATATTACTTATTCAACATATCTGATAACATTTCACAATATGGAAGTTAACTAAACATATCCCTACATATGAATTTCTAGGGAAATGGAGAAACATATTAATTGGGATATAAGAAATGAATATTAGTAGGAATGAAACAGAAGAGATTAATAAAGGATTTATCATTAAAATATAATAATTTATGATACTTTAACATTGTATAAATTACATGGTTAATAGAAAAATATCACATAATTATTATAAGTAGTCATATTGAATGATAATATGTTAATAGAAAACAGAATATAACCTATAACATTAAAATAATCATCATTGGAGAATAACATTTACCAAGGATCAGGAATGTGAAATACTAAAAAATAATGTTTATAAATTGAAACTGTAACTAAAAAACCTCTCTAGTTCATTAGAATATGAAAATATAGTGTTTGAAGTGTTCAAGGAGGTTAGGGTGACTCATTTCAAGAGTTTACCAAAAATCATTTTTCACATAGCAGCACGTCTAACGGTGATTCATCAAACAGTTGCTTCGAAAAATGAATCATCCATTAGTGAGTCAGAATGGTAGTTCACAATGGTGACTCGCACCAGTGACTGATGATGGTATCTCCTAATGGTGAGTAACATGGGTATGTCACTGATGCTGATTCACAGTGGTGAGTAAGAACAGTGACTCACACTAGTAGCATACAACAGTGACTCTACAATAGTGTTTTATCTAATGGTAAATTGTCCAATGGGGAGTCATACAATGTTTACTCATAAAATGGAGAGTCATCTAATGGTGACTCATCCATTGGAAATTCATCCAATGGTAGCTCAATCCAATAATGGGTCATGAACAATGTTACCATTTTCTTATAGTTTCACCCCATTGATGTTATCCTAGACGTAAAAAACATTAAAATCCTTTTTAAGTGATATAAGGCCTATTCAATTCCCATTTCTATTATATTAATTTTAATAAGGGTAAAATTTTCTTTACTTTGTCAAACCGAGTAATCCTGACTGGATCCTACATAAATAGAAAATCTATCATATCTAAACAGATGATCCTTTAATATTTCCAAAAAACTGAGATACCATGCACCCTTGTTCTTACATATTGTATTTTATTTGTATAAAAAAATAGTTCTATATCGCATAGGAGGCGTTCATTGTTTCATTTCCTTGTACGGTCATCCACATCGATATTTCTTGCCACATTCATACCCCTTATTTTGGACTAATCGATATGTGTCGATCCTTCTTAAATACATGGTTCGTATATCCCTAGTATTCACGTTTCCATAATCTAGTTCTTCTATTTTATCCTTTACATGTTATGGAATGTGATCTCTATGTTTATAATGGATCATTCTCAATTATTGGTTAGTGCAGTGTTATCAAAACATCCTCGGGTGGATGTATTCAATGAAGGGTAGGTGATCTTGATCGATTGAATGGTTCATTCTTGAGAAAATAACATTTAAGACATTTGGAGGTAGGGGATATATTGTATCCATTTCAATTATTTTATAACAATATATATTCCATGATTAACCCCTTTAGATCATAATGAAATTGAAATAATATTGTTTTGAATTGGATTAAAGAATTGTTATTGATCACAGTGTGATATTGATTCATTATACCGTGAAAACAATTTTCCTTTTATTTTGAAAGGTAGTGTGATATGATTGAATTTATTACTTTATCAAAACTATATTGATTCATTATTTTAAATAACATTAATATGAAAATAATTGATAATTAATTGGCTAAATGATTAAAGAGTCATAAATGATGAATCTAGTTATTGTTGTTTTTCTAATTTAGTGATAATCAAATCGATGCATGCTAAACTAACCACTATCGAAAACAACACAAGTGTCTACCATGAGAAGAGTGTTGGGTCATAGGGGGTAGTTATACATCCATCCTCCTATTGTGATATTGGGGAAAACACCACCCCTTGGGATTGGATGTGATCTCCATTAGAATTTCAGGATGTTTCCCCAGTAGATCATCGTAGGGTAGTGCTTGATGATGATGAATCGTGGAAGAGTAAAATCTAAGTGTTTGATAAAAAAATCTACAAAGGTACGAGGGATCCATATTAGATATAGTCAATAAATACTGGTTGGAGGAATTTGGGATAGCATTCAGTTTGATCCATGCTCAGAAGCAGCACTGTGTATTGTTGGTTCTGTTGATGCTGTTTAGGGAATTAAGGCAATGGTGGTTCTTATTCCTTAGAAATCACTAAAAGGTAGCCATACCATGGGAGATGTTCTGAGAATTGTTTAATGTTGAGTTTCTTCTTTTGACTAGGAATGTGGTTGGTCTCCACGACATGCTTACCCTTTGACTAGGGTGATCCTATGTGTAAGAGTTCGGGATCTATTTCTAGATCCTTTAGCGATATGATTCAGACCTATTTAAAGATGAGGAGACTAAAGAGAGAAATTCCAAGGAGGATTTTCATCCATCGATCCAGCTCCAGGAAACCTCATTTTTCCAAATATGTATATTGTGGTGCTACATAGATAATTGGTCATTTATAAGATTTTATCCTTATCTAGATCGTCATGAGATGTGGTTTTCGGTGAAGAACAACATTCAATAAACATGTGGAAGGTCCCACCCATCATAATAATATTTCTCTATAGAGAGAGGCACTAAAGAATATACCAAGCGATCATATGATATTTTTTCTTGTGTTGGCCAAAGACATCAATGATGAGAGTTCCATTCCTTTATAAAAAGTTACCATGTAATCTATATTCTACTCCAGATTCCTCTATTGAGGATGTTCTAGACATGGAAGCAATACTGGATTGCACTAGTAATGGATTAGTATATAGTAGATTGGGTAGGTAGATGTCAGCCACATGATGCACATTGTCCCTAGAGAGTAGAGTAATGCTATAGAGGTGGTCATCATTAGGGTCAGAGTGGTCGTGGTTAACCTCATGTGTTAGTATTGCCAGCACCACATAATCCATATGATATTGAAGGTACCCTTTTCTAATATTTTACATGGTTTCATGCCATGTTTGATTTCGGAGTGACACACTACATCATATCATCTTCGCTTTTACATGGGTTGATACATGAGGTTCCAAGGGTTATATTATCATTGGGGTTGACTACGCCGGTTAGAGGTCGAGTAGACTTCATTGAATTAAGTATAGATAGTTAGCTAGTGCTATGGAAACAATGTTATCAGAGAGATTAAATATGTTTATGAATAAAAACATATAATTTCATCTATTTAATGAATTGGTTGCATTACGGTAAGGCTATCATGGATTGATTCTGGAGAAAGGTGCGGTTTCTCGATGCTGATGGAAATCCAACAGTGTTTTTTGGAATGTTAGACCCTCAAATGGGTCAGAGGCATGTTTCATCCATTTCATCCTTGAGGGATAAAATGATTTTGAATCCATCGGAGGATCAGTTGTTGGGGTGTCCTAGGGTCATGGAAGAGTACTTAGATATATTTTTAGAAGATTTTGTAGCATTACCCACTCGATGGGAGACCGAGCTCAGGATTGATCTACAACACGGCGTGTCTCCTCTCTCGATGACTCCAAATAGGATAGAGCCATCTGTGTTCTGAGAGGTGCATATACATATTGATAGTATTTTGATGTGTGGTTTCCTTCAACCATGCATTCCACTATTGGGTGTAATATTTTTTCATGAATAAGGCTGATGGCAGTTTGTAGTTGTGTGTCAATTATAGTCCCTTGGACCGAGTGACCATGAAGAATGTCAATACTGTTTTGAAAATTGGTGATTTATTCTATTGGCTGAAGAGTTCTAACTGGATAGAAATGATATATTTGTGGTATTTATATAATTATATGCATTTTAATGATGAGGATACCCAAATACATCTATTTATTTTCATACTAGGCATTTCCAGTTTTTTTTGACGTCGTTAGGTGCGATGAATGATATAGTTGTGTTCATGGGTTTAATGAATGTTTTGTTCCTTGATTACCTAGATAAGTTCATGGTGGTCTTCATCAATGTTATAATTGTGATATTCATCTAAAGAAGAGCATGTAAAGAATCTGCATGCAGTTTTGGTGGTTCTCTACTCTAAGAAGTTGTTTGGGTGGTAGTCAATGAGTGCATTTTCGGTATGTGAAGTCCATTTTCTGAGGACTTTTTTATCCCATTAAAGAGTATCTATGGATAAATCTATGATATAAGTAGTGGTTTCATGGGAAGAACCCAAGACAGTGGAATAAGGGATATGTTTTCTTGGTCTTACAGGCTATTACAGGAGATTCATAGCTAATTACTCTCAGGTCATTACTCCTAAAACGAAATTGAAGAGAAAGTATCATGATTTCTTTTTGGACTAACTAGTTTAAGGATGATTTCGAGTATTTGGAGGAGAAGTTATTAAGTTCTCTGACACTTTTTATTCTATTATAAAGAGTTTAGTTTATATGTTTTCTATGATGCTTCACATATGACGTCAGGTTGTGATCTAATGTAGCATATATCAGTTATTTTTTATGGTTCTCAAAACTTTTGTCCCCCCAAATGTCACAATGTCCAGAAAACTCTCTCGTTGGTGGAAGTGGTGTTATCCCAACTGTTTTGGAGAAATTCAGTCATTGGTTGATGGATTTCTTACAGGAATACAACTTATAAAATTCATATACACCTAGAAAGGGTAATGTTATAGTTGATTTACAAATAAAGAAGTTATTTAGTGATGCAGTGTGTGAATCTGGTCATTTATGAAGAGTGATGGAAGAAAATTTAGTATTACATATTGATATGGGAGTACTTGGGGGGAGAGGTTGTCTTCTTCAGAAGTTGTTGTGATCATCTCTGATGTATTCGGTAGAAGAGTCGAAGTATGTGGATGATGAGGTGAAGGTCTAGAGAGACTGAGTTTTTTGTGGAGACGCCCCCAATGAATAGTCTAAGGATGAACAAAACCGAGTGTTTTTTTAGAAAAATGTTTTGATTCCTTTGGAATTGTGTGAGATGGTTCTCATACAGTTCTAAATTATGAACATATCAATACATACTATTATGAAAGATATATACCAATATTTTAGGATTTAGTTTTGCTGGTTGGGTTGAAACATTCAGTTTTAGTGTTTGGATGTTGATGTATGGTCCCCTAGAAGGTGAAGGTAGAGCACTATATTCCTGGTGGTTTTCATCTATCTATTAGATGTTCCTTAGTGGATGTGGAAGGACATCGAGATGGAATGTGTTATCAGTTAACAATGTAATCATGTAGGATATGATGATAAATGGGTAGTAAGGTATAATTCCATGAAATAATCCCACTTTATAGAGATCATGTAGTTGATATCATTAGAGGTTTTGTAAGGGAAATATATAGACGAGGTGGTGAGACTCTAAAGAGTCCCAAGGAAGATCATTTTCGATTGATATCCTCTTTTTTACTCTAGGGTTTGGAGTGGTATCTAGTAAGATTTTGGTGCTTAGCTATTCCTTTGCACTCAATTTCATCCACTAATGGGTGGTTAGACCGAGCAGACTATCCAGACTATTGAAGACATGTATCACACTTGTGGATAAGATTATTGAGGTTTGTGGATGAGAAACTTAAATTTTGTGGAGTTCACTTAAAAAATAGTTTTTATTTCACCATAAGTATGGTGTCATTTCAATCCTTGTATTGATAACCTTGATGTTCTTAATTATATTGGGTTGGGGTTGGAGAGTTATAAATTGTCAGGCAAAAACTGGTACAAAGTACAATAGAGACAGTACAAATGATACGTGAGAGGGTGAATACAGCACATGATTTTTAAAAATCATATAATGAATATAGGAGGAGACCTATGCAGTTAGACAATGTAGATCACATATTTCATAATGGGACTCCCCATCGTGGGTAGTGATGTTTTGGTAATGGGATTATGATTTCTCCCCAGTTTGATGGGACTTTCAATGTGTTAGCTCATGGTGGAGAAATGGAATATAGGGTAACACATACACCAATGATTAATAAGATACATGATGTTTTTAATTTATTACAGCTATTAAGTTATCTTCATAATGAATTTCACATCATCCATTGAGGTGTGAACAATGTTCCTGTTCATGAGATCTTCATGGAGTGGCCTATATAGATCTTCAACTATAAATAGAAGGTGTAGTATACTTTTAATATCACCTTGGTTCATGTATTTTATAATCATGGTGTCATAGGGAAGAACAATTCATAATGTGTGTTGTAGATACATACTCAGTACCCCACGATGTTTGATGTTTTTATATTATCTCTAATGCTGTTTGTTTTGTTGTGGTATAAACATTCCATTTATGAAATGTATTTATTTTGTTTATTTTTTCAGCTTTCAATGTTTTTAGAATTATATACATTTAGAGAGTTTTTTTAGGTGGTTGTGGTTTTTGAGTGGATTTTTATCATTCGTTGATAACACAATTGTGCTCATGGATTGGTAAGAGCATGGAGAGGAATCTCATAAGGTGGTGGTTTAGACCTAATTTTATCTTTCCTATTTATCTTGGTTTTTGATTGTTGTGGGTGATAATAGTTTTAGAGGTAGTTGATGGAATAGTTAGGACCACTTGAGTCCATTCCTATGTGAAATTTCAGTGTTTGAAATGTTTGGGGAGGTCATGGTTACTCATTTCAATAGTTTACAAAAATCATGTTTTCCAATGGTAGCTTGTCAAACGATGGGCCATCCAATAATATCTCACACCAATGACTCATACAATAGTGAGTGAGGACCAGTGAGTCAAAATGGTATGTTTCAATGGGTACTCACACTAGTGACTCTTGATGGTATCTCATAAAAGTGGTCACACTGGTAGGATGTTGATGGTGAGTCGTCGTGGTGAGTAAGAACAGTTTCTCTCACCAGTAGTTTGCAATGGTGACTCACCTACGGTGAGTCATCCAATGGGGACTCATCCAATAGTGATTCCTCAAACACTAAATCTTTCAAAACTGACTCATCCAAAGTTATTCGGCCATGAGTGACTCATCCAATGGTAGATCATTCCAGTGGTGGGTCATTATCAATGTTTCCAGTTCCCTACAGTTTCTCCCCATTGATGTTATCTTTGATGCAAAATGAATTAAAAGCCTTGTTTTATGTGATTTTAATCTGATTCATATTTGATAACCCATAGGCCAAATTACATAAGGGACAGGGTGTCTATACATGGTCAAATAGAGTAATCATCAACTTATTCGACATTAATGGAAAATACAGCATAACTAAATCAATGCTCTATTTAGATGTTCAAAATGTAGAGATACCTTCCCCACATGTTATTATTTATTTTCTTCCTTCCAAAAGGACACCGAAATTTATTTCACCCACAAGAGATGTGTGTTGTGTTGTAGCATTGGATCATGTTTCCCATTGTGTTTTCCTACTATATGCACATCCCCCCCCATTTTTTTAACCAGGAAGTGTCAATTTGTCTTCAATATAAGGTATAGTTTTCCAGTATTCATTTATGTTTTTTAATATTTTTTCCACATATTTCTCCTTCCATGTGATAGAATGTGATATAAATGTTTCTAATATGGAGTTCTCAACTGATGTTTGGAGTGGGGGTGTTGCGCCATCCATGGGAGGTTGTAATCATTGTAAAAGAGGTGATAATGATCTGTTTCAACGATAATTCTCGATAAAATGACATTGAATAACTTTTAATCTATGGGATCATTTCTTCTCTTATTATGTACATGCAATCATAGAGATAAAATTATTTATGCATTTGGATCACAATGAAATTGACTTATTAATTATTTGAGCCAGATTACAGAATTGGTATCGATCCCATAGTGGTGGTGTAAGACCGGTCTGCGTCGACAAAATACTCTTCGGAGAGCTCCGGGTTCTGCTCTCGTCTTCTCGCTGTTGTTCTGTGGTGATATTTTTTCAGTATTAGGGGTTTATCCCGTTTATCGGCGGTTTGCAGGGTTCCCCGTCTTCTCCAGTGAGTTAGTTATGGTTTGTTGTGTCTGATGTGGTCGTTGGCTCTGGTGATGGCGGGATCATCCGAGATAGGGTGATGTTGTGGTTCCGCTTCTCATGTGTTTTGTTTCGGCTTCTGGTTTTTTACCTTTTGATCTGTTTGATTTTTTCTATTCATGATGGTTTCTGGGTGGAGGTTTTGTTTCTCTGACGGTGATGGTATTATTCATCGCTGGTGAATCTCACCATCGTTCCAGTTTGCTGTGGTTTGGTTTGATGTTGCACCTTTCTGTGGCATGTGAAGAGTCGACATTGAGGTGAAGTGATGAGCGTTCCAATTCGATTCTGGCGACGTCGAGGTAATGTGAAGAGTAGCTCTGACGATGGTTCAACACAGCAGGGTGGCGCGTGGTGATCCGGCGAGTGGATGAGTGGTTGGTTTTGCCATGCTTATCGAGGTGTGCGGACCGAGGTGATCAAGTGATTTGATGAAGCCCGAGGTGGTGCGTGGATCGAGGTGTTGAAGGTGGTTTTTTTGAAATTTTTGAAGTATCTCATTTGATTTTTGATTTTCCTGCTGTAGTGATGTGGTTTTGAAGTGTTTCGGGTACCAGAAACCCTTAAATCGGTTTCATGGGAACCAGATACCCACAAACTGGCCATTAGAAAATCAAAAAAAAAAATTGATTTGTCGGCCTATTTATTTAATAGATATTGTGATATCTATGTCATACATACTTTATCACACTGCTATTGATGGAAAATGGTAATGAATATGAAGAAAAAATTAATTTATAATTAAATGGGTCACAAATTAAAGATGCATAAATGATGAATCTGGTTGTTTTTGTTGAAATTAGTTGATAATAAAATTTAGGTAAGTATGAATGTTTAATTGCATTGGGTAATGAACCTAATGCATGATGATTCATATTGATACCTGATTTATTGTCATATTAAATTAGTTTATATTAATTTTTTATTGCTTAAGAATATTGTTTTTTATGTTTCTAATAGATAGAACCGATGATAATGAATCTGTTGATACAATATAGAATAAGAAAACGATGTTTGAATAAAATATAATTTTTTTAGGTTCAGAGATACCTAATTATTGTAATGGAAATTTTTTTTCTAGTTTTGATCCATGAGAGAATGTTCTATGTGAATGCTAAATAAATTTTTTACAGCCATGATCTGGGTTTCTATGTTCATATCATGTTTCTTGTGATATGATGTGATCATAAGATGGCCGAGCAAGGAGGTTTATTGCAATATGTGGGTGGGGAGGCCAGGTATTTTTTTGGAAGTAGTTGATTACTAGAGTGCCAAGAAACATCCTTTTATGCCTTTTGGTGTTAGTGTGGACTCCAGATATTATTGAATAGGATGATATAGGGCATACTCGTTTTTATGAATATTGGATTCTTGTTGAATATGTTTTCTGTTTATATTTTTCACTCTCCCCAATGCTTGATGAAACTAGGTTTTTTAAACATATTTCCAAAATAGATGATGTTGCGTAGGTTATTCCATGTTTTTTACATGTGTAGCTTCTCGAGGATGGATAGGTTTATTCTCCTCATATAGGTGTGAAATACACCATGATTAGATCATATAATCCTCATGTTGAGCCCCTTCTATTTTGGACGATTATAATGTTTTCCTTGAAAACCCTGAATTATAGAAATATTTAACATGGTAATGTTATTAATAAATGAATAATTGATTAACCAATGGGGTTGGAGCTTGCTAGGATGCAATATTGTGGTATTGATTATAAGAAGTCGTGGAGTCAATTTGGTTATGTGTCGAGTGAATGGATCATTGATCAAATGATAATGTATTGTAACATGGAATGTTGTAATGGTTAATTAAATGTTATATAATTAATTAACATAAAGTGGAATTTTCAAAAGTGACAATGTAGCATGATGAATATCCTTAAAATGTGTTTTTAACCATGGGATATCGAGTCTTAGAAGTGGTTTCCAGGACTCAGAGATATGGTAGATACATTTGAGTATGAGGCTAGTTGTTTCCCATAATGTGTTTTTGATCTATATTATATAATGTAAATTTTTTGTTTCTATATTCAACTATAGCCTATAAATAAGGGAAAATAAGTCCCTAGAGATTATTAGACATAGGGGGGGGGTTTCCCCAACATCTCGGTCAGAGGATGGATGGATAAATACACACACCAAATCACTTTTTTTGGATGGATGACTACCCACTTTGAACCTACACTCCATTCATGGTAGTTACGTGTTCCAATATTAATGATGGATAGTTTCCCATTTATATGTTTATAGAGGGATGTAATGGTTTTTTTGTTATTTCATACACATATATTTTCGATATAGTTTTATATGGCCTACTGTTAGTGTAACGTGAATAGGCTGTGATTGCTTGATGATACTTACTTGATGTATGGGGTATGATGTCTTGAGGTATAATACCTAATGCATGATACACATTATGTGACCTGTGGTGGATCCCAAAACGAACTTGTTACCACTCTCTATATAGATGTGGTAGTTGTGTTAAATGAGGGGCATGTGGTGGTGCTTCGACTAGGTGTCATCTGGAAACCCTTTATGGAGAGATATACATAGGACGTGCGACGTTGGGGAAAAGTGGAAAACCAATGGGGAAGTGGTAGTAGTGTACGCTTGAAATTCATTATTATAAAATTTTATTGTATGCGATACTTAGTGATAGTATCCATGGTGTGGATGGGAAAATAGTATTAATATTTAGGTGATGAGTTGTATATATTTGTTTTTCATTGTTCTATAGTATTTTTATTTCGTTTTTCATGAGAGGATACAAGGAGGATCCTACTGATTATACCATTATAACCACCCTATATTTATATAAACTATTCTTTAGGTCTGTTGGAGCTGGTTGGAGATCAGGCTGGTAACTACTAGCTTGAGGTTTATGGGAGCTATATTGGCTTTGTGGACACTATTATTTTTCTATTTTTTTTTGTAAATAAAATTTCCCCTTTTAGTTGTAGTAGTCATTCATGAAATTACATATGTGAAATTGGATTTCAATAATATTATAGTCTGAACAATATTCAATTACGCTCTGACTTATATATCTCTACCACATGTGTTTTCTTAATGGGAAATGCCTCCAATATATGTTTTTGAAATACTCTCGATGCTAGTATCCAACCCATGGCCTACTGTAGGTATGATTTAGTGGTCATTATCACTCTTCTACCATTGTCAACATAGGAGGGGTACATATTGGGGGAAGGGGATCATGGCATACACATAACAAAGAAATGAAGATAAAGTATATTGTAGAAAATAATTTCATAAGGAATGGATCCCTATTAAGACATTAATCAAATATTGTAATAACATATCCCACAATATAATCTATTTAGAATCACCACATGACGCCCATTAACATAGTAGATTAGAATGGCCACTTATGTCCCACAAAATTATCATATAATGAAATATAATGTTTTCCCAATATAATTAGTGAGGTATTTAATTTTTCACATTCCTAGTATAGAATGATAATATATAACTATACATGAAATATTAAATAAATTAAATATTATTAAAATATTATCTTACAGAAATAGGTCATAGAGTATCCTTTCTTTGGTTGAAATGATCAATGACTTGATGTTTCGTAAAAAGAAAACAGAACAACATCTACCACATCTATATATAATTATCTATAAAATTTTCTATTATAGAAAAAAATAATATATGATGATATAAATATTTTTACACATTTAATGAAAATATTTTATTCTCTAGGAGAATAGCCTTCAAAAATATGATGAAAGGATACATTACTTTAAATTTAATGGAATATATAACAGCTTTATCATTACAAGTCATTTTTTAAAAGGAATAGAAAATTTAGTTATTGTTAAATCCACAAATAGAAGGTTAATTTCTTCATTCCTATTAATAAATGTAAATTTTTATAATTAATTTATTATTTCAAAAAAGGGGAAACATAGTGGAAATTAGGTAATGAGATGAAATATTCCATATTATTAATTCCAATTTTGAATATAAAAGAGTATTAACATTAGTTAATAATAATTCTCTTGAAGATAAAAACTTATATTAGATTTAATGAATTACATAATTATATTTTAATAAATCATGGATTGATATTAAATAAGAAAATAATTACTAAATCACAATTTACAAAATGTAAAAAATGATATTAAAATTTCAATACAAATATTTTTTTAAATATTTTCAATGTGTATAGTAATTTCAGTAAAAAAACCAAAACTATAATGAATGATAAACCATAAAAATATTTTCCTGAAACATTTAAACATTGATTTAAAAGTAATGGTATAAGATACATTTTAATCATCAATGAAATTTTAAATTTAATTCTGAAAAAAAATTAATTTTATAAGTGATCCAAATTTTATGATCTTCATAAAATGAAAACATATAATAGTAAAGATATAGGGAGTGGAAGATTCAATAATCCATAGAGAGGAAGGAAGTATATTTTTATTATATATAATTGTTTTAATGAAATCCATTTTGATAATATAATTTTATGATATAATTTTGATTAAAGTTAAAGTTAAATAGTAATTAAATAAAATTTAACTTGATATTATCAATCAAAATAATAATTAAATTCATTTCGAGTTTCAGAAAATATTGACCTGGAAGAAGAAACCCAAAAGTGAATATATAAAATATTTTATAGATATATAATATTCTTTCATACATAATAGGAAATAGTAAAAAATAAATGATCTAGTCTCAAGGAAGGGAGTTGTAATCATGAAAAATGGAAATAAAATTGGTAAAAAAGAATTAGGATAAAATGAAATAAATATCATGCAATATAAATGAAAATTTAATGAATAAAACATGAATTATGATTATATAATAAATTAGATAAGAACATAAACCAATCTTTATATAAAATGGTAATAATATGAACGAAGCCTTGATAAAGTGAAATTGATAGGAAAACCAATTTAATAATGTAATATATGAATTAATAATCAATAAAAAAGTGTATTTTGTGATAGAAATTAATCATATAAAAACATGCGGGAATAAAAAACAATGATATAATATGGTGGAATAAATAAAACATAGAATGAAATATTCAACCATGATGTAATATAATATTGGGAAAAGTGATTTATTCAATAGGAAACCGTTAAATTTAATTTTCACTTATTCTTAATAACTCTAAAATTCTATACAATAAGTAAATACTCTTAAAAAATATTTTAAATAACCTTAGTATGATATGTTATTTTTTATATTATTATTTTATATTCATATAAAACATAGTAATTACTCATATCTTGTTTATCATGATTATATATGTTAATTATTTCAAATGTTTAATGTAAGTTTCACTCTATATCTATTCATATGTTTTATATTTATTTAGTTCACCATATAAAAAATAATTTGGATACTATTATTATTGTTACATATCTATTTATGATGATTCTAGTTCATTTCAATGTATTTTATTATTATAATTAACTATCATGAATTCTATAATAGAAATGATGCAGTATTTTTTATCAAACAAGAGTTTTTATATGTATAAAGTCACCACCACAGAATCTTTCATAATTCATATTATATTACAATTGTTAACATTACCAAATTCTAAAAGTCATTTAATGTTTATAATTTATTATAATTTGTTAAAGTTTAATATATGAAAAATCAAAACATTTATAAGTAGAAACATCCACTCAGTATCGATTTTTCATGGAAAAATACATTTAAAATGAAAATGGTAATCATTTAATGATGAAAATATTGACTTTAAATACGACTTATTCTTTTTGCCCAGTCATCAATAATCCATATTAATGAAATTTCAAAATTTTTGATGAAAAAATAATTATATTTAAGGGATGTAAAACAGATATATCTATTAGTCTAGTGAAAAAATGGAATACCGTCAAATGATTAAATTTTCCAAATTTTTAAGAGGAAATTTCAATCATATCTCAATGGAACAGAGATGATTTTAACAAATAATACATTGAAATAATATAACATTAAAATATAAACCATTATAGGAATGATATAGTATTACATTCAATACATGTGTTCACTTAGGTCGTAAATAACATTATCCTAGTTTTGTATATATGAGAAACTACTTTTCCAAATACATCCTATATTAATTTTTTCAAATGGATGATTACTCAACTCATTGGAAAAAAATATCAGGCTCATTTTATATAGAAGATATATCGGGATTACTCATCATATATGTTATTTCAGGATCATCATGACTATATATTGTATCTATCTCAACCATAAACATCTATATTTCACAAGATTTATATCACAAAACAATGATTTTTATTATTTCACAATTTAATCATAATTCCTCAGAAAACTAGTTTCAACCATAATTAAATAAAATTCCATTTTTACATACATATTTTGAGTCATATTCCTTTTGTTTAAGAAATCATTAAAATGAAAAAATTAAAAAAAGGTGTGGAAATGATTCCATTTTCAAATAACCAAAGAACCCTGTAAGGAATGCATTTATTAAATAAATATTCATAATAGTGGGAAATTTTATTCATCATATAAAAGTAAAAATCAATTATTCCTTTCACAACTTTAGTAATTTTACCTTAACTAATAAATAGTAATGAGACTTCTTTTTAGACCACGAAATGAAATTAAAATGTATTTGATTATAAAATTAATCATAATTTTAATTATAAACAATAAAATTCATGATACCATTAATGAACCTAGATGTGGAAGAAAAATATTTGAAGTGAATATAGTAAAATAATGTTTTCTAATGAAAAATATATTAACTTAAATATCATCTATCATACTACATTATATAACATCTTAGTAATAAAAATATTTTATCTATTTAAATAGTAAAAATTTTCATGATAATTACAACAAAATTCATACTATTAATTTTATTTTTGACCATGTTTTATATGATTACTTAATCATTAATGTTTATAATGGACGTTTAATGATATGTTCTGTTTATAATAAAATATAGGAATTGGTATGATGATTGTGGTTAATGCGTTCATCATTCCACATTCCCAAAATATTTATACTGAAATTATTATCATTTTTATATATTAAATTCAATTTTATAACCAAAAATTAGTAGAAGGCATGAAAAAATCACATAACATAGTATATGTGGTACTCAAATCATTTTCATGAACATTATTATCAATTTTAAATGGGTAAAATGGTATGAACGTATATGATATAATAATTAATAAAAACTATATTTATGTCCATTATATCTTAAATAATTATTAAATCCATTCAAATAGTCATCCTTGTGATTCAGTGAAGAAAAATGATTCACATAAATTTAGTAAGGTGTTAGTCTACATATAAAAAAGAGCTTTGTTTTTTTATAATAATGTGGTAGAATAGATGAAAAATTTTCATACAATAATCATATTAAAATTTAAGTATAAGGATTGTAATTAGATTGTTACATTACTAGTGTTAATGAATATTTTTCATATAAAGAAGAAATAATAAATTATAAATATTTCAGTTGTGACGTATACCTTCTCCTTAGATATCATATATGGGTTTCCACATAAGCCATCTAGGAATGTCCTTTAGGTTATACCGTGATTAAAATATATCAACCCAAACTAAAACACTAGACTCATTATAGGATGCAACATGTACTCTTGTGTTTAACCCCATACATAATAGTTTTCTGACATGTAGTGATGGATAATGTGGAATCATGTGGAGACTATTCACACAACATCAAGTAAACACTATAGTATATTAAATGATTTTATATTTAAACTAGAAAATTAATTAATAATTAAATAACCATCATTTTCTATATAGAGGCCCGGGTATAAAATACATGGATATTAATTAATTTTAGATAAATATTCATTACATTATAAAAATTCATGCCCAAAGACCATAATAGTTTATTGTATTTGGAAACATTAAAAAATAATCTTCTATCATAGTGAAAGAGCATCAACATATCCCATAATGATCTTACCCTTTAGTACTCTTATGTAATAATTTATTCATAACTAGGGAAAAGGAAACACAAGAAAGGGGTTAGCGTAGATGCTTAGTAATGGTAATAATGGTAGATATGTAAGCATATCATGACAATAATTGTATGAGAACGTGATGATACCATTATAAGATCGTAACCTATATATCAACGAATATAAAAATAAATCCTACAATAAATATTATATTTCATAATATATGAATCAAAAGATTATTGGTAGAAAAATTAAGGAAACCATAATGTAGGAATAATAAATTGAATTGTGGAATACCAATAATCATAGAAAAACCTATGTCAACGATTCTTACCCAGACCATCATAACATATTATGGTTAGGAAAATCACCCACATACCTTTTTTAGTCATGGGATTCTTCCCATGTACCCAATTTGTTATGGATTATGATTTCCTCACATGTAACCTCTAGTTTTGGGATGTGAATTCAATCACACATACCATATTGTTTTAAGCTTGGAATTACCTCCTATATACCTTATTCATTTGGGCTTTATATTCCCACTAATGTACCCTCTTGATTCAGGCATTATGTTCCCTCCCATGAACACTATTTTTTATTCTAGGGATTCCTTACAGTTTAACCTCTTATATTATGCTTCATATTCCCCCTTGTCTACTATATTGGTCCAGGATTAGGATTAACTTTTACGTACCCTCTTATTTGATGCATGGGATTTCGTATTTTATACACTATTTTTTGGTCCTGGTATTCCCTCCCGTGCACCGTGTTTTTTTGGGATTCCCACTCAAGTACACTATTATTTACGGGTATGGGATTCAAACAATATACCAACTTATTTTCAAGAATAGGAAACACAAAATATAACTTCCAATATCATATATTACTTTTAATTAACGAATTCATAGAATAGAGATATAGGTCGCACCTATCATATAATAAAATAATAAATACATGTTCCACAATATAATAAAACATTCCTCATATCATGACCCATAATAAGTGATCGGATTCACGAACATCATATTATAACTCATGAAATGAAATGGGTATTATAAATATTTAATCACTACCTAACATATTAAAAAGAGATATGTATCACAATAATTAAATTTTAAAATAACCCAATAAATTAAGTATGTTTCATTTGCATTTATCATGTTATAACTACTGGAAGATAAAGAGGGTCCAGGTCAATTACATTGAAAATTATATTACTCATGAAAACAAGATTTGTTCTATAAATAGAATTCCTTTAAAAAAATAAACCATTCATATAAACAATATTAACGATATCCAAGGATCATATCCCTAGTAAATTACAACTATATCGTAGGCACTCATATTAGATGAAAAAGGATTTTTATATATCACTTCGTACATTTCATAATGAGAAATAAAATTTAAATGGAAATATTTTTAAATGTTTTATTATTTTAAAACAACAATAAATATTTTGAATAAATAATTACATATAATTTAAAACATTTCTTGGAAATAAAATAATGATATTGTGAAAAAATCATTTTAAAAAATAATGCATTTTTAAAACCATTTTCATTTAAAATAAAATTGAAAACTTATAATAGAATCCTTGACAAAAATTAAATTATTCATAACCTTAATCCTTTCAATAAAATAAAATTCCTTGAAAATGAGATTGAATATTTTTTTAAATCATTTTTGAAAACATTTTTTGAAAATAATCTTTTTGAATACAAAATTTATTTGAACTAAGTGGGAAATAAATTGGAATTTTATTAAAATAATTTTCTTAATCATCATATGTACAAATGTGAGTAAAAATGTTATTGGTATATAATTTTATCCTATATAAAAATATTATTAGAAAACATATGAGATTTCTTAAGAGTATTATCATAATAATTCATCTATAGAAGCATAATCATAATTAATCATGAAAAATGATGAGATTGTAGAAATAAACTATTACCACTTTGGTAATAATGGATCATAATCCCAATGAAATAATAACATTAAGAGAAGGTTAAAATATCACCAAAATAAATATTTTCAGGATATGTTATATCAATGGTTAGTATATACACCTCAGAGAATAATATTGGTGCACAACTTGGAATGTATCTCAAAGAAGAAAAATTGATACAATATTACATTATAAATTTTGTATATTTTGACCCATACAAACAAATAAAGAGACATAATAAAACAGATATATAAATACTCATAAATTTTTGGATAATAATAATAGAATACATTCATTGAATTTATATACATGACACAAAAAAAATAACTATGATTGCAGAAAAAGTATTGAAGAAATAATTGTGAGACTTGAAATCCACTTACTACTTGTATATCTTTTGAATTAGGATCCACATGAATAAATATCATTAATGTAAACATTTAATATCATGAGATAAATAAAATAATAAAATAACATGTCATTGGGAATCATAAAAAAGAAAATTTATTAATATGGAATAAATCTCACAAAAATAAATGTGAGATGAGAAAACTCTAACTTCCCATCTTGAATTTCTTTGTAATCATTTAAACCACCATTATATTGTGTAACTCCTCTTTAATTTAAATATAGGGAATAATTAGTAGTATTTATTTAAAAATGTATGATTATAAGATGAGTTGATAGTTTTTGAGAATATATTTGTTAAGGGATTGGGCGATCTAATTAGATTAATCGGTTTGATTAGAGAATGATGAGTAAAGGATTCCTTTTATATGTTGGGAAATGACTTATTATGTATTTTTGAGATGATATGAGTGATCTCCATGTTTTATGTATCAAAAAATAGATTAAATAGACCATTAAATATTATTAGAGTTGTGAGGGTCTAAATATGAAAATAAAATAATTTCAGACATGTGTAGTGTACTTTTACAACTTATATTATTTGATTATTCATTACATAAGTTTAATATTACCTATGTCATGGTACTTAATTTCAATTAATTTCAATATTAATTTTTTTATAAACAATTTCCAAATTATTAGCGAATTTACAATATTCCTATTCAAAATATAGAGTTAATTTTTCCAAATTATAGTCATATAAGTGGAAAAAATTATTTTAAAAGTAATCATGTATACTATATGAGACATCATGTTTTTAATGTAAAAAAATAAAAATGTTTCAAATGTTTATTGATCCATTTTTATTGTTATATTTGTTAAAATAACCTATGTTGGAGTAAATGAATTATAATTGGTCTAATTATACATAAAAACTAAATTGAATAATAATTTTACTATATAAATAAATTGGCTGAAAATTCAGTATTCAATTAAAATTTTATGTTTTTCACAATTTTTCAAAAAATAAAACTTCTCAAAATAAAAAAAATAAATTACCCAAGTAAATTTGGATTAAAATATTCTACAAATAGTGTTTTTTATTCAGAGAATATTTTTAAATTTTGAAAATTATGATTTCAAATAGGTCTTCATATAAAAGGAGTTAAATTTACATTTCAAAACATAACTCATTTTATTCATATAATTGTATTTATTCATATATAATGACTATAAAATCTATTTGATTAATGTAAAAACAAATTAGTATTTAATATATTAATTCTTAAAAAACATTCATCAGGAGTTGGGTTTTAAATTTATTAACATAAAAAGGTGTTTTAACATAGAGAAATAGTATTCATAGAAGAGAAATATTTTATATTAAAAGAGTTTTTATGATAATTTATAACAAAATGGTAAAATATTGTCTAATTATATATAATTTTTTTCCGTTTTTCTAAATATAATTTATATTATCTTTAACATCCATAAAAATGGTTAGGTTATAACTATAAACATTTTTAATAACAATATAAATACTATATTTCAGTTTAGTAAATCAATGTCATGTGTGTAACACAAGTTGTCGTAGGAAGTCAACATTTTGTGCAACACAAGTAAAACATAGCATTGAGTGTACCGAAAGTTATTCTACATGTTTCATATTGAACATTATAAAATTTGAGTTCTGTATAATGGAATCCAAACATAGTAATTTCATGTAATAAAAGCTATATTCACATTATTTTAAATGAAAAATATAGAAAAGAATAAATTAATTATATTAAATATATTACACATAATATTGTGGTGTTACATTCCACCCCTATAAAAATTAATTTCACCCTTGAAATTTATATAGATTATGAATTGTTTAATTCTATAATGTATTCCCCAGAAAACCATAATATGAAAAATAATAGGAAAACATCCATTAAAAAGGTAATGTTGAAAACAAAATAGTTAACAAATGTAACTCATAAATAGGTTTCCACAAAGAATAATAGAGGTGGTTTGTGAAAGCATGTACATGGAAGATAATTATAACTATCCGCCTCTGTTGGAGAGTGATAGAGTACATGCTCATGAGAAAGTTAACAATAAAAAATCCACAAATAAATGATGATCTAAGGGACAATTTGACAAAATAAAAAAGAAGGTAGTTGGATGACATTTTCTATTTTAATATTCGCTCCCTATAGTTGAATAATTTTCAGGAGAAGATATAATTACGTTATTTAATTAACTTTCATAAGAACATTCACTACCTTTAGTTTTTCAATTTTCTATTTACACTTCATTTCTTTTTCCATAAATTGAAGGTGAATTTTTTATTCCTAAATTAGTAAAAGATCATGAGGTAGAATGATCAGTCAGTCAATCTATCTTTAGTTAGCATCATAGTAAAATTTCTAGAAGAAGTTATCCAATATAAATAATTCATTATATGGTTAAATAATACATTTATATCTAAAACCTCATTTGAGGTTTATCATAAAAAATTAAATAAATGGGTAACCATTTAACCCTTCTAGAAGATGAAAATAAAAAACATTAGAAATATGATCACTATATATGTTTAACATTGATCCCCGTTATATCGAAAATTATCTCCTCGTTTTCACATTATATACAAGTGAATACTATAATCATATATCATAATAAATCATGTTAATAACAGAATTACCATAACTCCTTTTAAAAAACATACAGTATTCCTCATTTTAATGATTAATGGATATATTTTAATAATCCAAGAAGTTATTAACATCATCCGTGATATGATAAAAAAACTTCATTGATTAAATAATTAGTGTCATGGTAATCAGTACTATCCAAAATTATTTATCTGTATAAAACATCAAGTTACCCAAGATGAACACAATTATCTCATTACAAAAAACATATTAAATTTTATATCACCTTAATAAAAAATGACCCTTTTTTAAATCATTTTTCAATGTCTTCATCACTATTCAAAATATTGTTTTCAATCCTCATTTAATAACTTATACTAAAAATAAATATATATTTTTGGATTAGTATATCATAATCATTTAATCACAAAACATTTTTACTTCAATAATACATACTTTTTCATAAACCATTACACATGCTTCATCATTTTATTATTTAATAACCTATTCCTATAATATGAAATATGGATCATGTTTTAATGATCCCCAACATCATTCTAATTATGCTTCATATATTTAACGTAAACAGTACTGTATAATCATCCCATACCTTAAACATTTTATTTTTTATAACATTATATTCAGTACTATAACAAAGACATATACCACCTTCTTAATTCAATTTATGATATGTCCAAATAGAAAATAAAGTTTCATAAGGCCCATAATTTGTTCATATAAAACATTCAATGTTATCCATATTCTTTTTAATTCACATCATTGAATAAAACCAAATATCATAAGGTGATAAACACCTACCATAGAAGAAATCAATTCAATAATGAAAAATTACATTTATTATACCTAAATCACGACACATACATTTATATATATTATTCCATAGAATTATCCTTAGATAAATCCCTATAAATATACATAGAAATATCTCATAAAAATATCACTAAATGTTTCTCATCTTAGTTTCTAATGTGTGGCTAAACCATTCCATTGATACAAACTATATAGACACGTGATTATATTACATGGATATTACATCAATTTATAAGAATATTTAGCTCAGTACAAAAACACATTCCCAAGGCCCATAATATATTCATGTATTTCGAACACTAGAAACATAATATTTTATCATTTGGAATGATGATCAACATATCCTTTAGTTATCAACCCATTTAATAATCCTATATAAAACATTTCTTTATAACATTCCGAAAGTAAAGACGTGAATTTGGTTAGAAAATATGATATGTAAGGTTTAACATGGGAGATATTTAAGCATACAATTAGAATAATGGTATTTAGAAATGATTGTATCAGTAGAATATCATTCCCTTCATATTAATGATCATAAACATGAATCATGGAATAAATATAGGTCGTTTATAAGACATTAATCACAATATAATCTGTAACAGGATCAATAAAATCATAACATAGAATATGAAATGAAATTTTGTAATACAAATGGTTATAGAAAATCTTATGTCAAGTATACCTACCATTTCTATCATAACATGTTAGTTTTGGGATAATCACCAGTGTTCAAGCATTGTAATTTCTATTCCCCCCTTGTAAACTATTTTATTGGGATTGTGATTCACTTCCATGTACCACCCTATTTAGGGACTGATATTACTTCAGGTGTACCCTCTTATTTTAGTAATTTAAGGAACAACTACATACACTCTTGTTTCTGGCATGGGACGCCCTCTCATGAACCCCCATGTTTTAGTAATTAAGACACCACCACCCATATAGCCTCTTCTTTTGGCCTATGTATTCTCTCCTTTGTACCCACTTGTTTAGATATTTGTATTACCACCCGTGTCCACACTTATTTCAGGATTGGGACCCCAAATGTGTATCATATTGTTTTTTATGGGTATTCCCTCCCATGTAACCTCTTATGTTTGACATGGGATTTCCTCCCTTATACCCACATACATCATTTTTTGGATACTCTCATATATAACCTCGTGTTTTGGGGCTTGGGATACATCATATGTACCTTCTTCTTTCAAGGTTGTGATATAATCAATGCGCCTTACGATATCATATGACCTTTATAACTACCCAATGCATTGGTGGGAGATATAGGTCTAACCCATCAAAACATGAATCTAGTCATACATGCGCCTTAAGATAATGAATCCTTTAATATATCACGACCCATAAAAATATATAGTTTTGATAAACATTATATCATAACTCATGAAATTAAATGGGGATCATTAACAATTCATCAAGTCATAACCAATGGAAAATAGATATGTTTCAAAATTATTGCATCATAGCATAACCCATGAAATGATGTGGGTTTCAAAAGCATTTATCTTGGTATAACTCGTTCATGAAAAATGGGTTTATAGACAATCTATTTAAAAGATATTTTATATATGAAAAAAGGGTTCCATAAACATCATTCCAACAAAATAAAAATCATTAATATATATAATATAATTTTATTATTTTATTAGTTCCCTAGTAAAAAACCGTTGTATCAATGTATGTCGTATTAGATAGATAAGGACATTGAAATATCCAAGGAATATTTATTAAAGAAAATAAGCTTTATTTAGAAATCATGTCCATAGTAATTTTCATTGAAAATTTACTGAAATCAAAATATGTAATATTTAATGATAACATAAAACATTTCATGAGAGAAATATCCTTTCTACATTGAATTTTTTATTTCAAATCAAAAATATTCTTGGAAGCCATTTTCTTAAATTTACCCTACCAGATTATAAAAAAGCATTAAAAATAATTTTAATGACATTCAAACCAAATTAAATTATTTAAAATACTTTTATATATAAATAATATTAATATATTATTTAGAATAAATGATAACATATTTAGAAAACATCGTCATTGAGTATAATAAATTTCTTACTAAAGATAAAAAAGTTATAATTTATTAAAAAGTATTTATTAATCATCATATGTTAATAAGATTTAAAATGGTACCATTATATAACGATATTCTAAATAAAAGGACGATAATAAACATTAGGGGATTTCATGAGATATGGATCATAGTATTCCATAAAATGAATAATAATCATTAAAAAACATGACTAATGATTATACTATAGAAATAAATTTCTACCACTTTGCTAACATTGAATCATAATACAAATGAAATAATATCAATTAACAAAGTTTAAAATATCAAAAAAAATATTCATTATATATTATGTTAAATGGGAGAATATACATATGATAAATGAATATTGGTTCATATCATGTCATGTGTCTCCAAGAAGGAAACTTGAGATAAAATTACATTTTAGATTTGGTAAAATTTGATCAAAAAACCCCATGAATAACATATCATAAATTCGATATGTAAATACCCATAACATTATGATAAATATAATTCAATAAACTCATGTTTTGAATAGAAAATATAAAAAATGAGGTGTGAATATTGAATAAATATTTAAATAAATAAATGATAGATTATAAATCCCCTTACTACATGAATATATCTTTATTCATGATCGATATGATATTATATCATAAATTGAATCTTTTAGTATCATGAAATAAATATAATTCAAGATATAAATTTTCATGTGGAATAATTTACATAATAAAAAAATGAATAATGGGTGAATATAGTATATATATCATATTAATAAATATGATATTAGACAACCATTACATTGTTTCTTGTCATTCCCCACACATGTTCAATCGACATATTCCTTGGGATACACCTTTTGGTTTTCACTAAACAGATAATTTAGTTGCCATTGTACCCTAAGGGAGGAATCTAGTATTCTCTAAGTGATGTTGAGAGGATATTTTAGTAGGGGTTTCATGAGACAAAGGTGTTTTGATGTGTGATTATTAGAAGAGGAAAGAAGGGCATTTTTATGTGGGAAAAAAGACACAGAGTGTAATATTGAAAATATTTGAGTTCTCCCCATGTTTTAATTATCCCCAAAGGGGTCAACATCAACCAATATATGCTCTTATAAGTGTAATATTTAATATTTGAACAGAAAATAATTTTTAGAAAATTATAGGGTCATTTTTACTCCATATATTTTATGATTAGTCATTAATTAATCTTATTTTTACATTAATGAAAATTATTAATTTTAATTAATTTCACTAATATTTTTATCTCAAAAACTATGTTATCAATATTATACATATTATATTATTCTCATTTTAAATATAGAATTAATTTTTATAATTTATATTGAAATAGGTGGTATAAAATAATATAAAATTAATTCCATATATGGGATGATATGGCACATTTTTAATGTGAAAAAGTCCAAATGTTTGAAATATGTTTATATCCAACATTAACAATAAATTGGATTCAATATCATAAATTTTGTTAAATTTTTATATTTTATATAAGTATACTTATAAAAAAGGTAATAATTAATTGGACTATAAAAATTAATTATATTGAAATGTCGTTTTCAATTATAATTTTGTGATATTCATTATTTATCAACAAATTAAATCTCTAAGAAAAATACAATAAAAAATTACCTTAGGTAATATTTGATATTAATATAGGAATAATAATGTATATATTTTTGAAAAGTGTTTAATGAAATTCTAAAAACTATATTTAAATGTGGTTCACCAAAAAAGTTTGTAAAATTACCTTATAGAAATAAAACCTATTTTTACTAAGATAATTGGTTTTATTCTTTATTAATGAAAATAATATTTATGGAATATCTATTAAAAAATTTATTTCCTATATAATAAATATTTTTTATTAAAAAACATCATAAAAAGTTTATTGTTTAATTTATTTAAAAAAATGGGTGTTTGTAAATAGAGAAAAAGTTTTCCTAGAAAATTATTTTCTTTATTTTCAATCCGTTCTTACTTATATTTCTAACTAATTGATAACCATAGGACTAATTTTATAGACATGGGTAAACCATATTTTCAAAATTTATGAAATCATGTTCATAAATACCATTCCAACTACTCGATTATAGATTCTATAGCATCTTAATTATAATACTTTTAGTATATTGTTGTTTGGTAAAACAATGTATTTTGTGTAATGAATGTTATCAAAGGAACTCAGAATCATGAAAAATATATGTAAAAAATATTGTCGTATGTACCAAATGTTTATATAATTGTTCCATATAGAGCCTAGTTTACATAGTTTTCTGTATATTTTAATTGACACATAGTGATTTCATAAAATAAACATTATATACAATGTTGTGTAAAACAAAAAATATCAAAAAGATTAAATTAGTTTAAAAAACATATTTCAAAAAATATCTTATTGTTACATTGATAGCATTCAAAAGGTACAAGCCCATGAAATATTATTATGTAATTCTCCACGTATAAAATAATGAGAAAAGGGATCCCCATAAGAAATAGATAAATCTATGAAGTAATGATGTTAAAAAAATGACTGAACACATCCGACCCATAATCAATCCCAAAATCATACATAAAATTAATAAACTAATATACCATCAACCAAAAACTATTCCCCTTCATTGGATACCTATTCAAGAAATCTACATGCTCATTGTAATGACCTAATTGGGTGTGAGTAGAATTCATAGTATAACTAAACCAATTAAAGTTAACATAATTCAATATGATATACCGGTTCATTCACGAATGTAAAAAAAGAACATTGATAAGTAGAAAAAATATAAAAAATCGGAAGAATATACCAGGTCCTCGTACACCGTCTGTACCTCCTTCAATAGTATTATACAAGGAATGTCAACCAGCCATGACTGACACATTCCTAACCATGAGAGGATAGTTCACAAAACATGATTGAAAAATATTACTAGAATTCACAACCTCTCAATAATCTAATTCATACCTCACACATCCCTACATTGTGGAAATATTTTATTTTTCAAAACGAAATTAAAATTTAGATTCAAAATAAATCATAAAAATAAAAACATGTATATAGTATGACAGATCAACCAACATATCATAACATGCATGATTTTTATCCATTACAAATAGAAACATGAAAACACAGTACATAGTTTTTCTGGGGTTACAACTGAACAATTCATATAAAAAATAATAAATCATAGGTCTTACAATGTTACAAATTAAATACAATAATCATTCCAAATAAAATATATAAAACATTCTCCAAATTCATGTTCTCCTTATCTCATGTCGAATGATTATCGAGAGAAAGGGTCACCATATGAGTAAAAAAAGAACCTCCAAATCATATAAAAATTCATAATTATACAGTATGTATAATTAAATGATAAATTTTGATAAGTAAATACATCACAATTGTTTTTAAATGATAAAATAATTAACAATATTTTCCATCAAGAATGATCTATGTATGATAGATATGTTGTCACCATAACATTGAATTCTGGTGCTAATTCTATAAATGATAAATAATCCAATGTTAGATCACAAAAATTCAAAAATAATGTTATTAAAATTATGATATAATTTGTTTTTACAATTGATAAATGATGTTAACTGATTTATTTTAAGAAGGACCTTAGTGGGCTATGATTAATGGATTGATATATTTTTCATTAATTAAACGGATGGATTTGAGGGGCATAAGAGGGCCCAAAACCATTAATATGATTGTCATATTAAAAAAGGGGTTAATGGAGGTATCAATATTGAGAAATAATTGAACGTATTCTGGGTTTTGTAAAAATTAATTATTCTTTTCATCATTAATAGGCTTTATCCAATGTCGTCATCATGATAGTAGCCTCCAACGGTTGGCATACAGATTCTGGGAAGAATTGCCACTAACTAAGAACCCCTCTATCAATCTGGTGGAACTTATAATGTTTCAAAAACAATACCCTATACACAATCCTATAAATTATTTGTTTTTATCCTTAATAAACATATAAACCACCATAAGTTTCTTATTATGATTCTTGAAATATATGTAAATGGGAAAAATAGGCATATCTGAAATATTTGTGTCATAATTCTACAACTATCATGCCTTCTAATCCTACGATGTATTACCCATGGTATTCTCTAACAATCCTTTACACTACACCATAATTGTTCTTTTATAATACCTTGTTTTATCATGAACATGACTTTTCTTCCATAGGTCCCTAATAAAAAAACACACTTTATTTACAAAAACTTATTACCATAGTACAATACAAAAACTTGACTCTCTATAAATGATGTGTATAGTTCTATATCAATGTACTCTTCTGAGTACATATGATGAATCATAATTTTACATCTAATTCTAAGACATGTGAACAAAATTTTTCATATATTGATACAATTATAAAATATTATATTGATAGGACACAATCCTGATGTGTCTGAAAATATAAAACATCACAACATACCATGACTCCATCATCCCTTGATTCCATAATATTTATTCAGTAACTATGCGGAAACCCCAAGGAAATATTTTTCTGGATATCAAATCAATGGGACATTATCATTGGATAGAGTAATAAATGTAGTTATTATTATCTCTATCTATAAATTTAAGATTGAATTTATCAATCTATAGAGTCTCTTGTGATATATTGAAGCCAAAAATTAACGATTCTCTTACCAAATTCGTGAAAATTAAAAAAAGATGACCCTTCATAGAAAATCTAAAATAGAGATATCATAATCAAGGATTGTAAATTGTTATTGTTGGAGAAGTCTCTTAGAGTAACATAATCATCTGATAATCTATTGAAATCAAGAATACATTCCCGACATGTATCCAATAGAGTTTTGATTATTATAATTGATTTCACAATGGTCTATGAATGAAAGACCATACAAATCTTGAAATATATTCTTACAAACATTTCTTGTTTTTATAATTCCATGAAATGACTTCTATGACTCTATCAGATACCATCCATGAATGAACTCTATGAAGCCAAATGATCTCTCTAATATAGATCATTCCAAGATCATCCCATGGATTAGTCTATTAGATTGTTTGAATTGATCCACTGATTTAAACATTCCAATACCATAGAAAATCATATCTACACCACATAGGGACCTATTATATCCTATTAATAATACTATCATTACCACATACCATATCCACAAATCCACATTATGTGTATTGAGAAACTGTATAGTTATTTGATACTCAACATTGACCCTCTTATAATTCAGAAAGTGGTAGAAAAATCATATAATATACCCATTGGTGTCTATAAACCTGAAATATAATTTTAAATTGTAATATATCTCATTCAATAATATGATAACTTCCCACTAAAAATAAAGATAGTTTTTCATCATACCTGCTCTCATAGAAGATAAAACTATCATCCTATGATGATCTAGAATCACACTGCATATGTCCAACGTGTATCCTAAAATGGAACCTTCACTGTCAACCTATCACCCATCAAGATACAATATGTTTAAGGCTACTAACAAGCCTTAAATAATTTTAAAAATGACTACATGATCACTCTGGGAAAACAAGACACTTCCCCTATATCCTTATCGATTTACACCTTCCTGTTTATAAATAGATATATAAACTCACTCTTCTATTTTGATGTATGTACTCCCATATCATGTGTCTTATTTCTTAATACATCAAAAACTACATTTCATTTCCTAGGAGCGTAATATATATCAAAATCAAATGTATTCAATTACTCTACCCAATGCTTCTAATAGAGAATCAGGTCATCCATGGACATGACATATCACCAAATATAGTGACGTTTAAATGTAATAATTATTTCAAAAAAGATGTATTTCCCATATTATTTTAATTTATAGACCATATAATCCAAATCAAATCAATGTTTATGGTAGTGGGACCCATGGAGTCAAAACTGACTTCTCTAGTTTTTAAACTACCATATATCTTTACACAAAAATATATCATAATCCAACTTGACATGTTTCAAAAAACAATGAATATATATCTTCATGATCAGGAAGAATCATGATAATATTTTATATAAATATCTATATTTTTCTCTAGGAATAAATCATCACATTGTCTTTACGTTCAATTCAGATCCTCATCTTGGTCAGTGCATTTAAGGCTACATCTGATTGGGAAAATTCATGAATGAACATCATGTAGTACAAAAATATCATATTAAACTATGAATCTAAAACAAATTCTTTATCCATAAAAAAATGAATAAAAATACCTTCTAATGATAATATAATATTCATAATGGGTATAAAAATACCTAACTATTTTCTAGTTCTTTATCAAAACCATACACATTCATTACATAGAATAAATTTTATGTTTTTGATTTATAATAAATTTTATCACAATGTTTCAATTATGTGATTAAGATTTCTTGGTATTTATTTGTATGTTATCAATAATAAAAATAATTATGGATTACATGAATTTTTTAATGATATTATTTATATGAGCAATTAACACAAATAGAGAATTTTTCAGTCTAATGGGATTAAAGAGATACTCATACAACCCATGCATAATCTTATATTTTATATTATGATTATATTCCTCTTTAAAATGAATATGGAATTTTCCTAAACACTGATCAATATTCCAAACACATTGGAATCCAATCAGTTGATCATTCATGTCTCAAATCCATGGTAATTTGTAACTATTTATTAGAGTAATGTTATTTACAATATGGTAGTCTACGAAAAAGAAAATACAATCATCATATACATAAAGAATAACCCTATGGAACCCAGATGGGAGGTTCACATTATAATGAATCTTTTTGAAAAAATATCATAAGGTTGTCCCCTAATCAATATCAACTCATATAATTCCATTTAATATAGTGTACATGATATTGGATGCACACCGGAAAAAAGTTCGATCTCAAACTCAACTCTATTATGTGATGGTAAAATTGACAAATGATTATGAAGGAAATACCATTAGAGGTATACCCATGGAGGAAATGAGGTTTGATTCACCTAATCTTCAAATACAATGGATTATATTTTACACATAGACATAATACAATTCTACCTAATGAGGGTGTGGTCGCACATTCATATCCTGGGTATTACATTCTAAATTCAACAAGAAATGTTCTCTTTAAGGTCATGTTAATGTCACAAATATTTGATAATGATTGACATATTCAAGGTAAAATTTTAGATAGCCCATTACAAGGATCATGTTGAAAATTTTTACCCACATATTTATGAATACCCAAACATCCACGAATCCAATAACCACTATCAGAAATAATTTATAGATATCAATATATTAAAAATTAATTTCAAAATTTGTATTGGAGGCTCAAATATTAGAAGTGTATTTGACCAGTAAATCTAATATAGAGTACACAAGGGATTATATGAATGAATTTAAAACTAATGTTCCAAAAAAAGAAAGAGATAGTGTATAATAAATATATACCCATCCTCATGATGTAAAATTATCATCGCCACCAATGTTGAAATATATACTAACAGCATAACCCATGAAAACAACCACTCTATGAAACCCCAAATGCTAAATTATCAAATAATTCACTAAATCTTTTAGGGTCTACAAAAACTGGTGATTTACTATAAACACTCCATATGATATCCTTATTATTTAAATCCTCAATTCATGGCCACAAAACTACTTTAGTTGACCATTAATTCCACACAAATGACAAATATTTTAGAAATGTGGGTATCCAAGATACTTTTTCACTTCATCCTACTTCTATATAAAATTATATAGTCATTTAACTTATAAGGAGTTGAGGAACCAATTTTTTATGTGGACATTATGACACAAAACAAAAATCAATCATCCATCTTCTTTATCTTTTTTCAATTATAATAAATAGTATGTTCTTGGGAGAATGTACCTATGAGGACACTAAAATAATCATGATTTTTTGAATCCCATTCTTCAAAAATACAAATCATTATATTTATTGAATTGTACTATACCACTATAAAGGATTTTAGATTTATGTTAATGATATATCATTGTAATTCAGGTTCAACAAAAATCCTGAAAATAATATAATTGTATTCATCATTCCCCACAAGATAAGCAGAATAGAGAATCAACTATATTAATCATTCTGAATGACAAGATACTATCATAATCCCTAATAGGAGAACCTTAAATACGTAAATAAGGTCTAATTTATGTGTATCTATAAAGAATTAATTTATGAATATGTCCACTATGGTCTCCTATGTCAGGCCCTCACATTGACCAGCCTACAATATGACATCCCAACATCTTCCAGTTGCACCATGAAATATAATGTCCATAATCAACAACTTCAAATCCTTTATGGTCTATACAATGCGGAATGTCCTATTATTGAACCATAACTAATACTCTATTTCTTAAGGTCATCTAGTTCCCTTGATGTAGATGGGATTTTTACGGTGGATGTCATGTGCGTAATTGACTACCATCTTCCACCCTGTGTAGGATACTCCCCACTAAATATGTACTAACTGAAAGATTCATGGATAGAATGAATTTATAGATTTACCCTCATGAGAATATAAGGGAGAATGATCAGTTTCATCCATTTACATTATATGTGGTTTAACTATATGAGTGAAACATCTATGAAGTGTAATTTCCAAAAATTCAAAACTAGACATTTGATAATGAAAACAATCTAAACAAGAATATTGTTTTACAGAACTGAGGTTTAAAAAAGGGTTCCTAAAAACTTTTAATTGAAGATTCTTCCAAAATGACCAGGGTATAAACCCCCCCCCCCAATTCACTTCCCAAAACCAAAACATTTTTTCCAATGCTTACACATTATTCAAAACATTTATGTAAACAAAATCATAGAATACATAAGAAAATGTAAAATAATTAAATATTAATTCTCCTAAGAAACATATCAAAATTTCAATTGGTATTTAATTATATATGATATATATGTCTTCAGAATTATGTATTTAGATGAGGTTTTGTTGAGATTGATTATTTTTGGAGACTTTTGGTCCTCAATGATGTCCATATCTATATATCAAGTATAATGAAATATAGAAATATATTCCTACCTCATCCAATATATCAAGAATGATATTTAAATTACGATTCTTCAATACTGAAGGAACCATCACAATGATCAATACATACACCGCATAATGATCAATATAATTTATATAGGACATTATAATTTTTCAAAATTATTTAGAGATCATAATATCTTATATAGATCACTGCATGAAGGATAATAAACCCGGAAACTAATGTGTAATGATGGTTATATGAAAATGTTTCGGGATAATCAACATCTTCATTGGAGATTATTGTCCAGAAAAAGGTATTTTTTGTTCTGATCTAATTTAATTAAATAAATATTTAACATGGAAAGACCTCCTCATAATGTTGATAGATTTCATTGTCAACATTCATTATAGAAAAAATTCATAACATTTAATTCATATAAAATAATTGAATGATCCAATTAATTTAAAATTATTTGTGTTATGAATGAATCTGATATTTCCTTTTACTTCACATAAAACAGACATGATTTATCCTAGTAGTAATGATTAAAATTACAATTATTTTAATGTACATTGATTTTGTGCAATAATTATAATTTTAAAAAATCCAAATTATTAATCTATTAATACTTTGATTTTATAATATTTTATTTATTATATTAATTGTCAACATTCTATATTTTTATTTTTTGTTTGAAAAGGAATAAATAAGGAATGAATTGAGATACTATTGGGTAGTGTTAAATGATTTGGTTTATAGAATGGGTAACACATCATGTAGTTAGAGTAGATGTCATGTACCCAAGTTCACTTCATTTGGACATGTAGTTGGATACAAGACATTTATACAATTTATTGAACAAGTTAAATTTATTTTAAATGATTATTAATTGGTGTAACTATATTCATGATTTTTTAAATTAAACTGTGCATTGTTTGTAGAAACCTCATAATATCTGCATGATATTGCAATAAAAATTCTTCTAATTATATGTTGTGTGTGTACACATCTAGTGAATCATTAAAACAAATTTTTAATTAACAGAAGAAGTTAATCATAGGGGAACATGGAAAAAAATATTTTGGATAATGTCATGTTTGACTAGATTACACATCGTGTGGTCCATAAATTCACATGTGCCATTAACATGTTGAGTCAGTCAGTAGGTATTGAAGAATAATATAAAGTGGACCACATATCAGGTAGCTCATTAGTACACAAAATTTAATTTAGTAACGAAACAAGTAAACACTCTTGGAATATATCAATGATTTTGAAAAATAAAGGAAAGGAATTTATAACTCATAACTACATGCTATGTGGTATCCTATCAAAGGAAATGATTAAATTACATTCAAAAAGTAATAATTAAAAAACCATTAAAACCCAATTTATCTATTTCTATTAAATGCATTTAATATTTAACAAATGATTGAATAATTTATAAATGATTAAATAGATAATTTTAATTATACGTTATCATTTTTCATGTCATTTTATAAACAATGATGGAATATATGATGGGTGTCTATAATATACATCTGATGGTCATATATTAGAATTTAATAAATTTATTTTTTAATTTAGTAATTGAACCAATCCATGTAAATTTATATTAATAATAATGAATGAATTCATCTGAAAATTATATAGTTTTCATTCACAAATTTATTTCATGTTTATGGTAAAAGATTAGATTTTACATGGCCTATGATTCTATTGTTTTTATATAATTTATTTTTATATAATGGGTTTGAAATTAATTCTTTTAATTAAATATATTGATCTATGTTTCATTATTCCATACTTTATTATTTAGGAAATTCTATTCGAATTAAATTTAATGTTATATTCCTTGACAAATCTTTTATTTCCTCTCACCAGTTATTGAGATATAAAACATATTTAATAAAATTAGAATCCTAATGTTCATGCATTATATTATGATGTGGTAAAGGAAAAGGAAATTTAAGATGAAACCATGAAATATCCCAAATGATATATATATATATATATGATTATATGTGGTATATTTTAAATCATGATTATAATGGTATAAAGATCATATACCTAAGATTATATGTTGGTTTATATCCCACTAATGAAAAATATATTATATAAATTCATGTATGTTTCATTTTTTAAATTTATTTTATTTCATTCTTATGAATGATTTATTTTATAGATGAAACTCAATGTTAACCTAAATAAATTAACAAATATGTAATGGTTAAATTAAAATAAATTGATTTAGAGTAAATTTTTTATCATAATATGGTTAATCGATTGACTATAATGAACTTAATATTGGAATCAAATCTAATGAATTGAATAATAAATATTTATTTATAATAATAAAAATCCTTCAACATAACATTATAAGATATTAAGACTTCAATTAATGTATTAGTTATAAAAACTATAACTAAGTGTTTTAATAAACTTTTTAGGACAGTAAAGTTTATTAGGGGAGTAAATACAAATTATCTCAGTTAAATTAACTATTTTATTTCAAGGGAAGTATGCCTTTCTTTCAATGACAAAACATGGATGTATGTTTGATTGAAATCATTGATAGTATTTGAGGATTGGGGACTATAGACATCAAATCATGATACTCTAGGATCGATGTTTTCAAATAACATACATACTAAATCCAATCAATTAACAGACCCATCCCCTAATTAGGTTATTATATGGGCCATGTGTATCCATTCAACTAGAATTTTTAATAAACAATACATTATGAGTATAATGAAAACTGATTATGGGACATGATAAAATAGAAAGAGACTTAATAAAATTAAATTTAATATTTCATGCATAAATTGATATCCAGTTAAGTACTAGTAATATATTTTAAATATGGATGAAAAATGGAAGTAAAAATCAAAAAAACCACTATAATAATTTCTTAACAAAGTTTATGTCCTTAAATATTCAAATATATTAATATGTTAACATTTTTCAAGCGACTAATTATTAATAGAAAAAATATTATGCATTGGGATCCATTTTTCTTATTCTTCTACCCTAGTTGGGGATAGAATGTTAAAATTATTATTAATAGAAATATTTATAAGATTCTTCATATATACATTTTATTAGAATGTTATATATTTTTAGAGTGTTAATGATAAAATAAAAGTACAAGTATTCTTTTACCATAATATATCAACTCCATTTTGTTGAGAAATATAATCAATTGTCTTTGATAAATCAGATTGTGAATAAACTATATCTATATAATCTAGAATAAGGAAATCTTGCAACAAATAATTGTTTTTAAATGATAAGGTATATAGATCAGTTAATGAAATTAGACATCATTTTGGAAAAAAATTATATTTTATATATTATTTTATTTTACATGTACCCAATTTTTCCTTATTAATATAATCCAAATAAATGAAATGGATAATTCCCCCTTAAGAATTATGACATTACTTCCCCATGTGAAGATGTATTTCTTGAAACATGTTTCTTCACTAGTTTTGATGAAATGTTTAAAAAAACTTGGTTCTAGATCACATGGATAATAAAAAAAATGTAATTGATAGTGTCCCCGATAATTGAAATAGTTCAGAGGTAGATCAATGAATGGGATTATATATTATTCATATATATTAATAGTAGAATCTGGAAAAGCAATTACATTAAATTAAGGATGAAGGAAGCTACATCCACTTTATGAATATTCATAATGATTCTATTCAAAATTTGTGTATTAAATGAAATATATCTAAAACATAAATGATTTTATATAAAGGACATGAAAAAAAATATTATTATATAGTGAACTATAAATATGAATAGGAAGGAAGATTATAATGTCATATAAATGGAGGTAACAACTATTCATTACCAAAATGGATTGATTCATGATTGAGTTTAACCAAGACAAATATCTCTCTTTAAAACAAGACACAATGGTACACTATTTCAGATTTGGAATTAATATTTTTATTGTTCATCAATACTATATGATTAGTTCAGTATCTATTTATTCATATATATATATATCCATTGATGTGAATGATACATCCAAAATATATGATTCTTTACTGAGGCTTTTAGGGAAAGAAAATTCAAGGAAAACTAAATATAGTATATTTTTCTATACCCATATAATTGTTTAGTCTCAATTGATTTATTATACTAAACAAAAAAAACTAAATATCATTTTATTGTAATTTAATCCATTCATATAAAGGTATTATAGAATTATTATATAGATAGTTCATCAATATCATGTGAACTATTCTATATATACTTATAACTTCATTTATATTGTGATATTCCATTACAAAATTTAATAACTGTTTGGTGAAGTAAATGTGTTGACTTTCTTAGGATTGAAGAATTTCCATGATTGTTTTGACAAAACCATATTACCTATGAAATCATTTTACATACATGTTATACTATCCCTATTATTTTATAAATATCATTACATTATTTTAATCAAAATAAAACATCATATTATATGCTAAGGATCTTAATGACTAGTGTCATGGACGGATAGCTACAGAAAAATAACAAGATGGGTATAAATAAATAATTTCATTATTTATTTTTAATAAATATATCATAATATAATTGGGATCATAATTCATCATAGGATAACGTGAGGGTAACATGAAAAAATAGTTGAGCTAAAAATCCTAGTATGTAAATAAACGTAAAAATAAAGCTTTAGCACATGGGTTAGCAGGCCTAACATAATGATATATAAAATAATGGAACATATTGAATCATAATATATAATCAGGATACCAAATAAAAATGGATTTATAGAACTATGTAAGAAACATAAAACATATCTTAAAAATGAGTTAAGTCTTGTTTCACATAACAGAGCACAAGTCAATGTTAACCTCCAAGATAGTTGCAAATGGTAGCATGAGTCAAGGCAAACCACCAACACCCATGCACCTAATGTTTCCTGAGACTCGACATTTACCAATTCATTGGAGTTCTATATATTCACACCCATCCTAAAATGTTCATGAATATTCATTCAAAATAAATAATTATACATAATAAATCCTAACGAAACATAAGGGTTACCCGAGGAAGGAATTAGGAATCATATTCCTGTCATAAACCATAAAAATGGTCATATCATAAACGTATTCATAAAGTAGTGGAATTAGACCATGCACAAAAATTAATAATTTATAAAATTAATATATCATGATAAGTGATGCCAATTTTATTTATAACATTCATGTATTACATTTAAGAAACATGAGAATTAAGACATTTTATTGCGGTTTAAGGAAAATATCAATGATATAATATTGTTGAACATGGAATAACCTTTTATATAAAATTAGAAGTGACACTATAATAATTTAATATAAAAATATTTTTTTATAAAAATAATGGTACGTTAATACTAATTTTTGAGTGCACTTGAAATTAGATAAGAATTTAGGTAGTTCCCTTAAAACATGATTGCTTATCATGATGTATTGAGGAGGGAACCACATAAAAACATGTATACACCTAAAATAAAATAATGAATGGAACATTATAAATTATTATTGAGAATGAATAAATAATTTAAATGATGTACATAAAAGGAAAATATAAATTCATTTGGGTAAAAAAAGATCGAGAAACTTGGAGGAATAATAGATGTTCATGTAGAATCCCATACATTAAGTACGATGGTATCCTTCACATGATATTGCAAACATGGATAACGAAATTAAATTCATTAATTAATATTTAAATAGTCAAATATATAGTTAATTGATTTATTATAAACTTATTATGTTCATCCATAATATTTTTTCATGGTTAAGTTTTTCAATTTCATTGTTTGGGGATGTTTCATTCATTGGTTTTCATGATTGGATTACTTATATACATTTTTGGATAAAATTATGTGGTTGGAATAGATGTATAGAGTTAGGTTTATATCTTATTAGTGAAAAAAAATCATGGTTATAAAAATTATTTTCTTATTTATATTGATTATGAATCATTTCATCAAACATCAATGATTAGCATTTTCGTTTATTGGCTGTTTTTTATCACACCGACCATATTTTTTATATAAATAAATATCATGTGAAAAAAATTATAGAACATTAAATTATAAATAATACATGTATGATATTCAGGTTCATTCATAAATATTGTTCATGAATAGAATTGAATACAATAAATGAAATTCAAATCATGTAGTCCTTGAATGTATTGAATTAACAAATCTCAGATGGTGTTTTTATTTATAGTATAAAATGGGGGAAAATGAGATATAATGAGGAATAATTACACTTTCATAACAGAATTATAGAAAATTAATGTTACTAGAGTTATCATAAAATTTGGATGAAATAAGGAATGGAATGAAAAATAATGAAAGGAACTAGAAATAAAATAAATGAAAGATGAATTTTCCTCTTGAATATAGCATCCATGGGAACCACTTTAGGGGATAAGATTTTTCATTTTAAATATAAAAAGGTTTTTTGGACAAGGTTACGGTCTTGGGAGTATATTTTATCTAAATTTATACAGGAGAAAATCTTGAGAGACCTAAAGATAATAGGTAAATAGGGGTGGTATTTATTGTGGAGGAGGGGAGGGGTTTCCCATTATTTTAATAATTTGTTTAATATTTTTTCTCAAGACTATGAATATTAATGATACGTGTGACCCAAAATAGTAAATAGATAATTTGAGTTCAAAAAAGGCCATTTACATAATCCATGAAACAATCATAATTCATAACTTCCTTTATTTAACATTTATAGTAAATTATCATTATTTACATGAAATTCAAATTTTAAAAATAAAACTTATTTTTTAAGACATTGAAAATTTAATTATGGACATCAATAAGAATTTAAAATAAAAATCCATCAATATAATTTTTTATTAATTCATTTAGAGAAATTAGATTTTATTTAAAATTCTTAAATTAATAATAAAATTTTATTTATATATTAAGTACAGACAGAAATAGGAAAAATTTATTATTAATTTATTAAAAAGTTATTTACTTATAATGTGAAATAATTATTTTATATTATGGCTTATAAGATGTATAAATTCTATTTATAAATTCATTAGTGATGTTACGATTCAAATGGGTGGTTTACTATTCAAAAGTGTCACGTTACTATTCAAAATCTGAAGTTAATATTTCATTAGTGTTTGTTCCTTAACATCTAGACATACTTTTTATTTTACTCATTATTCATTTAAAATGATTTTATTGTGTTATATATGTACTATTATATTACTATACTGTAATACATATTAATAAAAATGTTATTTTATTGATAAAACATTTGGTTGTTACATTCTTCACCCCTAAAGAAATATATCCGTCAAAATATTTTTTTACATTCAAAGATGTAAATAGGTGTGGGTAATTTTCGTTCATTTACCCTTATAGTTCCCATGTGGTGTCTTTAGAATTATTGTCCCACCATATTACATTGACTAGGTGCGTATTCTTATTGTGTATAACATTATACCTATGATTCATGATCTTCATTGGATGCTTCTTTTAAAAAATATTACTCTCTATATTTACCACCTAAGAAGAGAGTACATGTGAAGGGTCTAATATTTACATCCTTATGTTGGATATGTGGAATTTATCATGCACTTTAGACATGGTGAGTGGAAGTTATAGTCGATAGGCCACAGATCCAACATGATAAAGAATCTCAAAGGTATTTTTTAAAGATGACATAGAATTCATTTCATACCAAACCTCATGCGCTTCATTCATGGAGATATGAGGATGATTATCATGTCTCTAATATTTAACTCATGGTCTCTTCGACGATTCCATGCATAGGTCCATTGTTGACCATGTGTTGTCTTGACGTGTTACTGAATAAATTTTACATTTTCCAACATTTCGTCAACCATTTCATGTCCTAGAAGCTTACACTCATTAAATTCATTCCAACACATACGAATTATTCACCTTTTCAAAAAATTGTATTCATATGGTCCCATTGGAATGCTGGAGTAGAAACTATTATGGTAAGGAAAATTGACTAGTGGAAGATGTTGGTACCATACTCTATTGACATCCATAGAAACATGCTCTTGACATTTATTCTAGTGTATAAATAGTTCATTCAGATTTCCCATAAGCTTGGGGATGATATTCTATAATTAAGTTCAACTCAGTGCTAAGTGCATGTTGAAGAATTTTCTTGAACAACAAGGTGATTATATTATTTCTATCAGATACAATAGATAGTGGCATCCATGCAACCTTACCACCTCTTGGATATATATCCATACAAGTTAGTCTAATAATATGTCCTGTAAAATTGTGATAAAGGGAGGTTTCTTTTAATGTTGATCTATAATAACCCATATAACATTGTTTCGTATGGATGTCCTTTGAAGTACTTGACAAAGTCCATGGTAATTTTTTCCCACATCCACATTGGAATGAATAGTTGTTTCCTCATACACTTAGAAATCTATTTTTTATCCATCAAATGTTGACATACCATGACCTTTTATGTGAATTCAACACTATACTTCATCATATTGTCTAACCAAATGTTCCCTTAGATATCTCGATACATCATTATTCTATATTGGTAAATAGAGAATGTTGAGCTTTGTGTGTCATTCAGAAGCTCCATTTTTTCTCTCTGCATCAGATGGTACACATTATCATCACCCAAATCACACAACCCTTTACTCTTAAATCATAAACTAATAGGATTTCCAATTTCTGATAGCATCCACCCTTTTATAAATTTCCAAATCATTTCTATGAGAATCTTTTATTTTCCCCATGAGAAATGGTGGAGAAATCAATTGAGAACATATTGATGATTTTCCACCAATAACGATTCAAAATTACATCTTATATAAGTCTATGAAAATTAGATCATTTTAAATTATCATCATTCATAAAAATTAAGGATCCTTTATACTTAGTGCCTCATCCACATAATTTTCCATTCTGTGATGTTAGTTGATTAAACAATAATAAACCTTGATGATCTCTAACAATTTTCACTGGTTTATATTAAGATCATTCTATGTGAATATATATTTGAGACTTTTTTGATTGGTATATATCTTTAACTTTTCCCAATAGATATAATCCAACCGTATTTTCAATGCAAGGATCATAGCTTCCAACTTCAGATCATGCATGTGATTATTTTTCTCATTGATTTTCAATAGTCTTGAGGTGTAGCCTATAACATTATAATTATTCATCACCACACAACCTAATCACTTCTATGAAGCATCAATGAACACCACAATGAGTTATCCACATATCTAGAGTGTGATTATTAGTGTAGTGACAATCCTCCTTTGACCTCCTTAAGGATTTACTGACATTCTTGAGTCCATAAGAAATTCACTCCCTTATATTCTAGCTTGTTAATTTTGTTTAAAAATCATTAAATGTTCATTAAGAATTTTCAATAATTCCAATCTAGGATAATGAACCTTTGTACCTCCATTATTTATGTTTTATTGGGCCATTATTCAATTTCCAATGTCTTGGAAGGGTCCATATATATCCCATTTCTAGTGATAACATTCTCCAAGTAAGATACGTCCTACATCTAGAACACACATTAACTGTACTTTTCATAAATTTTCTCCCTAAATAAGTCATCAACATAGTATTCAAAATTTTCTCATGTTCCCCGTTGCACAATGAGTATATCATTATATCATCTATAAAGACTTCGAAAAAAATTTATATATAATATCTAAAGATGGTATTCATTAAATCAATGAATATTTACAGAGCATTATAGTGTCTAAAGGGAATCACTATGAAAAGATATCATCCATACATCATTTTAAATCTTTTTTTATGAATATCTTCCTTCCTCACCTTTAACATGTGATATGCCAACTGAAGGTCCATCATAGAGAAATAACTGGCCCCATTTAGGTGATCTAACAATTTATCTATATGAGTTAGGGGATACTTGTTCTTTATCATGATATTATTTAAGACATGATAATAAATTGAGAATATCATTGATATATCCTTATATTGACGTATAGGACTAGAGCACCCCATTGTGAACCATTGGAGAATATAATACCCCTCTCTATACACTCCAATAACTGCTTCTTCGGCTCTTCCATCTCAATAGTGGCAGTTCTATAATGTGTCATTCGTATAGGTAGGTATCTACGAATTTTTTCAATTAATAACACAACCTCCTAATCAAGATGAATTACATTAAATTCATTATCAAATACATAAGTTTAGTCCCTCACAATGGGAATACCATTGATAAGTTTTATCTCTTTTATCACAATCATTTTAGAAACTAATGTGTACTAAGAAGGTGAAATTATCCACACATGAGGTGATGATTATGAAGGATATTCATCTTCCACTTTACACATTTATAGGATTGGAGGATACTCTGGGATTTGAAGAGTGATCTATTTTTCCAAATAGTTAATGTTGGCATTGTATATAGATTTAAAATGCATGACCAAAATAGCATCCAACAACACTAGTGTAACTAAGAAAATATATGTTGGGAGGTTTAGTTGAAAATTATTTATAAGGGGGGAGTTATGAACCTTAGACATAATAATGTCCCTATTAATTGTTCTCCTAGATAACATAACCTCCCATTTTTTCTATGTTGTTTGAATTGATCTACAAAACATTCTAGATATGAAATAATGCATATAATCATAATCAAATAGTATGTTCCCTATTGATGAATGAATAACTAGTATACCGGTCTCCACATTATTGTCTATATCAACCTTAGAAGTAGTGATAGCATAATACATTTTGTGTAACAATGGAGGTTATTGTTTATTTCCTCTAACAACCACTTTCTTAGGGAAATTCATAGCATAATTCCCATGTTACATGAAGTTTTAACACTACATGATGGGTTGGTTGTCGATCGGAACCCCCTTTATTCTTGAATGATAGTGGGATTCCTCATATCCGTTTAGTATTTTGTTGCTATATTTCACCTTTTTCCACATTTGAAGCAATCCTGAATCCTTTAAGATAGTTTCTAGGATTCTTATTCCCAAAATTTTGACATTTTGGATGTTCGATCCTCTTTTATTCATGAGATTTATTTACTGAACCACCCATATTGGACTTTATTTTTATATTTTCATCACATGGACCACAATACAATTGAGGGTCTTTGTTATCCATTTAAATCTTGATGGCCCAACAGACAATGTCATTGTCCAACCCAAGGATTCCCTAGAGCCAGTTCAGTTTCATTATAACATGGTGTGTGATTTATCTTTCATAAAAATTAAATCTGATTATTACACAACATGTTCAAATAAGGAATATATTTTTGGTTTAGGTCTTATAGAACCAGATACAATAATTACAATTCCTTGAAAACTAAAATATAAAGGAATATCCACAAAGAATCCACAAATTAGTTTAACTCAAATATACTAAATCTATAAAATTTAAATTAAAAGGTAGGGTGGGAATATGAATTCATAGTAAGGTGTTCTAAAATAATGAAATGATACAATTAATCCATTTTGAAAACATTCAATTAAAATTATCCATAACACATTTTTATAAGGAAGGCTTCAATACATGATCTATAACATATAATTTTGTCCATGAATTTTATGTGAACACTTCATGGAATACTAAGAGGGTCACAATGAAACATCGTCCAATAATAAGCATGATCATACCAAATATAGGTTGTACATAATATAAATCAAGAGTTATTCTAATTTTATAACGTGTGACGTGTGAAAATGCTAGTACAAAATTTATACAAGGATGTAATACATGTTCAGAGTTGCACAAAAAATGATAACAATAATTTCTTCACTTACTAAAAATAAATATAAACTAGATGATAAATCTCTGAGTGTAGAATAAACATTATTCCATAAGCATTTACTTCATCTAGTTCTCATAAGTATAATCTCTTATCCATGTATATTCTACTAATCTAATTTTATTGTGGTTAATTAAATTTCATATTCATAGTGAGGAATGTTCATATGCTGTATTTTTTCAAGGGCTCTTGCCAAGACGAGAAACTATCTATCAAGGCCTCGTTCCATGACCATAAATAAATATGTGAAAGTCCATAGAAAATTCCACGGTCTATTTTGTCGCATTAGACCTACTGATGCATCAAGGGGCTATAGCGGGCCCCGCCCATTACATAAGTAGTCATATGAATTCCAAAATTATTTAAATAAAATTTCTTCATTCCACTTTGATTTATTAAATTATTCATTAAATAACATTCCAAGAGTCACATATTACTTGGCTTCTCATTTCTTGTTATTCAAAGTGTCCTATACTACACTGAATAATTTGGTTCTTAATTCCAAAAAAGGACATTTGAGTTTTATTATATTCATTAGAATTTACATTTACAATATGAGTCATGTATATAAGTGTTAGTAACAATACTAAATAATACGTGGATATGGAAAAAATGTCAAGTATGATAAGAATATTATACCACATTTGACAATAACTAAATCACATAAAATAAATTTTTGTCACATAAAATGATAATTCATGAATTCTAAAATTCTTACTGTGGGAGTAAATAATTTTGGTTACAAAAATACATAAAATAAATTCATCAGGGATTGAATACATACTAGATTTAAGGTAAACAAAATATTCATTAGGGGTATTAAACCCATTAATTTCATGTTCATGTATTAAACTTCTACAAAGGTATTCTCATTTATTTAATCACAATTTTAATGATTGAAAATCCTGCCAATCAACCACAACCCGATCTAAAACATAACTATTACCATTTTATATATATAAATATAAATATTTCATAAATATATATTAATATACCAAATTTTCATAATTAATAGAATTTTGAAATAACAAATGTTGGTAGATAAAAACCCACTTTCTTATTAGAAACATAATTCTTCTCTGAAACAAGTTGAGGAATCTGTTTATGAAAAAAAAATTTCCACATTAGAAATTTCTATATATGAGGGGAAAACCCCAAAAATTATTACTTTTTAATTCTCTATAATTCCTAAAAGCATCAAAAGTATCACACTTAAAAAATCCAAAATTATCTATAGTTTATTGTTGTGTAATCCGTTTGTACATAAGGGTTTATATAAAGGATTGTATTATTAAATTGTTCCTTAAGAAACATTCATATTTCAAAAACATCATTTGTTATTCATTATCAACAACAATTGTACAATATAAATTAGATTTATGGTCCAATTGTATATATACATATATATAAATATAATTGAATATATATGGTGTATATAAGGGTCTTACACAAACATTTAATGACACTTATATGTTTTGAACATATTATGAACATTAGTTAAACATGGGTTCATTAATTTAAAATCGTGTGAGAAAATATTAATTGTTTTTATATGAAACATATACATTTATTTTCTCATGTATACCTCGACATATAGGTATACATATATATATATATATATATCAAATTTATAATATCTTAAGCCATTGATTGGTAAAGGATAGAAAAGACATTTAAGACAAAAAGATTGACCATCATAGAAGAAATCAATGGGTCTTATACTCAACTATATATACATATATGTATGTATGTTTGTATATATATATATATGTATATATATATATATCCAAACCAAAACAAGGAACAACAAACTAGGTCTCATACCAGGTTCGAAGGAGGAGGAGAAGTCCGGAGAAGCTAGATGGGGGCGCTGGAGAGGAAGAACACCATAGGGTTCAGGTGAAAATTTATTCATATATATATAAATCATATATAATTTTTTTTTTCTAAATTCCAATTTTAAGGAAAACTGAGGCATCTCGGTTTAAAATAAGACCGACGACATCTGGTTTTTTGGTAAATGAGTGAAAACATGGGCCGCTCGGTCACGAGTGTGGTATAAACTGAATAGAGAAAGTATCATAGATACTGGTGTGGTGAACACGGGAGGAAGAATAATAATAAGGGGATATTTTAGGTTCGTAAAAAGGATGAATGACTCTGATCATCTAAGACATGATCGGACAACTGAGAAAGATTAGTTGATTTTAAAAAAATGACTAGTCCTGATTATAACAGATTTGATCAGAAAACTACGAGTGTTGTGGTGTCATAAAAAGGAATTAATATCCGTTATTATATCTTGAATGCATTAGATGGTATATAAAAAAGTAGAGTAATAATCGTGCCTTCTAGGAAAGGAGGACTGAACCAATCTGATGGCTCATATCTCGTGCGGGGAGATCTGACGGTCTAGATGTGATCCCACATTGATATTACAATCCCATATCAAGATGGGATAGGTATTGAGCCTACCTTATATGTCTGAGGCTCATGGATTTAGTCCATAAATCCCCCTCCCCCTCCCATGTACTTCCCCGTACAGGGTGTATGCGATCGCGCTTCTACAACTAACCGTGTCATCGTGCCTCCCCGCACAGTGGCACACTCTGGTTCTCTGGAACACGCATGCTTGTGCTTGCCTAAGGATTAATATTAAACCATATGCACATGAAATAGTACAAACCATGAATGCACAACACCAGGATATTTTCCATGGTTTCTGAGAGATACCCACCATGTCCTTGAGTGGCTTTCTACAAGGTTTCCCTTGGCTAGGTAGGGTACTCCTCCATTTTTTAGAAAAGTAAAATTTATTTTTATTATACACAAGTTTGTTTACAAAGAACATAATTTCATAAAACAAGATTCCTTATTAATATTAAATCTTTGAGGATTAATGTACACAAATACTTAAAACATTAATGATGCTTTTAAACATAAAAATACTTTTTTACAACATTATTCTTTATGTTTAGAAAGGAATATTTAATATAACCATATAAAATTAATCTAAATGAAATAAATATTTATATCATCTATAATGTATCATTGTACAATATTTTAAACATATGAAACATTAAAAGTTTATTTTAAAAACATACCTATGTTTTGAAATCATACAATGTTTTATAAAATACACACTTAAATTTAATACCATGATGTTAATGATAAAACATAAGATATTTTATACATATCAAAACAATTAAAATTCTTATCCATGTTGTATAGGTTTTATGAAAATTAATATATGGTATCCTAAATTTTTCAATTAAAATATTTTGGTTTATCAAGATATTAACATACTATTTACATTGAACTCCAACAGCCCTAAAAGAAAAACAACAGTCATGTATATCTCAAACATTCAGAAATGCATTTATAAATACATGTTTAGGGAAAATTTAACTTCTAAAAAACAAGGAAAATATGGTGCTCATCAATTCCTCTAATGCTCAGCATGGCTGTTGTGGTCCAGACTGTACTAATGTACATCATGACGGATCTAAATGACCCCTATTATTTTCATGGGTTTTTTATTGTGTTGGGTAGTCTCCTTATAATTCTAATTTTTCCATTAGTATGTATTTTTGGTTAGTTGGATTATCTTATCCTTGAATCAATGTAATAATTTTTGTGTTCATTGAATATATAAAGTCTGGTGTATATTTTCATGTATAGTTTTAGATAGAATTGGAAAGAAGTAAAACCAAACAATATTGTTATTACATAAGAAATATGTTCAGGGATTCACCTTATTCGCCCCATCAATGAACTCCATCCTCAAGAATCGGAAACACTCATGTACACGTACCAGAAATACAATTAATACATCACTCCTGAGTTCCCATTACCGGGACCACCCTCGAGGGTTGGGCGGTGAAGACATCAGGTGGATTCCTAGGGTAGTATTTAGCTCCTCAATTTCCTTGGTACAGATACAATGTCAACATTTATGGTCAAGCCTGTGCATAAAACACTCAACCTTCCATTGAGTGGCACAAGAGGTGTATAAGTCATATATTTTAGAGTGGAATCACTTCATATAAGTACATAAAACTATATCATTCATGAAAATATTGATGCCTTATAATTCCCAGTACATACTAAATCTCCGGACCTGGAATAGGTAAGTCACTTCATGGTCACCCTCTAAAGCAGCTTATATGAATTTAAAAATTGCTTGGTAGTTTTTAGCCAAAATGAAACCTAAAAATGAAAATCATGATATTTTCCTCTATTCTTAAATTCTTCAAATTGCGTATTTTGATTACGGTAATATGAAAAACGGTCTCCTTGGTTGAGATAAAGGATTTTTGGGTGGTTTGACACCGGATGGATTTGTTTTCATGATAAATGTAGTTTAGCATAGGGCTGGTATTTTTTTGAACATGTCTAGAAAACTATAATCTCTTATAGTTTGGTATAAAGTGATAAGAGGTTGGTTGGTGAACTCATGTCTTCCATCTAAAAATTTCAAAATACATGTTTTACTCATTAAGGGATGTCCATATTAAAATTGAGACTTTATTTTATAAAATCAGGTAAAACTACTAAAACATAAAATATAAAATTATCAAATTATAAATGTTTTATAAAACCAATGGTTTTACATAACTACTAGCTCCATCCCACAAAACAATAGAATGGATATCCTAGAATCCTCCAATTCACAATAAAATGGATTCCCAAAGTTGTTCCAAACTCCTCAATGTCCTTGGTCTAGATGCAGCATGAGCAGCTCAGATCAATCGGATTTGGACATATAGACATCCAAAAACGAAATGTGTGATGTGTATGGAGATGAGAGACATAATATTGAAATTTATGTCTATAATTAAAATGGGTAGACTTGTCTTGGAGAATTTCGAAGCCTATGAACTGACCTCAAAGACCTTAGGTCACGATTTGACAAAGGTATGCAGCCCAGAGATCACCCCCTTATGTAGGCTCCATGAAGTTCATTAGTGACTGAAAATTGTTGGTTAAGGTAATGTATTTGAAAATACATTCATAATTCCTTACCTTACATACATAAAAGTGACGTTGGGCATCCATCCTTCAGATGTAGTCAAATCCATGTCCTCGGTGAAGATGGAGTATACAATGAGAATTGGATATACGGTAAAATGATTACAAGAGAACCGATGGTTTTAAAAAGTCTCATATCATCCTAGACACAAGCTTTCCACTATATTTTCATGTATTTAAATTGGGATAGATATAAGGATTTCTTCATCTACAATCTGAAACTTTTATGAAAACTACTAATTAATAAAACACAATAACTTTTCTAATGTTGTTCTAATTTTCTAGAGATTTATAAACCATTCCTCTGATACCAACTGTCAAACCGCAGCCCCCAGCTACCCTGGAAAGGTGATATTTAATTAAAACATGTTGTGTAGTTTTTCTTTCATAAAAAGGAAATTTGATTGTTACACATCATATTTTAGAAAAAATGATCATTTTGTTTTTGATCCTGGAGAACCAGAAACAATTATTACAAATCCTTCAAATATAACTGTGTATTGAATGTCTACAATGCTTCCACCAAGTAGTGTAATTCAAATAGACTAATCCTAAAAAATTCATATTAAATCAGAGGGTGAGAATATGAATGCTCGGTAAGAGGTTTTAAAATAAGGTAATGTTTCAATTTAAAACCATTGAAAACATTCCTCTTAAATTATCCGTAAATCCTTTTTATAAGGAAGGATGCAATAAATGAATCATCACATTTCATTTTGTCCAAAAAATATAAGTGAACATGTCACGAAATAATAACACGGTCATAATGAACCATGTTCTAATCAAAAGCATTCTCATACAAAATATATGGTGTAAAACATATAAATCAAGAGTTATACTTACTACATTATGTTTAATGTGTGAATGTGAAAGTAAAAAATGTATACATGTAAGTAATACATGATCAGAGTTGCAAAAAAATGATAACGTCAATTTCTTCCCCTAATAATTTAAAACATAAACAGGATGATAAATCTATGAGTGTGGAATAAACATTATTCCATAACCATTTAATGCTTATGATTCTCATATGTATATTCTTTTTAACCATGTATATTCTACATGTCGAATATTCACCTGGTGAATTAAATTTAATATCCAAAATAAGGGAACTGAATATGTTTGAGTGAGTCAAGGCCTCGTGCTAAGACCATACACTCTCAGTCAAGGCCTCGTGTAAAGGCCATGAATCAATTTGGTAAAGGCCTTGTCCAATTCCACATATATTTTGTCTCATGAGACCTACTGAGGCATCGTGGGGCTATAGTGGGCCACACATCTCAAAAAATAAGTCCAGGTCATTCTTCATTTCATTAAATCAAGGTTCTTTATACAGAATTGATTTATTAAATTACTAATTACCTAACATTAATTTGTAAAAAATTTCATGGCATATATTTTAAAATTATTCAAACTATCCCATACCACTTTATATAATTTAGTTCTTAATTCCATAAATGGCCATTTGATTTTTATTACATTCTTTAGCATTTACATATATAAAGTGAGTCATTCATATAAGTCTAAATAACAATACCTAGAACTGCATGTCTAATTAAATAAGGAAATTTATGATAGGATGATTATACCACATGTGACAATAACTAATGTATATAAAATAGAATTTTGTCACATAAAATGATAACCCTTAAATTTTAAAATTCATACTATGAGACTAAATATTTTAGGTTCCAAAAATGAATAAAGGAAATTCCTCATGGATTGAATACATAACTTATTTATGGTAAAAAAATATTTATTTTGGTTATGAGACCCATTACTTACATGTTCATTTATTAACTTACCACATGTGTATTCTCAATTATTTTATGAAAATGTTAAAGATTTAAATGCATGCCAATCAACCACACCACATACTAAAAAATAAATATTACCATTTAATTTTTATGAAAATAAGTATGTCATACATATATATTCATATACAGAATTTACATAATTTGTGAAATATGGAAATAACACATGTGGGTAGAAAAACACCCACTTTCATATCTCCGTGATAATTCTTACTTGAAACAAGTTGAGGAATCTGTTTATGGAAAAACACATTTTCCCACTTTAGACATATGTATATATGAGTGGAAAAGTTCAAAAAATATTACTCATTAATTTTTCATAATTACTAAATGCATCCGAAGTATAACAATGGGAAAATCCAAAATTATCTAAGGTTTAGTGTTTTGTAATCTGTTTATACCAAAGAGTGTATATGAAGGAATGTATTGTTAAATCGTTCCATAAAAACCATTTATATTTAATAAACAAAATTTTCTAAACATTCTCTAAAATCATTGGAAAATATAAATTTGATTTTGTGTCCAAGTGTATATATACATATATATTCAAATAACCGATTATATATGTTGTATATAAGGGAGTTACACCAAACATTTAATGAAACATACATGTTTTGAACATATTTGGAAAAGTAGTTAAAAGGGGTTTATTAATTTCAAATCATGCCAGAAAATATAAAAGGTTTTCTTATGAAACATATGCAAATATATTCATAGGTATACATAGATATATATATATATATATCAAACACATAATATCTCAAACCCTTGTTTTGTAAAGGACTAAGAACACATTTAAGACTAATGATTCACCATCATAGAAGAAGTCAGTGGGTCTTATAAATAATTTCATTTATATATGTATTTTTTTATTCATCTTTGTACACACACAAACACATATATATATCCAAACCGAAACAAGACAAGACAAATTAGGTCACTTACCTAGTTCGAATGAGGATAATTGGTTTAGAGAAATATGATGGAGGCACTGGTGAGAGAGAACATCACAGGGTTTTGGTAAATATTGTTTTGTATATATATGAATCATATATAATAGATTTTATTTAAATAGAACGTTCATGGAAAAACTAGGAATATAAGTTTAAAATAACAATGATTGGGTCCAGTATTGTGGAAACCGATTGAAAACAGGGGCCACACAGACAAAGGTGTGGAATAAATTAAAAATAAAAAGTAGCATGGCTTGTGGCATGGCACACATGGGAGGAATAAGAATAATAATGAGACAGGTTAGGTGTAGAAAAAGGATGTACGACTTAAATAATTCAATAAATGATCAAGTGATTGAGAATGATTCGATGATTTAAAAAAGGATTAATGGTGGAAATTAAAATAGATTTTATCAGAGGTCTGTAAGAAATTTGGCATTTTAAAAAAACAAGAACGGACATGATTTGATCTCGAACTGTTCAGATGGCTGATAAAAACGTAGAGGAGAAACCACAACTGCTGGGAATCGAGGACTGAAATTATCGGATGGCTAAGATCTCGTGTGGTATGATCTGACGGACTAGATCTGACCCTGCATTAAAATTACCTCCCCACATCAAAATGGGATGTGTTTTATATCTCCCTTACGTGCCTGATTCTCCTAGAATTAGTCTAGAAATCCCCCTCACCCTTCGCGGTATAGCCCTGTACCGGGTCTCTACAGGCGCGCTTCGGCGCCCAACATTACCATCATACCGCCCCACACAGTGGCGTGCTCTGGTTCAATTGCACAGACATTCCCATGTACGCCATGGGATTACTATGCACCCATATGCATGCAACATAGAATTCACTATTTTTGTACAACCCTAGGTCATTTTCTAGGGGTTCTATGGGATGCCCACCATGGCCTTGAGTGGCTACCTACAAGTTTGCCTCTACTAGGTGGGGTAATAACCCATTTTTTGGAAAAGTAAATGTTATTTTTATTACACACAATATTGTAAAAAAAAGAACATAATATCATAAATCATGATCACTTATTAATTTTACACTTCAGAGGATTAATGTACAAAAATACTATGGACATTCAAGATGCTTTTATACATAAGAAATAGTATGTAAGATCATTATTTGTTATGTTTAAAAAGTAATATTTAATATAAACAGATAAAATTAATTTAAAAGAAAAATATATATATAACATCATTAAAGTATAATTATACAATACATAAAACATTAAAAAAATTAAAAAAGTATTTTAAATACTTACCTATGATATTAAATAATATTAAGTATTAAAAATAAACACTTAAATTTAAAACCACGATGTTAAAGATAAAACATAAGATATGTTAAACATATCAAAACAATTAAACTTATTATGGAATTTTTATGGGTTTTATGAAAACTAATAAAATTTATCATCAATTTTTTACTTAAATTATTTATGTTTAATAAGATACTAACAGTCACATTATTTTGAACTCTGACCACCCTAAAAGTAAAACAATGGTCATAAGTCTCTCCAATGGTTAAAATGACCTTTATAAATACATGTTTGGGGAAATTAAATTTATAAACAACATTGTAAAAATGGTGCTTGTCATTCCTCTTATTCTCAGCATGGTATCTGTGTTCTTGAATGTACTGATGTTCAACATTACTGATCGGAAAGACCCCTACTATTTTCATGGGTTTCCTGTTATACTAGGTGGTCTCCCTGTAATTCTTATAAGGCTCTTAATAGTCATTTTTTGTTAGTTAGATTATTTTATCCTTGAAGAAAAGTAATCATTTTAGTGTTCATAGAATAAGGAAAGTCTTGTGTTTATTTGCAAGAACATTTTTTGACAGCATGGGAATGATGTAAAAACCAAAAATATTGTAATTAAATAAGAAATAAGTTCGAGGCATCACATTTAATCTCATCATAACTGTCAAAGTCTCTAATCTCCATCAATTTCCACAGACTTTGTTTTTTTCCTCTAAATACGTGATCCAACAAACATTCAGTGTTCATGACATAGCCGGAGGCGTATCATACAATCCATTTTCTGTTTTCTCAATACACCCCACTAAAGTCATCTTCCTTCACCATATGTATGAGGGAAAATCATTAATTTTTAGATAAAGGGATCATGGAAAATATTTATTGAAAAACATTTTATATAATCCCTCATAATCCATAGAATAAATTACATCATGAGACATTGTATTATTGATCAATATCCATCACTAATTTTATTCCTCATCAAAACGATAGTCCTCTAGTACGACTTTCTCTTCTTCTATGAACTGGTGGACAATGAATATATTTTAATTGGAGTTAATCCACTATTACATGATAAGAGGATCACAAGATCAACTAAACTTGGGAGGCCCTTAACCCACAAAGTATTTTACTACAACTTTCACTTTCTATGGAGCAGGATGGTGTTCCACATGTTTCATGTTATTATTCATAACATGAGTCATCTATAAAAGTAAAGTCATAATGTTTTTATCACCCATTATCATCATATCTGGCATATAATGAGGGAATTCATGACATTGTTTATTGGAATGTGTTCTTCTATTTATCACAATTACCTCATAAAAAATGTCCAATTAGGGTCCTGAATACTTAGCTAATATGCCTAAATAATGTCATATAAAATATAAAAGGATAAACTCTTAATAGAAAAGTATATACTAACCTTTGATTCATTTTTTTATGTTTATTATCCATGATGTATTATTAACATATATTCTTATGGGATGATATTTATTTCTCCCATAATAATGGTTCATACTAATCTTATTAATTTACCAATGCATATACCCATGTTGTGTAAAACAAGGAGTGAAACAAGGCCCGATGTCATGAACCGGTTCCCATTCGAGTCTAGATCAATGAATTGTTTTCAAGATTTACCCCTAGATACATCATTTCCAATGCCATATTCACAATTTCATATCTATACAAGGATTTATTTACATGATAAACCACTTACTCTATACTTACCATTATTTAGGGATGTTTTCTTATACGTAGTCTTCTCCCTAAGCTTCATATGAATGTTCTCTATACCTAATCTCCAAAAATAACTATACCATCCTATGATGCAAAATATAGAAACCCCTGAATTTAAACATATAATCACATGACTTTAAACATAATAAAACATCATATTATAATAAAAGGATCTCAAAAGTCTAGTTTCATGGTAGACTATGTACATAAAATTGAAAACATAGTACAAAATAAAAAACTTCATTATTTAATCAACATAAAGTTCTCCTAAATTCCATTCTTCTCATTCTTCATCATAGGATAACCTAGGGAATGCATGAAAAATGGGATGAACTAAATATCCCAGTATGGAAATAATCGTTAGAATAACTCATTAGCACATTGGTTAAAAGGCATGGCATAATGATATAAAAAGGTGTGGAACATATAGAGTCACAAAATATAAACAATGTACCATACAAACAGGGCATCATAGTGACATGTAAAAAACATAAATCATGACTTTATCGTGATTAAATGATCATTTCATATAGAGGATCACATGTCAAATTAACCACCCATATCATTGCACATGGTAGTAGGAGTCAAGGCTAACCGCCAAGACAGTTGCACATAACCTCCCTTGAGACTCAACATTACCCAATTCATCGGAGAACTATCTCAGAACACCAATCATAAAATTCTCATGAACATTATTTTCATATATTGAATATTAAAAATCATTCATAAATAATTATAAAGGTTACCCATTGAAAGAATTGGTTATCATATTCATTCCATAAATTATGAAAATTTGGTTTATCATAAAATTTTCTATGACGGAAAGGAATTATATTTTGTGTGGATATTCATATGATAGAACAAGAATATATCATGATAAGTGAAATTAATTTTAATTGATAAAATTCAATTATACCATTTAAGAAACATTATAATTAATACATTTTAATGTGGTTTATTGAAAATCGCAAATATAATATTAAATTGAAAAGGTAGTAATATTTTATATAATACCAATAGTGAAATAATAATGGTTTTATAATAAAAATAGTTTTTTTCAAAAAAAATAATGGTTCCTTAAAAGAGATTATAGATTTCAAATCAAATTTGGTATGAATTTCTGAAGATCCCTTAAAAGGGTTTTTTTATCTAGAAGTATTGAGGAGGAAACCACATAAAACATGTATATAACCAAATGATAATGAAGTATGTACCTTGATAAATGAGTTCAGATATTTAAAAATAATTTATATGTTTTATAGTAATCGAAAAGACATCCTCATTTGGGTAAAATATATATATTGAGAAATTGAAAGAATAATTGAGTTTTGGGTAGAACCTCTTACATTAATTATAATGGTGTTCTTCACTTGATCATAATGTACAAGATTACAAAATTACATTAAATAAATAATATTTAAAGAATCAATTCTAAATTAACTGTTATTATTATATGCTTATTAAGTTTATTCATTATCTTTTTTGTTTGTGAATAAGTTCTATTTAATTGTTTAGGAGTAGTTGTTTCCTTGGTTTTCCTGATTAGATTAATTATATGCATGTAAGGATATGCATGTAATGTGAAAATGGATGTCCAATTATGGAGTAATATTTTATTATTGATCATCTTGAAGATTACATGGTTATAAAATTTATTTGGTTATTTGGAGTGAATATGAATCATTAGATAAAACATTAGTGATACCCATTTTAGATATTTTGTGATTTTTGATCACATCGAACACATTCTTCACTATAAATTAATATCATTTGAAAAAATGATTCCATAACCTTAAATTATAAATAATTCATATATCATTGTCTGGTTCAACCATAAATATATATTCATGTCCATAATTGAATATGGTAAATGAAATTTAAATCATGTCATCCTTGAATGTGATGAATTAACACATCTAAGATGGTGTTTTAATTTCTAGTATAAAAGGAGAATAATGGAGAGATGATGATGAATTATTACACTGTCAATACAAAATTCATGTAGATTTATTATTCTGGATTTCTCATTACATATGGATTAAAGGATGTGAGGAGGGAAAACGAAATATGTGTACATGAAATAAAATAATTGAAAAGGGAAATTTACTTCTTGAATATTCCATTGAAGGCAACCTCTTTAGAGGATTAGATTTGGTATTTTTAAGAGACAAGGGAATTATGGACGTATGAAGGATCTTTGGGGGATAATTTTTGTTAAATTTAGACAAGTCATGAGGCTTGAGAGAAGTGAAGAGAATATGTAATGAGGGGGGTATTTGCTGTGGAGGAGGGGAGGGGATTCCCATTATTTTAATCATTAGTTTAAAAATTTATTCTCAAATAAATTAATAGTGTTGATTATTGTGACAAAAAAAAGTAATGTCATCGTGTCTCTTTGAAAAAAAGAAATTTTAATCATCCATATCTCAAGCATGATCCATATATAAATTTATTTATCATTTTAGTAAATTATAAAATAGTACTATTCACCAGAATCTCTAATACTTTGAAAAAAATTCTCCCCAACCATTTTTGACATGTATATTTCAAAATTTAACTCCATTTCTTGAAAATAATCTTCAACAAATTAGAGACTTATTTTTTAATTAAAATCATAATGTACATTAAAAATACAAATTTTAAATATAAAACTGATTTTCTACAACTTTGTAAAATTAATTAAGGTGCCATAAAATTATATTATATTAATAATAAATCAATATATTAATTTATAAAATAATTTTGTGATTTTATTTTATATTTATTAATTTAATCATAACATTTCAATATAAATTACAAGACTTACAAAAATTCCAACACCTTATTAATAATTTTTTACACAACTATTTATTAATAATATATTATAATTATATCATATCATCACTTATAAGATGGATACATTTTAATTATAATTATTTTATGTAGGTTAATATTAAATTGGTGGGTTTACTATTCTTAAGTATCACATTACTATTCCTATTATCATGTTACTATTTAATCAGTATTCGTTACATTACTTCAAGGGATATAATATTTTTTACTCAGCCATCATATATATGGTTTGTAATGTTTAATATATGTATTATTATAATAGTATACTATAAGACATAATTAATAGAAGGAATTGTCATTGATAAAACGTTGGTTCATTAGACATGTTGAGTGAATTTATTCAGAAATGCAAATTTCATTATATACATCAATATAATGATCATAGTAAAATGAATATCATTGATGAGTATTATGAATAATGAAAAATTCCACTGTTTTTTGCCATGAAATTATTCATCATATAAAATTGTCACAAATAAACGTATTCTAAATATATTTTCGAATTGCAATAATATCAATTGCAATAAAATATGAAATTAATAGGATACATCCATAAGTGTTAGATGTAAAATGTTTCTCATAAGCATTATTTATCTATAAAAATCATAAAAATCTATGTTTCATCAATGAAATAATTTTATATCCACATTTGATTTTAAAAAAATTTCATGAAAATGTATATCCCCAATAGGGGATATTAACTATTTAAGAATCATGGGAGAAGATGTAACTTTTTGGGGAAAGGCTCTAGATGCACATGGGTTCTCACAAGAATTCTAGATTTCACTATGAATTGTGGGGGGAGTAGTTCGAGAGACACATTAGGCATATGAATTTATAACTTAATAAGTATTTTGTGTACAATTTTGTGGTCGATAAATATAAGTTTATTTTAGAATATGTATTCAATAAATGTAATAGTAAATTACAATATGGTAAGGTTGTCAAATATGTAAAAATTAACATAACAAACACCATGTATCAAGAATATGGGACTCCATATTCTGAAAATTTCAATCAAATAATATAGCTAGTTAGTATTCATGATAACATATATGTGGATTTTATATATTGTAATCAATAAAGGATGATTTATTAATGAAAATTTTAGAATATATAAAAAACCATTACTCCAACCATTATTACCAAAATCGATTTTTTTGTATTAGTCAAAGAATATTTATATTATTATCAAAGTAAGCTTTTGATTTTTAAGGATTACTTATTTAAAGGTTTCCTTATGAAATATCTCTATATGACATGACAAAAATGAGACCATATGGTGTGTGTCTACAAGGCAATATATGAAATGATTGGTAAACAAAAATATGATATTCAGATTACAAAATTGTTTTTATGAATAAATTAATAATAATGATTATTTAATATTCATTAAGAATTAATGAGTAACACATGACCCTAATATTATATTTATAGTACTATTATATATCAAGATAAATATGTTGATAATATATGGAATACAATTTTAATGTATATTTAGTTTGTAGAGACCATAAAATATATTTCTCAACCTTTGAATTAAATAAAAAATATGTTCAATGGAACGAAATATAATAAATAGATACATGGGATTTAAAATCATTCCATAATTCATATATTAACAATATATTAGAAAATAAAATCATAAATACTTCATGGTTTCATTATTATTATAATATAATCTAAACAACGTAACATCCAAGTTTAAGGAAAGCTATTATTTATATTAAAAAAATTTCATAATCTTGCGTGATAGTAATTTGTCTCAAATGAGGTGTTGTGTATTAATTTATGACATTAATCATTTATAATAGATTAATATCAATCAAGACCAATATAAATTTTTTAAATTTCAATTAAAAATCCCAATAGTTCTAGGAAAATAATAGTACATATGAAAACAAATATATTATAACTACATGAGCACCTAGTGTTTGGAAAACTGAGAATATGAGTTATCAAGGGAATTGAAAACTTCCCATCACTCATATCAATTTGAGAAAGTGTCACATATATTTATAATTTAATATAAATAAAATAAATATTTCATCTATTGCTTTTTATTTATATATTTTGAAATTTTGTCGTGGATTTTGATATAGCGTAAAAACGGTCTAAAAATGTCAAATTTCTATGTTGAGTTATAAGAAATTAATGAGTATTTTAATTTTTAAAATAAAATTTAAAAATGAACATATTATAGAAATTAAAACACTAACCTAGTAATAACATTTGGATACTGATATATATCATTAATGATGGATTTTATCTAATTAGTAACCTCATAGTAAGATGATTACCCACATTGATATTTGGAAATACCAAACGTAGTGAGAAAAAAAACGTACACCCCATAGCGATAACCATGCTAATAAATATCATGTATAAAAAGGGAGAAAAAAAATTCCATAGCAGTTGGCTCTAGTTCATGTGTGATTCTATTCGAGTAGCTACCATATAAACAACTTTTTACATTATATGAAATTTTTATTCATAGAACTGAACCTTAATTTAATCATCTTGTCAATAATTGATATTTCTTCTGCATATATTAATTTGATAATTAATTATAGTATCTACATCATTGAAAATGTAATTATAGTTCCTCACAATGAAGAGAACAATGAAATGTAATGAATATATTCTTAATTATATTACAATGGTTGGATAAGATTTTATGATGGGGCATATAGTATGTTAAGTTTCAGATTGAAGTACCTGGAAAAAGTTTTTTTCTTTTTCCCTTGATTTTCTAACCTTTTAATAAAAAAGGAGTGTAATTATTTAAATAATTCTTCCAATAAGTATTCCATATATTTATATATTATTGGTCATTTTTTTCTTTAAGTGTGTGTAATGGTCTATGTAATTTGAGATTAATTTTATTGTTGAGTCCAATATTTTTTTTTGACCATCCCATTCATTTTTTGTTTTTTGATAATCAAAAAGGGGGATGATAATTTGCAAAAGAAGAAACTAGATTATACAAATGAATTTTCTCTCATAAAAAAGTAAATGCGAGAATATTGTATTAAGGGGGAGAAATCATAATAAAATGTGAAGTAAATAGATTATGAGCCTTTGAGATAATTTTTATCCTAAGGTGGAATTTTTCATATTCACTATTACTTTCAGTAGAGTTACAAAACTGAAGGGAAGATAAGCCATTATATATATATTTTTGTTTTGTTATTTTTAAAAGGGTGATATTGTGGAGTAAAAAGTTCTGTTTCAACCATACCATTCATTACATTTTGTTTTTTAAATCATAAATTATTTCTTCTTTTTCATCATAACAACATATTTTATTTTTCATCATAACTGTATATATAATTTTCATTCATAACTGCATGTATAATTTTCATTATATCACATTAAATTTTTCTCATCATAATGACATGTTTTGTTTTTCAACTCAATCACATGTATTTTTTTTCATCGAATCTACATGGATTTTTTTCCATCAAAACCACATGTATTGTTTATTATTGTTACGACATCTATTGTTTTTCATCGTAACTCCATGAAATGTATTCTATACATGTTATGTGTCATATCAATGTTATGCCTCATACCCATGTTATGCATCGTAACAATGTTATACATAATACTCAAGTTATGCATCTTACCCATGTTATCCATCATTATCATTTTATGCATCGTACTCATTTTATGCATCATACCCATGTTATTAATATTACTCATAGAATGAATTGTACTCAAATCATACTCTAATACTAAATAAATGTTTCACATTATCCTTTAACACATGCTTTATATATTCATCATAATCATTCTTTCTTATTTATGTAACTACTTATTTCTAACTAAAATGGAATTTTGGTGTTAGTTATATGCTAATCAAAACAATCTTCTCTATTACATTTTTTTCTCCATTATTGTGCTAGTTGTCCAATTCCCAACATATTTTCCAGAGAAATATGACCTTTGAAATCAAATATGACCATTGGAAAGGAGGACTATAAATAGAACATTATTAAAACCAGATAGAACAAGTCTTATACTATTGAACATTAAATACACACAATTGTGAATTGAGTTCTAAAGAGATATGCGGTAATCTATATCATTAATCTGGCCAAAATTGTTGAAGATAAAATACATGAACTACTTTTACGTTGTTCTGGTATTTTAATATGGGATTTTCACTGATTTGTGTGACCTATCATTGTGATAATTATTGAGGGGTTATGGGGGTATGAAGAAAATTCTACCAATCATTGAATAGATGGATTTCAAGTAATCTAAATAAATAGGTTCTTATTACATTATTAATCAAGATAATCCATGTATAAGAAGAAATACATGTCGATCATTGTATTAATGGATAACCTAGGTGGTGGTAAGATATTCCCTTTATCCTAGGTGAAAGGATGCCCTACTCTTTGGGAAAAAATAATTTTAATAACCATTACGTTTCCACTAAAATTTATAATATTAATAGAATACTTTAATTTCCTCATTCAACTCATATTATTTTTCTATTGAAGATGTTTAAATTACAATATATTAATTTAAAATTATATATTCTTATTAAAATATTCTATTCATTGTGTGGTAGAATCATTTAAATATTGTATACTCTAATAATTTATTTTAACCTAAGTACAACTGTTTTAAAACATTATATTGTATAATATTATATACATCGGATCCATGGCCAGCCCAATAATTTTTATTGTATCATAATATGCTTTCTAAATTGTATTAGTTTAAGATCTCTTAAACTACTTTTCTTCATAAGTGTTTAAATAATACAATTTTAAAAATAAAATTCAACCCTATTGTATTATTCCATATAATATAAATTTACATATATATTTTGATCCTACATTTAATGCATGTCATAAATCATGGACATATATTTACTACAAAACAAATTAATGTTATCTGTTCATAGGATGTCGGGTTCATTGGGTGCATCATCAGTGCATATTTTATAATGAATAATTTGATAAATGTTTTGTCTCTTCTATATTTATATAATTTTAAATATCATCCCTCGGATGGAAATAATTTACTCACATAAATTATAATTTCAACTGTGTAATGATTATTTTTTTTTGAGGATAGTCAAATAATAGTGTTTAAGGTCTATATGATTGTTATATGAGTGTGATTCCTTCTTGATGATATACTATAAAAAAGTGATTATATTAAACAATAAGCGCTCACTTGTGGTTATTAAAATTGGTCTATTAATTTTTTTTATTTTCATGATAAATTACATAAATTTAATAATACACATTATGAAATCCAACACATTCCATAAGAGAAATTATTTTACGGTGAAATAGTGTGTGCATCCATTGACTGCAAATTAAATTGTACATGAATTTAATTTTGTATAAAATATTATTCCCATTATAGAGGAAAAATTTTCTTCACTATTTATCAATTTGGAATATTATTTACAATGTAAAAATTAATTATTCATTAATTAATAAATATTGAGTTCAATTACATTATTATTTAATAAATATTTATTTCTATATTGGGAAAAAAATACTTGTTTTATTTATTGAATATTTATTATTTGCACTGTAAATATAATATTTATATTATGAATAAATGTTCCATTAAATATTTATTTTTTATTTCATAAATGATTTGGAGGGTGAGTTGAAAAATCATGTGTTATGGTGATAATTATTAATTATAAAAATGGTTAAATAATATTTATCATTTCTTCAGTCTATACACACAATAAAAATAATATTATTATAAATATTTCATTAATGGTTTCAAATATAGTAAAATAAATTATGTAAGTGTCGTTGAGCAATAAAAAAATATTTTTTAACCATATGCCAATGTTTATGAAAATAAAATTATGTATATTGTGTTTAGGTTGATAATGATTTATCATTTTGAATAATTATTGTGCACTAAAAATATTATGAAATAATACTGTATTGATTTTCTTTCCTCTATCATCTCAAGAATAATTTTTCTAGGGAAATTATTTAAATCTAATGGAATCCATGCAATGAACCTGAAAAATACACAATGATGATAGAGATGTTACACTAATAGCCAAAAATAATTTAGTACTGTTTGAAAATTATATGAGCATTTGTGGACCACCAATGTAGGGATTATACACCTTGTTATGTTGAGCACAGTGAATTTAGGATAAAATGTGTTTTAGATAATTGATATTTACATTTCATAATGATATTAAGAATATGGTATTCTGTATTCAAATCTATTTAAATTAATTAAATATTTACAATAAAAAGATATCATATTTCTTCTGGAATATTTCATTTCAATATTCTAAGGAAAAAATTTCATCATTCATTAAAATAATAAATTTTACTATTTTGTAATGATCCAATTAATTTAATATATTTTGAGTTTTTATTTTCCCAAATAATTACAATTTATCTTAAATTCATCACATGTATCCTCTATAGAAATCACAATAAACTACAATCCCAAATCCTCTATAATGTAGGATATGAATCTATGATAAACTTTGCCATTTATTAAACCCTTAATGGAAATTCATTAAATTTTTACCTCAACTAATCATAACTAATTTTTTGTCAGTTCCATTATTTTGAAAGAAAATTCATTGAAGCTGATGATAAAACCAGAACCATGTCTATGTATTATTTTGAAACAAAAAATCTAAAATAAATTATGGGGCCTCACTGAAGACATTAAAACCTTCACATTTCAATTTTAAATAAGTATAATTTTATCTTGAAAAACATTATCAATATATTTTTCCTACGAACAAATGTAATATTTAGATAATTTTTCATATAACATATATTATTGAAAAATATCTAAAAACTACTACATGTTATTTAGGATCATTATTATATTTTGAGGGAATCAATACATTATTCACAATAACTACTACGATGTCATTGAAATATGTTTAAATTATTTGATTCATTAATACCTTAAACAAAATAGGCGTGTTAGTTACTCTTAATTTCATGAATATGAATGTGTCAAAATTATAAAAACATCCTAAATTAATATTATATTTGAATTAAACTTATTCCATTAGTTAATGAGAAGGCCAATCATAGAAAAATATCTAGCACCCTTTATTGTAACCTTAAAAATTTTAAATATTATATAATCGATATTTACTTTTTTCATTAGAGACATTTTTTTGAATTCAATATCTAATCAGTATCTACAACCAACCAACACACAAATTTTTTTTTTTCATATATTGATATTAATATTTGATGTGGTCTATATTATTCCATCTATCAACACTAGCTATTAATTCTAATAACTCCACTTGGAACATATTTAATTATTGTGAAAAAATAGTTTTTATTTGAGGAAATTGTCAATGGAAAATTCCACTTTTATTTTTTAATGTAACACTAAATATTTCTTGAAAAACACATCAGTAATATTATCAAGAAGAATTTTTAGAGTGAGGAAACAACCACTATTCATTGTTTATTGAAATAATAACACTAACTGATATGATACTGAACTAATTCTATAAAATAATTGGAAATCATAATGAATCATTAACCTCACACTCTCCATTAAATGAATGAAAAACATCTTTAGGAGAAAAAAGAAGGCCATTCCAACTTTTCTAGTCAATTAGATCTTTTAATTCGATAAATAATCCATTTAAATAAAAAGGTTCAATATCGCCTTCCGAATGAGTAGAAAATCCCATTATATTTCCAACTAAAATGGTATAATGTCATTAGACAGACACTTTAACACTCCATAATTCATTCCCACATTAGTGTTTCAGTATTCATTGATCACCATGTTCGTTCTATGTAAATCCAAAAATATTTAATATTCACATTGATATGATAGAATATGATAATAGTATATCACATAATGTGGTTATGAGAATTTAATTCTTGATGATAGGGCCATGTATATTTTAAATTCCAATTTCAACATTAGATTTTATAACCACCATCTCAGACACAATAACTCATATGGACTAATTATAGTAACTTTTTAATCTTATTATTAGTTAAAATCTTAAATGATTCAACTTTCCAATAATAGTATGATCCATGTTTACCATTAATTACTGAATCCAACAGTAATTTGAGGGAAAAACCTGAATGAATATTCATGTGAGCCATCATTTATATTGAATTAATTCTTTAGGTAAAATAATGATTTTTTATGTGAACTATCATCAAATATTAAAAGATATCATTTAATGTTCATCATTGAAATGAATCTAAAAACAACATTGATGTTCCATAAAGAAATATTCTACATATATTTATGGATAATAATTAATTACATTCCATTATTGGGATATGGATATAATTATTTATCACTGCAAACATATTTGATATCATATTTTCTTTTAGCATTTATACTATCAGCCTCTATGTAACTAAGTTATTCTTTTAAAAAAGATTCATTGTAAAATATTTATTTTGAGTTGATTTATAAACCAAAATTCATTGAAATTATAATTTTTTATTGAATATGATGAAAGAAACCATTTGGTAACATAAAATCTTATTCTGTCAGGGTAATATTTCCTTTCTGAAACTAAAAAAAATATTTTCATTTTTCATTTTTTGTTCATCTATTATTAACTATCAAGGAATCAGTTTTCGAAAACAAATCCTATAATGGTATTTGTGATGTCAATGTTTAGTTAAAAATTTAATCCTCCCCTAATAAGATATATATATATATATAATAATATATGAAACCTATATTCGATGCCTCTATAATCCCTAATATTAAAAATGTATACGTTTATTTATTTAACCACTCAATATCATGTTTTTGAATAACATCATTCTATGAACCATCCCATGATGCCAACATGAACGATACATTACCCGATTAAACTCAAAGCCTAAAACGAATTACGGATCCCCATAGGATGGCGACAAGAGCCTGGGAATCACCGGAAATACATTGGAAATGACTTCTTCCCGATTTGATGTAAAAAATCAAAAAACTAATAAAATTAACTAAAATTATTAAATAAATATGAAGGCATGAAATATATTCATAATCAACTAACTAAATAAAACTAATAAAGTATGAAAGTAGGAAAACTAACAGAATTAATTCATGTCCTAATCATCTCCACTCATCCCCCCCCCCCCACGATGTCCACGAAAAATAAAATGATTCCAATTGAGAACCTCAATATATATAAGTGTGAGCTAAAAGCCGAGTAGGTCAACTCATCCCTCCGAAACAATGAAATATGTTATTTATATAATTTCTTCATATTCATGTTTGGAATTAAAAATATAAAGTAGGATATTCAAACATATTCATTTATAGGAGAAACTAAAATAATCTTTATCAAAATATCTGAAACATCGTCATTTTTTTTCCAAAAACCAAAAAAATTCATTTCCAAAAAATCTATGGGGATAATCATTATCATAAGACATATGGAACATTATCAAATCTAAAAAGCAACCCAATTTATATTTAAAAAAACAATCACTTAAAAACATTTACTAACATGACTCAATAAACACTGATGACCACATAGGCAAAACATAATAAAATCTAAAAAGAGGCATGGAAACGGTGGACATAATAATTCAAATATACTAATTAAAACAAATAGGTGTGACATATATAAATAAATCAGGTCAATCATGTAACTGAAAAATTACATCAAGTAAAAAAACATACCCAACCAAGTAAAAAACCCATAGGGATCCCTAATTCCATGAAAGATCATCCCAACCTATTGGACACAAGTCGGAAAAAATAGGGAATATGCTTATGTATAGTATGGTAAATAATTATAATCATGGTTCCATTTGCAAATAATATTCACAATAATCATTTTTCTCATTTTTTTTATGTTTAGGAACATCCATCCAACACAATACAACCCATTTCTGTCAACTACTATGGATAAAGGCATAATTAAGGTTCATTATACAACTTGGGAAAACCATCCACACTCAATATATCTCACTATTGAGTCAATAAGATTTTCCTTATGACTTTTCCATTCCTTCTTGTTTTGAAAATCACAATCACCTTATCTTTAAGGTAAATTGCTTTTATATGGAAAATCGCTTTTATAAGGAAAATTGCTTTTATAAGGAAAATTTCCTTTATAAGGAAAATTGCTTTTATAAGGAAGATTGCTTTTATAAGGAAAATCGCTTTTATAAGGAAAATTATCCTTATCATATTTTCATTATCTATATCTATATATTTATTACGTATAATAATGGGTTTCATTTCTATATTCTCGGAATCATTTAAAACTTTGATATGAAGCATTCTGTTTTAGGCTCCAAATTATGAATGAGAACTATAATGAAGTTCCACTCCAAATTCTGGATATGAACTTTAATAAAGTTCCACTACGAATTCTAGATACAAACTCTCATGAAGTTCGACACCGGAATCTAATGACGAATCCTGATTACAAATTCTCATAACGAATTCTGATGACGAATTGTCATTCCGAATTCTCATTCCGAATTCACCTATTAAACAGAATCTGATCATCTTTTCTTTATACACTCTGAATTTATTTAGACTCCGAATATTATTTTTGGTTAGACTCTGAACATTCATTTTTCTTACACTTTTATAATTTATCTAATTATTGACATTTTGTTTACACTCCGAATCTTCACTCTGAACTTTTGATTTAGACTTAAAACGATGTCGTACATTATGTTACACTTGTTTTCTTACAAAATGATGCCTTCTATTCTGTTATAAACTAACTGTTGGTTAAGTGACACGTGTATAGGTCCCTCCGATTTTTAATGAAAATATGACCATTGGAAATGAGGCCGACCTTGCCTATAAATAGGATCTCATTTGGAAGAGCTCACCCCAACTTCTTAGACATTGTTCACTCATGCTGTTGAAGTGATTTCTAGAGAGAGAGGCTCTTATTAACTCTCAAAGATTCGTGCGACTCTGAATGTTGGTGATTACATTCAAGGACTTCCAGGGATAGGAAGACAGAGGTGCCGACTAGGTTAATGTTCGAGGGCTTCCTTGCTGAGGAAGACAGAGGTTACAACTACCTTGATGTTGAGGCCTTGTGGGGATAGCAAGACAGAGATTATGATCTTCGTATCGAGGGCTTACCCTGGTGTGGGTAATACAAACTTTCTTGAAAGTATAAATCAAGGGACCTTTATCCAAGGTTGATGGATACCCTTCTCCTTGTGTTTAAAGACTTATATCTTGTTACCTGTAGTTTTACTACCAGTTTGTTTCCACTGCATATTGTATAATAAGGATATTATAACTTTATTATACTTCATTTCTTGTACTCTATTTCATTTAGAATCTATAAGCTTTAAGGTAGAACCTTATATTGTAATCTGTAGTTAAGTTTCTATTTCAGGATCCATATTTCTGGAACCTACTTTCGGAATATCTTTCCAGTTTTAAGCAAGTACATAGAACTTGAAGTTTATAACTTCCTTCCTTATTCATGTTTTTCAATTGGTGTTAGAGGTGTTGTGAATTTTCTTAGTTTAACTTTGTTAAACATATAAATTTCCTTATATAAGTAAAACATAGTTATTCGTAACTAACATTAAAGGTTCCAAAGTAAATTTTTAAAGTATACAATTCACCCCCTTGTATATTGAGCATCTACATCATTATTTCGATCCTACAATAGGTATTAGAGGAGGCCTCTGAAATACTTGTACTCACGTAAAAGTTTGTCTTGCTCACTTTCTCATTCTGAACTTTCTCATTCCGAACATTCTCATTCTGAACCTTGTCATTCCAAACTTTGTGGTTATGAACTTTTATACAAACAAGTTTGTGTGCCAAAGGTTATTTTAAGTATGGCAGGAGTCAATGTTTGTTCCATTGATAATCTAAATCCTACTGGACCACCAATCATTGATGGTAATGACTATGAGTACTATAGAGATCGAATGAAGTCTTTTGTTATCAATACTGGAGTGGACAACTTTGTTATGCTTACGGGTGATTATAAAATTCATGATAAGGAAGATATAACTTTCACTAACCATGAAAATAATGAGTATCAACTCAATTATAAGGTACTCAATACTTTACTCTGTTCAATGACTAGAAATATATATAGCCAAATTTCTTCTTGTGAAGCAGCTAATTGTATCTAGAAGAAGTTAGAGGTTACACACTTTGGAACTTCTAAAGTAATTGAAACTAGGAGAGATATGCTTAGAGCTGAATACCATGGCTTTAATTTTCCTTATGGTGAACCAATTGGAAATGTTCAACAGAGGTTAATGACTATCGTCAACAGATTATAGTCTATGGGAGAGAAAGGGTTAGATGATGAAGAACTTGTGGATAAAATAATTGATATTATTCCCAATTAGTGGGAATCCAAAAGAACTGCTATAGATGAGAACAGGAAGGTCACTCAAATTTCTCTTCATGAGTTATTTGGAACTCTTCTCCAATAAGAAACATGAATGAAGAGAGATGCTGACAACATCAAAAAGAAGAATGGGAATGGTAGTATTTCTTTTACAACAACATCAAATCATATGAAAGTTAAGACTCCTGATAGAGTAACAAGATCCATGTCTAAGAAGATGGTTGTTCAATCAGAATCTAGTGAGAGTGAAGTCTCTAAAAATGAGTTAGCAAATCTTTATCGAAGGATGAATAATATAGCTGGCCAAAGAAATTTCCAATCCAAGTATAAGAAAAAGGACAGGAAAGATAGGAATGATGTAGAAGCTACTTGTTATGAATGAAAGAAGCTGGACATATTAGACCAGATTGCCCTTTTCTCAAAAACAAAGAAAGGAGATATCATTCTTCAATTTATCGGAATGCAAGATCAACATGCTGTCATTTTCAAAAAATCATTACCCTCTGATATATTTGAATACATTAAACAAAAGTTAGGAATTTTAACCGTAAGGTAATCTTTCTTAATTAAAATTCTGTTGAAAAAAACCACCTTACAGTAATAAAATCCTTTTCATAGGGGGAGTACATTTGATTGTTAGAGTAACTAAATTCTTTCAACGTTAGTTTTTTTTAAAACATTTCGGAATTAAAATTTCGGAATGGGAATTTCCGGAACTGAAATCTTCCAGAATGTATATGTTCATATAGAAGGCTTCTGGAATAGAAATATTCGTATTGAAAAATTCCGGAATGGAAAATTTCGTACTGGTATTTCCATAACAAGATTTTCATACCGAGACATTCATAATGAGCTTTTCGTTTTCAAACTTTTGTAATGAAATTTTCATGCTGAAAATATTGTAATGGTTTTTCGTAGTGAATTTTGCGAACTATGTCTTTTCGTAGTAATAATGTTTTTTTCGTGGTTATTTTTTTTTAAAAGAATATTACCCATTATGAATAATCCTCCCAAGCCAATTCTAAAGGTATGATTTCCTTACTCATGTTTTCATAATCATATTTTACTAGCTGGTATTATCTTATATTTTGTTTTCAGATTATAGTTTTCTTAAATCATTGTTTTAAAAAAAACCTCAAAGGATCAGATTCAAGTTTTCTTGCGGGATTGTTCTCAACCATCAGATCAGATCAAAGTTTTTTCAACCGTTAGATGGCTTTTGGAAGACCAACGGTCAAATTCATTACCTATATAAAGGGGACCCCAAATGCTTGTCCCACATTGGTTTTGAAGCTCTAGCGTCTTGAAGCTCTGCCTCTCTGTTTTAAGGCCATTCCGATCTTCAGCAAACATCGTTCTGAACTTCTCAAAAGTCTTCAGATCCGAATTTCTGTGGAAGTAGCCTCTCATGACATGTCTTCCTCCAAGCCGATTTCCAAGTGGTTAGTATATAGGGAAATGTTAGTTCATCCTGATTTCTTCAACAAGTATGATTCTCTTATATCCAAGAACATTAATCTTAATGGATGGGAAGATGTTGTTGTGTATGAGCCCGGAAATCCAGATGAAGTATATTCGGATTTTCATATAGAGTTCTATGAGACAGTTTCCTTATTTAAGGAGGATGGTAGGGAGAAATTTTCGTTTAAGTCTTATGGCAAGACTTATAAGCTTTATAATGCCAAGGAATCCATCTTGGTAGGGCTGAACAATTAAGGAGAAGCCGAATTCATCACTCATGTTTTTCCGGGATCAAAGGGAAGCTTCGACAAGGAAAAATATTTGGAGACCCTCAGACTATCAGATGACAAGGCTCCGAATATTGCTACTCTGTCTATGAATTTTAGAATTCTAGAATTATGGGTACAAGGATTTATCATACCGAGAAAGGGTGACAAAGACAATTTGAAGAAAAGAGAGATCTATATTCTAGATTTTCTGATAAATCTAAGGAAGTTTAATCTGATGAAACACATTCTTAATACCATTGAGAATGTTAAGAAAGGGAATTTGAGAGATCAGATCATAATGTATACAACAATCATCTCGAATTTAATAGTTCGGTGCCTTGAGTCTTTCAAGGAGGCTTGCAAGTCTAAGCCAAGAGTTTGAAAAATTATGTTGGTGAGTGATGGTACCCTGAAAAGGATGGATGTTGTCTTCAACAAAATGACTGGTCAGTTCGTTGATTTACCAGCTCAAGAAGAAGCGGTTCCGAAAGATGGTGAACCTGAATCCTCTATTCTAGTGAAGAAGAGAAAGTTGAAAGAAGTTGAAGTTGAAGCAGAGAATCCCAAATCTAAGGAAGTTCATTCTGCACCTCCAAAACAGAAGAAGAAAAAGAAAGCATACCCTAATGAGGTAGTTTCTAAGTGGAGGGAAATCAAAGAGAAAAGAGTGCAAGGGGAGCCTCAGTATGGCATTGATCCTGTATAGGCTAAGGCCTTGAAGTAAAAGACAATGGATGAGCTAGAAAAACAACTGAAAGAAAGGAATATCAAGAAGAAGATGTCTGAAGCTGAGGTGGTTCAGACTTTATTAATGTTTAATGAGATGGCCTTCGGAAACATTCCAGTTCCAAGATCGTTCTCTTTGGAATCTCTACCTGAGACTACAGGAAGAAACTATGTCACTCTGGAAGAGGCAGTTGCTAATCCTGTTGAGGAAATTGAGCAAATTGAGCAAGTGGAAGATGAAGAAGCAGTTTCTGAAGGTAGTGGTGAGACCAGAGATATTTTGAAGTATGTAGACAATTATTAGGGGACACCTTCGGAACATTTGTCGCTCTAAACATCCGAAGCTGAATAATCTAAGTTAGTCACTCCAGGGAAGGATGAGGAGAAAGGAGAACAAGAAGTAGCTTATCATGCAGAGGAAGAACAACTTCTACATGATGTTGCTAAAATGACGAATGTAGAGGATGGTACTCAAAAAGTTTTTGATGATGAAGACAATGTTGTTCATGTTTCTGATAGTGAACAGAAATCCCCGAAACAGGAATCCATTACAAAAAAGGACAAGGGAAAGCAACTTGTTGTCGATACCCCGAGATCAATGGTTGTAAAGAGAAGGGAAATTGGTGATTCTTCTAAGAAGAAGGATGATCAATTTGAAGAAGAAAATTCTCCATGCAAAGTCTTAGATTCGGAGTCATCTTCATTGGGGAATGACTTTTTTGTTTAGTCATTAATGAAGTTGGTGGGTACCATTCCGACTTTCTCAAGTATTGATTCAAGATGCCAAATTCTCCAACATTCTTTGAATCAGAAAACAGACTCTTTATCCATGGTTATGGACAAATGTATTAAGATAGAGGCTCAGTTCAAAACTTTCTTTGTCGGCTATGAAGCCCACAAATGTTCTTTCAAGAGAATGACTAGTTGGTCGAAGAAAACTATAGAATAGATGAGGCTCTATGATGAATTATAAGATAATGTTAAGGATGGTTTTGAGATAGAATACATGAAGATAAATGAACTTACTTCTTCCTTTGAAGAAAAGTTGATAGCTGAGAAGAATTCTCGGATGCAAGAAGATGAAGATCTATATGGGAAGCTAAATTCTGTTTCTCAGAACTAGAGGAATGAAAGGGATTATCAGATTGAGATTGAAGAGAAGTTGTTAAAAAGAAGAACAAGTTTTAAAAGTTCAGGAAGAAAAGATTCAAGCCCGGGAAGAAAATATTTAAGCTCAAAATGCAAGAATAGTTGTGTTATAGAAGAAAGCTGAAGAAGATCATAAAGATTTGAAGAAGATAAAGACTATTCTCAAGAGTCTCATGGAAAAGGAAAAAGATCCAAAATAGATAAATCCGATCTTTTCTTTTATCTTAACTCCCTTGTTTTTGATCTTTAAAACTTAATGAAAATTTCTCTTGCTCATATCTTTTGTTCTTGCTACAAATTTTTCAGGTACTTTGATATATTTTACATTACCTTGAATTATTTTTGAAAATCACAAAGGGGGAGAAGGAAAAAGAACCCTAAGAAAAGGGGGAAAAGGAAAAAGAACCTTAACAAAGGGGGAGAAAGAAAAAGAACTCTAATAGAGTTTATCTAAGGGGGAGTTTTTCATTAAAGAAGATATTCTTATTCTTAATGAAATACCATTCCGAAAATCTAGAATACGATCCATAGAGTGTCAAAGACTAAGGTGGGGTTAGTCGTATTCATAAATATCCATAAGCAAAGGGAGATAAGCCTTATTTTTTTTCCCTTAGTCTTTCTTTTTAGTAAGGATGTTTGTGCCTTCCAAAAAGGGGATATTGTTGAGTCAATAAGGTTGTCCTTATGACTTTTCCATTCCTTGTTGTTTTGAAAATCACAAACACCTTATCTTTAAGGTATATTGTTTTTATAAGGAAAATTGCTTTTATAAGGAAAATTGCTTTTATAAGGAAAATCTATTTTATAAGGAAAATTTCTTTTATAAGAAAAATTTCTTTTATAAGGAAAATTTATTTTATAAGGAAAATTATCCTTATCATATTTTCATTATCTATATCTATATATTTCATAAGTATAAGAATCAGCTTCATTTCTATATTCTTTGAATCGTTTAAAACTTTGACATGAAGCATTCTGTTTTAGGCTCCGAATTCTGGATGAGAACTATAATGATGTTCCACTCCGAATTCTGGATATGAACTTTAATAATGTTCCACCCCGAATTTTGGATACAAACTCTCATGAAGTTCGACACCGGAATCTAATGACGAATCCTGATTACAAATTCTCATTATGAATTCTGATGATGAATTGTCATTCCGAATTCTCATTCCGAATTCACCTATTATACAGAATCTGATCATATTTTATTTATACACTCTGAATTTATTTAGACTCCGAATCTTCACTCTGAACTTTTGAGTTATACTTAAAACGATGTCGTACATTCTATTACACTTGTTTTGTTACAAAACAATGTCGTCTATTCCATTATAAACTAACCGTTGGTTAAGTGACACGTGAATAGGTCCCTCTGATTTTTAAGAAAAATATGACCGTTGCAAAGGAGGCCGACCTTGCCTATAAATAGGAGCTAATTTAAAAGAGCTCACCCCAACTTCTTTGACATTGTTCACACATGCTGTTGAAGTGATTTCTTGAGAGAGAGGCACTTATTAACTCTCAATGGTTAATGCGACTCCGAATGTTTGTGATTATATTCGAGGACTTCCGAGGATAGGAAGACAGAGGTGTCGACTACCTTAATGTTCGAGGGCTTCCTTGCTGAGGAAGACAGAGGTTCCTACTACCTTGAAGTTGAGGGCTTGCGGGGATAGAAAGACAGAGATTCCGATCTTTGTATCGAGGGCTTACCCTGGTGTGGGTAAGATAGACTTGTTTGAAGTTATAAATCAAGGGACCTTTATCCAAGGTTGTTGGATACCCGTCTCTTTGGGTTAAAAGACTTATATCTTGTTACTTGTAGTTTTACTACCTGTTTGTTTCTGCTGCATATTGTATTATAAGGAAATTATAAATTTCTTATACTTCATTACTTGTACTCTAATTCATTTAGAATCTATACGCTTTAAGGTAGAACCTCAAATTGTAATCTTTAGTTAAGTTTCTATTTCCAGATCTATATTTCCGGAACCTACTTTCAGAAACTCTTTCCAGTTTTAAGGAAGTACATAGAACATGAAGTTTATAACTTCATTCCTTATTCTAGTTTTTCAATTGGTGTTAGAGGTGTTGTGAATTTTCTCAGTTTAACTTTTTTAAACTTAGAACATTCCTTATCTATGGAAAACATAGTTAATCGTAACTAACTTTAAAGGTTCCAAAGGAAATTTTTCAAGTATACAATTTACCCCCCCCCCCTCTTGTATATTGTGCATCTACATCCTTATTTTGATCCTACACTCACTACCATGGAGAATCAGTATAGGTATTTTATTATATGTTCCTTGGATAATTAGTCCATTTAGTCTTAGCCATAGTCAATATACACATCTTGGTCTTCATTCTAAGTAATCATCCAAGCATATGTAATATTTTATATAATTATTCAAGAACCATAACCTGTTAATTATAATGGTTGGGTTTATAGTATTAGTGAACCCAACCCATTGGAGAAAATCATCAGTCACTACCCACCACATGAAAACCATGTAGACATATTCCGTTAACCATTTACTAAATATATTATTTCAAAACCATCGTAATGTAATAACAAAATATTATTAACTCATAATTCCTAAATACATAAATCATTCTCATACCATAACCCATAAACATGTTACCATTTTCAAATCATTTCACATTAACCCATTAATATTATACAAAACACCACCATTCCATGATATCAATTAGGAATAAATAACATCAATATTATATATAATAATTTTTAACAAAAGAAACCTAATTGTCACATTATTCTTTTATCAAATCCATGTTGACATTTAAAAAATGAAAATACTCAATTTAACCCCTTATGTTCCACCAATTTCAAATTTTACATCATGGTCCCATGTTTATGAAGATGGCACAACCCATGGGCAGCCTCATTCTGAAACCTGACATCTTCTATGTAACCCATGAGGATCATTAGGGTTTAATTTTATTATTAAATAATTATATATAGCAATTTATACCAAGGTAACCAAAAATCCTAACTAGAAAAGACCAAATGAACTACAATTTATCACATAACAATCATCAATCACCTGAAAATAATAATGATGGTCTATAAAAAAGATTGTTCAAAAGGGGGAAATACAAATCTCATCAAAAGTACCAATTACAAAATCACTCATATCATAAAAATAATAATTCCCTTTTTTTAATTATGTTAAATTCAACCACAATTACAAAGGGATCACTATCACATCAATTCACTCACACATATGTAATGGGAAACTAAATATTAACATTATAAAACAAAAAACTCTATTTATAATATAGAAACATGTCCAACATAAAAAATTATTATAACCCAAGACTTTAAAGACTATCAATGTGACCCGCACATAATGTATTTATTCATTTAATATTAAAAACATGGCCAAGGTCCTTTCATCCATTACACATTCCATTAATCACATAATTCAACATTTTTAGTGGTTCAAAGAAGATATTATTTTCATAGAAACATTGATGATACATTATGAGAAACCACCAAAAGGAACAAGAACGTTTTATTTCACTAAAACCACATTTAAATAAGCCAACTGATATTTTCCACAAAATCTAATCAACCCAAAAATATAAAATAACATTTCTAAAAAACTAAAAACTTATTTTTATTTCAATTGATAAAAAAACCAAAATTTATGACCAAATTCCCATAAAACCCATAAATTCCCATAATGAAAACCGAAATCAGTTTAAAATACATATTAAAAAACATCACCCACTTCTCAAAAACTAATTTAAAACTTCCCAAATTCATTTGAAAATATCCTTGTATAAATAAACAAGACATTTACAAACATGAACCAAGATTGCCCCCAAAAAAACCAACTATTACATGAACAAAATAGACTAAAATGTTTTCAACACATCAAATGGCTATCCATATATTTATACATGCATAAAATGTAATTTTAAATTTTACAACCATTTTATAATTTCAAATAGAATAATACCGTATATTAACTCTATCATCAAGGAGATTAGCATCAATTTGGACACTTCAAAAGTTCATTTTTTTCATCGTCTATCACTCTAACATTACCATTACCACTACCACTCATATTGAAATTTTCATATACATATTCCTTATAAACCACTATGTATATATTTTTGTGGACACATATATATACAAGTGTATTGTTACAAATATTCCCATAAATTCATAAAAGTATTTACAATTACAAACATATGAATTTTTCATTTATATACACAAATGCACCTAGACCGATATATATATATATATATATATATTCACTTCCATAAGTGAATATAGATATAATGAGGTAACACACACACACACATATATATATTCTTAACTTTTAATTGGAAAAATTAGTACTTTATCTATGGTGACTCGAACATGCGTGAAGGATGAAAAAATGCACTAAAAATAAATCATAGAAACTCAAAAACACAATAGTCCCAAAAATAAATTTGTATATAAAAATTATGGAATTTAAATACTAACTCATGAGGTTACGTAATACCATAATGACCCTAAATGATTCTCCATTAGCATTAGACATTATAACATGTATGAAGATGTCTCGAGAGACCAACCACACAAACTAAGAACTGATGAATTAACATAAATCATATTAAACCTTGTCATGGGATTTGGTTAGAAGGAACCAAGAGTCTATGAGAGGTTAAATTGTCCAAATTGAGGTGAAACATTGAGAGAAAGGATTACCATGATGATCAAACCATGAACACAAACAAATTATGTGGAAATTTATAGAGAAAGAGGGTATAGAGGGTGGGGTGGAGATTGATTAGAATATATGGGGGAGGGGCTACCATCATGTGGGTCTCCTCGAGAGGGTGGAGAAAAAAATAAAATGGGGAAATAAGTAATTTAATAAATTAAAATAAATTAATTTTTTTAAAAAATCGGGATACCTGAATGGTTTTCACATGATTTACAATACCATATGAGAAACATGTGTTTAACACTACCAAGAACATGTACCATTTCATAAATACCAATTGGAAGATGTATGATTGAGAAAATCATTCTTAAATTATTCATGTAATCATTTTCAACTTATAGAGACCAACCACATGCTTTCACACAATTTAATATATTGTTTGAAAGCTATGATTTACACAACTAACTCACCTGGGCTCCCACAAGGGCACCACACATTCACTACTAGCCATGTGGTATAATTTTTCAATAGCTTAAAATAAAAAAAATTACCAACCAACAACAGAAAAAAATCCTTCTACCAATCAAGAAAAAATAATCCAAATTAAAAACATTATGATTGTTGCGGTATTAGAATATCCCCACCATGGCACATTATGTCCCAAAAAGTCCGTATAAATAAAATATACAATTAAATGAATGATTGAAATATGACTTAACCCAAATAGTCACTCGACAAAGCTTAAAATCAAAGGAAATTAATGAAATCAACAAAAATATTCTCCCCAATTAACTAATAAGAATCAATTTCACCATGTACTATAAGAATAACAACATAAAACAAGATTGATTATTCATAACGAGAGCTATTAACATGGCCTCCACGCCATTTAGCGTTACTATAAAATAGTGGAACCAAATAGAACTAACAGAAGACGTATCCCTAAATTATGAGCATCTATGAGAGACTCGATCTTAAGAGAAATCATGTCCAATACCAAGGAATAAATATCCATAATAAGGATTCTAAAAATATAATTAGGGAACTCACATAAGTTCATGAAACCCATGGATAACATAGAGTCCAAAGAATGGATCAACCCAACATGATTCATAAAAAACATCAACAATAAAATGACATTATGTATACAAAACTCTGACGGTATATAAAACACCCCAGTTAACCGATTTTTCACCCAAGGCCTCTACCATTCCCAAACAATTATCACCTCTAAGGATCAATGATAAAGTGGGTGTACTTGCCTAATGATATAATAAAACATGGACAATGAAACAAAAATTAGATCACAATAATTAAAATATAGGATTCCCAAATATACTAACATCTTCAAATAGAATTAGAACAGAGAATATAGAGTTGAACCACTCTCAAAAGAATGATTTCGCATTCAACACTCCACTCAGTGTCACGGATAGAGCCAGATCCAATTGGACTCTTTCAACTATTCTTGTTGCAGAAATAATGACACGAGACATGAAACTTTTTAATCTACGACACCTAGAAAAAAATGGATTCCTTCTAAACCAATAAATCAAATGAAACATCTTGCAATAAAAAGTCACATAACTACACTCAATAGAGTCACATTCCATTACACTAAGAATTATTTTCTCCTTGAAAACATCATTTTCACTAATGAATTTAAAAAGAACACCCTCCCACAAATTATTTTCAAAAAACCAATCCATCATTATTTGAACCCAAACATCCTTGTTAGAACCCACGCATTTCTCCAATGAATCATCCATATAAATACATGTTAAAAAAGTTCATTTCATTTTTAAAAATAATCTATCTTGTATTCCCATTAAAAATTATTTCTTCTGAAAAAACTTTTCACATCGGGGAATCCATTTTAAATGATATTTCATAAAAAAGGAAAATTCACTACTCCTATTTCCCACAAAACCAATTTTTTAAAAAATCCCATAAAACCATTTTTTATTTCCTTATCATGGTTTTCAATACCATGTAAACAAAATTATTCTAAAATGTTTTATTCAGGAAATGGCCCCATGGTAGGGGGCATGTGCCTACCCTGAAACACACTCTATATAAGAGAGAGAGACTTGACTGAATGGTAACCACATTGATTCCCAAGCCATGTGTTCCAAACACACAATGCAATATCTCCTTTATTTCCACCCTAAGACAAAGACAGAAACCCAATATATCTCACATGCATAAAGAGGATGAAAACATCAGTGGAAAAAATAATAATGAGATCATTCTGAGGTAGCATCAAATCCAAGATTTGAAACCTAATATTCCCTTGTATCCTGAGGCTCATGAAAAGAAATATCTAGCAAGATTATCCATCCATTACCTCTCACGTTTGATAATAATATTCTCCCTTATACCTGAACGTCTACAAATAACATAGGATATATGAAACCTAAGTCACATTTGGAACACATGCTCTAATTCCACACTTAACAAACCGTTATAGGATTCCATCCTACCTGACACCTTTCATAATTCACCATATGTCCCAAAGGGTATTTCGAATCCCCATGGGTTGGAGAACAGCACCATGGATACACTACAAATCCTTTAGAAATTATTTCTCCCAAATTGAGAAAAAAATCAAAAAAATATTATAAATATGAAATAAGTAAGATAAATAAATATTTATGAAATAAAGATATATATAAAAATAATACTAAAAGAAACCACAAAAAACAAGAAATAAGTAAAACTAATGTACTCATGTTGGGACCCAAAACATATCAACCAAATACTCAAACACATTGTACATGATGAAAAAAAGAAGTCAAACAAACAACCTTGAAATATGTAGGCGTGAGATAAAATCCTAGTAGGGGACCACAACCCACAAAATAAATGTTAATGGTTCTCATAAGAAATAAATCATATGATAATTTTAAAATAAATCCTTAAATTAGGCTTTTCATATATAATCATCTCCAGAGAAAAAAATGAAATACATAGAAAATGTCTAACGTTATTTCTGTTTATTTCTAAAAAATAAAAAAAATGAATCTACAAAAAATTACATGGTACTAAGGCATATAAAAATTACGAACACCAATATCATTTCTCAAAATCTTCCCATTTTAATTATTTCAATGAAAAAAATCACTTAAAAACGTTTTCAACTAAATCATAATAAACACAGAAGCCTGCTTTGTCATATCATGCTTAAATATAATATATGGCATTGATAAAAAGGACATAATCATCTTCAAATACCCAATAAAAAACGTTCATAAAATATGTCAATACATAAAGTCAATTTATGTATTAAAAAATACCTAAAAAACAAACCTAGGCATGTTGAAAACATCCCAAGGGATCTAGAACACAATGTCAGGTCATCCCAACTACTAGGTCAGATGTTGGAAAACATGCAGAATGTGATAAACAAATGACACGATAAATAATAATATACATGGTTATATTATCTAATAAAATTCAATATAATAATTGAATTCATTTTTTCTATTGTTTGGAACTTTAATCCATTACATTATGACCTATTTCAGTAAACTACAACGCATTAATGGATTAGTCATGTACCTAATCTCACTAATGGAAACATTTCACCACAATTACATATAACTACATTGTATAATCCGTACATGAATTTTTTCAACCACACATTGGTAATCATCACATCCATCCATACATGCATAGAGCTTCAGTTTGGCTCTCAAACCCATGCATTATCAGGGTGTGTTTTAGAGAATCAATCCATCCCAAACTATAAGAGTACAACATCATTCACTACAAAAAAATTTCATGTAATTTACAAATTCATCTTTAACCATATACCAAATATACAATTTGAAAACAACAATAATATAATAACATAACACTATAAATTTATAAATTATCAATTCAAAAATCTTTCTCATTCCACAACCCATGTACATGTGACTATTTTAAAATAATTTCCAATTAAACCATTAACACTATACTAAAAAGTTCATCATTCCATTATATCAATTAGAATCTTTTCACAAAATTTTCATCTAAAATTAATGTATACCATCTAAACTTAATTCACAAAATTTCCTTTCATAATACACATTAATGAGTTAATCATGAAAATCCTAGGTTTATCAACATAAGAGCTACCATTATCTTATTTAAAAACTTGTTCCCATGTTCATGAACCTAGAACACCACATGGGTATCCTCCATCCCAACCCTATCATCCTTTATTTATCACGTGGGGTTTATGAGGGTTTAAATTTATCACCTAAGATGTCAATATATCATTTACCACCAAGATAACCCAATAGAAAAAAGAAGAGACCAATAACACAACCAATTATCACATCACAATAATGAGTCACATAAAAATCATAATCCTCATCTACAAACAAGAGGGTTCAAGAAAGGGAAATCAAAATCACATCACAATTTCCAACCAACCATTCTCTCATATCATAAACATTAGGATATTACATTTTAAATTAGTGTGAAATTCCACCAAAATTCTAATTGTATCACCAATATTTCAATTCAAAATAACATATTTCATGGGGAACTCAATTCTCACTTTATAAATCCAATCATCATTTTTAAAATAAAGATATTATGAAAACAAAAAAATGTTACAAAACAAAGACTTTTTGGAATATAAAAAACAATACTACACAAGGAATTTATTCATTTAAAATTCAAAACATTTAAAAAGGCCAATACTCTATCACACATCATAAAGAACACAACTTCAAACATTTTTGATGGTTCGAAAAAATCATTACATTCAAAAAGACATATCATGATTCCCTATGGAATACCAAAACAACGCACAAGCCCTTTCCACTTCCAACAAACCACCTCTAAACAACGAAACCAAAATTTTCCAAAAATTGTAAACGAAATATGAAATTTCAAATCAGCAATTTAAATAAAACTATAACCCCATTTTAATTCAATTGATATCAACATCACAACGAAAGAATATAATTTCCCTTCAAATAGTACATTCACTTAATTAAGACCACATACGATTTTAAATACCACTAAAACCTATCACCTACTCCTCAAAACCAATTAAAAAAGGCACAAAGTCATTTAACTAAATCATTGAATAACTAAATATTCAATTTGTAATAATGAACATTGATTTCACATGAAAAAACTACTGCAAGAACAAAACATGTGGAAATGGGTTCAACACAAGACCAGGCTATCCAAATATCTATACAAGCACAAAATGAGTTTAAAAATCAAATTAATATTAGAATTTAATAGGGTAATAAACTGCACAGAAACATCTACCTCTTTGATAAATGGATCAAGAAAGAACACTTTAGCACAAGATAATATCATCAACGACCAATCGAATCTGCTCCATCTCACACCCTCACATATATTCCATTATAAATATATAAGGACACAAAAACCATTTGTACATATTCACCTATCCATGTATATATACAAGGGTATCCCTAAATATATGCTCATTTATGAATATACCCATTTACACTAATACAGAAATAAATTTTTAATATATATGTATAACCACACCTATCCACGTATATATTTTTTCACTATCATGGGTAAATATAAATAAAATAGGGAAACTAACATATATACTTATATATTATTACCTATGTATACACAGTAAGTCTCATGTTAATCTAGACACTCAAACACACCACATAGATAACCAAACACACATCAAAAAAATATAAGAACTCAAAAACACCAAAAGGCCACAAACTAAATTGGTCAAAAATAGTGGAAAAAAAATATTACCACAAGCGGTGGCAAAAAACTAAAATCTTCTAAAACACATCACCATTAGTTTTGAACACTAATACACACATGAATATGTCCCATGAGATGCATTGTATGCTGAAAAAAGGAATAAGAATCCAAAATTGGATTACAATTTGACCTAGGGTTTAGCTGGATGGAACCGGGTGATGAGTAGTGGAAAAATCAGGCAATTCAAGGGAGAATAGGTAGATAAGGGCATAATTCAAATAATTGACCAAGAAACTGGATGAAATACATATGATGTCATTTGAAAGAGTGAGATGAGAAGGATATGAGAACACAAATGTAGATGAAGTGGGAGGGGCTATAATTGTGCGAAATCGCCATGGATGGAGGGGAGAAAAAAATAAAAGAGGAAAATAATCAAATAAAAGAAATATTTAAGAAAAAAATTAATTTTATTAAAAATTTTACAACCCGCACTGTTTGTGAATGGTTTACCAGACTCTTCTCTGACTTTTCACTAGCCACCACCATTTCCATGAAAGATTGCATGATTAGCTGTATTGAGACGCATGTTTGAGAAAACCATGTTCATAATGTCCCACTTGGAACTATCATCATATAGAGCCCAACGACATGGTTTAATATACTTTGCTGAATCCATGAACCACACCATTGAATTTACAGGGCACTAGAACATTCATGAAACACTTACATCTAACCATACAGGCTAAAAATTAAATTGGAATAAAATTTCCAAAAAAATTAATTCTCATCTCACCATCAAAAGAAACAAAATAATTTTATGAAAAAAAATATAATATAATCCAAAATATAAAAACAATGTGACACCCATGGTATTACAATCTCCCTAGAATGACACTTTCTGTCCCTAGAATTTCCTGATAAATGTAATTTAAAATGAAATTAATTGTTGAAAGTGTAACTCACCTAACGAAAAACTAAAAATAGATTAACCCCAATGGAATTTAATGGAATAATAAAAAACATTCTATCGAATAAACTAATAATCATCCATGAATCCATGTAATACAGAATAATGAACATAAAAAAACAAATCACATTCAACTTGGGATCCTCTATCATGGTATCCCCTTTAGATACAGTTCTTCTAAAATGGTGGCACTTTGAAGATCAGCAACATATAATTTCCTCGAATAACTAAAAATTCATGAGAGTTATATTATCATGAAAAATAACTTTCACTCTCACAGAGGAATGAACAAAAAAAGGATCTTAAAATTATTAAAAGAGACCTCACCTAGGGTCATGGAACACATAGATAACCTAGGGTATAATGCCTAGATCACAACCACATGGGGCGTCTTTATCAGCCATGTTCAAACACCATCTAGTATTCTAAACGCATCTCGTAGAAAAAAATAAATTTTACGCAACTTTGCAACCATGGTATCTCTATATTCCAAAAAAATGATAACCTCATCAACACAATGATAAAATAGGAATTAAACCCCCAATATCTAAACAATGAAAACCAATTTTCCAATAACTATATCACATGCACTAAAATAATTTTTTTAAAAATAAACTACATTCATTAAACACAACTAAAATAATTAATCAAATATTCAATCATTACTAGAATGAATATTTTCCATCAACTACTGCACTTGGTTTCATTGTATGAACCAAATCCAAAGAATTTATTTTGATCATTATAGGGGACATAAAAAATGGAACAAGACATGGACCAAATTTTCCCATTCCCCTTGGAAAAATTCAAACTATTCTATTTAAATAATTTAATCAATGAAAACATTCATTCATAACAAGGTGCACAAAAATCCTCCATAGAGGAACACAAAATTACACTAAAATAATTCAACCATTAAAACATTATCATCACTAATAATTTTTTTATAATAACCCTCCACCAATTAAATTTCCTAAATAAAACAATCCATAATGATTTAAAAAAACAACGACATTGGTTGAACCCATTATTTTCCGTCATAAAACTATAACAAGAAATCATGTTTAGGACGTTATTTAATTTAAAAAATAAATAAACCATATAATACCCTTTAATATTCACTTTTCTTTTGAAAACCCCATTTCATAAGAGGAAACATTTTTTATAAATAATTTCACAAACCCAATGAAACTCAATCCTCTCTATTTCCCTTAGAATACTATTTTAAAATTAATTTTTTCCTTAAAATCCATTTCTATTTTCAATTATTTTATTCAAATCCATGAACAGAGAATTACTACCCAATAAAAAAATAAGAATAACCAAAAACAAATTCCAAAACACTCTTCAATCCACATACAATATGTAAAATCCACCTTTAGAGGAATTAAGAAACACAAGGAGTCCAAAACAATCCATCCAGTGAAGGAATTATATTATACAGGCACTGGCCTCACGGTTTGGGGATAGCGAGCTGAACATACAACACAATCTATATAATATGAATTTAATACTACATGAGAAACAAATGGTTTACTAAGAAATTAATAGATACCTTGTAGCTCAATATCTCTTTCCTTTCCACCCTGAGACCAAGATAATCCCCCAAAATAACTCAAATTATCAAAGTGAAAATAAAATCAATCATATCAAAAACCATCAAAACATCCCATGTAAGCATTAAATAAATGATTTTAAACCCTAAATTAAAATGATTAATCACTATAATGACATTAATTATCTATAAATACTTTCATTTACCTTACCTCTCATGCACTGAGAACCATAGTCTCTCGTCAACCAAAATACCCCCAAATAAAATGGGTGATACTAAAACATAGTACCACCAGAAACACAGGCTATGATAAAACATTGTAATGAACCTGAATGGAATTCTATCCTAGCTGATAACCAACTTGATTCATCATGACCTAAATGGTGTTCCTGATCCCCACGACCTAATGATCTACACATGGGGATCACTTAAATTCTATTTGGAATGAGTTTTCACAAGTTATAATAAAAAATAGAAAATGAAATAAACAAAATAAATCAAATAATTAAATAAGAATGAAATGAGGAAATATAGTAGCAACTAACTAAATGTAATAGCTACATGAAAGTAGGAAAGAAAACTAATCGACTCAATCTAATAACCCAAACATATCTACCCTAATCTCCCCATGATATCCATGATGAACAAATAGAATCCGATTAAAAACCATGAAAGATATAGGGGTGAGTTAAAATCCAAATAGGTCACCAAAACCATCTGAATGTATCTAATAGGTAACCTAATGCAGGTAATCACATTGTAGTTTTTAAAATAAATCTATAATGAAATATTTACATACATTATAATCTCTAAGAAAAACATATCAAATCCACATAAAAACACAAATAAATCCATTGCATTATGATAAAAACTCACTCATGTTTAAAAGCAATATTGTAGATCTAATTATTGTTAAAAACACACACACCATTATCATTTCAAAAAAACAATTCACATTATTTATTTTTCTAAAAATGGTCACTTAAAAACATTACTTGAGCATAATAAATAAACACCCCAGACCATGTAGGCACAACATGATCAAATGTCCAACATGTTATGGAGAAAAAGGACATAATAATCCACACAATCACAATGAATACAATGGGAATAATATATCTCAATACATAATTTCAATAATGGTAGTAACAAAATACAACAAGAAAACAAAAGATCCCACTATGTAGAAAACATATCAACGGATTCAAGAAACCACGTACGGTCATCCCATCCTCTATGTCAGATGTTATAAAACACTGGGCATGGTCTAAAGGAATGGAAATACAAATGTGTATTAAAAACCTTCCATTCTCTATAAATATTCATTTTGAACCATTTATTCAATTTTTCTATAGTTTTTCACCTCCATCCACTAGAGTAAGACCTATACTGTCACGACCCATCCTCAGGGCCCGTGCTGTGACTACCCCAAGCCCACCTTCCATAGGCCAGGGGATAGTGACTAGAACCTAAGGCATAAATCCTAATAACTAGGAAGGCATCGCCTTTATAAATGTAAACAAAACACCACAGAGTACAAGTGGAAGTAATACACTAAGTAAAAAAGAAAGTGCTGAAAAGTAAATGGGTCAGAATACAAACCCAACAGAAAGTACATCTACAAATAAACGAAAGTACAACAGAAAAGACGAGCTGGAAGAATAGAAGCAAATCCTAGGTCCTCCACCTCAGATCCTACCTGAAGGGTAGGTACAGATAGCGCAGCTCCTGGATTGTCCACCACGGATGCTACCTGAAGGGTAGGTACAGATAGCCTCCACAACACTCTCTCCCGTCAACCTCCTCCGAGTATCGTCTCGTCGTGAGTCCACCTCTGGATACTGACTCGTCATGAGGTCCACCTCTGGGTACCATCCAGTCCTCGAACACTCGGCCTCTGTCAGTGCATCCTGTTGTCTGCAACCAACACAACGAGGTGCGGGCATAGCCCGTGCAGGGGTGAGTATAACGATACTCAGTAGGGACCCAGTGACCATCAAGGTCTCACTAAATCAAACAAGGATAACCAAAAAGAAAGATCCCAATAGATAACCTCTACTTAGGTATATGACCATACATATACCTAGGTTATCAAGTAACCCATCTCAATCATGAGGAAGACACAATGGTTATTGTCTCAGCTCGAACTAGGATTTTCAATAACGAAACTGTAACTGCTGAAGAGCTCTATCTCTGTCATGTACTGTGATCCTATCATGACTCTGAGTTACTGCTCACAAACCTAAGACTACTGAGTTACTCCTCCTGTCGAGTACTGCGGGTCAGCCAACTCACAATGTAGTGTGCCTCCTCCATGGTCCCGCCACCTCACATAGTAGTGCTCCCCCTCAGAGCCTACATAGGTACTCCCCCTGACAAGTACTTTGGGTCTACCACCTTACAAAGCAGTGCTCCTCCACCACGGGTCTTCCACCTCACAAAGTATTGCTCCCCACTGGGCTATGCAAGTCATTCTGAATCAAATCGAACAAGCATTCATCAGGTCTTAGCCAACTACACGGTCTCCGTACTCTATATGCTCATCTCCGGGAGGGTTCGCTCCACAAGATATAGGTCGATACTCCACATATCACACATTCCCATGAAGAAGTATCTCGAAGGAACACCTCATCATAGGGGTCTCAACGCAACAGACGACACGTCAATCCGACGCCCTGTCTGTGAGTTATTAGCCTTTTCGTCCCAGTGGCCCGGTTGGTTTCGTGTACGAACCAACCTGACCATACCTCATCTGCACCCCTAACTCACATAGGGTATACTCATAGGGACCGTTTCTCAATTTGATCACCAACGCTGTTGACGGTTCGTCAAAAAGACATCCGGTCTGAAAGTTATCGGCTTTTCGGTTTCAGGGGCCCAGTTGGATTTTGGGTTCAATCCAACCCGGCCACAATCCAACTACATCCAAACCTCAGGAGAAGTATTCCAAAAGTTTTGTCTCATCAAGAGGAATCCAACAAGGTTAACAGCACATCTATCGGACGTATGGAGCTCATTTTATAAGCGTTTCCGCTCCGAGGGCCCGGTTGGTTTCATGCTCGAACCAACTCGGTCATTCCCAAAGTTCTCCGAAACCTTGAGTGTAATATACCTAAAAGACCGCCTCGATCCAAGGATCACACCACAACTGAAGTTGCATCCATCGGAGATCTGTAGCCCATGTTAGGGGCTTTTAAGCGAACCGATCCGGTTTTAGGGGGTTTTGGGCCCGGACTGACCCGACCTGAGAACCCCTGGGTCGGCCCGAACTGGGTCGGCCCGAATTGGGTCCGGGCCTGGCCCGTTCATGCATGGCCCGGTTCGGTAGGTGCGGCCCGGCCCCGCCGGCGCGGCCTGGCACAGGAGCGGTGCCCACGGGACAAGGCAGCTCGGCCGAAACGGCCGAGTGGACAAATTGGGGGGCACTTCCCCCCTTTCTCGAAATGGTGCGGCATTAAGCCACGCCCACCCAAACACCAGGAACGACAATTCCATTCCGGTCTGCCACTGCGCTAGGGTGGCACGCCACCGCTGATCTCTGTGGACCACCGGGCGCACACTGATGGTCCGTTTCACCTGTCGTCTACGCCTGGAATCCTTACGAGACCCGAACTTCACTGCAGAATCATCAAATCGCCTCTGCGTCCCATTATGTCATCTCCCATTGATCTTCATTTCAGATAAACGACTACGGATTCTTCGAATCGTCTATGCGGCTCCGACTCTGGTCGTGGTTTCGTTTGGCCTCAACGGCGCGACGCGACGGCGCCGTGCTTCTTCATTGTGCTCCTCTTTGTTTCCGTGCGGTGTCGTTGCACCGCACTACCTTTGTTCGTGCCGAGACCAACACAACATCAAGGGGGGAGGAGGGTCAGTCATGTTCATGCGGTCCGGCCCCCTCCCGTTAATCTGATCTCAAGCGGCTAGGAAATTGACATTGGATGGCAAAGAATGAGGATCATTGTGGGAAAAGGTTGTCGCGGAAGACGACCTTGCAGAACGAGGCTCCATAAGCGTTGTTGGTGTCGCGGTACACAGCGTCGCGGAGAAGAGGACTGTCGGCGTCGCGGTACACGGCGTCGCGGTACATGGCGTCGCATCGTCGATCTCCGAGGAACTAGCATTCTTCGTCGTCATTCGTCGGAGGCTGACGTTCTTCGCATTCTTCAACGAGGAAGAACATTCTTCAAGACTAGAGTTCTCCTCTTCCAAAACATCTCGCACAACAAAACAACAGTAATAAAATAAGGTTTCCCTTATTTTATTACTTATGCCAACCCTTTCAAAATTCAAAATATCACAATAAATTAACATGCGTTGACCAATTAATTGTGAGAGTTGACTTGGAATTTAAAAGGTATGCGAGTGTGTTACTCAATTAAGATGAGTTTACAAAATTAAAGAGGGAGGTGAGGAGTTATGGAAAATGTGAACGGGTGGGGCTCGTGAGGGCCCCAACTCTCCTTTATTCGCCCAAGGGAAGTTAGTAACCCAACGGGTCCCACTCCAACTCCCACACCTAGGAGTTTAACCACATAATAGAGGGAAAAATGTTTTTACACAACACTTAAACCACTTAGCATGAAATAAAAATAATTTTTTAAAATAATTTTTTTTATTCATCACTTTTTTTAAACAACACCTCCCGAGCAAACGCAACTCCAAAAATGGGTCTTCTTAAGGAATTACTGACAATGCGGTTTCATCAGTGCCCTCATATTTCGATTACGAGCACAGGATTAAAAGTTATAAAAACTTGCTCGTTCGTTCACTGAACGTACCCGAGCTAAACATCGAAAACTGATTCCGGGAACACCAGGCCTCGAAATTAGGCGCCGTCAAAACTGCGTACTCGTAAAATTCCAAATAAATTACGAAAAAAAATTCCCTTGAAATTTCCAGGTCTTTACATTACTCTCACCTCAGGGATTTACGTCCCCATAAAGCTTTAACACAAACTAGGGATATAAATGAGGAACTGATCACGCATCCGATCCTTCCGCTCTCATGTGCTCTCTTAGAGGTTCCCGTGATGCCAAGGAAAGCGCACAAGAGGAATCAATCGTCCTTGTAGGACCCGCTCCTATTGATCCTCAACCTCTACTGGAACCCCGTAAAAGTCACCCCATCACCGAATTCCAGTTCCCCATGGTCGATGATATGTGAAGGGTCGTTCTCGTATCTTCTCAGCTGAGATACGAGGAAGTCGTCGTGCACCTAGTGCAGCTGAGGTGGATGTGTCAAGAGGTAACCCACCTCACCTACCCGGCTGAGGACCATGAAGGGTCAGATGAAGCACAGAGATAATTTTACGCCTCATCCAAATCTCCGTAATTTCACTTCGAGGTGAGATCCGTAAGAAAACGTGGTCTCCAACCTCGAACTCTAGTGGTCTCTGCCTCCTATCAACATAAGACTTCTGTCGACTCTGAGCTGTCCTCATCCGCTCCTGGATGACCCGGACCTTCTCGATCGTGGCCTGGACCATCTCTGGTCCCACAAGAGCTGTTATGATTTCTTCTTTTCCGATAAGAGAAATCCGATCTGATCCCCTAGATGAACAATGTTCTTTGTCCAATACAGTCAATCTGGACATGAATGATTCATTCATGCCATGGACGACTTCGTAAGGCCTCGACGTTACTACCAAGTGATCCAATCGTCACTCTCTCCTCTAAGGGTCAAGTCACACTGTCGGCATCAACGTGAGGTAACTGGGTCTCCTCCAGTAGGAATCTCCAAAGTGACGGTCAATTCAACAGTTTTAACTGGGACTTCTCAGTACACAAAAAGGATGGAAGCAAATGTCACAAGGTCAAGTTTATTTTATTACTACACCTCGAAGTACAAAGACACACAACAATGACAACAAGGAAACTAGAAGCACCATGATCAAAGGTCCCATGCCTGGAACTTGTCCCGCTCTTGTCCCCCAGCTTCCAGAGCTCCGTAGTCATATGATTATGCTGCATGAATCTGAGCTCTCCCATGTCCACCTATTTCTTGTAGTGGGGGTGGACCTCATGGCGGTGGTGGGTGAAACACCTCGAAGCATTGTACACCTCCTGCTGCATGTCCAGCTCCCCTGCCTTGGACTTCTGCTCCTTGTGTTCCACCTCGATCGAACCTCTGCCTCTGCCTGGGAGGTCCTTCATTTATCTGCTGATCATCCATGGGATGGGTCGGACAGTCACGAGCCATCTGACCCTCTCTACCGCACGTGTAACATAGCATGGAAGGTCTGTCTCTATCACTCTCCTTGGTGCCTCGCACTACCAACCCTGAGCCATGCGGTCGACTACCTGTAGGTTTGGTCCTCTTGGACCTCTGAATCATCTGACTACTGCCCGCTACAGAAGACTCTGGGGCATTCTGGCTAGTGGTGGGTCCTGCTACTTGAGACTGCTCAGCAGGGAAACTCTCCACTATGAGGGCTCGCTCCAACACCCATGTCTGCATCGGGATGATGTGAGAAACAACATAAGCTCTAACCTCTCGCCTGAGCCACTGCTCGAAGGTTCAGGCCCTGAACAACAGGTCCCATACCATATATGTGGAGTAGTGCGAGAGGTCTGTGAACCTCGCTGAGTACTGCACCACCGTCATGATACCCTACTGTAGATGCAGTCGCTCCTGTATACGCACCGCTCGAAGGGTGGCTGGTACAAACTCTGCCCGGAATCGTCTCTCGATGTCTTCTCAAAGAAGTGTCGCCTCGTCAAGCATCTAGAGCATCAGGCTCCACCATCTCCCTACTGCTGCCTGAAGGAGGCTAGCAACAAAGATCACTATGATGTCTGCTGGCGTCCCTACTAGCCTGAAGACTATCACCACAGCCTCTATACAATCCTCAGCTGCATGTGGATCCATCTCTCCCTTGAACCTAGGTGGCCTCTGGTGCTGGAAGTCGTGCAGTGTGCTCAAAAGACGTGCACTTTCTACTTCTGGGGCTAGTGGCATCAGTGGCCCAATGGGTGGTAGTACCGCTGGTGCCTCCACTGGTGCCTCAACAAGGATAGGTCCCTGTGCTGAGGCCACATCGCTCGGCGGGCTGTTAGTATGTACAACTCTCGGGGATCTAGCTAGTTTTCCCCGGGAGGGCATCCTGAAAGAAACAAACGTGACACGGTCAAATAATTTATACCCGGTGAGCTGACCTGGTTTGAGCTGACTTTTAAAAACTTTTGGAAACACATAGGCAATCAGTGTTTTCATGCACAATGTCGGAAATCAGTTGTCAGGGTCCTGGTGTATGGATATGTCGGCCGCCCACACCAAAACTGGACTCCCTGAACATAAAACCACACTCGGTTCCCTTAACACTATTTCTTCACAGAAAAAAATAACAGAGTTATAAGTTCTGTCGTAGAACCGACTCCTATGATACAAATTTTTCGCGACCCGTCCTCAGGGCCCGTGCCATGACTACCCCAAGCCTGGCTTCCATAGGACAGGGGATCGAGACTAGCACCAAAGGCGTAAATCCTGATAACTGGGAAGGAATTTCCTTTAGAAAAGTAAACAAAACACCACAGAGTACAAGCAGAAGTAATACACTAAGTACAAAAGAAAGTGCTGAAAAGTAAATGGGCCATAATACAAAACCAACTGAAAGTACATCTACAACTGAACAAAAGTACAACAGAAAATACAAGCAGTTGGAAAAATAGAAGCAGCTCCTAGGATGTCCACCTTGGATCCTACCTGAAGGGTAGGTATAGATAGCGCAGCTCCTGGATCGTCCACCACGGATCCTACCTGAAGGGTAGGTACAGATAGCCTCCACAATTCTCTCGCACGTCAACCTCCTCCGAGTATCGTCTCATTTCGAAGTCCACCATCGGATACTGGCATGTCATGAGGTCCATCTCCGGGTACCGTCCAATCCTCGAACACTCAGCCTCTGTCAGCACTGCTCATCGTCTGCAACCAACACAACGAGGTGCGGGCATAGCCCGTGCAGGGGTGAGTATAACGATACTTAGTAGGGAACCCGAGACCCCCAAGGTCTCATTAAATCCAACAAGTAGAACCAAAATGAAAGATCTCAATAGATAAACTCTACTTAGTTATATACTCATACATATACCTATGTTATCAAATAAACCATCTCAATCATGAGGAACACACAATGGTTATTGTCTCAGCTCAAACTAGGATTTTCATTAATGAAACCATAACTGCTGAAGAGCACCGTCTCTGTCGAGTACAGTGATCCTGTCACTACTCCGAGGTACTGCTCACAAACCTAAGACTACTAAGGTACTCCTCCTATCGATTACCGTAGGTCAACCACCTCACAAAGTAGTGCTCCTCTGCTATGGGTCTGCCACCTCACACAGTGGTGCTCCCCCTCATAGCCTACAGAGCTAATACTCCTATCGAGTACTGTGGGTATGCCACCTCACAATGTAGTTCTCATCCTCCATGGTTCTGCCACCTCACAAAGTAGTTCTCCCCACTGGGCTATGCAAGTCACTCCGAATCAAATCATACAAGTAGTCATCAGGTCTCAGCCAGCTATACGTTTTCCGTACTCCGACACTCATATCCGGGAGGGTCCGCTCCACAAGCTACAAGTTGATACTCCAAGTATCACAATTTCCCACGAAGAATTATCTCGAAGGACCACCTCTTCATAGGGGTCTGAACACAACAGACGGCGAGCCAATCGGACTCCCGGTCTGTGAGTTGTTAGCTTTTTCGTCCTAGGGGCCCAGTTGGTTTTGTGTACGAACAAACCCGACCGTATCTGAAATTAACCCCGAACTCACATAGGGTATAATCATAGGGACCGATTCTCAACGTGATCACCAACGCCGCTAACGGTTCGTCAAACAAACGTTCGGTCTGAAAGTTATCGGCTTTTCCGTTCCAGGGTCCCGGTTGGATTTCGTGTGCAATCCCACCCTGCCAATATCCAACTGCATCCAAACCCTAGGTGAAGTATGCCAAAATTTCCTTCTCATCATGAGAAATCCAACATGGTTGACGGCACGTCTATCGGACGTCCGGAGCTAATGTTATAAGTGTTTCTGCTCCGAGGGCCCGGTTGGTTTCGGGCTCAAACCAACCCGGTTGTACCCAATGTTCTCCAAAACCTTGACTGTAATATACTGAAATGACCGTCTCGATCCAAGGATCGCATCACAAATGATGGTGCATCGATCATAGGTATGTAGCCCATGTTATGGGCTTTTAAAACAACCATTCCAGTTTTAGGGGGTTTTGCGCCCGGACCGACCCGGCCCGAGTCCCCCTCGGTCAGCCCGAACTGGGTAGACCTGAAACGGGCCCAAGTCCGGCCCATTCGGGCACGGCCCAACCTGATGGGCGCCCCCCCCCCCCGGCGCGGCTCGGCCCGGGCGACCGGTTGACCTGGTGCCAGCGTGGTGCCCGTTTGACCAGGCAGCTCTTCCGAAATGGCCGAGTGGAAAAACGGGTGGGGGCCTCCCCCCCCCCCCCCTTCTCTCGAAATGGCGTGGCATTAAGCCGCACCCTCCCCAAAACCCAGAACGACAAAGTCGTTCCGGTCCGCCGCGGCTGAGCCAGGACGGTCTCCTCCGGCGGCGCGCCGCCGCCGCTCTTCGCAGACCAGCAGACGCGCACCGGTGGTCCGTTTCACCTACCGTCTGAGCCTCGAATCCTTACGGGACCTGAACATCACTGCAGAGTCATCAAATCGCCTCTGCGGCACGTTCCGTCATCGCTCGTCGATCTGCATGTCAAATAAACAACTGCAGAGTCTTCGAATCGCCTCTGCGGCCCCGACTCCGGCCCCGGTTTCGTTCGGCCTCAACGGTGTGACGAGACGGCACCACGCTTCTTCGCCGTGTTCCTCTTTGTTTCCACGTGGTGTCATTGCACCGCACTGCCTTTGTTTATGCTGCGAAAAACACAACATCAAGAAGGGAGGACGGTCAGCCATGTTCGTGCGGTCTGGCCCCCTCCAGTTAATCCGATATCAAGTGGCTATGAAATTGACGTTGGACGGTAAAGAACATTTATGACCAAAAAAAACCGCTACCTTGACGAAGTCGTCAAATGAGGATTGTTGTTGGAAAAGATCATTGTGGAAGACGGCGTCACAGAACGAGGCTCCGTAAGACACATCGGCATTGCCGTACACGGCGTCGCGGAGAAGAGGATCGTCGACATTGAGGTACACGGCGTCGCGTCGTCGATCTCCAAGGAACTAGCATTCTTCGTCATCTTTCACCGGAGGTCGGCATTCTTCGTGTTCTTCAACGAGAAAGAACGTTCTTCAAGACTACAGTTCTCCTCTTCCAAAACTTCTGGCACAACAAAACAAAAATAATAAAATAAGGATTCCCTTATTTTATTACTTATGCCAACCCTTTCAAAATTCAAAATATCACAATAAATTAACATGCGATGGCCAATTATTTGTGAGATTTTTCTTGGAATTTAAAAGGGGTGCGGGAGTGTTACACAATTAAGATGAGTTTACAAAATTTAAGATGGAGGTGAGGAGTTATTGAAAAAGTGAAGGGGTGGGGCTCGTGTGGGCCCCACCTCTCCTTTATTCTCCCAAGGGAAGTTAGTAACCCAATGGGTCCCACTCCAACTCCCACACCTATGAGTTAAACCACATAAGAGAGGGAAAAACTGTTGTGAAAAAACACTTAAACCACTTAGAAAGAAATAAAAATAAAGTTGTAAAACAATTATATTTTTTTATTCCTCACTTTTTTTTAAACAACACCTCCTGAGAAAACACAACTTCAGAAAGGGTCTTCTTATGTAATTACCGATGCTGCGGTTTCATCGGTGCCCTCAGATTTGGATTTAGAGCACCAGATTATAAGTTATAAAAAGCCTCTCATTCGTTCACTGAACGTACCCGAGAAAAACTTCAAAAATTGATTCTGGGCACACCGGGCCTCAGAATCAGGCGCCATCAGAAAATGCATACTCGTAAAATTCCATAGAAATTATGAAAAAAAAATTCCCTTGACATTTCTGGGTATTTATATATACCAAAAAACTTCTATGAATAAAGTGATATATCAGGTTCCCTGTCACACTAGTGAAAACATTTCACCCAAATTATATCTCACTACCATGGACCATCTATCTATGTAGTCTACCACATATAATTTGGAGAATTATTTTCTGTATTCTCAATCAAATCCTCTAAACTTTTCTTGTTACCTCAGACATGGTAATCATTGAATCTGTCCATGTGGGCCTAGAGAATTAGTATGCCTCCTTAACTCATGCAATTTCATTATGGGGTTGTAAGAATCAGTCCAACTTGACCTATGGCAGTAGATCATCAGTTACTACCCAAAATATCCCATACATGTAAACATTTTTCATTTATCATTTATCAGATATAACGTTTCTCAAACATATCTATGAAATAATATAAAATTCCAAAATCTTAATTCGTTAACACATAAATCATTATCATTTCTTAATCCATGAACATGTTACCATGTAAAAATTATTTCACATTATCCCAATAATATTATTCCAAACTCTCAGTCATGATATCAATTCTACATAATTAACATTTATTTATTTTATATGAAATGTTAACGGAAAAAAGGTAATTGTCAACATTTATGTTCATAATATCTTGTTATCATGTTAAAAAAGGAAATTGTTGGTTTAACCCCTTACATGACACCATTTTCATATTTGACAATCTGATCTTATGTTCAAGAACACTACATTTCCCATAGGTAGCGTCAATTATAACCCCGACATCCTCAATGCTTACCAAATGTATTTTTAGGGTTTGAATTAAACATTTAATAAATAAATATATCATTTTCACCATGGAAACCAAAATAAAAACAACAAAAGACCAATATAAAAATTATTTATCACATCACAATAACCAATATCATGAACAACGTAATCATTATCTATACAAAAGGGATCAACTTTGGGAAATCAACATCACATCAGAAGTTCTAATCTGGCCTTCACACATATCAAAATCACATAAAAAACCTTTCTAGAACATTTATAAATTAATCCAAAATTCTAAAGGGAGCACAATAATTTATAAGAAGACGAACATATCTAAAGAGAAACTACATTTTACTTTTAGAAAACCAAAACATATTTTCAAAACAAGGGAACCCCTAAAACACAAAAAATGTATTAACCCAACCATTTAAAACATATCTAGGTCTCCTAAAAAAATGGATTTATTCTTTGTAAATTAAAAACACAAACACATGCTTTTATTTTAACACATTATCATTAAAACAACACTTAAATCAATTTTAATGCATCAAAAAATCATTAATTTCTTAAATCATTTCATGATGCCTTGTGAAAGAACAAATACAAGGAATAAGCCCTTTTCATTTCAGTCAAACCACAAATAAATAATCCATATGATATTTTCAAAAACATTTATACGATCCACACATTTATAATCACCATTTGAAAAAAACTATAACCCCCTTTTATGTGAATTGAGGTAAACAACTATATTCATGACCAAAATCCACTTGAAACCATACATTCAATTAATGAAAAAAATGTTTTAAAATACATTTAAAAACCATAACCTACTTCTAAAAATAAGTTCAAATGGGAAAAAAATCATTTTTTAAAATCATGGTATAACTAAACCGGATATTTGAAAATAAAAACTTGGATTTCACTTGAAAACCCAACTATGCGCAGAAAAAAACCTAGAAATGGTTTCAACACATACAAACTCTATCAATATAACAACACATTCATAAATATAAATTAAAATGGATTATTCAAATAAAAATTAAAAAACTAAATCAACTACATAGTAATAAATACCTTATGGTGAAGTGGATCAAACAAGAACACATCAGCACGTGATGCTTTCATTGGTGACCATTTGAAGAATCTCATTCCCACCACGCACGTTACATGTTCAATTATACATAAAAACACATATCCCCCATTTATATATTCACATTTACAAGTATAAATTCATGGATATCATTACATGTATTCTAATATATTAAAATACTCGTTTACAGTTACACTCATACACATTCTCTTTATATCAATAAGATAACTAGTCCCCATATATATATATTTATATTCACAACTATGGGTGAATATAAATATAATTAGTAAATATACATGCATACATAAAAATATATTAATGAAAACATATATATACATGGTATGTCACCTTTGTCTATGGAGACTCTAATCCTCCTCAAGGAATGTCCAAACACAATACAAAAATATTCTATAATCTAAAATACACCAAAAGACCCCAAAATAAATTTGATCATAAAATTAGTGGAAGATAAATCATAACATGAGAGGTATTGGAATCTTTAAATTATCTGAAACACCCATCCTTTGGTAGAAATTAAAAACATGATTGAATACATTCTAGATGATTCCCCACACACCATAATGATAGAATAAAAAATGATAAATATGATTACATCATGACCAAGTTTTTTGGATGGAACCAGGTGATAAAAATATAGAAAAATATCCAAATCAGTATAAAATATGGAGAAAAGGTCATACCTCAATGTAGTAATTAAGAAGCTAGAAGAAATTCAATAGAAGACACTAGATTAAGAGGGCTGAGAGGGAGAAAAGTCACTTCATTTGATAATAAGGTGGATGCTGTCACGTGAGACTCTTAGGGAAGGAGGACAAGAAAAAAATTGGTGCATGAGAAATAGATAAAAGAATATGGAAATAAAATAAATTAATACAATTTTTTTTAATTTTTTTTTCTGATAACGTGGTCAATTTATGTACGTTTATCAAACTGTGCACTATCAGTGCACTGTCCACAACCAAGGCTATTCACCCTAACACATATACGTATAGGTAGTTGAAATTTTTATAAAAATATTCTCAAACAATTAAAATTGGTAGTATAATCATGCATTTCATAACCACGTGCTTGTAACAATGTATAATTAACCATGTGCAAGTCATGTTCCATACCACTAACTCAACAGGACAACTATACATGAACCACACAGTTACATCAAAAATTGAGATCGAATCGAGAAATAGATAAGAATACTCCAAGAGTATTAATTTTTGGCCATGATATAATAAAAACAAAATCATACTAAAAATAAAGATAAAAAAATTTGAAAATAAAAAATTGTGACACCATGGGTATTACACATTGCATCTAAATGATAGTATAATCCTTCATCAAATAATATAACCCCAATCAGTTTCACTCAATCTGACTTGGTCAAATTTTTATAAATTTGTTGAATAGTCATAATATTTATATTTATGAATTTATGAATTTATATATTATCAATGCAAGTCAATTTATTTTCCCAATAAGTATATTTTTAGATGAAATATTCAATAAACTTCAAATAATTCACACAATATAATATTACCTTCATATATGATGTAACACCATGAGATTTTGTGAAATTATTTTTAAGATAATTTTAATATTTTTAATCACTTTTTATCTTGAATCACTAGGTTTATCTTCTTTTACATGAAACACTATGGGTATACTTATTTATATGAAACAGTGAGTATAAATGAAATGTGACACATAATGAAAAAATATATTATATAATAAAATAGTTATCTCATAGCCCCTTGAATGGAGAGTAAAAATAAAATTGAAATATTTATTAAAATATATTGTTTAAACATGTATATAAAATTAATATTCTGGGGACCAAACAATTATAAATGAAGAGAAAAACTAATTTAAAATAAAGGGGAATGTTTTAAAAAATAATAATTTTTATGCACATGAACACATTTTTATTCAATAAATTAAATCACTTTTTGGGAAATTTTTAATGAAATTTATGTATTATATAATAAATTTCATATTTATCATTTATATTTTTTGAATTATTTCTATTACATAATATATATCCAATTTCATGATGAAAATTATATTTTTCAAAAAATAATTACTCTCTCATATTATTTTCTTTTTTTAATTAATTTTTGGAACTTTTAAAAACAATATTTGGAAGAATGGATTTCATTTATGAAATCAAGATGTCAAAATTATCATATGGATAAAATTGTATAATATTTTTTGCAGATAAATTTAATTATAAACAGTGAATAATACTGGTTTTTAAGAATAACATCTTCTTTTAATGATTTTAAAAACAAAAAATTTTAAAAACATGGTTTTAAAATTAAAACCTGTTAAATAATATAATTTTTAATCTAATTTACTTAATTTTAATCTATTTTTTAATTCATTTTTTAATTTAATCAATATAATATATTGAAAAATTCATCTTTGCTAAACTTCTTTTTCATCCAGTTACGCGTTTCTATTTAATTTTTTAACTTTTTGAGTTGAATTTTTATAAATGATTTCCAAATTTTCAATTAATATAATATATCTTATCCTATTAGTTAATCTTAATTTACAAACATTATTAATATTAGAAATTATTTACCATAGAGAAATTAAAAATGATATTACCAATGTGTTAAATTAAAAAGATAAAGTTTAAAATGAGTTAGACACTTAGACAATACAAATTTTATGGCTATATTACAAATTTATAACCCATATAGTTGGATAATGGAAAAAGTTACAAACATATGTGATGTGAAAAACATGGTTTTGAATTTTTTGAAAAAAACAACATGTTTTATAGCCAACCCTTTTATAAAAGGACACCCATTATCCTCTCTTATACATTTATAGGATACCATTTTTATAAGAAAATACCTGACCAAATACATTCCATAATTATATTATCTCATTATATAACCCTAATATTTTAATGAATTCCAACTTACCATGGGTTCTGTGAAATACAAAATATGTTTTTTGAACATAATATAACATTACAAACTCATTATTTCATTTTTTTGTACTATACATCCATAGATTAATATTAAATAATGATGATATAATAACATATATGTAATCCAAATTCTGAGACTTTTTAATGTTTACATAATGATCTATATCAATATCCTCTTCCCATAAAATTTTAATGATAACATCGCTCATGTGTATGACGGTTTACATCCTCACAAACTAATGTGACAAGTTTTATTGAAACAACAATCACGATTGTGTATGATGACACCAATACTATATATATATACATTATATTTTAAAAATTAATATAATTTATAAAATATATTATCACGTGTATCTTTGTTTTCCATTCCATATAGAATACAGTAGTTTTTTATGTGTACAATGAATGACCACATAAAAAAGCTATTTGATTCATTTTTCATTTATTTTTTTTATAGGTAAGATAATAATGGATACATTTAATTAATATATATATTATATATGATATATAAATTATAATTTAAATTTAAAATATTAATTTATCTTCCTTCTCATCATCTTACTTGAAAATTAAACAACGTTCTTCCATACATATGTCCTACCGTCACTATAAACGGTTTATTTTATTTTTCATCACTAGAATTGATGGATTTTTTAATATTTAAATATATATATATATAAGGAATATATATGATACATATATCATGGTGATTTTTTTGGAGATTATGGAACCATGATCAATGTAATATGACATAAAATCAAAATATAAATGAAAAAACCAAAAAATTATTCCTTGAAACATTAATTAACCTAAAATCTATAATAAACGAGTACTAAAAGGGCCTTTGTAAATGATACATGGTATGAAATATAAAATGAAGATTTAGTGAAAGATTCATTTCAAAATTAATTTTATTTCACAGGATTTTTCATCATGTTCAAGGGATTCTTAGACTCAAGGTAACGGATTTTAGTCTCACATATTACATTTACAAGAAAAAGTCCATTAGCACCACCTAATACATTTATGTGTTCTATATAATCCACATGAATATATTATAATATTATTCACCTGAATATTTTTATTATATTCAAATTCACATTAGGATCCCACTTTTAAGGGGGTTACTGTTCGAAAATTACAAAAGTGGTATGGGATTTATTTTAAAAAAATTCTTCCATTGAGACATATGATATTTTATGAACATATATTATTTTATGGGGAATATATAACACCCCACTGACATATAATATTATGAATTTATTTATTCTCATGATAAATTATTATTCAATAAATGTTAGTCAATAATCTAGGCTTATTATTCTAATTTACCATAGTTTTATGGGTTTTATAATACAACCTCATTGTTTTTCTGCACTGTTTATGTTTGTACATCTGATGATGAAATATTAAAATCTATCTATGAATAAATTTAAAAAAATAGTTATTGGTTATATCATGAAATATGATTCTTCTCTTCACATTCCTCTCTCTATGTATTGAATATTAAAAAATAACGTTTTTTTATAAAATTGATGTTATTTCCCTCTTCAGTCAAAATAATTTATATTAGAAAGTCACGATTTTAAAAAAAAATTTAAATAGTTTTTTTAGAATTACCCAAAAGAATTATTTTTTAAATTAATAGCAGAATTGACATTTAAAAAAGCCTAAATGAATCTTCATTTAATTTTTTATATAAATCCAATTTTGATTTGACATAAAATGGGAAATCAATATTGTTTTGATGTATGGAATGAAAATATTTTTTTGAAATCATAAAATATAATTCCTTAATGATTCATTTATTTTGAGTATTTTTCAAATAAATTTTTCTCCAATGTGTATAACCGATATTATGTTTTAAAAATATATTTTTCAAAAAACTAATATTTTCGTCAAAAAACAATTTCATTTATAATTAATGGCTCCATTATATGTTTTGAAGGTTAATTACAATGAATATGTCTTTAAAGATGATTAATTATGTAATTTTTTCACTGTATAAGGGATATTTTCATCAAATAAATTTACAAAACAATTATAGAAAAAAAAAATCTCTAAGATGGCATCCTTTGATGTGAATTATGCATTAGTTTAGATATTAATCAATGATACGATCCTCATTCAATATTTTGATTGTTTATATTTATTATGGTTTTTTATATGAATCCCAATTAGATATTATGTGTTTTTTGAGGATGAAATGTTTCCTAAAACTCATTTATTATCATATGTAATGATATGATAAATTGGCTAGGAAGACCACTTCTTTCCATGGGTTATGATATGATAAATGTTTTATGAAACCCATTTCATTTCATAGATTTTATTATAACAAATGTTGTATTATTTTTTGGAATAATTATGCATAATTTGCAGCATATAATTTTGAAAACATTATAATTATAGATGATGGTTATGTTATAACCAATGATGATGGCCACATTATTACAAAACATATGAAATATTTATATCTACCTCTAATGCAACATGTAATGTTTTATATCTATTGAGATAAATATATTTTTAATGGGAAGTGAAACCATTAATTTTATTAAAATTGAACCCATTGATAATATTTGGAGTAAAAATTCACTATTATGATGGGACGGGGAGTGATCCCATAAAACTGTGATAGTTTTTATTATGAGTATTAACATCTTAGAATATTATTTTCTTTGCATATTTCAATTCCATAAATTCATATTCATTTCAATATTATGTACTAATTGTTCATGTTATTTGATACCATTATGAATCATATATTATAAAATACCATGATTTTTTAAAAAGACTCATATTTAGGATCTATGATATATACGGTATGGTTGTAATTTTTTCCCCTATGTTCTCATGCCATTATACTCAAGATATGGTGATATATTCCTATTTTAACCTTACTAATCATATGAGATCACCTTTTCTTTTGTTTTATATCACTATCTAATAATGAAATGTATTATAATTAAATTACTTAGAGGGTTGATAGTTATGAAGAACATAGTGTAACTTGAAAAATATCACTGTTGGACATGTGTTTTGTGTTTCCATGTTTCTAAATACACTAATATATTATTATCCTCATGCATGTGTCTGTGTCATGTAATGAATATTCATATAAAATGATGTAATATATTCATATTATAATTATGGTTCATTCAAGTCGGTATCGGAGGATAGGTTTTGTAAACCATTAGAAACTATAATTAAAAACATTAGAGAGATCAGTAGGTATATTTCTTGGGATGCATCCAGATATATCACTATTGATAATTCATAGGTAAATTGTAGGTATATAAAAAATCCAATTATTTTTTAAACATATAGAGTGAGTTGATTCAAAAATATTAAATCCATTCATCGATACTATATACAGACGGGACTCTAACACATAGGTATTATTGGGTAATAACTCTTAAAATGGTGCATTGAGCTAGACATGATCATTGGATAGCGGATAATAATGGGCCTTGATGCACACCGAGTTTGAGACTCTTGAGGGTTATTCCATTTAACTGTATAATCCCTTTAAAAATAATATTGAAGGACGAAAAGAATTACCATGAATGACCACAAAAGGTTATGGTGTCATCAAATAAATAGACATTTACATCATATTGACATCATATATATGATATTTCATGATTATACGGTTTCCCAATATGAATATTGTTACTCATACTATGGTTTTTTGTTTTATTAAATCCAATGAAATATAAGAAACATTATTAATTATGGCTAAGAGAGATCAAATTTCAGTTTTAGTGATACATGGTTATCAACATTCACAGTAACCATGTCTTGGACTTACCAAACACATTTAGTAAAGATTTAATGAGTGTTATTGTGGTGCAGAGCTTGGAGTATAGAATATTTTGATTCCAATGAGTCAATAATGTGGGAATAAGCACTAAATTTATTATCTCAATAGAATAAGAATATTTTTAGAGTGTCAAAAGGATTTAAAAAATAATGTAATTTTCTGTGAAAATATAATGTTTGGTCTACATCATAGATTATTATAATGGACATGGTAAATTATTATTGACAGCTTAATGTTTTAATTATGTAAAATATAGGTATTATAAAAATCTATTTTCTCGGGGGGTTAGGATGAAAATCAATAAGGTTATACATTAATGGTTAAAATGATAATGTTTAATGGACTATGATTATGACATGTTCTAATGGAATGTTTTTTATTCAATAAAAATATATGAATTAAATTAATGTTTATGAATACTAATTCATTATTCAAAATTTCATATATTAGGAAATTGATATTAAAGAATCAGATTGTGAAGCCTAGTTAATGGTTTTGATAGTAAAGTGGGATGATTAATGTCTTGATGTATTAGTTTTGAAGAATTATTTTATATGAATTGATAAATTTATAATGATTTTTATATTTAATTTTTTCATTAGGGACATTCTGAAAAAAAAATTAATTGGTATAGATGAAATAGAAATTTGATTAATGGAAATGTGATATATTATAAAAACCCCATGATTATGTAAAGATACCCCTTCACATGTTCCTGATGACGATATATTGATGTTCATATAAATAGATGATAGACATGACTAATGAAATTTATATAGTATTAATGACCTTGACACTGTTAATGGTTTTCTTAAAAAAAAAGTGGATTTCATATATTTTAGAGGATATATATTTTTCATATTTCATTTATAAAATCAATAAAATATAGTCTTATTCAATAAATAATGAATAAATATTTTTTAATTATGGTATAATGGTAGTTATGGTTATTAGAATGTTTCGTGAAAATATATTACCATTGTATTCATATACATGGAATGTGAAAATTAAGAGCTATCTTTTGATATTTGGGGAATTAATGATATATTTATTTTCTAAATTTCTATTCCCATCAATATAATATTCTTATTTTAAAACTTTCATATGGTGAACCATTTATTAAATGGTATATATTTTTAGTTGGATGTTTTTTTAAAGATTAATATTTTAAATCACAATATAAAGATTAACTTATATTTAATAACTAGTGGTAACCATTTTTTTAATGATAACTATATATAGAAGGAATATATTTTCATTATACAATGGATCTTTTTATCCATTAGTTACTTAGGAATTAAAAAAAATCAATTAATTTTATATTGTAAGAGATGAAGTGGAATTTAATTGAATCACGACAACTGAATTTATTTATTCGTATAATATAATGGAAAAATAAACCTTAGGCATATTAATCTCTAGAATATTCTTGACCACATATAGGAGGTAAAATATCTATCATATTCTCTACTATACCCCTATTAGGTTCATGACATGTTCCATATCCCTCTCATGAGGATGTATTTATTTTATCCATCAAAAGAAGTAAACTAAATGATCATAACATTGAAGCATGATATTTCATATGGGGAACATTTAGTGGAGATTATTCCTTATAAGGAGAATGGTACTCAATAAAGGACCCCAAACCTAGTATTTTTTTAAAAATCCAACTTGAGGATGCTAAATTTGGATCCTAAGGTAGTAATGAGCTGTAATTATTCTCAATTTTTGGTACCAATGTGACGAATTCTTTGGGAGAGATTCATTTTATGGAGGCCAGAAGGGAAAATGTTGAGATTTTTCTGAAATATTATTGGAAACAAATTGAATATTTTTTTATAATTTATTAGATTAAATATTTTTTTAATCCTTCTTCACCTGAAATATTAAATTTTTTATTATATAACATAAGACACTGTGTATAAACCAAATGAGGCACTCAGTTAAATTATTTTTATTTAATATGATATTTATCACATAATTGTATGAATTGAGGGTATGAATATGATTAAATAAATTATAAAAATATATTATTATAAATATATAATAAATTCTTTTGATACTAAAAAAATTTAATTAAGAGTTAAACTATTTGAAAATAATGGAAACATTTCTGGAAAAATATTTTCCTTTTAAGAAACATGTGTTTCCTAAATAAATTTATCATTTCACTTTTTGTAATTGATTTTAATTAAATTTATAATATATTTATTCAAAATATAATATTTTTAATTCATCATATGGTTGTACTAATAATAATACATAATAAATCAAATTTTATGATTAATAACAGAAATTTATTTCAAAAGTAGTTCTCTTCAATTTTTGAATATTTTTTAAAATAATTTTTAAAACTGATTTTTTTTTGAATAATTTATTTATTTTTTGAATTAATAATGTAATATTAATCTTTGGGTGAATTTTTTATTATATTCTGAGAATGTAAATTTTACAATGAATAGTGAAAAAAATGCTGTTTTTATTCTAAATTATCGTTCTTTATAAATCAATTAAAAATATACGTATTTTATTATAAACTTTTAAGAGGTGGCATTATTAAAAATATATATCATTTATTAAAATTCATTTCATTTCAATATTTATAATATTAAATTTTTATATATATCATTTTGAACATCTGAATATTTTCTTTTTGTAAGATTGAATTTTCGTCATGTCTACTAGATCAATTATAAATTAATTTGTAAAATTATTTGAGATCAATAAAAAAATATATTCAATATTTTTCATAATAAAAGTTTATATTATCTAATAAGGTGAAATTAATTTTTTACTATAATTAATTGTGAAAGTAGAAAAAATTATTTACCATGGTTAAGGTAATAATGGGTTTATCGGGGGTCAAAGAAAAATGATAAAGGAAAAATGAACTGGAGATATTTAGAAAACCTAGTGGATGGAAATAATTGTTAATAATAACATATATTTTATGGTAATGAATCATTTTGGATCCCTTATTAATTTTTAAAACATGTGCACACGTTTTTATTTTCAAAAAATACAAGTGTATTTCTCACACCACTTATAAAAAGTCACCCTTAGCTATTCAATTAACAATTAAAAAAAATATAATTCCAAAAAATATTTCTAAATATCTTAAATAATTCTCTCTTATCTTTCTTTAATTATTGTTTTTTTCATTAATATGTGCATGTCATGTTTTTGTTAAAATTATATGATGTTTCATAAAAAGGAACTGAAGTTCATAACAATGCATTTTATTTTATTTTCTCCATGAATTAAATTTAATATTATAAATATTTGATGTTATAATTATATTATTATAATATATATATTCTGATATTATTATGTTATGTGAATTTCATGCATCCTACTCCTCTTCCCTTAAAAGGGAAAGAATAACATTGCTCATGTGTACGGAAAACTACAACCTCACAAACTGATCTGACATGTTTAAGATCAACACATCCCATGGTTGGGTAGAATTATATATACAATGAATATATATTATATTTTAAACATAAATATAATTATTTAAATATATTACCATATATACCATTTTACATTTTATTCCTTATAGAATACAATATCTTCGTTCGGGCGTATAGTGGGCTACCACCTCATGATGTGAATTAATTCACTTTTACATACCTTTATATTGATTTTAAAAATGGTAATATTAATTTAATATATTTGGTATATATGATATTTTTAATATTAATTATGTTTAATATATTATTTATCTTTCTCTTTCATTATTCATCTAGGAAATGGATATAGTGCTCTTGCCTATGTAAGACCTAACAAATCCAAGAACTATATATTTAATTTTATATTACTAAAATTTATTAATTACAGCAAATATATATATTATTATTGTATATGAAATATATAACATTTTTAAAATATTTGATAATAGGATAAATGATCAATGTAATGGGTTTAAGTAAATAAAATATCAAAAATACATGAAAAACAAATCAGTTATTTCATGAAGCATTACATTAACTATGAGTTGTTTATAAATAGGTAATTAACAGTGATAAATAAAAAATATATGGATGGATAAATATAATTATGGTTAATTAATATATCTAAAATAAACATAAATTTATTAAACATGTCTTTTGAACATTTGTTTTGGAAATCAAGAATTATGATAAGGTATTTCCGTCTCAGTTTTTTATTCATTCAAACAAATTCCATATTCATCAAATCTTAATTGTATGTAGTATATATAACGAAAATTTGATATTTTAAGATTATTCACATAAAAATTATCTTTACTCACAGATCAATTTTTGATCCCTCTTCTATAGGGTATGCAGTTCAAAATATTCCAGAAATGGTAAGGGATTTTTTCTAAATATTCCTTCTTTGAGACATACGTTATGTTATAGACCATTAGTCAAATGAGGGGTTCATATAAATAACCTTTTAAAGGTTATAACATTAATTTTATTAATCAAACTAAATTTTAAGCTTAATTTTGTGTCATATTTTCATTCAGTATTAGTATTCAATTTTACCAATGTGATTAGTATTTCAAAATACAATCTCCTTATTTATCAGGATTATTTATGATTATTCTTCTAATAAAGAATTATTATGAAATATCTATCATGTAATTTATAATTCTTCTAATCCTATAGTAATTTCATGAGAATAATTGTTTTAAATTAATTTACATCTCTTTATATAGTAAAAATTTTAAAGGAATAAATTTATGAAAAATCGACATTATTTATCTCTTCATTCGAAAATCTATTTTCATCCAAAGTCCAGTTATATAAATATGATATAAAATGGTTTTTATATAATTCCATATGATTATTCAAAAATATTTTTCCCATTTTTGAGTTATTATAATATTTTCTGAAAATAATTATCATGTCATTATGTAAAAAATCAACAATTAGGGTTTACAAAAAATATGAAAAAAAAATTTGGTTTAATGTTTCTAACATGAATGGAATTTTATTCCATATTGAACAAATCATTGTTTTAATGAATCCATTATAATATGAAAAAATTATTTTCAAGGAAATATATTTCCAAAACCATTTATGAATTTTTTGTGTGTTAAAAATTAATTTTTACTGAAAGGTAATTTTCATCATGTAATGTATTAAAAGATATTTAAAGAACAATTTATATATTTCCATGGTTATTATCAGGTAAAAATATTTAACATTTCTTTATTAATTAGAAATAGGCTTTCAAATTTGAACTGCCAAATCCCTTGATCAGTCAAAATCACTTTCCCTCTAAGATGACATCCTTTAATGAATGTAATGAATTACTAGGTATATGACACAATTATAATATATTTATTAATTTCCTATATTATTTTTATTTCTGATGAAAAAATGTTTTTGAAATCCATATTTTTTCCATGGGTTATTTTATGATGAATTGTTTCATAACAGACATTTAAATTCATCTTTTGGGAAATGATAAATGTGTAATAAAGCTCATTTCCTTTCATGGGTTATAATATGATAAATGTATTATGATGTTCATTTTTTAGAATCTATTATTATGAATGTTATATGATATTATGACACACGTATATATGAATTTAATAATCTGGAAGTGGTTACATTATAATTAAATATGATGTTAACAATATTACCAAGGATATGTGGAACCTATATCACCAAATAATGAATTGGTTAAATGTTGATATCTATTGAGATTAATTGAACTATAATGTAGAGTGAACACATATATGTAAGGTATTTTGAACACTATTATAGTCATGTGAGTGAACCTTAACTACAATTATGGTTTTGGGAGATAACCCATTCCAGTATGATAGTTTTAGAAATGAAACAATACTACTAAGGAATTGTAACACCACATGAAATTTATTTATATTACATTTATAAAAAGAATTATTTTTTTCATAAATTTCAATGTATTCAATTCAATGATAACTTTTAATAAATGAAAATGTGATCTTAAATGGTGTGCATTACATACATGAATGATTTTTAATGAATAAAACTAATATTAATATTAAAAATAATAATTATCACTACTAAAAAATCGTCCATTAGCGACCGCCATTGGCAGTGGCTATAGGCCTATAGAGACCATCCAACGACTTCCATTGGTGGTTGCTTCAGCTTCGTCGCTATAGGCCAATAGCGACCGCCAATGGCGGTCGCTATAGGTTGCCGAAATGGCGGCCTTAAGTGACTACCTGACGGTCGCTATAGGCTACCAGGGGGCACCATTAGCAACCGACTTTGGCGGTTGGTACACTTTGACATTTTTAAAAAAAAATCATATTGAAAGAAATATATATATATATATATATATATTAAAGAAAATATTTATATTTATAATATTAAATAAAATATTTTAAATAAATAAATATATATATATTATTTTTTTAATATTTTAATATATATATATATATATTAAATAAATATTTATATATAATATTAAATAAAATATTTTTCATTTTTTTTAATGAAATGTACAAATTGTGTTTTTTTTCTTCACGGTGAAAAATCAGAGATAAAACAAGGTAACAATCATAAAAAATGGAAAACAATTTCAAACAGCACAAACATCAAGAACATCCTAAACAATAAATGTGCTTCAACGATCCGAGCAGCTCTATCTATTTCAATATTGTGCTTCAATAAACCTACAATAAGACAAAAAAACAAAAAATAACAAAACAAACATAAATTGAACATAATTATTCATTTATTATATACATATAATGAAATTAAATCTGACATCAAATCATGGTGCTATAATAATTTTAATCCCCCAATTTAAGAAATGCTATCATTTCAGGTCATTCAGAGCACGTTTGCTCCGAATTCGACCGTCTCACGCCGTTTTTGGTGTTTTATGACACCAGAAACGCGTTTCCAGTCACAGTGGTCAAACAACACCTCCGATTGACGTGCCTTCTGCCCAACCATTTCACAAACCACACAACGGCTGATGTCGTACGGTTTCATTGCATTCCGCGGTCGTTCGGGTGGTTTTGTCCACCCAACATGTCATTTTAGCGCGCGTCGAGCTGCTCAAAACGACACAATCGGCCGTACCGCATGCACCGCACTTCCGATGGGTGCGTCGTCTCCTCCTTCATGTCACGAAAAATATTCATAATGTTTTCGTGTGGTTTCAGGTCATTCGGAGCACGTTTTCTCCGAATTCGACCATCTCACGTCGTTTTTGGTGTTTTATGACACCGGAAACGCCTTTCCGGTCACCGTGGTCAAATGACACCTCCGATTGTCGTGAAGTCTACCAAAACATTTTACAAAGCATGCAACGGCTGATGTCGTACGATTTCATGGCTTTCGGAGGTTGTTCGGGTGGTTTTGACCCCCCAACGCGCCGTTTTAGCGCACACCGAGCTGCTAAAAACGACACAATCGGTCGTACCGCGCGCACCGAACATCCGATGGGTGCATCATCGCCTCATACATGTCACGAATAATATTACTAATGTTCTTCGTGTGGTTTCAGGTCATTAGGAGCATGTTTTCTCCGAATTCGACCGTCTCACGCCGTTTTTGGTGTTTTGTGACACCGAAAACGTGTTTCCGGTCACCGCGGTCAAATGACACCTCCGATTGATGTGCCTTCTCCCCGAACATTTTACAAATCGCACAATGGATGATGTTGTACAGTTTCGTGGAATTCTGAGGTCGTTCGGGTGGTTTTGACCCCCCAACGCGCCGTTTTAGCGCGCACCGAGCTGCTGAAAACGACACAATCGGCCGTACCACGCGCACCACACGTCTGATGGGCACGCAGCCTCCTCCTACACGTCACGAATAATATTCCTAATGTTTTTGTGTGGTTTCAGGTCATTCGGAGCACATTTTCTATGAATTTGACCGTCTCACGCCGTTTTTGGTGTTTTGTGACACCAAAAACGCGTTTTTGGTCACTGCGGTCAAACGACACCTCCGATTGACATACTGTCTACCCGAACATTTCAAAAATCACACAACGGCTGATTTCGTACAGTTTCATGGAATTCCGAGGTCGTTCGGGTGGTTTTGACCCCCAAACGCGTCATTTTAGCGCGTGCCGATCTGCTAAAAACGACACAATGGGTCGTACCACGCGCACCGCACGTCCGATGGGTGTGTTGTCTCCTCCTACATGTCACGAATAATATTCCTAATGTTTTCGTGTGGTTTCAGGTCATTCGGAGCATGTTTTCTCTGAATTCGACCGTCTCACGCCGTTTTTGGTGTTTTATGACACCAGAAATGTGTTTCTGGTCACCGCGGTCAAACTACACCTCCGATTGATGTGCTGTCTTCCTACCATTTCAAAAATCACACAATGGATGATTTCGTACGGTATTATGGCATTCCGAGGTCGTTCAGGTGGTTTTGACCCCCCGACGCGCCGTTTTACCGCGCGCCGAGCTCCTGAAAATGAAACAATCGGTCGTACCGCGTGCACCGCACGTCCGTTGGGCTTGTCGTCTCCTCCAACACGTCACGAATAATATTCCTAATGTTTTCATGTCGTTTCAAGTCATTCGTAGCATGTTTTCTCCGAATTCGACCGTCTCACGCCGTTTTTGGTGTTTTATGACACCCGAAATGTGCTTCCGGTCACCGCGGTCAAACGACACCTCCGATTGACGTGATGTCTGCCTGACTATTTCACAAATCACACAACGGCTGATGTCGTATGGTTTCATGTAATTCAGAGGTCATTCCGGTGGTTTTGACCCGCCCAACGCGCCGTTTTAGCGTGCGCCGAGCTTCTGAAAACGACACAATCGGCCATTCCACGGGCACCACATGTCCGATGGGCACGCAATCTCCTCCTACAGGTCACGAATAATATTACTAATGTTTTCGTGTGGTTTCAGGTCATTCAGACCACGTTTGCTCAGAATCCGACCGTCTCATGCCGTTTTTGGTATTTTGTGACACTAGAAACGCGTTTCCGGTCACCGCGGTCAATCGACACCTCCGATTGACGTGCCGCCTACCCGACCATTTCACAAATCACACAACAGATGATTTCGTACGGTTTCATGGCATTCTAATGTCATTCGGGTGGTTTTGACCCCCCAACGCGCAGTTTTAGCACGAGGCGAGCTGTTGAAAATGACACAGTCGGCCGTACCGCGTGCACTACATGTCTGATGGGCGCGTTGTCTCCTATTACACATCAAGGAAAATATTCCTAATGTTTTCGTGTGGTTTCAGGTCATTCAGATCATGTTTGCTCCGAATTCAGCCGTCTCACGCCATTTTTGGTGTTATATGACACCGGAAATGCATTTCTGGTCACCGCAGTCAAACGACACCTCCAATTGACGTGTTGTCTGCCCGAAAATTTCACAAATCACACAACTAATGATTTTGTACGGTTTCATGGCATTCTGAGGTTGTTCGGGTGGTTTTGACCCACCAACGCGCCGTTTTAGCGCGCGCTGAGCTACTAAAAACGACAAAATCGGCCGTACCGCGTGAACCACACATCTGATGGGCGCGTCGTCTCCTCCTACACGCCAAAAATAATATTCCTAATGTTTTCGTGTGGTTTCAGGTCATTCGGAGCACATTTTCTACGAATTCGGCCGTCTCACGCCGTTTTTGCTGTTTTATGACACCAGAAACGTGTTTCCGGTCACTGCGGTCAAACGACACCTCCGATTGACGTGCCTTCTGCCCGAACATTCCACAAATCTCACAACGGCTGATATAGTACGGTTTCATGGAATTCCGAGGTCGTTCGGGTGGTTTTGACCCCCCAACGTGCTGATTTAGCGAGGGTCGAGCTGCTAAAAACGACACAATCGGCCGTACCGCGCACACCGCACGTCCAATGAGTGCGCCGTCTCCTCCTACACATCACGAATAATATTCCTAATGTTTTCGTGTGGTTTCAAATCATTTTGAGCACGTTTTCTCCGAATTCGACCGTCTCACACCGTTTTGGTGTTTTATGACACTAGAAACGTGTTTCCGGTCCCCGCGGTCAAACTACACCTCCGATTGACGTGTCGTCTTCCCGATAATTCCAAAAATCGCACAGCGGCTGATGTCGTACAGTTTCACGGCATTCCAAGGTCGTTCGGGTGGTTTTGACCCCCCAACGCGCCGTTTTAGCACGAGCCGAGCTGGTTAAAACGACACAATCGGCCGTACCGCGCGCACCACACGTCCGATGGGTGCTCCGTCTCCTCCTACATGTCACGAATAATATTACTAATGTTTCGTGGGGTTTCAGGTAATTCGGAGCACGTTTGCTCCGAATTTGTCCGTCTCACGCCGTTTTCTGGTGTTTTATGACAACAGAAACGCCTTTCCAGTCACCGCGGTGAAACAACACCTCTGATTGACATGCCGTCTACCCGAACATTTCAAAAATCACACAACGGATGATGTCGTACAGTTTCATTGCATTATGAGGTCATTCAGGTGGTTTTGACCCCCCCAATGTGCCATTTTAGCGCGCGCCGAGCTGCTTAAAACGACACAATCGACCGTACCACGCACACTGGATGTCTGATGGGCACGCTGTCACCTCCTACACATTACGAATAATATTACTAATGTTTTCATGTGGTTTCATGTCATTCAGAGCACGTTTTCTCCGAATTTGACCATCTCAGGCCGTTTTTGGTGTTTTATGACACTAGAAACGCATTTCCGGTCACAACTATCAAACGACACCTCCGATTGACATACCGTCTGCCCAACCATTTCAAAAATCACACAACGGCTGATGTCGTACGGTTTCATGGCATTATGAGGTCGTTCGGGTGGTTTTGACCCCCAAACGCGCCATTTTAGGGCGCGCCGAGCTGCTTAAAATGACACAATCGGTCGTACTGCGCGCACCGCATGTCCAATGGGTGCGCTGTCTCTTCCTACACATCACGAATAATATTCCTAATGTTTTCGTGCGGTTTCAGGTCATTTGGAGCACGTTTTCTCTAAATTCGACCGTCTCACGCCGTTTTTGGTGTTTTATGACACCCGAAACGCGTTTCCAGTCACCGCGGTCAAACGACACATCCGATTGACGTGTCGTCTACCCAAAAATTTTATAAATCACACAGCAGCTGATGTTGTACGGTTTCATGGCATTCTGAGGTCGTTCGGGTGGTTTTGACCCCCCAAAGAGTCGTTTTAGCGCGCGACGAGCTGCTGAAAACGACACAATCGGTCGTACCGTGCGCACCACACGTCTGATGGGCCTTCTGTCTCCTCCTACACATCAAGAATAATATTACTAATGTTTTCGTGTGGTTAAAGGTCATTCGGAGCATGTTTTCTACGAATTCGACCATCTCACTCCGTTTCTGGTGTTTTATGACACCAGAAATGCGTTTCCGGTCACCGCGGTCAAAAGACACCTCTGATTGATGTGTCGTCTGCCTGAACATTTCAAAAACCACACAAAGGATGATGTCATACGGTTTCACGGCATTCCGAGGTCGTTCGGGTGGTTTTGGCCCCCCAACGCGCCGTTTTAGCGCGCGCGGAGCTGCTGAAAACGACTCAAGCAGCTGTATCGCGCGCACCGCACATCTGATGGGCGCACCGTCTCCTTATAAACATCATGAATAATATTCATAATGTTTTCATGTGGTTTCAGGTCATTCGGAGCACGTTTTCTCCGAATTCGATCGTCTCACGCCGTTTTTGGTGTTTTGTGACACCAGAAACGCGTTTCTGGTCACTGCAGTCAAACGACACCTCCGATTGATTTGTCGTCTGCCTGACCATTTGAAAAATCACAAAAAGGATGATTTCGTATGGTTTCATGGCATTCCATAGTCGTTCGGGTGGTTTTGACCCCCCAACGCGCCGTTTTAGCGCGCGCCGAGCTGCTGAAAACGACACAATCGGCCGTACCGCGCGCACGGCACGTCCGATAGGTTCGCCGTCTCCTCCTACACGTCACGAATAATATTTCTAATATTTTTGAGTGGTTTCAGGTGATTCAGAGCACATTTTCTCTGAATTTGACTGTCTCACGCTATTTTTGGTGTTTTATGACACTAGAAACGCGTTTCCGGTCACCGCGGTCAAAAGACACATCCGATTGACGTGAAGTCTACTTGACCATTCCACAAATCACAAAACTACTAATGTCGTACGTTTTAATGGAATTACATGGTCGTTTGTGTGGTTTTTACCCCCCAACGTGTCGTTTTAGCGTGCGACAAGCAGCTAAAAATGACACAATCGGCCGTACCGTGCGCACCGCACGTCCGAGGTGCGGGGGTCCTGTCCGGGGTGCGGGGGGCCTGTCCGGGGTGCGGGGGGGGGGGGGGGGGGTTGTCCGGGGTGCATGGGGTTGTACAGAGTGCGGGGGGCCTGTCCTGGGAGTGAGAGGGCTATCCGGGGTGCGGGGAGGGCTGTCCGGAGTGCGGGGAAGGCTGTCCGGGTTGCGGGAGGGCTGTCCGGGGTGCGGGGAGGGCTCTCCGGGGTGCGGGGAGGGCTCTCCGGGGTGCGGGGAGGGCTGTTCAGGGTGTAGGAGAACTGTACGGGGTGTGGGGAGGGCTATCTGGCGTGCATGGACGGCTGTCTGGGGTGAGGGAGGGCTGTATGGGATGCGGGGATGGTTGTCCGGAGTGCGGGAAAGGCTGTCTGGGGGAGAGGGAGGGCTGTCCGAGGTGCGGGAGGGCCTTTCTGGGGTGCGGGAGGGCTGTCCGGGGTGCGGGGAGGGCTGTCCGGAGTGCGGGGACATCTGTTCGGGGTGCGAGAGGGCTGTCCGGGGTGCGGGGAGTGATGTCTGGGGTGCGGGGAAGGCTATCCGGGGTGCGGGAAGGCTGTGCGGGGTGCGGGGAGGGCTGTCCGGGGGGGGCATGTTCGGGGTGGGGGGAATGTTCGGGGTGCGGGGAGGGCTGTCCGGAGTGTGGGGAGGGCTGTCCGGAGTGCGGGGAGGGATGTTCGGGGTGCGGGGGGCCTGTCCGGGGAGCGGGGAGGCCTGTACGGAGTGCGGGGGGCATGTCCGGGGTGTGTGAGGGCTGTCCAAGGTGCGGGGAGGGATGTCCGGAGTGCGTGGAAGGCTGTCAGGGGGTGTAGGAGGGCTGTCCGGGGTGTGGGGAGGGCTGTCCCGAGTGCAGGGAAGGTTGTCCGGGGTGCGGGACGAGTGTCCGGGGTGTGGGAGGGCTATCCGGGGTGCAGGGAGGGCAGTTCGGGGTGCGGGGGGGGGGGGGGGGGGGCTGTCCTGGGTGCAGGGGGGTGTCCGGGGTGGGGTGGCTTGTCCAGGGTGCAGGGAGGGCTGTCTGGAGTGTGGGGAGGGCTATTTGGGGTAGGCTGGGGACTACAAATAGTGAACTCAGCTCATTCATCAAAAACATGTTTAATGATTTATATTAAGAATCACGTGTTTTTTCAAAAATATTACATAACATGCAATTCTAAACATTGAAAACTAAATGAACAAAAAATATCCTAATCAATAATCAGTTTCATGGTTACTTCTAAATTCGTGCACACAAACATTGCATGAGGCTAAAACACACATGATACCCCCAAATCAAAAAAAAACTCACTAGAAACCCAACATAAATATCAATAACAACCACACCATTAAAAGCAGAAACACACCTCGTGAATATGATGCGTCATGCGTGTTCATCACTGACCTCCGTCTAGTGGGCCAGGGGCCTACAACAAATAAACATTATGAATATTTTCATAAAAAAAATAATTTAAATTAAATAAATAAATACAGTATAAACCTGTGTCATGTGATCACCTGCACCATCACCTAGATGCACATATTCCCGTAGAGTTCTAACCTCTGCATCCAATTGCGCATTTGCCTCCTCGGAAGCCCGAAGTCGTGCCTCGAAATAAAACAACTATTGTGTCATCTGAGCAACAGCAGGACCAAAAACCGTAGCACGTGACACTACAGAACGAGGAATCCCTGTTTCATAGGTCAAACTATATCCATGCCCATCCCGACCAATGATGCGATGAAAGATCTCATCCCATCGCATGGGAAGCTATCACTGGTCATCTGGCAGATGTTCTAATTCAGCTTCAAATTGAGCCTGTAAAATATTTTAATATATATAGATATATTAATATATATATTTTATTTAAGTATTGGTAATGAGTTCATGCACTTACTATCAATGCTGCAGCCTCTGGATCATTGCGATCACGAGTCCTCATCCACACTGACATTTTACTAGTTGGTGCACCTTGCTCCTGCAACTATATATGAATTGAATATAAACACAAAACTGTATTAATTAAAAAAATTAAAAAATTAAAAATTAATACCTCATGTCGGATCTGAGACACGTGACGAGTCCCGTGCCTGTGAGGTGGTCCCTGCAACGCTCGATTCTCAGAATGGCGTGTAGACACCTCCTACATTCAAATCATTCAAATATCAAACAAATCATAGATTCTTGAAAATATATATACCAAAATAAATATAGAAACCGCAACACCCTCAGTAGACCAATAAGCAACTAAATCACACCACTGAGCCAGGAGGACACCTCTCCAGACTTTTTCCAGAATGTTTGTGGCACCCACATTTGGTACCCAGTGGTCCCTCTTGACTTTGCCTTTATAGTCTTTCCACATCTTATGACATTTTCTCATACACACTGGCCGAAACTCATCGGGACATACTTTCAAATTTTTCTATTAAAGAGAAAAAATCACATATGTTATTGTTGGTTATACATAGGGAATAAAGTAAAATGGTCTTCTTACATGAACCTCCCTCCAAAGACAATCTAATGCGTCCTGAGGGATAGAAGCCTAGTCACGCGTGGTCAATGGAAATCGATGTGGATCACATATGATATGACCCAATTGACGAATAAATGCAAGGGAATTCCATCCCATAGGATGAAATACCTCATCAAATGAAACATCAAAAGTCGTGTCGGAATTCCATGATAATATTCCATGACCAGGGCCTCTCCTATGAGAGGAAGAAGCAGTCGAGTCTGATCCTGTTGAAAACAATTTTATATACAAAGAATACTTGTTCCTCTTGTGATGTCAAAATGAAAGGTTCATTATCAACTCATTCATTTCTATATAACATATAGTTAAAATTCACTAATGAAAACTGATATTGATCGACTTTACATACACGCACTGTATCAACCCAATTACACTTTAACAATATGTACTTCAACCTGTGTGTGTATACAACTTCAATGATGTCTATCAATTGACCATTGTAATAACAAGAATCGACAAATGGAAAACTGATACCACTATTTTGTGTTGGTCATTTGTTGTTAACATCTTTAATGCGAAATAGAAAACCATTAGCATCTATAGATTTATAACGACTAGCCATTTTAGATAGACCCTCAGCCAGTTGGATAAATTTTTCTGTTAGAGTGGGGTCCCCTAACTCCCTCAGCTTTTGAACATACATAATTCATAGAATTCAATAATGATATATGAAGAATGAAATTAGTATAATACTTCACTCATAATTAAAATCAATTTATACGTACATAATCCTTGAACCAATCAAGAAATGACGCATAATGAGACTGTTGAATTTGCAACCTAGTCGCAGATACATCTCTTCTTTTATCTAATTAATGTGTTTTATGAAAATGATAATGCATTGTTTAAATGATCAACTTATGAAAACAAAACTTGTAAAAGTTGAACAATAAAAGTGATAAGATACTTACTGCATTAATGGTGCAACTGATGGAGTATTGAACTAGATATATCGATGCGCTTGTATCCACTCGATGTTGTCCATATCATATGTGGTTCCTTCTCCAACTGGACCATCCTGAATCCAAGAGGTCTTATCTAATTTTGTTTCAACATCCATAAGATATTCTGAAAAAAGAGTAGTAAACTCATCCATCAAATAACCATTGGCTATTGTTGCCTCCGGACGTGCTCTGTTGCGTACAAATCATTTCAATATACTCAAATACCGCTCAATAGGATACATCCACCTGAATTGCACTAGACCAGGATCCATTACTTCATCAGTTAGGTGCACTGTCAAGTGGACCATAACATTGAAAAATTAGGGGGAAATAGTTTCTCAATGTGACAAAGCTTAAGTACAATTCGGTCCTGTAATATTTTTAAATCACTTATTCGTTGATTTATTAAACAAAGCTGTCTAAAAAAATTACTCATCTCAATCAATGACTGAACAACATTGGGGGATAAAAAATCACAAATTGCGATTGGAATCAACTGATGAAGTAGTATGTGATTGTCATGACTTTTCAACCTTTGTAATGTCTTTCTAGTCAGATTCACACACTTTTAAATATTAGAAGAGTAACCATCAGGCACCTTGAGAATCTTCAAAATGCAAAGAAATGTCTCATTCTCCTTTTTAGTCATCGTATACTGTGCAGCATGCATATATGCATTGTTTCCCTCAGCTAACTGTAAATGAAACTATTTCCTTAAACCCATTTCTTCCAAATCACTGCGTGCATTAACATGGTCCTTTGATTTCCCACTGACACCTAAAATGGTACATAATATGTTATCACAAAAAATGTTTTCAATGTGCATGACATCCAAATTATTCCTCAGCATGTTACTTTTCCAATACAGAAGACTATAAAAAATACTTTTCTTTTTCCAATTGTGACTGCGCTGCCTACCCGCACCATGAATATTATGTACCGAAGGATCCACCAAATCCTGTATTTCATATACCGTGTGGGTGTTTTCTTCCTCAATCTAAAATAACATTTTGACTCCTTTCATGATCTTTGGTGATGGTCTGAACTCTCTAGAACCATCTAATTTCACTATGTCCTTTCTGAACCTGTGCTGATGGGGGAGAAAACGTATGTGACCCATGTTTGCCCATTTTTTGGAATGATTAAGCCATATAGTTTTTTTTTACTTTTGTTGCAACAAGGGAAAGAAAATTCTCCTTTCGTACTCTAGCCTGATAGATTTGCATAAGATGGGAAGTCATTGATTGTCCACAAAAAATAAGCCTGCTGTTTTAACATTTTATTCGTTTCACCGTCAAAAGTCATCACACCATCACCCCAAAATCCGTTCAACTCATCAATCAATGGTTGAAGGTAAACATCAATCTTATCCCCCGGACATTTAGGTCCATCAATAAGAGTGGAAAGTAATATAAATTGTTTCTTCATACAAAGCCACGATGGAAGATTATATGGAACCAACACCACGGGCATTGTGCTATGAGTTGCACCAACCATAGAATTGAATGGATTGAAACCACCTGCTTCCAATCCCAATCAGACATTACGAACATCAATGGAAATGTCGGGATGTCTCTTATCAAAATCCTTCCATGAATGAGAGTCTGCCGGGTGGGTTAACATATCACTTTCATGAACTCTTTCTACATGCCATTTAATTAAATTAGAAACATTAGATGACATAAAAAATCATTTAAACCTTGGTTTAAGGGGAAAGTAATGCATTTTATTTAAGGAAATCAGTTTCCACTATATCACAATCTGACTTTGATGAGTTTGATTTCCCCTGTTCTTTTTCCACCTGGAAGCACCACAAATCGTACAAATATAAAAATGGGCAGTTTCCTTTATAAACAACATACAGTTGTTTGCACATGCATCTATGGTATCATATGTAAAACCTAAGTTCTCTATCAGATTACGAGCATGGTAATACGACTCGAGAATATTAGCATCGAAAGGAAGAACCTTTTTCAATAACTCCAACAACATGTCGAATGATGTGTCTGACCAATGATTCAATGTCTTCAAATGCATCAACTCCATGATAAACGAAAATTTATTGAAAGAAGTACATCCAGGATATATTTCTGTTTTTTGCATCATTAATTGCTTCATAAAACCTCCTTGAATCACGATATGCACTAGAGCGAAGATTTATCTCACCGGTCTCAAGATTCTGGATGTCAATGCCTTCAGGATCCAACCCAAGTTCCATTTCAGTAAGCATTTCATGCATTGGATCATTCATCCTTGCATCAATATCCATCTGAACTGTATTCGTATTTTCACAATGGACATATTCTTCTCCATAACGATTCCAACTCTTATAATTTCTCAGAAATCCATTAAAGAATAGGTGCTCCCTGACAGTATCTCCTGTGAATGGATATCTGTTAGCACATTTTCTACATGGACAACTAATATAGTCACATTAAAATCCTCTGGTGAAGTCCATAAACTGCATAATGTCTTTGAAATACTCTCTAGACGTTCGATTTGGAAGATCAATCCAACTCTTATCCATAATAAGATCCCTATAACAAACATTTACACAAGGCTTATTACATTTTCATTTTTCATATCAAATATATTTAAAATAAATACTAATTAATTGTTTGTGAACCATTTATAAGATAATAATGTCAGTGAAAGCCCATGTCATACCTGATTGCGCTACAAAACTGGAAGGGAGGGGAGCCGAAGGCGGTGCTGCGAGGGAGAGGAGAGGCTGCGGTGGGGAGCCGGAGCCGGAGCTGGTGCGGCGAGGGAGGGGACGGTGAAGGAGGGGACGGGTGGCGGTGGTGCGGTGAGGGAGGGGACGAAGATGAAGGGGACGAGGGTTGGCGGGGTGTAGGGGGGTGTTCGGGGTGCTGGAAGGGAGGGATGACGGGGCGGAGGGCCGATGGAGGAGGTCATAGGGCGGAGGGGATGGAGGCCGAAGGCCAGAGGGCGGCCAGAGGGCTTCCAGGATGCCGGAGGCGGGTGGAGAGAGGCTCGAGGGCAGAGGGAGGACGCATGGTAGCCGTATGGTGGAGGGCGGGGCCGGTGGAGGGCGGCCGAAGGGTGGCCGACAGAGGGCTGGGCCGGCGAAGGGCGGCCGACCAGAGGGTGGGGTGGCGGATGGCGGGGTGGCGGAGGGCGGGGCGGCGGGGGATGGGGTGCCTAGGAGGGCGGGGTGCCGGGGAGTGCGGGGCGACAGGGAGGGCGCACGACGATGGGGAGGGCGCGTGTGACGGGGAGGGGGGAAGGGATCAGGGGGGGCGCTTTGCGAGAGGAGGGAGGGTTTGGGGGGCACAGATGCCTTCTTTTAGGGAAACGTAGCGACTCCCATTGGCGGTCACTATTGGTAAAGGGGATCAAAAGCCCAAATTTCTAGTAGTGTATATCATACAAATTAAATTAATGGAATTAAAAAGTATTTTATATCTAATTAAAATATTTTTTTGAATTATTTTTTTACAACTAGTTATAAATTAAAATAAAATCCAATGAAATATAAATGTATCATATTTATAAAAAACTATTTTTATACACAAAAATGGGTTTTATCTTAATAAATTAAATTAATAATTATTATTGATTGAAATGAATGAAAATTATATATTATGTATTTAATGATATTGTTTTACATTCATCCATTATTTTTTATGGACATTAGATAAGATGAAATCAAATATTATGAAAAAATGTATTATTTTATTTAATGGTGATTTTCATCTTTTTAATAGAGAACATATTTTATAGAATCAAATTTTTAATTTTATAAATTATATATATATAAATAATGTCAAATTTTTACTTTTATTATCAAATTTACATTAGAGTGTGTTTTTTATTCTTCTACAATGGTTTTTTATAAACAGTTAAATATATTGGATTTTAATGGAAAACTGACTCTTAGTATAAATAATTAATAAAGTTAATATATATTAATAGTTTTATTTATATTAAAAAATGATAAATTATACATCTACTAATACATTTTTTCATAATAATAATTTTTATATTGAATTTATATATATAAACATAATAACTATTGAACATTTACATGTAAAAAACAGCATTCTAATATTTTTAGTGGATATGTTTTAAATTAATATCATAAAACACAATAATTTGAATATGGAAAAATATATAAATTATTTTGAATAATAGTAATTTATAATATATAATAATTTCAAATTTATTTTCCAAAAACATTATTTGTTAAAGCTTTTAAAATTATTTACAATGATTAAGGGAAAATGGTTTTATCCAGGGACCCGACAATAATCATTTGTTTAAGTGACCTCGAAAAATGTAATAAATAATTAGATAGTTACATACTAATATTATAACTCCTATTATTTAGTATCATGTATTATTTTATCCACATGACTTTCAAAAAAAGTGGGTGGATTTCACTCTTTCAAAAGTTTACAAGTATTCCACTCACCCCACTTTTAAAAAGACATTAACTCTTATCCTTTCATCACACCATAAAACCACATTGGATCAATATGTACATATTACAGTCGACTATAAACATCCCACCCCACATCCAAGAATCCAAATCATTTAGATAAATTAACATTATGAAGGCATTAGTGCAATCCTAAGGATTATACCAAAAGAAAATCCTATGTTTTTCTAAAAGTGTTTTTATACTATTTCCCTCTAAAAAACATTAAATTATTTTTATATATTGATTACAAAATATTATATATGTAATAAAAATAATAATAAATTATTAAATATTTTATATTACCTAAAAATTCACACACATACATCAAATGGGTTATTAAATTATCATTTCTGTGTGTGACAAACTACAACCTCACGAAGCGAAGTCGTTCATTTTTTCAATTACAACTATTAAAGGATGGGAAAATAGTTTAAAATACTATTTACTTATTTTATTTATGATATTTTTAATTTATTCAGATTTCTTTAATTATTTTATATCACATAAATTCCTTGTATCCATTATTGGAATAAAATAATTTCTTTCATGTGTACATCGGACTACCATCTCGATAAGTTATGTCATTCATTCAAACATTTCATGGAATTTAATAAGGATAGTTTTAAAAAAAATATATCATATATATTACCTAAGGATGAAAATTTAATGTCAAAATACATTTATTTCGTCTAATTTTATTTCATTAATATGGTAAGAAATTGATGCATTGTTCATGCGTACATATGACATATTGTCTCCATGAATGGTTCATTACATTACACATCACTAAATTCTATGTATTACAATAAATAAATATATATATGAATATATAACATATTTATACCATTATTTAAATTTTTCTAATCTAATATCATGATCATCATAGGAGGATCATGGGAATAACATGTCAAAACATACTTGAAAAATAAGGTAAGTAACACTAGAACCACTAAAAATAATGAATTATAATGAAACAAAATATATATTATTTTATTAAATAGCCATATATGATATTATAAATATTAGTTTGGGTTTTTTGTATGTTAATAAAAATCACAAAACTGTTATACTATATTTACAATGAGCAGTCATCCAAAAAGAGGCACAAGGTAATGGATTTCACCTCAATTTACATTCCTTTGAGACTCATATGTTATTATACAAAAATTCTCATTTATTGATTGTATATGCATACCCTTTGACATGTAATATCATTAATACTTTATTAATCAATAAATTCTAAATTTTAAATTTAATTATATCATCCATGAGGAATTTACATGAAAATTAGAATGTGGTAATTGATATTATAAAATCTCAGTGTCTCTTGTGATTGTTCACTTTCTCTGAAAAATTCACCTTATCGTAATCATTATTTATTAGAAATTACATGTCTCACAAAATTACATATACTTTTTTAATGGATATGATTATTTCATAATCCTAAAACCATTTATACATGTTTTGATTACATTGAATTATATTTTACATATCGAGGAAATATTTTTAATTCATTATCCATTACTCCAAAAAAATATTTGATGGAGATCATTTTTTACATTTATATAGATTTATTCGAAATATTATAAAAAATTTAGACTAATATGACATGCGTTAGGGAAAAGTTAATTTAATTCCCAAAACACATGGGTGGACTATTGAGTATAATCACTTAACTAAATCATAGTGGTTTCTACCCAACACATTATAATATAATATTATGAATAATCATGAAGGTAAATGTTACATGTTTCAAGGAAAGATAGAGTTCTATTTTTATGCATTCACTTCATCTTAAATTTATTTATTAATATTACTCATGATATTTATTCTATGATATTTTCCATGGATGCATTTTGTTTTCATTCAATATATTAAAAGGCATGAGTTTCAAATATTTAACATTATATAATGATTATTAATTATACATATATTTGTATGGAATGTGAGTTCAATTATTTAAATTTCATTATTGACTTATATTATTGATACATGGTAGAATCCATTGTATTAAACACTTACATTTTATTTCAGCCCAACCTTATTTTTTTCTTTCCACTATGATATGAAGATTGTTTCTTAGAATGAGTTTCAAGGATGCATACCTTTTACTTTTTTATTCATAATTTTATATTCCCAATGTTATAAGTGTTTCCAGTATGTAATTTGGTTTTACATAACTACGCAACTAATTTGATCTTGTTAATTGAAAATTAAATCCATGAACACTATAATAATGTAAGGTAACACATTTGAGCTACTGGGGTAAGGGAAATTATTGTTTTTATTAGAGTATGTTTAGTAAGAACCATGGAAACTAGATTTTGGAAAGTAGTAATTATAGAAAATAAACCTATGATAGTCATTTAGGATATCAATAGAAAAATGTCTATTAAAAAACTTTTTTACTTTTATGAGATAATATATGAATTAATTTTTTATTTTATTTTATATATTTATATTTTTTTGGTAATACATTATATTCCATAATGATATGATATTATCTTGTATATTCCATTATTTATGAATGGCACCTGGAAGGAAGAATTGAATTAATATTCATTGAAAAAAATATATATTTCCATATTGATGAAACCAATGTCCCTGGTGTTGGAATGGGAAAAATTATGGCTATATTGGTAAATCATAATCATTTTATATAATATAACATTTCTCTTATGGAGAAAAATGTTATAAAGTGATAATCCCCAAGCCTGAATCACATTGTATGATAGATGACCCCATAATTTAGTCGTAAAACTAATCAAATTGTATCTAAAAATTGGATTAAGTATTTAAATATGATATTTATTGCAATTAAATGTAGTAAAAAGTTAAAAAAATAAACTTTTTGTTCATTGAATAAATGAAAATATTGATCAATGGTGTTTTTATCCATAATATTATAGAATAAAATGAAATATTTCTTATTCAAATATAGAACATTATTGTATATATTTTTTGATAAATATTTCCATCATGAAAAATAATTTGAATTAATTGAATCATCCATAGATAAGTTAAAATGATAATGGAAGTGTTATGGATTATGAAGACACCATTACAATGTTTTATATGTATGCTACAAATTACATTTGAAACACATAGTGTAAAATTGACCATTTTATTGAAGAGAATAATCAAATCCATTGAAGGGGACTAGTAACTATATATTTTTTGTCATATAATTAAATTTATTTATGTTCCATAAAATAGAGTTGAAATTCTCTATATCTTACCAATTAAATGGAATCAAATAGAATAATGTGAAACCCATATATAATGAAATGTTTAATGCATAATGAATGAATTAGATGATGATTAAATTCCTAGTTTGTGAGAAGTAGAGAAATAAACCCCCTATGAAATGGATGAAGGTCGTGTGTTATTTATATAAATATTGTGAAATTATTCATCATGTTATAAATTAAAATAGAAGAAGGAAAACACATTAATTAACTATTACAATTTCAATATAATTGTGAACTATGAAAAGGGATACCCCAACTATTAAGGGATTCAACCACATTTGAGGCTCAAGGGAGATAGAAATGATTATGAAATCACTATAGATGAGGTATAATTAACAACTAATTTGTTGGTATGTATATTAATGATATCATCAAATTTATTCAATATTTTATTTGATTCTTCATGATAACATCATTTTATATATTACTAATTTTTCACGGAAAATAGATATTTTAATTTTGATTTAATAATAATGTTGTCAGTACGAACATCCAAGGGATGTCTCAATGAAAACAATATGTGTCGGTTAGTCCCTACTATTATATATAAATGTCAATGGTTTTTTAACCTTTTCATCATATAAATTATTGACTTTGATATTATCTCATGTATATAATAGATTTAAAAATATGTCCGAAAAAATTATTATGACAACAAGGATATTATTATTAGTGAGGATGATGTATAATTACTTTTATTTTATGCAGAAATTTCATTATTAATGGATTATATAGGTCCACCCAGAAGATATTATTATTATATTATTTATGGGGAAGTGAAAAAACTATTAGGCATGGAGACGTTAATCTTAAAATTTGAGGATGTACCTATTGTACCTGAATAAATTCATGTATTTCCTAATGAATATCATAGACAACCCGAGAGTGTGATGTTGAATTTTCCATTTATTTAAAATATATTACAAGATCAATATCATATGGAGCCTATATAATTTATACTATGGAATTATTGTATTAGAATAAATTATAATAGGGTTTTGGTAATAATAGATTTATTCAACCTACTATTTCTTTATGCAGATCCAATTTTCTCTTTATTAAGAATTTATATGAATCCAGGATATAAACTGTTGATTATAGGGAAATCAATGTTGTTATGATAAAGAACTAGTATCTTATCCCAAAATATGATTACTTATTCAATCAACTTCATGAAGCCCAAAATTATTAAAATATTTTTCTTTTTTGGTGTATCACCAATTATGAGTAAAAAAGGAACAGATTCATATTGAGAGCCTCACAAGGATATATGTTGATTATGTTGAATGACTTAACGGAATAAATTTATAAATAATTTTCCATCAATTTCATAATTATACATCAATATTATGGATGATTAATTATAAGAATAATTATAATGAGATTCATTTGGTATATTTTTGTAATAATAATAGTTTCCATTCAAATATTGAAATTGGTTCATTTGAATCAATATATGTTAAGAGATGTTTCACTCAGACTAGTTGGGATGATGTCAGTAAAAGGAAACATGTAGGCCTTAAACATGAAGAAGAAAAATAAAAAATGGTAATTATTATTTATGTTCACAATAATCTATATAAAATTATGAAAATGTTTTATAAAGATAATAAGTTGAAATGTTTTTAATTCCATGCGGGATAAAATGGTTTCATGAAATTGATTCCAAGATACATTAGACCCATTTGAAATCATAATTGAATTGGGTACATTTAGTATCATTTGGAAATATCTCCAAACCTCTCATATGTACATGATGAGTATCATATATCTTTATAATAATGTACATGCTAGACATAACACATGTTCTCACATATGATGAAATAGATTTAGAATATGATCTATCATACTATGAAGAATGTTTCTAGATAAATGATGCTTCTGCAAATGTATTGATGAATTAAATGACTCTTATTATAGTGGTATTATGTATTTATCACAAAATGGACGATTATACATGGGAATCAGAGGATAATATGAAAAATAACATCCCTCATAATCTTAGATGTTAATATCCAAGCAATTTTTATGAGGAAATTTTTATAGGAGGGAAGAATGTAATGCCTCAATGAATTAACATATATTCCTTTTATAATTGTTTTGATTTTATTTATATCATTCCATTCATAAAATATTATGTCAACCTGCATTACACCCAATAATGATTTTCATGGATGTATTTCTTTACATAGAAGAACTATTTTTAAAAAATTTTATAACTAATATTAATTAAAATGAAAATTATTTATTAGAAATTAAATTGATTGTTCCAAAAAGAATTTTATAATTTATTAAATTTTTTAAATAATTGGTTAATATTTTATTATAAATGAAAATAATTAATAATTTAATAGAAAGGAAATGATTCAAAAAAAATATTTTTATACACCCAATGGAGTTTTATACTAATAAATTAAATTTATATATATTAGTGAATTATATTATTTAATTTTATATATTATATATTCAATTTTATTTTTTTACATTTTTCAAATGGATTTTATTTGGAAAATATAAAAACAAATGAAATTTAATGTAAAAAAATGATTTTTTTTGAACTTTTGCCTCAATTTGTTAGAGTATTTGATTAAAAAAAGAAATTTTTTAGAATATATAAATTATATTTGGATAAATAAACTATATTTTTTAATATTAAATTAGAAATTATTAATGGGTGAATTTTTAATTTTTTAGGATATGTTTTATTTTTTTTAATAATGAAAGGACTGAATTTTAATTTAAAACTACCTATTTTATAAAGAATATATAATTTTATTTTATAACAATAATTTTTTGTAATTTTAAAATAGATCATTTATACATTTATTAATCATATTTCATCGAATTAATAATTTTCATTTGGATTTTAGATTTAAATACTTATTAATCCATAGAAAATTTACACTTTAAAAACCCACTGTCTCATCTAGTATGCGTGATTAATTTTAATTAATTTCTACCAATTATATTATTTTAGTTTTTTAAAAATTATTAAATTTTGTTAATAATATTAATTTTTAATCAGTCAAATGGTAAATAATATTTTTTTACCAATATTTTTATTGAAATAAATTACATTATTCAAAGTGATGAAGGGAAAATGAGTTTATTAAGGTACTAAAATTTAAACATAAAGGGAAAAATGGCATACAAAATTGTATAAACACCATTTTATGGACATATATATATGATATAAGTTATATTAATTTTTTTTTCATTATTTGTGTCAAATTACATTATAAATACATGGGTTTAATTCACACTATCAAAAATTTACTTATCATCCACTCACCCCTCATATAAAAGGCCTCCCAATATAATACTCAATTTACACCTTCATACAACCTAGTATAAAGTGATACCGAACCAAATCTGTCCCAAAATTCAGTGTCCCCATTATATAAGCCTCATATTGGGCATAAATCATACTTAGTTTTGTGTTAGATCAAACCTAAGAGGATATCCAAAATAGCGGTAATGTTTTTATTAATGATTATATATTTTATTTCCATCTCCACCTCCTTTAATTAAAATTATATCATACTTATATAATTACAACACTATATTAAAGAAATTTTTTTTATATTAAGAAATTAAAACATTAAAATCTACACGCATCAATAAAATGGGGTATTAAAACATCATTCACTTGTGTGGTGGGCTATAGACACATGAGTTGATATCATTTGTTGGTTCCATTAATACCTTTAATGGTTGGGAATAGTTATTTAAAATATTGACTATATTTGATATTTATTATATTTATGATTCCTTAATTATTATTGAGTAATTAAAAAGGGTATAACTTAATACTTTTCATTTTTGATGTTGTACGACAACTTTGTTCATGTGTATGGAAGAATAATCCATCATGAATAGATTTTATTCGTTCAAAAATTATATGAAATATATAAAGGTTGGATTTAATAAAAATTTGAAATATATATAAAATAATTTTTTTAATAGAATTATATTATACATATATATTATTTAATTTTCTTTTTTTTGTATGATAACTAAATATAATCAATGTTTAAGCATATATATGACATACCATATCTATGGATGGTTCATTTGATTTCCTATAACTAAACTTTATTCCTTACTACAATTAAATAGACATTGGATATTTTTTATATTTAAATCATAATTTAAATTTTTTGATAATAAAATTAATATATACTTCATATGAATAATTAAATACAAATTCAATGCACACTATAAAAACATGTTAATTAACAAACAAAAAATAGAAGATAATGAAATATTATTATCAAATGGGTTATAAATTTTTTTTAAATAATAATATATTAGATCATTAATATTAATATGGTCATGGTGGGAATTAATAACTTGAATAAACAATTATACACGTAGTTAATGATTATTTAACTAAGAGGAATAATAAGGTAATGGATTTCTTATCAATTTCCATTCCAATTAGAATTTTATGTTACCATGAACCAATTAAAAATTTGATGGGGGTATATATTTCCACATTGACATGTAATATCTTAAATACATAATTATTCATGGTATTCTATTATTTAATTTGAATTATATCATCCAAGGAAATTTACATAAAAATTACCAAAGAGACATTGTTATTTTAAAATTTAACTTTTATTTTATTTTAAACATTATCTTTATCAAATAAATTTCTTGAAGTAATTTTTTTATTTTAGATATTAAATTCCTCTTAAATAACTCACATTCATGTCTAATGGGTATGTTTTGTTCCTAATAAATTTTCTATTTTTCATATGGTGTTTACATTTAATGTTATTTTATTAGATGTGGAATTATATATTAATATATATCCTTCACTCAATTCGGATATTTTATATGGCACATATTAAGAGTAATATTGATTTATTTGATATGTGAGGATTTATTTGGCTTAGTATGACATAGATTGTGGGCAATTTATATTAATCCATTAATGCATCATATATCTCATGGGATGAATCAATTGTCATATTCATATGGGTTTCTAACTAGTATATTTTATACCATCTTGTCAATGGTCTAGATAGAAATGGTTCTATGTGGCTAAGAAATATTGGGTCAAATATTTAATAATTTAATTATTTTTTAATTGAATTATTTTTTACTATATATGTGATTCAATATATGTCCATATCTATGGATGAATTTTTTATCATTTTATTGATTATATGTCATGTGTGTTAGTTATTTACATTTCCATATTGATTATTCCTTATCTAGATATTAATGTTGATTGTTTGGTTAGTAATCTAAAATTAAATATTGATTATTATTATTGATTTATGAGATATTTCATTGTACATAATCATTAGTAATAACTTGATCTTCCCTTATTTTTTTCCCTTCCCCATGATATGAACATGAAGTCTAGGAAAGAGTTTCTTTGATGAAGATCTTTTAATTTTTTTTGATATATTATTTCTTTATGTAATATGCAAATCATATATATAATATGGTTTTAAAAAAATAATAAATTATTCATTCCATTTTGATTTGAATATTTTATCAATGAAACTATAAAAATCTATGTCATGGAATCTGGGCTTGTAAAAGGCCATATATTCTTTTCAGGTATGGATCTTGTTTTCTAGAATTTATGATAAAAAAGGGGACTTTTAGGAAATTGAAGGTCTACATGCCATGTTATTAGGAGTATACGATGTATACCCAGTTGCCGCGGGTAATCGTGAACTTTCTATGTAATGGCTGAGTACATGGCCATGTGGGGTGGCCTGTAGACCGCCTAAAGTAGAGGTCAGATATTAAATTTATATGGTGTGTACACTAAATGAACACACTATGTATTTTTCTAATTGTTATATCGGGCAGTAATCACGTCTTATTTACAAAACCTCCTTCTTCTAACTCCATCTCATCTAGGATTAAAAGACATCATTGATTCTTCTCTGATCCCAGACTCGCCATCTTTGCTCCGAATCAACCATCTTCAATTGTGTTGGAATCGCCACAGTGCGTTCTTCCGTCTTGTAGAGTCTCATCTTATTTTTAATTCTCTTTTGTGAGATATCCTTGGTTGATCATTTTGGACCTTTTTGTAGATTTACGACATTCTAGGTCAATCCAAAGGCTGAGGTTCAACTATATTGATCGCACAATGTCAAGGTAGGTGGATTGTACCTTTCCATTTATTATCTTTGAATTATATTGGAAAAAGTGCCCAATACCATGATTTAGGGTATTACATGTTTAGGGAATTTAACTTGTTATTGTCTTCCATTTCTTTTTATCTTTAGAAAGTGTTTTTTATTATAAATAGGGTTGTATACCATTCTAGGGATGTGTTTTCCCCTGTTTGATTTTTTATTTATCGTTGGGTCTATAATTTCCTATTAGGCTGTTATGATTTCAATGCCTAGTATTGTTGGGTTGGAGTTGATATTTTATGAAATTATTGTGATATGTATTGTTATTTGTTATAGAAGTAGAAATTTTGATTTACTTTTTTTGTTGAATTACATTTTCACACAATTTATTTACACAGTGTTGTGGGAATCTGGTATATAGAGACTATTGGGGGAATTGATGTAGAGGGATTCCCCATAGTGTATGTTTTACTTTTCATGCTTCGATACCATAGGGTGGATTGACATTGAGTAATCCCTCATAGTGTCTATTATTATCGTTACAAGACCACATGGGGAATTAACATTGAGTTCTTCCTTTGATAGTCAGTAGTTTACCATTGAAAGACTTTAAGGGGAATTGACGGTATGTTCTTCCTCAAATAGTATTCTTTTACGTGAGACCAATGGAGATAGACTATGTGAGTTTTCCCATGGGCTTTCTATATCTTTATTGATAATTGATAATTTCAACGAGAGGGTTCAAGCTATGATAAATAACTGAGATGGGTACTTTTGAATGATTAGTTGAATATTTAATAAACATATATTGTTGTTGATAAAACTGTAGGACTGTTTACTTTTGAGTACATCCTTGATTATTAATTCTTTTTGAATTTGTTTGATATATATATATATTCACTCATAGTAAGGATAAAATTTTTGGGTGGATACCTAATGGGATTCATCTCACACCCTATTTGGGTAACTATTTTTTTCCTAAATAGATTATATTTTTGCATGTATATATAATGGAAATCACCCTTCTACTTCAGCTACTTGATTGTTGTGGATCTGGAGGGCATGGAACCAATATGTGTAATGCGATACTGTTGGGGTTATTTACTTGATTTCCTTTGGTACTTGGATTTAGTATTGCATTCTTACATTTTGACTTGTTTTTCTTCTTCCCATGATACATGAGACATGCATAATTATATATATATATATCTCTGTGTGTGTGTGTGTGTTGTAGTTGTATATTTAAATTAAGTCTTCCTATGTTTACTTATTGTATATGATTACTTCTTCTTTTGTTGTTTATTGTTTTTATTATTCTATGTTACTCTACAAATGATGGAATATATTCCCCACTATCACACCCATGATACTCACTAATAGTCGGTATCCTCCATCATTTGGGGAAATGTGCATGAGGCCATATGGAAAACCGGGTACAGGGAACCTGTGGTCGGCACAGGGAACCGGGATGTTGCAATGTGGTATAAAAGGTGGTAATTTTCTTATTTTAATTATTTTTTGGATCCTATAGACAGGTATATGAAAGAATAGGTAGTTGGTAATATGTAGTGACCGGGAGCAGGTGATCCCTATATAGGGAAAAGCCAATATACCGTGAATAATACAATTTTCTTTCAATTATTACAATATTTTTTATTTCACTGCTGGTTGATTGACATTTATTGTAATTTTTTTGTTGGAATTATTTATATTCTATTCAAGTCGCATCATGATGATACGAGGGTGTTCCATATCATGCATCATATATGCACTTGTTATAGATCACATGTCATGCATTCTTGGTCATTCTATTTATGGTGAATTAGCGATTTCATGTTGTTGTGATCGATGTTGTTCTATATTTGCATGTCGTTGTGATAGATTCCTTTGTAGAATACCTAGTTTTTTAAAGGGTAGTGAAATTGATTATGGTTCATTTGAATGAACTCCAAACATTTTTCCTTGTGCTGTTATGGACCCTTATAGATTGGAATTTGGTGGATCATGTGATTGTTTTCAATATTATGCCTCGTGATGTACATGAAAAAGATTTCAATCATTGATTCATACGGATTATGGGCCCCCTAGTATTGGAATTTGGAATATTTATAATTTTTTCATTGTATTATGGTGATACAGAGCAGTTTTTGAGGCTTATTGTTTGGGAAACCCTAGAATACATGGGGTGTATTGATGAATACACACCATGTAACCTTCTGTTTGGGAGGGAACGAGTTTTATTAAGTACATGTTGTGTACTGTATGTACACGCTTTGTATTCCTAAACTGTGTAACAGGAGGTGTGGGAAGAAACATAGGGTTGGGAAAATATTTGGTGGAAAATAATATGTAAGGATGAACACATCATGTTGTATATACCATGTGTGCATCAATCTGACTAACGAAATATATCAATGAATCCTAGGTAGTAGATGATGTGTCCATCTTGAACATGCCATGTAGAGTCGACTGTGTAACTTGTCGTGTGACTAATGACATAGGTCAAAAAAATATATCTAGTACAAGATGTTTCTGGTATGAACGTGCCATATAATTTAGATCAATTTTAACCGTGTGTCTTAGCTGTGTATAGAAACTCGGGCAGGGAGAATCAATTCATGTACACCCCTATCCTTTTTTTGAACATGAAATGTGTTGGGATGTTACACGACTAGTTTTTGAATAAGTACACACCCATGTAATGTCTTAAGGGAACACACCATATAGGAGTCATACATGTTGTGTATACATGTTTTTTAAAAATTTATAGCTTTCGTATCTTGTTTATTTTATGAAATTCTATGCTTTAGTTCATGATAATCATTACCTGATATGTGCTCTTGACCATGCAGAGTCATTCCACCGAGATTTCCTCTAAAGGTACATCAGATACAAGGCGTCAATCAGTCACCATACATTAGTGGTCAAAGACTACCAGCAGATCCTCTCATAGTGCCTTCTTGGGCAACAACCATCATTCTAGACACTAGTGATGATACACATTTCCGAGAAGGCTTCATGAGGTTTATGTACACCATACATGGAACACCGATTCATTCCCCATCTAGGGAAGATTTGACGTGAACCTCTCAGCAGAAACATCCTCCCACATTCTCCAGGGATGGGGGATCTTAGGCTTTAGAGTCATGATTGGAAGCCATGATTTGTATCCTCGACCATCTAGAGATGCCTCAAGAGAGAAGGTTGAAACTCATTATGTATTTGCTTCAGGGTTCCACCAAGATAAGGGGGGATGTGATCTCAAATGTGGGACACTAGTAGGTTTTTGCTTTGGATGAGTTCAAGCATAACCTTCTATCACTACTTCTACCTAAAGACATTGTGTGCCGATCAAGCCCAATAGTTTATGATTTTGGAGATGGTTACTCTCTCGGACATGGATTATTATTCTCGCTTCACAGAGCTACAACACTTCACAATGACCATATGGGGAGATGAGCTATTCCTAGAGAGGATGTTTGATAATGGTATCAGGCATAGCATAAAATCCCATTTAATCATCTTCAGGGTGAAAACCACATCTTCTAAAGTCCCCTAGATGCTGATTACCAAGAATAGCCTTGGGGATTCTGGAGTTGTGGAAAAGGGAAGTCTAGAAACCTGAGTTGGTGCTTCTATGATAGATATTAGGAAGTTCCACATGGATTCTACATATAGATATCCGAGTTGGTGTAATACACCTTCATGTATCCAGGTGGTTTGTTACAATGGTGGTAAGGAAGGGTCTATGACGCCACATTTCCCGAGATATCTAGTTTAGTGCCAATATTGTAGTAGATGGGTCATCTTCAATGTTTATATTAGTTCTACTCACCAGAAGTGGGTTACAAAGGTTCTTCTTCCACTCCTCATTCAAGAGTAGGACCACTGGTTTATCATCAATCATGGAGCTGGAGTTCGACAGGATGCTCAGGATGAGGTGGAGGTCATGTATGTGGTACCCAGTTGCCAGGAATTTTGCAAAAATAGGGTGGATTTGCTCTGGGTGGTCAGGTAGGGCCTCTTGGACATGGTACAGGTCAGACTTTTATAGTGGAGAAAACCCAACTAGATCAGGATAATGGACCCTCTACAGTTAGATGAATGACTCTAATTTCTTTAGTTTTAGATTTTGAACGTTTCGATACAGGGGATTCCCATAGATTCATATCTATTTCTTTTGTTAAAATATTTGGGCTCTGTATCATTACTTCTTCTTATATCATGTTGCTGGGCACACTGTTGGGGACTATAATGACGATTGTACGTCAGTGCAAGGATTTCCCTCTTGAGGTCATCAAGTGTCACTTCTTATGGGACCTCTTTGTATTAGAGATGATAGGATATGATTTCATTCCCTTAATGGACAGGTTGGTTCCCTGCCAAGATTTTTTCGACTTTTATAATTGTAGGGAGAGTTTCAGATCACCAGTAGGTAGTTTTTTTCTTTCATAATGTATGATGGGATGTTTAGGCGAGCATAGCAGGTCCCGAGAAACATGGGTTAGGAGGAGTTACAACCCAGATTGCTAGACGGTAACTAGATGACTAGGGACTTCACAGATGGACATTCCACTAGTTGTTGATCATTTTAGGGATGCCTTTCTGCGTGACGTTTTAGGATTTCTTCTAGAGCTATCAGTAGAATTCTCTATTGAGATTCTTCCAGGGGCAGTGCTAGTGTATGTTCCTCTATATAGAATGGCTAAAATAGAGTTAATGGAAGTCATGAATTAGTGAGAGTTGTTACAAGAAAATGGTTTCATCCGACCCAGTATATCTTCTTGGGGATCTCATGTGCTATTTTTGAATAAGGCAGAAGAAACCCTCCTACAATGTAAGTATTATCGTAATATGGACTAGTTGATGGCCAAGAACCGATAATCCTTTCTAAGGATTGATTATCTGTTTGATCAGCTTTGAGGATCTTGGGTGTTATCAATGATTGACATGAGATCATGTAATCATAAATTGCATCTTATACCATCGAATATAATTCTTAAATCCTTTCATAGTTGGTATGGCCTATATGAGTATCTGGTTAGGTCATTCGGTCTCATGAATGCACATGATGTTTTTATGGAACTGATGAACTGAGTATTCCATCCATTCATGTATTATTTTCTGGAGGTTTTCATGGAAAATATATTGGTGTACTCTCTTACTCGATATGACCATGATAACCATATATATATTATTTTGAGTACACTGAGAGAGAATCAATTATATGATATGCTCTCAATATCACACTTTTGGAAAAACCAGATTCAAATTTTGGGTCATGTTATCTCAGAGACAACAGTATCAATAGACCCAGAGAATGTGATAGCAGTAGTTTCCTGTTTGAATCCGAAGAACTTTATTGAAGTACATAGTTTTCTAGAGACGGTTGGTAACTATAGAGGATTATTGAAGTCTTTTTACGCTTAGTAGTTCCACTGAAGAGACTAACTAAGAAGGGTGTCAAGTACCTATGGACAGATTCCTAAGATTCAGCCCTCTAGAAGCAGAATGTGAGATTTACACTAACACTGATACTACTTTTTCTAGATCTGGTCAAGAGATACAAAGATTACTAAGATACATCATGTATTGGGATGGGAGTAGTTGTTTTGCAGGGGAAGGAGACGTTATGTACATGTCTTAGCTGTTGAGTCCATAGGAAAGGAATTACCATAAAAATTATCTTGATTTTTCTATAGTTGTTCATGCTTTACACTATTTAAGAAATTATCTACAAGGAGGGAATTTTTTGGTTTTCAGTGACAAAAAAATGTCTCATGTACGTCTTCACTCAGTGTGATCTGAATTTGAGACGATGAAGGTGGGATGAGTACCATTAGTCCTTTGACATTGATGTTGCCTCTTCTTTTGGGAAATTATATGTAGTTGCTGATATGTTGAGTAAGAGGACTCAGATACATGAAGATTAGGAGGCCAGTAGTAAGTTGTTGTTTATAGATCTATACTCTAAGATGCATTTATAGGTACATGATAGATAGTGGCATACATTTCATTCTAATGTCGTTTTTACCTATACTCTTCTCGATAGAGTGATAATGAGGAAGATACTGGATTCTAAAGGCCTATTTATATCGGATATTTTTTCATGGGAATACCCTGTTCTTAGATGGATCGTAGGTGAAATTGAGATTTTATGTTTTCATTTATGCGTATTTATGTCTGCAGATATACATGAGGAGGTGATGTGGGATTTTCGTTCCTTGGGTTGGGTAGATCATCCAGGTGTCACCAAGATGAATCAAAATCTACACCGTCAGTATTGGTGGCCAAGAATGAAGAGAGTTTCTGTATGTTTTATCATTAGATGTTACACTTATTACCAGGTGATGGCAGATCATCAGGGATAATAACGAATTTTACAGCAGTTAACCATTCTCTAAGGGAAGTGGAATGTTGTTGCGATGGACTTTGTGATTGGATTACCAATGTCCCATAGAGGTAATAATGTCATTTGGGTTGTCATTGAAAGACTCATGAAGTTACACACTTCTTATCTTTCAAGGAGACAATCAATGTTGATGAGAAACAAAGGTTATACATATGAGAAATTTTATGTTTACATGGGATTACTCACTCTATCGTTTCATTCATGGATACCCTTTTTTCTTATCAGGTATGTAAGGGACTACATAGGGATTTGGGTACAAAGGTAATTCTGAGTACAGCCTACCATCCCCTGAGAGATGTCTAGTCTGAGGGTATGATTCAGGTGTTGGAGGACATGCTTCGAGCATGTGTCCACGATTTTTGAGAATCATGGGTGAAGCAAATAACTTTTGTGGAGTTTTCCTACAATAATAATTTTCAGAAAAATATTTAGATGTCACCTAATGAGGATTTTCACTGTAGACCCTGATGATCACCTCTATGTTGGCTGGAAGTAGGAGATGTAGCAATGTTGGGACCTCATCTTGTCCAGGAGACCACAACACAAATAGAGTTGATTCCAAAATGGATGACTATTTCATAGTCATGAACGAAGTTTTATATTGATCAATGAAGATGACCTCCAGTGTTTGAGGTTGGGGATCAGGTTTTTCTATATGTCACACTGAGGATAGAAAACATGAGGATTATGAATCTTGGAAAAAATTCACTAAGATACATCGGTCTGTTTGAGATTTTGTAGAGAGTCAGGATGGTTTCCTATCGATTATCATTACCTTAGAGGTACTTGGATATGCTCTCCATCTTCCACATTTCCCAGATCCGACGTTACATATCAGACTCATCTCATGTTTTTAAACTTAAGGAGGTTGAGTTGGAAGTGGAAGACACATTTGAATAGCATATTATGAGTAATTTCGATCACATCATGAAGTTTATATGTGGCTAGTCTATTCCTTTGATACGGCTGCTATGGCAGAATGAGTGAGTACAAGATGATACATGGTAGAGGGAGGCCGATGTGAGATCGTAGTGGCCAAAGTTGTTCGAGGATTCCACTTCACTACCTTAATAGGGAAATTTGGGGATGAATTTCTTTAAGTGGGGATGTTTTTAAGAATAGGGATAATATTTTTAGGTAAGGATCATGTTTTTTGTAATTTTTTAGAAAAATGGGAGTTTTTGGATAGTTATGGAGTAAAAACATTGTACAAAGAAATATACATCCTGTTCCCAATTGCCGCAGGTAGTTGTGTATTGGCTATGTAACGACTGAGTACATAGACATGTGGGGAGACCAATAGACAGCCTAAATAGGATTTCAGATAGGTAATTTACATGGTTTGTACAATAAATGAACACACCATGTACTTTTCTTTTTATTTGTTATATCAGACCAAGGTCATGTCTAATTTACCGAACCTCCTTCTTCTGGATCTGTATCATCCAGGCGTGAAATATATTGACAATTCTTATTTGTGTCTCTGACCCTCCATCCATCCTCCGAATCGACCACCATTGATTGCATGGGAATCACTATAGTTATTTCTTCCTTCTTCAACAATCTCATCTCTTATTTTCATCTCTTTCGTGAGATATATTTGGTTGAACTTTTGGGAAATTTTTGTATATCTACGACATTCCAGGTCCATTAAAATGATGAGGACCAACTATATCGAGTGTACAATTTCGATTGAGGGGTTTTTTCCTTTCCATAAATATTATTTTAATTATATATGCAAAAGTTCCCAATATCCTGGTTTAGGGTAATGTGTGTTTAGGGAATTTTACATTTTAATGTCTCAAATTCCATGTTTTCTTAAGTATGGGGTTTTGATTATAAATAGCATTGTTTACCTCGCAAGTGATGTGTTTTCCCATGATTTTTTATATTGGTCATTGGGTCTTTAATTTCCTGTTATTCTATTATTCTTTCCATCTCTAGTATTGTTAGGATGAAGTTGATATTATATTACATGCTTGTGATATGAATTGTTTTTTCTTATCCAAGTAGAATTTGTGATTTACATTTTTTTGAATATAATTTTGGAACGATTTCTTTACACAGGGTTGTGGGAACAAGGTGTAGTGAGATTTTAATGGAAATTGATGTTGACGGCTTCCCTGGAGTGTCTATTCAACTTTTCACGTTGTGAGACCATATGAGGGGATTGGCGTTTAGTGATGTCTTAGAGTTTCTAAAAATGTCGTTATGAGACCACATGTGGAATTTAAGTTTAGTTCTTCCTCAGAATGTTTTTATTTTATAGTTAAATGACTATATAAGGAATTGACAGTGAGTGCTTCCTCAGAGAGTATTTGTTTGAATAAGTCCAATGGGGTTAAACTCGGTGATTTATCCAATGGGGTATATATATATTTATTGTTAAATGATAAGTTGAACCAGAGGGGTTAGGATATGAGAACATTCCCAGATGGTTACTTGGGAATGATTCGTTGAATATTTAATTAATGTAAATGAATGTAGTTGAAATAGTAGGGTTGTTTAGTTTTGATTACTTCCTTGTTTATTTCATATTTTTTCATTTTTTTCTTATCATATATATTCACTGATTGTTAGGCCCATATCATTGGGATGATTATTACTTGGATTTATCTCACACCCCGTTTGGGTCGTGATTTTGGGCCCAAAATGATTATATTATGTCTGGTATAGATAAGGGAAAGATCCATTCTACCTTAGGTACTTGATTGTTATGGAGTTGGAGTTCATGGGACCAGGTTGAGGCCCATGATGCTACTGTATTTTTGTAATTATTTCCCATTATAAATGGATTTAGTATTGAATTTCATAATTGTGACTTGTTTGGATTCTTATCTAGATACAAGAGATATTCATCATTATTTATATTTTTTTTGTTGTTTATTTACATTAAATATTCCACGTTTTTTATAATGTATTCTATTAATGCTTACATTGTTGTATATTATTCCTATTCTGTTGTGTTACTCTACATATGAGGGAATTAATTCCACACTATAACACCCAAGGCCCTCAATACTAGTAGGAAGCCTCTGGTATTCAGGGAAATGAGCTTGAGGCCAGTTGACCAACCAGGTATGGGGAACCATTGGCCAACAGCTGGAACCGGGATGTTACAGAGCTACTGGGGATAGGGTTATTATAGGAAAGGATTTTATATGATAATTTATATTCCATTAATATATTCCTTATTCTATTATTATGTTCTAATGGTTCATGTTAATTGATTCGATTTTTATTCGTGACTTATGAAATAACATGATTTATCCCATTACACAATTTTAGGATCTATGATATGTATGGTGGAGTTTTCAAATATTATTCCCATGTCCCCACATATTTTTTTCTGTATATTTTGATATCTCCATTATCTTAAAATTTTGATAATCTATGCTTTCATGTCTTTATTTTTCCTTCCCATATGCTATGATTAATGTTATGATATAATATTTTTATAAGATGAGTTATAATTATGAATATCATAGTGGGAGATTATGTATCTCACTTATTGAACAATTTATTTTGTGTATATATTCCTAATATACAACATAATTTTGATCCATAAGATTGTGTTTCTATATTATAATGGATATTACATTAAAAATATGTAATATATATTTATGATATTCTTGGATTATTATATTTGATCTATGAAATATATATTTTGCGCATTTTTTTCTTGTCAATAATTATAGACTCAAAAAAATCAATCATGTTATTTTTATATGATATTTTCATATTTTGAAATTAATAAATCATTTATTCTTAATAAATACACCTTAACATTTCATTCATTAATTTTTTTATGAAATGTACTTATATAATCTACAAAATGGTGTATAAATCAATTTTATTTTATACCATTAATTTTAAAATCCCATGGTTTATCTAGAAAAATGATTTTTAATAACATATAATCCACAAAAACATCCTAGTACATTGGAGTTTTCCTACAAAAGGTTAAATATATATTTTTATGATTCAGTTTATTATAAGTAAACTCATCTATTTTCCTATTATATTTCAAATTAAATATCAATTATATAATAAAATTATTTAATAATCATTCAATAGTACAAGAATCAGGATATGAAAATTATATTAATACACGTCCTTATGTATTCATCCTGGTTGTAAGATGGTAGAAATTAGTGTAGAGGGATTGGAAAAACCACTAAGGAATATTTTTTCCATGAAGAATTATTAACACTATATTGATTTTATGGAAACCTATTTTATTAATATTGAGATAATATATAACATGGTTGAATATATATTTACATTTTGCAGAAAAAGAATAAAAAAGGAATCATACAGACAAAAACATGATAATATGACTCATTATCCATGTTTCCAATCATTACCAACCACATATGTATCATGGATATATAGATCACTAATGTTGAATATTCATTTATTCCATTCCCTTTGTCACATCCAGTTTTATCTATTTGTCCAAAAAGATACAAAATTAGGGGTTGAGTAATCTCCCATTAGTATTTCACAATGAAACAAAATTAAAATGATTAATGAGTATTCTATTAAAATAATGGTATATACTATGTTTTAAAAAACATATATGTTTACTTTTTATCAAACCCAGTTAAAATAATAGATCAAGATAATTCAACATGAAATTAAGAAATAGTAATCTAAAAGGGAATTTATCCAACTCTTTAATAATAAAATATAGGTAATAAAATGAAGAATAAAATTAATAATATTTATAATCTTAATGTCATAAACATAGACCCACATAAGGAAAAGAAATGTTGAATCAAAATAACTATCTTATATATATATATATATTCTGTTTAGAAATAATTTTTTTTAGTTTTATGAAAAACCCTCAAATGATATATACTAGATATAAATATAATTTTAACATTGTATGACTATTTTCAATGTAGTATAATTATATCGAGAAATAAATATCCTGACTATAAACCCTTGTTATACTAATATATAATTTGGAATGTGTATAAAATCCTGGAATAAAACCAATTTTATAGACTATTTTGTCAATCAAACTAAAATAATCATCAATATTCTAAATTATAATAAAAAGATTAGATTGAAACAAAATAAAAATATTGTGAAAACAAATCAAAAATAGAATTGTTATAATAATTACAAAAACTAACACATTAAAAATTTAAAATTTGAAATTTATCATTACAAACACACATTTAAAACAAAGTTCAAAACACATTATACTAGTTAATGTTCACAAGAAAACCCCTTCATTATAATTCAAAACCATTAATTTTGGAGAAACCTCTCATTTTAAAAATAAAAAATATACATAGTAATACCACTATTAAACAGTGGATTATGATTTTTATGAAATAAATAATTAAAAACCCACATAAAAAGATTTATCAATGGAAATATAAAAATATTAATTTTTTAAAAGTAAATTAGTAAATAAAAATTTATTAAGATCCCATGTTTGAAATATTTATGAGCCACATTACATTTTATGATTTCCAAAGAATTTCCCAAACACATAATTTGATTGTTTTTAAGGTATAAATCACCCAGAATTCTGAATATAAAGTTACCATTAAACAATAACCATTGAAAAATAGTTATTATTTTTAAATGGGTTATATCATTGAAGACACACACATGTAATGACCCTAGTTCCATTGTGGTATTCCCCTTTTAATTTGACATAGTTCCACGTGACATTTGCCTTTAATCATTATATCCTCCAAATAGTTGAATAAATCCCATGAAAAATGGAATTAACCCATGAAACACAATGTATATTAGGAATATATGGTGTTAATTTCATATTATAATTATTTTCAATGTTTCATGGCCATATCCTATTTAAACATGGGAAATTACAAATTTCAAAATTTCACGTCTAAAAAAATATAATATTAGAATTCCATATTTATTGGTTTTATGTAACAAACATAATATCAAAATCAATATTTAATATGATTATAATTTTTAAAAATAACTTATTACATATCTCAAGACATATCCGACTAATATAACACTATCATTCATCATTCATCAAGTATTAATTTACTAAAGAGAAATTGTAGGTCAATTAGAGCATAAGGGAGATGTGAGAATATAATATAGAGGTGAATGAATTACAGAATTAAAATCAACTATTATAATACATTTAACCATTATTATTTTTAACCCATCATAAATATAGTCTTTCCCCTCTCTCCACCCATGAACAACATAAATATTCTATAAATTGTTTCATTTCTATAAACCAACCTTTTTTCACCACAAAATAATTTAATTCATTTAAATAAAAAAAATTAAAAATTAAATTATTTCAATATCGTAGCTCTTTATTAATTCCACTAATTATATCATAAAAATATAATTTATATCATTTCAACAATTCCCACATTTAAATCATAAAAATATCCTCCTTATTATGTTAATATCTTCCATATCATTGACATTCCATAGAATTAATACCCCATGGACATAATTTATTTACATTCACCCATTTATTTACTATGTAAAAAATATTTATTTCATAGACTTATATTTCACAATTAAATAGTATAGAAAAATTTATACTTCATATTACATATAAAGATCATAAATGGGTTTCATGTCACATACGATAACATCCCAGATCTTCTTAAGGTATGTTTTTGTTATTGTTTTTGTTTGGAATCTTGTTTTGGATAGATAATTTTTTAACCATGTTCACGTGAAGACACACGGGTGTTCAGGGGGTTCGCAACATGAAAAAGGAAGAAAATGGGGTTCCTAGACATGTCACATGGTTTGCGCACGGTCAGTGCAAAAAGTGTGGGGACTGTGCAACCATAGACCGAGGATTATGTACGAATGGCACATATTTTAGAAACCCACATAGGATACCTAGGAAAACATTTAATGGGGTGTTTTTTCAATAGTGGATCATGCACATTTTGTGCATATCTTGACATACCATGCAGTAAAACCGTGTGACCTAGAAACATTGAGAAAATTACAAAAATGCTGCCCTGGGATTCTAAAACCACACTCGTTTTTCTACTCCATTTTATACATGTAACCCTATTGACGAACATTGAAAAACCATGATTTTATGTGGTGGTTCTCCCTCTATCCATGGTCGTTTGGAGTGACATTGGTTTCAGATCTAAGCTTCAGGTATGTCTAATGATCATATTGCTTCTCTTTATTGGAAAAGGGCTTTTGGTTTCTCCCATCTTCTTCCAAAACCCAAAAAACCTATTTTTCAGTGTAACCTAGTTTTGGGATTCATGGGATTATTGAATCTGGATATAAGACCTTGAATATGAGGGTGTTCATCTTCAAAATAGAGGTCGGTGGTCTACAAGTGTTATCCCAGAGTTCTATGATGGATTTTTGCATAGAAGGTTGTGTTCCCGTTTCCCCCATTTTGTGGTCTTGGTTTTGATAGAGTGTTTGATAAAAAGTGGATTCTATGTGACCAATTAAAACCCTTATGATATTCATGGAATTTATAGATGATGTATTGATCATTTAAGGGCCACTAATGGGGTGCGATGGCAATCACAGACCTAGAGTGTGGTTGGGTTAACTGAAGGGTTTCTTAATAATAATGTGGAACCCATGTAGAATATTACTTAATAGTTTATTATGTTGTAAATGGAATGATGATAAGTATTCCCTGGGTCATTAAGGGATAAGGAGTTGACAGGGAAGATGTGAAAATAGGAAAATTGGGATGAATGGTATAACATCAATAGTTTAATGAAATTTTCTTAGAAATGCCCCAGAGGATTAGTGAATATTTAATTGTAAACTTATAATTGGATAATGGATGGGGAACTGGAGATCTGTAAATGGTATATAATAATGAATTTGATGAATATGTTGAATGGGATAATAAATGGGAAATATTGGTTCACCTAAGGGTTGAATGCTATAATTGCTTGTGTTAAGAGACATGTGAAAAGTAAGTAATGCACAGTTGTATAAATTTAGAGAAATGATAAATTGGATTATTGGTAAATTTATTTCCAATGATGAATTTGGATAAGGCATAGGGGTCGTTGAATAAACATAAAGGTTTAAGGGATGAGATAAAGAACATGGGTAAATGACTATGAATTGTAATTGGTAAATGTGTTAATGGGTTATGCATGGTATTAATTACCATGTTATTTGTTATGCATTGTGATTGATGGTTTCCAATAGCATTCGATATGTTATGTTGTGTTGTGGTATGGTTTTGGTGATTTGATAAATAATAATGTGCACATGACTTGTTAGAGTGGGGTATTGACTTGAGGTTATATGACAATGACTCGAGTTAGACTGAAGCTCAAACTCTATCCCAAAATGCACGGCTTAATGATGGGGATAGAAAATCTATTACAATAATAGTTTCATTCAACCCGGACTATGTATTTGAGGTTTATAGAATGTGATGATGTGATATGTGGATCGCTAGTGATATAGGGACTTGACTTTTCCCCTTTGTATTGTGATTTATTGCCTTAGACCCTTTTGCAGATGATATTTATGGATTACCCAAGGAACATGTGATTAAATGGTTTGAGTAATTAATATTTTATAAAGAATGTAATTAGGATAAATTAAAAGAATAAATTAAATGAACTTATAATCTTATGGCACCCGAACATTCCCTTGTTTACATACAATTTATTCTATACTTTCATGCACTATCTATTAGACATGATATTTTGTATACCTCGTTGGTGGTGGCATACTGAGTATTGTACTCAACATTGCTCGGGCCAACATTGGGTACCCGAGCGGACATCTTGGATGCAGGTTAGGAGAAGGATGAAGTCCCTACTATAGGAGGATGAGTTGGGCTCAGGTTGTACATGGAGAAGGTCACAGACAAAGAGTCATGACCCATTTTGAGTTTTTCCTTGTGTTTTATTTTGGGTTTCTTTCATATTGTACTACTAGTATGACATGGAATTTTTGAATTTGAATATAGTTTTTACATCATTAGGGATAAGTTTGGTTATGAATGTTTATTTTTTTATTTTTTTATTTTATTTATATTTTGTAATACTATGGATTACTCTTGTAAACATGGTATAGTATCCCCACATGACTTATTAGACCCTTGTCGTTAGTCGAAAACTTATAGAATATGGGGAGGAGCTCTTGATGTCATGGGATGACCTGGATTGGAGCACCAGTTTACTGACTTTCGGGTCGATAAAGTTAGAAAGATGTATCATATGAGTTATTGACTCATTATTACAACATGGGGATGGTACAAATGAGATTTGGATGTGTTGGGACTTGGTAATGAGCTCGTTCTGAAGAGTAGCTAACCAATGTATAAGGGAAAACCCAGGTTACCCTAGATGGAAATTGTTTTTCTTGATGTGTGTTGTTTCAAATGAAGTATTTTTCTCTGTTGGGTTATGCACATGTTGTTCGTTTTTATTGATATATGGTATTTACATCATTTCCAGAGTGTTATGGCGTTGGGCATTCATCCATCATTTTAGGTACCTATGCATAGGTGGCATGCATCATTATGGGCATACACACAGGTTAGGTGTGTAGGGTATAGAGAGTTGAATGCATTTTACATCCTTGATAAATCTAAAGAAAATTATTCCGAATAATGTGGACGTAAGTGGGTGAATAATAGTTAAGGAATATCATGTATAAATAAATGTTATAATTAGGATAAAATTTTGGGTTGTGATAATTATTAAAATGTTTAATTTGTGTCTAAAGGGGAATTATTTCATATTTATAGTAAAATTGTTATTGAATATTGCATAATGAATGGTGTAAATGAGATAAAACGATGATTGTATAAATATGTTAAATGTGAGATATACCTAAGGGGAATGGATAAAGTTTTAAAATTATTATGGGTTTGAAGAGGTGTTGGAGAAAGACTTGTGATTAAGTGAGTTGGGTAACCCATGATGACCATTACCGTGGTAGTTATGGTAGGGGTAGTGTTCCAAGTGTGATAATGACTATTAGGGTATTATATGAAAAATTTTGTGTTTATGGTTGATCGCGTGGGATCTTTCCATCTGTGGTTATATTTTGTTAGTCATTCTTTGAAGTTTCGAGTCAATGACATATTTGGAATGAGAATGTTGTGGTGTAAATATGGGTATTCGTGGTATTTTCGGTCAGACCATTGTATGAAAGGGTTGGGGAAGTAAGAGTTCCCTAGTATAGATATTTGGATTGGATTGTGAGGCCTTTCGGTTATGATATGGACTAAGTGGTGTGTTTAGGGAACCCTCATAGGGTAGGGGACTTTGGGTTGTGAGGTGTTGTCCGATAATGTGAGTGAGAGAACACTAGTGGTTCATGACTATGTGGAGTACATTCTGGACCATATGGATGGTACCTAGGTCTTGGTAATACTATGAGTAGAGACCTTTCGAGTTGTGTATCAAATCCCAGAGGATATTTTTTTCCCGTAGTGCTAATAATTGTGAACACCTTTGGAGGGGAACATTGAGTAGATGGTTGTTGGTGTTCTAGGCATAATGTGCATCAGAATGAGAGTGAGATATCCATTCATGAGAATTGATTTCTTTCTGTCATTATAAGCATGGTTTGGAAAAAAGGACAAATGGATTCTCCTTTTTTTGACTCCAGTTTAGGGAGTCAGTATCATTCAGCCTTCAAGGTGACCTATGATAGAGTTCGGATAGGGATTCTAGTGCTTTTGTGTGTGTGTCATTCATGCAGATGTCCTGAACAATGATAGTGGAAATCAGTATGTTTTATGGTGCTGATTTATCCTAGATGGGTCAATTGGAAGGTTGGGGTTTGGTTATGCTACTCGAGTTATGGTTATGAGTTTATATTTTTGGAATGTCAACAGAACCTCATCAGAGGTTTTCCCAGCGGTGCAGGTATATCAAAATATGAATAATGGGAGATGTTTCATATGTGTTTTTAATGTTTATTGAGTACCACAATGTTTTGGTATGTGGTATAGTTTGACCCATATCATTTGTATGGGAACTCGATTTCTCATAATGGGATTTAAGAATTGTTTTTAAGGGTTTTATCATATGGATTCTCATCTCACCTGTTTGGATGATGATAAGTAGAGCCATGTGGTGGTTTTTGACTGGAAGAGATAAAGGTGGTTGGAAAGTGTTAACATGCTTTCAGTCGATGGTGACACCTGAGGTAAGGGTGTTCATGTGGTGGAACATGTTGTATGAATGGTTTGGTTATGGAGTGATGGTTGAACATAGTTGTTAATCATGCCTGAGTGGTGATGGTTAAGTGTGGATGTGACATATTTTGCAGGAAAGCCCAAGATCCTATGCAGGTCATTGTGTCCAATATATTGACATCATAAATGGATAAGACAGTGGTGGTGTTCCTTAACAACTTCTTAGTGTACCAAAAGTACTAACAAGTATTCCAATCATCATGACAACTTCCCAGGTACATTGAAAAGATCTAGATCATGCAAGAGACATAGAGGTGTTTGGATGGATGAGGTATATCATGGAGTTTACGCTCATGGAAACGGTATGTGTAGAGCATGATAATGGAATGCACACACTATATGGTTTTGGTTGAGGTCCTTGGGATGGACTGAATGACGAAAAACGTCATGGGATTCATCCAAAAATTCTAGGAATGGGCATTGGGTGACATTAGTTTTACAGTTTTTTAAAAAAGTTGATATCTGTGGCTTTGTTTTGGGGTTCGCCTTGTGTTTAAGTGTGAGAAACGGTGGTTGGAATACCACTTGTAATGGCTCGGACCACTCTAGTCCATTCCTTTGTGAATATTTTGTGCTGGAGGTGTTCCGGGAGGTCAAGGATACATGGAGTGCGTTTGGGTGAACTTTTAAGGAAATCTAAAGTGATATGGCCTTCGGACGGGAGGAGCACGATTTTTCAAACCGTGTGGACAAACCATTCAATGTTGGTGTTGGAGGTAGTGGCTAACGCATGGTTAACGCATGGGTTTTCTAATAGTGTGGACTAGATGTGCGAGGAGTGTTTTATGAGGTGATAGCTAACGCACTGTTAGCACATAGTTTCTTAAACCATGCTGACTAACCGTGCAGACACTTAAAGTTAGATCCTAAAATTGTGGATCTAAACTATTTTGCCTCTCAATGGTTCGTTTAAGCATCTAAGCAACCATAACTCGGTATTAACCTTCCTTAGAGGAAGAAGAACCTCTCCCAAGCATTTTGGAGGTGATCCGGAGGCTTCTCTTCGCAAATCGATGTCGGTTTCTCGAGGAATGCGATCCTTTTCGTTCTGTTTCATAAATCTACCTAGATCTACTCCTCCCCTTCTCTCGGGATCATTGATCTATGCCCGTTATGGGTAGAACTAACTTTTTGGTTGTCGATTATGATGAGATTTGGTCTTGGTTGTGTTAGGAGAATAGATTTAAGGAGGATTCGTGGAGAATCGACCTGATTTCTTTGGCGTTCTTTGACTATTGAGGTTTTCGTCAAAACCGTTGATGTAGGGGATTTGTGGCTTCTCTAATTGTTTATGTGTAGTCATAGATTTAGCATTATTTATCACTTTGGATCACAAGGGAATTGTCATAATTAAATACATGAACTGGATTTAAAATAATTGTTTTGATCGCAAGTTGTTTCCTTGTACCGTGATAACAGTTTGCCTCTTGATTTGCTAGATAGGTGATATCTATGCCTTGCATGTTAGCATGTTTCTCTTGATGAAATCGATAAAGAACGTAAAGCTGGAATTAATTGATAATTAATTGGCTAAAGATAAAGAGGTATGTAAATGAATCCGGTTGTGGTTGTTATTCTAATTTGATGTTAATCAAATTGAGGTCGATGATGTGTTTAATTATGTTGGTTAGTAAACCTAAAATCTATTGGTTATTTTTTTTGGAGGCCAAATTCCTTGTAAAATGGGCCAAGTGCCCAAATATTTGATGTTATGTTTACTTTCTTACTGCTTGTGATGTGATGTGACCCTGGGAGGGTGTTGTGATATGTGGGGGCATGCAGGCCTTATGGTTGTGGTAGCGGATGACGCCTAGAGTGGCGAGATGCATCAGTTTATGAATGTGGGTGTCAGATAGGACACCAGGGATGATGGAATGGGATGTATGTGATTGTTGGATGCTTGTTTATTATTGGTTGTTTAACTTCTTTACATTTTCCCACAACTTAAGGAATCTGGTCTTGCTTACCCTTCATCAGAATGAGACGATGACACGCGGGGTATGCCACGTGATTTCCGTGTTTTGCCTCTCAAGGGAGAATGGGTCTACGCTCTTACTATAGGTGGAAAATACTCGACGTATAGTACATCTAATCACTGTGTTGATCACCCTTGTGTTTAGTAGAATATGATTATTTTATAGAATGTCAGGGAAATTGGGAAAGTAATTCTGTAATGAATGTATGAATAAATGATGTTAACCCATGGGGTTGGAGTTGTTGAAACTTATTGATGAGGTTGAGAACTTTTTAATGGACAGTGGTTTTTGGATGGGATGTTAATGGAATTAAATGTGAAATTGTTCTTAGTTAATTAATGTTTGAAGAATTAATTAACGTACAGTGGAATTGATAAAATGGGAATGAAGTAATTTAATAATGCCCTCTAAATGGTTCTGTGCTTATAGAATACCTAGTCTTAGAATTAGTAGCCCAAAGTCCAAGAGATGGTAGATGTAGTTGTATCTAAGACTAGGTTATGCCCACATTGTGGTTGTGAGTTATAATATATCATGTACTTTTTCTGTTGTCATACGCTACTCCACCTTGTTAGTAAGGGAAACTGACACCCTGGGGATTCTGAGCCCTGGGCGGGTGTTTTCCCCAATATTCTAGTGGGTGGATGAATGGTTGACTACACCCTTTGGCACCTCTCTCTTATCTTGGTAGATACTCGTGCCATTGGCACAACGGTGAGTTTCCATATATATGTGTGTAGAGGGCTATAATGGCCTGTGGTTATTCACACACATATATTATGGATATAGTATCATATGGACTACTATAAGTGTAACGTGTATAGGTTGTGATATCTTGAGGATCCTTACTTGGTGTATGGGAAACAATGGCTTCAGGTATAATACCTGACGTATGATACACGTTATGCGAGCTATGGTCACTCCCGTAAACTACCTGGTTACTTTTGGTTGTGAGGATAGTGTGGTGCTTCGCACAGGTTTCTGTGGGCAAGCATTTGTGGTACACGTAGTGCATGTTGTGGAGCTTATCCCAAGTGTATACGGGAAAGCCTTTGGATTGAGATTCACATGACGTATATCCTTGGGGAAAAGTGGAAAACTAGTGGGGATGTACTAGCGGGGTACCCTTGATATACATTATTATATGATATATTCTTGTATGTCTTACTTGGTGATAGTAGCCATGGTGAGGTTGGGAATATAGTATACATGTTTAGGCGATGAGTTAGTTTTACTTTTTGTTCACAGTGATTTAGCATGCTTTCTTTACTTTTGCATGATAGGCTTCGGGGAGGATCCTACTGAGTATACTGTTATACTCACCCTACATATATATAAACTATTTTCCAGGTCACATGGAGCAGGTTGGATATCAGGCTGGTTACTACTAGCTTGTGGTTGCAGGAGCTGTTTGGGCTTGTGGCTGCTGCTGTTTTTAGTTTCTTTTGGGTACATGAAGTTTTTTCCTTTCAGTTGTAGTACTTTTGCATGACATTCCATTTGTTCACATAGATTTATTTTTTATTTCCAGTTCTGAGATGGATTTGATTGGTGTCTATCTTATCTCTCTGTTCCACATGTGTTCTCTTAGAGGGTAATGCCTCCCATTTGTGTGTTTACTATACCCTCGGTGCCAGTCACCATCCTTGGGCCTACTGGAGGTGGGAATCGTGGATCATTATCTCCCTTCTCACATTTTTTCCCAAGAGGGGTACACGTTGTGGGGAGGGGGTCATGACATAGTGGTATCAAAGATCTGGTTGAGGCATATGATGGATATTGGAGTTAGTAATAGGTGAGGTTTCATGGGCTGGTAGGGAAACAATGTCATTCATGTTTAGAAAGTGAGTTAAACACTGGAGACTGGCTGAGTCATAGGCGTATATGGCCCCCTATGATCTGATGTACAGACCATTGTGTTTAAAATGGCTACTAAAGAAGGTGATACTGGTTTCAGGGTAGATACCTAGGAAAGGATCATTCATCCTTCTTTTTTGTGCCTCTGTTTTAATGGGTAGACCTTGGGAGTGGTTAATATAAAATGAAAAAAAAAGAATACAATTAATTAATTAATGTTGAGTATTCCATATTCTAGGATTAGGAGCTCTAAGGGTTTTTTAATTTATAGGTATGGGTCCAGATCGACGTCCCCATCCAGCTTGCGCAAAAAATGTTCAGCAGGTTGTTCCAGCAGATCGCTATAGTGTAGAGGGTGACAAAGACGACACTTAGAAGAAGACACTCTTAGAGTTTCAGTGCCAGAGTCTACAGAAGTATGAGGTCTCCATTTCATATGTAGTCATGAAAGACTGGTTGGAGGAGTTCGAGAGAGGATTCAGTTCGATCCGTGCTCGGATGGAACACTAGGTGTCCTTGGTTGTGATGATGATGCGTGGAGCAGTCAGGTAGTGGTGGTTATTGTTCCTCGGGGATCGTGAGGAGTTAGCGATCTCATGTGAGAAGTTCCGAGACATGTTTAGAGTCATGTTTCTTTTTTCGATTGCAAAGTCGTCCAGTTGCTAGGATCTTCTTAACCATCGACATGGGAGCTCTACTATTGGAGATTTTGAAATCCATTTTAGGAACCTTTTACGATATTCTTTTGACCTATTACAAGATGAGGAGGCCAGGGCGAGGCAATTCGAGGAAGCTTTGCATCCAGAGATCCAGCGCCAGGTTACCCCATTTATTCTGAAGACATATCTTGAGGTACTGGCATGTGTAGAGATTGTTGAGAGGACTTTGTCTAGGACCATATCATCATGATAGGGAATCATCCTGATTCCTCACAAAGCAGAGCTGCGGTCCGGGTTTCCCGGTTTTCAGGGCAGAAGAGATTTCGTTCACCTGGGGGTAGGTCCTTACCCTTCACATCTCATTTCTATGGAGTCAGCAACTCTCATGCCTATGACAAGGGATCAGGAGCTTGTTTTTCTTATGGTGGTCTTGGTCATCAGCAGTGGGAGTGCCTGACCTTTCAGAGCAGTCACTGTGCACCAGGTGTTATGATCCTGGTTCCTCCGTTGTGGCAGTTTCAACTGAGGCATCAACAACCAGTTTCACAATATTTAGATCACCATAGGGGATATGGGGCGGGCAGAGGGCAACCCCAAGATGCTCCACATCCTCAAAGAGTAGATAAATACCTTGGTGTTGGTTTTCATCCGGGTCCGAGAGGCTGTGGAGGAGGTCGTGGTCAGCTTCATGCTCTAGCATTGCAAGCCCCAGACGAGCCAGACTTCGTTCGAGGTACCCTTTTCTTGTTTTCAACCTTGGTGTATCACTTATATGATTCATGAGAGACACACTACTTCATATCACCTAACCTTTTCCATGCTTTGGGACATAAGGTAGAGAGGTATCCAGTGCCCTTGGCATTGACTACGTCATTTGGAGGTCGAGATGCCTTGTTTGAAGTATGTAGAGATTGCGAGCTACTGTTGGGGAAACACCGCTCTTGGGGAGATTTCCTATGTCTATGAATACAACCATATGATTTCATCCTCGACATGGATTGGTTGTATTCAGTGCAGTCTATCAGGGATATATTTAGGAAGATGATCATTTTTATTGGTGTGGATGGAGAGAAAGTGTTGTTTGTTGGTGAGCGAGACCCTTAGATGGGTCATATGCACAATTCATCCTTATAATACATGGTGGATGAGATGATGTCGAGTTCTACAATGGTTCGATAGTTGGCGTTTCCTAGGGTCGTAGAGGAGTACGCTGATGTCTTCCCAGAAGATGTTGTAGCATTACCCGCTCGACGAGAGATCAAGTTTGGGATCGAGCTACAGCCATGATCTTCTCCTATCTCTATATCCCCGTATTGGATGACCCCTTATGAGTTACAAGAGCTATGTATACAGCATGATGGTCTGTTGTTGTGTAGTTTTGTTCGACCAAGTGTGTCACCATGGGGTGCACCGGTTCTGTTCATGAAGAATGACAAAGAATGTTTTCTATTGTGTGTCGATTATTGTCGCTTAAAAAAAGTGACAATAAATAATTGATATCCTTTTATGTGGATTGATGACTTATTCGATCAACTGAAGGGTGCAAGTTGGTTCTCAATGATCTACTTACAGTCAGGATATCATCAGATGCGTGTGAAGGATGAGGATATCCTGAAGACTGCATTTCGTTGTCATCATGGGCATAATGTGTTCATTGTAATGTAATTTTTCATAACTAATGCTCCGGCTATATTCATGAGATTGATGAATGATGTGTTCTGTGAGTTCCTGGACAAGTTCATCATAGTTTTCCTCGATGACATCCTTTTGTAATCCACATCTGAAGAGGAGCATGCAGAGCATCTACGAGCTGTTTTGGGAGTTCTTCGTCGACATCAGCAATTTGGGAAGTTGACTAAGTGTGAGTTTTGGGCTCGAGATATCCATTTCATGGGTCATGTTGTGTCCAAACTGGGAGTATCTATGGATCCATCGAATATAGAATACAGTGTGTGTTGGGTAGCCCCCAGGACAGTTTCAGAGGTGCGAAGTTTCCGTGGTCTCGCAGGCAACTTCAAGAGGCTCATAGCCAATTTCTCCCGAGTTACAACTCCTCTGACATCATTGTCCAGGAATGATCTGGCTTTCACATAGACTGATCAGTGTTAGATAGTTTTCAAGTATCTAAAAGAGTAGTTATTAAGTTCCCCAGTCCTTTTCCTTCCATGTTAAGGAGTTCAGTTTTATGTCTTCTGTGATGCTTCACATCTGGGGTTAGGGTGTGTCCTCATGCTGTAGAGGTCAATTGTTTCTTATGGTTCTCGACAGTTACGTCCCCATTAACATAACTATGCAACCCATGACCTTTAGTTTGTAGCTGTGGTGTTTGCACTGAAATTTTGGAGATATTACCTCATTGGTGAGTGCTTTGTGTTTTTCACCGATAATAAGAGTTTGAGGTATTTTTTCTCCCAGTGTGACTAGAAATTACGACTGCATCGGTGGATGGACTTCTTATAGGAATACGACTTTGAATTATCATATACACCTGGAAAAGGGATTGTTGAAGCTGATGCACGAATCCAAAAGTCACGTAGTGATGTTGTGCATGAATCCGGTGATACCTGGAGAGTAATGGAAGAACTATCAACATTACATCTTGATATGGGAGAAGTTGGGGGTAGAGGTTTTCCTTTTCAGATGATGGTACATTCATCTCTGATGCAGAAGGTGGAAGTGTCCTAGTTGGGGGATCTTGAGGTGGAGGTTTGGAGAGACCAAGTTGTTTGTGGTGAGGCCCCTGATGGTTAGTCGGAGGATGAAAAACACATAGTGTTGTATCATGGAAGGATTTTTTCCCATCGAGATGCATGACATGGTTCTCAGAGAGTTCTATAGTTCACCCTTAGTGGTATATCATGGCGTGAAAAATATTTACTGATCCTTGAGGAGTCAGTTATGGTGGCCTGGGCGGAAGCATGCCGTTGCAGAGTTTGTGTCTCCTTGTTTAGTCTACTACAAGGTGAAATTCGGACACCATGTTCCAGGTGGTCATCTTCATCCATTAATGATTCCTCAGTGGAAGTGGGAGGACATCTCAATGGAATTTGTTACAAGTATTCCTCAATCTCTAGGAGGACATGATGCTATTTGGGTGATTGTGGATCGTTTAGAAAAATCGACCCACTTTATATCATCCATGGAGTCAAATTTAGTGAAAGTTTTGTCGAGAAAGTATCTGGAGGAGGTGTTGAGAATTCATGGAGTCCCTAGGATGATCATTTCTGATCGAGATCCTTGTTTTACCTCCAGGGTGTGGAGAGGACTCCAACATGCTTTTAGTTCTCAGATATGCCTTAGAACTGCTTTTCAACCTCAAATGGATGGTCAGACGGAGCGAACCATGCATACTCTTGAAGACATGTTGCTCTCTTCTGTTCTTGATTTTGGAGGTTCATGGATGAAGCACTTACCCTTGGTGGAGTTTTCCTACAATAATAGTTTCCACTCCACCATTGGTATGGAACTGTTTGAAGCCTTGTATGGCCAGCCTTTCCGTTCTCTGTTGTGCTGGACTAGGGTCGGAGAGTCAGCAATTCTTAGAACGAAAGTAGTGTATAATACAACAGAGATGGTTCAGGTGATTAATGAGGGGATGAAAGTAGCACAAGATCATCAGAAATCATATGCTGATGAAAGGAGAAGACCCTTTTAGTTTAATGATTGGGATCAGGTGTTTCTGAAGGCGACTCCCAGTCTAGGGAAGCGATGGTTTGGACATGGGAGTAAACATTCTCCCTGCTTGATTGGGCCATTCGAGGTGTTAGCTCATGTTGGAGCTGTGGCGTATCGAGTAGCACTTCCCCCTCAGACGAGTTAGATACATGACGTTTTCCATGTATCACTACTACATCATTATCTTCATGACGACTCCGACATCATCGATTAGGGAGTGATCGATGATGATGATGATGCCACCTTTGAGGAGCGACTTGTGGAGATCCAATACCACAAGGAGAATATGTTGCGTGGGCGATCCATCCCTTTAGTTCGTGTCTTGTGGCAACAAAGTGGCTCAGAAGAGAGTACTTGGGAACGTGAGTCACAGATATGTGCTCAGTACCCAGAGTTGTTTGATGTTTAACTCTTTTCATGTATCACTGTAACTTATGTGGTTGTGGATCTTTCGTGTTTATGAGATGGATCCCTTTATTTCTTTGGTGGATTTCTCTCCTTTGAGAGGTATCTCGGTGGGTGGTTGTTCAGACCCTGTTTCATTTTCACTTTAGGTGGGTTTTGGATTCTCGAGGACGAGAATGTTTTGACAAGTATCTGATATAATGTCATGGATATCTATGGTCCATTATTTTGTGAAAATGTTGTTCTAGAGGAGTTCCGGGAGGTTAGGGTGACATTGAGAGAGTTTGGGTGGACTTTTAAGGAAATCTAAAGGGTTATGGACTTCACATGGGAGGGGAACGGTTTGTCAAACCATGTGGCCAAACCGTGCAAGGATGGTGTTGGAGGTAGTGTCTAACACACGGTTATTGCACGATTTGTCTAACCATGCGGACTAACCATGTGAGGAGTGTTTGACCAAGCAGAAGCTAACGCACGGTTAGCGCACTGTTTGTTAAACCGTGCGAGAACTTAAAGATGGATCCTAAAATTGTGGATCTGCACAATTTTGCCTCAAAATGTATCGTTTAAGCCCCTAAAAATCCATAACTCGGTATTACACTTCCTTGGAGATAGAAGAACCTATCCCAAGAGTTTTGGATGTGATCCAAAGGCTTCTCTTCGCAAATCGAAGATGATTTCTTGAGGTATGTGATACTTTTTGTTTGGTTTCAAAGATCTACCTAGATCTACTACTCCTCTTCTCTCGGGATCAAAGATCTATTCCCATTATGGTATATCTAATCTTGTGGATGTCGATTATGATGAGAATTTGTATTGGTTGTGTTAGGAGAAGATAGATAAGGAGGATTCGTGGGGTATCAACCCGGTTTCATGGGCATTCTTCCACTTTTGAGGTTTCCATCAAAACCATTGAGTTAGGGGATTCAGGGATAATCTAATTGTTTATGTGAAATCATAGAGTTAACATTATTTATCCCTTTGGATCATAAGGTAATTAACCTAATTAAATACTTGAACCAGATTAAAAATAATTGGTTTGATCAAATGTTGTTTCCTTGTACCGTGATAACGGTTTGTCTCTAGATTTTCTTGATAGTGTGATATCAATGCATTACATTTTGGCATGTTTCTCTTGATGAAATTGATAAAGAACGCAAAGCTGGAATTTATTGATATTTAATTGGATAAGGATAAAGAGGAATGTAAATGAATCTAGTTGTTGTTGTAGTTATAATTTAATGTTAATCAAACTGAGACTGATGATGTTTTTAATTCATTTGGGTTGTAAACCTGAAATCTATTGGTGCTTGTTGTTTGGAGGATGGATGCCTTTTAAAAAGGGCCAAGAGCCCAAATATTTGATGTGATGTTTACTTTCATACTTCTTGTGATGTGATATGACCCTGGGAGGGGTTGTGATATGTGGGGGGCATGGAGACCTTGTGGTTATGGCAGTGGATGACACCTAGAGTGGAGAGATGCATCGGTCTATGCATGTGGGTGTCAGGGAGGACACCAGGGATAATGGAATGTTTTGGATGTGATTGTTGTATTCTTGTTGGTCCTTGGTTGTTTATCTTCTTTACATTGCCCCACTACTCAAGGAAGATTCTCTTGCTTACCCTACTTCCAAAGGAGGCGAAGACACGTGTGGTATGCCACATGCTTTCTGTGTTTTGTCTCTAAAGGGAGAATGGGTCTTCACTCGTTCTATAGGCGGCAAAGCCTCGACGGGTAGTACATATACTCACCGTGTTGAGACCCCTTGTGTTTAGTATCATATGATGCTTTTCTAGAATGCCTGTGAATATGGGAAAGTAATTCTGTAATAAATTTTTGAATAAATGATGTTAACACATGGGTTTAGAGTTGTTGAAACTTAATGATGAGTTTGAGAACATTTTAAGGGACAATGGTTTTTGGATGTGATGTTAATGGAATTAAATTTGAAATTTTTATTGGTTAATTAATGTTTTAAGAATTAATTAACGTATAGTGGAATTGATAAAATGGGAATGAATTTATTTAATAAAGTTCTCTAAATGGTTGTGTGCTTCTAGGATACCTTGTCTTAAAAGTAGCAGCCTATAGTCCTAGAGAGATTAGTTGCAGTTGTATCTAAGACTAGGGTATGCCCATAGTGTGGCTGTGAGTTATAATATATCCTATAATTTTTTTGTATCTATACTCTACTCCACCCTGTTAGTAAGGGAAACTGACACCCCAGGGATTCTGAGCCCTGGGGGTGATTTCCGCAAAATTCTGGTGGGAGGATGAATGGCTGACTACCCCCTTTGACCCTGCTCTCTTCTCTTGGTAGAGACTTGTGCCATTGGGAATGCATTGATTTTCCCCATATATCTGTGTTGAGGGATTTAATGGTTTGTATTTATTCACAGACATATATTTTGGATATAGTATCTTATGGACTTGTATAGGTGTAACATGTATAGGATGGGATGGCTTGAGGATCCTTACTCGGTGAATGGGTTGTAATGGCTTGAGGTATAATACCTGACGTATGATACACGTTATGCGAGATTTTGTTGCTCCCGGAAACTACCTGATTACTTTTGGTTATGAAGATGGTGTGGTGCTTCGCCCTGGTGTCTGCGGTCAAGCCTTTGTGGTGCACATGGTGCAGATTTTAGAGCATAGCCCTAGTGTATATGGGCACGCCTTTGGAGAGAGATGCACATGACGTATGTATTTGGGGAATTGAGTCAAACCAGTGGGGAAGTTGTAGCAAGGCACCCTTGATATTCTTTACTATATGATATATTCTTGTACGCATTACTTGGTGAGTGTATCCATGGAAAGGTTGGGAATATAATATATATGTTTAGTTGATAAGTTATTTTTACTTGTTTTTCATTGTGCATTAGCATGATTTATTTACTTTTGCATGAGAGGATTCGGGGAGGATCCTACTGATTATACTGTTATACTCACACTACGTATATTTGAACTGTTTTTCAGGTCACTTCAAGCAGTTTGGAGATCATGATGGTTACTACTAGCTTGTTGTTGTAGGAGCTGTTTAGGCTTGTGGTTGCTGCTGTTTTTACTTTCTTTTGGGTACTTGTAGTTTTTCCTTTTTAGTTGTAGTACTTTTGCATGGCATTCCATTTGTGCACTTGGATTTATTTTATATTTCCAGTTCTGAGTTAGAGTTGATAGGTGTCTATCTTATCTCTATCATCCGCATGTGTTCTCTTATAGGGTAATGCCTCCCATTTTTGTGTTTACAATACCCTTGGTGCTAGTCGCCAACCTTGGTCCTACTGGAGGCGGGACTCGGGGGTCATTATCTCTCTTCTCACATTACTGTCCCAGGAGGGGTACACATTGTGGGGAGGGTGACGTGACACCACTAGAGAGTAGTGGTAATGACCCTACGAAGGTGGAAAGTGATACATTAGTTATGGGTACAGATAGGACAACACTGAGTCGATGTAGTCATCCTGGGGTGCCATTGAGTTACTTGCGAGGTGCATGTGAGGTCTCTAGGAGATGCATGTGGAATTGGATGTGGTGAAAAATGATCAAAGTGTTGTCTTGACCTCAGGGTTGTTCCATGGGATGCTTGTGAGATCTGCATTGATTCATAGGAAGGTCTGGTAGGCTATGACCACTGGTTGTGGTAAGAGAAGTTGGGGTCTTATAACTTCAATGGAGATTGGGATTTGACTAGGGTCAATTTTCCTTTGTTGTTTTAGAACATCATGATGTTGGGTGAACCTTGGTCATGTGGTGGGGTGTCATGCCACGGGAGAAGCCTGATGATGATCAGGGGGAAGTTAACGTCGTGATGATGGAATTATACCGGAATTTATGGAGAGACCTCAGTGGGTGCTTGGGATGATAATTATAGGCATAAATTCAGTATCTCCTTGGGAATGTGAGAGAGGATTAGTGTACCATTAGTGGAAGTGAGTGTTCTGGTACATGATAGTCAGGTGTGGTCTGACCTGAGATGGTAATCATGAATGAGTGTCGTGAGAGTGACCCACCTCCCAGTTGATCTTGTATCTACAAGTGACCGTGGAAATAAATTTTAGCTTAGTAATGTCAATTTTATTTTAGTATTTTAATGGATATAGTAGTAATGTCCTTTAAAATGGTTTCGACGGTTCGTTTGGATGCCTATATCGGGTAACGCCCCTACAGATTTTTGGGTGTGGTGAGTTGAACATGTTAGTCAGTGGGAATGGTGGGTTGAGTTCTAGTGGATTTTTGTCAAATGTGGAGGATTCATATAACTAGAGAGGGTGGAAAGAACCACACTAGATAAACAGTTGTTTGATGACATGATAAGTGTTTCGGATTGGAAGGACTCGAGTGGTCACCATTCAGGTGAGTTGGACATGTTAGATAGCTTTGGCACAAGATTAGTTGGTTGAGTACCCCAGTGTCTTAGGAGGCATTTGTTTGTATAGTAGTGGACTGAAATATTCAATAATCGTCATTGGAAGGATCATGTGTTCTCCTCTAGGTGATGCCAGGTGTGTCAACGTTAGGGGTTGGAAAATAGAAGAAAACAATAACATGTGATTTGGGTGATGATATGTATTGAGGATTAGGAAGATGAGGTTTTGATTGGTTCCTATATTATGATATGATGTTGTGTGTGAAGTTTCCATGTGTTTCAAGTTAGGTATTTTCACCTATGTTTCCCCATGAAGATCTTTTGGTGAGTATTGTTGAAGTGGATGCATCCTTGGGGAGTTTTTTGGTTCATGTAGTGGGTTGTGGTGAATAAGAATTGAGGGGAAATTATCTACTGTTGGTATGTGTTCAGTGGACTTGTGATGTGAATCCAAGAACATGGAATTTTGGATTGGTTATGTAGGACTTTTGGCATGATCCCTTTCTTTGAATGTTAGTGGTTCCCGAAAGAGCGGCCCGAGGGCGAGTCGTTATAAGGTGGAGAGGTTGTAAGATCTCCTATTTTCTTAAGGTATGTTTTGTTTTGGAATCTTCTTTTTGGATATATAAGTGTTTAACCATGATGGGGTGAAGTCCTGGGGTTGTTCTGGGGGTTCATGACACAAAAATTGATGAAAAAGGAGTTCTTGGACATGACGCATGGATTGAGCACAGTTAGTGAAAACCGTTTGGGAACCATGCAACCATGGACTGTGGCTTATGAACAGTTAGTGAGTGGTTAAGAAAGCCATGCAGAATCCCCATGAAACTGTGGGATGGGATTCTTTTTGGACAGATGTTCATGCAAGGTTTTCACATGGTCGGAAAAACCATGCGGGCAAACCATGCGGCTCAAAAACCATTAGAAAATTACAAAAAATGTCAACCCTCGACTTAAAAACCCCAAACGGGTTTCTCCTCTATTTTATCTCCTGCAACCCTAGTGATGAACATGGATTACCCAGGACTTAAAGAGGTTTTTCTCCTTCAATTCGTGGCCATTTGAAAATTCGTTGGTTATGGATCGATGCCTCAGGTATGTATAATAATCTTATGGCTTCTAATTTTCTGATTAGGGCTTGTGGTTTCTCACATCTTCTTCTGAATCCCTAAAACCCAAATTTTCCAAGGGAACCTAGGTTGTGGCTTCATGGGATTATTGAATACAGATCTAAAACCATGATTAAAATTGAGTTTATCTTTGGAATCAAGGTTTGTGGTCTATATGTAATATCCCATAGTTTTATGTTGGATTTGTTCATGGATGGTTTTATTATTTTTCACCCCTTTTGAGTTATTGGTTCTATTATAGTGTTTGATTAAAAAGCTTGTCTATGAAACCAATTGAGACCCCCATGATTCCTGTGGGATTTGTAGATGATGTATTTACCATTTAAGGGCCACCTATGTAGTGCATCGACAATCCTGGACCTAGAGTGTGGTGGGGTTAATTGAAGGGTTTCCAAATAATAATGTCGATCCCATATAGAATATTCCTTAATGGTTGATTATGATGTAAATAGAATGATGATAAGTATTCCTAGGTTGATAAAGGAATATGAAGTTGATTATTATGACATGGAAATGGGAAAAATGGGTTTAATGGTATTATGTCTATTTTTTCCAATTTTTTTTAGAAATTCCTAAGAGGATTAGTGAATATTTAATGGCACACATATAATTGGATGATGTAAGGGGAAATGGGGAACTTTTTAATGGGAATATGGAAATGGATGAATATGTTTAAAGGGTTAATTGATGGGAAATTGTGGTACACCTAATTGTTGAATTTAATAAATGCTTGTGTTATAAGAAATCGGAAATTTACTTGTAATTAATAAGTGGGAAATTCTTGTGAATTGTTAAATGGTGTTAATGGGTAAATGTATGGCCATTAATGAATTTTTCTATGGCATAGGTGTTTTAGAATAATCTTAAAGTTTTAAGGCATGTGAATAATTACATGTCTATATGACTATGAATTGTAATTGGTTAATGTGTTAATGGGTTATGTCATAATATTAATTGTCATGTTATATTTTATGCATTGGGATTGTTGATTTTCAATGGCATTTTTATGTTATTTATTGTTTTGGTATGGTTGTGGTGATTTAATAAATAAGCATGTGCACATAAATAGATTGAGTGGAATATTAACATGATGTTATATGGCCATGGGTTGCGTTAGACTGAGGCTCTGAAATCCACCCCATAATACACAGGTTGGTGAAGGGGACATGAACTCTATTCCTCTAACAATTGCATTCCCCCCTGACTGAGGCTTCAAGGTTATTAGAATGCGATGATATGATATCTGGTTCTCCAGTGTTATATGGACATGATTTTCTTCCAATATGCATTGTGATTGATTACCTTAGAGTATTTTTTAGATGATATTTATTCATATCCCATGGAACATGTGATTAAATGGTTTGAGTAATGGAGATTTTATAATTAATGTAATTGGTATAAAATCTAGGAATAAATTAAATGAACCTGATGACATATGGCGCCCATGAAATCACTTGTTTACTATCCATTTATTTTGTACTTTATTACAATATCTATTATTCTAGATATTTTTTATACACTGTTGTTGGTGGCCTAATGAGTATTCTACTCACACCCTTTTCGGGCAGTCGTTGGGTACCTGAGTAGACTTATTGGTTGCAGGTCTAAACAAGGGAGAAGGACCTATTATAAGAGGTTGAGTTTGGCCCAGAATTTACATGGAGAAGGAACCAGACATAGAGTCAGGACCCATTTGGTGTTTTGGCCATTTGTTTTATTTTGGATTTCATTATCTTTTCACTACTAGTACAACATGGTATTGTTGTATTTTATTTGATCTTATTCCCCATTGGGGGAACTATTAGTTATGCATGTTTATTGGTTTTTTAATCCACTATTTATATTGTGTTCTGTTGTGGATTACTCTGGTAAAGAGAATATAGTCTCACCACATGACTTATATGACTTTCGCTGCTATTCGGAATCCTTCGTCATATGGGTAGGTGCGCTTGAGGTCATGTGACGACCCGACATGGAGCACCCGTTTTCTAGCTTCCGAGTCAGGGATGTTACACCAATAGTTCTTTTGACGAACCGATGTCCTAACAAAAATCATTAAATAATAATAAAAATTATTATTAAAAAATATCCAATTATTATTTTCAAATTTAAATTATTAATGATGTTACATATGATATATAAATTAGAATAGGTTTATATAAGTAATTAATTAAAATTACAGAATCACATATTTAGTAATGTAATTAAATATGGATTGTGTTAAAAAAACTATTTTGAATAAAAAATGAAAACAATATAATGGTTACCAAAGGTGAAATAATAATAAATATTTCAGCCTTAGGTTGGTATCATAAATTACTAATTTGTTACAATTATTATCATATGATGTGGGATTTCTATGTCATTCATATAAGTGATGTCATCATATTTTTGTGATTATATAGGTTTTAGTATTATTTTTTTAGGTTTTAGTTGTGGATTATAAATATATTGAGAAATTTGATATTTATAAAGTTAGATTGGTTTGATATTCCCTTTTATATGAAAGAGACATACTTGAGCATTTATTGGAGGGGGTGAATTACTGGTTAAATATAAAAATAAACATTTTATATAATTAAAAATTAGTTTCATGTTTTTTTAATTAGTGTAAGGTTAATAGTATGATCAAAACTATTATGATTGGGATGATGAGAGGTATGAGTGAAATAATACCCTAGATAAATGATTTTTACAAGTTTACCCAATCCTACTTCGGATTCTATAATCCATGGAGTATGATGATGGTCATCAATCTATTCATGATTTTATCTTATCATCAACAAGAAAAATTCATTTGAGCTCGAATATATTATTGAACTAAAATTACAAAAGTGATCATTCAAGTCCATAATAAGTCAAAAAAATCAGATGGATCCTGTTATAGAATTATTATATTTTGGACCATATTTACACAATTATTCTTTCATAAAGATAAACATGTCTAGATAGACCTCTACTTCTCAAATATAACATTATAATTTCCTAATCACACTCTACTAATTGAATAAACAATCCTTTAAGTATATCAAAAAATTTGATTTTTAATGGTGTCACATTTTTCCATTCTACATAAATTACATTTTTCAATACATGACTCTATAGTACCCTCATGCCATCCATAAGTTATATCAATTAAATATCTTATATATTTAAGCTATAGGAATAAAATGGTGTCCAAATTTATGTCCTTATTCAATAAAAAAAATAAGGCTTATGATATCACGATATTCAAGCATTACACTTATTATTTTGAAATAGTATTTATCCCTACAAAACAAAGAAAATATTGAAACTATATGATTCTGTATAGAATATGATATAGTTAAACTAATATAAAAAATTCAAGTATTATATCTATCCTTGAACCATAACCATAATATATTCTATTGGTGTGTTCCAAAAAATATTTAGAGGATTATATATGTCTACATATATCATGGAGTTATAGTTTAAAAGGGACTTGTATAATTATAGATTGATTGATCTCATCCATTGAAATATCCATGAATGATATATTAATATCACAACTGTATAAATTTTTATATCTTTCAATGTGGTGTAAATTTTAGTTATTGTAACAAAGTGTTTCTCATTGTTATTTCATAGCCGAAGACCATATCATGTTGACCACCTATAAATATTAAATATCCTTAATGAAATTCCATGATTCTTAAAAAAACCATTATAGTGTAATATCAAATGTTACATGATTATTTATAAGTTAGAGTAATGTTTACTATTTATTCAACTAATTATAGCATGGGATATATTGCATAATGTTGTTGTAAACATGTAGAATTTTTTAATGAATCTATTCAAAGACATAAAATTCTGCGAAATAATGATATTGGACTATAATTTTTTATAACATCTCCCTACACTGTATTATACTATGTCAAAATATATTAATATATTATCCATTATTCAATATGTGTCTATAATGAATAATTATCTATAAATTTATAATACATGGAATCCTAAACAATTTTCGATAACATAAAATTAATGATTTATCTTATTACGTCATAATAAATTTGATAATCAAATGATATTCCTAGATTAATACCAATGAAAAAGACATTTCATCAATAATATAATAAATACACTAAAACAAATAATATATTTCAAAGTCATTTATTATTTGAAAACATAATCATAAACGAAAAAATTCATTAAAAAATCAATTTATTGGTTCATGCTAACGCACCATCAGGTTTTGTAGTATTTTTCGAAGATATAAATCATTCATTAAGCATATCCTAAAGATAATAGAATCTTCCTTAATTGTAAAATTGATATAAAAGATATATTATTTTATTTATACAAAATGTAATTTTCTATCCTCAATGTATTATTCCCGAGTTAATAAATCATGTGATTATAAATAAAAATCTTCAAAAATATCACCATGTACACTTTAAAAAAACTCGTCTATGAGACTGTTAAGGACTATGATAGAGTATAAAATTGTACTAATTTCAATCTATAATTTTCAGTATAATTATTTTTTCCTTGATATGATATAGAATAAATATTAGAATTAATTATTCCTAAAATGAATCACTTCATATAAAATTCATAATAATATTAACTATGATCCATTAGTCATAATATATCAAATACATCATGTAAAAGCACATCATCTTTTTTTTAAAAAATTTACATCTCTAATGATATTGAATTTTTCAATGAATTTGTGTGTTTTAATGTAAGAAAAAATAAAACATGGCTTCAAAATCTATTTATGAAATTTATTAGGACAATTTATTATAAATAAATTAGGATTTAATTATTATAATAACTATTACTTATAAATTAAATACAATAAAACCATCCATGTAATGGTTTAATATTTATGAATTAAATGTGAACATAAATGTCCACAACATGATTTTTTTTGGAAATAATAAATATAAATCAATTATATAAACAAATTCCTTCGTAAACATCGTAATTAATTAAAATATATTGTAAAATAAATAAATGAATCATTTTATACCAGTAAACAATACATTCTCACATTATATAGATTCCATTATTTTCTCACCAAAAAATATTATTTATCATTAATAGAGTTACATGATTTATTATATATCATTAATCTACCAATGATGATAATTTCAATAAGTAAAGCCACTAGTTTGAGTTGCATAAAAATTGGATTAAGTATATTGATATTTAATATTATTTGGGGGGTTTTAAATGTTTCTAGATTATTTTACTATTTTTAGTTGAATTTTTTGGGGTCATGGTTTTAGAATGATTAGGTTAATCCATGAATATTCTCCTAGGAACAAGGATAGGGATTTTAGGATTTAATTTTTATGTTCAGGGTTAGCACACTGTTTGGACAAAGCATGTAATAAAATGTGAAATATTGATATTTTAGGGATATAGACTTTTTTTCGAAAATAAAACCATGTAGAATAACAATTTATATTAGTAGGAGTTTTCTAATATAATTTACATAGTTTTTTTATAGTTATTTCATTGGAATACTCTAACAATGAGGCATGCATTAATATAAATGAAAAATGGATATCAATTACATTTTTTTTAAAATGGATAGATCTATTTTATGTGATGTGTTATAAAAATATATTGTTTAGATCTATTGAAGAATGTGATTTGGATGTAGAGGAGAATATTAGGAAAAAAATATTACTATATTAATCATTATGTTCAAATAAATTACTCGTGACAAATAATTTAATAAATAAAGCCTAATTTTTTATTATGCAATTTTTTTGTAACAATATAGTTTTTAATATACATTAAATTTATTTTTATTTTGGTAATTTTATTATATTATTATGAATCCAACTAAAACAATTCATGGAATAATTTGGAAATATTTATTAACATGTAATTATATAATTACAAGGATAAAATATTGGGTTAAATAATAATAAATAATGAATTAGATTAATATTTTTACCTCAATAATAATTTCAAAATATATAATCATATTTTCATAAATAATCCATAAATAAATATCTATAAGTTGAGTAATTAAAAATCATATTCTCTAAATCTTATGAGATCTCATAAGAGATATTATAAATTTTGATTTTTTTTGCCTCCACTGTGAGGTAATAAGAATTAACAATCATAGATAATACATTTATCAACTCTTTATTTTCCATCATTTTAATATATTTGTGAAAATTATTACAACATAATTTATATTTAATTTTCATAGTCTCTCATATAAAGATGAAATAGTTTCTATTTATATTTAAATTATTATTTTTACTTATTCATCATGTACATAATTATATAAAATAAGTGAAATTACCAAATTTAAAAGTTGAAAAATATTTTTGTTCATATATATGGAATAATATTTGGACTCCCAAATTTTATTAGTATTCAAAATCACCTTTTATTTCGTATCAATATTTTTTATTTGATGGGTATTGGAGCCATCGTATAACCTGAATCACTTATTTATATATATATATTTTTTTAATTTTTGTCTGTGAATAAAATTTCTTACAATAGTTTTCCTTATAAAAACAATATTTTGTATATTTTATGTCCCTTGTAATTTATTGAAATATTATATATTTTCCCATATGAATAATTAATGATGTTTTCTTTATTGTTAAACATATTTTATAAATATGTTAAGATCCTTTGAAAATGTTTTTGTAATATATAGAAGTGGCATAACTTATTTTTTATTATTATGATTTAATTTTAGTGTAATATGGAATTATATTACTGATTTTAAAAAAAGTGAAACATAATTATCCAAGGTATTGAATATTGTGGCCCCTGTAAGAATTTTCATCACTGATGAATAGATATTGGTTAGTTTTTATCATATTTGACACACATAATACATTTCCTAAATATTGGAAAATTAAATTCACTTATATGGATATAAATAGGTCAATTAACTAAAGAATTAATTTATGTAGAAGAGATATGGGTTGTGGGAATGAGATTTGGGACACAACTAAAAAAGCTGTCCTATATAGATGATTCATTAATTGTGTGTGGACTAATTTTCTAGTATTCAGTTATTTGATAAACGAAAAAATATTTTTCCCATTCATATATAATATTTGGTGCCTATAGGATAATAAATATATACATGAAATATTGGAATCATCATACAATTTTGTAAAAGTTTTTTTGATGATTATGGTTTTTAGGATATTTGATATAGTATGCTGTTTGTAAATCATTTTGACTACATTTATGTTATTTCTATGAGAATATGACTTTCACAGATAAGAAAAATTTCATGAAAACTACGGATTTAAACATGAAAAATACTTTTTCATGTATTTCCAAAATTTCAATGTAACTGTGAATATTTTGAATTCATTATGTGATTGGAGGAATTTTGAATGACAATTAAATAAAATAGGATCAAGAAAAATCATGAATATTTCATATTAAAATATTTGATACCATTCATCAAGATAATTGCATCTATTACTTAGGAATAATTTAACAAATTAGTTTTAGTGGAATATATAATGGAGTTTCTAAAAAAATGAAAATATTATTCATATTAATTTTTGGTATATAAGTATATAAATGTGATATTTAATAGATGTTATGAAATTTTCAGAGAGGTAGATATGTTTTTCAATCAATGATAGTGTATTTTAAGAACATTTAATTGTATTTCATTCCAAATTCTGATGAGTTCAAAAAAAATCCAGTTCATTAGCTAATCAATAAAATCATTTTGATGAGTATGGATACGAAAATTTCATACATGTATTCCCTCATTCATTATTTTTTCATTCTAATCTAGTGGGAGAAATATTTCACTACGACTAACTCGAAATGTTTATTTGGGAGTATATAAACCCATACAATACAATATAAATAATTTAATCTAGAATAATATCATTGAAAATTGAATATATGATTATTTTAAAGGATAACAGAGGTTCATATTGATTTAGTGGTTCTGACCTAAAAAATGAAAAACATTTAAATTGTAGGATGTGATTGATAAATCCTCTAATAGAAAATATGATGATACTTTCTCAATATTTCTATCCCAATTTAATAATTTTATATTCACTAATATGATATAGTTGTAAGAGAATCCATTTTATTGAAAAAAGTCAAACACATCAATAAATATGGTCTCACACAAATGTCAAATATTTTAAAAAATAATGTGTGATTCTTCAACATTATATTTACATTATACAGGATAGGAATATGATCTAGAGAGTTTGTCACATTATCAAACTATCATATGAGATAAATTATAAAAATGAATATGTTAAAAAATTAGTTCCACTGATTAACCCCCCCCCCCCCCCCATGAGTTGTAACCTAGAAGATCCATGTTCCTCAAGTGGTTTTAGAGAAAACTAGATTTGAACTAGATTCTAATCATATAAAGAATATAAATTTGAATAATGAATCTATGAATAACATAAGAATATCATTTTTCAAATGAATAAATATTTATTGTTGAAAAAATAGAATATAATTATTTCTTCAATCATAAATATTGGAACTAAGTGCTATTTTCACTATTGGATTTTAACTATTGATGTTGATGTATCTTTAATATTTATTGAGAAGAAAAATTTATATTATATGGGAAGGAGAAAATTTTCATTTTATTATCTATAAAAAATCAAATATTTACCAAGGTTATGGTATTTTATATTTCTTATGAGATGTGGTATAATATTAAGAATATGATTGAGGGGAACATCAAAATTAAATAAAAAATTTCATATTTTGGGGAAAAAAATTGAAGATATAAAGATGTATAAGGATAACAAATTGATAATTTTTTTTCATTTCAAAAATTAGATAGTAATTTGTATCTATGTTTTAGGAGATAAAAAATATGGATATATCTATAATGGCCCAAATTCATTAACCATTATTTAGTGTCCCCATAGTCGCATTGTCTTAGATACAAGGTACTTAATAGTGAAGGATCAATTAGATTAGATTTCTTAGAGAGATAGAGATGCATAAAATATACCAATATTCCATTACAAATAATATTTAAAACATTACAAAATGAATCATTATAAATCCTTGAATCTTGATCAATGATTTATTCTTTATAGAACCTAGAATAGAATGAAAATAATGGTGGTATAAAATGAACATTATCTTTCTAATATCATAGATGATATAATGACTAAATATGGATTAATAAATATGATAATATCTATTAGTGGAATCAAATTCCATTTAATCAATAACTTGAGAATGAAATTAAAACAACTAAATTAATATGGAAATAATCTCAGGGAAAATAAAAAATGAATTCTCAAAGAAGAAAATTACTAATACTGGCCATCAGGATCATAACATCCTGATATCAATTAAATAATGTCCTTGAGTAAGGACAAATTAATTTACAGTAATTTATACAAAAAAATAAAACATTTAATTTTCTAATTGAGTTGTCTTGTGGGACAGTTCAATACATCAGGTGTCAATCTAGAAAAGGACCCCACCCATCAATACATTTCCAATAGGGTCCTCATATATTGAACTATGGTTTCAATTCATAAACAATATAGAATATTAATAATGACCATAATGAGTAGTAAATATGCTTATATCAATATCTTCTATTTTCTTTAAAAAAATCATATAAAAATCATTTATAAAATGGTATAATGTTTGGGAAATAATCATATCCACATTACAAAAAAAATTTAATATTTCATAGAAAATTAATTTTAAATGAACATATTATGGTGTATGTTTCAAGAGAATATTAATTACTATTTTATTAATATGAGATAATATATTATAATTAGTTTATTGAAATATTTGTTTTATAATAATATCATCTCATTTGTAAAAATAAATAAAATCAAAACATAATACTAAAAATAAAAATCATTAAAGTTTTATGATTTCAAATTAATTAAAATTATATAGATGATCATAAATATTATAAAATGGTTATGATATATCGGATGTTTGATAACATTGTACACATTAAAAACATTCAATTTAAATTTTTCAAAGAAAAAAAAACTAAAAAATTTATAATATATTACAAATATTATTTTATAACCATTTAAATATCCGTTGATAATGAAAACTTTAGTTAAATATTTTTTGATAAATAATTAGTTATCTTTAAAAAAATATATAAATATGGAAAATGAACCATAATATTGGTGATTCAAATATTAATATTATTTCTTTTCCATTGAAATTTTTCAATTTTTTACGCTTCGTACAAAGAGATGGAATGTTATATGAAAATATATAACCCTAATTAATATCCAATGAATAAGAAAACAGAATTTTGTTTTTTAAAATACAAAATAATATTTATTCAATGAAAACATATAATCCCAAAAAACCGGGAGTGTAAAATATATTGTTTCCACTATGGTAATTATTAAATTGAACCCCCATGAAAGAATAAAATTTAATTGAGACATTAATAATCATTAATACAATGTTAATCATATAAAATATAACATTTTGGCAGTATATATACAATATAAATGTAAATATTTCCATTATAAATACTATTTCTCAATAGAGTGGAAATTCATAAGAAAACCCTTAACAAGCTCTTAGATTTAGTTGATAATTATTTAACCACACTTATAATGGTTTTAAATATATTATTAATTCATACCCAAATCACATTGATGTTTATAATATAATATATAATCCTATAATTAGATATTATCACCCGTTCTCTAATATTTTTAATTTATTACCATTATTTTGTGTGTAAATTACTTTGGTTTCTTATGCATTATTAGCTATAAAAGATCTAGTTCATTTATATAGGATATTCTTAAATCATTAATATAATTATATTAACATTTAAATATTATATTTTATAATTAGATACATTTTTATAATCACTAGTTAAATTTGGACATAAAACAGACAACACTTCTATTTTTAGAGATGATTTCATGTATATATGAAAGAGTAATAGAATAATTTCTTTAATGTGATAACGGGTAAATAATAGAAATATTAAATAATATTCTATAATAAAAATTATTTTAGTAGAATATTCTATATTCATTATTTTCATCATTGTTACCTATCGTGTGAGTCGGTGAGGGAAATAAATTACATCTGTTTGCAAGGAGGTTGTATATTCTATACACAAGTGATACTGATGATTCACATTTAATATGGAAGGATATTATCAAATAATATTCCATAGAAAAATATCATCATATATGTCAGACAAAGTTTTTATTTTTATTTAAATATAAAAAAATTAAAATGGTAAATATAAATATTAAATTTGATGATCTTGTTAGGATAATTACATAATCATTTAAAAACGACTTCTTGATCTATTAAAATGATCCATAGGGTATGTATATTGGAAATACCATAGGCACTATAACATGTCCAATAATTTTAGGGATATATTTTTATTAGTCTTTTTCATGATATATGGATTAAATATTGTTAATATGTGAGGGGATAATGATGCATTTCATAAATGAGGTGAGTGGCACACATATATTCTCTTAAATATTAAATATAATTTCATGTAAAATTCGTGAAACAAAATTCCCAAAAATAGATCATATTAGAAGATAATAATTATATGTTAGAAATACATCCACCCAATTGTGTTTCATAATGTTATTTGGTCATTTTAACCCTTATGTTTTTTGTTTAACACATAGGTAAACCCATTTTAACAATAACTGTAGTAATTTAATATTCATGTAATTATTATTGATTTTGAATGAAAATTATTTAGAAATTATTACATTATATTAGTTATTAAAATGAGAAATATAGAATCTATTTTAAAAATAATTATTTCATTAATTTGTAATACTTTATTTTAAAAATAATCTCGTGAAACATGTTAAAAATAGTTTTTTATGAAATGATTTTTATAAGCATATGTTGAATTAATGTATATATATATGACTAGTAATCATCACTATAGAGATTAAAATTTATAGAGTTTCATATATAATATATTAATTTTAGTTAAATATACTTTGCTAATAATATTATTTTAATTATTTTAAATGGGAATAAAATATGTTTTTTCTAAAAACTATTTTTTTTAAATACTTTATTACCTCTAAAAGAAATTATCAATTTTTTCAAAACAATATTAAATAAAATGTTATTGTTATATATTATCACACTTAATTATAAATATAACATTGAATTGTAAAATACAAAATTTTTAATTAATTGAATAATCATTTTTCCATAGGAATATTTATCACACTCATTTAATGATTATTAGGACATTGTAAGATTAATATTTATATTCATCGTAAAAAAATAAAATTTTTATGCAATGAAACTATAGAAGGGTTAGTATCTTATATTTTTATTAAAATATAATTTTCAATTATTATAATTTAATTTAGGTTGTTATTTTAATTTATTCAAAAAAAAAATCATCCAAGAATTTTTAATGAATATTAACATTATTATCAAATATGCGTGGTTATTCATCCAAACATCCACATGATAACAATTTTCCTATTCCAATTTATTATTTCTCCAATGATCCTTTAATAGTTGAGTTTTTATATTCTTAGAAACATATTATATGTTATCTATAATATGGATCGGAACACCACAATAATAAAACATAGGTTACAATTCTATTTTATTGGAGTCTAGAGCACACATTGATTATATACTATAGTTATTTATCATTGATATATGTAACAAATAATTTCCTTTAGATAGGCTCTATATAATTGAATATGGAATTTTACATGTCCAATATGATCTCTATATCATAAATCATTTTGAAAATAAAATAATAATATGATTTAATCATCATAAGGTTCATATTACTATTCATAAGTGTATGTTAAAATTCACCAAAAATCATGATTGTTCTATCAGATGACAAATAACTTACTGATCACAACCGTGTATGTCCTTTTTTCAAAATTCAAAACACAGAATCGACAAAATTATGTCTAAAGGACACTTTACATCAATCTCCTTAATAAAATTATTTTTAATACTATTTTATTTATTTTTAAAACCATATATTGTTACTTTATTCCCACATTCTAGAAATTCAATCCTCATAATTTCTTTTTATTATTAACTTATTAAACATGTTAGGGTATGTTTCCCTCATAGCATTATCTGATTCATTGGTTTCCTATTCAACAATGTGGTTTTACCCCAAAATCAATACCTAGTGGATTACCTTATTTCTCAATAATTTTGCTCTTTGATCAAGAATATAAATTTTATTCACATTATTAGAGTGATTCTATTTTTGTTGAACTTCTTATGGGCTCAAAAATTTTGTTAAATATGGCACATACTTCCTCAATATAAAAGCATAAAAAACATTGTGTACCAGAGATAAAATCAGAGGAAAATATACAATAAAAGGCACATTTACAACTTTCTCCAAAATTTAATATGTGCCAATGAACATTGGTCTCAACTTCTATTTCTTAACGAAACACATTATATTATTACATGGTGTGATTCTTAGAAAAAAATGATCAGCCTCCTTGAATGGAAATTCTTTACTCATGTTATCTACCTAAATTTTCTATATACTCTCAGATGTCCTCATGTGTTGTTGGATCATATTACCTTTATCAACAAATTAAACTACTAATTATGTTCCCATTATATTCCTTTACATGATGTCATACCCAAATGCAAGAATCTAACACCACTTCAAATAAATTTCCTCAAAAGGATCCAACTTCCAACTAGATGAAAACAAATTAATTTTTAAAAAATTCAACTAATGAAATATGCTGATCCCAAAAAGATAGTAATAAATAAAACAATAATGACTAATTTTCTCTAATGTCTTAATATTCGGTTCTGACTGCACATTTGATTGATGATGAAAATATATACCAAAATTTAATTTATCTCCCAAAGACTTCTGAAGGCCTTTCTATAAGATTGACGTTATCCTGGGATCATGATCGAATAAAATAGAAAGAGGAAATTTATGTATCTTAACAATATATTTGAGGTAATGTCAAGAAAACTGATACAAAATGATAGTTTCTCGAATAGGAATTATATTATATTATTCAGTAATTCAATCAACAATAACAATGATTCAATTGTTTTCTTGAAAATCCGTGAGTAGTACCACAATGATTCCAATGGATATATTTTTCCATTTACACTCTGCCATTAATAATGGATGAAGAATATTATTTAGTAACTGCACCTCTTTTTTAACCTATTGACATGTATAACATTTCATGGTAGAATCTACTATATATATTTTTAGTCGACCCCACCACTAATACTCGTGATTGTCTCTGTATATCATTGTGATTTAGGATGAACTAAGAATGGGGAATTATGTTCTTCACAAAATAATTCATTCTTCAGTTGATAATACCAAACACACAAAATCTCTTTCCAATTCATAGAACACAATCTTTATCAATGTTAAATTCTGGTAACTTTACAATTTTAACCAATTCTAACTTTTTCTATTACTCCCCATCTACCTTTTTCATAATTTTGTCTGACAAATATGACTACACTATATCTGGAAACCAAATAGAGGAATTTACATCACCCACAATTTCTAATAAAAAATTCATCAAATCATTCGTGAAATGGTCTTGTTCTAAGCGTAACAGAAATAATGATGAATGATATTTTTGATTTAAGGCATATTGAACATTATTTTCATTACTATAAAGGTAATTGATCATGAAATCATATTATTTTATCAATTAAATCAATCTTCTCTACTTATTGTTTAATCTCTTTTGAGTGAATATATAATTTATACTTTTGTTTCAATTATAAATTTAACATTTTTCCTCGTAAAAATGATGCCTCAAAATTTTCAATGAAAAAACATCATATTATAATTCCAAATAATTTTTCAAAAAATTTAAATCACGAGGTATTAGTTTTCATGAAGCATAACCAATTATCTATTTATTTTTCATCAGAACAAAACCATGTCCCACTAATGATGTATCACTATAGATTAAAACACACCATTTCTGGAAGGTAGTTTTAGAATTAGAGCATTCACCAATATTATTTTTAATGGTGTGTTTTAAATACTTTTAGTCTTGGAAATTCATTAATAACATTAATTTTAGTAGTATCTATAGTTATTCCATCTTTAGAAATAATGTGAAAAAGAAAATAATTTTTTTTAATCCAAATTTCATATTGATGAATTATCCAGAGAGATTATTTTATTTCAAATTTTTCAATAAATCCATTATATATTTTTCATGCTCCACATTACATCTAGAATATACAAACATTTCATTAATAAACACAAAGAAATTATCCATTAACTGATGAAATATTATATTCATATGATCCATGAATACACTAGGTGTATTAGTTAACCCAAATGGAATATAAAAATTCATAGTGACCATATCTTTTTAGAAATCCTATTTTGTAAATTTCATCTTACTTCACCTTCAGTAGATGGTACCTGGATATTTAGTCATTCTTGGAAAAATAATATTCTCTATATAGATGATCAATTCTGTCATCAATGTGAGGAAAATGATATATATTCTTAACAATAATGTTATTAAATACTATATAATCAATGAACAGTATAATGGAACTGTATTTCTTTTTATCAAATAAAACATGATCTCCCATTTTGAATTTCTAGGATGAAAGAATATTTTATCAAGAAACACCTATAACTTATTTTTGAATTCAAGATGTTACATATGATCTATTCAATAAGGGGGCCTTGATATTGGATTATAATCAGGAACTACGTCAATTGTGAATTCAACTTCTCAATCATGTATAACACTGGATAACACATCAGAAAAAAAACATGCTATTCATTTACAACCAGAACATATTTATTCTGAATGGTTTCCTTGTTTTCATAAAAATGAGCATGATAAAATTAATTTCTATCTTCCAATAGTTTCCTATATTCTAGAAAATTAATCAATTTTATGGGTTCATACTTATATTCAACGTGAATCTCTTTATAAAATAATATCGTTTTCTCTACAATCAATATTTTCTTGATAAAGTGAAATCCATTCCATACCTATAATGAAATCAAACTCTACTAAGGGAAAACAAGACGGTTTTTATTGTATTTCCATATATAAAAATAGAAATATTCATAAAATTCCTTTTTTCTATGACATTTCCTTAATGGTTTTTTAATAATATGTTTTTGCTCATTTTTTAGACGATATTTTATATTTAGCAAAAAATTACTCAAAAATAAAGGAATTCTTAGGCCCCATATCGAACAAGACATTATAGAAATATGAGAAAATTAACAGAGTACCAGATACCACTTAATTGGATCTCCTGACATCTGCTAATGTTGTTGCAATGGAACCAACTACACCTTTCTTCTTATGGTCTAGGTTTTTCCATCACTCGGATCATTATTTTAGTTGGAAAATTCATAATGAACCCTCTTGACACATATCAAAATCATTATATTTTTTTTATTAGAATAGATAATAAGATCCTTTTCATTATAATATCAGGCCATATGGCTGAACATACCACATCTAAAACACTGCCCAATTTTTGTTAGATATTCCCTAGGAGGATTTTTACCACACATTTTAGAAACTACAATCCAAACATTCATACCATCATATTTCATTGATTTATTCTTACACATCACATTCCATATAGTCCTATTGTTCTCTTTGTTCCCAAAGTACAATTGATCATCACTAACCTCTTTATATAACCTCTTGACACAATAGAAAATCTTATCATATCTTTTAAATACGCATGATGTTAATGACTGTTAGTATTATGTATTCAATCCTAATCAAAACCGATAGAATTTTCTATGATGATCTCGAATAAGATATGAAGCATACCTATCCAATTGGGTGATGTTTTCTTCATAAATGAATATTGATCATCATCATTTTTTATAAATTAATGGTATTTTTTCTCCATCTTATGTCGAACCACCATTGGAAATTAATTTTGAAGGAAACTAATTTTATATTCATCTCACTCTACGGCTTCAATATCCTCCCAATACATAATATTCTTGACATTTTCCACCATTGATCGGCTTCACCTACCAATAAATAAATGGAAAGACTAAAAAATTTATTATCTAAAAATTACATAAACTCAAATATATTTTTAATCGATTTAATACATCCTTCAACCACTACTACGTCAGAAGATCCTCTAAAAGAAGGTGGGTGTGGCCTTATAAAATCATCCACTATCATCAAGATTCTTTCATGGTAGATATGGTATTTCTATTGCATAAATGACACCACAATTTATTTCATGAGTCATTATATCCATTACTATCAAAAACAACTTGGTTCCTATTCCAACCATTCCTGATTGTAGATTCAGAAATATATTTTCCATTAGATCCTTCCAATACCAGTTACTATGATTCTTCGGCCGAAATATATTCTAAAAATACATATTATAGATGAAGAAAAATGGTAATCATTAAATTATATACCATTACAACTTAAGTTAAAAATATTTTATGGTATTCATTATACATTATACTAACTCCTAATGTAATCTAAATTGTTCTCTTTTAAAAATAATATGATCTCTACCATAAGCATTACATAATCTAGATACTTCAACTAGATTTCAATTCATTACATTCCCAAAGATCATTTTGGATGACATTTTTAAAATTTTGAGAAATAAATCATATAGATCAACCCATAATAAAATTAGTTACGACTATAAAAATGAATTTTTTTTACATAAAAAATTTAAACTAAAAAACCACATGACTTCATTGGGAAAACAAATTAACATTTAACTTGAATTCCTTATTTCCCTTACACATTCTTATAACCTCATAGAAACATTTAAAAACATGGGATTAGAATAAAAAGGTCAGAACAATATCTTAATAGAGGGAATAAAACAAGTATTCCATGAATGCTTATAAACATATGAAATCCTTTCACAATGTCAAAATTCTCACCCATATATACATACATTGTGAAATAAAAGATTTCCATTAAACATTAAGAAACATATATATATATATATATATATGAATAAATCTATCATGGGGAATTACTTACATAATATTGTAACCCTCGCGAATGCATTATGATTTATAACACTCAAGATTACCATAAAATGTAACACGTATTGTTACCATATTGTGTAACCATTTGAGTTACACATTGAGTAACCATATGACCGACCTAAAAAGTACAAATAGCAAATGAATTGTATTTAGATAAAGGTCCCACAATTCACCATAAAAACTCTAACGAAGCATAAAATATTTATAAAACATGTTAATTACACAAAACCAATTTCTTTTGAATTATTAAATAGAATTTGAAAAGATGATTTTAAAAGGAACGTCCCTTGAAAACACCATATATTTTATATGGGAAATTAATAGAATGATTTTAATATGTGTATACAAAATAAATAATGATAATTAAAAATAATAATATTAAATTAATTATAAAAATAATATTATTACCACATATTTAATTAAATAGAAGATGAACCCAATGAATGGAAACTAGGATAAGAATTCCCTTAATATGGGTTAGTATTACATGAAATTTGTATAAATATCTTATATTATGAATAAAATTGTGTTATTAATATATTAAAAAAACATAGTTATGTTCAACACTCCCTATATGATCATTTTATAACACTATTCCAACAATTAATTACTAATATTTTGTTCTTTCCATTGTTTAAAGTTCATTCTTTACGTGATTTCATAGATTGGTTCATAAATGATTTTAAATTAAAATGGAAGATAAACTCCAGAGGAGGAATTAAATTGTGTTGATATGTTTCTATAATATCAAATTATTTCATAAAATATTTTGGTTATATGGTATGTGGATGATTTATTAGATTAATCATTACTGGTATTATTTTATACCATTTTACGATTCTTTCATTATCATGAACTAGTCTCATTAAAAAATAATAAATATAAATGGTAAATCAAGAACATGAAATTTTATATATCATAAACACAACAATATGATTCATCCATTAATTTTTATTATTATCATATATGAAGGAGGTAAATTAAATTGAAACACAACATCCATGATTTTGGTAAATCGATATATCATGGGTGGTGTTATTCATTTTTTAAAAAAGAGTACTAGGATTGGAATAATGATGATGAATTCATCCAAATTCATTATAAAATATATAATATATGTAATACTAGGCTTTCATTACACTTTGATATGGAGAGTAGATTATAGTATAATAAAATATAACAATTAAAAAGAAAATATAAAGAAACTTAAAATGGATCATTACCTCTTGATGTCTTTTCCATGAGGTCCTACTTATGGTTTTTGGTTTTGGACTGTTGGTTTGAAGAACAAGTATTTTATGTAGGAAAGATATTATAGAAGCTCATTTTTTATAAATTAGTAAATGACCAAATTTTCAGAGGTGTGAGTGGAAGCGGGGGTGAGGGTGGTATTTATAGTGGAAGAGAGGATTGGGTTTTCTATTATTTTAGTAATTAGTTTAATATTTTCTTCTCAAGACTATGAATATTCTTGATTCATGTGTCAAAAATAGTAATAAGTGTATATATGATCGAACCAATGGATATTTATATCATCCATGATTCATGCAGGATATAAAAGTTCATTTATTTATCACATTTTGTAATTATCGAATTTCACTATTCATTAAAAAAATCAATTATTTAAAAAAAATCATTAGAATTCACCCCAACCATTTTTTGATGTGTATAATTTAAAAAATAACTCCATTTATTTATTTAACACCTTAAATATGTTAAATTTAATTATTAAATAAAATCATAATTTGTTTGAAAAAAATTACAACTTAAAAACTATAACACATTTTATATCACATGGAAAAATTAAACATGATCTAATTATCCTATAAAATTAAGAAAATTAAATTATAATATGATTTTATATTCACAAATATTATATTAATATTCAAATTACGATTTATATGGGTTTGTTAATAGCCACCAAAAATCATGTAGGTACTGTGAGACTCCAAATAACTTATCGATCACAACAGTCTATATGAGTTTTTCAAAATTTAGAGCATAGTAATTGGAAAATTATGTTTAATGCCTATTTTATAAATATTTCATTAAAACAATGTGGTTTCATAAATTTTAATCTAATTTTAAAACCTTTGGGTGTTAAAAAACTCATAAAAAATATACCTTATCAAATAAATATATTTTTTAATAGAATTGATATTTATTAATATTTCACTCCATCAATAAAATAAATTTCATAGTAATACACCTTCTCTAAAAATATTATAAAATTCATGATACCATAATATCAATTATAAAAATAATATTGATATTTATGAAAAATTTAATTCCAAATTTTTTCAAAGAAAATTATTTTTTTAAGAGAAAAATTATTACTATAAAATTAATAAAAAATAATGTAAAAACATGAGATCATTAGAAGTATTTTTCGAAGTAAAATCATGTCCCCTAAAAAATTAACTAGAATCTATGTGGAATATGAATATGAAATTTCATTAAACTATTTTATTTCTAATACAATATTAATAATTTAGGATAATCTTTTTATCAAAAAAACAGTTATGGTGGTGTGGAAGTACATTAACCCGATATTTGTTAATAAAAATCCATTGATGTGTTTGTAAGAAATTTAAAAATTGAACCTTAATGAAAAAATTACAAATATTCATTTTAAACATTATAAAATATTATGGATAACAATAAATTTCTTTAATAAATCATTTTTTAATCTAAATTATTTTTTTAATATAAATATTAATAAAGATATTGGAAAAATATATGATTAAAAGTGAAAATAAATTGGGTTATCTATTGAAAATTTATATAGTGACCAATAATATTAAAATTATTATTATATTATATTATAAAATAAATATAAATTAAATAAAAATAGATTTTCATGAGTCCTCCAATATTTGTACTACTAGGTATACAAAACATCAAATAAAACTAAAACATAACATCTTTATTTTTTTTATTATTTTAACAGAGCGTCAAAATATCATTGAGATCCAAAAATTAATTTTATGACATATGGAATACATAAAATAAAGGCTTTATATAAAAATGTAAGTAAGGTAATATAAAAATTGCTGAAGCATCAAATGTGGTTCCGAGGTGAAATATGACAACATAGAAGAGAAGCCACATTAGTAATGTCGTAGAAGCCTATCATTAATATCCTGGGATCATAATATCAATGAAATATAGGAAATATTTATGAAATATATAAACTAGATTTAAAATTTCTGAAGTATAACTTTCTAGACAATATCACAAGGTCTAAAAGTCACATAATATTTTAGGTTTACATCATCTTCCCATAAATATTGTTTCATTATAAGTAAAACATTATCTAGTGAATTGGTGTTCTATATGGGAATACCCATCTAACATGGACATCATTATGTGAACCATAAAAATTATATAAATCATAATCAATAAAAAATAATTTATCATAGAATGAAATTGGTTGTATAATATCTCTTCATGTCGTAATAAAAAGATATTTCAAACCTAAAAGTCTTGATAAGTAATGTAGCTAATAATTAACCCATCAAAGGATGCTATAATGAACATGATATGTATGTTTTATATATATCTAAATAATTTAGAATCAATCCATGAAAATCAAGATGTCATCATTAATGAAAATTTAATTAAAAAATTATGAAAATTATTTTATGTGAAAAATAAACTTTTCAATTTGAAATGAAATCTTATAGATCTAAAAATTTCCAAAAAATTTTATTGAAAAGAGTTTCAGTGAAAAAAACATGGATAATTTTATAATAATATTGAAATCATTATGAGGTCATAATTATACGAAATTATGTACATTCCATAAAATTTAAAATTAAACTTTTCTTTCACACATTTGTAAAATGATGGTAAAAAATACTTCTCTTAGAAAATATAAGAGTTATTACATTTAAATCATTTACATAAAAAATAAAAATATGGGTATAATTACAAAAATATTTAATTAAATAATAGTAACAATATTATTTATATTATTTATGTTGATTTAGGAGATATATATAAATATAAGGTAAATACTCCATATCAAAATGAAAAAACATGATTAGTATTATTTAAATAAACTTTCGTGAATTTTACTAATTCAATATGGATTAAAATTTGAATAAAATAAGTAAAAAATATATTAAATAGTGGGGAATATTATTCTTTTACTTTTTTTACTATATATTATTTCACTCAAATGTATCCTCGAAAAAAAAAACATAAAAAAGAAACGATATTGTAACATAAAACATTTATAACATTGGTATATTGGATTCAAATACCTTTGAATTAATTAAAATTAAATTTAACATAAAATATCAGGATTTATTATGGGTATTTGATAGAAATTTAAATGGGAAATTATATACCACATATTAAAAAATAATTCCCCTAATAATAAAATATTTATCAATGAATGTACATAGATATTTAATCCATTACCCATAGTTGAACTCATCGCATATTTAATTTATCATCTATAATACTAATAATTTGTTATTTATTTAATTTTATAATATCCATTTTCATATTAATTTTTCATTTAATTTTTTCCTTATGATATTATATTTATTTTCATAATCATTTAAGATATTGTTATATGTTTTGATGAAATTTTGTTCTTATGTCCAAAAATAAATCAGTAGATTGACTACGAAATCATGTCATATTATTCAATCATATAATAATTATTATTCATGAAATAATTGTATTTATACCAACATTAAAATTTTAAATTAATTCATAGAATATTTTTTTGAGAAATGATATATCTATCAATCATAAATATGATATGTTCTATATACGAATGATTAACATTTTCATTTTTCAATAATCATTATGAAAATAGAAAAGTATCATTGCATCTTTCTATAATTATAATAATATAAAAAAACATTATTATTTCATTAAATTTAATTATATATTTAATATATGTGACAATATAATGAAAAATGAATAACATCACTTTGTTGAGGTTGTAGTCCACACATAAACACAAATAATGTTTTCATTTTTTAATAATTAGTATGATATGAATGTCAATAAAATATTATATTTTTATAATGATGTATACTTAATTAATATCTTATATATAAATTTTATCCACCATAATGACCATCCATAAGTGGAGGTGATGGAAAATGAATTAAATTAATTCGTGACGCAGTAGTCTATCATACACATGAAAAATATATTCTTTTCACATTTAGTTGAAGAGGATATGGATATAGTTTATGTAATTAACATAAAAAAATAGTATTATATGGGATATAATTAAGTTATTATATCATGAATTTTTATTAATATTTTTAGGTATTATATTTGTAATAATAAAAAAACACTCACTAAAGAACGATTCCTCATCTTTAGAAAATTGTATTAGGTTTGAACCAAATTCCTTACATGGAGTATTTTCTAATAAAAATGCACCTCTAAAATGTTTTAGTTTCAGTAAATAATTTATTTTTATAAATATGTTTTAAAACATTTTTATTTTTATTTTTGACAAAATAGAATTTAAGGTTCCCTTGTATAACATAGAGGGAGTCACAGTTTTCTAAATACCAAATAGCAATAAATAATAAGAAGTCACTATAAAACAATGTTCCTCAAAATTTGAAAAATAATTAAGTTGAGGAAAGTTATGTTCAGTTAAAATCTCCACCAAAATAATAGAATCATTTTTTCAACATGTTATTCCCTTTATCATTAGTACTAAAAAATTTAACCATATTAATTTTCATGATGTTAATGAATTTTTTCTTAGGTAATAAATCCAAAAATAAACAAGAATTATTAAAAAATTGGTACCCACTATTTATAATTTGAAAATATTTTTTTTATCAAAAATTAATATCTATATGAAATGTTAATTTTATCACAAACACATTTTCTGTGAAGAAACATTTTTCTAACATTTACCATAGAAAATAACTTTTACTATGTTTAATATTCAGAATCAAAAAAATTATTTTAACCATAATAAATTTTATTAATATTTATAAATAAAATATGGAATATATATTTTTCATTTTCAATTCCTATAAGTTTGCAATTGAATATAAAATAGAACACACAAAAGGAGAAAAATTATGAATTTTTACGAAAATGTATTTTTTTAATAAATATATGATATTATATTAATTCTATGACTCATATTCTTTGTTATAACAATTAATATTCTTATAAATATAAATATAATATAGAAATTATATTTTATTTTTTTCTTAATATTTTAATTTTTAATTAAATAAAAGGTATATTCACTATTAACATTAATACATTTTGTAGAAAATCACGATATTAAGCATAAAAATAAACTAAAACCAAAATCATAAAAATTAATTATTTAAATGAAATTAATGAAATTATTATAAATTAAACGGTTCACCTTTAACATGAAAACCAAATAAATATATTTTATCATTTATATTACATTATTTAACAAATATAAATGATATTTTCTTAGAAAGCTATAATATTCATTATTTAGAGAAAAATCAAACATTTTGGAAATGTTCAAAGATTAATTCCTTAGTTACTTTTTATTAGATTAATTAAAAAATTACATTCATTTAATAAAATTATAATAATTATATAAATAATATATAATATTATCTCATAATAATAAAGAAAACATTTTTGAATTTTTTAGAATACAATCTCATAATAAAATATTCTGTTCATATATACTACTAATTTTTTAATACATATATATTAACTTATATATTTAAATATATATTTAATTATATAGTTAATCTTATATATAGACTCCAATATAAATGATGTTTATAATGGTAATATTAATATAATAATATACCATTCTTTATTTAGCCACAATGTTTCATGTCTTGTACATTATCAAACATAGTTTTTTTCTATCTAATATATAGGTTTTTCATTATCCAATCGTAAATAAGTTTTATAATCAATATATTATATTGATATTAGTAATCATAGATCTGAATTTTGATAATAACTTTAGTGAATATACATGTTTTAAAAAAATTATTAAAGCACCATCGTGATAAAATAGAATGGGAACTATAAAGGTTACCTAAAAAACAAAAAAAATATTATTCCTTAAAGGATAAAAAATTTGTTGTGTGAATATATAGAAATGGAATAAAAATGTATCTCCAAAATAATTATATAGATTTGTGATGATAATTGATCATAATAATGTTAATTATCCTGAAATAATTAAGGACTATAAAACCATAAATATGTTATGGGTTAAAAGCAACGAATCCATAAAAAATATCATAATAGCATAAAATTTTAATTTCTATATGTTTTTCTTGTATTTTATTAATTCCTTTTCCATATAAGAATAACTGATTAAATGGTAAAAAATATATGTATTTTTATGGATTAACTTATAACGAGTCTCCGATTCTATGTACATCAGGAATGATACATTATGCTTAAAATTTATTGAGGATAGGTCCCTTTGATAGTGTTTCATGTACTATAGATATGGAGATAACTTGAAATAAATGGAATATATTAAAAATATTATCTCTCATTAGGATGGATGGTTCTCATATTTAAAGGATTCTCATAAGGTGAATTTTATATGGGTTTTCGGTTATAGTGATTTTAGATTTTGGAATGACTAATATGCATGAGTGGATCCCCTTTAATTCCTTGTATTCCATATTATTGATCTCTATTTTAGGGAAGAAATCATCTGTCAATGGTAAATCAATGTAGTTTGAGATGATGATTAGAAATCAATACTAAATTTATTATTTGGTAAATGAACTATAAATGTGTGTGTTTTCATGATCCCTTTCTTGTCAGTTCTAGATCATGAAAATTTTCACACATTTTCATGAAAATTTGGAATCATAAGAGATGGATTTAATAGTATATTTGAACAAAATCCTAGTGAAAATTAATTTCATTTTTTTAATGTATCATGATATCATTACCGATGATAATATTCAAAATATGTTGTTATGATGGCTTTATGAAGTCAATAAAACGATTCTTTGTCCCCCCAAATATTGTGGAATCACATATTAAAATGTTATTAGGCTCTCTCTTCAAAAGGATTTTTTGGGGTAGTTCGATGGAATTTATCGGTAAGGGGTATCCATTTTAGACTTCCTTTATTAATATTTTTTGGGCACAAATTAGTCAGGTTCCAAGAGTAAAAATCATTCTATAATCATTTTTAGAATGCTCTAGATTTTACAAGAGTTTAAGATTCCATGGAAGGTTGGAAGTAAATCCTCACTTTAGTGATTGATGATTTGGATTTTTTTTAATTGTTAGAACATATAACACTCATTTCTAGAGGGATATCATCAGAAATTTTAAGATGAATCCTTTTTAAAGTCAATATCTCATCGCCAGGTACATTCGATACATGTTGTGGAAGTTGGGTCAGATGGAACCCTTCGAGTATAGGTCATGAATTGATTATGGATAGATAAGGTGAGAATGAGGTGATGTGAGGTGGTAAATTAGTTAATTATGAATGGGATTCACTAATTATTGGATTATGTATTTCCTATGGTCTAGGTAATCTAATTAGGTCTGATGAAAGGTCCACGTGCATCGAACATCAGCTTTCCATGATTTATAATCCTTAGATAAATATAGTTGAATATAAATTTTCTAATTTGGATTGGTTCATAACTAAAAATATTATACTCTATTGGATATTTCATTAATTATTAGGGATTGTAGAGTTATTTTTAATGGAGAAATAAATATCATAAATATTTTTCCGGAGGTATTTTTCCTGCAGATTCCATGGCTATCCAAGAAACTAATAGTGAGATATGTTCTTAGCATTTTACTAAATATATTTGTAATTATTGTACGGGAATTACATATGGTGACATGATTATCCTCAAATATCTTTTCTCTACTATATTCATATTTTTTGGAAATCAAATAAAAACTGATTTTAGGGAGAGTTATATAAAAAAATTTCACCCCTTGGTTTTTATTTAATCAATTTACAAATCACCTATTAATGAAATGAATTAATATCCAATATTAATCTATTATTATAAATGAATTAAAAATATCATTTAATATATCATATATTTTATGAAAGAATAATATGACATTCCTCCATACATTAATTATTATCCAAAAATAAAATGTATAATATAAGTTAAAAAATTCTAAAAAATAAATTAACCTTCATATGATGAAATAAAATAATTCACTTCAAAATAACCACCAATGTTTCAATGAATAATATTACAAAACTAAATGGATCTATATTCCGAATAAACATAAACATGAAAAAGGAAATTAATTGTTTTATAGATAAATAATCATTCTTGTAAAATAGAACATATGAATCAAGGGATATATATAAATTAATCAAATTGATCATTTACATTAATAAATAAGACATCATATGATGAAGTACTTAATGATGATCTGAAGACTAATAAATAACCCCAAAATATCAAAATTCACCATTTGATAATTAAGAAACCGTAAAATTACACAAAAAATTCTAGATAATGATTGAATCAAATGGACTTGAATTATTTGATCACATATTCATCATATATAAATTTAACATTTATATAAAAATAAAATCAATCTCTCTTAAATTCTTATTAAATAAACATTTCCTTATAAAACATGTAAATAATTTATATAAAAAACCCAAGACATGAAATAATAAAAAATCTGATATACTTCCTAATATTAATTTAATTATTAATTGTTTTATGATTCCTAAAACCAAAACACAGTAGATGAAAATTCTAATATGACACAATTATAAAATATAAATACATAAACACCTTCACATCAATAATGGGAAAAACCAAGGACATTTTTTCCAAGATTATTACCTTTAGAAGATGCCCTTGAAATTGAAAATTTTTCTTTCCCGAAACATAATATAATGAAAAAAATAAATTGATATCTAGGATTAATTTTTTTTTCTCTCCATTGAAATCATCATTTTCCTTCTTATAGTTAATGTTTTATTCACTTATTTTCAATCTAAAAAAATATTTTAGCTTTCTTTTGATAAATTATCCAAGGATGCCAATCCCAAAAATATGAGCTGATAAAAATTAAACCTCCATTCCTCATTAGTTTCCTCCAACAAAGCTCATTTCATACTTCAATCTTCCCTTATTTTTATAGTCCAAACATTAGTAAGGTATGGGTTATTAATAATTTAATAGGACCATTTATTTGGCATAAAAAATTTATTTAAAGGAATTCATCATCCAAATGGTTACTCATAATCACCAACTTTTCCTTCTCATTCTGAAATAATATAATTTATCATAGTACCAACCATTTAATAAAACAAAAAATCATATTATGAATAATGAAAGTCATTATCATGAATATAATTAATCGGATGATAATATATTAACATCGTATTTTCATTCTATGACACCATATGTTTTACATTGGAAATCCATGATTAATTTCTAGGAATGTACTTCTTGATGTTTCAAAAAAATATTCTGAAATTAGAAAACATATCCACTAGGAGTTTCAAAGATGGTGTGCAGTAAGGACCACTGACGTGCAACATGGGATAATATAGTAAAAAAAATGTGACACAACTGTAGTGATTACCACAAGGTACTATATCCACATACACCTGTAATATCCTGATATGTATATATGTTTTTAAACAACTATCTCTATCCATCACCAAAATTAGATATTATTTTCCTATAAATATTATTTTCCCAATGTTTCTCTCCAAAGTATCGTATTCATAATCCCAAAAAATAGCAAGAATCTTATCTATTACCAATATTAGAGGCCCGTACTTTTATATTTGTTGTTAGTTTATTTTTTGAACAATCATATTTTAATTACAACCTAATGATCAGGAGACATAATATCATTTTATTAATAGGTTCATAATACCACATGATAAACTAAAGCATAATATCATTTTTCCCCACAATTTGATCTCCCAAATATCCATGATTTCTTAATATCAATAAGATAACTTTTTGAGTTCATAATATAAGGTAGGGATTTCAAAATCCTCATTAGGGATTAAACATGGTAAGGAAACATTATGTGTGAGTGAAATTTATAAAATGATATCATAATATAGACAACACATCCATTATCACAAAGAATCATACTGTAATAAAAATGATTTCAGATGATAATATTGCTGTTGTGAATTTGGAGAAAATATATAAAAAGACATATAATAGATTCAATGATAATTTCCAATAGAATATCACATGGTGTATGTAGTCCCATAATATATTATATTCACTTCCTTATAATATACATAAAATCATAGGTGACATAAAACATTTCCCAAATAAACAAAATGATATCTAAGATCATACATAAAAAAATTAAGATAATTATGTGTTATACGATAATGAAATATATCTTATGGTATATAAAGAAAAAGTACACATTGAAATAAATGGGTTGTATAGTTATTCCTTATGTTTTCAGTAAAAAATATTTCATGAATAATTCTTTCTAGTGATTGTCATAAAAATGTATTACCCCCTAAAAGTAATTGGTAATAAGGAAGGTATACATAAAAGAGACATATATATAGAATTTAAAGGAAAATTATTACATCAATGTTTATCACCAGTGATGAAAATGTCATTAAAATACCACATTGATTATTTTTTAAGGAAAATACAATTTTCACATTGAAATTGCAACATTAAAATTAAATAAAATTAAATATAATAGAAAAAATATTATTTTTGAGGGTAAAATAGAATATTGTAGAATACATTGAAATAGATTAGAATTCATGGAATTGGGAAAATCCACTTATGTTATATATGTTAAAAAATTATCCACTTTATAAGATTTGTAAAAAATTTCAATAATCATCTTTTTCAGAAAAAGACAGAAAGGTTACGTTTAAACTATTTTATTAAATTTAAATCATGTTTAAATATTTAATTAAAAAAATAATTGGAAAATAATTACAACATTTGATAAAATATATTATGGAATATATATATAAATAATAGAATGTTAATATATCAAAAAAATGATACACAAAAAATATTAATTGTAAAAAACATTCTTGATTTTTCATTACTCAATAAGGGATAAAATGTAAAAGATAAAAAAAATTTAACACCCAAAGCTTCCACAGTATGTTTCTCTTTGAATAATACAATAGCTTCTGATGTACACAACATGGAGTTTTATCACATTATGACCAATCAAACGATCCTTTATGATTATTAATACCCACTATTTGAAATTTTATAAATTTTATATTTCAAAATGTTCTTCATTATTGGATTGGGAATATTCAAATTATCTTAGGGTGAATATTTGGTATTTTTCTAAAAACATTAAATTATTGATGAATAGTGAAAAGCATTGCTTAATTGTTTAAAACCGAATTTTATTTAAATAATTAGTTATTTTATTTAAATTCATTTTAGTTCAATATAGATACATTATACCTATATATTTTCAATGTAATTAATTGGAGTCATTTTATAATAACATTAGATGTATAAAATTTTATTGATCATTTAACGTCTTTTACCGAACTTCTAGGTACATTTTCAAATTTGAATGAAACGTAATTTTATAGCTTCTTTGAATTGAATTTCAAAAACATGAGATAAACAATTGACATTAGTGTGTAAAACATTGTTTAATAGGATGGAAATAATGTTTTTTTAAAAGTGAATTTTGATTTTGATTTACCTCTGTTAAAAGAAAATAGGGAAATTAAAGGGAAAAATGTTATATTAATAAGCCTAACACACTTATTAATTCTATAGGAAAGGTTTATTTCAACCAAAATAAACCATTGCAATAAAAAATGATCCATAAGGTCAAATTGGATTAGATTAGGACATTTATTTTTTTTTTATTTAAAGAATAATTAAAGGTTATAAATTAAAAGATTAATAACTAAACCATTTTTATTATAGGCTTATAAAATATATAAATTAGACTATATATATTCACTAAAAATAAAAAAATATATCTTACATAATTGTATTTTATTTATAATTTTTTGACATTAAATATTTAAATTTATTTATGACACATTGACTATGCAATAATTACTTTATTAATGAATGATTAAAATAATTAATATTATAAATATCCAAATAAATGTAAATTGTGACTTTTGATGAATTCCACTAATTTTATAGGTTAATATGACATGTTATATTTTATTAAATAAATTTTTTTTCGAATTGATAGAGCTTTTATGACTTAAAAAAAACAAAATATCAAAAAGTGTCAGAATTGACATAAATGAGTTTTTAAATAAAATTCTATATTACTAATTGATATAATATTCCTAAAAATATATTGATCGGACTAAGGAAGTAGATAATGATATATATATAAATAATTAACATCTTAGGTATCACTTGTATTTTTATAGTATTTTTATTAACCATTTATTAAAATAATACAAGAATAAATGGTAAAAGATAAATTATTTAACTAAGAGTTAAATCTACATGATAAGGTCAAAAGGATGACCATAACCTTTATTAAAATTATTGGTTGAGAAGATTTTGATGCAGTACAACTTTATGGTCAAAATAAATACTTTTTGAAACATTACAAAATGAATTTTATTGTATAATAAAATAATATTTCTTTCTTTTCCTAAAGTGACCCTCACCTCTCTTATAAAAGGGAACTTCACCTTCTCTAAAAATAACAGTTTAAAATCCATTTGGATTAACCATCCCCAACAAAAATATCCTCCCAAATACCCTAGATTTTACTTAGAATCCATACATTGATCATAATTTCATCCAATGGAGCCAATTTGATCCACTCAAAAGGAATCACCCGAAGAAGATGTAATAATTTCACCAACCCTTTCAATGTTATTTTATTCTTCCACATCATTTTTCTTTTTTGTTTCTATACCCAAATAATTACTCATGTACCTTATACATACTATGATGTTATTATAAATATTTAACCAAATTCCTTATTCTATCCATCCTAGTAATGAAATGTCACCATAAGTGCGTATGTACGGCTTACCGTCTCCACGTCATGGTGTAGTTTGTTATTCAAACACCATTATTTTCATGTGTATAATAATGCATATAACTTATTTAAATAATAAATATAACATGTTAATGATTATTTATATAAGATATACCAACACGTTACATACAATTTCACCAACAATATACTGATATTGTCGCTCGTGCATACGTATAGATTACGGTAGTGACATTTCATTATAATTACATGGTACATGATTATTTATCAAATTGGTTATTGATATTGAATTTAGTCTCTCATCAACTGAAAAAAAAAATCAATGTATGAAGTATTTGAAATAAAATATTATATTTTAAAAATTTTGGAATAAATAGGCATAGGACAATTACGGTGCTTGACTAAAAACATGGCATTAAAAATCACAGTTTACTTTCAACAGTTTAACATGTTTGCAAAATAAGTCATGGGAAGGATTAATTATAGTGAAAGGGGAAACTAATAAATTTTATATAATAATTTACATAATAGGTATGTAGATGATCGTAACCTATTAATTGGAATTTGAAGAGAAATTGTGTTAAAAAAACAAAGTGTCTGAGTAAATATAAGAATATGAGAATCTATATCAAAATTTTATAATTATATTAGTTTAACTAAATTTTGTATTTATAGGGGATAAATTATATATTAATATTAGTAAATAAATTGGATTGTAGAAATATCTTTATAATTTCAAGAAAATATAATGACTTGATATTAAAAAATGTTACAAACAATGATGTTTCTCAAATTGAAATAAACAAAGAGATATAATTTTCTAAATTTCATCAAAGTGAATACTTAGGTAATGGTTATAATGAAATTAGAAAAATGATATATCATTATAATAACACTAATTTTACAATATTTTCAAATTATGGATGGTGTGATAAGACAACAAATTTAGATTAAAAATGTAAATGCAATTAAGGTTTTAGAGTGGAGGAATAGGGAGGGAGGCCCCTTGATAAAATTTGACTTTGAAAAATCACTTGTAAATGATATAATAATAGGGTATACTTGATATATCATTATAAGAAAATAAATTTTAAATTAATTTATCATTTTTAATTTCATATAACACAACCAATTGAGATTCAAATGATCAAATACATTGATTATTATTTAGTATATTAATGATGAAATGTCACATACTAATTTTTCACATTCTAATGGCCTATGTAATGGTTATAATTAGAGTGGATAAATGATATATCATTATATTTAAATAAATTGACTATTAAATTTTAATTTATAAAGGTATTACAACAAAAACAATTGAGATAAAAAATATTAATATAAAGAAGTTTCTTGAATGGAAGGAAGAGGGAGAGGTCCCAAAAATTAAGAGGGGTGATTCCAAAAGCATTGGATGAGCTTTATGAGAGGTTTGGGGAACAATGGGAGGACATTATTTAGGTTATGAAAGAATAAATAAGTTTTATATGTGTTTTTAGTTATGATTAATCGAATAATTGGTTGGTTTATATAGAAAAAATGTATGGGGGTTTATTATTATTTCCCAAATCTAGGTTATGGACTCTATGGATTAAAATATTCAAAAAATTTATTCCATTGATTTTCTCATTGTTTGTTCCAAAAAATAGAAGTTTTAATTATTTTATAAAGCTATCTTAAGATCCTTATAATATATAACATTTGTTGATGTTGATGTGAGCCATTTTTTAAGGAATTTATTTTAAAACCATAAAACAGATTATATGATTCTTGCAGATTCATAAAGGGTGTATAAGATTAATTAAATTACCTCACAAACAAATTATTATATATTTTAAAAATATATATAGTATTTTATACCATTGATTTATTTTATTACAAAACACTGTGGATTTAATGATTTTATTTTACCTATTGAATATTTATTATATATTAATATTTTTTTTTTGAAAATTTGACTATCTCATAAAAATAGAAAATATAAATGGTCCATAATTTTGAATTTATAAATCCATATATAATATTTATATAATAAAAAAATTATATATATTTTTGGTTTAAATTTTAAAATAAGATTCAACATTTATTATGAAATGATGGTTTTTTCAATAACATTTTTCAAACTCTTATATCAATTATAGTAGACCTCATATAAATTATATTAACATTTAAATTTAATAATAATTACTTTATATTATTATTTTATTAAAATTTAATTTTTTTTAAATTATATTAAATAATAAATATTAATTATCTTAATTTAAAATAATTATTAATAAAAAAATACATTATGTGTTTTATTGTATACAAATGTAATTTATAACAACATTATTTCATAGTTATTTAAAATTAAAATAAAATATATTATAATTATTTCATTGAAATAAAAATATCAATATTCACATAATTATAGCCAGAGTATATATATTTGTGGTTAAATTTATTGTTCTTCTAATTATCTTATTTTTCTTTCACCATGGAAAAAAATAAACTACGGTTATTATATTCTCTAAAAAATATGTTAAAAAATCACCCAGTTTTAATTACGATTTTACAAAACATGGAATACATTATAAAAAATAATTAATAATTGTGGTATAATTTAATTTATAATTAATCCTTCATGTATATTTGAAATGGGTTTTTATAAAAAATGAAATTTTTAAAGGAAATATCATTTTACATTATCTCTATAACGTGTAATCTTCACACTATGAATTTATTCTAATAATTATTGATATGTGATCGATAAATTTACTTTTTCCCAATCCCCATAATAGGGTATTTTAATTAATTTAAAATGTGAAACATTATGCTTTTAAATATTTTTTAGATAAATGTGTCTTCAATCTGAAATATAAAAGTATACTAAAATATTTTATAGAGATCATTTAAATTTAATTAACTATATTAAAAAAAACTAAATCTATCATGACCCCCTCCCAACAAGGTGTACCCCTCCGGGCCTGACAATATGGGAAGGGAGATTGTGACCCCCTGTGTCCTGAATCCAGTATGCCCCAGGTTGGTGACTAGAACCGATGGTACATTAAACACACAAATATGAGGCATTACCCTCTAATAGAATCCATGCGCAAGAGAGAGATAAGACAGAAAAACCAAATCTAACTCATATTAAAATATAAAATAAATACCATGTTCCCAAATGTGATGTCATACCAAACTACGACAACTGAAATTTAAATCTGCAAGTACCAAAGAGAAGTAAAAACGGAGGCCACCACGAAGCCCAAACAGCTCCCCTAACCCCATGCTAGTAGTGACTGGCCAGCTCTCCAACCTATTCCACGAGACCTGGAAAAAAATTATATATAAATAGGTTTATTATGATAGTATACTTAGTAGGATCTTCCCTGGAGCCTCTCATTCAAAAGTAAAGAAATCATGTTATTGCCCCGAGAAATATAAGTGAAACTAACTCATCACCAAAAGATTTATACTAATTTCTCTTCCACGACATGGATAATATAATCAATTATAGCATACTAGAGTATAGAACATAAAAAAATCAAGGGTTCTTCACTTCTACATCCCCACTAGTTTTCATCTTTTCCCTAACTCCGCACATCCTAAGAATCTCTCTCTAAAAAGGCTTGCCCACAGAAACCTGGTAGAAACACCACAACATGCACCTCGGGAAAAAAACAACCACTTCCTCATAAGATTAGTAACCAGGTTGCATCTGGGAGACACCACGTCACACATAACATGTATCATACATCGAGTATTAAACCTCAAGCCAGTACAGAACATACACCGAGTAAGGATCCCCGATACATCATATTATATACATTTAACTCCTAGAATAGTCCAGAGAAAATAATATCTAGAATATATGTGTGTGAAAAACTAAATCCATTAATTCCCTTTATAAACATATTTGGGGAAAAATAACCATAAATACTACCATCACATTTATCTATCAAGAGATGATACCGGGACTAAAGGGGGTAGTCCTAGATCCATCATCCCACCAGAATGTTTGGTAAACACTACCCAGGTCTAAGAATCCACAGGCTGTCAATTTCCCTAACTTATTTGGTTGATTAGCATATAGAAAGAATGAAAAACTATATCTCTTAACCACATTATGAGAACAACCTAATATTAGACTCAACTATAGATAATGTCTCTCGGACTCCAATCTGCCACATTTAATCCTTTGTATCCTATAAACACACAACCATTTAAAGATATTTTTTATATTACATCATTCCCTTTTAATAAGTGACACATTATGTTAAATGATTATTTAAACATTAATTATCCATTAATGAAGATAAACATCCAACAAGAATAAGAAAGCATCCAGACATTCCCATTCAACCTGCTTCATCATTAATGTTGTCCTCCTCAAAAAGCAAATGCATGATGTGATGCATATCGCCACTCTAGGTGTCAAATTCGGCCACAACCAATGAGCCTTCGTGCCCCCACATATAAACACAGCCATCCAGACTCACATCACAACACATGTTGTAATAAAACAAACACCATATCAATTATTCTCTTGAAAATTAAACAAGGAATCCAACATTCAAACATAATAAGTTCATACAACTCCAAGCATAAGGCACTTGTCTTTTACAATCACGAGGGTAACTCAAAACCCTATGATGAATTATATTTTTATCAAATAGCTAGTTCGTTAATACATTAGAAATTAACTGATTTTTTATTTTTAGGTTCAAACTATATATTACCCAAATAGAAAGCTATCATATCTATAAAAACCTAATTAAACATTATTACTAGATAAATCTCATGAAAATCGAATTACAACAACAATAACCAGATTCAATTACATTCCCCATTATCTTTAGTCAAATAATTATTAATTAATTCTTGCATTACCTTATTTAATGATTTATATAACGAATGAAAATTTAAACAAATAATTTATAGATATCACACTATCAATACAAACAAAAGGAAATAACATATGATCTATATTAATTTATTTATGTATTTCAAAAGTTTATTATGTCAATTACATTATAATACAGTGTGATAAAACAAGATAACTCTATAGGTGAACATAAAAGAATAGAGAATAAATGAATCCCCTAACACAAAATGTTTTTTATGCTCATTGAACATACTAACATAACAGAGCACGATCACCTCTATAATACAAATACATCCACCAGAGGATGCAGAGACACCACTAAAGTAGAAAAACCCTTAGAAAAGTACTTTAAGAACATGTAGATTGAATTCAATAACATAGAAAAGAGAAACAAATGTAGTTAAACCCAAAATAACAATGATAGATCATTTCATTTATTTATGAATGACCGAAACTACTTCGTTTCACCAAAACTAGGGTTAACATTCAGCAAGAATCCATTCAATGGGAACAAATCCAAGGATGAAAATTTCATCAAATGGCGCCTAAGGGATGGAAGGAAAGGACTGAGATTCATGAACCTGTGAAGAATGAGGAAGAAAAATGGACGAATATATCTTTCCCATTAAAAATATTTAATGGAGAAACTATTTATATTTCATTGGATCATCCTTTAATAGAGGATCACATTAAACCAGAAGGTTTAACCAACTGATGGAATCCGAACATTAATAAAACGTAATATAGGAGTTTAGGGCCTTGAATCAGACTTAAATCCCTTAAAACAAGGACTTGAATGTTTTTAATGTAAAATAAAAAATTATATCTATGAAACTGGAAAAATATAGAAAATTTGGAAAAGGAAATATGAAACTGTTTTGGAAACATTGTAGACTCAATGGTCTAGAATAAAAGGAGACTAACCATTCTGAAAACACTTTATACTCACCAGTCTGGAAACACTGCAGACTCACTGGTCTTGAATCATTAATGACTCACCAGTCTGGAAACATTATAAAATCACATTTTTTTGTGACACATTTTCGGTGACACCGTGACACTGTACATAAAACTGGAAACACTATTGGCAGTACTAGAATGTTGGAAATGTGTTGTGGATGAGTCACCACGACCTCCCCGAACACCTAAACAACATGATTTAATCAAGGGAATGGACTTTAGTGGCCCATGACATTACAAAATCAAAATTATTTTACATTCAAATTAAATGAAAATATAAATTTATTTTAAAATTAAATTATTTATTAAAAAAGACACATTAACAATATATCTATACCCTTACCAATTAAAAAAATATTTTCTAAAAAATATAATCAAAATCATCATGTGTTAATTTTTTAATTTTTATTCAAAAAAATGCGTTAAATTTATTAAATATTTTTTAAAATGTTATAAGAATTATTTATAATATTTTCCTTCCAAATAAAACAATAATTTTTGAAAAAAACAAAGGGCCATTAAAAAATTTTGATTAATAATTTCCTAATAATTTATTAATATATTTATGTTGAGTTGAAAATATATATATATATAAATATATATCATAATGAACATTATTATATTAATATAACAAAAAAATAACAAATATGTTAAAATATTTGGATTAAAATAATCATTATTTTTTGGGATTGGTGTTTCATATCACTTAATTTATCGAACATATTTTTTTTAAAATCCTTGGGAATTACAATATTTCCTCATTTATAAATTTCGTCCTCCAAATTTTATGCTGATCATGGGGATAAATTATATTACACCTAAAAATATCATTTTTGAATACCCGCATTGTAAAAGTTGTTAATAAAATATCCACTTGAAAAGGGAAAAATGGATGTAAAATTATCATCACATAACTATGTTTCCATATAAGATAAAAATTGTGGGATGTGAATATATAGAGGTAGAATAAAAACAAAAACACTCACGAAAAATATTAGAGTGATATAATATATTCTTATGAGAATGTAAATGAACAAAAAACCATAAATCTATGATGAGTGAAAATATAATAAATTAATAATATTCAATAATTATTTTTTGGCAACTCATTTCCATTTAATATATAATTCCATTTCTATATATACTGGGAATATAAAGAAAGATACATTCTAAGAATGTATTTTTTCATCCTCCATTTAATTTCCACAAAAATTTCATCTATTGTAGAAATGATGAGTACTCAAGATGAATTTTTTATTCCTAGATAACTATAATAAGACTCTAAATGAACATATATTATAAAAATAAAAATAATATATTCTTCAAGTATTAATTAAATCATGAATGGTTAGTATGAGGAACTATAATACTAAAAACTAATAAACCATAATCTGCAAAATTCATCTTATTTACTGAATGATTAACATATATCCATAGTTAACTAAATAACCATAAAACTCATCACTATTAGGGAATGTTTTAACTTAATGGTTTTTCTCATACCCATCATCATTAACCTTCAAAAACATAATATCTTTTTTCTCAAATAATTATTTATATTAATAATAATGGGTATATGTACCTCAACCTGAAAAAATATCTACTAAAATATCATTAATCACCAGAAATAAAAAACGTTTGATCTTGTTATAGGTTTCCCAAATTATCTGTAATAATTCTTGACATCTATAAAATTAATCTCTTACTATGGACTTAATAAAATTAAACACCAGATTAGACATAGATATGTTATCCAAATATTATTTAGTTTCATCCCCACATCAAAAACATATTAATATTTTTTAATTGCTAAATAATATGATTTCCAATTTAACATCTTGTCAAAAAATCACATTTATAGGATAACTTTATCATTCAAAATGTTTTTAATATAACTAAAATATACTTCAAAAATATAATTATATGTTTAATTATTCTTATGATGATAATTTCATTGATATAACACTTATAAAATATGATTTTCAAATAAAAATAAAAAACACTTGAATTACTAAATATCAATGATTTACATATCATTAGACATATACAATTCTTGGATTTAAAAATTGGATTATATAATTGGCATAGATAACACCCACATTCTCAAAACATAAAACATTAAACTACATAGTTTTTTCTGGGATACATATTTTTTATTTTCCATCTCATTACTAATTTTTTATAGTAACAATGTAATTTATATCATATTTTTCAACAATAATAATAACTTCGATATCCTTTTTCAAATGACCTTCCATCATATGTATTCCACATATTCTATGATAAATTTGGATATATAAATTTTTTCAAGTTGCTAAATATGATATTAGATATCCGGTTTGGCTTAATTACAAGATATATTACATGAGCTCCCATTATGACATGTATCTGAATTTGGAATTCATTAGATTTATCATCACATTGCATATTGACTTAGTTCCACTTATTGAAAAACATTGACTCTATAAATGGAAAAATAATGTTTGAGACGTATTATAATATTAAACAGAAAACTAGTAATTCAATAACTTTAAATTGTTAACCAATATACGTCATTTATTTCTTTAAATATGGATTTCTAGAATTAAATTTATATTCTCCATGTTATATTAACAAACATAACATCTTATGGTCATTTTTTCATTAATAATGGTATGTAATGTGATTGTGAATTTAGAAATGCATATACATAATGGGTATCAAAAAAAGGTCTGCAATATGTCCCATTTTAATCTATATGATTATGATTGAGTCTAGCTCAATATTGTGTTTTCATGATTCTCACATATAGTTACATTTTTTCAAAATCCAAATCTACATGTAGTATATAGATAGGGTTGTATTTTAATAGAAAACACATACTCTAATCATTACCAAAAATGGAGGATTTTCCTATAATTATTGTTTTCCCAATGACTTTGGATAGAGTTTGTTAATCCTAATCCAATAAATACATATAAATTAAATTAATATGAACTATGATCACACAACACATTATTATATATTAATTATTTATTTATTACATAAGGATACACATAATAAAACCCTAAAAAGCTAAAATTATAGTGTCTCTGCGTAATAAGTTTCATGAAAACAAAATTTAATATAGGGGTGCATTAGTGTTATTGAAAACATACATAACATGATTAATGTTTTCCATCATTCTATATTGTGAATGGGATAACCTTGGGACATTCATAAGACATTGTTGAGCTATAAATCCTGTTAAGGGAATAATCAAATCATACCATGTAAAATTATTATATATTTCAAAAAAGTAATTTAAACTAAAAAAATAGGTTTGATAATTATAAATTAGATAAACTAACTACGAAATGACATGTTAACAAAAAGGATACTTTGGAAATGTGTTAAAACTTTAAAAATGACAAAATAAAAATAGGCTAAGGATAACCTCCAATACATCCTATCATGGTGAAATTTTTTTTATAATTTTTTAGTTACACCCCCTTATACAAAAAATTATTTATTATCAGACTAAAACATAATCCAATTTATTTTATTGATATATAATTTTGGATACACTCATGACATTCATATAATGTACATGAATAAGTGTTTCATATTAAGCATTCACCATAGAATCATTTTAAATAACATTTAATCCCACAATTAATTAATATATGTAACATACATTGAAGAACCCACTCAATGATTTATATATAAAAATAGGTTAATACACTTGAGTATAAATAGTTATGGGTATACACATCATAATCAATCATTATCGATAATAATTGTTACATGTCGACAACATTGTGGTAGTAAATGGTGATTCATGAAATTATTAAATGATAGTGAAAGGGGTATAACAACTGTTGGAAATAAATCATACTACATGAGTTATATATAATAACACTATCCAACATGAATATATTGGAATTAATAGAAACATATCAATGAGGGTGATTGAAAGATTACATTTCATTGAAAATCATAACATAATTTTGGAGGCGTAACGAGGTTATATAATAAATCATTAGAGTGATTAATGTGAGTGAAATGTGTTACTAATAATTAATACACCATATTTGTAGAAATATGGATGTGGGAGAGAATATACCATTAGTATAAATTGGAATTTAATAGTGAGTTTGATAAATAATGTTCCGGAATAAAGAGGAGAAATAGAGGATATGTTACTAATGTTCAACATACTAACTATTTATGTAAATGAAATAATGAAATGTTATAAAGGATCTATCAATATTAGGGAATATATTCTACATTATTTGGACGATAAAAACCCAATAAAATATATCTAGGTTATATTTAAACAACAAAATAATAAAAATATTCATAAATCTGAAAAAATATAGAGGTGTCCTTCACCAAATCTAGGCATGGTAACAGATAAATAAATGTTTAAAATATATGGGATAAATGATGTATCATTATAAAAATTATTTTTGATATCAATTTGAAATTAATAAATTAAATAAAACCAAACAATTGATATTCAGAAGGTCAAATACTATGAAGATTCGTTGATTGAAAAAAGAGTGAGGTGTCCCTTCATGAATTCCACCATAGTAACAACATGGGTAAATGTTATAATTATATAGGATAAATGATATAATATTTTAATAGAATTAATTAGAAAATAAGGTTAAATTTAATAATTCATGAATAAAAAAACAATTTATATTTAAAATTATATATCCAATGAATGTTTTTGAATTAAAAAAAATAGAGATACCTCATTAAAAAAATTTCGTATAGTAAAGACTCAAGTAAATATCATAGCAAGAGGTGATTAATTATTTATAATTATAAGAACATCAATTGGATGGTAATTTTAATATTATAATGGTATGAAAAAGAAATATTATTGATATAATGAACAATGAATACAAATAATTAGGATTAATAAAAATGAAAGAGAATGGTATATTACCTTGAGGGGGAGATTCAAAAAGATTTCTATGAGATTTCTATGATCTTGGGTAACTTTTTTAAGACTCTAGATTGTGTATGGAAGAGTAAAAAGTTTATCAATGGTATTATTTTAGAGAGGAATGGGATAATGAGATATTTTACATTGGAAAATATATGGAAGTCATTTATTATTTCTAATACATAGGTGTTCGATTCAATAGGGAAAATAGTCAAAACCTGTAAAACTACTCATTCCTTATTACCTATGGTTTCTACCGAAGAAGAGTTTTATTTATTTCTTATTTATAAGGTATTCAATAATTAAAATCTTTGCCTCTATGATGTATAAGTTATTCATGTTTATAATTAATTTATTTGAAAAACGTAAAATATAATATCAATTTTAGAAGATTAAAAAAGGGATTATAAAAAATAATCAAATAGCCCTAAATGAAATATTATCTAAAATTTTAAACATACATACGTTCATGGATACTCATTAATAAATATATTACAGTTTTTTTTATATTTTATGATTACATAATATATATGGTATATTTATAATGTATATTATTTTTACCTAGAAATTCAACTAGTTCAATATTTTTTGAAAAATTCACAATTGAAAAGTTTCAACATAATGACTAAAAAATAAAATTTATTTTTATCAACATTATTTTGTAAATATTTGAAAATTCACATTTAAGGAAACAATCATCATTCATTTGAGAAATGTTATTGTTTATTTATTAACTATTTTCTAAAACTTATAAGAAATAGAATTTTCTTAAGAAAAATAAAATTATCCATTATAAATAACAAAAAATATCAACATATATATTTTTATTAAAATATAATTTTTTTTAAACATTATTTAATGTATCAAAATTAAATGAATTAATTGAAATCCATTATTATAAATAAAATGAAATATTTTTTATCATATCAAAATTTATTTATTTATTAAATCATTTCATAATTATTTACAATGAAAAGGAAAACATATAATAATTGTAATATTCAAATTAAAATATAAATATTCATAACATTTGGGTTACTTGGTTTATAGTACTTGCTAAATTATTTTCATCCTTGATTAAGCTATTTTTAATTTACTATCGTATTAAATATTTAGCATAGTTACTATATTATATAAAAACTATATTTAACATATTAGATAATATTAATTATTATTATTCCAAATGTGGACACAATTTTATTAAAATAAATTTATTTATGTGGACTATTATATGTTAAAATAATACATGTGAGATTGATGGAATATAGTATATCTCAAAAAAAATCATGGAAAAAATTATTTTAATATAACTATATAACAAGTAATTTTTAGTATTTGAAATCAAATTCAAATGTGATCCATATATTAAATTTATATAGTTTTCTAATATGGGTTATTTTTATTGTCCTTTAACAGAGAAGCAATTCCATTTTAAAATAATATTTTTCACAAATGTATTTTCAAGCCTTACAATTTACTTATATTAATTTTCGATGAAAAGATGACATAAATTTAATTAATTGAAATAAAAAAACAAAATCAATAATTATTTTAATTTAAAATTACATTAAAACAATAATTGTACTTTTAGTGTAATTAATTTACTAAATGAACTCACAGTTTTACAAAAAAATTAATATTTTTCTAAGATTTAATGATAAATAATTATTACATGAAAAATAAAAAAACCACTATAAGTTAATTTTCATATTATGATTTATTGAATTATGTTTATTTTATTAAATTATTTTTCCATATGTTCTAGAAATTAATATAAAATTATTTTCATTAAATAAAATAAATTTTTCTTCTTTTGAAAGTAATATTTCATAACTAAAAATTGAGTAATTATTTACTAAGAATTTATGAATATAATTATATTTATTAGGAAATATATATATATATAATAAATGATTTAATTCATCATATGAATATCCAAAAAATTAATACCTAGGGTTAAATGGTTTTATTTGAATAATTATTGTTTTCTTGATTTCAGTGGTGTGTATCTCATAGGCTATCGAATTAAAAAATCTATTAAAAACATGAGGTGCTAGAAAATGTTACTATATGTGGAAAATTAATTTAGTATAGGGTATATATGTTTATTACAAAACTAAAAAACATAAAAAATTAAAAAAAATTTCCATTCACCTCTAAAGTGACTCATTTTTTGCATTTTAATTTCTCATCACTTTAACTAGTTTTTTTTAATATTTTTTACTTTTAATTATTACAAAAAATATGTTGGTATAGTTACCTAAAATTAATTATGACGAAAAATAATGTTGAATCCATTTTATCACATTATAATTAATGTATTTCCATTTTTTTATTTCAATATATTATGGAAAAATGAACATAATAATTTTTTTATTAAATGCATTTTTCAAGAAAAATATAATATTATATAATATCTATGACTTGAAATAATTGTTATGTTAATTTAAATTTACATATATAGATGTATAATATATGAATTACAATAAAATAATTCCTTATTAGGGTTCATTTAATTGACTAATATGGATAATCATTACTCACTACAAATAGTTTGTAGAATACTGTGTTATGAAAAATATAAATAAAAAAAATCAAAAATATTGACAAATTATAAATAAAATTAAATTATAATATATAAAAGGGCTCATATGAAACATTAAAAAAATTGAATTTTTAAATTACTTATAATAATCATAATAAATGACATTAATTGGAAAATCATTAATTTTAACTATTCACAAATTTTTTTTCCCAAAAATCACATTTACCCAAAATTTACATTCATGTGTTTATTCCAAAAAATATTTCATTTTTATAAAATATATTTTATAATCATTTATAATATTAATTATTATATATTCTCACTAAAATCAATAATATCTTTCTCGATGAAACATATTTTAATAGAATAAAATACCCTTATTAAAATTTTGGTGCATATTTAACAAATAATAAATATAAAATCTGTATAGAGAGTTAACATTTTATATATTTTATAAGGTAGATAATATTGTTTATACTGATAAATTTTGTGGGAATGTTATAATGGTATTTTTATAATTAATAATATTTAGTGTTTCGTTTATGCTCAGTGTTTCATGTTGAATATGATATCAAATTTTGTTTTTGTTAAACCTTTATACATTAAATTCTCCCTCCCCATATTAATAAATATCATCCATAACATTTGAAATTGAAAATAGTAATGAATACTTTTGAATAAGAAATTACCACTTTTGAAAACCTGACATCCTAAGAGGATTAACAAAAAAACCATTCAAAAAAAGAAATAAAAATACAAAGGGAATTTAGAATAAAATAAAACTATTTTTCCAATTTGGAGAACATTTAATGGAATTGAAAATATATATATGGAGGATATAAATAGTACCAATGATTAAATATATAGTGATAGAGAACATTGATCAAAAATAAATTGAATGATTATAATAATGATAATAATTTTAAAACTATAAACCCATGATGTGGAAACAATTACTGGTTCATCACAAATTGAATGAATGGTGATACAAAAATTTTTTAGGAACCCTTTATTAGATTTTATTAATTACATTACAATCTAATATAATTACCTAAATATATATACATACTTTAAATGTACAACTTTATTAGTTAATAAATTTCCACTATAGTCTCATCTTTTTCATCAAATGATCAGTATTCAATACGAATATTTCATGTTTGAAAGAATAAAATTAAATTCTAAGAGATATGTTTATAAAAAATATGATAATAAACCATTAAATATGTCTGTATACATTAATCAAAAAATTCTTGACAGATGGTATAATAGTTCAAAAAATGAATAACCTTTATGTGATGAAATACAAAATTAATCATTATATTATAAAAAATAACACCCATTGTTTCAAAAATATCACTTAATAAATTGTTAATCATAAAATTCATGAAAATATTCTTTAATAATGGGAAAAATATTTAAATGATTTTTTAAATATTTATCCAAGATAAATTTTCAACATATGTATAAATAAAAAAGGTATTTTTACATTATCATACCAAAATGAAGATTTCCTAATAACCATAGTCAACATACATATGAAATAACATCATATATTTTTATACAATCCACTAATGCATCATAATTTTTATAAACAAAATTTATTAATAAAAATACATTTGTAACATAATTTAAAAATAAATACATAGATACATAAATTTTTTCACCTCAAATGTTTTTATAACGTAGGTCTTTCCTTAGCTGTAACGCCCCAACCCCAGTTACCCAGAGTTGGTGCATTATTTTAATACATTAGCATGATTACAAGGAATCATGTCACGAAGGACCAAATGGTTTAGCAGTCTTGGAAGATAGATTACATACATTAAGGTTACATAAAACTTTATAACGTACAAAACAATATAAATAATCATTTGTTAACACCATTATTCCCTTGTCTAAACCTGACATTTCAATCACTTTACACTTCTTGGAATCCTAGGAAAAATAAAACATAGAAAGGGTTGAGATCAAATACTCAGTAAGGGTAAGAAATATAGAGGAAACTTTCATAAATAAGAATAATCATTTAAGGCAATGTAAAATCTAAAACAAAATCCTTTTCAAAATAAACTTCATCGTAATATGGAATATATAAATCAAAATAAGTCCATTTAATTACTCACTTGGATATTCTACTAGTCAAATAATCCCATACAATATTAAATAATCACATGCAATATCAATAGCCACTTTCATAACGATGGAATGCATAATGCCAGACTATCATAACCATATAGTCAAGGCCTTGTGCCAAGAAAAAAAATATGATTTTTGTCAAGGCCTTATGCCAAGACACTAGTTTGTCTCATGAGTACTACCGATTCATCAATGAGTTATAGAGGGCTCCACCCATCACTTACTAAGTCCAATGCATTCCTCATATGAAAAGGATTAAACATAACATAAACAATCGTATTAAAACGAGCATACAAAATGTCAATACTTTATCCCTAAACCATGAATGGTATAAAAATAACACATCCACAGTCAAACATATCACAAAAACATTAATATAATATTTAATATTTTTATCATAATAAATCATCTTCAAAAAAGTTTAAAATCCATCAAATGATATTGACATAGATGAAAATGATTTGTAAAACATTTTGAGAGAAATATCCATTTTTCTTGAAAACCTTTAAATGTCACACAATTTAGAAAACAAGAGATTTAAATAAATTTTTTTAATAAAAGTTTACCATACCACTTTAAAACTTTTGAAAGTAATTAACATTTAAAAACATTCATGTCCATATAAATAAATCCTTAAAACCCATTTTGAAGACATGGACATTAATGAGAATGATTTTAATGAATAAATATTTAAAACATTTGAAAATATTTTTTAGTAAAAAGAGTCCCTTAATATAATTCCTTGGAAAACTCTTTAATAAAACATGTACATGTATAATAGATATGTTCCAGTAGATACTTATGTAAAAACATCCTTGGATAATAAAGAGATTGTGAAATTAACCCTTACCAATTTGGTAACTTATAGAATATACACCCAATGAAAGTGGTATCATACAATGAATATGTAAATACAAATAAATTAATGTTTATTACACAAAGAATACAATTATGGGAAGTAAATACACCACATAAAAGGTAATAGTGGAAATATGGCATGAATCTCACGGGAATAAGGAGTGGGATGAAAACCTGTTACCTTGCACTTTTCTTTAGTGGAGGCTACATTTAACCTCTTGTATGAAGACTATATTATGTTATTAAATTATACCAGAACCATATTAATATTAATGATATCATATATTATTCATTTATGACATAATACTACCCATTTAATAATAATTTCAATGTAATATTAATATTTCATGTAATAATCGCTTTCTTTATCGTACATGTTTTAACATGTTAATCTTGATTGTATCACTTATATCAAGATTTATAAACTTCAAAAATATAAAACATGATTTATATATTATATATATTTAGAATATAAATATTTATATTAGATGTATATATGAAATGGAAGACACTGTTTATGGAGATGGTAGTCTTTACGTACGCATAAACTATGTTTCTGTTTTCATATAATATTGAACGGAAGTAAGTGAATAAGATATATGTAAGTACATAAATACTTATATATATAAATAAATAAATATATATATATATAGTAGAATTATTATGTCATTTATAACATACCTATTAGTAATATTTATTTTTATAATTGTCGATGAATGGTGAACATGGAAATGAATCTCATCGCGTCATGGAGACGGTAATCCGTACGTACGGACGAGCGAGAATAACATTCATTTCATATTAAAAAAATTTATAATTGGATGGTTTATATCATATATACAGAATCCTTATCATGTTATATTTATTATTTACATCAAATACATATCGTTATTATACCCATCCAAATAACAATGTATTGAATAACAATAACACCACGACGTGGAGACGGTAAGCCATACGTACACATGTATGTTGACATTTCATTGAAAGGGTTGATAGAATAATGAATTTGGCTGTAACATAATTATAATAACATCACATTATATATAATATACTAGATTAATTATTTTATAATGAAAAAAAAAACGATAATGGAAGTGGAAGAAGAAAGGAACTTGAAAGAGGGTGGTGAAAACATTACCTCTTCTTCGGTTTATTCCTTTTTATTAGATCATAAGGGCTCTTTAGGTTGCTTTTATAATCAAAATAAGGCCTATAAGTTGAATTGAGCGAAGTTGAGAGAATATTTGGTCAGGTTTTGTCTGAGCTAGAAGGCTTTGAATGTGTGAATTAGAGGGAAGGGGAAGTGCCCTTTTATAAGAGGGGTGAGGGGCACCTTAGGAAAAGCTAGAAATATTATTTTATAATAAATTCATTTTCATTTTATAATGGATTCAAAGTGGATTATTTAAATTTTATGGTGGGGTAGGTCAAAAAAACTCAACAAATAGGTTTTAGAACGGTTTGGGTCACTATATTTATCTTTTTGATTTAACTCTTAGTTAAATTGTTTGACATTTATCATGTTTTTTTTGAATTTTAATATTATATAGTCAATAAAATTACTATAAATTTCCAAGAGACCCCCAAGGGGTCCATTAATAATAAACCTATCATTATATAGGTCTTTCGGCCTAACCTTTGATTTTTAGGAATATAATATCAATTAATAATATAATATTTTTATATATATTAATTTATGTCAATTTTGACACTATTTGGTATTTTGTTTTTTTGAAAGTCATCACAACTTGATAAATTTGAACAAGATACATTGAATCGTCCCTATCATGTCATATTCACCTTTAAAATTCGTGTATTTCATAAATACATTGAAATTATATTTATTTTAATATATATAATACCACTTATTTGATTCATTCATGAATAAGGTAATTACTGGATCATCATTGTCTCATAAATAAATTTATTTATTTAATGTCTTAAAATTATAAATAAATTAATATGATGTAGGAAATCCATTTATATTTTCCTAATGAAAATTTATAATCCAATTTATCATATGAATAACCCCATATTAAAAATGTTTTAGTTATTAAACATTGATTTTAACTCTTTTAACTCTTCTTTGAATTAAATAATAATAAATGTCTTAATCTAATAGAAGTGGACCTATATGATAAATTTTATTCCTAAGGTTTCTTTTGGTCGAGATACACTTGTCCAATTAAATTAGGACATGTGTTAGGATAATATTAACATCATTTTTACCCTTAATACCCCTCTTTACTTTTAACCGTGGTAAATAAATGTAAAAAGATATTATTCACCAGAAATTATTTTTATCATATAGAACCACATTTTACTCTTTGATATTAACTGTATCTCTTGGATTTTTGAAATTAAAATCACAGAAGCAGTAAAATTATGTTTTATGTAAATTTGCAAATTCTCCTAGGAGGTGAGTAAAAGACGGTGAAAAGTTCAATAAATTTTTTATATATCTAATATTATTATAAAATGATTCTAATGAATTAAATTGAACTTATATAGCTATTATGTATCTATTTTTACCTAAAAAATTTAATTTAAATATATAATTATTTAAATAAAATTTTGGTTTTAAATTATAACTGAGTGTTTTCACTATTCATCAAAAATTGAATGTTTTCAGAAAAATACCAAAAATTAATTCTAAGCTAATTTAGACATTTAAAATCCAAAAATGAAGTCAATTTTACCAAATTAAAAACATATAAGTTGCATTTATTAATTTAAAACAAATTCTCGTTGTCAAAACCAAAAGGCATATTTTTAAGAAACATTATCTATCAAAAGATTAACACTTGTTTATGTCCAATCTCAAATTGAAATTACATAAATTGAATAGAATTGGATTAAATGGTAAAAATATAATCTATTTATACTTTCAAACCACTGAAATGTATAATTTAACACTATAAATTATTTTTATTAAAAAAGTTGTTTTCAGTTAAAATATAGTATTTTCACTATTCACCCGAATATAGAAGTTATCAAAAAAACACCAAAAATTTATTGAAACTATTTTCTTAGGTCCCAATTCTAAAGATTAAGTTTATTATTTCAAATATAATATACAAAAGTTTCATGTATTGTTTTTAAAAAGGGTTCACCATAAAAATGCGATAAAAGTGCATTTTTTAAAAATTAATTCTTTTATCTGAAAAAAATAATTATGTCTATGTAACTGTTAATATTGATTATAAAATTATAAATATTACATATAGTTCAATATTCAGTTAATACAACTCATAATTTCTTTTTAATGGCTAGTTTGGTAAGTTGTGCTGCGCTTGAACTCGGTGTTGCGTGTAGTGCCTTTTATTGAATTACATTGAAGAAATAACGTATAATGAAATATTGGGGTGTTACATTCTTCCCTCCATAAATAAATTGCAGCCTCACAATTTTAATTTTTTCATCGAAAATAAAATGTTGAATATAGAAAATATCTTTGCCAGAAAACCCACATTGGAATTTGGGTTAGTAAAATTTAGCCTTAATAAGAGGAAAAGGGGAATAAAAAATTCAGCACTAAATTCTGATCTCGATTAAGAGAACATTGGTCGAAATTAGAGAAACATAATTGTAGGAAAAACGTAAATATTTATATGGAGTTATTGAGGACATCAATCTAAAAAAATTGTAGAATTGTGGGCCTCAAATCCACCAATCTATGATGATTTAAAATACCATCGGTTTAACAAAACGTATGGTATTAGGATAACACATTTTTTGTTTTAAGATGCCCTACCTAATGTTTAAGAATTTATTTCTTCATATAATAAGAGATGAAAAAAATTTATACTTCTCATGTAGAGTTCCATCCATTAACTAATTTCTACCACAAACTCATCTTTCAATTTAAAAGATAATAGATCATAAAAAATATTTTATCTATCCTGTTCGTATAGGGTTATAAAAAAATAATATAAAATTCATCAACCAGACCCTTTAAAAACTACATTATTCAATCCAGGACATCACGTGGGTCAGTGGTAGGTGATACCCCATTGTCGCCCTTCGGTTGAGGGGTCAAGTCTCGCGACCTTCCTGGACGTGATGGGTTACCTCACGACCTCTGGGTAGTCCTTTTTATGGAAATCCAAAAATAATCTCAAACTAGACTTATCCAAAATACTTCTATCCAAACTCACAGTCCTAAATTTATAGGGAAGATAAATACAATGAATATCCTTTTTTCCACAGAATAACATGTGAACACCCTCATCATGTATTCCTTTAAAACACTACAACATCCTGAATTACCATAAAACTCTATTGATTACATTCATGCACCCTTATACATTATAGAATATTGGATGTACTTCATCTATCCAAGAATGTTGTAAACTCAATCAATGATGGAATATATACAAATCATTAATCAGTTTCAAGGTATTGAATAATATCTAACATAATTTATCCAAATCAATCATGTATTATTCCAAAATCACTACCTCAATATCAAAACCATATTATGGTTTATCTTTCTCTCAGCCTTATATTTTACAAAAATTTAACCTACTATTGAGTCACTTTTCTTGGTTCCATAATATCTCAAGTCCTTAATGAAATAGTCCTGGAGTACAGTCCTTATATACTCCATAATTATTATAACCCGTACATCATTGATACAATAGTCAAATGACATAATTCTTTAATAACAACATAAGAACTCTAATCATTCCTCTTCATATAAGGTACTATCATATCTTGATTATTATCCAATAACATCATTTGCAGTATACTCTTATGAATGGGACAATGATTCATGTAGTGTCCCAATGTCTTGTAGATGAATCATTGTGCATTTGATTTTTTTAACCTTGTAATAACGTATATGGTGTCATTTGTATCCATACTTATGACAAACTCTCATTCCCTTCAAGAATTTACAATGGTGATTCTTTCCACAGTTATCTCATATGGGAAAATCCTTCATTTCCCTCATCCCATTATCCATATTTCTCTCTCCCATCATTTTCTTCTCTTGCTTTCCTTCAATTCCATATGACTTAGGGAATTTTATTCTTATCTTATTTACACATGATACTATTTAATCATATATTTATAATACATGGGAGACTATTTCGTTTATATATGTTGGATTAATACTGTGAAAGAAGTGATCCTTCATACTCTTTGGATCATACATATCGGTGGAATTCACATTCCTTCTATTGGGTGCCATTTCTATACAATGGAATACACTAGGTCAGTTTATGAATCCCAATTCATAATTACAATGATGTAAAATACCTAATGTAAATTGAATAGTTTATGGATATGATCCATAATCACAAAAATATTTTCATTGAAGAGGTATAAACTCATAAACCCATCATAGTGGTTTGTAAAGAAAACGATAATTATCCTAAGCATATCCCCCGGGAGTGTCATAATGAAGAGTGCAACAAGGCCCGTTTTCATGCACCTGTTCTAGTTCGAGTCTAGCTCAAAGTGGTGTTTTTGGGTTTTACTTCTAGGTACATCTGTGCTAGAGCCGCCTCTACCTGATCGTATCCAGATAGGGATGTATTTGCTTGAAAACTCACAAAATCTGTACATTACCAAGATTTTAGGAGTTCATTCAATACTAATCCTTAATGTCTATCTTTGGTCTATGTGCTCTAATCAGAGTTTATCTAAATCTAGATTCCGTGGATATTGCTAAACATCCTTTGATACCAACTTTAATTCCCCAACCCTATTTACCTAGAGTCGGTACATTATTTTAATACATTGGCATGATTACAAGGAATCATGTCCCAAAGGAACGAACGGTTTATTAGTCTTGGATTATATATTACACACATGAATGTTACATTAAACTTTATAACATACAAAACAACATAAATATTCCTTTACGAACACCATTATTCCCTAGGATTAACCCTACATATCAATAAAATTACACTTCTTGGAATCCTGGGAAAAATAAAATATAGAAAGGGGTCAGCTCAAATGCTCCTTAAGGGTAATCAATACATCAAAAACATTCATAAATAAGCATAAACATTTAAGGAAATGTAAAAACTAAAACAAAAGCCTTTTCAACATAAAATGCATCATAATATGGCATATATAAATCAAGATAATTCCATTTAATTACTCCCATGGATATTCTACTAGTCGAATAATCACATGTAATATCAATAGCCACTTTGATAATGATGGAATGAATAATTCCATATTATCATAACCACATAGTCTAGGCCTTATTCCAAGACTACAAATAATATTTTTGTCAAGGTATTTTTCCAAGACAATAGTTTGTCTCATGAGACCTACTGATGTATCGAGGAGTTATATCGGGCACCACACGTCACTTACTAAGTCCAATTCATTCCTCATTTGTAAAGTTTTAAACATAACATAAACATTTGTATTAAAACTAGCATAATAAATGTCAATACTTTATCCCTAAATAATAAATGGTATAAAAATAACAAATCCACAATCAAAAATATAACAAGTCCTTTAATACAATATGGAAGATTTGTATCATAATTAATCATCTTCAAACATGATTGAAATCCATCAAAGGATGTTGACATAGATGAAAATGATTTGTAAAACTTTTTGAGAGACATATTCATTTTTCTTGAAAACATTTAAAAGTCAGAAAATTTAGAAAAGAATATATTTAATGAAATTTTTTTGAATATAAGTGTCCCATACCACTTTGAAACTTTTTAAGGGAATTATCATTTTAAAAACATTCACGTCCATATAAATAAATCCTTAAAATCCAATTTGAAGACATTGACATTAATGAGAATGATTTTGAAGAATAAATATTTAAAAAATTTGAAACTATTTTTTAGTAAAAAAAATTCCCTTAAAAAAATTCCTTTGAAAAATCATTCATAAAATATGTACATGGATAATATTTATGTCTTACTAGATACTTATGTAAAAACAACCTCGGATAATAAAGAGATTTTGAAATTAACACTTACCAATTTGGTAACTTATGAAAAATACACCCAATGAATGTGGTATCATAAAATGAATTTTTAAATACACATAAATTAATGTGTATTACACAATTAATACAATTATGGGTAGTACATACACCACACAAAAGGTAATATTGGCAATATGGCATGAATCTCACGGGAATAAGGAGTGAGATGAAAACCCATTACCTTGCACTTTCCATTAGTCAAGGGTATGTTTAAACTCATGTATGAGGACTATATTACGTTATTAAGTTATACCAGAATCATATTAATATTTATGATATCATAAATTCTTCATTTATGACATTATACTAACATTTTAATAATAATTTCCTTCTAATATTAATATTTCGTGTAATAATCACTTTCATTATCGTACATGTTTTAACTTGTTACTCTGATTGAATCACATATATAATGATTTACATACATATTGAATATAAAACATGATTTATATATCATATATATTTAGAATATAAATATTTATAATAGGCGTATATATGAAATGGAAAACACCATTTATGGAGACTGTAGTTCGTACGTACGCATAAATGTTGTTTCCATTTACATATAGTATTGAACCGAAGTAAGTGAATAAGATATATGTAAGTACATAAATAATAATATATAAATATATATATATATATAAAGTAGAATTATTATTTCATATATTAAATACTTATTAGTAATATATATTTTTATAATCGTCGATGAATGGTGAACATGGAAATGAATCTCATTGCGTCGTGGAGATGGTAATCCGTACGTACGCACGAGAGAAAATATCATTCTTTTGATAATAAAATAATATATAAATGGATATTATATCATATATAAATTATCCTTATCATGTTATATTTATTATTTACATCCAATACACGTCATTATTTTACCCATCCAAATAATAATGTATTGAATTACAATTACACCACAATGTGGAGACGGTAAGTCATACGTACTCACGTATGGTGACATGTCATTCAAAGGGTGGATAGAATAAAGAATTTGGTTGTACCATAATAATAATAACATCATAATATATATAAAATACTGGACTTATTATTTTTTATTTGAATAAACAAAGAAAAAGGAAGTGGAAGAAGAAAGGAACTAGAAAGAGGGTGGTGAAAACATCACCACTTCTTCGGGTTCTTCCTTTTGATTGGATTAAAAGGGCTCCTTATGTTGGCTTTCTGATCAAAGTAATGCCTCTAGGTTGAATTGCGGTAAGTTGAGAGAATTTTTGGGTAGGGGTTGGCCGAGCCAAAAGGCTTTGAATGTGTGAATTAGAGGGAAGGGGATGTTCACTTTTATAAGAGGGGTGAGGGGCACCTTAGGAAAAGATAAAAATATATTTTATAATAAATTTATATTCTGTTTATAATGGATCCAACATATATTATTTAAAGTTTAAGGTGGGGATAGTTCAAAAACCACACAACAAATAGGTTTTAGACTGGTTTGGGTCACTATATTAACTTTATCATTTTGATTTAACTCTTAGTTAAATAGTTTGAATTTTACCACGTCTCTTTGTATTTTTATATTATATAGTCAATAAACATACTATAAACCTCAAAGAGACCCCCAAGTGGTCCATTAATAAGACACATATCATTATATAAGTCCTTTGGCCGAACCATAGATTTTTGGGAATAGAATACCAATTAATAATATAATATTTGTTTTAAATATTAATTTATGTCAATTTTGACACTATTTGGTATTTTGTTATTGTGAAAGTCATCACAACATGATAAAATAGAAAAAGATACATTGAATCATCCCTATCATGTCATATTCACCTAGAAAATTCGTGAAATTTATTCATAAAAACATTGAAATTAAATTTATTTTAATATTTATAATACCATTTATTTGATTCTATCATGAATAAGGTAATTACTGCAACATCATTGCGTCAGAAATAAATAAATTTATTTAATGTCTAAAAATTATAAATAAAATACCATGATTTAGGAAATCTATTTATATTTATAATTAATAATTATAATTAAATTTATCTTATGAATTACCCCATATTAAAAAACAGTAGTTATTAAAAATTGATTTTAACTCTTTTAACTCTTGTTTGAATTAAATAATAACAACTATCCCAATCATTCCAAGTGGAAAAAAAATGATAATATTTTATTCCTAAGGTTGTTTTTGGTCGAGATACACTTTTCCAATAGAATTATGACATGTGTTAGTGTAATATTAATAGCATTTTTACCCTTCATTACCGTATTTACTTTTAACCGTGGTAAATAAAATTAAAAAGTAACTATTCACCAAAAATTATTTTTTCCTTATTAAACCACATTTTACTCATTGATATTAACTGTTTCTCTCGGATTTTTGAAATTCAACTCACAGAAGCGGTAGAATTATGTTTTATGTAAATTTGAAAATTCTCCTAGGAGGTGAGTAAATGACAGTGACAAGTTAAATAAACTTTTTACATATATAATATTATTATAAAATGGCTCCAATGAATTATGTTGAACTTATATAGGTATTATGTATCTATTTTGACGTAAAAAAATTAAATTAAATAAATAATTATTTAAATAAAATTTCGGGTTTAAACTATAACTGAGTGTTTTTCACTATTCATAAAAAATTGGACGTTTTCAAAAAAATACCAAAAATTCATCCTAAGCTAATTTCGATATTTAGAATCTGAAAATGTAGTCCTTTTTAACAAATTCAAAACATAGAAGTTGAATTTATTAATTTAAAATTAATTCACATTGTCAAAACCAAAAGGCATATTTTTAAGAAACATTATCTATCAAAGGATTGACACTTGTTTATGTCCAATCTGAATGTGAAATTACATAAAATTACCAGAATTTGATTAAATGGTAAAAATATAATCTATTTACACTTTAAAACCATTAAAATGTATAATTTGATACTATAAATTATTTTTATTAAAAAAGTTGTTTTCATTTTAAATATAGTATTTTTCACTATTCTCCCAAATATAAAAGTTATCAGAAAAACAACAAAAATTTATTCAAACTGAATTCTTATGTCCCGATTCTAAAGAAGAAGTTTATTTCATAAAATATAATATATAAAAGTTTCACGTATTGGATTTAAAAAGGGATCACTATTAAAATGCGGTAAAAGTTCATTTTTATAAAAATTCATCGTTTATCTGAAAAAAATGAATTATGTCTAAGAAACTCATAATATGGATTATAAAATAATAAGGACTATATATAGTTCAAAATTCAATTAATACTATTCATAACCTCTTTTAAACTACTTGTTTAGAATGTTTCAATGTGCTTGAACTTGATGTTAAGTGTAGTGCAAGTTATTGAATCACTTTGACGAAATAAAATACTATAAAATCTTGGGGTGTTACATTCGCCTAAGAGAAAACCATTAGAAGAGGCAATTGGATCAAAAAATTGAAGTTCCACAAATTTTATACAATGAACTATAAATGGATCTACTTAATAATATTTATATCAATATAATGACCTTTTCCTTTTTTATGGAAAATATTTGTACTATTACATTATTTTAAACACAAAAATCATTTTCTTATTCAATCAGCCAATTCCCATAGGTGTCATTTCTCACATTACTATCCTGAAGGAAAATGAGGTATATTTAATCTATTGCCCCATATTCTATATCAACTAGTTGACTCCATCAATATATTCATTGGTATTTCTTAGAGTTGGTTATGATACATCATATTAATCATATATCATGATAAAAGATTAATAATAATAATAATATATTTTAAATCAATATTATTATAATTTGGATGCTCATAATACATGCATTGAACAAAAAATTAATTATTAAAACACAATTCCTCTTTGATATATCTATTAAAAAAATAATCATAGTGTGAGATAGTAATAATAAAAATTTCAATTCCATAATTAGATATACAAATTTTGGAAATTTCATGTAAATATTGGACTCAAGAGGATTAGCATAGACCATCCCTAAATATCAATTTTTAAAATCCATTAAGATGGTTGGTGAAGATTTTTTAAATTTCCAATACCTGTCTCTTAAGGGTGACAAACAATCTGTGTTTTGGTGCCTTTTTTCAGGCACCAAATAAATATAAATATCATCTCAATGTACCTTTTTCTATTTATTTACTCTAGTGCAATTTTTATATATCCAATTCATCGTGTAGTATCTAAAAAGAAATATATTTTTATAGAAGTATCATAAACTACACATTATAAAAATTATTTAATGAATTCATTTGTTTTGTCTTATTTTAATGGCTTTCTTTAATATAATAAAATAACAATACCTTACTTTGAAAGATATAATTTTATCCAAATCAACCAACAAATATTTTAACATGATTTTCATCATTCAAATCCATATTTATAAATAAAATATATGGTGGAATATATTCCTTATGTGATTATGTTCATTATAAAACCAAGTGATATTTGAATGAAACTAAATTATTTTATTATCTATAATGAGATTTAATTATTTTAAATATCCCAAAACCTCAAGGAATAGATTGGTGAATATACTAATAAAACTGATGAGAAAAAAATACTTCTATAGGAAAACAAATAATAAGGAAAAAAAACATGAGGGTCAAGATTATAACATTACATCATAATTTATAATGCATATTAGTAATTACAATAGTTAATAAATTAATGAATATGGTGTCATATGATCAGGAAAAGATATTAATTATGGTAAAAGATAACATGAAATATACCTGAGTCATTGATAACTACAGAGACAGTATCACATGTTATACAATGTCCCATAATATATTAGGTTTACTCCATAACTCATAAAGGACATCTCATGAGAAAAATTCATTACCCAATGCATTGGAGAAGTATTGTGGAACTCTAATAATAATGTGTTCATGATTATAAATCCATAAAATAGTCCTTCAAAATTGATAAACATAACAATTTTCTATGAAATGAAAATGTGTTTCATAATATTATATCATATCATAATCCATTGATATTTCATAATGAAGGAACTTGATAGATGAAAAAAAAGGAATTTGTTACCCTATAAAACTAACAAATAATAATATTGGTTTATATATTAGAGAAATATAATTATAATTTGGAAGAAATATATAACATCAATGATTTTCTTATTGATTAAAATCTCATTAAAATATTACATGTAAAATTTCATTGGGAAAATATCATCTCCTCGTTGAAATAATTTATTAAAATTTTAATATTTTCCATACTATTATATATACTATTTAAAAAAGAAACATGGAAACATACAAAGTATTATTCAAGTAATTTAGTGTTCATGATGGATTGAGATTCCATATATTAAACATGCGTTAAAATAAATCATTTCGTGAGCATGTTTTGTAAAAAACAGTCAATATGTTCCATATTCATAAAATGATAAAAATATTCTTAAAAAATTATTTATTAAAGAGAAAAATATGGGTAAAAATTTCTACAATAAATAACTATTGAATAGAAAAAAAGATTCATTTAGGTATTTTAATATATATATATATATAAAGTATTGAATCAGGATTTACAAGAAGTAAAAATATTGGTATTAATTAAATGTAATTTTCATGAAATTACATTATTAAATAAGAGATGAAATATGAATCTAAAATAATAAAACATCTATAGAGGATTATTAAATGGATTTTATTTCAAAAACATTTAAATGATTTTCCTAACATATTCTTGAATATAGTCAATGTCTAGGAGGAATGATATTGTAACATAAAGGCCTTAATTTTTTATTAACATTAAAATAGAATCCCCTTGAATTTAGTAAAATGAATTGAAAAAAAAAATTTAATGACTTATAATGGCTTCATGAATTATCATTTAACGGGGAAATATTACGCACCACATAAAATTACTTTTTTTAAAAAATGTTATCCAAATGAATGGAAAATGAAATTTAATACCTTTAAAAGAACATGTCATTTATATAATAATAAATCGATTAATTCATAATGTGTGTACAACCTAATTCCACATAAAACAAGTGGAAATAATTCATGAAATAATCAATTTTTATTACACCCGTAATCATAAAATAGTATATACAACAAGGAAATAATTTATCCCAATGAATGAATCTGATATATAAAAACCCTTACCTTAAATTCACCTTATCACATATGTACAACATCATATTGAATAATAAAATAATATTTATTACTTAAATAACCAAAAATATTTATCTAGTTTATTATTTTTTTGATTTTATTTTTTACAATTTTTTACTTATATTCTAAGTAAGTAATGAAAAAGTCGAATATTTTGATAGTATTATATTGATTTGATATAAAATGATATTGGTAGGTTTAATATGGTATAATAAGGCATTGATTTATCATAAATAGAAGAATAATCATGATATATTTTTATTTTTTATAAATCAGATATTGTTTTACCCAACCGTAAATGATGGCTATTAATAAAAAACTACTTTAAAATCATGAAATAGTAATACATATGCAAGCATGATTAATGTTTCTATTTTTATACAATGATGATAGAAAATTGGTAGGTTTTAATATATATATATATAATGAATATAATATTATTTATTTAATTAAACATATATCTACTATCCATGGGATGCGTTAAAAAAATGAATCAGAAGGCTTCATCAGGAAGTAGACCTCCACACACATGAATGATTAGATGATTTTTCAAATTATGTTAATGTAATAAGATATTTGATATATTATCGATCCGGATTTATTAATATTTAATTAATATAAAATATAAAAATATTATTTGTCATTATAAATATATTTGTGAGGTAATGTTGAAAACCAATTTCATCAGTTCATGAGGAATTCGTCTATAGTGCACATGATCGATGAATTCATTTTTTATTTAATGGAAGAAGAGATAGATTTAGGTTATTAAATTTAAATAATAACATGTATTTATATGTGATATACTACTATTATTATATAATCATGACTGCGTATGATTTTATAGAGGTTTAATATGAGATAAAAAAACATACTCATATAATAACAACACTTTCTCTTCAGATTACCTCATCATGATTGTACTTAAATACTCTATTCATTCTACATATGACCAAAATAATGAATCTAGAACATGGTATGTTAATTATTAATTTTAATTAGATTGTTATTGGAAAACAAAAAAGGGGATTTAATTTTTTATAATGGATTTGTGTATCATCGCTTTTATAACTGAGAATTATTGACTTTTTAGGGAATTCCCAAAACTATTCGATAATGGAATGTCGCTATCATGATATGTGCCACCATAATATTAAAATTAGGTTGAGGATGGGTGATATTTTCAATATATACCTCGAAAATTTATAAATAATCATTTATAAACATGTTATTCAATTTACCAACATGTGTAATCAATTTTACTATAAATGTTTTCACCACGACAAGTATTTTATATTGTTTTAACATTTCATAATTAACCTAATAATGTTGACATTTTTACCCAATATTAATTATAATATTTTTAAATATGGAATAATTATTTCAAATAAAAATCTAAATTTTTTAATTTTTTTATTTTTTATTATACTTTTAAAACATGTCGAAAAAACAGTTTTTGATAAATTTCATTTTCAAGGAAATTTTTGATTGTGTACTAAATAATTTACTAAAAATACTAATTATATGAAATTAAATTGACAATATATATATAACATAAATTTAATTTAAATTATTAATTCGTAAAGGTTATTTTAATCAATTATAATATGTAAACGTTATGGACATAACAATAGATTACAAAAAAATGTGTTTTCTAGCATAAAATTAATTGTATGCTATAACCATGAAAGTTGATATTAAAATGAAATTAGTTAAACATTTATAAATAAAATTGTACATTTTTAAATTTAATAAAATATCAAAAACATAATATAACATTTATGTTACATGATTTTATTAGACAAAATCACTATTTTGGAAAAATCAGTAATTTCCACTAGTCACTAAAATATCAAACATTTAAAAAAATTCCAATGAATTAATCCTAAGATAATTATAATATGATGAATTAAATAATTAATATAATTATATGGAATAAAATTTCCAAATATAAAATAAATACATTATAATTGTTTTCCAAAATAAAAATTCATTTGAAAAAAAAAATATTTAATAGAATAAAATATTTTCATTCAAATTTGACCGTAAAATTTTTAGGGTTATATATAAGAATATATTGAGTATGAACTTTTTATAACATTCGTCAATAATTCCTTAAATTTTATACCCACCGATTTAATATCTAGGATATAATATCCATATTAAACTAGTAATATTTTGTTGTTAATTTAACCATGATGTTGGATGTTGTATATTATATTTAACAAAGAGTTGTTTTAAAATATCAGTCACTTACTTTGTCCCCCATTTGATAAATTTTGTATATGGAAGTAGTACATGAACTCAGTAATCAATATTTTAACTTTTTATAATTACTTTTTTATTGAAAAACCAAATCATTAAAAGGTTAATAAAACATCATCTCAAACAGATGTAAAGGTAAATACAAAGATCACCTTGAATAAAAAACAAATTTCTTGAAATAATATACCATTAATTTATTGTGATCATATTGATTTTTATGGGAAAATAACGGCCAATGAGTAATATAGAGATTTATAGATCATTTATGAAAAAAATAACATTGATAAAAAAGACATTTACTAAAAATCTATAATCCCAAGTGAAGTAAAAATTATATCTATTAATAAAAAATTAACGTACTATGATCCTTTTCTAAGAACCCTTTCATAGAGTTGAAAAATTAAAATTCAATATAGATTATGATCATAAAGGAATTAATTTATTTGATATGTATTATATCATCCATTATTTAATTTCTACCACGATCTGTGTGTTAACTATAGATAAAGAATATTTATGACGAATTTAACATTCCTAAATCACTAAAATTAACATCTATAAAATCACTTAATCAAAAAAGGATAAGAATTAATTCCTTATATAAATAAAAAATAACCAAAAAAATAAGCATAAGGTAATATAATTCCCATAATCGATAAACCATTATACAATGAAAAATATCATAATATCATAGATCCTCAAAAATAATACAAAATGTTCATATTTGTTTAATTGATAAGTAAATAAATTAAAAATTATATATTATATTCTAACCTCATTTCAAAAACCAATGATCATAATTATATTATCACATTTTAATATATATTGATTTTAACATTTTTCTCCCAAAAAATATATCTCTCATCTATTGTCATACCAAAATATACATTCCCAAACAATATATTATTATATTTCCAATAAATAACACTAACCACCATAAAAAATTAAAATCATATATTGAAGATATTTTTTATATTCTTCATGATTCTTTTAAACAGAACATTATTGATAAAATTAGTTTACAATGATATCCTATAAATTTAATACATAAAAATATAAAGACATTCACTTTAATTATTGGGATAAGATAGGCCCATCCATGGTCTAGTAGTTGAGAATTAAAATAAAAAATTATCTTCAATAAATCCTATGTTCCCCAAATTTAAGACTGAAAATTATAAATTCCATTGGAGGTTTATATTTATATATCTCTATTAATGACCTATTTTTTCCTTTGAACTTTTTTAATTTATGTCGTTATTTTTCTTAACATATAACATTTAACTATTTATATGATATATTCTCATGGTTTTGTCTTCCCATAGTTTTTTCATGATGGAAATTGAGCCTTATTTCTCTAATATTCTCTTACATATTAGTTTCAAGTGGCATACATACCATAGTTATCTATTGAGTTTGAGAGCTGGTTTTGTTGCAAGATTTCAATCATATATATTAATAAATTATTAAAAAATATTAATATCTTACCCTTTAAAAATAATCCCATTAGATTGTTCTAAATAAAAAAATTTTCCACTACATTAATTTTTAATATCATTAATATTGGTTTCATCCTTTTTTTGAATCAAATTATCTTTTTTAGAAAATCAATCATAGTCATTAATATCAATTTAATAATGTCCAAATCCTGATTTCATAAATAAATCTATGATGACATTGGATCATATCTGTCCCTCTATGATAATAATTTATCCAAATCTACCATGGGGGTTTATAAAGAGTTTGTGAATATCCAAAACATACCACCCTAGAGTTTTTAAAAATTTGTGTATCAAAGCACATTTTTGTGTACAAGGTGACAATCTAGGGTAGATCAATGTGGCCATTTGGGTTTGTTACTGCTATGTAAAAATATTATAGATCTATATCCACTTTTAGTATCAAACTAGTATTTATTATTCATGGAAACCACTTTCTAATTAATTTATAAAAATTAAGGGATGGTTTCATATGATTACTCTATTACATAAGGAATTTTCTATATTTTTCTAATCCAATTATGTGAAAATAACTACACCTCTCTGTGATATTAAATATCACATCACAATCCTTTTACAAATATTATTATATTATTTTAGAATAATATTACATAAATTACAACCCAAATATAATGAGGGGTAGTTTCATTTAATAATTATGTTCATAATAAATAATTTTTAGATTAACGAAACATCATTATTAATTTATCCATATTAATATCCCAATTAAATTGGATATCAAATAATTACATGTCATAACCTATGAAATACATAGAAAATATGGGATATTTAATAATATCATTAATTTAATAAAAATTATAATGAAATAAAACATGTGATATAAAGGTATAAGACAATATCATAAAATATAGTAAATTTGACATATAACATGTTATCATAACATTATGATCATGGAATCCTATAATCATGGAAATTTATGAAAATGTGGTAGAAATATATAAAAATAAATAAACATGAGTCAGAGATAACTTCCTAAACAATATCACATGGTGAAAATATCTCATAATTGATTTTGTTTACTCCATAGTCCCTTAGATGGCATCTCATGATTCTCTGGTTGTACCCAAAGTGCTAGAGTACTATATGGGTGGAACAATAATATTGTGTTCAAGATTATGTGTTCCAAAATATAGAAATAACTTTTATGTTATACACATAATAATTACACATGTAATGTAAATTGATTGTATAATGTTATCTATTGTCCTTATCAAAATAAAATTCATCATGAAAGAATTTACGAGACAAACATATTCCATGAATTAAGCCATAAAAGTAATACATAATAATATTGGTATATTTTTGACAGCCATATATATATAATTTATAAAAAATAACTTACATCAAATGTTTTCATCATAGATGAAAATTTATACAAAATATTTCCTAAAAAAATTTCAGAATAAGACCCTTTGAAAATACGAGATCACTTCTGCAGAATCTAAAATTTTAAAAAATATTTTAGAAATATTTTAATTAAAATAATTGGAACATTATAAGGGATTATTTAAATAATTAATTTTTTAGGATGGTTGGATATTACAAATAAGCCATATGTGTTGAATGAAAATATTATTTTAAATATTCTATTAAAAAAGACAAATTGTAACTAATTCATGAATGAATATATTTTTTACCATTTTTTAGGAAAACTCATGTAAAAATTCCTTTAATATATCATTGTTTAATATTAAAAAATAAAATAAAAATTTAAATGAAATAATATTTCGATAGAGAAATATTCATGATCTAAATGAAGAGACGTGATTAGTAATATGTAAAAGTAATTTTCCTGATATTAATTTAAATAATAAAGAGGGAAATGGGAACAAAAGAAATAAATCCAAATTCATTATAAAAAGATAATATATGGTATGTGGTTAATGAAAATAATTGTATATTATTCCACCCAATATATCCCTGAACATAAAAAATAATGAAAATGAATTTTATTGGAAAATAAAAACAATACCACTTAGGAAACGTTCAAATCATATCACCATTGATAATGTAAAATGAATTATAACATTAAATAACATGACATAATAATTTTCCCTACATAAAAAGTAAAATTGGTATTATATAAACCATATAAATTATATTATTTCATAACATCAAAGAATTTCATAATGAAATAAAATTGACATGGAATCCCTATAAAATATTTTGACATTGATGCGAGACTAAATCAATGAAGTTAATATTTGGGTCAAATTTAGGTCATCATATATAATGGGGAAATAAAAAATAAACTAATGATTTCTTATTACAAAATTAATCTTATAAAGTCAATGATAATGAATAATTAGTTTAACCTTATGTATAAAATTGAATTATAATTCCATGACATAGTGTTCCCAAATTCAAATGTGTAATTTATCATCCTAAATAATAAAATTACGTTAATTATTTAAATTATTGATAATCTTTTTCATTTTTATTATTTATTTTATTTTATATTCTACAATTTTATATATATTCACTTAATCAATTATATCCATGTCAAATGTATTGATGGTATTTAGAACATTTTTCTAAAAATGACATATACTACTTAATTATATTCAAGGGATTAATTTCTACATCACCAGCAGAATAATAATAATGAAATGATTTTATGTTTTATAAAATAATTATATTTTTAACAATAATTAAATATAATTTTGAAAACTTAACTACATTAAAATCATAGACATAGTAGGTCTTACTTATGAATGAGTTACGTTTCAACTATTTAATGATAGGGATGGAAAAAATGTATGTGTAAAATTATAATTATTTAATTATAATTATATCATTTATATTATATTATTTCTTTTAAATACTTATACACACAAAATCTATGTGCGATAGTAATAAAAATCAAATCACATCTCTTAACGAGGTAGTAGTGATCCATATACACAAACAATGATATCATTTTTAATTGTATAGTAATGTAAGAATGAGTGTTGTATATTAAATTTGATATTTATAAATCTTTAATTTATATATTATATAAAAATTAAAAACATAATTATGAATAGACATTATATGTTTTGATGAGAAACTAATTACCTTTTAATATGCTGGGTAGTATGTCATACAAAAAAATGATGGTTTACTATTCCATTTGATAAAAGAGGGGAAATATTTATGATACTAGATAAATTTAAAATATTAAATTATGTTTTAGATACACATATTTTTATATTATCATTATTTGGTAATACTTTATGGTGTATGAATAAGAGATAAGTAATTTATGCTCAGTTGAGAATGATATATTTTCTTTGGAAATCCACATTACGACTACAAATATTTCCTCTATAAATTAGATTTCTGATAAAAAGTTATATATGAATTAGGGTGGGATGTAATGAGGGTTTTTGGTTATCTTGTGGATAATTGTATTTTTTTTTGAAATGTTCAAAGTATTGGATTGATGGTTACAACTTATAAGATGGTGGGAGTGTAATTTCTGTTAATATCAAAATAAATTCAGTAATTGGATGTCTCTATTAATAAATTTTCTTCCAAAAATAATATATAATTTATATTAGGTGGGAGATTATGGATCCAAAACTCCATAATTTTAAAAAAATATTATAAAATTTATTTCCATTAAACAGTATTTTAACTCACTTTTACAATATCAGTTTTTTCACAATGAAAACTAGATATCTAATATTTATACAGTACATTAGAAAAACAAAATTAATAATAAATTACAAAATAGTATTAGTTAATATTACTAATAATATAGGATCCACATTTTCAAATTATTGTCACATAAAAGGATGAATAAATTTTTATATTAAACATGCTCAATGTGTTGAATAAATGTTTATCAAAAAAAATGAAATTTTCATACAATAGATGGTCTCATATTATCTCAATTACTAACAACAATAATTATCTGAATTTAAAATAAAAAAGATATATTTATAATCTATTAATATAAAATAACTCTTCCTTTAATAGGGTTTAATTTTTGTAATTAAAATTGATAATCATTAATAACATAAAAATAGTTTGTATGATGTTATGTTTTAAGCACCAAAATATAACTATAAAATAATAAAGATTTTGACTATAACACCCCATGATTATAAAATAATAATATTTATTTTAATTGAAAACGAGACACAAAACCCCATATATAGAATAAAATAGAGATGTCTTTGAAAATATGATATTTTTTATTTTTAAATAAATGAAATATCCTCAATAGATTTCCGTACATGGAATAATAATATTATCAGACATTACATGAAAAACTATTTTTAAAAATAATTAAATTAATATTGAGTGTATATTTTATTAATCTCAATAATTATTTTATCCTTTGTTATATGAAAAACATTTAATATCATTCATTATACGAAACACAATGTTTATCCTTCCTCACAAGAAACAACGATTTTAAATGAAATATGAAATGTTAATAAAATAGTATAATAATAACAATTGATGGACGAGAGGGAGAAGAACCCTATGGAGTGAGAGCGAGAGAGAAAACCTATGGTGCAAGATCAGCAGTGGGACTCGGAAATCCATTGAGATCATGGAAGCAGCGATAACCCTAGAAGTCCCAACCTGTACTCCTATGTTCCAAACCATCTTCCTGTTTGCGAAGACCAGAAATCCAGAAATGTTGATAGTGGATCTTCATTTGAGGGATCCTCTGGTGGTTTGTTTTTCTTTCTCAAAGACCAGGTCATGCAAAAGATCATCAAAAATGGTTCAATTTCTCATGTTTCAGCCTTTGAGGAAGCTATTTCTAAGAGAATCGAACATTGTAAGTTCTCCTTCATTTCTCGTAATACATTTTCAAAAGGGATGAAACCATATAAGGTCTCTGACTTGGTATCTCGACTGGATTCAATTTTGGGTGTCATTGACTTCAAATGTATCTCATTAGGCCGCAGTTTCTTTCATATTCTCTTTCCCTCTATGGAACTAAAAGGGATTTTGTGGGGTGTAGGATCTATTAACCTTAAACAGGGTGTGCTTAGAATTAAAGATTAGAACATGAATTTTAACAATAATGAGTTTAGATAAACCTGTGCACAGGTCTTTCTCAAGGTCTATGGGCTTAACTGGGTTCTTTAGCACCCAGAAGTTATCTTCGATTAGCTTATACTATTGGAATTCCAATCAGAATGGATAACACAACTGAAACTGTCAGCAATAGACACTTTTCAAGGATTCTAATAGAGGTCTATCTTAGCACTGTCTTAATTGATCGCATTGTTATTTCTATCCCATAGGATTTAGTTATCCTTAGGATTGAATATGAAAGAACCCCCCATTGATCTGCTAGTGGTATTATTGGACATCTGGTCGCTAACTATAGGGGGAACATATGTTGTTCAAATTTTCTTTTAAAAGGCCATGACTATAGTCATTTCTAGAAAAAGAAATAGGTTAAACCCTTAGTCATGTCAGAGGAAGAAATTAAATATTCCAAGCACACCTTTGAGACTATTTCATTACCTGCTAATGCACTTCAGAAACAAGCTGTGGCTAATAGTAATTTGAAGACAGAAGAACTTGTCGGAGTAGAATGTTCCACAATGTCTGATGGGTGTACTTCTAAGGCCACCCACATCTCTTCCTGTGTTAATGAAAAGTCAGTTTCTCATGAGTTAAAGTAGGCTAATAATAGGAAATTGTCTTGGGCTGATTTGGTAAGTACATCCCACCGTGACAACTCTCATATTGGTGAAGATGATAACCTCACTGAAGATGAATCTGATGGTAACGAACATGTTCAGTATTAATCCACTCAAGCTAATATGGGCATGGAAATATGGAATCAACAGAAGTCAAGGGCCTTTAAGTGTCACAAAGGTAAAGAGAAAAATGAATGCTGTCATATTTCTAAAATATAAACACAACAAGTCATCTAATGTGAAGTGTTCTATTAGTAATAGAAATTACAAACCTGTGAAAACTCACACAAATGTGGATATTAGAACCTTTAATCACTATATGGAGCGGGCTGCTTCGTTGATACATGAAGGTAATAATGAAAATCATGTAGATTCGTCACTTTGGATCTCAACAGGAAATCAGAAATCGAATTTCCATGTCCTAAAATCTACTGTACATGACATCATAGAACCAATCCAAAACGATTGCAAGGTATTTGTACAAGAACCGGCTACAGATCATGGTGTATGGGTGACTCAAACCCCCAATATGGACTAGATTCAACCAGCTTTTGGTCTCAGCTCCAAACATTCCAAAATCAGAACAACAAATGGAAAAAATTATACAATAAGAAATCATAATTCTTTTGATATGCTTGCATCTGGAAGCAGCAAAGAACACATGCATAGTGATAATCCTTCTATAATAGAAGAGGATATGAAAGGGGTCATCGATGTTCTGCCCCCTGAGGATTGTGAAGTACCATGGGTGCAATTGAAGAAAAGAGGAAGGCCCCCTTATGATAGGGGCGGTCAGTCCTCTCAACACATTATGTGTACCCGGTCCTGAGTAGCATAATCTTGTTTTTGTTCGAAATTTGTTTCTATATGCTCCTCCATGAACTCTCCTTTTACCATTTCTATTTAAATAAAAGGGATATTGCCTTTAAAACTATAGTATTATACTGTATAATAGTGATAAAATAGAGAATAAATTAGAGAGTATTAATTGTACTAAATAAATTAGTAAAAATAAGGGTATCAATTGATTAGTTACAAAATAAGAATCAAATAGAAGAAAATTTATTGTTTTTTGAAAGAAAAATATATTTTCCTAAGAGAGGGTCTAATTATAATATGTGCAGAAAAGTTTAAATTAAATAACTATAATTTTAGAAAAATTATTAAAAAATTGAATTATTTTTTTAATTTAATTCAAATATTATCTTATGGTGATGATTTTTAATTTTTTGAAAAGATTAATTTTTTGATGAATAGTGAAAATACAGATTTTTAATTGATTACTACATTTTCATTTAATTAATTTATTTTGGTACATAATATTATTAATTTTTATATTAAAATTATGAAACTAAATTATAAATTAATCGAATTTAGTGAATTTGAATGATTTTATTATAATATTTAATATAAAATCATTGAAATCGTTTGAAAATTTTATTTCAAAAACCAACATTTTAATCGTGTCTATGAGATTAATTTTAAAATAATATTTTCCTCTCATATGAAATGAATTTTGAAAAACTCATTCCATATTTTAAATAAAAAAATATATTTTATATTAATTTCTAAATACTTTTTAGTAAAATAAATAGAGAAAATAGAAAAAATTAATTATCGTGGTTAATGTGAAATTGGATTTACCTATGGTTAAACTATGATGATAGGGGTTACAAATAACCAATACATTTTTCCAACACCAATTTTTTGACATAATTTCCACTTAATATATTATTTGATATATAATTTCACCTTTTTTATGATTCATGATAGATATATATGTGGTTATGATCGAATCATTTCAAAAAAATATAAATTTTGAAAGTCACAAAACTTAAGAAATGAGAGCCCATCCTCTCTCTTATTCACACCATAATACCCATTTTAATAGTCCAATACATAACAAAAATACATAAAAATTTCACTTCTCTCATCCAATAATTATTATTTTTGGCATAAATCCATCCCAATAAGGATTTGTAAGAATTCTAATAATGATACATGGGGATGATATAATGTTCTTTAACGAGCATCATTATTTTTTTTCTTAATTAAACTCTTGAAATTATTAATAAAACATGATGATATAATAAAATTTGTTTATCCCACATAATTTTAAATGTTATTAATAATTTCATTACCTCCATTCATCTTCACATCCACCAAATTGGTAACAAAATGATCATTCATTTTTAACGAGTACTACCTCCTTGCGAACCGATGGAATTTGTTCTTCCATTACAACGTTTCATGGTTGTGTAAAATGATGTATATAAATTATCTGTTTTATATTTAAAAAATATTTATACATTTGGAGTCATTATATTATATAAAAATTTCTTACATGACATTATTTATTAGGTATGTTAATGCCACTAACGTGTACAATGTACTACATCCTCCAGAAGAAATTTGATCAAACATTCATTAACACATAAAATGAAATGTAATAATGATATTTTAAATGTTTACAAGTGATGTTTTATACATAATTATGATATTAATGACATTTATATCATTATATAAGGTTAATAAATCATTTTTTCATTCCTTTTTCACTCACATTATGATGAAAACATTGTTCATGTATGTGTGGACTACCACATTAACAAAATGATTTGTCTTAATTTCATCACCACCAAAACTAGAAGATATATATAAATATATAATATGTTGTATATGATTCTAATATAAATTTTAAAAACTAATATACTACTTACCATATATTTATAATGATCATTGGAAAACAGAAATGTTACTAATGTGCATTTATGACCTACCATTAATATAGTAGTAAGAAACATCATTTTTCATAAAAATATGTCATGATTAATTTTAAAATTAATAATTCAATAAAATATTATCATTATTTTTTAATGGAAGTTTATATATATATAATATAAAAATGAACCAAAACATTCTTCATAAAAAATGAATTTGAAAACAAGGATATTTGAAACTAAAATAATAATAATAATGAAATATTATTCATGAACAGTGCATAATATGGCATAAATGGATCAATAATGTTATTAATTTTTTTTAATTATCCAAATAAATTAATAACCAAATTCAATCCACTAAAATGGAGGTGAAATAACATTGAACCCAAAGGAATTATGAGGTAAGGGGTTAGTTAACTCAATTTTTTTCAATGGGTTATGCTTCTACTTCATTAATTATGAAAGACTATGCTTATGATTAAAATGAATATGATTATCTTATGTTTTACATATTATTATATTAAGAATAGTTATTATAGAAACACATAATTGATTTATCTATTAAACTTGACTTCATCATTTTAATCCTTGTAAATAATTATTTTTTATCTCATTCTAATCAAGATTGTGTATTCTTTAATTTATTTGAAGTAATTTATTTGACATTATCCTAATGTCCCCATTTAATTTTCATCTCCAAAAATTATTCATGATACTTTCATGAAATAATAACGAAAATTACACTCTTTTGTACTAATACTAATTGAGAAAACGTATTTATAAAATCTAGAATCATTTCACTCTTCAGTTGATAATCTATTTTATTAATTCAATGAATTCAAAAATATTTTCTAATTTTTTTATTCATAATTTTAAATTTGTTATATTAATGAAATAATAATGAGAATTTTATTGTTAATAAATGTTTTGAATGGAATATTTAGTTCATTTTCAAATCAATTCCCACTTTCCATTACCAAATAAATATAATGAACCTTTATTATAACATGATAGGAAATAAATATAATTTATGTCAATCATAACCAATTAATTATTTAATGAAGCCTCGTATGATACAAACATTATTTTGAAATATTTTTATTTTATTTCTATTTGGGAAATTTAAGTTTTAAAAGTGTTATTTTAAAAATAAAAATGATATTTTCCTCACAAAATTGTTTTGGAAAATTTTGGGGTATTTATATTCATAAATTTAAACGACCCAATAATGTACATATGATACACTCGAGATATTTTATATTTATAAATCCCTACACTTCATCTTTTTTATTTATATATATTTTGACAAATAATAGTATGGAAATTAACATTCATGTTTCATTTATTAGTGATCACCATCCACATATAACACTAAATTTTATAGGACCATTACACATGAATTTACCGCAAATACCCATATTATTTATCATGGATTTTATTATTTCCAAAACCATATACCATTTTTCATATGTTGTTTTATTTATGAAGTTATTTTTTTTATTATTATGATATTGATAAAATTGATTTTTTACTCAACATGGATATTAAAAGAAAAAAATATATTTAGAAATATCTATATTTATTATTCAAAATATGTGTATATATTTGGACATGTAGTGAAGGGTGAGGACCATATTTTATATATCCCCTCAATTGATTAATAGGTCTCATGATACAAATACGTGGTATCATTCCTCTTCGTTTTTACCTAGCAGTTTTAATCTATCTTGTGAATGGTCTAGATAGTTTAGATAATGTTCTCCAAAATGTATCACATTGTACTTATATGTTTTAAAATATATTTTTAATGGATATTATGGTATATGTTCCATGTTCCAAAAAAATGGAATCCAATAACTAGTAATATTGTTCCAAAATAATTTTATGGTTATGATCCTTGATATTATATCATTTATAATATCTATAGATGCATTAGATATTATTTTTGTTGATTAAATTTAAATATGGATTTTGTTATTTACCTTTCTAAAATGGTTATTCCAAATCAAGTAATGATAGTGTTGAAATTGATTAACTGGAATTTGTGTTCAGTTATTTACCATTCCATTTTGATTATTATTACTGATTCATGATACATTCTACAGTAATGAACCCTTATTAAGCATATTATATCCACCAAATGATATTTCCATTTATAGGAATCCATGAAGTGTACAATTATCGAAATGAAATGACAATCTATGGGAAACGTTTTTATTATCTAAAAGATACATATTTTTATTTGATTATTAAAATTTAATATTGCAATAATATATGTATCTTGTTTTTTTATACCACTAAATTATTCCATCGGTGAGGATAATATTACTATTATATTATGCCAATTTAATAACATAGAAATAGGATCTGGGAGAGTGGGTACGAGTTCAGTATAGATTTAATCAATGGAGGATTAGTGGAAACCATGGTAACTAGATAAAAAAATATATATTAGAAAACATAAACCTAAGAAAAACATTTAGGATTATTGAAAAGAACATATTAATGTTTTCATAAGGTAGATATTATGTAGGTTTTCTAGGAAATACATACAAATCATGATACTACGAGTTGATGTGTTTTGGGATCATAGGCACATAGGGGATATAACTCTAAAAATCCACATTGGAATTGATTTCTTCATAACCTATTTCATGATAATGGGGAATTCAATGCACCTAGTTTGAAAATGCAATGGTTTATTCTGAAGATAATAAAAATTTTCATTACAAATTATTATGAAGGATTTTAAATAGTTATATAACAAAATAATCTTGGATTATTATTCTGAGATAATATTTAAATAAATTTTATAATGTATTATAAAATGTTCACTTGTATTGGGATTATTCATTATGTTTCATACTGACATGATAAAATCTGTTGTGTTCCATCATTTTTAAATGGTTCCGAAAAATGATTTGGAACAACATAAATGAAAATAATCTAAAGAATATGAATAATGAAATCTTCTATTTATATAATCCAATAATTATATGGGAAGTTGTCTCACATACCCTCTCAACATATGAAGACATAGTAGCACGTGATAAAAATAAATGGAAATAATTATATCATTATGAAGGATTCAAAGGGAAGCAGGAGAATAAGTGGATGGAAGATAAAAATAGGGTTTAAGGGATGAAGGTAATGAATGATTTTATGACCAGTTATAATAGTTTAAATCAATACAATAATTGTTACACAATAGGAATGAGTGGTTTTTACAATTGTGGAGAGAATGGTCATCATGATTTTTATTTAAATGGTAATAAAAATGATTCCATCATACAATTCATCAACTATTTGTAAATTTGAATCTACAAAAATCTATATATCAAGTATCAATAGAGTATACCCCCTGAATAGATATTGGATCATTGTGAATCTTTTGATAGTACCATATAAGATGTTTAATGATTTATGTGATTGTGTTTTAATTCAGGAATTATATCTTTTGATAATTTTATAAATGATATCCATATAATAATAAAAAATAAATTTATAATGATTTTGTTATTATTACTTTTTATTAATGATTTTAGAGTGCAAGGTGACTAATTTTTATGACAATGAAATATGACTTAGTGGAAAGATGATACTTTTTGTAAAAATCGTGATTGATTGATGGATAACATGTAATATGTTTTTGATGTTATGATATATATGTTGTGAAATTTAGATGATTTATATGGATAATGAGAATTGGATAGTAATAACTACCATGGAATAGATTAATTATATATCGACATTGTTGTTTATGATTGATAGAGTTTAAAACATTTTTGGTTTTACTGTTTTTATCCACTAACATGCGTTTTTCTTATGGATTAATGATTCATGAATTTTTTCAATTTCCTTTTATTGTAATTCAAGATATTACCATAGATCCATAGAATACATTATAATTGTATTCACATGTTTGGTATATGAATATCTAGAGCTACATCATGCTGTTTTGGGGATTAATGGAATGCTATGTGACCTTGTTTCATCTGTTATAAATCTTAATCATTTTTATCACACATAAGGGAAACAATTTTATGAAATGGGTTATTATAAAATTTGGAACTGGTTTTAGAGATTAATGTATTACATCACTATATGGATATTTCATTACATTATATAACTTTTTCTAACTATATTGGTTTTTTATAATTGTTAGTGATAGAAATAATGACTTTTCACTCATTTATGGATCTTACAAATAATTAAAATAGAATATTAGTGCTTTAAACATAAAAATCATTATTCTTTTTTCAATTTTTTGTGTAAAGGAATAATTAGAAATATATCGAATAGAAACCAAAGGATGAAATTATTTTATGATATATAAATTGATTAATTATATGTATTTATATATATTAATTAATATGAAAATAAATCCTCATATTTAGGATATGGATCATGAAACAACATTGTTATCAAAATACATTCATATTTGATGAATTATATGGGGTTTTAGATAATAATAGATTTATAATCTTAAGGGCTTTAATATTTATTGTACACTCATTTTCTTTTGATCGGTGAATTTTATCATTCTATATAATTATATATGATTTTCCTCAAAGTACACATTTTTTCATTCCACTAATGTTATCTTATATAGAAACCTATTTACTTGTTATTCCATATAACCTTTATACCAACCCATCTTTCCTATTTAGATGAATTTTTTAACCATTATTATGATGTGCGATTTTTGACAATGGTATATGCAAATATCAATCCTATGATTACTAATATCATTTTTACTATGAAATAATGCATTTAATTTATGGTTAGTATAATGTAACATCATAATATTATAAAATAAGAGCACTATATTTGGTAACAAATCTGACACGTACACCCATTATTAGAATAAAACCTCTCACATCGAGACCTTTCGATATATTTATTTTAAAATAACTTTCATCTCTTAAATATAATTCACTACACACAACACTTATTCTATCATCTCTAACAAACAACATAAATGTTTTCTTGTTTGACACACAAAACCAAGTATTTATTAACATTCAAAAAGTACGATGATTATCTTTTATTACATGGAATACTGTGTTTTTATTTCAATACATTTATCACTATGTTTAGGATACATAACATGAAATGTTATGTATTACATTCATTACACATAACACTGAGTTTGAAATAAATATGATATATTAACAAAATATTATTATTTAATATAATAGTCAATAATATAGATGATAAATTTGAATGTATGAATAGTAATAAATAATTTATGAATATTATGTTAATGTATTGATTAGTAATAAAATATGAATCAATAATATAAAAAATAAATGTTTTATAACCAAACCGTATTTTTCTAATATATGTGTTAATTATATTTTTTGCGAAATAATTTTAAATTCTTTTTTACCATATTAATAAATATTATATGGAAAAATAAAATTCTTTATAAAATTATTAATAACATTATTTACTCAGGTTTAATGATTATATTTTTCTAGAAATTGTTTTGACAAATATTAAAAAATATAGAATATTAAATGATAAAATATTTTTTAATATAATTTATAAATACAAATTATATTTGGAATTTCATTTAAATAAATATTGGTAAAATTTTATACCGATGAATTCAAAAAACATCTTTTTTTAATTTTTATAATTATTTATAAAATCATTATAAACTATGATCAATTTTTTAAAAAATATATTTTCACACCACTTCACTATGTTTAATTTTTAATTCTATTTTTAATATTAATATAATTGAATTTCAAAAAAATTGAATAAATATTTCTAATACTTGAAATTTTAAATTTATAATATTTTTAGCATAATTTCTTAGAAAAATGAATAGTGAAAATTGTAATAATTAATTAACATTGTTTTTGTAAAAATTGAATTAATAGGGTTAAACTAATAATGTAAGGGTAAAAACTGACGAGTTTACTTGTAAATTACCCAATTTATGTAAACATTCCGACCATTTATTTTCTCAGTTTTATAGTGGCCCATTATAGAAGATTTTTATTTCTATAATGTGGGAATAATTTGTACTTTTCAGACACATACAATTGTGCCACACACCTAAATTATAAACGCCACACCTATTCCCTCTGCATCAAAAATTCAATCTCTTTAGTTCAGCCAATAGAAAATAAAATAATTTCCAAACTTCCTTCTTATCATTCGTGATAATTTATTTTGGCCATAGATCCATAATAGGATGACTTTAGTTAAAACCTAAAAATGATATCTGAATAAAATTTAATGCACTTCTTCGAGAATCATTATTTTATTTCTTAATCAACCAACTAATTTTTTTATTAAAAATTTATGCTATAATAACCTCAATATATGACATAAAATTGATGGTTTTATAAATATATTCCATACATAAAATCATCTCCACTTCTATCAAATGAGTTGCGAAATCATCGTTCATGTGAATAGAGAACTACAACCTCATGAACTAATGACATTCAATCTTATATTAAAACATTTCACAATTTGGTATGTTGATATTTATAGTTTATATATATGATATTTTGGACATAGGTAAACCTATGGATTAATTAAATCTTATATAATTTTTTTACATTATATTTTGTAGTGGAATTTTGGCATGACTTGTGTGTACAGTGGACTGCCACATCACAAAGCGATTTGATTCATAATTCACTAATAAATTACATAGAATGTATTAAATTTAACATTATTAAATAAATTAGAAATAAATGACATAATTATGATATAAATAACATATATATCATTATTTATATATAATATATCATTTTCATTCATACCATAACACTTACATTAAAATAATAACATCATTCGTGTACATGTGGACTAATTCTTTCATGAATCGTTGTTATTATTTTTTTCATTACCAAACACATAGATTATATATATATAAGAATTTTATATAGAATATATGATAATATGATAATTCAATATTTATAATACACTACCTAGCATCATTCCACAATGATCAATGGAAAAATAAAACCTTTCTCATTATTAGATAAGACACACCATCTCCATGATCATAATGTATTTCATATAACACAAATGTCATTCATAATTGGATTTAAAATTAATATTGATGTAAAAATAAGGATATTATTTTTTGATTATTATTCAAGATATTTGAAACTATATAATAATTCTAATAATGGTATCTTACATCAGAATAAATTATTGAAAAAACTATGCAATTAACACAAGAAATAATGAAAACAATGAGGCATTATTATTGAACGGATCATAATATGTTATAAAATATAAATTATGATATTATAATTAAAAATATGATTCATTTATAAGATTATAAAATGTTAAAAACCACTATATATTAGTTTAGGTAACATTAAACGAAAATAATGCATGAAGGAAGGGATTTCATAACTAAATTAATGTTTATTGAGTTTAACATTTAATTCATTAATTATATCATTATAAGTTTAAATTTATTAATAATTTTTTTATCCAATGTATTATATCAAATATTATATATTTATTTATAAATTTAACACATAATAGATTAATTTTTTAACTTTCTATTCAACGTTATTATCATTGTAATTGTTTATTTAACAAACCCATTTTAATTGAGATTGTTAATTTTTGAATTTCAGATGATGGATTTTTTTTGAATATTTCTTAGAAAACTATTTAGTTTTTTACTAATTTATTTATTAATGATATTTTCATGTATTAGTATAATTTTACCAATCATTGTTAATTAAATGAATTTTTTATTTATTATTAATTTCATTTTAATATTTATACTGTAATACTTTTACCGTTCTAAAAAATCCATGTTAGGCTATTATAGAAAAAGTATGGAAGGTTTTTTTAACTTTTAAGGAATGTATGAATTTTCTATATATCATGACCCCCAAATATTTTAACGAATACATTATAAGATTGAAATATTATTTTGAATGAAATTTATTTTCAAAATCATTATTATTATTTTTTTGTCAAAATTTTATTTTTAAATTTAAAAATATATTTTCTTTCATGAATGTTTTAAATTATATTTTTATGGTATTTTTACTCATTATCAAAAACAAACGGTTTCCTTTATATCCCTGATAATGGATTTTTGGTAATGGTTCTATTGTTATAATTTCTATTGAGGGAATCTGATATTTTTAAAAAAATTATTTTATTATAAATAACTTTAATAATTTATTTTTTATTTAATAAACTCTTCATTAGATACTCACATTATTATGTTAATTAGACATTAAAGTTTCCATAATTCTCCATATAATTTATCATGGATATAATTCTTACAAAAAAAACATATTCCATTTTTTCATAGAGTTTTTATGATGGTTTTTATTTTGTTGACACATTAAATATTTATAATATGTATTATTCATATCATTCTGATGTTTAACATTAATTAATATTGAATCATTAAATAAATTGGTTATTTTATAAAAGATGAATGATTTGGACATATTTTAATTGGTGGTCCTGGATTTTATTTAGCTCCTCAATGTATCAACTTGTATAATGATACATACCAGTTTTCTTGGGCCTATGATTTTTTACCTGTTAAATTTAATCTCTCTTCTAAAAGGTCATTACATTATTTATATAATTTTTCAATGTCGATTGGATTGTACATGGTAGTTGTAAACCATATTGTGATATTTCATTAGATTAAAATTAACATGTTCTTGGGACATGATGTTCAATAATTATTCTTTTCAGGAATTATGATTTTTGTTATTATTATACATTAAATTTTTATAATGATATTATATCTATATTAACTTCATTAAAAGTTTTATTAATTAGTGTATTTTTTTATTTATCTTTCCATATTTTTTTATCAATTATAAAAATATGGTAATCATGATATTTAGGTAATGGAAGGTCTGTTAAATTACATAATTTTCCATTTTCATAATACCTTTTAATTCATGATATTTTTTTGTACTCAACCCTTACTAAGAATTTTATATCAACCTTATTTCTTTCTTTCCATATAAATCCATTATGTTTAATATTTTTGAAATGAAATGATATTATAGGGGAATTATGTAATTCACGAAAAGATTATTTTATAACATTTTTATTCAAATTTAATATTACAAGCACATATTTATAAATATTAACAATACAAATAAACTTCTTGGTGTGCTAGGATGTTATTTCTTGTGTCTTATAACAATGTAATAAATAAGGCACCAACTATGGGCAACTGTGGTCAGTGTCACAATATTGATGATTTCAAGGAAATTAATTATAATATTAAAAATTAAATGGATAATTATTCAAATCATTGGATGATCCAAAATTTAATTTCACTTGTGAATAATATTATTTAATGAAATAAAATAAATATATTTTAAAAATATGATATTTTCACTATTCACTAAATAACATTTCAAAATTTTTAAAAAAACATCATAATCAGTTATTCATGATATTCGTATTTTAGAAGATATTCTAATTTTTCAATATAAAGTTTCATAACATACAATAAATTATTAGTGATGGGTTCTCATAGAAATATATAAAAATAAATTTTGAGGGAAACTGATTTATTATATAAAAAAATATTTAATAAAATTTGAGTTCATATTTCCTATGAATGTATCAATAAATAATTATTGACTAATATAATTATATATGTTTCTCAAGGATGTTAATAAAATTCATATCCACCAATTGATCTACTAGTTTGTAATTATCATATTTTAAAAAGAAAACATGGTCAGTTTAAGATTGATGTGTTTGGTTGTATATGATATCAAACAAAGGGTTATTTTAAAATCTCGTAGTGTTACAATGGTCTAATAAAATTAAAATAATGAACATTAATAATATGAGATACATTTATATTTTCCACTCATATTTTGTAAATATTGTTTTGTTAGTCATATCTCATCCCACAGTATCTATAATCATAATATCTTAATATAACATTAAAAATGAGTTAAAGAAATATACATGAGAAATTGAGAAATGTCATATAGATAGGATGGATGTATGGTTTGTTTTGTTAGATTATTATGCTAGGATTTATGATGTGGAAATAGTTTTACATTTCATAATAATTATGTTGGAAACATTGATCATATTAATATAATAAAATGGTAGGAAACAAATAAGTCTTATATTATGTGTTGTGTCTGTAGATTGTCCCCTAATTCTCCAATAATAATATTAATACTCTCTAAGAAGATAATAACATCAATCCCTATCTTTTGAGAACGATTATTCATCACTATATGTAACTTCCATTCGAGTTATTTGGTATAGATCTAGTGATAATATAATAATGGAATTAACATTTATTATCAAAATAATCGATAAATATCATGATAGAGTATGTTAATGTTTGTAACTATATTGTAAAAGATATTATTATATACTAAGACCCACACTGCTAGATCCTATATTGAAATCATGAACCATAAATTTTTTTATAGGATGAGTATATTAGTGAATAAAATTTTTCCATCTAAACATGAAAAAATCAACAGTTTAGTTGTATGACTTACATCCTTAGGGGCCTTCTAGGTTTAGAGTTTTAGAGAATTAGGAAAAACCAGACATACCCAATTCACAAGATAGTAAAATAAAATTAATCATAGATAACCTAGATTCTCTTATTTTACATTAGTTCATCGACATCATCCTTGTCAAATAATTTGTAGACCTAAATTTTTCATCCACTTTATTTAAAATCCAGAGGAAGGAAAACAAAATAATAGTGATTTCAAATGATCAGTAAGGGTAAATGAATTAATTAACAATTGAATGTCATTAATAATAATAACAGTGAATAAGGGAATAAAATCAAAATAAATCATCATGAGATAATCACAAATGAACTTGTACCCATCCATATAAGGATAATCAATTATGAAATTATTTGAAAGGTAAGAGTGATCAGAATCAAATATAATGAGCAATGTGATATCAATATAATTCATGGAAAGAAATATAAATTCAAATAAATCATAATGATATTGTATCTGTAACTTTGGAAATCAATTTCATTTCACTCTTATAAGAACGCATAAAAATGGAATAACCACAACATTGAAATCCATGTCTAATTCATTGGACAACAATTAAGGACCCAACTGTCATTGGTTTATCATGTAACCACCAAGCATTAGATTATCATGGGACTACACATCTTTGGTTTATTAGGGAACTGCCTATTATATTCCCAAGTTTTAATGAAAATTCATAACACCTAAAATTAAAATTCCATTAAAAACTCAGAGAATGAAAATACTAATAACCATTATATAAAATGATTATCTTATGGAAAAAACATGTTCTATAATAATATATTTGAAACAATTTAATCCTTTCAGAAAATGATGAGGATGGTGTCAATACATAATATCCCCACATATAAGGAAGTAAAAACCTGGGTTTCTTCATTGACAAATAAATATAACTTTAAAATTATAATAAAAACATTCTCTAGTAATATTTCAATTTCATTATGAAATAAACTTTTTAATACATAAAAAATTTTGAAAATATATTTCATTCAAATTTACATTGAAATCATATGTATTATTCTTTTTATAATTAATAAAACTATTTATTTTGGAAAATATACATCGGTATTTGAAAAAAAAATTCTTTTCATAGAAATTTTATTTTAAAATAACACATATTTCTGACCAAAGAAAGAAATGAAATAAAATTTCCCAATAAAAATTTTCCCAAATAATTTAAAATCCAATTACTGAAAATTTTATAATAGTTCCTAAACATATAATTAACATCCAAAGGATAATTTATGGAATTAGTTTTGTAATATTTCAAAATCATTTAGTTATTTATTCATAGTCATGTTAAAAGATGATATTATAAATGAATACTTTTACCACATTGGTATCATTGAATTATAATTCATATGAAAAAATAACACTAAATTAAAATTTCAAGATCATGAAAATAATGAGATTCATGATTTAAAATTTCAATGGATTAGAAAATACATCTCATAAAAGAATACAGGTTTATAATATAACAAAATTCTCAAAAAAAGTAAAATTCAGACCAAATCCATTGCCGATTTGGTAACCATGAAACTATAAAACCTATGAATGTGAGATAAGAAAAATTATTTGTAAATAACCATAATTTTAATGATATTAAATATAAAATTAATTCATGGGAATAGGGTTTTTTATAAACATAATATTATTTGAGTAGATATAGGATACTATATTTATTAGTTAATCCTTTTATAAAAAATATTCAATGTAGTTGGACAAAGAAAGAAAACAAAACCACGTACAAAAAGAAATACATATTATTTTGAAAATATCATATGATTAACACACTATCGATAAAAGTTGAGTATTATACAAAAAATAATGGCTCATGAAAGAGTGGAGGGATTATATAAATGGGGGTTTTTAGATATTTTTTGATTGAAATTGGTTTTCACGTCTGATCAATGGGGAGGAAGAGTTTCTCATTTATAATAGATGTTATAGGGACTCATGTAATTTCTCAAAATATTAAATTAATATAAATTTATTTTAAAACACAAATGGTTACAAACTGAATTATTTTGAATATTTGATGATTCAGGGTTAACTTCACTTTAGCTTATAAAATTTACACAATCTTTTTGTAATTTTTCATACTTATAAATTTTTATTATATGATGACTAACCTCATTATCTCAAACATTGAAAAAATGTGTTTTCCACTTTAAGGGTTAAAACAATTACAATAAAATGAAAAAGAACCATTAAGGAGTAATATATAAGAATTTAAATATTGTATTAATTTATTAGGACAATATTATTATTTAATGATTTTAAATAAATTAATATATTAAAAAACATTTAAAAATATTTTTACTGTAAATTTTTACATTATTCATTAAATGAAATTTTAAAAAAAGAATAATAACGAGTTATCTTAGATAAAAAATTTCTCACACAAACACAATATCTCAAGATCATTTATTATTTTTCTCATGAAAGTAATTATATCAAATAATTATTTTTTATATTTTTAATATCATTTATTGGATTTTTAATTAATTAAACATTTATTTCTTCATCATTATGTAATTATTTATGGTAACCAGTTATTCAATAAAAATAACAAATATATTTCCATGGGGAATATTAATATTTTACCATTAAATAGAATAGTTATAGTCGAACATAACCCATATATATCTCCATATTAAAAATATTTCACTTGTTAAAAACACGTGTATGACATGACCATCTCTTCTTTGACTAAAAACATTTTAAGGATATAAATTTATCCAATATGAATTAAATGGGTAAATAACTATCCCATTAATGAATATGGATGAAATTTAATCATCCTATAAAAAATTTAAACTGTTAGGGCCATATTTAAATATTGATAAAATTCTGTTTACTTTTGAATTACATGATATACACTTGATCATGGTAAGAAAATTAATACAGTTATTATTCATATTGCACCAAAATAAATGATAATAAATAAAAAAATTTTAAAATATTATTAAAAATTTATAAAATCTTTTTTTTTCTAAATCAAAACAATAATGTTTCTTCATTTATATTAATATTAATAGCTTTTATGGGGCAAACTAAAGGAATTTAATGAAAATAAAATAAAAAATTCACAATGTTTTTATATCAAATTTTATAATGTAATTTTTTACAATGACATAATTTGGATTAATATATTTATTTATTTTTTCTAATTATATATTTAAAATAATTTATAATATATTTGATAATTATAAATTGTTTAGAAAAAATGAAAGTTTTCAGTTAAATTGTTGTATATTTCTATATTCATAAAAAAATGGGACAAATCATAAAAAATAATAAAATACCACCAAATTAAATTTTGATTTTATGATTTAAAATAATAATTTTATTTTTACTTATATAATTAATAATGATTCTATTATGTGGTTTTAAAATATTTTTCCACGAAATTATATTAAAACTTCTTTTATAAACATAAAACGTTTAATTCATAAAATTGGATTTTTTATTATATTTGGAATAATTTTTAAAACATTAATATATAATATTTAAATATCATTATTATATATCAGTAATTATAATTAAAATAATTTATTAAATTAAATTGTGTGAATTAAAATAATTTTTCATAAAAACACATTCTTCATATTCAATTGGTTTTTATTTTAATTTAATTTTTTTAGTCACCAAAAAATAACGTAAATGAATAAAATAAAATATATATTAAAAATAATGTTAATCTACCACATACCCTCCACTATAATAGCTATTTTATAATATTAAAATTTTATTAAATTTATATATTTTGTTCATTTTATTCTCAATGTGGCCTGTCAAGAATTCTATGGAACATAGTAATTCCTTTTAAAATAATGAGATATTATGTTATATCACACACTATTAAATTTCATCCTCATCATTTCAGATTAATATCAGTAACTAGGGTTTTACTTTTTAAAATACCATTGCTGACATCCCATAATAGAAACTGAATACTTCAAATTTCATTTAGTATGAGGGAAATGAAAACTACAAGGTCACCTAAAATAACAAATATTATGATTACATGTTCGAAAAAGTAGATATGGAAAAGAAAACTAACTATTGATGAATAATGGATATTGATAGATATTATGATCGTGGGATATTTAAATATAATAAAATCATAAATATATGATGGTTTAAAATTCTATTTATAGAAGAAAATGGAAAACTTATTTTTTCAAGATAATGTTCATAAAAATAAGGAAGCATTTTACTTAATGGTCTAAGAACATAATGATATATATATATATGGAACATAGAGTTTCATCTTGTAATCAACATCCCCCTCAATCATATCTTTTTCTCTATTTGATGAGTATTCAAGATGAATTTTTCTTACATGAGTCATTATAATTATAATCCAAAATGGTATCTATTTATTTTTTCTGTCATTAAACATTTACCTAAACCAAAAGGGTTAAGATATTATATAATATTTCCAAAAATATAATAAACCTTTATATGAGTAAAAAAGTTTACATTTCCAAAATTAAATAGTAAAACTAAATTTTCAGCATATATCCTTAAATAACTATCCTTAAAATTTACCCAAAATATTCCAAAATCCAATTAAATGTAAATTTTATAAGGATATAAGCACATAGACTTCCCATAATGTATTTTATCACAAAATAAAGTCAATAAACCATAATGTCTCAATCGAAAAATTTAATTTTTGAAATCACACAATCTCCAAGATATGATACTCATTTACACAAATAACCTAAATCCACATAAGTTCACAATAAAATCATATATTATAAAAAAATATAATTCTACCATTAATAATAACATAAAATACCATAGTATAATATTTTCCTTTGTCATATATGGTTCCCTAAAGAGTGAACCTCTTCTAAAATAACATTAATCGGCTAATCCCTAAATACTTTTTCCAATCCCATGATTATTAGTATGATGGAACTTTTGTTCCCCAAATAAACTAATTCATCATGAATAGAAACCATTTACTAAAATTAAAATTTCATACTAAAGGGAACATCATGATGGCAGGTGGTATGCGATTCACCCTTACTATGCTTTCATGGTAGGTTCAATTAATGTTGTCTTTCATGACATGATGTGTTCTGAAACAATCTACGGTCTCTCCTATAATAAAATATATACTCATAATATATATATATAAGTATAAAAATTTAATTAAAATACATTAAAATAATGTTAATATGTTTTACACTCAATGTATATGACATAATTTTAATTTTTCTTCCATAAATCTAGTAACCCATAATTACCTCATAAATTAGTTTCACCAAAAATATTTTAACTCACATAAAAATTTCATAACCTAAAACCTAAAAAAGATTAATAGGTTACAAAAATTATGATCACCCTTAAAATTAAAATCCCATGATGTTATCCCTAGCCCTTGATGAATCCCCCCAATAAAACATCAAAATTTTCAATGTTTTCCAAATTATCTTTAGATACAAATTATAACTGATTTGGACCGACACTATTTGATCAAATATAGAAATAATAAACTTTACAGTTTAAGCTATGATGATAATATTAGGGAACCAAATGTTTCCTTCTAAACTTCATAAAATCCATTGAAAAATCAGTTTAGATAAAAAATCCATGACCTTTACGGTTTAGAGGATTAGATAATTGGGAAAAAATTTAAATAAACCATTCAAAAGTATATAAATAAGAATTTATCACACATAACCTAGATTTTATTTATTCACATTTAGTTGAATAACCTCAGCCTTTTGATATCCTTTATATACATAAATTGTTCATGAATATTATTTATATCCTTGGGAGTAATAATTATATGAATGGTGAGCTCGAATTCATTGTAATAGAAAACATAAATATTAATAATATAATGAAATAAATTAAAATAGTGGTTCCTAATTGTATGATGTCATAGTAAATTTTAATGAGGAAATCATAAAGGAAATCATACATATCAATACATGAAATGTAAAATATGAAAATATGGAAAAATAAAACGTGATCATAATCAAATATGAAGAGTGGTGTGATATCAATATCAATAATTAAAAAATAGAAAATCATAGAAATAATATTAAAATGTACGTAACATGGGATATAAATTACATTTGACTACTATATTAACATTTTTAAATGGAATTACCATACAGATGACTTCTATACAAAATTTAATGGAGGGATATCACTAGTCGACTCATCTTCAGTTTCTCATTTAACAACCCATCATTGTATTATCATAGAAAAAACCATCAATTTATTATCATAGACCCACCATTAATATTCCCATGAACATATATAATGTCATAAACAATAAAATCATTAATATGATCATAAACTACTACTACTAAAGTTAATTTTTTTTATTAAAACAACACTTTTGTGGAAGAAAGTGAGAAACCAACAAGTGAAAACATACATTAGACATTAAATCATATAACATAATTGTTAAAGACCAACTTAAGAATGTTAGACGCGACATCCCTAAACAATTTCCAAGATAAATCTGTTACCTCTTTATCTGGTTCTGATATGACAATCACTTCAAATTGAGAATCCAATCTGTTCGGTGATGGTATCCACTTGCATCGGTATCCCATTCATCCTATCTTCATCCGCCTTGGAAGCATGAATAATAAAAACTGCATCCAACATTTCTTCCTCTGAATGCTTAAGGAGGTCCCATTAATCTTCCTTGTCCACTACACCCACAAACGGTTATGGATCTTCCAAACATAATAGTGGATCTTCGGCAAAAGCAACCTCCGGTCCAGATAACACTTCTATCCCCTCCTCCCTGTCAACAGCTGAGACCATACTCTCCAGCACCTCTTCATCACCCGCAGGTGACTTACGTCCCTCAGAAGGGATCTGCTCCAATAGATAATCATAAACTCATTTGATGAAAAACAAAATAATCCTTTCATAAATTCATTTACTTGTGAAAAATAATTGTGTTGTTTAACAATCACTATAAAACTCTCTTAACCCATATATAAATGGATAAAAATGGTATCGAAAAAAATTATCACCAATTGATGATATGTAACATGCAGGATCCTGACCTTTTTCTGAAGTCATCTTAGGCCTATTTTAATGAAATTATAACTATTTTTAAGATCCTTTGATTAGAGTTATGGTTTTAAATGCTTTTGGTTGAGTTTTAAGGAAAATAATAGATATATGATTGTACACAGTTTAAAAATAGTGCGTCTAATCCCAGTGAATAATGTGAACATAGACAGAGTATTCTGGACAGTCATCCCATGGTTTACCCTTACATTGAGCTCCTTCCTAGGAAACCATGCGAGCATGATTTGATTATCTGAAAATAAGTTATTAAATCACCCACTCCACCAAGACTCAGCCATTTGGACCTAGTATTGGGAATGGTGAATTTTGAGATCTTAGAGCCTTCCTGAGTGATTCTATGGTTATTCAAAAAATGTTATCTAAGATTCAATGCAAAAATTGAAGATCATCTCTCTTCCATTTAAGTAGACTTCAACATAATCATTCTCCCAATTTTTATCTATCTTACCATTATATTTTCATGGAAGATATACATTTTTCAATATATTTATACCTATTTGTAGAGATCTAGATTAATGATTTTTTCTAAAGATCCTTGTTTTCACAATCATGATGGTTTTGATATTAATATTTTTATTTAGGGGTTTACATCCAAATCTTTATTGACATTGTTTCACCAATATAATTTTTGGGATTTTTTGGGATAACACTCATCAACAAAATAAGGTATTTGGTCAAAATAGAACTCTCATAGTTGTTGATTTGATATGTGTATGTGATATTGATGAATTTAAAAATTACCTATAAATTGTTTTCTTATACATAGACAATTAGGAATGTTCTTTGACATGTTGATTCTTTGGGTATCTAGAGGATTATTTAATGATATAGTCATGGAGCTACGGGGCCTGCCCAAATAAATAACAGATTAACGGAATTTGTTAATGGTTGAGATACTGTAATTGAGATATTGAATTTGGTTGGGTTCAAGATAACTAATCGAGGGAATTGACTATGGGATTATGTTTGATATGCAAGTAAATGATTGATTAATTAATTATGTGGCATTATGTTGATTAAAGATAATTAATTGTAGAATTAATATTGAAAAGTTGATATTTTATTTGGATACATAATTGTAAATAATTAATTTTGGAATAATATTTGGGTTGATTGATTAATTAATTAATTAATTTGTTATAGGGTTGTGTTCTTAGTTAGTTAATGGGTGAACTAATGGAATTTGATATGTTAAAATAATCAGTTTATTAATAAATTATTGATGTTATTAATTCATGTGAATTAATGAATGATTTAAATGATCGAGAATGTGGGTGATAGACATGAAAATCTAGACTGATTAAGAAGTAGTGACTTCGACATGGCCTTCCAACAAAATATTAAACCAAGTTCTTGTGTTGTGGTGTGTTAGACAAGTCGATCTACACCGAATGAGATTTTGGTTTATAGACAGGTTGATCTGCACTGATTGAGATTTGGGGTGATTGACATGGAGTTCAACACCAAATTAATGACAATTATAAATTATTATTTAAATGGGAGACACAAATTTAAATTAGATATAATGTTATGATTAAGTAATAAATGAAAATGTGATAACTTTTTAATTTGGAACTATAATTATTTTTTAATAGATATGTTGACATTTGATTTTGACAGGTCTTATTTTAGACACCATTAGTGGTGGGATACTGATTCATACTCACAACCTATTTGGGTAGCCATATCAGAACATAAGTTCATTTTTTTATTGCAGGAGAGGATAAGGGAAATGCAGTGGGATGTATTTTTATTTGAGAATGAGGCATGGGTTATGGAATTGGATGTGGGTTTGGACCAATATTGTCCTCAATATGTCTTCACATTTAGTTTCATTGTAGAAAAACAACACTTACATTGTCTTATCATCTTATCCCTTTTAGTTTAATATTGTATTTATTGTTTTTACAATCACGTGACTTGTTATTATACTTGTTTTTTACATGATTCTGCACATTATTATTGATTTTTTTCATCAGTTGGTGCTTTATTATGATAAAATAGGGTGTAGTCTCCCCATGACTGAATTATCAGATCCTCTCTAATGGTCGGAACCCTCAAGAATACAGGGAGGTGCTCTTGAAATAATGTGACCATCTGTCTCGGGGAAAACATTAGTGGAACCCAGGTTGGGTTGTTACAAAGTGGTATCAAAGGATATTTATTTTCATTCTTCTTTTTATTACTATTATTTTGGAAATTTTAGATAGGATACTTGGAATATTTGGGTCTTGTATGTCAGCTCGTTCAGGGAATTTTCATAACTATGTATGGGGGAAAATATGGTTACTATGGGTGGGATTATTGTTATTGATATTTGTTGTGATAGTTGGATATTATTTCATCTTGTGTGACACACTTGTTTTATGATGTGATATTTATTTTGAAAAATTAATAACATTAATTTGTGGATAAAAGAGGCATGATATATGAGTTTTCAGGCATCATTCTTGGCACTCATGTTGATTGTGACATGCATCATTTTTTCCACTCATGAGAAAAGAGGTTATGGGTAAGTTTTCAAATAGTAAATTTTTTTACTTGTTAAGATATTGAAATACTGATGACAAATAGAATAAATGGGAGTCTAATGAGAGACATGAATAATGTTATGGGCTATATTAATTAATAAATTAATTAATTAATTTGAAATGAGGTAATAAATTAAATTTTGGAAATAGTTTTTTAATATCGGAATATCCTTTATAACCATGACCAAAAAGTATGATGGTTACAGGTAGTGATAATTCCTCCTTGTTGATGGTGTGAATGAAATGGGGAAGGAAATGTTGACACTTATTTTTTTATTATTCCTCTTGTATAATTGTTATCAGGTCGTGTTATGATACTGAAGACATGTGTCTATCTTGGTATAGATATTCCCCCATTACGCTTGTTGAGAGGGATACAGAGGGGGGTGGAATGGAAAAAACATCCAGAAAGGTAACATGAGGCACCGTTCGTGAATGAAGAGGAGGAATTGGATAAATTAAATGAGATTGTTGAACGTTTCATGAAATTCATTGAGAGAAACCCATGGTAGGTTATGAAAATTATATCCTAGTTGACTATTGATTTTTAGTTGCAACACCCACTGGATTTTACTGGAGAGGGAGGACCTAAGGAAGATAAATTCTTTATTAAATACATATAGATGATACATCACCATTTGGAGACTCTGGTTGTGTTGAGGGTCACATTTTCTATATATATGATATGGGGGTCAGTGATGCACTGGTGGGAAATTCCGGTACGATCAAGACAGATTGATGATATTTTATGGAACTACATTCTAGAAAACATATAGGAATATATCTATCATGAGACACTAAGACAAGAGAATGCTTAAAATTTTATGCATCTGGCCTATGGATGCATGTCCATAGTAGATTATGCTAAAGGTTTCACAGATATACAACGTTTTACTCTAACTATGACGACAGATGAGGATACATCTTCAAAATGTTTCCAGGACAGACATAGATGTGAAATAACATCAATAGTGAATATCCTTAGGTTGATGAATTTTTCAAAATTCATTTATCATTCATTAATTTAAATGGTGAACCTGAAGGAGTCTTCATGTACTGTATAGTTAGTTGGAAGTATATGATAAATATGTGTGCCATCTGAGAACAGGAAGTGAAGTCATGATAACCATTGCCCGAATAGAGGAAAACAAGGTGGACAATCAAGAGTAATAGTTTCACCAGATCATATTCATTTGTGTTTTCACCAAAGAAGTAGGACGAGTCACTATTGTACACATTTACAAAACCCAGCAGTGGAGTGACATGTTTATGGTAACATGAGACACCTATAGTTGTTCTAGAGGAAACATCGATAGGCTGGTGGCGAGGAAGCAACTTCTCAGAGTCATAGTGTGAGAAGGGGGACATATACACCATATAGGTCTGGAATTTGGAGTTTTAATGGAAGAGTTGGTAGAGGTATTTTACATGGAGCATCATTGTGTGGGAACCCATATCAGAAGAGTGGTGCTACTTGGTGGAGTCATATGAATCCACATGGAAGAGGGATTGGATAGTTTCATGAAGTACAAAATACACTAGTTAAAAATGAGGTTGGGCCATCTATAGAGTTAGTTATTGTTCTAGTATATTATAATTAATCAGTTTCCTTTTTTGATAATGGCTCCTCTAATTCCATTATATATAAAAGTCTTTTGAATTGATTGATCATGGAGGTGGAATCTGTATGCGGAGTGATGAATATCGATTCACCGTTGGGAACAAGATCTAGATATATCTATTTATGTATGGGATGTTAACTATGGATAATAGATTGGGATTTTCATTGGGATCCATAATTCCATGATATGACAAGCTTTAACCTAATTAAGGTAATAGAATGGTTAGTAACATAGCATGCCTAAATCCTTTGTTATCACATGGTAGTGAAATTTGTGTCCTTTAAGGGTGATCAGTATATTCATCGTGGAGATTGGGATATCTAGGCCGCCCGAGGTGTTCCAGTTTCACAGCAACTAGGAGATCCCACATCACATGTTTAGGATATTTTTATTAATTAAGGGAGTGGTGGGAAACAAATCCTTTCACCAGTTGTGGAACATTTCCAAGATTTATTTCTTGATGACTTCCCAATGTGGCCACCTAAGAGAGATTTGGAATTCACCGTTGAGGTCATGTCGTGGGTTGATCCAGTTTTTATTCCACCATTAATAATCTCACCAATAAAGGTTCAATATCTAAAGATGATGATGGAGTATTTGGAGGGTATAGGGTTTTTCCCTCCATTTTTGTCACCTTGGGGATCACCTATCTTGTTTCCGAAGTCGACCGCTATGGATTTTCAATTGTTTTTCAATTACCGAATGTTGAATAAAATCTTCGTGAAGAATAGATATCCTATTCCAGGTAATGATGATATGTTCAAACAAATTAATGAGTATTTTTTTCTCAATGATTGATTTGAGATCAGGGTATCATCATGTGAGATTTAAAAATTATGATATACCATGGATTGCTTTTAGAAGATGGTATATCCTTTATGAGTTTATCGTAATTTCTTTTTGGGTTGACAAACTCTCTAGCCGTGTTTATAGTCTTGATGAACATGATATTTCATCCATACATCGATCAGATTGTGGTGGTGTTAGAGGTCAAAATCATGGCATACTCATAGAGTCAGGATGATCAATCCCAACATCTTAACATCATTATGAGTACACTGAGAGACCATCGGTTATACACACATTTTTTCTAACTGTCAGTTTTGGGTTGATAGGGTACAATTTTTTGTGGAACATAATATTCAAAGTTTTTGTGGTATTGGATCCAAAAGTACATATATAGATTTATTTGGAGCATCCAATGAATTTTTTCGAAATATAATTATTTTTAGGGATAACTAGAAATTACAAGAGGTTCATCTCAGACATTCCCAGATTGGCAGTGCTGCTTTTAGGATTGAAAAAGAATGTGGTAAGGTTTGATTAGTCGAAATCATGCTAGAATGACTTCTAGGAGACACATATGTTATTGACATCGACACCAATCATTATATTACATGAGTCGGGTGAGGTTTAAATAATTTATTGTAACACTTAGATGATTAGACTCAGATCTGTGTTTATGCGAGGGGATTGAATCATAGCTTATGGGTGTCGGCAGTAGAGGAAACATGAATGGAACTACCCTACACATGAACCCATTTTGACAGTCATGTTTTATGCTCTTATGTGTTGGAGAAACTGTCTTTTTGGGAAAAATTTTACTGTCATTACAGATAAAAAATTCTTGAGGTATATATTTTTACAGCATGAATTAAATATTCGATATCAATGATTGGTAGTCTATGTGCGGTCCTTATATTTTGAACTTGAATATAAACATGGAAAGGGGAATAGTGTGAATGATTCCTTGAGTTGGAAAACTAAGTCGCTGTCGGTAGATGAGTTGAGTGTGTAGTGGATGACGATGACTATTTTGGCTGAAATGATTGTGGTAGTTTTGGAATGTCACGAAAACATTACTCTGGTTTCCATAGCAGTAGAGTCTATATTCTTGATACAGATCAAGGATATACAGTACGAGGCTCTGGAATGTTTTTCCTTAAGGTAAATCCATGAATATGTTGAGAGACCATAATACTGGTTGATAGATGAGGATGATGTCATCTATGTGAATAATCAGTTTGTGGTGCCTTTAATTATGATTGTGAAACTCATGCGATAATTTCATGACTCAAAGTGGGAGGTATATCCTGGGGATAAAAAAATATACCATGAACTATGATGATAGTTTTATTTTCAAGTAATGAAAAAGGAGATAGCATGTTTCATGAAAATATGTTTCACCTATCGATAGGTGAAGGCAGATCATCGATTTCCTAGAGGTCTATAGTAGCTGATGGGTATTCTTGAATAGAAGTGGGACAACATGACAATAGATTTTTTGGTAAATAATCTAAATAATATTAGAAATAATTATTCTATTTGGATGATTTTGGATTGAATGAAGAAGGTAGAACATTTATTACCATTATGGGAAACCCTCATAGTATAATAGTTGGGAGATTTGTATGTTAAAAATATAGTTCAATTTCTTGAGTGCAATAGACTATAGTCTCTAATAGAAATTCGTGATTAACATCATACTTTTGGAAGGGATATAGAATGTTCTTGGAATGTATGTTTTGTTTATTATAGATTTCCACACACAAGAAGATGGACAGTCACTACTATTCTAAAGAGAGGCAAGCGAGTCAGTGCTGTTGGGACGGAGTCTCATGCAGGAGACATCAGAGCTGGTAGAATTGATTCAAACATTAATGGTTATTCCTCAGAGTAGACATCTGTCGTAAAATTATAGATGTATATGACCCCAAGAGTTTACATACGGTGATCATGTATTCTATTATGTGTCTGTTAGGTTTACACACCACAAGATACAGAGGTAGGGCATGTTGGTGACCAGGTTTGTAGAACTGTTTGTGGTAGTGGAGAGAATCGGGCCGGTGGCATTCCGATTAGCCCTTGCACAAAAAATCGTTTATATTCATGGTGTTTTCCATGTGTCACAATGACAATGGTATCACATAGACCCTTCCCATGAGATCAATTTTTAGGAGTCTGAACATGAGAAAGATGCGTCTTTTGAAGAGATTCCATTACGTGTACTTTATCACATTGATAAACTATTGTTGGGAAAGACTGTACTGATAGTTCGTGTGATATAGAAACATGGAAATGTGCTATAGGAATCTTGGGAACAGGATGTTGAAATAAGAGATTAATGGAATAATATTTATGGCTCAAAATATTAGTGATTTTTTTGGTGTGTAGGTTGAGGATGAGATATTATACGTTGAGGAGATTGCAAGTTCCCAGCCTTTTTCAAAGTCATATCATGGCTGTTTTCAGGTAATTTTTTCTAATTTAAGAACCATTCTTGGAGTAACGGTTCAAGGTTCATTAGGTTGAGTTTTTAAGGAAAATTAACAGACATATAGTTTTGCACGGTTTGAAAACCAAGAACTAAAACCCAGGTATCCATGAAAACCATGTTAGAGAGGTCTACATGAATGCTGCACGGTGTATCCTTACCATGTGCCCCTGGTCAAGAAATAATGTACATAGGTTTTAATTATCAAAAAATTAGTTTTTAAATCACTCGAACCACCAAGACTCATCTACTTTGACCTTGTCTTGGGATTGAAAATATCTAAGATATTCAGGAGCCTTACAGATGGATTCCAAGTCAATTCTAACATTGTTCATCAATATATAATGCTTGTATTGAAGATTATCTCTCTCCAATGTTAATTTATTTAATACAAATGTGTCTCATGTCCATTCCATTATGATCCCATAATCATTTCTTGGAAGATGTCAATTTTTTCCTTAAAACTAAAACTATGGATTAATATTCGGACCTCAAATTGTGGATCATGATCTACATTTTCATGATATTTGTGGTTCTGAACGAAATTTGTATGTATTGGGATTTATATTCAGATAATTATCAACACCATATTGTAGATTGGATTTGAGGGATTTCCATTGGGCCACCATCCTTAATAAACCCAAGATATGTGGTCTAAATTGAAGTCACATAGTCATGTATTGGATACGTGTATGTGAGATTGGTGAATTTCTAGAATCCCATAGTTAATATATTACAAAATTCAGCTAATTAAGAATTGGATTTGACATGTTGATGATTTATAGATATATAAGATTATATAATTATTTAATCACAGAATTTAGGGGGCTTCCAAAAATAATAATAAATTTGGGGAATCTTTTTTATGTGTTGATATATTGTAACTGTGATGAAGAATTTTGTTGGGTTTGGGATAATTAATATGTGGGAAATAATTATTAGATGATGTTTGGATATGTGAGATAATTAATGGTGAAATAATTATGAAATGTTCAGTTTTATTTGTAAAATTAATTGTGATGAATTAATTATGGAATAAGATATGTTTTGATAGATTAATTAATTGATTAATTAATTAATGGTTTTTGTACATAGTAAATACTTGGGTTTCCTAATAGTCTTTGTTACATTTAACAAATAATTGGGTTAGTAAGGGAATGATGTGTTTAATTATTGGGAATTAAATAATGATTTAAATGATTTAGAATGTTGGTGTTAAACATGGATTTCTAGACTGATTGAGAAGTTGGGACATGGGAGTGGAATTTATCCACAATATTTATCCATGAAATTACGGTGTGGGGTGTCCAACATTTGGATCTAAATGGAAATAGATTTAGGGTTTCAGACATGGCGATCAATATAAAATAATTTTGGGGTTCTTAATATAGAGTTTGACACCAAATAAATCACAATACCTAATTATGATTTTTGTGGGAGACATTAATTAAAATCAGGTCAAATGTGATGATTAAGTAATAGATAACAGACTGATAAATGTTTGATTATGCATTATATTTATTGAATCATATAATTGCATAAATTTTCATTTGACTGGACTTGTTTTATACGCCATTGGTGGTGGCCTAATAAGTCATATTCAATCCAAATTCGGGTCGCCTGATCGGCACCCAAACAAACATTGTTTTTTCCGGAAATGATAAGGAAACAGCCTTGGTATCAATTGATATTTGTGAATAGAGAATTATTTTGAAAACCGTATGTGGTTCCGGACCCACTTTGGATTCGACGTGTCTTTACATTTATTTTCATTTAAGACACATTACACATTCACTGACATAGCAAGTTTCCCTTTTAGTTGAGTATTTTATTTCAACTTTTTACTATCATGTGACTTGGTTTTTTATGGTTATTTATATGTTTCTTCACTTGTTTATATTTATTTTCATCTATTGGTGTTTTATTATGATAATAGAGGGTATAGTCTCCCCATTACTAATTTATTAGACCATCAATGTTAGTCAACACCCTCCAGCGTACGAGGGAGAACACTTGAGGGATTGTAACCAACTAGCTCAGGGAAATGTTTAGTAGAACATATATCTATACATTGTTTAAGAATTTGGGTTTTTAAATAGATTATGGAGATAACATTAAAATATAAATATAAATATTCTTTATAAATATATCACATTCATTTTAAAAACTCTGTTTCAAACATAAAAACTTTTGAAAATTGTTTTCAATGAAAATAACCTTTAAATAAAATAATGATTTATTTTTAAAAATTATTTTTTTGATGAAAATATTTAAAAAAAACATTTTAAAAAATTTATTACATTTTTAGAAGACATGGCCTTAAAATAATAATTATTTATAACCGAAGAAGGATATGAAATTTTATTTCCTAAAAAATATTTTCTCAAAGGATTTAGGTACCTAATAAAGGAAAAATGGTAATATTTAACAGAAATATCATGAATAACCATAGAATAATATAATTGATTCTCATTATAATATTTCAACTTTAGATATATAACAATTTGTAATCCTGATAAATGATGAGACTATAACTCATGTCTCTTACTACTTTGGTAACATTGAATTATAATCCCATTACAGGAATAATAATAAATTAGCCATAGAATAGCTTGAGAATAATTGTACTCAATATATAAAATATAAAAACTTTTGTACATACAACTCATAAAAAAAATTTATGTGTATAATAAAATAAATATCTCAAAAACGAAAAAATGTTACCAAAATCCATTACCCCTTTGGTTTCATTGAACCTATAAATTGTAGGAAATTGGGAAACACAATAGGATTTTTAAATAACCATTAATTTAAAGATATAAAACAAAAAACACATTTAGGATAAGTACACACAACACAGAAAATATAATTGTGGAAATGTCATAAGCTTCAAGAAAACTAAAAGTGAGTCTAGAAATACATTTACATTGAGTCTGATTCGTTAATTTTTTTTACCATCCCGAATAATAAACATAGGATAATTATCTATTCACTTTATAAAAATTTTAAAATTTATTATTACTTTTATATTTCCTATTTCCATGTTATAAAATTTACATAATTAATTATGATCAAGTAAGATGATTTGCCCATATTAAATACACGAGTCCAAAATTACTTTTGTATAAAGACTATAGTCAAATTGGTCATTATTAAATCATATCGATGTGATGTGGTGAGGAAAAATGAATCACATCAATTCAAGTGGATGATAATTCACATGTGCTCATGAAAGACATTATTATTTTTACTTGTAGGGATATGTATGAAATTTAATTGTATATTAACTTTTAATGATGATAAATTTTTTATTATTACAGTATATTAAAATTAAACCCATAATCACTAATAGTATTGAGATAATAAGATCAAAAATGAATTGATCGGTTCTGTAGGTTCTAGTTAATTAGTCCTACTAACAATAACTAATTTTTTGAATTAAACGAAGTGTAGATGGGTATAGATGATTATATTAACATAATAAAATCTTCATATGTGTTATATAATCAATTTAAAAATTCATAATGGTATAAAAGTATTCTAGAGGTGTGTTAGAATAAATAAAACTGATTTTTTTTTAAATTTATACTTCTTCTTTGGTCAATATCCTCGGATTAATATTGTTAATCCTATAAGGTGAGTGTTCTGAATAAAATAATGTCATATAATCAAGGTAGGTATTATATTAATTGATTTTGGGTTATATAATTTTAACCAATATGGGTTTTATGTGTGATTATTAAATAATATGATATTCAATTTTGTAAGAAAGGATATGTGTAGTATATGAATTTTTCAAGACATTAAATTAATTTATATTAATATTATATTCCAAATCCTTAAAAATATATTTATTTCATATAAAGGTTTATTATGGGTCTAAATCCATTTATAAAGTTAAAATTGAACATGTTTTAACTACTATTGAATCCATTACATCATGTATTAACTCCTTTTAACTTCATAAACTATTTCTGGGACAACATGTGTTTTTACACATTAAGGGATCCTATAGTTTATACAAATTACCAAGTGAAAAATGAATGAACCATGGAGGATAATTTAAAATTTATCCAAATTATTTGATTTAAATTCATATTTTTAGGGATTTTATACCATTTAATATGATTTTTTTAAATATCATTAATTTTAATTTTGACACTATTTATTACATGAATTTTAAAAAAATTCATAAAACATATTTATCATATAAAAACTACTTACAATTATAAAAAATTTCAATTAAATCCTCAAAATTCTTGGGTGAAAATAATTATTACAAATAATATTTTTTTATTATTTATAAAATCATTTATTTTATATTTATATTCATTTAACAATTAATGTGTCTTCCTTGTTTTTCTAATTATGGAAACTATTTCTAAACTCAATGTATAAATTAATCCATGATTAATATAAATACATTATCTTTCAATGTGTATTTTTTGTCAATCATATATCTTATATATCATCATATTATAAATATTTCACTAGTAAAATCAACAGTATGACAAAATTGACACTTCTATAATGAAAATATTAAAATTGTTATAATATCATACAAAAATTTAATAAATTTTCATACAATAGATTCAATAATGATTTGGATGAGAAATACTAATCTAGTAAAATTTGGGCAATAGTTAGGATAACTCTCTAACATTTATAGATTTATTTTTAGCCTTAATTACTATATTTACCCTTAATCATAAAATACAATTAATATGTTTACTATTAATATTTTACAAAAAATTGATATATTTAATAAATGTTGATATAGTTATTCAAAATATGGAATTCATTTTTCATAATTCAAAAAATTGAAGTGAAAAAATTAAATTTAATATTAATCCAATAGGTGTGACGAAATGAAGGGTTTTTATAGTGAAAAAAGTTCAAAAGGTCACAATGTTTTTATATCCAAATTTAATAAGAATTTGATTAAACTTACCTAAATTTTATTAAAATACGTATAATTGATATATTTTTACTTTTATTTTTTAAAAAATATTTATATGTTTAAATTATTTAGATTACAAGTAAGTCTAAACATAATTTTGATTTTTGTAGTATTTATAAAATATATTGGAATATATCTATCCTGAGACACTGAGACAAGAGAATGAATTAGATTTTATGCATCTGGATTATGGACTCATGTCCATAATATATTATGCTAAAGGTTTAAGAGATATAGAATATTTTCCACTGACTATGATGATAGATGAGGATACATCGTCAAAATGTTTTAAGGACCGACATAGATGTGATATTACATCAATGGTGAATATCGTTAAGTTGAATAATTTTTCCAAAGTCATGGATCATAATTTCTTTTCAAAGTGGAACCTGATGAATTATTCATGTAATGGATAGTTAGTTGTCAAAAGATGTTCAAGCTTTGTACAATCTGAGAATAGGAAGTGCATTCATGATAAAATTTTCCCGGATAGAGGAAAAAATGGTGGACAATTTGGAGGAATAGTTTCCAAAGATCATAATATTTTTTTCACCAATGTAGTAGGCTGAGACACTGGTGTACATGTTTCCATCAAACACTAGTAGAGTGCTATGTTTTTGGTTACCTAGGACACATATAGATGTTCTAGAGGAATCAATGATAGGTTGGTGTTGAGGAAGAAGCTTCTCAGAGTCACAGTGTGGCATGGGGGTCAAATGCACCATATAGGTCGGGCAGTTGGAGTTCTAATGGAAGAGGGGTAGAGGTAGTGTAGGTGGAGCATCAAAGTATGATCTCCCATATCAGAAGAGTGGTGCTATTTAGTGGAGACATTTGATGCCAAAGGGAAGAGGGATAGGATAGTTACATGAAGTACAACATACACTAGTTGGAAATGATGTTGGGCTATCAGTAGAGGTAGTTACTATTCTAGTATCTTCTAATTAATCTATTTCCTTATTTGATAGTGGAACCTATTATTCCATTATATATACAGATCTATTAAATGGATTGTTCATAGAGGTGGAGTCAATAAGCAGAGTGATGAATATTGATACACCATTGGGAACACAATCTATAGTTATATGGTTATGTATGGGTTGTTAACTAGGGATCATTGATTGTCGTTTTATTTGGGATCCATAAGTACATGATATGATGAACTTTAAACTGATTAAGGGAATGGAATGGTTAGTAACATAGCAAGCCTAAATCATTTTTGATCACATGGTAGTGAAATTTGAGTCTTCTAAGGGGGACCAGTATGTTCATCATGGAGAGTGGGATATCCAGGCGGGCCGAGAAGTTCCAGTTTCATTGAAACTAGGAGAGCTCACAACACATATTTCTATTATTTTTATTGATTAAAGGAGTGGTAGGAAATATATCCTTTCACCATTTGTGGAACAATTCCAAGATGTCTTTCCAGATGACTTCTCATGGTGGTCACCTGAGAGATATTTGGAATTCACTATTTAGATCATGTCGTGGGTTGAACTAGTGTCTATCCCACCATACATAATTTTACCAACCGAGGTTTAATATCTAAAGATGATTTTGGAGTATTTGGAGGGTATTGATTTTCTCAATCCATGTGTGTCTCCTTGAAGATCACATGTCTTGTTTCCAAAGATGGTTGCTGTGGATTTTCACTTTTTTCAATTGCAAAAAATTTAATAAAATGATAGTGAAGAACAGATATCTTATTCCATGTATTGATGATATGTTCAAAAAAAGAATGGGAATTGTTTTTTCTCAGTGATTGATTTGAGATCATGGTATCATCCTGTGAGATTTAAAAATTCTCATATACCATGGATTGATTTTAGGAGATGTTATATCCTTTATGAGTTTATAGTAATTCCTTTTGGGGTTAAAAAACTCTATAGCTGTGTTTATGGTCTTGATGAAAATTATCTTCCATCAATACATGGATCAGTTTGTGGTGGTGTTAGTGGTCGACATCATGGTATACTCAAACACTAATGACGATCATGCCCAATATATTAACATCATTATGATTACACTGAGAGACCATCGATTATACACTATGTTATCTAACTGTCAGTTTTGGGTTGATAGGGTACAATGTTTTGGGGAACATAATCTCTGAAGTTGATATGGTAGCCAATCCAAATATAGTTTATGTATATGTTTAATTAGAGCATCCCAATAATGTTTTTGATATCTAATTTTTTTTGGGATTAACTAGAAATTACAATAGGTTCATCTCACACTTCTCTAGATTGGAAGAGCGGCTTTCAGGTTTGACAATGAATGGGGTAAGTTTTTATTTGTCGGATGCATGCCAAAATGATTTCTAGGAGATGTAGATGTTATTTACATCGACACCAATATTGATATTACTTGATTTAGGTGAGGAGTACACAATGTATTGTAATGCATCGAGGATCGGTCTCATAGCGGGGTTAATTAATGGGGGTTGAATAATATCTTATGGGTCTCAGTAGTTTAGGAAAATTGAATGAAACTACCCTACACATGACCTCACATTGACTATCATGGTTTTTAGTCATATGTGTTGGAGACACTATCTTATGGGGGGAAATGTTTCTGTCATTACATATAACAAAATCTTGTTGTATATATTTTCCCAACATGAATTAAGCATTCGACATCCATGATAGGTAGTGTGTCTAGTCTTTATATTTTCAATATGAATATCAACATGGAAAGGGGAATATTGTGGATGATTTATTCAGAAGGAAAACTCAGACTCAGTCGTTAAGGGATTCAATTGCATAGTGGAAGATGATGACTATTTTGGATGAAATGTATGTGCTGGTTCTGGAATGCCACGAGAATATTACTGTGGTTTCCATTGCAGTGGATTATATATTCTTGATTCGGAATAAGTATAGGTAATATGAGGATCAGAGATGTTATTCCATAAAGTATATCAATGAATGTGTGGAGATACCATAATACTGGTTGATAGATGAGGATGATGTCATCTATGTAAATAACCAGTTTTTTGTGCCTTTAATTATGAAAGAGAATATCATGAGAGCATTTCATGGCTCGAAGTGGGAGGTACATCTTGGGGATAAAAAAATACCATGAACTATGATGATTGTTTTATTATCCTAGAATGAAGAAAGAATATAGATTGTTTAATGATAATATTTTCACCTTTCAGCAGGTGACTGCAGAACATCGAATGTATGTATCTGTATCGCAGCTGATGCATATTCTTGAATAGAAGTGGGACAACATTAAAATGGATTTTACGGTAAATAATCCAAATAATACTAGATTTAATGATTCTATTTGGGTGATTTTGGATTAAATTAAGAAGGTAGCACATTTTTACCATTATGGGAAACCATTATAGTGTAACTTTTGGGAGAGGTGGATATTCAAATGATAGTTCAATTGCATGGGTTGGAACATACTATAGTTTATGATCACAAATCGTCATTTACTACATGCTTCTAGAAGGGCTATATAATGTTCTTGGAATGCATGTTTTGTTTATTATGGATTTCCACACAGAAATAGAAGGGAAGTAACTACTGTTCAAAAGAGTGGAAACTAATTCGATGGTATTGGGACAGAGTCCCGTGCATGAGACGTCGGAGTTGGTAGAGTTGATTCAATCATTTATTGTTTTGACTCAGAGTAGACAATTTTTCAACAATTATAGGCAGAGATAACCCCAAGAGTTTGCATATGGTGATCATATATTCCTTCATTTGTCTCTTAGGTTATCTCACAACAATATATATAGGTAGGGAGTGTTGGTGACCAGGATTGTAGAACTGTTTGAGGTAGTGGAGAGAATTGGCCTAGTGGCATTCTGATTAGCCCGCCACAAAAAATCAGTACTATTCATGATGTTTTCCATGTGTCACAATGACCACAGTATCACATAGACCATTTTAATGATATCAATGTGGAGTAGAATGACCTTGATGTTGAGGCTTCTTTTGAAGAGATTCTAATATGTGTTCTTGATTACATTGAGAAAGTGTTGTTAGGAAAGACTGTATCGATAGTTCATGTGTTATAGAAACATGGAAATGTGTGAGAGGAATCATTGAAATTGGATTTAGAAATAAGTGATCAATGGTTGAATATTTTTGGCTCAAAATATTAGTGATGTTAGGGAGTTCAAATTGAGGATGAGCTATTATATGGTTAGGAGATTATAAGTTCCTGACCTTCTTACAATGTCATCTCATGGCCGTTATCAGGTGATTTTTTCTAATTTATGATCCTTTTTTTGGAGTTATGGTTCATGGTGTGTTAGGGTGAGTTTTTAAGAAAAATTAACAGAGAGAGAGTTTGTCATAGTTTGAAAACCTTTCACCGAAACCCAGGTACCCATGCAAACCATGTTAGAGAGGTCTGCATGAATGGTGCACGGTGTACCCTAACCATTGGCCCCTGGCCAAGAAACTATTTAAATAGGTTTTAATTATAAGAAACTATTTTTAAAACACTCAAACCACCAAATGTAATCTATTTAGAACTTGTCTTGGGATAAACAATATCTATTATATTCTAGAGCATTAAAGATGGATTCTAAGGCGATGCTAACATTGTTCTTCGAGATATAATGCTCTGATTTAATATTATCTCTCTTCTTAGTAATTTTATTTAATCATGATGCCTCTCATGACCATTCCTTTATGATCTATTGATCATTTCATGGATGATATCAATTATTTCCATGTTTCTAAAACAATGGATTAATATCTGGAACTCAGATTGTGGATCATGATCTAGATTTTCATGATCTTGGTGGTTTTTATTGACGTTTTAATTTATTTTGATTTACATTCAAGTCATGATCAACACCATTTGGTAGCTTGGATTTGGGTTATTTTCGTTGGGCCAAAATACTTCAAAAACCCAAAGTTATGTGGTCTAAATTAAACTCACAAGGTCATAGATTTTGATATGTGTGTCTGAGATTGGTGAATTTCTAGAATCCCACACTAAATATATTACTAAATCTGGGTAATTAGGAATTTGATTTGAGATGTTGATTATTTAGAGATATATAATATTAATTAATGATTTAATCACATAATTAAGGGGGCTTTAAAAAATAATAATAAATTTGTGGAATTTTTTATGTGTAGAGATATTGTAACTGTGATGTAGAATTTTGTTGGTTTCTAGATATTTAATAAGGGGTAATAAATTTTGAGATGATGTTTGGCTATGTGAGATAATTAGGGGTGAATTAACCTTGATATGTTGAGATTTTATTTGTATAATTAATTGTGATGAATTAATTATAGAATAAGATTTGTGTTTATAGATTATTTAATTGATAAATTAATTAATGGTTTTTGTACTTAGTTAATATTTGGGTTACCTAAAAGACTATGTTATGTTTAACAAATCATTGGGTTAGTAAGGGAATGATGTGGTTAATTATTGTGAATTAAATAATGAATTAAATTATTTAGAATGTTGGTGCTAAAAATGGATTTCTATATTGATTGAGAAGTTGGGACATGGGCATGGCATTCCTCCGCAATATTTAACTAAGAGATTGTGGTGTGGGGTGTCCGACATGGGGATCTAAACAAAATGAAATTTTGGGTTTCAAAGATGTTTATCTATATAAAATTATTTTGGGGTTCTTAATATGGAGTTCAATACCAAAAAAATGGAAATACATAATTATGATTTATGTGGGAGACATAAATTAAATTTGTTTCAAATGTGATGATTAATGAATAGACGAAAGTTTGATAAATGTTTGATTATTGAAGTTATTTGTTTCATCATATAATTTCATACAATGTACTTTGACTATACTTGATTTATACATCATTAGTGGTGGCCTCCTATGTTGTATTCAATCCCAATTCGGGCCTACAGATCAGCACCCAAACAAACATTGTTGTTGCTGGATATTATAAGGGCAAGGCTTTGTGATCAATTGATATATGTCAATGGAGAATTATTGTGGGAACCATATGGGTTTCGGGACCGACTCTTGAGTCAATGTGTCTTTACATTTTGTTTCATTGTAGACAAATTACACTTTCAGTGACTTGGCAGGTTTCCATTTTAGTTGAGTATTTTTATTTCCCCTTTTTACTAGTACGTGACTTGGTTTTTTCAGGTTATTTATTTGTGTCTTCAATTGTTTATTTTTATTTTCATTCATTGGTGTTTTTTCTAAAAATATAGGGTATAGTCTCACCGTTACTGATTTATTAGACCCATGATGTTAGTCGACACCCTCTAGCGTATGAGGCGGAACACTTGAGGGCTTGTGACCAACTGGCTTAGGGAAATGTATAGTAGAACATAGATCTGGAACTTTTTAAAAAATACGATTTTTGACATTGATTTTGGAAATACAATTAAAATATTGTTAAAAATATTATTCATAAAAATATAACATTTATTTTAGAAACTCAGTTTTAAAAAAAAATTGGAAATTATTTTCATTGAAAATAAGCTTGAAATAATATAAAGGATTTATTTAAAAAGGGAAAAATTTTTGTTGAGGAAAATATCATTTTATATTTGAAAAAAATTTAAAAATGAATAAAGATTTAGAAGACATGGAATTAAATGAAAAATGATTTATGACAGAAGGGAGATATGAAATTGTATTTTCTAATAAACATATTCTCAAATAATTTAGGTGTCAAATAGTGGAAAATTTGTAATATTTAATGGAAATATCATGAATAACCATAGAATAATATAATTAATTCCAATTATTATATTTCAACTTTAGATGCATAACTATTCATAATCCTCATAACTGATGAGACTGTAACATATGACTCTTACCACCTTGATAACATTGAATTATAATCCCAATAGAGGAATATTACTAAATTAACCATAGAATAGATTGAGAATAATTATATTCATGATTTAAAATATAAATTTATTTGTTCATACAACTCATAAAACAATATATGCGAATCATAAAATAAATGAATCAAAAAAGAAAAATCGGTACCGAAATCAATTACCCCTTTGGTTACATTGAACCTATAAATTGCATAAAATATAGGAATTATAGATGGGGTTAGATGATTATATTATCATAATAACATATCCATATGTGCAATATAATCAATATTATAATTCATAATCGTTGAAATGAATTTTAGGGATGTGTTAGAATAAATAAAATAGAAACAATTTTTAAAATTTATACATATTCGTTGAAAAATATCCTACGATTAACATAGTTACTCCTATAAGGTGAGTGTTCTGAATAAAATAATGTCTTATAATTAGGGTAGGGATTATATTATGTGATTTTGGGTGATATTATCAGAACCAATATGGGTTTTATGTGTGATTAAAAAATAATAAGAGGTGCAATTTTATAATAAATGATATGTTCAATCTATGAATTTTTCAAGATATTAAATTAATGTATATTAATATTATATTCCAAATACATAGAAACATATTTATTTCATATAAAGGTTTAGTATGGGCATATATCCCCTTATAAAATTAAAATTTAACAATTTTTAACAACTTGTTAATCCATAACATTATTTATTAACTTTTTTTAACCTCAATAACTATTACTATGACAATATGTGTTTTTACTATTAAGGGATACTATAGTTTCTAAAAATTACCAGGTAAAATATAAATGAACCATGGATGATAATTTAAACATTATCCCAATTAGTTGGTTGAAATTCTTATTTTTATGAATTCGATATCATTTAATATGATATTTATTTTTTTTAAATGTCATTAATGTCAATTTTGATACTATTTATTAGATGAATTTTAAAAATATCATAAAAAGTATTTATCTTATAAATACTACATAAAAAATTCTAAAATATTTCAATTACATCATGAAAATTCATGGATGAATATAATTATTAGAAATAATGTTTATTTTATTATTTTTAATTTCATTTATTTTATATTTTTATTAATTTAAAAATTACCGTGTCATCCTTGTGTTTTTTATTATGGAAACTATTTCTAATCTTAGAGTATAAATAAATCCATGGTTAATATAAATACATTATCTTTCAATGAGTATTTTGTGTTGAACATATATCTTATATATCATTATATTATAAATATTTCACTTGTAAAATCAAGAGAATGAAAATTTTGACTCTGCAATGAAGAAAATACTATAATGGTTATAATATCATACAAAAAGTCAACAAATTTTCATACAATAGATTCATTAATTGTCACAAACTGTCCACCGAGGCTTGTATCGTGACTACCCCAAGCTCGCCGTCCATAGTCCAGGGCTGGCGACTAGCACCAAAGGTGTAAATCCCTAAAATTGGGAAGGAATTGCCTTTATAAAACATAAACACACACAACCAGAGTACAGGCGTAATCAAAAACTTAGTAAAACCTGTATAACAAGTGTACAAAAAGTAAAGGGGGACAGAATAAAAGCCCAACTGTAATGTACAAAAAAAACGTAAAGCAAGTACAACTGAAAAAGGAAAAAATAGCTGAAATGTGAAGGATGCTCTTGGATCATCCTCTGAGGTTCCTATCGGAAGGGTAGGTATAAATGGCCTCCACAGAACTCCACGTCCATCATACTCCCCCATGTACCGATACGTCGTAATGTCCTCCTCATGGTATCGTCCAGTCCTGGCGCTCTCAGCATCCGTCAGCATTGTTTATCATCTACATCCAACACAACGAGGTGCGGTCTTAGCCCGTGCAGGGGTGAGTATAGCGATACTCAGTAGGGACCCAGAGACCCTCAAGGTCTCAGAAAATTAAGAATGATAACCACAAAGTATTAAATCAACGGATAACCAATACTTAGGTATATTCCCATACATATACCTAAGTTATCAACAAAACCATCTCAATCATGAGGAAAACACAAAATTCATTGAATCAAATCAAACCATTATTTTCATTATCAAAACCACTGCTGTTGGATAACTCCTCCTCTATCGAGTATTGTGTGCATGTCGCAATACCGATCTGCTTCTAACTAAACTTGGATTGATGAGGTACTCCTCCTGTCGAGTATCACAGGTCTTCTGCCAACTACCAGGTGCTTCTCTACTATGGGTCTGCAGCCAAATACAGGGTGCTCACCCTAATAGCCTAAAAGGGTACTCCTCCTGTCATGTACTGTCTGTCTGCTGCTAACTACCAGGCACTCCATCCACCATGGGTCTTCCACAAAATATCGGGATATCCGACCACATGGCTAATTGAATCACTCAATGTTGAATCGGTGAAGCAGTCGTCATGTCTATAGCTACTTGGTCTCCGGACACAGTCTGCTCGTCACCAGAAGGATCTGCTCCATGAGCTACTGGTCAATATTCCAAGTGTCACTAAGTCTCACGTAGAATTATCTCAAATAACCTGTAACACCCCAAGATTCTACGGTATGCTTCTCTTTTAATAATTCAATAGCTTGGGTTATACGCAACATTGAGTTCTAACACAGCACAAACAATCAAACTAGCTGTTATGAATAGTAATTCCCAGTTTTTGAAATTTATAATTTTTATTTTTCAAAATGGACTTCATTTTTGGAATCGGAATATCAAAATTACCCTAGGGTGAATTTTTCGTATTTTTCTGAAAAACTTCATTTTTGATGAATAGTGAAACCACTAAGTGGTAGTTAAATAAACTGAATTTTTCATAAAACATAATTTTACCGCTTCTGTGAATGGAATTTAAAAAATCCTAGAGACACGGTTAATATCAAGGAATAAAATGTGGTTCAATGAGATGAAAATAATTTTTGGTGATTAGTAACTTTTTACTTTTATTTACCACTGTTAAAAGTAAATAGGGTAATTAAGGGTAAAAATGATATTAATATTACCCTAAAACGTCTCCTAATTCTATTGGACAAGGGTATCTCGACAAAAAGCAACCTTAGGATTAAAATATTATCATTTAGGTCAACATGAATTAGATTAGGACAGTTATTATTATTTAATTCAAAGAAGAGTTAAAAGAGATAAAATCAATGTTTATTTACTAAAACATTTTTAATATAGGGATACACATAAGATAAATTAGATTATAAATATTCATTAGAAAGATAAAACGATTTTCTACATAATTATATTTTATTTATAATTTTTAGACATTAAATAATTTAATTTATTTATGACACAATGATGATGTAGTAATTACCATAATAGTGAAAAATTAAAATAATTGATATTATATTTACCCAAATAAATATAATTTGAGACTTATTATTAATTAAACAAATTTTCTAGGATTATATGAAATTTTAGGAATAATTTAATTCACATTTTTCGAAGTAATCAGTCTGTTATGATTTTAAAAAAAAATCAATTTTCAATATAGTGTCAAAATTGTCAAAAAAGAGTTTTTAAGACAAATATTATATTATTAATTGAGATTCAATTCCTAAAAATATAAGGTTCATCCCAGAGACTTATATCAAGATATGTGTAACATTAAAGGACCACTTGGGGGTCTCTTGGAGGTATATATTAAGTTTATTAACTATATAATATAAAAATACAAAGTGACATGGTAAGTGTCAGACTAATTAACTAAGAGTTAAAACTAAAAGATGAGGTTAATATAATGACCCAAACCTGTCTAAATTATATTGTTTGAGTGGTTTTATACCCATCCCAACCATAACCTTTAAATAATCCAATTTGGAGCCATTAGAAACCTCATATGAATTTATTATAAAATAATATTTATAGTTTGTCCAAAGGTGCCCCTCACCCCTCTTATAAAAGGGCACACCCCCTTCTCATTAATTCACACCTTAAAAGCCTTTTGGATCGGCCAACCCCTGCAAAAATACTCTATCAACTTCCATTACATAATCCTAGAGGCCATCATTTAGTCATAAATCCAACCTGTGGAGCCCTTTTGATCAAATCAAAAGGAAGAACCTGAAGAAGAGGTAATGATTTCACCACCCCTTTTTCAAGTTCCTTTATTCTTTCACTTATTCTATCTTTGTTATTACCATTATAATATAATAAATCCAATATATTATATATACTTTTATGTTATTATATACATGCTACAACCATATTTTAGTATTTTAACCATCCTTTGAATGTCATGTCACCTTACGTGCGTACGTACGGCTTACCGTCTCCACGTCGTGGTGTAATTGTTATTCAAAACATTATTATATTGATGGTAATAATAATGATGTGTAATTCATGTAAATAATAAATATAACATGATAATTATTCTGTATATGTGATATACCATCCAATTAAATATTATTTTAATATCAAAATAATGATATTGTTGCTCAAGCGTACATACGGACTACCGTCTCCATGAACGCGATGAGATTCATTCTCCATCGTATCCATTCAAGTGTAATTATCATTTGAAGATTAATACTAATTTTTAAGGACATAATATCATTATGAATATGAATAATATACAACCTATCCATAACAAACATGTCTTACATAACAAAACATATAAAATAAAATGAGTAAGTTAACACCCAAAACAATGATAATTCTAAAATATTATTAACAAAGCAATGTTAAAAGATCATATATGATATCATATTAATATATATGATTATTTTATAATTTAATAAAAAATATTTCACCATTATACAATAGTTTAACCTACCCCAACAAAGTAAAAGTACAAGGTAAGGGTTTATTTCACAATCTCTTCATTATCTGAGGTTGTTTATACGTAATAATCTACTGGGATCTCTTTATCATCCACATCCATGTTTCTTAAAAATATATTTCAAAAAAATTTACTATTTACAAGAATATGGGTTAAAGTCATTTGTACCCCTTTTTGACTTTTTATATGAGGTTTATAAAGTAATATTTCCGTCGTTTTCCAAACAAGGTGCTTTTTAACCTTTTCAACAGAATTAAGGTAAGAATGTTTTTTTAACTTATACTGCGAGTGCGGCTATTTTCCACCATTATAAAATCATCGATGCTTCCCTTACATGCTTATAAGAATATTTACAACGAAAATGTTTTATTTTAAAAAAATATGACTCTTAAATTATTTCAAAATAGAAAGTTATATTTCTCTAAAAAGATTTTTGATTTCAACTATGTCAACATCATTTGATGGATTTTATGCTTATTTGAAGTTGATTTCTTTTTATACAAATCTTCTATATTGTATTGAAGGTTTGGTGATATGTTTGACTGTGGATGTGTTATTTTTATACCATTCATTGTTTATTGATGAAGTATTTACATTTCATATGCTAGTTTTAATTCTAATGTTTATTTTATGTGTAAACCTTTTCATATGGGAATGCATTGGACTTAATATGTGACAGGTGGAGCCCGCTATAGCTCCTCGATGCATTGTTAGGTCTCATGAGACAAACTAGTGTCTTGGAACAAGGCCCTGACAAAATCTTATTTGTAGTCTTGGAACGAGGCCTTGGCTATGTGGTTATGATAGTCTTCCATTATGCATTCCATCATTATGAATGTGGTTATTGATGTTGCATGTGATTATTCTATTAGTAGAATATCCATGTGAATAAGTAAATGGAATTATTTCATTTTATTTTTTCCATACTATGTTGAAGTTTAATTTTAAAAGGCTTTTGTTTTAGTTATACATTGCCTTAAATGTTTATTCTTATTTATGAATGTTTCCGCTATATTGTTATCCTTACTGGGCATTTGAGCTCACCCCTTTTCTATGTTTTATTTTTCCCAGGATGTGAAGAAGTAATTTATGAATGACCTAAAGGGATAGTATGAGGGTATAAGAGCGAGGACTATGAAGAATATATTGTTGTAGTTTTCATTTTATGATGTAATGTAAACTTTATGAATATATCTAGTGTTTCCAAGGTTACTAAACTAATCTGTCTTTCGAGATTTGATCTCTCTTGTGATCATGCCAATGTTATGTAACAATGGACTGACTCTTGGTAACTGGGGTCAGGTCATTACAGTTGGAATCAAAGGAAGTTTAGTACAAACCTTGGAATCTAGATTTAGATAAACTCTGATTAGAGCACATAAACCTAAGATGTACTTTGAAGATTAGTAAAGAATAACTTCCTAGAATTTTGGTATTGTTGATATTTTGGAGTTTTACGAGCAATACATCCTTGTCTGGATACGAGCAGGTAGAGGCGGCTCTGGGACAGATGTACCTAGGGGTAAAACCCGAAAACACCGCTCTGATCTGGACTCGAATGGGAACTGGTGCACGACAATAGGCCTTGCTGCACTCTTTGTTACAACACTCCCGGGGGATATGCTTTAGATAAATATCATTTTCTTTACAAATCATTATGAAGGGTTTATGGGTATATACTTCCTCAAAGAAAACATTTTTATGATTATGGATTATATCCATAAAAAGTTAAATTTATGTTATGTGTTTTATAAGTATGGAAATATGTATTTTGATTCATAAACTGATCTACTTTATGACATTGTTTAGAAATGGCTCATAGTGGAAGAAATGGAAACTGTATCAATGCACGCACTCTATGTAGGGACTACCCTCCTGCTCAAGATAATTTTAGTAGAGCTTGTGATACAACTGGTGCTGATCAACTTATCACCATACTGGGACAACTCACTCAGGTTATGAATAATAACCTTACCCGTATGGAGCACCATGATCCGCAGCGTGGATGATCAATGTTAGATCGCTTCATGAGGCAACAACCACCGATGTTCAATGGGAGTACAAATCCCATCGTAGCTGAGTAGTGGATAAATTCCCTAGAGAAAATATTTCAGGCTTTGGGGAGTAGTGAAAGGGAAAAAGTTATCATGGTAGTTTACCACCTCACTGGAGATGCTGATCAATGGTGGTCATTGATTCAAAACACGAAGGAAGATGATGAAGTATAAAATATGGAATGGAGGGAGTTCAAATATCTGTTTTTAGGAAAATACTTTCCTCGTGACCATCGAGCAGATATGGAATGGCAATTTCTGAGTCTAAGACAAAAGGAGGATGAGAATGTCACAAAGTATGAGGCTAACTTTAAAAGGTTAGTAAGGTATGCTAGATATTATATACATAACCAAAGAAGTAATATTTATTATTTCTTTGATGGGTTAAAACCATTTCTTCTTCGATCATTAGTCTCACAATCCTTCTCATCGTACGTAGACATTGTCTCATGTGCTATCAAGTCATAGAAATAATTCTCTAAGTCATATGACTTTAAAGAAAAGAAAGAGAAGAAGGGATCTTCTGATAAATCGGGGAATGGAAATAAATGGATGAAGAGAAAAGTTTAATATCCAACTTGCAGTAAATGTGGGAAGAAACACCCCGGTACTTGCTTAAACGGAACGAGACTCTGTTACAGGTGTGGTGAAAAAGGCCACCATGCTCGTGATTTCAATGGGAAGAAGGAAGCTACCGATGTCCAATGCTACAATTGCATGGAGATGGGACATTATGCAAATGAATTTCCTAAGCGTTAGGGGAACTTACATCAGAAAATTCCAAGGGATAAAGGCTAAGCTTATGCTATCACTACTGATGATTTAGAATCTCTGAAAGACGCGGTGGCAGGTAATTTAATGGTTTCCTCATGTTTATCAAATGTATTATTTGATTCTGGATCATAACATTGTTTAATATGTTCCCAGTTTTCAAAAACATTAGATATTTCCAATTTGATTTAACAAGGGATTTTTCAGTTAAAACTCCTAAGGGATGTATCATTGCAACAATGATTTGTGAATCAGTCCCCATTAGAGCACAAAAATGTTCTCTATCTGCTGATCTCATCATCATACCTATGATTGAGTTTGAAATAATCCACGTTATGGAATGGATTTCGTACCATGATGCAAATATTTATCGTAAGAATAAGAAGGTTACAATTTTTGATGATGATGATAAGGAACAACTTATCTTTAGAGAAGAATCGTAACCACTTAATTCTAATCTAGATCCGCCCCCAGTAGCTCTACTAAATTCAATTATTGGGGAGGAAAAGGATGAAATTACCTTGGGTGAAGAAAGGAATGTTCAAATAGAGGATGTACCTATTGTGAAATAATATGTAGATGTATTTCCGAAAGATTTACCTGGACATCTTTCAGAACGAGAAGTTGAGTTTTCCATTGGTTTAATTCATGGATCAAGGCCTATATTGCAGACCCCTTATAGAATGACCACTGTAGAATTAGTTTAACTAAAGAAACAACTAGATGAATTGAGATATAAGGGATTTATTCACCCTAGTGTTTCTCCATGGGGATCCCCTATTCTTTTTTTTAAAAAAAGATGGATCTATGAGGTTATGTATCGACTACAGGGAGATCAATGCTATAACAATAATGAACAAGTATCCCCTACCTCACATTGATTATTTATTTGACCAACTGCTTGGATCTCAATACTTTTCAAATATTGACCTTCGATATGGATACCATCAGTTGTGTGTGAAGAAGGAATATATTCCGAAGATAGCATTCCGAACCAGGTACGGGAATTATGAGTTTACAATAATGCCTTCTGGATTGACTAATGCACCCTATGTATTTATGGATCAGATGAATAGAGTTTTCACGAAATATCTTGATGCATTTTTGGTGGTATTTATTGATGATATCTTGGTATAATCCCAAATCTACGAAGATCGTGAAAATCACCCTAGCATTATCCTAAAGACTCTGAGAAGACATGAATTATATGGGATGTTTAGCAAGTGTGAATTCTTGATTCAAGAGATTTCTTTTCTTGGAAATATTATCTCTAAAGAAGGAATATTTGTTGATCCTTATAAGTCCAAGGCAATCCATGAATTACCTACACCAACGAGAATAACTGAGGTACATAGTTTTATGGGTTTGGCTGGTTATTATCGACGTTTCGTCCAGAATTTTTCCCAGTTGGTTATCCCATTGACAGAGCTCAAATGTAAAGGGGTTAAATTTTTTTGGACAAAAGAGTGTGAAGAATGTTTCGAATAACTGAAGAGAAGATTAGTCAATGCTCCTATATTGACTCTATCATTGGGGAATGATGGGTTCTTTATTTATAGTGATGCATCTATGAAAGGACTTGGTTGTGTCCTTATGCAGAATTATAGGGTTATTGCCTATGCATCACGACAGTTGAAAATTCATGAACAAAACTATCCTACTCATGATCTCGAGATAGCAACTGTGATATTTTATTTGAAGATATGAAGGTACTACCTCTATGGTGAAAAATGTGAGATTAATACTGATCACAAGAGTTTGAAGTATATTTTCTCACAAAAAGAAATCAACATGAGGAAAAGGAGATGGCTTGAATTACTCAAGGATTAAGATTGTACGATACACTACCACCCTGGGAAAGAATGTAGGGCGGAGAAAAAGGGAGTGATGGCAAGAGGGGGGGTGAATTGCCTTTTTTAAAAAAGATTAACAAATTAAAATCAAATTTGAAATGCAGCGGAAATAAAGAGGCAAGACACAAGAATTGATAACGGAGTTCGGCCAAAAACCCGGCCTACGTCTCCGCTCCCAACTAAACCGTTGAGAGATTCCTACCGCTTGATTTTCAATGGTTTTAGCAAGAAACCCACTAGGCTTTGAGGTAGCACTAGGACCTATTACAGCTTGCTTTTGATGGTTGAGCAAGAACCCACTTGCTTTTAATGGTTTAGCAAGAACCCACTATCCTTCATACAAGTGAAGGATAGCTCACCTATGCCTCAAGCTATTTAAAGGAAAGCTTGACAACCTTTTCACACCTTAATGGTGATGTGAAACCCAAAAGAAAGAGGGGATGAGAAATAGAGTGGTTTGTAGACACAAACCCAAATTAAGCTCAAAATAGATAAACAAGAAAAACCGTATTTGGAGAAGCCTTGGGCGCCAATGGATGATTGGAGTTGAAGACGTGCAATCCCAAGCTTCTTTGGTGATGCTCCTTGGATGTGGAATTTAGTTGGAGCTATTGGGGTTCCCTTGGCGGAATGCGCCAGAGGTACGCCAAATGATCAACAAGGTGTCCGTGGGCGTCCGTATAGTTCCGGGTGGTGTCCGGGGCTTCCTCAGCCTGTATTTATAGGCATGGAACCCATTGGGGGCCTTCGGAGCCGTTGGAGAGGTCTTCAGAGCTGTTGGAGGCCAAAAGAGGGTTGACTGGTCAAAGCCAACGGCTAGTTTGACTGGGCTACCGGCTGGCCGGTACATCTCCACCGGCTGGCCGGTGCCTTGGCAGAGGAGAAGAATTTTGGTCCAGGCTCTACCGGCTGACCGGTGGAGGAGCCACCGGCTGGCCGGTGGGGAGACAGTAGCTGCCACTGTTTGACTGGATGCCACCGGCTGGCCGGTGGTCAAGCCACCGGCTGACCGGTGGAGCCTGGCAATGGGCAATGCCTCTGCCAAGTCCACCGGCTGGCCGGTGCTATCACACCGGTTGGCCGGTGGACTGAATTTCAGTCCACGTGATGTGCTTCATGGCCCATTTCCTTTGCAATATTTTGCCTATAAAACAAAAACACTTAAAACAATGTTAGAAAAATAAGAAAGTGATTGTGATCATGAAAATTAAACCACGAGGGGATACGAGAGGTACAACAATCTCCCCCTATTTTGATGATCACAATCACCGAAACAATCAAAGTAAAATACTGAAATTAAAGACATTCTTAAAGGATAATTTGAAAATAAATCAAAGCATGAAAGAAAATATTCTCCCCCAATCAATCAAGAAATTTCTCCCCCTTTGTGATTATCAAAATAGCGTGGGGCATAAAACTTTATTGAGGGAAAGGGTTTGAAAAACTAGATATGAGAATTGAAATATCAATTGAGATTTTTGAAATTGAAATGAAAATTTGAATAACAGTTTGAATTGAAAGTTTTGAATCAAAAAACCAATTGAAATTTGAAATTTGAAACCAAATGAAATTTTTGAAATTGAGAGTTTTGAATCAAAAATGAATTGAAAATTTAAATTGAAAAAAGAATCGAAAGAAATTTTTGAATTTAAGAAAATTTCTCCCCCTAAATAAAACAAAAGATCATCGGGGAAATGAAACTATTTTTGGCCCGGAGAGACTCGCCAAAAGGGATTTTTCAATCCAAATTTGTTTCATGGCGGGTCTTCTCCTGAAAAATTCATCATTTAAGAAAATAGATTTGGGGCGTCCATACCGGGCATTTTTGCAATCACACTCATAAATGAGGTGCCCGGGTTTTTTACAATAATTTCCAAATTTATAACTAGAGCTCCCCCTTACAAAAACAGTGGGTGCATGGGAGGAGGAAGCTATATTGGTGTAGCCAAGTCCATTGGTGGTTCTAGATACTCGTTGAGAACCTACGAGTTTGGACAAATTTTGTTCACCTTGGGTGAACTTGGCTAGAGTTTCTCTAAGGTCCTTGATGGTTGATTCCAAAGAATCAACATTGGGGAAATTTTGGATTTTTAGGGAGAGTTCCTCCTTCTCTTTGAGAAGTTGGTCTTTTTCGGAGGAATGCTTTTTGAAATTCTTTTTTAAAGCAACAAATTTTGACGATAATTCATGAAAACCTTTTTCTAGTTGGTCTCTAGCGTGTGAGAGTTCTTCATAAGATAGATGATTAAATGAATTAGAAGAACTAGAGGAGGAAGAGGAGGAAGAGGAGGAAGATACCTCATGTTTTGCCATTAGGCAATTATTACCATTGTCGCTCGAGGAGAAAGAAGAGAAGGAGGAGCTATCACTCCAAGTTTTCTTTAAATCCTTCTTCTTCTTCTTCTTGGCCCTTTTCTTGTGAGGTGGGAAAACGGGCTTGATCTTTTCGTTGGGTTCTTGCTTTTGATCGGATTCTTGCTTTGGAGCCTCGCTAGTACCTTCATAGGTTAGTTCTAAAAATTTCCAAAGATCGTAAGAAGTAGAGCAAGTAGAAATAAAATTAAATACATTTCGGCATAGCCCACAATGTAGAGCATTCATGGCTTTGCCATCAAGCTCGAAATTCTTAATATCTATGGTGGTCCACTTAGACTCATCGGAAGAAGTTAGGGTAAAACCATGCATAACAATTCTAAAAATAGGATAGCCAATACTTTTAAGAAATGTGGTCATGCGGGTTTTCCAAAAACTATAATCGGTTCCATCAAAGAATGGAGCACGATCCAAAGAAAAGCCTTCGGGGGCGTAAGAGGTTGAAGCGGTAGAAGCCATCAAAAAGGATCTTTAATTTGAAACCGGTTAGGGAATTATTCAAATACTCCCTCTGATACCAATTGTTGGGTCGGAGAAAAACAGGAAGGATGGCAAGAGGGGGGGTGAATTGCCTTTTTAAAAAAAGATTAACAAATTAAAATCAAAGTTGAAATGTAGCGGAAATAAAGAGGCAAGACACAAGAATTGATAACGGAGTTCGGCCAAAAACCCGGCCTACGTCTCCGCTCCCAACTAAACCGTTGAGAGATTCCTACCGCTTGCTTTTCAATGGTTTTAGCAAGAAACCCACTAGGCTTTGAGATAGCACTAGGACCTATTACAGCTTTCTTTTGATGGTTGAGCAAAAACCCACTTGCTTTTAATGTTTTAGCAAGAACCCACTATCCTTCTTACAGGTGAAGGATAGCTCACCTATGTCTCAAGCTATTTAAAGGAAAGCTTGACAACCTTTTCACACCTTAATGGTGATGTGAAACCCAAAAGAAAGAGGGGATGAGAAATAGAGTGGTTTGTAGACACAAACCCAAATTAAGCTCAAAATAGATAAACAAGAAAAACCGTATTTGGAGAAGCCTTGGGCGCCAATGGATGATTGGAGTTGAAGATGTGCACTCCCAAGCTTCTTTGGTGATGCTCCTTGGATGTGGAATTGAGTTGGAGCTATTGGGGTTCCCTTGGAGGAATGCACCGGAGGTACGCCAAATGATCAACAAGGTGTCTGTGGGCTTCCGTATAGTTCCGGGTGGTGTCCGGGGCTTCCTAAGCCTTTATTTATAGGCATGGAACCCATTGGGGGCCTTCGGAGATGTTGGAGAGGTCTTCAGAGCCGTTGGAGGCCAAAAGAGGGTTGACTGGTCAAAGCCAACGGCTAGTTTGACTGGGCTACCGGCTGGCCGGTACATCTCCACCGACTGGCCGGTGCCTTGGAAGAGGAGAAGAATTTTGGTCTAGGCTCTACCGGCTGACCGGTGGAGGAGCCACCGGCTGGCCGGTGGGGAGACAGTAGCTGCCACTGTTTGACTGGATGCCACCGGCTGGCCAGGGGTTAAGCCACCGGCTGACCGGTGGAGCCTGGCAGTGGGCAATGCCTTTGCCAGGTCCACCGGCTGGCCGGTGGACTGAATTTCAGTCCACGTGATGTGCTTCATAGCCAATTTCCTTGGCAATATTTTTCCTATAAAACAAAAACACTTAAAACAATGTTAGAAAAATATGAAAGTGATTGTGATCATGAAAATTAAACCACGAGGGGATAAGAGAGGTACAACAAAGAAAACAAGGTGGCATATGATTTGAGTTGAAAAGACCATGGAGTTTTTAACAACATGAGAATTCAAAGGGATCCAATTTTCATGGATCTAGTGATGATGGACATGGGAATAACAAGGGAAGGTGAAATATCAATGCTTTTTCAAATGGTTTCCAAACCATCTTTACTAGAATGTATTAAGAGTTCTCAGACCGATGATGATGAATTTCAAAAGTTGATTAAAGGTGTGAATGATGGGAGATTAAGAGAATTTGTGTATGAAGAAGGAATTTTGAAATTCGGGAAGAGGCTTTGTGTTCCTGATATACCTGATCTAAAAAGGGAATTGTTGGAAGATGCTCATAGTTCCAATTTCTCTATACACCCTGGGAGTACCAAAATGTATAGAGATTTTAAGGAACATTTTGGTGGGACAACATGAAGAGTGAGATTGCGGATTTTGAGTCAAGATGTATGGTTTGTCAACAAGTGAAAGCTGGAAGGAAACAGCCTGGTGGAGTATTGCAACCTCTTCCCATACCTGAGTGGAAATGGGATAATATCACGATGGACTTTGTCATGGGACTACCAAAGAATCCTAGAAGGAACGATGAAATATTGGTTATTGTTGATCGTCTTACCAAGTAAATACATTTTCTGGATATAAGAGAAGATCTACCCCTGGAACATCTAGAAAGACTATATATTGATGATGTTGTGATACTTCATGGAGTACCCCCAATCGATTGTTTCTGATCGTGATCCCCGTTTTACTTCATGATTCTGGAAAAGTCTTCAGAAATCCATGGATACTGAACTTCATTTGAGCACTGCCTACCACCCTCAAATAGATGGGCAATAAGAAAAAACTATTCAAACCATAAAAGACATGTTGAGATCCTGTTCACTTGACATTCAGGGTATGTGGGATCAATATTTAACTATGGTAGAATTTTCCTATAACAATAGCATCCATTCGAGTATTCAGATGGAACCATACGAAGCGTTATACGGAAATAGATGTCGCACACCAACATTTTGGGATGTTATTAGTGAATGAAAACTTTTAGGCCCAGAACTGGTGGAAGAAACGATGGAAAAGGTTAAGGTAATCCAAAACCATATCAAAGGAGCTCAAATTAAGCAGAAGAGCTATGCCGATAATCGAAGGATGGATTTGGAATTTCAAGTCAGTGATCATGTTTTTCTAAAGGTATATCCATGGAAGGGAGTCATACATTTATTTAAGAAATGTAAATTGTGTCTCAGGTACATCGGACATTTCAAAATTCTAGAACAAATTGGGGTTGTTGCTTACCGATTGGCAATGCCGCCAAGTCTCTCCAAAGTTCATGATGTGTTCCACGTATCTCTGTTGAGGAAATACATGCCTTACCCAACGCATGTACTCAACTATGAGGAATTAGAACTGGAACCCGATCTGTCTTATTGCGAAGATCTCGTCAAGATTCTTGATATGAGAGAACAAGTACTGAGAAACCGGATGACTCATCTGGTAAAAGACTTGTGGAGAAACCATAAGATGGAAGATGCAACGCGGGAACCCAAGGAACTTATGATGAAGAACCACCCGAGTCGTTTCATGCGGTAGTATTCTAGAAATTTTGAGGACGAAATTATTTGAAGGAGGGGAGAATGTAACACCCCAAGCTTCTACGGTACACTTCTCTTTGAATAATGCAATAGCGCGTGTTGTACGCAACATCGAGTTCTAACACACCACAACCAATCAAACTAGCCGTTATGAATATTAATAACAACATTTTGAAATTTATAAATTTTATTTTTCAAAATGGACTTCATTTTTGGATTTGGAATATCGAAATTAGCCTAGGGTGAATTTTTGGTATTTTTCTAAAAAACTTCATTTTTGATGAATAGTGAAACCACTAAGTGGTAGTTATAAAAACTGAATTTTCCATAAAACTTAATTTTACTGCTTCTGTGAGTGGAATTTTGAAAATCAGAGAGACACGGTTAATATCAAGGAGTAAAATGTGGTTCAATGAGATGAAAATAATTTTTGGTGAATAGTATCTTTTTACTTTTATTTACCACGACTAAATGTAAATATGGCAATTAAGGGTAAAAATGATATTAATATTACCCTAACACATGTCCTAATTCTATTGGACAAGTGTATCTCTACCAAAAACAATCATAGAAATAATATATTATCATTTAGGTCTACATGGATTAGATTAGGACATTTATTATTATTTAATTCAAAGAAGAGTTAAAAGAGTTAAAATCAATGTTTATTTACTAAAACATTTTTAATATATGGTTACACATAAAATAAACTTGATTATAAATATTAATTAGATGGATAAAAATATTTACTACATAATTATATTTTATTTATAAATTTTTGACATTATATAATTTAATTTATTTATGACACAATGATGATGCAGTAATTACCAAAATAGTGAAAGATTAAAAATATTGATATTATAAATACCCAAATAACTATAATCTGAAACTTTTTATGAATTAAACTAATATTCTAGGTTACTATGACATGTTAGGAATGATTTAATTAACTTTTTTTAGAAGTAATCATTCTGTTATGATTTTCACAAAAATCAATTTTCCAAATAGTGTCCAAATTGACATAAAAGAGTTTTTAAAACAAAAATTATATTATTAATTGATTTTAAAATCCAAAAAATATAAGGTTTGGCCAAGGGACATATATCATGATAGTTTTATTATTAATCGACCACTAGGGGGGTATCTTGGAGATATATAGTAAGTTTATTAACTATATAATATAAAAATACAAAGTGACATGGTAAGTGTCAAACTAATTAACTAAGAGTTAAAACTAAAAGATAAGGTTAATATAATGACCCAAACCTGTCTAAATTATATTGGATGAGTGGTTTTCGACCCATCCCCACCTTAACCATTAAATAATCCACTTTGGAGATATTATAAACCGAATATGAATTTATTATAAATTAATATTTCTAGCTTTTCCAAAGGTGCCCCTCACCCCTCTTAAAAAAGGGAACTCTCCCTTCTCATTAATTCTCACCTTCAAAGCCTTTTGGTTCGTCCAACCCCTGCCCAAATACTCTCTAAACATCCCCCATTTCATCAAAGTGGCCTTACTTTAGTTACAAATCAAACCAATGGATCCCTTTTGATCAAATCAAAAGGAAGAACCCGAAGAAGAGGTAATGATTTCACCACCCCTTTTCACGTTCCTTTCTTCTTCCACTTCTTCTATCATTGTTATTAATATTTGAAAATAAAAACTCCAGTATATTATATATAATTTGATTTTATTATAAACATGGTATAACCATATTTCAGTATTATATCCATCCTTTGAATGACATGTCCCCATACGTGCGTACGTATGGCTTACCGTTTCCACGTCGTGGTGTAATTGTTATTCAAAACATTATTATTTGGATGGTTATAATAATGATTTATAATTCATGTAAATAATTAATATAACATGATAATGATTATGTATATATGATATACTATCCAATTAAATATTATTTTAATATCAAAAAAATGATATTGTCGCTCGTGCATACGTACGGACTACCGTCTCCACGAACGCGATGAGATTCATTCTCCAACGTATCCATTCATGTATAATTCTCATTTGAAGATTAATAATAATGTTTAAGGAAATAATATCATTCTGGATATGAATAATATAAAACCTATCTATAACAAACATGGCTTACATAACAAAACATATAAATGAAAATGAGTAAGTTAACACCCGAAACTACGATAATTCTAAAATATTATTAACAAATCAATGTTAAAAGATTATATATGATATCATATTAATATATATGATTCTTGTATAATTTAATAACAATTATTTCACCATTATACATGAGGTTAACCTACCCAAAAAATGGAAAAGTACAAGGTAAAGGTTTATTTCACAATCTCTTCATTATCAGAGGTTGTTTATATGTAACAATCTACTGGGATCTCATTATCATCCACATCCATCTTTCTTAAAAATGTATTTAAAAAAAATTTCTATTTACAAGAATATGGGTAAAAGGCATTTATACCCTTGTCTGACTTTTTATAAGTGGTTTGTAAAGTAATATTTCCGTCGTTTTCCAAACAATGTTCTTTTTGACCTTTTCGATCGAATTAAGGTAAGAATGTTGTTTTTAACTTATACGGCGGGTGTGGCTATTTTCTTCCATTATAAAATCGTCGATGCTTCCCTTACTAGTTTATAAGAATATTTTCAAATAAAATAGTTTATATTGTAAATATATGACTCTTAAATGATTTCAAAATAGAAAGAGATATTTCTCTAAAAAGAGTTTTGATTTCATCTATGTCAACGTCCTTTGATTGATTTTATGCTTATTTGAAGTTGATTTATTAGGATACAAATCTTCTATATTGTATTGAAGGTTTTTTGATATGTTTGACTGTGGATGTGTTATTTTTATACCATTCATGGTTTATAGATGAAGTATTTACATTATGTATGCTAGTTTTAATACGAATGTTTATGTTATGTTTAAACCTTTTCATATGGGAATGCATTGGACTTAATATCTAATGGGTGGAGCCCGCTGTAGCTCCTCGATGCATCGGTAGGTCTCATGAGACAAACTACTGTCTTTGAATAAGGCCTTGACAAAATCTTATTTGTAGTCTTGGCATGAGGCCTTGGCTACGTGGTTATGATAGTCTGGCATTATGCATTCCATCATTATGAAAGTGGTTATTGATATTGGATGTTATTATTATATTAGTAGAATATCTATGTGAATAAGTAAATGGAATTATTTCATTTTATTTTTTCCATACTATGATGAATTTAATGTTTAAAAGGATTTTGTTTTAGTTATACATTTCCTTAAATGTTTATTCTTATTTATGAAAGTTTCTGCTATATTGTTATCCTTACTGGACATTTGAGCTCAACCCTTTTCTATGTTTACTTTTTCCCAGGATGTGAAGAAGTAATTTATGAATGAACTACAGGGATAGTATTAGGGAATAAGAGTGTGGACTATGGAGACTATATTGTTTTAGTTTTCATTTTATGATGTAATGTAATCTTTATGAATATATCTAGTATTTCCAAGGCTACTTAACTAATCGGTCATTCAAGACTTGATCTTTCATTTGATCATGATAATGTTATGTAATAATGCACCGAATATAGGTAACTAGGGTTGGGGTGTTACAAAACCGCCACATCATAGGTGACTCAGTGGAATAGACGACACTTCAATCGGACGTCCGGTCATTGAGTTATTAGCATTTTAGTTCCGGGGGCTCAGATGGATTCGTTTACAAAACAACCTAACTGTGAAACAACTATACCCTGATCTCCAGTGGGGTATACTCAAAGGGACGACTATGCTCCATGAATTCTAGTGCCACTGACGGTTCGTCAAACGGACGTGCGGTGCCAAAGATATAGACCAAGAAGGTATTGGGTCAGTAATGGGCCCGGGTCCGGTCTGACCCGGTCGGACCGACTCAGTCAAACCTTGTCTGGGACGACCCGGTCTGGGTCGACTTGGTCAGACTGGCTTGGTTTCACCCAGCCCATTGGGCGGGTCAGCCTGCTATGTTTTGACCCGATGTGCTGACCCCGGGCCAACGGACCGTGAGGGCGATTAGGCCCGGTAGTCGCCACGTAGGCGGCTCGGTTACTCGGCCTGGGAGGCTGGGCCAGTTCAGCCAGTGACAATGCAGGTGATGCCATGGGTCGGCTCTGGTGGTCGGTTCCTAGGAAGCCATCAGACAGGCCGTGCGAGGCACGGGCTGGCCAGCTGGTCATCGGAAGGCCCCGTGTGCACCGGGAAGGGCGCCGGGAAGGGCATCGGGGTGCCGGGAAGGCCGCCGACCAGGGCCGGGCAGGCCACCGATTGGGCACAGGGGCACCGGGCAAGCCGCAAGAGGGGTGTGAGGGTTCCAGGCAGGCCGTCGGTGGGGTGCGGGGTCGTCAGGCACCGCGCAGGTGGGGCACTAGGGCGCCGGGCAGTGCACTGACAGAGCGCGGGGGCACCGGGCAACATGCCTGGGGGTGCAAGGGCGCCGGGAAGCACTCAAGTGGCGCGTGGGGGCGCCGGCCAGCACGCGGGGCCCACAGGCAGCACGCCGGGGCACATGGGAGGCACGCCGGGGCAACGTGCTTGGGGCGCGTGATGTATGTTGGGGCACCGTGGGGGCGGCGCAGTTTGCGTGGGCCACAGGGAGCATGGACCTTGTTCGCCTTCCTGGTTATCGTCGCCTCTTTGCCAAGGTGTTGTCATCGAACATGAACAAACAAGGGGAGGGTCAGATCGTGTTCTTGCACCACGAGCCCTCCTTGTTATGGTGATAGAAATTGGTGATTCTCATACCATATCTTTGTTCCATGAAGGAAGAGGTTTATACTCAATATAAAATATCACAAAATTCCCTTCCTTTGAATTTGGTGATCGAAGATGGAGTCATAGAAGGTTGTCGTCATTCCATCAAAGTATGATGAGGAAGATCCCAAAGAAGACGAGTCGAGATGACGTCGTCAACATTATTTGTGGGTAGTAGTGCTTCCATTTCTTACCTCGGGTTGAAGAAGTATAAAGACGGTGTTTGTCGTTCTTCATTCTTCATGGGCGACAATTCTTCATGGGAGGAATAATTCTCCATGGGTTGGGTGTCACGTATCTTTTCCAGCGTTTCACTGCTTGAAGAAGCCATCCCAAAACCATCCCCCAAGATTCCTTTATATTGGATAGTGAGGGTTTGTCTAAAATTACGTTGGCATGTAATTCAAATTTGTTGAATTAAATAGCGGGCCCCAGTCAATTAAATTCGTGAGAGGTGTAACATTTAATTAGGTGGATCAGAAAGAGGCTCTCCTTCATTAGAGAGGGAGAGGTGGGAGGTTTCATCCTCTAACATTAATAGGGGTTGGGTAGTCCCTACCCCATTCATTTAAGAGAGTGGTTATGGGTCTCGGGTGGTCCCCACTTCGTAACCTCTCGCGGGAGGTTATGTTCGGGTGGGCCCCACCACCATAACCTCCCATGGGAGATTCATGTATGTTGGCCCCCACCTCAAACCTCCCCGTAGAGGTTTTAACCACCCAAATAAAATAATTTTAAAACATTATTTAATTAAAATTAATTAAAAACCCACAAAAACTAACATCCAAACTCATCAGAGTGAAACTGCGGTGAGGGTCTCACTAAGCAATTACCGATGATGTGAGTTCAACGGTGCCCTCTAATTTTAGTTCTAAGAATTTGTTCAAAAATTATAAAATCCCGCTCATATGTTTACTGAACGACCAAACAAAACATCATAAATTGATTCTGGGCACACTGGGCCTCGTAATCAAGCACCGATAGAAACTGCGGACTCGTAAAATTCCCATGTATTTAAAAAAAATCCATGGAAAATATGTGTCATTAAATTCTCCCCACATCAGGGATTTACATCCCCGTAAGCTAAAACTTGAACTAAGGGATCAGATGAGGGTACTGAGCATGAATCTGAGTCTCCTTCTCCCATGTGCTCTCCTGTAGGTTCCCATGCTGCTAGTGAACGTGCATCAGAGGTATCGACTGTCCATGCATGACTCGCTCCTTTCGATCCTCAATCTCCACTGGAACCACCATGAATGTCACCCCATCATCGATGTCCATCTCCCCAGGGCGATTATGTGGGATGGGTCATCCTCATATCTCCTTAGCTGAGATAAGTGGAAGACGCCGTGCACCCGGTGCAACTAAAGTGGTGGATCCAACCTGTATTCCACCTCTCCTACTCTGTTAAGGACATTAAAAGGTTTGATGAATCGTGGAGATAACGTGCTGCCTCAGCCAAATCTCTATAGACCTCATCGAGGTGAGACCCGCAGAATGATGTGGTCTCCATACTAGAACTCCAGAGGTCTCCATATCCTGTCAGCATATGACTTTGGTCTGCTTTGAGCAGTTTTCATCCACTCCTAGATGATATGCACCATCTCAGTGGTGGCCCGTACCATCTATTTTCCCAATAGTGCTGACACCCCTGGGTCTGTCCAGCATATTGATGATCTACAAGAACGACCATATAGGGCCTCAAAAGGTTTCATACCGATGGTGGAGTGATAGTTGTTGTTGTAGGAAAACTCTACCAAAGGTAAGTGGTCTTTGGTAAGTTTTCCCCCTAGCTGTGACAGAAGTCGAGGAAACATGCACAGAGCCTGTACTCAAGGGTCTGAATGGTCCTCTCAGTCTGACCATCAGTCTAAGTGTGGAAGGTGATGCTCAAGTGGAGCTGTGTACTGAAAGATTCCTGTAACCCCTTCCATAGCTAGTAAGTAAAGCGTGTGTCACGGTCGGAGACAATAGACGAAGGTACTCTATTCAAACACAACATCTCCTACTCATAGAGGCGTCCCATGATTTCAACTGATCCATGGTCTCTGAGGAGTAGGAAGTGGGCTGACTTGGTGAGTCAGTTGACGATCACCCATATCAAATCATGACTCATGGATGTACGTGGAAGACCCATCACGAATTCCATGGATATCCCATCCCACTTCCACTCTGGGAATTATAAGAGCTGAAAAAAGTCTGCTGGTACCTGGTGCTTTGCCTTCACATATTGAAAAGTGAGGCATTTTGAGACAAACTCTGCTACTGCTTTCTTCATACCAGGCCACCAGTGCTGTCATCGAAGGTCCTGGGTAATCTTCACCACTCATGGATGTACCGCTTGAGGGGAAGTGTGGAAATCCATCAACTCTACCTCATGAAGTGAAAATGATACCATGGTACATCCTCTGAATAGAATGATGTGATCCCCACCTTCAAGAAATCCAGAAGGTGCCTACCATATGGATATCTTAGCACGTTGCGTCTTGCAGTAAGCATCCCCATGCTACATCTCCATGACTCACTGATGATGTGGGGGAGTGACTATAAGAGACTGTAGATAGGATTCTCCATTGCTATCCTCAAAGGATATCTGTAAGGCAGTCAGCTGCTCTGTCGCCTCTCCTAGGAGTTGTATACCAGTCCTCCTACTGTGCTCATCTACAACATTGTTCCCCTTCCCAGAAGTATAGAATATCTCAAAGTCGTAGTTATGGAGGATCTCAAGCCATCATCACTCTCTTAGTTTCAGTTTTTTTCTGAGATTAGATATACATGAGACTCTTGTGATTAGATTACATGGTAAAACATTCACCCATTAGATAGTGTAGTCACATCTTCAAGGCGAAGACCACTACTTCTAACTCTAGTTCATGGGTAGCATAGTTCTACTCATTCTGTCTCACCTGCCAAGAACCATATGCGATCACTACTCACTCCTACATCAAGACACCCCCGAGTCCAGTCCATGATGCATCGTAGTAGACAACGTACCCTATGCCTTCCTCTGGAAGCCTCAAGAAGGGGGAACTAGTCAGCCTCTACCTCAGCTCATGAAAACTCTACTAGAATCTCCCCGACCACATGAAGGGTTTCCCCTTCATCGTCAAGGCTTATAGAGGTGCTAAAACTATAGTTAAATCTGGAATGAATATTTGGTAGTATCGAGCCAAGACTAGGAAACCCGTAACTCTGTCAAACACATGGGTGGATCCCAATAAAATACCACCTCGATCTTTGCTGGATCCATAGCAACTCAAGCCTCTGAGATGGTGTGTCAAAAAAAGTGAACATTTTGAATCCAAAACTGGCACTTTGAGAGAATAACATAATGTTGGTGCTCTCTTAGTGTGTCCATTAATACCTGCAAATGGTAGGCATGCTCCTTTTCAGTAGTCGAGTAGATCAGTATGTCATCGATAAAGACAATGACAAATTGATAGAGGTAAGGGTGGAAGATCCTATTAATGAGACTAATGAACACTGCTAGACCGTTGGTTACGTTGAAGGGCATAACCAAGAACTTGTTGTGGCCGTAACGACACATGGAGGTTGTCTTCTGGATATCCTCATCTCAAAATCTGAGCTGGTGATAGCCTGATCTGAGGTCTATTTGTGTGAACCACCCTGCCCCCTTGGGCTGATCAAAGAGGTCGTCGATCATTGGTAGTAGGTACTTGTTCTTTATGGTCACCTAGTCTAGGCAGCAATAGTCGACACAGATCCTAATGCTCCTGTCCGCCTTCTTGGGTAACAGAATCAGAGCTGCCTGGGGAGAAACACTAGGTCAGATGAATCTCATTCCTTGCAAGTCCTGGATCTATACTCACAGCTCATGAAGCTCAGCGGGAGCCATCTGATAAGCTGGAGTAGATATCAGTGTCGTCACAGGGTACATGTCAATGTTTAAGTCCACCTATCTGTGAGGAGGTAGTCCTATAAAATCGTCATATAAAACATCTGTGTACTGGTCCACCACTAATGAATATGTCGGACTCTCCACATCAACTGCTCTGAGGGTAAGGCAATCCATCTGGTGAGTGATGAGCTGCACCCTACTCCGAGTAAGTCTGTCCTGTGCTGCAAAGGTTATCTTCTCACCGATGATGGTAAACCTAATCCCATATGTGCAGACACACTGCACTTTTCGGCTAACACAGTCAATCTATGCATGTACTGTAGATAAGAATTCCATAACCAAGATTGTGTCACAAGGCCTCGACGCTGCTGTGAAGAGATCCCAGCTGAAACTCTCACCTCCTAGAGTAATATCACACTGCCAGATCCAGTGCCCAATCGTCGAGTCTGCTCTCATAGGAGTCTCGAGCCATAAGGATCGAACCAACATCTCCTTCGTAATCTCCGAGCTCTGAATGAGGGAAGTGGAAATGAACGTGTGACTAGAACCCATGTCTATATGAACTAAAGATAAGGTGTAATAGACAAAGATCGTATCTCGAATCATCACAAGAGCTCCGTGATCGTAGGCCTCAGCTACATGACATTGTGCTCTTCCCTATCCACCCACTCCCTGTGGTCAGGGTGGACCTCCTGATGGTGGAGGTTGCACCTCATAACGTCATCCACCGCTAGTTGCACGCCCATCTCCTCTGCCATGTCTTCCTTCGGCCTGCAGACCGCACCAATCGTAACTCTGCCTCTTCCTAGGTGGTCCCTCAACTGACTGCTGATTTTCAGAATGGTGGTTCAGATAGTCACGAGGCATGTGACCAAGCCCGCTGTATGAGTAATATTGTCCGTTGTTGACATGACTGGCCCTGTCTCTACTCCAGGTTCCCCGCACAACCAATCCCAAGTCATGCGGTCGACCACCTGTAGGTCTGGTCCTTTTGGACCTCTGTGTCATATGTCTAATGCATGCGGCAGAGACTCCGCTACATGTTGACTAGTGGTGGGTCTTGCTGTAGGATACTTCTCAGCAGGAAAAATATCCACTAGGAGGGATTTCTCCAACACCCCCATCTCTCCCCAGAACCAGGGTGGCCTCTGGCGCTGGAACTGATGCAGCGGACTCACGCGGCGTGCACTCTCTACAACTGGGGTTGGTGGCATCAGTGCCCCAATGGGAAGTAGTACCACTGCTGCCACAACTAGAAGAGTACCCTATACTGAGGCCTCATCGATCTGAGGGCTATGAGAACATTAAACTCTCGGGGCTCTAGCTGGTCATCTGCGAGGAGGTATCCTAAAAGAAACAGATTCCAAATGGTCAAAAGAATAAACCTGGTGAGCTGACCAGGTTTGAGCTGACTTAAAGAAAACATTTGAAAACACACATGCAATCAGTGTTTTCTTGTACTAAGTCATAAATCAGTAGATAGAGTCCTTGTGTATGGATATGTAGGCTGCTCGCACCAACACGGGACTCCCTAAACTAAAAACCACACATGGTACCTTTAACACTATTGCTTCATAGAAAAGAAATATCAGAGTCCTAAGTTCTTCGGTAGAACTGATGTCCTCTGATACTAATTTTTCACGACCCATCCCCTAGGGCTCGTATCAGGACTACCCCAAGCCCGCCTTCAATAGGACAGGGGCTGGCGACTAGAAATAAAGGCTTATATCCCTAAACCAAGGAAGGAATTGCCTTTATAAAAAATAATCACACCCAACCAGAGTACAAGTGGAAAAAAACATTAAGTAAATACTATATAACATGTCTATTGAAAGAAAAGGGTGCCAGAATACAATCCCATCTGTAAAGTACAAATACAACTGAAAGAAAGTACAACTGAAAAAGGTAAAAACATGTGAAAGGTGAAATCATCTATTCGATCATCCTTTGGGGTTCTTACCCGAAGGGTAGGTACAGATGGCCTCCACAGCACTCCACGTCCGTCAGACTCCTCCATGTACTGATATGTTGTATGGTCCTCCTCCGGGTACCATCCAGTCCTGGCACTCTCAGCCTCCGTAATCGTAGTCTGTCGTCTGCATCCAACAGGACTAGGTGCGGACATAACTCGTGAAGGGGTCAGTATAATGAAACTCAGTAGGGACCCCAAGACCCTCAAGGTATCAGAAAATTCAACATGGATAACCACAAAGTAAGAAACCAAGGGATAACCATTAATTATGTATATTCCCATAAATATACCTAAGTTATCAACTAACCCATCTTAATCATGAGAAAAATATAACTTTCATTGACTCAGCCTAAACCAGGATTTTCATTATCGAAACCACGACTGCTGGAGAACTCCTCCTCCGTCGAGTATAGTGGGACTGTCACAACACCAAGGCACTTCTCACTAACCTTGGACTGCTGAGGTACTCCTCCGGTCGAGTACCGTGGGTCTGCTGCCAACTACCAGGTGCTCCTCCACTGTGGGTCTGTTGCCAAATACCTGGATTTCCACCTAATAGCCAACAGAGGTACTCCTACTTTCAGGTACTGCAGGTCTACTGCCAACTACCAGGTGCTCCGTCCGCCTTGGGTCTGCCGCCAAATACCGGGTGCCCCGTCCATTGGGAAAATCAAATCACTCCAAGTCGAATCCGTCATGTAGTCATCAAATCTATAACTACTCAGTCTCTACATTCTGTTTGCTCATCACGTGAAGGATCAGCTTCACGATCTATTGGTTGACTCTCCAAGTGTCACTAAGTCTCACGTAATAGTATCTCAAAGGACCAACACGTCATAGGGGTCTCAATGCAATAGATGAAACGTCAATCAGACGCCCGATCTGTTAGTTATTAGCATGTTAGTCCTGGGGGGCCGGTTGGATTCGTTTACAAACAAACTTGAATGTGAATCAACTATACCACGAACTCTAGTGGGGTATACTCAAAGGGAAAATTATGCTCCCAGAATACCGGCGACACTGATGGTTCGTGAAATGGTCGTTCGGTGCTAAAGATATGGCCCAAGAAGATAATGGGTTAGTAATGGGCCCGGGTTCGGTCCGACCCGGTCAGACTGACTAGGCCCAACCCTATATGGGCTAACCCGATCAGACTCACTGGGTCTGACCAGGCACAATGGGCGGTTTTACCAGCTATGTTTTGACCTGGTCCGCTAGGCTGGGCACAGCAGACTGCGAGGGCTATTAGGCCCGGTATTCTCCATTTAGGCGACTCGGTATCTCATCCCCCGAGACCGGGCCAGTTCGGCCAGGGAAACCATGGGGGATGTCGTGGGTCGGCTCGGGATGCCGGTGGCCGAAAAGCGAGCTAGAAGGCCGCACAGGGTGCCAAGAAGTATGCATGGTCATCAGCAGGTCATGGGTGCATCGGGCAGGGCGTTGTGCACCGTCCAGGGTGTCGTGGTGCCGGGAAGGCCACCGGTAGGGCGCGGCGCCGCTGGGCAGGCCGCCAGCAGGGTGTGGGGGAGCTGGAAAGGCCGTCGGTAGGGTGCGGGGGAGCTGGACACGCCACCTGCAGGGCGTAGGGGCACCGAGTATCGCGCCGGTGGGGTATGGGGGCATAGGGTAGCGCGCAGGCAGGGCATGGGCGGCAATGGTTCCCTTTCGTGCCCTGGGTTGAAGAAGGATGAAGGCGGCGTTCATCATTCTTCGTTCTTTATGGGTGACCGTTATTCGTTGGAGGAATAATTCTCCATGGGTTGGGCTCGCGTCTCTTTGCCCGTGATTCACCTCTTTAAAAATCTATCCCAATACCATCTCCCAAGATTCCTTTATATAGGATATGGAGGGTTGGTCTAAAATTACGTTGGCACGTAATTAAAATTTGGTGTATTAAAAAGAGGGCCCCACATAATTAAATTCGTGAGAGGTTTCACAATTAATTAGGTGGATTGGCAAGAGGCTCTCCATCATTATAAAGGGATAGGTGGGAGGTTTTATTCTCAACCATTAATAGGGGTCGGTTGGCCACCACCCCTATCATTTAATAGATAGGTTATGGGACTCGGCTGGTCCCCACGTCGTAACCTCTCGCGGGAGGTTATGTATGGGTGGCCCCACCACTGTAACCTCCCATGGGAGGTTGAGGTGTGGTGGCCCCCACCTCCAACCTCCCCTTGGAGGTTTTAACCTCCCAAATAAAATAATGGTAAAATATTATTATATTCAATTTAATTGAAAACCCCCCAAAACTAACATCCAAACTCGTCATAATGAAACTGCGGTGAATGTCTCACTAAGAAATTTCTGACACTGAGAGTTAAACGGTGCCCTTGGATTTCAGTTCCGAGCATCGGTTAAAAAGTACTAAAATCACGCTTGTACGTTGACTGAATGTACCTGAAAAAAACTTCAGAAATTGATTCCGAGCACACCGGGCCTCAAAGTCAAGCGCCGTCAAAAACTGCGTACTCGTAAAATTACTATGTATTTATAAAAAATATTTTCACACGAAATCCAGATATTTAAATTAATGATTGGGATGATAAATACTCTTCCATTAAAATTTGGGCAAGAGTTATAGTAACTCTATAATATTGATAACATTATTTTTAGCCCATAATTACTATATTTACCCTAAATCATAACTATACAATTAATAAGTTTAAAATTAATATTGTACAAAAAGGGATATATTTACTATGTTTTGATATAGTTATTCCAAACATGGAATTCATTTTTCATAATTCAAAACATAGATGTGAAAAAAAAATTAATTTATTATTAATCTCGTATGTGTGACGAAATGACATGTTTTTATACTAAAAAAGTACAAAAGTTCATAATGATTTTATATTTAATTTTAATATGAAATTTATTACAATTAAAAAATTAAATTAAAATATGTATAATTGATATATTTTTAGTTTTATTTTTTTAATACTGTTTATATGATTAAATTATTTAGATGATAAGTAAGTATGCATATAAATATGTGTTTTTTCACTATTTGTGATATAACGAAACTTACCAAAAATTTGAAAATGTAGAACCAAAGTATATTTTATTATTATTAATTAAAACAATAATTTTATTATTTCAAATTGAATTAATATAAGTGTCCAAATTGAATTTTGAATCAAGTATTCATTAAAAGGTAGTAAATGAACATTTAGATATATACAACTTTTCACATGTAAAATCGGATTTATTTATCATAGGATGCATGACAAAACATTTTTTGAAAATATAATATATAAATATCACTATTATATCTCCCTAATAGTGATTAATTTAAATTATAAAATTCCATTGTTGGTATAGAAACAGTATTCAATAAAAACAAATACTTTATACTCTATTTCATTTTATTTTCATTTTTAATTAATTAGTCTCCAAATACATTATTATATATACAAGAATAAATCATATTTTCATAAGTTAATTAATCTAGTACATAATATCCATGATATTGTATTTTTTAAAATAGTAACATTTAAATAATTATATTAAGCTGTTCGTTTAAGATTGATGTGATGTATCATATATGTAATAGAACAATCTCTTTCTATTTTTAATATCTAAATGTCATAGAGATACATTATATTATCTAAAAATTCAATAGAATTATAAATTTTTATTTTATTTCACTAATTTTTTCATAAATATTTAAATATTTAATAATTGATGTTGGTGTTTCTTTCCTTGATGAATAATACATTTACTTAATTAATTATGTCACCATTGGTAGCAATTGTACTGTTTTGTAATTAAAATTCTGGTAGTATATTGTAGCAGTAACTAATATTTCAGTGATAAATCATGTAAAAGTTATTACTAAATACCTTCATTCCATAATAGATGAAAATATTTATCAATTGGAGGAGAAAATTGCTATTTTAATATTGTGGTTACATAATGATATCCCCAACATTCTGTAATGAAAAATGACACATGATAGATGTCCATCAGGAGTAAGTGAGTAAATAATATTTTTTGCCATATAATACATGGGGTTACAAATTCTCCCATATTTTTTATTTCATTGATTAATATCAACATCCAAAATTACTATTACTCTTTTAGGTGATGTTTATTGGGTAATATTATGTTACATTTTCCAGTATGGTACGATTGCATAAGGCACATAGAAATTTTTATAATTAAATAATTCATGGATGTAATAAATGTTCGGATTTAAAATATCAATTATAAAAAAATGAAGTGATATTAAAGTCATATATTATAATTTATAGGGTATTATAATTAGATTATAAATTTAAAATAAACATGTATGTGGAGATTCATGGAGATATATTAAATTTTTTAAAAAATTTAGACTGTATAGATATTTACAATGTTATATACATGATTTACTAAAGAATATACCACTAAATTAGGTACCTTGATACATGTACCATTGATTGATTGTTCAGACACTAAATAGGAACATTTTTTGGGATTATAAATATCCCAAAATTGCATCTTCATGGACATTAGTAATTATATGCAAAGGTAGCTTGTCCCAAATGGTTTTTAAGGGAACAACGAGATACATGAAACAACTTATGGTTTTGTTATGAGAAACACAATTAAAAAAAATAAAATAGTTGTGGAGAATTTTAATTACTATAATGTCTATGTTGGAAGACAATTGTGTGACGACATGAAAAAGGGGAATGATGAAGCCCTATGACTAAAACTACACAACCAAAAAATTAATTCATATATATAAATCATTAAAATATAAATATGGTTATTAACTATGAAAATAATGTATCCCTAATGATGGAAAATGAATGAAAAGGTCAACATTTTATATTTGATGTGATGTGATAGTATTTTTTTGATGAATTGGGGAGAAAAATAATCTTGAAAATAGTATTTAACAATCAAGAATATGTAAAAATTTATTTATTTTATATTTTGTGAATCTATATAGGGTTTGTGATATGGTATTTCGAAATAGAATAATGTGTTTATGTAATTATAAACAGAATTAAAAAAAATATGAAACTAATTACACTATACATAACATGAAGTTAATTTTTTTTTCTTACCTTGATGAGAGTTAAGATTTACCACATCGAAGAATGTTCCATGGGTTATTTAAATCATTAAACACAGAAGTTTATTTTCCCCAATACAGATTGGAACTGAATGAAATGTATACTGCTAGATTATCATTAATCATTTGAAATTAAGTTTTCATTTAACCCATGAAACGATAATGATTTTTATGATACTATGAATATGTCAACTCAAACTATGAAAAAATCATGAATACAATATAAACTGATTAGTATCCTCATTTAGTTTCATTAGTTTATTAATGTTAAAGGAGAATTGATATTCCGAACTAATTTAAATGACAATAATATATTTTCTAATAAATAAAATGGTATATAAAATTATAATTTACAGTATAATAGGACTTGGGAAACCATAAATGTTATGATTTAATGAAAACATGTACATTAAAATTTGTTTCAATAATATATTTCAATAATTTATTAGTGGTTTCAATGATTTCGATGGAAGGGATTATAAATTTCATCAACAACCCTATTTGGGTTGTTCATATAAATAAAATAAATATATACCATTATATTATATTGATGTTTCGGAAGGATCATTATGGATGTATATTGTTCATTATGACACTTGATTCACACATTTACAATAATTGAATGCTCGATATTAGTGATCGATGGTGTTGTGATTTCATCACATTTATTAATTTTAGGATAATATAATTACATATTTAATTTTAAGTCTATAAGGGAATCTACCGAAGAATGATTTTATGTAAGAGATTCTAGATAAACATACAACGTTAACTAATTTTATATGAATTTATTATAGGTTTTTTTAGAAAACTAAATAATTTCATCTATAAATAAGTGGTAAGAATTCATAGATTTATGTTATTTAACATCTTAGATAAGGTCATCTGGCTTATTTTAATACTATAAAGAGGAACTCAGAATTTAATTTTTCTAAAATTGATATGATAATGTAAGATTAATGTGAAATTAGAAAAAGATATGTAATTGTTGGTTGAATTTACTTTTTCATTCTAAATTATACTTATTTATGGGAAGTTTTTGTTCCATTAATGAACATTTTTTAAAATAATATCTGGAAATATTAAATTTAAATAATTCATTTTGAAGATATATATTGAATACTATGCTATTTGATGAGATGTTTGGAAAATCTGGGATTAAAAACCATCATAAAACATATTTTTGATTTAGAGATAATCATCCTAATTTACCTAATCCCTTAGATAAATATTATAAGATAGACTTTTAAAAAAATATATTGCCTATTGATGAGGACCTATAAATTTTTAAATTGGTGATCATGTATTTGTAGATTTATCATGGAAAATGGGGATTTAGTGGTTTATGAATTATGGAAATTTATAATTTTTGAATGTTGTTACTTTTTGGAATAATTTTGTTTTGAAAATAATAATTTATTTTAATTTTCTTCCACATTATTTTGTAGTAAAGAATACATTCCACAATTCTTAATTAATAATTTTCCAATAAGATATTTCCCATATGGTGCCCTATGAAATAGTTACCACTGAGAAATAAATGTCCAATTCTAAAGGCCATAAAATATTTATTTCATATAATAATAAACACATAAGGGGTGTTTTTTTATTAGTTAACAAGTTCTTATAAAATAGAATTATTCAATGAGAGGCCTAGGGGAGAGTTAAGCTGGTATAAAAATTGATTTCATAAAATTTCATGGGAAATAATCTCAGTAACATTTAATGTGTTAACTTTCCCTTTTTATAGAGATTTAAAACACATTTTTTATATAAAATTTATCATTACATTACATGATATTTAGCATAAAATTAATTTTTATAAGGTTTTTCATACTATATTTTGTCTATGATCATAGTCTTCAAACCTTACGATAATGTGAGTCACTTATTAATTGAAGTATATACCAAAAACGTGGATTGATATAAAGTCAGGATAATTATAAAATATAATCATGTTACATAGATTTTAGTTTAGAGGTGATGTCATGGTTGGATAAATGATTATATATTCATGAAATATAAACATTCCCTATGGGGAAAAAATAAATATTTCCATTTTATATGGATTTTAACACTAAATAAATTACTCCCTAAAAATATTTTTTATATGATTTTTTATTTATTATGGTGACTTAATGGATTATCTGCCACAATTTGACATTTTATAATGATTAATCATATTTATTAAATAAAAATTAATGGTGAGTGATTTTTGATAGTCTTTTTTAGTAGATATACATCATATCACTCTTATCTGTTTCTCATGAATCCTAATTAGAGTAATAGATCATTGAAAATTAAACCTCTATCATTTCAAATATTTCTTATGTGATTTTATTTATAGGGTTTTACCAAGGATGAGATATATGATATTATATTTTGTGGAATTAAATATTTCATCAGCAATGGTATGTGACTTATATTATATACAATATCAATTATTACCCTATATTATGTGAATTATGTTATTTATATTTCTTGATAAAAATAAGCAATTTATTATATATTTTACTGTGGGAAATATAATTGATAAATTAATAATTTTTTATTTGTAGAAAATAAATTATTATTTAATGAAATCATTTTTTAGATTTAAAAATCAAATAATATGATATAAAAAAACATTATTAATAATACATTGTACTATTTAATATATTGAATTTTTTAAATAGTTGTTTTTGTCTTATTTTGTGATGAATTTAAGGTACTAAATTTTATGTATTTCAATTGAATATTATTTTCTGAAAAAAAAACCGTTTAGTTAAAGTAATTTAATAATGGGGATTTGAAATAGCATGTTGTTTTGGAAAATTGATAAAAGTATTAGAAAAAATGGTTATCTATAGATTTTACATGAACAATTAGAGTCTTGTTATCTTATATATAGGGGATGAATATTGAATGAAAGCATTAAGTTGAACAATTATGAACATTTCTCTGTAGGATTAGAATTAATATTGTTACTATTTTGAAAATAAAAAAAATCATAATTAAATTTTTAATGTGGGGTCATATCTTCTTATGTCATAAGTTGTAGATAATATATTTAAGTGGTGACAATATTAATTTGGGTAAATTGATGTTCCAATATAAGAGATTCATCTTCGTTCAATGATTCAATTATTTTACAATGTAGTAGGGTGACAATGCTTGGAATATTTGATCATAGTAATGAGTTCTCATAAGCTATTATTTTTAATAGTGAATCCATTTACATATTTATAATGATTCCAAAACATAAAGAAATCAAAATTAGAGGTTTATAGAATATTTTAAATGAAAATGGGTCAATTTATGTATTATTCTTAAATGGAATTGTTTATTATCTATTGAATTATGGAATACATTCAACTATATATTTGATTTATCTTATTATTTATAAAATCATATAAAAATTTGGATGTGTTCGAGTAAATTATTATATGTAATGTATGATTAATGATGGTTATATAAAGGTAAAAAGAAATTTTTATTACAAGAAAATTGATATATACATATGCTTATATATGCTTCAAAATTGCAGTTAAATACCCATTTTTTGAGGTACATCAATACATATTAAATGGGAAATAAATATTTATACTAGCTATGATCGGTTATGTTGAAAAATGGATTCATTATATAACATAGTTTTTACTATTTGTATATATTCATATTTTTTAGTAAATTAATAAATATTAAGAAAATTATTGTGTCAAATATCCTATAAAATATATTTTTATAATCAATAATATAATTTTTTCCCTGCCATTTTTTATTATTCATTCACTGGAAATGTTTATGATTCTTATTTAGTGGTAAAATATACCATGGATCACCATTCTTGATATTCACTATCCCCATCCTTTTCAGATCACATAATCTTAGTATCAAGGAACTAAAATGATTAACATATGAAATTATGAGTTATCAGATGCTAGTGAGGTAGTTTGGGTTGTATAGTAGTAGGGGAGTTATTACTTATAGAATAAACAACAACATTTTTAGTTTAAAATTTGTGTTTCATTTATTTCTGAATTTTCCAGACAAGAATCATATTGATATACATCACACTCAAACTATAAAATTAAAATGATAAAAGACATTTAATTAAAAATGTAATGTATACCTGTTTTACTATCCATTTATATTTGTGACAATAATGGATAATATTTTCATAAATAATTTTATATCTAATTTTATATTACACCAAATGACATTTCATGTATCTCTAGACTAAGTGCCTCAACAAGTAATATACATACAACATTGTTCAACACATTATACCCACATATCATGTTCCACATCACACATCTCATGTATTTTAGATGGACTGGCTCAACATGTATATTATTTTCACAAATAATAAACTATTTATTCCAACATTCTATATAGTTATCAGTTATATAATATATAAATAAATGTTAAAGTAAAAATTGTGAATCTATAATTCATGACTTATATCCAAATTTATCAATGACATAATTTACCTTATTTGAAATAAAATGTATATTTACATTTTGTATAGTAGGTGGAGTTAGCAATGAAAATCTAGTTTGAGAGACCCTATACACTATGTAGTGATATGGGTTTTGTAAAATTTAAATTATTCTAACAAATGCAAATTTTCTACATATTAAAAGGCCATTATATATGTTTTTTTTCTATAATTTTATTTACCTATATCTTTAACACATATGGTTTATATTTTATTTTATCAATTATAATGGTTTTGTAGTGTAAGGACCTAACGTTAAAAATTAAATATTTTTGTAAATTTAAACTATAATTCACAATATTAGATTACAGATAATATTTTCGGTTTATAGTATTTGAGAATTTGAAAAAATTATTATATTGTAAACCCAATTATAAAAGGATGGAAATCCATATAGTATCAATTTCTTCCATAAAAAGGATCCAAAATTCTAGTGTCTTTGGGGAAATAAATAAATTATTAGAAGACATGAAACTAGAATAATTTTTTTGAATCCACATTATCAAATCAGAAATCTTATTTAGCTAGTATAAATTCTTTTTTCAACCTATGGAAATCATATAAAAAATGGGACAACTAAAATCTATGTAAGGGAAACAAAATGTGATTGATGCATATCATGTGATTAGAAATCATTAAATTATAATATATAAGAATGCATAATGTATATAAATATAGATATATAACATAATGAACAATTAATCTTATAATAATGACAAAATTGGTAGGTAGAAGTGGCATATGACTGAACAAAAACATTATTCAATGATAACTTCTAAGAAAAGTTAAAATGGTGGATTGAGACCCTTAGGGGATTAGGATTACTCCCTAATACAACACATGAAATCTCGTGAGACTAGAACATTATCCAATTAAGTGGAGTGATATCTTTGTCACCCATTACAACATACTCTTGTATATGTGTTACAAATAAATAATCTATCAAATAGATTAATCATAAGGAATACCCATTTAATGAAATGAGTATTGTAATATTTTCTTGAGGTATAACCAAAGGAAATTTAAAAATGGTATTAAAATAGTAAATTTCTAAAATAACTAGTCATGAATAATTTTATAAAATATAGAATATGGTATCATAAAAGATAAACATCTATGAATAATAATATTTAACAATGTATGTTAATATATATGAAAATAGATTAAATGATATTTTTTAAAAATACAAGATGAAAATACCCTTTTAAAAAAAATTTAAAATAAAATTCAGCATAAATATAAAATAAATCAATTTCTTTGAATTTATACTTATATATTTATAAATTAAACATCAAATCAATAAGGCATTAAAACAGTAGAAAAATCCACTAATTTCTTGTATGAACAAAATCATTCCTTGAGTATTTTTTCATAAATTAATAAAATTAACTTGTTTAAAAAGTCATGAAATGTAATTTCTCAAATATATTGTAAAAATTAAAACATGGGGAAATATATAGATAAAAAATGATAGTTATAAAAACTTATTACAAAAATTTTTAAAAAATAATGACGAGGAAGAAAAAAACATGTTTTAAGGGAAATTTAAAAGAAATTAATGAAAGCACCTTAAAATATTATGTGTAAATTAATCAAATGAATCATATATGATTATTTAAAATAATGAAATATAAAAAGGCTGAAATATGATATACGATACTCAAATCTAATTTCATAAATATTCTTGAATTGACATAATCAAGGAAATGAATTTTATCACAATGAATATAAATTGTGTAAAAATTTCCAGACCACATTTTAGTCAGTTGATTTTTATTACCAAAATAATCGAAAAATATCTAATGAAATATTTAATACCATGAATTTAAAGTTAATAATGAAATTATATATCCAATAGCAATTTATATATATTAGACATAAGAAATAAATATCTCATAGAAGGAAAATGTGAGATTTAAACTCTTAATTCATTCATCCTATTAGTTTTTTGAGCATTTACCCCATGTATAATGGTATAAATAAAGATATTAATAGATTAAATAACTACATTATTATTTTAAATACCGTATTTTATTATTTTATAACATATTATGACCCATTTATAAATAAAATATCCTTATTTACATGGTTTTAAGTGTGTTTCTTGAATTCTGGCTTGATCGGTTCATTTCTCATTAATTATGAATATTAATGAGAAATTGGATTATTAATAAATAAGTAGAGTGAACTATTATTAATTATCTTCTAGAATTTTAAACTATATATAGAGCATTATTTTATTATTTAGGAGGATAATTTAATAGAAAAAATTGTATTGGTAAATGTATAGTTAATTTTGGTGGTATTCCCTACATCAAGAACTACTTTAATTTTATTTAATATAATGTCCATATATATTTGTTATAAAACCCTAAATATGTTTTATAATATAAATTAAAATATAATTAAACAAAAATAATAATTTTATGTCCATCCTAGTATGTGTTAATTAAAAGGCACAAAATCATTATTTAGAGAGTTAATTAACAATTATAATTTGGAAAATAGTTTCATTTATTTTAATAAGATGAAAAAATAATATGGATTTATATAATATATTAGATTATTAAATTAAAAATAAATTATATACATGTTTATTTAGTTATAATTACTTTATGGATGAAGGAGTTCATAAGAATGTAGTAAATGAAATTAAATTAAGTAAGGATTTTGGGAAAACTACTTCTTGAATAACATATCATTAAAGGATCCCATAAAGACCCTTGGATTGGTATTTAGGTGAGAATAAAAACACATTGACTTGTTGATAGTTTTGAAGATATGTTTTTGTATTCATTTTACGAGATACATGTATTTTTAGGAGAAGTTGTTTTTTGAATGGCGGTATTTATACTTCCGGATGGGTGGTTTTATGTGAATAAATAATAATTATTTTATGTTTAATGCCAAAAATATTTTTATTTAATTTATTAAACATAATTATGATTATAATGAATGATTTAAATTAATTTTATGTATGATTAGAACATCAATTATTCATTCACTATTTTAATTTTTTTGTATTTTATGGATTTACCTTTTCCCTATAACATGTTTCAATAATTTACCTATATCGCGATAAATATTGTTCTAGAGGAGTTAAATTATTATGCCTTAAAATTAATATAACCATACCAAATAATTTTGTAAATAAAATTTAAAAAATGGAATGAATTTTACAACCTTACATTTGTATAAATCTGAAAATTATATTTAAAAGTAATCCAAAAGACAGAATGATAAAACATATTTTTAAATTTAAATAGTTAAAAAGCATAAAATTTTTCTATACCCAATATTAATATGGAAAATATTATAATTTCATAAAGCTGATATAATATAATATAGTACAACTGATTATACATTTAAATATATTAAAATATAATTTTACTATGTAAATAATTGTGATTAAAAACCAGTTCTTAATTATAATTTTGTATTATTCAAAATTCATCACAAATTTAGAATTCTTTGAAAAAATTTAAAAATTTCAACCTAAGATAATTTCATATTACCATTTCAAAAATGATGTTTATTATTTAAAAAAAATATTAAAGATTGAAAATTTAGCATCAAAATATGTGCATCATTAAAATGTGTAAAATTTTCATTTTTTAAAAATATTTATTTTATGGTTAAAATTGGATTAAATATTATCATAATCCTATAATAATTATTGGAAAAATTTAAAATTATTTTAGTGGATATGAAACATATAAATTGAATTAATTCCTATCAATTATTGTGATAATATTAATTTATTAATAGAAATTAATAGTGTGGGTATAAAAATAGTTTCCTCTGAAAAACATATTTTATATTCGATGGATTATTATTTGAAATTATATAAATTAATAACCGATGAATATATTTAAGGAAAAAATATAACTATATTTTCAATATTTTGTTAACCTCAATCACTCCCAACATTCCAACGTCTTGGTGATAACAATAAAATTTATATAAAAATATTTAGTCGTTTGTTGATGCTTAATGTGGTGTATCTTGTATTACATTGAATAATTTGTTTGGTTTTAAATTTTTTGGCGATTACATTCTCACCCCTTTAAAAAAATTTATTTAATTTTTAACAAGGATCTTGAAATAAGAGGTTTCAATTTTAAAAATGCCTTTATGAAAATCCTGCATCAGAACAACTGACAGTAAAGATCATTCATGAAATAGGAGAGAAGTAAGTATGATGTCCACTAGATAAAACAGATACTATGTATCCATGTAGAAAACTATTTATGTGGAAGAGGAAAACAACTATTATTTTTTAATAGAGAGTGATATATAACATGTTCATGAGAAAGTGAACAATAAAAAACATTTATTTCTGATGGGAAAAAAGGTAACATATTTACCCATATGAAATGTATATTGATATATTTTTTCTTCAAAAATCCCTTTACTAATGTATAGTAATTATTTTGTTACATATTATAAGAACATAAGTATACTTACTTGAAATTGATACTTTTATCCCCATAATGTTTCGAAATTATGATAATTCAAGGTGAATTCTTTACACATGAAGCATGAGAATCAAATTCAATGGATCAAAAAATATATAAAATTATAAAAATATATTCCACCCAAATTTATTAATTTACCAAAACAATAACAGTTATTGTAATATCCCTTGTTTTTTAAATGAAATATTGTCGTTGATTACAAACATGATAGGCCACATTGTGTTAAACGAATAACTAAATATTATTATTTAAATGTTACAATTATAATCTAGGAATTAGAATTTTAGGAATGAAAAAGATATAGATAAATGTGAAAATATGGTTGACCCATTATAATACAATAACATATTTGGTGAATAATGATTTATATATGAGGAAAATGAACTTTTTATAATAGAAAAAGATATTTATATAAAAAATATTGACACTTTAAAAAAATTATACTATTAAAAAAAATAAGCAAAATTTTGGGATTAAATTTCTAAAATATATAAATAATATATTAAGTATAATTTTTAACATTCATCTCATGTTTTTATAGACATTATATAAGATCAAATCAAATTTTACACAAATAATGTTTTATATTTATAAAAAAAATTATACCAATTGATGGTGCACTTATTTGAAATATATATTTTTCACAATTTAATGAATTTTATTTTAAAAAATAAACTTCTTTATTGGAAGAGGAATTTCATAATTTACTATTATTTAAGTTTTGTTATTTTTTGGATAAGTTTCATGTTTTAATTAAAAATAAAAAATTAAAGATTTTTTTGAAAGAACGTTTCTTATAAATATGTTAAGTGTTTAATTGTATTATAGCTTGTTTTTAAAGTATATTTATATAAATTTTACATTTTTTAAACCAATTTAGTTCATTAAAGTAAATTTAAAATTAAATGATGATATAAAAACATTTCAATCTTTTGAATGTTTTCACATTAAAACGTGTCTCATCATTTCATATATATCTATTATTTTAATACAACATTAAAAAATTATTTGTTTTTAATGATGATAAATATTTTCTATATATATAATCATAAAGTGGAAAAATTGTTTCTAACAGTAGTTATAATTTTATATTATGATTTATATTTGACAAGGATCATTATTTATCCATTTTTAGGGCCTCTTGGTGAAACTTTTATGATTTTATTAATTTTATAGTATTTTTTTCATACAGAGTCAAATATGCCTTACTCATGTTTTTAATAAGTATTACAATTATAATATATTTTTATTCAGAAAATTTATCCAAGTATAAATATTCATATGAAATCTAATATTTTTATCTTTCTCAAGATAATTTATTTTAAATTTTTATGAAATAATGATTTAAATTATATTCTTCCATAACGAAGATGAGTAGTTTTTCAATTATTTTTCATTTCAAATAAAGGATATTAATAATATTAAAATCAATATTATTTGACATAATTAATTTCATATAAAAATTTAATAGATTACCTTGACATATAAGGTATATATCTATTATTTTGGATCAAATATATCATGTTTTGTGATATTTTATATTATTCATGTATTAAATAGAATCTAAATTGACTTTATTGTTATTTTAAAATGAATAATATTTTATTAAAACATATAAAAATATTTAAAAAATTCAAATAATTATAGGTTTATGTGATAAAATATCATCAATAATCCATTTAATGTTCTTTGTTAATTTCATATACACAATATTAACTTTCAAAGTGTAGAACCAAATGATGACACTGTAACAATTAAAGGGTTTAAATTGGGTTAAAACTAAAGGATAAAGTTAATAAATAGACCTAAACATATATAAACATTATTTGATGAGAGATTCAAAACCATCATAATATTATATTCAATGTATCTCATTTTTAACTATTTTTAATTTAAAATTATGTTTTATTAAATAAATATTTTGTGAGTTTCCAAATGTACCCCACAGATCAATTATATAATGGAACATCCTCCCTCACTTATTCACACATATTTGGAATTCTACCTTGACCATAATATAACCATTTTTCATCCCAACATCCTTATAAATGTTATGGATATCATTTCCTACCCAAAATACCATCCCTATATCCCTTATGGAAAAATCTAAAGTATGTCTACCAAAGAAGAGTTAATCGTTTTTACAGACTTATTCATGTTCATTTCATTGTCTATATAATTTTCATGTATTTTTTCCACAATAATGTAATAAATATAATATCATATATATTATGAGAAGCTATTATTATAATGGAACAATCAAATTCCTTGATTAATCCATCCTATGAAAAATTAAATTACTCCACATGCGTACCTACAACATTCTGTCTCCACGTTATGGTACCTTTTTGTTATTCACCACATTACATGGATAAGAATAATGATGGAAATAATTGATTTAAATATTACTTATGAAATTATATTGATTATAGATATTTTATTTACCATAAAATTGTTTAACCTTTTACCAATTAGGGAACAATACCACTGCTCACGTGTATGTACGACTTACCATCTTGACAATGTGATTAAATTCATTATCTTTGTTCCACATTCAAGATTGGTTTTAAAAATGTATTTAATGAATAAATTTTATATTTATGTAGTAAATATATTTCTATAGTTTATATATATATATATATCCTATTCAGGATAATCGTGACATTCAATACAAAACATGTATGACTAAACATGTTAATTAACACCTGAAATAGTAAAATGATAAAATATTTTTAGCAAAAAATTGGTAATATTTTATCATGGGATCATAAATGATATTATTATTGTTATTATTTATAAGATAATAATATATTTAAACCACTATATGAGATATTCATACACATACAGATGAAATAGAACCTAATGAAAGGGCTTAATTTCCAATTTCGTCATTAATCAAGGATGTTTCGATTTTTGTCTCAATTGGAGAATAATTCTCTTATATGTTTGTGATTAAGAAATTTATTTTAAAAAATTTCTTACTATCCATTAATTTTTTAGCAAATTCTAACCCACTCTATGAGGTTTTCTAAAATGGTATATATATAATCTTTGTAATTTTCTCCAAATGTGGTTCATTGTGACTTTATCGACAATAATATAGATGGAATGTTTTCATTACATATGTTGAATGATCAAAATTTTCTCCCAATCATGAAATATCACCATTTCAAAGCATTATTTAAAATATTTCATGGATTTTTAATAGAAAAAATATTTGTTACTAATTTCACATCTTTTAAATGAGGGAATTTGAATTAATTATTTTTCTCTCAAGTTGCTTTTAATGATTGTATTATATTATTTTAAACTATGGAAAAATAAACTATTGGAAATTATTCAATATTGAGTTTTAACTATTATGATATCGCCTATCATATTTTATTGGAGGGTTTATGATCAGTTGAATATGCATGTTCTATTTTGATTACATTCATTATTTGAGGATAAAGTATTCAGATTTAATATGATAGTTTGTAAATACAAGGGTTTATGGTGTTTATGTTTCACCCTTGTCATATTAGGAATGCATTGGACTTAGTAAGTGATGGATGGGGCCTATTATAACATCTCAATATATCAATAGGTATCATGAGACAATCTATTTTGTCTACTAGCCAAGGCCTTTCACAATTATATATGGTGTCTTGGCTAAATCCATGACGGTATATTTATGATATCCAGAATTATGCATTCCCTTATTATGATATTATTTATTGTTATACTATGTGATAATAAAATAGTAGAACATCCATGTGATTATTTATATTTCATTCTTTGAATATACATTATTCATTCAATATTATTCTAATTATTATGTCTAAATGGCTTTTATTCAAGATATTAATCATTACATAATGTTTTTATGATATCATAGGTTTTAAACATAACTTTATGGATTATCTAATCTCACCAACTTTTTAATATTTACATTCCCCAATATTCCAAGATTTGTATTATGATTTAAATGTGGGGATAATCTAGGAAAATAATTGTGTTCTCAATGGAATTTTTATGTTTTATTTTATAATTTATATTGTAATTTTTTTCATGTATGTATCTAGTTCTCAAAATCTACTAATCTATTCTATCCTATGGTAAGTGATAGCTAATATCTTATGAAAATATAATAATATAACCACTAACATTAACAAACTGAGGATAAGACTTTGCATTTGGAATTAGCGAATGTTTTGTAGAATCCATGCGAACTAGATCAATTATTCAATGAAACCATTAGAAAACATTTGTAAAAATATCCAAATAAAATATGATTATGGTTTAAAGATTAGTTATACTAACTATTTCATTTTAGTATATATGATTCACTAGTTTTCAGATTATACATTATTTTTCATAATTGTATGAACTCATATAGTGTATTATATTATTTAAAAATGAAACTAGTTAAATGAATGGAAATTTTATCAATGTACATATTAAATGTAGGGATTTCCTACTTATAAAATATACATATATTTGAATTAGAGATGAAACTACTCCTATCCTACAAATAATTATACTGGGAAAACTAAATCAACCTACATGAAATAACATTACCCATATAGATATTTCTGCTCCACTATATATATGAAAAATGATTACTGCTATATGATAAACCAACATCTATCATTCAATGGGGATATAATCCCATTTTTAGCTAGGATATGGATAATTTACTTAGAAAATATATTTATAGATTTGGGAAGAGATAAAATTTAAAGGTTTATCATTAATGATTATCACCTCTATAGAGTTGTCTATTAGTGGTGGTCATTTATTAAAAACACTAAAGATTATGAGGAAATAGAAAATATGAAATTACAGGATTTTACGAACTATTCTTTTAAATTAGTTTTCCACTATCACGACCCATCCTCGGGGCCCGTGTTGTGACTACACCAAGCCATCCGTGCATAGGATAGGGGAAAGCGACTAGAACAACTAGCATAAATCGCTAAAACTAGGAAGTCATTGCCTTTATAAACAATTACACACACAACAAAGTACATAATTGGAATCAAAACACTAATTAATACTAAATACAGAAGTAGTGCTAGAAGTAAGAAGGGGGCCGGAAATACAAGCCCAAGAGTAAAGTACCAGGAAAAATAAAAACTACTACAACTTGAAGGAAAAACATCTTAAAGGTGACAATCAGCTCCTGGATTCCCACAACAGATCCTACCTGAAGGGTAGTACAGATAGTTTCCTCAGATCTCCACATTCGTCTGTCTCCTTTGGGTACCGACTCATCATGAGGTTCACCTCTGACATTGATGAAACGATGCCGCCTTCATGCGACTCCATCAATGATCACCAAACTCGAGGTAGGGTGATTTGAATTGTTTTTATACCCGTTCTACATCGTTAAATTACTGGTTTGAGAACCAAATGATATCACCGTAACGAGCAGGGTTCTGACCGCATGAACATGGCCTTACCCTCCCCTTTAGTTGTTCCTGTTTGATAACGATGGATGTGGAGCACGAAGGAACCGGTGACTCAAGGTCTCCATAAGGGCACATCACCATCATGCCCGCGCAGAGAACTGAGATTTGGCCAAGCGGGAAGTGGCAGAGCCGGAGGGGGGTGGTGCCGTCCCACCATGCCGAAAGAAGGGGTTGCGGCCACGAAGGTCGCGGCGGTCACAAGGTGGGAACAGCCCTGTTGGGCCACGCGGAAGAGCTGGAGGATGTGGCCAAGACGGGATACGGTGGAGGTGGCGCGATGCCATCGTGCTGTGCTGAGAAGGGGAACCGTGGCCATTGGCTGCGGCGTACAAAATAGGGTGACTGGCTGAGCCGGCCGCTGCTGCGCGCTACATGCGGGACCCCTTGGGTCCTGTAAGTCACTAAACCGACAAATTGTAGCGGTTCCTTCGGAAGATAGGGGCGTCGCACCCCCCCCCCAGCGTGGACAACCAGGACAAGCGGGCTCGCCATGGGTCGGGCTGGCTAGGGTCGGGGTGACCATTCGGGTTGGGCCGCCCTTTTGGGTTGGGCCGCTCTTTCAGGACGGGCCGCCCCTTTGGGCCGAACCACCCCCTCGAGATAGGCCTCCAACTCAGTTCGGGTCAATCCCATGGACTAGGTTGGACCCGTGGACCGGTTCGGACCCTGGTCAAGACCAGGTCAGGTCAGGTCGGTCCAACTGGGTCGTACAGGACTCGGACCTACAATGTCCTGTTTACACCTTTTCGCTCATAACATGGGCTACTGGTGTCCGATCGACGAACCGTATGCATTGAAAAAAATATTAGATCGGGACGGTTCTTTTGGGATACCCCAATTGAGGTTTTCACAGATTTGGGGTATGGCAAGGTTGGTTTGAACCTAAAATCCAACAGTGCCCTTCGAATGAAAATTACAATAACAAGTAGACTGGGCATCTGATCGACGCGTCATATGTTGCGTTGACATCTCAATGAAGAGGAGGACCCTTGAGGTACTTAATCATGTTGCATTCTGATAGTTGACGTATCGACACTTGTCTTGAAGATCATACCCTCCCAGAATCAGGCATACTTGAGCGGAACTCTGAGGGTGGTTTTGCACTGTTGACTATTCTTGGATCATGTTTTAGTCCAAAAGATCTATCCATTGTTCCTGGATCATGTATTAGTCTTACCGTCTTGACTTCTGTTCCTGGATCATGTGTTGGTCCGACAGTTCTAACGACTGTTCCCGGATCATGTGTTGGTCCAACAGTCTTGTCTTCTATTCCTGGATCATGTGTTGGTCCGACAGAATAGCTGGTCCAAGATCAGGTTTTGGTCCAACAAATTAGATGATTCTGTGGAATTATATGATCATTTGTACCTCTCTAAAAAATTTGTATACCAGTGTGAGGTAAGTTAGTAACTCTTTTGTTTCCTCATGATTGAGATGGGTCATTTGATAAACTTAGTTATATGTATGATCATATACCTAAGTAGGATATTCGGTTGATCTCATGATTGTTCATTTATCCTAGTTGGATTGTAGTGAGACAATGAGGGTCTCAGGGCCTCAACTGAGTATTATTATACTCACCCCTGCTCAGGCTATGCCCGCACCCCATTTCTGTTGGATGCAGACGATTGATAGAGTTGAAAAATGCGGAATGTGCGAGCACTGGATGGTACCTGGAGGTGGAACTCACGAAGGGTCGGTACATGGAGTAGACAGATGGATGTGGAGCAATGGAGAGACTATCTGTACCTACCCTTCAAGTAGGATCCGTGGTGGATGATCCAGGAGCTTCTTGTCACCTTCCAGCTATTTGTCCTTTCCAGTTGTACTATTTTTTAGTTATCCAAGTACTTTACTGTTGGGCTTGTATTTTAGGCCCCCTTCTTACTTTCCAGCACTTCTTTTGTATTTATTATTACTTATTATTTTTCTTCCAGTTTTTTACTCCATTGTGTGTGTTATATTTTATAATGGAAATTCCTTACCAGTTTTAGGAATTTATGCCTTTGGTGCTAGTCACCAGCCCCTAGCATATAGAAGGCGGCATGGGGTTGCACGGCTCGGGCCCCGAGGATGGGTCGTGACCAATTGGTATCAGAGGATTTGGTTATACTACAAAACATAGGACTTTGATTTGTCTTACTGTGAAACAATAGTGTTAAGAGTATTGAGTGTGGTTTTTAGTCCATAGAGTCCAGTGTTGGTGCGGCGGCCGACATATCTATACACCAGGACCCTGACCTCTGATTTGAGACTCAGTGCATGAAAACATTGATTGTGTGTGTGTTTGAAGAGTTCCCTTTGTGATCTCATTAAGTCAGCTCACTAGGTATAACTTATTGATCGTGGTGCACCTAATTATTTTCAGGATGCCTCCACGCAGACAACTAGCTAGGGTTCCGATAGTTGTATGATATGAAAAACCACCGAGCAACAAGGCCTCGGTTCAGGGCCCTATAACAGTAGAGGCACCAGCAGTACCACATCCCGTTGTGCCACCAATGCCACCAGCCCCATCAGGAGGGGGTGCATGCCGCCAGAGCACGTAGTTGGTGTTCCAGTGCCAGAGGCCGCCCAGGATCAAGGGAGTGACGGATCCAAATGAAGCTGAGGATTTGATGGAGGCTGTAATGAGAGTCTTTAGGCTAGTAGGGACACCATCCGGCATTATGATGGTCCTTACCACGAGTCTCCTTCAAGAAATAGCAGGCAGATGGTGGAGCCTGATGCTACAGGTGCATGATGAGGGGATGCTACTCTGGGCAGACTTCAAGAGCCTGTTCTGGGCGGATTTTATCCCAAAAACCCTACGTGAGGTATAGATACATGAGATACTGCATCTACAATAAGGTAGCATGACAGTGGCTCTATACTCAGTGAGTTTTTCCGACCTCTCGTGCTACTCCACAGATATGGTGTGAGACCCATTCTTCAGAGGACAGACCATCGAGTAGGGGCTCAGGCGGGAGATCAGGGCCTCTATGATCTCCCTCAACATTCCAATGCAGGCGAGAGTATTGTAGGGAGACCTCCTAGTGGAGATTTTCATTTCTAAGAAGTCTCCAGTAGTGAGACGCACTACTAGTCGACATACAACGGAGTCTTTTGAAGTTGGCAGTAGATAAATGTCGCAGAGATCCAAGAGGACCAGACTATCCGGTGGACGACCTTAGTATAGAAGTTCAGTTGTGCGGGGCACACGAGACAGATCCAGTAATTCCATGAGCGGGTAATGCTTCTCATGCGGAAACCAGAGTCACATGGCTTGTGACTATCCGACCTGCCATACTGAAGATAATCATGTATTTGAGGGACCTCCTAGACAGAGGCAGAAGTTTGATCTAGGTGGTCCACAGGGAGCAGGAAGACATGGAAGAGGATATGGCCATGTAGCTAGTGGTTGACGACGATTCGAGGAATTTGCACCACCAACACCAGTAGGTCCTCCCCAACCAAAAGTTGCAGGTGTACAGGGGAGAGATTAGCTACAGGCAGCTGAGTCTTATGACCATGGCGCTCTGAAGATGATTCCTGGTACAATCGGTGTCAACTCCACCTTAGCTGTTGTTCATATAGACACATGTGTCAGTCATTCGTTCATAGAAAAAACCCTTGTTCGGAGCTCTGAGATTCTGACTGGGCCTTTGGCTCGATCCATACGGCTAGAGACTCATACAGGAGCAGACTCAATGATTACGCACTGGTTCCAGCAGTGTGATATTACTCTAGGAGTCGAGATCTTCAGCTGGGATCTCCTCATAACGGCGTTGATGCCTTATGATATCATCTTGGTTATGGACTAGTTATCTACGGTCCATGCTCAGATCTACTATATTAGGAGAAAATTGTGGTGTGTCTGCACAGATGGGACCAGTTTCACCTTCACTGGCATGAAGGGAACCTTTACAGAACATGATGAACTTACTCGCAGGAGGGTGCAGCCGATCACTCATTTGTTGGCATGCCTTACCCTCGGAGAGGTTGATGTGTAGAGTCTAACTTATCCTATAGTGGTGGGACAGTATGAATATGTTTTCCCCGAAGATGTTCCAGGACTACCTCCTCGTAGAGAGGTGGAATTCTGAATTGATCGGTACCCCAGGAAAACAACGATATCTACACCAGCATATCAGATAGCTCTCACAAAGCTTCATGAGTTGTGGGTACAGCTAGAGGACTTGAAGGGGATGGTATTTATCTGGCCTAGTTTTTCCCATTAGTAGCCCTGATTTTATTCACTGAGAAGGCAGATGGGAGCTTGAGGCTCTGTGTCGACTACCGTCCCCTGAACCAGGTTACTGTGAAGAACAAGTACCCACTCCTGATTATTGACTACCTCCTTGATCACCTAAAGGGAGCTCGATGGTTCTAGAAGATAGACCTCAGATTAGCCTATAAATAGATCAGAGTTTGAGACACGAATGTTTAGAAGACAGCCTTCAGATGTCAGTACAGCTACTGCATGTTCTTAGTTATTCCCTTCGGTGTAACCAACACTCTATATGTGTTCATGAGTCTCATGAACAGGATCTTAAAGCCTTACCTCGATCTCTTTGTCGTAGTCTTCATCGACGTCATTCCGAATTACTTGAATACTAAGGAGGAGCATGCCTACCATATATAGGTAGTACTAGGCACACTCCAAGAGCACCATCTTTATGGTAAGCTATTTAAGTGATAGTTATGGATTCAAGAGGTTCAATTCATGGGACATGTCTTCTCAGAGGCTGGAGTTGTAGGGGATACATCGATGATTGAGGCGGTACTTTCTTGGCAACCACCCAAGATTGTGACAGAGGTACGAGGTTTCTTGGGGTTGGCAGGATACTACAAGAGATTCGTCCTAGACTTCTCTAGAGTTGTAGTGCCATTATCTGCCTTGAATAAGAGGGGGAAACCCTTTGTGTGATCGTAGAGATACCATTTGATCTTTTTGGAGCTGAGGCAGAGGTTAACTAGTGCCCCTATCTTGAGGCTTCCAGAGGAAGGTGTAGGGTATGTAGACTACTACGATGTATTAGGGACCGGACTCGGGTGTGTCCTGATACAGGAATGAATAGTGATCGCGTATGGTTCTCGGCAGCTGAGATAGCATGAGAAGAACTTCTCTACCCATGACTTTGAGATAGCAGCAGAGGTCTTCCCCTTAATGATGTGGCGACACTATCTGATGGGCGAACGTTTTACCATGTAATCTGATCATAAGTGTCTCAGGTATATATTCTCTCAGAAGTACCTAGTCCTGAGATAGCGACGATATCTTGAGTTCCTTCAAGACTATGACTTTGTAATAGTCTATAATCCTGGGAAGGGGAACTTGGTTATAGATGCGCTCAGCAGGAGGACTGGTATACAGCTACTAGGAGAGGTGATAGAGCAGCTAGCTACCATAGAGATATCCATTATGGATTGGGATGGAGCAGACTATCTACAGTCTCTTATATTCACTCTTCCACTTCATCAGTGAGTCAGGGAGGCACATCATGGGAATTCTAACTGTGAGGCACGAAGTGCTAAGATATCCACAGGGCAGGCACCTGATTGATTTTCTGAAGGTGGGGAGCATGTCATTCTCTACAGAGGGCGTACCATAGTACCAATTGAACTTTAAGAGGAGGTGTTGAGTGAGTTCCACACATCCCCTCTAGCGGTGCATCCAGGAGTGGTGAAGATATACCAGGACCTCTGATGATAGAACTAGTGTCCAGTTATGATGAAGGTGGTAGTAGAGTTTGTCTCACGGAGCCTCACTTGTCAACAAGTGAGAGCAGAGCACCAAGTACACATAGCAATGGTTCATCCCTTAGAGGTCCTATAGTGGAAGTGGGATGGGATATCCATGGACTTCGTGACATGTCTTCCATGTACATCTAGGAGTCAAGATTCGATATGGGTGATCGTTGATCGACTCAACATATCGGCTAATTTCCTACCGATTAGAGAGCAGGGCTCAGTAAAGATCATGGGATGCCTCTACATGCAGAAGATTGTGCGTTTACATGTGGTACCTTTTCTATTGTCTCCAAACATGATGTATGCATTACTTCCCTGCTATAGAAGTGGTTGCATGAATCTTTTGGGACCCATCCTCATTTGATCAACGCCTTCAATCCTCATACGGATGGCCAGACCAAGTGGACCACCCGACCCACAAGGACTTGCTTTGTACATGTGTCCTCGACTTCAGTGACAGCTAGGAGGACCACTTACCTTTAGTGGAGTCTTCCTACAACAATAGTTATCACTCCACCATTGGTATGGAACCTTTTGATTCCTTGTATGGTCGGCCTTGAAGATCGCCACTGTACTGGACAAATCCTGGGGAGTCAGCACTAGTGGGACTAAAGATGGTACAGACTACCATTGAGATGGTGCAGCTCATCTAGGATCATATGAAGACTGCACTGAGCAGGTGAAGACATTTTCTAAAAGGAGACGGACACCTATAGAGTTTGAGGATGGCGGCCACGTCTTTCTACGGGTCTCACGCCGATGAGGTTGGTGGAGATTTGGCCAAGGCGGCAAGTTGTCTCCACGTTTCATCAGACCCTTCCATGTACTCATCATAGTAGGTGAGGTGGGTTACCACTTAGATTTTCTACCTCAGTTGCACCAGGTGCATGACGTCTTCGACGTATCTCAGCTGATGAGATTCGTGCACGACCTATATCACATCATCAACCATGGAGAGCTGTCCATCGATGATGGGGCACCATTCATGGAGGTTCCAGTGGATATTAGGGTTTCGATAGGATCATGTCCTATGTGGATGGTCGATACCTCTGTTGCGTGTATGCTGGTAGGACGGGAACCTCCAGTAGAGCACATGGGAGCAGGAGGTTAAGATGCATGCTCAGTACCACCAATTGATCCCTTAGTTTGAGTTATAGCTTATGGGTACCTCAATCCCAAAGGTTGGGAGAATGTAAATACCAGTAATATATGTTGAAATATTCTTCTTAAATTTATGGGAATTTTACGACTTTGCGGTTTCTGACATCGCTTGATTCCATGGCCCAGTGTGACCAGAATCAATTTCTGATGTTTTTTAACGTTACGTTCAGTAAAAATAAAAGAGAGATTTTATAACTTTTAAACTTGTTCTCAGAATTGAAATCTGAGTGCACTGGTGAACTTGTAGTGTTGGTATTCACATAAGGATACTGTCACCGCAGTTACATTTTAACTAGAATAGATGTTAATTTTTTGGGTTTTCGAATATAATTAAAAAAAATATATGTAACTTATTTTTATTTGTTTGGTGGTTAAAACCTCCAAGTGGAGGTTAGAGGAGGGGCCCACCTGCACATAACCTCCCTTGGGATGATATAATTTTGGTGGGACCCAACCAATGTTTAACAACTCATGAATTCAAAGTGGTGGGGCCCACACAGGGTATAAACCCCCTTCAACCCCCGATTAAGCGGGGTGCCTATTGACCTTCCCCTCATTAAAGTGCCAACTCCTTCATTAAATGACACATTTTGAATTATTTTGAATTCATGTCAACAATAAAATAATAGACAAACATATTATATTATTTTGGTTGGAAACTCTATTTTGGTGGATCCTTGGAGAATCTTGGGAGAACATCATTCTCCCCCTGATGAAAGATGACGACATCATCTCGACTCGTCCTCTCCGAACTCTTCATCCTCAGACATTGATGAAACAACGCCACCTTCCTGTGACTCTTTCAATGATCATTGAACTAGAGGTAGGGGGATTTGAATTGTTTGTATACCCATTATATTTCGTTGAATTTATGGTTTCGGAAATGAATGATATCACCATAATGAGAAGGGTTTAGACTACACGAACACAGTCCAATCCTCCCTGTTTGTTGTTCTTGTTTGATGACGACAGAGGTGGAGTGTGAAGGAACCGACAGAACAAGGTCATCGGGTCGCGACAAGGGGGCGACACCGACACGCCGCACAGAGAACCCAGCCATGGCCAGGCAGGCCGCGGCGAAGCCGGAGGGGATCGGTGTCGTCGCACTGCACTGGAAGAAGGGCTGTAGCGAAGCCGGAGAGGAGCGGTGTCGTCGCACCGCACTGGTATATGGGTCGCGACCATGAAGGCCACGTCGTTTGTATCGTGGGGGTGGCGCCATCGCACCGGGTGGAAGAGTTGGAGGCTGTGGCAGAGGTGGCGTGGCGTCGTCATGCCACACGGATTAGGGAAACCATGACCATAGGCCGTGGCGGACAAAAGAGGGTAGCCGGCTGAGCCGGCCGCCAGTGAGCACTACTGGTGGGTCCCCATGGGTCCCACGGGTAACAGAACCCGTGCCTCGAGCCCGTTACTTTGGATGTCAGGGGGTGCTGCACCCCCCCCCCCCCACATGACAAAGCCAGCTAGGCCAAATGGGCCAGCCACGGGCCAGGCTGCTCAGGCTGGGCTGCCTCAGGCTGGACCGCCTCGGGCCAGGCCACCTCGAGCCAGGCCGCCACTGGTCGGGCCGCCTCAGGCTGGGCCACCCATTCGGGTCGGGCCGCCCCTTCGGGCTGTGCCTCCACCTCGGGCTGGGCCGCCCACTCGGGTCGGGTCGGACCCGAAGATCGGTTCAGATCCCAGTCTGGATCGGGTCAGGCCGGGTCGGTTAGACTGGGTCGGACAGGACCCAAACCCGCTATGGCATGTTTACACCTTTTCACCCATAAACTTGGCTACAACTGTCTGATCGATGAAACGTCTGTGGTGATAGAAATTATAGAGCGGGTCGATTCTTTTGGACTACCCCAATTGTGTTTTGGACACAATTGGGGCATGGACATGTTGGTTTGATCCTAACATCCAATCAAGCCCCTGGAACGAAAATGCCAATAACTAACAGACTAAGCATCCGATCGATGTGCATTCTTTTGCATTGAGATCCATATGATGAGGAGGACCATTGAGAGACTTCATCGTGGTACATCATGATAGTTGATATATCGACTTGTGGCTGGAGGAGCGGACCCTCATAGAATCAATTATACCTAAGAGGAACTCTCTGGATGGGTGTGGACTATTGAGTGTTCCGGGATCATGTGTTGGTCCCACAGTTCTAATGAATGTTCCTGTTTAATGTGTTAGTCCGACAGTCTTGACTTCTATTCCGGGATCTTGTGTTGGTCTGAAAGAATAGCTAGTCCTACTTCATGTGTTGGTCTGACAGTTCTAAATGACTGTTCCTGGATCATGTTTTGGTCCTACAGTCTTGGATTCTATTCTAGGATCATGTGTTGGTCCGGCAAAATAGATGGCCGTGGATCATGTGTTGGTCTGGCAGCTTAGATGATTCAGTGGCTATATCTGATCATCTATACGTCTCTACAAAAATTGTATACCTGTGTGAGATGATTCAAAAACTCTTATGTTTCCTCATGATTAAGATGGGTAATTTGATAAACCAAGGTATATGTATGAGTATATACCTATGTGTGATATTCGATTGATCTCATGATTGGTGGTTTACCCAAGTTGGATTGTAATGATACCATGAGGGTATCGAGGTCACTATTGAGTATCGTTATACTCACCCCAGCACGGGCTATTCCTGGACCCTGTTGTGTTGGATGAAAACGACGAACAAAGATAACCGAGGCGGAGTATGCGAGGACTGGACGGTACCTGGTGGTGGACCTCACGACGAGTCAGTACCTGGAGAAGAAAGACGGACGTGGAGTGCTGAGGAGACTACTTGTACCTACCCTTCAGGTAGGATCTATGATGGATGATCCAGGAGCTTCTTATCACCTTCAAGCTGTTTGTCCTTTCCACTTGTACTAGTTTTCAGTTTTCCTTGTACTTTATTGTTGGGCTTGTATTTTTGGCCCCCTACTTACTTTCCAGCACTTCTTTTGTATTCAGTATTACTTAGTGTTTTTCTTCCTATTGTGTAATCCATTATGTGTGTTATTGTTTATAAAGTCAATAACTTCCCAGTATTAGGGATTTATGACATTGGTGCTAGCCGCCAGCCCCTATCCTATTGAAGGCGGTCTTTGGGTTGTCATGGCCCGGTCCCCGAGGATGGGTCGTGACATCCAGGATTACTATGATGATATATAAAGATACAATTATTTAGTCTGAGAAATAAGGAGGAAGATAATATAGATATATTTGGGGAAAACATTCCATTATTATTTTGGAATTCATCATATTACATATGGACCACATGGAGTACGATTGATTTTTTCATTGATGGGTTGAGTCCATTTCTCCATAATTCATTAGTCTCTGAATATTTCCTAGCTTATTAAGATATTGTCTCATGTTACATCAATTCCGAGAAAAAGTTAAATATGTACTATAAATGTAGTGGCATGTATGATAAGAATAGTATAGTGGATTAAGAAATTGATAATTGGAAAAATGGAAAGAAGGATTTTCCAACATGTGATAATTGTGGAAAGAAACACCCATGTACATTCCTGGAAGGAATGCGAGTTCAATGTAATTATGTGGATAATGGTCACCAGGATCATAAAAGTATGGGAATGGTAGAATATGTAAATGTGTAATTTTTTTATTCTACAGATATTTTCCACGACAAAAAATGATTCCAATATATTTATGTGAATATAGCTCAAAAGTATGAGAAGGATCGAGGTCAAAATTATACTGCTAAAATAATAATAATAGAATTATTTTTTTTCTTTTGGTTTTATATATAATATATATTTTTTATGAAATTATCATTATAATAATTCTGAAACATATAATGATGGAAACTCTTCATTATATTAATTAGAGATAATATTATTAATGTTATTGATGTCCAGGAAAAGTGATATAAGAGATAGTTGATAATATGAAAAAAGTAGTAGATAGAAGAGAGCATATATTTTTGTCAAGTATTATGTTTAAATACATATTGAATGTATTAAGATAGAAATTGGACATCATTTAATGTTGTAATGATACATTTTACCTTATTAGAAAAATGTTGTATATTTTTTTGTTTTTGATATTTTTTATAGGTAAAAAGAATGACATTTGAATATACCATTAAATGTGCTTCATGAATAGGAATTATTATTCAAAATCCATTTCCATGTGTATATAATGATGTTAAAATAGATTTAAGGACTGCAAATGAAATATATTATGCTCATGATATAGAAAGTAATCATTTATTTTTATTTTCTAATGAACTTATTTTAACGAGTCCGTAAACTGTATGAAATATATTTTGAAACAGAAAACATTATTCGTTTTGTAATGACCTGAACTAATATAAATGATATTTCACATCTTGAGTTAACTAAATGTATTGTTATTTTATATGGTTAAATATAACACATTCACTTCCTTGGTCATATCTTATTTGATTTAAAAATCTATTATGTATACTTACTACTCATAATATAGTCGTTGAATAGTGTTCACATGATTGGTAGAAAAATATGGCTCTTATCAAATCCAACTAACTCAGAGATATAAATTGATGTCATAAATCTATATAATGGTTCCCTATATAGCCCATTTATAAAGATTTTGACAGATATTGCTTCTCTGGTTATTCCTTGAACAATTCAATGTCAATATCCAACAACATATGCATGAGCGAAACCATTTATGGGAGAAGTTCAAGCAAATCAAGCTCATGGAAAAAACCATGTTCCCCGATTGGCCCCCTTATAGAATCCACATTGTTCATACTCTTAGGGAATACACCAGTGTAATAAAGGGATATGTGTAAAGACCTCAATAATATGAATATATATATTTTAAAGAATAATGAATTTATTCTAATTATTTATTATCATACAAATGATTTTTATTTGGATTTATTTATACATAAATTGTATTTTTGGGTAATGTTCAAATTCTATTTGGGTATTCATTTTGATAAATTAATGGATTTTGATATAAATTTTATTTTAATAAAATTTTATTAATAAATAATGTTTATTAATTATAAATGTACATATAATTTTTATTATGTGAAATGTAGTTTTTTAAGGGTTCAAAAAACTGTTATTGTAAAAACCTCAAAAATTTTCAATAAATTTGAATATTTATTTAAAAGTGGAAATGAAAATATATTTGTAATTTTCCAGATTATGTAGATATTATTTTGGATACAGATTGATAAAATAATTCAATTGTTCATTTTTCCTTCATTTCAGAGACATAAGAATTTGCAGGTAAAAATTATATATCGTATAAATAGACAATGTCTTCTATGACATCATAATGATTAGAAAATGATCTAATAAATAACATAGTGGGTATCATTATAGAAAATTATATTTTCCCCTAAATTTTTTTATGTGAATCTTATTGTTTTAACTTAATATTTAAAATATTAATCTTCCTCAATATATATTATATTTTATTATTTTAAATTCATGTTTTTTAATAACATGACACACCTCCAAATAAGAAATTTTAGTATTTTACATTATTCAGACAATTTCATAATAAAATAAACAAAAAATCTAAAATTTTGAAAAAATAATTGGAAAAAACCATCAGATGTTTTGGGGTTTTGAATTTTTAATTATATTAACTCAGAAACCTTTTTTTGGTAAATATTAATGAATTCACCTCTATTTTACTATATTATTTCTACAATATATCCCACTTATCTTCAAAATAAATCCATTTTCTACTTCCATACTCTTTCATACCCTCTATTGATTCATACCATGGCTTCCAAGGATCTCATGAATTCCATTTTAATTCTTTTATTATGGCACAATCAAGTAAGGGTTGATTCCTTTCTCATATTTATCCAAGATACTTTGTATTTTTATGACTCTTTATTTTCAATTACTAATGATGGGGTATGTTTTTTATCCTCAAAACACTTATAGTATTATGTATAAATGATTAGGTTAACATCAATCTTTCATTAATTCATCCCATGTACACCTATTACTATGCCGATCTTTTGTATGAATCATTTTTATTATATTTATTTAAATCGTATTTATTATCATATTTTTTCTAAATTATATATATTTTGAAATTTTCATACTTGTCCCTATTACATTAATCCCTATGATAGAAATAATATATACTTATTTATCTCTCATCAACCGTTTTTATGAATTTTTTATGTGATACGGTTATGCAGCTAAATTTTCACTATGATTTTCCATCCCAATCCAATTTTGTAGATAATACCATATCAATTTCCTATATAGAGTGTTCAATAATATGAATAAACACATTGTTATTAGGGAAAAAATTATGTACTAGACACTCCTTAACAATGTCATAAATTATAATGACTAATGAATCTGTGTTTTATTATTATAGTTTCGCACTTAAGAATTAGAATAAAACGAGTGTGATGGTTGAACCATGAATTATATAAAGCTCCAATGCATTCCATGTGTTTTAATTATCATGCTATATCAAGCCATATAATTAAAGTACCTTTATACATCATTGTTATTCCTTGTCTATGAATTATTATTATTTTAATGTTATGCAATTTATAATACCCTATTAGGATGTTTATCGCATCCTTTTATTATAAATTTCTATACCTTGGATATCCAATGCAGTCTTATGCTCAAGCATGTTAATGATTTTTTCAACAAACATGTTATAATACATGTTTGATGTAGTAATGAAATGTGAATAATTCCAAAATAGACATAAAATATCAATATCTCATGTAGTATAATGTCTATTTTAATGTCATTAATTCATATATTAATGTGTAATATAAATAATTCATGTTATTTAATGTATCATAAGAAAACATTTGTTATTTTTGGTATTAGGATTAGAAAACTCTAGAAAAATCCTTAGGGGTGAGACTAAGTATAAAAAACATACCTAAATTTTTGTCAGTATATAGTTATTTATTTATCTATAAAGTAAAACAATTCCTAGATACTACATGTGTACATGGTTCAAGCATAGATTTACCTTGGAGAAATAACTCTTTCATGGTGTTCTTGGCATCACTCGGGAATACCTGATACATAACAATAGGCCATACAGTGCACCAATATTGACACTCCATGGGGATATGCATGGTAAAATAATAATATCATTCTAAACATATATTAAGGGAGTAAATATTCCTAAATGAGTATATTTTAGAAAATAGATCATTGTTAACAAAGTATGATGCCTATAAATAAATTATTTAATGAAATAAAATTATGTTATACGATATCCCTTTAATTTCATTAAATTCATATTTATGTTTGTAAAAGATAAATATAATCATCCTTATTATAAATTTTATTATACCCATGGGAAGAAATAGTGGGTAATTTGGTAAAAAATAAATTTGAAGAGAAATTTGATTACTTTCCCAATTAAATACCCACCCTGATGGGTTTATGAGTCACACAATTCATAAATATACATTCACAACTATCTTAGGGTTTTCATAGAAACCATGTTCAGGATGACCATCCAAACCCACCATATTGTGAACAAGCCACCATCAGGATCTCCATGAATCAAAGGCCACTTACATTCAATGGGTCATATGATTCTTTAATCTTGTAATAGTGTATCAAATACATAGAAATGATCTTATCCATCTGTCAATGTTAAAAAGAAGAGAAGTTTATGTTGGTTGTTTATTGTATGGATGGTGAAGTTTCTTAGTGTTGGAAAATTAAAAAAAAATATGAATCCCAAGGATGATATCAAGGAAATTATGTGAATTTATTTCCCAAAAAAATTTGATAAATGATTTCCCCAAACTCTCCATCTTAAAATTGAAAGGGATATCCTTTCCCCCATGAAAAATGATGACGAATCTATCAAGGTGCTTGAGGAAAACATCCCAAGGCAAGAACGATATGTCTCCCAATATTCTATTCCCATCGATTGGATAGTTTAATTCTTCTTTGGTGGGTTAAAACCAAGACTATAAAATCCATAGTGATCCATTCCATTTATATTTATTAGGAAATTTCCCAATACTCCCTCAATGTCGAAATATAGATCAACAATCTCAAGGGTATCAAGAGGATAAGAACCGAAAAATGTGGATACATTATAGTGGTATGATTTAAATATTTAATGGTTCAAATAAATTTGAAAATACATCTTTCTCATGTTGTATAATGAATCCCCCTAAAACTTAATGAATGGGACAATGAAATAATTCTTGTGTGGGAATGAAGGGACCCTTTCTAGTGATTGTTGACTTCAGAAAATTACATCTATGATAGAGGAAAGGAATAATATAATAAACCCATTTTGTATTGATAATTGATACATCTATAATGAACTAGATACCTCTCCAAATAATCTCACTATGACAGGGGTCTCCAGATTCCACAAAAATCCTTAATGGAAGCTAGGGAGATTTTTTCCCACCAATGCCACTAAAGTGAATCCTAATAATGAATCGGTGATAAATACCATTTTTATACATAAAGTAATATATATGGTACTCTTTGATTATAATTCTATTAATTTCATAAAATCATGAATGTTTGGAATAACTATACAAAAACCACCATATATCATGGAAGATGATTTTTCAGTGAAAATGGAAAATTGGGAAATTATATCATCCTAAGAATATAACTCTTCCACTATCAATGTTTATAGGGTTATATTCCCATAAAAAATCTTAATACCCACATTAGTGGAATTTGATTCAATTTTTTTATTGGATTGCTTTTCCTTATATAGATCGCACATAAATTTCAACGAAAATGAAATCACTATTTACATTTAGAATCGACCCCCAATTATGTACAAGTGCATGTAAAAGGATTGATATTATTTAGAACCATAATCATAGGTATAGATATTATTTTTCTAGGAAAAAGAGAATCTATATCAAATTTTTGAGTCTATGTAATGAATCATCCTTGAATACATTCCAATTTTTAGGGAGTACACAGATGTGTATCCTAAGGAATTATCTAGTCTTATTTTAGCCGAGATATTGAATATTCAATTGAGATTATAACTAGGGTGTTTCAATTATATAGGATTCAATATATATTGTATTTTGTAGAACATTAGGAGATGAAAAACAACATGAATAGAATCTAGATAAAGGAGTAATACACCCAAGAGAATCACCATGGGGTGAACCAGTCTTATTTGAAATGAATAACGATTGGTGAATGTGAATTTTCATTCATTATCATGAACTCAACAAGAACATGAAAAAGAAAAAGTATCCTCTTAATCAGGTTCTTGAATTGTTTCATTAGGTACAAGGAACAAAATAATTCCCTAATTTTGGATCTAGGGTCTGGATATTACCATTTTAGGGTGAAGAAATAGGATATCCCCAAGACATATTTTCATACATTTTATGGTCACTTGGAGTTCATAGTGATTAGTTTTTGACTTTATTATGATCCATTATTCATCATGGATTTTATTTATAGATTCATTATATATTACCAGAAAAAAAAATTGGTAGTAATTAAAGATTATATTTTGATATACTCTAAATGAAATGTGGAGAATGAGGGTCATCTGGGCACTGCTCTTAAATCCATGAAAAAGATGAAGATATACGAGTAATGAAATAAATGTATGTTATGGTTAATGAAAGTCTGTTTCAATGAAAATATCATCACAAAACAATAGGATATCTATAGACCATTATAATACAGAAGCAATTGACAGATGGATGAGGGCAAAATATGTTACAGCTATCCATATTGTTTCTGGGATAGCCAGGTTTTATCATCAAATGGAGAGAAATTTCTATTCATTATCTATCCCAAATAACAATCAGACATAGAAGGTTGTAATTTTTTATTTGAATTATTAATTTTATTATTTATCAAGGAGTTTTAAAGTATTAATTCTATTACCACTATTTCTAAACCAAAATTTACTGAAGAAAATTTTATTTTATTCAGTGATGCATTGAAAAATTTCATGGGATATGGATCAATGAATTTAAAAAAAATCAATAGATTATTTTTCATGACAGATGAATGTTCATTAAGAGAAATACGTGATGCATGAACTGGAGTTGGCAGTAGTAAATTTATCTTTACAAATTTGGTGAAATTATATATTTTGGTGGATGTGTGAAATATATTTGGATTAAAATTTTCTCATGTATATATTCCCATAGAAAGATAATTTTTTAAAATAAATAATGGTTTTAGCTGACCAAAGATAATGACTACTCAATCCGCTACCATATAATGAATGTGAACAAAGTGGAAGGCCTTCATTGATGAAAGGATCTTGAAATTATATTATGGATAATAATTTTAAGGGATCTGGGCATCCTACATTAGGAAAGGATAGAAATAGGAATCATAGTGGAAGGAACATCATCAATAAATTCACAAATGATTTCCCAACTGTCTCTTATAGAGAGGTTAAATTATGAAAAAAGTGTTGATGTCGAAATTAAAAATAAAGAAGAAGCTATATGAAAATGAAAATCATTATAGTTCAATGTTAAGGAAAAAAGTTTTTTTGTGATTTGGGTCAAGAAAATGTGTACCATAATGTTATTAGGTAAAGAAAAAGATGTTAGATGATGACCATATCTCAAAATTCTTTATCCATCCTGGAAGCAGAAAGATGTATCATGGTCTCTAAGAACACTATTGTTGGGACAATATGATGATGTAGATTGCATAATATAAATCATTATTTCTTCTGTTCCATCAAGAGAAAGTATGAATGAAGAAATCCAAGGTGACGATGAAAACATTAACGATGCCCACATTGAAATGAGAAAAAATCATCATAGACTTTGTTAATAATCTAAAAATAAAATCAAGATGGAATAATTCTATATGGGTTGTGATATATAATTAGACAAATACAACACACTTTGTTTCAATACAAGGGGAATCATCACTAGATCTATAAGCATGGATATACATTAGGGATGTGGAAATGTTTCCTAATGTACCACTATTAATTGTATTTTATGGAGATACAAGACTCACCTCAATGTTTTGGAAAAGATTTTAACATGATATAAACATTATATTGAACATCAACATGGCTTATCACCCTCAAACTGATTTTCCATCAATGAAGACTATCCAGAAACATGATTATATGTTTATAGAATGCGCAATTGACATAAATGGTGGATGCTATTAAATCTTTTCCTTATACATTTTCACTCACAACAATAGTTTCCACTCATTATTCCAACATGATCCCTTTGATTTCCTTTATGGGATGAATATTAGGGCACCCGCAAGCTTGAATGAAGTAGGGAAATGAACCCTTCTACGTCCAAAAATGGTCTATAAAATGGTATAAATGGTTAAGACCATTTGCAAGCACATTGAGGTTTCTTAGAGTCAAAAATAGATCATTGAGAAAGTTCATAGATGATGTGTATATATTGATGTTGGGTATATGTTTTTCCTCTACATATCTCCATTGAATATGGGGATGTGATTTTGAAATAAGGTAATACTTAGTCCGAGATACATCAACCCCTTTATGATCCTGGATCACATTGGAGTGGTGGCCTATAAAATTGCACTCCCATGTAACCTATCATGAGTTCATGATTTATTCCTTGTATAAATCACAAGGAATCACATAACGGACCCCTACCATGTTCTCAATCTAGAGGTAGTACCTTTGGAGAATGACCTCTCTTTGGAGGGGAAGCTAATGAAGATATGAGATCATAGAGACAATGTTCTATTGAATTAGACAATGCAATTGGAAATTTTTTTAGAGAAACAACATATTTTCAGAAAAAATTCGGAATTATAGGAGTTGATGAAACAAAGTTACCCTCATGTTTTTTTAAAGTGGGAAAATAAAAATATATCGAGTAAATTTTTTAGGAGGATGATTGTAACAAAATGAAATATTTTAAATGAAGTTTCATTTTTTATTTAATTAAATGTAAAATTACAAAATATGGTTATTTAATGAACATTAAAATACGTTGTTATATATTATTTGATTTAAATGACCATTAATAATATCCTCCAATTTTAATATAGCTGTTGAACAATGATAACCTGACTAATATAAATATTGGACCTTTAACAAATCCAATTGACATAGTCCATGAATGTGATGGACACAACCCATAGAATCATACCCTCTGAATCCCATTGATCATAGATTCCAAGATAGATATCATATCTAGGATTTTCTGCAGACTATTCCCAAGGTGAGGTCGTAAAACTTATGCATGGGAGAACCTATTTATGGGATATGTTCAAGATCATCGAGATCGGGGACCAAACCATGTTCGTTGAGTGAACCTTTGAATGTATCACCATCACAGAACTTATTATTAAGGCATACGATGATGCAATAAATTTATATATATATATATATATAAATATTATAAATATTTATATTGTATATAATAATGAATTTATTATTATTATTAATTAATTTTGTATTTATATTGATTCTGATTCAATTAAACAAAAATTATATTTATGGGTAAAATTGAAATTATATTAAGGGATTTATTGCCAATAATTAATGTATTTCAAAAAGAGATTTCATTTTAATACCATGTTATTATTTAATTATTTTTACTAATTATAAATTTTCATATAATTTTTTTGTTGTAAAATTTACATTTTATATGTATTTTAAAAACATTTTTTATAACATCATAAAGTCCCAAAAATGATTTCATAAATAATTTAGTTATTATTCTAGAACATATATATGTTTTTCTCTATAAATAAAATGATTTTTTGTTTTATTTATAAATTTTATAAATATTTTATGAATCCTACATAAGATAAAATATATATTATTATTTTAATGAAATTTCAATTAATGTGTGACTCATCTCACTATAAAAACGATATTATTTTAATATGTTAATAACCTTTGCAAATAAAATAATTAAAAACTCCTGTATTTTGAAAAAACTATTGGAAAAACCATGGGGTGGTTTATGGTTTTGAACTTTTTTTATATAGAGTTGAAACCCAACATTTGTGAGATATTAAATATTTCCCCTAACTTTTTCTATATAAACTTAATGAATCAGCCACTTTTTCAATAAAAATCAATGTAACATGTCCTTAGTCATACCCCCATCTATAATCGCCCAAGGTTCCTGAAGCTCTCAATAAATCCCATCCATGCTTTTTGTGTTACACAATCATGTATGTGATCTTTCCATTCTCATATTTATCAAAGTTTCATTATCTTATTATTCCATATTATTTTCAATTAATAATGATGGGTTATATTTTTGAAGCTTCCCCATAAAACTAGTATTATTTATATATTATGAGGGACACCATAATTTCTCATTAATCACCCCCATGTACACCAGTTACCATTCCATAATTTTATAAGAATCCATTCTATTCTCTTTTTTCATTATTATTAATTATAATATAACTTTTTTATATGTAAATATATATGGAAATTTACTTCCATATTACTGTTATTTTCAAATTCAATTAAAAATTATTTTATACCCATTTAGCTTTCAAAAAACCATTTAATGGATTTTTATGTGATGTTGTTAGGCTGCTGAATTTTCACTGTGATTTTCCATGGCAAACCAATTTGGTAGTAAATATCATTCCCATTTCCTATTGACGGTGTTCAATGTTATGATTAATATCATTTTTATAGAGTATATATATTTTCTTATGTAACAGTCCTTTATCCTGGAGTATATTATGGAGATAAATGTATACATGTTTTATGATTTATGTCATACACTTAATCTTGATAATGAAATTAAAGTGTCAGGTGCGCCAATAACTATACTGTTCTCTAATGAATTGGGTAATGTTTAGTATCATGATAGATCATTTTGGGATATGCGTTTAATTTATTTTTTTTATTGTAAATTTTCTACCATGAATTATTTTATTTTTTTCATTGACCTATGTTTATGATGAAATGTTTTTTGATTTTTCAAATTCCCCATATTAATATTATCAGACTATATCATTCCTTATTATTCATGTTCCTTTAATCATTAATGATATTCTTTATCTAATATGGTTATCATCATCATGTTATGACATGTTTATTACCTATTTTGGATTAATGTATAATCCCTTTCTTTTTTATTTCCCCAGGTTTTCAGTGATGTTTTAATCTCAAGCTTGTTGAATATGTTTTCCATAATGATGTTGTAATTCATGTTCAATGTTGTAATGCAATGTTTCTATTTTCCAAAAACTCTAGAATTATTGATCATTTGGGTTGTATTATGTTTAATTTTAAGTAATTAAATCATGTATTAATATGTAATAAAATGAAAGGTTATGATATATTTTCATTTTTTAAAATCAAATCAATGGCCTTTTTAACAAATCATATATTTATGGTTTTTATGGCTATAATTATCATGACCATGTTATCTACCACCCTCTATCAAAAACATTATAATTTATTTTCTCTTTTGTTTCCTTGTATTATTTCAAGGAACCCTAGTATGTGTTATCCCAAGTGACCTTCATACTTCCCATTTATTATTTTAAAGTGGAGGTTTCATTAAACATTATTTCGAGGTGGGATTTCACAAAAGATTTTAGAAAAGTCTACCTCAATTTTTTGGTCATATGTCCAAATAGTGAGTTATAAATTTAATAAATGGGGAATGTAAAATCCCCTATTTTTAAATGGAAAAACTATGTTTAATAGCATACAATACAAACCACATCATGCTTAATCGAAAAACATAATATTATTATATAAATCTTACAATTATAATAGAAATGTTAGAAAAGTTGGAATGAATAGGGTTAGCTAAATTATAATAAAATAGTTTACACATTTATATATATTGAATTTCATGGTTACCAATTATTTATAAATAATGATAAAATAATTTTTAGAATAATAGGAAATCCATTTCTAAAACGCAATTTAAAATCCCACAAGTGGGTTTTATACCAATAAAAAAATAAATCACACTTCTTGAATTATATTATTTATAATTATAAATATTGTATTCAGTATGAATTTTATCATTTATCCTTGGTGATTTATAGATATTATATCAGAACAAAAATCATGTTTCCCTACAAAATATAAATTTTTATAAAAAGTCATTTATACATCATTTGGATAGGACAATTGATTTTCATCTAGTTTTTGAAAAATTTATACATTCCATATTATAAAATAAATTTCTTATTTTAATGTTTAATATCAAATTTAATTTGATTTAAATTCAGTTATTTTTCTGATATGTTTTATATTTTGATAAATAATAGAAAATAGTGAATTGAAATTAATAAAAAAAGTAATATAAAAATTTTAATTTGTAAAATAACATTTTGGATTCATTTTAATGTATAATTAGATCATTTTAATTATAGTTAATCAAATTTAGGTCATTGGAATCAATTTCATGTTGAATTTCGATATAAAAATTTCAACTCATTTGAAAATATTCACATTAAAAACTCATCTTGTTGTTCTGTCTATAGTATTAATTTAAAACTAATTATGTAATATTATGTGAATTATATTTTAACAATTGGATAACATATTTTGAATTATATTTTCAAAATTTATAAAATAGTTCCATGTTTTTTGAAAAAAATTAGTGTCTTTAGTATATTTTTTTGTTACCATGGTCACGAGTAATGTTGGTAATCAATGGTAAGAATCATTTTATAAATATTAGAAAATTACATAACATATTTCCTAAATTATTATTATTTTTTTGACCAAATCCATCATTTTTCCTATTATATATCGTATTCTAACTATTTTGATGACTTTAAACCTTTTGTTATATTTTATTTTGAGTAAAGTCAAATATGTCATACTCTTTCATTTCATAATTATTAAATTTTTATTGCGTGGTAATTAAAAATATATAATAGACTATAAATATTAATATTAAATATAAAATATTAAAATTTATCTTCATAACTTATATATAATTTTTAGGTATGAAATAATAAAATCAATTTCATTCACAATGTGGATGGAATAATTGTTTAATTGAAGGTCATATGAAATAAATGTTATTGAAATTATAAAAAAAGTTAAAATTGATATTTTTAATGTCCTCCATCAACTTTGTAGATGACTATAACATATTGTGAATACGTTTATCATTTTTTTATAATATCTAGTTTTTATGATATGTTAAAAATTATATATAATTAATAGTATCAAATATTTTGTTATTGATATTTTAAATTAAATAACATTTTAATAAATGGAATACAAATATAAAAATTATAAAATTTATTTTAATGTCTTCTCAGACTCACCCCTTAATAGGTGGCCAGAATGGTCTCAACATCACCTCAATCACTCCTCCCCGTACTCTAGAGGTTGTCGATTAGCAGTAAGGGATTATGGATAGTCAGTGGGAGAGACTGTACCCTCTTAATATTGTAACAAATTGGACAATGTCAGTAAATATTGTAATTAGTGTGAATAATGATAAATAAGAAGAAGACATAATTATATAAATACTATATAAAACCAAATGGACAACACCGATGTTATACAATGCAGACGTGTTATGATGGAACAACTATGAAAGTGATAAATAATAAATCATTATTTACTTATCAATAAAGAAATAAAAAAACTATGACTCCTACCCTGTGGGAGATCTCCTCAAGAATCCTGAGCTTCTACTCTATCTTCTTCTTCTCTCTCCAAATTATATGCCAACTACCCTATCCTCTAACCATATTGAATCCACATGGGATCCCCGGTGCAATGGAATCCCAATTAGGGTGTGAGATATAAATATCAGTAGTCTAGGACCCCTATTGTCTACAAAAAATCTAGAAATTCAATAAAAAATTTAAACTATGTGAAATCATGAATAAATAATTTAAGTTGTACCATGTAACTCTATACCAAAGCACTTACATTAGCCCTCAACTAGTGTCTAAACCTGAATTATACATTTTTCATTATTACACAACAATCAACACATGTTAATTTTCATCTATCAAATATTCAAACCTCATTAAATTATATAAGTCCCAATATATGACATATGCCTGACATTCCACCTATAATCCACTCACAACATATGTTTCTAAAGACCATATATGCATTCAAAGTAAATACGGAATCTAAGATTTAGATTTGGTTTGGATAAAACATCATAAGATATTTCATTTAATATTTCATTTAACATGTTTGTGCTCGTCCACCATACATAGTGTTTCGCTCTTCGGTTCCCCTGGTCACCCATATCTCTATACTTTCCTTGACTATGCTGTGATCTGAAACATTTCAAATATTCAATCAGAATTCATTACATGACAGAAAATTTCATTAACCATTTAATACACTTCCAATTGGACCCACAGTCTAATTTCAAATAATCACTATAGAACTTCATGTCTAACACCCTCATGAGTATTTGGAGCATCAGTCATTGTCTCGCAACCCATTTGAATTTATAGCATAAATCCTTCTCAAATAAAACAATATATACATGCAAGCTATATCTAGAATGACATTAATTATACTTTATGAGTATTTGGAACATTTTTCCTTGTCTCACCATAAATTTATCAATAATACATATATATTTACCATTGGTGTAGAACCCCGTGTATAACACCCCAAAACCATCAATTAGTTAATTAATAAATTAATTTATCAAATCAGTTAATTAATTTGACAACTACATAACAACATAAACATCCAATAAAATAATTATATAATCAATTAACCATTAAACCACTCAATAGTTAATAATTAAATAACAATTAAATATTATGAACCACAAGAAAATCAACTAGATAATTAAATCAACGTTTAATTATCCCAATTCCATGACCAATAAAATGATAATTAATTCACTAATAAAATATTCTAATTATAATACTAATATAATTTATTATTTTAATATAATAAATTCCATAGTTAATGTAACAACATACTAAGAAAACATTACAATTAAATAATCATTCAATCAATTAATCTAAAAAAATTCACATCCCATTGTTAATCGTCCAAAAACTAATTATCTCATTATAAATATCAACTCTCTATAATTCATCTTCACAATTAATTTATAATTCAATCAATATAAAATAACATAATTAATTCACCATTAATTACTTCAATTTATCCAAAAAGTCTTATCACATTAATTAACTATTTTTTTTTAAAGAATAATTTATCACATCATTTAATTATCTAATTGTATAATTTTAACCAAATCAGCAATACAAGCTTAAAACCAACACATGGTCCAGTCCTCATTTATCTTATGTAGGAAGCATCATTTAATATCATCAAACATCATTCATCAACATATCACATATCACATCTTTTAATTTAATTAAACTTACTAAATTCACATTTGATGGGGATTTAATATAAATATTTTACTACATAATTTAAATATAAAAATATTGTAGCATGCATTTTATAAATGAATTTACTAAAGTTGAGGACTTGAAAAATGATCATAACTTGGGATGGAACCAATTCAATACTCAACGACTTGACATATGGTGGTAACAAATCCACAATTGGTCTACAGTTTCACGTGCACACACCTTCATATATATATATATATGTGTGTGTGTGTGCGTGTGTGCGTGTGCATGTGTGTGTTGTCTAAAACAATGATTAACAATTCACCAAATCTATATTATTATACTCTAACTAGTGTAGAACGTTCTACGCACTGACCACTATATACCATGGATAAAGATAAAATATTTGATTCCAAAATAGTAGATGAAAAACTAAACAACAGTAGAAATTATTACCGCTGAAACAACATCGATTAACTAAATCAGCTCAAACTGCCTCACCTTCTGTTGTGATTTCCGAAACACATACCAACGGGACCCGATAAACCTATTGCACATCACAAGAATCTAAGAAACACACAAACCAATTAAATATAAACCATAGGGTTTCATCCGAGAAAATAAGGCATGAGAGGAGTCAAATGGTTGATGTGTATCATGAAATGTACCAAAAATAATCACCGGGATGAGGCATAAAACATTCATGAAGAGTCTGAGAGGAATATTCGGGCACAAAGAGGAGTCTGAGAGAAGGGGTGGTGCACCAATGATGGGGGCACACTGCAACAATGGTTCATCCCAGGGGTGTCATGAATTGTAGGAGGTACGGTCGACGGAGGTATCGTGCATTGTATTTAAGAGGTCTAGAGGTGGGATCCATTACAAATAGGAGAGGGGAAGATAGGTCATTCGGAGGATCCATGCGCACTTTGTGTGTCTCACATAGGGTTGAAGAGGAAGGGGGTCGCACCTTTTATGCGTGGGAAAGAATTAAGAAGCACCCTTTTCATTCTAAAATTAATCCCAAAATCTAAAAATACCCATTATTATTATTTATAATAATATTAACCATAAAAACCCATAATTAATTTTTATTTAATTTTTTCAATTTAATTTATTATACTAATAAAAGTTATAAGGAAAAGGAATAGTCATGAAATTATTATTTTTACACCATTGCATATATTCATTTAAAACCAAAACCCCATGATTTAATTACAATAATTATTATTATTTATAATTCTAAAAACCATAATTAATAATAATTATAACATTCATAAAACTAAAATAACAATATTCTCATTATAATTATTTTTCAAAACATTGATAAACCATATATATCCATGCTAAAAATAGAATCTTCATAAATATCCTATTTAATTAAATGTTTCTTTGTGATACCCCAAAGCCAAATTAATTTATCATAAATGTTAAACCACATTAATCTTGCAATTAAAATAATTTAACATAAATTTTACACCCAATTAGTCGTGAAATTATATTCTCTTAACATAAAAAAATTATGTCCCCATAATAATTATAATAGCATTATTATTATTAACACATTCATCGATATAAACAAAAAACTATCGTTTAATATTATTAAATTAATGTAAATAAAATATTAAAATTGGTAAGATGCAAAGTTTCAACCGCAACCGTGCACAACCCATTTAGATCATTTAAAGATGATGTTTCTTATTCCGGTGCTCCCGAGTCATATCAGGACACCCGTGAAAATTATCAAGTATTGAACCTTGTCAAAAAACAACACATTCATGTGTTCCAATACTTGGAATAATGTTTCTGATATTAGTATAAAAATTTACTAATTTATAAATGGAAAAAAACATAGAATTTTTTTGTAATTTAATACCAGTTCAAAAACATGGGACATTATAATATAACCACCATAAATACTTATTTTCTTAGAGAAGTCATTGGGAACTAAAAAAACAGCTTATGACCAACAACAATCGTGAATTTTTATTTGATGGAATATGTTATGTTTCAAAAAACAAATGATATACTAACCGAAACATAAGTCCATCCACTTAATTCATTAAAACCCATGACCATGCTTACCAAAATTGATCTTACATCTAAGGAATTTATAGGTACCTCATTGTATAAAAATGCCGATTCATGAACTACCAATAGAAATTGGTTTCACATGATTTCCAGGAATGATATTACAGTACCAAATCCCACACATACCCTTGAACTAGACACATACATTTTAAATTTACAACATCACCTACAACATGTGTAGCTAAGTCCTTACCTGACCATTGGTGTCATTCCCATGTCAATATGTCACAAGACTATTTAAAAGATACTGATGTGCCCCAACATTAATGAAGGCATGTCCTAGTGAAACCACACAGCATTCGCACAACACAGATAATAGCCACACATCATGCCCAACAACATTTAAAAACAATTCATTATGTAAGATCAGAAATATCATATTTTCTCCATGAAAGAGGTCAAGATATGGGATACACACATCTCATTTGAAAGTGTGTGAAAATAGAAACCAAGTTCCCTAAAATATCTGGCATTCTATTACAAGTTGACTCTTTACACAAAAACATAATCTTCTCCTTCCAATTCATCATCAACCAATCCTCAATTCCTATATCATCAATAGTATTTGTGTTATTTAAAATCATACTGGTTTATCACTACCCAACATAAGATTTTCTATGTTGTCATAAATATAGAACATCCACTCACAAACATGCTATTCCAGAAGACCATAACGCATGTGTGTGAGGTTCCTCGTATCCCATTCATAATTAGTAACACAACAACATGCTATAACATAGAATCATGGAACAACAACAAAACATGATTATAAAAGATTTACTACGGAATATAATCAATCTTGCATGTTAAATATTTCATTGAAACATGTTATCCATAAATGAATTTTAAAGAATATAAAAATATGGCATTACACCCAAGGCACGAAATCCAAAATAGAAGGCATCCTAATAATGATACTATATAGAATGTTATATGAATGGCACATAAATCTCTAACTAACTATGATATGCATGTTTTCAAATCCCCCACTATATTAGGATAATGAAGATATTAAAAAATTATCAAAATCAATATCATTAGAATATATACTAGTCACTCAAGGTGAAATCATATCAACTGTAACCACGAATAATATACACATCAATTTTCATCCCTTTCATAAAGGTTATTCCTATACATGGGGTCATTAGTTCTGGGAATGGCTATTAAACCAAGTGTCAAAAAATTCATAGTCTCCTGTCTACAAACCCAAAAACAATAAGAAAATTGGAAGGATTCCATTTATACAAAATTCTAATGTCTAACCCGACTCACCATTAAACTGGTGGCCGGACAGAACAACACATGACCTAATGCACACCTCCCCATACATAAGAGGATTTCAACAAGAAGCGAGGGTCTAAGGATCGTATGTAGGGTGACAATAAACACTTATAATAGCATAAAAAGTGGATAATATCGATAAATTTTGGAATTTTTTTGAATAATGACAATGTATTGAATGATATAAATTTATAAATATTGTATAAAAAATGACTGACACCAATGTTATATAATGAATGCTTATTATAATGTTAAAACTATGAATGATTTAAACAATACATCATTATTTACATAAAAATAATGAAATAAATAAACTATGAATCAATCCACATGGGTGATCTCCTCGAGAATCCCAAGCTTTGGCTCGGTCCCCTAAACTTATATCTCAAGTATATGCAAACAACACAATACTAAAACCAAATAGAGTATACTATGATGCCCTAGAGAAATTGTGGCCTGAGAAGGGTGTGAGATATAATTTTCAGTAGTCTAGTACTACTAATGTCTTCCTCATATCCAAAAATTCAATAAATAATTTAAATAGTGTGAAAGCATGCATAAATATACTATGTTGTACCATGTACCTATATATCCAAGTACTTACGTTAGCACTCATTTCATGTCTGAACCTAAATTATACATTCATCATTCTTACACAATAGTCAACACTCATTCATTTCCATTTATCAAATATTCAAACTATTTTAAAATTATATAAGTCTCGAGTTCTAGCATATGCCCGAAATTACCGATATAAGTAAGTCACAATAGATGTATCTAATGGAAATCATAGAAATCAACGTAAAATATAATTCAAAACATATGCTATGTCTTGGATAACATGTCCTAAGATATTTCATATAATAAATCATATACTGTGTCTGAGCCCATCCACTAAAAATACTTATTCGCCAGAACAATACCAATATTCAAGCCCATCCACTATATATAGTGATTCATTACTGGGTTTCCCTAGACACTTGTATCTAAATACCTTCCTCGGTTGTGCCGAGGACTAAACCATTTCCAACATTCAATGAAAAATCATTACATCACACCATCTTTCATTAACCATTTAATTCCGTTCATTTACGACCAATTTGACCGACATTCTAATGTCAATTAATGGGTGTAGAATGTCATGTATAACACCATCGTGAGTATTTGGAGAATCAGTCATTATCTCACAACCCATAGGTATTTAGAGCATCAGTCCCTATCCTATAAAATATATTTACATGAAAAATAGATGTAGAACACTATGTATTGAACCCCGTGAGTATTTGGAGCATCAATCGCTGTCTCACAACCCATTTATCAATCATATATATATATATATAATTATCATTGGTGTAGAACTATCTGTGTAACACCCCCAAAACAATTCAATAATTAATTCATAAATTAATTAATCAAAACTGTTATTTAATTCAAAAAATAATTAACAACATAAATATCCAATAAATTAATTATATAATCAATAAACCATTCAACATATCAATAGTTAATATTTAATTAATAATTAATTATTATCTACTACAAGAAAAGAAACTTGATTAACAAAACTATTTTTAATTATTTTAAATCCATTACTAAAAATGTGATTATTAATACATTAATCGTCTATTCTAATTATCATAATAATAAAATAGATTAGTTAAATATAATTAATCTATTATTTATTGATACAATTAACTAATTACACAATATAGTTATTTAATACTTCAATTAATTAATCTACAAAAAAAATCCCATCCTATAATTAGTTTTTAAAAAATTAATTTTATTATTCTAAATCTCAACTCTATATAAAAAATTTCCACAATTAACTAATAAAATCAATAACTATAAAAGAACATAATTGATTCACCATTAATTATGTTAATTACACCTAAATGAATTTTCACATTAATTAAATTTTTTTTAAAAAAATTAATTTATCACATCATTTAATTGTTATGTCATATCAAATTAACCATTTCAGCAAAAAATTCTTAAAACAAACACATGGTCATCCTCATTTAATAACATCAAATGTCGGGCATCAACATATCACATATAACATTTAGAAATTTAATCAAACTTACTAAATTCAGAATTGTATGGAATTTAAAATAAATTCTTCAATTCATAATTTAAATATAAAAAAAATTGTAGAAATAATTCAATTAATGAATTTATTATTGTTGAGGCCTTGAAAAATGATCCTACCTCATGGTGGAACCAATTCAATACTTAGAAGCTTGACACATGGATACAACTAATCCAAAACGGTTTACCAGTCTCATTCGACCACATCATTATATATATATAAGTGTGTGTGTGAGTGGGTTTTCAACAACATTGATTAAAAATTCACCAATTCCATATTAAGATACGATAAGCAGTGCATCAATTGTCTATTCACCTACCGCTATATAAAAGTAACATAGATAAAATAACAAACTTGTAAATAGATAGTGAAAACCCAAACAATAGTATATATTCTTAACTCTGAAATGAAATCGACTAACCGAATTAGACCGAAACACATCGCTTTCTACCATGGATTGCAGAACACGGAGCCACGGGTCACTAGAACCACATTGCACAACCATGGAAATGAAGAAACAATGAAATACAATTAAAAATGAACCATATGTTTTTTTCTAAGAAGAAAAGTTTATAGAGGAGTCAAATGGGCAATATGTATAACTAAATATATACAAATGGACTCACCATGACAAGGTGGAAATGATCTATGATGTGTCTGAGAATAATCGTCACGTGTAATGAGGTGTTCGAGAGAGGGGGTTGTGCACCATTTAGGGGGTCGTGCTGCTATAAAGGTCTTGACCGGGGGTGTCATGCACTATAAGAGGTCTGGCTGAGGGAGGTCTCATGCAACGCAAGTAGGAGGACTAGAGGAGGGACTCACACTATGGAGGAGAGGAGAGGAGAGGTCATCCGGTGGAGACTTTTTCCCCTTGTTCATCACTTCAATGGTTAATGATGGGGAGTCGTGCCTCTTGTTCCTATGGAAGGAATGAAAATCCCCTTTTACATTCCATATTCAAAACTAAGAATATAAAAACCCCCAATATTATTATTACTTAAAATAATTATAAGCATAAAAAACCATAGTTAATTTTTATTTATACTATTCAATTGCATTTATGATAATAATAGTAGTAATAAGGAATAAGAAAAATCATGACATTATTATTATTACCCAATTTCATCAATTCCTTTAAAACCGAAACCCCATGAGTTAATTAAAATTATCGTTAATGTTATTAATAATAACATCCATAATTAATAATAACTATAGCATTCATAAAACTAATATAATAATATTCTCATCATTTTTTTTCAAAACATGGATAAACCCAGCACCTCCTTGCTAAAAAAATATTCTTCATAAATTACATTAATATAACTAATATTACAATATTATAATTTATGAAATCATAATAATAACAATATAATTACATTTATTAACACATTATTCTATTTAACCTCAAATTTCCCATTTAACATTATTTAATTAATATATATATATATATATATATTTAATATTAAACTAGGTATGGTACATAGGTTTCACTACAACTACGCCTAGCCTGTGCAGATCCATTAATGTGGATTTTTCCAGATCCAGTGCTCTCAAGACATATCAGGGCACCCAGGAAAAGTATTTTGTATTAAAAAATGTCTAAAAAATAGCATTACTTGTTCCAACACTTGGAATAATGTTCTGGATCTTGGTTTAAAAAACAAAGCATTGATAAGGGGGAAAAAAATTTAAATCCATCTTATTTTATACATGGAACATAAACACTAGACTGGAAATTACACCATGTTATTTTTATAAGCTAAAAAATTTCATAAATTATCAATTTTTGTTTTTATATATTTTAATAGTAACTATTTTATCCATAAAAAATTAAAACCACATTTTTTCAGAGAAATAATTAAAGGGTTTACATAAGGTATAAAATGAACATATATGTCTATGAATGAGAACTAACCATGTCTAAAAATAAATGGATGATATTATTTATACCTATACACATTGAAATAGTTATATATATCATTTTGGATCAATTTTTAATGGAAATTTAGCTAATATTAATTTAATATTTTGATAGTTTTCCAATGATCCCCTCTAGTCAGTTATAAAATTTCACGAACTACCAAAATATTTTCACACAACATTGAGCCTTAATTATCTACCTAATAATTCCCATTTATCCTTATAACATCATTATAAATTTTATGGAGATATTTCCCGAATGGCATGAGGGACTTCAATTATATTGATTTTTTATAACCCCCTTTGATGGGATAAGGGGGAACCATTACAATGCCTATAGGCTTAGTGATTACATGACCCATTGTCTTAAGAGACATTACATGACCTATTGGTGTTAGATAGTTCAATAAGACTATAAATACAAGTAACTACACCTCCCTATCATATGAATCAGGATGGTAGTGGTCCACCTTCGCATGGTCATCTGGCTAAGCTTCCCATGCATGCACAGGCTGGTCCCAATGGTGTAGCCATACCATCCCATTCTTCAAAATAAATTGGGTCTACACCGGTGAGTGTTCCTACTCTAAATTCTTCTCTAGGTAAGCTCCTTTTTTTATAGAGTATGTCTGGGGAAATTTCACGTGGCCTGAAGTCCTTGAGGTGGCCTGAAGGCCTCAAGGGTGGCCTGATATCCCTACTGACCTGTAGGCTTGGGTGGCCGAAGTCTTAAGGACTCCAAGACCAAAATGGTGGCCCATGGTGAAATGCTATGGCTACTACTATACTAAACAATAACCATTACAATAACTACTATAGTACTGCTACAGAAAAATTTGAAATATTCAACCTCCTGGTTTTGAACATGGGTCTCATTGAAGCACTTAATGATACCTCACCAGCTATGATGATTTTTTATTACTAAATTCATAATGATTTTAATATTAATTTATATTTTTAATGTATAATTTTGAATAAAATATGATCTTTTATAATAGAAAAATATTAATAAAAATTATTTCAATATAAAAAATTGTCGTTGTATCTTAAAATATTTTGTTTATTTTTTATTAAATTTTATTATTTTAAAATTATTATTAGAAATTATTATTTTATTGATGATGAACTATTATGATACCAAATAAAATTACTTATTTATGGGTTTGTGATAAGTTTGATCCTGGATGAGTTATTTTGATATCAATAATGTTTTATTATTTATGTATTCACATTTCAAATGCATGTTTTTTAATAGGATTGTTTTTGTTGTTTATGTTTCACCGTTTTTATATGAGGAAAAAATTGTACATGGTATGTGATGAGTAGGAATTTCTATAAAAACTCGATTCATCTATATGTCTCATGAGACAAACTTGTTTCGATATTAGCGGAGGCCAAACCGTTTTCTAAATGGTGTCTTGGTTGAATCTTTACTGTTATGTTTTGGATTTCTGTCATTATGGATTCCCTCGTTATGATATTAGATATTTATAATTTATGTGATTATTATATTATTATAAATTAAATGTGATTATTTATATATAATTATTTTATTATCATCTATTATTTCTAAATTATCCATGTGATTATGTTTTAACAACTTCTGTTTTACATATTTACCTTACCTTAATATTTATGCATATTTTTTCATTATAGCATAGACTACATGAATACCCTTATTTATAACCATATCTCACCCCTTGATTATTTTTTCTGCAAGATTCCAATATATATATATATATTGATTTACATTTAGGGATAATCAAATATACTAATGGTGTTCTTAAATTAATTAATATGTTATATTTATAATTTCAATTATAATGTATGTTTCAAGTATGTATCTTGATTTATAAAACTACTAAAATATTCATATATTTGTGATGTGATTTCATGTATATTATTTAAAATTAATTAAGTTTTGACTCACATTAGGACACCGGGGTTAGGTTCTTTAAAGGTAGTAAAAGATAATTTGATTCACTAAATAAAAATTATCCTATTTATAATGTAAAAACTTCTATAATCTCAAAAATAATATTATAATTAACAAATTTTATCATATAAATTTAAAAAAATATCTATCTATAAATTCATCTAGATAATCTATTCTAAAATTAATACCCAAAAATCTGAAGGATTTGATCTCATAATCATTAGATAAGAATTTATTATTTAAAATATATCAATAACTCCAAAATTACCATACCAAATTTTAAGCACTCTAATCAAATAATTTCAATGATATTCTAAAATCATTAATAAATAACATAATTCATAGTCAATCATTTATTATTCAAGAAGAGAATTTGATATTTATTTCATGAAAAATTATCATAGTAATCTATTTACCTTAATAATATAATGTTCTATAAATAGTGAATATGATTTAAATTTCCACTAATAATTTATTCACCAAATCATTTTCTACTATCATAGTTAGGAATAAGAAAATATAAGAAACCAAAATAAACATAATTTTCAATGATCAAATAGTTTACAATAAAAAATATAATACTGACATCATGTGGATCAGTTTTAGGGTATATAGCCTTATCTCTCTTCTGTTGTGAGGTCGATACATACAGCTTTGCCACATGTTACATGTTTTCACCCATCTTCTATGAATTCCTTATTATAAATTATAATAGTATAATTCCTAAAAAATTCATGATATGTTAGACACATCTGATAAACTAACATTAATATATTTTAAAATCAATATTTATCTTGTACATTTTATGTATCATCTAAAAATTTAAGAACCCATAACTCCTTCAAATTCAGAGATCATGTAGACCAAAAATATTTCTAATTAATTTAAACATATTATTCCCAATAGAAATGTAATTATTAGAAAATTAACATTTTAAATATCATAATCATAATGGTAACAATTATTTTAAAAGAACTCATTATATCTATCCCTAAAAATTCTAACATTTTCACAACTTTTAAAATGATTCAATACAATATAACATATGATTCCAAGTATATGAATTCAAACCCTAAAAAATAAAAAAATATGTGTTACATTATTCCAATTACATTTTTAAAATACCATTATATCATAACTTGGAAAACTCAATAAATTAATTCATCATTCTTTAAACTTCTTTCATAAACTAATAAGTATGATTTTAGTCATATTCTTACGTACATTTTTTCAATAACTAAATATATGAATAAAATCATCCTGATTCAAAAACATAAATTTTAAAATTTTCAATTTATTGAACACAATATAATTATTAATTCCTTAAATAAATACATAATTATTTCATTGATATCCCCTTTATCATCGAATATGATTACCAACTTCTTGAATTTAAAAGGTTTTATCCTTTGGGAAATTTTCTTCTTGGATAGATTTGGTAACGTTGGGATTTTGAAATCCAATGAAAAAGATATTATGAAACAGAAAATTTTAGTATAAAATTAATTTTTTTAGATAAGTCAATCAATTTAGTGAATGTGATTTGAATAATCAAAAAGCAGTCAAAATCATTTGAAAAGTATTTATAGTAATAGTTATTATAGAATCATAAAAAATTGATTATATGGTAGTGTAATATATATTTTATTCCAAAATGATAAAATATCCTTAATCTATAGAAAATATAATCATTAATTCATGAAATTGATTATTACATGTTAAAATTATAGTTGTCTATATAAGTATAATAAAAATTGAAACTCTATAATAATTTATCCTTCAGATCCATTATAAATAAATAATTAGCATTTTGATGTCCTATTTAAAAAAATATAATTAATCTAATAGAAATCCATCACATTAAACCCTGAACGGGTATAATAAAATATTGAAATTATAATCCTCATGAAAATTGTTTGCCCTATGATGGTATTCATAACTCTTAAGAAACCATCACAATCCAAAATGTTATCTAAACATGCTCAAATATCAACAAAAAGGACCCATATTTGAACATTACCAATATTAGTGATTTTAAACAAGAATATATATTATTACATTCTCATTATCCTGTTGGGATTATAGTTTTGTATAATTATGACTGGCACATACATCATAATCCCATACATCACAAGTGGAAACTTCTATATTGTATCAATTTCTTCCACAAAATAAATATAAAATATTATAATATCTTTGGAAGACTAGATGCATTATTATGAAAATAAGAGTACAATAAATAATATAATTATTAATCCACAAAATCTTCTCCTAACTCTCATTTATCTCTTAGAATTCTGTAGGATAACCTGATGAAAATATAGAGAAAATGGGTGAGATAAAATCCTATTAAGGGAATAAACATGGGATTGAATCATAACCTGAGAGTAGATATCATAACATGATGACATATAAATATCTACCATGAATATACATATGGAAATATAAAATATATAAAATTTAATGATATAATACTAAAAACTAGTAATTCATTAGTGATATATGACATGGAAAAAACTAGAGTCAATAATTTCTTTACAAGACTACAAAACAGGATGGACAGAGTAGCCAAAGGGATCATGTTGACTCCCTTGTCCTATACATGATGTCTCATTCGACTGAAACATAAACCAATGCATTGTAGCGACATATGGGTATACACATTACAACATTTTTATTCTTACGTTGTCCCATAAATATTCAAAAAATAGAATAATCCTAAGGATTATCCATGGAATGAAATGTGTATCGTAATATTACCACGAGGCATAAACAAAGGGAATATAAAAATGGTATCAAAATATTATATTCCTGTTTGAAATGATCATAAACAATTTAATAAAATATGGAAGATGGTATCATAATTCTACAACCTTAAAAAATCACAATATTCATCAAAGGATGTTGACAATGATGAGAAATACATTAAATGAGATTAGTGAAAAAACTATTTATTTCAATGAAAATTTAATATTAAAGAATATATATTTTTAAAATTAAGAAAAATTATTAAGGAATACATTTTCTCTGAAGATAATCATATAAAGTAGTCACATAAACATCAAAACATTAATGCAACTTGAAATCCAAAATATAAATACATTACATATATGTTTAAAAACATTTCTTCTATATTATTGTTTGAAATTGATAAATGAACCTCATTAAGTAAATGAAAAAAAAAAATTTTTAGAAATAAATTTTAAAAAGATGAAAATGAGAAAAATTAATTAAAAATAATATGATAATTGTTAAAACATTTCTGGAAGAAATTTTGAAAAATATAGACTTGGAAGATAACCGGTTTTTTATAGGAACATTAATAATATAATTATTTAAAAATAATATTCCCTGTAAATAGATGAGAGAATAAATAAAATTAATCAAATATGTGTATTCATTGTACATCTAAATGTAAAATTGGAAATATGAAATAAAATATTCAAAATAAATTTCACAAATAACTTAGTATCACATAATAATAAAAGTGTATGTTTAACAAAAAAATATAATTTTTACTACAAATTTTGTTAGTACATTGAATTCAATTTAATCCTATGACACAAAAAAGTTAAAATTAACTAATAAAACAATAAATACAATGAATATAATGGGATTAATAATATTATTTTTCATAGTGTAGTATATATACACAACACAAAAGAAATATATTTCACCCAAGAGAAAAAAGTAATATGACAATCTATTTTCTCTTTATTCCCTTATGTTTTTAATACATTAACATCCTCTATAATGGTATAAAATCTTTAAAACTATTTAATGATAAAATATCATATTTATAATAACTTTTTTGTGATTTTATAATATATTATGACCAATTCAATAATTATATAGCAATATTTTTATTGTTTCGAGGGTGGTGGTGTAATAGATTCATGATTTTCTCATTCGTGTATAATTATGGATGTTCATGTAAAATAGGATTAAGATATAATATGTGGCAATATATAGTATTAATGAACATTCATTATTATAAAGGATACCATATTGAATTTTTCATTAATGGGTGAGGATAATTAATTTATAAAATATTAATAATAAACGATTAGTTTATTTCAGTGGGTTTTCGAAACATCACAAACTTGTTTCAATTTATTTTATTTTATGTCAATATATTTCTTTGAGAGAATAAAATATGTTATTAAATTAAAATTAAAATCCTAATTAACATGAATAATAATTTCGTTACCATCCAGGATGGTTTACATTGAAAATTAACAAAGTCATTATTCACGAAAATGATTAATCATCATATTTTGAAAATAGTTTAGTTTTTGTGATAAAAATATAGAAAAAGGTATTTCTAGGTGATATTAAATAAATAATACAAAAATTAAATATACTAAATATTATTCAGTTATATTTACTTTATATATAAATTAGATGATATGAAATTATAAGAATAAAAGTAATTAAGAGTTGTTTTTGAGGAAACTACCTCTTGAATAATACCTCATTGAAGGATCCATTAATATCTTAGGATTTTACATTTTTAAGACCATATGAACATGGTAATGGGGAGATTCTAGATTATATTTTTTCAAATATATTTTAGGATAAATACTGATATGTGGATTTGTATTTATACTTGAAGAGGGGTCGTTTAATGTGATTAAATAATGAAAATTTTAGGTTTAAAGAAACCTTCAATGAGGTGTAATTGATTTAAATTAATCTAAAAGAAAAATAATGTTTTCAATACTTGTTAGTGTCTAAAATAACATTAAAAACTATTATGTTTTTTAATTTTTATATATTTTAATCCATTAAATTTTCAAATAAAAAATTTCATTATTGTACCTAAACAGTGGACAATCATTTTTACCATAATAAATTTTTTCTTCATAAAAATTAATATAAAATTACCACATAATTTTAAACATTTAAATAAAAGTATGGAATACAATTGTATAAATTAAATTAATATAATTTTAATATTTAAATTTATAATTAATCTAGCAGACACAATGAGAAAGCGAGGTTTTAAAATGAATCCATTCAAATGTTTAAACTGTTTTTATAAAATATTTATATAAGAAATCGATTAAAATTAAATAAAATGGATATATTTATGTATTAATAAACTAATTATACCGTAAATAAAATTTAAAATATAAATTTAGTTTATAAATTATTTTTGATGAAAACAAACTTTTTAAATAAAATTCAGAATTTTTCAAAATTCATTAAAAAAATGAATCTTCTATGTAAAATACCAACCATTTACTCTTAGATTATTTTTATATCACTATTTAATAAATATTTTTCTTTACTTTTTCAAAAAAAACTTCTAATATTGTCAAATATATTTTTTCAAATTGGTTCTCTTTTAAAAGATATTGAAATTACTTTTAACAAAATTATAGTGTTTATGCATAAAATTGTATATATTATTATAAGCCTATAAAACTTATTGTATGAACATAAAATAATTCCATTGGATAAAAAAATATAAATTTCATGATTTTATTTCAATAATATTTATTAATTTAAATTATTATTATAACATGTCATTATGAGAATAAAATAAATTAATAAAAATAAATCCTTTATAGTCAATTGGTTATTATTTTCATTTATAATTTAATTATAATAAATTAATAAATTTTATAAAAATATGGAGACATAATGTTCATAATTTATTTAACCTAAGTCATTCCATCTATCCCAATAACAAGGTTATAACTATCACATGTACATTATAACGTTTAGTTGTTTTTTAATAATAATATAGAGTATCTTGTTTGATATTTGACATAGTGTTTTGTATTAAAATGTTGGGATGTTATACATAATTTTTTAGATAGTATGTTTTTCATTTCTATACATTTATAGTAGTTTAATTGTAGTAACCCTATTAGATGATAACTTTCATAAAGGCATGTACGAAGTATGAATTTAGTTGAGTAGTCAAGAAAGCAAGATAGATTTGACGTAGGTTATCCACTCATGGAAGTGGTACCCCTATATGAATTTCCACAATAAAGATTCAATTGAATCAATTGTATATAGGTTTTAATATACATTATTATTTTGTACACCTAAGTGGGGAATGGGCCCCATATTACTGTTGACCCTGTGTGTTGACGTTTAATTTATAATTTTGTGATAGTTGATGTTGTGTGCTTCTTACAAGATATAATTATTTCATGATTCTAATGGGCCATATCTGAGTTGTTATATACTAATTGATATATTTATTATATGAGTTATAGTTTTATTTTGACATTGTGATTCATTCTGTTATTCACTGTAGTGTCCCTCAATGCTTTGATAAATGATCCCTATTTGTGATTTTTTAAAATGTTTGGAATTATCCATATATTTTATGGTTGTATAATTACAACTGATATATATCTAGTTTTCATTGGTATACTACTCATTAATTTAAAATTACATTGGTTGTGGAATTAATTAATGCAATATCATTCATTTTTTTTTTGAATCGTACTGGGAATATTTTTACTCATGACTACAAGAGCATTTAACAAATTTTTTCTTATTTATTTGAAGAATTTTCATAGTTTGGTGATATCCATGGTAAAATTAGAGTTATTGTGGTTTAATTATCTATTTCAAATTGGATGAAGCTTTTTAATGGAGTAATAAAGTTGTTTTGGATTTTAATTTTGGAGACTTTTTATTAGGAGGTGGCCTCACATTCATGGAGATAGTATCAATTAGAATTTTCAATCCTCTACATTAATACATTCCTACATAGTTTTGTCCCTAAATAAATTTAATAGAAAAGTTTTTGTCCCATGAAATCCATTTTAACCAATTTAGTAGCTTAAATTTACTTTCAGTTGTTGTTCCCTATAATTATGTTATTGAGATAAATTTATATAATATGTTATTATAGGATAAGTCCTATAATATATATTATACATTCATGTAAGATTTCACAATTACCGAGACATTTATAAAAAATATTGGTATGTAATATTATATTTACATCAACATTATATGTTTCCCTAGTGGCTTAGGACAAGGAAGGGGTTTCCCGGTGGACCGGTCTAGGGTGTATCCATCCCTATTATAGATACTTATATACCCAAACTTCCTTATTATTATATCAAATTTTTCCATGTGATTATTTCCTTAATCACATTTAAGTGGGTAGAAAACACCACGAGAATTCGTAACCTCTTCATCGATCTATGTGGCATGACCTAGGGATAAACATGTGTGACGTTATACACCATCTTGAGTATTCTCTCAATTTCTACTAAATTTTTTGAATTACATGAATGATTATCTTAATTTGATATTGTTTTTATTTTGGTTCAAAAAAAATTTGGTATTATTTTATAACAATGTATCATGGTTATTTATTATATATAAAAACCCCATCACACTACTTGTGATACTAACTGGGTTTGAAAGAGATGTTCATAGAAAACATGAGGCTATGTATTCCCATAGAGATAAGTAGATAATATGGAATGGGTATCTCAATTATAAAATGGGATTTGGTACTACCCATTAGAAAAATTAATAAAACCTATTTTTGAGTATTGGGTTGGGTAGTCCCTTGTTCTCAACATTCACCATAAGGCGATGGTCTCAAAAAGGGTTGATTAGGAAAGAAACTCCCGCAAATAATGTGTACTTTGTCCCACATCGATAGATGGAGATCTCAATTCAATGATATTTTACCCTAAATAATGTAAGGGTCCTCCACATGGGTTCTATTCACCAAAAAATAAATGATTTACCTTTTTATATATTGGTTCCCCCACTATATATTTTGATATGTGGAGTGGTCTTACTGAATTGTAGTAGTTCATGTTTTATATATTATAGGAATTTTTATGTGTTTCAATTCATATATGATATTTAAAATGTATAAATATTTGATGTCATATTGGGATATTATAAAATAATTAGTTCCTTAATATCTAAATATTAAATTGAAATGTTATCCATTTTTTAGATCCAACAATTTATTTAGAGAACTTACCAATGGGTATTTTTGTGTATTATTAATCTCACCCATGCATGTTCATTCATCTGGACATGTGTTGTGTACCCAAAAAAATTATTTTTGGGAGATGTTGGTTTTCCAAGCATTGGTGAAGCTGGTTCTTATTGGTGATTGTTGAAAATGGCCACTGTCTATAAATATTTCTATAGTTCATGTGATGAGGAATATTATCAACTTCTTTTGTTTCTTCATTTAACTCTGAAAATATTCCACTCAAATTTTACTTTTCATACAGGGTTTTCAATTTTATCGAATGGTAGGATTGAAAATATTCAACAATTAGGGTGTTAATTTTAGTTTAAAATTATATAACAAAATTCAGTCACATGTAATATTTTATTTTGAACAATTTTTTGGAATACCAATCAAAAAATATTGTAATTAAAAAGTGTATGTGTGGTAAAAAACATTTTACAGAATAATGTAAAATAAATAACAAATTAAAAATAAAATTCTTCAATAACAAACTATTAATGATTTTTTAGAGTCGAAATTCAAACTATTTTTATTATATTGACAACTACAACTACAATATACCTAATAGAAACTCATATATAAACATCATGAAAATATATGTACCAAATGAATAAAAAATAATATAATAATAAAAATTGAAGCGGAACCTGACAATTGAAACATGATGATAATATAAATATTAATATAGCTAATGTTAACAAAAAACTCATAAATTATTTTTTAGAGAAACAAAAAACTCATTTAAATGGATATTATAAAAAAAAATTCATACAAATGTGTAAGGTGTGTGTTTGGAGATGTTCCAAGATATAGAGGACCGTAAATTTTCATAAATTATATCAAAATTTATACTTATAAATGAAATATATTCAAATATCTAGAAACCTTTAACAAAATATATTCATTGAAGCAATATTAAATATGCTAAAATTTACTAAGGCGTCAATTATGTACCACATAATCCATTAATCTAGATGATCTGGAATTCGCATATCATATTATACCCATAACACCTTGATAATCTTGGATTATAAAAAGATTTATTAAAAGTATAATACTATGTGTAATGCAATGATAAACTCACAAATCTTTATCTCTTAGATAAACTGTATAAAATTAAATTGATTAGAAGTTCTCTCATCAACAACAAATTGCAATGCTTCAAAATGGACAGAATCATTATGAATTATTTATTCATATATATATATATATATTCATGTTGGTATTTTAATCTCTAAGAGTGTATCTATTTATAGATGAAATTATAATAAACTATAATTGTAAAATTTTGAAAATCATTGTGTCAATTGTAACAGCATAGAAAAGAGAAATTTTATCTACCAGTGAACTAAGTATTTTTCATCAGTTACTAATGAGTTAATCAATTCTTCTTCTATTTTCATATTTATAATGGGTTTAATCTAGAATAGACGTTCATATCACTCTATTTTTTAAGGATATAATAATATTTTTGTACATTGATTACCGATAACGTTATCTATGTAATCAGAAAAATTTAAAAATTGTTACATATATTTATTATAATGTGTTTCTTTATTATCCAAACTATCAAAAAAAATTAATAATTTATTCAATAAAATTCTCCTTTTATAAGTTACAAAACATGGATGTAAATTTTGAAACATTATCATAATCTTAAATGAAATCTCCATGGGAATTATAATAGAAATAATTCATTTTTATTTTATCTAATTAATTTTTAAATAAAATAATTATAATAATAAAGAATTGGAAACATAAATAACTCTTCCTCATATTTATTATTGGAAATAACTAAATTTTCATAAATCAAGCCTTTTAATTTTCCAAAATATAAAAGTAAAAAAGGAAAAGAGGGTAAAAATTTATAGAATAAATTAACAAATAAGAAATTTATTTCACTTGATAATTTTATGATCATACGTTTTAGATTATTTTTATGCTTTTATATATCATAAATTCATTAAAATTATTTTAAAATATTTAATGTAGTTATATTTTTTTTAAATTAATTTCAATTTAACCATGATTTCATACATCAAATTTAATCCGTAGAATGAGTTTATATAATGGACATTAACTTTTCCATGAAACTATTAGATATTATCAAATGTTTTCGTATAAAAAATATATATTTCCTAAATTAATATTATTTATAAATCACCTTCTTCAACAATGATCCACGAAAATTCATCATTTATATATGTTGGTATTACTAAATTTACATAAATAACATTGAACTTAATTTGATAAAAACTCTTAAAGATATTTCTGAATAAAATGACTTATGAATGAAATGGAGGAGTAGAATGATAGAAGAATTTTTTTAACCCAAATCCATCAGATCACGATCATCAAATATGAACATGAAAACTCTGTTTACAAAAAAATTATTTATACAGGTTTTCTAGAAGTGTTATGTTGAGGAATGCAGAAAAAAAATATTTCGTGCATTTTCTTTTAAAATTTAAATATAAAAATCATTAAAAAAATATAGAATTAAAAAATACACCCCCTTTATTGGATTAATAATTATTTTAGAACTAAATAGCTCAAAATAATTATACTAAAGATAGTAATAATTCTTGATGTTATCTTTCTGCTCTATCCAATGATCTTCTACTATAAAAAATATTTCATAGAAATTGTTCACATTGTAATTTATTAATATTTCACAAATAAATTATGTATATTTAACAGAATATAATTACATAAAACTAATAAAATTAATATTGGTAAAAAAATAAATATCTATAAAATTATAATCGATAAATGAAAAATGAAAAATGAAAACATTATATTTGTAAAATGAAAAAAATGGTTTCCCTCATCCTTTTGAAATTATTTTTTAATGTAATGAGATCATTGAATGGGATGTTAAATGATGATCAATTTTGGTTGATCATTCCCAAATTCATTTTAATAAATATGAATCAATCTAAAGTGATATTTTTGTTTAAAATATTAATAAAATGATTTCTAATTTTGATAAATCCAACAATTATACATCCTTTTATTGTTTGACATATATAGAAATTATGTCTAACATCTATGTGTTTTGATCATGAGTAATCTTTGGGGTTATTAGAAAAACATATAACACCCATATTTTCATAAAGAATATAAATCTTAGTTAAACTCAAATGAAAATCCATGATTGTACGTTTCATCCACATCACATGATCAGAACAAATTATAGCTGCTAAAAATAAATCTATATTAATTTAATATGACACATAATGTTTCTTCCTAAAAAACAGTGAATCAAAAGCTTCCCAAAATAAATTACATGATTCAAAATTATATTTTATATATAATCTAAAACCACAAAATTTGGATTCCATATAATCATTTAGAATAAAATAATTTCTTTAAGAATTAATTTATCTATATTTTGATGTTCTTTTATGGTAAGAGAAATTGAATTTGACATCCATTGAATAAGATTACTTCATATTTCATTAAAAAAATCACACATTAACATACTAAAAACATAATTGATGGTCAAAATACTATATGATAAACTAATAATTCTATCATACTTTTATATATTTTTTTACCTACCACTTTACCTATCTCAACAAGATCAACTTTGACTGAATTTTATATTAGGGTACTATTATTATATGCATTATAATAAATCATTTAATATGTCATTGGTATATTTATGTTATGTTAAAATATTTCCCTCTGGTAATTGATAAATCTAAAAACCAAATAAAATATTTTTTTCAAACATTATTATCATTTAAAAATAAATTCTTTTTAGAGCAGAATAATTATGAAAAAAAATTCAAGACCAAATAAAAAATATAAAACCAACCTAAAATCAATCAATTATATTTTCCTTCAAAATTATCATTATAATTTTTGTTGGATCATGATATAAATTAATAATATATTTTTTATATATATCATGTTATTTAATAATATCAATCACCTAGTAATGTTTTAAGTCAATAAATTGTTCTAGTATATTTAAATATATATTCATTAAATTTTGTTTATTCAAAACATGGTGGTTGTCAACGTAAATATACATTTAAAATTATTAATATAAAAAATATTTCAAATATCTATTTTAATTATTGTAAAATTAAGATGTGAGTTTTTGGATAGAATGATTCAAACATATTATAATCTTACTACCTGTCCAAGGGTTTCACCATAATCTATTTGTCCCATTTTAAGTCAAACCAAATCCGAATTTATTTCATTTTATATAATTATTGTTCAATTTTTATTACATTTATATTTTAAAACCATATTGATTCAAATTATTTTTATATATTTATTCCATTTAACTATAATTAAAACATTAATCTATTTGAATTCATTTTTATGTAGTACTTATAAAACTATTTAACCCAAGGAATCATATGTAATGTTAAATTAAAATTTTTATAGGAATGCCTGATTCTGATATTTTTTTTAGACAGAACTTCTTGTATTAGGTGAATAATTTTCATAACCAATTTTATAATTGATATAATGAAGCATTATGTTCTACTATATCATAGTAAATTTGGTTGTTTGATAATAATCTAGGTAAATTAAATATTCTAGGAAAATAATTTCATGATATTGGATAGATTTTTATCTTACATCATGAGTATTTTCTATTGCTTTTTTAGAATCATATTCCCATAAAGAATTCAAAGAATTCCATAATTTATTTAAAAGATTTTTTATTTATATTTATTTTTTTAAATCAAGAGAAAAAAATTTATTATAAATTATCTAAACAATTTAATCAAAATAGTTAGTTCTTTATTAAAACCTACATATTCCATACTAGTTGTAAAATAACAGTTATTGATTCGTTCATCATCTTTAATATTGAATTTATGTATTTTATATTTTGTATTCTGGATTAATATATTGCATCCAAATACTTTCAAATATGAATGTTCTGGATTTTTACCATTCCAAAACTCATTGGATTATATTTTATGTAAATATAAATCTAAAACTAAATTTATATTATACGCATAAGATCGCTCTACCTTATCCCAAAAAATATATAGAAAAAAATAGTCACATTGAAATGGTATAGTAATTTGATTAATGATTATATTTCTCCATTAAAAAAATGTATTTATGGGGTTTTAGGTGCTGATTTTCTTGAGTAATTGCATTATTATTACAAAAAGATTCAAAAAATGAATTTACATAAATAAAATAATGTTCACACAAGATATAAATAAAAGCTTGACTTATATGATTTTTAGTAGAATAATTAATACTAATAAGATGATTAAGTGATTTATATTTTCAATAGGTAACAATAAAAACATGTAAATGTCATTTAATCGTCATCCCAATGATACACATTGTGTTTTCACATTATTCAAAAAAATTTCTTTGAAACAAAATAATCCATTTGCATTAACTCAAATTTTTCATAATTTCAAATATGAATATGATATTTACAAATATATTTCTGTTTCTTTCTAAATTTAAAAGTATTATATACTATAGTTGAAAAGAAAATATGTTTATATATATCCAAAACAAAAACCATTTGATCAATGTTTGGAAACTGTCAAAAAATAATAGTGTCATGGTATTACATTCCACATCATTGATTATTCTATAGTATCACATGAATAAGTAAATTTTTGATGGATTATGTATTTTATGTCATGATTGTAAAGATTATATCTTCTAACCATATATATAGTGAATGAACATTTATAAAATAGAATAAAAACTATATCATTACTGAAGAACACAAGATTACCCTAATCACATAGTAGACTAATGATGATCAGGCTTTAATTTAGAAGTATGAAAAATGATATGATGGTTTTCTAAAGAAAACATGTCACTTATTCTAATGATTTCACCCTGTTGTTATTATCTAAATGTTTTACTTACTCTATTTAATTTTATAAATTTTCAATAGTTTTACTTTTCAACAATCATCTGTTTTTAAGAACAATTAATCATGTTTAATTTATTTAGGTTATAAATACATGTACACTGTTATTGAATAATATAAAACTAATTTCATGGTACGTAGACATTCCTAGGTCCAATTATGTTATCAAAAAACATTTTGTGAAACATCATCTTTCTAACTCAACTTTGTTTAATAGATACCACTTCATTTATTATAAATTATTTTTGAAAACTTAAATATTTAATGTTTTATTTAATGTATTATATTTCTATTGATGACAAAATCATTGATATTTAGTGAATGTTTGACTATATAGGTCCTGAATAATTCTATAGGAAATGATATTTATTGGTAATGGATGCTATAGTACATGAAGTGCTATACATTATAATTTATCAACACTGTCACGAACAGTCCTAAGAACCCGTTCCGTGACTACCCCAAGCCCGCCTCCCATAGGCCAGGGCTGGTGATTAGCACCAAGGTGTAAATCCCGACAAAAAGGGGAAGGAATTGCCTTTATAAGGTAAAAAAACACCATAGAGTAAGCAAGAATAAGTAAACACTATGTAAAATTGGGTACAATAGTAAGTGTGGAAAAGTAAGTGGGCCAGAATACAAACCCAAACTGAAAGTAATGTACACCTGGAAAGAAAGTACAACAACTGTAAAGTAAGGCAGCAACGCCGAGCCGTCCACTGGAAATCCCAACTAATGGGTGGGTACAGATAGCCTCCTCAGCTCCTCGGGTTCAGCCGTCCGCTTTGTGTACGTCCCGCCCAGTGGCACACCTACAGGTACCGACTTGCTCCACAAGCCTCAACCACGATCAGCGATGTCCGTCATCTGCATCCCACACAACTTAGTGTGGGCATGGCCCATGCAGGGTTGAGTATACGCTACTCGGTAGGGACCCCGAGACCCCCGAAGGTCTCCCATAGTCCAAAAAGTATAATCCACAAAGGAAAGATACAATCACGAAGTAACATCCGACACTACTTAGGTATATGACCATACATATACCTATGTCCTCAAATATGGTTCAGCTCCAACATCTGAGCCCAAGTACAACCTAGTCCACACAGGAAAACATAACCCATTCCACAAAGAAATTCACAACCCAATCCACACATGAAATCATAACGTAATCCACAGAGGATATCAAGTCAATCATATCGAATATAAGGATTGAAATTAAAGACTAATCTCACATAGGTATACTTCTTTGTAAGACTATAGAGATGATCTGATGTAGCCACTGATTCATCTAAGTTGTCAGACCCACACATGATCGATAGGTACTAACCCCCGCAATGACCCACACAGGATCTGACCTAGACAGGATCGGTATGCGCTGGACCAAACAGGGTCGTTGAGCGCTGACCCACACAGGATCGGTAGTGCTGATCCACATAGGATCGCTGAGTGTTGTAGTCATCACTGTCGAACCCACAGAAGATTTCTGTATGGTCTTTATCGTTGACGCAGTCACATCCAGCTCTAGAGTTCCCACACATAGCAAGCTCGTTCAGGGAGGGTCCGCTTCACGAGTCAAGGGTCCGATACATCAACTGACAAGAAGTACATAGTTGATGTATCCCAATGTTCTGTGTCATCAACATGAACTCAACGTGATAGACGGCACGCCAATTGGACGCCCGGTCTGAGAGTTATTGGCTTTTTCGTTCCAGGGGCCCAGTTGGGTTTTAATTCAAACCAACCCGACCACACTACAACTGCGTCCAAACCTCGAGCGGAGTGAGCCAAAAGGTCCGTCTCACTAATAGGAATCCAACAAAGATGATGGTACTTCAATCGGATGTCTGGAGATCATGTTAAAAGAATTTTCGCTCTGAGGGCACTGTTGGTTTCGTGTTCGAACCAACTCGGTCGTACCCAAGGTTCCCAGAAACCTTGCGTGTAATATAATGAAATGACCTACTCGATACAAGGATCGCATTGTAACTGACGATGCGTCGATCAGAAGTCTGTACCCATGATATGGGAAAATGAACGAACATGTCTGGTTTAAGGGGGTTTTAGGCCCAGACCGACCCGGCCCGAGACCCCCTAGGTCGGCCAGAACTGGGTCGATCTTCGAGGATTCTGGGTTCTTTGTCATCCTTCGTCGGTGGCTAGAATTCTTCATCGAAGATGGTGCGTTTTTCGCGTTCTTCAAGGAGGAAGATGTGGATTCCAAGACTTGAGCACTCCTCTTCAAATCCTTCTCGCACAATGAAACAACCTGATAAAATAAGGCTTTGCATTATTTTATTTCTCATGCCAATCCCTTTTAAATTTTAAAAGATCACCTTTAATTATTTGACTTAACAGAAGGCGTTTAATAATCCATCATATGTCGAGAGTTGACTTTCCATTCAAGGGGGTGCGGGTGAGTTACAAAATTAATGGGAGATCGTGGAAGTTGAAAGGGGTGGGTCTCATGTGGGGACCACCTCACTAGTGGGTCCCACCCCAACTCCCTTACATGGGATATAACTACTTAGATAAAAATAAAATTTGTTGCACCAATTTTATTTTATTCATTACTTAACCCATTAATTTAATAACCACACCCAAGAAAACACAACTCCAGAAAAAGTGTTCCTAAGAAATTATCGGCGCTGTAGTTTCTTCAGTGCCCTCAGATTTTGATTCTGAGCACCGAATCAAAAGTTATGAAAATCTTGCTCGTTATTTCACTGAAAGTACCTAAGATAAACTTTGGAAATTGATTCCTGGATCACCGAGCCACGAAATCAGGTTCCATCAGAAACTGCATTCTTGTAAAATCCCAAAGCAAATTAAAAAAATTCCCTTGAATTTTACGGGTCTTTACATTACTCCCACCTCAACACTTTACATCCCCATATAGATACATCAAAAACTAGGGAAACAAAAGTGGGTACTGAGCACACATCTGTGCCTCCCACTCCCAAGTGCTCTCTTGGAGGATCTGGTGCTGCCATCTGATGTGCACTAGATGAATCGACTGCCCACGTAGGACACGCTCCTGTCGATCCTCGATCTCCACCGGGACCTCTGCAAAATTCATCCCGTCGTCAATGTCCAACTCCCCATGGTCGATGATATGCGTATGGTCGTGCACATATCTCCTCAGCTGAGATACGTGGAAGACGTCGTGTGTAACACCCCAAGAAATTATAAATAGATTTTTATTTATGTGTGGATTTAATTAATAATCTTAATTGAAATCTTTTCATTCATATGAAATAAATAAAACATGACACTTATGCTTTGGGTCAAAAAAAATTTATATGAAAATTATTATTATTATAATATATTTTATAAATATATGAAAACTCTATTATGTCAAAATTTTCTTAAAATTTTAAATTTTAAATATATTTAATTATTTTATTAAAAGAACACACTTTTATGTGTTTAAAAAAATGTTTTTATTACTTTTTTATGAAAAAAGAATATATATATATATATATATATATTTAATCTATATGATTTGTTTTAATGAAGATTTAAATATATAAAAAAACAATATGCTTTTTTTTGGTTTGATAAAAAACGAATATATATTATGAAAAATCAATACATTGGTTTTATTAAAGAAAATAGATATGTTTTGTTTATTAAAAAGTGTAACGTGTCATATGTGAAGATGAAATAAAATTTTATAAATAAATATATATATATAAAATGATGCAAGTGGCGTGACTTATTTGGAGCAAAAGACAAAAGGTGGGAAAAAAATTTTGATGTAATAATTAACCCGTGGAAGATGGAAAAAAAAGTATAATAAAAATAATATATATCCTTATATATTATAAATCATTATACTATACAATACATGTATATAGTTTTATATAATTATATATTTTAATCATTTTATGTGATTCATTATGTATATAATATTAATCATGTTTGATTTTTCGATCCCCCAATAATTTATCTACGGATCAATTAATATAATACACAATTATATATTATTTTATTCACTTTATAAAATAAAATAACATTATTATAACATTATTATATATAACGTTATTATATATAAGGTTATTATATGTAATGTTATTTTATATATATATATATAACATTATTATATATGACATTATTTTATATATAATGTTATTATATATACATATATAACGTTATATATATAGATATATTATAAAGTTTAATACATATATAATGTATATATATATAATGTTTTTTTAACGTGATGATTTAAAAAAAACCAAATTTGAGAATACTAAAATGAGAAAGAAGTCAAGAAACGTTATGTGGGAAAAAGTAAGGAAACTTTAAATGCTTTAAAAAACAAAACAATGAAATGTGATTTCAAATATAATAATAGCAAAATGAAAATGTGGGAAAGTGAGTTGATTCAAAATAATTGATAAATATAATATTACAATTATTTATTAGATTTGCATAAAATAATAAATCAATGAAGACCCGTGAGTTTGGGTATTTGGTTAGCTGTGTTTAGATAAAAATAATAATATAAAAAAAACACTCACCTTCTTTGATAATCTTAAACCACCAGGTTTTTTTATATAAATATAATCCAGGAGAACTCTTCTTCGGGGGATATAAGGCATGAATCAAAAAAAAACTATATTTGGTTCATGTTGGTGAGTATGCAGATGCCTTCCTTCCATCACCCTTTAGGTTTCTCTAAAAGGTAAGGAAATTTTTATTTATTTATTTCAAGATATACTCTCTATTTTCTGGATTTCAAGATGGGTTGAAATTATATTTTTCAATTATGGGTTTTCATTTCAAAAGAGTTCAATTTTTTTTAAGTTGAGTTTTGCACTGCATATACCCACAACTCTGATTTCTCTTTCACTTTCTGATTGATACTATACATTTTATCAATGATTTTAATACAATTTCAAATTATTCCTTCCAATAAATAATTTCATTTATCAATGTCCTGCAACACCATATGTAATAAAATTGTGCATAGCATATCATCATGTTTTGTTAGCATTATGGACGCTGCATCTACATATAAACATGGTCATGTGATTATGCACATCATCGACACTCGTTGCAGTATAATACACTCATGATTTCAATTTTATGATTTAATTCCAAAATAACAAGTACATGTATATTATTGAAATTATATTAGTTAATATGTTCCCTTTTCCAATTTGTAATATTAAAATGTTTTATAGTCCATGCAAAGCCTATGTGGTAGATGTTTTGGTTGTAACCAAAATGCAAGTGATGCAATGGATGTTAATGCATTTTATCTATAGAGATATACATATATATATATATATATATATATATGTATATGTATGTATATATACATATAAATCATTATGAAAGTGAATTTTAAAGCAACGACATGTTTTCAAGATAGAAAACTCCAGTGAAAATATATATGTAATTAAGGCAAGCTTAAAATGTTTTGGAAAATTCGGTGCTTGACCGTTGTAAACAGGAAGGAATTGGGGAGTGAACCCATCCTTCGTTAAGTGGGTAGGCCCAGACAGCCTTCAACGATTTCAAGCGACCTCAGCATGATGTTTTAATTTTAAAAGCTTGTGTATTACTTTCACAGACAATGGATTATTTTTATGAAATTTTGAACGTAGTTATTTTATAAAATGATATAGTAAGTAAATTAAAACTATGTTTTAAAAATGATATTTATTGAAAGTATTTTCAAAAATAATGTTTTAGAAAGGATTTATCGAAGGTCTTAAGACCCCGTACTGAGAATATTTTGTGCCCACCCCTTGTTTAAAATAATTTTACAGGTCTAGCGGAGTTTTCTGAAGGTGGTCGCTTTGCTTACAGAGTTAGCGCATGTCGTGTCTTTTGTTTTCTTTGTTTTTATATTACTGCAACTTTGATAAATTGTATGTTTGTATCTATTCTCCAGAACCTAGATCGGTAAAAGGTCCTCTGCTATGTAATGATTAAGGCTGGGTCCTTATATCGTGCACCCGGTGCAACTGAGGTGGTAGAGCCAAGAGATAATCCACCACGCCTATCATGCTGAGGTCCTGGAATGGTCCGATGAAGAGTGGAGATAACTTGCCGCCTCGGCCAAATCTTTGTAAACTACGTCGAGGTGAGACCCGCAAGAAGACGTGGTCGCCATACTCAGACTCTAGTGGTCTCCGCCTCCTGTCAGTATAGGACTTCTGTCTGATCTGAGCTATCCTCATCCGCTCCTGGATGACCTGGACCTTCTCTGTTGTGACCTAGACCATCTCCGGTCCCACAAGTGATGACTCCCCAGGGTCTGTCCAGCACATCGGTGATCTGCAAGGTTGGTCTTATAATTCCTCAAATGGTTCCATCCCGATGGTGGAGTGGTAGCTGTTGTTGTACGCAAACTCCACCAATGGTAGGTGATCCTCCCAACTACGACCAAAGTCGAGGACACATGCAATGATCATGTCTTCAAGGGTTTGAATGGTCCTCTCCGTCTGACCATCCGTCTGAGGGTGAAAGCCGGTGCTCAGACGTAGCTGCATCCTGAACGCCGCCTGTAACCCCTTCCAAAGCAAGGAAGTAAAACGAGCATCTTGATCGGAGACGATAGATGATGGCACACCATGAATCTGTACAATCTCCTTAATGTAGAGACGTCCGAAGCTCACTACTGAGCCCTGCTCTCTGATGGGTAAGAAGTTGGCCGACTTGGTGAGTCAGTCGACAATCACCCAAATGGAGTCGTGACCTCTAGATGTGCGAGGAAGTCCAGTCACGAAATCCATATATATCCCATACCACTTCCACTCCGGGACCTCCAAGGGTTGTTCGAAGCCCGCTGGTACCTGGTTTTCTTCCTTCACCTGCTGGCAGGTGAGGCATCGAGGAGAAAACTCTGACACAACCTTCATCATACCTGGACACTAGTGCTGTCGTCTGAGATCCTGGTACATCTTCGCCACTCCTGGATGTACCGCTAAAGCGGAAGTGTGAAACTCTCTCAGCACCTCCTCTTGTAAAGTAGCAGGTACCATGGTACGTCCTCTGAAAAGGATATTGTGATATCCTTTTATAGAGAATCCATCAGGTGCCTGTCCTAAGGATATATGCACATGCCGCGTCTCACAATCAACGTCCCCACGTTGTGCCTCTCTGACCTGATGAAGAAGTGGTGGAGTGACTGTGAGTGACTGAAGAAAGGCCGGTCCATCTCTATCCATGAAGGATATCTGCAAAGAGGCTAGTTGGTCGGTCGCATCCACGAGTAGTTGAATTCCCGTACTCCTAATGAGAGCATCAGCTACTACGGTCCACTTTCTAGGAGTATAGACTATCTCAATGACATAGTCCTGGAGGAACTCGAGCCATCACCGTTGTCTCAGATTCAGGTCCTTCTGCGAGAAGATCTACCTGAGACTCTGGTGGTCAGAGTAGACTGTAGAGCACTCCCCCATCAGACAGTGTCGCCACATCTTCAGAGCGAAGACCACTGATGCTAACTCCAAGTCATGGGTAGCATAGTTCTTCCCATGCTGCCTCAACTGACGTGATCCATAGGCGATCACGGGCCACTCCTGCATCAGTACACATCTGAGTCTGATCCCTGATGCATCGTAGTAGACTACGTACCCTAATCCCTCCTCAGGTAGCCTCAAGATCGGTGTGTTGGTCAATCTCTGTCTCAACTCCTGGAAGCTCTACTGACATATTTCAGACCAAACGAAGGGTTGCCCCTTATTTCTTAACGTTCTACAAAGCTACAACGATTTCTCCTTTTCTGAAAAGAGAAATCTGGTCTCATCCCCTGGATGAACCACGTTCCTTGCCTTAAACAGTCAATCCTGTCACGAATAGTTAATTCATGCCATGGATGACGTCGTAATGCCTTGATGATGCTACCAAGAGATCCAACTGTTACTCTCTCCTCCAATGGTTGAGTCACACTGTCGGCATCACTATGTGGTCACTGGGTCTCCTCCTGTAGGAGTCTCGTATGTGAGGGTCAAGTCAATAGATTTTTTTAACCGGAACCTCTTAGTATTAACATACTAAAGACAATAAAGAAAACATCACTATCTCAAGTGCCTTTTATTACATCAACTCAAAGTACAAGGACACAATGCAACACAAACAACGAAGCTAGAGGCACTATGGGCAAAGGCTTCCATGCCTGGAGGTATTTCCGCACTTGTCCACCAGCTTCCGAAGCTCCATGATCATATGCTTCAGCTGACTGAAGCTGTGCTCTCCCCTGTGGTCATGGTGGACCTCATGGTGGTGGTGGTGGTAGAGCCTCAAAACGTCATCCAACACCTGCCGCTCGACCAGCTCCTCGGCCTTGTCTGCCTGCTCCCTGTGGACCACCAAGGTAGAACCTCTACCTCTACCTGGGTGGTACCTTAACCATCTGCTACCCCTATGCATGGCGGGTCGGGTAGTCCAGAGCCATGTGGCCCTACCCGCTGCATGCATAGCACTGTTTTCCACTCGTAAGACTAGTTCTACTGCATGTGCACCGCACCTCCGAACTAGTATCATGTGGTCGTCCACCTGATGTCCATGTCTTGTTGGACCTCTGCGACATCTGTCTACTACAGGCTATAGAAGATTCTGCAACGTGCCGCACTGTAGTAGGCCTCGCTGCTGGTGTAGGCTCAGCAAGAAATCTCTCAATGAGAATGGCTCACTCCAGTACTCCTTCCTGTGTCGGAATGCTGAGGGAGATTAGTGATTCCCTGATCTAATTCCTCAGTCCATGTTCGATGGTCCGGGCCCGAAAGAATTGGTCCTATACCATGTCTGTCGAATAGCGTGAGAGATCGGTAAATCTCGCTGAGTACTGGGACATCGTCATGCTGCCATGCCGTAGCTGTAGAAGCTCCTGGATGTGCACCACACGGTGGGTGGCTGGGATGAACTCCGAGTGGAAGAAGCACTCAAATTCCTTCCAGAGAAGAGATTCCTCGTCGTGCACCTGGAGAATCAAGATCCACCATCTGCCTATTGTCGCGTGTAGGAGGCTCGCTGCGAGGATCACCATGAGGACAGCTGGTGTCCCCACTAACCTGAAAAATCACACAACCACCTCCAGCCAATCCTCGGCTGCCTGAGGGTACATATCCCCGCGGAACCTGGCAGTCTCTGATGCTGAAACTCATGCAGTGCACTAAGGCGACATGCACTCTCAGTGGTTAGGGGTGGTGGCATCGGTGGATCGGCGGGAAGAGGTACCGCCAGTGCCTCTTCTGAAAAAGGGCCTTGCATCGAGGCCTCATCGCTCGGTGGGATGTCATCACACACAAAGCTCGAAACCCTAGTTGGCTACCATCATGGGGCCATCCTGTAATGAAACAGGTGTGCCACAATCAAAATAGTATACCTGGTGAGCTAACACAAAGTAATCAAAAAGAAATTTTTTGAAACACACACGCAATCAATGTTTTCGTTCATTGAGTCAGAAATCAGATGTCACGGTCCTGGTGTACAGATACGTCGTCCGCCGCACCAACACTGGACTCCCTGGAATGATAACCACAATCAATACACTTAACACTATTTCTTCACATAGAAGAAAGATTAGAGTCATGTGTTCTGCGGTAGAACCGAAAAACTCTGATACAAACTTGTCATGACCATCCTCGGAACCCATGTCGTGACTAACCCAAGCCCACCTCCCATTGGCCAGGGCTGGCGACTAGTACCAAGGCATGAATCCTGAAAAAGGGGAAGTCATTGCCTTTATAAAGTAAACAAACACCACAGAGTAAGAAAGTAGAAGTAAACACTAAGTAAAACTGGGTACAATAGTTGTTGAGGAAAAGTAAGTGGGCCAGAATACAATCTCAAACTGAAAGTAGTTTACAACTGGAAAGAATGTACGACAACTGAAAAGTAAAGCAGCAATGCTGAGCCGTCCACTAGAAATCCCACCTGAAGGGTGGGTACAAATAGCCTCCTTAGCTCCTCGGGTTCAGTCGTCCGCTCTGTGTATGTCCCGCCCAGTGGTCCACCTCCAGGTACCGGCTTGCTCCACATGCCTCAACCACGATCAGCGATGTCCGTCGTTTGCATCCAACACAACGTAGTGCGGGCATAGCCTGGGTAGGGGTGAGTATACGCTACGCACTAGGGACCTCGATACCCCCGAAGGTCTCCCAGAATCCACAAAGGATAATCCACAAAGGAATGATACAATCATGAAGTAACATCCGACACTACTTAGGTATATGCCCATACATATACCTAAGTCATCAATTCTAGTTCGGCACCAACATCCGAGCCCAAATACAACCCAGTCCACATAGGAAAACATAACCCATTCCACATAGGAATTCACAACTCAATCCACATAGGAAAGCATAACGCAATCCACACAGGATATCAAGTCAATCTTATCGAAGATAATGATTTAATGTCAAAACTTATCTCACACATGTATACTTATTCGTAAAACAATAGAGATGATCAGATGTATCCAATGATTCATCTAAGCTGTGGGACCCACATAGGATCGATAGGTACTAACCCCTGAAATGACCCACACAGGATCAGTATGCACTGGCCCACATAGGTCCGCTGAGCACTAACCCACAAAGGATCTGACCCACACAAGATCAGTAGCACTAATCCACACAGGATCGCTGAGTGATGTAGTCATCGCTGTCGAACCCACAGAGGATTTCTGTACAGTCTTCATCGTCGTCGTATTCGCAGCCAGCTCTAGGGTTCCCGCACACAGCAAGCTCGTTCGGGGAGGGTCCGCTCCACGAGTCAGGGGGCCAATACATCAACTAACACGAAGTTCGGAGATGATGTATCCCAAAGTTCCGTATTGTCAACAGGAACTCAACGTGACAAACGGCGTGTCAATCAGACGCATGGTCTGAGAGTTATTTGTTTTTTCGTTCTAGGGGCCCGGTTGGTTTTTAAGTCAAATCAACCCAACCGCACTCCAACTATGTCCGAATTTCTAGCGGAGTAAGCCAAAAGGTCCTTCTCAATAAGAGGAATCCAAAAAAGTCGACGACACATCAATCATATGTCTGGAGCTCAAGTTATAAGCATTTCCACTCCGAGGGCCCGGTTGGTTTCGTGTTCTAACTAACCCTACCATACCCATGGTTCTCCTAAACCTTGAGTGTAATATACAGAAACGACCATATCAATCCAAGGTTCCCATTTCAACTGACAGTGTGTCGATCGGAGGTCAGTAGCCCATGATATGGGAAAATGAACGAACCTGTAATTTTTTATTGGTTTTGGACCCGGACCGACCCGGCCCGAGTCCCCCTCGGTCGGCCCGAAACGGGTCGACCTGACCAGGTTCCGGGTCCGGCCCATTAGGGCGCATCCCGGCCCCGCAGGCGCGGCGCGGCCCGACTGGGAGGTCCGGCCCGGTGCGGTCGGTCCGGCCCGGGGTGGCCGGTGGGCCTGGCGCGGGCGCGGCTCGCTGGTGGCCAGCTTAGTGCTAGCTGAGGTGAGAGGAAAGGGGGGGGGAGGAGGCTTCACCCGTTGATTGAAACCACGACCCCCCCCCCCCCCCACGTGAGGCCTCTCCTTCTTGCCAGCTGGGGGCTACGACCCCCAATCTCCCCCTAAAACGGTCGGCCCGGTCCAGCCGGACGGTGCTGCCGCAGCGGGACCGCCGCGGTCCCCCCCTCCGAGGTGCCGGCGGCCGGCTGTTCCAGCCACCCCACCTTGCACCGCCGTAGTATTGAGTCACGACTTTGTCTGAACAGCGCGGTGCAATGGCACAGCTACCCTTCGTCGCGGCCCCGCTCCGGCCGCGGCCTCTTCGTGGTTCTCTGGCGCGGTGCAAAGGCGTCGCAGCTTGTTCGGCCTCAATGGTGCAGCGCCACGGTGTCGTGCTGCTTCGTCGCATTCCATCTTGTTTTCGCACGGTACCGTTGCATCGCGCTGCCTTTGTTCGAGCCGCAACGAACACAACATCAAAGGGGGAGGAGTATCGGCCGTGTTGGGGCGGTCTGACCTCCTCCTATTAAGCTGATAACAAGTGGCCCCAAATAAAAGACTAAGAACGAAAATGATTATTCCATGACCAAAATTAACCACTACCTCAAGGTGTTGTCGAACGAAGGTTCGTCGTAGGAAATAATCGTCGCGGAAGACGGTGTCGCGGAACAATGTTCCTTAAGCATCGTTGATGTCATAGAGAAGATAATCATTGGCATCGTGGAACATGGCGTCGCGTCATCAATTTCCGAGGATTCGGCATTCTTCGTCGTCCTTCGTCGGAGGCTCGCGTTCTTCGTCAGCGACTGTGTGTTCTTCACGTTTTTCAAGGAGGAAGATGAGGATTCCAAGACTTGAGCTCTCCTCTTCAAATCCTTCTCGCACAATGAAACAACTTAATAAAATAAGGCTTTGCCTTGTTTTATTTCTCATTCCAATCCCTTTTGAAATTCAAAAGATCACATTAAATTATTTGACTTCACTGAAGGCATTTAATAATCCAATTTAATTCCAGAGTTGACTTTTCATTTAAGGGGGGTGCGGGTGAGTTACAAAATTAATGGGGGTTCGTGGAAGTTGAAAGGGGTAGGGATCATGTGGGGCCCACATCACTAGTGGGTCCCACCCCAACTCCCTTACATAGGATATAACTACTTAGATAAAAATAAAATTTGTTGCACAAATTTTATTTTGTTCATTACATAACCCATTATTTTAATAACCACACCTAAGAAAATGCAAATCCAGAAAAGGTTTTCCTAAGAAATTACCAGCGCTGCGGTTTCATCAGTTCCCTCAGATTTCAATTCTGAGCACTGGTTCAAAAGTTGGGAAAATCCCGCTCGTTCGGTCGCTGAATGTACCCGAGCTAAATTTCAGAAATTGATTCTGGGAACACCGGGCCTCAGAATCAGGTGCCCTCAGAAACTGTGTTCTTTTAAAATCCCAAAGAAAATTAATAAAAAATTTCCCTTGACTTTTACGGGTCTATAAAAATACATTTCACTATATTTCTATTTATAATAAGTAATATTGAGGATTTTTTTTAAAAAATTGATAAACATTTGAAAAAATTGTAATTAATTAATTATTTTGTTTTATGTTTTGATCAACTAAATATATTCATGAAATAGATTTTGAATATAATTCAATTGAATGATTTTAAATTTCAGTAATATTTTTCAGAATTATTTTATTCTGTTCAAATGTTTTTCATAATAAAATTCATCATTAATTTCCAAAATACAATTTCATTTCCCCCTTATAGTTATATATCTAGTTATTTCATATAGAGAGGATAATATTCATAAAATTTTCCTGTATCATAACTATAATCATCTAATAAATTATAATTTTCATCATCCCTTAATGTCGAATAATAATCTTGAGAATTAAAAATAAGTTTAGAATTGTGGTTAAATTTTGGTAATGATATTTCAATTACTATATCCATGTTTCACTTTTTATTCTATTGAATATTTTTATAGAATAATACTATTTTATGAAATTACAATCTCATGCTTCAAATAAAAATTTAGATTACATGTCACTGTTGACGCCGAAAAAATTCTGTAACTCTCGGAGGATGTTTCGAAATGATGAAGCGAATTCATATTCAGAATCAGGGCCCCAATCCGGAGGCCCGGGATATGGTGCATGAAATAAAGAAGGACCCACACGCAAAAATTTTCTGTGCGCGTAGTATCCCCGGGTTTCACAGAATTGAGCCGATGAGGTACGCAATCTTTGTGCGCCCCGGTTCTGCGCGGCGAGGTTTTGCGCGCCGGCGGCTCCTAGTGCGAAATATTTCGCGCGCCGCCTGGATTCCGCGCCGAATGTCTCCTATAAATAGAAGGTGACCCCGAGCGGTTTGGGTGTTTAGGAATTTGAAATAGCTCTCGTGCGCGCAATTCGGCTCCCCCCGCGTGCATGATGACTTCCATGTAATCCCTCATTTCATGCAACCTTGCCCCAGAATTCGCCTTTGCGTGCAACTCCACCATCTTCAGTGAATTTTCCCCCTTCCCCGGGTTCCAGCCTTGCACACAATCCATGTTTTGTGCGCGCAATTCCCTGCCGTGCGCGCAAAACTGTGCACTTAATTCCCTCTCTACGCGCAATTCCCTTGCTCCAATTGCGCACCGTCCCAGTGTTTTGCGCGCAAACCTCCTTTTTTGCATGCAAAGCCCAGGACCCTTCACCTTGACGCCCCTTGCCTTCCCCCTGCACCGACACCTGATGTGTCCCCTACCGTTCATGCGCTCCATGCGTTGTTTTCCCGTACGGCCTTCCAGGCTCGTGCGAAGTAACCTCAAGGTCCCTTGGGCCGTGTTTCCCATTGCGTTTCTTTGCCCTATGCTTCTCCGCATAGGCACGCTAACAGCTATTGCTTCTTCGCATAGCCACGCTAATGTGGACCCCCCAGTGGTTTGCCCCGCGGCCCCCCTTCACTATGGCCTTGCCGATGCCTTCCCTCCCCCAAGAGGTAGAGGGCGTTGGGCATGTAATACATAGGGGTGTGGAGAGAACCCACCTCATATAAGCTGCAGGACGGTAAACTGCTAAGAACCCCGTCCGTAACACATGACGTTAAACTGTGGTCTGACCCCGCGCTTCGCACGCAGGGTCCCCCCAGCTCGGCATTCTTTACGCCCACTCGTCTCCACAATAATGGACTCTTCCTCACATGGAATGAGATCCTCCTTGGGGGAGTGGCGTTTTTCCACGGGGGAAGGGCCGCCTAAGAGCGTAAGCCCCTAGCCTCTCTTACGGAAGGTTGCACCTGTGCATCTCCGTACTTCCCCCCTGCCAAGGCTAGTGGAGTCCTTTTCCCACTGCTCTTTGTCACACCATGGGCCTCCACCCTGGAGTATTCCCCGACACCAAGGGCCGCTAACCACGCGCAAGCCCATATTTCCTATTTGGGCCGCTCAACAAGTAAGCCTCATTCCGCTTCTCACGGACGCACCATTCACGACATGATCATCTGGTCCCTACTACCTCTTTTTTCTCACACCGAGCATGACTCACATTGGGTAAGAGCGCACATCGACCATGACATCCTCTTATGGGCTGCCTCAAAGCGTAAGCCCCATCCCAGCGAACTACGTGGAATTTGATCCGTGCTAACGCACAGTACGTAGGAAGCCTCCCCAAGGTTCAAGACCACCACCCGGTCGTCCGGACCTCTCCATGTCGGTTCCCTGACCACACTGGGCCTCCTTTGAGCGTAAGACCAAAACCCCTTGTCCCGCATGACGTTAAACTGCATCTCATCCTGCATTACGTTAAACTTTATCTCGTCCCGCATGACGTTAAACTGTATCTCGTCCCGCATGACGTCAAACTGTATCCCATCCCGCATGATGTTAAACTGTATCTCATCACACATGACATTAAACTGTATCTCGTCCAACATGACATTAGACTGTATCCCGTCCCACATGATGCTAAACTCTATCTCGTCCCGTATGACGTTAAAATGTATCCCGTCTCCGCAAGACGTTAAACTCGATACCTACCCCACGTTAAACATGGGAATCTGAGGAAAACCTTAGATGGTACACATTCCCAGCATTTGATGTGGGATTCCTCGGGCTTCCGCGCCCTCAAGAAGCCCTATGATGAGGGACCAAAGACAGACATGCCAATGACACCCCAACGTGACCATTCTCCTCACCGAAGGTTACTGCCCCAACACGACCCATTGGAGCGTCTTGACGTAAGCAGCGTAATTAACTAGTGTCCATATAGATATGGCACCGGGAATGAGATTCACGAACCCATCATAAATCTATGAGGGAGACCCGGACTAGGTGATGAGCTCTGAGGAGGAATCCATGGAATGTAGAACCGACATCCCATCATCCCGGTTTCGATCAAGGAGAAGACGTCCCTGAACAAGGAATGGATGCCACCCGCCTTTGGAATGTGGGAATTCGGGGTAAAAAGAAGTGTGTCCTCCCCACAGACAGATGTGCGTGCCTCAGAGAAAGCATTGGAGCAACAAAAATGGTGAACCCTACGTGAAGCTCTTCTCCTTAATACGGGGAATGGTAGCGGTCGGGGCATCAGAAGATTAGAATGTCACCAGGTCCGGGTAACCCTCACCGGGACATGGACCCACCAGGGGTCGAGGCTGTCATGACATTGACCACTCTGTTCTACGATGTCGTCAGCATGGATCCCTCTCACCAACCATGGAATAAGGAATGAAGTTGGGCCTTGGTTGTTGATCTCCTTTCATGTTGATGCTAATGGGATCATCTCCCTGCTTCCAGGAATCAAATCACTGCATTCGGAGCTCGATCGCCACCTGCCCACCGGCACAGGGGCAGGGGCAGTACCGATGCGGCTACCCCGCGCGGTCCCACCTATTCCACAGTCGCTCCGACTTCGACCGCCGTAGCATCTGGGCGCTCGCGCCCCCTCTCCCGTTCAGAAATCATCTAGCGGAGGGTGATCAATAACATGGTTTGTAGGTACAACGAGGAAGGGATCATCCCCACCAGGGGAATGGCCCGTTTGGATCTAGAGGCGGTTGTGCCTCACCACCATCGCCGCCCTCGAGGGCCACGCAGGGAGCCGCCTCTCCCCACTCCGACGTTCAACCGCTTCGGGAGCCTATCCCCGGAGCACCTTGACACATCCCTCTCCTATGCCAATGAGGTGGGGGATGTTTGGGTCCACCCGATCGGCGATCCGTCATAGGGGTTAACAGCAAGAACCCCCGCCAGGCTGCGATGACACCGCCTCCCGACTCCCCGAGTAGAGGAGCAGACAATCATCATGCCCGTACCGCCGGTTCCGACCCATCTGACTCAACACCAGCGTCGGGCGCGAGCTGGAGAGAATGCTCGTCCTAGGGCATCACCATCAGTATCCACTGTGGCCCGAGCCACTACTGAATCCTATTACCAGATCCCCGCACACATTGATATGGGGCAGCAACGTGCCCTACTGGGATTGAAACCTAGAACGCCCTGCAGGCAAGTTGGGTCGAATCTCCCGGTCGCGGACACTGGCAATGGCCACTGCGGACCAACCCGCGGTAGTGCCGCTCACCATGAAGGCTCATTCCATGACACCGATCTGGAAAGTCGAAAGCTTCTTCGCGATGGCTATGCTCCGGTTATGACTCCTTCCAGTGCCCACTGCATGGGGTATGAGGTCACTCCCCCTACGTTCGGCCGCAAGTATGGAGTCGTTGTGTATCCAGTCGCTCACTCACATGGAGGTCCTCCCCATGTCCTTTTCGACATCTGTCCCGGTGCTTCTCACACCTCGACCTTCAGTCCCCTCTTACCTAGCTCTATTATGGCCGGGGGACCTCGTGACGAAAATCATCCTTACCCTGAGGATCTACCCAAGGGCAGGAAGGTCGGGCGTCGTCACCGCAAGAGGAATGTTAGGGGAGTCCAGATGGAAATTAAGCCAGTCTGTTTCTCGGATTCCGAGGTAGAGTACGACTCGACGATGGAACCTTCCCACAAACCCTTTGAGTTGAGGGCAGGGATGGGGCACAACGCGTCAGTCTCGTACTCCCCGAATTCAATATCTTTATGATTCCCTCCTCCCTTCGATGGTATATCCAGGAGGACGAGGACTTGGCGTACCGCCAGGGATCAAGCCCGTAGTTGCCACTGGTCTCCTCGGAAGCACTTCCCGCCCCTATTAGGGAGGGTGGTGAACTTTTTTGGGTACCGACGGAAGAGTCGCAAGGAGAAACACCCTCGGAAAGCACCGACGCTGTGACAGGAGGCCCATTCGCCGGCCCATCCTCTCGCGACATGGCAGCCATGGCACTACAACCCCTGGAAGATGACCCATGGATCGACGGCCAATCAGCATGTTCGTCGTATTCCCCACCGGCCAGCCCACCGGCCCGACGGCATTCCTTGGCGCCATTGCCAGTTCCCCGACTACCCTCGGTGGACGAGCAGGGGAAAAAAGGTCTGGACCCCGAACCGGAGCCAGGGAGCTTCTGGACTGTTCTCGCAGCGGGCCACTTCCCTGAGAAGTTTTGGCCGGTCGCGGAATCAGATTTTGATGTGCCATAGTCACTCACCCCAGGAGAGTTTGAGTGCTTCCGCCAGATTATTCAAGTGACTCACTCCTGCCTTCTCCATCAGCTAGCGCCTTATCCCGGGTGCCAAGCACATCTCGAGGAGATCAGTGAGCAGTTCCATCGGGTCGACCTGGAAGCGCTCCCTGCAGTTCGACACCCCGAGTCTCTTGAACTCCACGAGGCCCTCCAGCAACAATGTGTCCAAGGTTTTCAAGTACTCCGCAGAGTTATTGAGGAAGACACCCCCCACGCGCACGTCCGCGGATGTGGGCATTATGCTGCTCTCCTCTTCTGTGCGATCCACCGACAACCTGATCCACTGGACGACCTTGAGGGGACATCGCCAAGGGAAGTGGCAGTCAACATGGATGACCTTTCAGATGAGGGAAACGTTGTGGAGCCCCTCGATGGGGACTCATCCCCTAAGGATAGGCCGCTACTGGACCCATCTGGGAAGATTACTCACCAACAGAGGAGCCTCCTAGGTCATCCTATACACATGGAGGCACTGACACTAGGCCGAAACATCGGAAAGTGTAAAGAGCCCGTCGGGTCTGTCAAACTCGCCGACCCATCTGCCTCGGTGTAGAAGGCAGAGGAAGATCCCGAGAAGACCACGTTGCGCCAACATCTAGCTGAGAAAAAGAGGCTAGTTGATGAGCTCTTGGCTGAACGCATTGCAGAGCGGCGGCCTGACTACGGTGACCCTAGACCAGGACAGCATGGGCAGGAGCATCTACTCCTTGCTGAGATCCCCCCTGGAAACCGTGACCACGTCATGTTCGATGACAGGTGAGACACTGGGACCCATGGCAAGAGGGCACGATATGTTTCTCTGAACCCTCCCGAGCGGCGAGACCACCTGGGGGACCCTGCTCGGTTTCCTCCCGCCGCCCTGAGAGTCGCTCCCTCAGCCGCCCCGCGATCCGCTGAGCGCGACTACCATATCGAAGAGCCTGGGAACAAGATTGTGGTTATAGATCCCCGTCAGGACAGATATATGCATCTGGATGATCTGATGGAAGTACTCATCGCCCGCTTGGAGGCCCTAGAAACATGGCAGGTGGCAATCCCACCGGATGGCAAGCCATACCCAGCATGGGTGGATGACATGCCGGCCCCACCGGGATTTGAGAACCCCAAATTTTCCCCCTTTAACGGGACTGGAGACCCGCCACAGAACATGGCCCACTTCAACTTGAGGTGCGGGCCTATGTTAGGGACTTCGGCACAGTAGGAGGCTGCAAAGCTCCGGTGGTTCATTCAGACACTGGAAGGACCAGCATTCATCCGGTACAGCCAGCTCCCTGTTGGATCTGTGACTAGCTGGGAGGACCTTCGCCGGCAATTCCTCTACCAGTTCAGTTCCACAAACCAGAAGACGAACATTGCTGACCTCTTTAGGTGCAAGAAAAGGCCTGACGAGTGAGTCTCGGACTTCGTCACCCGGTGGAAGGGGATCACGTACTCCCTTGACATGCCACTGACTCAGGAGAAATTACTGATGATGTGTTTAGGGTACATCAAGGAGGAGTTGGTTCCTTCTATGATCACGAAGAATTACCCTGGAGGGTTCCGGGACTTCTCGGACAAGGCACAGCGCCTCGAAGAAGCCCTGCAACAGGCCGGTCAGGCACGCCCCATGCCTCCTGTAATCTCGGTAAGCAGATCCGCCAGAGCCGAGCCCGCTGCTATGGCCTAGATAGAGGCCCCCAGATAGCTAGAGTTGCTGCCAGTGAGGCTAACATAGCAGGATCATAAGGGTCCACCCCCACGAGCCCAGCCTCCGGCCCAGCAGCGACCGCCACAAAATCGGCAGGCGCCTCCGCGTAATGCACCACCACCACCTAGGCGAGGTATTCCAGCCCCGCCTCCTCGGCCTTCTCCTCCGGCCCTTGGTCATGGTCAGCCCCCAAGAGCCCCCTTTCCAGACATAAGGAATCAGACTTACACGTTTTCCGATTCCCAGGTCCCTGGTTATTTCCGTAGCGCCTTGGAGAAGAGGATCGTGCGGCTGCCTGAGTGCCGGAAGCCAGAAGAGGCATGTCTCACTGATCACCCTAACTACTGCCCTTATCATTGGATCCCTGGACACACCATCTAGTAATGCTATGTGTTCTAGGACTGGATCCAAGACTATATTGACAACAACATAGTCAGGTTTGTCCCAGCCCCGGCATAGGTGGCAGGTGTCTTCGTGGGATTAGATGGCAGTAGTGAAAATGGGGATGGGTGGGAATAGGTTTCTGACCGTGGGTCCCAGAAGTACAATGACTGGATGGCCCTCAGGATGGTCACTCGTGCCCATGGCATCATCCGTGCCCGCCTGAGTCATCCAGAGCCCTCGGAGTCTGCGAGCGCCGCTTTGGCATCGTCTTCCCAGACTACTTCTTCCCAGAAGAGTAGGCGACGACACAAGAAGAAAGAACGCGCCCTGCCGTTGTCGTCATCTTCTCACACGCTGGGCGATTTCATGCCCCCGGAAATGGGGATCCCTCTGAGACCTCGTCCAGTAGTGGATGACTCCTCGAGTGAAAGTCCGGGGTACGTTTTGGTTAACACCATAGAGTTGGTAAATCCATTTTTGACTCCCGACGATGAGGAGTGCCAGGTGGACCTCCCCAATGTCCCCATCCACTGCCAACGTCGACGGAGCCGTGGCTATGTGAATCAATGGGGCGCGGAAGTCGTCACCTACAGTCAGGCCGTGCACGCTACCGAGACCAGGAAGTAAGCCCGGTACATAGAGCAGCACTCGTGGCTCCCTCACCCGGTGAAACGGGTTCACTTCCACCACCGTTTGTGTTGATGGATCGGGCGGAACCGCCTTGCCCGCATCGCAATTAGCCCAGCCCTGCCATGGGCCGACTATAGCCTTCCGGTCCTAGCACGACAGTCGCCTCCCGGGCTTCATCTAGTGAACAACGAGACGTGCCTAGTACCAGTCAATCACCCGTCCCGCCAGTAGGGCCCGTCATGCCCCCAATCACAGAGCGACCTCCTCTAAGCAGAATCTCACCTTTGGCATGAAAGTATGATGGATTGAAGCATCTGACCAGCATTCCGGCAAGGCTTTCCATCCTTGAGGCCCTTTTCCTGTCGTCTGAAATTTGTGAGGCGCTCGCTGAGGCTCTAAGGAGCCCCATCCAGTTTGAAACGGAGGTAGCGGCCACAGAATCCTTCCACACTGAGGTGATTGAGGACGTCGAATGTCAGGAGGTTATCTCATTCTCTGGTGAGGATGAAGACCTTCCCATACAGGGGCACATCCGTCCGCTGTACATCACTGGCCAGTTCAATGGCGTGGAAGTCTGTTGTTATCTTGTTGACATGGGTTCTGGGATTTACTTGAACCCAACTCAGACACTGCGAAAACTACGGTTGTCCGAGGGTGATTTAACTCCATCCGACCTGAGAATCCAGAGGTATGACAGGACCGAGAAAATTCCACTCGGTAAGATCCGTCTGAAGACCCAGTTCGGTGGCTTAATTGTCAATACCTAATTCATGGTTGTCTCTCAGGACACCGCCTACAATGCGTAGATGGGCAGGCCGTGGCTCCATCTTCACGCAGCGGTTCCCTCATCTTACCATCAGTGCCTCACATACTCCCATAAGGGTCTAGTGGGCGTGCTCCAAGGAGATGCGCCTACATTTGGCTCATGTGAAGCTCGTAACCTGGAAGCTGACTATTACAAGAGCAAGGACAAGAAAATCCCGGCAGGTGAGGTTGAGCCCGCTGCTGTCACGAGTAATCCCTGGGTAGGTTTGGATGACGCATATGTCTTCTCAAACCATCAGTTGGAGGCCACAACTCCCGATATTGGAGAGTTCTTTGTTGTCTCAGGTACCAGAGGAAGACAAATTTCCGGGTCTAAGTGACGGCGGGAAATCACCTTGTACTCTTACACCAACCATGCTCAGGTGATCGCCGAGCCTCCTACCACTGTAAGATATCGGGGCGTCGGGCTCATGGCAAGGGCAGTACGTCATACATTTCTGTTTCGTTGGGCCGGAATCGACCGGCTCAAGCCAACGCGTCACCACTTCTTTTATGTCGTAAAGCGTGGCCCCTTGGGCCGAAGTCCGGATGGGATTGGATTAACCACCTTCGTCGCCATGGTCTCCGCGGTGCATGAGTCTCCTGTCATGACGACCTCTGCCGCCCAAGCCAGTTCCAGCTCCCCATCAGGGTCGAGCAGCCCCGAAACGGCACCCCCCATGGACGATCCTTCCACAAGCGGAGAAGAATATATGGAAGATGCTCCTCCTACCTTTGAGGAGGGTGTCTCCACCACGGTCGATGAGCTAGTACAGGTGAACCTCGGTAGCGAGGCGGACCCGAGACCCTCATTGGCCAGCGCCTCTATGCCTCCCGAGGAGAGGAAATTGTACATAGACTTCTTCATCCATCACCGTGATGTGTTTTCCTGGAGTTATGATGAGATGTCGGGACTAGATCCCCAGGTAGCCATCCACCACCTTGTCCACCCAGGAATCCATCGTGGGTTCAAGCAGCCTCCCATAAAAATGCACCCCTTTCATGGTGCCATGGTTGAGGCCGAAGTTGATAAGCTCATTTAGGCCAACTTCGTCAAGGAATTCCAGTACCCCTGGTGGCTAGCCAACATTGTGCCTGTTAGGAAGAAGAACGGGCAGATCAGGGTCTGCATCGACTTCCACGATCTTAATCGCCACTGTCTGAAGGATGACTTTCCCCTTCTCGTGATAGAGCTGTTGATCGATGCAACGACCGGGTTCCAAGCCCTCTCCTTCATGGATGGGTACTCCGGGTACAACCAGATCCGGATGGACCCTGAGGATGAAGAGTTCACTGACTTCAGGGGCCCCCAGGGCACTTTCTTCTACTGGGTAATTCCCTTCGGCCTGAAGAATGCGGGTTCCACCTATCAATGGGCTATGCACCACATATTCAAGCTGATCCTCAGGACACTGGTGGAGTGATACATAGATGACCTGGTGTTTAAATCTCCTTACTGTAAGTACCATCTCAAAGAACATGAGAAATTGTTTGGTTTCCTCCGTTCTCGCCAATTGGAGATGAACCCATTGAAGTGTGCCTTCGGGGTCACCTCTGGAATGTTTCCTGGCTTCATTGTTAGGTATCGAGGTATTGAGGTCAACCCCGAGAAGATTAAGGCCATCAGTCAGATGCCTCCCCCAAATAATATTCGGGAGGTTCGAGGCCTCCAAGGCCACTTAGCCTATATATGCTGATTCATTGAGAATCTGGCCAGAAAGTGTAATCCCTTTTCTCTAATCATGAAGAAAGGCACCGCCTATGGGTGGGACGAAGAGTGTCAAACCGCTTTTGAGGAAATCAAACAGTATCTACTTCAACCTCCGGTCCTGATGCCACCCATTCCTGGAAAGCCACTGGTCCTTTACGTGACCGCCCTGGAGCGATCCCTTGGCGCCCTTCTCACCCAAAAGAACAACGAGGGAATAGATAATAGCCTCTACTACCTCAGCTGCATGCTCCTCGACATGGAAATTAGATATTATCCCATCGAGAAGTGCTGCCTGGCGCTCATATTTGCCGTACAGAAATTGCGGCACTACTTCCAGCACCACGAGGTATAGCTGGTCTCTTGTGTAGACCCGTTGAAATACATCTTGAGCCGGCCTATGCTGACCGTCCGATTGGCATGCTGGCGGTGATCCTACATCAGTTCGACATTAGGTTCGTACCACAGAAGGTCGTCAAAGGACAGTCATTGGCAGAATTCTTCGCTGCCCACCCAACCTCTGTGGACCAGCCACTGGATTTGGGCGTTCCTGATGAAGCAATCCTCTCAGCCGATCACGCCACCCCATGCTGGCAGATGCACATTGACGGCGCCTCCCGAAGCCCTACTGGAAGAAGGCTCAACGATCCTAGGATTAATAGAGTGGGCCTGGGTATCATATTCATCACCCCGGAGCAATCCGTTCTACCATCATCAATCTTGTTGTCAGAAGGCTGCACCAACAATGAGGCAGAATATCATGCCCTCATCACTGGCCTCGATTTGGCTCTGGAGGTTAACGTACCCCACCTGTATGTAAAAGGGGACTCTGAGCTAGTCATCAAGCAGGTTAATGGTGACTATGCTGTAAGAAAGCTAGAACTCATGCTGTTGCTGGGATGCACCCTCCATCTAATGGATAAGTTCCCCTCCCGACCAGATGTCATTCACATTCCCCGGTCGCAGAACAGTCGAGATGATGCTTTGGCCTGCCTGGCCGCATCACTCACGGAGCCCGAACAGGATGACCTAATCATCCACGTGGCGCACTGGAGAGTCATTGCTCATGTTATCCTAGAGGGCGATCATGGCCCGCGAGTGAACCATCTCACCACTAATGCCCCTACATCAGGACCCCCCGGGGATTCAGGAATGGTGATCGAGACAGTTCCTGACTGGAGGACACCCTTGGTTGAATATCTCCAGTACGGAAATCTTCTAATGGAGGGAGTAGAGCGGGAATGAATCTGGCACCGCGCGCCGCAGTTCACCCTTCAATGTGGTCCCAGACGTGGGTAGCTCCGTTACAGGTGCGGGATTGACGGTGTTCTCCTCTATTTTCTTCACGGAGTTGAGATCACACAGGTCACGCAAGAAGTTCACGCTAGTTCCTGTGGCGCCCGCTAGGCCGGGTCGAAGTTGTCCGACCAGATTCGGAGGATGGGTTACTTCTGGCCCTCCACGATCCACGACTGCATTGAGAATGCCAAGAGGTGTCATGCGTGCCAAGTTCATGCTAACTTTGTGCATCAGCCACCAGATCCTGTCCATAGTACTAAGTATTCATGTCCCTTTTCATTCTGGGGGTCGGATGTCGTAGGGCCCTACCCACCGGCGACGGCCCGCCAGTGCCGGTTCATCTTAACTGCTACAGATTTCTTCTCCAAGTGGGCAGAGGCAGCCCCGCTCAGGGAAGTCAAGGCTCGTTCCATCGCCGACTTCGTGAGCTCCAATATCATCTACTGGTTTGGAATATATCACTCTATCCTCATGGATAATGGAACCAACTTCTGAGGGGCCGAGCTGAAGAAATTGTACGCCAAGTACAACATTATCTCTACCACACCTCCCGCTATCATGCGCAGGTGAATGGACAGATTGAGGCGTTTAACAAAACCCTCTCTAACTTTCTGTAAAAAATGGTTGGTCAGAACAAGAAAAGTTGGCCGGACAAGCTCCCCAATTCCCTCTGGGATTATAGGATGATGGCTCGTAACTCCACCCAGGTGAGTCTATATTCCCTAGTATACGGAGCTGAGGTCGTCCTTCCCATCGAGGTCCAGCTTCCCTCATTGCGCACGGTGGTCTACGACCAGCAAGCGCCGGATAATGTTTCCGAGATCCATCTAGCCGAATTGGAAGCGCTGGATGAAAGTACACTTCACGCTTTACATAACATGGAAAGGCATCAGAGCAGGATGTCTCGAGCTTTCGATAAGAAGGTTCGCCTCCGCTCCTTCCTGCAAGGTGACTTGGTGCTGGCTCTTAGAGCGCTAAGGATTCCCAGCAGGAAACCACCCAAGTTGGAGCCCAAGTGGGAGGGGAATTTTATTGTCCACATGGTCTATCCCAATGGCGCGTATTACCTGGTGTCTATGGATGGTGAGCGTATCACTCCTCCCACCAACGCTAGGTTCCTCAAGAATTACTTTGCCTAAACCATCCTTAGTCCGACATGACCTTAAACTGTATGGTCCAGTATGACCCTAAACTGCATTTTGTCCTACATCTAGGCATCCTTGGTCCTGTATGACCTTAAACTGTATGGTCCCGCACGACCCTAAACTACACCTTGGTCCGAGTTCTATGACCTAATACTAAGATCCTTTTTGTCCGAGATCTAAGACCTAAAACTAAGATCCAAATTTCGTCCTACATGACATTAAACTGTGTTTCATGAACTACGTGTGGCTTGATTCCCATCCTTATGGGATAAGTAGGACCGCCTGAACACCTAGATGTCAGGTCCAGCCCCGTCTCTTAGGATATCCCATGATCTCCCAGTTCCCAGGGTGTTTGGCATTATGCCCCCTTTCTCCTCGGTGATCCGCCATCTTTTGGCCTCTCTCGGACTGAGCCCTCTGACCCTTTCTAGTGGTCTGATGATGTGCTCAGGGTACTCTAGTCTAGGACTTGGAGTGCCAGATTCAACTTAGGAAAGTTCCATCCACTTTCCAAGCTTCGTGTTCCCCTTCATTCGGGTCCCTGTCATCCTTCACAACCGAAGGGACCCCCAAGAACGGCCTAGATACAATGCCCAAGGGCTCTCCTACCGTCATGGGCCAACGCCCCCGAGGGTTTCAGACAAAAAATTTATACGAATCCAATGTTATGATCATGGTCAGCAGTTGATGCTCATTTGTTTGTCCCCATGGCTAACACGACATGCTGTTGTGTTGCGAACATGGTCAGCAGTAATCCTAAGTCGTCACGCCAGTTTCCCCGGGCCCTGAATGTTGGTGGCATGGTTCATGTCATGTTTCGCCCCACTGTGTCAAGTTGGAATCTCGGCACTCCATGTACTAACCCTCAGTACACCCCTGCACATCAGACAGACCGAGCTGCGTAACGGTGTCTCTCGGGGCTCCCACGATCTGAGCGCTAGAGTACGTGCTTGGGTATCTTCTCTATAGTTTGCGTGCAGCTTGACCCTCATCCCCATGGGGAATTAGGAGTCGCCCAGACATTGCGTTTTGGGCCCAGCATAGCTGGGAGCTAGCATCTCCTGCCCCCCCTGATTGTTGAACTCTCGTAGGCCCCTTTGGCCCGAGGCTCCTCTCTCAGAACCGCGCACGATGATGGTATGTGATTATATCCTCACCTGCATCAAGTATGCTTTATTGCATCATGTGTGTTGTTGTTGGGACAAACCTTACGACCTTAAACTGTGTTGTTGGTCCAAACCATATGACCTTAAACTGTGTTGTTGGTCCAAACCATATGACCTTAAACTCTGTTGTTGGTCCAAACCATATGACCTTAAACTGTGTTGTTGGTCCAAACCATATGACCTTAAACTGTGTTGTTGGTCCAAACCATATGACCTTAAACTGTGTTCTTGGTCCAAACCATAGACCTTAAACTGTGTTGTTGGTCCAACCCATATGACCTTAAACTGTGTTGTTGGTCCAAACCATATGACCTTAAACTGTGTTGTTGGTCCAAACCACATGACCATAAACTGTGATGATATCGTCCAGGCTATGCGCAGTTAGGACGCTGTCACTCTTGAACTACATATGGCTTGATTCTCATCCTTATGAGATACGTAGGAGCGCCTGGGGAACTTCCCCACGGGCCCATCCTACCTTCGTGTTCGGTCCCTCGACTCGAGCATTTCCCCAGAGAGCACATGGTATGTAGGGCTTATGTCCTTATTCACGTCTGGTTTTGTAACCAGCATGCCATTGTCCATTTCTCCACTTACCCATTCACGGTCCAAGATCTAATACCTTAAACTAAGACGCTTCCAAGAACTATGTATGGCTTGATTCTCCTCCTTATGAGATATGTAGGAGCGCCCGAGGCACTTCCCCGTGGGCCCAGCCTACATTCATTTTCGGTCCCTTGACATTAAACATCTCCTAAGGGGGGTGTGCGGTGTGACATGGGATTATTCCCTCATTCACGTAGGGTTGTTCACTGCGCCGTACACAACCCCTATTCCCATTCACGCTAGGTGTTTGAGTTACCCCACTGTGTTCCTCTTACGTTTCCTTCCGACCTTTGGTCCGAGTTCTAAGACCTAAAACTAAGATCATTTCTTTGACTATTTACGACTCGCACTCTCTTGTTGGATTGCATGATGTGGTGTGGGATTATGTCCTCATTTACGTTGGGTTACTCGTCGCGCCGTTCTTATCCTCAGATGAGATGTGTTTCCCATCCCGCATGACGTTAAACTGTATTTCGTCCAACATGACGTTAAACTGTGTTTCACGAACTACGTGTGGCTTGATTCTCATCCTAATTAGATACGTAGGACCGCCCAGACATTTCGTTTTTGGTCCAGCCCCAGGGATTACGGAACCCCGTCCTTCCTTATTATCGGCCCCTCGGCCCGACATAATGGGAAGTGGTGTAATCGGGACATCTACCCCGAGAAAGTTCGGGATACCCCATGATAATAATGGGAAGCGACAGTTCTCTCGCCAAAGAGGTCCTGCCTAGAAATTGGGATGACCTGTGATTAGGTTGGTATGTCCGCCTAATGCGCCTTCACCATGGTGGTGAAATTTCCGGAGTGTTGGACTCTGTTTGAACAAGCCACCACTCCACCTTCCACACTTTGCGTCCCTCCTTATTTGGATCCTCAATTCCATTCATGTTTGACGAGACCCCCTAATAGTATGGATGCTCGACCAATGGTCCGCCTACTATCCTGGGCCAACGTTCCAGAGGACTGTTCAAGTTTGACGGGACCCCCTAACAGTATGGATGACAGACCTATGGTCCTCCTACTGTCCTAGGCCAATGTTCCGGAAAATATTGCCGATGATATTTGAGTTAGGCCCCATGTTGCGAACATGGTCAGTGGTCAGCCCTCATTTATTTTCCCCATTCCAGGCCAACATGATATGGATGCTGTTTTTCCGCCACGGTTGACAGTTATCCTCCATCGTTGTGCCCCATTGTGTTCTGAATTTGGGCAGCGTGATTCACCATTCCTCTTCAACCCCCTATGTTCGGATGGATTTCAATTCCATAGACATCGCCCCGGCTCGTGTGTTAGAGGACATTGAGAAGTCGACACATCAATCGGCCCAGGGTATCCTCAGAAGTCCAGGCCCAATTTCGGACGCCTGAAGCTTGGTCAATGCCCCACATTTGGACGAGATGATGACACGAGCATCCTCTGCTTCTCACGTTGGGCGCGACCCACAATATCCTAGGGATGAGTTTTTATTCGTTTCAAAACTATGGTTGAGCGCATTTAACCAAGGGTACAAATAAATGGATTTGGACATATGTTGGATTGAGATGATGAGCAGTACAAGAAAAATGTTCATGAGATGGCAAAAATAGAGCCCTTAGGGATCAGTGTGCTGAAGCGAACTTTCCAGCACTGCTACCCTTTGGCTAGTAGCCTCCAGGACCGCTTCTCGCTCTTTGAAGACTCTCTCCTCATCAGCCACCACAAAGCGCAGCTCGCCAGCCCTAGGTTGTGCATGCGCCCGCTCGGTTCGAATTACGGTCATCTGGTGACTCGCCTCCACCAGTTTTTCCTGCGCATCAGCCAACTGGGCCGTCAGTTGCTCCACAAGCTCAGAGCATCTTGCGATTAAGGCCTCCTCCACTACCACCTGCCCTTAGAGGTGTCAGACTTCTTGCTCCACCCTCAGCAGTGCTTGAGCGCTCGTCGATACTTCCCGTCACTGGGCATTGTCATTGCGCCGGCTGCTCTCGCATATCGTCTCGGCCATGTTATCATGGACCGTCAGATGAAGGCGCTGAGCGTTAGCCCCTCCGGTGAACAAGAAGCGCAACCAGGTCTGGAGTGATCCCATCCGCCTCAGCCAATCCGACTAGGGCTGTCTGAGGAAGCGCTGGATACACTTCCACCCTTTGCGTCGTGTCATCCGGCTCTCCTCGGCTGCCTCTGAGTCTGAGTCACCTATCTCCTCGAGGTCAGCAGGTCGGTATATGGGGAAGGAATCCAGCTGATCGGTAGCAAGATCCGCCACAGGGACTCCATCGTGAGGAATATAATCCTCGACGTCCGGGCGACCTTCTTCTCTCGCCCCAGCAGCAATGATGCCTCTACCAACTTCTGACCTCATCTCGGGAACAGCGCCGCTGATGTCCGCCGCCCCCTGTTCATCAATTCTTGGGGCCAACACAGTGCATGGAGCATGTTCTGAACGAGGTGGTATGTCCACCGCTGGTCCACTCACGGACGGCCCGAGCTCCGCAGACTGACGTGCCTCCAGTGTTGAGATCACTACGCAAGGCATACGCTGGTCAGACGAGATCTTTTTCCACCAAGTGCCAGTAGTGAAGGGTGAGACTTACAGGAATCCAGAGCTTCGGTCCCCAGTGTTTCGGCCACTAGAGGAGCCGCCGTAAGGGGAGACCCCTCTGTGCTTGTTAATTCAGTGATGGGTGTCAGATCCCCATCATGTTCCACCGGTTCATCTCCTCCCTCCTCTGGTGGGGACGTCAGTCCGACACTCAAATGCTCCTGAGTAGGATGGGGAAGTGGGTTAGAAGTTGGAAAGAAGAATGGATGAATAAGGGAAATTAATGAAGACAGAGACAAACCTCGAGAATCTCGATTATGTCGAGATGAGAGCCCACAATCTCACCGCTCTCTCGGAGACTCCCTTGGTAGGTCTCCCTTTGCGACCCCTCACCTTCGGGCTCTTCTTCTTCGTCTTCTCCCTCGCCTTCGTCCTCTCCGGTTTCCTCCTCGCCCTCAGACTCCTCACCACTGTCGCCTTCTCCTGGTGGCCTCACTTCTAGATCATGCTCCTAGCCGAGAATCACTTTCACTAGGAAAAGTGGCTCCGCACGCCGCCCCCTATGGTGTGCGTATGCGTCCATGGCCATTAGATAAGCATGCTGCCGATGGAAGTTTACTCGGTCGGTAATTAGAACGAGCCCGAACTCTGGAAGTTGGATCCCATTTTCCATTATCTACTGCCAAATGGATTCGATGCTCAGCGATTGCCACAGGGTCATCCAAGCCGACCACAGTGCCGGGAGAATTGCGTCTTGGGATGGTTTGAGCAGGTGTGTTATCTGCTTCCCGGCAGTTCCCCGGCTGCCTCATGTGACCCTCCTATGGGTAATGAGGTTGTGGCCGCACCATGTGATGTTCCCGCCACCGAAGTCCTGGCCTGCGCAGGCCTCGCTGCCTGACGCGCCCTTGGTTCACCCTTCAGACGGCACCGTGCCTTCTTTCCCATCGCCCGGTTTCCGTGCGAGGAATCTCGAGTTGCTAGAGGCACTTCCGTAATAGCCCCTCAGGGTACACAATGGTCCAGTGTTCGGCATATTCGGTTGCTAGGCCGGCATCGACCCCGGTGGGAGGAAGAGTAACGACATCGCCAGAGCCGAAAGTGGTAAACATCAACCACATCTGGCGCAGGACGCATGGATTTTTCTCCTACTAGACAGCCGTGAATACCTTCTTCGGCATTCGCTGTAGGCACCCGAACTGCCTGGTGAATCGGGATGGTACGTAAGGCTCGCAGATCACCTTCCCATCGATCCGAGCCATGAGCACCCCGCCCCGAATGCTCTTGAAGTATTCCTGCTATTCCAAAGATCCTCGACTGTTGTCCACCAGCTGGCTGACTGGGGTGGGGAACGGGCTGAAGTTGAAGTTTCCATGGTTGCCGATGCGGATCCTCACACCCTCCTCATTGAGCGTCATCGGCGCCACCCCTACGATGTTTAGCAAGGACGATCGCAGACCGTTTCCCGGGGGACGGATGATGTTTTGGAAAGTGTACCTGCCAAGATGAGCCACCACCCATCCATGGAAGATCTGAAAGAGACCACACACTCTCCGAGGCGACCCCCCTCGTGAGATGCGCCCCAGGATGGCATACAGCTTGGCAGTACGGGGATGCCCAAGTTGAACCATTTTTTGGCGGCCATGGAGCCCTCCATCACCAACGTTGCTGGACGGATGCCCAACCTCGCATACCGCACCGGTAGGAGCCACCCGATCATGAAAGCGGGAAGGAACTCAGTATACCGGACATTTGGGTCTCAGGCCTCAATGATGCGGTAGCCCCATGATTGGTATTGCCCCGCCTCCAGGGTCCTCTAGTATGACCCATCCCTACACCTCTGAGTCGCGGTTGGGCACCGCTTGCCCCGTCCCGGCATGTTGACGGCCGGATCCTTCTCGAGGAACAGTCTGAACCAGCCCTTGAAGGAAACATCCTTCAGGAGGTCCTTGACCTCCAGCCTCTCTTTGGACAGCTCCAACAGGTTCCATGTCAGCATAGGCGTCCACGACCTGTCTCCCCAGGTGTTTTTTGGAGGAACGAACTCGTCGTATTGGTAACCCTCCAGTGGGATACCTCCGATGCAGTGAACGTCCCAGAGACTGATGTCGACTTCCCCATGATGAAGGTGAAATGTATTGGTGTCTGGAGACCACCGGGTGAATAGCTCCGGTCCAAGTTCAGGCTGGCGGTGGAAGTGGAACTGCGATGTCCATACCGCATCGAACAGGCCGATATACCGCAGTTCATCCCCGAACTGGTCTCAGGTATGGCGGACCCAGAACGCCTAGGCCCATTCGGTGGTGAATTTTCTCCTAGACCGCAGGTCCCAATCCTTTAGCTAGCCCTTTTTATCATCTGTGACGCTCTGACGGAACGTGCTCGCGTAAAGGAGCGGAGAATCCTCTGTCACAGGCTCGTCTCCAGTAATGGTCCTAGACCTCGGGTTCAGGACATAAACGTCTATATGTATGGTTTCCCTGGAAGGATGGTCGTTGTTGGTGATGTTTTAGCGAGGACGTTCGTCCTCCAAAGTCACCCAAGACCGCGGCGTGTCCACCTCAAAGCCCGAGAGTGGCACCCCCTCCCGGATGCCAAAATTACAGAGCATGAGGTTGTCAGACAAGGGATACGTCTTCTGAGATGGAGTCAGCAGATTGAACAAGGTCAGATTGTTGGAGACAATCACCTTGGAACCATAAACCTTCTTGTTCGCTGCCATTTCTGTCCTATGAGAAGCGGCTTCCCCCTCATCAACCCGGTTTGTAGCCATCTCGAATCTTTCGGGTGTTGGGAAAAATCAGGATGCAGTGCGCAGAATCGGAGAGTTCTGTGCGAAATCTGAATGAGTTACGCGAAATCCTGGAGATGAGCATGCAATCGGCACGCAAAGCACGAAAGATCCTGAATAGGCGCGAAATCACGACCAAATTTCAAAGAGAATCTCGCGCTTCCTGAGCGTTTTTATGCGTAGCTGTGGAAGCGATTTCACGCATGAGAGCGATGAGCATATCACACGGATAAAGTGGAAGTACGGATCTGGGACCCAACGTCCCTTTTTATAGGTGAGGCCAGGGTTCCATGCTGCGCGAAAATAGGATTCCGCGCGCGTCCGTAGGTTTGCGCGCCCCATCGGAATTTTGCGCGCAACTTGACCAGGAGACTCAGCACATTGGCGTTTCGGTGTTTCCCTTGGAATCTGATCATTGTGACCTCTCGCCGATCCAATTCCAAGGGCGGGCATTTGTTGACGCCGAAAAAAGTCTGTAACTCTCGGAGAATGTTTCGAAATGAAGAAGCGAAGTCATATTCGGAATCTTGGCCCTGATCCGGAGGCCCGAGATGTGGTGTGTGAAATAAAGGAGGATCCGCGTGCAAAATTGTTCTGGGTGCGTAGTATCCCTGGGTTTCGTGGAATTGAGCCAATGAGGCATGAAATCGTTGCGCGCCCCAGTTCTGCGCGGCGAGGTTTTGCGCGCCGGCGGCTCCTGGCGTGAAAGATTTCGTGCGCCGCCTGGATTCCGCGCCGGACGTTGCCTATAAATAGAAGGTGACCCCAAGCGGTTTGGGTGTTGAGGAATTAGATGTGGCTCTCATGCGTGCAATTCGGCTCCCCCCACTCACAAGATGACTTCCAGGTAATCCCTCATTTCACGCAACCTTGACCCAGAGTTTGCCATTGCACGCAAGTCCACCGGCTACAGTGAATTTTCCCCCTTCCCCGGGTTCCAGCCTTGCGTGCAATCCGGGTTTTGTGCACCCAATGCCCTGCCGTGCGCGAAAACCCATGTGCGTAATTCCCTCTCCGCACGCAATTCCCTTGATCCATTTGTGCGCTATCCCGGTGTTTTTTGCGGAAACCTCGTTTTTTTTTGCACAAATCGCAGGACCCTTCACCTTGATGCCCCTTGGCTGCCCCCTGCACCGGCACCTGATGTCTCCCCTACCGGGCATGCGCACCATGCGTTGTTTTCCCGTACGACCTTCCAGGCTTGTGCGAAGTAACCTCAAGGTCCCTTGGGTCATGTTTCCTATTGTGTTGCTTTTCCTGATGCTTCTTTACATAGGCATGCTAACAGCTATTGCTTCATCACATAGCCATGATAACGTGGAACCCCTAGTGGTTTTCCCTACGGCCCCCCTTCACTATGGCCCTGTCGATGCCTTCCCTCCCACAAGGGGTAGAGGGCATTGGGCATGTAAGCCCTAGGGGTGTGGAGTGAACCCACTCCGTCCAAGATGCATGACGTTAAACTATTATGCACCTCGTCCTTAACACATGACGTTAAACTGTGGTCCGACCCCGTGCTTCGCATGCAGGGTCCCCCCCAGCTCGGGCATTCTTTACGCCCACTCGTCTCCACTGGAATGGACTCCTCCTCACATGGAATGAGATCCTCCTTGTCGGATTGGCGTTTGTCCATGGGGGAAGGGTCTCCTCAGAGCGTAAGCCCCTAGTCTCTCTTACGGAAGGTTGCACCTGTGCATCTCCATACTTCCCCCTGCCAAGGCCAGTGTAGTCCTTTTCCCACTGCGCTTTGTCGCACCACAGGCCTCCACCCTGGAGTAAGCCTCGGAAGCAAGGGATTCTAACCACGCGTAAGCCCCTGTTTCCTCTTTGGGACGCTCAACGCGTAAGCCCCATTCCACTTTTCACAGACGCACCCTTCGCGACATGATCTTCTGGTCCCTGCTCCCTCTAGTTTCTCACACCGAGCATGACTCACGTTGGCATAGAGCGCACATCGACCATGAAATCCTCTTATGGGACGCCTCATAGCGTAAGCCCCATCCCAGCAAACTACGTGGACTTTGATTCGTGCTAACGCATGGTACGTAGGAAGATTCCACGAGGTTCAAGCCCACCACCCGGTCTTCCCGACCTCTCCACGTCGGTTCCCTGACCACATTGGGCCACCTTAGAGCGTAAGCCCCAAACCCCTCGTCCCGCATGATGGTAAACTGTATCTTGTCCCCAATGCCGTTAAACTGTAACCAGTCCCGCATGACGTTAAACTCTATCTCATCCTGCACGATGTTAAACTGTATCCCGTCCTGCATGACGTTAAACTGTATCGCGTCCCGCATGACGTTAAACTGTATCGCGCCCGGCATGACGTTAAACTGTATCGCGTCCCGCATGACGTTAAACTGTATCGCATCCCGCATGACGTTAAACTGTATCCTGTCTCGCATGACGTTAAACTGTATCTTGTCCCGCATGACGTTAAACTGTATCCCATCTCCACAAGACGTTAAACTCATGACCTACCACGCGTTAAACACGGGAAGCTGCGGAAAACCTCAGATGGTACACATTCCCCGCGTTTGATGTGGGATGCATCGGGGTTCCGCGCCCTCGAGAAGCCCTATGATGAGGGACCAAATAAAAACATGGCAATGACACCCCAACGTGACCATTCTCCTCCCCGAAGGTTGCTGCCCCGACAAGACCCCTTGGAGAATCTTGACGGAAGAAGTGTAATTAACTGGCGTCCATGTAGATATGGCACCGGGAATGAGCTTCACGAATCCGTCTTAAATCTATGAGGGAGACCCGGACTAGGTGATGAGCTCCGAGGAGGTATCCACGGAAGGAAGAACTGACATCCCATCATCCTAGTTTCGATCAAGGAGCAGACATCCCTGAACAAGGAACGGATGCCGCCCGCCTTTGGAAAGCAAGAATGCGGGGTAACAAGCAGTGTGTCCTCCCCACAGACGGATGCGCGTGCCCCAGATAAAGCATCGGAGAAAAAGTCACCAAAACTAAAACTCCATGTGTCTAAAACATTCATGATATATATTTTACATACTTTTACAACATTTTTTTGACATTTTATGATTATTTTATAGTTTAGGAAAATATGGTCATCTGTTATCTGACTTGATAGACTCATAAAATATAACATTTTTTGATTCATCCTAATAATTGTTTTTCATTGCTGATATTATGAAATGTATTCATTAAATTCTATTTTTTGATAAGTTTATTAACTCTCATTGTGATCTAAGTATGATCACTATCACTATAATCATTGATTAATAAATCTGAATTCATAAACTACATCATTGAAACATCAAAATTAACAACATTATTTTATGTAGTAGTAGTGTTAGAAGTAATATTTCACATATAACATGAAAATTCCACTCTATATTATATTTTCACATTCTTATCATCTCTTTTTATTTTTACCACATATTCCACTAAAATAATGATTATCTCATAAAGTATTCATTAGTCTAGTTCAATGTATCATTCCTTTTTTTAATGATTTTAATTTGCCTAATTATTTCAATAAAAAATTGAACAAAATGGTTCTTATATAATTCATTCAATACAAATGATAGTAAGATATTAAAATAGTCATTAAACAATGGTTCATTATCGTAAATGTATCGCCATGATGAAAATCAATTCCTGAATAATTTTCTCTCATTATCTATTTATGAATTTCTAAAACCAGCAATGTTATAAAATGATTAATTTATATATTATTTTAAATACCATTCCATGATTCAAATGATTACATCTGACTGTAAATTTTTCCTGATCATATTAAATTATTCTGTATTGTGGACACAATGATTTACATGTTATTTAAGCATTTCCTCATGGGGAAATAATGAATAATCACGTTATCTTGGATATTATAGATTAGATTCATCATGAATAATATTCCAAATGTAGTGGCTATAATATAAATCATCATGAGATCATTCCAGATAAATTATCTAACCCATGAATGTTATTTGGTTAGGTTTGTTTTTAAATTAAAATGTGTTCCTACCAGAAAACCATAATGAAAAACAAAATCTTACCTCCATAAAAATAGAATGTCTTAGAAAAATCATATGAATATAAAATAAGCTATAAAATAGAAAAAGTTAATAATAAATCAGAGACAATATTTGATAATAAAATTTCTTACCTAGTTAGGATGGTAATTACATTAAGAGAGGGGGTGAATTTTATTCTTAAATAAACATACTTATAATATCCATAACTCATGTTTTTTTTATTGGTTTTATAAAATACTGACAATAATGAAAAATACTACTATAAAACATCTTTTGCAATGAAAATTTTTAATGTATGAAGTATAGTAAAATAAAAAATAATTCAAATGAATATTATTTCAAAAAATAATGATAAAATATTTTATACAATAGAAATTTCATATATTGGTATTATGTTAATTAGTGGTGCATGTATTAACATAGAATAAAATGATATATAAAAAATAGAAATATATGGGTTTTTTGTTAATAAAATAAGAAAATAAAAAAAAATTAATTGAAATTAAAATTTGAAACCCTATTTTAATTTGAAATTTAATACAAACTATTTTTAAAAGAAAATCATGGAGTATTTTATTAAATGAAATACTAATTTAATAGTATTTTATAAATCCCAACAATTAAAAAAAGTGTAAGGTGGATCACTAGACCAAATACATGATATCCATTAACTTATCCTTTCATAATGTTTCAATGATTTTATTCATAATAGAATGTTTTTTACGATCTCAAGAATCCCTCGAATAATCATGACCTTAAAAACTCTATACCATAATGTGAAAATTCTTGAGATCTATCATCTTAACTACAAAATATCAATCAAGAAGATTGAAATTTTCTCTCCCATATTATCCATATAAGCATTCAATCTTACCAGATTGGAAAACTGAAATTTGAAAATGAAATACTAATACATTTAAATTGAAAAGTTATAATACGGTAACTCCTAACTATTAAAATTCAATAAGATACATATTACATGGATAAAATAAATATCAGAAACAAGTTTCATGGATTAAAATTGATTAGAACATTTTTTTAATTCCTAATTCACATATGTATATGTGCCTATATGTATTTGAGAGTGTGGTGTGACTCTTATTATAAATAATGTTGTGTCAACATCTGATGGGAAGATTCATAATATCGTGATGTTAATTGTCACAACACTAGTTTAATCTATATTATCTACTAGAGATTTATATAGTTTTCATTTACTATTGATGATCTAATAATAATAAAAAATTGTAATTGTAATTTTATGTATTTAATCTATCATATAATCATAAATCACTTGATTTTCTTAATCATTCTAATCCTCTCTGGTATTGTATTTACCGAAATTAATTTTATGTATACACAACTACATAATTAAAAATCAATTTCGAGATCATATTCTTATGGTGTTTTGTAACAATCAAGTAAAAAAGTGCATGCGACTAATTCACTAAATAATGTTTTGTAACATTTTTGGGTGCCTAGAATCCATTTCAATGAATTTATATTATCAATAGATGTCAATCATGTTATTTATTTCTTTAATGTTAATTTTAATTAGGATATAGAATAATTAAATTATTAAATGTTCATTAGTCTAATGCCTCTCATTCTGGGATTTGTTTTCTTGGTTCTACATAGCATCCCCATGCCTATTCAAGGAATTATTTGGTTGCACTCTCAACATAATCATTTTCCCAAGTGTAGCTCTTATGGGATGATTCTTATGAGTAATAATAAATTGATAATAGTCAATATTTATGTAGAATTAAGTAATAATAAATAATAATTATTTATTATTTATTATTTATATTATATATAAAATAATAAATAGTTAATAATTATTGAAAAATAAATCGTAAATACATAATATTTAATAATTACTAGCAATAATTTATGATTAATAATAAATTGTTAATTAATAATTTCATACTAATTTTTTATTATTGGTATTGTTCTATTTAAATTTAAAAAATATTATTTATTTATTTATAATTATTTATTGATTAATATTTAATTAAAATATAATATATTAATATATACTAATAAATCATATATAATCTATGAAATAATTAATTTTCATGAAATATGTACACATTATTAATTATTAAATGGTAGGACCTAGTTATTGTTATAATTATAATTATCAGTATTATTATTATTATTATCATTATTAAATATTAAAATAATGATGGTTGCACCCTTACCCACACTTACAATATGGACATCAGGTGCCTAACTATGAAATAATTTATTATTATAGTAATAGGGTATACCTATGACTATGGTCATCACTAAATGCGTCCATATAGTTGATATACAATCACATATATTTATTACCTTGGTAGTAGGGAGGTTGCAAACTAAACATGCCATGGGATAGAATCATTTGTGGTTTGAGGAACCCAATGAAAAATCATAAATGATTCTGTGGATAAAATCATTCAAATAACATTTTCTTCGTGTATTATATATATATATATATATGGATTTCATGAGATTATTTATATACAATTGATATTTATGGAAATGGTGGGCCTAAGAAAATGTCTCAAAATAATATTTCTAGTAATATGTAACTCCATAATTATTTTAAATATTTTTCTTTAAGAATAAATTTAATTGTTTCACAATCTTTCTATTTTCACAAAACCAATCTATTCTCACTCTACACAAAACATTGAGATTATATTGTGTTACTCACAACACTAAGTTGTCTTATATTACACATAATTGTGGGTTAATTGAATACCATATGTGACACAAACAACCATACATATAAGTGTATATAATATAATATGGATTTATGGTATATTTTTGTATATTATTTATTTAATATAATTTTTTACATGCATCCCATATATTTAATATTCATATGATAAGAAAAAAATTATTTTTAATCATAAAATTTGTATTTTTATAAGTGCAGTTATATACCTTTTGAATATAAAACTTATTTTAATACAAATTTTTTACCATTTTATAATTTATATTTTGGAAAATAATATTCCTTTTTCTAAATATAGTTCTAATAATAATCATAGTGTGATTTTTTGATATTTTTCTTGAAGATTCATTTTTTATGAATAGTTAAAAGTGCTGAATTTTAATTAACACATGTGTCTCTATCTAAATAATTTATAATGATAACATGTATTTGGATTTGTTAGTAAATTAAAGTTATTAAAATTTTACATTTAATAATCCAAATTTATTCATTATAATCACTTTATATTGTATTTATATACAAAAACCTTGTGATTTATAGGCCATTTCAAATTTAACGACCCGCTTTCTATCAGTGTATGGGGGATTAACATTGAATTTTGGTTGTGAATTATATTATTTGAATTTTGAAAAAGTGATTTACATAGTAGTAATAGTTATAAAATTATTATAATATTAATGTAAACACATTACTTGAAAAAAAATATTTGGGAAATTTATTTACAATTAATTACAATGGTTAAGTCAAAAATTAGTTTACTTGGTGGTTTAACAATAATCATAAGAAAAAATGACTTAGAAACTTATCCAAAATCCATTTTAAGACCATATTTTGAAAATATATTCTATTGGTTCTACTTTTTTGTCTTATTTGGGATACAATTCCAAGAATGATACCAATATAATCAATTAACTGAAGAAAAAGAAAAAAAGTAACCTTCGTTTCATTTTTCATTAATAAAGAATTAACATATGGAAAAAATATCATATATTACCTTATAGATATCATTTTTAATAATTATTAAGTAATTTTTCTCATCATAATTTTAAATTAATTTTAATAGTTTAATTAGTTACATAAAATACTTAAAAGCGAAAATGGAGTTAATCATTATTTAATAATAAAACAAAATATATTATATTAAAATATTAAATGTGATGAAAATTGAATGAATTAATGTGTTCAATTATTTATATAGAATAACATTTTAATTTTAATATATGTGAACTTATTATATTTTAATTATATCATTTTCTAAATATTTTTAAATTCAAATTAATTAAATAATGTTAGTATTTTTATTAATGTTATTTTATTAAAAATTATATTTCATTTAATGATTTAAAGTTAACAAAAAATAATATATTATTGAAATTTATTTTTAAATATCATTAAATATAAAAAAAAAATTTATTCCTGGGCACATTTATCTATTATAATGAACATATTTTACCCTAAATTTTAATAAAATTTTTAGCATTGATCTAGTAAAAGTAGTGTTTTTTCACATCACATTTTATTGTTTCAAATATAATTTAAAAAAAACATGTGATTATAACTTTTTAAATTAGATATAATAATTATAATTCAGTTGGAATATTTATTTTCAAATTAATATCACTTTTATTTGTTCTTAATGGATAAATTACTCAGGTTATAAAACAACTCACTTGATATAACTAATATTTATAGTATTTTATATATATAATTAATTGAAATAAACCCCAACAATTAGAAATTTCATGTGAGTAGAATAATTTTTGGAATTCAATAAATTATTGTGCTTAATTGGAAGGATTCCATAATTATGGACTTTTAACTGCATTGAATAGATTGTCGTATTCTAGGATTTCAGGTAATGTATAGTTTTCACCACATGCAAAGAGATATAGCACAACAACAGATTTTGGATAAATGAATAAAAGTGAAAAAACTGATGCAGAACACTAACACGATATGTATTGTCAATACATTTTTTGAACTATTCAAAGGGATTTCTCAGCATCAGAGATATCGTGACATCAAAACACTACATGAAAAACAACTACACATCATGAGTCTCAACCACATGATGTGACCAGAGTCAAGGATATTCTATGATTTGTGTGATAAATTTACCCATATCTAGAATATGTGGATGGGGTACATGTCATGAACCGCTAGTACATGTTTTTTACCAGTCGATGTGTAGAAAAAGATAAAGTCAATCTACCCGATGTTTTAATCAGAGTGACTATAAAAGGAACCCATTGGTCATTGATTTGAAGAACTCTTGTTGATCAAGAGTTGTTCACCACCAAAGGGAGTCCTATAGATATCCCCCATAAGATGGGGAACCCTCCTTTGTTATAGTAGAGATCTATATTTTTATGAATATGCAATCCAGCGCAGCTACAATAGAGAACATAGAGGCTGCCCAGGTGATGAGCAGCTCAACCTCACGTGGTTGTGGATGGTGACACCCGATGGACACTCTGATCCATGTTTCGAGCCTAATGGGATTGATATTTTTATCAACCATATATTATAATTAATCCATTTTTATATTTTTTGGTACATGTTGTACATGATACCTCCTAATAGTATTTACACAGAAGTATTTAGATGAATGAAACTCATACTCCTCTATAAAAATGAATTCTGATTAACCGTACCCACATGTCTTTATAAACATTGGAATATACAATTACCACCCAAATAAACTCAAAAAATCCCTCCCCTCATCATATATGCCTCACATTTCTCATATATTCATCTAATTAATACATTAAAAAAACTATAATTATTTTCCTAAAGAAGAGGAATCATTCTTCAATGATATATTTATTTGTATTTTATTTTCCCCAATATAAATTACTTTTATACAAAACTTATATAATAAAATAAATATCCTCAATATACATAAATTTTTTCATATTAATGTTATGACAAATAATTTCACACAAATCCATCAAAATATATACAAAATCATAGTTTTTGTGTTTTGCAGAATACTGCTTCATTCGCCAATGTCATTCATTCTTCAATTTCCAACAATAAAGGTTGTAATAACAATTTTTTTATAGATTATATAAAATATATTTGATATATATTATGTATTTACGCTTCTTGAATTATACTATAACACATACCTTCGTTTTTTAATTTTTTGGAATATGATAACTTCATTTGTGGATGTGTGGACTACCCACTTCTCAAAGTGATGAGATTCAATCACATACTATATGGAATGAATAAAAGAATGTTTTGGTCAAAATATGAAATAAAAATGAAATTATTTTTATTAATATATATATATATATATTATATAAATATAAATATGATTTATTATTATTATTTTAATACATTTGGAAAAATGAAAAATTATTCATGACTACATATGGCATACCCTTTCTATGAATGATGTATTTCATTTCATATTTCTAAACATTATAGATTAATCTAAATAAATATATAATTTATATATATTATCTATACCAGGGATAACATTATAGAGAATAATTATTCTAGATATATGTAATATGAATGATAAATAAAAAATCGAGGCATACTCAGAAAACAAGGAAATTAACACCTGGAATAATGAAAAAGATGAATAACTATATATTAAATAGTAAATTAAATTTATAAATGTGTAATATTTGATATAATAAATATTAATATGGTTTTTTAAAAGATAATAAAATTCTCACAACCATTATATTTGATCTTAATGTGCTTTTATTCAAAAAATTGTGCAAGGTAATTATTTTTCATATCACTTTTTTACAACTTTTAGATAAATTTTACATTAAAAAATACTTATTTTGCATGTTTAATGTACATTACCATTTGATATATTAAAAAATTATTTATATTATCTTCATTGTATTTAATTTTTATACCGTTAACTATCTCATTCGTGGGGGATTAATTTGAAAATTACCAAGTGTTAAAATTTATTTTCAAATATCACTTTATTTTGCAGTTTTTAACATTAACTTAAAACAATCACTTAATTATAATCATTTTTCATTGAAAATTTCATTTATATTAAATATCAATATTCCCATATAATTTAAATCATTATTTCCCGAACCACAATGCATTTTTATATATGGCCTTTACTTTTAATTTTATCATAATTATGTGGGGAATGATTGATAAATATGTACTATTTATTTGAAACAGATATTTTTTTTAATTTGAATTTATTATTAATTATATTGGTTATTCTATATATGTGGAATTACATGGACTCATAAGACATAGATGAGGCCCGGTTATGGATATCCCATTAATGCATCAATATGATATCAGGAGATGAATCTATTGTCCAAATCAATGTTGCTTAAATTATCATAATAATAGATATTGATGGTAATTATTACTTCTACCATGTAAACATAGAATCCATTAATATATCATTATCATCATTTAGATTTTGTTATTTTTTATCCATGAAATTTTTTATTTTCCATTATCTATAAAATCATTTTATTCACATTTTAATGATTAAATGGAATGTGTTGTAGTTATTCACCTTCCCTGGTTTATTATTATTTATCTAGTTTTCTAAAAGAATAGTGTGTTAAATTATTTGTATTTATATATTGATTATTCATATTGATTCATGGTTTCCACTTTTATACACTTACCCTTATATATTATTTTATCTCGCCCTTATTTTTCCCCATTCCCCTATATATGAATATGAATTCTTGGAATGAGTTTCAAGGATGTCAATATTTATAAGTTTATAAATATTAAATTTTATTTTATATTTCTAAATTTAAAATGGGTATCATTTATATAATTTTTATTTACAAAAATTCTAAACATTAGGACCTTCAAAATTTAATTACTTGTATACATTCCAATGTAAAAAAAGAATGTCACCTGATATGGGATTATGTGGTGGTGGATTACTATTTGAATCCAAGAAGGTTTTGTATGAACCACGAAAAAATATATTTAGGAAAACATAGATTGTAAAACATAACCCTATGATAGAATTTTAGAATATGTACAAAAGAAAATCACAAAGAAACTATAATTATCATTAGTAGATTAGGTACATAAATATCATTCAATTAATGTTATGTATATCAATATTTATATGGTTATATATATGATAAGACCAAATCTTGTCTATAATATAATTTAGAAATGGTTCCTCGTTTGAGGAATTAAGACCTCACAAATACACATGATCCAATGTGTATGAATGATCATTTATTTTATGTTTTAAAGGAAATCATTCAAGGGGAACTTGTCTCCCATGAATTCTCATCATATGAGGGTTTAATATCATTTCCTAAATGGGTAGAGAAATAAATCTCTATATATTATGGAAATGGGAGGACGAAGACGAACAACAAAAATACTAGGAATTATTTTTATTATGGTATGAAATGAATGATGTATTTTCCCACATATAATAATTTAGGAAAAAATCCTCATGGAACTTTCTTAAAGGGAATGATATTTTATTACATGTGTAGAGATAAGGAAAACTATTCTTGTGATTGAAATGGAAATAAAATGTTATCCAATTTATAATTATTAATCTACAAGGATATGAGACCCTATGAAAATCAATCACTCAAGTATCAAGGGAATATTCCATAGAAGTAGGTAATGGTTCAAGGTTAATAATTGTTAATGATATTGAAGAATTTGAATAATTAATGTTTTAATATATTTATATCCTCAAGTAGTGTTGTATATGTATTTTATCATTGATATTCTGCTGATAATTATTATGAAATATATACGTATTTAACTATATAACTATTTTATTATGGATTTGAGATTACATGGTGAATGATACCAAGAAAAGAGAATCATTAGTAAGTTAAAATTTTTGGACAATAGAAAAATGATGGAAATATAATACTTCATATGTTATTGTTTTTGATTTAATTATGATTTATAAATTTATGATTGATATGTAGAACATAAATTTTATACTACTAACTTCAATTAAAATTATTCTGTGTTCATGGATTAAAATATTTGGGAATGTTTATCAATTTATGAAATGGTTTAAGTTGAACATTTTTTGTGGTTTTATAGGATGATATATTACTTATACCTATGTTTAAAGTCATTCTAAATGGTGATGTAGAAATATTTCATGTCACGACCAATATATAATATCTTCCATATGAAATAAGAATATATCTGATAATTATTTTTTATTATAATATTTTTGAATGATAAAACTACTAAAATCTAGGTAAAAGTACTAAAAATAAAAATTTTATCTTATTAAAATCAATTTTTTGATATAAATGTCATTTTTCAAAAATCTAGATACTAGAATTGTGATAAAAACATTATCATGAACATGCCCTCTATGATTCATCAGCAATACATGCTAGTTTTATTTTTCATCCATATCAATGTTTTCAATAATGTTGTATAATTCAAAATCCGAGTTTTAAGGTGACCATTATAATAAATTTTACATTTTATTTACTATATGTGATATTAACCAAATTAATTTTGGGGGGGTTTCATCCATTTTATTTTCAAATATCAATCCCTCATTTAGCAAGATCATGTTTTAATTGTGTGGATTCAATTTATTTAATATTGGGAGCATATAACACCCCAAAAATTAAAATATTTCCATTTTAGAATAAATTAAATTTTGTTACTATAAATATTTATATTCAACAACATGTTACTCATATAATACACACATCCCTAATATTACCCTTCAGTAAATTTATCACTACGTGGTTTGTGTTACACACAATATTATGCTCCTTCGATAACATAAAATAAAACAAGTCCAATCATAAAAGTGTATATAACATATCATGGATTAATGATATATTTATTTTTTTATTTTATATTCAATCTATGGTTATGAAATTCATCTAATATATTTGATATATATATTACATGAGAAATATGTCTTTACCAAAAAAATTTGTTTTTTCTAAAGGTTGTTTTCATTCTTTTAATGAAATTCTTATTTTAAATATACATTTTTACACAATTATAAATTTTATTTGAAAAAAACATCATTTTTGAAATAATAATGTAAATAGTTACCTTCTAGTGATATTTTTATATTTTTCATTGAAGTTTTATTTTTTGATTACTACTATAAAATTTGGTATATTATTTGAAAATTGATTTGTTTTTCTAAAAAATTAATATGGTTAAATTGTATTTGGAATTTGTTTTAATGTCACATTATTTTTGTAATACATATATTAATATAATTTATTCCAATTTAATAATTTTTTAATAAATTTATATATAAAAATTTATTTACATTTTTAAAATTATATCTGGATATTTTTTTCCCTTCACGTCTATGGGAATAACATTACATTTAATGTTTCCACTTCGATGAATTGAATTTGGAAAATTTGATAAAATTCATTTTAACTACTTTAATAATTATAGTATAATAATATCAAATTAGTTTTTGAATAAAATTATTTCTAAAATTAAATAAAATTAATTATAGTGATCAATGTAAAAATTGGTTTACTAAATGGTCAATCGTTACACTTATGGGAAAACTTTACTGAGAATCCTTTCCAAATTCTGTTTTCCCAGACAATTCAGACCGTATCCCCTCTTGCAGAAAATTTTATTATTTATTTTGCTAATATTACATTAACTAGAACTTTATAATATGTTACATATTGAAAAAAAGAATCATTCCTTACATTTAACATTTATAAAGCATTGAGATATGGAAAAACCCATATTTTTATTTATATATATAATTTTGAAAAAAATAAGTTATTGGTGACATAATAATTTATCATTAATTTTTTTACATGAATATATTACATAAAATTATTAAGAAACACAAACCCAGTAATTATTTAGTTAATAATTAAATAAAATATATGATAATAAAAATATTAAAAGTGATGAAAATTGAATAAATTATTGTGTTATTTTATTTTGGTACATGAAATTTTCAAGTAACATATTATATAATTTTAATTTAGTTTTATCACTTCCTTAAAATTTTTTAATTTTAATTAATTTTAATATTTCAAAATTTATAATAATGTTTTTTATAATAAATGATATTTATTTAATATTATTAAAATGTACTAAAAAATAACAAATAAAATTTATTTTTAAATGTAAATTAGTATATAAAATTTTCTATTAGTGTACAATTAAATTTTTTATAACAAAACAATTTCCCCTAAATTGTATAAACATTGTTAGCAGAGTTCAGGTAAAATTTGTAATACCTCGAGCCTACCTCATTGTCTTGAGGAGGCGGTGAGGTTTGTAGGGCCTTAAGAGATGTTCCCAAGGTTCCAAAGGATGGAAATAAATGCTGAGGGCTTTGAGAACAAATTGGGGAACGATTTTCCCTTTAGACAAAACCAACCAAACCATCCACTATCAATCACTACATGATGCATGTCAACCCAAACAATCAAGCCTATATTCCTAAATGACAACCATGTTGTTGCACAATACAACCAAAAACCAATACAACCAATACCATATCAGAGTACTATGCAAAAGACTCTACTAAAGACATAAAATAATCCAAGTCACACTCTATGTCTCACACCAAGCTCCATGCTCCAACCTCCACCCAGACATCATGGTGCACCACTAAAGGAGTGTGATGCATTACCTTTTCCCATATCCTAATACACAACATCTACAATGAAACCAATGTGCCAATATAGGGAGTGATTACAACTACTCAGAAGGATTTCCCCAAATGATTTCCCTACACACGCCACTAGGATAAAACCGTTAGAAAATTTATATAAAATAGTTTATATAAAATAATCCCAAGTCCAGCCATTACCATAATCCAAACACAACCTTACCAAGCCATATCACCCAAAACAACAATTGGAAATCCAAAAAAACATGCCACAAGCCATTTCATCATTTACAAATTAGCACCACACGTTCCATCATACAATGAAATGCACAACAAATGACCAAAACAACCAAACAGTGGAGCTTCCGTCCAACCCGTTCACCCATTCACACCTAGTATTACTTCCCAACCAAAACCAAACAGTGGAGCTTCCGTCCAACCCGTTCACTCGTTCACACATACTGGTACATCATGACCACTACACAAATGGTTGTTCTTTTGACCATTATCCATCACCTTTTATATTGAGACTTCCTACCCAATTCTGAATAACATTTCAACCATTCACAACCAATCATATAACCCATCTAGTTCAATACATCTTGAAATCAACCAATTCCATTGTATGTCAATCCACTTCAATAAATCACCCATTTATTAAAGAATCATTTAACATGCCAAAAATCATTTAAATAAATCAACATATTTATTGAAAACCATTTTTCATCAACCATTTTCAGAAATCAATTTCAATAACCAATTTTAATATCACTATTTTAAAATCCACTACAAGAGCATTTCACCATAAAATCCCTTTTTCCCAAAAATCCCCAAAAATCACTCAAGGGATTTCCAACCAATTTATCACAACAAAACACAATTAAATTTTCAGCATAATAAATTAATTATAACAATGAACCACTAGTTCTAACCAAGTCGAGACAAGAGAAAATCCACCTACCTTTAGGTTTCCCATGAAATCAACCCACGAGAAACTGCACCTCGAATCCAGCGAACGCACCACAGAAACCACTCTAGATCCCCTTCCATAAAATTCATAGGCCTTAAAATCATCATCCAAGGATACCACAACCCTTGATCTACACACAAAAAATATGGATCAAGAAAACCAAGAAAGAGAGGGATGTAGATATATAGGAAAACTGAAGGAAACCAAGAGAAGAGACTTACACATGAGAAAATAAATTCAATCAACCTTGAAACCCCTTAAAAATGCTTCCAAACTGAGTGGGAGAACCCTTCCAACCCTTGAGAACCGAAAAACCCAAATGAGGCTCAAGTGGGAGGAAGATTTGAGTGATTTAGGTCAAGCCCGAGGGATCCTGGACATAAAAGCCCCAAAATTAAGTGGTCGCACGGTTAGTCTTCACGGTTTTGAAAACCGTGCACTAACCCTGTGCATGCTACTGCCTCGAGAGAATGCTTCGGCACGATTGCCTCACAAGGATTGGAAAACCAAGCGTAGGGCTTGCGAATCATACTACCTCCCCCTACACAGTTCCCTCGAGAACCCGCATGGTTTTCCCTATCCATGGTCAATCTGTGCACCCATGGAAAAGCCTCCAAACTCATCCAAAACCACTCCAAAATCTCACAACCTCTTCCCAACACATCCCGTGCACTTTTAAGACATAAAAAGGAATAAATAATGGCTACACCTCTCAAAATTGGGTGTTTTACTTTCTCCCCACCATTGGTCTTTCCCTCCTCAGAAAGTAGTGAACCCAACCATTGCATAATGATCTTGGGCCATTGCTCGACCATCTCTTTCTCTCACTCATGATTCTCCTCTTGAATCTGACCATGTAGCCACAAAACAAAAAATAAACTGATTCTTTTACCATGAAATACTTTCTCTTGTCTATCCACAACCCGAACTGGAATGTGCACCAATGAAGCATCTGGTTCTAGCTCGACATGATCCCATCGAATCACGTGGTCACGAGCGAGATGATACTTTTTCAACTGCGACACATGAAACACATTGTGCACTACACTGATCCTAGGTGGGAAATCCAAATTATAAGCTGCATCGCCAAATTTCTCATGAATCTCAAAAGGTCCAATATATCTCATAGATAACTATCCCTGCTTCCCAAACCGAAGATGTCCCAACCTAGGAGAGATCCTCAAGAAAACATGATCACTCACCTCAAATGACAACGGCTGTCAACTATGATCCACATACGATTTCTGATGACTCTGAGCCATCTCCATTCTCTTCCTGATCAACTTGATCTTCTCCATAGTCTCTCGGGCAAGGCACGGTCCAACAATCTAGGACTCTCCCATTTCCAACCTACATAGTGGAGAACGACACGACTGCCCATACAACGCTTCAAACAAAGGCATATGTATGGATGCCTAAAAATAGTTATTGTACGATAACACAACCAATGACAAGTGCTCCTCCAAATAGCCATGAAAATCCATAACACAATCCCACAACATATCCTCCAATGTTTGTAGCGTCCTCTCAGATTGACCATCCGTCTGAGTGTGATATGTCATACTCATGGCCAAATTAGTTCCAAGGGATTGCTGTAAGTATTTATAGAAACGAGATGTAAAACATGGATCACTAACGGATACGATCGAAAATGGAATTCCATGCCTTTTTACAACCTCCCTGATATAGATTTTGGACAGATCATCGACCGTATGATATTCATGAATTGGAATGAAATTGGCCTACTTTGTTAGCCGATCCACTATCAATCAAATTGTACCGTGCTTTCAGACCATTCTTGGGGGACCTGTGACAAAATAACTCGCTATTTTCTCAAACTTTCAAATATGGATTGGTAAAGAATACAACATTTCTGATAGCCTCTGATGTTATGCCTTGACCTGCTGACAAATCAGGAATATCATTACAAACTCAGGAACTCTTCTTTTAATACCATCCCACCAGAACAGTGCTTTCAATGCTTTATACATTTTCTGAATTTCAGGATGAACTACCCACCTGGAATAATGATATGCCCAGAGAAGATCCTGCTGACAAAAAACTGGTAAAACCATCTAATCCTGAAAACACAAAACTGCATCTCCATTCAGTTGCAAACCCTAAATGGTCTCCCCACCATTGAGTCTCGACCCCATGGTCACACACTCAGAATCAAATATTTGTACCCCTTTAACCAAGCCAACCATGTTAGGAATCAACAAAACCACAAAGAAGACCGCTCTATCACCCTGTTCCTCACATTCCAACCGCATATCGGCTATAACCGAAATCAACTTCCACTAGTCTAATGCCTGTTTCTCCATCTGAGCATATGATTTTAAGCTTAATGCATTCCCCACAAAATTTCACTTACCTGGTGTGTACATTAAGTCAAAATCAAACATCTATAGATATTCCATCCATCTTTTTTTCCTCATGTTCAAATATCTTTGTGAGAAAATATGGTTCAATCTCTTTTGATCTATATATACTAAGAATTTCACACCGAAGAGATAATGATGCCACACTTTCAAAGCATGGACCACTACTGCCAATTCCAAATCATGAGTTAGGTAGTTCTTATCATGAACCCTCAACTGTCGTGAGCCATACACAACCACATGTTTCCCTTTCATGATAACACACTCCAACCCTAATCCTGGTGCATTTCAATACACAACCTACCCTTTTCCTGGATTTGGAAAATCCAAGATTGGTGATTATGTAAGGAGACACTTTCACTCATCGAAACACTATTTACACTATTCATTCCACTGCAATGGAAAATTCGTTCTTTTTAGTGTAGTTATCGATGAATCCAATTGTGAAAAATCATGAAAAAACGCCGATAATACCCAGCTAGGCCAAGGAAACTCCATATCGCAAACACAATCCTCAGCATTTTCCATGAGATATCAACCTATATATTTTCTGGATACACTGAAACACCCCTTTCGGAAATCAAATGGACATGAAAATGAAAATCATGTATCCAAAAGTCACACTTTCACAAAATTTAATACAAATGATGAACCCTCAAGATATACAGCACTATCACCAAGGGCTGCTCATTCTCCACCCGTGTCTTTGAATGCACCAGAATACCATCTACAAACACCACAACAATTGCATCTAGATATCTATGAAATATCATATTAATCAATACCATAATCATCGATGGTGCATTCGTTAGACCAAAGGGCATAACCTCATATTCATAATGGTCATATCTAGTTCTGAAAGATATTTTAGGAATATCATCCTTCCTCAACCGCAATTGATGATATCCCGACCTCAGGGCAATCTTGGAGAACCACTGGGATTCCCTCAACTGGTCAAACAAATCATCAATTCGTGGAAGTGGATATTTGTTCTTTATTGTAACTTGGTTAAGTCTACCATAATCAAAACAGAGCCACAATGTTCCATCCACCATTCTCACAAACAACACCAGTGCATCCCATGAAGATGTGCTAGGCCAGATAAACCCTTTGTTTTCTATCTCTACAAATTGGACATTCAGTTCCTGCAATTTAGTAGGTGCCATCCATTAAGATGGAAATGAGATAGGACTAGTCACTGGAAGGAGATAAATCATAAACATCACATCTCTTACGGGAGGTGACCTAGAGAATTTTTCATGAAAAACATCAATGAAATGATCCACCACTTATAGAAGAACACTTTGTTCCACACCCTATACTGATTCCAATGAAAACACCAACAACTGATACAATAATGTGTCCACTACAAGAGTCATCAAACCCATTGCACCCTGCCTTTTTGTCTCCCTCATCTAAAGAGATGTCTAACTACATTGGGTGTTGTAAAAGCCACTATTTGTGCATCATAAAAGATTTGAGCCTTAAATGCCTCCAAACAAACCATTCTTAGGAATACATCATACCCATCCATCCCAAGCAATCACAAATTTCACTTTTTCTCCACCTCTCCCATAATGATACAACATGATCTACACACGATGGCTCAAAACTCTCTCTAACCCAGAGGTGTTTGATGTTTTAGAACCAAGGGCATCATTTCTACCCTTAAACCCAGAAAATCAACCACACATGTAGCAATAAAATAGTGGGAAGAACTTGTATCAAACAACATTTTCATAAAGGTGAAATTTAAAAAGAATATTACCTCACACCATGGATGGTATCGACTGATCATTCACCTCAACCATCTTAGATCCGAACAATGAAATTGTTTCCACACTCTTCACTTTATTGCTTTGCTCAGGCGTCGTGGTATTCCGAGAATCAGCATGATCCAATTTAATCTACTGATGAGGGGTGGGTTGTTGTCACTGTTCTATTAAATCATATGACGTCTACAATCCCTGAGGAGTGCCACGTGCACCCGACCATGGAAATTTCTGACAATAACATTGTATATGCCCCATCTACTTACAAATATGACATGCTCTAGGTTGTGTCGTACAATACCACTTGATGTGGCTCGTAGAACCACACTGAAAACATCATGGCCTGCTCTGGGGCTTCGAAGGAAGATTCACCGATCCTTCCATAGGATTATGTGTCATGCCCCCACCCTGGGAATAAGTTTCCCTCCTCCGATTGAAACCAGTGTTAGAGTTCCCACTATTCCCCATGGGTACCACCATGATTCCTCTTCCTGGAGTGCCCAACAGATCCCACTCAGCCACCGAGGCTCTGTTCACCATCTCTGTGCAATCATACATACACAGTACAACTATCTTTGAATGGATTTCATGCCTTAATATTGATTCAAATATCATTTCCTTCAACGACATTCTACAAACCTCCTCATGTGTAAACCTCACTATGTTCATAAACATAGCCACATACTCCATCACAGACATAGGCTCTTGCTTCGAACTGAAGAAATCAGTTGTATGCTGAATTATGAATGTATGTGGGTAGAATTTTTTATTAAAAAATTCCTCAATGACTTCACATGTCAAACCATTAGTTCGTCCACTCTTGGGATACCAACACCAACCACTGAAGGGAACGATCTGCCAAGATATATGTGGCCAACTTCACTTTTACCTCTACCGATGTTCCCAATAACTCGAAAATCCTGTTCATTCTATTCAACCATGCTTCTTCGCTCTCCTACTCTAAATCTCCCCTAAAGATGGGTGGATTCTTCTCTTGAAACTGAACTGTATTATCAATATGCCTTGGTTCGTCCATTTTATTTCCACATTCCACACCTTCGAATGCTTTCACTATGCTTTTCACTAGCTGATTGTTCCCCTGAGGGTAAGGTGCTACCACATTCTCAGCAGCCTCCTCTTGTTGGTCACTACGACATCAACCTAGTGCATTTTCTATCCAAAAACAAACAAACGACCATGAGTATCACATCCGTAGACATCAAGAATTCCCATTTCTAATCACATTACACAACATTATAACAAAGGGAATTCCACAGGTTCACATTTTCCATGTTTTAGCATTTTGAAAACCAAACCATTTTAAAAATATCAAACTTAATCACATTACAATTCCCACATTCATATCACACCATAAATCATTATACCTCAACGAAATATTCATCCTAGTGAAATGTCATTTCTACCATGCAATATATGCTCATCTAATTGGATACACCCACGACAATGAGATATCCAATGCCTATAAGTGTCTCCAAAACATTGATGTACCCAACTCCTTGGTAACATGAAGTTTAGAATAAAAGGGTTATGTATGTCCTTTTATGCTATATATTCCGTGTTCGGACATTCCTACGCCTTGCTACCTTCCAAACTCAGGGAATATACCATAACGAATGTCTACTCCAAATCTGAGAATCAACTCCAAAGGACCAAACAAGCTGATACCACTTGTAACACCCTTCCCCTACCTTATTGGCTTGAGGAGGCGGTGAGGGTTACATGGCCTTAAGAGACGTTCCCAAGGTTCCAAATGCTGGAAATAAATGCTGAGGGCTTCGAGAAAAAATTGGGGAATGATTTTACCTTAATACAAAACCAACCAAACCATCCACTATCAATCACTATATGATGCATGCAATCCAAAAAAATCATGCATGTATTCCCAAAGGATAACCATGTTGTTCCACAATACAACCCAAAACCAATATAACCAATACCATATCAGAGTACTATGACGAAGACTCAAAAAAACAACCAAAATAAGCCAAGGCAAAGTCCATGGCTCCACACCAAGCTCCATGCTCCATGCTCCACCAAGAAATCACAGTGCACCAATAAAGGAGGGTGATTCCTTACCTTTGCCGACGTCACGATACACAACATTTGCAAAGACACCAATGTGCCAAACCATGGAGTGAGTACAAATACTCAGTAGGATCTCCCCAAATGACTTAAATACACACACTACTAGGAAAAAATCTTTAGAAAATTTATATAAAATATTTTATATAATATAATCACAAGTGAAACCATTACCATAAGCCAAACACACCATTATCAAGCCAAATCACCAAAACCAACCAAGGGAAAGCCAAAAAAACATGCCACAAGCAATTTCATCCTTTAAAAATTTGCACCACACTTTCAATCTTACAAAGCAATGCTCAACAAACAACCAAAACAACCAAAACAACGAAATGGTGGAGCTTCCATCCAACCCATTCACCCATTCACACATAGTGGTACTTCCTGACCACAACTAAACGATGGAGCTTCCATCCAACCCGTTCACACCTAGTGGTACTTCATGAACACTATTGAAATGGTGGTTCTTCCGACCACTATCTGTCACCTTTTATAGTGAGACTTCCCACACACATCCACACAACATTTCAACCATTCATAACCAAGAATATAACTCATCAATCTCTCAACATCATGAAATCAACCAATTCCATTGCATGTCAATCCACTTCAATAAATCACAAATTTAATGAAAAATAATTTTCCAAGTAAAACAACATTTCAATAGAACAAAAACTTTATTGAATTTTTTTCTTCCTCCATTTTCCCAAATCAATATCAACAACCCAATTTAAAATCACTATTTTAAAATCTACAACAAGTTCCTTTCACCATAAAACCTCATTTTCGCAAAAATCCCCAAAACTTCACCCAAGGGATTTATAACCAATTTCGCACAATAAAAAACAATTAATTTTTCATCCCAAAAAATTAATTGTAACAAAGAACCAATAGTTCTAACCATGTGGAGTTGAGAGTGAAGCCACCTACCTTTAGGGTTCTTGAGAAATCAACCAATGACCAACCGTGCCTCGAATCTGATGAATGCACCACTGAAACCTCTCTAGATCCCCTTCCCTAACATTCATAATCCTTTAAATCATAATCCACGGCAACCACAACCCTAGATCTACACAGAAAAAGTGTAGATCTATAAAAACAAGAATGGTATGGTTATAGATCTAGAGGAAAACACAAGGAATCAAAGAGTAGAGACTTAACCGGGAGAAACCACTATCAATTCACTATGAAACACCTTCGAAATGCTTCCAAAATGATTGGGAGAACCCTTCCAAACCATGAGAACTGAAAAAACCTGAGTGAGGCACGAGTGGGAAGAAGATTAGAGTATTTTAGGGCAAGCCCGAGGGAGCTCGGACATAAAAACACCATCTTTAAGTAGACACATGGTTATTTTGCACAGTTTGGAAAACCCTGCACTAACCGTGACCATGATAATACCTCGAGAGAATGATTCCACATGGTTTCCTCGCATTGTATGGAAAACCATGTGCAGGCCATGCGAAGCCTACTACCCCCCCCCCTGCACGGTTTCATGGAGCTCCCACACGGTTTTCCTTAACTATGCTCAAACCGCGAACCAATAGAAAAGCCTCCATACTCATCCAAAACAATTACAAACTCTCCCAACCTCTTCCCAACACATCCCATGAACATTAGACACCTAAAAATACATAAAATAGACTACTTACCTCAAACTGGGATACTAAAAAAGTAGTATTTTTTCACATAATATAAACATGATTTAAAATTAATATCCAACACACATGGAATTTTTATTTTTGTAAATTTCATATCATATTTATAATTATTTGGACCTATTTTTTCAAGTAAGTATAAATTTAATTTAATCTCAATGTTACTGTTATATATGTTATAAAAATAATTTTCATAACAATTCTCAATATGTTAAAAGTGTGGAAACATTGATGATATCGACGTAAAATTATAAAAATGAAATTATTTAATCTAGTGGTGATTTTGATTTACTATAATATCAATTTAATGCATAATTATTTCAATTTTTAAGTACATGAGGTAAGAGAGACATCCGAGTAGTTTTTACCTTTTGATATTTTCAAGAATGCCACTCCTCCTCCACTATAAAAATGCATCCAATATTCCCCTTCCTCACACCTCTAAAGACACTTTTTATCATCTAATACATTCAAAAAAAAGTTCCCAAAAACCCTAAACAAATCCTAGAATAATTAAAATATTATTAAATGATACCAATGGATACTTTTTTTACACACTAAAAAAATTTAACAGAAGATTATTTTCAGTTCATCAATGATCTATTGTGTTATATTTCATTATACACCAATTAAGATATTTTATTATCATTATTATATAATATTATTTGTATCATAAATATATTGATATTTTCATACATTAATTTTATTTCATACACATTCTTACAAATCCATCAAATTGGATACACAATCAATTTTTGTGTGTGTGAAAAAATATTGCCTCACGATCTAATGTCGTTTGTTCTTCCTTAACCACATTTCATGTATGTAATTATTAGGGATTTATATTTTTATGTGAAAAATATGTTATATATGATTTTGTTATTATTATATAATTTCTATATAAAATTTACATTCATGCTTTCTATTTTGTGGGAATATGATAACTTGTTTTGTGGATGTGTGGACTACTACCTCCTGAAAGTGATTAGATTCGGTCACACAATATGTTGAATAAATTAAGAATAATTTTAATTAAAATATATGAAAAATATAATATTATTAGTATACTAGATTTATAAAACACATATATATCATTTAATTTTCTTTCATTTAATGTTACATGAAAATGAAAGCAGTGTTCAGGTATACATACGATATACCATCTCCATGAACAGTGAATTTCATTTCAAATCTCCAAAACATTATGAATTACAATAAATACATATATAATTAATATATATAATATTTCAGTCATTTTATTTGGTTTTTAATTATAAAACCATGAGTTCATTAATTGTAACGAAAAATAACACATCGATACATACTCAAACGACAAGATAATTAACAATTGAAACAATAAAAATAATGAAATATGATTAAAAACATGCTAATAATATTTTATTAGGGGATCATATATGGTATAATAACTATTAATATGATTTTTTATAAGTTTATAACTTGCATAAAACCATTATATGTGAGATTAATATTCCATAATACAAAATAGAGACCAAAGTAATGGGTTTTCATCTCAATTTTTACATCTGTGAGATAAATGTAATATTCAACACTTAATTATTTTTATATTATATATAATAAATTATTTGATATATTATATCATTTATCATATTATATTAACATTATTTATGGTTATAATTTTAATAATCCCATCCAATGGGAATTAATTTGAAAATTACAATGTTTTAGAAGTTATTTTGAAATATCAGTTTATTTTGTAGATGTAACTGTCTCTTGAACAAATCCCTTTATTTTAATAATATGTAATTCAAAAATAAATATATATTAAATAAATATATATTATTTTATGATGTATTTTTTTATTTTCAAAACTATATTCCATTTATATATATGGTGTTCATTTTGAATGTTATTTAATTAACTGGGGATTTAATGATAGTTCCATTTTATTTATCTAATAATAATATTAGATGATAAAAAATGAGGATTATTAATTAAATTTATTACATAATACATGATGAAATAATTGGTCTAGTATGATATGGGATGCACCCATTTATTGAAATCCCCTTGATTCATCGATAGGTTCCCATGAGTCGAATTAGTTAGAAAAATTAGAGTAGTTTAAACTCTATTGAGAAATGATCATGATAGTAATGTTATCATGTATATAGGAAAAATAAAATCCAATAATAAATAATTACATATATATAAATTCATTTTTTATTAATTGGTGATGTTTTTTAGTACATTATCCAGGGAATGATTTCATCTGTAGTTTATTAATTTAATAACATGTGTTTCAGTTATTAACAATGAATATTTATTATAAAAATATATTTTAAAAACTTTAAAGAGTGTAAAGTTATTATTATTGAATTTTTTTATTCTTATTGATCCATGATTAGGTTTTTTAAGATTACTGATTCTTATCATTTTACCTCACAGTTTTTTCCATTCAGAGAGACATGAAGAATAATTTCTGCATAGAGTATCAAGGATTTCATTATCTTGATTTTTTTTATTATGTTTCAGTTTATATTTCCCAATGTAAAATGGGTATCATATATGTAGTTTCATTTTCCAAAAATCATAAACGTTCGTTCCTTTAGGGTTTTCTCCCTTAAAATCAATCCAATATAACAATTTAAGTCATCGACTCTAGGATTATTGATTATGGGTGTTTCAGAATCCTTCCAATGTGAACATATGAAAAAATCTAAATCATTACAAATGAACATGTCATTTTAATATTGGAAACCTATATATTTTCTTTTGAATTGAATGATATGAATTGGAGACCCAAATTTCCTTAGGTTAACATATTATATTGTGGGATTTTGTTATCATTTATATGGTTGAATATAAAATGGATGATGTTCACAAATAAATGAATTATGATAATTCATATAATGATTTGTGAATGATATTTTCCACATTAGTATCCTAGAGTATTATTTTTTAACAATTATATAATTTTATACCATATGACCTAATTATATAATATGAATCAATATTATATATTGTTTCCTCTAATTGAACTTTTTTTTTGAAAATAAGTCATTATCATTCACAATTTAGGGTAAGATTTACTTATGTATGTCAAAAAAATGTTTTATTAAAATATAGATAGTGATTAAGGAATTGTATATATATACATCTAATACAATCATTAATATTCCTTATTATATTGTCAGTTTTGTTGATTCTAACACAACCTATTTTTACAAATGATCTGGTCACACTCACAAATATTGAAAAATAATAATATGAAGAATGAAAATGGATTATAGAATTTATTCATAACAAAAATTTCATCAAAAGATGAATTTTTATTGCATCGTAGGATGAATTGTGCATGAATATGATTAATGGGTTCATGCCATGTTCAAACTTAACAATCCAAAATGATCAACAATAGGTGAAAAAATATCTTCCATGAAATATAAACCCAGAAATTCTCAAGACATTAGTTGGTGAAGATAGAAATAAATAAAATGACAAGAAGTATAATTCAATGATAGATATAGGATCTAAGACTATGATATAAAAATAAATGCACTACTCATGTGATTTATAGATCAAAACCATAATGATAATATGAGAGATACATGAATTTATATTCTATCAATGTTATACATTTCATAATTATTTAGAAGGACCCAATATCTAATGAATTAAATATATTCCTTCATAATGATCTCCTTTTGAGTAATATTTTGAAGTAGATTACGTAATGTATGTCACAATAAATTTAACTAGAATTATTCTAATCAATGATCAATTACTTCACCAAGGTCATTGTATTACGAATGAAAATTATAATTAATAAATCAGTTATTTTTTTAAAATTTTGGCACTGTTGATATTAATGGCTCAATTTTACTAAATCATTAACAAAATTGGTAATATTTTCCAAAATCTTGTTCTCTACAGATGAACATGCATGATTATTCCTTTAAATATATATTTATGTTTGTATTATCATAGAGTCCTACAAGAATTATTATTTCATATCATATATATGATCTCTACTACAACGTTCCTCATCCAACAGTGGGACTACATGGTGTGGTCCGTTTACTTGAATTGCCCATGGTATTTTCATCCTACATATTTTCAGACAATGATATTGTGGTATAGATCATCTTCATATATTTTAATTTACATATGGATCTCATATCCTTTTCCAAAATCTTATTTTGAGTCTTTTGAGGGAGTCATGTATTTGGTATGCATTCTTGGTGGGACTCCCATTATAATCGTCCTAAAAACAATAATATACTCTCATATAGATTCCCGTAAAAGTATGTGAAAACCATATGAGAACCCTATTAAATATTAAACTTGTGGGATTCATCAGAAAACTTTAAAATACATGACATGGTTTCATGTATTAAGAACTGTGGGATGTTATAAAAGATTCCTTATATCCCAACCATTAATGGAATCGAATAAATTTCATCGTCATGGAAACATTAATATAATTATATAACATCCTTCCAAAAATATGTAAAAATATAAATTATTACCACTTTAATGTATTTAAACTATAAGTCACATTCGTCATTATAAGTCCAAAATCCTTCTTTTTTGTTCTCAGACTACATATATGTATTCTATCATAGACTAAAATTATAATACTCATTTATTATGATTAATGTGACATCATATCATATGCATAACACCCTCAAGAATTTTTATTCCTTTCCCTTTAAATAAATACCATTTTTCCATTATTATAATAAAAACAATGTTTAATAAAAAACAATACTATACTTTATTGTGATTAAATATAATAGTTTAAGATAAATCATTAACGCAATATGAGAATGAAATTATTGAGAACCATTATGAATTGAAAAGCCTTAGTAAAATAAAAAGTTAAAAAAAATTTAAAATGATTTATAAAAAAGTTTTATTTTATTTCGATAATTAATAATATTATTCTTCATAAATAATTATTTTATAAAAATGAATTCATAAAATCTTGTGATAAGAAGTCAAATATTTAATATTTAATGGATTTTATTAAAATATATTAATATTAAAATGGGATGGTTTTAAAATTAATATTTCGGAAAATTTATTTTTTCTTATAATTTTTTTAGAAATTTTCAATATTCAATTTTATGTAATGGTTAAATGTGTATAAATAAATAATAACACCCATTTAATTAAATTTTAATATGAAACAGGATTAAAAATACATTTGGTTTAAAATAAAAATTTCTACAAAAAATGTTTTCACAATATTTTTTATTATTTTATTTTAATGTTGAAATTAACTAATTTAGAAATTGATTTATCTAAAAAAACTAAAAACAATACTCATCACCATAAATTTATGTAAATGATTAATTTTAATTTCATGTTCAAATACATGTATCTATGGTAAAATAACAATTACTTTGATAATGGTAAAATTAGTTTAAAATGGTTAAACTATGTGTTAATGACATAAAATACCATGAAAAAATATATAAATTGTGTATATGGGAATATGATTGATCCATGTTATTTTTTCTCCATTTTTCATCAATATTCATTTTAGAATTAATACCTTTAAATAATAGAAATATTTTTTTTGGAAATGATACTAAAAAGTCACATAAAAGGATCACACCTCTACACTTACCAAACCACTCTTCTCCATCAGTAATCTCTTAAATGTAATTTTTTACTGTAATATATCATTTGGATCTTTTTACCAGTCATTGGTCCCAATATGGAAGCTTAATCCTTCATTATGGATGAACCAATTTAAACCGGGAGACAATTCACAAAACTACATAGTTCATCACCATATTTTTATAATTACCTTTTCATATATATTCTTTATAAAATTAATTATAAATAATTTAAATGTTATATTTACATGTCATGAAATCTCCTATAACGGATTAGCCCTCCGAGTCTAGATATGATATAAAAAAGTTGATGTCTGTTTGAGGCTGACTTCTAAAAGGTCCCGGTTGGCAACTAGAACTAATGGTATAATAAGAATTCATATCGGAGGAATTAAAATATAATAGAAATATGAAATAAACGGTTAATATATATGTTTAATAAATTTGAGACATATAAATATAATTAAATCTCATGATAATACAATAAATTTCATAAAATACTATTACAAATGAAACAAATACAACAAAAAAAATTGTTAAGATTTCAATGAACAAAAATCCAAACAAAATATATCATAATAACCATTTTTCAGTAATATCATTCAAAATATATAACCTTATCTTCCTAGCCTGTAAAAATTAAATATATGTGTGGTCTAAAAAATAATATACTCATTAGGATCCTCTCAAATACCTCTCCTGTAAATGATATGGAAATAAAATTAAATCACAGTTAACCACATTTAAACTAACTCATCTCCTAAAAAAGGTGAACTATGTTCCCAGCCTCACCATGTCTACCACTCACCAAGTATGACATTGAATGATTGTATATAGTATAGAAATGAAACATCATGGGTACCCTTCATCCTTCTCTTCACTAGATTACCGCTCTACCAAAACGTCACACATCATGATCCATATATCTCCAAATTAATCCTTATTAATTACCCATGTGAAAGGCATAAAAACATGAACCATGTTCAACACAACATCAAAAAAACTTATATAACATACACATATATTAGATATTAACTTCATGGGATCCAAAACATCATTTATGATTTTTTTTATACATATGGTATTATGTGTTAATCCATCACAACCCATACACTATGTAAGGTATATCAACCCATCATATCCAATAAACATGATATATATACTAATCATTTGGATAAAATATCTATATAAAAACGTGTCTGAAATAACCACATTCCATTTCATCCCTCTACAAATATATATAAAACAAAAAAAAACCCTCGCATATGAGCATATGTAATTACTAATAGAAGAGAGCTCGGTTAGATTGGGCTATTCATCCAACTATCATCCCACTATAATCCTAGAGAAAACACCCAAAAAAATTTCAATAGGTGTTGGAAGCTCTAATTGACATGGGGTGGGGTTTTATATGAAATTCTAGAATATACATGATATACTATAACTCACAAACATATAATGGGAATAAATCTATATAAGACTCAAATGCATCTATCGTCACTCAGTGTCTTTGTTTCTACTATTATGACTAGATATCATATAGTAAGACACTAATTGAATGAAAAAATTTAATTTGTTTACGGAAATTTATCAAAAAATTCAATTTAGATTAATTAATTCATTAGTAATCATTAAACTAAAAACATTATTCTGGATTACATTTTTTAACCATCAACTCATTCCCATGCCCTCCTGTCATTATCCAATCTAAGCCCATGTTTTCAAAATATTTAAATCCTTTCATAATTTTCATCCCATCAAAAATATCCCTTGGGTTAGGTCATTTTTTTAATTTTATAAACATCATTTCATAATATATATACTATAGGAAAACCCTCATAACATACCACTAGGAGGAAATGTGAAACCATGAAAATTCATATAAATAAAGTAATGGGAAATGGAATGCTAATAAAATAATCAACCAGACTACTGTCCTTTAAATAGATTCATTTCATGTAGGAATTAATATTTCTCAAATCAATAGGGAATAATAGTTTCATCCCATTCTATCACATCTAGTTCCATCCCCGACACCCTCATGAACATTCTAGTGTATCTATCCAGCACATGAACTGATTATTGATAAATCATATAGGCATCCCCACATCACAAATCATAATATATCCAAATATTTTTTATTCTAGTATCATATATAATCATCCATCATAGGCTCAATAATCACGTCATTCCCTATCTTAAGACATTCCAGGATCATATCGCATCACATAATGATGCTCACATCCAAACAATATTATTGGAGCTATAAAAAATTATTGTCAATTAGTAAATCAAGTTCATAAAATAGGGAATCTATCATTCACATGAAAATGATATCTCACAGATCTACCATTAGGATTTTGTCCTTCAGATGATGATGTGAGATATAGGGACATTAAATTATCATTATTAATATTTGGATTTTATTAATTCTTGAATTTAATTATTTTTTATACATAGTTTACATATATGGGTAACCTAATGCATCAATATATACCATGAAACTAAATTAATTAACCAATTACATTAAACATTCTACCTAGCATGCATTCCACTTCAAAAAACATTATGGAATTAAAAATTATTAACACAACTTCAATCACTTACATTAACAAAAAATAACAAAAAATATATTATTTATGAAATTATTTCATCATAGTGAATAATGTAATAAATTAAGCATGAATACTCACATTAATTTGACCATTATCAAATTTCAACAAAAAATGGATTCATTAAAAATTCATCATTATTCATCATATAATTAATTATAAAGTCAATATGGACTTATATTCATTACCATTTTACAATAATAATAAAATTCGTAATAAATCTTATCATCATCCTACATAATTATATCATAGATCACAATCTATCAAGTAAATCAGTAGTAATATTTTGATCACAGTAGACAGAAAAAAAAGACAACCATAATGAAATTATTTATGAATCAAGTTTATTCGTCATTATATTAATTATATTTTCATTCATGGGGATAATACTTCATAACTATAAAATATTGTGTTAATAAATAGGAGAGGAAATTTATACCCTTGGGGGATATTAATATCCAAAAAATCAGTGTACAAAAAATAGGTCTGTACATAATAGAATCATCATTTGAGGAAATATTAATGAAAAACCAAAGGATTCCATAGCACCACGAGAGGGATTCATATCATATAGGCTTTAGAGAATGTAATAATGAATTAATGATGTTAAGGACATTCATTCTCGAGTTAATATAAAGGATAATCATAATTTTCAAATAAGAAAATATTTAATTAAAACTATTCCTGGTCACAGAAATCTCCCTACGCAATGACGCATCAAAAAAATCGTCTGACTTATAACATCTAAGATAGATCTATCTTTTATGAAAACACCTTTCAAGGCTATTTATTCATGCCTCCCAAAGGCCTAAATTGCTTTTTTGGAATTATAGATGAAAAATCCACACTGGTAACTCCATTTACGTGAAATACATACATAGCTGAAATACACACATACCAATTTTCTAGATGTCAATTTCTCATGTATTAAATCACTTGAATATATTATCCACATAGAGATCTATCACGTAATCGATCTCTCATGTAGTCAATTTCTCATATTTTCTATTAGGCCGTGTAGATGGATCATGTGGCACATTTATCCTCGTAGTCGATTCACATAGCTGATGAACCCACATTGATAATGGTTCCACATAATAGTTCATATATCTGATCCATATTATAGATTATTTTACTAACCATTAATCAACATCTGACCCAATCCATGAACCATATTATTACAACATGAAATCCGAACACATCTTAAATCTGACATGCTTCTAGATTTTGGTAGTCAACGACTTCAGAACTGCTCCAAACCTACTCTAAGCTCGATGATCTTACGAAAAAAGAAAAGGGTGAAACATGATTGATATGGGAGATTATGTGACATCATTATACATCAGTGAATGATATATTGTAATTATGTAACTATCAAATCTATACATTTTCATTACTAAAACCTATTTTTCTAGGTCAGACAATCCATATAAATGAATGATGGTATACTGAATCATTAGTTTTAACATGAATATTTATCATGAAATTAATATTGGAAAAATATTATGTTAATTTATAAAATTTTCCCTTAATGTGGTCATTTATGTGTAACACAAAAAAATTATTATCTAAAATGTTGTTATAAAAAATTACACGAATCATGATCATTATGGATTAAATTCTCTCAAACAATCCTCATTATATCCATCAAATAAACATGGAACAGAATAAATCAATATAACACAATTAATCCACTACCTAAAATATTTTTTTAATGATGAACATTGTATCAATGAATAAGAACCAACATAGCCATTAAATTCCTATATAAAATTATCCAACTTAAAAATATTTAATTATGAAAATAAATAATAACTAACCACTATATTTACAATGAAATGTTCTAGTTAGATAGTATAATTATTTAATAATTAAATAATTTAATAAAATTGGTTATTTGGATGGAAATTTCTATTATATATAAAGATAATTTTTTTTAGACATTAGATAAAAGGATAGTGTATATTTCAAAACTCACAATTAAATAAATATTGTTTATAAATAAATTTTTTTTAGTGAAATTTTATTTTCATTATATCTATTTGAAAATTTATTTACATCTTCTCATTTTATTTATATGTTTTACATTCCTTCATACCATCTCACTTTTCCGTAGATCAAGATTCAATCAAAATAATTTTTTAAGCGGAATGTAGTATACATTTTCTTCTACTTGGTAAAATTACAAATCCCTATCCTTATTCATTATATTGATTTATGGATATTCATACCTATATAATTTATTTATTTCAAAAATAAATATTAATTTTTACTTAATAATATTTTAAAATAATGAAAATATAATTTTTTTTAATCGTCAATATGAGTTATATTCTATTGTCATTGATCTTTCTTTGACAAAACTATGAAAGTAATCTCTTTTTTAATGTTTTTATATTAAAATATTTCCCCAAATATTTTCGATAATAAAAATAATATCAAATTTCTCAATGTTTTAGGATGTAATTTTTATTCCATAGATTCAAAAAATAATTTTCTTTTAAAATAAATTTCTTTAGAAGTAATGGATATTTTTTCATAATTTTCAATATAATTTTATATTTCTTTTTAAAATTAACAATGAACTATGAAAACTATTATAATTATTTTTTATGATTCAATGGGGATATTAATAAATGATATTATAAACCATATTTCAGCATATGGATCATTAAAATATATTATGGTTGTTTTCTCGAAATCATGTTTTTCCCAATGTTTAATTAAGCTTTGATAGAATTATAATTTATTTGATATCACAAGAAACACATATTTATATTTTGACTACATTTAATTAGTTTTTTCATTATAATACTCCAATTCAATTTGTAAATAATCACCACATGTGATAATGAAAAACTATGGGTAATCCCAAACCCATCAAAGAATTTTTCAATTATCTGGTAGGTGGGTCCATTATATCCCACAAATGTACTGGGTAAAGACTTAGGTATATTGAGTTCACATGTCATGGAATGGGGAGAAAATTCATTCAACTATAGGACTCTATCCACTCTATAATTATTGTCATAGTAGTATTCGATGACACAAGCAATGCTTTTTTTTCTAATTTATATTCCACATTCATATGAATACATTACTTTTTCATTGATAATGATTAATGAATAATGTTTTCATTTAATACAAAATAATAAATCCATGTCTAATGATTTGTGATATATGTTTTATTGGATATGATTCCCTTATATTATTTATATTAAACATAATTATATTATCATGCATATATTCCAAAATTTTTCCGACTCGTGATCTTTTATGGTTATTTATTTTCATTACCATTACTATATGAATCTAAGATCAATACTTTTATATCATTTATTTCCCTTAGAATGAATTAATTTCATAATAGATGGTATATATATAAGTCATTAAACTGTATTGTCTTGGATATTCTATGCCTTATTTTGGGATATTATATGGATCATTTTTTAGACTAGCTGGTAAGACATCATTCCATTCTGAGCCACATTTTTTCCTGAATAAATTCTTGATATATTAAATATATCAAATAACATGTGTGAAACTTTCTCCATAAAAGATGAATAACTCTTGAGTGGTGTACCATATATCAAATATGATGTCATCATTGAGTTTAGAACATGTGGTTTGACATAGGTGTAAAATTAGAATTTTTTCCTTGAACTGTTTATTAAAATGTCATCACGAGTGTAAATGAATAAAATAAAATAAATTATTTTTTTTGACAAAGAGACTTATTTTTATCCTTTATGTGTACAACTATGTCGTTATTGTTAAGGTTATCTAATCAAACCCAAGAGATTCGGATAAACTAGTGGAGTTATTTTTTTATTGGATGATGATGGATAAAGATCAAATCATCAATCGTTGCACCAATGATATTGGAGAATCATGTAAACAATGGATAGACAACATTTCTTCATCAACAATAAATATAATATCCATGTGGTATTTATTGATTAAATTTATTCTCCATTATTCATTTACATTATGAATGTGAATCAATCAACAAATAGATATATTTACGGTCTAGTCGTCTTGCGGGAAGGGTCATATTAATCATGTTCCTGGAGAATTTATTTTTAATTTATGATTTCTTTATTTTTATGATCACAAAATAAATCTAAATCAATATGATCATATATAAAGGTTCATTCCATTTATTTTCCCATCTTCATTTCTTCCTGAGTTATTCATTAACCATGGGCATTCATTTTTTATCCTAGGGTTCAAAGTATACTAATCTATCGATCATTGGACACAAGATTCCAGGCACAATGATCCGAAATAATAGAACTAAGATCATCACAACATGATGGAGGTGTGTATGATGAAAGACAAAAGTTCGATGACATGGACACCCAATATTCATGTTCATTATATCCCTTTGAAAGTTGATAAAAAATACTATTTAACGAGTGGATTGAAGGCTCATATTTGGATTATTAGGTGATTCAATGAATCGATGAGGCTAAATATACATTTTTGTGCTTATAAAATTCCTTAATAAAATTACAAAACAATGGTTTGGTTGCACAAAATAGGATCTAGGTTTTTTGAAATTTCTATATTACACGGATTACAAATCAAATCTATAAATCTAGTAGGGTACATGGTTGTGGAGATTGGGCTTAAAATGAATGAAGGATCACATGGTTTGTGAATACTATTTAATTTCAATTGACACCATCTGTACAACACTATTTGTAATTCAGTGAGTACACTAATAGAGAAAAACGTATATGGCCAAATAGAACATCGTGTTCTAGAAAACAGACATGGTTTAGTGTACATGAGTCATTCCATTGAATATACCTCGGTACACAGACATCACCGGATGACATGGTCGGGAACTTTGTGTCTTCAAAAATCATGTACTCCATCTAAATATCCTAATTATGGAGACCACATTTCATGTGGGCCTCATCCACCTTTGAAATCTTTGGGATAAATTTAAACACTAGGTACTCACATTTTTAGGTTGTGATAACCTTCAAGACTACAAATGAATCTTCATTTTCTAGTTTCAACAAATATTAGTTTAGTGTGTTTCCCTTGGTCATTTCCCTTGAGGGTACAATGTTGGATTACATACATTTCAATGGATTGTGGTTCCCTCTAGAGGATGAGTATTTGATTGAGTTTTAGTGTCCTTCAATGATACTACAGTGTGATCCCTTATCATCCATTGTTCCCTAGATGCAGTTTTGGGAATTGGTGTGACCTCATTGATAAGGGTGTTGATCCTATATCTAGAAGGCTGTATTAAAAGGGATTGTTGTATCATTGACAAACAATCCCCAATGTAGTTGGATGATCCTTGTTGGCTTTGTGGTGTCCCCCAGTGGTTCTGGTCATGACCCCTATCTTTGTATCATGGTCCACTTAGACTTATAAGATTTTTGGGTGGGTTCCAATTTGGTGGACCTCTTCATTATGTTTCCCCAATGATATCATGGATCAATGGGTGGATTCTCTCAAAAATAGAATTGTATTGAGAAGAACCATGTGGGTAGAATTTGGTTATAATCTATTGGAGGTGTCGTGTCTTTCTAAATAATATCCATGTGTTTAGGTTATACCTTAATTTTGGTATCTAATTATTGATTTGATAGAACATGGTGCTTCATGATTAGTGTCTTTGGGGTGTCTTACTGAGTATCGTCATACTCACCCCTACATTTTCTTTCCAACCCGTGGTGTGTCATATGCAGTCGATAACACTTTTAACGGTGTCGTGTGAGGATTATGAGTGAGAGGATAATATCTATAGCTTTAAAAACCAATGTTTTTTACAAGGATCTTCATTATATATTAGTCCTAATTCTTGGAGTAGGTTGGATTTTATAGTTTTTGGTTGGATGTGTGGTTGGGCCATTTTACAACTTGCAATAATTTTACTATCGTACACTATTCTGGGATCTTTGATGTTTTCATTCATTGTTTCAGTTGTTTTACATTTTAGCATTGTTTTGACTTTGGGATATGTGTGTCTATGTAACGATACATTATGCTAATGTTTCCCATTTGTGTTATATTCTTAATTGGGGATGGTTTTCTGCCCCTTCCATATTGGCGGAGGGCTTGGGGTAGTTTCGTGGAGGACCTCAGTGGGTTAGGTTGTGGAAGAGATTTATCAGATATGATTTTTGTATCAATGGATTGGTGTTTGTGAGATTAGTTTGGAGAATTTCTTTTAGTGTTTTGAATTTAGTTTCCCATCTAAGGACTCCATTATTATTCCGGCGGCCATCATATTTTTCCACACAGGAATCCAATCACCTACCTTTAGACTCGTTGCATGTAAAAATGGTTCTTTAGAAATGTTTTGGTAAATGAATTATAATGTAATAGTTGTTTTTTCCATTTCCATCATGATTCGGAAACCTATATTTACTCTTTTGACTATGTTATATCTTATTTTACATTCGTAAACCTCTATGACGATAGAAAGTAACAATTCCACAACATGACCACATGGATGATCCACCTAGTGATATGTCTTCTATATAGTGGCATGTCCCACAGATAGAACCTCCAAGTGGTTTACCAACAATACCACAACCAATTGAGTAGAAGTGAAAGCCATTAGTACGAGCTGAGGATGCACGTAGGATTAGTAAATTGAACATGATTCACAACCAGTGATATATGGACTCTGACTTAAACATTACATAATCTAGTAAATTTATTTAGTTTCACATCCATACATTACCAAATAAATGATAAGTAGACATTTTTTGTGATTTAGGAAATAATTCATAAATGTCAACCCGTAATCATATATGTTGGGTATTACTCAAACAACATCCATTTATTCCATAGTAGAAATGTTTTTAATAAATAATGAAATATTTTCATTAAAATTATTCACAACAGTCATCTTGTCTTCTCCATATCTCTTAACTATACAAAAACATTGTAAATTTTTTTTAAACATGGGATAATAAAAAAATATCAGCAAGTGACATGAAATTATGGATATAAATCATTACTCCATGAATACTAATAAACATTGATAATCACTTTAACAAAGACATACTTATCAACCAATGAGTATCATATATTTAAATTGTGAAAACAGTGATTTACATAAAACATAGAAAATATATATATTACCATAAATGATGCATAGTGAATTACTTACATAAGATTTTACCCCTCGTGGATACAATATTATTTTTAACCGACACAGAGACCTTATAATGCAACACTCACAAATACCATACAATGTTACCCTCATGGGTACTTTACGGTGTGATCACTATTGTTACACTTGGAGTAACCATACGATCACCACACAATATTAACAAACCTAATGATTTAGAGGTAGATATATCTCCCATACCTCATCATAAACAACGACCAAGAACTACAAGATAAAAAATTAATACTTGCATAAAAACATTCCATATGATTTTTTTAAAATAGGAATTTCAAAAGGGTGTTAAAGAAATGTACCGTACATTTATAACATAATTGAAAAAAAAATAATTAAAAAAATATGTGTATCCTGATAATACAATACAATATAATCAAAATTAATTTCCCAAATAATATTAGTACAATATAATCTAGGAAGTATAAGGTTAACCCTATGAATGGACGTTGGGTAAAGAATTCACATACATCGGTTTTGTCTTCCATTAATCATGTTAAAAATTCTAGTATAATGCTTTAAATAGTATTATTAATATATTACATAACCATATTTATATTTATAATTACTTTTATGATATTATTATAACATTTTTCAATACATTTAATAATAATATTTTGTTATTTTCATTGTTTCGTGTGACATTATTTTTGGTTTCTAGTGTTGGTTCCTTAGGGATTTTCATGTCGAATTAATGAAAAAATATATAAGTGGAATGAAATGGTGTTAATATGTTTCAATAATTTTAAATGATACCATATATCATTTTGTTTTCTTATAGTAGGTTTAATCATTAGAAAATACATTAATGAATATGATTTAATTTTTTCTAGTTGGTTTTAAGATCATTAAAAACATATATCATTATATTCAATATTAGGATTATATATTTGTTATTGAATATAAAATAACATATAATATTTATAATATATTATTATTTAACCAGAATAATGATGTATTGGTCAAACGAGAAGGTGATAGAGAAAAAAAATGTGTATTGTTTCTAATGGATGTAAATTGACACATCATGAATGATGTTGTAATTTTTAAAATATAATGGACATGAGGATAAGTTTGATGATATATTTTTTCTTCATCATGATAAAATTAATGCATATATAATATAATGGAGTTTCTATTCTAGATGGATAAGTGTATGTGAGTAGATTATAATAAAATTAATGGAATTCAAATTAATATTAAATTAAATAAAAGAGGATGTTACCCCTTCAATTATCCTTCTTGAAAACCTCCTTAATAACCATGGTTTTTTAATTTTGATGACACCAGAAGATATCGGATGTTGGGGGTAGGGTTGGTAAGGAAATTTTCTTGAAATTAAACAACGTAAATTTCTTTTTTGTGGGAGGATATAAAGTTGTGGGTGGGGTTATTTATAGTGGACGAGAGGGGTGTTTTCTCATAATTATATTCATTAGTTTATTATTTTGTATCATGAATATGAATTCTCTGAAAATTTTCTCTAAATATAATAAAATAATTAATGATTATTCAATATTAGGGTTCTCACCTTAGCGATGAATCAAGGAATAGGGTATCTATCTTATAATTTTTATATACTATAATTGACATATTTTACTATTCACTAAAAATTCATATATATTATGGAAATATAAATAAGTCACCCTATATTTTTTTTTGATGTGTGGAGTTAAAAAATGAAATCTATTTATAAAATAGTTTTATGAAGTTGAGTTATTAAATTTTTAATTTAAATCATCATATATTCAAATAATACTAGTTTTAAAATTATAACTGGTTTTATTATAGTCCTAAATAACAATTAAAAGCTCATTATATTATCATATAATCATAGGAAATCAAAAAACTATATTATGAATATAGTATATGAAAATTTATTTTCCAATAAATTATTACATTAATTATTAAATTGTAACATAATATTCATTACATAAAAATATACCAACAATTAATTTTTCATTTCCAAAACATTTATTTACATATTAAATGATATAAATATATCATGATAAAACCAATAAGATACATAAATATTATTTATAATCTCATAGTTGAGGTTAATATTCTATTATTATAGATTAATTAATTATAAATACAACTTATTTCATTCTACATTTATAATTAATATAACGATTTAATCCAAAAATAAAAAAATTTATTATATAAGTAACTAGCTCATTACAATTTTCCAACCATCTGGAAATTGAATCCATGAAATTATTATCTAAATAGTAATCATGTTATGATAGCTTTCCCTCATCGAATTTTTAGATTACCAGGTTTCTTCTTCAACCATGTGGTTCCTCCAAAAACCTGTAACCTGGTGAATTTCCTCATTCCCAAATATATGCTCTCTACGATCAAGAATTTGAATGTGTTTATCTTCATATGAATGGTTCCCTTAGAGAGGAAATAATTTTGTGATCAAAATATGTGATTAATATTTCACATACATTCTCAACATAGAATCTTTAAAAACATTGTCTATATGATATAATCTCAAATGAAGAGCTTCTTGCAAGGTGATTGGTCCAACATTTTCGTTGATTTCATATGGTCTGATGAACCATAAGATTATATTTCCTTTCCTAACAAAATACATATCACCTTTCCATTGTTAGATTCTATGGAAAACATGATTACCTATCTTAAATGATAATTCCTTCCTCATATTATCTGCATAACTTTTTGGCCTTTTCTATGTTGTCTTCTTCTGTTTTGGGGTCATCATAACATTCAAGGCCACATCCTCTAGTAATTGTGGTCACATAAACTTTCATTCTCTGACATCATAGTAAAATGTTGTTGTTCGACACTACATTCCATATAATTACTTGAAAAGAGCGACATGTCTATCATACTGTAAATATTTATTATAAGATAACTGAACCAGAAAATGATTTTTATCACAAATTACTAGGTAATATAATGAACAACCCTGAAGGATTTCCTCGAAGTTCTAAATTCAATTTTCTGTCCATCCCTCTGATTGAGGGTGAAAAACAGGGTTGAAGTATAATTATGTGCCCAACAACTTCTGAAGGATTTTCCAAATTCCATAAGTTATATTGGGATCATAACTGTATACAAAGTAATGAGAAAACCCCATGTAATGAGAAATTATATTTGATTTATAGTCAAATAAGATGATCCAAATAAATATTTACATGAATATTATGGAAATGTATAAATTTATTATGTCGGTCCATAGTAACATCAATTGTAATCTTTCCTCAAGAAGCATTTGATAGTCCCTCCACAATATTCATTGGTATATTTTCCCATTTCCAATTGATCACTAGAAAAGGTTGACCCATCCTATTTGTTATTTGTAAATCTATTTTAACCTATTAAAAAGTCAATTATTTCATGGTAAAATATGAAATATATCTTTTCATTCCTTCCCACCTATAATACTCTTGATGGTGTTTGTAAATCATTTAACTAACATGATGAATAGAAAACAGAAAATATTAGCCTCACACAACTATTCAATATTCATATGGGACTCACAAGGCACACATAATCTCATCTTTAATTATAAAACAAAATATTTATCGAGGTTACATTCTAGAAACATACCCCTTTTAACCTATTCTACATTTTTCTATAACTCTTGTTCATCATTATTCTATTTCATAATTCTTCTTAATAGAGATGAATTAACTATCACATGCAAAAAAATTGGATAATTTCATGAACCAACAACATAAAATACAAAATGTATCAAATTATTAATCAAGGGGTAATATTAAAAAGATATCAGCATAAATGTAGCATTATGTTTTTACTCCATGAATCCACCAATTTTTTTACTTTTCTGTGATGGTAATTGATTGAGAAATCTGAATAAATTATCAGTTCAAGCAATCATCTCTACCTCATGTTTAATTCCATATGACTAAACATCTACTTCAATCTTTTATGGTCAGTATATATTTTAAATTTGGATACATATAAATAATGCCTCCAAATTTTAAAAGAATAAACCATAGATTCTAATTGAAAATCATGTGTGGGATATATTAATTAGTGATATTTTTTTCATTAAGCATGAAAAATTATATGATCATTATACGTTATAACACAACCATGTCCCTTGAATGATGTATAATTTTATATGAAATTGTCTACCTTTCTATAAATTAATCAAAAAACTAGAGTATTCATCAATATGTTCATCATTTTATGAAAAAAACAGCATATTACTTGATCCAAATAAATTTAACTCCTATTCAGTATAACATAGTCAGCACATTAAAGAACAATGTTATGTTTTTAACAAAACATTCGTAATAACCCACTAAACCAAAAAAAAAACATTAAATCGTTGTATGATTTATCGGTCTTGGATATTCATCAACCACTTTTGTTTTTTTAATGAAAACTTATTGCATCCATATATACAATGATCCCAATAAGAAAAAAACATTGTAACCAAAAATCACATATGAAATTTTTTCTGTAAATCATATATTTTTTGATAGTTTGAATGACAATCGCTAAATTTTATTCCTTGTAATTATAAATTTTTTTAATAAAAAATATCATCAATAAAAAACAAACATGTCAAAATATTCATGTAATATTCTTTTAATCTGATCCATGAATACTACAGTTTATTTTTTCAAACCACATTTCATGATCACATACTCAAAATACCCATATCATTTACAAAATTCTATATCCAAGATTCATACACCATCACCTTCAAAGATGGAACCTAGATCACATGTTAATCATGGAAAAATACTAAACTCCCTATAGATGATCAAACAAGTATTCCATTTTGTGTGAAGGGATACTTTTTCATAACATTAATGTTATTTAAAGCTATATATTCAATGTAATGTATCGGGGAACAAAATTTCATTTTAATTAACAAAATAGTAGATCGCTATTGTGATGTTCTGGGATGATGGAATCCTTTTTTAAGAAACTATGACAACTGTGTTTTAAATTCTAAAAATTACACTTAATACATTTTAGAAATGTGTTATGAAATTATATTAGAATCAAGAAATAAGTAAACAGTAAAATCCACATTCCAAATATGAAAAACATAAATAAAATAATCCTGAAAGACATCAATGTATTCATTTAGTAGCGGAATATAATTAATCTGGATAGTTTTTTTTTAAAGTTGAGACGCATAGGACAATTCATTGATTTAAATAAAGTTGTCCAGGAGAGGAACAAGGAAGCAACAATGTAAAAGGAAAACATGAGGAAAATTTAACCTATTTTAGAGCAGGTACTCATGTTGTGGTAAGGGAGGCACCCACCTTAGCCATGGGAGTGGCGAACCCTCCTTCCAGACATTTCATACACCCTTTATCCACATTTACCATACGAAGGTGTGTCCGCAACATTAGAAGTAGTCGTAGCGGGGGTTGACTCAAAATAACTAAAATTGGTAGAAAGAAACTCATATGAATTTATAATATTCACACTAATTATTAAATTTTCAGGAGTCGCTGTGATATCCTGCATGGGAATCATACCATCATTCTCCAAAGAGCTTCTATTCCACTCCAACTCCTTCATGTCAGTGCTGTGCACACCCACTTCGTTGCTGCTTGTAACCAAAGTACCATCATTCGCTAGTGCATCGAGGCGAACAACCGAGACATGTAGTGGGGAGTGTTCCAAAAACGCCTCATTATTTCCTTTTGATCCACTTCTATCACCATTTATAGCTTGACATTTGGTCTTACACTTATCTTAAGTTATAGAAACAATCAGTAACTTACCTTTCCTCAATTTAAGGGCATGCAACTCATGCCTAACCCTATCATCTGTAGCCTCTTGCGCTGAGTGTTCCCTATACATTGATTTCCATTTTTATCATTTTTTCAGATTCCTACTATGTTATCATTGTTATTGGTTTATTCTAGTATAGAAACAGAAACTCATCCTAAAAATATTATACCCCTGCAATCAATATTATCATGATAAAAATAATTTCAATTCATACCCATAATAATAGCAAACTCTACCAACGGAAGAACAACATGGACGGAAGGTAATTTAAATCCATATAAAACAAAAATATTATTCTTATAATTCATATTGATGTAATATTGTCATAACCCGTCCCCTGGCGCACAAGCCGTGACTACCCAAATCCCACCTATCCTAGGCCAGGGGCTGGTGACTTTCACCAAGGCGTAAATCCCTAAAAATGGGAAGGAATTTCCCTTATAAACTAGAAAAACACAAAAAAGAGTAAGCTGGAAGCAAAACACTAAATAAAACTGTATACAGACAATGTGATAAAAAGTAATGGGGGTAGGAAATACAAGCCCAACTATAATGTACAAGAAAACTGAAAACAAGTACAACTGACGAAAGATAAACAACTGAATGGTGAAAATAAACTCCTGGAACATCCACCACGGATCCTACCTAAAGGGTAGGTACAAATAGCCTCCTTAGTAATCCTTTTCGATCAGTCTCTACTAGGTACGGACACATCGTGAGGTCCACCTCCAGGCACCATCTAGTCCTCGTACTCTCAGCCTCTATCAGCGCTGTCCGCCGTCTGTATCCAAAACAAAGAGGTTCGGTCATATCCCTCGTAGGGGTGTGTATAACAATACCCAGTCGGGACCCCGAGACCACATAGGTCTCTCAAAACCCCCCAAGGATAAACCATAGAGTATGAAATCAACATATAGTCATTACATAGGTATATGCATATACATATACATATGTTATCATGTAACCCATCATAATCATGAGGAAAACAAAGAAGTCATTGACTCTACTCACACATATATACAACATATGTAGCAAGATAAAGATGATAAGATATAGCCACTGAATCATCCTAGATGTCAGACCGACACAGGATCCAGGACCAGTAGTTAAAACTGTCCGACCAACACATGATCCAGGACTAGCATTTCTATCAGAACAACACATGATCCAGGATCATAAGTTTGAACTGTTGGACCCACACAATATCTAGGAATAGTAGTCAAAGCTGTCGGATGAACACATGATCCAGGAACAGAAGTCATAACTGTCAGACCAAAATATGATCTAGGAATAGTAGTCAGAGCTGTCAGGCCAACACATGATCCAAGACTAGCTATTCTGTCAGACCAACACATGATCCAAAAACAGAATTAAGAACTTTTAGACCAACATAAGAAGTAGGAACAACAGTCAGAGCTGTCAGACCAACACATGATCTAGGAATAGCTAATCATTCGGACCAACACATGATCCAAGAACAGAATTCCAAACTGTCAGACCAAGATATGATCCAGGAACATTCATCAGAACTGTCGGACCTACACATGATCCCAGAACAACAATATAGTTCACAACCATCCACATGGTTTCCACAAATATTTCTTGATTCTTGGAGGGCCCGCTCCTCAAGCCATGTGTTGATACATCAACTCCCATGAAGTCCCATGTAGAAGTATCTAAACAGTACTTCTCATCATAGTGGTCTCAACACAATAGATGACATGTCGATTGGACGCCTGGTCTATGAGCTATTAAATTTTTAGTCTGAGGAGCCTGGTTAGATTTCTGTACGATCCAACCTGACTGAAAGTCAACTAAACCTCAAACTCCAATTGGGTATACTCAAAGGGACAACTATGATCCAAGAATTATAGCGTCATTGACGGTTTTTCAAACAAACATCTGGGGCCAAAGATATTTCCAAAGGAAGTAAAGGGTTGGTAATGGGCCTGGGTCAACCAATTTGGCCACCAACATGTTAGGTTCGGCGTGGTCTACTGGTCCTGGCCCAGTAGACTATGAGGGAGATTCAGCCCAAAGTTCGCTGCAAGGGGCGCGCCTCGGCCCAGATGGTGTGGTCGTTTCGGTTCAGCCAATGCCACGAGAGGCGCGGTTTCGGGCGTCTTAGCCCAAGATAAGGGCTTGTTCGGCCCGGAGCATCGCGAGGGTGTGGCCCGACGTGGCTCGGCTCGGAGGGCGTGATCGGGCCGGTTCTGCAAGGGCGCCGTGAGGGGGGACAGGATGCCATCTTGGTCAGGAGGCCGCAAGGGGGCCGGCTCTTCAAAGGCACGCGGGCACGCGCAGAGGATGGCATGTCGGCCAGGGAGTGGCTCATCCAGGAAGGGCGCAATGAGGCCGGTTCAGCCAGGCGGGGCGCGGCCAGGCGGGGCGCGACCGGGCAAGCTGCCAACCTGGCGACCAGGCGGGTGGCCAGGCGGGCGGGCGGTGTTCGGTCAGGAGCACCGAAGCATCGTGGGGGAAGTGCGGTTCGTAGAGGCCTTAGGGCGTGACCTTTATCGTTGACTCCTTCATCATTTTGTCGCCTCTTCGCCTCATCCAGGGTCATCAAAAACAAGAATGTTGGAGGGGGTTAGTTCATGTTTGTTTGGCCTGAACCATCCATGTTTAGGGTGGTATCATGCGGTTAATCAAGATCATAAGAAAGATAAACAACAAATCACCCACAATGAATTTTTTCCAACCGAAGAAGATAATTCAAGGAAAGCATCAGCAAGAAATACCCCCCGACCTTTTTTTTTGTCTTTCATCATTTTAACGAGTCGTGGAATGTAGAAGACGAAGGTCATCGTTCTTCGTGCCATCCAAGCACCCCAAAACCCGAAACTTCGTCGGATCTCTGATGAAGATGTTAAAATCAGTCGTCGAAGACGTCTCACGACGGTTGACGCTCTCAGTCGAAGAAGGTCATTTTCGACGTTCTTCGTTGGAAGAATGCGTACTTCTTTATTTGTGGTAAGAGGATGTTCTTTGTTGGATAACTCCTTTTCTACCAAGCTCTCCTTTAAAAAATGAATAGATGTGCCAACCCAAAATAATAATAGATTATGATATCTTATTATTTCATTGGAATAATATTCAAAAAAATAGAATTAAATTAACGGCCCCCCTAATTAATTCACGAGATTTGGCACAAATTAATTTGGTGAGATTGGCACAAATTAAATAATGGGGAGTAAAATAGTCTCCCTCAAATTAATAGGAGAATGTGGGTTTCTCGAATTTACTAGGGAGTTCCAAGGGGTTAAAAGCCCAGGTGGTCCACACCACCTTAATCCTCCCATGGGAGGTTGATTTCGGATGGGACCCACCACCATAACCTCTCATGGGAGGTTAAGGTGAGGTCGTCCCACATCCAACCTCCTTGAGGAGGTTTTTACCACCACACACCAAATGGCTTCTCAAATAAAATAAAGTGTAGCTCACATTATTTTATTAATTTTCCATAAAAACTCAAAATCTATCTTTTATTCTCGACTCACTACCGTCGAAGTGAATTTCTCCATAAGCTAATATAGGTGCTGCGAGTTCAACGGTGCCCTCAGATTTCAATTCAAATCACCGGTTCAAATGTTATAAAATCCCGCTTGTACGTTTACTGAATGTTCCAGAACAAAACTTTAGAAATTGATTCCGAGCACACTGGGCTTTGGAATCACGCGCTGTCAAATTTTGCAGACTTGTAAAATTCCCATATACTTAAAAAAACATTTCCATGGGAATTCCATGTCTTTACATTCTCCCCACCACATGGATTTACATCCCTATAAGATACAATTATAATTAAGAAAACAAATGGGGGTACTGAGAATGAAACTGAGACTCCCGTTCACATGTGCTCTCATGGAGGTTACCGTGCTGCCAGTGAACGCACACCAGAGGTATCAAACGTCCACATAGGACCGGATCCTATACATCCTTAATCTCCACATGAACCTCCGTGAAAGTCACCCCATCGTCGACGTCCATCTCTCCATGGTTGATGATGTGGGAAGGGTCATGCATGTATATCCTCAGTTGGGATACATAGAAAACATCGTACACCTGGTGCAATAGAGGTGGAAGAGCTAGGCGTTATGACACCTCATCGACTCTTCTGAAGACCTAAAAGGTTCTAATGAATCTCAAAGATATCTTGCTGCCTCGGCCAAATCGCCATAGACCTCCACAAGGTGAGACCTGTTGGAATACATGGTCACCATCCATGAACTCCAGAGGCCTCCGTCTCCTGCCAGTATTGGACTTCATCCTACTCTATGCAGTCTTCATCCACTCCTGGATGATCTACACCATCTATGAGGTTTCATGTACCATCTCTAATCCCACCAGTGCTGAATCCCCTGGGTCTGTCCAGCATAAGGGGGATCTGCAAGGTCACCCGTACAACGCCTCGAAAGGTTCCATCCATATGGTGATGTGATAACTGTTTTTGTATGCAAAATCCACAAAAAGAAGGTGATACTCCCAGATGTGAACGAAGTCAGGAATACATGAACGGATCCAGTCTTCAAATGTTTGAATGGTTCGCTCAGTATGACCATCCATCTGAGGATGGAAGATGAAGATAAGACGAAGTTGCATCCGGAAAGCCTCATGTAACCCCTTCGATAGCTGTGAAGTAAACCATTTGTCACGATTTGAGATAATAGAAATATGTACTGCATATAGCCACACAATCTTCTGCACGTAGAGGCGTCCCATTCTCTCTACTAAACCTTGCTCTCTGATCGGTCAGAAGTGGGACGACTTGGTCAGTCGATCAACGATCACTCAAATTGGGTCGTGACCCCTAGATGTATGTTGAAGACCCATCACAAAGTCCATTGATATCCCATCCCACTTCCACTATGGAAAGTTTAAAGGTTGTACCAAGCCTATGGGTACATGATGCTCCACCTTCACTTGCTGACAAGTGAGGCATTGAGAGATAAACTCTGCTACTACATTTTTCATACATGGCCACCAGTGTTGTCGTTAAATGTCCTAGTACATCTTCGCTACTCATGGATGTACCACTTGAGGGGATGTGTGGAACTACCTTAACACTTCCTCCTGTAGTTCCACTGGAACCAAGGTATGTCTTCTGAAGAGGATTTCATGTTCCCCACCTTCAGAAGTTCCATCAGGTTCCTACCCTGTGGATATCTGAGCACGCCGTGTCTTACAGCCAGCGTCTCCAAGCTGCACCACCCTAACTCACTGATGAAGTGGGAGAGTGATTGTAAGAGACTATAAGAAATATTCTCTATCTCTATCCACAAAATATATTTGTAATATATCCATATGCTTTGTCTCCCATCTTAGTAGTTGTATACCAGATCATTTGTTGAGTGCATCTGATACAACGTTCCCCGTACCAGGAGTATAAACTATCTCAAAGACATAGTCTTGGAAGAACTCAATCCATTTCCACTATCTCAGGTTCATGTCCATATAAGATAAGATATACATGAGACTCTTGTGATTAATTTACATGGTAAAACGATCGCCCATATGATAGTTCTGCCACATTTTCAATGAGAAGACCACTGCTTCTAACTCCAGGTCATGGGTAGCATAGTTTTGCTCGTGCTGTCTTAGCTCCCGAGAACCATATTTGATAACTTCTCACTCATGTATTAGGATACACCCATGTTCGGTACTTGATGCATCGCAGTAGACTATGTACCCTATGACTTCCTCTGGAAGCCTCAAGATGGGGGCACTAGTCAGCCTCTGACTTAGCTCCTGAAATATCTTTTGGAATATCTCTGACCACATGAAGGGTTTCCCCTTATTTTTCAATGTTGATAGTGGTTTTTCAACTCTGGAGAAGTCGGGATCATACCTCTTGAATTATCCAGCCATAGCAGATGTCCCTCCCTCTTTGGGTGGGGGGGGGGGTAATCCTAGAAACATCTTTTGAAAAGATGTCCCTATGTTCTGTCACTCCGGTTTGGGACTGAAAACTCAAAACTCCTACTGCCATAAGGGCAAGGATGACTGACTCAAGAGTGAACAGCTGGAACTTCCTATGTATGAGTTTACCATGTGCTTCTAGGGTTACCTTTTTCACTGACTAAGGAAAACCTCATCGGAACATTGTAGATAATCCACAACCTTTTTCCGAATAAAATCAATATGTGTATGAACTGTGGTTGCCCAATCCATACCCATATTATATTCGTAAGGCCATGAAGCTGCCACTAAGTGGTTCCAACCAAAACGCTCTTCTCAAGGGTCCGATCACACTGTCAGCGTATGTGTGATTATCGAGTCTCCTCCCAAAGTTGTTTCCAGACGTGCGGGTCAAGCCAACAGTTTAACTGGAAACTCTAGGTCTAGGAAAAGATTCGTGGAAGGAAGGATTGATTTGTGCCAATGTCTATTGATTCGGTAGCTAGTAGTAGACACATAACATACCTCAAATCATTCCTAGAGCCATTGGGTCACACTCCTTGACCACATGCAACAACTCTCTTCCCCTACCCTCCAACTCTATGAGCCTGGCGGGGAAGACAAAGGTGGGTGGTTGTAACATTTCGAATGTAAACCACATCATGCTACTCTCCTAGCTCTAATTCCACATTTACTGCCTTTCAGATTCATATGTCCTTAACAATTGCTTCTTAAAACATTTTACATGCTCATGTCTCTGATACATGCACTAGTTTCATTATTTCCCAATGCTATCATTCCCTGGTTGCATCCTCTCAGCAGAAGAATATTCAACCGCAATGTTTCTCTCTAGAATCTAGAGAAGAGGTGCTTTCTTGGATGTCTTAAAAGTCACCTCGCTCTATAGTCTGAGCCCAAAATCACTGATCGAATCGTATTTATCTTGTATTGGGAACAATCTGTATGCCTCAATGAATACTTAGCTACCGACATGTCATCCTAACGAAGTTGTAAAACCTCTAGAGAACTCTCAACCACATCCTATGGAATGTCCTAAGACGCCTATGAGTCGGGATCGCCTTGTAACATGAGGGGTATCTAATGCTGAAACATGTGTAAGGTGATATGCTTACATGTTTCATCTACCGATATTGCCAGTTTTAATTTCTGACCCACAGACAGTGATATAGCAGACAAACTACCTAAAGGTAAAAACTCGGGCAACGGTCCAGTACCGAAGCCTCTTCACTACGTAGACCAACCTCATTATCACTCATTAGAAAAAAGTAGTATTTAAAATCACTATCTTCTCTAAGGGTGTCTCGACTAGGTGGAGAACTGTAGTAATCACCTCCAGCCAGTCCTCGGTTGCCTAGGAATATGTCTCGTCTCGTAATCTCGAAGGCCTCTGCCGTTGGACCCCATGCAACGTGCTCAGTCAGCATGCATTAGCCACTAGTGAGGCTGGTGGAATCTTCTTCCCAATGGGTGGTGGTTCTACTGGTACACAACCTGATGGCGCCATCAGATTAAAAGGGACCTGCATCGAAGCCTCGTCACTCGGTGGGCTGTCATCAAGTACTCTCTTGAAAACCCTAGTTGGCTGTCTACGCAATGACATCCTGATAAGGAATAGGTGGTCCATGGTTAATAAGTTATACATGGTGAGCTGACTCAAAGAGATCATAAATAAAACTCTTGAAACTTACACCCATTCAGTTTTTTCGAGCACTGAGTCGAAAATAAAAATTCAAGGTACTGGTGTATGGATACGTTGACCACCGTACCCACACTGGACTCCCTAAATTAAAAACCACACTCATTACCATTAAGAATATTTCTTAATAGAAATGATCAGAGTCTTAAGTTCTGTGGTAGAACCGACTCCTCTGATACCAATTTTTCACAACCCTTCCCTCGGGGCCCGTTTCAGGACTTCCCCAAGCCCGCCTTCCATATGCCATGGGCTGGCGACTAGAACCAAAGGAATTAAATCCATAAAACTGTGAAGGCATTGCCTTTATAAACAGGAAACACACACAACAGAGTATGTTGGAAGAAAAATACTAAGCGAAAAATTATACAAAAGGAGTGCTAGAAAGTAAAGGGGGCCAGAAATACAAGGCCAACTATAAAGTACAATAAAACTGAAAACAAGAAAAACTAATGAATGGTAAACAACTAAAAGATGAAAAGTAGCTCCTGGAACATCCACCACGGATACTACCTGAAGGGTAGGTACATATAGCCTCCTCATAACTCCTTGTCCATCAGTATACTCTGGGAACCGAATCGTCATTAGGTCCACCTTTGGGTAACATCTAGTCCTCATACTCTCAGCCATGTTTAGTGTAGTCTGTCGTCTAGATCCATCACAACGAGGTGAAGTCATATCCCATGCAGGGGTGAGTATAATGATACTCAATAGGGACCCCGAGATGACCTAGGTCTCTTAAAATCCACCAAGGATAACCCACAGAGTATTAAATCAAAAGATAGACATTACTTAGTTATATGACCATACATATACCTATGTTATCATGTAACCCATCTCAATCACGGGGAAAACACAGAAGTCACTGACTCAGCTCACAAATGTATACAACTTATGTAGAAATATAGATATGATCATATATACCCATTGAATCATCTAAGTTGTCGGACCCACACATGATCTAGGACCCGCAGTTAAAACTGTTGGACTAACACATGATCCAAGAACATTTTTTCTGTCAGACAAACACATGATCTAGGAATAGAATTTAGAACTGTCAGACCCAAACATGATCCAGGAACAATAGTCAGAGTTGTGGGACCAACACATGATCCATGACCTGCTTTTCTGTTAGAACAACACATGATCCAGGAATAGAAGTCAGAAATGTCAGACCCACACAAGATCCAGGAACAGTAGTCAGAGATGTCAGACCAACACATGATCCATGAACAGTTATTATGTGGGACCAACACATTATCCATGAATAGAGGATAGAATTTTCAGACCCACACAAGATCCAAGAATATTAGCCAGAGCTGTTGGACCAACACATGATCCAGGACCAGATATTTTGTTGGACTAACACATGATCCAGGAATAAAAGTCAGAACTAGAGGACCAACATATGAATCAGGAACAGTCATCAAAACTCTTAGACCGACACATGATTCAGGAACAGTAAACAGTGCATAGTCAGCCACAGGTTTTCCACAAAGCATCCTTGTTTCTAGGAGGGTCTTCTCCTCAATCAAATTATAGATACATCAACTGCCACGGAGTCCCACATATAAGTATCTCAAAGGTCCACCACTTTATAGAGGACTCAACGCAATAGACGATGCGTTGATTAGACGACCGGTCTGTGAGTTATTAGCCTTTTAGACCCGAGGGCCCGGTTGGATTCATGTACGATCCAACCTGACCGTAACTCAACTAAACCCCAAACTCCCATGGGCTATACTCAAAGTGATGACTATGATCCATTATTTCTAGCACCGTTGATGGTTTTCCAAATGGACTTCTGGTGCCAAAGATATGGCCAATGTAAGTAAAGTGTCGGCAATGGGCCCGGGTCCGGTCTGACTCGGTCGGACTGACCCGGTCTTGGTCGACCCAGTCATACCAGTTGGGTCTGGCTCGGCCCATTGGGTGGCCAACATACGAGGATTGGCCCATTCTTCTAGGCCCGGCCCAGTAGACTACTAGGGAGATTGGGCCCGAAGGTCACTGCGAGGGGTGCGGATCTGCCAAGTGGGTGTGCCATGTTCGATTCAGTTAGCGCTTTGACAGGCGCAGTTCGGGTGGCTCGGCCAAGGTTCGGGGCCAGTTTGTCCCGGAGCATTGTGAGGGGGTGGTGCGGCTCAGTCTGGAGGGCGCGGCCAGACTTGATTGGCCAGGTATCCATGAGGGGGGCCGGAACGCCGGCTTGCAGGGCGACCGCATGGGGGGCGGTTCACTAGAGGCACGCGAGGCATGCATAGAAAACGATAGGCGGCCAGCTCGGGGTGGCGCGCGCGAAGGCCGGAAGGGAGGCTGGGGAGTGGCACGACTAGGTGGGGCGTGTCCAGGAGGGCCGCAGCCAGGCGGGGAACGGATCGGTGGGGCACGACCAGGTCAGTTCGGCCATGCAAGGCACGTCCTGGAGGGTGGCCAGGGAGGCGACTTGGCGAGTGGCCAGGCTGGCCGGCAGTGTTTGGGCGAGAGCACCCGAGCGTCGCGGGGGTGGAGAGGTTCATGGAGACCATGGGGAATGGCCTTTTTCATCAATTCCTTCATCATTTAATCACCTCGTCACCTCATCGATGGTCATTAAAAATAAGAATGACATATCAGGGTCGGGCCATGTTTCTTTGGCCTGCACCCTCCACGTTTAGGGTGGTATCATGTGTTTCATCAAGATCATAAGAAAGATAAAAAAACACACCCACAATTAATCCTTTCCAACCGAAGTAGAAGATTCTAGGAAAGCATCAACAAGAAATAAACCCCTTAACTTTTTTTTGTCATTCATTATTTGAAGAATTCATTGAAAGTAGACGAAGAAGGTCATCGTTTATAACATCTGCCAAGCACTTCCAAACCCTAGCTGCTTCTACTCATTGATGACAATGTGTAATTCGGTCATCTAAGACGTCTCACGACAGTTGAAGCTCCGAGTCGAAGAATGTTGTTGCTGGAATTCTTCGTTGGAAGAATGTGTTCTTCGTTCTTCGTTGGAAGCGAATGTTCTACGTTGGAGTACTCCTTTTCTCCAAAGCTATCCTTAAAAAATGAATAGATGTGAGAACCCAAAAATAATAAGAGATTGTGATATCTTATTATTTCATTAGCACAATATTAAAAAAACGAGAATTAAATTAAAGTCTCCCCCTAATTAATTCACGAGAGTTGGAATGGATTAATTATGGAAGATTGGAAAAAATTAAATAAAGGGGATTTGAAGAGGCTCCCCAAAATTAATTGGATCTTCGGGGTTTCTCAAATTTAATAAGGAGTTCCAGGGGTTTAAAAGACCGAGCGGTCCCCACCACATTAATCCTCCCATGGGAGGTTGAGTTCGGGTGGCCACCACCACCATAACCTCTCATGGGAGGTTAAGGTGATGGGGTCACACCTACAACTTCAATGAGGTGGTTTTAACCACCACACACTAAATGGTAGCTCAACTAAAATAAAGTGCAGCTCACATTATTTTATTATTTTCCATCAAAACCGATAATCTTACATTTATACTCGAATCACTATCGTCGATGTGAAAGAATCATTATGAAAATATCGGCACTGTGAGTTCAACAGTGCCATCATAATTCAATTCTGAGCACCTGTTCAAAAGTTATAAAATCATGCTCGTACGTTTACTGAACACACGTGAAAAGAACATCAGAAATTGATTCCGGACACACTGGGCCTCAGAATCACGCGCCGTCAGATTTCATGGACTCATAAAATTACCATTTATTTTAAAAAAATTCCCTGGGAATTTCGAGTCATTACAAATATTTCCCATGGTGTTTTATCTATAAGATCCAAAAAAATTTCCTGAGGTGAAAATTTCAATTTACCTTAAAATTTCACATAAATAATGGGGTTTGTAGACTTATTATCAAACATGACATTTGAAAAGTATTATTAAACAAATAAATTATTTGATACCACATCATTGGATGGCCCTACATATGCATATGTAGATTCAATTGATCTCAATTCACCTTTCTTCTTATAAATGGATTTTTTTTCTATCATTCAAATCATTATTTATGAAGGTATTTTCATAATTTCCAATCTAGCCATACTTAACAAACATTACAGATTCATATCAGAATAAATTATACCATCACTAAGATCATTTTAATTAAAATATCAAACCATATGTCAAAACTGAAAACATTAAAAAAACATACCAATTTTGTTATGTAATTCCACATGGTTCTTTCTAATAAATATCCCACAATCTAGAAACTGTATATTAATTCATTCATTTTTCATTAATTTATGTTTACCCATCACACTCCAAATGGAACTCTTTTTAATATTGTTTTAAATTTAAACATGATCAGTTGATAACTCCATATCAACCCTCCCATCATATAAAAAATGTTTAAAATATCATTTGAATTCACAAGAGTTCAATATCCTTCGATATCATGGCTTGATTCATAAGTAGAAATGATTTAATTTTATATCATGATCACGAATAACATTTGGATCATACCTTTCCAATAGTGTAGAGATTTCATCACACATATCAACTGATTCATCCTCCTTTTGTTTCAATTCATGTAATTTTTTCCATACTAATTTGAACCACATTTTTAAAATATTTCCCTATGAAAACATTTTTAAATTCATCACATTCTAATGAATCAATCTCCTCACTATCCCTAATATTCTTGAACATATACCACTACTAGTTGTCTTAGACTTCAAGATGATATGTGTCTAGAATAAAATTTTTTTTACCTTAACACACAGTGACGTCAAATAATTTTTGAGGGAATTAAATACATCCTTTAAAAACCACTCAGATATAATATCCACTGAAATAAAGTGGTAGGTTCTTCATAAAATGTTCCATTATTATCATGTCCATTTGTTGTATCTATGGTTGGACTCATGCATGAATTGCAACACCATATAATGCCTGATTAAAATAATACATTACAATCAAACCCTATTAGGTTCCAATTCACACAATTATATATTGCAGATTTGAAAATATATCATCCTCTTGGTTCCTTGCCACTTAAATGTCCATGTTTCTTCTATAAAACACCATTATAAATAGACATGTTATAGATAAAGCAAAATATTTGTATTTAAAATATATATCATTTGAAATTAACCATATTGTAAAATAATTTGTTGTATTATATTAATATCATCCTAACCCTTAATGTTATCTAAGCCTTTCTCTAATACCGACTATGTTGACTAGACCCTAAACATTACATATTCAAAAAAATTAAATAAGAAATAACATCCTTATATTCCCTAATATATTTTTGATTTACTATTATAGAAAATTAGAAAATAAATAATATATATCAACCCATAAGGACATAAATTGGGAATTTCTATAAAAGTATCCATTTCTTATATATTCCAATTTGTTAATGTAATACATGAAATATTTTCACAAAAATTTGTAACAACAATCATCTTGGCCTCTATTTTTCTCTTACCCATCCATAAAACTAATTCATTTTTAAAAAAAACTGGATGATAAAAAATTCATAGCAAGAGACAAAAAAAGTAGGACAGAAGAAATTATTCAATGACTAATTATAAAAATAAGAAATAATTTTCCCAATTACATTATTGTAAACCAGAAATTGTCATATAGTTACCATGTAAACACATAAGATTTCAATAAAACATTGAAAACATAAATACTATCATAAAGGTAAAAAATGAAATTCATTACATAATATTGTAACCCTCAGACATACCACATGATTTTTAACCGTCTTAGCTAACTTACAATGTTACCCTAACGTAACCCTTAGGGTTACCTTGTGGTGTAACCATCCTAGTGATATATGGAGTAACCATACGATAAACCACAAAAATAAAATTACCTAATGAATTTGAGGGATTTATAGGTCCCTCCATTCATTATAACAATTCTCAAGATCCATAAAAATATTCATAAAATAAAATTACATGCATGAAAAAATTATTTTTAATTTTTTAAAAAATAATAATATAAAAGATGTTTTGTAATGAAACGTCCTTAAAAATATCATATATTTGATGTGATAATTATTAAAACATATTGATTAATACTATAAATTATAAATAAGGATAATGAAACATAAAATAACAAAATTCATTTAAAAAATAATATTAGTACCACATAATCAATTATGTAGATAGTAAACCCGTGAAATGGAAAATGTGTTACGAATTCCCTTACCTAAGGTTCGTCTTACTTCAGATGTACTATAAATATAATGTAATGGTTTAAATAGTATTATTTTCATATTAAATAACCATATTAATATTTATATTTAATTATATAATATTATTATAATAGTTTCAACACATTTATTGAAATTATATTTTTTTTTCATTGTTTTTTGTGCATTTATTTCATTGTTTCCATGGTTGGTTCATTACAAATTTTCACTTCGAATAGAAGAAAAACACCATATGTGGAATGGATTTATGTTAATATGTTTCCATATCAATAAATTATACTATATATCATTTTTCTCATGACATGATGATACATCATTAGATAAAACATTATTGAAAATGATTTAATTTATTTTTCTGATTTTTATGATCACCACAAACCTATATCATTTTTTTAAATATCATGCTTATATATTAGTTACCTAACCATAAATAAATTATAATAAGTTTAAAAAAATATTATTTTACAATTATTATGGATTTATGATCAGCTATGAAGGCCCTAATAGTAAATGAAAGTGTATCATCCACTATTGTACTAAATCATCCAATCATGGATGATGTTCTCATTTTTAGAAAAGAAACGGGAGAAGAAAAATAAGTTGATGAATGATTTCATCAATATTATAAAATTATTGTCTATATATTATACTGTGGATTTCATTCTACATTGATAAAGGGTGGCTAATAAAGTATAATAAATGAAAAAGAAATGAATATAAATTAAATGAAACTGAAATATGATTTAATTCTTGATTTATCTTTCGTGATCACCTCATTAAAGCCCTTGGTTTTGGCCTTTTTCTTGAGACAAGTAGGAATTTGACATATGGAAGAGGATTGGGAAATTAATTTGGAATAAATTAATCAGTCTACACGGCATTGAGATGTTAGGATAAGAGGTGGTGAGAGGTGGAAATTATAGTGGAGGATATGTGTGTTTTCTCAATTATATATTCACTATTTTATTATTTATCTTAAATTATACAAATAATCATATCCCTATCACTAAATATATAATAATAATAAATTATTATATTATATTATGGTTCATATATTATTGATGAATCATGGAATAGTTTATTTAACATATAATGTACATATATATTGTAAATTACACCATTTTTCTATTCACCAAAATTTCATGTATTTTAGACAAAAAAAATTAACCGTAATAATTTTAATATGGGTAGTATTTAAAAAATAAATAAATTTTTTGAAATTAATTTTATATATAAAATAATGTTTATTTTTAATTAAATGTAAATTTTATTTGAAAAATACCAATTTTAATATTATAACAAATTTAATGGCACTTTGAAAAATTGAACAAGGAGTCATAAAATTATATTATAACCATAGGAAAATGAAATATTTATTTAGGTATATATTTTATGAAAATATTTTCTATTTTTAATCATTATGGTAAGTAAAAACTGTAATTAAATATTTATGACTTACAAAATACCAACACATGATTTTTCATTTAAAAAAAAATTTATTTACTCAGTCAATGATATAAATATGTCATTATTAAAAGTATATGATTCATAGATTTTATTTATAGTATCATTAGTGGTATTAAAATTATATTATTATATATTATTTATTATATATAACTAATATTTCATTATACATTTATAACTAATTTAACTATTTAATTCTGAAATGATGAAATTATATAAAACTACTCGGATCATTACAAGGGACCTCCCATGTTTTAGGGTTAGCCAGATCCCCAGGCAGTTGAGGACTAGCCAAAGAGGTAACACTCATTTTCATCCTTGTGAGGATTGGGACAAACTATATTGAAGCCCACACAGTGAGTCTTATTGAGGGATCTACTGGGTGATGGTGGAGCTTGGAGAAATATTCACAAGATGAGAAATCTCCCTCTTGGAAATACATTGTGCATATCATCATAGATGATTTATATCCTTCCATGCTGTGATATTTTCACATACATGGTATTTTTCTTCTTCACAAAGGGAAGTATGATTGTGGAGTACTCAACAAGGTTTACTGATATCTCAAATTACTCCATGGTTATGATGTAAGAGCAGTTCATCAAAACATGGATATTTGAGTAGGTCTTGTGATTGGAAATATAAGAATTAGAATTTTCCAGAAGCATTCCCACAAATTATCGGGTGCTTTAGTGAGCCTTTTTGGGGGGGATTTCTAGAAGAGCTGACACCATTAGTGGGAGCTAGCAGTGGGAACTTGGTAGAAAAGACATTTTCAGTAGGTATCCAAATGTATTCATATGGATCCTTGAGGGTTAGACTCTTTAGGAGGAAATTATATGACAAACGAAAAACTTTGGGGGGATCTTATGGAGGCTCAACTAAACTGAGGGATAAGCATGGTTTCTATGATGACGGCCAGGGACATCTGGCATGACATTGTTTCGACCTTTATATAGATAATCATGAGATGGTCGAGGGACCACCGTGACAAAGAAAGAGGCATGGGATGTGTGGTCTACATGGAATAAGACATGGTAGAGGGGCTGGTAAAGTAGTATGAGGTGGTCAGAGCATCCTACAATTACAACCACAACCCACCACAAGCTCAATGTCTAGCTGATGGAGTTAGTTGGAAGGGATGGGGATAGATGTAAGCTATAGAGTCTATGACACCAGATCTCTAGGGGTGATATTAGGTATGATATGTCTCTTTTTTTTAGATTCAGTATTTATAGACATATCTTATAGTCATTCATTCCTTGAATATTCATTAATTTGTTACTTATAGACTCATGTTTATATGTTCCCTTTACCCTTATGTTTGGAGGCAATGAAAAGCGATGACTCGAAGATAGAGAACTTGTACTGATGGGGTGATATGATGCATGGAGTTGGATGTTTTGTTTGGCCTCTATTTTTTGGACCAATGTGGACTTACGACATCATCATAGTAATGGATTGTTTATCCATTGTTCATGTTTAGATATACTATTTTAAAATGAGAATTATGGTTTGTCTACACTGATGAAGTTTTTTTCACTATTTTCTATGAAAAGGATACCTTGGAAGATCAAGATGATCTCATGCATATAGTAGTTTATATTTTTACTCACTAGATGGATTGAATAACACATGGAGGAGTAGATACATTGGTTTTTTAGTTTCCTAATATAGTTAAAGAATATGTTGATGTCATTCTTGAGGATCTGCATGGTTTACATCTCCATCGAGAAATTGATTTCTATATTGACTTTCATCCAAGGATGGTTTCAATATATAATCCCATATATTAGATTGAACTCATAATTCCTTGATTGTTGTGGATGACGCTAGAGGAGTTAAATGAGTTGGGATATGTGAGATACATAGTTTCTATAATGGTAGAATCGACGTTGATTTCAATGAAGGATGACAGGAGAATTATGTTATGTATATATTATCGGTGCTTGAATCAGGTGGTCAAGAAAAATAAGTATACGATACTAAGGATTGACCAACTCTTTGATTAGTTGAGTGTGTTGTGATTATAATCTACGATAGTCCTCATTTTAGACTATAACCATATTTGAGTATGGTAAATGGATATTCCAAAAAACATTTTGATGTCCCTACGATCAGTATGAATATAATTTTAATGACTTCCACTTTGATGAACTCCCTAGTGATGTTCATGAGTTTCTTGAACCTGGTATTTCTAGAATTCCTAGACTAGTTCATGGTTTTCTTCACCAATGAAATCCTAGTGTGTTTGGTTTATGTGGAAGAGCATGTGGGACAGTTCAGGATGGTCTATGACACACTTAGATAGTACCATCATTATAGGATGCTCTCAATGTGTCAGTTTAGGATTCTACAGGTCCACATTCTAGGACATGTTATATCACTAGAAGTAGAAATAGGGTGCCCCATGAATTTTGAGGAAATTAATGCTTAGGAGGCACCCATGAGAGTTACCAAGGTCCAGATTTTGATTTCTTTGGTAGGGTACTATTAGAGGTCTGTACTCGACATCACTAGAGATGCAACAAACTTGATGGCTTTGACACAAAAGGGATAGATATTAATGAGTAATAAAGGTTCCAACAATGATTTAAATTGATGTGAAAGTGTTTTTTGAGTTCCCTTATATTGATTTTCCCAACTGAGGGTTCTATGTACATAATTTATGGAGATGCATTAGTGATGAAACTTTATTGTGTTCTGATGTAGATTAATGTGGTTATTGCATATGGTACATGACAACTGAGACCACATGATTATAACTATATTACAACAAATATTTTTTTAGAATTATTAATATTCTCTTTGAATATAGGGTGAAACTACATGATGGAGAAATAATTTAACATTTACTATACCCATAAGTTTCTCTATTATATCACCTATCATAAGGTGTATTAACGCGAGACAAATGTGATGGATGAAGTTCATCCAGGACAATGAATTCCAGATTTTTTAAACTCATGGGACATGGAACATGGTTGTAGATGCATAACTAGAAGATCTTATTCTCAATAATTATTCGAGACGTTATAATGTTTAGAAACATTGGAGTTTTTCATCATGAAATAGGACAATACTTCATAAGATTAGTCGATGGTTATTTCCCCCACCACTTTTAAAGTTTTTAGGGATTCTCATCCTCAATATAATCAATGTGATACATTAAATACTCATATATACATTATTCATAATACTGATGGATATTATAAAGGTGTGTGGAACATTATACATTTTAAAGGGCGAATGATGGATTATTTGACATTGTATGAGGAGGTGTAGTGGGAGTTTCATACATCCCCTTTGGTGGTATATCCAGGTCTGTAAATTGGTAAAAGGACCTCCAAAATTAACTTTTTGACATGAATGTAGAACATATTTGTATATTTTTTCACTTGATGCCTCACATGTTAGTAGGTGAATGCTAAACACTAGGTTCTAGACGGTTTAGATAAACCCTCTATGGTTCTAGTGTAGATGTTGGATGGGATATCTATGGAGGTCATGATGGGATTACCATTACCAGAATGGGACACAATTCTATATGGGTGATCATAGGCCAACTTAAAATTTTTACCTACATTACTTCCATTCAAGAGAAGAGTTCAATAATGATATTTGAATGCCTTTATGCTTGTATGATAGTTCATCTACATGGGGGTTAACATGATGATCAACTTTGACCATGTTGGTTTCTTCATATCGTAGTTATGTAGGGTATTTCTATATCCTTTTGGGAATCCGTATTGCTTTAAAATATTGTTTCAACCCCAGACTGATGGTCATAAATATGGGTTGATCCAGGTCAAGGAAAACATGTTCCATGTATGAATTTTATAAATTATCCATAGTTGGGACGATCTGCTACCCATGGGGGAGTTTGCATACAAACATATGTACCACTACACCATTGGTATGACACTACTTAAGGCATTATATAGAAAATCCTAAAGGTAACCACTAGGACAGACCAATCCTTCCCCAGATGATTATATTGTCTTCTTTTTCCATAACCCACACTATTTTTATTTCCTTGCACTCTATCCCTCAGGCGTCCACCACGAAAAAGGTATCATATTGTGATAGGTATCAACACCACCTTATAAAATGGGGCTTCATTATCCTCATCATTCAATATGTGGATATCATAGTCAACCACCCTATACGGGACTAGTTTAATGGCTTGAACATCAAATGGGGACTAGATTTGATGACATTTGTGATGACCTATTCCATCCCACAATCATGATATTTTCTTCTTTAGGCATATCCCATTTGGTTTTTCATTCCTTTGATTTGGTCGTCTGACATCCCCTAAAAAAGTCTTTATAGTGGAAATGGTAGATAGTAGATGGTGAAGATTTGAGTCTTTTTTATGAGATCATGATTAATAGTGTCTACCCAATGCATGGGGTGAACGCAAGTGCCCAGGATGGGATTTTTTAAAATATTCAATTGTATTATAGTTTTATGATAAATCATCTTGGTTGATACACTTTTTGTGTGAAGTGATTATTTTTTTTAGATTTATTGAGATTGACATGTATCCCTAAATAGGATGAGAGTTGAGATTTCATGCATCATTTTATGAACTCATGATTATTTTGTGTCAAGCATCATTTTAGGCACAAAATAGAATATGAATTATGGGCATGTTGTTGAAATTTAATTATTTTTCCATTCCTATGAAATTTGAATGAAAATGTTTCATAACATTACATTGAGAGTGATTTTAAATGGATGCAATATGATAGTACATTTGTGTCTATATGAGACAATTAAATAATGATAATGGGTTTAACTTTGTTAACAATATTCTTGGTGTAGGATGATTATGGATAGGGATACTTCCATGACTTTGACCATCTGGCTTGATAATGTGCGGGAATACATGATATGGTTTTGTTTAAATCCATCCGGTTAACTATAATAATGTTTCCGAATAAAAATCCATTATTTTTATTAATTGGCACTTGATGTGGGTGTCATGGGTATTGAAAATTACCGAGCTTGATAACTCGATTGGGAGTTGTGAAATAAACCGCCGTTTTTTATAATATGGTAAGATGATGGTGGGATGGGAATCCTGAGACATTCAACTGGTTAGGGTGTATCCATAGTGGGAGTTAAGATAAATAATTAAGGGTTTGTGGTGTTTTCCATAAATCACGTCTTAGATTACATTTAATTAATGACAATAATGTACCATAATTTAACATCATCATGGGTAAACTAAGAATGATATGTCATTACATATATTTACATAAATGTTTTTTTGGATTTGGGTCCCCATAAGGGTTTCACATTGAAATTAGTATATGTTGAAATTGATGGTGGATGGTACCCCATCGAAATTTTACATATTAGATACTCATGATTAACTAGAGGACTATAAAATTATGCCGGTTGGGTTTCCTAAAAAATATTCTTAAAGATAAACTAATGGAGGAGAGTGATGCATGAGTAGTAGAAGCAATGATGAATACCAATGGGGAATGTAAATGAGAAAAAATAAGGTTATGGTTTAAATTCCTTGTGGTAAATACCAGATAGGCCTTCGAGGGGTGGGATGTACATCATTTACAAGATTTTTTATGGAATGAATGAGTTCCAATGTTCGGTGGTTTTTAAGGATATTTTTAACAGTCTGTTATAAAATTTGTTAGGTATATTATGGAATTTTATTTTGAGACCGATGAATCCTTTGAGGGGAATCTGCATCATGTGTTGGGTTAATCTGGGAGGATGTAGTGGTAAAACACCATGAAAATTGTTTTAATACTCTAGGAACATAGGGACACGTTAAGGAGAAATGTTGAGATAGATAAGAGGATTAAAGATCAATGTGGTATTAATATCATTTACTCAGAATCATAGGGGTTCATGGAAGTACATCTCCATAATGATCTATTATAAGGTGGGGAGACTGTATGATACCACTTTTCTGGGGGTGTTGAAGGATTATGTTGTCTGTTATGGTTGAAAAAAATACATGTTCTGGACCCAAATGTCAATGTCAATTGTTTGGGATAAATGTAATGAATTTAATTTGTGGCATGAATTAATTCACAATTTAGAAAATTTACACCCCATGTACAATTTTTTCACTACATTTCGACATGTCACAAATGTTTTTTTTCTAGTGATGACATGTCACAAATGTATATTACACCCCATGTAAGTATCTTTCACCAAATCATGAAATTTCACAAAATTATCTTACACCAGATGTAATTATTTTTAAAGTATTTTTATTAAATGGTGGAAAATAGGATTTAGTGTAAAATAAAGAAACCAAGGGGGTATTTGGTATAAACCCTCTAGAGTCCCCTAAACCAAAATGCACTCCGCACCCTCTACTGTAAGGCTTCATAGTCCTCACTCTTACATTGTAGATCCTTCATGTGCATCCTCCATGGAACAATTCTCCTCTGTACACCCCCACCTTAGACCAAAACTCATAGAAGAACCTACTTCATGGATGAATGCTCCTTTGCACACCTATGACTTTCACCGAAGCTCATATTTATGTCATCTTCTTCAACCGAAGTCCTTTTTCGCACAACCAGGGTATGGGTGTTCATCCAATTTAGATACTTCTCTCTCTTCATCTCCACTTAATGAATAAAATAATGATGCTTATCTGCAATTGGTTCAAGATCAAGATTTATTGATTCTAGATAATGAATTGTAGGGTCCAGATCTAGATTTATTGAATCTTGATCCTAGTTTATTGGATATAGATCTAGATTGACTGAATATAGAAATAATATTTTTACATTTTGATCTAAATTTAGGGCATATTGTTTTATTTAATAGTGGATCTTTGATTATGATCTAGACCACATTCATCATCACATACTCAATTGACATTCTTCTAATTGGGAATATCAGTTGGAATGATTTTTTCACTGCTCTTGAGGTGGCTGGTATAAAATTAAAATCCTTTAGTCTGGAATGCGATAAAGTGTATGTAATTAAAAAATTTACACAATATGTTTAGCAATTTTATTTTTTATTTAATTATTTAATTTGGTGAATTAATTAATTATGGGAAATGTGAAATTGGGATCATTGGATTTTATGTCATGAATAATTAATTAGTAATTAAATTATGATATTATAAAATTATGTTTTAGATAATTAATTATTGAATAAATTATTCAGAGATAATAATTGTTGAAATTAAATATTAAATTTACAGATTAATTATTGTTATATTAATGTTGTTGAATGGGGATAATTAATTGTTGAATTTATTATTGGAGATCGTTGTGATTATTAAATTGGTGGGGTTAACATAATTAATTGTTGATTTAAATATGTACATTGTATTGACATAGATATAACAATTAATTAACGAATTAATTAGGGTTAACGATCTATTTATTTTGGAAAATTTAAATGATGAATTCATTATGATGGTTGTTTAGATTGAGAGTTTGAATTAATTAATCAAAAACTTAATTTAATAGATTTGTGTGATTATTTAATTAATTATTTAAATAAATTGATTTATTAATTTTTGAATAAATTAATAGGATTCAAGTGATTATTTAATTGTTGAATTAAATAAGTGAACTAATTAAATGATAAATTAATTAGTAAGAGTTCTTGGATTATTTAATTTTGTAACTAAATAACTGTATTAATTAACTGATGAATTAATTAATTATATATTGGTGATTGCATAATTTTTTAGTTAATTAAATGGAATAATTAATAGTTAAATTATTTAAGGGGGTTCATATGATAATTTAATCAATGAATTAAATAATGTGATTAATTATTTGTAAATTTAATTAATGGATATTGTTTTGTTGAAGAAATTTAATGTGTTATATTAGTTAATTACGAAAATTAATTAATGGGGATTGTTGTGATTGTGAAATTAACTGAAATAGATTAATTAATTTGTGATTTAATTAATCAGGATAATTGTGATGGTGAAATTGAATGGCCAGAATTATGTAATTAGTGAATTAATTAATATGGATTGTTTGGATATTTAATATATATAATTTTATCATTAATTGATGAAATAATGATATTGCAATTACAGTTGAAATTTTATTATTATTTATCATAAAATTATTTATATGATATTAATATTTTTTATTTGAATAATTAATTATTGAATTAGTTATAGGATATTGGGATTGAGAATACTGGATAATTAATTGTTGAATTAATTAATGAGATTGACATTCTTAATTAATTGGGAAATTAATTAAGGGGGTTTATTTGATAATTTAATTGGTTAAATAATAATGAATGTTTTTTAGAAGATAATTGTTGAATTGAATATTAAATGTGAAGTTATTGATTAATGTAGTGGATGTGATTAGTTATTAATTAATTTAGTGGATGTGATTAGTTATTAATTGAATAAGATAAAGAAGTTTATATTATTTCTTAATTAATCATTTAATTTATGTTATTAACATGAATAATTAATAGTCTAATTAACTAATATTATCGTTGTAATTAATTTTTTTTCAAATTAATTAAGGATATTTATCTGATGAGTTAAATGATTAGCTACCTAATCAATGTGTCTTGATTAGTTAATTATTTTATTAAATAAATTATTTGATGTGATTAATTCAATTTTTAAGTAATTAATGTTATTATTTTGATTAATAAATTTTTTAATTAATTAAATCGAATTATTTGATTAATAAATTATTGAATTATTAAATGGAACAATGTGGTCATGTAATTGTTCAATTTTGATTAATTAATTTTCAATTAATAATTATGATAGTGTGAAGTGAAATGTGATAATGAGGATAATGTTGATATAACTTTTTTGTTGTGAAATATTCGAAATTTTGATTTATATATAACATATTTTGAATGAGTGGAAAATATGTTTTTATAAATGATGTTCTACACCCATGAGATATATCTATGATTTATATATGTTGAATTATACTAGTATAGATGTATAAATACTCACAGGGTTCTAGACAAAGAATTCTTCAACCCCAATATATGTGTATGGTAGATACATTGGGCGTGAGATAGGCACTGATGCTCCAAATACTCTTTGGGTGATAGACGTGCTATTTTTCACCAATCATACATGAAAATACTAAAGAGGATGTAATACATGGAAATCTACACCAATTATGTAGAAAAATACTCATAAGGGTGTTTTACATGGCATTATGGACCCATTATATATATGTATGGTTGATACATGGGGTTTGAAGACTATTTATCCAAATACTCATGAGGGTATTATACATGGCGTTCTATACCCTTTTATTTAAATTTTACAATAGATACAACTGATATATATGTACTTAAATAAATGGAGAATGGAAACCGAGGTGATATAATTATTATAAATTAAATATGAAATTTTATTGGACACTATCACAGAATTAAAGGGGTATTGAGATATGGGTGTCCACCGGAACTGGGTTTATGTGGTACAATAATGGATAATTATCAAAATTTAAACTATTACTTTTTTACTTGTACTTATTCATGTAAAACTCCAAACACTATCTTACCATATTTTTTTAGACGTCATTGGGGGTGGTCATCTGAATTATTCTCACACCATATTCTTGCTTTCTGATCAGTATCCAAATAGACTTTATTGTTACATGACAGGTTAAGGCCATATTACCAAGGTTAGATTACTAATTTGGGATTAAGCATGGTTGGGTCCACTAGATTTGGGGTTAGGACCTTCTTGGAGGATTCGTTGGTGCCTTTACTTTAAATATAATTTTGGACACTTTGAAACTTACATTGGTATATAAGGGAACAGTTTTTAGTTAAACATTGTATTTGTTTTTTGTTTATCTTGTGACATTTGTATTCTTTATGGTTATATATGAATATTTATTTTTTATTTATTTTATACATTTTTTTACTATAATAAAAGATAGTATAGTCTCCCCATTATCGAAAATACAACCTTGCTACTATTCATAAGCCTCTGGCATACGGGGATGTGTTCCTGAGGTCATATGGATGTTCGGATCGGGGAATCTGTGTGTGGTAACTAAAATGAGATTTTACAAACAAGTTGTTAGATTGATCCGTGTGACTTATCACTCAGGGGCCCATAGACAGTTTGAGACACTACATAGAATGTGAAGAACATAGAAAAGTATTTGAGAACTCCACAACGCCTTCAGATGTCTTATCCAAACTGACAATAGAGACCTATGGAGTTTGCGGATGGATACCATGTGTTCCTAAGCGTCTCACCTAAACATAAATTAAGGAATATTGGATGTGATGTAAATATATCTATGAGATTTATTTTGCACTTCTAAATACTGAGTTGATCTTGAAATGTGTTATACATAATCGATCATCCATTGTAGTTGGACTGAGAATAATGCAACATCCATGTGTCTCAACAGAAGAGGTATGTGCACAACCTATCTCAAATTATCAACTAGTGTGAGATAGATATTGACGATGGACATACCTTTGAATTATACCTAATTTAGATCATTAACTATAAGGGGAGTTTCTTAAATAGAGGGTTGATTCCCCTTGTGTGTCTCTAGTGGCAACACAAGAATCATTATGAAAGTGCATTGGAGTGGGAGGCTCATATTAGTGATAAGTAATGAAATCTCATTGTGTAACCCTTATTTTCTTTTTTTTTTGAGATAAATCCCTAAGGCGGGAAGAATTTATCCTCTCATATTTTACATACATTATTATTTTATATTATATGGATTAGTTTTATGACAAGGTGGTGAGGTAGTGTGTGATTACAAGGCTCGATGTGCCAAAAATAGATTTTTGAAATATATTAAATATATTAAATAAGATGTGCATACATATTTCCATAAAAATAGAATGAAAAACAAATGGGGGAATATTAGAAATCAAATAGAACCATTTAGTTCTTATTGTGGGTTTTACCCTAGGTACAACATTTATGTTGTTGGAATGGTCCGTTTGTGAAAAATTTATTACTGACATAAATGAATAAAATAAATAAATAAAAATTCATTTATTTGGGTGTTTTTGAACCAGAGAACTATTTTTCTCTTTTAGGTATATGGAATTGTAATTTTTTTATGGATTTACTTTCAAACTATGGAGATCCAGAAGGACCATTGGGGATGTTTTTTTGGCGGACGATGACAGATCTAGATCAGATTATAGATTGTTCGACAAACACAATTGGAGGATCTCATCAATGATGGAAAGAGAAAATTTCTTTTTCAGAAATTTATCTAACACCAGGTATGAAATTTAATATGTTATTTGTTCGCCATTTATTTTTTCTACTATGTATAGGAATAAATCAACGAAAAATTGATCCATGGTTTGGTCGTCTTATGGGTTGTGCTAGATTGATCGTGTTGTGGATTATCTACCTTGTAGTTGTTGATTTGTTCAATGTTATTATCATTAAATAGAATATAAAATGACACAAAAATTAATTGAGATCTATTCCAAACTTTTTTAATTATTTTATCCCACGGTAATTCGTTCACCCCAAGTGTTCTTCAAATGTAGATACCTGATTTTCTTATTATTTGGAGGAAAAATAAGAAAGAAGAACATTCCCATTTTCAGAGTGGATCAAATCCCATGATGATGATTATTCAGTGATGGCATGACTCAATAAGGATATATATATATATATATATATATATATGATATTTTTAGTGGGAGGATCACAAGATTGAATGTTGCAGTAATGGAGGGAAGCACAGAACATGATCTCTATTTTTTTTGAAATTTCCATGTTACACAATGTGTACAGAGGATCTACAGGTAGTGTGGGGGCACATAGTTATAGAGCTAGGGTTTCGGCTATAGATATGATTCATATATCATGTGACCAATTTTAGACATCATGTGAATCCCTCCATAGAACATTACACATTATTTTTAGACTACACAGACAAATAAAATTGTTCATGGTCATATGTCACATCATATATGAGTAGAAAGGCATTGCTTGGTGTACACGGACTAGTACACATGCATCAAATTGGAACATGGACACAACCAGGAGACACATGCATGAAACAAACTATCTCTACATGCAATTTACTCATTTTACGCACTATGTATACATGGACTACAAGTCGTTTGAAGCTATTCCACATTTATTCAAAAAGTTGGACATGTTTTGTAGACCCATATACATGTCATATACTCACTCATACCTGTCATGTACCCCCTAAAATAGTTCATGTGTCCCTTATTTTTGTTTGTTTTAAATAATATATAATTAGTTTGTTCCACTTGGTCTTTTCCCTACAAGGTAATGGGATACCTTACAACTATATAACTGGATCGTGATCCTCTCTGGGGTTCGAGTCTCAAGTAGAGTTTTGGTGTACCTATGTGAGACTAGAGTGTGAACATCTGTCATCCTTTGCTGCCTAGTTAAATTTTTTTTGAATATAGGAGACCTAACTATATAGGTAATTGGGCATCCATCTAGTAAGCTATATCATTAGGGTTTCTGGTATCATTGATGTATGATTCCACGTGTAGTGTGTTGATATATATTGCTATTATGATGTCCCTTGGTGGGTCTATAAATGAACCTTATATGTGTATCATGGTATTCATAGACAAGTATGATTTCTTGGGTAGGGTCTAATGATATGTATCTCATCATCGAGTGACCTGAATGATTTCAAGGATCATGTAATGGATTCTCCAATAATGAGTGTTTCTACATGAAGAATCACGTGCTAGGGAGTTAGTAATGATTTAATGGTGGTGTAGTGTCTATTATGAGTATATCTGGGTGTCTCTTTTATAAATTTATGGTAATATGATGTTTTTAAATGATGTGAGGATTCAATGTATAACCTTGAAATTTGATTGAGTTATAAATCCTATCAAATTTCAATGAATTGACGATTAATTGTATATTGATCCACCAAAACGCATATAGCGGTATTTATTCTTGATGTCATTGGAAGATCAGTTACATTGAATATGGTGACGATTTCCCATTTCCATATAGGTATGGAAAATGGTTATATCATTCCATTGAACCTTATTCTTTTATCCCTCCCTAGTTATCATATAATTAATTTCAATTTGTATTCTATGATATCATTCTTCAAATTATACCACCAATAGAGATATTAGCAATTGTAAACATTTTTACACTCCTTGGTGGGATGGGGAAGGTATATATATATATTTATCATTCAACACCCCCTTATTTTTTCTCAATATATAATGGATTAAATAGAATTAACCCAAATATTATATCATATTCTTTATCGATTTTGAACTCCTTGGATTCCCCATTTTTTATAGATTCATCATTCATATAAATTCGAAAATAATTTATTTGAAACCCTTTATCTCATTTATAATGTATGGTTGAAGTATAATTTAAGAAATGAAATAATATATTCCTTCCTTTAGGATTCTTATTTTTATCCTTTTCTAATATATTATTATTGGATTGTTATCAGATTTGATAATTGTTAAAGTCATCAGATCCTTACTTAGCGAATCATAATCATTTTTTTTCATTAAATAGATGGTAATGGATTTAGAAATCATATTGAATGTTTATATCCCACCATATTTATTGGATCATATTAATATAATTATGTGTAAATATATATTTCATGATATTATAATTTTTATATTTTACAAACCTCACTGCATAGAGATAATGAAAATATATTTTCAATGCAGATATCATTAAATTCAAAAATAGATAATGTTTTGGATATCTTATCTAATAAAAATACATCTTCCATGAGGATTATTCTATCAATTTATCAATTTTAATTTTTACACAAACCAAACACTTCTTTAAATCATCTCTATATATCACAAAACATCCATGATATGAAAGAACCAAAAGGAGTTGCATATTGATAAACCTATTTTTCAACACCTTAAATATCTCATCACATTAATTTGTCTTGAAAAACACTACCAATTTTGGTTCAACATGAATTATCGGTTTTAATATCACTTGAATTTTCAATTAAATATTTAATAACATCTATCTAGTCCAGGGAAACAAAATATCTTTGTTATTGATGTTGGTATGGGCCACTCCTAATTTACCATTTTAATATAAGGGTCCAAAAATATCATTTTTACCAGTGAAAACATTCCATAAGAATGTCAATTTACCTATTAATTACACAAATTTACATTACATTAAATGTATGTTCACAATTTTTAAAGACCTTATCATATTATCCAATTGATCCTTAGGCTCATACTTCATTATGATTTATATCATTATAGTATATGTAATAGCTTTCATAAATATTTCAAGGTAATCTATAATGACTATATATATTATTTTCATAAATAGTTCATGGAAATTACTAACTCTGATGTTCATCACTATGAACTCATAGTGTCTATACATTGTTTGAAATGTTGTTTTAGGAATATATTACTTCTTCAAAATTAATTGATGATATCTAGGATGAAGAACAACATTGGACATATAATTGTTTTCATATTGTTGATTAATATGTTTTATATCTGTTTTATGATATATTTGTTTCACTATCATGATTTTTTAATTTACAATAATCAATACTGAAGAGCATTGACCCATCCTTCTTCTTGACGAAGAAGAGTGGTGCACCTTATTGTGTTTCACATACGAATATCAAAACCATATTCCAGATTATCATATAACTAATATTTTAGTCCAATAATCAAAATAGTGGAATCATTTTATAGAGTAATGGATATAGGAAGAGATCTTGGAATAATTTTAGTTGAAAACTGAACCACTTAATCAGAGAGATGATTGGGTAAATCTATAGTGAATACATCAAGATAACCCCTAAAATATTTCATCTCTTCAATGATGTTTCTATCATTTTTGTCAAAAAAAGTCTACATATATACTATTTTATAAGGTAATAATATCCATTCTAGGAAAAATGGTCTATAACAGATTTATCATCCTTGCTTCACTTATACAGAGTAAGAGGATGGATTGGGAACTGAAGAATGACCTCCCTCTCAAATATTGATGATAGATTTATATAAGGATACACAATCCATTATAAATATATATTAAAAATCTACTAATTTATGTACGAAGTGAATTTATAGAATATAAATTACACAAACATTGAATGTGAAAGATTCATACACATGGAGTGCATCAATTTCTCTTCATTTAATTCACAATTATATATAAATATCCATGATTTGAGGGGGTGATAGAATAGTTCTAATAAAAAATGACACATATGATAAAATTTATATAATAAAAATATAAAAATATTTTTTTTAATATATTAAAAAAATCAAATTCACCACATCATTGATGGTATCAAACATAGTATTAGTGAAAACATATTTTGTTCCTTTTATTATTGTCCTTTAAGATTGATTTCAATTGTTTTATTTGAAAACCCTAGTCTTAAAAAATTTTAATTCATTAGTCTCATGTTATATGAATTTTATATTTCCTACTACATGATATGTTTGTATCTAAACCCTATTTTACTCTTCATCATTATTGTTCTTAATCATATCCATTATTTATTTATTAGTGTGATTCCACACAGTTCAACATTTATTGAATGGTTTGGTTACCTTCAAAATGTTTCCACTGTTATTATTCCCACACCTTTAAGACATGAGATGTTGGTCTTTCAATACATCATTAGATTTATATATTGTTCATCTTATTGAAAATCCATTTTACTCTTTTTATCATCAGTCCCCGATGACCACTGATCATCACTAATATTTATATAAATAATGGGGTAACAATTGAAAATATATTCATATTTTTCAGCATACTAATTTATTTAAAAACAGTTAATTATATTTAACCTACTATAAAAATAGTCCACCTTAAAATTTATTCTTTATGAGAAGTATAGCGGCATAGAGTACCAATATTAGTTTTTTTTCCTCGAATGCCATAATAAAATCATATTTTTTATTATTTACTCTAAAAATGTCCATATCTATATTAAAATAAATAGATCATATAGAAAACATATTTAAAAAAATATATTATTGTATTCTCATTCCATGGAATCTATTTTTCCTTTTGTAAACATTATTCATGAACAATATTCACTACTAATCAGTTTATCCCTCCATGTTAAAGAAATTGGGTATAAATTTCTCTTGTTTTAGTTATTCAAGGATAAATAATATCTTATCAGTAGAGTTACTTCATTTTTCTGTAATGTGGGTATCATAATATTAACTAAATGTTGGACACCTTTTTCAGATGAAAGACTGAAACGTAACATTCTCTTTAGTAGGATAAGGAGAGAATTCCATTTTATTCATTTTATTATTAATAACATGAGACTCTATGTCCTGTATATATGTGATATTCTCATGTTTGTATCCCATAATATAAGGAATATTATAGGGGAAATCATCAAAATTACTATCAGGTTGGTTGTTAGAACAGTTACTCTTATTTCCTCCAATAATCTAAAATGTAAAAATGAAATGATTAACATGCATTAGCAATTAAACAAATACATGGGATGTTATACACAAAGCATGAGTAACATATAAAAATTATGTAAATATTAACTTATGATTATATAACATTCAATACTGGTTATCCATAGTGATTTCTTGATTTATTATTCTATTTTAACAATCAATTTATTTCCATTATAGTAGTTCATAGTCAGTTTTTGAATTTTCAAAATCATATCATCATGGAGTGTCATCCCAAGTGTAATTCAAAGAATCGTTGTCATTTACTAGGTGATGATGATATAAATTTTAAACTAACCTTTTTTTGGATGTTATCCCTATGTAAAATTAAATCATTTCTTTATCTACTGATATTATCTATACCGGTATTTATTTTCTTTGAACACACACACTCTATAAATCATAAAAATTCCATGTATTTTAGTATAAATATTAATATAAACAGTGTTATAACTTATACATTCTATTACAAATCCGAAAAAATAACTTTCTCATCCTATGATACATACTCTAGTTACCCATACCTTTTTACAGATATTATTACATGATTTTTAACAATATAATCAATTAATAATAAAAGAATCAAATAGTCCTAGTGTCTTTCAAAAACATGGTATTTAAAATGAAAACATGAATATAATGACTATTAACATTAATATCCATAATGAACTCTATGATCCTATTGATCTCCTAAAACATATTGTGATAACCTGTCGAATACATTGAAAAATGGGTTATTCTATGAATACCCAGGGAGGGAATAAACACTACAAGGAAATATAATGTTTGATTCAAAGGTATTTCATGATATCCTAAAAGAGAAAGATCATGATTAATTAAATGGGATTATATCATAAAAACCAAGGCATAAATATTTCATGTAATTATATGAAATGTGGAAGTATCAAAAAAATATGACATAAGAACATGCAATGTCTAATGCTTAGGATAAAATCACATTGTGGACAATGTACGGTATTGGATTATGATTACCCCTAATATCATACATAATGTATCATGAGGATAAATAATTACACAATGCATTAGAAAAACATATAGTCTCACCTGTAGTAAAATTATCATGATTATTTATATAGAAAATCGATTTTTAGAGAGATAGAGTTAGTGAGTGAATAGTGAAAACCCAAAAGGCTAGTTTATGGATATATCTCTTACCTTTATTCTGACTCATCACATATGTTCTTTATCTTTCTATGTAATAAAATTATGTTGATAATTTTTTCATAATAAGCCTATACTTGTTTATTATTTATTTTATTTTATTTATTATCAGGTTAAAATAAATTACATTATCATTTAGATTCATATTAGTCATTTTGACGATATTCTGCTCATATGTGTAAAATAACATTAGAATGTTCAATATAGTCAAATAGATTATTATTTCATAATTTTAAAAATAATAATATTGAAGCTATTATACTTTCTATACATAAATCAGAATTCAAAATCCAATCATTAAAGATAATTATGAAAAAATTTCTATGTTATAATCATGGAGATAGTAGTTCATATGTACGATTTTGTAACATTTCCATTTTTCAAATTTCATGATGGAAAAAAGATAAGTGATATTTTCATTTACCAAAATTATAATTATATCATAAATATCATACTAATTCTTAAAATTCACTAATATATACCATCTATATTTTGTTATAATGAAAAATTAATTACATCATTTTGTGAAGGTGGTTATCCCCATGTATGCACAAACAATGTTATCATCCTTAAATGAAAGGCAAGGTAAGAAAATATATAGAATTTATATTTTATATAATGATAAAAATATCACTATAATCATATATATATATATATTAAATATATCACTATGAACATCCATGATAATAGTTAATGGAAAATGAATTACACTGGTTTTCGAGGTGGTGGTCCTCCATACAAATGAATGATGGATTCATTTATCATTTGATATAATGAGATATAGAAGTATGTATTCCATTATAATAATAACATATTTGTATATGGTGTATAATTATTTAATCATATAATAAAGGTTTTATAATATTTAAATAATGCAGAAGAATAAATAAAACGAAAAGGCTCACTTAGTTACAATACTCTTTTTTGTGATACATATTTAGCTTTACACTAAAATACTTTCGAGAAGGTAATTATAATAAAATACTACTCTATGAAATTATGTGGTAATTAATGATGTTTTTTGGGGTATTTTCTAATACAAATGGTTTATTAATTCTGATGAAAAGATGATCATGGGTTCCCTTTCAAATGTGATGGGAGAGGCACTCATGGAATTTATTATAATATTAAATTACTGTATATTAATATTCATAAAATATTATATAATTTTATATAATTAAAATATAGGATTATTATGGGTAAAAATAATCCAATATAATAAAATATGCACATTTTTAGGTTATTTTATAACCTCATATTTTGGTTTTGCCCAATGTTAACCCTTTATGATGAATACCACTGTATCAATGTTTTAAAATATTAGTTGTCAATATTGTTGTTGTAAAATATAAATTATACAATTAATGGATCCTATTTTAAATTTTAAACCATATTAAAATCATGTGGGAATGAAATAAAATTTTTAGGAATTTTAATTCATTTAATAAACATTATTTATCATATAATAATTTAATTTTTATGTTTGGAACTAATCATTAATTTGGAAATTGAAAATAACATGAAAGAAGGGACTAGAGTCAAAAAAGTTAAAAAACTATAATAAATTATATATTTATAAGAAATTATATAGGCATAGTAATTCATTCACATTATGTTACATTTAATATTTTATCAATTGTTCAATTTATTTTTTTATTTTTTAAATACATAAATTAGTTATGTACAATATGAATTTTACGTAATTATTTATTCATAAAAAACTAAAAATTACTATCTTAATAAATACATTTACCTTTCATGTTAATTTATTTATAAAAATAGAATATGTTTTTATCCCTATCATACAAATATTATAGTCATTAAAAATGGAACACGACATTTTTTGTCTATATTTGACATAAATATAATAAAATTATAAATACAAGAAATATAGAAACATGTTAAAAAATATTATATAATTAGATAAAAATGGAAAAAAAACTTAGAAAATATGATAAATTAAAGTATTATGGTAAATTATTTTTCATTATCATATTATAGTTACCATAATTACCCTATTTACCCTAACCTTGTTGATAATTATTTATTATAATTAATATTCTTAATAAACAAATACGTTTTCATTTCTGAAAATTTTACGTATTAAATCCAAATATATAATTTATTTTTAAAAATATAATTCAATGATTTATTAATATTTTATTTAATAAATATCTAGTGAGACGTGATGAAAAATGAATTTTCCGGGAAAATTCCATTTATGTCCAAAATTAAAATTATAATGAAAATTTTTTTATGATTAATAAAATATATTTCATTCAAATATATATATATTTATATATATAAATATATAATCACCTTTTTAATATGAATTCAAATTCATATAATAGTTTTTCTAATCAGGCATTTAGTTTATTGCAAATAAATAATTTTTTTACCAAAGGTGTTATTTTTCAGTACTCACAGTAATATGTATCTTTTTTGAAAAAAAATAACAAACTTATAATTTTGATTCTGATTATTTTAAAGATGAATTTTATTATTAAATATCCATTTATAAATTTCCAAAAAAAATATTTATAATATCTCTCATAAAAAACTATAATTTTTTTAAGATAACAAATATTCGAATAAAAAATGACATTACTAAAATTAAGTGATCATTTACTAAGAAATTAAAAATTATAAGAAGAACCATTATATATAATTCATAATGAAATTAATCATATTCAAATATACCATTTTATTGGATAGTTTGTAACATTCATATATAAGAAAATTTACTTCATGGTTCATTATGGGCTAATACTATGTATAATATACACTATCTATCACTGTTGAATTTTAAAAAACAAGAAATATTAATATCTAGGTTGCACATAAATTTTTTAAAAATATTAATTAAATAAATTTTTTATGGAACCCATATATGAAGTTTAAACCTTGTATAAGGGTTGGTCATCTTCCACATTTATTCTCAGGGGGTTTATAGTAGAGTACTAGGAGATCTTGAAATGAAATGAGTGGTTGGCCTCAATAGACGATCCAGAAATCCCCGACCATGGTAAATCATGGGTAGGCCCATAAATTTAATGCATTATATTTTTTTGTGGGTCAAATTCTAAAAAATGTTGGCGGGGATTCATATACTATTCATGAAATGTCATTATCCCATCTATATTATCTACTGCTCTGATTGATAGTGGTTTATCGCATTCATTTATATCCGAAGAAGTAGTTGATAGAAATGAATTCCTGGAAAATATGTATTTTATTTTACTTTCTCTAAATACACAATTGGTTGTGGAAGTGGATTATATTTTCTAATTCCCATAGTGTCCTATAATCATTACAGGTTATGGAATGATATAGGAATCACGATTCTTGGGTCAATGAGACTCGATGAGATTATTGGAATATATTGGTTGACCATATTATGGGATCAAATTTATTTCTATTGGATGTGGTTTTTATTTACATCACATAGTGAATATATTTACAGTATAAAAAATAGGGTAATTTGGGTGATAGAGATGGCATAATCTTGAGTAAGCATGTGATGATCAAGGAATGGATTGTGGGATTGTATCTTTTAGTTAGATCCATCGTATCTCATTAATAGTTTCCTATATATGTTGATATTTTTAGGATGTCTATTCAGATTACATTACATTACCTTCCCCTAAACGAGGTGTTTCGTTCTATAATGATCTCATGTTGGATGATAATTTCATTTCAATACATCATAAATGTATTGTTATGGCCGAATTAAATTAGGTTAAGGTATAGACTAACGACATCACGTTTATGGGAACTACTATGATGAGTAAATCACCATGGAGTGCACTTATCTTGATTGAAATAGAGGTGGATGGTATTCTTCAACACATTAATGATTATCATAATTTAATTGAGATTTAAATGTTGAATTGATACATTTTTTCTATGTTTTAAAATCACATTGATCAGTTATGGGGTGAATGATTTTTATCTACTATTGATATTTTATCGGGATGTCAGCTATTATGGTTTTGAGAGGGGAACAGCACAATGAGGGAGTTCGGGTCTAGGTGTTTTCAATTCATGAACATAGAGATTCTGTTTGGACTAAACAATGCACTAATAGTGTTCATGGATTATATAAACAATATCTTGCACCTATATCATGACATTTTCATCATGGTTTTCATTGATGAAATTATTATCTACTGATAAACCTAGTGAACGATTCCAATCATATTTTAATATTCATGAGTAAAATTTGATAACATCATCATTAAAGAATTATATCGATGTGTAAGATTTAGATTCAAGAGGTGAAATTATTGGGTAATTTGTATTGTTAGACATGTATATATTTTGACCGATAGATGTTTGTGGCATTGAATTACAAAATATATTCACAGAATATGTTTTATATTTAGTGATTTATAGTCTTAGTGGGATATTACTCTTCATTTGTCAAGGACTTATTTTGGTTATCACCACCCATGAATACATATAAAAAGAAGGGGGTAAAGTTCTAATTATTGGAGAAATATGAATATTCTTTTCATGATTTAAATAGGAGATTTTTTACCACTCTCATGTTGATTAATCGTGATCCAAGGATCAGTTATGTTATATACTATGATTCATCATTCATTATTTTTTGAGTAGTGTTATTGTAGAGGGTTCATATAGTGCCTTATGGTTCACATCAACTGTGACCACATGTGTATAAATATCCTACCAATGAAATGGATATGGAATCTATGGTTCATCACATGATGTATTGGGTCATTTTATATTTGATGATATATTTTTTGATTTCAAGAGCTAGAACATACTCTTATATATATTCACATAGTGGGACCTCTATTTGAGGTTGAGGTATTGGGTATAGTATTTTTATTTGTTTCAAATTGGGAAGTATTGTAAACAATATAATGGTTACATCACTAAGAATTGTTATAGGAAAACATCATATATATATTAGGTTTTTGGTGAATGTGATTTAGTGGAAGATTGGATCCTGATGAGAATATTGGATTACTAGAGGTTAAATGATTTATATCATCTGTGATGGATGAAATGTGATTTGTTAGTGGTATAATTTTCATTAGTATAGAGTGTAATGATTTGATATGTGACTAACAAAGAGTGTGATGTGATTTGGTGATAGATTCCTATAGGAGACCCGTTAGTTGGGTGGTTTTTGGATGGTGATGATGTCATCCTTTTGGGTAGGAGAGTTATAGTCCATGTCTCTTACAAGCAATATGTGACATGATAATTACATACCTATTATTGGGTGGTATATCATAGGGATATAATGATTTTTAATTAATATAGGATATGATTATAGTGTGTAGGGATGATGATGGATATTATAGTATTTTTTTCCCAATAACATTCATACCAGAGGAAAAAAGCCATTCTGTAAAATCATTTTTCTTTTCCCGAACAACTTCATGTACCCATGTGGATGTGGAAGGAAATTATATTGGAAATTTTGACATGTTTTCCAAGTAACCTGGAGATCAATGTCACTATTTATAAATATTATATCGTTTAACTAATTTTTATAACATCTTATTGATCTATAAGAATCACATGGCATTAAAGCAAAGAATGATCAATATCTTTGACACATTAGTCTTTCTTGGATATCAAATTAATATTATATCTGATAGTATCATAATGTATAAATCATGGTTTTAAAAGGTATTTTAGATGCTCTAAGGGACTCATTTGAAATTGAGTATAGTGTACCATCCTTTAGAAGATGGTCAAGAAGAGCGTAATGATCATATATGAAAATATATTCAATAAAATTTCATTATAGCCTCTGTTGGATCCTATGATGATCATTTATCATTGTTTGAGTTCTATTATAATAATAATTAAAGGTATTTAATTAATATAAAACTTATAGGACACATTGTGGTAGGTAACATAATTCATCAATTTATTGGAATTTTGACTGTGAGTCAACATATATAGGGCATGTTAGAACACATGACACATCCAAGAGAATGTAGATGATCCAAAAGTGGTCAAAAATGTTCAAAGGGGGAATATGTATTACGATAACCATTGAATGAGACCATGGGTATTGTCATTATAGGAAAAGGGTTTTCATTGAGAGACTCCTTAGTTTGGCCACTATCATTTGAGGTTGTAGAGTAACCTAAAATTACACTATTTTGGACCCTTCAATATCATAGATCATGTTTGGTTGATTTTGTAATATCATTACCTTCAACATCACAACTAAAGTATTCATTACTTGTTTCATCTCTCATAACTCCAGAGATATAGCCCTGAAACAATTCATGTCAAAAATTATGTTTTTGTTTAGCTGTATCATAACACATCGTACATGGGGATCCCAATTTAGATCACATAACATTGTGAGAAATTCATTTCAGGGATGATGTTATGTGTAGTCCAGATTCAATTGAATCATGGTTGGATCAAGGAGAATACTACGGAGAGGTATTTTTATACTCGGGATCAATGAAAGGTGTTTTTATATTATAAAATCTATGGTAGTTATTTTGGATGATAACTAATATTTTTTAGTGAATTTTAACATCCTAAAAATATTTATATGTATGAGATTCATCATGTTTTTTAAATTTCTCTTTTATTTTTAAGTTTTTATATAGTAAGGGGGTTGAAGAGGTGTGTTTTTAGTGTCAAATTGGTTGTGAATTGTGGGATAGTGTATAGAGGGGAGACCTATAATTTTGGTGATAGAGAACAAAAACTAAAAATTCAATTGTGTTATTTATTGTCTATAAGTAAATTCATCACCCACTAGCTCACTGATGGAGCTGAATTTCCCAGGTTGTTCATATGGTCCCACCATCAATCTTGAGCTCCCCACTACGCTCTTAGGGCCCCAAACTAAAAGGTAAAATTAATGTACCATATTTTATAATAATGAAAGTGATTTTAACCCCATTTTACATCCAATTCATAACACCATGTACCAATTCAAATCATTGTACCTCCTATCATAAATCATAACACTACCATTCTTCTCCACATTCCCCCCAAATGTTGGGATCATACTTCGATTCCATAATAGTGATTTATTCATAGATCTACTGCAAATTATATATCCTAAATAATATTTTATCATGGATATAAGAGGTATCTTTGTTTTTTTACAGCGATTTGATAATGAAATAATAAATTCATTATATATCAGTGATGGATATTGAGATTTGAATTTGGTCCATGATCTAATTAATATCCACATTCAGAAAATTCATTATATTGTTATGTTTTTTCAATCATATTCTTAGAATTATTTAGGATGGTGGATAAATTAATAATCTTTAATCCACTAAATATTCCATGGTATGTTGGTGGAGAAATCTACATTTCATTCAAAACACCATTGAATAGAGATAGAACTATCATCAATGGATGTCATTTCTGAGATTGATTTTATAAAATTATTATAAATAAAAATTATTATTATTAAATCACAACATGAATCACTATTAAAAAGATATATGGAAAATGTATCATTGATCATTGGATAGAATCGAGTCTCTATTCCAGAATTCATATATAATTTAAAATCCATTATTTTATTAAAAATTCATGTAGTTTTTTGGTGACCTTTCGTATCATATACTATATAATTTGTTCTAATGATATACTTCCAATGGTTTCTAATTCTAGAGCCACAATTTTATTCATGGTATCTTTTTGAGGCTCCTTTATAAGTATATTTCATGACGATCCAAAGATAGAATATGAATCCTTAATTAGTGCACTAATTCTTCATGGGTGTGAAATGCGGTTTTGTATTTGAACATATGAAGAACCATTTATTTAATCATTAGAAAATTTCAGGTAGGACGTTCCTTACCTTATAGAACATTATATATGATGATTTTATTAATTTTTATGATTTATAACCCTTTAATTATAAATGTGTTCATTCTGGATAAAGAGTAGAACACAAGATCATTTCCATGATGTGTGATCATATGATTGGTTATAGCTTCATTATAAAATCTTATTATATTTATATTTACACACGGAAGTAAAATTATTCTTATGCAATTTTCCAAAATGTGAAACCATCATTTAGGTGTTAGAATGATTTATTTTAATTGTTTTATTTTGATGACCCCTTGGGTCGAGAGCATGATGTATTGATGTTGGAAATGGAATTACGATCACATGATAATATAGGTTAGATAATTGGAAATATTTTAGAAAAGGTAGAATAATAAAATTTTCAATTGAGTTTTCATCATCTATAGGACCACATAGGAGAATTCCATGCATGGTATATTTGATATCGAATTATGCAAAAGTTTTCTGGTGGGACATACCAATATCTGAGGATGATAACCACCATCTAGGATATAAATTAAAAAATTTATAATGATAGCAATCATGTTGGGGAATGATGTGTTTCCTTAATGGAAGAACTTGGGCTGGAATACATTTACATCCTTACATGCATCAAGCCGAAGCATGTGGGATTGGGGTTAACATTAGCTTAGTTATCACATGAAGACTTGATACATGTGTGTTTTTATGCTTGTTTTATAATTCACATATAAAATTCAATAAATTATTATATATATTATTTGTACTTATTCTGAATATTAATTTTTGGTTTTCAATTGGTTTTATTACACACAACCTACACGTGCATCATAGTGCTCATCCAGTTTTCATGATGATGGATCATGTGATGTGAAAGGGACCTTGAATTGGGATTTCATGATATTGCCTCATTGGGAAATAGATGATTTTGGGAAATACTATTTTCTAATTTTACTAAATTTATTTTTTCTTGTATCCATTATATACCTCAATTTTTTCCACATTGTGATCCTATTTATTTAATTATTTATTATATGAAATGTATTCCGTTTGATATTATTTCCATCCACATTTTTTACTATGAGATGAAATATATTATTTATATTATTGATTAAATGATATGATATTGATGGTATTGCCTCCCCACTAATTATGTTTTCCCCTTCAATATAGGTATGAATCCCCTTTCATATGTAGATGCGTGCATGAGGTCTTTTAGATATTTTTCTCTAACATAATGGTTTGTATAACAACCCTTCAACTTATAAATCTTTAATACATCTTTTATTCAGTAAATATAATTACCGTATAACCAATAAGATCAATAATAATATTTTTTTGGTAATTTTTAATAATACGTAACATCTTAATACATGAAAACATCATCTTTTTATAGATTCTTCCACACCATGCATGCACATAAAATAGGATGGGATAGCCTGGGGACATATGTAAGAGAGGGGTGAGCTATAAAAACCCATATGGGAATAAACATGCAATAAAATGAAGAAGATAATAAGTGAGTGGAAATATGAAAATTCATGGGGCATAAAAGGTGCGATAATTATATAAATGACTAACAAGTATTGATATTGCATGATAAACACAATATAGGAAATGTGGAAACAAATTAAAAATCATCATAAAAAACATAGGTCAAGGATAATTTAGAAGAAATCATAATGGAAAACATACCATAATGGAATTAGGTTCAATACATATTCTAACAAGAAATCTCATGAGAATAGTCATTAATCAATCCTGTGGAGTGCAAAATAATTCTGGACGTACCCATCACATTCAAAAAATTCTCATGTCTAAGTGTCCCATATAGAATGTAAAACATGATTTAATTAATAATAATTGATTATTCCATGATTAGAGATTGAGGAATGAATAAATTTATATCCCAGATCAAGGAATTATAAGTTTATAATGGTGAATACCATCCATAGGAAATTTTTATGGTATTCACTACAAAATTTATTTGGCATGGAAAATCTTGTTGAAATTACAAAAACCTTACATCGTCGCTTAAAAATTATTTAAATGGTTTGATGAGAGAAAAGATAGTATCTTAAAATTTGAAATATAAATTATGGTATGGGTGATTTGGAATAATATATCCTATTATAAGGAAATGAAGTTAAAATACATAACGTATAAAAGATAGTTGAATAAATCGGAGCATGCAAAATATCACTTACTTGAGTGTGTGAGTCAAAATGAATGTGAGGGAATTATTGAGAGTGTGGTGGGTTCTTGGGAGTATTATAGATATGGGAGGGATGATTTTGTACTTGCACCATTTATTTTTAGTTATGGGAAATGGGATCTGGTGTTTGTTTATAAAGGAAAATAGTGTGTATTTATTTATTATTTCTCTGACATAGGATTCATATTCTATATAAAAATATTTTGAATCAACAAACCATCCCACAGTTTTAAAAAATGGTTTCCTCAAAATGGGAGGGATTTTAATTATTTTAAAATGATAAGTGAATAAATTACTAATATAATTCCAGTTATCATGTGCAAATTAGTCATAATCATAAAGAAATGATTTTAAAAACCTAAAAATATTAATGGTCTAGAAGGATTAAAAAGGGATTTATAAATTTTTTAAAATTACCTACAAACCATATTATAATAATGTGAAAACAAATAATTTGTCATTCATTCCTTCTATAGAATTCATTATATCACATTTTTGTGTTTATGATGTCATAATAGACAATGTATATTTATACGGTATTCAATTTTTACTCAAAAATTCATAAATCTAAAAAAAATTAAAAAGTCTCCATTGGAAAATTTCAATGTTCTGATTCGTCAAATAATATTCCATTACATATATAATTCAATTAATATTTGAAATTTATCTTTTAAATTTAAATATCCTTTTATTAAGAAATTTTTGGTTTTTTGGAAATAAGAGCTTTTTAACAATTAAAAAATTATATTTGACCTCATTAAAAATAAAAGATATTTTATATTGAATAAATATTATTTTATAATATTATTAAAATATTATCTATTTCAAAATTCCGTTAATTCATAAAAATAAATTACTTAATTGAATAATAATTATACAAAAAAATATTATTCATGTTTTTTGGTAAAAAATTAAATATTATTTGTAATGTAACAATAATTAGATGAAAATTTATTAATTATTTTCTAAAAATAATGTACAAAATAATGTTTTATGTTTATTGAGAGAGATTCATTTAATACACTATAAATCTCCCTATGATTAAGGTGAATGATGTGGATACTTTCATGGGGTTGTTTGACGTACATGGTTTGGGCCATGATCTTGAAATCTTGAAATTATAACATAAATGGATTCTCACCTACTTATGTTGTTTGAACTCAACTGTGGTTTTTTAATGTGAATATACTAGTTTTTCTATCTCCCTAAAAATATCTGATAAATGGGATTAATAGGGTAGGATCTAATGGATTGAGGACATCACTTCCATTTTCATTATCTATAGTATTTTACAAAACCCAATATTTATATTAATCATGTGATCTCATTTCAAAGGATATATTTTCAATGGATGTGATCTATAATAGTATTTTAAATGCTATATGATATAATAAAACCAAGGTAAGTAATTTTTTTCTATAACCATTTCACATAAATAGAAAAAAATTAAATCACTATAGTATATTATATTTTTTTTAATTCGTTACAATAATCCCCCGTTAACAATAACATTCCTCAAATTTTTCACATCCTACACTAAAACATTGAGGGTAAATCTATTTCATCACCCCATCTAGTTCTAAAATTTCTTCATTAAATGCTAGGTTTCTCTAAAACACTTTGACTAGGTGAATTGTATAATTTCGTGGAACTTTTTCCCAAATATATAAGCTCTTCCCCAGATTCTCCATATAATAATGTTCATTATCCTATGGTACCACCTAGGGATTGAGTAAACGTGAGGGGTATGGTAAGTATTTTCTCATGTTGTATAAAATGAATACATCATTTACATGAGATTGTTTTGGGAGGAGTTATAGTCGGTAGTCCACCACTCCAATACGATCAAGGATATCGAAGGGGGTGATATATGTTTTACTAATATTTCACTTCTTAAAAACTCTCATCACTTTAGTCTATAGAGATATGTGTAGGAATATAATAACTCAAACATCAAACTCTTGGTCTCTTTTGGATGATTTTCAACATATATTTTATGTCGACGATGATCGTCAATGATGTGTTTCTGAATGGTCTTAACATTTTCCACCATTACCTCATAAATTTAAGGGTCTATAACTTTTCATTTCCATCTTGATCCCAACATGTAGGTGGTCTGTAATTCATCCCATAAAGTATATCATAGGGTATTATTTGGATGCTTGATTGGGAATTTATATTTTAAGATTACTCAACTAGAGGAAGAGGTTTATCTCAACCTTCACTCAAGACAATTTAGAATTGTCTAAAATTTTCCTCAAGTGTATGGATATTATGATTATGTTGGCCATCAGTTTTGGGGGTGAAATTTTGTGGTCAATCTCAGATCAATGTTTATTGCATTTTTAATCCATTCTAGAACATAGATGTAAATCATAGATCTCTATTGGATAAATTCTATAGTTGTACACCATGAAGCCTCACCACATATATTCCATATATCAATGCAATTTGATCCAATGAGAAGTCCTCTTAAATTGAAATTAAGTGTGATATATATTTAAGATGATAAATCACAATCCATATATAAATATTTCCTCTTTATTTATTTATAATATTTTTTACAATGTCCATAGTGATGTTTTCCAATTTCCATATAGGTATAGTAAGTAGCTTCATCTTCCCCTTGAATTTTTTCCATTCCATTTTCACATTCTAGAAGACAATGAATCTTTATATATATTTCATGATAAAATTCCTTATATATTCACACAAATAGTGTTATATAATATCTTGATATATATTTATGATTGTGTTAGGGATGTAGAATTTGATATATTTGCATCATCCAACAAACCTGTCTTTTTGTCACGATTTGATTGTACACATATCATTGATCTAAATCTCACAATAACTTATTCATTATGATTTGACTCTTAGGATATTCCTTTTTTTTATAGATTCTAGTTTCTTCTAAATTCCAATATTATTACTCTGAAAATACATTACCTTTTCCAGAATGGATGGTTGAAAAATAAATTTTCAAAGGATTGATGATGTTACTTCCTTTATTTTTCCCATGAACATTATTTTAAAATATAAAGAAGATAAGACCCCTCTAAATTCTCATCAATTATAGAACTCTAAGAATCTGTCTACATAGATTTTCCCCCACGTAATTTGTTCATACAAGTATGGTATTAGATTTTGAAATCAAGGTCTTAGATCCGATATAACTATCATATATGAATCACATTCCACTCTTTTTTGTGTATATATACATGAGGCTTTCGAGATCCATATATATTACAAACTTCACCAAAAAAGATAATGCCACCATATTTTTAACACAAATATCCCTAAATCCAAATATTTATCCTGTTTGGGGTAGTTCATATTATGAACTTTCTAGGACCATGAATCCTAGTCTATGACATTTTCATTATGAAAAAACCCACATCACAATCCCTACTTGATAGTATCACAGAACACCACAAAAAATTATCCCCTTGTGGGTACTGTGAGAATAGGTGCATGGATAAAAATTCATTGCATCTACTTAAATCTCTTTTAATATTCATTTTCCAATGAAAACATGACTCCCTTTTGAGTTGTATCATTAATGTTTTTGTCAATCATGAGATGTTTCTCACAAATCAGTGATAATAAGAACAAAATCAAAGGAATATATGTTTTTCAGTCATAGATTCTAGCATTGACCATTCATATACTTCTTCTATTTCTGAAGGGGAACAAATATCCCCTTTCATGATATTATATTCCACAATAATGACACACCATTCAACCAAAAATAACATTTGTTTAATATTTACTATTTCTTCTCCTTTATCATGTTATTATGCATTGTCTTTAGATACAATTCATAGTCCTCCATGGTTTTGGAAAATATTAGAATAAAATCAATAATGACTACGAAAAATATTTCATTGAAATATCTAATGACTTCATTCACCATGTCGATGATGATTTCTAGAGAATTAGTGAGTCTAAATGGAATTACTATGAACTCATAGTGCCCATAAATTGTATAAAAATTTGTATCGGTGATAAAATCCATCTTCACCATAACATGATAATATCCTAATAAAAAATACACATTGGAAATGTATTTTTATCATCATAGCAATTATAAAAATTCATCAATCCATGGTAAAATATACATTTCATCTATCATGATTTTTAACTCATGATTATCAATGAAAAGGAACATTGAACCATCCTTCTTCTTGAGGAATATTAATTTTGAAGCATATGGAGAAGGCAAAGGACATATAAACCCGTTATCCAATTTCTCCTATAGTTTTTTCTTTTCATTCTCAATTTCTTAAAAATTAATTATATATGATTTTGTGTGTAATGATAACACCCCATATAAATGTTCAATTGAAAAATCATCCTCTCATATTTGAGTATGACCATACTATTCATAGAGAAATGCATCAGTATATTCCATCAAAATAGGCATGTCTTACAGGATGATTCTTTCTTTTAGATATTTTTCTCCAACCTAATGTTTTTTATAACAACCCTTCTATATATAAATCCTAATAGTTGTTTTATTAAATCCAAATAATCATGTCATAACCAATAATATCCATAATTATATTTTTTGTTAATTTTTAATAATACATATCATCATAAAAAATAAAAACATCATCTTTTTATATAATCTTACACACCGTGCTTGCACAAAAAACATGATAGGATAGCCTGGGGACATACGTAAGAGATGGGTGTTATATAAAGTAAAATATTGGAATAAAAATGGAATACAATGAAGAATATAATATGAGATTAAAAATATGAAAATTAATGGGGAATAAAAGGTGCGATAATTATAAAAATGACTAAAAAGGATTGATATAGCATGATAAACACAATATGGGAAATATGGAAACATCATAAAAAACATCATCAAAAACATAGGTCAAGGGTAATTTATAAGAAATATAAATGGAAAATGTACCATAGAGGAATCTGGTTCAATACCTATTCCAACAAGAAATCCCCTGATAATAAACATTACGCAATCCCGTGGAGCGCAAAATAATTCTGGTCGCACCCATCACTTTCAATCAATTCTCATGTTTATGTGTCCCATATATAACATAAAACATGAATTAATTAATAATAATAGTTTATTCCATGATGATGGATAGTGGAATGAATAAATTTATATCCCAGTTTAAGTTAATAGAATGGTATAATGGTGAATACCCTCCATTAGATATTTCTATGGTATTCTCTACAAAATATATTTGTCATGGAAAATTGTGGTGAAATTTCAACAGCATTACACTGTCGCTTAAAAATTCAATAAATTGGTTGATGAGAGAAAACACAGTCTATTAAAATTTGAAAAATAAATTAAGGTATGGTTGATTTGTAATAACATATCCCATCATAAGGAAATGAGGTAAAAACACATTAGGTATAGAAGATAGTTGAATAAATGGAAGAATGTAAAAGATCACTTACTTGAGTGTGCGTGTGTCAAAATGAATGTGACGGGATTCTTGAGAGTGTGGTGGGTTATTGGGGGGATTATAGAGATAGATGGGAAGATTCTGTACATGCTCCATTTATTTTTGTTCTGGGAAATGGGATCTAGTGTTTGTTTATTTTGGAAAGGAGTGTGGATTTATTTATTATTTCTCTGTAATAGGTTTCATATTCTATAAAAAAAATTCCAATCATAAAACCATCCCATGGTTATAAAAATTGGTTTCCTTCAAATGGGAGGGATTTGAAATATTTTAGAATGAAAAATGAATAAATCACTAAAATCGTACTAGTTCTCATGTGAGAATGAGTCATAATCATAAAGAAATAATTTTAAAAACATGAAAATATTAATTGTCTGGAAGGATTAAAAATGGATTTATAAAATTATTAATATTACCTAAAAATCATATTATATTATTGTGAAAAAAATTGGTCATTCATTCATTCTTATATAAAACATTAGATCATATTTGGGTGATTATGATGTCATAAAACACAAAGTATATTTATATGGTATTCAATTTTTACTCAGAAATTCATCAATCTCAAACAAATATAAAAAAGTCACAATTGGAAAATTTCAATGTTTTGATTCCACAAATAATATTCATCTATAAATATAACTTAATTAATATTTGAAATTTATCTTTTATATTAATAATGTATTTTATTAGGAAATTTTTGGTTTTTTTGCAATAACATCATTCTAATATTTATAAAAATTATATTTGACCTAATTAAAAATAAAAGATATTTTATATTGAATACATATAAATTTATAAAATTATTAAAATAATATTTATTTCAACAGTAAATTAATTCATAAAAATAAATTACTTAATTTAATAATAATTATATAAAAAAATATTATTCATGTTTTTTGGTAAAAAAATAAATATTATTTATAAAGTAACAATAATTAAATGAAAATTTATTACATTTTTTCTACAAAAAATGTACAGAATAATGATCAATGTTTCTTGAGAGAGATTCATTTCATACACTATAAATCTCCCTATGATTAAGGTGAATGATGAAGATACTTTCAGGGGGTGGTTCATCGTACATGGTTTGGGCCATGAACTCTAATAGCATGAAATTATAACATAAATGGATACTCATTATCTTATGTTGTTCGAACTCAACTGTGTATTTTTAATGTGAATATTCTAGATTTTCTGTCTCCCTAAAAATATCAAATAAATGGGCTTCATTGGGTAGGATCCAATGGATTGAGGTCATCACTTCCATTTTCTTTATCTATAGTATTTTACAAATCCCTATATTTACACTGATCATGTGATCTCCATTTGAAGGATATATTTTCAATGGATGTGATCCATAACAGCATTTTAAATCCTATATGATATAATAAAACCAAAGTAATTAATTTTTTTCTATAACTACATGACATATTAAGAAAAAAATTAAATCACTTTACTATATTTTTTATATATATTTTTAATTCATTACAATCATCCCCCAATAAGAATAATTTTCCTCAATGTTTTCACATCATACACTAAAACATTGAGGGTAAACCTATTTCATCACCTATTCTGGTTCATAAATATCTTCATTAAATACTTATTTTCTCTAAAACACTTTGACTAGGTTAATTATATAATTTCGTGGAACTTTTTCCATAATATATAAGAACTTCACCAGATTATCCATATAGGAATGTTCATTATCGTATGGTACCACCAATGGATTGAGTAAACATGTGGGGTATGTTAAGTATTTTCTTATTATGTATAAAATTAATACATCATGTACATTAGATTGTTTTGGGAGGAGTTATAGTCGGTCGTCTACCACTCCAATATGATCAAGGATATCGATGGGGGTGATATATCTTGTACTAATATTTCACTTCTTCAAAACTCTCATCACTTTATTCTATGGAGATATGTGTAGGACTATCATAACTCAAAAATCAAACTCTTGGTCTCTTTGATGATTGTCAACATATCTCTTATGTCAACTATGATCAACTTTGATGTGTTTCTGAATGGTCTTAACCTTTTTCACCATTTCCTCAAACATTTAAGGGCCTATAATTTTTCATTGCCAACCAAATCACAACATGTAGGATGTTTGTACCTCATCCTATAAAGGGCATCATAGGGGTCCATTTGGATGATATATTTGGAATAATTGTTGTAAGATTACTCAACTAGAGGAAGAGGTTGATCTCACCCATCACTCAAGACAATTTAGAATTGTCTTATCATTTTCTTAAGTGTATGGATTGTATGATCATGTTGGCCCTCATTTTGGGCGTGATATGTTGTGGTGATGCTCAGATCAATGTTTATTGCATGTTAACTCCATTCAAGAACATAGAGGTAAATCATAGATCTCAATTGGATAAAATCTATAGTTGTACACCATGAATCCTCGGCACATATATGCCATATATCAATGCATTTTGATCCAATGAGAAGTCCTATTAAATTTAAATTATGTGTGATATATATTTAAGAAGGTAAATTGAAACCCATATATAAATATTCCCTCTTGATTTCATTATAATATTTGTTACAATGTCCATAGTGATATTTTTCATTTTCCATTTAGGTATAGTAAGTCGCTTCATCTTCTGCATGATTTTTTTCATTCCACTTTCACATTCTAGAATAAAATGAATATATATGTATATTTCATGATATACATCTTCTTATATTCACACCAATAGTGTTCTCTGATATCTAGATACATATTTATGATTCTGCTAGGGATGTAGAAGGTTGATCTATGTGCATCATCCAACAAACCCGTCTTTTTGTCACGATTTGATTGTACACATATCATTGATCAAAAGCTCACAACAACTTATTCATTATGATTTGACTCTTAGGATATTCCTTTTTTATAGATTATATATTCTTCTAAATTCCCATATTATTTCTCTGAGAATACATTACCTTTTCCAGAATGGATGGTTGAAAATTCATTTTTCAAAGGGTTGATGATGTTACTTCCTTTATTTTTCCCATGGAAATTCTTATAAAATATAAGAAGATAAGACCACTATAAATTCTCATCAATTATATAACTCCAATAATCACTCTACATAGAGTGTCTACCACATAATTGGTTCATAACAGTATGGTATTGGATTGAACAATAAAGCTCCTAGATCAGAAATAACTATCATAGATGGATCACATTCCACTCTTTTAGTGTGTGTATATAAACGAGGATTTAGAGATCTATATATATTACAAACTACACCAAAAAAATATAACGCCACCATATTTTCAACAAAAAATATCCCTAAATCCAAATCTTGATCCTGTGTTGGGTAGTTCATATTATGAACATTATACAACCTAGAATCATAGTCTATGACATTTTCATTCTGCAATAACACACATCACAATCCCTTCTTGATAGTTTCATTGAACACCACAAAAACCTCTCCACATGTGGGTACCGTTATAATAGGTACATAAATAAGAATTTGTTTCATCTACTTGAATCTCTTTTAATATTCATTGTTCAATGAAAACTTGACTCCATTTTGAGTTATATTATTAAAGGGTTTGTCAATCACAAGATGTTTCTCACAAATCAGTGATAATATGCCGAAAATCAAGGGAATATATGTTATTCATTCATAGATTCTATCCTTGACCATTCATATACTTCTTATATTTCTGAAGAGTAAAAAAGTACCCCCTTTCAGGATATTATATTCCACAATAATGACACACCCATCCACGAAAAATCACATTTGTTTTATATTTCCAAAATCTTCTCCTTTATCATGTTCTTCTGTAATGTTTTTAGATACTATTCATAGTCTTCCATGGTTTTGTAAAATATTAGAATAAAATCAATAAAGACTATGAAAAATACTTCATTGAAATATTTAATGACTCCATTCACCACGACGATGATGATTTCGGGAGCGTTAGTGAGTCCAAATGGAATTACTATGATCATATAGTGCCCATACATTGTATAAAAATATATATTGGTGATAAAATACATCTTCACCATTACATCATAATATCCTAACCACAAATGCACATTGAAAATGAATTTTTATCCACATAGAAAATAGAAAAATTCATCAATACATGGAAAAATATACATGTCCCTTATCATGATTTTTAGCTCATGATGATCAATGCAAAGGCTCATTGACCCATCATTCTTCTTGGGGAAGATGAATTGTAAACCATATATGAACCCTTTATCAAAATTCTCCAAGAGGTTTTACTTTTTATCCTCAATTTCTAAAAAATAAATTATATATGATTTCTTGTGTAATGATAACACCCCATATAAATGCTCAATTGAAAACTCATCATATCAAATTTGAGTAAGACCATACTATTCATATAGAAATAAATTAGCATATTCCATCAAAATAGGCATGTATTAAAGGATGATTCTTTCTATAAACTTAATAAGTTGATATAGATGTGCTTTCTAATAGTGAAATAATATCCTAAGTAGTGATGATGGTTCAATAGAAGAATTATCCTCCGCCTTTTACTTGTATTGAAATTGGGATTGATTCATAATAATAATAGTGATATTTATTTTGTGGAAATTTATGTTGGATATATATAATGAAATAAAATCCATGCCCATAATGGCATCAAATTTTACCAATGGGATTATGAAAAGGTTCTTTGGGATATTCATCCTACAGATTTTCATTGGGGGGATAGTTTATTTAACAGGAAATAATTTTCACATGTTCTATTTTCACCAAAAACTCTACTTACATGATTTGTGGTGGTTTATTAATATATATAATATACTTTCAAGATAGGAAGGAATTCCTAGAACTACAATAAAAAATACATCTGACATTTCTGATTGAATAAATATCATACTTTCCACAACTTCTTTTTTGGAAGCACCCTCAGTGGCTATGATTGAATATTTTCTCCATTGTTACCTTGGAAATTTTTGTTATTTTCTGAAAAAAATTTCTTAGCTCATTTATTTGAAAAGTTCTATGATTCCTTTATATTAATGCATCAAGCATGAAGATTTTACTGAAGAATTATATTCCCCTACTGCATTAGTGGGTTGCTCCTATAGAAAATTTCTAGCTTGTTTCCATTCACTCCATCACCTAAATACTTTAATTTTCCCCCTTAGGGAATTTTGAGGGCACTTTTTTCCTTACCGTTGACAAGTGGGATGTAGAGGTTTCAGAGCACCATTATAAATATCCATCATACTTTTAAATTGCAACACTACATTTTTATTCTTATCCCTTTCATAACAATGAGATTCACTGATCTCCATTTTGATTCTAAAGGATCTTTGGAAAATTTCATCATATATATCATTGTCACGAATCTCTGGGGATTTTTATAGACTATGTTTTTCATCCAAATAAGTGGTTAACCATGAATTTAGGGGTAATGAAAAAGATAAATGTGCTACTTTCATGTATTTTGATGTTTTCCTCATACTCCTTGATAGATTAAAGATATTTTCCTTATAGGAAATGAAATCACATTCAATTTTAAAATGGAGGGTGATAGGAAAATATCTATGGAAAAAAAATTTATGTAATTCCTTTCACCCCATCACTTTGATCTCATTTACATGAATAATATTTTTTTATCAATGTTCAAAATTGACCGTCTTCTCCCTCTATAGGATAAACATCCATTATAACCATTTATTTCTCAAAACACTAAATGATAGAAGAGATCATATCAAGGGTGGTGATCCATTATTCCGCGATTGAGGGATCAGATGATCTATTGAATGATGGAAGCCACTGTCATATAAAGGCCTTAGAAACATATTGTACTATCATAGGGGTATTTGGATGATCTTACTAATCTAATATCTTATTCATAACCCATGTCATATCAATGTGTATTATAATAATTGTTTTGATTCCAACTCCAATTGGGTGGTTAATCTCATTGGGGCAGTGATAGCATTCCCCATCACATTGATTCTTTACCAGATTTCTCATATTTCTAAATATTTCCTTTAATAAAAGAAAAATTAGGGATGATTACTGTTAAACAAATAAACAGATAAATGGTATTTTAATTACATCAAAATGATAACATACATTTATTTCCCAAACTTATGAATTTCTAGGATTTAATATTTTTTTTCATTATCTATTTAATATCATATATTCTTATGGGAATTTTTTGTTTCTTTAATAATTTTATATAATGATAGTAGAAATATACCAAGTAATACCCACCAGTAGTGTGACTCGAGGTTCCTATTAAAGCATGTTTTTGAGTACTATTTTATGTCGAGAGAGGCTCGACGCACCCCGTCAGAATTGTTACCCCATAGGTACATTTTTCTGTAACCACGTCTACTCTTATTATTCATATTGGGATGTATTTTGATTATAATACAGTTAATATATTCATACCAGAAAAATTATGTTTTATTATAAACACCTATCCCTATAGAATTTTATAAAAAAAATTAAATCCAAATCATAAATATAACAAAAAAAATTTATTTTATACAAACATTAAAACCACCCCCTATATTTAAAATTTATTTTTGTTTTACTACATTAAGGTACTAATAATAAAACCTCAAATCCTTAGAATCCTATATTATTTGGGAATTACATAAATTACATTACTTTATAAAATAGGAAAACATCATATTTTATAGAAAGATTCTTTAACATGCTCTCACATAAATAGTATGGGATAACATGGGGGAATACATAAAGAAGCATTGATCTATAAAGACCACTGTTGGAGAAACTAATGAATAGAATCAATAAGAAAATAAATTATCTACAATATGAATTTTACTAGTGAATATATGGATTGATAATCATAAACATGAATAATAAGGCATGATTTATCCTCATTATCATAACTTTTGAAATCTGGAAATTACTTATAAAACTACATCATGAGGTGATGTCATGGATAACTACCAAAAAATAATTCTGAAAAAAGTCACAAGTGGGAATTATGTTTACTCCATGTACTAAAATGAAGTCTAATGAGACTAAATATTACCCAATTCCATGGAGTGCTATGTTATTTATGGCGCACCCATCACTTTCATTACATTCTCATGATTTTTGTTCCTTGTGGATCATAAAACATGGATTCATTCAAAAAAATATTTTATTCCATGATCAAGGACATTGTAATTTATAATTATAACTCGAAATTAATATAAATATAACTATATAATTGATAATTCAATTGATATTAAAGGGGTATGGTATTCACTACATAATTAAATTGTCATGGAATATCACGATAAAATTTCAACAGCATAACAGTGTTAATTAAAAAGTTATTAAATTGGTTTATGTGAGATAAAGGGGTCTCAAAAAAATTATACATTAATTTTAATGTACGGGGGATTTGGAATAACATATCCCATAATATGTAACAGAATAACAATGATATACGGAAAGGATGATACATGAATAAATATGAGAAATGAAAATATCCCTTATTTGAGTGCGTTAATCCAAATTCTTTAAAGGGACTTATTTAGAGATTGGAGGTTTATTTAGAGGATTATATAGAGATATAGAATAGAAATTATTTTATCAAAGGATTTTTAGTTAAGATAAATTGGATATTTTGTTGGATTATATATTAAATTATTTGGGATTTCATTATTATTTTTCAATCATATGTTTTGGTCTCTATATAATAATATAACAAAAACAACAAAGATTCCAATGGTTTTTTTCCCAGGGTTTCAACCAGAAGGGATTGAATTTAATTATATTATACATATACGGGATTAAATTTATAATTTAATGCCATTTATTATGTAAAAGTGAGTCATACTATTAAAAACAGTATTTTAAAAACAGTAAATATATTATATGTTTTGGAGGTTTCATATTATATATATATATATAATTAGTCAAATAAACATAAACTAAAATCATTTTTAAGGGGAGACACACATTTTCAATTTTAAGAATTTTATAGGATTTATTACATCCCATTTGTGTCATTATTATATCATAATATAGAAAATATATTTACATGATATTTAAATTTTACCTGAAAACATGTTTGTCATAGAAAATTATGAAATTGTCCCCATTGGATAATGTAGGTGTCAAAAATTAAAATATAATATTCAATTATTTAAGATATATTAATTTTCCCTTTTAAATTAAAAGTAAAATTTATTATGAAATGATTTGTTTTTGTGAGAAGAATGTTTTTCAAACCCTTACATAAAAATGATATTGAATAATTAAAATGACTTGATAATTTATATTAAATAAAAATTATTTAATAAAAATATAAATATATTATTAATTTTCAAAATATATCAATTCATCAAAATAAATTTGTATCTAAATTTTATTATGATACAATAATAATATTTTTTAGCATCAAGATATAAATAATTTATAATGTAATAATAATAAGATGAAAATATATTCTTTATTCTATAAATAATTAATATAGATATTCATATTTCTTTGGTCTTGATATAGATCACATTAATACACAAGAAAAATACATATTATCAAGTTATGGGATGTTGAAATAATCATGGGGTGGTTCTTCATACATCATTTTGGCCATGATATATATGAGATTAAACATCACCCATAAACAGATTCACTCATTATTAGGTTGTTGGATCTCATATTGTGATTGGTCATGGGAACATTCTAGTGATTCAATACCCTCAGAATCTCTGATAAATAAGATTCATAGGGCATGATCATGTAGGATGAGGCCATCACTTCCTCTATATCTGTCAACCAGATTTTTTAAGCCCCTATATTTATACTAAACATTTGTTCACTTTTCAATGGATATGTTATAAAATTTGATGAATTTTTTATTAATTTTAAATCAAATAATATAAAATTTAACAAAAAGTGTTCATGAGTTTTTATAATTAGTTTACATAATAATATGTTAATTTAAAACATAATAAAAATATTTACTTTTAATATTTCAAGTTGATACAGTCTTCCCCAACTATGAAATTTCAACATTGAAATTATAATTCCCCAAATAAAAATAGAAGTGGGTAACTCTATTTCATTATCTACTATATTTCCCATACCTCATCTTCAAACATTTGGTATATCCTCAACATGTTAACAATAGGCTTTGTCTTATTTCGTAGAACATTCTATCTCTGAACTAATATCTTCAAATGATGAACCTTATAGGAAAGGCCATTTTAAAATGGTGCCACCAATGGATTGAGTATATTTGAGTGGTTTTTTATTATCTTTGTGAATATGGAAACATGGAATAAATTGCTTAATTGATATAAACTAAGCTGGAGTACAAGTAAGAAGGCCACCAATCCAATGTTGTTAATGATATGGAAGGGGTTGATGTATCTTGGAATATGGTTTACCTTTTTTCCAAATATCATCAAATTTATCCATAGAGATATGAGTAGGAATACAATGTCTCTGACATCGAACTCTAGGTCTCATCAATTATTGTTTTCATAGAAATAATTTTAACTCTGAGTAGCCTTGATGTGTTGTTTAATGGTCTTAACATGTTACACCATTTCCTCTACCAGTTCAGGACCTTACGGTTTTCATTACTCAAATTCATCACATAATATTAAATTTATATAGCTCTTATCATCAATTGATTTATATGAGGACATTTTATGTATGAGTGGAATCTACTATTGTAAGATAACTCAACCTAAGGAAGATGTGGATTCCATCTTCCTTTGATGTCAATTCGGCATGTTTTCAACATGTCTACAATGGTTTGAATAGTTCCATAGTACTGGCCAAAAGTTTGGTTGTGATAAGACATGATGATGATCATAAAATTATTTAGATAATGTTGTAATCTTTTTCAAAACATGGAGGTGAATTTCAGATCTCATTCAGATACAATCGATTGTGGTTCATCATGAAACCTCAAAACTTCTCTGATATATATTTACACAATTTGATCTAGTGATAAGTCATCTAGAATCACAATGAAGTGTGAATTCATTGTAAGATGATCTACCACAACCAATTTATCATTATTCTGTCATGATGTCTTTAGATGTCCAATGAAAATATCAATGGTTATGTTTTCCCAATTCAATGTTGGTATGGGTAATGGTTGAATCAAACCCTTGTATTATACTTTCACTTTCTAAAATACTAGACATCTTGATGTATATTATATGATATCATTCAGAATATTGTCCCATCCATAGTGTTTATGAAGATCTTGATACATAATCTTCATCGAAGGTGGATGGAGATGGTTTAACTATGGTCATGAACCAATAGATCGAACATTATATCACGATGTGATGCACACATATTGTTTACTAAGATCTCACAACTCCTTCTTCATTAACATTTATCTCTAAGGATTTAATTTTTCATATAATATATACATTCTTTTGAATTCCCAAATCATTTCTCTGAGAATACATTGTTTTCTATAGAAGGGATGCATGATAAATAATTTTTTAATGGATTGATTACATTTCATACTTTATTATTCTCATTTCAATCAATTTTAAAGATAAAAACATTATAACCATATCAATTTAGATCAATGATCAAATTTTTGGATCATTTCTACTTAAGTAATCTGATAATTTATATAAATTAACAAGATTGTAGTGGATTTGGATTTAATTTTCCTTGATAAAATCATTCCATCATCTCAATAATATAATAATCTCTTTATGAAAGAATATTTAATTGAGGATTTTTTGATCTATATATATCACACACATAACACTAATGAGATAATTATAATAGATTTTTCACACAAATATCACTAAGTCCAACTATTGATCATGTGTTCTGTAGTACAATTCATGAACATTCAACATCATTCAAACATATATTATGAAATTTTTATTTTTATTAATAGAAAACCTAATCCAATTTTAAAATCATCACTTCCCACCATTAAATTATCTCCACTTTTGTGTAGATTGAGAACACATGAAGTGATAAGCCTCTATTTCAGCTCATTGAATCCCTATTCAGATTCATTGTGTCTGTTAAAAATGACTCCATTCATTGTTATCTTGGATAGAGTGTTTGAAAATCTTGAGAAGTTTCTCACCAATTGGTAATAATTACTAGCTAATCCATGGAAGCTATGGATATCTTTCCTTGAATTTGGCCTTTCCATCATTAAATTGTGCCCATTTTTGAAGGGTATATGGATATCCCATTACATATGATGATATCTCAAGTGAATATAACTTCCTTCAACATGAAAATAAATTTTCAACAATTTCATAAACTTATCCTTTCACAATTTCTTTAAAACAGTTCTCAGATACTCCTCTTGCATTTACTTTTTTGGAGAATATTAGAATATCATCTATAATGACAACATCAAATTTATCATGTTAATATCTATAGACTTTATTCATCATTTTCATGAATATTTCTGGATCATTAGTGAGTCAAATTATAATTACTACGAACTCATAATTCACGTACCTTGTACAAAAAATCATGGATATATCCACCTTCTTCACCATAAATTGATAATATTACGATAAAAAATCAACCATGAAGAATTATTGTTCTAGAGATTTCTGACTAGAAAATTCCTAAATCCAGGGAAAAGGGAATGTGTTATTCCTCGTGATTTTTTAGCCCTTGTTATTAAATGAAAAGGTACATTGAGATATCCTTTTTCTTGATGAATATAATCGGTTCACACATGGTGAAGCACATGGGTGTTTGATTCCTTTTTCTGTATTCTCTAGTAGTTATTTTTCAGCTCCCCATGATCCAAAATTGTTATTATATATCAAATATTGGATAATGGAAATCCATCGATATATGGATGATTGAAAATTCAACCTCTTATCTTAGAGGATGACATGTCATTTTCTCATGAAACACATCAGTGTATTCCGTCACAATAGGCATGTTATAGAGGATTATAAATTACTTAAACTCTATAATATTATCTAGAATTTATTTCCCATAGGTAAATCACTTCTATTCTTGTGATTATGGTGAAAAAATTATTCATCTTATTCCTTATACATGTAAATAATCTACTTTTGATTCACAATACAGAGATTGATTCCATTATCATGGATATATATGTTGTATTTATATAGTAAAATTAATTCCATTACCGTGATTGAATAAAATTACAATAATTTGATTATTAAAAGATTCACTGGGATATACAACCAATCAATTTTAATCAGGGGGAATTATATAATTGGGATAACATAATTACCCTAATTGTTTTCTCTAGACTGATTTACATTCTCTATTTTTGATGGTGTTTGAATAGTTATTCTAATATTTAGTGATATAAAGGAATAAAAAGAACCGTAATAAAAAATTAAATTCAATAATCATTAATAAATAATAATAATACCGACCAACACATCATTTTTGAGATAGAAATTCATGGTTGTGTTGGGAAAATATACCACTTTCTACCATGAAGGTTGTTGGTTGTCACAAAAAAAATACCTTAATGAATTTATTTACAAATTACCCATGTTCCTTGATGTTGAGTGAATGTACAATGTGCTGATGGTTGACTAGAGAATTCCTTTTTTCCACTGCATTTGTGTATTTCTCTTATCATCAATCACTTTCTTGGTGCCCTTTATTCCCACACCTAAAACTTTTCCTCATCCCCCTTAGGCAATTTATGAAGTTTTTAATTCAGTACATTGAAATATGGGATGTTGAAATTTATTTTCACTATTAGATTTCTACATTATAAAACTAGGAATAAACTCAACATTCAAAATATTATCACTGTGTTACCATTGCGATTTTCCGATCATCATTTTTTACTTCGAAGAAAAATCAAACAATTTTCTCATAGCTATCAATGTCCCATATTTCCATGTATTTTCTTAGACTAGGTTTTGGATAACCATAGAAACAGTCTACATTACATTCAAAGTTAATGAAAAAGTTAGAGGTGTGTCATGAATGTCTTGTGATGTTTTCCTTATACACCATGAACGACTCATTATCATTTTTCATTACGGAATGTAACATAGTTTCATTTTAATAGGGAGAGTGTGAGGAAAACATATTACTAAATATATTTTATGGAATTACTTCTACACCATATATTCAATATCTTCCTCAAGCTTCTTATTTTCTTACAAATTTCTATGACTAATAACATTTCACCTCCTTATGATAAATATAATGTATAACATTATCTTACTCATAATATTAAAGTATGAATATGATCTTCCCAGTGGAGATGAACCATTCTTCCTAGATTAAGGGACGTCAATAACCACTAAATGTTAGAGGCATTTGTCACAATACAGTATCAATAAAAGAATGTTCTCACCTAGGGGTATTTTCAAGGTCCTCTTGATCTGGTTTTCTATTAATAACCAATTTTTTATGATTGTGTATCATTGTAATTTTTGTGATTCATACTCCCATAACATTTGGAATCTCTTTGTTTCAGTCATCATATTATCCATCATATTGATTAATTACCTCATTTTACTAATTTATAACCATTAAATTGAATAAAATTAAAATATTTAATGAGTAATTTTTATCAATTACAATATTCATCGGGAATTTAATGAAATTGAATGGATAACATACAATTATTCCTTAAGATTTAAATTTTTAGGCATCAATTGTAAAGACCCAGAAATTTCAAGGAATTTTTTTTTCTTAATTATTTGGAATTTTACAAGTCCGCGATTTCTACCGGCGCCTGATTTTGATGCTCGTTGTGCCTTGAATCAATTTATGAAGTTTTGTTCAAGTACGTTCAGTAAACAAATGATCAGGTTTCTCTATATTTTGAACCGGTGCTTGGAAATGAAATCTGAGGACACTGATGAACTCGCAGCACCGATATTCGCTTAAGGGGACCTTTACCGCAGTTGCGTTTTATGCGGGTTGACAGTTAATTTTTGGGGATTGAGAATAAAATAAATTAATGTTGTGGAACACAATTTTATTTATGTTTGTTGGTTAATTCCTAAAATGTTAAGTTAGGGGTTGGAACAACTCCCACATAACCACCCATTAGTGGAATTAGGGTGGTGGAGCCCACAAGAGCCCCTAACATCTCACCTCCACTCACCCACCTTGAACCCCCCCCCCCTTTTAACTCTCCTTCTTTTTTTATGACAACTTCTCTATTAATGAGTTTTCTCCACATCCCTCCATTTATTTCTCCAATACCCTTTGATTATTTAATTGATCCACAATAAATTAATTAATTCAAGTGTTTGAATTTTTGTGATTCATGTGGAGAATAAAAAAATATCTAAAGCTATCATTTTTATTTGGGAGACATTGTGTTGGGATATTTGAGAGAAAACTCTAGAGTAATAGAAGAACATCATTCTTCACTCGACAAAGAATATCACGGACGAAGAACATGAAGTCACCAACGAGGATTCTTCTTGGAGCACACTGTGATGTCAACGTAATCGACACCATTCTTCCACGACGCATGACCACCGCGATGTTCGTCTTCTGCGGTTGAACGATGTGCGGAGGCATTTCATGGTAGGGGTTTATTTTGATTAATTTAAATCCTCTAACATCATCGTTTGTTGTGGAACAATGTTATCTGAATATTATCATCTAACACAGAGGGTGTGGGACGAACATAAACAGACTGACGTCCCTCCGATGGTTCTCATTGGATTGACGACGGTGGTGGCGCAAAAGTGCCACCGGTAAAGGAAATTTCAGAAGAATTCATCAGCGTAATTGTCATCGGGTCACCGGAGTTGTGCGAAGAATGGAACTGTGGACACCACAGGCTGCGGCCCTACTGGAGGGGCACGATGTCGTCACACCATTCTAGAGGAAGAGGGCTGCAGTAGTCGGCAGAAGGTGCGGCGCCATCGCACCACGTGGTAGAGAAGCCACGGCCACGCGGGCCGCGACAGTCGGAGACAGCGCAGCGCCGTCACACCAGTCCAGAAGGGAAGCCGCAACTGGGGCCCGGCGGATTGGAAGGAGGGTAGCCTGCTGAGCCGGCCGCCGGTGAGGGAGCTCCAGGGTGGAACCCAGCAAGTTACCTCGAGAGGAACCGACACTTGATGGTTCCATGACGGGATATGGGGGTGAAAAAACTGCCCCCATGATTTTTTAGGGCTGGACTCACCACCACTTGGTCACGCTGACCCGTGCGGGCTTCACTGCCCCAGCCACACGGCTGGGCCACCATGTCACGCGGGTGGGGCTGGGCTGCTTCCCGCCCGATCAGGCCGCACCAGCCGTGGGTCGGGCGTGCCCACCATGATGTTTGTTGCGTTGAGACCCCCATGACGATGCGGTCGTTTCCGATACTTCTACATGAGTCTTCATGACACATGGAGTATCGACCAATATCTCATGGAGAATATCCTCCCAGAGACGAGCAAACAGAGTGTGGAGACCTAGTAGCAGTAGACCTGATGACTACTTGACCAATTCGACTCGGAGAGATTCGACTAGCCCAGTGGACGAAGCTCCCAGTTTGGCGGAAGACCCATGGGGGATGGAGCACCTGGTTTAGCAGCAGACCCGTGGTACTCGACAGGAGGATTACCTATGACAGCTATTAGGGGGAGCACCCGGTTTGGCGGCAAACCAACAGCGGAGGAGCGCCTGGTTGGCCAGCAGACCCGCGGTACTCGACAGGAGGAGTACCTCGGTAGTATAAGGTTAGTGAGTAGGGCCTCAGAGTCACGACAGGTCCACTTTACTCGAAAGAGGAGGAGTTCTCCAGCAGTTGTGGTTTTGATATTGAAAATCCTGGTTTGAGATGAGTCAATGACCTTTGTGCTTTCCACATGATTGAGATGCGTTACTTGATAACATAGGTATATGTATGGGTATATACCTAAGTAAATTTTATCTGTTGAGATCTTTCATTGTGTTTTATCCTTGTTCGATTTAGTGATACCATGAGGGTCTCAGGGTCCCTACTGAGTATCGTTATACACACCCCTGAACGGGCAATTCCCACTCCTTGTAGTGTTGGAAGTAGACGACAGACAACGCTAACCGAGGTAGAGTGTACGAGGATTGGATGGTACTCGGAGGTGGAAACTCGGCGTGACGACACACGGAGCAGACTGATAGATGTGTAGTGATGAGGAGGACATCTGTACCTACCCTTTAGGTAGGAACCCGGAGAACGATCCAGGATCTGCTTCACCGTTCAGTTGTTTGTCTTTTTAGTTGTACTTTCTTTCAGTTGTAGCTATACCTTTCTTTTGGGATTGTATTTCGGGCCCCTTTGTACTTTCAGCACACATGTTACTGCTTTACATAGTGTTTTCTTCTGATTTTACACTGGTTTTGTGTGTTTACGTTTTATAAAGGAAATTCCTTCCCAGTTTTCAGGGAGTTACACCTTTGGTGCTAGTCGCCAGACCCTATCCTAGGGAAGGCGGGCTTGAGGTAGTCACGATATGGGTCCTGGGGGACGGGTCGTGACATCAATCAATATTGACCATGATCAACATCCAAACATATATTCTTTTATGAATTATATCCATTTATAATAGTTCATAATGTGATTATTAATATAACAATTAATATACACTAAGAGTTTCAATCCATGAGTGAATTAAGGCATGTTATCATTTACCAGTTTGTGATGATTCAGGCCCCACCGACCTTTTCGGAGTTATTTATCCCTTGGTACCTCTATGCCAGAACCACTTCCACAATTAGTATCAAAAAATAGATTTATAATATTGATAAAGAACATACTAAATACTAAAATAAATTTCAGGTTATTTTCCTATACATATTATTATCCCTATTGTTTTTTATTGAGTTTTATAATCCTAATCCCAAAATAATTGATATTTTCCTATGATACCAACGGTAACAAACATCTTATTTATTACATATTAATATGTGATTTATTATAATAAATTAAACATAATATTATAATATATATATATAGAAGTATTGTTTCTATTAATTAATAACATTACATAATAACATATAATTAGAATAAATAATCTTCTTATTGAAATCTTCCTTAACATGCTCTGACATAAAACTGCATGTGATAACCCATATGCATACATAAGAAGATGGTAAGTTATAAATCTCAGAAACTGAATAAATATCTAATAATATAAATAATATAAAAATGTTTGTACAATAATCATTTCAATGAAGATGAAAATGTGTGATAATCATAAACATTAATATTATGGTCTGATATAGAATGATAATTATAATATGTGAAATGTGGAAAAAAATTATTCAATGCATCATAAATATTTATCATGGATTACAACCGGGATATCATTATGGAAAAAGACCCATAAAGGAATCGGGTTCACTCTCTATCCCAATATGACTTTTCACGAGACTAAAAAATAACCATGTCATTGGAGGGCTATATATTTTTTGGTGTACTTGTCATGTTCATTTCATTGTCATGCTTAAGTGTTCCACATCGATCATAGAACATGGATTCATTCATCATAATAATTTATTCGACAGAAATGGATTATAGAAAAAATATAATGTCAAAATTAAAATAATTATAATGTTAAAATTGTGAGTAACCTTTAATGAAAATGGGTATGGTATTCACGGCTTATTTTTTTGTAATGGAAAATCATAGTGAAATTTCGGCCGAATAAGGACATCACATAAAATTCATAAAATATGATGATGTAAACAAAATTGGTCCATCATCATTTGATATAAATATGATATTAAGGGGATATGGAGTTAAATATCACAGAATAATGAAATGATGATAAATGACATATGGTAATGATGATACTTGAATAAATATGAGAAAAGAACAGATCCCTTACATGTGTGTGTGGCTCTAAAATATTGGTTGGGGATTATCAAGGGTTTAGGTAGCATGGGAGGATATTAATAAGTCTATTTCATATTAATGGTGTGATCAATGGATTTTGAGTTAATATATATGGGATAATTGGTATTTTAATATAGTAAATGAGTGGGGAAATCATTATTATTTTTCAAACATAGGTTTTGGAATCTATTCAGAATATTACCAAAACCGCAACCCATCCCCTGGATTATTCACATGGTTTCTACAAATTGGTTTAATTTTTCAATATTTTATAAGGAAAAGTTTCCTACCATAATAAAATAATACAATTTATTATGTGTAAGTGAGTCATTATCTTAATTAAAATATTTTAAAACAATAAAATATATTTATGGATTGGGAAGATTCATGTTGGAAATATAAAATTAAAAAAATAAAAATGAAATGAAATTATTTTAAATTCAAAAAATACATTTGGTCGTTTAGGCCTTTTATATTATGTATTACCTAACATTTTGGTAATTATCAAATTATTATACAAAAAATATGTTTTTACATTATTCAATTTCTACATAAAAATTTAATTTCCTCAAGAAAACATATAAAATTTCACCATCGGATAATTTTGATGTTCTTAGTACAAAAGATTATAAATTTTTTTATAAATATATATATTTTCAATTTTCAAATAAAAAATAATTTATAATTTTATTGTTGGGTTTTTCAGTAGGAGTTTCAAAACCATTATAAAAATTAGAATTCACTTCCATTAAATTATTTGTCAATTAATATTTTATAAAAATTATTAAATAATATTATTGAAAAATTATTTATTTAAAAAATACATCACATCATGAAAAATAAAATTCATAATTTAAATTGAATATAATATAAAAATACTTTTATTTTTTGTACTATAAAAATAAAAATAATTTATAATGAAACTATAATATGATTAAAATATATTCATTATTCTAAAATGAATTATTGTACATAATTACATAAATAGTATATGGATATATATCCATTTAATACACCACAATGTCCCCTAATATTAAGGATTGTATGGTGAGACTTAAATGGGATGGTTCTACATACATGGTTTTGGTTGAGATCTCAATAAGCTTTAACTTCACCCGTATATGGTTTTTCTCATAATTAGGTTGTTGGATAATAGCTTGGGATTAGTCAAGTTAAAAAACCAAGTGATTTTGTATCCCTATAATGCATTGATAAATGGGTTTAGTTGTGTATGATAATATTTATTGAGTGCATCACATTCTTTTTCTATGTCAATTGGATTTGTTAAAACCATTTATTTATAATAATCATTGGATCATTGATCCATGGTATATTATACGTCGTAATGATGCTTAATGATATATTAAATATGACATGATATAATATAATAAATTGAGTTCATGTGTTTTCTATAACCATGTTACATAATAATACATTTTATTAAAATACTAGAGGAAGTTTTTCATGTAACAGTTCGGGACATTATAAATCAGATTGAGGTGCATAAAAACTATGTTTTGGTTGGAGTGGATACTCAAGAGGGGGGTAAATTGAGTTCCAATTAAAATTTCTATTTAAAAATTATTTACTAAATTCCCCCAAATAAAACACAGAATTAAGCTGTAGTGAATTTATATCAAAGTAACGGTTCTGTTAGGTTCTCAAGGGATTGATTATTTCCCGGTTAATAAAATCAGAAGAGTTGATTAACATTTGAAACTAAATTACTGATTTACAACTAATATAAACACTTGCGAGTTTAATTATCAATGTGACTTTAAAATAGTTTTTTGTTTTAAAGTAGTTTGCAGCGGAATAAAAATAACTTTGAAAAGAAATAAGCACGACAAATATAACCAAGAGGTTCAGTCTCAAGCTGAGACTTAGTCCTCCCAAAATTTTATATAAAAGTGATCCACACCCTGGATCAGGGATTACAATAGTATACAACTGTCCAGGTCTAAGACCTCTACCACTGTTATTTGTGGGAAACAAACACAACAACAAACCAGCTTTCCAGGTCACACATGACCTCTACCACTATCCCAGTGGTAAATAAAAGATGTAAGAGTTTGAGTGTGGATTTACAGATCCTCCAGTTAAAGTACAGGAGACAATGTGTGTGTAAAAATATGGCATATGACACACACTGCTCAAAAAGTAAATAATAAATCATAGAGGAAAATATGTAGAGTTTATAATGGCTCTAGTGATTGCAGCGCAGCTCTGGACATCTTCCAATTTGATCAGATATGGTTCTGAGTCCTCTTCTGGTTTTTGTCTGAAAAACAGAGTGTCGGTCCCTTGACATCCAGGTTCAGATACAATGAAACTATAGTCGATGAAGTTCTTGTGTGGATGTTCTCGTTCTCATTCTCATCTCTTTCTGGTATGCATGAATGTATTAGCTCTTCGTGTATGTTTAGTCGTCTCTTTTCATGCACACTTTTCAGCACCTTCTTATTTTTTGGTCACACTCTTATTTGTTTTTCCAACCTATTCTTTTAGTATCAGGATCATCCCTTATTTAAAGCACGAGCTCCGGCAATAGAAGTGATTTCCTATTTGCAGGTATGAGGTACGGTTCCCTGACAACCAACAACACACAATAAATAAATGTCAATGTATTAAAATATACCAAATATGGCCATTGGTTAGATTAAATAATGATAAAGAAATTAAAGCAGCATCGGGTTCTATCTCTAGAGAGGTAGCTTTGGATATTGGTAGCCTTGTGTATCGGTAGGTCTGAGTATCGGTGGCTTCTTGTGTAAGGGTATCCCTTTGTGTAACGATAGCCTTTCCATCGGTAACCCTTCTATAGGTAAACATCATGTCAGTCCGTAGACTTTGGTAGCAGTAATCTTTACTGCATCGGTAGCGGTAGGCTTTCATGTATCGGTAGCTGTAGACTTGTCTTCTATCAGTAGTGGTAGACTTGTTTGTATCAGTAGCGGTAAGTCCCTATTTGTAGCTTCTGTGATGTATCGGTAGATTTGATGTATCGGTAGTCTTGTGTAAGGGTGACTAATCTGTACTGGTAGCTCTCAAATAGCGGTAGACTTAACTGTATCGGTAGCTCTATTCTGTATCGGTAGCTCTATTCAGTTTAAGCATTCTATTGGTATAACAAGTTAAGTCAGAGTATACATACATCCAGTAACCGAAAGTCTAATACTATACATAAAATAATAAAGCATTTCTTAACCAAATTCTTTGATTATAATATAATTATCATAACATATAAATATATGTCTTCAGTACACATATACTAAAGTAAGTATTTATCCACAATAAGAATCATCAAACTATAAATAATCAATATTGAGATTATCAACATATAATAAAGCATAATTGGGATTTTCAAAATATAGTAAAGAAACTAGATTCCTAGAGGGTTCAACAATCTCCCCCTTTTTGATAATCACAACTTATGCCAAAATGAAAAGAATTAAAATCAGAGAAGAATTAGAATCAAAGGAAAAAAGATTTCTTTTATTAAAACAAAGATTGCATATTCCTCCCCATATGAAATGTACTATAAGATTCTCTTAGGTCACATTTTCCCCCTTTGTGTTGTTCTTCCCTTTGTGTTTTTCTCCCTTTTGTGTTTTTCTCCACTTTTTTAACTCTTAGGACTCATGTTTTTCTCCCCCTTTGTGATTATCAAAAAGAAGGGTATCAGAGAGAAGATAAAGACTAGAAAATTAATAGAAACATAGGATAGTAGATAAAGTAAGAGGTATTTCATTAATGGACAAGAGATACACTGATAAAATTAGAAGGTCAAAAATACAAGTGAATCATTTCAAAAAGCTCTAAAATCACTCAATCTTCCTCTTGAATAGGAGTCTTTACCTTAGGATCAGAAGAGGGTGCAGGGTCAAATTCAGTAGAAGGCTTAGGAATTGCTGAAAGAACAACCGGAGGGTCAGCCACTGAAACTGTTCCAGATCTGAAATCTATGCTATTTTGTGGAATCATAGGTGTCAAGCTGCGAATAGCCTGAGCTGGATTCAACTGAGGAGTACTTCCAGAGGCAGAAGCATGAAGAGAAGGAGGTAGAATCAAATGTCTGGCATCCACATGCAAGAAGGGTAGCAACAGGTTCCTGAAATCCTTAATAATACCCCCTCCTCTCTCTATTGCAGACACAAAATCATCTCGATTTTCATTGAATTTATCCAAGGCAAGAGTAAGATCTCTGAGCATACTAACATGTTCTCTGAAAGCCTGAGTCACTGGAGGAAACTTCATATTTTCCAGCAAGATCTTGAAATGGTTGGTCATTTGATTCTTGGTATAGACCTTCTCAAAATAAACATCCACTTTATTTTTAATTGCCTCATGAGAAGCAGTAGCTGCCCATAGGTGATCACGAACAAAACTACTAACTTCCCTAATGGTAGCAAGGATATGAGTATCCGAGGAGCCACTGGTACTGGCATTAGCCAACTCTTCCTGAATAACAGTTCTAATCAGGCCATGGTTCACAGAGGAGCTGGATGAGGGAAGGGGTTTAACTGAGAAAGCTATTGTCTCCTTGAAAGATTGTGTTAGATTACTAACCACCTTCTGAACAAGTTCATCTTGACAATGCAAATGTTCTTTGACTGAAGTCTTAAAAGCCTAAAAAACTTCCACAAATTTCTTGACTACTTCTTTGATATATCTGATATCAGTGTGCACTTGGGTTTGAGAACTGTTCAAAGCAGTCAATGAAGCAATCAAATTTCTTAGAGCCACTATAGCTCTGTTCCAACTCTCAATTTGAGTATGGAATATTTTAACTTCATCCATCATTCCTTTCACTGGACTAGGAACAACACATCCCAGAGATAGCTCTAGGGATTTCTACCCACTTCTCATTTCATAAACCAGACTTGTCTTCAAATCTGCCACTAATTCTCTCAGTGTCTCTTTCATTTTAGCCTTTAAGTACTCAAGGTCCACCTTGGTTGCGAAATTTTCAGCCACAGAAGGTAGGATAACTGATTCTCTTTGCGGCTAGTCTTCCTCATCCGAATCTCCATAGGAAAGTCCAAGAACCATATATCCTGGATCTGATGTCCAACCATCAATGTCATAGAAAATAGATACTGAACCAAGATGCTCCCCCTCACTTGGAATATTCTCCTGAGGTATCTCCTCCAACTGTTCTTCTGGATGTAATTCTATAAATTCCTATACAACTACAGCAGATTCAATAGCCATTTTCTCTGATGGCTCACGAACTCTCTCAACAACAGATGCTACTTCTGCTTCCTGATCATGCACTAACTTGACTGTACTGTCTATCAGAGGGATAAAAATAAGCCCTTCTTCTTAATTTTCCTCATCATTTGCTTCACCAGAAGCCTCCTTTTCTCCATTAATGACACGATCTTATTCGGTTGCCTCATCCTCTTCAGAGGTGTTCTTAACAACATACTGACATGATTAGTCTTCTTCTTCCTCAGTCTCAGAATCACTGTCCTTCAAAATAGTTTCTCTCCTTAGTAGTTTTTTTAGAGGGCTAGTTGCTCCATAGGAAATGGTTTGAGGCATAAGACTAGGAGGAAAATCAAGGTCTCCTCCTTCCTCAACGGATGTCTCTTCCTCCTCAGCTTCACCATCACTGTAGACCGGTTCTGGCTCATTTGGTCCAAGACCTGGATCTCTCACATTCTTTGGTCTATAGGGATGGTCCTTTGGTGTAAACTCATCATATATTCTTCCTTCATCATTCACCCATGATTTTCTCCAAGGATTCCAGCTGACATTCATATATTTTCAGACAGTCCTGGTGATGAAAAAGTTATCCTTAACTACTATCATTACATCCTGAGCTCCAACCACCTCTTGTTCATTCATCATAACAGGAATCAACTTTGAGAAGAACAATGCATTTGAATTAGACTTCGGTCTAGCCATATCCTCAATATGAATCATAATCAATCTACACAGATTTACCATAACTCCATGCTTCAACAGATGTAACAAATAAATGTCCTGGAACCTCAGTGCAGCAATTTCTCCTCCCCTTGGACTAGCTACATGTCGAATAATCTTGAAAAGAAGTTTATCTTCCCCTGCCATCTCTGTAGCTATGATTTTTCTAGGGGTCCCATTCTATGTCAGCTCTAACAAAGAATCTTCATACTTAAACAAGTCACTGGTTGATGGTATGGATTTTGAATAAACAGAATAATCACCTTCATGTGGAACTTTTAAGTTCCCAGCCCATTCAACCGAAGTAAAGGAAAATTTGTGACCATTTACATAAGAAAACATCTTCTTTTATTCTTCGGACTTCTCAAAACGAACGAACTCATAGAACTATTTCATCAGTCCTAGATAATAAGGTTCATTTTTGATTGTGAATAAATCGAGCCAACCTTGTTCTTTTAAAACCTTAAGAACCAAGGACTTTCTCTCCATGAGCCATTCTGCACACACCTCTTTCTCAAAGACAATCTCTTGCCTTGAGAGATGCGGGTTTACTGGATTCCATCGAGCTACACATTCACCACTTCCACTGGAATCAGCATTGGTCACCTTCTGTATTTTCTCTTGAGGCTCATCACTACCATCTGTAACCTGAGGTCTCTTAACGTGGGCCATTACAGATCTGAGGTTTAGGGTTTTGCGGCTTGAGAGGTTGAGGTTGGAGGGATTCGAACAAACGAGTTCGTGGTGAGATTGAGTGAAGTCTAATATCGGGTTTAATAACATTTAGGATTCAAAAATAAAATAAATCTTTTAAAAACGGTTCGAAGTCTCAGATTTACATAAGTTTAAAACAGTGCGAGATGTACCGGTAAAGTCTCCTGACGGTGAGGTCTTCTAACGGTGAGGTCTACTAACGGTGAGGTTTCTCTAACTGTGAGGATTCTCTAGTGGTGAGGATTCCCTAACGGTTTAAGAGTATGTTATCATTCCTAATCTGTTTCTGATGAATCTTATTCTTTCTGAACTTAAAGTCTTAGTGAAAATATCTTCTAATTGAAGTTCAGTGCTTATAAATTCAAGAGTTATATCACCTCTTTGATAATGATCTCTTAGAAAGTGGTGTCTAACATAAATGTGTGTAGTTCTAGAGTGAGACACATGGTTCTTTGAGATGTTGATCGCACTAGTGTAGTCACAGTTAATTGAAACATGTTTAAACTCAAATCCATAGTCCAATAAAGTGTGTTTCATCCACAAAATCTGTGCACAGCAACTACCAGCAACTATATACTCTACTTCAATAGTAGATAATGCAATAGAGTTCTGTTTCATACTACACCATGGTACTAGGGACTTTCCAAGTAAATGACATGTTCCAGATGTGCTCTTTCTGTCTAACTTGCATCCAGCAAAGTCAGCATCTGAATAACTTACTAAATCAAATGACTGCTCTTTTGGGTAAAATAGTCCCAAATTGGCAGTGTATTTAAGATATTTGAAAATCCTTTTAACAGCAAGTATGTGTGACTCTTTAGGGTTAGCTTGAAATCTTGCACACATACATACACTAAAGATAATATCAGGTCAACTAGCAGTAAGATAAAGTAAACTCCAAATCATACAACTATAATTAGTTTGATCTACTGGTTTACCAGTTTCATCAATATCCACTTTGAAGGTGGTACTTATAGGTGTATCACTTCCCTTAATACTATCCAAACCAAAATATTTTAATAGATCCTTAGTATATTTACTCTGATTTAAAATAATACCATCTTTAGTTTGAAAGATTTAAAATCCATGAATGTACTTAATCTCTCCCATTAAGCTCATTTCAAACTCAATTTTCAGAACCTTTGAAAAATCAGTACATAAATAATTTTTCAAAGAACCAAAAATAATATCATCAACATAGATTTGTACTATTAAAACATCTTTTGAAATTCATTTTATAAAAAGAGAGGGATCAACAATTCCTTTTGTAAATCCTTTTGAAAAAATAAAATTTGTAAGTCTTTCATACCAAGCTCTTGGAGCTTGTTTTAAACAATATAAAGCTTTAGAATGTTTAAAAACATGATTTTGAATGTGAGGATTTGAAAAACCAGGTGGTTGTTCTACAAAAACATCTTCAACAATAAAACCATTTAGAAAATAACTTTTCATGTCCATTTGAAATAACTTGAAATTAATATGTGATACAAAGGCAAGTAAGATCCTAATTACCTCTAATCTAGCTACAAGTGCAATGGTTTCCTCATATTTAATTCCTTATTCTTGATTTTAACCTTGTACAACTAGTCTAGCTTTGTTTCTAATGATATTTCCAGATTCATCAACATTGTTTCTAAACACCAACATTGTGCCTATGTTCAAAGTGTCTTTATGTCTTTCTACTAGTTTGTAGAATTTATTTTTTTCAAATTGATTTAGTTCTTCTTGCATAGCTATTACCCAAAATTCATCATTGATAGCATCATTGATATTTTTAGGTTCCAACTGTGAATGAAAAGCTTGATGTTCAGCCTAATATCTTAGAGAAGCTCTAGTCCATGTTCCTCTATCATGATTTCCTACAACAGCATCTAAAGGATGGTTCTTTAGAATCCTAGTTGGTCTTGAAAAGGTAGGGCTAGGGATTTCAGGTTCATCAATAGGTTGGGAGTCAACAGAAGCAGGTTCTGAAAAATTTCTTGAACTGGACGTTTTAACTATAGGTCCACTGTCTTTATCATTACGGTTCAAAATAGATAGATCATCTTCATGATTTTCAAGAGAGGTCTTAGGTTCATATGGATCAGTTTCATCAAATTTGATGTGAAGAGATTCCTCCACACATTTGGTTCTCTTATTGAAAGCTCTATAGGCTTTACTAGAAATAGTGTAACCTAGGAATATTCCTTCATCACTCTTGGATGAAAACTTATCAAGATTATCTATAGTATTAATAATAAAGACTTTGCAACCAAAAACTCTGAAGTAGTTAACCTTAGGTTTCCTATGGATCCACAACTCATAAGGGGTCTTCTAAAGAACAGGTCTGATCAAGACTCTATTGATAATATAACAAGCTGTATTGACAGCATCAGCCCAAATATAAACAGGTAGTTCATACACATTGAGCATGGTTTTGGAAATTTCCTAAAGGGTTATATTCCTCCTTTCCACTACACCATTTTGCTGAGGTGTCCTAGGGGCAGAAGAATTGGGACTATAGCCATTGTGTGAGCAGTAGGATTCAAACTCATAATTTTCAAACTCACGACCATGACCACTTCTCACGGTTTTAATCTTAAGTCCACTAAGGTTCTCTACAGACATGGAATATTTAACAATGTAAGAACAAGATTAACTTTTGTGAGCTAGAAAATATACCCAAGTATACCTAGAATAGTCATCTACTAAAACATAGACATAGTGCTTCCCATTTAAACTAGAAACTCTAGAAGGTCCAAACAAATCCATGTGAACCAGCTCGAGAGGTTGAGAAGTTGATTATTTTTTCATTGATTTGAAAGAATCATTATGTTGCTTTCCCTTTTGATAGGGATTACAAACTTTACCTGCTAGGAATTCATGTTTTGGTAGGTCTCTAACTATGTTCTCCCTAGAAAGTTTTCTGATTGAATGTACATTGCAGTATCCTAATATTCTGTGCCAAAGCCAAGACTCTTTATGAAAATAATTTAAATAAGTAATATTTTTCATAGCTAAATAATTTAAATCAACAGCATAAACATTTTAATTTCTCAAGGCATAAAATACTAAATCATTTTTAGAATAAACAATACAGGAATCATTTTCAAATTTAATATTGAAACCATCATCACATAACTGAGAAATACTCAGTAAATTCTATTTAAGTCCATCAACAAATAGAACATTAGAAATTAAGAATAAGTCAGTGTTACCAATATGGCCTAAGCCGATGATTTTCCCTTTATAATTATCATCAAAAGTGAGAAAACCTCCATCAACTCTGACTTAGCTTTTAAATCATGAGAAGTCTCCTGACATATGTCTTGAACATCCACTGTCCAAGTACCAGGTCTTTCTACAAGAGCTCTTTATGCAGGTTCCCTAAAAAAACAGATTTAGACAGGAAATGATTTTGGTACCCAGATTTTCTTGGGTCCAGACAGGTTAGCCAATAAAACATTAGGTACCCAAATTTGTCTTATGGGTCTCATAAAATTTGTAGAATCAACAGATTTGGAAATATAAACTTTATTAGATCCTTAATTATGAATATAACTAGTTTAAGCATATGAACCTCCAGAATTTCAACTATCTACATTCTATCCAGATTTAGGAATAAATTTAGTTTTGATAAATTTTCTTTGTCCAGGTTGATATCCAATGCCAGTAGTATATCTAGGTGCAATCTTCTTACCTACCATTTTAGTAAGAGTATGTTTTCCATTTGTGAAATTTTTTAAATCCTTCCTAAGTTTCTCATTTGAAAATTTCAATTCAGTGTTTTCTTTAAGTAACCGAGCATTGTTTTCCATTTCTATATCAAGATCAGATTTATGATTAACAGTTAAAGCATAGTGTTTCTTTAAACCTTTGTATTTGTCTTTTAGCTCATTACGCATTTTGTCCAACATATCACAGTATTCAAATAGTTCAGATTTTGACATATTTTCATAATCAGAATCATCTCCAGAATAATAAAAATTTAAAGAAGGTGTTTCAGATGTTACCTCAGAGGTGTTTGTCATAAAACACATGTTTGCCTTATTTCTGATTTCAGCTTCAGAAGATTCAAATTCACTAGAGCTATCTTCAGAAGAACTCCAAGTAGCCTTCATTGATTTCTTATACTTATTATCCTTATATTCATATTTCTTCTTGTATTTCAGTTTTGGACAATCTACTTTTATATGTCCTTTTCTCTTGCACTCATAGCAGAAAACTTCATCATATTTTTCAGATTTCTTCCAGTCCTTTTTCCAGTGTCTCTTGTTGTCATACATACCTTTGTAATTTGATTTTCTGAAAAACTTATTTTTCCTATAAAACTTCTTAAATATTCTGGCTATGTGAGCCATTCTGCATCACTATCAGATGCACTTTCACTTTCTTCACAGCTTGAGATATCACTTATAACTTGATGTTTCTCCTTATTCTTTGAAGTAGATGTCTTGAAGGAAACTGACTTCCTTTTTGGTTCACCTTCTTATTCTTTGTTTACATTAATCTCTTCTTCATATATCATCAACATACCAATAAGTTTCTTAACTGGCAGTTTACCAATATCACATGATTCTCTAATTGAAACAGAAGTGCCCCTCCATCTTTCAGGTAGGCATCTCAAAATTCTCATGATCTGATCCTTTGATGAAACATCTTTTCCCAGTGAGATCATTGTGTTGACAATTTCATTAAACCTGAGATACATATAAGAAATGGGTTCATCGGGCTTCATCTTAAAATTATCATATTTAATAGTATAGGTGTTGAATCTCAATTCCTTAACTTTAGTTTTTCCTTTATGAGAAACACTTAAATTATCCCGAATTTTATGTGCAGTTTTACAAGCAGATATTCTATTAAATTCCTCATCTCTTAAAGAACAATATAGAGAATTCATAGCATTGAAATTATTATTATAGGTTGTCTTTTTAGCTTCATTCCAAGTAGATCTAATAGTAGTAGGAATTTTATATTTTGATTCTATGGCAGTCCAAATATCAAAACCCACGCTTTATAAATTAATTTTCATCTTAATCTTCCACTAAGAATAGTTGTTTCCATTGAAGAATGGTGGTCTATTAGTAGCAACACCTTCAAGTATGTTATCCATGATAAATAGGTTAAAATAAAAATTTTAAAAAGATAAAAATATAGAAATAACTGAAATTTTATGAACTTTAAAATACAACTAAAATCACAGTTGAAAAACAGAGTACTTCAGAAAATATGTTTAATCCTCTGATACCAAATGTTGGTCGGAGTGGACACTCAAGAGGGGGGTGAATTGAGTTCCAATTAAAATTTCTGTTTAAAAATCATTTACTAAATTCCCCCAAATAAAATTCAGAATTATGCTACAGTGAATTTATATCAGAGTAAAGGTTCTGTTAGGTTCTCAAGGGATTGATTATTTCATAGTTAATCAAATCAGAAGAGTTGCTTAACGTTTGAAACTAACTTACTGATTTAAAACTAATATAAACACTTGCGAGTTTAATTATCAAAGTGACTTTAAAACATTTTTTGGTTTTAAAGTAGTTTGCTGTGGAATATAAATAACATTGAAATGAAATAAGCACATCAGATATAACCAAGAGGTTCAGTCTCAATCTGAGACTTAGTCCTCTCAAATCTTTATATAAAAGTGATCCACACCCTCGATCAGGGATTATAACAGTATACAACTGTCCTGGACTAAGACCTATACCACTGTTATTCGTGGGAAACAAACACAGCAACAAACCAGTTGTCCAGGTCACACACAACCTCTACCACTATCCCAGTGAGAAATAAAAGATGTAAGAGTTTGAGTGAGGATTTACATATCCTCCAGTTAAAGTACAGGAGACAATGTCTGTGTAAAAATACAGCAGATGACACACACTTCTCGAAAAGTAAATAATAAATCACAGAGGAAATGATGTAATGTTCATAATGGCTCTAGTGATTGCAGTGCAGCTCTGGAATTCTTCCAATTTGATCAGATATGGTTCTGATTCCTCTTTTGGTTTTTGTCTGAAAAACAGAGTGTCCTTCGCTTGACATCCAGGTTCAGAGACAATGAAAATGTAGTCTATGAAGTTCTGGTGTGGATGTTCTCGTTCCCCTTCTCACCTCTTTCTAGTATGCATGAATATATGAGCTCTTCATGTAAGTTTAGTCCTCTCTTTTCATGCACACTTTTCAGCTCCTTATTTTTTGGTCACACTCTTATTTGTTTTTCCAACCAATTCTTTTAGCAGCAGGAGCATCTCTTATTTAAAGAACGAGCTCTGGAAACAGAATTGATTTCCTTTTTGTAGGTACGAGGTATGGTTCCCTGACATCAAACAACACACAATAAAAAAATGTCAGTGTATTAAAATATACCTGATATGACCGTTGGTTAGATTAAATAATGATAAAGAAATTAAAGCAGCATCGGGTTCTATCTCTGGAGAGGTAGCTTTGGATATCGGTAGCCTTGTGTATCGGTGGGTCTGAGTATCAGTAGCTTCTTCTGTAATGGTATCCCTTTGTGTTACGGTTGCCATTCCATTAGTAACCATTCTATCGGTAGACATCATTTTAGTCGGTAGACTTTGGTAGCAGTAAGCTTTTCTGCATCGGTAGCGGTATGCTTTCTTGTATCGGTAGCTGTAGAATTTTCTTCTATCAGTAGCGGTAGACTTGTTTGTATCAGTAGTGGTAAGTCCCTATCGGCAGCTTCCTTGATGTATCAGTGGACTTTGATGTATCGGTAGACTTGTGTAACGATGACTAATCTGTACCGGTAGCTCTCACATAGCGGTAGACATAACTGTATTAGTAGCTTTATTCTGTATCGGTAGCTCTATTCTGTTTAAGCATTCTATTGGAAGAATGAGTTAAGTCAGAGTATACATACATCCAGTAACGAAAAGTCTAATACTAAACATAAAATAATAGAGCATTTCTTAACCAAATTCTTTGATTATAATATAATTATCATAACATATAAATATATGTCTTAGGTACACAAATACTAAAGTAAGTATTTATCCACAATAATAATCATCAAACTATAAATAATCAATATTGAGATTATCAACATATAATAAATCATAATTGGGATTGTCAAAATATTGTAAAGCAACTAGATTCCTAGAGGGTTCAATACTATGGATAGTGCTTAAATATATATATTAATATTGTTTCCATTATATTAATATATGGTAATAAAAAAACTCTTTATGTTGAGTAAAATATTCATGTAAATGATATTTTAACCATTATTTTTGGGTTCAATCATGGATGCTAATGGATTTAAATGGATTGAACAACCCTAGTTCAATGTAGTGAATTATATTTGAGACAAAATTTCTATGATCACAAGGATATAAAAAACAAAAAAACACACACATATTTATATATATATATATATATATAATTTTTTAACATTCATCTTTCACCATAGTTGGTTGAAAAATAATATTTACTAACATTGGTTGATTAAGATCATTATTGGTCATAAAAAATAAGCGTCCCTCTTAGGAATATCCATGAATTTATTAAATAAAAAAATCATTATGTGGAATCCTCCATCCTATCATGCTTTTATAGTATCAATAAAATAATTAGTAATTATAAATTATATAGATTGTTATAATACACCAATTTATTGGAAATTATTCAAATTATCATCTTAATTGGCTTTTCCTCCAAATATAATATATGTCATGCTTCCAATGTTTCTAGAAATTTTCTAGTATATTATAATATGTTTAGGAAAATGTAAATGAATATATCTCTTATAGCGATTGGATTAATTTCATTTTCACAATAATTTTCATCAGATGAAATGTTTTACAACAATAATTTTATTGAAGGATTCATTAATGTTGTTATTTAGTGTTCAAATTCATTAATAAATGAATTATTGTTATTGTAAATAATTTAATTTACAAAAATAGATAATATATCATTATGATCTGGAAAATGAGATACAATATGACTAGTTTAAGTAGATTTAATAAAATTCTATCATATTTTATATAATGATATTCCCCAAAATAAATTTATAAGAATGGATTTCATAAGATATGAAATCATCTAAACATCATATACGATATAATCAATATAATTCATATGTATACTTCATATAGGAAAAAACTTAGTGAATCTTTCACAGTCACCTTTTCCACTTGGACATAGTGTAATTTCACCACATATTTTATCAAATATAATAACATGTTAAATACCAATAAAGAAATCCATTTGGATATCTCCAAATTAATTTTATAAGGATATAATCAATTTCATCAAATATCACATTATTTACAAAATAATGTGATTATTTACAGAAATATTCTTTTTAGTAATATCTAAACACTATGAGTTTTGTAAATTTTAATCGCCATTATTTTAAAAAAAAATGGGGCATAAATTTACATTCTATAATTGAAAATAAATATGGATTTATAAATTAAAAAATATTATAAAAGGTAGGAATCTATCAAGGATTCAATGTTATTCAAGCTACATTGTGATTTAATGTGGTCTCCATTGAACTAATGAATCTCAATACATGTAATCACCAATTGTTTAAAATAAATTATTTCATTTCAATGGGATCAAATTTTCCAAAACATTGAGATATTATGTTAAATTCTGTTCATTAACTGGTTACAGAGACTCATAATATCAAATCATAGTGTATAAACTTACAAGGCTGATGAATAAATCACATGTCATTCACATAATGGTCTCATCAATTTCTTCTCCCCCAAATAGATATGGAAGTCACATGTGTTATCTAAATATGATAAGAAACTCTTTTATTATATCATAATTTATGGTCAATATGTCATACACATCACAAGAGAGGTCATATCCCATCTTGGTTAATCCTTAATAGATTTCATGATCTGTAACAAACCCAACAACCCCTAATTAGATAATCATTTAGGTATTCATCAGAATGGAATCAAAATATCAAATATTTATATCAATGTATATTTATAACGTCATGTATTGAGGATATATAAATATTAAAAGTAATACCCTAGTATACTAAATACTAATTGTTTGATACGATATATTATATAGTTAAAAGGTTGTCGGTTATGTATAACTATTTTTATGACACATGTCAATATTTTTTATCACTATATGAAATTAGTCACTTGTTATCCTCATATGTTTTTCATACCCAATATCAGTCCTTTATGAATATCATTAAGGGATAAATAATATTAATACATTTAGAAACAAGTTTTCATTTCTTTTCATGAAATATATGAAAACAATGTGAAATAAAAATAAATTTGGGACTGTTTATTTATAGCACAATTGATTTTATCTTATGAAACTCTATTAAGAATAATAAACAAGGACATACATAAGATCTCATCATATCATATAACATATGATTTTCTGTTAAATCAGTATTAAGAATATGGTAGTTTTATGGTTTTTCTAAACTCATTACAATTTAATTTAATCATGTATGCATCTCTATGTGGAAATCAAATAAATCTACCTGCTAAAATATTTTTTAGATTAATAGCTATATATATAAGTATTCAAAATAATGGTGACACATTGATATCAAATTCAAAATATTTATCTATTTACAAATAATACAATACAATTTTTAACATCACCACATGAAATTTTATAATTTATAATAACGAATGTTTCATACATTAAATATTATAAATATATCATCGTCATCATTCATGGAACATTAACCATCAGACATATTAGTGGGAGTATTATTTATTTAACGTAACTATATTCATTATTTTTTTACCAATACATCATAAACTACATTGGGATACAATGTTACAATTAATCTGTATCATGATTATATTATCCATTATATATTTAGTATTGGAAATCTTTAATCACTAATATATTCCCACTATCCACATAAAAACTATATTATCTTTAAAATATAATTTAATGTTACAAGATATCATTTGTTTTGTTGATATAACACATCTTTCCAATAATGGGAATATATGAAATTTAAAATATTGATTTCATATGTTATATTTTACTCCATATTCCTCATCAACATTCAAAAACATTAAACTATATCCATTAAAATATTTCTCTTATGGGTTGTGGAAACCATTCCATCAAATTTAAAAAATATTTTAGATAAATAATTTTATTCCAATTTTTTTTTGTTTATACTAATATAAAATTCAAGTATGTAATATAATATTTTTGAATAATAAACCATGAGTATGAAAAAATTCATCTCTTTTTATTCACAAAAAAAAATTATTTCTAAATAGGTTCTCTTATCATGTAATATAAACTAGATTAAAATATTAATAATTATCAAATTATTCTAAACATGAAATATTATATTATATCCACTACGGGATTTTGAATAAAAATTCATTACCCTTTGATGATCGAGTATATTTTATATCCATATTTACCTTCATTTTGATGTCTCATATATTTTCAATAATTTTTAATTAAACATTTGTTGTCATATAACCCTTAAAATAATATAATTTATTTTCAAAAGATTGATAAATTACATAAACATACACTTTTTAAAAAAAATACATCCATGTAATATAGATATTTCAATTCAGTTAAAACATAGAATTATTTGTTGTAACCACCATTATATCTCAATAATTACGCATGGATATTAAACAAATATATCCTTCTTCATCTAGAATCAACCATTACAATATTTTAAAGTAAACATATCAAAATAAAATTAATATCACTTTACTATTTCTTATTATCATGAGCCCTACCATCAATGGATACCCATGATAGTCTCAAAATGAATAAATTGAGGTAATGGCCCATGAGTCCCGCTTCCATTTGGCCTTAGGGTGGAAAACAACACTAAGGGTATAAAATCACACAAAATTGAAGGAATTTATCTTTATAGAAAAAAAATTCTGAGATAATATGGTCAATCCAAAAAAAACATAAAGGAAAAAATATATTAAAGAATGACCAAATCCATTCAACATGCATGATTAAAAGAAAACAGTTGCATTGAAATAAAAACTTCAAAATAAGTACTGAAACTAAAGATAAGAAGTGACATAGTGACTGTCCTAATGTCTGATCTATCAAAGTCCAGCATGGTCCATATAATCCACAAATAAACCTGAAAATAGTTTTTTACAGTTAGAGTGAAAATACCTGTATACTCAGAAGTGAAAACCAATGTACCTCGTCCATATGTGAATGAAGCATACTAACTCCCATATGAGACAACAAAAAAATTGCTACTAGTAACATATAATAGCAATCCATGTCTTCTCAAAGGAATTCTCACTAGATAACACAATTATTGTAAATTAATATAATGAACATCGATAATAGGGTACCATGAACCACATTCCAACTGGTTTAGTCGATATTCCTAATTAAAAATGTCCTCACACTACCTCATCTTCTAAAATAACCACATCAAACATGCCCACACACACCTAGGCTTCAAAACTACACCTTGTCTTATCACCAAGTCCATGAACCACATCATGTATCACCCATAGACACAAGGGCCCCACATGCACACCCGTTACCCTCACTAGGGCCAAGATCCAGATCACATCTCCCATACAGACACATGGTCCCAATACCAGTTCCCATCCAACCCGTATACACCTAGGAAACATACCGCGTCACATCTGAAAAACACATAAGAAATAAAAACTTATATAATCCCCCAAAAACATTCGAAAAATCGACTACATCATCCTTAAGACACATTGGAAAACACAACATGCCATCACACAACAGGGCCGCCCAAACCATAACCTATATGAAGGATATTGGGATATTGCTACCTCGATAAAGGACGATGGAAGATCTGGTGTCCTTTCATCCTTCCTCCCACCAATATGTTATGGAATTTCACCCTCTTTCAAGATTATGGGGGTGTTTGGCACGTAGTGACCAACTAGGGTAGGGTACATAATAAAATAACACAGAAAATAGAATTATATACATAAATGACTCCAAACACATAATCCTAACTTATGGGTTATCAAACAAACAATCAGATCATAACATTGCAAACCGTAAGTCTACATATAAATGCAATCACCAAAAAACAAGTAATAACTTCTTTCTAATTCTTGGACAATTATGTTACAATTCTATAATAAAAATTCATTTATTCACTCAATTGACCAAATCGACCCAAGTTAGTCCCAATAATTTTTTACCAATTATAAATTCATTTATTTCATTACTGTCGTGGAAACTACCATACCCAACACATAATATGAAACACTTCAACACATCATTGCACAACCCAATCACTGCCCCCACTATGAAAAAATTCTCACCCATTAGATGATCAATCAATTGCATAACCTAGGATTCAATTTCATGGATGGTATTATGTATCATTTACAATTTCATTCAACACACATCCAAAACCATCCAACAAAACCAAGACTTGTGTATCTAATGATCATTATTTTCTATGTGAGGGATGGGGGTTATAACGTATAACTCAAAACATCACAATAATATCAAATCTAGAAAAACATGTTTATCAAAACCCTTACCCAATTAAATTCATTTACTAGAGTGATATCATTGATTAGTGTGGATCAACTATGATCCAAGGGTAAAAAATTAAAAACCACTCCTTCATGATTCACAAATACAGAGAGACATGGGAATCCCTCCAATAAAGGATTTTAAACATTCTTCGCCTGAGAATAGATCATTTAACGGTCCTCTGGGCACCTATCCTACAATATCTGTATCATTCCAAGGATGCTTCATCACCACAACACCAATAAAAACTGAGAGAGACCCCATTAGAAATCATGGATAAGAACACTCAGTTGGAATACAATATGATATGGAAGATAATGATACACAATTGAGGGAATCATCATTAAAATTTATAGAGAATGTACCTTGGATTGTCGAAAAATGATTACCAAGATCAATGGACCGAAATGGGAAAAAGAGTGTTTCACAATTGCCTCAAGGCATTTACTTTTCTTCTAGAATGAGAGAGATTTTTGCATCCATAGGTTTTTTGAATACCCAAGTAGTTGTGTTGTTTTAAAATATCACATCATAGGAGGATTACATGACATGAAATCCCTTTTTACACTATTAAATCTCTCAAGGTAAATATACACAGAAAAATGTGTTGCCTCTCAGTTTTATTTTACTTTCAAAACATCGAATTATTTCACACTGGGAAACCCTCCATCACACCGTGTAATATTATACATGTCATGATGATTTATATGAAAATATGAGGAAAAAAATTTCACATTGTGTAATACAATTACAGAGCGTGAAATCCCCCTTTTCTCATCATCTAGCTACCAAACCTCCACAAACTCTATTTAAGCCTCCTCCAAACACATCAAACCACAAAAAAGCGCAATATAATTGATCGAGAGGATACCTACCATTACATTAAGTACCTCTCAAACCATTCTCATACTCATGAATAAAAAAATGATCAGGAGAAAGAGTTATATGAACAACCACCATGCGAGATACCTCTCTTGGATCATTCTATGATTGAAACTATGATAACAACCAAACACAATAATGTTTAATGATATACCACATTGTGTTTCTCTAAATATGGATTGAAAGCCTACTCAAATAGGAACACCTATTCCAATAGTTTCTAACCAATGAAATAAATTCCCACCACAAATGAAAAACAACCAAACTATCAGAACATCAAAATTAAGGAATTTCGTCTTCCATGTAGAGATATTATCTACTTTGTGTTTTATTGACTTTCCTGTAGGGGATTTATCATATCACAGTTAATGAATCTCAATTATGAATCCAATCCTCACATATTAAAATGTTAGAATAATGTCACAAATTGTGCCATAAACAACTCAACCCAAGGGGAAACAACCCATCTCAAAAAATGGTTCAAAAAATACAATATAAAGATAAATAAATTAAGGAAATACACCAAAAAAATATGTGTAGTGGGATTGAATATGTGTTTCTTTATCCCAAGTACACTCCTCTAGGACACCATGTCTCCACAACATGTGATGAATATGAATGGTACGACCAATAAACACCTTCTCACGGTGATCGTGGATCTCTACCAGCTGCTTCATGTCTTCCGGTTCATCCTCAATTCCTAACTGTCCCAAATAAATAATATAGGATTCATCATGATTATTTTGATGAAGTTGACAGATGTGTAAGAAATAATAGACCTGCTCAAACTACATGGTAAATTCCAACTGTTATTCCATGTCACAAACTCACCCAAACACCTTAAAGAGTAAAATTAACCTAAGAGAATATTTAATTTGTCTACCAAATACCTGCTTACCATGTTGAGGGGAATCCTTCAAGAACACATGGTATCCAACCAAGATCTTTTTGGGCCTCCATCTTTGATAGGCACATGACTTCTACAAGTCATGCATTGATCTCAACCTATTACGAACAAGCTGGACCTTCTTTGTCATGCTCCTCACAACCTTGGGACCATGAAAAGATATCTACACAACCACTATCAAAAAAAAAGGTGAATTTTTGTTTCCAGTCAAATCTTGAAAGGTAGAAATTCCAATGTAATAGTGATAGATATTATTATTAGAAAACAATAACATGAGAATTTATCACATCCAAGATCCACCAAAGTCTAAGATGCATGATGTAATTATATCATTATGTTTATGGATTATCTATTCTATCCACCCATCTATCAGGTAGTGGAAGGAACTAATGTGGTGTCACTGGGTGAAAAAAATGCTTCAATCTCCTCCAAACTCTTGAGGTAAAACCTGCATGTTGATCTATGAAAATGTTCATTCGAACTCCATGCAACTACAAAACCTTGTCCATATAACTATTTTCAAAGGAATACACAGCACCCAACACCATGATCACTAATAAGTGAGTTTATTTCATCAACAGATCCATTATCACCGAGACAACAATGTACCATCACTATGCTCTGGGTAACCCTATTAAAAAGTCCATTCATATTTCATCCCACTTCCATTTGGGGACCTATAAGGGATGAAAAAAACCATATGAATCATGGTGCTCAATCATTTCTTTCTAGTAGTACAAGAATATTTCAATAAAACATCACTTTTGACAGTTTCATCCTGTCCCACCAATATTGCATCTTCAAACTATGGTAAATTCATGAAATTCTAGAATTTACCTCTAATGGTTAGTTATGAAACTGACAATGAACTCCTTCATGCATTTCTACTAGAATAAATAACCTCCCATAGAAAAAAATAAGATTCTTACCATCCACTAGAAATACCTCAGAGCAACACAATGGAGAACACAATCACAATACACCTCTACCTTCCAGTCTCCCCAATGAGACTCATCCACTAGTTACATCAGAGAATATTGTACTGTCATCTTAAACAAATGGCTTCTACCACCTTCCATTTGTGAATGTAAGTGAAAGGATTCTAACATTTTCGTTGCTTTCCAAGCATCAAAAGATTCATGAAAACCTCCTTATATGAATTTCAACTCAAAGAATTAGCCATGAAATTATCATTTCCTTGTTTTAGGACATCTCAAAATCACAATCCTAATGAGAATCCCTCCACTTCTATCGTCATAGATTCATATCACACTGGGAAAAGATATACATCAATCTCTGGATATCTACAAAAACCTGAAAGAACTCCCTAATTAGATATTGTCACCACAACATCAGTGAATACCCGACCACTGTTAAATCTAGATCCGGGGATTCATCGTTACGCTAATGTGGTAATTACTTCTCAGGTCCATAAGAGGTAACTTCTTTCTACTACAATAAGTAGTATCCTAAACCCCGAAAGGACGCATAAGAAAACGTCACAAACATCACCCCTGCCATTTAAAAATAGACTACTATATCACTAAAAAACTTATCCTTTTTATAAAAAAATGTTTCTTGTCACTTCACACTACACACAAAACCTAGGTACATTCTAGTCAGATCTTCCAATAGAGATTCCTATCAGAATAAATCAGGTACAGAGCTCAGATAATATCCCATGAGACTAGGAAAAATATGAATAATTTTCCACATCAAGGGTGTTTCCTAGGGAAAACCCACTTTTACTATTGACATGTCAACTTAGACACCATGTGGGGACATCTCCTTTTCAATGAAATGAATCTCTCTTGGAAAAAACATATACTAGGGAAACATTACATAAAGCAGGTGGTGTTGAAGAACCTACCATAGAGTTATGAGATGCTCAACATGATCCTCCTCTAACATATAGTAGATCGTGATATCATTGATGCATACAATGATGAACCAATATAATAACTCATGAAATATGGAGTTCATGAACCCCATTAACATGGTTGACTTTTCTGTAACAATGATTCACATGACTACAATATCAAAGGGACTAAAAATAAATCTAAAATAATCCTTCAAGTTATCTCCATCCTTTACACTCATTTTTTGTAATCTAGACCACATATTGATCTTAGAAAATCATTATTCCCCTTATATCTAGTCAAAAATATCATATATCCTCAAAAAGAGGGTAAATATTTTTCACCCTCCACTTACTCATCCTATGGTACTCAATGCAAAACATCATTCTACCATCTGACTTATTTATGAATAAAAGTGGATCACCGCACAACAACACATTAGGTCATATAAATCCTTAATTAATGAGATAATTTATCTGAATCCTAAACTCCTATAACTCATAAGGTTCCATTCGATAATAATCCATCAAAATTGGAGAATCACTGGGCAACAAGTCTATCCCGAACTCAACATTACATCACGTGGGTTGCATCACCACCTCCTAGGGGATGTCATCAAGGTACTCCATAAAAACTTTGGGAACCTCCACCATCCCAATTTTTTTTAATCTACTGATAGCTCAGCAAATAAGGAAATAATATTATTTATATTCCAACCAGCCACCTGAGATATTTTGTAAAAAATGAAAACCACATAAAGAACATCCACATCTAAAAAAATATCTTATCTAGAAGTAGTCAACAATTTCTTATATGTAAAACAACTAGTCAATCCTAAGAATGATATTATACAATTTCATATGTAGTAAGAAGAGTTCCCCATAGGACATATGTTGTCCCATTATAATTATATATCCCTAGAGCACATCAAAAAAGCTAGTCGGACCACCAACTAACGTACCTAACAACAGGTCCATAGGAATCTTCTCTATGTCTTCTCCGATGGAATGGGTAGATTGGGTGAAACAAATAATAGTCAAGCTCATTAATAAAACAAATCATGTGAAATAGTACTAAATAGGTTGATAATAACTCTGACAATATCTGTTCAAGATAGAATTACTACCTCCACTGCATGCAACTGATAACACCCATATCTTCTTCCCATATATTGATGACTACCTTGACAAGAAAACTCTTGGATAAATTTTGGATGAAACCCGATAGGATGGACCCTACCTACATAGTCACCCATTGATAGTGAAAAATCATGATTTCCCTGCTACTAAAACTGTCTAACAAGAAACTATTTCTATGGTTGGCCCTGAACCTATCTTCCATCACCAAACCAAGATGGAGATGCCAATGGGTACTGACTCTGAAGATGGTTATGGAACCCAAAAATAAAAACCTATTCCCCAAGACCAATAAAAAGTCACAAGAACCATTGGCACCTAATGAATGGAAAGGAACCTGCTATGGTCAACTCCCTGTCAATCAAATCCCCAATGGTCCTAGTGCATTAAACTACTCTATAACAACACTTCCCTTAAAAGAAATCTAAAGGATCCCCCATTGTGGAAGACCTCCTTGCATGTGAAACCACTAAATCACCTTCACATTCTCATGGACCTCTAGATATGTTCTCAATGTAAAATGAGTTACATCATAATTGATGAAATGGTGGAGGTCCTCTTCCAACCATTATTCATGCAGATCCTCATCAATAATGATATATGGGGTGTAGTGAATACGATATAGGAAAGAGATCCATTTTTCTTCCATTAAAATACTCCCCTTATGAAGGTAAATTAGATAATACATATTCTCTCCCATCATAGTCAATGGAATAAAATCTCCCCAGCACTCCTCTTGAAAATCAACCCCCAATACATCTGTCTACTACCTCTCTCCCAGATAATGCTTCCCCCATTGACGTACAACTCTAGAAATTTTGCTAACTACCAGAGGAACCTAGTACTCTGTCTGATCACGGATAAAACTAAAGGTGATATCAAGCTCCTTGATCAATATCTCTATATCTATGTCTGAATCACAACCATCATACATTCTCATAGCCTACCTCTAGGAAGTACGTTATTTTCTCTACCACTGGTCATCATCCTCCACTAAATCAACCCTCCATCAATCAACCAAATTATCCTTATGTGTCTCAACTTCCCGATACACATTTTAATGGTGAATGGGTGCCATAGATAGAAGGTAAAAAGGGATTCCTAAGCCCAAATAGTAGGGAATTTTAATTAAGAATCATTTTAACTCATTTACCACATTTCCATATACATTTAAAATTTCCCAAATCACCTAAATCAAACATGAACACAATCAATTATGATGCATGTAACATTATTAGGGTACGTACCCTACAAATGGTGCTGCCACACTTAGTCATTTAGTAGGCTTAGTGTCCTTACATTCGATCATAGTCGGATAAAATATCGTGTCCTAGTCGGTCTTCCTTGGCCTATTTCATGCACCAAATCACCTTAAACTGACCCCAACAAACCCTTGAATTATTCACAATTCTGAACTCAAAACACTATATTATATATCAAAAAAAACTCTCTAAAAACATTCAATGATGACCCCCTTCCACCAAATATACCCCTCTAAGGCAAGTGACGAGGAAAGGGAGATATTGACTCCTGACTCTTGCCTCTAGTAGGCCTCAGAGTGGCATCCATCACCGATGGTTTACAATATCACCAAATGGGAGGAATTTAACTTTTTATAAAATCGAGATCAGGTGATAATATGCTCCATCCAAAAACAACTCAAATATATATATATTTATATAAGATATCTGAAATCCAACAGACATAAATTTTTAAAATAAAACTCTTAAAATGGAATACAAACTCCAAAGTATATACCCAAAATAAAGCTATGTAGCAACATTGAAGCTGCGCAAAATTATGAGATACTATGGTCTAGTATGATCCATGTAATTCTATTAGAAACCGGAAAACATATTTATATACATTGGGTGAGAATACATGTATATTCTGTATGTAAAACCAATGTATTTCATTCCCATGTGAATGATTAATACTAATGTCCCTTTGAGAAAACTAAAAAAACAACACCTTAGGATGTATACTATATATCCAAGTCCCCACCAGGGCATTCTCACCAAAAACAATTCAGGTCTGGTGATTTAATAATAATCACTTCGATAATAGGGTACCACACATCACATTCCCACTGGTTTAGTTGATCTTTCCTAATGGAAAACATCCTAGCACTCCCACCCCCTTTGAATGAATCACATCACAACCCACTCACACACAACTATGCCTCCCAACCACACATCATCCCATCAATGGGTCCTTGAGCCATAACACATCTTTCCTGTAGACACCTATTCCGTATAACAACACCTCATCCCATCACTAGGGCTAGGAGTCACATCAAATCTCAAACCCATCCACATGGGACCCATACCACATCACATCATTCCTCGAGACACTACTGAAATATTCTATATCACATCATGAAAACACATGGGAAAACATAGCACATCCCATCCCAATGACACATGGAAAATCATGACTCTCCTCATCCCAAATACTCCGGGGAAAACACAACTCCCTATCACATACCATAGCCCCAAAAACCATAAAATAACTGAAGGATCATGCCATAATTCTACTTGAAAGAATTAGTAGGTAAGATCATTTGTCCAGTCATCCATCATTCAATGAGGATGTTTGGGAAAATACTCATCCCTCAAGATGATGGGGGTGTTCAGAATGTATTTATCAATAATGTTGACAAACATATTTATATTGAATGGAAAATACAACTATGTACATATATGATACCAACCAAAGAGGCCCAAGCAATGGGTTCTCAAATACAAAAAACTAGATCACAACACTAAAATCATTTTTTCTACCTATAAATGCAATCACCGCACAAGAAGACACATCTTATTTTTAATTCCCATCTAATTTTGTTAAACAATTACCATTCTACATTCAGAATTCATTTATTAATTATGTAAAACTAATAAACCCAAGAGAGTTACAAAAATTATTAAGCAATTATTTATTCATATGTTCCATTAATATATGGGAAATAACTAATAACATCACATAACAAGAAACACAAAAAACACATCACTACAAACCTGATCATAGACCCAATGTGCAATACTTCTCATCCATATCACAATCAATAAAATACTCAACCTAAGATTCCATTAAATAGTTAGGTTGATGTATCATATACATGTTTGTGCACCTCACCGCCCAAACTAATCCACATAGAAAACAAGTTTGTATTCCAACCTCACAACATGTCCACTTCATATCCTATCTACCTCGTACACACACCCACACTATCCAACAGAACACATTACCCCATGTATCGAAGAATATCCCAACACTTAATTTAATGAGGAATCCATTATTAAAGTCCCCTTTTTAATTCTGGGTTATTCATAGAAACATGGTAATCATGGGGTTTTTTATTAATAAATTGTATGTGAATTAAAAATTACAATATTCAAATGATCAATAGGAACCAACCATTAGGAATATTTTTTACTGATCAAAAAAGGATCACCCATTACCATTATTTTCATTGGGGTGTTTAGAACATGTGACTCCCAATATAACAATAATATCAAATCCAAAAACAAATGTGAATTAGATCCCTCCACCACATTCAATTCATTTACCCAGTTCTTATCTTTGATTAGTGTGGAACAACTATATACCACAGTAATAAAAAAACCAGCCCAAATGATGCAAAAAATAAGGAAGGACAGTGGAACTCCAACCCTCGTGGTGTTTCGACGTTCTTGAAATGAAAATGTATCACTTAACAGTCCTCTGATCACCTTTCCTACAATATCTGTATCCTTTCAAGGATTTTGCGGCACCACGACACCAACAAAAACTATGTGAGACCCCATTGGGAATCATTTATAAGCACAATACATTTCTATATGAGTAAATATGGAAAAGAATGAGTCCCATATGAGATAAAATGCTTGCAATTGAATGTTGAGTGTACCTTGGAACAACACATATTTCCAATAACATATCACTATGATCAACAAATCAATGATGGAGGAAGAGAGTTCAAAGAACACCACATAGAACCTAGGGTTTGATTGAACGATAGAGATTTTTGTAGGTATAGGATTTATAAAACCCTGAGTAGCTGGAATGTTTTATCACATTATAACATCTATGGATTAGATGATGTGAAATCCCATTTCACACCAGGAAATACCTCAAGGACCAATTCTAGAGAAAAAACATGTGGCCTCTTTCTATTGTTTTATTTTTCAAACCCTTAATTATTACATGTCATGAATCCCCCCTTAATGACTTATAAAAGTCATTATGTGGTGAAGACTTCAAGTATAATCCTCAAAACCTAGTTTTATGATGTGTAATAAATGTCATGGGGCTGAAATCACTATTTTACCACCCTTTAAAAAATCAACATCATCAAACTCCTTCCAAGACTCCCAAAAACTCTTCCAACCTGTAAAAAATCTCAATGTAAAAGAGAATTATGATACCAAAAAGTATACCTATATATTCAAAACCATGATAATAAAACTAAAAATTAGTTGAAGACATTTAAATTATCATAAAATGTATATCATTTATTCTGAAAAAATTCTATAGATATACAAACACATACAGTGTATCTTCAGTATTCACCAAGTCATTATAATACTCATTATCACTATGTTTATTAATGGAGACTAATGTTACCTTCTTGTATTTTATATAATGACTTTTAAGACACCTATAAATAATTTTATTCATCTTATAATCATAATGATTCAAGTGTTAAACTATTTCAAAAGATGATTACTCATGATGATGTCCCCCAAACACATAAAATATTTCCACTTATATAAAAACAATTTTTCATTTAGTATATTATACCAATAAGTGTCATCCATTAATAATATCATTTATATATGAATGTTCTCAAGTAAATTTTAAATGATTATGATTCCATTATAACTATAAGAAAATATTTTATTAGATGTGTATCATTTATTACATTCATTTAATAAATATGTTTGATAATTTTTCTCCCATTAAAATAATGACAAAATATAAAATTCATCAAGTAAATTAGGGGTACAAGTTTTATATTTTACAATGAAATTAGTTATCTTTTCATTCATCTGACCACTTATATATTTTGGTAGTTAATTATGAAAATTATATCATATATTACTTATAAATTGATAGGAATATAACCCTTTTCCCAATAAATCATATCGATAAATTCAATATCATTCCACTAGTATCCCACATATTTTTGGTATATAGTCCTTTGTAACCGAAGAAAACATAAAAATCTCGGAATCTAGCACTTTGGTTCCGCAAAATATTTCCTTTTCATTTACAATATAATCAATGGGAACCATTAGTTAGTAGAAAATATATTATTTAATGACTTAGGACTACAGAAATGATTAATTTGGATTGAATATAGCACGAGTAAATTTTCAAGGGTATTTAATCTGTGCATATTATCTTATATATTCAATTTAAATATATAATAGACTATAAGGATTTATTTTCGAATCTTATTTTCTAAAAAAAATCAATATGTCAATATAATAATTTATTGTAATTATTACACAACTCACATCATGTGTTATTGACCTAAATTAGAAACCATTTATATTCATAAATATCAAATGTATCTCATGAATGAGGTAGTGAAATCCTTTACCAATACGATAAAAATCAAATGAAAAAAAATCCTCCTCAACGTATGATTGTTTTTTCACATTATCTTGTCCAGCATTCCATAGAAATGCATATATCTCTAGGGGAGTGGCCAGTCTAGCCCAAATTTTGTCACCATAATGTTACATTACTCAAGAAATTCATCAATTACAAAACAATTCTAACTCAAAATATGCATTATTTATAAAGAACATTTAAATACACAATCATAAACCAATATAAAGAAAAATCAAGGTTTACGTAATCTAAATCAATTATCACATCCATCCAGGAACTTTTTAAACTCATGTATGAAATTTTATAGTAACATTTTAACTCATTAAAATTAATGATATATCCCATCATAACAATAAAATATTATTTATTAATAAATAATGTAATATAATAATTAATTAAAGAATTAATGAATATAAATCTATGATTATCTATTTATGATTAATTTAAAAATCATTTAGTTACAAGAATGTTATAGACTGTCGATTTATTTGAACAGATGAAATCTAAAATATAAAATTTTTACATATACTGTGTTACTAGTTTATGTAAAAATTAATAATATATAACTTTTATTATTTTCTAAATATTAATAAAATAAATTCTTAATGTTTATTTGTAGTTTTTAACATAATTTCATCAAATAATGAATTTTAATTTGAACATGAAAATTTAATAAATATGAATATCTTGTAATTTCGAATATAAACCGTTTAATAATTATCCTAATTTTTTAATTTATAAACCCATTATAAATATCTATTATAATTTTGATATATTTACTATATACCCAAATTATATGTCATGTCCTAATATTTGAAATGTTATTTATTATTAAAACATTTAATTTTAGAATTTTTTTAATAAGTCCTTCCTTACTATTAAATATGTAATTATAAAAACATTAATTTTAATTAGTTAATAAAAATTAAATTTAAATAAATATATGTAAAAATATTTTGTTATATTTTATTAACTATTCATAATGTTCAATTTTTATTTCATTATTGAATGATTTAAAAATTAAAAATTTTAGGATTGTGTATTCTATGATATATTCTATATTTTAATGTAAAATTAAATTGAAAACTCTATCTTGGATTAAAAATTGAATAGTCTATTCTATCATTAATAATAATATATTATCCATTACATTTTATAATATCCAAATATTTTTTATTGTGCACCACCTATCATGACTTATGGTTTGCATGTGATATTCCCTTCAATGGTTGATAATTGTATTTTAAGATATGTATTGATATTTTTAATGAAATATGAATCAATGGTTTTTACTTGAGGAGTAATTAACACAAAATGCAGATCATATTTTCATATACCAATATCTAAATGATTATAATATATCATGTTTTTTGATATCAAATATCATGAAAATGACCATATACAGGCCTATAATTTCTTATATTGTATACCAGGGAATAGAAAATAAAAATATTAACTTTTTATGATATTCACGAGGAACATTTAAGATGTTTTAAATTTTCAACATTTTCAATAATTTTTTCAATAACTAGGATTCAATTGAAAGATAGGTTTCCACATAATGTTTTTATGCATCAAAGGAAATTTGGCCAAAGTATATGAATATGTTATTATACTCATTCACAAGATATCAATGTTATGAGAACTAAATATATCTAATAAAGAACATATTACATTAAATATTGTTTTTCAATCCATTAGATTCAATTATACTGGTTGATAATGAATATGGAGGCACAACAAAAGGAACATTCCCTTTCGGTTTTATCCATAGATCGGTTTAATAACAAAAATATTGTGTGGTATCCTCCGCATAATCTCTATAGTCATGTTTATATCTAATGATAAGGATGGACAATGAAAAGAGCATGGATGAATTCATTGAAGTCTAGGGAAATCATATAATTATCATCCCTATCTTGTTTTCATCAACATGTATCCCTTGAGAGTCTTTGGGAATATCCATCAGTTTACAGTTATGTTATTAAATATTTGAGAAAATGAAAAAAGTTAGATGTTCTATAACCATTATAACAAATTAATTCCTCCAATAAATTCCATAATAAGAAATATAATATATCAAATATATTTCAATAATATTATTAAATAGTAAAAATTTATTATTTTAATTCCTTAATATGTAATATTTTGTTTATATGAATCATGCAATATTTTTTGAAATATAACATATGATTATGATATTTCCCATGTAACATCCCATGTAAATAGATAATAATAAATTTTTATATTTTTTAATATTTTCTAATTAAATATTAATTTTACATTAAAGGGGATTCTATGTTCGATGCTATACCCGATACGAAACAACAAGTTACATTGAAATCTTATATTGCTCACAATGCAGAGTTATATTGAAAAATAATATTATAAAATTATATTAAATGTTTTGTAATGCCTAAACAGTGTATTGGCAAGAATGAATATAACTAACAAAAATATGATTATACATGTTTTAAAAATGATTTACATTTTTTTAATAAAAGATAGAGGCCTTTATTGGGAATGAATCTAATTTTAAGAACAAATAGTCTAATATTCTTTGAAAGGTCGACTTACACCTTTTGATGGAGAAACCTCATTAAATAAATTTTTTTCCACTTTTCTATGTTATATTTTAAAAAATAAAACTTTTCCTTAGTATTGGGACATCGAAATTTACATTGGGAAAATTTTTAGTATTTTTTTTGATAAATTTCATTTTTAATGATTTGTGAAAAATACTGTATTTTAAGACAAAAATGCCTTTTAATTTATTTTCTTTATATGTTTACATTATCTTTATAATTGTTGTTAAAGTATAAATAGATTATATTCTTACAATTTTATCGAATTTCGGTCAATGGAAGCTATTTTACTTTGAAATTGAACATAAACAAGTGTAAATCTTTTGATAGTTATTATTTCTAAAAAACACGCTTTTTTGACAATAGGAATTAATTTTAAATTAATTAATAAAACTTATATGATTTTAATTTGTTAAAATATAAATTATTTTTGAATTCAGAATATCAAATATATCTTAGGCAGAATTTTTGGTATTTTTCTGAAAACCGTCTATTTTTGATTAATAGTTAAAACACTCAGTAGTTGTTAAAAAACTAAATTCTTCATTTAAATGAAATTTTACCACTTCTATGAATTATATATCAAAAATATAAAATTAATGGTTGTTATTAGTATGTAAAATATGGTTTAATAAGATGTAAATAATTTTTGGAGAATACTAACACGACTTTTATTTACCTTGGTTAAAGGTTAATAGAGTAATTCAAGGTAAGAATAATATTATAATAATATTAATTTACCCAACATCTGTCATAATCCTATTGGTTGACATATTTTCGACAATATTAAACCATGAGTTGATTTTTTGACCCCATAGATCCGCATAAGAGTGATAATGACACTTTATATTAATTAATTTGATGTAATGACAAAAATGACATAAACATATATCTTTTAGTAAATCAATTTTTACATGGAGTTATATATGTTATCAGGTAGACTATAAATATTCATCTAAAAGATAATAAAATTTCCTAATTCAAGGTACTTTTTCAATAATTTTAAGACATCAAATAAATAAAATTATTTATGACACGATAATGATGTAATGTTTACCTTATTAATGAAGGATTTTAAAAATATGTTTATAAAATTTTAACAATATCCAAAACATGCCCAATTCTTATTGGATGATATTAGGTCGAACAAATTTCATCTTATCATTGAATTAAATAATTTTATGATCTATAGATACCAAAAATATTATATAAAAAATAATACTTTTATTCATCCTTAAAGATCCCCTCCTACCCCTTAAAAAAATATCTCACCTCTAACCCATTACTCACAACATTCAAGCCCTTTGGATCATCCAACCTATACCCAAATAAGCTGTAATGATACCTATCTTCCATCCATAAGCCTTACCTTAGGTAGAATTCACTTCAAGAAATCCTTTTTATAACCAAAGGGAGTTACACGATTAAAAGGCAATGACTTCTATAAAGTTCATTTCTTTTATTTTACTTCTCCAACCCCCCAGGAACACTTTTTATTCCCATCTCTTATAAAATCACAATTATCCTAAATTTTCTAGGTTGTTATTATGATGTTTAATCAAACTACACATACGCACACCTCCATCTAATGGGTAAAGAACATATTGTTTCTATGGATGGCGAACTAATGCTTTAAGAAACCATGATTTTTCAATTATCTCCTACTACCTCTTATGGTGGACATTATGATATAACTGTATTTATATGAGATATATATTATATTTATATTTTCTCTACACTTCTCTATTATTCATTTATTTAATAACATTATGGTTTCCATATAGGGTAATCATGATAATTTAATTTGAAGAACTGTGGACTACCGCCCCCTCAAAGTGATATGACTCGTTCATGGCATATGTGGATCGTATAAAGGATGAAATTACTGAAATATTGTATGATATTATACATGAATTATAATATAAATATGTTTCATTAATTTTGAATTCCATTAAATTCGATATAGAAATGAAAGTAGCATTCATGCGTACGTACGACTTACCGTCTCTTTGAACGCTGCATTCCATTTCTTAAAATAAATGGTTATATAAAATTTCAAATACATATATATACTGGATATATATGATATATATTATATCTAAATATTTAATATAATTCTAATGATAATGGACATTTGACCACAAGACTAACTTGTAATTATAAGAATTTTATTTTTGACTCAAGTACCAAATATCGACAAAACGACCGTTATTAACATAAATGATTGAATAATTTCTATAAAATGGTAATATGTGATATAGAAAGAATAATAAACATGTAAAATGTTCTAAATAAAGTAAAAATTCACTGTAGTTTATTGTTCAGAAGATTAATGAATGAATGAGTCATGTCCGACATGAGGTGAAGGACTTCATCTCAATCTCCTTTCATTGAGGTATATTTTTTTACATGACATTATTTTATAAGGTTTATAAACATCATTGAAATTTCATTTCATTAAATTGGAGTCTTTTTATATGATTTTTTTTACTAACGACAAAAAATATTGCTTCTTTTAACGTAAGCAGTGACAACGACCTTTTCCGCCATCATGAATATTATTTGATCTATGAATTCCTTAACAAGTCGTAATGTTCATTAATGGAAAATAATTACCATATACTATTTTATATATTATGGTATTGAAAATGGTTTTGTAAATGGAATTTTTAAGTCAATATATTTAAATGATATATTGTGATTGAAATGTGGAAATAATATCTTTCCCATATGTTAGTTTTATGTGTTATAAATATGTTATGGTTATTTGGAATTTTTTATGTATACGGGTGGTTCCTTGATAAGCCTTGTGTGGGTGAGCCAGAGATATATCTCTACTGCACTAGGAATGTGATAGAGGTAAACGTTGAATTTTTTCCTAAGAGATATAGGGAAAATACTTTGATGGGTATTCCAAATGTTACTCCCTACATAGCTGTGAAAGCTAAAACATAAATATGGTATGGATGACACAATTTTTCTTTTATGATTTGTTATTAATACATGTTATTCATAAATTTTATGATTTCATGTGGTAAGTTAAATGGATTATTTTTTGATGGACTATTGTTTTCTTTCATTTTATTATTATCCTTACTGAGGTTTTTATGCTAATCCCATGGTTTGATATTTTTTCACATGACATAATGATGAATTTGGTCAAGGATGGGATCAAGGAAAAGATATGATTTATAATACATGGAACTTGACAAGTCTCTTTTTTAAAAGGGTTTATATTTTATGAAAAAATGGATACTGAGTAGAATTGTCTACTTTGTAATTTTTTAGATGTAATGTAATATTTATGGCCTAATTCTCAAAAACTATAAACCTGAAAAGAAAATCCATGTAAATTATCCATTTAATTCAATATTATGTAATTTTTTAAGGATTGGTCATTTTAGTTGGTATCATAGATCAGTTTAGAAAACTTTTGGAGTTAGAATATTGTTAAATTAATATATATATATTTACTTATGGTAATATTGAAATGATATAGAATTTACAGATTACCATGTCTCTTCGCCTAAGATATTTCTCTGTTCATAATGGTTTTCTATAGAGGAAACATGGCAATTGTGGTGGGAAAACATCATGATGAAGACAAACTTCAAATCAACAACCTGAGATGGTAATAATTGGAACTAATGAGTTTTTTCAGTGATGGCATTGTTGACTCAGGCTATAAATAGTGGTGGTATCCATGCACGAGATCATCAAGATCAACCACAAAGGAATATGTAAGTAGTGGGTCATTTCAAGAGGAAAAATAACCCATCCATTAGAATATCATCTGACCTTGTGGTAGAAGTGGGGTTTATTAAAGAACTATAAAAGATTTTTTTGGTTATGGGGTGTTTAGAACATAAAAAGGTTACTCTTTTTGAGTCCCGTATTGAAGGTGATGCTGATCAGTAGTGGTCGATGGTGAAAAATATCAAGGATAGTAAAGAAATTTATGATCTTGATTGGGATGAATTTAACGGGATTTATCTTGAGAAATATTTTCCTAATGTAGATCGTCGTATGATAGAAAAACAATTCCTAGAATAAAGGAAGGAGGATGATTCAATGGCTCCTAATGAAGAAAAATCTACTCGACTGGTATGGTATGCTCCAAAAATCATATGAGATCTTGATAGTAAAATTAACTGTTTTTACTTAGGATTAAAGCTAACATATTGATGGGCATTAGATTCTCATGAGATCAAAATTAATGAAAAACGTTTTTGATATGTGCAGAAGGTGGAAATGGAGTTTTCCAAAGATCAAGTGTTCTTTGAAATGCTACAAAATAAGAGGTATAGGTGTGAGACGAAAGGGTTGAACTCTTAAAAGATGTCTTATGATAAGAAACTTATATTTAGAATTTTTGAAAATTGTGTTAAAAGCTCGATGGGGAATGACTTTTGAATTTTAGTAAGTGCTAATGATGTGGTAAAATAGGACATAAGGATTGTAATCGCATAAAAAAATATCATGTTAATAGTATGACAAAATTTTATTTACAATCCGTAAATTGTTTTATGTGCAATGAAATCGGTAATTATGGAAATGAGTGTCCATAAAAGAACACAACTGAGGGGAAGCAGCCAAACTACATGTAGAAAGGGGTGGTGAAATACATTGCAACTACTTCAGAAGATGATGGGACATGAAATTAGGTAGTATCAAGTACATTGTTTTTTTGTTCATATTATTCCAACATGTTGTTTGATTCAGGGTCTACACAATCATTCATATCATGGAAGATTTCGAGTAAATTGGAAACTTCATCTCAAGATATGAATACTAAATTTATGGTAAAAACATCGGTGGAAATGATGAGACCAAATGAAATTATACGAAACATCCAGTCCTTGTGTGCAGAAATCATCAACCTACAAACCGTATTGTTTTCCTCTAGTAGAGTATGATTCTATTTCTGTTTTATATTGGCTTTTAGTTTATCATTCTATGATTGACTGCAGAGCTAAAGAGGTTTCTTTTCAGAATGATTTTCAATTTTTGTACATAAATAAACCCTTACTTTGGATAACATATCATGAAGGTGAGAAACTAGAAAAATATGGAAAGTAATGTTACCTTTCACATATTGTGGAAAATAAAGGAACTTTTTATATTAATGATGTGCTAGTGGTAAATGAGTATCTTTAAGTTTTTCATGATTAGTATCTTGGTTTTATACATGATCAGGAAGTTGAATCTAATCTTGAAATATTTCCTGATGCTAATCAAATTTTGAATCCCCCTTATCGAATAGCTCAAATTGATCTTTTAGTGTTAACAAAGCAATTGGAGTTGTTATTAGATAAAAGATTCAGTCAACCTAGCACATCACCATGGGGTTCTTCTGTATGGTTTTTTTAAAAATATGTTTCAATGGGACTTTTCATTGATTATTGAACATTGAATAACATCACTATTAAAAACAAGTATACTTTTCCTCACATCGATGATTTTTTTGGATTACCTCTAGAGGGATTGATAATTTCTGAAGATTTATTTCAGTTCAGGGTACCATATGTTGAAATTAAAGGATGATAACATTTTGAAGACCACGTTTCTTACTAGATATGGCCATTATGAATTTTTTATGTCTTTTGGTTTAACCAGTTCTCCTATTGTATTCATGGATCTTATTAATATAATTTTCCAAGAGTTCTTATATAAGTTTGGGGTGGAGTTCTTTTTTGATATTTTGGTTTATTGGAAATGTAAATAAGAAATTTAATTTCATTTAATGGTTTTCATGAAAAAATTAAAAGAAATGAAATTGTATGGGAAATTCATCAAGTGTGAGTTTTGGTTACAAAAAATTTCATTCCATGGTCACATTGTTTCAAAAAATGGTAAAAGTGTTGATCCTGCTAAAATAATAGTTGTTGAAGAATGGAAAAGACCCACAAATATAACTGAGATCTGTATTTTTCTTAGTTTGGTAGATTATTACTGGAGGTTTGTTGAAACTTTTGCAAGGTTATCTAGTGAAATAACTAAGTTAATTTCAAATGGATTTATGTTCAGGTGTAAAAAAGAATGTGATGATTGTTTTCATGAATTGAAAAGAATATTTCAAAATCTTATTGTTTTGAAATTACCTTAGAGATATGGTGAGTTTGATATCTATAATGATTATTCGTTGAAAGAACATTGTTGTGTCCTTATGATGATTGATTATGTAATTTATTATTCTTCACATTAGTTGAAACCACATGAGTTAAGTTTCCCTATATAGAATTTGGAATTAGATGTTGTTTTTTTTCAGTAAAAATTGGGAGGACTCATTTATATGGAGTAATGTGTGAAATATATAATGATCAGAAAAGATGGAAGTATGTATTCACTCAAAATGAATTGACCATGAGACAGAGGAGATTGCTTGAATTAATTAAGCATTACGATTGTACGATCCATTACCATACAGGAAAGGAAAATAAAGTCGATGATACTTTGAGTGGAAAACGTAATGCTACATTAACCATTCTACATTTGGAATGAGATCCTCTGGTTTTTTATTTGATTAAAATTGGAATAGATATTGATGGTGCAGGAAATTCCACTTTATTGCATCAGGTGTTAGAGTAATCATCTCTATTAGACAGAATTAAGCAATCGTAGAAGAAAGAATGTGTGTTGCCGAAAAAGGTACAATTAGTTTAGAAGTGTATGTTTCCTAAATTCAACATTGATAATGATTGTATTTTTTAATTTGGAAAAATATTATGCATGCCTTGTGATTCAGAGTTGAAGAATGTTTTGTCATTAGAATCACATTGTTCACTGATTTCAGTTCTTCTTGGCAGTACTATGATGTACAATGATCTTCAAGTGTATTACTGGTGAAATGAAATGAATAGAGATATTTCTAACTATATTTTGAATTTTTTGACTAGTCAATTGGTGAAAGTAGAGTGGAAGTTACTAAAAGGGATACATTAGTCTTTATCGGTGATATAGTGGGAATGAGAAAAAATATCCATAGTCCTCATTGTGGGATTATGAAAGACATCTCAAGGTAATTATGCAATATGGGGTATTGTTGATCGATTGATTAATCTTATTATTTTTTTCTTATTCGAGATACTATTTCTATATATCAACATTATCAGTTGAATATTAAGAATATTTTAAGGTTCCATGGAGTTTCCCTCTCTATTATATTTGATCATGATCCCCCGTTTACTTCTGCCTTTTGTAATGGACTTCAGAATTCATTGGGTACGGAATTAAATTTTAATAAAGAGATTCATCCGCAATCCGACAGGCAGTCAGAAGGAACAATTCAGACCTTGTAGGATATGCTATGTTCTTATTCACTGAATTAACAAGGAAGTTGGGGCAAACATCTTTATTTGGATGAATTTTCTTAAAATAATAATAATTTCTAGTCCAGTACAATGATGGCTCCATTTGAGGAATTATATGGTAAGGAGTGTCGAAGTATAGATTTTTCGGATGATGTAGGTGAAAGGAAACTTATATGACAAGAATTAGTAGACGAGATGGTAGAGAAAGTTCAGTTGACTTAGAATCAAATGAGAACAACTCAAAGTAGGTAGAACAGTTATGTGGATAACAAGAGAAAGGATCATTCTTTTGAGGTTGGTGGCCATGTCTTTCTCAATGTTCCTCTATGAAAAAATGTGATGTGTTTTGGTAAGAAGAGAAAGTTGAGTTCCAGGATCATTGGACATTAGGAATTCCAAGAGAAATTTGGAACAGTTGTGTATAGATGGGATTTACACCACGTTTATTTCTTTAACAAAATGTTTTTCATGTTTAAATGTTGAGAATTTATATGCCAGATCCATTTCATGTTCTTAGCCGAGAGGTAGTTTAGTTGGAAGATAATCTCTCTTTTGAGGAACAACCAGTCCAGATTCTCAACCGAAGAGAGCATGTGTTGCAGAATATGGTAATTCCTCATGTAAATGTTTTGTGAAAAAAACACATGGTTGAAGAGGCAACCTGGGAATATGAAAATTCTATTAGGGATAAATACCCCCACTTATTTGATAAGTGAATAAAAACTTTGAGGACGCCATGTCCAAAATGATGGAAGGACGTAACATCCCATGTAAATAAAGAATATTAAAATTTTAAATTTAATAATATTTTTGAATTAAATATTTATTTTACATTAATGTAGATTATATGTTCAATGGCATACCCGATATGAAACAATGGGTTTCTTGAAAATATTATGTTTCACACAAGGCTGAGTCACACTGAAAAATATTAATATAATAATTTTCTAAATGGCAGTTAACTCCTAGATGTTATATTAGAGGGAATAAAGAAAACTAACTCAAATGTTATTAAACATCTTTTTTAATTTTTTTTACATCTATCCAATAAAATTTAGAGGCATAAAATGTGAATAAATCTAATTTTAAGCACACACAGTCTTATATTCTTTAAAAGGTCAGTTTACCAGCTTTGGATTGTGAACCATATTTAAATATATTTTTTGTCACTTTTATATGTTCTATTTTACAAAAAAATTAATCTTTAAAATTGTGACACCACAATTTACATTGGGTTAAAATTTGGTATTTTTCTAATAAAATTAATTTTTTAATGAATATTGAAAAATACACTATTTTAATTGAAAACTGACATTAATCAAATTTATTTATATGGTTATATTGCCTTTTTAATTTTTTATAATGTATAAATAGGTTATATTTTTACCATTTAATCAAATTTTGGTCATTAGAAGTAATTTTGCATTGAAATTCGACATAAACAAGTGCCAATCATTTGATAGTTATTATTTCATAAAAACACACTTTTTTGTTTTTAAAATGAAAATAAAATTCAAATTAATTTAAAAAACTTATATGTTTTTAATATGTTAAAATTTACATGAGTTTTTAATTCGGAATATCAAATATATCTTAGGCTGAATTTTTTTTATTTTTCAAAAAACCTTCAATTTTTTATGAATAGTGAAAACACTGAGTAGTAGTTAAAAACCGACATTTTCATTTAACTAAAAATTTTCCACTTCTGTGAATTGAATTTTGAAAATCCAACTAACATGGTTGTTATTAATAATTAATATTTGGATCAATAAAATAAATTTTTTCGTGAATAGTAAAATTTGACTATTATTTATCGTGGTTAAAGGTAAATCGAGTAATTCAAGGTAAAAATAATATTATAATAATATAAAATTACCATAACATGTGTCCTAATACTGTTGGTTGATAAATTTCAGAACATGGGCGTCTTTGGGTTGATTTTGGGCCCCCACGAAGCTAATTAAGGGTGAGAATGACTCTTTATGTTAATTAATTTAAAGTAATGACAAAAATGATAAATATATATATATATTTGTAAATAAATTCTTACATTGGATTATATAAGATATCTCTTAAACTAAAAATATTAAGTTGAAATCAACATGTTTTTCCCACATCATTGTATTTTTTTAAAATTTTTAGACATAAAATAAATATTATTATTTATGACACAATAATGAGGCAGTGTATACCTCATTAAATACTGTTTTAAAAAAATATCATAAAAATTAAAACAATATCAAAAACCTATCTAATTCTTATTATATAATTTTATTTAGAACAATATTCAACAAATATTAAACTTTAATAAGCTTTGGACATTTAGAAACCAATAATCATTATATAATAAATCAATTTTTCCAACTATCATAAAGAGACACTCCACCACTTTGTAAAAATCCCTCACCTCTAACCCTTTACTCACACCTCTCAATATCATTGTCTCATCCAAAATCAGCCCAAATAAGCTCTCAATATCCCTATCTTCCACCTAGAATCACTATTATAGGGAGAAGACACATCAAGAAATCCTTTTGGATGAAACCCAAGGAAGTTACCCAGTTTAAAGGTAACGTCTTCTCTTAAATTCCTTTCATTTATACTACATATCCATCCCCATGAAATATTATTATTCCTTTATTTTATAAAAACACAAATATTATACATATAATAGGTTTTTTATAATAAGGATTCGAACTACACTTATTTACACCTCCATCTAATGGATAAGAACATACTGTTTTTGTGAACGACGATCTAACATCTCACGAAACGATGATTGGTCAATTATCTCCTTCTGTCTCTTATGGTGGCCATTATGATGGAACCGTATTTATCTATGATATATATTATATTTATATAGTCTATATACTTCATAATTTTTTATTTATATCTTACCTTTATAGTTTTCATAATGGTTAAACACGATAATTTCATTTGAGGTATTGCAGATTACCGGCCCCTCAGGGTGATATGACTCATTCATGCCATACATGGAATGTATAAATGATTGAGTTACTGAAATTATATATGATATTATACTATAATTATAATATAAATATGTATAATTATATTTTCATTCCATTAAATATGATATATAAATTAAAGTAGCGTTCATTGTACATACGACTTATCATCTCCCTAAATGGTGCATTTCATTTATTATATCCATATTTTATATATTATTGTTAATAAATATTTATACTAGCTATATATGATATATATGATATCTAAATAATTAATGTAATTATGGAGAAAATTGAATTTTTTCCACATAAACATCTTGTAATTAAATTATGTTCATTTTTTATTCAAGTACCAAATATCGACAATATGACCATTTTAAACATAAATGATTACAAAATGTTTATAACATGTTAATAACTGATATAAAAGGAATAATAAAATCAAAAAATGGTTATTAATAATGTAGGAATTAACATTAGTTTATAATTCTGGAGATTAAAGAACGAACGGGTCATGTGGGACACGAGGTAAGGGACTTCGTCTCAATCTCCTTTCAATGAGGCAGATTTTGTTTTATAAATGACTTTATTTTATACGGTGTAAAAAACACACTGACTTTTTATTTAATTCAGTTGAATATTTTTCAATGATTCATTTTACTCATAAACATAAAATAATGTTTTTATTGTATGTTGTAACATGGTCCTTTTCTGCCGTCGTGAGTATTTTTTGATATGTTGCTTCTTTAACAATCTGTAATATTTTTAAATAGAAAATAAAAAGCATATACTCTTTTGCGTATTTGACATTGAAAATGGTTTTAATAATGGAAATTTTATTTCATATATTTAAGTGATATATTTTTATTGAAATGTGGAAATTTTATCTTTACCTTATTTTTGTTTTATTTGTTATAAATATGTTATGGTTCTTGGTCATTGTTTAGATATATGGGTGGTTCCGTGATAATCATAGGGAAGGTGAGCTCAATATAGCTCTCCAATGCATCGGGTAACATGATAGAGGTAAATGTGAATGTTCCTCCTAATATATTTAGGAAATATACTATGATGGGTATTCCAAATTTAACTCCCTATATATCTATGAAATCTACAATGTAAGTATGTTATGGATTCCACTATTTACCTTTATGATTTGTGATAATAATTTGTTATTCATAAATCTTATGATTTAATGAGTTATATTAAAAAGAATATAATTTGTTGGATTTTTTTTATTTCATTAGTTTATAACCCTTACTCATAATTTTATGTGCATCTCATGTTTTAAAATGTTTTTCCTAGGACATAATGATGAATAAAATAAAATATGGGATCATGGAAAAGCCATGATGTCTAAATCATGGAACTAGACATGACATTTTTTTCACGAGTTTCTATTTTATGAAAATAATTGAAACTAAGTTGAAGTTCCTACTTTGTAATTTTTTGAGATGTAATGTAATAGATATGTCCCAATTATTTAAAATGATAAACCTAAAAAGTTCCTCAATATGAATTATCCATTTAATTCAAGGTTATGTAATGTTTTAAGACTGGGTCCTAATATCCCATGGTGTATAATATGATTCGATTAAGTAGCTTCAATATGATATCATCATATCATATAGAGTGATACATTAAAAAATAAATATACATGGATATCATATCATATGATATCCTATTGACATTACTTATGATATGTAAAACATATATCGAATGTATATTTGTTTTAGAAAATATCTCCATCACCAAATATTCTGGTTGTTTCTTGTATTTGTTGATTAAATATATCAAAATTAGTTACCTAAAAGATTACAATATTATCCCATCATGTTTTCTAAATATTTTTGAATATTTAAACCATAATTAGTTATACAATTCTCCATCAATGAGAATCATTGAATAATATTTATTTATTCTAATCCCTAGAGCATGGATCATTTAAAATTATGACAATTAGGTTCACAAATAGGGATTAATATTTTTTTGACTTATTATTTTTCAATGGTAAAAACCTGTTTTATTTTTTAATAAAATTATTATAAATTTATGGGTTTCAATTAACACCTAGATGTTGAATCTTGTAACAGTAAAGAATAAATAACTTTTTCTTAACATTTATGAATTATTTGATCATTTAAATAGATTTAATTGGTTATTGTATATTGAAATTATATTTGGATATCCCATAATATGGGTGAAATAATCATACATTATGAATATATATTTTTGGAGTATATAATAATATTATGAGTTCTTAGTAATTTTTCTGTTTAAAAATTCACTAATTGTTTTAATAACGTTGTGGAATTTTTTCTACCAAAAATTACTTAACTCATTTATAATTCTGTTTATAGATGATATTATATTTTTTTGGTAATAGGAGGATTATTTTTCGTTTATATATGTTATTTTGTAGATTTTATAGGAGTAAATTATATATATATGCATTCCAAATACCATTATAATATTCTAGAGGTAAAATCATTTGGGTATGTTATCAATGGAAATGTTTTCTTATTTTTAATAAGTTCAAACACCCTGATGCCTTAAGATATATCATGGAATTCAATTATGATTAAAATATATCTTACTCAAGTTATAAATTGTAATTTATTTTTCTTGGTTATCATAAATAAATCATCAACAATGGTGGTGTTGACCAAAAAATTGTGATGTTAAATTTAGGACATAAATTTTAGTTGAGTTTTTATGAATAAAGGTAAAACTATTAATATTTTTAGTATTAATCATGCCCCAAAATTATAATGCATATTTAGTTATTTTTTATCTATATAGAGAAATTTTAGAATGTGTTCTTATGAAAGGGGAAGAATTATTTCATATATTTTTAGAAAATTGTGGAAACATGAAAATAATTACATTTCACCTTATATAGAGTCATGTGGTGTTTATCCATGCCATAAAAATCTACAGAAATTTCATATTTTAAAATTAAATGTTTTTCAATTCATAATATAAAATATTAAAATATATATTTTCATCACATCTAGACTTTAACATAAAATAATGTATATTTTTTGTGTATCATTAGAATTTTGACTTTGAGTTATATTATGCACTAAGGAAAGTTATTATCTTTAACGATCCTTTTTTATGAAAACATAAGAAATGATATAAGTGAAAACTATATGGAAACGAATCGGAATTCTAGTTGAGTTGCATTTAGATTCTACATGAAATGTAAAAATAATTCTATTATTTTATATTGAATGGTTTTTTTTATTTTTGATCATGTAGAGGGCGTATACGTAACTAATGTTAAACATAAGATATTTGGTAAAACCATAAATAGTATTGATTCTATTGGATATTGGAAATTGGATATTAAATCAACACACTATTTGTTATATACAGTAGTGGTTCTTTTTTTTGAAGGATTGTTTTTCTAACATTTTTTCATAACACTTATTGGGTGGTACATACTAGGGTAAGATAGCTGTTTCGATGACATCGAATATAGGTTTTGGTGGAAAGATATGTTGAGGGTAATATCTGATTTTATTTCTATGTAATTAACAATTTTAATATGTAATGGTTATTCCCTTGTGTCTTATATGGTTATTACAATGATACATAATAATAATAAAAAAATATTTTATAATATTATGACAGAAATAATTGATATAATACTAAATATTATCATGAATATATGAATATATATAACCGATTGAATATTATTTTTTAAATTAAATTTAATTACAACCCATTCATGTTATGTTTTGTGTATAATTATTAGTTAATTTTTTTATGGATAATAATTTCAGATAATGAAATTATGTTTACTTTTTGGTAATAAAGAGTAAATTAAAACTCAATAGTTAAATAGTTTAAGTTGAATACATATAATCATCTAATTATAAAACATCATACTATATAACGAATAGATGATATGCTTCAGGATTATGAATTTTCATTTTGAATATCCTTGAAATGTAATATCCCTTTGGTGAAATATTTTTATACCACCATATATTATGAATTTTTTAATAAATTTTTTTGATGATCTACATTTAATTCCCTATAGATTTCCAATATTTGAGACTAATGGGGGACATATATATCTATAAGATATCAATTTATCAAAATATATGACTAATAATGTTCACATATTAAAAGGGAATTATTATTACTAATTCTTGGAAGAAGTGACATGTAGATCAATAATGATGGACCCCATATTTTTCATTTATGATATTATTACATCCAAACATACTAGTAATTGAAATCCCCATTTAAGTCTTCAATATTCAAGAGGATATCAAAAACCACTATTGTATCCCTCAAAATAATACAATTAAATGTCATTAAATATAAAAAATCAACTTAAAAAAAACATTTTCCACCACGGTATAACTGAATCACTATTTCAACAAATTATATAAGTCTTGTATATGATTAATATCTGGATTATAGAATGTAAAGTACTCCATATAGTATATATAGATAAATAACACATATGAACATATATAAGCTAATATAAATCTAAATATAATAAAACCCAATTTGTTTGTAAAATTACTAAAACAAGCCATATATTATTATATCTTCCCAAGAGGAAATCATCCATTATTGTCCAAAAATTTCACATACTAATTTTAATGAAAAAAAGAAAGTATATATGTTTTCATGAATAATATATAAATAGTTAATTATATATTCATTTTAAGTAGTGATTAAACTCTATATATCAATTTTATATGCATTCATTATCAATATAAAAATTGATAATAAAACAAAATATATAAACCCAGATTATAATTTTTCACAATAACGATGAAATGTATTTAATAATATGATAACCATAACTCTCAAATATTTCTCACATGAAATAAAAATATAAGTAAATATATTCATAGTTATAAATATCATAATAAAAAGGTCCCTCATGAACTACCCCACACTAAAGGCCAAAAAGAACGCAAAATCCTATTAAAATGTTAATTTATTTTCCATGAACATGAAAATGGATAATGACCAAAACAAATCCTGAAAACCATTTAATAAATGTAATCATTCCAAAATATTTGTTACAACTCATCCACCCCAGATATTAATAGTAGTCAAGTCTAAAAAATATGTCACAAAAATAAAATACTAATATTTTTCATTTTACATGGTGTGCATGTGTGGGTTCATATGAAGGTTACAAAAATAATATGTATTTATTATGGCCATAGTGCATCTATTGCAACCCTATCAAAATGGTAATTTGATATTGTGGTCATGGGGTGTATTATTGGCCATAGTCACACCTAATAATGGAGGTGGACCACTATGATCATGCCTGGAGTCTAACATTACTATATGGGTCATAATATTTGTTAATTAAATATATACTTATATTATAGGTCTCCAAACTCAACTATGGAACATGAAACAAAAAAAAACCTACCCTAGACATTAACATTTAATTTATATAAAAATATTAATAACAATAACAACATCAATAAGATAAGAATAATATATTATAATTTCTTACATATATACTAATCAATTAATTAAATAACTAATATTTATTATTTATACATTTTATATTGTAGAATCAATATTATTTTTTAAATAAATATAATTCAATATATAATATTCATTAAAAAAATAAATTAATTATTTAAAAATAATTATTAAATATTGGTAAATATTTATTAAATATTAACCATTAATTATTTATTTTTATTTTTTAAATTAATCATATTTTCAATGAATGACATCAATCCTTTGACATTGATATTTATTAAAATATGGGTTAAAAACAAAAATTGCAGAGGAATTTTAAAATATGTCCAAAAATGGGTATGGTGAAATAGTGAATATTATGTATATTACATGCTGCTTAAATACATTATGAAAAGTCTTCATGACTACAATAAACCCTACATCATAAATATGGATGATGAAATCATAGGACTAGGGGTAAATTTTACAAATGTACATAAAGAAACTGCTATAAATGTAGAGACCTGAAGCATGACGTACATGGACATTACATTACATTTGCGGAATACATAATACATAACAAAAACAGACACACAAGGATCGTAATAGTTTAGTGTCTTTGGAATCTCAGAATATTATCTTCTAATCATGGTGAACGATCTTCAACATCTCTATTAATGATCTTCCCCTTTGTTTTCTTACCTAAAACCTTTCTTTAAATCCACAGGAAAAGAAAACATATAAAGGGTGAGCTCAAATGCTCATTAAGAGTAAGCATGGAGAAAATAAAAAAAAACCATATACATTTTAACTTAAAAACATGAACATAATGTTTAAACATAAAAATCTTGACCAAAGACATAAATCGTGGAAGTACGTATGGAATATATCATAAAGGAATATCAAGCTTGATTAAATAACATCAGAATAAATCATGTAATTTTGGAAACCATTCAGCACTAGATTTGATTTCCATAGTAGCAAAGGCATTGGTGCCAAGAGCATTTTAGTGGACAAAGTCCCTTTCTAAATTGAGTTCACTCCTCGTTCCAGTCCTGTATCACTGTACCTGATTAATATACCATTCCAGCCATGTCTATCTCATGAGATATAAATCATTACCCAATGCATTGGAGTGAGATATAGGTCCCACCAATCTCATAATGAAATAATTCTTACTTGTGCCACAAAATAAACTTAAAACATTCTTCATAACCCAAATAATAAAATGGGTTTCATAAACATCATCCCATCATCACATAATCCATATAAAATAAATGGATATCATTTCATAATAAGAAAATTGAATCCATGTAAATCATAGAGACATTATACTTGAAACATATACATATGAAATAATGTCATCTTAGATGGAAGTATGGTTTTGAAAAAACACTTGAAACGAATTCTTGAGGAAAATATCCATTCTTATTCAAAATCAATTTCTTTTTATTAAATGTCATGCAATTTTAAAAGAAAAAGATTTTTTTGATAATATTCATGAAATATTTTGGAGGAAGATTCAGGAAAACAAGGCTTTTTAAAACGGTAAAAATCCTTTCATGCCGTATAATTTAAAAAAACATTCTTCTTGTACTTTTTCCGGAAAAGTCAAGAAAGTACCTCGTAACATAAAAAAAAGAAAGATTCTGTACATACCATGTAGTAAAAGTAAAAAATGTGTAAAAAGTACTTTAAACATACATGAAACAATTTTTATAAAAACAGGGACATGGACGATAAATATAACCCCAGTAAATACTTATGAATAAACAATCTCTGATAAGAATGAGATTGGAATAATTATCCCTTACCTTAGGTCCAATATGCTTCGTATGGATCCGAAAATCCTGTATAATTATTTAAATAGTTTCATTGACTTATTACATAATCATATTAACTGTTATAATATCATATATGTTTCACTTCTGACTTTATATTACCCGTTCTTTTGTAAATTCCATATAAAAGCAGTTTTTTGGGTAAATTAATTTCATTTATCATATGTGTTTCGACTTGTCATTCTTTATATTAATACTTATATCCTGATTTACATATTTCCATAATGTAAAAAATGATTTATATATAATATATATTCATCATATACATATATATTATAGATCGATAAAAGGAATTAAATACACCGTTCATGGAGACGGTAGGCCTAACGTACAAATGAACGTTGTTTTTGTTTACTTATTGAATTGAATGAAATTAAATAGATGACATATATATATATATATATACATAAATCCAGTAGCATTACTATGTCATATATTTCATTTTTATTCATTATATATACTTTATAATCATTCATGAATGGTTAATCATGGAAAATTAATCTCATCGCGTTCGTGGAGACGGTAGTCTGTACGTACGCACGAGCGATGATATCATTCTCATGATCGTGGAATTGTATTGGAGTGTATGTATACTATTTAAGAATCAATATAACTTTACAATAATTATATATAGTCATTATTTACACAATTATACCCATCCATGTAAGGTGGTGGTGGAAAATAGATTACACCACGGCGTGGAGACAGTATTCCGTACGTACGCACGCACAGTGAATCCATTTTCCGTAGGATGCATAGATGGTGAAATAGGGGTGTTTCGTACTTATAATAACATATCAGTATATGAGTGATACTGATGTTATTACTTCATAATGAAACAACTAAATAAGAATAAGTAGTAGAAAAAATAATGTTGAAAGAATTGGTAACAGACATTACCTCTTCTTTGATGCGCATCTTTGAGACCTCGTCTTAGGGCAATAAAATTGGTCTTTGAAGAATACCAGGACATATATTTTGTTTCTAGGAAAGTGGGGAAGTGAAATGGGAAGAGGTTGGAAGAGCTTCAACAATAAAATGTTGTGAGGAAGAGAGGGATGAGGTGTCCTTTTATAATGGAGGAGAGGGGCACATTTGGAATAACTAAAAATATTATTTTATTACAAAGTCATATTCGATTTTTAATAGCTCAATATTAAGTTATTACGAAGATAAAGTGGTTATGGGTATAAATCATCTCATCCAATAGAATTTAGGCACGATTAGGTTTCTATTTTAACCTTATCATTTAGATTTAACTTTAAGTTAAATAATTTTTCTTTTACCATTTCTTCTTGTTTTCTTACACTATAAGGATAATAAACATACTATAACAAGTCAAACGAATACCAAAATGTTTATTATTAATATATATAACCTTATATAAGTCATTTGGCCTAACCACATATTTTTAGGAATAAAATAACAATTAATAATATAATATTTGTTTTAAAAACTATTTTATGTCAATTCTGACACTATTTGGTAATTGATTTTTGTGAAAATCATAAAAGAATGATTAGTTCGAACACAGTAAACTAAATAAATAATATCATGTCATATTAACCTATAAAATTAATTAAATTCATAAAAAGTCTCAAATTTCATTTATTTGGGTATTTATAACATCAATTATGTCAATATTTCAGTAATAAGATAATTACTCCATCATCATTGTGTCATAAATAAATTAAATTATTTAATGTCTAAAAATTATAAATAAAACACTATTATTTAGAAAATATTTTTATATTTCTAATGAATATTTATAGTTGAATTTATATTATGTATAACCCTATATTAAAAATGATTTAGTTATTAATCTTTGATTTTAACTATTTTAACCCTTCTTTAAATAAATTAATAATAAATGTCCTAATGTAATCCAAGTGGGCCTAAATGGTCATATTTTATTCCTAAGGTTGTTTTTAGATTAATTAATGTTATCCAATAGAATTAGGACAGATGTTAGGATAATTATAATATCATTTTTACCCTTAATTATCCTATTTACTTTTAACCGTGGTAAATAAAAGTAAAAAGTTATTGTTCACCAAAAATTATTTTCATCTCATTAAAGCACATTTTAGTACTTGATATTAACCATGTCTCTCGGATATTTGAAATTCAATTAAAAAAAGTGGTAAATTTTCATTTAAATGAATAAGTCGGTTTTTTTAACTACCACTAAGTGGTTTCACTATTCATCGAAAGTTGAAGTTTTTCAGAAAAATACCAAAAATTAAGACCAAGAATTATTTGATATTCCAATTTCAAAATTGATTTCTATTTTGCGAAATTCAAAACATAGGTGTTTAATTAATTAATTTTTAAATAAATTTCGGCTATCAAAACAAATAGCGTGTTTTTAAGAAACAATAACTATCAAAAGATTGATACTTGGTTATGTCCAATTTCAAAGTGTAATTAAGTCCAATGAACAAAATTGTATTAAATGGTAAAAATATATTCTAATTACACTTTAAAACCAACTAAAAAGATAATCTTACCATATAAATTGTTGCGATGAAAAAAGTTGTTTTTAATTAAAATATAACATGTTTTTACTATTCATTAAAAAATGAAAGTTATCAGAATATTATGAAAAATTTACCCAAAGTAAATTTTTATATCCTGATTCCAAAGAAGAATTTTATTTTGTCAAATTGAACTTATATACATGTCAAAAAAAATATTTAAGGTGGGTGCACTATCAAAAGGCAGGAAAACTGCAATTTTCGAAAAATACATATTTTACACGCAAAATTTATTTTGTTATCATACCATATTATAGAAAAGGTTTAAGACGAATAATAATTCTATAAAATTCAAAATTTAGTTCATACTATTCATAGAAGCTAGTCTATAATAATATTATAACAATATATCATTGTTTAGTGAAACCTGGTATTGAGTACTACACACTCTATTGAGGAAGGTCGCGATTGCGTGTAATGCAAGCCAAATAAGGATTGTGTGTTGTGCAAGACTCCTCTATTGTTTCGTATAACAGAATCCAACCATATTTCATTTATACATTGAATATATATATACATATATACACTTAATGTTGCATAGAATAAATACTATTGAAATTATGTGTAACATGATCCAAGAATTGTGTAGCGTATACTGAAAGCTAATATGGTGTTGCGTATAGCGCAATGTAACCTTGGTGTAGCATACAACACAAGACATCAATGAAATTAAAAGGAATAATTCTCATAAAATCTTGGTTTGTTACATTCTACCCCCCTTAAAATGAATTTCTCCCTCGAAATTCGTCGGGGTTATAAATGGTTTAATACTTGAAAGTTTCTTTAATAGAAACCCACATTGTAAAAGGGGAATTACAAAACCTATATTTAAAAACTAATGTATGAAATGTAATGTTTACCCAATGTAACTAATCACTGGGTTTCCACATAGAAGAACATACGTGAATATATGGATATGGAAGAAGAATATTACCATGATGTTCTGATGGAGAGTGGTAGAGAACATTGCTTTGAAAAAGCCATCAATCACAAAGCCATAAATTTGTCATGATCTAAGGTACCATCTGATTAATTAGATATAAGAGCACTAGGAAAAAAAATATGGTTTTCAATATCATTTCCCTAAAGTTGAAAATTTTGAATTATAAGAATTACGTGCTTGATTTTGGTATAATCTCACTGTTTTTGGTGCTTTGAACAATTTACACATAATCTCTTAATGAAATGAAGTTGAATTTGTTATTCGTGAAGTATTAACAGATCAGGTGATAGAATGATGGGTCATTCCATCTATCTCAAAGAAAAGGTTAGAAAAATTTATCGAATACATAAGTCCATTTATGGTGAGTTTAATCAGATATGATTCCAAAAATGGACTTATACTTCTTCTATCATACCACATAATAAAATAAAACTAGTTTCTACTAACCAGGGACTTCCTGTAGGCCAGTGGTAGGTGATAAAGTCTAGGCTCACTTCAGTTGTGGGTTCAATTCCCACAGCCTTGTCCGATGCGATGAGTTGTCACCCGTCCTGCTGGTTATCTTTTTTCTAAAACTACATTACTATAACATCCCATCAATAATATCGAAAAAAGTTATATCATTAAACAGTACTAACTTATGTCCAACATAATCCATTCCAATCATTAGGCTTATACAAAATACTGTTGTCCAATCTCATATTATAGTGAAAACGATTACAAAAGAGTTCATATAACAAGCATGTTAATACCATCGTTGATCCCCATATATCATAAGATATGTGTTGTTGGTCACATTCCAAACATTTGAAGGCCTTAATCTTGTATTCTCTTTAAAAAAAAGAATACCCAATTAACCTTAGTGAAAACATGAATGTAGTTAAAAGTTAACACTTTCCACATACCAAAATCCTCAAAGTTCTATATACTCAATCAATGATATCACTTAGTCCTTATATCAATCATGAGCTCATCAATACTGTCAAACATTTCATTTTCTCCTTATCCCTTCATTATGTTCATATCATCTGATTTCCGAAATATTTGAATCACTTTTCGTGGTTACCGGTACCATAAAAATATTGAAAACCACAATATAAAAATACAAAAATATTCTAATACACCATAAAAGTACCTCAACAACAATATTATTGTATACCAATACATAAACACTTCAATTCATCCTCTTCAATGATTGTCCTGGAAAATGTCCTTCCATGATTTAGAAGTAACTTTTTAGGACAGGGCATTGAGTTGGGGAATTCCCATGTTATCAAAAAATAATACATTGAACTCCATAACAGTCTGTCACTATATGAGCCTTTTCTCCAAATAGATAACATTTTTCCCTCCATTTGAGGTATTCCCCAAGGTTCTTCTTCCCTTCTTTAGAAATCACAATCTTCCTTTCTTTATGATCCTCAACATACGAACATGCATAAAAGTTTATCTTCCTTTTATTTGATGAATTAGTAATACCACTAAATTTCACCTTGTTAATCATATATCACGATGACTGATTCGGAATAATCACAATATCTTTCAGTCTAGGCATTATGAAATTTTGTTGCTCATGGTCACCAATTTTTCCATTGGATTCAATGTTAACCGAATTCCTTATGGTTCACTCCATTAACTAAAAAACAAAAAGAATTCTATGAGAGGAAAAAATCATAAAAGGAAAATAACATAATCAAGGGGGAGTACCTTCTACATATAATATCTTAGGTTTAATTATAATATCATTACCGTAATTCTATGACTATAACCTAAACTTATAATTAACCTTAGGGACGTCCCTGGACATACCTCAGAAATATCTCTAGGGATCTCACTAATGTTTTCGCATCCTAGTTTCCAAAGGTTAACTAAAACTTTTATCTGATACCAACTATAGAAAACCAAAGCTTGAATTACATGGACATTGCATTACATTTGTGGAATACTTAATACATAACAAAAACAGACACACAAGGATCGTAATAGTTTAGTGTCTTTGGAAACTCAGAATATTTTCTTCTAATCATGGTGAAAGATCTTCAACATCTCCATTAATGATCTTACCCATTGTTTTCTTACCTAATACATTTCTTTAAATCTTGGGGAAGAGAAAACATATAAAGTGTGAGCTCAGATGCTCAGTAAGGGTATGCATGGAGAAAATAAAACAAACCATATACATTTGAACTTAAAAACATGAACATACTGTTTAATCATCAAAATCATGAGAAAAGACATAAATCATGGAAGTACGTAAGGCATATATCATAAAGGATCATCAATCATGATAAAATAGCATGGGAATAAATCATGTAATTGTGGAAACCATTCAGAACTTGCTATGATTTCCATAGTAGCCAAGGCATTGCTCCCAAGACCATCTTAGTGGACAAAGTCTCTTTCTGAATCGAGTTCACTCCTCATTCCAGTCCTGTATCACTGAACTGGATTAACTTACCCTTACAGCCATATCTATCTCATGGGATATAAATCATTACCGAATGCAGTGGAGGGAGATATAGGTCTCACCCATCTCATAATGAAATCATTCTTACTTGTGCCACAAAATAAACATAAAACATTCATCATAACCCAAAGAATAAAATAGGTTTCATAAACATCATCCCATCATCACATAATCCATATAAAATAAATGGATATCATTTAATAATAAGAAAAGTAAAACCATGTAAATCATAGAGACATTATACTTGAAACATATACATATGAAATAATGTCATCTTAAATAGAAAAATGGTTTTGATAAAACACTTGAAACGAATTCTTGAGGAAAATATCATTTCTTATTCAAAATAAATTTCTATAAACAAAACGTCATGAAATTTTAAAAGAAAGATATTTTGCTGAAAATAGTCATGAAATATTTTGGAGGAAGCTTCCTGAAAATAAGGCTTTATAAAACCGTAAAAATCCTTTCATGCCGTAGATGTTAAAAAAACATTCTTCTCTTACTTTTTCTGGAAAATCCAAGAAAGTACCTCGTAACATAAACACAAGAAAGATTCCTTACATACAATGTAGTAAAAGTCAAAAATGGGTAAAAAGAACTTTAAACATACATAAACCATTTTTAGAAAAATAGGGACATGGATGATAAATATAACCCTAGTAAATACTTATGAATAAACAATCTTGGATAAGAATGAGATTGGAATAATTATCCCTTACCTTAGGTCAGATATGCTTTGTATGGATCCGAAACTCCTGTATAATTATTTAAATAATGTCATTGACTTATTACATAATCATATTCATTTTTATGATATCATCTATGTTTCACTTATGACATTATATTACCCGTTCTTTTGTAAATTCCATGTAAAAGCAGCGTTTTGGGGAAAATCTTTTCATTTATCGTATGTGTTCCGACTTTTAGTTCTTGATATTATTACTTATATACTGATTTACATAATTCCAGAATGTAAAACATGATTTATATACAATATATATTCATAATATACATATATATTATAGATCGATTAAAGGAATGAAATACACCGTTCATGGAGACGGTAGGTTGTACGTACGCATGAACGCTGTTTTTGGTTCCTTATTTAATTGAATGAAATTAAATAGATGACATACATACATATATATAAATAAATACAGTAGCATTATTATGTCATATATTTTACTATTATTCATTATATATACTTTATAATTATTCTTGAATGGTTAATCATGGAAAATGAATCTCATCGCGTTCGTGGAGACGGTAGTCCATACGTACGCAGGAGTGATGATATCATTCCCATGATTGTGGAATTGTATTGAAGTGTATGTAAACTATTTCAGAATCAATATAACATTATAATAATCATATAATGTCATTATTTACACCATTATACCCATCCATGTAAGGCGGTGGTGGAAAAAAGATTACACCACGGCGTGGAGACGGTATTCCTTACGTACGCACGCGTGGTGATTTTTTTTCCGTAGGATGGATAGATGGTGAAATAGGGTTGTTTAATACTTATAATAACATATCATTATATGATTGATACTGATTTTATTACTTCATAATGAAACAACTAAAGAAGAAGAAGTAGAAGAAGAAATAAAGTTGAAAGAATCGGTGGGAGACATTACCTCTTCTTTGAAGTGCCTCTTTGAGACCTCCACTTAGGGCACTAAAATTGGTCTTTGAAGAAGACCAGGACCTCTAGGATGTTTCTCAGGAAGTGGGGAAGTAAAGTGGGAAGAGGTTTTCCGAGCTTAAAGGTTCATAATGGTGTGAGGAAGAGAGGGAGGAGGTTCCCTTTTATAAGGGAGGAGTGGGGCACCTTTGGAATAACAAAAAATATTATTTTATTATAAAGTCATATTCGGTTTTTAATAGCTCCAAATTGAGTTATTTTGAAGCTAAGATGGGTATGGGTCGAAATAATCTCATCCAATAGAATTTAGGCAAGTTTAGGTTTCTATTTTAACCTTATCATTTAGATTTAACTTTCAGTTAAATAATTTTTCTTTTACCGTGTCTTCTTGTTTTCTTACACTATAAGGTTAGTAAACTGACTATAACAAGCCAAAAGAACCACAAGATGTTTATTATTAATATATATAACCTTATCTATGTCATTTGGCCGAACCATAGATTTTTAGGAATAAAATAACAATTAATAATACAATATTTGTTTTAAAAACTATTTTATGTCAATTATGACACTATTTGGTAATTGATATTTGTGAAAATCATAACAGAATGATTAGTTCAAAAAAAGTTAACTAAATAAATACTAACATGACATATTAACCTATAAAATTAATGTAATTAATAAAAAGTCTCAAATTACATTTATTTGGGTATATATAACATCAATTATATCAATATTTCATTAATAAGATAATTACTACATCATCAATGTGTCATAAATAAATTAAATTATTTAATGTCGAAAAATTATAAATAAAACTCCATTATGTATTAAATCATTTTATATTTCTAATTAATATTTATAGTCGAATTTGTCTTAATTATAACCCTATTTTAAAAATAATTTATTTATTAAACTTTGATTTTAACTATTTTAACCCTTCATTAAATAAATTAATAATAAATTTCCAAATCTAATCCAAGTGGGCCTAAATGGTCATATTTTATTCCTAAGGTTGTTTTTGGTCGAATTACACTTATCCAATAGAATTAGTACATATGTTAGGGTAATAATAATATCATTGTAACCCTTAATTATTCTATTTACTTTTAACCGTGGTAAATAAAAGTAAAAAGTTACTATTCACCAAAAATTATTTTCATCTCATTGAACCACATTTTAGTCATTGATGTTAACCATGTCTCTCGGATTTTTGAAATTCAATTCACAGAAGTAGTAAAATTTCATTTAAATGAAAAATCGGTTTTTTAAACTACCACTAAGTGGTTTCACTATTCATCGAAAATTGAAGTTTTTCAGAAAAATACCAAAAATTCAGCCTAAGAATTACTTGATATTCCGAATTCAAAATTGATGTCTATTTTTCCAAATTCAAAACATTGAAGTGTAATTAATTAATTTCAAAATTAATTCCCGCTTTCAAAACAAATAGCGTGTTTTGAAGAAACAAAAACTATCAATAGATTGATAGTTGTTTATATCCAATTTCAAAGTGAAATTAATTCCAATGAACAACATTGGATTAAATGGTAAAAATATATTCTAAGTACACTTTAAAACCAACTAAAAAGATAATCTAACCATATAAATTATTGCGATGAAAAAATTTGTTTTTAATGAAAATATAGCGTGTTTTTACTATTCATTAAAAAATGAAAGTTCGCAGAATAATATGAAAATTTTATCAAAAGTAAATCTTTATATCCTGATTCCAAAGAAGAATTTTATTTTTTCAAATTGAACTTATAGACTTGTCAAAAAAATTATTTAAGGTGCGTGCCCCATCAAAAAGAGGGAAAACTGCAATTTTTTAAAAATGCATATTTTACACGAGAAATTTATTTTGTTATCATACCATATTCTAGAAAATGTGTAAGATGAATAATAATGTTATAAAATTCAAAATTTAGTTAATACTATTAATAGCGGCTCGTCCATAATAATATAATAACAATATATCGTTGATTAGTGAAACCCAGTATTGCGTACTACACAAGCTATCGAGGAAGGTCGAGATTGCGTATAATGCAAGCCAAGTCAGGGTTGCGTGTTTTTCCAGACTCCTCCATTGTTTCATATAACATAATCCAGAAATATTTCATTTATACATTGAATATATATATATATATGGATACACTTAATGTTTCGTAGAATAACTACTATCGAAATTGTGTATACCATGATCCAACAATAGTGTTGCGTACACTGCAACCTAATACGGTGTTGCGTATAGCGCAAGATAACATTGGTGTAACGTACAACACAATACATCAATGAAATTAAAAAGAATAATTCTCATAAAATCTCGGGTTGTTACAATAAAAGACATCTTTGAAATTGATTTTCATAGGGAGTCAAATTTTATTAAATATATCATTATCCTAATGATATCCAGTCAAGATATATAAAATGATATTTTCATTGGTAAATGTTTGGAAGAATGATATATAAACATAAAATTCTTTATATCACCCCAAATAAATCCAATGGCATCTCAATCAATTAATATAATGATGAATAGGGAGAACATTTTCTTAAAACAAAGGGGAATTACTAAATATTTTTTTTATTATTATACAGATATATATATTCTCTTGAATGAAATGATATTTTTGGTCATTAATTATGTAATACATTCCATAATTATTTTCTATATATAAACATACTAATAAGGACTCCCTCGTAATTTGAGATCAGGGGAGGTTCTTTCTCTCTTAAGAATCATAACACCCCTATGAATGACATATTCACTAAATTATTTTTCCAATTGCCTTAGGATATCATTCCTAATGATATGGAAGGACTTACCAAATAATAATTTCAAAATGGAATTATTTAATGAAATATTGGTTCAAAATTCATAATTACCATCCCCAAGGATGAAAATTGAGGTCAACATCATCTATTTTAGAGATATAGATATTTTTAACTCACCCAACAATATATAAAAAATATAAATTAACCAATATTATGTCCCTGAAAAAATATTACGTATCAAAACTAATTTTTCTTTATAAATAGGAGGATAATATAGAAAAACTTGTTAGTACAATATAATGTTTTCACATGTTGAAGAAGGAAAAAAGGTATTCTAATATTGTGTTAAATAATGTGGTGATGAATTCCATTGGAATTATGAAACAGGATTTCATGATATACATTTTATGATATTCTAGATTCTATGAAAAATTTATTAATTGGTTGATTGATCTCTTCTCGTAATCTATGAATTTTCTGATTTTATATGGATCTAATGAGGGAAATATTTATTATTATAAGGGAGCTAGTAATGGTGAACCTCTTAATTCTATTAAATATTAAATGTTATTGATTATCATGGATATTTCATTACAAATAATGATTAATGAAGGTAATCTAATTTTGATACAATATTATATAAATATTTTTTCCATATCTCATTTAGTCAAAATAGATATATTATAATGTTTTTCAGGGTATAAATAATATTAATATTTTTAGGAGAGTTTTAAAAATCATGGGTAAATATTTGGAAAATATACTAATGGGGAGAAGTATATCTTCTACTTTATAAATATCCCCATTGAGGGAATCATTCTATCACATTATATTCATTTTTGAGGGGGTTCAGATTTCTTTTAGTACATGGCTCTCCATGCTCTAATGGATTCCTAAGTTGAATTAATTTTACTACAGAAATATAGAAAAGATACATCAAAAAAATACAAAGGGATGTATTTTACTATTATTAATAAGATTTTTTAGTTATATCTATGAATTTATTCATGATTGGGTGTAATTCTTATTTTCTATATGTGGTTATATAACATAATCAAGAGAAATAAAATTTATATAAAAAACACAAGTCTATAGTGTGAATATTTTAGGATAGGGAACATGTTACTATTTCTTGGAATGAATGTTATAGTTATATAAAATTAGGGTGTTTTGGAATATAAAATCCTAAAAATATATATGTAAGTCTTTAAAATTTTATATAAGTGTAGTTTAAATAAATTGTAAAATAGAAAATTACTAATTATCAAAAGAAAACATGTCATGACCCATAATTTCCATGTAATTTGTTTTATAAAATGGGAATTTTACGAGTCTGCGAAAATTGACGACGCACGATTATGATGCCTGAAGTACTCAGAATAAATTTATGAACTTTTTTTTGGGTACCTACAATAAACGTGCATGTTGATTTTTAAAAAATTTAAACCAGTGCTCAGAATTGAAATCTGAGGACACCGTTGAACTCGCAACCCCGATTTTCACTTAAGGAGACTTTCACCTCGATGGCAGTGGGTCGAGGGTGAAAGTTTTTTTTGGGTGTTTCTTGAAAAGAATAAAATAAAATAAAGTGTGTATCATTTTATTTTATTTTGTTTCGAAACTCCCATATAAAGGTTTCACAGGTGGGGACCACCTGAATTAACCTCCCATGAGAGGATATGGTGGTGGGGAACACCCGAGCCTAACCTCCCATGAGAGGTTATAGTGGTGGGGACCACCCGATAATTAAAATGATTGAACTCCCCTCTTAATGAGGGTGAAACCTAACAAATCCATCTTTAATGTGGATGAGCCTCTTGGTCTTCCTCCACATTAATTGTGCTAAAACCATACATTAATTTCGCCAACATTTGTGTGTGTGTGTGCCAACATAATTTCATCTTAAGATAAATTATTTTGGAAACTATTTCTTTTGGTGGGAAAAGGAGAATGAGGGAAATCATTGGAGAATAGTGGAGAATCCCATACTCCAACGAAGAATGCTCTTGCTGACAAAGAACGCCTTCGAGTGTGAAGAACCAACGAATGAGCTCGGGATCAGAGGCGTGTGGTGAGCGCGGAGAACACCAATATATTATGATTCCTCCAATGTGGGGCATCTTAATCTACAAAGAATCTTCTTCCGTATATCCTTCTCGCGCCAACATCAACGAACAATAAAAGGTAGGGGGTTATTATTAAATTCTTGAATTTTTCTCGTTTAATTTCCTCGTTTTCGTTAAGCATGGAGAATGGTGATCAACCAAAACGAGTTGATCAGCTATTCGTATTAAATTCAAGAGTTTTTCATTCTTAACTTCTGTCTTTGTTGAGTCGCCTGCTACCACTCTAACGCGAAGGGTGCATGCCAAACAAATATGGCCCGACATCTCCACCGTTCATCTTTTACATGTTCTTCACGATGGATGAAGTGGATTACACCAGGATGAAGAACAGAGAGAGAGTCTGGATAAAATGGCTACTGTAGAAGGGTCAATACCCCATTTTCCATGGTCGAGCCACTGCACGGGTTGCCGCCATTCCTAGCCAGGCCGCCGCCCACAGCCTTGCCGCCTGGGCCCCCGATGTCGTCCACAGCCAAGCCGCTGCCGTGGTCGTTGCCGCTGTCCGCAGCCATGCCACTGCCCGTGGCCTCACCACCCGAGCCACCGCCACTATCCATGGATGAAATTTCGTGCCACCTGCGGTCTCGCCGAGCCACCCCGCAGCCGAGCCACCCTCACCCCCCCACCCACGACCCTCTGTGGCCCTCATGGTCTATCGGAACATCCAGCCGGCCGGGCCGCCTAGCATATGTCAGGCCGGACCTAGTGGGCTGGGAGAACCAATGTGTCGTGCCGGAGCCAGTGGGTTGTTCTGGGTCGACCCAGAACGGGTTGGCCCAGGCCAGTTCAGGCCGGGTGGGTCCAATCAGGTAGGACCAGACTCAGACCCAATATGACCCATTTACGCTCTTTTGGCCATTACATTGGCACCAGGTGTCCTTTTGATGGACCATCAATGGTTCTAGATACCCTAGAGTTGGACGTTCTATTTGGTATACCCCAATAGAGTTTTGGATAATGCCAGTTAACGGTCGGTTTGGATTGAGCAAAAATCCAACTGGGCCCTTGGGACTAAAACACTAATAACACACATACCATATGTCCGGTTGACGCAACGTCTATTGCATTGAAACCCCTATGACATGGATAACCTTTAAGATTCTTCTTCGTGGGACATTGTGGTAGTTGGTGAATCGATCAGTGTCTTGGAGAGTGGACTCTCTTAGAGATGAGCAAACCTAGTGTGGAATCCCAATAGCTAGCTGTGATGAGAAGAGTGCTTCTAGAGATCCTGTACGGGTCAGCTCCTTGCGGTCCTATTTGGGTTAGCTCCTAGAAATCATGTGTGGGTCAGCTCTTAGTGATCCTGTGTGGTTCCTCTCCTAGAGATCATGTGTGGGTCAGCTCCTAGCGATCATGTGAGGGTCAGCTCGTAGCGATCCTATGAGGGTCAGCTCCTAGCGATCCTGTGTGGGCCAGCTCCTAGCGATCCTGTGTGGTTCAGCTCCTAGAGATCCTGTGTGGGTCAGCTCCTAGCAAACCTATTTGGGTCATCTCCAAGCAATTCTATGTAGGTCAATAGAAATTCCTCTAAACATCGTAGATGATTCATTAGTTATAACTAATCATCTCTACTACCGTACCTATGTTATACCTGGTGTGAGCTGAGTCAGTACATATGTTTTTTCCTCATGATTGAGATGGATTAATTGAAAACTGATTTATATGTATGGGAATATACCTATGTAGGGTAATCAGTTTATTTCATACCTCGTGGTTTATCCTTGGTGGGTTTTGTGAGACCTTGAGGGTCTTGGGGTCCCTATTGAGTAACGTTATATAGACCACGGCACGGGCTATGCCCACACCTTATTGTGTTGGATGCATACGACAGACTATGATGATTGAGGACCAGGATACTAGGACGGGATGGTGCTTGGAGGTAAAATATACAGCGTGTCAGTTCTGAGAGGAGACAGGTGGACGTGGAGTGTTGAGGAGGTGATATGTACCTACCATTCAGGTAGGAATCGAGGTGGATGATCCAGGATCTTCTTTTCACCTATCATCCATCTTCTACATTCTAGTTTTCCTTTTACTTTCTAGTTGGGATTGTATTTTAGCCCCTTTTTCTTACTGTACTCAGTATGTTTACTATTCATTTTTATTGAGTTCATATTTTTATGTGTGATTGGTTGTGTTTTTACAGGATATAAAGGAAATGTCTTCCCAGTTCTAGGGAATTATGCCTTTTTTACTAGTCGCCAGCCCCTGGCCTAAGAAAGGCAGGCTTGGGGTAGTCATGGAACTAGGCCGGGGGATGGGTCGTGACAAATTGGTATAAATGGAGTCTGTTCTACAACAAAACATAGGACTCTGTTCTTTCTTTTAACAACAATAGTGATAAGTTTAGTGAGTGTGGTAATCAGTTTAGGGAATCCATTATTGTTTCCGATGCCGGACGTATCGATACACCAGGACCCTGACTTCTGATTTCTTACTTAGTGCACGAAAACACTGATTTCGTGTGTTTTTTTGAAGATTTTTCATTGTGATCTTTTGAGTCATTTCCCTAGTTATAACTTATTAATCATGGAAAACCGCTTTATATTCAGGATGCCTCCTTATAGATAGTAAGGTAGGATTCTAAGTTTTGTACACACTGATATCCCCCTGAGCGACGAGGCCTCGGTGTAGAGCCCTTTTCTAGTAGAGGAAACAGCAGAGCCCCCTACGGTAGCATTCCCCATAAGGCCACCGATTCCACCATCCCAAGCAACAGACGGTGCATGCCGCATTAGCACGTTTCATGAGTTCCAATGCCAAAGCCCACCCCGTTTCAAGGGAGAGACAAAACCCAAGGCATCTAAGGATTGGTTGGTGGCTGTAGTGATAATCTTCCGACAGATAGGGGAACTAGGAGATATCATGGTGATCCGTGCCTCCAGCCTTCTATAGGAAGCAGCGGGAAATGTTACACATACGGAAGGCATAGTCCCATGGCTTGTGACTATCTGTCCTGCCATACAGATGATCAGCAGACGGTTGATGGACCGCCCAGGCAGAGACAAATGTTAGACCGAGGAGGTTCGCAGGGTGAAGGCGGACATGGCAGAGAAGCTGGTCATGCATCTGGCAGTGGGAAATGATTCGAGATGTCACCACCACCACCTCGAGGAGGTCCACCCAGACATCAGGAAGTAGGTGGATAGGGTAGAGCTTAGATCCATGCAGTTGATGCATATGATCATGGTGCTCTGGAGATGATACGAGGAAATATCTGTTTCTACTTTACCTTAGCTGCATTTCTTATAGACATAGGTTCCATTCATTTGTTTACTGACACTTCCCTCTTTCGGAGCTCGGAGATTCTGACAGAGCCGCTGGCTCGATCCTTACCGCTAGAGACTCCTACAGGATCAGATTCGACGATTATGCAGTAGTTCCAGCAGTGCGAGCATACACCATGAGGCGAGAGTTTCGAATGGGATTTCATAGTAGCAGTATCGATTCCTTACGATGTCATCTTGGGAATGGACTAGTTTCTACAATCCATGCTTAGATAGACTGTTTTAGGAACAATGTGCGGTGTGTCCGCACGGATGGGACCAGGTTCACCTTCACCGGCGAGAAGGGAGCCTTTGCAGCGCATGATGGACTTTCCCAGAGGAGGGTGCAACCAATCAGTCATCAGATGGATATCCATACCTTCCAATAGGTTGATGTGGAGAGTCTGAACTATCCTATAGTGGTGGACCAGTACACGGATGTCTTCCCTGACGATGTCTTGGGACTACCTCATTGCAGAGATATGTAATTTTACATTGAATCTTACCCCGGGATGGAACCGATATATACACAAGTGTATTAGATGGCTCTCACGAAGCATCCTAAGCTGTGGGTATAGCTGGAGGACTTACATGGGAAGGGGTTCATTTGGCCAAGTGTTTCATCTTGGGCAGCCCCAATCAGTTCACCATGAATGTGGATGGGAGATTGAGGAATTGTGTTGACTATCGGCGCCCAAACTATGTGGCCATGAAGAACAATTACCCACATCAGAGGATTGACTATCGTTTTGATTTCTTGGTAGTATCCATCGCCGAAAACATTCTGATCTACTTGGCTACTCACTAGGATCGTGCCTATCATTTACATATATTACAGGACACAATCTGAGAGCACCTGATTTATGGTAATCTCTGGAAGTGCCAGTTCTGGATCCGAGAGGTTCACTTTTTAGGACATGTCATCTAGGAGGCTGGAGCTACTGTGGATCCAGTGAAGTTTGAGGTGGTACTTTCTTGGGATCCACCCAGGAGTGTGACAGAGTTACGACATTTCCTGGGATTTTCTAGATAATACCATATGTTTGTTCCGGACTTCTATAGATTTGTTGTACCACTATCAGCATTGAAGAAGGAGGGGAAGCCCTTTGTTTGTTCGAAGAAATGCTAGTAGAGTTTTTAGGAGTTGAGGAACATGCTGACAAGTGCCCCCATCTTGAGGCTTCCAGAGGAGGGCGTAGGGTATGGAGTCTATTGCGACGCATCAGGGACCAGATTTGGATGTGTCGTAATTCCGTAGAGAGCAGTGATCACATATGGTTTCCGATAGCTAAGACAACATGAGAAGAACTACACTACCCATGATCAGGAGTTAGTAGCAGTGGTCTTCACTGTGAAGATGTGGAAACACTATCTGATGGAAGAACATTTAATAGTGTACTCTGATCACAAGAGTCTCAGAAATATATTCTCTCAGAAGGACTTGATATTGAGACAACGACATTGTCTTGAGTTCTTCTAGGACTATGACTTCGAGATAGTCATTACTCAGGGGAAGGGTAACATTGTTGTATATGCACTCAACATGAGGTCTAGTGTAAATATGTTAGGCGAGGCAATGGAGCAGCTGGCTTCTTTGCAAATATCCATTATGGATAGAGATAGAGCATTTTTCCTTCAGTATCGTACAATCACTCACCCACTTCTTCAGTGATTAAGGGATTCATATTGTGTAGACACTAACTGCGAGGCATTATGTGCTCAAATATCCATAGGACAAGAACTTGATAGATTTTATGAAGGTGGGGATCACATCATATTCTTCAGAGGACGTACCATGGTACCAGTGTCACATCAAGAGGACGTGTTGAGGTAGTTCCACAAATCCCCTCAATTGATATATCTAGGAGTGGAGAAGATGTACTAAGATCTCTGACGACAGCACTGGTGGCTAGGAATGAAGAAAGCAGTTGCATAGTTTGTCTCTCGGTGCCTCACATGTCAGAAGGTGAAGGTGGTGCATCAGGTACCAGCAGGATTGGTTCAGCATTTGGAGGTCCTAGAGTGGAAGTGGGATGAGATATCCATGGTCATCATGATATGACTTCCACGTACATCCAGGGTTTATGACTCGATTTGGGTGATCGTCGACCGACTCAACAAATCTTCCAACTTCATCCCAATTAGAGAGAAGGGTTTTGTAGAGTGCTTGGGATGCCTCTATGTGCATGAGATTGTCTGGATACATGGATTACCCTCGACAGTTGTCTCTGATCTTGATACATGTTTTACTTCACGAATATGGAAGGGGTTGTAGGAGGCTTTCGTGACATATCTTCATTTGAGAACCGCCTTCCATCCTAAAAAGGATGGTCAGACTGAGCAGACCATTCCGACCCTCGAGGACATGCTGCATTATTGTGTCTTCGACTTCAGTCGAATTTGGGAGGACCAGTTGCCTCTAGTTTAGTTAGTGTACAACAATAACAACTATCACTTAACCATTGTGATGGATCCTTTTGAGGCGTTGTATGGGCGACCATGCAGATCAACCTTGTGATGGAATGACCCAGGGGAGTCAGAACTAGTAGAACAGAGATGGTACATGATACCACAGAGAAAGTGCAGATCATCCAGGAGCGGATGAAGATAGCATAGAGCATGTAGAACTCTAAAGCTGACATGAAATGGATACATCTAGAGTTCTAGGATGGAGACCACATATTTCTATGTGTCTCACCTCGACATGATTTATAGATATTTGGTCGAGGATGCAGGTAATCACCAAGTTTCACTGGATCTTTTCAGGTCCACGTTAGAGTTGGCAAGGTGGCTTACCACTTATCTCTTCCACCTCAGTTGCACAAGGTGCATGATGTCTTCCACATATCCTAGATGATGAGATATGTTCATGACCCTTCTCACATCATCGACCATGGAGAGATGGACGTCAACGATGGGGAGTCTTTTACCGATCTTCTAGTAGAGATTGAGGATCAACAGGAGAAAGTCGTTCATGGACTGTTGATACCTCGGGTTTGAATTCGCTGGCAGCACGAGAACCTCCAGCAAAGCACATGGGAGATGGATTCTTGTATGCATTCTTAGTACCCCCACTTGTTCCCATAGTTTGTGTTGTGGCTTATGGGGATGTAAAAACCTGAGGTAGGGTGAATGTAAAGACCTGAAATTTCCATGTAATGATTTTAAAAGTGAATTTTAAGAGTCCGTAAAAACTTTCAGTTCGTAATTACAAGGCCCGAAGTACCCTGAGTTAATTTTATAATGTTTTTCTAGTACGTTCAATAAACGTGGAGTGAAATTTTATAACTTTTGTCCCAGTGCTCGGAATTGAAATATGAAGATACTGTTGAACTCGCAGCGCCTGTTATCTCTTATGGAGACATTCACCTTGAGGGAAGTCGGTCAGGGGATAAAGTTAATTTTTTGGGTTTTTCTTGAAAAGAATAAAATACATAATCACGAACTAAACAAATAATTCACATTGAGGATCATTTTAGGTTTATAGTTTTAGATAGTTAGGTCATAACTATTACATTGAAAAAAATTACAAAGTATACCCTTCTACACAATTTCCATTTATGCATAAAATAAAAACTCATGAAAATAAGCGTCATGTCTAGTTCCATGTTTAAGACAACATGAATTTTCATTGATCACATCCTTGACCCTATTCCACATTATGTCCACTGAAATACATTTCATAAACTAGGAATGAGAAAAAATGTCTCATTAAGGGATACAAAAACAAGGAAAACTGTTAGTTTTTCAAAACAATAGGAAAACCATGACTACTTTATCATAAGTAATACTTCTCACCATTATGAAGTAGTAAATACTCTTCATTAAATAAAAGATCATTACATACCCTTTTGTAACCAAAAAAATTACCATAAAACCCATTTAAAGAACACATAATATATAAAGGTAACATGGGGAATAAACATACTTAAATAGAATAACCATACGTTCAACATCTACACATAACACTAAATACAATATTCATATGGCTGACTTCCATACCCAATGCATTGGAGGATATAACGTAACCACCCTTCCTGGTATTCACGGCACCACCCACCATTTGATTTATCATGTAAACACCCATCAAATGTCCAAGTACCATTATAAAATCATAATAAATAAAACAAATATAATGGAAATAAAAAATTTCTACATTTTAATAATAATATATCACATAAATATATTGACATAAAAAATCAATTATCAAATCCATTTTCATTACCAAAATACAGAAAGGATTATAAGGTATTTATTTTCTTTTAAAAACATTACAACTTGTTGGGGAATCCAAAGATCAAATAATACTCGTGACGGCGACAAAGGTCGTTGTCACCACTTAAGTTAAAAGAATCATTCCTTTTTTTCATTTATTGAAACACTTCGTAGAAAAAGATTCTCTTTGAAAAGTTAAGGATGTTTATACAACGTATAAAAGAAAGTTGTGTATTAAAACAAAATATGCCTCAATGAAAGGAGATTGAGAGGAAGTCCCTTACCAGTTGTCCGACTTGACTCGATCGTACTTTAATATCCAGAATAATAAATTAATGTTAATTTCTACTTGATTAAGAACCTTATTTAATTTTATGATTCCTTTTATATCACTTATTACCATTTTATAAACATTTTGAATCATTTAATTTAATAACGTTCATTTTGTCGATATTTGGTACTTGAGTAAAAAATGAACACCTTATATTTACAAGTTTTCCATGTGGTCAATAGTCAATTAAATCCAGAACAATATACATGATTTATATATCATATATATAATATATATCTAGTATATACATGTATTTATAACAGCACATAACATTTGGAGGTAAGAAATGAAATGCACCGTTCATGGAGACGGTAAGCCGCACATACCCATGAACGCTACATTCATTTATATATCTTATATTATTGGAATTTAAACATAATGATACATAGTTATATTATAATTACTGTATAATATCATATATAATATCATTAACTCTATCGTTTATACATCCCACATAAGGCATTAACGAGTCACATTAATTTGAGGGGGCGGTAGTCCACACGTCCTCAAATGAGATTATCGTATTTACCCTCTACGAAAACCATTAAAGCATGGTTTAAATGGAAAATAGATAAGCATAAAGAAAACATAATCATAATTTATATAATATATAAATACAGTTTCATCATAATGGCCACCATGAGAGACGATAAGAGATAATTGAACAGTAATCGTTTAATGAGGCGTTAGTTTGTCGTCCATAGAAACATTTTGTTCTTCACCAATTTGATGGAGGTGTGTGTAAGTGTAGTTCAAATACATCTCATAAAAACATCCTAGTATATTGAGGATATTGGTGTTGTTACAAAATAAAGGAATAAATAGAGTTTATTGGATGGAGAATTAAAATAAAAGAAAACAATTTAAGAGAAATCGTTACCTTTAATTTGGGTAACTTCCTTTGGATTGAACCAAAAGGACTTCATAAAGTGCCTTCTGCCTGTGGTTAGGCTTATAGGAAGAGGAGAGGGATGTAGGGAGATTAATTGGTCAGATTTTGGTTGAGAAAAAAAAGGCTTGAGAGGTGTGAGGAATTGGATAGAAGTGGTCTCATTTTATATGGTGGATAAGGGTTCTTTAGGAATGTGTGAAAATATTATTTTATTATATAATGATATTTGGTTTACAAAGGTCCAAAAATCATTAATGTAGAATATATGATGACTCATATTGAAATAAAATCATCCAATCACAATTGGACATGTTTTGGATAATATTTTATTCATTATAATCTTTTTTATTTAAATCATTTATTAATGTGCTACATACTACATCATTATTGTTCCATAAATAATTTAATTAATTTGATGTCTAAAAATTTTATAACAAATACAATGATGTATTAAATCTTATTATATTTAGAATTCATATTTATAGTCTAAAAAATAACTTATAAAACACCATGTAAAAATTAATTACTAAAAGATGTTTGTTTATTTCTATTTTGCCATTACTTTAAATTAATTAATCTAAATTGACATTATCAATCTCAAGTGGCTCAAAGGGGTCCCAAAATCGACCCAAATATGACCATGGTGGTAAAAGACTAAACCAATAATGTTTGGACATGTCTTAAGGTAATTCTAAATTATTATAATTTTCATCTTACCCGAAATTAGCCTATTTACCTTTAGCCGCGGTAAATAAAAGTCAAATGTTACTATTCACCAAATATTATTTTCATCATATTGAACCACATTTTACTTTTTGATAAAAACCATTTATGTCATATTTTCGAAATTCAATTCACAGAAGTGGTAAAATTTCATTTAACTGACAAAGGTTAGTTTTTTTAACTACTACTAAGTGGTTTCACTATTCATCAAAAATTGTTGTTTTTTCAGAAAAATACCAAACATTTAGCCCAAGATATATTTGATATTATGAAATGAAAAATGATTTATATTTTTCCAAATTAAAAACATATAAGTGGAATTAATAAATTTTAAAATTAATTCCCGTTATCAAAACAAATAGCGTGTTTTTAAGAAACAATAACTATCAAAATATCGACACTTGTTTATGTCCAATTTCAAAGTGAAATTAATTAAAATGACCAAAATTGGATTAAATGGTAAAAATATATTCTAATTAAACATTAATATGAATTAAAAAGATGATCTAACCATATAAATAAATTAGATTAAAACGCAGTGTTGAATTAAATTACAATATTTATCACTATTCATTAAAAAAATGAACTTTATCGAAAAAATCTCCAAAATTTAAAAAAAGTAAGATTTGATGTCCCCATTCTAAATAAGGATTTTATTTGGTCATATAAAATGTATTAATGTGACCAAAAATAGATTAAATGAGGGTTCACCATTAAAAGGTGGTAAATCGGCCTTTTAATATAAATTATGCTAAAAATTAAGATCATTCACATTTTGAGCCTCTATATTTTTATTGGATAGAAGTAAATATATTTAAAAAACATGTATAATAATATTGTAGTTAGTTTTTCTCATCCCCACCAATAAAACAGATATTATTTAACTACCATTTAAAGTAATAATATTATATTATTATTGTGCAACGTAAGATTTCAAAGAAACTTGTTGTTGCGTATCAGGTACGCTATCGAACATAGGAAAACCTTTAAAGTAAAATGTATATTTAATTCAAAAATATTAATAAATATGAAATATGTCTCGTTATTTATTTACCTGGGATGTTACAACTTATTTATAGTTCGTTGTAATTTTTTTGGGAAGATAACGACACTATATAGAAGTTTAGATAGGTAATTTGTTTGGGATGACTTGATACAATTTAAATGAGCTACATCCATTTAATTAATTGGAAAAAATTTATACAATGAAAATATCTTTGGAAGGGTTTTTATGTATCATTTCATGGAAAATTATGGAATTTTATATTTATATTACTTACAATTAACAATCTGGAAGGTTTAGGGGTTTAAAAAAGAGTTTCCTTTCTATAGTGTGTCATGTTTGGATGTATTTTTAAATCATTGATGATGTCAAGGAAGCCAATTGTGATATTCCATAATTGATAATATCATGTATAAATAAAGGATGCCCTATATATTAAATTTGGTTTATACTGTCAGAAAAAATGATCATTTTTAAGGTATTGGAACATCATTAATTTTTTCTAATGAATGTTTTTTTAATTCACTAATATTTAGTATTATCCATATAGTTATTAAAAAACATTTAGTTAATTATAATTAATTTTTTGGTACATTATATTATATAAATAATATTTAATGATTTTTGAATATTTAGAAATTGATAACTGAATAGGGAAATTCTAAGACTATATCGGAAAAATAATGTATAATATTTTGGAGTTAATGGGGACCAAAAAAGGGATGTACTCCACTAGTGATACAGAACGTAAGTATGTATTTTAATGGTCATCATATATAAAAATGGAAAAAAAAAGATTCACATAATTTTTTTAATATTTATAGAAAATTACAAATGAATAATCATTTAAATACGTTTTATAATGAGAATAAATTTACTAAGATTAATAATATAATTAAAATATTATGGATGATGCTTTTATGTTATAGATACAAAACAATGATGCAAATGAATGATGCTACCTGAGAAATGTTAGATATTTTATGTATTTTATATCAAATTATTTCTATAAAAACAAAAAATTGGGCTAAGAGACAGAGAGATATATAATAATTTTATTAAATTACATTTGATTTATATGTTTGTGTATAATTATGTTTTTGTATAATTATTAATTTTTGTGATGTATAATCATTAAAAATTGATCTATATAGAATTATTAAGTTTATTATAATGATTCAATATATTTTTATTATTATTAGTTATTGATAATAAATTATTAACATATAATGGGAAAGATAAACACTTTATAAATCCAACTATATAAATACATAAGAAAAATATTGTTTTGGAGATTTAGATGAAGTAGCGTTATGAGGTTCATGTCATACTATGGTATGTGATGAATATAATTTTGAAAGATACATTAATTGCATAATTAATGATTAAACAAAATGACATTTATGCTTAATGATTCTTCATAAAGGCGTGCAGTTAAAATACAATGGTTTTTATATAGTTTAAAAGAAAAAATCATCTAATAATTTATGGATATTGTGATGATATAAATTTTTATAATCAAGAAATTTCAATTTAAATATTAATTTTAATAATTATGATTTTATTGTGGAGAATTATATTAATATATTTGCATGTAAAATTGATAGATTTTTTAATTTACCAAATATAATGAAGAATATATTCTTATAGAACGTGAATATATTGAATGATAATAACAAAAAACATATGTGTGAACCCCCAACATTGTTATCATTAATCGAATACATTGCGTTGAATGAGAAATGAAAAATAATTCATACATATTTTGTTTGATATATTTTGTATTGAATAGTGATACTAGTTTTATTATTATTTGACTATTTTATATGTCGATGTTTGAGTTCTCTAACATGGTTGTAAATTTGAATCCATTTAAATGATGAAAAATAAAATGGTTATCAGATTAGTTATGTTTCTATTTATTATTATTCATTTTGATCAAGTGATAGACCTAGTATACAAATATCTTATGTTGTTGAGTTCATTAAAAAATTGGGAAAACTATCATATATGAGAAAATTATAGAATGAGATAATAAAAATTGATATATTCAAGATATTACAATGTTAGATTAATTATATTCCTTTAACAGGTATAGAGTAAAACATATATTCATAGAGAATGACCAGGTCGGTTCTAGATCTTAAAAAATATGGTGCTTTTATATGACTTTGGTCAATACTTGAATTTGTACAAAATTAGAGATCATAAACAACCCTACACATCATATTGATTTTAATAGTATAATTGTCTTTAATGTGTGATAGAAACCATTTTATGATATCAATTTAATCAGCCACATTAAAGAGAAACACCCATTAGAAATCATGGGTTTCCTTATTGTGTGTCTTGCATCATATAGTTTATACATTAAAATATATTATGTGAGAGTGAGAGATAAATTCATGGAATTAATGGAATAGGAAAATGGATAAATTTTAAATTGTATAAAATATAGAAAAATTCATTCACCTCCCCTATCTTGGATGTTTAAATCCAAAATAATCGATCAATTTTTATCATATAACTAGATTCACTACTATTTATATTATCTAGTTTCTATAGAATTGTCATCTTTTGGAAAGATATTATTTCCTTAAAAAAATCTCGATGTATTGCATACATGTATTATTGATATCTTTTTTTAGTTATAAATATTTATCGCCTAAGAACCTCAAGAAAAATAATAAGAATGGGATGAAAATATTTATGAAAGTATCCCTTATATGAAATTATGAAGAGAATATAGTGCCCAATACTCTATCCCTATTAAATAAATATAAATAAAACAATAAAATATGTTAGATACAATAATTAAGATGGATATAGAAAATCTTTATTACATAATAAACATCAAACATTTTATGAATTAAAATGTATTAAATATAATTTCATGAATAAAATTTTATATTAGGACCAAACACATGTTGAATTGATCACATTTATGATGATTATCATGATGAATCAATATTCACATTATAGTTAATCCATTTTAATTATTTTTACGATATTGTATATTCTATATCTATCTATTAGTGAAGGCAAATAATTATATCACCCATCATGAAGAGGAATATATGAAATGTGACAAATCAATGGAATTAATGGTGATGATGCAGATGTATCTCACCGTGAAATGTGATTCCTAGGTTGAAAAAATGTACCTGAATATATAATAAAATACATGGAAATGATTATTGCGAATTCATATTCATTTAATGAGAATTAAAAAATTATTTTTGATGTCATAAATGTTGAACTAGATATTAAATTAATATAATTGATGATCATGATAATGTTTTTTTTGAAATAAAATGAACTAAGATCATATTGATTAGTTGAAATGAAAATGTAATAAAATTTTAAATTAATTTTAATATCATAAAAAAACATATATCCAAATTTTTCCACCTTTGTAAGTAAAACATCATAATATGGAAATAACAAAATCTGAATCATAATATTCAGATTAACGAAGAATAGATTCAGTAAATAATTATATATAGTATTCTAGTGTATAAATATCTCCATTATGTGGAATAAATATAGTGATATAATTTTATCATAAATTTGATGAAATATTAATTAAATATGTTTCATTTATCTGCAAAAAAATTATTTTTAATACTTTGGCTTCAAGTTCCATGAAGGATCAAAATAGATACATGTAATGAGATAGATAAATAAAAATGAATATCTCATAACAATAGTGTGTCATGGATGAAAAAAAGTATCGAAAAAAATATTCCCCTTGAGTTGACCATCTAAGTAATAAATTGTCTCAAAAATAGAAATTACTAAATTCATTTCAAATTATAGTTCAAGATTAAAAATCAAGGTTTGAGTTCTATTTCTAGATATATAATAAATACAAATACATGGATATGGATTGTTAGTTCAATATATCACCCTTTGGATATAAAATAAATCACATATTACAAGTTGTAAATGGAAAATTATATAAATTTCAAAAATAATTATTGAAAAATATTTTCACCTCAAATATATATTAATTTGTTGATATTTTTTAGGAAAGATTTAATTAGTGTGTCCACAATAATGATATATTATTAGAAAAATATAACATGGGTTTTCCAACATCATTTTAAGGGGGAAGGCCAGAAAATTATTATTCAAATAGGAATACATGTGAAACTTCCATGGTTTAGGTGAAAAGAATGAATTATAATAAAAATAAATATATATTCTACATTATACCTTATAAAGACAAGATAGTTTCATTATCTGTAAGATATAGGTTATTTCATATAGTTGAAGTTCTCAAATTAGTGATCAATAAAATTTGTTTATGTAAATTAATATTAATAGAGTAATTCCTAATAAAAAATTAATTCATGATAGATATAAAATAATTCCATAGTTATAAAAAATTATATAGTATCTAATTCATTGTTTGAAATAATATGATCACTTCTTTTAATAATATTTGACCATTTAGATAGACCAAAAAAAATTAAAAATAGATGGTACAATCATGAGAGGTATAATGTTGTCATGTGAATCAAGAAACCCACATTAACAAGGGATAAAATTTCATAAATTGTTATCACATAGTGACAATCAATGAATTAATGATGTGTTGTGATGTAGATTAAAAAAATTTGGATAGAAATCAAAGCATTTTCTAATAATCCTACGACATTAATAGGATATTATTAAGAAAATAAAATTCACAAAAAAAATATGTTACATTATTTCACATAAAAACAATATCTTAACACATGAAAAAGTAATAAAAATGGTATGATTACTATACTTTGAAAGGAGAAAAAAACTAAAAAATTAAAAATAATATCATTAACTGTTCACCCAAACATACAGAATAAAATTAAAGAGTATAATTTATGGTAATAAACTTTCAATCATTCTACTCAAATTGATGAATAATATTTTCATCCATATTGGAATATCAATTGTGTCATATTTTCGATATTTATCCATGAATAGATTGTGATGGATGTGTACTGATAAGGAAATAAGTAGATATTCTTGCTATCAAAACATAATATACAAATAAATATGTTGAAATATAAGAATGGTCCATAATTTTGAAAATTAAAGGATATCTAGATATAAAACATCATGAACTGAGGATGGTTCATCTTTATGATTTTGGGAGTAATTGAGAATTTTTAAATGTTTCCACTATAATATATTCAATAAAATCATGAATTTTAGTATGGTATTAAAACATGTCATTGAAAACATCTCTCTTGATATTCCATCATCCATTTATTGAGAGAATAATTTCTATTAATAAGGTGGATAAGTTAATTTAGTCAATGCCATTATAATTAGAAGGTGTTCTGTGGAAAATATCAAATGATAAATCATACCGATCATATTTGAATTTTATTACCATTCTATTGATATTTGTGAAGTAATTTTTTACAGTCATTATTAAAATAAAATATCTATAAAATGGTATGAAATGTTGAATCAAAGAAATATTTTAATTAATCATGGAAAAAATATATCAATTTGATTAATATTCTTATTATTTAATGGATTACTTTTTAAACTAGATTAAAGTGTCTTATTTATTATTATATGTATTGTTAACATAGATATAAAATTGAATAATTGATTATATTTTACATTATGATAATTTATACTACCCAATCTCTGTGCTATTTGTATTGATTGGGAATAATGTTGATAAAAATAAAAAAATTATAAAAAAATGATGACATATTGATATTTATTTTATATAGTTTTTATTGGTTGCAAATAAAATTAGTGAGATTATTGAACCTATATTTTGTTTGTGTTGTATTTATGGTCAATTTTATTGAGTTATATATGATTTATGATAATATGTGAATAAAAATAAAATGATTAGATATATGGAGTATACAATATGGGATAGAAGATATATGATGTTCTGAATCCATGTCACCTATATAAAATTAGTATATTAGGGAATATATTATAGAATGTAAATTTAATAGGTAACAAATGTCCTATAATTATTCATATTTAAAAGGATATTGATACAATATCAGTTATAATATGGAAAAAACTATTAAAATCCAGTTACATAGAAAATATATATAATAACGTACTTCTATTTGTTCAGGGAAATTACATTTTTATGATTGATTGTGAATTTTTTTTCAGAGGTTGAGAATGTTTTATTGAAGTATATATAGTTAATTTTATTGGAATATATTTAATGATATCTATATTATATTTTATCATAAAATTATATTATATATATTAAAACATATAAATAATGTTTTCAATGTGATTGAGGAATTTCTTCTTGAAACACAAAGAAATTATATGTGTAAATTGTGTAAAATTAACAATGTTGATGTGTGAGGTGTTTCCACAATGTGGTTCTGTTCCATGGTGGACATCCAAAGTATTTTAAAGTGTTTTATTTTATATGAAGATGGTATTAAATGTCATCAAAATTTTCTTATCATGCCATTGTGAAACTAACATATTTATGAGAATATAATTTCCATAAAAATAAATTTTTAAGCTTTTTCTAGACCTTTGGAAATTACCATAGGGAGCTTCTCCATTGATGATAGGTATCATAATTATTAGTGTCTATATTAATTGTCGGATCCTAAAGTATAAAATTTCAAATCAAAAAATATCATGACATATATAATATTTATATTATATATTCATCAGTATTCATTTGAGGAAATAATAGCATGGATGGTCTATTTAATGTGTGAAATATATTACATTTATTACATCTAATTTTTTTATTCTAGATAAATTTTACATAAAAAAATAATGAGTTTACATGAGATATATTAGATATTTAACTTCTTGCATAAGTTGTTTCGAATAATAAATATATAACGTAGTATTTTGGATATAGTGAAATGTTATATATTTGTTATATTACATTAGAGTTATCAATCACTAAATAATACAATATTCTAGTGACAGATTAGTTTAGAAGATGATAAATTGTTATTAGCATAAATAAATGTCACAAATAATGTTTTTATTATGATTAATACTAGGAGTTATTGTGTTTATGAATGAACATAAATTTGTGATAGGATATGTGGAATAAATTTGAAACATGATGTCTCATATGAAAACAACTATGGTGAATCTAACCTTAGAGTTTGGGATAAAATTATTTGATGAAAATAATTCCATGACATAATGTGTGAAAAAGATAATGTTAAAATAGTGCTTCATGATTTAAAATATGCTTCATGTCCAATTATTTGACACTATATAATTATTTAAACAATCATGGAATGACAATATGATAGATTTTTAATTATTTTAAATGGAAATTAATCCAAATTATCATGGGGGTCATGAATAATTAATGGTCAAGAATATTTGAATATTATGAAAATATCTATATCAATATTCTTGTATTTACTGTATTGAATTATATTATGTAGTTTCATCCAAGAATTTTTGGATATTATAAATAATATAATGAAATAGAGAATATTTTCAAGTGGGTTGTGAATATATCGACATATAAGATCAAAAATTGATCAAGTAACCCTCAGAAATGTTACCATTAAAAGAATGCATTTTACAAAAAAAATACAATAACTGATACATATTTTCTACTGATCGTGGGTAATAATGAGTTCAATGGGATCTATTATTTTCAAAAGATTCTATGTGTTATGGTTTAAGAAATTGAGTACATTTTTAATTTACATTATTATGCATTAAATTAGGATATAGAGTTTGTGAGTGAGGGTGGTTATAGGCATGCTTCTATGGATTATTATTAATACATAATATGTGAGATACATAGCCTAAAATATTTAAATATTTATATGCTTTAAGAGAAATATGGTAGGGAATTAAATTATTAATATCTAATGATGGTGAAAAAATAAATTGAATTATATAATATTGTCTTAGGTCACATAATTAATATTACTTAAGGTGTCATATTCCTAAACATGTATTAATAGCTAATGCAATTGTTTCTTCCAATGAAAAAAAATTCAATTGATTCATTTATAAATGTCTTATAGGTTCCATCATTTGTACATATTCATCCTCATAGTAATTATTTTACATTATATTTTTTATAAGAGAGGATATACATATAAAGTTCATTAAAAAATCATACATGAGGGATGTAATCATCCATATTAGAGGGGAACCACATTAAAAAATAATGGTATTCATTATTACATTAATTATTACATATACTAAATTCCTTAAAAACAAATATTTATATTGAGTGAGACATCCATTCCTTGAATAATTATAGAGGATAAATGGAATAATTTTTTAGCTAAGTGAATAGTTCTAACACTGACTCACACACCCAAAATGTTTCTCGTATCCCAGGATATCCTAATAGTGTATTATAAAGGAATGTGTTTAAACCCTCTAGTGAATTATCATTTTTCTCAAACCATGAAAATTTTATGAGATAATGAATAAGTACATTTGTGTATTATTTGTAATCTCAAACCTAGGTATACGTGTGTGACTGAAAATTATGCATGTTTATATTAAAATTATATTGAAACCTATTTGAGATTAAAACTATAATTATTCACTATTGTGAATTGTATCCATCGATATCCAGAATCCTTTATTTTGTAGTATACAAAAACATTATGTGGAGTATAAAATGAAATCACACTACATAAACCATGACAAATCTATCAGTAATAATAATATCCATATTAGAACCCGTAATAGATTATAACATTCCTATATATTGATAAATACCTAAAATATAAATATAACATGAAAATTATTATAATTAAAATATCCAATTAATATAATTTTTTTCATTATTAGTAAATAATATGTATTCAAATATATTATTGAGTATCCTTCTGTTGTCTCCCATAAATGACAACATATTTACTTCCATTTTTAGTGTAACTTTTTATTTCATTACATCTATTTGTTTATGGATATACTTTAATGAGTAATTTTTTTCTTTATAAAATATATGATTGAAATTTTTGAATAATAATACATGGTTTAATAAATATATATAATAATGAGTCAACATTTGAAGTGTAGGATTTATCATTAATGTAAAGTAATTTTATTGAATCTATGTTGATCAAGGCGATATGGTTGATAAATAAAGGATGATGGTTTTTGGGTGTGTTAGTAATTATAGGAAATATATTTTAAAGGATTAAATACTACATAGTTTTAATATTAATAGATTATGGATATAACAATGAGAATTTTTAATTATTAGTTGTTAAAAATAAAAAAAATGGTTAGACATCATTTTTCTTATCCTTTATTAACTATTTTTAATGATTGAGGAATATAGTTTTCTGATTTTAATGAAGGTTATTGGGATGATGAAATGGTAGATTTATTATTATGGATTTGTAAAATTTAAATGGTGTGTGGATGTTGGAGATAAATTGGTCTAGAAGAAACTCACCATTCCATAATTCATCAAGCCACACCATAGGATATACATGGATACAATACCCTCTATAACGGTTTCAGGTTTCCATAATCATAGAGAGTAACATGTTCTATATTCTAGTTTAATAAGATGTATCAATGCCATAAGATTACATTGTGATATGAATGGTGTTTTTTTAAGAGTGCATCTTTGGATGATTCATCTCGTCTAAATGTTTCTATGAACATGTAAGCCCATATAAACCTTTAGGATATATATAGGGATAAACGACTAAATCTCAATTTCACTTGAAAATTATGGGATTCTATTCCTTGGAAAACATGATATTCCACAGATCTGTTGAAAAGATAATTTCCATATCATATAGATCAACTATGATCTAGAGGGTGAAATATTTGAATGAATGGCTGCTATTTAATCTCAAATACTACAGGACTCTTCACTATATGCTAATGGGATAACAATTATTATTTTAACGTGTTATTTTTATGATTAATATAAAATATATATATCATAGGAGAATTAATGTTTGACCAAAACTTTTGGATCTGAGCAATTATTGGAGAAAACATAGAAGGGAGGAATTAAAAACTATAGATAATGATTAAACAAACCTTCTATAGTGATTTGTGTGATGGTATGCTATAATAAAATACTATAATAAGAATATTATTTCATAAAAGTGGAAATACCACTATAGTCAAGTGGTTATAAAAAAGTTGATATTTGATAGAAAATAATTAATTCTGTTTTGTGGAATTCAATTTGAAATAAATGACTGTTATTTACTAAATTAAATTGGTAATGTTACACAGAATTATCATAATAAGAGATAGAGAGAATTTTATGACCCTAATTGTAAGATCAAACAATTTTTTTTAATAAATCTATTTATATTATTTATAAAGAGGAGAAAATATATTTAATTAATAAATAATATATAGAGAATTTTAGAGAAATAGTATAGAGGATATATTTTATTATTGATGTATAATTGAAATTGAAAAATAAGGGTGATGTTCTTGGATATTAATCTATATAGAATCTCATTCGGATTTGTATGAAATAAACTACATTCCATTTTAAGTCATACAATATTAATTCATGAAGAAGAGGGCTACGGGGGATGGTGAACTGGTTTTCGCTTTTGGAAAAGAGAAATTTATATTTTATCATATTTTTGAACTATATTTTTGGAGAGTTTGGGGAACACTATATTATGTAAATGAAATAGAAGTAGTTTCATCATGTTTTTCATGAGAATATGAAAAATGTCTTTGAATAATCTTTGGAATAGTCTGGTTAATTTTAACTATTTAATAATCTCTTATCTTTGTTTAGTACTTTTATATAATTTCGATTGAATAAAAGGTCGAGAAATAAGTGTTCCACAATTGGGAGAAAATGATCCAGATCATGGGATTTATGTTTTCAAATATATTTTACCCAAATTTACCACCACCTATTCTCTCAAGGTATTTTTAGGATAAGGTACCTATAATAGGAATACAAGAGATGGATTTTTACTGTAATTGTTTAAAATTATTGAATAATAGTAGTGTGAGTGGATTTTCATCATGAAGACATACAAATTTTCAAATAAAAAAGTTACCACTTGAGACAAATATGATGTTACACTATATAATGTCCCTCGAGATAAATGTTTTTAGGGTATCCATTCAGTGTATATCAGCAAACAAGGAATATAAGGATTTATATAGAAGATGGTATAAGGGAATTTGATGTAGATGTGAAGGTAATCAATGAATTAGGGGAATAACTTGAATAATCTATCTACACTGAGGTAATGAAATGAAAAACCACTCATTATATGTTGGAAAAATATTGAATATTTACAAAATTGATTCTCAAATTTTATAAGAAATGATGCATGTTTTGTGTTTAGATACCCTTGTCGATTAGATAGTGAAATTTCATGATGAATTTGAATTTTTGACCTATCAAGAGATCTTTTAATAAATTGATCCTCATATTGGAATTATATGGGTCACAAAATTAGTAATTTTTTTAGATAATATATAAGTCTTGGAATGTTTTGAATATGATAAAGTGACTGTTAGAGATGGTTTTTGGGGTATGTAATACTAAATCCCAGAAATAGAAGCTGTCGACCTGCCATTGAGATAATAATTAGCCAATGTGTTAGAAAGTATCCCCAAACCCCAAACCCTGATTTTTTGTAATAAATATATCAGTTTTAGGATGATTTCAAAAGATAATTGGGTCCTCAATTGAGATAAATAGTCACACTTCTAGGCATTCATAGAGGACATCTTATAATGGTGTCCGCGTGTTTTTTCTTATTTTTATAATAAATTTACATCAATTTATGAATTTAATAACTATTTTATTTAAATATTTAATGAAATTTAAAATTTAATATTCATTTTTTAGTTCTTTTCATGAAATATGACTTTGGTCAGGTCATTGAACCTTCATGTATGATTATTCTTGATTTTAGTGTGACATGGTTTTATGATGACATAATTCACTATTAATCCCATTGAATTTAAATAATTAAAATACATTAAAAATTTTTATTACATGATTCAGTTTCATTATAATAAAATAGGGCCTCATATGATGTTTCAAATCCATTTTCTACTTTGATGAGTATGGATGATATTTGGAAGTGTTTTTGGGTGGAGAATTTAAATTAAAGTACTATGTTAATGATGTAGGCGTTCCATATTTCTAACCCCATTGTATTATAAATTTTTATGGAATGTGAAACATGATATCAATAATTTTGGGTGATATAATATTTACTATCTCGGTAATTTTTTTAATTAATAATATAGAACTATGATTTATTTAGAAAAACATTGAAGGATATGACAGACCATTGAAACTGCGTGAATTTCCAAGGTCATCAATGTTTGAGGACCTGATAATATTGTTATGCCCTGAGAACTTAGATTTGAAATAGTGATCAAAATTGAATGGGATGAGAAATAATTATAGGACCTAATTATAGTTGACCAATTGACTTTATGAGGAAGGGGTGATAATGTTCTAGTGAATTTCATCCTTGGATTTCACATTAAAACATAATGTTAAAACAGTTGAGAATTGGAAGTTAATATTATTTATGATGAAATCGAGAATTAATCATGAGATTTTATGCCTATGAGTTGAGTGAATTCTTCCAAGTGATAATATTATGGTCATGGAAAACCTGGAGTACTTTTGGATTAAAGTGTCCTTAAGGGTCATTGTGGTACCTATGATATATTAACCTTGAGTGGGTATGTAAATAATATATATAGATAAATGTTCTGGTAACTTATGATCCAAAATTAGTTATATGGATTATGTGGCATGTTGTACCATCTAGAAACAATGTTATGAGGTTCCATGAGAGGGACACCGACCCCCAAACCCCGAGGGTTAATTTATATTCATTTGTATAAATGAATTTTCTAGATATATCATAGGAATCAACAATTTTATATAATATGTGGTAGGGGATGACCTAAGACTATTTTCTCATATCTTTGGTAGCCCAATGAAATTACCATTAGCCAACGAGCCCATACCCGAGTGGTAAGGGCTCCTGCTTGGCATCCAAGATACCCGAGTTCAAAACCGCGTGGAGGCGAATTTCAGGGTATTGTACCAGTCACTGTAGCAGTTATTGTATGGTACTTTAGCAGCCAGAACTATTCTCCCGATTTGGGCCTTCGGGCCACCGGTTTGGGCCTACGGGTCTCCAGCGCCTTTGGGTCATTAAAGACCGTCGGGCCACAGGGCCTTTGGGTCACATAGACCATGGAGTAGCCATGTTCACACATAAAGATCCCCAGAAGATGATTGGATTAGTAGTAGTTGTAGCCACCAGATGCATAGCTAACCGGATTGGAAGAATGAGAGGGTATGACAGCCTCCTTGAGGATCAGGCATTGTAAAGCTTTGTATGGGGCAATGCTAGCCGGTCAGCAATGGAAGTTGGGGAGCTAAGGCGATCAATGATGCAAGATGCTGGGGAGGGGAAGTTCTAGTGTGTTGGGCCTACGTGTCATTTATGGTCATGGTATGCCTCTAGGCCTTCAAGTCATGTATTGCGGGTCATGTCGGGCCTTGTGCCTTGGGCCTACGGGTCGTGTATGGGTTCCCCTTCAACCCTTAAAATGGGGATTAACAATAATAAAATAAAAATAAGTACTTCGAGCCATTCGGAGGTTAATGATATTACCATTAAATATATTATGCATTGTTATATTTCATGGAATATATCCTATGATTTATGATAGACCAACTCGGTTCTTTTTATATCTATATAATAAATTATGGTTGTAGATTCCTTGGAGTTGGAGATCAGATGATATCTTTTGGGATAACATGAGTATTATAATCAATGTTGTAAGGATTACTAATTAGGGATACAATCAGATTATAAACTAGATGATATTGAGTCAGTGAAATCATGTGATGTGCTCATAGAAAAATAGAATGGTCTAAATGGTTCTGGAATATATTAGGTGTTAAATTAGAAGATAGGGATTGACTGTTGTTATTTATTTATTCTTTTAAGAAATTAACTAATTCTTATTAGTATATCATATGAATGTATCCCTTAATATAATATTTATTGGTTAGACTATGTTATTGGTTCCCTAGCATGTTATATACTCAAACCCTTCCAGGTCTATAATATTTTAGTACATTCATTCATGTTCATTGACAATCAATTTTAGTATACTTTCATTTAATCTATTAACATGGTGTTTTCAGTTTTTTTGGAATCTTTTTATGTGTTTTAGGCATTTAAAATTTGGAAAAATGGTTTGAAAAACCATACTTCCAAATTTTGAACCATTATTTTGTAGCTGTGGTAGGGTATCATGGTTGGTACATGGTTAAACAATCGATGATTCCTAGCTGGGAAGCTCCTCTAGAGGCTCTATTCAAGGTTCACATTAAGATTTATGGTTAGTAATAATCATTTGCCCTAACCCATGAATCTGTTTGAAAACTAATTAGTTACATGAGAATTGTAATTAAAATCTCAAACCTCCAAGATATACTCTAAAATTATCACATTTAAACATAATCTGATCCTTTGGATATTTTGATCCCTCTAGACGTGTTTTGGATCTCCCATCATCATATCAATGGGTATTGATGTTATGATCAATGTGCGGATCCTCCTCTGGTATGTTCTCCTAATATTATCCTTCAATCACTCTTTTTCTATTCATTCTTTATTCATAGAGGTTATGATGGACATCGGTTCCTTTGGAACATGGTTTAATGATTTGGAATGGTTGATCTAGGTTTCCATATCACTTCTCTATAAATTTATCTTCCCAGATGCAATGATGTACATCATTGGAGACACATCATATAATTTTTTATAGGATTATTGATTTTAATGAAGTAATTAGAAATATTTTCCATCATATCATAATTAATTATAATAAAAGAATTCTTAAATGCGTGTTCTTAATTTATAACACAACTTATATGTATTTTTTCCTTAAAATTCATTTTAAAATATTATTTTAACATGATTTCAAGAAATTTAATATGGAATGAATTGAATAGATATAATCATTATTACTCCAACCTTTTTAAATGATTGATTTTCATGATTTTTTGGATTTATTTTCCAATAATAATTAAAGGGTTCTTTGGTAAACGTGAGGGATATGGCCCAAATTTTATTCTTAAAATAGAATACCTTGATTTATATAAAAGGGTTGAAATATTGTATTGCCTATATATATAATCAGATGCGTGAGTTTTTTAAATGACTGATTAAATACCTTGAATATTTTTACCATTTTTTGGTAATAGGAATTGTTTGGTATTTTGAAATGAGTTATTTATTTACATGGAACGATTGTTTTATCCCATGTTTATAAATATAATCAATACTTTTAAATTTTTTAAAATTTATTGAAGTACATTCAGATGTTTTGAAAGAAATAATTTTTTTGGTGTCTTGCTTGGAAATATAGTGATGAATGTGTAAGGAAGAATATATGTTTTCTTCTTTTAGGGATTAAATTTATGAAATGGTTTTAAATAGTATTTCATTATTCTTGATGGTCGACTTATCACATTATTATCATCCTCACATGTAGTGATACCTTTTTTTCACTATTATAATTCTTGTGAATCCCCTTTATAGGTGTTCCAAATGGGATAATTTATGTTTTTGGCATACATGGGTGAGAGTGAGATGTGATTTGGGGGAATGAGACCATGCTTGGTATTGATAAGGATCTTCATGTGACCTCATAACTTGATTATCTCCCTCAATTATTTGACTAGTCATGGATACGTATATAGTTATATGGGATTAAATTGATATATGATTCATTATGGAATCACACCCCATCTTGGGGATCTTTATAGAACATGAATAGTAATGTATATGGATGTACGGAAAAGAAAGAATGTGTGCAAGGATCTATTTTACATGAAACTTGTGAGACTACAATTAATCCTGAAGATTAGTAATGATGGTTTTTCATTTGAAATTTTACAGTGGTCTCACTATCATATATAGATTCAACTCATGAAATCTATATATAGGAATCTTAACACATGAAAGTGTTCATTATCACTATTTGGATCTAGAGTGTAATTTCATGATTGAGTACTACTCAATATAGGTTTATATAGTTTTTTATGCACAATGAATATATTATATTCACATTTGAACATCATTTGAAATCAGGTACATATTTTCATCTTTTATTGATTATTTGACTTTAACGTATGAATAGTTTTTAAAAAAATTCAATAACATTTTCAATTTATATTTGGGTAAATTACATGTTTTATAGGAATAAATTGGTAAATGATTTTAAAATGAATAAAATTATATTTTTTCTATGATTCATACTCTATATATTCTACACCTCATTATGAATATTTTAATTACCTTATGATGCGACTATATATAATATATGAAGTAATAATATTTGGATTTATATATCACACCCTTCTAACATGTTTTGGGGTTTTCTAACATTATGATCATATAGTATGTTCTCATGCTCTCGTCTTCCTTTCTGGGTATGTGGTAGATTTCCCATGGGTGGGTGGTAAGGGACATGGTTGGTGGTCATCGACCACAAAGAGATGGTCTGTGAACTATTTTCTTTTCTAATTTTATATAATCTATTGTACATGATATGATTATACTGATATATGTATGGAAGGATTTTTCCAATTTAAATTGGTTTATTGTTATATTTTAGGAGATAATCATTATAAATGGTTATTTCATGATGCCTATTTTATTTTTTCAGCCTATGGAAATTATTTAGAATCTACAGGATAGTGATAGATTGGATCAAATATCTGTCTGGATTTTACTCCTAGATGGTTCCTTATGAAGGGTATAATATGAGGTATGTACATGGAAGGGTTTAATACTAAATAAGTGTTCATATATATTTTTTTGTTTTAATTCATAGTTAATTGTATATTCAGGATGTTTTATGACTAAATAGATAGTTCATTAATTGTTTCGTGATCACCACCCCTCGATAAAGACACATGAATTACCAGGGTTTTGTGTACAGGATTCACTATATATAGTTATTGGTTTCTTATTTTTTAGTGAGATTTATATTCCAAAATATATTATGTTAAAATTTTGGAACATATTATATGTTTTTGGTTGAAATGGAATTTTTACCAAAATCCTATTATCCTATCATGGTATGGTAAACAATAAGGAATCATTGTTACTAATTAAGATGCATATCCATGAATTATTGTATGGTTGGTTTGTGGTCTAAAATCGTAAGTGAAAAATGCCTTAATAGTAATACACTTTCAAAAAAATGCTTCCCTATCAATTATTTTAGAGATGAATTCAAATTTTTATGGTATGAATTAATGTCTATGAATATGGATTGGTTCCTCTTTAATCAATTAGAATGATATTAAATCATCATATGAAACAAAAATTTTCCTTAAATTATATTTTGATTGAGTTTTTTGTGAAATTTTTGCAATTACCAAATAATTAGTTTTATGAAATGTATGGTATGAAAAATGATATACAAATACAAATTGATTACGGGTTATGGAAATATTATCACAATAAATTTGGTTGGTAATGGGTTTGACATTGAATCGTTTTAGATAATTTGTGAATGTGAATAAGATATTTGAAACCCTAGATGAATTTCTATGAGTTTTTTTTATTTTAGGAATATGTGATGGATTTATATTAATATTTGACATTTTGAATAAAAATATAATTGTTCAAAATGGATAAATTATGATTGTTTTGAAATCAATGATTCATTGATAATGTTTTTATGGATTTTTGAAATATTTTTGAATTTGTGCATTCCATTTGAGGTATTTCAGAAAAATTTTGTGACCATGTTTTTTTATGATGTCCAAAAAAATTCCCTAGAAAATTTTTCATGGAGTATAGAGTGTTCATTCATAAGACTAGTTATCATAGTGGTACTTTTCATTTTCCATATGTGGGATCTCTTGTTGATAACTCTATAAAGACTCCATATCGAGTGTTGGAGGGGAAAAATTTGGGGGCAAGTGGATCATTTTCGAATAAAATTAAGAGATTATAGGGAATTATTTGGTGTTCTTGTAGAGTTTAACCATGAGGTACCAGACACGAGATAGAGCTTCCAAATCACAATAGTTATTTTGAATAAGACCATTTTGGGTACATAATAGGATTTTAATACACCATAATATAATGGCGAATTAGTTTTTATTGAAGCACCAATGTGACATGAATATGCTTATGGGATCATTGATTACCTCAAGAAATTATATTCTCTAATGGTTAACACCATGAGTGCTTAGTTTTAGCGATATTTACATGAGTGGTGGGATGATGTGATTCCCTGTTTTATTTATGAAATAATTTCATTGTAATTCATGAAGTTAGTATTTATTCATATGTAGTATCTTGAGAATTTGGAGAATGATAAAGTTATCATGTTAATGGGTTATAGTTGTGATGATATATTAGTTGTGGAGTATTTGAATAAACTTTTAATTGTAAAATTTTCGTTACATGATCATGTTTGTAATAAATTCATTAAAGGAATAAATTTTTTAAAAGGCCATCAATCATACATTTCAACCACCATTAATGATTCCAAGATGGTTTCTTATCTTGATATGCTCATTGAGGATTTCTTAGCTAAATGAGAGCTAAAAAAACATGATGGGAAGAATTCCACATTTATAGCGGATGAAGGATAGTGTTAATATTGAAATAAGAGGAATTTCTTATTCTAAGAGGGTAAATCACAAAGCCATCCTAAGAGTAAGTGTTCAAAATCTACGAGATTAGTTAAATGGTGTATCCTTCTATGAAAACATATGAGTGTATTTTTTTGGAGACTAAAAAGGGATGTTAGAGTTAAACATCATAATCTCCAAACTATGTTGTAGAATATACATCATGATAATTTTGCACCATCCAAAAAGTTTTACTGAATCCACTCACAAACTGTGAGGAACAATTTATTTCTACTTATGGATGATGTTAATCCATCTTGTTCTTTTTGATGACAGTGTGAATTACACTTGAATATTTCCTTATTATGATTTGTATATTTTTTGGAAATAATTTGTTTTAGGGATCATGTAGGCACTATGGTTTTTATAGATGATCTATCGTAACTATGGTTGTGATCATGATGGTGGTTTTGCTCTAATACATCTATGGGTATTAATTGAATATGTTCACTCCAAAATATTATGATGACAAACCATGATATTTTTAGGGGTTTTTTCTTTATATTATATTATGTTTCCTTCAAATGGTTCCTTCCTATGGTGGATGTACATTACCATTCATGTTAGATATTATTCAACGGTGTTATCTTGATTCTGCCTTTATGGAAAGAGATGAATTTTTCCATGTTTTATGATATCCCTTCTAATGCTATAGTGCCCAGTTGGGAACTAACTTGGATGTTTGATCTCTTTCATGTTTGATATGTATTGACCATTGGAATATTCACAAGTAACTATAAAAATGCCACTTCGTGATGTACTAGGATTTAGAAGGTGCTGTGTTTGATTTGATGATCTCGTCAAGGGGTGATTATCATTGATGAAAGTCATAGTCTACAAATTTGTACAAGCAAATAGTGAAAATATTTGTCATTTTTGTGACTTTTATGCATCTGTTTGATCAATAAACTTACATGATAGTGTTTTTTTAGAAAATATGTGTTTTGGGGGTGTGAAATTCCATTAAGGGTTTTAGTGTTAGTCCTTTTATTATCTCTATATAATTTTCTTGATGTATCTAATTTTTATTGAAGTGATAAGATTTTTTCATGTTACACAATTTTGATGAATTGTTAAATGTTGGGGAGTCCAATTCTAGGTCTTTATTATTTTACTAATTTGGAAACCTCTGATAATATTTTTGTGATAAAGATAGATTTGTGTTTTGTTGATGTTATACTTTGGGTGAGACTCTAATCTATAAAATGGGACATCAAACTAACAAAATGAGTGAGGGTGTTCTTCTAGTGTCATATTTTTCTATCATTTGGACTAGATTCTTAATGTGGACAATGACTCCTCTAGTGGAGATATTGTAACATTTCATTAAATACATTTAAGTGATCTGACCAGTTGATTTGTGTATGCATTGGTTGGATTACATGAGAAGTTGGTTTCCATGTTTTTGGTTGTATATATAATGTTTTTTGGAATGTACTTGGTTTTAATGTAGTTCGAATATCTATAAAACCAAACTATGGATAATTTTCCAATTTCCTAGGTAGGGGTAAATAGTAGGAGAATGATAAAACTAAGCATGAAACTATTCTGTTGGAAATATTTAGGCCACATGGTTCGGTGAACTAAAAGTACTAAAAGTGTAACCTAGCCTAGGAAACTATAAGAATGGTAATTAATTTACCAAAAAGTATAATTTTATTCATGAAAACCCTAATATTAATATTAAACATTTTCTATTTGAATATATTCTGGTCGTTTTTCTTGTTGGATCACTCTAGTCGGGGTTTTACTCTCTCAAACTAATATAATGGCTAATTGATGTTTTGACCAATGTGGTGATCCACTTATTGTGATTTAATCTCGTATGAACATTCGATCCCTCATATTCTTTTTATTCATTCTTCCAAGAGGTTATGATAGCTATCTGTTCGATTAGATTATCATTGATTGATGTGGAATTGTAGATATAGAGTATTCTATCTCTTTCATTATGATACCACATCCATGATCCTATGATCTAGATTAATGTAAACACCTCATAGATTCCTTTTTATGAGATTAGGGATTTACACTTTTGTGTTTTTTAATTTACATCATCATATAATTCATTATTTCATGAAAATTCTTATATGATAGTTTCATAATTTCTAACAAATGTTCTTTTAATATTGTCCTCAAAATTCATTTTGAATTATTCATAGACCCTATATTATATTAAAAAAATATGGAATGAGTTGAATCAATGTGATATTTATTTCTATCATGTTTTTATTGTCAAATTCAATGATTTTTTGGATCTATTTTTAACAAAATGTTAATGGGTGATTTGGAGAATGTGGCGGGATTTATCCCTAGTATCTTTTCCTAGTATGGAATGTCATTATTTTAATGAAATTATTTGAACTATTTGATTGTTATTTAATAGATTATAATCATTTAGAATTTTTATTTACCAGGACAGGTTTATGTAATTTTTTACACTTGTTTGGAAATTTTAATTTCAAGTGTAATTTGAAATGTGTGATTTATTCTGATGGAAAAAGGGTGAAACACCTTGTTTTGAAAATTATTCAATAATTTTTAATTATAGAATATCCCTTAACACAATTTCATTATTTTTAATAAAATATGTTTCTAAAAGGAAAATTTGTAAATATAATGATGATTTTAAAATATTTATGTATGTTTACCAATTAAAATGTTTGAATTTACGAAATGGTTTCTAGTTGAAATTGATGTTTCTTTTTGGTCTCGATGGATTTTTATAACGATTATGTATGGTAACAATTCATTACTATAACTTGTCTAATTATTGTACATCTCATTTATGGGTGGTCAAAAAGGAATTATTTATATGGAGGGGATTCTATGGTGAGAGAGATGTCATATAAGGGAAAGAGCCTATTTATTCTGTTGATAAGGATCCAGGTATGATTATACTAACATGATTTATTCACTCAATTTTATCACTAAATAGGGTATCCTATATTATCAAATGTGATGAAATAGCCATTATCTTCATAATTTTACTCTCACCACATTTATTGGATTTGTATAGAACCTGAAAGGTTCATGTTATAGACGTGAATATAGAAATTTGGTTGTGTGTGCAACAACATTTCTTGAGACAAGTGATAGTAGTTGGAAACCTAATTATTAGTCATGATTATATTTTAATATATATTCTTTGATAGACATACTATGATACCTATGTTTTGTCTATGATATCCATATAAATTTTATTTAACACAAGCAATTGTTCGTTGTCACTACTTCACACTAGTGTTTATTTTATTGAATTATTACTAATATTTATTAAATTTTTTTATTCTTCTTATGGAAATTTACATTATTATATTGACTATTACTCATATTTTTAGATCAGATAGATATAATAATCTTTTAATGATTATCTGATAATGGATTGTGATATGATTTTCATAATATTTCATGAAAATGTTTATCCTTAAAATGTCAAAAATACATGTTTTAATGTTATTTTTATAAATGATTTAGAATTATATAAATCAATATTTTTAAATAAATTCTTCATACTCTATTTATTTAACTCCAATTTTATCATATATTAATTACCATATTAAGTAACTATATATAATCATTGGTTGAATCTTATAGGGACACATATATCACAACCTTCATTTACAAATTGTAGTTTTATCTTTATGATCATATAGGAGGTCATTAGGCACTTGTATTTATTTATGGGTTCTTTTTATGGTGATCAATATGGTGAATTGGGATATGGTGTGTGGTCGTGGACCAGCATGATAAGGTTTTTTTGGATTCTTTGTTTTATTTTTTTATTTTATCATCTGCTTCAATATTATATGATTATACTTATGTAGGTTATGATGATGTTTCTTTAGTGTAAATTATTTATTGTTATTTTTTTGATATAAAACAATCTGGAGGGTTATTTGATGATGCCCATGTGCATTTTTCAGCCTAGGGAGACATGGAATGATCTTTATTACTTTGATGTATTGGATCAGATATCTATTTGTATTATACACTAGTCTAGTTCATTACATGGGTAGAAATGGGACATGGGTGTGTAATAATCACTTCACAAGTTGTAGGATTTGGATGGAAAGAGTCCCATAAGAGAATAATTCATCACGATATCATGAATTGTTTTCGGAGATTGAGATGTTATGAGAACATCTGACACTAATAGAGTCCCATGTGTTCTTATTTATTTTATTTACCATATATATATCAATATCCTAGTAAGTGATTATTCATTTATTTTAGTATGAATGCAAGTACGTATGATTGCATTCAATTTTCTTTTTGTGTTTTGGATTATTTATTATTTCCATGTTCTTTTACAATTATTTAACATTATAGATGAAGAAATGTCAATTTCCCATTATTTCCCACCCTAAAATGGGGCTATAGACTCATCAAAGAACAACCTTATACCCATATTTCTAGTTTTAATCTACTTATATATTGGGATGTGTTCCCAAGGTCATGTGGTGACACATAAAAATTTATATTATATATACAATTTCAAGGGATTTAATAATTTAGTGTCATTGATTTCTATTCATTTCTAATAAATTTGAAAGATAAATGACCTGTTACATTAGAATGTGTAAGCTATTGTTATTGATTTCCGACTATTTCTTCAAAAAAACATTCCATATATGTGGTCATTGTTAAAAATGAAATGTGAATATTTTCATGGTTTCTTTTTCTATGTTTTTGTGATTGTAAATTCTATGACACACATAGACATTGATGATTTTTTTATTAAGGATTTCACCTCCTATACTATGGCTGAAAAATGTATCTTCATGAATTATATTTAGCACCTATTATTTACATGACATGAGCACGTTGTGTGTGATATTTTCATAATATGAGAGTTTATCTATTTAAATTTTAAGAAAATAACTAAATTTTTGGGTATATAAATTATTATAGGAATAATACTAATATTTACTACCATGAATAATTGAATTTTATGGATGATCATTTGGTTATTTTGGAGAGGTTTTTATAGAAGTATATTATGAAATTAATCTCTAATAGAGGTTTCTTGAACCAAGTTGGTCAATTATGAAATTTCATGTTATTACAATAACCCACATGTGGGTGATTGAAAAATTGGTTTGGTTATAAAATGGTTCAAAAACATCATATTTAATGTTTATCTATATCACATACTAGTGTAATTATAATTAATCAATCATAAAACAATGGTTTATTGGACATAGATAATTTAGGACGACCTCAGTATATATATATACATATAAAATTTATACTAGACGAGTAAGTGATTATCATCGGGTAGTTCCATATAAATATTACTTAGGAGAATCATTTGTGTGATTAAACATGATGCATTCTATACTATTCATTGGTTAGTGGATATATATGGGATGATGAATTATTAGTATAAATATATATTTATGGTCTTGATTTCCTGAGCATTTAATAAGAAGTTAAATTTTACCTATTTTGAGGGATGGTATTATGGAAGGAAACACACACGTGGAATGATCAATCGAATCTTATTGTAGGTAGAGTAGTTAATAGTGGATGGGTTTTCCTTGGTAATATTATCATGTTTCACTATATGATGGAACATATTGAAGTTGTTCTTGAGGAGTGATATAAAGAAAGCTATATGGTGGGATATACACCATTTCATGGTTGAGGGTGTGTCTTTATTATGTACGAAACATTAGTGTATTCCAGCTATGATGATCCTGGGAGTTCAGATAGGTTTTGGTTTGGTTTTTCATATTATCACTCATTTTCAGGAAAATATTCTACAATTAGTTATTAAATACAGTAATGGAAAATGAGAAATATTTTGAGGTATGTCTTTGTGTGGGTATTGTTGAGGGTGATATATTACTGGTTGAATGATAACCCATATTGCACTAGTATGTTATTGAGAAATTTAATCTAGTTTTATCTAGTGCAATTTAAAATAATATATTTTTAATAGTAATATGTACTAGGAAAATATGTGCAATGGAATGTGGCTCCAAAATGATTTTTTATAAGCCATGGGAGGTATTTGGGATAAACCATGATAATTTATTGGATCATGGGGTTTACTAGTTTTCTCAATTTTGATAATGGGTGACCCAATTATTTTTGATATGGTTCAAGGGGTGAACTCATCAAATCACAAGATTTAGGAGTCAATCATGTATTGAACATAATTAATATTTATTTGGAGATTAAAATTATTAGGAAATAAATTGATGATTATATTTTGGTTTAGGTACAAATTATTTGGAATTAATGGGGAATTCAATGGATAGGTAGGGACATTTTCAGGAAATAGTGGCTTATGTGAGGCTTATAAATGTGTAGTGGAGACTTATGTTTTTTAATTAAGAAAAAATTATGATACAATAATTCGAAAATTTATTTTATTTTTCATACATATTTTGGTGTTTTTAAATGTAAATTACAACTACAAAAACAATTGACCACTACAGAATAAGTTTCAATGGGAGATTCTGATAGTTGGAATCGACATTAATTTGGAGGAACTAGAATGATTTGACAATTATAGTGGGGGACTTGAAGTAATACGATGAGTATGTTTATTAAACTATTGTGTGTAAGAGTAGACACACACATGTGAGTTTATTCCTCAGGTTTGAATGATCAAAGTGATAATTTTTTTGTTTTTAATGATAATTAAACATCATATCTGGAGTACTGTAGGAGAAGATCATTCATAAATTTGGAGAATAATGTTGTGAATTGTGAATGTATTGGGAAGCTATATAGGGTGTGATTTATTGAAGGTAGAACCTATAGAATTGTAAGTATTTTGTTAGGTAGGTTGTAAATATACTCATTCATATTATTTCTAAAATTCAAGATGACTGTACTGCTTTTAACCATGAAGAGGTTATTATTATAATTGGACCTTGGATTATAATTATGACAATTGTAACATCATTAATTATGATTTGGTAATATATTCATACTTATTTATATTATATATTCTCTTATGTTAATTGGAGATGGTATATGGTGGTTGTGATGCTAAATTCCATGGGCGATTCCACCATCTAATTTCTGAGACCCCACAGGCACACTAATGAGCTCGGTAGTGGCCCAACAATCTACATGGGTCCACCAGCTTTCCTGGGAAGGCTAGTGGATATCTGATGAGTACTTATTGGGTTTTTTATAAGGGGAATACAAATAATTTACCAGTCTTGAAAGCATAGGCTGAAGGAGGAAAGAGAAACATGTGGAGGGTTATTCATTTTTCTCCTCGTCATCAAGTTCCTCCATTTTTATCATTGATCTAGGGTTGTTCTCATAATGATTTTTGATGGTCTAAAGTAGGATTCCCCATTTTTATCTTTTCTCTTCCATAATTAAGTTTACTTAAATATTTATGTGATTACAATAATTGTTTTATTGATGGTTTTATAATTTTATGGTTAAATCATATGTTAATGATATGGAATTAAATTATATTGTGTCATGGAAATCTCAGAATTGTGTATTCCTGAAATTTCTCAAGATTGGCATAGAGGTACATATCTATACAAATTTTCTTTTATTTTTTAATCAATAGTAATAGAAATTTATGATTTATTCTTCATATCATGTTAGATAATTTCATATGATAGGGTTGTGGGGAATGTCATGGACCCTTAGGTTGTGATACCAATAGTATTGGTACAAGTGGGTCTTCATTTAGTTATTGATAAATTACTCCTACATATATATTATAAGTTTTTATTAATTATATTTGGATAAAATTAGTTGATAATATTTCCTTGGAATATTATATTGTATTTTTCAATGGATTGTTGGACATGGGTGAGCTTGGATGAGATTTGGAAGATATTTTGGTATGAGATGATAAAGTAAATCACTTTGTTAATAAGATATGTGATCCTTATAAATTACCCCTCTTTTATTATGAATTTTTCATGCATGGTGATTTGTGGTCTTGAATCTTCTCAGAGATCAAATATTTAATATTTAAATAAATCTATTGATTAAAAATAAATACCCATGAATTCCAAAACATAATGTTATTAGCACAGATTATAATATAGAGACTGGCTGCAATACCTTGGTTTTTGATTGTTGATGCTGTGATTATATTATATTTCCTTGAAAAACTCCCAGAAAATTATGTGGCCATAATATAATGGTATATATGAGAGATAATAATCATATGGATTTATACATTAATGAATGTTTTGAGGTGGGGAATTGATGTTGGACTTGTGATGGAAAACCTAGGGTGTCACCTTAGAAGGCATGGTTAGGCCGTGAAATATTTAAGAGGCCACAATGTCCATGATTCAATAAAGAATACATGTAGGGATGTTATTATTATGAGTGATCAAATATATGCTTATAGATGAGATTGAGATCAAGGAACCAATAAAGGTATATTTGATTATGATTTCATAGGGGGCGTCTGTGAGTTCCTAAGAGATATTTACCGTGTGATGTTATTTAATGATTGGGTGGAGATGATTATAGGTGCAAACATATAAAATAATTTAGCGTATGTGTCATGTGTGTAGACTATAATGATATTTGGGTCACAAATGGTAGGAAGAGAGTGTTTAGTGATGGAGTTGAGAATTTGGGCTCTCTATGAGTTATCTGATATGTTAGATAGTTTAGGTGGGATAGCCAAACGATAAGAATTATTGTTCTGAAGTAATTTATGGGGGAAACAATTTAACTATTTATGAATAACATATTTTGGTGTATATATAATTCCTATAATTACCTAATTGGAATTTCGCATTATATATATTAGGTGACAATGGATTCCATGAGGCTATGTTCTTGGATTTTTTATTTCCCATTGAAGTTCTAGGTATTTCTATAGACACATATATGGTCTGGGAAGTAATGGATTTCAATATTGAATGACATTGTTTTGGATGCCATCAGTTTTATCCCCAATGTCCAAATGAATTAAATCTAGGGGTTCCATGTATTTGGATCCTAAAAGTTATTTCTTTATAATAGTCACGTGACATGCTCGTAGTCATGATTTTTTATACATTTAAGGTTAGGTCAATATCCACATTCAAGGGATCAATTGTGTTATTATTTATGCTTCAATAAAATGTTTATTTATTCAAATTATCTTATAACATGAAAATATCACTACATTTACTTGTTATATGTGAGAATGCATAGGTGGAAACTATATAAATTATATACTAACTCCCTAATCTGGTAATTATTACACCTGTAAACCTAATATTTCTTTTATGGTTACATGGTTATGTTTATTATAGGATTATTATTGAATAATGTTTTTTTATATATTCTAGATACTGGGATGAGGTAAGGGTTTTTTTTTATGATTATCTTGTATTATTTTCTTCTATTTATCATATTTATATGGGACCATCATAGCAGTTGATTGTCCTTGTATGTTTTAAAAAACATTTCTCTTCCAAAATTACATTCATTTATTTTTTATGGATTTTATTTATTTATTTGTTCCATGTAAAACAGTTCTACCTTACTACTCTGGTATAATTTTAGATTTTTAGTCTTATTATGAACTCTTATTTGGGATCATTGTACCCAAATGGTACTACCACAAAAAATTAATATTAGTAAGAACACATTAGTGTATGGGGTGTCTTGCATAAGGTCACATGTTAACCAATTCTCGTAATTTTTTGAGTGTGAACCGGGGTGTGAAATTTGATATTGGAAGAAATATGTTTACTTGAGGGTTAGTCTGATCGAAACTAATAATGTGTTAAATGATCATGTAGAAAACAATTTAGAATATATGAATGGTATTTGATTTAATATTTATGTTTTTAGGTTCTCAAAAGAAACATCAAGGGATTATATTTTTTCTCTGATGCAATGGTGTTAGTTTTTGAAGAGAACAAAAAAAATTAAGTAACTCCCAAGATACTAGATAGTTCACATGTTTTTTCCTTAATTCAAAAAATTATGAAAAAATTATGTTTAAATGGTAACTCATGGGATATTTAATTCATAGAGATGATGAATAATTTTTTTAAATATGTTCATGAAAAATAACTAGTTTATGGGGTGATGTCATTCATTTACTCTAACATTAAGGGGAAAAATGAAAAATCCAAGGAAAGGATCCACATTCCTATGTTCAATGTAATAATATTTATAAACTATCTGCAATATGATTTAAATTTATTCAAGATGATAAGGACAACTAATTAAGGATAATACCCATATAGGGTGTAAAAATTGGATAAAAATATAGTGTAAATTATTCAAGGTAATGAACATGTTATCACATGATGATGTAACAACAGTCATGTTATATGTAAATGCTTTAATGGATCCTAAAGATGTCCGTTAATATTTTTGGTAGTAGTTATTGATATACATGATGATAATTAAAGTGATACAAAAAATGAAAAAATATAGGTTAGATTTGATCTTTAGGATTAACTCGAAGAATCCCTTTAATAATATGATTATTAGAGATATTAAACAAAAAAAAAGAAAATTAATTTAATCATTATTTCAAACATTATATGAAATAGAAAGTGAGTTAATAACACAATTAAATTCATATATTGATAATATAATTCTATAATTTTTGAAAAAATATAATTAGAATTAGTTCTCTAGTTAAAATTGACGGAATGTGATCAAATCCATTATTTTTTATTTATATAGTGTAATAAATGGTTAAAATAACATAATAAAATAAAGATGATGTTGTGGTTTGGGGGAAAAGTGGATGCATCACAAAAATAAACAATTCACCTAAAATTTTATTGTATTTATCCAAGACATCATCCCCAAGTTAATCTATTAATGTCTATAGAGTAATTTAAAAATATCATAATCCCCTACCACATATGTTTAATTCAATGACAAATGGAAATATATAATATAGTATGATGATAATGAGAAAATATTAATGTATCCCACATGACCATAAGGTCAACTCCCTAGAGAATGATAAATTCAAATTATTATCAAATGGTTACTGGTCAGTCATTAAAGGGAAAAATGATGACACTAAAAATTATATTTCATAAATATGGAAAATGGAATAAAATATTGAATTTTATCAATTTTATGAAAACGTTTATAAAAAGTAAAAAATAAAAAAATGATAAATCTATTCTCTATTATTTTCCAAGGATATTAAGTTTAGTTCTTTTTTTCTGGTGGTTTTGGGAACGATATCTCTTATTGTCCTTTAACTGTCTAGTGAGACGTGAATCAAGAGACTCATAAATAAATAAATTAGTAGTTGGGGAAATTAAAATCACATTCAAAAATAAAAATAGATTCTCCTAAATTCAAGATAAATTGTGAATTATTGAATGAGGTTATAAGAAAGTGAATCAACCATTATGAAAACTTCTTCAATCTTATTAGATAACACAAATGAGATATTAAAATTATTATTTTGTTGATGGTTCATTGATAAAAATGGATATATATAATCTATAAATCCATGATAATGGGTATACGTTACCCATGAATGTTAAATATCTTATCATCGGTATCAATCACGAAAATTTGTAGTGGATTGATTTTTTAATGATAAATGGATCACATTCATTGTTTTTGGAAGGAAAAGTCTAGAGGAAAAGATTATAGAAAAAAATATTTTATCTTGGTTGATTTTCTTTCCCATAATATTCTATGGATGAGACAACTCTATAATATAGTGAAATTAATGGAATCTAAAAAAATGGGGGTGTGGTTAATTATAAAAATTGTTTATTTATTCTACAATAATATAACAAATGGGTAATTAATATCAAATAGGTTAACATAATTAGTGAATGATTTATAATAAAGATAAGAAAATTATATTTTAGATGTACATCTCAAATATGATGTAAAAATATTTTTTAAATGTAGTGAATACTGATAGAGTTCATGATTTTATGATTCTCACATTTATAAATTTAGAAACATGTAATTCATGGGAAAATTCAGGAAACTATTCAAAAGGATAATTAAATAAAGAAGGTTAAATCATAACGAATTTTTTAGATAATAAAAATGATTTTTAGAGATAGATAACACCTTATGATTTTGATGTAATGAATTTTCTTTTATAATTATAGAAAGAATACATTTATGTTGGGTATTAATTATAAAAATTTAAAATGCATTACAACACGTTGAATAGAAGATGAAAAAATGAGTACTCTAAAAATAACATTTATGGCACTGAATTTGTGTCACGAACCAGATCCGGTTGCCATCAAACCAGCACCAAACCCGGACCCTGACAAGGCCCAAAGGGCGTTCCTGATCCCCAAGGGCTGGTACATGTTCACGGGTATCATATCATGATAATTAGGAATGATTTACCAGATTTTATAAACATTAAACAGCAAACAAACTCAATAAAACAAATCTGGATTTTTTTTTAACTAAAACCGTCTTTTACTAAATTTCAGAACTGAAATACATAAGGTAAAACTATGTTTTAAGAAACATTATAGAGGTACAAAACCAAATAAGTACAGCCCAATATCCTCCACATGGAAAGAGGAACGCCCTCAAGCCATCTCCACGACACTGCATCCTAGTGGACAGCTAAAAACCTGAACCAATGGCATAAAACATGTACCCAAACCTGTGACATAAAATAAGCAAGTCTACTTACACCCAAAGGTGTAAGTAGGGTGTGAGCTAAATCCTAGTAGGATACAACCTCTAAGAGATTCCATGCGATAAACATTTCATGACAAAAATCATTGCATGTTTTGTAAATAAGAAATGCTAGCTACAATTTTCTAAAGGATGCATTAATAAATTAAAACAGTTTTCATGTCGGATAATTTTAAAGGACCAAAAATTTTAAAATAAATAAAAAATCTATTGAATTTCCAGCCAACAATACCGTATACCGCCGGTAAGTACAAAGGATCTAATGAGCACAAGTAATAGGAATTATCCCCTAGGCACTAGCTAGCTGTGGGTCCCAGTTACCTCGTATCTCGGTGAGAGTAACCAAAAATAATATATGTTCTAGTGAATGATCCAGTAGTAGGGATCATACCCATAACCTAGTGTTACCCAATCATCATCATCATATTTTAGTTAGTGTTTTAAGCGTCAATCTTGCAAAGTGAAACTGAGGCCAAACCCCACAGATTCACTAGCATACTAGTACACATCCACCCACCTAGATACCCGGGTTTTCCCTTTGTGCTCAAACAAGTTCAAAAATACAAGAAGTATAGTTTTAACATGAAAATATCACTTCCACATAACACATTAACCAAACAGCCCCATGTACATCACACAAGTCAAAAATTCCATTTTTCATTCAAATTCATTTTGAAATCAAACTCACATCATAATTGCCTACAAAACTTTTCACATTCTTTAACACTTCCACACATACATTAAATGATTTTATAAAACCATTACAAGATATTCAACTCACATAACAGCCCACACACATGTCACATAATACCCTTCTCAACTCCACAATTCATTTTATCAATAAACTCACACGAAACATCCCACACCCGTGTTTCGCACACAAAACACAATTTAGTAAAACATTTCGGAAATTTATAAAACATTCTAAAATGTTTTACATATCAAATCACCACTTTACCATTAAAAAACCCACATTAGGTTACACACTCACCCAAACAGTACATATACACCCTTTACAAACATTGATTAACCAAATAAAATATTTGAAATTTTTATAAAACAAACCCAAGAGGTATAACCATTGTTTGAACACTAAACCCATTTCAAATCCCTTATTCAAAACCAAAATCATACCAATAACAATCCAGAACAGAATTTTCAGCCCTAAAACAATTATTAAAGCACCCCCAAGTGTTATAAAAATACATCAAATAATACCACAAAGATACACATGAAAAACACAGGTTTTCATAAATCGCCTTCAAGAAGTACAACACAGTTTTACACCTTAAACTCAATCAAAAATCTCTTTTCAAGTCCCAAATGATAATAAGGAATTACCAAACCAGAATTTTCAGCCCCTTTCATGACTAATAAATCACTTTCATATGTTATAAATTAATCCCAAACATTACCCCAAGAGTCACACATGAAAAGTACCCAATTTCAAGCTAAAATACAACAAGAAATTAAATGTTTAACCAAATTCATCAAAAATAGTTTTCAAACAACAAAAAATAGATTATAAACATTCTAGATTAATAAAACAAGCAATCTAACTCATCATAAAATGGTTACACATGGAATCACCTACCTTTGGAGTCAAAACCCTCAAAACTTGGTGCGAAACCTTAAGCGCACCACCGTCGCATCACAAGGAATATAAATCTAGACCCCGACCACCAAAAATTGGCCCAAAATATACCAAATCAGACCTTAGGATCGAAGCCTAACTTCTGGAAATTTTAGAACATAATGAAAGAGGGAGGAAACCCTAAGGAGAATAAACAATTGAAGAGAGAAACACTTACTCAAAACATTCATGAATAAAACGACCCAAAATACACCAGAATATGAATTTGAAAACTTCTAACCATTCAAGGGATCTTCGAACAAGGATTATGAGACCATGTAAAAAATTGAATGGGGAACAATGAGTGAGAATTGAAGGATTTATGAAGGAAACAAATTATCATTATTAATCTGCCCGAAATGTGAGTGCTTCAGAAGTTTTGACGTAACCATGATGCAAATGAGCTGAAAAGAGGGTGGGAGGATATGGGACGCGTGGCTGGGTTCGAGGGCCGTGTTAGGGGCTTAGAATCACCGAAAAAGCCTTTATATTTGATAAGTTATTAATTAAACAAAATTTACTTGTAAAACTGGAATTTGGTTTTCGGGCAGGCCCAATCCATTAAATAAAAACCCATATACAACTTGATTATGGTTTTATAAAGGCTCCAAACTACAATGGTGGTGTTTCTATATCAGGGGAGACCATTTAAAAACATGAATGGGTGAAAAATATTAAAAATTGAAAAAGTTATAAGAGAAACTAAATTTATTTTAAAATCTGTAATTGGGCTCACGGTTTGGCCCAATTCATGAAAACTCACCCATTCCACCATAAAAGCTTGAAAACCCCCAAAAACAGAGAATAAATTAAAATTAAATGATATTTAACTTTAAAATAATTCATTTATGTGAAAATTCTCCCCACCATGAAAACTTTCCCTCCCTGAAAAGCAACCACAAGGCCAGATCCCAAAACCACGCCCAACTGATAAACCAAGATGTAATTCTTTGCCAAGCTTTGCCCCCAAGTGCCAAAACACCTCCAATGATAAATTAAGGAATGATTAATCTCACAACCCAAACTTACACCACTTTACTAAAATGATCAATCACATTCATACATTATCCCAAAGTGAAACTCCTCGAACACTATCCGAACAAGACTCAAGCAGTTCACCCAAACGAACAACAACTTCAAACAAGGTTACACTTACCTAACATTAACTAAACCATTGGGAGCTATCCAATCAAAACATTTACTCAAGGAAGATATTTGTATCTAGATAGTTCAGAATGAGACTACCTACCACCAAGCCAAAACCATGGATAAATCTGATCTATTGGTATGGGGGGACACAAATAGGCACCCCACCATAAGCAGAAACCTATATTATTTTCCAAGATAAAATGAAGACACTAACAGGGGGAGGCCTGAATGAACTCCAAAGTACAAAGGGTATAATTTCATTCACAGTTTACGAAGGAACATACATGAGAATAATTGTGGGTCTCCCCACCATAAGAACCAATCATCTTAACTGACCAGCATGGGCCGACACAGAAAGACACAGTTTTTTAATGATTTGGGAAGGGCGCGGGGTCAGTTCTCATGGTTTGGGAACCATGCAATAACTATGAAGATCATTATTTTTCACGTGGCTTCCTAGCACACTGTCACTACTAATCGTGCACAAAATGTGTTCTCAAACTGTCTAGCCAAATTTCCAACCATTATCTAATGACTCAATGGAAACCAACGAGGGAGGGAATGACATTAGGCGATGACATGCGTACAGGGCCCTCCACCTATTTCCACCGAACGAGAACAACATAAGGAATATGATGAAACCATAGGTTTAAACACTTCCTATCTTTCACACCAAGGATATAAAATTGTACAAGGGTTTAAATGACCCAGGGATTTTCCCTAACTACGAGCCAGCTTCTCTCCGAGACCTATGGCTGGAGCTCAAATGATCAAAGCCTCATAGGCCTCGCAGTTAGTCCTTGGAAACCCCTTTAACGAGAATTATTCTTTCAGTGCTACCATAAACTACACTGCAATCCCCGATAATACTTCCAAGACATAACACATTCCAAATCACTTTACACTAACCTAATATTTCAATGAAACAAGGGCTTAGAAGATGAACACAATCACACCTTGTTTCTTCAGGTAATAAACAAAAGAAGTAAATAACACCTATACTCACCTTCCAAAAAAATGGATGATTTTGATGTTTTTACGAGGGATAAATTCTCCCAAAATAATAGAGACTCTCAGAGTATTGCATGAATTTCACCTTTAGGTTCAATCAAGCACATGACATCATAAGGTGTCACCAAACATGACCATTGTGACTAATATAAGCAATTAATGGAAAGGGGCCTTATTCTACATCCCCAAACAACACACAATTCTAGAAGGTGGCCACAATATCCTCTTGTAAACAGATTTCCCACACTGGTAGTTTATTGTGTACTCCTTCTTCGAAGAGACTACAATGGACCGAGAGGACCTCTTAGACACCATCTAGGTACTCATCCATGCAAACAACCCCAGACCACTTCTACCTTAGGAAAATATGAAAACATAAGAAGCTATGGTCTCTTGAGACCTTCCATGATCACTCTCCCACTATAAGAGGATACAAAAAAAGGAAAGGAAAGGGTGTAGAATCAATCTAAAAATATCAGGAAAAATATTCCTTATGTTGATCAACTGGAGGGTCATCAAACAGGGAAACAATCAGGGTTTTACTTCAGTTGTGCACTAACCCTTAATGGGGTGTACCTTATACAACGATTGAACCCAAGGACCTAACCAAGATGGTTCATTGGTCAAAATATACCAAAACCAGATCCAAACACATGAAGGGAACAATCATAAAGGCTCCCCAAAACATTTTTCAAAAGTGACCACTAACTGTCCCAATAACAAAACTTACTGACCAAACCCAAACCCAAAACACAGTTCAAACAGGAGGGGTTCTTGGACTCAAAACCTCCCACAACATCAACATTTTCCAAAAACACATAATATAAACCATTCCATACAATTCATCATGTATTAATGTTTCTCATTAGAAACATTTCTTTAAAAACAAATGGTTCAGCGGTTAGCGCATCCACCCATGGTACCCCATGGGCCTTACACATGCATGTTTCTGTGCCACACCGGGCACCCTCCTCGTAACCATCTCTACACTCATCCAGTCATTTCATCAACCATCCATCTTCCCATATAACCCCATGCATGTGGTTTCTCATGAAAATACCAAAGGTTAAAACAAAAATTCTTTCCACTTTTCAAAACCAAAACGGTAAACCAATACATCCTCTTTTCTCAAAAACGCTAACCACGAGATCAAAATCTGAACTCACATCTTACAAAAAAAATTAGAAAGTCACAACCATTTATAAAATAACTCACTTTCAAGATATTCACATCAATTTCAAAACATCTCTTCCCATTAAAACACACTTTGATTGTTTAGAAAACCCTATTGGAAAAACTTTTCAAAACCAACTTCAATATAGTTCCTTCTTTAAAAGAGGTGTAAGCACACCATTTTATATTTCAAAACAATTCTGAAAATTCAGTTCCTCCATTTCATAAACCAAAACATTCCCTCTTTATTTTCAAATCATTTCATAAAAATTTTACGCTTCTTAAAACCAAGTCAACTTAAAACCAAAGTGCTAACATTTCAAAACTAAAGCACAAAACAATGCGAAAGGAAACTAGTTTCAGTGGGTGACTTGGAAATATGGTTGGCGGCCATATTCCAATCACTTCACTATCAGAGAGATTGTTCTAGGGAATATCCCCGACATCACAGGGCTTTCCAGGCCCTGCGATCTCACTGAGTCCATTTGCCCAACTCTCTTTTCATTTCCCCTAATCATCATCAAACCATGAAAACCAAAGGAATCCGAAAGGTCCCGACTTCCACTAGAGACTTGAATCATGTCATGAGGTGTGGTGATCAGCCATACTACTCATAACAAAAATTCCAAGTCCCAAAAATCCTAACTCTAGACTATCTCGACTGTTCCCCAAATGACATTACCCAAAGAGAGAAAACCTCCTCTGATACCATTTTGTCACGAACCAGATCTGGTCGCCATCAAACCGGCACCAAACCCAGCCCCTGACAAGTCCCGAAGGGTGTTCTTGATCCCCACGGGCTGGCACAAGTGCCTGGGTATCATATCATGATAATTGGGAATGATTTACCTGATTTTATAATCATTAAACAACAAACAAACTCAATATAACAAATCTGGTTCTTCTTAACTAAAACCGTCTTTTACAAAATTATAGAACTGAAATACATAAGTTAAAACTATGTTCAAAAAACATTACAGAGCTACAAAACCAAATAAGGAAAGCCCAAGAACCTCCACATGGAAAGAGGAACGCCCTCAAGCCATCTCCACAACACTGCATCCCAATGGACAGCTAAAAACCTGAACCAATGGCATAAAACCTGTACCCAAACCTATGACATAAAATAAGAAAGTCTACTTACACCCAACGGTGTAAGTAGGGTGTGAGAGAAAGCCCAGTAGGATACCACCTCTGAGAGATTCCATGTGATAAACATTTCATGACAAAAAGAATTGCATGTTCTGTAAATAAGAAATTGTAGTTATAATTTTCTAAAGGATGCAATAATAAATGAAAACAGTTTTCATGTGGGATAATTTTAAAGGGCCGAAAATTATAAAATAAATAAAAACTCTATTGAATTTTCCAGCCAAGAATACCGTATACCGACGGTAAGTACAAAGGATCTAATGAGCAAAAGTAATAGAAAATAACCCCTAGGCACTAGCTAGTTGTGGGTCCCAGGTACCTCGTTTTCTCGGTGAGAGTAAACACAAATAATATCTGTTCTCATGCACGAGCCACTAGTAGGGATCATACCCATAACCTAGTGGTCCCTAATCATAATCATCATAGTTTAGTTAGAGATGTAAACATCAATCTTTCTATATGAAACTGAGGCCAAACCCCACGGATTCACTAGCATACTAGTACACATCCACCCACCTAGATACCCGGGTTTTCACTTTGTGCTCAAACAAGTTCAACAATCCAAGAAGTATATTTTTCACATGAAAATATCACTTCCACATAACACATTAACCAAACATCCCCATGTACATCACACAAGTCAAAAATTCCACTTTTCATTCAAATGCATTTTGAAATCAAACTCACACCAAAATTGCCTACAACACTTTTCACATTCTTTAACACTTCCACAAATCCATTAAATGATTTTATGAAACCATTACAAGATATTCAACTCATATAACAGCCCACACACATGTCACATAATACCCTTCTCAACTCCACATTTCATTTTATCAATAAACTCACACAAAACATCCCACACCCATGTTTTGCACACAAAACACAATTTAGTAAAACATTTCGGCAATTTATAAAACATTATAAAAATGTTTGACATCTCAAATCACCACTTTACCATTAAAAAACCCACATTAGATGAACACACTCATCCAAAAAGTACATATAGACCCTTTCCAAACATTGTTTAACCAAATAAAACATTTGAAATTTTTATAAATCAAACCCAAGAGGTATAACCATTGTTTGCACACTAAACCCATTTCAAACCCCTCATTCAAAACCAAAATCATACCAACAACATTCCAGAACAGAATTTTCAGCCCTAAAACAATTATTAATGTACCCCAAAGTGTTATAAAAATACATCAAATAATACCACAAAGATACACATGAAAAACACAGGTTTTACTAAATCACCTTCAAGAAGTACAACACAGTTTTACACCTTAAACTCAATCAAAAATCTCTTTTCAAGGCCCATATGATAATAAGTAATTACCAAAATGGAATTTTCAGCCCCTTTCAAGACTAATAAATCACTTTCATATGTTATAAACTAAACTGAAACATTACCCCAAGAGTCACACATGAAAAGTACCCAATTTCAAGCTAAAATACAACTAAAAATTAAATGTTTAACCAAATTCATCAAAAACAGTTTTCACACCACAAAAAACAGATTATAAACATACTAGATTAATAAAACAAGAAATCTAACTCATCATAAAATGGTTACACATGGAATCACCTACCTTTTGAGTCAAAACCCTCAAAACATGGTGCGAAACCTTAAGCGCACCACCGCCGCACCATAAGGAATATAAATCCAGACCTAGACCATGAAATATTGACCCAAAAGATACCAATTCATACCTTAGGATCGAACCGTAACTTCTGGAAATTTTAGAACATAATTAAAGAGGGAGGAAACCCTAAGGAGAATAAAAAATTGAAGAGAGAAACACTTACTCAAAACAATCATGAATAAAACGACCCAAAATCCACCAGAATATGAATCTGAAAACAACCAACCATTCAAGGGATGTTCGTATAGGTATTATGAGACCATTTAGGAATTTGAATGGGGATAAACAATGATAATTGAAAGATTTATGACGGAAACAAATTACCATTATTAATCTGCCTGAAATGTGAGTGCTTCAGAAGTTTCGACCTAAACGGTGATGCAAATGAGCTGCAAAGAGGGTGGGAGGATACGGGACGCGTGGTTGGGTTCACGGGGCGTGTTTGGGTCTTGGAATCACCGAAAAAGCCTTAATATTGGATAAGTTATTAATTAAACAAAATTTATTTGTAAAACTGGAATTGGGCTTTTGGGAAGGCCCAATCCCTTAAATAAGAACCCATATACAACTTTTTTATGGTTTTATAAAGGCTCCAAACTAAAATGGTGGTGTTTCTATATTAGGGGAGACCATTTATGAACTTGAATGGGTGAAAATATTAAAAATTGAAAACGTTATAAAAGAAAAAAAATTATTTTTAAATCTGGAATTGGGCTCACGGTTTGGCCCAATTCATGAAAACTCACCCATTCCACCATAAAAGATTGACAAACCCCAAAAATAAAGCATAAATGAAAATTAAATGAAAATTAACTTTAAAATAATTCATGTATGTGAAAATTTTGTATATAATTTAAAAATAAACAAGTGGAAGAATATAGTGAAAAACATGGGATTCAGAAATAATTGTCACCTGAATGAACTCTATAGATGTATATATGTTTTGAAAAGAGAAAATATATTACCAACCACATGGTTTGAAATATGTATTTTTAAAAGATTCAATTGGATAATTGTTGAAAATATATAGTTATAACAATACTTTATATCTATAATATTTCATTACCAATTACAAATGTGGAAAAGAATCTATAACCACTATATTATATAATGAATCCAAAGCATAAATATTTATAGGTGTTTGGATGTAAAATTGTTATTCAAAAAAATGAAGTAATATGAATTTTTAATTATATTGATATGAAGGTATAATTTTTTTGATATTATTCCAAAATTAATACATATAGATTATTCCAAATATCAAAGATTGAAATTCTTGAATGAATGATGTTTAAGTAATAGAAATTGAGAAAAATATCAATACTAGTAAGTATATTTATTATTTGAATGGGTTGAATTATCAAATAATAAAACATTTATTTATGAAATGACAATGTTGTTTCTAGATCTAGGGTAGTTTAAAAGAATATTTTATACTCTTATGATGTCTCTGATAATGGGTAAAACACTATAGTGACATCATTTACACAAAAAATTCAGAGTGATGAATTAACTCATAACACGGTCGTTGGTGACAATATACCCCTCAATAAAAAAAATAATGAATGTATAATAGATTAAATAAATGATATATTCGGTGTAATCAAATTCATCTAATGAAACATTCATAGATAAATGTTCGGATAAGGTTATTCATGAGGAGATTTACCTGATTGAGAAGATTAATACATTAAAAAAATTGATAATGTGGGAAAAGAATAGTGTGATTATAACCATGTTGATTTTATAAAACATACACAATAAAGATGATATAGTTATGAGGATCCAATAAAATCATATTTACTTGGGTTATTCCCATATTAAAGGCATAAATATAGATGATATATTTTAAAAAATTGTTTGATTGGAAACTATTCACTTATTCTTGGATATGGTATTCCAAAATAGGTTTAATGTAAAATGAATGTACAAAAAATCATTATTATTGCAGTGTATCCATAAATTGGATGTATATATTGAGAATCTATAAGTATTTCTAATAAAATATTTTGATAAAAAACTGTAACAGTTGAAAGAAAGAGTTATAAAGGTTAATATAGGAACTAATATCCTGATACCCATGCCTATAATTGAATATGATGATGCTAGGTTACCAAGAAAGAGGTATTGAACACAAACACTACATTAATAAAAAGAAAATTTATTGAATTGATGTTCATATATATTGATGAATTTATATTTTTTATGTTTTCATGACACTCAATGCAAGTAGTTTTCAAATATAATGATACCTAAAGTTATGATTTCACGAATTTATGATCAATTATTATTCATCGTGTTTCACTTAATTCAAATAAATTATTGGGAATTCATCTCCCATAAAAAAATATTTTAAATATGTTCTAAAAAGACAACAAATAGAATAATCTAAATTGATTCATAATATGATAGATTCATGGATAAAATTTAAAAAATATAGTGAATTTGATGATGTTGATGTGAAACTCTATTGGTTTATTTTTGGTATTTTACTATACATGATAGTATAATTAATCATTTTTTTTGAAACATTTCAATACACCCATATAATTTTTTCAAAATTAAATTCACTTAATATTTGTGAGATTTTCACATTGATACATCAATAAAAAAGTTGATTTTGTGATATATTATTATAGAAATTAACAGCAAAAAATGATGGGCATATCACTTTCAAAATGGACGGAACATCTGATGATTGAAATCCTATATTTCGATATTTTTTTCTTAGTAACTCATGCATTTTTTATCAATGTATAAATTAACTATTCCTTATCAATATGTGTTTTTGAGGTATAGTATATTTCGAAATCTCAATCTTTTTCATAATTTATATAGACAAATAAAATAACATGATGATGTTTGAATTGTTATGGAATCAATAATTAAGTATATTTCTGACAACAAATGTTTGATAAATATTAGTAAAATACCTTTTTAAAAAAAGGAAATGAAAAATAACATCCTATACCATTTACTAAAGGAGAATATTGAGGAGTGGCTTGTGAAATTAGGGTATGTTCCAACTAAAAATAATGTGTCTCACTTCATGAAAAAGGATCCAAAAAAAGATTATTTTGAATGGATTCAGTTTCCATTAGATATCAAACAAATACCTTCATTCATGATGAATCTAGATATTGAGACCCCAAATCCATTTTTTTAATTTATTTTTTAAAAATTTATTTTTTCTATCTCATTGATTCATTTCATGTATTTTTAACGCTCTTTTGTGATCCATCAATTAATTTTTATATGGGTTTATTAGAAAGGTATGATAATCTACTCTTTACTAGGGGATATTTTAAATAAATTTTTTGTATATTGAAAATTTTCAAAGTGAAAAATTACTAATGGATAGAGGGTTTCTATTGAAAATTTTTTCCAGGATATTGGTAGTGTTCTTTGAAAGCACATTGTTCAATGAGTTTTAATCATTGGATTCCCTCATCAAACATGTTTTTATAAAAATAATATTGTGTCATGTGCACATAAATTTTTTAACATATGATTAATAAAAAAACTAGTTTAGGTAAATTTAATTAGTATAGTTCTAATTCTATAAGAGATTTGAATCCTTCAGAATTGCTAACATACCCAATCGAGAAATTTTTTATAACAAATCTCTTTGATGTTATTTGTTGATTGTTTTTTTTAAAATAAAATATATATTTTTAAGTTAGTCATGTTATTGGTAATGATGTGTTGATTATAGGATTCATATGGATTAATAAAATCTATAATATTTTTATCTTTTAGAGAGAAATTTTTTCAGAATACCTTCACCAAGTTGTAATTCTTCAAGATACAATAATGTAGACTCATAGATATATTATTAGCTCTATTAACTTCATGGTTCCTAAAAAATAGATAAGATGTTGTTATATAGTAATATTTAACAATATATTTCCATCTTTCATGTAATCACTGTGAAATTTATGGTTTTTATACTATGTTTATTTCCTTGATTAAGTTTGTCTACATGTATCTATGTCGTAGAAACTTTGGATGATCAATCTGTAAATACATTGGGTTATGTGATATAAATTTATTTTCTCAATATATTAATAATAATTTAGGTTTAATATTAATTAATTTAATATTTATATCATAATATATATTACTTTTTTTTGTATATTCTTGTGGAAGGAATGACAATTGGGGAAATATTTTAGAAAATGTGGGAATTGAAGAACACAATGGTACGTCATGATATGTCGCAATATGTAACATTGAAAACCAAAATATTAAAAATATTTTATATAATATTTAATCCAAATGGATAAATGAATTCATTGAAATAAGGTTCCTTGTGATGTTGTTTGATCACAAGATGTTCTAGTTAATTTAAACTGATAAACTACAGAAAAATGAGGCATTCAACGCTATAAGTTGACATTAAATGTCATGTGAACATAACATCATGTGAATAAATTAATTGGAATTAATTTATTAATATATATCGATTAAAATAACCTCAATATTTTTTCCCATAATCATTTCATATTTTTTAAACATAACACGATGTGAAAAGTTCAAATAGGCCTGGAAACTGTGGTTTTGTTGTATATTTTGATGGGAAATATCCTTTTTTACCCATAACACTATTTAACACCAGATACTAAATAGGGAACCCCTATGAAAAAAATAAATTCTATCAAATAGAAGTCCTAAAAATTTAATTATGGATTCAGTCAAGGCATTGGGATTCAACCATAAGGTTATTTTTTATAGGATTCCTTCCCTGAGTGGTTCAGATATATTTTTTCATTATACATTTCTTTATTCTCCATTTTTATTAATTTCATATGAGAATAGGTTAATTAAATCATATTCTCTCCATTATATTTCTATTGGAATTAATAATATGTTTTTTGTATATTATTTTATGGAAATCACCAATAATGGTTGGATAAATTTGTATGGGAGTGTAGAATTGGTTGAAATGTGTGTATACTAAAATTGATCAATCTCATTCATCACTATTACATTAATTATATTAAGCTATTATTTTATTTTGACTCATTAGTTTCCTATATGTTATAAAATAAAATAAACTATGTTTCATTGATAGTAGTTGAAACCCAACATGCTTAAGGTAATTAATTCACAACCATAATATGTTACTATAATTTTTCTATGGAAATATGATGATAAAGAATCCTAGTATTTTATTCTCACATATCCATGATGATATAGGGTTAAATTTAATATTTATAGAGATTATATATCTCATATATATATTATATTTATTGTTTTTGTAGACAATGATTATTAATAATTTTTAAGTGGATTTGGGATTTCATTTTGAAAACATTATCCACAAAAGCCAGTTTCCCTCTATTATTCCTTTTCCCATCCTTCTATATGTTTTTTAAATATTTATTTTGAGTAATTTAATTAAAATTACCTAGAATAATTTTAAATTTGGATGACTTAAAATTATATTGCGGGTTGTTATATCCATGATCCATGTTCTCAATTTGTTTGACCTTAAATGTCAACATTACTATACCTTTGTATCTAGTTTAATATGGAAAAAATATAAATTATTTATTTGATCATGAAAAAAGGATTTAACAGAATATTATAAATGGATCAATAAGAAAAAGAATTATAATTTCTATAAAAATCATATGATTAAATCATTATGACAACCTTACACTGGTAGACATGTATCTGATGCTAAAAATAAAAACATTAAATTTATCAATTTAATACAGATAAATTCGACACAAATTATTCAATCAATAGACATGAAACATCAAAAGGAAAAACGTGATCAATTTTATTCTCCTGGACCATTTATGAGATGAATCACTGAGAATTTTGGAAAACATTGAACAACAAGGCTTTATGAACAACTGGTTCATATATATCAACATCATCTCCCACAAAAAACATTTTTTAATACCCCATATCAATTTGATTATATATCCCATTAAATTACAAAAAAATATAAAATATTTCTAATCAAAAATAATGTAGCATTTTTTTAATATCCAAGGAAATCTAGGTATAATAACGGGTGTTATAATATGCTTAATAATGTTAATAATTATATATTACAATCAATGGTCATATCAATGAATAATTCAATCCTCACTGTATATGATTAGGACCAAAACAAAATGATACCATTTCCAATATGAAAAAAAGTATTAAATTGACTTATGTCTTAAAACAATAACATTTCAAATGAAAAAAATCATAACAATATCAATTCATCATAACCCAACAAAGAACCAAATGATTATATCCTAAATGTGTGTTTCATTAGCATATTTATTGAATCAATTTTATATTTCATGGTTGACAACGAATATATTTTGACCAAGAATCAACACCTACTTCTTATTGTGTGTCAATCATATCTCTGTATATCCCAAAACACTTCAATCCCATAATAATTTTTTTAATGTGGTAAGGCACATTGACATTTTTCCCTTAAAAAAATTTATGATATAATACTTTACCCAATTTATTGGAGGGAGATATAAGTCCGAAATTTCACCAAAATAAAATTTCTCAAATTTAATCTAAAATATCATAAAACATTAATCATCTAAAAACACATGAAAAAAAATGTATTTCATAAAAATTTCATCAAATTATATCACGTGGAAAAGGGAACATGTACAATAAAAATATTATCATAATAATCATAAAACCTCGGGAAAATGATTAAGGATTGTTTAAATTCATAATAACCTATTAATTATTATATAATATCAAATTATTTTATCATTAAAGAAAAAGTTATTTAAAAATATTTCATGGATTAATTCAAGAGGAAGATAACATTTCCATATTGGAATAAATCCTGTTATAATAAATGTTGTGATCTCTTAAATGAAAAATATTTTATTCGAAATGAAAATTTTAAATTTTATAGGAAAGATAAAATAATTGAGGCTTTATTGTGGATGAAAAATCCTCCCATGTCGTATTAGTTATTAAATCACTCAATATATATATATATTTTTGAAAAATATACAAAGTACATTATTTGTAAAATGATTAAAAGATTCCACTAAAAATGTTTTTTAAAAATAAAATCATGGGTAAAAATTATTTTAATAAAGTTTTGAGAATATTCAATCCCATTTTAAAAACAAATTTATAAAAATATTAACATTAGAGTGAGATATTTCCATGAGGCCACATAATAAACCATGAATAGTATTGAAAATTGGAAATTGATGCTTATGACGTGGATTTATTTTGAATCATAATGAAAAATGATATTTAAATAACATGATGACCAATTGGTTCATTATATTATATATCAATTTTTTCATTATATTAAATACTTAATATAAATAATTTATGAATGTGTCATATTTCTCATTGATGTAAAAGTTATATGAGAAACCCTTACTTTTAGTCTTATTCATCACATATTTTATTTATCATCCTAAATGATAAATAATAGGTCAATTTAGAATTACGTTAGACCATTTTTCATTTTAATTATTAATTTCATATCACTTATTTAAATATTATATAAAATTACATAATCATATAAATTCAAATTATTCATTTTGTCAATATTCTGTTCATAAGTCCAGAATGACTTGGTTAGGTTGTCTGTAGTAAAAAAGTCATTATTAAATTTTCTATAAAAATAATATCATGGAATAATTTTATCTTTTTTTATAAATTATAAATTTAAATATAACTATTTAATGTGGTTCTAAAAAATGATCTATGATAAAATCATGGATATGTTATGTTGCATGTACGCATGAGTTACATTTCAGTTTTTCAAAATTCATTATAAAAAAAATGCATAAATTGTTTAAATATTTATTTAAAGATTATATATATATATATATTAGATCACTAATTATACTTTTATATATCATCTATGAGATGTGGGGATGAAAATGTAATCCCATCGCTTCATGGAGGTGGTAGTTCACATGTTCGCATGAACAGTTTTATTATTTTTTAGTGTACGAAATGGTAAGAAGCAAGAGGATATATTAAAATTTTATAATTATATATATTTTATGAATATAATTTATTTAAAATATTTATATAATTTAAAATATTCATGAGATATGTTTATGGAAAAAACTGACATTGGTATATGAGGCGCTAGTCCTCCATACACATGAAAGATGAATTATTTCCCCATTTGATGGATGTTGGAGATATATATATGGTATAATTTTAATATAATACCATCTATGTATATGTATTATTATGGTTTGATTATTTTATATTATTTTATGTGGATTTTATTAAGGTGGAAGATGAAACAAAACAAAAAAATAGTATTAGAATTTTACCTTTTATTTGGAAAACATTATATGATTTTCAAAATTAGCCTTAAAAGATTGGTTCGAGGAATTTGTGAATTTTATAATGATTATATTGATTATATGAATGGATTTTGGTAGGTATAAGGAATAATGGGCTCTAAATTGTTATGTAATGAGATGAAAATGTGTCCTTTTATAAGAGAAGGGAGGGGAACTCTTGGAATTTTTAAAAATAATAAATTAATAGATATAAATTTTCAGTTAAAATTTTAAAAATCTGTTATTTCAAATTTAAGATGAGTATGTGTCTCTATAGTCTCATACTAATAAAATTATTATTGTTTTAAATTTTTTTCAAACCTTATATTTTTAATATAACCCCCATTTAACATCATTATCTCTTACCTTGACAACATCAATTTTAAACATTAAGGGCCATTATTCTTAATATATAATAAAAACATACCCATAAATGGAACATGGATGGTATTTTCAACCTTATAATAATAAATTTTACATCATTTAGGATTTTAAAAAATTTGCAGCATTTAATAAAATATTATTTACTATAAAATATTCATTATTTCAGTCTTTAGATATTTTCATTATATTGTCATTACTAATATCATGAAAAAATTAAAATTACCACCACATTATCATTACATCCACAAAATTACATTGTTATAAATAAAATTATTTTATCACATTTTTAATCTCAAATTATATTTTTTATAATATTGTTATTATAATTTATTATATATTATTATTAATTGAATAACTAATGCATCAACAATAAGTAATGATTTAAGGTAATTATTTCATTACTAAATATAAAAATAAATTATCATGATTTTGATAAATATTTTTAGAATTAAAATTATTTTTTATAGTTAAACATATCCTCTATATGAGACTCTGTTAATAAATTATTTTTATAGAAAACAAGTGTGTGGCAGTTTGACTTTTCATTAAATAAAATATATAATATTATAAAAGTAATAATATCATCCATGTGACCCCAATAGGTCATAAATTATATGTTTTTATGATTGTGGATGAGATCTAAGAATCTAATCTAATTTAAAAATGTTTTTAGGTATGACTTAAGGTTTATTATTTTATTTTTAACCATTAATTACAGGATTAACCTTTTACTGTATTTACAAAAATTAATAATATTGCCATTTATATTGACTAATAATTAAATTTAACCTATTTATAAAATGTGGACACAATAAATCCAAATATGGAAAATAATATAAAATTTTAAACAAAAATATTTGGTGAATTAAATTTAAATTAAACTGTAAAAACAGAATGAAAAACAATTATACAAAAAATTCCATTTTTTACATATAAAGTGGATTTATAATAAAATCATGTAAATAGTATGTTAAGTAAATAAAAATTGTTTTCAACAAAAAATAAAAAATTAGTTTTTAATAATCATCCAAAATATAATATTTCTTTATAAATTAATTAAATGAAAAAATCAATTTTAATTTTTTTTACTATTTTTCACCATTCTTTAAAAAATCATTGATTATAGAAAATTATCAATAATTTCTATTTAATATAATCATTCAATGATTAATTCATAAATTAAATTATTTTTTTCAAAACTATGTTTTAGAGATTATAGATATGAATTGTAACATTCACTCATAAAAATAATGAAATAATCATTTTTGAATAATGAAAATTTTTTAATTATAAAATGAATTTTTAAAAAATTAATAGATTATATAATATGAATTATTCATTAAATTTATTTTCAGTAGTGAGATTATATCAATTTCATAAATATGTTATTTTATGTCATACTCATTAATTTAATGGCTTGGTCTTAACGATCAAATTAAAATAATAATTTGTCTTGGTTCATTTAACCACCGTGTTGTGTATCTTTTAAACTAATTAATATAGTCATTTATTTTAATATAAAATGGTGTAACAATAAACACCATTTAACAATTTTTATCCTAAAAATTTAAACACGGTCTCTATATCCATGGTTTTAAATTTTTAAAATAGTATTCTTGATATCATACAATATATAAAGGCTCATGAAAACAATCACTTAAGATTGCGAATGACAATTTTGAAGGCCTTTTAGAAAATCAAATTAAAAAAGATTTAATATATTAAAAATTATTTTGATGTTAAAAACATTACATGGATGAAAAAAAATTATCATGTGCTAATAAAAAGTTATATAGAAAATGATCATGAGAAAATTAACCATCAAAATACCATAAATATATGATCGGTAAATGGCTGTTTATTTCATGATAATAAAAGTAAAAGGACGACAGTTGAATTTAAATATATTTTTACTGCATTTGAGGAAATAATTTACGTCTTTTAAATTTAAAATGAGTAAATATAATTTCATTGAATGTATTGTTTCACCAGTTAATAAATTTCAACCACAGTATCATTTGTTTCACCAAACGATGAGTTTTTATGATTAATTTATTTCCAAAATCTCTAAAATCACTTGAATATTGATCCCATAATCCCAATGTTCATAAAAATATATTCATACTACCTTCATGCATTTAAAATATTAATCACATGATAAGATGATTCCAATAATGAATAAACCATAAAACAAGGAAAACTAACATAATCTCCCAAATTTAAAATATATAAAATATTTATTTTCAAATCATAATGTAAATAAAAATTCAAAAAATTAATCATAAAATTATAGATTATGATTGAATCCAAAAAATAATAAGTATTTGATCACATTATATTCCAATAATAATTTAGCTTTTATCTACCAAAATGTACACATCTAAAACAAAAAATATCCTTGATATGAAAAAACATTTACATAAATACCGAAATTTAACATAAATCCTCAATATAATATTATATACCACCATAATACAGTTAAACCATTATTCATTAACTAATATTCTATTATATTCTATTTACCTAAATCATATTCGATTCCTAAAATAGTTAATATCAACTAAAATAAAATTATTAATTGGATACAACATAAATTACCAATCTCATTGTTATTTATAAAATAAAGTATATTTTCCCAAAATGAACATGACTTTTATCTATTAGATACTTTAAATTAAGAAAATCATTATAAATTCTCATTTTTTGGGTTTTCACCATTCCCTTTCATTAGTTGATGGTTCAATGCTTGTTGAATTTCCAAATGTGATGGGTTCTTTCCTTTCTTGTGGGTTGTTTTTTTAAAACAATAAGAATATAATTCTTAAAAAACTCCCAGATAAGTTATAAAAAACAGAAAATAACCCCAATATATTCAACACTAAATTAATGGTTTATCTTTAAAGGTTATCTCATACCATTCATTTTTCATCACAAAAATTTAATAACCATTAACTACCTCAAAATAAAATATCGTATAGAACCTAAATTTTATAAATAACATTGAAAATTATATCCACAAAATTCTATCACCTTCTTCGTAAAATAATACATTACGATCGACCTGAGGGTTACATATACCTATCAAAAAAATATTTATCCTACTTAAATTTATTACAACAAAACCCAACAAATGGTTATCTAGGACTCTAATATTATGGTCATGATTAAACGTATATGCCCTTAACAGAATCTGGAAATTGTAAAATAATATCTCATGAAAACATACGAATATTAAATTATATCTAAACCCAACTATAATATTAATTTTAATATCTTGATATCCTCAATCCAGGATCTGGTACTAGAAAAATAAATATTAGATTTTTTTTATAATGATAAATTTAACCATATTTTTCCATAAAATTGTAAAATATCAAAGGGTTATATTGGATTTCTTACATAACCTGTATAAGGCCCCAGCCATAAACCTTAATTAATATTGAGTTATTACAAGATTACACATTGAGGATCTTTTCAGGTTTAGAGTTTTAGATAATTAGATCATAAAATTGCATTACATTCCACATTTAAACAATGTGGTTACATATAAGATAGTATTCATTTTTTCCCATCAACGGAAACATATTTAAAATAAAACATGGATTCTTTCTTGACACATCATTGACACTATAATCATATCATGTACCTTTCCCTTGACCGGTGAAAAACATTTCAAAAACATGGGATGAGCATAAAAAGATCAGTAAGGGATATAAAAATATATGGAAAGGAAACATGAGAACATGTACAGATAAAAATCAATGAAAACTTACTTTACTCATAAAACATAAGCACTTTAACATACCTCATCAAATCATGAATAAATCATAGAAATCATAAGACATAAAGATATCTTGAGGCATTCATAACATTCTTACGTAGGGAGTAACCCTCTTGGTTACGTTTGGAATACCCACCACAGTATATTCCCTAAATCTCTTTGGAGAAACCTTAACGTTTCACTCCTTCGTGTTACCCAATGCATTGGAGAGCTATATCGGACTCACCCTCCCTTAGTTTATCACGGAACCACCCAAATTCATAACAATTCCCAAGAAACATAACATAATATTATAACATAAAACATGCATAAAGGAAACATAACATTTCCACCTTTCAATAACAAGATATCAATACAACACATTGATATAAAAACACTATGAAAACCATTTTCAATACCAAAATAAAAGAAAAGTAAAATCTGGTATTTATTTTTCTTTTAAAAAGAAGGTATGGCTTGTAGAGGAAGCCGAAACTCAAATAATGGTCAGGACGGCGGAGAAGTCGTTGTCGCCGCATATGTATGACAAATAAACATTCATTTTATCGTTTAGTAAAACGCTTCGTATAAAAAAGATTCCTTTTGAATGAGCATAAAATACAAAGTGGTTTATACACTGTATAAATGAAAGTTGTGTATAAAACAAAATATTCCTCAATGAAAGGAGGTTGAGACAGATTCCCATACAAAGACGGTATACTTGGTTTAAGGATACATCAATTACATATTTATGTGTGACAAACGAATACACCAAATATAAGTGGATATTAAGTGTAAAACAATCAGATTTTATTCACAGATATTCATAGAACGACATATTCAAGGAGTACAATTTTATCCCAAAGGATCAAATTTGGGTTAAGAGGTTCCCTTGCAAAAATTTGACAGCCTAACGGCGTCACTACAAAATTCAGAAAATGAGTTGATGAGATATAAAAGGGTATCTCATCACATGGAAATAAAATTGAAATCAATAAAGATATAGAAGAACATATCCCAACATAATAGTATGTGAATTAAAAGACATAACAAAATAAGTCTTTTAAAATGAGGAGGGTGAATGGTTCCCTTACTGACATGGGTATCTTTCGAAACATACACCCCGTGAAAGAAGGACAATACAAAATTGTTTTAAATACTCATAAATGAAAGTATATTACTCAATGAGTAAAATAATGGGCAGTACATACCCCCATAAAAGGAAATTGTGGAAAATTTAGCATAAATCTCATGGGAATAAAAGTGAGATGAAAAATCCCTTATGAAAACTAGGCAGCCTAACGACGCCACTTAAAACTTACAAAAATGGATTGATGAGATCAAATAGGGTATCTCATCATATTAACATAATGTTTACAGAAATATGAATATAAAATAACATCCCCCAACATAACAAAGAGGATCTTAAAAGAAGTTACATAAATGAGAGTACTTAAAAAAAGAGAGGTTAGATCTCTTACGAAAATTCAGCAGCCTAACGGCGCCACTCAAAACATCCAAAATGGATTGATGAGAGAGAATAGGGTCTCTCATAATATGAACATAAAAATTAAAGTAAGAGTAATATAAAATAACATCCCCATAACATGAAATATGAGCTATAAAAGGAATGAAATAAAAGAGTGTACTAAAAAAGAAAGAGAGGAGTAGGATCCCTTACCTCAAGTCCAAGTTGTCTTGTTCGTTTCTTTATATTCCTGAATAATAAACTTTGGTCAATTTATAATTTCATAAGGACCTCCTATAAATATTATTATTCAGGTCATATCACATATTTTAATGATATAATAATTGGTTAATAATATGAGTTCATATCAGACGTTTTTGTCCATGTTTGGTACATGAGTCAAAAATTAACTTGTTTGAAAAATGATTGTCCATATAGTTATAAGTAAATAATTTCCAGAATAGTATTGATGTTTAAAAAATAATATATATCTAGTAAATATTCATTTCATACTATTCCATATCATTTGTAGGTAAAAAACGAAAAGCACCGTTCATGGAGACGGTAGGCCGTACGTACACATGAACGCTACTTTAATTTTTTCTTGGTCATATTAATAGAATTAAAAATAAAAGAGATATATATATATATATATTATAATTCCAGTATAATATATATGTTATATAGGTCACATATGTTAATTAATTCCATTATTTATACATTCCATGTATTGTATGTACGAGTCACATCACTTGAGGGGGCGGTAGTCCACAATTCCTCATATGAAATTATCGCATTTACACAACATGAAAAGAATAAAGGTATGGTTTAAATATAAAATACAGAATAATATAGTAGACATAAATACCAAATATATCATATATAAAATACAGTGACATCATAATGCCCACCTTTAAAGGTGTTAAAAGAATATTAAACAATCATCGTTTCGTGAGGCAGAAAATCGCCAACCACAGAAACAGTATGTTTTTTAACCATTAGACGAAGGTGTGTGTAAGTGTAGCTCGAATCATTCTTATAAAAACATCCTAGTATATTGAATATACTGTATTTTTTACAAAATAAATGAATAAAAAATATTTTAGGGGGTTAGAGAAGCAAAATAAAACAAAAGGACTCAAGTGAGGACATTAACTTAAAATCGGGTAACTCCCTTTTGTTTGAGCTCAAAGGCTTCCTTGGGAAGACTTATGCCCAAAGTGAGGCTTCAATGAGTTAGAAAGGGATTTGGAGAAACAAAATGGGAAGGTTTTGGCTGATCCAAAGGCTTTGGAAGTGTTTGGTAAGGAGGTAGAGGTGGGGGACTTTTTATAAGAGGAGAGGAGGGTCACTCTTGGAATGTAAAGAAATGTTACTTTATTATAGAATGAATTTCGGAATTTAATGGTCCCAAATTGATGTGTTTCTAGGATAAGGTGATAAGGGTTCTAATTCCACCCATCAAATAGGATTTCGACATGTTTAGGTCTTAGATTTTACATTATCTTTCCATTTTATTTAAATCCTTAAATAATGAGTTAATCGCTACATCATCATGATGTCATAATTAATATAATTTGATTTAATGTCTAAAAATTATAAAAAAAATACTATGATGTAGGAAATATTTTTAGATTTCTAATTAATATTTATAGTCAAAACTATTACTTGTATAACCCCATGTAAAAATTGTTTTAGTACAACATCTCATGTTTGTGTCATTTTTACTTTAACATTAAATAAAAGGTATTTCTGTCATTTTCCAACCAAAGTGGCTCCATGGGGTCCCCAAGTTGACCCATGGATTTTCATGGTCGGCCATGACACATCCAATAAGGGTAGGACATGTGTCTAGATATTTTCATTTTATTATAATATCATTTTTGCCTTAAATTTCACTAATTACCTCTAATCGCGATTAAAAACATAATAAGTTACTATTCACCAAAAAAAATATTTTAATCCCATTGAACCCCATTTTAATTCTTAATGACAAACATGTATGTCGGATTTTTGATAATCAAATTACAAAGATGGAAAATTTTCATTTAAACGGAAAATCAGTTTTTATAAGTACCACTTAGTGGTTTCACTATTCATCAAAAATTGAAGTTTTTCAGAAAATTACAAAAAATTCACCCTAAGCTATATTTGATATTATTAATTAAAAAATGATGTCTATTTTACAAAATTAAAAACATATAGTTTTCATTAATTAATTTAATAATTAATTCCCGCTGTCAAAACAAATAGCGTGTTTTTGTAAAACAAAATGTATCAAAAATTGACACTAGTTTAAGTCTGATTTCAAAGTGAAATTAATTACAACGACCACTATTGGATTAAATGGTAAAAATATATTCTAATTTCACTTTAAATCCAATTAAAAAGATAATATAATCACATAAATAAATTATATTAAAAAGAGGTTTTTAATTAAAATACAACATTTTTCACTATTTATTAAAAAGTTAACTTTTTCGGAAATATACCAAAAATTTACACAGTAAATTTTGATGTCCTGGTTCTAAAAAAGATTTTTATTTTGTGAAATATAACACATAAAATTTTCAAAAAGGCGATTTAAAAGAGGCTCTCTATCAAAAGGCGGTTAATCGGCCTTTTAAAGAATATTAGAATGTTTACTCTTAAAATTGGATTCATTCGCATTTTTAATCCCCTAACATTTATTGTAAAAAGTAAAAATATTTTACAAACATATATAATCATTTTGTAGTTAGTTCCGTTCATTCCCTCCATTACAACGGCTAGGCGTTAACTACTATTTAAAATAATATTATTTTATTATTAGAGTGCAACGTATGAGTCCCATGAAACTCGTTGTTGCGTATTGGGTACGCCATCGAGCATAGTGTCCCCTTTAAAGTCATATTAATATTTGATTCAAAAATATGGATAAATGTGAAAAATTAATACTCTTTATTTACCAAGGGTGTTACATCCTTCCCCCCTTTTGAGAATTCCGTCCTCGCAATTTTAAAATTAAGCTTGGAAACATCCTTGAAAGTCCCACATTGGAACAAGAGTCGGTAAAACAATCACTTTAAAATAAAGGAAGATATGTACAGAGGTAACCCGAGTTAACCCATACTAGGATTCCATGTTGGAAAACATGGACATGGAGGAGAAAACATAGGGTCATGTTCTGATAGAGAGTGATAGAAAACATGTTTAGGATAAAGTTAACCACAAAAAAATCACAAACTTGTGATGGGTTAAACGGTATTCGATTCCTGAGTAGGAAAAGTTAAAAGAAAACATTTTTGTTTTAAGTTAATTTTTATTGAGGAATTTATTCATATGGAAACGTAATTACATATCATGTTGACTTTAAAATTTTATTCGATTTCTTACACAAACTCATATTTTCTCCAAAAGACGAGTATTTAGGAAGACTTGTTCACATTAAGAGTATTATAATCAACTTCTAGAGAATCACCTAATCCAAAAAAGAGAACTATATACTTCCCATGTCTTTAGACTTTAACCAAAAGCAAAACCAAAAAGGATAGTACAAGATCAGATAATCCAATAAATGATAACCCTTTATAAAAAGAAAATCTATTCTTAATCTCCAAAAATTTTCAAACAAAACCCAGAGTTCAACAAGGACCATTCGATAAAAATTTGTCCATAAAATTCTTCAAAGTAAACCAAACTAAGATTGAAACCCAAATATTTGAAGGATTTAGTCACATAGTCTTCCAAGTTAAATCATAATATTTATCTCCAAACAACATCAGTTGCTCTTAATGTCTCGTATTGAAAAGTAATTAACCTAATCACATATCCTCCATGATAGGTTAATAAATTTCCATAGATAACTCAAAATCAGCATACTCATAATTCATAAAATCATCTAACTAAAAAGAATCAGTCAAACTAACTAGGGAATTCACGTAGTCCAGTGGTAGGCGATAAATACCAGTTACACTTTGGTTGTGGGATCGATTCACGTAGCTTTGTCCAACGCGACAGGTTGTCACACAGTCTGTGTGTTGTCCTTTTTATAAAACTCCAAAAATAACCCTAACATGTTTTAACCTCAAAAGTAAGGATCATATAAACTCTAATAGTTACCTTTATAATTATTACGTGAACTTCCACATCGATTGTTCATCTTGTACATGATGCATTACAGAACATACCAAGGTTCAAGTGGTTGATCATGACTCCTTGATAGTTGGTTTAGAACAACCACGAGTTTCCTCATTGAATCCCCCATTTTATCTAGTATCCTAATCAGAGAACCACCACAGTTTCCCTCAAACATGTTGTCTCTTTGGTTCCTGCTAGATCCATCCATTCACAAAAAATAGAAATGCCAGTGTGATTATATCAACAAAACCATCATGTACTAATGAGGAAGGTAAACACTAAGATATACTTACTCATTCACTTTATCTAAAACTAGGACTCTTTCTGAAATCCTAACCATTATGGTACTGTCGCTTATGGTTAGAGAATACCCTAACCACTAAAGTTATCTAAACCGACCATTGATACCAACTATAAGGCCACAGCCTTAAACCTTACATAATATTGAGTTATTACAAGACTACACATTGAGGATCTTTTTAGGATTAGAGTTTTAGAGAATTAGATCATAAACTTGCATTACATTCCACATTTAAACAAAGTGGTTACATAAAAGATAGTATTTATTTTTTTCCCATAAATGGAATCATATTTAAAATAAAACATGGATTCTTTCTTGACACTTCCTTAACACTATCATCATATCATGTACCCTTCCCTTGACCTGTGAAAAACATTTCAAAAACTTGGGATGATCATAAAAAGCTCAGTAAGGGTAATAAAAATATATGGAAAGGAAACATGAGTACATGTACACATAAGAATCAATGAAATCATAATTTACTCATAAAACATAAGCACATTAACATACCTCATAAAATCATGAATAAATCATAGAAATCATAAGACATAAAGGTAACTTGAGGCATTCATAACATTTTTACATAGGGAGTAACCCTCTTGGTTACTTTTGGAATACCCGCCACAGTATATTACCTAAATATCTTTGGAGAAACCTTAACATTTCACTCCTTCGTGTTACCTAATGCATTGGAGAGCTATATCGGGCTCACCCGCCCTTAGATTATCACGGAACCACCCGTCTTCATAACAATGCCCAAGAACCATAACATAATCTTATCACATAAAACATGCATAAAGGAACCACAACATTTCCACCTTTCAATAACAAGATATCAATACAAAAAATTGATATAAAAACACTATGAAAACCATTTTCAATACCAAAATAAAAGAATAGTAAAACATGGTATTTATTTTTCTTTAAAAAAGAAGGTATGGCTTGTAGAGTATGTCGAAACACAAATAATGGTTACAGCGGCGGAGAAGTCGTTGTCGCCGTATACGTACGACAAAAGAAACATTACTTTTGTCGTTGAGTAAAACACTTCGTATAAAAAAGATTCCTTTTGAATGAGAATAAAAGTCAAAGTGGATTATACACCATATAAAAGAAAGTTATGTATAAAACAAAATATTTCTTAATTAAAGGAGATTGAGATGGATTCCCATACAAAGAAGGTATCTTGGGTTTAAGGATAAATCAATTACATAATTATGTGTGACAAACGAATACACTAAATATAAGTGGATATTAAGTGTAAATCAATCAGATGTTATTCACAAATATTCATAGAACGACATATTCAAGTAGTACAAGTTTATCCCAAAGAATCAAATTTGGGTTAAGAAGTTCCCCTGCAAAAATTTGACAGCCTAACATCGTCACTACAAAATTCAGAAAATGAGTTGATGAGAGATAAAAAGGGTATCTCATCACATGGAAATCAAATTTCAATCATTAAGGATATAGAAGAACATATCCCAACATAATAGTATGTGAATTAAAAGACATAACAAAATGAGTCTTTTAAAAAGAGGAGGGTGAAAGGTTCCCTTACCGATATGGGTATCTTTCGAAACATACACCCCGTGAAAGAAGGAAAATAAAAAATTGATGTAAATACTCATAAATGAAAGTATATTACTCAATGAGTAAAATAATTGGCAGTACATACACCACTCAATGGAAATTGTGGAAAATGTAGCATAAATCTCACGGGAATAAAAGTGCTATGAAAAATCCCTTACGAAAACTCAGCAGCCTAACGACGCCACTTAAAACATACAAAAAATGGATTGATGAGATCAAATCGGGTCTCTCATCATATTAACATAAAGTTTACAGAAAGTGGAATATAAAATAACATCCCCCAACATAACAAAGATTAGCCTAAAAGAAGTGACATAAAGGAGAGTACTTAAAAAGAGAGAGAGGTTAGATCTCTTATGAAAATTCGGCAGCCTAACGGCACCACTCAAAACTTCCAAAATGGATTGATGAGAGAGAATAGGGCCTCTTGCCATATGAACATAAAAATTACAGTAAGATTAATTTAAAAGAACATCCCCATAACAGGAAAGATGAGCTTTAAAAGGAATTACATAAAAGAGTGTACTTAAAAAGAAAGAGAGGAGTGGGATCCCTTACCTCAAGTCCAACTTGTCTTGTTCGTTTATTTATATTCTTGAATAATAAACTTTGGGCAATTTATAATTTCTTAAGGACCTCATATAAAGATTATTATTCAGTTCATATAACATATTTTATTGTTATAATAATTGGTTAATAATATGAGTTCATATCAGACGTTTTTGTCGATGTTTGGTACATGAGTAAAAAATGAACTTGTTTGAAAAATGATTGTCCATGTAGTTATAAGTAAATAATTTCCATAATAGTATTAATGATTAAAATATCATATATATCCAGTACATATTCATTTTATACTATTCCATATCATTTGGAGATAAAAAACGAAAATCACAGTTCATGGAGACGGTAGGCCGTACGTACACATGAACGCTACATTCATTTTTTCTTTGTCATATTAATGGAATTAAAAATAAATGATATATATATATATATTATAATTAAAGTATAATATATATGTTATATAGGTCACATATGTTAATTAATTTCATTCTTTATACATTTCATATATGCATGTACGAGTCACATCACATGAGGGGGCGGTAGTCCACACTTCCTCATATAAAATTATCACATTTACACAACATGAAAAGAATAAAGGTATGGTTTAAATATAAAATATAGAAGCATATAGTAAACATAAATACCATAAATATCATATATAAAATACAGTGACATCATAATGGCCACCTTTAAAGGTGTTAAAAGAATATTGAACAATCATTGTTTCGTGAGGCAGAAAATCACCAACTATAGAAACAGTATCATCTTTAACCATTAGACGAAGGTGTGTATAAGTGTATCTAGAATCCTTCTTATTAAAATATCCTATTATATTGAAGATAGTTTATTTGTTACAAAATAAATGAATAAAAAGAGTTTAGGGGGTTGGAGAATCAAACTAAAACAAAAGGACTCAAGTGAAGACATTACCTTAAAATCGGGTAACTCCCTTTGGTTTGAGCTCAAAAGCTTCCTTGGGAAGACTTCTGCACAAAGTGAGGCTTCAAGGAGTTATAGAGGGATTTGGAGATAAAAAATGGGTAGGGTTTGGCTGACACAAAGTCTTGGGAAGTGTGGGTAAGGAGGTAGAGGTGGGGGCCTTTTTATAAGAGGAGTGGAGGGGCACTCTTGGAAAGTAAAGAAATGTTACTTTATTTTAGAATGAGTTTCAGATTTTAATGGTCCCACATTGATTTTTTTCTAGGATAAGGTGATAAGGGTTCTAAATCCTCCCATACAATAGGTTTTGTACATGTGTAGGTCTTAGATTTTACATTATCATTCCATTTTATTTAAATCGTTAAATAATGAGGTAATCGCTACATCATCATGATGTCATATATAATATAATTTGATTTAATGTCTAAAAATTATAAAAAAATATTATGATGTAGGAAATATTTTTATATTTATAATGAATATTTATAGTCAAAACTCTGACTTGTATAACCCCATGTAAATTTTTTTTAATAAAACATCTCATGTTTGTGTCATTTTTACTTTAACATTAAATAAATGGTATTTATGTCATTTTCCAACCAAAGTGGCTCCACGGGGTCCCCAAGTTGACCCATGGCTTGTATTGGTCGTCCATGACACATCAAATAAGGGTAGTACATGTGTATAGGTATTTTAATTTTATTATAATATCATTTTTTCCTTAAATTGCAGTAATTACCTCTAATCGCGATTAAAAACTTAATAAGTTACTATTCACTGAAAAAATTATTTTAATCCCATTGAACCACATTTTACTTCTTAATGAAAACCATATATGTTGGATTTTTTAAATTCAAAACCCAAAGTTGGAAAATTTTCATTTAAATGGAAAATCAGTTTTTATAAGTAACACTTAGGGGTTTCACTATTCATAAAAAATTGAAGTTTTTCAGAAAATAACCAAAAATTCACCCTAAGCTATATTTGATATTCCGAATTCAAAAATCATGTCTATTTTAAAAAATTAAAAACATATAATTTTTATTAATTAATTTAATAATTAATTCCCGCTATCAAAACAAATAGTGTGTTTTTATGAAACCAAATGTATCAAAAGATTGACACAAGTTTAAGTCCGATTTCAAAGTGAAATTAATTCCAACGACCACTATTGGATTAAATGGTAAAAATATATTCTAATTTCTCTTTAAAACCAATTAAAAAGATAATATAATCATATAAATAAATTAGATTAAGAAGAGGTTTTGAATTAAAATACAACATTTTTCACTATTCATTAAAAATTGAACTTTTTGGAAAAATACCATAAATTTACACAATGTAAATTTTGATGTCCCGATTCTAAAGAAGAATTTTATTTTGTCAAATATAACACATAAAATTTTCAAAAAAGTGGATTTAAAAGAGGTTCACCATCAAAAGGCGGTTAATCGACCTTTTAATGAATATTATAATGTTTACACTTAAAATTGGATTCATTCGCATTTTTAATCCTCTAACATTTATTGTAAAAAGTAAAAATATATGAAAAACATATATAATCATTTTGTAGTTATTTTTGTTCACTCCCGCCATTACAACTGCTAGGCGTTAACTACTATTTAAAATAATATTATTTTATTATTAGAGTGCAACGTAAGATTCTCAAGAAACTCGTTGTTGCGTGTTGGGTACGCCATCGAGCATAACGTCCCCTTTAAAGTCATATTAAAATTTTATCCACAAATATGGATAAATGTGAAAATTTCATACTCTTTATTTACCTGGGGTGTTACAACCTGGTACCTATTAGATTTATTGGTTTTGATAATTGGGAGATATTTTTAAAAAATTAACTCATTAACTACTCATTCGTAACGATCAACATTATCACCCACTATACCTATATTTTTATATAACATATTATTTTTTAACATCTCCCATAAATTTCATAACATATGATTGTTTTCTAAACAATCATCATTTTCATCCTTCTTCATAACCTAGGAAAATGAAATATTATATGATGGAAGAAATAAATCAAAACATTAAGAAAAATATCCTGAATAAAAATTTATTCATGATATCATATATCAAATGTTAATTATATTAAACAAATAGATTAAATATGTGCGAATATGTCATATGTCACATAGAAGTAAAAGTGAAATGAGAAACCATTACCATTAGTCTGATTTGTGAGGTAAATTTTTCTATCATCCAAAATAACAAACATAATTTATTTTTAATTGGTTATTATCATTTATATTTTTTAGTATTTAGTTAATAAAACTTTTTTTGTTATATACTATCACATAATTATTTATGTTCGCATCAAAATTTTTGATGATATTCAGTTCATATGTTAAGAATGGCTTAGGTAGGTTGAGTTTGGTAAATGTGGTCATTTTTACATTATCGACAAAATATTAATAATGAACATATTTTCATTTTTATAAATTAATTTACGTTTAAATACAATTTTTAAATATGTTTATTAAAAATGAATTTTATTTTAATCAAGGATATTGTAGACTATATATACGCATGTGTAACAGTTTTGTTTTTCAACAATCATTATGGATTAAATTTAATTATTTTTTTATATTTATATATTCATTATAATGTAATTTTTTTCATTTTAATTTTTTTAATATATATATATATATATATATATTTCATCATTGTGATGTGATGATGAAAATGAATCCCATTAAATCAAGGAGATGGTAGTCCACACCTACGCACAAATAAGGTTATAATTTTTTAGTGCAAGGAATGGTAGGAATGTAAATGATATATTATGTTTTTATAATGATGTTTATTTCATAAATATAAAATATAAACATTAACTACATCATTAAAACAATTAATTTTTTAAGGTGAAGGAAAAATATTTACATCAGTTCACAGGGTGGTAATATGTCATAGACATGAATGATGCATTCTTATATATTTCTCCGGATGATTTAAATTGATATATGTTTTCATTTTTTTAAAATAACATATCATTATATACATTATATTATTTTTTTCTTTTATAATTGTTGAATAATATTTTATATATTTGGAAAAAGAAACAAAACAAAAACAATTCGATAAAAATTATACCACTTGTTTGGAGACACATAATTATTAACAATTTAATACCAATGAAATTAGTGTTATGCCTAAACTATAGATGCTATTATGAGTGTTCATCTCCATGGACTGTATTTGGGAGGATATTGAGTAAAAATAGAGTTTTGTGTGTTATGTAATGTTAGGAAGAGGTGAACTTTTATAACTTAGGTGAGGGGAACTCTTGGAATTTCTCAAAATATTAAAATAATACAATTTAATATAAAATTATAATGGGATCACAAGTGAGTAATTTTTATTAATAGATTATTATGGTATTAAATAATTTCATCCAATAAAAATTATACACGTTTTGACTATTTTTATACTGATATCGTATGATTATAACTCATGTTAATACTATTTACTACATACCATCACAACAAACAATTTTACCAATTGAGGGTAAATATAGTGTCTATAAAATGAAAAACACCCATAAACGGACCTTTTAGAATATTTTAAACTATATCCTCATCATTTTCATAAAAATAATATTTTTAGGAACATTATATCATTTAATTATTTCATTAAATGAAATATTATAAAATTTATTTTCGCATCCAAGGGGCCCCAAAAGGATATAAATTCGACACGTGGATGATTATGGATGTGATGTATGAATTTAAAAAGTTTTATTATTTTTAAATAGTAATTATATATTCGATAAAAATTTATTTTTAAGCATTAAATACATGATATACCCCTTACTGAGTTAAAAAAATTAATATGTTTACTATTCATAATGACCAAAAAACAAAATTGATAAATTGTCTAATTTAGTAAGCAGTGATTATTAATTTAGAATCAATTTTTCACAATTCAACAAAAAAAAATTTCATAATTTATTATCAAATTAAATTAGTAAAATTCAATGAAAATTGTTCTTTTAAATCTATTTAATAAATATAATTTTTTTCATTTAAGACCATTTCCTTTTAGTCAAGTGTTTCCCACCGCTTATACACTTTTCTATCCATGGGAACTAGTGCAAGCTCGAGTCCATCCATACTTGGATAATGTGCATATTATCCATTGGTCAATTCAAATACATTGCATTGCTAGGGATTATGGGGCACACTTGGCCTTGGTTGGGGCCCCCATTGGGATTCATTGTTAGAAATACACTTTTTCAATGAGCATATACCTAAGGGGTAGAGGATCCTTCTTCGTATCAAAGAGGTCCAGGATCAAATCCGGATGGGGGTGAATTTTTCATGTTTCTATTGATGTAATTTAGTAGTGTTGTAGGACGTATTATTTGGCTGTGTATTAGTTGGAACTATACATCTGATTTTAGCCTTCCTGCAACTTATTTGGGCATAAGGGTCTCAAAGATTTCGAGCTAGTAAAGGCCTTCTATGTACATGGCCTTCAGGCTGTAAGGGCCCTCAGAACACTAATTGTCATCATTCTATAAGGCTTTCGTTCCATAGAGAGACCTTGAATAGATAGAACACACATGAGAAATCCCAAACAATGATTTAGAGGAAAACATCCATCGAGACCAAACACCATGTATATTTGTACTAGGAATTTCTAGCTGATTACCCATGCGAGGTGGGGAGATGTGCACCTTCAAGATACATATTCTAGGGAGGTGATATTTGAAGTGTGTCAAGACATTGCCTTTAAGGTCTTGTATTTGACCATGTATGGACCTTTTTCCATGGTCTTATGGGTCATGTAAGGCTTTTCCATCAACTGTTAAATGGGTGATTATCCAAAAATAAATAAATAGAATGTCTTCGGTTATTTCGGGGGATTAATTTAAAGAATAAAATCCATTTTAAAAATCATAATTATTTTAATCAGAAAATATATAATTAATTTTTAACACTAATATAATATTTAAATTAATTTTTGAATAGATTAAAATAAATAAATATAATTCAACAAAAATTTGTCTTTTTAACAATTCATTGGAAAATAAAATTTTTAAAATTCTCTCTAAGAATCATTTTTATGTAATTATTACAATATCAATTAGTAAATTTAAATATTTTCTCAAATATAATTTTGATGAAATCTAAAAATTAATTTTGAAAATCTCTCATAAATATGAATAATATTTTAATAAAATACAATTATTATGAATAAAATTACATTAATAATAAATACATGTTAACTTTCTAACAATTATTCATTACATTTATATTCTTTTGGAACATTAGATTAATTAAATAAATCATTTATTTTAATTCCTAGACAATAATTTTATTGTTAGGTTTTAATGGCCCCATATAAATATTAATATATCATTTTTCTTTTAAGCGTGGTGATTCTTATAATTTATGCTATTGAATGAGGTCTTTAATTTTAAAATATCATGGTATCATACACATCATGTACAATCTGATATAATTATTTAGTTTTGGAACAAAAATTAGACGTCTTAGAAACCGATTATGACATGGACGGTGAATTTTTAATAGAAATGTATTGTTTTTTCATATCAAATCCAATTAAAGAGTGAGTTGTAGATAATGGGTACCAAGCCAAAGGTTATATGATGTTTGATATAAGCTAGATAGTTCATTTTATGATTTTGGGATCATTGAATATTGATATTATTATGTGGACTTTATTAGCATGAGGAGGACACAATATAAGGAACTGTTCTACGATATTGAAATAGATTGAACTGACACTCTATGGAGAAGTGGGTGATTATATACCATAATACATTTATAGACAATCTTGTACCATATAATGTTAAATCAAGTCACATAAATGAATCTATAATCAGAAGTGTAATTTCTATTGATATGTTGTGTTATGTTTTTATATGAATTAATTGGAATTGAATTTTATGTAGTCACCACATTCATCTAGGAATAAAACATGGTCTGATTCCATGATGATTGAGTAATATTTTCTTGGTCCTAACCATTTGATGTAACCAAAGTGACTAATTTCTATATAACATAACATAGTATCAAAATATTGGTGTAAAGTGATAGAATTTTAAGAAGAATCTATATAGTATCATACAGAAGGAATGTCAAGAATATTTCAAGTCACTCTCAAAAAATTAATCTTAAAATTTAGTAGGATATTAAATGATAATAAACTAATGGGAAAATCATAGTTTTGTAATAGAGATATAGTTCATTACCTAAATTTTCAACACTCTAATTTCTTGATGAGGAATGCTATCCTGGAATGATTATAAAGTCATTGTTTTTAAATAGATCTCTTAATCATTTATCATTTTTTATATGAATGGATTTAGAGGATCAGTGATGTCCCATTATTTTGTATATTTAATAGAATTACGATTACCTTGTCTTTTGAGAGAATAAGAACAACACCATTGAATACTCCTTAGACATGACCAGTTAGGTTAATACTATTAGGAAATGTATTATGTTTTTTAATTCATTGATCACTCGTATTGGGAAATAATGGGAGTGAAAGGGTGTTTTCTCACATGACAAGAAAAAAATATATAAAGGTATTATTTTTTTAAAAATTTTTATTACAATTATTCATCCCTCCAACTATGGTATCATCCACAGTAAGGGACTAAAAACCCACACCATAGTGTATTATACAATGTTGTTGTAATAAAACGACCATCATGGAGGGAAGTGGTTTTTTAGTTCACATTAAGATAAATGATTTGAATGATAAATATTTATAGTAACACAATATGAACATGATAACTTGTTATGTTTTACCATATCATTTCATGGTTACAGAGATAAATTCCATGGATGAATTAATTTTGAAGAATTAATTTTTTTAAAATATTAGGGTTCTAATGAATAACTAAACCATTTCATGGTTAATGACATGGTTAGGTGTAAAATTAGGATACATCATGGTAAAAATTAAAATGATGATTATGGTTCCCCATAAAAGTTTTAAAAATGGGAAGATAAATAACTCTACACTATAGTGATTATCAAAAAAAAATTAATTTAGTACTCTAGAGTCCCTGAATATAATAGGGAGTGAGGTTTTTGTAAAAAAAATTATATGATATTAAAAATAAAATATTCACATTATCCTTTTGAAATATATTTTTCTGGGAATCATTCTAGTGTGTTATTAATGGATGATTTTCAAATTTATAATTTATTAACAATATTTTTTTTCATAAAAAAATATTCTTTAATATTTTTTGGATATAATATTTTAAATAAATGAAATGACTATATTTTAATGAAGATGTGGATTTGAAATATAATTTTATACACTAAAATAATTAATAATGAAACCATGTCATGGTGTACATTACAATGTTTTTTATGTGAATTTTATATATTTTTTATGATCGGGTAATGTTAAATAATATACATATAATATAATTGACTCATCCAAAATTTATATTTTCGATTCCATTTAATTTGACACTATTTTATCTTAAATGGAGATGACATTAAGGATATTAATATATTTTATTAAATGTAATGATTATTATTAATTTTAAATAGGTAAATTTACTTTTAATCCAATAATTTCTTATCGCTTTTTGTCAATTTTTAGTATCTATATGAGATTGAAGACATGGGTTCAATCATATTGAAAACATTTAAAAGAAACATTTTTCTTCATAGGGGTGTTAATTTATTTGATATATTTATTGTGTGTCACCTATATTTAGATATTATATGATTATATACATGATATAGTGAGTGTAGAGTTAGAAATAAAACACTACTATTTCTGTGATCCAAACAAAACAAAATTGAAATCATAATCATGAGTTAGTGATTTCATTAATACATTGATACATCATTAGTGTATACTAGTTATAAATATCACATTAATTAGTACCATGTGAAATAATTGTGAAATTTAATCTAATTTTCATATTTTGATATTGTTTATTCATGAGTGGTCTATATAAGTTTATGGATTTTTTTCCATTTTGAGGAAAAGATAGATTCTATGAGAATTTTATAACACCCTAATCCACAACCTTATTATGGAGTTTTGGGACATTAGATATGCTATCATATTTAGGATCTCATTATACTATACTATAATAGTATATTTCAATTATAATTCTCCTGTATTACTACATTTAGTTGATTTAGTATATAATCAAAATTACAAAAATGAATTGTCTGAAATGTGATTAACAATATTCCTATGATTGTAGTGTGGTGGTTTTTTTTCATATTTTTGTGGAGAAAATTAAAATAATCCTCATATACTACATTAATAAACCCACTACCTATATTCTAAATAAATCCTAATAATAATATAAAAAATTTAGGAAACATGTAAGCTTCATTCAATTTTCATAAAAAACATACCTATAATCACTAGGTATTCACCAGTTGAACAACCATATGAAATCATATATAAATTAAAAATAATTATAGATTTATAATAATTCTAAAAATTAATATAATAGAAACATTAGTAATAATATTATAACATTCTGTTATCTAACTCAATGTATTCCGTGAAAAAATAATAAAATATAGGGTTGTGATATAATTATTGGAATCAAATTAATTTAATAGTCCCCTACTAAAATATTCACCATTAATTATTTAATACCTAATTTTAATATAATAAAACATATAGTAAATGATTTTAACATAACAAGTTAACCAAAATAACATAATCCATCACGGGAAAAAATTCCCTCAAATTGTATAATGATCAATTAAATAGTATACCTTGTTTTTTATTGTGACATTTCCAACATCTATTAATTTCTCCATGTGTAAATGGTGATCATGGATTTCACATATATAATCAATGTAAATTCTTGTTCATCCTATTTTAACATCCATGGTGGATACACATCCCATGATAACATACAAAATCCTCCCTAATTAGTTTGGATCCATGTGTTCTTGTTGTTATATGATCTCAGGATATGTCAAGATAGTGTGAATGATATATTAACCCCCATTAAATTATAAAAAATGATTAATTAAAACCATATATATCATATATATCTTCACATAAGATTAATTATTTTATAATATTATTTATAATTATTTATGCGATAATTAATTGATTAATGGGTATCCTACGGTCTCATATAATGTCACTAAAAATGATTTTAATGTTCCAGAATGGGTTTTTTAATATCTGTATTAATTAAGAAATTAATTTTTAATAATTTAATTAATTGGTAAAACCTTTTTATTTGTTTTTATTTTTCATAGAGGACTATTATCTCCTCAAATTGTTTACTAAAATGTTCCCATGGTACTACTTAATTAAATGTTCATTCAATTTGAAATATATATTTTATTCTCTTCCAGTTATTTCCTGTACTCTATTAAGAAAAAAAATTAGTAGCTAAGAACCATCTATCCCTTCTTAAATAATGATTTTTCGTAATGAATATATGTATATATATTTATAGTAGAAGATAAACTCTTGGATAATTGGACTTATTCTAAACAAACATATCATGTTCTACAATTTTTTTAGATTTAGATTCTTGAGTTATAAAATTAGTTTACTCATATTTATAATATATCTTGTATCTATAGACACATTTGGTTATGAGAATTTTCTAAATTTATGTTAATTTTATTATATAAAAAATAATTGGTTTTATAACTACAATGTAATATCACAAATCATTTGAAAAATAGTCTATAGGGACTGACAAAAAGGTGTTATCATAAATATTTCTATAATATTTTCCATTAGTATAGAAATTTTTCATTAAATTCAACTTTATATATATGCTGGAAAAATATCTATAGTAAAATTGATTCCCTAGATATCTTATGATTTATATTAGTATTAAAAATAAAAATATTTGAAACATGAAGTATTTAATAACCAAAGAAGACACAAATGTTCTTTTATCCTTATCATGACCCCTCATTGACAAATTATTTCGAGATATAAATATATGTGTGAACCCAAAAAACATTATAAAGGGAACATTATATTCAATTCAAAACACATTAAAATGTTGTAAAATGATCATCGGTTTTTAATTCATTTATTTTCATTTATAGATATCAACATTTATAATAAATTGTATATCATTATTATAAAATTCATTTTAAACAATAATAAAAAATTACATTATGTTATGTTGTCAAGAATATCAATTCTTTTTCTTTGAGGAACCAAGTATACAGCAAATTATTGGGTACGATGTAATTTTTATACAAATTTATTTCACTTTAATAAAAGCATATTAAAATAATAATATTATTAAAATATCCATATAAATAAGGATCGTCCCTTATATAATATATAGAGTAAACCATTGTCCACAAAAAAATAAATTTCATTGTACCAAATATGTGATATGTATATTTGTGTGGTCTTTATACCAAGGGAGTTTTGTTGGAATTTAGTATTTGTTACAAACATAGACTTTTTTAAATTAATGGATCCTTATATATTATATTTACCAATGAGTTATGGGTAAATTCACTAATTCCATTCTCCACTATATTATAGGTTCTTATTTATTCCTTTAACCCCATTCCAAATTCATGAATTACAAATGTATTTCTCATTACCCATTGATTTAATTCAACTATAATCATCATATACAAAATTTCTATATGATAAAAGAAATTATTTACTTCTTTTTAAGGTAAATATTATCTAAAACTTTTATCTAAAAAATTGAGAAAATATAATTTATGGTGGATATAAAATTGATCAGGGTTCCATCTTATGTATTTTAATTAAAAATAAGTCACATGATTCTTCTTGTGAAATTATATGAAATTAATTCACCCACAATACTATTTAATCTATAAAATGAAAAATAAAATTGTATTTTGTAGAATGTTGGATTAGTTTGTGGTGGTCTGTTAAGCCTACATTTTACCTCATAAAATAGGTTTCTACATGATTCATCACTAATTCAGTATCCTATTTTAGAAACCATTATAACGGAAATGAAATATTATTAAATTCTTTAATGAACCTCATATAGAATCATTAATATCTATGAAATGATGTTTTTTATATTTTTATAAGTATTATATGGTAACAAATTTATGATATCTATTTTATATTTATTATACACATTATAATTTCATGAAATTATTTGTCAAAGAACAAATACGTTCTCACCCATAGTTGAATTTATCAATATTTAACACTGTAATAATAACCATAATTTTTCTAAAACCATATTCAAATTTTGAATAAAATATTTAAATGATTTTAAATAATATAAGGAATAATTTAAAAAGGCTTAAAAATAGTAATATATTAGTATATATTTTCACCATATATCATTCTTATGTATAAAGAGTATTTCATTATTTATTTAAAATGATTTAATAAAATTTTGTACAATAAATAGAGGTGAATGTTATCTTCTCATGGTCTCCATTTATAAAAGAATCTTTAAAGTAACTTGAAAATACATTGAAACATAATAAGGAGTATTACTATCTAATTAATAAAATATTTATTAAATTATGGGATAGTTTAAATGATCTTTAAGATTCTGTTAATTTAGTATTATATAATTTACAAAAACTATCAATCTATTTGAAACCCTCGTGAAGACTAGCTAATTTTTAAACACATTCTTAATTATTAATCATGTATTTTTAGGCTAAAATGTGCTATCTAAAACCCAAAATAGTTATATATTGAATATGTTTTTTTCACTATTATTTTCACTATTAAATTTTTACTACTTTCATCATAGTCAAATTAATAATTCTACATGTTTGTCTTATTGGTCTTCCATCACTATCTAATAAGATTAATTATGTATACATTTCCATATAAGGACATGATATTTATCCTAAAATACATTATATAAATCACCCATTTCTAATCATATGATTTTTTAATTGGTGTTACTTTTTATAAAAATGATTATTAGAAATTATTACTAGACTTTTCATTTCATCCATTAGGAATACATATTTAATATCAAATATAAATCTTTTTTACTAAATTTTTTGGCAGTATAATAGTAAAAAGATAAGTAATTGGCTTACATACGTGGATTTCATGTAACATATTTATGGAAAATGAATTATAAATTCTATTTTATTTTATACGTAAATAAATTAATTTAAAAAACACAATCAATCACCCCATCCTATAAAAAAAATTCAAAACATAAAATCATTTTTGAATGTCATCCACTTTAAACATAATTTTAATTAATTTCTTATGTGTTTTTATATGGTATTCTAAACTTCATGATTTATATGAATGAATAAATTTCTTTCGTTACTACTGAATAACAGTTTGTGAAAGTCTAAATATTGAACTCTCTTTCTGTGGATATCACATTGAGTTGAATATTTTAAAATTCACAGAATCCTCCCATAAAATTCTATTCCAAATATACAATCATGAAATTTAATAATGGCCATTGTTACTTTTAAATTTTTTCTACCTAATATAATTGGTTCATGTGATTTATTTTATATTTGTTTTATTTTTGCATATTATAAATTGAAATAAATATTAATTCATATAAAATCACTAAAAAATATATAGGGTCACCAATCAATTATATTGATTTTTTTCTACGTTTTATTACTACATTTCATGACTTAAAGCCTTCAATAATTAAAGAAAATATACATAATAATGGAAAAAATATAATTAATAAAAAACCACATGAATACTAATTGAATATAGATTTATCAATGAACTATTTATTTTTCAATATCCACTAAAATGTATATTTATTGGGACTTGTATTGAAATAAATGATGATACATTCCAACAAATATTGACACTCTCATCCCTATGGTATATTCTTTTCGTTATACAGAAATACCTAGGGAACTTAACATTCCATTTAATTTATTTTATTCGATAAAAAATAAATCAATCTTAAAATTTTTATTATTTTCATGTATCTATTCACATACATCCATTAAATGGATATTTTTTTATTGATTCACCCTTGAAATATATGGTATTGGAACTTCTTTCGTATCTATTTAATATTTATAATGTGTGTTTACTAATTCCATTTCCTTATTGTCAAAATTTATTATGTATTAATTCTTTTCTTATTGTATAGATTTAATGATTAAATGGATGTAATTTATAATTATTTTTTAACACTCTTATAGTACATTTAATTTTAGGAAGAAGTTGTTCTAGTTAACGAAAAATTATATGCATGAATTCTCCCAAAATAGGCGAAAATCTTCATTTAAATTGTCATTTATGTCATATAATTATTCAAAAGTTGAATTTTATGATATGTTTCCTCCTATGGTATTTATATTATTGAAATATGGTGGAAGGATAATCAATATTTTATCATTGAATGAATTGTTTTATTTATATTATTTTTCATTTTCATTACTGATTGGAAATTAGGTTTTCTGATTTATAAAGTCCATGATAAAAGGGAATCCTTGATTGATGTTTTTTAATGAAATAAACAAATAAAATATATGATATATATATATATATATATATTATTGGGAATTGGTAATTATGGTATGTTATTGAATAACTCGAAATTTCTTAAACATGTGGACAATGATTAGTATCATGTTTTAGAGATTATTATATTCTATATATCATCAAAGAGGTGAATATTTTAATATTTATATAATATATATTTATCTTAAAAAATAATTTAGTTATTTTAGACACGATTCACGTTATGAGTATTAATAATATATTGTCTAATGCAATCATATTATTGAAATAACTATTACAAAAATCTACTATGATATTTTTTTCCCTCATTTATTATTTTTTTTGATACAATAGTATGAGTTGATGGGTAATATTCGATGGTTTTTATTTTAGTAGTTTCTCTAGTTGAATTCCTTTTAATAATTGTACTGTTCTTGTTTATGAATTTTGAATATTAATCTTTGGTGTTCGGTAGGTGGTATTATGTCATTTGGACTTATATTTTTTATATTCCCACTCAACCAAATAAAGTCTTATATTCTAAAACATAAAAACACAAATTTGGAAGATACACATAAGATTATATTAAATTATAAATGTTTATTGGACATTCTCATAAATAATAAATTTATTCTCCAATGGGGAACTTTTTTCATATATCTTCATTATTTTAAAAGTAATCCTAGATTTTAGATAGATCCATTAGGGAAATATATTTTGAATCTCATCTAAATATTTTGATATCATTACACTATAAATTTTGTATAAACACCCTAAAAACACCATAATGAGAGAAAATGAAGGAAATCAAAATTATATGATGATTATCTACACAACTTACCTTCATGACTAAAAAACACTATAAATTAATTATGATATTTTTTGGGTTCATAACCAATAGTGAAATGCTAATTTGGAAGAAGTTGAGTTTTTAATGTTTTTTGTTAAATTAATTATTTCAATATATGGTAGTAGATTTCACACTTTATATTAATGAAATTATTAATAAAAAATATATCTTCTGTTTTTGGTTGAAATTTACTCTCAAACACTTCAAAAGAAACAGAAAATGAACGTAGTTTTCCATATCATTAAAAATGAAATTAATTTCAATTAATTAAAAATCATTAATAAATTATAATTTCATATTATAGTAAAATAAGACCTTTATATTATAGGACCATGATTAAATAATCCATGGCTATAAGATAGTTCATTCGGTATAAAATAAAATTAAAATATAATGAAATGAAATTAATACTTTTAAAATACCAACACGAAAATCATGTCAAAATATTAAAATAATTAATAATCATAGGGAATGTATAAATTATAAAAATCTAATGCAAATGATGTATTTTAGAGTAAAATTATGATATTTATAGAACAACGAACAACATAGTTATTCTTTTAATGTCTCTTTTTATATACTCTTTTTATACATGAATGATAATATACTTGTTAGTATTATGAAGAATTTGTGAGATCCAAACAATATGGATAAAATAAATATGGATTAATAAAATATAAATTATTTGTAATGGTAACCATATAATGTAATATCATTTTCCATCAAACTGATACATTCTAATTCATTCTCATACTCAACTTGTTAGTCTAAAATGATAAACAATAATCATTAAGTTGATTTTTATGAGATTTCTAATCTCACTAAGATCACAACAAGAATGTTGTTTTTTCCAATTTTCATATGGTAATTATTTAATAATCAATATATCATTTAATAATAATCTAATTAATTAATACATAAATAAGTCATGCTAAAAAGTTTAGTATTTCAAAAAATAACGAATCAAAAGACCATTATATATAAAATATTTTAATTAATATAATTATCGTAAAAATAAATATATAAAATATTATTTAGTTAGGAATGAAATCAATTAAAAAATTAAATATTGATCAATAATACAACTAACTCTAAATTGATAAAATATTATATAAAATATATTTATTATAGACTAATAGTCATGAATAATATCTATGGCTCTCCCATAATTGAATCTATTAAAAAAATTGGGTTCATCCCTCCAAGTGAGAGATTACAAAAAATATGACATGATATAAAATCATAATGAAAAAAAATTATAATGTACCACTTTAAAATGAAATACATGGAATTTTTGTCCATATACTTATATTGCATACAATATTAGTCTATAAGTTTCATGAATATTTTAGTTATTACTCCACATGTTATGAGTGTTCAAGTGAACTTTATATGTTGTGTTTTAATAATAATGGTTATCCCAACTTCTTTTTCGTCCATTGTTTCTACTCTAACCATGACCACATTCAAAATAATCTCTCTCCGATAGGGTATTGGGTGTCGATTCAATGTTGGGGGTTTTTAAATTCCGTACATACTACGTATAAAAAATTTATAATTTTTCATTGATTCCATATAGTTACATTATAAATTCCATTAAATATATATCTTCATGTCGACATATTTTCATTTGGATCAATAATTTTATAGATATAAGTGAAATGTTATTAGATTTATCGAAAACTTATGTTGTGATCTAATGTCACTAAAAATGATTTTTTTATTCAATGAAGAACATTATTCTCTCTGAGTATCCTAAAAGATAATTTCATCTTTCAATTATCACTAATAATAATATCTATATATTTTAATATAAATATTAATTTATTAATAATAAATTTATTTGTTTTAGAAAATATAAATACATTATTATTTAGTTATCTTCTTAAAAATATATCATGTTCATTCTCTAATATATAATAATTAGTAGAAATATAGTGGAAACCAATATTACCATTAACAATATCTCAACATTTTAACATATAATACTCTTTAAAGCTCTATAATCTAATTTTTTTTTCTAATATCCTGAATAAAAATCCATTTTATCCATTGTTCACTAAAGACAGAGTATAGTGTCCATTATAACATTATATTTTTTTATATGTCTTGATAAAGTCATATAGTGTTAACTCCCATTCTCTCAGATATGATTTATTCATTTTTCATTCAATATTACTTACAAATTATAAAAATATCATTTGGTATTAAATGTGGAATATTTGGTTATAAAATTGAATCCCTATTTCACAAATATGTCTTCATATCAATACATAAATACAAGTCTCTTCATTGTAGATAAATGAATTTAATATATAGCATTAATTTATTGTTATTAATTCTTTATTATTTCTATAATTGTAATTATTGATGTTCTCTAATATCCACAAATGATATCACACTCATAAATAAATTGAAAAAAAAATCAAATTTCCTAGATTCTTGATACTGATTTCATCGATTCACGTTTATTAGAAGATAATGTTTACTAAGACATGGTAGTGCATCATATTTATTAAACAATTCAAATTACAAAATTTACCATTTAAATATATATTTTTTAATAAATAATTAGGTACAAAAATATGATGTAATAAAAATAAATATACCATATCTATATAGATCATATATAAATCCATGAACTCCACAGACTACTATGAATTTCAGAATTTCATAATATGTAAAGAAAACACATAGGAATGTTATGAAATTCATCTTAATCAAAAACTAAAACATACAATTTTCAGTGATTTAATGTTATATTAAAAATATATAATAAATCAATCATAATAAAAATCTAATTAAAAAATATCAAAAAATACACATAATTAATTAATGTAGGAAAGTTAAATGAATTCAAATTTAATAAAATATATCAACATATTTCCCTTTTCTTATATTTTATTTTTAATTTTTTCACTAAATTATCATAGTAATTTAATAAATAGCCCCGTTATGATATATGTTTTCACGAATATTCATGAGATACACATATAATTTTCATATATTATATGCATAATCATCTTTAGATATCAATAAATTTAATTAAAGAGGCTCATATCATCATTAATCATTTTATTTATAGAAAATACACATAATCAATTATAATTATCATTATATTACATCATTGTGAGTTATTCCACATATTGCATAAAAATGTTATAATTTATATTATTCAAAGGATAATTATAATCCGTGATAAAATTAATCAATAATATCATATTATAATCTATAATCATATTAATATCATAAAATTTATTAGATATTAGATTACATTAAATTATATCCATTTCATTAATTTTGAGATCCATTTAAATCTCACAATTTATAGAATATAATAATTAACAAATTTCATCGTAAATGGATGTAAATAAAATCCCATTTAGAAAAACTACATCATAATTTTAGTCACATGAAATAAAATATTAATTCCAAACATGTAGATGTAACTCACATTATAGAATTATTTATAAAAGAATTATTAATAAATTAATGAATAATAACAACATATTCATCTAATTCATTTCACACCATAATAAATGAACATTACTAGTACACTGTTCAATCGATGTCAAGACTATACTGATTCCATTATTTGAATGGAATTATTTCCTAATTGATTAATATAGTATAATTTCATCTAGATCATAGGGGACCTATTTAATAAATCTTAATGAAATAATTCTAAATATCCTCACAAAAATTATCAAAATATAATTAAATCGTTTTTGATAGGATTGTAATGATACAATGAAATTTGGGTTTTGAAAATTACCTCACCATATCCCCCACTCACCCATATACCATTAGTTTAATAAAGGGTGGCACACATCACAAAAAATTCACCAATACATGCACTACTACATTTGTTCACTATGAAACAAGTCTGAAGAATAACAACTATTTAATACATCTTTGGATATCCCCTCTTCTACCATATCATCTACTTTCACGAACGTTAATGTACAGAAATTCTATATAATATAAATGGTTTTCCAATAAAATTATGGGGGTAGACATGGTTATGTGAACTATTATTCAATCAAATCGATTAGAATTCCCTCCATGGTCTATGATGTTCTCCTATTTATTTCATATTAATAAAGATGTAATTACTCTATCATCATTTGATCATATGATCATATATTCATTGAGATTTTTTACACCCCATCCAGAATCCTTCGATTTTCTTTAATGACTTATATTTACTACATTCTATAGTCAATAACCTATAAATAGAATGTTCACATTAACCATCATAATTTCAAAATATCTTCATCCAACTGTGATGATCAATGAAATATAAGATTCAATGATGAATCAAATGTGAAACCATTATTTTTTAGAAAAATATAAAATAAATTCAATATTCTCTATTAAATATAATTCGATCTAAACATCATATTAACTTTTTTGTATTTTCCTATAATCCCTTTCTAGATAATATAATAAATGACATATCATTTTAATAGTGATTCATTAAAGAGTAAATATATTCATTATTTTATGAATAATTTCATCATGAAAACTATCTTAGATATCTCTAAAACAATACTTCATAATTACACAAAAAAATTAATTTTTCAGGTTCCATTAAATAGAGGGATTAATAATATATAATAAATTATTTATGAATTTCAATTTTGAGCCCTCAAATAGCTGAGAGATATTTTATATTGTCAAACAATTGAAGAATAAATTCAATTCAAAACTCAATTACATATAATTTTATTTAATTATAATAATTACTATTTTATCATTATGATAATTATTTTATAATTACATTTTTAAATGAGGAAGATTAATATTTTTATTTATTCCCCTATTATATTATGAAAATGGGAAATAGATCAAAAATATATATCATGTTATTGATAAATTTTATTAAATTAAGAATGAATCTTGTCATTCTATGATTACACTATCACAAAAATATGATTCTGGATTTTCCCATATCAAGACACACAATATAATGTTAATCTATTGGAAATTTAAAAAAGGAATGTGTGTTTATTTAAAAAATATTTATTCATACTCTCATATATTTCATCAAAATAATCATATAGCAAATATATATCATGTTCCTAATAAACCTAAATTCAAAATTTTTAATTCAATATTGAATATTAATTTAAATATAAAACTACAATAAGGGTAAATTAATAATTTCTCCATTTTTAGAAGGTAATGTTCATAATAAAATTATAATACTTCATATTGGGGTATATTTAATTATTTAAACGAACAAAATACTATAATATGTGATTGATGTGTTCAAAAATTAACAATTATTACAACTTATTTTATTAATATAGATATTTAAGTGACACTTGTAATGACATACCCCCCCCCCATCGTTAACAATTTTTATGCAAAAATATAAAATGATAAATTTATTACATCAAAACCTCCCTCAAAATGTTTTACTATATAAAATAAAGGATCATTTTTCAATCTTCCATGATATTGTCAAAATTTAGTATTTATTATAGGTAGAGTTGTAATGTATATATGAAATATTTAAATAATATTACAATAAACATATATCATTATATAAATCCAATCCAAATATATCATTATAAATGTTCAATACTAATGTTATATTTTATTTCCCAATATTAACTTCAAGTGTTCCTTCATTTATCGAAAATATTTATAGAAAACAATTTGTTATAAAAAATGTGTCAACATTGGTTCGAACTCAAAACTATCTTTAAAATAAATCCTACAAAGATTTATATGAACAGTCAAACCCCAATTATTAGACCTAATCACATAATTTATTTCATTAAAATACTTGGATTATAATGTAACATTGAATGAGTACATATAAAGTGTTGTAGCATTTTTTCAATCCTCATGCAGTTATTATCATAATATAATTCCATGTCAAATATATACATCGATATTTATAATAAAATATTTAAAACATTGATGTACCTTATAGAAATTGATGGAATAATTCTTTGAGCTTCAATTATAGTTCAATATAATTATTGGTGATATAATTATATCCTCTAGATTTTCTCCCTTTCTAGAAATCAAAATGTGGATATTACAACACTATAAAATACATAACACATATTTATATATATAAATAATAAATTGGTTTATCAATATGAAAATATAAACCATGCTAAAAATTGATACAGTCATCGAACATCAAAATAAATATATTCAGGACATTTAAAATTTCACCGTTGAAAGGTATGAAACTTTTAGAACACTTCATTCAATATAATGAAACCAAAATATAATTCACCCAATAAAATATATCACCATAAAATATTTTCATATAGATCACAACAAAACACGACCATCAAAGGAAATTGTAATTATAAAAAATTATCTCTTTAATTAATAAAAATTGAGATAAAAATTAAATTTTATTTAAAATAAAACTCACCAAGGAAAAATTATAAATATAATCCAAATATAAAAACACATTGTTCAATTTTAGTAAATATAAAAATAACTTAAAATAAAAAATATTTCAACAATGACTGAGTATGAAAGATAATAACCATTTAAATCATTACATGACTCCCACATCCTCTTATGTAGTTACCATGTAGGAAGATTATTCATTGAATGAATATCTAGGATATCATTTTCTCTTTAAAAAAAACTAAAAACCCATGATCAATATCAATGTAGATGGAGTTAGCAGTCATGCCAATATTTTGTAAAGTATGCTTATATATGTCTTCAATTCCAAAAAAATTACATTTAAGCTAATATTTTTAGTCAATCACTTTGAATAATTCATTATAATAATATTACCTCACTATTTACCATTCATTATAACACACATAAATTAAGCCTATAGTAACATTTTCTTAGATGTTCCTCGAATACAAAAAAAATTGATGCCAAAACCAATGATACAAAACCTAATGACCACAGTTATTATCAATAATATAAATATTACTCTATTTTCATAATGATTCTAGGTCATCGGAAAATTCATATAAATCATTGAAATTTATAATTCTCAAATCCAAATATATTTGTTTTTATTTATCATTCAAGGTGATAAGTTCAACTTCTCCATGATCCATGTTAAGTAATAATTCCATACCTCTAATTTCAATTATCTATCACCACACTATCCTTAGTGAAAAATAATTTGACCACTATTTATTCCATTTTTATAGTATATAAATATAAATATAAATTACAATGGAAGGATACAATTTCCATTGCATAAATAAGATTTTTCAATCTTGTCATTATCAATTTATTATGGAATATACTATCACGAGGGTACTAAATCTAAAAATAATATTTTACAACATTAATAATTATATAAGTGTATTATATACATTAAAAAACCCATAACAACATATCTAATGTAGGATGTCATTAGTACATAATGCTGAAAAAGATGACCTGGCCCAAACCCAAGAATATGTCTTATAAAATCTTAATAAACTCTTCCAAGAATAAAATAATTACATCACCCAAACACAGTAAATATTTCATTACTTCATATTGGTTATATCATTAGTGAAATAGATTAAATATGCTTTAATTAATCTATAATCCTTTCATGTTTCTATATGAATACGTTTAATTGAGTAAAATATAAAAATTGGGTTTAAAAATGGTGCTTCCAATTTTATATATCAAATATGTTGATATAATTATTTCTCCACTATTTATAAACATTATTTTAATATAATATTTTTTTATTTCTAATCATGATAACATAGAATGAAATCTAGATAAGAAATTTTCATCATAATCCCATGTAGTGAACAAGTATATACGTTTGATTCACAAAACCTTTTACAAACTAATCTTATAAGAAACATCTAACCATTTCTCTAGAGGTATCCTCAATAATATTAAAATTGGGAATAATTAAATTGAAAAATATTAAATAATAAGTATCATTTTATACCTTATGTGGTTTCCCACAAGTTAAAAATATAAGGACAATTTTATTGGTTAATTTTATCCCAAATAAGATTTCACATTTCTATTAAACGTAAGGTGCACTCATAATTGAATATATATAATTGCATATTTATTTTTTATAATGTCATCCAAAAAAATATAATTTCACTATATTCAACCTAATATATCCACATTAATAAATTCATATTGTTATTATCCAATAATAAAAATCATATAAAATTTCATCAATGAGAGTTATCTCCTCCTTTGTAATGATATGAACATTAATAAAGGTTATAGTTATTGGCCAATCACACACTATTACAAAAATACTCATTACATAGTGTTATCCTATGGATAAAAATATAACAAATTATTTCTCAAAAATACATATATAACAGTTCAACCGAAAATACCGACACATATAAATTGTTTTTTATGTTTTTTATTCTTAATTTAAATCATTCTATAATATATTTAATAATGATATTAAAATTATATAATATTATTTCATTGTATTTTCCTATTATATTTGTTACCAATTTGTAGTGATACAATAATACGAATAAGTTTGGGTATTCTAATAATATCCATATGAAATCTCATGAGATATACATCACAACAAGTTATTATTTATCACTTTATCAACTTATTATCTCATGAAAAATAATTTATATTTTAATATCCCTACCATTTTATACATTTCCTACAGTCTCCTCAATGTAATACCTAGAAAAATATTGTTCAAAATTTCATGAAATCCACTTTTCATCAACTTATATATAATTAAAATATTAATTTAGTAAAAATTATACTAAATTTATATCAATTTTTTTAGAAATATAGAAGAATGAAATGGATCTATATATTTCAGTTTATTCAATTTTTGGATATAGTTTCTTATACTAAGGGTTCATATACCAAAGTCATCAAATGAGAGTTCATCTCAAAAACACATCAATTACCAACATCCTTTCCAAAGTTCTCTATTACGATTAAATAATGTACAATTCCATAATGAGAATTATTTTAATTTACCTTAAAAAACCAAGAATAAAATATGATAATCACTAAACTGAAACCTAATTAACTTATATATATTTATTATTTCCCATATTTTGGAAATTATAACATCTTAAAATTATCAATAACATGAAAAAGGCTATTAATATTGAAGTATCATTTTAATGTGGTGGTAGGTGTTTACCTTTATTTATAGAATGGAACATACTAACATGAAACATCATCCACCAATTTATAAATGAATAGTCTATAATGTAATTTAAATCATGTGTCTATAATTAATTTCTCTATATCATAGTGTAATCTAATCAAATGAATTTCTAAAAAGACTAAACATAATATAATCATATTTCATGTTATATATTTTTGATTATATAAAAAAAATGTGGTCATCTTTGTGATGGTTCTATAATATTTACTATTATCCCAAATAAATATCTATTATCCAATATTATCCAGAAACCAAAACTGTGAGTCATCATTAATAAAAGAAAATAAAATAATTCTTTTCCCGGAAGTGGTGAGCAATAATTCATAGTATAGTTCTACCTTATTAAACTGAAACACAATAAATAATCTTTTTTATTATGATTCATCATTTTTTACTATGTCAAAGATAATTAAAATGACACACATCATCAATGAATATAAAAGAATATATATTTTATTCGTAAAAAGCTACCCATATCTCATCACGAAATCAATCACCGATTAAAACTGCTTTTATATAAAACTTGGTTTATATATTCACATTAGAAAAAAATATTAATAATAAGTTCCCTTATGAATTGAATCATTTTATACGACTCTAGAGCCCTAGGACCTCAAACCAAAGCCTATATCTTCTTATGTGACCCAAAGAGGATTAATTTCTATTACATTATATACATTATATGAATAATCAAATTTCAATTTAAATGAATTTTGAAACTCATCTAAACCATGTGAAAATATATTTCATTCAATTATATAAAACATTATGAAAATTAATTTTATTTTCCATCACATCCCCTTGTAACTTAAATATTAAATGAATTTCATTGGTGGAACCATAATCTCAAAAAAGATAATTTCTTCTAAAACATATCTTTCCCAATCCATAATCTGTGGGTTAGATATGAATAAGTACGGAACTCATCATTTCCCCCTGTCATTCACATAGATGTGTCTCTATAAGATAGTAAAAAATTTAGTGAATCATATTTTGACTGAATCCCAGAACCACGAGTTGAAAAATTAATAAATACTTTGTTGTGTCATAAACCACCTCGTAACAATGAATATTTGTTTTATAAAAATAGACACATTTATAAGATAATGTTAAACTCTTACCCATTTCCAAAAAAACATAAAAATGGACTATTTGGTACATTTTCTCTATCATAATCTACAAACCATTATGATGTTTCATGCACATAAGGTAAGGTGAGTATGAAAAAAATCACACAATCTAACCAAAGATCAATGTACTCATCACATGATTATCATCATCTGAAATAACAAGTTATAATAATATTCTCCATTATTCACATATATTTATCTTCTAAAAATATTTTTTTATCATCATTATATTTATCCATGTTTATTAGGTTACCATTTTTGTTATATTAATATACACATCATCAAAATTCATCCAATGTATGGCCGTGATATTTCAACATCATTAACATATATTATATATATCAGCATCTTATGTAATCAATCATATCAATTAATTATTTTTTATAACCCTTGTTAATCATTTCATGAATTATAAATCATCTATATTAGGTCATAGTAGTTTATATCATTGAAAGTAACATCACAACTTATATAAAATAATTATATGTTTCATATTATACATAGAGTGTTTGTATCCTCCACTTAATAAATCATCTTCATAATAATATTTGGATAAATATATATATATATGAAAATTATATTTATTAGTTTTACTTTTGTTAATAATCACTTAATATTAACATGAATACAACATCATTTATCTTATGTTCCATTCAAATGTCACAATTTATTTACTATATAATCTCAAAATAATTCATCATCAATTGATGTAAATTAGAGACTCCATGAAAAATCTACATCATAATAGGAATATAATTCCATGAAAAATTAAATCACAAAAAATTAGTGAATCTCAAGTAATCAAATTATAAATAAATATATTTATTAATAGATTACAATATAATTCCACATTTTCCATCAATAATAAATCACACCATAATAAATGAATTTTGTTTTCACTATGATTTGTTTAATTTAGAATCTTAATAATTCTGTATTATCATTGGATATATTTCATTAAATGTGAGTATGAGAGATATTCAATATATTCTCATGATCACTCATTAATATAATATATAAAATTGGATAACCAATAATTAATAAAAATGTTATAAATAATGCGTTAAATGTTTCGGGTGGACTAAACGTGTCCAATTAAGTTTGGATGTTTAAAAATACCTCCCAAACACCCCAACATTCTTATATTGCCTTTGGAAAATAAGAGGTGTAGTTTGAAACCACCTATGTTACATAATATTTATCATTAGTTATACCTCACCATGCCATCAGTCTAGAAGATCATATCCATCTGATAATTGATCATATTTCTAATTCTCTTCTACATTATCTTAATATAGGCTACTCCTGATGTGTGGATATGGAAATGTTTGATGTCATTTGATCAAAATGATGAAATATAAATGATCAAAGGGGGGACTCTTAAACTATGTTGGGATGTGTACATGTCAACTATCACATGATTTAGTCAATCAAATATCACTTCATAGAATATTAAATCTTTTTTTATCATCCATAGGGATGATAATTAAGAACTTTTAACATCATCAAATTAATTTGTATGTAACGACCCGTCCCTTAGGGCCCGAGCCATGACTAAACCAAGCCCACCGTCCATAGGCCAAAGGATAGTGACTAGAACTGAAAGGCTTATTCCCTTAAACGGGATGGAATTTTCTTTAACCTGTACAAACAAACGGTCCGAGAAAACAACAAGAAGAAACTGTGAAGTATATTTTTGTAGTAAAAGAGTGTTGAGTGTAAAAAGGGTCCAGAATACAACCCCAAATGTAAGAGTACAAGTATAAATGTAAAAACAAAACAACTAAAAAAATGGAAAATAATAACTAGGTCTTTCTTTGAGGATCCTACCTGAAGGGTAGGTACAAATATGCTCATTAGCACTCCATATCTTCTTGTCTCCTCCATGTACCGCCTAGTCCTGGCTCCCTCAAACCTCATCCCAACTACTCGTCATCTAGATAAGACACAACAAGGTTCGGGTAAATCCCGTGCATGGGTGAGTATAATGATACTCAGTAGGGACCCCGATACCCAATGGTTTCCTAGAGTTCCCCAAAGAAAAACCATACGGTAACAACATGATGTTAAAGTAACACACAGGTAATGTACCACATATCATAAACTCAATCACAAGGATAAAGTAATGAAATCTCACACCATTATTTATTCTTGCGGTAATTACAATTAACTTCCCCAGTCACATCGTTGAACACCTCGATGGCTGGGAAAGTCCTCCTCTATCGAGTATAGTGGGACTACCACATCACATAGAGGCACTTCCCACTAACCTTGAACTGCTAAGGTACTCCTCCCTATTACATAACATGGGTCTGCCAGGTCACAGAGTGCCTCCCTTCCCCAACGTGACCTGCTAAGGTACTCCTCACCATCTTGTACTACGGCCTCTCCCTAATGAGGTCTTAAACATTACTCCTCCTCATCACGTAACATGGACGTCGAGTTACTCTGAGTCGAAAAGTCAGCAGTCGTCATCTCTCCGCCTGTCGTAGGGTTCCGTTCCTAGTGCACATGGGAGAACCGTTCCCTAAGACATCAGTGGTATCTCAAACAGAATGAAGTCTCACAACGATGTAACCTGATTATCATCCATGTCATATGGGTTTCAGAACAATAGACAGTGCGTTAGTTGTATGCCCGGTCTATACGTTATTGTCATTTTAGTGCTGATGGCTAGGATGGATTCGGGTGCCATCCAACCCGGCCATACCCCATGTATCTCTGAAACTCTAATAGAGTATGAAAAAAGTACTGTCTCACTCCAACGGTCCCAACATCATATACGGTTCATCAAATGGGAATTAGGTTCTCATGTTAAGGTCCTTTGAGTTTTTTTGATCCCAGTCGGGACCGGGTCCAGTCCGACCCAGCTCGACCCGGTCTGGGCTAGGCCGTGGTGAACTCGGCCCACTGGAAATATTTTTGGTCTTACCCACAAGAGGAGCATCCCCCAAGGGTGGCCAGACGTGAATAGGATGGCCCGCAAAGGGTGGCCCATCCCATGTGGGGTGGCAGCACTGCCCGGGGGGTGGCGGCCCTATTCAAGGACAATGGCCCAATCCGTGGGCAGTGGCCAACGTGAGGGTGGAAACCCACTCCAAGGGTGGCGACCCTATCCGAGGGTGACATCCCGGTCTGAGGTCGATGGCTCGGGTTAAGGTCAGTGGACCAATTCAGTCCGACGCGGAGGGGAGGGGGGTGTATCACCCCAGTATCCCAGATTCCAGAATGGCTTCGAGGCCATTTGGTTTGTGAGGCAGCAGCTCCGTGGGGGCACTGTTGTGTCACCTCATAACCCACCAAAGGCAGGTTTGGCCTTCGGCACGACTTTTGTCATGACTTCCGTTCACCGACGGCGCAGCGGTCGCACCGCCTCTCTTCCTGCGGCCGACCTTCATGCTCGCTACCTCCTCCGTTCACCGTGGATGACGAGCCGCAACCTACCTCTTGCTGCATGATTCAATGTTATCGCTGTCTTCCAAGGAGGCACAAGGATTTAACAAATATAAGGGAGGGTTCAAACTGGGTTCGTTAGTCCCTCAACCTCCACGTTATCTCATAACATGAGGGGTTATAAATGCTTAACAACAATTTATTTGATCAAAAAGATAAACGCCACGAGGTTCCCCGCAACAACCTCCCGTAATGACAAATGGATCACCGGTAAACCCATTAGTCAGTTGACCCGTGTTCTTTGTGAAATTTCAAGAACAAGAAGATGGAATCAAAAAATACACAATGAAATAACCCCATTCCCCAAAACGTTGGAGGAACCTTCATGCTTGAAGGTGGATTGTGTTCTTTATTCCAGCGACTGATTCTCAAATATTCCTCTCGCACATCGCCCTTTAGTTCAACGTTGATCGTCACCTCCCACTGGGTCGGCTTTTCCATCTAAGGTTCTGGCGTCATGGTGTTTCATCTGCACTTCACTGCATAGTGAAGCTCTCTGATACCACTTCCTAAGATCCACATATATATGATAGGGGGAGTGTAGGTAATGGTGTGGGGAAATAATTGTGCTTAATAATTAAGAAGCATCCTAATTACCCCATCTTCGTGATTATATAAGGTTGATAGGTCAAGACATTTAATATCATGACACACGGCCAACTCCACCCTTAAATTGGACCATTATAGGTTTATGAAATAAAATAACAAATTTTTTTATTTTATATAATTTAAAAAATATTCAAAACTAAAATTTTTCTCCAGACCTACAGTTGTCAAATTAAAGCCTCCCTTAAGCGATTCCATATGCTCCGTATTCAACGTTGCCTTCTTCTTTTTAATCCGTGAAATTGTTCAAATGTTAGAAAATGATGCTCACGTGGTTAGTGAACGTACACAATTTTTTTTAGAAATTCATTCTCGGCACACCGGGCCTCGAGAACCCCACACTGTTAATTTTCGCAGACTCAAAATAATTCCTTATAATAAAAAAAAATTAACATGAAAATCTTGGTGTTTACATTCCCCTCGCCTTAGGGCTTTTCATCCCCGAAATCCGTAACATAGAATATGGAAACAAATGGGGGTACTGAACACGAATCTGAGCCTCCATCTCCCATTTTCTCACCTAGAGGTTCATGTGCTTCCAGCATACGCGCACCAGAGGTATCGACCGGCCACAAAGGACCCGCTCTTATTGATCCTAAATCTCTACTGGAACCTCATAAAATGTCTCCCCATCTTCTATGTCCATCTCACCATGGTCGATGACGTGAGAAGGGGTGTGCATGTATCTCCTCAACAGGGTTACGTGGAAGACAACATTCACCTTCTCCATATGTGGTGGAAGTGCCAAGCGGTATGCCACCTCTCCTATCCTCCGACATATCAGAAATGGCCTAATAATCATGAGTGATAACATGAATCCTTAGCTAAATCTCAATAGTCCATGTTGAGGAGAGACTCACAAGAAATTATGGCCCCCACCTAGAACTCAAATGTTCTCCGTAATCTATCAGCATACGTCTTATATCTTCTATATGCAGTCTTCATCTAATCTTGGATGCTCTCTACCTTCTCATTGGTAGCTCATACCAACTCTAGACCTACAAGTGCTGACTTCCCTAGCTCTATCAAGCATATAGGTGATCTGCATGGTCGAACATATAGGGCCTCGAATGGTGACATACCGATTCTGGAGTGATAACTATTGTTTTAATATAACTCCACCAGGGGTAGGTGATCCTCCCAAATACGACCAAAATCTACGTCACATGCACGAACCATGTCCTCTTGCATTTTAATGGTCTGCTCTATCTGACCATCTGTCTGAGGATGAATGGTGATGCCCAAACACAGTTGATTCTCAAATGCCACCAGCAATCCCTTCCAAAATCGGGATGTAAAAGGTGTGTCATGGTCAGAGATGATCATTGATGGAACCCCATTAATTCGCACAATCTCGTTTAGGTATAGTAGTCCAAATTATTCTAATGATCCATGCCCTCAGATATGTAGGAAGTGGACTGACTTGGTGAGTCAGTCAACTATCAAAAATATAGAATCGTGTCCTCAGGATGTATGTGGAATACCTTTCAAAAAGTCAATGGAGTTCACATACCACTTCCACTACGAAGCCTCTAGTGGCTGAGTTAAGACTACTAGATCCTGATGCTCAACCTTCACTTGCTGACAAGTGAGGAATCATGAAACAATCTCTAATACAACCTTCTTCATCTATGGCCACCAGTGCTAACACCGGAGGTCAGGGTGCATCTTCATCACACCAGGATGTACCGCCAGAAGGGATGTATGGAACTCCCTAAACACCTCTTATCAAAGCCCCACTACCACCATGGTACATCAACTAAATAGGATGACATGTTACCCACCTTCATATAATACATCATTTTCCTACCCTGAAGATAACTGATCATGTAGAGCCTCGCTGTCAGTGTCCCCAAGTTGCGCATCCCGGACTCGCTGAAGGAGTGGTGGCATGACTATCATAAACAAGAGTTATGATTATCCATCTCTATCCATTATGGATATCTGCAGCATGACTAGCTTCATTGACACCTCACTCAGCAACTGCAAACCAGACATCCCGCTGAGTGCATCTGATAACACGTTCCCCTTCCAAGGTTTATACACTATCTCAAATTCGTAGTCATGTAAGAACTCTAGCCATCACCAATGTCTCAAATTCAGTTCCATCTAAGATAAGATATACCTGAGACTCATGTGATTAAAGTATATTGTAAAACACTCTCCCATCATGTAATGTTTCCACTACTTCAAGTCATAGACCACTCTTGATAACTCTAGTTCATGGGTAGCATAGTTCTGCTAATGATGTATCAGCTATCGTGAACCATAAGAAATCACTAATTTCTCATTCCTCAGGACACATCCATGCTCAGTCTTAGAAGTGTAATAGTAGACAACATTCCCAACTCCCTCTTCTAGAGGCATCAATATGTGGGCACTCGTTAGTCTTTTCTTAAGCTAATGGAAACTCTGTTTGAATAACTCCATCCCCTATAATGGTGGCCCCTTCTTTGTCAAAGCTGACAAGGGTGCTAAAACACTGGAAACTTCGGGAATGAATATTCAGTAGTATCCATCCAACCCTAGGAAATTCCACACCTCCATCAATATCCTGGGTGGATCCCAAGATAACACAACCTCTATCTTTGTTGGATCCACTGCAACTCCATCCTCCGATATAATGTGTCCCATAAAGTGGACCTCTTGTATCTAGAACTGGATCTTCGAAATTATACCATAACACTAGTGCTCTAGGATTGTATCCAAATCTAAATTCAGATGATAGGAATTCTATTCCTCCATCACCGAGTACTGGTCCAATGTCATGATTCCCTACTGTAATTACAGTAACTCTAGTATACGAATAGATCATATGGTCTCTGGGATGAACTATACCTGGAAAAGTCCTTCGATGATTTCCCAGATGAGGGTTTCCTTATCTTGTATCTGGAGAATCAGGATCCACCATCTCTCTACATCCTCCAAAAAATGGTTGGCTACCAGGATCACCATAAAATCAGCTGGTGTCCCTAATAAAAAGAAAACTCTGGCCATAGCATCTAGCCAGTCCTCAGCTACCTGTGGGTCCATCTCGCCTCGGAACCGCAGAGGTGTCTACCGCTGGAACTCATGTAATGCGTTCAGTCAGCGTGCACCCTCTAGTAGTGGGTCAAGTGAAAACAGTTGTCCAATGGACAATGGTGTTGATGGTTCACCTCCCAAAGGTGTCAATTCCGTACGGGGGCCCTACACCGAGGCCGCATCACTCAGTGGGCCTTCATCAAATACTCCCTTAGGGAAACCAGGTGGTTGTCTTCATGGTGGCATCCAGAAAAGAAATATGTGTGTCATGGTTAAATGTTATACCTGGTGATATGAATCAAGAAAACATAAGAAAGGATATTCAAAACACACGTATTCAGTGTTTTCGTTCGTTGAGTCAGAAATCAGAACTCACGGTCCAAGTGTATAGATATGTCAGCCGCCCCACCAACACTAGAATCCCTGAACTGAAAACAACAATAAAAACACATAACAACATTTCCACATAAAAATATCAGAGTCCTAGTTCTTCAATTGAATTGAGTCCTATAATACGACATTGTCACGAAAAGTCCCCTGGGGCCTGTGGTGTGACTACTCGAAGCACACCTTCCATAGGCTAGGGGCTGGAGACTAGCACCAAAATGCATATTCAATAAAATGGGAAGGAATTTTTTTAACCTTTAAGCACATGGTCCGAGAACACAGTAAGAAGAAACTTTGAAGTAAACTGATGTTTTAAAATAGAACTGAATGTAAAAAGGGGTTGGAATACAGGCCCAACTGCAAGAGTACAAGTAAAACTAAAATAACAATAATACTAAAAAGGGGAAACATCTACTGGGTCTTCCTCTAAGGATCCTACCAGATGTGTATGTATAGATCGTCTCCTCATCCCTCCACAACCACCAGTCTCCTCCACATACTACCTAGTTCTGGCTCCTTCAAGCCTCAGCCTAGCTGCTCATCATTCACACTAGACACAATAAGGTGCAGGAGAAGCCCATGCAGTGGTGACTATAATGATACTCAGTAGGTTCCCTTAGACCCTGAAGGTCCCCTAGAGTTCCATAATGAAAAACCATATGGTAACAACACCAAGGTAATGTACCACAGAGGTAATGTACCACATAACATAACCTCAATCACAAGAGAAAAGTAATGAAAACTCAGACCAGGATTTATTCTAGGGGTAGTAACAGGTAACATCCCTAGAAACATCATCGAACACCAAGGATGCTAGATAACTTCTCCTCTATCGAGTATAGTGGGCCTGTCGTGTCACACAGAGGCGCTAACCTTGAACTGCTAAGGTACCCCTCCCCTTTGTGTACTGTGGGTCATTCATGTCACACAGAGCCTCCCTCCCCCAACGTAGCCTAATAAGGTTCTCCACCACATCACATACCATGGAAACTCCCCACCTTGGCCTATTAAGGTACTCCTCCCAATCGCGTACCTTGGTCGTCGAGTCACTCCGACTCAAAAAGACAACAGTTGTCAGGTCTCAACCATTCTTAGGGTTCCGTACGTAGTTTTCTTGGGAGAACACCTCCCCCAGACATCAATCATATCTAAACAAGCATGATGTCTCAAAATGATGTAACCTGATGATATACCATGTCAAAAGGGTTCCATCACAACAGACAATGCATCAATCGGACACCCGGTTTGTGCATTATTGACATTTCACTACCGAGTTCCCGGTAAGATTCAGGATCGATCCAACCCAACCATACTCCATGTTCCACTAAAACTCTAATGGAGTATGGAATAATGATATTTTCCCTCCAAGGGTCCCAACACCATAGAAAGTTTGTCAAACGGGTGGTTGGTTCTCAAGTTAAGGTTCTTTCAGTGTTTCTAGGCCCGGTGGGGCCCTGGTACAGTCCGACCCAGTCAGACTGACCCTGCCTGACCCAATATGGGGTGGGCAGAGGTGAACATGGCATGCGAGGCCGATGTCGGTCTAGCCCACAAGATGGACAGTCATGCTAGAATAGGGCGGCCCGCAAGGGGTGGTCTGACCAGTGTGGGGTAGTGCCCACTAGACGGCAGCTAGGACTGGGGGTGGCGGTCCACTGGGGTGGTGGCCCGATCCAGGGGCGATAGCCCGGTCCAAGGGTGGCAGATATTCTAGAGGGTAGTGCCCCACTCCGAGTGCGGTTGTCCAGTCTGAGAGCGGCAGCCCGATCCGTGGGCGGCGACCCGACGTGAGGGCGGAATCCTAGTGTGAGGGTGGTGGCCCGCTCTGAGGGCTGTATCCGTATCTGAGGGTGGAATCCCAGTCAGAGGGTGGCAGCCCAGTGTGAGGGTGATCGCCCGGTTCAGTCCGATGGGGGTGAGTAACCCCCTAGTCTTCCAGATTCCCTAACAGCCCAGAGGTCGTTCAATTTGCGAGGCGGCAACGCCGTGTGGGCGCCGCCCGGTCGCTGGAGAACCTGCATTATGAAGGTTCGGCCTCTGCTGTGGCTTCCTTTTGTCAGTGGCACGATGGTGGAACTGCCTCCCTTATAGTGGCCAGCCAGAATTCCGGACACCTCCTCTGTTTTTCTTGGCTAACGATCCACGACCTTCCTCTTGCATCATGTGTTTACGTGTTTGCGGTCTTCCATGGAGTCACAATGAATTAACATATATAGAAGAGGGTTCAAGCAAGGTTATAAATTGTTGCGCCATCTATGTTAGCTCGTAGAATGATGGGGTTTATGGTTTTCCAAAAAAATTAATTTATCAACAAGATAAACCCCACATTTTTTCCCCAACAACCTCCCACAAAGATGAATGGATCACAGGTCAACCCGTTAGTCGACGGACCCGTGTTCTTCGTGTAATTTCATGAATGGGAAGAGGGAATCCGAAAATGTACAATGAAATAACCCCTCCCGCAAAACCGTAGCGGAAAAACTGTGACAAAAGTTTTATGGTGTACTTAATTCCCTAGAACGGTTCCCAAAGACTCCACTCGCATGTCTCCATTTGGTTCAGTGATGATCGTCACAACTCGCTGGGTCGACATCATCTTCTAAGGGTATGGTGTTGTGATGTTCCTTCATCACTTCGCTGATTAGTGAAGACCTCTCATACCCCTTCCCTAGCTCTATATATATATTGGAGAGGGGGAGGCTAATTAACCTTTTTGGGAAATAATGGGGCTCAATAATTTGAATGTTTCCTAATTTCCCCAACGTCATCGGTAATTATGGTTTGTAGGTCAAGCCATTTAATGTCTTGACACTACTATGTCAGCACTCTTTAATTGGTTCAATGGAGGTTTTTGAAATAAAATACCAAAATTATTTTTTTTCATTTCATTTTAAAAAAATTTCAAAAATATTCTTTTCTTCCAGACCTACTACAATGAAAGTATAGCCACCCATAAGTGAATCTCGGCACTACAGATTCAATGGTGCCCTCATATTTTTAATCCGAGTAACAGTTCAAAAGTTAGAAAAAACCGCTCATCCATTTACTAAACGTACTAAAAAAGTATAGATGTTCATTATGGGAAAACTAGGACTTGAAATCATGTGTATTCAATTTTCATAAACTCGTAATAATTTCATATAATTAAAGAAATTATATGGAAATATGTGTCTTTATATTACATGGTGTGAAAAAGTCATTCTTCCATAATCCAATATGTTTCTCACCAACATCAATATAATTTTCTATAAAACACTATCCACTAATATAATATAGATAGGGAGCTTCCATTGGATTACTAAAATATCACAGTAGATTTATCCAATCAAGAGGATTATGGAAATCTAAATTTTGATATATGAATCGAATGATAACATTATGAAATGTGGGAGTGAATCTATAAATCTAGAATATGTTTTATTTAAAATTGATCAATCAATATATCAAATCATTATATTATTAATATTTACTTCTTATATTTATAATTTATAAAATATAAAGTTATTATCATGGTTATTCTTTGAGTATTTTATTAATTCTAATAATTATGAAATAATTCAGTATAACATATCTCGAATATATCACTAAAATCCTAACTATAATATTTTTCTCATCCTATAGTTATTTTTATTTTGAGTTTTTTCATTTTTTCTAGTTTTGTAAAGATTTTTATTCTGGTTTGGAAATATTTGGAGGTGGATTGATCTTTTATGAAAAAATATTTTTTATATTAAAATTATTCTACATTAAATTTATATGCTATGTAATGATACTAAACATCATATAATAGTTCAATCAAGATAAAATCACCCAAGGAGATAGGTTTTTTGTCTTAAACCAATATGTACTATTAAATAATGGTTAACAGAATTATAGGTGATGTATTGATTTGAGAAGATTAGTAAAAAGTGCACTGTGGATTATTTTGGTTTGTTGTTCCTTCATTATTACTTCCTCCACTATACCTTTGGTAAAGCATGTTAGATTTGTAGAAATTTTTTCCCCACTAATCAATACTTATTGGTGATGGATACCTGGTAATCCATTTATTCATTGGACACCTTCTTTTCCTACTTATGATGAATATGTGGATACTTTTATAGTCGTGGGTTTGGGGGTTGATCTGGATCATAGGATTTGGACTAGATATCTTCTTCTATTATTGATTTGACCATCTTACATCAATTGCGGTTTTCTGTTCTTGAGAATTCTCCAAAATTTTGAAGTGTGTAGCGGATTATTCAAATCCCAATGTCTTGACTTCAATATTGTGTTTGTAAATATAGATTTTATTTTTGATGATTAAAAATAGAGTTCCAACATTGAATTAATATTTTTGGTATATTAATTAATTATGTAAATAAATAATTATGGATGTTGGGGTTGTTCATAATAATTAATTAACTATTGAATTAATTAATTGATATTGATGTCTTTGGGATGTTTATTGAATCAGTTAATCAATTGATAAATTATTTAATTGAATGGTTGTAGAAAATAAATTTTTCAATTAACTGAATTGGATTTTTATTAATTAATTGTTGAATTAATTAAAAAAATTGATGCAATCAGTTAATTATGGGATTAATTGATGTGATTTTTTTGATAGATTAATTTTAGAATTAATTAATTAAATTGATGTGATTAATTAATTGTTGAATGATTAAATTTATTGATTTTGTGAAACATTTGAAATTATGAAATTGTGATATAAGTTTTATGTGTATGTTAGATTGGGATTGATGATTTGAATAGCCTTATGCGAAAAATGTGCATGGGAATGGAACAGAGGTCCCAATACTCATATGTGTTAAATGTTAGTGGGAAAGGGAATGAGGCACAAAATATCCATATGAGACAATGAGTATGGGATAAAGACTAAATATTCAAATTCCCATGTGACATTGAAGTGTGGGACATGGATTGATGATCTAAATAAACATGGGTTGTTATACCTGACATTCTACGCCCATGAGCTGGAATTGAAATATCGTTCCAATTGGCTATAATGTGAAATGATATGATGAATGGTGTAAATTGAATTTAGATATATTATATCCTTGGGGATAGATCATATTCTAGAACAGGATGAAATAGGTATTGAGGTTTGAGTGTCCTTGGGTATAAGTGGGTATTTGTTGATTGAAAAATAGTAATTTAATTTATTTATATTGTTTAATATTTTAATTTTATTTTATTCTTTTTATAATTCCATACATAGAAAAAGAATATATATTGTTTTAAATATAATTTGTGCTGACCAACTGTGTTGTACCAACACCATACTCTGGATGACCGATTTATAACATAATATCCTTTATCTTTGCGGAATCGGATAACGGAAAAGTCCAAATGAAAAAATGTTGATTTAGAATGGTTCATGGATTAGGGATTTGATGGTGTCATTACTTTTTGGTATAAATTTTGGAATCTTGGAACATACAATAGCATGTAATGTCTACTATTCATTTTTGATATTGTTTGTCCATCTTCTTCCTTCATTTGATTCTTGCATTTTTCTGGTTAAGTTATATCTTTTGGTTATTTTTATTTATTTATGTTATTTCAATATTTTGATAATTATCGTATAATATAAAATATTTAAATTAGACCCTCGCTTTTAGTCGTCCATCACTATCGTACGAGGAGGCACACTTGAGTTCATGATATCGACATGCCCGAGGAACCGATTTGTGGAACCCATTTTATGACATTTCTAAGTGTTATCAATAGATATTTCATTAATTTTTCATTTTTTTACATTTTTTGAATGTTATATAGGATAATAGGATAAATATTATCTTGTTTACGAGTATGTGCATAGGGGTAGCCACCCCATTTATGATGTAAAAAAAGTTCCTAGGGTGGGATTCTTATCATTGATATGTGTTGTTAAAGTTGATGTTATTTCACAATGGGTCATGAACATTTTCTATGATGTGTTTATTTATTCTACAATTATATGTTATTTGACTTATGGTCCTATAAGAAATGAGATTTTAGTTTCCATGAATCGTTCTAGGCACTCATGATTATTTGGTGACATTTAGATTTTTAAGCACGCATGGAAAATTCATTTTCAAAATTTTCTTTAACATTAACTATTTTTCCTTTCTTGTGAAATTGTATATAAAATGGTGACTAATGTGAAATTTAATGGTGTGAAATAATTAAAATAGGTAATGATCTTCAGGTAGTGGAAATTTAATGTTGTGACATCTACAATGAAGTGTGTTGATATGACCACAAGAATATATGGTTAGAGATGATCTACCAGTATTGGAACTAAGGAATCGATAGTTATGGGTGAGGTTTTCATTGAAAAGTTTAGAGAGAAATTTTCATACATATTGATTTTTATGGAAATACACATAGGGTGGTTGGGAAAATAATGAATGATGGGATGAGGTAGTTTCTGTCACATCACCTTCCGACATATACTGGACATGGATGACCAGAGGTGGAAGAGTTGTGGACTAAGTCCATCTAAAATATACATGATCATTTAGATACTACTACTAATAATTGGGTAATGTTGGCTGCCTACATGTTATTATGATGAGTCAATTGTCAGTGGGATATCGATTATTGGATAGGGAAGGAATATGCGACGACATCAAATGAGTTTTTAGTGATGATTCAAGAACTACTTTATATAGAGACATTGAAACATGAGAGACCAGTTCAGTTAATTTGTTGACAATGGGGAGAACATACATTATTTAATTTATGTTTTCTTTAATTACTTTTAGTTCCTTTATCTAGTTCAATAAGTGGATGAGATATCTACAACAATTAATTTGTTCGCACAAGCATTAATATGAGATTTAGTCCCATGTTAAAATATTTTGGTTTAACATGTATTTTATGTTGGTTGATCAAGGTATAATAGATCTCTGAAACTTGTAGGAGGATTCAATTACTAGATAGATTGTTGTTTTAGGAAGATCATGTTGTACACAATTTAAGGATAAGAATCATCGATATGAGAATGTCAGCAAGGGGGAAAGTAAGAAGAGTAGCCAAGGGAAAGGATCAGTTACATGGGGTATTATCCATGTTCTTTCCCAACAATATGGTATTCAATGAAACATTCGATAACATTGTCCCCCACCACTGATGGAGTGGTGGACCAACATTAGGATGGGATATCTACTGGGGATCTAATGGAACCCATGATAGATGGGTAGTGATATAATAATAGATAGAAACAAGGTTAGAGAGGGTGATCTTATGCACTATTTCATTATTGGAATTAGTGATCTATTATTTGTGGCGGAAGAGGTAATGTATATATAGTTTCTAGGAATGATTTCATGTATCAGCAGTGTGGTTATCTCAAGGGACTCTGACTACAACACAGGGAAGAGTGGAAGTGTCACATCTATGTTTTAATTTTTAATTATTTATTTTCTTATTTTCATTTTGGTTTTTATCTATTGCGTTTACCTTGATTTTTTGACGAAAAATATAGAATTTAGTTATGGAATTTGGTGGTGTATAGTTGGTTCACTGTTGGAAAAATCATGCGACCAAACCAAAACAAATGTGAGAAATTTGGTCATTTTTAGATAGTGGTTACCCAATGGTGGGCACACAGTTTGTTAATCAATTTATGTAATATATTGTCATATCACTCCAATATAGTGATGGGAGCACAGTTTTCACACAGTTTGCAAAACCATGCGTCCAAACCATACAACTTTTCTATTTCATTAATAATTGGATTTTCACCCTTTCCCCCTTTTCATTTTATCCCTAAACACCCCTAATCTGCCCCACATGGGAAATTACATCCTATGATCCTCCTCAATAATTATATTATCCCATGTATATCTATTTTCATTGTGTATTTTTTGTGGTTTTTTCATGAATCATCAAGTCAATTCCATTTTCCCTTGGTTTAACAGCTTTTCTAGGATTAATATCCCCTCACTATTAAGGTTGTATTTTCTAGAGGGTAGAACAACATAATGATGGATAGATCATGTTTTTATAAGTGATATCATGATGATCAATGTTCAATAATTATTTTTTATGGTCTTGTGGTGGTGCATCTATAATCATTCATCCAGAGTCCAGATGTTTCCATGTTTTACGTAGCTGATTCCATTATTTTACAATATAATAGGATTTTAGTATGCATAATATGTTTCTTAAATTTATTCTATAGAATCTTTTTGCGGAGAAAAATAATTCTTTCAATTTCTTTTGGGGGGTTTATAGATCGAAAAGTTATTTTATAAATTAAATTGGTTGTATTTTATGTGGGTTTCATGTTAAGATTTATTTACGTGATATATGAAATGTGAAAGTGGTTTGATGGGCGATTTCAAATGCATTTGTTGTTCATTTGAATTTTAAAGAGGTTTTTCTTATGAGAAGTGGTGGTTTTATATATGTGTATTAACATTGATTGTATGTTAATGATAATGTGGGTATCAATGAGGTATCTAAAATAGAAATTTAGCATAAGGGTAATCATATATATCTAGGTGGGTGTACTATGACTAGTACGCTAGTTGAATCATATGTGGATTATAAGGGATTCATGTATCATGATTTATGATTACAAAACTACCTAAGACTGATGATGATTGTATACCACTATAATATTGGATGGGTTTCTCTATAATGGCTTGTGAGGGATAATGTTGTGTGTTATGGTTGTTATAACATGTTTTACTGAGAGATGAGATCCCTAGTGTCGGAAAATTTCTAGTACCATTAAGGGTTTCCCATGGTTTTCTTTTTATTTTTTAATACTATCATCCTTTGGTAGATCATACTATTATGTTAATTTTCAACACGTATTTCATTAAATACATTTTCATAATTTTTTTTGTTAAAAACGATTCCATGTATTTTCTTAAAACCCACCTTGTCATTCACTACTAATGTTCTGGAATGGAATCCTTCCTTTGTGTGGAATCATAATGGGCTTCAGACCACACTATACATACACTATTGGTTGTATGTAGATATTTTTATGTATGAACTAGGTAAATGAAAATATGTATCATGGTGAAGAAGGTGGATCATTATTATAGTGTTCCAGCATTTTCTAGAATTGGGGGTTGTGGCATGTGTATGATCTTTCCTTTGTTATATAAATATTCCTAGTAATGTTTCAATGTTCATATCCATGATTAGTTCTTTTGGCGTATTTTAATGTCAGATCCATGAACCAAAAAATAGGGGACCTTATTGGTTATGTTTATTCATTTAAGTGATGTTTATTATATTTTGTTATTTTTGACAATATAATTGGGTTACATCATTCCCAAACTATGTTTTTTATACTGAAGGACTTGTTTCTAGCCAGTAGGGATCATGAACACCTTTCAGCGAATATTATTGATCATAGAGGGTTTTAAGATGGATGGAATCCCATCAAGGATCATGAAAATTTTTTATTAGATCTAGTTACACTTTTCTTGGGTCATGTTATTTGTGAATGATTCTAGAGAGAAAGGGGAAGGACTTTCCAGGCTGGGGGTTCTTGTTGTAAGTGGTGTTTTTATCTAGAACACCTGGTGAGAGATCTTGAGTCACTATGGGATGTTGGGGTTTGATTTATCTTCTCATCTGGGTGAGAAGTACAATCTACATACTATATAAGGACTCTGCTTGGGGTGGAGTGGATTGTTTTGTCTTGTTGTTAGGATGTATTTAATTATATGTTTATTGATGATTCTGTAAATTATTTTTTCTACTGGGGATGAATATTTATAGAATGTTATTATTTATTTTTTCATGTGATTGTTTCTTTTTTATTAAAATATCTCCAATGATAGTTCCTACAAATTCATAGGAAGACGTTAGAGTGGTTTCTACCACACCAATTTTTCAGATATTAGTGTATGTAGTGGTCCGGTCTATCCATGAATTGGGATAAGAAGTGGGATCCGGTCTTACATAGGTTATATAAGCTGAACCTAATCCAGGTAAGGAAAAACCATATGAGGTACTCAAGAACATTCCTTATTCTTTCCAGGGTACCAAAGAACCCAATTAAAATTAGGAGTTTCTGGTATATATATATATATATATATATATATTAATTTTTAGTTTCCTGAAACTGTTGAAGTAGTTAGGGTAAAATGTGATTTTTCAGGTAATAAGGTCCTTGTCTGAAGTTGCTGGACTCAGTGGTTCAAGCCGGAAAACACGATCATAGGGGTCAGAAATTTTTTAACGTTATTTTAAATGATTATTTTTTAATAAGGTATTACTATTTGGAATATCCTTCTAATTTATTGAACATAGCTAGGTAGATCATTATGTGGTGGAATATGCTAACCATATTTCAGAGTTATTTTGGTACGCACATGAGATCATTTCTAATTAAAAATGATTGCTAAAATGATTGAGAAGGGGTTACGACAATATATATGATGATAGTTGTTTTTGTTCAAAAATAATACTTATACTGAAGTGGTTCACGACTCTTTAATGGATGAATGTGATAGTAGTGACATGATTTATTTCTATGGTTTTGTGTCAGTTGTGGGTTGTGGATGTTCCACAGAGAATAAGTGGAAGCATGATGAGTAGGGGAAGAAGGGAGGTTACAGTTCATTCTATCCTTCCTAGTTCTCTACAAATGTATCTTCCAATATGGGGTTAGTTCTATGAAAACAGTGTTGGAATGTTTGGAATTGATAAAACATGTTCTCATATCCTCCAAGAAGATGTCACTTATGTAGAGTTATTGAACGTATGAAATAGTTTTAGAGGGAAAAATGTTCTTATCAGAGTAGTGTTGGAGATGTTTTCTCCAAAGGGATATCCACATATCTAAAACCATCCATGATTGTGGGTTCATAGTTTGGAGGTCATGGTTGATGGCCTAGAACAAGTTTTAGGAAGATTCAGTTTATGGAAGATCTATAATGTAGAATTAATTCTCTTTAACTAGAGGATAATAAGAAACACCATGAAGTGGATCGAGCACCTGTAGAATAGAATGTAGGGAATGGTATAGTTTTAGGTAACATTTTTCTGAATCATCCTTAGTTATTTTTCAATTCGATATTTATTCTTCTATTTCATTTATTTTTTATAACTTATTGATTTGTTATTGTTTGAAACTAAGATTATGCCTTTTGAGATAAAGATACTGACACTTAATGGTAAGAAGTGATAGTAGGGTTTCACATTTCATATTGTGTAATCACTGTGTTAGGGGTCGAGATGGACTGGGATCATCTGGTTTTGATAATGGACATGACTGGCATGATCCATGGTAGGGATATGATGGTGAGTTTTAATGTGAACATCTATTTCTATCAATTGTGAGTATGATTTATGAAACCTTATTGATGTACCAATGTTCTTCATGGAGAATTGGATCCTAGGTTGGGAGGTACTAGACCTCCACTTTAGGAGTTGGGATACCTGGTTCATCAGATCTCATTGCTCATGTTTGAGTATGATGATGGTGCTCCAATGGGTGGATTACATCTCGTAGTGTATGAATTCCCAGAGGACATTCCAATGGTTTTTTTGAGTTTTCCTATGGAGTGGGTTGTGGAGTTCTCAATTAAAATCTCTCAAAAATAAAAAATTGATATATCTATCCTCATACCATATAGACCACACTTACTTGAAGAATTTAATGGTATAACTGGATTATTTGGAATCCAAATAACTATTTCTCTAGAGCATCTCACCTAGGGAAACCCCATTTATGTTTAAAAAATATTTTGATGGATCTATATGGTTGTGTATTCATTACTAGAAGCTGAATATGGTGAAGATTAGGAAAATGTATCCCTTTCCTCATAGAGATGACCTTTTTGATCATCTTAAGGGGGAATTGGAATTTTCTAATATTGACATGCATTATGGTTATCACCAACTCAGAGATGGAGATGATAATTCTCGGAAAAAATCATTCCAAAGTAGGTACAAACATTTCAGTTATTTAGTCATTCTTTTGGGGTAAAAAAATCCAGGTGATTATTTGGAACTCCATAATAGATTGTTCCACAGTTATCATGACTCTTTTTTGGTATTCATTGACGACATCCTAGTCTATTCTAGACACTAAGATGAGAATGATCATCATTTGTGAATAATTTTGGTCACTCTTCGAGAACATCATATCAATGATAAGTTTTCTAAAGCACCATCAACAATAGGTAGATTAGTTTTAGTGCCTTTTAATCTCACAGAAAGGGGTTTCAGTGGATCTTAGTAAGATTAGTGTAGTGTTTTCTTGCAAGCAGCTGAAGTTGTTTTTGAGATCAGAACTTTTTTAATCATCGAAGGTTATTATATGTGGTTCATTTGATATTTCTCATGGCTTGATTCACCCATTGTATCACTCACCTAGAAAGGGGAAAATTATGAATGGAGCCTAGAGTGTGAAGTGTCTTTTGAGGAGCATAAATAGTTGATGTCCATAGCTCTTTTTTTATCTTTCTAGAATTTGGAAAGGGGTATTTGTTTTATTGTGATTACTTAGGTATAGGTCTCTTGTGTGGGTTTTTAAATGGTGACCATGTGGTGAATTTTGGTTATCTGTTGTTCTTATCACATGAAAATAACTACCCATACAATGAAATTAGGTTGGAAACAATGATTCATGCTTTTGATATGTGGAACCATTATCACATTAGAGAGAAGTGTGTGGTGTATTAATATCCTATCTGTTTATCCAAAATTTCCCCACATAAAGATAAGTATTTGTGGCAGTTACATTGGTTTGAGTACCATTAGGTTTTTAATTTATATATTGTCTATACCTTGTCTAATTTTAATGTTATGGAATATTCTTTGAGCTAGAATGTTCTAGTGAAATAAATGAAATATTCTAGTGGTGTGTGGGCTTTGATGGGGTTCCATTATCAAATAAATTTGGAGACTAAGGATCACAATAGAGGTTAATTCTTGGAATGTATTAAACTAACATTGTCTCATTAGAATTTATTCAGTGGGAACAACATGATTATGAGTTCTTCTAGTAGTTTATGCAGTTCCTTCATGGTGGGAAGAATCATATTCACTAGATTTTATCAACTAAGGAATTTAATATTTCAATGGTTTCATTGTGGTACAATTATCTATGAGGAATTTAATGAGGCATGATTATCACCAATATCATTGGATCATTCATCACAGTTCATCCAGTATATATTCTTATCTATTCCATCAGTTCTTGTGTCCAATCAGGAAGCAGGAAATAGATGATTTTGTATCACAGTTGTAACGACCCAAATCTGGAGCCCCTCCACTGGTGCCCCATACCCGGTTCGCCACATGAACTCAAGAAAATTTCCCCAAATGCCAGAGGTTGTCGACTAGTAGTGAGGGCCTTGGTGAGTCAGTGGGGAAACTATGCCCTCATTCGGTAAAGTATATAGCGGAAGAACAACCAGACACAAAAGAGGAAACAATAAACATCATAAAATAACTGAACTGAACAGTGGAAGAAAGGCATAAAATAATAATGATGCAACAAGGTACATATTTCTATGGAAAGCAGTAAACAAACCAACGTGTTGAAGTACAACTGAAAAACAATGTTCAAAAGAAAACAGAGTAAACTCTTCAGCATCGCAAGCCACGGCTCGGTCCCATGCTCTCCAACTCCAGTTCAATCAAAGAACCTGAAGTAGAAGGGAACTTGCCCATATCTATAACTGCAACAACATAGTCTGTTTGGGCCCAAAAGAATGTCCCAAACAAGGTCTGAGATACAATCCCAGTAGGAAATCACCCAAAGATTTGTGCCTAATCGTCAATGAATACACGGAAAGTAGGAGTACAGGAAGCAGTAAATTATAAAACCACACAATGGAAACAATCCACAGTTCTATCATATAATGTACAGAAGTAAAAAACCAGCAACAAGAAGAAATAGTTAACCCTCTAGGTATCTCTCATAGCCTAACCCATATGGGTCAACCTACAAGTACTAGCAACCCTCTAGGAGGCACACACAGTCTCACCCCTCTGGTTCAGCTAAGAATAGACTCTCTGAGGAAGCACTCACCGTCATTTCCCCTATAGTCTAGTATCATACTAAAGGATCTCTAGAGAAGCACTCAACGTCTCATACACCCTGTGGCCCGTGTCGAGGAACTAAATACTCTCTGAGGAAGCAGTCATCATCAATTCCCCCTGTGGTCTCTCATCGTATTAAAAGACACTCTGGAGAATCCCCTACGTCCATTCTCCCAATGGTCTACTACACTAGGTTCTCACAGTCCTATGTGAAATTAACATGCTCAGCACTTGTGTATCGCCCAAGTAAACCTCACGAACTACTTGGATATCATTATAAGGCACATCAGTATAATAGTATAACAGTTCCACTATCCTACAACTAGGCATGGGAACTGGAAAACGTCAAACAAGTAAAAAAATCATGGAAAACATATAGAGTACAGCAAAAACAACTCTATTCACAAGACTAAACCTCTACTATAGCAATCAAGAAAGCAGACAATCAATCAATGGAAAAATAGGAAAACCCACAATTCCAGTTCAAGGGAATTGGCGTAATTTCACAAAATAATCAATGAATTTCTATAGAAAGGCACAAACCACATACCTGGATACTAGGAGATCAATATACTTGAGCCACGCAGACTGATTATCCGTATAACGATGATGATCTATAAAAATGAAAATAACATTAAACTTTAGATAAAATTAGAAGGAGGAAGAATTGGAAAAAAAGGCTTAAGGAGAAGGAAGAACTCCCCGCTGTGCTTCCAACACAATCGACAGAGATCCAATCGGATAACGGATGGAGAGGCAGGGGCTCATCAAAGATTCACAGATCCTCGACGCTCTTGAACGAACGGGACCTAGAAGAAGATGCTTCTGTGCATCAGGTGTGACCCCAGACTGTTTAATGACAAAAATGTACACGGCGTGTACTTTTAGAGTACATGGTTTGTACTAGGTTATTCTTTACTCCACAAAAAACGGCCTCCAAGTCACCCCTAAACACTTTGTGTGTGGCCCGGGCACGGCCAGTAAACGACTTTAAGCCGGAGAAGAGTACACAGCGTGTACTCAAAAAGTACAGGGCGTGTACTTAAAAATTTTCAAGAAATTCTATTTTTCTTAAAAACTATAGATAAAGGAATGGAGTACTTGAAACGAAGATCCGAGTTCTTACAAACTTCCCCCCTTAATGAAATTCGTTCCCGAATTTCCCTAGCGAGGCGTAGAAGAAGAAACCCCAAACAGCTCCGGCCACTGTGATCCTACATCGGCCTCCCTCTCCTAGGTCTTGTATTGTACTCGCCCGTGCGGACAATGCACCCGTACCAGAGGAACATACCACCCACATAGAACCTTCGTACTGTGATCGACAATCCGGATAGGATTCTCCTAGAATGATGCATCTGCTTCGAGCTCATCCTCCTCGGGCTGAAAGACATGAGACGGGTCTGCAATGTAACGTCAGAGCGGAGAGACGTGGAAGATGTCTTGCATGGCCGGATACATCTAGGGTAGCTGGAACCGGTAGGTGACTGGCCCAACTCTTTCCAAAACATCAAACGGTCCGACGTACCGCAGTGAAATTTACCCTGTCTCTGAATCCCCTTATGTCCCAAACTCGGTGCGACACGTAGGAAAACCTGATCCCCAAACTCAAACATCTAGAGGTTGCCTCTGCTGATCAGCACAAGACTTCTACCGAGACTGTGCCATAGAAACCCTCTTCAGAATCGGCAATATCTTCTCTGAAGTCTCATAAACAAGACGAGGTCCTAGCAAGGCTGCCTCTCGTACCTCCAGCCAGCATAAGGGTGATTGGCATGGCCTACCGTACAAAGCCTCGTATGGTGCCATCTGATTGGTTTCATGGAAACTGATGTTGTAGGAAAACTCCACTAGAGGAATATGCTTCTCCCAAGAACCCCTAATGTCTACGATGTAAGATCATAGCATATCCTAAGGCACCTATATCGTGCCCTCGGACTGGCCATTAGTCTGATGATATTATGCCGTACTCAGATGTACCTGAGTACCCAAAGCCTTATGAAGTCCCTTCCAGAACCGAGAAGTAATTCGCGCATCCCTGTCTGAAACAATAGATTGTGTAACTCCATGCAGACGAACGATCTCTCTGATGTAATGTCATCCCAGGTCATCAACACTAAATTTCTCCTTGATCGGGAAGAATTGAGCAACCAACATGAGCCTGTCGACGACAACCCAAACATCATCATTCCCCTAAGGCGACCTTGGAAACCCGGTCACGGAGTCCATCGCATCATAGTTCCACTTCCACTCCAGAATGGGTAACTTCTGTAAAAGGACTGCTCGTCACTGATGCTCCGCCTTCACCTGCTGACTAGTAGAGCATCTCAAGGAGAAACTAGAAACATCTTTCTTCATACCTGGACACCAGTACTGGCAATGAATATCCCGATACATCTTGTTGACACCAGGATGAACTGGCCAAACCGAGGAATGAAAATCCCACCTCAGCTCCTCTCGTATGTCATCTGGCACCCATACGCTTCCCTAGAAACGCAAAATCTCATCCTCGCCCACTGTCCATCCAGGAAGAGGGTCCACACCTGACATGCTCTCCCATAAGACTAATTCGTCTGAGTCTGATAGCTTCCTCATCTGTACCTGATCAAGTAGCATAGAGGAAACATCTACAGAAGATAGGTAAGTCTATCCCTCTCTATCATGCACCACCAAAATCATCTCAGAGAATAGAGCCATAAGATGCCACTCACTGCTGGCATCCTGAACTACCTGAATCTGAGTTCTGCTCAACCAATCTGCCACTGCTTTTCCTTTTCCCGGCGTATAGGCATGCTCGAAATCAAAATATTGAGGATTCCCGACCCACCTGCGCTGCCTCAGATTCAGATCACGCTGAGTGAAGATATACATGAGACTCTTGTGGTTGGTGTAGACCAAAAAGTGCTCTCCCAGAAGTTAATTTCTCTAACAGCGTAAGGCATGAACGACAACTACCAACTCTAGATCGTGTGTAGGGTAGTTCCTCTAATGTGGTCTCAACTTCCGAGACCCGTATGCAATGACTCCATCTCCCTGAATAAGCACATGTCCTAGCCTGATACATGAAGAATCACAATAAACTGTGTAGATCTTTCCGGGTTCTAGAAAGACTTGTATCAGTGCTGACATCAATCTTCCCTTCAGTTTCTGAAAGGCTGAGTCACAAGAATCTGACCATAAGAACTTCCCCCCTTCTTGGTCATACCTGTCAAAGGTGCTGCTTGGTGTGAGAAGTCCTAAATGAAGCGTCTGTAGTATCCAGCTAGCCTTAGAATACTCTGTACCTCCAAAGAATTCTTCGGCTTCTCTGAGGAAACTACATATCTCACCTTCTCTGGGTCCATAGATACTCCTTCCTTAGAGATGGCATCACCCAAGAAGTGAATCTGATCCATCCCAAAGTGGCACTTCGAGAGTTTATCATAAAGTTGATGCTCTCTCAGTGTACTCAGAACTATCTCAAGATGTGTGGCATGGTCGTGTCGCGTGTTAGAGTACACCATGATATCATCCACAATGACCACGACGAAGGAGTCCAAGTAAGGATGGAACACTCGGTTCATCAGAGCCGCGAAAAATACAAGCACATTCATGAGACCGAACGACATGATTGTATACATGTATACTCCATTCCTTTTCTTGAAGGCTGGAAGAGGTATATCTTATGGTCTAAAGCGCAACTCATGATAACCAGACCACAAGTCAAACTTCGAGAACACCGGGGCTCCACAAAGATGATCAAAGAGGTCATCGATCCTCGGTAAGGGATATCGGTTCTTGACCGTCAACAGGTTTAGCTTCCGATAATCCACACAAGCTGAAGGGTACTGTCTGCCTTCTTCGTAAATAGGGCAGGTGAACCCCATGAAGATGTACTGGGATTGATGAATCCCTTTTCCTGTAACTCCTCCAACTGCTTCTTTCACTCCTGAAACTCAGGTGTAGCCATATTATAAGGACGAATGGACACTGGTGCATCTCCTGGAATGATCTCAATAGAAAATTCTACCTCACACTCCAATGGAAATTCCGAAAATTCCTCTAGAAAGACGTCCTTGAAATGATCCACCACTAGAGGATAGTCCAACTGCGAAGTTCCCTGATCATCCAGATAAAGACTAGATATCTGGGCTATCACCCTTCCCAGCCCATGATGATCGAGTCCTGCTCGACTCGCCTAAACATCCCATTCACCTCTTTGAAGAAAATATTCACCCTCTAGTGAAACGAAACTCACTCTTCGGCGATAAAAGTCGACGACTTCCTGGAAGGGAACCAACCAGCCCATCCTGAGAATGACATCATAGCCTCTCATCTCTAGGACATAGAGACCCCATATCAAACGATACCATGAAACCTCGAGAGGGAACTATCTACACTAGCGTACACTAGATGTCCTCATCCCCAAAGGTGTGTCTTGTGTCAACTAGTCGGCAGGAGAAAAGACACAAATCCGAACGCTCTCCACAGAAGCAACACAGATAAAACTATGAGAAGCACCAGTATCGAAAAGAGATGAAGGTAAAAATAAGGCAACTAAAATCGTACCTCGAACTGTAGAAGGTATCGGATCCTTCTCCTGATAGGTCTACTCCACCGCAAATGTCTGGCCGGGCCCGCGGTCCTATGACCCTCCATGACCACTCTGAGTTGAACCTACCTGTTGGTGCTGAAGGACCAGTGACTGACTGCCATGACCTCTACCAGCACCTCGGCCCGAATGGCCGTAAGAACTCCAGATACCCGACTAGTGTGAAACTGGTGGTGCTGCTCCGGAACGAGGAGTCATGGAAGGATCCCAGTCACCAGCTGCTGGTTAGGAAACCTGGCAGAAACGCTGAAGGTGACCCATCTTGACGCAAGATCGGCACTCCACGGGGTCACACTGGCACTACGACATCATGTTCCGTGACTGGCCACACTAGTTGCATAACACCTAGCTTCCTGACGATGTATCTCACTTCCTCAGATCACCACGCGTAGACTGCCTACGTTGCTTTTTGTGTCATCTGGAGGAAAAGTAGGTCTGGATGAAGAACTGCTCTAGCTGGCAGCTCCGGAGTCTCTCAGATTGCGCTCCGAAATCAGCACCTAGTTGACGATGGATGTGATGGAAGTCAACTGGAAGATATTCACCTGCGAGCGGATCTCCCGCCTGAGGCCATCCACAAACAACCTTGACAAGAAAACCCCACTCCCATCCCGTAGGAGTGTGAAATGATGTAGCTCGGTGAAACGAGAGGAATATTCCATGACAGAAAGAGTACCCTACTCTAATCTCATGATCATCTGGGCTCGGTCGGCCCTCAGGGTCTCCGGGAAGAAGTATTTATAGAACACGCACTGGAACTCCTACCAAGCCATAACCTGCTAATGACCTGCCTGCGAGATCACGTCCCACCACCTATTGGTGGAGTCTTGGAGCATGTAAGTAGTGAGCATAACCCACCTCTCGAGATGTGTCTCCAGATGATTGAAGATAGTCAGCATGGCTTCCAGTGATCCGGGAAAGGTCTATAGGAAAACCTGCATCAAGTCTGCCATAGTCATGGCAGGAGGTGGTGCTCCCTGGAAGGTCTGCATCATCGTCAAAAAACCTTCCCTAAAATTCGCATCTGCTCCTGCAACTGGCATGACAGCCAGTACCAAGGATGGCCCGACTGGAGGATCGCTTGGAAGTCCCTGATCATCCATATTTGGCGTCTGATCACTGCCTGACGACAGACGTACAACCAGAGGATGTCTCGGAGGCACAGCTCTGAAAGTTCAAAAGCAAAACTTAGATCAGAATTAACAAGGACAGAGAACACCAGAGTAAAAATGGGAACAGGGGAAGGAAAACACACACGGTTATAAAACATGACTAAACAGAATGTATAAAAACTACACGGTGTTTCTTCTTAAGCAAATGACAAGGGCGTGTACTCCTACCCTACAAGTCATGTAACACCTCAAACTACACGGTGTGTTTACCCACCACACGATGTGTACATGAAAACTATTCCCCTTCCCAAGTATCTTTATATGGCCAACCCACACGGTCTGACTTAACTCGAGACTACACGACATGTTCTGAACAAACACGGCATGTACTAGACATGGCTTCGGTGGCTTGTGTTGTTAAACACATAGCCGTCTACACGGTTGAACCTTACACGGCGTGTTCTGAACAAAAATGTCATGTATAGGTGATGGGGACACCATCCCATGTTGTTCGTGACACAGCCGGACTTCTGAACAAGACTACACAGCGTGCTCCGAAGATAACACGACGTGTCGAAGAGACGGTAACGCCGACCCGTGTAGTTCCTGACACGGTCGGGTACCTGGACAGAACTGTCCGGCTTGTTCCTTTACAACACGGTGTGTTCTACTAGAGCTTCCCTGACCAGTTTTGTTAGTGACATGGATGGGTACACGGATCTGAACTACACGGCATGTACCTACCGTACACAGCCTCTTCCTGAAGTTATTCTCACAACACCGTGTTTCTGCTCACACGGTCAGTGACACAGCCTGAAAACTACACAGCGTGTATCCAAAAAGAACAAGCCTTGTATTCTGGGTTTTTCTCGGCAGTAGCTCAGAAACTACACAGAAGCCCATAAACACTGAAAACAAGGAATAAAGGTGCCAAATTCCGATCCGTGAGTGCCCATACTCCCCGTGAATCAAAGCTTGGCATCCCCTATAGTCATAGACAAGACAAAACAGGATCATGATCCACCAATTTTTGATTCGAGAGTTTCATGACACCTCAAGAATCAAAATTTGGCATCCATTTAGGAAAAGTAGGAAACAATCAATCATCTAAAAAGGCATCGTAGATTCTATCAAACATCTATCAGAACAGAATGCATAATCTACACACAGTCTATCACACCAGCATGAAATCGCTAATGCACCATATATGACATGGAAAGAATGCTTGGAATGTGATTTATAGAAGTCCCTAAATGATGCATGATATGGGATACCCTCATCTCCTTGGGTTTCGATAGAAATAAAACCGCAATCTTCATGAAAATAGCAACACAATGAATGTAAATCACTCTATGTGAAATTATATCAACCGTAAAATCTCAAAACCAACAAATTGCAATTAACGAGGTAGTATGGATTTTCCCTGTACACAGGTTAGATACTCCCGAGAACATATTTATACCAAGTAACGAATCCGTCTTATCCATGGGTAAGTCTCCAAATAGTAAGGAAAGAGAAAACAACCCCTCTGATAGCACTTTGTAACGACACGAATCTGGAGCCCCTCCACTGTTGCCCCGTACCTGTTTCGCCACATGAAATCAAGAGAGTTTCCCCAAATTCCAAAGGCTTCTGACTACCAGCGAGGGCCTTGGTGGGTCTATGGGGAATCTATGCCCTTATTCGGTAATGTAAACAACGGAAGAACAACCAGACACAAAAGTGGAAACAATAAACAACATACAACAACTGAACTGAACAGCGGAAGAAAAGCATAAAATAATAATGATTCAACATAGTACATATGTCTACGGAAAGAAGTAAACAAACCAACGTGCTGAAGTACAACTGAAAAAAAAAGTCCAAAATAAAACAAAGTAAACTCCTCAGCATCACAAGCCACAGCTCGGTCTCATGCTCTCCTACTCCAGTTCTATCATGAACCGAAAGTAGAAGGGTGCTTGCCCTTATCTATAACTACAACAACATAGTCTTCTTGGGCCCAAAATCATGGACCAAAGAGGGTGTGAGATACAATCCCAGTAGGAAATCAACCAATGATTTGTGCCTAACAGTCAATGAATACAAGGCATGTTGGAGTGCAGGAAGTAGTAAACAGAAAAGCACACAATGGAAACAATCCACAGTTCAAACATATAAAGTACAAAAGTAAACAACTAGAAACAAGAATAAATAGGTAACCCTATGTGTTGATCTCACAGCCTAACCCCTATGGTTCAACCTATAAGTACTGGCAACCCTCAAGGAGGCACACATAGTCTCACCCATCTAGCTCACATAAGAATAGACTCTCTGTGGAAGCACTCACCGTCAATTCCCCCTATAGTCTCGTATCGTACTAAAGGCTCACTGGGGAAGCACTCAACGTCTCATCCCCCCAATGGTCCACGTCGAGGATCTATGGACTCTCTGAGGAATAACTCATCATCAATTCCCCCTGTGGTCTCACATCGTATTGAAAGACACTCTGGAGAAGCCCTGACGTCTATTCTCTCTATGGTCTACTACACTAGGTTCTCATAGACCTGTGTGAAATTAACATGCTCAGCAAACGTGTATTGCCCAAGTAAAGATCAAGAACTACTTCGCTATCATTTTAAGGAATTTTAGCATAAAGGTATAACAGTTCCACTATCCTACAACTAGGCATGGCAACTGGAAAACTCCAAACAAGAAAAACAAGAATGGAAAACATCCAGAGTACAACAAAAACAACTCTATTCACAAGAGTAAACCTCTAATATAGAAATCAAGCAAGAAGACAATAAATCAAGGGAAAAACAGGAAGACGCACAATTCCCGTTCAATGGAATTGGCATAATTGCACAAAACACTTGAAGACATTCTACAGAAAGGCACAAACCACCTACCTGGATGCTAGAAGATCAATATACCTAAGCCACGTAGATTGATTCTACGTATAATGACAAATATCTATGAAAACGCCCAAAACATTAAACCTTATAGGACTTGAGAAGGAGGAAGTATTGGAAAACACAGCTCAAGAAGAAGGAAGAACTCACCTCTGCACTTCCAACACAATCGACAGAGCACAAATCATAGAATAGACGGAGATTCAGGGGCTCGTCGAAGATTCGTGGATCCTCAGCGCTCTCAGATGAACGATTCCTAGAAGAAGACGCTTCTGTGCGTCAGGCGCGACCCCAGTCGATTTAATGAAAAAAATAAAGTACACGGCGTGTAATTTTAGAGTACATGGTGTGTACTAGTTCTTTCGGAACTCCGCAAAAAACGGCCTCCACGTCACCCCCTACACACCGTGTGTGTGTCCCGGGCACGACCAGCTCATGGCTTCAAGCTGGAGAGGAGTAAACGATGTGTACACAGAAAGAACACGATGTGTACTTCAATATTTTCTAGAAACTCCATTTTTCATAAAAACTCGAGAAAAAGGAAAGGCGTATCTGAAACGAAGATCTGGTTTCTTACAACGGTGTTATAGGTGTCAACCCGTTAAGTTAGTGAACCAAAGTAGCTCCTATTTTCTTCAGCCGCAACCTATTTAGTCCAGGATGTTGGATGAGATATACTATTTTTTTATTAATTGTTTTCCTCATACACCCAATGGTAAGAATTTCATATTGGGACTGATTTATCTTCTGACGAATTCATCTAATTTCAATGTAATCTGGGATATCGCTATGGTTGATGAGATGGTTTGGTTATATGTTTCAAATGTTATCAAGATTCATTTTGTTCCTTCATAAATTGTTTCTCATTGGTACCCATATTTTAGATTTTCATTTTGGGAAGGTTGTAATAAGTAAATAGGGTGATAGTTCATGTTGTGTAAGGAACACCATCCTCAAACGTTTGTGAGACAGAAAAGGAAAATATGACTTTGGAGGAAATGGATCGATCATGTGCTCTAGAAATTAAATGTTTAAAGGATAACAATATTGTGTTGTATGAGTATTCATATAAAGATTACTAACAATACCTGATTAAAATATCTCTTTTGGAGGTGAATTACGGTCATCTAAGACGATCCCATTTGTGATTGTTTGTGGTTGGAGAGACAATGTTGTCTGTACTGAGCATCATGAGGGATAATTTTATAAGGAGAAGTTAATCAGGTAGTGTTTTTTGATAGCACATATTCTGTATAAGCCTTATTTCAATCTAATGTGCCGATCTCAAGAATTTATCTGGGTTACCGGGTGATCCTAAAAGTGACACATCACATGGAACATAGTTGTTTGGGAAATTAAGTGAAGATGACATTGATGTATGTCAGGCCTTTTGAGATCACCAAACAGATATGCAATGTGGAATATCGGTTAGCTCTTCCTTTATAGTTGATGTTAATTCATGACATCATCAACGTTCATCAGTTTAAGAAACATAACCCAGATCCGTCACAAGTGTTCAATTGGAATGAGTTGGAGTTGGATACTAATTTTTATATGTTTGATGAAATAGTAAAAATTGTGGATTCATAAGAGAAAGTGATTTATGGGATATCAATTATATTGTTTAGAGTTCTTTGGAAGCATCTTAATGCAATTAATGAGGCATGAGAGTATATGACTTGGGTTGAAAAATAATATTTATTTCATTCAAATAAAGACTCCAGGAAACATTACAATTATCGAATTTTTTCCTGGTGGGTACTATTTCCACATTAATGTTTTAATTATTATTGAATATGTTTTTTATTTTCATTATGGTGTTTATACATTGGGTTTACCATGTGTTTTTGATGAAAAATAGTGAATATGGGCATGGAAGTAGGTGGCATACAGTTCCCACATAGATTGTCAAACCATTTTTTGTTTGATATGAAATTATGCATCATTTGGTTATTTTTGGATAGCGGTGACCCTATGGGTTTTTTCAACGAATTATAAACAATAATGGTAGGCCACACATCCTTTCCCTCTTGGATAATGAGGGGCATACGATTTCTGCATGGGGTCACAAACCATGAAGGAAAATTGTCTAGCATGTTGAGGTAATTAAAATTACATTTTTACCCCTTTCCTCCATCGATTATAAATAAAAGAAATCCCTAATACATCCCACAAAATATCATCTATCCTTTATTCCTACAACCTCAATTAGTTCTCCCTGTTATATCCATTTTCATGGGGTATTTTTTGTGGTTTCATCATGAATCATCACATAAGTTCACTTCTCCCTTGGTTTTTCCACATTTCGTTGGTTCTCATCCCCTATTTCATGTGATCCCATTTTCCTGTTGGTATAGAATCTTAATGACTATACATATGACAACCCTGCTTTTTATTACAACTTAAACATGATTTATTACATAAAACATCACTTGATACAACAAAGAAGATCGAGAGGTTTAGTGTCTTTGGGGCTTAGGATCATTACATAAAAACTTTAAACTTGAAATACAACATCCTTATTGAAAACTTCCTTTACATGACCACTACATTCCTTCGTACTTAGCATTGCATGGGATAACCTGAGGACATGCATAAGAAAAGGGTGAGATATAAAGCCCAGTAAGGGAGTACATAATGAATAACATGAGGAGTACAATACATGTTAGGCAATGGGAATATCAATAGAGCATAATAGAGACATGAACATAAAGGCATGATAAAGAATGATAATCATAACATGGAAATGTGGCAACAACACTTAACATTGAATTAGCATGAGCCAAGGCTCATTGCACATGGAGCATGAGTAAACCCTCATTGCACTTGAAGCACGAGTAAACCCTCGTTTCACTTGAATTAGCATGAGTCAACACTCATTGCACATGACGTATCACGATACCTTACTTTACCCAATGCATTGGAGCGCTATCAGGGCGCACCCTTCTTAAACATTTCATTTCATGCATAAGTGTGCCACATGGATCATAAAATATGGATTCATAAAACATAATCATTTCATCCACGATAAAGGGATGTGAAATTCATACATGAAACTTTATAATCAATATGTAAATGTGCATAAAGGTGAATACCCTTGATGGAGAAATGGGCATGGTATTCACTACACAATGATATTGACTTAGAAAATCGGTGTGATTTTGGCAGCGTAACGGCGTGACATAAGAATTCATAAAAAGGGATGATGAGGGAGAAAGGGGTTCCTCAACATATTTACATGTAATGGACAGTAATAAGGTCATATAGATACATGTCCCAACAATTGAAAAGGAATTTAGATTCATGATACAAAAGTATTGCTTGAATATAAAAGAGGAGAAAAAGGTTCCTTTCGGAATTTCGGCATAGTAACGGGTGTACATGGGAGGCATTTAATGAGAGAGAAAGGGGTCTCCCATCATTAAAACAATAATAGGGCAGTATGGGAGAGGTGCGAAAACATACCCCAACATTCATAAATGAAATTAAAAGGGCAATACAACTTAATGAAAATTGACAAAAATGAGAAAGGAAGAAAAAACCCTTACTTGGAAGTGTGCTTCCAAAGGCTAGAGAGAGGCTTGTGAGAGGCTTCTTGGGAGCTTGGGGCACCTTGAGAGGATTCTAGAGAGAGTAGGGCAGATTTTGGACGAGCTTCAAGGGTTTTGGGTGAGGAGGAAGTGGAAGCTTGGGTGGGTTTATATAGGAAAGGTGAGAGAATTCTTTATTATTTAGGTTTGGGACCCCTTATATTAAAATAATCCAAACCACAAACCATCCAATGGTATTTGCCCATGTTTTCTGGAAAAGGAATGAGGAAAACAATATTTTACAAGGCCAAGGTCCGAACTTATTAAAAAATTAGGGTTGCTTATGTGGAGGTGAGTCACACTCCCATGGAAATTAATTTAAAAAGGCAAAGTGTTGAATAAGTCTTGAGGGCTCCATTAATGCTTTGAAAAGTAAGTCAAACAAACCCAAAACCTTATTATTTTAATTATAAAACACATATTGGCCGAACATAAGGATTATGGTATTTTATTACATCACCATTGGTTCATTATGATGTCATAAAACACATTATATATTTAAATGGTATTTAATTTTTACCCAAAAATTTGACTGTCTCAGAAAATTATGAAAAATTCACCGTTAGATAATTTCGACGTCCTGATTCCAAAAATAATATTTATTTTATCTAAATAATTTTCTAAATATGTGAATTTTCACTTTTAAAATAAAAACCGACATTTATAAAAAATTCACGGGTTTTGACAGAAATGGCTTTCAAACCTTAATAAAAATTTTAATTGCATTCATAAATTTATAAGATCATTTATATTTAATATAAATTAATTTAATATTAATAATAATATTTTATTAAAATATTATTTAATTCAAAAATCCTTTAATTTAATAAAATATAATTCTTAATTAAATAATAACTAAAAACATCATTTGTACTTTAAAAACTAATTACAATGCATCAAAAATGACTAGAAATTATATTTATTATCATATACAAAAAATAATGTACATGAAAATGGTTTTACTTATTTGTTACATAACCCCTTAAAATAGCCGCATAAGACCTAAGGGTAAGGTGTGTGATTGTGACAGACTCTTGGGGTTGCTCGGATAACATTGCTCGAGTGGTAATCTCTATCAACTTCCATTTTTCCCGTAGACGATCACGTTCGAGCTTGACTTGATGAAGCTCAGCTTGGGCTTGGTCAAGGGCAAAGCCCAAAGACGCCACATCCTTTCCAAGCTCCGACAAATGGGCTTCGTAAGGGGCAATTCTACTGGATGAGGCCATCGCTTCCTTTGTCTGAGTAGAAAATTGGTTCGTTAAAGCCTTATATTTAAACTACCCAGATGATCACTGTTCAACGGCTATAAAAGTAACGGTCACAAATCTTAACTTTAAACAAAAGAAGTTGAAATCTTATAAAAACCTTTTTTTTCATAAAGAAACATTTAACTAGATCAAGAGGGATTTTCCATTAATGAAATTTTGGGTCGTTACAACATTCCCCCCTTAAGAAATTTCGCCCTCGAAATTTTCCTATTCCCACACTATAACAAATGTGGGTAACTTAGCTTCATCATATCCTCCTACTCCCAAGTTACTTCTTCAAACTTGTGGTTTCTCCACAACACCTTGACGAGGGGCATTGTCTTATTTCGTAGAACTTTTTCTCTACGATCCAAGATCTTCACTGGTTGCTTCTCATAAGAAAGATCGTCTTCTAATTGTACCACCTCAGAAGAGAGTACATGTGAAGGGTCTGGTATGTACTTCCTTAAGAGGGATACATGGAAGACATCATGCACCTTGGCCATAGTAGGTGGAAGTTCTAGTCGATAGGCCACAACCCCAACACGATCAAGAATCTCGAAGGGGCCGATGTACCTTGGACTTAACTTCCCTTTCTTTCCAAACCTCATGACCTTCTTCCACGGAGATATGCGTAAAAACACCATGTCTCTGACTTTAAACTCAAGGTCTCGTCGACGATTATCTGCATAACTCTTCTGTCGACTTTGGGCTACATTGATATGCTGCTGAATGGTTTTCACCTTCTCCCCCATTTCTTCGACCATTTCTGGTCCAAGCAGCTTACGTTCACCGACCTCATCCCAACATGCCGGTGTTCTACACCTTTTCCGATATAGGGCTTCATATGGTGCCATTTGGATGCTCGAGTGGAAACTATTATTATAAGAGAACTCAAATAGAGTAAGATGTTTATCCCATCCTCCTTTAAAGTCCATTGAGCACGCTCTCAACATATCCTCAAGTGTTTGGATAGTCCGCTCGGATTGGCCATCGGTTTGAGGATGATAGGCCGTACTGAAGTTCAGTTCAATATTCAAAGCATGTTGAAGACTCTTCCAAAACTTAGAGGTAAATCTTGGATCTCAGTCAGATACAATAGATAGTGGTACTCCATGCAACCGTACCACTTCCCTGATATATATCCGTTCCAGTTGATCCAAAGAGAAATCCTCTCGAATAGCAATGAAGTGTGCAGTCTTTGTAAGACGATCCACAATAACACATATTGCATTGTTGCCTTTGGATTTCCTTGGAAGTCCAGTGACGAAGTCCATGGTGATGTTCTCCCATTTCCATTCTGGTATGGGAAATGGTTGCATCATCCCCTTAGACTTCTGCCTCTCTGTCTTCACTTGCTGACACACCAGGCACTTTGATGTATATTCAGCGATCTCCTTCTTCATATTATCCCACCAAAAGTTTTCTCGGAGATCATGATACATCTTTGTGCTCCCTGGGTGAATAGAGAAATTTGAACTATGTGCATCATCCAAAAGTTCCTTCTTCAGCTCCGAACATGATGGAACACATAGTCTTTTCCCAAACCGCACAATTCCTTCTTCATTAACATTAAACTCTGAGGATTTTCCCTTTTTGATAGCTTCCACTTTTTCTTGGATTCTCGCATCATCCTTTTGAGCATCCTTTAACCTTTCCAAAAGAGATGGTTGAGCAATCATTTGTGAAAGGATTGATGATGTTCCCTTCTTTATGATTCCCACGTCCATCTTCATCAAGTCTAAGAAGATTGGATCCTTCTCAATTCTCATCATTGATAGAATTGCTGGATCCTTTCTACTTAGGGCATCCGCCACCTTGTTCACCTTCCCAGGGTGGTAATGTATTGAATAGTCATAATCCTTTATGAGCTCTATCCATCTTCTCAGGCGCATATTAAGCTCTTTCTGTGTGAATATATATTTAAGACTCTTGTGGTCAGTATATATCTCACATTTCTCTCCATAGAGATAATGCCGCCAGATTTTCAAGGCAAAGATCACCGCCGCCAACTCCAGATCATGCGTTGGATAGTTTCGCTCATGGATTTTCAACTGTCTTGAGGCATAGGATATCACTTTATCATTCTGCATCAGCACACATCCTAAGCCCTTCTTCGAAGCATCACTGAATACCACAAAAAGCTCCCCACTTGTGGGTAAAGTGAGCACAAGTGCAGTGATAAGCCTCCTTTTCAACTCCTTGAAGCTTTCTTCGCATTCATCACTCCAAGCAAACTTTTCTCCCTTTCGAGTTAGCTTGGTAAGAGGGTTGGGCAATCGTGAGAAGTTTCTCACAAATCGTCGATAATATCCAGCTAACCCCAAGAAGCTACGGATATCAGTTACCGATGTTGGCCTCGGCCATCCCTCAATTGCATCTGTTTTGGAGGGGTCCACAGATATCTCATTGCTTGTGATGATATGGCCCAAGAATGAGACCTCCTTCAACCAGAACTCACACTTTCTGTACTTGGCATAGAGCTTCTCCTTGCGCAAAGTCTCCAGTACAGTTCTTAAATGCTCCTCATGGTCCTCCTTGGTTTTGGAGTATATTAGAATATCATCTATAAAGAATACCACAAATTTATCTAGGTAATCTCTAAAGACTCTATTCATCAAGCCCATGAATATTGTTGGAGAATTGGTGAGTCCAAAAGGCATTACTATGAATTCATAGTGCCCGTACCTTGTACGAAAAGCAGTCTTGGGGATATCTTCCTTCTTCACCCTTACTTGATAATATCCCGACCGCAAGTCGACCTTGGAGAAGTATTGTGCTCCACGCAGCTGATCAAACAAGTCATCGATTCTTGGGAGAGGATACGTGTTCTTTATCGTGATTTTGTTAAGTTCACGATAATCGATGCAAAGCCGCATTGACCCATCCTTCTTCTTGACGAAGAGGACTGGTGCACCCCATGGTGATGCACTTGGGCGTATAAACCCTTTATCCAGATTCTCCTATAGTTGTTTCTTCAGTTCTTCAAGCTCAACCACAGCCATTCTATATGGAGTCTTGGATATTGGTAGCGCCCCAGGTATAAGTTCAATTGAGAACTCAACATCTCTTCTTGGAGGAAGACCAGGAAGTTCCTCGGGAAATACTTCAGCGAATTCCCTCACAATAGGCATTTCTTCAAGGGTGGTTTCTTCCTTGGACTCAATCATCTGAGCCAGATATGCGTGCTCATAAGGCAGTAATATCCATGCTTGAGATGATGGAGCTAAAGGAGATTCATCTTCCTCCTGACACTTGTAAAGAAACGGGGGTCGATTCTCCATATGGAGTGTGATTTCCCTCTCCCGACAATTTATGTTGGCTCTATATAAGGAAAGCCAATCCATGCCAAGAATTGCATCAAATTCCACCAAAGGGAGTATGACGAGGTTCGCCGGGAAATTCAATCCACAGATTATAACAGGGGAGGACTTATACTCATGGGATGTAATGATTGCCCCATTTACCGTACTCACCGACATCTTTACTTCCATGATTTGTGGTGGTGCAGGGATTGTTCTACTAAACTTTTGAGATATAAAAGAATGCGTAGAACCTGAATAAAAAAGTATGTTCGCTATTCTTGAATGAATAACTAGAATACCTGTCACCACTTCGTTGTCGGGGTTCACTTCGGCAGAAGTGATGGCAAAAGCTCTTCCTTGCTGTCTTGGAGGTTGTTGATTGCCTCCGATAACCCTTGGATTAGGGCACTGATTCGCAAAATGACCCGGTTCTTTGAATTTGAAGCATTGAACAATGCGTTGAGGTTCGAACGGAGCATTCCTCCCCTCCGTCGCAGCCGCGGGGCCTTCTTGCTGACAGTTAACAGCTAGGTGCCCTTCTCTTCCACACTTGAAACATTTTCTTGTCCCCCTAAGGCAATTTCCAGGGTGCTTCTTTCCACACTTTTGGCAAGTGGGGTGCTGGAATTTCTTAGCGCCGTTGGATTTATCCATCGGACCACCAGCATTGAAGTCCACCTTCCGCTTCTTGTCCCCATGATACCCCTGTGATTCTACGATCTCCAGTTCAACCTTGAGGGAACATCGGACAATTTCCTCATAGCTGTCGAAGTCACGGATCGCTAATCCTTTCCGCAAGCTAGGCTTCAGCCCACCAAAGAAGCGGTCAACCTTGCATTCAGGGGTAACGACAAAGCCGGAAGCGTATCGTGCAAGCCTTGTGAAGTTTTCCTCGTACGTTCCCACAGATTCCTCATATTTCTGCTTGAGGGAAAGGAAGTCCCTTTCCATCTTAAGACGGAGGGTGCGTGGAAAATATTTATCGAAAAACATCTTCCGGAATACCTTCCATTCCAAAGCCTCGATCTCCTCCTCAGGCTTCGTATTTTTGATCAACGTCCACCATTGATCAGCTTCACCCTCCATACGATAAGTCGCCAAGAGAACCTTCTCTTTTTCAGAGCATTGGAGGATAGAGAATATCTTTTCAATGGAGTTGATCCATTGTTCAGCAATCGTGGGATCGGATAATCCACTAAAAGTAGGAGGCCTTTGTCTCATGAAGCTTTCAATAGCAACTTGTTCTTTCTTAGGGGGGGTTGAACGTTCCTCTTGACCAGTGTTTCTATTCAAAACTTGAGTTAGCTGAGAGAGAAGCGTGACAAAGTTCGCGATTCCTGCTCCCATTGGATTGGGCATCTCATAAGTACAATCATCACACTGATCTTCACAACGGTTGTTAGCCCGAGTTCTCCTATTACCGGCCATTGGTTGGAATAAAAGGAAAGTTAGGGGTAACACATAAAGGGTAATCCAAAGACAAAAGTTGATGACTTATAAATAAACTTTAATCTCTTTAACTCATGAGTCTATAGGATTCAATCCAGGATTTTCATGATCTTCCTTCTAACATATATCCTTAGGGGCATTTTTCCCTTAATAAGGGTTCATACTAAGATTGTGAATTTATCAAAACATATCCCCCGGGAGTGTCGTAACCAAGAGTGCAGCAAGGCCCGTTGTCGTGCACCAGTTCGTGTTCGAGTCAAGCTCAAAGCGGTGTTTTCGGGTTTTACCCCTAGGATACATCTATGCCAGAGCCGCCTCTACCTGCTCGTATCCAGACAGGGATGTATTTGTTTGATAAAACACTTACTTAGTATTTACCAAAACTTAAGGATGTTTTTATTATGATTAGTCTTGTATCTAAGGCTTTACTAGGGTTTCCTAATCCCAAAAATAACTAAACCTATCCTTTGATACCATCTATGACAACCCTGCTTTTTATTACAACTTAAACATGCTTTATTACATAAAACTTCACTTGATACAACAAAGAAGATCGAGAGGTTTAGTGTCTTTGGGGCTTATGATCATTACATAAAAACTTTAAACTTGTAATACAACATCCTTATTGAAAACATCCTTTACATGACCACTACATTCCTTCGTACTTAGCATTGCATGGGATAACCTGAGGACATGCATAAGAAAAGGGTGAGCTATAAAGCCCAGTAAGGGAGTACATAATGAATAACATGAGGAGTACAATACATTTTTGGAAATAGGAATATCAATAGATCATAATAGAGACATGAACATAAAGGCATGATAAAGCATGATAATCATAACATGGAAATGTGGCAACAACACTTAACATTGAATTAGCATGAGCCAAGGCTCATTGCACATGGAGCATGAGTAAACCCTCATTGCACTTGAAGCACGAGTAAACCCTCGTTGCTCTTGAATTAGCATGAGTCAACACTCATTGCACATGACGTATCATGATACTTTACTTTACCCAATGCATTGGAGCGCTATCAGGGCGCACCCTTCTTAAACATTTCATTTCATGCATAAGTGTGCCACATGGATCATAAAACATGGATTCATAAAACATAATCATTTCTTCCACGATAAAGGGATGTGGAATTCATACATGAAACTTTATAATCAATATGTAAATGTGCATAAAGGTTAATACCCTTGATGGAGAAATGGGCATGGTATTCACTACACAATGATATTGGCTTAGAAAATCGGTGTGATTTTGGCAGCGTAACGGCGTGACATAAGAATTCATAAAAAGGGCTGATGAGGGAGAAAGGGGTTCCTCATCATATTTACATGTAATGGAAAGTAATAAGGTCATATAGATACATGTCCCAACAATTGAAAAGGTATTTAGATTCATGATACAAAAGTATTTCTTGAATATAAAAGAGGAGAAAAAGGTTCCTTTCAGAATTTCGGCATAGTAACGGGTGTACATGGGAGGCATTTAATGAGAGAGAAATGGGTCTCCCATCATTAAAACAATAATAGGGCAGTATGGGAGAGGTGCGAAACCATACCCCAACATTCATAAATGAAATTAAAAGGGCAATACAACTTAAAGAAAATTGACAAAAATGAGAAAGGAAGAAAAAACCCTTACTTGGAAGTGTGCTTCCAAAGGCTAGAGAGAGGCTTGTGAGAGGCTTCTTGGGAGCTTGGGGCACCTTGAGAGGATTCTAGAGAGAGTAGGGCAGAGTTTGGACTAACTTAAAGGGTTTTGGGTGAGGAGGAAGTGGAATCTTGGGTGGGTTTATATAGGAAAGGTGAGAGAATTCTTTATTATTTAGGTTTGGGACCCCTTATATTAAAATAATCCAAACCACAAACCATCCCATGGTATTTGCCCATGGTTTCTGGAAAAGGAAAGAGGAAAACAATATTTTACAAGGCCAAGGTCCGAACTTATTAAAAAATTAGGGTTGCTTATGTGGAGGTGAGTCACACTCCCATGGAAATAAATTTAAAAAGGCAAAGTGTTGAATAAGTCTTGAGGGCTCCATTAATGCTTTGAAAAGTAAGTCAAACAAACCCAAAACCTTATTATTTTAATGATAAAACACATATTGGCCGAACATAAGGATTATGGTATTTTATTACATCACCATTGGGTCATTATGATGTCATAAAACACATTATATATTTAAATGGTATTTAATTTTTACCCAAAAATTTGACTGTCTCAGAAAATTATGAAAAATTCACCGTTGGATAATTTCGACGTCCTGATTCCAAAAATAATATTTATTTTATCTAAATAATTTTCTAAATATGTGAATTTTCACTTTTAAAATAAAAACCGACATTTATAAAAAATTCACGGGTTTTGACAGAAATGGCTTTCAAGCCTTAATAAAAAATTTACTTGCATTCATAAAATTATAAGATCATTTATATTTAATAAAAATTAACTTAATAATAATAATAATATTTTATTAAAATATTATTTAATTCAAAAATCCTTTAATTTAGTAAAATATAATTCTTAATTAAATAATAACTAAAAACATCATTTGTACTTTAAAAACTAATTACAATGCATCAAAAATGACTAGAAATTATATTTATTATTATATACAAAAAATAATGTACATGAACATGGTTTTACTTATTTGTTACATAACCCCTTAAAATAGCCGCATAAGACCTAAGGGTAAGGTGTGCGATGGTGACAGACTCTTGGGGTTGCTCGGATAACATTGCTCGAGTGGTAATCTCTATCAACTTCCATTTTTCCCGTAGACGATCACGTTCGAGCTTGACATGATGAAGCTCAGCTTGGGCATGGTAAAGGGCAAAGCCCAAAGACGCCACCTCCTTTCCGAGCTCCGACAAATGGGCTTCGTAAGGGGAAATTCTACTGGATGAGGCCATCGCTTCCTTTGTCTGAGTAGAAAATTGGTTCGTTAAAGCCTTATATTTAAACTACCCAGATGATCACTGTTCAACGGCTATAAAAGTAACGGTCACAAATCTTAACGTTAAACTAAAGAAGTTGAAATCTTATAAAAACATTTTTTTTTCATAAAGAAACATTTAACTAGATCAAGAGGGATTTTCCATTAATGAAATTTTGGTTCGTTACAATACAATAATGTATTTTTGAGTGAGATCATGATGATTAATTTTAATTCATAATTTATTATGGTCTTTTTGTTGTGTAGTTATATGTTTTCTTCTAAATTCTGTATTTTTTTAATCATGAGGTGGCTGAATCCATGATTTGAAATTATAATATGAGTTTTTTATTCATGTCTTCCAAATAAATGTACTCTATGTAATAAGTTTGTTGTTTGAAATATGATTTCAAAGTCTTTTGGGGTGTGAATGGTCATTAATGATTTTTTAAATGAAATTGATTTTATTTCATGTTTTTTTTCATGTTAAACTTTTTAAATGTTCGTAATGCAATTTGAAAGTGGTGTGAAGGGTGTTTCAAAATGGATATGATGTGTGTGTGAATGTGAAATATTTTTTTATTATGAAAAGTGTTAGTTATATATTTTTTATTCAGTTTTCTTATGTATGTATGAGGTTGTGGTTATATATGTGATATGTCAAATGGGAATTGAGTATAAAGTAAATACCTTGAATCTTGGTAGGGGATTAGGACTAGTATTCATGTGGACTAAGACATGGCATAGATCAAATTCCAATAAAATTTTTTATGATTAAAAACATAACTGTATTGTGATAATTATTCGATACCACATGAACATTGGATAGATTCCTCTATAGCAGAACGTGCATGAGAATGATATAGCTTATGGTTTTCATACCATGTTTCACTAGGAGACTAGACCCCTAGTTTGCCACTAGTGATGGTACCATTATTGGTGTCCCACGATTCTCTTGTGTTATTGTTCATGAAATTGGAATATGGTAGACCTTAATCATGTTCTACTATTCAAATAATATTTCATGAAACCATTTTTCATAAAATGATTTTTTAAAATGATTCTATGTACTTTCTTGAAACAAACACATCATTTTTGGTCTAATGTTATGTAATGGAATACCCATTTTCGGAGGAATCATGCTAGGTTTTAATCATAGCCTACAGACATCATTTTGTGTCCATAGACATTATTATGTGGGACAAATATGAATGAATTTTGTTACATATTGATGAAGGTAGATCCAGATACTCATGTACCGCTTCTTATAGGCATTGGTGGTAGTGGTCTAAAGATGATGTTCCTCATGATACATTGATTTTCAGGGGATACTATGATTATTCCCATCATATTGTAGAATTTTTGTATTTCTTTTAATGTTTTTAACCATGAATCCAAATTTATTATCTTTTTTTGTTTGCTCAATTTAGTTAGATGATGTTTTTTATTGTTGGTTATTTTTGATTATATAAGTTGGTAAAATAATTCCCAAAGAATTTTGTTGATTCCCAATAAATAGTTTCTAGCCTATGGGGGTCAGGAACACTCATCATGCCATGTTTTTTTACTAATCTAGGTGTTGGGTTTGATGGAATCCCTTCTTGGATTGTGACAGGATGGATAGATACATTCCATTCATCCTTCACTTAGGGATGGCAAGTATAGACCATTTACAATTAGAGGTTATATTCTTGTAGTGTGTACATTAGATAGTTTCTTAATTTCATACTGGTTCATCACATTCCTATATTTCTACAAAACATGTGAACGGTTTTATCTCATTAGTGGAGTTTGTGTAGGGGGTTGAAAATAGAAACACTGTTAGTATGATCAGGAGTCATCTACTTGTGAATAGTGTGTTCTCTCGAAGATGAATAATATAATTTTATATGGGATATTTATATTCATGATATGTTAGTTTTTTACCTAATTTTTGGAATGTATAGGTTAATTTAATAACAAGACAAAATTTATTGTTACCATAGGAGAGTGACTTTTACATGTCCTAAGGATGATAAATAAAAAAACAATGGAATGTGAGACATCAAAGAATGTCATGCAGGGACAATTCATATGCAATGAAGGGGAATATCCTTCTAGGTTTCTACTCTGTTGTTGGATGATAGCTTTAGGAAGCATGATGTATTACCTCCCATGGATTATGAGTTTTATAATGCTTTTCCTCACGTATTATATATGCTGCCAACTATGAGAGATGTCGAATTTATAATTGAGCTCATGTTGGGGATTGATTAACTTTTTATTCCACCATATAAAATGTCACTAATAGAGCAACAAGATATTATGACTTGTTAATATGAGTTTGAAAATAAGGGATTAATCCATATGAGTATGTCACCATGGTGTTCTCCAATTCGTATTTCTAATGAGGTTGAAGGGACTCTTTTCTTATATGTTGATTAACAGATGTTATTCTAGATGACTTTAATGAAATGGTTCCATCTTCAGAATATTGATGTTATTTTTGACCTTTTGAGGGGATCTTGTTTATTTTGGATGATTTTCATTAGAATGGGATATCATCAAATGAGGTTTAGGCCATAAGATATACCAATGACTTGTTTTCGAGGTAGATATGGACATTATGAGTTTCCCTTAATTCCATTTGGGATAAAAAAATTTACTAGAAGTGATTATGGAAATTAAGAATAGAAAACTTAATATGTACTTCAATCATCTTGTGGTTTCTTTTTTGGATTGTATCTTGGTGTACTCGAAGACTCATGTTCATCATTCCCAACATCCTAATATTATCACGAGTACACTAAAAGATAATTAGATATATTAAAGATATCTAAGTGTTATTTTCTAATTAATTTGATCCACTTATTAGGTCACATCATCTCCAAGGAAGGAGTCCCAAGAAACCTAGAGATGTTTTAGGTGGTTATATATTGGGATCATCTGATGAATTTTTTTTATAAACATAGATATCAAGGGATTGTAGGATATTATCGAAGGAATATACTGGAGTCTTCCAAATTGATATAATTACTATCTAACATTACCATGATGAGGATAAACATGGAAACGACATAATAATTCAATAAATCCTTATAGGAACTGAAGAATAGTTTGAAATCATCAAAAATCCTTATATTATATGATTAATTTGGCAACTATATGATGTTTTGTTATTCTTCTAGTATCAGACATCGTGTAGTGTTGATGTAGGTAGATCGAGTTGGGCCCTATGGGTCTTGATTTTTAAGTATAGATGAATGAATCTACCCTTAAAAACATCAATCATGGTGCATTGGTTTATGCTTTGAATTTTTGGAAGCATTATTTATTGGTTGAAATGTTCAGTATGAATACAGATCACAAGAACATGAAGTATATATTTTTGTAGAACGATCAATATATCTAAGAGGAACATGGGATTGATTATATGATTTCATTTTATTTTGAGCTCTTCTATATGTCCATAAATGGAATATTATTGCTGATTATCTCTACAAAAAAAATCAGACTCAAACAGTTCGAGAGTCTAGAGATGAGTGGAAGATGATGACCTTGCTAGCGGAAATGTATGTTATTGTTCTGGAGAGTCGAGAATAGATTGATGTTATAGCAGTTTCAGTGGATTCAGAAATCCCTATTAAGAACAGATATTGGAAGTATGAGGAACTAGAATATTTTTCCATGACAGAATTCATTGAATGCAGGGAGCCACCTTCCTATTTTACCACAGATGGTGTTGATATCATCAATGTTTCAGATCGTTTTGATGTCCCTATGATTATTCAGTTGGAATTCAAGTGTGAATTTCATGCCTCAATGTTGGTGGAACATCTAGGTCTGGAAAAAAATTAATATTTCCTAGGATTAAATATTCTGTGTCCTTGTACGAAAAAGTAGATAAAAGATTTCATGACACGATTCTACAACTATCCAAAGGTGAAGGCAGAGCATTAACGACATAGTGCATTCCTACAAACTTTTCCCACTATAGAATGACAGTTGGATGGCATCACGATGTAATTTATGGTGGTTGTAACAATTATTCCTTCATTGAATGATGTTATTTTTGATATTTTTGACCATTTGAAAAATGGATAGCATTTATTTCCAACACGAGACACTTTCTTAGGGGAGCATTTGTAATATTTGTATGTTCAGGAAATAGTAAGTCTCAACAGGGTGTGTAACGACCCAATGCTTTATTAATATAAATTACTTTCATTTAAATATGTTATATAATCAAATTAAATCACAACAAAATGGTACTTCATGCATTATTGGTTTGAAACATTTTGGGATATGCTTGGGTAAATTCAAGAGCATAGTACAAACCATTAATAAGGGAAAAAAGAGCCCATAAGAAGATAATCTACGAAAAAGATCATGGATATACTAGTTTGAAACATAGGGAATCAAAAGTTAGGATATACTTCTCCATTACAGGTTTATCCTATTATGATCAATGTTCCCTTTTTAATGCTCAATAGCTAAGTAATCATGCACTGTAATTGTAGTTTCAATTTTATAGTTAATGGCGTGATATAGAATAACGCATTCCAACAATAAATGTGATACAGAATGTGATTATTTACCAAATAATATTCCGGATATGATGGGAATGTGTTCTCAAAACATTAGGGTAAAACATTCTCAATATGATCATGTAATGAATAATAACTTGAATCATATAGAACCCCCTCCTCCTCTATGGAAATACAATGTTATCATTGTATCCTTAATGCAAAAAATGCCTACCATGTTTAGTGGATCTTCGGATCCCCTCCTCATGGAATATTTGATTAAATATATTGAAATGCTATTATCTGTCCTCTAGTGCTAAGAATAAGAGAATGTTGTGATGGCGGTTTATCATTTTGATGGGGAAGCTAATCGGTGGTGGAATCTAATCTAGAATACGAATCCCATGTAGTAAAATGACTCCATGGTTTTGGAGGAATTCAAGGGATTTTTTTCAATAAATATTCTCCTTGAAACCTCCGTCTAATTATGGAAAGAGACTTACATAGACTCATGTAGAAGGAAGATGAGTCTATAAGGGTGTATGAAGAACAATTCACAAGGCTTATAAGGAACTCCTCTTGTTTTTTTTAACACTAGAAGCTAGGAGGATCAATTCTTTTGTAAACAAGAGACGAGTCTATGAAAAGAGTTGGAGATTCAAGAAATTGATAGTACTAAAGAGATTTTCTATTTTTCCATCAAGGATGAATTCGAGATCATAGAATATAATTGTTATTGTGGGCCTTATGAATATTATAGGAAAATGGAATCTAATGGGGGTAGTCTCAAAAATAAATTACATGATGGAATGAATCCTGACCATCCAATATGTAAATATTGTGGGAAAAATCATCTAGAGAATTGTATAAATGAATCCAAAATTTTCTACAAATGTGAAATGTTGGGAAATCATTCTAGAAACCACTAATGATATTTGAATAATCCCGCTAATTTCTAATAAGAATGGATGGTTCAGATCAACACTCAGCCGGTAGTGCAGTGTTACAACTACATGGAGTAGAGAAATTATGCGAACAATTATCCTAAGCTAAGGGTTGTTGGAGCAACTAAAAAAACCTCCTAGACAACAACTAAAGTTATATTCTATCACTGCTTATGAGGTGGGTCCAGATAATGATATGGTGATAGGTATGCTAGTTATTCATTCATGAATAGAGAATGTACTATTTGATTCAGGTTTTTCACATTCTTTCATATATTGCCTGTTTAGTAGAAATATTCAAACACCACCTCAAATTTTGGAGTATAAGTTATCATTGAGAACAAATAATTGGGAAATAATTGTGTCCATAGTTTATAACTCCCCCTATTTTATTTTTTCTGGACTGACCTCCCATCAAATCGTTTTATACATCCTTTAGTGGAGTTTAGCACTATCTTGGGTATTGATTTGATATCTTTTTAAAAATCCAACTGAAACATTCGGGAAAGGGAGATCACACTTCATATTACAAAGTATCATCCATTTCATTACAAGTGTAATGAGGCTGATGAATCTCCTTTATAATCGTTGTCTCATGTTTTGATATTAATTCCTTATGTGCTAAAATGTCTATCTCAAATCAATGAGACATAAGAGAGAATCATGCTTGAAGACATTCCCGTTATGAGGGATTACACTAATGTATTTTTTGAAATTTTTCATGGTATTCCTCCTGACTGAGAGGTTGATTTATCAATTGAACGTATTATTGGATCTCTTCTTAAATCCAAGAAACCATATAGAATTGCCACTATAGAGTTGGGAGATCTAAAAAAGTAGCTATAGGAGTATCAATAGAAGGGATTTATATTCCTTAGTGCTTCACCATGGGGTGATATTGGCCTATTTGACATGAAGAATCATGGATAAATGCTTCTTTGTGTTAATAATCATGAGATCAATAAAATCCCAATAATGAGAAAATTTCCCCAGTCACTGATAGATGACTTGTTTTATTATGTTTCTATGGTCCTTTATTTTTCTATGTTGGACCTTCAGTTAGGATATCTTCAATTAATGGTGAGTAAGGATGATATTCCCAATACATCCTTTTGAATGAGGTATGTACACTATATTTTCTTTGTGATTCCCTTAAGAATCACTAATTATCATGACAATTTCATAGATTAAATTAATAGTATTTAGAGATTACCTCGACAAAATTATGTTAGTCTATGTCGATGATATTCTGGTATACTAAAATAGAAAAGAGGAACATGTGGAGAATTTTAATAATTTGGAAGAGGCATTGTGAAGGGAGAAGTTGTATGAAAAGTATAGAAAATTTGAGTTTTGTATGGAGGAATTATCACTCTTGGGGTTTTTTATCAATAAAAAAGGTTTATACATGTTCCCTTCCAGGAAAAAGGAAATTGAAGAGTGGCCTCAGACAACATCTTTAATGGATATCCACTTCGTTTTTGGTCTAGACGGGTATTACCGGAGATTTTTGAAGAAATATGTATCTTTCTCAAACCCATTGACCAAGATGACATGGATAGGAGTGATGTTTGTCTGTACTCATGAATGTGAAGACTGATTTAATGTTTTTAAAAAGAGGCTAATCACTGCAATAATACTCACAATACAAAAATGTGGAGAACAATTTTTGGTGAACAATGAATCTTCAATTATGGGATAATGTAAATTGATAATTTGATGCCTATGGTTTATGGAATCTGAAGATCCATGAGTAAAACTATCATACACAAGATCATGAGTTAGTCGCTCTAATCATTGGGTTAAAAATATGGCATCATTTTTTCTATGGGGAGAAGTGTGACATATACACTGAAAAAAGACATTCAAATATATATTTACACAAAAAAGGGATTAATATGCACTGGAGAATATGTATAGAGATCATCATTGTTTATGACATCAAAATCCAATACCATCTCTATAACACAAACAATGTGGTGGATGCTCTAAGTAGAATGGATCCTACATCATTATCAAAGATGAGAATTAAAAAGGATCTGATATTGTCAAATTTTTAGAGGGTGGACATGGGGATCATTAAGGGAGGAACATAATCAATCCTTTCTCAAATGATATTGAAACAACCCCTCATGGAGAAAATAATGAATGCTCAAAGAAAAGATGTTGAAATTCAGAAAATGTTGGAATCCATTACAAATGAGAAATCTCCAAAGTTCATGATTGATGAGGAATGAGTTGCATGATTTGGGTCACAATTTTATATACCATCTGAACTAGATATAAAGTAGATGCTACTGAATATTGCACATAGCTCAACCTTCTCTATCCACCCCAGGAGCAGAAAGATATATTGATATCAACAAGAAAACTTTGGGTGGGACAATATGATGAAGATGATTTCTGAGTATATATAATGTTCCTGATATGTCAACATGTGAAGGAAGAATGGGAAAAGTCAAAGGATATGATGAATGAACTACCCATACTACCATGGATGTGGGAGAACATCATCATGGAATTGGGCATTGGACATCCAAAGACATCTAGAGGAAACAATTCTATATGGGTCATTGTGGATCATCTAATAATGAAAACTCACTTTATCATTCTTCGAGAGGACTTTTCATTAGATCAAATTGCACAGTTATATATAAAATAGGTGGTAAGGATGGATGAGGTACTGTTGTCTATTTTATCTAATAAAGATTCTAGATTTACATAAATGTTCTGGAAGGGTCTCGAACATGCACTAATCACTAAATAGAACTTTAGTACGGCCAATCATCCTCAAACTGATAGACAATATGAGGGAACTATTCAAAAACTAGAAGATATGTTGAGAGAATTTTATATATAATTCAACGGAGTATGGGACCAACGTATTTAATTGGTTTAATTATACTAGAATAACATTTTCCACAAAAGAATTTGAATGGCACCATATGAAGCCCTTCATGGGAAAAGGTGAGGAACACCAGTATGATGGGATAAACTCAGTGAACACAAGCTTCTAGAAAATGAAATGGTCGGTGAAATGGTGGATAAGGATAAAACTAATCAGTTTTATATAAAGGAAACCAAAATTTGAAAGAAGATTTATTTAGGAAATCCTCTATGAGACATATAGTTAACAGTTGGAGATATGGTATTTATATGCATATCACCATGGAAAAATGTCATGAGGATTCGAATGGAAGGAAAGCTATGTCACAAGTGTATTGGCCCATCGGATATTCATGATCATGTTAGAGGTGTGGCCTATAGACTAGCCCTTCCACCTAGTATAGAAAAAAGTACATGATGTATTCCATACATCACTCATAAGTTAGTACATACCAGAATTTTCACATGTACTCTCTTTATAGGTGGTACAATTGTAGAATGATCTTTCTTATGAAGAGAAGCCAGTAAAGATCTTGGATTGTAGGGATACTATTATACATAACAAGAATACTCACATGTTCAATGTAATATGGTGGAATTATAAGTTCAAATAAGGAACATGGGAACTGGAGGATGAAATTAAGGAAATGTACCCACACCTAATTTTGGAATAGAATGTGAAACTAAATTTCGAGGGTGAAATTTCATAAGGGGGAATAATTTAACAGTGCAATTTTTTATCAATAGAAATTTATTTCTTATAAATATGTCATATAATCAAATTAAATCCCAACATAATGATCTACAATGAACTTGGGGAAATTTAACCATAATATTGGATGTTCAGGGTTTTGAATTTTGAAAACCTTAAATACACAGTTGCGATCAATAAGATGTTAGGAGTCTAATGAAAAAAATAATTTCATGTGAATAGTAACATAACCTTGTGAATAGAAACCTACCCTTATTAATAGAAATATGACCTTTATGAATTTTAAATCATCCTATAAATATTATCATCACCCTTTATTTTATAAATATTATTTAGGCATCTTATAAGTGATAATATGACCATTGTAAAAGTATTGGTTTTATTGCAAGTCATTAATAATTAATTTCAAAAAAAGTAAATATTTTAAATGAAACTATATATTCAAAAAGGGAGTTCATAAATTAATAATTTCATGAATTTTGGTTTTAATAAAATTTTATAAGACCTTATGTAATTCATGAAAGCATTCTAAAATCAATTATTGTAATGCAATCTAGTTTTTTCAATTAAATGGATATTTTAATTAAAAATTAAATTAATCATATTTATAAAATTGTTTTTGAAAAATTGATTTCATTTATGTATTCTACACATTGATAAAATTTTATGGTGAATTTATGAGATTTTTGGAAAATACATTAATTTTGTATGAATAGTAAAATACGATAATTCACAATAAATGCCAAAATTTAAATTTCTGCATCATGGATGAGTCATGGATGATGTAAATAAACATTTTATTGAACTAACATGCACATATTAATTTTCATTTCAAAATAATCATAACTATTTCTTGACTTATAAAAAAATTACAAACTAATGATTAAAATATTTTAAAAACCCTCCTCCCAACCACGATAAAAACCATCCACACTCCCCTCTTCCCTTCACTCTTCTCTAGAATTATGACATCCCAAAATTATACCAAAATCTCTCCCCAACATTCTCTTATATTACCAATATACCATGGTATTCCCAAATTTATACATCCTCTCCCCTTAAGAGGTTCTAAAAGGAGATTAACTGAAGAGGTAAATTCCTCTTTCTGATTCTTTTATTTTCATTCAGGTTGTTTTATTTTATTTTTTATTTCCTCAACTCCCTTCACAAAAATGGTATGATAAATACAGAAACATACATTTACTGGAATTTATTTATTATAATGGGATAATTCATTGTCATCTCTCATATACCCTTCTTTTATACGAACGAAAAAAATACATTGTCCGAGATGTGTTAATTTTTCTTATTCAAGGATGAAAGTTTATCAATTTCTATTAAAAAATAATATTCAGGTCATGAAACCATATAAATTGTTAAAAAATATATATTAAATTTTAATTTTATCTAAATATTTTTTCTGTAATTATTTTTCACACTTGATGTAAAATAATTGTACAAAATAATTTAATTATGAATAAAAATTCCATGTTAAACCTAGAGTTTTTCATTAGTGTTTTATATAATGGTTCACCTTAACTACAAATAAAAAAAATTAATTATTAATCCATTTAATATTATATATGATCACAAATTTTATATAATTTAAATTCTAGAAAACCACCTTCATCATACACATATGTCCGAACATAAATATAGGTGAACTAATCGTTAAAACCAAAGAAACAAACTGACCTGAACAACGAAATAACCAATATAAAAGAATATGAATGAACGAAAAGGGATTAAATAAATTATTTACATGTAAAATAGTTTCTTTAATTATTAATTAATTAAAATTATATGATTATTCAATTAATTAATATCAAGTGGAGAACAACATCAGACTTACGGTAAGGGATCCTCTCTATTTAACTTTTATTGAAGAATGTCCTCTATGTAATTCCCTATTATGTGTCATTCGTAATGATGGGGTAGGACATCACACCACCACCATACTTCTCTCATGATTTATATGTGATAATTAACCCCTTTACCTTTTATTAATCCCTATAAAGTAAACCTGATACCATGTCGATAATCCATAAAGGATTCTACCTGAACCTCCTTTATTCCTTCGGGTCGCCTCATTTTTATATTAACAAAATGAATTAGTTTTATATTTTAATATGCATATAATAAATTATTTTTTCATGTACATAATTTATTTATCAATAAAATTTCACCATTCTCTTTATGGGATATACATGTTTTTATGTGATTCGCGTCTCAATATTCCCCGATAAGGAAACATGTTTTAAGGGAACTTCTCGTATTATTACACAATTTCAAGTGCATTATATATTATATTATAAGAAAACTCTGTCTTTCAAATGTCAATAATTTTATTATTATGACATACTTGTTTAACTTATAGTTTTATATAAATGATTAATCCATTTTCTATTTTAAAATCACTATAGATATTTTTCTTAAAACATCTCAAAAATAATTTAATGATAAAAATTATTAAATACTTTTCTTACATGTTGAACCTTCTAAAAGAAATAACATACCCTGATTAATGACTATTTTACCTTATTAATTAATATTTATATTTTAGTTCATTCATATTTTTGTCACTTTTATGATAATCCCATATGTTGTTATTTATGACATGATTCTGGTATCCAATTATTTTCATGGGTAACAATTATGTTTATGTAAGATTGATTATTTATGATTAATTATATTGAAAATATATTAATGAAAAATTAATATGGGTGAACTCAAATAGATCTCTAGTGAATTAGGTAATGATGAGTCTCTTGAGGCATTATGTGTGACGGTCTTGGTGGTTAGCCTTGGTTGACGCTACCATGTGTGATGTCTTGGAAGTTAGCCTTTGATTTTTCTACCATGTGAAAAGGTATTTAATTTTACCCTTGACACATGCTAAAGACTTTTTTTATGTTTCTTACACATTATTATGAATCCATGTCTATATGATTCTAGGTTTATGGGTTATGATTCTATATGTTACATACCTTTAAATATCATCATGTCCTGACTTCTATCACATGTGCTAATGATTTTTTCTAATGGTTGTTTCCTTACTATGATTTTTAGATCATTTATTTCTTCAGGTGTTCCCCAGGGTGACCAATTTTTATGTTTTATCACAATTTAAGTTAAGATCATAAATTCAATAATAAATAATTATATGTTTTATTTTGTTCAATGTTTTCATTTTTATGTACCATGTATTCTAATACACATGACATTAAAATATTTGGATTGTAATCTTATGAATTATTATGATTAATATCATATAATGTTATATGTAAATGGATAGGGTCTCAATAGTGTGCCACATAATATTATTTCAGACTGTGACTTGTGATTTACGTTGTGCTTCTGGAATGGCTTATAGAAGGTTCTTGGTTCACAAGATTTTCTGAGTATAATAATCCACCCATATAATGATTAGAATCTGGATCATATAATACATGTTCCTATGTATATTTTACAAGTGTGTGTTCATAACATTGAGTAATCATGGGTGAATCACTTAAATTTAGTGGAATTCTCCAACAAAAATAATAATCTGGTGATGAATCATATGGAACCATATGGGGAAAATTATAGTAAACACTATATATCTCCTCTATATTAGATGGATACTGTTCAATTAATGATATTTGGACTAAATGTCATGTAGAATATATTGGAGTAGTTTCGTCTTATTCAGAAGAATATAGATATGGGTATGTGTAGACAGAAGTTGCATGTTGATAGTTGTCGAATACCGTTTGATTTTATAAAGGATGGTATTTTTTTAATTGGGTGTCTCCAATATTGATTCACCATAGGATATAGAGATATATCCTGCTAGTTCCCAGGTTTGTGGGATCATTTTATATTAGGTGGGAAATTGTTTCATTGGTGTACCGATTAGATCTTCCACAGAGATATTGTATTGTGCATGATGTTTTCAATGTGTTAAATAATCAGCGGTATCATCCCAACCCTTATCATGTTATTAATTTAGATGATATTGATCATGAGAATAATGCTTATTTTAATGATCATTATATACTTGTGTTTTATTTTAGTGAGAATGTGACTTAGGGAAGGATTTTGATGATATTTTGAATATTGTACCAATATGGGCATGTTTTGGAGTAAACCTGGGAGAGAGGATGAAAATATGTAGGGTCAGTGGTATAATATTTTTACCATGAATCCTTAAAGATACATAGGAGTATATATAGAGGATTATTGGTTAAAAATTAAATAGATTTTAAGATCCAATTCCCTTTTTAGATATATTCCTTTTGAATTTTCTCATTTTTCTTGGTTTTTAATGATTTTGATTTTGGTTTTTTGGACTTTGGATGTTTCCAAATCATTCAATAAAAAAATTGGGCTAATAATATATATTTATAAAATTTAAAAACATATAATTATATTGAAAATTGTGTAATGATTTAATTGGGATAAAATCACCTAAGGTGATTGTTTTTTCGTTGTAAACCATTAAAAATAATTACATGATATGTAATGGAATTAAACATTGTTTAGTTATCTAGGAATACCATTAAAAGTACTGTTTGGTTCATTTTGATTAAAGTTTTCTTTGTTGAGCCCTCCTCATCTAACTATATGGTGAATTTTATTGGAATTAGAGTGATTTATTCATCTCCTACCAATGTGGATTGGTGTTAGCTCTTTTCCATTGCTTCCCTTTTATTAATCCTTCTTTAGATGAAGTGGTATATCCTTTAATAGTTGAGGGTTTGGGGGTTTATATTGGTCATATGTTTTAGGATATATCTATTCTTTCATAGTTGATTCGACTATATTATAGTGATTATGGTTTTCGGTTGTCGAGCATTCAATAATAAATTTGAGGTTGGTGGTTTATTATCCAAATCTCAAAGTCTTGATTTTGATTATGTTTATGTATGTGTGCTATTGTTATTATCTGATTCACAATTTAGTTTACAAATTTGAATTAATTAAACTAGTATATTGATTTTTTATAGAATATGGAATATTGGGAATATTGGAATTGTGTGTATTGATTTATTAATTGTTGAATTAATAAAGAGATATTTTTGTTATTGGGTGATTTTTTTGATCGATTTATTAAATATTAAGTTAATTAATGAAATGGATTAAATTAATTATTTATTTATTTAATTGACGTGATTTACTTGATTAATTAATTGATGAATTAATTAATTGAATTGATATAAAAAATTATTTTGTTGTTTAATTGAAGGGATTTTTGTGATTTATTAGTTATTGAATTAATTAATTAAATTGTTGTGATTAATCAATTTTTGAATTAATTAATGGATGGATGTTGTGACACATGTAAAATTACAAAATTATGATATATTTCTTATGTGTGTGTGTGACAAGGAATGAGTCACCAAAATATCTATATGTTCTGAATATTTGTGGAATCGAGACAAATGATCAAAATACTCCTATGTGTTAAATGTGTTTGGGATAGGGACTATGGAACCAAATACAAATATGTGATTATTGTTTGTGGGACATGGACTAATGCTAGAAATAGACCTGTGAGATATTGAGTATGAGATAAGGACAGAGGCTCCAAATACCCATGTGACATTGTGGTGTGGGAAAAGGACTGAGACTCTAAATACCCACAGGTTGTTTGACTTGATGTTCTATCCCCATGAATTATAATTAGACTATAGTTCCAATTGGCCATGATGGAAATGAGATGAGGAATGTATCAACAGAACTCAGATATATGATATTATTTGGGGAAAGTTCAATATCAGGTGTGGGCCAAAGTTGGTATTTATGTCTAGGTGTCATAGGGAACCCATGGGATTATGTGGTTAAATAAAGGGTAATTTATGAAATGTAAATAGTTTATATTATTATTTTTATTTTATTTTTTTATTCTAATCAATACACTTCTATAGACATGGTATTTTTATAGAGTTCATTGGTGGTGTACTACTATGTGGTACTCACACCCAACTCACGTTGCCTAATAGTAAATATAATAGAGTTCATGTTTTAGGGTAGGATAGTGGCCACAGACCAACGTTATATAGTTGATTTGGGATAGATCATGGGTGAGGAAACCGAATGTGGTATGGGACCCACATTATAGATGATAGTGTCTTTTCCTTTGGGGAAGATTTTTGACACTTCGAACATAATTTATCATGGAATTTCTACAGCTTATTTTTGATATTGTATTTCCGGATTGGGTTATCTTGTGATAATAGAATTTTTCCCATTTTGTTATATCTATTGTTTACACTTAATGATCTCTTCTATTGATATACATTGTTAAAGAGTGTATAGTATACCACATTATATGTTAGACCCTCTCTATTAGTTAGTATCCTTTGGTGTACGTGGAGGCATGATTGTGTGAATGTGACTGAATGGATCGGTGCACTAGTTTGTGGCACCTAGGTTAAAACATTTTAATAACTATGAATTTTATGAAAATTATATCACAATCTCCATTTAGTGAATATTATTAAGTATATAGAATTAGTTATTTTTTAATTTCAAGTATGATCCTTTAAATCCTAGAGATATTTATTATATTCTCACACACCTCATTAAATATATATTTAATCATTATCATGAATTGATTTCAATCAAATTTATATATAATTTTTACTATTTATCGTAATCGTAGGTGATTTTAATTTTGTAATTTTAATTATTATATAATGTGAACAATAGTTCAATTTTTTATGTCCTATAATTATCACAAAAGGGAAATGGACCATTGAATCACATCTTGTTTTCAATGGATTTGATGAACACCTATTAAAATTTATTCATTCAATGTTACCTATAACATAGAAAAATTGATTATAGGGTATTCGTAAGTCATTTAACTATATAAAAAACAATCATATTAAAAAAATTATGATATTTTAATATTTTAATAATAATAAAAGTATATTTATTCAAAATATATGAAATTACACAAAATTTCTCAAGGTTTTGGAATTATATTAAAATTACACATACTTAAAAATAATTTTTTATATGTGATAAAAAACCATATTAAAACCAAGAACACTAATTATGGGGTAAAATTAACATTTTATGTTTTTAGTAGTTTTATAGACATAAGTGAATAATGGTATTTTGAGAATCACAAAGTACCATATTTAACTAAATCAATATTCTTTATACTATGATAGGATTTTAATGGTTCCAAATAATTTCTTTATTATTTAATTTAAAAATTGTATAAAATTATCTTTTTTTAGTGAAGAAATTAATAAAATTAATCATGATTCTTTATGATGATATCTCTATTTTAGAGATATAATGACATGGATAAAAGGAAGGGGTTTATCCCTAATATATGGGTCCATTATGAATTTTTAATTGAATTGAATAATTATAATATCATTTGGTGCTACTACATAAATTTTTGTTGAGCATAATTTTTTTAATGTCCCTCATTGAAATACAAACCAACATAATCATTCTCATGCTCTTTTTTTGCGATATGATTGAATTTGGAGCACAATATAAATTTTTTATAAAATGTTGATGTGGATTATTGATATATATGAAATGATCCTTAAGGGGAGTTGTTATTTAATTTGTGAGATATTTTAATTACATTAGTTTATCCAAAAAGATTGATTGGTGAGAGGGAAACATAGTTTCCAAAAATGGTAATTATAATTCCTATAAAATTAATCTATATAAATTATATGGGACAAAGTGATTTCTTCTGGTGATAATTATGACATCATTGATCTAGTATGAAATATTCCTATAAAATTTACATATGCTTGGGACATGAATAAGAATTGTGGTTGATTTTTATTATTAAATCATGGTCTATAATACTGTCTTCAACCTATACATATAACCATTATTTTTGAGGATTTTTGTGGATAAATACACTCCTTTATATGCGTGGTTATAAAAATAAAGTGAGTTAACCGTTTGATAAGGTTTTAATATAGGGAGGAATGCAAATATATATTCATGGATAACTAATATATAGATATAAATATTCATAAAGATCTGAATTAATTTATTATTCAAAAAAATAAAATTCAATTATCATTAATACTCTTTAAACACATTAATTTGGTTTTGAGTATAATTAATTCTTCACTAGGAAATTTTTCCTATTCAACACTCACAATTGATGATAATTCATAATTGTTCAGTAAAAAAATATATTAGATTGAATTTGAGTAATTCTATATCTAAATTTATTATCTATTTATGACATAATTATCTTATATATATCTCTCATGTGTCATATCTGGTGGAATATATCTTGTATAATATGGCCTTATATAATTAATATATATAGTTGGACAATGGAATCATGGTTTTTTTGTGAGAATAATAATCCTATATTTATTGAAATTATGGATGTCATTGTCCGTGTTATGTTGATTTAATTTATTCATATGTCAATTAAGATCCTTTTATGTGTGATACAATGTATTTCCAAATTTTTTATCATGATGAAAAAATTGTAAAATAATTTCATATAGGAAATAGATTTTATCTGTTTTTAATTTTTTAACTAATAAATAATAGATTATTATTTTTATAAAGTTATCTTTTAGGATATTAAATTCATAATATTTGATTTTTAAAAAACTATTTTCTTTTGAAATTGTATGATTTTTGAAAATTTGAATTTTCTTTAATAAATACACATTAACATCAATTGTTTTTAATTTAATTCCATGTGTTTTAAGAGATTTTTTGAGAATTTTTTTATGGAAAAAAGAATTTTAAATATTATTTGAATAAAAAAAATTATATAAATTTCAATTAGTTGAAATGAATTACTAGATGAAAAAATAGAGCTTTTCGAATTTGGCATGGATAGTTGGACCGATGATGAATTATAAATGGGCCATGGATTATAATGGTAAATATATATATTTGGGACAATTTATGGCTTGTGATGAATCGATCACATGATAATAAATTATTAAATTAATTATTTATATTTTCATGATTCATTAAATTTATATTTTTATTATTATAGTGTCATTATAAATAATACTAGTAGGGTTACCTCTATTCATGAAAATTATTAAGTTGGGTATTTTTATACAATAGTTTGTCTTTGTGCTGTATATGTTTTTGATAAATTGTTTATTTTAATGTTTATGAAATAGTTTTCGGTATCTATTACCTGATCTAGGATAAAATATACATAGTAATTTATAACACTAAATGGGGAAATGAATTTTGTACATGAATATTAACCCATTCATTCATATCACAAAATGAATGTTGGTATTGTATTAAATATTACATATAAGTGGAATGATTATTTTTTATGAATAATGTATCATTGGATAATATATAAATTAAGTTATCTAAAATCTATCTAAGAATTGATTGATGAGTAAATCTATTCATGTGTGGATGGTGCTTTTTATTATTTTCAGGTCCATTTTATATAGTATATTATTTTGATATTCAATTGTACATTGGTTTCATTGTAATGTTGTATTGGTTATTATTTTTATTTATTTAAAAAAATTTATTTAATTTCATTTATAATTTATTTTATGTTTCTTTTAGATTAAAACCAATTCCAATTTTATTTCATCCCTCAATAATATTTTTTAGCCTTTAGAAATCGATGGAAGGTATTAAGGCCCCATTAAGTCCCCATCTAAATCCAGAATATATTTTTACTAATTCCAAGGCATTTTAGAAAAATAAATTACATCCAAGTATAATGACATTGTTCTTAGTAATTATATAAATACTATATTTAAAAATATATATTTTTATTTATAGTTACAAAAATTATTGGATTCAATTTTAATTCTCATAATTGATGAATAAGAAATGATATCATAAATATAGGACTATAATGACACCAAAAGTAAAATAATTTAATTTAAATAATATAAAAATGTAAATAAATGTATTTCAAAATCAATTGTTAATTATTATGATTATAGTGATATGGAATTGGAACATATTTCTAGATAATTCAAGAAATTATATAAAAATAACTAATCATTACGTAGGTCATCATATTTACATGGAAATATAAAGAAGAACTAATATAAGAAATATGTTTAATGAAATGTGGCTACCGACTTTTAATAAGAAATTAATTTCCATATCTATTTATATTTTTATAGTTAAATTATAGAAAACATATCAGAATGATAAATATCCCACTAGAAGGCTATGAAATATTCTATATGGTGTATCTATAAAGAAATATATTATGATTTTTAATTAGTTGTAGAAAATATAAAAATATGAAATATAATAATAATTTCATATAATCAACATTTTTGATACATTCTAATTCAATTTTTATTTGATATTTTATTCATGGTGCGTATGTTTTTTCATATAGAAAAATTAGGTAATATTTTTTATAATAGAAAATGCTTATAATTTTATTGATGAAATTTTATTAAATAAAATAACAAACACTAATTATATGGATGAAAAGAAAATTGTGTGTATATTATTTAAAATAGTGTCTATCTTATAGAATGAGAAATCATATTTTCCAATAAGTGAATCGGAAGAATATAATTTCCTATTTAAATTTAATCATAGAGTACTAATAGCACAAATAAAATTATATAATCTACGGTTTCACTTACACTAAGAAATAGATTGTGTAATTAGAATAGATAATAATGACATTTATATAGAAAGTATATTTTTTGTGACCCAAATAAAACCACAATATGTAAATATTCTCTATTTAATATATGAAGGATTCTAAAACATGGTGTATGCTATTGTTCAATGAATAATTTATATTTTTATAAATAATTTTTTTATTCCACATTTCGTAAACTATATAAATGATATGAATGTGAGAAAATTTTTGGTCTTGAGAGCCTTTTTTTAAATAAAATTATTCTTTAAAAACATATGATAAAAAGTATATATATTTAGTTTTTTATTTTATATAGAAAATGAATAATTGGTATAATTCTATGATACAATTATAATGTATTTTCAATACACATGACTAATTAATAGTGAATTTTCATGAAATAAAACTAATTATGGCTAGGATAATATTATAGATAAAAACGAAGGGAAGAAATAATAGCTCTTGGATATGCATTTATTTCCCAGTTTTACATTAAAATGATTTATTATAGATTGAATAAAATTTAATTTTAACATTACTTGATATATATTTAATTATGGAAATATAATTTTGTTTTAGAATCAAAAATGAAGATATTATTCTTCCAAACATGGTTTAGAGATAATATAAAATTAATATAATAATATGTATATTATAACATGGAATTATTTAATTGGACATAATGATCTTTGATCAATTTTAATAGAGATAACATCAACTCATCTGTAGGATGTTGGGTCACTATAATAAATATTTAAAAAGTATGATTAATAAAAAAGGATTATTCAATGATCTTCCTATTGAAGAATTGGTAAAAGTTATTTCGGGAATCCTTTTCTAATGTTAAATAAATACAAATTTATTTCAAATTAAATAATATTTTATACCTATCAACTCTTATAGTTGTATTCTTGGAATATTTTATAATTTACTAGGAATTTATTCATGGTGGAAGGCTATTTGTTTCGAAATAATTGAGGAAACTTATTGGTTACCTTTTGTTATTTCAGATAACAAAATATATTTTCTGATTTATTATGTTTAAAAATTATTTAATGAAAAATAATTGGATTAACTCACTAAATTCAAGAATTGAAAATATATATGACATTCAAAACAAGTTCCTTGATTAGTTATGATAGTAATAATAATATATCTAAAACCCATTTTCCCTCAAAACAACATAACAAAACATATTTATAGAAATGTAAATTGAAACGTTATGAGACATATATTGAAATATTATCGATGAGTCGGGACTACCTATATATATATTGTATGAGAATAGTTTTTTGAAAAATAAATAGTGTATACACAATAATACATATTAATAAGTCATTATATCAAAAAACAATTAAAAAATAAAACGTAAATTAATTTATATTTTTTGTTATGATGTCTCCCTTCTCATTAAAAAGGTGAATTTATATAATTTTAATCCAAAAAAATCAGTTTTTTTCTTTATATATTATAACATTATGAAATATTTGTGATTACCAAATTAAATTTAATATTTTTTTAACAAAGGATAATGAATCATCGTTGATGATAAAAATCTGTATTTAAAAGAAATTGTTTATTAAAAAACAAGATGATGATATGAAAAATATTAACATCTATAACTCCTCCAAGATCCGTCAAAAAACCACTTAATTTCCCAAGATATTTAATATTATTCGTTAATTAAAACTTTTATCCATGTTGAATTGGTATAAACAAATACAGAATTCCCCATAAACTCTTTCACCTGTCAAAAACATCCAGTATATTTAATTAAAACTAATATCACTAAAGGAAATAAAAAAACACTCCATTAGAAATATATTTTAACAATAGTAATACTTTCCAATATATAAAATTAATAAAATTAGTAAAGAAATAAGTAATGATAACTAAGTGATTATTTTAAAATGATGATGTGATGACCATAGATTTTAATGTACATTATTTTTTTCATTGTGGTGTTTTAAATAATATTTTTGTAAAAAATTAATATCAAAATGAATTTTATGAATTAAAATATATATTTTTTAAAGTTTAATGTTGTCCTTGTGGATAAAAATATGATCCATCAAGAACCCAGAGAAGCTAGTAGAGTCACGAGGGTTCTCATGGATTAGAGATTGGATAAAAAGTCATAGGATAATTGGAACCTATAGGTCTATGGATTAAAATATATTAATATAATTTTTGTAATTTTATATTTTAAATTATTGATATATTTGGGTTTCCTCCATGGTAATATTTTTTAATCATAGATGTGGGTTCATGGGGTCAATTATTTTCTCGTCTACCATCTATATGGTATGGAATACTAGTATTTTGTTGGATTTCAAATCCAAAATTTGTAGAGATTTTTATTCAATGCCTTAAATATATTGGACTCAAACGTCATAAAACTTACTCAATAACTGGGAGAAAATCATTTTAAAGTGTGTTTTGTATAATTTTGGTATGGTTCTTTTGATTCACCTAATTAGAGTTCATTATTCTAGTTTCATAAATTATAATTAATTTTTAGACAATCCTATGACAAATTTTCTCTTTATAGTGATATATTTCTCGATTCATGTTAGGTTTCTTGATGTGGGTTTTAGAACCCATTAATTGAAAATATATGAATAGTTCTAGGTAATTTTAATGTAATATATATCCCAGTATAAGGCCATAGAGACTGTTGGATCTTTCTACCAAGGGATTACTAATGTCGGGGGGGGGGGGGGTCAATTGATGTTTTCCTACAAGGATCCATTGATGTGTTATTATAATGGATTTATATTTTATTGATGGGGTAAATCTGAAATAATAATATTGTATAGTATGTTGATCCTAATCCTATGAAAGAATGTCAATGAGTATTTCATGCTTCTATAGTGATAACGGGTTTTTTGAGTGTGGTATATTCATAACATTAAAATATGTTGTTTTTTTTAAAATAAAGTAATCCCTTGGGTATACTGTTTATATAATCATTGGATTTTTGGGTTTTTTGGAACATGGGGATCATGTGATGATTGCGGAGTAGGGATATGGTATTGGATGGATATTCCAGTTAAAATAGTAACGGACAATTATGATTATTTTAGGGAATATCATTCAGGCTTATGAACTCATCATTTATAGGTATTTTATGATAAATCATAGATCTATATAATGATTTAACTAGTGGGTTATATATGACAACAATTGTAGGGAAATAGTGATCTGACCCATGGGGTTTGGATGTACTAACTAGGTTTAAATGATATGGATTTTTGGAAATATATAAATCATTTTTATCTATGTTTTGTAACTATTTTGGGTTATTGGGAATATTTTTTGTTTGATGTATTTGACCCGAGGGGTTGAGATATATTTTTTTGGTCAGTTTGATATGAATATTGGGGATATAATATAACTACATAGTCTAAGTGAAATTACTAATGGGGATTGTGATTAGTTAATGGGGTCATCACATGTTATGGTCAATTGGGGTTGATGAATGATTTATAAAATTAAGGATAATTAATGATAGACTATTGAGGTTCAAGGTTTATTATACATGTTAAGGAATTAAATTCATCAATGGAGTGTCATTTTTAAAAAAACATACACAGGAATATACAGGTGGTATGGTTATCACACAATGAAAAACTGTTATATTTCTGTATTGTATGGGATTTTTTTCATGTCAAATTTAATCAAAATTATTTTAAAAATATTTTATTTGTTTAATATATATATTCAAGTAGTTATTTTTATGCACATCTTGTTTCTGCACCATACTGGATGTGAAAATATTATAGATTGTGTAATAGGTAAATTAAAATACCATTTGTAAATTAACTATTGTCATTAGTGAGAAAACTAGAAAAAATAATTCCTTGTATATGGATTAACATGATGCATATATTTTGAATATTTTTTTATATTTTATGGAATAATGATGAATAGGATATATGGATTTGTATTTTTATGACAATTTTATGACTTTTATAGTATATCATTGTATACAGACTGTCCATTTCGGTTTTTTTTTACTATAGGTCTTGTTATATAATATTTTTTACATTCGATCTTCATGATATAGGCCAGAACCTCACCACAATTTGATAGACTATATATTATAAAGATTCATTCCAGAGGAGTTACTGTAGTTTTCTATGTGAGATAATTTTTTTGATAATGCCTCATGTATTTTTTTCAACTCTATCCTATATATTTTTCTCTAATTAACTCACTGACTATAGTTTTTATAGTTATACAAAATGTATTTTAATTTCATGGTAATGGAAATATCATTTTTATTGATTGTAGGTAATTATATATCACCTTATGGGTATCAATAGGTTGGAATCCATGAGAGGAAATAATCTATAAATGGTCTAGAGTTTTTATCACTTATATACTAAATTATGTGGAAGACATATTGTAAATTTTAAGAGTTTTTTTCATACACAATGGTCAGAAGTCAACGAGAATTTTTTTTACAATGGGAACTAAATTTATTCTAGTGGAGGTAAATTAGTACATTCAACTACTTGAATGTGAGATGGTGTCCATTCTAGATAATGGTAATATAGTAGAATATTATTTTCTTTAGAAGTACAGCATATAGGTTATATATGTACTAAAATAGGAGGATATGTTGATGTGTATTTTTTCAAAGATCCATATGAACATCACCATGGAACTAAATGATTGATTTTGGAAAAAAAAATCTTGTGACATGTACTATATAAAAAATGAGAAAGAGATAAATTTTTATTAAAATTATAGTATTATAGTGCTCAAAAACATTAATTGTTGTGAGAAATTGTATAATTGGAATATAGATTATTATTTTATTCTATTTATACATATTTGGATGCTATTTCTTATTTACATTATTGATGTAGATATCTAAAACTTTAACAAATCATGTTAAGTTTTAAATCCTTATCTATGCAAAAATATATCATGATATCATGATATATTACTATTTCCAAGGTGTGTTGTGAAACATAGTGGGGTCTGTATCTAGGTAACTACCTTTTAGACATGTAAATTTCAATCATCTGAGTATAGTATTTATGTTATAACCACTATTGATTCCTATATAGATGTGATATAAAGCCACGTTGGATTTTTTATAAATATATTGGTATCTCATAGTGGTTGTTATTTGTTATGAGTTATTATTATTCATTTGAAAAAATAGATTATTTTTTTTATATTTTCATCATGTGATTAATTTATGAGATGTATAAGGTAAATTTTTTTGATATGGATAGATTATATAAAGTTCCATGTAGTATTGTATCTAATCAATATATGAGTTTCATGACACTTTTATGATTTATGAATATATAGGTTATTGTGCCCATAGGTGAATATTGTACATCCATAGACTAATGTGTAGTTTGAGTGAACTATCCCAGAACTGGAGGATATTTTATACACATGTTTTTGGATATTTGTGGTGAATTTTTGAAAAATCAAACATTTAGAGTAATTTTCATATAATAATATTTACTTTCTATCAATTCAATTGAAATCACTTAAGTTTTTTATGTTAATAAGTAAAGGTCACCTCTATATTGTAAGGAGGCTGCGTAATAATCTTTTGTAAGGTTATATTATGCGAAGGATTTTACTAATAATGTATATGTGGCTATTAAGTCTTTGATTATGGTCAAAAGAAAATAGAAATCAAATATTTATAAAAGATATTAAGAACTAAAATTTTACATTAGATATTGGTTGTTTATGTGAATTTCACTATCTTTCATACTTTAAAGGATATGAAAATATATGAATCCAATGCCTTCCATTATGGGTTATTTGGTGTTGTATGATATAATTAGATATTTTTCTACTAGTAATATATGACTATTATATAAAATGGAAAATATGATATATTTTATATATCTCTTCTTTGGATAAATTATCTTAACACGTTGTACGTGACTAATAGTGATGAGGTGGTTTTATGTTTGGATTTCTTATTTGGATAATAACCCATACCCAACATAGATCATATTTGAAATTTAATAGATGGGTTTGGTATTCTTCAATTATGGGTGATAAAAAAATCTTAACACATCTAGTGGGAGATGTGGGAGAAATAATTAGTCATATAATGTTAGTTCATAATGTCATTATCTATTGATGTTCAATAATTTTTCTTAAGGGGATAAATTATTATGGTGAGGATTTTAAAATAAATTCATCTATTAGGTTATATTCATAATGCATTTTTGTGCATTGATATTGGTTTTAGATGAAATTTTATCTAATAATAATATTTATAGAGGATAAAACATACAATTTTTGAATAATGATAAGTATTTTGTTGTAAAAAAGAGTAGTGGAGACTACCTGGTTGTCATAAGTCACCATTGAGTACCTAGTGGATACAGTGTATTTAAGTGATGAAATTTAATTTATAATTATTTCGTTATGATAAAATCACTATGTATATTCTATAATGAAACTTGTTACATGGTGGATACAAATTAAAACAATTTAATATAATTTTTTATTTTATTTGGTAATTTTGTCTAAATTTATAATTTCTTCAAAATCTACAAAGAATAAGTATGTAATGTTCTTCTATGGTAATTATTCTTCTCCCTTCCACCATCATAGTATCCTTGAATTTTTATGAGGTTTCAAATGCTATATATGATTTTCTTTACTAAGTGACATGTGCTTATAAACTTTTACATCCCCCATCCACCATTAAATTTTTTTACTATAGGATGATAGCATTAATTTTATATTATTATTATCTGTTTTGTTTGATTTATTAGATCTAAGTTGTTTTGGTTAGATAAATCAAGGGGAGAGAATACATTTTGTCTATTGTAAGTGGAATATACTAAATATACTAATATATTATTATTTTTTGATTCTTTAGCTTCATTATTATTTAATAACCCATTATAGCGATAAAAAAAGAGTGTTTCTTACAATTAGAATTTAATAAATGAACTAGTATAATTCAACTATTCTAGGATGAAGATTTTGGTTAGAGGAGAATAATTATATGGTTTCTATGTGATGTATTCTTATGATAGTCCACTAATATATATATATATATATATATATATTTGTGTGTCTGTGAATTATAAATATTAAATTCGACATTGAGGTTAAATTGAAATCATGAAATCGAATGGATTGGAATTGTCCCTCATATGTGAGTTATAAAATTAGTTATACTAGATTCTAATGTCATAATTGATCACCTTAATCATTTTACATATTTAATATTGAAATAAATTTCTACTTTAATAATGAAATGATGTGATATATTGTGGGAAATAATGATAAGTCCATCATTCAGTTTATTTTTATTAACCCTTTGGGACCTGAGGCAACTATCAATTAGGGACAAGGGGTTAATTTCCCATTGGATTAAAAGTAGATAATGACTATTAGTTGAAAAATATTGACGGAACGTTGGATGTTTTTAATTTTAATTAATTTTATTATGATAAATTATTACATTATGTTTAGTATGTGATCAATAATTAGTGATTATGAGTGGAAATATACTTGGTTTGGAGTTATATGACATGAGGGATTATGATTAACTATAGGGGTTTTCATAATATTAATTGTGGTATTAGGATTTACCAATAGGGTAATACAAATTTTACTTGGAAGGTCCTGATAGGCAATTTTGAATTAAATTATGTGACCAGTGGGGTAAATTTAGACCAATGTGGCTAATGGTATATAAAAAATGGGTTAAATATTGTCCAATAATGTCTATGGGATGTTATCAATGGTGTTATTGATATTCGGTCTTCTTTCGATACAGAGTCACACACATATCACAATGGATACCAAAATCAAATTTATGTTCTCCCTAAATATATAGTGAACTAGGTTTATAGTCGAAGGGGATGTTCCAAAAAATTAATTGATTTAATATTTCAGTTAATTTATGTCTTTGTTTTTTTATTTTAGTAGAGTAAAATAATTAAAATCTATTTTAATTTTATTGGTATAATCTATATAATAAAATAATTTATCTGTTACGATAATATGAAAATGTAAATTAAAATTATTTTCTCTTTTTATTAGGTGACTATAAAAATTTACTACCATGATTAATTAAATATATATGATCAACATAGGGAAATTAAAAAATTTAAAATATTTATATACTTAACACTATTAGGGAATTAAAAAAATGAATTTTTTAGAGATTATCATTGATCAATTTGTATAAGGTAACTATAATCTTCAAATAGTTTTATACTATTGAAGAAAATTCTTATATAATTACATTTAACATGAAATATTAGAATATAGGGTTGTAGAAGTGTTGTTATGGAACTAAAATATAAAATATTTAAAAAAATCCAATATAGGATAAACACTATTAATAGTTTACATTATAATTCCAAATCCTATTAACATATTTTATAGTCTTTCATGTGTATGTGAGTCTCAAAGAATATGTGTCTTGACCCTCCCCTTAACTGATGTATAATTTGATTATGAATTTTTCTGGGAAAGAAAACAATGTTAAAAAACAATGAAAATTGAGTAATAGAGTCCTTGGACTTGATGAATAAATATTGGGAATTGTAAAAGGATTCTTCTTTTATTTTCTCATATTTTCCATGTCGGGTATATATATAAACTTGTTTCTACATAGTTTTTGAATTATTAGACTGTTTAAAGTTTTTAAGTGGACATTTTTTCTAATTTTTTACATGGTAGCTCTCCAAACAATAACCATTCACCGAGGAAGCTGATAGGGTAGGAGGTACAGGTGATGTTTAACACCACTAACATGGGAATTAATATTTTCATTATCCACCAATGAGGAAAGTGGATAGTAATGATTATAGTTATTTAATTTCTAATTATATGTAATAGAATACAAGGTTGGTCATTCACAAGTAGTCTTATAGGGTGAAGTCATGTTATCTCAATTGAAAATAAAACTCAACAATAATAGAACCCTTTGTGTACATAAATAATTACAATTAATTTTATTCTCTATCTCTAAACCATCTTTATATGATGTTCAATTTAAATTTCCATTTTTAAAAACATCATATCTGAATAATTGTAATTAATTTCAATGAATAGTAATAAGCATAATAAGATCAAGTGTAAAACTTATTGTTGGAAGAAGGTGACACCATGGCCAAAGATACCCAAGTATCATATTTATAAAATGATAAAATAAATTACAAGAGTCTAATGGAATTTTTTATCAATTAACTATATTAGATTGATGAAACATGCTGGGGGAAAACTATTTAGAACTTGAAAGATCACTAGACCCCCCCTAATATCCCATACAATCAGCCAAAAAAATATGAATCCTAAAAAGTATGAGTGATAATGAATTCAATATAGGAGAGGAAGCTCAACCGTTTCATCCAACATTCATTCTAACATAATGAAAAGTGAACTGGCATACTCTGTGTGGCATAAATGATAGTTTTGGAGTCACATTACAACTATAATTTGTACCAATATTTTTTATTATCGAATTATTTTGTCATTATTTTACCTAGTACATCATATTTATGGGTGGATAAATCACCATAGGTACTATAGAAACTTCTAGTAATTTTACAACTATGATCCATGAAGACTACACTATAAACTAAGGGCCATAGGTTCCCTTTCTAAGCTCCATCTATTTTAATTTAAATCCACCTAGTAAATGGTGGAAACTGAAATAATTATAAATTACATTTATGGTGTTATAAATTTCCCAAATTACCTACTCGTTTAAAAATAGTAAAAACATAAATAATGGAATATCAATGGATTTAATGATGGGATATGGTTACATTTTTGACAATTAAAATCCACACAATGATCATATTTTATTTAAAAATATGATTAAAAACAATAAAAAAATTTGTACAATCAAATTACATTAACAATTATCTCATGGGAAAACTATTTAGGAATCCCAAAATAACATTATAAAGAATATATTTCATGCATAAAAAGTACTCATTATATAATCTAAAATATTTTCAATGATATAATTAATTTTATATTTTATTTCATAAATAAATCCATGAATTTATTACCATTTTAGTTATTTATGTGTAATTGTATTTTAATATACACATATTTGAAAGATAAAAATCACTCTTCATATTCATATATTTTTTCTCAAAATTAAACTCGTCATACATATATTCATAGTGATATATTTTTTCTCTGTTTTCTATCAATTTTTTGTAATAAATTAACATATCATGTGTGTCATGAACCCCTCCCTCCAAAGATAGAACAATGAAGGTTGAGATATACTGGACCCTGATTCCCCTATCTTATAAGCCTCTTAATGGGGAAACGAACATAGGGTATATAAGTATAACATATAAGAAGAATTAGGCACTATATATATAATAGGTCCAAGGGATGTGATAAATGAATACCAAAAAACTCTATCATGTTTATATATAATAAAATGAAAATCCATCCCACAATGCATTATGAAAATTTATAATAAATATTAATATCTCAAATGTAAATTCAGTTTTACATGCCACATTGCAGAAACACAATCGCAAGTCCAATATATGCTAAAAATGTTTAGATATTTCCCCAAAGACATCATAGAAACATAAAAAGGGGATCAATATGCATATGGTATTCATAACATGTATACTCAATAGGATAATCCCCAAATAACCAAGTAACCAAGTAAAAATTACATAGTAATGGACCATTGAATAAGAAGCATAACCAACAAGCACCTAGACAGGTCAACTAATCATCCCAGCCTCACCATGCCTCGCTCACCAAATCAAGGATCTAATAATGTTTTGTAGTATCCAAACATAAAAAATAAATACACCTTTCTATTTTATCTCCACTAATGTTCCTATGTCATGCCCTAATTCTTAACTCTCAATGCACCAATACTTACCATATATAATAAATCATAAATCAATAATCTCTAGTGTGGGATTTGATGCATCCCTACCTACCCCACTCTCACAAATTCTGGAATATAATGATAATATCTAGTATCATCACATCATGTATCACTATAAGACTCTCATTCTAAAACAACAAAATTCATCTTATCATATCACATCTCACCCATAGAAACATGTTCCAACACATCACACCTCACTCTAAGACACCATGTCCAAAGAATTACACCTCACCTGAACACACCTGGTCCACCCCTATCTATGTAACAGTGGGGAAGATGGTGTAGCCAACCTTATTTATCTCCACCATCATAGAGGATTGAGAAAATTCCCAGAACCCAAAACATATGATCATTTTTATAGTTATAATAATTAGGTGTTTGGTATAAAAGAACAAACTAAAGTACTCAATATAATGTTTTCACATTATAACCATCCATTGTGTTATAAAACTAAACTTGTGCACACACCCACCCCCACTACACCACACATCAACCATCTCAACTGCAACCACTACTATATGAAACACAACATTCAACCATTATGCATAGACACACATAAATTTATTCAATTGCCTTTTTCACCACATAATGATACATACAACCATTAACTCACATTTACACCAACCATTATTTTATTAAATTCGTTTAATTAATTAGCAAACTATTATTTTAACCCATCATTATTCATTTATTAATTGATTTATTTATTCATTTCATTCATCATAATCATTAATTCTATTTTTAACTAGAAAACAAACCCAACAATATAAAAATATCAAATAGACCAATAAACATAACCATTACCAAAACATAATGCATCCACCATTTTCTACCAAAAATATCAACCTAGAAATATCATAAAAACGACCACACATAAAAAATTACAATAAGATCTCACAAAAAAACCACTATGCACAACAACTAAACCACACCACAAAGCATCATTTCCCCTGTGCACCATAACCATTTCAACCAAAACCACACATTAAAAACATTGTGAACACAATTTTACAAAATCCCACATTGGATCCATGATAATGAACCACCACATCATATCCCCAGGCATTAATCATCCTAGTTGGTAACATACATCACAATAGAATTTTCAAATATACAAAGGGTAGAACATCAATTATTAACACACATGACAACAACAGACCACACCTTCCACAATTTATTCAGGGTCTTGAGTAAAAATATATATATTTTTAGAATGGTTATTGTATTAGAAACCATATTTAAATGGAAAAACAATTTGTTATACAAGTATAAATTCATTAGCCTTTTTATTTAGAGTGTGATCATGCAAAAAATACCCATGGTTTGAGTAAATATCCTCTTCTAGTGAAACAGGCATCCATAATGTTGTTATTTCAGGTACTAGATATATAAATAATTAAAACATCATAAATAATAATAAAATATACAAAACTTGTGATTTCTCTTAATAACTACCAATTTCAGTAATTCCAATTAATTATCATCATTTAAAAAGAACATTAATATCTTTTTAATTGAAGTCAAACCATGAAATATTCATAAATATAATGCATGAAGATATGTAATGAATATCTATTACATTAAATAATATTTATGTTCTTGATATGCACCACATGTTGGGTTAGAAATTTATAAAATATCATAACCATCAATATAAACTACAAATCATCTTAGATCACAACATGGTATCATAAAAATTTAATCCAGAACAATTCTTGAACCAAAGAAACATTTGAAGAAAAAATATATGTCATTAGAATTAGAATTATCCTTGTAATAAAGAAGAATAAACTATTAAAATATCACAAAAAACGGCCACCAGAAACAGTATATCATTTTCGCGAGAGAGGGGATGGAAATTCTTTCCAGGACACTAGGGTTCATCGATAAAATAATCTGGATAATGATACAATGAGATGAAAAACTATTTAATGAGAATATATGTATATATCGGTTGTATGTTCATTTATGGTATCAATTCATGTATTTTGGTCTTAAATTTATCATGGTATGTTAGTGAAAATCCATAAAAAATTGGATTTATGTTTTGAATCCCATTTCTACCAAAATACATGGTGGCTCAGGATGTTTTAATATTATTTTATAAATACTTCATTATGGTGTAAACCCATTTCATCCTTTGATCGTCGCCACTTACAGTCCATAAACATTTACCCACATATGTCGTAAACAACGAATCAATGATGTAATGAAATTTATTGTATTTTGAATTTCCCAACTACTACAAAACTACAACTCCACCTTCTCCAAACCCTCATAGACCACCTCCAAACAAACTCCAACCACAAAACCATCTATGCAGTTGGATTAGAATCCATATTCCATGACATGTCATACCTCACAGATGATTCTCTTACTTGAGAATTATATCAATGATATAAAAAATTGATGGTGTCCGAACAACCAGCCCATGAGATACCTATCATACTTATCAATAAATTCATCACTACCACCATCCAAATGCACCAATCTGATATTTCAACAACCACACCAGACAAATAAATCCAAACCTTCAACCAAGAAGAACAATAGACCTTCTCCCACTAGCCACAATCATCATTATTTATAGGTAACCATCAGCACCATCATCTTACCTCCCACGCATATAAATCCAAAAAATTTCATACATAACGCACATCACATCCCCAAGAATATAAGTCAACAGATTCCATATATTATATCATGATATTATCTACCTTATGTGGCACTGGCTTGGCTGCATTTTTTTTAATGTTTCATAGTGTAACAAATCTAAATTAGGAATAGTTATTCCTTTTCTTAGACTATTAGATGTTTTCTCACACATAACACATGATATTATCAATTATAATAGGACATGAAATAAAACAAAAATATTCAAACATCCCATCATCCAAAAAAATTGTAACAAAACACAAAAAAACAATTCTTATGGGTACACATAAACGTCTCCTGATCCCATATACTCTCTAAAATTCCACCATGACTCCAAAACATGTGATCGAGGGAAATGATTTATTAACGAATAAACTTCTCTCATCAATACGAGGTCACTAACGGCCTCTCAATGAATGTCCTTTCCATCTCAACATCCAACTCTCCAATGTCAATAACATGGTACAAATTTTTAAGAAACCAATGAAGCGTAGAATTCTGAAAGACATCATGGATCCTACTCAAACATGGTCCAAGATCCATTTATTAAGACACTACAAAAATAATCTCCAACACATTAAATGTCCCAATAACTAGGGGGAAATATAAAACCCCTTAAATAAATTCACTAACCTAATTATGGGGAAACTTTGAAGAACACCTAGTCTTTACCTTCAAACTCAATGGACCATCGACTTTGATATTCACAGTCATTATAATGGTCAAATACCACCCACACACCTCTTGAAATAACTATATATTGATAGTTCTCTACACTACATCATTTGAACTAAAAATATATTAACAAATCTTATTCCAACACCATAGATAATGAAATGGCCGCTCATACAATAATAAACTTATAACCATTATATTGTATGAATGATAATTGGTGTATAAAAACTCAAACATAGATTAATTTTTTTCCATGATCCACCATGGTCCAATATGAGACTTTCTAATGTATCCTTCTATATTGGGATTGTGTACACCTTCTACCCCACTTTCAAAGGGTGGAATGATTTGCTAAGGTGAAACTTTGATCCAAAAGATTGATGAAATACTCTACAAACATGCATGAGGAAATTTGGATCATAATTTGAGATGATGGTCCATGGTATCTACTTCAGATAAATAAAATCATTCATATAACTCAATTCCATTAGGTTAAGGACAATTCATTCATGCATTGAAAAAAATGAGGTGAAATCGTCATTCAGTACACTATCTCACACATCACATCATAACATCCTATATATTGGGGTAGCCCTATGAGAAACTCAAACATGGTAGCTTCAAATTTTCACATGACAACATAGATGGACTAAAAACCCTTCAGTAACATGGGGTTACACATTAATCTACTAAAAATGAGACACATTTCTACAAACTCTACCACTAATTATTACATCCACATCCACTAAAGCTTCCTCATCACACTTTTATGGATTTTTTTAGGTCTAGATGAAAAATACATGGTATGTTGTGAAAAAAATTGAGAACTCCCTTCTTTATCCCCACTTGAAGAAAAAAACCTCTCCTGGAATAAAGTCTTTTTCTATAAAAATATAATGTCTCAGATTTTCCATGTATTATTTTTTAAAATATTATATGGAATTTTTAAGAGACCATGAGCGGAGACGACACATCATTCTGAGTCCCGGTGAGTCTAGAATGGTGGTTGGAACATTTTAACATTATGTGAGTCGGCACACGTGCATGGTTGTGGAAGATTCTAAACGGATGCCTGAATTAAAAATATGAGGGCATCGTTAGGTCCGGGACGACGAATTTACCCATGAGCGGGTCTAACCTCAATCGACATGGGTTGAGGGAAAAAGTAAATTTTTGTACGTTTTTAGTACAATAAAATATAATAAAATGAAAAGATAATTTTATTTTTATTTGGAATCATTTTCCGCAGCGTAGTGACATGGTGGATTTCTAGTAATTAATGTCATATCATAATGTCTTAGAAATGGCAACAGGACTCATTAATGACACGGCGTAATAGAATGTTGAATCCAGTTCCCCTTTTTAATGGGTTAATCGGATGGTGGTCGTTGATGAATGTTTTGAGAGGATTCTATGGATAATCCATGGAGCCTTGGAGAAAAACTCTCAGTGACGAACAATGATGAATCAAGGCTGTGAATCACTCCTTCAACAAGTTTTTAAGGATCTCGACGATGACGGTAGCGAACTCTTCATCATCGATCGATCCCTTTTTTAGGTAGGGGTTTGTAATTTTTTTAATTTTATGCATTTTTAATTTAAACAACTAACATGGATCAATGGAGGACAAGTTGATCTGTAGATTCATGTGCTCATACGGGAGGGTTTTATTGGGTTGATTTCGGGGATTTTTATCCATGTTGAATTGTTGATGTTGATTTCTGCTCTATTAGATCCTACTAACAGGAGAGGATCAACACCTTGAAATACGATGGTAGAGGTTCGTTCCTCATTTTCTTTTCATGTATTTACTCCCGCTTTCTTATTTTACATGTTCCTCACATTCTTCATGAGGAGAATAACAATGGGTTGTTGTGTGTCCTCTTTTTGATGAAACAATCCCAAATTCGAGATCTCACATCGCGACAAGTTAGCAGAGGTTCGAAAGTCACAACAGCAGATGAATCGACACGGTTCGGGAATTATCGTTCTTCGACCGTTCTTTATGCGTGTGAATTAAAACCCCTTTTTAGGGCCGATCGGTGGCCCGAAAACAATAGAAATGAAATTGGGACATTGGGGTGAACAAGATTCTGGAGTTCTGTGAAGATCAGACAGTCGTATTGATGAACACAGTAGCATGGAAGGTGTGATGGCCGAAGTCTGGGATTCTGAAAATTTCTTGAATACACAGCATGTATCCCGAAGAACATTCCATGTGGAACGGCTCAGTGGAGACTAGGGTTTCGGGCATCATATGGGCATCAAAAGGCATGTGAACCTGTTCACATGGCGTGTTGGACCTTCCCCGAAGATCGGTGTGTACTTTGGAAAGTACATGGACAGTGGATGGACTACACGGCTTCAGAACAAGGCGTTTACTCTCTACACAACATGGCCGATGTGGCTACACCGGACTCGGCATGTATCCAGGGGCTACAAGGACACATGGTTTTGTACACAATCATTTACTACACCACATGGCCAGGTTGGGAAAGTAGCATGGTTCACCTCGTGTACTTACTACACGGGTTGGCGTACATGGGTTGAGGTCGTGTACGGGCACATGTCCAGCGTACATGGAGCAGAACCCAGTTCCTCGGACATGGTGTGTGTTCCATACCACACACAGTGTGCTGAAGTTTTTCTATATGACCGACCTTAAAACACTGGCCATTGAACACAGGTAGTACCCCAGTTCAAAAGACATGATTTGTGACTTTCCTACAAGATGTGTAATTTTTGGAAAACAACCTGCTCGCCTTGTCCACCGTATCATGGAAATGTTTGTTTGTGTTCGTGCCCCATATTCTCATTCCCTTGAGGGTCAGACATAGTTTCCTTTTGTAGGAGTATAATCCTTTTAGCAGGACTTTCTATGATAGAGTCAGGCATACCTCCGAGACGCCCGGAGTGAGATCCTCTTTCCATTCCTGGCCCTAGGTAGAGTCAGGGATCAATGTGGACAACTGTACCGGGCATTGATACTCTACCTAAATGGTGATTCCAGATGATTCGCGGTATTCTCCATGGCCCTGGCAGTAATCCTCATCTGTGTATTGTGATCTTTCCCACTCAAGAGTGTCTCTCATGTAATGGGTGTATCTGTTCATCATGATCTTCCCAAACAGGAGTGTGTCTCCCATAATGAGTGTAACTACCACTCGGGGAATTTCTCGAAGAATGGTACTTCTCGGATAGACATCATCAGAACTACCAGACTCGTGGAGTGTGTTCTCTCGGAATGAGTGCTTCGTGGAATCTTCAAACAGAATCCCCAGCGGGGATATGTGGTTGTCTGACATTCCTCAAAACCACTGGTCTGGGTTTCAAGAATATCTAGATTGTGTTTCACTTTCTATATGTTCTGTAGACATATACGGTGTAGAGATGATTGTACCTTTACATTGTGTATTTCATTGTGGTTTCTTGGTGTCCTGTACTGTGTACTGTTAAACTCACCCTTACACGAGCTTTTCCCACATGTGTCGTGTCTTGTGCAGGCGAGTAGACTTTTAATAGAGTCCAGGGTCAACCAGAACATGATCATGATTTCTGAGTTCCTCACAGGCTAATGTGTTCCTTTGGCTACAAGCAGTAGTCCCTGTTCCTCTTTGTGTTTATAGTTTGGACATTGAAATTTTTAGACTCTTTTTTTGGTGGGATTGTATTTTGGCCCAGTTTAATTTCAACAATTTATCGTCTAATATACTCTGGTGGTTGGGTATAGTTTTATACATTCATTTGGTTCCATGGCGTTATTTTTACATTTCTGCATTTGTGGGCTTGGAGATGTTTGTGTGCGTACATGTACTTAGGAAATGCCTCCAATGTTAGTAATATGACTACTTGGTGCTAGTCACCAGCTCTGGGCATATTGGAGGCAGGCTTGGGGAGTCGCGACATGGGACCCACTGGAACCAGCCGTGAAAGAGTGGTATCAGAGTTTGTCAGTTCTACCATATGACCAAACATGTTTGAGATTTGTTTGGGGAAACAGTTTTGATTGTTTTGAGTTCAGCATTCATGCCAGTGACTCTAGTGTTGGTGTAGGCAAAGGTTGTATGCATAACCCAGGACACTGATAATTTGCATTTCGACATAGTACATGAAAACACTGGTTGCGGGGAAATAAAAGAAAGGTACATGCATCATATCAGAATCGGTTTTGTTTTCCATGTCCTTTGTGTCAGCTATCCAGATATACTCATTGACCATGGTACATCTTTTTTCCTTACAGGATGCCTCTGCAACACAGCCCTGCAAGGATTCAGCAAAACCATCATGCGGATGACCCCCTTAGTGACGAGGCTTCTATACAGGAACCAGTTCCCTAGGCATTTCCACCAGGTGGTGCACCAGCTACGCCACCACCGATGGAACAACCTATGGTACCTGTTGTACCAATCGGTGAGGAGCACAATCAGAGCATGCTCCAGGAGTTCCAAAGACAAAAAAACATCAGGTTATGAGTCGAGCCGACCCTCAGGCAGCTGAGGACTTGCTTGATGTGGTGACCAGTGTTTTATTTCTACAGAGGACACCGACAGACCAGATGGTGATCCTAGGAGCGAGGATTCTTCAGTGTTCGGTGGGAGGATGGTGGAGTCTGACCACACAGACTCATGAAGTGGAGACTCTTTCATGGACAGAGTTTTAAAGAATCTTTTGGGAGGAGTTATCTCCAGTTATGATGAGAGTGATACGCATCTAAGAGCTTCTATAGCACTAGAAGGAGAATATGACTGTAGCTGACTATTCATCGTGGTTCACCAACCTCGCCATGTACTCAATGGATATGGTCACGAATCAGTACTTCAGAGCTCGTACCTTCGAGAAAGGTCTATGATGAGAAATTTGAGATAGCGTCATGCCTCTATGCATTTCGACTTATGATGGGGTGCTCGAGCGAGCCCTGGTGATCGAGAGATTCTTGGCGGAGCAAAGCCAGTCAACGATAGTCAACAACAAGAAGACAGGTCCAAAGACCTCAGTAGCGAGGATCCGACGTCAGATACAGCAATACGGACAATAGAGATTTCAAAGGAGGACCCAGGACAGGGGATCGATGGTGTAGAGCTCTCAGGATGGATCCATTCATCCTTAGGAGAAGCAGTGCAATGCGTGAGACGGTATGGGACATCTCACTAGAGATTTTCTGACCCATCGAGCTACTGACAGGGAAGCAGTGGATGGACCACTAAGGCAGCGACAGAGAGTGGAGTAGACAGACCCACCAGGAGGTGGACGTGACTGAGGAGCAGGGAGAGCTGCAAGTGGTGGCAGACCCAACGACATACTTCCACCACCACCCCCAGGAGGTCCTCACCTGGCTCATGGTGCCGGGGGACAGGGGTATGGACATCTGTATGTGGTCAAGGAGTACAAACCAGGGACTCTATGTATGATTCGAGGTATGATCTGTGTTTCTATACCATATATTTCATACTTATAGTCACCAGAGCTAGTCTTTCCTTTATAGCCACATGTATTGTGCGAAACCGTGAGATTCTGGTAGAGCCGTTGAGTCGAAACATATGCTTGGAGACACCTATGGGATGAGACTCTAGGCTCACACACCTTTGCAGACAGTTTTATCTTACACTTGGAGGTGATAGTTTTGGTTCGAACCACTTGGTGGTAGCATCGAGGCCTTACGACGTCATTCTCTGTTTGGATTGGTTATCGTCTTTCTGTACCCTTAATGATTGTTTTAGATGAAGAGTGCAGTGTGTCCGGAGTGATGGGATGAGGTTTTCCTTTCTCTAAGAAATGGAAAACCAGGAAGCACGGAGTGGTCTCAAGGATATGAGGGTGAAACTGGTCACTCATTAGTTGGTAGCCTTTCCCTTAAAAGATTAGGTGTGGTGAGCTCCTAGTTCCTAGCAGTAGTGGCGGTGTACAATGACGTCCTTCCTGAATATGTTCTAGGGCTACATCCTTGCGGGGAAATCGACATCTGCATCGACTTACACCCTGGGAAGACACCGATTTATTAGTCAACTTATCGGATGGCTCCCACAGAGCTTTGCAAGCCGAGGGTGCAGTTGGAGGAATTTCAGAGAAAGGGTTTCGTAAGACCCAACGTTTCACCCTAGGCATCCCCAGTCTTGTTTCCCAAGAAAGAAGATGGGAGTTTGAGGTTGTATGTGGATTATGAGCACATAAACTAGGTGACGATAAAGAACAAGTATCCAATGCCATGATTCAATGAACATTTCGATCATCTGAGATTGGAACAATGTTTCTTGAAGGTTGACTTATGATCAGTTTATCACCAGTCACGGGTACGATACGAGGATATACCAAAGATGGAATTCAGATGCCACTATTGTCACTATGAGTACTTGGTGATGCCTTTCGGTGTGACAAATGTCCAAGCTGTGTTCATTGGACTGGTGAATCGGATCTTCCAGCCGTACTTGGACCGGTTTGTAGTGGTCTTTAATGACGACATCCTTGTGTACTCGGTGTCAGAGGAGGAGCACATGAGACACCAGCAGATGGTTCATGACGTACTCTGAGAGCACCAAATTTATGGGAAGCTCCTGAACTACTAGTTCAGTATTTAAAATATCTACTTTCTAGGACATGTCATCTCAGCAGATGGTGTAGTTGTTGACCCAGCGATGGTGGAGGCAGTGTTAGAATGGGAACCATCTCAGAGTGTGACGGAGGTGCGGAGCTTCCTTGGGTTGGCGGGATATTACTGGAGATTCATTCCTGATTTCTCCCGAATATCAGCACCGATGACAGCCTTTACCTGTAAGGGGAAACCCTTCATGTGGATGGAGAAGTGCCATCAAGCTTTTGAGAAGATGAGATAGAGTTTGAAAAGCGCCGCAATCTTGAGATTACCTTATGAGGGTGTTGAGTGCGTAGTATTCTGCGATGCATCAGGGACCAGTCTCGGTTGTGTCCTGATGCAGAGATAGGTAGTCATTGCCTATGGTTCGCTCCAACTCATACCACATGAGTAGGACTATGTGACCCCTGATCTCGAGTTGGCATCTTTAGTCTTCGCATTGAATATGTGGCGACAAAACCTTATGGGTGAGCGGTTCATCATCTACTCTGACCACAAGATCCTCTAGTACATCTTCTAGCAGAATTATCTAAATCTAATAAATAGGCTTTGGCTAGAGTTCCTCCAGGACTATTATAAGAAAATTATCTATACTCTTGGAAAAGGGATCAAGGTGGAATATTCTCTTTGCATAAGGTCGAGCTCGCATCTGTTGAGTGTGGCGACAGAGCAGTTGCCACATTTTAGTTGCCTTTCATTGACAAAGAGGATGCATCATGCCTATAGTCGATGGTTGTCACCCCTCCACTCATACATCATGTTAGGGAGGAATAGATTGGGGATATCGACTGCGGGAGTTTCGGTGCTCAATTATCCACAGGACATGCTTGTGATGACCCAGACTCTCTTGGTCCATCCATTTTCCAAAATCCGGGTTCTAAAGGAGTGGCGTATCGGTGAGACAGATTGATGAGACCGATCGGCGAGACCAATCGGCGAGACCGATCGGTGAGACCGATCGGCGAGACCGATCGGGGAGACTGATCAGCGAGACCGATCGGGGAGATCGATGGGCGAGACCGATCGGGGAGACCGATCAGGGAGACCGATCGGTGAGACCGATCGGCGAGACCGATCGGGGAGACCGATCGGCGAGACCGATCGGTGAGACGCATCGGCGAGACCGATCGGTGAGACCGATCGGCGAGACCGATCGGTGAGACCGATCGACGAGACCGATCGGGGAGACCGATCAGGGAGACTGATCGGTGAGAGCGATCGGGGAGACCGATCCGTGAGACAGATCGGAGACACTGATCTGTGAGACCGATCAGCGAGACCGATCGGGGAGACCGATCGGTGAGACCGATCGGCGAGACCGATAGGGGAGACAGATCGGTGAGACCGATCGGCGAGACCGATCTGCGAGACCGATCGGCGAGACGGATCGGTGAGACCGATCGGGGAGACCGATTGGTGAGACCAATCGACGAGACAGATCGGCGTCACCCGACCTTGTCAAGTTGATTCCAGTAGCGCTCCTTTGCGTAAATAGGGTTTTAAACCCTATTCTAACTCATTTAAGCGTGTTTTTAAGACCCGTAATGCCCATAAGAGTTTTAATTAAATACTTCATCAATTCATGAGTCGGATTAAACCACCGGACCCCCTTTTAATGATGAGTGGAGTCGCGTGGTCAACCCACGACCCCCGCGCCTTACGTGATTTCACGTTTTCACCTCAACCGTCCCCGACTCTTATAAACTAAAGGTTAGCCGTGGTTTCTCCTTTCCTCGATCGTGGCTTTTCACAAATAGCATCTGGTGCATCGGGCGCATCGTTATCCGTAAAGTTCCGTGCCCCCGGCCTAAACATCGATCATCTATCAACAAGTAGGGAATTTCTCCTTCGACTCTCTCTTTTGTGTATCATGCGGGGTGGGAGTGCTTTTGATTCTATAGAATTGGGTAAACAGACATAAATAATGACAATGAACGAATTTTATAAAGAAAGAGGGGGGTGGGGGCTGTGATTGTCGATGCTGTCTTATATTTTTTTGATGTTGTTTCTTCTATGACCATCTTGTTGAGTTGTGCTGGATTATGCCTCCTGAAAATCGAGGCCGTTGGTGGTCGTTGTTTGTGCACTAATGAACCCTACTGATGTTTTAGATGGGTTGTTTGTGGTTGTAAACTCCTTCTGTGAAAAGTGAATCGGTTAATCACGTATATCCGGCTGAATAATTGAAAGCACCAGGATCAACCCTTCTGTGATAAATCCCGATTATAACACATGGAATTTGAATCATGGAGTGTGTTAAGTCGTTTAAATCTGAAAATACCGGAAATCCCTGGCTTGTATTGGTGGTGGTAGTTGGTTGTTTTCCTTTCAGGCTGATGGCTGGAAATGTGGGAGGGGATGGGATCCCATGTTCTTTTATACTCTCGGTGGTTGTGTGAATTTGGGGGATGGGATCTCCTGTTGGTATGGATTCGGTGGTTGTGAGTTTTAAATCCGGGCGGTTACTTGTTTATATCACGAATTGGGGTGGAATCCTCTGTTGTTGAGAACCGGGTGTGGGCGTCTTGGCTGATGTTTGACTGTTTACTTTCCTGGACTTTTGCCTGTGCCTACTAGTTTCCCAGTACTGCTTAAACATAAAAATTATTACTGAACTTGAAATAAGAAAGGGGACAAATGGGTTGCTAGCATGAGTCGTGACTCAAACTTGAGTGCTGTTGTGATCTGTATGCTGTCTGAAGAAAAACCTAGCTTGGGTGAGTGCTTGTTACCTATATATATATATATATATATACTTGTAGCTTTGTGTTTCTTATTCATGCCTCACCCAAGTTGAGAACTTAGTGTCGAACACCCCCATTTCATGGGGGAGGGTGTTTTTCCCAACACTATTCATAGTGGCTGGTTATTAGCTCCTTTTCTGCTCCCTTTCCCGGATATTCCAAGTATTTTCGGGCAGGCTGTGATGGCCTGAGGTCCATTATTAGCCCAAGAACCTTCGGGCAGGGTAGTGTGGTGGTTGGCCAGGTGTGTGTGGCAGGTGGATTCCAATGTGTCTTCGGGATGAGTCACAGGTGTCTTCGGGCGTGGCATTGGATCCTTTAACCCAGGTGTCTTCAGGCATGGTGGTGGTTGTTCTGGCCTAGGTGTTTTCAGGCATGGTTACATGTGACAGTTGTGGCCCAGGTGTGTCCGGGCAGGATTCAGCAGTGGGACTGCGTGCGGTTGAGGCCCAGGTGTGTGCGGGTGGGATTTCGGCAGTGGGACTGCGTGTAGTTGTGGCCCAGGTGTGTGAGGGCGGGTGTGGCAGTGGGACTGCGGTGAGAATGACGGGATTGGTCTGATGCGTAGGATGTCTCAATAACCAGTGGGAAAGTGTTGCGGGGTACCCAAACATCGATGTGCTCTTATTACATATATTACTTGACTTGCGTTATTTGGGTAGTGAGCCTTGGTGAGGCCTGGGGTGGATAGTTTGCCTTGTTAGGTGTTTGGTTTACTCTTTTTCTCACAGGACTTTAGTACGTTCTCCCACTTGTGCACGAGAGTCTTTGGTTTTCCATAGTGAGTGTACTTGTATGCTCACCCTACGTATATAAAACTTCTTTCAGGTTTCCAGGAGGACTTCATGGATCACGCAGGACCTTACTAGCTCGGACCCATGGAGTAGTTGCAGTTGTTGTTGTTTTTCTTTTCCCTTTGTTACTTATCTTGTAGTCACCTTTTTTCACTTTTTGGATTTTACTTTTGAAACATGCATGTGGGAATGGTTTACTTTTGGCTTTACTTTTCTTTCTACTTTCGTATTGTTAGGTTTCCTTCTCCTTATCTCTCGATCCTATAAAATAAAAAGGGTAATGCCTTCCATTTGTGAGAAATTTATATACCCTTTGTGCTAGTCGCCACTCCGGGACCTATTGAAGGTGGGTTTTGGGGGTCATTATCTCTCCTTCAACTTAAAGAAGGAAGGGCCTAGAATTCTTCTAACCCTTCCCTCCTTTTGGTGAAGTCGGGTCGTGACAGAATGGTATCAGAGGGATGGTTGAGAGACAAGATGGAGTCTGGAGTTAGGCACAGTGAAGAGTGCATGGTATGGTAAGGCAACATTGTTGGGTGACCTTGGTGCGTGAATTAGGCCAGGGAAGACCGGCTAGGACACGTGATTTTAGGGCCCCCCGTGATCCGATGCAAAGACTCTAGACCTACCGAACGACCAACTGAGGCCACAATGATTGCAGGGTAGAGACCCTAGGAAAGGTACATGCATCATAATGACTTGTGTTCTTGTGTTTCTCGGATTTCTTGGGAATTAAGAATATATTAAATTTTAAGAAGTTTTAATAACGATATTCTGCACTACTTGGGCTTAGGCATTCCTTTTTTACCTTGCAGTTATGGCACCTGGAAGGCGACCATGTGTGGTACAGGCGATAGAGGCCCCGGAGACTACTTTGGCTGATCGGCAGAGAGCTGATCGAGAGGAAGAGGATGACCAGTGGCAGAAGACTCTTCGAGCCTTCCAGCAAAAGGCCCTCGAGAAGTATGAGGGAATCAACTCTAATATGAAGACAAAAGGCTGGCTAGAGGAGCTTGTTATTGCCTTCGGCCTGATTCGGGCCCTGACTGAGTACTGGGTTTCTCTGGCCGTTAGCCAGATGCGGGGAGTGGAAAGTCAGTGGTGGATGATTTACCTGGGGGAGAGGATATAGTCTGAGGTGGCTTGGGTGGATTTCGAGAGGGAGTTCCGGGAGGAATTACTCTCCTCGACGATGAAGGCAGAAAATAGGTAGGAACTAATCTCCCTCCAGTAGGGGAGTATGTCTGTGAGGGAGCAACGGATCAAGTTCAAGTACCTCCTACATTTTTCTCCGGACCTCTTTCTCGACGAGGAGTCTCGTGCAAGATGTTTGGAGGAGGCACTCTGACCCTCCCTCTAGTATGTTGTTACCCCCTTTACCATGACGACGTACATGGAGGTCCAGAAGAAGGCCGAAGTGGTGGAGCGGATGCATTCTCTAGGAGGAGTGTCGCGAGAAGGGATCCAGCTGGGACCATCGAAGGGGAAGGCAGTCAGCACCCGCCCTGTAGCGTTAGGACCCTCTAGGTTCCGACCCGCAGGGAGCATGCCACAGCAATTTCAGTTTCGATCCCCCGACCCTCGCCTTTTTCATACAGGCCTGGGACCACGGTGCTTCATATGTGGGAGCCATGGGAATCTCTAGAGTCAGTGCCCCGACCGGGTGCAGTACAGCAGTGGCAGTCATCCCCAACACCTGCCCCAGTAGCAGCTTCCCGCCAAACCGTTCCAGCAGCAGCAGCAGGGATAGCGAGCTCCCGCTCCTCCGAGGTCAGACGTAGGATGAAGAGGCCGACCTCATGGCTCTCCATAGGGACCTCGACTAGGGCGTGGTCGGAAATGTGGATGACAGCCGAGGGGTAGTGGATCTAGGCATGGACAGTTTCACACTACAGAGGCAGCAGTTCCAGCAGGGCCCGATGTTGTTCGAGGTACGATCAGTCTGTTTAGAACTCTTTCTTATGCTTTGTTCGATACCAGAGCTTCACACTCCTTCGTTGCACCCATTCTAGCACATGACTTGGGTCTAGATGCTGAGATAATTCCAGTTCCCCTGGTGTTGAGCACACCATTTGGAGGTCAGACCGACTTTTTGTTCGTTTTTCGGGGATATAGACTGATGTTAGGGCCACATCAGTCGGTTAGGGATCTTCTTCTGCTACAGATTCAGCCATACGATGTCATCCTAGGAATCGACTGGCTATTTTCTGTGTGCGCCGTCATCGACTATTTTCGAAGAGGGGTGGTGTTCTCAGACTTGGACAGCCGGCGTGTTACCTTCACCAGTGAGCGGAGCAGTCCGAAGGTAAACAGGAGAGAGGAACCTCTCCTCTCCTTATTGATCGAGCTGACAGTGGAATCAATAAATGTTGAAATGGTGGAATTTCCAGAGATCGTCCGTGAGTTTATGTACATCTTTCCTGATGAGGTGACGACTCTACCCCCTCGACGTGATATCGAGTTCGGGATAGACCTGCATCCCGGAACTCGTCCAATCTCGATGGCTCCTTACCGGATTGCACCATCGGAGCTACGAGAGTTGCAGATACAAATTGACGATCTGATGAAAAGGGGTTATGTTCGTCTGAGTGCATCACCGTGGGGTGCTCCGGTCTTGTTCGCAAAGAAGGCAGATGGTGGTCTTAGGTTGTGCATAGACTACAGGAGGCTGAATCAGGTGACGATCAAGAATCTCTACCCTCTTCCAAGGATAGATGATCTTTTCGACCAGCTGAAAGGGGCAGGATGGTTCTCGAAGATTGACCTGCGGTCTGGGTACCACCAGCTGAGGGTGAAAGAGAGTGACATCTCGAAGACAGCGTTCAGGTGCAGGTATGGACACTTCGAGTTCGTAGTCATGCCCTTTTGTGTTACGAACACCCCGACTGTGTTCATGGGGCTTATGAACTCCATCTTCCGGGAGTACCTGGATCGGTTTGTGGTTGTGTTCATCGACGACATCCTAGTCTACTCTAGATCAGAGGAGGACCATGCAGAGCACCTGAGCACAGTTTTGGATGTCCTCCGACAGCACCATCTCTATGTGAAGTTTTCAAAATGAAAGTTCTGGACATGAGAAGTGCACTTCCTCGGGAACATGGTGTCCGAGCAGGGGGTAGCAGTGGACCCATCAAAGGTTGAGGCAGTTGTTTCTTAGGCAGCACCAAAGAATGTGGCAGAAGTCCGAAGTTTCCTCGGGCTGGCGGGTTACTACCGGAGATTCGTACCCAACTTCTCCCGAGTAGCAGCCCCATTGACGACTCAAACCAAGAAGGACCAGGCTTTCGTATGGAGTGAGCAGTGCCAGTCAGCCTTCAGCTATCTGAAAGAGAAGTTGGTTAGTGCCCCAGTGCTGAGATTACCAGAAGAAGAGGTGGCTTATGAGGTGTTCTGTGATGCTTCGGGACAGGGCCTGAGATGTGTGTTGATGCAGCGACAAGGGGTGATCTCTAATTGGTTCAGGCAGCTGTGTTCCCATGAGCGTAATTACACCACCCACGACCTGGAGCATGCAGCGGTCGTTTTCGCGCTAAAGTTATGGCGGAACTACCTCATCGGGGAACTCTTTGTGGTCTTCACGGATCAAAAAATATTGACGTATATCTTCTCCCAACGGGACATAAACTTGTGACAGTGGAGATGGGTGGAGTTCCTCCAGGATTACGACTTTGAGATCTCTTATACTGAGGGCAAGGACAATGTGGTGGCCGATGCCTTGAGCGGGAGGACGCAGAAGGATGCGGTCCGAGAGTCGACAGATGCCCGGAAGGCAATGGAAGAGTTGGCTGCCTTACACCTGGATGCAAAGATGGATAGCGGCGGAGGCTGCCTATATCAGATGACAGTGCAGTCATCCCTGTTTCAGCAAGTGGAGGAGTCTCAATGGGGAGACCTAGAGTGTGAGGTGATGCGTGACCAAGTTGACTAGAGCAATGCTTCGGAAGGATGGACCGAGGATGGTCAGAACCGGTTGCTTTTCCAGAAAAGGTTGTTTGTCCCGGAGGCGATGCGCGGAAAGGTTCTCAGTGAGTTCCACAACTCACCCCTAGCGTTACACCCAGGGGTTTCCAAGATGTACCAGGGTTTGAAGAGGCAGTTTTAGTGGCCCGGAGTTAAGCGAGTGGTGGCAGACTTTGTTGCCAAGTGCCTAGTGTGTCAGCAAGTGAAGGCTGAACACCAAGTTCCAGGCGGCCTACTACAGCCCCTAAATGTCCTCGAGTGAAAGTGGGATGACATCTCAATGGATTTCGTCACAGGACTACCCAAGGTCCAAGGAGGGTACGATGCCATCTGGGTGGTAGTGGACAGGTTGACGAAATCGGCTCACTTCCTGGAGATCAGGGAGTCGAGTGTTGTGGATGATTTGGCACGAAATTACGTGGATGAGGTGGTGAGGTTTCATGGAGTCCTGAGGTCTATAGTCTTGGATAGGGATGCACGGTTTACCTTGTGAGTCTGGAGAGGGTTGCAGCATGTGTTTGGCACCCAGTTACACCTTAGCACTGCTTTCCATCCCCAGATAGATGGACAAACAGAGCGCACCATCCAGACCTTGGAGGATATGTTGCGAGCATGTGTTCTGGACTCAGGAGGAGCATGGGTGCAATACATGCCTCTAGTATAGTTTTCCTTCAACAATAGCCACCACTCTACCATTGGAATTGCCCCGTTTGAATCATTGTACGGGAGGCCATGCCGTTCACCTGTGTGTTGGACCGAAGTAGGAGAGGCATGCATCCTTGGTCCGGAGGTGGTGCAGAACCCGACAGAGAAGGTTCAGCTCATACGAAAAAGGATGAAGGCGGCCCAGGACCAACAGAAGTCGTATGTTGATGCCAAGAGGAGGCCCTTGGAGTTTGAGGTTGGGGACCACGTGTTCTTAAAGGTCTCCCCTCAACGTGGGCAGCGGAGGTTCGGCAAAGGGAGTAAGTTTTCTCCCAGATTCATCGGACCCTTCAAAGTGTTGCGGCGGGTCAGCGAAGTGGCTTACCAGCTAGCGTTTCCACCGCTGATACTAATGATACAAGATGTCTTTCCTGTGTCCCAGCTCCGTCGGTATCTGCACGACGATTCACACGTCCTTTATTGGGGTGAGCTGGACATCGAGGCCAACGTGACCTTTGTGGAGGGACCAGTGGTGGTCGAGGATCGCAAGGAAAAGGTGCTTCGCGGGCAAACCATTCCCTTGGTTCGCATGTTGTGGAGACATGGTGGGCTTGAGGAGAGTACGTGGGAGAGGGAAGCACAGATGTGTACCTAGTACCCAGAGTTGTTTTAAGTTTTGTTCCTTGTTGTACCTGTTGTGATAGAACGTTTTGTCTTTTGGCTATGAAATATACAGGTTTTCTTCCTCTGCTTGTGCGAGAAAAGCCCTATCTATGGGGAAAGAGAGAACCCGACACCTAATCAAGACGCATTAAGGTGGATGCGATTAAACCCGTGCGGGCGAGTCAGGGCCACCTAAAGAGGATAATATCTTGACATGGGGGAGGAGACTCCCCAACCCACATGCCCGGGCAGTTTGGCATGATATGTTTCTTGGTTCGTGATAGGAAGGTGTTCGTAGTTAACAATGAGGTTCACTCTTGAGAGGTATCTTTTAGAGTGGTTGTTTGGACCCTCCCTTTCCTTCTGGGTTGTTTAAATTCCCAGGGACGAGAATAGTTTGAGAGGTATCTGATGTGATGACCCAGACTCTCTTGGTCCTTCCCTTTTCCAAAATCCGGGTTCTAAAGGAGTGGTGTATTGGTGAGACCGATCGGCGAGACCGATCGGTGAGACCGATCGACATCACCCGGCCTTGTCAAGTTGTTTGCAGTAGCACTCCTTTTCGCAAATAGGGTTTTAAACCCTATTCTGACTCGTCTAAGCGTGTTTTTAAGACCCATAACTCCCATAAGAGTTTTAATTAAATATTTCATCAATTCATGATCCGGCTTAAACCACCCGACCACCTTTTAATGATGAGTGGAGTCGTGTGGTCAACCCATGACCCCCGTGCCTTACGCGATTTCATGTTTTCACCTCAACCGTCCCCGGCTCTTATAAACTATGGGTTAGCCGTGGTTTCTCCTTTCCTCGATCGTGGCTTTTCACAGATAGCTTCTGGTGCATCGGGCACATCGTTATCCGTAAAGTTCTGCACCCTCGGCCTAAACGTCTATCATCTATCAGCAAGTAGGGAATTTCTCCTTCATCTCTCTCTTTTGTGTATCATGTGGGGTGGGCGTGCTTTTGATTCTGTAGAATTGGGTAAACAGACCTAAATAAAGATAATGAATGATTTCTATAAAGAAAGAGGGGGGATGTGATTGTCGATGATGTCTTATATTTTTTTGATGTTGTTTCTTCTATGACCATCTTGTTGAGTTGTGTTGGCTTATGCCTCCTGAAAATCGAGGCTGTTGGTGGTCGTTGTTTGTGCACTAATGAACCCTGTTGATGTTTTAAATGGCTTGTTTGTGGTTGTAAACTCCTGCTGTGAAAAGTGAATCGGTTAATCACGTATATCCGGCTGAATAATTGAAAGCACCAGGATCAACCCTTCTTTGATAACTCCCGGTTATAACACATGGAATTTGAATCATGGAGTGTGTTAAGTCGTTTAAATCTGAAAATACTGGCAAACCCTGGCTTGTATTGGTTTTGGTAGTTGGTTGTTTTCCTTTCGGGCAGATTGCTGGAAATGTAGGAGGGGATGGGATCCCCTGTTCTTTTATAATCTCGGTGGTTGTGTGAATTTGGGGGATGGGATCTCCTGTTGGTATGGAATCGGTGGTTGTGAGTTTTAAATCCGGGTGGTTACTTGTTTATATCACGAATTGGGGTGGAATCCTCTATTATTGAGAACCGGGTGTGGGCGTCTTGGATGATGTTTGATTGTTTACTTTCCTGGACTTATGCATGTGCCTACTAGTTGCCTAGTAGTGCTTAAACACAAACATTATTATTGAACGTGAAATATGAAAGGGTACAATTGGGTTGCTAGCATGAGTCGTGACTCAGACATGAGTGTTGTTGTGATCTGTAGGCCGTTTGAAAAAAAACCTATCTTGGGTGAGTGCTTGTTACCTATATATATATATACTTTTAGCATTGTTTTTCTTATTCGCGCCCCACCCAAGTTGAGCACTTAGTGCCGAACACCCCCATTTAATGGGGGAGGGTGTTTTCCCAACACTATTCATAGTGGCTGGTTATTAGCTCCTTTTATGCTCCCTTTCCCGGATATCCCAAGTATCTTTGGGAAGGCTGTGATGGCCTGAGGTCCATTATTATCCCAAGAACCTTCAGGCAGGGTAGCGTGGTGGTTGGCCAGGTGTGTGCGGCAGGTGGTTTCCCAAGTGTCTTCGAGATGAGGCCCAGGTTTCTTCGGGTGTGGCAGTGGATACTTTAGGCCAAGTGTCTTCGGGCGTGGTGGTGGTTGGTCTGGCCTAGGTGTTTGCAGGCATGGTTACATGTGACAGTTGTGGCCCAGGTGTGTGCGGGCGGGATTTAGCAGTGGAAATGCGTGCGGTTGAGGCCCAGGTGTGTGCGGGCAGGATTTCGGCTGTGGGACTGCGTGTAGTTGTTTCCCAGGTGTGTGCGGGCGTGTGTGGCAGTGGGACTGCGGTGAGAATGGCAGGATTGGTCTGATGCATTGGATGTCTCAATAAACAGTGGCAAAGTGGCGCGGGGTACCCAAACATCGATGTGATCTTATTATATATATTACTTGACATGCGTTATTTGGGGAGTGAGCCTTGTTGAGGTATGGGGTAGATATTTTGCCTTGTTAGGTGTTTGGTTTACTCTTTTTTTCAAGGGACTTTATTAAGTTCCCCCACTTGTGCACGAGAGTCTTTGGTTTTCCCTACTGATTGTACTTGTATGCTCACCCTACGTATATAAAACTGCTTTTAGTTTTCCCGGAGGACTTCGGGGATAATGCAGGACCTTACTAGCTCGGACCCATGGAGCAGTTGCAGTTGTTGTTGTTTTTCTTTTCCATTTGGTACTTATCTTGTAGTCACCTTTTTGCACTTTCTGGCTTTTACTTTTGAAACATGCATGTGGGAATGGTTTACTTTTGGCTTTACTTTTTTTTCTACCTTGGTGTTGTTGGGTTTCCTTCTCCTTATCTCTCGATCATATTAAATAAAAAGGGTAATTCCTTCCATTTGTGAGAAATTTATATACCCTTGGTGCTAGTCGCCACTCCGGGACCTATTGAAGGTGGGTTTTGGGGGTCATTATCTCTCCTTCAATGTTAATAAGGAAGGTCCTGGAAATCTGCTGACCCTTCCCTCCTTTTGGTGAAGGCGGGTCGTGGCAATGATCCTAATGGATATTCGTTAGGTGGGGAGAATGTACTTCTTTTCAGAGGATGCACTATCATACCCGTGGTGTTGCAGGAAGTGGTTCTGAAGGAGTTTCATACATCACCCTTGGCGGTTCATCTGGGAGTGGAAAATATGTTCCAGGATCTCCAACATCAGTTTTGGTGGTCAGGAATGAATAAGGCATTAGAAGAGTTCGTTTCTCGATGCCTTATATGCGAGCAGGTGAAGGCTGAGCACAGGGTTCTTGCATGATTAGCTCACCCCTGGAAGTTTCAGAGTGGAATTGGGATGGAATACCGATGGACTTCATGAAAATATTACCACGAACATCCAAGGGGAATGATTTCATCTGGGTGATCATTGACCGACTCACGATGTTAGCCCATATTCTAGATATTATGGAGCAAAGTTCAATAGAGATAATGGGATGCCTCTATGTACAAGAGATAGTTTTTCTTGATGGTGTCCCTTCGATAATAGTCTCGGACCGAGATGCCCTGTTTACATCCCGGTTGTGGAAGGGATTGTATGAGGCCTTTGGGACTCAGGTACGCTTGAGCATGGTGTTTCATCCCCAGAAATATGGTCAAACATAGAATACCATTTATGTTTTGCTGGATATGTTGTAAGCCTGTATCTAGTACCTTGGTCACAGTTGGGAGGACCTCCTACCAATGGTGGAGTTTGCGTAAAATAATAGCTACCACTCAATCATTCGTATGGCACCATTCAAATCTTTATATGGGAGACCATACTAGTCACAAATTTGCTCGAACGACCCCGGTGAGTCAGCACTCATGGGTCTATAGTTGTTGCGAGCCACCATCGGGAAGTTGAAAATCATCTGGGAGTAGATGAAGACTACACAGAGCTGGAAGTTGTCTTATGCTGACCGATGATGGAGACCCTGGAGATTGAGGAGGGAGACCACATATTTCTTGAGGTCTCACCCGGACATGGGCTGCGGAGGTTTGGCCGAGGCGATAAGCTATCTCCAAGGTTCGTCAGACCTTTTCAGATATTGCGCAGTGTAGGCTATGTGGCATACCGCCTAGCTATACCTCCACAGTTGCACTGGGTATATAATGTATTCCATGGGTCGCAGTTGGGGAGTTACGTGCATGACCCATCGCACGTCATCGACTGGGGAAAGATGAACATCGAGGATGGAGTTACCTTTGTTGTGTACCCAGTGGAGATCAATAATCAGTTGGAGAGGATCCTTCGTGGTTGATCAATTCCCTTGGTGCACATTCGGTGGCAGCACATGAATCTTCAGGAGATCACATGGGAGCAAGAAACTCAGATCCATTCCCAATACCCCCATCTTTTTTTGTAGCCTTGTTTTGGTTTATTGGGGGACGTAAACCCCCATGGTGTGGAGAATGTAATTTCTTATATATTCCATGTATTATTTTTTAAAATATTATATGGATTTATTATGAGACCAGGCGTGGAGACGAAACATCATTCTATGGTCCGGTGAGTCCGGAATGGTGGTTTGAACTTTTTAACGTTTTGTGATTCGGCACACATGCACGGATGTTGCAGTTTCCAAACAGATGCATGGATTAAAAATATGAGGGTACTATTGCATATGGGACGATGACTTTACCCCTGAAGGTGTATAACCTTGACCGACACAAGTTGTGGAAAAATTTTAATTTTTAGATGTTTTTATTCAAATAAAAATAATTGAAAAATTTATTTTATTTTTATTTGGAAATGTTCGATGTAGCACAACGACGATGCAGCTTTCTCGTAATTAATGTCATATCATAATGACTCAAAAATGAAAACATGGCTCATTAATGACGCAGCATAACAGAACACTGAATCACGTTCCCCTTTTTAATGGGTTAATGGAATGGTTTTCATTGATGAATTTTTTGAGAGGAAGCTCTAGAGAATATGTGGATCCATGGAGAAAAACTCTCATCGATTGAATGGCGACAAATAAAGGCTGTGAATTGTTGCACCAACATGTTTTGAAGGATCTTGATTACAACGGCAGAAACCACTTCATCAGAAGCCAATTCCTTTTTGAGGTAGGGGTTTGTTATTTATTTTTTATCCTTTTCCCCATTTTTGATTTAAACAATTAATGCTGATCAACCACAATCAATTTGATTGGTGGATTCATGTGTTCTTGTGGGAGGGATTTAATGGGTTGAATTCATGGATTTTTATCCATGTTGAATTGTTTTTTTGGAATTCCGCTTGATTAGATATTACAAACGGGAGTGGATCAACACTGTGACTAATGACAGTGGAGGTTTGTTCCTCGTTTTCTTTTCATGGATGTCCTCCCCCTTTTATATTTTTCACGTTCATCACTTTCTTTTTGGTGTGATGAAAAACAGGTTGTTGAGCATCCGTTTTGTGACACAAGGATCCCAAATTCTAGATCCAACATCGTGACGACCTAGCAGAGGTGCGATGTCGATGGCGGCAGACGAATCAACATGGTTCCGGAATTATAGTTCATCAACCGTTCTTCATTCGGGTGAACCAAACGATTTCTTGGGGCCGATCAGTGGCCCGAAAACAATGGAAACGGCTTCGGGATGTTGGGATGACCAATTTTATAATGTTTCATGAAGATCGGACAGTCAGATTGATGAACGGGGCAGCATGGAAGGCATGATGGCGGATGTCTGGGATTCTGGAAATTTCTAGAATACAATACGTGTATCTCGAAGAACACGTCATGTGGACCAGATCATTGGAAGATATGGTTTCAAGTGTTAGATGTGTATCACCGGGCGTGTGATCCTGGTCACACAACGTGTTGGACATTCCCTGAAGCCCATCATGTACTTTTGAAAGTACATGAACATGGTATAGAATACAAGACATTAGAACCCGGCGTGTGCTATCCACACAGCATTGCGGAGGCTGTTATGCGTGACTTGGCGTGTATCCAAGGGATACACGGACACGGGAAGCAGTACACGGCCTTGTACTACACCACACGACTAGATGAGGCCAGTAGCACGGGTCACACCGTGTACCTAATACACGGGTTGGCGTACATACGTGTGGCCGGGTACGGGCACAGGGCCAGCGTACATGGAGCCGACCCCAGTTCCTCAGACACTGTGTGTGATCCTTACCACGTGCTATGTACTGACTATTTTCTACACGACCGACCTTACAACTTGGGCTTTTGAAAAAAAGCAGTACCTGGGTTCAAAATACATATCACATGACATTCCTACACACCATGTACTTTTTGGAAAAAGGATTGGTCTTCTTGACCATCGTATCTTGTACATGTTTCATTTGGGTTTATGCCCCTTCATCTCCTTCCATTGAATGTGAGGCATCATTTCCTTTTATTAGAGTACGATCCCTTTAGCAGGACATTCTATGATAGAGTCAGGCGTCCCTCCAAGAGTTCAGGAGCGAGATCCTCTATCCATTCCATTCCCTAGGTTGAGTTAGGCATCGATGTGACCAACTATACCAGGCATTGATCCTCTACCTATATAGTGAATCTGGATGAGTCATGGTATCCACCATGGCCTTTCTAGTGATCCTCATCTATTTATCATGATCTTTCCCACTAGGGAGTGTGTCTCCCATAAAGAGTGTATCTATCCATCATGATATTCTCACTCAAGAGTGTGTCTACCGTTATGAGTGTAAATATCTCTCGTGACATTTCCTAACGAACGGTACTTCTAGGATGGACATCATCAGAGATTCTCGACTCGTGGAGTGTGTTCTCTTGGAATGAGTGCTTCGTGGAATCTTTGGATAGAATCCCCTATGGGGGTATGTAGTTTTTTGACTTGCCTCTAGACATATGGTCGGTATTTTGAGTATATCGGGATTATGTTTCACTAGCTATATGTTCTATAGACATATTCTGTCTAGAGCTGATTGTACTTTTACTTTGTATATTGCTTTGTTGTTTTTCGGGGTCCTCTACTAATTATTGTTATACTCACCCCTGCATGGGCTTTTCCAGAACGTTTCGTGTCCTATGAAAACGAGAAGCCTTTTGATAGAGTTCAAGGAAGACCAGGACAGGATCGAGATTTCTGAGTTCCTCACAGGCTGAGGTGTTCCTACGACTACGAGAAGCAGTCCCATTACTTCTTTGTGATTATAATAAGACATTGCAGTTTTCAGAATCTTGATTTGGAGGGCATGTATTTTGGCCCAGTTTACATTTATCACATTACCTTCTGATGTATCTGGTGGTTGGGTTAAGTTGTATGCATGCATTTCATTCCTTGGCGGTCTTTTTACATTTCAACATTTGTGTCCTTGGAGATGTGTGTGTGCATACATTTACATAGGAAATTCCTCCCATGTTAGTAATATTCCTACTAAGTGCTATTAATCAACCCCTAGACTATCGGAGGTGGTCTTGTGGATTCGCAGTGTGGGCCCCATGGTGACAGGTCATGAAAAACAACATGGAGTATTTCTCAAGGGCATCCCCATGGAATTTTTTTTCAAAATCACCTCTACCTTTATGAAATTAAATTGAAAATCCACCTCCTCCTATATAAATGATGAATCCAAATATTTAAAATAAAAATGAACATAGTCACTACTATCTTTGATGTTAAGATGAATTGTTTCAGGCCCATACAATATATTCCAATAATATCATGACTCCTTAGTTGCATCTCATTTGGAATTGAATCTTAATACATTAATAAAAAAATTTCCCCATTCCCAGAGTGTAATATATATCAAAATCATAATCCGAGATATATTAATTCAACCTCAACTAGTGTAAACTCAGATCCCACTAAGAGAAAACATATATATAGACCATATGGAATATGAAAACCAAAAAACACACACTTGTGGATAAATGGTTCCAAAAGCATTAGTGTAAGTATCATTGTTTTTATATCTAAATCATGGTTGCAATAGTTATTTTGATGGGTACATAATGGACAAGAACTATAATATATCACCTACTCTTTCTTAATCGACATGAATCTGTAGTCCTAACGAGACATTTCAAATGATGCCTCAAATAACTGACCTCCCTCTAGATACTACTGCATAGACCTAAAACCCTTTAGGTGACCAAACACTACATAAAATTGATAATTACATAAATAATCATTGTACATTGAGATCAAAATTGATATTTTGGCTTCAACTAGATTTAAAAAAGGAAAAAACACTGATAATAATATATATATGATGGAAACTAATATCCTCTTTCATGTTAATGGTTGATACCCACAATCAACTAACTAGACAATTGATGGGTCCATGGACCCACGCTATTTTGAACAAAAATATCTAATAGGATTCCACTATAACATAGAGAACATGAACATAGATATATTTCCATAGATCTAGTACTGTTAACTAACCCACAATAAAACAATGATATGGTCGACATGCTCCACATATCACATCAAAAAGATTATGGTATCATTAATCGACATATTTATGAACTAATCCAATAACTAACATAACCAGGAGTCCATGATCCCTATAATTACATCTGGTTCATTCATGACAAAAAATGGAATGAAAAAGATCATGAAGTGCCTATAACTACACCTGAAATTAGTCTTCTAAAAATTATCCTCCTTCACCTTCATCTATTGATACATTTCCACAGATTGATAATTGAAAAAAAATTTACTCTTCTCTTTAATTAAAACATATTTTTAGTCTTTGAGTGACGTTAATATTACATTAATGTATCTACATTTATCCTCTATTAGAACACACACAATATAATACCACCCATATTCAGAAATAATAACACTAGATAACCACCTTGGAAACACACTAGGTCATATGAACACCGTATTCGTAATTTCACAAACCTACATCCCCAACTAGCATAAATCTATAGGATCCATTCGAAAGCGATCCATAAAAATCTGTCATTAACTATATGGTAGACCTTTCCCAGACTAGATATTGTTTTGATGGTATAGTACCATATTCTAATTTGTAATAACATTTGGGTACTCCTCCAAACTCCTAGGAAATCCTATACGAAATGTGTTATTGAGATAATTTCTAACTGAGACAAAATAGGCTACACTTTCTTCTCACCCATCTGATAACCTCAATTGACAATGAATGCTTCTCATCATCCATACACATTAAAACAAATTCTCCTCTGAATTTATTTTATTAGTACACACACTAAATAAAACAAACCTGAGTCAAGGACAATATAAAATGGTTATATACCTATAAAAATAAGTATCCCGTAAACCAGTGCTTCCCCGTGTCTAGCCTATACCCATGACACACATCAAACAATGTAACATTATCTCTATCCAGAGTGGGAAGAACTATAGCCATGAGAAGACCCTCCACATCTAGTAGATGTATATGGACTGATAAAATGGAAAACATTTGTGTGAATATTATTAATCACACAAAAAAGTAGCTTATAAACTAATTACACCTTAGAAAAATCCTAGCACAATTATATATGAAACTTCAAACAAACACAATTGGCTAGGAACAAGTCCTATTCCACTATATTTTGTCCAATAAAACCATGTTCGTGAATATGTCACTATGGATTAGTGTCAACACAATGATTACCTCTTCCAAAACTATTATCCCTTAACTATATAACCAGAACCTTTGGTCTCTTCTGCTAAAACATACTTCGAGACAACTAATTATGCTTCCCAAAATGTTCTCGAACACCCACTTAATACTAGCCGTCCATTGTGTCTTGTCACTATGATCAGTAGGTCCCTTGTACCCCATAAACATATCCTGAAAAGGGATTTTCTTTGGATGGTTCTAAAACTCTTAATTCCAAAGAAGGATGGAATGAGATCTACCATGGTCGATTCCCCACTGGTTGGATCCATTACTGCCAAGAAACCTTATACCAATATCATGAAACCCTTCTCCTTGATATAAAAATATAAACAAATTATTGAGGATCAAATCAGAAAATAAATTGATCAAGAACTATATACATTTAAATACATCTATATGTATCGGTATCATAAACGAATTGTTTTTTTTTGAACTCATCACTGTCCACAAATCCTCCTCCAGATTCGATGATCTAGACCCCTCATCTAGAGAAACATTTTGAAAAATTTTCAGTATGTACTAAAACCTAATCCCATGATTGAAAATAGTTAGGATACCCTTTTAAAGTTAGAGAATCTTTTTCCACATAGATTCAGTGATCTTCAATTCTAGTAACTCAACCTAAATCACCCTATGAATGTATGGCCGCATCAAATCAACCTATTTACAGTCCCCAAGAAACAACATCCCCCACTAGAATATAACTCCTCAGAAATAATTGATTTCTAATAGGACCCAGAACTCATCCAGTGAATAAATTATACCAAATGGGATCTCATTCACTTCCATAAATCAATGTTTCACTAGATCAACGATTCTACCCCTCATTCGTCCCAAAAATATTCCATTATATTCATTAAAGGACCTCATCCATTCCAAATCCTCTTATTTTGAGTAGATATATTGATGATGAACAAGATAAATCCACCGAACCTAAACGTACTATGCCACTCAAAGATTATTACAAGGATCTATTCTTAAAAATCATTGAGAACAGCCTAATGCATCCTGCATGAATTTTTATTAAATGTTATTTGAATGATTCATTTCATTTCCCCATAATAACTTTACTCAAACACATACATAGTAAATAATGATGCATGCACCATTCTGAGGTCTATAAAATGAAAATATGCCCACCTCACTTGGTCAATCCATAATATTATAGACCATGAAAAAGATCATAGGGGGGCCTAAAATCAAGTATCTTAACTATTCGTACTTTCCTATGTCACGAACAATGATCGACCAACACCATTTCCCATCAAACCCAAGAAAAAAACAAAGTGCGTAACTAAAAAAACCATAATATCCCTCACCAAAATTAATTAATTCCACTGTATCATGATCTTCCGACTATAATTATTTTACAATAAAGGATGATATATAATAAACCATTAATTCCGACCTCGATAAGGGCCCATGTCGGAGACGTGCAAAGAGGGTATATGCATATCTCATATGGGGGGGATTTGCCTCTACAAATAAAACATGATAGAGATATATGATAAAAACCCATCAAATAACAAACGAATATATATATATATAGGTAAAACATAATCCATACAATGATACATGATACGAATAACTAATATAGATAAACATATCTAAAATAATTACAAAATGGCATGTCTTATGGTAAAAACATAACTACAACTCCAACCCAAGCTATCAATTTTCTGGTCACCCCCAAATACCTATTATAAAACTGAAAAATGGTATTATATATGTTTGTTGAGAAAACATGTATACTCTATGGGATCATACCAATGGTCTCAGTTGAACATCTGGAAAAGAAATATAATTATGAAAATGAATGAGAAGAATAACCAACAAGCACCAAGATTGGTCCACTATCCAAAACCATCCTCACCATGGCTCACTCATGAAATCAAGCATCAAATATAGTATAATATTATGAAAAGAACACAACGAATGGAACACTAATACATCATCCCCAATAATTTTCAACTATCATGACTTAGTGTTGACCATTATGCTCTCTCATACCTTCGTTGCATATCAAATCACATAACATACATCTTTCAATTGGGTCAAGATACTTCACTACCCACCCCATCCCCACAAATTATATCCCATTGTTATTACATTTATTGTAATAAAATCACATCCAATACATAGGAAACTATTCCCACAAATCACATTTAGACTCATCATATCAAATCTCTATCACAAATAACTTTGGAAACACAAATCACCTTGCTAGATGACACATGTTCCATGACAACACACCTCACACAAAGCTACATTGGCCATCACTATTAAAGTATAATGGGAAATTGGGGTTTTTTATCGACTTTTATCACCACTATCCTAGATAATGTAGAAAACACCAAAAACATGTTATATTTTAGCCTTAAAATGGTTATATTACTATTTTGGGGCATGTAAATAAAAAACATAAAATACATAGCTTGTATATTGCTGATAATAACCAACCTATAGGTTCACAAAAACAACACTATTGTGAAACACCACCACCACTACAAACCACATCAAATGTTGCATCCAATTCCACAAAAATATTAAAAACACAACACAACCACTATAAAAAACTATACATAACCTCAATCAATTAAATTTTTCACCTCAGACTTTAATTCAAATCTATTTCCCTCACACCATGACTACCCATTTATTCAATTTAGTTATTAAATTTGAGAACAATTATTAAAATAGAAATTATATATTTTCATCCCATTTATTTATTCATTTCATTCACAATAATTATTTATTATATATATAAATGAGAAATTAAAACAACTACACTACATGAAAACTGTCACAAAATGCACAACTATTTCATTAACACTATGCATCCACTATCATCTTCATGCCCCATAATCCAATAAATTTCATCCCAAAAACCATAAAACCATACATAGAAACCAAATATCATGACCCAACCACCACTCCCTATAATAAAACACCACTACCACACATTTCTACCATAGTGAACCAATAATATCTATCACAACAACACCAAATCTTAACCACAATAGTCCACATTTAACAACATCCAAAATGGCCTCCATTCCAACCACCCACATCATAACAACCCCAAATAAAACAAAACCCATATAGCGACCTCTACCACAACACAATATCCCAAATAACACATGGAAACAAAATAAGTATAGAAACACCAAATATAATCACATCCAAGATTCAAAAATTTATTTAGTACTTTTTGTCACATTACCTGTTTATTTAGCATGGGTATTATCACAAAATAAATATTTCCATTAGAATCCTAATTATTAACCAAATATATATTCATTAGAGTTATAATTTATGGTTTGATAACATAAAAAAATGAATGTGTATTTTCACAAATTATCTATATGGAAATAGGTTTAACAACCACAAATTTTTCCACTATTGGAAATATTATGAATAAAAATATATGATACAAAATCAAAAACACCAAATCCAGTGATTTTCCCCTTCCCTTGTAATTTTAGTTCTTCTGATTAATTATCTTTTTTTATTCCCTCATTTAATATACACCCAAAGGAAACAGAACCATGAAATCCCATCATATTTCCTTTAAGAATGGAGTGAACAAATATTCTAGACATCAGAGAATATTTCGGGGTTTGCTTCACAATATAGGTTGAAGATGTCATAACGTGGAACCCCATCCAGCAATTTGAACATCAGATCAGTACAGACAACCCAAAGGGGGAATAAAAAACATACACCACACATACCCTAAACAAAATCAACATAAAATAATTGGATCTCTATGATTATAATAAGTTCAAACATTTGAATAATGATAGAGTAACTCTCCACTTATTTCTATAAAAAAATAAAGTGAACCTATTGATAAACATAATTATAAAGGGGCCATATATTCTCCCAAATCCACTAGGGATCATGAACAATATTAGATGATGAATATTTTAGTGGGTTGAAAGAATATTGAGTGAGATCCTTTATATATTATGTATATTAACTGATTTATAGAATAAATTAAATATTTACATCATATATTTGTTGTGGTAAATGTGTTTCATGGCATAAAATATTATTTATTTTCCCAATCCATTGTATTCCAAAAATGTAGGACTTAATGTTGTATTTAACATATGATCAAAATCACCACTTTTTGGTGTATGAACATTTCATACATTATTCTTCGACGCATACATTCCAAACACATCAAACATATCCATTCAGAGAAAACAAAATCATGTTGTAAATCCCACTTTTTCATCATTAAATTTCAAAATACTACAAAACTACAACTCCAACTCCTTTAGTTGATTTGTGTCCTCCACCGAACACTATTCAACCATAAAACAAACAATGCAATCGTTTGAGAAGGCATTTACCAATATAATGATTACTTATTGTTAAATTCATTTGTTGTCTCGTGGTAGATGATTGGGTGAAACCCTTATCTCCTAAACCTCAACTTCTATCTCTCTCTCTAATTCATAGAGATTTGGGATTTTTACTTTTAAAATTTTTATAACATTTCCCATTATAAATATATTTTCATCCTCTTAGTCATGCACTGATTCCTCACACATTATTCAATTTTTATCTCATTTTTGTTGTCATGGATATTGTTTTTTTTGGTTTCTTCTCTGTCCTATATTGATATATGGTGGGTTATTGGTTATCTTATGCAAAATAAACATTGTCCCTAAAACTATTTATACAACCCATCCCACAGTTCTCATCATAATACAGTGTCTAATTCATTTTTTCTTTTCTATATTTTGGTTCACAATGTGGGTTTTATGATAGAAAATCATATCACTTGTTACTATGGTGTCATTATTCATATTACTAGTCATTGGTTCATGGACATCATTCGACTACTTTTATAACAATTCATTAGTGTTATGTCATTTTATCATTATTGTGTTCATATTATTTCCATAAGAAGTCTATGTTCTCAATACCTCTTATTATCATTTTTCTAAGGATTTTCATTGTCATATGTGATATGTTATTTTTGGTTTAGGATTGTCAAACATGTTGTATTGAAATTTTGAATGGGTTGTTTATAATTAATCAAGTATGTACACTCCTTGATTATTTCAGTGATGAATCCATTTTTGTGCATCTTTATTAATGATGATGATGGACATTCAGGTTAATTTGGAATTAGATTATTTATTTTTTATATGTTATAATAATGGTTACCTGATGTAAATTATTATCTTATTGGGATGGTTTAGATTGATTTTAATTACTTCATCTATTCAAATCATATATGACATCATGGTATGACACTCCTTACCAGTTTTTTATGTCATTGTCATAAAAGGGGATTTGGGATCTATAGTTAGAGTTTATTGTGGTTTCCACATTATATAACCATAATAACATTCACTTTCTTTCATAAGTTGTTTTCATTACTTCTTTTAGTTTTATAGATGGGTTATTTTAAAATGGGTTATTGTTTAGATAGTGAGGTTACCTAATTATTCTATATGAGTCTATTTTAGGATTCATAAGTTGAATCAGTAGAAGGAATCTCATGGTTTCTTAGTGGTGACATAGAGATATTTTTGTAATTATCGAGTGTGTAGTGGTTTGGATCATGTAAAATAGTCAACGTATTTGCAGTAGTTAAGATCATTGCAATTTATGATTTATATCAAATTAGTTTTTTCAGTTTTAGGGTTTTGTGTTAGTTTGAATATTATTTCGGCATTATTATTGGGGTTTATCTATTGTTTTACAATTTAAACACAAATGAAAAAACTAGTTTCATATAATTTATAAGATATCTATCTCTATGTATTGTATGAAAGATAGTGTTAAAAAAGATGGTTTGAATATTAGTTTTTTCAATATTATAAATATTTTCGTGATTTTTTTTAAAATTTAAACACCTCAGTATCGTAAAAACTAAATTTTTTAATCATTATTTTTAATAAAATTATCATATATATAGGAAGGTGAGAGAATTATCATTAGTAATTCATTTACCATATTGTTTATAAAATTCAATATAAATTTTGATACATTTATATGAGATTTATAGATAATAAATATATTGACTGCCTAATGCCTTCTATGTTTGTTAAATTTCATTGTTATCCTAATTAAAACATACCAAGATGGACTTCATTTCTTGTTCAAAAATATAACTAGGAATTAATTTTTATGAATAAATACATTGAATGGATTTAAGATTTAAAAAATTCAATGATTATTATAATTCCTGGATAAAATTTTGCAACCATGAATTTATTGAAATTTGGAATGAAATGAGATAATGTGTATTAAACTAAAATAAAAATGTCCAATATCATTTTCATTTTATTTTAATATACTATAAAATTGATAATTATTATTAAATAAATTTAATGATTCATGCTGAGAAACATAAATAATAATGGATCTAGATTTCCCAAATTATAATAGGTTTAGTGGGTGAGAAAATTATATCATTATACTCAAAATTTTAAAATATAAAATAAATTATATGAATCAAATATATTTTAAAAACCATTGATTAATTGTATAAATTTTTATCTTGAGAAAGAATGTAATGTTTTAACATTGATTTCATCTTAATGAGGTGGAAATAGTACATTATGCTCCACTCCCTTACATTACTAAAATTCATGTTGTTATTGAAATATGTAAAAGGTGTGTAGTGGTAAAGAAGTGGATATTCGAATTATGTGAGGGCTCCAAATATTTTTAAGGTGTATTTCAGTAGACACTTCTCTTTCATAATAAAATAATTTTTCACATTCCCTTTAATGACCAAAATAATAATATCTTAAGATAAAAAAACATGCACATGATATGTTAAATCTAAAACATGACATAAATAATGAAATTTTATTTCATTTCTGTATTTGAAACAACATTCAATTAATATATTTTTTTAAAAATCCCACAAAGCAGGTGATTGAAAAAACCATGTTTCATAAATTTTAACTTCTTTTATTGGGTTTTTTCTTCGATGATAGATGATTAAAAATGAATTAGTATCCAGACATGGATTTGAACCATTGCATCTTGGTAATCCAAATTGTTCCCAGCCCTTGGTGAAAATATTATACAGGGTTATGAAAATTATTTAATGAAATTATTAACGTGTAAATTTAACATATCACATATGTACGTAATAATTTTATATACTATAAATGGAATAGTAATATTAATTTTTTATAGTATTTATGTTGAGAATCATACCATATATGCTTCAATATCAAGTTGAAGTCCCATATATTAGTTTAATTTAACATACTAACATTTTATTTCATTAGTGTTTTATTGTTTTTGATTTATTAGTTTGTTTTAAAAAATGTTAATTATTTTGGGTAAATTATATAGTCTTTAATTATTCAATGGAATCGATATTATTTATTATTAATAATTAAATTACGTTGAAATTAATTAATTTTATTTTTTATTTTTTATTTTTAAACATCCAAAAATTAGGAGTTATATATAATTTTATAATCCTTTTACATATACACTTTTTAGATTTAAATGTTTCATAAAGGTTATTGTAAATTTATAAAGGCTGTGTAAATGAAAACAAACTACTATTGAATGATATATTCAAGTATACATTGGTTTTATAAAGATTAACTTTATTTTTCAAATATATACATGAAGGTAACAATTATTTTTCCATGGATGGGTAAATATAACATATTATCCTATTAATGTTATGTTAATGTAATGTAAGGGATACTGATAACTTTTAAAGGATTTTTATGGGGAATAAAAAGGTGTGTATGGTTATTTATGGGTTTGTGACCAACTTTTTGTAGATCTAAATACCCTCAAATCTAAATAATGAGCCATGTATGGGTAAAACTAATTACACATAGGTGATGCCATTTTTTATGTAAATGTTTTTTCTATTAAATATTTGTTTCTTAATCCGAATTATATTTTAGGAACCCTTATTTAGGGTTTTAATCACTTGAAATCATGGAAATTTAATTCATATTTTTTTACGTTGTATATCTTATTTTTAATAAATTCTATCCTTTCACATTCATGATTAAATTAAAAAATAATATTAAAATGTGAATCTAATTTCAGATTATATTAAGGAAATGGACCAAAAAATCATAGGTATTATATAAAATACTCAATCCTTTCAGATAAAATATTTTATATATCCTATTGATGGGATTTAGGGGCATGAAGTTATTATGTAATCAACATAAGGTTGTTATAGGATATTTTTCCATGATCATTATGCATGTACCTTATCATAATATTGTATGTTCCATTTCCTCCCAAGATGTGAATCCCATGACGGGTGCCTCAGAATAGTGGGTTTGAGATAAGTGTTTTGTAATCCAAATATATAGTAATATAAATATTTTTTTGCAGGTTTAATTAATTTTTTTCATTCAACTTATATCGAATTATTTAATTTTTCCATTTAATACATTATTTAAAATGGTATAGTGGGTGTTATGAAATTCCTTGAAAAGTATTTTGAAATAATCTGTGATTTCTAAAAAATATCCAAATTTAAATTGAGTAATATTAATCTTGAAATTTATGTTTATTTTTTAGAAATAATGACATCATGTTTTATTATAAATGAAATAAAATTATTTTGGAGGGATGATTTCATCTTAAAAAAATTATTTTTGTTTTCTAAATGATACAGAGTTTTATTGAAACATGAACATTGTGATGAATGTAATTTTTAATTGAATAATATATTATAATAAATGATAACCCCATGTTTAATAGATTACATTTATTCCCATGGGATCCTAGTTAATTTAGATGAAGTATATTAGCACAATGTAAACTGGTATCATACATGGAATGGATGATGAAAACCTTACCAAATTACCTTCACATAATATATTTTATTCTATGGAATATTTCATATCCCCCTTATTACTTTTGATCAAGGGAGTGTTTGAAAATTTGAATCCATATTTCAGTATGATTTTGTGGATCCCTTTGATTGGTAGTGACATTGGGATTTACTAATATGGCTCTACGATTGAAATTATTTAACTCATTCCGATAATTATTTCAAATTATTTACCATGATTGCATATATATTTGTTCTTAATAATTTTTTTTGATAATGTTGTTTTTATCTACTTGATTATAATGAAATGCACTTTTAATCCAATTTTACTTTATCAATTATTTTTTAAAAAATAATTTTTTAATTTGAAATATGAATAGAAATACGTGATAATTTAGTCATTTATAAGTGGGAAATAATGTTTGATGTTTTATATATTTATTATTAAATTCTTGGTGAGATCCTATATGCCTTTTTTATACACTACCTTTCCCTCTATGTAATAGGACATGGGAGTTGGTGGTGACCAGTGGAGCATGTGATTTTCTTATCCTATAGTGATCCTATAAAGATGACTCGGTTGTATTACCTAGTGAATTTGACCTATTATTTTGACACTCTAATCTATCTACTTGTCATATTTTCTCTCATAGTACTAGTTGTAAAAACTGATTTCTTATTCATTATAAATGATGTCTTTCTATTTGTGGTATTATTATAGTGAAATCATTACACCTTTTTTATTTTGATGCCCATGTACAAGAATTCATCCTATGGGGTTTGGGATCACCCCTCATCCCATGCCTAGATTTATTTGGGAACTATTTAAATTGGTTATCTAAGTTGGTTTTTGAGAAATTTGTATCAATGGAAGGTTTATTTCTTTATTTCCGTTTGTATACTGTTTGGTATACCTTACTAGAAAGAAATAATGACTTTTAGAACATTAAGTGTAGATTTTAAGTGAGATTCCATTCATATTCCATCATAACCAGTCTTATGAGACAATTGATTATAGGGAAAAGTTTGTTTGAAGTATTGGATTATATAATATGGTATTTTTAAAATCTTTGATATGAGATACTTGTATCCATGTTGAATTGTGATTGATATTATTGATGATATCATGTCTCTTGACTATTTTTTCACTATTAACATTTAATGTTGTGTGAAATCATGTGATAGGTTTTTTATTATCATCTAATGCTCATTTATAGGGGAATCAAACCACAAACATAGTAAATCAATATTTATGAAATGAATATGTGAATAATTAAAAATTGAGTACCTGGAATTTAAGAACCACAATATTTTCATTATTCCATCCATAAAGATTGTTTGAGGATGATCATTAGGTGTATCTAATGTGATAAAGAAACATATAATGGGATACACCAACCAATGGATCCAAGATCGTATCATGGGGATAAATGAAATATAAAGGTGTTCTAACACCTTCTCAATTGAGATAAATATTGTTTTATGAGGAAAAAATAATAACACATTTTTATAAATTGAGTTTTACCTATAGTAGTGGATATCATCATCTTATATAGTATATGCCCACAGAATATCGTATTCATAATGTGTCATATATGTTATTTTTTCAATTGGAGTCTGATTCATTTATTATTTTCAATGATTTAAATGAAAATAATTTAATCCATTCGAAATAGATTTTAACTGATGAATAAAAAAATTTTGTGAAATAAATAATATATATATATATATATATATTGACATATATTACATTAAGGCACATCATGTATAGTTTAGAAAATTCTCTAAAATCTCATAATTACCTTATGAAATCCACCATAACCTTTTTTAATCCATCCAAACACTTCTGAATATGTGTTTTCCTAAGAATCTCTTTATTTTGAAAAATTGTTTACCCAAAAATTTATTGTTTTATAGGGCCCTAATTTTTTGACCCTACATGACATAATAGATATGATAACTAATCTAATATACTTATTTCATATATGTAAGAAACGATTAGCATCTATATATTAATCAATGTTACTAAATATATTATGGGTTCTACTATATTCTCTATAAAACATAATAATATATCTATAAGAAAATTGAAGCCAAAATATTTACCATGTAAATAATATTTATACATATATAATACTTTTTTCCATGATATTGAATGACAACTCGATATGGAACATCTAAATGTTGTATTTACCTCTCATCATCTCAAGATTCAATGAAAACTCTTGTCTATGTAAATTAATACATCCCATGTAATTCATTAATATGGTAGTTACATAACATATAACATTTTTAGGTAGTTCAAAAAATCATATGTGAAACAACTAAGCATGACCATTAATTACACCAGTCTAATTAAATAATGTGCTCAAGGTAATTCACTTTTCATACAAGTGGAAATATCTCATCATGGACACTCATTAAATGACGACATGATCAAAAGTATACATAACTACCTTAATAGTAATAAAGACAACATTAATTCATTCATATGTTTTGTAAAGAACCGAAAATTCAATATAAAATATTATAAGGAATTTCCGGGTCATTACAATACACTTGTTAAAATCATATCATAAGCAATGACCTATAATGTAACAACTTTTTTCTAATTGATTGAATCAATACCTAGTTCATGATTTGTCAATTAAATCTCATCTCCTAGTATATTTTCTTTAGCACAAATGTCTGATATACACCCTATATCAAATTCAACGAGTCAATGAAAGTGAAATTTATTTTTATAATAATCCAATTTGGGATGTCTGAATGTTTTTACATCATTACATTTCTCAATACTAGATAACACCCTTAAAATATTCTATAGTTCATACCTATTAATGTTCTTAACATGACTAGTGTTATATATTCAATATTATTCAACAAAGAAATGTAATTAGGTAATTATCATGTATTATATCAGCTCATTAAGGGGTTCAATTTTTTTACCACTTATATAATAACCCTTTTCAGCTTGTCCATTTTTTGTTCCATGATTAATATTTCACTGAACAATGAGTCTGCTATTCTGTTTTCTCACCTCTTAGTTATTTATGTAGGGAATCATCCCAATCACCTGATTTTTGAATCTTTGATAGTTAATTGAATAAATATATATTGAAATCGTACATATTAATTTCCACAAAACAATACTTCCAATATAATAATCCTATTAGGGTCTCCCTGATAGTGTAACACAACGAAAAATCAAATAATAATCTAACAAGGGATGATCTAGGGGAACAAATCTATTGCATGTAATTCCCATAACTCTTAAATTTTCACCTATTAATTTATTTCCATACACAAAATAATCCACTAGAACCCAACAATATCTGGTCCTACCTAGTTACATGATCAATGTCTTGGAATGCTTCCATTTGGAAAGAATATTATAGTTATTATTTCACAGGTATTCCTTTAGTGACATATAAGTTTAATATATTTCATATAAATAATACATTAAAAACTATTACATAATATGTAATCAGTATCCTTTCATGTTTTATTTCATTTTCAATATGCATGATTATGACAATTAATTTTCGAAATACCTATTCTAAACATAAAATTAATCTGTTCACACCACCTTATTGTGCAATTGTTAAAACAACCCAAAATTGTATGTTAATCACCCAATTAAAAATTTCAATTATATTTCCTCATATCCAAATGAAGCATATAGATATGGTATATGACTATTTCAAGTGAATTAATAGAGTAATATGGTATTGAAAACAAAATGAGTAAACCTAGAGTTTCAAATAGCTAACCTCATCAACTTTCCCAACTAAGGAAAAAATTCAAAAAAGTAGTTGGTCCATCGGAAATTCCCTCTACTGAGATAGACATTACATATGGGAGAATTAAATTCATAAAAACATGTAACACATAACATTTAAAAACTATTCCTAAAAACTATTATAAAGTTATAACGATAATTACAATCCAAGGTTATGGAAGACAAAAATAAATTTTATTATATTAAACCTACAATGTTATGAATGTATATACCATAAAATAAATTTACCATATTAATTGGAGTACACAATATTCATATTTTATATATAATTTACAAAACATTAATATCAAGAAAAATTAACAAATTAATAACCAATTAATTTATTTTCCAATGCCTTGCTTTTATATGACCAATTCATAAATAAATTATAATTATATATATAAAATTTACAATGAATATAAACATTTTATATTAATTTAAATAGATACTCATTCCTATTTTATAGTAAATGTATTTATATGATAATTGAAGAATTATAACCCTATTATAATTTAATCTCAATGGTATAAACTTTTTATATTATCTAAATATCAAAATGTTAGTTAATTTATATACAGTTAATAATTCACATCATATGATTTCTAAAAACCCATTTGTTTTTTATCATATTAAATACCATATTATTTTTAAAAAATGAATATTATTATATTATCTATTATTATTTGGGATAAATATTTTATATATCATTAATTAATTAATTAAAAAAAATCAAAACTATATAATAAATTATTTAATTCCTAACAAATGAAAATATCACAAATTAATATTTCATCTCATTATAAAAGATTTTATTAATCTTATAAATAATTTAATATTTAAATACAAAATATAAATTTTTTTTGTGGGTACCGTTATGCTGAATTCCAATACCATGTAAGGGTTTCCTCCCCTATGTCATTCATAGTTATTATGAAATCCTTTTTGTAATGGTAACTCTCTCCTTACCATTATGCGACTTAAATTTAACATTATATTTTAATATGATATGAATATTTACATGACACATATTATTTAGAAAAATGGGGAAGATGATATTAACCTTACACAAACCCACCACACAATGGTAGGACAGAATATAAATTTACATGAACCTTTTAAATTGAGGTACACCATTAATAAACTCATTTAAATAAATGCAACAAATAGGGTAAATTTATATATAATATCATTTTATGTATATGATCTTTATGTTGGTGACATGTATAATATTAAACGAAATTTATATTTACACATCTTATAAAAATTTCGATAATCCCCCGGTACTTCTATGAATATTTAATTTCCCATTTTTATCTGAATAATTGTTAATGAAACACATATACATCATGAAGATCCTGAATCTAATAACATATATATATATATATATATATATATATATTTCATATTGTAATATATTGATCATTTATAGAAGAATAAAAAATTAACCACATGAAATATATCATCAACAAGTCAGTGTGTAAATAATCCAAAAAAGTGTTCATATGATTCATGAAAAATAAAAAATCCCATCTGAAATCATTGGGTATTGTTTGAGGATGATCATGGGGAGGGGTTACAAAATCACAATACCTATGATATGATATACCAACCAATGGATAAAATACTGAATCATGGATATAAAAAAAATATTAAGGGGTGGTTGGACATTCTCAAATGAGATAAAAAGAGTTTCAAGATGAAAGAGTTTTAACAGATTATCATACACACTATACACCCATAACATGTTTATATCATCCACTTATATAGCTAAATCCTAAGTCATCTTGTATTCACGATGAATTTTATTTATTTCATAATTTTTATGTATAATTTATTAATGGTATTCAATTAATTTAAAACCATGACATAAATCCACCCATAATAGATTGTAACTAATAAAGAGACTATTCTAGAGGAATAATATATAAATATATAATATATATATATATCAAATATATATGGATCATTCTTTACATGCTTGAATGAAAAATACATTATATGGATATATTAAATTCAAACAATATATGATAACCAAATAAATATATAGGTGTATCATTCATCCTATGAATGAGTACATGAATATCACGCACAAGTAGTTTAGTTCACATACAAATTCATTCACCCAAGACGATGATTGAATAAACCTTATGAGGGATAATCCTAAGAACCCTAATAATCGAACCATCTAGTCAATCTGTATCTTATAGAGGATGACAGGAAAACATCCTAGGATTTGGGTTCGGTAGTTGTACATATTCCTATTCAGTCTGTAAAGGTTATACCCAAGATGGATGATATTATATATCTTGGCCATGAACTTCTTTATCATTAGCCATCATATTTCTAGGGCCCCAATGATCCTGATGAGGCAAAGCATTAGTTGCATATGTTTGAGAATATCTTTGACATTTTATATATTCTTTATTTAATTCAAGTGTAATGTTCAAACATTATTCCTAAGAGGCCTACAAGAAGTTTTATGGTTTGATAGTTCTGAAAAGAAAGAATTTGGACTTGGATTGCAATGAAATTATTTCCCTTGTGTCTGAGTAGTTTTGTCCAAAATTGATGGTTTCATTAATGTTGACGGAGTACCTTCAAATCAATAAACATAATCTAATAGTGAATCCAGAGTGAAATATCATTACTGAGCTCATTTATCCTTATAAAACCACGACCTAAAATATTTTATCTATTACATGAATTCAATAGAACTATAAGCACGAATCCCCATACACAAAATATTTTTATAGTATACCATACCAATGTAATTGTGTGGGGGAGTCTATGTAATATGAACTAGGTGAAAATTAGAGTAAATAAGTAGAGAAATAACAACAATCAATATGTATAGAAATAAATTAGTAACTATTAATGTAGCATAAAATAAAATAAAAACCATTCTTTTTAGTAGATGTATGATCTTTCATGTAAACAACCAAAAATTAAATAGCATAACCCAATTTATTTTTGGATAATAATAAAAACAAAAACTTCCAAACTGAGCTCTATCCATCATCAAATTAATACTCTTGCTAACCATCTCAAACATCCATCATATGTACCATTTCGTTTCCTGTAACCCTATGCATGAAACATACAATCACACAGAAATTCATGAGTAGGGTGAGAGTACAAGCCTCAATAGGTCACCCCAAATTACCCTTAACCAATTTTAATAAGATATAGAAAATATTATCCATAAAAGAAAACACACTATTGATATAATTAAAAATATATCTCACATGTATAAATATATGACTTATCACCAAATATTAGAATAACCCTCCTTGGAATGATGATGGAAAGATCTATGATCATAACAATAATACATTCCCCTCAATGGGATACCCCAAAAACATTTCTTCTATATCCCTCTTTATGGGATAGTCTAAATCATTTTGACCAAGTGTCTTACATTTTACCATTGTGGGAATATTCCCAGAGGACCAACCTAAACAATCATCCTTAAGGTATAATAACACCACAATGTTATAAAAGAAAAAATGTATTGACAGAAATTCACATCAAATTAACATGAATCATAATCGGAACAATCCATATATAAGATCATGATCACAATGGACTTCGGTTCAATGTTTATTAAATAAGGTTAAATATTTATTAGATATTATAAGATTATATGAAGTGAATTTGTAGAGAGAATAGCTATTTATTCAATATATTTAAGATTATTGTTAACTAATACATTATTGTTAATAAAATATGTCAACGATGAAATAATTTATACAATAAGTTTAATAGAATACTTGATGGTGAAGAGAATTAGTAAGGACATGATGTTTTTGAATTAGAAAGAGGGATTAAAATTGATAATTATAATTTATATAAAAAAATTAATGGATTTATGAAATAAGAGATTATGGTAATTTGGTGCCAAATTTTTATTTGGAATTTATCATATGAAATATTTCACATATATAGTATTTTAAATATTACGATAAAATTGTTTAACCAATTAATATTGTAACCAAATATATCCTACATATGTGGGATATGGACCATAACCACATAGGATAATCTTGTTGCAGAGCCCTCTCAACAACATGGATGAGCGAGAAACAAAATGGGTAGGTAATTAAGAAAATAGTGGCTCAGAAGAATACACTGGTTGGTGCGTATGATAATTAGGCATCGCCATAGGGGTGGAGACATAGTGAGTTGTGGTGGCATTGATGGGATCTCGTACTCACATGTTCTTATTGGAGGAATCACATTACAATGAAATAAAATAACAAACATGAGAAAACACATCATGGGATTCCATAACATGACACACTATTTTCCCATATTAAATTTATATAGATAGATGTAGGGTCATCTGGTGGAATTAATTTTTGTTATTTGTTCACCAAGGTTTGTAACCATTAAAACCCTAATTCTTGAATAATTTTATATATGGAAGAGTTTACTCTACCATTACTACCATCATCGATCCAATATTGAATGGCCTAAATAAAATAATTTTCTTGCACCCGATCATCTTGAATTAGTCTACGAATTGAATGCATGTGTTTTAATGAAGTTATAGATTAATTCAGGGATTAACCATGTTTGTTGAGGATAATATGGAGTCACATGAGGTCATACATAAACTCATAATTCATTGAAAATATTAATGTTTTTTGGAAAGAGAATTTTATAATAAGAATTCGTGCGATTCAAGCAAAGAGCTTCGTGGTACAAGAATTGATTTCATGATTTTTAGAGTCATAATGATTTTATGATGGAGTATAGTGTTAAAATAATATTTAAATTTTGGTTTCTTTAACTATATTATTTTCACCCTATAATAGGAATGGAATATATGAATTGATGTTGTAATGACCTAAACAATAAATAATACAGAATCATGGAACATTTAATCCATTATATATGTAGAGATCTTGTTTTTTAGAGAGTAACTAAGTACCATTAAACTATTTTTTACGGATGAGATGATCTTGTGAATATTTTTTCAAGAATATAGAAAAATAATATTCTATGGAATCATGAATTTTTTTGTAACATTATATCATTATGAATATAATCTACGATACATTGATGTTTCACATGTGTGTGTTAATCTATATATTATAACATAATTTTTTACATGAAGTGGGTGGAGTAGGACGGTGAAAGTTATAATTATTTAAGAATAAGATGAATAAGAACATGTGTGATATTGTTTCACTAATATGAATCTTTTACACTATACACACATTGATTTTTATCCATGAAAACTCATTCGATATTATATAATGGAGAACATAGTAAATGAATTTTATCATGTGATACATGCATGAGAAATGTGAAGATTATATTGTTTAATACATAATTGAAAATGAAAAAAAAATAATAACAAATAAATTAAATGTTCTAGGTTTCATGTATCATGAAACAAAAAGTTCACATTCATATTTTGAGAGGACCACGTTGTGATATACCTAATATTGAGAGGGGGGTCAATCAGTGTTGGGGAATTTTGAATCCAATTCCAAATTTTTATCCCCATACCTCTTGACCTTTTAGGATCATGATTATTTTAATCTATTTTCCCTGTCGCATACAATAATATAAAGTAGTAAAAATATTCACACGATATTTTTACAAGGTTCACCACTCATTAAGATCAGCTACATGTAGGATCGAAATAACGGATGTAGATGCTCAATATAAAAGAGGGGGTAAATGTTATCCTTTAATAATTCCATTGTATTCTTTAAAGTTGATATAAAACATTTGTTTTCAATATCATGAAAAAATGTGTTTAACAAAGTTAAACAAGGTAAATTCAAAAGACATGTCATTTATACAAAATTGTTAGGTTTCGAAAATATGGTTCGCAAAATGAAAGTTAACAAGAGTTTACAAGGAAATAGAATCTACCATAGAGCATATATAATCGTACTAATTAAAGTATACAAGTACAAGAAATTATAAGATAATTGTTATTCTTTATTAATCAATGTGCGTCAGAAAATAAACTTGAAACAATACATGTAACAAGTATGAAATATTTTATCCCAAACTGAAGGGTATATAACAAACAAGGATAATGGTCCCTTGATTTATACATTCATGAATGACTATTTTACTCACACCAAGGTAAGCCCTCTATAAGAATATTGGATTATGTCTTTCTATCACCGTCAGCCCTCGATTGTAGCATCCGAGACTTTTATGAGAAATATTTTGTTTTTATGAATATTTCACTACACACAACACTAGCTTGGCTTGATTTACACGCAATCACGACCTTCCTCGATAACTTGGGTCATATGCAATACCGAGTTTCACTAAACAACGATATGATATTAAATTATTATTAAAACTAGCCGTTATGAATATTAATCCCACTTTTTGAAATTTTTTAAAATTTATTTTTCAAAATGGAATTCATTTTTTGATTCGGAATATCGAAATTATCCAAGGGTGAAATTTTGGTATGTTTCTGAAAACATTCAATTTTTGATGAATAGTGAAAACACTGGGTTACTATTTAAAAACGACTTTTTATTTAAATAATTATTTATTTTATTTATATTAAATTTATGTCAAAATTGATACATATTAACTATATAAGTTCAATGCAATTCATTGGATTCATTTTATAATAATTTTAGATATATAAAACTTTTATCGGACTTTTCACCGTCTTTTACCCACCTCCTAGAAGAATTTGCAAATTTACATAAAACATAATTTTACCGCTTCTGTGAGTGGAATTTGAAAAATCCGAGAGACACTGTTAATATCAAGGACTAAAATGTGGTTCAATGAGATGAAATTAATTTTTGGTGAATAGTAAATTTTTACATTTTTTTACCACGGTAAAAAGTAAATAGGGTAATTAAGGGTAAAAAGGATATTATTATTACCCTAACACATGTCCTAACTCTATTGGATAAGTGTAAATCGACCAAAAACAACTTTAGGAAAAACATATGACCATTTATTCCCACTTGGATTAGATTAGGACATCTAATATTAATTTATTTAAAGAAGGGTTAAAATAGTTAAATTCAATATTTAATAAGTAAATCATTTTTAATATAGGGTTATACATATGATAAATTCTACTATAAATATTCATTAGAAAGATAAATTCTTTCCTACATAATGGTTATTTATTTATAATTTTTTGACATTAAATAATTTAATTTATTTTTGACACAAAGTTGATGCAGTAATTATCTTATTAATGAAATATTGACATAATTGATGTTATAAATACCCAAATAAATGTAATTTCAGACTTTTTATGCATTCCACTAATTTTATAGGTAATTATGACATGTTAGTATTGAGTTAATTAACTTTTTTCGAACTAATCATTCTGTGATGATTTTCACAAAAAAATCAATTACCAAATAGTGCCAAAATTGACATAAAATAGTTTTTAAAACAAATGTTATATTATTACTTGTTATTTTATTCCTAAAAATTTATGGTTCGGCCAAATGACTTAACTAAGGTTATATATATTAATAATAAACAACTTGGGGTTCGTTTGGATTGTTATAGTACGTTTATTAACATTACAGTGTATGAAAACAAGAAGACACATAAAAAGTTAAATTATATATCTAAAAGATAAATCTAAATGATAAGGTTAAAATAGATACCTAAACATGTCTAAATTCTATTATATGAGATTATTTCGACACATCCACACTTTAGATTCGAAATAAATCAATTTGGAGCTATTAAAAACCGAATATGGCTTTATAATAAAATAATATAGTTAGTTTTTCCAAAGGTGCCCCTCTCCTCCCTTATAAAAGGGAACCTCCCCCCTCTCTTCCTCACACCAAATTAAGCCTTAAAGCTCAGAAAACCCCTACCAAATACTCTTCTCCACTTCCCTATAAACATCCTATATGTCCTGGTCTTCTTCAATGACCAATTGTAGTGCCCTAAGAGGAGGTATCAAAGAGGCGCTTCAAAGAAGAGGTAATGTCTGTTACCGATTCTTTCAACATTATTTATTCTTACTCTTCTTATTATTTAGTTTTTTAATAATGAAGTAATAACATCAGTATCACTAATATACTGATATGTAATTATATTTATGATACAACCTTGTTTCACCATCTATCCATCCTACGGAAAACGAAATCACCGCGCGTGCGTACGCACGGAATACAGTCTCCATGCCATGGTGTAATCTATTTTCCACCACCACCTTAAATGGATTGATATAATGGTGTAAATAATAAATATATATGATTATTTTAATGTGATATTGATTCTGAAATAGTATACATACACTCCAATACAATTCCACGATCATGGGAACGATATCATCGCTCGTGCGTACGTACGGAATACCGTCTCCACGATGTGATACGACTCGTTCTACATGATTTTCATTGCATAATGATTATATAAATGAATTGAGTGAATAAATATGATATTTATTACACTAATACCATTCTAGAAATGAGGTATCTATAACCTAAAAATAAGAATAAGAATTTATTCGACAAAACACGCATAAGAACAAAAAGCAATAAACACCCAAATAACAAGTAACAATGAAATATTACTAATAAGAATCTAATAATATGACCATTAATGATATAATAACAATTATAATGATTCTATAATAAGTCAATGACATTATTTAAATCATTATATAGGAGGTTCAGACACTTACGATCCAAATCAGACCTAAGGTAAGGGAAAATCTCGCAATCTCATATTTATCCGAGATTGTTTATACTTCAGGATTTACATGGGAATATTTATCACACACATCCATGTTTCCCAAATATTTAATATTATTTATATCCTCCTACAGTTGTTTAGTTCCAATTTTAACCTTCATTGAGTTTTTAGTAAAAGATATGAAAGAAATATTTTTTTCATTTTTCGTATGAGGTACTTTTTGACTCTTCCGACATAAGTACAGGAAGAATGTTTTTTTAACATATACGGCATGAATGGATTTTTAAAAAATTATTTTCAAGAATATTCCTTTACAAGTTTTCATGTTTATTTTTAATCAACTTCTTTTAGTTTAAAATTGTTTGACATGTTAAGAAAGGAAAAATATTATTGAAGTAGAAAGGATATTTTCCTCAAGAATGGAGTACAAGTGTTTTATCAAAATTATTTTCCATATCAGATAATATAGGGTTCTGTTTCTATCCCTATTATTACATTGATTTGATTATGTTGTAATGGAATTATTTTTATGAATTCCATTATCTTATATGAATTGTTTTATGATGTCATGATGTTTAAGAATCCCATTATTATGACATGGGTTTTGAAATGATGTATGATTTTTGATTTTGTGGAAAACATAAGAATGGTATAATTAAGAGATGTGTGGGACCTATATCTCCCTCCAATGAATTGGGTAAAGATTTATATCTCATGAGATATACTTGCCTGGAATTTCAGGTTAAACCTGTTCATTGAATCAGGACTAAAACGAGGAGTGATCTTAGTTCAGAAATGGACTTTGTCCGCTAAGATAGCCTTGGAAATGAGTCTTGACTACTAAGAAATGATTCTCTATGATTATGTGTTTATGCCACAATGTTTCATGTTTTAAGTTATGATTATTGGGATTACATTTCACTACTTTGGTTTATCCCATGTTATTAAATTATAATCTCTTTTGCATGTTAAGATTTCAAAAATGTTATGTTCTTATGAATATGATGTGATTGGTTTTTATTTTGTTTACCCTTACTAAGCATCTGTGCTCACCCTTTTGTATGTTTTATTTCCCCAGGTTAGGAAGAAGGTTATTAAGTAGGATATGCCAAAAAGGAACTTTATATATGATGAAATAAATGGGAGACAATGTAGATGCTTAATGAACCAATTGTTTATGTTTCCTAGTTTCTAAAGACACTATACCTATACGATCCTTTCATGGTTTTTTTATATGTTGTAATTAGTGTACTTCAATTTTGAAGTACTAAAAATTTATCTAATGTATGGGTCGTTATAGTTGGTATCAGAGGAAAGGTATAGTCAACCTTTGGAAACTAGGATGTGGAAGCCTTAGTAAGAACCCTAAGGATAAGTCTAAGAAAAGAACACAATCTTAGTTTTTTAGAAATGGCCATGAACAACCTATGATAAGACCTTAAGTGTGAAATTTTATTCTTTATTATGTGGTTTTCCTATAATAATTAGTGTTTCTCACACTATTATTCATGGTTTTAGTCAATGGATGGAACCCGAAGGAACTGTGTTAATGCGGAATGCGACGGGCAATGCAATGATTGTCCTCACGATCAACCAAACGTTATGGGAGTTGGAATGAAAAATCTTGTAGCCATGCTCACACAACTTTCTCAATCTATGAATCATGCAATACTTCCAAACGAGAAAAGGAAGGAGTAACATTCTGTTGAAACCTTTATGAGGCAGCATCCACCTTCATTCATCGGGTCTTTTGATCCATTAGTGGCTGAACAATGGATCGGTAACACTGAAAAGATATTTTAATTTCTTCAATGTTCTAAACATGATAAATTTATCTTAGTAGTTTATCACTTGGAAGGTGAAGCTGATCAATGGTGGAATCTTATTAAAAATACGAGGCAAAGGGATGAAATTGAATCCCTGGAATGGGACGAGTTCAAGAACTTATGTTTCAATAAGTACATCCCTCGTACTCATCGAACAAATATGGAGAAGGAGTTTCTTGAACTAAAGAAAAAGGATGATGAATCTGTTGGTACCTACGAAGAAAATTTTACAAGACTTTCAAGGTACGCTTCTGGTATTGTTATCCAACCTGAGATTAAGCTCGATCAATTCTTTAGTGTCTTAAAAACAAGTCTTCGAAGGGATTTATCCATAAGGGACTTCAATATCTACGAGGAAATCGTTCGATGTTCCCTCAAGGTTTAGATGGAGATTGGAGTAACCCATCAGTCATATGGGTTTGATAAGAAGAGGAAAATGGAATTCAAAGGAAAATCTAAAGATCACACTAAAAAGAAGATGGGTTTTCTATTATGTTCAAAGTGTGGAAAGAAACATGGAGGGTGTTGTCTTAAATGGACAAGTAAATGATTCAAATGTGGATAGGAAGGTCATCAGTCATTTGAATGTCACAATGATGGGAAGAATATGTCTGGTGATGCGAACAATGAAAAGGCTACACAAAGTGCACCTCCTAAACTTCAATGTTACAAGTGCAAGGAAATGGGTCATTATGACAATCAATTCCCTACTCTAAGGGTTGTTGATGATGATCGAAGACAACAAAATCTTAATGATAAAGAAAAAGGAAAGTCACATGCACTTTATATCAGCGATGTGGTGTATGATAACGAAGTGGTGAATGATACACTTACCATCCAATCTAAACTAGAAAATGTTTAATTTGATTCTGGATCCACCACTCTTTTATTTTTGAAAAAATTTCTAAGGGTATCGTCGTATTCCCTCAACAATTAGATGTTGAGTTAGCTGTGGCAACCCCAATGGAACAACAGTCGCATCAAAAGTTTATAATTCTTCTCCGATTGAAGTTAGTGGGAAATTGCTTCCTGCAAATCTTGTGATCCTTCCTATAATGGAATTTGATGTGATTCATGGCATGGCTTGTCTTTCTCTATATAGATCTCATATCAATTTCCAATGAAGGGAAGCCACATTTCATATTCCAGATCAATCTATGATCATCTATCGATGCAAGGATGAACATAACCTTCCAGTAGAAATTTCTTCCATCATATAGAACTTGATTCCACTATATGAAGGTTATTTATCTCAAATGGTTGGTGAGAAACTCACGATTAAGAATATTCCCATTGTACTGGAGTTTGGCAATGTCTTTATGTAGGAATTGTTGGGTCTTCCACCATATCATGAAGTCGAGTTTTCAATAGAACTCTTACCGGGTGCTTTGCCTATTTCAAAGACACCTTATAGAATGGCCCCAATTGAGTTGCATGAATTGAAGAAGCAACTCCAAGAGAATCCTGATAAGGGATTCATAGCCCTAGTGCGTCACCTTGGGGAGCACCTATTCTGTTTGTTAAGAAGAAATATGGATCAATGAGACTCTGCATTGATTATCGAGAAGCTATCAAGATCACTATAAAGAACAAATATACTCTCCCTTGCATTGATGACTTATTTGACCAACTATGCGGAGATCAATACTTTTCCAGGATTGATCTTCGTTCTGGGTATCATAAATTAGGGGTCAAATGGAAGGATATACCAAAGACGGATTTCAGTACAAGGTATGGACACTATGAATTGATAGTGATGCCATTTTGTCTTACTAATTCCCCTGCTGTCTTCATGGATATGATGAATAGAGTCTTTAGAGACTATCATGATCAGTTTGTGGTAACCCTTATTAATGATATTCTTGTATATTCAAAGAGTAAGGAAGAACATGAAGATCACTTGATAATATATTGAATACCCTGAGAAAGGAGAAGTTTTATGCCAAATTTACCAAGTGTGAATTTTGGCTTCAAAAAGTTTTATTTTTTGGTCACATAATCTCAAAAGAGGGGATATCTATGGATCCAACAGAAAACAGAGGTTATCGAAATATGGTCGAGACCAACAACAGTAACTCAAATCCTAAGCTTTCTTGATTTTTCTGGATATTATCGAAGTTTTGTGACTATTTTTTCATGATTATCTAATCCACTCACCAGGTTGACTCGGAAAGGATTTAAGTTTTTTTTGGACAAAGGAATGTGAAGAGAATTTTAAGGAGTTGAAAAGAAGGTTATCCAGTGCACTTGTACTTACACTTCCTTATAGTAGAGAAAGGTTTGTGATCTACAGTTATGCATCCAAGAAGGGATTGGGGTGTGTTCTCATGAAAAACGATATGGTGATAGCTTATTCCTCACGACAGTTGAAAATCCATGAGAAAAATTACCCAACTCATGATTCGGAGTTAGCTACGGTAATCTTTTCATTAAAGATTTGGAGGCATTATCTTTATGGAGAATGGTGTGATATTTATACTGATCATAAAAGTTTAATGTATATTTTCACAAAAAAGGAGCTGAATATGCACCAAATAAGATGGTTGGTGATGATTAAGGATTACGACTGCTCAATTTGTTACCACCCCTGGAAAGCAAACAAGGTCGCAGATGCATTAAGTCGACAAGACCATGCTACCTTATCCATGATGAGGATCACCAAAGATCCAATTTTTATGGATTTAAAAAGGATAGATCTTGGAATTATAATGAAAGGGGAAAAATCGTAACTTTATCAAATGAATGTTCAACCATCTATACATGTGAAGATTAAAGAGGCACAGAAAGAAGATGTAGAGTTACAAAAGAAGGTGAGAAATGTTCCTGAATTCAACCTTGATTGTGAAAGGATAATAATGTTTAGGAACCGGGTTTGTGTTCCTCCCATCCCAGAATTAAAGAAGGAGCTGCTAGATGAGGCTCATAGTTCTTCATTCTATATTCATCCTGGAAGCACGAAGATGTAAAGGGACCTGAAATAGTACTTCTGGTGGGATGGCATGAAATGAGATGTTGCTGAATATGTCTCTCGATGCTTGGTTTGTCAGCTAGTTAAAGCTGAGAGATAGAAGTCTGAGGGGATGTTACAACCATTTCCCATACCTGAATGAAAATTGGAAAACATCACTATGGAAGTTGTCACTGGAATTCCTAAGACATCCAAAGGAAATAATGCTATTTGTGTCATAGTTTATCGTCTTACAAAGTCTGTACACTTCATTTCTATTAGAGAGAATTTCTCCCTAGATCAGATTGCCAGGATATATGTAAAGGAAGTGGCAAGATTGCATGGAGTACCACTTTCCATTATATCTGATCGGGATACGATGTTTACCTCGAAATTCTGGCGAAGTCTTCAGTATGCTCTAGATAAAGAGTTGAGTTTCAGCACTGCATACCATCCTCATATAGATGGTGAGTTTGAGAGGACAATTCAAACTCTAGAAGATATGTTGAGAGCATGCTCTATGGATTTGAAAGGAGGTTGGGATCAACACCTACCTTTGGTAGAATTTTCTTATAATAATATCTTTCACTCCAGTATTCAAATGGCTCCTTATAAAGCTCTCTATGGAATGAAATGCAGGACTCCAACTTGTTGGGATGAAGTTGGGGAAAGAAAGCTATTAGGACCGGATCTTGTTGATGAGATGACAGAAAAGATCTGATCTATTCAAAAACACATAAGAACAGCTCAGAGTCATCAAAAAAGTTATGCCGACAATCGAAGAAATACCTAGAATTTGATGTGGGTGATAAAGTGTTCTTATGAATATCTCCTTGGAAGAGAGTATTGAGATTTGGAAAGAAGGGAAAGCTGGGCCCTAGGTATATCGGTCCTTTCGAAATACTGGATTGTGTTGGAATGGTAGCTTACCGATTGGAACTTCCACTGAATCTCTCCCAAGTTCACGATGTGTTCCATGTATCTCTCTTGAGAAAGTACATACCTGATCCTTCACATGTACTCAGCTCAGAAGTTGTACCACTGGAGGAAGATCATTCTTATGAAAAATACTTGATAGAGATTCTAGATCATAGCGAAAAATTCCTATGGAACAAGACCACTCACTTGGTGAATGTTTTATGGAGGAACCACCAATTATAAGAGGCTACATGGGAGCTTGAGGATATGATGAGGGAGAGGTATCCCCACCTGTTTTTTACAAAGTGAAGAATTTCGACGGTGAAATTCATTTTAAGGGGGGTAGAATGTAACATCCGAGACTATTATGAGAAATATTTTTTTATGAATCTTTCACTACACACAACACTAGCTTGGCTTGCTTAACATGCAATCATGACCTTCCTCGATAGCTTTTGTTGTACGCAGTACTGAGTTTCACTAAACAACGATATGCTATTAAAATATTATTAAAACTAGCGGTTATGAATAGTCATACCCACTTTTTGAAATTTTGTAATTTTTATTTTTCAAAATGGACTTCATTTTTGGATTCGGAATATCGAAATTAGCCTAGGGTGAAATTTTGGTATTTGTTTCAAAACTTTCAATTTTTGATGAATAGTGAAAACACTAGGTTACTATTTAAAAACCGACATTTTATTTAAATAATTATTTAGGTTATTTAAATTTTTTTATGGTCAAAATTGATACATAATACCTATATAAGTTCAATGAAATTCATTGGAGTCATTTTATAATAATTTTAGATAAATAAAAATTTTATCGAACTTTTCACCGTCTTTTACCCACCTCCTAGGAGAATTTGAAAATTTACATAAAACATAATTTTACCACTTCGGTGAGTCGAATTTTTAAAATCTTAGAGACATGGTTAATATGAAGGTCTAAAATGTGGTTCAATGAGATGAAAATAATTGTTTGTGAATAGTAACTGTTTACGTTTTTTTACCACGGTTAAAAGTAAATAGGGTAATTAAGGGTAAAAATGATATTATTATTACCCTAAAACAAGTAATAATTCTACTGGATAAGTTTAATTCAACCAAAAACTACCATAGGAATAACATATGTCCATTTAGGCCCTCTTGGATTAGATTAGGACATTTAATATTAATTTATTTAAAGAAGGGTTAAAATAGTTAAAATGAAAGTTTAATTAGTAAATAATTTTTAATATAGGGTTATACATAAGATAAATTCGACTATAAATATAAATTAGAAGGATAGAACGATTTCATACATAATGGTATTTGATTTATAATTTTTAGTGATTAAATAATTTAATTTATTTATGACACAAAGATGATGTAGTAATTATCTTATTAATGAAATATTGACATAATTGATGTTATAAATACCCAAATAAATGTAATATGAGACTTTTTATTAATTACACTAATTTTCTAGGTTAATAGGACATGTTAGTATTGAGGTAATTAAATTTTTTAGAACTAATAATTTTGTTATGATTTTCACAAAAATCAATTACCAAATAGTGTCAAAATTGACCTAAAATAGTTTTTAAAACAAATATTATATTATTAATTGTTATTTTATTCATAAAAATCTATGGTTCGGCCAAATTACTTAGATAAGGATATATATATTAATAATAAACAACTTGGGGTTCTTTTGGATTTTTATATAATGTTTATTAACCTTATAGTTTATGAAAACAAGAAGACATGGTAAATGTTAAATTATCTAACTTAAAGTTAAATCTAAATTATAAGGTTAAAATAGATACCTAAACTCGTCTAAATTATATTGGATGAAAGTATTTCTACCCATAACCACCTTATATTAAAAAAAAATCAATTTGGATCTATTAAAAACAGAATATGGCTTTATAATAAAATAATATTTTTAGTTTTTCGAAAGGTGACCCTCTCCTCCCTTATAAAAGGGAACCTCCTCCCTCTCTTCCTCACACCACATTGAGCCTTCATGCTTGGAATAAACCTGAGAATTTCACTTCTCCACTTCCCTAGAAACATTCTAGATGTCATGGTCTTCTTCAAAGACCAATTGTAGTGCCCTAAGAGGTGTTCTCAAAGAGGCGCTTCAAAGAAGAGGTAATGTCCGTTACCGATTCCTTCAACTTTATTTATTCTTCAACTTCTTCTTCTTCAGTTGTTTCATTATGAAGTAATAACATAAGTTTCAATAATATACTGATATGTTATTATATGTATGAAACAACCCTATTTCACCATCTATCCTTCCTACGAAAAAGGAAATCACCGCGCGTGCATACGTACAGAATATTGTCTCCACGTAGTGGTGTAATCTATTTTCCAACACCACCTTACTTGGATGGGTATAATGGTGTAAATAATAAATATACATTATTATTGTAAAGTGATATTGATTCTAAAAAAGTATACATACACTCCAATACAATTCCACGATCATGGGAACGATATAATCGCTTGTGCGTACGTACATAATACCGTCCCCACGATGTGATGCGGCTCGTTCTACATGATTTTCATTGCTTAATGATTACATAAATGAATTGAGAGAATAAATATGATATTTATTGCACTAATACCATTATGGAAATGAGGTATCTATAACCTAAAAATAAGAATATGAATTTATTCGACAAAACACGCATATAAACAAAAAATAATAAACACCTGAATAACAAGTAACAATGAAATATTAGTAATAAGAAGCTAAGAATATGACCATTTATGATATCATAAAAATTAGAATAATTCTGTAATAAGTCAATAACATTATTTAAATAATTATACAAGAGTTTCTGACACTTACGAAGCAAATCCGACCGAAGGTAAGGGAAAATCTCACAATCTCATATTTATCCGAGATTGTTTATACTTCATAATTTACTAGGGAATATTTGTCATACACATCCATGTTTCCTCAAAATGTAATATTATTTATATCCTCATAGAATTGGTTAAATCAAATTTTACCCTTCAGTGAGTTTATAGTAAAATATATGAAAGGAATATTTTGTCATTTTTATTATGAGGTACCTTTTGTCTTTTCCGACATAAGTACGAGAAGAATGTTTTTTTAACTTATACGGTATGAATGGATTTTTAAAACATTATTTCCAAGAAGCTTCCATTACAAGTTTTCATGTTTATTTTTAATCAACTTATTTTTGTTTAAAATTGTATGACTTGTTATGAAATGAAAAATGTTTTTGATGTTAAACAGATATTTTCCTCAAGAATGGAGTTCAAGTGTTTTATCAAAATTATTTTCCATCTAAGATAATATAGGTTTCTGTTTCTATCCCTATTATTACATTTATTTGATTATGTTGTTATGGAATTATTTTTATGAATTCCTTTATCTTACATGAATTGTTTTATGATGTCACGATGATTAAGAATCCAATTTTTATTACATGGGTTATGAAATGATGTATGATTTCTGATTTTGTGGCACACATAATAATGGTATCATTATGAGATGGGTGGGACCTATATCTCCATCCAATTCATTGGGTAAAGATTTATTTCTCATGAGATAGACATGGCTGGAACGACAGGTTAAACTGGTTCAGTGAAATAGGACTGAAATGAGGAGTGAACTCGGTTCAGAAATGGACTTTGTCTGCTAAGATAGTCTTGGAAATGAGTCTTGACTACTAAGAAATGATTATCTATGATTATGGGTGTATGAAAAAAAGATTCATGTTTTATGTTATGATTATTGGGATTACATTTCACTACTATGATTTATCACTTTTTATGAAATTATGATCTCTTTTGCAGGTTAAGATTTACAAAATGTTATGTTCTTATGAATATGATGTGATTAGTTTTACTTTTGTTTACCCTTACAGAGAATTTGAGCTCACCATTTTGTATGTTTTCATTCCCCAGGTCAGGAAGAAGGTAATTAAGTAGGATATTCCAAAAAGGGACTCTAGATATGATGAAATAAATGGGAGACAATGTGGATGCATTATGAACCTGTTGTTTATGATTCCTAGTTTCTAAAGACACTATACCTATACGGACCTTTAATGGTTTTGTTATATATTGTAATAAGTGTACTTCAATTTTGATGTACTAACAATGTATGTAAAGTATGGGTTGTTATATCTATCATCTAGGTAGTCGACACCTCTATCTTCATATCCCCATATTTCCTCAAACATTAACGTAGTCGAACGCTCTATATTCTTATCCCTAGAAGTCCTTGATGTTTAAGGTATTCGAAAAATCTGTCTTCCTATCCCCATAAGTCCTTGAACATTAAGGTTGTCGGAACCTCTGTTATCTTATCCCTAGAATCCCTCAATTGTACACAGCAATAATCAGAATCGCACAAAACAATATGAACAAGATATTCAGTATACACAAAGAACAAGAGTATCTCTCTATTGAAATCACTTTAACAGCATGAAATATATAGTGTGATCAAAAAGTATGGATCTCATTTAAATGAGCTCATATTTATAGTCATAACTCCAATGGTATGATCCCTGCTCCAACAGTCATATTTTTCCTTGAATCTCGGAGGGACCTGTACAAATGTAACCCAATAGTCGATTAATTAGAAACAGAATTCATGAAATAATTTCAAAACTAAGACAAGGGTATGAAAAATAAGACTTCATAACCAAATACATTTTTCAGAGTCTAAGTAAAAATAAATTTCTGAGTATAAGTAAATAACCACATGGAGACTATAAATCATAAATATCGGGATTCTGTTATTCATGGAATTAAGAACCTGAATTCTATATATTCTGGATTCCAAATTCCAATGAATTATGAGTATGAATTGTAATGAATTAAGAGCCTGAATTATTAAGAATTCAGAGTCATAATTCATAGGAATTCGGATTATGAATTCCAAGGAATTGGGATTCTGATTTCTAAGGAATCCGGAATATGAATTCCAAAGAATTCAAAATCTGATTTTCGGAGTACTCGGAGTTTGAACCCAAATAATTTAAAGTCTATATTCTAAGGAATTATGAATCTGTAATTCTAAAAACTCTGAGTTTGAATTTAGTGAATTCGGAGTTTGAATTTAAGGAATTTGGAACATGAATTTTAGAGAATTCAGAATCTGAATTTCAAAGAATTTGGAGTTGGAATTTAGAGAATTCAGAGTCTGGATTCAAAACATGAAAACATACTACTCTCTATATAACTTTTTATAGGATTGTGAGGATATTTATATGAACCCAATTTTCAAACATAGAGATAAAAAGAGTTAGATTTAGATAAACTATGACATGATCAATGAAAAAAAGGAAAGGAGAAAAATTCTTGGGGAAGGAAAATTTCTTTATGAAGATGAATATTTGGGGAAATAAAATTTGCATTGATATAGAGTGTTTGGGATTTTTAAAAATAATGAAATAAAAAATACATAAGGAAACCTTATTGACTCAACAATATCCCTATTTGGAGAGCACAAACAACCCAACTAAAAAGAATCTATGAACATAGAAATGTTATGGACATGAAAATAAAAACTTATCTCCATTTACTTATTGATCATAGGGAATACGATTAACTCTCCATTAGGCATTTAAGTACCTAAGGATTGTATTCTTGATTTCTTGAATAATATTTTTCATTTTCGTGCATTCAAAAAAATCATTGATAAGAACATTATTCTAGATGAAATCCCCATTATTTAGATAAATATCTTCATTAATATTTATTCTTTTCATCATTCCTTTCTCCCCCTTTGTTATTTTCAAATAGGAATAAATAAAATGGAAAAATTGGTACCTGAAACATAAGAACTACACAAACAAGAATAATAAGAACAAAGAAAATTTTATTAAATTTGATAGAATTTTTACAATGAAGAAAATACAAAAAAAGATCAGTTTGAAAATATATTTTCCTTCTTTCTCATTTTGCATCAGTTTCATCACAACGGTTTTCAGCTTCTTGAGCTCCTTGTGATCTTCTTTCATACACTTCAGTAGATGATCATGATCTTCACTTTTCTTCTATAAGGCTTTTTTCTAGAGCCTTAAGACATTCTGATTGAGCATTCAACACTTCTTCTTTCATTACAAGCTTCTCCTCAATCTCAATTTTGGTTTACCTTCCCCTCTTATAATTTACAGACATAAAATTAATCAGTCCATTTAAATCCTTATCTTCCTGCGTCTGAGTAGTTTGTTCTATGCATAATATGTCCTCAAAACTATTTGAAAGATCCTTGATCTTCTCCTATTTGGTGTCAAAAGCATCCTTGATATTTTCGTGAAATTAATAGAAGATTATAAATATTCTATTTTATTCTTTGACCCACTTGTAATCTTCATGAAAGACCATTTATGAGCCTCATAACTAATGAGGAAGGTTTTAAAATCTGTCTCTAGTCCGACACATTTTTCCATAACCCTAGAAACTGAATCTGATTTTTGATTTATCGTATGATGAAGGATCTGGCATCTTGAGAATATGCTTGGGAATATGGGAATAGTACCAACCATCTTTTTCAATAACTGAACAAAACAATCTTGTCTATGGGAATATGATTCTGAATCTTAATTTTTTATTGATGATGATTCATTTTCTATGTTTTCAAATTTCCTCTTTTATGAAGCACCAATATCTTTCGTGTTCACCAAATAGTTACTATGTGTATCTACTGCCACCTACTTTTGCATGTCAACTCTCATAATGATGTATTGATCTTTGTAATATTCGTGTTCACTATCAGATAGATGAACAATATTATCTTCTTCTACTTCTTCTTTCTGGGCTCTTGCCTCAATATCCTCTAGCTGGATAAAATCAAGATTGATGCATTCCACTTCGGACAATTTATTCACTTATTCCTCACCCTTCTCATCTTATCCTGGAGTAGCATGTTTATAAGACATGGCTTTGTATGTTCGGATAGATAATTTCTTAGAAAGTAATTCCATCTAATGATATTCTTCTAATTTCCTTACGATTTCCTTAGTATCACCACGACCTTCTACTTCTCATTATTCATCCACATAATCTTAATCAACTATTTCATATTCATTATGTGATTCTAGAATCACCAATTTCATTCTCGGAGTCACAGGAAGTGATTCTAGCAAAATGGATTCTGGCATATGAATTTGTTCAGATGCTTTCTCAGCATCTTTGAGAAGAGATTGTATTATCTATGCATTAGAACTCTTATTCATATTATTCTTCTCTTTCTCATCCTTTTTTAAGCTATTCAGCAACTTCTATTTTTAAGGAATTTTCCTCAGTAAGGTTCAAGATGAACATGGCCTCCCCTTCCTTCCAGTTTTTCTTATACTATCTCTACATAGCCACTACATCATCAGGATAAGCTTTTTTCTTTATTGGATTCGGTGGTGCTGATTGAGTTCCCATAGCCACATAGGTTTTTCTTTTCTCTTTCAGTTCCATAGCCATTCTCTTCCTTTTTTCCTTTCTTAGTGGTTTTAGCCAATTCCGACTTATTTGACAATGATTTGACCTCTTCTTCTGATAGATCATAAAATTCTATAGATTCATTTAAGAAGCTATCCTTCATACTCCTTAAGGTATCATTACTCAACAACATTACCTTATAATTTCATGGCATGGAACATCATGGAATTTTGAATGATTATAAATAATGAACTATAATCTTTGAGAGAATAGTCGGATACATAATGATTTGATATTTCAGATTTCCATTTTGATATTCCCAATCGTAACCAAGATGTACATAACCAGATTTATCTTCCTATGGTTCACCAAGAATTCCAATATATATATATCACGCTTCCTCAGAGTATCCTTTTCCCAATTCCTTAGAATTATAATGGCTTGAACCCACAATTCATGAATCCAGAAGTTCGTATGTGGATGAACAATCTTTGTAGTCATTACTCCTTTCATTCCAAGACACTCTATAGCATTTTACTCATTAAAAGATCATGATACATTACGTAATTTATGAGTAAAAAACTCTAATTCTACATCGTAAGGAACTCCAACCCGTCTTACTGCCTTGCTATAAGAAATAGTGTAGGTATTTCCATTACACTTAAAAAAGAACTTTTCACTACCTTATTCCATGAAGAAACATGCTACCTCATAGAAATTAATCAACAAGTTCGGATAGACAGGGTCTTATGACTTTAGATCGGAAATTAGAAGGCAATCCCATCCATTCAACCAAATATTAATACAAAAAATCAAATCATATTTGTCCTATAATATCAGATCAACTAACCTTTCTCGGTATATCGTCCATTCAGATATTTTTTTAATAGTCGACAAATAATTATGAGGAGAAGCTTCAAACACATTCATAAATAAGGAAACATTGGATATTTAGAACGCCCTTAAATACCGAGTCAAAACATCTACACTTGAAATTTTGGAAAACTCATGTCGGACAACAATCGGAGGGGCTTTAACTAGGAAATCGAGGCGACGGTTCAACTTCATTGGTTGATCGAATAGTTGAAAAATATCTGATCAAATCTAACAGATGAGATGATAACCAATGAATTATTTTCATAGGTTTTAATATTTTGATTTTTTTAAGATAAACATTTTGATTTAAGTAAAAGTTAATCTGAAAATTTTAAAATAAAATGACAATACAGGAAATTAAAAAGACTATTATGAAAGCTTAGGTAAGGAAAAACATCATACAGATTACTTTGGAAGACTATTCCTAATGAGGAAACCGTTTCATAAATAAATTTAGATTCCAAAAATAATGATTACTAATACTTTTAGTAATTTTTTTTGAATACGTATAATTTTGACTATGAAAAATTATGACTACGAACAATTTTACTAATAAGAAAATGTACTCCCCCTATAAAAAAGAGATTCTTATGGTAATTAGATAGGTGTCAACAAGATGTTAATAAGGAATATTACCTTATGTTTATCATTTCAATCGTCTGTTTAACATATTCAAATCCAACAGAGGGTAATGATTTTGTGAAAATATCAGCAAGTTGATCATGCATTCTAATAAATTTAGGAATGATATCTTATTTTTTGTGTGATCCCTAAGAAACTGATGCCTAATATCTATTTTTATGCATGATAGTGATCTGAATTATTTTTACAGAAGGCAATGACACTAGTAATATCACATATTATTTTTGTTTTGGTAAAACTGATATCATAGTTTGTGAGTTTATGTTCCATCCAGAACACATGAGCACAAAAAATTCATGTTGCTACATATTCAACTTCACCAGCAGAAATCGCTACCGATTGTTTATTTTTCATGTCCAAGAAACTAATGAATCTTCTATGAAATGACAAGTTCTTGATGTAATTTTTCTATCGATTCTACATACACCAAAGGCAACATCTGAAGAACATTATAAAACAAAATCATTTCCATAAGAATAAATGAGTCCAAAAACCATGGTTCCTTTTACGTAGGAAAAAATATTTTTCACTGCCTTTATATGAGATTCCATAGGATTGGATTGATATCTTTCACTTAAGAATATTGAAAACATTAACTCTGAATGACTAGATGTCATGTAATGTAGACCACCAATCATATCTCTAAAATATGTTTGGTCCAATGGTTTCCCAACTTCATCAAAATCAAGTGAATTTGAGGAAACAGAGGGAGTAATTATACTCTTAGTGTTGTCATATACATAATTTTTTAGAAGATCATTAATATAAATATGTTGGGATATATAAATTATTTATGGATTTTGAGAAATTTGAAAACCATAGTAAAATTATAACTCACCGATATTACTCATTTCAATCTAAGATTTAATTAGACTAAAAACCGAATCAGTTAAAGACTGCTGAGTTGAACCAAATATAATTTCATCAACATCGATTTGAACAATTCAAAATTTTTTATTATCATTCATTATGAAAAGGTTTGGATCATCATTTCCTTTAACATATTTTTTCTAAATACAAAACCACGTATATCAATCATACCATTCTCTAGAGGATTGTTTAAGTCCATATAAATCCTTGGTAGTTCTGAAAACATGTTAAAGATGTTTTGTATCTTCAATACGAGGAAGTTGTTCAACAAAAACATCCTGTTGAACATAACCATTAAGGAAATTACATATAAAGTCCATTTGAAATTTTTTGAAGGTAAATAATGTTGCAAAGGGATGTAGAATAGGAATAGATTCATGTCTAGATTCTGAAGCATAGGTTTCTTCATAGTCTATTCCTTCTTGTTGATTATAACTTTTAGCAACTAATCTAGATGTATTTCTTACTATGATTACATTTTCATCAAACATAATCCTGAAGACCCATTTTAATACAATAATATAAGTTTCCGTATGTATTTCAACCAAGGACCAGGCATTATTTATTTCAAATTCATTTAGATCATCTTTCATCGATTTTATCCAACCATCATCACCGAAAACTGCATCATATATTTTAGGTTATAATTGATAAAGGAATGATAGATGTTATACTTCATTTCGTAAGGATCTTCTCGTACTTGAAGGTTGATTTACATCACCCATGATGCTACCACTTGGATGATTATTAAGAAACATCTGATTTGGGTTTTTTAAAACATGTTCATCAACATATGGTAGGAAATAATCTGGGGTAAATGTCTCTAAAACATTTTATTGATCATTTTCCTTATCAGAAGTATCTTCTATCAGGGGTTGATAATAAGTCTTTGAAAACACATCAGAATATTTAGGTGGAGGTTGTTTAAAAACAAAAGGATTAGTTTCATCCAATTTAACATATACGGATTTTTCAATAGTACAATTATTTTTATTGAAAACCCAATATGTCTTAGATGTTGTGGAGTTGCCTAAATAATTTCCTTCGTCAGATTTTGTTGTGAATTTATATAGATTATAATTATTATTCAGAATGAATATATTGAAACCAAATACCTTAAAGTAGGAATGTCTAGGTTTTCTACCATTCCATAACTTGTAATGGTTTTCTTTATGATAAGGTCTAATCAAAACTTAATTTATAGTATAAAAATCAGTATATACAGCTTCAACCCAAAAATGTTTGGCTATCTAATATTCACTCAACATGGTTCATATTATCTCATGAAGAACTTGATTTCTTCTTTCAAAAAACACTATTCTTTTGAAAAGTTCCTGCTGTTGAAAAGTTAGGAGTAATACATTTTCTACTACAAAAAGTTTCAAAATCCTAATTTTGAAATTCCCATCAATGGTCACTATGAATAGTTATCAAAGGAATTTTTCTATTTTTAACTTGGGCTCAAACAATTTTGAAATATGATAATTATTTAGATTTCATTGCAATTAAATAGACCCATGTAAATATAGTGTAATCATCAACTAAGAAAAATAAATTTTATTTTCTTCCCACTCGTCTAGTTTTTGTTGGACCAAAATGATCCACTGGCACCAACTGTAGTGCATCGGTAGTAAAAACTTCACCAACTGATTTAAAAATTTATTTATGTTTCTCTCCATATTGACAAGGATCACAAACTTTTGAAGAATAAAATCAATGCTCTAATAGATCCTTAACAAGACCTTTCTTAGAGAGTTTTCATAGGTTCCTAAGGGTTCAATGTCTTAACCTTATATTCCATAACCATGAATGATCTTCCATTTCACTAAGACAATGTTGGTCTTGGCTCCTAAGGTCATATATGTTTAGTGTGTATACATCCTCTAGCCTATGGGAAGAAAAAATAAACTCTTCCTTGGAATTGTGTACTAAACATTTATCGTTCCTAAAATTCACAAGGTAATATTCATCACATAACTTAATTGTGCTAATAAGGTTGTTCTTAAGACCCTTAACATATATAATATTTGAAATAAATATATTCCAAGAAGAATAATGTTACGTATACCAAATATATATCCCTAAGAATTATGTCAGAATGTGAATTTTCATCATTTCATCTTAATAATTTCTTCAGTGATGTTTTTTTACCCTTCGTGTGTCGGGAACATCGCATATCCATGTACCAAGTAATGCTGTTTTTACTTTTTTTTTCATGAAAATAAAAGTGTTATGCTTTCAAATCACAAAATTTTTGGGATCTAAAAACTTCAAAAAGAAAAATTTCATGAATCCACATTTTCATAGAAAAATAATCTTTATGAAATCATAAAGGGTAAATTTTGATTAAGGAATAATTTATGGCCTAATGTCCACCAGAACGATTCTTAGTGCAGAATGGAACACTATGAAGAACAAAATAATTATTACAAATAACTTATTTTGAATGAGTATAACCAAATCCAGAATTATTCCATAGAGCTCGAATTTGGTAATACATCTTATCATAGTTTTAATTACCTAAGGTAATGTTTTAAAATCACTTCCTTAAGGAAAATAATTCTGACTTCAGTCTAATAACTATGTTTTTATCCACAAAAACTTTATTTTTTTCACTAGAGTTAGTCTGAAAAAAAATCTTAGAAATTACATTTTCTAGATCCTTAGAGGGTTTATCCTTCTAATAATTTACATCCTTAAGAGTTTTTGAAATACATCCAAAATAATAAATTTCCTTATCATGATATTTAGAATGATCTGATAATTATTTAGTAAGAATATAGATTCTAGAATTTGTCTTATTAAGGTTTCTCATAACTTTAGAATTTTCATTCTCAAAAATCATAGCAAATATAGAAACTTTTATATAATAAGGGAATGTATTATCTTCATTATAAGAAGATTTTTCAACGGAAGATTCATAATATTTATTATCACTATAATTATAATTTAAGAAAACATTAGTTATAGATTCATCATTGTGTACCTTGGAAATTAAACAATGATTTTCAAGGGGTAACTAGGAAATTAAACCTAGATTCTTCTGGAAAAAAGATTCATACTTTAAGGATTCATCATAAGGGTCTCAACCACTGGCCCTCCATGTGTAATTAGCATTCAAAACAATCTTAGCTTTAGCTTTGTAGTACTTATTTCTATTCTTAACAGAATGTTTTTCCATTCTATCCATTTTATTAATCATAGGACAATCTGGCCTAATATGCCCAGCTCTTTGGCATTCATAACAGGTAACATCAGAGACTTTATTGTACATTCATTCTGTCATCATAAATCGGTACTGGTATTCTTTCTTCCCAACTATCTTGTCCATCCACTGAGCAAAATTAGCTATCTCATTCTCAGAATGTTCACTTTCATTTATTCAGATAAAATAGTGATTTTCTTTGTCTTAGATCATGTAATAGTTTCAATAGTCTTGACATTAGTAGTATTAAAGGATACAAGTCCATTTCCATTATTCTTTTTATTCAAATCATCATATTTTTTCATTCTTGTCTCTTGTTAAAGATGAGTTCCAAAAATCTCATTAGGAGTAATCTAAGATACTTTCCTATTCTCATCAATAGTTATTCTCTTATATTCCCACTCATTGCGCTTTATATCTATAATCTTCTCCATAAGTTCCTCATCATCTAAACCTTATTTACCCATAGATTGTAAGATGTTAACAATTTTCATAATTATTTTTGGCACCATTCATAGTTGTTCTTCATAAAGAAATAGAAATACACGATATTCTTCTCTATGCATAGCTCTTCTAGTTTCGATAACCTTTGATGTACCAAAATGAGTAACCTCCAATTTCTTCCAAATACAATTTGTATTTTCAAAAGTTAAAGTCTGACTATATATATTGCTGGACATGGAACCCAAAAGAGTATTTCATACATTGTTGTTTAATTGATATTCTGACTTTTCTTGATCATTATATGTTCTGACTTCCTTATCAGAAATCTTGTAATCTCCTGTAATCATTAAAAATATGAAAATTCTAGTATTAATAACAAAAATTTTCATAGGATCTCTACAATATTCATAATCATTCCCATAAAATATGGGTGTTCTAGTATGATTTAGAATGTCAATTGAACCAACACGCATTCCTTCCATCTAAAAGAATATATCATTCCCCAAGAAACTTGTTAATAGTAAATGTTTGTAATCAAGGATAAAAATTTTAAGCGATGGTAATATATTCATAACAATGATAACTATGTAATGAAACTTATTATTCAATATAAGTTTTTCAGAGACCTCATTTGATACCAATTGTAGGATCGAAACAAATGATGTAGATGCTCAATATACAAGTGTGAGTGGGGGGGGGAGGGGGTGGTGAATTGTATCATTTAAATATTAATTTGGAATCTTTAATTTTTATATAAAACTATTTTTTCAAACTTAAGAAAATATATGCTTAAAAAATTAAAACAAGGTATATTTAGAAGACCTCTTAGTTCTACAAACATGCTCGGTTCTTGAAATATGGTTCTAGAAATGATACTTATGAAACGTTTACATGGAAAAATATTCAACCATAAAGCGTAAATAATATTATTAATCAGATAATACATGTACAAGAATGTATAAGATAATTATTCATTCCATATTAATCAAAATTCAATGGAAAATAAACTTGAAACAACACAAGTTACGAGTATGAATTTTTTAACATAATGTAAAGGGTATCCAACAACCTTGGATAAAGGTCCCTTGATTTATACATTCAATAAATTCTATCTTACCCACACTAGGGTAAGACCTTAATAAGAATATCATAATCTGTATTGTTATCCCCGCAAGCCCTCAATATCCAAGGTAGTCAGCACCTCTGCCTCCCAATCCCAGGAAGTCCTTGAATTTAAGGTAGTCTTCACCTCTTCCTTCCTATCCCCGGAAGTCATACAACTTTATTGAAGTTGAAAATCTCTCTTACTATCCCTAAAATTCCTCAAAATATAAGGTTCTCGATGCCTCTATCTTCCTATCCTCAGAATTGATCGATTATACATAGTAACAATCGGAATTAAAAAAAGAAAGCTGAACAAGATGTTTAGTATACACAAAGCATGAGAGTCTCTCATTTTCTATAAATCTCTTTAGCACCATGAAATCTCTAGTGTGATCAAAAAATATGGAGCTCATTCAAATTAGCTTCTAATTATATGCATCTCTCTAACTGTCGGCTCCCTCCTCCAACGGTCGTATTTTTCCTTGAATCTCAGATGTTCTTGTACACGTGTCACTCAATCAATGCTTAATTAGAAATAGAATTCATGACATCATTTCATAACTAAGACAAGGGTAGGAAAAATATGGTTTCTTAACCAAATCCATTTTTCAGAGTCTATGGTAAGATAATGTTTGGAGTTAATGTAAATAAACACTTGGAGACTATAAATCATAAATATACAGATTCTATTTTTCAAGGAATTAGGTACCTAAATTCTATAGATTTCAGAGTTGGAATTCCAATGAATTTGGAGTCTGAATCTTGTGGAATTTGATGTGTCAATTTTGAAGAATTTAGAGTTTGAATTCATAAAAATTAAGAGTCTTAATTCTTAGTAATTCAGTATCTGGATTCTGAAGAATTTCGAATCTGAATTTCAAAGAATTCAGAATATAAATTTCATAAAATTTGATGTTTTAATCCAGAGAATTATGAGTATGAATTATATGGATGTCAGAATTTAAATTTCAGAGAATTTAGAGTCTGAATTTAGAGAATTAGGAGTCTGAATTCCGAGAATTCAGAACATAAAATTAAGAGAATTCAGAATCTGTATTTCAGAGAATTCTGAGTCTGAATACAAAGAATTCAGAGTCTGAATTCTAAACCTTAAAATAGAATAATCTATATCTACATATTTATAGGATTCCGAGGATTTTAATATGAAACCTATTTTTCGAATTAGATATAAAAATTTTTATATTTTGAGAAACTATGAAATGAAAAATGAAAACGATGGAAATTAGAAAATTTTCTTAGGGAAGGAAATTATTCTTATTAAGATAAATCTTTGGGAAAATAAAATTTTCCTTGAGTTAGAGTGATTATGATTTTCAAAACATAAAGGAATGATAAATTCATAAAGAAACCTCATTTTCTCAACACTACATCCTTTGCATGATTGGGAATGACCAATGAATGGATTCTCCACTATAATGTGATATGATGTTATAGTAGATCGACTTGGAAAAAAAATCCTACAGTCAGTGTGGATCCCTACAATTTGAAGGTGGTGGGGGTGGAAAACAATACTCTTCGCAGGACTAGTGATATCCTAGTCCAACTTGTAGCCTCTATCGGATTAATTATGATGCCTATGGAGACCGTCTTTATCATTCTTTATATGGTATGTTTTTGCTCTTGGTCTCCATTAGTTCTATTCACTTAATTACATGAAAAACTATTGGAAAGAAATTCACCCTTCATTCATTTTATTCTTCTCTAGTGAAACACTAACTGCACTAGACTTCTTCATTATTCTTATTTTTTAAAGAACCATCCTCACAATTATTCTTATCTCTTCATAGATATAATCAACTAAACTAATGTGATAATTCAATAAATGATTATTTCTAAACATGGAATCATTAGAATCAATTCTTCTATGTTGTTCATGAATTCATGTGATCATGCATATAACATGTGGATTAAAACTTGTCTTACCATTCCTTCTTCTTCTTATTTACACACGTGCAATTGTTTATGTGTCTTCACCTATGCATGTCCATTCATGCATTTATATACTTACTTCTTTTCCTATTCCGTGGAACCCAAATATGTGTATTTATTTTTAGCCCACACACACTCGTCCTATTCCTCTACATTCATTTATTTCTTCCTCTTTATCTTTGTTAGGGTGTTTATATAGGTTTATATGTGTGATTTAGCAAACCCAATTGGGTTAACCCTTTGTATTGTGTGGTCTCCTTATTCAAACAATCAATCATGGTGCCACACTTCATCAAACAAAACTCATGCGTACATGCATGTGTGTGGTCCTTTTATCCCCTTATTCATCAAATTACGAACCCCTACACCCAGTAGGGTATAAGTATGTGTACCTTAGAGGGTTATTCTTCACCTCCTGAAACCATGGTGGAAATGGGTCCCGTTTTTCATGAAATTATGTGTGTTTCTTCCTTGTGCATGAGTTGCATAGCTTTTCCACTTTACAATGCTCAGTGAGAGAGAATGTCTTAATCACTATCATAAGATGGTGTGGCCTTTGGAAAGAAGAGAAAGGGATTTACAAAAGCTATAGCATGTTCTGGTGTGGTTTCTTCAAAATGATTTTAGAGGGTGTGTAGAACCTGTCAAAGTCATGAGGGATCTTAATCATTTTTGCACCCCTTTTGGGTGACTTTCACGCAACATAAATGACATGAGTGCAACATTCAACTTTTTTCACAGAATACCTCTTGCACAAAACATTAATCTTGAAAGAAACTTCAATTTTGTGAGAAAACCTCATTTATTGCATTAAAATTTAGTTCAGTCACACAAATTCTTTTGTGTATTTTTATTACATGCTTCAGATCACTGGTTTCTTCTAAGTGTTGTTCATAACAAATGTTATGGGGTCACCTCTTATTTATAGACCTCATTGAACCCTATGAACAAAAACCCTAATGTGTCATGAAAAAACCTGATACATCACTCAATTACCCTTTTGACGTCACATTGGTTGCATAAGTCTCTTTCTGGCTAACCTCATCTTCCACGCACATCATTGTATTTTCATTTTTTGATGTTTTGACCTCAAATTAGGCTTCGTGCACAACATGCCAAAATCCATTAAATCATGCATGAGAAAACCAATCCTTAATAAAAGCCACTCCTTTACTATAATTTGACCTTCAGATCACGAAACACCACTTTCATGCAACAGTACAAGCCATCTTCAAAATTTCACATGTCATTCTTCTCCAAAATCACATTTCCCTATGTCCTGATTTTTAGCCCCAAAAAACAAGGGAAACAATGGGAAATGATGCCACCTTAAAATTCTCTTTTGTGATACATCCAAATTGTCCATTCCTTTTTCATTTATCTGTTACCTACATTCTATTACCATACTTCAGCTTCCATCATGAAATCCCCTATTATGATATGTATCCTTTGATCGAACAGATTTAACATCATAATATTTTTAATAGTAAGTACTAGGACTTCTCTATCATCCTATAGCATCATTATTTCCAATCAAAACTGAATATGAATTGAAACATCTTTTCTCCCCTTTTCTATCATAATGCTTGAATCACATTTTCTCCTAACATATGATATTTTTGAAATAAAAATGAGCAGAGATTCATCTCATTTAATCAACATGGAGAATCTCCAAAGTGAGGCATCCAATGCTATGAATCCATAACAATTCTCTAGGCGTATTTACATCCACCAATCTCTATTCACTTTATAGTGCCATATTAATATTGAAAACTATTGACACTTTTTGAAAACAAATACAACATATACACAATGTGGTCCCAACATATATGTGGTTAACTTGAAATTATGTGGATGAGAATTAAAATAAATTGTTTTATGTCAATAAATATATTTCATTCATAAAATATAAATAATGAAGATGCATAAATAACTAGAGAAAAATTGATTAATGTTCCACCTTTATCCGAATGAAGGAATAATATATTGAAAACTATTTTCTCATTGATGAATCCTATCTCATATAATAGATATGAATTATTAAGTTTAATAGATGGAAAAAATCAATTATTGTTGAAGGTACATGAAAACTTTTACCCAACTGAACCAACCTCAGTATGATTATGGATGATTATCACACTAAATAATAAGGATTAATTTATACATCATTTTATATAAAATAATAATGATCTTGTGACCAGGAGAATAAACAATTTTCTATGAGCCATGAAGAAGGTGGTATAGAATTCAAGAAGAAGAGAAATTGATTGGTGTGTACAACTAATCAAGGTAGAATATATAAACATTTTGGAGGTACAACTAGAATAAATTAGAGGATAAATTAATATGGTGTATAACTAGTATATTCCATGATAATTTTAATTTAAAATCATATTATAATGGAAAATCCATGATTGGTGGTCTAATTAGTAAGGCATGGAGAAGGTATAAGTTCCAAACATTAACAAATATATATATAATGTATTTAATATGTATTATAAATTTAATTCTAGATCCACTCATCCTAAATGTGATATTATATTAAATTAAGAGGGGGTAAAAAAGATGTAATATAATTTTTCAAAACATGAACACCTGATTCACCGCCATCCTGATGATATTGAATAATCCCTTGAGAACTTCTATAGTTATCAAATCAAAGGTTTCAATGATGATTTGATGTTATTTACCTATCAAGTTTCATTGATCATAATTATATAATATTTATGTAATACTTTAATAATATTAAAAAAATCATATATTTGAAAATACCACCACTACACATGATGATAAAAAAAATATATTTTATTCATAACAATAAAAAACTGGAATAAATTAGTAGAAAATAAGATAATAAAAATTTAAATGGGGAAATATGATCAAATTATTACTAAATTCACTCAATGTGATAATTTTTTAGGGGTGTTGGTTCTTTATCATTCAAATGAAACATTTTTATTTTTTTAGGAAGAGGTGTTCAATTCTAAAATCAGAGTAAACAAGAATAATGTTTTCGAATAAGTGCTCACATGTATAGTTAGAGTTTTTTAGAAACATCTAGATGGAAAATCAAAAGTAGAAAAAAATTGATTTAATGGAATGAATAATTATATCAAACTTTTTATATCCTAAACTCAATCATCAAACATGAAAACATTACAGAAGAGAATATAATTATTCTAAAAGAAATAGTCTCTATTACTGAAATTGGAAAAGATAAAATCTATGTCCCATTGCAATATAATGATTTCTCTGATTGAAGAATAATTTCATTGGTGTTTATGTGGGAATGTTGTGGGAGAAATGGATTATAAAAAATTATCCTTTCACAATAACGTGTACATAATATATCAACTAATAATAATCGGTATATTTTAATGTTAATGAAAAAATAATTTATGCTCTTTGATCGTTTATTATAGAATGGAATTCATCATCATGAAGATATGATTTGTATTTTGAACATTTATTGGGATGAAATATTAAAATTTGAAGAAGATTTTAAAATTTATCTCAAATAAATGTATATTGAAGTATATTTTGTACTAATAAATATATAAAATACACAAGTTGAGACATCAAAATCTACTAATAAAATAAAAGATATTGTGAATTATTTAGATACGAGTCATATTTATCTATAGACGCAAGCTTGTGCGTAGAATATATTTAGTTTATCAAAAGGATAAATATATTATAGTATCATTGTTGAATTTATCCCTTTTCAATATAATTGTTTTTTAATAATATTTTTTAATGGCATGTATAGATAAATCCAAAACATAATAAAAAACATGGGTGCGTAAAAATAAATATGAATCCACTATATAATTAAAGGATAATGTAACAAAGTATATAAATTATTTTTCATTAATTAAGTCATAATGGATTATTTCCTTTTTTCAGGAAATGTAATGATTTACATTCAATTATAATGTTTCATGAAATATGAATCAAAATTTATATTCTAATATAGTTATTTTTCATAATGTTGTAATCTAAAAATAAATTTTATGGGAAAAATAAATATGTATAAAAATTATAGAATGACTATATTTTAATATATATATATATATATATAAGTGTAATCCTATAAATCCTAATGGGAAATTATAGGAAATGAAGTAATATATCATGAATTTATATGAACATGTTTACATTTCATTGATTATTTAAATTAGAGATTTAACTTTTATGATCGTTTATAATATATAAAAGGAATAAAAAATTCATATGATTATTTAAAAAAAATCAAAAAAAAGGTAACCATATTATATAATATTAGTAAATAACATTTTATGGATATAAACAAAATAATAAAAAATCATCAATAACCAATTTTGTTGAATATATTGAAGAATTATGTGAAATATTTCATAGTAAACAATATATTCATCCAATGTAGTATGAGATGTAATATAAGGGATTATTTATTTCCATACATCAATATATATGTAAACAATTATATATAGAATCAAACTCTAAAAAATTATTGATTTGGTGAAATTTATCTCTAATGATAGTTAGGTTGAGAAGAAACTCTAACCCCTAAAGCAAAAATTAAGGAGGACGTCCCTCATTATTCCCTTACTCTTGTTTTTCTAAACTAACATTTTGAGAATTGAAGGATAAATGTATTTCATCATTTAATTGATCAATTTCCACGATAATGACTTGATTATATCCATTATGGGGTTGAAAAGATGATGTTGAAATATTACTGTCACCATTGAACAATGGATCATTGGTATGATGAGTTGTAGAGGGAGTGATATTTTATACATTTTAACATCGGTGATTTTTTTATTTGAGATAAATTCACATTATGACTTCACAATCCCATAAATTAAAATGTTGAATAATTCTTATAATGATACCAAAATAAAATATTCATCAGGTATACCGTTGATACTTTGAAACATTACTCTTGTTTTATATATCGGGTTACACCATGTTCACTTACATGTAGTTTACAAATATTTCATTTCATTGAGAAAAATAATGACCCTTTATTTGAGTGTTGATTGTAAACCTCAAATACATGTTTTTATTTATTTTAAATATTGGGTGAAAAAAATTATATATCGACATGATCATTTACATTAGAAATATAGGCAAAAAATCCAAAAGTGTTTTACTGGTGAGCCCGATGGACTTGGATTTTATTTTTTATTGATAAGGGTCAATATGTGTAAGATATTTCATGAATATATTAAGGGAATAAGAATGTATATTTATTGTTCCCCATTCCTAATTATAATTATTTTTAATATCTCATTTAATATAAATCAATTGTTTAATTGATGATATATTTTTTAAAATTATATGAAGATGATAATTGATGAATATGAAAATTGTAATGGTTATGGAAAATGTTTTTGAAATAAAAAGTTGACTGAATTTATATGTTTGATATATATAAAAATAAATTCCATGATATAAGAATGTATTTATTTTTGGAATATTTATTTGAATCTATAATTTTAATTTCTCATATTCGATATTTAGAATAATGATTTTTCAATGTGTTAAAACAATTCAAAAAACTTATGCAAGAAGCTGGAATTATCCTACATATGTGGTAAGAGGACCTCAACAACATGAAAGACATTTTTGATAGATCATTCATGGTGGAATTTGTGATTGAGAAACTACAAAATAAGGTGGAAGTTAATAAGTATGTATATTGTCATGTATGAATTGGTGTGTTGGACAAGTGGGCTTCACTGTAGATTCTGTTGTGTGTGGAGGAAAGGTGTCTTGGAGAATACCCTATATTCACATAAAAACATTGGTGGAATCACATTTCTCATTATAAATGGATCGTCTATGAAATAATTTTTTTGGAATCCATAAAAGGAGCACAATTTATCCATATTAGAATCAAATGGATAGAAGAGGGGATGACTTTGGGAATTAATCTGGTTCAGTTTGTCAACAAGCGATGTGGTCTTAAACATCCAACACTTGGTGGGTTTTCTATACATAATAATTTCTGTTATTCATTAAATTCATCATCTATCAAATATGAAAGGATATAAATATTGTGACGACTATAAACTAGTTTGGCTTTCACATTTATGTGATGTACAATGGTGAATTTTCATGAATGTATAAATTTTTCCAGCAACAGTAGTATTATTTGAATATGATATGATGTTTTAAGAGGTCAAACATGAGTTTTTAATTCATGTATGTGTTCAAGATTTAAAGGAGTATCATGTGACAATAAGAATGCATGTGATTCCATATAGGAGTATTAAAACACCACAAACTTTTAATTGTATAATTCTCTTAAATTAATTATATTCATAGACATTATTTCATAAAGAACTCATATTCTTTGAAAAAAAAACATGATTATTTAGGAGATAGTCATAACCAAGCCATTAAATATAAATTTTCCACCTTTTTGTTTTGAATTATGGAAAATGAACATACACGTTCACAATTAGGGTGATATTTGGATTCAAATGCAATCAAGTTAATTTTCATCGAATAGTAACTTACCTTTATGAATAATAACAAATTTTTATGAATCCAAAAATACTCTAATGAATAGATAAAAAATCCTTATGAATGTTAAACTTACTCAAGAATGTATAAATTCAATTTAGGCACCTACAAAATGAAGATGAGTATTTTTCATGTGTTTGTATATTTTGTAAAATAATTTTTTTAACAACAAATTAAATTTATCATATATAGAAAAAAATTATTATTTTTTCATTTTTATATTGTACATGTCAAAAAATGGTTAGGGTGAATGTTTTGGATTTTACTGAATTTCATGAATTTTTTATAAATAATAAAATACAATAAAATACAATAAATGTTAAATACTAGTTTTACTACATAATAGGTGATCAAACACTGATGTAAGCCTCTACGTTTGAAAAAACATAAAATTATTACTATTTGGGATCACATGAATCAATACTATTTATAATATTGATTAAAAATATTAAAATAATTATTTATGAAATGTAAATTGCCTTCTCTCCTCAACTATATTAACCACCCCTCACCCACTCTTCCTCCCACACCTCTCAAGCATAAATACAATCCTAAAATATGCTAATATATCATTCTAGGATTCTCTCCCACGTCCAAAACCTTCTAGTGTCACCAGAATGACAAAAACAAATGCCTTATGGAAATTATAAAGGAGAAGTACTCAAGAGGGGAACCTCTCTTCCCTTTTCATTCAAATTTTTCTAAACGTTCCATTTTTTCACTCTCCTCACCTCCACAAATAATAATTCTATGATAATTACAGTACCTTGCATGGAATTTAATTTTATTATGATAATAGAATATTTCATCATCATCTATCCTTCCCCCGCCTCTTACACTAAAAATGTAAATACAATCCTAGATGTGTTAATGTATCACATTCATGGATGAAGGGTATTCAATGTTAATTACAATATTCAATACTATTTTTGAAACATTTTTAATTTCCTAACTATATAATAATATATGGTTTTTACCTTATTCAATGTTCTGAAATACATATACAATGAGAATATAAAATAATAATACATAAGATGTTCATTATGAACAAAACCACTATGTTAATCCAAGCATTTGTAATTAAATTTTAACTAATGAGTCATCCTCATGATATATAACCAAAAATTATTATAAGATCATTTATAACTCTGTAATTTCACTAATAGTTTATATTAATAATTCTATATGTGTGACAACATTTCATACAATCGTCCATTCATGATTATAAATAACTGATCATGAAAACCAAGGATGAAAATGCATCCAAAACAATAAAATTGAACCTCTACAACTAATAAAAATGGGTATGAATGAACCTAATAAGGTTATACTAAATAAATTAAATATTTATCAGGTTATGGAATTAATAATTAATGAAGATAAATTTTATTATTCATGTCATTAACATCAATATAGAAATCCTCGGGAAAAAGGTAAGTGATCCTCTCTCACACTTTTATTCAGCAATACCCCTATGTTGTATTATTTTTTTAATTAGGGGGTTTGTTTTCGCACCTCAGCCATTCTTCACATAGGAAATATAAATGATGGTATAACCCTTCACCTCTCATTAATCCCTAAAAAGAAAACCCATTACCATGCATAAATGTATATAAGGGGTTTTCCTATATTTGTTTTAATTCTTAGTGATTTCCATTATTAACCTCTTATTTCTTGGATGTGGTGTTCTGTGTACCGCAAAATGATATATATTTTTATTATTATCCCTATATTCATTTTATTCTGATACTCTCTATGTAGTTTTTAATTTGGGTCATACGACTCGATTGATTACTACGTTGTAACAGACTTTGACTATAATTCTATTTTATTGTCATTTACAGAGTATTGTGCAGATATTAATTCTTACGTGTTGTATCCAATTCCAATTAGAGATAGTTTATTATTTTACACTATAAATATATTATATATCCATATTATACTCTCATGGATATGGTTATTTTCTTAATCTATATTTCATTTAACATATAGTGTTTATTTGGAATGTCGTTTTAAAAATGAAAATATTGTTTAATCTGTATCCTTTAAACCATATAGATACTGAGAAATAAAATTTTAATTATACTAATTATATGTATAAGACATAATTGGACTTTATGAGATGGGTGAGGACTGCTACATCCCCTCGATGCATCGACATCTCTCATGAGTCAAAAAAGATGTTGACAAACTCTTCGAGTTTGTTTCCAAAATTCTTACGGGTTTTTACCTAGACATATACCATTTCAATGGTATAGTGGTATCATGTTTCAGAAATATAACATCCAATTAATAAAAATTATTATTATTCATTTTTAGTTATTATTATCCATGTGGTTTTCACTATGTGAAAATATATGGATGTATTTTTGTTTTCAGATTACTGATGGACTGTGTTTTTAATTTATTCATTATGTGACATTTACTATGCCAATTTTATTGTGATTCATTTATTTTTGATTCATACTAACTCTATTTGTAACTCTAACTGAGAATTTGAGCTCACAAATTTCATTTATATACCTTTAACATCTTATTAAGATGATACCATTTATTAAGTTTATGTGGATTCTGTTTATTTGTTTTTGTTATGTATTTTAATTTGTTACCTTTGTCATTTTAATATGAGTTTCATTTATGTATATAGTTTCATCAAGAATACTAAACTGATCATTCCTACATGATTTCATTCCTCTTAATCATGGAAATGGATTATGTAATGCAACTACTCTAGGATTTTGGGGTCAGGATTTTATTGTTCGTGTCATTGGACGTTTACCAGAAAACATGGAAAAAAGATTAGAAAATGTAAATTATGGAACAAGGTACGAAGGTATTATTTGAAGATAAAAATATGAAAACATCATAGATTTTTTTAAGGAATACATTCTATGGATATTTCTAGAAAATATATCCTTATCTTGATACAATCTAGAAGAGGCATCTCTAGCATAGATGTATATAGGAGTGAAAACTATGACAACGAGTTTGGGGCATGACTAGGGTATTTTGTTGCATGGCAATGGGCCTTACTGAACAATTGGTTTGACACTCCTAGTAAATATATTAAAGATAATACACATTTTATTTACAAGACATTAGTAAGGATTTAATGTAAATTGTTCCTCAAATAAACCATGTTTATGAGATTATATAGGAATAGAATTTCAATTTACGCTGAGTAATTTTCTAGTTGAGATTATAAATTATTATTGATAATATAATCTAGTGTATTCAATAATTTAGAAATGGAGCCTAATGGACTAAGTAGAATCAAACTCGTGGAAAATGTAGGGATTTCTCCATTGAGAAAGTCAATAGTGTCAATGTTGGAGAATATTAGATCATGAGAATATTGGGAAAACATAATCATGTTGGGTTGAATAACCCCGATTCACCTATGTTGGATATTTTCATAAAGAAGATACCATATCTATTAGTGTGACTACTAATCTCGTGGTAGCTGAGCAGTGTATCACATCCATTGAAAGGATATTCATGGTATTAAGATGCAATGAAAATGAAAAGTTAGTGTAGAAATTATATTGTATCAAGGGTGAAACTGATCATTGGGGGCCATTGATCCAAAATACCATAGAGGAAGAATAAATTGAAGATATGGAATGGGGAACTTTTAAGGAAATATTCATCGAAAAATACTTCACTCGTGAGAAACGAACTGAAATTAAGGATAAATTCATTGAGTTAAAAAAAATGGAAAAAGGCACTATTTTATATTATCATTCTACATTTACATGACTATCCATGTATTCTATACATTATGTACATGGCTCGGAAGATAATTTTGATCATTTCTTTGAAGTTATTAGTCCTTGTTTTCGATGGGAACTGGCTTCTCAATCATTTTCATCATATGATGATTTTGTGTTATGTTCCATCAAAAATATAATGAATTTTCTAAATAAATTTTTATCAAGGTAATCCATTATAATAATCGGTACTTGGATAACCAAAAAAAAGTTAAAGATCCAAATAAGGACAAGGTAATGAAGAATTTACCATTATGCGAGAATTGTGGAAAGATTCATCATTGGAAATTCTTAAAAAGAAAGGGATTATTCTATAAGTGTGGAGAAATGGGTCATCAATCTATTTAATTCATTGGGAAGAAATGAGTCAATGATGTTCAATGATACAATTATATAGAGATGATACACTATGAAAATGAGTGTCCTATTAACCATGTAAAATTTCCTCTAAAAAGGCGATGAGAGAAAGGGAAAGATTCTATGATTACAACCACAGAGGTTTATGTTCCTAATGATGTGGTTGAATGTAAATTAATGGTTTCCCCAAACTGAGCCTATGAATTATTTTATTATATATCATTTCAATCATTGATATTTTCCTAGTTGTCCAAAAAAATGAGACACATCCAATTTGATTTAATAATGTAGTTGTCAGTCAAAACTACTATATGATATATCATTTCATCAAAGGTCTGTCGATCATCCCCCTCATGACACATAATGGTGATTTATTATCTACCATTATCATGATACCAATTATTTTATTGGAAATAAATATCATTATGAATTTGTTTCCAAATTTTGAAATAAAGATCTATTGCAAAAATTAGGAAATTTCAATTTTTTAGAATGGTGAATAATTCTTTATTTTTAGAGTTGAAACCTCACCATCTATTACTTATCATGATCCATTCCCAGTATCTATACTAAATGAAATTCCTAGTGGAAGACAACATGATATCTATGTATGGTGAATGAAATATTCAATTTGATGGCATACCTATTATGAAATAATACCCGAAAAGCTCAGTCATAGAAAAAACCTCTGACCATTTATTAAGAAAGGAAAAGTATAGTGAAAAAGCACAACAAAAAAGAAAAACCAGTAACATATCATATGATTCATACCCCTCTCCACGCCCATAATATAAGACTTCCTCCAGAGTAGCTAATTCCTATTCAGAGCTTTCACAGTGCTACAATACCTTAGAATACATCCGTCTGAGATTTAGTTTCTCTAAAGATATCAACTCTATAGAGGATTTCTTGACAGAGGACCTGGTTGACACTAACTTTTGAAAGCCAGAATAAACCTTCCTCATTCTTCGTTTAACTAGAGGGGGTTCTTCATTTCTGGATTTCTTCTACCCATCCCTGAAAAAATCACTAAAGGAAGGCCTGACCAAATAACAATTATTTTCATTGTCACTGTCCGAGAAGACCCCCCCATTGTATGGTGATGACCATAGCTTGGAAATTATTCATCATGGTATGCTCATATTTCCCATTAGGGTAAATCAAATCCAAACAATGTGGAGGGTCAACAAATACATGAACATAATCCACCTCCTTCCTCAAAACATCCTCTATAACAATCTGCATGTTGTGGACTTTCATCATTTGAGGACACCCATTAATCTCATTGTGACCCAATTCAAAAAATCAGATGGAAGTATCAATTTTGATCTACAATCCACAATCTCAAACCAGATTCATGTCATAATATTCAACGGCTAGACGAACATGGAGTGCATCATGGACTTTCCCATCAACTGAGCTCAATGCCATCTCTCCCTCCATCTGCTCAACATCAAAATCTTTGATCATACCACTGAATTCCCTTACTACATCATACTGAGCTGCTCGATCTTCCCTATGCTGCATTACATCCCCGGAAGAAGAAAGCACTCCCATCATGCCTCCATTTCCATTGCAAGTACCTTCTTTATCGATAACAAAATGATTCACAGTAGTAGTCAGTATAAGTTATTTCATTAGTCTATCAAACAACGCAGTAATAGATGGATTAGGGGATGCTCGATCCTTCCTTCCCAGATCTAAATCACCAAAACTATTAGTAGTTCCATGCTTAGCTGTATCAGAACATGTTAGTCCTTGCCCATATAACCTACCAGGACTCTTCATCAAAGCCTCCGACCTTCTACTTCTGGCTCCATGAAGATAGTGACCAGCTGTATGACCCAAACGACAACAAGTCGAGCAGTAATCAACCCAATTTTCAAACACAACTAATTGCCTCCATTGGAACTCCTCACCAACAGTAATCCAATACCAGTCAACCTTTGGTTTCAAGGAATACACCTCAACACAAAGATGAGGATTAACAGGATGACTCACAGAGTTTGTGCGAGCATCAGGGAAAAGGAGACGACCGACTAGGTTCCCTAACATCCAAATTATTAATGCGTTTTGAAAAGGAAAAGGAAGATGAGGTAGGCAAACCCAGGTCAACACTGATGGAGGATCACGATTCATAGAGAGATCAAACGTCCATTGGAGAAGGAAAAATTTGCATCTGTTGCATCTATGCGGAGCTCCAGACCATGCGTCAATTATGTCTTCCTCCAAATCAAAATGAATCATCAGATGATGATTATCAATAATCCCTAAAATAGTACATTCTTTTATATCCAAGTCAATAAACACAAAGCAATCGAACACAAAAATCGAAGGCTTTTGATGAGAAAAGCGAGCAACAAGGTTCAAATCCAGGAAGCCTGAGGCTACAGAAAATTCCTCTAAATAAATTGAAAGATGAGGGACACTAAGATGAAGATTTGGAACATTCGGGCTTAATGGAATTGATGGAAAGTCTTGGAGATAGATAGGATTTGAAAATGGTACAAACTATTCCCACGATGCTAAGCGCGGTGGAGCCAAAACATCCTCCCCCTCCCACCACCCGGAAGTTGGGGAAATAATACATCAGGCATAAAATAGGGTTCATCATCAGGAAGGAGAAGGCAAGTCTCACAACACATTTATTATTAAATAATACATTGATGTATTTCCAAGGGATTTACCAAGACTTCCTTCTATGTGGGCAGATGAGAACTCTACTATCATAATTACTATTACAACAACTACATCAAATAATACATATAGAGTAGACGCTATGGAATTAGTGGTGTAAAAAAAACTATAGTAATTGAGTGACAACAAATTTATTTGATATATTGTTTCAACATGGGGATCCTAGGTCCTCTTTGTCAAGAAGAAAGATGCATCCATGAGTGCATGAAATGATAACCCGGAAATAAATTCTATTATATAAATGAATAAGTATCATATATCACAAATTATTGTTTTTTTAATCAACTTCATGGAGCCAAATATTTATCAATGATTGTACATTGATCTAAATATCATCAGTTGTGTGTGAGGAATGAATATATTCCAAAAAAATATTGATCCAGGTATGGGCACTACGAGTTTACAATAATTCTTTTTGGACTAACTAATGCACCCCCTATACTCATGGATCTAAGGAATATAGTTTTTAAGGTATATCATGAGGAATTTGTTGTGGTATTTCTCAATGATATCCTAGTACAGTCGAAATACAATGAAGTCCTTTAGAATCACTTGATGTTGATTCTGAAACTCTTAGAAGAAATGAATTATATATGTATGTTTAGAAAGTGTGAATTTTTGCTTCATTCAGTTTATTTTATTTACCATATTTCCTATATGGATGGAATCATAGGTTTCCCTACGACGAAAAATGAAACTCAAGAATGTCCCAGGCCAATGAAAATTACTTTCTAAAGCAGTTTTATTGGAATAGCTGGTTACTATCAGCATTTCATTCAGAATGTTTCTTAAATGGCTGACCAACTAACAAATTCTAACAAGATTTGGGGATATGTTTTTGTGGACATTTGAATTTATATAATTATAATAATAATTTAAATGATGATTTTTCAAAGTTCAAATTTTTACTCTTCCCTCTCAAAATGATGGATTTCGGATATACAGTGATGCATCGAAGAATGTACTGGGTTGAATCTTCATGTGAAATGTTAATGTCATTGTTTATGCATTAAGGAAGTTTAATACTCAAGAGAAAAATTACCCATCACAATATATTAAGTTAGTTATTGTAATATTTTCTCCTAATATGTTGATAAATTATCTCTCTGGTGAAAGATGTGAGATATATACGGATTACAAGAGTTTGAAATACACTTTTACATAGAAAGAAATAAATATGAGGAAAAAGTTATGGCTCAAGTAACACAAATATTTTGATTGTTCAATATACTACCACCCATGACTGAAAAAAATGGTGGAAAATGCATTATCTAGGAATGAATATAGACTTCTAAACCAAATGAAGATTGGGAGAGAACTTATATTAATATATATACTAATGTTGATTATGGGAATTTTTATGGACGGGGAAACATCTTTCCTCTTTCAAATTATTGATAATACATCTTTGCCTGAGATGATAAAAATATCTCAATATGATGATGAGAATATATGCATGAAATGTAAATCTATTAAGGATGGGATATTGGAAGACATCATGTATGAGGAAGCAGTTCTAAAATATTGGAAGAGGATATTCATTCTATCAATGCTAAAGATAAAAAGGGAACTATTAGATGATTCTTATAGCTAAATTTTTTCTATAAACGATCGTAGAACTAAAATTTATAGAGATCTGATTGAAAATTTTCATGAGGATAATAGTAAGCGAGAAATTGCGGTCTAGTTTTCAAGGTGTTTATTATTTCATCATGAGAATGAAGAGAGAAGACATCGTAGAGGTGTGATGAAGCATATAAGTATTACTATTTGGAACTGTGGTAAAATTATGATGGATTTTTTTGCATTACTACAAAGATATCCTAGAAGGAATGATGCAACATGGGTAATTGTTGATCATCTCATATAATCTAAACATTTATTTTCTATAAAAGATGATATACCACATGAGTGACTGGAAAGACATAATATTAATGATATTGTAATAATTAATTGTGTACTTTTATCAATTGTTTCTAATCGAGAACCATGAATTACATAATAATTATGGATCAGTCTCCACATGTCTTTGGATACTGTGCTTCATATGTGTACCGCATATCACCCCCAATCCAACAGGCAGTCTGAAAGGACTCTTCAAAAATTGGATGACATGTTGAGATCATTCTCTTTTGACATTCAATGTATTTGGGATCAATACATTCATTTTCTGGATTTTTCCTACAATTCTAGTTTCTATTCTATCATAAAAATGGAAACATATGATGCATTTTATGGTAAGAGGTGTCGAACTCAAATTGGTTGTGACGATGTTGGAAAGAGGAGTCATTTAGGCCGAGAACATATCGAAGAGACAACTATAAAGGTATTGAAAATTTAGGCCCATATTAAATTATCTCAAAGTATGAAAAAAGATATGATGAAAACTAGAAAATGGATTTTGAATTTAAAGTAGGAGGTCATGTCATTATAAATGTATATATGTGTAAGAGTGTGTTAAGGTGCGTTAAAAAATGGAATCTAAGCCCTAAGTAAATCGAACCATTTTAAATTCTGGAAAGGATCGGAGATGTTTCTTACCATTTAGAAATGCCACCAAGTCTCTATAAATCTTATAACTTGTTCCATTTCTATTTTTAATGAAACAAATTCTATAACCAATGCATGCACTAACTAATGATTAAATAGAACTGAAACCTGATTAGTTATTCCGTGAAGAGTCTATTAAGATTCTTGACACTAGTGAGCATGTATTGAGAAATCGAACAACTCTTCTAGTCAAGGTTCTTTGGAGAAACCAAAAAATGTAGGAATCAATACGGGGACCTAATAATGTTATGAATAAGAACCACCCACATCGTTTTGTTGTGATTTATACATGGAAAATTTTGAGGATGAAATTTTAGATAGTGGGAATAGTGTAACAGCCTAATCATTTTATGGTATGTATCACTAAAATAAATTCTAATCATAGCCTTTATTTCATAATGCACCGTGTTTTTTTGAAACAAACATTGGTTATTTAAGAGATAGTCATAACCTAGACATTAAACATAAATGTTCTACATCTGTGTTTTAAATTTTGGAAAATGGACATACATTTTTTTGATCAGGATTATATTTCGAGTCTGATATAATCCAGTTAATTTTTGGTGAATATTAGCATAACCATATGAATAGTATCATACACTTATGAATAGTACTATACCCTTATTGATAGTAATACAACCCTTTTGAATGGCTACCTTACTCATGAATGTAGAAATAAAATATACACACATTAAAAATGATGTTGAATATTTTATGTGTTGGTATTTTATGATAAAATAATTTTTAATATTAAAAATAAAATTTATCATATATATAAATCTATAATTGAAAAATGGTTTCTTTTTTATTGATTCTACATATTGACAATGGATTAGGGTAAATTTTTATGAATTTTCATAAGTTAATTAATTTTTTATGAATTGTATACTATTATAAATTATGCTAAATGTTAAATACTTATTTTACTGCATCATAGGTGATGCAATGATAATGTAAGAAACATAATTAGAACTCACATGAAATTGATTCTATTTGGGATCAAATTAATTGAGACTATTCAATGACTGGAGGAAAATATTAAATTAATGATTAAAATATTGTAAAATCTCTCCTCCCCTCAACTATATAAAACCACCCCTCACCCTTCTTCCTCCCACACCACTCAAGCATCAATACTTGATTTGATTCTTCTCGAATACCTTTGTATGCTCCAACCATACATCCTAGACCATCTGGTATCACCATAGTGCAAAAAAAAATGGCCCTAAAGAGATTCTAAAAAAGGAGTACATAAGTAGATACCCAAGCATGACATACGTAGAAATTACATTACTTTTGCAGAATACTTTATACAAAACAGAAACAGACAGCCAAGGACCATAATAATTTAGTGTCTTTAGAAACTCATAACATAATCTTCCCATCATGTTGAAAGATCATCAAAATCTTCCATAATGATATTAAACAATTTTTTTATTACCTAAAACCATGATTTATATCATGGGGAAAAGAAAACATATAAACGGTGAGCTCAAATGATTATTGTGTAATCATGGAGAACCTAAAACAATCCATAAACATTTGATCACAAAAACATGAACATAAAATTTAAACATCAAAATCATGTGCAATTTCATAAAACATTTTAGTACATAAGGCATAGGTCATAAAGGGACTTCAATAATGATAAAATGTCATGGGAATAAAACATTTAATTGTGTAAAAACCATTTTTATCATGATATTATTTCCGTAGTAGTCAAGGTATTTCTTCCAAGACCATCATAGTGGACAAAGTCCATTACTGAACTGGGTGTACATGCTGTTCCAACCCTGTATTACTAAATTAGATTTACTTGTTGTTACAACCCTATTTATCTCATGAGATATAAATCATTACACATTTCTTTTTGTGGAGATATAGGTCCCACCAATCTCATATTGAAATCATTCATACGTGGGCCACAAATCAATCATAAATCATTTATCTTTTCCCAATGAATTAAATGAGTTTCATAAACATCATCCCTTCATAACATAACCCATATAAAAAATGGATATCATTTCATCATAAGAAAAATGAAACCATTTAAATAATATAGACATTATACATGAAACATAAACATATTAAATAATGTCATATTAGATGGAAAATAGTTTTGATAAAACACTTGAAATGAATTCATGAGGAAAATATCCATTCTTCGTAAAAATCATTTTCTTTTCTCAAAATGACATGAAATTTTAAATGAAAAGCATTTTATTTAAAATAATGATGATATTTTATAGACTAAGATTCCTAGAAATAAGGTGTTATTAAACCGTACAAATCCTTTCATGCCATATAGGTTAAAAAACAATTTTCTCATACTTTTTCCAGAAAGTCAAAAAGTACCTCGTATGGTAATCAAAAGAACGATTCTTTATATACTACATATTAAAAATCTAAAATGGGTAAACATGACTTTAAGCATACATCGAAGAATATTAAACACTTTATGAAAACATTCTTATAAAAAATGACATGGATTATTAGTATAACCCTAGTAAATACTTACGTATAAGAAATATTAGAAAAAAATAAGTTTGAAAATTTATCGCTTACCAATTATAATCAGTGGAATAATGTATGTAATAAAATAACGAAAATTATATAAATATGTAAATATAATAACCTCCATAGTTAATGTATTCAATCATGCATTGTAATCATAAATACCGTACAAATGAAATCGTTGGTGATTAAGGCATATGTATCACATAAATAAAAGTGAGATGAAATAATCATTTACCTTAGATCCAATTTCTTCCGTACGTGTCTGAAACTCCTGTATAGTGGGTTTAATCATATTATTAATTTGTAACATAACCATAATAAAATTTACGATATCATATATGATCCACTTATGTCTTTATTTTACCTGTTCTTTTCTCAATTCAATGTTAAAGCAGTGTTTCGGGTAAAATCGTTTCATTTATCGTACATGTTTGGACTTTCTATTTTTGATATTATTACAGAGGTCCTGATTTAATTAATTCCAGAATTTAAAAAATGATTTATATATATTCCTCATATAAATATATATGATAGATCGATAAATTGAATGAAATACAACCTTCATGGGGATGGTAGGTCATATGTATGCATGAACACTGCTTTCGTTTTCATATTGAATGGAATGTAATGAAGTAAATTAAAAATATATGTACATAAATCTAGTAGCATTATTATGTCATATATTTCGTGATTACTTATTATATATACTGTAAAATAATTCTTTAATTTTTAATATGGAGAATGAATCTAATCGCATCGTGGAGACGGTAATCCGTACATATGCACGAGTGATTATATCGTTCCCATAACTGTTGAATGATATTTATATGGATGATAGAATATCTCAGAATAGGATCATGTTATAATAATCATATATAGTTATTATTTACACTGTTATACCCATCCACGTAAGGTGTTGGTGTAAAACATATTACACCACGGCATGGAGATGGTATTTCGTATGTACGAACGTGCGGTGATTTTGTATTTCATAGGATGAATATAAGGTTAAATAGGATTGTTTCATACTTATAATAACATATCCGTATATTAGTTATACTGGTGTTATTAATTTATAATGAAACAACTAATGAAGAGGTAGTAGAAGAATAAACAAATTTGAAAGAATCGATAAAAGATATTACCTCTTCTTTGACGCGCCTCTTCTAAACCTCCACTTAGGGAACTAAAGTTGGACTTTGAAGAAGACAAGGAAATCTAGTAAGTTTATAGAGAAGTGGACAAGATAAATGGATAGGGTTTGGCAGAAATTGAAGGCTCACAATGTTGTTAAGAGGAGAGGGAGTAGGTGCCCTTTTATAAGAGAGGAGATGGGCACTTTTGGAATCCTGCAAAATATTAATTTACAATAAACTCAAACCCCACCTAAAAACCACAAAAATGACACAACATCGAATATGAGATGAGATAATGTTGTAATATGATCAACAAATAAAATTTAGACAGGTTTTATGTTTATTTTACACCTTATAATTTTGATTTATCCTTATTTAATCTATTTTATGTTATTTATGGTAATACGATTCTAAATTCGAAATTGTTATAAATACTTACTTATGTGTTTTTAATTATCCATAATATTATAATCTATGAAATTTTATACAACAAAAATTTCTATTTATAATTTTTAAATATTTTTGTGATTTTTAAACAATTTAATAATATGTTATTTTTAGAAAATATAAATAGTGTCATATTTGACACAATTCAATTATTTGAATTTAAATAAGATCCACAAAGATGATATATTCGAACCAAAATATTTAATAGATCCATAATATGTAATATTCATCTTGAATATTCGTGGAACACATTAAATAGTTCATATAATATTTATTTTAATATTTTTATAACCATTTATTTGATATTTCAATTAATAAAATAATTTCTACATCACTATTGTGTCACCATTAATGAAACATATTTAATCCATAAAAATTCTAAATAAATTCATGTGATGTAGATAATTTCTTTAGAAATATGGTGACTATTTTTTTTCTAAGGTTTATGACGTTTATTGCTAAATTAAAATTTTTACACTTATAAGATATTAGAGAGTGACATGTTGTCACATTCTTTGGTTTTAATAATAAATACATCCTTTTAATGGTTAGAAGTCCATGAAATTAATCTTTTCTGACCCTTAGGTGATATTGGTCGACTTTTATTCATCCAATATAATTTTTTCAGGTGTTAGGGTAATTTTATAATCTTATTTTTACCATTAATTACTCGATTTATCTTTATCTGTAGTAAATAAAATTTACCGTACTTAATATTTATAATGTCTAATAATAAAAAGTTTTCATTTAAAATAATTTGGACCTACTGATTCCAAATATGGAATACATTTTTCTAAATTCAAAACACATAATTTTCCATATTTAATTTAAAATTAATCCAATTGTTGAGAAAACGAGTTTTAAAAGTTAAAACATTGCAAAAGATTGAAATTTTTTTACCTATGAATTTAATGTAAAATAAATGATAATGACTAAAATTATATTAAATGGTAAAAATAAATTATATTTATACTTTAGGACCATTCAATATAATAATTTAACAATATAAATTATCTTAATGAAAAAATATGTTTTTAATTAAAATTTAGCGTATTTTTACTATTCATCAAAATATGAAAGTTAACAGAAAAATATTAAAAAATTATCCAAATTAAAATTTTATATAATTATTCCAATGAATATGTTTATTTTTTCAAATTTATCTCGTAAACTTTTCAAAAACTATATTTAAATTGTGTGTGCCATCAAAATGGGGAAAAACTATATTTTTTTAAAAAAATTATTTTACACGAAAAATTTATTTTGATCTCATACCATGTTCTAGAATATGTGTAAGGCAAATTAAATGTTATAAAATTAAAAATTTGTTTAATACTATTCCTAATGGCTCCATAATAATATTATTACAATATATCGTTGTTTAGTGAAACTCGGTATTGTGTAAAACACGCGCTATTAAGGAAGGTTGCTCTTGAGTGCAACACAAGCCAAGAATAGTGTTTGTTTATAATACAAGATAATACGGTGTTTCATATAGAAAAATATAATTTTGGTGTAGCATTCAACATAATACATCAAAGAAATTAAAAATAATATTTCTCATAAAATCTCGGCGTGTTATATTCTACCCCCTTAAAATAAATTTCACCCCCGAAATTAGATGGGGTTATAAATAGTTTACTACATAAAAGATTCTTTTCAAAGAAACCCACATCGTTAAAAGTAATACTAAAACTTAATTTTAAAAACTAATGTATAAAATGTAACAGTTACCCAAATTAACTCATCACTGAGTTTCCACATAGGAGAACATAGTTGAAAATATGGATATGAAAGAGAAATCATACCATCAAGTTCTAATGGAGAGTGGTAGAGAACATGTCTATGAAAAGACAAAAATCACAAAGCTATACATTTTTTATGATCAAATGTACATTATTATTCATCGGATATGAAGGTACTAGGACAACGTTTTTGGTTTTAATGATCATTTCACTAAAGTTGATGATTTTTTTCATAAGGATAAATACATACATGATTTCAGTGTAATATCATCATTGGTCATTCCATGACCAATTTCCACTTCATCTCTTATTTAAGTAAATTATGTTGAATTTTTTCCTTCTTTAAATGTTAGCAGATCATGTGATAGAATTATGGGTCATTCCATTGGCCTCAAACAAAAGGTTATCAAATTTTATCAAATAAACATAAGTCCATATATGGAGATATTAATCGTATATGGTTCCAAAAAATGGGCTAATACATTAAATATCATACTAATTAATAAAAAAAATAAATTTCTAATAATAAGAGACTTCTTGTAGGCCAGTTATAGGTGAAAAATGCATGTCATACTTCAGTTGTGGGTTTGATTCCCACAGCCTTGTCTGATGTGACTGGTTGTCGCCCTTCCTATAGGTTATCCTTTTTCTAAAACTACACCACTATAACATTCCAGAAATAATATCGAAAAAAAATCTATCTTTAAACAATACTATCTGATGTCCAACTAAATCCATTCCAACCATTAGGCTTATCCAAAATACTTCTATCAGAACTCACATTAGAATGAAAACAATTACATGAAAGTTCATATAACAAGAATGTGAATACCATCATTTATCCCACATATATCATAAGATATATCTTTTTGGTCATATTCCAAACATGTGAATACCTTAATTATTTATTCTCTTGAAACATGAATTACCATAGAACCTTAGTGAAAACAAAAATTCTATCAAAAGTTAACTCTTTCCACATACCAAAATCCCAAAAATTCTATATACTCAAATCATGATATCACTTTATCCTTATTTCAGTCATTATCTCATTAATAATATCCAACATATTATTTTATACTTATCCCTTAATTATAAGCATACAATCTTCTTTCCAAAAATATTTCAATCACTTTTCATGTTTATGGGTACCATATTTATATAGAAAACCACAATGGACGAATACATAGATATTTCTATATACCATAAAAGTACCTCAACAACATTATTCATGAATAACAACACATAATCCCTTCAATCCATTCTCTTCAATGATTGGAATGGAATAGGTCATTCCTTGATTTAGAAGTAACCTCTTAGGTTAGGGAATTGAGTTGGGTAATTCCTATGTTCTCCACAGATAAGAAATTGAACTCCATAACAGTCTTTCACTCTATCCCCTTTTCCCCACACTGATAACATCTTCCCTTCCATTTGATGTATTCCTTAGGGTTCATATTCCCTTCTTCTTGATATGTATAAATATTAATCTTTATTATTCAATTTTCCTTACCATTTAAACATGCATGAAATCCCATATTCCTTTTATTTGATGACTTAAGAATACAACTAATGTTCACCTTGTTAATCATATTTCGCGATGACTATTTCGGAATAATCACAATATCGTTTTCTCCAAGAATTACACAATTTCGCTCCTCATAGTCACCAAATTGTCCGTCAGATTTAGTTTTAACCCAATTCCTTCATTTTCCCTCTACTAACTAAAACCAAAAACCATTGTGAAAATAACGGGGAACAACATAATCATAAAAACTCATCTATAGGATGTATAACATATAAAAAATTCTTTAATCCATGACACCTTAGGTTCACCCTAGGTTATTCAAGATAGTAAAAAAAAATATAGCACTGTATCCTATACTTATACTTAACCTTACAGACATCCCTAGAAATACCTTAGAAATATCTCCAGGGATCTCTCTAAATTTTTCACATCCTAGTTTCCAAAGGTTAACTAAACCATTCCCTTGATACCAACTGTAGATACCGAAGTTTGACTTACATGGAAATTACATTAATTTTGTGGAATACATTATACAAAAAAAAGACTCCCAAGGACTGTAATATTTTAGTTTCTTTGGAAACTCAGAACATAATCTTCTAATCTTGGTGAATGATCTTCAACATCTTCCATTAAGATATTACTCTTTTGTTTTAATACCTAAAACCTTTTAATATACCCTGTGGAAAATAAAGCATATAAAGGGTGAGCTCAAATGCTCAGTAAGGGTAAACATTGTGAACATAAAACAATCCATAATCATTTGAAAATAAAAACATGAACATAAATTTTAAACATCAATATTACGAGCAATGACATAAAACATTGCAGTACATAATGCATAGATCATAAAATAACATCAATCATGATAAAATTTCCTAGTAATAAAAATGTATATTTGGAAAACCATTATGAACATGATATGATTCCCATAGTAGTCAAGGCCTTGTTTCCAATACCATTATAGTGGAGGAAGTCCATTACTGAACCAGGTTTACGTGTCATTCCAGGCCTATATTACTGAACCGGGTTTACTTTCCATTCTAGCCATGGTTATCTCATGAGATATAAATCATTACCCAATGCATTGGATTGAGATATAGGTACCACCAATCTCATATTGAAATCTTTTTTACGTGTTCCACAAATCAATCATAAATCATTCATCATAACCCAAAGAATAAACTGGGTTTCATAAACATCATCCCTTCATAACATAATCCATATAAAAAATAGATTTCATTTCATAATAAGAAAAATGAATCCATGTAAATAATAGATAAATTATACTTGAAACTGAAACATATTAAATAACTTTACCTTAGATGAAAAATAGAACAGACCAAACACTTGAAATGAATTCTTGAGGAAAATATCATTTCTTCTTCAAAATCATTTTCTTTTCTCAAAATTCCATGAAATTTTAAAAGAAAAGGATTTTGCTGAAAATAATAATGAAATCATTTAGATAATGATTCATGGAAATAAGACATTATGAAATAGTAAAAATCTTTTCATGCCGTATTTGTTAAAAAACAATCATCTCGTACTTTTCCAGAAAAGTCGTAAACTACCTCATATGGTAAACAAAAAAAAAAGTTTCCTTCTATAATACACAGTAAAAGTCAAAACGGGGTTAACATGTCGTTAAACATACATGGAATAATAGTAACCAAATTATGGAAACATTATTATAAAACAAGGACATTGATGATAAATATAACCCTAGTTAATACTTACGTATAAGCAATCTCAGATAAAAATTAGATTGCAAACTTATCCCTTATCAATTATAATCAGTTGAATCATACATGTCATAAAATAAATAAAATTATATAAATATGTAAATATAATAACCTCTATACTAAAAATATTAAAAAATTCATGCTAATCATAAACACCATAAAAAAGAAATAATTTTTGATTAAGGCATATGTCTCAAATAATTAAAAGTGAGATGAAATAATATTGTACTTTATGTCCAATTTCTTCTATACGTGTATGAAACTCCTGTATAGTGGGTTTAAAAATATTATCAACTTGAAACATAATCATAATAATATTAATGATAGCATATATGATTCACTTATGACTTTATATTACCTGTTCTTTTTTCAATTCCATGTTAAAGCAGTGTTTTGGGTAAAATCGTTTCATTTATCATACATGTTTGGACTTGATGTTCTTGATATTATTACATATATCGTGATTTACATAATTATCGAATGTAAAAAATTATATATATATATTCATCATATAAATATATATGATATATCGATAAATGGAATGAAGTACATCATTCATGGAGACGGTAGGTTGTACGTACGCATGAACGCTGTTTTCATTTCCTTATTGAATTGAATGGAATTAAGTAAATGAAACATATATTTACATAAATACAGTATAATTATTATGTCATATATTTCATGATTACTTATTATATATACTTTATAATCATTCTTTAATGGTTAATATGGATAATGAATCTCATCGCATCGTGGAGACGGTAATTTGTACGTACGCACGACAATGATATTGTTCCCATATTTATTGAATGGTATTGGAGTGGATGATATAATATCTCAGAATTAGTATCGTGTTAGAATAATCATATATAGTTATTCTATACACCATTATAAACATCCAAGTAAGGTGTTGGTGGAAAACACAATACACCACGACGTGGAGACGGTATTCCGTACGTACACTCAGGCGGTGATTTCATTTTTCGTAGGTTGGATATAAGGTGAAATAGGGTTGTTTAGTATTTATAATAAAATATAAATATATTAGTTATACTGATGTTATTACTTACTAATGAAACAACTAAATAAGAAGATGTATGAGAAGAAAAAAATTTGAATGAATTGGTAAAGGATATTACCTCTTCTTCGACGTGCCTCTTCTAAACCTCCACATAAGCCACTAATGTTGGTCTACAAAGAATACCAGGACCTCTAGTATGTTTCTAGGGAAATGGAGAAGAGAAATGTAGAGGGTTTGGCCGAGATTGAAGGCTAAAAATTTGGTGAAGAGGAGAGGGAGGAGGTTCCCTTTTATAAGAGAGGAGAGGGGCATATTTGGAAACCTTCAAAATATTAATTTACAATAAACTCAAACCCCACCTAAAAACATCAAAAACGACTCAACATCTAATATGAGATGATATAGAGTTTTAATATCCTCAACCAATAAAACTTAGACAAGTTTTATTTTTATTTTAAACCTTATAATTTTGATTTAGTCTTATTTTATCTATTTAATTTTTTTGGGTAATAAGATTCTAAATTATAAATTGTTATAAGTACTTACTTTTGTGTTGTGAATTGTCCATAATTGGATACATTATTACATTTTATTCCATATAAATTTCAGTTTATAATTATTAAATATTTTTTTTATTTTTAAAATATTTAATAATATGATATTATTATAAAATATCAATAGTGTCAATTTTAACACTATTCAATTATTTGAATTTAAATAAAATCCACACACAAGAATTATTCGAACCAAAATATTTATTAGATCCTTGACATGTAATATTCAACATTAAAATTCGTGTAGCATATTAAATAGTTTATATAATATTTATTTTAATATTTTTAAAACTATTCATCTGAACATTCAATTAATAAAATAATTTCTACATCAATATTGTGTCACCATTAATGATAATTATTTAATCCCTAAAAATTATAAATAAATTCACATGATGTAGATAAGTGTAATATATTTCAGGGTAATATTTAGATTCGATGTTTTATGAAGTTTGTAACTAAATTAAAATTTTTACACTTACAAGATACAAAAGAGTGACATGTTGTCACATTCTTTGGTTTTAATAATAATTACATCCTTTTAATGGTCCAAAGTACATGAAATGAATCTTTTACAATACATAGGTGATATTGGTCGACTTTTATTCATCCAATATAATTTTGGAAGGTATTAGGTTAATTTTATAATCTTATTTTTACCCTTAATTATCTGATTTACCTTTAACTGTAGTAAATAAAATATACCATAGTTACTATTCATAATGTCTAAAAACAAATAGTAGTCGATTAAAATAATTTGTAACTACTGATTCCAAATATGTAATCCATTTTTCCAAATTCAAAAAAGAAAAGTTGGATTATTTTATTTAAAATTAATCCCTCTGTTGAGAAAACGATTTTTAAAAGTTAAAACATTGCAAAAGATTGAAATTTTTTTACCTATGAATTCAGTGTAAAATTAATGACAATCACTAGCATTATATTAAATTAAAAAAATATATTATATTTATACTTTAAGACCATTCAATATTATAATTTATCCATGTAAATTATTGTGATGAAAAAAGTTGGTTTTAATTAAAATTTAGCGTATTTTTACTATTCATCAAAATATGAAAGTTAATAGAAAAATATTAAAAAATTATCCAAAGTAAATTTTTATATAAATATTACAATGAATAAGGTTATATTTTCAAATTGAAGTAATAAACAATTCAAAAACTAGATTTAATGTGGGTGTGCCATCAAAAGGCGACAAAACACCATTTTTTGATAAATACTTATTATACCTGAAAAATTTATTTTGTTCTCATACCATATTCTAGAATATTTGTAATGTGAATGATATGTTATAAAATTCAAAATTTGGTTAATACTATTCATAATGGCTAGTTCATAATAATATTATAACAATATATTGTTGTTTAGTGAAACTCGATATTGCGTACCACACAAGCTATTCAGGAAGGTCGCTCTTGCGTGCAACACGAGCCAAGAATAAGGTTTTCCCATAATAAAAGAAAATATGGTGTTGGGTATAGCACAAGATAATGTTGGTGTTGAGTAAAAAACATGGAATCAAAGAAATTAAAAATAATAATTCTCATAAAATCTTGGGGAGTTACCACATAAGCGGTGAACCTCCCTTCCCTTTTCTTTCAAATTCATTTACATGTTCCATTCTTTTTTTATCTATAAACTCACCTCCAAAAAGAGAGATGATATTATAATTATAGTACCTTACACAAAACGTAATTTTAATATACTAATGGAATATTTCCGTATTATCTGTCTTTTCCCCTACCTCTAACACTATAAATAAATACACTGTCTGAGTTATGTTAATTTATCACATTCAAGGACAACGGGTTTTCAATTATTATTATTATCTTCAAGACTAGACATGAATAATTTTTAATGGTTTAACTAGATCATTATATGTATTTTAACTTATTAGATATTCTATAATACTTACACACTGATAATATAAAACAATAATACAAAACAAGTTCATTATGCACAAAACAGGTATGTTAATCCATGTGTCTGAAATTAAATTATAAAAAATGAGTCATCCTCATGGTATAGAACACAAAATCATTGTATGATCATTTATATCTCATCATTTTCACTAATAATATATATTAATAATTAATGATTTTGGACGCAATTCAAAAAAATGTCCATTAATTAATACAAGTAAATGGATCATGAATCCTATGGAAAAAATTCTTCGAAAACCAAAATATTGATCCTCTTAAACCCATAAAAAAGGGAATGAATGAAAGGGGTTTTATTATATCACATTTAATTCCATTATATTTCTATTGTTCACCAATTATTTATTGAATGTGGTGTATTGTTTACTTATGCATGATATATATTATCATTATTCTCTCTATATTAATGGAATTATGATATTTGTTTAGTGGTAACAAATTTTTGGTCATTAGACTCAATTGATTACAATGTGGTAAGGGACATTGTCTCAATTTATATTGCTTTTTAATTTACAGAGTATTGTAAAACTATTGTGTCTTTTTTTGGGTATCCACTTCCCTTTTTAGATAAATTTTCATTTGAAATTTTAGATATATTATAATTCCTTATTTTTGTTTTATGGATATGATTATTTTCATACGTGATATACCTTTTTAATTATGGTGTTTATTTGGAATGTTTTTTTTTGTATAGAAATATTGGTGAATCTGTATCCTCTACTCTATATGGATATAGAGAATGAATATTGAATTTGTACTAAATCTATTTATAACAAATGATTTGGAATTTCAGCGATGATTGGGCATGCTATACTCCATCGATGCATCGACACGTCTCACGAGACAAATCAGTTTGCGACAAACCCTTTGAGTATGTTTAAAAAAATCAGATTGGTTTCTACCTATAGAGATAATATATTTTTATAGTATAGTAGTATCATGTGGAAAATACACGACTTCCAATTAATAATCATTTTCATTATTCATTTTTATTTATTATTATCCTTGATATTTACACTATCAAAAAATCTATGGATACAGTTTAATTATCATTTTACTAATGGAGTGTGTTTTTCATTACTTTAATATGCCATATTGACTATGCCTATTTTATTATGATTAAATTATTGTTTATTCATGCTTCTGCTATTTATAACCCTTACACAAAATTTCAACTATCCCCTTAAATATATGTTCCTTTAACATGTTATAAAGAGGAGACCAATTATTGAGTTTTGGTGCATTCATTTTAAATGTTCTTTATGTATTGTATTTTGTTACTTTTTTCATTATAATGTGAGATTTATGTATGAATCTAGTTTCATCAAGACTACTAAACTAGTTATTAATTTGGAATTTCATTCCATTTACTCAAACCAGCGTATTATGTAATAAACTTGCTCTTATCTTTTGGGTTCAAGGTGTTTCATGTTTTCATCACATAATAATTGGATACTGTGATTTTTAGTATCATAAATATTTTATAATGGATAACCATGTTTGATCATTATTTAAACTTGGGTATCTTCGATGATATTATTATCATGACTTGACATGTAATAAAACTTAAAAGGTGATGGTGGAGATGATTCTTATAAATATTATTGTTCCATGGCCTTTTGACATGGAATCCATTTTTTCATTAGGATCACTTTTTTTAGAGTGAAATAAAGAATGTCAAGACTCTTGTTTCATCATGATAAGATCTGATAATGATTTTTCATTTCATAAATAAGGAGATGATTCCATAGTCTCTACAAATATTAATCTCTACATGATGAGTTTAATTAAAAAAATGATATATCGTGAATCCATCATATTTTTTACAAATAAATAATAAACCACATATATTGATATGAATTTTAGATGGAAAAATATAACTCAAATTACCTAGATCAATTAATAATAACATTAATATACATCATTAAAATAGAATATTCTTAGTCATTTAATACACAATTGGATGTGTTGTTGAATGTACATTTGGGTTTTCATGACGTAGAATAATGTGACTATGTTTCATCACATGGTAAATTCATGTGAATTGAGATACCTGAATTATTTATTAAATAATTGAGAAGTAATAGAAAATAATAATACATTAAATATATGTGATAACAATTCATAGATCATTAACCATCCATTTTACATAAATGAATTAATTTAATTTCACATTTACATGTTTAGAATTCAATGATATTGTTTTTGGGTTTTGAAATAACTTCCTTTCATAAAATATTATTATATATTTTGTGTGATTATCTTTCAATCATTTTATTGATCTTTGGAAATTTTTTGACAGAATGAAGAATTTCATCCAATGCATTGTTTCATTATGGAAAATGATCATATAAAGGTGATCATAATTATTGATAAAGATAGGTAAATTTTATCAGTTTCATTTCATGGCATGTGAAAATTTTAACAAATGTTGAGTATATCCAATATGATTGTGGAGGAATATAAATGTGGTGAATAAATAAGAAAATCCATAACATGATCATTGTGAAGTTGAAGGAGCATGTGATTGGGGGTATAACCAGATGCTAAATATGATCAAGTATTGAGGGTATAAATAGTGTAGAAGTATTTAATAAGGCTATGTCTCTAACTAACTGATATAGAAGAGTGGTATTTTTTAGGTATAACAATACTCAAATGTATTATTGACTATTAGAATGTATAAAATAGTCTACCAAAACCATTGTTACTTATTATAATAATATAGTTTCAAATTCATGTTGTAATGGATAATGAATGTAAAAAAAGACTATGTATGTTTTACAAAAACATGTAAAAATATTATATGATGTGCTTCATTTAATTTTTTCATTAAATGTAGCGTCTAAAAATCCTAATAAGTGTTATTGGTTTAAATTTAAACATAGAAAAATGAAGGGAAAATAATTCACTAAAACAAGTCACTCCTGATTCACAACCTCTCAGTGTGACTGTAAAATCCATTAATAACATTAATCTAAACCAAAATATAAATTTTATAGTACAATTTTTGCATAGAACATGTAACCGAACATCAAACATAAGTTTATAGGGATACACACACATCCCAATAATCATTCCAGGAACCCATTTAAAACATTTCTTGTATTCGAGGGATTAATAACCCAAGTTAAACAATTATTATCAAGGAATGTGTAACGATAAATTTTCATAAGAACCACCAATTCCTAGATCAATTCGAATTTGGAAATTATTAGATCATTGGGATTTATGTAGAAGCATAACCACACCAAAAAAATTATAGGACATGATCAATATTCCAAACAAGAGTCGATGCTGATAGTTGTATTGGTCCAAACACTATGATAAATCTATATTATCCATTTTGGATTTAAATTATATCAACGGTCATAAAAACCCTCAATAAATCTAGAAAAAACCTTTCTATCCAACCATGAAATCAAATATCTAATTGATTTAAATCAGTGTGAATAGGTGATAATTAATTATTATTAAAAACATACTATTTTTGTTGATAATGATCGAACTAACCATTGAGTATAGATTAAAGGTGATGAAAGGGTATTGGAGAGCACAAAATCTGATAGACAGTGTCTAGGATTTAGGTAGTAATGTAAAAGGAAAATAACAAAGTTATAGGGTGTTATTTCAATTATTATATTTGAACTGAATAAATTCACAATTTTATTTATGGATTCACATTATGAACTATTAGGAAAATTCATAGGGTGAAAAACACATTTACTCAACATAAAATCCCAAATCCCATTCATGTTTTGAATTAAACATTCACATAATGAATATTTTTTTTTTCTGGAATGAAAATTTATGGGGTTCATACAAGAAAGAATACACATTGTGAAAATACATAAAAGGTGTGAACCAATCCTTTAGCAAATACATGTACACTTTTAGCCATTTCATTTCTCAAACACCCCTAACAAGAGTTAAATAATTTAATAATTCCAATAATATGTAAAAACATATAAAAGAGGCATACATTGATATTTAAGATGATTCAAGACTCCCCCCCAACAATTATCATACTCGAGAACTATATAAAATGTTCTGCTCAATTAACTCGACCCCCAACACTCTAACATCTAACAACCTAGCCCACATTTTCCATTAATACAAATATTCTACTATAGGACCTGACTAAGAATAAATTTATTTCCTTATTGCACCATTATAATTTGCTTCAAAATCTGAATAAGTCTCTTCTCGAATGATGCATCTGGTTCTATGTCATCATCCATACAGGTGAGAACTATCCTAGGATTGGGATCATACAACTAAAGATGATACACATGGAATTAATTTTTCAATCCTTGAAACTATGGAGGATGGTTAAACTAATATACCATCACCATCATGTGATCAATGATTCAAAAATGTTACCATATCATGGTGCCAATGTAACATGCCTTCATAAATATATATGAACCAACCAAGGGGACAAACACATGAATTCATTTCCTCCCATAGTGAACACTAATGGTTATATAATTTAGTAGGCATTATCCCACTATATACATTAATCTATTATAGACCATTTCTATAACTCACTCTAAGGTCCCATTTACCATAAATGGACCAACAATTGAAGATTCAACAAATTCGTATCAGAAGAAATGTGAACAACCTGAAATTCCATTCAATGCCCCAAATAGAGCCATTTAAATCCAATACTAAATGATATTATTGTCGGTGAGCTATAAAAAATCCATGTAATCATATCATGAACCATTGAAATAGAGAGTACATGATTGAAGCATATCATCTAATGTATGTATAATCTATATGAATTCTAGATAATCTAATGATAGAAGGTCATGCATGTCTTCGAATAAGTACTAATTTCCATTTTAAAACATTAAAATTCCATGAGGTGAACCATGATTTATTAAGATACTACGCTAAAAGAAACTCTATGAATCAACATGATCTCTATGACATTTTTTATTCATAGTTCATCCAATGTGTTCATCTATTGGAATTATATGAAGTGATCTACCATAGTAGAAAAATATTTTACACAAAAATGGTGTATTGTTCTCTTGGGTTCTTTGGAATTATTGTTGAAATTTCTTTTATCACTTCATACTAATTTTTTCATATGAACTAGATGTTTCTTGAGTAACCCTATAGGTATCTAATGCTAAGATATGATTTTATAAAAATTCAATCAATGGGATACAATGATTGTAATGTCTCTCTTTATATGAAGAAACCATAACATCTTCTTAATATTTTGTTACGCCTTAGTCTAACCAAGGAATATTTCCCACAATGAAGCATGAGAGGCTCTCATCAGCTGCTCTCTCATGGAATATAGAACCATAAAACATCCATGAACCAAAATCACCCCATATAGGTCCAAATACCAACATTAAATAGATAAACCCCTACCATCCTATTGGAAATCACGATACACACTATGTGTTTTCCGTTATTGTTCTTCAATACATTTATTGCTGTTAATTTGATCACTATGGGTGAATAAATTGATAATATATAATCCTCAACTCGCTATCATATCTATCGATCAATAAACCCATGAGCTTAAATAAATCATCCGAAATTAATTGTTGTACCTTCAGTATTGTGCTTCTTGTCATATCAACCGCAAAATATACTTTTTTAGTATCCTACTCCATCTTGAAGTCAAAATTATAGAAATATTGATCCAAACACATATGATAATTACTCATTTCCTGCGGTAAGAAAATATACAACTTCCACTTTTGGCATGTATACACAAAAAATAACTCTCCAAAGAGATTCTATTTCTAATATTTTAGTTCAGGGAACATAGATTATATATTAAATGACGTAGTATGTTAGATATACTCACTAGTTCACTTCTGAAGATATACTTCTGTTACTAACTTATCACCCTATATCATTAAAACACTGAATTAAAATCCAAATACATCATAGTAAAACTTTATATAAAACTCTATTCTCAATTAGGGTTATGGTAAATGATGAAATAGTCCTTTTATTTTTCATTATGAAAATTTATTCACATTGATTAAACCATTATACATGACTTCATTTTTCTTAGTATGGTTATTGTAAATATTAGTGGATAAAATTCCTAATTGAATATCATATAGTAGAAGACCAATATAAGAAAACTATGACTCCGAGACACATTACATATGAATTCACTAGAAATTAAAACATCATATATTTCTAGATCAACTGATAAAACATCATATGAAACTACTTTACTAATAATATGTACCACAAATATCCAAATGTAACACATTGAGTATATAGAATAAAATTGATGTTCATGAAGAATATTCAACATGATATTGAGGTTCCTATCATGTGACTTTGAAATTGAAAAATCAATTATGAATCTATCAATTAATACAATAATTAATGAGTCTAATAGTAGATGAAAAATTATTTTCATGAGATGCATTAACGTTTCTCTGGAATTATTCAGTCCAAAGGGAATAAATATATCCCCATACAAATCATAGAAACACATAAATGATTTCTATATGAAGTATTCCTCTCTAACCCATACAAGATGGCATTAAAATGTAGACCTGACTTGGAAAACCATTAGTATAACCAAAATTATTAAATAGTTTATATATTCACAGAAATTAGTACATATTTTTCACTAGGATATGACTCCCCTATTGGAAGTCCACAAAAAAATAAGACTCATATCCAACCATTGGATAAAAAACTAGATCACCCAATGTGGATGTTCTTAGTTTGTAGAATTACATAAAATAATGAACATAAAGGTTTTCATTTAGAACATTAATCATTACTAGAGACATAAAATATGGGGGAATTGATATTTTTCCTTCACAAATAATTCTCTTGATATCACATTCAGCTTCCCAATGTGGAAGATAACATGTGAAATCATATAGGAAACTATCATATTAAAAGTACACCACTATAAGGAAAGTTGAGGAAGTTACTGTATAATAAATTACAATGATAATTCCTTCTAATTTCACTAAAATGGCCTCCCCATGACAAGGATATTTTCCAAATCTTCATGCCACAATATAAAACTCACCAATTTATAAAAAATCCTCCCCAATTGTTTAGGAAAATATCACTCTTCTCATATAACAATCGATGGCTACATAAAAATAGAACAACTATTCCATTATAATGATTTATTTGAAATTAAAAATCTACAGAATTATAAAGATCGAAACATTCCCAAAACCGACACTAATTAGTTCTCATTAGACAGTATTATGAACACAATTTTTTATCTTCCTAGGATTTATTGACAGATACAATCTATGAGGTATATTTAATCATAAATTCAATCCGAAGAACCCCTCAGTAGATATGAATTAGTTAGTTGATCTTATATTATACAAGGATGTATACATAGTAGATGAGATTTTGAGTATACATCATAATGTCGGTTCTCCCTCTTTTCAATCATCCAAATCCTTATCAACATCACAATCTCATAATGAAAGAACTTCATAACACCACAAAGGATCCTGAATCTATGGGTAAAATATGTATTATAGCTAATTAACATACCAAAGAGGTAATTTTTTCACACCAATACATTATTTAGAAATTTTTAATTGACAAGAATTCAAAAAAATCTACTTTAAATGGGTATTATTTCCCCACATGTGAAAATATTTTAGAAAAATATGACTTCATATAAGAAAGTATTGTATCCTCCAAAAATTATAGCACTGAGCAGGGTCCCTAAATATATAAGGGTACAATAATACTTGTCTCTACTCTGACCATCCACCAATACCTTTGTATCTATCATCCAAAATATATTTCATTCACCGAAAATGAGGAATTTGGGCTATGATGGAGAATGCACCAATCGGTCCAGTGATTTCAGGAAAAATTCACCATTTCATTCCTTTATTATTACCTTCTATGTCATCAATTATATAAGAATAAATGAATACAAAATTATCAGACCATGTTTCACGATATGTCACCTGAGCTCTATTATAAGGACAATATATATCTTTTTTAATTTATAAGAGTTTTTCCCAACTAAAATAGGAGAAAATTGAATAGGCTCTATAAGGAATACTTAGTTGAAATAGAATATTATTAACCCCTTTTATATATTCATGTTCTGCCGAGAACATTCCAAAATTATTGAATATGAAAATAAATCATCGAAGAAGAAGTCTGAGAAAGACACCAATACAATTCATTCCTAGCTACCATGCTATAGTAGGATATCCAACAATCATCCTTTTGTGCCTTAAATCAAAATGGTTGCAATATTAACATACAAAAAATTATAGTCTCTAAAAATTCCAAAATCCACTCTAAAAATCATATCAATTCATTGACATCATGGGGCCAATGGTGACATTGATGGATGGGTGTTTTGGAGATAAAATTCACGTGTTGATCGTCTATCATCAACCAATATCTATGGGATAATCAACTCTGTATACGAACTATCCAAATGATTCATTCTCCGACCGGTTATATTGATTGACATACATGAGTAATTAAGGGATTAATATCTATTTAATCCAACATCATAATAGTTGGTGATTGAGTCGAATGATATACAAACATAAAAAATTTCTTAAGTGTACCATCAATACAAAAAGAATAACAAATAAATTAGAAAACTCTATCAGTTTAGAGGCTCTAACATTGTATTGAATCAATGATCATCTAATAAAATACCAATAAGAATAAGGAAAATCCCCCTAATCACTAACCAAAACTCAATTAATTGTTTAATTGCATTCAATTATGCCATATACACAAATACATAACCAATTGTAGAATAAAATTTTAAACAATAACAAAATGAATGAAATAATTCATAAAAAACCTCACCCAATTTCCAAAATGAATTTAATTCTCGAGGATATATCTAATATAAGAACCATGTATATATGTATTGTAAATCTAATAGCCCAATATAATGTATTAACAGTATCTAGTTAACAAAATTTAACATATTGACAGCATTATGTCACCCAATGAGAATTTGATTGATTGAAAAATAAAATAAAAAAGACATAAATCCCCACATAATGGAATTATAGAGGCTCAATATACAGTGTTGTCGAGGTATATATATATTTCTCTTACATGAGTCCCACTAATTCTCTCTAAACTATCTTATACCATGTCAAGGAATATAGTGGAAAAAATTTAGACAACCTAGTTCCCTAATAATTTTTTTAATTCCCATTCCCAATCCCCGAGCCGAGTCTAGGAATGTAATATGAACTCAATAACACCTACATATATACTTGAGGTTTCGATATAGAGATGAGGGCCTATAGAAAAATTTGGGGATACAATTCCATCATTACTATGTGAACATTAGAGTTTACACAGAGAGTGGTAAAAATAATTAAAATATTATGAAATAAATGAATAACCATCAGAGTAGCACCAAATAAAAATATGACCCATTCTATGTGATCGAATTATGTAATCCTATGTAAATAACAAATATTAAACAGTATTAGCCAATTTATTGTAAGGAAATTGTTAAAAAAATAAGAAACTATCTTTTGGTCTATCCAGAACCTTCTACAACCATTGTAAAACTTAATCATGAATCTATCATAGGGAATTTCCATACACTGATTCCCAATGACTAAAATGTATAAGAAAAATGTAGTTCCATAGTAGTCTATGATTACATGTAATTGAATGACACCATCAATTAACCTTAACATATTTTCCTAACGTACACTATTTATTTCCATTATTGTAAACTGGAAAACAATATTTAAAAAATTTATCTAATAATTACTAACATATTAGAGACCCTTATAGATCAACATTACATTCCTAGGAACCACACTATAATGAACCAAGGTCGGTTGCATGACATGTCACCCTCTTGGGGATAAATCAATAAATATATAAAATATCCCTCATAAATGGATATCCCATAGAATAAAAAATACACGTCTAAATCACCCCCTCTAGATAACATTCCATGAGGCTCCACCTGTATGTCGAAATTCAAGACAGTGAAAATGAATAATTTTATAAAATAAAAAATGATCATTAATACCTCACATAAAATAAACAACAATCATAATAAGAATATTCCACATTAAATCCACAAAATAAAATACTTCCCATGTCATTTCACAAACACAACAAGAGATAAATCATTAATCATAGGTCTCTAAGGCTACACCCACATTCCAATAATTTTTCTAACAACCCATATAAAACATGTTCTAATGCCAAGTGCATGCAATATTAGGTGAAGAAACAATGATTTGGGAAAGATTAACCATCTATTTCTATTAGAAAAATTGGATCATATAATCATTCCCTAGATGAAACATTTAAAACTATACGATTTATTTAGAATTGGAATCAAAAAAAAATATTTAGTACATCATCTAGTTTTGAAAATTATATCTGTTATTGAAATTTTTTTATTTCAAAATGATTTATACAATTCAAATCCTACAATATAGATTACAATACAATCAATAATGATCAAAACCATAATTAGATCAAAAAATATTTATATCAAACAAATTAATTGAAGAACTATTTTATTTTAATCAAGTATATGGGGAGTGATATGATTATGAAGAACGAAAATATTACTATGTTGGATTTTTAGGATTATATTGGATTTAAAAAATCAAAAGGATAATATGGAAGGGAAGTGGGTAGAATAATATCACCTATAGATAGAATGTCGTTTGGTGTAAGACAAAATGTTGTTATGTAATTTAGTCTATTGGAAACAACCAACTTAAATGTGAGAATTATTTATTCATGTCTTGTAACATCATGAAAGAATATACAATGAAACAAATATTGGATTGAAATCAAAATGACCATTTAGATTATGATTTCACATTTCATGCCATGAATATAATTCACTTCCTAGATATAGGTTATGGGGTATATCATTGAAATATTTCACATCATAAATATCCTTTAATAGTGTGAATATCTGCATTAGACAACAATTCATTCAATCAAGTCATTTCCTCACCAAATACCCATATGAATAATTATCTAATTTAATTATTTCATTAATATGATAAACAGCATAAGGAAGAGGAGATCCTTGAGAATTAAGATGTTATAATTTCTCACCTAATGTAGTATAAAATTAGCAATTAAATTCCTTGAATTTTGAATTGGTTCTTTGAATAGATATCTAATCATATGATTTATTTCTGAATGTTAACTCATATGCTAACATTATATATTCGTATTCAATGACTGAGCATGATGATGTTGGTAATTTAAGTTTTTCGCATTCATTATACTTCTAAAATAATCATTAGTTGTACATTATTGGGAAATAGGAAGTGGGATGAGTCTCATGATGGAAAATTTAGATTAGGTTCCTTGGATTATACTTATTATTTATCATAATAAGAATATGTAATTAGCATCATAATTGTTTTGTGATGATGAAAATATGAGGACTGAAAACATGATTTCCTGGAGGCACCAAATATTTTTACCACATTTGGATGCATAGGTCATAGGAAAATATTTTCTGATATAATTATCACTCCTCATAGTTTTCTAGTCTCAAAAGTTCATTTTGGATATATTTTCTCATCAGATGATTCAGAATTAATGTTGTTCCAATAATATGCATCATGAACTAAAATTCTTCAATGTAGTCGATAGTCTCGAGTAAAATTTTATGTTAGTCCTATGATAGTGACATATAAAATTACCATTCCTTAATGGTTAGTCCATAATTATTTGATATTGGTTCCTTTCATTCCTTAATATCTACCCATATATCCTTATTTCAAAATATTCATATAGATATCTTTCATTATATAGTGGATACTTCAATACCAATCATGATATTGAATGAGCATGGTCTCTGATCCCTATCTTGTTACTTTTTTGAGGATGTTAATATATTTTGTATCTATTTTTTCCTTGATATGAAACATATAGTTAACATTCATTGGATTTATTGGGTTATTTCCCAAAAATCATGTATAAATTATAATCTACAATGGATCACTATTACTTCCCAAGATAGGGTGTTTCATCATTTCTATGGATAATGAGGCAAGATGCTGATTCCCAATAGCCCTCGCCCTCAATAAATAAATTGGATTATATCCATTTTTTCTTTTCATTATTAGAAGGATTATTTAGGGGGAATAATTCTCAAAATATAACATATTTTCTAGATGTGTTCCCATCATGAATTTCTATTTTTCCACCTATAAGATATGTTTTGTTTTTTATAGTGTGGGTACCAAGTACCCAACCTATTTATATTCCCTCAAAAAATATGGAGCCATCAAAATATATGAAATTAAATACATAGTTGATTGAATTTTTGTCTACTTTGTTCATTCATCCTAGTGTGTCATCATAGATTTTCCTATGTATTTTTTTTTCAAAACATATGATGGAACACTTCACCTTAATTTTAATTACATGATTATAAATTAAGTCTTGAACAAGAATAATTATATGTTTACATAAAATGATGAAATCCTTAATCATATGAATGGGTTAATGTTGTTAAAAAAGATTGATCATTTTTATATTTTTCAACATCATCAGATCAAGGGATTTTATGTAACTAAGACCATTTTCAATAGTAGGTATGGTCACTATGAGTACATTCTTGTTCAATTTGGTCTGAAAAATTTTCCATATATGTTTATTGAAGTGATGAAAATCATTTTCCACCACTACAATGACATCATTATAGTTTTATTTTTGGATTACATATTTTTTTAATATATTACTATGGAAGATCATTACGGAACTTACACACATCTTGATAAGTCATATAATTTATTCAAGGATTTATAAATTAAATTTATGAATTCAGGTGGTTATGTTCTTTGGAAAAATTATTAATGCATAATAAATTAAAAAATATATAACATCATGAATGTTATTATAACATCCAAATATCCACATAACATCTTCTAGATGTAGATTTTCTTTATATTGGATGGATATAGTAATATATTTATGATGGAGTGACCAAAATAATATTTTCTAATGACTTGTATAACATGAATGGAATTAATTATTTTTTTAGACTCACAATTTTACAATAAATTTTATTTGTTGATGTTCCATTTAATGTTGGATCTTATGATGAATATTTCTAAAGTTGGAACAGGTTGTGTGGTATTTTGTGATACATCATAGTTGGGATTGGGTTTCATTATTTTACAGGGTGATCACGTTGTGGCTTATAAAAAACATTAGCTATTTATACATGAGAATAATAGTTCCACACATGATCTCAAAATCACATCTACTATTCATGCTCTGATGTGTTGGAAATATTACATTTTCATGGAGAGGGTTACTATCTGATCCATTAAAAAAATGAGTATTATATTAATAGGAAAATATATAAATATTAAATATATGTTATTATTGGAGTACCTTTATTTTTTTACATTGACATTACACAATTTCATGAAAATTGAAATGTAGTTTCTAGGGCTATGTGTATGAAAAATATAACCCATGCTACGAAAGAGTGTTATATGTAGTGGAATCTAATTCCTCTCATTGGTCATATTAATTTTGTTGTATGGGAGGATGGGACCAAGGTATTTTTGAACATTGTTTAGTACGAATACTCATTTCTAAAGAATATTCTCAAGGAGTATTATCTTAATGAGAGATCAAGAGGAATTGGAGAATCATTATATCGTTGGGATACCACTAATTAATTGTATTTGTCATCCATGTGTATCCATTTCTTTAAGAACCGGAATGTCATTTTGATACCTTCATGGAAATAAATGTTAGGGGTTTTAACTCATTCCTAGTGTTTGGTACATATGGAAATAATGAAAAAATTTATTGACATGGGGAGGCATTTATGGTATCCATGTATGAAGTAATATATTAATGTTTTGAATTCACATTATTATATCAATCAGTAGGTAAAATCCAATAATAAAATACACTTTTTTCATCAATTTCGTCCTATACAAACATGATGTTGTAAAGATATGTCTATGGAATTTTTTGGCGTGTTTCCAAAAACACAAAAAGTGAATAACATTATTTTTATGTTTATTAATCTACTGAACAAGTTTCCTTATTTTATTCCCATTTATAATAAGAAAAAAATATGGACTTGGCGAATATTTATCTGAATGAGATCATTAAATTGCGTTGTGTTCCATCTATCATTGTTTCTAATAGGGTTTTTCAATCCAATTCATGATTTTGGAGAGGAATTTGGTGGAAAGCACATCCTAGGTAATATTGATATTTATATACCATCCTAATAAAGATATTCATACAGAATAATATATTAATTTTATGGAGGACATGCTTCATGATTGTGTACATTACATTAGTGGATCTATGGAATTCTAGATAGGGATTGTTTATTTTTCTTATAAAAATTGTTACCAATCTTATATCAATATGGTACCCTTAAATGACTTGTATGGATACCTGGATAATCTCTGATGTGTTGGTCATAGATTATTGAAGCTATCGATTATTGATCAATGTTTTTGGAAGAGATAATGAAAACCATTTAGTTGTTTAATTGTAAAATGATAATGAAAAAATACATTATAAATACAATGATTATAATAATTAATTACATTTTAATTTCATGATTGGTGACATAGTGTTTTTTAGAGATTCACAATGGTTCGTTCGCTGATGTCTTGGAAAATAGAAACTTTTATCACTAACATACATGGGAACATTCACGGCTGCAGAACGGATTGGAAAGGTGGTGTCCAATTTTAATAATCCAGCATATATGAAATCACCCCATATTTTTCTAAATTTTTAAAAAATTATAATTAATCTCACCGGTCTATATCATTTCTTGAGAAAGAATGACATTGATGTGCAACATGATTTATCCATGAAAGAGTATTGTGTATATTTTCATTGCACTCATATAATGGTTCTTCATTTATAATCAATCCCATTGGTTTCAGTGTTATGGAAGAATGGTTATAATTCATATAGGACATGGAATCATTATGAAATGATGAGATAACAATGTCTTCCTCTATTTGAATTATTTTTTTATTAAGAATAATTATGGGAGAAGAAAAATAAATGCTCTGGGAAAATTATAATGTCCTAAAATTTTCTTGTGGTTACATTCATTGGTTTTTGATTTTTTTCATTAGATTCAAAAATGTCAGAACTGATATAGACATAATTTTTTTTGAAATATTACATATAAACCCTTCTTGTTTAATTAATATGACCATTAACTGGATTTTTAATTATTTTCAACATTACATTCACACTTATGCAAATAATGGGATATATGTAAGAATAAATACATTATACCTTTACATATGTTGTTTCATAGGTTCTATGTATAGGTAACCATAAATTTATAAAGGTTTTATATGGGTAAATTATCCTCTACGTAAGGGTTTTATAATGTATTCATGGGTTTTATAAGGGAAATAATTACTAATTAAAGGCTCTGTAAATGTAAAAAATATTTTTCAGTGGATTCATAATGGTAACTAAGACATTGTGTAATCTTGAGTTAATTTCTTATATCAGAAAGTCATAATTTATAAACAATATATTGGGTTAATTGGGATCGATGTAAGTGTAATTCATCTTATATTTAAATGATAGTAACTAGCCTGGTAAAGGTAATACCTTTTCACTGTCACACACAACTAATTATTATGACACCTTTTAGGGTTTTTGAAATATTGACATCTTATTAATTTCGTTCTTTTGATTAATTTAAATTTGTAACTCATGGTTTAAATTATATTAAACCTTCATCATTCATGAATACATTAAAAAGGAAAATTAAATGTTTACTATAAATCTTATTTATCATAATGCTTAATTCAAAGAAAATTTTTTGGTTTTCAAAAATACATAACCCTTTTATCTACAAAATTTCTTATATCCTCTTGTTTTATTTTGGTAGTGTGACTTATATTTATTCAATGGAAGGGTGTAATGGGTTTTTTCCCTAGATTTTTGTCTCTGGAACTTCTCAATCCAATATTGGCTCCTCTTCCTCACTAGATGTGGGTTCCACATTCTGTTTCCAAATATATTTTGTTTGATATATGTGGATTCTTATATAAAAATATAGAAATTGAAACAATTTATGCATATGTAATTTAAAATGGAGTTCATAAAATTTATTTTTAAACATTTAATTTAGTTTTGTGATAACTTATTTAGAAGATACATGGCGAGTGTTATAGAATTACATAAAAAGTCTTTTTCAAATTAATTGTGATTTCCAAAAAAATTGATGTCAAATTAAAATTAGAAATTTCGAGAAATAATTTGATGATATTTTATTTGAATAAAATGAATGATACTTCTCATGATTTAAATGGAAATGAAATTATTTAAAAGGCCTGATATTTTTATAAAATCCCTTTTAGGTTGGTTTTTAAAATTGCATGGCATGTTTTTTGAAACATTATCTTTTTTTTAAAATGAAACTATTGATTAAATGTTTGATTTTATAGAATGGTATTCCGATATATGATTTATTATCTTAAAGAGTGTGTGATCTAATGGAATTATTTTGATTTATATTAATTCTATGTAAAGTGATATACTTGTCAAGTCAATATAGAATCAATGCTTCTGAACCATTATAAGAAATCAATAAAATTGTTAATAATGAAAGAAGATGTGGAAGACAAAAATTTCCCACAGAAAACATAAGAAAACAATAATCAGTGATAATAGTATTGATTTTATTCTTGGGATTATTTCATATTACCCTAATCCATTTTCGTCTATGGGTGTTGGAATAACTGGAGTTTTATTTCGATGAGATTTTATGGAACTGTGTCATCGATACAAACAACATGTATTACTTTTGGTCATCTATGATTGATAATGCTAATTACTTCCTGTTATTTATGGAAATGATTTAATAATATCTATATTAAAATAAATTCTTCATCATTCCTATTCTGAGAAAGATACATTAATCTTCTTGATTTGATGGAAATTAATTTTAAACACGATTTTACATTATCGATTGAATTTTTTATAAAGAATATTTTCATTTAATATATGAAAATAATTATATACCTTGAATTTATTTAAAATTTAGAAAATATGGATTATTTTTTATATATTTTATATAATGTTCATTGTGAGATATTTAGAGGATTTGTTTCTCAAGCACTACCTTTTCTATTTTGAATTTTTATATTTTATTATTTTGAGTCTTGTAAATGTGAAAGAAACAATAATAGTTTCTGGGTGTAGTTGATTAATAGGACTTGGGAGTTTGTGATAACTGGTGGATCACATGATCCACTTTTTTATGTATCTTATGGGATGATTTCTTAATGAACTCATCTGATGAATTTGGATGAAATACCATATTCATTCTCATATGATGATACTTGTGGTATTTTCCCTGTTACGGAGTGATTGGAAGACAAACTAATTGTTATTTTATATTTTTATTTTATTTGATGTTCTATTGTTATGGTGAAATAATTTTTTATTGATTTTTTAATGCACTATAACTAGTCTCCTGCATTTGAGGATTAGAAATTCTCGTCGAGTCATTATAAAATAGATTACGGTACCATTTACGCACCTTATCTAGGTCAACTCATGGCATGGAGAGCATATATACATTCATTATATATTTTTTAATATTTTTAATATTCTTTTTAATTTTATATTTTGTGTTAATAAAATAATCATAAGTATTGAAATAATGTATATGAAAATAAATTTCAAAATCAAAATTTCAATTTGTGGGATCTAAGTGATGCTCCTAGATATCATCACACATTATTCTAGGGTTTTTTAATTTTTTTATTATATAATTATTATAATATATATTTATACGATAAAAATAATGATTCATGTAATATTGCTCAATTATCTAAATGTGAATATTCCCATATCTAATTTTTTTATTCTATTGTTTATTTATTTTTACATTTATCATAATATTTAGTGTGCGCCTATATATATACAATTATAAAAAAACACAAGAAAATAGACACACACACACATATATATAAATATACATACATATAAAATTATAATAATGTGTATATGTTTTGTAAAAACACACAATATGTACTTATATCTAAATATATAATTAATTTGATATTATATACATACATGTATACATAAACAAACACAAATATGTATATATATGTATATTGTTTTACATATAAACAAACTACACATGATGTTTATGAAATCCTTTTAAATTCCATTTATATATTAATATATATATTTAGTTAATTTTTGAAATAATAAAATATGTGTTTCATTTATTGGGATGGTTTAATAAGGAATCTCACCTCTTTTTCATTTATTAAGTCCTTCACCAAACATAATGAATCTTATTGATGATTTGGTTCTATATTTTTTCTTTCAACTTAAACTTTGGGAAAATGTAGTATGTACCATTACATTTTCATAATAGGTGGAAACACAGTATATGTATCCTTATTTAATCATATAGTCATTCCATCCTTAAGGAAAGAAAATTCAACAAATAATTATAGAATAACAAAAATTTCAATTGAGTTTTGAAAACTAATAATATTATTCACCTAAAGAATAACATTAATATATTTAATATTTAATTAAATTTGAATTTTTGAAATATTTTATTCAAAATAATGAAATTCATAAAAATCATGTTATATATCGAGAAATGTATTATATATTAAAAAAAGACCCCATTTCAAATTAATAAATATCCATGATTACATTATTTTTTTAATAAAAATATACAACCATTTTTAGTAGTGTGAAATGTTTCTGAAATATATTATTATTCTAATACTGTAAATGAAAATTATATCAGATACTATCATCGTAAAACAATAGTTGGTTTCTGTATTGTTATTATTGATAAATATTTTATAAATATGTTTTACTAATGTGCCTACTCTTATGAATGGGTTATGTTTAACCCATTAGTTTTTAATAAAGGGATTAATCATTGAAGAATATATTCTAAACCTAAATTATCAATCAATGTCAATAAAGTAATCATTGATGTAGTTGGTCTATATTCGAACAATACATGAAATTTATTATTAATAATTTTTTCATCCAATGGTTTTTAATAACTGGATAAAAAATTGTTCCATCACTATATCATATCAAATAATCTCAACTTCTTGGAATGTACAACATATTCACCGAAATTAGTCATCCATTTAATTAAATGTAATTCAAAAAATATGATACCCATATACAATTGAGAAATTTGAAAAAAATAATTTAAATTTTTATTATAAATAAATATTGTAACTCAAAACTAACACAAAAAACTATATCATATAAAATGGTTTGAGAATTTGTTTCTTAGATTAATCGTGACTCTTTCACCCATAACATGGTGTAAAAAATTATAATTTATATTTTCAATATGAAATGATATAAAAAAGTAATTATTGGAATTAAAATTTTATTTATATAGATAAATAATTTTAAGAGTCTAGTCGATGATGTTTAAACTAATTGTTTTTGTCGGTTAAATAATTTTAGAAATAGTTTTAAAAATATTGTAAATGATTTTTTTTAATAATAATATATAGGGGTTATAAAATTAGAAAATAGAAAATTATAATAATAATAATATGAATAATGTTCTTCTATTTTTATTGTCTAAATTTACAATTTGATTCCAGGAGGTCAAATATTCATGTGATTATTATAATTTGATAATAATATTTTAATTATAGAATTATGTTTTCTTTCTCCCAACATTAATATCATTTTATAATTTATGATTTATTAGAATCAAAAAATATAAAATATTTCATTAGATTTTAATATAGTATTATACTATAAAAATAATTCTTTCCAAGCTTCTAAAATATTTTTTTCATATAAATAGGTTCATTAGGTTTCATAGATAGAATAATAGAGTTCAGAAAAATTGTTATAAACAAACTAAATGAGAAGAAAAACTCGCATATAATAGTATATTATAATTATATAACACCCACAATTAACATTTTAGCCTCCTGTAGTTATTAGATTCACAAAACAAAATTATTATAGTATCATTACATCTCATGGGTAGATGTGAAAAAATAAGTACAAATGGAAAATAATATAAAATAAAATTAAAAAATACACTAAATTGAAGCATAATTCACAAAAATTAGGTTGTGTATACATATTTACCTTATTTTTATATTCAAATGTCCTAAGGCCACTATTTATAAAAAAGCATTTACTTTATGTAATGTATATAATTACAATACATATATTCCATCAAAGATGAGTTTTTAATTTTTCTATAGGCTATGTGGTTCATGGGGTGTGAGAAGCCACCCACATGGCATGTACTGTTTAAATCAACAACTTATCACTAAGGTCTTTGTTTAAATACCATTCATGTTTTCCACCCCCACATTGAATTAATTACAATGATATCTATTTATCTATATTACCCTAGGGTTAATTAATGAACTCAGCCAAATACAAGATATGTGACTATGAACGTATAGAACATCAATTTTACTAATTTGGGAATTTTCTATAGTTTCTTATCTTTATGTATAGATGAATCTCAATTTTTCATTATTGGATGGAAATTTTAAAAAATTGATCCATTTTCCAAAATTTCACTAAAAATATTTTATATATTCATATCAGCAGTAAAATTGATCATATTTTTTATGAATTACCAGTATATATTTATAAATATTAATAGTATAATAGAGATAATTCTTAAAATGAGTATTTGAGATCATTTTTTAATAAACACAATTATGATATTGGAATAATATGTTAATTATGGGATTCAATCATTTTAAACTCATTATAAAATTAACATGATAAATACACTATCATTCTTCAATGCAGTTAATGATGGGTGTTTGGGGGGGTAGTAAATGGTCATTTTCCTTCTTTTTTTCTTTAACAATTGGGTTTACATAATATCTCATCCATATAGAGTTTATTACTAGATATTCTATAATTATATTAGTAGTATCAAAACATGATTATTGAATCATAAAATCAACATGGGAAATAGTGAATGTGATAAATTTTATGTATATATAGTTTCTAAGGGAAAGAGATATATGATTAGTTATGGTGGTTGATAATGGGACTACATAGAGTAAGGTCTTTTCAATTAGGAATCATCATACCTCTTATATATTTTTGTCTTAATTATCATGTACATATAAATGTACATTGGTTAATTTTATATATACAGATAATTATAAGTATTGTGTATTATTACATAACTTGTCACTTTTGAAATAATTCTTTTTGGAAATATTTATATCGATTTTAATTGTTTATTCAATTACTATATAATTACTGTTTTATTGTTTTACATTAACATATGGTTATTGTCATGGGGGAATGTTCTTCCAATGAAATATATTAGTCCCTCCCAATTAGTAGTCAAACTATATAATATTGGATGGTGTTCATCAAATATTATAGAGATCTAATGTAGGGGTATAGACTTAGGGATTTTATAAGGTACTTTTCCAACCCAAATGTAATGAATTTTTAAAACAATTACTTAAACTATATAGTATCATAATAATTTTAGTTACTGGTGTTTTTAAATTATGTAATATTATTATAATATAATTTTTAGAAATTAATCAATACTATTTTATCATTTTTATAATTTTTAGGTAATAGATTATTATAAAGAGTGTAGAAATTTTTATATTTTCATTTGTGGGTATGGAATATTTTTTGAATATTTTAAATAGTATTATTTCAGTAAGAAATAAATTTATAATTGTATAGAACTGTATTGGAATGATATTAAAAAAATTAAATATATTAAATCATGCACATGTATTTTTTTAAATGGCCGAATAACTATCAAACAATTTCACATATTACAAGTTTGAGGACTCCATTAAATCTAAAATAAGAATTTTACCCTAGACAAGACATAACATTTGTGTGTGTTGGGAGTTTTATTTCATAGTGGTCATGGGAGGATTAACATATATAATAAGTAATTTGATAATTTATTAAATTAGGTAACCACATAGCCTTATCATCCCTTATAAATGATCGGTTATGGAAAATAACTAGTGTTAGCCGCATCACCTTTTTTATAGTGGGAGGAGCTATTAGAGGACCATTATTTGGAGAACAACAATATATTGTAGTGTTGTAATCAAAGTGCCAACGGAGATCATAAATCTCACTAAAAATAGTCATGTTTAATTTTTATTCATTATAGATTAATCCAAATTTATGTTAAGATGTTGTTTTGTGGATTTTATCATTAATTTTTTAGTCCTTGCCAAATGTGAGTCAATCCTTCTAATAGTATTTATTCATGAATCAATTATTGATTTGTGGGTATCAATTTATCTTCCATTTTTTAGTAATTAATGTTATTTTTTATTAATTATTGGTTAATTATTAATAATTATAAATGAAATGAATTGAGTCCAAAATTATTACTAGACGATGATCATTCCACATGTTATGATTGTGCATTTCTTCCCCTATTATTCACATAGTCTTCACTTGATTTTTCATTGTCCAGAGGCTCGATGAATACATTTTATATTATCATTGTGAGTATATTATTTGAAAAAAATGGAACATAACTATTGTTTCAGGTTCATGATCAATATAGTGATCTTTTTGTGATGATTATGATGCACAGTCATAGGTGGAGTGGGAAAAATTTTTAAAAACATTTGTTCATGGTTTTCAGCATTCAGATGTTGTAGTTTGGTGTAGGTGGTTCCCAATCAGATTTGATGAAAAAAATGTTGTAACATGTAAAAATTGGACTCTAATTGTTGAGGATCCATGTTTATCATTTTTTCTAGTGAAAAAATCAATGATAGATATTTCATGGGAATGATATGTAGAAATCATTGATTTTTTGGGAAATCCTAACTACAATACATATACTACAGAATAAAACAAACCATTTGTTATCCTTATATAGGAGGATATGTTTAACATCCTTGGTAAATAATGAAATAATACATATTCATTATAAATAATATTTTGTGAATTAAATATTGATTGACTTTAAAGGGGTTGTTATGTTCTATGGCCTACATGATATGCAACAATGGGTTTCATTGAAATCTTACATTGAAAAATAATAATATAATATTATTATTTTAAATTGTAGTTAACGCCTAGAAATTTTATTAGAGGAAATGAAATGAACTATGTACAATATTATTATACATTTTTTTAACTGTTTTTACATTTATCCAATAAAAGATATGGGCTTAAATTGTGAATGAATGTTATTTTAAGCATACTTTACTTTAAAAGGTGGATTTACTTCCTTTTGATGGGAACCCTCATGAAATAATGTTTTGGTCACTTTTATATGTTATATTTGACCATTAAAATTCTTATTTATAATCGAGACATCAAAATTTACTTTGGGTGAATTTTTTGTATTTTTCTGATAAATTCAAATTTTGAGGAAAAGTGGAAAATACTATATTTTAATTCAAAACTGCCTTTTAATAAAAAATATTTATATGGTTAGATTATATTTTTAATTGGTTTTAATGTTTATTTAGAATATATTTATATCCTTTAATCAAATTTTGGTTATTGAATTAATTTCACCTTGAAATTGGACATAATGAACTGGTAATCTATTGATAGTTAATATTTCATAAGAACACGGTTTTTGTTTTGAAAATGGGAATTAATTATAAAATAATTTATCCAACTTATATGTTTTGAATTTGGTAAAATACACATTATTTTTGAATTTGGAATATCAAATATATCTTAGAGTGAATTTTTGGTATTTTTCTAAAAAAACATCAATTTTTGATGAATAGTAGAACCACTAAGTAATAGTTAAACAATGAATTTTTCATTAAAATGATATTTTACTGCTTTTTTAAATTGAATATAAAAAATATTACATACATGGTTATTATTATTAAGTAAAATTTAGTTCAGGAAGAAAAAAATAATTTTGGTGAATAGTAACTTTTGACTTATTTACTGCGGTTAAAGGTAAATAGGGTAATTTAAGGTAAAAATAAAATAATAATAATAAAAATTATCTTAATAATTTTCTTAACCTTATTTTATGATTAATTTATGACCATTGGAATCCTCGGGTCAATTTTGGGACCCCATGGAGCAACATTAGAGTGATAATGACAAGTTATATTAATTAACTTAAAGTAAAGGAAAAAATGACATAAACAAATATCATTTAGTATATTAATTTTTATATATTGTAATATAAGATATCATACCAAAAATAATTATTTTTTGGAAATATAAAAAATTTTCCTACTTCATGGTATTTGTTTCATACTTTTTATACAACAAAAAAATTAAATTATTTATAACAAAATTATGATGCAGTGTTTACCGCATTAATAAATGATTAAAATAAATAATATTATAACAATTAAAACAATATCATAAATAGGTTAACTTCATATTGGATGATTTTATTTTGAACATGAGTTATCTTATATTATAATTTACTAAGTTTTGGACCTTTAAAAACCGAATATAGTTATATAATAAAACAATCCTTTCACACATTCTTAAAGAACCCCTCCCCCCCCTTATAAAAATCCCTCATTTCTAACTCATTCCTCCCACTTCTCAAGCCCCTTGGCATTCCCAAATCCTTTACAAATAATCTCTCATGATCACTCCCATACATATAAAAGCGTTAACACAGGAATAAAGAACTTCATAAATTCTTTTTTGTTCAAACCAATGGGAGGTACCCGAAATAAAGGTAACAATGTCTCTCAAATTATTTTATTTTATTTTTCTAATCCAACCCCTAAACTCTTTTTATTGATTTTTTTATAAAAAAAGTATTTTGAATATACTATAATTGTTCAATATTCTCATACCACCTCTTATGGTGGCCATTAAGAATGCACTATATTAATATGTGATATATATTATGAATATGGTTTCATTATGAATCAGTATTTTACACTTAATAAACACTATTAGTGTTTCCATTATGGGTATATGTGATAATTTCATTTGAGAAAGTGTTGAATAACGCCCCCTCAATGTGATATGACTCGTTAATTCCATATGTGGGTAGTATAAAGGACAGAGTTAATGATATTATATATCATATTATAATGGAATTAAAATATAAATATGTATAATTATGATTTAATTCCATTAAAATAAAAAATAGATATGAATATAGCGTTCATGCATATGTATGGATTACCGTCTCCATGAATGGTGCATTTCATTTCTTATCTCCAAATGTTTTCTACTATTATAAAAAAATATATATACTAGATATATAAGATATTTATGATATCTAAATTCGTAAAATCATTCTGGATATAATGTAATGTTGACCACATAGACAACTTGTAAACATAAGAAGATAGTTTTTCACTGAATTAACATATATCAATAAAACAACAGTTATTAACATAAATGATTAAATAATGTTCATAACAGGTCAATGTGTGATATAAAAAGAATAATAATCATTGTAAATGTTCTTAACCAAGTATAAATTAACATTAGTTTATTATTCAAGAGATTAAATAACGAATGAGTCAAGTCAGAAACGAGGTAAGGGACTTTGTCTCGATATCCTTTCATTGAGGAATATTTTGTTTTAATACATGAAATTTTTTATATGTTTTATAAACACCGTTGAAATTTAATTTCATTCAAAGAGAATATTTTGGTATTATTTGTTTTACTAAACAACATAAAATTATTCTTTTAACGTAAGCGGTGACAACATCCATTTTTGCCGCTGTGAGTATTTTTTGATCAATTCCTTCCTTAACAAGATGTAATGTTTTTAAAAAGAAAATAAATACCATATAATCATTTCAGTATTTTGGTAATGAAAATGTTTTTGATAATAGATTTTTTATGTCAATATATTTAAATGATATATTGTGATTGAAATGTTTAAATGTTATCATTATTTTGTGTTTATTTTATGTGTAATGAATATGTTATAGTTCTTGAGAATTGTTTTCTATAAGTGCAGTTCTGTGATAAAACTAGGGCGGGTGGGCTTGGGATATCTCACCAATGCATTGGGTAACATGATGGAGGTAAACTTGAATGCTTCTCCTAATATATTTAGGGAATATACTATGATGGGTATTCAAAATTTAACTCTGTGCATAGCTGTGATAGTTACAATGTAAGTATGATATGGATTCCACAAGTTATCTTTATGATTTATGTTTTCTTATTTTTATTCATAAATCTTATTATTTCATGATGTATGTTAATGAGATTATGTGTAGTATGTAATGATGAACTAATTTTTTATTTCCTTTTTTATAACCCTTACAGTAATTTTTATGTTCATCCAATGTTTTGAAATGTTTTTCACATGAAATAAATATGAATAGTGTTCAGGATGGGACTAAAACAATTCATGATGTCTAAAACATGGAACTAGACATGACACTTATTTTCAAGATTTTATATTTTGTGAAAAATTTGAAACTGAGTAGAAGTGTCTACTTTTTTATTTCTAAGATGTAATGTAATATTTATGGCCAAATTATCTAAACCTATATACTTGAAAAGATCTGAAATGTAAATTATTCATTTAATTCAATATTATGTAATTTTTTATGTTCGGGTCCTTATAGTTCATATCAAAAGTCAGTTTAGATAACTTTTTGATTTAGGGTATTGTTAAATTAATATCCATAAATTAATTTTTTTTAATATTGAAATGATAGAATTTAAAGATTACCATGTTGCTTTGCCTAAGATATCCATGTGTTCAGAATGGTTTTCTACAGAAGAAATTGGGAAGCTTTGTTTGGAGGACATCAGGAGGAAAACAACTTTCCAAATCAGTAACCTGAGATGGTCAGAATCGGAACTAAAGAGTTTTTTTTAGTGATGGAACAGTTGGCTCAGACTATTAAGGATGGTGTTATCCATGCATGATATCAGCTAAATAAACCAAATAGGAACATGTCAATAGTGGAGCATTTCATGAGGTAACATCCCACATCTTTCAGAGGATCATATGACCCTGGGGTGGCAAAAGAGTGTATTAAATCACTAGATAAGATTTTTGATGTTATGGGTTGTATAGAACATCAAAAGGTTATTCTAACTGTTTACCATTTTGGAGGTGAAGTTGATCAGTGGTGGATAATGGTGAAAAATGTCACAGATAGTGAAGAGATTGATGCTCTTGATTAGAATGAATTCAAAGGTATGATTCTTGAGAAATATTTTTCCAATGGTGGTTCATCTTATGATGGAAAAACAATTCCTAGAATTGAGGCATGATGATGGCTCAGTGGCATCTTATGATGAAAAAATCACTCAACTGGAAAGGTATGCTCCAAATTTCATATAGGATATTGATCGTAAAATCTACTTTTTTTAACTCGAGATTGAAGCCAATGTATTGAAGGGATTTAGCTTCTCGTGAGTTCAAAAGTTATGAATATGTAGTTCGATGTGTGGAGAAGGTGGAAATGTAGTTTATGATGATCAGGTGTTCTTTGACAAAAAAAGAATAAATGGTTGAGTTTTCAGGAGGAAGGGAAGGACTATTCAAGAATTTCTGATGGTAAGAAACAAAATTTTGTAGTTTGTGAAAATTGTGGTAAGAATCCTGTTGAGGAATGTATTTTAAATTCTAGTATGTGCTACTGATGAGGTAAAATGGGACATAATGCTTGTAATTGCACTAAAAATAGTGGGGCAATGGTTAGAAAAAATATGATTTATTTTCAGTAAAATGTTTTATGTTCAACGAAGTGGGTAATAATGATAATGAATTTCCAAAAAAGATCTCAACTAAGGGAATGCAGCCGGATTACAAGAAGAAAGGGGTGGTAAAATCCTTTGCAATTACTTCAGCAGATGATGTGCTATCCAATGATGTAGTATCATGTACACTGTTTGTTTGTTCAGATTATGACAATGTGTTGTTTGATTCATAGTCCACACATTAATTCATTTCTGAGAAGTTTTCACGTAAATTTAGAATTCTATATCAAAATAAAATCCTGAACTTTTGGTAAAAACACCTAGAAGAAATGTATAGAAAAAAATAAATTATAACAACGTTCTTATCCTTGTGTGCGTAAAGAATCTACAGGAAAACCTTATTGATTTTCCTCTAGAATAGTTTGATGTTATTTTTCATATAGATTGGCTTTATGTTTACCATGCTAAGATTGACTTCAACACTTAAGATGATTCATTTGAGAAATATTTTCAGTTTGTGTACAAGAATGAACCCTTAATTTTGATAACATATCCAGAAGCTGAGAAACTAATAAAATTTGGAAATGAATGTTACCTTACACATATTGTTCAAAATAAAGAAACTGTTCAGTTTAATGATGTGCTAGGGGTAAATGATTGTATTTATGTTTTTCCAAATAAGCTTTCTTGTATTATACTTGATCAGATGATGAATATATTTTTGACTTACACTACTAGAAATTAAATCTATAGCCACAGACCAATAGCCATGGTTTTATTGGTCCGTGGCTTTATCTTTCTAATTTCCACATTTTAATTTAATAACCATGGCTATAACCTAGTGTTTTACTATTTGGTATCGAGATCCCCTGATTTTCTATGCTCGCTCTCGACTTCTTCTCCTCCCGAATTCTTCTCCTCTAGACAATTTCTCCTCTCCATCTTCACCTGACCGCGATGACCTCCTCCTCGACCTCGTCTGACCGTGGATCCCTCCTCCACGGAGAATTCTCCTTCCCGACCTCTCCTCCCTGGCCTCTCTTCAATGTGGAACCCTCCTCTCCAAATAACTCTCTCACCGTGGCGACCTCCTCTCTTACGACCTAACACTACGGCGCCCTACACTCTGACTACCTATCACCGCGGCTCCCTCCTCCTGGCTTCCAATCAATGCAGTTATTTTAAAAAATGGGGAAATTAATTTATCCCATTTATTTTCTCTAATCAGTATGGTCTACTATCAAATAGGCCTATTGTGATATTATGGTTTGTTCTAAATTGGTGGTTTGTATGAATTACCAATTGAATATCTTGATAACTCCCTGGCTTTCTAGAGCCATTATTGACAATGTTTCCAATCCAATAACTCTGAAGGATGTTAGTATTTCGGATTTATAAATTAAGCCTAGTATATGTGATCTATTACCTCCGCATCTAGATGTGGATGTCACCTAGTATGATTTCTATGATTGTGGTATTTTGGTTTAGATGACAAAATTGGATTGTAAATTCATTAATATGGATTTCTATTTACATCACAGTGTTGACCTTACTTGCATACCTCCTTGGGTAGAATGTTTTAGAAAATAATTTATTTCCCCTTCTTATTTGTTGTTGATCAGGAAGTTTTGGAAATAGTTCTTACCAATACAACTCCTCATTTAGCAAACATGAATGCATTTAGCATCAGTCTGCATCTTGTGCTTAAATTTTGAAGAAACCAAAAATTATTTATTCATCTATTTTAGGATAAGTTATCAATTATGGATTTATGTGTAGGAGTTATTTAGATGAAACTTTAATATCCAAACCATTTACAGGATACTCCTCTCAATGTGTAGAACACCATGCAGTGATCAAATCCATTCTGTTATGGTGGTAGTGAGTGTTAGTGTACCTTAATATACTTGGAGAGAAAGAAATGGTCTGCAATATAATAATAAAAAATATTCATTTCAGGCTATAGTTTGGGTCATTCATCAAGGAATTATGTTGTCATGTAATATTCGAAGTGGGTCAATGTCTAATGATGTTTTTTTGATATGGTTGTGTTAGGATCACATGGTGTTCATAGAAGGGAAATGAATCCATTACTAGTCAAATCTATTTGGTGGATATCATTGATTGTAGGTTGGTTGAATGTCAATATTATTGGTGCATATTCGGGTGCACCAGGGTCTGATGGATGTCATGGAATTATCGTTGGAATGATTTATGTTTGGAATCATATTTATCTATTTCTAGGAATGTTATTAAAGACTATTCAAGGAAAGTACCATAGAGGATTCCCACACCCAGGACTGACTGTCTTCGTCTTGCTGAATAGATTTGTATTGATGTTACTCATATCTATAGATAAGAAAACTAGGTTTCTAAGTCTCTTTCTAAAATAGAAATTTTGAAGGTCAGTTTCATCTTTTTCTTTGTCTTAACATACTATTGTTCTAATATAGATTAAGGTGATCATCTTGGTTATTTGTATACATGTTTCTTTAAATCAACTTTGTATGGTTCTATTTTGCACATATATATATACTAATATTATTATTTTCCACCTGCCATGTGTCATTTTAACAAACCTCCACATCCTAATTGCCATACGTGTCCAGCCTACACACATCCACGACCCTCTTATGCTACCCGTCTCTACCATTTTATCCCTCCTCCTCCCAGTCCCGCTCAGCCTCCCCATCATGATTTTTTCCTCCCATGTTTCCATTATCCAGTGCTCCTCCATTTTTCCCACACTCGTGATTTCCATTAGGTTTACCTCCTGCTCCCTCCATATTCCTCGTGAGGATTCTGTCGGTGTGTTGTCCCACTCATGATGTTGATATCTTATAACCCACTTCCATTATTCCTTCAGCTTCCCCTCTCTCCCTGTCGTGATTTCAATCTTCCAATTCTTCAGTTTCTTGACCTCCGCTGTTCTTCCAACCTCATCAGCCACCAATTTCACTGACATCGGCATCTCAATCCTTCAGTTTTCACTGCATCTCACTAATCCATCTTCCCCTCTTCGTACCTCCACCCCATCGCGACTTCTCTACTCCATGTTCACCATTATCGATCTCCTCCCTATCGCAAGTTACCAATTCTGAATCACCTATTTGAAAACCACCACTATTTTCCCTCTCTCCTTGTCATGTACATTCACCAAGATTGGCCTCCCAAATATACGTTTAGTGCTTCTTCTCAAGACTCCAGCTTCACATCATCCGATATCTATATTCCAGGGTTTTGTACGCTACTATATTAAGTCTCCCAAATCTAGGGTTTTCATTACTTCATTCTCGGATACTAGGGATCCATCACTACCAAATACCTTAAATTCCATCCTATACCTCTACTACGTTAACTGATAAATCATTCACTATGAACTACTCCCCCATTTCTCTCTAAAATCCACACTCTTCGACACAACGAATTCACTCGGATTATCCTTGAATTAGATCCCGAAATACCTTTTGCAATAGTTATGTAATCCTAATATCCTTCAATACCTATCCATTATTTGCATCATCTATTATGTGTAGGTTAACATACGGTAATGATGATTTCAAAATACTGTATACTATGTCAATACTTGAAGTATTATTTGTCTTCACCATTTACCATCTTATGATGACAATAAATTACTATAATTTGAAAGCCAACCATAGCAGTATCTATATTCACATTCTAAGTATTATTTGTCTTCTGCATATACATTTTCTATACAATGGAATCAAATTTAGTTTTAATATTCATGTTATGTTTGAAAATAATAAACTTCTACTGTGGTTGGTTTTATGTTTGTGATTACATCATCTTTCTTGAATTCCTGCATCTCCTATTCCCTCTTATAGCATCTTCGCAGTTCAGGTATGTGATAAAATATGTTTCCATTTTTATGATGCGGTTTTGCATCATGCGTTTAGTAGTATGTAACATGTTCACGGAAGAATTTATTTTTTACTAATGGATAAACATGTGGGCATTGTGGTGATGCCCAACAGACAAGAGGGACTTTTGACATCTTCTCACCTCTGGTATGTGATAAATTTATTGTTTCTCCCCGTGTGAATGACTTTTTATAAGATATTACAATTCATCTATTTTGAGTCCGGAATTTGGGCATCTAATTAAATTTTCCAATATCTTTTTGATCATTACTATTTGGCCTCACATAAATTTGGCTTCACCTCCATTTTTCTTTAATGTTAGTCTGTTGTATTCACTATATGTGTTCCAATACTCCCATGTATTATTTTTCTTCAACATTTACCATCATTTGATGACAGTAAACTACTATAATTTGACAGCCAACCATCGAAGTATCTAAATGGATATTCTATGTATTATTTGTCTTCTTCATATACATTGTCTATACAACGGGTTCAAATTTAGTTTTAATTTTCTTGTTTTGATTGTCATCATTTTTCACTACTGAAACACAATGATGCCAACAATCAAGGATAGGGGTGGTAGTGTATCATGTATTGAAAGAACTGCTGGATGGCTATTATTTAAATAGATTTCCATCACAATGTCTCTGAAGGAAACAATATGTACTATTTACGAAGGTTCTGTTAATTTCTTTGAAATCTAATATGATATTAGACGACTTTCTGTTATTTCTATGTTATTTTATAAACCAGAACCTTCTGTGGCATAACTCAACCTTTTTTTCTGAAAAAACCCTTTTTCTAGAAGACGTACTTATATAAAATTTCAGAATATCAATACTCAAACTGATATCAACATCAAATATATTCTATGGGAGTGACTTCTTCAATTGATCAAAAATTCATCCTTCTCAAGATTTTGGGACTATTTTCTATTCCCAAAGTCTCTACTTTATATAAGATGTCATTACTAGATATGGTATGTCCACTTGTGCTTACAGGTCCCTGAGGGATATTCATGTTTTTCTGTGAATTGTATTTCTTCCTATTTGTGAAGACTTTTGGGGTTTTTCCTCCATAATGTTGTGTTACATGATTTCATTATTTTAGATTGTCTGCCAGATTTCTTAGATTTCTCACACTGGATAGTTGATTTTTCACCCTGTTCAGTGATCTGCATTGAGGTCTTATTGCTATCCTAGAGTTTCTTCCCTATTTTGTTTGATGATAGGTTTTTTTCTCCTTACTGGGTTTGATTCTTGACTGGAAAGTCCTTTATTTTCTGAATATTAGTTTGATAGCTTTATGGCAGTGGTTGTATGTCTTCATGAGGATTCGGTTTTGAAGAATGTGAAGGCTTGGCATGGTCAACATACTCTTCTAAAGGCTTCCTGGAATGCATTTCCCACTAGTATGACCTCCTTTTTCAGTTTGACTTATTCCTTCTGGTAGTGAAAGACTATCATTGGGTAGTGCATGACCTATTATTATAAGTACTTATTATAGTATGCATTACCATCACTCATGAAAATGGGATTTTAATACACTTATTCATTAATACTAATGTTTTAGTACAATGTGAACAATTAAATTATTTAATATTCATTAATAATAATCTTATGAGTTGTTCATTTATTTTTTTCAATAGGTTTTATTCTCTTGATGGTCAGGTTAAACAATTTGCAGGAAAGGTATCTACTAAATATACTAATCATAGTTATTTCCACATTCCACATGTCACTCTCACAATCCTCCACATATTATTTTTCATACGTGCCAAGCCTACATCCCTCCACATCACTCCACCGCTCTCTGTTTGTACCATTCTCTCCCTCCCTCTCCCGCTCCTGCACCCACTCCCGCTCCCTCTTGGCATCCCCATCATGAATTCCAGCTCGCCCATTTCTATTTTCTGATATTGATCCCTTTATCCTTCCTCGCTATCTATGGGGTCCACCATCTTCACTCTCCCCAATCAAGGGTTTCCATAGTTTCACCATTCCCCAGATTCCCTGCATTCACCTTCTCCCCCCTCTCGTGATTTGCCTCCTCCCTTTTTCTTTCCTCTCCATCCACCTCCTCCAAATCCCCTTCTGGTTTCACCTCTGCTCTAGAAATAATGGTGCTCCTACGATTCCCAATACTGGTATCCTCCTCCATTGATTCCAGCAAATCCTATGGTTCCTGCCGACGTTTCACCTTTGCCGCTGCTCCTAGGGTTCCCACTACTCCTCCGCTATTTCTACTGATTCCCTCTATATATTTTATCTCTGCATACCATTTCACCTTTTACATTTCTCCTATGCTTCGAGCTCCGGTTTCCCCTCTGGCAACGCTCTTACAGTTCCCGCTACCATCACACCTCCGTTGTCAATCCTAGGGTTCTTGCTTTCATTTCCCCTCCAATCATCCTGCAGTACCCGCAATACACTTCTAGTGTCTTCCATGCCAATATTTCCATATTCTATTATAGTTTATCCTACCGAATACCCTCAGCTCATCGTATGTTTTCTATATCTCCTACGATGTCGAATTATTTCACTCATGAACCGTAAAAATTCATTGCATCCTATTCCATGATTCCCTCAAGCGCGTGATTTACATCCACATCTACTACTACTCTTACTTCTCAATTGAGTTTAGAACAATGTGTTTCTCTCCCCGTAACAGCTATGTGTTTTTATTCACAATATGATTATTGAATTCATTATTAGTTTGGTCATTGATTATACTGTGAGTTTCTACTACATATGTGATTCCATATTTATATGTGTTCTAACAGTTCATGCTCCTAATATATAATGTTTTAAATGTGTTTTTAAACATATTATAGAGACAAAATTTCCCTAAATACCTTACATTGTTAATTGTATTTTTATATTCTAGCATGTATGAACTATATCCGTGTCTGTGGCTGTTTAATTTTTCTTTGCTGTGGTGGATAAGATGAAGCGTATTCGTTCCAACTGAGAATGATTTCGGGATGAAAAAAGAGATCATATACCATATTATATCTGAAACTACAAGTCTTAAATATAGCAGGTAGTCTCCATTTTAACGTTACCATATATTATACATAAATATGTTAGGACAAAATGTTTTATTTTTTAGTAGACACAACTATAATGTGAAATGATGTATCATTCATGGGAACCACTGGATAATTACGACTAACCAACTACACTCAACTTCATTTTTGGTCTATATTTTGTGGGTTGATATAGATTAAATAATGTAAACTATCTTTCAATTTTTTTATCAAAATATTAATCACGTGTATTGTTCTGTTTAGTTTATTTAGAAATATTTTTCCCAGTAGTTAGGATTTTGATCATAATGTAGATTAAACAAATCATTTTGGTGTAATATTTTTTTTCCATTAATCATTTCAATGCCTTTGGATTTGAATATTTGTTATTTAGTTAAATTCATATGGGTCACACTCTCGCTGGAGTTTCATCAATAATTTATTGTTTCATCGAGGGCTCTAATTGTTGTAAGCCACACTAGGGATCCTCATTAGGGTTTAATGTATTTCTATTCTATTTTGTGGTTTGATGAAAGATTCAACTAATTCAGAGGAAAATATATCCCAACATTTCATTGTTTTTTCCACCTAGTAAAATCAAACTGCAAGAATTTTATACTCCAACAGAATAACTAAATCCCTCATTTTTATGATCGATCTAAGGATGTAGGAAATGTTTGTTATCTTATCCACCATTGAAAAAAAATGTTCACTATTATGATTTCTGTGCATTCTTCAATTATTTATGTATAATTATATTCTATGATAATATATATATATATATATCATTCATTATATAATTAGTCACTTCTAAAATAATTACGTTATATTTTATGTAATTTTAATCCTCACATTGGTGCTACTTTTGTTTATTAATTTAATCATATACATTATAATAAAATTATAGGATTCTAATTTCATCATATTTATAGCTTTCATTCACTTTTATAGTCACCAATCACTAAAGGAATTAAGATTGTGAATACTGAATAATCATTTGACTCATCCTTAATGTATTAATGTCGTCACTATGAATCATTTCATTAATTTTAAAATACATTAGTTTAATTAGTTCACATTTATTTTTTATTTTACAAGCCTTGAACATTTACATAGTTAAATTCTATATCAATTTTTATATATTTTCTGCAATGGTTATAGAAAAGTCTCATTGTTTAGTTAATTTCAGAATTGTCATTTTCTATTTACTGTAGATTTTAAATCATATGTAGAATTTGGATCTAATTCTCTTATTCATTTACAATTCCATTTTTTCATTTCCTTTTCTATTTATTTATATAATTTTTTACATCTGTATTTTTTAATTTTAATTCGTTATTTTATTCTATTTTAAATTTTATTAATCAGTCTACTTCAAATAGCATATATCTATCTGATTCATTTATGAAATAAATTGTAAACTAATTCTATTACTGCAATGCATAGTTCATTGGGAACTAAATATATGTCTCTTGTAACTATAATTCATAGGACATTTGGAACTAAATAGATCCCTCTTGGTCTATTTTTATGCAATCTAGCTATTTTGAGTACCTATGTGCAAGGATCAACTTACACGTGCTAATGGCCATGAAGGTGTGCGAATAGGGGCTAGGTGTCCTTGAATGTGTGTGATGGTGCATATACCCAGAGGGGGAGGAACATCTTGTAGTTAGAATTCTCTAAGAGCCGAAGTGGATGAATTGGTTCCACCTTGAGGTTGGATCCCTCTTCTAGCCTCTTTAATTCAATAATGCTTTAAATTGAATTTAGCATCATTCTTACTTATAATTAATTATAATCAATTGCATATCTTGAATAAGTGTTCTTTAATATAGTTGTTTCATTTTATAAATAAACTCATGTTTTTATAAATAAATTCATGTTTTTATAATAAATCAATGCCATGATTTTATAATAAAACCCCTCTAATGGAGGTGCGCTATCTTATAATCCAAATAGTATTGAAGGTTATTTGTATCATGTTTAGATTTGGTTTGTGTCTTTCATTCTCCTCTTGTTAGTGTTTGTTTTGTGGGTAGATTGTTTTTGTTTTCATTGAATAATATAAATTGGATTATCATACTTGTTTAACTCAAATGACATTCCCCGAGTAGGCATACGTCATGACCATGACACATTCCTTTTCACGCTTTGAATATTATAAATAAAATTTCCATTTTTAAGAATAGTGAATAAATTTTTAAATGGGTTTTGTAGGGTGTATGATTATATTTCATCGTTGTGTTTCCATTTAGACTTTTCATCATTGTGTCGCTCGCTACAACATTCTCTTATGATCCCCTGTTATAGCATATTAAATAATTGATCTGTTCTATCATCTGCTGGTGGGGAGATGGTCAGAATATTGCCCCACCTCCTCCTACTCCCTTTGCTCCTAGATGGAAGATGTTGCCCTGCGGATGACACTGGACCAGACCAACATGCCACGGTCACGCCACGGTCATTCTGCGGTCACGCCACAGTCACGCCACTGTAATTCCGTGATTTGGCCCTGCTCCAGGACGACACCCCATGATGGTTCGCAATGATAGTATTTTTTGAGTGTTGGGATCAATGCTGAGACTGAATAATCATCAATTCCCATCAGTGGGGCGATGAACGGATTGTTTCCCCACCTCCTCCTGCTCCCTTCGCTCCTCGCCGGAAGATGCTTCCCCACGGATGTCACTGGACTAGGCCAACACGTCGCAGACACACCGCAATCACGATGCAGTCACGCTGTGATTTGGCCCTATTCTAGGACGAAACCTCGTGATAGATCACAGTGATAGTATTCCATGAGTCTTATGATCAATGTTGAGACTGACTAATCACAATTTATGCCAGCGTGGCGATGACCGGAATGCTGCCCCGCCTCCTCCCGCCCCTTCACTTCTGGCCAAATGATGATGTCCTGTGGATGTTGTTGGACCATGCCAACATGACGTGGTCATGCCGTAGTCACGCCGCGGTCACGCTGCGGTAATTCCGTGATTTAGCCCTGATCTAGTACGACACCTTGTGGAGGGTCATAGTGATAGTATTGCATGAGTTTTTTGATCAATTTTGAGACTGACTAATCACAATTTCTGTCGGCGGGGAGATGGCCGAAATGTTTCCTCGCCTCCTCCTACTCCCTTCACTCCTGGCCGGAAGATGATTCCATGCATAAGTTGATGGACCTGGCCATCATGTCGTGGTCACACCGCGGTCACTCTGCGGTCACGCCGCGATAATGCTGTTATTTGGCCCTGCTCCAAGATGACACCCCACGGTGGTTTGCAGTGATAGTATTATATGAGTATTTTGATCTATGTTGAGACTGAATAATCTCAAATTTCTTCCAGCGGGGCGATGACCGGAATGTTTCCACGCCTCATCCCGCTCCCTTCTCTCATGGATGGAAGATGCTACCCCACGGATGTCACTGGACCAGGCAACACACTTTGGTCACACCGTGGTCATGCCGCGGTCACGCCGCAGTCACGCAGCAGTCACGCCATGATTTAGCCCTGATCCTGGATGACACCATGAGATTGTTCGCAGTGATAGTTTTCTGTGAGTTTTGAGATCAACATTGAGACTGATTAATAACAATTTCAGCGGCATGACGATGACCGTAATGCTTCCCCTCCTCCTCCCGCTCCTTTCTCTTCTGGCTAGAATATGCTGCCCTATGGATGCCGCTGGATCAGGCCAACACACCGTAGTCACACCACGGTAATGTTGTGATTTGGCCTTGCTCGAGGACGACACCCCATGGAGGTTCGTAGTGATAGTATTCCATCAGTCTTGTGATCAATGATGAGACTGAATAATCACTGTTTCTACTGGCGAGGCGATGGCTGGAAAGTTTCCATGCGTCCTCCCACTCCCTTCACATCTGGTCGGAAGATGCTGCCCCGCAGATGTTGCTGGACCGGGCCAACACGACGTGGTCACGCCGCAGTCACGCCACAGTCAAGCCACGGTCATGTCGCGGTAATGTCGTGATTTGGCCCTGCTCCATCCACATCCATCCCACACTAGCCACCTTCCACCTTTATTTCAGCACGCTACCACCAGCTCACAATAGCCCCCCTGGAACCTTTGAATCAGCCCACACCATCCCCCTGGCACCTGTTACCATCCCCCATCCACCAGCATTCTAGTCCCCTTCCACTTGCATTCGAGCCTGCACCAGCCCCCATACACTAGCAATCCAGCCTACACCATCCACCACACCAACCACCACACCAGCCACCATACTAGCCACCACCCCAACCTCCGACAAAACACTCATGTCAGCCCTCTACCACCAGCAAAACAACCCTAGCCACCAGTTCCAGTCCTCACCATCCCCCGACCTCCTACATCCCAGCCCGCGCCAGCCCTTTCCACACGCCCAACAGCCTCATCCACCGGAAATCCAGACCACACCATCACTCTTCATCCTATTTCTAGCCCGCACCAGCCCCTTGACAACCCCCTTCTGCCAGCCTTCATGCCTGCACCAGCCTCTCTAGCCTACACCAAAAACCGCACCGGCCCCCCATCCTCCTGCATTCCAAGATGTGTGAGAAAAAGTACATGAAAATCACAAAAAGGAAAGACAGAGGGGGGGGTGTCCAAGGGTTTTCCGGGGCGGTCGGGTGGTCTATAGGGCAGGGGGTAGGGTGCAGGTGGGGTGTCTAGGGGGTTGTCCAGTGGGGTGTCCAAGGGCTGTCCATGGAGGTTTATTTGAAGAGATAAACCCACGAGCAATGGGACCTAACCTCATAGAAATGATTTTTATAATGAATTTTGGAAAGGTATTCCAAATATCAATATTTCTTAAATCCATTACATCCACAAAATTTTCCTTGTTTGGGATCAGGGCAATAAAATTGGCATTGTCTTGTAGGTTTAGACATTTATTCTAGAAATTTCTTATGTATTCAGAATGTAGGGTTGATATTTGTAATGTATCCTAGTGTTCATCCAATAATCCAAATTTTTTGTTTCAAAATTACCTAAAGTTGATTCCCTTGAATAGGTTTTAGATTATAAGAATATTTTGTTCTATGTTTCTCATTTTCTTCAAGAAAGTCATATTTTATGATGGATGGAAGAATATTTAATGCTAGTTCCATGGTTTTTCTATTATTGTTTTCCACTTTATGTTATCCATGATATCATCCTACACATGTAAAGTATATTGGTCATTGATATTTTTGAATAAATCATCAAAAAAATTATCATCAAAATAAATTTAATTAGTAGACTTCACAATTTCTAGATTATGTTCATTTTAAAAAATATATTCAACAAAGAGATAAGGTTTTTCCAGAGCTCCTCCTAATCATATTATGCCATCATACATTTTAATATTTTTTTAAAGAACAATGGAAATCAAAATGGTTTAATGTTAATAGATATTGATCGTCATGGGGATATTTAATTAAATCAAGAATATTAAAATTCACTTTATATTCTCCAAAATTCATTGAAAGGGTTCCATCATTAAATTTTTTTGTTGTTTCAGAATCCTTGATAAATGTTTGGCCTAGAATGTTAAGGTAATGAACCTTAAATAATTATTCCTCCATTTTTAGAATTTATAAATTAGTTGGGAATAAAAATATATGTACACATATAAAAAATAACCATAAAACTCAAACCAGAAAGCCAATGGTTCAGTTAACAAGCTATATAACTAATCGAGTGGGTTTGATATCTCTTATGTATGTGGAAGAATAAAAAAAAATAGGGAATTACATTAAAAAATGATATGAAATCACACAGTGTGTTGGAAGAATTGAGTTCTCATATGGTGAAAGGGATAGTGAAAGTATATGGGTTGGGGAATTTCTTAGATATTTTTAGGGTAATAAGAGAAAAGACATATCTATATAAATTTAAATTTTCATTCCATTATTGTCACATCTTCCCAATGTATATATATTTGAAAATTTTTACATGCCTTGGGATTTTTCAAATTTATTCCGGTAAAGGAATTTTCATTTCTATGGTTTTGAATATCTCCATAATCATTTTCATTATTGTCTTATTTGGTTATCTTGGGTGGTTTTACTCTAATGGGAAGGGAGGTTGATGTTTATTTGAGTCTCCTACTATATTTTTCCCCTAATAATTCTTCAATTATGGGTTTTCCGCTTCTATTACTTATACATGTTAATTTATAGGGATATATTCTTCATATTCAGTGGTTTTTACACTTCTAGTTTCATATTAAAATATGGGTGCATCATTATTTTTTATCTATTTTATACTCCTTAATGAAATGGAAAAGACATTTACTTAGTGTTATAATTTGGTTCGGTAGGAAGATTACCTAATCATTGATTTAAAAGAAACATGCCTACACCATCAACAACATTTAAATAATTCACCATTTCATCAGCAAAGAACTTGTAAGATATTCTAAGGGATCCATACCTATTTTAATAGTGATGAATTGAGCCCAAGGGAACCACCTTAGACATGTTTCGACTGATTGAATCTTGAGCCATTACAAAAAATAGGGAGAGATTGGATATCCATAGAAAATGTCTTCTATATATTTAAATAACCCAAATTTTCTTTTATCCAATGAAACTATGAACTAGGTGGATGCAAATATTCAAAAGAAAAAATGAAATATTTTCTCTGGAAAGACAGTGTTAAATGACTTTGATAATGACTCTCAAATACACGGTGTCAGATGATTTCTCAATGACAGCCTTATCCCTGATATTTGATATAACCATCCTCATGCCAAGGTCATGAATCGTTTCATGCACAAGATTGATTTCACCTTTTATGACTATGTTCTTCACAATACAATGTTTTCATTTCACACTATCTGGGAGAGTATGAATGAGATCGTTTCATTGATGACTTTGGAAAAATATTTGAAATAGTAGTTTCATAATATCAATGTTAGAAAGTTATCAAAATACTATGTATGGTTCACTTTAGGGATAAGAACTATGGAGGTATTATTTTTGGGTATCAATAGAGTTCCTCTAGAAATGTTATCTTGGAAACCTCTGGTCATGTATTCTTTTTAAATATCCCATCCATCCATTTAAAAAAACTTGATAATCTATCTGGGCCTAGAGCACTCTTTAGGGTAGATTTAATAATATCTTGAAGGATTTGTAATTTCCATTGGGGGGATTCCAGTCATCCATTCATATTCATGTTGATGGAGGATATAAAATTGTTAAAGATTGTGTTATTCTTGTCCTCTCTATGATACCATCACAAATTAGAAGATCGCATCTCCAATAGTCTTTTATAAATATATTTTGTATCCTTTGAGAGACATAAATTTATATCACTATTGTATGTACTATATTCTATTTCCAGGTTTAGGTTACCAGAAATTCACTCCTATTTAATGCAAGTAAGATAAAAACATAGAGTTCATATCACCTTCTTTATAGCAGCATATCTGGGATCTTTCTTGGGAATTTTTCACTACATAGAGAATAAATATTTACATAGAATTAAATTTTTATTTTAAATAAAAAATTTATTCATCAATCCAACACTCTTGTCATTATTTTCCAAGAGAAGTGACATTTTGGTTACCCTTTTTTTGTTGTTAATTAAATGTCTATTTAATATATTCCTTTTCTTGTTTTCCTTATTTACCTCATCTTCCTAGTCTTGGCGTTAAACCTTTTATTGCTCTAGATTTACCTTAAATGAGTGGTTCAACCAGAAACCTGCTTCCCAAAATGCAACATCCATCCTCTCAAGGGAATTTTAGAACATCCACAATATAAATCCTTACACCATCAACAACTAGAATACATTCCTTTTATTTGTTAAATACCATAAAATTTCTTACATTCTTCCCATAATCTCTTATAAAATTTTAATAGAACCTAGTACGTCTTAGGAACCCTCTTATCTCCTTATAATATAGTGGTGATTTCCACTCCACCACTGCCACTGGTTTCTTAAGATCCATTCAAACACCTTATGATGAAAATATATTCCCAAAATACTCCACTTTTCATTTTCCAAAATTTCACTTTTTAGAATGTATGACATTATTTCTCATTAGTTGTAAAATATATTACAACATTTCTTGGTGCTCCTCCCATCCACTATTATTGAGTAATATATCATAAAAACAAAATCTCGCACCACATTACCTGAAATATGTTGGTCATTTTTTCTTAGAAGGTTGTTGGTGAATTCATCAAAACAGCGTCATAACTATATATATTCATTGTTCCCCTTGTAAGTCTTGTACAATGTTTTTCCAATGTCCCCATCCCTCATTCATTCCTGGTAGAAACCTGACTTTGAATCCAACTTCGTAAAATAAGTCACTTCATGCAACCCATCCATTAATTCCACAATTACAAGAATAAGATGATTATCAGGAACTATTAGTTAGTATAAACCATGATACTCAATACACATGCACCACTCCCTTTATTTCATTTTAACCATTATTATTGGGATCAAATAAGGTATGTCACTATGTATGATAAATCTTAATTACAGAAGCTCCTACACATGATTCTATATTTCCATTTTCATATGGTAAGAATGTTTGTATGGCTTGATATTCACTAGTTCGACCCCTATTTTTAGCTAAATGGTGTTGTCAATTTCCCTAATAGGAGGCAACCTTCTCAAAGATTCAAACATAATGATGGTATTGGAATGTGAATATGGGGGGGGGGGGAGTGTTGTAATTATACTTCAATGGTCAATGGATTGTTAAATAAATTGGAGGTCGTGACCATTGGGGATGGGAATTCAGTTATTTTTTAGAGCCTGGATAGTTTTAGGGATTGCGTTGCCATCTTCTCCCTTGTGGTAAGTCTGTATAATTATTTTTCATTCTATACTAGTTTGAACTAATTAGAAGAGAGAAAAACTCTAGTCCTTTTTATCTCTACCTGTTGAAAAAACCTATCAACTTTTGATTTCATTGAGAGAAATACTTATTACATTTTGACAATACACATTAATAGAATGAAAATTAATGGAAGATAGTGGCTTCAAATTCAAATCTGATATAAATTTTCACATACATGGAAAATAGACTAAAGATGGGGAAACCGAGCATAAGCCCACTGAACATACTCCAAACAACCACCTGATGACCCACCCCAAACAATATCTACCACACTAGACAATCAAGAGAACCAGAATCCTACAATAGTAATCCAAAACAAAGAAGAAACACCAGAAAGCAAACCCCTATGCACCCAAAACATGTTACCAACCATAGTAGAAATCACAAACTAACCAGCACCATGCACCATGTAAGTGTATCATGTACTACACCATGTAGAAAAATACAAACAGCAACACCCCCAACAGAAACACATCTTCAAAGGTACTATAATTCCAAACAGCAACACAAATCTAACAACCCCACCACCTAAATCCTCCAAAAGAAACATATAACCCTACAATGAGAATATATTTAAGTATATATTGAATATACCCAGTATCTACCAGCCTCAAACTTTAGAGGCATCCAAAGTAACATGCATACCACTCCCTATGAACATACACCCCTCCACATGAGTAGCCCCTCCCCACCCAACTTGAAACCAGGAAGAACCACAACACACACCTATAAACCTCCATATAACTAGCCAAAAAATAGGGGGTGGCTACTATCCAGGGGTGCTGGGGTTAAGGGAAGTGTGGGGGGATTCTATGCTGGGGGTCCGAGGGGGGGGCGCTATTTAGTGGGGTCCAGCAGGGGGGGAAGGTGTTCGGGGGGGGGGGGGGTCCAATAGGGGGGTTCTGTCTAGGGGGATTCAGCAGGGGGCTGCTACCAGGAGGGCTGCTATCCAGGGGGGGTCCAGCAGGGCAGCTATTCAGGGGGTTCTAGTAGGGGGTGGTATTTCTAGGGGGTGCATCAGGGGGGGGGGGCTACTGTCTGGGGGGGGGGGGGTATAGTGGGCCTACTGTCTAGGGGGGTCCAGGAGGAGGGGAGGCTGCTGTCCAGGGGGTCCAGTAGTGGGTGCTGTTGTCCAGGGGGTCCAGCTGTGGGGGGGGGGGGGGTCTTTCCATGGTGTTTTAGTAGGGGGGAGGCTTCTGTCCGAGGGGGGGCTGCTATCTAGGGGGTCTAGCAGGGGGGATGTTGTCCATGGGGGTCCAACTGTGTGGGGGGGGGGGCTTCTGTCTAGGGGGTCCGGAGGGAGCTGTTCAGGGGGCGGGTCCAGTAGGGGGTCAACTGTTCATGGGGGGGGGGGTCCAGCTGGGGGTTAGGGGTGGTTAAGCAGGGGGGCTACTGTCCGGGGGGGGGGGGGGGGGGGTGGGCTGCCCAGGGGTCCAGCTGGGGGATGCTGTCCAAGGGGTCCATCAGTGGGGGGGGGGAACATTCTCAGGGGTGTTTAGTGGGTAGCTATTAAGGTGGGGGTCTAGCAGGGGGTTCTTTATAAGGGGTTTCGTAAGGGGGCTACTGTCCGGGGGGGCTACTGTCCAGGGGGTCTAGATGGGGGAGGGGTTGCTGTTCAGGGGGGTCCAGTAGTGGGGGGGGGGTGTCCAGTGGGGTCTAGCAGGGGGTGTTGCACTATTATTTTTTATTCAGTTAAATTTTTGTAAATATTCTAAGATGTTTTGTTTGACCATAATTTTAGGGAATGAGAACTATTATGTTCTACCATGTGTTGTAGGTACTTTTGAGTTGGTTCCAGACTTCTTTGATAGTTTGTCTTATAGGGATACTCATGTATGTGCAGTTATGTGTTATTTTTATATTTGTATTATTTTTTATTCATATTATGTTAGTAGATGTCGTGTATAATTTAAATTGTAGGGGATTGAAAGGGGCCAGGGGGAACCTGGAAGGGGGTATCAGACTTGTAGGGGAGCCCAAGTGGTGGATGGTAGGGGGTGCAAGTGGGGGCTGTCAGGGGAAAGGGGAGTGGAAATGGGCAGGGTGGGGTTGGGGGGGGGCAGGACTGGGGGGTCCAGGTTTGGGGGGGGTCCAGGTTCTGTCCAGGAGGGTGGGGGTGCCTGTCCAGGGGAGTGGAGGTTTGGGCTATCCAGGGGGATCAATCCAAGGATTGGTGGGTGTCCAGGGTCTTGGGGGTATGGGGTGGTGTCCAGGTTCTGGGGGGGGGGGGGGGGGTCCAGGGTCTATCTAGGAGGGTGGGGGCAGTTGTCCATGGGAGTGGAGGTCTGGGTTGTCCAAGGGGATATGTGAAGGGTAGTGGAGTGGAGGTACGGGCTGTCTAGGGGGATATGATCAGGGTTTGGGTTGGGTCTAGGGTCTAGGGGGTTGGTGTCCAGGTTCTGGGGGGGTTGGGTTCTAGGGTCTGTCCAGGAGGGTGGGGGTGGCTGTCCAGGGGAGTGGAGGTCTGGGATATCTAGGGTGATATGTCTAGGGTAGGGGAGTAGAGGTTTGGGTTGTCCAAGGGGATATGTTCAGGGACTGGGGGGTGTCCATGGCTTGGGGGATGTCCAAGGGCTGTCCTTGGGTGTCCAGGGTCTGTCTGGGGGTGTCCATGGTCTGTCTGGGGGTGGGGTGTCAAAGGGGTGTCCAGGGTCTGTCTGGGGGGTGGTCAGGGTCTGGAAACTTATCCACGGTTCCTCAAACTGTGGCTATTACCTATAGATATAGTTTGAAGACCTATAGCCATGGTTTCAAACTGTGGCCATAACCTGAATTCCCAATAGTGTTAGTTCCTGATGCTAATCCAATTTCAAAACCACCTTATCGAATGGCTCAAATTAAAATTCTAGAGTTAAAGAAGCAATTTTTGGAGTTATTAGATAAAGGTTTCATTCGACCTTGCACATAACCATGAGGTAATACTATCTTATTTGTTAAAAATAAAGGTGTTTCAGTGAGACTTTTCATTGATTATAGATCATTGAATAAAATCACTCTTAAAAACATGTATCATTTTCCTCATATCAATGATTTTCTTGATCAGCTCCAGGGAGCATAGTATTTTTTGAAGATTGATATCAGTTCGGGGTTCCATCAGTTAAAATTGAAGGATAAAATCATTCTAAAGATCATATTTAACACTAGATATGGCCATTATGAATTTTTAGTTTTGCCTTTTGGGTTAACTAATCCACTTGCAGTATTCATGGATCTTATGATTAGAATTTCCGTAGCATTTTTCGGTATGTTTTTGGTAGTTTTCACTGATGATATATTGGTGTATTATAAAATTAAAGAGGAGTATAAAATTCATTTAAGGGTTGACTTGAAAACATTAAAAGAAAAGATACTATTTATAAAATTCATCAAGTTTGAGTTTTGGTAATAGAAAATTTCTATCATTGGTCATTTTATTTCAAAAAAAGTCACAGCTGTTGATCCTACTAAAACAGAATTTGTTAAAGAATTGCCAAGAACCACAAATATTACTGAGATCCATAGTTTTCTTTGTTTAGAATGTTAATACGAGGGTTTTGGTGAAAATATTTCATGGTAATCTAGTCCAATGACCATGTTAACTCGAAATGGTGTAAAGATCATCTGGAAAAAATAATGGGAGGATTGTTTTTAGGAAGTGAAAAGAAGATTGATTAATGCTCTAGTTTTGGTACTACCTTCTGGAAATAGTGATTTTTTTTCTACAATGATGCTTCATTGATAGGACTTGGTTATGTCTTAATGCATAATGATCAAGTAATTGCTTATGTTTCACGTTAGTTGAAACATCATGTGTTAAATTATCCTATACATGAATTGGAATTAGTAGCTATTTTTTACATTAATAATATGGAGGATTCATTTGTATGGAGTAAAATGTGAAATATATACCAACCACAAATGTTTGAATTATATATTGACTAAGAATTAATTGAACCAAAGACATAGGTGATATGTTTCATTAATCTTGTATTACGATTCCATTATCCTTTACCATCTACAAAAAAGAAATAAAGTGGATGATGAATTGAGTCGAAAAAGTAATTCTTCATTAACCATGCTACGTTTGGGATGAGATCCTTTGGATTTTGATTTGATGAACTTTGGAATAGATGTTTTTTGTGATGGAAATTCCTCTATTTTGTTTCAGGTGTCAGTGAAATCATCTCTCTCAGAAAGAATTAATTAAGTGTATAAGGAAGAGAGTGAGTTGCAGAAAATGGTAGAGTTGGTTCAAAAGGGTATGTTTCATGAATTTAACATTGATAATGATTGTTTTTTGAGATTTGGAAGGTGATTATGTGTGATGTTTGATTCAAAGTTGAAGAATGAGTTATTATGTGAAGATCATAGTTCCCTATTTTTACTTCGTCCCGGTAGTACTAAGATGTACAGAGATATTGGGGAGTATTACTGGTGGGATGGAATGAAAATAGATATTGCTGATTTTACATTGAAGTGTTTGACTTGTCAGCAGGTTGAACTAGAGCAGCAGTTACCAAAAGGGATGCTTCAGTAATTACTGCTTCCAGATTGGAAATGGGAAAATATATCCATGGACATCATTTTTTGATTTCCAATGACATCACGAGGTAATAATCCAAAATGAGTTATTGTTCATTGGTAGACTAAATCTTATAATTTCTTTCCTATTCATGATACTATGTCCGTAGATCAAAATTCTCGGTTTTATGTTAAATAGATAGTAACGTTGCATGGAGTTCCCCTCTCCATTTTATCTGATCGTGATCTTAGGTTTACATCTAACTTTTGGAAAGGCCTTCAAAAGGCATTGAGTACTGAATTAAATTATAGTACATCCTTTCATCCAAAATTAGATGGGCAGTGTGAACAAATAATTCAGATTTTGGAGGATATGCTACATGATTGTTCACTGGATTACTAAGGATTTTGGGAAAAACATATTTATTTGGTTGAATTTTCTTATAATAATAGTTTTCATTATAGTATATAGATTTCTCCATTTGAGGCCTTATATAAGAAGTGGTTTCACACTCTAGATTTTTGGGATGAAGTAGATGAAAGGAAGATGATGGGACCATAATTGGTTGAAGAGATAACAGAAAAGGGTCAGTTGATTCAGAAGCACAAGATAACATCTCAGAGCAGGCTGGAAAGTTATGTAGATAATTAGAGGAAGGATCATTTTTTTGAGGTTGGTGATCATGTATTTCTCAATGATTCTCCATGGAGAATTGTTATGTGTTTTTGTATGAAGGGAAAGATGAGTCCAAGGATCATTGGACATTATGAAATGCAGGAGAAAGTTGGGTCCATTGTGTACAAAGTGGATTTACCTCCATGTTTTTCTCAGGTACATAATGTTTTTCATGTTTAAATGTTGATAAAGTATATTCCATATCCATCTCATGTTTTAAACCTAGAGGTAGTTCTGTTGGAAGGTAATATCTCTTATGAGAAACAACCAGTATAGATTCCCAACAATAGAGAGAATATGGAATGGAATAATGTAATTCACTAGGTAATGGTTTTGTGGAAAAACCATACGGTTGAAGAGGCAAAGTGGGAATATGAAAATGCTATGAGGGATAAATACCCCCATTTATTTGATAATTGAATAAAACTACGGGAACACAATTTCCAAAATGGTGGAAGGATGTAAAATCCTAGTTAAATAAAGAAAATATACATTTACATTTTAATAAATATTTTGTGAATAAATATTAATTTTACATTGACGGTATTTCTGTGTTTGATGGCGTACCCGATATGCAACAACAGGTTTCATTGAAATCTGAAACAAAAAAATAATAATATAATATTATTATTTTAAATGGTAGTTAACGCCTTTCATTTGTACTATCAAGAATGAATAGAACTAACTACAATATTATTAACCATGTTTTTTAAATTTTTTTACATTTATCTAATAAATTTTAGAGGCATAAACTATGAATGAATCTAATTTTAGGCATAATTTACTTTAAATGGAAGATTTATCAGCTTTTGATAGAGAACCCTCATTAAATATATTTTGTTCACTTTTATGTATACTATTTGATAATAGAAAATTCTTATTTCGATTTGGGACATAATATTTCACTTTGGGTAAAATTTTGGTATTTTTTGGATAAAATTCAATTTATGATGAAAATTCAATAATACTATATTTAAATTCCAAACTGTCTTTTAATATTATTTATTCATATTGTTATATTATTATTTTAATTGATTTTAAAGTTTAATTATATTATATTTTTACCATTTAATTCAATTCTGGTCATTGTAATTAATTACACTTTTAAATTGGACATAAACTAGTGTTAATCTTTTGATTGTTCATTTTTCTTAAAAACACAGTTTTTGATTTTACAATAGGAATTAATTATAAATTAATTAATCCAACTTAGGTGGCTCGAATTTGTTAAAATATTCATCAATTTTTAATTTGGAATATCAAATATAGATTAGGCCTAATTTTTTGTATTTTTCTAAAAAACATCAATTCTTTATGAATAGTGAAACCACTAAGTAGTAATTAAAAACGGACTTGTTCATTTAAATGAAAATTTACCACTTCTATGAATTGAATTTAGAAAATAAGTCATATATGGTTTTAATTAGTAAATTAAACTTGGTTCAATAAGATGAAAATAATTTTTGGTGGATAGTATCATTTGACTTTTATTTACCACGGTTAAAGGTAAATAGTGTAATTCAAGGTAAATAGAATATCATAATAATAAAAAATTACATTAAAACTTGTTTTACCTTATTGGATAAGTCATGAACAACCATGGTAATCCTTGGGTCTATTTTGGGACCCAATTTAGCCACTTAATATTGATAATGACACGTTATTTTAATTAACTTAATGAAAAGGAAAAAATGACATAAACAAATATCTTTTAGTAAACTAATTTTTACATAGAGATATATAAGTTATCATTTCGACAAAAAATTTTCGATGGAATGATAATAATATTACCTACATCATGGTATTTTTTTTAATTTTTTTGAGATCAAATAATTAAAATTATTTATGACACAGTAATGATGCAGTGTTTACCTCAATAATAAATGATTTAAAAAAATTATGTTATGAAGATTAAAAAATATTCAACACCTATCCAATTATTATTAGATGATTTTATTTCTACCATTAGTAATCTTATATTAGACTTTAATTTGTTTTGGACTTTTAGAAACTGAATTTCAGTATATAATAAAATAATATTTTCACTCTTTCGTAAAAAACCCCTCATTCCCCTTATAAAAAGCCCTCCCCTCTAACCCTTTCCTTAGTATTCTCAAGCCCCTTGTCGCATCCAACACATGCCCAAATAAGCTTTCATGATTCTTCTATTCCACCTAGAAGTATTAACGTATATAGAAGGCACTTATAGAAGTCCTTTTGGTTTAAACCAAATGGAGTTACCCGTATTAAAGGTAACAATTTCTATTAAATTATTTTCATTATTTTTAATTCTCCAGCACCTAAACTCTTTTTATTCAATTTTTTATATCAATAACAATATTCATAATATACTAGGATTTTCTTAGGATATTTATTCTTACAACACTTACACACACCTCCATCTAATGGGTAAGGAACATATTGTTTCAATGGATGGAAAATTAACGCCTCACGAAACGATGATTGCTCAATATTCTCTTATGACCTCATATGGTGGCCATTATAAGGGTGTTGTATTTATATATGATATATATTTTGTATATTTTTTTTATGACTCAACATATTCCATTTATAGCATACCATTTGGGTTTCCATTATGGGTAAACACGATAATTTCATCTGAGGAAGTGCAGACTACCGCCCCCTCAAAGTGATATGACTCGTTAATGCCATATGTGGGACATATAAAGGATGGATATAATGATATTATAAATCATATTATACAAGAATTATATTATAATTATATATCAATATGTTTTAATTCCATTAAAATATGATATAAAAATGAAAGTAGCATTCAATCGTACGTACGGCTTACCATCTCCATGAAAAGTACATTTCATTTCTTACCTCCAAATGTCATATAATGTTATAAATACATATATATACAAGATTTATAATATATCTATAATATATATATCATTAATATCATTCTTAATATAATGTATGATTGACCACATAGACAACTTGTAAATAAAAGAAGTTCATTTTTGACTCAAGTAGCAAATATCGAAAAAATGACCGTTATTAACTTTAATGATTACATAATGTTTATAACATGGAAATATGTGATATAAATGGAATAATAAACATTAAAAATGTTCTTAATCAATTATAAATTAACATTAGTTTATTATTTGGAATATTAAAGAACGAACGAGTCAAGTAAGATACGAGGTAAGGGACTTTATCTGAATATCCTTTCATTGAGGAATATTTTGTATTAATAAATGAATTTTTAAAATGTTGTTTTAAAACCGTTGAAATTTCATTTCATTCCAAGGGAATATTTTTCTATTTGGTATTTTACTAATCAAAAAAAATAATTCTTTTATCATATGCGATGACAACAACCATTTCTGCCACTTCGAGTATTATCTGATCAATGGCTTCCGTAACAAGTTGTAATGTTTTAGAAGGAAAATAAATACCATATGCTGTTTTAAGTATTTTGGCATTGAAGATGGATTTGATAATTGATTTTTTATTTCAATATATTTAAATGATATATTTTGATTCAATTGTGGAAATGTTATCATTCCTTTGTGATTATTTTATATCAAATGAATATTATATAGTTCTTGATAAATGTTGCGTATAAGGGTTGTTCTGTGAAGAACATAGGACAGGTGTACTCAAGATATTTCTCCAATGCATTAGGTAACGTGATCGAGGTAAATGTGAATGTTTCTCCTAAGATATTTAGGTAATATAATTTTATGGGTTTTCCAAATGTAACATTGTTCATAGTTGTGATAGCTACAATGTAAGTATGATATGGATGCCACATGTTACCTTTTTGATTTATGTTTTCATAGTGTTATTCATAAATGATATCATTTCATGTGGTATGTTAAAGAGCATATGTTATGTATGTAATGATCAACAAATTTATTCTTTATTTTTTTTATAACCCTTAGTGAAATTTTTATGTTCATCCCATGTTTTGAAATGTTTTTCACAAGACTTAATGATAAATAGGGATGAGGATTGGATTAAGAAAAGTAATGATGTCTAAAACATGGAACTAGACATGACTTTTTTTTCAAGATTTTTTATTTTGTGAAAAAATTGGAACTATATAGAAGTTTCTACATTGTAATTCCTAAGATGCAATTTTATAGTTATGGACTAGTTATCTAAAACTATAAACCAAAAAAGATCTGCAATGTGAATTATTCATTTAATTCATGATTATGTAATGTTTTAAGTTTGAGTCCTTATAGTGGGTATCAAAAGTCATTTTACTCAACATTATGAGTTAGGTTATTGTTAAATTAATATTAATAAATTATTTTTTGTTAATATTGAAGTGATAGCATTTATAGATTACCATGTTGCTTCGCCTAAGATATCACTCTGTTAAGAATGGTTTTCTGCAGAGGAAACAAGGCATCTTTGTTGGGACAACATCACGATGAAGACAACCTTTCAAATCAACAACCTGAGACGGTCAAAATCGGAACTGAATAGTTTGTTACAGTGATGGAATAGTTGACTCGGGCTATAAAGGGTGGTGGTATCCATGTAAGATATTAGCTAGATCAACCAAATAATAAGATGTCAGTAGTGGAGCATTTCATGAGGCAAGATCCCCCATATTTCAGAGGATCATCTATCCTTATGGTAGCAGAAGGTTGGATTAGAGCACTAGAGAAGATTTTTGATGTTATGGGGTGTTTAGAACATCAAAAGGTTACTCTCGCATTTTAAATTTTGTGAGGTGAAGCTGATCAATGGTGCTCGTTGGAGAAAAATGTCACGGATAGTGAAGAGATTGATTCTCTTGATTGGAATGAATTCAAAGGTATGATTCTTGAGAAATGTATTCCTATATTGGTTCATATTATGATGGAAAAAAATTCATGGAATTGAGGTAGGAGGATGACTCATTGGATTATTCTGAAGAAAAATTCACAACATTGGTAAGGTATGCTATAAATTTCATATGATACCTTGATTGTAAAATCAACTGTTTTTACAGAAGATTAAAGCCAATATATCAAAGGGCATTATCTTCTCATGAGTTAAACAGTTATGAAAAAATTGTTTGATGTGTGGAGAAGATGGAAATGGCGTTTTCCGATCATCATTTTTTTTTTGGAAAACAACATAATAAAAGGTTGAGTTGGCAGGAGAAAGGGGTGGACGCTTCAAAAAATTATGATGGTATGAAAATTAAGTTTGATGTTTCTGAAAATTGTGGTAAAACACATGTTGGGGAATGTCTTTTGAATTCCATTATGTGCTACTGATGTCGTAAAATGGGACATAATTCTTGTAATTGCACTGAAAAATATCAGGGTAGTGGTAAGACCAAATATTATTTATTTTCAGTAAAATGATTTATGTTAAATGAAGTGGGTCATTATAAAAATGAGTGTCCAACAAAGAACTCAACTAAGGGAATACAGCCGGACTACATGAAGAAAGGGGTGGTAAAATCCTTTGCAACTACATCTGTAGATGATGGGTCATCCAATGAACTAATATCAGTTTCACTATTGGTTTGTTCAGATTATGCCAATGTTTTGTCTGATTCATGATCTATAGAATCATTCATTTCTGAGATGTATTCTAGTAAATTTGGAATTCTATATCAAAATATGAATCCTGAACTTTTGGTAAAAACACATAGAGAAAATGTAACGACAAAAATAAATTATAATAACCTTTTTATCCTTGGGTGAGGAAAGAATCTACCAGAAAACCTTATTGTTTTTCCTCTAGTAGAGTTTGATGTTATTTTGGATATACATTGGCTTTATGTTTATCATTCTAAGATTGACGGCAGTGTGGGAGATGATTTCATTCATAAATATTTTTAGTTTGTGTTCAAGAATGAACCCTTAATTTTGATAACATATCAGGAAGCTATGAAACTAGTAAAATGTGTAAATGAATGTTACCTTGAAGATATTGTTGAAAATAAAGGAACTGTTTAGACAAAAAATGTTCCAGGGGTATAGGAGTATCTTTTTGTTTTTTCGGATAAGTTTCCTGGTATTATACTTGATTGGGAAGTTGAATATACTGTTTACTTAGTTCTTGATGCTAATCCAATTTCAAAACCCCCTTACCGAATGGCTCAAATTGAACTATTAGAGTCAAAGAAGAAATTGAAGGAGCTATTAGATAATGGTTTCATTAGACCGAGCACATCACAATGGGGTGATACTGTCTTATTTGATAAAAATATAGATTGTTCATTGATACTTTTCATTGATTATAGAGTATTGAATAACATTACTATTAATAACATGTATCATTTTCCGCATATCGACGATTTTTTTGATCAGCTCCAGGGAGCTGAGTATTTTTCGAACATTGATTTTAGGTCGGGGTTCCATAAGTTAAAAGTAAAGGAAACAAATATTTTGAATACCGTGTTTCATACTAGATATGGCCATTATGAATTTTTAGTTATGCCTTTTGGGTTAACTAATGCACTTGCAGTATTCGTGGATCTTATGAATAGAATTTTCGGAGAGTTCTTTGATAAGTTTTTGGTTGTTTTCATTAATGATATTTGGGTTTATTCTAAATGTAAATAGAATAATGAAAGTCATTTAAGGGTTGACTTTCAAGTATTAAAATAAAAGATAATATTTGGGAAATTCAGCAGGTGGTAGTTTTGGTTACAAAAATTTCAATTATTGATCACATTGTTTCAAATAATGTCATAATTGTTGATCCTGCTAAAACAAAATGTGTTAAGGAATTTCCATGATCAACAAATATAATCGAGAACCACTGTTTTCTGGGTTTATAAATTTAATACCAGAGTTTTGTTGAAAATATTTCATGGTAATCTAGTCAAATGGCTATGTTAACTAGAAAAGGTTTAAAGTTCATCTGGACAAAATAATGAGATGATTGTTTTCAGGAATTGAAAATAAGATTGGTGAATGCTCTTGTTTTGGCACTACCTTCATGAAATGGTGGTTTTGTTATCTACAACGATGCTTCATTGAATGAACATGGATGTTTCCTTATGAATAATGATCAGGTAATTGCCTATGCTTCACGTCAGTTGAATCCTCATGCGTTAAATTACCCTACACATGAATTGGAATTTACATCTCTTTTTTTCTTTAAAAATATGGAGGCATCGTTTTTATGGAGTAAAATGTGAAATGTATAATGAACATAAAAGTTTGAAGTATATATTCAGTCAGAATAAATTGAACACGAGACATATGAGATTGCTGGAATTAATCATGGATTCTGATTTCATGATCCTTTACCATCTTGGAAAATCAAACAAAGTGGATGATGCTTTTATTCGAAAAAGTAATGTATCATTAACCATGCTACGTTTGGAATGAGATATTGTGGATTTTGAGTTGATTTACTTTGGCATAGAAGTTGTTGGCGCAGGAAATCCATCTATTTTGTTTCAAGTGTCATTGAAATCATCGCTCTCAGAAAAAATTAAGTAAGAGCAGAAGAAAGAAAGTGAATTGTAGAAAATTGTATAGTTAGTTTAGAAGGTTATGTTTCCCGAATTTCACTTTGATAATGTATTTTTTTATATTCGGAAAGTGATTATGTGTTCCATGTGACTCGTAGTTGAAAAATGAGTTGTTATGTGATTCTCATAGTACCATGTTTTTAGTTCTTCCCGGTAGTAATATGATGTACATATATATTTGGGAGTATGACTGGTGAGATGGAATGAAAATAGATATTTATGATTGTACTTTGAAGTGTTTGACTTGTATGTAGGATGAAGAAAAGGAGAAGTTACCAAAAAGGAATGATTCAGTCATTACTAGTGCCATATTTGAAATGGGAAAATATATCCCTGAAAATCATTAATTAATTACTGAAGACAACTTGAGGTAATAATGAAATACTGGTTATTGTTGATCGGTAGAATAAATCTTATCATTTCCTTCCAAATCATCATACTTTGTATCTAGATCAACATTCCAAGTTGTATATTAAAGAGATAACTAGGTTACATAGAGTTCCCATCTCCATTATATCTGCCCATGATGCTGGGTTTACTTGTATCTTTTGGAAAGGCCTTTAGAAGATATTGGGTAATGAATTAAATTTTAGTACAGTTTTCCATCATCAATCAGATGGGCAGTCAGAACAAACAATTCAGATTTTGGAGGATATGCTACCTGTTTGTTCATTGGATTAGTAGGGATGTTGGGTCAATCATATTTCATTAGTTTAATTTTCTATATAATAATATTTTTCATTCCAGTATACAGATTGATCCATTTGAGGGCTTATATAGAAAGTGGTGTCGCACTCCTACTTTTTGGGAAAATGTTGGTGAAAGGAAGATGATGGGACTATAATTGGGTGAAGATATGGTAGAAAAGGATTAGTTGATTCAGAAGCACATGAGAACAGCTCAGAGTAGGCTGAAAAGTTATGCGGATAATCAGAGGAAGGATCTATTTTTTTAGGTAGGTGATCATGTCTATCTTAAGGATTCTCCATGAAAAATTGTTATGTATTTTGGTAAGAAGGGAAATATGAGTATGAGGTTCATTGGACCTTTGAAATCCTAGAGAATGTTGGGTCAGTTGCATACAGAGCGGCTTTACCTCCATGTTTTTCCAAGTTAAACAATGTTTTTCATGTTTCAATGTTGAGAATGTATATTCCAAATCAATCTCATGTTTTATGCCAAAAGGTAGTTCAGTTGGAAGAGAATGTCTGTTATGAGGAAAGACCAGTATAGATTCCCAAACGTGTAGAGAAAGTGTTATAGAATAAGATAATTCACAAGGTAAAGGTTTTTTTAATAACCATATGGTGGAAGAGGAAGCGTGGGAATATGAAAATTCTATGAGGGATAAACACCCCCATTTATTTGATAATTGAATAAAATCATGAGAACACAATTTTAACAGGGGGAAGGATGTAACATCCTACGTAAATAAAAAATTAATACATTTTATTTTTAATAAATATTTTGTGAATTAAATTTTAATTTTACTATGAAGAGGTTTCTATGTTCGATGGCATACCTGATACACAACAACGGGTTTCATTTAAAACATATGTTGAGCAATAATAAAATAATATTATTATTTTAAATAGTAGTTAACGCCTTTCAGTTGTACTCTATAGAATTAATATAACATACTAAAATATAATTATACATTGTTGTAAAATGTTTTTACATTTATCCAAAAAATATTAGAGGCTTAAAATGTTAATGAATCTAATTTTAGGCATAATTTACTTTTAAAGGTAGATTTAACCGTCTTTTAATGGAGAACCATAATTAAATATATTTTTGGTCACTTTCATGTGATCTATTTGACAATATAAAATTATTATTTATAATTGGGACAACAAAATTCACTTTGGGTAAAAAAAATTATTTTTTGTTAAAATTCATTTTCTGACGAATAGTCTAAAGTACTATATTTTAATTTAAAAATATCTTTTAATATGATTTATTTATATGGTCATATTATTATTTTAATTTGTTTTAAAGTGCATGTATATTATATTTATACTGTTTAATCCATTTTTGGTCATTGGAATTAATTATAGTTTGAAATTATACATAAACCAATGTCTATCTTTTTATTGTTTATATTTCTTAAAGAAACGGTTTTTGTTTTGACAACGGGAATTAATTTTAATTTCATTAATCCAACATCTTTGGGTTGAATTTTTTAAAATAGTCATCAATTTTATATTCGGAATATCAAATATATATTAGGGTTAATTTTTTGTATTTTTCTGAAAAACATCAATTTGTGATGAATAGTGAAACCACTAAGTAGTAGTTAAAAACTGACTTTTTCTTTTAAATGAACATTTACCGCTTCTATGAATTGAATTTTGAAAATACATCATACATGGTTGTTATTAGTAATTAAAATGTGTTTTAATAAGATGAAAATAATTTTTGGTGAATAGTAACATTTGACTTTTATTTACAATGGGTAAAGGAAAATAGTGTAATTCAAGGTAAAAAGAATATCATTATAACAAAAAATTACCTTAACACATGTATTTACCATATTTTATAAGTCATGTCTATCCATGGCAACATTTGGGTCTATTTTGGGACCATATGTAGCCACTTAAGACTGATAATTTCACTTTATTTTAATTAACATAATGTAAAAGAAAAAATGACATAAGCAAACATCTTTTATTAAAATAATTTTTACCTACTGTTATATATGTTATCTGTTTTACCAAAAAGAAATTTCGAAAGCTAATAATATTTCCAAAATCATAGTTCTTTTTTTAAATTTTAAGACATCAAATAAATATAATTATTTAGGACACAGTAATGATGCAGTGTTTACTTCATTAATAAATGATTTAAATAAATACTGTTATAAAGATTTAAAAAATATCCAAATCATATCCAATTCTTATTAGATTATTTTATTTCGACCATGAGTATTCTTATCTTAGACTTCAATATTTTTTAGTCCTTTAGAAAATTAAAATCCTTATATAATAAAATAATATTATCACACCTTCTTAAAGAATCCATCACCCCCCTTATAAAAATCCCCCACCTCTAACCAATTTCTCAGTCTTCTCAAGCCCCTAGGCTCTTCCAACCCATGCCCAAATATTCTCTCAATATCCCTCTATGAAAACTAGAATCCATAACGTAGGTAAAAGGAACTTCCAGAAGTCCTTTTGGTTTAAACCAAATGGAGTTACCCAAATTAAAGGAAACAATTTATATTAAATTATTTTCTTTCATTTTAAATCTATAACCCCTAAAATATATTTGTTCTTTTTTTAAAACAAAAATAGTATTATTTATATACTATGATGTTTTTATGAGAATTTGTCTAACAAAACTTACATTCACCTCCATCTAATTGGTAAAGAACGTACTGTTTCTATGGATGGAAAATTGACGCCTCACGAAATGATGATTGTTCAATATTCTCCTACCACCTCATATGGTTGGAATTATGATATAACTGTATTTATATATGATATATATTTTTTTTATGGTTTCTTTATGCTTTTGTATTTTCCATTTTAAGTATACCATTAGGGTTTCCATTATTGGTGAACACAATAATTTCATTTGAGGAAGTACGGACTACCGCCCCCTCAAAGTGATATGACTCGTTAATTCCATATGTGGAACATATAAAGGATGAAGTTAATGATATTATATATCATATTATACTGGAATTATAATATACTTATGTATCATTGTTTTTTAATTCATTTAAAATAAGAAATAGAACTGAAAGTAGTGTTCATGCGTACGTACAACTTACCATCTCAATGAACAATACATTTCATTTCTTACCACCAGATGTCATGTAATGTTATAAATACAGATATATTAAGGATATATAATATATATATTATATATAAATCATTACTATAATTTTGAAGATAATATAATTTTTACCACCTAGACAACTTGTAAATATAAGAATTTCATTTTTTGACTCAAGTACCAAATATCGACAAAACGACCGTTATTAACTTAAATGATTAAATAATATTTATAAAATGGAAATATGTAATATAAAAGGAATAATACACTCTAAAAATTTTCTTAATAAAGTATAAATTAACTTTTGTTTATTATTCAGGAGATTAAATAACGAATGAGTCAAGTCGGACACGAGGTAAGGGACTTTGCCTCAATCACTTTTCGTTGAGGAATATTTTGTTTTAGTACAGAACATTCTTTTATATAACATTAAAAAACCTTTGAAATTTAATTTCATTAAAGGAAAATAAATTTTATGAGGCCTTTTACTAAACATAAAAAAATATTTCTTTTAACATAGGTTGTGAGAACGAACTTTTCTTCCACTGCGAGTATTATTTGATCTATTGCTTCCTCACCAAGCTGTAATGTTTTTAAGATAAAAATAAATACCATATAATCTTTTACGTATTTTGGTATTGAGAATGGTTTTTATAATGGATTGGTTATGTCCATGTATTTAAATGATATACTGTGATTGAAATGTGGAAATGTTATCTTTTCTTTGTGTTTATTTTATGTGTTATGAATATGTTATTCTTAGTGGGCATTGTTACATATACGGGTGGTTTCGTGATATACCTAGGGAAGGTGAGCCAGAGATACCTCTCCAATGTATTTGGTAACGTGACAGAGGTAAACACGAATGGTTCTCCTAAGAGAGATAGGGAATATACTCTGATCGGTATTCAAAATGTAACTCCCTGTGTAGTTGTGATTGGTACAATGTAAGTATGATATTGATGCCACAAGATACCTTTATGATTTATGTTTTCTATCTGTTATTATTAAATATTATGATTTCATGAGGTATGTTAAAGTGATTTTGATATGTATGTAATGATGAAATAATGTATTAATTATTTTTTTATAACCATTACTGACATTTTTATACTCATCCCATGTTTTGAAATTTTTTTAAAAGGACATAATGATAAATAGGGTCAAGGATGGGATCAAGGAAAACTCATCCCATCAAAATCATGGAACAAGACATGACTCTTTTTTTCAAGAGATTTTATTTTGTGAAAAAATGGAAACTGAGTAGAAGTGTCTACTTTGTAATTCTTGAGATGAAATGTAATAGTTATGGACTAATTATCTAAAACTCTAAACATTAAAGTATCCCCAATTTGAATTATTCATTTAATTCAATATTATGTAATGTTTGAAGGCTGGGTTTATATAATAGGGTTATATCTAGAGTTATGTAACATAATGTTTTTGGTTATTCAACATATTTGGAGACCCTTATATGTCCAGCATTGATTGTAAAGAGAGTACCTTACATAAATCCATGTGGTGCAACATGAAATGTGTATCAGATCACACACCACATAAACATTTGTAGATATCATGATGTCTATAGGTATTACATTCCTAGGTCACCTTTTGGCCCCACATTCTTTAATATGAAGGTGTGCACACTAGGTACATCCGAAGAATCGTAGGCTTGGGTAATCCAAATATGTGAAGTGTCAGCCTATCTCCTACACACCATATGGAATTAATAACACCCCATGTAATATATAATTTACATATACATATCCATTGTACATGAGAATGAATTTAATACATAAGAATTAACTATTGTACACAGGATAAACTTGATGGAACGCTGAATTCCAGATTGACCTCTACACGTCATGTACCCTTTAAGATATTCCATGAATATCTAGAAATTTATGTCAAGTTAGTTTGAGTCTTTTAAAGCAATGGGATTTGTGAGACATACCATGTACGCCAATAAGAAATTATATATTCTCTTTAAGGGTTGGTTAGATAAATTTTTATTCTCATTATAGTACTAGTGTGATCATGGGTCTATTCTATTTGGCCATTTTTGTGTGGTTGTATACCCATGGTCTATCCATATGGGTGTAAAACAATAAATTTCATCCTAAGAAACATATAATAATCTACTCTATTGGACTTTTTACAAATAGAGTTCTATAATTCCTTCATGTTACCTGGGGTATGATCCTATATCATTTTGTTATCATACATACGTCGGTTTGAGGAATCATCATGATCAACATAAGAGGGTGTATGACCCCAAAAATAAGTGTTTATTGTAGGTACGTTCTCATATATATAGTATTACTTTGGAGATATCCCTTATCAATGTATTCATATCTGTAGTGTTATAGATATGACATGGTATACCACTTAGTACCTAGGTATGATACCTTATCTATATGTCTATATATTCTCTCTTATTATGAGGTGTAGTCGGATCATGTGTCTATCTCAAATGATACCTCTCAGTTTTCTTGTTACATAAACATGGATGAACCCATCAATAATGTCTTATAAGATTATTACTATTTGAATTGGAATTCATTATGAGTGATACATCTCGAATGATTTAGATCAAGAGGAAAATTCATGTGGAGTGAGTTCTCCTGTACGAGTGTTAACATAAACCCTCAATTATTATCATTATATGGCAGTGAGGTCATGAAACCACCTTGGGTCATAATTTCTATCATGAAGATATCTTGGTTTATTATTGTTATGTCTCATGTCTTTATTAACATACCTCCATAATGATGAATTGAATAATCTATTGATGCTTTTTGTTTAGAGATTATGTGGTGTCCTACAATGTATATATATACTATGCCTAGATTTCAATATTCCAACACATGTCATGTCTTTTGAATCTGAAATCCAACTTATTGTAATCCATGGATGATTTCGAGAATCTGTAGAATAGTTACAGATTAGTTTTACTAGATGGTTATAATATTTTCCAGCAGTTCCTTCTAGTTTGCTGAACTGATTTTAGATATTTAGATTCTTTTCCATATTTTCTAGGAATATATATTTTGATTCATACATTTCATTTAAAACCTGTTGTAATCTGATGTGGGATAGATGTAGTTCATAAATTTAATGTATGTTATGTTAACTTTATATGTTATAATGGTATATATAAAAGGATGTATGTATATATACTGTAGGCTATTCCCTCCCATGTGTGTGTGATATTCCTGATTTGTTCATGTATCTAGTCCTCATACTATTGGAGATGGTGTAGAAGTTTCATTCATAGATTACCTCTATCAATGAGGACCTTATGGGGGTCTGGTTAAGAAAATGTGGTGTCCCAATAAATGTAGAATTTCTTTGGTGTTTGTAAAAATAATTGAACTTTTTCAGTCATTTGGGTTATTCAAAATAATTAACATGAAATGAACACCATGAATAATGATAATTTCCACTAGTTATTGACATAAATAAAACTTGATTCCTGTATATGTTATTTTAATAAAAAAATTCAAATTACATTATTTAATGTCATAATAAATTGTAGAATCATCATTAGACCATTGTCTGATGATGATCTCGATCATTGAAATATAACCTTCGTATAATAAATTCAATGTATTTGGTGGATTCAAGTGTAATAATCCTCTAGAGGAGATCAAAAAATGATCCATTCAACTTTGAGTGATTCCAGTTTATTTCTGAGCATTAGAATGATGAATAAATTTTGTTGTGTTTTTCATGTTGATTTCATCTAATTCTATTGATATTGAAGTAATCCCTCTAGACATACTCAATTTTGAGAGTAATAGAGGAAGAGGGATGGATAATAATTCATTTTTTCCCAACTATTATCAAATAATGATTATCCCTAAAAATATGCATGACTATACATTTATAGAGAATATTTTTTGGTTAAGATATTATTTAATTGTATTCCAACAATAAATTAAAATAAAAATTGTAAAAAACAAAATTCCAAATAATAATAAAAGAACACTATTATTTTATGAAATTTCTTAAATTTCCAAATGATCAATTATTTTACATGGTTGTAAATAAATATTCATCGCCATACGTGTTTTAGTCATATCCAACCACATGAGAAATATTGAATATTCAATAAATATTTAGTTATATATTACATTAATTGATAAATATTTGTGATAGGTAAATAATGAATAAAATTATTCCTTAGTCATGAATATAATATTTATTCTATTATAAAATTTCAAAATGAACATAATTAGGACCAATGGAAGAATGAAAATGTGTGACCCACTAAAATTATTTGACAATAGAATTATGATTGATTTTCTTATATCCTAGATTAATATTTATAAATAAGCCATGGAAACTAAGATAATAAAGATAATTTTGCAGCATCAAATCGTGTATATAAACACTCACTCTCCAATATAATCCATTTTTCAAATAATATCATAAACCAGGTTTCACATCTCTATCCTCTAACTATATTTCAGATATGTCATTCATTATCTCATTAAAATAAATATGTTTCTATTCCATTACGATATTATATAATACGATTGTTCTATTCAAATCAATGAATCATGGAATCATAATTCATAATGATGTAAGAGATTAATCATTCCATGGATTGTCCATTAATTACAATTCACAAATGACATACCCAAGGTTTCGAACTTCACCATGAGATTCATCATCATAGTTTATAAAATACATATAAGTGTGTTTTTGGTAAGTTGAATTAATAGTTATATAATGGTTTAAATACAATTACACATGCTCACATATATGAATATTCAATTACACCAAAACAAATTCAATTCTTACTAGTGGGACAATTCTGAATATTTGCAATCATTGAGATTGCCATGTAAAACTATAAAGAGTGGAAGTTGTAATCACTTATGAGTACTCACACCATAAATACAGATTCTATGTGTCCTATCATATATCATTATGAAAACATTAAACAATATTAAAGGATCTCTATTATGTAATTTCATGGTTCTCATCAAATTAGGGAACTGCAATGCCTATATCAAAACAAATAATAATTTATGACATTTTTACATTAATTTCCTGATGAAAATTTATCAACGTAAAATAAGATGCTATATTAAAATTAAAACCCCAAACTATACATTTAATCACTGTATAAATAGTTTTTCCTAGGACACCAACCCATAAAAAGTCCCACTTGGACATGATCTAACTACCCTCTACTTATAGTCTTTTATACCTCACATGATAATCACGTGTCAACTAAGACAATGATTTATTCAAGGGATGAACAAAATTATCATTCATTAAAATACTTTACACTATAACCGAACCTCTATGAGAAAAATCCATTGTGATATAATACTTATAATGTATGTGATTCATCAACTAATTTGAAATTGCCTTTTTTAGATCCATCACGTTAAAATGTTCACAATTCGGTGTGATAAGATCACTAATTTTTGGTACCAGATCCTGATATTATTTGAAGTAGGGTATAATTTCTAGTTCTTTAGATACATCATAAGCTGAAATACACATGTGCAGTGCTATAGAATCTATGAACATAGCATGTGTTGGTTCCTTATTAATCATAACTCCTCCATTAAAAGTGAAGACGTATCCTAGTTTTTTTATTTCATGTTATATTGATTTTTTTGGAAAATAGAATCTTCATGTAATATGATGACCCATTCCACATAACCTCCATTGTGTAGTGACATATCTATAGTATACATCAGGTACCTAGGTATAGTATTGATTTCCTTCCAATGGTGGTCACTTGGGTTATCATGATTTCTTCCTACCACACCCATGGCATAGAAAACATCTATCCAAGTAGAAAAAATAATTTTCATTAATGAACCAATCAATGATGTGTATGTAATCATTTCGATTATTTTAATTTCCATGTTTCCATGGATACATTTTCCAAAAAAGTGGAATTCTATGTGAAATTTGAAACAATCTCTTCTCATATTTTTATATGATGAATTTATTCAGTGTCATATCAATATATATACCATTAATTAGGTTGAGAATCTACATAGATCTGTCATAATACATCATGATCCCAATATAGTGTGTAAGTATAATTTGGATGATGTATGTTCCTTTATTTCTATATTTAAATGATAAGACTACTAGTACTTTTATTGATTACAAATTATGTGAAAAAACCGTAATAATGAATTTCATTAAATCCCCCACTTTTTTTTTATCAACTCACAGTTTCCCACACTATTAATCATCCAATGCTTATTTTATTTTAATGTATAATGTAAGGAATCCCAATATCCAATATTATTATCCATAAAAATTATATCAAAATTACTATAATTTATTTAGATTAACAACTTTCCAATTATAGGCTTGCTGCTCTTTGATATATTGAGTGGACTAAACTATGTAGATACAGTTTGCCAAATTTACTAACCATGTAATTCTATGTTTTTATTCGAGAGATAGTAGACATTAATCCCAAAATATATTTTATATATATGACCTACTACCTTGGTTAAGACATCATGTGAAATTGATTCTACCACTATTGTTCATGCCATCTGGAATGGCCACATTCATCTTTCCTGGCCACTTACCATACATTGGATGAATTGTCTGAACTCACTCCATGGGATTGATTATATAGCTACTCATGACTCTCGTGAAGCGAATGCTGTTGCAGATGCTCTTGCTAACAACGATGTACATCAGATCATGACTTGGATGGACACTATGCCAGCTGACTTATTATATCTGTTTGATAGAGATTGTAAAAAAATCTCATCCGTCCGACTTTTGTAATCTTTTAGCTTATCAATAAATTCTGCTCAGGTCTTTGACGAAAGCATTAACTTTTAAAAACATCATGATAATTAAAAGTTCCCACTATAGAGGCTGATGTGACAGATAAAATGTGGATTCATCAAAATTCAAATGATAGAATGCTTAATGACGTCATAGTAAATTTAGTGATTTATTTTATTATGTTTAAAAATTTTATTTTAATATTTTATTCATGTTATATTAATATAATGTGATTTTTCACTAGGTATGTAACACTCTTACATAAAACATTTACACATAATAAATTTATTTATATTTCGCCACATTATATTAATTTTCTTATTTATTTAATCAATTTTTTATATCCGTAAAATGAAATATTAAATAGACATAAATAAATTGGGGAGTAAATGATCCAAAAATGTGTTAATATAATTGATTATTTAGTGAAAGAAAAATAAATCAACATTTATCCATGAAGATAAACACTTGGGTTGGTTAGGGAATGAGATACATCATTTCGCATGTCCTCACATATATCACCAGTGTTTTTATCATATTTGTTCTATGTTGAACCAAAAAAATGTTCCATGGGATACTCCACTTATTAAAATTATCAACAACCCTCACTTTGGTTATGGGAACCACAAGATTTGTTATTTATAAATACATTAATTAGCATGGATTGGTAGGTCTTATTTAATAATAGGTGGGATGATTAAATTTTTTTCATATTTAACTTTAAATATAATATTTGAAAAATCATGGAATAAATTAAACAGAAGAATACTGATACTTTCAATAGTCTTCTTTAGGCCCTTAATCAGCCAAACACATGCATCTTATAACGTAATGTACACATTAAAACATTCATTTATATTATAATATTATGATTAATAATAATCTGATTTAATCAATCAATTAATTAATTAATTCCCTTTCATATTATTTACCATCTAATTCAATTAAAAACTCCCATAATTAAAGGAATACATGGAAAATAAATGGATAAACCAACTATTAGATATAATTACTACATATTTATTGATCATTCAACAATTCATTAAATATATTATTAATCTCTTAAACAAAATATATTCCAATAAATATAAAAATGTTACATTGAATAAGTTATAAAATAAATTTATTTTAATTATATCATTTATAGGGAGAATTCACTATGTGTTCTCAAAAGCTAAATTTAAGGAAACTCAGTTTTTCTGCACCCATAGCACAAGCCTTGGGAATTAGCATCTACCTTGGTAAGACTACACTAAATGTAAAATCAAGTTACATGACATGTGTTTAAAATTACAAGTTCCTAGACATGCCTAGTTATTTGTCATGTATATTAGTAGAATAGATAGTTTTTACTAATGTTATACACTCCATGTTTTCTGAATAATGGGTCTCTATGAATTCTTCTAAAGTAGTCAACAAGTTCATTGGATGTGGGAAATTACAACATTTATAATCATGCTACATTCCATGTATCTCTAATGTGGTGTTTCATATTGTTTCACTAAATGTCTCGTCATACATATAAGATATGGGAAATAGTTCACTACATAATTTTTACACTAGATACAGGTCAAGTATGACATTATTTCACCATTTTATTAGTCTCATGTGGGATTGACTATGTATATGACCACAAATCCTGAAATATTTATTTATATAAGCCATGTAGACTACAAAATATGTACATGGACAACATAGTATGTAATATTAAATTCATTATTTTTTATGTCCAGATCTATATGTGTTGTGAAATTAGTGCACCACAGGTAGTTACTACACTATGTTTCATGTATCCAGTGACATGTCCTGGTGCAGTACACATGGGTACATGTCATTCACTCAGGATACACACTAAGTAATCCCATTATATCCATAATTAATCCTCAACACTTCTTAATAGATATACATGAATTCTCTATTTGTTCAATGACCATTGATAAAATTAATCATTGAATTATGATTACTAATATGTCAAAGACATGTTAAATAAAATCATATTATAGAATTATTATATTTTAAATGAAATATCTATCAATAACTGAACATATTCCTCAATAATCAAATAAATTATTATAACCGTGAAATGTGACCACTCTGATGCCACTTGGATGTTCTAGCTGCATAAGAAGATAATTGGTTGGAATAAAAACAAATGAAATATTTTGATCCATTAGATCAACCAAAACATTGTACAATACATGAAAATTAGAAAAAAATAACATTCCAACAAATAATGACATAAATAAAAATCAAAACACAAATAATATATTTTCATTTAAAATTTATATTTAATTTACTTATAATTATGGGAAATTAATTCTTACTATTATGAAATTTATCTAATAATTATTATATTATTTTTTAAAAACACTTATAAAATTATCTGTTATGTTTTAGGAAGATTCATGTATGAAATACATCTTGTAGTGATCCACACATGCCCCCTTTATCTTTAAATTATGCCTTAAATTTTTCTTGTTTTAGGATGTGAAATCAATTATCATCTATTTTTCATATTGATTTCTTCTAGTTGTTCAGATCCTATAGGAATCATTCTATATTTCTCTTTCTCGAGAGGAATAGATTAAGTGGATTAGAGTTGTAATTCTGTTGTCTACAAGAATTCTCAAATCTCAATTAACCCTTCATATTAGACAAAAACATCTATATTTAGGTATTGGGATTATTTTATGATATTATTTAATTAAATAATTCCACATAAATAATATAATAATTATTTAAAACTCCATGTACATAGTAATAAAATAATAATACTATTTTATGGCATGTACATACATTCACAATGATAAATGTTATTTAACACCTTGTAAATAAATATTATCTAGTAGATTTGATCCCGGTCTTCTACAACTCTGTGGAATTTATTGATTACATTACGAAATATTTAATTATACAGTTCGTTCATCAATAAATACTTGTGATAAATAAAACTTGAATGAAATTATTCTCGATTCATGTATATAATATTTATTCTTATATTTAAATTCGAAGGGAATTTAATCATGAATAATGGAAACAATCCATATGTAAACCTATAGGAATTCTTCTCACTATCATTAGGAATTATTACCTAAAATTCTATATTACTATAAATAGAGATTCGAGCACCCATGTCATAGAACATTATTTTTTAACCTTGAAAAGCACATTAAAATACTAAATAAGTAATATAATCACATTATCATTTTATTTTATCAATACAATTTCACAACCATGTCGCTGAAATAGATTCATGATATGTCATTCATTAACACTCTAAAATAATAATTTGGTTAACCCATGCCCATATAATTTAATGTGATAGTTCAATTCCAATCATGGTCTCAAGATATCAAATATCATAATGATGGAAGTGATAATTCATTCCATGTATTTTCTGTAAATATGTCACTCAGTATACAAACAATGTTTCAAATTTCACCATGAATTTTATTATCATGTATTATGATATAAATCCATGTACATGAATTTTAACAATAATTTATAGTGAAAGAAAATTATAGGGACCAGAACACATGTTATTTGATTAGAATATTCAGTGACACCTAAAAATGGATAATTTTTACTAGTGAGCATGTTCTCATAATCAAACATGTAGTAGATTACCATATGTAAACATCATGAGAAAAAGTATAATCATATTAAGATTATATAACCTAAATTCCATGTTCTATGTGTCCCATCATTGAAAATTATTCGACTATAAAAAAAATTTATTAATTAAATCATATAGTGTTAGGATTCTAATTAATTCCAGGAACTATTATGATCTTATCAATGTGAAATATAATGTAGCATATTAATACATTAATGTTATATAGAAAACTGAAAAAAATGACCTAATATTTTATATTAATATTAAAATCAAGAAATATAATTGTAATCGATGTAAATATATTTTTCCCTAGGTGACCAACTCCCATACCATGTGTGTGTTATATACCAACACAATTCTTGTTGCGAACCCCACTCCTGTTGTTAGTGGGATTGGGGTTTAACTCTCATATTATCATCATCCAAGAAGACCATGGAATATTGTTTAATGAGAAAGACGTATCCTATGATGTCACATTAAAACTAGATATTATATATCTTCTAGAAATTAGGATTGATCAATAAACAAGAGAAGCTACGTTAATGTGTATGGAGTTTAGTTTTCATGAAAAGGAAACCAGATTTGATGTGGTATCAAACACATCCATTCACTAGGAAACTTATAACATTTTTTTTGACAGAGAACATACATGAATTTTTTTAAAAAAATAATCATTACATGTATTATATTATAATGGATTTTATTTTCACATACTTTTTAGTCATTTCAAAACATATTCCATTTTGAATATGCTTAATCTCATTTGTCGATGTGTGATTCCATTATGACATCCTCTATTAATTGTTTATTGTGATCTTTGTTATGATCTGAATGGAGAATTTGATTCAATTTATGGATCTACACAATAGGAGCTTCATCATATTGGATAGATGGATATGTCTTCACCCATTCAATATTATGTTAATCCACCACTATTATTTCAGGTGGATTCTCTCCATCTGTTTAATTAGATGTCAATTATAGTTGTAATAAAATATAATACACCAATACAGAGTGTTATTTGCTAGTTGTAGTGTTAGAGCTCATCTAAAATTCATGAGGACTAAGACCCTCTTCATAGGTATTAGAAAAAATTCATGATCTTATGGTGAGAATTTTCCATGTGGATATTTCCCATCATAGGGGAGGATCTAACTTTGAGACTTCTCCGGGTAGAAATGGGGTGTTATGAGGGAATGTTTTAGTGATGTTTGGAATGTATTTTTGAAAAAAAGAGGGTGGTAAGATACCCCACCAATTTTTATTCATATGAATTGAACTAATACTGTGTGATTGATATTTTTTCTGTCAATTTGAAGACGGTTGATGTGTGGAAAACAACTTCCTTTGACTGGTGTGGTTTATATTATTTGGTGTGAAAATGTTTCATAGAAATCCATTATTACGGGGACTTATGGAGGGTGAAATGATATATTGTTTAATTATATTTTGATTATAATCGATGAGACTTTTTAAAGGCAATACATGTTTCTTACCAACCCTAGTTTAAAGACAAAATCACAATCCATATGTCCTTGAACATGTCCATGATTAAGATATAGAGAAACTAGTTGATTTTTTTATCTCATCCCTTGTATTAAATTATCCTCCAAATAATCTCATTGATAAAACTATTCAATATATATTTGATACTAACTTTTCTAGGGGAGATATTCTCATATGGAATAATTCTATAGTGGTAGTGAAACACTGCAATGTTTTCCTCAGAATAGACTACTTTCAAACTATTCATTCCTACTTTACTGTTATTATGGAATAATGTATTTTTATGAGTTATTGGGATGCAATTTTCCTTAATAATTGGTAATTAATATCTTGAAGATTACAAATAATTCCTGATTGAGAGGATATAGACAATATTATAACAGTTCACTAGAATCACTCAAAGAGGAGTAGATTTAATGAACTTTCAATTTCATGTGGTGTAAGAGGAGTATGAGGACGTCCTCCATGAGGATGTTTCAGCCTCACCACCACATTAATAGTTTTTTGACATATAAATTAACATGGAATGACTTTATATTCATTCTATCTTATCATATGATCTTAATATGTTTTGAGAGCTGATGAAGCTCTTGGAGGATCTATAGTGGTAGGGTATCATAAATATGATTGTTTTTTAGTTGGAATCTCAGTGGTGTCCACCTAATAATAGGATAATATAATTAAGATAGGCGTGTATTAATGAATATAAAACCAAGAGACAAGGTAAATAGTATCCATAATTTATAATTAATGATTTATTTGATTAGTTGTTTGGGATGAGGAGGTTCAATATTTTTTACCTCAGTTTTGGTTAACACCATCTCCATGTTTGGGAAGGGGATATACCGAGGGATGGTTTTTGAAGCTTATAGATTTTTATTTAGTTTTATTTATAACATTAGTAAAATTTAATTCCCATATGTTGTTTTGGGACTTATGTATTGGATGACTCAATCCTACTTGGGTCATTTTATGGTCATTTTACACAATGACTTCCTAGTGTACATGAAATATATAGAGGGGCATGTGAGACATATGAGGATAGTTCTATACATTATATAAGAGTAATAACATTATGCGACTCTCAAAGAGTATTAGTTATTTGTTCAGGACAATTATTTCATTGGGATTTTATTCTAAAACATTTGACTTATAGTGGAATAGGAAAATATCGATGTAGTTAATTCTTGGGATCCACCAGAGAGTGTTGATATGGAAATAGATTCTCATAGTGAGGTTTTCCTTTTGTTGTTATAGATAAATGTTATGGAGTTATTCACCACATTATAGTTTACCCTATTGGTTTATTATGGTATCACTTTCCTCTAGTCTATTTTTTTTACCCCTATACTCCTTTAATATTCTAGGGAAGTAAAAAATTTGGATATCGATTGAGAGATCATTGGTGACATGATAAACAGTGAAACTATTCTTGGTAAATTTTATGATGGGGTCGCTCATTTCATCTTTGTGAAAGTATGGGTGTGACACCATTCATATAGTGTCGCATGATTTTCATACAATGATATTACGTCTTTTTATATGAGTATTCATTACATTATAAAAACACATTATATAGAACTGTATTGATATTGGTCCTTTGTAACATAGGACACAAAACAACTAGTCTATATGTGATATAAATCATCTCGCACAATGTTCATTACAACTAGATCCTGTATTAGGAATTTCATACCTAAAATATTTATTCATAACATTGAGAAAGGAAACATAAGAAATAGTGATCTTATATATTCATTATAGGTAAACAAGGGATATAAAAACAAAAACCTTAATATAATTGTTTGAGAATATGATATTAAAATTTGAAAACCATAACCTACATATCAATGATAATAATATTTCATCATTCAATAAATATTGGATGTCCATAACAAATTAATGATATTAAAACCAAATAACATGATCCATGAAAGGATAACACTTTAATACCACATGGAATCGTGTCATACCAATAGGAAAAAAAATTCAATAGTAGTAAATTATAACTACCATATATGTATTCGGGGAATGGGTTCATTCCCAAACAATCATTGTATTCAATTTTCACTCCCATGGACATCATAGAAAACAAAGTCCATTGATGAATCATTTTCACGTCCTATTACATTTTATTCTATCTCATTATATATAAATACATTCCCATTACATGGGATGAAAATATATGTCCCACCAATGACATTATAAAATTAATTCATATGTGATCCACAATATTATATAACATTAATCATATCTTGACCCATGAAATTTATTGGGTTTTGTAAATATTTTATCATATCACAACCTGTCAGAAAATGATTTTTTCCATATTCAACATTCCATCACAAGCATAAACCATATAAAAAAGAATAATGATTGAGTCTTTGGATAATATCCCCATTAAATCATAATAACAACAAAGAATCCATTTTAGAAATGAAATTTATTTTTATATATCACTAGAAACATTTCTTGTTGAAAATAATATTTCATTGAAAATCAAATTTCAAAATAAAAAATTTATTAATAAAATAAAGAAATAATTTTATGTGAAATTAAAAATTTAATGATATATATAAATAATTAAAAACATTTCAAACATTTTATGAGGAAAAAAATTGAAATTTTTTTTAAATATTAAATCATTTTAAAAATAGATTTCATTAAAAATAATCTTGAAAACATATAAAGAATTATTTAACAATCATTGAAAAATGTATCTTGAAAAAAATGACATTCCCAATTTTGAATCCATTATATAAAACAAGAAAAAAATTTAAAATCAATTCAAATAAAATAATGGTCATGATTGTGGAAATTTGATTAATGTTTTTCACATTAAACAATGATTATTTTCACATTTTCTGTAAAATACTAATAGTCATTATTTAAAAAATGACATAAATAATACAAACAAATACTTCTATAAAATATAAAAAACTGAAAAAATGATCTTTAAAAAATTATTCTGAGAATGATAAAATCATTTTTGAAAACAATTATAGAAAATATGTCTTCCAATAAAAATGGGTTCTCTAATGAAGATGTACATAAATATGATTTTAAATAAAATTATAGTTTTCAAATACTGGTTATATAAATATAGGATAATTAATGAACAAAATGTAATATATATAAAACAAAAAGATGTAATAAAATACATGATCTTATTTAGAGATATATAATTTACCCCATCATTGGATGCATAATCATGAAGAATCGTGATAAACGATATGATTGTGACAAAATTGCCTTACATTTTTGTTAACATTAAGTAACGAAAAAAATTATAATGTGACCTTAAATAAATCCTATAATATAATTAAAATAAATAAATTCAATATATTACTTTTCAAAATGGATGTATAAACATGTCCTAAAATACTTCAGGTCAATAACATAACATATGGCTCAATGAATAAAAATTTAGATAATGATCCCTTTTGCTTTGGTTTCTTATCATCTAAAAACCCAATGAAATGGAGATCCCAAAATGTATATTTAATGAAATTTAATTTTCAATATAATTATAATAAAATGAATTCCTGGGGAGTATATACAAAACATTAAATAATTAAGTGGTGAATATGGAATGTGTCTCATTTGAGTAAAAGGTGAGAAAATAACCCCAAACCTTATGTATCGACATCATTCATACGTAGTTTAACCTACTATATAATAAATATATGTTTAATACACATATATTAAACAACCATACACAAATTTACCATACCATATATGATGTATTTATGAAATTTTATTACCCATTTATTAAAAATTCAATTTTAAACTAATGTTTGGTGAAATAACTGCTTTGTTTTTCATGTATGTTCTGTTTTTTGATTTTTGGTACTATTTAATTGATCATGGTTAAACAATATAAGTAATATTAACTATGATATAATTAATATATATAAATATATATATTTATTATAGATTTCATTACTATGTTCTATAAAATTAATAGATAAAAAGGAAATATACAGTTCATGCAGACGATAGGCCATACGTAAGTGTGAACACTATTTGTATTTTCCTAATTGAAATAACTAAATAATTTTAAATAATATATTACCATTATTGAATAATTTTTATGATATATATAACACTTATTAATGTTATCACCACCTATTTTACCTTCCATGCAAATCATGAAAGAATCACATTGCTTTGTGGGGTGGTAGTCCACCGCAAAAAAGAACAATGTTATCATATTAAAATGGAATATAAATTAAGAGAGAAATCTAATATCCTGATTCAATAACTTTAATAAAGTAATTAATATAATTAATAATCAATAAACCTATCATTAAATTGGGTTCTGAGATGTGTTATTGGAAAACTAATAACATTGGTTCTTGAGGTGGTTGTCTATCATACACCTGAATAGTGATTTCATAATACATTGATAAAATATTATAAGGATTTATTGTTTTTATTAGTATAGTAAAAAAATATTATATGGAATATATTTATGATACTATATAATAATGTCTTAATAATATTATATTGAGTTGGATGATGAAATAAAACAAAATGCTTGATTAATTAGTGTGACCTCTTCTTCGAAAACATTGTTTTTGTTTACACCAAAATGATTCATATGTTGTATATATGAAAAAAAGGATTATTATTAGGTTATCTGATTGAGTAAATTATTTTATGTGGTAATATCTTTACTAATTTCTTTTGGATGTGGGAAGACTAGAGATGAATATTTGACCATTTATAACTGAGGTGAGTGCAATGCATGTAATTGTTTAAAATGAAAAAGGGTTAACCACGTGTTTATGATAATTTTAGACTAAAAAATGGACCAATTTATAAAAAATAATAAAAAATTTCTAAATAAATCCATAAAATGTATTTGGGATAAGTTTTTGGTCTTTTTTAATCATTATCCTCTCAGTTTAACTACATGATAAACTCATTAATACCATTACTATAGTAAATAAGTTTAACAATTATTACCATTCATTGCATTAAAAAATTAAATTATTTTTATTATATAATATAAATTATAATGACTACAATTATGTCATCCATTTATTAAAATCATTTAATAGATTTTGAAACATTTAATTTTTTGTTAATACCCCAAATGCGACGAGAAATTGGATTTCATAAGTTAAAATGCTTAGAATTTAAACAGTTTTTATATCAAAACATAATATGAAATTTATTCCAATGAACTAAATTGGATTAATATATATTTATATATAATTCAAAAAAATTACTTTTAAAACCATATTAAATAAATATTTATGATTCTTTATACATTAAAAGAAATGGAAATTTTTTAAAACCGATTATTTTCAATATTTGTTGAAAAATGTATTTTGATGGAAATTCATAAAAAAACTAATAAATTTTTTACATTATAATTTATAAAATGATTTATATTTTTTTCAATTAATTTATCTTAATGTCGAAAATTTAAATTTTAAATAATGTTCACAAAAGTAGAAAAATCTACGTTTTAGAAAAATTCAATTTTATGTATAACATTAAATTTATACGTATATATTGACTAAAAACAAGATAAGATGAATTTTTAAAATATTATTGTATATATAATATATTAACTTATTTGAAATAACCCACAAAAAAAATTTCATTAATTTATTTATAATGCATTTTTCTGAAGTAAAATAGTTTTGTAGAAAATAATTTCAATTATTTTAAAATTGATTTTTTTTTCATTTCAAATTATTTTATCACCATATAATTATTCTTATATTAATTAATGCTAATTATATTTTAATAATTTTATTAATTATTTTCCTACCTTCAATTCCATTGGATAGGAGAAAACTATCATATTAAAAAATAATAATTTTATATTATGTAATTTTTCTTTTAAACTCAATTTTTAATGATACACAATCGAAACATAATGTCTCATATAACGTAACATAAAAATATTTTTTAATGTAATTAATGATATACTCAGTTTTTTTATATGGAAAATATCAGAAAATATTAAATTTATTTAAGTAAATATTTCACGAATTATCAGGGGGTTACAATCTACCACATTAAATGAATTATTTTATCTATATTTAAAATCATTCTTGGAAAAAAAGGGTAGGAAATTTTAAAATACCATTATGGGAAACCCACATAATAAAACGTTTCTACAGAACATGCTCCTGATAATAGATATTGGGATATATTATGGACATGAACAGTATTAGATTCAAGTTTTCCAAATATAAAAACATATGTGGGACGTGAAAACACAAACATCAAAGAAAAACTAACACCCAAATAGTTATAAAGAGTGATGGATAACATGATAAGGAGACAATTAATGACCATAAATTAATAAATATGATATAAGTGAAAAGATTATTCATCAATTCAATTTTATGGTAAGTATTTAACATATTATTTAAATATCTTTTTACAAATGATGGTAAATTTTTATGTTATTGTGCATTTAATTTATTTCATTCTATTTCATAGACACAATATCATCATTAGTTTTTTCCTCATTAAAATTCATCATTATACCATTATTCTAATATATTTATCATTCATGAATGATGCACTAATGGATAATAATATCCATAAATGAAATATAATTCGTATCATTCATATCTAGATATTATAAAAAATATTTATCACATGTGATCCAATAAAATTAAATGACCAAATTAACCGATTCCATAAATATTTAACCTTATTACACGTAAAAAATTTATAATTTTCAAATATGGTCACAATATTTCAAATAATAACTTAATATTAATCCCTAATTATCATTAGGTATATCATCATTTTCCCAATAAAAATATTTTAATATATTGTTTATATATTTTCTTGAAACACAGTAGTGATCAAAATTACCGTAAAAACATTATTAAAATAAAAAGACATCATCATTCTTGAAATAAAAGCATAAATTATTGAATATATTCTATAAATCCAGTATTCCATTATACTCCATGACCGAAAACATAAAAAACATTTCAAAAAATATTTAATTTATTCTAATGTCATCAATATTATCCATTTTACATTATTAATATCCTACATCACTTCATTTCAATATCATTTTCTCAACATATGTATTGTGTTATATATTTTCATAACTTAGTAATGTGTTTTTGTATAAAATATCGTCTTTGTAATAAATCACATTCTTTGGTCATTGGTATCAATTAAAATATTTTAAAAAATACATAATTAAAATCTTATACATAAAAATCATTATATATATTCATGATTCATATCACATAATTCATGAATTTCAATAAATATACACATAAATCATCCAATTTCCTTCATAAAAAATTAACTCGAGCCCCTAATATTTTCTATAATAATTACTTCCTACACTATGAAATATTAATCATGTCCTAAAAATCGTCAAGACAAATTTAATCATTCTCATCTCACTTAACATAAACAATACTATTATAGCATCTCATACCATTAATATGTTATTTGTAGTCTTCATATCATCAGTAGTATAACCATTACTCATATCACCATTCATATTCTATTAATTGTCTTTCCCCTGAAGACATCGATTAGTATAATTCCATCACATTGCACATTTGAAACATTCAATCATTGAGGAAGTATCATAGATTACATTATTCTCATCCATTTAATAAACCATTATTTTATTTTTTTCTTATGATATTATTTACATTGTGTCTTTATCCTCCACATTAAAAATATCACCCCACTCCTATCAGAAATTATCATGTCAAATTATTCAAATTTTTTCTGAAATATAGGAAATTTAATATTCTTTCCTTCATGGTCTCCCCCACTTGAAGTCTCAAAGAACACTATACTCTTTGTGTATGGAGAGTCTAATAGTTCATTATGGTGCATGTTATTAATCATTTATCACAATAAATGATTATGAATAATCAAAATAACATTCACTCAAGTTATCATTATAATTGGGTTCTCATAAGTACATTTTCTTTCATATTCAGTGTTGATACAATTACTTCTAGGTCTCTCAATTGTATAAAATAAAAATTCAATTGTGTGAGAAACAGTAGTCATTTTCAAAAACCACATAGTCTGAAATAAAATTAATATTATTTCATAATCAAGACAATATATTTTAAATCTATGGTACCATTGGTTTATCATTGGTAATTTTTGAGCACCGTCTACTTAAATCATCAATTGTTTTCATAATGATAATTTTACTATCCAATGTATATACCAACCCCCCCTGAAAATGTTGACTGAGCTATATAGCATGTCCCATTTTCTTGAACCAAGTTATGATCATGTCCAAATCAATAGGCGATTACTTCTTTTATTACCCCTAAGTACCTTGGGAAAAAAATCCACAACCACATGTAGTATTAATAAAGGTATTTAATTTAATAAAAGCCACTGACTATATCCTTAAATAAATTTCATGGACATTAAGTTATACATTGAATCATCCATATAATTGTCCTCTGATATAACTATAAATGTTTTAAATAAATTATTAACATCCATATATCTAAATAATTAAAAATCATATCCTATGATATATACTATATAAGCCCATGGATTTCATATATACATATAGCATGTTATTAGTATAATATTCATTACATAACATTAACATGTCACCAATGATCATAATGATATACTGACTTTGGTAATATCGACACATAAAAACAACCCTATAGTTGAGATACATCATCTCCCAAAATGATCCTATCAATTAGACAACATCTTAAACATAACATACGAGATAAATTTAATTACTACATAGGTATAGTAAACATAATAATGGGTGATACCCAATTATCAATAAGGGTAACCAAGTGACATATATAGACATAACATAAATATAAGGGTATTATAACATGAGAATATCATTTTAAAATCATACAACACTTAGCAATGATCATAATATTAATTCATTGAATAAATATTGGTTGTTCATAACACATGAATCATTTTTAATTCAATGAACATGAACAACGGGTGAATTATATTTAGATAAGATAATTAATTTTGGATTACATTAAAACAGTGAAAATCATTATCATATTATTTAGGGATCACTACTAAGGATAATATTTTACATGGGTTCACACACCAATCCATGACAATAGTCAAGGTTCGCTCCCAATACAATCATATTAGAAAAATTCCATTACTAAATAAGGTTCACTCACCATTCAATTACATTCAATTTCATTAGATATAAATATTCACACAATCCATTAAAGGGAGATATATGTACCCCAGATTACTGAATGATAATCATAGTTATGTGTTCCATAAGAACACAAAACATTCATCCTATAAAGACTAATGAAATGAATTGGGATTCATAAAACTTTCATCAAATAATAAATTTAGTAAAATGGACATGTTTCATATTCATCATGCCATCATAAATATAATCTATTCATATAATTAATAAGAATGGTTTCAATAGATCATATCCCTATAAAAGTTAATATTAAATCATAGAACCTCATCATTGGTGTAGTATTATTTTTGGAGTCCACATTTAACAATTCTTGGGTAAGTTAACTCTATATTAAATATCTATTTTTAAAAAATAACAATTCGTTTAATTTTTGTTGAAATAATTTCCATTTAAAATAAAATCTGAATATTATAATGAAAGGCTTTGGAATCATTTAGAACATTTCTATAGAAAAATATCATTTCCTCTGTAAAAATACTTTTAAAACTTCAATTTTTTAAAAATAAATTCATTTAAAAATAACAATAAATACTTGTAAATGAAAAAAAATAATTTAAATCGTATGATTGGGAAAATATCATATCCCCTTTTAAAAATATGGCTCAAAAAATTATAATAATTTTATTTTAAAATAATATTGATTAAATATCAAATATGAATAAAATTAAATAATGTAATTGATGGGAAAAATTACATTCTTATCATGCATATGGAAAAAAATATTTCATTTAAATTTTCTATAATATTCAAATATGGATTTTATTGGAAAAAACACAATGATTCCTTTGAAAAAATATTAAAAACACCAACATGCATAAAAATTTACGTTCTATATCATTTATATAATGTTAAAAAAAATTAAAACTAATATTTAAAGCGTGGTTATGGAAGAAAAGGTTTTTTTGAAATAATAGACATATAAAAATTATATTCAATAAAAATATTCTTCTGAACAATTTAATACATAAGGGGATAAACTAAGGGAAAATATGTATTATCAAAAAATAAATATTAGAGAAATTAATACATTAGTTTCTTGTGAGATATATCTTATGATGAATATTGGAATTTATATTTTATAATGGATATTACAGGGGGTGAATTGGAATTTAAAAAATTTAAACTAATTAAAACCCAAACCTATTTTTTATGGTTTATTATTCTAAAATCACGTCTGATTATCAGAGTAACCTGTAACAGACTCAAATTACACCCAATTATCTACATAACATGGAATAGACATAAATACGGTCTTATGATCAGGGAAACCTGTAATATAGTCATAGTACATCTAGTAAATCAATGCATATAAAAGATTACTAAAATAAATATTCTTAATTAATTTGACTTATGAATTATATATCCTCTTAAAAAAGTAATAGTAATTCTTATAGTAAAATTATGAATGACTTAATAATTATTTAAACAATGTTACTAAACATTAAACATGAAATTTAAGAATGTTAATAAACCTAGACATTTGGTATCCCTAGTTTTCAATTAAACTACATGTTATATCTTTCCATAGTGTTAGATCAATAAATCTAAAATATTAGGAATAACATTGTATTATTATTATTAAAATTAATATATTTGACTGATCAAAACAATTTTCATTCCTATCCCCAAAATCCCATGATCTAAGCCCAGATACGAACTGAAATAAAAATAAAAAAATGTATTATTTAATTTACAATCCTCACATTTATTTCGTAAAAGAAACACAAAGTGAATGGTTTCCTATTTATTGTGATGTATTGTTACATAGAAAACATATTCTAAAGGATTCAGCTCATAAAATTCATCATCACTGGGAAGAGTACATGAGTGTCTACTTATAGGAACTATTTCAATGGACATATTTTAGTGATTCTCAAATTTTATTACAATGTCCATGGATGATCCTCAACATGAAATCTCACCAAAGAAATATTCATCTGATTTCACAATATTAGAACCATTATAATCTTGTAAAAATATATTTTGTCCAATAGATGTAATTCTGTATCTGATTATAAACATTATTATTTTGATGTAATAAAACATTTAATTTTGATTTACTAAACATGGACGCACCGATATCCCAAAATGAGTCACACTAATAGTCGATATTTTTTACACATATAGACTATAATCATTCATACCAATATGAATGATTTTTTCATTCTAAGGAATATAATATAGGTTAATAGTATGGATTTGATTTTGGTCAATCTTATGGATTAAACAATTGTTAGTCTCATGAAGTGGACTTTAGTCAGTCTGATGGATCATAAAAATATAGAATGTATATAATATCTGTTTAAAATTTTTTCTTCAAAAAATAGAATAATTTTTTTACAAAACAAATTAATGTCTTGTGGAATATAATTTTTTAATAAAATATTTTTATGAATGATATTTTTTTTAATTTATGATAGAATATATGTAAATTAAAACATTTGAATCAAACTCTACCTCCTCTATGAAAATTATAAAACACAAAAATCAAATAAAAAACTAATAATGTTGAAAAACATTTAACATTTTTTTATGTACAAGCATTTCTCATATTATCTTATTTCAATCATTATTAATGAACCAAATTATTCTATAAAATGTATCTATAAAATAATAATATAATATAACTTCTTTATCAATATCTCATTTCATATCTTCTTATTTCCCAATAAATATCCCAAATTTTAGTATTTTTTCTAATACTTATCCCTCAATTACTTCTTTTAATACATCACCCATTTTTTTTAAACACAAATAAAAGATGTAGAATTTACATGAAATATTTGTGCTAATAATATAATAGTTTTTTGAAATATAACCAATCATCTAAAATGAATCATTTAAAGATCATTAATTCAATTCAAATAATAAAACAATGATTAAAATCTACATAGAAGAAAGTTATATATAAAAATTAATTCAAATGTTTTTTAATATCACAACATTAATAAAAGATTAATAATAAAATAAAAAAATTCCTTATTTTTAATCATCATTAAATTTAATTTAAGTTTCTTGAAATATTTATATTTCTTGTCTACTTCGGTTTCTGTTTCCTTTACCTTTTCAAGACATAATTCAAAAACTTCAATACATGATACAACTTGCATAAATCTATAAACATAGTCAGTAAGAAATGATTTGTCACTTTTTTCATAATTTAACATTTGAAATAATTAATCTGGTGGTAATTTCTTCTAAATTAGGAATGAAATTTATTCATCTTGATATTCTTATAAAAATTTCAATTGGAAAAATATTTAAAATTTATCCTGAAATTCAGAAGAAGACATTCAAAAAATTTCTTCAACAACTAACCATGTGTTGTTGACCACTTTAATTTGTTTATCATGAACACTAATATCCCACTCTTTGTATTTAAACTATCTAAATATCTACATTGGTTTTCTTCTTTTATAAATGGATCCAACATTAAAATTCATCATCTCTACTTCAATATAAACCACATTTTTGGATAACTGATATAGAAAATATAATTTCTATAATATATTTAACCTCTTATAAATATTCTCTCATCAAGATTCAATATAATTTAAATATGAAATAAAATATAAATTATTAATTAATGATCAATTAAAATAATTTATTATTGATTCCATTATTTTATTAGAATGAGTATCTTGTGAATTCATTGGATTTGATGAAATAGAATGATACTTTAATCACATATTAATATTTATATTTTTCCATATTTGAAGCATCTAGTACATCAAAAATTATACTGTATTTTTTTTCAATAGATACGTTGGTATGGAATTTTTTATTTTCAATCCCAATTTATAAGATATATTATTTTTATAAATAAACTAGATAACAATGTATCGCCGATTGGGTAATAAATTATAATGTTTTTTATAAATTATTTCATTTTTCCTTTTCTTATTCTCTTTATTACTAAGAATTTTCATTGGAATATTCTTCTAACGCTTCTTCTAAATATGTAAATTGGTTTTCATAAATTATTTAATATTCGTTTTTTGAATTCTTTATAGATTTTTTACATTAAAAGATTATTATTATTATTAAATTTTTCATTCAGAAACAAATTTGTGTTCCCATTTCAAACTGTATCTAAAATATTATATGTTCAAAAAATATATAGTTCTTGAGTAATATATTTATTAAAAAATTTATGAATGATTGATGAGTTGAAAAACTAATATTGGTGAAATTTAATAATCCCTTTACCCTTATTGTTTTTGAATAGATATTTCCATGTTCCATTTTGACACTATAAATAAAACATTTTAATATTTTAGCATCATCAAATATCATCTTTTTTTAACCTCTTCTCTTTGGAATTAAACTTATTCTTTTTATGTTTTAAGAAAAGGATTTGACCTTAAAAAAATCGCACACCAAATCTCCAATATTCTTCTCTTCTTTATCATTAATCAACTCTTGAAAAAACATTTATCAATAATTTATTTTTCATTCTTCTTCAATCTATAAGAAAAACAAGTACATTGTATATTTTCATTCAATTTTTCTTTCAACGGTGGATATTCTGCATCAGACACTTCCTTATCAATTTTATCAATAATATTTTTCATTTCCAAATCGAAAAAACTAATTTCATTATTGAAATTTATCATTACTTATCAAAGAATCATTTTCTTCTTTTCATCAACCTGATTATTTATCTTCCTCACAACCATAAAATTTAACATATTTTTTATAATACAGGGGAACATGTGAAGTCTCATATTCATTGAACATTTCTTAATTTCTTTGATATAAAAGAAAAAATATTTCCCAAAAAATATTTGACTACTGTTAATTTTATAATAGAAGACCAATATTTCCATAACATATAGGTTATCTCTATCACCATCCATTGGTATTTATTATACCTACATCCAAAACCCAAAAACTCTTACTTCTAATTTCAAATGATATTCCATTATAATATTCTGAAAAGATTGAATAATCGAGGTTTTGAAATTATTTATTAATATCTATTTCAAAAAGTCTATTTTTTACCATATAATTTCATCATTATTAATTTTTTTTGAAAAATTATCTACTTTCCAAATCTTTTAGATTTTTCATTATTTAAAGAGTAAACCAACTCAGAAGATACAAAGGGTTGATGAAAAATCATATCATGCAAATAGTAAATGATTAGACTGCCCAATAATATGATATATCAGATACATCACCAATACGATAATGTATTTTTACAAGAGGTGTCCAAATCTTGTGTTTATATGGATGGGGATAAAATATTACTTCCAAAGGACTTACTACTCAAATTTAATCACATATTTTATCCACTAATCGATAATTGTCCCCAAATATATAAAATATTTTTATGATTTTTTAGAATAATATTTTATTGGATATAAATATTTCTAGATATTATACACTTCTTTTTTATAAAAATAAACCAATATATATATATATATATATAATAAAAATTGAATAGAATCATTTTAAATATGAATGATTAGAAAAACAATTTGTAGTGATGATATTACATTTTCTAAAAAAGTCACCCTAGTAATTGTTCATCTATAGTTTTATAAAAAATAAATTTTCTAGAAACCATAGTTTTTATCACATTATAATTGTTTATAAAAACTCAATGTATTTTTAGTAAATCTCAAAAAATTTAATATACACATTTTTTAGTAAATACAAATAAATTATAATTACATAATGTTTTAGTAAGAACTGATATTTCAAGAACACACCAAATATGTACTCCCCTTGAAAAATTATTTAATTATTATTAGAAGATTAGAAAAACGAACTTGATATAAAATATTACATTGTGTTCATGATTCCATGATTTGGTTTTATATATTAAAATATATCAGAACTAATTGGTTTAGTAAAAATATCTATAAGTTTTTTTTAATTAAAATGATTTGTATAACAATATATAATTTTTGTGTGTTATCTTACAGAATATTGTGTCTTATATCTATGAGCTCTTCTAATGAGTGATGTGTTCAGTTTTTGATAAATGAAATTGAAATTTTTTTATCATATAAACCATGAGTTTTACTTTAAAAAATCATTCCATTATAAGTGAGTGTGTGTTTCATCTACCAAACGTGAGAAGAGAAACAATTAGTTGTAACATATTCATCTTGAACATTGGAAATTTATTATGAATGTTGTTTTTTACAAGGATATGAAACTATATCATATCCAATGAAATGAAAAAATCTTGATTTTATTTTTGTATACATTTTATATCCACCACAGTTAGAATCTGAAAAAAATTATTTTAAAATAATTTCTATAAGAGTAAAGTATGCCTAAATAAATAGTCACATAAGAGAAAGAAAAGTCATTTATATCATTAAAATGGGATAAATTTGGACTATATTAATATGTTTCATACATTGATATAGAAGACATTAAATCCCAATGATTAGTTGTTAGGCATAGTAAACAATCAATCATACCTCTAATGACCTTTTGATCAAAAGGTTTTCCAGATTCATAAATATCTAATGAATTTGAGTTTCTAATAAGATTTAATTTAATTTTAGTATTATCAGGTAATAATTTAATAATAATTTATTTTATATTATTATTTTCATATATAAATGCTTCTTCAGGTTTTCTGTTTAATCAGAAATCATAGAAAATCAGTATCTTCTCCCATTATGCTCATTTTAAAATTGGATTTAAGAAGATCAACAAATGAATCTGTAAATTAATTTTGATTTGAATCAAATATAATTTCATCGAAATAAATTTGAACATTTGGTTATTTTTTTAGAAACATTTTTTATATAAAGAATAATGTCCACTTATCCATATAAAATGTTATACTATAAGATAAATCTAGTTAATCTATCACACGAGGTTCTAAATGTTTATTCAATTTAATAATTTTTCTTAGTATTTTAAAAAACATGTTCTATAAATTTTTTATTTCCAAAAATACTATTTTTTTATATTAAATACTTTTAGTACATGTCTATTATGAAATTCACTCATCCAATCCATTTATAATAGTTTCATATTTATGAAATGATTCATATTTTACATGAATTCCAATAGCTTCAAGAATTTTTACTAGAGAATAAGTAACATTATAAAATATTAATTCTTGTTTTTTATCTATTAATAACATGTATAGATTTATTTCTTACTATAATTCAATTTTCACCACACTTCAAATAAAAAAATTAATTTTACACAAATTATAGAAGTATCATTAGTTCATTCGTCCAAAGACAAAGTAAAATTTCATTTGAATTCTTGTTTTCATATTTTATATATTTTATTTAATCTACATCCCTTAAATATTAATCATAGGTTTTTTGTTCTAATTTCTATAAAAATTCATAATTTTGAACATAATTTTTATGGAAATTTTTGTTTTAATTGGTCAATCTACATCACCCAAAATATTATTCGAAGGAAGATTCATAAGGATCTACTGGTTCTCTAGTTTTAAAAATTTATTTTAATCAAATATATGTTGAAATTACTGATGAATTAGATTATTTGAAACATAACCATCAGTTTACCCCTCATGAGAAGAAAATTCCTAAATTGGATGATTTTTTTAAATAACATCTAGAGATGTGTTTTTTTATTGTTCTAAATGAATAATTTTTCTCTCAAAAAAGATTACAAGTATTATTTTTACAATAGTACAACTGTGTTTTTAAATGATATATACCTTACTAATGGTAGTTTAACTTAAAATTGTCTATTCAATATATTATAGAGGTAACATATATGAATTGTCATTATTATTTAGAATGAATTATTTTCTTCCAAAAAAATTAAAGTAATAATGATTTAACTTTCATCTGGTTAATAACTCAAAATGAGATTTTTTAATAAAAGGTCTTATTAAAAATAAATTCATTTTAAAAAATAAGTAACAAGTAGTTTAACCCAAAAAATATTTGAAATTGAACATTCACAAAACATGGTTCCTATAATACAATAGTAGAATTTTATTTCTTCATAACAATACATATTTTTTGTCTAGTTCTGGGTAACGAAATTTTTTTTATTATAACTTTTTCTAAAACAAGATTGAAAATTTGAATTAAAAATTTTCTAACATAATCAGTAAAAATAATTATCAAGGATTTTTTTTTGTGATTTTAATCATGGGATAGAAATTTATTAAAAATGAAAATACATCATACTTAATTTCTTTAAAATAGACCCATTAATATATAGTGTAATCATTCAATAAAAAATATAAATATTATTTTACACTACTACATCTATTTTTAATATAACCAAACATGTTAATTTGAAATATCTATAAAGAATATCAATTTTAGAGTTCCATAATAGATTTAATACATGACATTTTGTTCTTTTTTAATTTATCTTGACTGAAAACTTTTGATGTGAGAAACTTATGTTTCGTTATATATTTAACTTGACCTTCATTTCATAGTTTAGATAATGATGTAAAATTAAAATATTATAATATTCTATTCCATAAACATAATTTATATTTTGTTTCACAATGTTAATGTAGATCATATAACATACAGTCTTATAATTCATGTGTATAATCATTTTCATGTTGACAGTCAGAAATAATATATTCATATTTTGAACATTTTATAATACATTTATTATTGGAGAAGATCATAATATATCTCTCATAAACCAATTTATATATTCTAATATGTTTCTTCTTAATTACAAAAGAAATAAATCATCTAGAATAATATTTTTTCCATGAAGAACAACATTACCTATTGTGGTAATTTCTCCTTGGTAATTGTCAACAAATATTACTTTTCAACCTTCCATTTTGATAATCATCATGATGAAATATTTCTTTCGAGTCATGTTTCTATAAAAACCACTTACCATGTAATATAAATATAATTTTGTTCATTTCTTATTTTCTAATAAATGGTTATCTTTTTTGAATCAAAATCCTCATGGATCTGGAATTTTTTTAAATTATTATTTTGTCCATCCATATTTGTATAAACAATTAAAATTATGAAAATTTTTATTCTTTTGAGAAATGTTCCTTATAAAAACCTATGTATTTTATTCAATATGATGAAAACATATATTTCTATTTTCTACCACTAAGAAATTTCATACAAAATAGATAACAATATTGAATAAGGTTCATATTTTTATTTATTGGTTTCGTGTTAGTAAAACCCATTCTCAATACATCTCTATGAGGATATATCTTTTAATACATATTAGCAATGTTTTATTTTCTAGTGGTAATCTTTTATAAAAACCTTTTTGATCAATAAATAACATAAATTATACATCAAACTATATTAATAACCTCAAAATAAGTTATTTTATAACTTATGTTCTTATATTCTATTATTTTCATCTTTCGAATGTTAGAAATTCATAGAAAATTATTTTTATTTCAATTCAAATAACATATGAAGAGTACATATTATCACTTATAACATCGTTACAATTACTATATTTATAATTTAATTACATCTTCCCAAATATATTTTTTATAATCTATGATAACTATGAATTTTCATTTTGACATTCATCATATGAACTGTTATCTATTTCAGCTTGAAATTTATATTTCTTTTAGGACAATGAAACCATATTAGAAGAATTAAATTTCTTATAAATATTCAATGTTTTAGAAAAATATTCATGACATTTATTTTCTTAAATTTTATTGTATCCATTTTTAATATAACCTCAAAATAATCGAGGATACTAATAAAATCATTAAGAGTAAAAAAAATTATCCTTATTTTATCATAAAAATTTTAATTTTGGATTCACATTATTTTGGAATTACCTCAATAATCTTTTAAACTAATATTTCTATGTATTATATATCCAAAATATATATATAAGACTATTAAAATATTCATAAATCATTGAATCGAATTCCAAATAGATTCACAGAGTATAAAATTAAATTATCGATAGTCATCTAAATGCAAAAATCATCAAGTATTAAAACATTATATGTTACAAACTATAATAAATCCAATTTCATCAAAATACTATTATTGACTTCAAAAGAATATATTTTATTTAATATGATACATTTCATTAAATGTAACAAAGTATTACATACTAAATAATTTAGTAGACAATTTTTTATTGATATAATTATAAAATTAGAAACTTTTATCTTAGGTATCTTATAATTACTAGTCAACAAAAAGAAATATTTACCCCAATCATATTTAAAAATTCATTCATTCTATATCTCCAATATTAATAGTCTTAACCATCAATAATTTATGATATTATATTATTCATATTTTCATGTGAACCAAAATTTAACCCATATATATTATAGAAACAAAAACACATTACATAAAAATATATTTTAATAACAATTTATAAAAAACATTACAAACCAGCATGAAATAAAGAATGAGAAACTAGAAAGTCATGTAGTAAAAAATTCTTGTCTAACAATTGATGGATTTTATGAACTATATTGTCTATACTAGGGGATGAATTTTAGTTTAAAATAATTAAACTAATTAAATCCCAAAAAGAAGATTCTTATTTTTTATAAGCCTTAGATTGTGTCTAGTGAACAAAGTAATGTGTAATGGAATCATATTGCATCTGCGGATTAGAGTAACATGTTACAGAAACAGATTGCATCAGATAATTAGGGTAACCAGTAATGGACTGATATTTTATCTATGAAAGAAAATTATAAAATAATTTACTAAAATAAAGAATCATGATAAATTACACACTAGAGAAATATAACTTATAGAAACATATCAATGTCCAGAATAGTTTAAATGTAAGAATTATTTATTAATTATAAATAAAAATATTACTACTATTTATAGTTATGTTATAATTGAATCATTAGACCACGAATCTTAATATCCATGGTTTTCAACCTAACTATAATCTCTATAATTCTTTAGCATGAACTACCTCATTCTCAATGACTGGAGTTAGCTTCTTCATCTTATCACCATAATACCATGATCATCCATATTACAATAATTAATATTTATATCCACATAATTCAATTACCTAATGACATATTTTATAGAGAATAAAAATAAAAATAAATTAAGTAGTTTACAATCAGAACATGGATTCAATAAAACAACAACTATATTAAATATTAAATAGTGAAAGTAACGAGTTGTTATGGAAGATCAATATTTAGAATGATTGAGTTCACAAAATGAATCATTTCCCAACTTATAGTGAACTGATCTAAGTAAGACTTGATCCAATGCTTAGTGCCATTACATTATTATATAAAAAAATACATCCCAACAGACGTAACAGTATTGTATTCTGGGTAAACTATACACCTACACATATCATGTATTGCAATTAAAATAACAAATTGCAATATAAATTATTTTATAAAAATTAAAATTTATCCATCATATAAATATATATAATCAATATTAATCTTCAATAAATCCTATGTAATGGGAAAACAATAAGTGTGAGCACACTTGTTCAGAACTAGTTGTGTACAATAGAGGCAATAATAAATAAATTAGACTAATCGATATGGAAAGTTAAATAAATAAACAAAAAATAAAAGTTATACATAAACATATACGGTAGTGAATAAATAATATATAACTATAAATAACTAAAACACATGTCGATTAAATAACATAGTTAATATAATATTATAATACACATCAATGTGGAAGGGTAGATAAATATAAATATAATCCATTTCCTCAAATGGATAAGTTATAAAAAATATGGAAATGTGAATAACTAAAAACCATGTCCCATTATAAATATATTAATAATTAATTGAATATATTAATTTTGTAAAACTTAAAATCCCATTGATATTAATATCTAAATTATGAATGCAGAAAATCCTTAAAAATAAGACTCCATGTTTCTGGGCTACATGAAACTTTTACCATCATGATATATTCCAAAGACAATTTAAATTGGACTGGGTTATAACCCTTTGATCATAGGCTAGAAAACTGATTAATATGATTATTTTATTGATACATTGTGTGGGACCATTAATTAGACCACCCTGATCATTGGGTCCAAATTATCCCTCGTATATTGAATAATTGATTTAACTCATAAACAATAATCCTTATCGTTGAATATCCCTTTTGAGTAAAGAATAAATATATCGTAATATTTACCCATTAAATGAGTTAAAAATAAATGTAAAATAATATATATATATATATATATAAGTGAGATAATTTTTAATAAATAATCATTTCCATGATAAATATAAATCTTATTTAAGATAAATATAATTTTCCATATTTATAGGAATACGAATAACTCAACGAGATATTAGTGACTACAAAATGTTTTTAATTGACTTGAATGAGTATAAATTTTTTAATAAAAATATTCATATTCTCTCAAAAGGAAGACTATGGGTGGTATCAATAATTCATATACAAATTTGAGTAAATTAGTTTTTCTGATGAATATAAATACCATATAAATATATATAAAAACATACTTAAGGAAAATATCAATTCTATTTTCAAAAATATTTTAAAAATAATTTTCATTGAATATAAATTTAATAAACCTAAAAAAATTTATAATAAATAAAAGTCATATGTTCAATCATTTTTATGGGCTAAAAATATTTTCGGAAATATTTTTAGAAAACATTTTTTAGAAGAAAACTAATTTCCAACTTAAGTGATATGTTTTCATAAAAGAGTTTCTCAATTATTTTATGTGCCAAAGGTGTAGTAAAATGTCACTATTATAATGAACTTAACATATAAAACCATAGGATAAGAAAATTAATAGTTTTTTAAATTATTATCAAATAATATCTATCAATTTAAATCAATGTTTAGATAATCTTAAATAAAATGAGACTAAGAAGTACCCTCGTAATGACTATAACATTAATGTGAGAATATACCAATGAATCAATTATGGGTATAAAATGTAATGTCACGACTCCTCCCCCATGGCCCGTTGCATGACTACCCCATGTCCACCTTCCATAGGCCAGGGGCTGGCGACCAGCACTGAAGGCATATTCTCTAAAACCGAGAAGGCAATGCCTTTATAACATGTAACTAACACAACCAATTACACAACAAGATAAAAACTCAAGTAAACTGAATAGTAAACAGAGTGAGTATAGTAAGAAAAAGGGGCATGAATACAAGACCAATTGGAACGTAAAAGAAAAATTGGAATATACAATATGACTGATAGGTGAAAAGATGCTCCCGGATCGTCAACTTTAAATCCTACATAAATTATATATACAACTCACGAACAGTCATTCACTGTGTTTCGCCTGAACTAACATCCACCTCTAAGCCACCATCAGTCCCGATACTCTCGTCCTCAGTCATCTCTATCTATCATCTGCAGCAGACACAATAGGGTGCAGGAATAGCCCATGAATGGGTGAGTATAACGATATGCAGTAGGGACCTCGAGACCCTCATGGTCTAATAAATTCCACTAAGGATAAACCATAGGGCATGAAATCTACTTAAAACTCTACTTAGGTATATGGACATACAAAAAACAAAGTTATAATGTATACTCATCTCAATAATGAATAAAACACAGGGTCCAACCCGAAATCCCAATGCTCAACTGTTCCACGAAGGAAGGAATTCCAGAGAGGTAGGTACCACAAAGGTACAAACACAGAAGATTAGCACCAAGTTATTACCACAAAAGAATGTACCACACATGAGTGAACGCATCTCACACCAGATAAAACTTCTGTACAGTAGTATAGACGATTACATGTAACTACTGAATCATCTTACTCTGTTAAGAGGCTGTGCTGCTGACCCACAAAGGATCGCTTAGTGCTGACCCACACAGTATCACTCGGTGCTGACCCACACATGATCTCTAGGTGGGAACCCACATAGGATCACTTGGTTCTGACCCACACATGATCACTAGGTGCTGACCTACATAGGATCACTCGGTGCTGACCCACACGGGATCCCTCTTCATTCTTCACAGCACATCCAGCTATAGGTTTCTCGCACTATACTCGCTTGTCTCTAGGAGGGTCTACTCCACAATCCACTGTTCTATACTGCTACTGCCACAATTTTCCATGAATTAGTATCACAAAGGACCTTCACGTCATAGGGTTATCAATGAAATAGACAGTGGGTCAATCGGACACCCGGTCTATATGTTATTAACCTTTTAGTCCCGAGGGCCCGGTTGGATTCGTGTTTGATCCAACCCGGTTGTACTCCAACATTATCCACATATCTAGTGGGGGTTTTCTAATGTTACCGTCTCACTCCAGGGTTTCCAGCATAATAGACAGTTCGTAAAATGGATGCCTAATGCCAATGATATGACTGAAAGTGCTTATGGGGTCGAAATTGGTCTGGGTCCGTTCCGACCCAGTCAAACCGACCATTCTGAACCCTACCAGGGCCGAACCAGTTCCGTTTGACCCGTCTTGTGCTGGGTCCGTCCTGACCTACGCTTGGCGGCTTAGCTCGTGCTGGGAGGTCCGGCCCACACTGGGCGTCCCGGCCAGGTGTCCTAGCCTGGGCTGCGCAGTGCCGGCCGGGGGGGGGGGGGGGGGGGGGGGGGGAAGCTGCGGGACGGCTGGGGCAGCGGACAACGGAGGCCGAGGACGGTGGAGGCCACGGGGTAGTGGCGATTGCGGGTGGTGGAGGCCGCGGGGCACCGTCGTTGCATCATCACCTCTTTCGGGGCTGGTGGTGGTGTCGACCGCCGTTCTCGAGTTCCACTGGTGCCAAACGACAACACTGATCGCCACCACCATCGCAAATAACAAACCAAAAAAGAAGAATGGTGGAGGGGTTAGACCATGTTTGTTTGGCCCTCACCCTCCATGTTAGGGTAGTAGAAAGTGGCTAAACAAAATCATGAATCAATAAAATCAAACTCTTCCAATGAATCGTGGATGAACTCATTTTGGTTGATCCCTGTTCTCCATGCTTTCCATGAACGATGAATTTAATTGAGAAATTTCATGAATTCAATAACAACCCCTACCTCATTCATTTTTTGATGTAGATGAAATAATTTGATGTTGTCAATCATTGTAGCACCCGCCACACTCTTCCGATCCCAAGCTTGATCGTCTGATAAACGTTGTACGATGGAGGTGGTTCTTCATTGTTGAAGATTTCCACCATTAGAGGATATCCCGAGAAAGATGTTGAAGTCGTGCTTCAACATTCTTCATTGGAAGAGCTCTTAGTTGAAGGATTTATTATTCCATGTTATCCTTTAGCCAAACCATTCCTCTCAATTCCACCAAAAAAATATCCCACATAATAGAACAAGTAGTCTATTATGTTTGTTGGCATAATTTAAAATTGGCTTAATTAATTAATCGTTGAGTTGGTATATTTAATTAAGGGGGGTGGCACAATTAAAGTTGAAAAAGATCAAGATTTTTCTCCCCATTAAGAGGGAAGTTCATGGGGGTTTTTGTATCAGGTGGTCCCCACCACCATAACCCACATGGGACGTATTTTTTGGTGGTCCCCACCTCCATAACCTCATATGGGAGGTTTAGTTCTGGTGGTCCTCACCTCTCAACATCCACATGTGAGTTCCAAAGAAAATAAAATGTTACATAATTTCATTTTTTGTTATTATTTCACAAAAACCACAAATTATATCTTTCACCATCGATGTACTAAGGTCGAGGTGAAGGTCCCCTTATGAAAACACCTACACTGAAAGTTCAACAGTGCCCTTATATTTCAATTCTGAGCACCGGTTCAAAAGTTACAAAAACCCTCTTGCAGGTTTACTGAAATTACCAGAAAAAAAGCTCATAAATTCATTTCAGACACACCGGCCCTCAGTATCACACGCTGATTCACACTCAAATTTACCCAAGAGATGAAAGTAGAATGGTCCATGAAGTTTATCTTCTTATGTCGGATCCTCAGAGACCTATGAAGTAACCTACATGCACGTAAATTCTATAGATTGTTTTTGGCTTATGAAGTGGCCAACATGGGTTAATTTTAGATGGGTTTAAGGTATCACTAACAAATTTAAGTAAATTCAAAATAAGATAATGAGTTGATCCTAGGTAATTGCTTTTGGTGTGTTGGATAAATTCCTTTTTTAATGATTTAAATTTCTTAAATTTGAGATGGGTTCATTTAATAAGATCAAACAACATCATCACATATTGTTTTAATACCATCACCCTTTATTACTAATCACCTATTCACTTGAAGGATCAATGTTTTGTGCACATCAAGGTAAAGGGTTGTATTATCATGTGATGTGCGTGACCTTAAATTCAACAAGGATAAAAGAGTCTAAAGATCTTCAAAAAAATTCTCAATTATAATAAGTGATTAGAAATTAATAGAGTGAGAAATAACATACAAAACAGCCCCTTTATACTCCCTTGGATCAACTCATAAAATATTTACCCCTCCATTGATTCTATGGTTTCAATGGAAGCAGAATGTAGACTCATGATGGAGGAATTTGAAAAGTAAAAAAACAATAAAAGGAATGGAATCACTCCACCATTGTGTGAGGAATATCACAAGGAATGGTGTGAATAAATTCACACCTTAGTCCACGATATCAAAGTGAAAATAATAAAAATAAAATAAGAGTAAAGTAAGTAATTTTATTATGATCTAAGGTGATTTTAACAACATAATGAGAAAAAAGAACTCTACAAAGCCAAATTGACACAATAACATTACAATGAAAACAAATCTCCAATGATGATAAATTCCTCCACCACCACTACCTTAAATAGTTATTTTTGGAGCCATGGGTTGAGCCTCCAATAGTACTAAGCATATCACATTATTATGGTAGGCCTTGGGTTTTGGAAAGGTTGAGGAATTTGGACTTTTCCACTCTTGACCCGAGGTAGCAGCCATCTTGCAACCACCGAACAGCTGTGTCGAAATGTCCTTCATGAATGCCGAATTATAGTGGGCCAGAGAAAAAGAAAATGGAGCTTCAGATGTCTCCTGACTGACTATAACATTTGGGACAATTTGGTAATATTAATCGGGAGTTATGTCTAATTTAGTGGGACAATATTCTGGACCAAAAATTCTGGAATAGATTTAAATATTATATATGGGATGCCTTAATTTCCATCATGGAGGAAGAATAAGTAGATTCTACAGATTAATTATTTGTTCCTATATATGTCTTCTAGAATCCCACAAAATTTGGGCTTCATTGAGTTTGTATTATGGGTCCCAATCTCTAATTAGTGGGTTGATGTCAAATCATCCTTCTCCAGAATTATTTCCATTCACCACAAAATATCCAAATCATTCATTTTAAATCATCCATTGATCCCTGAATAAAAAATGTTCATATTTAATTGTAGATACAGTTCCCGAAATATGAAATTAAAATATAGATAATTATAATCCTTAAAATCATATAAATCATTGGGCCTAAATTGGTGTATATAAGGGATGAATTGCACAAGTGATAAGAATGGATGTTAAAAATTAATATCCACTAAATCAATCCCATATGATCCAAAATGAACATTTAATAACATTAAAATTTACTTAAAATATGTATTTTTATTTCCTAATCACACCCCCCAACTTGAGATTTGCTAGTTCCGAGGAAAATGTATCTCAACATTATGAAATTCGATTTTCCTAGTCCAAAAACATTTTAATACACAATGATCACCAAAAGCCCTCATACCAAACAATCATTTAACCCATAAAAATATTTTAATACAAGACAGTTTCATAATTAGATCCCAATCCCAAGCCCATTCCTTTGTCCAAATTAATCTCCATATTTTATCCAATATCAATTAAGAGTGATGATGTGTTGGGCGTCACATTAGTCATGGGTGTTCATCTTTATTCAAGATGGAAATGATTGAAGCACTGGGTGGAATCATGTTTCAATATTAAGATGAATATTCAAAAAAAATTAATGATTTTTTTGTTTTTTCAATTTTTCCATTGTAATTGAAATTGCATTGAAAAGAGTCAACCCTTGTAGCAAGACATTGCCGATGACTCCCAGGCTCAAACACATTAGAGCACCAAGTGAAGCCCACATACTCAGGAATCGTCTCGAGTTAAATCAATTAAAAACAAAATCAAATTTCCAAAAATATATATAAAATTACTAAATCTGGGCCAAACAACTATGGAGTCATGATCCCAAAGTGACGAAAGCCACGCAATAGGTTATTTAATTTCTATAAGCGCAATTTTTTTTTTAATTTTTTTTAAATACTCATATTAAAACTAATATTATTACCAAACCTATGCTATTTATTTGGGGGACCCCATGAACTCAAACTAGTAACCCACTATCAAAAGGATGTGCGTTGTGATTTTTTTATTGAGATGAAAATATAAACCATGAAATATCACATTAGACAGCCACACTTCCAAAAATCTATTCTCATGAAATTATACATGGATTAAAATCAAAATCATGTCTTTCTAAATTATTTGATATTCAGTTTCAAGTTTTACAATTTCTATTATTGTGTTCATGGTTAATGAAAATTTTCATTCCATTAAGGCACACTTTTTTTCAAATCATTCATTTTTTCTTGATACAAAATCAATTATTTTATATTATCTCCCCTCCCAAATGAAAATAACACTATCCTCAATGTTTAAATAAAACAAAATTTAGAAGGTGGTAGAGGCAGAGAATGGGAGTTCAAAAAGGAAATTGAAAATGAGGATCATGGAAGGAAGTCACGTGTTGGTTGAAGATGATATTTTTTATGCTCCCATTTAATCCATTGATCTCGATTTCACATTGTGTATTCCCTAGTGGAATGAAACAAAAAAAAAACAAAACCAAAAAAACTATATATATATATATATAATAAAGAAAGTAAAAAATAAGTATATATAAAAAAAATTATCCAATATGGAAGCACAATAAGTAATAGTTCAGTATTATGCGTGCGCCCATATCTCTCTTTGGTCCTGGGTTCGAGTCCCCACGGATTTTCCAGTTGTGACTGGGATTACCCTACAACCTACGATGTGGCCTTTTCTTATTAATATATTTTTTTGTATTTTAAATTTATCCAACAAAAACATAAAAATAAAATGAACTGATGATGCATTGTCTTCTTTTTAAATTTCTAGGTAAGTTATTACTCCAGGAGCACAACACATGACACAGAGGAATATGGTGCTCCCCTTTCACACTCATCCATACTTATAATAGATGAACATGCCAACAGTCTATTTTTTATTTTTAAATATAAAAATTATTAATTAATCATATATTAAATATAAAGATGATTCCAAAAAGATTGGAAACATGAAAACCATAGTTATCCTCTCGTACAATTCTTTTGTTTAATCTCATTAGCCCGCCATGGATCTTAAATCTAGTATTTATCCTGGTTCAAAGGATGGATCAAGTAACTAATCCTCTATTTCCTATTTATTGAATGATTCAACGAATGGTTTTAAAATATGAACATTGACCATGAAAATGTGACCACTAGTGGGATCTTGAATCTCTACTGCCCCATGGGGGTACACATGATTCACTATGAATTGACCTGGCCATCTAGACCTTAACATTCCTAGGTGTAAATGACGTTTTGAACTATATAAGACAAGAAATTCTCCCGGTTCAAAATGTTTGACTTTGATATTAATAGGTTAGTAGGCTTGAACTATAGCTTTATTGAAACTTGAATTTTCATAATCCTTAATCATTAGTTCCACATGTTCGTTGAGATCTAATTTACTTTTTCTTCCAGCCAATGAGTTGTCATAATTTATTTTCTTAATTGCCCAAAAAGCCATATACTCAATTTAAACAGGTAAATAGCATGATATTCCATAATCCAACCTATATGTTGACATTCCTAGGATGGTTTTGTATGTTTTACGATATGCCCAATGAGAATATGAGAGTTTCTCAAACCAATAATTCCTAGAACGATTGACAATTTTTTCAAGAAAATTCTTATTCTCCCAATTTTCAAGCTTAGATTAACCATTGATTTGAGGATGGTATGAAGTGGAATCCTTTTGAGAAACCCAAACTTAGTAATGAGTGAAAAGAATGGGCAGTCATAGAAATGGGTTCCTTGGTCACAGTTTATAGCCCTTGGAATTCCAGATCGAGAAAATATGTGCTCTTTCAGAAATCAGATCACAAAATGATGGTCATTAGACTTGGTGGGAATGGATTCAACTAATTTTTAGACATAATCAAAAGATAATAAATTGTAGAGGTATCCCCTAGAGTTTGAGAAGGGACCCATGAAATCTATTCCCCAACAGTCAAATATTTCAATCACTAAGATGGGTGGGAGTGGAATTTGATTCCTTTTGGTGATTGAACCTACTTGTTGAAACTTAGGACATATTTGAAAAAATATGTCAGAGTCGTTTGATAGGGTGGTCCAAAATAGACCACACCAGAGAATCTTAACAGATTTTTTCTTAGAGGAAACGTGACCTCCACATGCCTCACTATGAAAAAATTTAAGGATGGACTCTTGTTCAGATTCAGGGTCACACCTCTTAATGACATGGTCAGGTTAGAACATATAGAGGTATGGATCATCAAACACATAGATTCTATCATTATAGAAGAATTTCATTCTAGCTTGTGTCCCTAATAATTTTTGAATGACTCCTGTAACTATGAAATTGGCTTATGTCAGCATACCACGGGCAGTCACTCACAGAGTATAGGTGTTCATAAAGAAATGAATTAGACACAAAATGGTAATTTGAGTTGTCTTATAATTCCATCCTAGAGAGGTGATCATCGAAAAAAAATTCAACACCCTTTTTGTCATTGATTCTGAGGTCAAATTTTGTAAAAGAAGGACCCACCTAATTAGTCTAGCCTTGGTATATTGTTTTTGGAAAATGTAATTTAGGAATGAATAGTCAGTGAAGACAATGATGGGTGATTCTAAGAGATAGGACATGAATTTCTCTAACACATAGACAACAGCAAGCAACAATTTTTTAGTGGAAGTGTAGTTGATTTGGGCATCATTTAAGGATTTTCTTGAATAAGTAATGACATAAGGAGTTTTATTGCAATGTTGTCCTAATAAAGATCCTATATAAAAGTAACTAGAATCACATATATGTTTTAAAGGGAGGATCCAATTTGGATATTTCATATTGGGTGGAGAGGTGAGAAAGGATTTGAGGGTTGAGAATGAACCCCTAAATATTTATTTCTAAACAAATGGGGAATCCTTTACTAGGAGAGTACAAAGGAGTCGAGAGATTGAAATAATGTCCTTGATGAATCTTCTATGGAAAATAGCATGTTCTAAGAACGATATCACTTCCTTGACATTTTTGGGTGACGAAAGGTGATGAATGATGTCATCCTTGGCTTTATCAACTTCAATCCCCCCGACCTATGACTAGATGGCCTAGAACAAGTCCATCTTTAACCCAGAAATGGCATTTTTCGCAGTTCAGGACCATATTATATTCTTCAAATCTAGACAAGACTCTCTCCACATTCCTCATACATCCTTTAAATCTATCCCCAAACACAGAGCAGTCATCCATGATGACCTCAAGAAAATCCCCTACCATGTTTGAGAATATTCCCATCACGCACCGCTGGATGTTTCCAGGGGAATTGCATAACCCAAACGGAATGAGTTTGAAGGAAAAAGTTCCGAATGGAAATGTGAATGTAGACTTACCTTAATCCTCTAGGGAGACCACAATTGGATTATAACCTGAGTACCCATCTAAGAAACATTATAAGGCATGATCTGCCACTCCCACAAGGACCTGTTCAATGAATTGTACATAAAATTTTCATTCTTAGTGAATGAGTTTAACATCCTATAGTCAACGAAGACCCTCCACCCATTACTCACCCTTGTTGGAATAATATCTCCATAATTATTGGTAATCATTGTGATTCCTGCCTTCTTGGGAACCACTTTGATTGGGATAACCCACTCACTCTCAGCTATGGGATATATAATACCATCATTTAACAATTTAATAAGTTATTTTCCCACTACAACCATGAGATTATGATTGAGTAGTCATTGAGGATGATGACATGGATTTGAATTAGATTCTAGAACAATACTACGAGTCCCAATAAGTGGTATAATCCTTGGAATATCAGACAGGGTCCAACCAATGTCTTGTTTATGTTTAATAAGGAAATCTAGAAGCATCCTCTCATGATTGGCATCAAGAGAAGAATATGTGACAGTACGATGTCATTGATTGTCCCCTAAGAAGGCATACTTGAGTGCAGTGGGAAGTTCCTTCAATTCATGATCCGGTTGGTTCATAATTTCCAAAGAATATTGGGACATTGGATCAAGATCAATTTTGTTACATTGATTTTTAGATTGGATTGATTCCCCACATGTAGAAGGTTCAGCTACAAGATTTTCTTGATCATATTTAAGGAAGGATGCTAGAGGGGTCTTCATGAAAGTGGTTTCCTGAATGGTTTCACTGATTTTTGGTCCCAATACATCATCAAAAGAGAAATTTGAAAATGATTCATGCCAAGGAGACAAAATTCATTCATTTGAACAAAATAAGTAAATCTCATCCTAACATACACATCAATCAAATATTCCTAGATTTTCTATTGATTCATTATCAATTATTCCTATCATGTTTACTTCATGAATACCCTCATCATCCATTATTTTTGAGATTACATTATATATGTTCATGTCTACACTCATTTTTCCAAAGGTGATGGTCATGTTCCAATTTCAGACATGGATAACAGAGTTTATTGTTGCAAGGAAGGGATTACCAAGGATGATTAGGGTTTGTTCCTTATTTCCTAAGTATGGATAGTTGTCAAGGACAATGAAGTCAATAGGGTAGATGACGTTTTTATCCATTACCAGAATGTCCTTTAATGTCCATTTGGAACACTAATGATACGATCAGCAAGTTGAAGTGTGAAAGATGTGGGTTGGAGATCTTCTAGTCCTAACTGGCAGTACATAACATAGGGGATGAGATTGACACTCCCACCTCGGTCACACAATGACTAGACAACATTGCTCTCTCCCAGTTCAACATTGATGTAAGGGAAACCCATGTCTTTTAACATAGGAGGAATGGTCCCTTGAATGGTGGTACTCACATTAGCTTCCAAAAGGACTTGGTTTTTATGTGAAAATTTTCTTTTAATAGTGCACAAGTCCTTTTGGGAATTTGAGTAGACAAGTATGGTTTGGATTTCATCGAGAAGGGGAATGTACTACATGAATTGTGAGAAGATTTCCCTCAATGTTTCACTAAATTCAGGCATGGTTTTTCCCTTCCTGCGTTGAGGAAATAGTGCAGGTTGTGGGCTTTTTTGTTGAATAGTTGTTTCTTTCACATTGTTATCAGTTTTCTAAGTTTAATCTTGTGGTTCAATTGAATTTTCATTAGATTTTGAATCTTCACATGGTTTATGAATTATTTTTCAGGTTTCTCAATTAATTTCTAACTTCTTCAAATAGTCACATCCATTAGTTGTTCATGAGTTTTTTAGTACAACTTGACTCTCCCCTTGATATTGAGGATGGTACAACCTTTGTAGTCATGGGTGTCTTTCCAGTTTTGATTGTTTGAAGTTCTTGTTTAAGGGAAGAGACTTCTGAGTTCATCTATTTCATTTTTTTTCACAATCGTTATAGTATTCTTTTGAAAATAGTTTGGGTTGGTTCATGAAAAGATTGGATTATCCTAGGGGGATATTTTCATGAACCGACCCTACTGTTCTTGAGTCGTAACTACCCCAAGCCCGCCTCCATAGGCCTGGGGCTGATGACAAGTGACGAAGACATAATGATCTCAGGGAGGTCTTCACCTAATTACTAAAACACACACACATTGCCCACTTGATGCAGAAGTGCAGAGTAATAAAAACCAAATTAAAAACAACTATAACACAACCACAGTCATGCATAAACTTATAAATAGAGAAATTGGAGTGCTGAAATGTGTTGACAAGGTAACTGAACATAAAAACGGAAAAACATGCACCCAACCCGAAAGTTGACACAACCCGTCAACATGTAATCAAAAGTAATCAACTGGAGAGTCCCACACTTGAAAACTCTACTGCGATCCTGGTATGAAGCCCATGATCATGTGACCTCTACGGTCCTCCGTAGTCACGATCAACCTGTCCATCATCTGCAAGGTCACACCCGGTGTGGGAAAAGCCCATGTGGGGTTGAGTATAAATATACTCAGAAGGATGCCTCGAAAGCTCAAGGGAGGAAAATAAGAGGAACTAAAGAGGTGAGCAATAGAAATAACATATAATAGTGAAGGAGGACATTAAATAGAGTGTAGCCCAACCCAACAGGAGAAAGGAAGTAGACTCTACCATATGTAAGGAGTTACAAACGGAAAGCACATGGAAAACCCCGCGCGTCTTCGTTCCTCCTAGATGGAGATTAACTGAACCCAAGGAGTGGAAAACATTTTGTGTGTATATATATATGCTCAATAAGAAACCCGAATGAGTTTGTATGGGGATCTCCATCTCTAAGCTCATATCAGGAAATGTCTCCAACAGTTATAAGGATATCCATCACTAATTCACAAATGTATCCCACTATAAAGTTGACTCATTGCTGAACCGTACAAACAAGGGTCCCACTCTAGTAATCACGGAGAAAATTCACTGACTAGCCTCATAGAAATGGCTGAATCTGAAAGAAGTTGTCGGGTAACCAACTTCCCAGCCCAGCTAGATGGTAAACATTAAGAGTTTTTCAGTTAACCAACTGCCCAGCCTAGCTAGATGGTAAACCCTAAGGTCAATGGATAACCCACTTCCCAACCCCATAGGAGGGTGACCCTTGATATGCCAGTGGGTAACCCACTGCCCAACCCCACTGGTGGGTAAACCCAGAACTGGTTCGATAACTCTGAACAGCCAATGTCATCACTAGGTGTCAATAACATCTCTACCATGCGTTGGTTTGGAGTGCATCAAAGGAACCTCCGACCAATTCCCATTCATGTTTCCACATTTATTAATATCTCGAATGAGGTTTCTCACACCCAAACATATCACACCGTTGCAATCCTTGAGGAAAACACGTGAGATAGACTATTTACTCGCTTGAAACAGACTCCTGAGAAAATGTTATTCAACACCACTTTATGCCCATACATCTTTTCGTGGGGCCCACACCTCGGCCCTAAAATATGTCGGGCGAACATCGCCATCGTGATGATGTCAGAAAAACATGCCAAATCGACTATTCATTCACCTCAAATGGATGTCTGCTGAAAAAGTCGAAATATGATGCACACAGCATAAAAGACGGAATGTGGGGCCCACACATAAACTCCGGAATCAATGCCTGAAACCCCACTGGAAGACCTGTTCTCGACACCAGGGTCACAAAGTTGTATACGACGCCTAAAATTTACTCCAGATGTGGTCGCGCCATATGATTCAAGAATCTCAGCGAGGCGCTAAATTACACTTAAAATACTTGTCTCGCCATCAATCCACCGTCTCAGAAATTAAAAATTTCCATGACCATCTCAAAACCACCTTCTCGATCCATGTATCACTTTGGATTAGATTGAACGAAAATTTGATACTCATTTTGAGATTTAGAGTTGTTTTAACTCCAATGGACAGAGATGGGGTGGGATGGACTGGTTCGGCCAGTCCACCCCTTTCGACCGGTGGTCTACGGCTCAACTGCCTAGAACGCCCAGTCCACCGAGGCCTACGGTTCACCACATGGGCCGCACTGCTTCACATGGACCAGCATAAGCCAGTTCATATATGTTCGACCGGACCCACGTTTCGTGGGCCTCAATCTGCTCCTGGGGTCGAGCCAAGACCGGTCTTGTGTTGCACGCTGACCGGTGAAGTCGGGAAGGGCGTGGTCGCTCGCCCGAACCACCGTTGCGTCGGGCCGCCGTCCTGCTCACCCTCGCTGATGGCCAAAGAGCCCACGCTACCCCCTGGGGAGCCCACGCCGCTGCCTGGGGAGCCCACGACACCATTATCTCCCGCCTGACAGATGCGCGGAGTTGCCAGAATGCCTTGGAACCCCCGGAAAACAGGGGTTTTGGTGGTAAATCATACCACGGTCACCCCGGACACCTCGGGACTCGACCATTTGATCCTAAAGAATCTTTGGAAGTCTTGGATCAAGCCATATGTAATTATGGAATTCCCTAAAAAATTATACAACATATCGTTGCAATAAATTTAGTTCAAATAGGATGTGGGAATTTAAAATGAAAACACAACGATCCTACCTCACATGGCATAGCCCTTCGCTTCACAAATGATCCGCCAGTGATGCAACCACCATTGAGAGGTGGGGAGAGAAGCTGGAAGAACGTGGATGTTCTTTTTTGGGAGTACATCCTCCCGAGAGATTCTAAGGGAGATGGATGGGGGTGGATGTTTTTTAGTAGAAAAATTTAATTAAATATTAATTCATTTTAAACACCCACCAATAGGCCCGTACCCGAACACTGAACGTGGTCGAGGTTAAGCCACTCCTAGGGAAAAATATCCACGTTCTGAGCATAATTATGGTCTTCAAATTTTAATTTGTTCCTCCATTCAAAAGATATAAAGTTCACACTCGAGGCTGCTAAATTAGGAAAACGCCCCTGGTGGCGTTTTCCACAGAAGGGACGCACCTACGAAAGTTACACCCCTCCTAGGGTAAATAAATTCTCCAGACTCAATGGGGCCCTTGGTTTTCCCATCTGAGGAACCGTTTATGAGTTATTCTATTTATTTTTCATGTCTAGTGTGAATGCACTTAAAATTTATTTCTGGCCACACCGGGGCTTCAAATCACATGTCGTCTGAATTCCCTGCTCAGGAATAACATCAATAAAAAAAATTCAATGTCTCACACTCTCAAAACCCTAGTTCTTATATCATTCCCTCCTTAATATTTTTCGTCCGCAAAAAAAAACAATAAAAACAACTTGGGTTACTGATCCCGCAACTGGCTCTACCATTCCCAAGAGCTCTCCTATACCCTCCCGTGCTACCACAACACTCGAACAAAAAGAATGGTCCATCCACGCAGTGACCGTTCCTTCCAGTCCCCAATCGCCACCGGGTGCTCTGAAATGGTGGCTCTATCCTCGATGTCCAGCTCTCCCCAGTCGATAATGTGTGTGGGGCTGTACACGTATTTCCTCAGCTGCGACAGGCGGAGGAAATCGTGCACTCTCTCCATTTTTCAGGGTACTGAAAGATGGTAGGCAACCTCTCCAACCCTACACGCAATCTCAAAAGGCTCGATGAACCTCAGGGATATCTCGCCTCCCTGACCGAACCTCCGTGTTCTACGCCAAGAGAAGTCACTCAAAAATACATGGTCCCCCTGCTCGAACTCTAAAGGCCTACAACGATGGTCTGTGTAGGACTTCTGTCTGCTCTGAGCCATCCTCATCCACTCACGAATGACCTGCACCCTGTCTGTCATTGCCCGCACCAACTCTGGCCCCACGAGGGAGGTCTCCCCAACTTCCATCCAGCACAATGGTGAGCTACAGGGTCTCCTGTAGAGGGCCTCAAAAGGTGACATGCAGATAGTAGATTGGTAACTCTTGTTAAATGCAAACTCCTCCAAGGGCAGGTGATCCTCCCTTCTAAGGCCAAAGTATAACACTCACGCCCTGAGCACATCCTCCAATACCTGGATAGTGCGCTCAGACTAACCGTTCGTTTGGACGTGAAAATATGTACTCATCCACAAGTGAGTCCCCAATGCCTCCTATATGCCTCACCCCAATTGTGATGTAAACTGCGTGTCATAGTTGGATACGATCGTCGAGGCTACTCTGTGAAGGTGGATGATCTCCCAAACGTACAACTTCCCCAGACTCTCCACCGAGCTCTACTCCCTAATGGAAAGGAAGTGCACCGACTTCGTGAGTCAGTCCACTATCCCCCAAATGAAATCATGCCCCTTCATTGTGTGTGGAAGCCCTATGACGACATCCATAGATACTCCATCCCACATCCAATCCGAGATATCAAGGGGCAGCAACAACCCTGTGAGAACCCGATGCTCTGTCTTCACTTGCTGACAGGTAAGACACCAAGAAACCAATTCAGCTACACTTTTCTTCATTCCAGAACACCAAAACTGCTATTGAAGTTCTGTCTACATCTTCCCCACACTGGGATGTACAACCAATGGAGAAGTTAGAATTCCCACATCCCCTCCTCTCACATCTCCACTGGTACTACAGTGCGCCCATGGAACAGGGTCTCATGATTCGTTATCTTAGATTACCCATCAGGTGCATTGCCTATGGATATCTGATCACGTAGCACCTGACTGTCGACATCCCCCAGCTGCGACTCTCTCACATGCTCAAGGAGGGAAGGAGTCAACATCATCAACTGCAAAAAATCAATACCCTCCGGCTCCACCAAGGTCAGTTGTAGGCAAGCCAACTGCTATGAAACATCCAGCACTAGATGAGCCTAATACTTGCTAATAAGGTCATATGCTACTTCGTTTCCCTTCCATGGAGTTTAGTCTATCTCAAAATCATAGTCATACAGAAACACCAACCATCACCGCTGCCTCAGATTCAGATCCCTCTGAGTGAAGATGTACTTGAGGCTCTGGTGGTATGAGTAGACGAAAAAATGCACACCCAGAAGGTAGTGTCTCCATATCATCTATGTGAATTCCACAGCTGATAGATCCAAATAATGAGTCGCATAATTCTTCTCATGGGGCCTCAACTTCCTCAACCCACATGCAATCATTTCCCGTTGCTGCATCAGCACGCACCTGAGCCTAACTCCTGAAGCATCGCAGTATACCACCAACTCAACGTCCTCCTATGGCAGCCTCAACACTAGAGCACTAGCCATCCTCTACCTCAACTCCTCAGAGGACTTTTAGCACTGATCAATCTAGGTGAATGGTCGTCCCTTCCACGTCAATGCAGTCAAAGGGGAAACAATCCTAGAGAATTCTTCCACAAACCTCCTATAGTACCCTACCAAACCAAGGATGATCCACACCTTAGATGCATTATTGGGTAGATTCCAAGAAAGAACTACCTATATATTTGTGGGATCTACGGATAAAACCTGTTCTGTAATTAAATTCCCTAGAAAGTGAAACTCATGAATATAGAATTGATGCATTGAGAGCTTCCCATACAGCTGGTGCTCCCGAAGTGTGTCTAGTACTATACTCAAATGCTCTGTGTTCTCCTCCTTTGTCGCAGAGTAGATGAGTATGTCTTAAATAAAGAAGACCACAAACTGGTCCAAGTAGGGTTGGAAATTCAGGTTTTTCAATTCCATGAAGGCGACATGGGAATTCGTCACACGAAAGGGCATCACCAGAAAATCATAATGTCCAAAACGTCAACGGAATTCCAACTTCGGGATATCAGCCTCACGAACGCACAACTGGTGGTAGCCGGATCGAAGATCAATCTTGGGGAACCACTTCTCACCTCTCAACTAATCAAAGTGGTCATCAATCCACATCAAAGGGTTCTTTTTCTTAATCAAGGCCAGATTTAGGCGATGATAATCCATACAATGTCGTAGGATCCCATCTACCTTCTTCATAAACAAAATTGTAGTTGCCTATGGGGACACACATGGCCTGATGAATCCCTTATGATGAAGGTCGTCAAACAGAAGTCATAGCTCCCGAAGCTCTGTGGGTGCCATCCGATAAGCCTCACATGATATCGAGGTAGTCCTTGACTGTAAGTCAATGCAGAAATCCACATCTCAGCACGGAGGTAGTCCTGGGACATCCTCAGGAAAGATGTCCATGTAGTATTCTACAATGGTAGGGATCTAGGTGCCAGTAGAATTTACTAATTTGAGGGCCATGCTCACCAGTTGATGATAAATAGGACATGGTCCCTTGCTCTGAGCACCCGTCTGCTTTGCCACGTGGTCTCGCTCACTGAGGATGGTGAAACTCGTCCTATCAGAAAGAACACATCTGACTCATATGTGATGACAGTCGAAATGGGTGTAACCCATAGAAAGCCAATACATACCAATGATGACGTCCTAAGGTTCCATCGTGATGACCAATAGGTCCCATATGAAACTGCCACCTCCGAACAACAGTTATCACTATCTGAAAACAATGGTCACTAACGATGCACTTCCCGTGGGAACCTCGAGTCTAAGCGCATGTGTCAGCGCATCTACTGGGAGCTCCAAATCACATACCAAAAGAATCGATATAAAATAGTGGTTGGTGCATGTGCCTACAATTACCTAAGTAAGAATAGAGTAAACACAAAGTGTTCCTTAGACTATCTCATGTGTGGGGGTTCACGAAAACCTATAGCACGAAGCTGCCTGTGACCCCTACCGCCAGCTCCCCGATCCTGTCATGGGCCGCCTGATGGTGGTGGTCGATGGGTCTCAAAACACCATCCCTCACATCCAGGTCCTACCGCTCTGCCTGTGCTGTCTCCCGGAGGACCACCCTATCCTCGCATGGGAGATCCCTGTCTAAACCGCTGCCTCTGCCGCTGCGGTGCGCCCACTGACATCCATGGCTACTCGGTATGCCTAGTTGGGCAGTCCCATGCTAGGTGACCCCATCCGTCACAAGCATAGCACCATCTCTCTCTTGAATGCACTGGTGCTCTACGGAACCACTGCGGTGTACGACCGTACCCCTGAGTCTTCTCACGGAAGTGTCTCCTCGACTAAGGATCTACTCTCTACCTTTAGCCTGATATAGAAGACATTGGTCTGAAGCGGCCACTACTGGGCCTTTCCAGCTGGCATCCCTCAGCCAAGAAGCTCTCTGTCACGAGTGCCCACTCAAGCACCCCAAAAATTGTATGGATTCACAGGGGTACAAAATTAACATGGATCTCCCTGTGAAGAACTTGTTCAAACTTCCGCACCTGAAATTTACAATCGTGGATCATATCCTATGAGTATTGTCTCAGATCGGTAAACCGGGCTGAGTACTGTGCCACGGTCATCCCCCACGCTTCAGCTCCAAAATCTCATAAATCCTAATAGAGCATAAACAAGAGAAGGATTTCTCCTCTCAGAAGAGCAGCTCGAAGCTTTCCAACGTGAGAGACGACTCGTTGTGGGTCTACGTAACAAACCCCCACCAATGCCTGGTCGTCCCGAGGAAAAGGATGGAAGATAGGGATTCCATCTAGTCCGCTAGTGTTCATACCTTCCTGAAAAGTTGGTCCATAGACTCTAGTCAGTCTTCCACTGCATGGGATCCGGGTCCCCGTGGAACTTCTGCGGCCGCTAACGCTGGAATTCTCTAAGCGCACTTAGTCTATGCTCAACCTCGGCCTATTATTACAATACTAACTACCACTCTCTATATGGAGGGGATACTTCTAAACCACATGGTGGAAGGGGATCTCATGAGGGTCACTAAACTTACACCTCATCACTCGCCAGGTCGTCGTCATGAGCTAGAGAGGGTAACCTGGCTGGCTGCTGTCATGGGAGCGTCTTTGAAATTATCAAGGATTACAGTGGTCAGATGAGTGCATATATACAATAGTTATCACAAAAGGGAGATGAATCAAACAGGATAGTCAATGACTCAATCCTACTGGATGCATGTTCCAAAGTTCCCTGCAACAAATGTCTTAGTGTGCCGAGTCGACATGCCGGTTATCGGGGTCCTAGGGAGTGGATATGTCAGCCTCCCATACCATCAATGGACTGCCTAGCCTAAGAGCCACTCTCAAAACACATTGAATATATTTCCCTAAATACCAAACAATTTCTATTTAGGGACGTCCGTACAACACCCCAAGGAATGAACCATCCTTTAATACATATTTTTCATGACCAGACCCTTCCGTTCTCGAGTCGCAAATCCTCCAAGCCCGCCTCCATAGGCCAGGGGAGGGAGACAAGTGCCGAAGGAATAACAATCTCCGGGAGGCCTTCACCTAAGTACCTGTACACACACACACAACCCACTCGATGCAGAAGTGCAGAGTAAAAATAGAAAACCAAAGGAAAAACAACTATAACCCAACCACTGTCATGCATCAACTTCTAAATAGAGAAAGTAGAGTGTTGAGAAGTACTGACAAGGTAACTGAATAGAAAAATGGAAAAACACGTGCCCATACCAAAAGGTTCCACAACTCGACAACAAGTAAAAAAAAGTAAACAACTGGAGAGTCACACACTTGAAAACACTACTGTGACCCCAGTATGCGGCCCAAGATCCTCTGCCCTCTATGCTCATATGTAGTCACAAGCGACATGGCTATCGTTTGCAAGGGAACACTAGGTGTGGGAAAAGCCCAAGCAGAGGTGAGTATAAAGATACTCAGTAGGATACCCCAAAAGGTTGAGGGAGCAACAAAGGAGGATCTAAAAACTTGGGAAATAAACATAAAAAAATAATGAAGGAGTACATCAAATAGAGTGAAGCCCAACCCAACAAGAGAAAAGAATTAGACTCTTCCAAACTCAAGGATCTAGAAATGGAAAGCACAGGGAAAACCCTGTGCGTCTTCGCTCCTCTTAGATGGACAGTAACTAAACCCATGGAGTGGGAACAAAATTAGGGTGTATATATATGTGATCAACAAGAAACATGAACATGTGTGTAAGGGGTTCTCCATATCCAAGATCAGCCCAAGAAAAGTCACCAAAAGTTCTAAGGATATCCATCACTTATGCCCAAATGTCCCGCACATCAAATTTGTCTCATCGCTGAACTGTACAAACAATGGTCCCACTCCAATAATCACAGATAAAAGTCACTAACTAGCCTCGTAGAAAGGTGTGAATCTGAATGAAGTCATCAGGTAACATACTACCCACCCCAGCTGGAGGGTAAACCCTAAGGTCCACAGATAACCCACTACCAAGCCCAGCTGGAGGGTAATCTCTAAGGATAACAGGTAACCCACTGCCCAATCCCACTGGTGGGTAAACCCTGATATGCTAGTGGGTATCCCATAACCCAGCCCAGCTGGATGGTTAAACCGAAACTGGTCTGATAACTATGAAATTCTCGTGCCATCATTGGGTGTCACTAACATCGCTATCATGCGATGGTTCAAGGTGCTTCAAAGGAACCTCCGACCAAAGCCATTTCATTTTTCCACAGTTAATGAGATCTCTAATGACGCTTCTCACACCCAAACATATTACACCATTGAAATCCTCACAGAAAAACATGAGAAATAGACTATTTACTCGCTTGAAATGGACTCCTGATGAAAAATATATTTAACACCACTTTATGCCCATAAGGCATCTCATGGGGCCCACACATTAGTCCCGAAAAAGTTCGGGCGAACTGCGCCATCTCAATGCTCTTAAAAAAAATATGCCAAATCGATTATTAATTATCCCTAAATGGATGTCGGATTAAAAAGTCACAATATGATGCACACAACTTAAAAGACAACACATGTGGCCCATGCCTCAACTCTAGTTTCATTTCTTGTACCCCCTTGGAAAACCTCTCCACGACACTTGGGTCACAACGCCACTGATGACGCATAAAATGGACTCCAGATGTGCTCACACCATTCAAAACAATAATCTCAACGAGGTGATAAATAATACATAACGGAAGTGTCTCACCACTGAGCCCCCATCTCAGGAATTAAATATTCCTGAGATGATCTCAAAACATTCTTATCAATCCAAGGATCACATATCCTTAGGTGACACACAAATCTGATACTCGGTTTGAGAGTTATAGGAGTTTTAACGCCAACAGACGGATACGGGGTGGGAGGGGCATGTTTGGCTGGTCCACATCTTTAGACCAACCGTCTGAGGCTCAGCCGCCCAGACCGCCCGGTCCACCGCTGCCCATAGTTCACCGCATGGGATGCACCGGTTCACCCAGACTGTCCTATGCTGGTCTGGATCTTTTCCAAAGGACACGCATTTCTCGGGTCTCAGTCTTCTCCTGGGGTCGCGCCGACCATGGTCTCGTGCAGCACGCCGACCGGTGAAGTCGGCCCGTGGGTGGCCGCTCACCCGGACTTCTGCTGCGCTAGGCCGCCATCCCGATCGCCCATGATGACTACTGAGGAGCCCGCGCTACCACCTGGGGAGCCGACGACACCACCTAGGGAGCCCGCGCCACTGTCTTAGCCCTCCTGACCTTCGCCCGAAGTTGCCAGACCGCCCTGGAACCACCAGAAAACGGTTTTTTTGGCCGTAATACATCACGGGGTCACCCCAGACACCCCATGACTCGAAAATATGATCCTAAAAAATCTTTGGAATGCTCGGATGATGCCTTACTCAAATATGGCCTACTAGTGATAATTAAAAATCAATTCGATGCTATAAATTGTATTAAAAGAGGATGCAGGAATTTAAAAGTAAAACACAACGATCCTACTTCACAGGGCATAGCCTATCGCATCAAAAAAGTTCCACCGAAGCTGAAAACTCCATTGAGAGGTGGGTAGAGTAGCTTGAATAATGTTGAGGTTCTTTGATGGTAGAGCTTCCTCCAGAGAGAGTCTAAGGGGGAAGGATGGGGTGGATGTGTTTCAGTAGGGAAAATTAATTAAAATTTAATTAATTTTAAACACCCAGCAGTGTTCCCGTACCCGAAATCTCAAAGAGGTCGAGGTTAAGCGACTAATAGGGAGAAAAATCCACATTCTGAGTGAAACGGTGGTCTCAGAATTTTTATCCGAGCCTCCATTTAGAAGTTATAATGTTCACGCCTGAGACCGCTAAATTAATAAAACACCCCTGGTGGCATTTTCCATAGAAGGACCATGCCCACGAAAGATACAGCCCTCCTATGGTAAACAGAATGCTTCAGACTCAACAGTCTCTAAGGTATTCCATGTACATCAATAATTTAAGAGTTATTGTGTTTATTTCGCGTGTCTAGTGTGAACACACATAAAATTTAATTTCGGCCACACCATGGCACGAAATCACACACCATCTGAACTCACTACTCTGGAATAACATCACAAAATGAATTTTGAAGTCTCATATTCTCAAATCCTGGGTTCTTCCAAATATTTTGGAGGTGGGATGGTTTATTGATAATGGAACGATGACTGTTGGTATTGTATTGGTTGGGTTTGGAATTGGTTATGGGTTTGGTAGTATTAATGGTGGTAAGGATTTTGTCCCTATGGTTGGCTAGGTTGCAGGTTATCTTTTCAGGGGAATCCTGGGTGGTCATTATACCTTGGGATGAAGTTGTTTTGGTATTGAGGCTTTCCAAAGTTCAAATAATTTACTTCCACTATGGGTCCTCCTAAAAGAACATCCTTGATGGATGGAATGGTTGGGAAGTTGTATGAATTATGGTCATATTTTTCACAAATTGTACAAACAGGTTCTACAGTTTGAATTTCATGGACTTTCCTAAGGTCTATCTCTTCAACCTTCCTAGAGAGTGTTGTGATTTTAGACCTAAGTCATTCCTCTACTCTATGTGTATGAATTCCAGTAGTTATTTTTGGATTTTTTAGAATAAGGTGAAGTTCTGCATGTTTTGTTTTCTTCAGAAAGGATTTCCATATACTCGTAAGAATCATTTGGGGATATGTTTCTAAGAGTTATATTACACATCATGTCAATTAATTGTCTATTCCCTAGACCCAACCCTTGATAGAAAATTATCACTTTTTCAGGAATAGAAAAACCATGGTGTGGAACAATGTTTATAGTGTCTTTGAACCTCTCCCATGTTTTATAGAATGACTCTCCTTCTTTTTAAATTTTTATTTTGATAATCAATTTATGTGCAAGTGTTTTGTGGTAGGGAAACTATTTTATGTAGAATTCTCTTTGTAGTTTGTCCCAAGAGTTGATGGATGATAGTCTCAAATTCATTAGCTAATTTTATCTTGATCTTTTAAATAAAAAGGAAATATCCTCATCTTATCATATTATAGTAGACGTGGGGGACACATTATTTCTACAATGGCATTGATCACTTTTACGTGAAGGTAAACCTTCTCAGACTCCATTCCCTAGAATATGGGAAGGTGGTTTAGGACATGGGGTTTAAAGATGTAGTTGGAATATCTTAGGTAATTTTTTTGAATGCATGAGGGGAAAATGTTCCAGGAAGGATTGTGGTAGTCATTCATGGTTTGATTGACTGTATTTCCCATGTTTGGGGCTGCATCATTTGGATTCCCATTTTGGTTCCCACCCGGGTTTATGAGTTGGTTTCATTGAAGACCTTCCATTGAAATGGGCACAATTTTTGACATTGGGTTATTATTAAGATTAGGATATAATGAAAAGAGTTCCCTTGGTGTACTTGACTCCTCAATCCCAGGACTATCAACCCTAACTAGACGGTTTGATTGATCACGAGTGTAGGCGGACATGCACCAAAAGACAAAAAAAGGGAAAAGATAAGAGATCATGGGTTAGAATCGAATAAATGGGTGATAATAGAATGGGTGTTGAGATGAATTACTTGGGTCCCCAAAAAGTGCACCAAAATTTCATTCATGCTCAAATTTACCCAAGAGATGAAGGTAGAACGGTCCTTGAAGTTTAGCTTAGGTTGTCGAATCCTCAAAGACCTAAGAAGTAACACACAGACACTTAAATTTTAGGGATTGTTTATGGCTTATGAAGTGTCCATCACTGGTTTATTTTATATGGGTTTAAGGTATAACTAATATATTTATGTTAATTCAAATTAAGATTATGTGTTGATCCTGGTTATCTCTTGGGGGTGGATTGGATGATTTTCTTTTTTAATGATTTCAATTTTTTATATTTGAGATGGGGTCATTTAGATAGATCAAACCACATCATCACTTAATGCTTTAATACCTACACCATTCAGTAATAATCACCTATACACTTTAAAGATAAACGTTTTGTGCACTTCAAGGTAAATGTTCATATTGGCACTTGAAGTGTGTTCCCTTAAATTCAACAAGGATAATGGATTTTAATGATATTCAAACAAAATTTTCAATTAAAAGTAGTGATTAGAAATTAATGGAGTGAGTAATAACATCTAAAACAGCCCCTTTCTACTCCCTTAGATCAACCCATATAAGAGTTATCCCTCCATTTATTCTATGGTTTCAATAGAAGTGGAATGTAGACTCATGAGGGGGAATTGGAGAAGTAAAAAAACAAAAAAAGAAAGCAATCACTCCACCATTATGGGAGATATATCACAAGGTATGGTGTGAGTAAATTAACACCTTAAGGAAATGATATCAAAGTGATAAGAATTAAAAATAATAATACGAGGATAGAATGAAATTTTATTAATAACTCAGGTGATTCGAAAAACTTACATGAGAATGAAGAACGTTACAAATCCAAATCGACATAATAATATTTCAACGAAAACAAAGCTCCAAGGATGATAAACTTATCCACCACCATTGACTTAAATAGAAATTTTGGGAGCCTTGGGTAGATCTTCCAATAGTACAAAGCATTCCACTTGATTATGGTAGGCCAAGGGTGGTGGAAAGCTTTTGGACTAAGGACTTTTCCACTCTTGACCCGAGGTGGAACGAGGTTGCAACCACATATCAGACGCGTCGAAATGGCCTTCTAGATGGCCAAATTAGAGTGGTCCATAGAATAAGACAATGGATATATGGAGGTATCTTATCTGCCTGTAAATTTGGGGCCCATTTGGAGTTGTTAATAGGGAGGTATGTCTGATTTAGTGGGATAATATTCTTGGCTGCAGATTCTGGCCCAGATTTTGATATTCTACTTGGGATTCCTTAACTGCCATCAAGGTAGCTGAATTAGAACTGGCCTTAGAATAAATATTTGTTACTTTATATGTATTATATAATCCCATGAAATTTGGGCTTAATTGGGTATGTATTGTGGGTCCCACATTCGCATGAGTGGGATGGTCTCAAATCATCCTTCTCCAGAATTATTTCCATTCATCCCCAAATATCCCCATCATCCATTATGAATTCTCCATTGATCCATGAATAAAAAATGTTCATATAGAAGATTAGATAAATTTCCAAAAATATCAATTTAAAATATGGATAATTAAAATCCTTAAAATCATATGAATCATTTGACCTGAATTTTTGTACATTATGCATGAAGTGCAGAAATGATAAGAATGGAAGTTCTAAATTAAAATCCACTAAATCAGGTCCATAAGATAAAAAAAGAACATTTAATACCCTTTAAATGTAATTAAAATATTTATTTTTATTATCTAATCATGAGACGTTGATTTTCATGAACTCTTAAAATTCTCATCTAATTAAAAAATTACATGGAAATTATGGGTCATTACATTCTCCCCACCTCAGATCTTTACATCCTCTTAAGCCACATCACAAAACTACGACAAAAAGTGGGGGTAATGAGAATTTATATGTTCCTCCAGCTCCCATGTGCTCTCATAGAGGTTCATGTTCAGCCAATGAATGCGCACCAGAGTTATCGACCGCCCATGAAGCACTTGCTCCTACCGATCCTCAATATCTACAGGAACCTCTGTAAATGTCACCCCATCGTCAAGGTCTAGATCACCTTGATAGATTATGTGAGAAGGGTCTTGTATGTATCTCCTCGTCTGAGATACGTGGATGATGTCGTGCATCCAATGCAACTAAGGTGGAAGAGCTATGTAGTATGCCACCTCACAAACACTAAGGAGGACCTGAAATGGTCCGATTAACATCAAATATTACTTTCCACCTCGGCCAAATCAATGTAATCCTTGTCCAGGGGAGACCCATAGAAAGACATTGTCACCATCCTCGAAATCCAGTGGTCTCCGTCCCCTGTTGGCATAAGTCTTCTGCCTGCTCTGTTCCATCTTCATCTACTCCTGGATGATCTGCACATTCTCTGTTGTAGCATGTACCATCTCCGGTCCCACTAGTGTTGTCTCACCTAGGTCATCCCATCAAAAAGGTGACCTCCAAGGTTTCCCGTACAATGCCTCAAAATGTGCCAATCCAATGGTGGAGTGATTTTTGTTCTTTTAAGAAAACTCCACCAAAGACAACTGATCCTCCTAGCTGTAACAGAAGTAGAGAACACAAGAATGTAGTATTTCATTGAGGGTCTGAATGGTCCACTCAGTCTGGCCATCCGTCTGCGGATGGAAGATGGTGCTCAAACGAAGCTGCATCTTAAAAGCATCTTGTAACCCCTTCCATAGTCTAGAAGTAAAATGTGTATCATGATCGGTGTCAACCGTCGAGGGAACTCCATGTATCCGCACAGTCTCCTGCATATAGAGGCATCCCAAGCTCTCTACTAAGCCCTGCTCTTATATCAGTAGGAAGTGAGCTGACTTGGTGGGTTGGTAGATGATAACCCATATTGAATCATGAACCCTAGATGTATGTGGATGTTCTGTCACAAATTCCCTGGATATCCCATCCCACATCCATTGTGAGACCTCTAAAGGCTAAACATATCCTGCTGCTACCTGATGCACTGCTATCAGTTGCTGACAAGTGAGTCACCGAGTGAAAAACTCTGGAACATACTTCTTTATTTTCATCCACTAGTGCTATCATCGAAGATCCTGGTACATCTTTGCTACTCTTAGATGTACCTCTATAGGGTATGTGTGGAACTCCCTCAACACATCATCATAATGAAACACTATTACCATGGTACATCCTCTGAAGATGATGACATGCTCCCCACCTTTAGAAAATCCATCAGGTGCATATCTTATGGATATCGGAGCACGTCACATCTCATAGTCAGCGTCCCCACATTTCTCCTCCCTAACTTGCTAAAGAAGTGGGGGAGTGACTATATGAGACTGATGAAAATTTTATTCATCACTATCTACAAAGGATATCTGTAAATCAGTCAGATCCTCCATTGCCTCAACTATTAGTTGTATACAAGATCTCTTGCTGAGTGAATCTGCTACAATGTCCCCCTTCCCAAGAGTATAGACTATATCTAAGTCATAGTCCTAGAGGAACTCTAGCCAACATCATTTTCTCATGTTCAGGTCCTTCTGTGAGATGATATACCGGAGACTGTTGTGATCAGAGTACACTATAAAATGCTCGCACATCATGTAATGTCACCACATCATCAAGGAAAAGATCACTGCTGCTTACTCTAGGTCATGGGTAGCATAGTTCTCGTGCTATCTCAGATGTCAAGAAACATATGCGATCACTGCTCTCCCCAACATCAAGACACAAAAATTCTCGATCCATGATTCATCGTAGTAGACTAAGTACCCTATGCCCTCCTCTGTAATCCTCAAGATGGGGGCACTAGTCAGCCTCTTCCTCAGCTCCTAAAACTCTATTGGCATCTCTCTGACAACACAATGGGTTTCCCCTTCTTCATCAACGCTGATAGAGGTGCTGCAATTCTGGAGAAATATGGAACAAACTTTCTGTAATATCCTTCTAAATCTACGAAACTTAGTACCTCCTCCACACTCCTTGGTGGATCCCAAGAAAGTACCTCCTCAATCTTCACTGGATCCATTGCACCTCCGGCCTCTGATATGACATGTCCCAGAAAGTGAACCTCTCGGATCCAGAACTGGCACTTTGAGAGCATACCATAAAGCTAATGCTCTCGGAGTGTGTTGAGTGTAGGATCAAAATTGTGATGTAGATGCTCAATATACAAGAGGGGGGGGGTGAATTTTATACTTAAAAATTCTTTTGGAACCTTTAAAGTTTGATACGAATAACTATGTTTTCCTTAAGAAAAGGAAAGATCTATGTTTAAAAAAGTTAAACTTAGAAAATTCACAACACCTCTAACACCAAATGCAAACTTGGAAAGAGATTTTGAAAGTAGGTTCCGGAAGTATGGTTCCAGAGATTTAATCTTAACAAAAGTTTACAATATGAGATTCTACCTTAAAGCGTATAGAATCTAAATGAAACAGAGTACAAGTAAGGAAGTATAAGAAAGTTATACTTTCCTTACAATACAAAATGCAGCGGAAATAAAACAAGTAGTTAAACTACAAGTAACAAGATATAAGTCTTTTAACCCAAAGAGAAGGGTATCCAACAAACTTGGATAATGGTCCCTTGATTTATACCTTCAAGCAAGTATGTCTTACCCACACCAGGGTAAGCCCTTGATACGAAGAACATAGTCTTTGTCTTGCTATCCCTGCAAGCCCTCAAATTCAAGGTAGTTGGCAACCTCTGTCTTCCTTAGCAAGGAATCCCTCGAACTTCAAGGTAGTCGGCACCTCTGTCTTCCTATCCCCGGAAGTCCTCGAATGTAATCACCAACATTCAGAGTCACATGAATCTTTGAGAGTTGATAAGAGCCTCTCTCTCTCTAGAAATCACTTCAACAGCATGTATGCTCAATGTCAAAAGTCGTTGTTGTGTGTTATGAGCTCTTTCAAATGAGCTCCTATTTATAGGTAAGGTCGGCTCCTTCTCCAACGGTCATAATTTCCTTAAAAATCGGAGGGACCTATACACGTATCACTTAGACAACAGTTAGTTTAAAAAAAATAGATGACATCATTTTATAACAAAACAAGTGTAACAGAATGTACGACATCATTTTAATTCTAACTCAAAAGTTCAGAATGTAAGCTTCGGAGTGAATGTTCGGAGTGAAATGAAAATAATAAAGAGTAGACAGACTATAGAAATGTAAGCAGAATAAAAGTTCGGAGTCTAACCAAAATATTTTTCGGAGTCTGAATTAATTCAGAGTGTATAAAACAATGATGATCAGATTCTGTTTAATAGGTGAATTTGGAATGAGAATTCGGAATGATAATTCGTCATTAGAATTCGTAATGAGATTTCATCATCATAGTTCTTAATGAAAATTCATTATCAGAATTCGTAATGAGAATTCGTCATTAGAATTCGTAATGAGAATTCAATGTCGAACTTCATAAGAATTCGTATCCTGATTCTGGAATAGAACTTAGTCAGAGTTCATATCCAGAATTCGGAATGATACATTATTATAGTTCTCATCTGGAATTCGGAGTGAAACTTCCTTATAGTTCTTATCCAGAATTCGGATCCTCAAACAGAATACTTTATATCAAAGTTTTAAAGAAATCCAAGAAAATAGAAATGAATCCGAATTTTATACTTAGGAAAAATATGGATGAAAATATGGTAAAGTTAAATTTCCTTATAAAAACAATTTTCCTTATAAAAGCAATTTTCCTTAAGAAAGAATTTTTCCTTAAGAAAGCATTTTTACTTAAGAATAAGGTGTTTGTGATTTTCAAAACAAGAAGGAATGAAAAAGTCATAAGGAAAACCTTATTGACTCAACAATATCCCCCTTTTTGGAAAGCACAAACATCCTTACGAAAAAATAAATTATAGGAAGAAAGAAAAACATTAAAGCTTATCTCCCTTTTCTTTAAGGATATTGATGAATACGACTAACTCCCCCTTAGGCCTTGAAACTCTAAGGATCGTATTCATATTTCCGGAGTGACATTTTATTATGAATGAGAAAGTCTTCTTAAAAAAACTCCCCCTTAGATAGACTCTTATTATAGTTCTTTTTCCTTAAGGATATTTTTCTTCTCCCCCTTAGATAAACTCTTATTAGAGTTCTTATTTTTCTTAAAGATCTTTTCCTTCTCCCCCTTTGTGATTTTAAAAAAGAGATCGAGGGAATGGAAAAAAATAACAATGTACCTGAAAAAATTAGTAATAACAAAAAAAGAAACAGGAAGCACATTTTTCATTAGCTTTGAAATGTCGGCAACAAAGAAAACTAGATACAACAAAAAGACCGGATTTGGTTATTTCAGATCTTTTTCCTTCGAAATTAGACCCTTAAGAATAGTCTTGATCTTCTTCAGGTCTTTATGATCTTCTTCAGCTTGTTTCTCTAAGACAACTATTCTTGCAGATTGAGCTTCAATCTTTTCTTCCTGGGCTTTCAGCTTTTCTTCCTGAGCCTTGATATTTTCTTCCTGAGACTTCATCTTCTGTTCAAACTAAATCCGATGATCCCTTTCAAACTTCCATTTCTGAGAAATATAATTCAATATCCCATTCAGATCTCTGACTTCTTGAATATGTAAGTTCTTTTCATCAGTCAACTTCTCTTCAAAGGAGGAAGTCAGCTCATTTATCTTCCTATCCTCAGTCTCGAAGGCGTCTTTAACATTGTCTTGAAACTCATCAAATAGCCTCATCTCTTCAACAGTCTTCTTCGACCAATTTTTCATCCTCTTTCAAGATTTTCTCTGAGCTTCATATCCAACAAAAAACGTTTTGAACTGAGCCTCAATCTCAACGCACTTGTCAATAACCATAGATACAGATTCTGTTTTCTGATTTAAAGCATGTTGGAGCATCTGACATCTTGAATCAATTCTAGAGAATGTCGGAATGGATCCCACCAACTTCTTTAAAGACTGGACAACAAAGTCATGCCCCACCGAGGATGACTCCGAATCTGAAAATTTTCTTGGAGAATTTTCTTCCACAATAAGCTCCAACTTCCATTTTGAAGAATCGCCAATTTCTCTTTTCTTGTTAGCCACTGATTTCGGAGTCTCAACAAGAAGTTTCTTTCCCTTGTCCTTTTTCGGAATAGATTCTTGATCAGGGGTTTTCTACATGCCAGTAGACACTTGAACAATATCATCAACAACTTTTTGAACAACATCTTCCTCATTCTTATCCTTCTCTAGAGTTTCTAATTTAGAGGATTCAACCTCTGAAGTTCGGAGTGACATGTGTTCCGAAGGTGACCCATTATACTCATCTACTTATTTCAATAAGTCTCTTGTTTCACCACCTGCTTCAGCAAATTCTTCTTCCTCTTCCACTTGTTGAACTTGCTCGAGTTGCTCAACATGTTCAGTTGTAATCTCTTCCGGAAAATCAAGGTTTCTTCCAGGAGTATCAGGTAGAGATTCTAAGGAGAAAGATCTCGGAACTGGAATGCTTCCGGATACCATGTCATTAAACTTTAACAACGCTTGTACTTCCCCAGATTCTGACATCTTCTTCTTGAGCTTCATATCCTTTACTTGTTTTTCAAGCTCATCAGCAGTTTTCTCCTTTAAAGCCTTAGCCTCCGCAGGGTCCAATCCGAACTGCGGATCCCCTTCTTTCCTTTTCTCTTTATCTGCTCTCCACTTCGCAACAACTTCATCAGGATAGGCTTTCTTCTTCTTTGTTTTGGGAGGTGCGGTTTGAGCTTCCTTAGATTTTGTATCCTATACCTCAGCTGCAACTTCCTTAAACTTTCTTTTCTTTACTGGCTTAGACGATTCCGGTTCAGCAGTCTTCGGAGCCGCTTCTTCTTGATTAGGCAGATCAAAGAACTCACCAGTCTCCTTGTTGAAAGCCCCATCCATCCTCTTAAGAGTATCATCACTGACCAACAAAATTTTGCAAACCCTTGGCTTAGATCTGCAGGCTTCCTTGAAGGACTCAAGGCACCGAACTATCAACCTTGATAAAATTGCTGGGTACATTAGGATATGGGCTCTGAGACTTCCTTTCTTAAGATTCTCAATGGTTATAAGAATGTGCCTCATGAATTTAAACTTCCTTAGATTTATCAGGAAATCTAAGATATAGATCTCACTTTTCTTCAAACTGTCTTTATCACCTTTCCTCGGTACGATAAGCCCTTGTACCCACAACTCTAGAATCCGGAAATTTGTAGGCAAACTAGCAATCTTCGGAGATTTGTCATCTGAAAGTACGAGAGTTTTCAGGGCTTTTTCTTTGTCAAAGCTACCCTTATAATCCGGCAAAACATGAGATATAAACTCGGATTCTCCTTCATAGGACATCCCTACCAAGCTTGCTGCCTTGGTATAAGAAAGTTTGTAAGTCTTACCATAAGACTTAAAAGAAACTTTCTCCCTATTATCTTCCAAAAAGAAGGGAACTGATTCATAGAACTCAACAATTAACTCCGAAAAGACATCTTCTTGGTTCCCTAGTTTGGATATAGAAATATCTTCCCTGCCATTCAAATTAATGTTCTTCGAAAAGAGAGAATCATAGTTGTTGAAGAAATCCGGATGGGCTAACCTTTCTCTATAAACTAACCATTGTGAAATAGGCTTGGTGGATGACATTTCATGAGAAGCTAATTCCACAGACATTCGGATCTGAAGTCCTCTGAGAAGTTCGGAACGGAGAAATCTGAGGTTAGGAACAGCCTTAAATCAGAGAGGCAGGGATTTGGGACGCGAGAGCTTGAAATCGATGTGGGACGAGTATTTGGGTCCTCTTAATATAGGCAATGGAGCGACGGTTCAACTTCCTCGGTTGATCTAACAGTTGTGATAAGCTGAGATCAGATCTAATGGTTTACAACTTGAATCCAATCTTTTTGAGGTTTTTATTAAAACAATGAATTAAGAAAAACTAAAATCCGAAAACAAAATAAAAGAAAATGCCAGCAAGTAAAATATGACTTAGAAAACTTGAGTAAGGTAATCATACCTTTCGGATTGGAATAGGAGGATTATTCGTAATGGGTAATATAAAGATGACTACGAAAAAAAATTTATTAGGAAATGAAAAAGTTCACAAAATCATTGATATGGAAAATAAACCTAGTATGAAAAACTCATTACGGAACACTCATTACGGAAAACTCAGTACGAAAATCTCGTTATGAAAATACCAGTATGAAATTTTCAAATCCGGATGTTTTCAATACGATTACTTCCATTCCAGAAGTATCCTGTACGAAAATGTCCATTCTGGAAAAATTATACTTCCAAAATTTCCATTCCGGAACTCTTCATTCCGAAAAGTTTGGAAACAAACTTTGAAAAAACTTTGTTAAACTAACAATCAAATGTACTCCCCCTATGAAAAGGAGTTTATTGCTGTAAGGAGTATTTTTCAACAGAAAGTTAATTAAGAAAGATTACCTTACGGTTATCATTCCTAACTTTTGTTTAATATATTCAAATCTATCAGAAGGCAAAGATTTTGTGCAAATATCAGCAAGTTGATCTTGCGTTCCGATAAACTGAAGAATAATATCTCCTTTGAGTGTGTGATCCCTAAGAAAGTGATGCCTAATATCTATGTGTTTTTCACGGGAGTGATGTGCAGGGTTCTTACTAAGAGCAATGGCACTTGTGTTATCACATAAAATTTGAGTTTTAGTAAAACTCAAGCCATAGTCTGTGAGTGTGTGTTGCATCCACAACACTTGAGCACAACAACTTCCAGCTGCTATATATTCAGCTTCAGCAGTGGAAAGTGCTACATAATGTTGCTTCTTGTAGGTCCAAGAAACTAATGAATCTCCTAAGAAATGAAAAGTTCCGGATGTACTTTTTCTATCCATTATAAATCCACCAAAGTCAGCATCAGAAATTTTTTTTAGAACAAAATCATTTCTAGAAGTATAAAATAATCCTAGATCCATGGTTCCCTTAAGGTAGTGAAAAATTCTTTTTACTGCCTTTATGTGAGATTCCTCAGGATTGGATTGATATCTTGCACATAAGCATACTGAAAACATTAAGTCTGGTCGACTAGCTGTTAAGTAAAGTAGACTTCCTATCATACCTCTAAATGATGTTTGATCTACTGGTTTCCCAGCTTCATCATGATCTAAAGAGTTTGAGGTACCAATGGGATTACTTATACTCTTAGTGTTGTCATAACCATACTTTTTAAGAAGATCTTTAATATACTTATGTTGAGATATGTAGGTTCCTTCTGGTTTTTGAGAAATTTGAAAACCAAGGAAAAAGGTTAACTGACCCATCATACTCATTTCAAACTCAGATTTCATTAGACTTGCGAAAGAGTCGGTCAAAGATTGCTGAGTTGAACCAAATATGATGTCATCAACATAAATTTGAACAATCAAAACATTTTTCTTATATTTCCTTATAAAAAGGGTTGTATCTTCATTTCCCTTAGCATAGTTATTTTGAAGCAAAAAACTAGTGAGTCTATCATACCATGCTCGTGGGGCTTGTTTAAGACCATACAAAGCTTTGGTAAGTTTAAAAACATGATCAGGATTTTTTGTATCTTCAAAGCCAGAAGGTTGTTCAACAAAGACTTCCTCTTGAACATAACCATTAAGAAAAGCACATTTCACATCCATTTGGAAAATTTTGAAATTAAAGAAAGCTGAAAAGGCAAGTAGAATACGGATAGATTCAAGTCTATCTACAGGAGCATATGTTTCTTCATAGTCTATTTCTTCTTGCTGATTATAGCCTTTAGCAACAAGTCTAGCTTTATTTCTTACTATGACTCCATTTTCATCACATTTATTTCTGAAAACCCATTTTACTCCAACAACTGAAGTTTCCTTAGGTCTTTCAACCAAGGTCCAGACATTATTCCTTTCGAATTAATTTAGTTCATCATGCATGGCTTTAATCAAATCATCATCACCTAAAGGTTCATCAGTGCTTTTAGGTTCTAATTGGGAAAGAAATGCTAGATGTTCTACTTCATTTCTTAAGGAACTTCTAGCCCTTACAGGTTGATTTACATCACCAATGATACTATCACTGGGATGATTCTTAAGAAACACCTGATTTGGGTTTTGTAAAACCTGTTCATCAACATAGGGTAGAAAGTCTTCTGGGGTAAATGATTCAGGAATATCGTCTAAAACATTATCCTTATCAGATGGTTTTTCTATCAAAGATTGATAATCATTTTTCTAAAACACATCAGAAGATGTAGGTAGGGATGGTTTAAAAACAAAAGGATCTGACTCATCAAATTTTACATGTACTGTTTCTTCCACAGTACAAGTGTTTTTATTAAAAACTCTATAAGCCTTAGATGTTGTGGAATAACCTAAGAAAATTCCTTCATCAGATTTTGGTGCGAATTTATTTAAGTTATATTTAGTACTCAAAATGAATACTTTGAAACCAAAAACCTTGAAGTTGGATAATCTTGGTTTTCTACCATTCCATATCTCATAAGGAGTTTTATTAAGAATAGGTCTAATCAAAACTCGATTTATAATATAACAAGCAGTACTTACAGCTTCATCTCAGAAATGTCTAGCTATAGAATATTCACACAAAATGGTTCTAGTTTTCTCTTGAATAATTCTATTTCTTCTTTCAACTACACCATTATGTTGAGGAGTTCTAGGTGCTGAAAAGTTGTGAATAATACCTTTCTTACTACAAATAGTTTCAAAATCAGAATTTTGAAATTCTCCTCCATGATCACTATGAATAGTTTTCAATGGAAGGTTTTTCTCATTTTTAAAATGAGCTCTAAAACTTTTGAAATAAGAAAAAGCTTCATATTTCTTTGCTAGAAAATAAACCCAAGTAAATCTAGTGTAATCATCAACTAGGACAAACACAAAGTATTTTCCTCCAATACTTCCAGTTTGTGTTGGACCAAAAAGATCCATATGCACTAACTGTAATGCATCGGTTGTTGAGACTTCACCGATTGATTTAAAAGTAAATTTATGTTGCTTTCCATATTGACAAGGATCAAAAACCTTAGAAGAATCAAATCTAAGCTCCAGTAGATCCTTAACTAGTTTCTTCTTAGAGAGTTTACGTAGGTTCCTAAGGTTACAGTGACCTAGTCTTCTATGCCATAACCAGGAGTGATCTTCCATTGCACTCAGGCAAGGTAAATCTTGGCTTCTGAGGTCTTCTAGGTTCAAAGTGTAGACATTCTCTTGCCTATTGGCTGAGAGAATAAACTCTTCCTTGGAATTGTGAACTAAGCACTTATCATTCCTAAAATTCACAAGGTAACCTTCATCACATAACTGACTTATGCTAATGAGGTTGTGCTTAAGACCTTTAACAAAAAGAACATTTGAAATAAAGGTTTTACCAAGAAGAACAATATTACCAATACCAACAATCTCTCCCTAAACATTATCTCTGACAGTTACCTTTCCTCCATTCGTTTTGATAATATTTTCAAAAATGCTTTTGTTACCAGTCATGTGCTGGGAACATCCACTATCCATGTACCATGTATTGTTGCTGATACTCTCTTTATTTTCCTGAAATCAGGAAGAAAATTAGACTTTTGGAATCCAAACTTGTTTGGATCCGCGATTTCCAGACAATAAAATTTTAGGAACCCACATCTTCTTAGAGAAGTAAGCTTTGTGAAATCCTAATGATTGGGTTTTGTTTAAGGAACAATTCTTTGCCCAGTGACCACCACATTGGCACTTGGTACAAAATGGGGCACTTTGAGGAACAAAATAATTGTTACTGAAAATTGGTTTTGCATGGGTATAACCAAATCCGGATTTATTTTTTAAAGGTCGTATTTGAGAATACATTTTATCAAAATTTTCATTACCATGGGTAAAGTTTGACAAACACTTCTTTATGGAATAAATTTCGGACTTGAGTTTTATAACCAAGTTTTTATCCTCAAAATCATTAGTTTTATAACTAGAGCTAGGCTCAAAAACCTTTTTATTAGAAATTACTTTTTCTAATTCTTTAGAATGTTTGATATTCTCAGAACTTACTTCCTGAAGATTCTTTGAAATACTTTCAAAATCATTATTTTTCTTATCAAGTTCTTTAGAAAGATCTGATTTCTCTTTTGTAAGAATAGAATTCCTAGAGTTTGCCTTATCAAGTTTCTTATTGAGTTTGGAATTCTCAATTTCAAGATGTTCAGAAAACATAGTGACTTCATCATTAGAAGGTAAAGTATTTTCTTCATCATAAGAAGATTCTTCATCAGAAGAGTTATAATACTTACTATCATTAGAATTTAAAGAAACATTGTTCAATGATTCAGCATTTCATACCTTAGCCATAAAACAATGATTATCAATAGGTAATCTGGCTATAAGACCAAGATTCTTCTGTCCTGAAGATTCATAATTAGAAGATTCATCTGAAGAGTCACCACCACTGGCACTCTAGGTGTCATTGGCTCTCAAAACATTCTTAGCTTTGGATTTGTAATACTTCTTTCTTTTCCTGTCTAAATGCCTTTATTTTCTTTCATTCTTTTTTAGCATAGGGAATTCTGGTCTAATATGTCCAGCTCTTTTGCATTCATAACAAGTAACTTCTCCATATTTCTTATCTTTCCTATCCTTTTTCTTATACTTGGATTGGAAATTTCTCTGGCCAGCTATCTTGTTCATCCATCGAGCAAGATTATCTAGTTCATTTTCTGAGACTTCAATCTCACTAGATTCGGACTGGAAAATAACTTTCTTAGACTTGGATCTGGTTACTCTCTCAGGAGTCTTAACTTTCCTCTGATTTGAAGTTGTAGTAAAAGAAACAGTACCATTTCCATTCTTCTTCTTGATGTTATCTGCATCTCTCTTCATTCTGGTTTCATGTCGAAGAAGAATTCTAAAAAGCTCGTCAAGAGAGATCTGAGTGACCTTCATGTTCTCATCTATAACTGTTCTTTTGGATTCCCACTCATTGGGCATAATATCAATTATTTTATCCACAAGAGCTTCATCATCTAAACCTTTCTCTCCAATAGATTGTAGACTGTTGACTATAGTCATGAATCTCTATTTAACTTTACAGATTGGTTCTCCATAAGGAAAGTTGAAACCATGATATTCAGCTCTAAGCATAGGTCTTCTAGTCTCAATTACTTTAGAAGTCCCAAAGTGTGTAACTTCTAACTTCTTCCAGATACAGTTAGCTGCTTCACACGAAGAAATTTGGCTAAATATATTTCTTGTCATTGAACATAGTAGAGTATTTCGTACCTTATAATTGAGTTGATATTCTTTCTTTTCCTGGTTAGTGAAAGTTCTAACTTCCTTGTCAGGAATTTTATAATCACCAGTAAGCATAACAAATTTGTCTACACCAGTATTGATAACAAAAGTCTTCATACGATCACTCCAGTACTCATAGTCATTACCATCAAATATAGGTGGTCTTGTAGGATTTATATTATCAATCGAACCAACATTAACTCCTCCCATTCTTAAAATAACCTTTGGCACACAAATTTGTTAGTAGAAAAAGTGTGTAATAACAACGTTCGGAATGGACAAGTTCGGAATAACAAAGTGAGCAAGAAAAACTTATTCGTAATTATAAGTATTTCACAGACCTCCTTTGATACCAATTGGAGGATCGAAATTGTGATGTAGATGCTCAATATACAAGTGGGGGGGGGGGTGAATTGTATACTTAAAAATTCTTCTGGAACCTTTAAAGTTAGTTACGAATAACTATGTTTTCCTTAAGCAAAGGAAAGATCTAAGTTTAAAAAAGTTAAACTTAGCAAATTCACAACACCTCTAACACCAAATGCAAACTTGGAAAGAGATTCCGAAAGTAGGTTCCGGAAGTATGGTTCCGGAGATTTAATCTTAACAAAAGAATAAAATATGAGATTCTACCTTTAAGCGTATAGAATCTAAATGAAACAGAGTACAAGTAAGGAAGTATATGAAAGTTATACTTTCCTTACAATACAAAATGCAGTGGAAATAAAACAAGTAGTTAAACTACAAGTAACAAGATATAAGTCTTTTAACCCAAAGAGAAGGGTATCCAACAACCTTGGATAAAGGTCCCTTGATTTATACTTTCATGAAAGTCTGTCTTACCCACACCAGGGTAAGCCCTTGATACGAAGATCGGAGTCTCTGTCTTGCTATCCCTGTAAGCACTCAACTTCAAGGTAGTTGGCAACCTCTGTCTTCCTCAGCAAGGAAGCCCTCGAACTTCAAGGTAGTCGGCACCTCTGTCTTCTTATCCCTGGAAGTCCTCGAATGTAATCACCAACATTCGGAGTCGTACGAAGCTTTGAGAGTTGATAAGAGCCTCTCTCTCTAGAAATCACTTCAATAGCATGTATGCTCAATGTCAAAAATCGTTGTTGTGTGTTATGAGCTCTTTCAAATGAGCTCCTATTTATAGGTAAGGTCGGCTCCTTCTCCAACAGTCATAATTTCCTAAAAGATCGGAGGGAACTATACACGTGTCACTTAGACAACGGTTAGTTTAAAACAAAATAGACAACATCATTTTATAACAAAACAAGTGTAACAGAATGTACGACATTGTTTTAATTCTAACTCAAAAGTTCGGAATAAAAGCTTCGGAGTGAATGTTCGGAGTGAAATGAAAATAAAAAAGTGTAGAAAGACTATAGAAATGTAAGCAGAATAAAAGTTCGGAGTCTAACCAAAATATTTTTCGGAGTCTGAATTAATTCAGAGTGTATAAAACAAAGATGATCAGATTCTGTTTAATAGGTGAATTCGGAATGAGAATTCGGAATGATAATTCATCATTAGAATTCGTAAGGAGATTTCATCATCATAGTTCTTAATGAAAATTCATTATCGGAATTCGTAATGAAGAATTCGTCATTAGAATTCGTAATGAGAATTCAATGTCGAACTTCATAAGAATTCGTATCCTGATTCTGGAATAGAACTTAGTCAGAGTTCATATCTGGAATTCAGAATGATACTTTATTATAGTTCTCATCTGGAATTCGGAGTGAAACTTCCTTATAGTTCTTATCCAGAATTCGGATCCTCAAACGGAATACTTTATATCAATGTTTTAAACAAATCCAAGAAAATAGAAATGAATCCGAATTTTTTACTTAGGAAAAATATGGATGAAAATATGGTAAAGATAAATTTCCTTATAAAAACAATTTTCCTTGTAAAAGCAATTTTCCTTAAGAAAGCATTTTTCTTTAAGAAAGCATTTTTCCTTAAGAATAAGGTGTTTGTGATTTTCAAAACAAGATGGAATGAAAATTTCATAAGGAAAACCTTATTGACTCAACATTGAGAACTATCTGAAAATGATATTCATGCTCCTCCTCAGTAGTCGAGTAGATTAGAATCTCATCGATGAAGACTTATACAAAGCGATCAAGGAATGCTTGGAAGATTATGTTCATGGGTCCCATGAACACTACTGGAGTGTTGGTTATGCCAAATGGAATAAAAAAGAACTCGTAGTGGTCGAACCGACATCTGACGTTCACCTTCTGCACATCCGCATCTTGCACTCTGAGTTGGTGATAGCCTGATCTATGTTCTATATTCGAGAACCGCCATGCTATCTTCATCTGATCAAATAGGTCATCAGTCCTCAGAAGTGGGTACTTGTTCTTCATGGTCACCTGGTTCAGGAACAGATAGCCGACACAAAGTCTCAAACTCTCATATATATTTATGGCGAACAAAATCGGGGCTGCCCAAGGGGAAACACTAACTGGAAGAATCCTTTCCCCTACAAGTCCTCTATCTGTACTTGTAGCTCGCGATTCTCTGCGGGTGCTATCTGATATGCTTATGTAGATATCAGTGTCATCCCAAGGTACAAGTAAATGTAAAATTCCACCTCTCTAGGAGTAGGTAGACCCGAAACATCATTAGAGAAGACATCTATGTACTGTTCCACCATTATAGGATAGATCAAACTATCCACAACAACTGCTTCGAGGGTAAGGCAAGCCAACTGAGGAGTGATCAGCAGCACTCTCCTCTGGTTAAGTCCATCATGTGATGAATATACTCCCTTCTTTCCGTTGAAGGTAAACCTGGTCCCATCTTTACAGACACAACATAATTTTCACCTAATGCAATAAATCTAATCAGGGAATGTAGATAACCACTCCATACCCAAGATGACAGAGTATGGCCTCGAGGCCACTACTAAGAGATCTCATATGAAGCTATATCCTCCTAGTGTAAACACACACTGCCAGAAACTGTGTGTAATCGAATAATTATCTCTTTTAGGAGTATGTAGTTATAATGATTGAACCAATTTCTCTATGAGAATCTCCGAGATCCGAATGAGGGTAGTGGAAATAAAAGAATGACAAGAACCTTTGTCTATAAGTACTACATCTAAGGTGTAGTAGACATACATTGTAACTCATATCATCTCTGTTGTGCCCTGATCGCAGGCCTTAGCTTCCTAGAGATGAGGTCACCCCTATCCTCTTGCTCCTTGTGGTCGGTGTGGATGACCTGGTGGTGGCAGGGGTAACATCTCGACTCGTCGCCCACCACCAGCTGCATGGTTAGCTCCTTTTCCACGTCCGACTGGTCCTTGTGGACCTCCTCTGTTGAACCTCTATCTCTTCTTGGGTAGTCCTTCGACTGTCTTCTGATCATCCATACAGCATGTCAGATAGTCACAAGCCAGGTGACCCTGTCAGATGCTTGCGTAACACTATCTACTATAGGCATAACTGGCTCTGCCTCAGGTGTCCTGCACAACTGACCCGGAATCCTGTGGTCATCCACTAGTAGGTGTGTTCCTCTTGGACCTCTTTGTCATATGTCTACTGTCAGCTGTAGAAGACTCCTCTTCATGACAACTTGTGATGAGTCTCACTGCTTGTTACAGCTCAGCAAGGAAAATCTCCACTATGAGGGCTTTATCTAACACTAATGCATGCATCGGGATAATAAGAGAAATAATTGAAGCCCTGATCTCTCACCTGATCCCATGATCTACGGTCTGGGCCCTGAAATATGGGTCTCGTACCATATATGTGGAGTAGAGTGAGAGGGTAGTTAACCTCACTGTGTATTGTGCCACAATCATCCATCCATACTGCAGATGAAGAAACTCCTATATGTGTACTATGCGAAGAGTCACTGGGGAAAACTCTGTCAGAAACCGGCTCTCAATGTCTGCCCAGATAGGCATCAACACGTTGTGAAACTGGATCATCATGCTCCACCGTCTGCCTGTTTCTTCCTGTAGAAGTCCGGCGGAAATGATCGCCATGAGATCGGCTGGTGTCCCTACCAGTCAGAAGACTCTCACTATGACCTCCAGCCAATCCTCAGCTGCTTGTGGGTCCGTCTCTCCCCTAAACCTGGGTGGCCTCAGGTGCTGGAACTTGTGAAACTCAATCAAGTGGCATGCACCCTCTGCTACTGGGGATAGTGGAATCAGTGACCTAATGGTTAACGGTACCGTTGGTGCCTGTAATGGAAGATGGCCATGCAGTGAGGCCTCGTCGCTCAGTGGGCTATTAGTTCGTACTACACTCAAAACCCTAGTTGGTTGTCTGCATGGAGGCATCCAGAAAAGAAACATGTGAAACACAGTAAATAAGTTATACCTAGTGATCTGACTCAAGAGTTCACAAATAAGACTCCTGAAAACAGACACACAATTAGTGTTTTTTGTGCACTGAGTCGGAAATGAGAAGTCATGGTCCTGGTCTATGGATACGTCGGCCGCCGCACCAACACAGGATTCCCTAAATTGATAACCACACTAACAACTCGTAACACTATTGTTGTTATCAATATCAAAGTCCAATGTTATGTGGTAGAACTGGCTCCTTGGATACCAATGTTTCACAACCCGTCCCCCGAGGCCCATGTCGTGACTACCCCAAGCCCGCCTTTCATAGGCTAGGGGCTAACGACTAGCACTGAAGGAGTATTCCCTAAAATCGAGAAGGATTTGCCTTTATAATATGTGACACACACAACCCTGAACACAAAAATATAAGAACTCGTGTTAACTAAATTGTAAATAGAGTGAGTACATTGTGTAAAAGTGTCCAGAATACAGGCCCAACAGGAAAGTACAAGGAAAATTGGAATGTAAAAGTCAACTAATATGTGAAAAGAAGCTCTTAGATTTTCCACCATGAATCCTACATAAATGGTAGGTACAGCTCAAAAATGACCGTATTTGTCGTTCCCTTCGTTTAACATCCACCTCCGAGCCACCTCCAGTCCTAGTACTCTAGTCCTCAGTCAGCGATGTCTATTATCTTCACCAAACACAATAGGGTGTGGGCATATCCCGTGCTCGGGTGAGTATAATGATACTCAGTAGAGACCCTAAGACCCTCAAGGTCTCCGAAAATCCACTAAGGATAAACCACAAGGCATGAAATAAACAGAAAACCCTACTTATGTATATACCCATAAATATACCTAAGTTATCAAGTATACGAATATAAAACATGAGGATCACACAGGGTCCAACCCAGAAGCCCAATGCTCAACTGTTCCACAAAGGAAGGAATACCACAAGATATGTACCTCATAGGTACACACACAGAGGATTTCCACCAAGGTATTACCATGAAGGAAATTACCACACAAGTATGAACTTGACTAAAACCCGGTATAACTTCAGTATAATAGTGGAGATGATTAGATGTAACTATGGAATAATCGTACTCTGTTAAAAGGCTCTTCTTCTGACCCACATAGTTTTGCTCGGTGCTAACCCAAATAGGATCGCTCGCTGCTGACCCACACAGTATCACTAGGTGATGACCCACATAGGATCGCTTGGTGATGACCCTGATAGGATTGCTCAGTGCTAACCCACACTGGATCACTCTTTATTATACACATCAAAGACAGCTACAGGGTTCCCGCACTACGTTCACTTGTCTCTAGGTGGTTATTCTCCATAATCCACTAGTCGATACTCTAAGAGCCATGATGATCCATGATGTTGTATCAAAAATGACCACCACTTCATAGGGGTCGCAATGCAAGAGACGGTGCGTCAATCAGACGTTCGGTATGTATGTTACTAGCCCTTTAGTCCCGAGGGACCAGTTGGATTTGTTTTCGATCAAAGTCGACCGTACTCCAACATTATCTAAATCTCTATTGTGATCTAACAATGGGATCGTCTTACTCCAAGGTTTCTGACACCCAAAACAATTCTTCAAAAGGACGCCTGATGCCAATTATTTTTCTGATAGTGCATATTGGGTCGAAATTGGTCCGGGTCGGGTCTGACCCATTTGGACTAACCCGGACCAGCCTGCTGGGTCCAGACCGACCTGCTGGGTTTGGCCTGTACTAGGTGTCCAAGCCTGGCGGCCCAGCCTGGGAAGTGCGGTGTGGTCGTGGGGATGCACGAAGCCACGAGATGGTGAGGATGCGGGACGGCATAGCTGCGGGCAGTGGTGGCCACGAACAGCAGAGGTCGCATACTGTAGAGGCCACGGGGCAGCGGTTCCCATAGATGGCAGAGGCCGCAGGGTGACACAGGCGGCAAACGGCAGAGGTCGTGGTCAACAGAGGTTGTGGGGCGGCGTCGTTGTGTTGTCACCTAAGCCGTGGCCGGCTGTGGTGCCAGCCGTCATTCTCGAGTTCCACCGGTGCCAAACGCCGGCACCGGTCGTCGTCACCATTGTGATGAAAACACCAATAAAGAAGAACGAATGAGGGGTCGGGCCATGTTTGGTTGACCTGCACCCTTCGCATTACGACAGTAGAAAACGACTCAACAAAATCATGAATCATGACCGTCAATATTTACAATTTCATATGAATCATGGATCAACTCATTTTGGTTGATCTACATTCTCCATGATTTCCAAGAATAAGGAATTTAACTGTGAAATTTCATGAATCCAATAACAACCATTACCTCTTTTGTTTGTTGATGTCGATGAGAGAGGTTGAAGTTGTTGACGTTCGTCGCACCAGCCACACGCCTCTGATACCGAGCTCGTTCGTTGGATAAAAACTCTTTGATGGATGTGTTTCATCATTGTTGAAGATTTCCACCATTGGAGGATTTTCCTAGGAGGAATTCAAAGCCATGCGTCTGTGTTCTTCATTGGTGGAGCTATTCGTTGGAGGATGCGTTCTTCGATGTTCTCCTCTTGCCAACCCTTTCCTCTCAATTCCACCAAAATGAAGAGTTGCCCACATAATAGAACAAGTTATCAATTATATTGGTTGGCATAATTTCAAATTGGGTTAATTAGTTAATTGGGGAGTAGGTATAATTAGTTAAGGGGTGTGGCACAATTAAAATGGGGGAAGATCAAGAGTCTTCTCCCCATTCAGATGGAAGTTCAAGGGGGTTTTATTCTCGGGTGGTCCCCACCACCATAACCCACATAAGTGGTTAGTTATGTTGGTCCCCACCTCCATAACCTCACATGGGAGGTTTACGTCTGGTGGTCCCCACCTCTCAACATGCACATGGGAGTTCCAATGAAAATAAAATATTACACAATTTTATTTTATTTTATTCTTTCATGAAAAAACCCAAATTCTCTCTTTCACCCTCGACCTATTACGGTCGAGGTGAATGTCCCCTTAAGAGAATATCGGAGCTGTGAGTTCTACAATGCCCTCAGATTTCAATTCTGAGCACCAGTTCAAAAATTTAGGAAAACAAGCTCACACGTTTACTAAACATACATGAGAAATGTTCAGAAATTCATTCCAGGCATAACGGGCCTCAGAATCACTTGCCTTAAATTTTTGTGGACTCGTAAAATCCACATTTAATTAAAAAAATTTACATGGAAATTCTGAGTCATTACATGTAATTCCAAATAAAAAAAGACTAAATATATCAATATATATTCAAAATTCATTATATGAATAATCTTATATTATTAATGTTAATGATAATTTTATGTAACCCATTAAAAAGTAACCGAGTTATGAAAATCATTACCACAAGGTAACATTTAATTTAAATCCAATTAACTTATGTAGCTACAATTAAAACGTATTCCATCAAAATGGATGTGATGAATATATTTGTTAAATAATAATTCCATATGAATAAATAAATCATAAATATCATAAATATCATATATAATATATATTTCCCTAATTATTCCCATCTTTGAAAGGTGGTAGGTGATGAGTGAACGATATTAGCCTGTAAGGAGGAAGTTCGTCTTACACAAAAATGAATATTTGTGAAGTTGTATTTTATTACCATGATATAAAAATATATAATTATATTTAATATACTGATTTTATTATATAATTATGTTATAATAATAATTTATGATGGTGGATATGGAAATGAAATAGAAAATATTTAATAAAAACATTATCCCTTCTTTGTTTATCTTACTTATTTTAGAACGTATTCATTTATAATATTGTTTCATCATAATATAATTATTTATTGATTAGGTGAGTTATGTTGGGGTTTTATTTGGTTATCTTAAGTTAGAAAAAGAATTTTTAGAGGTGTGAAGAAGGGTGATATGGGGAGGTCTTTTATTAGTTGGGTGAGTTGAATACTTTTACATTATTAAATGATGGAATTCCACACATGATTTTTCAATGTCAGGTAGAGAAAATAATAAAAATAAATCGATATGATAAATTATTATGTCAATATATGTCCATTAAAAGGGTTTTGGACGTATGTCTAGGGTTGTTTAACTCGCATGTTTAATGTTTAGTCCCTTATTAACCTAATTTTTCACTTATTAACTATAATTAATTTCTATTACATTCAAAAATAATTATGGTATAAAATTAACTTTTCCTTATAAGAAATTTTTTAAAAAAAATTATTCTAAATATTTAATCCATTTCAACCAATTCAATCCACATAAGTTGAAAAAATTAATTTCATGCTAACCCGAAGGACGAGATGAGAAACAAGGGTTTTAACGTGAAAATATATAAAATATTAAAAATGTTTTTATATGAAATTTAATTATAATATTGATTAAAATGTAATATATTTTTATAAAATATATATAATTTAACTATTATAAATTTAAAACAAATTAAAAATTTAGTTAATAATTATAAATTAATTAAATGAAAATGTAGTTTTCAAATAATTTTTTTTATTTTCAATATTCATAATAAAATTTATCTTCTAAAAACATCAAAAAACACATTTTTATTATTATTAAATTATCATTTGAAATTATATTTTTATTTGGGGATAAAAAATTTATAAATGTTACCTAATATTATTTTAAAATTAGTAAAAAATTAAATAATAGCAAAACTACCTTTAGAAAAATAAACTTTTATTCATAAATTTATATTTGTTTGTATCTTATGACTATGAAATCAATTTGATAAATGTAATAACATTTTATTGAATATATAATATATAAATTCCATTAATATCATTATATAATAGTAATTAATTTAGTTAATATTTACAGAAGTCCTTTAGATTATATAAATTGTTTTTTATAAAAAACAATTACATTATATTTAACTGGTTTCTCTATTCATTTACAACTAATTAGTAAAAATTAAATTCAAAAAAATATTTTCATATGTTTTTTAATCTTATTCATCACTAACAAGTTTACGGATAGGTTATAATTTTCATATTAAATAATTCTATTAATATTATTCCATTAAACACAGTCACTCATGTTACACATGTTATCGAAGAAAGTAATTATGTCTTGTAATGTAAGCTAACTCAGTGTTCAATGCAGTTCAAGCTATATCATATATTGATTTTATTAAAAATATTAAATATATTTTAAATACTCTGGTTATTATATTCTCTTAAACACAAGGAGTTGTGTGTCACACATGATATTAAATTAAATTTATTATTTAATAATTCCATGGTGTTATATTCTCATCACCTTATATAAATTCAATCCTCATAATTGGAACTTTATCTTCGTTGTTAATGTATTTATATTTTAAAATAACATTGTTGAAACACCCACATTCTAAAAGGGTAAATAAAATATTTTAATAAAAAATAGAACATCATGTATAACAGTTATATGGAATAATATATTACTATGTCTCTATTTGGGAGAACATTTATTGAAATGGATGATATGGACTTAGAGGAAAAACAAAAATAATTATATAGAGTTATTGAGGTCGTTTATTATAAGAAAGTGACTAATAAATGGATTTTTTAGGGGGTCAATTCCAAAAATATGTGACTATATTAAATGAAATTTTTATTCATCTGATAGGAAGCTAATTGGATAACAAGTTTTTTATAAGATATTATTCATAATGTAGAGTAATAATTTTACTGCATAAAATATAATGATAAATACTTATTTGAAATGATTCAACAAGAAATGTTTCATTCGTAGGTTTTTTATGGCCACTTACTCCAACAAATGAATACCCAAAATTTAGTTTTTTATGTTTCATAAAATAAAATCCACTTTAAACCAATCGTTAGATATATTAAATAGTATATTTTCACTCTACATGTCTATAAAAAATTTTCAAAAAAATTATGGTTAATATATTTATAAATAAACCAAAAAAAAAGTAATTCCACTTTTTCGTCATTTTCATTTTACTTTAAAATATTTTACCTAAATAAAAATTTAATTTAAATAGGATATTTCAAAGGTCAGTGGTTGTCATTGGTCCATTATCACCCTTTAGTAGTGGGTTCATGCCCTAGAGACTTGCTAGATACAATTTTATGTCACTAGGTAGAAAAATTGTTCTTATATAAACTATATTAATATAATTATTATAATGATAAAATAAAATATTATTTGAATCAGTGAACTAAAATTATTTCATAAATATCCTTTTTAATAGGGTTATCCATAAATCAAATTTAAGGTATACTAATCTTATTTTTGATATTATTAAAATGGGATTAATGATCATGTTATCCCTAATGGTTTTCAATACCATTACCATAATGTCTATAAAATGTGAATCCATTTTTTATAAAATAAAATTTCCCCTAAAACTTATATTTTAATGAATTTCAGCCAATATAATTTTAACCATGTGACATTCCTACCATGTAAAACAATGAAATTTGAGTATAAAAAATTGAACATACAATCAATATTAAACTCAAATCCATTTTGGAATTCATAAATCATAAGTCAATAAATACATATAATCATATAAAAGTTTACAAAATCCTTATATATTATATCATTATTTTAACATAATACCACATGTAAAATATGTCTATACAAATACCTCATTGATTTTATTTTAACATATGTTCTTCCTTGGTCAGTTTTTTAACCTAGGTCATTTATTTTCATCATCTATTAAAATCCTTCAAAATAGTATGTAAAGGAAATGTGAATTTTTATAAAAACATATACTGGGAGTGTAATACTAGTTAGGAAATTAGGCATGTTTTCTTGCACCAGTTGAATATCGAGTTAAGAAAAATGTATCCTTTTTGAGTAATAACCAATAGGTACACCTGTTCCAGAACCAAGTCCAGTTGTAGTATCATGAGAGGGATTTATTTTCTAGTAATAAAACCATAATAACATTCTCACTGAAACATTATGATATTATTATATACTTAACATTAAATTTTACATTAGGATTATGTTCCCTAATTAGTTTTTTTCTAAATATAGTTCTCAAGGTTTCTAGAAAACATTCTCTAATACCAACTTTTGTTACCTAACCCTAGTAATCCCATAGGAGGTTCCTCCTACCATGGAATTGGGATAACATACAATGAATTCATGTCATAATGGACAAAATAGTTTGTTATTATTGGTAATATAGTATTATATAGGACTCATATATTATTTTGGAATAAAAAACTTACAATATTATTTTTTTATTAAAAATAACTTTGGTCTATAATATCCTTTAATATAAGTCATTGTATGATTAATGTGATACAATGGAATGCTAACAAAATAACGGTCATCATATATCTTCAGTAAGGGTCAATTATAGTGGAAAAAATAATGAATATATGAGAATATTCTATACGAAAACATAAATAATGGAACACACCTACCACGTTATCTATAAATGGTGAAATAAGTGTGTAAATAATTTGGAAATGTAAATAATTTAATCATATTCTTGTTAAAAACATGAATGACATGATAAGATAAGGTTGAATCAATGTGGCAAAAAATCAACTGAAAAAACATTCCATGTAATAAAATTGATATCTCATAAGAAATATGGGATGGTAAATAAATGAACACCAAGCTATTTTATAAATAAACTGATAATAGAATGCATCCATAAATTTTTTTCATTATTAAAATCAAATGGATAATAATAAATTAATTCTGAATATAAAAAATTCCTAAATGTTGGATTCCATGTTTTCCAGGTACATAGATCTTTTACCATATTGATGTATTCTCAAGATATTTTCAAATATAATGGCTAAAAACCCATTTACTGATTCTGCACAACAGAATCATCTCATGATATTATCAACACATTGAATGGATTTTCATTCATTGGCCCCCCACATTTCATTAGCTCCTAATTATTCCTCATGTTTATTAATCAATTTAATTCATAAAATGTTCATTATCATTAAATATAATTATTCATTAAAGACTAATGATTTAATAATATCTAACCAGTCAATAAAAATAAATAAAATTAAAAAATATTATGTTGAAATAAGATATGCTTAAATATATAATAATCTCCAAGATAAATAATATAGTCACATAGGGGAAATCAATAGTCCATTGATGACAAAAATGTTAATAACTCAATAATAAGTTAATGATAATGAAAAATGATTCAAGGAATATAATTTCAATACTATCCCCTGAAATAATAATCATATTATTTATAGATAATGTATAAGGACGGTATCAATACAATTCATAGTCACTAGAGTAAAAATAATGGATTTATCATCGATGAATATAAATAAAATAAAAAAACCATTAAAAATATTCTTGGGGAAAATATCCTTTGTTACGGTACAACATTTTTGAAATAATTTTCATTTTAAAGAAAATATAAATACAAAATTTAATTTCTAAGGGAAAAAATTCCTTTTATAAATTATCAATAAAAGAGTAAAATTATTTTTAAAAAATATGTTTTTGGAAGAAAACAAATTTTTAAACTGAAAGAGAAATGAGAAAATACTTTCTTAAAACCATTTATTAGTTCATTTATGTACCATATAGTTTAAATATTATACTATTATAGTAACATAATCATGAATTGATAATGGAGAATAAAATTAAAAGATTTATTAATCAACTATGAATCTATTTCCCTTCCGATAAATTCAACAGTAAATAATCCAAATTAAATTGAAAATGTGATATAAACCTATGGAAATATCATAACATTGAAATGAAAATCCAAAAATAATATATTAGGTTTATCAAATATAAATACTCATAAACTAGTTTTAAAAAATAATATATTATGAAAATCCATTATACAAATTATTTTAGAATAATAAAATCAAAAAATAAGTAATATAACCTAATGAAAATTAATTTAGTTATGAAATTATTTACAACATTGTAATATTTAATAAAAATCCACATAAATTAAATAAATCATATTAAAACTAAATATACAATGAAAAATTAATTATTCATGATATTAAATTTAAATTGTCTGTTATATACAATATATGTAAGGAATTAGGTGCACAATAACATAATATGTTTCAATGAAATGAAATTGAGACATAATCACTTACCTCCAACTTTCCTTTAGGACATATATACATTAAAGTAATATATATTGGTTTTGAAAAAGTAATTAACATATTAAATTGTCCTAAAAATATTTATTCTTTCATACATTATCCTTTTATGAAATATTATTTTCTATTTAATAATTTTTTTATTTACATCATTTTAGGAAATAACTTGATTTATTTTTTTATTATTCTTTGGATTGTTAGTTTTTGTTCATATTACATAGATATTTATTTTATGTTCTGTATAATGTCAAAAAAATATTAAAATTTCCTCTCTATTAAATATATATTTTTTTATATTAATCCAAAAAATTTAATTATATAAAATGAATACCCCATTCATGGAAATGGCAGGATGTACATATGCATGAACATTGTTTCCATTTTCTTATTGTGTTGAATAAAATAAAATTAAAAAAATTAATTTCATATTATAATTTTATTATCATATTTATGAATTATATATCACATATATTTATTAAACCCATCCTTAATTCTTTTTTTGAAATTTATGAATGAGTAACATCACTGGGTGAGGTAGTACTCTACCGTACACACGAACGATGTTGTCGTATTCACATAAAATAGAAATCATGATCATATAGACTATATAATAATGAAAAAACTTCTAAATAGATCATAAATGTCATATATATCATATACAAAATATATAATCATTACAATCATCATTATTCCAATCCTTGAAATGTTTAATAGAAGAATGATTGGCATCGGTTTGTGAGGCTATAGCATACCATACACAAGAATAATGATTTCGTAACCCAATTGGTGGAAGTGTGTGGTTTTTTAGATAATAAAACTCACATAAAAATTATAATTAATATCAATATACCATTTTTATTACATAATCATGATATAAGTATAATTTATGGATGTGGAATAGAAATAAAAAAATTCTAAAAGAAAAACTAAACCACTTTTTTGGTATCTTCGTTATGTTTTCACTAATGCCTTCAAATGTAAGATTTAGTTCCCATAGGATTATAACATTATAATAGAAATTTTTGTTAGTGATTTGAGATGTTCATCGTATAAAAAATTTTAATGGAGATTTTTCATGAAAATTGAGTGGGGAAGGGCTTTTTCAAATGGGGTCGTTGGAAAATTATAAAATTTTTTAATAGGAGAATTCCAGCCTAGTTATTTCAACATAACGAATCTAACTTAATAAAAAATATCCTAAAAGTTATAATATCAATATATATCCTTATAATTGTATTTATTATTGTTTCATGGTTATTATTACACTTATATATAATTTTTATTCACTTAGAAAAATTGTTTTTCTCATAATCTATGTTATTAATTTTAACGGTTTTCACTGATAATTTAGGTAAAACATTAAGTTGAATATATAATGAATTATAAATTATTATTATTGAAAATATTGAATATTTATATTAGAATAATTATATATATTATGGAAATAATAATTTAAAATTAATCTCTCTAATGAGATGAGAAATCAAGGTTTTAATGTGATGATGGTCAAAAGATTGCAGTGCCTTTATATATAATTTTAATGTGATATTTATTCTAATTACCTAAATTATATTAATATATTTTTAATAATTTTTTTTTACTTGAATACCAATAAATAATAACATTTAACATTTCAAATTATTTATATGAAAAAAAGAGTTTTGAAATAAAATATTATATTTGTCACTATATGTTAAAAAATGAAACATCATCGAAAAATTAAAAAAATAAAAATAAGATAATGTTGAACATATAATTTAAGTTTTTATTTAATTTTTAAAATAAATTTTCTAAATGTTTCAAAGAATAATTTTAAAATATGTGTTATCTGAAGAGGCATATGAACTTCCTTTTGAAAAATAATGCTTTTTATGTGTTAATTTAAATTTGTTCTTATTTTATATCTAAGAAATGTATTTAAAACATGTTATTAAAGTATATTGATTATAATATATATATATATATATATCTCATTTACATCATTAAATTATAATAATTTTTATATTTTATTTGAATAAATCACATTTGGGGAATAAAATTAGTTTTTTACAAAAAAACATTTTAATTAATTTATTTTGATATTAATATAAAATTTATTATTAACCATTGAAATCAACCATATATTTTGTTATGCTTTTCAATATTATTCAAAATATAACTTTTAATGACAATGAGATAATTTTCCTTTTATATAACTTATTAATAGTAACAAAAAAACCTTGTCTTTCGTATAACGCTAGCTCTTGAAGAAAGTAATTATTGCGTGTAGCTCAAGTGACCACAATATTGATTAAAATTGATGACACATCATATATTAAAAATATATATAATAAAAAATATTGAGTAAATATTTGGTATATTATATTCCATTTTACGAATATTGTTCTGTTTCACACTCACTATTGAATAAAATTTTATTCTTTTATAATTTTGGGGTGTTACACGACTACATGAATGAAAATCTATTAATAGTAAATCGTTTAGTATTCATATTTCAATGATTATTAAAGTTAGTTTCAGTAGTTTTATATTATCCTTACCATGATATCTTAGTAAAAATTGCATCATCTGATATTATTCCTGGAACACCATTATAATGTTGTAAAAATGTATTACACATTATAAACATAATTTTGAATCCTTTTATAGATATTATTATTATAATAGAACAAATAATTTAAATCTATTAGACTAAACTCAATCAAACCAATAATAAAAAACTCAATAAAACAGATATAATATTTCTTTTCATAATGATAGACTATATTAAATGGTACTGATATAATTGATTTCATTATTCTTACGGATAAAACATAGGTTAATCTGATGGACATGACATATAAAAATTTGATGAAATAGAATATGTTTATTATGATGAATTATATTTTAGTATATTGATTGTATTGGACAATTATAAATTGTTTATAATTTCATTTTAGAAATATTTCATGATTCAGTAGAATAAAATATTTTCAACAAAAACTACTATAGATTAAGGAAATATAATGTTAGTAATTTTTTTAATAATTAGTTGTAATTTTCAAAACTGAGGATAAAATGTGTAGTTTGTAAAACATTTGAATAAACAATTTCATCAATAGACGCATAATCATAGAAACAATATATATATATAATGATATTGTTACAAAAAACCACCAATAATTTGGTAAATATGAATCATAAGACCCATAAAAGAGAAATGTTTAATGGAACCTATAACATTAAGAGAAAAAAATATTCATCACATTAAATGTTGAATGAGATATATATAAACCTCATAGAATAAGATATGGGAATAATATAGCATATGTTACAATAAAGGAAAAATGAGAAAATTCTATTACTTACATGGTAACATTAGAACTGTAACCATCATAAAAGAGAAATCCTAAAATGTATATGATAATATATATAATTTTAGAAGATGCATAAAATAATAAATTAATATAAATTATATAAATCACATATTTTATATTAGTGGTGAATATGACATATGACTCATAGAAGTAAAAAGTGAGAAGAAAATCTCCTACATTAAGTCTCACATTCCATCAAACACATTTGGAAATAGTATTTAATAAATTTATTTTTATTATACATATATTTATAAATAATTAAAATATGTTTCATAAAATATATTATCTAGTTATGACCTTTTATTATCCTTTTTAGCAATTCCAGGTTATTGTTAGTTTTTGAGCAGTAAAAACTTTAATTTTTTTATTTTTTATTTTTGGACACCATACATTGTTAATTATTATATAATATATATAATTTTAACAATTATAAAAATATAAAATATATTCATTATAAAATTATTTATAATGATTAATAATATTTAGAGATAAAAATTTAAATGCACCGTTTATGACGACGATAGGTCATATGTACGCATCAATGAATTTTACATCTTGCATAAATAAATAGAGAAATAAAGTTAAATAACATATAACTTTAGATAAAAAATTTCATTTCATATATAACACATATTTTCAATAAACCCATCTTTATTTCCTTCCATTTATAGTGTGAATGAATCATATTGATTCGTAAGATAGTAGTCCACCTTAAACACAAATTCCATTATTATATTACCATGAAATTGAAAGTAAGAAGGTACATATTAAATCATGATTTTTTAATCATTATAACATCATAAATATGATATATAAACAATATATCCTTCATTATATCTATTATTGAGTTTTGGTGACAGAAAACAAATAATATCAGTTCGCTAGGCGGTAGTTCACCGTACACACGAATGATGATTTTAGTAACCCATCTGATGGAACCAGATAATGATATATGTTATTACATTAACATAATAACATATTAATATATAAAAAATAATTATTTTACTATATCAGAAATGATTCATATTAATTTAATGTGGTGGCATAAAAACTTAAAATAAATCACTTGATAAGGGATGTCACATCTTTTTCGGAAAAATTCTTTAGGTTTGCATCTGAACACATCATATGCTAACTTTATAAAAAATTGTTCTTCTATTATGAGATTATGGATTTATTTTTTTGATTTTGTAATGTATTAGTTGATCCCAAGGGTTTTTAATGCATGAATTGATGAGGGGGAATTTTGTTCCTTTATAAGTTATATGAGTGGAAAACAATTATGTTTTTTAAATAAAATGGTGTACCCACATTTTTATTAAGAAAAAAGGCTCCAAAAGAAAATATATAGAGAATAGAAGACATAATATCATTATATGGTCTAAAAATGTGTTTTTTATGAACCATTTTGGGTTTTCTGCATCCCTTCTATTTTTAGTTTGACCCCCTATATAACAATTTTTTTAATTAATTGCGTTAAATGATTTTTAATGTTTTACTATTAATTATGGTAAAAAATTAAGTTCAAGGATTTCATAATATAATTTATAATGATTAAAAATATTGAATAAATTTTTATAAAATTCATTCAATGATGTGTCAAATTTTAATTTAAAATTATTCTTGTAGTTTTGATGAGAAATCAGTATATAGAAGTGAAAATGTTGAAAAGTCCAAAAAATATTATAGAAAATTCAATATGTAATTTTTTAGAATCAACTAATTTAGACTTTTATAAATATAAATGATCTAATTTTACGTTTAAATCATTATTATAACTCATTTTAATATGTTAAATTCTTTATTTGAAATGACAATTCTTATAAAAAACATGATTAGTTCACTATTAATTGAAAACATTAAACTATTTTAAAATTCTAAAAAAATATCCCAAATATATTTTTGAGATTTTTATTTCAAAAATTATGTTCATTTTATAAAAAAAATTATTAAAAATAAAAACTGTAATTTATAATTAACAGTGAGAAATGTGAAAAAATGACTATTTTGAAAAGTATTATTTTTAGCCCCCAATTTGTATTTTCATATTTCTTGTTTGGAAAAAAATATGATAAATTTCAAAAAAAATTATTCAATATAAAAAATGTATACATTTTTCAGTTGTTATATTATGAATCTAATAGAATTGTGACCTCTCATTGTTCATGGAATCCCCATAAATTTTGGATCCATATACCTGTTGGTGACAATGTGGAATAATGAAATTACCTCGATGATCGTTTCAACCCATGATGCTTAGTTCACCTAAAAATTATTGAGATGAGGTTAGAGGCCTTTAGGAATGATTTATTTTTTAGAAGAATGATTATATCACTGAAAAAAGGATAGTTATATTTTACCAGTGAGGTTCTAATGAACCTGAATTGGGGTTACAAGTTAGGTTTGAGCCATATGATGAAGGATAATCTACCATTTGTTACGATGAATTATCATAATAGTTATGACTCCACCATCAGTGTTTAAAAATTATATAAATTTTATAAGGGATCCTATAGGTCACCACTATATGTGTCAAAGATAGTGGTAAACACACATGTGGGATTAGTGCTAGATCATCTGATGGTTGTGAAAAGTGTAGTTCATCCAAGGGCAGACGAGGACTTCCCAAAAACATATAATTTTTATTTTTTCCATATGATGGTTACCATTGGATTTATATGAGTAGATCATCTATTCTAAGAGATCTCACCTCCATGTGGTTTTCATATATTTAGATGGGATGATAGGAAATATCTAAATTTTGATTCCTTTTTATGATACTACATTAGTTCAGTGTGGTGGTGTACTACTTGAACATACCAATAAAGTTAAAATGTTAGACAGATGTATTATATGTGTCTTATCATAGAATATATGTGGAGGACTCATTACATGATATCCACCAAGGTGAGCTTCAAATTGCTGGAGGAGTTACCATTCTGAGAATTTCGAGGTTCTAGTTGGATTATTACAATCAGTAAGAGTATACTCTTCATGGAAAAGTGCTTTACCTGGTTTTGTGTTTGTTTAAATTATTAAATACTCATTTAGTGCACATGGGAGTATAATCCTAGATGACAACTTGGTATCCGTACATATATGTATGTTTTCAATTTTGGTATCCTTACATGTTAGAATGTTTTATCTTTAGGCAATGTTTTATTTATTTTTTTCATTCAGGATAAATCTATACATTATAATATAAAGTATTTACCTTGTATGATATTGTAATAAACTATTTTTATAATATTTATATATTTCACTAATATTTTATACATATGGGAAATGAATCAATAATACATTTTCCATGATAGTATTGTTGTATTTTTTTAATTTAATTATATTAATTTTTCTTATATGTGGGAAAAAAATAAATCTTCACATCACCTTGATTGTATCATTGAACCAATCCTACAAATATAGAAAAATATATTGAAAATTATTATGTTTCTTAACACAATTATTTAAAGCATTTTCCCTATGTATTCCAAGAATATGAAATAAGTTAGGACCTGCAAAATTTATTGATTGACATGTCAATATATTACTTATATAAATTTATGACTAATTTAATTACATTTCCAAAGTATCAATATTTAAAATAAAATTGAATAATGGATAATATATTATGTTATATAGAAAAATATATGATGAAAAATCAATTATCATTCGATTAAAATGATTTAAATCAAATATAAATCCACAGACAATATAATTATAGATATCCCCATGTAGAAAATTTTTATAATAGAAAATAAATTTAAAATAAATGACCTATATCATTGAGAAGTCAACATAGACATCATAGAATGAATATTTTATCGATAAAAAATAAAAATTAATGTGAATATGTATGGTTAGCGGTAAGTATGATTTATCAATATGAATTTCCCCACAATACTCAACAATGATGATTAAGTGTTTTAAAATTTATTCTTGTGCTAGTGTATTCATTAATTGATACTCATTATATCAACAATATATTATGATAATTATAACTATCAACTACTATTACATGATTAATTTATACGATTTTAATAATAAAAATTTTAATAGAATATAATAATAATGAAGTTCACTTGCAATATATTTACCAATATATTATATAATATATATATATATCCTTGTTATATCCTATATCAAATCCTATATGTTTCTAAAACTCTAGAAATAATATTAATTATTCACTTTTCAATGTACCTGGACTATTAAAAACCTGATGTAAATTATTAATATGGTAATTTATATCAATAAAATTGTAACAATATTCTCAAATGATAAGAAAAAACTGATTTTATTTTTATTAAAAAATACTTTTAAACCTTTTTATGTAATCTCATCATTGAATAAAATGGTATCTAACTATCTTATATTATTATTTCTCCACTAGGCTCAACTGAAAAAATATATTATACTCTTTTTACCTTTGAGGTCTATCAGTCCTCGCCCTATGGAATGAATATCAATAACCCACTAAATTCTATCAGATCAATTCACTATAAATCATCATATACCCCTTTCTATATGATAAATTATTCAATAATTTAACATCTATTATAAATCATCATCTTTGAGAAAACATGTCTTCAAAATATGTTATTCAGTGAATTATTTATTCCATTATGATCCCAAACAATTTAAATTTCGATAGAGACTATAATACATCATATATAATTAAAATGATAATTAAAACAAATATCTAAGAATATATGAATGAAATTTTGAAAAAATGGGAAATATATATTATATTATTCCTTATATTATTTTCAAACATTTTAACACAACCATGATAAAGCAGTTGATTAAATAAATATATTTACAACACAATAAATTAACCATGAAATTAAAAAAAATATTAAAAATTAAATCACCTTGCATGGTTTCAAATCCCTTCTATTAAGACACTAAAATACACTATAAATAATACATAACGTTATTTTAGTGATATAGAACTCTGTTTTCATAATTCATATATTTAAATATGATGATGAAAAATCAAAATCTTTTTAAAATCCTAAAAACAATTTTTGTATAATTTTTGAAATACACTTACAAATTATTACTTGATACACTGCATATCACACCAATACGTTATTGTTGTGGTATATGAACATATTTATTAGTTATCTTTAGCTACTATGGATTTAATTGTGCTTCTTAGTGTTTTTGTTAGGCCAATGAATAAAAAAGTTTGAACATGAAGATGTTAACACCAAGAATTGATGGTTCACACTATGAAATTATTATGGAGAGGATAGTGAAACTATGAAAAGTGGTTCAACAAATGAATGTGCATACCAAGTGATATGGTTGTTCATTAATGGGTTGTGCACCCCATGAAGAGTGACTCCAAAACATAAAATTATCATGGGGAGACCATTTCCCAGGGGATCATGGTTTCACCGATGAATGGGTCACCTCAATTTTTTTTATTTTTTATTTTATATTTTCCCCATCATGTTCTAATGGGGTTGGTATCGTTCTCTCAAATTTATTTAAATCATTGAAATACATGTATGTGGGGATGTCTCTTGGGTATCCTACCTCTCCATACTCCCCTCCTTGTTTCCACAACATTCTATCTTTCAAATTGATGTAGTATATCAATGTGTTTTTATTTCTTCATCCTCCTCTATTCACCTTTCACCTTTAACATAATTTTTTATACATAAAAACCATCACTATGTGTGATGGTTTTATGGTTTTAAATAGGGTATAAACATGGGTTATTAATATCTAGTTATTGGTGGGGCTCTCTCATCTCTTATTTGAGCTTTTACTATTAATGGATATGACATCTGGATTGATTTTCATAAATTGAAGATTTTTTTTATGTTTCATTATTGTTTTACGTAATTTTATTCTTATGGTTTCTAATCGCTTTATTTATGATGATATGAATATATGTGATGGAAATAATTATGTAATAAATGTTTTAGAAGTGACTCTTATTGAGTATAAGGGTTTTATATTGTTACATTTTTTTTATAAATTTGATTAGGCCCCAACTATTTTTTAAAATGTTTCAATGATTAATTTAAAGGATGATGATGTATTGGAGAGTTATTTGACCCCATTATGGGTCCTGACCATAAAAAATGTAATAGTTTCATTGATTTTTTAAATATATGATAATGTATTTTACTTTTTATGTGTATTAAAAGGTTTTTTCATGATGTTATTTGAAATCATTTTAAATTGTTGATGTTAAAATAAAATTAAATGCAATTTTTAACTATTATAAATATCATGGAATATTGAGCTTGTTTCAGTTATGTCCCATTTGGAATTTCCGATTTTTTTAAAATTATGTTGGTCTCTACATCCATATTAATACTATGTTTTAATTTTCATAATGTGTATTTTGGATTGAGATTAATGTATAATATTTCTTATTTTATGTACATGTGATTTAGTCTATTTTATAAAAGGGTGATGTAATTGAGTTGATATTTATATTCATATTTTTTACATGGATTATTTCATTTCAAGCATCAAATTGATAAATTCATGGGGATACAAGGAATATTAGTGAGGGATTGTAATTTTCTTACAATCCATCCAATATTTAATAGATTATATCCCCTATGGTATTAGATGTTATCTGGAGAGTGACACTGGTGTGGCAGGTATAAAGTAGTCGGTTTGTTGTATATTTTGGACTGAACTAATAGGATGACATATGGTTCCAACCTAAGTAAATATAAAATCTCCTCACAATAAATTTAGGAAAATTCTTGTTATTTTATGGCTCTTCATAAGGGTCTTATCATTTGTGTTCCCTATCTCTATAGACACATGTGGAATGCGGAATTGTTTAAAAATACATCCTCTTATGGCCATGTGCCTTTTTGATAAATTTTTATACCTTATGAATTAGGTTATTATATAAATTGAAATATAATTTTTTTTAAATATATCATTCTAATATGGGTTTAAAGGTTTATTTTAATTATATTTCATGATAAAAAGGCTCTAGATGATGAAATTAGTCTAGGTAAATTTTTTTAATTTCAAAGAGATAAATGATGTTCATAAATATAACGGTATTGGAAACTGGTATTAATTTAATTAAATACAAATAAAATATTTTATAAATTTATTTCAAACTAGTAAAAATGATAATTTCTAAGACCGGAATAACATAAAATATTTGGTGAAAACCTACTGGGTTTGGATTCATTCACACACTACATTCACCATTTTGTGTACAAAACACCCATGGTTTATTATAGGTTTCATGGTTTAGCTTTCCACATGTTGGGTGTTAATATTTCTCTTCATTTTTCACATGGGATGTGGAGAGGGACCCAGGGTCACATGGATATCATTGTAGACAGTTTTATTTGGATACATTTTTATTTTCTTTTACTTTTATATTCTTATGAATCGGTCTTCATGACCAGATTCTCATATAGTTTATTTTTTTCAATTCATTTTGTATTGTTCAATTATTTTTATTCATCAAAGGGGATATTTATCTATTTATTCATCATTTTATATTATATATTCTTTAAATTTTGTGTACTATATTTGGATGTTCAATTATTATTAACATATTCAACTAATGGAACAAACGCTCGACTAATATATGGGTGATGTCAGATTCTCTATGGAATCTGTATGCATTATTTGTTGGATTCTATGATTAAAATCATTCATAATGGTTTACTTATTTTCCTATAACTAGTTTCTATCCCTTGGAGATCATGAACCAAATTCTTTTATGTCATAGTCTAGGTCTGGTACCCATTTTAGGGAAAGGCCATGTTGGTTTGTGACATTAAATAACTATTAATTTTTTGATTGAAAAACAGTTCCATAACTAACATTGCGGTTATATAATGTATTAAAAAACATAATGTCTAAAATAGCCTCATCCAAAATTCGTATATAAAAACATGATACATATTCAAAAAAAATTCTATTAATTGTTAATCAAAAAACTTTCTTTTACTATTATGTAGAAAATAATAAATTATATAATTAAATGATGGATACCTATTCATAATATAAAATAATAAAAATTCTATATACTCTTGAGTATCAATAGTTAGATTCAAAAAAACCATTATGAAGAAATAGAGGAAACCAAATAAGTAGTCTACAAGTATAAAGGAAGTCAAAATATAGCCTAGTGGGTTATGGAATTTATATTAGAAATTATATTTCCATATTCTGTAGATTGATTTTTGGATTTTGATATATCTATGACAATGAAACATTTTTTATATTTTGATTCAAATAATATTGTTTATTATATAAGTGTTGATCAAGGGGATGATCTTTATAGTGCTGATAGTGATGAAGAAGTTTGAGACGATGATCTTAGTGGTGAGGGTCATGACGTGGTGAAACGTAGTAGTGTAAATAAGATGACAATTTGGATATATATAATGATATGCCTTATTTGTTACATCATTTGAAAGAAAATATAGTTATTATAGATGGGGTATTTAAACTTATTGAATAAAATTGTGTATCTATATTATCGTAATATTTTCATGATATTACCAATTTTATTACATAATTTTTATCATTTAACATTGTATTATATTAATTCAGACATTTACTTATGCGTACCCAACGTCTAAGTTGATTACAAAATTTTATTTTGTTTATTTTTTGGTTGTCTACATTAAATGATCCAAGGGAGGCTTCTAATAATGGGTTATTTAAGACGCCTTTTCTCATTGTTAAATTGATCCATAAGTTCCTATAGATATAAAAAAAATCTCAAATGAATTTGTTTGAGATCAATAACAATGATTTTATAAAATCATTAGTATAAGACTTTTATAATAAGATTTTTAATAACGGGTTAACAATGTTTTTGTATTGGTTATCATAATGGTTTGAAGTTTATAATAATTTCTTCAACCTAGGGGTATATTTATATTTACATTTGTGTTGAACTATATTTTTTAATATTATCATATATTTATGTGGTTTTTATAATAAAATTCCACACTATATTTTAATAAAATATTGAAAATATAAAAAAGGTTTTTTTGACCCCTTAATAATTTATTTAATGTTCTTTTAATATTTTGATATAATTTATTTAAGTGGTTTATGGTATAGAATTTGAGTAGTAGTTGTTGTGTACAAATAGTAATGGTTGTCGAATATGCTAAATTTTCCTGTTCAGGATATATTTTTATTATTTTATTTATTAAACATTTATCATATGATGGAGGGGAAAGAGGACTTTAATAGACCTATAAAACATGTTTATTTTCATTACATTTAATTTATTATATGTTATAAAATGTATTTAATTTTTTATAAGATTGAAGAAATTATGTTCCAAAATATATGTGAACATACTGAACCCAACAAAACTTTTTTCTATTAATTTTCCAAAACCAAATTTTGTTTATGTAATAATCAAATAAAACACTATCCATATTTAAAATTATGAAATTAATAAAAACTAAAACCACTCAAAAAAAACATAGTAGATTGTTAATGGAACATTCCAATTGAGGTCATGTTAGTTCAAAGCTAGACTAAGCCCATCCCACCATTGTAATTGGTTTCAGATTCTGATTATTTTTTCAATGCCTCTCTCAATAATGAAATTCCTCAAGTGCTACACAAGAATCCACATATTCTTCCATCTCTATCATCTAGGGAGTCATCATTAGTTAATACCCTTTTTAGGATTAATACCAACTTAGGTTGGGGATCCCAACCTGAGTGTCAAAACTGTCATTCTACCTAGAATAACACTACAATCTTTTATTAAGTTTATTTAATGCTCCAATTATATGTTTATCATATCTTTAATTTCATAAATATATTAGTAATTTTATTTATTTTCTAAGATAATTAATATATATAATAATTATTATATGAAATCTATTAATAATATATATATATATATAATGTATATATGTTTAAATTATTATATATATAATAAATTATATTATAATGAAATTATTATAAATTTTTTATTATTATGTATGGAAAATCATTATATATATTTAGTTATTATAAAAAGAGTTTTCTATATTTATAATTATATTTACATTTATATGTGTATATACTTACTCGAAATTTAATTTCCAATGGGATATTTCAAAATTTCAAGATAAATTTTCAATATTTCATTATATTTTCCCATAGATATTAATACACAAAATCTAATTTCAAATAGGCTTCAAAAATTTCAATTTAAATTTATAATAAAAATTTATAGTAAAAATTTACATTTATGAGTGTATTTATAAAATTAAAATTTAATTTCCAATTAAAACATTCACAATTAAAATGGAAATTTTTAATGAAAAAATATATTAAAATTTTGATTTGATTAACAGAAATTTATAAAAAAAAATTAATATGAATAAACACAGACACACAATATATATATATAAATAAAACATTATACATACATTCAAACATAAATATATATTAACATATGTATGTACGTTCATACACTAATTTGTATATATGTATATACAAACAGACATGACAAAAATTTCAAAATATTTCTTTGGGATTTTGTGTGTGTGGAATTATTCACTATAAATTTCCAATGAAAATTTCAAAATCATATTTCAAGTCCAAATTTTCACTGAAATTTTTTATTTTAAATTATTAATAGATAAATATTGAATGTAATTTTACACCACAAGTTTTCATAAAAAATAGACATAATAAAATATTAGTGTTAATTCCATCATTAATTCCCAATGAAAATATCACATTATTTTAATTAAAAATATACCACCAATTTTATTATAAAAAGTATAAAATGAAATTGATTTAAAATTTTTAGTGAAAAAAAATTAAAAATTAAATAGTTAATTATGAACATAAATTTTGGACTTTATAATTAAAAATAAAGTATCCAGTGAATATTTCATTCAAAAATTTCTATCATTTATTTCAAATGAAATTTCAAAGCAGAAAAACGTCACTTAAAATGTTTCATTTTGAATATCCAGTGAATATAGCCATTAGAAATATCCAATTATAACTTTTATTTAACATTTAAATGATTAGTTATTAAAAAATACAAAATAAATTTCAATTTAATAATGAAATTTATGTGAAATTTTTTCTTTTAATTTTTCCTTCCAAACATCGTCTAGAGAAATAATAATTTAAAATTTCAACATTATCTTATAGTAAAAAATATCAAATACCATGTAAACACTCCCAACGGTGTGTTTAATATGACTTAATTATCTTACCATTGTTTTAAAAGGGTATTTTAATTAAAACATTCATACACAATGATAAATGAGTAGATATTATCAAATTGTCGTGATAGTTTTAGAAATCTATCCCGAAGCCATTTTTGACTGAAAGTACATCATATGATAGAAAGATGAATTTTTTTAATTTTATTTTTAGGTAAAAACACACACCATATAATAAAAATTGATAAACCGCACCGATATTGTGATGATGTTTTAGTTGAATGATCCATAAATTATTTTTTATGTATAGGTATCAAGAGAATGTAAGTTTTTATAGGAAATATAATTTTCCAGTCATATAAAATGTTAAAATTTCTACTTAATTATTATTATATTTTATTGAAAAAATTAATTAACAATATTCTAAAAAAATTGGTTCTTATTTTTAATGTAAATAAATTAACAATGAAGTAAACTATATAATTTTTTTGAGAATAATTTTTACAGTAAATTTCAAACGGGAATTTCTAGTGAAACATTTAATAGAAAAAATCTAGTGAAATCCTCCACTAGGTATTTCTAGTGACAATATTTATAAAATAATTATATTTTATCTTTTAACTAAAAATTAGGGATTAAAAATATTAATCGGTAATCATAAAATTTATATTTTCCATGTATATTTTCACTTAAATTTTAAGGTGGAAAATTGATCTGCACATTTCTAGAGAAACTTTTAATTAAAGTTTAAACATAAAATTTAAGTGAAAATATCAAAATAATTGTAATTTAAATTTCTCTAAAAATTTTAAATAAATATTTCAAGGGGATGTTTTGAAAAATAAAATTCCACTCAAAATTTGATCACAAATTTCCAATGTATATTTTCTATACACCATAAAATTATAATAAATGAATAAATGCTAAATTATTATTGATAATTGAAAAGAAATTATTAATTGTATATATATATATATATAAACTTTTATGTGTATAAATTCACACCAATAAAAATTTTATAGAAATTAAATAGAAATTTAAATTCCAAACTCATATTTCAATTTTTTATTTCAAATTTACACTATGAATTCTAAAAACATTTATCCACCAATTGATATTTCATCTTGAAATTTTATTTTAGATGGAAAATTTAAAAATTAATTCTATAAATTTCAATATAAATTGAATTTGAAATTGTATAATTTATATTTAAAATGATGAAAATAGATTTTATTTTCAATGAAAACATCTATAATTCATATATTATATATCCAAAGAAAACATTCCCTAAATTTTTTTATTTAGTAGTGTAAATTTATATGTTAAATTTATGTTGTAATGAAATTTTATAACCCTAATCAAAATTTTCAATGAAATATTTTAAATGATACATATATTGTACAAATATGCAGTAAAAAATTTATATTTTAAATTTTAATTAGAAATATATAGTTAGAATTGAAGCTGTAAATTTCAATTGGAAATTTATATTGGATATTTGAATCAATATAAACATATATACATTATGTATCTATAAATGGTAATCTCTTTTAAACAAATTAATTCCAAGTGTTTTTTTAAATAAAAATATTCATATATAAAATGTTCTAAGGTACGTTATAAATTTTATACTTGAAATTCTATTTTAAAACAAAAAACTCAAATTGTAATAAAAATAAAAATAAAAATTCACAACGAAAATATAGGATAAAACATTAAAATAAAAATTTACATTTTATACTTAGTAAATACGTTATGGGAATTTCACGTTAACATTTGAAATATCTATATGAAATATACTTTTAAAAATAGACATTAAAAATAAAAAAAATCAAGGAAATTTTATTATGAAATTTTCATGTCACCAATATACATTTTTCAGAAAATAATATTCGGCTGTGTATTTATTATAAAATTTTTGGATATAATTTTACGATAAAAACTTTTCTTAAAAAATATATAAAATATTATTCATATTTATATCCAACCAGATTTATTATAAATATATATAGAAAAAAATGTAGTACTTTTTAAAAAGGTAACACTGTAATTTTATTTAAATAAAATTATATTTTTGTATATTTTATCTTCTTATTTTATGTTTTTAATTATCATTTATTTTCTCAAAAAGGGGTGGTTTAATCAGTGATGGTCTATTTCATATTTACAACATTTTGTAATTTAACGCCTACATCGCGTAAGATTTTTATTGCATCGCATCAATTATATCCATCTCACAAGAATGAAAAATATATAAATTTAACAGTGACCATATGATTTTCCATGTTCAGCCACATTTTGGGAACCTACAACCTTCGCATGGCCAATCCGTTGGGTACATAGAAATTCATTATTTTGAAGATATAAATATGACAATTATTCCAATTCTCATTGGGAAACATCTATCTCCAAATAGGTATGATTTTACTAAATCCTATAAATTTATTAACATTTCTATAAAAATTAGCCATAATAAAATGTATGAATCTTTAAAACTTAATCTTCTAAAAAAATACATCAGTAATATCTATTTATTTTCACTTTCCAGAATGTTATATAATTGGGACATTTATATATATACTGAAGGTATGTCCATTGTGCCTCAATAAAAACCATTCTTGAAATATATAACCAGAACACTAGAAATTTTAAAAAAATAACGTCACCTCACTCTTCACTGAAAGCAATGTCGCATGAATGTTATCTATTATACTCTATCTTGACTAATAGTAAAGAAACACTATCAAATACACTGAACAAAAACTATTGTCTGGAATTTATTAATAGGAAATAGAACATTACTTGGAAAATAACTTTTGACATAAATCATTCAACTCGTAATTTTTTTCTAGTGAATAATAACCAAGTACATTATATTTTTATATATTTTTATAGGTTCTCATAGGATAATAAATATAGAAAATTTAATTCATTTTTTTCTCTATGAGATTAATATTATAACACTACATCTAAACATAATATTTACATAATTCATCCCAACATTTCAATATTCTTCTTGAATCTTCAAAAAATTCCAATTGATTCTAACACAAATAAAACACCCTTCATATATAATGTATGGGAAATTCTAATAAAACATCTTCTTTCACCTTGATAAGAAACCAATCGAAAAACTACTAAAACATCAACTACTAAAAATTGGCCATTAACAGTGTTGGAAATTATTATTGCTAAAATTGACATTGATAAAGGCTACATTTTATTAGTACTTTTTAGCGTGGATAACAGCTATAGAGTATCTGTCATTTTTATTAGAGGTGACAAACAGTACCATTTATATGTACATTATTTTTAGTGCTGATAAAGGTAACCCTCTATCAGCACTTTATTTTTTATACTGATAAATGTCTCCTATATCAGCTCTTTTTTATGAGTAATAATGTTCTCGAATAAATTGAAATAATAAAATAAATACAAATGAATTTATTAAAAAATTATAATAAATTTTATTTTGAAATAATTATTGATAAAAATTAATAAATTAATTATAATATATGTATTATAAATCCTAATAAATAGTATATATATTAAACATAATGATATAAGTAAATTGAAAAATAATCAATATAAAATTAAAAATATTTAAATTATAAGAAATATTATACATTTTTTAACATAAATAATTTTTTTATATTAATAAATTTTATAAGTGAAATATATAGAAATATATAGAAATATGTGAATATATATATATATTATTTATATAATACGAGATATTTATTTATTACATTAAATAGTCATATATTTAGTGAAGAATTGTTTTTAATTAACAATTAATATGAATAAAACATAAAAACTAATTGCATCATGAAATGGATATAACTAAATGTCATATGTTTTTTCAATTAAATATATATAATAAATGATTTTTATTTTATCCCTTTACAGTTTACATAATTAATGAATTTTTATGTACAACACACAGACAGACACATATTTACCTAATTAATGAAATCCTAATGTAATTTTTTCAATTTTTAGTATTCATTTCTACATTTCTTTATAACATGATACATTTAATATAACATGACTTTAATCGGAATGTTCAATTTATATATATTCAATATTATTATATTTAGGCATTAATTCATTTTAAATAATTTTTTTTGTTAATTTAATCAAATATTTTTATATATTTGTATATCTTTATTTACTATGTTTTCATATTTTCAATATGTATTCATCATTATTTGATCATATATCCATATTTTTTATAATATTGTTAAAGTGTAATCTTTTTTAATTATTGAAATCAACTATTTGTAACCTACATGAAAATAAAATTAATTATTCTTTTTTACTATTAAAAATTAAATTTGAAATAAATAAATATATTTATAAATGTGTATTCACTATATTTACACATTTAAATATTTATAATTATAAATAAATAAATATTATTTTTAAAAAGTATTCATATAATTAAAAATTCATAATTATATATATTTAATAATTACAAAATTATAATAAATTTATTTAAATAATGATTATATTTACGATATTGTATGTATATATATAAATATATAAATATAATGATATAAATATATAATTGTTATTTTTTTGAAATGTTTTTATATAATTATAATAAGATATGTATATATTTATATAATTATAAAATTGTAATTAATATATTTAAACAATGAATGTATTTTCTATATTTACATTTATATATATTTATTAAATATATAAATACATAATTATGTTAAATTATTCAAATTTTTCATTTATAATTGTTATTATAAATCCTTTATCAACGCTTAAGTAATAACAGTTGTTAAAAGGATTATATATCAATGCCTTTTTATCAGTAATATGGATTCATTTATTCAAAGCTAATTAATCTAGATTCGGTAAAAGTGATATTTATAATCACATTTCTAGAAGATCTCATAATAGTGTCCCATATACATTGATAACCCTATACATTCTCAAAGTAGTTGCGATATTTGATGCAATGCAAAAAATCTACCCTCTTTTGGCACTCCTCCTCAATGAATCCAAGCTCGTATCTAGTCTAGTATCCGGGCTCAAAAATTCAAGGGATCAAGTCCAAGGATAAAAAAATTCAAGTATTGGAAAAAATATAGGGCTTGAACTATTTATAATTTTTTAAAATATATCTACCTTCCCCTAATTGATTCAAATCTCCAATCAATGTTGTTTTGTATTATATTCCTCCTCACTCCGTGATTTTTTATTTTGTGATATCTATTTTCATTTTTGTATTACCATTCTGTCTACTGCTACACCTTATTTCCATTGATCTTACTTTGATATCTACCACCCACGAATCCATAATTTCTACTGCCTTATTCCCCTCAATTTTTTTATCCGATGGTGCGACGTATCCCTGAATGGAAATACATCGCCACTCAAATTGGATTATCTATCATGCACCATTGGCGCATCTTGTTATGGTCTCACTACCTCACCATTCAGGAGGTGATGCAGGTTTTCCCTGCCTGGCCTCATACCAAGGCATAATGAGGCTCACCCCTTTAACAATAATTCTAATATCAAATATAGAGATCATTAATATTTATTATTGTTGTGATTATGGATTCATTTGGGACTCGACTGTTGATCTCGATTTTAGGTTTCATATATGTGACATTTGAAATTATCAACACCTAATACATTTCATTTTTCCTGAACATGTTGCAAAAATATCATTTCAAGTAAAGATGAATCATGTTATAAACACCACCATAACAAAAATTGACTGATCCAAATATTTATTTATTAAAGAACATTCATTTTCGTGATGATTGAGACATCACTAGCTATATGTGTTAATGAATCACGATGTCATTTTTATTTCCAATTAAAAATCCTAAGACACTATAATAGTTATTGTTGTGAAAATCAAAGAAGTATTTTCCATGTTTATTAATGTCTATTTTTTATTATAACAATAATTGAAATGATTTATTAAATGGAATAATTTAATTAAATTAAAAATAATAAAAACATGTATGAATGTGAAAAAAGAAATTAAAATATTTTTATATTAGTATATATAAATTAATAATTTAAAAATAATAATATTTATTTTATGTTAATATAATCTATTATTTTTTAGTCGATATTAAATTAAAATTGGAATACACATTTCGGTATCCAAGACCTAGAAATATTATTTTCAATGAGAATTTCCAAAATAAAAAATGACAAAGCTTGTCAAAAAAATATCTGGAGGGTTTCCATCTCATGAATTTTGATCTACTAGAAATACAAATTCATATATACTATTAGTATTATAAATATGAAGGATTGGATAATAATCATAAAACACATGAGGGTTACATAATAACATAGAAAAATTTCTATGTAAAAATATAAGATATGATGTTGATGAAAATACAAGTCAGAAATCCTATAACATGTAATAATAACATAGATGTGTGGAATAATTTTAAATGAATGGGTAATGAGTAAAAATATAATCTACATGAAATGAAATGAACGATGAATATCTAATATTAAAGGATGATTCTTTTATAACTCCTGTAGCGTAACATCAATTATAATTTCCTCTGAAATTCCAATATTTTTAATATAATACTTTTCTAAATAATTCTTAACATTACTATATGGTTTTAGAAATTCATAACAATCCTTCAAGAAACCTATTAATTTGTGACATGTTCAATAGATTTCATTAAACTAATGAAATAAATTATCGAATTGTACATATGAATATTAACCATACAATGAATTTGTTTTTAAAGGGTGGCATGCCTCCGCTTTACCTTAAAACCTCTATATTTTCAATAATTACTATTATTTATCTCATTATTTCTAAAAAATTTATACTGTGTGAGAAAAATAACTATAGTACCTATAATCTTCATGAAAATGAAATTTTCGTATAAATTTTTATCCTCCTATACTTGAAAATAATTCTTATTTTCAACCTCTCTAGACATTATTTCTGATTAAATTTATCAAATAACAATTTTGAGATGATTAAAAAAAATTTCATTATTAGTAATGATTTTTTCGTAAAATAATTTTAACATTCCTTTTTGATTGAAAATAAAATTATAATTTTGATATGATTTGAAATATTTGATAAACCATTAATATTAAATGTAAAAATTTATTAGGTTGTTACATCACTTGGTCCAAAAAATGAATGGATGCCATCAAATTCTATATATGGTGGAAATATTAATTTAAATTTATTTAGGTATTCATCATTTTATTTCAGTTTTCATTACAACTTTACAGAGAACAACAGAGTAAATATATCACCCTCATAATCTTCGCCTCACAAATACTTATTATTTAATTGGATTCTTGAAATTCAACCATCATCACTATTTTTTTATCTCTAACTACATTGAGTTATATTAATCCCATATATGAATACTTATTATATTGTTTCAAGAAACATAGGTGCATTTCCATAAGATATGAGGGATGAGTTTCAAATTAAAAAAAGCAATGATAACGTTTCAGAAGATGATATGGTAAGGATGAATGTTTCTGATAACATCCACCAGTAGATAAATTAATTCGATAACACCTACCAAAGTTGAATAATTGTTTTAATAAAATAAGGTACCCATTTCTATAAATAATAATGGAATTTATTGAAACTATTAAATGATGGGTTTCCCTTTTTAGAAATATCTATAAAATTCAAATTTGATAATCTATATAATAGGTGTATATACATATTTAATTCAAAAGATAAAAATTTTGTAAACATAATGGTATGGATATGAATCAAAAATGGATTCATGATTGTTTTTTTATAAAAGTGTATAAGGATATAGTTAATGTATTCATCGTGTTTTTAATAGACCATTAATTCAACCCTTATAAAAATATTTGTTCATGTTTACATTGTTTTTAATCAAGAAAAAATTGACCAGAAGAGTTCGTGGAATTGTTTTTTCATGGAATATATAAATTCAATATATATTAGTCTAAATAAGGGGAACAACTAAACATACACACCAATTTTTTTGATACTTTTGTTTATGGGTCATTTGATATGAATATCAATGTAAATGAATATGGTGATCGAATTGAATAAATGACAATGGAAATTGAAGATGTTATTTGTTATCCAATGTTTTTTGAGAAATTAAATACCATTGATAAGAAACAATTATATTCTAATAATACAAAATACAAAAAATGGAATGATATATTATAGTTTTATAATTTGAAATCTTGTTGTGGATGGAGTTACATCATCTTTATAGAACTACAACAGTCTCATGAATGATATGTTCCTAAATGAAAATGAACTACCTTGTTGAAAATATGACGCTAAAATAATGATACATTCAATGGAAATGGTCTCAAAAAAATCGTTTTATGAACAAGTGATTGAATATTTCTTCACAAGGACCATGAATCACTCATAAAATACAATATCTGGTATGTAGATCAATACAAAAAAAATTAATCAAGTGTTTCAAAATCAAAATGGTACATTATATCCATCCATTATTTAGAAGAACATATGGATTTTATAATGTTGTGAAAAAATTGATAATGAATGTAGATACCATAATTATAGATTGGAACAGATCTCATCTAGAAGATTATCCATAGTAGAATAAAATTATTTATGAGTATCCTGAATTTGGAAATGATCCGAGAAATATTTCTGTTTTGTTATCTTCAGACATTACAAATCATTTTGGTGTAATTTTTAGTACTCATAGTGTGTGGCACATCATGTTGGTAAATTATTACATGCCTCCATTGTTATACCAGATGAAGAAATACATTATGTTTTCACTACTTATATCTGTACCAAAAAACCTGGTAATGATATTAATGTTTGTTCGACTTCATTTATTGAAGATCTCAAATTGATATGGGATGTAAGTGTTACAATATAATATTTTCATGGGAACTATTATATAAATCTCTTAATTGAAACATTCACGTTTGACCCTATCACGTTACCTAATGCATTGGAGAGATATCTCAGGCTCAACTGCACTAGGATTTTCACCGAACCACTCGTATATGTAACAATTCCCATGAACCACAACATATTTAAATCACATAAAACAAATATAAAGGAAAGATAACATTTCCACATTTCAATCATAATATATAATTTAAATATATTGAAATAACAGATACATTAGCAAAACCATTTTCAATACCAAAATATATTATAGAGTATATGGTATTTATTTTCTTTTTAAAAACATTACGGCTTGCTAAGGAATCCATAGATCAAATAATACCGCGACGGTGGAAAAAGGACATTGTCACGACTTACGTAAAAGAGAAACATTCTTTTTTTCAGTTTTCTAAAATATTTGTTGAAAAAGATTCAAACTGATTGAAATGAAAATTCAATGTTGTTTATACATCCTATAAAAGAATGTTTTGTATTATAACAAAATATGCCTCAATGAAAAAATATTGAGATGAAGTCCCTTACCTCGTGTCCAACCTTACTCGATCATTTTTTAATCTCCTGAATTATAAAATAATGTTAATTTATACTTTTTATGAACCTTTATAATGTTTATTACTTCTTTTGTATCACTAATTACCATTTTATAAACATTATTTAATCATTTATGTTAGTAATGGTCATTTTGCCGATATTTGGTACTTGAGTCAAAAATGAACTTCTTATAATTTCAAGTTGTTCATGTGGAAAAAATACCATTCTATAGATAATGATATTAATGATTTAGATATCATGTATTTCATATATATCCAGTATATATATGTATTTATAATAGTACATAACATTTGGAGATAAGAAATGAAATGCACCATTCATGGAGACACTAAGTCACACCTATGCATGAACGCTAGTTTAATTTCTATTTCTTAATTTAATGGTATTAAATAATAATGTTACATATTTATATTATGATTCCAGTATCATATCATATATAATATAATTAACTACATCCTATATACATCTGACATATGGCATTAACGAGTCATATAACTTTGAGGGAGAAGTATACCGCACTTCCTAAAATGAAATTATTGTGTTTACCCATTATGGAAGCCATAAAGGTAAGATATAAATGAAAAAAAGAATCATAAAGAAAAACTAAACATTATAAGTATCATATATAAATACACTACCATCTTAATGGCCTCCGTGTGAGGTGGAAGGAGATAATTTAACAATCATCATTTCGTGAGGCCTTAGTTTGTCATCCATAGAAACAGTATGTTCATTACCCATTAGATGAACGATTCTATAAGTTTAGTTAGAATACATATCATAAACACAACCTATTATATTTAGGATACTAGTGTTTTTCCACAATAAAGTAATAAATAGAGTAAAGGGGGTTGGAGAAGTAAAATAAAACAAAAAAACTTAAGTGAAAACGTTACCTTTAAATCGGGTAATTCCCTTTGGTTTGAACCAAAAGGGTTTTTTTGAAGTTCCTTCTGCCTAAGTTAAGGCTTCTAGGAGGAAGAGTGGTATCATGGGAGATTATTTGGGTAGTTTATTGACGAGACAAGGGTCTTTATAGGTGTGAGTAATGGGTTATAGGTGAGGTATTTTTATAAGGGGGAGGGGTTCTTTAGGAAAGTATGAAAATATTATTTTATTACATAATGATTTTCGTTTTCTAAAAGTCCAAAACTAATTAAAGTCAAAGATAATATCACTCATGGTCTAAATAAAATCATACAATAAGAATTGAACCAGTTTTGTATATTTTTTTAATCTTTATAATCTTGTTTATTTAAATCATTTATTAATGAGGTAAACAATGCATCATTATTATGTTATAAATAATTTAATTTATTAGATGTCTAAAAATTATAAAAAAATCCCATAATTTAGGAAAAAATTTTATATATTAAAAAAATATTTATAGTCAAATATCTAACTTATATAACCCTATGAAAAAATTAATTTACAAACAAATAATGGATTATGTCATTTTTGCCTTTACTTTAAATTAATTAATATAAAGTGTCATTATCATACTTAGGTGGCTCCATGGAGTCCAACAATAGTCCCATGGATTACCATTGTCGTCCATGACATATCCAATAATGTTATGAAAATTGTTAAGGTAATTTATTATTAAAATGGTATTCTATTTACCTTGAATTGCAATATTTATCTTTAACTGAGGTAAATAAAAGTCAAAATTTACTATTCTCCAAATAATTATTTTCAACATATTGAACCAGATTTTACTTAATAATAACAACCATGTATGTCATAATTTCTAAATTCAATTCGCATAAGTGGTAAAATTTCATTTAAATGAAAAAGTCTATTTTTTAACTACTACTCTGTGTTTTCACTATTCACAAAAAAATGTTGTTTTTGAGAAAAATACCCCAAATTCAGCCAACGATATATTTTATATTAAAAATTAAAAATAGATTTCTATTTTACCAAATTAATTAAATTGAAGTAGTATTAATTAATTTAAAATCAATTCAGGTTGTTAACCCAAAAGAGCATGTTTTTAAGAATTAATAACTATCAAAAGATTGACACTTGTTTATATCCAATTTCAATGTGAAATTATTTCAATGAATGAAATTGGATTAAATGGTAAAAATATAATCTAACTACACATTAAAACAAATTAAAAAGTAAATCTATCAATATTAATAAATTAGATTAAATGACAGTTTTTAATTTAAATACATTATATTCCACTATTCATCAAAAATTTATTTTTATCAAACAAATAGCAAAATTCTACCCAATGTGAATATTGATGCACCAATTATAAAGAATAATTTTATTTGGTCTAATAGAAAATATAAAAATTACCAATACTAGATTTAAGGAGGGTTCTCCATTAGAAGGCGGTAAATAAACCTTGTAAAGTTAATCTTTCATAAAATTAGATTTATTCATATTTTAAGCCTCAAAAATTTGTTTGATAAATTTAAAAACACTTAAAAACATTTATAATCATATTGTAGTTAGTTCCATTCACTCCTTACAATATAATAGCTAGGATTTTACATCCATTTAAAATAATAATATTATATTATTATTGTGCAATGTAAGATTTCAAAGAAACCCGTTGTTTTATATCGGGTATGCAATCAAACATAGAAACCCCTTTAATGTAAAATTAATATTTATTTAACAAAATATTATTTAAAATAAAAATTTATAGTTTCATTATTTACCTGGGATTTTAAAGAAATATACCCGAGGAAATTTCTATTCATGAATAAGAAGGTTGCATTTTTATTATGTGGAATAGATATTTTCATTCTACAAAAATTCATTGTTATAATGGTCAACTTGAATGTTCACTTTGTTTGATAGTTTCAACTATGTGATCATGTCCATTATAAATGGATATACCCCATTGAATGATATTTTAGTTTTTTTAAAGCATATTTAATGAATTGATGTTTTCTAGAACGTTGTATTGTAAAATGATATATTTGTTAATAATCAATTTAATTATATATTGATTAACTATAAGGTGTTGAAAAAATTTATAAGAACACTACTTTTTATAACATACATAAACATGAGTTATTAAATAAAACCATCACATGATACGACATATAATATCGAGAGGTCTTGTTTCTTTGGGGATTAGAAACATTACATAACAACTTAAAGATTAGAAAGCAAAATCTTATTGAAAAATTCATTTACATGTCCACTATATTCCCTCGTACATAGAATTACAATGGATAATAAGAAAATATCAATAAAAATGGTGAGCTATGAAGCTCTATAAAGGAACAAACATGGAATAACATGAGAAATACAATACATTTAAGACAATAGGCATATGAATAGAGCACAAGAGATACATGAACATAAATGCATGATAAAGCATGATAATACTAACATGGAAATTTGGAAACCACACATAACATGGAATTAGCATGAGCCAAGGATCATTGAAAATGGAGTATGTGTAAACCCTCATTGCTCATGAAGAACGAGTAAACCCTCGTTGCACTAGAATTAGCATGATTCAACACTCATTGCACAATAAATATCATGACATAATAATTTACCCAAAGCATTGGAGTGCTATAAGGGAACACCATTCATAAACATTTCATTTCATGCATAAGTGTGCCACATAGATCATGTAACATAGAATCAATCAACATCATAAGTTATTCCACCATTAAGTAATGATTAATAAATACTTGAAAGTGACATTCAATGTGTATATGTTCATAAAGTTTAATTCCCCTGATAGAGACATGGGTATGGTATTCACTACCCAATGATCATAGTTTAGAAAACTGTTGTTCAATTTCTGCAGCATGACGGTGTGACATAAGGATTCATGAAAATTGGTTGATGGGAGTTAAATGAGTGTCTCATTATATGTACATGAAATGGAATGTATTTTGGTTATATAGATACTTTTCCCAACAAACATAATGGGATTTAGATGAAAAATAAAAAATAATTAAATGGATGTAAAAGAGGGGAGGGAAATCTCTCACGGAATTTCGGCATGGTAACAGGTGTCCATGAGAGGAATTAATGAGATATAAAGGTGTATCCCATAATATTAAAATAAATAGGGAATTATGGGGGAGGTGTGAAATCATACCCCAAAATTTATAATTGAAAACAAAAGGTTATAACAACTATAATAAAATTAGATAAATATGAGAAAGGAAGAAAACCCTTACTTGGATGTGTGTTTCCAAAGGCTTGGGAGAGTCATGAGAGTGGATTTTTGGGAGCTTGGGGTGCTATGGGAGGATTTTAGAGAGAGGAGGTTAGAGACTGGATGAACTAAAAAGGCTCTAGGAAGATGATGTGGGATATTGGGTGGGTTTATATAGGAAAGGAGAGGGAATTATTCATTATTTATGTTTAGGACACCACACATTAAACTAATCAAAACGAAAAACCATCCAATGGGTTTTCCCATGGTTTTTAACGAATGGGATTGGAAAAAAAATGTTTTATGAGTCCAATGGACTAAAATATTAAAATAATAGTGTTTCTTATGTGGAGGTGAGTCACACTCTCATGGAAAACAATTTTAGAAGACAAAATATTTTATAAGTCTAGGAGCATCCACTAAAGATTTTTAAAATAAATCAAACAAATTTAAAATTACATTATTTTAATGGTAAAACATATATTGTCCATACATAATGTTTGTAGTATTTTATTTCATCACTATTGGGTCATTATGATGTCATAAAATAGATTATATATTTAAACAGTATTTAATTTTTATCCAAAAACTCAGCTACCTCAGAAAATTATGAATAATTATCCATTGGATAATTTCACTGTAATTATTCCAAAAATAATATTCAATGTATAAAAATAAATTTTTAAATATGTGAAATATAATTTTAAAATAAAAATCGACATTTATCGAAATTTCATCGGTTTTGACAAAAACACCTTTCAAACCATAACAAAAATTACAATTTTATTCACAAAAAATTGTATGATCATTTATATTTAATAAATATTATTTGTTTAATATTATTTTTTTAAAATATTATTTAATTAAAAAATCCATTATTTTATCAAAATAGATTTCTTAGATGAATATTAATTAAAAAAATATTATTTCTTCTTTAAAAACTATTTACAATGTAAAAATAAGAAAATTAATGCACATTATTTATACAAAAATAATGTACAAAGTCATAGTACTAGGGTATTGTTACATAACCCCTTATAACACCCGTAGAAGATCAGAGTGAAAGGTTTGAGATGGCAACAAACTCCTGGGGTGGCTCGGATTACATTTCTCGGTTGGTAATCTCTATTATATTCCACTTCTCTTGTAGTTGGTTCCACTCAAGATTAATGAGTTAATGCTCTGATTGGGATTAGTCAAGAGCGAAGACCAATGATGCCACTTCTTTTTTGAGCTCTGACTTATAAACATTTTATGGGGAAAGTCTACTAGATGAGGCCATCGCTTCCTTTTTCTGAGTAAATTGTATTTGTTAAAACCCTATATTTACACTAATCATGTGATCACTGCTCAACTGCTATATTAGAAACATTCACAATTCATTATGGTATTTTAAAATCCTGAATCATAAAACCAATGAAGTTCACATTTTATATAACCATAATAAGTCATTTAATTAGATCATGAGTAATTTTCATTAATGATGTATGGGCCATCACAATCTTCACCCCTTAAAAAATTTCACCCATAAAACTTATTTTTCCAACAATAAAACAGATGTGGGTAACATTTCCTCATCACTTCCTCCAATTCCCACGCCACTTCTTCATACATGTTGTTTTTTTACAATATCATGATGAGGGGTATTGTCTTATTTTTAAGAAATTTTTCCCTACGATCTAAGACCATCATGGGTTGCTCCTTGTAAGAATGATCATACTCTATTTGTACTACCTATAGAGAGGTTACATGTGATGGGTCTGGTATATTCATTTTTAAGAGGGATTCATGAAAAACATCTTATACTTTGGCCATGGTAGATGGAAGTGCTAGTCGATAGACCACAACCCCGATGTGATCATGAATATTGATGCGGCTGATGTACCATGGAATTAACATACCCTTCTTTCCAATGCTAATGACATTCTTCCATGGAGATGTGCATAGAAATACCATGTATCCAAATTTAAACCAAATGTCTCGTTGATGATTATCTGCATAACTCTTCTTTCAACTCTGGGATTCCTTGATATGCCGCTGAATGTTTTTCACCTTCTCCTCCATTGCTTCGACCATTTATGGTTCTATTAGCTTACGATCATGGACTTTATCCCAACATGTCGGTGTTCTACCCCACTTCCCATACATTGCTTTATAAGGTTCCATTTAGATGCTTGAGTGGAAACTGTAATTATAGAATAATTCAACCAAAGAAAGATGTTAATCCCAAACACCATTAAATTACACTAAAAATGATCTTAACATATCTGATATAGCCTGAATAGTTCGCTCAGATTAGCCATCAGGTTGAGGATGATAGGTTGTACAAATGTTTAGTTCCCAGAGCACATTGATGACTCTTCCAAAACATATAGGTGAATCTTGGATCTCAAATGAGAACAAAAGATATTGGTACTCCAGGCAGCCTTACCACTTCCCTGATATATATTTGTGCCAGTTGATCAAATGAGAAATTTTCCTGAATTGCAATGAAGTGTGTAGACTTTTTAATATGATCCACAACAACCCAAGTTTGATTGTTGCCTTTGGATTTCTTCGGATGTACTTTCACAATCTCCATGGTGTTGTTATCCCATTTCCATGCTGGTATTCAAAATGGTTACATCATCCCCTTAGAATTTTTCCTCTATTCCTTCACTTTCTGACACACCAGGCCCTTTGATGTATACACAGTGATCTTTTTCTTCATATTATCACACTAATAATGTTCACAAAGATCTCGATCCAACTCTGTGTTTCCTGGATGAATAGAGAAATTTAAACTATGTGAATCATTCAAAAGTTCCTTCTTCAGCTCTGGACATGATGGAAGAGATAGCCTTTTCCCAAATATCACAATTCATTCTTCATTAGCATTGAACTATGAGGATTTCCCTTTTATGATAGATTCCAAATTCTTCTGAATTCCCACATCATCCTTTTCAACACCCTTTATCCTTTCCAAATGATACGGAGAATAAATCATTTTTGAAAAGATTGATAATATTCACTTCATTATGACTCCCATTTCTATATTCATCAAATCGAATAAGATTTGGTCATTTTCAATTCTCATCAATGATAGAATCATTGGGTCCTTTCAAATTAGAGCATCAGTCACCATGTTCACTTTCCCAAGGTTTTAATGGATTTAGAAGTCATAGTCTTTGATCATCTCTTACCATCTTCGTTACTGCATGTTCAACTCATTCTGTGTGAATATATACTTGAGGATTTTTTTGTCTGTATATATTTCACACTTCTCCCCAAGTAGATAATGAAACTATATTTTTAAATTTAAGATCATTGAAACTAACTACAGATTATGTGTTGGATAATTCTTCTCATGTAAATTTAATTTCCATGAATCATAGGTAATGAGTTTTTCATTTTGCATCAACACACAGTGCATGCCTTTCTTTGAAGCATCATTGAATTCACTAAAACGTTCTCCACATGTGTGCAATGTGAGCACGTGCACATTGATAAGCCTCATTTTCAACTCTTTGAATATTTCTTCACATTTATCACTCTAGGAAAACATTACTCCCTTGTATGTTATCTTGGTAAAAGGGCTGGAAAATCGAGATAAATTTATCGATAATATCTGGCTAACCCCATGAAGCTATGGAAATCTATTACTGATGTTGGCCTTGTCCATCCCTCTACTGTATCTATCAGGGAGGGATCCACAGATATCCCATTTCTTAGGATGATATGGCCTAAGAATGAATCATCCGTCGAATAGAACTCACACATGTTGTACTTTTCATAGAGATTATCCGTTCTCAAGGTCTCTAGAATAGTTTATAGATTCTACTCATGATCATCCATGGTTTTTGAGTATATTAGAATATCAACTATAAATACTACCACAAAATTTTTTAGGAAATATCTAATGAATCTACTAAAAACGTCCATGTTGATTATCGAATCATTAGTTAGTTTAAAAGGAATTACTATGTATTCCTTGTGCCCGTATCTTTTATGAAATGTAGTCTCAGAGATATCTTCCTTTTTCACCCTTACTAGTTAATATCCCAAACACAAATCTACCTTGGAGAAGTACTGTACTTCATGAAGCTGATCAAACATGTCATCAATTCACAAGAGAGAATACTTGTTGTTTATCTTTATTTTGTTAATATCACGATAATTTATGCAAAGGTGAATTGACCCATCCTTCTTCATGACAGAGAGGACTAGTGAACCTCATGGTGAAGCACTTTGGAATATAAACCCTTTATCCAGATTTCCGTATAGTTGTTTCTTCATCTCCTCAAGCACCAGAACAGCCAATTTATATAGGGTCTTGGATATTGAAAACACCCTTGGTATATGATCAATTGATAATTCAATATATCTTCTAGGAGGAATACCATGAAATTTCTTGGGAAAAAAATCAGTGAATTCCCTCATTATAGGCATGTCTTCAATGATGGTTTCCTCTTTAGACTCAATCATCTAAGCTAGATACGCATACTTATAGGGAATTAATATCTATGCTTGAGATGATTGGACTAAAGATGATTAATCTTCCTCCTTACACTTGTACAGAATTAGGGGTTGATTCTCCACGTGTATATTGATTTCCCCCTCATGACCATTTCTGTTGTCTCTATATAAATAAAAACAATCCATGCCAATAATGGAATCAAATTAAACCATAGGGAGTATGATGAAGTTCACCGGGATGATCAATCCACCGATTATGATAGGGGAGGAGTTATATTCACAGGATGCAATGATTGCCCCATTTTTTGTACTCACCGACATCTTTACATCCATGATTTTTGGTGGTGTTAGGATTGTTCTACTAAACATTTGGGATATAAAAGAATTTTTAGATCCTATAAAAAATGGTTTTTATTTATTCTTTAATGAATAACTAGAAGACATGTCACCACTTTGTTGTCGGGGTGCACTTCAGTGGTAGTGATGGAAAAATATCACCCTTGATGCATTGGAGGTTGTTGGTTGCCTCTGAAAACCCTTAGTATAGGGCACTTATTTGAAAGATGCCATGGTTCATTGTAGTTGAAGTAATGAAAAACACATGGGAATTGAATGCAGTGTTACTCTCTTCTATCATAGCCAGAGTTTTTTCTTGCCGGCAGTTAATAGACAGTTTCCCTTCTCTTCAACAACTAAAGCATATCCTTGTCCACTTTATCCAATTTCTTGTGTGCTTTTTTCCACACCTTTGGAATGTGGGGTGATGGATTTTCATAGCACCGTTGGATTTATCCATCAGACTACCAGAATTGAAGTCCACCATATGCTTATTATCCCCATTATACCCCCGATTTTCCCCAATATCTATTTCAACCTTGAGGAAACATCAGACAATTTACTCATTGTTGTCAAAGTCGCGGATCGCCAGGGCATTCCGCAGGCTAGGTTTTTTCAAACCAAAGAAGTGGCCCACCATGAATTTGGGGGTAATGACAAAGCTAGAATCCTATCATGCAAGCCTTGTGATTTTTACTCATATACTATAATAGATTTTTCATCCTTATTTTTGATTCTATGAAATACCCTTTCCATCTTAAGCTGGAGGGTGCACGAAACATATTTATCAAAAAACATATTCCATAAATCCTTTCATTCCAATGCCTCGATATCCTCCACAAGCTTTGTATTTTTGATAAATTTCCACCATTGATCGGCTTCACCCTCTATACGATAAGCATCCATAAGAAACTTCTCTTGTTCGGAACATTGAAGGATGGATAATATCTTTTCAATGGATTTGATCTATTGTTCGGCGATTGATGAATCATATGATCCATTAAAAGTATGATGCATTTGTCTCATGATGCTCTCTAGAGTGACTTATTCTTTCTGGGGGGGGGGGTTGAACGTTCATGTTGACTCATGTTTCTATTCAATTCATGAGTTAACTGAGAGAGTATCATGACAATCTCCATGATACCTTCTCCCATCAGATTGGGAATCTCATTAGAACAGTCATCACATTGGTCATCACATCAGTTGTTATCCCAAGTTCTCCTATTACCATACATTGGTTGGAATAAAATAAATGTTATGGGTAACACCTAAAGCGTAATCCAAGGACAAAATAGATGACATATAAATATATTTTATTTCCTTATCATATGAATCTATAGGCTTCAATCTATGTTATCCATGACAAAAATCTTAACATATATTCTTAGGGAATTATTATTATTCACTTAATAAGGGTTCATATTATGATTGTGAATTAACCAATGCATATACCTCAATGGTGTCATAAGCAAGATTGTATAAAGGCCTATTGACGTGTACCATGATACCTCAGGTTAACCCTAAAACTCTTTGTCAGGTTTTTCACCCCTAGGTACATCTGTGCCAGAGCCGCCTCTACCAGCTCGTTTCGAGACATGTATGAATTTTCATAATAAAACATTTAATCAATACTCAAAAAAACATAAGGATATATTTATTATACATAATATTATTCATATGTCTTAACTAGGGGTTTCTAATCCTAATCCAAAAAAAATAACTAAAACTACCATTTGATACCAACTATAACAACCCTACTCTTTATTACATACTTAAACATGATTTTTTACTTTAATTATTCACATGATAGAACGTATAAGATCAATAGGTATTGTGTATTTAGGTCTTAGGAACATTACATAACAACATAAATCATAGAATCCAACATCTAATTAGAACCAACCTTTACAAGACAACTACATTCCATTATACTTAGCATTGCATAGGATAACCTGAGGACATGCATAAAAAAGGGTAAGCTATAAATCCCAGTAATTAAATTATCATTACATTACAAAAGGAATAAAATACATGTTATATAATAGGAATAACAATTTAGGTCAAGAGAAACATGAACATAAATTCATGATAATGCAACATAATCCAAACTTGTAAATGTGGCTACAACACTAAACATGGAATAAGCATGAACCAAGGCTCATTGCCAATGAATCATGAGTAAAACCTCATTGACATAAATCATGAGTAAACCCACATTGAACATGAACCATAATGAGTATAAACTCATTTCACATGATATATCATGATACTAATATTTTAACAATGCAATGGAGCATTCTCAGGGAACACTATTCCTAAACATTTCATTTCATGCATAAGTGTGCCACATGGATCATATAACATGGAATATATCAACATAATAATTTATTCATAAATTAATCAATGTAGAATAAATACATAAAAGTAACATTAAATATGTATATGTTCATAACGGGGAATTCCCTTGACAGAGGCATGGGTATGATATTCAGTACACAATGATATTGGCATGAAAAAACACTCCGTAATTTTAGCAGCATAATTGTGTGACATAAGGATTCGTGAAAATGGTTGATGAGAGATACATGGATGACTCATCTTATATACATTAAATTGATAGTAAGGGGTTAATATAGTTACATGTCCCAAAAAAAATAATGGAATTTAGATGAATAATACAAAAGAATTACATTGATGTAAATGAGGGGAGAGAAATTCCTCAAGGAATTTCTGCATAGTAAGGGGTGCACATGAGAGGAATTAATGAAAAATAAAGGTGTACGACATCCTCAAAACATAATTTGGAATGTATGGGGGAGGGTATAAATCATACCACAAAATTTTTAAGAGAAAACCATAGGGAATAACAACTTGATGAATATTAGACAAAAATGAGAAAGGAAGAAATACCTTACATGGAAGTGTGATTAAAAAGGCATGGAAAAGGATTGATAGAGGCTTCTTGGGAGATAGGACACATTGGGAGGATTATAATGGGTGTTTGGAAGAGTTTTGAAGCACTCCACGGGCTTTTAGTGATGAGGAAGTGGGAGCATGGGTGGGTTTATATGGAAAGGAGGGGGAATTCATTATTATATTGGTTTGGGACACCACACATTAAACAAATCAAAACCACAATCCAGACCTTGGTTTTATCCAATGGATTTTGCCAAAGTGGAGTGGAAAACAATATTTAATGAGTCCAAGGGCCTAAATTCTTAAAATAATAGGGTTTCTTATGTGAAAGTGAGTCCCGCTCTCATTGAAAACAATTTAAAAATTCACAATGTTTTATAAATCATGGTGGGTCCACTAATGCATTGTAAATTAAATGAAAAATATATAAAATCACATTATTTTAAGCGTAAAACATATATTGGCCTAACATAATATTTATGGTATTTTATTACATCACTATTGGGTCATTATGATGTCAGAAAACACATTATATATTTAAACGTTATTAAATTTAACTCAAAAATTCGACTCTCTTAGAGAATTATGTAAAATTGACCATCAGATAATATTGAAATCCTGATTACAAAAATAACAATCATTTAATCTAATTAATTATCTAAATATGTTAATTTTTTATTTAAAAATAATTATCAACATTTATAAAAAAATTCAAGGGTTTTGACAATAACAACTTTCCAACTATAATAAAAATTACAATTTTATTCACAAAACATGTAAAATCATTTATATTTAATAAAAAGTAATTTATTAATAATATTTTATAAAAAAATTAAATATTTAATACGTTTATTAATTCATCAAAATATATTTCTCAATTGAATATTAACTAAAAAATAATATTTTTTTATTTAAAAACTATTTACATATTGACAATAATAAAATGAATGTACATTCATAATAAATAAATAATGTATATAGTCATAGTGCTAGGGTATTTTTTCATTACACCTTATAAAACCCGCATAAGATAGAATTGTACACTGTGCGATGGTGACAGACTCTTGGTGTGGCTTGGATAACATCGCTCGGGTGGTAATCTCTATTAACTTCCTGTTCTCCCGTAGTAAGTTCCACTCAAGTTTAACATGTTCAAGCTTGTCATGGGATTGGCCAAGAGCGACTCCTAAGGATGTCACCTCCTTTCCATGCTCCTAAAATGGGCTTCGAATGGGGCTAGTCTACTGGATGAGGCCATTACTTCCATTGTTTGTGTAAATTGGATTTGTTAAAGCCCTATATTTATGCTAATCATGTTATCACTGTTCAATGGGTATATTATAAATGGTCACAATTATTAATGGTATTTTAAAATCTAGAAACATAAAAACAGTGATTTTCACATTTTATATAACCATAATAATACATTTAATTAGATTAATAGGAGTTTTCATTAATGAAGGTTAGGGTCGTTACAAAATTGGTTTAACAATGTATCAGCACAGTTTATGTCATATGGGTGAAGGGATTTCTAAAAGAAATATTGTTACATTTATTAGTATAAATATGTAGAATGTTTTCATTTACTTTTTATATAATATAGAATATGTTGATCCATATATTAAATACCAGAAATAAAATTTTAGATATTTTAATCCATCAATGGATGAATGATTCATATCAAATAGAAATAATCAGTAGTTATATGACTGTTTAGAGAATAAATTAATAAGGAGTTATCTAATAATAGGAATTCAATTACCTAATTTCATTGATGGCTAGCCAGGGGACCCAATGAAAATTTTATACCTTACAAAATTTTTTGTGAAAAATGATAATAGATTCTAAAAAATATTATGTATGTAGTGAAATGATAAATAGTGGTATTACACATATGTTAGAATCAATTCCCATATGTTGTTCATATGAGAGAAATACTATTTATGAAAATACATCTTACTGTTTCATTATTTAAAATATAAAAAAGTTTGATTATAAAAAAATATACCTCTTTTACATTGATACTGGATTGACAATATAAGTGCACTTAATATGGATGTAATGGGATTTAGAAAGGTCAATTTTTTTGTGGAAGGGGAAATGAAAATCAATTAATAATATGATTATGAGCATTGAAATCATTTTAGGTTTCAAAATAGAAAAGATAAATTGGTCGATCATCCTACTAGGGACTAAAAAATATATCGATCCAATTGAAAATTCAATCAAGGATGACCCTTAAATTAAAAGATCATAATCAGATTATTAGGGTTATAATGTTAGAAATATCTTGTATGTTGGAGTGGTAAAAAATGGGAATTATGATTCACAATTTTGGAACCAAATAATGAAAACCATTAAAAATAATGAATTTTTAATGAGAAGGTAAAACAATTTTTTAACAAAAAATTTTTTCTCATATTTTTATTTAGTCTCTTGTATATTAACATAATCTAAATTAAATGTGCGACTACTCAAGGAGATATTATATTAGTTAAATTATTATGATACTAATGGTTCCAATGAAAAAAATAAAACAGAGGATACCCTTTGTGAGGATTTAAAGGAAATGATATGATATACTTTTTCTATATTATTGAATAATTATATAATTAATAATAAATTTATTTTTCATTATTCCATGTATAAATTTATTATTTTAGAAAATTTATGTACATCATTCCTTCCATTCAACAAAAAAACTACCACATTCTTCTGCTCCCTCAAAACCATTTAACCAATATAGTGTTGGCATTTATCAGTTTCCTTCAAGTTCCCTCAACTTCTCAATATTAGAGGTAATATTGATTTTTATTGTAAAATCATTTTCCTTATAGTTAATGTAATTATTCATATATTTTTTTCATTTCAATTTTTAATCACATAATTATTGCTTTCATATATTGGTGGAATTATTTTTTTCATGGTGGGGTGGTTTGTTCGAAGCTGCTAATACTCATGAGATATTACACTTTGAAGATAAAACTAATAAAATGTAAATAAGGAAATGGGTCTAGAATTTAATGAATCATAATTACAAATAATATTTCTTCAAATAATTTAATTAATTTTTTCATCATTTTTTATTCTTTTTGTATGTTCATTTCCTTATAATTTTTATCTAATAATGATTTGTTCCCATATATGTTGGGAAGTCATAATTTAATAGTTATTTAATTTTATAATATGTATTTAAATATTTAATGATATTATACACCAAAAAATCCATTTATTTATTTTCCCTCAAATATTTTGTTATCCTAGCAGTGTGGGAAAATATAAATTTCCATAATTTTCTCTCTACATTTCAATCAGAGAGGAAATCATCATATTTTCACATTAAAATCATTATCTATATAATTAATTTATTGATTCATATTTATGATTAACTAATTTTTTTTTATTATTACTCATATAACACTTTGTATCTTATATAGGTGGATTCTTTTATTCAATTTGTGTGGTTTGTTTGAAACTGCTAATTCATGTTAGATATTAGACTTGGAGATAGAAAATTAGATAATTAAAATATGGAAAGATGTCAATAATGCACCAAACCATCATGAAAATGTGAATACCTACTAATTATTTAATTAATTTTTTTATCATTCTATTTACTATTCATATGTTAATTTCCCTACCATTTTTATGTAATTCATATTTATATTTTTGAACAGAGATTTTGGTAAGTAATATTTTCTTTTTAAATATCTAAAAAAGCATTGAAAGATATTAAATGTTCCTTTCTTCAAATGTTTCCTTACATTCCATTTCCTTTCAGTGTTGAACTGCAACTCTACATAATGATTCAATGTTCTTTTCTAGAAAAGGGTTGTCATCGTAAAACATCATGTCATTTTGGTGTGTTGGTAGTTGGACTATGAAATAAAATTCAAATCATGATATCATTGGATGTTATTACTATTTTTAGACATTGGGGTATATAGTAATTATTAAAACATCAATTTAAAAAATATTTTGACTGGTATGAATCCAAGTAAACCATTTTACTAAAAATTGTCATTGATTTTAGTTAAAAAGATAACTTTCATTCTCAAAACTGAGAAACATTTCCACAATATTTTAATACATTAATTAAATGATATATATGTAATAATTTATTTCTAGGAATAAATATGACCATTATTTGATATATGATGTTCATGGTATGACTCAAAGTGGTCTTTATTAGTTTAAAATCAAAATTTTATTTCAAAAGGTGACACACACATAAAATGATAAAATACAATGGGATAATAAAGATAATTTTTGGAGATTATTCATAAATTATTTTTCATGTATAGAAATAAATATCCCATAAAACCTATACAAAAATGTTAGTGGTATTATTAATAGTGAGTGTTTTTAATTTAAAATGACATTTCATGAAAAAAACTAGTGACATACTCAAAATGAAGATAAAGGATGTTGAATTTTTATAATTTTTTTACAATGATCGATATGGAATTTGAGATGTTTAGGAATCATCCGCACCTCAGTATGATGCATAGCGTGACCGGTGTGACTCAAACTACATCTTTTTTAAAAAAATTGTCCTCAATTTTAGTAAAATGGAAAAATTATCTACTCCAATCCAAGAAAATGCATAAAAATGGGTTTTATTCATTTGAAAAATGATCCATAAGTCATTATATACATATAAGATTCATTCCTATGTCAATATAATATATTATGATCCCTATAAGCCTCAAATATTTACTTATAATTTTAAAATCAAAATTATAGTTCAAAAAGTGCCACTCACTGGAAATTGGGAAAAACACATTTATTATAATTATAATTAAGGAAAATTATTCATAAATAATTTTTGGGATGTTGTAATTGGTGTCACATCAAACTACAACATGATGTTACTGGTAAGGGTCAAAGTTTGTGTCTAGAGTTTAAAATGACATTTCATTAAAAAAGAAATGTGACATATAAAAATGGATAAAAATATTAATTTTTTAAAACATAAATATAAACATACATATGTTATTTTGGACCACTAGGAATTATAATCATCTCAATCTTATGCATTTTTTGATTTTTATGATTCTCATTGTACCTTTTTATTTAAAATTTGAATAATTTTAATAAAAATTCAACTAAACTACTCAATACCGAGAAAAATAATTCAAATAATTTGTTAACATAAGAAATACCCATAAATAATTCTAGATGAGTAAGAATCATACATATTCCAATCTAATACATTAATTGGCTTCCATCACTCAAATTGTGTATTGGTGGTTTAAATTTTCATTTTTAGTTCAAAATGTGTAACTCACTATAAATTGAGAAATCACACTTTTATTGTGTTGATAATTTAGTAAAATGATTTAAATATAATTTTTTACAAGTAGGAATCTTCTTCATATAAAAATGTTGCATGATGTGACCAGTATGTATCAATGTTGCTTTTTGATGTTTAAAAAAAATTAGTAAAAAATATCCAATGACATACTGGAAACCCGGAAAACACCTTCAAATATTTTTTCTTTTTTAGGAAAATTATCCATTTGTAATTTTCAGAAATTTTTTAATCATCCACACATCAACCTGAGAAACTGTGTGGCTGTTATGACTCTAATTGCATATTTTTATTTACAATTGACATTAATTTTAGAAAAAATATTAACGAGCCTACTTAGAATCAAGAAAATTCATTGGGATATCTTTTATGCTTTAGTTCAATGGGCCATAAATCATTTTTTTGTGTAGAAATTATTCATACCTCAATATGATAATAAATTCTCCCAGTATGATCAAAGTGATCGTTATTAGTTTAAAATAGAAATTTTAGTTCACATGGTGCCAGTACCTGAAATTAGATAAAAAATCTATAATTTTATAGATAATATAAAGAAACATTGAATAAGTCATGTTTATATGTTTCAATTGGTCTAACATAAAAATGATACATGTTGATATCAACATGTGATAATGTGCGTGAAAATTATTTAAAAATCCTTTTTAGTAAAAATGAAAACTGATGTTCTCAAAACTATGAAAACATATTCATATACCATTGATACATTAGGAAACTGATACATTAGTCATCTGATACATGTAGAAAACTATTAACATAAATCTAATACACAAGGTTACATGTATTATTCTACGTTAATATTTATATTTAAAATTGACATCAAAATTAGTATAAATGAATAGTGATGTACTGAATGCTGAGAAAACATTAACTTATTCTTTTCATAACTTTATAAAATGATCCATATGTCATTTAAGATGTGTAGTAATCTGTGACACCTCAATCTAACTCACGATGTGATTTTAACGAATCTAATTGTGTCTTGTTATTTAATATTGAAATCCATTTTATTAAAAAATAAAACTAACCTACTAAAAAATTAAAACACAAACGTATTGTTTTGATACATTAGTTAACTAACTATATGTCATTTTTAATGTGTAGGAATTGGCCTCAATTCAATTCTATAAATGATGTCCTTGGTCTAACTCAATTTTTTTATTATCAGTTTAAAATCATCATTTTAGTTCAAAAAGAGAAACTCACTAAAAACAAAGAAAACACACTCAAATTGTCATGGAAATTTAGAATGAAAATCATATATAATTTGTGATTCATATCAATTCGTATCACATCACACCGATGCACGATGTGAATTTTATGATTCAAAATGTCTGTTTCTAGTATAAAATTGTGTTTCAGAAGAAAAAAGATGTGAAATAAATATAACTATGTAATGTAATGTATATTTATCTAGTACTTTATAAAAATGATTCATAAGTAATTTGAGATATGTATGAATAATTTTCACCTCAATCTGACACACGGTATGACCGATATAACTCCAAGTGTGTCTCTATAGTTAAAATTAACCTCAATTTTATTACAATGAAAACTATCTTGCTAAAACTAGATAATACATAATTGGATTTTTTTCAATACATTATGAAAATGATACATAATTATTTTAATATGTTTTGGAATCATCCACAACAAAATCTAACACATGATGTTCCCGATATTACTGAAAGTGTCTGTTATCTATTTAAAATCGACATTTCTATTCCAAAAGTTAGACTCACTAAATATATGGAAAATCTTATTATTTTTTCATGATAATTAAAAAAAATATTCATAATTCACTTGTGATGTGTAATAAAAAATATCATAGAAAACCAACAAGTTATGTGACCAGTATGACATATAGTGTGTGTTTACATTCTAAAATTACATTTTAGTATAAATGATATTTGATATAATCAAAACCATGAAATTCCATTCATAATGTTTTAATTATTTAGTGAAATGATCCATATGCTATTTTGGATGAGTAAGAATTTTTCACACCCCAATACGAATCATAGTGTGCCTCATATGACTCAAAATGTTTCCTTTCAATATATAATTCTCATTTTAGATTAAAATGAACATCAAATCACCAATAAAAGGAAAATAAGTCTAGACTGTTTTCTCAAAATCCATTCCCCTATTATATATTTAAATTCCATATCATCTTTATCATAGAAATATTTAATTTAATTCGAGGAGATAACTCTTAAAGAGGAAAAATAAATGTTGTGACATTCAAGAATCAACTAAAAGTCCATCTACTACATTGTGTTCCTCATATGTCTTAAATTGTAGAGTAAAATGTACAATTCTTATTATTTTATTTTCATATGTTATTCCTAGAATAATATTTTTTCCCTTATATAGGTGCATTAATTTTCTCATGCATGGGTGGTTTGATCGGCAATAGTATGACTTGGGGTCAAGATCAAAAGGCAAATTACTATTTATGGTTATGAATGTATGTAATAATATATACTAATGAAGTTTTATAAACCAATTTTTGAAATGTCTATAATATAATGTTTTTTTCATTTATTTTAGTTGAAAATATAATTTCATTAATGTTCTATTCTGGTAATTTTTTATTTAAATCATGTGGTGTTTCTGGTTCTGTAGTTTACTATTATAGAACACTACACTAGTTCATCAATGTTCTATTTCAATACAATGTAGTATGCCCCATTATTAGTTCGAAATAAAACTACTAATAAATTTTTCAATATATTATAACTTCAAAAAGTGCAGATAATGGAATCCAATATTAACACTATTTTAGTATTAATAAAGGACCGCTTTATTAGTGCTTTTGTATTATGGATAAAATATTACGGCATTTATTCTCACTTTAGATGTCACAGCATCCCTATTTTAGATAAATTATATTTTTAGCACTATTAAAAGACTAATTTCATTCAGTTATCTTAATGAATTAGGATATTAATATTTTCTGTAGTGTTTCCAAAAAAATATCCATACGATTTTTTTTCAAAATAACATTAAGAACCATTATTCTCTTTATGAAGACATAACTTATCTTTGTTTCCTATGAATGGTTTATTTTTTTATATGATGAATTCATTAAAAATATATATCTGATTCATATTTTTTTTACCTATATTACCCCACTTTTCATGTACCAATATTCCTTATTGAAAAATGTTGTCTGAATGGTCAGTGGTCATCTATTTGGTTTCTTTTCATTAGGAAAAACATTCCACCTAACATTGCTAGAAAATTATATTTGATGGACTTCCATAAAAATGATCATTTGATGGAATAAGTGATAAATATGTTCTCAAAGTGTATTTATCCGATAGACATTCATTCAGTGACACAAATTAAATCATCACAACATTGAAAATAATCTATTATGTAAACCCTTATTAAATAAGATCTTTATATATATAGCCATTTTTAAACACAATGCCTCACTACAAAGATCTTAACCCAATAAATGTTGTTTAATATATTTTTTCACCATCTAAAGACTTCAGCAAAAATAAAAATATTATTAAGGTTTACTACACTATCTGGAATCTACTTCAACTATTTTCTGGTTCTCAAATATTAAATTTATCATGCCTTATATTTTATCGCCTTTTTGTTTAGAAAAAATAAATTTGAATTCAAAAATTATTATTTTTTTCCATGTTCTCCTTTTTACAGTATTATATAACTCTCATCCCATCCTACTTCACATAAACCAATATTAAAAAAAATAAATTGAATGTCAAATTTCTTGAGAACATAAACTGTTTCAAGAAACATTGGTTTAAAAAATCCATTTTATAAACATATTTGTTCAATAAACATTTTTTTCTTAAATATTTATCAGTGATATCTGATAAAGTCATCACAATAATATATATCCAACGATCTTATCTTATATAACTCTATCTAGAATAATTATCAAGAACTTTTGAGTCCTAGAAACATGATCTCCCCCTAAAAAATTAAAAACATTACATTCATATAACGATCTTTCTAGTAACCTTCAATATTTATGTCTGCAAATTTTTAACCGATGTTTTTCATATATATATATATTTCTACTAAAACTAGTTCTACATCATTCACCGTATAAAAGAATCAACTCAGATCGTGGATCTATCATGATATTGGAACATGAATTAATAGTTTATCATTTTCTAAAATTAGTTTTAACGTTTCTTAACAAACATTTTTAAAATAATTCTAATTTCTTCTAGGAACATCTTTATAAAACATTATCTCTACACAATTTGAGAAAATAATATTACTATAATACAACCACATTCTTTCACACAAAATTAAAAAATAATTTATATAAAAAAACTCTCAAAATAATAATAACATTTTTATTAAATCGACACCAAGTATCCTAGTAATTATTTATGATTTAAATTATTTATAATAATTTTTTTTTATTAATCATTTACAAGGTAAATATTTTGATGTGGGATTCATTGTTGTAATACCCCTAGTTCATAAATCCAATCCCTTATGATTTCTCAATGTATGGAGGTTTCAAGGTGGATTTCGGTGACTTAATACCGTAAAAATATTAAGTTTATATCACATTCTCACCTTCTATTCTCTTGGTCATTGTTGGAATAACAATAATTGTTTCTCTTCACATGGTCATATTTGTTATAATGGTTGTAGTATCCCTTCTCATGGATGGAATTGGTCTCACAGTAACACAATCTATTTCTATGGTAACACATTTCCATATTAAGTTAGTAGGATAGTCTCGTGGTCACACATTACTTTGTCATGGTTTTCCATTCCCTTTTTATAACCATAATTTGGTATCATGGTGGCATATTCCCATATCCTTCTTGAAAACCCTACCATTGCCTTCATTTTTAAAAATTCACAAATATTTCCAGAATGTCTTGAAAAATGTTTTTGGAAAACTAAATTAATGTTTTAAAAATACTATAAGGTTTTAAATACAGTAATTTAATTCCCCATATATCCAAATTTTTAAAACATATAATTCAAGATTTTAAATGAATCTTAATTGACATGAAATTAAAGATGAAATTTAACCACATTATTCTTTAGGATGACATATCATATATCATAAAAATTATGTATTTTTCATTAAAATATTTTATATTTTTTATGAGTCTAGGAAAACCATAACTCAGTAATTTAACCTTAAAGGTCATCAAGAACGTCTTAGATCCTCCCAGTTCATGATTTTTTTTACTATTTTGGTTTTCACATGGTTTTCTAAAAAGTTGTGTTTTATGAGGTATGATCAGGTTTATTTGTCTTGTTAACTACTCATTATTTATCCCTTTTCTCCTGAATCTTGGATTTATCTGTGATTTTTGTTCTCCTCTATTATTGTTGGATGTGCATGTTGACTAATAGTTCACATGATCTAAAGGTGCTTCATTTTCAATCGTTGGTAGATGATTATTGGTTTTTATTTTTTCTTCGTAGAAGATTTTTTTAGGAATGGGATCCTTAATCCCTATATGTTTTAGTTTTACATGTGGTAATGTGATGAATTTTAATTCAGTGGGGTAGATAGTACATATCGAAATATTGAAAACAATTAAACATATCAAATAAAATTGAAGGGTAATGATGAAATCATATATTTTATAATTTATCTTTTTCTAAAATATTGTTAATGATAATATATTGATAAAAAATATGATTTATTTAGATATAGAGTGTTATTTTGGTTTCTAAATTTTTTTCCCTCACTATTTATTTTTGCTTAATCATAGCACAATTGAAAAAAGATTTTATTGTATATCCACCAGATAAATTTGTTTCCCCTGGAATCTCGGATTCTTGTGACAATACATATTAATATAATGAAATATTTTTGAAATAATACTTATCAATTTCAACGTTGTACTGTGTGTTGGATGTGGTTTTTGGTTGTTGTGATTCATGTATTTTTTGATGTGTAGGGGTTTTGAGGTATGGTGGATGATATTTGAGGTGGTTGAGGTGTGCGTTTGCTATTAATCATGGTGGTTGTGATGTTTGGTTGTTAAGACATGTGGTAGATGATGTGTGGTAGTTCAGAAATGTTATGGTGTTGTAGTGATGTTCATTGGCTTGATAGAGATGGGTTATTTTATATGGTCTCATTTATTCTCTAGGTGGCCATTTAATTAATAGTATATGATTTCATGGATAAATAATGAGATAAGACAAGTCATGAAATGAATTTTATTATTAAATAATGATTCTTATTAAATTAGAAATTATTTAAATGTGTTCTATTAATAGGAATATAGAGTGTGGTTGTTTTTTTTGTGGATTCTGTTTGTGGTGTATTGAATTTAGAGATGGAAATCATAGTGGTTGAGGTTGAAAAACCTTGTATTGTTGTGGTGAGATCTGTTTCACCATTTTTTTCCACCACATGGTTATAATTTCTTGTAATGTTTATGATCATTTTTATGTCATTCTGATATGTACCCCATTGGATTCGTTTGATTACAACAATACCAATAATTTGTGTGTTGTAGGTTTCTTTTTAAATATATATAATGTTGAAAATGAATGGCTGCATATACCTTATTCCCAGCTTTCAAATCCATGCGAGATTGATCTATATATGTTGTCAAAGACATAAGTCATATTTTTACAATTGCTGATGATTGTTGAGGATGAGGCGGTTCCCAATGGGGGTCAGTTAAGGTAGGAGGAGGGAACAAGGTCGATGAAATTTGTGTTAATGATACCATGATGTTGTGGTTGTGAGTATTTTTAGGGGAGTAAAATGATGTGGTTTCCCAAGTGTCTTCTGTTGGGATGTGATTTTTTTTATTAGGTGACATTGGGCATGGTTATTCTGGAAGGAAGGGTAGCTCCCTGATGTAAAATGATGGGTCTTGAGAGCGTAACCTCGGTAGGAATGAAATGTGAGGTTTACATGATTAAAATTTATTTCATTATACTATTATATCATATGTATTATTTTGTGAGTATTTCATGGTATAGATGGGATTGGTTTTACAACATATTTAGCTGAATTTATTGTCTATTTTTTGTTCATTGTTTCATTATTATGCTCTATTCACATGATAATGTGAGAACATTGGTATCATCTAAATTCAAGTACATGATATGTTCACCTGATTTATATATAATTTTTTTTCATTTTTCCAAGAGGGCTACATAGTCTGAGATGGAAAAAAATATCCTGAATGATTGGGTTATTGATAACTCACTACCATAGGTTTCATTTGGTTTTTATTTAGAGACATTATTATATCCATTTCCATTTTAAATAATTATTGGATGGTTTTTGTGTCTCTTTATTTTATATATGTCAGGGTTTTTTTTCATTCATTATCATAATCCTTTGTTTTTAATTAAGTGAAATTAAATCTAGATGTTATATTTTATACCTTCAATTATAGTCCACAACCAAGGTGTTACAAAAGGAATGACTCAGTGGTAATTATAGATAATCAGTCATTTTTAGACTTGGTGTGTTACCTTCGGATTGAGGTGATTTTAAAAGAGTTTTATGAAAGGATTAGAATGAGAGATGTGATAGATTTTGAGTTTTTCACTGTCTTGATTACATTGGTTGTTTTGGAAATGGTTATAGTTAATCATGGTGTCTGACATATGTTTGGAAAACTTACTAGAGAATAGGATTTTAAGGCCCCTAGTTATCCTATTTGAGGACATAGAATCTTTCAGTGACCAAGTGTGGGGATTTCACTTATAGGGTAGAGACTAATGAGAGGTCCATATAACATTTTTTATTTATTTAATGGTTCTATTGGATGAAGAATTATAAATTGTTATTATGTAATATAATAAACATTAATAATAATCCTTGATATTGGTTTTAGGTTATCATATTATTTTCAATGATTGATTCCATTCGTCAATCTTGTTCCACATGGAAAATATAGGATTAACACCATGACATTGTTGAGTTCCATTGGATTCATCTAGATGAGGATAATGATAAATGTTATAGGATGTCGAATATCGTTGTGTGTAGATATTAGATGATGTGTGAGGGTGTAATCATTGATCTAGGGATATAATCCTTGTTATAAGATCTCAATATATCCTTTAGTTTAATCTATTCCTATTAATAGTACTGGGGTTCATTAGAATTCCATTGGATAAGTGGTACGATACATCAATGGTAGACACAATATCGTTGTTATCAGTAGGTGGCATATGTATCTTGGGAATATTTACAAAAAGTGTTTCAAGAAGAGTTGTTATGATCAAACATGAAGGAATTGAAGAGTATGTATATGATTCCCCTATATAATGTGATTATGTTTATGTGATAGATTGAGTTCAAGTATATTTATATTTTGAGTTTCTCCATCAGTCCTTTTCTTAAGGAGTCTCAAGTGAAGCATCGTAAAGAGGAAATATACCAACCTATCGGGTATTTGGATTCTCTATTCACAATACTAATGAATATTTTACAGTAGAAGAAGGGAATGTTGATTGATTTTATGCACCTATAGGGTGTGATATCACTAGAGTGAGCGAAAAGGGTTCCTCAAGAAGAATATTTGTTAGTATAAGGTATTAGATATTAGTGCATTTAGGGTTTGTACCATGAGGCCAAGATAATTACATGTTTTCAAAAAAGAAAGATGAATCCTGGAATATATGGGAGAAATGATAGTCAAGTAACTGATCTATCCCATTAATCTAATAGATATACGAATTTAGATATCAAGGGGAGATTTTGTTTTCCAATACTCAGCCTTCTCAACTAGCATTCCACTCTGTAGAGATGTTAGGATTTTTAGAGTCACTACCTATTGTCACAAGTTTCGATAATGTTTGTTCCACCTGGGTGATGTGGAATGAGAATTAGAATGAATCACATGAACCAAGAGAAAAGGAGAATGTTGAACTTTGTGATTCTACTAAATCCATTCGAGTGGTTGATGATCAAATAAATCAGATTGAGGAAGACTTCTAATTGAGAGATTACAAAGGGAAAATCCAATGGTGGACATCGATTTCTACATAACCCCGAATCCTAAAAAACAAGGAAATGAAGAGACTATTCTCACCATGAAAGAGAAATAGCTACATGTTCTCTTTAATACAATAAAAATAAAAACCCATCAATCTCATCTATGTTGGATCAACCAATTGTAATCTCGGGTTCACATGAGGAATATGAAGAAAGGAAGAAATACCATATATATATATAGATTCCTATTACAATGAATAAGTGGTGGGAGAAGCACCATATTCATGGATGGATGAACAAGATGCAATGACATTCATGAAATATCATAATTATATCATTAGTAATAAGAAATATCGTGAAATTATTAAACTCGTGTTCATTAGAATGTTGGATGAACATAAGAGAAACCTGGATTTTGACATCAAATCCATACCTAGGGGTGATATATCTCTTTTGTTCTGCTTATCTATGTGATGGACTCTTCGAATTTGAATGTTCACAAGACTTGTATTTGTGTCTGTTCCATGTTTGATTTTTTTTTCTTCTCTGCTTCAGGATGATTACTGTTTGGTTTTTCCGTACTTTTTGGCCTAATGATATGAATTTCCACCTTTTATTTTGGGGGAGGTTTTTGTGCCTTTGGTATTCTCTTTTGGGAGGGGTTGTGTGATTCTTGAAAAGATTAGCATTTTGTGGAGAGCTTTGACATGGAAGTGTATGGATCTTTTGTGGGAAGCTGATGAATATCATCTTTTTATGATTCTCCTTATCAGCATCTTATTGCTTGGGGGTACATGGTAATGATCGATAAGGGGAGTGAATTGAAGTATTTTACGAGATTTAAAATGAATATATGTTTTTCTTAATGATGTTTGAATACCCTGTTCTATTCATACTTTATAATGTTCATGAATGTGGTGTTTGTTTCCTACTATGACCAAAATCATGATCATTGAAGAGTAATATTCTGGATGTTTTCTAGTTTTGGGTTTTATATTCAATTTGTTTCTTTATGGAGAGCATGATCTAGTTACTGACAAGGTCTTTTGTTCAATTTTTGCAACTTGATATGTCTGTTTTTCTTCATGGTTTCTATACTTATACTCACCTTTAATCCCTGTTGGTGTAAGTTATTTACACCTCATTCGTGTTTTGATATTTTTTCTTTTAATAATCTTTTTGGGTCATGAATTGGGAGAATAATCCATGTCACACCTTTTATTAAAAAAACCAAGAGGGATCTAGTCATAACCATTAGGTTGACTTTTTTGAAGACCAATTTTTATGAGAATTTATTAGAGGAATTTCATTCATATTATATTACTATAGGGATTTTTTCTATCATCGTGTTCACTTGTTGAATTATCAATAGAAAATGTTTGGTTTATGTGGTCAGTTCTAGCTATAAAAATAGTGGTGGATATCACCTCTCTTTAAGAAGTCGAGGGGATATGAATCATTTATTTTTTCAGCCCCTTGATGACCCTAATATTTAGGCAACTAGTCCAAAGTGTGGTTGTGGAGGTAGTGATGTGTAGGTAGTGATGTGTAGGATGGTAGGGGATCTATGAATGGATAGTTTAATGTTACAGATATATTGAAAAATGGGATTATTGATCATCATATATTTTATTATCTTATTCTATGTTGTTTTTTCTACCTTGATTAAATTAAAATACGTAATATCCTTCATTACAACCGCCTTATTCAATGGTTTGGTACTGAATGTGGATAGGATTCCAATTCCCTAGGTGTAAACTATGATAGTAAAAGACTAGGCCTTTTTTGATGTGTTCAATCGGTGTTGTATGATGATAAGGCAACATCAGTCATATGGTGATTACTTATTTCTACCAATACATCTGTACAATGCAATATTGAAAATTTATTGTTTTTAATTTGTTGGTTAAATTATTGATTTATTTTGGTGAAATTTCACGTTCTCGTATGTGGATGGTAAGTGTGTATTGTTTATTAGGGGATTGGGTAGTTGGATGGAAAGTAAAAATATGGATCTAATACTTCATTTCAGGGATATATTGTCAGAAAAGTCAATGGGTTGTGGATTGGTATATAATCCCTAAAATTTCAATTAATTAATTTATATTATTCCAAAGCACATTGTGACACTACGCCCTCAATGTGACATAGAGTGAGGGATTGATTTACATGGTATCACATGCCTTATTTTCAAGGATCCTTATTTTTTTACATTCTATATGTTGTGGGATATGATGATTTATATACAAGACCTAATATTGAATGGTTTCATTCAGACCTATGGGAATTTGTGGGATTCTTCAGTGTTATTCAATAAGGATCGTAGTAGTATAAGACTCTATATAGACTACTGAATAATGAATCATTTCATGATCAAGAATCATTAACCTTTTTGATGTTTTGATGAACCTTTTGACCATTTTAGAGGATCTAGTTGGTTTAATAAATTCAATTTATTGTCTAAATATATAAATGTGACAGACAAGATGAATATGTCCTATGTTGGGCCTTTTTTAGTTATAATATCATTTGTTATTTGATCATGTTATATAGGGTCAACAATGCACCATCTGTATTCATGGGCCTCCTGAACTCTATCCTTAAGGATTTTATGGGCCAGTGTTGAGTCACGTTTAGTAATGATATATTGATAAAAATGATTTCAATGGAGGATCATGTTGATCATATTAGATACTTTTCTAGGTCCTTTAGAACATATTTATTTATTTAAATATTTTTATGTCATTTTTTTGGCAGGGGATGTGTATATCCTTAGGTATACGGCATCCCACAATGTTATTTTCTAGGATTTTTCCAATATCATGTTACTGGTTTCATGGGGATAACATAATATTGTGTAATATATTAATATTTTTCTCAATATAATGGAATATTATTGTAGGTACATGAAAAATATCCAATGACATGTGGCCCCATTGATACATCGTGATAGAAATGATAATGATTTCACCTAAATTAATCAGTTCTAGGTAGAATTTGTCTAACTACATGGTTGATTGATCATTTTTTTTATTTTCGAAATAAAGTGGTGATGTTTTTGGTTTTCTATTATGCTTCCCATTTAGGATTTAGATGAATATTGATTAATTAGAAGACGATGATCTCTTATAGTTGTAGGAAGGTATGTCCCAATCAGTCAAACTATAACACCCATAATCTAGAGTTAACTATGTTTTTCATTCACATAAGATATGATGAATGTACCTTATAGAAGTACACATTTTGTTATTTTCCCATCACAAATGTTTGACTTATGTTGTCCCCCTTTGTGACCTGAATAATGAAAATAGAACAATATAGAGATTCTTCCAAACTATGAATTTTAAATGTCTCATATCATAGGGAGTGGAATGATGCACTAAATGGGATGTTAAAAAGATATTTTTTTCGAGATTCTTGGGATTCTCAGTAGATGATACATGAGTTGGTTTTCATGAACGTATATACAGTAATAGTTGATGAAACATGTATATTCATTTTGAGATTAGTGAAATATTCATTGATTTAAAAAATGTTATATTAATAATTATGGGACATAGAGGTATAGGTGATGCAAAAAAAATTCTATGGTGGATCCCTATTGGGATGGTCGAAAGATAGATTTAAAGGAATGATTTTTCATGTGATTTTGTTTATCCCGATGGTGAGTTAGAAAGTTATTCATGAGTTTCATAGCTCACCACTAATGGTGAATGTATGTGTATTTAATATTAACCATGTATGGGGTTTATAATTTAGTAACCATGGATAAAATAGTTATTGGAAGAGGTCATTTAATGGTGTCTGGTTTTCCATTATGTAATGACGAATATAATATTGTTGGTGGTCTTTCCAAACCCTTGGATGTCCCAGAGATGAAGTTTTCTAACATCATGATGGAATTATTCATATGAATCCCTTGATCTCCGGGAAGATTATATACTATCTAAGAAGTTTTGGATCAACATATGTTGTAATTTCACTTCCATCCAATCAAGGAGTAAAGCTTTGTGAATTTTTTTTTCAATGAGGTCTCTTGATCAGCTCATGTGGATTCATGGTGTTCATATCTATACTATATTAGATCGATGTTTCCATTTTACCTCATGAGTCTGGAGAGGTTCGAACATGCCATGTTTACATTATTGCAACACTCAACTACTTTCCACCCACATATAGATGGAAAAAAGATGAATATAAATTCATCATTGGGGTGTATTTTTTGGATTATATATAACAGATTTCACAAAATCATAGGAATAACAATTTCCATTAGTATATGTTTTTTATAATAACAACTACAACCCATCAATCCCCAAGATATATTTATGTTATTGTAATGGATGCCATTTTGATACCTTCTATGATAAAATGAGGTTATATGGACATCTATTCTTTCACCTGATATGGTGAATAACACAATATATAATGTATGGGTGGTTCATCATTGGATGAATGCGGTGTAGGACAAAGTGAAATATTTTGTTGATCGTGGTAGGAGACTCATATAGTTTGAAGTTGGGGGCCATGTGTTCTTAATTGTTTATCCTCATCATTAAAATTAATGGGTTTTCAGGGTAGAAAAGATTTATCCATCATTTATTGGGACTTTTTTCATGATGGAGTACATTGGGGAAGTGTCATATCGATTGGAACATCCACCACATCTAGACAGGATTCCATACATTTTCTATATAATTTAGATCCTCGATAAATTGAAGATGAATCCCAATTCATTTACTGAAGATAGTTTGATATCAAGGATGATGTAATTTCCATAGATATATATGTTAATATTGAGAATTATAAATATAATTTGTTATGTGGAGGACCTATTTTAGTCGTTCATGAGTTCTTAAGGCTTGGTGGATTGAATCATTTTACATTGGAGCGATATTCTCAGATTAATTTACATTTAAACTAGTTTTTTTATTCTTTTATAATTTATTTTAATGTTTATATGATATTTTGTAACCCGATGGTTTATATGGGATCATTTATCCCCCTTAGTTGATGATGTCATTTGGCTATATGTTTGTTTTCTACAATATGTGGATGCATTAATTTAATACCATGATCCTTAAATGTTATATAATGGGTGCTTATCCTTCCTATTTCCCATTTCATCAAGGTTATATATTCGGTATATTGGATGATAATTTTTTTGGATAAATACGATTAACACCCCTTATTCCCAATAGTATCCCCCCATTGATTTCTCATGGTCATGAGGTGTTTAGGAGGTGTTTGGGGTCATCATCCATTAAAATTGCAAGGTTGGTCTCATATTCATAATTTCCCTTATTATAGTCACAATTATTCTCATGGTCATGGATTCTCATCTCATAGTTGAAGTTGGTTTCACCATCATAGTTTCCCTTATGATGGTCACAATTTGCCTCACCCTAACACATTCTCCTGTCACAATCACAGATTCCATTATTAATAATATAGGCTAGTCTCATGAACAAACATTCCATTGTCAGAATCCTACATTACCCTATTATGGTTGTAGGTAACTCCCGTGTAATCTGATTACCTTCTCACTATTGAACCCTTCATGGTAACAACAATTTTTTTAAAATTCCACGATTTCTTCATAATTTCATGAAAATTTATTTTTATTAATTTAAATAAATAATTGAATTAAATTTTGGGGAAAATAAATATAGTAATTAAATTACATAAAAATCATGGGTTTTATTGGAATGTTAATAAATTTATATAAAACTGATTTAAATGGAAATTCAAGACGATTATTATCCATATTAATCTTTGGGGAGGCATATCTATCATATTAAAATTATTGAATCTTATCTATTTGAATATTTTAATATTTCTATCATTTTTGAATGAACTAGAACATTATTATTGAACCATGATGATTCACTATCACCCACCTCAATCCTCTCTATTCTTGATTACATACTTGTTGACTAACATGGTTTCCACACTTTTTTTCTAAAGAATTGTGTTATAATTGAGGTAGGACAATGTTTCTCCTTTATATTCCCCATTCTCAATTTATCATATTTCCCTTATATTATTGAATTATATTTTGTTGATGTTCTCTACTATTTTGGGTATATTTTCATGGTGACTTATTGTGGAATAATTCAATGGTGATTCCATTATGATCAGTGGTGTCTGATCAATAGTTCTTATGTAGTAATTCCAAGAAGCTTTACTAAGGTATGAGATCAATCATTTAAAATTATATTAGATGTTCGTGAGGTAATATAAAGATTCTTAATCATTTTTTTAAATGGTTTGCACTAAAATAGTGAAGATGATTATTTAATTTAACATAAAGAAAATGGGAAGGGACAAATCGTGTGACTTTTACATGTTCTTGGGTGTTACCTATATGGAATTATGTACATTTTTCTTTTAAAAAATTTCACTTATGTTGGGATCATAATTTTTTCTGATTGCTGAAAAGTGATCATTTGCCTTTTTGAATGATTTAGCTGGATATATATTAAGATGATAAGAAGATACATCTTTTTGAAAAATTTGTTTCCCACAGAATCTAAATTTTTCATTTGAATGGTCTTGAAGATAATGAAAAAAATTTGATATGATTATTTTTAAAAACAAAATGGTTATGTGTGGTAGTTGATGTTTGTTTTTGTGATTTATTGTGGGTTTTATGTGTGGAATTTGTGATGTGTGGTGGTAGAGATATTTTGTGGTCATTTTTTGTGGTATATGAGATGTGTGGTCGATGAAAATTTTGGTGGTTGTGATGTGGGTTGCAATGAAGCGATGTTCATTGGATTCATTTTGATCTGTTATGTTTTATGGTGTTATGTATATACCAAATAGATATGGAATTGATATTAAATTTAAATAGAGATAGTTAATGGGATGATACTATAGATGAAAGGATTATGTTTTTTAAATAACGATTTCTAGTTAATTAGAAAATTGAAAATTGGGTTGTATTTAAAGTAAATATAGATTATGGATTATGTGTGTTAATTTATTATGTTGTTTGGGGAATTAAAAGGTTGAAAACATTGTGGAATAGGTCGAGAAACCATATTGTAATGTTTTGATTAATTTTAGTACCATTTTTGTGAGCCCCTAGGTTGGGCTTGTGTGTTATCAGTATATCATGTATTTTCATGTTATTTCTATATTCATCCCACATGAGTCATGTGTCTAAAATAATGACCAATGATTCTAGGTATCACATGATTTTATTATCATCCATGATGGGAATGATATAAATTATTATTAACCTTTTACCTAGCAGTCATTTTCATGTGAGATTAAAATGCATTGGTTGTAACATACAGATTTTAAAAGTGAACCAGTTGTGAGGTTTAATGTGGATATATCTGTTCATAGTGGGGATCATCACTGGTAGAAGGAGGGAATGGGTTTTTGGTCCTTCATGTTCATGATACCTTAATATTTTAGTTATGTAAGTACATATTGGAGGATATGGATGTGCTGTCGATTACGATGATTCATCGAGTGGGATGTTATTTGGTTTCCCATGTGCCCTTGTTCATTGTAAAAAGAGATGGGATGGTAGACCAACATCATATAAAATATTGGTGTGGGAGCCTAAATAATTTGAAAAGTCATCATATGTAACTTTTATTGATATATTGATTATTTTGTACTATATTGTATGTGTAATTTGGTGAACATGCCATGCTGATGATATGATTTCTAATTTGACCTTTTTAGGCACATATAGTTCTATTGTTTGTTTGGAGGTACATTAATATATTCATTTAACATGTGAATGTGAGACCATGCGTATGATCCTACTATGTATACATCCTATTATCACCAAACATATATTTTTATTGTTTTTTAGTCATGAGGTGGAACATGGGAATGAGTTGTACATTACTATCATGATCATTAGTGTTATTAACGAGTTTATTCCATAGTTTTTCTTTGGTTTTAATTTTGAGACATTATTAAATCAATTTGACTTATGAAATCATTTTTTATGGTCTTTATGTTAATTATCTTTTTTTGAGATTATTTTTTGTGGGTTTGGTTATATATCCAAATACTGATTTAAAATTTTAATTTAATTCCTTCCATAAGTGATATTTATATACCCTAATTTCTAATCTCCAACATAGGGCCTACTAAAGTTGGGATTCATTCATCATTAACTCTCTTCCTTTATTACCGACATAAGATGGGTACCATTATAGAGAGGGGTCCTAAAAATGGTGGAATGAGTAAATTCAATTCAATGTCTTAAAAAAGAAATAATTGTATTCATATAAACTTTCTTTAAAAAATTGATATGCCACCATATTTTTTTTCGAGGTGGGCGGCAATCCACCCATCATCTAAATTAACAGGATCGAAACTGAGAGGATGTTATTCCAACAGAATAATAAAACCACCTGACCACATCCAATGGTGAGCCTTCATTAGAATACGCAAGACCACCTACAGCACTAATGGTAATCCCATAACACTAAAAATAATTATGCTGATAAAGAATAAATATGGGAAAATTGGTTGAATATATCTCTGATTATACAGATTTTACATTTTCCCTAAATTTAGATCCCAAATATAAAGCCAAAACACATTGATAAATCCACCGAGTGAAACAACAGTGATAAATAAATTCCCTCCATATCCAGGATATCGAAAATGAACCTTGGTAAAATAAAATACCTAGAACTGAAATAGTATAAAATAAATCTAGAACATGATTTATGACAAGAAAAACCCATTATAAAATAAAATTTCATACTATTAAATCCATCAAAAAAATAATTTCAATACATCTACCAAAAATCATCAAATTGAGGATTATTTCATGAAATATTGATTAATACCAAAACACATTGAAATAATTATAACACAAAAATGAAAACACAACTAGTGACGACAACTATAAGAGTCTACCATAGAATTAATCTGAATCCAACGACACATAAAATCATAACCAATATTAATGGTCGAGATGAAATAGATATTACAAGGAATATTCATCACCACATAATGTTTCCTGATCTATAGAATATAGTTAAAATTATCACTAAAAGTTGAGTATGGGAATGATTAAGCCTAGAAACACCTTTTTGACTATGATATTCCAAGATACAAAGAGATATATTAATGGGGGAAATTATATTGTGGTAAAATAAGATATATCCAATGATTAAAGGAGTAAAATAATGGATAAGGGGTTGTTTATCTCTTGTATAGGTGTTGATGAAGGAGCCAACCATCTATCCCCCATCCAAAGACACCATCACTGAGACTGTATAGTTGAGAAAAAGGTTTCATGTTGGTGCTCAAATAAGGCCTAATAATATATAAAACAAAATTCTAGAAAATATGTCAATTAATCAATCACCAACCTAAGAATACAAAAAAATATCAATAGTTTTACCCTGTGAATAAAATATTAGGGATTTTATATAATATAATGTGTATTTATCTTAAAAGAACATTATTAGCTTAACCATATACTTTTACAAATCCATATATTATAGAACTAAAAATTTGAGGATAATATCAAGGTTATCCTCTAAAGGAAACTATTCAATAAACCATATTATAATACATTAATTTTATGGTATTTGTTTTTTAATGAAATTTAAACCGTCATCCATAATCCAATCATTTTTCTACTTTATATCTCATAAAGATAATAACTTATTTCTATGATTTCATTCTTTCGAGTGTAGCACCCCTAGATTGAGGTATAATATAATATTATGATTATCCATATATATTTGTATTAATTTAGATTAATTATCAGATGATTGGGAGGTATAAATTAAAGGTAATTTAATATATGGATAGAAGCACAAATTCAATCTATGAATGGTTATTAAAACATTTTATAGTTATGGGAGGAGGCCATGAATTTCATTTCATGAATGAAAGGTTTTCTAGGAAGAATGAGTTAACATCAGGAACATGTTCAGTGGGTATTTTATGTAGTGATGGATTATTTTTTCAATGTATATGTAAACTCCCTGATTCTTTATCTAAATCCATATGTCAGATAATTAATGGGTTTGTGTCAATCGTATTTTTTTAATTCATTTTCCCGATATTTAGCATAAACTTATCTTATTTTTCTATTGATCTCTGGCCCTTCCATGGAATTTTTTGGGAGATAACATCAAATTAAATGATTATATCATTATATTTGTTTTATGTGGCCTAGAAATTGAATATATGTATCTTGGGTCATATTATCCTTCTTTCTGCACTACGTTTCACATATAGAGAACCTTGGATCAGGAATTCCATATAAGCATCTATGTTTGATTATTTTTTTATGAAAAACATGCTTTTGAACTCATTAAATGACATGAAGAAGTGACTTAATTATTCCATGGCCATTTAGAAAATTATTCATGTCAAGTTTATTTGACATAAATAATTTCGTCCTCTTTACACTTTTATTTGAATTTAATATCTCAAAAGTTTCTTTAAAGACCTCGATTATAACTACAAATGATTTTAACCTGATAAAATATTTTTGTATTTCCATAATCGGTTAGTTATTCAAATATGGGTTGTGGGAATTTTCCACAATATGTACAACAAATTTAATAATGGTTTCCCAAAAAATATGTTTTTATGAAAAGTGATTTTAGTATAACTAAATTATGTGAATTCATTATCATATTAGACAAATAATGAACAAAATTACCTCTATAAAATAATTAAATATGCTATGGTTCATGGTGGGATGTACTACTATAAAAAATGGAAACATTATATGGATCATGTTTGGAGGTACTATAGTCAAATTGTTTTCTAATGACATGGATTGTGGAAGGGATGAATAACCAATCACATGTATTGGGAATTCCATATTATGAATATACATGTGTTTATTGGTGGGAAATAATTTGGGGGTTCTTAGATTTTTAATTTATTGACCTGCATCAAATAATTGAATGGAAATATAATTTTTTGTTGTATAGATTTTGGAAAACATGTTCATATAATTATTTATATTGTGTAAATTTATTTATATAATTTTAATACTCTTAATTATATTTTATAATATAATGAGATAACCTCATTCTAGTCTTTGTGAGAAGGTATAAAAATATCGTTTTGGTTACATACATGGTATGATAACTCACCCTCTGTAGATGAACATTAGTGTGTATGTAGATTCTTTTTACTGTCAGAAAAGAATGGGTAAGGTCTCATATTTATCTATCATGGCTTATTAATATCATTCATGTAATTGATGGAGTTTGAGATTTGGAGTAGTTCAATTATGGGTATAGAGTGGTCTCACCTATGATCTAGTTACATTTAATAATTTGGAATCATAGTGTTGTCTTTTACAATGTCCTCCTGTTATATTTATGTTGCTCTTTGAAACATTTCTTATTTTTGGGTGGTGTTTCATTAATTATTTGAATAAAAATCCATGGTTTTATTTATATCATAATTATCCAATGATGGTTTTATCTATTCAAATATGGGATATATTCCTCCATATAATTCTAATTATAAATAATTTTCATTTTTTAATCCTTTGCAATTGGGTAATGTCACCAAATGATAGCATCACCTCATATCTCATCCAATACCAATGGTTGGTCGAGGATGTTACAAATAGTATCTATTTTTTATGTACTTGAGTTTCAATTGTTTCAAGGACATCAAACATTTCCGGACTTGACATTTATATCAAAAAAATCCAGACTAAAAATATTTTTTGAACATTAATATAATAGGGTAGTGTAATGTCTTGTGTTTTCTTAACCAGGTTTAAAATTCAATGGTTATCAAATTTTTTGTGTAACGATAGGTTGGTTTTTAAGCTGTGATCCAAAACATTATTATTTCTATTGGAACGCTAAAAGGTGATGTTTTTGGACATGGGTGAATACCAGATAACTTTTAGGGGTGTCCTGATAAGTCTTTAGAGCACTATATCCAGTAACGTTCACATTAATGGGTTTGCATGGGCTGTGCAAAGTTGCGGTCCAACCCATGAAGCTTACCCAGTTTAATATTTTATTTATTTTAAAAAAAATATGAAATGGAATATTTATTTTTAAATTGTAGAATGTGTTAATAATAATTATTTTATTATTATTATTATGGTGTCATAAATTATTTGTATGTTAAAAGATATTAGTTTCATGATTAAAGGGGTGTAACATTTATGTTAATATGTTTTAATAACATTATTAATGGGGTGTAATATTTGTGTGAAATTAAAATGGATTTTGTTTATACCATAAAATAATTTAATTAAATGAGGCGTAATAGTTATTTGAAAGTAAATGATGAGGTTCTTATTTAATGAATATGAGTATATTTCTATAAGGTGTTTCATAATTAATAAAAAAAATTATTTAATAGAGGTGTTGGGTTTTATCTAATATTGAATAATAATAATAATTTGATTATTATTATTATTATGGTTTTATGAGTATAATAATAATTATTACTTTTTTATCATTATTATTATGAGGAGTAATAATAATAGATTTTTGGTATTTTTAATTAAATCTATGGAAAATAAGGATATAATTAATTTTTTCAAAATAATGGTTTCATTTAATTAAATTGAGTTGTACAAAATTTAATTAAGTGGTTTGTATTGGGGATTTTTTTTATATCGTATAATGGGTTTTTAGATGATAATAATAATGATTGTTATTATTATAGAGGATCCATTTATTAAATATGAGTTTGAAATGAATTTAATAAAATTATAGGTTGGGGTTTATCATTTAATTAAATTCAAGTTCGATAGGGATTTAATAAATCCATATGAAGTAGTGTTTTTATTTAATTATTTCCTATTGGGAGAAATAATTAAATAACGATGAGCTAGTTTTTTTAAATTTTATTTCATTTTGTTGTGTGAATGTAATTAAATAACAAGAAGTATGGAATTTATTAAATTAATTTTTTTGGATGATTTTAATTAAATTATTTGTTAATGAGGGGATAGTGGTTATCAAAGAAAGTTAATGCTAAAATTCTTGTAAATAAAAAGTTTGGTGTAATCAGAATGTTCTCGGTTAGTCAAACCATGCAGGTTAGTTGCGCGATTACCTAGTTATTAAAATATTTTTTGATTTAATTTAAATTAAAGAAATATTTTATAATAATACGAAAATTATTTTATTATTATTGTAAATATTTAATTAAATAAATGTAAACAATATATAATTGGATGATTAATGGGTTATTTAAGAATTAATTATGAATCATTTATTTAAAGGATAATTAATGTAGAAAACTTATATTAAATGGGAATAATAAATGATGTTATTATTATATTATAACGATTAGTTTATTAGGATATTAACTAGTTTATTGTGAGGGAATATAGGAGGAGGTGCACTACATGAGTAGCGACACGAACCAGGCCCCCACCCCCCTATGAGATGCGTTACACCCCCTTGCCAACTCCTCTTCATGTACTCTAATCCATCCAGTGTCTTCATGGGTATTGCCTACCTCGTCATGGTGTGTCTGCCTAGATTTTTTTTTTGTGATTCACAGTGGTTGTTTGACTCCTCTATCATATTTTTCTCCCATCAAAAACCCTAATGATCGAGTTTAATTGGAATTACTTGTTTCTTCGATTCTATGGTTGTGCAATAGGGTTCTGAGGACCTGTTGGTCCGTGTTCTAGAAACCACCGCTGAAGGTGAGGCAGTTCAGGCTGATTCGGTTCATCGATGTTGTTTTAGAGGTAAGAGTTTATACTGCTGTTGGTTTTGAACAGTCTGTTTTGGAGTCTGATATTTTATCTGAGTCCCTACTTTATATAAATTGTTATGATCACCTTTCTGCACTGGTTATGATCTCATTATATTATATTGGTGAATTGTTAATCATTGTTGTAGTAAATGATCACATATATATGATGGTGTTCATGAGTGTGACATCAGATTAGTTATGTACTAGTTGCCATTGTATGTCAAGCTGCTGAGTATTGAATTTGTTACTCCCCGAGGTAGGACCGTTTTTCAAGTCCTCCACTATAATAAATGCCTTAAAAAATTATTGTTGAACTTTTGTGTGTTTATTTAAATAATAGATTGATGTATTTATATTCAATTACATTCAAATTTGAATTTAGTATGTTTTATTAAATTGTTAAATTTGATGTGTTATATATTGATTCATGAAATTTGATGTTATTAAATGATACTTCCCATGTGAGATAAATGAGGACATAAAAATGTGTTGTATTTAAGCACGTATTTATGAATTGGTAAAATTTATATGATTGAATAATTAAATGATGTGATAAATTAGCTTTTTAAAAAATAAAATAATATTAGTAGACATTTTAGATATATTTATGAATTTAACACTGAATTAACATTCAGAGTTTGTAGTAATTTATTTAAATAATTAAATGTGCTAAATTAATTGGGGAGAGTTGACATTTAGATTGAGGTAATTTTTTCATAAAATTAATAATGGGATGTGATATGTTTTGTAGATTAATTAATTGAATTATTAATCAAAGGTAACAAGTACATGGTTATTTTTTGTGTTAAATAATATTTTTTATATATTTAACTAATCGATTTGATTAGAAGTGGAATATATATAATTTATTTGTAAATTAATTATCGTCTTTTCAGTTATGGAATTGGGATAATTAAATGTTCAGTTAAATATCTGGTTGAATTGATTGTGGTTATGAATAATTAATTGTTAATTAATTACTAACTATTGAGATATTTAATTATTTGATGATATTTTTAATTTGTTATATTTCTTGATTTAATAAACATATTTGAATAATTGTTTAATGAATTAATTAATGGATGGTTTTGGGTTGTTGGACATGGCATTCTACAGAAATGATAAATATATATGTATGATTGATAAACCGGTTGTGAGACACGGACTAATGATCCAAGTAAACATGAGGTGCAAGACATGGCGTTCTACACCCAACATGCATGAAAATGTTATTTTTTGGGATATGGGTTGATGCTCCAAATATTCATGGGTTGTGAGACAAGGACTGATTCTCCAAATACTCATGAGGGTTCTATAAATGACGTTCTACATTTATTAATTGGCATTGTACTGTGGGTTCAATTTGTCACACATGAACTGAATTAAATGGTTACTGAATTCTAGTGTGATGTTATGATTTTTGATTGATTAAGGAAAATGGATAAGACACCGACACTGCCGAGGCATTTATTAAGATATAGTTTTCTAGGGGAACCCAAGGATTTATGTGATTAAATAAAGAATATCAATTAATGAGTCTTGAATAATGGGTAATTTAAAATGAATGTGTGATCACTGTTATGTATGAATGGAAAATGTATAATGAAGGTTCATACACCAGCTGAGGGATGAAGCAGGTACATGGGTATATAGTAACATTTAACTCCTTACATTATTTATACATGCTTTCACAATACTTAATTATTTATTGAATGTCTATATTTTGGGTAGACACTGGTGGTCTCGCCCTATTGAGATTTATATCTCACACCCTACGTGGGCCAGCAATGAAAATGGTTACCTGTGTAGATTCTATTTGGTTGTAGGATGGTGATATTTTCTTATACCTTGGAGATACGAGAAGAGTGCTGAGTGGAAGCTGAGAATGCTTGAGGAGATCACCATCGGGGCTTGAGTCATAGTTTATTTATTTCCTTATTGATATGTAATGCATGATGTATTGTTTATCTCATTCATGGTTGTACTTTCATAACATGCAGTCATTTTCTGACATTGGGGTGGACATTTTTTTATACAATATTTATAAAATTATGACATCCATTGTTCTATCATTATTAACACTATTTAGGAAATTTGTGGAAATTGTCCACTATTTTTACACTGATAATATGGTATAGTCTCCCCAATAACTATCCATTGAAACTCGCTGCTAGTCAGCGGCCTCCAACATGCGGGAAGACAATCTTGAAGTCATGTGGTGGCCAGTCATGCCACCGGTTCAGGGGTGATCCGGGTTATGATGTTACAAAGTGGTATCAGAAGGCGTTTCTTGTCCTTTGTCTTACTATTTTGGGGTTGGTATATAGGATACTAGGAATGTGTTGGCTCTTGGGTTAATAGTCATTATTAGGACTGATCACATCATGTATAGGAAATGTACAAGTATTCAGGGATGGGAAATAATGTTTGTATTATTTTAGGTTATAGTTGATATGATTTCAACCTAAGTGACTGGTTTATTTTCCGCAACTTATTGATTTTTAGAATTTGGAAAAAAACCATAATAAGGTAAGAAATGCGCATACAAACATCATCATAGACACATAGAGATTATCATTCCAGGCATAAATTCCATGTCATGTAGTTTCATTTGTATCATTCACAGTAATATGAATTGTGTGCCTTGAAAATTTTTCATGCCTTGTACTTATTTAGCATGACTTTTTAAATATCAATTTTTTGTGATAGATTTAACCTTATTGGGTGTTTATATTCCATGATTACTATGTGATTATCATGTTTTATAATTTTTTAATGCTTCTGTGTTATAACATGATATTTTGTTAGTAATTATGATACAATGTTATAGATGTTTTGATGTGTTAAAGGACTACTAAAATAAATGTTAAAAGAATGTTGATTTTGATAAATGGGAGACAAATTATAGAGATAAGGTGTATGGGATCCATATTAAGTGGTTGATTTCCACCCATGTATTTGAACCTTTTATAACCATATTATGTATCAAAATGGTTATAACTGTAAAACTGATTATTTTTTATTGAAATGAACTATTTTTGGGTTGATTTTTGAAAATCTAGGATTTAATAAATGGCACCCTCGGAGGTTACCTTTTTTGTGAATGAATTTTAGATTCTAAATTTCTTTTTTATATTTGGATAACACATAATGTCAAATGAATAAATAGGGTGTTTATTACAGAATGCCTATTTTTTCGTAGGGTGTTGTTTTGAAAACCAAGTGACTTATTATAAAAAATCATATGTGGGTTTTTTGAAATCCATTCAAATGTTTAAAGGTTTTCATGAATTACTTAAATGAATAAAATAAAAATGGTTCTTTTGAGAATATCGATATTAATTTTTTTGTGACTGAGATAGAGGGTAGACGTTTATGTTCTGTAAGAGACTAGCCTATGGGACTCGAGTGTTTTGACATGCTGGTTAGTTTAAATTTTTTCTTTCATGTGAGAATGTTTATCGAAGTGATCATGGTTTGAGGAATGTCACGCGTCTTATTAAGGTTTTTTATAAATAGTTCACTAGTAAGAGGCTAAATTGTTTCAACAACATGTAAAATCCTAAGGTGGGTAGTGTCTCTTCGATTTCAGTAAATGTGTCGGGAGGTGATGCTGATATTTTGGAACAAAGACATCCGATAGTAGTTTGACTTATCTTTTTTTTGACTTTGGTTTTCTATTAGTGCACTATTCTGAATACTAATAGCATGTCCCTTATCTTGAATATGTCATGGAGACACTAAGATAGTGTCGATATTATGCAACGCTAAAATTTTATGTGATGTTGGGCCTGATGAGTGGTTGTTATCTGGGTTGTATTCAGGATGTGGGGCATATTTGGGCTATGCATTCATTCATTTTGGGGAACATTAGTTTTATTTAAATTGCCTTGTGATGGCTTGACTAGATAATTTCACCTGATCTCAGGTATGGTCTATAGTGTACATATGGTTGGTGATTTAATACGTTTGTTTATGTAACATTTCTAGTTTAAGGGTGTTTGTTGGTTTTTAGAACTGTAATATAATTCTAGAAAATCATACTCAACCAGTTGTTTTTGGTTGATTGAGATTTGACCTTTTTCATCAATTAGGAAATGGTAATGGCCTCAGATAAAAGCTTTGTTTCAATGAACTTTGGCTCGGGTTTTAATGATTTATGCAGTTGGACTTATGTTTCGGTTAGTAGAATGTTTGGAATTTGGAAACGTAACATCAATTTTCAAATAAATATTCGCAACATTGATGGGTAAAAATATTTTTTTTAGTTCCCATTGACTTCTTGGGGAAGCTATGTATTGATGGTAGTCAGGTTGTAATGTCTTTTGTTTTTTAACTAGGTTTAAATTACGATGGTTTTCAAAAAAATTCCATGTATCGATGGGTCAGTTTTCAAACTGAGAACCAGAACATTACTGTACTTATTGAAGCACATAAAGGTGTGGTTCTTTAACTTGGGTGAATGTCCGATAATTTTCATGGGTGTGCCGATAGGTCTTGGGAGCACCAGATCTGGAAATTCATCATTAATTTATCTTCATTGGTTGTGCATGGTTGCGGTCCAACCCGTGCAACATACCTAGTTTAGTATTTTATTTATTTTAATTAAAGAATATTAAATTGGATATTTATTCTCAAATATAAAAAGGTGTTAATAATAATAATAATATTATTATTATTATGGTTTCACAAATTATTTGGATGTTAAAATATTTTAGTTTCATGATTACTAGGGTGTAATATTTATGTTAACATATTTTTATTGCATTATTAATGGGGTGAATCATTTGTGTGAAAATAATGTGTATTTTGGGCATCTCAAGAAAACATTTAATTAAATGAGGTGTATTAGTTATGTGAAATTAAATGAGGATTTTCAGATTTAATGAGATTGAATTTAATTAAATATGGAGTTTCGTAATTAATAATGAAGCCTTTTTATTTAATAGAGATGTTGGGTTTTATCTAAAGATGAATAGTAATAATAATTTCATTATTATTATTATTGTTTTATAAGAATAATAATAATTATTAACTATAATTGTTATTATTACTATGAAGAATAATAATAATGGATTTTTGGGTCTTTATAAATAAACTCAATTACAATGAGGATATAATTATTTATTGTGAAAAAATGGATTTATTTAATTAAATTGAGTTAAAAAAATTTAATTAAATGATGTGTATTGGGGGTTTTAGGGTTTTGTCAAATATGTTTTTTTAGATGATACTAATAATGATGGATATTATTATGGTGGTTGATTTTATTTAATATGTGGTTGAAATGAATTTAATCAACTCATTAATTGGGGTTTCAATTAATTAAATTCATGATCAATATTAATTTAATTAATCATCTTGAAGTGGAGTTTTTATTTAATTAATTCATGTTGAGAGAATTAATTAAATAATGATGAGTTCGAGTTTTTAATTTAATTAAATTTTGTAGTGAATATTTAATTAAAAGAAAAAAAGTGAGGAATTTATTTAATTATGTTTTGTAAATTAATTTAATTAAATAATGTATTAATGAGAAGTTAGTGGTTTTCAACAAATGATAATATTAAAGGACATGTAAATGATGAGATGGGTGTAATCGTGTAGTGCACAGTTAGCCAAGCCATACAGGTCAGCTGTGCGGTTACACAGTTTTTAAAATATGTATTCATTTCATTTAAATTAAATTATTTAATAATAATAATAATAAGGATGTTATTATTATTTTATTTTATTAAATAAATAAATGTTACAATAATTTAATTGGAGGATTAATGGTGGATTACACAATTAATAATGAAACATTGATTTAAAGGATAATTTATGAATAAATGTTATATTAAATGAGAATAATAATTGTTAGCATTATAATATTATATCTATTAGTTTATTAGGGTATTAACTTGTTTATTGAGAGTGAATGAAGGAGGAGGTGCACTATAGGACTAGTGACATGCACCGGACCCCCACCCCCTATGGGGCATGCTACACCTTCCTTGTTGGCTTCTCATCGCACAAACAGATCATTCCAGTGTCTTCACAAGTCTTGTCTGCCTCGTCAAGGTGACTTCGCCTGCATTTTTTTGTGACTCACATCGGCCATTAGACTTCGCTCTTAACTTGTTTTCTCGGCCAAAAAACCTATGGTTCAGGATTAAATGGGGTTCCTTGTTTATTCAATTCTAGGGTTGCGCAACAGGGTTCTTGGGTCCCATTGGTCTGCGTTCCGACAACGACCACTGAAGGTGAGGTGGTGGGGAGTGATTCGGTTCATCGACGTTGTATTAGAGGTAATAATTTATACCATTGTTGGGTTTTCACCATCTAATTTAGAGTATGATATTTTATCTGAGTCCCTACTATATATTGGTAGGTACGTAGACCATTCTACATTGGTTATGGTATCATAATATTGATTTGGTGAGTTGTTAATCAATGTTGTAGAGAATTCACATATATATATGAATATATGAAGGTGTTCATGTATGTGACTGGAGATTAGTTTTGGATGGGTTATTTTCATATTTCAATCTCATGATTACTGAATTGCTTCCACCCAGAGGTATGATCATTTTTCATGTACTCAAATTTAAAACATACATTAATAAAAATTTTGTTGCACCTTGATTTGTATTTACATTATGTAGTGATGTATTTATATTGAATTCCATTCAAATGTGAAATTAGTAAGTTTGATTAAATTGCTAAATGTGATATGTGATTGGTTGATGCATGGATTCTAATGTTATTAAATTATTCTACCCACGTGACATAAATTAGGACATGACCATTTGTTGGTTTTAAGAACGTATTGCTGAATTGGTCAATGTGATACAGTTCTATAATTAAATGATGTGATAATTTAACATTTTTAAAACTTAATTAATTTGATAATTCATTTTTTCTAAATTGACGTAATTAATGGTAATTAATAGTGTTGTTTTTAGTAATCAATTTAAATAATTAATTGTGGGAAATTAATTATGGCGATTTGAGATTTAGATTGAGATAATTGAATTTTTTGGATGATTAATTATGGGATGTGATTTAATTTGTAGATTAATAATTTTAAGGATTAATTAATGGAAATGTGTAACTTGTTAATTGTTGAGTTAACTTATAGTTTTGGATTATTTAACTAATCGATTGGATTAATAATGGTATATGGATAATTTATTGGTAAATTAATTATCATTTTTTCGGATAAATAATTGGGATAGTTAAACGTTGACTCAATTATCTGGTTGACTTCACTTTTGTTATAAATAAATAATTTGTTAATTAATTATTATATATAGAGATGTTTAATGGTTAATTAATTGTTGAATTGTTTGAAGGGAGATTAATGTTTCCAATTAGTTACTGAATTAATTAAGCTATTTGATTAATTAATTTATGAAATAATTAAAGGATGGATTTGGGGTGTTAGACCTGGAAGTATAAACCAATGAAAAATAATTATTTATGAACAATATATAAGTTCTGAGATTGGGACGAATGTTCTAATTAACTACGGGATGCAAGACTTCTCATTTTACACCCAGATTTCATGAAAATATTCTTTTACGGGATGAGGACTGATGTTCTAAATAGCCATCGGTTGTGAGACAAGGACTGATTCTTCAAATACTCATGAGGTTGGTAGACATGATGTTCTAAAACCATTAATTTAAATTGAAATATGGGTACAATTATTCAATCATGAAATAATTTCATTATTAAATGAAATCCGGTGTGACGTAATTATTTATGATTGAAAAAGGAAAAAGGTTCAAACCCTATAATGACCATGGAAGGTATTGAAATATGGGTGTCCTGGGAAACCCAAGGATCTATGCAATTAAATAGATAATCTCAATTAATGAAACTTCAAAAATTGATAAAGGAAAATGAATGTGTGATTACTTTTGTTCATGCATGAAAAATGATTAATATTGGTTTAGACACCACCATCGGGCTGAAGTAGGTACATGGGTATATGGTTTCATTGTACTACTTACATTATTTATACATTCTTTCACACTAATTGAATTATTTATTGAATGTTGGGATTTGGGGTAGACATCGGTGGTCCTGGCCTACAGAGATTTATATATCACACCCTACTCAGGAAACAATTTCATTGTGGCACCCGAGTATGTTCTATTTGGTTGAAGAATTGTATTTTTTTTCTTATACGTAGGATATAATAGAAGAGGAATGAGTGGAAGATTGTGATTCTAGAGGAGATTTCCCTCAGGGCATGAGTCCTAATGTATTTATTTCATTATTAATATGTAAAAAATGATGTATTAATTGTCGCATTAAATGTTCTACCATAATAACACACATGCATTGTATGACATTGGCAGTGGCCATTTTGTTTTATACAATATTTATAAAATTATGTATTCTGTTTATTTGTCGTTATTTTCACTATTTATAGAATTTGATGATATTTTAAACTTTTTTTACTCTAATAAGAAGGTATAGTATACCAAAAGCCTATCCATATACCCATACAACTGGTTGGAAGCCTCTAGCATATTGGGGGGACGCACATGAGGTCATGAGGTGACCGGTCTAACCACTGGATTAGGTGTAAGATGGTTCGAGACAATACAAGTCGTCTAGGTACAAACAAACTACTAATTTTTTTAATATTTTTAAAACATAATTTTGTGTTTAGTTAATGAGTGTGTTGCATCATGAATTATAAAAGAATCCTCCCACGTTGATATCATTATCTAATTAATTTCTTTTGGTTACATGATATTTTTATTTTTTAGCTCATATATATAACAGAACCATTAATAAATAAAAAATGATCTTAAATATTATCTTCTAGAATGGATTAAATAAAACAAATACCACCATTAAAGATAATTATATAAATTTGAGATGGATAAACCTAGAATGGAGCTTCACCCGAACCATAAGGGAATTAAGAATTGGTTTTGAGTAATTTTAAATCATTTTGGGATGTTGATAAGGGTAATAAGATTATGGATGTTTTTTGCTGAATCCCTATAATAATTTTATAATGAAGAACACACGATAATTTTACAGTGATTTTGGCCAAAATAATACATAGGTGTGTATAATTAGGATGACCATAATCCTTATAGTCATTGGTAATCTAGAAGAAATATTATATAATCAAGAATCATATATTCCTAGGTACCTGAATAAGAATTATAGAACATATATGTCCATGATATAATGGATCGAGGTCTCACATGGATTGAATTTGTTGAAATATTTAATAATAAATTTGTTCCATATGCATTGTAGATAGAAAAGATGTAAAACAATATCCAGTTAGAATAAATAAGTTTTTCAATGACAAAATAATTTACCAAATCCACTCACCTTGTTATCTTTTACCTATAGATAGTGGTTAGCGAGTCGCTGAAAGGTAATATCATTGAGGAATTTCTTGAACACAAGATGCACACAATTATGTCATGTTCTATTTTACTGATTATAAAAAAAATTGATAGTATGGATCTTCTTAGGGAAATAGATCGTATACAAAATCCCATAGGATGAAAAACCAATTTCCATCCTATTTCTAGTGGGATGATCAATATGGGGAAAAGGAATATGTTAGAGTAATTATTAGGGAAGAAAGGATTTAGGTAATAATTCCACTAGATTGGATTCCTATCCACCACATCACAATTATAAACTAGTTTTTTCTAGTGCAGAACACTTAAAGAGAAAAAATATTAAATGAACTAAAAAAATAAATAATTTAGACAACTGTTGTCAGATATGTAATATAAATAATCATTTTAATGATTCTATAAAATCATAAAGTGTAGTTGACTCGACACCTTCACAAACTCTATATGCTTTGATGGAATAATTCCATTTGAGTAGATCTTATCCACAAAACAATGTGAACCAATATACCACTAATAACATATTATAAGTCTGTAATACTACTCAAAATTAAAGAAAAAACTACCCTACAATAGGAGATGGAAACCAATACAAAGTAGAGTTTACTATCTTGATCAAGAAACCATTCCTCTCAATATTGAAAAGTACCATCATTATATTCCTAACTTCTATGCATATTTGGATTGATACCAGTGAATTAAAATATTTTAATTTTGATTATAATTATTATTGACAAGATTCTGGACTGGGGTGAACCAAATCAGAATGATGGATTCTTCCCAGTAAATCTTATTCCAGACATGATGGATTAATTCGAAGAGGCCCAAATATCATATCCTTATTTTCACTACCATTATGATAAATTTTTGGGAGACTATTGAAAATTGCATACCAGATGAAAACACATTTTATGCTTTTATATTTCAACTTATAATCCATCATTAATTCCGTGAGAACATCTTTAGGAGTATCACCATTCGAAAGTGTTTATTCTAATGGGTATTTTGAGAATGTAAAATAAAATTAAAGATATGTAATATTGGTTAAGTATTGAAAATAAGATTGAAGAATGTGTTATAAAATATGTTAATTATCCTCATGTAAAGGCTAATCATTAATGAATGTTTTGTGTTATTCATTATATAAACACACCTCTATAGAACATGAATCATATTTCTTGGTAATTTTCTATCAATATATTGTGGATTCTTCAGAAAAATAATTTTATTCTTTGGTGATTGTGGATAGACTTCTCATGTTATAAAACTTCCCCTCGATCAAAGAGCCAGACATGGTAGAGGATTTTTCAAAAACGTCTATTTGTTAAGTGACCTTGATTCATAGAGATCCTTTTTTATCATCTAGGATAAACATCCATTTTTCACTTCTCAATTATTAAGATCATTAAAACAGTCTGCAAACACTCAATTGATCATAACATTGACATATCATCCTCATACTGATGGTACATTAGAGTGTAGAATTTGGATTTTGAAAGAAATGACATCAGGCTTGAATAACTGGATTTGGTGGCTGATGGTTAGATTATATGTCGTTGGTAAAATTCTACCCTAATAAAGTCTACAAGAAGTTGATATATATGTCTTTATTTTAATCATTATATTTTCATCTTATTCATTCTCTGTTGTGTTTGATGGAAATATGAGAATCGTTTATTATTGTACAATGTATTTTCTAAGGCTATAATGAAAATTCAAATGATCCAATAGAATATGGTCATATATTAGAGTCAATAGAAATCATATCTAGATCATTATCGATGACCATAAATTTATATGTGACAGACCATTTATTCTTTAATTTTCCACTAAGACTTGGTCATTGATGCTTGTGAAAGCATGAGAAACTAACTCAATGGTATGTTAAACCATTGTAAATTATTGACAGTATTCCTGATGTTTTGCATCATTTATCCATAACATAGATATTTTGATACAGTAATAATATATTCCATCTATTAAACAAAAGATGTATCACCTAGATTTCCATCATGGGATCATTTGGGACATCCTTACTCATAATCCCATTGAACATTTTATCCATGAATTAGTTATTATAATATATATATATATGATAAGGCATTGTGATAGATATTTTCTTACTTTATATGTGTTTTACGATTTCTTGGGTAGGTTCAAAAAAATGGGCAATGGAGAATTTATTCTAGATAAATAGATGGTTATTTTTATAAAAACCCAAAACCTCAGGATTTCCATGAAAGAAATACCAATGGTAGAGAGAATATGGAACTACATATTTGTGTTATACTATTGTGTTATTCATCTAATTTATTATTCTAGTTATTGGGTTTAATTTTTTTGGGAGAATAGGGAGATAATGAATTGGGAATCTAAAATCTAGAAATATGACCTAATTCATTACATTAATTTTTAGGCATTATGTGAGCAGTGTATGGAGAATGCCTTGAATTTCTTAAAGGTAATGAATTATTTTCGTGGAATAATTTGTTAATAATGTGTGGTTATATTTTCATAAGGAAGTAGTTTTATGATATGAAACTGAGGTGTCTTGTTATTCAGTGTGTATGGAAACATTAAGAGTCATTATGTTAATCCCTTATTCACATATTAAATGGGTTTATTCTCAATTGATTTATTTAATTCATGTTCCCTATTATACTTACAATCCTATCTCACATTTCTATCAATGGAAAACCATTTTGAATGTTTTGGAGATATATTCAATTAAAAGGATAACATCATTAGATAATGGTGTATTATACTTGAAAGGTAAATGTATCATTAATATCACATTTCCATATCACCATCCCAAATTCATAAAAACATTTAATTTTCAAATTGTGGATTGGCTGGGTTTTAAATTGGGTGACTGGATGGAATCTGAAGTGTTGTAACCCCTTAGTACACACAATTTGAACATGGATTGTGGTACTCTTATTGTTCATGAGATCTTATAATCATAAAAATGATTTAATGATGGGTTTTTAATGTACCAAAAGGGATTCGGTTCCTCTAGCTAGATATTAAGAGGCCACTGGATAGCAAATGGCCCTTTAAGTAGGAATGAAAATGTTGGTTGATAACATCCCAACTAGTGGTAAAATGTCTCATCGATGAGATATAGGTTTCTTCCCCATTAATTAAATAGATAAAAAGGTACATTTAACCACTTATCCACCACTATTATTAACCCGAAAATAATAATATTGGTGTCATTTCGAGGTTCATAAGGGGGTCTTCGCTCCTCTCCAAGAATTTAGATGATATACCTTTGATCTTGGGAATAATTTTCCTATCTGTAGCATTGTTAATACATGGGTGAGTCTAGCACTCATCTTCAATATATTATTTTTTCACTTCCCATCAATATATATTTTATTTTTTATGTTAGTTATTTTATATTTTTTGGATATTTTATAGTTTCTTATTATCTACAATTTTAAATCGACCTGATGGTTGATACCGAATGAGTAGACCAAAATAAGGATAAGTTAGGTGATCCCTTTAAATTAGCACATAATATTGTTTTCTTTTTTGAGTACATGTATGGTGTGGTCAATATGGCTCTACCATCTATTGATCTAATTTAAATTATGTTTTTTAGTTCATGTTTCTCAATTTTAAATTAATATATGATACATTTTACCATTATGAAATGGTGATATCATGTGGAATTATATTAGGGTGTTAATAAAATTGAAATTTAGCAATGAATTTAAATGGATAATTGTGTTTTAGTTACATTAAGAGGAAAATGTATTTGAATAAATGAATTTAATTGTATATGAAAACAATTTATAGTGGTAATTGGTTTGAACCATAAATTATAATAGTCCACATGATGGGATTACACTTGTATAAATCAAGTGTGCATTAATTATTGGGATAGTAGCCCTTTTGGTTGGCATTATAATACTATAACCTGAAATGGTAATAATGGTATCTAATTAAATAATATGTTGTATGAATGATATTTTTCATATAAATTGATGTGATGTATTATTTTTCCTTGTAATTACTTATGATAAATGTTTTATATTGTGAATGGGAGAGGAACTTCTAATGTTAGGGGAAATTGTCATAAGGAATGATTTTTATGACTGGTAAATGAAAAAAACTAATAGGGGTGGTCCATGATTACATATAATGAAAATTCCATGTGAAGTGGAGGACTATGATAACAATAAATACACCCCTTAGGGTGGTTTCTGAAAACCGAGGAAACACTCATATGGGTGTTAAGTGATGGAAACTGAGTACTTACTAATTTTAGGTCTATGATAACAAAGAATACTCTCTGAGTCGAGGTCTATAAATCTCTATATAAAACAATTTACTTGTGTTTTCTGATCACATGGTTTGAATATTCCTCACGAAATGATAAAAAAACACCAACACTTGTAGAAAAAGGTATAGATGGAGATGAGGTTCCCCTGCAGATCCTGTGGTTTGAGGGTTATTTATGGTATATTCCTAAATTATTTAATTATTATACTGTTAATTTATTAAAATTGATTAAATATAGAAATTATTGATTTATTTCATTTTAGAAATTTTATTTTTGGGATTTTTATTATAATGTAATAATGAGTTCTATTATCAATATTCTTGCACCACCAGCGAATATGGGTACCAGAGTGGAATCCTATTGATTCCAAGTTATAGGTTATAGGGTAGGGAAATTGTAATAATTGATGATGCACTTGGTAAGATGGTATAGATGATGGGACTATGTAAAAATCAGGACCTATTGGTGATAGGTTGTTAGAATCATGTTAAATAATTCATATTTTACTTCTTATGTATGATAAACCCAAGGGAAATATAGTTGGTATTTATGAATAATTCATTTTATATCACATTTACTATATTGTTTACTTATCAACACAATACCTACTTGTGATAAATATGTGTCCATGGTATTTGTTTATTATAATAATACTATAATTTTAAATAGATCATAAGGTAATTGTATTCACAAGGTAAACACATAGGCCATCACTTCTAGTTGACACCCTCTATCAAATAAAGAGCTGTACCTATGGGTATGAAGTTAACCGATCTAGATAATATTAACAGATTTTTGTGGGTTGGGACACTAAAAATTGATACTAGGTATGTTTTAATTTTATTCATATAGTTTTGACATCCCAGACAAGATTGTATAATGTAATTATAGAATATTAATAAGTGTGTGTCTAGGTCCCTACTACCTCATGTGTGAGGTCAAAGTCATGTTTCTAATGGTGAATTTTTTTCTGTGTTACTATAGATAAATTTCCACCTCAATTGGATTATATGAACATGACATTATCAACATATGGGATTTTTACACTTGTCCAGGTATGAAAAAATTGGTCTTGTTTTCATGAATCATGTTAGTAAAATGGGGTTGATATTGTTTCATTATACAACCTATGATTGGTAGTTTACTAATATTCGCAGGATTTTGTATTTTGTATTTTGTTTGTTTATTATATTAGCTAGTGAAATATATCATCATATTGTTTTTAAATGACTTTAATGGGCAGTTATTTAAATTCCTCATATCTATTTATATGGTCTACAGATAAGTTAGTGTGAAATTCTACATGAAAAAACACCTAGAGTATTTTTGGATAATATGATGTTATAAACGAATTATTAATTTTGGTTTTTGGATAATTAGTTCTACAGTAAATAATTGATAAATTTTTCTCTCCTATAACTTTTTAATGTAATTGTATTTTTAATACACTATATAAATATAAAATATAACAATTTTTTATAATTTTGAATGTCTGGGTAGTAAAAAACAATATATGAAATCATTGGGATAAAATAGTAAATATTAATTAATGTAAATTCATAAATGGTATTTTTCTATGGATATTGTTGATTACAAATCTTATGTTCTGATTAGACCTGATGTATTGGTAGTTTAGGCTAGAAAAAGTTCCCATGTACTGGGACAATTCAATATGGTTTTTGAGAACATAATATATCAGGGTTTTATATATGGATGGATGTTTCTTGGAGTTCTAATATATGTGTTATTGCTATAATGTTGTGAAGTATTTCCATATATCGTTGTTTCTTATTACCATTGTGGGTTGTGACAATTTTTGGACGTATGTCGGAACAAAGATTTAGTGTTTCACTTGTCCTATTTTTCTTGTGACTGTGAATCTATTGGTGTCGGACTATAAGGGAGATGTTTTTCTTATAGAATATTGCGTTGTATGTTTTTGAATAGAAGATGATGTGCTACCCATGAGTTTCAGTTGTGTGTGGCATGATCTAATGGGATATGTATTGGATAATAGGGAACCTGGTTTATGAAAATGGATTATTTTTTGTTGCAAATTTTTATTTATTAGTGGTGACATTGAGAGAGGATAAATCATTGTCTTAGATGTTTTGGAAACATGTGGAGTAGATTTACCATTCATTATTTGTAATCGATTCAATATATGTGATATCATGGTTTTACAAATCCATGGTTATTCGCTACAGTCATTTCTATAAGGGGTCACCATTGAGTTATGTGTTTTGACATATAAGATAGTTTTAGAATGACATGATAATTAAATATACAACCCTACATTGTTATGATGCAGTATGTTTTGAATGCTGTTAAGCATATGTATATGTGTCTAGGAATGATTGATAGGGGATATAATCATATAACCTCAGAATTAACCCATGGTGATGGGTTGTAATGATGTTTGAACATACTTGTATAGAGTTTTAGACTTTTTGGATGAATGAATAAAACATTCCACGAGATTTATGTAAGTAATTGGAAAAGAGACATATTTAAATTCTTTATTGGGTGATTTATACTAGTTATAACAATTATTGACTCATGGAATATGGTGTTGTTTGGTAAATGGTTTTAGAGGGAACATGGGACATTGTGGTTTTGAGGATACACACGTGGTAGGTGCATGATCGATATGCTTGATTTTTCTGAGGTCGTATGATTGGATACCATGGGGAAAACACTAGTTTATATATGAGATATCATGATGATTTATAAAAACCAAGTATGGGGCCAATTTTGTTTTGGATCATTAATACATACCATCATCACTCCTTGTATATTTGTTTTATGAATAAATAACCTCATGTTTTTTAGTGGAAATAGTACCATAATGAAAATTAATTTATGATTCATGGGGATATAGATAGATTTTCAATAAAAATTATATCTTGATTTTAGGTAACTAGATGTTGATAAGAATATTATGAAAAGGGAGTCTAGGGGACCTTGAACAAGGTTTTTGGATTTCCTTAAATTTAATGTTGATGTCATGGATGAATTAATGTGTAGTGTTGTTGGTGATTGGGATTGAAAAATATAGAGGCATTAGTGGTCATGGGTGTGTTGAGTATATTAATGGTTGAGTGATATTCATTGTGTTATATGAGGACATAGAGAATACAAACATTGAGTGGTTTTAGTGATGGTGTATAGTGTGGAGTGAATAATTGAATTTTAAAGATAAGGATCCTCATTTGTTTTTCTGAAAATAGGAAAATTTCATGTGTTTCATTCTCTACAGTTGGGAAAGGGTGAGGGGTAGTTTATATTTTGTCTATTGGGTGACATAAGGATGAACACATATAATTATTTTTTTAATTGATGAATGTATCATGATTAATATTTTTTACAATGATTATAAAGTGAAATGTTGAAATAATCTCTTATTTTTTAATATATATATCAGTAATGGTTGCCTGAACCTCATGCTAGAAGGGTCATGTAAATTCAAAGTTGGAAATGAAATGGTTGTGGTGGAATAATAAAACCACTTTTAAACATTTTTGGTTCACATTTGGACTCCTCATATAATTCCAAATGGGAATGTGGTGGATATGGAATATTGAGACCAATAGTTTTCTCCATCATTGAGGAGGCATTTATGTGATCTAAGGGTTTTTAGAGCAGTTTGTTTGTGTATGGTTCAACATGATGAATGTTTTTGATGGTGGAAAATATATTTTTACATTATTAAAATGAATTGGGTATGGTCTCTAAAAATAATGTTATGTGGTTGTAGGAAGCCTCTAGGAATGAATGCATAATGACCCTGATGGCTTCGGGAACATTAGTAGTTGGAGTATAGTATTTATAGGACAAGTCAATTGAGGATGGTTGGACTAATATTCCCATGTAGAACTGGAATTTCTATGCTAGAATCTGTATTTGATACATCATTCATAGAGGATTATTTTATATCAATTTTTAATATTGCATTAAAGGAAGAGTCATCTTAATCTTATCGTATACATAGTTGGAGGTTATGGATCCATCCTCAGTTGGTTTTCATTTTTGAGTAAGGGTGTTGATTTTTAATCAATGATATCATGTATCAATAGGTGTGGGGACATGGGAACCACATTGTATGTGTCCGTGGGAAATTTCTTTTTTGAGAATGTAATTTCAATGGTTTATTCAGTATAGAATCAGAATTTTGTGGTTATAAGATACAACTTATGGTGGGGGGAACCCTTGATATAGATATTAATTGAAATATTTCACCATTAGTGTTTTGGGATGGATGGTATTTGGTAATATATGTATCAATGAATTTGTTTTGATAATGGGTGTTAGATCAGGCATCGGTAGTCAGAGTGCCTCTAGTAGGAAGTTGTGGATTGGATGTGTTTTAGTCATTTGGTTTTTAAAAAGGTCATTTTTATATGAATTGGTGACAAAAATAGGTCAATATATGTGAATTGGTGACTAATGGGACTTCTCACATAGGATAAGAACTGTAGTGAGTGGTTTTTAAGACTCATTTTTGTATAGGCATCATAAATTCATTAGGGATTTTATTTTTATAAATAGTCTAATGTATAGATTTTAAAATGAGTGTTGGAATAGAATCCTAGTTGTAAGATCCTTTTAGAAGACCCTACTTGGACTTGTATTAAGGTTATATAGGGGGTTATAAAGAATATAGATCATGTTTAAATGTATGTATGTTGATGTGGCATATACGAAAATTGCCTTAGTGGCACTAGAAATCCAATCAGAGACCACCATCTTGTCAATGACTCTTATAGTGTGATGGTAATCTACAAAGATACTATAGATAAATTCTAGTCCATTGGCCCATGTGTGTGCCCCATGTTTTTTTAGAGTGCTGTAAAAGAGGCATTACTCATCACCCATTATCATGTTAACAAGGAAGTGACATATATTGGTTCAATTTCAAGTCATGTCAGTAGATATCTTCCCATCTCATTGTAAATGGTAGAGATCCCTCAGTTGTAGGGGATATTATTTCTATATGTTAGGATATAAAACCCACTGTGAATGTAATAATCTTATTACTTATTTTCACTTTCTATAAAATTTTGTTTCATTATTTATGTGGGATATAACCTAGATTCAGGTAATTTTTCTGGTTTCACTGTATCATCCAATTTAGTACAAACTAATGGTCAATAACAAAAAAAATAATCTTCTATTATAATAAGGTAGATTTCCTTTAAATTATACCATAGAATCATTTTAGTTTTTTCAACCTGTACGGAATGGTCAATAAGTATTTACAGTGGTTTCAATCAAAATAAATTATTGGTTTTCGTTTTAGTTTCCCATGTTTATTTTTTTTAATATACTGTAGAACTAAAGAGATATTTATTTGAAGTGTAATTACTTATGGGGGAGAAACATACAAAAAATGGAATGATGACTTTAAATTTATAGTTTTTTACAGATTTAGGATGAATCAATGATTGAATTAATGGATGTTAAATGGTATTTCAAAACCTTTAATAATTGAAAATTGATTAACCCTTAAATTGGAATGTACCTAGTAATGGGACATTTTAATTTTAAATTAACTGGACCTTAAATCATGGGATGGTAAACCATGGAGGGGATTTCAAATTTTGGAACCCTAAATATTAATGATGCTGACTGGTTAAATATTTATTGTTATGGATGGTCTTAGGTTGATTAATTTGTGTTATGAACTTTTTTACATTGGAATATTTTAAGTTAAATGTATAATATCGTGAATTTGAGTGGCACTTCTATTATTATGAGAAAGTCTATCATGAGAAATTATCTTATGACTGATATAATAATATTCACAAATAGGTTTTCTATGATAATTTTAATGAAATATTCCCATGAAGTGGGTGTTTTTTTGTAACACTCCAGGTAAATAAAGAACATGACATTTTCATATTTATCCATATTTGTGAATAAAGTATTAATATGACTTTAAAGGGGACTCTATGCTCGATGGTGTACCCAACACGCAACAACGAGTTTCTTGGGAATCTTACGTTGCACTCTAATAATAAAATAATATTATTTTAAATGGTAGTTAACATGTAGCCGTTGTAATGGCGAGAATGGATATAAATAACTAAAATATGATTATATATGTTTTTAAATGTTTTTACATTTATACAATAAAATATAAAGGCTTAAAATACGGAAAGAATTCAATTTTAGGCGTATATGCCCTAGTTTTCACTAAAGGTTCACTTGTCGCCTTTTGATGGAAAAACGTCATTAAATATAGTTTTGATCACTCTTATACATTCTTTTGGACCAAATAAAACTCTTATTAATAATCGGGACATCAAATTTTACTTTGTGTAATTTTTTGGTATCTTTCCAATAAAGTTCATTTTTTTAATGAATAGTGTAAAATGTTGTGTTTTAATTCAAACCCTATTATTAATCTAATTTATTTATATGATTAGATAATATTTTGAATTGGTTTTAAAGTGAAATTAGAAAATATTTTTACCATTTAATCCGATAGTGCTCATTGGAATTAATTTCACTTTTAAATCGGACTTAAACTAGTGTCAATCTTTTGATACTTATTGTTTCATAAAAACACGCTATTTGTCATGACAACGGGAATTAATTATTAAATTAATTAATGTGACTTATATGTTATGAATTTTGTAAAATGGACTTCATTTTTGAATTCAGAATATCAAATATAGCTTAGGGTGAATTTTTGGGATTTTTCTAAAAAACTTCAATTTTTGATGAATAGTGAAACCACTAAGTGGTACTTATAAAAACTGATTTTTCCGTTTAAATGGAATTTTTCCATCTTTGTGTTTTGAATTTCAAAAATCTTACATACATGTTTGTCATTAAGAAGTAAAATGTGGTTCAATGGGATAAAAATAATTTTTTGGTGAATAGTAACTTATTAAGTTTTTAATTGCGATTAGTGGTAATTAGTGTAGTTTAAGGTAAAAATGATATTATAAGAATGTGAAAACACCATGAACTTGTCCTACACCTATTGGGTGAGTCATGGCCGACCAAGAAAAGCCATGGGCCAACTTGGGGACCCAATGGAGCCACTTTATTTGGAAAATGACAATAATATATTTTTATTTAATGTTAAAATTAAAAATGACACAAACATGATATGTTTTACTAAAACAATTTTTAAGTGGGGTTATACAAGTCATATTTTTGATTATAAATAGTAATTGGAAAGCTAAAAATCTTTCCTACATCATAGTAATTTTTTTATAATTTTTAGACATTAAATAAATTAAATTATTTATGACATCATAATGATGCAGTGATGACATCATTATTTAACGATTAAAATAAAATGTAAAGATAATGTAAGATCTATGAACTACACATGTCCAAAACTTATTGGATGGGTGGATTTAGAACCTTTATAACTTTATACACGAATTATATCAATGTGGGACCTTTTAAAACCGAAACACATTTTCAAATAAAGTAATATTTCCTTATTTTCCAAAAGTGCCCCTCCTCTCCTCTTATAAAAGGCCCCCACCTCTACCTCTTTTCACACACTCCTCAAGCCTTTGGCTCGGCCAAACCCTGCCCATTTACTCTCTCCACATCCCTATCCTCATTTTATAGGATTCCCTTTGGGAAGAATCCTTTCAAAGGAATCCTTTAGGCTCAAATCAAAAGGAGTTACACTTTTAAAGGTAATTCATTCTCTCATGTTCATTTGTATTATTTTGATTCTCCAACCCCCTAAACTCTTTTTATTTACTTATTTTGTAACAACACCAGTATCATAAATATACTAGTATGTTGTTATAAGATTTATTCGACCTACACTCTCACAAAACTATATCAAATGGTTAAAGAACATACGGTTTCCGTGGATGGCGAAATTCTGCCTCCCGAAACGATGATTGTTCAATACTCATTTAACACCTTCAAAGGTGTCCATTATGATGTCACTATTTTTATATATTATATATAATATGTTTATGTTTTACTTATTCTTCTGTATTTTTCATTTTTGTCTTACCTTTATGGCTTTCATTATGGGTATACGCGATATCTTCATTTTAGGAAGTGCAGACTACCGCCCCCTCAAAGTGATGTGATTCGTTAATGCCATACATGGGATGTATAAAGGATGGATTTAATGTTATTATATATTATGTTATACTGGAATTATTATATACCTCTATATCATTATTATTTCTTTCCATTAAAGTATGAGATAGAAATGAAAGTAGCGTTCATGCGTACGTACGGCTTACCGTCTTCATGAACGGTGCATTTCATTTCTTATCCCCAAATGTAATGTATTATTATAAGTACATGTATATAATGGATATATATGATTAATGATATATCTAAATTATGAATATAAATCTGTAATTAAAATATACATACCTCTCATTTAGTTTTAATTCCATTAATATGACAAAGAAATGAAAGTAGCGTTCATGCATACGTACGGCTTACCGTCTCCATGAACGGTGCATTTCATTTCTTACCTCTAAATGATTTTGTAATATTATAAATACATGTATATTCTGGATATATATGATATATATGATATCTAAATCAAGAATGTCATTCTGGATATAAAGAAACTTTGACCACACGAACAACATGTAATTGTAAGAAGTCCACTTTCGACTTAAGAACCAAATATCGGCAAAACAAATATTATTAACTTAAATGATTACATAATGTTTATGACATGGTAATAAGTGATATAAAAGTAATGATGAACTTGAAAAAGGTTCTTAATGAAGTATAAATTAACTCAAGTTTATTATTCAGGAGATTAAAGAACGATCGAGTCAAGTCGGACCCGAGGTAAGGGATCCTACTCCTCTCTTTCTTTTCAAGTACACACATTTATGTCATTCCTTTTAAAGCTCATATTTCTTGTTATTGGGATGATATTTTATATTAAAATTACTGTAATTTTTATGTTCATGTGATGAGAGACACTATTCTCTCTCATCAATCCAATTTGGAAGTTTTGAGTGGCGCCGTTAGGCTGCCGAACTTTCGTAAGAGATCTATCCTCTCTCTTTCTTTTTAAGTACTCTCCTTTATGTCACTTCTTTTAAGCTCCTCTTTGTAATGTTGGGGGATTTTCTTTTATATTACTATTGAAGTAAATTTTATTGTAATGTGATGAGATACCCTATTTGATCTCATCAATCCATATTCATAAGTTTTATGTGGCGCCGTTAGGCTGCCGAGTTTTCGTAAGGGATTTTTCATCTCACTTTTATTCTCGTGAGATTTATGCAACATTTTCCACAAATTCCATTGAGTGGTGTATGTACTTCCCATTATTCTACTCTTTGTGTAATATACATTCATTTATGAGTATTTACATCAATGATCTATTGTCCTTCTTTCATGGGGTGTGTGTTTTGAAAGATACCCAAGTCGGTAAGGGAACCTTTCACCCTCCTCTTTTTTAAAAGACATCTTTTGTTGGGTATTTTAATTTACATATTGTTATGTTGGGATATGTTCTCATATATCCTTATTGATGTAAATTTTATGTCCAATTGATGAGATACACTTTTTATCTCTCATCAACTCATTTTGATGTGATGTCGTTAGGCTGTCAAGGTAACTTTTTAACCCAATTTCGATTTCTTTGGGTTCAACATGTAGTCATTGAATATGTCATCCATTGAATATGTGTGAATGACATTTTATTGTATTACACTTAATATCCACTTATATTGGGTGTATTTATATTTGTCACACATATTTTGAGATTGATTTGTCCTTAATTTAAGGATACCTTCTTTATATGGGATTTCATCACATTTGACATTTCTTTTGAGGGTTCGTTGTTGTTATGCACCAATTCACTCTTATATGGTGTATATACTGTCCTTTGGAGTATTATATCATGAATTCATTTATTCTCATGATATTATAAAGTTCTGACTAAATGTTATTCCTCAATTATTGTATTCAAGTGTCTCTAATTTTGGTAAAACCCCTTTAACCAAAATATCATTTTAAATGTTTTAATTTTTTGTTCTTATTAATATCCATGTTTTAAAAATGGTTTTAAGGATTTACTTATATGGATATTAATGGTTTAAAATTTTTAGCTTCAAGGTGGTATGGGAAACATTGATTCAAAAATCTTTTTATTAAATGTTTTAAATGGTTTTAGAAATGGTTTCTTTTTGTATGGATTCATTATTTCAAAACACTAAAATGTTATGTTGTGATTGAAATGTGGAAATGTTTTGTTTCCTTTATGAATATTTTATGTGATATGTGTAAGTTATGGTTCTTGGGCATTGTTATGAAAACGAGTGGTTCCGTGATAAACTAAGGGCGGGTGAGCCCGATATAGCTCTCCAATGCATTGGGTAACGCGAAGGAGTGAAACGTTAAGGTTTATCCGAAGAAATTTTGGGAATATACTGTGATGGGTATTCCAAACGTAACCAAGAGGGTTACTCCCTATGTAAGAATGTTATGAATTCCTCAAGTTACCTTTATGTCTTATGTTTTCTATGATTTATTCATGGTTTGATGAGGTATGTTAAAGTGCCTATGTTTTATGGGTAAAGTATGATTTCATTCTTATGTATATATGAACTCATGTTTCCTTTCCATATTTTTATAACCCTTACTGAGCTTTTTATGCTCATCCCAAATTTTTGAAATGTTTTTCACAGGTCAAGGGAAAGGTACATGATGTGATGATAGTGTCAAGGATGTGTCAAGAAAGAATCCATGTTTTATTTTCAATACGTTTCCGTTGATGGGAAGAATGAATACTGTCTTTTATGTAACCACTTGGTTTAAATGTGGAATGTAATGCAAGTTTCATGATCTAATTCTCTAAAACTCTAAACCTGAAAAGATACTCAATGTGTAATCTTGTAATAACTCAAGATTAAGTAAGGTTTAAGGCTGGGGCCTTATATTTTTGATAATTATGAATACAGCAATATGATTTAGTAAGTGATATCATTTGAAACTCTTATAGTGGTGGTATGTGATGACTAATAAATACTCTCATAGTGGATGTCAAACATAACTAAAATACTCCTTGACTGGAGGTATATGATACAATAATGAAAACATTATATGTTTGGTTTATGATATCATTATTAACATCTCCCATGTTACAAGATCCAAGACAACCTGACCTTCGATAAAGAAGTAATAGATGGGCCTCAATCACCAACATAGAACACATGGTTGGTGGTTATTATTTAATTTTGATCAAATAATTTTATTGATAATAAATTAATTCAATTAAACTATTTATCTAAATATCTTATTATGAAACTTCTTGTTATACATGTTATTTTATGGGCACCATTGGTAGTGGTATATAATTTTATACTCACACCCTTCCTAGACAACCTTGGAACTTGGGTACCCGAACATATGCTACCTGATTACAGTTTAAATTTTTTTGGGACATGCTCACTTAATGATGGTCAATGGGAATAAAATTATGGTATGGATATTGGGACCAGGATGAAACTGGGATATATTTGGAATAGGCTACTAGCCTCGTATTACTATTAGTCATATAGTAAATCTTTTTTATGATCCCACCATGGAGGATCCATATGATATCTCCCAAAGATTCATTTTATATGAAATGATATGTTTAATTTATTTATCATAACTCTCTATGGGTTTGATATTTATTTCTTACTGGGTTCTATTCATTTTATTTCTATTTTTATTATACATTGATCATTAGGTAAAAGTATCCATATGGTAATCTCTATTTAAATAACCACTAGTAGGAACTCTCTACTGTATAGTGAAGCATTATATAGGGAATATGGGGAACATGTATGGTTATTGTTCATATATTGAGTTGGTATATGATTTTATAATAATTATCATGGTTATTCTTAAAATTCTCACTTCACTAGTTTTCCCCTGGGTATAACCCTTTATAAGGACTTCCATAACCCAATAAAGTATGGATTACTTTTTCTCTCAGAGATTCATTATAAATTATTAAATTAAAGGAATGATAAACCAACTTTGACCATGAAATTATGGAAATTCATTATATTGAGTCTATTCAAGGTAGTTTTATTTACTCTTTTAACAATTATTGGAATTCTAATGTACTTAATTTTCAATAATTAACCCTATTTATCATCAATATAATTTTACTATATATAATCTTCACTGTATTTTCTATTATAAATTTTTCCATTAAATACATGTTGTTTGAATCACACAAAAAATATTGAAAATTGATTAAATGAGTTGTCAGCGATATATGGTTTTTGAAAAGTGTTCTTGTTATAGGTGGGATGAATATGTTCTTGTTCATATGGGATGGATCAGGGAAAATGGATACACTGTCACATAATGAAACATGGGGTGTATCATGGTTGGATGTACCTCCATCAAATATGTAAACCTGAGAAGGATCTAATGGTTCTAGGCACAACAAAGGATCTTATTGAAGTCGATCCTGACTCAATATTTGATGTATTTATATATCATTAATGTATTTTTTAAGATGTTAATGCCATGAAAAATGATTTTTTAGAAAAATATTGATAAAAATGTTCTCTAGAACCATGAGTATATCCATGCAAGTAAAATTTATAATAAATATAAATTGATCATAATAAATAATACCACATTCATGATATCTTTCTCTGATAATGATATTGATCACCAAAATCACTTTCCATTAAACCATCATTTCCCATGTATGGTCGAAGTGTATAATCCCTCTATTAGAGATCTACATGTTCTCTTAAAATATCTAGAAAAAAAATTCATTATTGGGTTCTATCATGGTAGATCGATCATCTTTAGGTTTTTTATTGATTATTTTTATGTTTCCTTTGGGATTAATGAATCATCCATGAAATATCAATCATTATAATATTTTGTAAGGATGACATATAGATAATCCTTTAGTCTTGTGAGAGAGTTCAAGATATCAATTTTTACAATGTTTCTCAATTTCAATAAAACTGTACACAATGTACATAATCATCTATTTATTGTGGTATAGTTCAGGTTAAAATATTATTAATCTTTATTGAAACTCTTATATAAAATATGGAATATTATATGTTCACATACAATGAAATATTATTATTGTTATTATTTCCCCATGGAATGTGTTATGTGGAATAATGATACATATTATTTTTTTCATTTTTCAAATTAATAGTTATTACTTGGAATAATGTTGGTCTGTTAATCCATGATATTTTTTAAATACCCAAATTTACATTTATTTGATTCTTAATAAATAAATTTTACATATTAATGTAACTAAATAATTACATTGTTAATAAATATTTATTTAATTTATGTGATAAAAATAACATGAAAAACAATTATTGAGTGATCATATAAATATTTTTATAATTTATAAAATTGAATTAGAATATAATTTAATAGATATCATCAAATGTTTGAATGTGTGACCCCTTGGATTATTTCCTACTAGTGTTTTATGGGATTTCATAATATATAATATTTCTGTATATCAACATGTAAATGAACCAAATAGAAGAAGTTTATGATGAAACAATGAAAACCACACACAAGAATTTTCTATGTAATATAATATCATGGTCATAATATCTCATCATCCACATTGTAAAAATATGTCATCAACACATATGCATGATACATCTTTTTTGACTATCTTAAATAAATTCATCATAATGGAATGGCCATGGAATTTAGTGAAATTTTTCTATTTCAATCAAAGTGTTGATATATGAAAGTCAATAAATATTTAATGGGCCAATATTTTTTTATATTATTCATTAATAACATGTCATTCATGACACACCCAACATATTCTACTTCACGCAGACATATAGAGTCACATTTTAGTTTAGTCATAAATGTTCATGTGTCATGAAATAAATAATAATAATAATATTTTCTGAGGATCATCACACATGCTCACATCGATGAATCATTATTGACATGAAAAAATATGTAATTACTAATGTTTGGTATGTTCTCATAACATAAATTATTAAATATTTATTTATTTTAACTTCATGATATAAATTATCATTTACATATTGGTGGTATTACCTAATAATAAAAAATTTATGTTTCCAATAATTGAATTTTTTACTATAAAAAATTAATTAATATATCACGTAATAAAATTTTTATCATCATAGTAGGGAATGACTATGGCCACATCAATACAATAGATACTATAGGAAAATATTATATTAGATTCATGAAGAATATTGAATACTACATAATGAGATATTTTAATTAATATTGTATTTTTTGAATATATATTTCCAATCTAATGTGCAGACAATTATTATTAGGATACCAACACCAATATACTCCCACGCGATGTCTATATAAATTAATAAGAATTCATTATACTAGATCTCACATGATGACCATGTTTCTAATGAGTCAAAGATTCAGTCAAAGGGACATACATATTGTCTTTAATGGAGAGTCTACTAAGTATAATTTCACAACATTGAGAAACATTCTTAAAAAGATTATATTTATGAAGTATTTTCTTAATCCATTTATGTGTTCAGGTCTCCTTTTCTACGGTAACTACATTAGTTTTATCAAAATTGAAAGAACCTTTATTTTAATGGGTTGTGAAAGGAGTATAATTTTGATTATTTTTTTTCAAATTCATGTGAGAGGTAAAATGGTAATTTTCAAAATAGATGATGTGAAATAATGTTTCAAATTACTCTGTTGGTCATAAAATACTTTTTTTAAACTAGGATTCAATATTTTTTAAAATATGAGTTTTTAAAATAGCCATGGAATAAGTAATTTTTAATTTTTAATTACTAAATTATTAATTTATGTGCATATTTTCATTTGCAGATGTATATTTCATGGTTAGAAAGGGTGGTTTCCCCAAGAAAGTTGGAACATTGAGATAGTTAGTAGGGGCAGGCCCTGGACCCTTTTCATTTTTTTCTTTCTTGTTTTTATTCCCTTCTGTTTCTTTTTCTTTTTTTCATTCACCAAATTTAATTGGGTTGTTTAGAAAACCCATAGTTCCACATGTTCATCATGTCCAAGAGAATATATGGATATGTAGAGAGGGATACAGAGATAGTGGTTTGTTCATTGTTCTTGGGAAGAGATAGATCAACATCTGATTATTGTGGATCGTTGAAATGTGTGAAGCATCAGTCAATTACACCCAAAGGTATGACATTTTTTCTAAGAACCAATCCCCTAATATGTTTCATTAATATTTTTAAAGGGCATGTTATTACTTTTGAGGATCCCTATATAATCGATTAATTCTAAATCATGGAGAATCGTGGTTTATAGATGTTCACAATGGTTTAACTATGGGAAAAGTTGTTCACGAATCATGTTAATTAGTGAACATATATGATTTTTTATCATGTTTAGAGAATTTTTAGTTGTGGGGACTACATTCTATATAATTTTATTTTATACTATGTAGTGGGATATGGACCTGTGGTTGGGTATATTGTTAGGCACACTGTGTAATGGGGATAAGGTTGTGTAGTACTACAAGACCAAAGCTCGGGCATTCCTTATCAATTTAGTTTTACATATAATGACCACATTAATTCCAAAGACATGACATGGTACACCACCAGACCCATTTTGTCACATTTCATATGGAATTTCGTGGTTATGTTGGATATTTTGGAGTACACATAGTGTACTCACGGAACACGCTATATATTACTCCTTTATTACCCATTTTATGGTTATGGGTGATTTCTCGCCATAATGATAGAATGAAATAAACGATGAGTCTATTTTGAGTATTTTTTACAATTATATCATGATGATGTATCCCATAGAAATAATTAGGGTATTCTAAGAGTAATTTTGTGTGGATTATGCTCTGATCAATAGCTTATTCCTCAAATAAATGAATATAGTGTACTTCCGAGAGTGCAACTTGGGATTGGACCCGATTAGGTTTTGTGAGAATGGGTGGTAGAAATGGAATGGGTTTCCCAATATCATTAACTGGTGTATCATGTGAAAAACAACCATTGGTGGTAATATGATGTGACTTTAAGAGACTGATAGTTTTTATGTTTAGGCCGACCTAGAGTGACTAAGATTGAAAAATGAATATAATCCATCTCCCTTTTGTGGTTTACCCTTTTATTATAGTGATGATTTTATATAAAAGATGCTATATAATTAGATTTTAAATCCCCAGAATATAAGACATTACATGAGAGACCAATCTAAGACTGAGAGTCCAAAAAAGAATACATATTGTTTTTCTCTGGCCCATTGGATCCCTTTTGGGATGGGTCTACTTTAATATCAATTCATAGAGGATAAAAATATTAACTAGTCAACTTAATTACAAACCCATATAGTCGTATGTTTGATACCTCTACAAATGTGCTAAATCTAAGGATCCCAATAGAAATAAATTTTCATACATGTTGACCTAAATAACCCACTTTATTTTTCATTTTATATAAAAGATATATAGATATGATCCCACTATAATTAATTCTCAAAATCCATTTGAACAACAAAAGATAAAAATTCATGTGGGAGAGTAGTAGCCAATGTGATTTTGGGAATTAAGGCCACTCTCCAGCTTCATTTTAAGTATCTATTCACTTATCAATACATTGTATATAGTTAAAAGTTATGGAAATAATTTTAGTCATGTGTCTAGATATACAACAATAAGTATGCATCACTTTGGATTAAAAATATATTTTAATATGTCTATTAATTAATTAATATGCCCATTTAAGTATAATATAATATGAAATACAAAAGTAATTATCACCTCTAAATCCTATGATACCTTGTGATAATGATAAAATATTTAATACAACCATTATTGCAATGTATTGGTTCTTAATGATTACAATATGTACTGGGAAATATAGGAGGATGTTTGGTGAATCTTGGAAACCCCTCTAAGTTAGTTAATCAAATTGGATTTGTTTCATTATAATATCTAGATGATTTTAGAAGTTGTCGGGTTCCCACATTTCCCCCGAGCACTGGACTCTTATGACATCCATGAGATTTATGGTGACCTCATTTATTGATTCATAATATACTATGAATGATCTAGTAGACATAACCAAATAAAATTTCAAATTTATTTCTTGTAATAGTCAGTTCAATAGATAATTTCTGGATTATTATTTATCATCTTGGGATTAGATATTATACGTTATATATTACCAAAGTGTCTCCCCATTATGAATGCATTCCCATTACCATGTCCTAATTTTCTATGGGAGAGGACCTAGAAATATTACACTAGACTACAGTAGGAAACATCATGATGTTTTCTAGGTTCCTCCAGTTACACATGGGTTGAGTAGATTACCTTTGACACTAAGGATCGAACGTGATATCATGGTTATCAGATTTTGAGTTGATACAATTAATGATACAATGCATATTATTTAATATGATTACTGGTGATATAATGGAAATAAAAATATATTCCAATGGTGTCATAGCTTACCTATAAATATCTAAAAAAATTTCCAAATCTTCTACGGTCTATCTGGATCATGGTCCCAAAGATATACAATGGATTTATTTTACTTATTTCACTCCCATTGTATCTTAACATGGCTATGATGATTTCATGAACATGGATTTATGTCAGCATGTTATATTAAAACCATTGGGTTTTCTAACTAATATTTATTTTTTTATCTCTTATTCATACACTTAATTGACGTTTATGATCTTATATTCACTTTTTATTTGAACACAATCCTTTGATGGAATAGGAAGAGTCCCAGGGTTTCGTAGTCAAGTAGAGCCAGTAAAATAGTGTCTTATAATTATTCTTCAGAAGCTATAAATAGTTTTAGATACCATGTATGTGTTATATCCTCTAACACCCTGATATTTTATGAAATAAAAATATCAAATTAATTTAATTGTTTGAAATTTTACATTACACACAACATTGAGTATATGCAACCCGTGATACACTATTAAAATATTAATATTTAATGTTACAGTTATCACCAAGGAAATGGAATAGAGGATCGGAATAGAAATAAAGAAAAAATGAAAAAAAGTCACCAGTATAACAAAAATTCAGTAGTTTTTAATTGATTATAAATGAAAATAAAAAACACACAATAATAAATGGTATACTTTTATTAAAAAACCTATATGTGGAAAAAAAATTAATAACATATTAAACTAAAATTATATATATGTTAGAATAACTTAATTAAATTTATATTAAATATTAAATATAATATTATCTTAGTAATTTAATACCATTTTAATAATGGGATAAATATATGTAATGTTTTAGGGAAAAAAATTATTTTTATCGAAAAAACATTTTCTTCACATTTTGAGGGCTTATTTTAAAATTAATTTCTTCTACATAGATTGTCTGAGTTAAATAAAATGTATTCCATGTTTAAAATTTAGATGTTAATATTTGGAAAATAGGCCATTTTTATTATTGGTTAATAATAATATTAATCGTGTTAAAATTAATAACCTCGACAAGTGAAAAATTAGTTAAATATAGTTTCAATCTAATTGATAAGGCCATAATTTTTCATCCTAATTTTTATTTTTTATCTTTTTTGAACCTTATAATATTATTTGACACTTTTTTTAATGGATATGTTTCTATTAAAATGACTTATATAACAATTAATGAAATGAAACTCACAAAATTTCAGACTCTTTGTATAAAATGTCTCTTATGTGTCCTCATAGTGAAAAATAATTATTTTAATATATATAAATGATTATTTTTATATTAATGAAATTATTTTCAATATTGAAATTTATTTACATTTTTTAAAAAATATATAATTACATTAAATTCTTATGCAATGTCAACATGGTATTTATTCAATTATTTGATAAAAATAATTGAATTTTAATTTTAAATTTTTTTTAACTTATTTAATTCCAGTAATTTTATAGGTTCAGGTGACATATTTGTGTAGTGTTATATATTTATAAGAAAATTCCAAAATTTCAATTTTTTTAAAATAAAATAAATAGTTTCTACATTAACATTATTAAAAAAATTTCAAAATAATATTTCAATAAATTTTTTAAATATTATAAAAATATTGTAAGAGGACTATTAGGATAACATATGGTTGAAAATTTCATCCTTTCTCCATTCATGATTAAAATTTTACTATATTACTCAAATTATAACCCTTTATGAGTGAGAAGGCCGTTCTCATGGTTAATTTTAAAATAGTTTAACTATTGTTTTTATCCAAACTAAAATTTTTAAAACACACCATAAACATTTCCAAATTTTATGTATTTATGTATCTTAGACCCCTTCCAATCATATTATCAAATCCATGTAATTTGGGATGCAAATTTTCTAAATAAAATCTTTTTAATTATTATAATATTTTAATAAATTCCATGAGTTCCCGTGCCAAATTGGAAAATTAAAGACCTAAATTTCCTTCTTCTCACCATGTTGACCCTTCTAGATAAATAATATACTAAAAAAATAAAATATCAACATCCCTATTAAATTTTATAGGTGTTGGTTTTTGTAATAGTTTAACATCTATTTTTCTAATTTTTGTTATTTCTTATATATGTTTTAAATTCCCTCAATGTATTGGTCTATATTTTGAGGCATCTATGTATGGAGATATTTTTATTCAAAAAATGACATAATATGTTGTGATGTATTTTTCATATTAATGAAAAATTGGTATAAATTTGAATGAGGACAAATAGAATGTCCAATAGGATTTCGGGTAACCTGGGGAATTTTATGAAGGGTTTCTTGAGAATCATCCTAATAAAATATTTCCATCTATTAATGGATTACACAATTATAATATATTGTTTGGAAGATGTCATGAACTAGTTTATAGAATTATATGTTTACACATCGTGAGAAAATTATAAACAATGTAAATCATGATTGGGGTTATTTTAAATTCAATGCGATGTGGCTTTTGAAATATATTAAAAATCAAGGAATTCACCTCATGAAAGTGTATCACATCATTTATGTTTGGAGATTGGTGGAATTAAGCATTTTGAACACTAGATTTTGTTTTTCGTTCATCTACCAACCCATCTCTCAAAACCTAAGAGATAGACTATGAAATTTTGGAGACCTCCATTATTTATGTATATAATAATTTGTTGAATGATATTAATTGTGTTTGCGATTTGTCTATCTATGTTAGGGATATTTCAGATTTTTTAATCTGTTGGTTTCATCCACATCATTCATCTACTTTTTTATTTCTATTAGTATTTGGATATTGATTCTATATTTCCATTGTAGATATATAGTGTTATCTTGTGCCAGAGGATAACCATTGAGTTGGTTTTCATGAAACATGTGTGTTTCTTGAATTGTTTGTTGCATTATCTTCCCTATCATCCATTTTTTTATTTCTAAATTTATTCTACGATGTATGTGTTAATTATATAGCCAAAGAAAATTTCTTCATAATCATCTTATGTCATTAGAGGCCCTTGTAGGAATGTGCTTCCCAAGTTTTTGAAAGGTGAATCCATCTATATCCAATGAAGTCTAAAATGTATTTCTATACATTTTTATAATTTTATTTAATGAAATATAAATATTGAATTGTTTTTTTGGAAATCAGTTTTTGAAAAAAAATGGTTTAACAAATTTTGATAAAATAAAGGGTATTTCAATTAATTTTTTAATATATCTAGGAAATATTTTTCAAATAATATTTTGAATAAAATGGTTTGGTAAATTTAAAAGATGGAAAGTTATGGGAACAAAATTTGATGATATGGTAACATGCCTCATCCCTTGATACATCTTAGGAGATCACTCATGGGGTGTTCCTATGATCTATAGTCCAATTTTTTCTAGTGACTTATTAGAACTATTGGGAGGATCACATTCTATGGCGATCCTATAATATCTTGATTTGAAGGATATGTATAGGGAACTGAAGTGTTTGATTATCTATTATTGGGAATGAGTGTTCTATCAAGCCTTACCTATTGTGATACTTGGCTTGATTTTTCCTATTTGTTGGTTTGGACTACTTCTGATTTGATATGATATTTAATATGCTATTTTCATTTTAAAATATGATATATTTTATATTCATTGATACATTTTAACTTGGTTTATTTTGAAATGTGGAAAAAATTGTATTTAATTACCATGCTTTTGATATAAAGAAAAATTATTTAACTAATTATCAAGACTTGTTTCATTTAATATTGAGCATGTTTATATAGTTGTAAAAATAATTTATATGGAACACCATGGTGGGATTATACAAAGGTTGTTTATCTCACATCTTATGAAACCCTTAAAATGTTCATAGACCTTGTCATGTCCTTCGATGTCAGGAATGGAAATTACCTTCAGATAGGTTGAGATCTTTCATATCGGGTTTTTCTATGTAGATGGTTGTGAGATGGTGGACATTTCCCATTATGTAACATATTTTATTCAATAAATTTCTATTTTTTCTTTGCTGTTGGACATCTCCCTTGGATATTGTTTAGCTAATTTTGGGGTATTTCACATTTATTTTTCCGTTTTTATAATGTCATATAATTCATATATTCATTTATTTTATGTTTTTAGTTTTTCCACTATACATTGTATATGTATTCTTGGTTTTCTACTTTAGTATGTGATAAATTTTTCCCTGATGCTGTTTTTTTACTCTCAGATGCTAGTTTTTAGTCTATGGGGATAGAAAACTGTTGAAAGTGTGTGCCCTAGACACATCTTGTATTGTACATTGATTACTGTTACATGTATTCAGTTTGTTTGTATACATGTGTTTATATTTCCATTAATGTGTAGATACTTCTGCATCCACTTTGTTTATGGAAATGTCCTTAGATTACCTATCGCATCAAAGGGTTATAGCAGGTCCAAGGTTATAATGAGGACCTTGAGATGCCCGGACCGTTATCTTAAAGTAACATCCTATGTTCTAGTTACATCATTATGAAAGGACACAGATGATATGTGACCATCTGATGATGGGGGTTTATAATCATTGAGACTTTTTCTCATAATGTTCGCACTTGATGATCTCTAGTAATTGAGATCGTGAGGACAAACACGCTTAATAGGAACACCACATGTTTCTTGTGTCATTGGTCATTCCTATATACGGACATGTGTAATGGTCTCCTCACATGAGATCAATATCAATGAATTTCATTTAATTACGTACATTTGATATAAGGAGAAAACCATGGAGACAAAGTCGTGGTCTGGTAGTTTGTATCGGGAACGTCATTAATGGCATGACATTGATTGAATGATCGAGAAATGAATTTTTTACTTCAGAGTTCAGGAAGAGATATCTCAGGCATGGTTTATTAGGATGGTTTCACCTTCAATAAATCCATTTCTATGGTAGTTGAATGTAAGATAGTTCGGACCAATCAACAGAAAAAATAAAGCAAATAATGAATGATGACACTAGTATGCATTCATCATTATTGATATATTTATGATGAAGATATTATATTACACTGACTATGTTCGTAGGGAGGTAGTCGTTGCTATGACTTTGCCTTATATCTATAGGGTCCTATATGGGTTTCTAGACCCGGCCCTAGGTCGGTTGTATTATTCACTCCTATTGAGATAAGGGCCTAGAGGGTCACTAACAATAACACCTTGAAATCTGCCCTATTCTGGAAATAGGAATTTAGAACTTGTAGGGCCTTGCAAAAGGGTCCAAGGACTATCCAAGTTCTATAGATCACCATATAATAAATAATTTCATTAATTATTCTAGTATATAATAATTCGTAGGATTTATTTATAACATGTATTTACAATTTATATAGTAAATACAAGTATTAATATTATTTTAATGGATTAAATATCCTAGGCTCGATTAATATTAGCAGGAGGAATGAGTCAAGTTGAAGACTCCAATTTATCATGTAATATATTAATATATTATAAGTAAGTGATAAATTATAAATTTTATTTATGGCATAATTTTATTTTCAATAAATAATTATTTAAATCACATATATAGTGGATGTATATTACATTGGAGCCGAGAATCAATAACGTGTGTTTTAAACACTCCCTATATATGTTTGAGGGAGGCTCTCCCATGGACACTATTCCTGTGTCAAGATTAAGAGCTTCTCTCTCTTCCGGGAAACTAGAGAGAGAGTCTGTCAAGAAAAAAAAGGATTTTCAAGATCATCCATCTCGGATTGATGTTTCTTCCTTTGCGGTGATCGTCTCTGCGCTGAATTGAGCATCGAAGATCTGCACTAGCACCCAGATCTTGATGAACAGTGTGCTAGCAGATTTGCGAGGCATGTGTGGATGATCTAGAGGGCTTTGATGTCGGAGTCTTTTAGCAATGATCGATGGTGTCCTACGACAGACATGCACACGTCAATTATGAACAAGGTAAATGTTTAGTTTAAATTTTTTTTCATGATCTGTTTAAACCATGCGAGATCCACAGACCAAGCTGGGAAAAGATCACCAGAGTTGATAGGGTTATGTAACTACGTGAAGAAGGAAATTTTAAATTCCCAGCCCACCAGCTTCTGCTGCGCAGTCCCGGTACCCAACAGTGGTATCAGAGGGGAGCACAAGGTTTTTCAAAGTCAAAAAAATTAAAATGCATTAAATTTAATTTCGGGGTGTTAAAACAGTACATTCAAATTCGATCGCGCGTCATTTTGTTTCCAAACGATCATGCTAAGATCATTTAAATTTTTTAATTGGATCGACGTCATGTTTTTTCATTCATTTGATGTTTATCTGAAATTGAGATTTAACATCAAATATATATTTTATTATTATAATATATAATAAAATATTTATTATGAAATATTCTTCCACAAAGGAGTGTGATGTTTTTTAAATAATAAAATAAGTGGGAAGACCAGGACCCCAATTTGGGGTCTTCTTGAATTTAAATAAAAATTGGGAAGACAAAGACCCCAAAATGGGGTCTTCTCCCATTATTTATTTATTTATTTTTTATTTTAAAAAAAGGGGTGGTCTTATTTGTCTATAGGACAAATATCAAATAGAAGGCCCCTTTTGGGGACTTTTTTATGCAGTGCAAGGGGGTGTGGCACCCCTTGAGGGTGAAACCCTAGCCGCACCCAGCCGGCCTCCCCTTCCCGTCGGCTCCTCTCCCACCGGACTTGCCTACTGCGCCGCCATAGACCCCGCATGGGGCCGATCCTACTCGTACCCCCTCCATCTGGCCACCACAAGCCCAAACCAACCTCCTCCTCCGCACCGGACCCCCTCTGTCCGGTAACCCAAGCCCGCACGAGCCTCTTTCCATGTGCCAGACCGCCTCCAGCTGGCCGCCCCAAGCCTGCGTCGGAACCCCGTATAGGACAGCATCCTGCCGGCCACCCCGAGCTCATCGTACGGGCTGTGCCGTGCTGTCCAAGCTGTTCCGGACTGAGCTGTCGCCTCGCCAGCTCGCCGGAGCAGCGGGATGCAGGCCATTTGAATGGCCGGTGTCTTTCCCAGCCTCATCCTGCTCCCCTCGAACCAAGCTAGATGACGCAACTGCTGCGGGAGTCATGGACGATGCGGTCACACGGCGGTCACGCCTCGGTCACACCACAGTCATGCCATGGTAAATCCAGGGTACCATGTTCCAGGATGACATCCCGCTGTGGTACGTAGTCCTTCTGGACTCCTCTTCGGCTAGAGGTAACCCTACATTGAATTAATTTTAAATAATTTAGTTTTTTAAATTAAATTAATTTGAATTAATTTAGTAGTATAAATTATTTTAATTCGAAATAAGAATTTAATTTAAGTTAATAATTAAATTGATGGTTTAATTTAATTTTTGTAATTAAAATTAAATTTAAAAAAATAGAACCAATAAATATAAATTATTTTAATTTAATAAAAATCATTTAATTTATTAGAACATCCTTGCATTATTCAAATTTATTTCAATTTAATTTTATTTTGTTTTTACTCGAATGGTCTTGAGAAAGTGACCAACATGTGTATGTCAATCATTTAATTATTTATTTAATTATTTATTCAATGTGTGTGATGATTGTAATATTTAATTAGATAAATGATGATTTGTGAATCATCTTTTAATTCAAATATGTATAAGGGCCTATGCGTCCATTGCACTAGTTGTATTTTGTACCCTAAACCCCCTCGCCTGTGTGTGAGTATATTTGTAATTGTATGGTGATGATCCGAGAGGCAGACCCCGCCATGATGAGGCAGTAGTCTATACAGGAGTTTGGCGCTTTGCACAGGGGCAAGCAGCGACACGAGTCAAGTATCGACTCAGGTATGGATACCCCTTGGTGATGTTTTATCAGTAATCGATCGATCATTATAGAATTCTCAAGGCTAGTTAGAATGCATGATTTATGTTATGCATAGTTTATTATTTTATGCATCTTCATGATTATAGTGTGATCACATAAAATCGTAAACAAGACAAAATTCATAAAGATGTGATGAATAATATTCTATTTCATGTTCAATTGTGCGCGTGACAACCCAGTTTGAACATAATAAATGGAAAAGGATTATATTCATCAATTAATATTAAAAATCACTCAAACATATATTAAGTCAAAGTTCCTTCCATTTCTCACATCTAAACAAAACAAGTTGTTTGGGATCTCGTCAGCCTTAGTTGAGACTACCTTTTACTACATTGGAGTTTTCATGAGAAAAATATGTCGACTTAACTAAAGTGAGTAGTCAAGGATTAGCCTTAGCTAACTTACCATTACTTTAGAAGAAATAGGTTGAGGGAATCAAGTACAAATTCAGAAATCTGGTACTTTACTCAACAACATAAGGAACCACAAGAACAAGTGGTTGGCCAGCATAGCGCCTACCTTGAAACCCTCCAAGTAGTGGCGTAGCCCTAGCTTTTAGACTATGAGGGAGGTTTCGAGGATCCTTGCATCTAGAATGCTCATGCTATACAATATACCAAATCTAATACTGAGGGCTATTATGGTTCGTTTAAATAGTGGGAGTCATTAAATTATATAATAATTTATTAATCATAAAATTCCAAAAGGTAATCAAGACAATGCACAAACTGCTAAATGTTTATCTGATGTAGATTCAAAATGTAAATCCCCAACACCACAAGTAATTTATCACGGCGATCTATCTTGGATAAATAAAATATCCTAACTAGTAATAACATCCTGGAGTGGTACAGGTGCTTCCACATTGTACTACACCAAGAAAGGAAGTTATATGTGCTCGAATCCCCAATTCCTACTATGCCTCCTCAGGGAGCAAGCAAGATGGAAAATGATAAGTGGAGAAATCATGTAGATGACGCGCTTGATGTATAATTCATCACGTTGTCTTACATGTCCATCCAATTGAAAAAAATGCACGAGGAAGAGGACAGCTACAAGATGCTTTCACATCTCCAAGAAATATATGAGGAGAGGGATAGGCGAGAAAGGTATGAGATCTCATGTGAAATTTACAAGTGCATGCTAGAATAAGGGCACCAAGCCGGTCCTCACGTACTCAAGATGATTGGGTATATTGAGAGGCTGAAGACCTTAGGTTGAAACTGAACCAACAACTAGTAGTGGATCTCATTCTTGCCTCTTTACCATTAAGATTCTCGACGTTCATTGTCAATTATAATATGAATGATATGACAATGTCGCTTCTAAATCTCTAGGCTTTAGTTCTCCAAGATTATAAGGACATGAAAATCACCAATTAAAATGTCCTTATGGTTAACAAAAAAAACATGGGAATGGAAATGGGGTATAAGGCCAAGTCAAGGCCAAAGACACCAATGCATTGTCCTTCAAAGAAGCCAAAGATTCAGAGGAAAAGTAATGAGTAGGAAATTGTCTACTTCGGATGTAGCAAAGAAAGGCCACTAGAAGAAGAATTGCAGAGTTAGGAAGAAGAAGAAAGATGACGCTTCTAATTCAGGTATTTTTTTCATTGAATGCAGTATATCTTTATCTACAAGTTGGGAATTGGATACAGCATGTGGTTCACACATTTGTATTCATATACAAGAACCATGTAGGTTCAAGAAGATTTCAAAAGGTCATGTAGATATCTGAGCTGCAAATGGTTCCAGTCTAGCGGCCTTGGCAGTGGGAGACTATCACTTGACTTTACCAATTGGTTTGGCTCCTGTTTTAAAAAATTTCTATTATCTATTGTATGTACCATGAACATTATATCTGTGGCATGTTTAGAAACTATGGGTTTTATTTCATGTTTTGAAATAAAATTTGTCTCTTTTAAAGGGATAACATATGTTATGGTATGGAAGATCTTAACAATGATTTATATATAAAAGAACTAGAAAACTCAGTAATGGAAATCAGTGAAAAAAACAACCAACATGACTCAAATAATACACACCTATGGAACTTTAGTCTTGGTCATGTAAATGAGAAGAGATTAAGAAGATTACATCAAGAAGGGTATCTAGACTTTCTATAGTTAGAACCGTTGGATGTATGTCATTATTTTTTACAAAGAATGAGGACCAAAGCACCTTTCTCAGGAAAGGGAGAAAGGGCCAATGTAGTGCTGGAATTAATAAATACCGATGTATGTGGTCCATTTCAAGTGGAGGCAAGGGGTGGTTTTCTATACTTCATTACATTTACTGATGATTATAGTAGGTATGGATATATCTACTTAATTATCTATAAGTCATATTCCATTCGTTTCTTTAAGGAATACCAAAATGAAGTAGAAAACCAACTTGGTAAGAAGATAAAAGAACTTCACTCACACCGAGGTAGAGAATATCTTAACCAAGATTTCATTGATAACTTGAAGGAGTGAAGGATAGTATCCCAATTCACTCCTCCTTATACACCACAATGAAATGGTGTTATTGAAAGAACGAATAGGATCATGCATGATGTGGTCAGATCAATGATGAGTTGTACAGATATTCCATTATCTTTTTGGGGATACGCCTTGCAGACAGCATCATATACCCTTAACCGAGTACGAACTAAAGTTGTAGATGGGATTCCATATCAGTTATGGTATGGAAAGAATCCCAATTTGACACACAAGTGTGTGTGGGGGTGCGAGGCATTTGTCAAAACTTTACCAAGTGACAAATTTGCATCCAGAATCACTAAGTGCATCTTTATAGGTTATCCTAAGGAAACTAGATGATACTTCCTATATAACCCTTTAGATTGAAAAGACACAGTGGAATGATACACCAGTCTTCTAGAAAGGGATGGATTTTCTATTAAAAATAGTGGGAGAAAGATTTAATTTGATGAAGATAATCCTCCAGATGCACAAGAGTTGTAGAGTAACAATCTCCAAAAGAGAAAGTGAAAGAAGAAATTATTCCTCAGACACATATACTGCGTAGGTCTACGTGACAAGTTAGAGAACCAGAGCATTATAGTTTTCTTGTCACCGAGTCAGGTGACACAATAGTCCTTGAGGATGATGATCCTCTAACCTAAATGGAAGAATTAGAAGGCAAAGAAGCTACTAAATGGAAATAATACAGGAATTCATAGAAGGAGTCCATGTACCAAAATCTTGTTTGGATTTTGGTAGACCCTACAGTTGATGTAAAGCCCATTGGATGAAAATGGCTATTCAAGAAGAATCTGGACATGGATGGTAAGGTTAATACCCTTAATGCAAGACTAGTTGCAAAGGGTTTTAGTAAACATCAATGAATTGACAATGATGAAACCTTCTCACCCGTGTCAATTCATAAATTCATCAGAATATTACTTGCAATAGCAGTCTTTCATGATTATGAAATTTGGAAAATGGATGTCAAAAATGCTTTTCTAAAGGGGTAGTCTGTTGAAGATGTCTATATGACTCAACCCGAAGGGCTTGTTAAGTAAAATAATGTCAATAAAGTATGCATGTTATAGATATCCATTTATGGATTTTAGAAGGCATCAATATCATGGAATGTTTGCTTTGATGAGGCCATAAGAGATTTTGGTTTTGTCAAAAATGAAAGTGAGCCTTATGTCTATAAAAATGTTGAAGGGAATTCTATCGTTTTCCTAGTTTTATATGTTAACGACATATTAATCATGGGAAACAAGGTGAAAGTCTTACAGTCGGTTATGAATTGGTTAAATTAATGCTAATCCATGAAAGACTAAGGTGAAGTAGCCTACATTATAGGGATCATGATCTATCAAGATACACCTCAAAGTCTGCTTGGCCTAAGTCAATGTACATATATTGACAAGGTACTCAAAAGGTATAATATGGAACAATCCATGAGATGATTTTTACCTATGTCATATGGTGGAATTCTCTCCAAGAAAATGTGTCCACAAACACAGGAGGATATTGATAGAATGAGTAGAGTCCCTTATGCTTCAGCAGTGGGTTCTATCATATATTCCATGGTATGTACTAGATTTGATGTTGCCTTTGCTTTAAGCATGGTGGGAAGATATCAAGCCAATCCAGGAGATCTGCACTGGATAGATGTTATAGCTATACTAAAGTACTTAAGGAGTACTATAGATATGTTCCTAGTCAATGGAGGAGATGAGGAACTAGTTGTGAGGGGATACACTGATGCTAGTTTCCAGACAGATCATGATGATTTGAAATCGCAGTCAGGCTACATATTTTGCTTTAATGGTGGTGCAGTGAGCTGGAGAAACTCAAAGAAAGATGTGGTTACTAATTCTACAGCAGAGTCCGAATATATTGAAGCTTCCGATACAGAAAAGGATGAAGTCTGGATACATAGAATTATCTAAGACATTGGTGTTGTACCTAGCAATGCAGTCCCTGTTCTAGTATATTATGATAATACTGCTATAGGGGTGCTTACCAAGGAGCCCAGGTCTGACCAGAGGACAAATCATATTCATTGGAAGTTTCACCTCTTGAGGGATTTTACTCAAAGAGGTGCAGTGACAGTTTGAAGAGTAGCCACATATGACAACGTGGCAGACCCCCTGACTAAATCCATTTCTCAGCAGAAGCATGATTCACATGTGAGAGCTAGCAGATTGAAACCTGTTAGAAGTTGGCTCTAGTGAAAGTGGGAGTGTTGAAAGTGGGTACCCTATTCCCAACATGTAATGTAATTTGATTACTGTTACATGTATTCAGTTTGTTTTCATAAATGTGTTTATATTGCTATGATAGTGTAGATAATTCTGCATCAACTTTTTTTTATGGTAATGTTCCTAGATTACCTGTCGCATCAAAGGTTTATAGCAGGTCCCATGCTATAATGAGAACACTGATATTCCATGACAGTAATGTTAATGTAACATCCTATGGTCCAGTTACATAATTTTGTAAAGACCTAGATGATGTGTGACCATCAGGTGTTGGGGGATCATAAGAATTGAGGCTTCTTCTCATGAAATTTTCACTTGATGATCTCTAGTAATTGAGATCATGAGGACAGACCCGCTTAATAGGAACACCGCATGTTTCTAATGTCATTGGTCTTTCCTATCTACGTACATGTGTAATGGTCTCCTGACAAGAGATCATTTTCAATAAATGTCATTTAATTACGTACATTTGATATATGGTGAAAATGATGGTGAAAAATTCGTGGTGAGGTAGTTTTTATCAGGTACATCAATAATGGCATGGCATTGATTGAATGATCGAGAAAGTATTTTTCACTTCTATGTTCAGGAAGAGATATCTTGGGTCTGGTTGATTAGGATGGTTGCACCTTCATGAAGCCATGGCCATGGTAGTCGATGTTATGACAGTCTAGACAAATAAACAATCAAAATAAAGAAAATAAATAATGATGACACTAGAATGCATTCTGCATTATTGAGATATCGATGACGAAGAGATTATATTACACGGACCGTGTTTGTAGGGAGGCAGTCATTACTATGAATTTTCCTTATCTCAATAGGGGCTTCTATGAGTTACTAGACCCCGCTCAAGGTCAGTGGTATTATTCACTGCTATTGAGAAAAGGGCCTAGAGGGTCACACACAAAATCACCTTGATAATCTACCCTATACTGGGAATAGTAATTTAGAACTTGGTGGGCCCCTCCAAAGGGTCCGAGCACTATCCATGATCTATGGATCACCATAGAATAAATAAATTCATTAATTATTCGAGTTTAGAATAATTCGTTGGATTTATTTATAACATGTATTTACAAGATACTTATTAAATACAAGTATTAATATTATTCGAGTGGATTAAATATCCTAGGTTCGATTAATATTAGCAGTAAGAATGAGTCAAGTTGAAGACTCAAATTTATCTTTTAATATATTTATATATTATAATTACGTGATAAATTATAAAAATTATTTATGGCACAATTTTATTTTCCATAAATAATTATTTATATAACTTATATAGCATACGTCTATTACACGGTGGCTGGGAATCAATACTGCGTGTTTTAAACACTTCTTATATATGTGAGAGAGAGGCTCTCCCATGGACACTATTCATGTGTCAAGATTGAGAGATTCTCTCTCCTCCGGGAATCTAGAGAGAGTCTCTTAATAAAAGAAGGATCTTCAAGATCATCCATCTCGGATTGAAGCTTCATCCTTTGCGGTGATCATCGATGCGCTGAAGTGAGGGTTGAAGATCCACGCTAGCACCTAGATCTTGACGAACGATGCATGAGAAGATTCATGAGGAGTGTGTGGATGATCTAGAGGGCTTCTACGTCAGATTCTTTGAGCTACGATCATCGGTATCGTACGACAGACTTGCACACATCAATTCTGAACAAGGTATATGTTCAGTTTAATTTTTTTTGCATAGTTTAGACCTTGCGATATCCTCGGACCAAGCCGGGACAAGATCACCGTAGTTGACAGTGTTATGTCACTCCGGTGAAGCATAAAATTTTAAATTCATGGCCCACTGGCTTTCGTTGCACAGTCCCAGTTCCCAACAAAAACTGCTTTCGGGTATGTGGCTATTTCAGTTGGATACCAGTTTGTGATGCAATTTATGTCAATTTTATCCTAGATTGTTATATGAGGTTGGTTGTGCTTTGTTTTGAGAAGTTGGTAGACTCTTTATTTGATTTTCAGGACATGAGATATAGTATTTGGGGATTTATAGGCGTACCATTTTTATTAAGATACTCTGGTTATAAGGGATGTTGGGATGTGCATATCCTTTTTTGAGTTCTTGATCATTATAATAATTTTTTATTATGGTAATCTGGTTCAAACTGAGTATATATTCTTGTAAAATTATTTATTCTATTTCAGTGTGTATTGGTATGACTAGGATATGTCCTCCACATGTTCCCTCGGAGGGTGAAGTGTATTTCCCTCAATGGAATCCCTATCTAGATCAAAATATTATCAAGGCTATCATGTGGGATATTTGTATCGTCGACAAAAAATGATCCACAATTCGAGAACATAGTTTCCAAGAAACATCAAGAATTTTCTTCAAACAAGATCGATCATGATTGTTCATATGTGATATTCCACATTCCTTTAATTTTAAAAATGGACCTCATGAAATAGTGTAATAGATTTAAAATATTATTCTTTTCTTTGACACTATAGATGGATCTGAGAATAGCATGGTGAAGTGTGTGGATTTCAGACTAAAGGGTCTCAATAAGAGATGGTGGGAGTCTCTGGTAATGGCTTATTGACATGTATTATCAGACATTATGGGGTTTTAGAGACCCATAATTCAATATATTTTCCTAGAGTCATTTATGATTATGACATTTCTGGAGTTCCTCTCATTGCATTAGGGAGATAACTTGGAGTCAGAGTACACCAATCGATTCGAAGAGGTGGATTTTTCAAATATGTATCAAAGAATGGCCATTTTATGGATATGAAGATCATACACATTTGTGAATATATATATTTCCCCAAGTATTTTTATGAATATTTTTTCTTCGGTGAAGAAAATAGTCATGGTAATGATGAAGTATATGGTTATATAAGACAAGGATTGTTATTATACCCATTATCTTCTACATAGTGGATGATTATTTAGAATTTTGAGAAGGAAGAGCAAGTGGAATGATCATCACTAGATGAGTGGGTGTTTTTCAAAAAAGTATGCCTAATCCACACCTTATCTTACATCTAGAAGCTTTCCCCTGAATTTCTATCTTTGTTGAAATGTCGATAACACCATATATTCTTCTTTAGAACCTATGATGATGTGTAAATGTGCTGGACACTATGGTTATATGTATAATGTTAATTATTATATTTATATATCCCATTATAGTCAGGGATTATCAACTATAAATTCTATTATTGTTCAAAAAAAATTCTCAAATACTATAGGGCTCCAGCCACATGTCTCAAGAGTGAAGCACCTTAATAGAGTGGATGATTTTCCACTGGAGGTAGATGCGTGTTCGTCGAAAGTGAGATATAACATCATTATTTCATCTTCAATATAGACTTATTTTTTGGATATAGTTCCCTCTGACTTGTTTATAACTGTCCATTTTTTGGATATTCTTAAAAATTCGATAGAACTCATCTTTTTTATAATAGATATAATGACACACCATATAAGTAGCAAAGAGGAGGAGTTTTTTTGTGACCTTCTTGTGCACTATCGATAGCCAATATAGAGTTGTCTTTTATTTACACATTTTGGATTGAGATATATTTTATGTCATCATCACGATGGAATATACTATCACTCATTATGGTGACGATGTTTCTTATCATCCTCTTGTCTCATTTACTATAGTCGATGGGAGATCTAGGGTGTTTTAGTGAGAGGTGGATCTTATGTCAGGTCATGCAAGATGTACCTACGCATGGATCATGATTTGTTTTTGTTTTTGTATCAATTGATCATGATGATGTTTCCTCCATAATTGATCTTACTAATTATTTTTACGATATTCCAAAACAAATCCCAAATTATTTCACTGGTCTTTCTCTAGAGAGGAAGGTAGAGTTCATAAGTGATATGAGGCTAAGTATAAAATTTATTTTTATACCCACTTATTTTATGGAACCAATATATTTAATAAATCTCAAAGATTAGTTGGATTATTTGATGGATATATGTTTTTTACTCTATTGTTTCACCATACGCAGTCCATGTTCACTCTTCCAAGAAGGTGGATGGGTCAATATAATTATGTGTGGTCTATTAGAAGTTAAACTGGGAAACTGTTAAGAAAATGTACCCTATTACCCAATTGGAAGATTTTTTAACCCATTAATTGGTGAAAAGTTGTTTTTGAAGATTACTCTTTATTAAAATTGTCATCAACTCATATATCTGTAGTCTGATATACTGAATATGTATTTAAGGAGTAGGTATAGTCATTCTACATATCATATGATGTAATTTTATCTTAATAATTCTCCTATATTTTTCTTGTATTTGGTAAAAGTAATATTACATGGGAATCTCAAAACATTTTTGGTAGTGTTCATGGATGATATTTTGGTTTATTAGATATCAATCAATGAGCATGAGAACCATTTCAGTTTGGCTATAGAGATCCTAAAGATTCATTGTTTATATATAAATATAATTAAATTTAGTATTTAGAACCATGATGTAAACTTCATGGAGTATTAGATTTATTAGAATGATTTATTTTATTATAATTAGATGTAAATGATTTTATTATCATGGCAGGATCCACTGAATGTATTTGATATTAGAATTTTTATTAATCTTATCTAATACTATTGATGGGTTTTCAAGGATTTATCAATGTTATCATCACTTTTGGATACCTTTAATCAAGAGGGGTGAAATTCATAAGGTATTGAAATTTTTTGTGTTTTTTCGATGAGCTGAATTGACGTTTCACATCAAAATCAATTCTTATTTTACCAATGACCAGTTCAATGTTTGTTGGTTTCATTGATTCTTCTTGTATTGTTATGGGTTACATGTTTATATAGGATTATCATGTGTTATAAAATGGATCTCTCAAACATCGAATACATGATAAAAATTAACCCACTCAATATTTATAGCTTTCCACTATTATGAATGTGCTTAAATGTTTGTGTCATTATACTAATTTAGTGAGGTTCACAGTATTTTCTAAACATCTTTTTCTAATTTTTATATATTCACAGAATGTCATGAATTTTAGATAGATTTGGTTGATGCAATGACATGATACATTTTAATTATACATATCCTACTCTTTTGGAAAGATGAATATTTGTGTACATGTTCTTAGTAAGAAAATACCATTTCAGGATAATCAATAATCCTAGTAGTAGTGGAGACTTATTGGTCCCTTTGAATAATTTCATCTAGATGATCAAGTGGATGTTTTGGGTATGAACCATCTTAACTTCCAATTAACATATTCTCTCACTGAGTATATTCTATTGGATTAGTAGTATGAAAACAAGATTAGGTGAATTCAAGAGACCATATATAGTATGGAGACCATTTATAGTTGGTCACACTCTTTAGATGGTATTCTACATTTTGGGTATCAACTTAGTGTCCCATCATATATGAGCAAATCAGTTTTTTAAAAATCATATTTCAGTAGTGGATGTTCATCTATGCACTAAAAGGATATATTATGACATAATATAGATATTCTTGTGGTTTGGTATGATGTGTGACATAACATATCATGTGTACCACTTTTACTACTTCTATAATATAATTAAAGCGAATATGAAACATTCTAGATTCTTCCAACATGTTTCATTACTGGTTTGTAAATGGGAAATGGTCTACAAGGAAATTGTTGTTGGATTATCGTGGGGTCCTTGAGGGAGGAATTTTATATGTCTGATGATTGATTGACTTGTAATGTCAGCTCACATCATTATGATCATGAACATCACTAAAGTTCAATCCCTAGGAAATTTGTATATAGACATGGTTATGATGAAACACGGTGTTTCCACTATCATTATATAGAGAATAGATCCTAGGTTTACCTCACAGTTATGAATGAATCTCAATGAGGTGATGGGGACTTTGTTTTGGTGGAGTAACTCTTACCATCCCTAAACAGATTACCAAACACAGTGTTATTTTCATATCAGGGAGAATATGTAGCATTCATACAAATTCGATTTTGGCGGATGATGGGATAGCCATCAGGTACAAGTTGAGTTTTCATATAAATTATTATTCAGATGGAGATCTAAATGTTTCCCTTTGATGATTTGTATAGACACTAATGAAATTACACATTTCTCTGGACCGAGGTGGGAGAGGCATCTATTGTAGGAATAAGTCTCATTTAGGAGATGTCAATGATGTTTGAGGACATATGTTTGTGACTAGTTACAGTTCATAGTCTCCATAAACAATACATGGATCATTGACGTCATCCATTAGAGTATTAAATTGATGGCCATGTTTCCAGAAATATTTCTCCATGATTGGGTCATTGATTTCATATAAAAGAGTTAAAATTGGATTGGAGATATTTTGGGCCATTTTAGGTCACTGAGAAGCTGGGTCTGGTCATTAATCAACATTCATTTATTTTTTTTGTATTCATCAATTGTTTAAATATCATAAATTAAGATATTATATCCAATTACCTCTCACATTTTGATTTGTAAGGGGTCATGTTTCATCCAAATATATCAATTATAGTGCAAACAGTGGAGATTGTTTACTCTCATGTAATGTTCATTCAGGGAAAATCACTTCTATTAGTAAAAGTATTATAAATACAGGAATTATATTCTCATAATACATGTGAGTTCATGTCATTAATGAGGGAGATGTGGACTGCCATATTTCTATAAATCATTCGTCCACAATATCTATTTGGTAGGTAACACCTTATTATGGGGATTTTGTAATATCCCGTTACACTCTTCTATGTAATTCACACCTCACTTTTAATTTCCCACCTTGTTTGGGTTTGTTTTGGGAATTATGACGAAAAATAGTATTTTCCTAAGGAAAAGGTAGAATTTTCGAGAATGTATGATAGTTTTAATTAAAAGTGTCTATGTATCAATGTAATATAGGACCACAATGATGTACTTTTGGGTTCTGGTTTACAGTGTGGTTTTTTTCTATATAGTCATTGCTGGGGAGAAAATGACTTATAGAATTGATTCAATTTATCATTTCAAAATACATTTAGTGATATTCATCTATAGTCTATGTTTTTGGTTAGGGGGAAGACTGTGAGTTTCTTGAGGTGTTTTTTATTTTATAATCAACATAAACCATTGTTATTATTGAATTTATTCTAATATGGAAGAATTGATTTTGGTTCCTCTATTGTTACCCTTATTTTATTACATAATTGTGGACTCTATTACATGAATTTTAGACCCATTATTCAGGTTGTACCATCATGAGAATATGTTTTATTAACAATATTATTATGTTTTTTTTAAATTTTGATATAGAAAACCATTCATGGTTGAATTGTTACTATGGAAATATTTTTTCCCTGAAAATATTATTCTCCACTAATTTTCAAAAAATAAATGGTATTTTCAAAGAATTTTTAAATGGATTTATGAAAGGGTTTTCAACTCATGGTTTCAATAAAATGGATTGGAAAATATAGAACATGGGAATTCATCTCTACATAGTTTGAATGTGTAGTAATGGGCCTCACTTATTGATACTGCTGGGGGGTTCAATCATGGTGCATTCCTCTACTCCTGAGTTCCATTATTATAGGGACTGTTTAAAACTATTTAAATTTCCACATGATGGATTGTTCCTATAATATCAAGATTTTAGGAATATGTTTAGATATGTAATGGGAATTGTTTTCTATGATTGGGTTCGAGTTTTCTAGCTATACTAGCCTATTGAGATCCTCAGGGTGATGTTACATGTTTTTTTTGACTACTATGGATTATATATAATATTTAATGAATTCCATCCATTAACTAGTTTGATATATATGGTATTTTGTATACTGTTTTAAATAGATTATTTCTAAGTGAGGAAATGTTGAATATTTTACAATTATTCTGATATTAAACAAATTTTTAACTAATTATCATTCATTTTTTTCTTTAACATTTAATATGTCCCAATTGTTATAAAAATATATGATATAGAACACCTTTTTGGGATCCTAAAAATCCTCTTTATTTGACACTATATTCACCCATTAAGTAGTGCATTAAACATATTTTTTCATTTTATGTTGGGATATTATATGTTATATAGTGAGACAGAATGGTTTTATCTCAGTTGTGTTTAGGTAACCGTTATTGTGATTGTTGGAGATCCCCACACTATCACATGTACTAGTTGTTTCGGTATAAATATTTCATTTTGGTTTGACACGTACCTTTTAGATTGTTTAGATACATTTGTGTTGTATCACTTTAACTATTTCATCATTGTTATGTAATAAATTTCCAATCATTTTTATATTAATTTTTTTTGTACTTTTCTCTACTTCGTACATGTTTGACATGTTTCCTTCTTCATGTAAGGATAAATTATTCCCTCTAGTTGTTATCAATTCTCCTGTGTAGTTTCCAAATTATAGGGATCTGAAACAAACATTGCGTATTTTAGTATTAATGTTAGGTAAAATTTTATGATTTTATTATATTAAGGTTCATCACAAAGAGACTTACACAATGATCATTAATATTGAATCTGAAGTATTGCTTCTAAGAAAGTGATAATCACCTTAATTGACCACTTTATTTTTTTAATTATGGTCTACCTCCTATGAAAATTATTTCCATAAAAAATAAATTTATTATCGTAAATATATTTAGGTCTTATAATTTCTCTATAATCACCATTGTCCACCCTCTTTTCCCTCAATTGGGAAGTGAAAGTATATATCATGTGTGCATATGACTTACCATCTTCAAACAATGATAATGTTTAATTTTTTCCCTCATATTTTATATATGGTTTTTGTTATGGGTTTATTATTTAAATATGATATGTATAAAATAATTATACTTCTATAATTATAATATCATATCCACCTCTTACACAATAGACTGTTGGAAAAGATAACATTTCATGTGTGTACCTGTGGACTACCGCCTCCACAAATTTATTTGATGGATATTTCATTCACACATTACATAGAGGGAAATAAGGAGAGAGAAAATGAATATATATGATTTATATTATTTTTTAAATATTTTATAAAGGAAAATTATTATTTAAATTTCATTCTTTTAATCAGAAGAAAAATGAAGTCATCGTCTATGCGTATGTACCACCTACCATCTCGATGAGTAATGTAGTTGCTCTGTCTATCTATAAATATATGGTATAATATATATATATATATATATATATATATATTTTATGTAATATATATGATATTTATATCATGAATAACATTTGGTATATTTTTTAACCATGATTATATTTCATTGACCACAATTACCGAAATAAAATATACAAAAAAATGAAAGAGATATCAACTGAAACAATGGTTTTAATAACGAACTGTAAATAAAAAGGTGATAAAATGTCAAAATAAATATCATAGATTATGTTATATATTATTATTTTTCTATAATAGATTTATTATAAATGTATATTTATTTTTAAATTGTATTTAAAATGAATGATGGAATCCAGACCTATTGTGAGGGATTTCTTTCTCACTTTTTATTTATGTTATACATATTCCAAATTCACGACAAGTTCATTTTAGTATGGTTCATTCACTATCCATTAATTTTTTTCATAATTAATTTCAGGAATATTTTGGGATATTCATATCTATATAAGGTTTCTTCATTCGTTTGGATCACTTTTCAAATTTGTTCATAGCAGTATTGATTTCTTTTATAATCTCATTGTTTATATGGATTCATTAATCTTTTGTTTCCAATGATGAAATATTAAGATCTATCTATTAGAAAACTAATAAATTTTCATATACTATGGTTTTTATTAAAATAAAATTCCCCATTCATTTTTTACTATTTCAGTACTCATTATACCAAATTTATTTGACATAAAATAAAATTTATTATTCTTTTTTATCAGAAAAAAATTTATTCCTTTTCACTGTTTTCTAAAAAATTAATTTAAATGTATTTTTTAAATTACTGTATGATAGGTTAATGTTATTTTTACACATTTTTTTTCTTTTTACATGACCTTTTTGAATGAATATTCATGAAAATATCAAAATAATTTAGTTTTTTTTACATATTCTATAAAAATGTCAATGAAATCTTTTCTTCTATATAATATGGAATAAATTGAATTTCCAATCATCATAACTACTCATGTATTTAAAGAATATGTTACTGTATTTCAATTGTTTTATCATGGAAATTATTTTCATTAATATTTCATATATTTTATACATTAAATATTTAATTTTAAATAGAAAAGAATATGTTTTGGGATGTGTTTCTACTTATCTTTTGAAGAAATATTTTATCTAAGATGATATCCATTTATATTACATAAGTATTATAATAGATATTATTGAATGAAATCTACATTATTATATTTATTTGATGTTTAATTATTATTAGGTAATGATTTTTAATAAACATGTCACCATTCCACTAGTTATGGAGAGATCAAATGATGAATTTTTTATGAAACCCTTTTCTTTTCCTTGGGTTATGAAATGTTGAAATATTTATGAAACTCATTTCATTTAATGGGTTCTAATATGATGAATATTTTATGATCATTTTTAACATATATGTAATATTATTATTATTTTATTTGTGGTCCTAGATTTCTATAACCCCCCACCAATGAATAGGTTAAATATTGTCATCTTATTAAACGTAATGATTTGGAATGGGGTGTGATCCCTATTTAATAAGGGACTCTGTATACTATTCTAAACCTAATTGTGATCGTGTAATGGTTTAGTGAGTGAATCGATATCACTATGATAATATTGGTAGAATAAAATTACTACTATTATGGTTTGGGTTGTGAACCTGACACACTATAACAGGCATGGTTGTATTCACTTACTACTAATGAAATGATTCTATATTATTTTGTGATTTTCAAAAACACATTTCTCATGACAAGGTTATCCATTCATGGATCAAGATAATTTTTTCCATTATGGTTCATATCTTATGAACATTTATGATTTATGTATTTACTCATTATTTGGATTTATAATAAGTAGGATATGGTTTTCCAAATGTTTTGATCATGTTCTGATTCCATTATTCATAGGTTTGATGGCATCACCCTTTTACCATTACTATGAATTTGGATCTTCAATTCTTATTATTAATTTCCCCATGTAATGATGAATTTTATTATGTATGATATGTCTAATAAGGTTTATTGTTATGAAGAACTAATTAGGATATGATGTAGCTCTAATATGAACTTGTTGTTTATGTATCTATGATTCCAACAGAACTAGACGTATATAAATCTTGGATGGATTGTTATGTTATGTATTGAGTATTTAACTAAAATAATTCAATATCTAGGTTTGAAAAGTATATTTATCTATAGCTGGTATCAATTAAATGTTTATTTGATATTTATAAACTAGGAATAGAGAAATATTTTGAGAACACTAGTGATATGATTTAGTATAGGATAACATACTAACAATTTGAAAATGACCAGTGATGTCCTTGGATCAACATTAGGTGTCGTAGATTTAAAATTAGGGGTATAGATTTAGAAATCATATAAATTATTTTTCACTACTATGTAGATTTTTAAAATGATGATTATTTATCAATATATTTTTTTCATTTTAGTTAATGGATATAGTCCAATAGAATTATGTCAATGATGAATGGGATGGAAAATGTAATGATATTACACCTGTCATACCATATATTGTGGGATCTAGGATAGAAAATCTAATTATATGCTCAAAAAAATTCCCCCACTATGATTCATGCTAAACATACAATTGAGATAAGGTAGGAACAATGTTATGTTGAGTCCTTCATGTGGAATAATCAAACATTTATTAGTGGTTACACTGATCAACTAGTTAGCAAGATATGGATCAATAACATTGAAAATATATTTTCCATTATATATTTTTTTTCATGAATTACACATTGTATTCCTTTGTTGTTTTGAAGGATAAGTTGTTAAATTATTGAATTTTATCTAGGATAAATGGATTTAGGATGAAACAACCATCATTTAGTGGGTCGCATTAGATAATATATTTTTTTATGTGAATTCATTATAATATTCATAAAAAATGTTGTGTAATTTATTGTGAAAATATACAAGGATAAAGAATCTATTATAACCAATGAGGAAATTTTTATGATGATTTCGAGGAACGCTTATGGTTTTATCATCCAACCTAAAATTATGGTTGATGAAATAATTAGGGGAATTGAACCATTTCTCTAAATGGTGCTATTTAAATGATACATCAGTAGATATAAAGAAAATGTTCAATGAGTTATCTTGGAGGAAATTGTGAATAAATTTAACCATTAATCTCATGGTTTTAAAAATAAAATATGATTTAATTCAATGGAAATTATAAAAATCATGGATATATTAATATTACACTTCCTTTATGCTCAAATTTTGGAAGGAAAGAAGGTGAGAATTATATAAATGATAATGGTGGATTTTTATGTTTGGAAAGGAATTTCATTGGGAAATACAATGCAAATATGATATTATGATACCAATCAAGGAAATAAAAAATAAATAAGATTAACAGAATGAACCTCCCACACATCAGTGTTTCAAATGCAAGGAGTATGGGCATTATGATAAACATTGTTTGATCCTGAAGGATAATGATAAATACTGATGTAAAATACATCTAAATACCAAAGATATTTTGAAATATCATGAAACCACAACATTATATATGTTGTACAATCCTGGAGCGATGATTGGTATACATACAATCGACTATATAATTTTTTATGACTTATTAGATCCTATATCGACAAACGCTTTTATTTCTGATGAATTTACATAGATTTTCATGGTACAAGTAATATCAAATTAATTTTTAAAGTTACTTTTTATCCATAGTTTAATATTATTTTGGATGGTTCTTATTTCTGAAAGTTATGATGCGTTTTTTCAAAATATTGGAGTCATTATAAGCCGTGCATTGTGGGCGCATGGTTCTCCAAAATCATACTCTCCTAGGAAAAAACATGAAACCTTGTATAGTAAATATTTTCATGGCCTTACCATGGGTTAAAAAATTGATTTCCAACATATGACAAACATTGTGTCGTTGATATTGTGTCTATAGCAATCACAACATCCAGGAACATAATTTTTTAAAAAATTCTACCCTCTCAATGAAATCATGATTATATTGTTATTTTATTCAAAATATTAATTTTAAAATAAAAACCCCCTATATTAACCCATGTCAAAAACCACTTTATCTATAACTATTTACCTATCTAGTAATGCTCTCTAGATGTGATTTTTTCTCCTCCAACCCCCTTCTCTGTTGTATTAATGTGCTTGTCGAAGATCGGATCCCTCCTCGGTAAGAGTATCTCTTCCCATTTAGCTTCTCTCGATCTATTAATCCTTACTCATTATATTTTGATACATTATCACTTGGGGGATGAATGTAATCATTATTTAATTTTATAATTATTCTAGTATTTTCTTATATGTATCCTACATCTTTTAAATTTTTTGGTGTTCCCATTACATATGTTGACCACTTGGTTCCCGTGATAAAAATTATGTGGTTTCATTTAATATTATCATATTTTCAAAATATTTATTTGATCTATCTATTTGAATAGAATGAAATTAATTTTTTAAAACCATATTTTATTCATTTGGAATTGAAATTTGAAATGGCATCTATTTTTCAAAAACCCCAAATTTTAGTGGAATGGGAATTGGGGTTAATTTTAAAATTTTTGGACTTATTAAATTTTTTTACAATTGATTTTAGAAAAATAAGGTAAATTGAAATTATGAAATCCAATGAATGGTTTTTTATACAAAAGGATTGAAATGATGAAAAAGACATTTTCTGGTTTTGAAATATAATTGGTATATTTAAACTAAAAAATGGAAAATTGGATTTTAAGTGATGATTTGATTTGAAATGATATGATATCCCATTTTATATTGATTTATTGAGAAAATTTTATAATGGTTTGTTACTGGGTTATTGGGATAAGAAAAATATATAATTTCGATTCCCTAAAAAATGATTGATGATTAAAATCCTATCAAAAAAATATTCTAGCACAATTATCCCCAACGAGATGTTGAGTGTCTAATTCAGATATATCACGTGGGGTGTTGGTATAAATATATAACCATGATCACTGATATGTTATGTACAATGATTATATTTTTAAAAACTAACATAATATACAGAAGAAGTTCATGGACCTTAAAATAATTATTTTTATTATATATTCCATTTATTATAGAATAATCATTTTTGTGCAGGTTTATTCAGTTAAACTTTTAAAAGGAAAAATACTTATTTTATCTATGTTTTATATTATTTCATGATTTGAAAAGAAACATGTTCTTTTTTAATTATGAGAATGATATATTATACAATTCCCTATTTTATTTAAATTGATATAATTATTTGTTTTATTATTATGGAATATTTTATTGAACTCATGGTGAGACCCTACTCAGATTTTAACTACACACCCTACCTTTTCCTTTGAGAATTTGTAATTTTTCTTATGCCGGGTCTGAGGAAAGTGAAAGATCCACTTTGAGGTGTTGGATGTTCTTTATCACATAGATTATTGGTTTTTTATTTCATCTTGGGATGTTTCTCATTTTAATATGAAAATTAATTATGTAATGTTTTTGTATTTTATACTTATTTGGTTCATTATACATTATACCTTTAGAGTGATGATCATAACGACTTGTACAATTATATTCTATTGTTTTGTGGAAAATTAATTTACACTTTTATCTTGTATGATTCAACAAGCTAGTCTTTAACCCTTGTGGATCAGGAGCCCCGTTTGAGCTATGTAAGTGTTTGCATGGGTACCACGGTACTATAGTATCTTGAATAGTTCTTGAAGAATTGGTATAAATGGTGAAGCATTAGCATCTTCCCAAGATGTCAGAATACAATGTGGGATATATTTTCAGGAAATATAAGGTATTTAAGCATGAGTTCCTGGCCAGATCTTATCGTAAAGATTTTTAATTCACCATAGTTGGTTTGGCAAAGTAATCTTGAGGAATAAGTTAATCTATATATAATCATTCCAATTATTGTTTTTCTAGTTTTAAATCCAAATATTTTTATCCTATACGATAGGTTTCATTTTACAGTTTCACTTATATGATTCATTAGACTGAGTGTTCTTATAATTTCATCATTGTATTTTTTCAGATATTGTGTGTAATCTTGCATATGAAAAGACATGTGAATAGTCCCCAGGATGATGCTAATTGTGAACCACATCATGTATTTCCTACCATAGAACACAATATTTTCAAGATTATTGAGTGTGTTTTCAAAGCTCAAGGGCATGAACTAGTACCAGTTCCAATTTAATTTGTTGTTGTGGATAGTCATAGGGATGAATCTTGAATAATTCTCAATCATTCCTTCACAATAGTCTAACAGTGCACTATTAATTTGATGTTCCCCAAGAGGTTGAGGATTTGTTGAGAAATATAGGGCTTCAATTTTTTTTCATGGAAATTCCAGATTCGATTTGTGTAAAATGTGCCACCATCAATTTTAAAGGACCTAGGAAGAGAGGGTGTGACTCAATGGTGACAACAAAGAAGAATGATGATTTATTGTGATATCACTTTACCTTTATTTAAAATGATCATTTTAATCCAGAATATATTCCATTGGATATGTTTATAGAGATTGGAAAACTTGAACAGGCTGATAAGACCATAAAGGAGAATATGAATTAATTTGTTGTGTCTCTGTAGTTTTCACGAGAGATTATATAAAATGGGAACATGAAAAATTGATGGTTATATATGGATCTTTGACTTGATATTCGTTCTTCAGATTTATTACAAGATATCTCATATGGTGGTGATGTGATCAATATGGAATTTATGGTTGATATTTACCTGGATAATAAGTCTTAGTTTAAGGGAGTTACATTTTATCATTATGGTATTTCTATGATTTCCATTAATTAAAAGAGGATTTATTATGAGTCTCATGGCAATTCATGGTATAATGAAGCCTCTATAATTGATATTGTTCCAGGAAAAGTCCAATTGAGATTCATCCACTGTGGAATCCTAGGAATACAAAATAGATCTTCACTAAGGTGCCAATGATATATAGTTCATGCAGATGGTTAGGACATAGGAAAAAATTATGTTATATCATCTCAATCCAACATAATTTCATGGTCTCATTATCACCAAAAATTACTATATTTTAATCTGATGCATCCCAAATTAAGTGGTTTCAACCATAGGAAATCATAAAGAAGATTCTTCACATAATAGAAGAGTCTTCAAAGTAATATAATATAGGTCAGGTGACTTTGAGATGTACCATAACTATAGCATCATCTTTAGTGAGTACTTTATTTGACACTGGTTCATCTCACTAGCTCTTATCAACATTTATTTTGAACAATAAAAATCATTATATATATGTTTTTTCTAATGTAATGGATAATACTACACCTTATGGAATGAAGATAGAGCATGATATTCATTGTCTTAATAGGTTATTATCTTTATCAGATGTTTATATTTTAAAGGATTTTCTAGTTTACATAATGAATTATATTTATTCCATTCTCAGGATAGGTTGGATCATTACTAATAAGTCTTTGATTGACTATTGTCATAGAAGAGTATATTTTACTACTCCTCATGGGGCGTGCCATCTCTTTTAGGGATAATGGGACCCGAGGTTGAGTAGATATGGAGATTATAATTCTATGCATTGGAAAATATTTTCTTGATTATATTTTTATCTAGAGAAAGAATATTTGAGCGAATATCTCCCATTATTTTTCATCAATTTTTTTAATGATTCCCTTATAGTTATTCTAATTTTCCACTATAAAAATTTATTGTGGTTTCAATTTATTTAGTCCCTATAACTCAACCAATATCTATTCTTTATTACATTATAGAACCATTTAAATGAAATAGTTGAAGTTTATGTTGGATTATATATTAGTGAATGTATTTATATTCTTGAGTGTGTATCCTTTGGTGGTTATTGTTCTATTTTATATGAATGTCAATGGAACACTTTTTCAATGGGTTTATAACATAAAATTCCATAAAAATATGTTCAAGAACATATATTTTTTTCACAGATTGATGCTCTATTTGACTATTATAAAGGGATGAAGTGGTCATCGAAGTCTAATATCTAATCTAGTAATCACCAGTTGATAATAATAGAATATGGCATTCACAAAACTACCCTCCAATGCAGTTATAAATTTTTTTTATTTTATTTCCAGTGCATTTTGGTATTATTAATTCCACAATAATATTTATGGATTTAATGAACAAGATTTTCCATGTGTATCTTGATAAATTTATCGTGGTCATTGTTGATAAAATTCGAGTTTAATCATTGTCTGAGGAAAATCATGTGCATCATATGTGTGCATTTTTTGAATTGTTGAGAAACCAATTATAAATTTCCACTATATCAAAAATGGATGAATGGATTCCCTAGGTGATGTTCATGGGAAATATTTTCTTGGAAAATGGAATCTCATTTGACACTGATAAGGTAAAATATTTTATGACATTTGAACAACCATGTAAAAATTTCTTTATTCCATAATTTATTGGTTTGGTGGGGTTTTATCAAAAGTTTTAAATGGATTTATCCTTTCCCTCCTCACTAATGTACTATCTCGCTCAGAAGGGGTTAAAATTTCGTGTGGTGAAAATTATTATACTTCATTAATAAAGATGATATTTTTTACATTTTCATGAGTATTTACCCTTCTAGAATCCTTACATGTCAGTGAGGTATTCTATGATGCATCAGGATTAGGTTTGGGAAATTCCCTATTATAGGATGATCATATGGTATCATTTGTCTCTTGGATACAAAGGATGCATGAGAATAATTATCCTACCTCAAGATCTTCAACTAGAATATTTGATACATGAACTTATGAGTTAGAAACATTAGATTTTTGGATAATGGTTTACCATTTTTTTGTCCAAAAAATAATCAGTCACATCTTCTCTCAAAAGTATTTAAATATTCTCTAAATGTCTTTGGGGGTGCAACTAATGTATTCTAATATTGACATTGAATATAACATAATGAAATCTAATTTAATCACTTATTCTTTGATCAGGAATCATTTGACCAATTCTATGAAATAATCATTGGATGAGTGGAACATGGAGGATCCTTATGAATAGTAAAATTTTAGTTTCTATGAGGAAAAAATGATGTTTTAGTAGAAATATTTTAGATTAACTCTACTCTTCTCATGATGATTGATTAGGAATAACTTATTTTTGTTGGGGAGACCATTAGCAAATAGCCTTTCTCAATAGAGGGTATTCAATTTTTTGAAACTGGTTTGTTGTCACTTTATCCATGAGAAACAAATTTTTTTGGGTACTATCATATTTCCCAGGGATATATACACCTAGTACCAAGATCTATATTATATTCCCTATGATGTTGATTCTGGGGGTCAATAATTAGAGGTTTTTTTCTAATTTTCTCTTTCATAATAATACGTTGAAATAGTGGAGGAGTTTGAAAATCAATACACGATAAAGATTGATCTTTTTTCATAAAGTTATATCTTCTATATTCTCTATCATTGATCATCCTTTTACTTTTAATTTTTTTAAAACCATTCAGGATGATATGGGATCTCGGGTCTATTTAAAACATCCATTCCGTCCACAGATAGATGGCCAGGTAGAGAGAACCATATAGTTATTTATGTATATTATTCATTATTACATCCTGGATTTTGGTGGAGCTTGGGATAACCATTTAGATCTTGTTGATTTCTCTAATATCAATAGATAGAAATTTGTAATAGGAAATGCTCCATTTTATACCTTGTATTGCGAGTCATTTAAATATCGGTTGTGTTTGTCACAGATTGGGGAATCATCCATGGTTTGATCGATCTTGTTCCATGAGATGACAAAAAAGATATAGTTGATTCATTATATAATATTGATGATATAGAGGCGATATAAATATTATAATAATCTTCATCATAGAAAATTGGATTTCATTTTTAGTGGCCTAGAGTTCATAAGTGTTTCAACTCAATTTGGCCACTAATGTATTATGGCGAAAAGGGAAGAATTTTCCCAATTTTAGGGGACATTTTGAAGATATTGAGTTGGTGAAAAATATAACGTCCCTGATCCAGAAGCCAGATAATGGGTGCCCCGAACTGGGTTGGTGACATGACCACAAGCGCATTTCCCCAAATTCCAGAGGCTGCCAACTAGTAGTGAGGGCCAATGACTGATAATGGGGAAATTATTCCCTCATTTGTCAAAGTGTGGCATAGCGGAAAAATAAACATAACATTTAACAGCGAAAGAATTAAACAATATACAACTGAAATTGACAACTGAAGTTAAATATAACCATTAGTCGTATATATATAATGATACAACATGTCATTATTCTATAAAAGCAACCAAAATAGGATACACTGCAAGACAATACAATATAACTCAAAGTACAAGGTACAACCAAACAAAACAATGCAAAGTAAACAGAACACAACAGAATCGCATGCCTAAGCTCAGTCTCAAGATCTCCTACTTCTCTGCTACAATCATGTACCTATATAGGGACCCATGGACTAGTCGACACCTACATCAATATAGTCTGTTTTGGAAAAATAAATGACCCAAAAAAGGTGTGAGAAATAAATCCTAGTAGGCGCCCACCAAAGGCCTGTGCCCAACTGTCAGGGAAGATATGTAGCAGTTGTGTACTAAAGTAAATGCAGTAAATTAGAAAGAACTCAAAATTAACTATTGCTACCAGTTTCACTGGTATTTAAATTATTACTTATCACCTCAAATTTTGTGCTTTAGCTTGGTAGGTACAACATAGAAAATCACCATAGTGAATATTCTAAATAGTCGTGTCCTCAGACAAACTATCCTTATCCGAAGGTAACAAAATCAAATACCCAATTGTGATTTCCCTCATGAATAACAATAATTTCCCTCAGGTATATTTGATATGTCCCTCAGGCATAGAAACTACTGCCCACTGGGATAAACAAAGGTTACCCTCAGGCTGACCAACACTGCCCGCAGGCGAATAGAACACTGCCCTAAGGCTAATAGCACACTTCCCTCAGGCTAATAGAATGGGGCCGAGCCCAAAGCTTAACAAGAAATTTATATAAACATTCTCTCATAAAAATGTAATACACAATATAATAATGGCATACTCGTTGGTATCCTGGACAAACGGCTAAATGGATGAACGTGCCACCTAGGTGGTCCTGGATCCAGGAATTGATCCCAAATAGTAGTATAAACTTATAATTAGGTTATCTATACAATTATAGATATACATTCAGTAAATGCCTCAACCATACGACACCCCAACCATGGTTTTGCATCACTACGATACACAAATTCAACTCAATAGTTTTAAATAAAAATCAGACGACCTACCTCGATCTTCTCTGATCTGTATACGTGATAGACGCTTGATGAAATGTCCAAGAATGACGTAGATCTAGGATAAATGTTAACACATTCGTCCTCAAATAAAATTACATAAAGAAATAATTGGAAACAACTGCTCAAGGATAATGAAGGCCATGCCCATGTGGTTCAAAGTAGATCGACAGCGTAGGAATCGGGTTCCTGGTGTGCGGTTGGGAGCTATTCCAAGATTTGGCCATCTCTACCGAGCTCTAAACGAACCCACTTCCTCCTCTGCCAAAAGGGGAGGCTATTGTCTATTTTATGTAAAACAATAGACTACATGGCATGTACTCTCAATTACACGACGTGTACTTTGCATTTTTTAACTGTTCCTCTGGGGGATTCATTCCACTGAGGCACTGTTCATCCGTCGACATGAGTACACGATGTGTTTTCCTAATTACATGGCGGGTACTGTCTCTCCACTAGCAGCTACTTCCACTGCCTTACTATTCACCTGCCGACTAATTACACGACATGTAAACACTAAGTACATGGATTGTTGTTAGTTTGTACACCCTTGATCACCAACAAGCCTACACGCCCCGTGTACTCATCCCATGTGGCCAAAGTACATGACGTGTGGAAAAGTACATGGTGTGTACCCAAAAAATATGAGAATTTTCCCAATTTTCCGTATTTTCTCAAAAACACTTAAGGAAAAAGGAATGGAAGAATCCTACACCTCATGAATAAGAACCGGGTTCTTAAAAACTTCCCCCCATAAAGCACTTGGTTCCAGAATTTCCCTTTTATGGGTGGCGAAGATAAAGCTGTGAACAATTCCAGCCACTATGCACGTACGTCAGTATCTTGTTCCCAGGTTGTGTCCTGCACACGTCCATGCTGCCATGGAACCCGTATGAGAGGAACTGAGAGGCCTTAGAGGACCTTTGTGCTCCTATCAACAATACTAATTGGATTCTCCTCAAAGGATGCATCGACCTGAAGCTCATCCTACTCGGGCTGAAATATGTGAGATGGGTCTATGTGATAACAGTGCAGCTGAGATACATGGAAAATGTCATGCATGGCCTGACACCTCTGTGCTAACTAATACTGATAGGCAACCAGCCCGACTCTCTCCATAATCTCTAAAGGCCCCACATTCCTCGGTGAAAGTTTGCCCTGTCTCCTGATCTGGTTGTGTCCCAACCTCGGTGAAACATGTAAAAACACCTGATCCCAGACCACGAACTCCAAGGGTCATCTACGACGATCAGTATAGGATTTCTGACAACACTGTGCAGTATAAATCTTTTTCTCAATCATCTAGACCTGCTCTGAAGTCTCCTACACGAGAGGTGGTCCCTATAATGCTGCCTCACATGCCTCCAACCAACACAAGGTTGATTAGCATGGACAAATATATAATGCCTTTTAAGGTTCCATATCAATAGTTTCCTGAAAACTATTATTATACTAAAACTCAACCGTGGGTATATACTTCTCCCAGGACCCCCCAAAGGTCAGGACATAAGAAAGCAGCATTTCCTATAGCACATATATCATACGCTCTGACTGGCCATCGGTCTGAGGGTCGTAAGTTGTGCTAAGAATCACAAGTGTACCCAGTGCCCTATGAATACTCCACTAGAAACGAGATGTAAAACAGGAATCTCTATATGAGATGATAGAACAAGGGACCCCATGAAGATGTATGCCATCTCAGATATACAACTTCCTACGTTCTTCAACAATAAAGGTCTCTTTGATCAGAAAAAAGTTAGATACTTCATGAGTAGATCCACAACAACCCACACAACATCATTACCTCTAGGTGACCTCAGCAACCTGGTCACGAAGTCCATCGCGACATCACCCCATTTCCAATCTAGAAATGGAAAATGTTGTAATAGTTCGGCTAGCCTCGGATGCCCTGCTTTCACCTGATGACAGGTAGAACATCACACAACAAACCCAGATACCTATCATTTCATACCCGTCCACCAATACTAACGTCTCATGTCACGGTACATTTTGGTAACTATGGGATGCACTGCCCAAGCTAAAGTATGAAACTCCCACATCAGCTCCTTTCTTATATCCCATGGTACCCACATTCGTCTATGGAAACGTAGTACATCATCATTGCCTATCATCCAACCAGGAGTAGGGTCCTCACTTGTCACCGACTCCTCTAAAACAAGGCCTTCTGAATCTGATAGTTGTCTCATCCTGAATCTATACAGGAGAGTAGAAGTCACATCTAACGATGAATGATAGGTTTCCCCATGTCATTTTTTCACCTCCTAATTCATCTCAGAGAACAAATTCATATTCTTCCACTCACAACTAGCCTCATGTACTATCTGTGTCTGAGTCTTCCTACTCAGTGCATCACCAATAGCATTACCCTTACCAGGTGTATAGGCAGGCTCAATGTCGAAGGACTAAAGGTATTCGACCCAACTTCGATGTCTCAGGTTAATGTCACACTGAGTAAAGATATATTTCGGACTTTTGTTTTCCATAAACACCACAAAACGCTCTATGAAGAGATAATGTCTCCAACAGTGCAACACAAGGACAACTGCAGCCAACTCGAGGTCATGCATCGGGGAATTACTCTTATGTGGCCCCAATTGTCGAGACTTGTATGCAACTACTTGATCACCCCTACATCAACACTACTCCCATCCTAATACCTGATGCAACATAGTAAACTGTATAGTTATTCCCTTACTCTGGAAGTATTAGGATTGGTTCTGATTTCAACCTACCCTTCACCTCTTGAAATGCAATCTCACAATTTTCTGACCAAACGAACTTCACACCCTTCTTAGCCAAACCCGTCAACAGTGCTGCAAAGCGGGAGAAGTCCTGTATAAAGTTCTTGTAGTTTCCAGCCATCCCCAAAAAAATCTGTATCTCAAACACGTTCTTAGGATACTCCCAGGAAACAACTGCTCTCACCTTCTCTGGGTCCACCACAACTCTTTCCTATGAGATGATATGACCTAAGAAGTGTATCGGGTCCATCCAATAATGGCACTTTGAGAGCCTAGCATATAGTCGATGCTCTGTATGTGTACTCAATAAGATCTCAAGATGGGTGGCATGATCGTGTCGAATGTGTTATTACACCAAGATACTGTGCACAATGTCAACCACAAAATAATGCAAATAAAGAAGTAACACGTGATTCATAAGATCCATGATAACTGTTGGCGGGTTCGTAGGTCTGAACGACATGACCAGGTACTCGTATCGACCATATCTGCTCCAAAAAAGCTGTAAGTTGTATGTCCAATGGTCTCACGCGCAACTGATGATATCTGGATCTAAAGTCAATCTTCGTGAACACTCACACTCCTTGAATTTGATCAAAAAGATCATAAATCCTCAGTAAGGGATATTGGTTCTTGACCGTCAACTGGTTCAGCTTCTGAAAATCCACAAAAAGTATGAGGGTACTATCCACCTTCTTTGCAAAAAGGACCGGCGAACCCCAATGAGATGTAATGGGTTGGATGAAACCCTTTCCATGTAACTCCTCTAACTTCCTCTTGAGCACTTGAAACTCAGGAGTATCTATACTATAAGTAGTAATGGACACCGGTGCCACTCCTGGCACAAGATCAATTGATAATTCGACCTCACGCTTCAGAGGGAGACCTAAAAATTCGTCCGAGAAGACATCCCTGAAACGATCAACTACTGGAGGGAAATCCTTATAAAAAGTCCCATGATCATCCATATATAAAATCAAAATCTAGCTTTTGATTCCACCTCACCCACGATGCTCGGGTCCATCTCGGCTCGCCTGGACATCCCACTCGCCCTTGTATAAAAACTCTATTCCCTCTGGTGATGTTAAAATCACCCTGCGACGATAGAAATCTATAATGGATCGTAAGGGTACCAACCATTCCATCCCTAGAATGACACCATATCTCGTCATCTCCATGACATAGAGGTCCCACATAACGTGACACCAACCAACCTCAAGGGGCACTCCTTGAAATGACACACACCTGCCATTATAATTCCCAAAGGAGTGTCTCGCGTCATAATATCAGAAGAAGAAGAAACACAGATCCCAAGGATCTCCATGACGAGTACAGATATAAATCTATTAATAGAACTAGTATCCAAAAGTGCAGAAGATAAAACAGAAGCAACTAGAATAGTACCTATGATAGTGGAAGGTTCAGGATCCTTCTCCTGTTGGGTCAGTTGCACTGCATACGCCTACCTAGTGTCGCGGCCTTGCGACATAGCCTGGCTACCCTGAGCTGACCCTCCCTGCTACCTCTAAGATCCTAGTGTCTGGATACTTTGGCCATGACCAGCTTCTCGACCTGCACGCCCTGACATATTCAAATTTCCCGACTGGTAAGAAGCTGTTGGTCCTTCTCCCGCACGTGGAGCCTGCACAGAACCCCTCCCACTAGCCACTGGTGGAAACGCCCGGAAACAAAGCTGGAGATGACCCATCTTGCCGCAAGCTCCACACTCCACTGGGTCACATGGACACTGACGTCTCTCGTGGACCTCTCTACCACAATGGTAGCAGATGACCTGGCCACCCGAAGTATTCTTCTGGCTAGTACTACCATCGTGAGATAAGTACATCTATCTCTTCCCTTTTCCAGAAGAAATAGTATGAAAAACTGGTGTCGAATAGCCCTAGCCTACACCACTAGATTCCCTTAGGTTCTGCTCTATAATCAGTTCCTAGTTCACAAAAGCATGCACTATAGGAAATCTAAAAACATTCACCAGTGCTCAGATGTCATATCGAAGACCATCCTCAATGCGTTTATCCCTCAACGTCTCATCACCCACCAGAACGGGTACAAAATACAGAAGGATGGTGGAGCGAGAAGAATAATCCATCACTGACATGGCTCCCTACTGCAGATTCTTGAACTCTTGAGCTTGATCTGCCCTCAGCATCTCTGGGAAGAAGAATTCATATAAGGTTTCTTGAAAATATTCCCACACCATGTATCGGTGATGCTCAGATTGGGTGGTAACTTCCCACCAACTCATAGCGGAATCACGCATCATGTATGTAGCGAGATTGACCCCCTTCCCAGGAGGCATCTCAAGATGCTCGAAAATAGACTCCAATGAATCCAGCCATGACTCAGCCTCCTGTGGTCCGCCATCCCCTGATAATGTAGGATGATGCTGCTACTGGAATAAATGTGTCAGCTCTGTCATATATGTGGAAACCGGCGGTGCTCCCCAGAAGCTCTGCATGAACCGTTTGAAGCCTTCACAGAACTTTGCATCTGTGCTTGTGTCTATTATAATGGCTGGAATTGCATCTGGCACAGTTGGAGGATCCACTAGTAGCCCATGGCCTACCATCTCAAGAGTATAATCATTTCTGCTCTCCAAGAGAAAAACCAGTTTTTGTCTCGCTGGCATGACTCTATAAAGTCAAACTCTGACCTTAGATCAAGATGATAAAAGACAGAAAATGAGAAGGAGAAGAAAAGAATTCATGATTTTCAAAACATGACTACACTGATTGTATAAATAATACATGATATGTTCTCAGAAGACATAAAAATGCTCATGTACTTCAGCTTAAACTGTCTATATAACACCCCAAACACATGGTTTATTGTTCACACACACAGCAAGTACTTGAATTCTCTTACCTGCCGAAGTCCTTCTACACGGCTAGGCCAGACGGCTCTCCTAAAACGAAACTACATGGCGTGTTCAGAGGTAGACATGACATGTACACGGAAATATAACACCAACTCGTGTTGTTTGTGACACGGCCGTGTACCTGGGTCAGATTACACGGTGTGTTGAAGGTTGACATGGCGTGTATGTATTATGGTTCCACCATCCATGTTTTTAGTTACACATGCAGACACCACGTCGAAAAAACCTGTTCTGTTCAACCGGTACACAGCATGTTCCCCCCAAAACATTCCTATCCCATGTCTCAGCCCACATGCCTAGGATACGTTAAGAGAATACCCGGCGTGTACATAGGGTACACAGCGTGTACATAGAAATTTTACAATTCTTCCCGAACAGAATAACACACAACATGTTTCCATATAATTACACGGAGTGTATGATGGGTTTTCTGGAAATTAAGCCTCAGAAACTACACCGGAACCCAGAAAATCATGGAAACAAACACCTAAGTTCCAAATTCTTATCATTGAGGGCCCATACTCCCCGTGAATCAATGTTTGTCATCTTATACAAGTTATAACAAAATAAAAACGCCAATGATCAAAAAAATTCCGGTCATTGAAGGCACTTACTATTCAAGAAACAATGTTTGTAATCCATTCTATCAAAGCCTCACACAAAAATACCCTATCAAATATCAGGTATTTATCAAAGAATCTATCACAACATCACGCTTTTCTAGCACAAAAACTATCACAACAATATGGAATTTCTAATGCACCTACACGGTATGTAAGAAATCATGACATTGGATTTATAGCATGTGCCTAAATGATGCATGAGACAAAATACCCTCATCTAAATGGGTTGAAATTAAATAAAACCCTTGTATAACATATAAACAGCAAAATTACAGTTGTGTCACCCAACAGTGAAAATCAAATCAACTGTAAAATTTTTAAAATCCGAATAATTGTAATAACGTGTTAGATTGGCTTTTCTCTGTACACAGGTTAGCTTCCCCTGGAAACAGCTTATTACTGAATACCATTTCCATCCTATCCTTGACTAAGGCACCAAACTGTATGTCAAATAAATGAACCCCCTCTAATACCACTTTATATCATCCTGGATCTAGATGCCACACAATGGGTGCCCCGAACTGGGTTGGTCACATGACCACAAGCACATTTCCCCAAATTCCAGAGGCTTCCAACTAGCAGTGAGGGCCAAGGAATGTTATTGGGGAAATTATGACCTCATTTGTCAAAGTGTAGCATAGCGGAAAAATAAACATAACATTTAACACTAGAAGAAGTAAAAAATATAAAACTGAAATGGAAAACTAAAGTAAAAGAGAACCAGCAGTCGTATATATATATATAATGATGCATCATGTCACTATTCTATGAAAGCTTCCAGAACATGATACATTGCAAGATAATACAATATAACTCAAAGTACAAGCTACATCCAAACAAAACAATTCAAAGTACACAGAACACATTAGCATCACAAGCCTATGCTCGGTCCCATGATCTTATACTTCTCTGCTACAATCATGTACCTGTATAGGGACCCTTTCCCTAGTCGACACCTGTAGAAATATAGTATGTTTGGGCCGAAGACATTACCCAAAAAAGGTGTGAAAAATAAATCCCTGTAGGTGCCCACCAAAGGCATTTTCCCAACTATCAGTGAATATGTCTACCAGTAGTGTGCAAAAGTAAATGCAGTAAACTAGTAAGTACTCAAAAGTAACTATCAATACCAGTTTCATTTCCATTTAAATTATTACTTATCACCTCCATTTTTGTGCTTCATCTAGGTATGTACAACATAGAAAATCACTATAATGAATATTTTAAATAGTCGTGTGCTCAGACATACTATCCTTACTCTCAGGTAACAGAATCAAATACCCGCAGGTGGTTTCCCTGAGGCATAACAATCATTTCCCACAGGAATATATGATATTTCCCTCCAGCACAGAAACTGTTGCCCACAGGCATTAACAAAGGTTACCCTCAGGCTAACCCACACTTCCCACAGGCGAATAGAACACTGCCCTCACGCTAATAGAACACTACCCGCAGGCTAATAGAACTGGGCCAAGACAAAATCATAAAAAGAAATTTATTTAAAATTTCTCTCAAGAAAATGCAACGCACAATATAATCATGGAAGACCCTTGGGTATCCTAGCCAAATAGCTAAACAGAGGAATGCATCCCTAGGGTAGTCCTGGATACATGCAGTGATCCTAAATATCAGTTTAAACATATAATTAGGTTATCTATACAATTCAAGATATCATTTTAAAAAAGGCATTAGCCATACCACACCCCAACCATGGGTTCGTATCACAAAGATATACAAATTCAACTCAACAGTTGGAAATAAACAACAGACCACCTACCTCGATCGTCTTTGATCGGTATACGTGAAAGGATCTTCAAGAAATTCCCAAGAACGACATTTATCTGGGATAAAAATTCTCACATTCAACCTCAAATAACCTTCCCTCAGGAATGAATTGGCATGAACTACTCAAGGAGAAGGAATGGATTACCCGTGCAGTTCAAAGGAGATCGACGGTGTAAGCATCATGTTCCTGATGTGTGGTCGGGAGCTCTTCCAAGATCTAGCTATCTCTCTCGCACTCCAAAAGAACCCACTGCCACCTCTATCAGAAGAAGAGGCTACTTCCCATTTTAAGCAAAAACTAGACTACAAAGCATGAAATCTAAAGTATATGGCATGTAATTTTCATTTTTTAACTATTCCTGTATAATATTTTTTCCACCGCTGTAATGTTCATCCATCGGCCTGAGTACATTGCGTTTATTCCTTGTTACATGACGTGTAGTGTCGCTCCACTGGCGTCTACCTCCACAGCCTTTCTGTTCACCTTCTGATTGATCACACGACGTGTAAATACTATGTACACTGTGTCTAGTCAATTTTTACACCCTTCATCACCAATAGGCCTACACGCCCTGTGTACTCATCTCTCATGGCCAAAGTACAGTGAGTGTGGAAAAGTACATGGCGTGTACCGAAAAAATTTGAGATTTTCCCCCATTTTCTTTATTTTCTCAAAAACACTTATGGAAAATCAAAAGGAATAAACCCAAAAATCAAGAATAAGAACTGGGTTCTTGTAGGGATAGTGGAATATGGTGTAGAAATTCCACCTCAGTTTATATTTATACACATTCAGTTTCATGTATCTCAGCTACAGAAGTATCATTCAAACCCATACATTTCTTGAGTTTGGATGTTCATGATATTTATTTTGGTTTATTCAATACTGAGATTCCATTTTAGATTGTTTATTTTATTAAAAAATTAATTTTTGGGAAGATAATACCTTATTCCCATGTGATATGGTTCCATGGTTCTGATTTCTAGGATAAATAAGAGTATGTGGAACTAATAAGAGATCAGTGTCCTCATCTCTTTAATATCAAAAAATATTAACATTATATCTGGGAAAATAATTCTTATATTGTGGGTAGGTTCTAACATACAATTATTTGTATTTATGTACTCATTGATCCTAGTTTGATCTCATTTTATTTTTTTCTTATTTCAGTTAGATTCTGGTGAATATTAGATAATATTGGGGGGTTAAATTTTAATTGTTGGGGCATGGTTTTCCCTATCCATTCTTTGAGATAAAACTAATAAAACCTATATATTAGGGGTTTTGATGGTTGGTTCAGGGTTTGAAAACCCATGTTCCCAAAAAGGAAAAATTGTATACCCTAAATAGTGAGTCGATAGGTGGTGTGTGGTTAGAGTGAAGGAGTTTTCTAACATTGAAACCCTCTCTAGGAAATAATGTGTGTGATCATATTTTATTCTAAATTTTACTATTACATCAAAAAACCACTAGTATAATCCATGGGTGAACCCCACAAGAATTATAATTAATTCAGTGTCTAGTAAATCAATATAGAGGTAATGTTTTCTCCTAAAATGCCTCATTTAGAGAATTATTACTCTAAGGGAAGATATAATCCCTCTATAAAAAGTAGATAGTATCTCATTTGGTTTATATATATCACTTATTATATCCTCCTTGGAGTTTTATGGATCATATTATACAGTTTGGATATAAAAAAATTAATTAGTTCATGACTCTAGATTTTATTTATAGATCTCATTCTCTTTTGATGTTCATTGGTCTTCCTATACTAGTTGTTTATATCTTAATTTCCATTATTAATGGTATGTGCATCAGTTTTATATTCTCCATATATTAAAATCATTGATTTTATAGATTCATATAAAATGGATTTCAATTGATTTATAAAAACCCAATTTGATTTTATTTGGGATTGGAATTTCTAATGACATGTGTTTTTGGAAAAAAACCCAATTCCAATGGAATTTTAATATGGGTTGTATTAATAAATTGATAGAGATGATGAAATGATTTGAAAAAATTATTTTTAATTTATTAATTAAATTTAAATGATGAAAAACAATGATTAATTATTCATTTTAAAGTAATTGATTGATTAAAAATCATGTTTTTTTTAAAATTCTATTGGAATATTGAAACTATAAAATATTAAATTTAATTATAAATGATTATTTTATTTTAAATTAGATTATTACCCTTTTCCATGGACTACTTGGTAGTTAATGGGTTTTTTTAGACAATCTTTCTATGATTTTGATTCACTAAAATTGGATTTAATAATTAAAAAACTAAGAAAAACATTGTTTAAAATGTTTATCCTTGCTAGGATTTTGATGAATCATATTTTTCCCGAGCTAGAAGGATGTGTGTACACAGAGGTATCGATGATCAATAATATGTGAAGTTAAGGGATCTTATCCCAAAAAAATAACATATTTTAGTATAGATATCCATGCATCCTCATGGATTTTTTTTGATTATATATTCCATTGAATATAAAAATTATTTCATTATGAATCTTGATTTATATAAACCTTTTTATATAAAAATGAATTTTTTACCCATTCTTGATAATTTTTCCATCCTTCAAAAATAATAATGTTTTTTAAATGTAAAAATGACATATTATTCAGTGCCAGGTTTTATTTGAATTTAATAAATGACATGGTTTATTATTATAGAATCTATTCTCGAACACCTGTTGAGACCATAATGTGTTGTATAACACACACAATGCATTTTACATCAGGATTATTTATATTTTTTTATAATGATTAATGGAAAAGGGAATGTAGCACATTGAGGTGTTTGATATTCACGATCCTTTTGACCTACGGGTATTTTGGACATCTTGGTTTTTTTCCATATTCTGAGAACATATATGATGTACTATTTTTATTTTTTTGGATATTTTTTGTTTTTGGTTCTTTCACATTATGTAGCATTGAGCTTACTGACTTGTATCGTTATAGTCCACTATTTTTTTTACCATTTATTCCCTATTTTAAAAGGTTCAACTCTCCGTTATAGATTCCATTCCTTGGATATTGGGAAATATCTTGAAGCTATGTCATTTTTCACTCTAGTATTAAGGTAAAATGGAATCTGGGCTTGTTCATGACAATACCACGATAATGATTGGATGATGAATTAAAATTGAAAATTGATGATGGTTCAAGGATCATATATATCTTCAATGATTATTATTTTATTGATGTTTCTGGGAATGTGTATCTTGGATGAAAGTTATATTGGAACCACTTTGTGTATAACATTGTATTTGTTGTCAATAGTTGTCAATGAAGATCAAAATGAAGGAGATCAAGAAGTACTCCAATGAAATGGAGGAATGGAGATTCAGACGATTGTCATACTAATTGTAAGTTCAAAGAACATGTGTCAAAGGTGATACATTGTTTACAACAATGACGAATGTGAGGTGTAATCCATCTGAGGATGATTAAAGAAGAATGGGGTTTTTGTATGATGTCCATACAATTACTCATGATTGCATGAAAACCATGCAAGAGACATCTTGATGAATAGAATCACATGGTTTGCATGAATTAGATCATGACAGTTGATGAATAAGACAATGTGCCAATTATTTGAATTCTAAGAAGGTCGTGCAATGATTGGAATTCTTCGATATCCATTCATGTCACATTGTCATAGAAGATGATGATGTTGAAGCTATGCCTTGAAAGAATACATATCACAATAGTAGAGTTTGTGATAAAAGAGGAACAGTTGCGGAACGATACATATCACCAAGAAGAAGTGCTATTGAGGTGATCGTGCTTGTTGACAAAGCAAACAGACAACATAAATTTTTTTTGAAAAAGGAGATTCCATGGTGGCATGTCGAGTTCGAGGACTGTGGATAATGATCCATGTTTGATTGAAAGAACATCGACAAAGGAATGGATGATCTAGAGGCGGACAAAAAGAGCATATACAAGGTGGCGCCGTTTTCCAGTGTTTTCCAAATTTTTGGGATCCAAAATTTGGAGGTTGGTGACCATCGTGAAAAGTGGATTTCCATGAAGGTCATAATTTAATATGGAAAAGGAATGAGTTTCGCGAGGATGGGATTCATGGATTGGATTTCGCGAAGACCAGAAGAATGGAGGCGTTGATTATTCACGATTACGTCAAGATTTTTTGAACGGTAGAGGTTGGGGAGCTTCACGGAGATGAATGGATTTGCAAGGGAGCTTCATGGCGATGAAGGGCTTTGCGAGGGAGCTTCGCGACGAAGGTGAAAAGGAACTAACGGGATGCTCCACGATTACGACGAGCTCCACGAACAGAAAATTTACGTAGTGCTTTGCGATTTTGAGAGAATTCCGGCGGGAACTTCGGAGCTTTGCGATTTGAGATGACATGGCACTGACATCGTGCAGAAGGGTCGAGGGTCGGTGGAATCGCCTATAAATAGAGGCTGACCCCCTCAAGAGAAGTAGAGAGAATTTCATAGAAAATACTTTTCTCTCGGTTCGAAAAGGTCTCTCGCGAAGGCAGTGTGCTTCGCGAAAGAGGATCTTCACGGTGGCTTTTCTAGCTCCGTGAAAGTCGTGTGACCTGCGTTGGCTCAGTGAGCTTCGCAAAAAGGCAGGAGCTTCGGGATAGCCAAGCATTGTGAAGGCTGGAGCATCGCGAGAGTGCATCGCGAATGAGAATCGTGAAAAGGCAGGGGCTCTGCGAAGACTTGTTTAAGCTTTCCAAAATTGGGAGCCTTGCGAAGTAGGGTACTTTGCAAAGGCCCTTTAAAAGGTTGTTTTCCCAGTGGACAGGGGAAAATGGGTATTCATCAGTGGTTGAAATTTGGACATCAACAGAGAATCATTTATTGAGCAATCACATAAGTGATTGTGATTCAGGAAAACGAAGACAATGGGATCTAGTGCATTCAGTAATTGCACTAAAGAAGAAGGATTGAACTAAAAAGAGCATCAACTTAGGACTCTGATGCAATAAAAGTCTCATGCTGAACAAGAGACAAATACATTCGTGTCTATCTATTGAAAATACCTTCACGTCTATAAACTGAGTGAGACTTCACCAACGGCAGTGAGCCAGGGGGAGTCAATTGGAGTCACCCGAGGGAAGCAGTGAGCTATACCTGAGCCTTTGTAAAGGAAATGAGCCTGGGATAGAGTGACTATTCCCGAACCTTTGTAATCTACAGCTAGTGAAGCATAGTGGATTTAGGTATGACCGACAACCTGTCGGCGTATGCTCCTTGGAAATAGCCCTTAGTGGTGTACCAAGTAAAAATAGTTCTGTCATCTCTCTGCATGTGAATGTTTCATTGCTGATCATATCCATCATACAGGTTTAATTAGTTCCTACCAACAGGGGAACAAGATCCACAACTTTAAGAAGAAAAAGTTGACACCCTGATTCACCCCTCCCCTCTCAGGGTGTCCCTGGGTCCTATAAGTTATTCTCAATCTATTTGAAATTGCTGTTATTTTGACCATGGATTCAATTTCATTCCATAAATCCAACATCATTTTATAGAGATGGTCATTTATATTTTATATTTTGAACCCACATATGATTCTCTATTAGTTAAATAATTAATAAGATCATATTATAGTAATCACATCCATTATATCCCTATATATTCCTTTTTATATGTGATGTTTATATAAAATTAATTCAGAGAAACCCACCATCGATGTTCTTCCTATTGCCTAAGTGTTTTTTGTTGTGTTTTTTGGACGAATTTAATGGTCATGTAATGAATCATGATGATTAGTTATCAATAAAACTAACACCATGTTGTAAGACTAAAAAAATACTCTATATATAATGGCCCTAATTATGTTGAACTAATTGAAGAATCAACTCTAGGGGAATATTTACAAGAGATTTATTTAACCAATTATGTCACCTTGGTGTGCACATATTCTTTTAGTTATAAACAAAGATGACATAATGTGACTACCATTGATTATTGGGAACTAAACTATCCTATAACAAAGAACATTTATCATCTACCCTATTTTGATTAATTGTTTTATCAGCTTCACAGAAGTAAATATTTTTCTTCCATTGGCCTGTATTCTCGATATCATCAATTAACATTAAAAAAGGAGGATATTCTAAAGAAAACCTTCCAAATAAGTTATGGAAATTATTACTATATAGTTATTAAATTAGGTATTACTAATACCACAATTATATTCATTAATTTAATGAATATTTTTTTAGATATGAGTTGGATTTTTTTGGAAGTATTTATAGATTTTGTTATTATATATATATAGTCCAAGAAAGGTCATGATGCTCAGTTGAGAAATGTTTTAAAGACCCTAATGTTGGAGAAACAAGATGAAAAATTTACATTCCAAATTTTTTATTTAGAATGTTTCATTAATTGGTCATATAGTATCACGTGAGGTTATATTAGTGGGTATATAGAAAGAGGATGCTTCTTAGTGATTCACGAGACCAACCATTGTGATTATGACCTATAGATTTTTTGGTTTTGTTGGGTATTTTATGTTCATTGTGGATTATATCTCATGATATTGTAATCCACTATCCATGATTAATGATAAGGTAGTTATTATACATTAGACATTGGAATGTGAATACAATTTCATCTAACTGAAGAGAAGGCTACTCTGTTCACCTATTCTTAGATTACCAACTAGTGGATAAGGTATTATAATCTCTGCTGATGTATCAATGAAAATATTAGGAAAAATTCTCATAAAAATTATATATTTTAATATATTATGCCTATAACCAATTGCAAGATAATGATATAAATTTACAAATTCATTATTCTAGTTAGAAACCTTATATTTTTTAATTAAATATATAGAAGAATTGTATTTAAAAATAATGGTGTGGCATCTATACTGATAAGAAAAGTTTTGATTGTATATTCACATAAAAGGAGTTGAATATATTCCATAAAAGATGGATTAATTTGATTAATAATTATTATTCCATACACAATCCCCCATAATAATTTGAATAATGTGGATGATAATTTGATTCAAAATGATCATTGTATCTTCTCTATGATGAGGATCACAAAATATACAATATTTCTAGATTTTCAAAGTATGGATCGTTAAATATTTATGGAAGGGAAAAAATCATATCCCTTCCAAATGGTTGTTCAACCATCTATCCATGTGAAGACTAAATAGGATTAGAAGGATGTTATAGAGGTACTTATGAATGTGATAATGTTTCATGTGTTTAAGATTTTATTTCATGGAATGATTTAGTTTATGAACTATATATGTGTTTGTTTCTATACCTTATTTGAAAATAGGACTATTTAATGAGGATCATAGTTTATCATTATCATTTCCCCCTAGGTGTACAAAGATGTATATTGACCTCAATGAGTATTTCATTTGGAACATCACGAATAGATATATTTCTAAATATGTATCATAGTTCTTTTGATACAAATAATGTAAGGATGAGAGACAAAAATATAAAGGTGTACTACATCCATTTACCATAATAGAATTGAAATAAGAAAGCATCACCATGGAATTTTTCATTAACTCCACATAACATCTATGGTCCACAATTCCATTTAGATTATTGTAAATAACATTTCAAAGTTATCATAATTAACTTCCATTATAGAATACATTTATCATTATAATCATTCCATTACACGCATTAAGGGAATTGTAATGTTTTCTATGGTACCACATTCTGTTGTATCCGAGCGGGGTATGGGGTTTACATCATTGATATGGTAACGTCTTGAAAAGAGACCAGATATAGAGTTGACTTTTTATGTGATGTATCATCCTCATATATATATGCTATGTTTGAAAAACATTCAAACCCATGATTATATGTTGAGGTATCATTTTATGGATTTGGAAGGTGTTTTGGTTCAACACCTTCTTCAAATTGATTTTTCTTACATTAATATATTCCAATTGTGAATTTAGATGGATCCTTATGAATCCCTCTATCGATTGAATTGTAGAACTCTAACACGGTGGGACAAGGTATTAGAAAGAAATAAATTCTGACTTAATATATCTATGTTTAATTCATTTAATTTTTATGAAATTCAACATAACCTCCAAGAAACTTAGAGTAAATAGATAATTTATGATAACAATTGTTAGATAAATCTGGAATTTAAATTTTTTATGAAGGTGTTCCTATAAATATTAATATGAAATAGTTTTTTGAGATTTGGGAGGAACGGAACAATGATACCTATCTATGTTTTCTCATTTGAGATTCTTGATCGAGTTGTAATGGTGGAATATCACTTGGCACATCAACCAATACTCTCTCAAGTTTAGAAGGATTTCCATGTACCTCCATTAAGGAACTACATACTTCATCCATCACATATACTAAATTAATAGGTTATTACAATGGAACATGATGTTTGATATGAATATAAACTTTTATAAGTTTTGTATTATAGAGATAATGTTCCAAAGAATATGATTGGTGACCTGGTGAATTTTCTTTTAATGAATATTAAATTTGAAGAGGCTACAAGGGAACATATGCATGTGATGAAATAAAGATGTCATTATTTTTTACTAGATTCATGAATTTAAAGGGTGAAATACAATTAAATAGGGATATTATTTTACTCTCCCATATTTACTGAAATACTTATCTCAAATAAAAATAATTTTTTTGATAGCTTATGTTTCATGCAGCATCGAGTTAAAATGAACTATAGTATAATATTGAAATATTTATATCTAATATAATAGTTATTTCCACGACATTGGATTAGAGGGTACAAATAGAGATACAATTATTAGTTAAATCACATAGTTTAAAAAGTTATAACAGGAATTCATTAGTTATTAATTCATTAGAAATGAAAATAAAAATCATTTTATTGAAAAAAATATTTTTCTAAAAAAACAATTTCGTAAGAAAATTTTTATTTTTTATCTTAATAAATATATATATTCACTATTTTTGAATTATTAAAATTAAATTTATATGTTATATTTTTAATAAAATGTTTTAACATTCATTTAATATTATTTAACCATTTTATAATAATTAATAATTGTTTTTCATAAAAATTTTATTATCTTATATGTGTTTTTTGACCAGTTGTGCATGCATATATTAAAATTTATTTCATAAAATTATTTGTATTTATTTTTATAAAATGTATTCCATGTTTTTTAAAAAGAATTTATCATTTTATTAATAGGACTCTTTTATTTTTCATTAACATTAATAGAAACTATGGTAAAATGTTTCACATTAGTAAATCGTAAATTTGATTAATCTGGTTTAGACGTAAGTGATATGGACAGAATATTCAATTAATGGTAATTATTGTAAAAAATTTCTTTGACCCTTATAACCATATTAATTAAAAAAATATATTAATGGAATCTAGTCCATGAAAATAAAGCATATAATATTTAATGTAAAGAATGTTAAAAAATTTCACTCTCTTAGTTTTAAATATCTCTTATGTGTCCACATAGAAACAAAAGAATGTTATTAATGATTATTTATTTCTATTTTAATTTTATTGGTGTTACTTTGATAAATATAATTTATTTTTTATATTTAAAAATTATATAATTACCTTAAAACCATATGCAGGGATGATGAATTATTTATTCAATTATTTGAAAAATAAAATAACTGATTCTTAAAATTTTAAAATTATTATAATTAAAGTGATTTACAGTGTAACATGATTTGAATATATGTATATGAAATTTATTTGTTTTAATTGACTATTTTTGAAATAAAACATTTTATTATGTCATTCAATTTAAATTAAATGAATAGTATCAAAATTAATATTACTGATATTTTATAAAAATAATATTTAATTCAATTATTTAAACCATATTAAAATATTTTAGGACTAAAAATACTAAAATATATTGAAAAAATGAAATCCTTTTCCATTAATGATTAAATAGTTACCTTATACAAAAAATTATAAGCCTTAAACAGTGAAAAAGATTTTAATCTGTTTAATTTTAAATTACGGTAACGAAAGGGTTAATCCAATAGAAAATGTTTGAAACACCACAGAAATATGTAATTTTTTTGGGATTATGACATTTAAACCCCATTATATTTATATTTTAATCAATGTCATTTTACATGAATATGGTCTAAATAATTACCTCATAATTGTTTTAGTCTCTTAAGAAATCCTAATAGTGCCCCTCCCCTTAATTATAAAAAGAACCATCTCATTTATCTTCTAAAAAAACATTGAGATTTATATAATGAACATACAATGAAAAAAACCATTCTTATTTTCCCTATGCACATTCTATAGGTTATATTATATCCAAAAGACCATATTTGGCATATTTAAGAGGATATTTAAAGGCATTATTTCAAAGAAGAGGTAATGGAATAACTAATCTATTTTTACTAGTTCATTACATACTATAATTATATGGTATTTATCATGAAGTAATAAATTTATTATAAAATAAATTAACATAATTATTATAAATATTTAAAAAAATTTATCAATCCTCTTTCCCATCAAATGTGAATTGAATTTCTTACTAGTTTGTATGTATGACATACCGTCTCCTTATACAAATTAAAATCAATTTCCAGAATCATATTTTATTGATGGATCATATAAAGGATTTAATTATTATATAGTATTATTATAATATAATTTTACTTATAAAATTATATTATCATGCCTACCATATTTCCTTTCAATCCATCAAAACATTGATGTCATTGCTCATGCATAAGTGTGGACTATCGCCTACACAAAGAGATGAGATACATTTTTCATTTAAAATTTACATGGATGGTAATAAATATTGATATATTGATTATATATATATTTTATATGTTATTATAATAATTCTATACATGCTAATTATTATCCCTCTTACATTCATTCCATCCATCGAAAAGTGGAAATTGTGTCCATGTGTACATATAACTTATCATCTCCATGAACAGTGTAATTCAATTTTATATCTATATTTTTAAAGTTGAATATTAATTGGTAAAATATGAAATTATATAATATTTCTATAATTGGTACCATTATGGATATAATGGAACCATTATCAAAGAACATGGACCAAAACTACTAATCCAAAACGTATATGGATCAAAAAATTGTATATCACTCAAAATATTGATTTAAATAAAGAAATATTAATAAATAGATGATAAAAAGTCATAAGTAAATCATATATATTATGATATATTTTAGTATGGTTTCAGAATTTATTTATAATAAACCTTTATTTATTATTATTTAGTTTTCAACAATTATGAATGAATTCATACCTAAGGCAAGGGATTTTCACGTCACTTTTAGTATTTTGAGACACATTATATATTCACAACTTGATTATTTTTTTCTAGTGTATACAATACCTATGAATACATATTTTATTATATTCTCATCATTATGATTAGTTGTATATAACCATATATTTGTTTATATCGTGTGTTTTATAATTAAAAGGTTACCAATGTGGTAAGGGTTTTATGTACAGTGTAATTGTCTATAGAGATTTTTTAAAATGAAGATTCAAATCATTATGTACTATGATCATTATATTAGGAAACTAATAAATTCTCTTCCAAACTATTTTTTTTCCTAAAAATAATTTTTTCCATAAATCTTAATAAAATTATTTTTTATTGTGACATTAAATATATTATTTTGTTAAATTGAAATTATTTCTCTATTCAGTCAAAAAAACATTATTCCACACACATTAATTCAAAAAAAAATTTATTATGGTTTTGAATATTATCCCATTATTGCTGAAAATAATTTTTCACAAATTTATTTTAAAAAAAAGTGTTTTGGAAGAATCTTATTTTCATTTTCAAAATGAGGTATTTGTTGTATTTTTGTGTAGAAAAAATCGACAGGAATATAGTCTTTTAACTAATATGGTGTGAATAGAATTTCACATCATTATTAACACTCACAATTTTGAATATTACTTAAGATATGAACATTTTTCTTTTCAAATAATATATTTTCATTATTATTTGGTAAATTGTTTATTTTAATTAAGTGATTTCAAAGATAGAAGGATCTTTTCTTCCTAAAATGATCTCACTGATATTTTAAAGTCATTTTTCATCCAAGAATACATCGTTTGTGGTTAATTAAGATTTATTAGTTATATGATTGAATGATATAAACCTTAATCTTTCTCTATATGTTTAATAATTATGATCAAAATAAGATTAATAAATTCATTCAATTCTCTTAGGTTATGCTATAAATAAATGATGAAATGATTATGAAACTTGTTTACTTTAAATGGATTATTCTATGAGGAAATGTTTTTGAACCAGGTTTAGTTTCATTTAGTTTTGCGGTTTTGTGGAACACGTATTAGTCATTCCCAATATATAATATGTTTTTTGGGAATTATATAGCCCTCTTTTGAATACAAAAATGGATTGGGGAGATAACCCAATAAACCATGTTTGACTTGAGAGTGAAACATGTATAATACGATGATTTGGGTATTGGAATCAATCCAATATAATATTATTGTGAGTAAACTATGGATTATATGTAAATGATGCTTTATATTTTTGTTTATTCCACAAACTCATGTCTTATTCCAATGTTATGCTCTCATATCTCATGTTCATTAATTTCATTGTGATTCATGTCTTATGATTTTCCATGAATTATTCCTAGACTCATCATTTTAAACTATAATATATAGTGTATGAATTTTATAAACATATAATCATTTAATTTTAGCCTTAATCTTATGTTATGTTTATATATACCATTTTTCACATGTTGATCCTCTAATCTCTCCCATTTTAATGTTTCTTTTTTCTAGTTTATGAAGAAATGCTTTAACTAATTTATGTATATGAAGGTTTATATTTATTATGAACTATGTGGAAGAATATATATATATATTATGAGCAAGTTCATTATGTGTTGTTGTTCAAAAATGCACCAGACCTCTAAAAATTTGTATGGTTATTATGTTTTGCAATGAATATTAAACCAAAATAATAAAACATCTATGTATAAAAAATAAATTTATCTATAAATAATTGTGTTGGGATACAGTCCTTGTATATTAATTTTCATTTTATTTATTCTTGTACATGAGATCTACCTAGCGGGAAATCCGTGTTTTTTAATGTCTATTCAAACCACTACTGCATTTTATTTTCAAAAAAACTATTTATAATGTTTTTTTCCTTTCTACAAACCAGGATTTTTATCAATGTTTGTTATTAATTTATGGATTAATAATCTATTATGAGGGTATATTTTCCACATATTGAAACATTATTACCCACTACTAGTCAAAAACCATTGGAATATGGGGAGGAACGCTTGTAGTCTTTTGGTGATTAAGTCATGTAAATTTTCATTGGGTGATCTAGGATGGGGTGTCAAAAAATGGAATAATTTTTGTTACCTTCATGTTTTATTACTATTTAGGATTAATAGCCATGAAATTTAATAATGTATCAAAGAATATTGTTTATGACACTTTCTTTGGGGTGCACATCCACTTATTTTAAAAGACGTGCATTTGTTACCTCGTATTCCAACTTTCTAATGGTGGGCTACATCCATCGCTTATTCTAGGATGCTTGCTCCTTGATTGAAATTGGATGATGGGATGCCAATACCTCTTTCTATGGATTCCACCTCGAAACTCGTCATCTATTCTAGGTCTCCCTTATACACTAAGATATTGTTCATGAAAGTCTTCCCATTTTCATGTCTTCATGGATGCCATTTAATTACACTACTTCTATCATGATATTCCAAGGTGTCCAGTCAGGGGAGCATCCCTCGGTCGGGGAAGTAGTCACTTTGGACATCACTGGCGTGTCTGGATGCTAGAACACTAGTATTTCTAGGTTTCTTCTCCTTATGATAGGTTTTCTTGAGAGCGTGGAAGCTTGAGGCATCCCATTTATAATGCACAGAATTGTAATACATTTTCATGTCTCTGATTTTTTCTTCAACTTCTCATTATTAACATAGTGTATTTAATAAGTTTAACATCTAGAGGAGATGGTTATTCCAATGGTGTGTCCTCCATGGTTTTCCTCAGGAATCTCATGTTTAACATGAGATAGGTCACGAGTATAACATCTTTTGGAGAAGTTTAGTCCAAAGGTGTGTCTTCCATGTTTTTCCTCAGGAATCTCATTTTTAACACGAGGTAGGTCGTGAGTTTAACATATTATGGAGACATAATGAGAGTGATCAAAACATCCCATTGAGATGGATCAGATTGGTACATCCCAAGTAGGGAATGACTAGAATCTTTATGGATCAGAATGCCCAATGATCACATATCCGAGGTGGTGTGTCCCATAGTGGGAAAATATCACACCGTGAAGGATGATCTGAACACCACTAAAGGCGGAACAGAAAGATTGCACCCCAGAATGGGGGACACAAAATTTTACCATTGGCTGGGATTGAACCTCGTGGTGGTTTCCTACATACCATATGTATATGACAGAGATCGAAACCCATGTAGTTTCAAGGGATGATGAATCAGGGTGTACACAAAGGAAAACAACTTGGAGACATACTGAGGCTTACACGTGGTTAGCAACCTATCACTAGAGGGATACTCTTGGTTAGAAAGTTTAAGATTGTGTAGGTCTTATGCGTTGTAAGATACACAGGCGAATGACATGATCCCACCGGGATTTGGTGGCCCGGGTATGAATCAAGATGTATGTTGGAGAGTATAAAGAAGTGGAGGGGGAATGATATGGAACCTTCCTGAAGGTGACAATAGTTTTGAGATTAAACCTAAGAGAGGATTCTTACATATACCCATGGCAGGGAATCAAAGTCCACATAGTTTTGGAATGGGTTATAGGATCTATGTGTGCGCATAGGACAGTGACCCAATGATATATTAGGGCATACCCATGGTAATATTATAGGGTTTGAATGATTCCATGGGGGCGGACCTGAGATTTAGGTCCCAACGTATGGGACTACAATGGATTACTGTTGATTGTGGACTTCTACGGATTACGATCTATTAGGGTTTACAATGAATTTCCACTGAATAGGGTTCCAACGGATTACCACTGGTTGGGGAACACAATTTCTTACCCCTATTTGGGGTTAGACCTCATGGTGGTTTCCTATGTACCTCGTTTGGGAGACAAGGTTCAAATAAAATGTAGTTAGAATGGGTATATTTTAATCTCTTCAGGAACAAAAGGGGTAATTTTGTTTCACATAATGGAGGAAAAGGATGAACCAATGTGAAGGGGGTCAAAACAACTGGTTGTTGGCAATGATCCTTTGGGAGGCTTCCTACGTACCTTTCCTGGGAAAGTATCAAAGTCTATGTAGTGTAGAATGGTGTAGGTGAGACGATGTGAAGTGGGTCAGTACAGATAGGTGTTGGGATTTAATCTCAGTGAGGCTTCCTATAAAGAATTCCATGTCAATTATCGATGTCCCCATAGCTTGGAAGGGTTTTTTGAACCGACATGAAGGTGTTCGAGAGAAATAGGTGTTAAGATTGAACCTCAGAGAAGCTTCATATGTACCTTTCCTTATCTTGGATAAAATTCCATGTAGTTAGAGGGGGGTTGGGGATTACACCCTGAGGTGGCCCATGAAGGATTCCATGGTTACTATTTATTCTTTGCTCACATGATTCATGATCGGTGTGAGAACAAGAGAAAAAAACATACCTAATGATCGTTGCGGAAAGCTGCGACCACAAAGGGTGGAGAATTGGGAATACGCATGGAAGCTACCCAGGTGCCACAAAGGAGAAACAATGATGGATGGGGCTTACGCAAGGAAGCTTCCTGGGTGCTACTAATGAGCATAAATGGTTAATGGGGCTTACTCATTGAAGTGCCCGAGTGACTCTAAGGAGAAAAATGATGAATGGGGCTTACTCAAGGAATCAGATGGGGTGACGCTATGGAGCGATAATGATGGATGGGGATTATGCGTGGATGTTGCTCGGGTGCCCTTAAGGAGAGGAAATGGTGGATAGGTCTTACACATGGAAGCTTCCTGGGTACTTCTATGGAGAAGAAATGGAGAATGGTTTGTACACATGGTCTCTGGATGAGTGTCTTTAAGAAGAAGTAATGGTGGATGGGGCATACGCTTTGAAGCGGACCAGGTTCCGCTAAGGAGTGACATTGGTGAATGGGGCTTACACATGCAAGCCTCCTGAGTGTCTCCAAGGAGAGGAAATAGTGAATAAGGCTTACACATGGATGCTACTCAGGTGCCTCTATAGAGCGGAAATGCTGGATGGGGATTACGCAAGGAACCATTCCATGTTCCACTAATAAGAGGCAATGGTGAATGGGGATTACGCATGGAAACTACCCGGGTGACACTATAGAGCGATAATGGTGTATGGGGCATACAAAATGAAGTTGATCATGTGCCGCTATGGAGCAAAAATTGTTGATGGGACATATACATGGAATTTGTCGTGTGCCGCTATAGAGAACAAATTGTGAATGGGGCTTATAGATATATGCTACCCAGTTCTCTTCCTCATTACTATCCATGAGGTAACCCCAACTCACTAGTCAGTTGAGGCATATAATTAGGGTCTACACTTATGAACTAGCGAACTGATGGGAAAATTCCAATGGCATTGGAATCAATACAAAAAATATACATGAAAAGTGTGAATCGCATGCACGAAATTTGGAACATGGTGAGGGTGGCATGACGATGGAGGATAACTGTTGACCATGTTTGAAACTCAACATCTGTATTTCTTTAGCCTGAAATGGGGACAATCAAATGAGGGGTTACTACAGACCATGTTCAAAACACAGGACCTGACTAGATGTTTTTTCTGATGTCTTCCGGGGCATTAGCCCATAACGGTAGGTGAGCCGATGTAGCATGGGACCATTCCATTAGGGGATTCCTTTATAAATGAAAAATGATGAATATCAAAATGAAGGAAACATGAATCATGAGGTGGAGTGGTGGAAAGCTCGAACGAATTGAAAAAATCATGAAATTACGCCACTGTAATCATGGCAAGAGGCATCTTTTGCGTAGCATAAAAGGCGTATCTTATTTGGAACAAGAGGCATCCTATTATTTAATGATAGGGAATTCTACATTTTAACATCATGTCGTAAGGACTATTTCCATTTTATGCTTCGTGCATAAGGAATTTCTTTTTTAGAGAAATATGCATCATATATTTTTCATATACGGTATACTAAATTTTAAAGTCATATAGATTGGACAGTTGGTATCTTATTCTTGTCGCATAAGGAATATCTCATTTAGAGAAATATGCATCCTATATTTGGAGCATACTGTGTACTATGATTTATATTCATGTATAGAGGACTATTTGTATCTTATTCTTGGTGCATAAGGAATCTCCTATTTAGAGAAAGAGGCATCCAATGTTTGGCACATAGGGTGTACTATCATTTATAGTTAAGTATTGAGGACTATTGGCATCTTATACATGGTTTATAAGGCTCTCTTGTTTGGAGAAAGAGGCATACTATATTTGGAATTGATTCTCCTGATTTGTGTATAAAATTTCGCATACATCATTGCAAATAAGAAAACAATTTCAGCAATTACCTACGAATTTGGGATTAAATACATTAATTTTGTTGAACTTGTTCATTTTTATGAGATTTAAGTCCAAATACACAAAATGGGGGAGATTGTGAAAAAATTTCAAACAACATGGTGTGTACCTATATACATGTTGTGTACTTCCAGACTCTGACACAGATTGACCAGGACAAGTACATCCCCAAGTAATCAGAATCTAATACATGTCGTGTTCAAACATTACAACGCCGTGTACACCCTTCTAGATGTAGTTGGAGGATGAGAAGAAGTTTCACGCCCATGTGTCCGGATGAAGGAAACACTCTATGTTTAACATATATATGTTGTGTTGGACTTTATAGAAGCATTTGGTGGCTTATAAATGACACTACACGTCGTGTATGATGACGCTACACATTGTGTATATCTATCTACAAGGAGGTGTCATGATCCAAGTCAAAGACGGTGTGTTAGGCCGCCTACCGGTGGAGAAAACAACGACAAAAGTGAATTTACTTAAGTAAACGATGTGTACTTTTTCTACACACCATGTAGTTATTTTTTCTACAAAAGGAGGCCTTGGCCTCCAGTTTGAGAGAGTGGTGTGTGGATCGAAATTCTGTAGAAAGTGTTGAAGCACCGAAGGAGAGAGGCTCTTCCACCGTACTACCACCATTCTACCGTCTAGCGAGGAATCCTTCCCTCCTCGAAGTTCCTAGCATGATCACATCAGGTAGCAAGAGCTTAGTCTTTATTATTTTCTATATGAGTAACAAAATACCCACTATGTTACGGTTGTGGATGATGATTAATTTTAATTTAAATTAGGTGTTATTAATGTGATCGTTCCTTTTAACCTCTTCTTATTCTTCTTAAATCAATCCATTATATCCGTGAAAATTCTATACGAGACCAAGGGAAGAATTTTGAGGGATTCAAAAGAAGAATAACATTGAATATTTTCATGATCATTGTATGTATTCATTGACTCAATAAAGTGGACTAAGCCAAATAAATAACTATGAAACACTGATTACCAGACCAAGGTTTTAGTTTCATCACCTCTAAATACAAGTTTACCGGACCAAGGAAACTATATTAAAAATTGAAACTGAGAGTGTTGGGTTATTATGAACAACACAAGCTCACAAACAATTTTTTTTTCTAAAAAACATCTCATTAATCCATAACCCCAATGCACATGTCTCTTTATCTATAACAAAAAAAAAATCTTGTATTTAATTTTTTTCTATTTTGTAATTTGTTAAAAGAAACTTAAACCATTTTTTCTTTTTATCCAATAAACAAAAATCGACTATAAATTCAGAAAAAATCATTAAAACAAAAATGAATACTATGATAAACTAGTTACAAATAACATCTGCTTCCCTATGGATGGACCCCTTACTTGTTCTATACTTATTAGGGTAAAAATAATTTGGGACACCGATAATTTACCTTTAGTGAAAGGACTCACAAAATTTTTGTGTTGTTTCTGAGGAGAAGAAAAGATGCTTTTATTCTTGTTATAATTAAATATGTATCAAATTTTAGTGAAAATAAAAATAAAAAATATACATCAATCTCTTTTCTCATATACTTTATTTTCATTATTCTTTTTCATCATTTCTGCTTGGTGTGATTCATATCATTCAGCTCTTTAGCTGTATGAGTTGCTACCTCACACATTCCAAGAACGCTGAGTCGTCGAGGTTTTTCCCAACTGACCTAGTGATCGAATGGACCATTATGTGGTGCCAATGAGAAATTATGGCTGAGCATAACCAAAACACTCCAGTGGCGTAGAATGGGAAAATAAATCTAGCTGTTGTCCAAGGTGCAGGACATCAGTTAGGTCAGGATGACAACCGGAACTAGCAAGCTCCACTTACTTCAGGGTATGGCCCACAGCAGGTCCAACAATTCCCAAAGTAGTTGATGCCATTTTCAACAGAGGCTTGGGTCCATACTACTCCACTCAAGAAAAAAAATACATGCTGGTTCTTCTCCCACATCGTCCACCTCCATGACGTACTCTCATGGTGTATGGCCTACAATCAATCTATGGAGATGAAACAGGCATCGTCCTTCCATCGGTGCATTCCCAACACTTCGAGATCAGGCATGTAATCATGCAGCTGATCATGAAAACTATTCAATTTGGTGGTTTAACCAACGAGGATCTCAATTCCCATCTCTCCAATTTTTTGGAGGTCTGTGACACGTTTTTCTACCATGATGTGTCCATAGATCCTATTTTTCTTCTCCTCTTTCCCTTCCCACTAAGGGATAAGGTGAAAGATTGGATTAATGGTCTTCCACAATAATCTATCCTCACCTGGAATGAGCTAGCCTAGGTATTCATGTCTATATACTTCCCACCCAGGAAGACGGTGACACTACAGAACGAAATCAAAAACATCCAGCAGCATGACGATGTGTCACTGTATGAATCATGGGAGTTCTTTAAAAATATATTGTGCAAATGCCCGAAACAAGGACTCCCACATTGTATGAAGGTCCAAAACATCAATAGAGGGTTGACGATGAATACAATGTATGTGGTGGAAACTGCGGTTTGAGGTACAATAATGAGGAAATCCTATGAAGAGCTTTTAGAACTATTGGAATACATGTCTGCCAACAGCATCCTGTGGAATTATGGGCAGGACACCGAGAAATGAGTTATTCATAACACTGATTCAACTACTATGCTTGATTCCCAGTTAGAGGATGTGTCCAAAAAGATCGATCTGATCAATCTGAAGGGAACATCTCATGTACATGTGGCAAAACATCTGGAATGTAGTGAATGTGGTGATAACAACATCATGGGAGAATGCTAGGGTTATGCTGGAGGCCCTTCAAAATGTGAGATATGTTATGTTGCCCAAAACCGAGGGCCAAACTAGAACCAGCAGTACCAAAACCCTGCATGGCGTGATCAAAAGAACACAGGTTGGGGCCAATAATAGCAGAATATTTTTCCCCAGCAAGCGCCCGACTACAACCAACCTCTATATGAGAACAAATACCAGAGGTAGAAATAACTGAAACAAGGATCTTATCAATAACCAGGGTATTAGAACCCATTCCCATAGTAGCCACGGCAGCCACCACCACCTCCAGCTCAACAACCACCCCAACATGAGAAGTCCTCAATGTTAGAGGATATCATGACTAAATTTATATCCACTGTTGAGACCAGGTTCTAAAAACTTGAGGCTTCAATTCGAGGCCTGGAAAACCAAATTGTCTAATTGGAAAACCAACTCTCGGGAAGGAAAACTGGTACACTACTGGGTAACACTGAGATGAACTCGAGGGAGGAGGATCATTCCCTTACAGTACAGAGTGGAAAGGAGCTCCAACAGCACCAACCAACACAGCCAGATGTATCCACACCCCCTGTTGATAAAGAAGGTACAGATATAGATCCATCCACATCCAAAATCCCACAGAAGGAGGCTTAATAGAATAACGTAAAATAGGTTGTCAAACCCTTTGAGCCTGGCTTACCCTTCCCAGAGAGATTGAAGTAGATAAAACTAAACCACTAGTTCAGCAAATTCATGGACGTGTCTATGAAACTGCACATAAATATACCTTTTGCAGAGGCACTGACGTAGATACCAACTTATGCCAAATTCATCAATGAAATACTCACTAACAGAAGAAATATGGACGATCTGGGCACCATTGCCCAAACCAAGTAGTGTTGTGTAGTCATCCAACATTCAATTCCACCCAATCTCCAGGATCCAGGTAGCATACATATTGGATGTAGTATTGGACCATGTATGTTTGGGAAGGCCCTCTATGACATAGGGGCCAGTGAGAACCTCATACCCCTATGGTTTTCAAAAATATAGGGCTAAAAATTTTGAATCCTACCAAAGTATCCCTTCAACTAGCTGACAGGTCCATCAAATATCCAAAGGGGCTACTGGAGGATGTTTTGGTAAAGGGGTGTTGGCTGCTCCTCCCCGCATATTTCATCATCCTTGACATGAAATATGACTATGTGTCACCTATCATATTGCGAAGGCCCTTCTTGTCAACTGGGAAGGCATTGATCAATGTGCACCAAGGGGAGATAATTTTCCAGGTAGGATATGAGATAATCTCCTAAAATGTCCTCAAGGCCATCAAGAATGCATCATTTTCTGAGCATGAGGGATTTTATGCAGTAACCACCATTTATGATCACCTAAGCATTGAAGAGGATAATATGGTATGTTATATTACCTAAGATAACATTATCATTCCATGCAATCCATTTGAAGAAGATATAGAAGACATGCAATTCCTAGTATGCCAGGGAGAGCACTAATGGAAATGTGTAGTTGTTCCTGATAGTCAGCAACGAGACAAGGTGAAACCACTTCCTGCCATTGATCTTAAAGGGGCATGAACTAGAACTGAATCCTCTTCCATCTTCTCTAATGTACATGTATTTGGGATACCATCAAACATTTCATGGCATACATAATGCATAACTATCACAGGAGAATGAAGATGCAGTTCTGCAGGTTCTGAAATAGCGGAAGCACACTATTGGGTGGACAATTTTTGTATTGAAAGGAATCAGCCCGACCATTTTCACCCACAATATAATTCTTGAAGAAGGTTCCATGCAATCCCGAAAACCACAGTTGTGCCTGAATCCACCCATGAAGGAAGTTGTAAGGATAGAGGTGATCAAATTATTGGATGCATGCATCATCTATCCCATCATGGACAGTCTGTGGGTGAGTCCCATACAAGTGGTACCCAAATGGGGGGGGGGAATCAATGTGGTATCAAATGATGGAAACATGACCATCCCCACTCACACAGTCACAGGATGGAGAGTCTGTATCAACTACTGGAAGCTGAATGATGCCACGAGGAAGGATCATTTCCCCATGCCAATCATGGATCAAATGTTAGAGAGACTAGGAGGGAATAACTTCTATTTCTTCCTCAACAGCAATTCCGAATATAACCAGATTTCTATTGCTCTAGAGTATCAAAAGAAGAGCACGTTCACTTGCCCCTACGATAATTTTTCTTACCGAAGGATGTGTTTTGGCATGTGAAATTCCCCCGTCACCTTCCAATGCTTTATGCTAGATAACTTCCACAACATGGAAGAATAGATCCTAGAGGTATTCATGGATGATTTTTTTATTTACTGAATATTATTCACCACTAGTTAGCTGCACCTCGAGCATATTTTGGACGTATTTGAGAACAGTATCCTAGTTTTTAACTGGGAAAAGTGTCATTTCATGGTGAAAAGTGGCATCATTTATGGCCACAGAATCCCAACAACGGGGATGGAGTTGAATTTGGAAATGATTGAAGTCATTTCATAGCTACCTATTCTGAATTCTATAAGAGGCATCCACAGTTTCTTGGGGAATATTGGTTTCTACATGTGTTTTGTCCACAACTCTTCAAAATGTTCCCAGCCCCTCACCAATCTTCTAATGAAGTATGCCATATTTGAGTTCTATGATACATGCACCATAGATTTTGAACACATGAATCAGCACCTCGTGGATGCTTCAATGATGATTTCTACCAAATGGGAGGAACAATTTGAGGTGATGTGTGATGCAAGTAACTACGTAGTGGGAGCAGCCTTGGGCCAGTGGTTTGACCAGATTTTCTGACCTATATATTATTCCATTAGGAAGCTCAACGAGTCACAGATCAATTACACTACCACAGAGAATAAGATGCTTGTAGTGGTTTCTTCATTTGACAGGTTTCATTCTTACTTAGTGTTATCTAAAGATATTGTTTATACTAACCATGTAACACTAATGTACATACTGAACAAGAAATTTTTGAAGCCCCGATTGATCCATTGGGTACTCCTCTTACAATAATTTGATCTGGAGATTTGAGATAATAAAGGGAGTGAGAATGTTGTTGTTGAGCATCTCTCCCGACTAGAGCTACCTCATTTAGAGAAGGAGGACGGTCGGGAGATCAGGGTGTATTTCCTGGATGAAATCCTCTTTTAGTTCAATGAAACACCTTGGTCATGGTTGATGATATTGCTAATTTACTAGTTATAGGTGTCGTTCACCTTGACCTATCCTTCCAGCAAAGGAAGAGACTTTTCTCTGATGTAAAGAGGTACATCTAGGAAGATCCTCTGGTATTCTGATCCTGTGGTGATGGGGTGATCCATTGTTGCATCCCAGAGAATGATGTTCACGGTGTCCTAGTGTTCTATCATGCCTCACTATTTGGGGGATATCATGGCCCTAACCGTACGATATCAATGATCCTGAAATCTGGGGTTTTCTGGCCCACCATGAATATTGATGCCCAGGCCATGGTTTCTTGTTTTGATCGATGCCAAAGGACTGGAAACATGGGACATAGAGATTAAATTCCCCAGCACCCCATCTTGGAGGTCGAGATCTTCGACATCAGGGGTATAGATTTAATGGGTCCCTTTTCCCCATCCACCAGTAACACTTACATCCTAGTCTGCAACGACTACATCTCCATGGGGGTGGAATCCACTCATACAGCACACGACATGGCCAATGTAGTAATTAACTTTTTAAATAAATGTATTTTTAGTAGGATCAGCGTTCCCTGAGTACTGATCAGTGCTAGATGGACCCACTTCGACAACACCCTGATGAGAGGACTACTGTCGAAGTATAGAGTAATGCATCAGATGGGGACACCATATCATCCATAGTACAGTTGAAAAATGGATCTCTCCAGCCGTGGGCTCAGGAAGATCCGAGAAAAAATGATGAACACTTCGAGGAAAGACTGGTCTAAGATATTAGATGATGCTCTATGGGCATATCAGACTACATTCAAAACACCACTGGGAATGTTCCGATTCTACCTCATCTATGGAATTTCATGCCATCTGCCAGTAGATTTGGAACACAAAGCCTTCTAGGATGTCAGGGATCTTAATTATGATCTGAAGTCAGCTGAAGAGAAGAGATAGTTCCAACTGTCGAAACATGATGAAATCAGATTAGTGGCATATAAGAATACCAAGCTATAGAAGGAAATGATAAGAGAAATTCAAGAGAAGATTATTTCATGAAAATCATTCCCACCTGGTAAACAGGTACTTCTCTTTAACTAACATCTTCGATTATTCACAGGGAAGTTAAATTCACGATGGTTGGGACCATTCCAAGTTATACGTGTATTCCAACATGGAGCGATGGAAATTTCTGGATAGGATAGTCAACTATTCATGGTTAACGTGCAGCGGTTGAAGGCTTACCATCACGTTGATGACACGGGGGGAACATTGTCCACCACACAGCTCAGGTAAGATGATGTATGTATGTCGAGCCAATGACTTAAAACAAAGTCGCTTCCTGGGAGGCAACCTAGTGGATACACTCCGTGTACCACCTATATACCCAGAGTGTACTTTTTTCCTTTTCATATATTTTCTAACTATTATAAATATATATATTTACTATGAAATAAATAGGGATGATGCTGGTGTTAATGATAAGGTCACTGGAATTTATCTAATTTGTCACAGGTTTGAATCATCCAGACGTACCTTCGGCATGAGGTTCCTCCTTTATCTCTTCATATATCCATACACGGAGTGTGTAGTATTTTTCATATATATATATATATATATTCATACAAGAAAACCCATGGTGGGGATGGATTGGATGGCCATGATCGTAACCCGTCTCCAAAAGACATGGGTTCAAATCCTGATAACCGCCACATTTCCATCATTTGTCCTTTTAATAAAATCACACAGTGTGTCTTTTGATATACGTCATGTGCACCATGTTTTTCTTTTAAAACGGAAATGATTTTTCTCATAAGGTAATTCATGGGGGTGATGTTGGAAGATTGGCAGAGTCTCGGCCCTCAATCAAAAAGACTCGGGTCCGAACTCAGCTTATATACCTACATCATCCATTTTTTACTAATTAAAAAACACACACCATGTATTTAATATCTTGACATGTAGTATAGGAATGTTTACATTAAATATATTTAAATAATAAATAGGAGAAACAATACAACCTTTGATATAGTGTTTGATAGAATCTGTTCAAAATGGCTAATCATCGGTTCAAACCTCACCCCAAGCACCGAACCAAAGGTTGTACTTATCTTTTTCCAACATCAAAACAAACAGCTTGTATTTCTTGATACCTTACATGAATAGTTTTAATTTTAAATTAGGTATATATATATTAATTTAATATTTTTAATATTAATTATTATATGGTTTACTGTAATAATTATATATATTTATATATATATTGATTATTAAGAATAGAATACACAACGTTTAGTCTATGGTACACGTCGTGTACCTTGGCTATATAAGCCGCGGACCACCTGGCTTCAGCCGGTGTCACATGAACCTCCCCTTCTTCTCGCTTCTTCCCTCACAAGACACTCAGACCCCCTTGCTCAAATCCGTCGATTTTGGGTGTTTCGAGTTCTGATTTCTGCAAGATTTCGATCCTTGGTATAGGCACACCCTTCTACACCCTCTATTTAATGTTATTATATGTGTTTAAGATGATTTCTGGATCAGCAGACCATTCTTATTTTCTGATACCCGGCCCCGATATAAAGAGCACATGCTGTGTACTTTTATACACGGCCACACAATGGATGCTTCCTGATATGAAAATACACAGTGTGTATGTTCGGTACACACCGTGTACTAGCCCCCATCGTGCGTGGGTATCTTCTACACATGTCCTCATAGGCCATTTTCATGAACACATCGTGTCTATTTGGTACATGCTGTGTAGACAAATTCTTTTGGCATGCCCGTGTGTAGTACATCACATGACCATTTACACTTTGTTCTTGCACACGCCGTGTTGTACTTGCACACGACGTTTCCTTTGTTGTCTTAACTATAGAATGAGTGGACATTTATTTTCCAATACACGACCAGGACCACTTTACAATAACAAGGCATGTCTGTTCGGTACACACCGTGTATCCTTCCCTAGTCTCTCCCCTGATCCCTCAACATTTCTATCTAGAGAACACATGATGGTAACCAGATTTCACTAAACGATGTGTACTCTGGAAATACATGTCGTGTTTTTTTTATTTTTCCTTTTTTTACATTCTCTTCTTTTCTTTTGTCTTTTCTTTTTCTTTTGTTCGGTTTTTTATTTTTCAGGGTATGGAAGATAGGGATTCTTCCCATGGGAAGTGGCCCACCTCCTCCACTGAGGGCGAGAGGCCCATTTATTGTCATATCCGACTCGAGCCTACGAAACTACAAGATCCAGTCTCTCTGGTGTATTAGCTCTCTCTGTTGTCCATCCTTCTAACCCTAATTTCCTTAGCTGAGGCTGGTCCTAGTAGCATCGCACCTCCACAATCTCGCACCGCGCATATGGGCACCATCATTCTTTCCCCACCTGCTGCCACTCCACCAGAGCTCTCCTCATCTACAGCTAGTCCCTCATCGACCACCCCATCTTGTGAGCCTTCATATACTCCAGATCATTCACCCTTAGTGCCATATCCCACTGTAGAACCTCCACCTGGGATGGGAACTTTTGGTGTTCATTACCCCTGCATCGTGTTCCCAGTCACTGATTTGGCACACGACAGGTTATGGCGCTTCACTCGCTCCCTGATTTTGTTCCGAAACAGCTATCTGGATAGCTACATTCCATAACAGCTGGGCATCTAGTGAGTGTTAGAGGATCCTCTCGGGAAATCTCCCTTATGCTCGATCTTATCAGTCAGCAATTCTAATTTCGGCATTTATTTTTCAAGTTTACCCCTTCATTCATGTTCGATGGGTCCAAGAACCGGGAGACGTCCAGTGATGCAGTACCAGTTTTCCAGTTCTGGCTAGGTGGTCGTCACTTTTTACATACCATGATTGAATTCTGCTGAGGGTGAGGTTTCTATCCTCATCCAATCACACCACCCCATGTTTCCTCCATGACCTGACCTGAGCACTCTGACCTCATTGATATGTTTCAGGACATTGCTAGGGCTGCCCATTGCTAAACCCCTACCTCCCAGAAGAGTACCCTTATAGGTGACCATATCCTTCGATTCACCCATCGGTTCTTCAGTGTAATTTTTTCCCCACAATGTGGATATGGGGGTCGTGATCAGACGTGACATGGATCTCCTAACATATGTCATCTGACAGAACTACCCGAACCTCCTGTAACATACCACCTCCTATTTCAATTCCATGTTTACATGTCGTCAGGGAAACCTGAACGATGGGTTTTACGCCACCTGCCTTTCCCAACATCTTAGGGTTTTTCAGCCTTCTTTTCCCCATGACCTGTTAGGTTCCCCCTAGAATATGTGTTATCTCATGCTTATTCACTAGGGATTGGTCTGAAAGTAGGGGGTGCCTACATCCATGACCAGGCACGACCCCACCCACCTCTTTCCCCACCACCTCTAGATTCCTCACCCCATCCCCCAACATCTGAACAATTTTATTCTATTCCACCTACAACCCCTACCCCCGCACCCTCGGTCAATATCACCTCTTCCATCTGCCTACGTGAGATGGAGCTACACTTGGTTTGTCTCGATCAGTGTCAGGACCGAATGGAGCAGATGTCAGGCCTTCTTCTTCAGCATCATGGTATTCCATTACCCCTACTGCCAACACCTTCTTCGGCTCTGGGCCCTTATTCTGTAGCTCCAAAAACCTTTTCTTCACTAGCCACAGATTTAGTTCTCTTATACACTATGGGCCCTACTGCTGCTACCACTTTTTCTACTACTGCTACCAGTCCAGGGAGTGATTTCAAGCTTCCTCTTCCAAGTCCAACTCTTGTGGCTCCTACATCGACGACTTCTCTTCTGGGTGCAGATTCTGAGCCTCATGTTTCCATGTCTCCTAAGCCTTCTCTACCAACTGATTCTGTACCGGATGTTGTCTCTTCTGAGGTGACCCTCTGATGGGGTTTTGGACACATTTTTTTCATTTTATATATATTATTTTGATATCTTGTTCATGTGTATGTTGTGTATGATTGGATTATTTTCTATCCACCTCTCTCACAGGTGTCGTGGCATGTTGTTGGTATACACTTTTCCACCACCTCCTGTCTTTCTTCACCTAGATACGAGAGAAGTTTGTTTTTTACTTTTTTCTGTTATTTTTATTTTTATTTTATTCTTACCATCCTTCCTTACATCCCCTTGTTGTGGAACACTATTGTGTCCCAACATTCCCTTCTTCACTTTTGGCCACATGGTGGACCAAGTGTGGCATTATGTAAGGTGGATCATCTCTCGACCTCCTTAGTCTTTTCCCATATTATCATTCTCGGAGACATAATTATTTGAAGATATATTTTAAAATTTGAAGACATTTTGGATAACGATATTTTTAAGTAATAAAGCTGAAAGTAGGAAAATTTTTGAATGTTGAATGCTTATTTTGGTTCTTATGTATTTTAAAATTATTGCTAATATTGTTTAAATTACAACATGTAATCCTTGGATAATTACATCGATTAGACTAATCAATTATATGCAATTCACAACCTAATTGACTCTTTATTTGTTTTCCCACTCCTGAGAGATACTCTATACTCATTTTCATATTCTTCCTAATACCCTATTTCTTGAGAATCAAACACGGATTGGCCAAGACAAGTACATGCCTATGTAATCAGAATCCTTTACACGTTGTTTTCACACTTTACATGGCACGTACACCCTTCTAGAAACAGTTGGTGGATGAGAATAATTCTACATGCCCATGTGGTCAGATGAAGGGAACATGCTGTGTTTAATGTATACATGTCATGTAAAACATTCTAGAAGTGTTTGGTGGCTGAAAAATGAGGCTACACATCGTGTATGGTGTCACTACACATCATGTATAGCTACCTACTAGGTGGTTCCATATTACAAGTCAAATAAAGAGGGTGAGGCCACCTACCAGCTTAGAAATAAAAGGAAAAATCATGTTGACAAAAGTACACGTTGTGTACTTTTTCTAGACGCCATGTAGTTATTTTTTCTAAAAAATGAGGACTTGGACATTTGTTTGAGAGAGTGGTGTGTGGAGAGAAATTGTGGGAAAAGGGTTTAAGGACCAATGGAGAGAGTCTCTGCCACCGTATGATCGCTATTCTCCCATCTACCGAAGAATGATTCCCTCCTTGATGTTCCTAGCATGATCCCATCAGGTACCAAAAGATTTTTGTTTATTATTTTTATATGAGTAACTAAATACCCAGTGTATTGGGGTTGGAGAAGATGATGAGTTGTAAGTTAAATTTGTTGTTATGAATGTGTTTGTTCCTTTTAACCTCTTCTTATTCATCTTAAATTACATCATTCTATCACTAAAAATTGTGCACCATACCAAGGGAAGAATTTTATGGGATTCAAAATTAGAATAACATCAAATATTTTCATGATCGTTTTATGTATTCGTTGACTCAATAAAATTGACTACGTAAAATAATTATCTGTGAAAAACTGACTACTAGACCAATAAGTTTGTTTACTCAGCTCTAAATTCATGTTTACCAGAATAAGGAAACTTTATTATAAATTGAAGCCCAGAGTGTTGGGTTATTATGAACAACAAAACCTCATCAGAAATTTTCATTAGTAAAATCTTCTCAGTAATCCATAACCCCAGTTCACGTATCTCTTTATCTATAAAAAAAATCAATTTTCTCGTATTTACATATTTTTTGTTAAGTAATTTGTCAAAAGAAACATAAAATAAGTTGTTCTTTTTATCGAAACAACAAAAATTGACATTAAATTCAGCCAACATCATTAATAAAAAAATAAAAACTAAATTAAACAAGATAAAAAAAACATTTTTGCCTATGGATCGACCCCTTACTGGTGCTATACTTATTAGGGTAAAAATAACTTGGGACACCGATAATATACCTTCGGTGAAATGACACACTAGGAATATAGAGTGTACTTAAATTTAACGTCTTATAGATAAGACTATTGGAATTTTATGTTTGGCACATAAAGAATCACCTATTTAGAATAAGGTTCCTCACATATTTGTCACATAGGGAGTAGTACAATTTATAGTCATGTATAAAGGAAAATTAGGAATAAGGTGCCTAGAAATGGCTTGTGTTGTGACTTATGCATCACTGGCCCTCTTTAGTTCAAAATAGTATAGAAGTTAGGTGATGGGGTGTGAATGAGTTACATTAGGAATGGTTCAACTCAAGGTACTCTAGGGAATTGAAGAAGACAATCTCAACACATTACATGGGAAATGAATGAAGTGAAATATGTTGACTCAACGTGTTTCATGTTGTGCAGAAGTGTATCTCAAATCAAGGTATTTCATAGGTGGAGGGTGGCTGTGCATAATGTAACAATGGAATATTCTGATGTGATGGCCCAAAATTTTTGGGGTGAGAGTATCCATTTTTCATGGGGGTTAGTGACGGAAGCGATGTGACTGGACCGGAGGGCTGGGATGGAATCCCAACAGTGATCTCGAGGGGGGGTGCAGGGGCATAACCCCCGCAGTACAGACCAACTGGTGCAGGCCTGTATACTATTGCACGTAATATGGGTACACGTAGGATGGGTTTAATGCAATATTGGACTATGTGGCATAGGTGCGGGAAAGATTAAGAACATTTTACTGTTGCATGCAATATTTGATGTTTTGGGTGAAATAATGGAATCTTGTGCACACATGACTTAGTCAGAAAATAGGTTTGGTGAGGATCAAACCATTTTGGGCCCACGCTAAAGATGACCTTATGAGACCTGTCGTGAAAGATCACACATAGGGGGTTCCATTCTTCCACACAGGCATGGAAGAGGCGGTCTTACGAGCAGATGAGTGGCGACCGACCTCCAGAGACCTCTCTCGAGGGGTGGTGATGCACTTGTATTTATATGCTATCCTAGGAACGCTTTCACATAAGATTATAGGAGAGGAAGTGATCTTACACGCATCCTGAGGTGGGTGCATTGGAAAAGGGGTGTTTGACGTCGCATTAGATGCCTATGAATCTTGTGCCCATATGCTAATCCTTCATGCACCTCTCAAAACATGTATGCGCCTTCCCTAAATGTTTTTGGATGTCCTGGGTGGATGATATCATCTCATTGGGCATGTAAAAGGTTTTCGTGACATGTTGCATGCATGTTTTTACTATTTCACACACGATTCCATTCATGTGTATAAAAAAACCATTGTTTTGCACAAGAATTAAATTCATGCACGAAAAACCATACATTTCCCTAAAATCATCCTCGATGGCAATTTCTAGTAGCTTGACTTTGAACGGACATAACAACTGATTCGTAACCCCATTCGGGCTCCACGACTAGTCTAATCGAAGAATTCAAAACAAGAAACACTGCATGATCATGTTCAGAAACATTATATGAATTACATAGTGGCATTTTAAGATTCCAACACATATGTTGGATATATGGCTAGTCCGTAGAGAATACCTAGTCTGTTAAGATGTATATGTAATCAATGAATAGTATTTATGTCATTTTGTGCATTGTTATAGTTGGATATAATTTTTACTTCAAGTGATGCATCCATGGTGTGGATTTTAGGGTTTATAATGGGATCTGGTTCACAGACCCCTTGAAAGAGGCCTGATATTTGATTTTTTTTCATTTTCCTATAGAGGCAAAAAATGTCTCATGCATCATATCACGCACATAGGACTTATATGTTAGGAATACGATTGGATGATTTCACTAAATACAAAAGATCAGTGGTTAAATGTGTCAAATTATAATCATGCATCATTTTCTAATATAATTACATGGTGGAATTATACTAAACTGTTTTATATTACGTATATATTTCTATATTATGTTTGGTCATGGGGATCTACAGTGAAGCTTTTGATGACGAAGGAAACTCAATACTTTAATCTAGGAGGTGTAGTGACCCATGTGTGTTGATAGGGTACATAGTTCTTAAATGTGTTGGACCCCTCAAGGTTATTTTCTACATAGTATTAGTTATTTTATGTGTGATAAACAATTTATATTTTTTTCACATGTATCATGGAATTATGATCTACATTAATGATGTGTGTGTGGGAGAGAGAGAGAGTGTGTGTGGTATGACATAGATCATTTGGGCAGATGCTAGGTGTGAGTCGGTGACCCCAGTAACTAAACATCAGTATCTAATTCATTTCATGTGCTTCCTTATGGGAGTATCCATTATACATTTTGTTAAATAATTATAAAAAACCAATGTATTGGTTTTCCCCTACAGATATTTCCCATGTTACATAACTGATCTATGTTAATAGATATATAGTCAAATCATCTAAATGTGATATTGATGGCTAGAAAAATTCGGTATGGTGAATTAAAACCTATAAGGTTGTTTCCGTATTACGATAATAAGTGACAGTTTGTTCCTTGACTTTACATAATGATATAATGAACATCTTACGAGAGTACCTAAGAATGGATTATTAATGGGGATCAGTGCTTGCAAGGATGATTTTTGGTAGGTGAAGCTTTAAATGGTTGAGGAATTAGTATCCTTCCATGATTTTATTTTTGTTTAATGGGTTGAACTTAAATCAGGTTTTAATTATACCCTATAATGGGTTTCCCTATATATAATAGAATTTAAAAAAATATAAATAAATCCATTTTGATAGGTTTATACCCTTGTAGGTATATACTCTCATTACCTACGTTTGAAACTACTACTATTAGAATGTATTTTTAGTTTTATTAATTACCCTGTAATATTCAATATGGGAATGAGAATGCTTCCACTCATTATAATTGAAATATCGTATCATCTGTATGTGTAATCCCTCATTGTGGTTGTGGATAAATGTGTGATTTCATGTTATTTGAGAACCTATGACTGGCTATTTGGAATGTTGATTTCAGGGGTTGAGATATGAGCCTATGTAATTCCATGTGTACAAAAAACATTTATGTTGTTGAATTTAGGCATGGTGGGAAAACCTAGTGACCCTATTCAAAGACGTGATTATAGGAATTTGTGGGAGAACTAATTTTCATTACTTTAAAATTAGACACTAGTGATTTGGATGTTCATAAGATACTTGGTAACCCATATGACGAGTTATCCTATGATAATGGTTTCCATTGAAGTGAACTACAGATACATGATTCTATGATTGAGAATGATGATCATAAGGTTTTCAATATTTTTTATATAAGAAGGATTATGCCTTTTTAATTCAAAAAACAACCATCTAGATTTATTGGGAATCAATAGAAGCTTCAACATGTGGGAATATTTTGGTATATGTCCCTATTGACCTATGGAGGCACTATTAGAGGCATTGTTATAACGTGTATATATTCCTATGATTGGAATGCTGTCAAATAGAAGATGAGAATGTTTATTGAATTTTCATGAATTATTCTATTGATTGGAAATTTTATTTGTAGAATGAATCCATTGAAAGGGTGGTCAAAAGATACTTTAGGGAATAATGGGGCCCCAATTTTTTGATTAGGAGGTCCAAGTTAGCTCCTATAATATTTAGATTAATGTGATGTGGAGCACATTCAACATAAACATAGTGATGCATTGATCATTTAGGGGTTTAATGGGTGGTGTGTTCATGTGGAATGGGATACTTCACCAACTATGAATGGTGAGATATGAATTGTACATAATGAATGTGTGATACTATTTAAATGGTAAATCAATCATTGGTATTGTACAAGAAAAGGAATTGTAGTTTCAATGAAATTTTGTGGGAATGGATTATAGAGAGTTGGAATTAAATTAAAAAAATATTCCCATGGTAGAGGAGTCAACAAAAACATACTTCGTTAGTCGGTATGACTGATATGGTTTAATCCTGGTATGGAAATGAAAAGGCAGGGAGTCTGGATCGGGAGGAGTGAAACATGAATATATTTGGATAATGACACATTTATGAACAAGTAATATTGTAAGGTAATTAATATAGTTTTTTGTTCTACATTGGTCTTTGAGGGGGTTGAACATTGTTATTTATTAAAATATAGTGATATCCATGGAATATGTTCTCAGGAAGATGGAACAAGAGTTTTTTTAGTGCTCTGTTTTGAGGAAATGTTGTGGATAATCCTATGGTGGGGGGAACCATTAACCTAATGATTAGTTTTTTGAGATGTTTTTTATATAGATATATAATTTCTTTCATGAACTATCACTGTTTTTTTTCTTATGGTTGAATTTGGTGGGGTGGCATTTGAAGGGTTATACACCTTATCTCTTGTGGCTTATAGGAAGACTAAGTATTCCTTCCACATTAGAACATAATGTTTTAGTGATAAATTGACGAATGAGATTGATCAGGATTTGTGACTGGAAGACTAATAAATATTCTCAGGAATTTGAATTTTTAGGGGGGTGATATGTGAAGACCCTAGTTTTTTCCACAGTTTGAAATTTAGCATAATCTTGAATTTTTTTCTTTCCAATGTTTCTAAGGGTTAAAATAGTCATTTACTATAAATAATTTCCCAATTAATTTTTTTGACCACTCCCATTGAAGAAAAATATGGTTTTTACCCTAGGAATGATGTTTTCTAGGAATCCATGTCATTCTAATTTTCATGGAATAATTAATATTTATAATTTAATACACTAAATATTAATTTAATAAAGCACAATTGTTCAATGATATATTTTTAATTGTGTGGTTTATTAAGTTTACAAAATTTTTGTTGAGTATATAATGAGGTTCTTTTCTAAGGAATGTCATAAAATTTATTCTATCACTATGGACGTCCTTGATCCCCCTTTTCCCTGTATTTTATTTTTTCATTTTCATCATTTTCATCCCTTCTCCCTTTCCATTATTCATCCTACCCATTTATTTTGATGAAATCAAATAGGTAATTCCTTTAATCACGGATGAGAAAGGAGAATGATAGGGATATATATATATATATATTTGGATGGAGAGGGATGGAGACATAGAGGGATGAAGGTGCCTCCATGAAGAACATGAAGAGTCAGATCATCGTGTAGTAGCTACAGATCATAGAAATGACTAATGAATCACTAGATTCAACCCTTAGGCAGAAAGGTATTTTTTAAGGCCTAAACATTTTTTATATTGAGGACCCATATGAGGGTTAACCTATGCATTACTAGGGAAATATGATTTTTAAGATCTTCAAAAGGAATCCCCAATTGAAAAACTAAATCACAAGGATTGTGGCTTCAAGAACACACTACATGTGTTCTTTCTATTTGGGTCAAAAACCCTTTTTGGGACTACACTCCCTATTCTTTGATTACACTATATATAGTGTTACATTTCCAGGTGGTTGGGTATTGGGGATGTCACACCATGTCACTGGGACATGGTCTGGTAGTAGTACATGATAATAGCCCATGTGTTCCTTGGTCAGGTAGAACTACATGGACAATCTGAATTAATTCACTAGAAATTTAGTGTTACTTGGATAGACCTTGAGTGTACCATGGTCGTGTGGATGTACATAGACATGGTTGAGATTTTGGTTTACCCTTAATGTACATGGGGTAGACACCGTGTTATGATCCATGTTTACCGACTAGAGGGTCTGGGTGACCGTGCACACTAGAGTAATAATATGAAAGAAATATAAGTTTATATCGAGTATTTTACCCTGTAGATCATGATGGTGGATCCATTGGGGAAATTTTAGTACATTTATGTGGTGTTTCTATGTTTTAATTCTATGATTAAGAAGTCCTTACTTCATTAGATGAATTATGTGGTCTTTGAGAGTTATTCAGAGGTTGATTCCCATAAGAGGGTCATGAAAATTGTTATAGGACCTTGAATGAGATCCCTAATGTCCCTTACTATTATAACATTGGACTGTCCTCAATTTGTGGGATGGGATACAACATAATGGGATTGGTAGGTTGGGTGTTTGAGATAATAATTTTTAACAAGGAAAGGGTATGTAGTTAATGCCATCACCCTTGTCATGTTTTCCCATTTAGAATGGTTGATTGTGAGAAGACGATGACTTGGTTTCCTAATGCGTGACCCCTGAGATATGATCATTATATTGAGATATAAGTCCTTGATCAAGGATCATTATTGGGATACCACCACTTATGATTTGACCTGGAGGATCCTATGTGGAATTCAACCACATTTATAATGATTTTTAAATGATCTAAATTGGGATTTCCCCATTAACTGACTGACCTATTGGGTCCCAAGATGGATACCTCCTATTATTTACTAATTTTTAGGATCACAACAATGATTACTCTTCTTATATATTGGACAGGAAATCCCAAGTGGGATACCATTAAAATACATCCCTTGTATAGGTGGGATCAAACTATAATTAATTACCTATATCATTTTATAACACCATAGTTATGTTTTCATTGGTGATATTAGTACAAAATATGGGAAAATTCATTCATCCAACCCTCATAATTCAATTTAAGTGCGATTTACTTCTCAATACTTTGTACATATTTAAAATCATATATAAATTTATACATGTGTTCTAGGATGTATTACATTAACAATGTATCAAGTTATATTACCAAAATATTTTGATCCAAAAAATAATTACTTATAATTATCATTTTACTATAATATAACATTTTAATTAAATGTGATTATCACTTATAATTCTCTTGATACTTGGTGATCATGATCCAATATTAGATTATAGCATTACTAGAATCCCATTTATTATAGGATTCCACACAATATTAGGAAATAGATTAGGATTTAATGTGAATCTTGGAAACTACTTTTACTCATCATATTTCCAAGGATACATAACATCCTAGGGTCAAGTGTACGCCCGATGATTGAATTTCAGATAGATATAATGGAATATGTTGTTGTTCCAATTATTGATGGATTTTGAGTTATCCTCACATATCAAAATATTATTCCATGAAAATTTACTAAAGATTGTCCCCATAATAATTCATTCACATTTCAATGTGATGATTTCCTTTAGACCTATAAATAGGAATACAACATTGGGATGATGTATGGAATGTCGGGACGTTATATATGATCTGTCTGTTACACATAACATGAGTAGTATTCCAAGGAAACCTTGGATCCTACCCGATGCCTTGAGTGAAAAAATTCCAATTTATACGTGGAATTATACAATAAATATTTTTAAGGAGAGAGTGTGAAGACCATGAATTTGATTCTTATCTACCAATGGTGACATATCTTACTCATAGATATAGTTATTTTTCCATAAATATGGTAGGGTTGATCAGGATCACTAACCCATGGATCAACAGTGGGTTTATTTTATTTACATAATTCAATTTTTTTACTTTATTATGTAGGGAATATAACATGATCAGGATCTTATCTTTGTTGGAAGGAGGTTCACCATTGGGAGTGGTCTATAGAAATTTATTTCCCACCCACTATCCATAAATTTTGTTTTCTACGTATACCATATATATAGATACTAGTATATAAGATATGTGAGATAGATAAGGAAATGTTTGAGGGTTACTTGATAAAATGGAACGACTCTTAGGGAGTATTATGATTGAGATGTAATAGAACGATAATGTTTTGAAATTAGTTATGTGGTATACATTAGAGTTGGTAGAGGAACCATGTAAAATATTATTCCACTTATATATTCATGTATAAGATACTATTCAATTGGGAAATCATTTTTGTATGTATGGCATGAATTTTTGATTCACTAATATGTTTAATTTTAATATACAATATTAAATTTATTATTTTTTATTCTACATAAACTAATGTGTATGATGTTATATGAATAAATAATTTCATTTCACTCAGATATGGGTGTATATTTTCCTCACAGTAAAACCTTCCACACCCACTTCGACTCAAAATCATCTAATATTCAAGAGTTTCACTTGAGGTATTGTGTTGATCTACCCATGATGTTGTTCATATATTTTGTTAGGGTGGGGATTGAGAACAATAATGTGTGTTATGATATTTATGCCTAGAATAAAATTTATCTCAAGGTAGATGTTTTTTATCCAAACTGCTTCATTAGATACCTCAAAAACCAAAATATACTCAGACTCTAATAGAGAATCTATGACCATGGCCTACTTTGAGCTCTCCCAACTAAAGAATAACTATGTTCTGAGTGATGATTAATCCAGAAAATGATTTCAAATTTTACTAATATATAATGAATCTATCATATATATATTCCCTAATGATTGGTTCCTTATCTTATATATTGAATATGGGCATATCCTCAGTTCATCTCATATACTTATGGATTGTCTTGACTGTCGTCAAAAGATGGCTACCGAGGTCTGCTTGATATTTTCTTGTGGTGATTAATATGTCGCTGACATCCGACTTTGTAAATAGTATAAAATACATGAATGACTCCATATCTAATTAATATGTAATCTATTCCATCATCTATCTCTCATAATCTGTTTTAATGACAAATTTTTTTAGACATATGTATATATGTGACAATATCATCATTCCCTTCTTGGATTTTTCCAAACTAAATCATATCATTATTTTGATAATATATTTAAATTTACATAGACTAAGAATTAACTTGTATCTATCAAGATGAATTGTATTACAAAGAATATATGTTTCACTTATTAATTACTTCATATAGAATAATGTGTTCAACCATCATGTTATATTTAATTAGACATGTTATTTTATAATAAACATCTTTTCATCGATATAAACTGTTAAGAAAAAACCAATCCAAATAATTCATTAATAAGAAAAATGATCACATTAATTCATTATGAACTCAAATGTCAATATAGATTCATCAAATAATTGTTCCATTTCATGGATTATTAATTTAACAAAAAATGGGTCTCTACTACTTTAATTATTTTTTGTCATCTGTTGGAGCCAAAAACACCTCATGATGTGTAATATTGGAATCTTATTGATGCCTCCCATTAAGGAACATTTTAAATTACATTTAGAAAATCTCATAATCATGGTAATCTTTTATGGAATGTGGTATTGTAATTTATTTTAGCATATAAACAGTTCAAAAGGATTCATTGTATTCAATTCAATAGAATTTTTCGAGACATTATTTAGCAATCCATTCCATGTATGTACTATCATGTCCATCCATGTATTGTTTCTTCTTCAATACAAATTAAAATCCAATGGTTTTTACATTCATAATAAGATCTATAAAAATCCAAATGTAGAATTTGTACATGGAATACATATTAAAATTTAGATCATTAAAAAATTTGGTGGATTATATTCAACATACTATATCACTGTTGGTTACAGGATCATCATTATTAACTAATGATTAGTCACCATCATCAGTGACCAGCGAGACATATATTTTGGGATGTATATACTCTCTTGTACTATGTATAATTTGTTTCTCTAGAAAATTATCTTTTGTGAGGATTCATGTAGATTATTCATATTCCCACTACTGTACACATAGATTTTGAAACCCATCAATGTCTGTCTCGCTCACACTATCTCTTTTAGAAATTTTCTATCTCTAATGGAATATTTTGTGTCCTAACAAAATTAAAATTTTTTATAAGGGGTTAGTATTGGAAACATCCCCCTTTTTTCATAGTTTATAATGTAATGGTACTCAATGTTCCTTGAGGTGAAATACTTTTAACAAAATTGGCCTTAACAAATATTTAGAACCCCAAGAATGTAAATTTGAAAACACATTTTTCCAAACACAATAATTTTCATAAGGAATATAATTTTTTCATTAAGTGGTTCTTGGATTATTATATGTGATGTATTTCTATACATTGTATCCCTAAAATGATAGTGTAACAGATCAGTGAATCAACATTGATCTCACCATGTCAAACAAGGTGTAGTTCCTCCTTTAACATAAACTATTAAATTGAGGTGTATCAGGGAAAGTGAGATGGATAGAATCCCAAAATCCTTTAAATTATTAAGGAATTATTGACTAATATAACATAAACTAATTTATATTATATATTTCATAATTTTCACACATATCGGTTACAAATGTTTATTATTGTATTCTTTTAATTCGTCAAGGGAATCTGACTTAATCCTTATAAAGTAGAAACATCTATATCCACATAAATCATCAAAAAAATTATGATGTATGATTAACCACCCCTTAACTTAATTGTAAATTGACTATGCACATTGGTAAGAAATAATTCATGATAATTCATGGAACATTCACCTTTTCTGCTAATTAGGTTTTTAGTATTTTTTCAATGAAAACATGAGTGACCTGAACAAATTTTTTAGTTCAAATGAATCCAAATACCCATCTCAGTGTAATTTAAAAAAAATATTTTTTTAACATGGATTAGTAGATGTTTACCGTGTGGAGTATGATAAAGTCATGTGAGCTAGTTTCTTTTTCCATTTCCATTACATAGTTTATGTAATGAAACACATAATCAAATTAATTTAAATATTAATTAAGATAACATGTTTTTTATTTATAAATGAAAAAAAAATTAATTTATAAATTCTAAAATATACCCATCTATATGAATAATTGATATAGATATAATGCTTTTGGTTACTGAAGGAATATAAAAATCGTCTGTTAAAACCATGATCATTCCTATCAAAAAAGTATGGTTGTATTCCCTAATATCTAAAATAGAAAATTTGGATCATTGGACTATTCGTAAATCTACCTCAACATGTTAATTATTCAATATTATACTTTTCTATTTTATTTTAATACATATGTGATATCCATATGTTTCTTTAAAAAAAATAATGAAAATAAAAATTTCATTTGTTAATGGTGCTACGAAATCATCTTCTTTCTTCTAATTGTGGCCATATTTTTTCTTCTAGTGGAAAATCATGACCCATGTCCAACCAATAATATCACAATCCATTAATTGTAACTTGATCACTCTAATCATATACTTTCATTTAAATGATTACAAAGAGTTATAAACCTTCCCTTTACCATTCATTTTATTTACCATAAGGACAAAAATGCCTTTCATAGTTCATATCCTTATAAACATGTAACATTATAGCGATGAGATAATGGAGAGTCCACTTTATGTTATATATAGTATAATTGAAGAGAAAAATTGATATTTCCCAATGTATTGGTGAACAAATGAGATCAGTTCCAAATTATGTATGGATATTAAACCCAATAACCTCTAGGAACTCAGTATAATTAATGTTTTTTTCAATGTGAGGCCTATAAGACACACCATATAATATTTAAATCTAAAATAGTTCCTTAGATATCTCAATTCATTCCAACCATTCACTATACTTATAAATTCCACAACGATGTTAGAAAATATGATAGGATTTCAGGTCTTAAAGTGCTTTAATGGCTTCATTTGATAAAGATTAAATATGCATACATAAAAAATCAATCGCATCACTTAGGTATTTTTCTTAGAAAAAACTTTTTAACACTCTTCTCCATAGTAGGTGGATCATGAAGTGAGGATTATCACATGTAACACTTTTACTCATGGTGCCACAATACCCAAAAGCAAATTAAATATTTTTAGAAGTTAGTAATATTTTAGATATAGTCATCTTATAGTACTAATCAAAAGGATAATGTGGTTAATTAAATATTCATTATTTAATAAATTTAACATTTAACATTATTATTAATTTAATTTATTATAATTTATGAGTGATATTATAATAAATATAAATTTTATTCAGACTCTAACTATATTATCAAGCCCCAACCTCTCACATCGTTGGACTTAAACTATTTTGTTTCTCATAAATTCTAGTTGAAAGGACTTATTTTTCCATTATCATTAAATAATAAATTCAAAATTAAATTTCTCATTCATATTTGTATAGGGATGTCTTTTCCAACTATAGTCTTGATGCTCTATGATATATTGATTGGAATCCCCAATCATGAAACCCTTACACAAGTTTCCATAAAACAAACCTCTATGTAACATATTGTGTATAAGGATCCTACTATTAATTAAAAAAGGTTGATTCATCCCAAACCATTCACAAGAACTCACCTGTTATAGTATGTCTCCCATCAAGGGTGGTTTGACAACATAGTTATACATTTTTGTTCATAATCACGGAATGGATGCCTTATTCTCCCTAAATATTAATGTGGATGAATTTTATTGATTTTGTGTAATTTTATCTTAGTATATAAATTAAATGTATTCATAATTAAAAATCTATTTTTAATTAGTGATTAACCATGTTATGAAAATACATTAACATACAATCAAGTTGTTTTAATTTTTATTATTTGCATTTTAGTGAAATTATTTATGTGATCAAGGTCAATTATCCATAAAAAAACTTTCATAAGATTGAAATAATATATGTTAATTAATTAAATCATCGTGTGGGTATACAATTTTAGATTTAATATAGTGAAAAACCCACATATAACCATAGGGAAACCTCCTTGTTTTATTTTTGGGAGGGGTTGTTGTATTCCACTTTTCCACCTATGTATCACTTTTTTTGTATCAACTAGGTTTTATCTTAAAATTCCTCCACATTATCCCCAATGGTAATTTACATCATGCGCATTCAAATAATGATTTAATTTTATATGAAATATAACTCACATGAATGTGGTCGGACCAATGGATTTATGATTAAAATTACATAAAATATCCTGACACATGAATTCCTACATAATAAAATAGAGAGGGACAGAAAACATATCATAATATTTAATTTAATAAAAAATTAATTAGAACACATGAAATAAAATAAAAATAAATAAATAAAATCTTTATTATTCAAGTTAATTCTAAGGATTAGTCCTACACATGAAGATACTACACATTTAAAAATTTATTCTAGAATTAATTTTTCATTATTTATTTGATAAGTTAAAACAAACTTTATTCTGTTTATTTATCTTCATGATATAATATTTCATTTTATTATATTCCACCAAAGTACCCTATATATTTCCATGAACTATGATTTCAAAGAAAATTAATAATTTTCTAATTTAGTCTAATGGTATAGACATTTAAACATGGATAAAAATCATTGAGTATGTGACCAAAATACTCATTATGGTTATTATTGGATCCAAAAGACTGCTAAAACATATTTTCAAATAAAAAGAGTCAAAATATCTTGGTTTGAACTGAATATTAATGGCACATTGAAATCATGAAAATTGGAATTTATATAAAATTTAATTTTTTTTTCTTTTGTATAAAATTGTTGTACATCAATTATAGTTTCGAATATTTTGTGGAATTAATTAATTATTTAATATAATGAAAATCCAAATGAAATATACGTATTGTACATTTGATTTACTATGGAAGTGAAGGTGATGAGTTTTAATGGATTTGTAAGTTATATATAATATTTCATTCTATGGATGTAATGTACCTAGTCTGTGGAAGCTGGCCACATTACATGTAATTCACATTAATTGATATCTATTGTGCACACCTAACGAGTTAGAAGTCACCTAATTTGGAGATTTATGATGTAAAAAATGTGTGTGAAGGAAACATGGTTTCTATTTCATTTTACCCATTTATCAACCTTTATTTTTCATTTATTAAATACATGGGTTTTTTTAATTATGTGACGCATATTAACACAAAATTATTCACCACGAATGAATGTGGAATACATATATTGTAGGCTATCTACATTTTCTGTCTTCTATATGATCCATGTTCCACTCTAGATGATTAACACATGATGTATTAAAGGCATGATATGTGTATTCATTACATGATGACATAGATTCCATGTGGGTGTCCAAGTGAAATGAACAATAATATACAACATGTGATAATGGAGTACATGTTGTGAAACACCATTTTATCCATCTATATTTATTTGTACCAATTTATTGTTACTTCAAATGTGATAATTATTTATTAATAACTAGACATATTTATTTATGTGATACATAAATATGATGAAGAAGAGAAATCGATGGTCAGACAAGGAATGAATAAAAAATGAATTTAAATTTGACTTTTAAATTTGTATTAATAAATAATGAAATAAATAATTATAAATTTGAAAATGAACCAGCGATAGCGCATCATGGTTCATAGAATATTGGAAGAGAATATCTATGATGATACCAAAGTCGAAATTATTGGATTTGATGGATAATTAACATATTTTTCAAGATGTAAATTTTATTACCAATTATTTTTTTCAAATAAAGTTGAAAATGAAGGTCGAAAGAGCCAAGTGATGAACTTTTCATATTAAACATTTACATAATATAAATAATTTAGATTAAATAATAACTATATCTTGATATATTTCTATGATTATGATATTGATTATCTGAAATACCATTTGGTAAGCCATCATTACACCAATAGAATCCACGTGTAGAATTCCTATAGTAGATATCCACACATTCTATTATTATTTACATACAATGACAATGATTTGTTATGTTCTATCATGATGGATCGATCAACTTGAAATTTTCATATTGATTGTTGTAATAATTCATTCTAGATTAATGAATCATCCTTCTAACATCATTATTGAGATGCTGGAAGAAGTAGATTCTCTAGAGAATTATTCACTCTTGAGAGAGATCTCTAGAAATTGATGTTCACAAAAATTCTTCATTTTAATCAAATTATACATAATAGAAATAATTATTTATTTATAGATATTTTTTTTGATTTAAATATTTTTAATTTTCACAAACACCCTTATATTATATATTAAAAATTTTAAGAAAAAATTTCATGTTATATCATTCTATTTGTATTTTTATTGGGGTTTTTTCTAACTTGAGAAATGATAAATATTATTTTACTATATTGCCAATTAATATTCATCTACCGAAATAGTATTGGTTTTATAGTCATCCATGGTATTTATCAATTACTTGAATAAATAATTATTCAACAAATTAATATTATATTTTTAAATAATTAATCAATTTCCCCAGGAATAAATATTTATTCAACATCATTTATGAAAAAAAAATTGAGTAGAAAAAATACATCTGTCTTGAGAATAATATATATTCCAAAAAAATAAATTCAAATAAAAATTAATTGATATCATTTAAAACACTTAGTGGGTGACAATATATGTTTATTTCACATTGATATTTTTTGTTAGTTTTTGGTGTATAAGATTACATTTTACAATCATGTCAACACAACCCTGAGAAATATGTTAATGTCATAATTTTGAAAACCACACATGATTTCTCACTATGTAATATAATCCATTCGTAAGGTTATCAGATCGATAAAGTCTAAAACCCATGTCAAAGACATTATTACTTGATACAAATTTCATGGATAATATGAAATAAACATATAATTAAACCCTGAAAATGGAATTTAACGTCACAATTATAATTCAATCAATTGATTGGGATATCATTTTTCTTAAATATTAAAGAAAAAAATCATTTTTCTACACATTCATCAATAAAAATTCAATTTTGATGCACCAAGTGTATCATACTTCACATTAAAATACACAATAATATTTTTCCTCATTTATAAAATTATTTTATTCATGAAATCTATTTAAAATATTATTAATGTACAAGTTTTATCACACATGATTTATGATAGAACATTCCAATGACACAAAATTTCAGAATTCTTATAGGTATGTTTGGTCTAATAATCTTTCATCCTTGATATTAACAATTGAAAACTCCTTGATATATAATACCATCTTCTTATCATTATTGTATCCTAATAATAAAAATTATTTGTCTCCCATAATATAATGGTATTATATGATAGAATGAATTTAATAATATCACTATGGAATTTAACGGTTATCATCATAGAAGGTAAATTGTATGAACTTTTTAATCTGACGGATACACTAATACATTATTACATTAATATATTTCAAAATAATAACCAATATGAGATAAGATATTTTTATTAATATTCATTTCTTTTATGATATATATATAAATGTCGGTGTGTGCAACCGAATGTACAAAACATTTGTTATAGGAAACCAACTCCAATAACATCAATATTGGAAGTTCCATAGTCAATTTGGGTCACTAAGAGATGTATTGGTGAATGGATGACTCCCCGTTGACAAGTATAGTATTTTTCTTGTTATGATTATTCAAGGGTGTCTGAGTGTAAAATCCTTTGAATGTTTTTTCAAATTAATGTTAATAAATATTTATTTATACATGAACAGAAAAATCATTTTGTTTATAATGATTTTTCAAAACAAATAAATATAATTATTTAATGTTATGGAAAATAACTTGTATTCTTTTTATATTACTTTTGTATGTTGTATAATCATGTGATCTGACCCTTTTTTTCAATATGGAATGTGGGAAAAGAAACATGGGCGTTTTATATTTGGTATGATTAATCACCACTTGCATAATAACTTTGGTGAATATGATGATGTATTTTCCATGATACGGGAATGTGGAATCTATCTCACAAGACTAGAAGAGTTTCATGATATCATTATCGTAAATGATAGAGGTGGAGCTTTGTATATCTTTGAATCATGGTCTTGAGTGTCACTAACATTGTGTTGGAGTCAGTTACTACATTTTATTCTCAATGTTATCTTTTACACTTTTCTATTATTACACATATCTTGGACATTGATACATTAATTATTATTGGGTTCTGTTACCTGAATCATTAATATATATTTTCATTGATATTTTCACTTAATCTTTATCTTCTGAATATTGTGTTAATATGTATATATGGTACATCATTTCCCATTGAAGTTATTTTTGTAAGCAGTTGACTTTTATTTAAATATATTATTGTAAGGGAATTTCACCCTATGTTATTGACACCAATGACACATTCGATTCCAATGGGATGGGAAAATATATTATAGGGAGAGAGATAAATAATGGAAAATTATATTTATAATCCAATTAATTTTTATTAATGATACACCACTATTTTTAAGGAAAATATTAATACATAAGATTTTAAAATTTTTTATTTCTCATTTCTGCCCTAATAATTGATCTAGAAAAAAATACAACACAAAAAACATAGACCCTAGAAATAAATTTTCTCTATCCTTGAATATAATTAACACATGAAATCCATCAAATAGTCCATCATTGACCTTTGAGAAACCTTCAACAACCCAGGACCATTCGATACCCTCCATGTTAGTTCACGCTATTGTCAATAAAATAGTAATATAATATAGGAAATTATACACATGAAACCAAATATATTATTCTATAAATTCAACAGCATGTAAACTACTAAATTTAGAGAGATGGAGATAAATACAAATATCACTTAGCGAAGAAGCTACATCATTCACTTCACGAATTTCCATCCTTCGATTCACATTGACAAGGTTTCCTAAATCATACTTTCATGATAGAGGATTCAATAGTAGAACCAACAAGGGTGCACATATATTTCCTCCCCCATATGATTAATGCCACCCCTTCCCATGTTCATAGTGAGGAAAAATAATAGATTTTTTAAGGGAGATATAAATAGGTGGAAAAAATTATATTCATATATTAATTTAGAAGAAAACCTTGGTGGAATGAATTTTTGAATAAAATTAATAATATTTCAAATGAGATGGTTTTTAAAAATAAGAATGAAAAATAAAAATAAAAATAATTGATAAATATCAGTATAGATAGATAAAATAGTAACATGTATTTTAAATAAATATATAATTATAAATAAATATTTTATTGATAAATTTCATAGTTCTTATATAAGATCACTATTTATTACCCAATAATTTATTTTTTTTAATAGAGACCAAATTATTAAATGATCAACTAATTAAAAGGTGTGACATATCTTATGAATAATATATTAATGGTAACTACATTTATAATTCTGAATAATTAATGCAACATATTATATAAAATGAATAATATAGATTCACAACTATAAATATCTCTATATTAATTTCATTTTCAACACATTATAGTTTTGTTGTTATTCAATTACTCTATATAGTTTCCTTGTTTCATAACATTTCATTAGCCTAAAAAAACTCCACACTGAGATCGTTTTCTAATAAAAAATAATGTTAATATCTTATTTATTTTTTATAGCATTATGATCATGGTGCAATTGAGTTATTATATCCATCTTTTAATTATGTTTTGGAATAAAATTTATTTGAAAATTATTGATTATTTTAATATGGAAAAATATTATATTATGTTTTACAATTATACATTATTTAAAATTTAACATCAAAATATTTGGTTAATAATATAAATATATCATAGTCCTTTGAATATTTTAAGGAATTAAAATGTCGGGATCTTTATATAACGTCATTAATTTATAAATAGTTTTTAAAATTGAAATTATCAATATTTTTTTAAATATATATTATTTTTAGTGGATATATGTTGAAAATATTAAATATAATATATATTTCATTTATATAGTATTTAACTATACTTGTAGTACCATATTCCCTCATGAATGTGTAGAATAATTAATGAATAATGATTAATCATTAACCATAATCAGGTGGATTATTTATATTAATAAAATAAAATATGGATCAAAAATAAATTTATATTATATGAGATTAGTATAATAATTAATATAGTCATGGTTGAGGAAATCCTCATTCATGAGGTGGTCATAATAACACTTCAAATGAGAATTAAAAAATATAACTATAGAAAATTATAAAATAATAAATACCCATATCCAAAAAATTAATTAGTTTTATATGTTCAAGATAAAATTCATTTTAAGAATATATAAAATTATTTATCATATATTTACATTATTGAAGGCACATAGTCTTAATTTATTAGCTATAATGCTATTATTTATTTTCAAATTAAAACACATGAGAAATTGTAAATATTGACAATTGAAAACATTGAAGGTATAGATTAAAAATGAATCATAATTAAATTATAATATTGATTTTTGAATATAATGAGATATTATGTAAATATAAATAGTTTAAATTTTTTTAAATATTAAAATAAATTTTGGAATATTAATTATTATTTTTTTGAGTCTCAAATTTTTAAAAATAAGTTAAATCTATAATAATTGTTTAACATAGAAATAAAAAAACTAATTTAAAGTTTAGTATATTGTTATTTTAGAATAATTTGGGAATACTAGTCAAAAGAACAAAAAAAATATTTTTACAAACTACATAATTTACTGAATTTATGTTATACAAAAAATAATTCCTTACCAAATTTGTAGTTAAATTTAAATATTTTGTGAATAGAAATTTTAATTAAATTAAATTGATATTTTTCATGAATATTTAGGTGTTCAAATTAGCATAATTTATTATATCAAAATAACTAACAGATATAATATTCTATTAGAAAATTTACTTGATAAAAAATCTATATGTTGTATTTCAATTAGGAAAAAATAATAATCATTGGGGAAGAAAAGAAAAAAATGGAGTGGATAAATCACAAATATCTTGAATTAATGAAATAACTAGAATTTTTTGTAATGTTAATAAATTTATAGAAAATCAATAATTAGATATAGCCATATTTTAATTAGTGTTAAAAAAAACTAAAAAAATAAAATGTGTAAAGATAATTATAAAAAAATAATGTGTTTATGATTAAATATTTTTTCTAAGAGTTATTTAATATTTACATGGTAGTATTAATAAAAATTTCAATTTTAAAAATCCCATATTTTGTAAAAAAATGTAATAACATTTAATTTTTCCATTAAAAAATATTAATATACAAGTAAAAAAATAAATATTAAAGATTATATATTTTAATTCAAAATAACACATGATATTATGACATTGATTGATGATTCAAACCCAAGGTCTATTTTTGAATTACAATATTGATTTTATAATAGAGATTGATAACGTAGAACACTTTCCCGGTTACCTGCCATTTTTTTAATTCATATTTTTTGATGATATAATATGAAATATATATTGAATTCAATCATTTTAGTTTCAATTATTTAGAAAAATTAAAGATAAAATTAAACCATATTTCATGAAATTGATAACATCCTAGTAACTGCATTATAGATCATTATTATATTAATATATTTTGAAATCATTTTTTAATTCCCCATTTATGAACCAAAAAACGATGGATGGAAATGTTAACTCAATGATTGAATACATAGATAATTGTAAGGTAATTAGAAGAATTATCTTCCAATATAATGGATATTTACCATAATATCCATAATAGACTAAAAATTAAATTCTACTGGAGAAATATTTATAATGATTACCCTAAATACTTTAATGTTTCATTGTTTTTCATTCCTTCATATTTCTACAATAAAAATTTTATCTATTTAATTTTGTATTTTTTTTGAAATTTAGATATTTAATTTTATGTAAAAAATATAAATATTCTGATATTGAGTTCAAGTGGATGTTCATCACCCATAAACTATTCATGCGGTTTTTTAAATGAATATGGATGGATGGTGGGATTAATTCTGACCATCCACAATGACCCTCATCTATGAAATATGAGCCAACCCATTTCATCAGAACATAGAAAACTAAAAACTAGTGTAGAATATACTGAAACTGAAAAATATTTCTTTATTTTTCATTTCTCATTGTTTCAAAAATATTTATTATATATTCTATAATTTCTCATAATAAAATTTATATAAATTATTTGTGTGAATACTATAATGGAGAAAGGATGTCTTGTGGCCTAATTATCTTGTTTTTAGTTTATTTAATGTTTTATTGTGCCCACTAGATTTATTGGTTTTAATTAATTATATTTTATGTAAATAAATGTCCATGATAAGGTTTTAAATGTGTAATTAGTTATATATGTTTTCTTATAAAATAAATTAACTTTGTGGAAATTAAATCAACCATTGTAAATGATTTAATGTTCTCAAAAAAATCATAATAAATTTATTTTATCAATTAAAAAATCATAAAAAATCTTCTAAATGAACTTTATTATTAACTTTTACCACACTCTTCTTCAAAATTATTTAATCACACTTGATATTAAATATCTTTCATGATATTATTTTTCTTATTGTATTATTTTTTAGAGATTTTCTATTTTGAATATTTAATGAATTAAATGTATCTTTATTATTATTCATTCGAAAATTTAATTAATTAAAATATAATACTCTATTAAGTTTGTTATATTGATATGGAATATTAATAAATTTTATTTTCCATTAATCCATTTAGATCCAAATTGAATATCACTAAATTAGAAATAACTACTCTTAACCTTTTTAAAAATAATAACATTACATGGATCATAAATGAATAAATGAATATATAATAGATGGATATAATATAAATTTAAATTATAATAATTACAAATACCTCAAAATTAAAGTAAAACCAATTATTAATCACAAAATATATATAACTTTGGTCTTAATTTTTTAATAAATCATGAAATGATGTCCAAAAAGTGTATATATATATATATATTAAAGGTAGGATCATTGAAATAGATTTAATTATAATTTTACCTCTGAAAATTTATATTTTATACTCTTTCATGATTATAAAAAGGGGCATGATAATGACATTTTCCCTTAATAGGGATTTCTTACAGTAATAGTAATCACTCTACTATTGGCATGGGACTATTTGATGCCTTGTAAGGGAGGCTGTGTCGTTTCCCTGTGTGCTGATCCGAAGTTATAGAGGTAGGTTTTCAAGGCCCAGAGGTAGTGCAGAGCACAACAGAAAAGGTTCATCTATTGGGTGAGAGAATGAAGGCATACTAGGACTAGTATAAGTCATTTTCCGGTTGTAGGAGGAGTCCCTTGGAGTTTGAGGTTGGATACCATGTGTTCTTGAAGGTTTCCCCTCGACGTGGGTGGAAAAGCTTCGGTATGCAGAGAAATATCTCTACTAGGTTCATGATGCCTTTTGATGTGTTGGGAAGAGTCAATGAGATGGAATATCAGCTGGAGTTTCCACCTCAGTTGGAAAGATTCCATGAAGTTTTCCACACCTCCCAGATTCATTGATATCTACACAATGATTCCCATTCATTGACTGGAATGAATTGGATATAGGGGACAGTTCTACTTTTTTGGAGAAACTAGTGAGGATCAATGTTCGAATGGAGAAAATGATTCATGGATGAACCATCCCTTTGGTTCGTTTGTTATGGAGGCATGGTGGCCTCGAGGAGAGTACATGGGATATAGAATCTCAAATGCGTGCCCAGTACCCAAAGCTATCTTGAGTTTCCGTTCTGAGCCTTCCTTGTGTTTCCATTTTTTTGTGACCTATTGTGATGTAATATTGACCTTTTGGGTTTATGAGATGTTTTGTTTCCTTACCTTGTAAATGATATGAAAATTTCTGATATGTGGGAATGGGAGGACCTGATCCCTAATGAAGATGCATTAAGGTGGATGCGATTAAGCCTGTGCGGGTGAGTCAGTGCCGCCCAAATATGATAGTATCTTGACAAGGAGGAAATAACTCCCCTATCTGTGAGGTTGGACAACATGATCCTTAGGTTTCGTATGGGTGTTTGGGGTGGTTTGTCCCTAATAGGTATCTTTTTGAGGGGTTGTTTGGAATACTCTTGTATTCTCAAGGGAGATAACAATTTTGAGAGGTATCTGATGTAATGGCCCAGACCCTCCCATTCCATTGCTTTTCCAAATTCTAAGTGTTCGGGTGTCCTGGACTCATCAATCCATCCCACCCATCAGCTTCACAGATCATCTTCACTAATCATATTCACAGATCAGCTTCACTAATATGATTCACTGATCGGCTTCACAGATCATCTTCACTGATCGGCTTCACATATCAGCTTCACAGATCAGCTTCACCGATATGCTTCACTGATCTGCGTCACCGATCAGCATCGCTGATCGGCTTCGCCGATCATCTTCATAGATCCTCTGGACTAATCATCTTGACCGATCAGCTTCACAGATCGGATTCATAGGTGAGCTTCACAGATCGGCTTCAGAAATCGGTTACACCAAATTGGTTTCACTGATTGGTTTCACCAAATCGGTTTCACATATCAGTTTCACCAAATCTGATTCACAGATCGGTTTCACCAAATCCATTTCACAGATCGGTTTCACTAAATCAGTTTTAGAAATCGGTTTCATAGATCAGTTTCAAGAAATTGGTTTCACAGATCAGTTTCACCAAATAATTTTAATTGATCGGTTTCACAAAATCATTTTCATAGATCGGTTTCACCAAATTGGTTTCACAGATTGGTTTCACCAAATCTGTTTCACATATCAGTTTTACCAAAATGATTTCACAAATCGGGTTCACCAAATCGGGTTCACATATTGGTTTCACCAAACCGGTTTAACATATGACCTTCACAGGATCAACTTCACCATATCAACATCACCCAATCAGCTTCACCGAACGGTTTCACCTATGAGTCTCACAAATCATCCACAGAGGGTGTCAGGATTTAGTTGCCCATTTTTTTTCATTACGCCACTTTTATGTCTTTTAACCTTCTTAATGTAGTTCAAATCCATTATTAACACCACAAACAATGTCTCAAATCCAACAGTGTGGGGAGACCATCAAGAGACACATTATCCTCTCTTAAATGAAATCATTTAGCACAAAATAGTTATGTCCACTGCCCCGATGGGAATAATTAAATAGAAATTAATCCCATTCTGTGTAACCATTCATCATCATGGTGAAACCAAATTCCTCCTTTAATGCTATTAAAAACTCTTATACCATAACTCAAGGATATCACCTTTTTATCACACCGAATTTCATTCATTCTTCTTCTTAGCAGGTTTCTTTCTTTCCTTGGTATGTTTTGCGTTCCCTTTATCAATTCTAGTGGTGTGCCCGTGCCAGAGCCTTTCTTGCTCATTCTTGGACCCCTGCAAGTCGCATATCCCAGTTGCTCGAGTGAGATGAAAAATCTCGATCGTTGATCATCCAAGTAGGGTATTTACTTTGAAACGCTTACTGTGTATCACGCAGGGTTGGTATGAAAATGTTTCATAAGGGGATGGATGAATCCAAACCATAACGAAGAAGATAAATAGATTTAATGAATAAAAGTGTGTGTTTGATAATGATGTTGTACACTTTTATCCTTTCCTATATGTTGTGAATCGAATGGGTTTATTTATACTGAAAATCATCGTGGTTGTTGGTCCTTTCTTGCGCAATAATGAACTCCTTTTTTCTAGATATTTATGTGAAAGAATGGATATAACATGGAAACTGGAAAATCATGTAAACTCGGTTGACTAAATGGATGCCCAATGAATACAAATCCTTGTTTGATCACCCTGGTTATCCAAGAAAAAATTCATAACTAAATGAATTAATTATTCAAATTAGAAAACTTCCTTGCCCTATTCTGGTGATGTTTACGGTTGATGCTTTTGAGGTGACATGTATGGGGCTGTGATACCCTATTGAGAGGTTTTTGGATTGTGGACCTAAGGCCTTATGGGGACATATATTGGGGCTTGTTTTGGTTCTATCAATATCAGGGATCTCATGGATCCCAATTGTGACTTTACAAGAGAACCATGTGTGAATGTTTAAATTGTTGTTTGGTTGTATTCCTTCCATGACATTTCACTATACCTATTAGTTTCCCAATAGTGAAAAATTGTCTAAATGAAATCACTTGAATATGAAAATAAGAATGGGTTAATTGGGGAATTGGTTTCTGGGATTTATTTGTGACTTGGTTGTGGTTATCCCACTTTTTTGAATGAATAATAATGAGGGTCTTTATGTTGTGATGGTTTCGAACCCCTCAGTTGGGATTAGTACTCATTACCTATAAATATATTTTTAGTTTTTATGATTCTTATTTGTGCCCCCATCTAAGTTGAGAACTTCGTGCCGAACACCCCCATTTTGTGGGGGATGGTGTTTTCCCCAACACTTCTGTGAGTGGCTGGTTAATAGCTCCTTTTCTACTCCCTTTCCCGAATATCCCAAGACATTTCAAAAAGGTTGTGACAGCCTGAGGAACATTATATCCCTAGATTCTTCAGGCATGGTATGTTATGGTAGTTGGCCCAAGTGTGTGCAAGAAGGTTGTTCCCAAGCGTCTTTCGGATGAGGCCCAGGTGTCTTTAGACATGGTAGTATTTGTTCTGGACCAGGTGTCTTCAGGAATGGTTATGTGTGGTTGTGACCTAGGTGTTTGTGGGTGGGAGGTGTGTTTGTGGTAGCCTAGGTGTGTGCGGGAGGGGTGTGGTAGTGGGACTATGATGAAAATGGAGTGGAAGGTCTAACGCATAGGATGTATTCAATAACCAGTGGGAAAGTGGTGTGGGGTACCCAAATGTCGATGTGCAATTAATATTAATTTACATGACTTCCATAATTTGGGGAGTGTGCCACGGTGAGGTTGGGTGGATTGAATCCTTGTTAGGTTCTTCAGTTGTCTCCTTTTCTCAAAGGGAATTAGAATTCCTCCCCACTTGTGCATGAGAGATTTTGGTTTTCCCTATTGAGTATACATGTATACTCAACCTTTGTATATAAAACTTTTTTCAAGCTTCCATGAGGACTCTGAGGATTGTACGGGACCATACTAGTTCGGATTTTGGGACAGTGTCAGTTGTTGTTGCTATTTTTATGTTCTTTGGTTCTTTCCATGGAGTTTTCTAGTACTTTTGCAGCAGTTACTTTTAGAACATGCATATGGGAATGGTTTTTTTTTGCCTTAATTTTACTTCCAGTTTTTGTGTTTATTTGGGATGTAGCATCTTATCTCCAAATTCTACCAAATAAAAAGGGTAATGACTTCCATTTTGTGTGGGATTCTATAACCTTGGTGCTAGTCGCCACTCCATGCCCTATTTAAGGTGGGTTTGATGGGTCATTATATCTACTTCAACATGAGTAAGGAAGGGTCTGGAAACCCACTGTCTCTTCTCTAATTATGGTGATGGTGGGTCATGATAGTGGCCCTCTCATTTGTGTTATCTTGACTACCACTTTCCAGCCTCCCAACCACCTCCCTTGTGGCTCGACCCAGCGCCAGAACCATCCCATCCCTGGACCAGGTTGCCTGTGCCCTCTCCTGACCAGATCTCCCAAAGCCGCAACGTGCACCACCTAATCCAACTAAAATCTTACTACCTCCCAAAACATTCAGCAGCCACATGGCCATCTCTCGGCCATTCCTGTTAGATTTTCTGAACCCCGTGCATCGCCACATACAAATCTTTGGTGCAGGTATGCCCCGATATCATTTTCTGCGTCTGGTTTTCCTAAAAAAAGGACTTTGTAGATCTGCCTGACCATGTTAGGGATTGGGCGGACCTGCTTGTCCCAGATAATCCATGCACATGCTTTGGCCAACCCGTTATAGGTCTGCGAATGTTCGGTACAACCCAATACAGGCTATAGTGTGTGTTTCAGAACCCAATATAATTTCAATTAATATAATTAATATATTTTATTACAGAATTAAATTAAATTAATTAATATATTAATTGTGGATGAAAAGAAACAAATTTTCAAACCAGATATATAAATTAATTTAATTTGGCAATTAAATTAAAATAATTGTTTAATTTAATTTAGGAATTAAAAAATAAAATTAATTAGTAGACTGATGAATACATACAATATTTGAATTTATTAATTTATTTAATTTAAATATGTAACCCTAATACTTAATTAATGCATTTTAATTTTCTCATGCATTATTTACCCGTATTCTGGTCTTGAGCATCGACCCATGATTGTCACATTTATTTAATTAATAATTTTACTGCTTGATTCTTCTAATTAATTATTTTACAGTATGTGCATCACATTTATTTTTTGGTTAGAATATATAAGGGTTTTCATGCCCAATTGTTCTCATTTTACATTTCTCCCACTTGTCTCCCTCGCCTATGCATGAGTATATCTTTATTTCGGACAAAGATGATGCAAAAAAGGGATTTCGATCCCACCAAGATGAGTTCATGTTTAATGATCAAAATGGTACAAGACAACACGTGGATCCCACCATGATGAGTTGGAACTCCATGATATAACATAGACCCAACAAAGATGAAGCGATACTTCATAAGAGAAGTGAACATACAAGAAATGGGGAATGCTGCATTATAAGTCAAGCTTCGACTTAGGTATGATGCCCATAGGTCATTTAGATGTTAAAGACCAGTTGGGTAGTAGTTTACGTTTATGCATTTATTTATTATTTTACTCAATTTTTTAACATTGGGAGAAATACATAAACTAATAAAGAATAAAATGCATAACGAAGCAGCATATGTTTTTCTATTAATGTTTTTTTGTGAGCATTACAACATAGATGAACATTTTTAGTGTAAATAGATTACATTTGTCACAATAAAAACCCAAAAATCTCAATGAAATATTAATTTACAACAACCTTACATCATTCATGATTGAATTAAACCGGGTGTTTGGGGTGTCTATCATTTAATAGGTCATGGTGCCTCTTATATCCAGGGAGTACTTACTAGGGTGGTGGGATGACTAAACTGAAATTTCAGAAAAGAAATATCTATATATAACTTTTATTAATTCTATAAAAAGAGTTAAAGTAAATCATTAAATTACTTTTGAAGTTGGGAAATCACTCATTAGGTCAAGGAACCGTACGTTAATGTGGTTGGCCAGCCAAAAGCCTACCTTGGACCCTCCGAGTTGTGGTGTAGCGATATATTTTAGACCATGAGGGTGGTTCAAGGATTCTTTTCTACAGTAATACTCAAATGAGAGGATATTCTGATTCTTGTACAGAGGGTTCGTTGAATTCATAAAATTTGTGGGAGAACATTAATGATTAAGTTATCATGTAATGTCACAGTTGGAAATCAACATTAAGAGTGCAATCTGCAAAAGGATATTTTTGTAGAAAAATGGAATGTAAACATCAATAAAACTATGATTAATATTGAATAAGGTAAATTTCCGAACAATCACATAATTCCATGTGTAGTATATATGCTAGTGCACATTACTAATATAATAAAAATTCAAGGTGCTTGTGTTCCAACATATTATTCCACCTCAAAAAGTGTGGGTGTAAATTTTTTTAGGATACTATTGAATTAACCATATGATGGTTTTTTCATAAAGCTATCATGAACGTCTATTATTAGTTTCAGTCTCTACATAATAAAATGAATGATGTTACATGTAATCCCATCTCTAAGATTTTTTTAAATGAGAAAGCTACTGATGATTTGAATATGATGATTTCACTTTCATTGTATAAAGTGAAACACTACTCACAGTCTTTCTTGTCATTCCATTCATATACCATTTTAACCGAATTAATATATTTTAATTTAATGAAACAAAAAATGGTATAGATTAATTGGTTCATTACCTATAAGGTAGCATTCTCCACATAATAAGAATATTATAGATAACTCCATCATTTGTTCTTATGGAGAATAATTTGAAATACAAGGAGAAGGGGCCTATGATAAGATTTGTCAAAGGCACCTTTGTAATTTCATTAAAATAAAAGTGGTTGGTTATTTAACATGATGTTATTTGCATCACATATTGCGATAAATTTATGGAAGTTAAAAACACAACGAATTGAAATACTAGAAGTTATTATTTTCTTCTCGTTTAGGTATATTCATAAATATAAATTAATGCTTCTAACATACTTCTTGGTTATTGAATACAATATTCCAATAACATATAATTATAAAATACAATATACAAATAATGATACTAACATTATAAGAAGTAATGTTTCTTATCCATGCAGATGAGAAAGGGTGATTCCGAAGTCATAGGTGATAAATACCAAACTTCTAATAGCCAAGTGATTTATACAAATTAACCATGTTTTGGAGTATAACCAATACATTTATCTCACATTCCCATTTATACATAATGACACATCATTCCATGTTTAGTAATTAGTAATTTATGTTGTGTGGCATACTCAACAAATAGTTCAAACATACTTTAATCAAAGCCAATACATGATGAATAAAAATTTTAAGACCTACCTAGTTATAGAAATATAATTATTTTTCAAGTACAACTAAAAGTGGTTTTCAAGAATATACCCCGTATGGTATTTAGGATCATCATAGCTAAAGAACATTGGTATTATTAACACATTTATTTTAGGCATAGAATCATTTAGAAATAAATGTACACCAAAAATCATTTAGGGATAGTTCTACAGGAGAGTATGAACTATTCCAAAGGAAATATACATGTAAAGATACTTCATAAGATTAATTTATTTTATTAAGGAATGATATTGTGATGTATATGCATGGTCAGAATATATGAGTTACTTCGTGATGGAATAACGACGAATATCTTGACCACACATCCTTCGATCCTAATAATGTAGCGTGGAGTAATACCTAAACACATGTTACCTTAACTACATCATGACAATTATGTTCATAAAGAGGATAGATGATTAGCCTTACATGTTAGTGAAGATCTACAAAATGTGGAGTTGATAAATTTCTAAATGTATATTTTATACATCAATGTCATGATTTATGTTGTGTCAATGTTATAGCTTTTAGAAACATCCATTATATTTCATGGAATGGTTTTCAGATAACGTCATAAACCCATAACCAATATTCCCACTAAAATGACAAATTTATTTCATACTGGTCATTGTATGATAATCATCCTTTATTTTAGATGACATGTGTTAAAGAATCATAGGTTTTGTTATGATATAAACAAAAAATAATCAAGCTAAACACATAGTGAATCTAAAACTATATCCTAAAAGTATCATAGGATATTACAGAAATCCCTATGATAGAAAATATGTGGTCAAGTGTTAGACAAAATTTCTATATAAGGGTAAACATATCTACTAGAGATTGTGGGAACTGAATTGACTTGGACATAGTCAATACTTTGGATGCGCATATGGTTACCATAGGAACAAGTTCGACATGTTCATGTGGAAGAGGCATGTCTGAGTGAAACATATTGCGTATAAAGGATGAAACCACAGTGCTGGTTTTATATTCACCATTGTCAGTGATACATTATTCATTGAGAATGATAATCCAAGAATTAAGCAGTATATGGTAATTAACTAAGATTGATAACAAAATTAAAAAATTAAATAATGGATTCCTATTATCAAATTTTAATGGGGGTTATAAATTGAATAATACGATGTGTATTTATATGAGATCATACATAGATGGTTCATGCATGGTACTAATAGAAATAAATTGTTAATACCATGTAGGTATGCCTAAATCCAATAGAATTTTACTTTTCATAGCTATACTTTTATGGTCATTAAATTTTTCATTGGATTTCAATATCATCATTCCTAGAAGGGGTCTATAGGACACAACCAAAAAAAGGGATGTTGAAAACCTTTGATGCCAATAAGGGTTGTAAGTTATAAAAATCCTTTTTTTATTATTGTAAACTACATGATATTATTAAATTAATTGGGAATGAATCTTTTCATTGTGATTAACAATGGTTAGTGGGAGCACCAATTATTTCCAAGAGAAATATGTTTGGCAACATATGGAAAACAGAACATGATCTTACTGTTTGATAAGACCAGGATAAATGTAATTCTATAATGATTGACATGAAGTAGCAACTTATGTTCTAGGCAACATGATCTACAAAGTTAGATTTAAATGTTTCTTGGACCTAGTCAGTCGTACATAAAGATAAATTGTATTGAAAAGTACAAGTTAGAAACATTCATGTTCAGAATTGTTGCCAATGTCACATGGCTTATTATCTCTAGTTCAACATGTTCAGAGCATGGGAAGAGATTAAAGTTGTATGTTTTGTTCTATACCCTGGAATTATGGATCAATAATGTATGCCTTAATATTTACAAGAATTGATACTTCTAGTATACACATTATTGTATGGAGATTAAAATTAATTCCAGGAGAACTGCAATTGATGCAGTCAGAACTATCATATCCCACATTGGTGTGTACAAATGATATGTACTAGGTATAAAGAGAAAAATATATACTAATTTTTGTGGGAAAAACTAGTAATCCTTAGTTTAATTTGAACATGCATCCTAGTTATTCAATGGAAACGATCAATTGATGGTCATAAAATCTAGTGGTATCCATACCTAAAAATACTGAGTATTTTGTAGCTTCCAATGCACCTAAGAAGAAATTTTCAATCAAATTGATTTCTTCCAATTCTTAGAATCACACCTGAGGAGAAATGTATTGTCATGTAAATTAGGATATTCTTACTTTCCATTTTTTCAAGTTATTACAATGGAAAAAAGTGATATACTCGAGGATACCTTATATGGAGAATCATTACACTAAGAGATGAGGTTGCATACATCTGATATACCATGCTGAGAAAACATGGTAGGCCAAGCTGGTAAACCCATAACTCTATAAAATAATGATATTATTCATGTGACAAGATAACAATTTTGGTTATCACGTTGCCTCTAGAGAATGTTGGTGTGATGATGTAGTGGGTTCTGTCGACACTACTATTAATTACTTTTGACTACCATATCACATGTACAGTTAGTTATACATGATGTATTATTACCGTTATAGGGTATAAATTTCTACATCTACTATATAATGGTAATGTTCAAAGAATTATTATTATGTAGAGAGTTTATAGTAGACCCCATGTTATAATGTGAAGCTTGAGATACTGTGACATTAATCATAAATATATATTTTATTGTCTAGATTCATCTTACTAACATGAAATAGTAGATGTCTGATGATCAGGTGTTGGGGGATCATTTTCATTGACACTTCATCTCATGAAGTTCTCAAATGGTGATATCTAGTAGTGAGATCATGATTAAAGGCCCTCCAATTGGAACACCACATGTTTTGGGGGTAATTGGTTCATCCAATCTATGAACATCTATATTGTTCTCTTCACATGATTTCATTACTGGTGTGTACCATTTGGTTGTGTACATTGATGAATATAAAAAACATGGAATTGAAATCGTGGTGATGTAGCTTATTTTGGGTGCATTGTGGGTGGTATGGAATTGGATAGATGGTCAAGAAAGGATTTTCCCCTTCCAAGTTTAGGAAGTTGAATATATATAGCCTGGTAGATTAGGATGATGATACTTTTATATTTCATTGGACAAAGCAGTTGAAATGGAAATCCATCTGGATAGAACACAAAATAATAAAGAAGTAAAAGGACGAGGACACAATTATGCATCCTACTTTATGAGAAATTTAATGGAAAAGATATTATAGTAAAAAGTCAGTGTTCATAGGTTGGTGGTCATTTCTATGACAATCCTTATATCCTTAAGATCCATGATGGGTTTCTAGAATTCATTCTTTGCCTATGGGTTTTTATTCACTGATATTAGGATAAGGGATGAGAGGGTCACAAACAATAGCATATTCAACAATCCTACCTATTAAGTAGAATAGGAATATGGACATGGTGGCCCCTGCCACAGGGTCTGAGAGTTGTATAGAGTATTGATCTCCAAAAGAATTAATTAAATTCATTAATATTAAATTAATGAATATCTGGGATTGAGTTTATTTAATGTATTTACAATTTTAGTAAATACGATATAATATTAATCAAACCAATATTTTATTAATTTTCATGGTGAATTTAATATAAAGAGGGACAATGATTCAAGTTAAATGGCTGGTGATTTATCATTTAATATATTATATATATAAATATTAAAAGTATGTAAAAAAATAATAAATATTATTGACGTAGATTAGTTTGTCAAAATTTTATATTTTGTGGATATTAAAATAAACAGGGGTTAGGGAACCCTACCAGTTTTTATGAACACCACTATAAATAATGGAAGATGATATTTTTCATGTGGGGCCATTAATGTTGGAACCATGGTCTTCTATGCATGAATTGGAGTATGGTTTGTGTTTGTTGAAAATCCACAGTGGATGTTCAGAATGTGAACTAGAAAAGTGATCCTATAGTTCAAGCAGACAATAGTATTGAAGGTGACGTCGTTTCCAAGTGTTTGCCAAATTTTTGGGGATGAAAATCGACAAATGGTGAAAAGTGTTTTTTGGCAAAGAGACTTGCATGCCATGTACTTGAATGAGAGAAAACATGCAGGCCATATGTTTTTCATGATCATAACCTCAAAATATTGCAAAGTAAAGTAGGTCGCGCAAGTATTGGTTTGATCGCACATGTGAGTTACGCGACAGAGGATAGGGGAGATGAGTTGCATGCTGGAACCTGTGCGCCGAGAAGAAACTTGCACACCACCATGCAGGGGGTCTAGTTTTCCTATAAATAGAGGACCCCCTCCTAATTTGAAACGATTTTCAAAACATATAGATTTTTCGATCTCTCTTCGTGCATGTGGTTGAGTCACGCAAGTGGTTGTTGGGTCCCACATGTAGTGGTTGTGCGCTGGTTATTGGCTGCGAGACCATGGCGGTTTTGGAGTTAATGGTGTAGAGTCGCACAAGTTTGGAGTTGAAGGAGGCAGTGTCATGCAACTGTGTTTTTTTCACCTGTGCACCGAATCTGTACCGCACAAGTGACATTCGCGCCGGGATTGAAACTTGTGCACCGGGCATGGAGTAGCGTGCCATAGTTCTTAATGTACATCTATCCTTTTGAAGCTACATGAAAGATGGATGATTGCCTGGTACCCTCCACCCAAAGTGAGATTCGTCTACTGGTGAGAGTTGTACTTCAACAGTGCATCTACATACAACAGAGGATGCATTATTATGTAATGATGAAGAGTCCTTCATGTCTATAAACTGACTGTGACTTCACCAAGGGCAGTGAGCCAGGGGAGTCAATGGGAGTGACCCGAGGGAAGCAGTGAGCTATCCCTAAACCTTTGTAAAGGAAATGATCCTAGGATAGAGTGATTGTTCCCAATCCACTGTAATCCACAACTAGTTATGATTAGTGGAATTTGGTACGAACAGAAACTTGTCATCATATGCTCCTTGGACGTATCCCTTAGCGGTGAACAAAGTTAAAATTGTTTTGTCATCTATTTTCATGTGAATGTTTCATTACTGATAATATTCATCATATAGTTTTAACCAGTTCCTACCATTGTGGGAACAATATCCTTGTTTTTAAAAGAAAATGTTGACACCCTGATTCACCCCTCCCCTCTCAGGGTGTCCCGGGGTCCTACAAGTGGTATCAGAGGGATGTTACTGGTGTTGAATCTATCCTTTGTCATCATGGAGAATCTAGTCAATGTCAGGGGAGTCCCTCTCTTCGATGGAAGTAATTTTCAAATTTGGATGAATAGGATGAGATCTCATCTAAGATCCATTAGAATGTGTGTTCTGTTTTCCACTGTGCAAGGTATAAATGTCACTGATCCAAGAGGGATGGCTATGACTGAAGCAGACAAGAAAATTCTTGATGCGGATGCTAAAGCACAAAATTCACTCACTGCATCCCTTTCTGATCAGATCTATCTATAGTTAATGAGTTTCACCTCAGCTAAATCCATGTGGGATAAACTCAAAAATATTTATGAAGGAGATAGAAAAATGAAGGAGGGAAAATTACAAGTCCTCCAAAATCGGTTCGATGATCTGATGATGCATCCAGATGAGAATGCAGACTCATTCTTCAATCAAATTACTGAAGTGGTTGGAGCAATTCGGGGTCTCGGCGATGAAATCTAAGACATTGATATAGTAAAGAAATTATTAAGAAGAATTTCACCCCAGTATAATGAAATGGTGTCATCTCTTGAGGAAAGAGATCTTTCCAAACTTTCTCTGAATGATCTACTAAGAAGCTTGGTAGCATATGAAATGAGAGTCAAACCAGAATATGCTACGACTCGTGTGAGAAAGGAAATGGCGTTCAAGGCCAAGGATAAATTGAAAATTTCAAAATATAGTAGCGGTGAAGATGAAGAAGAAAAATAAATTCTTTCTCTCATTGAAAAGAAGTTCCAGAAGTGAAAATTGAAATTTAAAGGGAAGTTATCTCTCACATGTTTTCATTGTGGAAAAGTTGGGCACATTTACTCTCAGTGTTTTAGAAAGACCAATGATGATGATAATGAAGATGAGAACATAGAGAAGCCTCAAAAAAGATTTTTCAAAAAGAGAGACTTCAAATCTGGAATGAAAATACAGAGGAAGTGTTTTGTCTATGAAAATGAATGTGAAGATACTGAATTTTGTGAAGAAGAAGAACCTGAATATAAAACGGGAAAGCATGCATCCATGATTGCTACAGTTGAAAAGTCAGGACCCTTGATCAATAAAGAAATAGATAATCTGATTACTTCTAATGGTGATTCAAATACTCAAATTAAGGATGTGTTTTCCATGATTCAGAATAAATGTAAGAGACGCAATAAGTTGAAGGAAATGGTCGAAGAATCATTATAATATGTTGATGAGCATCAAGCAGAGATTGAAAGACTAGATAAACTAGTGAGAGTTAAGTCTTCAAACCTTGAATGCACAAATGATGTTGTGGAACTAAAGCTTAAAATTTAAGAAAAAGCAATGTTCATATATGTCCTTTCATCTAGATTGGAAGAGAAGTCCAAGACTGTTGAGGGAATTGAGGAAGAAGTTGTTACTCTTAGAAGTAAAATTGAATGTCAATCAATGACATATTAGGGAAAGAAGAAAATTCATTTCGTAAGATTCTAAGATTCAGAAATACAATGAAGATCAAAGTGTGGTTCAGATGGGGATGGAAAAATCATAAGTCATCAAAGACCCTCTAGCATGGGAAAGAGTGGAATTGGCTGTGAAGCTGAGACATCAACAGTTAGAAGCAAAGAGAGCCAAAAGAAAGGCAATATGAACGTTGGACATGATGAAACATTACATGAAATGCTGAAAAAGAAACCCTCAATCCAAACTAAAATAAAAACTGAAAATTATCTTCAAATATTCAGAAATTATAGGCAGTTCGACTATTCTCCCAAGGAAGAAGGAATGAGAAAAATTGAAGTGAAAAAACATTTCCTCTCATGAACTGTCAGTTCTGTGGTTCTCTGGGCCATACCATGTCATACTACGAAGAAGAAAGGAGCTACTTGAATGGGGATGATCTGGGAAGTCAAAAAAGGAGATCGATTTCTTATCCCCCATCTAATAGAAGAAATAGATTCTATGGTTGTTGTTTTAGTTGTTCTAACATTGGCCATAAAGCTATGCATTGCAGGCTGAGGTACGACATGATAAATTTATACAACACTCAAAGACGGGTCAGTTTTCATCCTCCTGATGGCGTTGTTCTCACAAACCGTTTTCCCCTTTGGATGAAGATTATGGGAATAAAGAATTAGATTATGTGTAAGAAAGTATTAGAAGGAAATCAGTATCCTATGCTCAATCCAATATCAAATTGAAAGAAAATAAGAAGACCGAGAAATCCAATCTTGCAGATGTTGCCCTCAAATCTACAAGGAGCAGCAACACCTAGATCCTTGATTATGGATGCTCATCCCATATGACTGGAAATGATGAACTTTTGAAGAACATTGAAATGAAGGTTGATGGAACAGTACGGTTTGGTAATGCTGGTGCTTTGAAGATTAAAGTCAGTGGGAATACAACACTCGCCAACAGGGAGCTGAAGAAGACTGAAGTCCATTATGTGGATGGTCTATGCCACAATCTCCATATTTTAAGTCCACTCGGTGACTCAGGGATCATTGTAGCCATAAATCAAAAAGGATTCACTATAAAAGTAAAAACAGGGAATTCTCTTATGAAAGGCTATAGAACAGATGGAAACTTATATCAGGTTGACAGCAAAGTGAACTCATGCTATTTTTCTATTGAAGAAGAAAACAATTTGTGGCATTGGTGGCTAGGGCACATTAACCAACAAGACATGGAATAGATATCTAGGCTAAATATAGTCATGGATATTGACATTCTAAAACTTGAATGGGAAAAATCTTGTGATGCTTGTATTCATGGGAAGCTGGTCTGTAGTTCATATCGGCCAAAGAAGAAAAGGGAATCAAATCTTCTTGATCTCATTCATACAGATGTATGTGGACCAATAAATGTTGCTGGAACCCATGGAGAAAGGTACATTGTCCATTTCATTGATGATTATAGTAGAATGTCTTGTGTAATGGTGATTCATAGGAAGTGAAAAGTACTTTATTGCATGAAAACGTACCACCGGATTTCCAAGAATGATACAAGATAGACATTAAAAGTCCTGCGGTCTGACAATGGAGGGGAATACACATCCATTAAGTTTGAAAATTTCATAGAAAAACATGGAATACATCATGAGGTAGCTGTTGTGATAACTCTACAAAAAAAGGGTGTGGTTGAGCGTCGGAATCGACATGTTAACCATATGGCAGGACTATGCTGATCGAGAGTGGTATCTCTCGCAATTACTGGAAGGAAGATATTGAAGCTGCAGTGCACACTTAGAATCGAATAGGGATTTAAATGGGATAAACGAAGACACCATATGAATTGTGTCATGGAAGGAAGTCTTCATTGAAATTCTTTCGTGTTTTCAGAATCAAATGTTTCATCTAGAATAAAGAAGGAAATCAAGGGAAGTTTGGTGACCATGCTGATGAAGGAATTTTTCTTGGGTATCTAATGAACATCAAATCCTACAAGTGTTTCAACAATCGATTAGGAAATATTTTAGTAAGCAGTGATGTTATGATAATTGAAGAGAAACCCACAAATGATTCTAGGACTTCATATGCTGATGTGATAGAATGTGAAGAAGAATGTGAATGTGGAGAAAATACCACTACAGAAATAGAGGAAGCTGTAAAAAATACGCAACAGTCACATCATGATGTTGACTCAGAAGAAGAATCTGAAAAATATATTGTGGCTGTAGAGAATGAAACTGAACCACACAGGAGAAATCGTAGAGTTGAGATTGATCCATCTATCATAATTGGGGATAGGGGTGCACCCACACAAACAAAGATGATGAGGAATAACATGCAGTCTGCATTTATGTCAGTTGTGGAGCCATCCTCATTCGAAGAAGCTGCAAAGGATGAATCTTGGGTGAAATCCATGAATGAATAATTAGATCAGATTGATAAAAATCAGACATGGTATCTTGTCCAGAGACCCGGAGGTCACAATGTGATTGGTACAAAATGGATCTTCAAGAACAAGTTTGATGAGAATGGAAGTGTTATTAGAAACAAGGGTCGAATAGTATGTAAGGGATATTCCCAGATTGAAGGTGTAGATGCTGAAGAATCCTTTGCTCCAGTGGCTAGGCTGGATTCAGTCAGTATTTTCCTTGATATGGCACTCCAAAAAGGATATAAAGTGTATCAAATGGATGTCAAAACTTCATTCTTGAATGGTGTACTTGAATAAGAAGTCCACATTGAACAACTAGTAGGTTTTTTTCTTGGTACTGATGAGACAAAGGTCTGTAAGTTGAACAATGCTCTATATGGTTTTAAGCAGGCACCACGGACATGGTACTCCCGGCAAGACTCTTATCTCAAGAAGATGGAATTCAAAATAGGAGGATTAGATCACAATCTATATGTGAATAATTCTCCATATGGTCAATTCATGGTTCTTGTCTACGAAGATGACATTATATTTGGTGGTAGCCGGACGAAATCTGTGGATTACTTATCCAATCACTTGAAATCAGAATTTTAAATGTCTATGATTGGAGAGCACACATATTTCTTCAGACTGCAGGTGATTCAAAAGAAGGATTACACTTTCATTTCTCAGGTAAAATATGTAAGAGTACTGCTGAAGAAGTTTAATATGCAAGACTCCAAACCAATGTCAAATCTGATTGATGTTGGAACTAAACTTAGAAAACATGATGATGGGACCTCTGTAGATCCCACCATGTAGAGGAGGATCATTGAGAGCCTACTGTACCTGACAGCAACATGGCCAGATATTGTTTTTTCCACATGTCTTACGGCCCTATTTTAGATTGATACAAAGAAGGAAAATATGGAAGTAGTAAAAAGAATCATGAGGTACATTCAAGGTTCAAATAACATTGGTTTATATTTTGCTACAGGTCGGGACATGGAATTATCAACATTTCGAATGCTGACTGGGCTGGTGATGTAGTAGACAGAAAGTCCACTTGTGGTGGAGCCTTCTATATTGGGCAGAAATGTGTTGGCTGGTTGAACAAGAAACAAGAATGTACTTCTCTTAGTAATTATGATGCTGATTATATCTCTGCTACAATGGCATGCACTCAACTACTATGGATGAAGCAACAATTAACAGATATTTGTGATTAGGTAAAGCATCCAATGGTGATTTACTGTGATAATAATAGCACAATTGATCTTATGAAGAATCATGTTCAGCATTCCTGTATGAAACATATTGAAATCAGGTATCCCTTTATCAAAGAAAAAGTTGAACAAGGGGTGATTAGAATGGATCATGTAGGAACTGATGAACAAGTGGCTGATATCCTGACCAAACTACTGTCAGTGGCTGTGTTTGAGAATCATCGTTTGAACCTCGGTGTTCAACCATCTCCCAGAGCATAAGGAGGTTATGCAGTACCCCTATCCCCATTTATGATATCTATTTTTATTTGTTTATGGATGTGATTCAGGTTTGTGGGGGAGATACTATCCAGGTGGAGTGTGGATTGATATGACCAATGAACAAGTGTCGGTCTTTGGGTTTATTTCCAATGGGGGAGAAAGGAATAAATTCAACATCAGAGGATGAGAAGGAACTCAGCAAAAATGGGATCATTGAGAATTCCAAAACACTGGAACCCAATTCAAGCTTCCTCTCTTACTTTCTACACCGAGCATTTCTCACGTAGACTTAGAGTGTTGGCTGAGTTGATTCTTGCGTTTTTGGTTTGCACACATATGGGGATCTATTGAATTTATTTTTTGATTTCCAACAAACCCAAAGGGGGAGACTGTTGGAACAATGGTATTATATGCATGAATTGGAGTATGGTTTGTGTTTGTTGAAAATCATTAGGGGAAGTTCATAATGTGAACCAGCAAAGTGATCCAACAGTTCAAGCAGACAACAATATTGAAGGGGACATGCGCGCCATGTACTTAAAGGAGAGGAAACATGTGCGCCATATGTATTTCATGATCATAGCATTAAAATATGGCAATGGAAAGTATGTCTCACAAGTATTGGTTGGGTCATTCAAGTGAGTTGCGCGATAGAGGCTAGGGGAGATGAGATGCACACCAGAACCTGCGCGCCGAGAGGATACTTGCTGGCCACCACGCAGGGGGTCCAGTTTGCCTATAAATAGAGGACCCCCTCCTCATTTGGAATGATGTTCAAGACATAAAGATTTTTTTATCTCTTTTCACACAAGTGGTTGAGTCGATCATGTGGTTGTTGGGTCCCGCAAGTATTGGTTGGGTCGCGTAAGTGAGTTGCGCGACATAGGCTAGGGGAGATGAGCTGTGCGCCAGAACCTGTGCACCGAGAGGAAACTTGTACGCCACCACTCAGGGGGTCTAGTTTTCCTATAAATAGAGGACCCCCTCCTCATTTGGAAAGATGTTCAATACTTATAGAATTTTCAAGCTCTCGTAACGCACGTGGTTGAGTCGCGCAAGTGGTTGTTGGGTCGCACTAGTAGAGTTTGCGTGCCGGTTGTTGGTTGCATGACTAAGGTGGTTTGGGTGTTAAAGGTGTAGAGTCGTGCAAGTTTGGAGTTGAAGGAGGCAGTGTTGTGCAAGTGTGTTGGTGTCACCTGCACGCCTACTTTGTTCCTCGCAAGTGACTTGGACTCCGGGATTGAAACATGCATGACGGGCTTAGAGAAGCGTGCCAGGGTTTTTAAAGTACATCTGTCCTTTTGAAGCTGCACAAAAGCTGGAAGATTTCCCGGTACCCTCAGCGCAAAGTGAGATTCGTCTACTGGTGAGATTTCTACCTCAACAGAGTATCTACATACAACAGAGGATGCATTATTATGAAATGTTGAAGAGACCTTCACGTCTATAAACTGAGCGTGACATCACCAAGGGTAGGGAGCTAGGGGGAGTCAACGAGAGTGACCCGAGAGAAGCAGTGAGCTATCCCTAAACCTTTGTAAAGGCAGTGAGCCTGGGACAGAGTGACTGTTCCTGAACAATTATAATGTAGAAGTTGTGAAGATTAATGTAATTTGGTACGACTGGAAACTTTTCGGCGTATGCTCCTTGGACGTAGCCCTTAGAGGTGAACTACATTAAAATTGTTGTGTCATATCTTTGAATGTGAATGTTTCATTGATGATAATATTCATCATACAGGTTAAACCAGTTCCTACCAACGTGGGAACAAGATCCTTGTTTTTAAAAGAAAAGGTTGACACCCTGATTCACCTCTCCCCTCTCAGGGTGTCCCGGGGTCCTACAATTCAAACTACTCATTCATTCCATGGAATGAAATCCATAGAATCTCTATCCTCTTGCACACTAAAGAGTGAATATCTTGATCCAAGAAGCTCAGATCATAATTTATCTCAAGCATCGAAGTTATATCGATGTGGGGATCATCAGGATGTTGAAAGTGTCATTAGACCTCTATGATAGCACCCAGAATTTGAAGATCTACGTACCAACATATTTTTGAAGCATGTGTGGACAATCTAGAGGGATGTTTTTATATATTATTCATGCGATGATCACCAGAGATGTGTTATAGTCAACTATGGCTTTATATTTGAAACTAGTATGTTTTCAATTTAATTTTTTCCTTTTAAAAATTTATGCGAGATCCTCGAACTGTAATGGGGGTCAAATCCTCGCCGTCGACAAGTCCAGTTGACACGTCCATGAAAAATTTTAAAATCCGAGGCACACCAGCTTTCGTTGTGGGCTCTGAATCCTTCTGGTATTTAGTTATGATTATAATATTATATCTTTAATAATTTTTTAGTGTACCATATATATTATTATTTCTCCCCCACAATATAAAAAAATGATACCTCAAAAAAGGATACTTATATGGTGGGATATAAATCTGTTTCTATTATCACATGTCTTCAACCCCAAACAAGTTATGTGTTTACCATAAATTTTTGTTATTTTTACTTCATTGAATATGTGTTCCCATAATTAGGCGAAATAAAAAAAATATGCCATATTTTTTATAATGTGGATCCATTATATTAAAAAAAATCCATTTAACTAGAAGTGTGTGGTGTGGTAAAAAATATATTTCATTTTTATGAACTATATATATAATTTTTCAATACATTCACTATAATAAATGGATGTAGAATCATTTGTTACCATGAATGAATAAACTATCTATAATTGAAATCCAAAAAATCCATCAAATAATGAAATTATAATTATATTAGAAATCATACATAATCAAGGAAAACATGTAATTTATAAGGACTGAAATAATAAAAAAGGAATGGGTGTTAAAATAATTGATAAACCCAATATGAATTCCTGAAATGTAAAAGAATCCTTAAATTGAATAATTCTTAATGAAATGCTTGAAAAAATACAGAATGAAAATTTATATTTTTATGCTTATGGGGTATTAATAAAAAAAAATATATTTCTATGTGAATGTCACATGGTGTTTTGGTAAATAAATTTTTTTCGTTTTGTATTATTGATTTAAATATTCATTTGGAGGAAATGGGATGTAGGACTGTGTTGAAAATGACTATTATTTATATTAATTTATTTTTTAATTTCTTTAGTGAATTATCATGGTGAATAAGTGTAAAATGGTGGATAATAGAATAAAAATCATTTAAATTCATATTAGAAAAAATTTCCACAAACGCTGCCTTTGTGATACAAATAGGGTAGCATTGTACGATGTAATCTTTGGAAAAAAAATTAACTCACTTTTTTTCTTCAGATGAGTATTTTTCCAATAAATTTTTATTCTACAAATTGTATTATTCATCCACTTTTCATACTTCCCCGAATTTATAAACCCATTCTTCTTCTATAAAATTATTTGAAGCCGAAGGGACATGATTTCATTATCATTTTTTTATAAATCTATGATAAGATCCACATATAGTCAATTTTTTCTCCTCACATCTATTTGTGATTTATATTCATGGATTTTGGGATTTGGTGTATGGTTTTTAAAATTCATTGTCAATCCAATATAGATAAAAATAATTTTTCATTGAGACTCTAGTAAATCAATCAATTATTATATTATTTTTCTATGTATTCAATATAATTTCACTCCCCAATTTTTTATTATTAGTTATGAAACTATTATATTATTTTATTGGGGATTCATGTATTAGTTTTAATTTTATGTATATAATATAGTTAATTTATTATATAATGTCTGGTTAAGTGGGAGATCACTTCAATGTTATGTGTGATAGATTTTTTATGATTGATGTAATAGTAAATGATTTTATGGTTATTAACTTCTAATATATATTTTATTACTTTGATAGATTAGGATGTAGAAAAATTAATCTTAAGAAAACTTCTGATATATTATTATCTAATTCTGACAGTTTTCTCCCAACCATTTGAATAGATCGAATGAATATGAATAACAGAACTATGAAAAAAAATGATAGACATGATTATCAAATGTGTTCTTTTGTTACCAATTAATTTTAAATGAAAATAAAAATCAATTCAATATAAAGGATGTTTTTAGGGAAAATTGTTTTTTACTACAATAAATTTAATCATATCAGATTAAGTTAATAACTATTAGTGAAATTTCCTAATGGAATTTATACATTATATATTAATTATTTTGTAAAATATTTATCCAAGAATTTTGATAATAATAATATAAGAAAGAAATAATAGTTTAAGCATAAAAACAATATTTTTCTAAAAATATAATGTTCCCCCTTTTTATATAACACTTATTTAAATCTTGATTTTGACAGTTTGATAAAAAAATTCATTGTATTGCTCATTTTTGAAAAGAAATATGAAAATTATTTTATTGTAAAATTTAGGTATTTTTCGATGATTTTTAATTTTTTTATTACTAGTGAAAAATACAGAATTGAATTAAAAAAATATTTTTCATCTAATATATTTACATTGTTAAATTAGTTTATAAATTAGTTATAATGTATAATTATTAAAATAATAAATAAATAAAACAAATATTTTTCTTTGGAATCAATTTCGCATTGAAATTGGTTATGTAAATATTTAAAAAATTGAAATTCTCACATTAAAACACTACTTATTTATTTTGTGTGTGATGGATTAATTATAAATATAATTTTTCTAATTATAGAAATTGAATTTTAAAATTTTATTACATAATTGTAATCATAAGTTCCAAATTATGTTTTAAGTTTAATATCAGGACCCCCACCCCCCCCCCCCCCATCCAAAGATACCACAAAGTGGATAGAGATATAATGATCTCCTAGTCCTGCCTCCAAGAGGCCTCGGGATGGATACTAGAACCGATGTTATAGAAATATCGCAATATGGGATGAGTTACACTATATTAGTAAAAGAGTTCAAAATATATTAAAATCAACCATAATTAAGTCCATGATATATATAAGAATAACCCCGACCATCCCACATGAATGTGTGAATGAAACTAGTACATGGGAAATGTCTCCAAGGTATTACCCAAAAGAAAAGAATAAGAAGATATATAGAAACTATTCAAAGGTCGGAGCTAGGAGTGTCCCTCATGGTCCACATAATCCTATTAGATACCTGAAAATAATTAAATATATACGGTGTGAGAACATTTATACTCAATATGAAAAACCAAATCCTCTCATGCACATGTGAAATGATAATACTATTGAACATGGGAGAAAAAAACAGAACCAACTAGCACCAAATGGGTACAATAACCTTCCCAACCTCACCATATCATGATCACAAAAAAATCATTTCGCGAAATATAGTATAGAATGATCAAATCGATGATAGGGTTCCTAACACCACTATTGTGCTTTCTAGCCACTCTCACACCCCAACGTCAAATGGCTTGGAACTCCCACAACCTATGAATATACCACATCACATCCCAAACAAACACTTCATTTAATCCCAACACATCTAATCCTGATGACACCTATGATAGATATAACGTCTCATCTTGATGACACCCGGGACCACAAATCAAAACTCACCCTGAATAACCCTTGGACCACACATCAAAACTCATCCAAAAGACACCTTGGATTCAACATCTCAATGACCATAAAATTCATTAATAGAATTATGGTCATCACATCATGTTGAATACCATGATCCCCTAATATATGTAGTAGGGATGGGTGATTTTCCATTAATCAATCCTCGATCCGGGATGTTTCGAATGACACCCCATGTGTGACTATGCGGCTGTTAGGCACATAGTGTTTAATGTCGTTGGGGTGTATATAGAAATTATAAGGGAAATAAAATTATATATATAATATCAAACACTCAAGACCGACCTATGGGTTTCCATAAAAACAACCAACTCACCACATAGTCACCTCAATTACACCTTTAAATGCATAACATGCCACAAAAAACCACATACACTATTTCAACATTCCAACCAATTTTAATTTAGCTTCACATTATATTCATTTTTTATAATCAAACATGTTTTAACAATGAATCCATCATTTAATTAATCACTAACCATTTAAACTCCATTATCCAAACCAAATTAATATATTCCTATCATTATTGAACTATAATTTATTTATTGCATCACTACTTTGGCATCTAACAAAACATAATCAAATATCATAAACACTTCATTATATCTCCTCATCAACCCAGAATACATGGCACACAAACCATCATCCCCGCATGACCCAACCAAAACGACCTATCTTAAATGCACGTCCACACATAACAACACCTAAATAAAATTCTTTACATATATTAATATGTCGTTTTGTTTTATTAATCATTATTTTAAAGGGAATTATCACTCCTATTATACTCTTGGGAAAGTCATTTCATTATAAAAATATATGTAATTAAACAATTTCATTGAGGGTGATATCACAATAAAAACAAAAATAAAAACACATATATCTAGAATACGAATATCCCCCCATGACTATAATTTTCATTCATGCGTCAAACTCATACAATCCACAGTATCACAAAAAAATAAAAGCATTTAAAAATATGTGAACCACACAACATTAAACAATTTCAACTCAATTAACCAATTATTTTTCTATTATTAATCTAAAAAACCAATAATTTATAAAAAATGTAAACCCCTTCCACATGGTACAAAATAATGAGAAGAAAGGGAAATTATTATGTCAGATATGCTTTCCAAATTGTTATGCACTGCATGAAGAATAATAAAATTCCTAAAAACCACAGCTGCACCATGAGGAACCACAAATCATCCTACATAGAATCCCAAGACCATCAAATAACCACCTAGCATATACCAACAAATAATGAAACACCGTCGTAGTGGATCATAGAGAGAATAATGGATGAAAGTGGGTTAAAAATAGATGAAAACTCATCAAGGATCCAAAAGGTATCACAAACGATCATCCAACGGGTTCAAAATATCATGGAGCGGAGAAAATAGCTTCAAGATCACATTAGGGCGACTAAAGTTCACTTAAAATGAGATGAAGAAAAGAGCACAACTAAATTGAAGAAATTAGATATTAAATAAAATAATAAAACTAGATTATATTGGGGGGATTACATATCATGTAAACCCTTCCAATTCATGAAATCCTTGGTGTTCAGTTCCCTCGAAAAACATGTTTCATCTTAACTCAATTAATAATTTTTCAACTGTGATACATTACACAGCATGAATACAACATTAAAATCAAATAATTTTTTAAAGGTCATGAAAGTCCCATGATACTATCTCGCATCACCTGAACACCATTATACATCCTCCAAGATGTCTCTGAACACCTCTAAAAACCAGAACTAGCAATGTAACATATTAGGAAGGAATTAATTGTTACATAAGATAGCTCTCAAATGATTCTAACACTCAAAAATCCAAAAAAAATCCCATAATAAAAGGGTTCTAGCAAGAATTTCCTTAGATTTCACTCAAGGATATCATCACACATTAAATGGTAACACCATCCAAACATGCCTAACCAACAGACCACAAAACACAATGGACAACCACATCAGCACAACGAAAACTAAAAAACTGCCTCATCTCATAAAATAACAAAATCAAACAACCACTACAAAACCACATGAACCTCTACACAACCAAAACCAAAATCTTGTATAATTAATTAACAACATCATCAAAAAAAATGAATCATAGAATACCATCATCTATATCAATATACTACATGTTTATGATAGTATCAACTCCCCTAAATGGGTTTAATTGAATCAATGTTAATGCTTATTGATTAGGAATATGATCGTATGATTTTCATGTGTCGTGAAATTATTAAAGAACCCACCAAAAAATTAATAAACCAAGGGAAATAGTTCATCTAAAAAATATTGATCAATACTCATATTAAATGGAAAATGGAGAAAATAAAAACTCAAAACAACTCATGGTACTAGGAACGCATCTGCATCCCATTCTCCCACGTATCCACTTACATGCCACCATAATTCCACAGCTCCCAAAGTAGTGGAATGGTTCTTCCTATAATAACATTATCCTGGAGATCCTAGATCTCTACTACCCACTAAATGAATGTCATGTCATCCTAGATTTTCATCTATACCTTGTAAATTACATTGAATTCATCATGAAAATAAAAACGAAGTTGAGATTAATGTCATACATCATAGATACTTTTCAACCATAGTGGAAATTCAACCGACATTCCACCTCTCCAACTCACCGAAACACCTCAAATAGTTCGAGAAACCTAGGATAAATCATATTTTCACATCCAAGCCTACACTTTTCACACTGAGTGGAAAACATTAAGAACATGTGGTCCTAATACTAAAACACTAAGGGCCCCATCCTACAATCAACCTATGAATTCCGACTATACTACACTTCCTTCATTCTATAATGAATGAATTAAACATTCCCTATCATGGCATGCACCACATCAGATCCAAGAATAATTGTCTCCCCAACATTCATCATTCACAATGGAGAATGAAATAAACTCCCATACGAATCCTCAAATGGATCCATCCCAATGGAAAATTTATATATTTTGTTATATGAAAAATCTATGAGGGTGATGTTTCTTTCCCAAGATACATAAAAGTCCAAGATTCCCCCATGTATCTTGTTCTCCAACATTTGGATAGCATGTTTTGTCTACCCATCTTCCTGACCATGGAAAGATGTGTTGAGGTGTAACGTACTTCCAAAATCATGCTAAAATACCATCTATGATCGTGAGGAAAATTTTTTGTCTTGATATGAAAAAATGGACCTTGGATCTCTATATAACAGAACCAGTACATCCATATTCCACTTATCTAAATCATTAAATATAAACGAGTCCTTAATCTCTAATAAGTTAGCTGATTTCGTCAACTGAACCACGGCCACCTAGATATCATCAAAACCTATTGGAGATCTTAGTAAACCTATGATGAAATCTATTATATTTTATCCCATTAATACTTGGGAAAATCCAATGGTTACAAAAAACCACAAGGAACATGATGCATAGCCTTTACATGATAGAGAACCAAGTACACTACCGTAAAATCGACCACTGCTCGCTTCATCCTAGGTCACCAAAACTTATTCCTTAAGACATGGTACAACTTGGAAACTCGTGGATGTACCAACAAGGCTGAGTTGTTGTATTAAAAAAGGAATCCATTTTAAATTACTATCAGAGAAAACAGCCTTCCATGAAAAAATATCTAGTTTTGATCATCCTCTGACTATCCCGCTAGAGCATCGCCCTGGCCAACAAAATCTCACAATACCTCACCCATAGAGTCTCCCCATTTTGACTAATCCACCAATTTCATTAGAGAATACTGAGCTATCATTTTAAACAGACATCCTCTACCAACATCCACTCTTTCATCTATGTCAATTATAACAACCTCTTCCATTTCTCTATAAATATCCACAAATTCCTGAACAACATCTTTATGTGAATTTATTTTTAAATAATCTGCCATCACATTCCCCTTTCATGATTTTTAGGCCATATAAATATCATAATCATGATAAAAATACAGCCACCTCCAAAAAATATATTCAAATCATGTTAAAAAAGCTATACCCCAAAAATGTATGATCCATGAATACCACAATGTGATCCTTATTGAGTTAGTAACACATCAACTTCAGCGCAAAAACAACTGATAACAGCTCCAGATCATGGGTGGAATTGTTACACTCATGGGATGCAACTTCCTATACCCATAATAGATCACCTCCTTCTGTTGAATCTACATGCATCCAAATCCCGGATGTGAAGCATCAATTAACACCTCAAACAACTCACCCCACTCTGGTAGCCGAACCATAGGAGCACTAACTAACATCCCCAGCAGTTAACTGAATGAATCATGGAAATGATTATTCTAAAAAAATTAATATCATATTAAATGATTCCTATGGGTATAAAACATGATTGAAATTGGGTATGAACCTCTAATAAGATCCCAAAATACTGAGAGAACTACGAATCTATGCCAAATTCATGGGTTCTAACAAGGAAACAACTGCTTCAACCATCATGGGGTATTTTGAAACACCCTAATAAGACCCCACATTGTCAATAAAATGAACATATCATATCCATTAAAAACATATGGGAAACATTCCCTAGAGATGCTGGTGTTGATGAATATTGAAGATAGTTTTGTAATGATCGTAAAGTCCCTCCTATGACTTTAAGTAGATTATGATATCATTGGTGAATACAATTGAGAACTGATCCTAGAACTCATTTAACAAGTATTTATTAATCCCCATAAACAATGAATGTATATCCGTAACATATAACGAAAAAACAACAAAGGTAATGTGCCCATACCTTCATATGAAAATACTCTTCTAGATACTTCCATCATTCACCCTTAACATGTGATACCCATACATTATATCGATCATAGAAAACCAACTATCCCATCTCAAAAGGAAAAAATTACCATCTATCCTTGGAAGAGGATATCTTTATTAATTTCAATAGATTAACCATATTTTAGTTTGTGCACAACCTTATACCATTTTCCCCCTTCCTTGAAAACAACACTGTGGCACACCACAGTGACACACTAGTCCAAGTAAAATATTTAATCATCAGATCATCTCTCTGAATCCTCAACTCCAGGAACTCACAATATTCCATTAGATAAGGAACTATCGAAATTAGATAATCACCATGATACAAGTCCATTTAAACTCACCATTACGTCGATGGGGTAGTATCACAACCTCCTTGGGGAAAACATCCAGGAACTCCCTAGTTACCTAGAAAAAACTCCTTTTACTAGCATCCGTAATTCCACCAATAACTCAGACAACAAAAAATGAAGGTGCTCCATATGCTGATCGCCCACCAGACAAACCTCCTCAATAATGAAGACCGCGTGTTGGACATCATCATCCAAAACATAACCCTTTTCCAGAACTAGATGATGATAGTAAATATGGAACACAACCATTCAATGCTATGGATTACATCATATGTATACATCTGAAGAATTAATATATCCCCATGGAATTCATATCAACCCATCAACATTCACCTTCCTCAGCACACTTCATACAAGATGGTATGGAATTGGACTTTCATACTCACCATAAGGGTCGTGTGAGACCTTTCTATTTATTGTCCACAAGAATTGGATAATGGGGGTGATATAAAGGAGTGCAGTGAATAGGCACCATACAATGTAAAAAAATAAGTACTAAACAAACTTAATAATCTCCTACCTCATCACTACCTCCATTTTCTATGATTGTATCTCTGCTTGGAACTCTGTTTGGTGGTTGACCCGCAAAACATCTTCCTCTTTCCCCTCTCGTTATAGAAACCACCACTAATGAATAGATCCCCACATATGACAGACTGCCAAAGGGAGCCAATAATATATTAGGGCCTAGATTGTAAGGAAATATATTTCAAGATCCCCTATCTATCTTTCTATCACCACCTCTAACAGACTTTCATTGTACATCCTCAAAGACTGCCACGTGAAATCAGGAAACATCCTTATCATATTATTATTATTCTCAACCAGATCAACCATATAGTGGTCAACATGATCTTCCTATTGAACCTAAAATACGTTATTTACCTGTGGATGATGACTATGAGACATATTTTAAAGAAAAATAATGATTTTTTTGGCCTTGTGGTGTTTAATTTTTTTATGATTGAATTAAATTATCTTAATTCATTTTTTTGTATCCATTTTGACCGTATAAAAGATACCAAATTAAAAAAAGAAAAAAAGTAATTATGATGCATATACATGTCCTTTGTATCTAACCTAGAAGAAGTCCCATCTGTCTTCACTATTCAATATATTCAGAGTTATTGCACTGGATCACGAGGGGCCCTAAAATCATGTGTCATATCCAACTTCCCAAGCCTATGTTATGTACCAACGTCAACAACAACGATATCCATAACAACCCATATTGTCCTCATAGTGCCTAAATCTGAACATAATCTAATATCTCAACCATCACCTTTGATACCACTTTTTCATGAACCATACCTCCAAATATGTTGTAATGATGGGATAGAGATAATGACCCCAAAATCCCACCTCTTTTAGGCCTGAGGTTGGTGAGTAGCACAAAAAGTATAAAAATATAAAAATATGCGAGGAATTGTCCTCTAATATTAAAAATTGTTTAGAGGAATGAAAAATAACCCACAATCAACACATTGACAGATATAAAAGGGAATCCCAAACATTCCCATAGGAATTTATATATATAACTGATACAAGTGAAAATTATGCAAGGTAAATACCCAAAAGTACTGATAAATCAGTGACACATCATCTATCCAAATGCCCAATATAGTATTTCATGGAATTGTCCATGTAATCATCTTGGAAACCTATCATTAGTTTTATATATGTAGGGTGGGAATTCATGTATACTCTATAGGAAAAACCATAGTCTCCGATGAACATGAGGAGGAGCATACAAATGAAAATGGGGGAAAATATGAGAACCAAACTGCTCCAAAACAGGTATTCTAACCATCAGAAACATAAAAAAGGAATGATCACCATATAACCCAAGTAATGTTTTATAATATAGAATGATCACATCAATGAGAGGGTGCCCCACACCACTATCCCATTGATTACCACCCTCATACCACAAAAGAAAAAGTCATTGAGATCCCACCTATTATGAATATTCCACATCACATCCCACCGTAGTAACCTAGGTCTCAAAATAAATTTCATCCCAAAGACATCGGGGACACATATAACATATCATCCTGAATACACCTTAGACCACACATCACAACTCATCCCGAAGACACCTGTGATACCACATCTCAACTCATCCTAAAAACACAAGGGACACAACAACTCAATCACCATATAATGAACTAATATACCTCTATCAATAATATCATGTGTGATAACTACCTCACCTTAATGAGGGTGTGGGGAAGAGTGGGTGGTTAGCTATCCATCCTACCACTGGGGATATTGGGAGAGACACCCCTGCATGACTATGAGGGTTTTTGGCAGAATGTTCTTAACGTGGTTGGGGTGAATATATAAATCACAAGGAAACACACTGATATATATATATATATATAGAATAAAACACACAATTATAATTTATCGGTTCTGAAAAAAACAAACAATTGTCTACACCGTCACCTTTACTTATACCTCTAAATAAATAACATCCAACAATAACACAGAAACCCTATTTCAAAAATCTAACTAATGTAATTTAATCATCATGTTCTTTTAATTATTTATCATGAAACCCATTTAATCACAGAATACACCACTTAATTATCCATTAACAATTTATATTCTAATAACCAAACCCACCCAATCCATTCAAATCATTACTAATTAGTTGTTTATTTATTCCATTACAACTCAAGAATTTATCACAAAACAACCACATTTCTCAGTCAACTCATAACTCTATCACCTCACAGACCCAAAAATCATGACTTACAATCCATATTCCCCCCATTACCGAACCACACCACATCGTATCGCAAGCATGAACACACATCACAAGACATTAAGATCATTCATTAATAATTTACAAATGGGTTTTTATCACATTCAACTTTATTTTAGAATCATTTTCACAAAATCCATAATATAAGGGTAACCATTTAATTAGAAAATTTTATTTCATTCACCAATTTATATTTATGGTGGTATCAAGACAAACACATCAATTAAAAAAATAAAATCACATATATCCAGAGCATGTGAATCCCCCAATGGCCATGATTTTTAGTAGTGCATCAATCCCATACAATCCACATTTTCATAAACAAAATCAAAATAGTAAAAATCCTGGGAATCATACCCCTTTCACCATTATATATTAAATAAAACATTTATTTATCTATGATTAAGCTGAAAACCCTATAATATATAATGAAACGAAAGTATACCCCTCTTGTAGGGTACACAATAAAATAGAAAAATGGAAATAACCACCTACATGATGATTTTGAAATCAATGTGCATTGTATGGTGAAGAAGAAACCATAAAGAAACCATATATGCCACATTATGAATCAAAGATCAAAAAATGAAATATCCCAGTATAATAAAAAAATATAGAGCCTTCCCCAGACCAAAGAAACACTAATGAAGTGTATACTTGATAGAATAACGTAAGAAAACTTCTGAAAAAAAGAAGATAATTGACCATAGATCAACCAAGGATGACCTAGGTGTATTTAGAATGATAAACGAATAAAGGAGGGAAGAAAATTGATTTATGAACACCTTAGGGAAACTAGGGATCTCTGAAATTGAGGGTAAAAATATCAACTAGTAAAATGAATAAACATTTTCCTGAAAAGTATTTTAAAACAACACTATATCAAGGGATTACATGACACTTTATACAGAGTCACAATGCGAACTCCCCGGAGTTTAGTATCCATTGAAAAACAGGAAACCAATTAATTTTATTATATGTTTTTAATCACTAATAAATTAAACACCATGAATCAATATTTTACGTTCTGTAATAGTTCTAAAAGGCATGAAACCAACCTTCACATTGCCAAATTCTCATACTCCATCTCTCAGCACCCGAAACACTCTTTTCTTCATATGATCTCCCCATGAACTCCTCTTACAGTTATAAATAGGTACGTAAAAAACATATAAGTAATGTAGCATTAAAATTATTTAATTTTTTTTATAAAAATTCAACATTGTAAAAATATTATTTACAATAGTATATGTAAAATAGTGACAAGGGTTATTGTTACAAGGTAACAACATAACATAACTACAATTTAAAAAACTTATTGGTTAGTTGAGGAATTTATTAACACTAAACATCCTCAACTGAATTAATTAAACATATAATTAGTTAAAATCAATTGCACCTCAATATGGATGGATTTAATTCTAAAATAAGCATTATTTTAATCCCATAATCATACCTCTACTCAATAACAAATACTACCCCATTTAAACTCACAAGTAATTAAGATTATAAAATATCATACTTGTCATATCATACTCACTCTCCCCATGAACTATTTCTATGGGTCTCACCAAAATACCAAATCCATGGTCATAAAGGTTCTTTTAATAAGGTTATATTCAAAGGAAAATTTCTCAAAACACCTCTATTTATTTCATTTATTATTTTATATTATCCTCAACCTTTTCATAAATCAAGGAATAATAAATCCAGAAACATGTATATGTTGGATTTATATGTTCATAATGGAATATATTATATTCTATCCCTTTATTAACCCCTCTTTTTAAAAGAAATAAAAATATTTTCCAAGATTTGTCATGTAATGACCTTCGTGAATAATTCTTTTGTTCATTTTCTATTACGACATTCATAACTTATCATTACACTATTATTCTATGTAAAATAAAATTTTAAATGTATATCACTACTTATTTAATGTTTTGGAAATAATTTATAAATATTATAGTAAATATAAAGAATCTAGTCTTTGGTGTCCATAAAAACCACAAAAATTAACAATTTAATTATCATTAATGTTTTATCTAATGAGTCATACTTATGGGACAAATAAATATGATATATGAGACCATTTATACATCGGGAATTTATTTAATACAATTTTATTTGAAATTTTGTGTTCTAATCCCATTTTACAAGAACATATATATTTTTACAAAAATGAACCAATCATGAAACAATAAAATGAATGCCACCGAAACCATATAAATAATGAAATATTATTAATGAATGGGATATAAAATATTTTAAACTTATAACATAAGGTATTATAAAAATTAATATAGTTCGATAATGAATTAATAAATTTATTTAATCAATTATATTGTATATTAAACAATTCTACACTAACGAGAAGAATGAGGTATTGGTTTCTCCTCTCACATATACTTTTGCAAGAGATATGCCATATTCACAATGTATTTTTATTATGTGGTTTATATATTAGTCCACTATATTTTAATATAATTAATAAACTAATTATATTGATGTTATAATCCTCATTTAATTATATTGCTTTATGATATTTTAATTCAAATGTTTCAATGTTGTATAGGACACTTTGGAATGATTAATGATTTTTTCCTCATGAATTTTTCAAAGATCGTATTTAAATTATTTTCATATATGTAAAATGATTTTTTAAATATAATTATTCATTAATATATTTCAATTATTATACCATATTACATATTTTATTAAATTTATTATTGTTATATTGAGTAGGGATGTTCTAGTAGTTACAATTCGCCATATTACTCTAGGTGGTTTATGATTAGTTTCACATAATGGGTAATATTATTTAAATTTGGTAACCTAGTTTCTATAAAAATGTATATCTTCATTGTGGTTCACTAATATCTTACGAGGAATGTATTTAACATAATAGTTGAATTGTGGGGCCCACTATAGTCAATTTTTTCATCAGTAGGTCTCATGAGATAATCTTGACTCGGTTTTGGCTGAGGCATTTACAATTTATAAAGAATTATAGTTTGAGACTCTAATTATATGTTTTATATATCCTATATTATGAACTACCTCATTATGTGAATAGTTATTGATTTTACATGTGAATATTAGATTATTAGAATATCCATTGTTATATTATCTAGACCAAGTGATTATTCATGTAGGTTTATTTGATTATCATTTATTCCAACCACAATATGTTCAATTTATTAATTAAATGGCATGATTTTTTAGTTATTTTTCATTATATTAAATATTTAAATTTTTATGATTACTACCACTATACTAACCTTTTTATAGACATCTGATATAACCCATCTATTATTTTTTTTGAAATTCCAAGAAGATTACTATGATATATATACAAGGTTAATCTGGGAGATAAATAGTGTTCTAAAACGTTTCTCAAAATTTTATATTTTATTCTCAATATAAATTTAAGGATAAATTATGTATCTAGGTTTTTAAAAAAAAGTAGATATTTTATCCATTTGGACTTGATTCCTTTTATATTATACCAAAGTAATAATATAAGTCAACTAATACAGTTTACTGATTGGGGGACATTACTGTTGGTATCATAAAAAGTTTAGTAGAAACTATGGGAAATATATTTTGGAAAAAATAGATTAGAGAATGAAACCCTATGATAATATTTTTATTTACTCTTATTGGAACCAATATTATGATCTGTAGATTAGTTATAACTAAATGATAAATTTTGGTTATCTGATTTAATAGTAATGAGATTAAACATTATGTTTCATATTTTTATGATTTATTCTGTTGGATTCCATCCTCTTAAAATCTCCCCTAGAAAATTTTATTGGAACTACATCAATAACATATTCCAAATAATAATAATGGTCTTCTCTTGGATGGGTTTAAGACAATATATCAATGGTAAATATTCTCACAAAAATTCTCATCAAATAAGGATATTATGTCTTGTGATATAAAGATAGATAAATAATTCTCTAAGTATTATGGATTCAGAGGAAAACACGAGAACAAGAGTATAACAGGGAAAATATGGAAAAAGGGAAAATTGAGAAATAAGTATTTTATCACATTTTATAATTGTGGAAAGAAACAACCTATTACATATTAAAATGGAATGTGAGATCTCTATAAGTATAGACATAAAGTCCATTGTGGTTGTAGATTAAAGGTTATGAAAATATTTTCCAATTTAAAATGGTTAAACTGTAATGAGATGGGACAGACTGAAAATCAATATATCGAGGGTTAAAGAAATATAACTCAAATGAGGGAATAGATCAGGGTCAGGCTTATAAAACTACTAGAGTCCAGGACGAATGATTAATGTTCCAAATCTTATTTTCAAGATTTATGTTATAATTGTGTTTTGTGAAGGATATTCTTATTATAAAAACGTTGACATGTATAAGGACTGTACAATAGGACTTCTTCTTTAACAATTTTGAATAATCGATCTTCCCATTATGTTTTTAAGGTGATAATGGTATTCATATATTTGGTATCTGAGATTAAGAGTTACAAATTTTTTTTATTGTATCTAATTCTACATTGATTTTGGAGATTTAATGTCCCTACATATAAATTCTTTATTTTTGAATTCAGAGATAAATGTTTTGGTTGGGTCATAATATTATCTTCCTCTAGAATTCATTTGGATGGAATTTGGTTATTATTTTTTGTCGGAAACATGTTCTAGGAATTTTTTGTTATATTCATTTTTTAAAATTAGAATTAATTATTTATTTATCTTATGATTCATTAACGTGAATTAATTCTGAAAACATCAAAATGAATATACATTTAATGGGGTAGTAGATGAAGTGAAAATAGATCAAAACACAATGAAAGGATAAGATTATTATTTTGAAGTAGAAATAAATCATGTTTTATTCATTTCTAAAGTGATTATATGGATAGTAAAATAATAACATAACTTATGGATTGGAATTTGAAAATGAAAAAGATAATCTTTTAAATATATTACCAATAAATAAATGGACACAACAAACATTTAAATATTAAGGGGTTTTTGATGAAATAATTTCTGATGGCCAGGTTCATTATCGATTTCAATCAGAGCATGATTGATTGATTTCTCTAACATTTCCTGGTTTTAACATTTATATAATTTTTTAAATAAGAAAGAATATATTTTTTGACATTTGAATTTCCATTTTATTCTTATGGAGGTGTAGTTTTGTTAACCCTTTTTATGACATGGGTTTCCCACAAAGGAACAACCAAGAATCAACATTTGATTTTTGAAGTGAAATTTCAAATTAGGATGAAGCAATTTATTGAGTGAGAGGATAATGTAACACTATAATATTTGTTGGTATGTCTCCTTAAAAATAAATTCAGTTTCCTTGATAGCTTACATTACATAGAACACCAATATTAAACAAAATATTAAAATAATAATATTTAATTATGATAGTTATCATGTAGCCATTAGAATGTAGGGAATGAATGAAAATGACTAAAATTTGAAAATATACAATATAAATTTTTATCAAAAGATTTCATTGGTTACCAGTTAATTAAAAATAAAAATAAAAACCAATTTAATATAAAGGATGTGTTTTTAGTAAAAATGTATTCTTATGAAAAAAGAAATCTTTTATTTTAATAAATTAAGTTAATCAGTAATACTAGTATATATTAATGAAATTTAAATATTACAGATTAATTAAAATGATTTTAAATTCATCCAATTTGTTTGATAGGATTACTATAATAAATAAATGAAATTTTAAGCATAAAAACTATATTTTTCAAAAAAGATATTTTCTAACATTTGATGGTGTGACCTTTTGATATCTAAATTTTGAAAATTTTATAATTTTTTAGATGAGAAATAATAATCATTTATTAATTATTAATATCAAAATTATCTTAGTGTAAATAATCGGTATTTTTATGAGAAGTTTCCTTTTTTGATGAATTGTGAAAAATACTAAATATTTATTTAAAATGAAATTTTAATCTAATTTATTTATATAGTTAAATTTTTTTAAATTTGTATAAGATTATAATTCTGTCTATTTGTCATAATTATAACCAATATAGGTCTTATTAATTAATTTCACATTGAAATTGGATATTAAAGTATTTCATCCTTTTGATGATTTCACTTTAAAAAACTACATATTCGTTTTGTTTATAGCATTAATTTTAAATATGAATATTCAAATTATATGAATTTAAATTGGTAAAATGGATTCCATATTTACTTTTATATGTTCCATATTTGGTTTTTTGGTAACTTTAATTTTTAGATATAAAAAATATACCATGTTAAGAAAATATTTACCCCAACATAAGTAAAACAGTGACAAGGTTTAAATTTAAATGGAAAAGAGTGTAACATACCTAAAAATGAAAACATTTAATGGTTTTGTTGTTATTTTTGTAACATTATAATCCGAAAAAACATTAATTGTATATCTAATTTTTCAAATTTAATTCAATTTAAATTTGGTTGGTTTAGTTAAAAAATATTCATTATTTTAGTCACATAAACCAACCCAACTTCAATTATAAATATCACCCCATTTTGAAAGAAAAGACATGAATCAATTCAAATATTGACCCAAAAATATCCCCCTCACCCTCCCCACTTCATATTTCATCCGTTCTCACCAAAATAAAAAATCTAAGGTCCACATGGATCTCTCAAGGAGGGGATATTCAAATGTAATTTTCTCATGACACCACTCTAAATTTTTTTTGATCTTATATTTTCTCATAATATCCTTCATCCATAAATTAATGATAACTCAATAATAATTTATATACTATAGTTTTATGTTCTTTTTAATATAAATTATATCTAATTTCATAATTACTCCCTCTAATATAATGATTCAAAACTATTATTTTAGTTATGTCGGTTAAACACCTCCATGAATAATGTCTTTGTTAATTTTCCATTATAGACTTCATGGATAGACATAAAACTATTATTATAGATAAATAATATTTTAATATATATATTTAATATTATTTAATTTTCTAGAAAAAAATATATACTAATAATAGTAAATAATAACAAACTATTGTGTGTTGTTAAGTTAAATTGTCAAACATTTACAAACTATTATCATTAATGTTTTATTTAATGATTCATCCTAATAAAGAAATAAAAATGTTATATGGGACCATTTATAATTATTTAAAGGATTAATACTATTTAATTCCTTCTTAAGAGTTCTAGTCCCATTTTATAAGATTATCTAAAATCTTACACAAATGAAACAATCAAGAAACAATGAAAAGAACATACTTGAAACCATGAAAATAATGAAATATTTTTAATAAATGGGTCATAAGATGTTATAAAATCATCAGATAAGGGATTATAAATATGATAACATTTATGGAATAAATTTATAACACTCTTCAAACCATTATATATTATTTTAAATAAACATTAACAAAAGGGAAGTTCGAGGAAGGGTTTCTTGTCTACCTTTTACTTTTATGAGGTATATTTCATAATAAACCAATAATTTGTTTTTGTGGGGGTATGTACTACCCATTTTAAATTTTATATCATGAATCTCATTATTTTAATGTTATTATATGTTTCACTTATTTTTATTTACTCATGGGGATTATAATTCCAATTTTTTTAGGTGGTATGAGTCACATTGGAATGTTTAAATGTTATTTTACTACGGCAAAATCACGATTTAGCAGCGGTTTTTTTTTCATTTCACAGCGGTTTAAACTGCCGCTAAATAGATTGGCGGTGGTTTTGAAAAACCACCGTGAAATCGTGCATCGGGAAACAATTCGCAGTGGTTTTTAAAACCATGATAGAATTTTTCGCGGTGGTTTTTTACTATTTTGTTAATTTGTTTTAATTTTTTTTAAATTTTTAAATTTTTTAAAATTTTTAGTTATTTTTATTTTTTATTTTAATTTATTTTATTTTATTTATTTTATTTATGTTATTTATTTCGTATTTATTTTCTTTTTCTTATTTATTTTATTTTATTTATTTATTTATTTTATTTTATTTATTTTATTTATTTCGGATTTATTTTATTAATTTCGTATTTATTTTATTTATTTCATATTACTATATTTATTCATGCATGCACATCCCATGCACATGCCCATGCACATGCCCATGCATATGCCCATGCACATGCCCATGCACATGCCCATGCAATATAATGAAATACTACGTTTTGGGAGATTTGAACCACTAACCTCTTGCATATTTTTCAAAGACTTTACCACTCTAGTAAGCTCGTCATGTGGTTAATAAACATAATTTAATATACTAATACATTTTAATTGAAAAAAATAGTACATAAATAATAGATATAAACTCAATAATAATAAATAATCAATAATCAATACTAAATAATAAATAATAAATAAATATAAATAGTAAATAATAAATAAATATAAATATTAAATAAATATAAATAATAAATAATAAATAATAAATAATAAATAATAAATAATAAATAATAAATAATAAATAATAAATAATAAATAATAAATAAATATAAATAATAAGTAAATATAAATAATATATAATAAATAATAATAAATAATAAATAATAAATAATAAATAAATTTAAAAATATAAAAATAAAAATTAAAAAATTAAAAATAAATATTAAATAATAAATAATAAAGAATATATAAATATAAATATAAATAATAAATAAATAATATATATAAATATTTAATAATTAATAAATATAAAATAATATATAATAAATAATAAATAATAGTAATAAATAAAAAATAAAAAATAAAAAATAAAAAATAAAAATAAATAATAAATAATAAATTAATTTAAATAATAAATCATAAATAAATATAAATAATAAATATATATAAATGTAAATAATAAATAATAAATAATAAATAATAAATAATAAATAATAAATAATAAAAAATAAAAAATAAAAAATAAAAAATAAATAATAAATAAATATAAATAATAAATAAATATAAATAATAAATAATAAATAATAAATAATATATAATAAGTAATAATTAATAAATAATAAATAAATATAAATAATAACTAATAAATAAATATAAATAATAAATAAATATAAATAAGAAATAATAAATAATAAATAATAAATAATAAATAATAAATAATAAATAATAAATTATAAATTATAAATAATAAATTATAAATTATAAATAATAAATAATAAATAATAAATAATAAATTAATAGAAATAATAAATAATAAATAATAAATAATTATAAATTATAAATTATAAATTATAAATTATAAATTATAAATTATAAATTATAAATTATAAATTATAAATAATAAATAATAAATAATAAATAATAAATAATAAATAAATATATATAATAAATAATAAGTAAATATAAATAATAAATAATAAATATAATAAATAATAAATAAATATAAATAATAAATAGTAGATAATAAATAAAAAATAAAAAATAAAAAATCAATAATAAATAAATATAAATATAATTAATAAATAATAAATAAATATAAATAATAAATAATAAGTAAATATAAATAATAAATAATAAATAATAAATAATAAATAAATGTAAATAATAAATAAATATAAATAATAAATAGTAAATAATAAATAATAAATAATAAATAATAAATAATAAATAATAAATAATAAATAAATAAATATAAATAAATAATAATTAATAATTAATAAATATTAATTATAAATAATGAATAATGAATAAATATAAATAATTAATAATTAATCAATATATAATTCATAAATAATAAGTAAATATAAATAATAAATAATAAATAATAAACAATAAACAATAAATAATAAATAAATAAAAATATAAATAATAAATAATAAATAATAAATAAATATAAATAATAAATAATAAATAAATAAAAATAATTAATAAATATAAATATAAATAATAAATAATAAATAATAAATATAAATTATAAATTTAAATAATAAATAATTAATAATAAATAAATATAAATACTAAATAATAAATAATAAATGAATGTGAATAATAATTAATAATAAATAATAAATCATAAATCATAAATATAAATAATAAATAATAAATAATAAATAAATATAAATAATAAATATAAATAATAAATAACAAATAATAAATAATAAATAATAAGCAATAAATAATAAATAATAAATAATAAAAATATAAATAATAAATAACCAGTAAGAAATATTATTTTTAATAATAATATTTTATTATTAGTACTAATAAATAATAAAAAAATTATTAAATAATAATTAATAATTAAATATAAATAATAAATAAATAATAAAGGTACGCATGAAAAAGTATGAAAAGACGTGGTAAGGGATGAAAAATCATGAAAACGCATGAAAACGGATGGAGAAGTATATGAAGAATGAGGCATTTGAAAGAATGAGAATGCATGAGAAGGAATTAAAACTCATGACAACTCTGGAAAACCCCTTAATAATTCAACATAATCATCATAATAACCCACAAAAAACCATTGATAAAGATAACAAGTCATGGAAACCCAAATAAACAGTAATAAAAGGAGCAACTGTTAAAACCTGTCAAAACGGTCATAAAGAGACAAAAACATTGGACTCACATTAACGGTAATAACTTATGATCTGAGAGTCCATTTTAGATCCCATACCTATCAAATCAAAGATCTTGAAACTATCTTCGACCTGATAGGTGAAAGATTCTGAATGGACAGGCGTATCAGAAGTAATGACCATTTAAAAAAAAGTTGTTGGGGAACGGGTGCTAGAAACGAGGCATCAAAAAACATAACAAACTCGATACTCACTAAATAGGCCATAACATATGATCCAGGAGTGCATGGGGGCACCGCGGCCAGTGAAACTGAAGCTCATGAACTGAGCTATGATCTAGAAGGTGGAGGTGTCCGAACTGACACGCGGATCGAATGTTAGGTCCATTTGAAGACAAGTTCGACAGGACATCGGTGACAGAAACGGGGTTTTAGAAGACTTAAGAGGGGTTTTGGGGTCAAAAAACATGACAGAAGCTTTCTCTGTCGATTTGGTGAGTAGCTATCTTCACTGGCTTCGATATGATATGAGGTAGAGCCTAAACGGACACCCGGAGCGAAAGTTATGGCAGTTTGAAGTTGGAGAACTTTTTTCAACATTCGTATAACTCTAATATCATCTGCACCTTAGACTGTCTCATGGTTTTGATTATATGTGGCCCTATATCTCTTCATGAGCTTCGATTTGACTAGTTTTGGCTCTCCAACAGACGCCCGGATGAAAAGTTATGGTTCCTTTAGTGATTTCGGGGGTTCTTATGTTTTTTTATTTTTTCCTTTCATATCACGGCGGTTTTACTGCAACCGCTGCTATTTCGCGGCGGTTTTTCAAAAAACCACCTCTAATCCTCAAATAGAATTTTATATAAAAATTAAAAATAAAATATAATAAATAAATAATTAATTAATAATGGAATTTCACGGCGGTTGTTTCGAGGTGGTTTACAAACCGCTGCGAAACGGCGACCCGAATCGCGTTTAGCGGTGGTTTTTAAAACCACCGTGAAAAAAACCACTGCTAAACGGCGGTTTTCTTATAGTGTTTTCTTTATGAATTTTTCAATTATCTTATCTAAATTACATTAATCTATAAATTTTTTTTTGAATCTAATCATTATTTTATGTTTGTTATGTATGATACCACCATCCATATTTTATTAAATGGCTATTTATAGGTATGAATGGTGATGTACTATTTAATTCGATTCACTGAATTACTCTATTTGGTTTGTGATTGTTTTTACATGATGGGGAAAGTAATTTAAATTTCGTATTCAACATTCAAAAAAATAATATATGTTGAATATGTTTCATTAAATTTACATTAGTAGTTTACTAGACTTATTATGTGTTAGGTGGGTCCCACTATAACCCCAAGAATAATCAATAAGTCTCATGAGATAAACTACTTCGGGTTTTGGTCAGATCCATAACCATTTATATAGACTTCTTGGCAGAGGCCTTCATGGTACACTTTAGATCTTATGATTTATTAATTCCATCATTTTGATATTATTTATTGACATTCCTTGAGATTTTTCGATTATTATAATATCCATGGTAATGTTATCTAGAACATGTGATTATTTATGTGGAATTAATGAATCATACATTATTCCAAAAATATTATGTTAATGTTGTTAATAAAATACAATGTGTTTTTGTTATTTTTCTTGTACAAATTTTATTACTTATCTAGGATTTCTTCAATTTCATGTAACACTTACTAAGCATCTGATCTCTCCCATTTAATATGTTATATTTTTTGATAGGATTCCATGAGGTTTATTATGAATGATATTTAGGATTAAGGTAATAGATAAACAGTGTAATTAAAGGATTATATATATGGTATTTTATATTATAAATTATAATATACAGTTCAAATATGTATCTAGTTTTCCATGTATACTATAATTGTTTGATCCTATGGGATTCAATTACATGTAAACTTTTCCCATGTAACAATGTAAGGAACTATCTCTCGACTACTACTATCATGGTCCATACAATTAGGGAAGTTTAGTAATAATTAATTTTTTTTAAATGTGAATGATATTTTAATGTTACATAAAAATTTCTTATTAATTCATTGATATTTTATGTTATTTTAAAATATAATAGATGTTATATTAGATTAAAATCAAAACAAACTGATATTCCTTTATCTAAATTGATTATACAGTTTTTATCTTATTAATAAATCATAATATTTTTTTTAGAATGGTTAGTGTTATTATTGCATCAAATTATTCATTTTATAATTTAAATAATAGTTTATTATTATTTTTATATAAGGATCTAGAGTGACTAATTTTTCATTCTTTTCATTTATCGTAGGGAATTAAAGTAGTATCAAATGATATTATTTATAAAGGAAAAAATATGGGCTTTATTAGAAAGAACAAATTAGTAATTTTTAAACATTGGAATATTTGAGGAATGTTTAGATTTTGTTTAAAAAAATTTCTTTACAAGGCTTTATAGATGGGTTGGCAGGATTTAAAATTAATATATGGGTTTTATATGTCTTTCATATAATTTTATAAAAATTTATTTATTTAGATTTATTTTTAATGTTGAAGGTTTTTTTTGGAAAATGTTTTTTAAATAGAGTTTTAGGTGACATGTTTCCCTTGAATGAAGAGAGTAATTTCATATAATTATTTTTAATGTTTGATTTTATTTATAAAAAATAAGAAGAGTTTTCCTTAAAAATATGCTTTTCATTTTAGTCTACCATTTTTTAAAAGTGGAGTTAATATTAAAATAGGAATAATTTTTTAAATTTTAATATAATTAAATAGAAATTTATTTTTATTATTACATTTATGAGGAAAATTTTATTTTTTATTATATTGTGTTCGATTTAAAATTTTGAATATGGGTGGGTTATTTTATTTAATGTGTAATTTTTCCTCTATTTTTTTAAAATTCTTGATGAAATGTTGTTTGTGTATTTTATTTTATATCTTGGAATTTGAGGTGAATTGATATGGAAAATAATATATTATGGTATGGTTTTGTTGTTGTCTCAATAGCTAGTTTTCTTGTTTAGTGAGTGTTGTCAGTATTTTCTTATATTTGAACATTGAAATATATTTATTTTTTGTATAACATTATGAATTTAGTTATGATTTATATGATATTGATTATTATTTCATTAATTATGTATTAAAATGTTCTGAGGTTTTATAGTGATTATTTCAGTATATTTGTGGAAAGGGTATACTGTCAAAGGGTTTATATGGGACAAAATTAAAGATATGATTTATAAACAATGTTTTCTAGAAATGTTTTTGTAGTATGTGTATCAAAGTTATCTATTCTGTTTGTTAAATATTCTTATATACCATCAACCATTTTATTTTTTTCTCATGTACTCATGTGACTTCAAATATTCATGGTAAATCAATGAGAATTTAATTGTGAGTTAATGATATTCCTTGAAATATGTTTTACCATGAAAATTGTCAATGGTCATATTTATTTCGGTGTATGTTTATATATTTTCTTTAATGAAATGTTTTTGAATGTGTACCTTGATTTTTTTATTGAGTTCTATTTTAGTTTCCTAGGTAATTCCGATCCTTTTTTGTCACTTTATATGATTATTTCCGTCTTGATCCATTATTACAGGTCTTCGGAATTAAGGAAAAATTTAGGGGGCTTGTTTTTATTATGATGATCCCAATTATATACATTTAGTAAATTTGTTTGAGGTTATCTGCAATGGGATGTCATCTAATTATTTACTTTTCCTCATGTTGGTTGATGGTCTCAAATATCTCTAGCTATGTAATAAGTTTTTTGGTTATATCTATATGGAGATATCAGAATTTTACACCTATGTCACTTCATTTTGTACCCATTCCCATAATATAGAAGTTATTTTCATTGCAAAGGGTTCTCTTAAAAGACAATATCAATGATAAATATAATTTTAATTATATTTAATTATTCCACCATAAATATATTTGGGTAAGCCCCAGGGGTGATCAATGTTAGAGCACTATGATATGTTTTTGGGTAGAGATAAATTTGGCAAGGGATTCATTGTCTTAGGTACAGAATGAGTATGGTTTTTATTGGGGTTTTCCCATTTGTGAACTTTTAATGCATTTATTATAAATAAAATTTAGGATTCTCTAGTGTTAATAGTGTTTTATTTGTTCTTCTATATTGATATTTCGGTATGATTAGTTTATATCTTTTTAGGTGTGATGGTTACCTCATTATGATATATGATTTATTATTTTTTCTAAATATTTTTCATTTATATGAATTCACTTATTTTTTATGTGATTATATTTCTATTGATTATAATTAATTTAATTATTTAATTTAATTTTTTGGCGGTTTTAATAAAATCTACTAACATTGATCATACATAAATAATTACATTTTCACATGGGGTATTGGAAGTGATCATTGAACTCTAATTAGACCAATGTGAAACCACCTACCCCAATATAAAATATATTTATAGGATACATATAATTTTTTTATATTTTTTGTTGGTTCATTTTATGGTATTGATGGATAAATAAAACATAATGAGTTGTGTTAGGATAGTCGATGATCAACAAAATGTTTTATTGAGTTGGTTATAAGACTATTTATAGGAAAAATGAATATTTTTAATTTGATATACTTATTGGATAATGTTTAACTATTTATTTATTTAATATAATATATTCCTAATGAATATTTTTATATGAATTCTTTTTATATAGTTATTTTATTTTTGTTGTTTATATTCAGTTAATATTGTGAACATGGTCACCCATAAATTATACATTGATACCTCATCTCATTCCAATAGCCTTTACTATATAAGAGTAATGTTTGAGGTATGTTGTTATCTAAGACGAATATAATGTGTGATATTAATATATTTATTAACAAATTAAATCAATATATATGTATGTTTTAGAATTAATTCATTTATAAATGGATATATGATATTTGAATTTTAAATCTATGTTACATTTGTGTATGAATAGCATAAATGTAATTGAGAAGCAATCTTACAAGTGATGTTTCATGAAAAAATGTAGAACTCTTGGTATTGATGAGGAATTGTTATAGAAATGTAAATGTGGGATAATGAATGTGGTTCTTTTTTAAAAGGATCATTAAGGAGCTAGATTTTCATTTTCACATATAATAATATAGTGGAATGTTAAGGTATTTTTTTGTATATGAATACTATAAAGTTGTTGTTTTTTCATTGTTTTATTAGCATTATTTCTGTAATTATATTCTTCATGAAATTATTTTGTTGATATGTGATGTATTTATTATTTTTCTATTTTAAATTGGTTTTATTTTTAAAACTAGCGAGATATGTAATGTCATTCTTGTGTGCAATATTAATTTTTATTAATGTTCATTGAAAAAAAATTTATTTTTTTTAGTAGTTTTAAATTTTTTTTATAATAGAATTTTTATAAATTTAAAATAAATAATATATTTTTAGAAATATTTGGAAGGGTATGTGTTTATGGGAAAAAATTATATTAAAATGTATATGAGAAGTAAAGTTATTTTTAAAAATTTTAATGAATTATTAGAATTTGTTGTTAGTTTCAGAAAAATAGAAAGAGGGTATGTTTTTACGTAAAAATGTTTACATTCGAACGTGAGTATCTTTAAAAAACATTAAAGAAAATTTTAAATTCATGATTTTTTTAAATTGTTTTTATATTCTTAAATAACGTTGTTGATAAAACAATTTCTGTTTTTAAAGACAAATCAAATGATTATTATTAAATATTGTACTAAAACATTGATTTAATATAAGTGATTCATGTTTTAAATTGTTTTCATGGGTATGAAATTATAACAGCCTATAATTTTATTAATGGAAATTCACTTTTTATAATATTATCATATGGTAATAATAAAATAAAACCATATATATAACTCAATAAAAAGAGTATCAATAAACAATTAATGAAATATGTGGAATTGTAATAAATAGTGAACCTATTCCAATATAATAGTAACTGGAACATTTGAATTTTAATTTTACCATTACGAATAATGATTATGAGAATAGATTAGTAACCTCACTTATGAATTAAAAATTAAAATTAAGGATTCCATTGAATGAAAATATGATATATTAATATAATGGTATATGTAAATAAATATTTTTAAAATGATAAAATATTTTTTTGTTATTTCTTTAGAGTCATAAATATTGAATAAATTTTTTTTAATTAATCCATTGAATTTAATGAAAAAATTAATATCAACAAATTGATTAATAAATTAATATTTATTATTAATATATATTTAATACAATTTAATAGATCTTAATCATTTTTTAAAGTGTCATGAAATAGGTTATATGTTTAAAATTGATATTTTTTGAATAAATGATGATTTTAGTTAAATATTAATTTTTTTTTTTGAAAATTATTATCAGAAAAATGAGTTCATTTTTGAATTCTAAATGATGAAAAATTGGTTGGGTGAATGTTTTCTAATTCTCTAGAATTATTGAATTTTAGGTGGATCGTGAAATATGGTAAATTTCTGTATTTAACAAAGAGATGCATTATTGAGTCATCGATGAATAGACACTGATATAAGACCATAATATAGAATTTTAGTTATTAATTTAATATATTTATTGATAGTTATCAAAACAATTATCAATCTTGATCCAAAATAATAAATAAATGAATAAAAAAATAAAAAATACCACTCTCTTACCCCTATAAATACAACCTCTCACACCACTTCCCTTAACACCTTCTAGTAATTAAATATTTTCCCAATTCTACCTTGTCCTAATTCATTGTATAGCCCCAATTTCCTAGATCCTTTGGTCTCAACAAAATGGCATGCCCAATTTCATTAAGGATGTTCTGAAAACTAATATGGCCATGTGGTAAAATCCTCTTTTGTTTACTTTAAATTTATTTTCAATTTCATTTATTTTCATATTCTATCCTAACAAAACTATACAAAAGTGTCATGATAAGTATAGTTTCATTCATATATTGGATTTTTATGTTTTTAATTGAATAATCCAACAACAAATCTCTTCCCTCTTCCCTTTTAATCTAAACATGAAAAAATTATCTTTGATCTGTCGATTTACCACCATCATGGATAATGAATTTAAATTTTCCATTACCACCATCATTAGTAGACCTGAAACCAATTTTATGATCAAAAAAAATATTATAATTTATTTATTACAACTTATTTTATGATTTTTATCTAAAAATATACATAATATAAAATAATAATAAAAACTAGTTCATGATGATAAAAAATCAACCAAAACAAACAGACGTTGATTATGAACATTTTATTTAATAAAATATTCTCATATATATGAAAAATGTTAAATTAAACTATTTATACTTATTTTGGTAAATAATTATCATATCAATCCACTGATATAGTTTTTCATCCATTTTAAATAAACCCTCTTAACATAATTCAAGTGAACCGATCATAAAATTATGACACAAACACTCCCATAACATCGATATAGAATCTTAAAAATCATCAAAGAGTACATAAATAGAGATAAAATAATTATAATAAATAAATTAAATGTGTAATAGTTTCTAAATTAATTTATTTATTTATTTCATTCGATTATCAAGGATATTATTTAAAAGTGAAGAAAACTATCAATGAAATGTTAAAGGAATTTATCTAAACCACTCAAATACCATTGTATTGTGTTTTCTCTCTCTTCACACCAATGTAAATCTAAATCCATCCTATATTATTAATTCCAATTCAATTTATATGTTATAAATTTATGTATCTCGAACCATTCATATTTCTTTTATGGTAAATAATTGTTTTATATGGTTCCCTTCTCAATTCTTCCAGATAAGCAAGCCCTGTTAAAGGGAACATTCTAATTTAATACCCATTATAAATTAAAATCCAAAATATTTATTATTCCAATAATATTTTTCTAAAATAAATAAATTTTTAATGAGAAACATCATAGTCTATATTTGGGTGGAATGCCTCATAATTTTTTCTTCAATCCCAGGAAGCACTAGCGATGGAAAAACTATAATGGGGTCGACGGTTCCCCCTCCCCCCTGTACGAATAGTTAGTGAGAGGGGGAGGATCCTAAGAATCCTTGTAATGGACAACGACAAGTCTTCCATCCTTTCACAAAAACTGATTCGATTCCAGGGTTCCCCTTGATTAACATACATACAAAGGTCCCTAGTTTTTGAGATGGCGTGACAGTGATTCAAGAATCCTTTTTGGAGTTTACAGAGGTAGTGAGAATAATTATCTTATCTCTGGTTGAAATATTTAGTAGACAACGATCGTTGGTGGACATCTTTGACTGGTTCGTCTTTGATTTTTTGGGGCTTCATGATTGGGATGTTTTTGATCATTTAGATAATAAGAATTCGATGGTGTGATGTTCTTTGATGTTGGATCGTGTTCATGATTTTCCATGTGTTCCCAGGAAGTTCGGTGACTTCTAATTCCACCTGTCTCAACAGATCTATGATTTCTACCTAAATCTAGACTCACCTACGGTTTCTATTTGGGAAAGTCTTCTTCATCTTCCTCTCCCATTTCAAAATATTGTTATTATGTGCATGTTATGGAATGTGGTTTGTTAATTTCATTGTTTTGATTTGTGTATCATCGTTGTTTGTCATCTGATCAGTCCATGAATGTGTGTGGAGGTGGACATGTTGAGATCTCTAATTTAATTTGTGTGGATTGAAGCTCCTGAGTAGATCCAGTGTAAAAATACAGTAGTCTATGACCAGTTGGTGGATTTCTTATCGACGTTTCTTGCAGATGGGTTATGCGGGGGACACATGTAGGTAGAGTGTTTACCAGGGGAATAATTAAGAGCTAGAGAAGCAAGAAAATAACTTGTAAGCAAGAAAATCTCTAGGTGTTCAGTGCAATACAGTTTCAACCTTTGGAAAAGTAGGTTCTTGAACCCTCTGTGTCGGGGGTCTTTGATCAGATCAAGAAGAATATGAAGAATAGGTACATGGGTAAAAGAATAATAACACTGGTTGAGGAGACTAATGATGAGGATGATTGTTCATGTGGAAAGAAAATTGTGATTTTTACGGAGATGTTTGTGGATGGACCCAATATCAACATAAATTAGAGTGCCTCTACTTCGGGGGTCACCATGCAATCGGTAGAGAAATGATAAGTTTGTTCTGGTATCAAAACGCACAATACTATTTTATGTTTTGGTAGTGATGTGTAAAAATAAGAACCGGTCTACTATCCTGGTGGAGGAACATTAGAAGGTTTTGAGTATGAGGAGGATGTTAGAATAGGTAAGGTTCATGAGGAGGGGAAGATCCCTAAGAGGAAGAAATGGAAGGGCATAAGAACTACTCACATTTACCAAAACTGATGGTAACACAGTCAGGTAAAAATCAAAACCATTGAGATGTTAGCATGAATAATATGTCCAAAATCTATAGGAAATGGTTGAGGATGTTACAAAGGGAAAGGAGTCCCTTGATGTCCAGGAAAATGTGACCCAGAATCACCCTCTGATAGATACTAATCTACACATATAGTTGATTGGATGTATGGATGGACTCAAGGGTAACAGTTATGTGCATTCTATTGAAAACCGGGGATATTTCTATGAGAACGGTAAAGAAAATGTTAGTGGTGTTGATAGTCATTCTTATGGTGATATAGTTAAAATATTGAAAAATAATTTTCCAAAAAGTGAACGAATTATGCCAACTATATCACGAATAAGGATGAGGAAATACTATTCTTACCTCCTGAAGCCGATGAAATCTATGTCTTCTTCTAAAAAGGAAATCAGGGTTTCCCTTTCCCTTAAAGAAAATATTTTGGTCAATTAACCATACCCAGAACCACATTCATTGGAGAAACTGAAGTCTTATAAGCTATATACCAATCTCTTGTTGCCGTACATCCCGACTACCGAGTGGAAATCATCCAATGTTTAGGATTATCCTTATGATGGATGTGGTGAATGGTATGTTTATTATGATATATAGATGATTCTTGTGGGTTTTTTGGTTTGGGTTGATGGTGTTTGAATGCTGTATGTTTGGAATTCATGTATGGTTTATAAATTTCCATTAAAATTGTTTGTTGGTTTCTCACTATTTCCTCAAAATAATTTGGAAAATAAAAATTTTAATTTTCAGTCAGTAATGATTTTTAAAAACTCTTTTTACATGTTTTCAATTTAGTAAGGAATAATTCAAAAAAATCTAGGCCTAATTCCCCTTAATAATTTCCTTCTATGATTAAAATATTTTCTTTTATTGATACCATTATGATATACCCAATGGATATTCATTATGAAATTATTATGAAACCCCATTTTTCCATAGGATACCCTTTAGTTCATTCCTTATGTATTCTTCTTCATGTGGCACATGTATTAATGATCATGTTATGATGGATGTTCATAGATGAATCTCTAGTTCATTGGTTATTTATAGTCTCATGGGACTCCATTTTGGGATAGGGGTAAACCTGATTCCATTAGGAGACTTTATTACCACGTGATATTGTCTTGGTCGTTAGGCTTGACTCATGATTATTTCATTCTTTATGCTATTTTCAAATTTCTATGATTCTGTGATTAAATGATCCCATGTTCTATATTTTATTATTTGACACGATTATACATTTTCCAGTACTATTTATGTGGTCATGTTATTCCTTCTAACCAATGTGTCTTTCTTTATTCCAATATTTATTCCTTTATTAGGATTTATAGATCATCCCTTTTTCAATGTATTCCCCAGGATATCCTATGAATATGTAAGAGATCACCTTTATGATATCATTAAGGATTATTGATATTATATTTTTTATTTTATTGTATATTTTTCAGTTTTATGTACTTAATATTCCAAAGATATTTGACATTAAAATCCATGGCTATAATTTCAGGGTTAATTTTGCTTTCAATATTTTAAAAACATGTTTAAATTGATAGGTTCATTATTGGTTATATCAGAGAATGGTATATTTAATTTTGGGTATTTGTATTTTAATACTTTTATAAAAACCATAGGGATAATCCTATCTCCTTATATAACATAGATATAATGATATGAAATCACAAGATAGGATATTAATTAAATTTTCATATTGATCCTTATATATTCAGTACTAAATTTTGATATTCCTATTAGAAATTTTTTCAACCCCCATAGTTGTACTTAATTTTTATTAGATAGTGGATGAAATTTTATAACCTATTCAAATAATAAATGTTATATTTAATAAGACGATTACCTTAATGAAATTATAACTTTGATGGGAAAGGGAGGTCAAAACAACATGATGGTACTTGATCATCTATCTCATGTTATGGATAATAATGTGAATTGCATGGAACACCCACATTATCATATGAAAATTAAATATTTATTCGAATTATTTATACAACAAAGGCCTTACATCATGATTCGATCTTAAAATTTCATCATTGTGGGTAATGGATTAACTCCATTGAGAAGATATTCTATATTCTTCAGATCCCATTGAATAATAAATAGGTGCTATTAGTTTATCATTTTGATTGGGATGTTAATTAGTGGTGGAAAATGAAAAAAAAATGGAAATTTCTAGGATTAAATTTGTTCATTTTAATTATAATATTTCATGAAAATATAATTTTGAGTAAATATTATCCCTGAAATCTCCATCATAGGATAGAAAGGGTTTTTCCTCATACTGAAGTAGATGAAAGACTAGTTTATTAAGGAGATTAAGGATAACATTAGAAGTAGTTCACAATACACCTCTATCATTGTCATGAAAAATGAATGTAATGTGGATCACATCATTAACTAACTAAATATGAGTCTATTGAAACCATTGGTAATTCGAGACATTAAAATTACTGAGGATATTTTAGATTATTTCATTGATTTTGAAATTTATATTAGAGACCCTCAATAGTCTCATGGGCCCCAATATAAAAATAAGAAAATGGAGTTTAATATGGGAGGATCAATAGATAAATACCATGATAGAACGAAACCTGAACATCCTATACATAAAAATTTTGGTAAGAAGAATAATGGAAACTACCTAAGGGGAACTATGAGGTGTAAAAAAAATTGGATGAGAGGGGAATATTGATAACAATTTCCAAAGGAATATGATTAATCCTATAAATGTGTAGACATAATCAAAGGTTCATGCCAAAATCTAGCATGTTGTGAACTATTTCAATAACAATGAACATAGTCATTATGTGATCTATTTACCTATGAAATGGTTTTTCCAAGGAAATCATCATCAACCTCTATTGTAATATGAAATGAAATATTATACCATTACCATTGTGGGGGAACCTAAAAATTATGTGTTGAAAACTAAACTAATTATTAATTTAGGAATATAAATTATACAAATTATTCTAGTTCTAAACATTATTTAATATCTTTTAGGATTAATAAAACTATCAAACACTACCTAAAAATATAATGGTTGACTTATTTATGATAACAAAAAATGGATAAATTATTTCATTCATCATATATAACTTCACCCGATAAATTTTCTTGGACCGATACTCCTAGAAAATCGATTCATAATTAATTTGGTAATGTTTGATAATATAATGGGCATGTATTTTTTGTCTTTAAACAATGTAAACATAAAATGTAGTTAAAGGGATACAAATAATCACATCCTGAAGAATCTTATGCTATTGTACATGTGTAAGGAGGAGGGTAAATCTCAATAGAATAATCATCTCAATTGTGGATATTATTTCTTTATGATAAATCATATCTATGACAAATTTTTGTTGTAGGGGATAGAATAATGATATAATGCATTCCCATTGTGGGGGACTATACTGATTTTTCCCCTTTATAATTTGTTAATTTTTAATGTCCCTCAGAGGTCGAGTTCTCAGTTGATCTTATTATTGGATATCTATCAATAATAAAGTCACTTTACAGGATATCAACAATTGACTGGGAGGAACTAATGATTTAGTTATAAGAAAATCCAAAAAAATGGTTTTATATTCCCAAGTTCTACAAAAAGGGTTGTTCCAGTCAACTTTGTCAATAAGAAAGATTGGTCAATGTTCCTTTAAATTGGTTATCATTTGATCAAAAAATCATCATAAACAACAATTATCTCCTTACATTGATATGTTAAACGTTTTATCAAATATATAGGGCCATGTATATATATAAAGTTGACCTTTGATTGGGATATCACCAATTAAAGGTGAATAAGGGAGATATTGACAAGGCAGCCTTTTGAACAAGGTATGAACGCTATGATTTCATGATGATTCCCATCTAACTCAATAGTTATCCAAACAATTTCGTAGACATAATGAATAAAGACATTAGTAATTACCCCACAAGTTATTTTTATTATTTATTGATGAAATTATTATATGTTTTAAAATAATGATGGATTGTGGGATGTTGTTGACTACTTTTCTAAAGACTATAAAAATAGAAAAATTATATTTAATGTATAGTAATTGTGAGTTTTCGATAGAATAAGTATCATTGTTGGGTCATGTTATCTCAAATAAAGGAATATTTTTGGATCCTTCCAAGACAATGTTAATAAATGGTTCGGTCAGATTGACATCTGTAATAGAGATCATTAGTTTACATGGTGTATATGGGTATTACAATTTATTTTTGAAGAACTTATCATTTTTGAAAAACATAATAAACACACATAATCAGAAGGTTGTAATGTTTTTCTAAAGTAGTGAATGTGAAAAAAACTTCAATGAGTTGAAAATAAGGCTTGTCACTACACTTGTTGTCACACATCAAACAAGTGGGGAACTCATTATATTATACAATGATGATTAAAAAATGTTTTTAGGATGTGTACTAATAAAAAATTATATAGTTGTAGCCTACGTCCCATGGTATATTAACATTCATGATAGAAACTATCCCACACATGATCTAGAGTTAGTAGTTGTGATCTTCACATTAAAGATAAGGAGGAATGATGTCTATCTGGAGAGGTGTCAACTCTATATTGATCATAGGACCCTCAAATATATACTCACACTAAATGAGATTATTATGAACATTTGAATATGTTTAGTTTTGAACAAGTATTAATTGTTATCAATCCACTAATATTCTAGAAAAGTGAATATAGTGGAGTATTCTCTATGTAGAAAGGATCCTCCAACATTATCGCTAATGAGAATTGAGAAGGATTGTATATTTTAATATTTTAAAATGATAGAAAAATGGATTATTAAGGATGTAACAACAGCAATCCTTCCTCAAATAGTTTCAAAAACAACCATTATAGAAAACATAAAGGACACATAATGAAATGATGTTTAAATTCAAAAAAGGTGGAAGCTATAAAAATTCGTAAATCCTAAAAGATCAAAATTTATGAGGTTGAATTTGTAAGATTTGGGTCATGACTATGTATGACATACAATACATAGATAATGACAGAGATTTTCAATGATGTGTATTTATCAACATTCTATTTTCACATAGGTATTATAAAGGTGTATGAAGACCATCGAGAGAACAATAGGAGGGAAAATATGAAGAAGGAGATCAGTCAATATACATTTTTTAAAAGGTTAGGACTGAAGCCTCAATTTATTATTTAAAGCAATGAACTCTTTAGACTAGGTAGAGGGTGACCCATTACATAGCCCGAAGGCCCAAGGCCATGTGGCCTACATACAAGATAAACATATCACCTTTACAAAATCTTGTTCTTACTTTGTAAAAAGTTGAGATTTCCATAAAGCATAGAAAACACAATTAAAATAATCAGGTAACATGGGAAATTACTTGCATAAGATTATAACACACACAAATACCATATTGTTTGCATCCCTCATGACTACCTTATAATGTAAACATCATGGAAACCTTATGATATAAACCTCATGGCTACCTTATAGTGTAACTATCGCTGTTACACTTGGAATAACAAGTATGGATAAAATCCTACATAAACATAAGTAATTAATTAAAGGATTATATAGGCCCCAAAATTCATCATAATAAACCCCCAATGACAATATCATAATCATATAACCTAGAAACATTCATAAAAACATTCCATTTTAATTTTTTGGAAATCTAAAATTGGAAACCATAGTTTTGAAGAAAAGTCCTTTATCTTGGGTTTAAAATTCTCAAAATTTGTTCAAACCCCTTCTATAATGGTTTAATGAGTTTTATGGATTTTTTAAAGAACTATATTCCTATTTATAATACAATATATTACCTTTTATAACATCTTTCCACCCATTTATTGATAATATTTTATTATTTTTATTATTTCTTGTGAATTTATTTCATAGTTTCTATTGATGTTTCATTATTGATTATATAGTTGAATTAAATAAAATATTCAGAAGTGGAAATAAATGGAATTAATATGTTTCTATAATATTAAATCATACCTTTTATCATTTTTTATATTAGGGATATTCTTTACATAAATCATTAATGATAATTCGTTAATTTATTTTGGTTGTCTTTACAACCATCATAAACATATATCATTTAATATAATATAATTTTTATATATTGGTCATATAAAATAATATAAATTATAATATTTAAAATTAAATCATCAATAACTACAATAATTTATTTATGCCCATACCTGAATGCGGTAAAATAAAATGAAAACACATCAATCATGATGATTGTAAATAGCCACATCAGGAAGAGTGATTTCATTTTTCGAGTAAGATGAGATAATTGAATTTTTTATGATGAATATTATATTATAACAATATAATTGTAGTATCTGGTGGATATTAGAGTTATCATGTAACATTTATTAGTAGAGGTGATGATAGAATAATTAAGGAAAATATATTTAATAGAAATTTAAAATAAAACAAAAGAGGTTTTTTCCTCCTGATGTTCTTCTCATTGAAAACCTACTTAAGAATTTTTTTCCAGATATTTGGTGATAAAAGTAAGTGTCTAACATGGGTAAGATTCTTCGAAAAGGAATTGGTTATAAACTAAACTTCTTATAGGGATTTATAGGTATGAGGATAAGTGGTAGTATTTATAGTTGAGGGGTGGGATATTTTTTGATTATTTTATTCATTAGCGTATTATTATAGATCAAGAATACCCATAGTTTGAAACTTATCACTATATATAATAAAATTATAAATTTTAGATATATATTTTTTGATGAAATATTCCATAAATCCTCTATGACTCAATAATTAAATAATTTTTTAAATAATATAAATTATTCAATTTCACTCTCCACAAAAAATTCATCTATTTAAAAAAATAACAAAAATTACCACAATCAATTTTATAAAATTCATATTTGAAAAATTAACTTCGTTTTATAAAAAAAAATTTCTAGACAGAATAAATGAAAATTTTAAATTAAATTTTCATTTATATGAAAATTATCGATTTTAAAATTGTAACTTATTTTATATCACATTGAAAAATTAATTATGGTATCATAAAATTATCTTTTAACCCTTAAACCATAAAATAATAATTTTTTAATACATTTTATGTAGATAAATATTCTTTTAATTTCTTATATTTATTATAAAATTGTAAAAAATATGTGTCACAAAAATTCCATGAAATAATTTATTATTTCCATAAAATTTATTTACTTTTTCCATGATATAAATATATCATATTTTTAATTATATGATTCCTAATTTTTAATTATACATTCATATGTGAGGTTAATATAATATTTGTTTATATTTTCAAATTTTCCATAAATACCACATATTTTATTATTCATTTGTAATTAATATACCAATATGATTCTTGAATAAAAATATATTATTTTATAAGTACATGGGTTGTCGCATTTACTCCCCCCCCCCCATGGAAATTTCATCTATGTAATTTTTATTCACATATTAAACAAGTGAGGATATGTTTCTCTTATAGTATTTTCATATTTCCATTTTTCATCTTCAACCATGTAGATTCTCTACAAAACCTTAACCTAGTGAGTTACCTTATTAAACTATATAGTCTCTCTTCGAGCAAGAATATAAAATAGCACTTCCTCGTAAAAATTATTCCATTATTGATACACTACTTATGCGCACAAAACCTTATATTAATCTGCGACATACGTTTTGAACATTGAATCATGAAAAAATGGTAACTAAGATAAACTCACTAGAAAAGCTACTCGGTAGGAAATTGGTCCAACATTATCCATGATTTCATAAGTTCCAATGAATCATGGAGTCACATTTCCTTTCATAGAAAAATTCATAAAACCTTCAAAGAGAGATTTTGAGTAAAACATGATCACCTATATTGAATGAAAAGACATCTCTCATGTTATTTGTAAATATAGTATTCCTACACTAATCTATCCTCATGTGTTCTGGCATCAGCTTCAATTTCTCAACCACTAACTCTACTAATTATGGTCCCATCAAATTCCTATTCTCGAATAAATCAAAAATTGTTGGATCTGGACACCACATTCAATATAATTCCTAAAAATGATCAATATTTAAAATAGAATGGAAACTATTATAATATAAAAACTCAACTATATATATATATATTGTGCCAAATTTCCATTATAATTCATTCAAAAAGAAAAAATCCCATCCTGTTTTTTAATTCTTCGTCTGTTTTTTCCGTCAGATTGAGGATTAAAGGTTGTGTTGAAATTTAATTCAGTTCCCAATTACTTCTGATGTCTATTCCAGAATATAGTAGTGAACTTGGTTTCAAGGTTAGAGACATTAGACATATGAATTCCATTTAACCTGACAACCACTATTAGGTAGTGTCGACAAGTCTGATCTTGATAATGGGTCTATCAAATAGGAAGTAAATGTGTCGATTTATCTATTCAATCAACAATAACCCAAAATTCATTGGTATCTTGAGAAATCATTGGTATTACCCCCTAAAATATATTGATATATTTTTAAATTTCCACTATAGATATCGAAAAGGCTAAATAATCACCATTGTTATTATTCTATATGCTTTAAATATTTGACAAGTCAAACATTTCATAGTAAAATTAGGAATATCTATTTTCATTGAATCTCACAAGAAATGCTCCTTATGATCTTGATACATATTAGCACTTCAAGGATGAACTAGAAATGGAGAACTATAAGTTTCACATAACAATACTATCTTCATATGGGATTCACAAGGAATACATAATCTCCTTCAAAATATCACCACACAATCATCATCAACATTATTTTTAGGAAACAAAACTTCTGTAAAAAATTCTACATTTTTTGATAACTCATTGTCTTCCTTCATCACATTCGTAATTCTTTCTATGAGAGATGAGTACAATGACTCCTAAAAAACAAGGTAATTTTTGACACCAACCACATTCAAGATAACATTCATCATATCATAATCCAAGGTGTTAGACTCTAGTAATTACGTGGTTAATGTTGAATGATTTTTTTAAATCAAGGAATATACCACATTTTTTCTTATCCATGATGGGGTTTGATCATGAAATCGTAATACATTATCAGTTTGACCTAGAATCTCCACCTTATGATTTATTCCATCTAAGAAAATTTATACATCAAAATTATATGGTTAGTATATATTTCACATTTGGATCCATATAAAGGTATTTTCCAAATTTTTAATGAAAAAATCCATAGAATCCCATTCTAGAGCATGGGTGGAATAATTGTACTCATGATGATTCATTTTCCCGGAATCCTATGAAATTACCCGATCATTCTGCATCAGAATGGCACAATTTCCATTCAATGAAGCATTACTGTTAATGATACAATCCCCATTTCTATAATGTAGATCCATAATTGGTTCATTATCAAATCATCTTTTTAGTTCCAAAAAACAAATATCATAGTATTATGTCCAAATTGAATTAACAAATTCTTTTAACATTGTTAGTTGGATAGGTATGATTGATTGTTTTTTTACAAACCATTAATAATAACACACAAATCGAAGAACCGATGTAACATTTTTAGGCCTTTTCAAATCAGCAACAACTTTTATTCGGTGGCACCAAATTTTATTCGATCGTTATCTAGAATGTTCCTATGAAAATAAATCAATTTCTACCAAAAATCATGTTTTCTAAATTTACCATATAAATTTATTTATTTAAGTGTTTATAGAACAATACATAAATATTTTCATGATCAACCTAACTTATTGGATAAAAAATAGCATTAATAATCAAAAAAAAAAAATTCTAAAAAATCATGGATGATTATATTCCATAGTTTCATAAATAAATAGGGTAATCTTTCAACAAAACATGCATACAATTATTAAGGGTCATATCTAGTCTGTATTGTTTGATTAGAATGTAATCTTATTTAACATGCATCTCATGGTACATGGATCTAATGTAAATCTTTGAAAAATATTGAGCACCCTGGATCTTATCAAGGATGTACTCAATATTAGGAAATGGATACTTATAATCAATAGAAATGTTATTCAAAGTTCTAATATCAATGAAAATACTCAAGGATACATTATTATATTTAATGAAAAAACTATAGAACATCGTGGTGATGTTATGGAATGTATGAATCCTTTATCTAGAAACTCATGAAAGAACTTTTTTATTTAAAGATGTTCCACTTGAGACATTCTATAAGGGGATAAGAAATTTTATAAGAATGATGAACTAATTCAAGGGTAAATTCAACTTCTAAATAAGGTATACCTCAAGTAAAATAATTAAGAATAACATGAATGATTAAAATTACCACAATTACATAATAAATCTTAACAGATCCCTTATTTTCATCAATATGTGGAGATAAATTTCTTTTTAATATTTTAAAAGGTTCTCATTATCCTGTTATGTTATCAATTGTATGAGTTTATTCACCTATAATAACTAAAAATATTTCTAAATGTAAAATTATTTAGATATAAAATAAATCATATCCTGATAAATAGAAATCCCATCCATACCTATATTGACATCAAACTCTAATAAGAAAAAAACAATATGGTTACCAAGTAATTTAATTCCATAGGAAAAAACTATACGAATCACCTAAATTTTTTTATTTAATATTTCACAATGGTTTTTACCCATATTTTCTCGTTTAATTTCTTGATGTGAAACATTCAATTCACCAGAAATTTTCTCATAAATAATTCTATTTTTAAACCTCGTATCCAAAATGAAAATGATACAACTTCATTGGAAGTCCCAACATCTTCTAGAATAGTCTCATGGTAATCCACTATACCTTTTTTCTTATAATCTTGATTCATTCCATCACTTAGATCATTCATTGGGTAGGTATTTTCATAATTCCCCATCTCACCATATTTAAAAAAATATATTGTTTTCTTATCATAATTAAACATAAGATAATTTTAATTCGAATATCGGTACACATTTACAAAAATACACCATCAAAAATATATGTTGAATTTGTTAAGTCATTACCCATGGTTTGTTAGCACACTTCCCAAAAACTAAAAACTAGATTTTCATACCATAAGATTTCATTGATTGATTCTTACCCAATAGATATAATATGGATCTTTTTAATTGATTATTGTCAGATGACATATGATCATCAGAAAACTCCATTTCTGACCTCTTAGAACATCAAACAAGATTCTCATTACATTTTAATTCATGGTAATCCAAATCCCTTTTGTATATTGTCATCAATACATAGTAAAATAACAATTCATTTTACTATCAAGATCTGGAATTTGATTTGGTGGGTACCATGTCAATTAATTAATGATTGAAACACACAAAGCCAACAAATATTAATCCATATTTTTAAATAATAGATATTTATTTTCTATCATATTTCGATCTACATTACGAAAATATTTTTCAAGGAATTCATTAATTAATTCATCTGATTCCAACATATTAATTACCTCCACATCGCATATATTCGTAAATTTTAACCACCACTACTGAGCTTCAACTACAAAATGGAAAATGGAATAAATATCATATTTATTATCTAAAAACCCATTGTCATTGAATATCTTTAATGGTTTCTTATTCCATCCTTAATTCACTACAATGAAAAATAATCCATGAATATATTAAGAGTTTTTCCTCATAAAATGTTCCACCAACATCATTTTCCATTGTGGTAAATCTTGTTTTTCTGTTTCTTGGATTCCACCTCCACCTAAATAATATATTATCTGATCCATTTGTATCATAAATTTTTTAGTTTCAATTCCCACAATCTTAGGATTTGGATTTATGAAATATATTATCCTCTCGGTTCCTTCCTACTATCCATTCCCAATTTCTTCTTTGGAAAACTATAATGAAAAAAAATATATTATGATGAGAAACATGGTATGTTTTAAATTATGTTTCATATCAAATTAAACATAATGTAATAATCATCTTTGGTATTCTATTAAATTCATAGAAACCCCTAATGTGATCTAAAACACGCTCTGATACAAACTATAAGTTCTTGTCCTTGTATAATACATAATCATGGAAATTCATTTATTATTCACTTTATTAAATTCCATAATATCATTTTGTTTTTTTGTTTTATAGAATTATGAAATTATTAAAAAATATCATCCCACAAGATTTTAATATGGGTACTACTAAAACAGTATCAATTTAATCTAAGATTCATATGTTTTAATTAAAACATGAAATTATTTCATGAAAAATCATCACAATATTCAGCTTGGCATCTTAATTTCTCTTACCAATCTTTACACCCAATGAAAAAAATTAAAACATGGGATGAAAAATAATCTCAATAATATAAATAAAATAATGGATAATTTACTAAATAAATACATATATTCATATGAAATCATTTCCAAAAACAATATACTTCTCACATTTAAGTAATCATTCACTTTTTAAATAGATGTGATTTCCAAAAAAACATAGAAATAATTAATTAACTATTTTGGTTACATGAGTAATTACATAATTTTATTTAATCCTCATGGATACCATTTTATTTGAATCCATCATAGCTACCTTACAATGAAACCCTCAGAACAACCATGTGATTTAACCCCCACGGCTACCTTATGGTGTAACCATTGTAGTTACACCTGGAATAACCATTACAATCAACATCCATAATAATCATAGACAATGCATTGGAGGGAAAAATATTTATTAACCTCCAACATAATTAATTCAAAAAAAGATCATAATCATAAAATATTAATATTTTCATAAAAACATTCCATCTGAGTTTTGTAAAAAATTAAATTAAAAAGGTTATTTTATAAATAGTCCATTACCTTGGGTTTCATTTCATTACAAATAGTTTATAACTCATGTATAATGGCTTAAATAGTGTTATTAATATATTAAAAAATTATATACATGTTTATAATACCTTATATCATATTTTAATAAAAACATTCCACCAATTTATTAAGAATATTTTGTTAATTTTATTGTTTATTGGGTGTTTATTTCATGATTTGTAAGGTGGCCCACTATGGGTTTTCTTATTGATAGAATAAAAAACCAGAAGTGGAATTAAATTGAATTAATTTTTTTTTAAAATAAATTATACAACATAACATTTTTAATATGAGGATGATTCCTTAGGTATAACATTAATTCAAATGATTTAATTGTTTTTAGCACTTTTTACAACCATCACGATCTTTTTTCTTTATATGTAATATCATGTTTATATATTGGTTATAGAACACTATATAACTTATAATATGTTTAATAAAATCAGTTTTCACTATACAAAATGATTATTTACTTCCTTGATGGTAGTACAAAAAAATGAAAACATATCATCCATGATGATGGTAAATCAACACATCACAGAATATGTTTTCATTTTTTAGAATAATAAGAGAAGAGGATATGTTTGATGATGGATATTACACTAAAATAATATCCTTATAGTATATGGAGAGTAAAAAAATTAAAATTTCTATTTTATGGAGGACGATTAGGAGAGAATAATAAAATAAATAAAATTTAAATGACATTAAAATAAAAATAAAAGAGGATTTTACCTCTTAAACTTCTTTTCCTTGATTACCTCTTTAGGGATCTTAGGTATGGCCTTCTAGTGATACAATATAGTCTTTTATGTGTTTAAGAGGCTTGGTAAGTTAACTAGGTAGAAATTGAGAAACCTAAAATTCATTGGATGTGTGATGAGAAGAGGTTGTGATATGTGGTATTTATAGTGGAGGAGAGGTGTGTTTTTTGGATTATTTTATTCATTAGTTTATTATTTTGTATTAGGACTATATTTAAATTGAACATTAACAATAAATATATTAACATATTGTTGTTTGGTTTGATATTTGGGTCTTACATCATTATACATCATATATGACTCAATAGGGCATGAAATTGTTAAATACTTTAATTACTATATTTCACTATTCACAAGAAAATCCAACTATTTTATAAAAATCCAAAAAAATAACCCTAAACATTTATTGACTTATAGAATTCTATATTTAACACCATTTTTTGAAAAAAAATTAATAAATATGAATATTGTATTTTTTAATTAAAATCAACATTTTATCAAAAAATATAGATTTCAAAATTATAAATATTTTAATGAAACATTGAATAATTAGTTAAGATCTCATGAAATTCCTTTATAATAATCAGAAAATAATATTAATTTATGATTATTATTTATTGTTATAAATTTTATTTCAAATCATTATATTAATTCTATGTTTGTATATTAAAAATCTTGTTTTACAAAAATACCAACAATTAATCTATCTTTTTCAAAACATTTTATTTACCTATTCGAAGATATAAATATGTCATATTTTCCCTTATATGATAAAAAATTTATTTGTAATTTTTTGATGATTTTTCTATTTTATTTGTATATATTTTTTAATTTCTAGGAATACTACTATTGTAATTATTCATTTATAATGAATTAACTATTTAATTATAGAGTGAAATAAAATTATTTTATATGTATTTGGGTTGTTACAAAAATAAATCTAGATGAAACATTTATATATGGGTTATTGTGGATAATCATACAAAGATTAATCAATTTATTACAGTTTGAGAGGAATTCTCACTTGATCAGCTTGAACAGATTTACCTTAGAGTAGTGGTATTGTTGTGTGGAGTACAACTATCCAATGTATTTCATCGAGATACAAGATTCACCTAATTGTTTTGGAAAAGTCAAAAACACACTCTAATCATCTATTTAAATATTAATATGGCCCATCATCCTCAAATTGGTGGCTAATTTGAGACACTATAAGATAAGTAGTGTGCATGTTATATAGAATTCAAGGGATTAGAGAACCAACATCTACCTCTATTTGAGTAATCTTATAGAAATAGTTTCCCTTGTAGCGTCCAAATATAACCATATAAAGACATTTATTGGAAAAATTGTATAACCCCTTCATGAAGGGATACAATCAGTGAATGTAAGATATTTTGACCTCATAATGGGAAAATAAATTGTAGAAAATGAGAAAACCATTCAACATCACATTAATGAATACCAAATTTGGAAGAAGTTATATACAGAAAATCTTCAATGGGCCCTATAGATTATTTTTGGAGAAATGGAATTCCTTTGGATATGGATGTAGAGACCCAAATCTTGATGCAAATGGACATTACATTACATTTGCGGAATACTTAATACATACCAAAAATAGACACACAAGGATCGTAATAGTTTTGTGTCTTTGGAAACTCATAATATTATCTTCTAATCGTGTTGAAAGATCATCAACATCTGTATTAATGATCTTACCCTTTGTTTTCTTACCTAAAACCTTCCTTTAAATCCTGGGGAAGAGAAAACATATAAATGGTGAGCTCAAATTCTCAGTAAGGGTAAGCATGGAGAAAATAAAACAAACCATATACATTTGAACTTAAAAACATGAACATAATGTTTAAACATCAAAATCACGAGCAATGACATAAATCGTGGAAGTACATAAGGCATATATCATAAAGGAACATCAATATTGATAAAATAGCATGGGAATAAATCATGTAATTGTGGAAACCATTCAGCACTTGTTATGATTTCCATAGTAGCCAAGGCACTGCTGCCAAGACGATCTTAGTGGACAAAGTCCCTTTCTGAATCGAGATCACTCCTCGTTCTAGTCCTGTATCACTGAACCAAATTAACTTTCTGTTCCAGCCATGTCTATCTCATGAGATATAAATCTTTACCCAATTAATTGGAGGTTGACCTAGGTCCCACCCATCTCATAATGAAATCATTCTTACTTGTGCCACAAAATAAACTTAAAACATTCATCATAACCCAAAGAATAAAATGGGTTTCATAAACATCATCCCATCATCACATAATCCATATAAATTAAATGGATATCATTTAATAATAAGAAAATTGAAACCATTTAAATCATATAGACATTATACTTGAAACATATACATTTGATATAATTTTATCTTAGATGGAAAAATGATTTTGATAAAACACTTGAAATGAATTCTTGAGGAAAATATCCTTTCTTATTCAAAATAAATTTCTTTTCACAAAATGTCATGCAATTTTAAAATAATGAGATTTTGTTGAAAATATTCATGAAATATTTTGGAGGAAGCTTCATGAAAATAAGGCTTTATAAATCCGTAAAAATCCATTCATGCCGTATAAGTTAAAAAAACATTTTTCTCGTACTTTTTCCGGAAAAGTCAAGAATGTACATCGTAACATAATCAAAAACAATATTACTTACATACCATGTAGTAAAAGTAAAAAATGGGTAAAAAGGACTTTAAACATACATGAAACCATTTTTATAGAAACAGGGATGTGGATGATAAATATAACCCCGGTAAATACTTATGAATAAACAATCTCAGATAAGAATGAGATTGGAATAATTATCCCTTACCTTAGGTCTGATATGATTCATATCGATCCGAACCTCTTGTATAATGATTTAAATAATGTAATTGAATTATTAAATAATCATATTCGTTGTTATGATATCATATATGTTTCACTTATGACTTTATATTACCCGTTGTTTTATAAATTCCATGTAAAAGTAGCATTTTGGGTAAAATCATTTCATTTATCCTATGTGTTTCGACTTGTTGTTATTGATATTATTGCTTATATTCTCATTTAAATAATTACATAATTTTAAACATGATTTATATATAATATATATTCATCATATACATATATATTATAGATCAATAAAATTAATGAAATACATCGTTCATGGATACGGTAGGTCGTACGTACACATGAATGTTGTTTTCATTTCCTTATTGAATTGAATGAAATTAAATAGATGACATAAATATATATATAAATAAATCCAGTAGCATTATTATTTCATATAATTCATTGTTATTCATTATATATAATTTATAATCATTCTTGAATGGTTAATCATGGAAAATGAATCTCATCGAGTTTGTGGAGACGGTAGTCCGTACGTACGCACGAGCGATGATATCATTCCCATGATCGTAGAATGGTATTGGAGTGTATTTATAATATTTCATAATCAATACCACTTTTAAATAATCATATATATTCATTATTTACACCATTATACCTATACATGTAAGGTAGTGGTGGAAAATAGATTACACCACGGCGTGGAGACGGTATTCCGTACGTACGCACGCACGTTGATTTCGTTTCCATAGGATGGATAGATGGTGAAATAGGTTTGTTTCATAATTATAATAACATATCATTATATGACTTATACTGATGTTATAACTTCATAATTAAACAACTAAATTAGAATAAGTAGAAGAAGAAATAAAGTTGAAAGAATCAGTAACAAACATTACCTCTTCTTTGAAGAGCCTCTTTGAGACCTCCTCTTAGGGCAATAAATTTTGTCTTTGAAGAAGACCAGGACCTCTAGGATTTTTCTAGGGAAGTGGGGAAGTGAAATTGGCAGAGTATGGCTGAACATCAAGGCTGAAAATGGTGTGAGGAAGAGAGGGAAGAGGTGCCCTTTTATAAGGGAGGAGAGGGGCACCTTTGGAATATCTAAAAATATTATTTTATTATAAAGTCATATTCAGTTTTTAAAAGCTCCAAATTGAGTTATTTCGAAGCTAAGGTATGGATGGGTCTAAATACTCTTATCCAATAGAATTTAGACTGGTTTAGGTTTCTATTTTAACCTTATCATTTAGATTTAACTGTAAGTTAAATAATTTTTCTTTTTCCGTGTCTTCTTGTTTTCTTACACTATAAGCTTAATAAACTTACTATAAGAAGCCAAAAGAACCCCTAAATGTTTATTATTAATATATATAACCTTATCTAAGTCATTTTTTAGTAACATAGATTTTTAGGAATAAAATAACAATAAATAATATTATATTTATTAAAAAACTATTTTATGTCAATTTTGACACTCTTTGGTAATTGATTTTTTAAAAAATAATAATAGAATAATTAGTTCAAAAAAAGTTAACTAAATCAATAGTAAAATGTCTTATTATCCTATAAAATTAATGGAATTCATAAAAAGTCTCATATAGAATTTATTTGGGTATTTATAACATCAATTATGTCAATATTTCATTAATAAGATAATTACTGTATCATCATTATGTTGTAAATAAATTAAAATATTTAATATCGAAAAATTATAAATAAAAGACCATTATATAGGAAATCATTTTATATTTATAATGAATATTTATAGTCGAATTTAAATTATGTATAACCCTATATTAAAAATGATTTAGTTATTAAACATTGATTTTAACTATTTTAACCCTTCTTTAAATAAATTAATAATAAATGTCCTAATCTAATCCATGTTGGCCAAAATGGTCATATTTTATTCCTAAGGTTGTTTTTGGTAGAATTACACTTATCCAATATAATTAGGACATATGTTTGGATAATAATAATATCATTTTTACCCTTAATTATCCTATTACTTTTAACCGTGGTAAATAAAAGTAAAAGGTTACTATTCACCAAAAATTATTTTCAACTCATTGAACCACATTTTAGTCCTTAATATTAACCGTGTCTCTCGGATTTTTGAAATTCAATTCACAGAAGTGGTAAAATTTCATTTAAATGAAAAATTCATTTTTTTTAACTACCACTATGTTGTTTCACTAATCATCGAACATTGATGTTTTTCAGAAAAATACAAAAAATTCAACCTAAGCATTATTTGATATTCAGGATTCAAAATTGATGTCTATTTTTCCAAATTTAAAATATAGAAGTCGCATTAATTAATTTTAAAATTAGTTCCCAATATCAAAACAAATAGCTTGTTTTTAAGAAACAAAAACTATCAAAAGATTGATACTTGTTTATATCCAATTTCAAAGTGAAATTAATTCCAATGAACAACATTGGATTAAATAGTAAAATATATATTATAATTACACTTTAAAACCAACTAAAAAGATAATCTAACCATTTAAATTATTGCGGTGAAAAAAGTTGTTTTTAATGAAAATATAGCGTGTTTTTACTATTAATTAAAAAATGAATGTTATCAGAATAATATGAAAAATTTATCCAAAGTAAATTTTTATATCCTGATTCCAAAGAAGAATTTTATTTTGTAAAATTGAACTTATAAATATGTCAAAAACAAGATTTAAGGTTGGTGCGCCATCAAATGGCGGGAAAACTGCAATTTTTGAAAAATACATATTTTACACGAAAAATTTATTTTGTTCTCATACCATATTCTAGAAAACGTGTAAGATAAATAATAATTTTATAAAATTAAAAATTTAGTTAATACTATTCATAGCGGCTAGTCCATAATAATATTATAACAATATATTGTTGTTTGGTGAAACCTGGTATTGCGTACTACACACGCTATCGAGGAAGGTCCTGATTACGTGTAATGCAAGTCAAGTCAGGGATGCGTGTTGTGAAAGTCTCCTCCGTTGTTTTGTATAATAGAGTCCAACCATATTTCATTTATACATCGAATATATATATATATATATATATATATACACTTAATGTTTCGCAGAATAAGTACTATCGAAATTTTGTGTAACATGATCCAAGAATAGTGTTGTGTTTACTGCAAGATAATACGGTGTTTCGTATAGCGCAAGGTAACCTTGGTGTAGTGTATAAAACAAGACATAAATGAAATTAAAATGAATAATTCTCATAAAATCTCAGGTTGTTACATTCTAGCCCCCTTAAAATGAATTTTTCCATCGAAATTCATCAGGGTTATTAATGGTTTAATACTTGAAACATTCTTTAATAGAAACCCTCATCGTAAAAAGGGAATACCAAAACCTATCATTAAAAACTAATATATGAAATGTAATGGTTACTCAAATTAACTAATCACTGGGTTTCTACATAGGAGAACATAGGTGAAAATATGGATCTGAAAGAAAAATATAACCATCATGTTCTGATGGAGAGTGGTAGAGAACATGGCTATGAAAAATCCATCAATCACAAAGCCATAAATTTGTGATGATCTAAGGTACCATCTGATTCATCGGATATAAGAGCACTAGGACAACATATTTTGTTTCAATATCATTTCTCTAATGTTGAAACATTTGAATTAGAAGAAATACTTTCTGGATTTTGGTACAATCTCACTGTTTGGTGCTTTGAACAATTTCATCTTCATCTCTTAAGGAAATAAAGTTGAATTTGTGATTTGTGAAGTGTTAACAGATCATGTGATAGAATGATGGGTCATTCCATCCATCTCAAAGAAAAGGTTAGAAAAAGTTATTGAATACATAGGTCCATGTATGGTGAGGTTAATCATATATGATTTAAAAAATGGACTTATACCTCATCTATCATACCACTTAATAAACTAAAACTAGTTTCTACTAACTAGGGACTTCTTGTAGGCCAGAGGTAGGCGATAAAGGCTTAGCGCACTTCGGTTGTGGGTCCGATTCCCACAGCCTTGTTCGACGCGATGGGTTGTCACCCGTCCTGCAGGTTTTCCTTTTTCTAAAACTACATTACTATAACATCACATCAATAATATCAAAAAAAGTTCTATCCTTAATCAATACTAACTTATTTCCAACATAATCCATTCCAATCTTTAGGCTTATCCAAAATACTGATGTCCAATCTCATATTATAGTGAAAATGATTACCAAAGAGTTCATATAACAAGCATGTTAATACCATCGTTGATCCCCATATATCATATGATATGTCTTTTTGGTCACATTCCAAACATTTTAAGGCCTTAATCATGTATTCTCTTGAAAAAACGAATACCCATTAAACCTTAGTGAAAACATGAATGTTGTTAAAAGTTAACACTTTCCACATACCAAAATCCTCAAAATTTTATATACTCAAACCATGATATCATTTAGTCCTTATATCAATCATGAGATCATGAATACTGTCAAACATTTCGTTTTCTCCTTATCCCTTCATTATGCGCATATCATCTGATTTCCAAAATATTTGAATCACTTTCCATGGTTACTGGTACCATAAAATTATTGAAAACCACAATAGAATAATAAAAAAATATTCTAATACACCATAAAAGTACCTCAACAACATTATTCTTGAATACCAATTCATAATCACTTCAATAAATCCTCTTCAATGATTGTCCTGGAATATGTCCATCCTTGATTTAGATGTAACTTTTAGGTCAGGGTATTGAGTTGGGTAATGCCCATGTTCTCCACAAATAAGACATTGAACTCCATAACAGTCTATCGCTCTATGACCCTTTTCTCCACATAGATAACATATGTCCCTCTATTTGAGGTATTCCTCAAGGTTCTTCTTCCCTTCTTTAGAAATCTCAATCTTCCTTTCTTTAGGCTCCTCAACATGCGAACATGCATAAAAGTATATCTTCCTCTTATTTGATGAATTAGGCATACCAATAAATTTCACCTTGTTAATCATATATCGCAATGACTGATTCAGCATAATAAAAATATCTTTCTCTCTAGGCATTACACAATTTTGTTTCTCATAATCACCAATTTGTCCATTGGATTCAATGTTAACCAAATTCCTTCGGGTTCCCTCTATTGACTAAAACACAAAAAGAATTCTGTTAGAGGAAAAAATCATACAAGGAAATTAACATAATCAAGGGGGAGTACCTTCGGCATCTAACATCTTAGGTTTCATTCTAATATCATTACCGTAATTCTAGGACTATAACCTATATTTATACTTAACCTTAGGGACATCCCTAGACACACCTTAGAAATATCTCTAGGGATCTCACTAAAGTTTTTGCATCCTAGTTTCCAATGGTTAACTAAACCTTTCCTCTGATACCAACTGTAGAGACCCGAAGCTTGACGTACATGGACATTACATTACATTTTCGGAATACTTAATACATAACAAAAAAAGACACATAAGGATCGTAATTGTTTAGTGTCTTTGGAAACTCGGAATATTATCTTCTAATCATGGTTAATGATCTTCATCATATCCATTAATGATCTTCCCCTTTGTTTTCATACCTAAAACCTTTCTTTAAATCCTAGGGATGAGAAAACATATAAAGGGTGAGCTCAAATGCTCAGAAAGGTTAAGCATGGAGAAAATAAATAAAACCATATACATTTGAACTTAAAAACATGAGTATAATGTTTAAACATCAAAATCTTGAACAAAGACATAAATCATGGAAGTACGTAAGGAATATATCATAAAGGAACATCAATCTTGATAAAATGGCATGGGAATAAACCATGTAATTGTGGCAACCATTCAGCACTTGTTATGATTTACATAGTAGCCAAGGAATTACTGCCAAAACCATCTTAGTGGACAAAGTCCCTATCTGAATCGAGTTCACTCCTCGTTCCAGTCCTGTATCACTGAACCTGATTAACTTACCGTTCTAGCCATGTCTATCTCAAGAGATATAAATCTTTAACCAATAAATTTGAGGGAGATATAGGTCCAACCCATCTCATAATGAAATCATTCTTAATTGTGCCACAAAATAAACTTAAAACATTCATCATAACCCAACGAATAAAATGGGTTTCATAAACATCATCCCATAATCACATAATCCATATAAAATAAATGGATATCAATTCATAATAAGAAAAGTGAAACCATTTAAATCATAGAGACATTATACATGAACCATATACATATGAAATAATTTCATCTTAGATGGAAAAATGGTTTTCATAAAACACTTGAAACGAATTCTTGAGGAAAATATCCTTTCTTATTCAAAATCAATTTTTTTTACAAAACGTCATGCAATTTTAAATGAAAGAGATTTTTTTGAAAATAGTCATGAAATATTTTTGAGGATGCTTCATGAAAATAAGGATTTATAAAACCGTAAAAATCCGTGCATGCCGTATAAGTTAAAAAAACATTTTTCTCGTACTTTTGCCAGAAAAGTCAAGAAAGTACCTCGTAACATAAACAAAAGAAAGATTCCTTACATACCATGTAGTAATAGTCAAAAATGGGAAAAACCAACTCTAAACATACATGAAACCATTTTTAGAAAAATAGGGACATGGATGATAAATTTAACCCCAGTAAATACTTATGAATAAACAATCTCGGATAAGAATAAGATTGGAATAATTATCCCTTGCCTTAGGTCTGATATACTTCGTATGGATCCGAACCTCCTGTATAATGATTTAAATAATTTCATTGACTTATTACATAATCATATTCATTGTTATGATATCATATATGTTTCACTTATGACTTTATATTACCCATTCTTTTGTAAATTCCATGTAAAAGCAGTGTTTTGGGTAAAATCATTTCATTTATCATATGTGTTTCGACTTGTCATTTTGATATTATTACTTATATACTGATTTACATAATTCCATAATGTAAAACATGATTTATATATAATATATATTCATCATATACATATATATTATAGATCGATAAAAGGAATGAAATACACCGTTCATCAAGACGGTATGCCCTACGTACGCATGGACGCTGTTTTCGTTTCCTTATTGAATTGAATAAAATTAAATAGATGAAATAAATATATATACATAAATATATTAGCATTATTATGTCATATATTTCTTTATTATTCATTATATATACTTTATAATCATTCTTGAATGGTTAATCATGAAAAATGTATCTCATTGCGTTCGTGGAGACGGTAGTCCGTACGTACGGACGAGCGATGATATCATTCCCATGATCGTGGAATTGTATTGGAGTGTATGTATATTATTTCAGAATCAATATAAATTTATAATAATAATAATATATAGTCATTATTTACACCATTATACCCATCCAAGTAAGGTGGTGGTGGAAAATAGATTACACCACAGCCTGTAGACGATATTCTGTACGTAAGCACGCACGATGATTTTGTCTTCCGTAGGATAGATAGATGGTTAAATAAGGTTGTTCCATACCTATAATTACATATGAGTATATTAGTGATACTGATGTTATTACTTAATAATGAAACATCTAAAGAAGAATAAGTATAAAAAGAAATAAAGTTGAATGAATCGGTAAGAGACATTACCTCTTCTTTGAAGCGCCTCTTTGAGAACTCCTCTTAGGGAACTAAAATTGGCCTTTGAAGAATACCAGGACCTCTGGGTTGTTTCTAGGGAAGTGGGGAAGTGAAATGGTCAGGGGATGACCGAGCTTCAAGGCTCAAAATGGTCTGAGGAAGAGAGGGAGGAGGTGCCCTTTTATAAGGGAGGAGAGGGGCACCTTTGGAATAACAAAAACTATTATTTTATTATAAAGACATATTCGGTTTTTAATAGCTCCAAATTGAGTTATTTCGAAGCTACGGTGGGTATGGGTCGAACTACTCTCATACAATAGAATTTAGACAAGTTTAGGTTTCTATTTTAGCCTTATCACTTAGATTTATCTTTAAGTTAAATAATTTTTCTTTTACTGTGTCTTCTTGTTTTCATACACTATAAGGTTAATAAACATCCTATAACAATCCAAAAGAACCCCAAGATGTTAATAATTAATATATATAACATTATATAAGTCATTTGGCCGAACCATATATTTTTAAGAATAAAATAACAATTAATAATATAATATTTGTTTTAAAAACTATTTTTGGTCAATTTTGACACTATTTGGTAATTGATTTTTTTGAAAATCATAACAAAATTATTAGTTCGAAAAACGTTAACTAAATATATACTAACATTTCATATTAACCTTGAAAATTAATGGAATTCATAAAAAGTCTCAAATTACATTTATTTGGGTATTTATAACATCAATTATGTCAATATTTCATTAATAAGATAATTACTGCATCATCATTGTGTCATAAATAAATTAAATTATTTAATGTCTAAAAATTATATATAAAACACCATTATGTAGGAAATCATATTATATTTATAATGAATATTTATAGTCGAATTTATCTTATGCATAACCCTATATTATAAATGATTTAGTTATTAAACATTGATTTTAACTAGTTTAACCCTTCTTAAAATAAATTAATAATAAATGTCCTAATCTAATCCAAGTCGGACTAAACGGACATATTTTATTTCTAATGTTGTTTTTGGTCGCATTACACTTATAAAATAGTATTGGGACATATTTTAGGGTAATAATAATGTCATTTTTATCCTTAATTATCCTATTCACTTTTAACCGTGGTAAATAAAAGTAAAACGTTACTATTCACCAAAAATTATTTTCATTTCATTGAACCACATTTTAGCCCTTGATATTAACTGTGTCTCTCGGTTTTTCAAAATTCAGTTCACAAAAGTGGTAAAATTTCATTTAAATGAAAAAGTCAGTTTTTTAACTACCACTAAGTGGTTTCACTATTCATCGAAAATTGATGTTTTTCAGAAAAATACCAAATATTCAGCCTATGAATTATTTCAAATTCTGAATTCAAATTTGATGTCTATTTTTTCAAATTAAAAACATTGAAGTAGCATCAATTAATTTTAAAATTAATTCCAGCTATCAAAACAAATTGCGTGTTTTTAAGAAACAAAAACTATCAAAATATTGATACTTGATTATATCTAATTTCAAATTGAAATTAATTCCAATGAACAACATTGGATTAAATGGTAAAAAATATATTCTAATTACACTTTAAAACCAACTAAAAATATAATTTAACTATAGAAATTATTGTGATGAAAAAAGTTGTTTTTAATGAAAATATAGCGTGTTTTTACTATTCATTAAAAAATGAAAGTTATCATAATAATATGAAAATTTTATCCAAAGTAAATTTTTATATCCTGATTCCAAATAAGAATATTATTTTGTCAAATTTAACTTATAGACATGTCAAAAACAAGATTTAAGGTGGGTGCACCATCAAAAGGCAGGAAAACTGCAATTTTTTAAAAAATACATATTTTACACGAAAAATTTATTTTGGTCACAAACCATATCCTAGAAAATGTGTAAGATGAATAATAATGTTATAAAATTCAAATTTTAGTTATACTATTCATAGAAGCTAGTCCATAATAATATTATAACAATATATCTTTATATAGTGAAACCCGATATTGCGTACTACACACACTATCAAGGAAGGTTGCGATTGTGTGTAATGCAAGCCAAGTCAGGTTTGCATGTTCTGAAAGACTCCTCCGTTGTTTCGTATAATAAAATCCAACCATATTTCATTTATACATTGATATATATATATATACACTTAATGTTGCAAAGAATAACTACTATCGAAATTCTGTGTAACAGGATCCAAGAATAGTGTTGCGTATACTGCAATCTAATACGGTGTTGCGTATAGCGCAAGGTAACCTTGGTGTAGCGTACAACAAAATACATCAATGAAATTAAAAAAAATAATTCTCATAAAATCTAGGGTTGTTATAATGGACATGGAATAGGATCATGAGATTTGTGAAAAAAAAGCTATATACCAGGTACATCATCCCCTTCAAGATTCATGATTATGGTATAGTATTTTCCTATCAAAAATTAGATGCACCTACCAAGTATCAAGAACATGATGTATCCCAAATTTCCCTCTTGATGGGGTATATATCACATCCCTCTACTTTTAGAAAACTGAATGTGGTAAGACAATAGAGAAACATATCATTTGAAGAGCAGCTAGTGAGGATTTGTGACCATAAAGGTAATCTCCTACATAATTGGACTACTCACATCGTGAAACTACTATGGGTAAACCATAAGTATGAAGAGGAAATTTTAGAACTATAGTAATTAGTGAAGTGTAAGTTTCCCACCTTGTTTACACCTTATCATGTTAAAAAATATTTCGAGGGTGAAATTTCATAAGGGGGAAGAATTTAGGAACCTAGAATTTTATCAATGGAAATTCCTTTCTAATAATATTTATAAAATATTAAAAACAAAATAATATCATATATATTACAAAATATAATCATTATAAATTAATATTTAAGGAAATAAGAGATATTTCTATAAAACAAGGAACATATACCAATAGAATAGTAACATGACCATTTGAATAGTAAAGTGAATAATAGGAATATTAATTCATCCTATAGAATAGTAACCTCACATTCCAAAGTATAAATAAAATTTATGTATCTTATGAATGAAACTCTGATATATTTATATTCATGTTAAAATACGTAATTTTTTAAAAAATGATAAATTATATTTCGGTATTCTTTGTAAGTCAAAAATGATTAATTACAATTTTATAATTAATGTTTTAATATAAAATAAAACATATTTTTATGAAATAAATTTATAAATTAATATACTGTTTTATTTTATTCTTAAAATAATTTCATGGGATCTTAAGTAATTTAACAAATTATCATAAATTTGGTTATAATTTTAAAATCGATATTTTTTTATTAAATTATAATATTGTTTAAAATTAAAATTACTCATAATTCGACAATTATATTTATAAAATATTTTTTTTTAATCTCTAATTAAAAATGGTTTAGGTGATTTTTTTGTATTTTTATAAAATAAATTAAATTTTCTTGAATAATGAAATACGATAGTTTATTTATTTCACAAATACTATAATTATTTAGCCATTGATGATATATAGATAATTTAATCCCATAATATTTTGATATGTATATTTAAAAAATATCTATTTATAAGGATCAAAACTATCGATATTCTTGATCCATATTAAGATAATAAGGAATATAATAATAACAAATACCCTTCTATTCCCCAATAAATAATAACCAACGCTACCACTTCTCATCACTCATAAAAAGGTTATAAGCATACCCAAATTCAACCCAATACACTTCCTAAGTCTCTCCCCAATGTTCAAGAAGGTTTTTTCAAAAAAAAAATACCAAACTAAATTTCCTTAAAGAGGTTCTCAAGGATAATAAGTTCCGGTAGTAAAGTACACATTCATTTACTTAATTTATTTTTAATTTTTTTCTTTTCAGATCTTATCCCCGCATCAATATCCAAAATTCCCATGATAACTACCTTAGATTTTAAATATCATAATTTAATTATGTTAATGGAATAATACATAATGTATTTCATCCCACTACAATTTATTGTAAAAAATGAAAACATCATCTTTGATATGTCTATTTACCAACATTGTGGACAATGTGTTTTCATTCCCCATTATAAAATTTGAGGATGGTAATTATAATATATTAATAGTTATACATGATTTTAATATTTGCATTAAAACATGTTTTATGTTTTGTAACCAATATATAAATAATATTAAATAATAAAACAAAACTAGTTCACGGTGATCAAAAATTCAACAAAATAAACATACATGCATCATTATTATCTAATTTAATGAATCAATATCATAAGATAAAAAAAATGAAATATGAAAAAATTAGCACATATGGAGTTGAATTAATATAAATTAATTTCACTTCTAACGTTTTCCTTCCATTACTCAAGAAATCCCATAATTTAATTCAAGGTAACTAGGATAAAATACTAAAATAAAGGTCCTTAGAACGGAGAAATTAAGTCTTATAACTAATTAAAAATAACATAAATGAATGTAATAAAATAATAATAAATAAAATATGTGTATAATTATTTATCAATTATTTAATTAATGGATTTAATTTTATTATCTTATTAATTATTTATAATTGAAAAATACTTTCATACATAAGGTATTTGATTCTATATAAACCTCTAAATACCATTGGGTTATGTTATCTCTATCATTAAACCAATGTAAATCAAAATCATAGTAATATTATTATTTAATATTCTATTATTATGATCCATAATTATGTATTCAGATCCATTCATTCATATTTTGGGGGGAAATAAATTTTTTCAAAGGGTGAATCTTCCCGATAAGAAATACTGATTAAAGGTAACTTCCTAATTTCCTTCAAATTCCCAATTACACTCTTTAATATATTTTTGGCGATAACTTTTAAAATAAAAAATTCTATCATGAAATACTCCATTATTTTATATTTTTGTTTTATGTAAACAATTTTTTCATTGTCTTTTTTAAACTCATTTATATTTTCACCTAAATGACTACATAGTTTATCATTTAAATAGTCTCTTAAACACACATTTTACATTTTTAACTTCAGTTGGAAATTATTTATAATTATCTAGGAAAATTATCAATTATTAATTTTTTATTATGATAAATATCCATTCATTTATGAACACCATTGTAACGGCCCGAACTGTTATAAATAAAGTTTCCCAATTCGATTTAATTAAATGTCTCATTATGTAATATGGATATAGAAAAAAATGTACTTCCTTAGATCTATCTAACTAGATAGAATTTACAGTTAAAAGTATTTATATTTTTTAATATAGTAATTGAATAGTGATTACATGATTACTATAAATATATGTCTTTAAACAAAATAGATTTAAAAAAATTAAAGTCATGGGCCCAACCAGTTGACTTTTGTCATATTAATCCCAATTATTAGAGAAATAGAGAATCATATAATTTCTATGATTTTCCAATGACTAGTCAAAATATGAGATCCAACAACTTATTCAGGATGGAAACCATTTATGAGAGAAGCTTTGGCTCATTGAGATCCCAAAGCAGACCATGTTCGCTGAAAAACACCATGAACGTCTCAATATCGCTCACCATACTATTGGGGTGTAAGTATATGTAATAAAACAACCTGTTTTAAGAATATAATAATTGGAATATTAATATTATTTAGAATATTGATATTATTTTATAATTGATTTTGATTTTGATTCAATTAATCACAAATTTCTTTTTTTTTGGTAATGTTCATATTTTATTATCAGTTTATTTAGACGACTTAATTGATTTCTGAAATAAATATTATTTTAATAAAAAAAATATAACAAATTTTATATAAATTATAATTTCTTTATACTTATAATGATGTGAAATGTACTTTTTATAGGAGTTAAAAGTTCAATTATTGTAAAACCACATTATTTTTCAAAAATTGTGGAATATTATTTTAAATGTGGAAATACACACATTTAGAATATTTTTCAGAAAAAAATATATATTATTGTTGGAGTCAGAACATTAAAATTATCCATTTATGAGTTTATCATATTTTTCTAAGAGTTTCAAATTTTCAAGTAAAAATAAAATAACATATAAATATACAGTGTTTTTTATGACATCATATTGGCCAAAAAATAATGTAATAAATACCTTAATCGGTATCCTTAGAGAAATATGAAATTTTAAATTAAAATAATATGATTTTTTGATTGGTTCATTAATTTTTTATTTCCTTTATGAATCCTCCATAATATATAATATATATTTCTATTTGAAATTCATTTCACTAAATTTTTGAAATGCCGCCACATAAGAAATGGTAATAATTATAAATATTTAGAAATTTTTCAAATTAAATAATTAACACCTACACATTATTTCTAAACCCATGGAAAAAACCATGGGATGTTATGTGGTTTTGAATATTTTATTATATAGAGTCTAAAACCTATGTTTGTGAAATATAAAAGAATTTTCCACTCTTTTTCTAAAAAACCCACTAGTGATCCAACTCCCATAACATAAAATCTTGTCATCCTTTAATTAACTATCTCACCCCTATATAATTCTCCCTCAGTTACCAAAGCTCTCTTGAATCCCCTTTTTAAGAATTTCAGTCACACACTCATGTAATGGTTCTTTCCCTTCTCATCTTTATCCATATTTATTTCTCTAGTCATTCTCTTTTATTTTCAATTAAATGTGATGGGATGTGATTTTGGGCACCCATCCCCCATACATTCCTTTTTATTTATATATTATGTGATATACCATTCTGTCTCATTGTTTTGTTCCACGTACACACCTTACCATGCCGAAATTTTATATCCATCCTTTCCTTTCTCAATTTTTCAATATTCATTATTATAATATTCATTTTCTTCTATTTACATTTGGGTTGACATGTCCCCCTAATTCCTTATTCAATCCAATTAATTTACATTTGATTATAGACCCATTTCTGTCTCATCATCCCATTTTATTAATATTTTAATTGATGTCATTATGATGCTAACTTTTCATAGTGATTTTATATTCCTATATAATTATATAGAGAAACCCATAACCATTTACTGTTGTGGGTGTTCACATTTATGAAAATATACCATTTTATTAGGGACATACATGTATTTATTTTACACTCCTTGAATTTGGATTATATTATAATGATATATGAGTCGATGTTTTATGATCTATGTGGAACAAATAATAATTATAAAGAAATTAATTTTATGGATACACACATAATTATATAGTGTTGTAATGTGTTTGGTAATGTTTTGTATCATGACACATTGTGATGGGATTGGGGAGTAACTAATTCCTTTATGGGACATTTTCCACCATAACGTCTTGATGGTATATCTTTGACCTCTGTTTATGATGCATTATTTATATTGTTTCCACATTCCCCATGTTATGATTATCAAAATATATCATAACTAATTATTCATGTTCCATTATGCATCATTGATACACCTTTTATAACATGTATTATTATTTTCATATATTTATTGTTTATTCCCTTACTAAGCCTCATGTCTCACCTCTTTCTTATGTATTTCCCCAGTTTATCCATTCTATTTTTGAGCTAAATCATTTTAATGATGTTTTCAATAAAAATATATTTAATTTTATTTTTAATGTTTAAATAAAATGCATTTAACTCCCAAAAAACATAATATTTCAATCTATTGGGTTGTGGTATGTTTAATTTTATGTAATTATGTAATTTATTAATATGAAATAAAAATAAGGGTTGTTATAGTTGTCATGAGATGAAAAGTATTTTTATTTTTGGGATGAGGATTAGAAAACTATAGAGAAATCTATTGGGTTAAGATTAAATATATGAAAAATGATAAAATTTGGTCAGTATAGGGTATTTTTTATTAAAAAAATACATCCTTATATAAATACTATATGTGTATGTGGTTATAGAACATATTTTCTTATGAGTAACAACTTTGACAAGGCGTTCTTATCCTGACTTGTAGTATCTTAGTACACAAAAATATACCTTATTGCACACCTAGTTTGACACTCATAATGTTATGATTTAGTAATTCATAACCACATTATGAACCATTTTTATGTGATTAAAAATTTCATGTAAGATTATATGTTATGAAACTAATCATGGCCCACAAGGCCTAAAGCCTAAAAATCCCTAATATAATTAAATTAATGTAAGTTATATGTTATCACTTTAATTAGGTTTTTATATGTGAAATATACTTATAAATAATTTTCCTTTTATTCTAGAAATTGGCTATAAATAGGAGGAATTAGGTAAATAATTTTTTTTAAGAGAAACGTGATTACTTCCCCAATGATATTCCCAACCTGATGAGAGTAGGAATCACACACTTCATGATGAAACTATCTCATCTAAATTGGGTTTAGTATAGAAACATGGATCAAGATGAGAATCCAAACCCCCATAAGAGAGAACAAGACTCAATAAAAATCTCTACGCATCAATGTTTTGCTACTTAAAATTGGTCATTTGATTCTTTAATCATTGAACATTGCATAAAATCAATTGAATAGATCTTATCTATCCTTCCATGTTCTAAGTAGGAGAAGGTTTTGTGGGTGGTTTATCATATGTTGGTTGAAGTAGATCAATGGTGGGAATTGATCCAAAAATATGAATCATGAGGAAGAGAATTATGTAATGAAGTTTAAGGATTTCCAGAAACTATTTTTCAATAAATATTTTCATCGAACTATTTTCCTTATATTGGAAATGTATTTCCTTGCCTTCATGAAATAATATGATGAATCTATCATGTAATATGAGGGAAACAACACACGGATCTCCTGATATTCCTCTATATTCGTTGTTAACCCTAGTGAATAGCTGGATAGTTATTTTGTTTGACCAAACCTATCCTATAGAAATCCTTGGTGACCGATGACTTTGATAGAAACCTGTAAATTTTTTGATGTTCTCTCAAAGTAAAAATCAAGATCTAAGAAACTCAATGTTATCATGGGGATACGAATTGGAAAGTGGTGGTAAATTCTTTTGGACTGGTATATATATCTAAAGATTCAATATCATTTTAGTATCACACATTCCAATGTTTCAAAAAGAAGCACCCTAGAAATTTCCTGAAGTCGATAAAGAAATTTTTTATGTGTGGGAAGGAAGGGAACCCATGCAGTGATTTCCAGAAAGAGAAACATACTAATGAGATGAATGAAAATAAATCTACAATCAAACCGATGCATATTTCACATTTTAGAAACTACAAGGATCCATGACACATTTTAAACCACTTCACTATGATAAGGGTTCTTATAGACATCCAACAACCTCCAAGGAAAAAATGGTGATTTTTTTCCTTAACTACTAATAAAGTGAATATTAATAATGATGTGGTGAATGGTATGATATTTATTTATTAACAAATCTAAAAAATTATTTATATTTTTTATTATATGAATTACTTTATATCAAGAAAATTTAGAATAACAATCCAAAAAAACAAAAAACCATGAAAGTATATCTATCTTGGAAAATAACAAATGAGGAAATTATTGCATCCAAAGTATATAACTTTTATCCAATAAATGTTTGTGTCTTGATTATCCCACTAAACTATGTAAATCCCCCTTGGGATTAATTTTATGAATTCTAGGCATGTATCGGATTTTCTTATATTGTTCCATCATCAATTCTATGTGAAGTAAATCGTTCACTTTATTGGGAATCGACCACTAATTTTGTACAAGTGCAAGAAGATATGTGAATATTATTTGGCACAATTATCTCAATAATTGATATTATTTCCCTTTTAGAGTGGGTATGTGGCTCAAATGATTCATTATTAGGGATGAAATTTCTTTTAATATATTCCCATCATGAGGGAATATGCTTACAGGTTTCTCGAATAATTTGTGTGTCTTCCTTCTAGAAGAGATAATGAATTCTCAATCGAACTTATACCTTGGGAGTTACCATTACCCAAGAATCTGTATAGAATGACTACTGTGTAAAACGAAGAGCTGAAAAAATAAATACATAAGAATCTGGATGAGGGATTCAAACTCCGAGGTGCTTCACCATGGGGTGAGGATGTCCAATTCATAATGAACAAGGATGGTTCAATGAACCTTTTCCATGATTATCGTGAGATCAACAATATCACAATAAAGAATAAGTATCTTCTACCAAGGACTGATGACTTGTTCAATCAAAAACATGGAGGACAATAATCCCCTTACATGGATATGCGGTTGGGATATGACCAATTTAGGATGATTAATGAGGATATGCACAAGACTAATTTTTGTAAATGGTATGGGCACGATGAGTACATATTGATTCTTTTCAGACTCAATATTTCTCCAGAAATCCTCATGGACATGATGAATAGATTCTATAGATAATACCTAGAAAATCTTTTGGTTGTATTATAGATGATATTATAATCTTCTACATGTTTAAGTAGGAGCATCATGAACATCTAATAACATTGTTAAAAACCATTAGAATAGATATGCATTATGAATTTTACAATATATGTGACTTTTGGTTGAAGGAAGTCTGTTTCTTGTGACATATCAACATAAGAAATGGGTTTTATGTAGACACATTGAATACAAAATCAATTTAAGGTTGGTCAAGCTGAACATCTATGGAATATATACCTATTTTTTTTGGGTTATCATGGTATTATAAGAGATTCAGGATAAATTATTCATGATTAACAAATGAAAAGAGCTAACTCGGATGGGAGTCATGTTTTCATGGAATGATGAATGAGAAGAACCCATTAAAGAGTGAAAAATTAGTCTTGTCACTACCCATGTTCTTACACTACCCTCAAGTGGATAACTTTTTTTGGTATTCATCATTTCTTCAAAAATGGGCTTTGTATGTGTGTAAATACAAAATGAAAAATTCATAGTCTATTCTCTAAGTCAGTATAATGTTCATGAATAGAACTACCCAATGCATGTCTTAGAGTTTTATTCAGTGATTTTCACTTTAAAACATTAGTATAATTATCTATTTTGGTATAAGTAGAAAATGTATATGGATCCCAAAATACTAAAGTATATATTCACATAGAAATATCTGAATATGTGCTAATAAATATGGTTTGAGATGATCAAATACTATGATTTCCAAATCCACTACTATACAAGGAAAGAGAATGAAATTGTATACACTCTATGTAGAATGGATCTCACATTTATTCTGTTTCTAAGAATTGTGTGGGATCTGATCCTCTTATACTTTTAAAGGATGGACATGATAATTATAAAGGAAGTCACATTATCAATCCTTTCTCAATTGATTACTAAACCACCTCTTCTAGAGAAGTTAATGTATCCTCAAAGAGATGACATTAGAATTTAAATGAATGTTGAGGTTATAAGGAAATTTAAATCTTATGTGTTAAATGGTATTGATAATGGTGTTCTTATCATTAGTTCAAGACAATGTGTACCATCAAATTTGAGGATAAAAGAGATGTTCAATGATTCACATATCTTTGGATTATCTATCCATTTTGGAAGCACAATGATGTATCAGGATCTCTGGTAACACTATTTGTGCGACAATATAAGGAAGTATATTACAGAATATAGGTCAAAATGTCATTTATTTCATCATGTGAAAGCAGAAAGGAAAAAATCTAAGGGGATGATGCAACCATTACACAGACCTACATTAAAATGGGAAAATGTCACCATGGGATTTGTCACGGATCAGAAAAATACATCAAGATTGAATATTTCTATACTAGTTGTGGTGGATTTTCATTCAAATACTGCACATTTAATTATGATATGAGAGGAATTATCATTGGATCTACTAATATGGATATACAATAGGGAATTTTCCATGCTATATAGTGTACCATTATCGATTTTATCTGATTGAGATACAAGATTCACCTCTATGTTTTGGAAATATCTTCAACATGATCTAAACACTGATTTGAACTTCATCATTGATTATTATTGTCAAAATGATGTCTAATAATAGTCGACTATCCATACACAATATGAAATACTGGCAGTATGATCAATTGACATCAATGGATTAGGGGATCAATATATTCCTTTTTCCATGTTCTCTAACAACAACATTTTCCATTAAATAATAAAAATGGATCCCTAAGAAAGACTTCATGGGAAAAGGTATAATACACCTGAATGCTAGGATGGAATTGTTGAATGAAAACATGTATTTATTGAAATGGTCGATGAAATTGAGGAAAAGGTTAAAACCATTTAACAACACCTCAAGGCTACTAATAGTCAAAAAAAGAGTTATACAGATAATAATATTCTATCCCTAGAGAATGTTGTTGGAGAAATGGTTTTACTCTATAAATCTCCCTGTAGAAATGTGATGCTATTTGGAAAAAAGGTAAATCTATTTTTTTGGTACATCATCCCATTTGAGATCATCAATTTCATTAGAGTGGGGGCCTACCAACTTTCACTCCCACAAAAACTATCTCATGATTTTGATTTATTTCATGTTTTAATATTGAGGATGTACATGCCAAACCCCTCACATTTTTTTAGTCTACATATTTAAACATTACATAATCTGGAATTGAGATAATAATTCAAATTGAGGATCTATTTTGGTTTAGATCTTTATAGAATTAGATCCTAACATATAAATAACAACTTGAATATTATATTTAGAGAAATATACTTACTATAAAATTATTTCATAAATAAAAAATTCTTAAAAGAGAAACATGTATAGTTCTTTGTTTTAGACAGCAGGACTTTTCCTTAATCCCATTTGACCCTAATAATCATTATGTCTTCTAAAAAACATTTCAAATCTAGGGATCAGTATAGAAATTATCGTAAGGGATACATAAATAAGAAAACTATTTTTGTTTCAAAAAACATGTAAACCATTAATACTTTATCATAATGTAATAATTTTCACCTTAAAAAAGTAGTAAAAACACATAACTGAATATAAGATCATTGCTTTACCATTTTTGCAACCAAAAGATTACAATAATGGCCATATAAAACAATGTATAAAATATTATGGAATCATGATACATAAAATAATAAAATATAATAACCATACAGTCGACTTCCACACATATCAGTAAATGGTATATTTATGTGGTCGCTATTCATTCCCAATGCGTTGGAGGTTATAACGTAACCACCCTTCATTGGATTACCATGGAACCACCCTTCATTTGGATAATAATGTGACCAATCATCATTGGTTTATCACGTAACCACCCATCAAATGTCCATGTTCCATTCCATAATCATAAAATATAATTTATTGCAAATATCAACATTTCAATCATCAAATTTCATTTGCTGTCATAAGAAATAATTTCCTGATATTGAAATAGTGAATAAATATTAAAATCCATTTTCCAAACCAAAATATGTAAAAAGTTTATATGGTATTTATTTTCCATTTAGAAACATAATGGCTTGTTAAGGAATCCAAATTTCAAATAATTCACGCTGCGACAGAAAGGTTATTATCCCTGCATACGTTAAAAACATTCCTTTTGTCGTTTAGTAAAATGATTAAGAAAAAAAGATTCCCTTTGAATGAAAATTAAAGTAATAGGGTATTATTATACACATTATACAATAATGAGGTAAATATGATCTACATATGCGTCAATGAAAGAAGATGGAGAGAAAATTCATTACCTCATGTCTGACATGACTCATTCATTATTTAATTTCCTAAATAATAAAGTTATGCAAATTTATACTTGCTCCAGAACAGTTTTCATGTTTATTATTTATTTTGATAGCTTATTATAATGTTATAAAAAATTCATATTTTTTATGTTAATATTTTTCTTTTTGATGATATTGGGTACTTGAGTCGAAAATGATCTTTTTATAACATTTTTAGATAAGAAATGAAATGTACCATTCATGGAAATGGTAAGTCATACGTAAGCATGATTGCATATTTTATTTATATTTCATATTTAATGGAATTAAGACATAATGATACAATGGTATATTATAATTCCAATAAAATATAATATTTTATATAGGTTACATTATTTCATTAACTCTATCCTCCATACATTCCATGTATGGGCTGAACAAGTCATATCACTTTGAGGGGTGGCAGTCCCTGCTTCATCAAATAAAATTAACTTGTTTACACATCATGAAAAGAGTAATGGTATGTTGTAAATAAAAATTAATGAATCATTAATAAAATATAATCATAATACATATCATATAAATACATTACCATCAAAATGGACACCATTGGAGGTGGTAGGAGATAATTGAATAATCATCGTTTCATGAGGGAGTAGTTCACCATCCAGAAATACAATATGTTTTAAATCCATTAGTTGGAGGTGTGTGTAAGTGTAATTAAAATATTTATCATAAAAACATCCTAGTATATTGATAATACTGGTGATTTTATGTAATAAATGAATAATAATTGAATAGATAGTGAATTAGTAGAATATTGGAAAGAATCTTTAGTGAAGATGATACCTCTTGAAATGGGTACCTTCCATTGATTTGAGCCAACAGGTTTTCTTGAATTGCCTTTTGCCTAAGGTAAGGCTTCTAAAAGGATGATATGGAAGTTGGGATCTTATTGTAGTAGACTTTAGATGTGGAAAGGGTCTTTAGTGTTTTGAGTATGTGGTTAGAGGTTGTGTCATTTGAAAGAGGACGGAGGGGTAATTTTGGAATGTCTTGGAAGATTATTTTATTATAAACTAAATTTGGACTTCCAAAAGGTCCAAAACTCATTTCATTTGAATATAGGATGATTAATTTTCTAAACCTCTAACACAGTATGTTTTATACATGGTTTGGTTTCAAATATAACCATATCATTTCTCTTTAACCATTAGTAAAAAAATTTAACTATTACCAAGTCTTCTTGTATATTCATACTACATGGTTAACAGAGTAACCATTAAATTCCAATCGAGCCCCATGTAGTTCATTAATTACATTTTAATCATTATATAAGTCATTTTGATGAATATTAGTTTTTTAGGACTATTATATAATTTAATAAAATAGTATTTCTTTTAAAAAATCACTTATCTCATATTTGTACTATTAATATCATGACTTGTAAAAAATCCATATAACATGATTAATTCGAAAAAACATCAAAATTTAAAATATAACAAGTCATAAGCCTCCCTAAAATTATTGTTTGGCATAAAAAGTTTCAAAATAAATTTATTTTAATACTTATAATCACATTTATTTAAATAAATCATTAATAAGGTAATCACTACATCATCATTGTGTCATAAGATAACACATATAAAACCATATAAAATTTTTTTATCTAGAAGATACATGTTTAGGTTATATTTTCATTAACATTAAATTCAAAGTAATTAAAGGTCATTTCCATACACAAGTGGCTCCATGGGGTCCTAAAATTGATGCAAGGATTCCCATGGTTTGACATATCTAATCTAATAGTGTTTGGTCTAATGTTATGGTAATTTAATATTATTTTAATATAATTTATCACCGTTATTTACCTAATTTACCATTTAACCATGTTAAATTAAATATTTACTAAAGTTAGTATTCATAATGTCTAAAAATAAAAGTAAATTTTCTAAAAAGTTTCGACCTACCAATTCCAAATATAAAATCAATTACATCAATTTTAAAACATTGAAATTTCATAAAATAATATAAAAATAATTCCCATTGACAAATCCAAAAAGTAAATTTTTATGAAGTAAAAAATTACAAAACATTGAAATACATTTATATCCAATTTCAAATTGAAATTAAATCCAATGAAAAAAATTTGATTAAGTAAAAAAATATAATCCAATTAATCTTTAAAAACTATTAAAATTACAATCTAACTATATAAATAAATTAGATTAAAACTCTATTTTGAATTTAAATGAAGGATTTTTTTCTATTCTATAAAAATATGAACATTACCAGAAAAATACCAAAATTAAATCCAAAGTAAATATTGATGTTCCAATTCTGAAGAATAATTTTATTTTTTAAAATAAAACATATAAAGTTTTCAAAAAATACATTCAAAAACCATTATCCATTAAAATCTAGTAAAACTGCATTATAATAAAAATACTACTTTTATCTAAAAAATGATTTGCTTCTTATATCATATCTAGAAAACATATAAGAGGAATTTAAAACATTATATCGAATATATATAACATATTTTTATTTAATTAAAATCCATATAGAGTGATATTAAGACACAATTATTTGCTTTTAAAAATTTTTTCATAAAAACACATCCAATATATTCCATTGGTTTTTATTTCCATTTCTAATAAATTTTGTAATAAATGAATCACCATTTAAACATGTGTAAACCATTTTTCTAAATTTAGTAGTTTCTATTAACTCCCACCATTACAACTTCTTTCCATTAACTTTATTTTAATAAAATAATAATATTATTATATTATTTTTCAGTATAACTCAGTATTTTGTGCAATGTATGACTTTGAAGATTCCGGTTGTTGCATGTCGAGTACGCTAATTCAAAAAGTGTCCACTTTAACATAAAATTAATATCCTTTTCTTAAGTATTAATAGAAATCAAAAAGTATTATTTTATAATTAACTAATTCATTAAATCCCCCCCATTGATTATTTTGTTCTAACAATTTTAAAAATGGGATCAGAAGCAACATTGAATGTCCCAAATCAGAACAAGATTAAATTAAACTATCAATTTAAAATAAATAACGAGATGTGTAAAGGTCACATGAGATAAAACATACGATGATTCCTTGAAAACATGGATATGGAAGAGAATAATAACAATTATGTACTTATGGAGAGTGATAGAAAATATAATCAGGGGAATGTTACCCACAAGATAACCACAATCTTGTGATAGGTTAAATGGTCTTTGATTACCTAGTAGGAAAAGTAAATGGAAAATGTTTTTTTTAAGTTACCATTCATAAATTTAGAGAATCTTTTTAAGATATTGACTAATACCATAAACAAATTCAATTTATTTCCATGTATAGTTTCATACTTTAATATTTTTTAACAAAAAACTTATCCTTTCTCTAAACAATGATTATTCCAGATGACATGGTCACACCAAAAGTGATAGAATCAACTTCCAGAGAATTACATGATCCAAAAAATAATAACCATATATTTCCCTTATCTTTAGACATAAAACAAAACCAAAATGGTTATTAAAAGTTCAGATAATCCCAAAAAATGTTAATCTTATATATAATTAAATACTACTCTAAATCTCCAAAATTATTCAAAAAATACATAAAGCTCAAAAAATACCTTTCAATAAAAAATTTTACTTAAAATTATTCAAAATAGTCCAATCTATGTTTGAACTCTGTTATTCAGAATGATTTGATCACATAGTATTCAAAAAAATCATAACATTTAACTCCAAATAAAATCAGGTAGTCTTAAAATATCATAGTAAAAATTTATTAACCTAATCACATATTCTATATTATAGGATAATAATTTCCATATATAAATACAATCATTATATTTTAACAATAAAAACATATATTCATCCAAAATAATGTTCCTCCATGAATCCTCGATTAGAATCTAAAAGTATTCTATTATCCTTAGTCATATTGTGTTCCCAAAAGAGAAAAGTTATTCCAAAATAACTATTATCAGTTAATTACCAAATCATTTTCCAAAACTAAGGATATCTATTTGATAAAAGATAAGTTCCCAAATCAACTTATTATTAATCAATAAAACCATTTCACCAAAATTAATAATTCAAATAAGTGAGGGAATTCACACAGGCCCGTTGTAGGTAATTCCCCCTTGTCACCCTTCGGTTGTGGGTTCAATTTTCATGGACTTTTAGAACGTGATGGGTTTTCATCCATCCTGTGGGTTTCCCTTTTTCTAAAACCAAATAATTCATATGATATTATAAAAAATAATTTAATTTCCTTAAAAATAATCATAACCTATTTTATCCTAAAAGGTTATCTATTACCTTTCATTTTTCATCTCAAAATTTAATAACCATTAATTACATTAAAACGTCCATATGAACCCCTAATGTTATCCAATATTTTCACACAAGAAAATATAAATCCTTCATGATAAACATTTTCACATATAATTATCCTAGGGTACACATACTAGTGAAAATCATCCAATGTAATCACATCATCAAAAGAGAATTAATAAATTTTTTCATTTCATCAACCTAAATTATACCATTACTCTTGAATCTCTTATATTTAGACTTCTTAATCATTCAATGTTCTTCAGGATCCATTAACCATTTTTTTCAAACATATTTCATAATAATTATATCCTAGAAACAAAATCATTAATCATATCATATGATTCAATAATGTCAAAACATCATCTAAGAAATAATGCATACATTTCATTGGTAATTGTTCGTTTCATCCTCCTCAAATGGAATGGAATTATGTATTGGTGAAAATATATTTTTATGGTCCTAATTATCCCTTTATTGAACCTTATTTTTAATAAATATATTTGTAAAATGACCATTCACACCACATTTAAAATATTCAATTGATCCATCAGAAGGAACTTCAATCCCATTCTGATATTCAATTAGATGCATACTTTTCCAAGGAAGGTTCATGCTTTATGACCTTCACTACAACATATATAGCATCTTACCATCCCTTTGAATCATTTTACATTGTGTTTAATTCCACATCCTTGAAACATAGGTTTTTGAAAATATATACCTTTATTATTATTTCCTAAAATTCCTTAGAGATTTTCTTCCAACAGATATGATGTATTATAAAATCACCATGGTTCAGGTGGTAAATCATGACTCCAGATAGTTGTTTGAGAACAACGTCAATAGTTCTCATTGAATATCCTATTTCATTCAGTTTCGTTTTCTGAAAACTGTCACAGTTTTCTTCACATCCATTGTTACTTTGGATCCTGCTAGATCCAGACATTTACTATAACAAAAAAAGTCAGAGTGAGTATATAAGAACAATCATCATATAATTTCTTATGATGAGGTTAAATACTATGATAGACTTATTCGTGTTAACTTAAACACATTCAATTTATCTAAAATAAGTACGACTCTTTCTAATAAGGTAACCATTATGGTTATGTCACATATGAATAAATAACACATCAACATATAATGTTATCTAAACCAACCTCTAATACCAACTTTAAGGCCCCAACATTAAACATTAGATAATCATGAATTAGGTTAATAATTCAAATTAAGTATATTTTCTGGTTTAGAGATTTATAAGATTAGGTCATAACTTATACATAACAACTTGAATATTACAAGTATAAACTTAAACTCACTATCCATTTTTAATAAAACCAAAAATAGGCAAAAAAACATATCTAGTTCCATGTTTTAGATAGCTTAACTTTTCATTTATTCCATCCTTGACCCTATTCATCTTTATGTCCTATGAAAAACATTTCAAAATATGTGGTGAACATAAAAATCTCATCAAGGGATACATAAAGGAGAAAAAATGTTAGTTTTTCTAGAAAACATGTAAACCATGAATACAATAACATAATGTAATAATTTTCAACTTAAAATATAGAAAAAACACTTCACCGAATATAAACTCATTTCATACTCTTTTGTAACCAAAAACTAAAATGCCCAACGAAAACAATTTATAGAATATAATGGTATCTAGGGACCTAAACAAACTTAAAAATTAACCATAGTGTCAAATTCCACACATTTCACTTTATAGAATTTTCATACGACCTACATTCATACCCAATGAATTGGGGGTTATAATGTGACCACACTTCAAATGTCCATGCACCATTACATAATCATAACACATAAAATATTGAAAATATCAACATTTCAGTCCTAAAATTTCATTTTCGATCAAAAATAATAATTTCAAGATATTGAAATAGTATTTGCTCATTAAATCCATTTTCAATAACAAAATATGTAAAAATGGTATATGGTATTTATTTTCCATTTAAAAACATCACGGCTTGTTAATGAATCCAAATATCAAAAAATGCTCCCAATAGTATAAAGGTTGTTGTCATCGTATAAATTAAACTAATTCCATTTTTCCTTTATTAAAAGGCATCATAAAAGAAGGAGGTTTATATTATCTAAATATTCCTCAATGAAATGATATTGAGACGAAGTCCCTTACCTCTTGTCCGATATGACTCGTTCATTGTTTAATTTCCTGAATAATAAAATTAAGTTAATTTATTCTTTCATTATAACATATTTAATTTTTATTATTCCTTTTATATGACTTCTTTCAACGTTTTATATATTACCTAATTATATATGTTAATATCAATCGTTTTTTCGATATTGGGTACTTGAGTCGAAAATGATAATGTTATGATTACAATTTGTACATGTGGTCAAAATTCCATTATCTCAAAAATATTATTAATATATATATATCTCATATATATCGTATATATATATATATGCATTTATAATATTCTATAACATTTGGAGATAAGAAGTGAAAAGCATCATTCATGGAGACAGTATGCCATACGTATTCATAAAGGCTACATTCATTTCTGTTTCATATTTAATGGAATGAAAAATTAAGGATACAAAGTTATAATATAAATCCATTATAACATCATATTTTATATATTCTACATGGGTTCATTAATTCCATTCTTTATATGTTTCATGTATGTCATGAATGATTCTTATCACTTTGAGGGGGTAGTATTTCGCGCTTCCTCAATTGAAATCATCGTGTTTACACATATTGAAAAGCATAAATATATGTTTTAAATAAAAAATAAAGAGATATAAAGACATTATAAACATAATATAAATCATATAAATATTGTTCCATCATAATTTCTACCATGAGAGGTGGTGGGAGATAATTGAACAATCAGGGTTTCATGAGGCAGTAGTATGTTTTAAAAAGAAACATTATGTTCTAAATCAATTAAATAGAGGTGTGTGTATATTTAGTATGAATATTTCACATAAAAACCTCCTAGTATATTGATTATAGTGGTGCTTTTCTGTAATAGAATAATAAAAATAAAATTGGTACTAATGATGTAGAATATTGTAAAGGAATTTTAGGGAAGATGCTACGTCTTAGAACATGTAACTCCCTTTGATTTGAGCTGAAAGGATTTATTCAATATCCTTATACATAAAGTAAGGCTTCTAAGAGGAAGATTGAGATTTTTTGGGATTAAATTTGTACATTTTAGATGATCCATGGGGATTGAGAGGTGTGACTAAGGGGTTAGAGATGGTGGCCTTTTATAAGAGAAAGGATGAGTACATTTGAAATGTATTGAATTAGTATTTTCATATAGATGGAATCTCTACTTATAAATATCCCAAAACTCTTTTAATTTGAATAAAAGATGAGGATTGTTTGAAATACTCTCATGTAATTGGTTTTAGAGATGTTTTGGTTTCACATATAACCTTTTCATATAGCTTTAACCCTTAATTATCTTATTTCACTATTACCATGTCTTCTTGTATATTTATACTATATGGTTAATATAGTTACACAAAAAAGAAAATCTAACATTAATTGGTTTCTTAATGAAATTTCAAACAATATATATGTAATTAGGCCAATAATGATTTTTAATACAATTAAATAATTTAATAAAATAGTATTTGTTTCAAATATTTTTTTATACCAATTTTTATACTATTCATGTCATGAATTTTTAAAAATCCACCAGAACATGATTATTTATAATAAACATCATAAATTAAAATTTAAAAAGTCATAAATATCCCTAATTTTTTCACATAAAATGTTTCAAAATTACATTATTTTAATATTTATACTAACATTTATTTAAGTCATTTATTAATAAGGTAATCACTACATCATCATTGTGTCATAAATATATTTGTTTATTTGATTTCTAAAAATAATAAATAAAATACCATGATGTAGGAAATAATTTTATATTTCTAATGACTATATACAGTCTAACAAATATCTTATATAACCCAATATAAAAAAATTTGTATCTAAATGAAAAATATTTAGGTTATATTTTCCTTTGCATTAAATTAAAAGTTATTAAATGTCATTTTCACACACAAGTGGCTCCATGGGGTCATAAAATAGACCTAATGATGATTAGGGTCTTTAATATCTCATAATATAAAGTTAATACAATTTTAATGATAATTTAATATTATTATAATATTATTATAATATTTTTTATTGATTATTTACTAGATTTACCCTTTAATCATAATAAATAAAATAGTTACTGATGTTACTATTCATAATGTCAAAAAATAAAAGATACCTATTTACCCAATTTGGACCTCCTAATTCCAAATATGGAATCCATTTTTCTAAATTAAAAATTATTGATGTTGTAGAAATTAATTTTAAATTAATTCCTGATGTAAAAACCAATAAGAATGTTTTTTTGAAGTAAAAACTACCAAAAGATTGACAATCGTTTATGATAAACTACAAATAGAAATTACATAAAATGACCAAAATTTGATTAAATGATAATAATATTTTCTAATTATATTTCAAAACAAATTAAATTTACCATATAACTATATAAAACAATTATATTAGAACGTAGTTTTGAATTAAAATATAGTATTTTTCATTAATTATAAAAAAATTAACTTTAGAAGAAAAATAGAAACAATTTATCCAAAGTAAATTTTGATGTTCATATTATAAATAAGAATATTATTTTGTCATATAAAACATATAATGGTGTCAAAAACTATATTTTGAAAGGGTTTTCCACCAACAGGCTATAAAACTGAATTTATAGAAAAATACATCTTTTATCCGAAAAATAACAATTTATTCTTATATCATTTCAAGAAAACACATAAGATGAATTTGAAACATCACATTGATTATATATAATATGTTTTTTTAAAATAAAATACCATAATGAGTGATATGAAAACATAATTATTCTCTTTTAAATATGTTTTCATAAAAACACATCCATTATATTCAATTTTATTTTACTTTCATTTGAAATAAATTTGTTAATTAATGAATCCTCCTTTAAGCATGTATAAAAGAAAATTTCAAAATTCAATTGATAATATTAATTCCCTTTATTCCAATGTCTATTAATTAACTACCATTTTAAATAATAATATTATTATTGTATTATGATTCAGTGTAACTCAATGTTGTGTGCACTATAATATTTTGGAGAATCCCATTGTTGCATGTTAAGTAATATATCAAAAAAATAATCCCATTTCACTTATAATTAATATATTATTCATATGTATTAATATAAATAAAAATATATTATTATACTAATAGTTGGGTCATTAAACATTTACTAAATCAATATGTGGTACAATTGGAGAATGACATCCCTTATGAGTTGTAGCTGATGAAAATAATATATTATAGATAAACATTTATATGAAATAATGAAATGCACTAGTATAAGGTGTTTTGGATAAATGAAATATTTGAAGAACAAACATGGGAATAATATGAGTGGATGAAATAGAGATTAACTCAATTGTACTAATGTAGGAAAATTAAAAATTCTAGGATGAAATTTCTTAAGAGGGGGATGATTGAAACCACCCAAACTATTAAAAATTATGTTTCCCTTTTGATTATATTAAACGTAATATTAGGTAATATTTTTAAAGAAGAAATTGAAAATACATGGTAATTTATTATTTAAGGTGAAATACTATAATGAATATTTATTGTTGTTAATATAGTCTTTAAACATTTATCACATGATTAATATAAATATCGTGCTTTTAACAAGTCTGATTGATTAAAACAATGTAATTGATTGTCTCAACTAGTATAATCATTCTCTATAAATCCAATTTATCTGAGATTATGAGGGAGATAGCCTCTATATCCTTTTCTGTTGAAAAATCCCAAACTGAAATCCTACAATTTAGTCATGTGAAAAACAGTTTACGAGAGAAGGTAAAACCCATAAAGGTCACGACATTAACCATGTTCACTGAACGACGCAATGAAAGTTTCAATGTCACACACATTACACATAGAGAGTGCAAAAGTGTAATATCAGAATATTCATAAATACATTAATAAATATGAATATGTATATTCAATATAATAAATAATTTGTATTAATTGTTTTTGTTAATTTATAAACAATTTTAATTTTGATTGAATTAAACACAAATTGTATTTTTATGTAATATTCAAATTTTATCATGAAATTTATTTTTAGGATCAAATATATTTTGCAAATATATATTATTTTAATTAATTTTTATTATTAAATATGTTTTATTAATTAAAAATGGCCATATAATTTTTATGAATTGAAATGTACTTTTTATAAGGGGTCAAAACTCTGTTATTGTTTAAAACCCATGATTTTTCAATTAATATAAAATAATATTTTAAATATGTAAATTCAAATATATAGAATACAATAAATATAAAACAATTTTTTTTGATTCAGAACATTTAAATCATCGAATGGTAAATTATTCATATTTTTCTGAAATAGGAAAATTTTCAGGTGAAAATTAAATACTGTATAAATATATGATTTGTTTTATGATATCATAATGACCTAAAAATGATTCCATGAATACTATAATGGTATTAATAAAAAAATACATGTTTTCCATTTTAATTATATATATTATAAGTTTATATGATTTATTATATAATTCTATTATGAATCTAACAAAATATACAATATCTTTTAATATTTTAAATTACTTTATTTAAAAGAGTAACTCACCTCCACATAAGAAAGCGAAATATATTAATATTTTAGGCATAATTACTAATAAAATAACGAAATACTCCACAATTTGGTAAAACCCATGAGAAAAACTAGTTAAAGGATTGTGTTTTTGAATATTTAATAATATAGTGTCCAAAATCTATGTTTGGGAAATATTAAAAAATTACCATATCATTTCCTTTTGATATAAAACAATTATCCAACATAAAATTACTAAAATTACCTTGATAAAATAATTAATTTTCTCTCACCTCAATATAATCCTATTAAGGAACCCCATGCTCTCATGTGTCCCCTTTTCAGTCTTTTTGATTCACAAACTAATATAAGGGTTCTGTACTTTCTCATATTTATCCATGTTTCATTATCATTTTATTCCCATTTACTATCAATTACTAATGATTTGTTATGTATTTTCACCTTAAAAGTTCTAACCATGTTATTTTTAAATTATTATAGAACCATTTCTCTCTCATTATGACCATCCATGTACACCTATTACTATGCCGAAATTTCAAAAGCATTCATTCCTTTCACTATTTCCAAATTATTTATTATCGTATACCTTTTATCTCTAATTCTATATGTATGGAAATGTAATTCAAAAAATTATTTCATATAACCATAATTTCGAAATTAATGTAGAACCAGTACACTCTCTTCAACCCATTTTATGATTTTTTTTATGTGACATCGTTATGGTGTCAAAATTTCACAGTGATTTTTCATGCCAAACCGATTGTGTATTGAATACCAAACACATTTTCTATCATGGGTGGTTAATTATATACACATATAAATTTTTATTGTGGAGTTAAATTTATGTATTCCACACTAATTGGTTTGGGATTAAATTTGGATAAATAATGAATCCATTTATTTTGATATACAAGGAATAGATAATCATAGTAATGAAATGGAATATATGGGTGGGACTAAATTTATATTAATATAAAAAATTTTGTAATTTGTACTCCATGATAGATCATGTTGGTATAGGGGTGTACCTAATTCCATTATTGGAATTTTTCTACCATGATATCTTTGAGGTATAGGCATGACCTATGTTTATGATGAAGTGTTTCATGTTGTTTCCACATTCTCTAGGTTATGATTACCTTGCTATATCATAACTTATTATTCATGTTCCTTTATGACTCACTGATAAGCCTTGTCTAAAATTTACTATAATCTTCATGTTATTTAATTTTTATTTTATTACTAAGAATTTTCTTTCTCTCTATTTTATGTAAATTCTTAGGTAATCTAATTCAGTATGAAGCTCTTGCAAGTTAAAGATGTTTTCAATAAAGATATAATAATCGAGGTTTAAATTTTTAATGAAATTTAACTTATACACAATTACACTATAAGTATTGTTATTTTGGGTTCTATAATGTGTAATTTTATGTATTTTAATCATGTATAAATGTGTAATAAAAATAAGGGTAGTTATAACTGCTATAATATTGCCCTTGGTTATGCATTATGGCATGATTATCATTCACATTTCCATCCAAGGGTAACCATTATGTTTATTCATTATGTATTAATAAAAATGTTTCTAACATATTTTGGAATGTATTATGATTGGTGGACCTAAATAGTTCTCTAATTCCTTTGAAATTTTTTATTCTCATAAGACGTTATGTTTGTACATGGAGTACATTTGATTCCTTTATATGAGTTTCTTCACCATGTGAAATAGTCCTAGTAGTCAGCCTTGTCTCATGATAATTTCATGTTGTATGTTTTTTCCAAATACCTATTATTCCATGATTATTTTATAACATTCTTGTCATGTTATTATTCCATGTTATTACCCATCTTCCATTCCTTTTTATTTCATCATTTTATGACTATTGACCCATGTTTTATGCATTATTTCAATATTTATTACATTACTAGGATTATTTATCATCCCGTTTATTGACGTATTCCCTAGGTTATCCTATGAAGATGTGGTAGATCAATGGAAATTGGGAGAAAATTATGGATGATTAACATAACTATGATTTGTTTTATTCCCATGTTATTATTTTTATGTACATAATCTACCAAAGACAATATAATTTATGATCATCAGTTTGTATTTCATGTTTAATCATGCCCAAAATAAGGTAAAAATGACTATAAAAGGATATGGACTTATAGAAAAAAGTTGTTTATGGGGTGATAAGTATGGGTATGTAAAATCATGTAGTATGATGTATGCGATTTTTAAAATTGAGTGGATTTTAGAAGGATTGCGATTGACTTGATTGAAATTTCAATGTAGAAATCTTCGCAATAAAAATATTGTGATCTTGGGTAGAATAATATGTGATTCTGCATTAGTTTTCCTTTAATGTATGAATATAATTTATGGAAGGGATATTTTAAATCACAATCATTTGAAATTAATTATAATAATTTCCATTTGAATGTGATGTTGTGGTTTTCTGAAGGAATTTTACAAATTCATTTTTAAGAATCTGAATAGCCAAATGGATGAGTTTTGCAGTTGATTTATGATTAATTTGACCATTTGAGTATATTAATATAATTTATTGACATGTTTAGTTATTTTATAATATTGAATAATGATTAAATATAGAATGCATGTAAAATTATGGTTTGAAGCATTTTTGGGAAACCATACCCCGAACTCTGTGTATATTTCATTATTTGATAAAGGAAATGGTTATCATTAAGTATTTGAAACCATGTTCCCTAGAAAATATAGATTGTGTTAATTATGTGAAAATTTTATTCCCTCTCCCCCAATTATATTTTTATTCATTTTTATTTCCTCCACTTGTTGTGCAACCTCTCTCAGTTATATCCAATGATGTAGTGCTTTAGTTCTATATATTGTCATAATTATTTTCCGTATTTATGGTAATATATCCTACATATATTATTTTCATCGTTTAATCTATTGTTTTTCATTCATCTTAATGGATAATTGGATATTGTTGGAAGAATTCATCTAATCATACAGTAACCCATATAATTCATTGATAATATTCATGGAAAATTTTTAAAATATCTCTATGAGGTTAGAAAACACTATTATAAGTAGATATTACGCTGTTACACTTCCTAGTAAATTTTTTTATAATTTATAATATTATTTGGTGATTTTTTGAGTGATGTTTTATCGTATTTTTCGGAATACGGTATAGGTAAATAGGGATTACAGTTTTAAAATAATGGATATTAGTTAATTAAATTATATGAGAAATCTAAGTTATGTGGTTCCCACTACATGGTCAGTTTCCAAAAATATTTGATGATTGGAGATTTTGAGTGGTTTAAAATTATTATTTAAATTCAAACGATTTTTTACAGTTTCTTAGTGAATAGTTATTGAGAGTTAATTTTTCTAGGATCTATAAAAATAGAAGGGTCCATTTATTAATATAAAATTTTCCATTTAATTAAATAACATACTAATTTTTTTATATGTGACCCAATTGGTCTAGCATTTTTAGTAAAAATTATATGTTAGTGTAATGATTACATTATGTTATTCATTTCTAATTTAAATTTTTTTGAGTGTTTCAATATAGATAAATTTTATTAGTATTTTGGTCATAGTAATACATTAACATATTTAATTTAATGAGTTATAAATTTGTTAATGTTTTTATGAAAAAGTTAATATTTAGTAAAATAATTAAATATGTTGCTTTTCAATAATTTAAATTTTATAGTAATCCAGGTTTTTATCAGGAGAGATGGATGGAATTAATTTTAAACTAGTTTGATATGTTCATGAATTTAAATGTGGTATTTTAATATTTCAATGTGAATTTATACTAATGTGGAAAATTAAATTAACTTTAAAGATTAATTTATTTATTTGAGAAAATGTAATTTTTTAATGTGAGTTTCTATTACACGATTCTTTTGAACTGATATATTAATTTTGATTAAAGGTGATAAATACATTATTTTATTTATTAACATATAAGGAATATATTATTTTTAATAAATTAAATGGTTTAGTTAAACCTTTTAAATTAATGTGTGGTTTCTTTAAAAATGAAATTAATCACTTCTTTTTTTGAATAAATTGGAATATTTTTTTATTACATGATTTATCATGTTCATTTATTATTATATTGGATATTGTCTTAGATATGGTTAATGGTTGTTATTTATTGTTTAGTTTTTTCCTTTAAAGTTTGAATTGTTTAAAATTCTATGTTTTGTGTGGTTGGTTTTAGATTAAGTTATACATAATGAATTTGGTTGGAATTTGGAATGTTAATATGTGATTTTGGTTTTGAGTCAATTTAAATATATTAAAATTGATGATATTTATTCAAATTTTAATAATTTTAAACCCCGTAATATTTAATGATTTGATGTGAGATGGAAGAGTATGTTTATATTGAAATAAATATGATAAATCATTTATTTTTCAGATTATTGAGTTTTTCAATAGTTTGCTGAAAATTTATTGGGTAAGTAATGATATTGGGTTTTCTGTTTTTTCAAGGACGCATATTCAGAAACATGATTTTTAAAATGATTCACTAACCATGATTTATATAAATTGAGGTATAGTTGGTGTTATTAAATAAAGACATAATGATATCTTAATTATTTAGAAAAAAATTAGTTATTTTTTTATTTAATTCTGTATGATCAAGGACTGTAAAATTAAATACAATGATAATTTTTCAATTTATGAATAATTAAGATCCTATTTATATGTTCCCCATAACTGAAAAAATACAAGAAAAAAAATACAAGTAACAGTCATGACTACAAGGAATAAATCCAGTGGTTTTTTGTTCTATAAAAATAACATTCATGATATATTCATTAAAAATTAAGTACATGAGTGACTTTATACAGTTTTTTAGGATGTAATATGTGAATGATTTAAATGACTTTGACTAGAGTATATAATATAATATAACAAAAGGTAAAATTGTATATTGGTCATTATATAGTCCTTGAATATATTCAAGTTTATAAAAAATACTATCAAATCTCAATATGTATGATTAAAATATAAATTAACCATCATAAATAGTATAAACATTAATAATTATCGACATATAGGTAAAATTTAAATAAGAATAATATCTTTTATTTGAACCAAAATTTGTTTCCAAAGAACATTATTTTTATAGAATTGAGAGTCATTATTTAATATATAAATGTCACATAAATTGATATCGATTTCAATAAATAGAAATTATTATCATCAATTATAAAATTAAAATTAAATAATAGGGTGAATATTATTTTTTATTAAAAATTATGTTAAATAGTTTACTAGTGAAACATGGAAGTATTATTATAGTAAAATATTGTATGTAGTAAATATATTGACTATATATATTAAATATATATATAATTTTTTTAATTCTAGAAAGACATGAAAAAATATAATTTTTTTCAATTCATTTTTTATAATCCAAAAACATAGTGCTCTATTACTATTAATTAATAAAAAATGGGAGTAATTTATATCTTATAAAATGAGTCATCCACCACCAGTTGAAAAATAATTTCAAAATTAATTAGATAGTCAAAAATCATCCAAAAATTATGTATTTTACCTATATTCTATAATTTTTGGAGATTATATTCACAATATTTTTAATTTTTTTAATAAAATAATGTAACATAAAAAAATATCTGATTTATTCTCAGTAGTAACTACTTCATCTCAAGTTATTTATTATAAATTAATATATTGAACCTTATTAAATAAAATTAATAACTAAAATTACAAAAAAAAAATTTTATAACAATTTATCATATTTATATAATAATCTCATCATGAGTCCTTATAATTTATTTCCCTTTAACATGTCCAAGATTGGATTGGATTACTCACATATATTGGAGACGCACGCCTATAATTATAAGTATCATGATAGATAATTAAAAAAATTAAATATAGTAGTCAAATATTTAGTTAATTTTATATTTGAAATTTAATTATTTTGTTCAAATGGTAAAATGATTAAGTTCATAACCATTAAAATTATTCATCATCATTGATGAAACTATCTCATACAAATAAAAAATGAATTACATATCGAGAAAAATCATCTGATTTTTATAATAGAATTTTCTTGAATCATAAATACTCTTGGTACGATTTTAAAAAATTAACATTACTATTATGAGTATAAAAAACTCATTGACAATAAATTATTACTGAGATCGATATACAAAACAAATAATGGAATAGTTGGAACGATGAAATTTTATTTACTCATATATACTATGCATAGATACAAAATATTTATTAAATATATATGAATGATTAATAATAACCATGATTTACAAATATGTTTGATAAATAGATAATAAATTAATGAAACATAGTTAAATAGGGAGAGATATGTGTATTCTAGTGAGTTTGGAATTGAGATATGAATAATTTAAAACAATAATCACTTTGTGGATTATAATTTTACCTTCTGCATGTTTCTTATTTTAATCACATATCCTAAATTTTGAAAGAATAATATTTAAATTTAGTATTCATTTATTTAAATTCAAATTTCATCTCACCATTCTCTATTTGATTTATAATTATATTGTAAGGGTGTTTCTCTCCATTTTTAATAATATTACCTCTATTTTTTGAATCTTCCTTTACAATATTATTAAACTGTTTCCATTATATGTTTTTTATTGTTTGATTATGAATATTTTCATACTAATTATATAATCTAATATTTATTAATTCTTAATTCATGACTTATGATGTTGGTGAGGGACTTTTCTTTAGATTATCCCACTAACCATTAAATTAATTTTTCTTTGTTTATGATCCACAATATTAATTATATAAAATAATATGTAAATATTGTATATTAATTTATTTTATAGTTGACATAAGTATTTATATTTAATTTTTAAGAACTCTCCTTTTTCAATTTCTCATAATATTTTTATGTAAATCCCTGTTTTTCATTGGTAAATATTGTTTTGAAATAATCATGAAATATGTGTACATTCAATATTTAATTCCCATATGGAACTAATATGGGTACACACATGAGGATGTGATATGTGTAAAAGAATTATATTCTTTGATAACATATTATGTGAATATTATATATTAGGAAGGTTTGTTATGAGACATGTGAACTCAGATTGGTTTAATATGTTATAATATCATGGTTGTGATAGTTAAAGACTGTTTCATTGATGAATAAGTGATGTTCGAGGATCCCTCACCGAGGTGGGTTTATATTTACCAAATAGTTTATTGTGGGGGGTCTAATTCCATTCACAATAATTTATAATAGATCTCCATTTTCATTCAGTAAAGAAAACTCTCAATAGTTCCCTTACCCATAACTCGGTAATGACCTACATTCCAAAGGAACGTGGTAACATGGGGTTTCAGACAGAATGATGCTTAGGGACTGACATTAGTGGAGTGGATGGGATGATAGGCTCATCATAACATTTCATGGTGGAATTATTTCCTACACCAAGACTCTTTTATATATTTACGATTTGTTTGTGAATATCTATCAAATCCTAGTATGGGACTGGTTTCCACAATAAAAAGAATATAGGTTATTTCTCTTTGTTTACAAAAGAATGAGGATCTAGTTAATGAATAAGAGAAAGGGGAACTCTTTGAGAATCCATCTTTATGTATCTATGTTTCTTCATACATTTATTATTGATGTATAGCTTCTTCATAAGATGACTCTATATAACAAGGTAATTAATGATATACTACTGCACATGGAGGTGGTTGATATTCTGAGATGTGGGTATAACCATTATGAGGGTTACTATGTATCTTAAATATATATGGATATAAAACCAACTTTGTTTTTTAAAACCATAATTTTAACAACATATAGATAAGAAATATATGATTACAATGAGGCACACATTTTTCAATCTCATGTCCTTAGGAGACATCCTATATATCCTGATTATGGTGAGAATCAGATTTGTTATAGTTCCTTCACACACATGGGACATGCCCCAATGTAAATATCCAAATGTGTAGGGTTTATTATATCATGACACTCATTGGTCTTACATTCTAGGATTTTATTAGCTGATAGATATTAATGATTACAATGAGGTTTTCATTGTGGCTCCCTAATCCCATGTGACCATTTCTCGTTGTGACAAACAAGGGTACCAATGATCAGCCTAAAAAAATATGAACATAGGAATCACATATGAGGGTAGATCTAGATATGTTTAATATGGAGCTCAGACATCAAAGAGGTTTTCTACATATCCTCATTATGGTAGAAATTAGAGTCGTCATAGATTAGTTAGTTTATTGTTCCTCTATGGGTGATATAAAATGATCATCCCCTTAGAATGATTGGGTCATGAAGGATCAAATATCTGAGAAATGCTGGGGTATACACTAAGGTGGATCCCCGTTCTTGTTCAGCCTCGATGCATAGGATCATGTCCTACATTTCCTAGTTATGGTAGGAATCAGATTCTTCATAATTTCGTAGTTTCTATACCCCCTAATGGATGCAGTGACAATAAATGTCTATGGAAAATTATTAGTTCCCATTGGTTGAAATCATGAAGACCTAATAGGGATACCCTAAGTTGGATTACAATTAATTTTTGGTAGTGGGACCTATAAATGTATCGTAAGTATCTTGGTTATGGCATGAATCATATTCCTTATAGGTCAATTGATGAGGTCTTACACTCTGACTATGCCCTTTTTTATGGCTTACAATCTAACGGTTCCCTCATTCGAGGAATACACACTGATGTATCCATTATAATTGTAGAATTTTGGGATGTAGATGATATGATTATTGAAACATCCAAATCTCACGTGAGCTAAGCCAAGTGTAAGAATCAAAGGGTGGAAAAAATGACATGTATCATTGCATGTGGATATATGTTATATATACTAAGGCATCCCATTTGATTTTTTATATAGAGATAGGGACTTAGAGATGCATCCTATATATAATTCTTATATATTGAATCAATGTAATCGCAGTTCCATTGGATGGGGGTTACACACTATTGTATACACGATAATCAATGATTTTACATTGAGGATTGAAAATGTCACCTGATCATGAGATGCCTTATTGACCAAGCATACATTCCCCCAAAAAGTCTCAAGACTATGAAAGTAGGTATTTAACTCCATGACATGACCTAGATGAAGTGTACACCGGGTTTCAAATGTTCCAACAAACATTCCTATGTGTCATCGAAAGAGATTTCTAACACATATAGAGGATATCACCAGATTTAACATGACATGCCTCAAAGGGTGTCATATGTCCATGCTGACACGTTTAGAGGGCATCGTGTGACCTTACTAGAATGACTTAAGGGAATGAAGAAATATATTTTCCATTCCTGTGGGATTCCATTAGACTTAACAAACATGAATTACTGTCATCATGTGGTTCAGGTGGAATATATGAAGAGTGTCAGAAGGATATTGGGACAAGACCATGATGGAATGCTCTGAGGGCACCATGTGACTTTTTTAACATTCTCGGAGAATATTTTGTGATCCAAATATTATTCCAAAGGATAGTCTCCCATCATTGGAGATATTTCTTAGTAATATCACCTTACTTAGGTGGTTCATAAGAAGCACATGTGTATTATCATATATGTTATTTTCTTAAGTCCCATGTCTTTTCCCATTATTAATGAATTAATATTATGAATTATATATACTTTTCCAATGATTACTTGGTTTAAGTATTGTGTGAATTGGTAGGTGTATGGGATGGTCTTTTCATGTCCTATTAAATTCCCTTCGTGAGATCAATGGGAGATCACAGTAATCTCCATTTCATTTATAATGATTGATCTGTTTGTTTGCTAGTATATTACCAGAATAAATTCTTGTCTATCATGAGATCAGCTGCTCTGACAAATCCTCTATAGCGCTGGTTCATCTATATGAAATGAGGATAAACATTTATCTGGAGCATCATTGTTTTGTGTTACTAGAAGATTTTCTATGTTGGCGTGGGGATTTTTAGGTCTTAACAACATGGATTTTCATCAAATTGCATTTAGTATCTCACATGAATTTTGGATGGAGTCGTTGAAGGGCTTCGATAGTCGAAATTTTCATGAGATTCAACCATGTATCACTAAGAGGGTGTCTCCTGATGTTTTGTGACTATGAATCCATCCCATCAATTTCACATTTATTAGATTTTTTCCATTTAATGGAGATCTTCTAAATCATATGTGTATGTCTATGTGAATTATTATTTTTCATATTTACATGTCTAGGATCCTTTGTAAGACCAAGGTGCATATGGAGAGGTGTTCATGCAATATCAAAGCATCTTCTATGGGTATTCACATTATAATGTTATGGAAATACATGGTGCATCACAATTGGCTTACGACTGTGAGAGGATTATTCCACTTTTACCTTTTTACATCCTTTTCCTTATTTTACAGTGATCTAGAATAATTATGGATTTATCAAATATTGTCAAGCACAATCATTCTTCCTCATAGTGATGTGTCATGGGACCAAAAGGTGAACTTCTGAGATATGTAATAATTTCTTGGAAAATTCCATATTTTTATCATTGGGAAGCAAAACTGGGAGTGTTACATTTATTGGTCACACCCTAGGCTCTTCACTTCATGAGGAGAAAATGTTGGCGGTCTTTTTTGTGATTATGAATACATGTCATCAGGGTCTCACGGTGACATATAGATATCTAGGGCAACATCGTGGGACTTTTATGACCATGAGTGGCTCTTATCTTGCCAATTTGTTTCCATTTTTTATTTACAATGGCTCTAGAGTATTTTGAGTTTTACTGGATATTGACAAGGATTAGAAATCTCCCCATTGACGATTCATCGAGTTAGTTTCATAATCTCAAGAGGCTCTATCCTTTTTTATATTTTCCCTTATATTGAGGGTATATTCTGGTGGTTTTTATGGTGTTCACTGGTTAACAATCTACATTGCATTGGGGAGCTTAGTAGCAAGACACTGCATTACCAATAGTTATCTGGGGTGCCATCACATGAGCAGAAGGGATTTTCAAGAGGGTCTCCACGGGATCCACTAAAGGTTATGTGCTTCACATGGTTCCTTTACGTGACCTTATGATAGTCAAATGGCCATGTATCCCCTAGAGGCTCATGTGATATATGTGTATTAGACACCGTCTTCATCATTTTCTATTGAATTAAAAGCAATACCCATATCATGTTATTTCAGTCTCAGTGATTTTTAATGTTAATTTCATAGGCACAAAAAAATTCCCACATCCATAGTGAATTTTGTGCGGACAAGTTGTCATATCTAATTAATGTAAATTCTCACTTGTGTATTTGGTACTATCGTAAATTGGTTTCTTCAGACACTTTTGGATTTTCGGGTGATGCTTGGAATTCCATGAGATTCCTCATTTATGGGTGGAAGATTTCCAATTATTTCAATGTATACACATTCCATAGTATTATATCACCTTTATTCCATTATATTCCTTCATCATAAGACTATTATGGAAGTCCTAATCATGAGACACCTCTACCAGCCCTACAATTGTGAGGACTTTTATGGATGACTTCTCTTGCACAGGAACCCATTCGAACTAACTAATAACATCATGTTGGTAATTGTTTGATCTTTTTCGATGAGGGTTTACATTTTCTTCATGTGTCTATGGGGTCTTTTGTGTCAATTATATAATCCATTAATTATCATGTGACTCACATGACCATGTACAGGTCACGTGATCTTGAGTCCTGAGGGGTCATGTGATTGCGAGATTCCCTATGGGTCTGGTGTTTAATGTCCCACCTATAAGATTCCCAAATTTCATTATTGATTCATTTTATTTTCATAATACCATTTACTTATGTCATTCTTTTAAAATGACTTTATTTTATCTATCTGACATATTCTACTTACTGATGTTTAGATGGATTCTGGTTCCCTTCGATCTTCTACTCTGGTGAATCAGTCTGCCAGGATTACTAATAGTTGTAATGAAGACCCCTGATATCACATGTATTCAGATATTGATATTATAAATATATTCTTCACATATGAGCTTTAGGATTATCCTCTATCACTATGACTTCATCTTTATGCCATCGATTTACATTTTGATGTTATTATCCCTACATAAATTTAAAGACTCCATTACTCTGCATGTGAACACCTTCTAAGTGAATTCAGATAAATTATTTTAAGTAAGGACACCTGGTCATAGTCAAACCATGGGGATTGACTTATATGATATAAGACTATCCTTTTTTCCTATATGGAAATTTTTTTTCTCTCTATTCTATATCTCTGAACTACCTGATTATATTCTCCACCTCCCTGATCAAATTTAGAAGTAGATGAAGCTCAAAATGTGGCCTCCTTCATTATGGTAATAATTATGATGAATAAGACTGCACATTATGGGTCAATTAAATTTCAATAGTGTTTTTTTGATCGGTTTTATAGGTTTTATCCATATAGAGTTGTTTGTATTTCTTAGTTCTTCGTCGACCACCATCCCAATATCATTTGACAAATGATCAAAAATTGTTTCCCCAGTACCAAAACATTATATTATTACCATAGTGAAGATGAAATCATCATATTTCACATCTACCAAATGGGTGGGATTTCCCCTCATGGAGAGATGTATGATGAATTCCACGTTGTTGAAGATGTTTGGGAGGATCCCCTGTGTGCTCCAGTTTTTGTGAAGGAGATTCCTATCATTGTGAAGTAAAAATTGTGGAAGGAGGTGACGATGCACTTAGTCATTTCATTGATGTAAAGGATAAATAATTTTTTCTATTCCAAAATGAGGTCATGAAAACTATTATTATCCCTCAATGATTCCCTTAGAAGTAGGTTCATTAATTTTGGATCATATTGGGACATATAATAAACTGGGGACTGTTTTTCATGGTGCTATTGAGCGAACATGAAGGACTCCTCGAACCATAGGCTGTTAGGATTTGCGTCCATTCTATTGAATGGATGGATTTTCCATGATGGGGATGCATATTGAATAGACTATTTCTACATTTTGGTGATGGTGATGGGGCATGGGGAAGGATAGTGCCTCAAATTGGATGTTCTGGTCCTACCACCCCATTATCAGTTCATTGTCTATATTCAACAAAGAGTAACCCCTTAATGTATAAGTTTTCCTCCCATGATTTGGTTTCGCGGGATAGAGGATCATTTCCATTATTATAAATTTTACAATTCTACAAGGGTCCTAGACACCTTATCCCATCCCAAACTACAAAAATTATTGTGGGTTATTACTATGTCTCTAAGCCCTATCATAGTTAATTATTCTCTAATTCAATCAATGAGCATTTATTTTACCCCTTTCCATTCACCAGATGGGCCACATATTTATAATTTATGTGGTTTCCTTAAAAAGGGTCATATAGGTTCTATCTTCGAGACATTGCTCTTAATTCCTAGGTAGATGAGCTAACTATCTGTGACCTTTAAAAAACTATCAATTCTCTCCTTAGTTTGGTTTCAAAATAAGGGACTCCCTTCTTTCTTTGGATAGTGTTCACGGGGAGATAAATCCAGGATGCATCATTATGTTTATGAAGATGATGGGATGTTAAGATACTAATGATGAAATCACATTTCCACCTATCAATTATCTTCCCTTAATTACCATTTATTATGCATGATCATTGGTAGAAGCTTGTCCAGATTTTGTTCCAAGACTTCACACATGTCATGTGGATAGGTTCTTTCCCTGTCCAACCATGTTTTTAATAGCGATGATGTAGTTGATATACAATATATGTGAGGCATCAAGGAACTAACCTCATTCTAGGGATTACTATCTTGATAGTGAAAAAATTATGTTGATGAAGTTTACCCATCATCACAATCTACAGATTATGCACCAATGGAGAGAAAATAATATAAGGATTCTTACACTACCTCATTATCAGATCGACTGGTTAATCCTCCTCTTATTGCAACTTCTCCAACAATCATAGAGTAATTCACACAATGTAGGCTGATATAGAAATATATTCTTTCCGAGATTACTATGTCCCAATTTGATATATTGTGTGTCTAATGTGAACTCCTTCATTGGTTATTTCATGACTTGGGGTGTTGGTGATCTTAAATGAGCGGATCTATATTAAATCATGATACAAATTGGATTGTATCGGAAATAGTTTTCCATATATTAATGATATTTCGTGGTCATGAAGATCAGGCTCCACTTAATAGATAGATGAGTGAGACGTAGGATGAATTTGAGAAGGTAATTTTTTTGATGTACATACTACAAGATTGAATAAAATCAAAGACTACACAAATTTTGAGTCACGAGGAAATAATAGCTCATCTGAGGTTTGGAGTTTCTTCGTCAACTTCCTAATTTGGAACTGCTAAGAAGAGAGTTGAAGAGTTGACTACATTGGTTGAATCTCTTCATCCCTGAGTACATGTTGAAAACGTGGTGTGAGTGGAACTCCAAAATTCAATGAATGCTTCTAGTCAAAACATCTCCAACATTTCTAGTTCATCAGACCTAATATAATCACAATTAAATGTATATTAATTTTATTGAGAATCATTAAGAGACCCCTTCATGTGATCTTTCCACCCAATTTTCACATTATTAATGAATGAACTTTCCTAAACCTTCTATGTTGACTTCAATTACCTCTTCAATCCATCCTGCATATGTTATTTCAGTACATTAATATAAATTTCCAATGATAACCATCCCTTCAAAAATATCAAGTAATCAAAAACAGATGGAATTTAATGATGAAATTATAAAAGATTATTCCTTGATAATGTATCATTAATTCCCACAAACACTATATTATTCATTTATAATTTCTTCCAACTCTCATTATGTCACCATATTTGCAAATGGTTTCATGGGTAGGATATATATAAATATATATATATATATGTCCCAATGGGAGGGTACTTTTATTTGGACAAAGCAGATTGAATTTGTGAGCATAGTTTTATTTCTACTATGGTTATATGGTGGGCCTTAAAAGATTCTTTATTTTTTATGTCTAAATTATGGTTGCTATTTTATTTTAATATCATCTAGAAATTAACTTTTAATTCTTTTTTTATGGACCATTAGATAATACAATCAATTTATTTAATTAGGTTCCTTTAGCATAGACCTTATTTCAGGTTAGTTTAGGGAATTTTATCTTAGAAATTCTACCACATTAGTTTAGCATCATTTACCTCATAACATCTATTTAATTAGTTTAGGGTCTTTTTGCTCAGACCATATATCAGTTTAGTTTTGAGTATTTTATATCGTACATTATATCATTGTAGTTTACAGCCATTTATCATGGACATTTTATTATTTTAGTTTAGGTTCTTTTTTATCGTACCCCATATTGATGTAGTTTAGGTATTTAAGATCGTACATTATATTGATATAATTTAGCAAATTTTATCTCATACATGATCAATGATCATGGAATATAGTTCATACGTACTAAGAATGACCCTAAATACTCTAGGGTGTTGGTATCATCTTTGGTGTTGCTAAGGCACAATAGTATTTGAAAGACCATTTTTCAAAGTGATTCATTCTTTTGAAAACCATACACAAATTTTCCTGGTCCATATAAATAAATTCCGAGTAAAGATAAGGTTTTCATGAAGATGGGTATATTTTCGAAGGGTTATGAAGGATTTATAGATATAATATCAGTTGAGGAAAAATACTAGGGTTACTAGATCACCATGGATATATGTAATATGGGTGATGTAAGTTATAACCCAAAAGCTTGAGTCATTAATAATAAGTGGTGAAAAAAATAATGGGTATAACCATTAAAATTATGAGATGCTAGGTTCCACTATGATGTTTCCAGGGCTTAAAAGTATTGAAGCACCTTTATGGAATGGATGAGATGCCTTGATTAGTGTGGTAAGAGACCTTATGAAACGATATCATAGTAAAGAAAATTTTGATCTGCAATTATATATAAGGGATATAAATTAATATTGAAGACTGAAATATCTATATGATTAGGTTATGTATGGGGGAAACCTATACATTAATGGTTTCTGACCCCTAGGGTAGTTCAACTCCATCTTATGAGCTCAAGCCCTATGCGACGTGGTTTCAAATCATGAGGTGTGGTATGTTAATGGTTTCAAAATGGATTTTTGTATTCATTCCTTTTGAAATGGTAAAAACTAGGGTGACATAACATAAAGGATTTCAAACAAAATCATATATTTTGGTAAGAATATCGTAGATCATGGACCAAAGTTATCGTATTAGGGCGATTATATGAGATTGTAATACCAATAGAATTTCCGACACACTGATGTATTATGTTCATCAAATGTGGTGTTAGGGATCCCAAGGATTAGAATTTATTTTGTAGAGTTACACATTTATTTGACGACCATAGACACATATTCATGAGCCAATAGAATACGTGAATTGTCATGAAAAGTTTCCATTCATGTCGGGTATCCATTTTGATGTCTATGGATGTTTTATGATGATTCAAGGCACCCAAATCATGATGTTTTAATCGTGGAATGTGTAATATCCAAGAAATATTCAAACACCCTAATAGTTGTGTTACCACCAGAAGAACATATTCTCATAATGAGGAGATGTCAAAAATAATTACTCTTACTCTTTCCTGAAGCATAGGTCCAATGAGAATGAAATGAATTTAAATAGGGATATATATTATCCACTGTTATATTTATGGATCATTTATTCATTCCATATTTTTTAAATAAACTCTGGAGATGAAGGTTTTATAAAGTGAAGACTTGACTTTTTCACCGGCTTCCCTTTTTTGGGTTGTTGACCTGACATCTTTTCTATCTCTTTCAATATATGATTAAGGTATTGAAATTTGGACCATTATTGTATAGTTTTTAAGGTCATATGACGTTGACCAACATGTGTTGTTTATGTTCATGACACAGATTGACCTTACATGGGGGATGGGACACAAGAACTCAATTATGATACAAAGGGCTGAGAGTACCACATCATCCTTCTAATTGGGGGATGATAATATTTTAAATCAAGGATCTAGGATCTCATATCATGAGAAATTATATGGGTCAATCATACTAGGAGTCGTTCATATCACATTAAGGTGTTCAGTTCTTCCATTATGATGTCAGGGCTCACAAGGATTGAAATGTACATTTCTCAGAGTGATGAATTTGGTTTATGATCGTATGTGCATATGTTGGAGCCATATGCATACATGAATATTAATAAAAATGGACCAGGAAGGTAGTTATATTTTCCAAGGGACATGGATGGTTTATGGAATCATTTGGTGCTCAAGAAAATAACATTAACATATAGATGGGTGTACTTAAATAGTTATGTAAGCACCATGTACATTTTTTTGACTCAAGTATAACTCTTGTGGTCCTTTAATAAGTGATGGAAAATTGATTGTAGTCTTCACATGTCATTATAATGTAGTATTATGTATTTAGCGAAATTTATTATCCTTATATGTGGATATTTTTCATGTTGTTTAACATTTTATGGTAAGGATGTTTTCCATGAAATTTAACATAATGTGGAAAGACCATGGGAACCATCGTGAAACGATTGATCATGATATATTGTGTGAAAAAACAAGATGCGCGTATATTTGGATAATATATATGCAAAATGAGCATGTGTGATGCAATCCCTATGTATTTTTTACTCATTTATTATTGGATGATGTATGTTGGTCTAGTAATAGAGATAAAGATGTCACTACATAACAAGTGATGAATGGAATCAAGAAAAACCTAGTAGTAAAATGAGAAACACTCTACACAGGTCTAACCCATATGAAGATGTTGAAATTGTTTTGGTTGATTTTTCTTTCTAGGAATAGGATTGGAGACCTAGATATGAGTATGTATCCTATGATGATTGGAATGAAGACACATATATTTCTTTAGGGTACGTCGATTTTAACATCATATGGTGGGAACATGGGATTCAGGTTGTAGAAATTGTAGAATTTGATAGACCCGAGGATGTATATATGGGCGCCACTATAATCTATTATAATAAGAACCATAAAAAATGTACTTTTGTATAAATGAATTCCCTCCACAAGTATGGTCTAGTTGCATAGAGAGGGATTTTTTTTGATTTTCATCACTAAATGAGGGATTGATGATATGTGCATCTCTACATATCCTCTGATGTATGTAATTAAGTCACATTGTTCTATAATGAATGTGTGGTAGTATATGAACATCAATAATGGTGTTCACCTAGAGAGAGGTCCACAAGAATTTGTAGTTTTATTTCATATAATGGTCATCAACCATTTAGTTTAACATCATTTTGTGTGGGCTCATGGTATTCCTATTTTTTTCTTGCATTCATGACCATGACGTTATTGTCTAAATATTTGATTCCGCATTCATGTAGGGGAAACCACTCTGGTAAATCATGAGCCCACTTATGTTATGATTACAGTGAGAAACAAGGAATTAAAAGTGTTCATCATTTAGTTTAACATTATGTGGTAAGAATGTAGAGTATTGTGTAGTTTAAAATATTGTTTTTTGGAATTCAGGTTCTCAACAGTTTATCTTCTGACATCAAGAATGATCATATTCAATTTAACATCATGAAACCAAGAAGATCTCATTCAATTTAAGGTTATGTAACCAAGAGGAATTGGTATAGATTATCAACACGTAATGAGGTAAAATATGTTGCGTTTATACTAATTTAGACACCCATATGATGAAATCTTTGAAAATTATTTATTAATAAGTTTTTCCTAGGTAGGGTTGTAGCACACTCCCAGTCCATGGTGTCCAATGAGTAGGCTCCATTATGATAGACATTATGTATGATATATGGCCCTTCCATTTGGGTTTCTTATTTGGGAGTATTCTTCATTGGTATCATTGGGGTGCAAAGAGAAAACACCAGTTCCCCTTGGATGAATGAATGGAGGTGAAACTCTTTATTAAGGACATGTTGCATCCTATTCTGATATACCTCTCGGTAACGTATTGTGCACAACATGTTCTCATCGAGATACTCCATTCATCCAGTCAATTTTTTTATTTTTCATAATCTATGAGGTGACTAAAAATGGATATTCAGTGGGATAGTAGTTTGACGTCCAATGGAAACACAACATAGGACCCATGAAAAAATTGTTGGAGTTGGTGGCCTAGAACAAAATACATCTTAATTTATTGATTAATAAACACATTATAATATATTTATTGTTCTTCTGCATGACAATTCATGTTATAATATCCTAGGGATAGGTGTAACATAAAGGGTCATAGTGGATCCCTGCTATGTTGAGAACCTAGATGTGCCATAACACTATTCTTGAATATATGTTCTATGGCTGGATGATGTTATTTGAAGGAAAAAATAATATATGCCCTTAGGGTTGAGGACACATAAAACATTGAGTCACCTTCTCATGGTGTGTGCCATTGGTAATATCCAGGAGAATATTATTAGAATGAGACACTCCATTATTAAATCCACATTTCATAGTGTCATTGGATGTTCCTATCTACAGATGTGTGTATTGGTCCTTGGATGTTACGATTATTATTAATGGGCATTACAACTCACACACATAGATGTATTGACAAAACCTTTTACGACACACTGTTCGCCGAGAGGTAGGATACATTGGGTGCGTCACGAGTGATACTACATTAATAGATAATGCGAGCAAGGATTTGTCTCTTTTGTTCCATAATGGAAGTAGATATCTCAAGGCCTTTGATGGAATTTATATAGCTTAAATAAATACATTCCCATGGCATGGAATGGGAATGTTCAATTCTGAAATGTCAAGGATAGTTTAATCGAGCACATGGGTTGATGGAACTAGCATGAAACCCGCTTGATTCGAGATATCGAGACAAATGGATTATATTAAACGGTAAGAATTCATAGGAGGTGACATGTCATTGCAGCATTAACTACATTCTCTATGGGTAACTTGGCATGTTTCTAGACGATAACCATTAACATTAGGCAAGATCCACCTAATGCCACTAATAAAAAGACCTAGAGGGTCACACACTATGTGTGTCCAAGTATCTCAGTTAAATATTAATTTAACATGTTAAATAATGATTATTAATTATTGTGGTTAAATAATTATTTAAGCATGCCTGATCGTATTTATTTTTACAATAGTTATTTTAGTGAATATATTGAGGGCTAAATAATATATTTTTTAGCGATTAATGCAGTGATATTTATTTTAGAAATTCATAACCATTATTCAAGGTCTAATAAATGTTGTGGATGATATTGAGAAAAATGGGAAAATAATGGAACACCCTGTGTATATTAAAGATACATGCCATGTATTTTTTCTGGGAATTTATGAGAAATAAATATTATTTATTTAATTAAATAATATTAGGAGAATTTTTTTGGGCGCATGTCAGGTAATAATAATAGTCAAATGTTATCATTATACATGGGGTATTACCAAGAATTAAATGAAATGAATAAATAATTGATGGTAACTAATTTATTTTATTATTATATGTCATTAAAAATCCCAATTATATTTTTCTCATTTACACAACCATTTTTTCTGTGGTTGGGAACAATGGATTTGGAAAAGCTCTCAAGACAAGGGAGTATTATTTTTCCACTAACAATGCACTCAAGCAATGAGAGAGAGATCCACCTCCACCGGATCAAGGTGATCGAAGGAAGACATCGCAAGGGAATTCTCTCTCACAATAGGACCCAGAGATCCCTTCGGCGATGTACCGATATACGTATAGCACTTGTGGATCACCGCTAGAGGAATACTGCACCTGGATTCTATGATTCCACAACGGATCACATCAGATCGTGACAGGAAACATCAACAAAGAAATATTTACATCAATGTAATTCTTGTAAATCAATTAAATTAATTATATCCAACATATGATTATCCAATGTATGGTTCTAGGACTCCCCTATTTCTTTTTCATTCTTCATTCTATTACGAAGATATAGTGTTTTATTATCATGACAGATCTCAGATTGATTGTTGTTATTGCTAAAATTAAAGTTGGGTACACCCACCAATGCGCATCCACTGTGCTCAAAACCTATAAGTGGTATCAAAGGGTTCATATAGTTGGTTTAATTATTTAAGATTTTCATTGGTGATTTATGAATTTAAAAATTTAGTTGTTTCAATTAAAGATAATCATTCATTAAAATAAGAGTCTCAATATCCATTCCTCCTCTCACTTTTCCCATTCACCTTATAAAAACTAATTGCTCTTTTAATTTTGATTAAAACAAAATAGACGATCTCCTCCGGAGGTGCCAAACATTCCTGTCTGTACAAAACCTGAATACATGACGTGTATTCGAATGTACACCCCATGTATTCTATGTTAAATGCATCGGACTAGTCTTCCAAATCAGGTTGTGGGTTGGTGTGTTCCAAAGTCATAAATGACACCATGTGTTGACCAGGAACAGGTGGCACATGGTTTTCAGATTACACACCGTGTGGTACACTGAATACGGTGTGTAATCCCTTCGGGCTAGGGTTGAACCATGTACCATATACATGGATTTTCAGGTTGGAAATTGTGTAACACGGATACCACAATGTGTGTGTCCCACTTAACACGTCCTGTATTTCGAAAATTTCTAATGTACATCTACATGCCATGTCCCCGGTCGTGTTCTTCCGATAGATGGTGAACAAAAGTACATGCCATGTAGTCAAAAATACACATTGTGTCCTCATCCAACTTATATAGATTTATTAAAAACAATTATTATATTATATAAACCATTGAGACGTGTACCATAGTGCAGTCGTAATGACGAGGGACAACAGATGATAGGTGTTTAATATATATGTGTTTAATTAAACATCCATGTAATGTTAATTTCTACTAATTGGGTTGTTATGAATGGGAATTCAGTGGGTTTCTTCCAAGGTACATATTCTGTAAAAGATAATTTTAAATGAATTTATTTGTTTAATATTATTATGGATGATAATCTCATGAAAATTCAGAAAATGTGTTTAGGATAAAAGGATTGATAAATTAAAGATAATTACTTGATTCGAGCATCATTTATCTTAAACAAGAACAATTAAAGAATTAAATGGTAGTTGCATTTATGTGTAAATATCATTTCATGTATGGATGATCTTGAGCGAGACCATGACCTTTATATGTGAATGATATCTTTTAATTTATTAATTTAAATTAAATTTGATGGTCTTTGAGCCTTCTCCTCATTAATATGTAGGGACTGTGCGCCAATGTTTTTTTATGTATAAACCCATTATACCTCTCACTTGTCTTTGATATAAATGAATATTTAATGGATGGAGGTCCAAAGCATGTGTAGGTGGCTCATGTCAGGAGCGAAGGTGAAACCCATCCAAGGAGATTCAAAGGTGGACAGGTGGAAAGATGGAAACATGAACCCGGATGGTTCAAGGTTTTTTTTCGCTAGTTTTTAGGTCAGTTTATCAACCTCTAGATAAAAAACCAATAGAAAAAGATCATGATAAAACCATTTATTTTATTTATATCAGTTTCATGGTTTTTTTATTGTGTGTGTGCAGTCCCGATCACAAAATTAACTAATTAAACAATCATGTATTATGGAACAAAAATAAAACCATCTTATGCGTAAATATTATCATTAACATGGTTAATCACTTATGTATATCCCACTTAAAATTAAAAATAATGTAATCAAAGATAATAAAATTGAAATTTACATACATGGATAAAATCCCTCTAAGAAATATAATGTCAGTATAGCCTTCCATAATCGTGGTTAGAATTGAACTATAGTTCAAAGTGCATGGCCCACCCTAGTTGGGGTGCTTTCAATTAACGGGGAAATCTAATTTCAAGGTTTTGTGTTGACTTGAGTTGGTTCGCATCAAGGAATGACGGCCACAGTAGGACATGGTGTGACTAAGAGGCAAAGGTTGAGGAAATATAAAATAAAAGGATTTTAGTATAGGAGAGTTCACTCAAAGGATCAAGGAGATATGAGTTAATGAAATTTTCATTTGAAATTCCTACCTAAAACCCTTTATGTTTATTCAAAAACCCTAGTTGGGGTAATGAAAAGGAAAAAATGGATCCTTGCCACTAGAATATTAAGGAAATAGAATATTCTGAAGTATATGGTGAGGGCTATTGAATTTCGATAAAATAGTTGGAGACTAATAAGTATTAATTTATTTTTTTGTCTTAGTTTTATCATAATAAAGTATTAATCCTTTACTCAACATAATTTGTAGAAATGGAAAGAAAAATGACTTCAACCATATCATTGTGAACCTTACTCAAGAAGGAATACCTTCTCAAAAGAACCAATTTCTAAGAGTGGCAGAGGTGTTTACACGTCATCCTTCACCACAAGAGGAAATTGTGTGTGCTGGAAGAGCCTCTTCCATTTTCACCTAGGAAATAATCTAGTGATGGGAGCTACATCTCTATATGAAACATATGGACGATTCCATAGATGTCCAATGTTTCATCCTATCGTCCATTCTTAATAAGCTGTTGAAGCGACATGAAAACATGGACGTGTATAGCATGATGTCTCATCATAAGGATCTCTACAAAGAGAAGGCGAGACATGATAGCTATGAGATCTCCAATGCTTTGTTTACAACTATTCATAGAGAGTATGCTCCAGCTGGGCCTCATGTAGTCAAGGTCATTAGATACATTGAATGCCTGGAAATCATATGGATTATTATTCCAGATGAGTTATGAAATGATCTCATCCTATCATCATTGACCAAGACCTTCTCTATCTTCACTGTCAACTACATAATGAGAAACAATGAAAAGAGTCTATCAGAACATCTGAAAAAAAATTCTCCTGGTAGATAAGGACATGGGGTGTGACAAACCCATAGTTCATCTGGTGAATAAGAAAAAGAAAGACAAGTAAAAGCGTACAAAGACTTATAAACGGTCTAAATCCCCCGTGCACCGTCCCACTTACAAGGGGAAGATCCAGAGGTAGGGCCCTGAATGGGAGGATGTATTTTTTTCGGGGGGAAATCAAGGACACTAGAAGAGGAACTGCACCCAGAAGCATGGAGACACTAAAGGTGAGTTCGTTATCGAGTGTAATATTTCTATTTCTACACATTGGGTATTAGATACTACTTGTGGGACCCACATATTTATTCAAATGTAGGAACCAATTAGATTTTGAATGATTTCAAGAGGAGTGGTGGATTATCGATCCACCAGTGGCACGAGGATGGATACTCTATCCATTGTTGATTACCACCTCTCATTGCCGAGTGGGATGATTCTGGTTTTACATAACTGTTATTATGTGTCTAGTGTTACCAAGAACATAATTTCTGAATATTTTTTGGATATGGATGGATTTATTTTCATGTTTATAAATAAGGGTTGTCTCATTTATAAGAACAACATATTCTATGGAATGGAGCATTAAAATAATTGGTTGTATGTATTAAATTACAAAAACAATGTGTTGGAAATCAATAATGAAACAGACTCACATGAATCATACATCACCCTGTTTTGGAATCAACTTCTCTATCCTCTAAATGAGAAGTTATTGACAATGCTATTGCAAAATGGATATTTAGACTCTACTGAGCTAAAACCACCTGATAGATGCCATGACTGTTTTCTTGGTAAAATGACCAAGACGCCTTTTAGTGGATTGGGTGAAAAGGCCACAAAGATTCCAGGATTGGTGCACACGGATGTGTGTGGACCATTTCTAGTAGTAGCTAGAGGTGGATATTCTTACTTCACTAATTGTATTGATTATTTGAGTAGATATGGATATGTATACATAATGTGTTATAAGTCAGCATCCTTAAAAAATTTAAGGAATTAAAAAATGACGAAGAGAATCAGCTTGGTAAGAAGATAAACTATCTTCGATCGGATCGAGGTGGAGAATATATGGGCCAAGAGTTCATTGATCATCAGTAGGAGTCTGGGATTCTGTCTCAGCTTACTCCTCCTTATACACGATAATGGAATAGTGTTAGTGAGTGGAGGAACCACACCATGTTAGACATGTTGATGTTGATGATGAGTCATGAAAATCTTCCATTATCCTTTTGGGGATATGCATTACAGAATGCAGCATACACATTAAACTGAGTACCAACCAGGTGGAAAATGCAATTCCTTCTGAGTTATTGAATAAAAAGAAACCCATTTTGTCACACAAATGTGTATGGGGATGGAAGTAATTTGTTAAGGCCTTCTCAGGAAACAAACTAGCACAACGAGGCATGAGGTGTATCTTTATAGGATACACCAAGGAAATTAAAGAATATTACCTATATAACCCTTCTGAAAAGAAAGTGATTGTCTCCAGGAAAGACGTCATTCTTGAGATGGATCACATCCTCAAAATAGATAGTGGGAGAATGATGGACTTTGATGATGTTTATCCTCAAGACAAACATGAGATGGTATAGGAACAAGTTCCACAGGTCCCTATAGAAGAGGTTCCAGAAACCCAAGTACAACGTAAGAGCTCAAGAGAGGTAAGGGAACCAGAGTGATTTACTTTCTTAGTCACTGAGGATTGTGAATAATTATTTTTAGACATTGATGAAACTCTATTCTACAGGGAAGCAGTAGAAATCTCAGAAGCTACAAGATGGCTAGAAGCTATGAATTCTGAGATGGATTCCACGTATCGATACCAAGATTGGGTATTGGTCGATGAGCCAATTGATGTAATTCTAGTTCCATACAAATGGGTATTCAAGAGAAAGTTGGACATGGAAGGTCAAGTTAGCTCCTTTAAAGCAAGGACAGTGGCCAAAAGATTCTGATAACATCATGGAATTAACTATGATGAAACCATCTCACTAGTTTCTATGTTGAAATCTATATGAATCATACATTCCATTGCATCATACCATGACTACGAGATTTGAAAAATGGATATCAGAACAACATTATTTAATAGGAACCTTCTGGAAGATGTCTATATGACCCAACTAGAAGGGTTTGTGACACCAGGTGAAGCCAAATGGGTTTTCATGTTGTAGAAATCCATTTATGGATTAAACAAATCATTTAGTTTGTGGAACATTATATTGTAAGAAGCCAAAAAAAGAATTTGGTTTCATTAAGAATGAATGTGATCCATTTGTTTGTAAGAGTTTTAATGGGAATTCAGTCATTATACTTGTTTTATTTGTTGATGAAATATTGCTTATTAGAAATGATGTACTAGTCTTACAGTTAGTTAAGGATTGTATAAACAAGTGTTTATCCATGAAGGAAATGGGTGAGGCTTGCTACATTCTATGATCTATGATCAATCTTGATAGATCCAAAAGACTTCTTGGACTATGTTAGGGTACACACATTGACCAGATAATAATGATATTTAGTATGGAACAATCCAAGAGGGGATTTGTTGCAGTGTCACTTGGCCTACGTATTTCTAAGAAAATGTGTCCTCAAACAAAACAATAGAATGATATAATGAGTAAGATCCCATACACTTCGGCTATAGGATCCTTCATGTATGCCATGTTAGGTACCAGGCTTGATGTTCCCTATGAACTGAGCATGGTATGAAGATATCATGCAGATCTAGGAGAAAATAATTGGATTGATGTTAAGACTATCTTTATGTATCTGAGAATAACTAATGTTATGTTCCTGGTTTATGGAGGATAAGAAGAGCCTGTAATTAGAGGGTACGATGATGATGGTTTTCAAACAGATCAGAATGATATGAAGTCGCAATATGGATATGTTTTCTGTCTCAATGGAGGGGTTGTAAGCAGGAAGAGTTCAAAGCAACCAGTTTTCGCCAATTCTATAGTGGATTCTGAAAATATAGCGGCTTTTTTTAGCCAAAGAATCCATCTAGATTTGGAACATTGTCTACGAGCTTTATTTGGTGCATAGTAGTAACGATCCTATCAATTTTTATTGTGATAATACTGCATCGGTGGCTCTTTCAAAAGAACCAAGGTCACATCAACAGACAAAGAACATACTCCGGATGTGTAATGTTTTGAGTGATTTCTATCAAATGGGTGATGTTACAGTAATTAGAGTGTCCATGGAAAAGAAAGTGGCAGATCCCCTTACTAAAGGCCTATCTCAGTAGAAGCATTGATATCATATGACAACTAGTGGGTTAAAGGTTGTTAGCAGTTGGCTCTAGTCCACGTGGGAATCTATTGGAGTCGGTGGCCTAGAACCAACTAATTTGTGCTTTATTCATTAATAAATACCATATCACATATTTATTGTTCTTCTGCGTGATAATGCATGTGATAATGTCCTTAGAATAGTTGTGGAATTAAAGGGTCATAGTGGATCCCTACTATGATGAGAACCCGAATGTGAAATAACATGATTCTTGAATATATGTTCAATGGACTGATGATTTTATTTGAGGGACACAAATAATATAGGCCATTAGGGGTGAGGACTCAAAAAATATTGAGTCATCTTCTCAGGGTGTGCACCCTTGGTAGTATCCAGGAGGATATTATGAGAATGAGACCCGCCAGTAAAAAATCAATATTACATAGTGTCATTGGATGTTCCTATCTTCTGATGTGTATATTGGTCCTTATACTTTAAATTATTATTAATCGGTATTACAACTCACACACATAGATGTATTGAAGTAAACTGTCATAGAACATTATTCACAGTGAGGTAGGAAATGTTGGGTGTGTCACGAGTGATAATGAATTAATGGATAATGTGAAAAAGTATTTTTCCCTTTTGTTCCATAACATAATTAGATATATTAGACCCTTTAATGGAATTGATATAGCCTAAACAATTCCATGGCCATGTTAAGAAATGGGTGTGTTCAACTCTGAAATGTCAAATAAAGAATGATCGAACACATGGGTTGAGAGAACTAGCATGCAAACTGCATGATTTGAGATATCGAGAAAAATGGATTATATTACATGGTAAGCATTCATAGGAGGTGACACATCATTGTTGCATTAACTTCATTCTCTATGGTTGCATTGGCATGTTTCTAGATGCTATCCTTGGAATTTCGGTAGGCTCCGCCTAATTCCACTAAGAATGAGGCCTAGAGGGCCACACACTAAGTGTTCCCATGAATCTCAATTAAATATTAATTTAACAAACTAAATAAATATTATTCCCGATAGTGGTTTAATAATTATTTAATGATGCTTGATCATATATATTTCAACAAAAGTTATTCAAGATAATATATTAGGGGAGAAATAATATATTTAATAGCGAATAGTGTGGTGATATTTATTTTAGAAATAAATAGCCATTATTCAAAATCTAATAAATGTGGTGGAGGAAATAAATAATAATTGAAAAATAAAAATACATGTCATGTATATTAAATATACACATCGTGTATTTTTTTGGGAATTTATGAGAAACAAATATTATTTATTTAATTAAATAATTTTAGGTGTAATTCACTGGGCGCATGTCAGGTAATAATAATAGTCAGCTGTTATTATTAGACATGCGGTATAATGAACAATTAAATGAAATTAATAAATGATTTCAGGTAATTAATTCATTTTATTATTCTATGTAATTAAAAATATCAATTATATATTTCTCATTAGCCAAAACATTTATTCTGTGGTTGTGCACAATGGATTTGGAAAAGCTCTCAAGCCAAGAGAGAATTATTTTTCCACCGATAATGCTCTCAAGCCACAAGAGAGGGATCCCCCTCCACTGGAACAAGGCGATCAAAGGCAGACATCGCAAGCGATGGATCATCTACGCTAGCACCCGGAGATCCCTTCGGCGAAATCCATAGATACGTGGAGCACATGTGGGTCACTACTAGAGGAATCCTACACTTTTATTATGTGAAGAAATTATGGATATCATTGATCGTGACCAGAAACATCAACGAAGAATGAATTCCATCAAGTTAATTCTTGTAAATTACTTAAATTAATTAAACCCATCATTGATGATCATATTTATTGTACTGGGACTCTACTCTTTATTTATCATTCTACATTCTATTCTAATGATCTGGTATTTTATTATCATGATGTTTTTTGGATTGATTGTTGTTAATTCTAAAACTAAATTTTTGTACACCCACTAACGCGCTTTTGCTGTGCTCGAATCCTAAAAAAATGAGTATTCAATTTCATGTGGTGAAATAAGAATGGTGTTAAGGTAGGCCAATAAATCATGGAGGATATTTTCCTGTCATGATTTATTATCTGTGTTCACCATATTCTAGAGTATATTTTAAACTGTATTATTGAAGGTATCTATTTGTACATTTTTTTTCTACATGATATTTGGATTAGTGATTAGAATCGATATTTTACTCTTGGTGTAGTTTCTACAACTCTGTAGAACAGAATATTACTCCATTCCCTATCAAAAATGTGTGATGGACTCTGAACCTGATGATGATCTGAGACATTAAAATATTGATGATTTTCTTTATCTTGATTTACTTTTGTGTGTGTGCCTTATCCCATTTGATAATATAAGTCTATATAAGTAAGATTGTACTAGAATTGCTTATATGTGGCTGGGGGATATGGCCCTACAACTTTCAGTCCCCAAACAAAAAAATAAACAGGAATATTTATTTTTATGTAAAAATTCTGGTTGTCAATGGATGATATTTTTAGGGATTTTTCATGCATGATATTTCATGGTGTATTTGATGAAGCAATGTATTATTTATTTCTGGTAATATCCCATTATCATGACTTCGTGGAGGAGATGAGTCCCTTGTTGATTGGTGTCACAAGATCCTTCATGGAATTACTCTATAATGGAGAGAACCTATCCTTATTCTATGAATCTGAGGAGGATTAAATTAAAGCCTCTCTTATAGATGTATTTTGATTATTTTTACCATCTAGTTGGTTGATGATTGTTGAACAGTGTTGAATGTATTCTCTTCTAGTATAGTTTTTATATAGTTTCCCATTTTTGATATAACCAATTATGGTATCCATATATCCCTTTGTGTTCATTTTTTTCATCACTCTCTCGATTGGTTTTTACATGGTTAATTTCATATATACCACATTTTCCAGTTGATGAGATAAATATTTGATATGGTATGAAAAAATTATTCTTACTAATAAAGGTCAATCATGAATGCTGATGGATTTTAAAATATGTATGTGTTAGCATTATGTGTTGGAGGACATGATTTAATTTGGGATTAAAAGTAAATTATTCCATCAATCCCCTAATGTATCCAATGAGAGGGTTCCGTTATTTCTTTTGATGTCATATGAGAAGATGATTTGATTTATCACTGGTTTTGAATACCCTTTAATATTCTAGTATGATATGTGAAGTTGAAGGGAGAGTAGCAATATGTAATGATGAAATGGTATTCTACCTCGTAATTCATGCATTGTTTGAATATTTAGAAAGAGTCATGAAAAACTAATTTGTCGAAAGAGACAAATATAATCCCAATTACCACCCGATTTAATCTCAGTTTTTCCACACATTTATTGATTGGACCTCTATTTGTTCCATTAAAATACATCTCCCATGGATGAGGAGAGTCATGGGAACAAATAACTTCCACATCTACAAGCGGATCAACCACATGTAAGTTCTAAGTGGAATGATGTGCTTCATGGAAATCAGTCATGCCTTTCCCATCCATTCACTTATATGATACAAAATGAATGTATTATTACTATCTAATTACCTCCCATCAGGATAAGAATATAAGGCCCTTTCCTTAAACCTTACTTAATCTTGAGTTATTACAAGATTACACATTGAGGATCTTTTCAGGTTTATAGTTTTAGAGAATTAGATCATAAAACATGCATTACATTCCACATTTAAACAAAGTGGTTACATAAAAAATAATATTCATTTTTTTCCCATTAACAGAAAAATATTTAAAAAAATAAATCATGGATTCTTTCTTGACACTTCCTTGACACTATCATCAAATCATGTACCTTTCCCTTGACCTGTGAAAAACATTTCAAAAAAACTTGGGATGAGCATAAAAATATCAGAAAGGGTTATAAAAAATATGGAAGGGAAACATGAGTTCATATATACATAAGAATGAAATCAGACATTACCCATAAAACAAAGGCACTTTAACATACCTCATCAATTCATGAATAAATCATAGAAATCATAAGACATAAAAGGTAACTTGAGGCATTCATAACATTCTTATGAAGGGAGTAACCCTCTTGGTTAAGTTTGGAATACCCATCACAGTATATTCCCTAAATCTCTTCGGAGAAACCTTAATGTTTCACTCCTTCGCGTTACCCAATGCATTGGAGAGCTATATCAGGCTCACCCACCCTTAGTTTATCACGGAACCACCCGTATTCATAAAAATGCGCAAGAACCATAACATAAACGTATCACATAAAACATGCATAAAGGAAATATAACATTTCCACATTTCAATCACAATATAACATTATAGTTTATTGACATTATGAATCCATTCAAAAAGAAACTATTTCCAAAACCATTTAAAACATTTAATAAAGACATTTTTGAATCAAAGTGTACCATACCACCTTGATGATTTTAAAATTTTAAACCATTAATATCCATATAAATAAATCCTTAAACCCATTTTGAAAACATGTATATTAATAAGAACAATTAATTAAAACATTTAAAGCGATATTTTGGTTTAAGGGGTTCTACCAAAATTAGAGACACTTGAATACAATAATTGAGGAATAAAATTTAGTCAGAACTTTATAATATCATGAGAATAAATGGATTCATGATATAATATTCCAAAGGATAGTATATACACCATATAAGAGTGAATTGGTGCATAACAACAATGAAGTCTCAATAGAAATGTCAAATGTGATGAAATCCCTTTTAAAGAAGGTATCCTTAAATTAAGGATAAATCAATCTCAACATTATGTGTGACAAATATAAATACACCCAATATAAGTGGATATTAAGTGTAAAACAATAAAATATCATTCACACATATTCAAAGTATGACATATTCAATAACTACATGTTGAACCCAAAGAAATCGAAATTGGGTTAAAAAGTTCCCTTGGAAAAATTCGACAGCCTAACGGCATCACTTCAAAATTCAAAAAAATGAGTTGATGAGAGATAAAAAGGGAATATCATCACTTGTACATAAAATTTAAATCAATAAGGATATAAAAGAACATATCCCAACATAAAAATATGTAAATGAAAAGACATAACAAAAGATGTCTTTTAAAAAGAGGAGGGTGAAAGTTTCCCTTAACGACTTGGGTAACTTTCGAAACGTACACCCCATGGAAAGAAGGACAATAAAACATTGATGTAAATACTCATAAATGAAATTATATTACAAAATGAGTAAAATGATGGGCAGTACATACACCACTCAAAGGAAATTGTGGAAAATGTAGCATATATCTCACGGGAATAAAAGTGAGATGAAAATTCCCTTACGAACACTCAGCAGCCTAACGGCGCCACTTAAAACATACAAAAATTGATTGATGAGATCAAATAGGATTTATCATTATATTAACATAATGTTTATATAAAGAGGAATATAAAAGAATATCCCCCAACATAACAAATAGGATCTTAAAAAAACTGTCATAAAGGAGAGTTCTTAAAAAGAAAGAGAGAGGTTAGATCTCTTACGAAAATTCGACAGCCTAACGGCACCACTCAAAACATCCAAAATGGATTGATGAGAAAGAATAGGGTCTCTCATAATATGAAGATAAAAATTACAGTATATGTAATATAAAAGAACATCCCAATCACAAGAAATATGCGCTTAAAAGGAATGACATAAAAGAGTGTACTTAAAAAGAAAGAGAGAAGTAGGATCCCTTACCTCGGGTCCGACTTGACTCGATCGTTCTTTAACGTCCTGAATAATAAACTTGGGTTAATTTATACTTTCATAAGAACCTTTTTCAAGTTCATTATTCCTTTTATATCACTTATTGCTATGTTATAAACATTATGTAATCATTTAAGTTAATAATGTTTGTTTTGTCGATATTTGGTTCTTAAGTCGAACGTGGACTTTTTACAATTACATGTTGTTTGTGTGGTCAAAGGTTCATTATATCCAGAATGATATTCATGATTTGGATATCATATATATCATATATATCCATAATATATATTTATTTATAATATTACATAATCATTTAGAGTTAATAAATGAAATGCACCGTTCATGAAGACGGTAAGCCGTACGTACGCATGAACGCTACTTTCATTTCTATGTCATATTAACGAAATTAAAACTAAATGAGAGGTATGTATATTTTAATTCCATAATTATATTCATCATTTATATGTAAAATAAATCATATATAATAAATTTAAATACATCCTTTATACATCCCACATATGGCACTAACGAATCAAATCAGTTTGAGGGGGTGGTAGCCCGCACATCCTAAAATGAAATTATCATGTTTACCCACAATGGAAACCATAAAGGTATGACACAAAAGAAAAATACAAAAGATTAAGTAAAAAATAAACATATTATATATCATATATAAATATAGTGACATATTAATGGCCACCTTTTAAGGTGTTATATGAGTGTTGAACAATCATTGTTTCGTGAGGCAGAAATTCGCCATCCACAGAAACAGTATGTTCTTTAACCATTTGATGTAGGAGTGTGTAAGTGTAGCTAGAATGATTATGATAAAAACATCCTAGTATATTTAAGATACTGGATTAGTTACAAAAGAAATGAATAAAAATAGTTTAGGTGGTTGGAGAATCAAAATGAAACAAAAGAACACAAGTGAAGACATTACCTTTAAATTGGGTAACTCTTTTTGATTTGAGCTCAAAGGCATCCTTGGGAAGACTTATGCAAAATGTGAGGCTTCTAAGAGTAATAGAGGGATGTGGAGAGGAAAAATGAGCAGGGTTTGGCCGAGCCAAAGGCTTTGGAAGTGTGGGTATGGAGGTAGAGGTGGGGGACTTTTATAAGAGGAGAGGAGAGGCACTCTTGGAAAGGTATAAATGTAACTTTATTTTCAAATGAGATTCGGATTTTAATGGTCCCACATTGATTTGATTCGGGGATAAGGTGATAAGGGTTCTAAATCAACACATACAATAGGTTTTGGACATGTGTAGGTCTTATATTTTACATTATCTTTCCATTTTATTTAACTCGTTAAATAATGAGGTCATCGCTGCATCATCATGATGTCATAAATAATTTAATTTATTTAATGTCTCAAAATTATATGAAAAATACTATGATGTAGGAAATAATTTTATCTTTCTAATTAATATTTATAGTCCAAAATAAAATTTATGTAGACAAAATTAAAAATATTTTACATAGGTGATACATTATTTGTTACATTTAACATTCTTTAAAAATAAAAAGATAAAAATCACTTTCTCACAAAAGTGATTCCATGGGGCCCCCATGTTTGGCACAAGGCATCCCATGGTCGGCCATGAGACAACCAGTAGCCTTAGGACACATTTTGTGGTCATTTTTTATTATTATGATATTATCTTATTATCTTTAACTACCCGATTACTCATTAATCAAGATAATTAAAGATAATTATCGTCGTTACTATTCATAATGTCCAAAAACAAAAGAGTCTTAATTACATAATTTTGACCTTATTATTCCAAATATGTAATCCATTTTACCAAATTCCAAACACATAAATTGAAATAATTAATTTAAAAAAACTTCTCGTTGTCAAAACAAATAGCGGGTTATTTAGAAACAATATTTATGAAAAGTTTGGCACTTGTTTATGCAAAATTTCAAAGTGAAATTATTTCCAATGACCATAATTGAATTAAATGGTACAAATATATTCTAATTACACATTAAAACAAATTAAAATGATAATATAACCATATAATTAAATTATATGAAAAAGAAGTTTTGATGTAAAATGCAGTATTTTTCACTATTCATTGAAAAATGAACATTGTCAGAAAAATACCAAAAATTAACACAAGGTAAATTTAAATATACCAATCATAAATAATATGTTTATTTTGAAAAATAGAGCTTATAAAATTCCCAAAAAATGGATTTAAAAGGGGTTCTCCATCAAAAGGAGGTTAATTGACCTTTTAAAGAATATTAGAATGTTAACGCTTAAAAACTGGATTCATTTGCATTTTTAATCCTCTAACATTTATTAGAAAAAAGTAAAAATATTTGACAAACATATATAATAATTTTATAGTTATTTCTGTTCATTCCTGCCATTAAAACAGCTAGGCGTTAACTACCATTTAAAATAATATTATTTTATTATTAGAGTGCAATGTAAGATTTCAAAGAAACTTGCTGTTGCATATTGGGTACGCCATAGAGCATAGAATTACCTTCAAAGTAATATTAATATTTTATTCACAAATATGGATGAATGTGAAAATGTCATACTCTTTATTTACCTGGGGTGTTACAAAGAAACTAGTCAAAATTGGAAATCCAATAATATACTTTAATGGATCAACATTAGAGTGAAAATGGAAATTATATTTCAGTATGTAATAACTTAATTTTTTTACAATGACTACGAGTGAAAGATATCACATCTCATCCTTAGAGTATCTAGTCTCAATACCTGCAATTGTTCCTACTAGTATAGTAGAGATTGTTCTCACTCCTAGAATAATGTTACTAAGAAAGAATGATTCCTAGTTAGAATTACATGGTGCCCAGATTCAAAAATATTGGTCTCCCTTCCACCAGAGGATTCAGAAACTGTGAGTCTAGTAGGTTTCTCTTCAGTCATTCAATGTCTTCTTTGCAGTTATCATCAATTTATAAGAGTTTCCCTTCATCATTAGTCTTGTGAATGACACGGTTTTTTTCAACTAGCTTGGATATGAAATGATGTATGTAGAAGATGTTCCCATGGATACCCCTCAGGTTTTTGAGATTAATGGTGGTTTACATTTCAAGAGTAGAACTACTCTTCACTGGTTCAACCATGATGTTGTGGTGGCATACCATAAATTGAATGAACATCCCGGATGCAATGAGCGGCTGGAATTAACTGGTCCCCATCCCATATGGATTGTCTTGAATTTTCTTCAACCCATTTATTTAATGTCTAAATTATTCCTAGTTTATTAAATAAATAATGTTATTAATTAGAATGTATATGTATTGAATTGAAGATACAAATTTACCAAAAATTTACCTATTAATTCAATAAAAGTCTATGTGAACACAATATGTAAATTGATAAAAGGTCCAAAAAATGATAATATTTAGTGTTTAATACTGTATATATTAAAGGTAATTTGGATAAAAAAATATTGATATAAATTTATTATTTCAAGAAAAATTTAAAAAGAAAAAAATAAATGAGATTTCAGAGATAATCATTTAGAAAAAAATTTAGGTAAATAATCATTAATCTTCCCAATGTTTCGCATACCACAATAAACATTAAAATCATAATTCCCATTAAATAATTATTCTCATTATATGAAGAAAAAGTAATCATGATATAATGTATCAAAAGGTGTAGTTGATTCATTACACAAAAAAATTATATGGTGTATGTGGTATATGAGTTATAGATAGAAAATGTAGACATGATTCCCATACCATAAAATTACCTTTTATTTGATGATTTTATCCTCATATATAGTGTTTTAAAATATGTTAATAAAATTTAATATAAAAACAATCATTTTTTATATTATATATCATTTTCTTACAATGTATTATTACATGATTGGCAACAATATTTTATTATTTTCACTATTTATGGTCTTAATTTTCTATTATTCTCAAGTAGGTATTGACTTGTTATTTGAATCTCCTTTTAAATAGGTAATTATTTAATCATATATAGAATGTAAACCATTACTTTATGATATTATTATTCATTATATATTAATTTAGAAAAAACTATAAATTTTGGAGATAAAAAAGGAAATGCATCATTCGGGTAGACGGTCGGTCATACGTACGCATGAACACTACATTAATTTTATTATCATATTAAAAAAATGATAATTAAATGATACATATATATATATATATATTATAATTCCAATATAATATTTATTTTATACATTTTACATGTTTATTAAAATAATATTTAATATGTTCAATGTATAGCATTAATGAGTCACATCACATTGAGGAGGCGGTAGTACGCACTTTCACAGACAAATGTATTTTATATATACAAAATGAAATGTATAAGGGTATGTTATATAAAATAATTACAGAAGAATAATTACATAATAAATAAAATATATAAATATATAAATATATTTTACAACACAATTGTTACCACTAGAGGTATTACAGAAAAAATGAACTGTCATCATTTCATGATGCATTAGTTCATCATACATAGAAATAGTATGTTCGTTACCCATTAGAAAGTAGTGTGTGTATGTGTTGTTTTAACCCATAGAATAAAAAACATTATACAATATTTCATATATTTATTTTGTTATAAAAAAATAAATAACAACAATATAGGGGGAGTATAATGGAAATAAAACTAAAGATCATAAGCAAAGTAGTTCACTCTTAATCGGGTAACTTCTTTTGGTTTGTGACAAAAGGGTTCCTTTAATGGATTTCATCCCATTGTTATGATAATAGGATTATTTGATATATTTTTAGAACCTATTTGGGATGATATTTTCCAAACATGACTGGACTTAGATGGGTGAAGAAGGGAGAGAGGTGGTGGCCTTCTACAGTGGAGGAGGAGTGACACTCTTGTAATATTTTATCAAGGGAATTTAATACATGTTTTAGAAATATATTTTTCCTTCAATAATAGTCTAATTTAGTGATATATGGGGATATGGTTTGAATATTTCAATCCAATATCTCTTTTACAAGTGAAAATTCCATTTGGTCCCATAAGATTAATTTGTATTTCTTTATTAAGACAATGTTTCAATAAATTGATTGAATTATTTTAACTTACATTAACTAATGTTTTTGGTCAATTTTTTTTTGAAAATATTAGTAATTCTAAATTATTACTATTATAAATATTGAATACATTATTCCAAATTTCAATCATAGATGTTTCCAAAATTAATTTAAATTTAACCTACAGATGAGTTGACAATGCATATTCCTAAAGTAAAAAACATATGAATGTTTATATTGTTTTTATATTCAATTTAAAATTAAAATTGATTCCAATTAGTTAAATTTTTTTTAATTGATAATTATTTTATCTATTTAAAAATTAAAACCTATTTAAAATGTATTTTAACATTATTGATAATTAGATAAAAAAGCGGTTTTTGAGATACAATTCAGTATTTTTAATTATTCATTAATACATGAATCAACGTAAAAAAAATTACCAAAAAAATTACCCAAAACTAATTTTTATGAATATATTTCAATTATGATGTTTAGATTAAAAAAATTAGTCTATTAATGTTCCGAAAATTGTATTAAAAATAGGTTCTCCATTAAAAGGTCGTAAAATTGCCATAATAAAAATATAGTATTTTATGAATACAATTTTTTTTGTCATTATCAAATGATTCTAAAATATTTTCGAGCGTAAAAATAATTATCTATAAAAATGTTCCCTTTAAGGGTAATTGGATCTTCTACAAATTTTAATTAATTTTTTATAATAAAAATAGTTCTGGAAACTATATATTTTCATTATTTATTTAATAATTTTCATAAAGGATTACTTATATCATATTATAATAAATTATATTATTTTAGAAATATGTTATTGTTTGGTAATACTCGGTCTTACGTGCAACACAAGCCACCTATGAAGGTGTATCTAATGTGTAACACATGCTGAGTCAATGATTCATACATTCAATATATATATTATATCTCAAAAATTTAAATTTGTAAATATATTTTATATACCACGGTTTTATATTCCCATATGTGCTTAGCATCACATGTCACTCATGCTATCGAATATAGGGTTCTTACATTATAATTTTGTGGTGTCACATAAGTCCCATTAGTTATATCCCTAACATGTGAGAGTTAGAACTGGAATGAGAATTATACCAAATCCACAAATCCATTATCAATCAGGTCCATCAAGACTTATACTTTATTGAGTCTTCCTGAAACATATAGTGGTTTGATGTACCTTTGAAGGGCTTCATTATAATCATGTTCAGTGAATGAGATAGTGACATGAAATTCTATTGACATAGTCACCACACGATAATCTCCAATTAAATTGAATTATGTATCATATACTTATGGGATCTAGAGGGCTTCAAAATTTTCCTCCCTGATTTATATGGAATGATGGAGCGTATATAAGTCTAAGAGGTTAGATGGGAAACCATCCAACTATTTTATAATGTAATTATTTTGTGACATTTTCCGACAATTATCAATGTGGGGTTTCTCATAAGCATGTGGCTTCAGATCCATGGCATTTTAGGTGGATGTGTTTGATTTTTTTTCATAGGTTGATACTCTATATACTTCTACTGTCTCAAGTCATATCTTCTTTCTTCTTTCCTAGGTTGGTCTGATAATTGATCCTCCATTAGGCAGTAATGCAAGAAAATTGTATGTGGATAAATAATAAATTGTTTTGGGTTGCATTCATGTTTCTTTTGACCATTTTGGACTACTTTCCCATGAGTCTCAACAACATATATATCATCATGGGTTATTGGACCAAAATATTGGGTCTGACCATGCCGGTGTTAGCCCTTATATCCTTGATACCTATGCATGCGGCCTCTTGTTCTCAATTTATGTGTGGGAAAATAATATTCTAAGGCATATTCATCATGAAAATTTGGTTCTCCAAATTTATCATGTTGAAATAACAAAATATGATATCTTATGCTAATGATGATTCCATTTGGTTCGGTTTTTATCCCATATTTACTTTATTATTTTACAATGGCTGATGGGTATCTTAAATTTTCATGAATTTTGATGAGCATAACCATTATCCACACCAATGATCCGTCAGACATGTTTATCTATCAAAAGTGGATATGGCCTTTTGATATTTTCCTTTACATTTTAAAGGATTTGTGGATAATGTGTCTGGTGTTCACTGGTTAACAATCCGTGTTGCCTTGGAATGTTTATCTAGCTATCGTTTTATGACCACTAGTTGTCTGGGGTGACTTCACCAGAGTAGTGGCGATTTTCAAGAGGGTATCTACGGGATATGGTCCATGTTATTATTGTACATTTTCCCTTCGTGTGACCTTATAATGGTAACACAATCACGTATCCCTTGTAGGATCATTTGTTCATGGGTATTGGCCATATTCTTCATCCTTTTTATTTGCGAAGAAAATAATACACATACCCAGGTATTTATTCTCCTATGATTTTGCTGATTATCATTTGGTAGGTGTCAATAACATGGATTTTATTTTAGGATGATTATCAAATTTTAATATTTTGGATATTTTATACAAAGAATGTAAAATGGTTATTTTATATATTATTTGATCTAAAATTGAAAAAATGACCATTTCATTGATCTGTATATTATTTTATTTTATTGGGATTGAATTCAGTTTGATGTGGGTAATTATAAAATATTATAATGATCTGAATCCATTCGATTATTTTATTGAATAATTTTAATTGATTTTTTAATGTTTAATTAATTTTTATTATTTAATTATATTTCAAAAATTAATCAAATACACTATAAATTTTATCAATTGTTAAGTTTTATTATTTTATATTATTATATATTTTCTATATCATTAATGAAAAAAATAATATATAACAAATTGTTATTAAATTTTTCATCGATATATATATTTATAGAAATTATATTTTTGATTGCTAATATTAATATCAACATAATTATTGTCAACATTTTAGTATATATAATTATCATCATCTTTTTTGTCTTATTTATTACATATAAATATTTTCACGCTAAATGGGTTGGGTGTATCCCACATTTTTTATAATTATATGGAACTAGGGGAATGAAAATTTATTTATTATTCAATGTTTTTTAGTTTATTCATCTATTATAGGAAAAATAGAAAAAAAAACATTTGGCATAAAATCTCCCCTTACATAGCGCTCTTGACATCATAATAGCTTGTCTCCCTTCTCCATTTATAATTCCATATTATTTTCAATAGTTCACTTTGATGAAACATTCATCTGATATCTAATTTGATTTAATCAAACGGAATTGTTACTGCAATAATGAGAAGAATGTATCCTCCTTAATTATATTAATTTTCCTCTACATTTTCTTAGTGTTGGATGATATATTGTATTATTATATCTTCTATGTTTAGTCCATCTTAATCTTTAATATATGATGAATCCATTGACTGATCATTGATTATTAGTGGATATTCTGGTTGTTCTACTTATTTTATTTGGTAATTTTATTAAAACTCTCTTCCTTTAATAATGGAAAATTTGATCTATGTATAATAAAACACCTGTGATAATGAAATATGGAATGGATGTTCTTCCAAAAATTTCACATGCAATTAATGTTCCCTGAAAACAAGTTTCCATCAATTATATACTTCTTACAATTAGATTGTAAATATTGAATAATTATGGTGATATATAATATAGTAGAATAACTTTTATCCATATATCAATAGATACTTTAATAAAATAAAATTTTATATTCTTATCCTTCTATAATATTGTACATTAATAGATTTTTTCATTATAAATAGGTCGCAAATTACATATTTTGATAAATATTTGCGGACAAGAAGTGGAATTTATACCATATAATGTTGTTTAACCCTTATGGGGATGAATCAATATAATTTTACATATCGATTACAATATTTTCTTGTGGATATGAAGACATTTTATATTCCCAATCAAATATGATATTTTTAATAGAAATGATATTATTTTTATTTTAATAATTTCATTATGATTGATTATTATATTGGGGTTTTTCTTGGTGATACCCTTACACTAGGATTTTATATCCTATATAAATCAACATATATTGAGATTTTATGGTTTTGGGGAATCCTTATGTGGTAATTTATTCATTACACAATGTGATCCTCCATATACTAGTTTTTGGATTTATAAAATTACTTATTATGAATTTATATTTTTGTTATAGGATCTTATGTTTTTGTATATTATTTTATCTTATTAGTTTTTATCGGTGGACTATTTATAGTATGAACCCCCATTATGGGATTTATTAATCCCTTTTTAGAGGCATATTGTCAATGTAGTGTGGACTACATGTTTTCAATAGATATTATTTGATGGATAAGAGTGGGGTTGGTTGGGACTTCTTGTAATATTAAAAAACGGGTGAGATTTTTTTTATTTGAGGTTTTATTGTAAAATATAGGTAACCATTAATAATTTCAATATTGGTATACTCCATGTAACAAGAAACTAATGATGAAATCCTCTCAAATAATGTATTGTGTGAACATGAATATTATTTAGGTATAATCATAATATTTGGATACAATGTTTATCATTCGTAATAGCATCTATATAAGTATGTTCTAATATATTATAAATTTGATCATTTTCTAGTAATTGAGTTGGAATAAATTTTTTCTTGATCATCGCTATCATTTTACTGATTCATCTTATATTTACATTTTCTTAGAGGATTATATTATTTGGGAATAACCTACTAATTAGATATCTATTAAAAATAATAATATAATAATAAATTCCATTTTTAAGTATTTATTGTCGATTAGATAAGGGTATATAACAATTTACCTATTTGGACAGTTATTATGACTCATTATAACAAGAGTTCATTGAAATATATAGTCGGTGTGGCATAATATCTCTGCAATTTCTTGGTCCATAGGATTTCACTATTCTTATTAATTTCATTAACACAATAGTTAGTTTTATTATATAAATTATCTACCATAATATTATTATATTTTGATAATATTTGGATTTCTTGTTTAACAAGACACATCATTATGAGTTGGTGAAAATCAATAAAAATTTGAAAAAATATGTTCACATGGTAAGGAATATATTTTAGAATTAGGTTTTGGATTAGGATTTTCATAGTTGTAACATCTTAAAATGATGTCTTTGGATGTTTTCATACACTCAAGTGGTGTTCTAGGTATTTTTTTGGGAGTTAAAATTGGTATGATATATCATTTTAATATTTGATTCATGATTCTTTTTAGACCATGGCTTGTTGGTTAAATATATGATGATGGGTTAGTTGTGTTCTTATCATGTATAGGGAGGGGAACAGTGATAGGATAAGGACGAATTTGGTCACACTATAACTAGAATGTGTCCTGTATTGGTTTTTGTTCGGGTATGTTTATTTATAAGTAACACTTATGTATAGTTATGTGTTGGCTAGTGGATTCCACACTGTGAGAATATAACATACAAGTGGGGGATGAAAACATTTATGTATGTATTTAAGTACTCGTATTTATTGTATTTGAATTTTTTTTTGATAGGGAAGATTGGGCAATGAATTTTTTTAGGTAGAGGTGTCATAGTGAAGAGTGTGATATCTATAATATGATGTGAGAAGGCCATATCTGAATTTTGAACACCATGTCGTAATGGATTTTATTGTGGTATTATAGGTTTTATCCATGGTATGTGATCTAAAGTACGAATAAAAGGGATATGACATAAGGGGTTTACGGAAAGGGAATCATTCCATTATCCCTCTATGTCATTCCATAACGGTGACATATGTTTGTTTTAATTAAGGGATGGTCTTGTATTTTCTGGGACTATGCCAATAATAATTTTACTCCAAATATTGTGTATAGAGATCCATCCTGGTGGAATCTTCCACACCTCCTTCCTCAAACTCACCCCCCCTTGACATGGGGTGGTTATTTGGTATTTTTATCTTTGATTTAAGGTGACATCCTCCCTCTATTTTCATTTTCTGGTATTCTAAATAATTAGTTATTCATTTTACTATGTTGAGGATAATTTTATGTAGAGATTCATGAATTTAATGGTAAAATTCTCTTGTTATTTTTTTATTTTAGCTGGGGGATACCAATAGTATAAAAATTCTATGTTTCGTGTTGTTTTTTGGTAAGCTAATTCCCAAAATTATTCTGATATGTTTTTATCAAATATGATATATATTGATTGATGGATCCACATTGAATGTTAAGAATTATTTAATATATGAGATAAATCGATTAATGAGATTAGTTAAAACCCCTTTTCATGTGGCTTCATTAATTTTATTCCTTACATTGATATGTTCATTTATTTTGGAAAATAATTAGTCATGGAATAAATATTTGTTTAATAATTAAATATATTATATATGTTTTATAATAAATTTTATTTTTTATGGAATTAAGGCCTTATATTGATGTGATGTGGATGTTGGAAAATACATATTATTTATTAAAATAACAAGATAGGTGGTCCTTAATCATTTTCAAATGGATTATTCATTATGTCAATTTTTCATGAGATTTGTGTTCTCACAACTTGTGTAGGATTTACCATTAACTAGAAAATAATTGTTTGCTTTAAATTACATTTAGTATAATAACATTTTCTTGGGAAAAAATATTTCCTCAAACAATATTTTAGTGACTCGACCACTAATGGTCATATTATGGACTGTAAGTATAAAATATGAATCATTTTTACCTAGGAGTGATTGATACTCAATGGATAAACATATTAATCCATGGATATGTTCACTTAGATACATTTGAGATGGTTTGTATGTGATGGAATGTAAAATGATATCATACTTGTTTTCCATATGGAATGATGAGTTTTTAGATCCTATTGGATATAAGATTTCTTTGTGGTGTTACTAGTCCTCTTTAATTATTATGTGTGTATCCTGGTGAGGATACTATGGAGAATATTTCTATGAGCATTTAGTGTGAGAAATATATTTTTGGGGTTTGGATGTATGATGGATGTTATTCCATTCCTTCAATTATTAATTTTTAAGGAATCACATGCTTGATTAGTATGTCCATGATGTGAGTGCCTCCATGTTGAAGGAAGTTATTCACTTATGTGATGATATTTGATCATATCAATTGAGAAGAATATAATGAATCCCATTTGGGGTGTCTAATTTATAATATCTATTTGGGGGATATATTGTGTGCCAAAATTTTAAATTTAATATATAGAAGATAATTTTATAGAGCCTATCATGGTGATGTACAATTGTTAGAGAGATTGTTGACACAATCTAATATATTAAATTACAAACATTTACAATACTAGATATAGGTGGGAATGGTCAACCCTAGGGGAAGATCGGTACCTCACGCTGACCGGTCACATGGCTTCTAGCGCACCTCCCCATATGCTAGTGGTTGTTGACGAGCAGTGAGGGTAAGATATGTTGATCATTGGCAGAATATACTGTCTTTTCATAGATTAATAATCCAATGGAAATAAATAAATAATTAAAAAGATTATATAACCTTAAACATAACAATATATTGAGATAATCAATGCTGAAAATAATATCTCTTAGTAATGAAAAATCATAGAAGGATAATGTTCATGTGAAGAGTATAAAATCAAAACTAAAAACAAATACATTGAAAACCCCAAAGTGGAATTTGATCCATTTTGGGTTCCCTAAACCATGATCCATCTTGACTCAACCATCTATCATGGGACCTTTCCCTTAACTTTCTCTCTATTGATGAAATCTATTTGGGTACTTATTAGTAATCTCATATAGGGTGTGAGAAAAACTCAGTAATCCACCCCAATATTGTCTCAAACAAATCCAGTCAATAAAAAAATGTATGAAATTGTATAAATATATAATTAAAATTGATAAGTAAATATTATAACTTTATCAATAAATATTTATTTAACCACACGAACCACTGGGTTCCTAATGACACCAATACATCAATACATATGTTATCCCACAATGGATATTTGTCAATTTTACATTATAAAATAACAGTACATCTAAATAATGTTATTTCGTTATCCATTTATTTAAATTTCATTATTACGTACACTAGGAAAGACCATATATTTTCGATGGTTTTGGGTGTAGAACTCCATGACTAGTACATTGTTTATCAATCATTCATATATAAATATCATCAGCATAGAACACCATTTCTAGTACCCCAATTATATATCTTGAATATATATCATAGGATTAGATCATCATGCATAGCACCCTAATTCTCAATCATTTGATGGTATCATTGGTGTAAATAATCTTGTCGAGGACCCCATTTAAGAATCATACAAAAAGATCTGTCATTGGTATAGAAATTCAGGTATAACACCCCATTTTACAACTATTCATGTATATCACTAGCATTGATCACCAAGTCTATGACCTCATTTATCAACTTTTCTTGTGCTTTATTTCTTATCATATTTTCACATGTATCTCTTTGTCACTTGTTTTCACATTACCAAAACAACCAATATTAAATAAATTAATCTTTTTATCAAACTTAATCATCATAACATTTATTAATCAATTCATAAAATAATTAATCCAATGAAATTAATCAATTCTAAAATAATCTAATCATTTCACAATATCATCGACTAATAATTAATTAAAAAATTAATTATTTAATCACAAAATACCCAAACCTCCTAATTAATTCCCAATTAAATATATAAAAATATAACTTCCATAACCAGTAATAAATTCCATAATTAATTACTCAATTCCCACATAATTAATTCCCAAAATTAATTATCAAATTCAAAAATCCCAAAATATTAAAATTAATTCCCCAATTAATTATATCATTCAATGATCCAAAATATAACCAAATCATAGATATATTAATTAATTATTTTACCAAATTAATTAATTTAATTAGTAATTTCAATTTCTAAACAATATATAAATTATTCCACATTCATAGACATAATCAAAATCACGAATATGGGATATGAATTTTATAACACCAACCTCGATTTGTTGATGAAGATCACCAAAAGAATCCCAAAAATTGAAAAGAAAATTGACGTAAATTTAGATCCATATCTCAGAACCCTGTATCATGATTATGGAAATTAAGAACATTAAAAACTAGATCTAGATTTACAATACAATATCTATATTCACCAAAACTAGATCTATATCTAGAAAAACACAATACATCTACAACAAAAAAGCAAGATAATTATGAACGATGCATGGGAATGCAAAGGGATATGATCCAATCACGGTTAGAGGATAAGAACACCGATATGGGATTTGAATCATGAAAAACATAGGTATTATGTCCTTGGAATCGCTATAAGAATATCTAAAATCATATAAAATTAGAGAAGCCTGATTTTCGTTCATGTGGGGGATGTATCGGTTGTTCAGGTGAATTTTAAACAAATTTTTGGGAAATGAAAAAAATCACACATGGTTTCCTAGGTAGGGGTGTACGGTGTTTCATAAATGTGTGTCAATTTTTCCCTTATTGTTTTAGGGGTGCAACATTTCTCTTTTATGGGTTTATGGTTTGAAAAACCATTCAACCACCCTGAGATTCCACATTATTCATTGTTGAACGAATTTATGGGATAGGGTGAACGGTTTTCACTAAACGTGCACCAGTTATGCATAGCCACTATACCTTCCATTTTTCTTATTTTTCACCCAAAACAACCTAAATTTACATTATAAAAGAAAATTAATAAAATGGGGAAAAAACTATTTCCAATTTAAAGATAGACACAACTCGATAAAAGGTCAAAATATTATAATCCTTACAAATTATTACAGCTCATTCTCAAGATGAACTCACTTGTTTCACGATGAATTCGAACCAATGATCTTGCTCCCCTAATCAAACATATCTACTTATCATTCCCATTTTCATCTTTCACAAACCCTTGTTTCGATAATACAAAAAATAGGAGCATGTTCATTCCCACAAACACTTTCTCTATATCATATAACAAGGGGTCATTAGCCTTAACCAATCTTGTATTCCTGAAATCTATTCAGGTACCAATCTGGAAGCCAGATTAGGGTGTGATTACATCTTATTAGGCAAATACCAATGGTTTCTAAAACAAATCCTATAAATAAAAATAGCATATAGTTATATAATGAAATAATAGCAATGCATAAGTAAATGGTAACCTCAGTATTAGTAAATATTTATTTAACCAAATAAACCACCTGGTTCTCGAGGAAATCCATACCACAATAACTGCTTCATCCCATGTCATAGTTTGAACCATTTCACATTTTGAATTTATAATTAATTTAAACAATAATTGAAATATCAACATGTTCATTCTCAAAAACACTTTCTCACATCGATACAACACACGTTTCAGAAGCTCATCCATGGAATCATATATATCACGGTCCACCTCATCCACATCGATCACAAGAGAAGGTTCAGGGTGATATAACAGTAGTTCTGATACATATAAAACATCATGGATAGTGCAGTATTTCAATAGAATTTCAAAATAGTTTTCCATTGATCTGATGCCCTCTACAACATCAAATAGTTCATCAAACCAGGGTTCCAACTTCCTCTTTCTTCATATCCTTTAGTTCTTCAACATTGGTGACACCCAATGGGATACAAAATCACCATCTCTAAACTCTAGGGGTCATCTCCATCTATCATTGTACATGTTATTCCTACTCTAAGCTATATCCACATGTTCTCAAATCAACAGTACAAACTCGGATGTTTCCTACAAGATACCCGGTAAAAAGACCTATCTCACCTACCACCATCTAGTACAGTGGGGATATGCATGGACTACCATGAAGGGCCTTATATGCTGTCGTTAGAATCATTTCCTGATAACATTTATTATAGGTGAACTCCACAAAATCTAGTGATTATTCAATAAACCACTGAAGTCAGGAACACACGCCTAAAGTAGATCCTCAAAAACAAATATAATATGCTCTAACATCCCATATATATTTGGTTGAAAATCTATACTCAATATAAAAATGTACCAAGATCGTTTTGTAATACCTTCCTGAATATTGATGTACGATGTGAGTCATCATATAAAACTATAGTATGTGGCACTCCATATAGAATAACTATCTCCCAAACATACAGGTCTCCCATCTGCTCCACTAATAAATTCTACCTTATAGAAATGAAATGTGTAATTATCATCTATCAATCCAAAAAAATAAAAATTGTGTCATTTACCTTTGTTTCCTTGGATTATCCACCACAATGTACATTGTCACATCATCCCCCATACATTTTGGGATGGTTAAAAACTATAGAAATCCTCCAAATCCTTGATGCTTTATCTTTCAACTACTGATAGGTGTTACATCATGTCATGAACCCATGGTATTTACTTCATCATTCCAATCCACAAATACTGTCTCAATAGCTCATGGGACATTTTTTTCGCACATGGATGTACCTCCATCATCGTGGTATGAAATTCACACAATGGATCCTATCGTATGATCATTGGAATTACAACTCGATTCCTGCCATAGATGCCATTTTCCTCATCTATGCTCTAATATAAACATTACTCCCCATCATCAAAGATTTACCTCAAGGTCAAAAATCTAGATCTTCATGCATCATGCATTAGATTTGTGAAAAAATATAGACTCCACATAAATGGATACCAGAGTCATCATCTCCATAATCTTATGAACCACCACATGAATCTTAGCTAGTATAGCCTCCATCTTCTACTCAACAATAGACTCATGAACTGCTAGATTCTTATTTTTCCTTCTGAAAACATCATCCAAATTATTTCCATTCCTATACTTATATGCCTACTCAAAATCAAATGATTTCATATACGCAACCCATATGCAATTTTGAAGATTCAAATATTGTTGTGATATGAATTACCTTAAACACTTGTTATCATTAAATAACATAAACTTATAGAACAACATATAGTGCCTCATAAACATTAAGGCATAACAAATACATCTTGATAAAGTTATATCATAGGGTATTTCCATTCATGAGGCCTCAAATTCCAATACCCTTATTCTATATCTCGATCTCCATAATTAAACACTGCTCAATGTCTGATCCAAGAAGCCTCACAATACACTGTATACTCTACACTAGGCTCATGTATGATCAAAATTTCCACTGATATAAAACTCTTCATCAAATAATTGAAGGAATCCTCACAAGGTTGTGACCATTAAAACATTATCCCCATTTTGGTCATGCCCAAAAGTAGTGCTATAAAATAATGATACATCTATATTAATTCTCGACAAAATCCAGATAACCCCAAAAGCTACAGATATTTAATACGTTCATGGGTTGCTCCTAAGATACCACTTCATAAAACCTCTCTACTTCCACTAACACACCTTTTATTTGATTATTATTCCCAAGAAGATTACCTAATTAATCTTAAATTGTCATGTATATATATTGGTGTGTAGATGAAGCTTTATCATTATACTCAGGCTGATTCCCATATGCTGGGAATGAGCATCATGATTCATAGAGTACACCAAGAATCCATTTACTAACACCCCCAAAAAATTGATATAGGTATTAATGGAATATTTTTTTCATTATGAATATAAACATTTTTGGTCTTTTCATCATCACCAATGGCATTATGATGAACTCATAAATTCCATACATGCTTCAGGAGGAAGCGATCGGTATATCATAAGTCTAAACTCTCAGCTGATGATACCCCGATCTCAACTCGATCTTCTAGAAAACATAAGGTCCAATTTATTGTTCAAAGAGAACATTAATATGCAGAAGATGATATAAATACTTTATATTCATTAATTTCATCTTTCGGTAATCAACACACAAACACAAACTTTTGTATACATTATTTTCAAACAACACTATTCATCCTCACGGAAATGTGTTCAAATTGATAAACATATTACCCTACAACTCATCAAACTATTTCTCGAGCACTTAAAGCTAATTTAGTTACAGTCAGTATAGTGTAATATAAATTTTCTTTTCCCCATAAATGATATATTTTGTGGATTCAATGTCCCTCTGAAGAGGAAACCATGAGATGTCTTAAGGAAAAAAATCTTCAAATCGTTCCACCATTGGAGAAAAATTATTCTATATAACCCCATCATTATCTAGTATTGGTCTAGAAACAGGGGTTGTGAGGTCTCCATGTTTTTGAGTAATTCACCCCACTCATCCTGCAGGGATATTCAATTCACTGGAAATTATATAGTATTCACCCTTAGGAGAGGTAAAATTCAAACTCCTCTGGTAACAATCAATTTAAGTTTGGTACGAGACTAGCCAGTCTATACCAATTATTAGTTAAATGAATGACATATCTTGGATGTCGAGAACCCATTTAAAATGAAACTGGACATATCCGATATAACATACCAAGCAAAAACAGATGCCTCTAGGATGTACTCATAATAGTTTATCTATTGTCATTACCCCACTCACAAAAATCAATACCAGGCTCAATACATTAACATTTTTTGGAGATATAAAGGAATAAGATGAACATTTATCAAATAAGGATGTATCGAATGTGGAACCCACAATTTTAGTTCCTCTCATTGATAATGGAACTTCTACAAAATCTTGTTGTGTAGGATGTAGTACATGCAACTATACTACCCCTCTTCCTTGTGATGCCATCTAACTCCAATGAGAGTCCCCAATCTACTAATATGGGTTCTATTTACCTAGATCACCACATCCACTACCTCAACCATCTCTTCTAATATAACTCAAGCTGATAAACCAATATGGAGTCGAGGATCCCCATCTTGCACCAATGTTCTATCTAGCTCCTCTAACACTAATTATCTGCCTCAGATCCATAAAATTCCTATATAGATTTCCAATCTGTATATAGGCCTATCATTTCACTGGTGGTTGGCTATAAATGTTAAAAATGTTTCATGCATTACCACACTAGATGGAAATTACTTGGTTAAGATCATAAGTGACTAATCCCCCTTACTGGATACTCTAATTCTTACTTCATTGGCTACAGTTCTCAGAATTATTCTTCTTTTTCCCAAAATATGTACCTATAGACCATCAGTACGAAACCAAATGCCCACCACTGGATGTCTCTTTTAGGTTCCACTCCGTGATGTGAGCTTGATTCACCACTTCACAAAACATTGTCAGCATGAGGTTATTCACCTATGACATAATCTCACAATTTAGCACATACTAATTTTTTTGAAGTTGCCTCATCTACTACCAACGATGGATAACTCCACTCCAATATCCTGAAGGACATAATTTTTTATTTATTTTTGAAAATCAACCTTTGAAGGGGTGAGGTAGAACCCTTACAAGGCCCATAGGTGAAAGTATTACACGGCCCATAGGACTTTGACAAATTCATTTCCAATAGGCTTAAATCATTCAAACATCCTAGACTAATTAACTGGAACTTCTCATCCATATCATCTTCATCACGAAATCATCTCTCCACCATCGCATGGATGTTCGACTAGGCTTCCTCATGCATGCACATGCTTGTCCCGATGGAAGATTCCATACCATCTCATTCATGAAATCCGTTTAACTTCTACTATAGTGAAATCTCCTGGATCCTCATCCTTATAAAGCTTGTTCCATGTAGGTTCTCTGGTTTGCATCACACATAAGGTGGGCTGAAGGCCTTACTAACCTAACCAACAATGGATAAAATAATTCCAAATCTATAAAGCATGTATAATAGTCCATGATGGACTTGCTCAAATAATTCATCCATATGAACATACCTGATCTATATTGTATAAACATATGTCAGTAGAAGTGCTCCAATAACAACTCTATGAAGATATTCCATAAAATACCATCAGTCTGTCCAGTATGATCTACGATGTCCAACAAATACTTCAATGAGCCTTATAGTATATTTTCATCCAAAATGATAATCATCTCAGAAGGAGTCTACAAATGGTTAAGTATCATCATGAATGACTCAAACCAAAACTCAGCTCCCTTAGATCCACACTATCATGTAATAGTCAAAGGGTTCTACAATTAAAACTCCCTCATGACTTTATACATTCTCTTCACAACACACCCAAGGTCTCATTCCATTAATTGAATGAACTGTGTGAAGATCTCTTGGATCTGATCCCATGATTCCTCACCCAGCACTATTAGTGCCTAAGGATCCTCTGTAGATAGTGAATATGTAGCCATCTCCTCATGTCATCCCTTCATTATGCATCGTCATGGAGGCATAACTATACTATTCTGAACACACATTTTATGACTCGTAACACAACTTTATCAAATTTACATTGAATGAATAATCATAAAAAGTACCTTAACAAAACCATTCCATGCAATCATAACTGGGGTGTTGAACTACACTTAACCATCATACACATAGGTATTTGAATATAAGTGTAAACACATTCCCATTTTTAGTGTTTCACATTTCAAAACCCTTTTATAAATATTATTTCATCATTGTTTCCACTTAAATTTCCTAATCCAATAAAATAGTTTATGTTCAACAATTTACCCAAAACCCATTTTTTCATTCTTTCCTAAAATGATCCCTGTAAGAAAATAATCTTGAGTTCCTAGAATGATTCATGCAGGCACCACTCTCATTCTACACTAGTCCATTTGATAATTCTCAAAATATTTCTGAAAAAAATATCACATCACAAAATAGTTGTGTCACCCAATGTTAAATAACATTCAACTATTATAGAAAACAACAAAAATAATAGTCCCACCCTGCATACTTGGGTTCTCCTATATACATGGGGTAGCTACTACAATTAACAAGCTCATATACATGACCTGACTCTTCCTAGAAACTATTCTAGCATTCCAAAAATGTAATACAAAATAAGTAGAAAAGAAAACATCCTCTTATATAACTTTGTATCATCCTGGCTTGGGTACCACATGCCAATGCCCCATGTCGGTCGATCATGTGACCTCAAGCGCACCTCACCATATTCCAGAGGCTTCCAACTAGTACCGAGGGTCTGATAAGCTTTTAATGGGTTAATATACCATCCTTTATTAGAGTAATACACTATCATAAATAAATAAAAAAATTAGAAGCCTATATAACTATAAAATACCAATATCTCAAGATAATCAATACAGGAAAACACATTACTACTGAATCATAAACATGAATGGATAATGTGTGTGTCAATAGTCTAAAATGAAAACTAAAAATAAAAGACACTAACAAACTCCCAGTCAGGTTAGTAAGCATGTCTAGTTCCCTCAACCGTGCTCCATCCTGACTCCACCATCTAAGATGGGGCCCTACCCATTAACCTCTCCAACACTATGAAATATTTTTGGGTACTAATCAGGAAACATGAGTATGGTGTGAATGAAACTCAGTACGCAACCACCATTGGTTTTTGAAACAATTCCAGTCAATGAAATGTTTATAAAGTTGTATGATAAAAAAATTACAATGCATAAGTAACTAGGTAACGTGTTATCAATAAATACTTATTTAAACACAAGAAACACTAGGTTCTATGGGAAAATAATACCTCAATGCCTGCTTCATCCCATGCCATAGTTTGATCCATTTCACAATATCAATTCATAATTCATTTAAAAAATAGTATTTTTTATCAATTTTATTTGAATTTAATTATTTCGGCCACAAGGAACCGTAATCCTATATCAGTGATTTTTGGTGTAGAATTCCATGTCATGTAACCATTTTATCAAACATACATACTTACTTACATAAGTACATATATATATATATATCATGGTTATAGAAAATTATCTCTACCACCCGAACTCCAAATAATTCACATATATATTTTCTATAGAATTTCATATCTAGCACCGCAATTCTAAATCCTGCACATATATCATTTTTTAGATTGTCATCTCCAAAACCCCATTTATTAACCATATAGATAGATTTAACATTTTCATAGATTATCATGTTTAGAACCCCATTTAACAACTATGTATGTATATCATTGGCACAAAATGTCATGCCTTCCACCCCATTTATCAACTATGTGTTTTCATAATATCTTATCACAAAATGAAATGTATCTCATTATCATGTGTTTTCACATTACCACGCCAACCATGATTAAACACATTAATATTTTTTATTACATTTAACCATCACACATTCAATTAATTATTTCCTATATTTATTAATACTATTATGTTAATTAATTTCATAAATAACTAATCTTTTCAAAATATAAAAAAGAAATAATTAATTCAGCAATTATTTATTCAAAATCCCAATCCAAAAACCTCCTAATTTATTCTTTATTTAATTATCTGAATTTTTATCACCCATGACCCTTAATTAATTTCTCAATTATTGACCCAACTCAATCCTCTCAATTCTCTCATAATTAATTAACACAATTAATTATAAAATTAATAAATATCAAAATATTATAATTTATTATAAAATTAATTATCACATTAATAGATCCAAAATCTCAAAATTTCATAAATATCTCAATTAAATAATCTTACAAATTAATTAATTCCATTCCATATTTCAATTTATAAACAAAACTATAAATTAAACATCTTGCATATATAAAATCAAAATCAAGATAATGGGATTTAAATTTTAGACCACCAACATCAATTTTTCGATGAGGATCGTCCAATTGAAATCTGAATTATTGAGCTCCATAATGAAATAGAAATAGATTCATATTTCATAACCCTAAATCATGATTATGAAAACAATACACTTTCCATTCTAGTTCTATATATACAAACCTACATCTAGATTCAACAAATCAAAATCTAGATGTATAATAATAGAAGATAATTTCCACCAATACGACTATAGAATGAAAAAGGATGAAAATGGAAGTGATGGGATATGAAAAATATATATGGCGATGAGAAGATAATAGATTCAGGCTTAAAATAATGAATATGATAGTATATATAGCTTCTTCATCCCTCCGAGAAGCTTTCAAATCCCCCAAAATCATATGGGCTTGAGTTTGGGATGAGTGGGGGATGATTTGGTTGTTTGGGTGGATTTATAACCAATTTTTTTGAAATTAATAGTATTGTGCATGGTTTTCAATATAGGGGCACATGGTTTTCCATAAAAATGAATGATAAGTTGTCCTATTTTTTTAGGGGTACATTTTTTTAAGGGTTCACAGTTTGAAAATTTGTGTGCTAGCCATGTGATTCACCGTTATTCAATTTTTCAGGGTTTTCTGGGCTAGTGAACATGGTTTTTTCTAACAATCATCCAATAATTAACCAACCCTTTTCCTTTTATTTTTCCACATTTTTACCCATGAACACACCAAATTACCACCCCAAATGAAAATTTCTCAAATAGATTATAAAAGTGTACCTGAAATCCAGCGAGAATCAACTCTATAAAATGTCATGATCATATATTTGTTATCTAAAAAAGATAAGAAACAATAATTTAGGGGTGATAATGTAGAAACATTTAAATAATGATAAATAGGAGAAAATAAACAATAATATAATGGAAATATATTGTTTGAGATATTGAAAAATTAATAAATAATTATTGAACTAGGGACTATAAAATTCTTGGTTTATTAAAATATTTTTAGTTATTTCATTATAATAATCAATATTGATCTAATTATATGTACAAATTATTTTAAGACACCTAACCTTAACATGATGAAAAACAATGTATATTGGTCTCTTTTAAATAAATTATTTATCAATTATAATATTGGAGATGAATGTTTTTTCATTATGAAGAGAAACATCATCATATTCTAATTTAAGTACTTCAGTTGACATTTCAAAGGAAATGTAATACAATAAGGACAACCATAAAAACATGGAATCATATTGAGATAAATACCAAGATGAAAATATTGGAACATTGATAAATATATCACACTAAATCTCTCAATAAAACAATCACCACATCTATTCAATTTATTGTTATTGTATAAATTAATCATCTCGCTATAAGAAAATTTTAAACACTAACTTCAGTTTTTTGATTCATCAAAAAAGAGTGTGAAATAATGGAAGTGGAATAAACTGATGAATTTAAACACACAAATACAAAAAATATGATAAGATATGATTAAGTTATTTCAATTCATTTCTGATTAATTCCCCTCAATGATTTAGCTGAACATGTTCATCGCATTAAAGAATCCAAAATAATAAAACTAAAAAAATAGAAATCTAAAATCTAAAGAATAAGGTGAATGTATTACCTATTAATATTTCTTTATTATTCACCTTTATCTTCCTCTAGTTAATTGACTTTATGTGATTTCCATTTCCTCTCATCCAGGTATATCTTTATGAAAGTATGTCATAAATGAATTGTCCCCATTTTAAGAATCTTTTCATTATTATTATTTTGTTCTCTTACTAAATGTATTAAATTATTATCCATTATACTATCATAGATATGGAGGTTTGTATTTATTTTTTCATTCAGTTGTTGTTAGTGATGCAAAGAAAACCACTCTGAAAAACATTTTCCACTATTATGTAAAATTAATTTCTTTTTTGGACATGACAGGCCCCATCCATGTTATTATTTAACTAAATTCCACAAATAATTATTTAATGAATCTCTTATATTCATTACTATTTTAAAACATTCAAATAATTTTTTATCAATATCAACATCTAATGAAATAACAATAACAGAAAAATTAATCCCAATAATAGTTCAAAACTCAAAACCCATAGTTCTTTGGTCACAAATCCAATAATTCTTGAACATGAAGTGAATAATTTTGAAAGTATCTCTATGAAGAATCAATAAAATTTTGGCATTCCCTCAATGGTGACTCATTCCATCTACCTGAATCCTTCTCTCAATTTTTCTTCATTAAAGATTTTCATTTATTGTTATGCTCTCACATGAAATTGGTTTATCATCGTTCATGTGACTACCAATATATTATCAACTAAGCTAATGGGGATCTAAAGGCTCCCAACTATTCATTGATTTTAACTATTAAATAAGTATCATCAAGTGGAAAATTATAAATAAGAAGGGTTTTTAGAGTAATAGAAACCTAATAGATCTCTATATATTTAAATCATCCCAACATTGGGGTTCATTCTTCTAATATATTATTATCAGTGGTTTTGGTGGTCTCAATCATTCTTCATTGTTGGCCCTATCTGAGTATTAGTTTATCTCAATCTATTGATCAATGGTGCATCAGATGATTTCTATGATTGAACTAAACATCTATAGATGTCCACAATCAATCCCCCAAAAACCTAGCTGAGTTATCTTCTGATCAGGAGTGCGTAGAATAATTCGATTATTCTAGTAAGGTTTAAAATATACACTTTTAGACAATCATCAAAATATAATATAGGATATAAAATATCCTTTTGAGTGACTTAAATAATTATTTAGAATGGGTTCATAAAAAATTATCCAAGGAGGGAATCTAGAAAATATCACGAGCGATAGTAGGTGAAACTATCATTCGATAGTGACAATATCTTACAAGCAGCTTCAGAATTGAAAAACTCTCTTATCTGCAGACATGAACTTCATAAAAAATTTCATTAAATAAAATTAAATTACATGAATGTCAATGGAAAACTTGTAATAATATTGAATATTTGGATTTTATTTACAAAAAAAATTTGTATCTGTTTTCTATTTTAGTATATTGAAAAATTAAAATGATTTATCCTGGGAATTAATACATCTAGGAAAAAATAACAATAAACTACAATCATAAAAGATATCCAAATTTCTATAAATAAAGCCATATTTTAAAAAAATATATATATCATTATTAATGAAATTTAATATTTAAAATATTAATTATATAAACCACCACCACATAAAACATTCATAAAAACATATTTTGATAAACACTTCTGTAAAAAAAGTTAAATATCAATACATAATGAATATTAAAATTATAGTAAATAAATTTAATATTATGATTCAATAATTCAAATTTTGATCCCAAAAATAATTATATAATCTTTTTGAAAAAAATGAACAAGAATAAAAAAACAATCAATTAAATATTAACTAATCATTACTAAATCACATATTGTATAGGTTTGTTGTGTAAAACATGTATCAAAAGAAATAAATATCCAATTGTTCCACATTAAAAAATTTAGTTGTCCTAAATGAGCAAATTATTCAAATTTGGTGCGTGGAAATAAGTCTTAAGAACAAAAACCTTATGTTCCAAAAATGTGTTTATTTTGAAGAGAATTTCCCCACTTGATCTATCTCAAGAACATGAAAAAATTATTTCCATCTGTAAATAATGAATTCTAATAAAATGATGAGTTCATATTTAACAATAATGATATAAAATTCAATTTTTTAGAATAATTAAGTAGATTTAATTTTAAATCCAATTTTTTTCCAAACTGCTTTTTTCTCCACGTTAATAGGATCTAAAAACAACAAATAATAAATATACATAACTGAATATATGAGTGTGTCAATTAATTAAAAATAATTCATAATTAAATCATTTTATTTTCTATATCCTAACAAAAAAATGAGTCCCCACTTATTACGAGATTATTAAATTTTCCATTTGGATGAAAAAATAATCAGTATAATTCCCATCTAAAATTAAAATTCTATAAAAACTGTAACATATAGTAAAAAATAATTTCCAAAAGAATTTTAATTTAAAAATTATACTATCTAATATTAAAAATTAAATCCTTTAAGAAATAGAAAATTTTATCCTCAAAAATTAGTAATAAATAAACCAATATTTAAAAAAATTTATAATACAACGGTGAGAAAATTGATGCTCATGAATAAAAAAATTAAAATAAAAAGAGAGATTGCAGAATTATAATTCATTAAAACATAATTAATCAAATTAATTTTTCCTCCTATATACAAAAATATTTATCTTTTACACAATATTGAAATTAAGATTTTTTGATCTTTTAAATGTATTTGTTCCAAACCAATTAAGAAAAATCACATGTTAAAAACTTGTCTTAAGTGTAAAAATGATGTTTAAAAATCATGTTTTTACACTTCATACTGATTTATAAAAAAATTTAAATTTTGTATTAAATTTATAGATGGATATAAAAATATATTTTTCACTCTTCATATAATGTAACATGTCTATTAGAGTGCAAAACTAGATTTTACATATGTTTAAATACAATATTCATCAACGTAGATTGACGAAAGTATAACACCCAAACAATGAAATGTAATATAAATAAATATAAATTATAAATAAAAAAATCCCCCACCACAAACAGATACACATAAATTCCATCACCAAATATAATATAATTATTAAAAAAAATTCATCTTGGTTCTTCTATCATAATAATAAACAATGAGTTTCATTAAATAAATACCAACTAAAGAAATAAAGAGAAACTCCCATTATTATTTTCCAATTATTCTATATGAGGACCAAATATCACTATCATATTACTCTTCATCCTTCACATCTATTACTCCAATAAAGAAACTAAAATATTAAAAAGATAATATTGGTATACAATCAATGAATATCAAAATGTTTCACTATGAAAAAAAAAGAAGAGAGTGTGAAATGAGGTTTTGACAAATGATGATAGAATCATAACAAGGAAAAGGGTGAGAAATTATCATTAAATTGATAAAAATGTGTCAGTATGAAATAATTTTATGGTATTTATTTAATGAAAAATATTATAAAAAATAAAATAAATTGTGGGGTTGTTCCAATACAGTGGTAAGTTTACATTTTTTTCCTATTGTTATCACATTAAATATAACTGTGATAAATAGTTGTAAATATTATATTGTGGATTAAAACATTTAAATTTATTTTAAGGACTTCACAATATCCTGTTAATCCCTCTAGATCACCACCATATAGTAATGAAATTTTAAACTCTATCAAATCCACATAAATGAAGTTATTGTCTATTATTGTATCTAATACTATATTACAGAAAATGTGATAAATTTAAAGTAAATAACCTTAATAATTCAATATAATTACCAGTATATTATTGATAGTGTTAGGTCCTACATAAGGTACCCTAATACTTATAAATTGGTGTATTGACTATTGTATCCAACTTAATATTCTAATAAATGAGCCAAAAATACCATGAAAATCTAAAAAACACAGAATAATCAAATAAAAATGTGACCAATTTTATAATAGAACATTATTTTGGATTCTATATATGACTCAAAGGGAGTTAAATTTTCATATATAAGCTAGAAATCCAGAATAAAAAAATTAATGAGAGCACAAATGATTTTTCTTAAAAAAATATGTTCATATTGAACTATTTGTTTTTTCATTCGAAGGATTCAAACAAAAAATATTCTCATGGTTTTGAGACTACCAATCACTCAAAACCATATTTAAAACTCTCATAAAATGGTTCATATAAATCGTGTCATAATTCATGGGAAACTGGACACATTCTAGGTTCAAGGGAATTATTTATCATATTAATTGATTGATAAAATAATTTTCCAATAGCAAGTGTGACACATTATAATTATAACATATGATCCATTTTTATAGATTAATGTATTTTTTAAATGATTTTTACATGTAGTATCTCATTAAAATCTAGAACATTAGGTTCTAATGTATATTTTATTTAATAAAAATTAATATAAAGGGTACATGCACTAACTCTATAATTATTCCCTTCATAGGGTCATGTCAAACCTTCATTTTGTCATCTCCAAATACTTATATAGAAAATATATGTGTTTTAATGTAACATACTATTTGGAATACAAAACATGAACAAAAATTTCCTCATCATTCTATTGGAGGTTTGGTATTCACTTTAAAAAATCAATAAAAATCACACCTATTTGTATGAATTTTTTTGCAAAATTATTGGAAATTCTTTTTCACAATCCATTTATATAAAAATGTAATTATTTGGTAATTTAAGATTCTCTTATGTGAAATATTTTTCACTCAAATATACAAGGGGATGTTTTATTTTCCTATCATACATCTAAAGAGATACTTAGGTTTATTTCAGCTCCGCTTAGCCCAACTGTTCAAATAATGTGTAATAAAACTGCTTAATAAGAGAAACATAAAAACACAAGAAAATTTCCCCATTTAATTATCTTATTCAACAATATATAAAAACGATACAATGTTATTTTAATTTTTTTAAACAAATTTTTTATGGAAACAATAAATTCCTCATATAAATTGACAATGATATACTCTTCCTAGTATAATTTATTAGAAGAAACCATTGTAATAAATTTATCATATGATGATAATTTATTTAAGGCTTCCCCAAAGGGAAAATTGAAGGTAATTTTTTAAAAATCCTTAATGAATTTTATAAAAATATGATAATCATTTTTCCTTTTAAAATTTTGTGGAGATGGGATGGAAGGGTCATAATGTCTCAAAATTTGATGATTTTAATCTTTCGCCTAAATTCTAAACATTTTTTACTGTACCTTATTATTTATTAATTTATTTCCCATTATTATTTTTATTTTTCATGTAAATATTCCATAATTTTATAATTTCTGACCTCAAAATAATATATTCAAAATTTATAATTTTTTTTGTATATGATATTCAGTTATATATTTTACCTCACGATATCTATGATGATCCATTATTTGTTCTTTTGTTTTCAGACCTTCTCTAGTGGCGATGAGCATTAATATTTATCTTGGATTGATTTAATTTTTTATTGTTATATTTCAATAATATATTCCAAATAAATATATTTCAATTAGGTTCATTTGGATTTTTAGAATTTAAATAATAGATTATTAGGAACATTCTAATGTTATGAGATACCTAAGAAAACCCTCCAATTTAGTTTTAGAATTCAAAGGTCTAGTCATGTTTTACAATTTATATTCATGTTAATTCTAATGCATAAGTGTGGAATATTGTTTTATCAGTCCTTGATCTCTACATGATAGATTCATTTCCATTTTTAACATTATCTAAAAAATCAACATTATTACCCTGATTTATATCCCTAATGTTGAGAAATTGAGAAATATCATCTCATTGAATGGGTAGATTAGGATTAGGGAAAATATTATCAATATTATGATGCAAACCATAGTAATTTCATTATACCCTAAGGGAGTCCTCAATGAAAATACTAGAATCCTATGTATGTGACTAATATTAATGAATAGTTTGATAAATTTTATTAAATAATTCATTAGGTGAATCAAAAATCAAATTATATAAAAAACAACTTTAAAATGGGTCTACTATGGTTTGGTGGTATGTTTTAAGACAACAAAGAAAATAATATTTTCTATACCTGGGGAAAAATATCTCAAAATATAGGATAATATATATAATCTAATTCCATGTAGCGTCCAAACTTATTTATCAACCTGAATAGTGAAATGGGCCATGTTACACTGGGCCATTAGCACACATCCCTGAATGTTAAAGGATATTGACTAGAAGTGAGGGTGTAAAGTGCTGATATTGGGGAGAATATACCTGCTGGTGATAATATAATAATGTTCTATATAATATAATTCAATGGAAAAGAAATACCAATAGACAGTAGACCAATAACCCACTGAGGGTGGATGAACAACAATAATAACATAAGAAATTATAACTATTATTTCAAATTAAACCATTAAATGAATGAAACATCATAACATTATATTTTATTTCTAAACATGAATACATAAAAAGTAATTAAAATATAAAAAAAGGGTCCCCAATGGGTGACATCAGTATTTACATATAATATATTACAGACATAGAATGAAAATAAGAATAAGAATCCAGCTATGTAAACAACCCATAGTCCCTTTCCTTCCGTCCCATGATAAATCAATCATTATGATCCAGATTTTGAGCCTGAAACTTCACCTGAATTTCAATCAATAAAATCTATAGACATCCAGATGGGTAGATGTTGGGTGTGAGATAAAGTCACAGCAGGACACCATAAATGTGTTTATATCTATCAAATTTTATTTAAAAGGTTTGTATAAATAATGAATAAAAAAACATGAACATAATATAATATAACATTATTCCCATATACTCAATAGACATGAAAAATAAATCTAATTCTTTAACCATTACGTATATAAATGCAGTAGACATGGTCCATTGAATAAAGGCCAAGACATCATCATATGAAAGATAAACATTGTGATCCCATAGGATCAATCTCTAATAACTTTAATCAGCACCTCATTCTATTCAAAACCACATTTCCAATAATATATGATGTCCTAATGGGACACCCATATAGATACATATCCCTTCTACAATCATCTTGTGAGAAACCCTGTTATCTCAAAACACAACATTTGAGGTGTATCGATGATTTCCCTCCAAATAAAAACTCCATAGACTCGACATCTAAAATCTCGATGAATGGTGATTCCCTTACTACAAAATAGTGAAGACCCAATGGACTCAATTATGGTGACCCTCATCCCCCAACAGAAAATCTCAACATTATAATGTGTTGTCTCCTTAGCGTACCTGTATATTTATATGGAATGATCCTACTACCATTTCATTAATTTTTATCTAACAAATCCATTGACCCACATAGGTGGTCAATACCAACTCATTATCTGAGTCATTTTGTGTTGAACCCAAATGATAATTTCTCTTTGACAATAATGTGAGTAGAAATCACCAAATAAATCACTATTCAATATCATTTGAACCCTTATTCCATTGTGTTTGTGTCACTCAGTCTAATGGTCATCACATTCAAATATTACCCAGACCAAGCCCAAAACCTAAAATCATTTCCACCTCTAACTGATGACCAAGTATCCCAACTATTTATTATCATCACCCAGAGTATCTAGTCCAATCCCAACCTGACGACTAGATCACCTCAATATAGGTGGTCATCCACATCTCGATCATCATGCCATGTTCATGCAGTTACCATATAACTCCTCACAATAAATTCACATAAATAAAACTATTCTATATAATAATATAACACCCTGACCTAATCTTCTCATGGTTAGGGCATATCACTATATCTCGTAACATTTTTATTCTCCATAAATCATTCCCATAGTCATCTAACACAATCAATTTAATTAATTTAAAATTAACTATAATTTAAAATGTTCTCCCATGGACTTCTGAAATTTTGATCTCAATGATGAACAACTAAAAAACTCATGAGCCCAATGATAAAATAAGAACCACCTATCTCATTTTGATAGACGTAAACTAATCTAATAATAGCCATTAACTCAAGAAAATTAGAAGACAATATCTTTTTTTATGAGAATAATGTTAAAATATGAAAAACCAATTTACAAAAAATTTATTGCACCGCATCGTGTGAGAAAATGAGAATAGAAGAAAAATGATGGATACACTCAATAACGTGGTCCTGAAGAACAATATGGATTCAATAATGAAGCTCAGATGAATGGCAGAGCTCAACACCTAATGGGATAAAAAATAGATATAGTGCCCCTACTATACGAACATAGAGGAGAAGAAAATATGAGGAAGGTGATTTAATAGAAGGATGGTAAAAAGGTAATTTAACATGTTTAATGAGGCACATGGTTGGATTTCCTAGTTTTTTCCATGATCCTATTGTATAGCACCTACTTTCCCAAAATAGTACCTCAAACGTTTGACCCACATTGTTTTCCAAATCATACGACAGGTATGTGAATAAGCTCATCTAAAAAAAGATAGTCTATTTTGAGTCCATGTTCCCCCTTAATCTGGGTTTTCCAAAACATTTCCATTTGACCTATCATCCTACACTGGTACACCTAGGAGGCCATAAGGTTTGTCCATATTGTGCTCCTGAGTCTATGCATCCTAAAATGTTTTGGTTTTCAGCTTTTAACACACATAAAACAAACTCGAGATCCTAATGAAATTTCCCTTAATTATATATCATCCAATATAAATAACATAGTTTAATTAAAATCTATGAATTATGTTCTGATAGTCATTAATTAGTTTTTCTACACGACCGACTCCAAAAAATCAAAACGGGTAAGGAATTCGACATTCTCCCAAAACCCGATACATTACAATATCTGAACATTAACATAACATGTCCTTAATAAATGAAAATAAAAAAATATGGTTCTAAACATACCCAACCCATTAATATTAAATCAAACTTTTCATATCAAAATGTCATAGGAAAAATAAATCATGTCACTCCCCGCTTTAAGTGATATCAACCCCGATTGCATCATAACCCAAATCAAAAATAGATCTGATGTCCCATCAACATTCCTCGGACTGATAATTACTATCATGATTTATCTTCACTCTTGAACCTCATTATTTTCTCCCAAAATACATGTTCCTCATCAATAATCCATCAAATATCATATCTCATATGATTCCTACCATGTTCCCACATTGCACATGGCGCCTATGAGGTCCCATATATCATCAGATTCTTATAATAAGCCTCGATGTCATAAAAATCAAATTTAACCTGCATCAAATTCATTCCCATATTCCAATTCACATCATTACATCCATTCATACATCATTTCTCAAATATATATCATGTCTCCATGATCCTTAAACATATACATACATATAACAAACCTAATTTGATGCCAAACTACTATCCTTGTAATTGTTAGTCCATACATACATCTATTTCACCTCGAGTATCCAAAAATGTAATTTCTACATAAGGTATACTACAAATTTTTTTAAAAAAATAACCCTAAATCCCATGAAGTTCGTATAACCGGAACTGGTTCCCAGTCTTATTATGTACCTGGCAGCTTAATATCATGTACATGGCCTGGAGCCTGACTGCCTGAATCAAGACCTCATAGTAATGTTGAACCATCCATAAACCCATAAAACATATTATGGGTCCCAAATTCTCTCCTAATAACTACACATATATTTTAATCCTACTACTAACTCATGGTACAAAACATCATCCAATCATAGAACCCTATGTTTACCCTGATCCCTGAATGTTGACTTTTTTAGAAGGCTTCTTTAATACCCTATCAAGATAGATGAACGTTATACATGCTCAGTGATCCGTCTGATCCAATTCAGAATGATTCTAAAAATGAAATGGATTCCACGTCCAGAATAAATCGATCGAAGACCCACTCCTTTGTTGAATGCTCATCTATATGGACTAGACTCCGTGTGGATGTTCCTCTTGGCCTTTATTCCATCTATCTGAATAATTTCTATGAAAAACATCCAGAATCTATTACCCTTCTCAAGTAAGAGTGATATGTCATATTTCCATCAACAATGATCTATATAATCCCAACCTCTATAAAATAGGTCATCCTAAAGATGTACACTTGCTCAAAAAAGTATTTTCGTAAACTATCTTGAAAACCCTTCACCCTCTATTTATCATAACCCACCATACTCAGTGGAGGGAATGATGTATCAATGAATTTCACTAAATAGTCTAATATGGTCATTTTATCCTACTATAGGATCAAGAAATATAATTCTCTATCTACCCTCAGTGTCTTAGGAAAGGATTTCTTTGAGAACCTGGTCACAAAATCTTTCCACGCTAGTCCCTCATGTCTTTATCCCCAAACCTGAATGTCCCATTAGCGCTTTATCAGTCCTCATATCATATAGGTATCCAACTTCACCATCCATGATGTGGGTGTCCCATGATTCTAGATTATCTTATCCATCAACACGATCTTGTTCTCAACATTTTTTGTCCACCTTCACCTTGAAATAACAATGTGGTTTGAGACTAGAACCCTCAATTCATGGTTTCCATAGAAGGATACGCACCATGAAATCCCATATTGATTCCCTAGACAAAAAAATCCATGCTCATTCTGTGCTTCTCATCAATCCACATTTGAAAATCTATCAAATATGGTGGCCTCAATGCCTATATGTAAGCATGTGGCTATGAATTTTATAATAGATCATGATATTCCGGACCCTAAAGGGCCTCATCCTGGCACTCATGGGTCTTAAAAAATTAGTTCTCTTATGGAACCACATCACCACCCACCAAATTGTCCATTATATCCCTTGTACATAGAATCCCTCTGAATACCAATACCATGGTCACATAACCTAGATAATATATATATATATATTACATAGAGGAAAATAATTAACAGGAAGTGAAACCTAACTTCCATTACCCTCTCTCATCAATATCATTCTTCATGACATCGGGCCTTTTAGCCCCTTACCGACCCATATCAATTTCAGGTATCACATATGCCTTGGAATATTCACATCTTGAGGAACCATGTCACCTCGATCCAATGACCATGTCAGCCAAACTGGTGATCGACATCACCTCATGTCATTATACTTGCTTGGTCTTATTATATCCAAGACCATACAAATGTTTATAAAACATACCATAATGATTTTTTATCACATGATCATTTTCATATATATATAACATCCTTTTTTCCAAACCAGAATGCATTAAAACACCCCTTTCCTTACATACACAAGGGTCACATGATCATCCATTACCATACCAGGTCAATGCTCTCATATCACAAAATGTAATAATCACATACATGTGCACCACTGTAGGTTGATATCATACCAATTGTAATATCATAAAACCAGAACAACAATTCACCTATCTGGAAACATGGTCTGTACCTTCAGCATGGGGAAACATGCATTCGAAACCAAACTCTGAACCTAGTTCCCATAACATCATAATCTCTGATATACCATAGAAAAAATAGTAAGACATAATGAAGGTAAAATAAATCTCTAATGATGAAATATTTATTACCTAAAACCCATTTCAGCATTTGAATAGTGCTAGGAGCCATTTTGTATTAGGCCTTAAGCATGCCTCCTTGGACAACAAACTCATCTACTAGATGTGAGGGTGTAAAGAGTTCATTTTAGAGAGAATATACCATATATTGTTAATATTATAAATTTATATATAGTCTAATTCATCAAAACATAAAGACCAAAAGAAACTAAACTAGTAACATGCACATTGAAGAAAAAAAAAATTAGTATATGTAGAAATAATAACAAATTTCTCAATATAAACAATTTATATATTGAAACATAATAACAATAAAATTTAGATAATCATTCATGCATAATGGTCATAAAAAATAATAAAAATAAGGTTCTCCAATGGATGACCTGAGTATGTACATAAAATATAATACAGACAAATAATGAAAAAAATGAGACTCTCGGTGAAGAAAAAACCCATTTTCCATTTCTTTCTATCATAGTTGACTTAATCAATAAGATCCAGATCATGTTTTGGAACCTTTACCTTTGTTAAAATGAAAAATATATATACACTCCCAAAATCTCACATATTGGGTGTGATAAATAATCTGTGTAGGCCTCCACCATCATGTTCCTATTTGAAATTTGTTATTTAGAAGGTGTATCTAAATAATGAATAAAATGTAATATACACAAAATATAGTAATACATAGTTTTCTTTTTCTCAAAAATAACAATGAATCAATCACTTACTTATTTTATCACTACTATAACTATAGTGGAAATTATCCTAGCCAAAATACTAAGATATACTATGATGAAATTCAATCTAGTTGACCTATTGTGTTTTAAATCCAAAAAAGTCACACGGTACCTCATGCCCACGGAAAACTCGTATCCAAAAATACCTAATGTCTTTAAGGCAGGTCCAAGAAGATATGTGGTCCCTCATGAATTATCTTGTAAAAAACCTATTAGCAAGAACCATGATTTACGGGGCTCAGTGATGTATTCCCTTCAAATAATAACACTATCCTCCAAATATTAGACGTCCCAATGAATGGTTTTTTCCATCCTCCAAAAATGTACTATCCCACCATGACTCAATTACAACATTCGTATGCACCCAATCGACACACTCAACATTTTTAACTAGTGTATCATAACCAACCCAAAGTCGTTTTATAGTAAAAATCACCAACCATTTTCCTAAGATACATCTACCATAGTCCTATACCCACTCTATTTTCCAATACCACCTCATTATCTGAGTCCTAATAAATGAAAATGACTACAAACAGTGCATTTTCTAACAAGGGTGATCCCAAATCAGTAAATAAATCCCCAAACCACATAATCTGGAACCATGTTACCATAAGATCATGTAACTCCATATGATATTCAATTCCATTAAAACTTCCCAGACCATTCCACAAACCTAACAGCCTTTCTGCCTCAAAGTAATGACCATGTCATCGAATCGGTGATTATAATCACCCAGATTATTAAGGCCAAGACCAAACTGAAAATCCCATTTCCTCACCCAAATAGCCATCCCCACCTCGATCCTGAGGCCAATTCCATATAGTTCCTATGGATCTCATTATAATAATTTCAAATAAATAAACAATTCAATCTAATAATATAACATACCATCCAAATCTTCCTCAAGTTCAGGGACCTCACCAAGGCTCATACCATTTATAATTTCAAATGATCATTACAATAGTCATATCAAATGATAAATTTAATTAATTTAAAACAAAAATTAAATATTAATGGTCTCCCTCAAAGGACAATAATTACGCACTCAAGAACAAATCCCAAGAAAACCCATAAAAACATGAATAATGATAAGAAATACATACCTCATATTTTTCGTAATCCTCCCATTTTATCATAGCCTAAAACATTAGATAAACTGTAAAAAAAATTCATTTTATATTAAAACTGTAAAAATATGGTAGAATGGCTTACATGAATTTAGCACAAAATATGGAGAGAGAAAAGGAATAGAGAATAAGGATGACTAAATCACTCATAAATGTGGTTCCAACACACCCAACAAATCAATGAATAGATCTCGAATAAAAGGGTGGATCTCAAAACCTAATGGGAGGATAAAAATGGGGAGTTCCCCTATTATGTGTTCATAGAGGATAATAAAAGGGGAGGAAATTGTTTAAATATATGGAGGGTATAAAATAAATAAACCCTCATTAATGGATTAAATAGTAGACTCCCATGATTAAAAAAACATGAATTGACAGGGGAAAACCAGTATCCAATAGAGATCCTTGAATGGTTGACCCACATGTTTTCCAAACCATGTGGCCACCCTATAATTTCCCACTTCCCAAACCTATAGTGGTGTTATAAGACTATTATCCACCTCCAATAATGTTTTCCAAATTATGTCTAGTAGACTTGTAAAGCCATAAAAATATACCTGGGAGGTCATAGATGTTTTCCAATCAATATCCACCCTTATGTGAACTTTTTAATATTTTTGTTTTCGACTATCGAAGATCCTATAACCTAACCAAAACCCCAAAAAACATTTTTGAGTATTAAGAACCGTACAAAATAAATGCCTTAGGCCAAAAAAATATTATAATTTTGTTATTATAAAAATGAAATGGTTGTCCAATCCACACATCACAAAAAATTCAAAAAAATACAATGAATTTGACCCTCTCACAAAACAGAGGTTGCTATATCCTTCATTTTTATTTTCATATTTCGATGGTATATTTTTCAAAAATTCGTTGAAAATTTGATACCTAGTATCAAAAAACATTTGTTTTTTATAACTGTCTTTTAGTCCTTCCCATAATGGAATGTAAGAACACCCTTAACCTAATATCATATTCCCTCGACCCATATATGGGGTAACTATTAAAAAATATGTTAAAAGTCAATTATAATAAATAAATAATCCATAATGTTTTTTCCATTTAAAGTGGGAATTATAGAGAGGGATGATTTTTAACCATTTAGTAAAAAAAATTGGTAATAACTGTATAAAATAAGTTTTATTAGACATTGTGGGATGGGAGAAAACTAAAACCCAATTCCACTATCCATTCTAATTTCTAAATTAATGTGGAATAATTTTTTTAATTCTTTGAATATCCATATTTTCTATTTTCAAAGACTTTTCACACTTATGATAACTCTAATGGTTTATAATTTCCTGATCTACAATATATATGTCATCTGATTTTTTTAGTATCCTTGTTTATATAGAATACTCATTAGATTTCAAAATAAAAATAACACAATACAAAAGAAACATAAGAAAAATCATAAGTTGTTCGGATATTGTTTTTGGAATTTTTTTAATTTTTCTATTTTATTTTGGTATTTGTTAGACATTAGTTTGCTCAAAAAGGTGCCAAATTTTGTTGATTTAGAATTCATCAATGCTATAATTCTTTTTATTATGTAACATACCTATGCTAAACTGATGTGAGAAGCTTAAAACCCAGAGGAAGGTAAAATCATGTGGAATACAAAAAATGTAAATTAAAAAAAGATAAATGGAAAAGACAAATAATGAGATAGAAAATGAAAAAATAGGGAAAATGTAAACATGATTAGTGATCGAGCATAAATAGTGAAATAAGGTTGAATAGAAGAAATAAAATAATTTTTTAAGAGAACTAGTGAGAAAGATATATAATAAAAAGATAAATTAATGAACATGGTAATAATAAAAATATGAATTGATTATAAAAAAATTATATTACCTCATCAAGATATTATGAATTTTAAAAAATATATCAAATAAGGGGTTTCAGACACCTAACCATCAGTAGATGATTAACACGAATCAATGAATTATACAAATAAATTACATCGCAATAAAAAAATAAGAGTTAAATTGTTTATTTATATATAATTCAACATTAACCTTTTTTGTTTAAGTAGTTTAGTTGATGATTCAAATTTAATGGAATTCATTATTATTATAAGGACTCGGCCTTAAACATTACAGAATATTGAATTAAATGAATAAGTCATGTTGAGGATCTTTTTAGGCTTAAATTTTTAGGGAATTAGTACTTAACTATTACATATCAAAATATTAGAAAGTAGGCACTTCTAGCCAGAATCCACTTTTTTCATAAAATAAAAACTCTTGAAAAAGAAGTCATGTCTAATTTTATATTAAAGAGAGCATGGATTTTCCTTGATCCCATCCTTGACCATATTCATCTTTACGTCCTGTGAAAAACATTTCAAAACATGGGATGAGCATAAAAGGCTCAATAAGGGTTATAAAATAGTGAATTAAAACATTTGTTCATAAATACATACAAAACATGGACTCTTTTACTTACCTCATGAAATCATAAGATTTATGAAAGACACATAAAAATCATAAATCATAAAGGTAAATTGTGGAATCCATATCATACTTACATTGTAGCTATCACAGCTACATAGGGAGTTACTTTGGAATACCCATCACAGTATATTCCCTAAATCACTTAGGAGAAACATTCACGTTTACCTCCGTCACGTTAACCAATGCATTGGAGATCTATATCGGGCTCACCCACCCTATGTTTATCATGGAACCACCAATATACGTAAATAATGCCTAAGAACCATAACATAATAATAACACATAACAAAAGCATAAAGGAAAGATAACATTCCACATTGCAATAAAAAAATATCATTTCAAGATATTGAAATAATAAATACATTCTCAAAATCATTTTCAATACAAAAATACATAAAAATAGTATTTGGTATTTATTTTTCCTTTTATAAACATTTCGGCTTGTTATGGAAGCCAAAGATCAAATAATACTCGCGGCGGCGGAAAGGTCGTTGTCACCTCTTATGTTAAAGAAACATTCCATTTTGTCTTTTAGTAAAACGATTCGTATAAAAAGATTCCCTTTGAATAAAATGAATAGTAAAAGGGGTTTATACACCGTATAAAATAATTTCATGTATAAGAAATGCCTCAGTGAAAGGAGATTGAGACGAAGTCCCTTACCTCGTGTCCGACTTGACCGGTTCATTCTTTAATCTCCTGAATAATAAACTAAAGTTAATTTCTACTTGTTTAAGAACCTTTTTCAAGTTTATTATTCCTTTTATGTCACTTATTACCATGTTATAATCATTATGTAATCATTTAAGTTAATAACCTTCATTTTTTCGATATTTGGTAATTGTGTCAAAAATGGACTTCTTATAATTACATGTTGTTCACGTGGTAAAAGGTTAATTATATCCAGAATTATATTCATGATTTTGGTATCATATATATCATATATATCCAGCATGTACATGTATTTATAATAGTACAAAACATTTGGAGGTTCAAAATTAAATGCACCGTTCATGGAGACGGTAATCCGTACGTATGCATGAACGCTACTTTCATTTCTATTTCTTATTTTAATGGAATTAAAACATAATGATAAATAGGTATATTATAATTCCAATATAATTTCATATAAAATATAATTAACTCCATCCTTTATATATACCACATAGGGCATTAACGAGTCACATCACTTTGAGGGGGCGGTAGTCCGCACTTTCTCAAATGACATTATCGTATTTACCCACCATGGAAACCAAAAAGGTTTGATATAATTGGGAAGTAAAGATGAATAAAGAAATCATAAAAATAATATATATCATATATAAATACAGTTCCATCGTAATGGCCACCATGAGAGGCGGTAAGATGTAATTGAACAATCATCATTTCGTGAGGAGTTTGTTTTCCATCCACAGAAACATTATGTTCTTCATTCATTAGATGGAGGTGTGTGTAAGTGTAGTTTGAATCCATATAATAAAAACATCCTAGTATATGGAGGATAATGTTTTTGTTACAAAAGAAAAGAAATAAAAAGAGTTTAGGGGTTGGAGAATCAAAATAATCGAAAACAATTTAAGAGAAATTGTTACCATTAATTTAGAAAACTTCCTTTGGTTTAAACCAAAAGGACTTCTTAAGTGCCTGTTTCCTAAGTTAAGGCTTCTAGGAGGAGAAGAGGGATGTAGGGAGGTTAATTTGGCAGATTTTGGTCGAGCCAAAAGGCTTGAGAGGTGTGAAGAATTGCATTGAAGTAGTCTCTTTTTATAAGGGAGAGGAGGTGCTCTTTAGGAAATAGTGAAAATATTATTTTATAATATAATGATATTTGGTTTCTAATGGACCAAAAATCATTATGGTCGAAGATAATATGACTCATAACCGAAATAAAATCATCCAATCATAATTTGACATGTTTTGGATAATATTTTAATCATTATAATCTTATTTATTTTAATCATTTATTAATGAGGTAAATACTCCATCATTATTGTGTCATAAATAATTTAATTTATTTGATGTCTAAAAATTATCAAAAAAATACCATGATGTAGGAAATCCTTTTATATTTCCAATTAATATTTATAGTCGAACAGATAATTTATATAACCCCTTCTAAAAATTAATTTACTAAAATATATTTTCTTTTGTCATTTTTGTCTTTTCTTTAAGTTAATTATTCAAAATTGTCATTATCACACCCAAGTGATTTAAAGGGGTCCCACAATCGACCCAACGATGGTAATGGTATTAAATGACTCAACCAATAATATTTGGACAAGTGTTAAGTTAATTTTTAATGATTATAATATTCTTTTAACCTTGAATTACCCTATTTACCTTTAACTACGGTAAATAAAAGTCAAAAATTACTATTTACCAAAAATTAGTTTCATCTTATTGAACCACATTTTACTTTTTGATAACAACCATGTATGTCGGATTTTTGAAATTTAATTCACAAAAGTGGTATAATTCCATTTAAATGAAAAAGTCAGTTTTTTAGCTACCACTAAGTGGTGTGACTATTCATAAAAAATTGATGTTTTTCAGAAAAATACCAAAAATTCAGCCTAAGGTATATTTGATATTCCGAATTCAGAAATGATGTATATTTTTTCAAATTCAAAACATAGAAGTGGAATTAATTAATTTAAAAATTAATTCCCGCTGTTAAAACAAATAGCGTGTTTTTAAGAAACAATAACTATCAAAAGATTGATACTTGTTTATGTCTAATTTCAATGTGAAATTAAATCCAATTACCAACATTGTATTAAATAGTAAAAGTATATTTTAATTAAACTTTATATCCAATTAAAAAGATAATCTAACCATATAAATAAATTAGATTAAAAATCACTTTTGAATTAAAATACAACATTTTTCAATATTCATTAAAAATGAACTTTATCAGAAAAATACCAAAAATTTACCCAAAGTAAAATTTGATTTCCCCATTCTAAAGAAGGATTTTATTTGGTCAATTAGAATGTATTAAAATAACCAAAACTATATTTAATGAGGGTTCGTCATTAAAAAGCGATAAATAATCCTTTTAATGTAAATTACGCATAATATTAGATTCATTCACTTTTAATGCCTCTAACTTTTATTGGATAAATATAAATACATGTATAATCATATTATAGTTAGTTTTGTTCATTCACACCAACACAACGGCTAGGAGTGAACTACCATTTAAAATAATAATATTATATTATTAGTGTGCAACGTAAGATTCCAAAGAAACTCGTTGTTGCGTATCGGGTACACTATCGAACATAGAAACCCCATTAAGATAAAATTAATATTTAATTCACAAATATTAATAAATTAGAAAATCTCTTATTCATCATTTACCTGGGATGTTACATCCTACCCCACTTTTTGAAATTGCGTCCTCACAATTTTTATCCACTTATCAAAATAAGTGGGGGTATTTATCCCTCATAGCATTTTCAGATTCCCACGTTGCCTCTTCAACCGTATGGTTTTTCCACAAATCCTTTACCTGAAGAATTACCTTATTCTGCAAAACCTACTCTCTATGGTCCAGAATCCGGACTGGTAGTTCTTCATAAGAGAGATTCTCTTCCAACTGAACTACCTCTGGGCTCAAAACATGAGATGGATCTGGCATATACTTTCTCAACATCGAAAAATGAAAAACATTGTGTACCTAGGATAAACATGGAGGTAAAGCTACTTTGTACGCAACTGATCCAAGTTTCTCTAGAATTTTGTAAGGTCCAATGAACCTCGGACTCAACTTTCCCTTCCTACCAAAATGCATCACACTTTTCCAAGGAGAAACTTTGAGAAAGACATGGTCACCTACCTCAAAAGAAAGATCAATCCTCCGGTTATCCGCATATCTTTTCTGTCTGCTTTGAGTTGTTCTCATGTTCTTCTGAATCAACTGATCATTTTCTGCCATCTCTTCTACCAATTCTGGTCCCATCAGCTTTCTTTCACCTACTTCATCCCAAAAAGATGGAGTTTGAAAACGCTTTCCATACAATTCTTCAAATGGAGCCATCTGTATACTGGAATCAAAACTGTTATTATAAGAAAATTAAACCAAAGAATGATGTTGGTCCCAACTTCCCTGGTAGTCCATCGAGCAAGCACGTTACATATCCTCCAAGGTCTGAATTGTTCGTTCTGACTGCCCATCTGATTGAGGATGAAAAGCTGTAGTAAAGTTTAATTCAGTACCCAATGACTTCTGAAGGCCTTTCCAAAAGTTAGAAGTGAACCTGGGATCACGATCAGATATAATGGAGAGGGGAACTCCATGCAACCTCACTATCTCTTTAACAAACAACCGAGCAAGTTGATCTAGAGGCAAATTATCTCTAATAGGAAAGAAATGAGTAGATTTATTCAATCGGTCAACTATAACCCAGATTGCATTATTACCTCGAGATGTCTTTGATAATCCCACAACAAATTCCATGGATATATTTTTACATTTCCACTTTGGCACCGATAAAGGATGAAGCATTCCTTTCGGTAACTGTCACTCTGCTTTAACCTACTGACAAGTCAAACACTTCATAGTAAAATCAGAAATATCTCTTTTCATTCCATCCCAGCAGTAATATTCCCGAATATCTCTGTACATCATAGTACTGCCAGGATGAACTGAAAACAAAGAACTATGAGCTTCACATAACAACTCATTCTTCAACTACGAATCACAACGCACACATAATCTCTTTCTAAACCTCAAAAAACAATCATTATCAATGTTAAATTCAGGAAACTTGCCCTTATGAACCACCTCTACCTTTTTCTGCAATTCACTGTCTTCCTTTTGTACTTTCTTTATTCTGTCTGATAGAGATGATCTCACTGACATGTGAAACAAAACAGAAGAATTTCCTGCACCAACAACTTCTATGCCAAATTTCATCAAATAAAAATCAAAGGATCTTGTTCCAAATGTAGCATGGATAATGAGACATTACTTTTCTGAATCAAAGCATCATCCACTTCATTTTCTTTTCCTGGATGGTAATGGATCGTAAAATCATAATCCTTGATTAATTCCAACCATCTCCTCTATCTCATGTTCAATTATTTCTGAGTAAATATATACTTCAAACTTTTGTTATCAGTATATATTTCACATTTCACTTCATTTAAATGATGTCTCCAAATTTTTAAAGAAAAAACAACAGCAGCTAATTCCAAATCATGTGTAGGGTAATTTAACTAATGTGGTTTCAAGTGAAGTGAAGCATAAGAAATTACCTGATCATTTTGCATTAGGACGCAACCCAGTCCTTTCAACGAAGCATCACAGTAAATAACAAACTCACCATTTCTGGAAGGAAGTTCCAAAACTGGAGCATTCGCCAATCTCCTTTTCAATTCCTGAAAACAATCATCACATTCATCTGTCCATATGAACTTAACAGCTTTTCAAGTTAACTTAGTCATTGGACTAGATAACCGTGCAAATTTTTCAACAAACATCTGGTAATAACCTACCAAACCAAGAAAACTACGAATCTCGGTTATATTTGTGGGTATTGACCATTCCTCAACAACTTTTGTTTTTACAGGATCAACAGTTATGCCATTTTTTGAAACAATGTGACCAAGGAATGAAATTTGTTGTAACCAAAACTCACACTTGCTGAATTTTCCATAATGTTTCTTTTCTTTTATGGTTTTCAAGACAACCCTTAAATGAATTTCATGTCCCTCTTTACTTTTTGAATACACTAAAATATCATAAATGAACACAACCACAAACTTATCCAAGAACTCATGGAAAATTCCATTCATAAGATCCATGAATACAGTAAGTGCATTGGTTAAACCAAAAGGAATAACTACAAATTCCTAATGGACATATCTAGTACGAAAAGCGGTCTTAAGAACGTCAGCTTCTTTTACTTTCAACTGATGGTACCCCGACCTCATGTCAATCTTCGAAAAATACTGAGCTCCCTGGAGCTGATGAACCAAATCATCTATATTGAGCAAAGGATACATATTCTTAACAGTGATGTTATTAAATGCTCTATAATCAATGAAAAGTCTCATTGAACCATCTTTCTTTTTAACAAACAAGACAGGAGCACCACAGGGTTATGTTCTAGGTGGAATGAAACCTTTATCTAATAACTCCTGCAATTGCTTCTTTAACTCTAAAAGTTCAATTTGATCCATTCGATAAGGGGGTTTTGAAATTGTCTTAGCATCAGTAACTAAGTCAATGGTAAATTCAACTTCCCGATCAGCAATAATACAAGGAAACTCATCAGGAAAAACATCAAGGTACTCATTTACCACTAGCACATTATTAATATTAATAATTGCTTTGTTTTCAACAATATGTGCATGGTAACATTTATTTCCATCTTTTACCAGTTTTTCGACTTCCGGATATGTTATCAAAAGCAGGGGCTCATTCTTGTACACAAACTGAAAATAATTCTGAAAATAAGCCTCTTTAGCTCTGCAGTCAATCTTAGCATGATAAATAGAAAGCCAATCCAGGCCCAATATAACATCAAACTCTACTAGAGGCAAAACAATAAGGTTTTCAGGTATATTCTTTCCACACACAAGGACATGAATGTTCTTATGATTTCTTTTTGTCTCAAAATTTCCTCCAGGTGTTTTTACCATAAGTTCAGTATTCATATCATGAGATGGAATTCCCAATTTACTAGAAAACATTTCAGAAATGAAAGAGTGTGTAGACCCTGAATCAAACAACACATTGGCATAATTTGAACAAACAAACAATATACCTGATACAACTTCATTTGATGGACCAACATCTGCTGAAGTAGTTGCAATGGATTTTGCCGCCCCTTTCTGCTTGTAGTCTTGCTGCTTTCCTTCAGTTGAGTTCCTTGTTGGACACTCATTTGCATAATGACCCATTTAATTTCACTTTAAACATTTTACTGACTGTAAATCAGATTTTGTCTTACCATTACCCTGATCTTTTTCAGTGTAATTACGAGGTTTATGTCCCATTTTACCACATCGGTAGCACTTACCAGAATTCAAAAGACATTCCCAGTATGCTTTTTACCACAATTTTCACAAACTGTATACTTAAGCTTCTTACTATCAGAATTTTTTGAAGAGTTCTTTCCTTTCACCTGCCACCTCGACCTCTTATTTTGTTGTTTTCCAAGGAATACTAGATCATCGGCAAACTACATTTCCACTTTCTCCGTACAACGAACAAGTTTTTCATAACATTTGAACTCACGAGAAGCTAAAGCCCTTCGATACTTTGGATTTAATCCTGAGTAAAAACAGTTGATTTTACTATCAATATCTCTTATGAAGTTTGGATCATACCTTGCCAGTCTAGTTAATTTTTCTTCAAAAGAATCCACTGAGTCATCCTCCTTCCTCAATTCTAGGAATTGTTTTTCCATCCTAAGACGAACCACCTTAGGAGAATATTTCTCTTGAAACATACCTTTGAATTCATCCCAATTAAGAGCATCAATCTCCTCACTATCCCTGATATTTTTCACCATCGACCACCACTGATCAGCTTCACCTTCAAAATGGTAAACAACGAGACTAACCTTTTGATGTTTTGAATAACCCATGACATCAAAAATATTTTCCAGTGCTTTAATCCACCCTTCAGCTAGCACCATATCAGATGATCCTCTGAATGATGGGGGATGTTGCCTCATGAAATGCTCCACTACCTACAGGTTCTTCTGTGGTTGATCTGGTGGATATCGTACATGGATACCACCAACATTTATAGCCTGAGTCAACTATCCCATCACTGCAACAAACTGTTCAGTTACGATTCCGACCATCTCAAGTTGTTTATTTGGAAGGTTATATTCCTCCCGATGTCTTCCGAACATACCTTCCATGTTTCCTCTGTGGAAAACCATTCTAAAAAATGAAATATCTTAGGCGAAGCAACTTGGTAATATGGGAATGCTATATGATGTCAATATTAACATAAATTACTTTATGGATATTAATTTAACAATATCCTAACTCCTAAAGTTATCTAAACCAACCTATGATACCAACTATAAGGAACCGGCCTTAAACATTACATAATATTGAATTAAATGAATAATTCACATTGAGGATCTTTTCAGTTTTAGAGTTTTAGGGAATTAGGACATAACTATTACAATTCAAAATATTACAAAGTAGGCACTTCTACCCAAAATCCACTTTTTTTCATAAAATAAAAACTCTTGAAACAAAAGTCATGTCTAATTATATGTTAAAGAGATCATGACTTTTCCTTGATCCAATCCTTGACCCTATTCATCTTTACGTCCTGTGAAAAACATTTCAAAACTTGTGATGAGCATAAAAGGCTCGGTAAGGGTTATAAAACAGTGAATGAAAACATTTGTTCACAAATATATACAAAACATGGACTCTTTTTCATACCTCATGAAATCATAAGATTTATGAAATACACATAGAAATAATAAATCATAAAGGTAACTTGCGGCATCCAAGCCATACTTACATTGTATCTATCACAACTACATAGAGAGTTACTTTAGAATACCCATCACAGTATATTCCCTAAATCTATTAGGAGAAACATTCACGTTTACCTCCATCATGTTTCCCAATTCATTGGAGAGCTATCTCGGGCTCACCCGCCCTAGGTTTATCACGGAACCACCCGTATACGTAAATAATGCCCAAAAACCATAACATAATCATAACACATAACAAAAGCATAAAGGAAATATAACATTCCACATTGAAATAATAAAATATCATTTCAAGATATTGACATAATAAATCCATTCTCAAAATCATTTTCAAAACCAGCATACGTAAAAAGAGTATTTGGTATTTAATTTTCCTTTTATAAACATTCTGGCTTGTTAAGGAAGCCAAAGATCAAATAATACTCACGGCGGCGGAAAGGTCATTGTCACTTCATACGTTAAAGAAACATTCCTTTTTGTATTTTAGTAAAACAACTCGTATAAAATGATTCCATGTGAATAAAATGAAAAGTCAAAGGGGTTTATACACCTTATAAAATAATATCGTGTATAAGAAATGCCTCAATGAAGGGGGATTGAGATGAAGTCCCTTACCTCGTGTCCGACTTGACCTGTTCGTTATTTAATCTCCTGAATAATAAACTAAAGTTAATTTCTACTTGCTTAAGAACCTTTTTGAAGTTTATTATTCCTTTTATATCACTTATTACGATGTTATATTCATTATGTAATCATTTATGTTAATAACGTTCATTTTTTCGATATTTGGTACTTGAGTCAAAAATGGACTTCTTATAATTACATGTTGTTCACATAGTAAAAGGTTCATTATATCCAGAATGATATTCATGATTTGGGTATCATATATATCATATACATCCAGAATATACATGTATTTATAATAGTACATAACAATTGGAGGTATGAAATTAAATGCACCGTTCATGGAGATGGTAAGCCTTACGTACGCATGAACTCTACTTTCATTTCTATTTATTATTTTAATGGAATTAAAACATAATGATAAATAGGTATATTTTAATTCAAATATAATATCATATACAATATCATTAACTCTATCCTTTATACATACCACATAGGGCATTAACGAGTCACATCTCTTTGAGGGGGCGGTAGTCCGCACTTTCTCAAATGAGATTATCATATTTACCCACCATGGAAACCATAAAGGATTGATATAATTGGGAAGTACAGAAGCATAAAGAAATAATAAACATAATATATATCATATATAAATACAGTTCCATCATAATGGCCACCATGAGAGGCGGTAAGATATAATTGAATAATCATTGTTTCGTGAGGTGTTAGTTTTCCATCCACAGAAACATTATGTTATTCATTCATTAGATGGAGGTGTGTGTAAGTGTAGTTATAATCCTTCTAGTAAAAACATCCCAGTATATTTAGGATACTGTTTTTGTTACAAAAGAAAAGAAATAAAAAGAGTTTAGGGGTTGGAGAAGCAAAATAAACGAAAACAATTTAAGAGAAATTGTTACGTTTAATTTAGGCAACTTCCTTTGGATTAAACGATAAGGATTTCTTAAGTGACTTCTGCCTAAGGTAAGGCTTCTAGGAGGAGGAGAGGGATGTAGGGAGCTTAATTGGGCAGAGTTTGGACGAGCCAAATGGCTTGAGAGGTGTGATAAATTGCATTGAAGTAGTCACTTTTTATAAGGGAGAGGAGGGGCTCTTTAGGAAAGAGTGAAATTATTATATTTTAATATAATGATATTCGGTTTCTAATGGTCCAAAAAACATTTTGGTCTAAAATAAGATGACTCATAACCGAAATAAAATCATCCAATCATAATTGGACATGTTTTGTATAATATTTTAATCATTATAATCTTATTTATTTTAATCATTTATTAATGTGGTAAATACTGCATCATTATCGTGTCATAAATAATTTAATTTATTTGACGTCTAAAAATTATAAAACAAATAACATGATGTATGAAATCTTTTTAGATTTCCAAATAATATTTATAGTCGAACATATAATTTATATTACCCCTTATAATAATTAATTTACTAAAAGATCTTTTCTTTTTTCATTTTTGTCTTTTCTTTAAGTTAATTATTCTAAATTGTCATTATCACACCCAAGTGGCATAAAAGGGTCCCAAAATCGACCCAAAGATGATAATGGTCCTAAATTACTCAACCAATAATATTTGGACAAGTGGTAAGGTAATTTTGAATGATTATAATATTCTTTTAACCTTGAATTACCCTATTTAACTTTAACCGCGGTAAATAAAAGTCAAAAGTTACTATTCAAAAAAATTACTTTCATCTTATTGAACCAAATTTTACTTCTTCATAACAACCATTTATGTAGGATTTTTTAAATTCAATTCACAGAAGTGGTAAAATTCCATTTAAATGAAAAAGTCAGTTTTTTAACTACCACTAAGTGGTGTCACTATTCATAAAAAATTGAAGTTTTTCAGAAAAATACCAAAAATTCAGCCTAAGCTATATTTGATATTCCGAATTCAGAAATGATGTCTCTTTTTCCAAATTCAAAACATAGAAGTGGAATTAATTAATTTAAATATTAATTCCCGCTGTTAAAACAAATAGCGTGTTTTTAAGAAACAATAACTATCAAAAGATTAATACTTGTTTATGTCTAATTTCAAAGTGAAATTAAATCCAATGAACAACATTGGTTTAAATAGTAAAAATATATTTTAATTCCACTTTAAAACCATTTAAAAAGATTATCTAACCATATAAAAAATTAGATTAAAAATCACTTTTGAATTAAAAAACAAATTTTTTAATATTCATTAAAAAATGATCTTTATCAGAAAAATACCAAAAATTTACCCACAGAAAAATTTTATGTCCCCATTCAAAAGAAGGATTTTATTTGGTCAATTAGAATTTATTAAAGTAACCAAAACTATATTTAAAGAGGTTTCGCCATTGAATGGCGATAAATCGGCCTTTTAATGTAAATTACGCTTAAATTTAGATTCATTAACTTTTTATGCCTCTAACTTTTATTGGATAAATATAAATACATGTATAATCATATTAAAGTTAGTTTTGTTCATTCCCACCAATACAACGGCTAGGAGTTAACTACCATTTAAAATAATAATATTATATTATTAGTGTGCAACGTAAGATTCCAAAGAAACATGTTGTTGCGTATCGGATACGCTATCAAACATAGCAACCCCTTTAAGCTAAAGTTAATATTTAATTCAAAAATATTAATAAATATGAAAATCTCTTATTATTCATTTACCTGGGATGTTACAATTATCACCCATCAATATGGGGATTTTTGTAGTGATAATTCCCCTAAATAAAAATTGAGCATGAATTAAAAATATCAACACAATGATCTCAAAAAAACTTCCCATGAATTTTTAATTTTATAACAAAGTATGATAAAAAAATTTCACAGGAAAATATTTCAATCGATGAATGAAATGTTTGAAATCATTATCATATACTAGGAGAAGGATAAATGTGTATGAAAATCCATAACAATAATACGAATTTGTAATAACATTAGTTCAACAATTAAAATGTTTTCAGAAAATTTTAGTCAAATTCCCCTTAACAATTTTTCTATCCATATTCATCACAACAATAAATAAAAATGGAATATCTCTCCCTAATTATATATTTGAGAAAATTAATGAATTAAAAAAATATTTTACATTGAGATTTATTTCTTCTAAAACTCCATAATTTTATAGACTTTTTCAATCAACTTTTATCCCATGAATTTTGTTTTCTATTAATTATATTATCATCTAAGAGAAAGTATTTTTTGAATTGAATAAGAACACCATTAATAATTATTTAATTCATATTTTACTTTACTTATAAATAATCTACATAACCACACCACCATTTTTATCCCATTTATATTTGATAGTAATTACTTTTTCTATCATTTTATGTTATTGAAGTGAAGAAAACCACTCTCAGAATCATTTCCCACTTGCACATGAAAATTATTTCTCAATATTAGTATAACCAGATCTAGATTGGTTAATCATTGAATACTTCGTAGTTATAATGTGTATGTGGAACACCCATTTTCATTAGTGTTGACTCAATTTCAAAAAAAACATTCATATTTTTTCTATCTGAAATCATATCTGTCCCTCACATATTTATACATGTATGGGTTTACAACATGAAACCCATAGATTTCTAATCAGATATCTGTTATTTACTCCACATGAAATGAAATAATTCAAACTTGTTTTTGAGTTTAATTAAACATATTTATACATTACAGCTATGGTGACTCCCTTGTCACAACATCAAACATGTGGTCAATATGGTTCTTGAATGGATTTTGCTGGATTGAAAATATTTAACAAGAAATTGGATAGGTATCTTGAATAAGTTGACCTATAAATTCCCAACCCCAATAATGAGGATATTGAATCCCCCAATTATTCATCAATCCTTACCTACAGAAAAAATCATCTAATGCATAACAGTCAATTTAATATTTATATTTAGCCTGATTGATCCATTATAGATCTGTGCAAATTGGGGATATTCCTAACATTGATCAGTTTTTATTATTGATGTAATATTTTATGCAGTGGTTTCCATTGACTTTTTAATTACTTTTTATTTGACCATAGAATAATATATTTGTATCTCCTTCCATTGATCTTAGATTCATTGTTATTTTAAACTCACATACTAGTTTGGTCATGGAACTAGTGTCCATTTAGATTTTATTTATAATTAATAGTTTTTTCAAACCATACATGACCATGAACTCACTATACAGTGTGGATATAGAGTGTCTTAAGAGATTATAGTGTTAGTAATGGAATCATCTTATCCATATTGGGTTATGCTATTGTAGAGTTGTGTAATGTGTTCTTGTATTTTACAATTATTACGATAAACATTCCCATTCCAATGACATGTAGTCAATGATTCGTACTCACTAGAGTATACATGATCACAATATTGTGGGATAGATTGTGGGAAAATATATAAGGTATGAGTGGGCTTAATTAATTGGTGTTTTTTTTGGAATGGAGATGGAAGGATTCAGTGAGAGAGAGGGAGTTATATAGATAAAGGGATAGTCAAGGAGATAAAGGGGGAGTGAGTGATAGGTAGGTAGAGAGACAATGTGATACATTGAGAGAGATATATATATAGACAAAATGATCATGAGAGAGTGAGAAGAAACATGGGATAGAGAGGACATGTAGTTTTATTACAAGAAAAAGGCAGAGGCAATCTAATTAATTATTTTAATTTTATTTGTCATTTTAATAGTTAGGGTTAATGAAAATAATTTTTAGTGGGTTTATTTCTATATAGAAAAATATATATAATAGATAATTATGACATTTAGTGATTGTTGATGTAATGATGCTAGAAATTATGAGAGAAAGGTGATCATTTGATTATTCATCATTCTTTATTTATATACATGTTTTTCTATCATTTAATTATTTATTTATTTTGATAAAAGTTGACACTTGTTTGAAATAGTATATTTGATATAGATATTATGACTAATTATATTTTAATATTACTGTTCATGTATTTTTTAGATTTTATTATTTGACATATAAATTAAAATTGTGTACAGATTAAGCAAATTTATTTTATATTTGTTGTTCTTTTTATCCAATTTTGATTTGTTATATATTTAAAAGATGAAACAATAGTTATATAATAAAAGTTTCCAAATTATTTGAAAATATATATATTAATATTTTCTATTCATTGAATTAGGGTTAAATTTAAATTGTACCTATGAAATTTCTCTATTATTTTGAATTTCCATGAAAATATGTACTGTTTGGATTTTTTTCTCTATAGTTAAAATCAAAAAATTATATCTAAATAATTCTTTTATTTTTTATATTAATTATTTCAATTTTATCTGATCTTATATTTTATGGGACATAATATTTTTTGGTTATTTTAACATTAAAAGTTAGCCAAAACTTCTAAAATTTTAAAATCTCAATTTCACATCATTATTTTTTTAATATATATTTATAAATATATGATTAATAATTATGAAAATAAATATTATATTTAAATTCTAGGATGTGTAGTTTAATACAGAAAAATTCCAAATAACTAATATAAATAACATTTTGTTATTTTTTTCTGAAAATATAGAATTATGAATCTATTTTCATGAAAACTGAATTCTACACAAGAGAATAAATAACATATTTATCTTATTATATTGATGAAAAAATTTAAAAAAAATATCCGTTAGAAAAAATTTGATATCTGCTATTAAATTCCATTATTTTTTTGATATTTTGGATTTTATAAATTTTTTATGATAATGGTTTTCCAAAAAAAATTGTATTAGATGTGTGTATGAGATTCATTGTAAACTGTTTGTTATTAATGTTGTTTCAACAAACAAAATTTGATGTTAGCTCACTATGTAAATTTTTTATATTATAGACCACTGTAGAATGTGATGATATTTGGAAATTTCTAGATTATTACTAAAATAATATAAATCCTTTCTTGGATTAACATAAATGATAAAAGATATGTTTTGGTCTTTGGTTATTATCTCACTGTTTTCTTATATTTATTATATTAAGTATTTTATTATGGTTAAATCTGTAAATTATGTTTTAGTTTGATCATGTTTTTTGAGATTTTGGATTAAGGATAAAATTTAAAATGATGGTTAGTGATGATTTTCTAGTGATGATCATTATATTTTACAATTTCATTCATAAAAATACATACAAAAACATAATTACATTTGAAACTGCTCATGTATGTTTCAGTAAGTACTCTAAAACAAAACAATTCTATACCATGATTTTATATTTATTATTATACCTTTTAAATTATTATTTGAATTTTTTATTTAGTTCATCATGTGGGTAAAACACTGATAGAATTGAAAATATATATGTGACATTCTATTTTCATCCTACATTTAATAAATTATTCAATAGTAAATTATTTTTATTGATGTTATTGTTAATAATATATTTCTACATTAAATTCAATTCAAATTAGATCATTACGTGATACCTATTATATTTAAATATGACTAATTCAAATTCCTATTATCAGTTCATATTTACATAGTGTTCCATGCTATATTTTATCCAATGAGTTTGTTATTATTTAAATAGAATTGTATATATGGGAAGATTCACGTGGTATTGAAGTAAAATTAAGACATTACATTGAAATCTCCCAAGAAACATAATTGATAAAAAAAATTATATTATAATCCTTCTATGATATACAACATGAATCATTATATGTTATCATAAGATTTATCCATTGGATTGTAATGATTCATTATTAGGACTGAGTATATGTCATATTCATTTACGAAGGATGGTTCCTACCCATCATTAATATGAATATAGAATATTTTAGAAATTGATAGCTATATTTGTTAGTAGATATACATATATGACCAGACCCTTTAAAAAACATTATTTATTCAGAACTTTTTTATGTATGACATGCTATTTCAGATAATATACACTATTTGAAAAAATGAGTTTTTTTGGGATACCGTAACACTGGGATACTATATCCAATCGGCGTACATATATATTGGGTTGTTATGGAATGTAATAATGCCTATGCATAACATTATGTGTTACTCTACATGATCATCCATAATCTATTTAGTGGTTTTTCATAAAATAATCTTCTTACTTTATGTTCAACATTTATTTATCCACCGATATTGAATGTGGAGTTAGGGAGTTTCTTTATATGATGATAGAATGTACACAGTGTTATTTACATTATCTCCCACACGGATGACTTGAATCGTTCATGATCTATGTTATCATGTATACTCAATCACACCTTCGCATGTTACTAGTTTTAAACTACTTTCAGTGGTCAAAAAATAACATTTGGTGTCTATTCCCACTATTAGATAAAAAATTGTTTCATAAATAAAAAACATGAATCCATAATATAAAGTCAAAATATGTACATTATTGTGAATGTACAACCATAATACTATATGAAATACAATAAAAAAAATAAATTATACATAATATTCAAGATCATCTAAATTTTTTACCATATTACAAACATAATAAAAATTTGATTAGAGACAAAAAATATTATTGTCCAAGTCTCACAGATCCCGAAACCCAGTCCATCTATCCATATATTATCTCATACTTCAATCAAGGATCCCTTTACCTTACCTACAACACTGATCATTAAGTATGTATGCCCTCAAAAGGTGCATGTTCGTGGTGTGAGAAATATACTTATCTGGTCACCACTAACATTTTCACTAATAAAGTATAGTATATTTTTCTAAAAACACAATATGATATGATATAAAAATAGAATTATAATTTTTTCATGTAACCATGTTCTATGAAATCACATTATTGAGAAATCCATCCTTATTCAACTTATGAAAACATGGAATGTGTAAACAAATTATCTATTCCATAAAATTAGATGAATGGAATGTCACTATTCATTATATAAATTGTATAATGGTCTATGACCATAGATTATAAACATGAGTGAATAGTGTGTCTACTCTCATCATAAACATAGGTTATTGGGATTTCACCACTTATATGGATAAAAATATATGAACATGTCATCACCAATATATGTAAAATAATGATAAGAATTATTATCACCATCACATAGATAAGATCTCCAATCTATATTTTTAGCCTCACTACACCATGGTCGCCCACTTGGATACCAACTACTAAATCATGATACACCAACTTTAATTTAAGTCATTTTTTGACCACTCAAAACACAAATTAGGATCCCACATAACTATCCCTCTCATAAGGGTTAATCTATACTGATCAATAATTATTTCCAAACAACAGAAAAATTCTAACGCACCACTATCCAGGGCCCTATAAAAAATTAGCATTATTGTAATGTTATTAAAGACACCTCACAAGGTTATCTAACAAAAATCATATGGAAGATACAACTCATGGAATCTAATTACATGCTATCGTACTATATTTCAAAGGGGATATGGACACAGGTTGACATATAAATGAAGAATACATATAATAGGATCCATCACTTTTCAAATATTAAAAATTCAATAATTAATATCCAATGAATGTAAATTTTTTTCTATTATAGTTTATCTTCTCCCAAACTATAAATCTATATACCAAACATTTTATATATCTCATTTAGAATTAAATAATTAAATACCGAACACGTGCCTTATACTCATAAGATTATTCTTATTTAATGTCATATATTTATTTGTTATCAAACAATATAAATATGTAATTGATCCAATAAGATAAACGATTCATATATCGTATCTTTGATGAGGAAGATATTTCACATGGAAGAGAATAAATTGTGAAAGAAAGGATAATGTGTTTAAAAAACTGATATGATGTGGGGGATATGTTAGGCGATTTTAAACATTGATATTAAATTAAATTCTTAATTGTAAAAAATTATTTCAAATATCCATTAGGTACCCAGTGCTCCCCCACTAGGTACCGAGTGCATCTCCACAAGGTACATTAGGGTAACCAAATTCTTTACCCGAAGTCAGTAACCATCCAATGCTCTTTATGATAAATTTCCACCTATTGTCTTTCCACTGTACACATGTTACCATGACATTGGATACTCAATGATATATTTAATTTTTTTTATTATTCTACCATTGACCATATTTCCTTCATTTTCATCTCCAAGCCTCCACCAACGACTCTTTATAAAAAAAATCCATAAAACTATTTGTGAAATAGATGAAAATAAATCAAATTTATACCTTTACACACTTAGGACCATAGGGTATCCTAATAATAAAACTTCTTGTCGTTGAAATAGTCTGTTGAATCACATTGAATAAGAGATTTGGCCATTGAGACCATATTTCCACCACCAATTTACATGTCTCCTCCTGGATACATCCATACTACTATTAAACCTGAACTAGCGGTACCATATTCCCTCATATGATCTTAAAAATCTTATCCACAATGAATTAATGTAACAAACCAAATAAGTTGTTGGCCACCAATGCAAAATCGTAAATAAAGATCATATGTGTGGGATGAATATTTTATTTTCAAATCAGAGATACATGATATGCATCATTCATTATGTTATTCTTCTAAGAATGCACTAATTAATATACTAGTGAATTTATTATCTTAAAAGTCATTAATAAGAACATAAAATGAGGTGATAGATTTACTCCCAATATTATATTGGGTCCAAACCAAAGAGATACCAACAAAATGATATAAACACCAACCATGATATTGAATAGTCAATGTCCAAAATTTTTTAGATTTTTTATCTAATTTATTGTATTTAATCTACTTTGGAATCATTTATATTTGGTATGATATCTTCTATATGATACATGAATTCCACAAAACTGATGAAGGCCCCATAACAATCATATATTGAATCAAAGGTCTCTATCTAAATAAATGTTTGATAACTGTCGTTATAATTGAACTATATTAATGAATTATGAACTCCCATGTTTCATAAAAATCCATGAAACACATCCATACTTTTTCTAAAAATACTAATGATGTATTCTCATAATACCAATTAGTTTTGGGATGATGTATTATACATTGAATCACATATGAGCACAATTATCTTAGTATCCCTTGACATATATAGGAAGTAAAAATTATTTCCCAATCAAAAAATACACATCAACAAATAGTTGATTCATTATATTTTATATATGTATAAATTTTTCATCTCATCAAATGATTAGGTCTACATTATTTATCGAAGGAGGGAAGTCTTTTTCAAATGGTCAATAAAGACCAATATTTTATTAATGAATCAATTACTTAATATAATCATAATCTCCATGTTCATAGTGGATACAAAAATTTACCCTAATGGAATGGGTAGTTATTCAAGAAGGAAATTGAACAACTTATATTTATCCTTCACATCCCTACAAGTGATTCGTTGTGATACATAACCCACTATATCCTTCTTTATCTAACCCTTTTTTATTCGATAACAAAAAATATATAGATTAATTTTAGGATTCATCATAGTAACACATGTGTAAAATAAAAATTGCATGTTATGTGAGTCCCATATTACATCCTCATTCACTCTTTTCATAAGGACCAATCTAACATGAGCATATAAATTTCTATCATCATTAGAAATCATCACTTTTTATGAATCATGAATGTATATTTTTTTCCATTATCACCATATTTTATGAGTTATTCATCAAAAATGTGATATTGTGATTCTTATAGTAGTCAATGAGGAAGTTACATCATATTTTGGAACATCTAGATGAAACTGAGTAAAGAGGCTCCTCACCAATGATTCATTACTGGCCACAGACTCCACCAATACCTATGTATTTATATATTGAGAACATAGAAAAAAATTTATTGACAATACTATTTACAATATCAATTTATATTTATTTAATTTTATTTAATAACCTAATAAATTAAATGATAATGTAATTTTGGGAGAATATATATTGGATATTCTTCTGGTTTGTTCCCACCATAACCTCTCTCTATAGATATAATGATTGTAATAATTAAATTCATGAACATTCACTACCATTCTCAAATAATGATTTTGATTGTTCCTTCAAAGAAGTGTCTTCTACATGTGCCAATAATAATCTACCAAAATATCATATATTAAGACCGTACCAAAATCTACTCACAAAGAATCACAAAATTTAGAGTACATTATACCAAAATCAGGAATGTTCAAGATTATTAAATAAATCAACAAGACCATTAACTGTATGAAATCCTTCTCACAAGGATCAATTAACTCCATCCTCTCTTCTTTAATAGTTACGTTCTATATCAATACTTCTAATTTATGGAATCCTCAAATATATCTTCTTTAACAAAAAACACATCCCAAAAATCAATATATCTTGATAATATTCAAATTATACACACAATAAACCATTGATTTTTTCTTTTTAGGGATTAATAATATTACAATCTCATATATTTTTACCCAATGGAGTTCACCTACCATCAGTAAATTTGACTCCTAGATATATTTTCATAAATCTAATGAACTTACATGATTCTATATAAAATATCTACATGTCTACCATGGCCATCCAACATATTGGGGTATATAATGATAAAAACATGAAGGAGAAAAATTTTAGAGTCTTGATATGGGTTGAGGATCCTACTCATATAAGAAATCAAAATAACTCAAATGTTCGCTATAAAATATAATATACTATAGAATTTGTATAACACATACATGCCTCTGAATGTAATTAATGGAAATCCCATGATCTCACCACAAGATTGTGAATCCCTAAACACCAATTGATATTGAAGAACATTGTAGATCCCAATTAAAAATAATAAATACCATTGATATGAGTTAATTGATATCATTTCATGATCATCACTAGATTAATTCATCATAAATACTATGAAAAATATAAACTAAAAGTCATCTTCAAATAAAAATTATAATCATGCTAAGGTGATGTGGTTGTATAAATTCATTTCCCACAAATTTCTATTATTAGACCACTTGGACCCCGAATAATTAAGTTCCATTCTATAGGGTGTTATTGATATAGTATTAAAAAAATTGAACAACGTCGATCATGAACTCAACCTTACCCTCAGATGATATTATATATATATACATATTATTTATCATCCAGATATATATTTATGATAAAATGAAAGATCCACTATCCGATCGTCTCTCCCAATAAAGTGATTATTCTAAATTGAGACCTAATTATACCCATATATAGACATCTAGTTAATTCATGACGTACCATAAATTCCCAATTCCAAATAAATGTAAAAATATCACCTTTTGGGAAAATAAAAGGCACTCAATTCTCATCTCAATCAATGTGTGTTATTTAACGAGTTTACAAATCCTTCATAATGGTGACATAAAATCTATGTGTATTAATCACAAGGAACTACCATGGTTTATTAAACTCATTCACTATTAAAAAACAACACAAATATATTTAAATACTATTATCTTTGTTCCATAAGTGAATTTCATTATTTTTAGACTAAATGGTAAGACTGGGTGAGTTTACATTTGAAAATTTGATGAAATATCAATTGTAAAGTTCAAAATTATTCAACTATAGGGATAACTAAATTTTTTAATGTTAATAGTTTCATAAAATAATAAGATGATAATTTCAATAGGTATTAAGAGGTTAATTTTAGTGTTGACTAAGGGAGTGTGCACAATGGAAAATGAACAAATTTAAATTATGAGATTAATCATATTTTGATTGAATGATTAAATGCGTAAATTAAAAGTAAGAGAAAACACATTTCCAAAAAAAGTGTTTTAAAATTTATTGGTGTGGGAACCTATATCACATACCCTTTTTTATGTGACACTATTATTTCTACCTTGATAATGATGGTGATCAAAAATCCAAACCCTAAAAGATATGTTTTTGAGCATAATCATAATATTTCGCTGTATCCAAGGATGACATATACCTCATTTTTTTTGTGATAACATGTTTAATAATGAGGTGAGAAGAATAAGGTTTTCTTGGTGTAAACCAATTAAAATAAAACTCCATACATATTTTAAAAAAAAATTAAAAAATGATAGAAGATATCGAGAGATAATGATGGATTGATATAAATAGAAAATTAGACCAGGATGTTTAAAAAAATTATTTGATATTTATAGAGATTCAGAATGAGGATGCCACCGATTTTCATTGAATAAATTATTCAAATCCACCTTATGGTGTATAGACTCCAAGTTCCTCTTTTTATAAACTCCAAAACTGATTATATGGTTCTATAATTTTTCTAATCCATTACATATAAATGACAAAAAAATAATTTCGTTTTATGTCAAATTAGAAGTAGGCTCGAATGAGTGGACTCAATGCCACTGAATATCCAAATATCCTCATCAGATGGATGGTGGCCTTTTGGGATACTATTATAGGTCTAAATTTTTTACTTTCTTGCCAGTGGACTTGTACAAAATTAGGATGTTTAGTCCACTTGAATCAGACAGACAATACCCTACATCAGCTAGCTAGTACAAATTGCGACTCTCCATCATCTTTTAGTACCACCAATGATTTCATCTAAGGACATTGATTTATGTTCCAACAACATTTCAATATGTCATGAGAAGAATAAATATCAATCCATTCATTGAACAAGATCATTAATATTCCTTCAAATAGTAATTGATATCAACATTGGTTCCATCAATGAAAAAACAAAAATTCTATGTTATGATACTACAATTGACTTAAATAAATTTCACTGTATCGAAAATGAGTATTTGTGATCATGAGAATACTACGATACAAAGATGAATAAAAATATCCCATCTCTAAGGATAAAAAAAATAATAAAAAATTATATTTAATTTTTAAATCATGAGTTCAAGAGAGAGAAATTTATTCAAGTTATTAACGTATACATGATATTCAACGAAAATATTTAATATTACCAACATGTGATAAAAAATTCCAAATTACAGACAAAAATAAAAGATCCTTCTTTACCTTTGGGAAACAATTTTAAAATAAAACATAATAAAAATTAATATATTATCCGCTTTTTAATTTCTAATGAAAAATAATATTCACCTCTTTGAGGTAGAAAAATTTCATCAAAACACTCCCCCATTGTTTTAATAAAAAACAAGACAGGGGTAGGGGAGAAAGACATAAAAGGAATTATTTGACTATAAATATTCTAGACATATTTTAAAATATATTTGAAAAAAATTATTGTAAAATAGTATTTTTTAAAAAGAGATAAAATAAAATGATAAACAACAAAATTATTAAAAACATTAGCTTTCAACTCCCCACCCTCCCTAATAAGTTAAATTCAAACAATGATAGAGAGAGAATAATGATCTAAATATGAATTTAAGGTAAAACCAAATCAGTTTATAAGAGTGGAAGGAAATTTTAATAAAAGAGAGTGAGAAAGGAATATATAGAAATAGTAATATTGAAAATGCTACATAACTTTTGTGGAAATTCTCTTTCCCTAAAAAATTGGTTTTAACTCAATTTATTGATTGCATTATTTAAAAATATGTAATTATTTATTTTTAATTATACCCCATTCATTGAAGCCATCCCTTATTGAATGGTTTTTTGGAATTTGGATTTTTTAAAGCGTATTTTGTATGGGTAAGGGTGTGATTTGATGCTGAAGGATGTTTTTGTTGGTTCCCACTTACCCTTAAAAGTGTCGTTTCAATATATTTAAAATGGATTGTTGTATCATTATAATAGAAAATTATATGATAAAATTTTTGTGAGCCCAATGAAAGTAACCTAAATCTAGTGCCCAGTATTTTACAATGGAACTAGATCTAATGTATCACTTCATGAAGAATGAAATAGTTTACAATTCTTGGTAAACGAGATACATACAGTAATTTCAAAAACAATTGAAAAAATATAATATAAAAAAGTACTTTCATTGAGAATTCCATTATTCCTTAGAGTGTATCTCTACATTTCAATCAAAAGACCCTTCCAAGTGTCCTAGGAAAAATTAACCATATGAATGGGTGATATAATATTCTCTATAAGGGTATGATTATAAAGGAAGATATTAATAAATAGGTAACAATAAATATAGAAATGTAAATAAATGAAACACATTCCATTTAATCTGTAACTTGAGCATAATTTTGTCGGAATAATTGATAATCAAATAATTACATATATATAATCATATAGTCTTGATAATGTTACCATGGATAATCTAACTAATAATTTAATAATATTGATTATAAATAAATAAATTCATAATGATGGAATACATAATTTTTTTCATCTATAACATATCGATGAGGCCATGTTCCAAGCCATGTAAATAAATTGGAATAGACTTATCCAAAAGCCAATTTATGTTTTCTCATTTGACCAATAGATTCATCAGGGGCCTATAATAGGCCTCACCCCTCATATATTAATTATTATTCATTCATAATATTAATGGGTTGGAAAAAAATTACCTTTAACATTTGTATTGAAATACAAAAATTTGAAATGTAAATACATACCAAAATCCATAAATATAATAATAAACCATCTAGAGTGAAACAGTGATTGGTAATAAATGTGTACATCCCCAGTAAAATTCATAATAAACCATTGAAGTAAATAGAAAATCATTGTTCAAAAAATTCATTATTGACTATAATTAAAATAGAGGGATTATGTTTGTTATGACGATAAATACCATGAATATATCCTTAAAATCATTTTATAGAAAAATATCTTTTGTATTTTGAAAATCACATTTAAAATATTATTTCACCCAATAAATTAAAATAATTTGAATTTAAAATAATATTTTAAAAATATTAAAATAATAATTTAAATATTGATTAGTCATGAGGGTGGATAATTATGTTCATGGAGTACATCCTAAAATAAATATTCGACTAACATTTTTTGTAAAATCAAAATCTAAATTATTTTGAAAAAGAAATAAGTAACACATTAAATAAACATAAAAAAGTAAAAATAGGTAAAATTTTATTAAATAATTATTTATAAAATGTTCTAGAAATTTTTTGAAAACACATTTAGAAGACAATGCTCTTGATTGAAATATATTTTCGATAGAAGAAACAAATAAAGACATATTTTCGTAATAACAATTTCAAAATCATTTTAATTACCAAAGAGTGTAAAATGAGTAACATAAATTGGAAATGTTCATTAAAAACATGATAATAATAAAATATATTTATTTTTAGAAATAAAAATCAAATAATTTCCCTAATTTACAATTACTCAATAACAATATTTAACAATCGTGATATTGTGAAATAAACCCTTACCAGATTGGTAACATTAGAATCCTATTCCCTATGAAATAAATAACATCAAAAGAAAATTAAAATACTATGAATAGAAATATATTCATGATATAACTTATCAACGTGGATAGTATAAACACAAAAAAAATGAATAAAAGGAGGGTGTTGTATTTGTCTAACTGAAGTAAAATTTATATAAGAAACCCTTACCGCTTGTTCAACTTCCATCATATTCACCTAAAAATTCTCTAAAAAATTATTTTATTACACGTATACAACAAAAAAATTTCTAAAATATATCATACAATATGTTATTTTCTTATTTTAGTTTCCATGTTAGGATGAGTTTATCACGGAGAGTGGGACATGTTAATCCGTGATATTTCTTCTTTTATGTTTCCTTGAAACAACCTTCACCTCCTCTTAAAGAATCAACTACCAACTGAAAACAATTCATCCACACATCCAATGTAACAAAAGTATTTACATGGTTCACTATTAAATATAAATTTTTAAGCACATGGAATTGTTTGGAAATGACCCAATTCCGCACAATCCAATAGAAAATAATGTTTGTATCACAACAAGTAGGATTTAGAATTTCATTCATGTAGTACTATGCTAAATACCCCAATAGTGAATTTGCACCCTCTTAAAACAAATAGGGTAATAAAAAATTACTGTTACAACTCATATTACTTGTGATTATTTTCAAATTAATATATGTATTGAACTGAAAATAATTCCTAAATTTCATACCCATAAGATTGTAAGAACATCTTGGACTTTTTTATGAAACCCCATGTCCTATTTTCCAGTCCATATTTTTAAGTATGATTCTTCCTTGTATGATTCTCATTGATATAATTATTCTTGATATGATACATCCCGATAGAATTATACCATGTATAAAAAATATAACATTTATAAAATATGGTAGATATGAATTAACAAAACTTATATTCTTCATCTTCCTCTATCCGTAAAACCCATTACGAAAATCATATTTTGATTAATCCATACTAACATGATTATCATGAAAACACAATTGAAAAAATGGTAATCAGATGAGTATAAATAACTATGTATTGTGACCATATTAATATAATTTTGTGGTATAGTCTCTTAACGTTCACTTATTTTGTTAAAAACATCTTCAATATAAATTAATATGAAATATAGGCTTTCTCACTAAAACATCGGACTTATTTATAATGAATAATATAATAGTCATGAGAAATGTTCAGTGTGATTTTTATCTTTTATTGGTGACCCTCGAGCACCATTGTCGGGAATCCAAAATGTTTTTATCCATAATAAAATTTACCCTAATCTAAATTTCACCTGAAATCACTGATGAATTTTGACTTCATCAATTCTTGTCAAAGCATCTCAATTCTTCTACAATCTTCACTTCCTATTCTTAATTTAAATTCAATAACCTGTCTGATTTCAATTCATGAGTCTGATTTCATCAAAACAAAATCTCTACACCAATTGTATGAAATTGTATAAAGGGTTGGATACCTCTATGATTTCGGAATATAATCATTCTTTGGAATTCACATCTCCTACTTTACAATTCGTTCCAAAATTTATTGTTTCATCCCACATTTATATCATTACATATTCTATTCACCTTGTAGAAAATTTATAAAATAATTCATCATCAAAACAATAGATCTTTTCCATATAGATAACTACAAATTAATTCAACCATTTTTGAATAGTTGACTACATTGTGGATTTGTAAAAAAAATTCATCGGCCTCATCTCATCTTTAGGAACTTCTATTATTCACAATCATATTCTTGTGTCATGACATTGTATTAATTTGAGAATAGATTAAACATAATCAAATAATAGTAGGAAATTAACACACTTTTCCATTCATCCCAAATTTATTCTTTTAAACATAGCTAAACTGGGATCTTTTCTGAGTATAATGGGCATGAATATGATCATTTCTGGTTATGATAATTTGAGGTTAGTTCATTTTGAATATAATCAGTCTAGGTAGGAACATTTTCTATCTGATCCTATGTATGATCATCCTGGGTAAGAATGTTTCCTTACACATATTATGGACGATTAGATGTTATTGTTCCTGAGTAAGATTTCCATGAGTATAATTTATTCTCAATTGGAAGCATCTGTTTTTTCTCTTCCCCATGGATAGGTTAAATCTGTTTACGATTTGGAATTATTTTTTTCCATTTTCATCCATCTTGATTGCATCATTAGACCAATTATTGACTTATATTCAATGGGAAATATAAATAATAAATGTATCATCTTATTTAATATATCTTATTAATAGAGACCATGACTCATCCTTAAAATAACCACTCCATCCACATTGTGACCAAGGTGAATATATTTACAATTTATGTCAAACAATATTTTTTCTCTATGGGACTAATTAAAAAATTTCAGAATATGATCAAATACTCATGAAAAATAAACACAAATCTTTCTGAAAGGCTAGTTTCATTAGAAAATTTTCTTCCAAATAACTTATCCTAATTAAATATGTTAAGAGGAATCAAATTATTTTTCAAAACAAGATTCTGATTCTTTGATGTTGATATTATTAAAAAAATTAAAAAATGATATGATTTCATTTCTTCAAACTAATATACTTGATAACCCAAAGACTTCTTTAACAACAAAATACAACATATGAAAACAACCACCGTCATCTTTATCCTAGACCAAACTATATCCCCATTTGGATTGTTTTTTCAACAATGTATTTTAAATAACAAATATTTTTATCCTCATAAAATGGATTACTTATCAATAATTCTATGCCTATGTGAGATTACTCATTGTAGGAAACAATAATAATCGATATCATAACCATGTTTTCCATAAATTAGTGATTATGAAAACTTTTTTCTTTTTCATTCATCATCTCTTCTTCTAACCATATCATTTCATCACCTCCTTAGAATTCAAAGAAATTTTTGTTCCTACAACCACTCCAATAAAGTAGTTATAATAGTTCACTCTTGAAGAAATGTTGAATTCACAGCATAACCAAAACACATTATTTTTATATGAAATACTTGGATTTATGAAATATATTAACCCCTTGAAAATTAATTCCAATGTTAAGATGAGAGAGGGGATAAAAACACATATATCAACCTGGATGATAAAGATGTTGGAAACCCATGTTTAGGCTCAATTTAGGGACTAATTCCTTTTGTAATGGTCCTGTGAATATGATAACAATTTATTTTGATGTTAGAACATATTATTGCTTCTATTAATTATTCTCCACAATTTATTTGTTGAAATGATATTTTCTATCTATATATTTTGAATTAAAATGTTGAAAAGGGTTCCTAGTGAGATTTATTTCGCTTTAATTATCACAACCAAAGATGAAGTGTAAGATCACGACGATAATTAAATGTTTCAATTATGTTTTCATCAAAATATATTGAGTTGTTTCATTAGAGGAAACAACATACTCAGCCTCAACCATACTTATTGTTACTGAATTTTATTTCATTGAATTTCAACTAGAAAAATTCTTTTACAAAAATAATACCCCACCAGATGTAGTTCATTGATCATCAACATTTCCTACCCAATCAGTATCTGAATACCCAAAAAATTCAATAATTCACGTGCTTCCCAACCTGATTCTAAATTATGTAGTCCCTTTGATTTATCCATAATTTTTTTTGAATTTAGTGTCAATGAGAACTCTAAAACAAATAAAATTTGGTAAAAACATAGACAATGTCAGGTCATTATGAAGTCTAATAAAACAAACATCTAGTTAACTTTCAAAACTCTTTCAGATCGACATCTTTTCCATCTATATATTTTGAAAACATTATTTCCATTGATATTTTTGTAGAAGAAATTTTTATTTTTTCATGACAAACCATCTATTAGGTTTCTTTTAATAATATTCATGAAAAATAAAATAGTATTACATCATTTGATTTATTTGTAACCAAATAAAGTATTCCATTTCACTCATCATAGAAATTTTGAATACCCTTTTCATTTGTTTAGCAATCCTTTCACAGCATTTTTATGATTCCTAGAAATGGTATTTTAATCAACAAATTAATCACAATGAGGTAATACCTTTAACGTTCTATGATCTATATATTGTTATACACTATTATTTTAGATAAATTAACCATTCTTAATAATGTATCTAATTTGGAATTCCATTCCCTTGGAGGTTTTTTTAGGCCAAATAAATATATTTTCAATCAGCACACATAACATTCATTTTTCCCAAAACCATGCCACAAGGTTATTAAATATAATATTCCTCTTCAAGATCACCATTTAAGAATGTATATTTAACATCCATTTGAAAGATCAGGTAGCCTTGTTGTGTTATAATATAATGAATGATGTTGATTATTTCCAGTATTTCATCAGAGAAAACATTTTATAAATTTCAATACCTTCATCTTGTGAATACCATTTTCAAACCAATTTTACATTATTTCTTATCACTTTACCGTCATCGTTCAGCTTATTTGAGAATCCCTAATTTGCACTAATAATGTTTTTTTTCACTTCGGTGTGAGTTACCATGTATAATTTTTATTCAATTTTATAAAACTCTTCATTCATTGATTGAACCCATTCCTGATGGTTAATTTATTCTTTCACATCATTAGGCTCTACATTTTAATACAAACAAGTATGTGTAATATCTTTCATTGTTCTTATTTTTTGAACCTTATAATGTTGATCACCAATTTTATTATGAGCTTCTACCTTCATCCTCAGCATTGGATGAGATTTTGGAATATCTTAATCATCAATTGAAATTGTTTTATTTTATAATTCATCTTTATTAGGAATACAATTGGATGTATCCATAAAAGATTTTTTTATGGAACAAAATTGCTCATCTTTCTATTCTTCCTAATTATGTTTATCATCCTCAACCATTTCAATCACTATCACATCAACTGAACCTTCAATTAATCTATTTAAATTAATGAAAAATTAATATACCCATCACTTTGGAGAATCTCAAAGAATGACTCCATATTTATCATTTAGCTCAAACATTTCATAGTTTCCATAATTATACTTTATAAATCATTAACACCAATAAAATCTTAAGTGATTCCAACATTGAGATCATCTATAAAACAACTCATACATAAATACATCTGATAGAGGCCTATAGAATCAATGGTTCTAGATATAAGTAACAATACTCATGGATTTCCTCCAAATTTAATTATAACGACCATGTTCATGTAACATTGTTCTTCCTATTTCAACAAAGATTCTATTCATTCTCTCAGAAACCCCATTTTTTAGTACTGTATGGAGAACTCATATCATGAAAGATTCTATGCTTCTCAAGTTATCCTTTGAATGATTCACTTCTATATTCAGCACCATTATCTATTCTAAACTTCTTAATTAAATACTCACATTCTTTCATAGCTTTCCTTATTTAAATTTAAATTTTTTTAAAGAATCTAATTTATGTTTCATACACATGATAAAAGTAATGTCTATTAAATTATCAATGAATATGAGGAATAATTTATCTCTATTTTTAGAAAATATTCTCATTGGACTATAGATATCAGAATGAATTAGGTCTAAAGTCTTTTTTGAAAAATTATAAAATTTATTATGCACAATATTTTCAATATTTTCTTTCAGAAAAATAGGGAAAATATAATCTCATCTTCTGGGTAAATAAAGAGTGTCTCATACAATCTATCTTTTATATAATGTGATCATGTTTCGTTAATTCATGAGTACCATCGTTTTATTCCACAATTGATTTTCTTCTACAATACTCATGTAACAAGTGTTTCTTATTTCACCAATATGAGTCAATGTTCCTTTTGTGTGTTCTACGCTTGTAACAATTATTCCATCCCCATCACTTTTGATAAATAACCCATATTTTCTGAAAAAAATTTAACCACATCAACAAATTGTTAAACACTTATAAAATTGTATTTCACCCCATTAACATTCAATTCATTCTAGGATTTAATATTTTCTTTCCCAATGATGGATTATCCAACACCTTTAATTTTAAAGGATCTGTTGTTAAAAAATATCATTATGCATCCTTTATAATTATTCAAAATATTCATCAATTTTAAATATCATGTAATTTGATATGAAAATCCACTGCCAATAATCCAAAGTTGTTCTCCTTTTGTACCATTAAATGTGGTTTCAACAATATTATCTTTTACTCCGTCATTTTCTTTCTTCATATTCAGATTTAGAGGATTACATTGAGTCTTATATTTCTCAAGTAAAATAAAAACACATCATTTTTCAAGGTTCTCAGGTTGTTCATATCTCTCAAAAATATATTTTAATATTTGGAACCTATTTTCATTTTTACTCCACCTTTCTCATGTTTTTTCAAACCAACATTCTCATCATCCTTATTTTGAGGAAATAGACTCCCCCTAAAACATTTCATTTCATAATATTTGTAATAATATAAAATTTTTGTTAAAAAATGAAATATAATCTATATGAATGAATCGACCACAATACTAGAATTAGCCAAAAAATGAATATTTGTCTTTGAAACATTTATATTGCCCAAAATTATAAATTACTTTATCAGAAACTATCTTGTCATTATTTTCTAAACCATCTCCGTTTCTATAAAAAATAAGATTCTTCTTCACTTCATCATTAATAAAATTAGAAATATTTGATTCATTTATAATCTAGATAAAAAATTTCAACTCGGGATGTTTTATAACTTCCAATTTCCTAATTACGTCAATATTAGCCCTATACATAACATTCCCATCATTATTCAAATCAAAAACATGTTTTTCATCCATTTCAACCTTTAATGATATCATTTCTTGATTCTTATAAGGTTCATATTTTCAAGAAGATTATCCATCATCAGATATAGTGGTTTTGAAACATTTACTTCTTTTTGGAGTTTTTGAATGTTTTGGTTTGACAAGTTTCAACTCTTCTTATTATTTCATTCAGATTCACATCCACATACTGAATATGATTCTTTTCATCTAGAAGATATTTCATCATGTCATTAACCTCTTTTTCATGCCTTAAATTCTAATTTGAAAAATATTCTTGATTTGGTCTTGATGAAAATTCATCTTCCACCATTTTGATTTGAATTTGAAGCCTTTTAATCATTCTCAAACATTATTTCATCATTAATTTCTGATTATGTATGAATTGAGTTTCTTCTTATTCATAACTACTACATCTGAATTCTCCATCATTCACTATTGTAATAAATATATATTCAATACCATAATAACTTAATTTTTAAGATTTAGCATCACTGCTTTCTTCATCATCATCATTAGATATAAAAATTCTTCTTTTCTATTTGTTGAATTTTCTCTATTTCCCTATAGAATTAAATTTTTCATTTATCTTCCTATTTCATCCATTATCTTATTTTAGTTCTTTATTCATTACCACTATCCTCTTGTTTATTTATACGAGGACAATTAGACACAATGTGAAAATCAAATCCAAGTTAAAATTATTTTATGGGATGTTTACCTTTGTATCTCCCTATAAATATTCTCATATTTTTAGAAAACAATGATAAAATATTGTCAATATTTCTAAATACATCATATTCAGAAACAGATTCTCCAAATTCATCTTCAATAAGAATCATCTTTGAATTTAATTTCATTATATCCATGAAATACATTTATCTATCAATCTTTTTTGATAGAAATATCCCTTCTCATTTGATAAGTAATGAGAGTGCTATGTAAATAATCAAGGGAAAATATTTAAGGATAACTATAATATAATGAAGAAACTTTTTCATTAGAATTTTCATGACCTATTCTCCATATCATATAAAAAACTATAGTATTATTAGACATTTATCCAAGGCATCTGATAGTACTCATAATTTCATTCACCTTGGTAATGAACTCCGAAACAAATTCCTGCTCACCCATCTTGAAATATTCATATTTTAATCCCTATGTTTGTAACATTTCAATCTTAAATTTTTTCTTTATTTTGTATATATTTTTCAATTTATCCCACATACCTTTGGAAATGGAAAGTATGTTCACTCTTAAGAATTAACTTTTAGAAAGTGGTGATAATATAACATTCTTTTAACTTCAGTCGTTTTCCATATTCTTCATACTAATAGTTATAATAGGAGATATAAATTAATAATAGCAAACCAATTTTTTGCTGCTTAAAATTTATCATATCTAATTTAAATAATATAAGAAAACATTATATCATTCCAAATATGATAATTGAATCCATCGAAGAACAAAATACATTTACTATTAACAGAATTCGAATTAACTATTGGAAAAGAACAAGCAAAGGGAACCAATGCTCTAATACCACCTAAATTGTCCCAATCATGATGATTGTTTCACTATGAGGGGGGGGGGGGGTTGAATCAGTTTTTTTTCTTGTTTCCTTTAGAAAACCTTCTCCTCATATTAAATAATCAATTCCTTGATCAAATCTATTTGACCACAAATACAAATGAACAAAAGTATTTACAAGGATCACTATTTAGTAAGAATAGATACATCATTTTTATGGATTGGAAATTATCCAATACAACACAATCCAGTAGAAAAAACATTGAATTATAATTATAATGATATACCCTTTAACTCATGTGGAACTACATAAACAATTCCACAAGTTAGTATGAACCCTATTAGCCCAAATAGGAAAATACAAAATTAATTTGACCACTAATTTTACATGTGATTATTTTCAAATAATCAATTTTATTCAATTGAAAGCACTTCATCAAATTATTACCCAGAGGATGGTAAGAACATCTATGAATTTTTTATGAAAAAGTCCAATTTTCCGTGTTTGATTCCTCTGAGTACAATTCTCCATGATACAATACTTCATGGTATGATACATTGGGGTATAATTATCCCTAGTAAAAAAAATATATCATTGATATAATATGATATATATTAATCAGAACAAATCATTTATCCATAATCTTTAGTTAGGAAAACCTAGTACAGAAATCCTAATTCGATTAATCCAGCCTAGATTGATAATATTCCAATGACAAGTGTAATGTTGAATATGGTAATTCACTGAGAACGATAAAAACTGAGTACGATGTTCAGTTGAATATGATTTTTTAATCTTTTATCTTCCCTTTTAAGTCAATTCATCAAAATATCATCAGCAGAAGTGAATACAGAAATTTATTTTTCTCTCTAAAACTCAGAGAATCTATCTTAGAAACAATAAATAGGTCATCAAAAACATAGTATGTACATTTCACCTTTTATATGTATCCATCGAGTGGATTTGGCTGGCGTCCCTAAAAAATTATGATTAATAAAAACCACTCTAATCCCAATTTCCCTTAATGTGTCATGTCAATTTTGACTTCATCAAATCTTCTATAATAATATCTACTTTTCAACCATTTTAACTTCTTCTACAGACATTGATTTCAATAACTTTTCTTATTTGAATTCTTCGGTCCAATTTCATCCAAACTACTCTTTGTACCTATTATATGAATGTGTACGATGAAATTGAAACCACTCTGATTGATTAATATAATCATTGTTTTGAATTTCAATCTACTCCTTAAAAATTGATTCAGCAACTCTTAATTCAAACACCTTTTACTTCTTCCATTATTGACTAAACATGGTTGAAAAAATATTTTAAAAATAACTCTGATACAAAGGATTAATACCCAATTGAAAATCTAAAATTTAATTCAACCATATTTGAATGGATTCCTACATTTTTTATTATTCATAATAAATTTCATCAGCCTAATCTTATCTTCACTTGCATCATTAATACAAAATCATGTTCCTGTATCATGATTTCCTTCAGAAATTTTAATTCATTTTAAAATAGCTTTAGCATCATCAAACATCAATTATAATGTGTCATTACATTCTATTTATCAGAACTGTTATCTTTTATTTTCATCCAGAGTACAATGTTTTTTTAGTATGATTGGCCTGGATATGATCGGTTCTTGGTAAAATCATTCTAGATATGATAATTCTGAAGATAATCATACTGGGTATGAACTTTTTCTTCCTAACTAGGAGTATTATCAACTTGGGTACCGATTTTCCATATGCATATATAAGAATATTGGATGATACAGTGCTTGACAACATTTTTTATGGGTACAATTCATTTTCATTTTTTTTCTTCACCATTTTTTATTCCACTCAGTTATGATAAATATTGGTATGACTTGGAATACAACCTTTTCATTTTCTTCCATAATGATTTCATCACAAGTCCTTCAATCAACATATGATCAATGTGAAATAAAAATTATAAAATCATCTTCATATTTAATTTATCAAAGTAATAGGGACACCAATACAAACTAAAATGAACCACTCCATCCACATTGGATCCAAGATGAATATGATGTCCATTTACATCCACCCAGATGTTTTATCCATGCGACCAATTCTCTCATTCAAATTTGTGATCAAATACTCAAGAAGATATTCTTCAATTCAGTACCCATGGAATGTTCGATCATAATATTTACATTCAAATAACATCTCCACATTACAAAAGACACATTGAATCCAATTATTTTTGAATACATGAGTCTGATTCTTTTGATTCCTATAAAATTTTCATCAAATAAAAATTGTCATGAAATACTTTCTTCACACAAATATACGTGAACAAAATACTTATTTTACAACAAAGAAAAATATAAAAACAACCACCTTCATCATTTTCATTTTTTCTAACACTAGTATTTTTTCCTTCCATTTATAAAAAATTTGTTGTTAAGATAACTATTTTTTGTGTTCATTGCTTCATCGTTCATGTATGGTTTGGTTCGGTATTTTTGATACATTAAATTTAACCATTGTTTCATCATATCCATAATTTTAACCATGTTATGGAAATGACTTATATAATTTTTTTATTTATTTATATTAATACATTGTTTTTAGAGTTATAAAATGGATTTTATCATTCATGGTGACCTCATGCCATATGTATGCATGATCATTTTTTCAATTTCTCAAGACAGATAGAATGATGGAAAAATAAATAATAATTCACCTTTTTTAAATCATTATTGTTTTATGTATATATTTTTATATTAATAAATTTCATCCATAATACCAACCATGTAAAAGTTAAATGAAAATCATCTTACATTGCAATGTGGATGTTGTAGTCCACATGTATCTGTAAGGGACATTGTTGTTTTCTAATAAATTGGAAGGTAATAATTTTGGTGTAATGTTATATATCATGAAGTATGGGTTGATCATAAATATTTCATATATTCATTATCTATTATCCATACTACCACTCATATAAATTATATATTAAAAACAAATAACATCACATCATTAGGCGGTAGTCCACCATACACCGGAGGGATGTTAACATATCCCACAAGGAATGTAATGTAAGTATTTATTTGTGAAATTATAATTAAATAAATAATATAAATATAAATATTTAAATTATTTTATTATACCCATCCTGGAAAGGTTGTTATGGAATCATAATGACATCAGTTTGCGAGATTGTAGTTCTTCATACACACTAAAGATGATTTAATTGCCCATTTTATTGAAGAGGGGATTGATATTGTCCAAACACATTCCATAATAACAAATAATTATATTTAAGATACTGAAATTATAAAATAATCCTTGTTGAAATGTAATTTGAGGTGGTGGGGGTGAAAAAAAAAAAAATCACCTTATTAGGTACTCTACCTATTCTTAAGAAATTACATCTGGTTTGCACTACAATCCATTATTGGTTGGACTAATGAATAAAATATTGACTATAAGATTTTATCAGGGGATTGAGGAATCTAATTTTTATTATTGGATAAAAATTTTGTTCTGTATGTGTGAAAGGGATACGATAGTGGGTGGACTTTTATAATTGAGGTGAGTGGCACACTTGTAATTTTTTAAAATAAAAATGTATACCCATGTTTTTCTCATCAAAAAAGGATACTAAATTGGCCATTATCTAAAATAGAATAGTTAAGTTATATATAAATCCATAAAATGGGTCTTTGAAAAGTTTAATTTCATTTTCAACCCTTATCATTTTATTTAAAAGTCATGACCGGTTCTAGAGGGGCCAATGAAACGACTACCCGAAGCCCACCTCTGATATGTCGGGGGTCGGGGACTAGCACCATGTAGGCATATGCCAAAAACTGGAGTCATTTTCCAATATATATGTACACATGCACACATCACCATGCCCTAAATGATAAAATGTAAAAACACTAAGCAGATAAAGCATTCATACACTAAAATGACAACCATTGTGAAAAATGGTGGGAAACTGGATAGTGAAGAGGGCCAGAATACAATCCCAACAAAAGAATGACACTGTAAATGTAAATGAACATGTTCGGAAACTCATCCATTTAAAATATATCTTGATGGGTAGGTAAAGGGTCAGCTATTTGAATATGTAAGAGCACACCATGACTGTCTAGTATAGCTATGTACCACATGGTCCTGGTCCACCTAGGACTCTATCAAAGTGTCTATCGTCTACCCAAGACAAGACACGTTCAGTCAAATCCCATGCAAGGGTGAGTAAAAATATGATCAATAGGACACGATGAAACTATAAAATAATACCATAAATAGATACATGAATTACACAAAAATGAAATACATGAAGTATATTCATCTCACACAGGTATATGTATACAATATATATTTTAATAAAGTACCCATATACTAAACCCAATGAGACACATAGTCTCCATGAGACACACAAACTCTATAAGACACACATTCTCAATAAGAAAAAGAGTCATTGTTGGACACAATGTCTCCGTGAGACATACAATCTCTAATTAATAAAAATATCTTCTTGGGCACATAGCTCTTATTTCACATATCATCTAGGTCACACAGCTTCTAGGTCACAACCTTCTACATTATTCCCCTCATAGAAGGCTCATTCTATGCGAACATAATTCTATAGCCATAATGTTATATTCCAAAATCCACAAAAACTCACTTAATGTTTCTCATAAAGACTTCCTTGTCTCAAGGGTCCAAATGCCACAAACGTCTTATCAAATAGACATATAGTTTGAATGTTATGGATATTTTTTTAAAATGACTGACTTGGGTCTCATCTGAACCATCCTATCCTATTATTCATACTAGGCCATGGTTTACCCCGATCGTGTTCCTCCTAGTCATCATGGTTCCACCACACTAAACACGGTCGGTGTCCGTGTTAGCCTGCCTGGTGTCCTTGCCGCCACTACATGATCCACACGGCTCCCTCTTCCCTGTGTCCCCTAGTCAACCCCTAAGCTGATTCCTATGGACCATTCCCACCATCCACGCTAGCTCCAAAGCAGCCCCTTTCCATGATTCGCCTCTTCTAGCCTCCCCGTCAGCAGCCTCACCCCTCCAGCTTGCTGTCTACCTGGACCGTCCCCCGAGACCTGTGTCACCACCACCTTTTCCACTTACATGTTCCATTGTGCACTAATTTCCCTTCCAACTCGTTTCACACCTACAATTGCAGCTCCACTATTCCATCACATTTTCAATTCATCGAGTTCATATCATTTCTTTATGAGTTTTTGGTGCAATGGTCGATCGTTCCCAAAGGGGTTTCATAGCATGGGAAGAAGAAAAAAACACTCAAAGAAAGAAATATATTGAGGGGAGAGAATACATGAACATGATTTCATGAATAACATATCATAACCTCTTTTTATATCATCCTTTATTTTTTATACTAGAATGAAGAAAAAGGAAGGATAATCACAAAGATATATCACCCATCAAACCCCACAATTTAACAATCCTGATAAAATATTCGAACCACTTATCAACATATTAATTTTTTGTTCATCATTAATCATTTATTATAATAAGGAAAACATAACTCACATATAGGTCAAACACCCTAATTTGAGTCTAAATCGGTTGTTGACGAAGGGTGAAGTTGTGTCGTCGTCATTCATCAATCGGTTGTTATTCGATCCAAGTTCTAATATACAATATGTCGTTTTTGTAGAGAGAACATCATTTTTCCTATATCAGGGGAATTCCATGTGTATGGTGATGACCATTGATTACTAAAAAACAAAAATATTAGGAAAAAAAGTCTCTGCATTGAAATAAAATATTTTTATTAAATTTTTTACTACTGATGCGTCCAAAAACTAAATTTCATGGCCTAACCACGCCAGATAATGATAGTCATAAACAAAGGAAAACTCAATTTTATGAATGCAATGGTGCCCTTAGATTTCTAATTTGGGAAATATTTTAGAGTTATTGAACTTTTTTAGGAAAACCACTCACACTTGATATTAAAATCTAACAATTTTCAACGAATTATTTCAGGCACAGCGGGACGTGAAATCACACACTGTCATAGTACCTTGGCATAGAAATTTTCCAATTAATTTTTAAAAATAAAACTGGAGAAAATCAAAGTCATTAAATTCTCCCCAACTTAGGTCATAAAATCCAAAAAAATCGAAAAAATGCTATATAATAAAATGATGGTACATAGCATAAATCTAAGCCTCATGATCCCATGTTCTCTCCTTGAGATTCTCATGCTTCCACTTAATGTGAAGCCGAAAAATATACTACCCATGTAGGATCCTCTCATATTGATCATCTATCTCTACTTGGTACTCCATAAATGTATCCCAAAAATCAAGTTCCAACATTCCCAATTCATGATTTTTTATGGATAATTCATGTACCACCTCAGCAGTGACAAGTGGGAGACATCCTATATATGATAATATTGTGGGGGTAGAGTTAGGTGGTATTCCACCTCTCCAAATCAACATAGAATATGAAAATCCAAAATTAACCATAGATATATCTTACCACCCTGCCAAATCCTTGTATCCCATATATTAGAGAGACACAAAGGAACACATGGTATCCCTTCTTGAACACCACATGCCTCCATCTTCATTCAGTATAAGATTTATAAAGTCTCTGTGCAGTCTTGATCTGCACCAAAATAACCTAAACCTTCTCTATCTTCTCCCTCACAAACAATGGTCTCATGATTGCTAACTCTCCTGGGTCTATCCAACAATGTATTTTCCTACAAGGTCTCCTTTACATTGCCTCTTATGGTGCCATATCGAGGTTGTAATTTTATATCTAGTTTTACGCAAACTCCACCAGGGGTAGGTGATCCTCTATACTATAAGAAAAATCAGTTATCTAAGAACATATCATGTCCTCTAGAATCTATAGGGTCTACTATGTAAGGTTATCCTTTTACGGGTATAACGATGCGCCCAAGCGCAAATGGGTCCGGAATGCCTCCTACAATTCATTCCACAAATGGGATGTAAAGAAAGAATCATGGTATGAGGCTGTTATATATGGAACTCCATTGAGTTGAACTATCTCCACCGCATAGAGGCCTCTTATGCTTCAACTGAACTCTACTCCTAAATCTCAATGATATGGGCTGACTTGATTAGTTGTTCAATGATAACAAGATTATATCATCCCCCCTAAGCATACATTGTAACCCTTTAAATAATTTCATCGATATACCATCCCACATCCACTCTGGAATCCAAAGGGGGTGATTGAAACCCGCGGGAACATAGACCTCTACCTTAACCGGATGACATGTGAGGAATCGAGAGAGGAACATAGGAACTGACTTCTTCACCCCGGGACACCAAATATTTTGTCGGAGGTCCTATTACATATTCTCCACTCCATGATATACCAAGAAATGTGATATATAGAACTCCCTAATGTCCTCCTCCTATAATTCCACCAGTTTCACAGTGCATTCTCTGAATTAATGACGTAGTCCCCACATTTCAAATATCCATCTGAGGCATGCCATGTTGACATATGAGCATGTAATTATTCACATTCGGTATCTATGACTTGTGCCTCATTGACTCGGAGTAAGAGTGGAGGGGTGAAACCATCGACTGTAGGTAGGCTTCTCCATCCCCTTCCAAAAAGTATATCTACCACGAGGATAACAACTCAGATTCCTTGTTAAGAAACGATGAACTTGGACTCATGATGAGAGCATCTTCCACCATTTTCCCCTTCCAAGGAGTATAGAAAATCTCAATTTCATAGTTCTGGATGAACTCTATCTATCTCTAATAACTGGATTTCATATCCTTCTAAGTTATTTTATACTTGATACTAATGTGGTAAGAGTAGAAAATAAATCACGCTCCCATCAGGTAGTGTCAGCACATATTCAGTACGAAGAACACCACTACTAACTCAGGATCATGTGTCATTTTGTTTTTATCATGTGGTGTAAAATATCTTGAACCAAAGGCAATCACTCTTTTCCCATGCATTAGGACATAACCAATCCTTGTTTTTGATGCATCATTGAATACTACACACTCAATTCCATCCTCTAAAAATATTAACATTGGATAATTCACAAATATATACCTCAGCTATTGAAAACACTCATAGAACATATCTGTCCATTGGAAAATCTATCCCATTCATTTCAATGCATTCAAGGGTGATTCTAATTTTCAAAAAATCATGTATAAACCTCTCATAGTACCCAACCAAAAAAATAGAGCTCATCACCTCGGTAACAATCTTGCATGACTCCCAAGGAAGAACCACCACAATATTCACTGTATCCACTACATCTCTAGCATGTAAAATGACATGTCTCATGAAATAGACTTCTTGAATCCATAACTAACACTTCAAGAGATTCCCATAAATCCAGTGCTCTCAACATGTGTCCAAGACCATCTTCATGTATCACACATGCTCCACCTCAGACGTAGAGTAAACTATGATGTCATAAATGAAGACCACCATGAACCATTCTATTTAAGGATATAATATCATATTAATGAGTCCCATCAAAACTGTCATGGATTTATTCCTTCCAACTGGCAGCATTTAGTACTCGTCAAGGTCTTACCTACACAAGAAATCCATCTTTGGTGTATCCTCAACATGTACTAGAAGATGGTGATTGTCACATACGAGGTATATCGTTGAGAACCACCACGACTCCTTTAAAACTATTCGAATAGGTCATTGATCCCTAGAAGTTTATTCTTGTTGTTTAGGGTCACCTAGTCCTGACACTAGAAGTCCACAAACACCATGTCTACCCAGGATGAAACACTAGGTCTCACAAATAAGTTCTTATAGAAGTCCTCTAATATCACTGTCACATCATGAAGCTCTGTGGGTTCCATTCGATATTCATGTGTAGATATTTATGTCTTCATAAAGTATAGATCAATGGAGATGTCTACCACCCTATAAAAAGGTAATTTAGGGACATCCTCAAGAAAGGTTTCCTCATACTCTGGCACCACTATTGGAAACAAAGGATATCATTCATCCAATACACCATGGGAGAGGCTACCCATCTAATTAGTATTCATTGACACCCTCTTATGATTAACTGCATCCTATGCTTCATGGGTTTCCTTTTCATCAACAAAAGAAAACCTAGTCCCATCACTGTAGACACACTGCATCGTACACCTAAAATAGTTAATTTATGAATGGGAAATAGATAACCATTCAATTCTGAGAATGAACTTATAAGGCCATGAAGCCGCTACCATGAGATACCAACTTAAAATATTTCCTCCTTAACTAAGTTCACACTATCTTCACCAATTTATAATCATTGAATCCAATCTCGTGGGAGTTTTTATGTGTAAGGGTTGAGTCAATAGTTCAACTTGAATCTTTGAGCACTGATCATGGTCTATGGGAAGAAATGAATAACTAGAACCTATGCCTAAAAAAATGGAGCTGGGGTGTAAAAGACACAAACCATACCTATAATCATCTCTAATGCACATGGGTCATAAGCCTCCATCACTTGTAGCTATCATCATCCATCACCTCCATCTCCCTTAGCCTAGTGTGGACAACAAGGTGGTGATAATGGTAAAAAATAGAACCAATTCCCACCTAATACTACCCTACCTTATCCGCTTCTATTTCCACAATACGAAAGACCACCCTACTACTACCTCCATCTATAGTGTAGCAGTCCCTCAACTGTATCCTGATCGTCTGTAAAACAGGTTAGGAAATCATGTTGCAGTTTTTCCTGACCACCACATGAGTAACACAATGCTTCCTTCACATGAATCGGTGTTCCCTAGAAATCTCTCACTACTTATCCTTTGTCATGCGGTCATCCCCTAGATTGATGGACCTACTTGGTTCCTTGTGACTATCATTAACTACCTACCACTGATGACTCAACTACCTGGTTCCTAGTGGTAGCTCCCTCAACCGGTGTCTTTTATTCTAAAAATAAATCCACTATTAGGGATCTCTCCAGTAAACTAGAATATTTAGGAATGATAAGGTATATCATGAATGCCATGATATCTTAAAGTAGTCTCTTCACAATGGTTTGGTCCCTAAATAATGGTTCTCATTCCATATTTTTGGAGTAGTGAGAAAGATCGGTTAACCTCACTAATTACACGGCCATAGTCTAATGGCCATTAGGAATATTTAACAACACATGTATATTAAATAATCACAAAATATATAAAATTAACTCCTCTCTAATTAGATGCTCAAAATCTATCCAAGAGAGTGTCTCATCATCGTGTGTTTGGGAATCTAGTCTCAACTTCTAACCTATAGATCCCTGGAGAAGATTCACATTAAGGACTTCCAACTGGTCGGCTGGTGTCCCCACAAGGCAGAAGACATGTGTATCTACCTCCATCCAATCCTCAGCTACATTTGGGTTGGTATAAATCTAAAAACTAGGAGGTTATTTCCTATGGAACTCATGAAACACACATAACCTAAATGCATCATCAACAGGTAGTGTTGGTAGTAACTTCTTCTTGACGGGTTGTGGTATTGTTGGTAGACCACATGGAGGTGTTATCTCCAATACAGGTCCAATTATTGATGCATCATCACTAGGTGGATAATCTCAGTGACCATGCAATGAAATCTTGGATATTTGTCACTATAGAGGCATCTTGAATGAAACATGATGTACAATGTTCAATATATTATACCTAGTGACCTTACACAGGAAGGATATATGAACACACCAAAATCCTTTATCATGAAAATACAATTTTTCCATGAAAATAGGGTTTTAATATAACAATTAAAAATGAATAATTTCTATACCTTGGTTATGGATTGTTTTTACACCAAACTAATACTAGAATCCCTATACTGAAAGATGAATTCAAAACACATGAAACTTTTTCCCCAAACCAACCTCATAGACTCCTAGTCCTTATGTAGAACAGGATTCTAAAACCACTCATTCATGACCCATCCAAGGATACAAAATACAGATAATGAATGTATTAAACTAGATAGTGAATGGCGCTAGAATAAATTCCAACCAAAAAAAGGAGTTTATAAAAGTTAATACCTATGTTCCTGGAATTCATCGGGATAGAATACTACATAAAGCATAGGTATATGGATAGTTTTTTGAAGTCACAGGAGAACACCTTGAATGTCTTGTGTTGCTAAGAACCACATGGTCTTGGTCCACCTAGGAATTTTTCAATGTGTCGATCATATACACATGGCATGTCACATGAGGGAAAATATCGTTTAGGGGTGTGTGAAACATAACATAGTAGGACACCCTAAAACCAAAAAAAAGAATAATGAAAATCAATACACGAAGTAAACGAAAAATAAATTCATGAAAAAATGTCATCTCAGACAGGTATATGTCTATATAATATATTATAATAATGTACTAATATACTCAATAAAGTGAGACACACAATCTCCCTAAGACACATAGTCTCCATGAGACACATAGTCTCCAGGAGACACACAATATCGGTAAGACACAGGGTCTTGGTAAAACATGAAGCCTCGGTAGTAAAAAAAGTCTATATGAGACACACATCCTCTATGTGATATATAATATCAATTTAATTTCTAATGATTCTAGGTCACACATCTTCTAGTACACAATAATTCTATGTCATAGAGAATCTAGGTCATATGAAGCCACATGATTTTTCTTATTTCTCACTTCTTCTGGGGAAAACTACTCCTCAAGCCATTAAGTCATATTCCATTATCCAAAAAATCACACGTATTGTATATGAAAAGAAGATTCTCATCAAAAGATTCTGAACACCGCATAAAGATAGTCAAACTAACACATGGTTTGAATGTTATGGCAATTTTTAAAAAAATTTCTCACTCGGGTCAGGTCCAGGTCTGACCTGACCCATCTTGGGAAATTCTTATCTGGTCTAGTCCTAATCGACCTAACCCTATGGGCCACTTGAGAGACCTAACTCCCCCTTTTCTTTCACCTACTATGGGATGTCTTTATGCACCACAGACAGTGCACCCAAACTATGTTCCTCCAGTCATCATTGCTCCACCGCATTCAATGTGGTCTGTTTCCACGTTTTCCTGCTCTACTTCCTCTCCACCAACATAGGTTTCATGCGGCACGTTCCCTTTACACGTCCCCCATCTCATTGCGTCCCTTGGTTAATGTTGTGGCCACCTATCACGACCCACAACCACCGACCATACCAGTATCTAAAGGACCCCATACCATGTTCTGCCTCTACTGGATCCCTTTGTTGCAGTCCTCGCACTGCCCGCTAGCTATCCACCTAGACGTACCTGTGGGACCATTGTCGCTACTCGCCAGGACCGGCCTGATCTTCCACCTCTAGCTGTCATTGTACGTCATCGCCTTGCACTGTTGTGTGACGATGTTCTGACCAAATCCAACTATGCTAATCATGCACATCCATTATGCCATCATTGTGTCGTATCTTCGATATTGTATTGTTTCCTAATAAATTTGGTGAGCAATGATCGATCGTTCTCATTGGGGTTCCAAAGCGCATGAATATGGAAAAGAACAGTCAAATAACATGCTAGATTGAGAGGAGGGAATAAATTCAATGTTCATGAAAACCTACAAAATGCATCCTGGCAATTTTACGTGTTGGCCATGATTCATTCTTGTAAGAATAAGAACAAATAAGGATAATCACAAAGATTTATCACCTATCAAACTCCGAAATTTAACCATCCCATAAGAAAGAAATAACCATATATCAACCTATTTGTTGGTTGTTCTTAATTACTAGATGAATCTAAGAAGGGGTAAAATAAATCAAATGCCCTACATAGAGTTTGGATCATTCATTGATGAATGGAAATAATGCAGCATCATTGTTCATCAATATGGTGTTCTTAGCTCCAAGTTCATATCACTGATCCATCCTGGAAATTGATATAGAATATTTTTCCTTTTATCAGGGGAATTCTAGGGTTATGGTGATGACCATAGATTCATAAAAAAACCTAATATAAGGGAAAAAGTAACTGCATTAAAATAAAATATTTTCATTAAACACTTTATTAATGATACGTCCAAAAACTAACCTTCAAGATGGACCAACACCCTTCTATGTTAGGCCCAACCTAAGGTCATTAGTTTTTTTAATTCAATGGTTCCCTTATATTTCTTATCTGGGCACCCATTAATGTGTCATTATAATTTTTCATGAAAACCTCTTGCATGTGATATTAAAAAATTAACAATTTTCAAAGAAATCATCCTGGCACTCCATGAATCAGAATCACATGTCGTCTCAGTGAATGGTCTCAGAATTTTCCCTATTAATTTATAAAAATAAATATTGATAAAATAAAATTCACTAAATTTACCCCCAATAAACCCATTTTTACCATAACCATTTTAAATAATTTTTATTATTATTTCCTAATAAATGTGGTAAAATATAGAATTTTAACTTATTATATAATATAATAAATAATTATTCAAAATAAATCATCAATTTTTACAAATTATATTCACAAAAGTGAACATTTTAATTTATAATTTTTCATGCATACATGATAAGAAAGCGGGGATTCAAAAGGAAACTGTTCAAACTGTTTCATTTTTTTTTATCAATTTCACTATGAAAATTATCTCAATGACCTATATTATATTAACAAAAATATAGTTGAAATAATTTAATTTTAAAACCAATTTAAAATATAAAGTTTCAGAAAAAATAATTTTTTAATTGTTGTTATCTATTAAAATTTAGTATTTCAGAATTCATCAAAAAAAATCAACTTTTCGGAAAATTATCGAAAAAATCACCAACATAAAAATATTACAATTATATTTAAATAATGATGTTATTTTTTCCATATAAATTACCCAATAGTGGTAAGAAAATTGAATTTTTTTCTCAAATCTAAATAAATCTCCCATTTAGAGGAAGAATTGTTTTTAAAATACACTTTATTCACTTTAAAAAAGTTCTTATTTTATTTCATGTCACTAAAAAACCATAGAATTTATTTTAAACATGTGGAAACATATAACATATAATTTTTTTATTTCATACCTTCCATTTAAAAGCCTGTTTTATAATGGTCATGTCTAAATTTTGATATTTTAATAGAGTGTAATGTTTTTTTAAACACATCTTTGGATGAATCGTACTCTATTTAAGAGATTGATTTTATTAAAATATACATATCACAAATATTTTCCGTGATATATTTTATTCTAATATTAGTGTATTGTCAAAAAAATGTGAACATGATGTTCCTATTTTAAAATCATTTCATGTTATGTTCCACTCCACATAAATGAATTCCATCCTTGGAATTTAATCATAATATTGGAAATCAATGTTCAAACATCTGAAAATGCCATTATTGAAATATAAAATCATTAGAATGTATGAGTAGAAAAATATACATGAAATTTGAAACTATAGACAGGGAGAAAAGTGTAAATAATTATATAGATTTTTAAAGATAACTTATAACAATAATGTTTGTGATTAAACTGCAAAACAATAAATAATTAATAAATTTAAATAACATCGATGAAACATAAATGAATGTATTAGAATAACATTTTGTTTTAATTTAATTTTCCACATAGATGGGAGATTCCCTTACCATCTAGATTGACAATATTTGAAAATATACTTGCATGATATCTTTCTATTTCTGATGAATAATTTAATATTTTTTTTGGTTTAATCATTTCCAACATCATTTCATAGAACAATAATTGAATATCCCATAACAATTTTTTTATATTCGAAACACTAAAATTATCTTTTAATGGATCAAAATATCCATAAATGAATGACATGTGTTCCATAAATTTATGGATATATTAAAAAAAAATGGTTATCATTAGTTATCTAATATGATAAATTAATCTCTAAACCAAAAAATTAACACCATAATTATGACATTAATATTCATACATTAAATCATTTAATAAAAAACAACGACATAGTAACTGGGATATCATGTAGGTTATTGGTAGGAACTAAACCATATATCTCTTAAGTTGTGGGTTCATGCCCCATGGGCTTTCTGGATGTAATCGTTTTTCACAGAACATATGAGTATTTTTATTTATAAAACCATATTGATGTAAATCATATGATGATATGAATTTTATGATCCTATAATTACATAAACATCAATAATTAGATATATCTTAAATGTTACCAATACCATTACAAAATCCTTTATATCATTCTGATCTAAACAACCAGAATATATTAAGTGTTAAACTCCCTCAATCATGTACTTTTTAATGTGTTCGTCTTCCCAATGAATTACATTCCTATTAACTATTTAACATATTTTTTCCAATCCATAATGATGTTCTACTACAGTACAATCCCTATACATATGATAATTAATATAACCAGTATATCATTGAAAAAAATAATTATATAACATAATTAGTGAATCCAAAAAAACATATTAACAATTCCACTTTGACTGTAGTAATATATTATTCTTTACCTTGACCCCTTAGCATAATTTGTTGTATATTCCCATTAGGTTTGGATAATTCATTTTTTTAGTGCTCAATATTCATAAATTTGAATCATTGAACAATGGAAAATTATTTCATTCACATGAAATCATGATAATGGTTTCCATTATCTCAACACATTTTGAAAACACTGATTACCTTCATAAATGTAATAGGTAGTTTCTTTACCCAATAATCACTTGTGAGAAAATCCATCTTTATCGTCTTCTATTTATCCACCTTTTTCACTCTCAACCTCATCAACTCTAGCATCCCATTGAGGCCATAATACTAAGAATATTATTTCTCTATCCTAATAAAATATGATATTATGCCATCATATAATGAGAATGGTTAGGAGACTATTTTCCTTCATCTGATTAGATTAATCATATAAAAATAGTCATAATAATTATTTAAATTATAGGGCTTAATACGGTTTCTATAAATTACGGTAAATCAATTTTTAAATTATAAAATACAATATATTATATAAAAGCATTATAAAACCTAATTTTTCATCTAAACCCAAGAGAAACACATAATATATAAAAAAAAATTATGCATATTTAATCCCATAATCATAAACACGGTTTCTTTGGGGATATCTTAATTTTCAAATCATTCATAATGGTTGGAAAATAGTATTTGGATTATCACAGGAATATCGCCCGATAGTAAAAAATCAACTATAGAAACCCTAACCCTAGTAATAATGATATAGTGTTTGCATTAGGACATTGACACTAGATACATGTTATATTAGAGTTGGTTCCCTAAAACAATATTCATTATACTTTAGGATAAATTTATATTCATGGTTTTTAATATTAATAAATTCTGTAACACATCATGGTTTTTCTTATTAATAACATAGCATATGATAATGTCCCAATAGTAGCTGTCACACAAAAAGGTCATAGAAGTTCACTGTTATGATGGGAACTCATATGTGCCATGACACTATTCTTGAATAAATTTTCTATGGCCAAAAGATATCATTTTATGGGACAAAAATGATATAGGGTATCATGGGAGGAGACTCAAAGGACCTTGAGGAATATTCTCAGGGTGTAACACCATAGTAATATCCAATAGGATATTATTATAATGAGACCTAACAGTAGTAAATCCAAAACATAAGTATAATTAGATACACCTATCTACATATGTGTGTAATAGTCCTCAAATATTATGATTATTATTAATGGATATTATGAGTCACACATATTTATGTATTGGATAAAATTGTGATAAAAATGATTGTGGTGAGGTAGGATATGTAGGGTGTGTCATGAGTAATATTGCATTGATGAATAATGTGACAAATGATTTATCCCTTTTGTTCACTAAAAGAATAAAATAACTCATTCCCATTTATGGAAATTATATAGCCTAAATAAATACATGTCCATGGTGTTCTCTAGGAATGTTTTATTTTTGGAAAGTCAAATAATGAGTTATCAAGCATATAGGTTGTTGACACTATCTTCAAACAATATATATTGGATATATTGTGATAAATGGATAATATTACATTGTTGGAATTCATATGAGGTATAATGCTATTAATAAATGAAATTCTTTACCCATGTGTGCCTTGGAATTCTACTAGATGATAACCAAGGACTCTAAGGAGGTTTGCCTAATTCCATAGAGAAATATACCTAGAGGGTCACACACTTAGTGTCTCTTGAATCTAAAATTAATAATTTATTATTTAACATATTGAATAAAGACTATTCCTGGTTATTGTTTAATAATTATTCAGGTATTCCTAATAAAATTTAATTTATTTATCGGTTAATAATGTAGCAAGAATTTTTTATTAATTTAATACATAATGTTTCATTAATCAAGGTCCAATAGATATTTGGAAGGATGGTAAAACTTCATTAAAGGGTCCATTGAGAACATATTAATAAATATAATTTTATTAAAATAATTTTTAAATGTATCTTTTAAACTAAGATCTTGTCAATGAAATAATGATGTTTTTGTTATTATTTGATATGGGGTTTCACATGGAATAATAAAATATTTAATTGAAAAAGTGAAAATTGTTTATTATTACCTAGTGAATTAAATGTCGTGTATCATATTATTTTAATATTAGCCAAGGGGAAAACATACAAGATGTATAGACACTTTTGGTTATGCACAAAATTTTCGAGAAAAATCGCTGAAGCCTAGAGATCTCTTTTTTTTCTCCACAGACAGCCTGAATAATAAGAGCGACCTTCCTCCACTAGATCAGAGAACACATTGGATGAATTTTTCCAAGTTATCAATGTAATGTCCCGACCGTAGATTCGTAGAGTCTGTGCATTATTTTAATACATTGGCATGATTACAGGGAATCATGTCCCTAAAAACCGATCAGTTTAACAATCTTGGAAAATAGATTTCATACATGAACATTACATTACACCTTCCAACATACAAAACAAAAAAAATAATCCTTTTAGAATTCCATTGTTCCCTTAGATTAACCATACATCTTAATCATAAAACACATCATGGGATCCTGGGAAAATAATAAATAAGAAATGGGTGAGATGAGATGCTCAGTAAGGGAGAATAATTTAATGGAAGCTATAAACTTTTAAGGAAAGATGTGTAATAAAAAACATCCTTTTAAACATAAACTTGAACATAATATGGAAAAAATTAATCCAAAATTAACATATTAACATTCACATGGATATTATACTTTTCAAATAATCACATGTAATAACTAATTTTATAATGAGGGAATGTATAGTACTAGACATTAATTTCTGTGTCAAGACCTCATGCCAGGACCTATGGGATAACTATAACCGGACCCTAACCCGGAGAGCCTCTATAATCGTACTCCATCCTAGAGAGCCTCTACAACTGGACTCCAACCCAGAGGGTCTTTTGTAACCGGACCTCAACCCGGAGGGCTTTCTTTTACCAGTCCCCAACCCAGAACATACTAGTCCAACACATTCATCATAAAAAGAAGTTGAAATATCAAATAAACATTTGTATTAAAACTAACATATGAAAGGTCAATACATTATCCATTAACAATGAATGGAATAAAAATAACTCATCCATAGTCAAACATATCATAAAACATAAAATAAATTGTGGAAGATTTATATCATAATAAATCAACTTCAAACAAGTGTAAAATTTATCAACTGTTGTTAACATAGATAAAATCAAAACTTTTGGAGACATATAACTCTTTCTATTTTGAAATCATTTTAGAGTCACATAATTAAAAAGAAAACACTTATTTTGAAAATATTATTATAATCTTGTAAGGGATTCTTTGACGATGTTATAATGGAAGGAAATAGCCACACCCACAGTATAAGTTAACAAAATGCATTCTTACCTCAATTTTGATGAAAAGGTTATAAAGTACCTTCTTTGGAAAATGAAGGAATGATTCCTTTAAAAAACATGTAAGGTAAAATAAGGGTATAAATTAATTTAAACCATTTTCTAGTAAATAGTTAGAATTATTTGAAATACATTTTATGAAACATGGATGTGGATGATAAAGAGGTCCCAGTAGATAATTACGTATAAACAACCTCGGCTAATGAAGAGATTATAGAATTACACTTTAACTTGAACTTTTCCTTGGTAGAGGGTACGTTAAAACTCTTTATAATAGTTAAATAATTGTTATTAAATTATACAAGAACTATATACATAATTTTGATATCATACATGATCTTTTAATAATGCATTGTTAATGATATTTTATTATTTTCGTCGTTTCAGGTGTTAAATGATTAATTTTTCAATATATTTTGGTATGTGATACATGTTTGTTATGAATGGGATATTTATTATTCATATCCATAATGATATCATGTCTTTAAACATTATTTTAAATCAAAATATGAAAATTAGTCATGAGTGGTTACGATGGGTAATTAATCTCATCGCGTTCGTGGAGATGTTAATCTGTATGTACGCAAGAGAGACAATATCATTCATTTGATATTAAAATTTTATATAATTGGACATTATATCATAAATAAACAATCATTATCATGTTATATTCATTATTTACATCAATTATACATCATTATTATACCCATACATATAATAATGCGTTCAATAACAACTACAACACAACGTGGAGATGGTAAGTTGTACGTACACACGTAGGGTGACATGTCATTCAAAGAATGGATGGAATCCTGAATATGGTTTTAAAATATTAATAATAACATCACAGTATATAGAAGATTCTGGAGTCATTATTTTAGTATGAAAACAACAAGGAAAGCAGAAGTGGAAGAAGAAAAGAACTTGAAAGAGGAGATGAAATATATACCTCTTCTTCGAGATTTTTCTTATGATTTGATTAAAAGGGCTCTGTAGGTTGGATTTATGCCTAAATAAAGGAATCTAGGATAAATGGAGGATAGTTGATAAGATATCTGGTCTGGGGAGGGCCAAGGAAAATGGATTTCAAGGTGTAAATTTGAGATAAGCGGGAGTGCCCTTTTAAATGAGGTGTGAGGGGCACCTTAGGAAAATATTGACATAATATTTTATAATAAAATCAATTTCGGTTTCTAATTGCTCATAAATAATTTATTTCAAGGATAAGATGGGGATGGGTAAAAAAACTCAACCAGTAGGTTTTAGTTAGGTTTGGATCACTATATTAAACTCATCTTTTAGATTTAACGCTTAGTAAATTAGTATGACATTTACCATATATCTCTGTATTTTTATATTATATGGCTAATAAAAATATTATAAAAATTCAATATAATCACAAGTGGTTCATTAATGAAATATATAATATTATTTATGACCTTTGGCTGATCCTTATATTTTTATGAATAGAATATAAATTAATAATATAATATTTGTTTTAGAAACCCTATCATGTCAATTTAGACACTATTATCTATTTTGTTTTTGTTAAATTCATAACAGAATTATTACTTAGAAAAACACTAATTTAATAAACCATAAAATGTCATATAAACATAAAAAATTATATTAATTCATAAAAATTCTCAATTTACATTTATTTGGATATTTATAATATCAATTATTTTAATATTTCATTAATAAGGTAATTAATGCATAACAATTGTGTCATAAATAAATTAAATTATATAATGTATAAAAAATATAAATAAAATACCATTATTTAGGAAACAATTTTAGCTTTAAATTAATATTTATATTCACAAATATTACTTATATAAACCCATGTAAAAATTGATTTACTAAATGATATTTGTTTATGTCATTTTTTCCATTACTTTAAGTTAATTAAAATAAAGTGTCATTATCATTCATAAGTGGCTCCTTGGGGACCCACAATCGACCCAAATATGATCATAGTCATAAATTACATATTAAATAATGTTATAGTGAGTGTGAAAGTAATTTTTTATTATTATAATATTCTTTTTTCCTTGAATTACCCTATTTACCTTTAACCCCAGTAAATAAAAGTCAAAAATGACTATTCACAGAAATTGTTTTCATCTTATCAAACCAAATTTTACTTAATAATATCAATATAGTCTTTTATATATTTGAAATTAAATTCACAGAATCAATAAAATTATATTTTAAGCAAATTTGCAAATGCTCCGAGGGGGTGTGTAAAAGACGGTAAAAAGTTCGATGAAATTTTTATATATCTAATATTATTATAAACTGGCTCCAATGAATTACATTGAAAATATATAGGTATTATTTATCAATTTTGACAAAAAATAAATTTAAATGAAATAAATAATTATTTAAATAAAAAGTCGGTTTCAAACAATAACTCAGTGTTTTCACTATTCATCAATAATTGAATGTTTTCAGAAAAATACCAAAAAATCACCCTAAGATAATTTTGATATTCTGAAATCAAAAAAAAATATCTATTTTACCAATTTCAAAACATATATGTTGCATTAATTAATTTAAAATTAATTCCTGTTGTCAAAACCAAAAAGCGTATTTTTAAGAAATAATAACTATCAAAAGATTGACACTTGTTTATGTCCAATTTCAAAGTGAAATTAATTAAAATGACCATCATTAGATTAAATGGTAAAAATATAATCTAATTATACTTCCAAAATATTAAAATTTATAATTCAACACTATAAATTATTTTTATTAAAAAAGTTGTTTTCAGTTAAAATATAGTATTTTTCACTATTTACCCAAATAAGAATGTTATCTGAAAAACACCAAAAATTTATTGAAACAAAATTATTATGTAATAATTCTAAAGAAGAAGTTCATATTGTAAAATTTAATACATAAAAGATTCAAAATCCCGATTTAAAATGTGTTCCCCATTAAAAGGCATTAAAATTTAATTTTTTTTAAAATACATCATTTATCTGAAAAAAATGAATTTATTTTAACATTATGTCTAAGAAACTCATAATATGGAATCTAAAATTGTATTTATTATATAACGTTTAAAATTTAGTTAATACGATTCATAACCACTTTTGAATGGCTAGTTTGAAAAGTCGTGGTGCGCTTGAACTCAGTGTTGCGTGTAGTGAATGTTATTGAATTATTTTGAAGATATAACGTACTATAAAATCTTGGGATGTTACATTCTTCCCAACTTCAATAAATTTCATCCTTTAAATTTGAATTTTTTCTTCAAAAAATAAAGCTTGAAAATAAAAAATACCATTGTGGGAAAACCAACATCAGAAATTGGGTTAATAAAATTTAGTCTTAAGAAGATGAAAAGTGGAATAAAAAAGAACCCACCAAATTATGATCTAAATTAGGAGAACATTGGTGTCAATTGGATACACATAATTGGACGAAACATGTAAATATATATAGTTATTGATTGAGGTCATCAGTCACAAACAATTATAGAATTGAGGGCCCCAAATCCATCAATCTATGATGATTTAAAATATCATTGGTTCAACAAAACATAAGTTATTAGGATAACACATTTTTAGTATTAAGATCCCTCACATAAAATTTAATAATTAATTTCTTCATAGAATAAGAGAATAAAAAAATATACTTGACACATATATTTCCATCCTTTAACTAATTTCTACCACAAACACATATTTCACTCTAAAAGATAATATAACATAAAAATATATTCTATTTATCCTATTCGTATAGGGTAAAAGAATTTATTTATAACTCATCATGAAGACCTTTTAAAAAAGCTTAATTATTCAATCCAGGATATCATGTGGGCCAGTAGTAGGTGATACACCCTTATCGCCCTTCATTTGCAGGTTCAAGTCTCGCGGCCTTGCCGGCCGCGACAGGTTGCCGCCCGACCTCTAGGTTTTCTTTTTTATGGTAATCCAAAAATAATATCACTCTAGAATTATCAAAAATAATTCAGTCCAAACTCACAGTACAAAATTTATAAGGAAGGTAAACACAATGAAGATCCTTTTTTCCAGGCAATAACATGTGAAAACCTACATCATTTATTCATTTGAAACCCTGCATCATCCTGAATTACCATAAATTTTTATTGATTACATTCATGCTCCCCTATTACTTATAGAATACTGGATATACTCCTTCTATCCGAAAAATTTGTAAACTCCAACAATGATGGAATATAAAAACCTTTAATTAGTTTCAAGGTAGTCAACAATATCTCATATAATTTAGCCAAATCAATCATATATTATTCCAAAATCACTACCTCATTATCAGACCATATTATGGTTTATCTTTATCTCAACCATATATTTTCCAAATATTTAACCTGTTATTGAGTCACTTTTCAGGGTTCCACATGATCTCATGTCCTTAATGAAATAGTATTGCAGTACAATACTTTTTTACTCTATAATTCTTATAACATGTAAATCATTAATACAATACTCAAATGACACCGTATATTAATAACAACGTAAGAATTCTAATCATTCCTCTTCATCATTGGTAGTATCATAAAATTATTATTATCCAATAGAAAAATTTGAGGTATACTCTGATTATTTGGAAATTGATATGTGTAGTGTGACAACTCCTTCCAAATGAAGCATTGTACTTTTGAAACTTTTTTCTTACCCTTGAAATCAAGTACATGGTGTCCTTTTTCTCCCCACATATAACAAACTTCCATTCCCATCAAGAATTGACAATGGTGATTATTTCTATAGAGACTCGAAGCTTGACATACATGGACATTACATTACTTTTGCGGAACACTTAGTACATAACAAAAACACACACACAAGGACTATAATAGTTTAGTGTCTTTGGAAACACAGAACGTAATATTCTAATCATGGTGAAAGATCTTAAACATCTCCCATAAAGATCTTCCCTTTTTTTTCTAACCTAAAACCTTTCATTATATCCTGGGGAAAAGAAAACAAAAAATGGTGAGCTCAAATGCTCAGTAAGGGTAAACAAAATAAATATCAATCATATCATATTCATAAGAACATATCTTTTGGTAATCTTAACCTACAAAAGAGATCATAATTTCATAACATGGGATAAATCATAGTAGTGAAATCCCAATAATCATAACTTAAAACATGAAACTTTGTGTCATACACACATAACCATAGAGAATCATTTATTATTAGTCAAGACTCATTTCCAAGACTATCTTAGTGGACAAAGTCCCTTTCTGAACCGATTTCACTCCTCGTTTCAGTCCTGTTTCACTGAACCGGTATAACATAACGTTCCAGCCATGTCTATGTCATGAGTTATAAAATCTTTACCCAATGCATTGGAGGGAGATATGGGTCCCACCCATCTTATAATGAAACCATTCTTATGTGTGCCACAAAATCGTAAATCATTGCATAACCCATGTAATAAAATTGGGAGTCTTAAACATCATGACATCATAAAACAATTCATATAATATAAAGAAATTCATAAAAATAATTCCATCACAACATAATCAAATAAATGTAATAATAGGGATGAAAACATAACCCTTTATTATCTTAGATGGAAAATAATTTTGATAAAACACTTGAACTCCATTCTTGAGGAAAATATCATTTCTACTTCAAAAACACTTTTTTTTTCTTAACATGTCATACAATTATAAACTAAAAGAAGTTGATTAAAAATAAACTTGATAACTTGTAAAGGAAACATCTTTTAAATAATGTTTTAAAAATCCATTCATGCCATATAATAAAAAAAACATTCTTCTCGTACTTTTTCCAGAAAAGTCAAAAAGTACCTCGTACAAAAAACCACAAAATATTCCTTTCATATCTTTTACTAAATACTCACCGAAGGGTAAAATTGGATATAAACTATTTCATAATGATGTAAATATTACATATTGAGGAAACATGGATGTGGATGATAAAATACACCCCAGGAAATACCAAAGTATAAACAATCTCGGATAAAAATCAGATTGTGATATTTTCCCTTACCATAGGTCCAATTTGCTTCGTAAGTGTCCGAACCTCCGGTATAATGATTTAAATAATGTCATTGACTTATTCTAGAATCATACTCATTGTTATGATATCATATATGGTTCACTTATGACTTTATATTACCCGTTCTTTTGTAAATTCAATGTTAAAGAGCGTTTTTGGTAAAATGGTCTCATTTGTCGTTCGTGTTTTAACTTTGAATTATTCAAATGATTACATAGATCATGATTACTTAAATACAGAATGTAAAAAATTATTTATATATAATATATATTCATAATATACATATATATAATAGATCAGTAAATGGAAAGAAATACACCGTTCATGGAGACGGTAGGTCGTACGTACGCATGAACGCTGTTTTCGGTTCATTATTGAGTTAAATGAAATTAAGTAGATGACATACATATATATACACATAAATCCAGTATTATTATGTCATATATTTCATGATTACTTATTATATATACTTTATAATCATTCATGAATGGTTAACGTGGTGAATGAATCTCATCGCGTCGTGGAGACGGTAGTCCGTACGTTCGCACGAGCGATGATATCGTTCTCATGATCGTGGGACTGTATTGGAGTGTATTTATATTATATCAGAATAAATATCACTTTAAAATAATCATATATAGTTATTATTTACACTATTATACCCATCCAAGTATGGTGGTGGTGGAAAATAGATTACACCACGGCGTGGAGACGGTATTCTGTACGTACGCACGCGCGGTGATTTCATTTTCCGTAGGATGGATAGATGGTGAAATAGGGTTGTTTCATACTTATAATAACATATCAGTATATGAGTGATACTGATGTTATTACTTCATGATGAAACAACTAAATAAGAAGAAGTGGAAGAAGAAATAAAGATAAAAGAATCGGTAATGGGCATTACCTCTTCTTTAAAGCGCTTCTTTGAGACCTCCTTTTAGGGCACTAAAATTGGTCGTTGAAGAAGTCCAGGTCCTCTAGAATGTATCTAGGGAAGTGGAGAGAAGAAATTGGCAGGGTTTGGCCGATCTTGAAGGATCAAAGTGATGTGAGGAAGAGAGGGAGGAGGTGCCCTTTTATAAGGGAGGAGAGGGGCTCCTTTGGAAAACTAAAACTATTATTTTATTATATAGTCATATTCGGTTTTAAATTGCTCCAAATTGATTTACTTCGAAGATAAGGTGGGGATAGGTCTAAATACTCTCATCCAATAGAATTTAGACAAGGTTAGGTTCCTATTTTAACCTTATCATTTAGATTTAACATTAAGTTAAATAATTTTACTTTTACCATGTCTTCTTGTGTTATTACACTATAAGGTTAATAAACTTACTATAACAAGACAAAAGAACCCCAAGTTGTTTATTATTAATATATATAACCTTATCTAAGTCATTTGGCCTAGCCGTAGATTTTTAGGAATAAAATAACAATTAATAATATAATATTTGTTTTAAAAACTATTTTATGTCAATTTTGACACTATTTGGTAATTGATTTTTGTAAAAATAATAACAGAATTATTAGTTCGAAAAAAGTTAATAAAATCAATAATAGCATGTCATATTAACCTATAAAATTTGTGTAATTCATAAAAAGTTTCAAATTACATTTATTTGGGTATTAATAACATCAATTATGTTAGTATTTCATTAATAAGATAATTACTACATCATCGTTGTGTCACAAATAAATTAAATTATTTAATGTCTAAAAATTACAAATAAAATATCATTATGTAGGAAATCTTCTTAGATTTCTAATTAATATTTATAGTCGAATTTATCTTATTTATAACCCTATATTAAAAATGATTTACTTATTAATCCCTGATTTTAACTATTTTAACCCTTCTTTAAATAAATTAATAATAAATGTCCTAATCTAATCCAAGTGGGCTTAAATGGTCATATTCTATTCCTAAGGTTGTTTTCGGTCGAAGTACACTTATCCAATAGAATTAGGACATGTGTTAGGGTAATAATAATATCATTTTTACCCTTAATTACCCTATTTTACTTTTAACCGTGGTAAAAAAAGTCAAAAGTTACTATTCATCAAAAATTATTTTCATCTCATTGAACCACATTTTAGTCCTTGATATTAAACGTGTCTCTCGTATTTTCGAAATTCCACTCACAGAAGCGGTAAAATTAAGTTTTATAAAAAATTTAGTTTTTTAACTACCACTTAGTGGTTTCACTATTAATCAAAAAATGAACATTTCCAGAAAAATACAAAAAATTGGGCCTAAGCTATATTTGTTATTATGAATTCAAAAATTATGTCTATTTTACCAAATTCAAAACATATCAGTTACATTAATTAATTAAAAAATTAATTCCCATCATCAAAACAAATAGCGTGTTTTTAAGAGATAATAACTATCAAAAGATTGACACTTGTTTATGTCTGGTTTAAATGTGAAATTACATCCAATGACCTACATTGTATTAAATTTTAAAAATATATTCTAAATATAATTTAAAACCACTCAAATTAATAATTTATCACTATTAATTATTCTGACTAAAAATGTTTTTTTAATTAAAATTTAGTAATTTTCACTATTCATCAGAAAATGAAAGTTATCCGAAAAGTACCAAATTTTTCACCCTAAGCTAATTTCGATATTCCGAATCCAAAAATGAAGTCCATTTTGAAAAATAAAATTTACAAAATTTCAAAAAGTGGTTGTTACTATTTATAATGGCTAGTTTTAATAATATTTTAATAGAATATCATTGTTTAGTGAAACTCGGTATTGCGTACGACGCAAGCTATCGAGGAAGGCCGTGATTGCGTGTAATGAAAGGCAAGTAAAGGATGTGTGTTGTGAAAGATACTTTTGGTGTAGCGTACAACACAAGACATTAATGAAATTAAAAAGAATATTTTTCATAAAATCTCGGGGTGTAACATTCTACCCCTTTAAAATGAATTTCTCCATTGAAATTCGTCGGGGTTATAAATGGTTTACTACTTGAAAGTTTCTTTAATAGAAACCCACATTATAAAAAGGAATACCAAAACCAATATTTAAAAACAAAAGTATGAAACGTAGCGGTTACCCAAATAAACTAATCACTGGGTTTCCACATAGGTGAAAATATGGATATGGAAGAGAAATCTAACCATCATGTTGTGATGGAGAGTGGTAGAGAACATGGCTATGGAAAATCCAATAATCACATAGCCATAAATTTGTGACGATCTAAGGTACCATCTGATTCATCTGATATAAGATCACTAGGAAAACATTTTTGGTTTTCAAGATCATTTCCCTAAAGTTGATGAAATTTTAATTAGAAGAAATACTTTCGTGATTTTGGTATAGTCTCACCGTTGGTCGTTCTTTGGATAAATTCCACTTCATCTCTTAACGAAATTAAGTTGAATTTTTCATTCATGATGTGTTAGCAGATCATGTGATAGAATGATGGGTCATTCCATCTGTCTCAAACAAAAGGTTACAAAAGTTATCAAAAATACATAAGACAATCTATGGTGAGGTTAATCGTATACGATTCCAAAAATGAACTTATAATTCATATATCATACCGCGTAATAAAATAAAACTACATTATACTAACCAGGGACTTCATGTAGGCCAGTGGTAGGCGATAAAGGCCAGTCGCATTTCGGTTGTGGGTTCGAGTCCCACAGCCTTGTCCGACGCGACGGGCTGTTGCCCATCCTGCATGTTGTCTTTCTTCTAAAACTACATTACTATATCATCCCGTCAATAATATCGAAAAAAAGTTCTATCCTTAAAAAATACTAACTTATGTCCAACATAATCCATTCCAATCCTTAGGCTTATCTATAATATTGCAGTCCATTGTCATATTATAATGAAAACTATTACCATAGATTTCATATAAGAAGCATGTTAATACCATCATTGATCCCTGTATATCATAAGATATGTCTTTTTGGTCACATTACAAACGTTCAAAGGCCTTAATCATGTATTCTCTTAAAAATGAATACCCATTTAACCTTAGTGAAAACATGAATGCAGTTAAAAGTTAACACTTTCCACATACCAAAATCCTCAAAATTCTATATACTCAAACCATGATATCACTTAGTCCTTATATCAATCATGAGCTCATGAATACAATCAAACATCTCATTATCTTCTTACTACTTCATTATGCGCATATCATCTACTTTACAAAAATATCTGAATAACATTCCATGGTTACTGGTACCATTCAACATATACTTTCAAATACTTTTAGGAAAAACAATAGTGTAACAATTCTTAGAATATTGTTTATTCCATAGTACCATTAACTATACAACATAACTCTCGATAAACATACAATCATTCCACTACCTTCTAAAACAGCCGACTGAGCTTCAACACTTCTTTGAGCTCATATATCATTTGTAGTATCCTCATCATCATCCACATAAATACTACCCATATGACCATTTTGATTCTCTTCATGAGATTTTCCATTATGGCATTGGTTTGCATAATGTCCGTACATTCCACATTTAAAACATCTAATCATTGTTGATGTCGTAGCAATACCATTATCCTTGTCCATGGTGTTAACTGAACCTTTTCCTTTGCACTTACTGGCTTTGTGTCCTTCTTCTCCACACCCAAAGCATCTTCCAGTTCCTTTGAATCAATCTCCCTGATGCCTCTTCCCACATGATTTACAGGAGGGAAATTGAACTTTCTTTCCTCTATGATAATCATGAAACTCCATCTTTCTCTTATTATCTGAGTCAGGAAACATACCAGAGTTGAGATTATTGATCATATTATGAGATTGTTGATTAGGCATAATAATTATTTTTGGACTTCCAGATCCCGTTTCATTTGGTTTCTCATGAATAAAATCATTCCATTGTCCGTCATTTCCTCCATTATCATGAATCTTCCTGTTTCCAGCCATTTTTTAAAACCCAAAAAGAATAGTGTGAGAGGCAAAAATCATGATAGGGAAAACAACATAGTAAAGGAGGATTACCTTCAATATCTAATATCTTAGGTTTAATTCTATGAATGTTAGCGTAATTCTAGGACTATAACCTATACATATACTTAACCTTAGGGATATCCCTTGACACACCTTATAAATATCTCTAGAGATCTCACTAAAGTTCTTACATCCTAGTTTCCAAAGGTTGACTACACCTTTACTCTGATACCAACTGTAGAGACCCGAAGCTTGACGTACATGCACATTACATTACTTTTGCGGAATACTTAGTAAATAACAAAAACACACACATAATGACCGTAATAGTTTATTGTCTTTGGAAACTCAGAACGTAATCTTCTAATCATGGTGAAAGATCTTCAACATCTTCTATAAAGATCTTCCCTTTTTTTTCTTACCTGAAACCTTTCTTTATATCCTGGAAAAATTAAAACATAAAAGGGTGAGCTCAAATTCTCAGTAAGGGTAAATAAAAGAAATATCAATCACATCATATTCATAAGAACATATCTTTTGGAAATCTTAACCTGCAAAAGAGATCATACTTTCATAACATGGGATAAATCATAGTAGTGAAATCCCAATAATCATAACTTAAAACATGAAACTTTGTGTCATACACACATAACCATAGTGAATCATTTCTTATTAGTCAAGACTCATTTCCAAGACTATCTTAGTGGACAAAGTCCCTTTCTGAACCGAGTTCACTCCTCACTTCAGTCCTGTTTCACTGAACCAGTATAACCTACCGTTCCAGCCATGTCTATCTCATGAGATATAAAATCTTTACCCAATGCATTGGAGGGAGATATAGGTCACACACATCTCATAATGAAACCATTCTTATGTTAGCCACAAAATCGTAAATCATTGCATAACCCATGTAATAAAAATGGGAATATTAAACATCATGACATCTTAAAACAATTCATATAAGATATAGGAATTCATAAAAATAATTCCATCACAACATAATCAAATAAATGTAATAATAGGGATGAAAACAGAACCCTTTGTTATCTTAGATGGAAAATAATTTTTATAAAACACTTGATCTCCATTCTTGAGGAAAATATCCTTTCTACTTCAAAAACACTTTTTCATTCTTAACATGTCATACAATTATAAACTAAAAGAAGTTGATTAAAAATAAACTTTATAACTTGTAAAGGAAGCTTCTTGGAAATAATGTTTTAAAAATCCATTCATGCCATATAATTTTAAAAAAACATTCTTCTCGTACTTTTTCCAGAAAAATCAAAAAGTACATCGTACGAAAAACGACAAAAGATTCCTTTCATATCATTTAATAAAAACTCATTGAAGGGTAAAATTGGATATAAACTATTTTAGAATGATGTAAATATTAAATATTGAGGAAACATGGATGTGGATGATAAAATACACCCCAGTAAATACCAAAGTATAAACAATCTCGGATAAAAATGAGATTGTGATATTTTCCCTTACCATAGGTCCAATTTGCTTCATAAGTGTCTGAACCTCCTGTATAATGATTTAAATAATGTCATTTACTTATTCTAGAATCATAATAATTGTTATGATATCATATATGGTTCACTTATGACTTTATATTACCCGTTCTTTTGTAATTTCCATGTTAAAGAGCGTTTTGGGTAAAATCATCTAATTTGTCGTTCGTGTTTTAACTTGTAATTATTCATATGATTACTTAGATCATGCTTACTTAAATCCAGAATGTAAAACATGATTTATATATAATATATATTCAGAATATATATATATATATATAATAGATCAGTAAATGGAAAGAAATACACCGTTCATGAAGACGGTAGGTCGTACGTACGCGTGAACGCTGTTTTGGTTTCCTTATTGAGTTGAATGGAATTAAGTAGATGACATACATATATATACACATAAATACAGTATTATTATCTCATATATTTCATGATTATTTATTATATATACTTTATAATCATTCATGAATGGTTAACGTGGAGAATGAATCTCATCGCGTCGTGGAGACGGTAGTACGTACGTACGCACGAGCGATGATATCGTTCTCATGATCGTGGGACTGTATTGGAGTGTATGTATACTATATCAGAATCAATATAACTTTAAAATAATAATATATAGTTATTATTTACACCATTATACCCATACATGTAAGGTGTTGGTGGAAAATAGATTACACCACGGCGTGGAGACGGTATTCCGTACGTACGCACGCGCGGTGATTTTATTTTCCGTAGGATGGATAGATGGTGAAATAGGGTTGTTTCATAGATATAATAACATATAAGTATATGAGTGATACTTATGTTATTACTTCATGAATAAACAACTAAATAAGAAGAATTGGAAGAAAAAATAAAGATGAAAGAATCGGTAACGGGCATTACCTCTTCTTTGAAACGCATCTTTGAGACCTCCTTTTAGGGCACTAAAATTGGTCTTTGAAGAAGACCAGGACCTATAGTATGTCTCTAGGGAAGTGGAGAGAAGAAATTGGCAGGGTTTGGCCGAGCTTGAAGGCTCAAAATGGTGTGAGGAAGAGAGGGAGGAGGTACCCTTTTATAAGGTAGGAGAGGGGCTCCTTTGGAAAACTAAAACTATTATTTTATTATATAGTCATATTCGGTTTTAAATAGATCCAAATTGATTTATTTCGAAGATAAGGTGGGTATGGGTCTAAATACTCTCATACAATAGAATTTAGACAAGTTTAGGTTCCTATGTTAACCTTATCATTTAGATTTAACATTAAGTTAAATAATTTTACTTTTACCGTGTCTTCTTGTGTTATTACACTATAAGGTTAATAAACTTACTATAACAAGCCAAAAGAACCCCAAGTTGTTTACTATTAATATATATAACCTTATCTATGTAATTTGGCCGAACCATATATTTTTAGGAATAAAATAACAATTAATAATATAATATTTGTTCTAAAAACTATTTTATGTCAATTTTGACACTATTTTGTAATTGATTTTTGTAAAACTCATAACAGAATGATTAGTTCGAAAAAAGTTAATAAAATCAATACTAGAATGTCATATTAACAAATAAAATAAGTTTAATTCATAAAAAGTATAAAATTACATTTATTTGGGTATTTATAACATCAATTATGTCAATATTTCATTAATAAGATAATTTCTGCATCATCGTTGTGTCACAAATAAATTAAATTATATAATGTCTAAAAATTACAAATAAAATATCATTTTGTAGGAAATATTTTTATCTTTCTAATGAATATTTATAGTCTAATTTATCTTATGTATAACCCTATATTAAAAATGATTTACTTATTAATCTTTGATTTTAACAATTTTAACCCTTCTTTAAATAAATTAATAATAAATGTCCTAATCTAATCCAATTGGGATTAAATGGTCATATTCTACTCCTAAGGTTGTTTTTGGTCGAATTAAACTTATCCAATAGAATTAGGACATGTGTTAGGGTAGTAATAATATCATTTTTACCCTTAATTACCCAATTTACATATAACCGTGGTAAAAAAAAGTAAAAAGTTACTATTCACCAAAAATTATTTTCATCTCATTGAACCACATTTTAGTTCTTGATATTAACCGTGTCTCTCGGATTTTCGAAATTCCACTCACAAAAGTGGTAAAATTAAGTTTTATAAAAAAATCAATTTTTTAACTACCACTTAGTGGTTTCACTATTCATCAAAAAATGAATGTTTCCAGAAAAATACATAAAATTAGGCCTAAGCTATATTTGATGTTATGAATTCAAAAATGATTTCTATTTTACCAAATTCAAAACATATCAGTTACATTAATTAATTTAAAAATTAATTCCCGTCGTCAAAACAAATAGCGTGTTTTTAAGAGATAATTACTATCAAAAGATTGACACTTGTTTATGTCTGGTTTAAATGTGAAATTACATCCAATGACCAAAATTGTATTAAATTGTAAAAATATATTCTAAATATACTTTAAAACCACTCAAATTAGTAATTTATCACTATTAATTATTTTGATTAAAAAAGTTGTTTTTAATTAAAATTTAGTAATTTTCACTATTCATCAGAAAATGAAAGATATCTGAAAAGTACCAAAATTTTACCCTAAGCTAATTTCGAAATTCCGAATCTAAAAATGAAGTCCAATTTGAAAAATAAAATTTACAAAATTTCAATAAGTGGATATTACTATTCATAACGGCTAGTTTTAATAATATTTTAATAGCATATAATTTTTTTGTGAAACTCAGTATTGCATACGATGCAAGCTATCGAGGAAGGACATGATTGCATGTAATGCAAGGCAATTCAAGGATGCGTGTTGTGAAATCTCATTTTGGTGTAGCGTACAACACACGAAATTAATGAAATTAAAAAGAATATTTTTCATAAAATCTCGGGGTGTTACACTTTCACAGTCATCACACATGGGAAATTCCTTGTTTTCCCTGTTCCCTTTATCCATCATTACCTCTTTCATCCTTTTCATCTCTTTCTTCCCTTTAAATCCATAAGACATAGAAAATTATTTACTTGTCTAATTTACACATGAAACAATTTCATCATATATTGAGAATACATGGGAGACTATTTCCCTTCTAAATTATGTCTTAATACCATGAAAGATATGCTCTTTATTACTCTTTGGATAATACATATTGTTGGAGTTCACATTCCTCCTATTGGGAACCATTTCTATATAGTGCCATACACTAGGTCCGTTTATGAATTGCAATGAATAATTCCAAACATGTAAAATACCTAACGTAAATTGAACATTTTATTAATATAATCCATAATCATAAAAATATTTTCTTTGAGGATGTATATACTCGTAAATCCGTCATAATGATTTTTAATGAAAATGATAATTATCCAAAGCATATCTGCTGAGAGACTCGTAACAAAGAGTGTAGCGAGGCCCGTTTTCATTCATCAGTTCTCATTTGAGTCTAGATCGTAGTGGTGTTTTTAGGTTTTACCCCTAGGTAAATTTGTGCCAGAGCCGACTCTAGCTTCTTGTATCTAGAAAGATATGTATTTCCTTGGAAAAGTCACAAAATCACTACATTACCAAAATTTTAGAAATTTCTTCTATAATAATCCTCACAGACTATCTTTGGGTAATGTGCTCTAATCAGAGTTTATCTAAATATAGTTTCCAAGGTTATTTCTAAACTTCCCCTAATACCAACTATAACACCCCAACCCTAGATTACCAGAGTTGGAGAATTATTTTAATACATTGGCATGATTACAAGTAATAATTTCCCGAAAGACTGATCAGTTTAGAAGTCTTGGAAAAAATATTGCATACATGAACGTTACATTACACATTCCAATGTACAACACAAAAAAAATCTTTTGAGAATTCCATTGTTACCTTAGCTTATCCCAGAATCATTAACATAAAATACTTCGTGGGATCCTGGGAAATTAAAACATAAGAAAGGGGTGAGTTCAGATGCTCAGTAATGGTAAATAATATAGTAGAATCTATAAACATTTAATGCAAGTTGTGTAATAAAAACAATAGCCTTTTAAACATAAACTTGAACATAATATGGAAATAATAAATAAAAAATTATAATATTATCATGCACATGATAATCTTCTAGTCAAATAATAACATATAATAACTAATTTCATAATGAGGTAATGTATAATATTAAAAATTAATTTCTATGTCAAGGCCTAATGCCAGGACCTGTGGGATAACTATAACAAGACCTAAACCCAGAGAGCCTCTATTACCAGACTCTATCTCGAAGAGCCTATGTAACCGGATTCCAACCCGGGGAGCCTCTATAACCGGACTCCATCTTGGAGAGCCTCTATAACCAGACTCCAACCCGGAGGGTCTGCTGTAACTGGACCCCAACCCGGGGGCTTACTTTTACCGCTGCCCAACACGTAACAGACTTTTCCAACACATTCATCATAAGAATAGGTTGAAATATAAAATAAAAATTCATATTAAAACTAGGATATGAAATGTCAATACTTTTACCATAAACCCTGAATGGAATAAAAATGACTCTTCCATAGTCAAAAAAATCACAAAACATACAATACAATATGGATGATTTGTAACATAATAAATCTACTTCAAACAATTGTAAAATTTATAAAAGCATGTTGACATTGATGAAATCAGAACTTTTGGAGAGAAATATCCCTAACTATTTTGAAATAATTTAAGAGTGACATAATTATAAAGGAAACACTTATTTTGAAAATATTCTTATAATCTTGTAAGGGAATCTTCAACGATGTTATAATGTTAGAAAATAGATGCACCTTTCGTATAAGTTAAAAAATCCATTCTTACCTTAATTTTGTCGAATAGTTTATAAAGTACTTTGTTTGGAAAACGTTGGAATGGTTAATTTCAAAAATATATAAGGTCAAATAAGGGTATAAATGAATTTAACCCATTATCTAGTAAGTATTAAAAATGATTTGATGTACATTTTAAGAAACATGGATGTGGATGATAAAGAGTTCCCTGTAGATAAGTATGTATAAACAACCTTAGATAATGAAGAGATTCTAGAATTTACCCTTACCATGAACTATTCCTTGGTTGAGGGTATGTTAAACTTATTTATAATAGTTAAATAATTTTTATTAAATTATACAAGGATCATATACATAATTATGATATCATATATGATCTTTTAATAATTTTTTGTTAATGATATTTTAGTATTATCGTCGTTTCGGGTGTTAACTGATTCGTTTTCCTCTATATTCGTTGTTACATGAGTCATGTTTGTTATGGATGGGATTTTTTCATATTCATATCTTCAATAATATCTTTTATTTAAATATTATTTTTAATCAAAATAATAAAATTAGTCTTGAATGGTTACGATGGGGAATTAATCTCACCGCGTTCATGGAGACGGTAATCCTTATGTACGCTCGAGCGACAACATCATTCTTTTGATATTAATATCATATATAATTGGATGGTATATCATATATAAATAATCATTATCATGTTATATTTATTATTTAAATCAATTATATATCATATTTATACACATAAAAATAATAATGTATTGAATAACAACAACACCACGACGTGTAGACGGTAATCCGTACGTACGCACGTATGGTGACATGTCATTCAAAGGATGGATAAAATACTGAGTATTGGTGTAACATATTTATAATAACATCAATGTATATAGTTGATACTGAAGATATTATTTTATCAAGGAAACGACAAGGAATGATGAAGTAGAATAAGAAAATAAATTGATAGAGGGGATGAAATATTTACCTCTTCTTCGGGTTGTTCCTTTTAATTTGATCAAAAAAGCAACTTAAAATGGCTATATGACTAAAGTAAGACCTCTAGGATGAAGGGAGGACAGTTGAGAGGATATTTGGGTAGGGTTTGGCTGAGAAAAATGTCGTTGATGGTGTGAATTTTAGAGATGGACGAGTTCCCTTTTATAATAGGGGTGAGGGGCACCTTAGCAAAGATTGAAATATTATTTTATAATAAAATAATTTTCGGTTTCTAATGGCTCCAAAATTATTTATTGTGAGGCTAAGTTAGATATTGGTTGAAAAAAACTCAAACAATTGGTTTGAGATAGTTTTAGGTCACTATATTAACCACATCATTTATATTTAACTATTAGTTAATTAGTTTGACATTTACTTTGTCTTTTTTTATATTTTTATTATATGGTTAATAAACATACATTAAACATTGAAGAGAACCTTTAGTGGTTCAGTAATTACATTTATAATATTATATAAGGCCTTCGGCCAAACCATATATTTTTAGGAATAGAATATCAGATAATAAAATAATATTTGTATTAAAAATTATTTTATGTCAATTTAGACAATATTTGATATTTGGTATTTATTAAATTAATAAAAACAATATGACTTCGAAACAAATTCATTTAATCAACAATAATATGTCGTATTAACCAATAAAATTATTGTAATTCATAAAATGTCTCAAATTACATTTATTTGGAAACTTATAATATAAATTATTTTAATATTTCGTTAATAAAGTAATTACTGTATCATAATTGTGTCAAAAATAAATTATATTATTTAATGGATAAAAAATATAATAAAAATACCATAATTTAGTAAATAGTTTTGTCATTCCAATTAATATTTTTAGTCTAAAATATGACAAATATAACCATAGGTAAAAATTGATTTTCTAAAAGATATTAGTTTATGTCATTTTTCCTTTACTTTAAGTTAATTAAAATAAAGTGACTTTATCATTCATAAGTGGATCCACGGGGTCCCAAAATCAACCCAAGGATTCCCATGGTAGGCCATGACTTATCTAATAAGGTTATAATAATTTTTAAGGTAATTTTTTATTATTATAATATTCTTTTTACCATGAATGACCCTATTTACCTTTAACCGCGGTAAATAAAAGTCAAACGTTACTATTCACAAAAAAATATTTTCATCTTATTGAACCACATTTTACTATCTTATATAAACCGTGTCTCTTCGATTATTTAAATTCAATTCACAGTAGGGGTAAAATTATGTTTTATGCAAATTTGCAAATGCTAATAGGAGGTGGGTAAAAGATGGTAAAAAGTTCGATAAAATTTTTATATATCTAAAATTATTCTAAACTAACTCCAATGAATTACATTGAACATATTTAGGAATAATTTATATATTATAAAAAAATAAATTTAAATAAAATAAATAATTATTTAAATAAAATGACAGTTTTAAACAATTACTCATTGTTTTTCATTATTCATCAAAAATTGAATGTTTTCAGAAAAATACCAAAAATTCACCCAAACCTAATTTTGATATTCTGAATTCCAAAATTAATTCTATTTTACCAATTTCAAAACATATAAGTTTCATTAATTAATTTAAAATTAATTCCCATTGTCAAAACCAAAACGCATATTTTTATGAAATAATAACTATCAGAAGATTGGCACTAATTTATATCCAATTTCAGAGTGAAATTACATAAAATGAACATCATTGGATTGAATGGTAAAAATACAATTTAATTATTCTTCCAAACCATTAAAATGTATAATTCAACACTATAAATTATTTTTATTAAAATAGTATTTTTCAGTTAAAATATAGTATTATTCAGTGTTCACCCAATTAAGAAAGTAATCAGAAAAAAACCAAAAATTTATTGAAACATAATCCTTATGTACCAATTATAAAGAAGTAGTTTATTTAGGAAAATTGAATATATAAATGTTTCAAATATTTTATTTAAATGGTTTCTCCTTTAAAAGGCGGTAAAATTGCATTTTTTTTAAAAAATACTTATATTATCTAAAAAAATGAATTTGTTCTTACATTATGTATAATAAACTCATAATATGGATTCTAGAATTATAAGGATTATATGAAGTTCTAAATTCAGTTATTACTTTTCATAACTACTTCTGAACGACTATATTGGTAAGTCGTGGAGTGCATGGACTCAGTGTTGTGTGTAGTGAAATTTATTGAATTACATTGAAGAAATAATGTACTATGAAATCTTGGGGTGCTACAATCAAGTGAAGACAACACAAGTGTATAGACCTTCCGTGCTAGCATATAAAGACTCATTTGATGACATCTAGAGATTCACAGAGCATGTGCGGATTAACACTCGAGGAGATATACTCAATATCACTAAAAAAATGAAAGGCACTCTACATATCTATGGTAATACACATCAATGATGGAAGAAAACCATGGCTTTATTTCATTAATTTAATTAAATTAATTATAAATAAAATATGATGATCCTCTCTCATAGTTCTCCGATTATTTCTTTTTTCTCTAAATCATGGATTTTATTCTGTGGAATCTTGCATTTATTTTCATATTGATCCTAGAATAATCATTGATCACTATAATATTTAAGGATGTTCATTGGCCCAACCGTGTTTCTATGGCTCTCAGAACCTAAATGGGGTATCATATTAGTCATATATTCATTTATAATTATTTAAATAATTCATTGATGATTTATGCTTTAATAATTTATAATGTAACATCATTTCTAATTGTTCTTGTATTCTATATTTTTAGAAATGTTATTCCTATTTAATTTCTCACAGGATTAACAAAAATAAATAATTTTATGATAAAATTAAATTTATGATCTCATCAGGAGTTAGGGATTATTCTATCTACGTAACATGAGAGTACACACCGTCTATTGGAAGTTACACACTATCTAATTTACCACAAATGAGGTGTAATCTGAATAAGGCACTATATATTTTTGTTTTTCATATATGGAATAAATAGTTAATTATTGAAGCTATGAGAATTAATTACATACAGTGTTGTTAATTCTTACACCGTATGTTGACCAAGAAAATCCCATGCACGGTTAGCCAGACTGCATGCTATGTGGCCCACAGGACATGGCTTACCTAGATGGTGACCATATAACGTGGATTCCAGATGGAATATGTCCTAATAGACACATTGTGTACTCTGAATATCTCTAAATTACACCCCACACACTATTTCCAATGGTGTGTACTTCAGATGGATGATGAGGTGAGTAAACGTAGTATAGTAGGATCTATAAAATGCGTAAATTTTATTTAGTATGATGATTTAAAATTTTACCATTATATTATGATAACCTTGATACATTTACCTTCATGGAGGCATATATCTTGGACACAACATGTGACAGGTGTTTGATATATGTGTGTGTGTGTGTTTAATTAACTTCTGTGTAATGGTTTATGATCTCCAAATACTGCTTATGTTTAATTAAAATTCTAATTATGTGTGCATGATACATGTCACAATAAAAAAATGTATACATTTATAATTCATGTTGGGTAGTTTTGGATGGGTATTCATTGGGTTTCTTGCAAGGTAAATGTTATGTACACAGTTAATTTTAATTTAATTTATTAATTTATTTAAAATTATAACTGATGAGAATCCCAAATAAATTCATAAAAATTATAAAAATAAATTGATTCACTAGTTAAATATAATAATTAATTGATTCAACTATGATTTATCATAATCAGAATAATTAATGAATTGAATTCTCATTTTATGAAATGTGTAATTCGTTTCATTTTTGTTAATGATCATGATCTAGAACATAAATTTTTATGTGATTGGTTTACTTTTAATTTATTTGTTAAATTAAAATTGTAGGCCTGTTTAACTTGTCCTAGTTAATATGTAGCGACTTCATACTTGTGGTTTCTGTTATTTGAATCCCCTTCTACCCCTCATTTGTGTGTGTGTTAGAAATCTATGTAATGAATGAAGCTCTCATGCTAGTCAACACTATTCATGTTATGTGACGAGGAAAAACCAATCAATGGAGATACAAAGGGGGAATTGTGGAATGCTACAAACACAAACCTTAAAAGTTTCAATGTGTTTGTTCCCAAGGTCAGGTTTAGTCTATCAACCGCTAGATAAACTAAACATTAAAAAAACTCAATATCATACCCTTCATTTTATTTCTGTCAATTTAAGGGTTATTCATTATGGATGTATTATCGTGATCATATAATTAAATGAATTAACAACCATGAAAAATGGAAATAAAATGACATTTCATATGTGTAAATATAGTAAAACACGGTTATTCACATAATTATATCCCATATTATTTTTACATGCATGTGAAAAGATAATATGTGGAAATTTATGCATAATGGATTAAATAAATAAATAAACTATTAATCATGTATATCCTTCCATTACATCGATTAGAATCAAACCAATAGTTCATAGTATTTGACCAAACAATGTTGGGGTGATTTCAATTATTAGGTTACTCTAATTTGAGGTTTTCAGTGGAATTAATATGGTTTATATCAAGGGTTGACTGCAAAATCGGGACATGGTTTAACTAAGAGGAAAGGGTTGAGGAAATATAAAATAATGATTTCCGGATTGGGGAATCCACTCAATGAATCAAGGAGCTACATGTTAATATAGGTTTCATTTTTAATTACTTCCTAAAATCATTCATGTTTCTTGAAAATACAATGATGGGTTGATGATAATGGGATATGGATCCTTTCAACTAGATACCCATAAAACATAATATTATGAATCCAACAGTGAGGGCTTTTGGGTTTCGATATAATAGTGGGTGTAGAGACCGGAAGCTTGACGTATATAGACATTACATTACTTTTTCGGAATAATTAGTACATAACAAAAACACACACACAAGGACCGTAATAGTTTAGTGTCTTTGGAAACTCGGAACGTAATCTTCTAATCATGGTGAAAGATCTTCAACATCTCCCATACAGATCTTTCCTTTTTTTTCATACCTAAAACCTTTCTTTATATCCTGGGGAAAAGAAAACATAAAAGGGTGAGCTAAAATGCTCATTAAGGGTAAACAAAAGAAATATCAATCACATCATAATCATAACAACATATCTTGTGGAAATCTTAACCTGCAAAAGAGATCATAATTTCATAACATGGGATAAATCATAATAGTGAAATGTAATCCCAATAATCATAAATTAAAACATGAAACTTTGTGGCATACACACATAATCATATAGAGTCATTTCTTATTAGTCAAGACTCATTGACAAGACTATCTTAGTGGATAAAGTCCCTTTCTGAACAGAGTTCATTCCTCATTTCAGTCATGTTTCACTGAACCGGTATAACCTACCATTCCAGCCATGTCTATCTCATGAGATATAAAATCTTTACCCAATGCATTGGAGGGTGATATAGGTCCCACCCATCTCATAATGAAACCATTCTTATGTGTGCCACAAAATCATAAACCATATATCATAGCATAACCCATGTAATAAAAATGGGAATCTTAAACATCGTGACATCATAAAAAATTCATATAAGATAAAGGAATTCATAAAAATATTTCCATCACAACATAATAAAATCCAGGTTATAATAGGGATATAAACATAACCCTATATTATCTTAGATGGAAAATAATTTGTATAAAACTCTTGAACTCCATTCTTGAGGAAAATATCCTTTCTTCTTCAAAAACATTTTTCCTTTCTTAACATGTCATACAATTTTAAACTAAAAGAAGTTGATTAAAAATAAACTTGAAAACTTGTAAAGTAATCTTCTTGGAAATAATGTTTTAAAAATCCATTCATGCCGTATAAGTTAAAAAACATTCTTCTCATACTTTTGTCGGAAAAGTCAAAAAGTACATCGTATGAAAAAATGACAAAAGATTCCTTTCATATCTTTTACTAAAAACTCACCAAAGGGTAAAATTGGATATAAACTATTGTAGAAGGATATAAATATTATATGTTGAGGAAACATAGAAGTGGATGACAAAATACACCCCAGTAAATACCAAAGTATAAACAATCTCGGATAAAAATGAGATTGTGATATTTCCCTTACCTTAGGTTTGATTTTCCTCGTAAGTGTCTGAAACTCCTGTATAATGATTTAAATAATGTTATTGACTTATTCCAGAATCATTCTTATCGTTATGATATCATATATGGTCATATTCTTAGCTTCTTATTAGTAATATTTCATTACTACTTGTTATTCGGGTGTTTATTACTTTTTGTTCTTATGCGTGTTTTGTCGAATAAATTATTATTCTTCTCTTTAGGTTATAGATACCTAATTTTAATAATGTTATTAGTGTAATATATATCACATTCATTCATTAAATTCATTTATATAATCATTATGAAATGAAGATCATGTAGAACGAGTCGCATCACATCGTGGAGACGGTATTCCGTATGTACGCACGAGTGATGATATCGTTCATATGATCGTGGAATTGTATTGGAGTGTATGTACACTATTTAAGAATCAATATCACTTTATAATAGTCATATATTGTCATTATTTACACCATTATACCCATCCATGTATGGTGGTGGTGGAAAATAGATTACACCACGGCGTGGAGACGGTATTCCGTACGTACGCACGGGCGGTGATTTCTTTTTCCATAGGATGGATAGATGGTGAAATAGGGTTGTTTCATACTTATAATAACATATCAGTACATTATTGATACTGATGTTATTACTTCATAATGAAATAACTAAAGAAGAAGAAGTGGAAGAAGAAATAAAGATGAAAGAATCGGTAACAGACATTACCTCTTCTTTCAAGTCCTTCTTTGAGACCTCATTTTAGGGCACTAAAATATGTCTTTGAAGAAAACCATAACCTCTAGGATGTTTATAGGGAAGTTTAGAGGAGAAATCGGCAGGGTTTGGCCGAGCATGAAGGCTCAAATTGGTGTGAGGAAGAGGGGGAGGAGGTGCCCTTTTATAAGGGAGGAGAGGGGCACCTTTGGAATTACTAAAAATATTATTTTATTATAAAGTCAAATTCGGTTTTTAATAGCTCCAAATTTATATATTTCAACGATAAGGTGGGTAGGGGTCTAATTCCTCTCATACAATAGAAATTTGACAAGTTTAGGTATCAATTTTAACCTTATCATTTAGATTTAACTTTAAGTTAGATAATTTACCTTTTACCGTGTCTTCTTGTTTTCTTACACTATAAGGTTAATAAACTTACTATATCAAGCCAAACGAACCCCAAGTTTTTTATTATTAATATATATAACCTTATCTAAGTCATTTGGCCGAACCATAGATTTTTAGGAATAAAATAACAATTAATAATATAATATTTATTTTAAAACCATTTTATGTCAATTTTGACACTATTTAGTAATTTATTTTTTTTTGAAAATCATAACAGAATTATCAGTTCGAAGAAAGTTTCTTAAATAAATAATAACATGTCATATGAACCTAGAAAATTAATCTAATTCATAAAAAGTCTCAGATTACATTTATTTGGGTATTTATAACATCAATTATGTCAATATTTCATTAATAAGATAATTACTGCATCATCGTTGTGTCAGAAATAAATTAAATTATTTAATGTCTAAAAATTACAAAAAAATACCATTATGTATAAACTCTATTTAGATTTCTAATGAATATTTATAGTCGAATTTAACTTATGTATAACCCCATATTAAAAATGATGTACTTTTTAAACATTGATTTTAACTATTTTAACCCTTCTTTAAATAAATTTATAATAAATGTCCTAATCTAATCCAAGTTTGCCTAAATAGTCATATTTTATTCCTAAGGGTGTTTTTGGTCGAATTACACTTATCCAATATAATTAGGACATGTGTTAGGGTAATAATAATATCTTTTTTACCCTTAATTATCCTATTTACTTTTAACTGTGGTAAAAAAAGTCAAAAGTTACTATTCACAAAAAATTATTTTCATCTCATTGAACCACATTTTAGTCCTTGATATTAACCGTGTCACTTGAATTTTCGAAATTCCACTCACAGAATCGGTAAAATTAAGATTTATGAAAAATTCAGTTTTTTAACTACCACTTAGTGGTTTCACTATTCATCAAAAAATGAATGTTTCTAGAAAAATACAAAAAATTAGGCCTAAGCTATATTTGATATTATGAATTCAAAAATGAGGTCTATTTTTCCAAATTCAAAACATATCAGTTACATTAATTAATTTAAAAATTAATTCCTGTCGTCAAAACAAATAGTGTGTTTTTAAGAGATAATAACTGTCAAAAGATTGACACTTGTTTATGTCTGGTTTAAATGTGAAATTACATCCAATGACCAAAATTGTATTAAATTGTAAAAATATATTCTAAATATACTTTAAAACCACTGAAATTAAAAATTTATCACTATTAATTATTTTGATTAAAAAAGTTATTTTTAATTAAAATTTAGTAATTTTCACTATTCATCAGAAAATGAAAGTTATCCGAAAAGTACCAAAATTTCACCCTAAGCTAATTTTGATATTCCGAATCCAAAAATGAAGTCCATTTTGAAAAATAAAATTTACAAAATTTCAAAAAGTGGTTATTACTATTCAAACGGATAGTTTTTAATAATATTTTAATAGCATATCGTTGTTTGGTGAAACTCGGTATTCCGTACTACACACGCTATCGAGGATGGTCATGATTGCGTGTAATGCAAGGCAAGTCAAGGATGCGTGTTGTGCAAGACCCTTTTGGTGTAGCGTACAACACAAGAGAAGAAATAAAAAAGAATATTTTTCATAAAATCATGGGGTGTTACAGTGGGAGACTAGTACATATTTATTTATTTATATGTATTAATTTTGTCAGATAATGTACTAAAACATTTTTCATATTATATTGGTAAATGACATTTAAATTTACATCATAAATATAAATTTGACCCATACTCTAGATGAAGAACTTTCTCACCTGCACAAATTTCCAAGAGTGTAAAAGGCACCTTCCGGCCATCCGTCGCCATTAATGAAAACCATATGTTCTGGAAGAACCATTACCAGTTGTTCCTGGGAATGAGGCGAGTCACCTTGAGCTCCCTATATACAAGAAACATCTGAATGATGCTATGGATGTTCAATTCCTTTTATGAGCATCCATGACTAATATGATCTTAAATAAACATAAGTAAATGGATGCATATACCCTGATGTATTGCCTTCATGATCTCTATCAAAGGATGGTGAGACTAGGGAGGTATGAGATATCTAACACTTTTTTCACTACTAATCTAGGAGAGTCTACGCCAGCTAGACCACATGTAGTCGTGATTATTGGCGATATTGAACCTCTGAACATATTAGGTATTAATTACCCGAATGAGTTGTGTATAGATATCATATTATCACCCCTTCCCATGGGCTTCTCTAGTTTTTCTATAAAATATAATATGAGAAATAATGAGAAGATCATATCGAAACTTTTGACCATAATTTTCTTAGAAGGTAAGGTATCTGGCATGGAAAAAAATCAGTCCTTATTGTGAATAGGAAGATGAAGGACAAGGCAAAGGGGTATAAGATTTATAAATAGTCCACAGCTCATGAGCACCGTCCAACAAAGAGAAAGATGATCTAAAGGAAGGTAAATAAAAAGGAGGCAATATGCTTTTCATGTGGCAGGTTAGGCTACTTGAAGAGAAACTGCACCCATATGCATGGGGAATAAATATTTTAATTAGTTATCGATTTCATTAATTCCATTACTATGCATTGTGCATTAGATACAACATGGGGTTCTCACATGTGTATTCAAATGTAGAATCCAAGTTGATTTTTGAAAATTTCCAAAGAAGTGGTGGATCTACGAGTTGCCAAGGGTTCGAGGCTGGCTGTTATTTACATTTATGACTACCAACTTCTGTTCCCAACCGATATGATTTTTGTTTTATAATACTATTATTATATGACATGTGTTACCAAGATGATAATTTCTATATTTATTTTTGATACATATCAATTTATTTTCATGTTTGTAAAATAATTTTGTTTCTTTTATAAATAAAACATATGTTATGGTATTGAATATTTATATAATAATTTGAATGTTTTAAATTACAAAAACCATTTGTTGGAAATCAGTAACGAATCAGGTTCACATGACTCAAATAACATCCAGTTGCGGCATCACTATCATGGTCATGTAATCGAGATTTTCCAAACAATGTTCTATCAAAATAGTTATTTAGACTCCTCTGATCTTAAACCACTTGATATATGACATTCATGTTTCAAGGTAAAATGACCAAACCACTATTCGGTGGGTAGGGTGAAAGGTCCACATAGCATCTGTTATTGGTACACACTGATGTGTGTATACCATTTCTATAAGAAGATAGAGGTGGATATTCTTAATTCACTACTTTCACTGATCAGTTGAGTATGTATGGCTATGTATACATAATGATGTACAAGTCCATGTTCCTCGAGAAATTCAACGAGTTCATGAATGAATTATAGAATTGTCTTCATAAGAAGATAGAGGATATTTAATCAGATCTAGGTGGATAATATCTGAACCATGTGTTCAAAAACCTTTTACAGGAGTCTGGGATTCTATCTCAACTCACTCCACCTTATTCACCATAGTGGAATGGTGTCTGTGAAAGAAAGAACCATACCATGTTGTACATTTTCTGGTCAATGGAGATTGACGAAAAAACATTGGTGTCTATATGGAGATATACATTTGAAACTGTTGCATACACATTAAACAGAGTACCAAATATGGAGGAAAACATAATCCCTTTCATGTTACGTTATGGAAATAATCTTTTTTGTCATATACACATATATGGGGATACGGGGAATTTGTTAATGATTTATCAGGAAAGAAACATGCACTATGGGGAATGAGGTGTATATTTATAGGTTATCCTAAAGAAACAAAGGGATAATACCTATACAATGCCTCATTAAATATAGTGATTTTTGGTAGACATGTTTTCTATCTAGAGTGTGATCCCATTATAAAAAATGAAAGTTGGAGCAAGATTGACATTTATGAAGTTGATGCTCAAGATACATAGGTGTTGGTACCATAAAATGTTCCACAAGTCCCTATGTAAGAAGTAGTTTTGGAAAGACAATTACTATATAGGAGTGTAAGAGATTTATGGGAACTAAAAAATATATGGTTTTCCTGTCACCGAGGATGGTGACTTATTATTGTTGGACAATTTTGAACATCTCTCCTACAAGTATGAAGTAGAGAGCTCGTAAGATACAAGAGGGATATGAACTATGAATTATGAGATCGATTACCTGTATTTGAACCATGTTTGGGCTCTTGTCGATGTGCATGTTGATGTAAATCATGTTGAATGTAAATGGGTATTCAAGAAGAAACTAGATTTGGAAGGTAATTCATGTACCCATAATGTATGGATAGTTGCTGATGGTTTTAAACAATGTCATGTAATTGACAATGAGGAATATTTTCCCCTAGTTTCAATGTTTAAATCCATCAAAATCATAAATTCCAAATAATCTTACCATGACCTTGAAAATTGGATAATGGAAGTCAAAAATGTGTTCCATAACATGAACCTTCTGGAAGATGTCTATATGACACAACATGAGGGGTTTTTTACACTAGGTTATTAGAATAGGGTTTTCAAGTTGTATAGATCCATTGGTGCATTCATGAAAGTATCCATATTAGGGAATTTTTTATTCAACAAATACATAAGGGAATTAGTTTACATTATGGGTGAATCTAATCCATGTATTTATGTAAATATTATTGGGAATGCCATTTTTATCCAAGTAGTACACGTTGATGACATTTTACTTATTGGAAACAACATACTAGTCATATAATCGGTTATGTACTGGTTGAAAAAGTGATTCCCCAAGAAAGACATATATGAATAAGAATATATTTTATTGATCAAGATCATTCATGACATATCCAAGAGGATTCTTGGGCTAAGTTGGAGTACATAAATTGACCATATACAATAGAAATATAATTTTGAACAATAAAATAGGGTATTTTTTCTAGTTTCACATGAATACATATTTCTAGGAAAATGTGTCCCCAAACATAATAGGAGAATGATGGAATTAGTAATATTCCATATGCATTGGTGATACAATAAATCATTTATGTCATGCTATGTACTAGACTTGATGATTCCTATTCACTAAGCATGGTAGGAAGATATCATGCATATCCAAGATAATAATATTGGACTGATGTTAAGGCTATCATTATTACATTTTATAAGAACTAAGGATATGTTCTTGGTGTGAGGAGGAGATGAGGAGCATTTCATCAGACGGTATGATGAGTCTAGTTTTTGAACAGACCATAATGATCTAATGTCTTAATTAGGATATGTTTTCTATCTCAATAGTCGAGTTGTGAGGTGGAAGAGTTCAAAGTAACTTGTTATTGATGATTCTATAATGGAGTATGAATATATAGCAACATATGATGCAGACAAGGATGATTGATGGATTTGAAAAATTGTTCATAATCTTGATATAGTACCTAGTAGTAGAAACCATATCACATTGTATTCGATAATACTTCAATGGTGGCTCTTGAAAAGAGTCTAAGGTCACATCAACAGATAAAGCACATACTCCAATAGTATCACATCATGTGGTATTTTCATTATAGGTTTGAAGTTTTAGTGGGAAGAGTGTCCAAAATAGATACCATGGTAGACCACTTGACTAATGTCATATCTCAATATAATCATGAATGTCATGTGAGAGCTAGTAGACTAAAGGATGTAAGTATTTGGATCTATTGAATGTGGGAGGATGTTGCAGATGGTTTCCTAGAACCAAATTCTTTATATTTTATTATAACCATATATTCATGGTTTTGAATATTAATATGTTCTTTATCACATAATTATTATTATTCTGTGTAACATAGCATATGATAATGTCCTAAGAGTTTCAGTCACCCTAAAAGTTCATAGTTGTTCCCCACTATGATAAAAACTCATATATGCCATTAAACTATCATTCAATAAATGTTCTATAGCCATATGATATCATTTGATGGGACAAGAATAATACATGATTTCATTGGTTGAGGCTCAGTGACTTTGAGGCACCTTCTCATGGTGTACGACCATAGTAACATCTAGTATGATATTATGAGAACCAGACCCGACTGTAGGAGATACACCTTATTAATGTCATTTGTTGTTCCTATAGGGAGATGTTTGTAATGGTAATTATACATTAATATTAATATTAATTGATATTTTGAGTCACAAACAATGATTAATTGGTGAAAACAGTGATGAAATATGATCACAATGAGGTAGGATATTTTGGGTGTGTCATGAGTAATATTTAATTAATGAATAATATGTGAAATGATTTATCCCTTTTGTTCATTAATGACAGTAAATATCTCAGGCCCTTTCATGGAAATGATATAGCCATTGTTAATCCATGGCCATGGGGTTGTAAAATAATGATCTATTTTTGGAAATTCGTATTACGAGTTATCGGTCATATAGGTTGATGACACTCGAATGCCCCTTTCGAATAAGACATATTGTTATAAAAGTATTTTTTTAAACAATAAGCATTCGTATGAGGTGACATGTCATTGCAGCACTAACTTCATTCTCTCTGGGTTCCTTGGAATGTTTCGAGATTCTATATATGGACATTAGGCAGGCTCACCTATTCTATTGAAATAGTGGTCTAGAGGGACACACACTAAGTGTTTTCAAAATCTCAATTAAATAATTTACTATTAACCAAGATAAAAAAAGTTTATTCTTGATTATGGTTTATTTTTTTTTCAGGTATACTTGATCTCATTTTATATATTTATCATTGAATAATGCAGTTAAAATTATTTATTTATTTAATAAATAAATAGTTATAATTCAATCTCTGAAAATTATTTCATAAAATGGGCAGACTGAGTTATAGGTTCTAGTGAAAAAATAATATTCAATAATATTTGATTTAAACAATATTTAATTTTAACTTGTAATACTAGCACATATCATGTAAATAATGGTATTTCTATTGTAATTTGATATGGGTTTCCAAATAGAAAAAAAAAAGAAGTAACAACACCTATGATAATTATTTTTTATCACCTAGTGAATCAAATTCCCATTTAAATATTATTTTCTTCCTATCTAAGGGGGAAAACTACAGGATGGATAGAAAAATTATTTTGTTCACAACAATTTGGAGAAAATTTTCTCAATCTCCAATAACTCTTTTTTTCTCCACGAACACACTCAGTAATGAGAGCTGCCATACTCCATTATATTATAGCAGAGTTTGGATGTGGCTCTCATGGTGATCGAGGGTGGACGACACAAGTTCAAGGACCTTCCGTGATAGCTCCCAGAGACTTCTTCGGTGATGTAAAGAGATTCACGTATCACATGTGGATTACTAAAATAGGATTTCTAATTTTGATCTCTACAATCAAATGAATGGATCACTATAGTTCGTCATCATATTAATCCCAGAATAATCATTGATCACGGTAAAATTTAAAGCATGTTTTTAGCCCAACCATGCTTCCACTATGCCCAAAACCATAATGTTATCACATCCCAAAGGATCGAATAGATTATCAGAATTTGTAAAACGGATATATAATTGAATTTAATATAAAATTGAGAACATAAAATAAAAAATTATTCTGTTGGGGAACACCATTATTCCTAATATGGTAACTTTTTATATCATTCACAAAACACTACATTTTATCCAGAGAGAAATAAATCAAAAGAAATAGGTGAGCTCAAATAACCAATAAGGGTAAGTGTATAGTATAATATATGAATAAATAAAGAATAATCAATATGGAAAGGTTAGTAATTAAAATATATTTCATTTTACTAATAACATGAGAATAAATTCTAGGACGGAATTATGATCATATAATTCCATATATATATTGATATAACATTGAAAACATAACCATGGTTGTTATAACTAATAAAATAATCAGATAGAATATCGATAACTAAATTAATAATGATGTGATTCATAATTCATGACACATAAATTATATTATTGAGTCCTTATACCCATAAATCAAATTAATTGGTTAATACATCAACCAAATCCAATCTTATTTGTCTATTGAGAACTACATATGCATTAAGGGGATATATTGGGAACAAACCATCACAAACAATGTCCAACTAATTCATCATATGAAATTGGTGAGACATAATAAACATAAAATTTGGTATAAAAAATTAACATATGAAATGATAATACGTACCACAATCCAAAAACATAATTATAAAACATCTAGAGTAAAATGGTGACTATTCTTAAAATTTTACATCCCCATTAAAAATGATCATAAACCATCAATGTAAATAGAAAATATGGTGTAAAAAAATATCCTTAGTAGAACACATGTAAAGTAGATGGATGATGTCTTCGTCGAATAACAATTCCATGAAATGATCATAAAAACATTTTTTTTGGAAATACGCAGTAAATTTTTAAAATAACCCTATAAAAAAACATTTCCCAAAAAATTTAAAAATAACATTTTAAAATATATATAATAATTAATAAAATAATTATTTGTCATAACGGTTGAAAATATCATGCCGAACATATTAAAATGAAGATTCCATTCACATTTTATGTAAAATCTAGAAAAGAATTATTTTGAAATTAAAATAATGAATCATTTAAAGAAATAAAAAACTAAAATGAGTTAATGAATATTTAATAAAAGATTTTTAATTGTTATTTTTATATAATTTTCAAAAACATTCGTTTTGATGAAATATGATTTCTGAATGAAGGGAGAAATAAAGTATATTTCTCTGGAAAACGTCATCTCAATTATTTTAAGTACCAATGAGTGGATAAAAGGAACTATTTCATGAAAAAGTTAATGAATAAACAATTGATAATAAATTATATTGATTTTAGGACATAAATATTGAATAATTCTACCTAGGTATACATGTAGAAAAATAAATCTGTCACATCCCGTCACCCGAGGTCTGTTCCGTGACTCCCCCAAGATCGCCTCCTGATGGATGGGGTTTGGAAACTACCGTGGAAGGTTTCCACCTAAATGTGGGAGGCAATTTCCTAAGTATCTGCACACATGCACCCAAAACACTTCCTATGAAAACTAGAAAAGAGAACAAGCATTATACTATGAAACCACTAAGAGAGAAAGTACAACTGAATGTAAATGGATAAATTACAATCCCAACAAAAGAAAACTATAATAAGAGTATGTGTGAGACCAAAGAAAATCCATCGGTAGAATACCCTACCATATGTATAAGTATAGAGTAGCTTTCGGTAGCAATAGAAGCACATCTTTACTGCCTGATATCACTAGGCACCACCTGGTCCTTGGTCACCACATCCTTCTCCATGTTTTCGGTCGTCGGCACTAGACACGACACGTGCGGGCGAATCCCATGTAGGGGTGAGTTTAAAATTACTTAGTAGGGACCCCAAACCAATACAGAAATGCCACAATGAAATCCACAAGAATACTAAGACACATAATCACGAATCACAACATCTCAGACTACGTATAATCTGGAGTAGGAAATTAAGATCATCAGTCGTATGACTGAACACCTTGGCTTCTAGGGTTATCATCCCGTTTGAGTACTGTTGGTCAGCTATTTCACACAGAGCCACTCCTGACCGGGGGACTATCGGGTCACATAGACCCGCTTCCCACTAGACATGGACTGTTGTGGTACTCCTCCCAGATGAGTACTGTGGGTAAGTCGGGTGACATAGATCTTCACCCCACTGTGGGCCTGCCATGTCACACATAGCCACTTCCATATTTGGCCATTCTATTGAGGTACTCCTACCCTATGAGTATTGTGGGTCTACTGGGTCACATAGAGCCTCTTGCCACAATAGGCCAATCGGGTCATAGAGAGCCTCTTTCTACTTGGCCATAGTAGTTGAACCACATAGGGTCACATGTCAGAAGTCTATGGGTCTCAGTTAGTCATATGATATCTTCATGTAGTGTGCTTGATACCTAGAGAACCACTCATTAAGCCATTCATCATATTCCAACTTCCTTGGAAGCCTCCTTAGAGTATTCCAAAAGACCATCCTCACCACGTGGGTTCAAACACCGCAAGAGTCTTGTCAATAGGTGCCCTATTTGAGAGATATAGGCATTTTAGTAAATAGGGGTAGGTTTCATCTGGGTCCAGTCTGAACCGGTCGGGCTGAACCGACCTACCTGGACAAGGGTCCCCACCGACCTGACCCAATTCTAACCTAGCCTACTGGGAGGGTATAGACCACCCTCTGCCCAGCCTGCTGTGTTGACTAGTTCTCTCCCGCCTAGACCCCCTGATGGCATCCGGCTTTTGCGCCACATGGCCAGTCGATGCTATCCACTCCTTCCACTTTCACCAACTGCGTGCCACCACCCTGCACCATAGCTATAGCAACGGTGACCACCATCGACAAGGCGGAGGGCTGTTCCCCAATTCACCAACCAGTGGCCTGCTTCTGGTGGCTCCTACGACACCACTGTAGTTAGATTATACCATGGAGCTCCCTCTCGGAGGCCTCCACATATCCACAGCCTCTGCCACTTGTGTCGATGTACTGACTGGGTCTTTTTCTTGCCACTGGGTTTCCTCTAGTGGTTTGTTCTTCGTGTCATCTATGCCTCTGGCCTCCGTGGTGTACCATCGTACTATTTAAAGCCTTGAAATTTCTCAACCATCAACAATAATGTTTTTTAATGAAGATTACACATGTTAGAGTGGCATGGGCCTTGTTCGTGTCGGCTTATTACATAATTGTTAGTGTTTAAATCAAGGGGAGGTTTAGGAATAATGTTCTACAAAAAAAATTAATTATTTCTAGCAAAACAATCCCCATAAACGACACCCTCCCACAAAAACGATCAATATTTACATCAACTTATTCTTGGTTTTATCCATGTTTGTCCTTTGAGAATAAATAACAGGGAAAAAGGAAATCATTTCATGAAACCCCTAACTATATAACTCGCTCATTTGCAATGATCTGTTAAAAGGGTTGAAGAAGAACATGTTCGAAGTTTGTCTCTCCATCATCTGCTATTTGGCTATCATTATCATTCATTGCCATCACCCACCAGAGCATCATAGAAAAACAAGGTTTTTTATAATTATCCTATGTTATTTTATCATCAATTAAAATATGAAATGAGAAAGAGCATTTAAATTACATTCTATTATGAAGACTTTATGTTTTTTCATTTTTGAAATGGTGTTTTATGTTTCATTCTGTTATATTTCATTTCACTACAACATTTTGAAAATTCATAAAATAAAATATTACAAGTTTATTATATTTTTATCTTTTTACATAAAATTTCTGAAAATAAATTTTTCCCTTAACTCTGGTCGGTCAAGGTTCAGTCCATTCTAGGTGAATCCCATCATTCTACATTCAAAATTTCCCTCATATTTTTTTATCTAAGGACCAGTTTAAAAGATAGAATAACATGATCGCATGTATATTTAAATAAACTAAAAAAATTTTAAAATTCAATTATGGGATCCTCAGGCCTTAGAATCAGGTACCTTCAAATCGTCTAGTAATGAAATAATACCATATAATTTTAATAATTACGTGGAATTTCTGGGAAATAACATTTTCCCCACCATTTGGGTTTCAAATACCTATAATCCAAAACAAGAATAAACAAACAAATGGGGGTACTGAGAAAGAATCTGAGCCTCCCATTCCAATGCGCTCTCCTGTAGATTCCTGAACTACCCCAGAATGTGAACCATAGGAATCAACCTTCAATGAAGGACCCACTCAGGAAGATGCTCTGTCTGCACTGGGAACTCTACAAATGTCTCCCCATCACTGAAGTCCAAATCACCCTAGTCGGTGACATGTGATAGATCATGCACGTAACTCCTCATCTAAGACACATGGAAGACATCATTCACTTGGAGAATCTATAGGGGAGTCCTATGCAGTACCCCTCCCCACCAACTCTAGTCAGAATCTGGAATGGTCCAATGATCCTTGGAGACAACTTGTTTCCCTGTCCAAATCTCCACAATCCCTGTCAGGGTGAGACCTAAAAGAACACAAAGTCTCCTTCTTAAAACTCCATGTGCCTCCATATCCTATTAGCATAACATTTCTATGTGACTTTTGCAGTCCCCGTCTGCTCTTGGATGATCTTCACCTTCTCAGTGGTAGCTCGTACCAACATTAGACTCATAAGTGTTGACTCCCTTGGGTCTATCCAACATAGAGGTGATCTGCAAGACCACTCATACAAATCCTCGAACAATTCCATGAAAATGGTACAGTGATAGATGTTGTCTTTTGAAAAGAATTATAGTGTCAGGTGTTTCTCCTATCCATGACCTAATTGAGGACCATGAACAAATAATTTCCTCTATTTTCGTTATGGTCTGCTTCGTATGACCATTTTATGTGGGTGAAAAGTTGTGCTCAAGTGCATTTGAGTGTTCATTGCCTCTGTTAATGTATTCCATTGCCATGATGTGGAGGGATCATCGTGGCATGAGATGATCATATAGGTAACATAGTGAAGCCACACTATCTCATGGATGTTGAGGCATCCCAATCACTCTATTGATCCATGCTTCCAGATCGGTAGGAAGTGAGCTGACTTGGTGATTCGGTCAACAAACACCCACATAGAATCATTGCCCACTGAGGTGCTTGGTAATCACACCATTAATTCCATCGATATACCATCCCACTTCCATTATGGTACCACAAGTGGTTGGGCCATGCCTTCTAGAACCCGATGCTTATCCTGTACATGCTGACAAGTGAGTCACAATGAAATGAACTCGGCTACAGATTTCATCATCCCTGGCCACCAATACTGATGTTAATGATCCGGGTATTTCATCTAAACTACATGATGTACCTCCAAGGGGGGATGTATAGAACTCTCACAACACCTCCTCTAATAGCATTTCTAGTACTATAGTGTTACCATTGAAAAGGAAGACTTGATCTTCACTATTCCAATATCCATCAAGAGCTTGTCTTAAGGATAAATGAGCTCGTCGTGCCTTGCAGTCAACATCCCCAGGCCCTACCTCCCTCACTCACTATAATAACGGGGGAGTGACTTCCATAGAATAATGTAAAACTACTCGATTATCATCCATGATGTATATCTACATCATGGATAGCAGCTCTGTAGCCTGTCTTAGTAGCTACAAACCAGATCTACTGCTAAGTGTGTCTACCATCACATTCCCCTTACTAGGAGTATAAACTATCTCGAAGTCATAGTCCTGGAGGAACACCAACCATCTCGGCTATCTCATGTTCATGTTCTTATGTGAGAAGATATTCCTGATATTTTTTTTGGTCTGATTTGACTATAATCTGCTCACCCATCAAGCAGTGTCGCCACATCTTCAATGAAAATACCTAAGCTGATAACTCTAGTTCACGGGTTGCGTAGTTTTTATCATGCTTCCTCGATATCTGTGAACTGTTGGTGATCAATGATAGCTCCTACAGAAAGACACAACCCATTATTTTCACGGATGCATCACAGAAATCTACATACCGAATTCCCCCCTCTGGTTGTCTCATTATGGGGGCACTCGTCAGTCTCTGAATCAGCTCCTAGAAAAATTTCTAGCACTTCTATGTCCAAACAAAGATCTTCCTATTCCATGTATATTCTAATAAATGTGATTCTAATATGGAAGAGTTGGGTACGAACCTCTTCTAGTATCCGGACAACACCAACAAACTCTGCTACTCAGTCAGCTCCTTGGTGGTTCCCAATAAATCAATGACTCTATCTTCACTGGATCCACTACATCTATAGACTCAGAGAGGATGGGTCCTAGAAATTGGACCCCCTGAATCATGAACTGGAACTCGAGTGCTTCACATAATGACGGTACTCTCGTAGTTTTTTTAGGACTATCATCATCTGTGTAGCATGCTCCTTCGTTGATGTTGAGTACACCAAGATGACCTTAATGAATACCATGGAAAAATGATCGAGTTAAGGCTGGAATATATTTTTAATTAGTCGCAAGAACACAGATGGGGAATTGGTCACACTGAAATGCATCAACAAAAACTCACATTTTCCATACCAGAATCATAAGGATGTCTTCTGTACGTCTTCATCCTATTCTCAAAGATGTTGATAGCCTGATCTGATGTCCATTTTCAAGAACCGCCATTTTTCATTAGCTGATAGAAGAGGTCACCGATCGTCGGCAGTGGATACTTGTTCTTCACGGTCAACTGGATCTGGTTCTAGAAGTCCATGAATAGCCTCAAGATCCCATATTCCTTCATTGAAGACAACACGAGTATTGCCCATGGTGAAAATATGGGCCTCACGAATCCCTTCTCCTGCATTTACTCCTACTATACCCTTGACTCACGAGGCTTAGCATGCGCCATTAGTTATTAAAATGTGGATATCGATGTCGTCCTAGGTTACAGGTCAATGCATTAGTCTTCCTCCCTATGAGGAGGTAGTCCCAGAACGGCCTCAGGAAAGATGTCTTCATACACATCCATAATTATAGGAAAAAATGGACTCATCTATTACACTACACAGGGGGAGAGGCTATCCAACTGGTGGGTCATCTGCTATGCCCTTCTCTAGGAATTTCCATCAAATGTTGAAATTTATCCATTATCAAGGGTGAATTAAAATATTGAAACATCCTATCGAACACACCAGAATCTATGCCTAAGATAGTTGATCTGATCGTGATGTGTGGTTAACATGTACTTACCCAAGATGACATCGTAAGGACTTGATGCCACTTCTATGAGATCCCAACTGAATCTCTTGCCTCCAAGAGTAAGCTCATGCTCTCAGAAACAGTTTGAAATCATTGAATCCCATCAAATAATTGAATATAATCATATAGATCTACCCAACTTCTCCACAAGAATCACTGAGACTTTAATGGGGACTATGTCAAGGAAAGAGTGATTGGAACTTGTGTCAATAAGAATTACAACTAGTGTGGAGAAGAAAACAAATCCTACCTCTAATAATCACCAGATTGACAAGGTCATAGGCCTCCACTATCAGAATCTGATATCTTCTTTGTCTGCCTCCTCCATAAGGCTATGATGGACCACCGAAGGGTGGATATTGGAGTACCTAGAACTGTCTCGCACAACCTGCTACTAGGCCTTCCTGCTTCTACATCTTCTACCCTACGGACCTCCTCGCTTGATCTTCTATCTCTTCTAATGTGGTACCTCAACCATCTGTTGAACACCTTGGTGGCGGGTTAGGAAGTCACAAGCGACGTGTCCATACCTGCCACACATGAAGCATATCCTAGCTTCGTGCTAACTCCCTCTTCTCCGGGAGCCCCACACTACCAAATATAAGTCCTAGGGTCGTCCCATGAATTATCTAACCTGCTTGGGTCCCTACGTCTGCTGCATGGATTTCATCATTGATTCCTTTGCTGCCTAATGTCTACTGGTGGGTCCAAATGTTGGTTCCATATCTATTAGAATTCTCTCCCGAATAAGGGCTTGTTGCAGCCCCTACCCCGAGTAGGGATGCTAAGTGACACCATGGTTACCTTGTTCTCCCTATGGTGTCCCTTTTAAAAGGTATATTCCCTAAAAAATGTCTCGCACCATATCCGTAGAGTTGCATGAAAGGTATGTAAACCTAGAAGTGTACTCAGCCACAAATATGATGCCCTGTTATAGATTAATCAGCTCATGTATATGCACCGAGTGCAAGGTCACAGGCAATAAAAACTCCCAAAATAATCGATTGAAATCATCCATGGTGATGGATTCCTCAACATGATTCTAAATGGTAAAACTATACAATATAACTACTGATCCTGGAAGAAGGCTTGCAACTATGATCTCTATCTGGTCAAGTGGCGTCCTCACATAGTGGAAGACCTGCATCACTGCCTCTAACAAGTCCTCAGTGACCTGAGGATTTGTCTCTCCCATAGACCAAGGAGGTCTCTATCTCTAGAACACGTTCAAGGCAATTATCCTACATCTTTCCTCTACTAGTAAGGTCAGTAGTAACTACAAATCAAAGGGTGGTGGTAACACAGGTGAACCACCGACAAGGCCATCTCTAGTATGGGTCCCTAATCCAATTCCAAATCACTAAGCGGACTGTTCTCATGGTCAAGCATCAAAATCATAGATATATGTCATCATGGAGGCATCCTGAAATAGGTCAAGATATACAATATTCAATATATTATACCTGGTGAGCTGACTCTAATTCAAGAACATCATGAAGAAACACTCAATTCCGTTATGAGTCATGCAACCAGCGTGTTTTTGTAGATTCAAAAAGAAGAATCCAAGTTCCTAGTGTGTGGATATGTTGGCTCCTGCCCCATCACTGGACTCCCCAAATATTAAAGTGGAACTCAAATCATTTAAAATTATTTTCCAAAAACACAACAACTGTCTCCCAGTATTTAAGATAGAACCGACCAACACTGATACAACTTTCTCATGACCCATCCCACAGAGCCCATAACGTGACTCCCCCAATCACATCTCTTGAATTCTAGGGGTTGGAGACTAGAACTGAAGGATTCATCATGAATATGGGAAGCATTTCCCTGATTACCTATACACAAGCACACATAACCGTTTCCCATGAAAAATATAAAATAGAACATTAATTCTACTAAAAACCACTGAGTGTAAATGTATAACTAGATATAAATGTGTATAAATATAATCCTAACAAAAGACATCTGCAATAAGAGTATGTATGATTCTGATGGAAATCCATCTGCAGAAAAACCCATTTGATGCGTAAGTATAGAGTAGATGTTGAAACCCCGAGAAGAAAATCCTTCCTATATGATCTCACAAGTAACCAATTAGTCTTGTTCCCCCAAGTCTCCTCCACGTAGTCGGTCTTCTTCACCATACACAACAAATGTGGGCGAAGCCCGTGCATGGGTGAGAAATAAAATGTTTAGTAAGGACACAAAACCATCATGTAAATACCACAATGAAATGCAAAAGGAAAATAAGAATCATGATAAAAAAATATAGATATCTCACATGAGGTACAATACAGAGTAGGAACATAATACCATCAGTCATATCACTGAGCACCTTGGGATGCTGGGGTACTCCTCCCTGATGAGTATCGTTGGTATACAGGTTCACACAAAGATGCTCCCCAGGGTGGGCCTGCTGGGTTTCACATATTCACTTCCCACAAAATTTTTACTATTGTGGTACTCATCCCTAATGATTACAGTGGGTATGTATGGTCATACAAAGTCGCTCCCCACCATGGGCCTGTTGGGTCACATAGAGTCGCTTCCCACATTGGAAGACATACTAAGGTACTCATACCCGATGAGTATCCTGGGTCTACCGGGACACACAGAACCGCTCCACACCATGGTTCTGTAGGGTCACATAGAGCAATATCCCATGGGGCCATCGATGTTGATCAATACAGGGTCTCTTGCCAGTAGTATTTGGGTCGCATTCATCCATTGGATCTCTTGACGTAGTGCACTTGATTCCGGGAAAACAACACCTCATTCCATTCTTCATATTCAAACGTCCTTGTAAGCCTCCAGAGAGTATACCAGAAGATATTTCTATCCATTAGTTTTCCAACACAACTAATATATCGATAATTGAATGCTCAGTTTGCGAGATATTGGCTTTTTTGTATACTTGGGATGGTTCGGTCCAGGCTCTGCCCCACCCCGCCTATGGGCCCCACAGGCCTGACCCAGGTCCATCCTTATCCTGATTCGACGTGAAACATTGGGCTACATGTTTGGACTACTGTGTGGTGGGTATATCCTGCTGGGAAGGCCTATCCCACACACTGCCCGACTCGTTGTGCGGGCCATTTCTCTCCTTCCCAAACTCCCTGATGGTGTTCAGCTTCTGTGCCACATGGTCGACCGATTTTGGCCACACCATGCACCTGCATGAGGACGAGGAAATATGTGACATCACTAAGTGCAACAGATACTGCCGTGACCCACTACACCAACATGACCAAGGGCTGCATCCCCTATCCGCCAGCTGCCAGCCTGCTTCCGGAAGCTCATGTCACACCGCCGCAGCCCAATCTGGCCACAATGATCCCTTCATCACGGTGGTGGGTTTTTCTTGCATACCACAAGGTCTTCTTTAGTGGTTTTTTCTTCACATTGTATGTGTCTCTTCTCTCTTTGGGGTACCTCCATCCCTTATAAGGCCTTGAAATAGCTCTGCCGTTAACTTGGAGGATTGTCCATGAAGACCTCTCATGGAAGAGGTGCTCAGGCCTAGTTCGCGTCATCATGCACCCTCCATGTTAGAATTTAATTAAATGGGGGGGGGGGGTTAGGAATAATTTGATACTAAACAAATAATTAATACCCTAGAACAAATCTCATAAAAATACACCCTCATTCAAGAATGAGTGATCTTATGATCAACATGTTTGTGGGTTGATCTGTGTTCATCCAATGAGAATGGATAATGGGGAAAATAAATGTAAGTCAAGTAACCCATACATGGGTAACAATTATATTTGTTTTGATATGTTTTAAGGGTTTAAGAAGTACAAATCCGCAATTCATCACTCCATGATCTATTGTTTGGAGGTCTTTGGTGTTCCTCGTCACCCCCACCAAATCATTAGAGCAGAACCCAGATTGTGCCATCAATCCTGCATTTTTGCTCCACCATTAAAGGAAGATATGTGAAATAGTGTTTAATTTATGTTCTGTTATGAATAAATTACATAGTTTCATTTACGAAACATCATTTTCTATTTTATTCTGTTATACGTAGTTTTTCTCAAGTGGTTTGAAAATTCAAAAATAAAATAAAAATAAAAGAAGCTTATTTTATTTTTATGTTTTTATTTAAAAAGTAAAAAAACATTATCCCTCAACATGGGATGTTCTATATTATGACTATTCTAGGTGAATTTCTTCGTCCTATGTCCATTATTTCCATTCAGATTTCTCTTCGGAGCACTGGTTTAAAAGGTAGAAATTCCCTCTCACATGTTTATTTAAATGAACTAAAAAAGGTAAAAGTAATATTTTGGGATCACCGGGCCACTGAATTAGGTGACTTCAATGCATATAATCTCAAAAATAATCTGATATTTTTTTTAAAAAAATTACATGTAATTTCAAGGACATTAAAAATCCCAATAATGATGAGATTGTGGAATAAACCTTTACCGCCTTGGTAAATCATAAATCACAATCACTATGAAATAACTATCATAAATGGAATCTTTATATACTGATAATGAAAATATTTTCATGATATAACATATCCAAAGATATATTATATAGACTAGATAATGGAATAAGTGGGGTATTTGACATATTTCTCATGAAAGAAAAAGTCAGATGTGAAATCCATACAACATGTTCAACTTAATTCATATGTGTGTAAAAATAATATTTAATAAATATAGATTTTTGAAACATATATTTAAGAACCAAAATTATACATATCATACCATATATTATTCACATATAGTATTTTAACTCCCTTTTATTTATAATTATTTCTTTAAAACAATATTTGATGTTATAATTGATCAGCTTTCATTTATGTCTTCGTTTATTAATTTTGGTCATTCTGTTTTGATAATGGTTAAAAAATTACCATAATTATCACCAAGATATAAAAATATTTTATATTAATTTTATATTTATTTATATTATTTTTAAATGTTGTAGATAAATTTTTATTACACTGTTTATAGAGACCATAGTTGGTAAGTACGCCTGGATAGGGTTTTAATTTTTATAATTGGATGGAATGAAAGTAAAATAGATATTAATTAACCTTAAATAAATTATTAATATATATATGTATATATATATATATATTATTAAAAAATATATCATTATTATCATTAATATATAAATGAATTACATTTCTCATTGCTATGTGGAAGTGCTAGTACAGAGGTACGTAAGATCGACAATATTATTTTCCAACGGATTGAATGATATTTAATTATATGTGATATTTTATTTAAAAAATAATATTTAAATAATTAATATCACATATATTCATTAACTGTTATCTTTACCATTATTCCTTTAATGCGTAAGAGAGAAACAAATCAAATCTCTTTCGTAGGCGGCAGTCCACCGTACATGTGAGCAATGTTATCATATCTCTCACAGAATAGAAAGTAACAAGATATATTTCATATTATAATTACATAAGAATTAAATTATCATAAAATTAATATAAATATATTAAATCCATCATTACATTAATCCTTCAAAGGGGTTGATGGAAAACTGATGACATTGGTTCGTGAGAAGGCAGTCTTCCATACACACGAATGATGATTTCGTAACCCAATCGATGAAATAGGGTATGGATACGTGACATTACATTAAAATAAAACAAATTAGAATTTGTATGATATATAGGTTATTATATAAATATATTTTAATAAATCATTCAGCAGGTGGAGGAAGAAAAAAAATTCATGGTTAGGAACATTAAATCTTCATCGATGAATCTATTTTTGTTTGCATTGAAATCATTCCTATGGTGGATTTATAAAGAAACTAAGGATTCATTGATGAGATAATGGAATTAATTAATTTATTTAGGAAGTTATTTGTTGTACTAATGGGTTATAGTAAGTGTAAATTTGAGGGGAGAGATGGATTCTTTTAATAAGTTTGGTGTGTGGAACACTTGTATTTTTTAAAAGAAAATAGTGTAGCCACATTTTTTGAAGGAATAAGGGCTCCAAAATGTTCCATTATCTAAAAAATGATATATGGTCTCAATATGTCCATAAAATTGTTTTTATGAGTTTTATAAAAACTTTAAATATTATATTTTTCGTCTAATCCCCAAGGAAGTTCATTTAATCCTCAATCATGGTAAGTAATTTATACTATTTTGACAATTCAGTTTTTTGTCAAAAAAATTTATTGAACATTTTAGAAAATATTAATTATGATTCAAAAAAATATGGAAACCATTATTCCAAATTACCTTCACATATGTGGATAATTTTAATTTAAAATTAATCCCACAAACACGACATAAATGTGGGTTTTCAATGTGTAAATGATTAAAGGGTTAAAAAATTATTATATCAAACTTTTATATGAAAGCATCTCTAATAAAATATATTTTATAAATAGAAAAATAATTGAAATTTTTTACATAAAAACCTATATGAAATATAATTTATATTTATAAATAATATAAAAGAAAATTTATTTTTTAATTAAAATTCAATACATTTCATTCTTATTAAAAAAATAAATCTTTTCTAAAATATCCTAAAAAATTAAACAAACGAATATTTTTACATGTTTATTTCAAAAATTAATTTAATTTTTTAAAATAAATTTTCTTAATGTTGTCAAATTAATTTTGAATTATGTGCGTACAACAAGACTAATTCGTCATTCAAAAAAACTTTAGATTTGTAGAAAATTATTTTCTTTCATTCAAATGGTTCTACTTTTATTTCAAAAAAAATAGCTGACAATTTCATTTTTTACACATATTTAAACCATATAATTTTAAATAAACAAGAATTTTATTATTCATACCTTCCATTTTATCCGCAATCTCATATTCATCATATTTAAATAAAAATATTTTATTAGAGTATCATTTTTTGTTTAATCCATGTGTTTCCTTCATCACAAGATATAAAAGTGATTAAATTATTTAAAAAATATATCATAAGGTCATTGGGTGTAATATTCTCTTCTATGTTTTTTTCACATATTTTATGAGACATGATGTTTCTTGTTTAAAATATATGTTTGTTAGAAAAAAATCATTAAGAATCTATTAAGAGAGGAAACAATATTAAGAAAATATAACAAAAAATTTTATCATGCCTGATTTACAAAAGAATACATTTAAAAATTAGAATATTAATATTAAAATAAAAATTACATTCATTAAAAACATTTCATTGAGGTATGAAAATAATAGAATACCTTTCTTATTTTAAAAAGTAATTTTTTATGAAAATTTATCTATTAAAAGAGAATTTTGAAGATAAATGATATGGATCCCCTGAAATGATAGATTAAATGAAATATAGAAATCTTAATAGAGAAAAAAATTTAAAATTAAAATTCAATATGAATCACGAATTTTTTACTTTTAAAAAGAATATTAAAGATCAAGATAAATGTATTTTCAAATGAAAAATCATGTTTTACTAGGTCAGTTGGATTGTCTAAAAGTTTACCATTACTAATTTAATATTTAATGAAATACAAAAAATATACTATAATATTTATATTGTACTGATCAAATAGTTAATATTCCATAGTAAAAAATTCATATAATGTATCTACCTCTTGTAAGTGATCTCTTATAGAATGGATCCAATAGTCATTGTTTATATTGTGAGTGTTATGGACATGACATTAGGAAATATTATTATCACTGGTATTATCATAGCTAATAGGGATATGGTCATATTTATAACAAAATTCTATGAACTTGGGTTTCATCCATTTTATTTTGAAAAATATACACCAGTAGTTATATATTATACTTTGGCTGTATAAGGAGATCATGGTTTAGATTATTACTACTCCATAAGATGGTGGATTTTCTATATAGTTTTAAATACAATATTCTATGGTTATTATCTAGTTTTCCACCACCAAAATCATCATTTTAAAACATGTTAATTAAAAATAAATTCATTTTTGAATAAAAAATTAATTCTTTTAGATACATTTAAATAATGTAAAATCATTTTAACATATTGGAGATGATATTCCTTTAGAATGGATTCAAATAAAGATCATATAAAACAATAACAAGATTTCTAGTTCTGTCTTTATAAGATAAATTAGACTAATAATAATAATTCTATAAATATTGTTATTTATCATCCTATTGGATTAATCTAATGATAGTTTATAATTTTTCTCAATTGTATACTAATATCTTAATCCAGATCAATGATAAATCATTTTAAGAATTAATTATTGATTATTCATTGGTTTTGAAAATCATCATCATTTCTATGAAATATTTTAAAATTATGATAAAATTGTCATTCTACCAAAATTTCCATTTACAATACTTTTTTCATATAATTATAAAATTGAATACCTAGAGATTATTTAATTGAGGCAAAAAATCAAAAAATCACATAAATTTGTACTAATAACCAATAATTATAGATGTTTTTTAAAAATGTAGTTGAATTAAACATTCCAGTTTTATAATTATTTGATAATTGTAAATTAGATAAACATCCAAACCAAAAATAAGGATATTGGGTTACAAATAAGATATATAATTATTTTGAAAACAAGATTTTAAAAATCCAATTTTTTCAAATATAGTGGTTAAAAATGAAAACATTTTAGTTAATAAAACAATATAAAAATGATCTTTTAACATCCATTGGAATAATTTTTAAATTTTTATGATAGTAAAATTACAAGAAGATTCTAAAGGTTTCTAGCTGAGTAATGGATTTTATATTTTCCCAATAGTCTATCCCTTCGACTTGGTTATAAACTTTTGCTACTAACTCGTCATTATTTCTAGTTATATTACAATGATAGTCTAACTTCATCCTAAAATCCAGTTTAGATTTTATAAATGTCTGAATATTAAGACTATCTAAGAGATTACCTACATCATTATGAGTGAATTCATTATTTAATATTACATGGATATAACCCACATTTCATAATTATTGGAATCATTAATATTTTTGTGTTCAAAGATAGATATTTAGGTAAGATTACCCACCTCATTTAAGACTGATCATCTAGTATTAGTTTGACCTATTTATTTACAATGACAATTCCGAAGGGGTGGGGTTAATATTTTTATAAACAACTAAAAGTAAATAAAATTAATGTGATTCTTGTCCAAATTAAACATCCTTATGTTAAACCAATTTTTTTAATGTTATATAACTATTTTTAAAAACCTTTTGAGATTGATATTTGGAAAATTTAAAAAACCATTAATTGATTCTTCCCATATTTTTGTAATTTTGTAAATGACATTACATTACAAGCCTATATTAGAGTACCCATGAAATGTACCTTAATGGGATTTTGAATCAAATTTCGTAATATTTTATTTAGTGTTAAGAATAAAACATTTACAAACAGAAAATAAAATAAATTAATTTTAGGTTCATTATCATCCAAATATCAAAAGGGGTCTTTTTTAGGAAAATATATAATGTGAACATGATTAATGATACAGTACAAATTATTTGTGGACTCATCCCAAATAAATTTTGGTAAATTAAATTCATTTAATAGAATTCATTCAATTTCGTGGATTGTTCAATATCACCTATACTACACTATTTTTTATGTGTTCATTGATTTGAAGAGAAATTATTATATCCTAGAGATAAAAAAATTAATCAAATTCTATATTTTCAAATTATCCACCTTGATAACATTGTATATAAAAAATATTAAAAACATTGCATCTTCATTTTTTTCAGAAATCGTGATGAAAGAATTGAAAGCTTCAATTTTATGTTATAGGAATTATGTCTAAGTGAATACTGTAATGTCCATAATAATTACAAAAAAATATATGATTTACCACTAAACATTCAATTCGAGAAGGATGGAATTATGAAATATTAATTACATCAATATCATTATAAGAAGAATTTTGTTTTTATATTTTAGTGAATATTTTTGTTCTTTACCACATTTTTCAAGCACCATAAACCATTTAATCTTCAAAATGATATCTCAGTAAATTTAAAACAACTTGATAACCATTGATTTGGATATGTGAGTGTCTTATATAATAATGATTAGTTTCATATCGAATAAATTACCCTATACATTGGTAAATAAATTAATTTAATTTTGTCCATATAATATATTTTAAATTTATTGAATACATGTGTATACATGTATTATAAGTAATAAATGTTTTTTTTGTGTTCAAAACATTACAGAAATTAATTTTTAAACATATTTTAAGGCCAATATCACAAATCATTAAAATTCATATTTTATCTTGACCGTTATAAATAAAAAATTTATTAATAGTTTATTTATAGAAACTGATATTACCTTCACAAATTAATGTGTAATTATAGTTATCACTAATGATGAAATGACCTCCTTCCAGTATATCAATTTTATAAATTTCATATATGGTTCCACATGTTTTTCATTAAAAAAAATATATGAGTACTGTGTTGATTCTTAGTCTTTCCTAAAAGGTCATCTTTCGTAGATAATGGTATGACAATATGTTTTAGTACCCAAAAACATTGAGAATTATAATGTTAAATAATAATAATTTAGTTATCCAAATTATTTTAGTATTGTATTCCCTTTTTTATTGTCACATACATGACATATTTTGAAGTTCAATTTCATTTATTTGCCTTTCATTCTTTGTTTTCAATGGTTTCCAAAGGTTTTATGGAGAAATAGATGAGTTTTCATGAATTGGGCCAAACCGTGAGCTCAATTCCAGATTTAAAAATAAATTTTGTTTCCTTTATAACTTTTTCATGTTTTAATATTTTTCCCTAATTCAAATTCCTAAATGGTCTCCTATGACCTATTAACACCAAAATATAAATTTGGAGCCTTTATAAATCCATAATCATGGTGGATATGAGTTTTTATTTAAGATATTGGGCCTGCCCGAAGGCCCATTTCCTGCATTAAAAATAATTTTTAATTTTTTTATATCTCCTTCAGTATTTGCGTTGTTTTGGTGCTTCCGCCTCCCTCTCGACCCTAAGAAACCCAGGTGTGCTCGCATTACATTTACCCCCTCCTTGGAGCTCTGTGAAATAGCGAATTAGGGCTAATATTCATAGGGTGTCTCAAATCGGCCAGAATTGAAGAGGTAACTTCATCCCTTCTTAACTCTCTCAATTATTACTCTTTTCCCTCCATTACAGTTCCTAAATTACCTCATAAATCTTGTTCCAACAATCCCTGAATTTTGGCTGTTTTCAATTTCAGAAACTATTGTTTTTGGAGTGATTAATTCAGGATAATTCAAGTAGGTGAGTCTATTTCTTTCCTCTTTCAAATTGCATAGGGTTTCTTCCCTAATTCTTGAATTATAAAAATTACAGAAGTTAGTGTTCGTGCCTAGGATCTAAATTACTATATATTTGGTGAAATATTGGGGTTTTAGGTTTCTTTTAACATCCTTGAGGTGCGGTGGTCGTGCGGTTGATGTTTCGCCCCAATATTTGAGGGTTTCGACACATTCGGTAGGTGATTCCGTGGATAACCATTTAATGATGAGTTGTTTGCTTGATTAAATAATTTTACATGTTCCTTATGTGATGTGAATTATGAGAAAACCATTTTTGGTATCAATAGTAAAGCATTTGTTTTTAATGTTACATTTTTGCTTGAAGTGTGTATTTTTCAAATGTATTTCATGTGTTATCTCTTGTGGTAGTTTGGTAAAATGTGGAAGTGATTTATTAGTTGTTGAAAGGGGCTGCCAATTATGGTTGGGTAATGATATAGTTCCATGTGGGCCTAAAAAGGGGGTGTATTTGAATGGTTTTATTTGTATAACCTTGTTATACTCATTGAAAGTGTTTTATGGATTTGTGTGTTCTCATGGGTATCTTTTGTGATATTATTCAAGGTGATTATATAAAATTTGAAAGTGGATTATTACATGTTGATTGGGCTGAAAATTCTGTTTTTGTAGGGTCTTAGTGTGCTTTTGGCTTAAAAAAAGGTTTTTGTAATGGATTTTGTGTGCAATGTTTGGGTATACTCTTTATAATTGTTTTATGAATGTTTTGAATGGTTTATTGGGTTGTGTAATAGGTGAAACTATATCAAAAAACTATTTTTGTAGGAGTATATTTTTAAAAGGTCCATTTCATTTGTGAAAAGGCTCTTATGTGATATGTATCATCTTGAAAATATTTTATTAAATTGATTGAAGGTGATATTGAGGAGTGAAAGTGATGTGGAGTGTTTTGTGTGAGTGTGATGTGAAAAATTGAATTTTTGATTATGAAAGAAGTGTTATTTTCCATGTGTGTGGGCTGTTATATGAGTTTAAATTTCTTATAATTGATTTATAAAATTGTTTAATGGTTTTGTGGAAGTGTTGAAGAAATGTGAAATGTGTTCTGGGCTATTTTGGTGTGATTCAGATTTCAAAATCATTTTGAATGAAAAATGGATTTTTGTGACTTGTGTGGTATAAATATAGGCTGTTTGGTGAATTTGTGATTTGGAAATGATATTTTCATGTTCAATGTATATTTCTTGACTTGTTGAACTTGTTTGAGCACAAGGGGAAAACCTAGGTATCTAGGTGGGTGGATGTGTACTAGTATGCTAGTGAATCCGTGGGGTTCGGCCTCAGTTTCACTTAGAATGATTGAGGCTTAAAACTCTAACTAAACTATGATGATGATGATTGGAGAACACTAGGTTATGGGTATGTTCCCTACTAGTGGCTCATGCACAAGAATGGATATTTGTGTTGGTTACTCTCACCAAGATACGAGTTAACTGGGACCACAGCTAGCTAGTGCCTAGGGGTTATTTCCTATTTCTTGTGATCATTATTTACTTTGTACTTACCATCGGCATACGGTATAGTTTGCTGGAAAATTCACTAGTGTTGACATTATTTTTAAAAGTGTTTATTTTTAATAATAACCCACTTGAAAACTGTTTTTATTCAAAGTTGCATCTTTTAAAAATTGTAACTAGCTTTTCATGTTTTTGAAAACATGCATGCTTTTCATATTTAAATGCTTATCACATGGAATCTCTTAGTGGTGGTATCCTACTGTAAATTTGCTCACACCCTACTTACACCCTTTGGTGTAAGTAGACTTGGTTATTTTTGTTGTCACAGGTTGGGTACAGTTTTTTGTTCCAGTGGTTCGGGTTTCTAGCAGGTCCTTGTTGGTGAAGTCTTGTGGAGGTGGCTTGAGGGTGGTGCCCGTTTCCATGAGGGTTCTTGGTGGTACTTATTTGGTTTTTTACCTTTGTTATAGACCTTTTTAGTTGTTTTAAGCTATGTGATTCAATTCTTAATTTTTGTAAAAGATTGTTTGGTTGGAAAAATCCAGATTTGTTTCATTGGATTCTATTGTTGTTTTATGTTTATAAACACGGGTAAATCATTCCCAATTTTCATTTTATGATACCCGGGCACTTGTACCAGCCCGTGGGGATTGGGAACGCCCTTCAGGATTTGTCACAGGCTGGGTTTGGTGCCATTTTTGGTGGAGATTGATTCAGTTCGTGACAAAATGGTATCAGAGGAGGTTCATGTTAACTCTTTGGGTCATGTTATTTGGGGAAGAGTCTGGATAGTCTTGAGTTAGGATTGTTGGGACATGGAATTCTAGTTATGGGTAGTGTGCCTGATCACCACACCTCATAATGGGATTCAAGTTTCCAAGAGAAGTCGGGATTTATCTATGTCCTTCGGTTTTGTTGGTTCGATGATGATTAAAGGAAATGAAAAGAGAGTTGGGTTAATGGTCCTAGTGAGCTCGCAGGGCCTGGAAAGCCATGTGGAGCCAAGGATATTCCCTATAACACTCTCTGTGATAGTGAAGTGATTGTAATATGGCCGCCAACCATATTTCCAAGTCACCCACTGAAACTAGTTTCCTCTCGCACTGTTTTGTGCTTAGGTTTTGAAATCATGGCACTTTGGTTTTAAGAAGTGTATAGTTTTTGTGAAATGATTTTCAAATAAAGATGGAATGGTTTGGTTTATGAAATGGCGGAACTGAATTTTCAGAATTGTTTTGAAATGTAAAATGGTGCGCTTACACCTCTTTGAATGTAGAAAATATATTGAAGTTGGTTTTGAAAAGGGTTTCCAATAGAGTTTTCTAAACAATCAAAGTGTGTTTTAATGGGATGAGATGTTTTAAAATTGATGTGAATATCTTGAAAGTGAGTTATTTTATAAATGGTTGTGACTTTCTAAAATTTTTTGTAAGATGTGAGTTGGGATTTTGATCTCGTTGTTAGCAGTTATGAGAAAAAAGGATGTGTTGGTTGACCGTTTTGGTTTTGAAAAGTGGAAATAATTTTTGTTTTAACCTTTGGTATTTCCATTACCAACCACATGCATGGGGTTATATGGGATGATGGATGGTTGATGGCACGACTGGATGAGTGTCGGTATGGATATGAGGAGAGTGTCTGGTGTGGCACAAAAACCTGCATGTGTGAGGCGCATGGGCTACCATTGGTGGATACGCTTACTGCTAAACTGTTTGTTCTTAAAGAATTACTTCTAAAGAAAAACATTATGTCTTGATGAATATTTTTGTTTGGTTTGTATTATGGGTTTTTGAAAATGTTGATGTTGTGGTATGTTTTGATTCCAAGAACCCATTCTGTTTGAACTGTGTTTTGGGTTTGCGTTTGGTCGGCATGTTGTGTTGTAGGGACAGTTAGTGGTCTCTTTTGAAAAATGTTTTGGGATGCCTTTATGGTGGTTCCCTTCATGTGTTTGGTGCTAGTTTATGGCTTGTTTTGACCAATGTACCAGATTGGTTGGGTCCTTGGGTTCTCTCATTGGATAAGGTACACCCCCATTAAAGGTTAATTCATAACTGAAGCGCACCCCATATTGTTTCTCCATTGGAAAATCCTCCAGTTGATCAATATAAGGAATCTATTTCTTGAGCTTTTTGGATTGACTATACACCCTTTCCTTTATTGGTTTTGTGTATCCTCTTGTAGTGGGAGATTGATTATGGATGGTTGAAAGTGACCCTAGCCTCTTAAGTTTCCTAATTTTTTCGAAGGTGGAAGTGTTCTGGGGTTGTTAGCATGGATGAGTATTTGGATAGTGTCTAAGAGGAACTCTCGGTCCTTCATAGTCTATTGGAAGAAGGAGTTCATGTTAAACTACTAATGTGGGAAATCTGTTCATGAGAGGATATTATGGCCACTTTCTAGAATTGTGTGTTGTTTGGGAATGTTGTACAAGTTCCCTCTCTATTCATTGTTTATATCAGTCACAATGGTCATGATTGGTGATTCCTTGTGATGTCATGTGCTCGATTGACTGTAAAGGTGAATGTTGGGCAATCATCTGAGAGTCTCTATTATGGTGGGAGAATGTCTCCCTTGAAAAAAAATTAAAAAAATATTCCATTTTAGAGGAAGGTGAGTATAAGTGTTCTTTACATCTATTGTTTCTCACCCGAACAAACAAGGTGTGATGTGTGTACATCTTATAATCCATTGTTTCCGTGAAATATCTAGTTAGGGTAAAGTGAGTTTGGAATGTGCTATGTCTTGGAAAAACTTATCAGGGATTGTGGTGTAGTTGTTTTCAACAAAAGAAGAATTCTCATTCAGGTGGTATCCAAAGCCTAACAGCAAGGCCGAAGATGCCTCAATATTTTGAGCTCCAGCCAAAGGTCCCAGAGAGAAGCTGGCACGTAGTCAGGGGAAACCCCAGTGTCATTTAAATCCTTGTGCAAAGTCCTATCCTCAATATGAATGATAATAAGAGTTTAAACCTATGGTTTCATCATATTTCTTCTACTGTTCATGTTCAGTGGAAAAAGGTGGAGGGCCTTGTACCCATGTCATCGCCCAATGTTATTCCCCCCTCTTTGGTTTCCATTGATTCTTTAGAGAAAGGTATGAAGTTTGGCTAGACAGGTTGACCACATGGTTTGCACATGGTTAGTAGTGACCATGCCCAAAAAAACCATGTAGATAGAAGAATATCCAATGTTAGTTCATGGTTTCCCAAACCATGAAGACTCACCATGTGGTCATCCCAACACTTTATATTTTGGGGTCTTTCTGTACCGGCCCATGCTGGTCGATTAAGATTGTTGGTTCTTATGGTGGGGAGCCTATTTTTTCCCCCGTACCAATAACTTAGTCTTATACATGGTCAAGGATTGTTGGTAGATAGTCTCATTTGTATCTATCAATCTACCTAAATCTTCCTTGGGTAACCATTGAGATTGGAGAGTGCCCAATGGTTTAGTTATAGCAAGGTATGTGTAACCTTGTTCAATGTTGTTGTTCGTTTGAGTGAATTTCTTGAGCCTTGTTCGGACAGTGTTTAAGGAGTTTTCCTTTGGGATAAAGCCTGAATGTGATTGATTGTTTCAGGAAAGTGGTGTATGGTTTTTTTGTGATGTATTCCTTCCTTAATTGATCGATGGAGGTGTTTCGGCCTTTGGGGGCGAAACCTGGAAAGCGAGTACATCTTGGTTTATCTGTTAGGTTTGGCTTTCGTATCTAGCCTTTCTGTAGCTTTTTGGGGACGGAATGTTTTCATGGTGGGGATAATTGTCACATACATGACTTATTTTGAAGTTAAATTTCTTTTATTTTCCTTTCATTCTTTGTTTTGGATGGTTTCCAAAGGTTTTATGGAGAAATAGATGAGTTTTCATGAATTGGGCCAAACCGTGAGCCCAATTCCAGATTTAAAAATAAATTTTGATTCCTTTATAACATTTTCATTTTTTAATATTTTTCCCTCATTAAAATTCCTAAATGGTATCCTCTGACCTATTAACACCAAAATATAAATTTGGAGCCTTTATAAATCCATAATCATGGTGGATATGAGTTTTTATTTAAGATATTGGGCCTGCCCGAAGGCCCATTTCCTGCATTAAAAATAATTTTTAATTTTTTTATATCTCCTTCACTATTTAAATTTTTTGGTGATTCCACCTCCCTCTAGACCCTAAGAAACACAGGCGCGCTCCCATTTCCTTTACCCCCTCCTTGGAGCTCTTTGAAATCGCGAAGTAGGGATGATCTTTATAGGGTGACTCAAATCAGCAAGAATTGAAGAGGTAACTTCATCCATTCTAAACTCTCTCAATTCTTACACTTTTCCCTCCATTACAGTTCATAAATTACCTCATAAATTGTGTTCGAAAAATCCCTGAATTTTGGCTATTTTTAATTTCATAAACTATTGTTTTTGGAGTGATTAATTCAGGATACTTCAAGTCGGTGAGTCTATTTCTTTCCTCTTTCAAATTGCTTAGGGTTTCTTCCCTAATTCTTGAATTATAAAAATTCCAGAAGTTAGGATTCGTGCCTAGGTTCTGAATTACTGTATTTTGGGTGAAATATTGAGGTTTTAGGTTTCTTTTAACTTCCTTGAGGTGCGGCGGTCGTGCGGTTGATGTTTCGCCCCAATATTTGAGGGTTTCGACACATTCGGTAGGTGATTCTGTGGATAACCATTTAATGATGAGTTAGTTTGGTTGATTAAATAATTTTACATGTTCCTTATGAGTTGTCCATTATGAGAAAACCATTTTTGGTAGCAATAGTAAAACATTTGTTTTTAAAGTTACATTTTTTCTTGAAGTGTGTATTTTTCAAATGTATTTCATGTGTTATCTCTTGTGGTAGTTTTCTAAAATGTGGAAGTGATTTATTAGTTGTTGAAAGGGGCTTCCAATTATGGTTGGGTAATGATATAGTTCCATGTGGGCCTAAAAAGGGGGTGTATTTGAATGGTTTTCTTTTTATAACCTTGTTATACTCATTGAAAGTGTTTTATGGATTTGTGTATTCTCATGGGTATCTTTTGTGATATTTTTCAAGGTGATTATATATCATTTGAAAGTGGATTATTACATGTTTATTGGGATTCCAATTCTTTTTTGGTATGGTCTTGGTGTGATTTTGGGTTAAAAAAGGTTTTTTAAATGGATTTTATGTGCAATTTTTGGGTATACTCTTTATAATTGTTTTATTAAAGTTTTGAATGGTTTATTGGGTTGTGTAATAGGTGAAACTATATCAGAAAACTATTTTGGTAGGAGTATATTTTAAAAAGTACCATTTCATTTGTGAAATGGATGTTATGTGATATGTATCATCTTGTAAATATTTTATTAAATTGTTTTAATGAGATATTGAGGAGTGAAAGTGATGTGAAACTGACGTGGAGTGTTTTGTGTGAGTGTGATGTGAAAAATTGAATTTCTGATTATGAAAGAAGTGTTATTTTCCATGTGTGTGGGATTTTATATGAGTTTAAATATATTATAATTGATTTATAAAATTGTTTAATGGTTTTGTGGAAGTGTTGAAGAAATGTGAAATGTGTTGTGGGCTACTTTGGTGTGATTCAGATTTCAAAATCATTTTGAATGAAAAATGGATTTTTGTGACTTGTGTGGTATAAATATGGGCTGTTTGGTGAATTTGTGATGTGGAAATGATATTTTTATGTTCAATGTATATTTCTTGAATTGTTGAACTTGTTTGAGCACAAGGGGAAAACCTGGGTATCTAGGTGGGTGGACGTGTACTAGTATGCTAGTGAATCCGTGGGGTTTGGCCTCAGTTTCACTTAGCAAGATTGACGCTTAAAACTATAACTAAACTATGATGATGATGATTGGGGACCACTAAGTTATGGGTATGTTCCCTACTAGTGGCTCGTGCACGAGAATGGATATTTGTGTTGGTTACTCCCACCAAGATACGAGGTACCTGGGACCCACAGCTAGCTAGTGCCTAGGGGTTATTTCCTATTTCTTGTGATCATTATTTACTTTGTACTTACCATCGGCATACGGTATAGTTTGCTGGAAAATTCACTAGTGTTGACATTATTTTTAAAAGTGATTATTCTTAATGATAGCCCACTTGAAAACTTTTTTTATTCAAATTTTCATCTTTTAAAAATTGTTACTAGCTTTTCATGTTTTTGAAAACATGCATTCTTTTCTTCATTAAATGCTTATCACATGGAATTTATTAGTGGTGGTATCCTACTGGGAATTGGATCACACCCTACTTACACCCTTGGGTGTATGTAGACTTGGTTATTTTTGTTGTCGCAGGTTGGGTACAGTTTTTTGTTCAGTGGTTTGGGTTTCTAGCAGGTCCTTGGTGGTGAAGTCTTGTGGAGGTGGCTTGAGGGCGGTGCCCCTTGCCATGAGGGTTCTTGGCGGGCCTTATTTGGTTTTGTACCTTTGCTATAGACCTTTTGCGTTTTTTTAAGCTATGTGATTCAGTTCTTAATTTTTGTAAAAGATTGTTTGGTTTGAATAATCCAGATTTGTTTCATTGGATTCTTTCGTTGTTTTATGTTTATAAACTCAGGTAAATCGTTCCCAATTTTCATTTTATGATACTCGGGCACTTGTGCCAGCCCGTGGGGATTGGGAACTCCCTTCGGGCTTTGTCACGGGTTGGGTTTGGTGCCATTTTTGGTGGTGATCGATTCGGTTCGTGACATGTATATTCTATTTGAATGTTGGATTAATTATGTTCTCCCATATCATTGTATTTTAAAATAAAATTCATAAATTAAATGTACAATTAATTTTCAATAATTAAAAAATTATTTCTAATGTAACATTCCATAAAAAAGTGATTTATTTTTTGTGTTAGTTTCATGATTTGTGAAACCATGAATATCCAATTCCATTCCATGTAATTGAGGGCCTAAAATCTGAAATAACTTTTTTTGAACATGAGTGAAATTAGAAAGATGTAAATTTAGTACTTTGATTGTAGATTTTAATTGATTAACATTTGATTGATTGATAAAATTCTTTTTTAATTCATCATTATCCATGAATATCTTTTTTAGAGGATTTATTTTTTTCATTAAGAACATGTTTGTATTTATTATATAATTAATTTAATTATGAATAATATTCATGAAAATAATTTTTGAGTTGATCATGATTGTATTTTAGGACATTATCTCATAGAATGTCACTTCCAGATCAAAAAAAATAGTTCAATTAGGTTATTTGTTTTTAATTTTTTATTTTTGTGGATAGTGTATAAAATTCTGCAACAATACCTCTGGATGAGTCATTATCGTATCTCTAAAAGATATTGTTTTTTACAGTATAAAATTAGTTGGACTCATTTTCATTTGTCAAAATCATATTAATTTCACACTTCATTATTGATTTGAAAATATCTCTGAACACAATTTTCATTGCATACTTTTCTTCTTGTATGGATTTTATTTTGGGTTACTTATTATTTAGAGAGACCTGGATAACCTTTTTACTACACTTTTTGTAGAAAAATAATCCCCAAGAGACATTCAACCACTTGATTGTTTTATTAAATGATGTTACATAATACTAATTAATTCATTTAGATATATATAAAGTCATTAAAAATATTTTCATAATATTTGTAATATATTATATTTTACTTTATTGGTTTCTTCATGTGTTACTTCCATAAATTTATATATTTCAGGGGATTTTTTGAATGTAGAAACAAGAATAGATTCATTGTTTCCAAAAAATATTGATGAGAATTCAGGTATTTTTCATTAATATCAAATGATTTAATATCATCAAGTTTCATGTTCTCTTATAGTACATTAGTTATATTATATTCATGGATAACCATTTTCTACTTATGCTAATTTATTCTACCATGAAATTTTTACATGAAATTTTTTTCAAATTGAAATAAATTGTTCCATAACAAACAAGTGCATGAAAGTAAGAGTTTGATGTCCACCTAAATTTATTTATCATTGAAATAAAAATTGACTAAAAAAATTAAATCATGGTCCAATTATTTTTAAAATCAATAATATAAAAATTTATTCAATTTGAAAAATTATTGTTTTCAGTTAAAAAAATGTTTGTGATGAATTCCCTTTTTAGAAATTAATCAAATATTAAAAGTTAAATTCAAATAAAATAATTTTATTTATTAGAAATATTTATAAATTAATAAATTTCATTATGTGAAATTTTGATAAACAGGATAAATATTATGACTATAACATAAATACAAATAATGTGAGTATAAATAAATGAAAATGGATTTATCAAATATACAAAAAATTTGAATCCTTATTAAATGATGATAATAAAAAATTTATAGTGAATGAAAACATAGTTTTAAAAATGAGTTTGGTAGTATATGATCTTGTTCCCCTATGTCTCATTTCGTCAATTTTGTAGGTTTATGTCATTTCTCACATAATAATAATAGTGATCAAAAACCCATCTGATACAATTATGGATTATGAGAACCCTATTATTCTTTTTCAGTAGAAAAGAAAAACATACCTCATTTTTGTTAATGATAACCTATTGTATATAGAGATGAGAAGACAAATTATTTCATTTCACAACCATACAAAAGTTCTCCTCGCTAAATCACAAAAATGTATGTAAAAATTTGACATGATATATTTATAAAATAGGAATGAAATGTGAGACTTTGATATTAATGAAAAATTAGAGATGGAACATTAAAGTATGGTTTTGATATTATTAGAGATTCATACTAATGAATTCATTGATTTTGATTGCTGGATTTATTTCAAATACTTTATAAGCCTTAAAAACGACATGTTTTTAATTTATTAACCTCCAAAAGTGACAATAAGGTACTAAAATTCACTTGTACCATTAAAGATAAAAAAGACATAAATAATTATTTTGTTACAACATTAAATGAATCTAAAAAATATTTTACATGATGCTACTGACAACCTGATACTCCCCACCATCTAGATGATGGGCCACATGTAGCACACATGTTCTAGAAAAAGTACACAATCTAGCTGCTACATTCCAGTGGAAGAATGGTGGACTTCTATTAGACTACAGTAGGTCTAATTTTTTCCCTATCCTTCAAATAGACATATTCAGATTCATGATTATTTTTTATTTTTCACTTGCTTGCTGGTTCTATATTCAACAATTCGTCTTCAACTAGTTCCACACTATCTTTCTTTTAACATAGATGAATATTGTTACATAGTTATTCCATGATGTCAATACATGATACATACTAGTCTAATGCATTAAAAATATCTTCAAGATTCAATTGATCAGTCTTGAATATCCTCATTTGGTCTATATATCTCATGAGTGATAGATCACATAATAATATTTAACATCACCTAAATGAAAACATTGGAAATATAAAAAAAGATTTTATGATCAAGAAAAAATTATAAGATTGAGAGACGTAGAACATATCCATGGTCAATATCTCCTATGAAAACATCAATATAAAAAATAAATTACCATAACACCTAGAAAATTGAAATTGTTGTTTCATATTAATGTTAAATAAAACTCATTCCATAGTAAATTCCACTAAGATCAAAAGTCAAATGTCCAATTCTTTCTATATACTATCTAGAAGATTATAATCAATAATGAAATGATGTTCTGAACTTGTACCTTTTTCCTAGACCATTATATCTATTAAACCCCTAAAATACCAAATTTATATCATTATTTCCCTAGTCCATTGTTAAAACATCACCATCAAATCTGAATCTCATAGAAAAACATGGACTAACAGTCTGTGGTGGTATCTCAAAACAATATTTAGAACCTTGATTCTTCCAAGAACCTCACTATATAATTAGATAATGTATACTACTACAGGAACAGTATAATTTCATCTTCTTTCAATGTTAATGAAAAAAAAATTATATTCAACCATAATTTTTTATTGTGGCCAAGACCACCATATAAGAAACAATTGAAATTGGTCCCCCTCGAAGAGAAAGATATAAACCATAGCTCTTAGTACCCGACCTATTGAAACATTGTATATAACCAGATAATATATAATTCCTACTATTAGATGATCCAAATATGGACCACGTAAGAAAATAAAAATATTTAGGACCACCACCTATTACTAGGTTCGTAATAGTGATGAGGGCATTATTAAACAAACTAAAGAGGATACCAGTGGAATAAATTCCGATGAACTCATATGGGGTGTCTAAATAAAACCATAAAATGATTAAATATAGTATTTTATTAACCATCCAACAAGATAATAAAATAAATAAATTCATTATAACACACTAAAAAATTCATCACTATTATATTTCCACCTCAATGACTTTCAAAATTTATCACTCTCGGTATCTTCAAGGCCTCATGGAAGAAAGATCAAAGAAAAAAGTATATAAGTTCTTTAGGGACAAACCTCTTTTCCTATCACATAGAATATTATATTACACCTATAATTATTTTATTGTATTCATATATATGGATCTACCCTTTTGATAGTAGGTGTTGGAATATGACTATGATACTTGAACGACACTCAATATTGACCTCCAAACCATACATACCACCTTATCTCTGTAATATACATGGATGATAAATTTAAATTTACCATTTAATATTAACGGTGAATTACATGCACCTCGAAGCCCCATAATCTATTGACTTTATAACCAAGAATTATCTCACATGGAGATGCAAATCCAAAAGAGGCTCTAGAACTATTGTCAATGGATAAATCTCACACCAACCCTCATAAAGATAATGTGACAACCTATAATGGTAAATGGTTAAAGGACTAAATGATATGACTCATGTCAACAAGGAGAAATTTCATTTTCGAGAGCCTCCCTAATCAGAACTCAACATTTAAGCATGCTTGGCCAGGATTAGTTATCCGGTTTGGTGAACTTTTGGGAATTTTCTCTTGGTGTGTATTATTGAGGACACATAACTCTTGAAAGGACATATGTTGACCTATGAGGAGATTAATTAGTCATATGACTAGTTCTGGCATGTATGTGGGCCCCGGGGATGGAACCACATGTCAGAGGGGCAACTGGTGGAACCTGACAGGCCAGGACTCCATGACCATTTTAAGGTGGGGTGTATGTTCTATCATCGAGGCCTAGTTGTCACATTTGGTATTAGAGGAGGTACACATCCTTATGTGTGGTGTTCTACCTTGGTTGAGTTTTAGGCCCCACAATGTGGATGTTGTGCTCAGGGGGGGTGTTTATGTAACACCCCAAAATGATAAAGGGTTAAATTACAATGTGATATGACTCATGACAAGAAGGTGAACCTTCTTTTTCGGGATCCTCCCTATTTAAGACTCCCTAGTTAAGCATGCTTGGCCAAGAGTAGTGATCAGGATTGGTGACCTTCTGGAATTTTTCTCAGGGCGCGAGTGAGTGAGGATAAATCACACTGGAAAGGACATGTGTTGGCCTATGGGGACAGTCATTAGTCATATAAACCATTTGATCACGTGGGTGGGTCCCAGGATGGGGACCACATGTCAGCGGGGAAACTAGTGGTACCTTGAAAGCCAGGTTACAACGGCCATGTTAAGGCAGCGTGACTTTTTTGTCACCAGGTCCCAGTTGTCATAGATAAATCATATGTCATTATAGTCTCATGATAGTAAAATGATAAATGCATAACTCTATTATAATTCAATCACCTATCATAATATAATAATTAAGTACAATCGATAAAATGAAATGTGTCCTTATACTCTACAATACCTAACTCACATAAGGGGTCCATACCACAAATACATTCCTTATTAACAAAACTAATATTAGGTTTTGGTACATAAATAACATATATTTCCCATCAATAACAATTTCATATTAATCATAAAGGGATTTAGTTTCCATTTGTTCAATAAATTAAATCACTAACAATACCATACAAAGTAGATCATTGTATAACTTACTATTGACACGTTAAATTAGAATGTTCCTACTCAAAACTAGGTTATCAATCACATATAGTCACATGATTGTCATCAGAACCTTATGGGACATATATGAAATTTTATTTCATACCTTCTCATCAACCCAAGGACGAGAGTAAAATAATAAATTTTAATAACACAACCCATTTCATGAAATATGAAGATCATCAATCTAGTAATACATTAACTATAAACCCATTCACTAGTAACCTTTACATTCTCATTGATTTTTTATTTAATAAAAATAATACAGTTCTCCCTAAATAGTCACTAGTCCTATAACAAGTTATCATATACAAAATACTAAAATCAAATAAAACAGGGCTATGATAAAACATTATATCACCCACCAGGTCATCTTGAATGGTTCCTAAGGTTTTTTATCACATAACCTCAAATTTGAATCCCTATTTACTAGTGGATTTCAACTTATAGTCTGGGTATGTAAATATCCTAGGTGGAATATTAAATTTGAAGGATTATCTGAGAGAAAACCACAACTATAAGGGTGTTTAATCAAAGATTACCAAAATAACATCACTTAGAATAACCTTTCATTCACTAGTTAGTGTAAGTGGCTCTAAAATGTTTTCTATTGGATAATTAGAGGCATTTTTTGAATGATCACACTTTGAATAAGGATTTTTGGAAGGGTTAATAAATATTATTTTCAATTGTATTACCCTATGGAAACAATATAATCATAACAATGTATATATATTTATTTTATTAATAATAGTAAAATAAATGAAAATATAATTTCCACCATAACTTTAATTATATGAATTAAATATGTGCCTCCGAAACTCGATCAATATCTATTTCCTACCACAAGTGACTTATGAATCTGGATCATTTGTGGAACCATTTTCTTTTTCTCTGTCCTAGAAATACTCCCTTGAATTGGATGATGTTTACCATAGAGTTTCATGACCTATTCATCATTCATTAAAAATAGAAACTGAATAAATTTTAATAGTAAATGTCGCGCCTATATATATATGAACCTATATTTGGCATGGAAAATGTTTTTTGTTAGAAAATCCAAAAACCACTCAAATAAAATCTTATATGTCTTATTTCCACAAAATATTATATCATATGATATACATAAATATATATGCATTTTATAATAGTCCAAATTGAACTATCATAACCATTCTCCCACACATACTAAAATACCTACAATATACTCAACTCCATGAAATACCATTTACTTCCCAGATTAAAAATGTTATTATCCCATTGGGTCTATGGCATAAAAAATTTATATATATTCTAAAACATCATGAAACATGGTCTATTTTACATAAATCATTGATATTTGAAATATATTCATCACAAAATTTAAAATGAAACACTTGTGTCCAAATCGAATCTATATGGCCTCAACATAGGTCATCCCTTTTGTCTTCAACATGAAAATATATGACCTATGAAAATATTCATGTAGCCATTTCACCTTCTAGATATTGTATATTTCAAAATTTGAAATGATCTTTTTGGGGATCCATATGGTCGATTGTTGGAAGGCAATGAGATAACACCCCCTGAACCACACATTTAATTTTCCCAAATTTTGGTGTCATTGGGAATTATCAAAAACTCCATGTGCATTGAGGAACCATAGTGTAGTCCTTTTCACTTTATATTTCTCATTATTAAAAAGTGAGTCCCCATGTTATATATAGGTCCTCTTTAAAATTATTTAATAATTAGCATATATATCTGTTCCAAATAACATATCAATCATCCATGATCATCATATCCATTAATAAAACATAAAAATTATATTATAATACTTGAATGTATTTCCTTAAGAAAAAATTAATTCAATGAATCCAATGTATTAGTTATCTAAATAATAAACCATAATAACTATTTTTTTTATTATATCTACAACCTCTAAATTTAAAACAAACCCTATATTAATAATTTTTTAATTAATGAAAACACACAGATTCCAAGTTTTCAATTTACATCATGAGATTTCTCTTTAAATCATCACAACCTAAACATTTAGGGATCTTCATTCTCCCTATAAGGGATATTAAATATATAATTTATATTCATTAGAAATAAGTGAATTATCCCATGTAATGTTCTCTAGAATTCAACTACCAACACATCAATTATCCCTCTTTATCAACCCATGCCAATGAAACTAGAGTCTCATATCCATTAAAAGATATTATTTTTTGTATCGTCCTGTCTTTTTAACAAATTAAATGGAATAAAAGAGGAAAAATAAAAAATAATTTTTATTTATGTTCTTTTTAGAATAAACACCTAAAAACACTCTCACGTGTTGTAAGAATTCATTATTAGAATAACCATCTTTATATTCATAATTTTACCTTTATTGTGAAACATTATACAATGAAATATCATTACATTATATCCTATTATTGACAAAATGGTACTCTTTTTCAATATTATTTGACCTTTAATGTTGTATCATATTCATTGATAGTTTTAATACACTTTGATAATCACACCCTAGAACTATTCGTTATGAAATATTCACAATAATGTGTTTAATATGTGACTTCATCTACATGATTTGTTTCATTGTTTGATATTTTTCAATATAGACATCATTAATTAAACTCAATTAGATAAATTTAATCTTCTAATATTTCTAGTCAACACATTTCCATTTTATAATTAATAATCATTCAAAAGAAGACATTCAATCACTATCATATCATTCCATGTCCATAACAAAATACATAAAAATACTAAATAATATGTCATTAACATAACTAAAACTAAAATATTTATTCCCCTTTATAAATAAAAATATATATTTCACATCCACATGATGCTTGTAAAAACATATAATTATACATACATAATCATTAGATTTATGTTATGAATTCATTTTCATACAATTAAGGATCTTTATAGTTTAATGTTTTTCTGAATTAGGTCATAAACGTTATAAAAATAACTTTTACATCATAATTGGAGAACCTAAAACCCGAATATATTTTCCCCACACGAAAAAATATTTATAATATAACATGTTTTCTATACATGACATATCATTACAATTTTCATAATAACATTATCCTTTCCCCTACTGATCATTAAACCCTATAACTTTTTAAAAAAATTATGATAAGAACAAAAATCTCATTAAGGGAAAAAATTCAAAGTGAACCAGTATGTTCGTAAATACATCGACATGAGTTTTTTTCATAACTCCACATTGATACCAAATAAACAATTTATTACCCAACAGATAATGTTTTACTGCTAAATATTATCATTTTATAGAAACATTATTGGTAAATTAAAAACCGTATTTTTTAATATAAAATAATGAAAAATGTGAAACCTAGGGTTTTAACATTCTTAGTAGTAATCTTATGATTTTTTTCTCTTGGTATTAGTGTGTTCTAGGTTAAAATATGGAGTTTTGGAGAATTTTCCAATGGTTCACAGTTAGGGTTCATGGTTATTGAAACACATGGGATCCCTTGGGGAATCCACATTCCCTATTTGATGGGTCTACTAGTAATGAATAGTTAGGGTTCACTATTAAATAATTGTGTAGCCTAAGTGTTCCAAAACATGCACCTCTTAAAAGAGGTTATCTACATAGTTTTCAAATGGTTTGGTAAATCGTGTGAGTAAACTATGTGGCATACCATGATTTGGATATATTTTTTTATTATTATTTTTATTTTCTATTCCACCCCAAACAACCCCCATTCGACTCCCATGACATAGAAATACTCTACGAGAATTAATTTTCATTAAATGATCCACCTTGATTGATTTTATATAATTTTCTAGTGGGTCGTCATCATAATCAATAAGTATAAGTTATTGTCTTATATATACCTTAGTTTACCTATTTTTTCGAATCCCCATAACCCAAATGATCATTCGTATACAATTTTAGTAGCTATGGTTTCTAGGGTAATGGTGGATTTTTTTAAAGGAAACATTGTTCTATAACTTGAGGTAGGTGTTTCTATTTAATTTTTCTTTTATTAAAGAGTTACACTATTTATTTGGTTTTTTAAATCCATGATTGGGTTTCATAATCATGGTGTGGACTATCTATGGTTATTTGTCTAAAAATTCCACTGAATTTTTCTGGTTTCAATTTCCAAATTTGGAGTAATTTAATGCTTGAAATTGTATCTAGAATGAAATGGTATTTAATGCACTCCCCATGTTTGATAAAATTACGTGGGTGGTTTTATTAAATTAACACAATTTTATTTTATGTTTTATAAAAAATAAGGTTTACATAGTTTTATAATTTTTGGGTTAAAAGAAGTATTTCATTTTTTCAGGGGTGTTTTGGTGATTAAATGTGAATTTTTCCCCTTTATTTGTGTTATTATACTTGTTGTTGGTTATGTTTTATTTTTTAAATTTTTTCGTATTCCATTTTGTTTTAAAAAAATGGATTCCCAAATGCATATGTTATATGACTAAAATTAAAGGCATATTTGCGACCTTCTTAGGTGTCTGTTGTTGATTTCTCCCTTATTGAACACCTTTGTTTCATTCATATTATGCTTACCCCTATGAAGGATGTTTTTTATGTGTCTCATGTTTTTCTGGTGTGTTGGGGCTCACATTAATTATATCATGCGAGGTGGGAAGGATGCGATTGTTTTTTTATACTTATAGTTTTTTGTTTTCATGGGAAAACATTATTTTTCATGTCCCACCAGCTTTATTATTCCATGGGGAGATCAATGTTTCTATATGGGGAGTGGGGGGGGGGGATTCTTGTCTAGTAGAAGTTTGTTCACAGGATTGATCCCTTAGTTGTACATAAAACCTAGATTTGGGTTTCATAACCAATGAGATAGTTTTGAGATATTTGATGGATTGATTTGGGACCATTACACTATCAAAAGATAAATCCAGGTTTTCATGTCATGTGTAGTCGTATTAGTACTCATGTTGTTTCCTCATACTACGTATCTATATTAACCGCTTTCATTTATATGTTGGAATGTGTGTAGATTATTTTTTTGGAAATGTTTCATATGTTATCACTTTTGGATTATTCATGTTATTGACTGGGATTATACCATCTGGTTAATTGAATTAATTATGATCCTTTTGGGTTATGTTGTTGTCATTATTGGAATTGTTTTCATTATGTTCATTGAGTTGTTGATGTGTAAGATATAAAAAATAAAATAAGGAAATGATTTCTAAGTGGAATGATTGATTTAAAAAAGTTTTGTTTGAATTATCTGAAACCCTTTGTGGTATTTTTTGAAAATTTCAATTTTTGATATTAACATTTGGTTTCGCTTTGTTTTTTTTAATACAACCCATTTTCGGAACTCATTTTAAAAGGGGGTAATTGAGGATGTGCATGTAATAAAAATTTTTTTCACCCATGATCTTGAAGTGAAAATGAAATCCTATTTTCAATACATTATTTTAAACAATAATATTTTTTATCAATAATATAACTTTAATTGACCCATTGTGGTGTCCAAATGGCTTCAATTCACAATCTATATACTCACACTGGTGATTATGTTTTCTTCATGTCTTGTGTAGGTTACTTCTAGTCTCGGTATGAGGTTGGATCTAATTATGACATTATGGGAAGGGGTTCACAATAAGATCATAGTAGTGACTTGTGTTTCACATGGTGTTTGTGATTGAACCAATTTTTATTAAAACTAGTTGGATTGAGATTTTCATAAAAATCTATTGTCTCATAATTTATTTCTATTATTTTCCATTACTGTTTGTAACTCTATACTAATTGGTTATTTATTTTAGATGAAATTTATTCTAGGTTCCTATTCATTTATGATATGTCATATTTTGATATTGTGTTTGTTAAGCTTCTTAAGGGTGAAAATATTCCCAACAATTATTTAAAATACCACTGATTCTTTTTATAATCCTAAGGTGATTGGGGATCCAATTCGGGACTGTAGAATGCCCTTTCTAGGGATTCTTTTGAGCCTTGCCTTTTTAATATTTGTGGACTTTGGTAGAAATAAGATATAATCATTGAGGCAAGGTAGTGTGCTAGGAAACGTTATTGGATAGCTCATTCTTGCATTGGATATCAATATTCAATGGATGGTAGGAACTTTTCTGATGTTTTGAGGTCATGGTGGATTTTTTAGGAGATGTTGTGGCCTGGATTCCTAATACTCAGAGTTATGGATATTTTTCAAAAAACATGTTGGGAAACTCCTTTATTCAGAGTGGGAAATGGAATAATTTTAGAGGGATCGTAGTTAAGGTGTTTGGTTTGTAAAACTGTTAACAGACCATTCAGACCATTATGGGTAAATATATAGTGTTACATCTATAGTTCGAGAATATTCTAACAAACCATGTGGTCAAAATTTTTATGGCAAAGAAGGTTTTTAATTATGGGTTTCCCCATATTGTTGGTTATAAAGACATTTACGGTTTATGGTTATTTTTATTAATGTTTATGTGGTGTTTTATAGATTTTTAATGATTAAAAATGTAATTTTTTATTCAATATTTCTTATTAACTTTGGAAAACATTATATAAATTACCTTCGTTAAGTGGGTAAAAATATTTTGAACCCATGAATATATTATTTTATTGTATTGGGTTTCAAAGAAATATTTTCAAATTTTCATTTTTCGATTGAATCCATAAAATGGTTTGGTTCAATTGAGGTTTCATTGTGAAATGTTTTGAAACTATGTTAAAATAAATTTTAAGGTTGTTTTATTTTCAAAATTTATTGGGTTTGTAGTGTTAAATGTTTCCAAATATATTGAATTTGTCTTGTGTCCTTGATTTGGTTGCTATATGTTTTTCCATTATGTGTTATTTTTGAGGTTTTTTGTAATATTGTATTGGTTTTAATATCTTGTGATAATTATCCTTGTGTATTTACCATTTAAACATGTTTTATTGTGTGAATTTAATAATTTAGGATGTCTTAGAAGGGTTACCTTAAGAGTGAATAAAAGTTTTAGGAGAGGAAAACCTCAGGAAGTTTTAATACAGATCAACTATTTTTCCATAACAACCCTACACATTATTACACAAATTAACATGATTTATTACATAAATATACACTAAAGAAATCTATGAGGATCGAGAGGACTTTTGACTTGGGAAATTAAGAACATTACATAACGACATAGAACCTAAAACCCAATATCATTATTGAAAACTTATTTTACATGACAACATTCCTTCATAATTAGCATTGCATGGGATAACCTGACGACATGCATAAGAAAAGGGTGAGCTATATAGCCCAGTAAGGGAGTAAACAAGGGATAACATGAAGAATTTAGTACATGTTATGTAATAGTAATATAAATAGAGGAGAAGAGAAACATTAACATAATTTCATGATATAGCATAATTATCAGAACATGTAAATGTGGCAATAACAGTTGACATGATATTTGCATGATCCCTGACACATTGCACATGGAGAAAGAGTAATCCCTCATTACACATTAATAATCGTGATTAATCCATCATTCCACTTGATGTATAATGATACCAGTATTTACCCAATGCATTGTAGCGCTATCAAGGAACACCCTTCTTAATCATTTCATTTCATGCATAAGTGTGCCACATAGATCATACAACATGGATTCGTTAAAAATAATAATTTATTCCCTAATAAGATATTTTCAATAAATAATTTTCAGTCCTCAATAAATAAGTACATGTGCATATAGGTGAATACCATTGATTGAGAAATGGGCATGGTATTAACTTACATATTGATTTTGGCATGGAAATTTTGGAATAACATTGGCAGCATAAGGACATCAAATAGAAATAGTAAAATTAGTTGATGAAAGATAAAGGGATATCACTTCATCTATTCATGAAATCGATAGTAATGGGAAAATGGAACATAATATCCCAACATATGTAATTGAATTTACATGCATTATATAAATGAATTGCATGAATGTAAATTAGGAGAGAAAAATTCATTGTGAAATTTTGGCATGGTAATAGGTGTACATGGGAGGAATTAATGGGAGTAAAAGAGGTACCAAATTATTAAAACATATGTAGGGAAGTTTTGGGATATTTTTAATTCATACCTGAATATTTCTAATTGAAAATAAAATGGTATAACAACATAAACAAATTTAGAAAAAAATGGGAAATGAAGAAATCCTTTACTTTGAAGTGTGATCCCAAAGGCTTGGGATAGGATTGAGAGAGGATTATAGGGATATTGGGGAGCCTTGGGATGATTATAGGGAGTAGATGAAATATTTTGGATGAGTTCTAAGGGTTTTCAGTGAAGATGAATGGGTTATTTAGTGGGTTTATATTGGAAATGAGTGGGAATTCTTTATTATTTAGTTAATGAACACCCAACATTAAACTAATAAAAACAAAAAATAATACCTTTTTTTCCTATGGTTTTTTCCAGAGTTGAGTGGGGAAAATTATTATATAAGGCCAATGGCCTAACTAATTCAAATAATAGGGTTTTTCATGTGGAGGTGAGTGACACTCTCCAATAAATTATTTTAAAATGTGAATATGTTTTGTAAGTATTGGAGGGTCCACTAATGCTTTGTAAATTAAATCAAACAAAACTAAAATCAAATTATTTTAATGTTAAAACATATATAGGTTGAAAATAACATTTATATTATTTTATTACAAAAATATGGTGTCATTATGATGTAATAAAACACATAAATTATTTAAATAATATTTAATTTTTTCCCATAAATATGAATGTCTCAGAAAATTATGAAAAATTCCCTATTGGATAGTTTATACTTCTCATTCATAAAATAATATCCTTTTTATTTATATAATTTTCTGAATATATGAATTTCTATTTTTAAAATAAAAATAAATATTTATTGATAATTAATGGGTTTTGACAAAAAGAACTTTCAATCCATAATAAAAATTACAATTGCATTCATAAAAATTATTCAAAAATTTATATTTAATAAAAACTAATTTAGTAATAATATTTTATTAAAATATTATTTATTTAAAAAATACTATAATTCATCAAAATATATTTCTTAATCAAAAATTAACTTAAAATACTAATTGTGAATTAAAAACTATTTGAAATGTAACAATAACAAAATAAATGTATATTATTTATTCTATACATAAATATTTCAAATAATAATAGTGCTAGGGTCTTGTTACACGAGCCATTATAACACCTGCATATGACCTAATGTTAACATGTGGGATGGTGATAGACTCTTGGGGTGTCTCGTATAACATCACTCGGGCGGTAATATATAAAAACTTCCACTTATCCCATAGGCAGTTACGTTCAATCGTAACGTGTTGAAGCTCCACTTGGGCTTGGTCAAGAGTGAAGCCCAATAATGCCACCTCCTTTCCGAGCTCTGAAAATGGGCTTCGTACGAAGAAATTCTCCAAGATGAGGCAATCACAACCTTTTTCTGAGTAAATAGGATTTGTTAAAGACCTATATTTATACTAACCATGTGATAACTATTCCAAAACTATATTTGCAACGTTATCAATTTTTAATGGCCTTTTAAAATTCAAAAACATAAATCCAAATAATTACATATGTTTTATATATCCATTTTCCATTATAAAACATTTAATCAGATCAATAGGAATTTTCATTAGTAAAAGTTTAGGTTTTTATAATATTCCCATCATAATAAATTTAACCCTTGAAATTTACATTTCCCACAAAAAACAGAGGAGGTTAACTCTGCATCACTTCCTATGATTCCCACATTACTCCTTCAAACCAGTGCTTTTGCCACAACACCTTGACGAGGGGTGTTATCTTGTTTCGTAGAAATTTTTCTCTAAGATATAAGTTATTCATAGGCTTATCTTCATAGGATATATCGTTATACAATGATACCACCTCTTGATTGAGTACATGCAATGGGCCATGTATATACTTCCTCAAGAGTGATATATGGATGACATCATATACTTGAGACCTGGTCGATGGGAGTGCTAGTTCATAGGCCAATACTCTAATGCGATCGAGGATCTCAAAAGGGACGATGTACCATAGACTAGGAAATCCCTTCTTCCCAAATATCATAACTCACATCCACAGTGATATGTAGAGGAATACCATGTCCCCAACATCAAACTTCAGGTCTCATCGATGATTATTAGTATAGATCTTTTGTCTGCTCTGATCAGCTTTAATGTGCTACTGAATGTTCATATTCTTCTCGAGAAACTCTTCACCATTTCTAGGCCTAGGAATTTTCACTCCCTAACATCAAACTAACACGCTGGTGCTCTTAATCTATTCCCCTAAAATGCTTCCTAAGGATCCATTTGGTTGCTCAAGTGGAAATAATTTTTGTAAGAGAACTAAACCACTGGAAGATGTTGATCCCTTCCCCCTTTTAAGTACCTTTAGAATACTCTCAACATATCCTCACGTGTTTGGATAGTCCACTCATATTGGCCATTAGTTGGAGGATGTTAGTCCATACATAAGTTACGCTCAGTATTCAAATCATGTTGAAGACTATTCTAGAACATAGAGGTTAATCTTGGATCTCGATCGGATACAATAGATAGTGGTACTCCATGAAACCTTACCACCTATATGATATATTTCCGTTCTATTTGGTCCAATGAAAAATAATCTAGAATTGCAATGAAATGTGTAGTATTTGTAAGATGATCCCAAACAACCGAGATAACATTGTTTTATTTGAATTTCATTTGATTTCTAGTGTCAAAGTCCACAGAGATGTTCTCCAATTTCGATGTTGGTATGGGTAATGGTTTCATCATCCCCTAAGACTTCTGCACTCTCAGCCGTCATTTTCTGACACACCTTGCACTTTGATGTATACTCAGCGATATCCTTCCCCCTGTTATCCCACCAATAATACTATTAGAGATATTGATACATCATTGTGAATCATGGGTTCATGGATAAATTAGAACAATGTGCATCATCCAAAAGTTCATTCTCATCTCCAGATTTTATAGAACACATAGTCCTGTCCCAAATCCCACAATTCCTTATTTATTAACATTGAACTTTTAGGATTTACCTTTTATGATGGATTCAAATTTCTTCTAAATTCCCTCTTCAACCTTTTATGAATTGTTTAACGTTACAATAGTAGATAGTTGAGAAATAATTTGTGAAAGGGTTTATGATGTTCCACACTTCATTATTCTCATGTCCATCTTCATCAATTCAAAGAAAATCGGATTCTTTTCATTTCTCATCAATGAAATAGTATATAGATCTGTTCTACATAGATCATATTCCACCTTGTTCTCTTTCCCAGGGTGGTAATGGATTGAGCATTAATAGTCATTGATTAGCTCTAACCATCTTCGTTGGTTCATCTTCAACTCTTTCTATGTGATTATGTACATGACAATTTTGTGATCCGTGTATATTTCACACTTCTACCCAAAGAGTTAGTGTTACCATATTTTTAAAGAGAATATTACTATATCCAACTCCAAATCATTTGTTGGATTGTTTTTATATTTATCTTTCAATTTCATTCAAGTAGAGGCAATGAAATTGTAATTTTTCATCAACACACATCACATGCACTCCTTAGAAGTATCATTAAATACCAAAAAATGTTCTCCACTTGTGGGTACTGTGAGAACAGGTACAGTGATACGCCTCTTTTTCAACCCCATGATGCTTTCATCGTATTAATAACTCCAAAAATCAGGAATCCCTTATAGGATAGATTGGTAAGAGGGTCGGACAATTGTGAAAAATTTCTCACAAATCCATGATAATATCTAGCTAACCCCAGGAATCTTTGGATATCTTTCACTAATATTGGCCTCAACCATCCCTCTATTTTAGATGTCTTAGGGGGATCCACATATACCTCATTTAATGTGATAATATGACCTAATAATGAGACATAATTCAATAATAAATCACTTTTTTTTTACTTTTTATTGAGCTTCTCCTTTTGTTAGGTCTCTAGTACTATGTTAAGATTCTCCTCATGCTCCTCCTTGTTTTTGGATTATATTAGAATATATTTTATATAGACTACCACAAATTTCTTGAGGTAATATTTAAAGACTCTATTCAACATGAATATTATTATTGTTATAGAATCAGTGTGTCCTAATGGCATTAGAATGAATTCAATGTGCTTATACCTAGTACAAAAAAGAGTCTTGGGGATATCCCCCTTCATAACCATTATGTGGTAATATCCATACAGCATATCCACCTTGGAGAAGTATTTTTCTCGATATAGATGAAAGAACAAGCCATGAATTCAGGGCATTGGATAAATGTTCCTTATCGTGATTTTATTGAGCTCATGACAACCAATACAAAGGCGCATTTACCCATACTTATATGTGATGAAGATGACTAGAGAATGCCATAGTGAATCACTTGGGCATATAAACCCTTCATACATATTCTCTTATAGATGTTTATTTAGATCCTCATGGTCCATAAAATCCATTCTATATGGACTCTTGGATACTGGAAATGCCCCAGGTATAAGATAAATTTTGAACCCAACATATCTTATAGGAGGAAGACCAGGAAATTTATCGGGAAATAGTTTAGAGAATTCCCTCACAATAAGTATGTCTTAGAGGATGGTTTCTTCCGTAGACTCAATCATCTGAGTATGTTACACATTCTAATAGGGTATTAATATCCACTATTGAGATGATAGTGTTGAGAAAGATTCATCCTCCTCCTTTCACTTGTACATAATATGGTGTCTGTTAACCATATAGAGAGTGATTTCCCGTGAACAACAATTTATTTTGTCTCTATATAGGGAAAAATAATCCAGGACAAGAATTTCATAAAATTCCACTAGAGGGAGTATGACGGGGTTCACCAGGATTTTCAAACCACAAATGTTGATATGGTTATAGTTATATTCATGGGATGCAATGATTTCCCAATTTAAAAATCTCACCGAAATACATACTTCCCTAATATGTGGTAGTGTAGATATTGGTCTATTAAATATTTTTCATATAAATGAATTCATAGAACCATAATCAAAATGTATGTTCACTATTAATGAATTCATAACTAGCATACCTATCATCACTTCGTTGTTGGGGTTCTCTTCGGCGGTAGTGATTGAAAAATATCGCCATTGGTGCCTTGTAGGTTGTTGGTTGCCTCCAAAAACCCTCGTCTTAGGGAACAAGTTTTTAAAGTGACCTATTTATTTGTAGATGAAGAGATGAACAATGTTTTTGAGGGTTTAATGGTGAGTTCCTCTCCTATCTCACATAATAATGTATTTTTTATTGTCAGTTAATAGCTTTATGCCCTTCTCTTCCACACCTAAAGCATTTCTTCATCACCTTTATGAAATTTTAGGGGAGCTTCTTTCCACACCATTAGAATGTTGGGTGATGTAATTTCTTATCACTATTGGATTTATCCATTGGGAAACAAAAATATAATTCCATGTTCATATTCTTATCACCATGATACCCCTGAGATTCGCAGATCTCTATTTTTTCATTGAAGGCATATCAGACAATTTCTTCATAGCTCTCAAAGTCATGGATCGCTAGGGCTCTCTGTAGGCCAGGGTTTATCCCACGAAAGAAGCAGTCAACCTTGTATTAAGGGGTAATGACAAAGACGGGGGAATATCATTCAAGCCTGGTGAGGTTTTACTCGTATGATCTGATTGATTCATCGTCTTTTTTTCTTGAGGGCATGGAAGTAAATTTTCATCCTATGTTGGAGGGTGTGAGGAAAATATTTATTGAAAAAAAATTTTATAAATCCATATATTCCAACACCTATATATCCTCCTCATGTTTTAAATTTTTTGTCAATTCATACCATTGATCATATTCACCCTCCATATGATTAGTATACATAAGTAAATTCTCTTGTTCAGAACATTGAAGGATGAAGATGATCTTCTCAATGGAGTTGATCTATTGTTTGGGGATTAAGTAATCAAATGATCCATTAAAAGTAGGAGGCCGTTGTCTAATGAAACTCTCGATTGTAGCTTGTTCTTTCTTGGGGGGGGGGGGTGTTGAACGTTTATCTTGACCCATGATTCAATTCAAACCATGAGTTAACTCAGAGAGTATCGTGATAATGTTTGTGATTCCCACTCCCATCAGATTGGGAATCTCATTAGGACATTAATCACATCGATATTCACATCGGTATTTTTCTTGATTCCACCTATTACTGGCCATTGGTTGAAATAAAAGGAATTTTAGGGGTAAAAATAAAGGGGAATCCAATGGAATAACTGATAACATATAAATTACATTTATTTATTTAACTTATCGATGTTATCCATGGTCTACTTACAAATATATATTCCTAGGAGAATTTTTTTAATTACCTTGATATTGGTTCATACTAATCTTATGAATTCACTAATGAATATCCCCCCATTTGTGTCATAACCAAGATTGCTACAAGGCCCATTATCGTTCACCAGTTCCTGTTAGAATCTAGCTCAAAATGCAGTTTTTAGGTTTTTTCTCTAGATACATCTTTGCCAGAGCTACCTCTACATACTCATATCCAGATATGGATATATTTTATAAATAAAACTATTACATAATACTTACAGAAATATTGGGATGTTCTTATTAAACAACGCCTTGTCCCTAAGGATTTCACTAGGGTTTTCTAATTATAATACCAATTTAACTAAACCTATCCTCTGATACCAACTATAACAACCCTGCTCATTATTACACAATTAAGCATGATTTATTACATAAATGTTCACATATGAAAAATATTAGGATTGAGAGTTTTAGTTTCTTCGGAAATTAGATACAGTACATAACAACTTAGAACATAAAACATAATGTCGTTATTAAAAACATTTTTTACATGACATCATTACTTTGTACTTAGCACTTCATGAGATAACATGAGGACATTCAAAAGAAAAGGGTGACATATAATCCCCAGTAAGGGAGTAAACCAGGAATAACATGAAGAATATAGTAAATGTTAGGAAATTGGCATATCAATGGAGTATAAGAGAAACCTGAACATAAATCCATGATATAGCATGATTATCATAACATGGAAATGTGGCAACAAAATTTTACATGATATTAGCATGACCCAAGGATAAATGCACACAGAGCCTGAGTAAACACTCATTCCACTTGAATTAGAATGAGTAAACCGTTATATCACAAGATATATCATGATACTAATCTTTAACCAATACATTGGAGCGCTATCAGGGCACACCCTTCTTAATCATTTAATTTAATTTATTAGTGTTCCACATATATCATATAACATGGATTCATTAGACATCATAACATATTACCCAAATATGAGAGGTGGATTGCATAAATTTAAGTCCTCAATAAATAATTACATGTTCATAATGGTGAATACCCCTCATAGAGATATGGGTATGGTATTCAATAACACGATGATTTTGGAATGGAAATTTTTTTATAACTTCAGCAGAATAATGACGTCAAATAGGCATTGTAAAATGGGTTGATGAGAGATAAAAAGATATCTCATCATTTATACATGAAATAAAAATTAATGGGGTCATGGAACGTAATATACCAACATATTTAATGGAATTTAGACGCATAATATAAAATAATTACTTGATTGTAAATGAAGAGAGATAAATTTCTTATGAAATTTCGTCACGGTAACAGGTGTACATGGGAGGAATTAATAAAAGGGAAAGAGGTATATAAACATTAAAAATATGAATGGATATATGGGGTTGGTTATAAATCATAACCCAAAATTTTTAATTGATAATAGAAGGTTATAACAACATAAATAAATTTGGACAAAATTGGGAACGAAAAAAATCCTTTACATGGAAGTGTGATTCTAATGGCTTGGAAGAGGAATGATAGAAGCTTTTAGGGAGCTTATTGTGCCTTCGGAGGATTATAGAGAGATTATGGAAAAGTTTGGTCAATACCCTAAGGTTTAAATTGAATAATAATGGGATATTGACTAGGTTTATAGAGGAAAGGAGAGGGAATTTGTTTTATTATGATGGTTTTGGACCCCATACATTAAACTAATCAAAACATCAAACCATCACATGTTTTTTCCCATAATGTTTTAAAAGTAGAGTGGAACATTATCTTATAAGTAAAATGTCCCAACATATTAAAATATTAGGCTTGATTATGTTGTGGTTAGTCACACTCTCAAGGAAATCATTTTAAAATATTATAATGTTTTATAAGTCTTGGATGGCCCACTAAGGCTTTGTAAAATAACTTAAACAGAACTAAAATATAATTATATTAAAGTTAAAACATATATTTTCCGAAATTAAAATTTATAGTATTTTATTAAATCACTATTGGATCATTATGATGTTATAACACACATTATATAATTAAAAATTACCTAATTTTTACCCAAAAATTTGACTGTCTCAGAAAATTAGGAAAATTTATCATTGTATAATTTTGAAGTAATAATTTAAAAATTAATATTATTTTATCTAAATTATTTTCTCCATATGTTAATTTTTACTTTAAAAATAATAACTGACATTTATCCAAAATTTAAGGGTTTTTACAAAAATACCTTTGAATCCTTAACAAAAATTACCATTGTATTCGTAAAAATTATACGATAATTTATATTTTAAAAAATTAATTTACTAAAAATATTTTATTAAAATATAATTTAATTTAAAAACAAAATAATTTATCAAAATATATTTGTAACACCCTGAGCTTCCATGATACGCTTCTCATTCAATAATTCAATAGCTTGCGTTGTACGCAACTTCGAGTTCTAACACACCGCGACTAATAAAAGTAGCCATTATGAATAGTAATAACCACTTTTTAAATTATAGAAATTTTATATTTCAAAATGGACTTCATTTTTGTATTCATAATATCGAAATTATCCTACGTTGAATTTTTTGTAATTTCTTGAGAACTTCCAATTTTCTATGAATAGTGAAAAATACTTAAAAACAACTTTTTTAATAAAAATAATTTATATTGATAATTTATACTATTGAGTGTTTTTAAAGTATAATTAGAATATATTTTTACCATTTTATCCAATGGTGTTCATTAGAATTAATTTCACTTTGAAATTGGACATAAACTATTGTCAATCTTTTGATATATATTGTTTCTTAAAAACACGCTATTTGTTGTGATAGCAGGAATTAATTATAAAATTAATTAATTCAACTTATATGTTTGGAATTTCATAAAATAGACATCATTTTTGAATTCGGAATATCAATTATATCTTAGGGTGAAATTTTGGCATTGTTCCGAAAAACATCAATTTTTTATGAATAGTGAAACCACTAAGTGGTGGTTAAATAACTGATTTTTCGTTTAAATGAAATATTACCACTTCTGTGATTTGATTTTCAAAAATCCGACATAAATGGTTTTCATTAGGAAGTAAAATGTGGTTAAATTAGATTAAAATATTTTTTTGCGGAATAATAACTTTTTAGTTAAATTAATCGCGATTAAAGGTATTTAGTGAAATTTAAGGTAAAAATGGTATTATAAAAATATGAAATAACCATTACACTTGTCCTACCCCTATTGGATGAGTCATGTCCGACCAAGAAAATACATGGGTCAACTTGGGGACCCAATGGAGCCATTTTGGTAGGAAAATGACATAAATAACTTTAATTTAAAGTTAAAATAAAAATGTCACAAACATAAGTTGTTTTACTAAAACAATTTTTAAATGGGGTAATAGAAGTCATATTTTTGACCACAAACATTCATTAGAAAGATAAAACGATTTCCTACATCATGATGTTTTGTTTATAATTTTTAAACATTATATAACTTAAATTAGTTATGACACCATGATGATGCAGTGATTACCTCATTAATTAATGATTTTAATAAAATGGAAGGATAAGGTAAACTATAAGCATTACACTTGTCCAAAGCCTTTTTTATGAGAATATTTCGAACCCTTATCACCTTAGACGCAATGTATATAAGTTTGGGGCCTTTATAATACGAAAATCTTTGTATAATAAAGTAACATTTCATTACTTTCCAAGAGTTCCCCTCCTCTCCACTTATAAAAGGCCCCCACCACTACCACCTTACTCACATTATCAAAGCATTTTGGCTCGGCCAACCTCTGCCCAAAAACTCTCCCAACATCCCTCCCATACCCCTAGAGGACTCACATTGGGTATAATTATTCCCAAGGAAGCCTTTGGCTCAAATCAAAAAGAGTTACATGTTTTAAAGGTAGTGTTTTATCTTGTGTTCTTATGTTTTATTTTGCTTCTCCAACCCCCTAAAATTGATTTACTAATTTCTTTTGTAAGAACACCAGTATAATCAATATACTAGGATGTTTTTATAACAATTATTTGAGCTACACTTATACACACCTACATCTAATGGTTAAAGAACATACTATTTCTGTGGATGGCGAATTTCTGTCTCACGAAACGATGATTGTTCAACCCTCATATAACACCTTCAAAGGTGGCCATTAATATGTCACTATATTTATATATGATATATAATATGTTTATGTTTTACTTAATCTTATTTAGTTTTCATTTATGGCATACCTTTATGGTTTCCATTATTGGTAAACGCGATATTTTCATTTTAGGAAGTGCGGACTACCGCCCCCTCAAAGTGATTTGAATCGTTAATGCCATATGTGGGATGTATAATGGATGGAGTAAATGATATTATATATGATATTATACTCTAATTATAATATAAATTTATATCATTATTATTTCATTAAATACCAAATAGAAATGAAAGTAGCGTTCATGCGTACGTACGGCTTAACGTCTCCATGAACGGTGCATTTCATTTCTTACCTCTAAACATTATCGAATATTATAAATGCATGTATATACTGGATATATATGAGATATATGATATCTATATCATGAATATAATTATTGATATAATGGATATTTCACAACATGAACAACTTTTAATTATAAGAATTTTATTTTTGACTCAAGTACCAAAGATCGACAAAACTACCGTTATTAACTTAAATAATTACATAATGTTCATAACATGGTAATAAGTGATATAAAAGGAATAAAAAACTTGAAAAATTTTCTGAAGAAATTATAAATTTACTCTAGTTTATTATTCAGGAGGTTAAAGAACGGTCGAGTCAAGACAGGACGCAAGGTAAGGGAACTTCTTAACCCAATTTCCATTCTTTGGGTTAATCTCCTACTTTCAAATTATGTCATTATATTATTATGTCCTATCTTGTATTTGTACTTTCTTTAGGTGTACCTATAGTGAATACACATAATATATTTATTTTATTTAAAAAATTATCTTTGTAAGTGACTTCGTCTCAATATCCTTTCATTGAGGCATATTTGGTTTTATACACAACTTTCCTATATACGGTGTATAAACCCCTTTGACTTTTAATTTTATTCAAAAGGAATCTTTTTATACGAAGCGTTTTTACTAAACGAAAAATGGAATTTTGTTTGTACGTATGTGGCGACAACGACTTCTCCGCCGCCGTGACCATTATTTGAGTTTCAGCTTCCTCTAAAAGCCATAATGTTTTTTAAATGAAAAATAAATACAAAGTTTTATTTTTATTTTATTTTGGTATTGAAAATGGATTTGAAAGTGTTTTTTTATTATATCAATGTTTTGTATTGATATCGTGTGATTGAAATGTGGAAATGTTATGTTTCCTTTATGCATGTTTTTTGTGATACGATTTTGTTATGGTTTATGATATGTTTAAACCTGTTCATATGAGGAATGCATTGGACTTAATAAGTGAAGGGTGGAGCCCGCTATAGCTCCTCGATGCATCGGTAGGTCTCATGAGACAAAATATTGTCTTGGCACGAGGCCTTGACAAAATCTTATTATAGACTTGGCACGAGGCCTTGGCTATGAGGTTATGATAGTCTGGAATTATGCATTCCATCATTATGAAAGTGGTTATTGATATTTCATGTGATTACTCGACTATTAGAATATCCATGTGAGTAAGTAAATGGTATTATCTCATTTTACTTTTTCCATATTATGCTAAAGTTAATGTTTAAAAGGCTTTTGTTTTAGTTATACATTTCCTAAAATGTTAATGTTTATTTATGAAAGCTTCCTCTATATTTTTATCCTTACTGAGCATCTGAGCTCACCCCTTTCAATGTTTTAATTTTTCCAGGATGTGAAGAAGTATATTATTAATGACCTGCAGGGATATTATAAGGGGATATGAAGAGAAGATGTTGTAGTTTTGTTTTACTTTATGATGTAATGTAAGACTTATGAAAGTATCTATTGTTTCCAAGGCTACTAAACTAATCGATCTTTCGAGACTTGATCTTTTGTGATCATGCCAATGTTACGAAGTAATGCACCGACTCTGGGTAGCTGGGGTCGGGGCGTTACAGTTGGTATCAGAGGCAGTTTAGTAATAACCTTGGAAGCTAGATTTAGATAAACTCTGATTAGAGAACATACCCCAAAGATAGACTTTGAGGATTAGTATAGAAGATCTTCCAAGAATTTTGGTATTATAGATATTTTGTGAGTTTTCCGAGCAATACATCCATGTCTGGATACGAGCAAGTAGAGGTGGCTCTGGCACATATATAACTAGGGGTAAAACCTGAAGACACCGCTTTGAGCTAGTCTCGAACGGGAACTGGTGCATCACAACGGGCCTTGCTGCACTCTTGCTTACGACACTCCCGGGGGATATTCTTAGGATAATTATCATTTTCTTTACAAACCATTATGAAGGGATTATGAGTACATACTTCCTCAAAGAAAACATTTTTATGATTATGGATTATATCCATAAATATTTCAATTTATTTTAAGTGTTTTGCAAGTTTGTTATTATGTATTTCAATTCATAAACTAACCTAGTTTATGTTATTGTATAGAAATGGCGCCCAGTAGAAGGAATGTGAACTCCATCAATACGTATGATCCAAAGAGTAAGAAGGATCATATCTTTCATGGTATTAAGCCATCATTTAGAAGGGAAATAGTCTCCCATGTGTTCTCAACATATGAAGAAATAGTATCATGTGTTAATAAGATAAGTAGAGAACTCTCTGAGTCTTATGGATTTGAAGGGATGAAGGAGAAGAAAAGGATGGAAGAGAGAATGATGGATAATGGGACGAGGGAAAAGAAGAATTTTCCAATATGTGATAACTGTGGGAAGAAACACCATGGAACTTGCCTGAAGGGAATGAGGGTTTGTTATAAGTGTGGAGAAAAAGGACACCAAGTGCGTGACTGCAAGGGTAAGAAAAAGGTTTCAAATGTACAATGCTTCATCTGAAAGGAGTGGGGACACTACGCAAACAAATGTCTAAATCATCAGAGTATGCCCCAAATGATGTTATTGGATAATAATCAAGTTATGATACTACCACAGATGAGGAGGAATGATTAGAGTTCTTATGTTGTTATTAAATAATTTTTTCATTTGAGTGTTGTATCAATGATGTACTGGTTATAATAATTATGGAGTATATAAGGAATGTACTATAGTACTATTTCATCAAGGACTTGAGATTGTGTGGAACCATGAAAAGTGACTCCACAACATGTTAAATGTTTGGAAAATATGTGGTTGAGGGAAAGATAAACCATAAGATGGTTCTAATATGGAGATAGTGATTTTGGAATAATACATGATTTATTTGGATAAATTATATTGGATATTCTAAACTTCCTTGAAACTGATTAATGATTTGTATACATTTTTGGATAGAAGGAATATATCTAGTATTCTATAAGGAATAAGGGATCATGAATGTAATCAATAAGGATTTATGGTAATTCAGTATGTTGTAGTGTTTTAAAAGAATACATGATGAAGGTGTTCACATGTTGTTACTTGGAAAAAAGGATCTTCATTATGTTAACATTCCTTATAAAATTTGGACTATGAGTTGGAAAGAAGTATTTTGGATAACTATAAAGGTTGGAATGGATTATGTTGATCTTTGGATAGTATTGTTTAAAGTTAAAACATTTCTGAAGATTATTTTTGGAATATTATAATACTATAGTATTAGGAAAAGGACAACCTGCAGGGTGGGGCATAACCTGTCATGTCGGACAAAGCTATAGGAATCGAACCCACAACCATAGTGCGACAGGCCTTTATTAACAACCACTAGCCTACAGGAAGTCCCTAGTTATTAGAAAATAGTATTCCTAATCTAAATGGTATGTGTTAATATTTTGAACCTTGTGCGATTAGGATTAATATTATATTTTTGAGTTCTATTATATTTTTGAGTGAAAGATGAATTTGTGGTAGAAATTAGTTGAAGGATGAAACTCAACTTGTAAAGAATAAATATATATATACCTATCTCTTATTCTATGAATAAATTAATTCTTAAACTTTATTAAAGGGATATTAAAACAAAAAAATGTGTTATCCTAATACCTTATGTCTTGTTGAATTGATAATATTTTAAATCAACATAGATTGAAGGCTTTGAGGCCCTCAATTTAACACATGTTTGTGATTGATGACCTCAATCACTCCCTACAAATATTTACATTTTTCCTCCAATTATATGTCTCTAATTTCCACCAATGTTCTACTTATCATGATCATAATTTGGTGGTGAGTTTTTCATTTCCATTTCCCTCTTATTAAGGCTAAATTTTATTAACCTTATTTCCGATGTGGGTTTTCCACAGAGGTATTTTCTATTTTCAACATTTTATTTTCAAAGAAAAATTTCAAATTGTGGGGATGCAATTTATTGAAGGAGGGGAGAATGTAACACCCCGATCTTCCATGATACGCTTTTCATTCAATAATGCAATAGCTTGCATTGTACGCAACATCGAGTTCTAACACACCGCGACTAATCAAAGTAGCCGTTATGAATAGTAATACCCACTTTTTAAAATTATAGAAATTTTATATTTCAAAATGGACTTCATTTTTGTATTCTTAATATCTAAATTAGCCTATGTTGAATTTTTTGTAATTTTCTGAGAACTTCCAATTTTCTATGAATAGTGAAAAATACTTAAAAACAAGTTTTTTAATCAAAATAATTTATAGTGATAAATTATACTATTGAGTGTTTTTAAATTATAATTAGAATATATTTTTACCATTTTATCCAATGGTGTTCATTATAATTAATTTCACTGTGAAATTGGGCATAAACAATTGTCAATCTTTTGATATATATTGTTTCTTAAAAACACGCTATTTGTTGTGACAACGGGAATTAATTATAAAATTAATTAATGCAACTTATATGTTTGGAATTTCATAAAATAGAAATAATTTTTGAATTTGGAATATCAATTATAGATTAGGTTGAAATTTTGGCATTGTTCTGAAAAACTTCAATTTTTGATGAATAGTGAAACCACTAAGTGGTAGTTAAATAACTGATTTTTCGTTTAAATGAAATATTACCACTTATGTGATTTGATTTTCAAAAATCCGACATACATGGTTGTCATTAGGAAGTAAAATGTGGTTCAATGGGATTAAAATTATTTTTTCGTGAATAGCAACTTTTAAGTTTAATTAATCACGGTTAAAGGTAATTAGTGAAATTTAAGGTAATAATGGTATTATAAACATATGAAATAACCTTTACACTTGTCCTACCCCTATTATATGAGTCATGTCCGACCACGACAATCCATGGGTCAACTTGGGGACCCCATGGAGCCAGTTTGGTAGAAAAAAGACATAAATAAATTTTATTTAATGTTAAAATAAAAATGTCACAAACATAAGGTGTTTTACTAAAACAATTTTTAAATGGGGTTATTCAAGTCATATTTTTTACTACAAATATTCATTAGAAAGATAAAAATATTTCCTACATCATGATATTTTTTTTATAATTTTTAAACATTAAATAAATTAAATTATTTATGACACCATGATGATGCAGCGATTACCTCATTAATTAACTATTTTAATAAAATGGAAGGATAATGTAAAATATAAGCATTACACTTGTCCAAAGCCTATTTTATGAGAATATTTCAAAACCTTATCACCTTATCCTCGAATTATATAAGTTTGTGACCTTTATAATCCGAAAATAATTGTATAATAAAGTAACATTTCATTACATTCCAAGAGTGCCCCTCCTCTCCACTTATAAATGGCCCCCACCACTACCACCTTACTCACACTATCAAAGCCTTTTGGCTCGGACAACCTCTTCCCAAATACTCTCCCAACTTCCCTCCCTTACTCCTAGAAGCCTCACATGGGGCAGAATTCTTCCCAAGGAAGCCTTTGGCTCAAATCAAAAAGAGTTTTCCGTTTTAAAGGTAGTGTTTTATCTTGTGTTCTTATGTTTTATTTTGCCTCTCCAACCCCCTAAAATCTATTTATTCATTTCTTTTAAAACAAAAGAAGTATAAAATATATACTAGGATGTTTTTATAACAAGTATTGGAGCTACACTTACACACACCTACATCTAATTCTTAAAGAATATACTGTTTCTGTGGATGGCGAATTTCTGCCTCACGAAAAGATGATTATTCAACAATCATATAACACCTTCAATGGTGGCCATTAAGATGTCACTATAGTTATATATGATATATAATATGTTTATGTTTTACTTAAGATTCTGTATTTTTCATTTATGGCATACCTTTATGGTTCCCATTATGGGTAAACATGATATTTTCATTTTAGGAAGTGCGGACTACCGCCCCTTCAAAGTGATTTGAATCATTAATGCCATATATGGGATGTATAAATGATGGATTAAATGATATTATATATGATATTATACTAGAATTATAATATACCTTTATATCATTATGATTTCATTAAATACAAAATAGAAATTAAAGTAGCGTTCATGCATACGTATGACTTACCGTCTCCATGAACGGTGCATTTCATTTCTTACCTCTAAACGTTATGGAATATTATAAATGAATCTATATACTAGATATATATGAGATATATGATATCTATATCACGAATATAATTATGTATATAATGTATATTTTACCACATGATCAACTTGTAATTATAAGAATTTTATTTTTGACTCAAGTACCAAAGATCGACAAATCTACCGTTATTAACTTAAATAATTACATAATGTTCATAACATGGTAATAAGTGATATAAAAGGAATAAAAAAATTGAAAAGGGATCTGAAGAAATTATAAATTAACTCTAGTTTATTATTCAGGAGGTTAAATAATGGTCGAGTCAAGACAGGACACAAGGCAAGGGAACTACTTAACCAAATTTCCATTCTTTGGGTTAATCTCCTAATTTCAAATTATGTCATTATATTAATATGTCCAATCTTGTATTTTTTACTTTCTTTAGGTGTACCTATAGTGAATACACATAATAGATCTATTTTATTTAAAAAATGATCTTTGTAAGGGAATTCGTCTCAATATCCTTTCATTGAGGCATATTTGGTTTTATACAAAACTTTCCTTTATACGGTGTATAAACCCCTTTGACTTTTAATTTTATTCAAAATGAATCTTTTTATACGAAGCGTTTTTAATAAACGACAAAAGGAATGTTTTTTTGTATGTATGCGGTGACAACGAATTCTCCTCCGTCGTGACCATTATTTGAGTTTCGGCTTCCTCTACAAGCTATAATTTTTTTTAAATGAAAAATTAATACAAAGTTTTAATTTTATTTTATTTTGGTATTGAAACTGGTTTTGAAAGTGTTTTTTTAATTATATCAATGTGTTGTATTGATATCTTGTGATTGAAATGTGGAAATGTTATGTTTCCTTTATGCATGTTTTATGTGATACGATTATGTTATGGTTTATTATATGTTTAAACCTATTCATATGTGGAATGCATTGGACTAAATAAGTGACAGGTGGAGCCCGCTATAACTCCTCGACACATCGGCAGGTCTCATGAGACAAACTAGTGTCTTGGCATGAGGCCTTGACAAAATCTTATTGTAGACTTGGCACAAGGCCTTGGCTACGAGTCTATGATAGTCTGGAAATACGCATTCCATCATTATGAAAGTGGTTATTGATATTTCATGTGATTGTACGACTAGTAGAATATCCATGTGAGTAAGTAAATGGAATTATTTCGTTTCACTTTTTCCATATTATGCTAAATTTCATGTTTAAAAGGCTTTTGTTTTAGTTATACATTGCCTTAAATGTTAATGTTTATTTATGAAAGCTTCCACTATATTGTCATCCTTACTGAGCATCTGAGCTCACCCCTTTCAATGTTTTAATTTTTCCAGGATATGAAGAAGTATATTATGAATGACCTGCAGGGATAATATAATGGGATATGAAGAGAAGATGTTGTAGTTTTGTTTTACTTTATGACGTAATGTAAGACTTATGAATGTATCTAGTGTTTCCAAGGCTACTAAACTAATCGGTCTTTCGAGACATGATCTTTTGTGATCATGCCAATGTTACAAAGTAATGCACTGACTCTGGGTAGCTGGGGTCGGGGCGTTACAATATTTCTTAATTGAATATGAATTAAAAATACTATTGGTGGTTAAGAAACCAGTTACAAAGAAACAATAATAAAATGACTGTATATTATTTAATCTATACAAAAATAATTCCCGTAATCATAGTGCAAGGGTCTTGTTACATAACCCATTACAACACTCACATCTGTCATTTGGTAAGTTGTGCGATGGTGACAAACACTTGGGGTGGACATAAAACATCGCATGAGTGGTAATCTATACCCACTTCCACTTCTCCCATTGGCAGTTCTGTTAAATATTAATGTGTTCAAGCTATGCATGGGCTTGGTAATGAACAAAGCACATTGATGCCACCACATTTTCTAGCTCCGACAAATGGGATTCATATAGATCAATTCGGCTAAATGAAGCAATCTATTCCATTGTCTGAGTAAATTGGATTTGTTAAATCCCCACATTTATATTAATCTGGTGATCACTATTCAACAGCTATATTATAAAAGATATCAATTATTTATGGTATTTTAAAATCCCAAGACATAAATCCAAAGAGGTGAATACATTTTATTCAACCATTTTACATTATAATAAATTTAATCAAATCAAGAGGAATTATGATTAGTAAATGTTTGGGTCGTTACTTTTCCCATCCTATTTTTGGGCCTACCCAAACTCAGGATGGAGTTACAGACCCATGTTATTACCAGATTGTGGATCATGCAGAAATGTTTTTTAGAAAAATATATATAGTTTTATAGGGATATCAAGGACCCCATGGGTTGATTGAGTTGTTTTATAGGGTAAAATAATATTTTGACTAGTTATAGACTCTTGAAAACTCTTGGGTGAGATAATGAAATCCCTTATTCAGTGGTTTTGGTCTATTAAGGTGGAATCACTATTCTCACAACAAACCATTCAAGGAGCTCTCTAGAGAATTTTTCAATGCATCCTTCATTCAACCATTTTTAACTAAATAAGTGAGAGCTGTGAAGGAAATTGGATTTCTAATTATTCATGATATTGACCAGTTAGTAAATGAATATGTTAATGAATTCATTGGATTCAAACATTTATCATTGCAGTTATTTTCTAACAATGTGAATGATATATCATTCAGTTATAGACTATGACATACACAGTTGTGTTCATCAGTTCTATAGTCGGGCCTATATACCATTGATGAAGTCGTTTTAGATTCCATTTTAATCAAAGTTACCATGATAGGGAATCATATTGTTTATTATTCATTATTCCTCATTATAACTAGTAAAGAAGATATAGATAGTGAATAATAAATGCATAAATAAGGACTGTGTGACAAACTATATCTTTATTACACATTAGTTCATGATTTTTTAAGTAACAATACATATAATACAACTCATATGATCAAGAATTATAGTGTCTTTGCATAATTAGTTACATTATATAAGGAATTACAAATAGTTTTACATCATAATTATTGATGACATAATTAACATGCTTATAATATTCCATCACACATAAATGTAAATGGGATATCATAGGGACATACAAAATAAAGGGTTATGCTACAATGATCAGTAAAGGAATAAAAAATAATAACATGAATAAAATATTAAATTTTAGACAACTAAATTATAATTGGGTTGTAAAAGGGGTGATAATAATAAATATGAAAAATTAGGCATGATATAACATGATAACATAATGTTTTCATTAGAATATAGAAATAACATTATACAAGACATCATAAACTAAGATCATAGATAACTACCAAGAAATCATAAAATGTAGGGAATAGGTTCCATAATAAATTAGGTTCACTACATAATCTGATAGCTTAATATCATAAGATTAAAATATTCAACAATTAATTAGAACACTATATAATTATAGGTTCACTTGTCACTTTCATATCATGTACATGCATAGGTGAGACACAAAGATAATTCACCATTGGGATATGTTTATTAATTTTTATCCCCATGATATATGATTGTGGTTATATAAATAGGTTTCCCCAATTAATTATGGATATGTATACCTAGGTTAATACACTTGAGTGAAAGAGGGTGTGGATATTCATGATGTAATCATTTTTCATGAAAAATCATTATGAAATTCCACAATCTTAATGATAGTACCTAATGATTCATAATATAGTTTAATGAGACTGAAAGGGATCCATAATGATTTTGGATATAAAAAGTGATGTATGAGTGGTATGGAAAATTATATCCCAATACTAGTAATTGGAAAAAAAAATCATTACAAAGATATGGAGATTTAAGAAATAGTAAAAAGATAGAATTACTTACTAAATTGTAACATAGTGATGAATTAGGTAATTCATACAACAAGATGGTACAAAATATCTCTCAGTTTTTAGAAAACATTTGTATAATATATTGGGTCTTATAATGTCTTGACAATGTATGTAGTAGAGATTCAAAATCCAAAATACAAAGATAATGCTTGAATGAAAACGAAGAGAGGGAAATTTGTTACTAAATATTTGCATAGTAACAACTTTGGAAAATTCTATAATGCTAGTGGATAGATGATATATAATTTCTGTTATTAAATTTTATTTTAGAGGGATGATTATAATTTCATAACAATATTACCAATTTAAATTCAAAAGGGTTAAATACAAAGTGGGTTCTTGAATGAAAAAGAAGAGAATGAGGTCCCATTGTTTAAGGGGGTGATTCCAAAAGCATGAGAGGAGCTTTCTGAAATCTATAGGGAATCCTGTGAGATCTATATAGAGTGTATGGAAGAATAAGGTTGTTCTACATAATTTTTTAGGGAATATTAATTGGATTATGGGTTGGTATATATAGTAAATCAAAGGGGGGTTCTTTATTATTTCCCAATGATGGTTTTTTTGACATTATATAATAATGTAATTAAAAAAACCTTACCATGGGTTTTTTCATGTTTTATGAATATAATAATAATTTTTAGTATTTTATTTGGCCATGGGATGAAATAATTAATATATTACAATAATTGCTGGCTGATTGAGTCATGTTAAAAAATAAATTTTTTAAAAAATTTAAAATATAAAATAGGTTTTGGAAAATTCAAAAAGGATTCATAAGATTTATCAAATATCCTTTATAACATAATTTTCATTAAATGTAAAAATATATTTTTATACCCTTTATTAAATTTATTTCATCACTTTTTTCAGTCATTATTATGTCATAAAATAGTACATATATTTTGTATATTCTTTTTTAATTTTGACTCAAAAATTCCAATATCTAAAGAGAATCATGGAAAATTAACTATTGGATTATTTGGATGTTCAGATTCCAAAATAAATACTTATTTTATCAAAATAGTTTTTCAAATATATGAATTGTTTATTTTAAAATCAGTATCGAAATTTATTAAGAAATGAAGGGATGTTTGCACTAACCATTTTCAAACCCATACAAAAATTACATTTGACATAATAAAAATTATATTATCCTTATATGTAATGAATATAATATAATAGAATTATTTATTTAATTTATTATTTATTTTTAATATTTAGTAATTTATCAAAAGGAATATCTTAATATAAATTTTAGATTACACAGAAATAAAAAATGTGTTTTAAAAAATAAAAATAATTCTAAATGTTACAATAATTGGAAGAAAATAAAACCATTATTAAATTGGAAATAAATAATAAATTTTCATATTATTAGTGTCCTGATACACATCCATTTATTACACAAGAAAAAAACCTATGAAAATGTGTGGGATGGTGAGATTTTTAGGGGTGGTTCAGTGTATATTGTTTGGGCTATGATTTGGATGAGATTGAAATTTTTCTATAAAAAGATTCACCCATTTTTCTAGTTACTGGATCATGGATTGGTAATGGTGAAGGTAACATCCCATTGATTCTATCCTCCTCATAACCATTAATAAATGGGACTCATAGGTTAAGATCCTGCTACATTATTCAATTTTATATTTTCACTATTCCAATTGAATTTCTTATAACAATATATTTATACTATTTATATTATGCTTGTTAAATAGTTATTTTATTAATGGTTATGATGATTAATAGTGTTCTAAATAGGATTGAATATAATTAAACTAGTGCATTTCATTTATTATCTATAACCAAAATAGGTCATTTAATTCAATAACAAATTGAATTTTATTAATAAATGTTCGGGTTTTACCAATATTACCCCCTTCAAGAATTTATACCTATAAATTTTAATTTCATGCACGAAAATAGATGAGTGTAATTATATTTTATCACCTTTTCGAATTCCCTTTTCCCTTAATTATGCTCTTGGTTTCTATATAGAACTTTGACCATGTGAATTTTCTTATTTCTTAGATCATTTTATTTACAGTCTAAGAACTTCACCGGCTAATCATCAAAAAAATATTTATTATCCAATGGTATCACATCTTTATTTGGAAAATGTAATAGGTCTGGGATTAAATTCCTTAAGAGTGATACATGGAAAAAATCATGTATATGATATAGGTTAGGTGGGAGTGATAGTTGATGTGACACTTATTTTATGTGGTCAGGGATATCAAAGGGACTACTGTATCTTGGACTAAGCATTCCCTTCATCTAAAAATATCATAACATTATTCCATGTATATATGGGAAGTAATACATTCTCTCTATCATCAATCTCTTGGTCTCATCAATAATTACAATAATAGATCATCATTCAATTATGAGAAGCCATGATACGATACTGAATGGTATTGGCCATTTAAAATATTTGATCAACAATTTGAGGGGCTGGTAGTTTTCATTCAACATATTTTTCCTAGATTTTAAATTTTATACTTCACTTACCACAAAAAAACCTCATATAATTTATTATTATTATAGAGTGAAAACTTTTTTTTAAAGAACTCATCCAATGGAATATGTTTCTCGCATCCTCTATTGAAAACCCTTGAATAAGATCTTGACATTCACTCATGTGTCAAGATATTTTTTTATATTTTTCTTTCACTTTGAGGGAGATAAGTTATATTGAAGTTCAAGGTAGTATTTAGAGATTGTTGGATACTCTTCCAAGATATGGGGAAAAATCATGGGTCACAATCAGATACATTGGATAGTGGAGTTCTTTTTAGCCTCACTACTTATCTAATTTATATATTTTCACATTTATTATGTGAGGTGTCCTCTCAAGTTACAATGAATTGATTCGTCTTTGAAATAGGGTCCACCACAACCTATATTTCATTATTTACTCTTAATGTCTTCGAAGGACTGGTGAAAAATTTCATGGTTATGTTTTCGCTTCTCTTTATAGGTATGGGTATTTTTTTCATGATCCCCTTGGATTTATTAACTTTCATTCATCACTTATTAACATACAAGACACCGAGATATATATTTCGTGGTATCCTTTATCATACTCTACCACCAATGGTGATTTCAGATATCTCAATACGTCTTTGTGCTATCTGTAAGGATGGAAAAGGTCAAACTATGTGCATCATCAATAATCTCATACATTAACCAATGATTTAATAGTATAAAAATTTGTGACCCAAATATTTCAACACTATCGTAAATTTTTTATCTCTAATGATTTTCCATTTTTATATATTACACCCTCTTCTTAATTTCAACATCATCTTGGTAACACCACATGATTTTGAAATTAAATTTAATATTGAATCCATGAAATGCTCAGTCTCCAGAAAACACCACTTTTTATAAACTGGATGTAAATCATATTTTTCCCAGCTCTGTGATTTGAATTTTGAAAATATGATATACATGGTTGTGTTCAGTAAGATATTTAAAGTCTGATAAGACAAAAATAGATTTTGGTGAACAGTAAAATACCCTTATGAATATTAACATACAGTTATGAATATTAATGAATAGTAAACCATCCAAAAAAATAAGAACATCCACAGTGAATGTATAGATACAATTAAGACATTTTATAAGTGAAAAAATGATCATAGTTTAAGTATTTGAATTTTTGTATGTCAAAAATATTTTCACAACATTTTATTGATTAATTTAATAATATAAAATGGAAATATTTTTTCAAAAAAAATGTAATTATAAATTGTTTAATTATAGTCTTAGGGTTATAGGATAATTTTATTATACCATGATTAATCTATTAAGGTTTTATAAAAGAGTTATAGTTATGAAGTTGTTTATTGGAAAAAATTATGATTTTATTTTAAAATTAAAATAAAATCATTTATCAAAATATTATCAAAAAATTTATTTAATTTTTGAATTATACACATTGAAAAATGGTTAGGGTAAATTTTTGGGATTTTTCAAATATACTTGAAGTTTTCATGAATAGTAAAAATACAATTTTGAGTTTTCAATATGATTAATTACATAATAATGATATAATAATTAACATGAAATGCTATTATACCATTTTATATTAGAATATTATATTATTTTTTTCCATCATATAGTACCATGGGGAAATACCGTGGGCAAGCCTATGGTTTTTTCAAAAACCACTATTGTGTTGTCCATAGAAATAAATAAAATACTCCCAATTATTTTCTATAAATACCCTCTCATTACTTCATTTTCAATCAATAAAAACTCATAATACTCGATTATATGGTATTTTTAAATCCCTAGGAGGAATCCCAAGGTATCTGCAAGCCCCCAAGGTCCCAACCATCATGTTTTAGGAGTTACTTTACAAGTTAAGGGAACCTACCATGCATCACTTTTTCAACCACTCTTTTTATTTTATTCTCTTTTAATTTCATTTTGATTTTGTTGGGATATGTCATTCCATAACCCACATACTATCCATTTTATTTAATAATGATGATACACTCTATTTTGATCATCAAAATAGTTTAGCAATTTTTATGCGGTGTGTTAGGTTGCTGAGTTTTCGTAAAGAATTTGTCAACTTTTCTTTTAATTTGAGTTCATTTTTATTTCTACATCTCCATTATCACAATTGTTCTGGTAACTCTAATAACATAAATATACTGTAATGTTTTGTTATTATATAATAATTCTTTATCATCTCTCATTTCCCCTTCTTGTATAATAGAAATGAAAACACCATCCAAGATGTGTAAAATTATCTCATTTTAGGACGACATGTTTTCAATTTCTATACCATATCCAATTCTTGTCATAAATCAATTTTTATTGTGAAACAAAAAAATAATATATATATATATATTATAACTTATTTTTTTATTTAATCTTTGTGTACATATTACATTGTTATTTTAATCAAAATGACTATGTTGTGGTCAATAACCACAAATTAACCCGAACAGTTATCTTTAATACATTATATAATGACTTATCTATACTCCCAATATCCAAATGAATTTAATAACCAATTAATCTTATGTATGTTAATTAATAACATAGAAAATCTATTCTAGACTACCATTCTAGTCTTACATGTCTATCTTTACATGTATATAAGTAAACCTGTCATGAATACCAAGGATTAAAACACACCCAAACAATGAAATTGAATATCTTAACCCATAAATGGCCATTAATAATCTTAATAAAGTTATTATAAATAAATAAAATGTAGAGGAGGTTATAGAATCATTAATTTATTAACCATAATTTCATTATTCAGGTCTTTATGATCAGGTGAGGAACAACAAAAAACTTAAGGTAAGGGTTTTCTACCCAAAGCTTCATTTAAATTCATGTTATTCCTATTCACTACATTCCTTAATTAAATCTTTTTTATTCATATTTAATCCACATAAATCTGGGTTTATTGTTATATATATTTTTCCCAATAATATACCAACAATAATTTATGGAGTGTTATACATTTTAAAAGGATCTTTAAAAACCTCTTTCCAAAATACATTCCCAATTTAAGTGAATTTATAAAATTCATGCCTATTTTCAAAGGAAATCTATCATTTGTTTTTGAAAACCATTATATTTATAATATCAATCATTTTATTATTAAAATAATATTTTACTTCACTTCTTATTTTATACAATTATTTTTCCAAAAGAACTCTTCTTTTCAAATTAAGATAGTATTTTTCTCAAGAATTACTCAATGATTTTATAAGGGTATCATCATCTATTTCAACAATCATGGGGATTATTATGTATTTTTGGGATTAATATTATTATTATATAATATAACATATTTAATTTAATGGTTTATTATTAGTTTGGATATGGATGATCTATCTAAAAACCATTCACCAATTTACCATGAATGGTTAGTGTTTATTGTTAATGTCTGGGGAATTTTTATTACATTTCATATATTATTTTCAACATGAATGTATATTTTGTTTATATTTGTCTCTGTTCATAAGAGGAACGAATTGGAATTATTAAGAGTTAGGTGGGGCCTTCTATATCCCATCGGTGCATAGGTAGGTCTCATTAGACATAATATGGTCTTGGCATGAGGCCTTGACAAAATGGATATTTATGGTCTTGGAACGAGGCCTTGATGGTATAGTTATGATCTCACGCATTATGAATTCCCCCATTATGAAAGCTTTCATGATGGTTTATGAGGTTATTCAACAATTAGAATACCAAGGATTATTTTTTATTATGGTATTATTTATTTAGATCTTATTCATCCCATATTATGTTCAAGGTCATTTTGTTAAAGGCGTGTGTTTTTTAGTTATTCACCATGCCTACTTACTATTTTATAATACCTTATGATGTATTTATTACCCTTACTATGAATTTGAGCTCATCCCTTTCTAATGTTTCAATTTCCTAGTACATGAGGAATTATATTATGAATGACATGTAGAAATAACTTAGGATTTATGGATGTTGTCAAAGGAGTTTCTATGTTGTATTTCATTTAATGTTGTAATGTTGAACCTATGTATGTACATAGTTTCCAAAGATACAGAAATACTCTATCATTCAGGATGTGTATTCCTTGTTTTTATGCCAATGTAATAAAATAAGGCACTAGCTCCGGAAACTGGGGTCGGGTCGTTATAGTTGGTATCATAGTAAGTTTAGTAGAAATCCTCGAAACCAGATTTAGAAAACGTTGATTTGGTAACAAAAACCTATGGCTGTCTTGGAGGAAAATCATACAAGAACATCCAGGTATTTTTGGTATGTAATATATTTTTTGGATCATTCTAGAAAATACATCACTATTTAGATTTTACAAGTGGAAATGGTTCTTCAACAGATATACCTAGAAGTTAAATTTCTTACAATGAGTTTTAGGCATGACCCAATTTATCCTCGTACATGAAAACATGCCTTAATACACATCGGTTTTGACACTTATTGAGGGAAATTCTTTCGATAATTGAAATTTTATTTACAATCCTTTATGTTATAATTAAATGTAAATTTTTCCTTAAAATCCATATTCATTATTATGAGATTTTATATGTATATAATTTCAATTTATTTTATGTATTTTATACATTGAGATTATACATTATGATTCATAACACAACAGAGTGTATTACCTTATTTAGAAGTAGTACCTAATCAAAGGAGTGGAACCCACATGAACGTGTGTGTCCCATGTAGGTATTTCCCTCCGATGTAAGATAATGGTGTTGGCTCTGGTTTTGTGACTGGTGTTGAGTAACTTATAACCATATTGTGATAGGTGACTCAGGTTTGGAATAATAACCTTCCCCGTATAAGGAGTACAGTTCCATAACATGGGGGAGATATATTACATCTATTTATTTTAAAACATCATCTACCTTTCAATTGGACTACAAACTCATTTTTAGTTGATCATTGAAAAATTTTGCCAAAAAAAGATATTTCTCACATTGGGATGTAACGAAGGAGAGAAGGATGCCATTCGAGTTTATTCTCTATCGATAGATTCCAATCAGTGGTGTTCATTGATCCAAAACCCAATGTAAAAGTAATAAATAAAAGAAATGGAATAAAAGGATTTTATGGAAATATTATTATGAAATGCTTCCCTCATGAAGAACGAGCAGATATGGAAAGGTAGTTTTTTGAATTTTAGGGAAAAAGAGGATGAGAATGTTTCAAAGCATTAATATATATTCACAATTCTAGAAAGACATGTCGGGTACTACAAACATAATCCTAGGATCAAGATTGATCAAATATTTAATGGTTTTAAAGCATTCCTCCTAAATGGCTCTAGTATCCCAGTTTTTCTCATCATATGAAGATATAGTCTCAAGTTATATCATGAGGGAAAATGTATTTTATATGACTTATGCCATTAATGGAAATCAATAAAATATGAGGGATTCTAAATAATCTAGAAAAGGAACCAATGAAAGGGGGAATCAGGGAAGTGTTTTCCATCCATCCATTAGTAATTTTTATAAGAAAAACCCTGGAACATTCTTAAAGGGAATGGGAGTTTGTTAAAATTGTAGAGAAAAAGACTGCCTTTCTCAGGATTGTAATGGGAATAATGATAATACCAATGATAAATGATAAAATTGTAGGGATATGGGAAATTATTCACATTAATGTCCTAAGTGTTAGGGAAACATTCTATAAAGAATGAAATGGGAGCAAGGCCAAGATTTTCTGGTCACAACTGTAGAGGTTAACTTTCCTAAAGTTGTGGTGGTAGGTAAAGTAATCATTTCCTCAAATATATCAAATTATTTTTTTGATTTTATATCCTCTTGTTCATTCATATCATCCTGGTTTTCCATGAAAATTAGATATTTTCCCTTTTATTTAATATGGGAGTTGGGAGTCAAAACTCCTATGGTATATATCATTGTGACATAGTTGTGTCATGAAGTTCCCATTATAAAATATAAACATGATTTATCTACGTATTTTATTATCTTACCCATGATATATTTTTATATAATCCTCGGTATGGATTTTAATTAAAACTATGATGTGAAAATTCACTAAAACAATAATGAGGTTAAAATTTTTGAGTATGATGTAGAATCCCTTATCATTAGAGAAGAAACATCACCATTTTAATAACATCTAGATCCACCACCAATAGCTCTACTGAATTCAATTATTAGGGAGGAATGGAATAAAATATCTATGTGTGAGGAAATGAATGTTCAAATATTGGATGCACCTTTTGTGCAAGAATATGTTGATATTTTTTCAAACAATTAACATAGTCATCCATTAAGGGAGAAATTGAGTTTTCCATTTACATAATCATTTATTCAAGACCTATATCAACGACCCATTATAGAATGTACACTTTGTAATTAGTGTAACTAATGAAACAAATAGTGTAATTGGGTGATAAAGGATTCATTCTCCCTAGTGTTTCTCTACGGGGAAACTCTATTCTATTCATTAATAACAATGATGGATCTATTGGGAAGTGCATGGACTACAGGGATATGAATGTTATAACAATAAATAAAAAGTATCCCCTACCATGCACTAATGATTTATTTGATCAACTTCATGGATCCTAATATTTTTTTTAATTTTTAACTTTGACCTGGATATCATCAATTTCTAGTATGTAATACATTCCAAAGACCGCATTTCGAACCTAGTATGGGATGTAAAGGTATATATTTCAGACTAACTAATGAAAAATTTGTCTCTATAGATCTAATGAATAGTGTTTTGAAGGAATATATTGATGAGTTTGTGGTGGTATTAATTAATTATATTTTTATATACTCCAAAATCAACGATGTTCGTGAAATTTACATGTGCATTATTCTGAAGACTCTTATAAAATATTAATTATATTTGAAGATTTGAAAATTTGAATTTTTTATTCAATCAATTTCCTTTCATGGCCACATAGTCTCTATGGATGGAATTTATGTTGATCCAGCATTGAAAAAGTCTCTAAAAGAATGGACTACTCCAAAAAAACCCAACTGAGTAATGCATTTTTATTAGTTTAGCAAGTTATTATTAGAATTTCATTCAGAACGTCACCCATTTAGCCAACCCAATGACCGTGCTTACATGTAATGGGGTTATGTTCGTATGGACAAAAGAATAGGGGGAATGGTTTTAGGAATTGAATAGTAGATTAGTGAATGATCTGATCGAGACTCTACTATTGGGGAATTATCGGTTTATGATCTGTAGTGATGAATTAAATAAATAACTTGGTTATGTCATTATGCACAATGATGGAGTTATTTACTATGCATTAAAGAAGCTAAAAATTCATGAAAAAATAATCATACTCATGATCTTTAGTTAGCAGCTTTATGCTTTCCTCTAAATATATGGAGACATGCTCTCTATGGTAAAAAATGTTAGATTTATATGGATCATAAGAGATTTAATTATATCATCTAACAGATGGAAATCATCATTAGGCAATGTCAATGGCTTGAACTACTAAAGGATTATGATTGTACCATACTCTACAACCTTGGAAAGGAAAAAAAGGTGGCTAATGCATTGAGAAGTAATAATCATGGAGTTCTCAGAAAAATTATGATTGATAAGGGCCCATTGTACAAGGATATAGTGAGGATATATTTGGGAATTATAAAATAAGGTGAAACATCATGACTTTCTCAAATGGTTTCCCAATCGTCTTTATTGTAATTAATTAAAGATTCATAGTCTGATGATGAGAATCTTTAGAAGAAAATTAAGGATGTGAAAGATGGGAAGTTAGCTGACTTTATGTGTGACGATGTAATTTTGAAATTTTTGAAGAGGCAATGTGACCCCTCTCTACCTGAGTTGAAAATGGAGTTATTGGATGATTATCATAGGCCAAATTTTTTCATACATCCTGGTAGAACTAATATGAATAAATATTTAAAGAAATATTTCTGGTGGGATAACATGAAGGAGGAAATTGAATATTATGTATCAAAATGATTAGTATGCTAACAAGTGCAAGCAAAAAAATATAATCCAAGAGGATTCATGAAACTCTTACCTATTCCATCAATGAAATTTGATGATATCACCGTATTTATTCCCTGGATTACCCAGAACTCCAAGAAAAAATGATGCAATATGGGTAATTACTGATTGAATTATGGAATCTACATATTTTCTCTCTATAAGGGGAGATTTTTCACTAGGGTTCCCAGAAAAACTCTATATCAATGAACTTTTGAGACATCATGGAGTACCTTTCTCAACTGTGTCCGGTCATGATCGATGATATACTGTGATGTACTGGAAAAGTCTTTTGAAAACTGTGGATACTCATCATCGATTGAGAAATTCTTCCCAACCCCAAATTGACAGGAAATCATAAAGGATGATAAAAACATAGAGTAACTATTCAAATCCTGTTCATGTGACTTCCCTGGTATGTGGGATCAATATTTACCATTTGTGGAGTTTTAATATAATATTATTTCCAATTCATGTTTTTCAAAGAGAACAACATGAACCATTGTACAGAAAGTGATTTTGTACACCAATATGTTGGGATGAAGTTATTGAAAGGAAGCTAGTGGGGCAATATATGGTGGAGGAAACAATTGCGAAGATAAAGAAAATTCATGAACATGTAAAATCATCGCAATGTAGATATAAATGCTATGTTGAAAATCAAATGATAAATTTGGAATTTCAAGTTTGAGATCATGTTTTCTTAAAAGTATATCCATCGAAGGGTGTTATATGATTTGGGAAGAGAGAAAAATTGTTCCCAAGGTATACTGGCCCTTTTGAAATTATAGAGAGAATTGGAGCTGTTTCATATCATTTGGTTATGACACATAGCCTATCTAAAGTACACAATATGTTTCTTGTCTCATTTTTGAGAAAGTACATTCCATAACCAACGCATGTGCTCACATCTGATGGTATAGAATTGGAACCCGACATATCATACATTGAAGATCCTATTCAGATTCATGACTTTAAATCACAAGGGTCAAGACATATTGTTACTTGACATGTAATGATATTTTGAGAAATTCCTAAAATCGAAGAGGCAACATGGGAGCCTTAGAAGATTATGATGAAGAATTACCCAAATCTTTTGTTTAGGTAACATTATTGTAATTTCAAGGATGAAATTTTTGTAAGGAGGGGTTAATGATGAACACCATGATTTCGAAAATAATTATAATATTTAAATAATGTAAAACTTAGTCTCAAAAAAATAGTACTATGTTATAACCTAGCATGTAAACACTAATTTTTCATCTTTTTGATTTGAATCTCAAAAATATAACATACTTGGTTTCGTTTACTAAGATATTTAGAGTACGGTAAGACAAAAATAATTTTTGATAAATAGTAAAATACCATTATGAATTGTAATATACCCTTATGAATTTTAATGTGTAGTAAAATAGCCAATAGAAATATAAACTTAATCCATGAATGTATAAACACAATTTGGTCATCTTATAAGTGAAAAAATGATCATAGAATAATAAGTGGTATTTTTTTAATGTCTTAAATATTTTAATTGAATTTATATGATTAAATTAATAATTTAAAATTTAAATTTATTTTCATTAAATATAATAGTAAGTGATTAATTTAGATTCTTATGGTTATAAGATAATTGTATTGGACCATGATTAATTTGTCAACGTGATATAAAACGTGTTATAGTTTTAAAGAAATTTTTTTTGTGATAAATTATGAATTTATTTAAAATTTAATTTAAAAATATTTATAAAAATATTTTCAGAAAATTTTATCCATTTTTTAATTGTATGTATCGAAAAAAGTATATATTGAAAATTTGGTATTTCTCTAAAATACACAAAATTTTCTTGAATAGTAAAAATACAGTTCTGGGTTTTCAGTATGTTTAATCACATTATAATGATGAAATAATTAATATAAAATTATGGTCAACCTTTGAACATTAAAATATGATATTAGGTGTCCCATTTGGATAATACCATTGGAAATTACCATTGTTTTGGAAAACCCACAAATGAGGTGTCCTTTGAACATTACAAAAAAACTCCCTCTCATCTACTATAAAAAACCCAATAATTTCTTGTTTTTATATCTTAAAAACTCATAATCCGCAATGATATTAAATTTATAGCTCCATTGGAGTCCTACCAGTATTTCCTCAAGCCCTAAAAGTCCCAACCGTAATGTTTTTGTAGTTACTCTACAAGGTAAGGGAATCTACCACCCTTCTCATTTTCAAGAACTCTTTTTTTTATTTTCAAATTTAATTTCATTTGGATTATGTTGGGATATATCATTCCATATCCCCCATAATGTGAATATTATTTAAAAATTAATATATATATCTTTTATCTCATCAAATTATTTTTTTAAATTTTAAGCGACGTTGTTAGGTTGTCGAATTTTCATAAGGGATTTTTCTACTTTTCTTTTATTTCGAGTTCATTTTTCATTCCACATCTCCCCTCTTCAAAAAGTATTCATAAATCCATTACCTTATAATTACTAGAATATTGTTGTGATTATCTAATAATTCTTCATAATCTCCCATTTCCTCTTATTTTATACTAGAAATGAAAAAACCATCTGAGATGTGTAAAATTGGCACATTCAAGGACGACAGGATATCGATTTCTATTACCATCATCAATTTTGTTCATAAAATAATTTGGATTATTGAAAAAGACAATAATATATATACTATAACTAATTTATGTTTATATAATTTTTTTAAATGTTATATTAATTTATAAATCAAAATGACATGGTTGTGATAAAAAACTGCCAATTAACACAAACAATTTTAATTAACGTATTATAAAATTACTTATCAAAACTCCCAAAAACAAAGTTAATTTTATAACAATTTAATCATATATATGTTATAAAATAACGTACGAATTCTATTATGGATAAAAATTATCATATTACATGTTTATTCTTACATGTATATATGTAAACCTATCATTAATACCAAGGTAGAAAACACTCCCAAACAATAGAATTAAATCTATCAACACATAAAAAGGTCGTGAATGAACCTAATAATGTTATGATAAATAAAATAAATTTATATGGAGGATATATAACAATTAATTTATGAGCCTATATTTTATTATTCAGGTATTTCTGATCATGTGAGTAACACTAACAGACATAAGGTAAGGGATTTCTAACTGATCCTTCATTTTAATTCAGGTTTTTATTACTCTCTACTTACCTCAATTAAAATTATTATTTATTAATATTTAATCCATCTAAATTCTTTATAAATGTACTATATATTTATTCCAAAAAGATTACATCCTTCATTTTTGGTTAGTTATACATATTATTAGGAACATAAAATCATTCTTCCCCAAATACATGTCTGATTCAAGTAAATTTCCAAAATTTCTACCTATTATCAAGGACACTATATGATCTGTTTTTTATAAAGAATTATCTTTATAAAATAAATAATAATATTATTAAAATACTATCTTACTTATATTTTTGTTTTATATAAATATTTTTCCAAAATAACTATTGTTTTCAACGTAAAACTGTATTTATCTCAAGAGTTACATGATTATTTTATAAGATAATCATCATCTATTTCTAAAATCGTATTAATTATTATGTAATGTTGGTATTAATAATTTATTATATCATTTAACATATTTAATTTAATATTTTATTATTATTTTTACTATGGTTTTACTATCAAAAATATCATTCACCAATTTACTCTGAATGTTTTGTGTTTATTCTTAATGTCTGGGGAATGTTATTTACATTTCATATTTTTGTTTCAATATGAATCTTTATGTTTTTTTATGTTTATCCCCATTCATATGAGTAATTAATTGGTCATATTAAGTTGAATTTCGGTCCATCTACATCCCATCAGTGCATCAGTAGGTCATAGGAGACAAATTATAGTCCTCATATGAGGCCATGACAAAATAGATATTTATGGTATTGGAAAGAGGCCTTGACGGTATGGTTATGATGTCCTGCATTTTTAATACTATCATTTTGGAAATAATAATGATGGTTCAATAGGTTATTCATCTATAATAATACACATGATCATGTTTTATTATGGAACTATTGTTTCAACTCTTATTCCAACCATATTATCTTCCAGATCATTTTTTAAAGGAATGTGTTATTAAGTTATTCACAATTCATAATGTTTATGTTTATTATATCTTTAGTTATATTGCATACCCTTACTAAGAATTTTATCTCACCCATTTCTTATGTTTCATTTTTACAAAACACGAAAAGATATATTATGAATGACATGAAAAAATAACCTACGAGTTAGGGATGTTGTCAATGTAGTTTCTATGTTATAATTAAATTCAAGATGTAATATTGCACCGATTTTTTTACATTGTTTCCAAATCAAAAAAAACTAATCGGTCATTCTGGCTACGTATGCCTTGTTTATATCCCAATGAAATAAAATAAGGCACCTACTTTGAGCAATTGGTATTGGGTCCTTACAATCTCACTAAGTATCCTTTATCATCCCTATATGGAATTATAGAAAAATAATTTCTGAAAGGACCAATAATTTTCCTTTTTTATGGTTCTCATATCTTTTCTTTTTAACTCATCAAAGATCAAATCCTTCTCAATTCTTGTAAATTAAGAAATTGATGGATAATTACTATATAGAGCATTATACACATTGTTTTCTTTCATTGGATGGTTGTGGACTGAGCTATCATAGTACTGAATCTGATCTAACCATCTTCAATACTTCATATTTTACACATTCTACAAAAATATATACTTTATGTTCTTATGATCCAAATATATTTCACACATCTCCATATAGATATAATTGAAAAAAAATTAAATGACGATGTTACCACAATCATCTCCAGATCATGTTTTGGGAAGTTTTGTTCATGAAAATTTAATTTCCATGAGGTATAGTTTATCACATTTTCATTTTATATCAGTACACATCCCAAGACCTTATTCGAGGAATCACTGTATCCATAATAATTTTCCCCACTTGTGGGTAGTTTACGTACAGTTTTCATGAAAATCCTATTTTTAAACTCATTGAGGCTCTCTTCACTTTCATTATACTATAAAAATTTTAATCACTTTTGAGTATCCTTGTTCTTAGGTTTTTAATATCATGTGAATATTTAAAAAATTATAGAAAATAGCCACCCAATCTAAGGAAAATATAGATATCTATCATAGATGATGGCCTCTTCCATCTTTCAATTTATTATATCTTTGAAGGGCCTATTGATATTCCTTTTCTAGGATTACATGCACTAGAAATGTTACATGATCTAGGTATATGTTTGATTGATAAATCAACCACTAATTTAGGAAGGAGATTAGGAAATTAATTAATAATAACATCAGCATATTCCCTCAAAATGATTTGGTCTTAAAAGAAGTTATTTTAATGATTCTCATTAATTTTTTCTATATATGCATTCATATAGGGAAATAATATCCATTCCTATGATGATTAAACCAAAATTGATTTATCCTTGTATTTTCACATGTATAGAGTTTATGTTTGATTCATTCTATGAAGGTTGATTTCCATCTTCTAGAAATTTATGTTATCTTTATAAAAAATTTCATTCAATAACTAGAACACCATAAAATACCACTAAAGGAATTATAATAATATTTTAAAGAATACTATTCTCTAACACATTATCACGTGATAAAATAATCATATATATATTTTTTCCCCTAGGATATCAAATCCTTTGTAGTACTGACTCAATGTTCTTATAGTACTAACAAGATATGATATTAAGGTATCAATTCAAATTCAACATGACATTCACGTTTCTGGATTATGAGTGTACTGTACATTAGTCATAATGATCCATCTCAGTATTGGACATTCCTTTTTCCCATAGTCATGGAGATTTTTGGTATTCATCATGCTTGTTAGCCCTTGTAATATTGCATTAGATTGGATCTTTCCCATCATCTCCAAATTTATTAAAAAAACATTTATATGATTCCATATATTGAATATTATTTATATACATTACACTATTCATTTCTCAAGGTAATTTTGATACATTATGCCCTATAATTCCACATATAAAACATCTCCCAATTAGTTTGTTACATTTATCTTGGTGCCTCTTTCAACATTTTTTTCACAAAAGAAATTGTGCCTTATTTCCTTTATCACCATTAATAGCGTAAATTCAATAAGGTATTTTCTTCATAATCCTTGACATATTTGGCTATTCAATAACATGCAAGTTGTTAACTGTGATTTTTTAAATAGTGTTTTGAATCATCATAGCTACCATAATGTTAGACATATCATTTGTAAAGTTATGATTTTTTCCTTCACATTTGTTGTTTTCATGGACCTTCTTATTTTTAGTCATCGACTATAATAATTGAAAAATTAGGGATGAGTACATTCAAACTATTAAACATAAAAATTATAATATAATATCATTAAATGGATAATATTTATTCCTTATCTTATAAATTTTTAGGCATAAATATAAATTATCAATGATTTATATTATAAAATATATTCTTATAGATATTTTTTCTATGTTAATAAATTATCATAAAGATCTTGTGAATTTACCAAATAATATCCCTCAGGACTATTAAAATAGGTGAGCAGAGAGGACCATTATCATGCACTTGGTGATGATTGAGTATAACTCAATGTCCCCCTTTTTCGATTATTACCACTATGTTCCCCTATTATATAGCCACATCAACATGTAGTGTCCAGACATGGTTATATTTGATTTGAACACAGTTACTATTTATTTTATAAAACATTATTAAAGTTTTCTTATGTTTATCGTTGTTATTAAGGTTTTATCTTGAGTTTCAAAATATTATTCTCCCGAATGACTAAACATTCCTACAATAGCAACCATGGATGTATGGAATTATTTTCCATAGACTATAATTGATACATTTCAAGTCACTCATTGGGTAGCAATACCTACTGGTATGGACACACCACCATCCCCAAAGAAATCCCTTTCCATATGAAGTCCATAAGAGGAGAGTTGTTCTTATTTAACGGTCACACAATAGAGTCCCTAAGAAATGGATTACATCATTTCCCTATGATACCAAATATGAAAGACTCATGTCTTTATTACATATTAAATAATCAATTATTACACAAGAATACACTTAAAACACCAAAAACACTAAAAAGTCCATTTTGATTGGAAAAATTGGTACATTACTTAACATTATAAAATAGGGGACATCAACATTTTTGAAAAATTTATTAACATTTCCATAATATTAAATCGTATTTAATAATATATGTAATTAACTTGGGACACACATAAGAAACGTGTTGGGTATAAAAACTAGTATGGAGGTAAACAAATAATAATATGAACAATGTCTTGGATTTTAAAAAATAAGAATTTAAAGGTGAAAAAATTGTGGGAATCATAATTATTAAAAATGAGTTCTGATATATCATGATAACATAAGTCAAATATTGTAATGTGGAAACAAAATTATGTATGACATCACAAACATATGTCAAGGCCTACTACCTAGAAATCATTACATGGTGGAAAAGTATCATAATGGATTGGGATTTCTGCCTAATCCCATACATGTGATCTCCGGAGAATAAATCATTAACCAATGCATTGGGGTGATATGTATTTATAGGATCACCCATCACATGCATGTTATCTACATAAATAACAGTTCAACGTAGATCATGTAACATAAGGGTGTACTTCATCAATTTTGATCCCATGATCACGGAGTTAGGGTTGCATACCCTAAAGTACCCAATAAATGTTGGATTAGTTTATCTAGGTGAATACCATTCAGTGGAAATAGAGGTGGGTATTTACAACCCAATTTTTCATATAAAAATACATAGTTAAATTTTAGTTGCAAAATAGTAGTACATAATGATTCGTAAAACACATTAATGATAAAGATTGTTGTCTATCATAATTTGGGTATCAAATGGGATGTAAGAGGGATATTTAAAATAAAATCCCAACATCAAAAATTGTAATCAAAATTCATTACATATATATGGTTCTAGAATATATAGGAGAAATGTAGGATCTGTTATAATCATTTAGAATAGTAACAGCTTAAGTAAAATCTATAATGAGAGGGGATAAATGAAAATTCATCCTTATGAAATAAATTTTATATTAGATGGATGTTTATAAAGTCATTAACACACCGAGTGGATATTTAAAAGGATAAATACAATGAAGGTTCTTTATGGGAATATAAAAGAGGAAAATCTCTTACAAAATTTCGGAATAGTAACTTCTTTGGTAAATTCTATATGAGAGTGGATAAGTGATATATAATTATCTGTACATCAATTTTATATCATATGGATCAATATATATTTATGAAAACATAACCAATTGAGATTCAAATGGAATAAAAATAATGTAGTTTCTGGAATGGAAAATAAGAGAAGTGGTCTCTTACCTTACGAGGGTGATTCAAAAAGAATATGAGGTGATTATTAAGATCTTGGGGGAACCTTGTGTTACGACGCCAAACCTGGTTTTCTAGATATATTGGGTACTTTATTACATTAGAATGATTTTATGGTATCTAATAATAAAGGAACAAATAGTTTTGTATTCTTTTTTAAACTATATTAATATTTGAAATTCATAATAATTTTTAATAATAAAATACAAAAAAAAAATAGTATTTCCTTTGACAAAACCATTATTTTCCAACATTCACCCTATATTTCGATCCCAATATACTTTGTGGAATCTGAGGGAAAAAACCTAAGAAATGGGTGATATCATATCCTCAGTACGGTTATACATACATCAGAATCTATCTTAAATGAGAATAGATTATTATTTTAACCTATTTAACTGGAACACAATGAATTTATCTTTAAATAGACCATCACATTGATGAAACAAAATATGATAAAATAATTCCATATTAAGGATCAAATGAGAATGAATCCTGGAAATGAATATTGTACTAGTAGAATAATAACATTTAATATAATTTACTAATATCATAGTGATGGAAAGCGTAATATCAAGCATATCAAATGTTTTTTTTGAGTCATTGTACAAGGAATTTAATACTTTAGAGTTTTTTCTCCAAGAATATAACATTATTAATACTTCATACGAGGAATTTAATAAATAGGTTAGGCCTTTTCCAAAACCGACTGTAGTGTTTCTAGTGAGATCTTCTAATATATGTAGGGAATGAAGAGGGCCATACATGTCCCTGACTAAGTCTAAATCATTCTTAAATTAAATGAAGCAAATCATAAACAACATAAACATTCATATTAAAAACATGCTTATAAAATGTGAATACATTAACCATAAACCAAAAATTATATTAAAAAAAACATGCACTAGAAAATAGATCATAAACCACTCAATAAATTTCTGTAGATGATATCATAATAGATTAACCTCAATTAATCATATGATTTCAATAGAGGGTGATGAAATTTAAGAAATCACCCTAATAAAATCATTGAAAATTCCTAGAATGATTTACCCCTATTTTATATTTTAATCATTTATTTAAAATGTGGTGAAATAATAAAAGAAAAATATTTTCATTGAAATTCATCACTTAAATGTGTAATGGAATCATAAAGTCCTTAAAGCTTATAGTACATGAAAAATAAATTAATGATTCATAAGATAGAAAATTTCCTTCTTTTTTTGTCGGAAATATAATAAATTACCTCATTTAAAAAAATGATAAAAATGTTCCTTTAAAATTATAAAATAAAAAGTCATACATGTGTAAAAATGAATTTAACAATTATAGGATTATCGTGAAAACATTTTGGATATTTTTTTAGAAAACAATGACAAGTTGATAAATATTTCACACTGGATAATTAATTAGAAAAAATCTCTAATACTGATGATATTATGATTGAAATACTTAAAAAGATCATATCATTAGTAAAATGGATCGATTATGGGTTTCCATAGTAAATTCATATAAAATATGCCGAAATAAAAAAAAGATAGTTGGAATTCATGTCACACATAACAAATTAAACTAAATTTATATTTGACCTAATGAATGAAAATTGTGTTAATAAATCCCTACCTCACACTTCATTTTGGTTGAACATAATTTAAATTTCACTACTTCAGCACACATCCTTTATATCTCCTCTTAAGGAATATAGGGATGGACTTATTAGAGGGAAAAAACCTCCAAAAGATCGGTAAGGATGTTAATAAGTGAAATGGGTAGGAATTTATTGATCTATAAGGATCATTGTGATATGATGAAGTGAGATGGGATGTGTCAATTAATAATGGAGGTGAGAGGATCTTTTGGAAACTCTCAAGAAATTAAATTAATATATTTTTTTTGAATTCAAAATTGATAAAAATTTAGTAATTTTGATTATATGATGATAATGGTTCGAAATCATATCATTAAATTTTTTTATAAAGTTAAAGGTCTCATTAGAACCCTTATCTTTTTTTCTTAACCTTAATTTAATCCCTTTAACTCTTTCCATAAAAACATGTCTTTTTACTCATGTAGTGTTAATATTGTTTAACTAAATGATGAAAAAATTATGATCAATTAATAATGGATTACATTTTATACCATATCTAAATCATTTGGAAAACATTATATTATTAAAAAAATTAATATCATTTAATAAAATATTATTTATTTTAAAACATCATCAATGACAATTTTGACACTATTCATTAATTTGGATATTAATTAATTTAATACATAAAAGAAATAGATTATATTTAAAATGACTATTTATAATAAAATATATCTTCAGAATAACCAAAAATTATAAATTTACTACTTTAAAAAAACTATAGTTTAACATATTTTAATTTTCATATATTAAAATACTATAAAATGATTAAAGTTATCCATGTGGCTCCAGGAGGACACATATTTTTCCCATGGATGATTTTGGTCAACACTCACCCATCCAATAACATATAAAATTATTAGGGTAATATTATAATATTTATAATAATATTTTTCCCTTAATTACCATATTTACCCTTAACAGTGGAAATTAAAATTATTTTGTTTTCAATTCACAATCCCTTTAAATAAAAGGAAAATACTTAAAAAAAATTATCTTATGATCCAAATTATGGAATCTATTTTTATTTGTTAAATTTAAAAAATATTCATAAATTAATTAAAAATTAATCCTAGAGATGAGATGAAAAATTTAGTTTTTAATGTAAATATGTTCAATACAATGAAATGTTTTTATATCCAATTTCAATTTAAAAACAATTTCAATTTCCTAAATTAGATTAACTATTATAAAATTTATCTAATTATATGTTAAAACAAATGAGGAATATAATTTTAACACTTCAAATTATTTATATGATAATGTTGTTTTTAATTGATATTTAGTTATATCACTATTCATAAAAACATGAAACATATTAGAAAAATAAAAAAATTCACTTAAAGTTATGTTTATTATTAAAAACTAAAATATGTTGTGAATTTTTTCAATCATATTATAAAATGTTCATAAAAAATATTAAAAACAAATTTTCAGTAATGTGGTTGAAAAAAACATTTATTAAATATAGCTTTTTGGCGTAAAATTTGTATTTATTTTTCTATCATATATAGGGAACACATATGATGAATGTTAAATATAACAACCCTTCTATTTATTTTATACATAAACATAATTTATTACAAAAAATATTCTATTAATACAACATATTAGATCGATAACTCTAATTTCATTGTGGCTTAGAAACATTTCATAACAACTTAAAACATGTAATGCACTTCTTTATTGAAAAATTCTTTAACATGACCACATACATTCTTTTATACATATAATTTCATGGGATAACCTATATACATACAAAAAAAAGGTGAGATATAAAGCCAAGTAAGGTAGTAATCAATTCATAACATGAAGAATACAATACATGTTAAGAAATAAGCATATCAATGGAACATAAGAGAAACATGAACATAAAGGCATCATATAGCCAAATTATCAAAACATGAAAATGTGGCATCATCATTTAACAATATATTTGCATGAGCCAATGATCATTGCACATGCATAATGAGTAAACCCTCATTTAACATTATTTATCATTTTTAAATCCACATAGAACTTTTTTTATCATGATACTAATCTTTACCCAATGCATTGGAGCGCTATTAGGGTGCACCCATCTTAATAATTTCATTTCGTTCATAAGTGCGAAAATTGGATCATACAACATGGATTCATTAAAAATAATCCATTATTACATGATAAAGGAATGTCGTATTCACACACGAATCTCTGTAATCAATAAGTATATGTTCATAGTGGTGAATGCCCATAATAGAGAAATTGGCATGGTATTAACTACAGAATGAATTCAGCTTGAAAATCATAGTGCAATTTCGGTAGCATAACATCGTGACATAAGAATTAATAAAAATAGTTGATGAGAGTGAAAGGGGTGTCTCATCATATATACATGAAATTAATAATAAGGTGGTCATATAGATAAAATTTCCAAAATATGTAATGTAATTTATATTCATAATACAAAAGTATTTACTAAATGGAAATGTGGAGAGATAAATACATTATGGAATTTCGGCATGATAATAGGTGTACATGGGGGAATTAATGATTGGGAAATGGGTATATAATCATTAAAAAATATTTATGGAATTATGGGGGAGGTGATAAATCATTCCAAAACATTTTTAATTTGAAAAGACAAGGGTATAGCAACGTAATGAAACTTGGACAAAAAATGATAGATGAAGAAATCCCTTACTTGGAAGAGTGATCTCAAAGGCTTGGGAGGGGCTTGAGAGACACTTATTGGGAGAATGGGGAAACACGGGAGGATTATCGATAGAGGAGTGCTGGGTAGGGATGTTCTATAAATGGTTTTGAGTGATGATTAGTGGGATCATGGGTGGGTTTATTTAGGAAAAATGAGGGAATTCTTTATTATTTAGATTTTGGACATTACACATTAAATTAATCAAAACCACAAACAAAATCGGGGTTTTTTATAATAGTTTTTTTCCAAAGGGTAGTGAAATACATTATTTTAAATCTCCAATTGCCGCAATTATTAAAATATTAGTCCTGTTTATGTGGTGGTGAACCACACTCTCAAGGACATCATTTTAAAAAATTAAAATGTTTTATAAGTCTTGGAGTGTCCCCGAAGGCACCATAAATTTAATCAAAAAATTCTAAAATCACATTTTCATAAAGGTAAAACATATATAGGAAGACAATTCCTTTCATATTATTTTATTATATCACTATTGGGTCATCATGATGTCATTAAACACATTATATATTTAAATGATATTTTATTTTTACCCAAAAATTCGACTCTCTCAGAAAATTATGAAAAATTCCCCATTGGATAATTTTGAAATTTTGATTGCAAAAATAAAATTCATTTTATATAAATAATTTTATATTTATTTGAATTTTTACATTTAAAATAAAAAACCAACATTTATCGAAAATTCACAGGCTTTGAAAAAAATGGCTTTCAAACCTTAAAAAAATTAAAATTGTATTCATAAAAATTTTACAAAAATTTATATTAAATAAAAATTTATTTACTAATAATAATAATTTATTAATATATTATTTAATTCTAAAAATCAATTTCTTATTCAAAATTGATTTATTAATTGAGTATTAACTAAAAAAATACTATTTGTGCTTTAAAATCTATTTATGTCGTAACAATAATAAAATGAATGTATATTATTTATTGTATACAAATATAATGTACATAATCATAGTGCTATGGTCTTGTTTTCTAATAGCTTATAACATCCCCATATGATGTAACAATATGGTTTTCAATAGTAACATACTCTTGGGGTGTCTCAGATAACATCCCTCAGGTGGTAATCTCTATCAACTTTCACTTATCCCATCGGTGGTTCCATTTTAGCTTAATGTGTTGAATATCTACTTGGGCATGGTCAAGAGCAAAGCCCTATGATTCCATCTCATTCCAAGCTCTGAAAAATGGGCATCGTATGGAGAAATTCTATTGGATTAGGCAATTGCATCCTTTGTCTTAGTAAATTGGATTTGTTAAAGACATATATTTATACTAACCAATTGATCACTATTCAATTGCTTTATTAAGAATGGTAACAATTATAAATGGTATTTTTAAATCCAAAAACATAAAATAAAATATGTGCATCTTTTAGATAACGATTTTAAATAATTTCAAATTTCATTATATGACGAAGAATTTTTTTTAAATAAATGTTTGGGTCATTAAAATCTTCCCCCTTAAAAAATTATGCCCTCAAAATTTCCTTTTCACACTATAAAACAAATGATGGTAACTCTGCTTCATCAAATCCTCTGATTCCTACATTTCTTCTTCCAACTTGTGGTCTCACCATAACACCTTGACGAGGGGTAATGTTTTATTTCGTAGAACAATTTTTCTACAATATATGATTCTCTCCAACCTCTCTTATGAGGAGAGGAAATTATACAATGGTACCACCTCTATATTGAGTACATGTGATGGGTAAATTTTTACTTCCTCAAGAGTCATACATGGAATACATCATGTATTTGATATAGGTTTAGTGGGAGTTCTATTTGATAGGCCATTGCTTCAATGCGACCAAGGATCCCAAAAGGCCCAATGTAGCTTCGACTAAGAATTCCCTTCTCCAAAAATCTCATATCTCTCTTCCATGGTGATATGCAGAGGAATACAATGTCTCCAACATCAAACTCTATGGATGATCGACGATTATCATCATAACACTTTTTTCAAATCTGTGCAACTTTAATGTGGTGTAGGATGGTATTATCCTTCTCTACCGTTTCTTTGACAATTTCAAGACTTAGGAGTTTTTTCACCCCAACTTCATCCAAATATTCCAGTGTTTTGCACTTATTCACATAAAGGGATTAATATGGATCCATTTGGATGCTTTAGTGGAAACTTTTGTTGTAATAGAACTCAACTATATGATGATATTGATCCCATCCTCCTTTGATGCCCATTGTGAATGCTTTCACTTTTTTATCAAGTGTTTGGATATTCAATTAAGATTTTCAATCGGTTTGAGGATGATAAGCCTTAATAAAGTGTAGCTCAGTATACATAGTATGTTAATGATTCTTCCATATCATATAGATTAATCTTGGATCATGATCTTATACAATAGATAGAGGTACTGCATGCAGCCTTACCACATCCCTGATATATATATGTGCCCGTTGATCCAATGAGAAACCCTCTCAAATTGAAATGAAGTGTGCAATCATTGAATGATGATATACAACAACCCAAATAGCATTTTTTTCCATGGTTATCTTCCGAATTATGGTGAAAATATCAAAAAATTTATTCCAATTTCCACGTTGGTTGTGGTAATGGTTGAATCATCCCATTATAATTCTACCTCTAATCCTTCACATGCCGACATATCAATAACATTCATGTATACTCAGCAATCGCTTTATTTATTTTATCCAACCAATAAAGCTTCCAGAGATCTCGATACATCATTGTGATTCCTAGGTGAATTGAGAAATTAAAATTTTGTTCATCATCCAAAAGATCTTTCATTAACTCCGAATTTTAAGGAACACATAATCTTGACCAAAATCTCAACATTCATTCTTCATTAATTTGTAAATCTATGGATTTCACTTTTCTGATTGTTTCCACTTTATTCTGAACTCCCATATCAACCTTTTGATCATCCATTAACCTTTCCAAAAGATACAGTGGTCAAATAATTTGTGGAAGGATTGATTGTGTTCCATTTTTATGATTTTAATGTCCATCTTCATCAAATCTATTAATATTGGATCCTTTTCAATTCTCACCAATGATAGAATTGTTGGGTCCTTTCTATATAGAGCATATTCCATCTTTTTTTCCTTCCAATGGTGGCAATAGATTTAATAGTCATAGACTTTGATTAGCTCTATCCATCTTCGTTGGTCCATATTCAACTATGTCGTTGTGAATACATAATTGTGGATTTTATGATCCGTTTATTTTTCACACTTCTCCTCAAATAGGAAACAGAACCAATTTTTTTTTAAAATATTACTCCATCCAACTCCATATCCTTTTTAGATTGTTTTCCTCATGTAATATCAATTTCCTTGAAGCATAGGCAAAGAATTTATCATGTTTCATCAAAACACATCCCATACCCTTCTTTGAATCATCACTAGATACCTCAAGAAGTTCTCCACTTGTGGGTAGTGTGAGCACATGCACAGTACTAAATCACATTTTCAACTCCTTATAGATTTATTCACATTCATGAATCTATGATAACATTACTCTCTTCTGAGTTAACATTGTAAGATAGTGGGAAAATTGTGATAAATTTCACACAAATCATCGATAATATCTTTCTAACCCCAAGATATTAGGGATATCCATTACCGATTTTGGCCTTGTTCATCCCTCAACAGAAGCTATCTTGGTGGGATCCCCAGATATCCCATTGCCTATGAGGATATGACACAAAAAATGATACCTCCTTCAACCAGAACTCACACTTGATGTACATTTCATATAGCATCTCCTTTCAGAAGGTCTATTGTACAGTGCTTAGATGCTCCTCATTCTCCTCCTGGGTTGTGAATTATATTAGAATATATTCTATAATGACTACCAAATCATTGTCGAGTTAATATCTAAAGACTCTATTAATCAATTCCATGAAATTTTTTGGATAGTTAGAGATTACTAATGGCATTAATATGAATTCACAGTGCACATATCTTGTATAAAAAGCAGTATTTGGGATATCCTTCTTCTTCACCCTTAAATGGCAATATCTCTACTACAAATCCACCTTAGAGAGGTATTTTTCTCAATATAACTGACCAAAAAAGTCATCAATTCATGGTAGAGGGCACTTGCTCTTTATCTTCATTTTATTGAGAAAATAATAATCAATGCATAGGCAAATTTCCCCATATTTCTCATTGACAATGAGGATTGGTTCACCCCATGGTGAAGCCCTTGGACGTATTAACCCTTTATCCATATTTTCCTGTAGATGTTTATTTAGCTCCTTAATCTTCAAAAAACAATTCTATATGGATTCTTTGATATTAGAAATGCCCCAGGTGTATGATTAATTGATTATTCAACATCTCTTCTAGGAGGAAGACCAGACAATTTCTCAGGAAACACATTAGTGAATTCTCATTATAGGCATGTCTGCAGGGATGGATTATTCCTTAGAATCAATCATTTGAGCAAGATATGCAAGCTCATGGGGCTATAATATCCAATATTGAGATGATGGTGCTATGAATATTCATCTGCCTCCTTAAAATTGTACAAAATAGGGGGCATATTCTCCATAAGTAGAGTGATTTCACTCTCACAGAAATTTATGTGGTATCTATATAGGGAAAGATAATACATGGTATGAATTGCATAAAATTCCACCAGTGGAAGTATGAAGAGGTTTGCTGGAATTTTAAATCCACAAATTATGTTAGAGGATGAGTTATATTAATGGTATGTAATGATTTCCCTATTTTTCATTCTCACAGACATCTTTACATCCATGATTTGTGGTGGAATTGGGATTGGTCTACTAAAATTTACACATATAAAAGAATTAGTAGAAACAGAATCAAATAATATGTTCACAATTCTTGAATGAATAACTAGTGAACCAATCAAAAACTTATTGTCAGATTTCACTTCAACTATAGTGATGCAAAAACCTCTCCATGGATGCATTGGAGGTTGTTGGTTGGATCCAAAAACCATTCACTTAGGGAACTGGTTTACAAAGATCCATGCTTCCCTATTATTTAAGTGATAAACAACGCATTGAGGGACAAATGGATCATTCCTATACACTGTCATAACTATTGGTTTTTCTTGTTTGCAGTTAATGGCCAGGTGAACTTCACTATCACACCTAAAGTATTTCCTCGCCCACTTCAGGGAATTTCTGGTGTGCTTCTTTCCGCACATTTGGCAAGTGGGGTGCTGGGTTTTCTCATCACTATTGGATTTATCCATCAGTCTAATATAATTAAAGTACACCAAATACTTCTTATCCCAATTATAACCCTAGGATTCACCTATTTCCATTTGTACTTTGAGGGCACATCAGATAATTTCCTCATAGCTCTCAAAGTCATGGATCTCTAGGGATTTCCATAGGCTATGTTTTATCCAACAAAAGAAGTGGTCAATATTGAATTAGAGGTGTAAAGACAACGATGTAGGCATATAGTGAAATCATTGTGATGATTTCCTCATATGATTTGATGGATTCGTCGTCTTTTTGTGTGATGGAAAGGAAGTCCCTTTCCAACATAAGTCTGAGTGTGCGGGGAAAATGTTTATTGATTTTTTTTGGAAATCCATCCATTCTAACGCTTCGATCTCCTCATCAAGAAGTATATTTGTTATCAATGTACATTTTTAATCAAATTCAGCCTCTATATGATATAAGTGAAGAATATCCTTATATTGTTTGGAAAATTGAAGAATGGAGAAGATCTTTTCAATGGAGTTGATCCATTGTTTGGTAATTCAGGGATCAGATGGTTCATTAAATGTAGGAGTCCTTTTTCTCATTAAGATCTGGAATGAGACATGTTCTTTCTTGGGGGGGGGGGGTGAACATTCTTCTTGACACATGTTTCAATTCAAAACATGAGTTAACTGAGAGAGTATACTAACAGTGTTCATGATTCTTGCTCTAATCATATTAGGCATCTCGTTAGAACAGTCGTCACATTGATTTTCTCATCGGTTGGTAGCCCAAGTCCTCATATTTACCAGCCATTAGAATGAATAAAAGGAATGTTAGGGGAAAAACATAAAAGGTATTCCAAATAAAAAAAGATGAGTTATAAATTACAATAACTTCCTTGAATTATGAATTTAATGGATTAAATCTATGTTCTCCATGATCTACTTCCCAGCATATATTCTTCAGGTACTTATTTTAATTCCCTAAAAAATAGTTCATATTAATCTAATGAATTTAGCAAAGCATATAAATCGGGATTTCCATAACCAAGTGTGAAACAAGGCCCATTGTCGTGCACCTATTCTCGTTTGAGTCTACCTCGATGTAGTGTTTTTTTGTTTTAACCCTAGGTACATCTTGTTGGAGTTGGTGGTCTCGAACCAACTACTTTGTACTTTATTCATTAAATAAAAGCCTTATCACATCTTGATTGTTCTTCTGCGTGACATGTCATGTGATAATGTCCTAAGGACAGCTGTTGCATTAAAGGGTCGTAGAGGATCCCTGCTATGATGAGAACCCGAAAGTTCCATAACACTGTTCTTGAATGTATGTTCTATGGCCGGATGATATTATTTGAGGGACACAAACAATACATGCCATTAGGGGTGAGGACTCATAAAACTTTGAGGCACCTTCTCATGGTGTGTGCCCTTGGTAATATCCAGGAGGATATTATGAGAACGAGACCCACCAGTAGGAAATCCACATTTCATAGTGTCATTGGATGTTCCTTTCTACGGACGTGTGTATTGATCCTTAGACTTTAAGATTATTATTAATGGGTATTACAACTCGCGCACTTAGATGTATTGACGAAAACTGTGATGACACACTGTTCGCAGTGAGGTAGGATACGTTGGGTGCGTCACGAGTAATACCGCATTAATATATAATGTGAGAAAGGATTTGTCCCTTCCGTTCCATAACGGAAGTAGATATCTCAGGCCCTTTGATGGAATTGATATAGCCTAAATAAATCCATCTCCATGGTAAGGTATGGGCAAGTTCAATTCCGGGAAGTCAAATAAAGAATAATCAAGCACATGGGTTGATGGCACTAGCATGAAACCCACTTGATTGGAGATATCGAGACAAAGGGATTATATTACACGGTAAGCGTTCGTAGGAGGTGACACGTCATTGCGGCGTTAAATTCTTTCTCTATGGGTGTCGTGGCATGCTGCTAGACGCTAACCTTGGACTTTAGGTAGGCTCAGCCTAATTCCACTGAGAAGGAGGCCTAGAGGGTCACACACTAAGTGTGTCCATGTATCTCTGTTAAATATTAATTTAACAAGTTAAATAAATGTTATTCCCGATTGTGGTTTAATAATTATTTAAGGATGTCTGATCGAATTTATTTTGACACTATTTATTCGAGAGAATATACTGTGGATAAAATAATATATTTATTAGCGAGTAATGCAGTTACATTTATTTATGAAATAAATAGTCATTACTCAAGGTATAATAAATGTGGTGGAGAAAAATGGAAAATAAATGTACACCTCGTGTATATTAAATATACACGCTGTGTGGTTTTATGGAAAACAAGTACACGCCGTGTATTAATTATTACACGCAGTGTATTTTTTCAAATTGGGATTTTGAGGATTTAATATTGTTTTATTAAATGATATGTATTATAATCTGCGTGGGCGCATGTCAAGGAATTAATAATTCGACATGGGGGTTTTCAATAAGAGTTAATGAAATAAATAAAATGTGTAACAGGTTTATTTATTGTCATAACTCTATTAACCTCAAAACTGATTATAAATATCCTCGCAACCCCAACATTTTTTGGTGAGCCATTGTTGTGCACAACGGATTTGGAAATACTCTCAAGCCAAGAGAGAATTCCCTTTCCACCAAGAATGCCCTCAAGTTACGAGAGCAAGATCCTCCACCGGATCAAGGCAGTCGAAGGCGGACATCGCAATCGAAGGATCTTCCGCGCTAGCACCCGGAGATCTCTTCAGCGATGTCCGGAGATACGTGACACACGTGTGGATCACCGCTAGAGGAATCCTACACTTGGATTATACGATGCAACGATGGATCACCAAATCGTGACCGGACACATCAACGAAGAAAGAATTCCAATGAGGTAATTCTTATGCATTAATTAAATTAATTATAATCAACATATGATTATCCTCCTCAAGGGTTCCAGGACTCATCTTTTCTTTTCGTTCTTCGTTCTATTCCGAAGATTCGGCGTTTTATATCGTGATTGATCTCGGATTGAACATTTTTTAACGAAAAATTAAGTTGGGAAAACCCACCAACGCGCATTCGCTGCGCCCGGAACCTACACGTGGTATCAGAGCGGGTCATATCGTTGGTTATAATTATTTATTTTTTTTGGTGATTTATGCATTTAATAATTTAGTTATTTCAATTCATGTTTAATCGTTCTGGAAATCTGAATATCGAGAACTGTTCCTCCTCTCTTGTTTCTCGTTCACCTAACAGAAACTGATTTTTCTTTTAATTTTGATTAAAATAAAATAGAGGAACTCATCCGGAAGAGCCAAATGTTTCTGGCCGTATAACCCCAGAATACACGGCGTGTATTTGGAAGTACACACCGTGTAGTCTAGGTTCAATGCATTGACTGATCCGCCAAATCAGGCCGTGTATTGGATTCTCTCTAATAATTCAAGACACCGTGTGTTGACCAGAAACAGGTGGCACACGGTTTCCGGAATACATTCTGTGTGGTCCAATGAACATGGCGTGTAGTCCCTTCGGGTTGGGGTTGGGTCATGTACTCCGTACATAGCCTGCCCGGCTGGAAACCGTGTAACGCGGAAATTACACGGCGTGTGTCCCACTGTACACGCTGTGTACTCCGAAAATTTCCGAAGTACATTAACACGCCCTATCCCCGGGCGTGTACTTCATATGGACGGTGAAGAAAAATTACACGCCGTGTAGTCTGAACTACACGCCGTGTACTCACCCAAATTACGCAGATTTATTAAAATTTATTATTATATTATACAAACCCTTGAGACGTGTACCATGGTGCAGGCGTAAAGCTGAGGCACAACACGTTATAGGTGTTTTATATATTTATGTTTAATTTAACATCTGCGTAATAAATGGGAATTCGCCGAGTTGCCTCCAAGGTACAAGTTGTGTACAAGGATAATTTTAAATGAATTTATTTGTTTAAAATTATGATGGATGAGAATCTCAAGGAAATTCAGAAAAGGGATTTAAGATAAAAGGATTGATTAATTAAAGATAATTAATTGATTCGAGCGTGATTTATCTTAAACAATAACGATTAAAGAATTGAATGCTAGTTTTATTAATGCGTAAATATCATTTCATGTATGGATGATCATGAGCTAGACCGAGACCTTTGTATGTGAATGGTTTCTTTTAATTAATTTATTTAAATTAAAATTGTTGGCCTGCGAGCCATCTCCTCATTAATATGTAGGGCATGCGCACCCAAGGATTCTTTTATGTAAAAACCCCTTTTTCCCCTCACCTGTGTGTGAGATAAATGCATATGTAATTGATGGAGATCCCAAGCTAGTGGAGGTGACTCAAGTCAGAAGCCAAGATGAAACTAATCTAAGGAGATACAAAGGTGGACAGGTGAAAGCTGTAAACACGAACCCGAAAGGTTCAAGGTGTTTCTCCCCTAGGTCTTGGGTTAGTTTATCAACCGCTAGATAAACTAACCAATAGAAAAGCTCATGATCATACCATTTATTTTATTTCTGTCAGTTTCATGGTTTCTTTATTGTGGGTGTGTTGTCACGATCACACAATTAATGAATTAAACGAGCATGCAAGATGGAACTAAAATAAATTGGCTTATACGTAAATATTATCTTAGACATGGTTAATCACTTAAGTATATCCCACTTAATATTAACAAGCATGTAATCAAAGATAATAAAATGGCAATTTATGTATAATGATAAAATCCCTCAAAATAAATATTAAGTCGGCATAGCCTTCCATAATCTTGGTTAGAATCGAACCATAGTTCAAAGTGCTTGACCAACCCTAGTTGGGGTGCTTTCAATTATCGGGGAAATCTAATTCAAGGTTTTGGGTTGACTTGACTTGGTTCACATCAAGGGTTGACAGCCACAACAGGACTTGGTGTGACCAAGAGGCAAAGGTTGAGGAAATCCAAAAAGGATTTCAGGATTGGGGAGTCCACTCAGCGGATCAAGGAACTGCGAGTTAATGCAGTTGGAATTTGGAATGCCTACCTAAAACCCTTCAAGTTTCTTGACCAACCCTAGTTGGGGTAATGCGAAGGGCAATATGGATCATTGCCACTAGAAAATTCACGCAATAGAATATTCCAAAGTCAATGGTGAGGGCTATTGGATTTGATAAAATAGTGGGAGACTAATAAGTATTAATTTATTTATTTGTCTCAATTTTTATAATAAAGTACTAAACCATTTCTCATCTTAAATTGTAGAAATGGAAAGAAAATGACTTCAAACATATCATTGCGCACCATACTCGAAAAAGAAAACCTTCTCACCGGCACTAATTTCCAATAGTGGTAGAGGCATTTACGCGTCGTCCTTCGCCACTAAAGGAAATTATATGTGCTGGAAGAGCCTATTCCAGTTGCGCCTGGGAAAGAGGCTACTGATGAGGAATTATCTCTCTACATGAAACGCATGGATTATGCCACAAATGTCCAGTGTTTCATGCTATAGGCCATGCCTAATGAGCTCTTGAAGAAACATGAAAACATGGATGCATATAGCATGATGTCTCACCTTAAAGATCTCTACCAAGAGAAGGCGAGACAGGAGAGGTATGAGATCTCCAATGCTTTGTTTACCACGAAGCTTGGAGAGTCTGTGCCTCCTGGGCCTCATGTGGTCAAGCTTATTGGCTACATTGAATGCTTGGACATCTTAGGTATTAAATTCCCAGATGAGTTGCGTACAGATCTCATCCTATCATCATTGCCCAAGACCTTCTCTAGCTTCATTGTCAACTATAACATGAGTGGAAATGAGAAGAGTCTATCGGAGCTTCTGACCTTGATTTTCCAGGTAGATAAGAACATGGGGCGTGACAAACATGCGGTCCTTATGGTGAACAAGAAAAGGAAGGACAAGGCAAAGGGGCCAAAGACTTATAAACGGTCTGAAGCCCCCGAGCACCGTCCCTCCAAGAAGGGGAAGATCTAGAGGCAGGGCAAGGAACGGGAATCACTGTGTTTTGCATGTGGCAAGTAGGGCCACTGGAAGAGGAACTGCACCCAGAAGGGTGGGGACGCTAAAGGGGAATTCGTTATCAAGTGAAATCTTTCTATTTCTACACATTGGGTATTATATACAACTTGTGGGGCTCACATCTGTATTCAAATGTAGGAACCAAGTAGATTTAGAAAGATCTCCATAGGAGAGGTGGATCTTCGAGCTGCCAATGGCGCAAGGCTGGCTGCATTGGCTATTGGCGACTATCACCTCTCATTGCCAACTGGCATGATTTTGGTTTTACAAAACTGTAATTTTGTGCCTAGTGTTACCAAGAACATAATTTTTGTATCTTGTTTGGATATGGATGGATTTATTTTCATGTTTGGAAATAAGGGTTGTCTCTTTTATAAGAACAACGTATGTTATGGTATGGCACATTTGAATAATGGTTCTTATGTATTAAATTATGAAAACCAAGTGTTGGCCATCGATAACGAAACAAACTCACATGACTCATACATCACCCAGTTATGGCATCACCGCCTTGGTCATGTGAACGAGAAGCGCTTGACAAAGCTCCGCCAAGATGGCTATTTAGACTCTACTGAGCTAAAACTACTTGATAGATGTCACGCATGTTTACAAGGAAAAATGAGCAAGTCGCCTTTTGGTGGACAAGGTGAAAGGGCCACAGAGCTTCTTGGATTGGTACACACAGATGTGTGTGGACCATTTCCAGTAGAAGATAGAGGTGGATATTCTTACTTTATTACTTTTACTGATGATTTGAGTAGATATGGCTATGTCTACTTAATGAGGTATAAGTCAGAGTCCTTAGATAAATTTAAGGAATTCAAGAATGAAGTAGAGAATCAACTTGGTAAGAAGATAAAGAAGCTTTGATAGGATCGAGGTGGGGAATATCTGAACCAAGATTTCATCGATCTTCTACGGGAGTCTGGGATTCTATCTTAGCTCACTCCTCCTTATACACCACAGTGTAATGGTGTTAGTGAAAGGAGGAATCACACCTTTTTGGACATGGAGAGGTCGATCATGAGTCATGCGGATCTTCCATTATCCTTTTGGGGATATGAATTACAAACTGCATCATACACATTAAACTGAGTACCAACTTAGGTGGCAAATGGAATTCCATCCGAGTTATGGAATGGAAGGAAACCCACTTTGTCGCACACACGTGTATGGGGACGCGAGGCGTTTGTTAAGGCCTTCTCAGGCAACCAAATAGCACCCCGGGGCACGAAGTATATCTTTATAGGATATCCCAAGGAAACAAAAGGATATTACCTATATAACCCCAAGACAAGAAAGTGACTGTCGCCAGACAAGCCGTCTTTCTTGAGAGGGAGCACATCCTCAAGAAGGATAGTGGGAGCATGATTGACTTCGACGAAGTTGATGCTCATGATACACAAGAGTTGGTACAGGAACAAGTTCCACAGGTCCCCGTGGAAGAGGTTCCAGAAACACAAGTACTGCGTAGGAGCTCAATAGAGGTAAGGGAACCAGAGAGATTTTGTTTCCTAGTCACCGAGGATGGTGAATCATTATTTTTGGACAATGATGAACCTCTATCCTACAAGGAAGTAGTAGAAAGATCAGAAGCTATAAGATGGCTATAAGATATGAATTCTGAGATGGATTCCATGTATCAGAACCAAGTTTGGGTTCTGTTCGATGAGACAGTTGATGTAAAGCCTGTTGGATGCAAATGGGTATTCAAAATAAAGCTGGACATGGAAGGTCAAGTTAGCACCTATAAAGAAAGGCTAGTGGCTAATGATTCAGACAGCATCAAGGAATTTACTATGATGAAACCTTCTCGCCAGTTTCCATGTTTAAATCCATAAGAATCATACATGCCATAGCAGCTTACCATGACTACGAGATTTGGCAGATGGATGTCAAAACAGCATTCCTTAACGGGATCCTTCATGAAGATGTCTATATGACCCAACCAGAAGGGATGGTGACACCAGGTGAAGCCAAACGGGTTTGCAAGTTACAGAAATCCATTTATGGATTAAAGCAAGCATCCAGGTCATGGATCATTCGATTTGATGAAGCCATAAAGGAATTTGGTTTCATTAAGAATGAATGTGAGCCATGTGTTTATAAGCGGTTTAATGGGAATGTGGTCGTCATCCTAGTGGTATATGTTGATGACATATTTCTTATTGGAAAGGACGTACCAGCCTTACAGTCAGTTAAGGACTGGATGAACAAGTGTTTCTCCATGAAGGACTTAGGAGAAGATGCCTACATTCTAGGGATCAAGATCATTCATGATAGATCCAAGAGGCTTCTTGGACTAAGTCAGGATACATAAATTGACCAGATACTAAAGAGATTTAGTATGGAAAAATCCAAGAGGGGATTGGTTCCAGTGTCACATGGATTACATCTTTCTAAGAAAATGTGTCCCCAGACACAACAGGAGAAAGATAGGATGAGAAAGATCCCATATGCTTCGGATATAGGATCCATCATGTATGCCATGTTATGTACCAGGCTTGATGTTGCCTATGCATTGAGCATGGTAGGCAGATATCAAGCAGATCCAGGAGAATAGCATTGGACTGCTGTTAAGACTATCCTTAAGTATTTGAGAAGAACTAAGGATATGTTCCTGGTGTATGGAGTAGACGAGGAGCTTTTCATCATAGGGTATGTTGATGCTGGTTTTCAAACAGATCAGAATGATCTGAAGTCGCAATCTGGATATGTTTTCTGTCTCAATGGAGGAGCTGTGAGCTGGAAGAGTTCAAATTAACCAGTTTTCGCCGATTCTACAGCGGAGTCCGAGTATATAGCGGCTTCTGATGTAGCCAAAGAATCCGTTTGGATTCGGAACTCTTTCCAGGAGCTTGATGTGGTGCCTAGCAGTAAAGATCCCATTACATTGTATTGTGATAATACTGCAGCGGTGGCTCTTGCAAAAGATCCAAGGTCACATCAAAGGACAAAGCACATACTCTGGAAGTATCACCTTTTGAGGGATTTCTATCAAAGGGGTGAAGTTGCATTGAGCAGAGTGTCCACGAATGAGAACGTGGCGGAATCCATGACTAAAGGCCTATCTCAACAGAATCATGAATATCATGTGAGAGCTAGCGGGTTAAAGGTTGTTAAAAGTTGGCTCTAGTCCAAGTGGGATTCTGTTGGAGTTGGTGGTCTAGAACCAACTACTTTGTACTTTATTCATTAAATAAACGCCTTATCACATATTGATTGTTCTTCTGTGTGACATGTCATGTGATAATGTCCTAAAGACAGCTGTTGCATTAAAAGGTAGTAGCGGATCCCTTCTATGATGAGAACCCGAAAGTGCCATAACAGTGTTCTTGAATGTATATTCTATGGACGAATGATATTATTTGAGGGACACAAATAATACAGGTCATTAGGGGTGAGGACTCATAAAACATTGAGGCACCTTCTTATAGTGTGCGCCCTTGGAAATATCCAGGAGGATATAATGAGAACGAGACCCGCCAGTAGGAAATCCACATTTCATAATGTCATTGGATGTTCCTATCTATGGATGTGTGTATTTATCCTTAGACTTTAAGATTATTATTAATGGGTATTAAAACTCGCGCACTTAGATGTATTGACGAAAACTGTGACGACACACTATTCGCAGCGAGGTAGGATACGTTGGGTGCGTCACGAGTAATACCGCATTAATAGATAATGCGAGAAAGGATTTTTCCCTTCTATTCCATAACGGAAGTAGATATCTCAGGACCTTAGATGGAATTGATATAGCCTAAATAAATCCATGGTCATGGTAAGGTATGGGAAAGTTCAATTCTGGGAAGTCAAAGAATGAATAATCAAGCACATGGGTAGATGGGACTAGCATGCAACCCGCAGTTTTCTGCCATCTTGTTAATCCCCGTTTGTGCGTGGAATTTGATTCCGTGAGAAATCCTCTTGAGTTCATTTGGATTACCATAAGAGAAGAATAATGGTGTAGAGAGTATATCTAGTATGAGTTGGGAGCATACTTAGGTTCTATTTGAATGAATTTTGGACACTCATCGGCGACATGTAGATGTGGGTATGGACACCATATTTCTGCTAAGAAGAATATGGTCCCAGGTGAGGTTGTTGTTCAGGACAACCCTTCAGGGGTCTAGTACACTATCCAAAATGAAGAGGGGAAATTGGATACACCTGATGAATATCACTTTGTGGTTACCAGGAATATATATTCGTAGGTGGCAGGTAGTGGGGTGTCCAAACAAGGAGTGTGGAGACCTGTCGGCACTAAGACATTTCAGTGTGTTGCAGGGGATTCAAGGGATAGATCTTCCTATGGTTCTGGCCTTAATGTAGATGTGAATATCTCAGACTCCAAGTCTCCCTCTGAAGGTGGGTATTTACAACTTGATAGAAATCATAATTCATTTGTGGAACTCATTCTCTCTCTATTTTTTGAGCCTCTATGTGAAGAAGTCAAAATTCCCTAGCCACCTTCGGTTTCTCAGAGAAAGAGGTCCACATGGATACTACAATGTTTTTGGATAGTGAGGAGGCTAACCGTCTAGGGAACATATTGCAGGAGGTGTCCTTACTGGCTCTTGTTGTGCCTCCACAAAATAAACGGAGTCTTGGGGAGGTGAGTGTGGTCTAGAATCCTAGAATGCAGGAGGTGAACCGTTTATCTACATCTGTGTCTGAACCTAGGAAATGGATTACGGATGAGGGGATAGTCATGGGCCCATTAGACCCAAACATTTTCTATTCATAACCCCCATATTATATAATTGATGCGTGTATGGAGAGAAATAGGTAGACCCCACTCACTTGGGAAACTGTTTTGGGCCAAGGCCCCCCATGGAATGTCCAGGGGTTGAGTTGAGGAATGGATTTGATAGTATGGATGTTCAAGATCAAGATGTTTCTCATGAGGATGATGATTTAGGTGATGAATTTTATATCAATCTCTCATTGGAAAATTCGGATTCTTTCCAATGAAATGGTCCTAACAGCCCTAGAATGAAGAAAGGACAAAAAGGGATGTGTGACCCTGGGAAATGCATTGTGGTCCAGGGGAACAAACCAAAGGGGCATAAAGGCTATTCTTACTTTCCCAAACTAATGGAAACTAAGTCATACAAGAAAGGTGGTAGAATGGAATGAAAAGACACAAAAGACATGAAAAGTGGTGATCCAAGTAGAGAACCAAAAGTGATGGAAGAAGAGGTTGGGAAGTGCCGGAAGATCATTCTGAAAATGGATAAGATGGTTAGCCACCTAAAATATCTTCCTTGGGAAGATCCTGACACACAGGTTATTACTTTTCACTGGGAATAATATAGAGTGGCTGATTCAAATAATATTAGTAAGGTGTTTAATAAAATTGTGAGATCGTTCAGAACATACTGACATATTTTTGTGAACTACGGGTTCCCACTTGTCCGTTCAAACCCTCCTTATTAATGGTGTTTTATCTAAGTGCCTCATTTTTTTCTAAGACTTGTAGAGTGTTTTGGTTCTTCTAGATGTTTTTTTTGTATGGAATCTATTTTTTGATGATGATAGAGCCCATTTGTCCTCCTCCACAGCCACTATTATATGATCTATGTGTTTTATCACCAATAGAGCTGACTGAACATTCAGGTATGGTCATGCCAAGGTATCAACATAATCCTTGGAGGGGCCAAAACTGACAATATCCAGGGGGATGGTCTCCTGAACCAAAGATTCCTACTAGGTTAACATTATCCACAATTTGTGAGCCACCATGGGATGTATTACAAAATGGATATGGGGAGGAGTGGGGAATTTCATCTGAATGCACTGAACAATCTCTCTTAGAGGAATGACGCATACCACTGGTAGAATATATTCAGTTAATCCAAGTGGACAAAACACCCTCACATATAGAGAAAAGATTGGCTTGGGCTACAAGATCACCCTTTACATTATTGTTAATTTCACAGGTTGTTTCTTCGTATGGTATAAAAAAACTGATCATACCAGCTCACATTTCTCTTGATCTCCTAGTTATTTAGAGGGATTATCCAAACCCCACTAATACATTATATAAATTTCTTGACTTGGTAACTTTGAATGTTGTGAGTATTATATTACTCATATCCACCAGTGTGGGCGCCCATCCAACACCACCGCAGTTTGAAGGTACTGAATTTACTCATTATACATGTCTCCAAAAATAATCGCACAATAGATCATCTTTATGTCCCATATACTAATGTCAAACTCACCATTCATAAAATGAAATCTGTTCTTGTATTGTCTCTATAAATGGAACATGCCTACAATCATAATTTTTTTTCAATAAGTAATGGTTTGGTAAACCTAAATATATTCATAAAATCCTATCTTTTTTAGCTCATCCAAAAACTATGTGGTAGTACACTAAACCAATAAGGGACAACCCCTTTTCATCCCAATGATTCCACCTGATCGAATAACCCAGAAAAATAACAACCCAAAATTTTTATTTGATATAGAATTCTACATTTTTTATCTGTAAATATGTGTTTCATCCATCAAATAATGTTATAACCCTCTAAAATCTATCCACATAGGCTTCAAAATTATGATCATGACTTATACAAAGTCATGTCATCACATGACCATAATAGGATCACATGATCAAAATAACCATGGAGATTTATACGATTACACAACCCATGAAGCATTATGCGATCAAGTAAATAAGACAAGAATACACAAATCGTGTTTCAAGTAAATTAAATTGATTATATTATTTGTTTATGTGAATTGATCATGTTATGAGGTCACACGATCATTAAACATGAATCATTCTTATAGAGGAGCTTATGTGACACGATCAAATGAAGAGGCTTATGTGAAGTAATTAAGGAACCTAAGAGTTCTCATAGATTTATGAAATATTGAGTCATTAGTAAAATATATTTCCCATTACTTTCCTATCTATATGATATTTCACAGAATACCATGAGTATATTCGAATACAAAATGAAAAATATAAGCCCAAGGGAATCAGTTAGGTATTCATATACTTACAACAATGCCCTTTTTTCTTCATCTGGAATTTTTATGTGAGGTTTGTATAGATATGGGCATTGATGTCATAAAGGTTCAATAAGAGGTAATTAGGAACATTGATTTTGATGGACATGCATATATTTAAATGATTCGTGTTTATTTGTGCAAATTTTTGAGATATATGTTCTATAGACAATACTTTTAATATGAAAACATCAATATTACCACTATGATTGAGAAGACATAGCGTCGTTTGTCTTCTAGAAAAGGAATGTCACATGGATAGAAATATTATAAAATAAACTTACCTTTCAAGGAATAATTAAAATCAAATAAATGTTTCAATATATTAGTTTTCATTAAAATAGACATATTATATCATAACATTACCGTTATGTCCTTCTAAATAGCTTGTTTGGTCCTAATATAAGCTAATAACAAAACTAATGATTCTATGTGCACTTAACAGCTATTGGTTTACTAATTCTTAGCATTGAATCTCATCTGAACTTCACATCTGACGTCCTAGTGATGCTCTCATCCGACACTGTCTCTATGATATCATCAATCTCCCTTCAATTTTCATTCTCTTACTACACCCATTTACATGGAAAATGGGTGAAGGAAGGGAAGGAATAGTGAAGGTACAATGATGATATTATAGAGATGGTGTCGGATGAGAGAATCTTGGGCATGCTGGATCGGATGTTCAGATCAGATTCTATGATAAGTGGTAGTAAACCACCAGTAGTGATGAATCCTTAGTTTTGTTATTAAATTTGTGAGTGGTTCACTACCAATATTATTCCAACACACTGCATTAGTAGAAATAGCTGCATAAATGACGAAAATATTGAATATAAATGATCCATGCCATAATAGTTTAGGTCTAGTGATTTTGGAAACATGGAAACATAATGAACTAGTTCATAAGATTATATCATTATGTTATAAATTACTAGAAAGACAAATCACTTTTGAAACCATTCCTCATAACTTAAGTATATAAAACATAATAAAGGGTGATCATATATGCTCAATAATTGTATTCAAGGGAGATATGAATGATCATATAAAGATAACATAAGTAGTAGGAATTCACCTTCATCTTATTTCTATACAATATTCCATTAAGTATGCTTCCCATTTGTTTCTAAAAACCTATATATCATATTGTGAATATGAGTTTTTGTGATAATCATGGTAGTATTGATGAAATATGAATACTCAAATCATTAATAAATATTTTAATTGAATTCAAATTTGTTTTTAAATTACATCATTAGGGATGATATTTTGTTGAAGAAATATGATCTCTTTCATAAGTTTACAAACATAATAACCACAATCCATTCTGTTTGTTTGTTTTGGACAATGTAGAAAAATCTAGAAAAATAAGTAATTTGTTTTTATATGTGTTTCAATAGTGCAATATTATTATATATACTAAGATATTTTTTCTATTTTTATATCTTGCAGGAATTCGTTTCATTTGGCATGGATTCATTCCATTAAATATAAGATATTGATACACCTCCCTATCATAATAGAATCCTCATTAAATGATAATATATATTATATAACTATATTTTTTGTTCTAAAAAGATTGATCTATTGTATTACAAATTGGAAAATGCCATCTTGCATGGTCATTTTGTTGCATATTCATTCATAGAATCCAGATAAGAAATCATTGGAGTATCCAAATTGACTACAATGAGCTTCCAATCTCCCTAAAAACACAATAAAGAATGTGTAATGAATGAAATAAAAATATAGTTGACATGATCAAATTTTATAGTTTTCCCCTAAATCATTGGTATTAAAATAGGTCTGTCATCTCTATTTTTTTTCAATCAAGTTGAGTAGGGATGACATTATTTCAGCCTCTTTATCAGAATTTATTTCATCATTCGAAGAGGTGATGTGAGGACTAATGAATCCAAATTTTTGTTCATGGGGAAATCCCTCCAGTTTTTTTTTATATATAATCCTGAAAAAAATATGAAATGTATTTAGTCATAATAATTATTGTGTATTATCTTTGGTAACATCAAATCATGAAAACATTCCTCATGTATTCATTTACAACTAAGGCACCTAGCCATTTATACTTGAGGATTTCATTTTTGATTTCAGCACTAATGAAAAATTATTTTTTCTCTTCTTACATATTTTTTCAAAATAAAATATGTGATAATTTTCATCTATCTACATTGTATTCACATGATCCTGAAAGGATATTAACTATGGATGTAGAACTGGTGTGGTGAAGGTGCTCATAACAGATCATTTCAATGGGTTGGGTGATCCTTGAGATAGTTTTGTGCTAATATTTCATTTCACCACCTTATCATTCTAATTCTGTGATAACATTAAATGACTCAGACCTTTTTCACTAATTGTTAAAGGTTCAACTAGAAAAACAAATTGGAAATGGATACCTCTTTTTCGACATGTTTTTTACAAGAATTAACGGACAAGAGATGAATGTTCCAGAAGAATGTTTGACTATATGAATGTCGTCATCTTAATTTAGAACTGGTATCTCAGCACTCGGATCATTAGCTATGTTAATCGACACTATAACATGATCTTTTGGAAGTTGTCAGTTGTGTAGCATGTTGTTGTTCATATTCAACATTGTAGTCCTCACTACTAGGCGATAGGTGGGAGTTGATATATATAAATCACATTCATTTTCACCCTGTATAATATTATTACAGGGAAGGTATCATTGTCTATTTGATTCACATTTCACAAAAACAATTATTATAACATTTATTACCTTAGTTAAGTCAGGATTTTAAGGGGAATGGATTGCCTCAATGTTGAGGTGGGGTGGGATCTTCACACATGAGTTGATGTTGAGTTGTTTCTTCTCTTTTCCTCCACCTAGAAAACATTCTATCATCTCTCTTTGGTACTATAATTAATCTTGAAACATACCATGTGTTTCTCTAATCTTATTCATTTCCTATGTTTGATCCTCTTCTTGTATGTCTTTTGGAAAATATGTTCGGGGTTTCACCCCAAAACCCGCACCTCTAACGCGGCCATACCTTTCTGGATACTTCAAGGCTGTTTAATCTATGTCTGTATCTGGTGCAGTTGTGGTTCATTCAGGTGACTAAGTCAGACAGAAGATATAGGAAAATTAGTAGTCATTGTTGTGTAACATAGATTTAAAGAAAATTAAATTTACATTACGTCATACTTACACATGTTTCCCACACATTTTGTGTGTTTTGACATATGAATATTTTCTCTTTATTTACACGATCATCCTTTCATAGCACATGGGGTAGGATGGAAGTGGATTTCAAATTATATTCATCAATCTTCGTATAAATTGTGGAACATGGTAATGGTGTTATTTTATGTCAAATAAAAGTATTATTGTAGATATAAAATAATTTCTAATTTTTTGTCAAGTTAAGTGTACCCCATCTAGGAATTAGAGCAGGGGTGTGCAGGTTTTGTTTCTCATTCATTATTTTTAACAGTTGTTTTTGTTTCATAAATAACAAATAATCAATAAAAATGATGAATACAAGCAACGTCAAACAATGTATTACCTAGAACAATGTACCTAAAAAGTATACTCCCCATGACAGTTTAGAAACGCATCCCAAGCTCCTTGGGATATCATGTGTGCACAAAAAAGTGGTGTGTGTAGCTTGATTTTCCCTTTAGCATCTTTAAAATGATATTTTATTAAAATTTTGTGGAAGCCTCTATGAATCCCCCCATACACTCTAAAATGTTTGATGAAAAGTAAGTCATTGTTTTAGTATTTTATTTTATTTGAATAAATTAATGAACTTAGATAACAAGGTTGTCATAATCCAATCCAAAATTGGTTTCTTAAGCCTGGTGACAACATGGTACAATGATTGTGCATCAATCGACACATGTTACAGAGTGATGATTCCAATGTAGATACTTAATATTTATTTTTTGGGGTTAACATGTTGACTTTGCTTTTTCAATCCCATCATATATTTTATTCCTTTTTCTTTAGCCTTAATGAATTTTCCTAACAATGTAAAACTATGATACTATTGTTTTTTTGCTCTGTTAGGGTTTCATTTCCTGCTGTTTCTTAAAAAGAATCATCATTATGTTCCCCTGGGGTTCTAGAATCAACCCTAGGACCCGCAACCACTACTATAAAAACAGGAAAGAAAAGAGCCACCTTTTATCAGCCCTATGCAAAAAGTGATGATAATGGTCACCCTTTATCAGCGCTAATTAAAAGCACATATAAAGGGTCATTTAATCAGGGATTTTCTAGCGCTGATAATGAATCACCATTATCAATGCTTTTCAAGTGTTGATAAAGTGACCCTTTATCGGGGCTAAAATGTAAGCGTAGATAAAGGGAATATTTATCAGTGCTAGAAAAGGGCTTATAAATGCACCATTTATCAGTGCTAATTTTTTTCCACTGATAAAGGGTTCCTTTATAAGAGATTTTATAGCACGGATAAAACCATAGTACCATTTTCTAAAATTGGGTGCACAGTGACCTATGTTTATCATTCCCTTAAGATCTCATGGGACTGTAACCCTACGAAAACTCCCCCCCCCAAACTTCTCCTTACCTGCCACTACTCCTTCGCTGCTTCCACTCTGTCACCACTGCCACTCTATCGTCACTTCTCTACTTTGACATAGCTAGCCCTTCTCTACCGACACTACCCTACTCCACCGCTGCTACCCTACTCCTTCACCGCTAGACCAACTATTTATCCTCCCCCTCGATCCCCTTCCCAGGATCATCCTCCCTGCGAACCCTACTTCTCCTCTTCCCCAGTAGACCCTACTCCTCGTGAACCCTACATCATGTGTTAGAGATTCGTTTCAATGAATTTATATTATCATATTCCCATCTTTGATCTTTAGCAATTTATTTTCTTATCCTCATATGTTTCCTTTTTTTAATTCTAATATTCATTATGATGTATTTTAATTTATTTGGATGGTCATGTGTTAGATTATAAAATTTTGGGATGTGGTGAGATTGGTTTGAGAGTCTAGGCATGATTATGTCCTGAGTTATTGACCTCATCCCTTTATTAACCAATTACCCCTTTCAATTGATACTAAAATATTTGGTTCAATTATTTTCAATGAAATTATTTTTATCTATTTACCTTTATATTCGTGTGAAAATATGAATTTTATTGATTTTATTAGTGTCTCTGTCAAAATGTAATGATTTATAAGAAAAAAAGAAAACATATTTCTATTTTACTTAAATGGATGTGAATTTTTCTCACTTAATGGTCATGCTTTTGTGAAATAATTTGTTTATAATAGGTATTAATATTATCGATGGTATTAGTATTTAATAGGGATGGTTGATGTGGTCCTTCTCCCTCATTGGTGAGTTTTCTAACACTATGGGATTGTTGTTTATACCTTTGTTTCGGAACATTCTTTTTTATATAATGGATTTAAGATGTCTTTGTGGATATTAGTTACATGTTTGTGGATAGTGACAGATATTTATTGAATACTCTTTAGATGTTCATGATTGAAATTATTTTCACTAACCTCAATTTTCAATTTATGTTAATTTTGGTAACAAAACCTCTAATATTCCAAAGTAATTTTCGATAAAACTAGGTTATTTGTCTTCCCTGTGAACCCCTTTGTGTTTGGAAATGTATCTAATAAATTTGTTTTCTCATTAAAATTTTATCGTTGTTCTCATATTATTTGAGATTGGTCACTAGTTTTGGGATGTTTAATGTGATTATTTTATTATGAATCAGGTTGATGGTGGGGGTGTTTAAAAATTTTTTTTATGCTTTTCCTCAAGGGTTGTGGGTTCTAGATTTATTGGTAAGAGAGATGGAAGGTTTGTTGATTTTTATGGGGGGGTCTAAAATGGTTTTGTTGATTTCCAAATATTTATTTGAAATGGTTAGTCTCTATTAATGTATATTTTTATAAGTGTTTCTCTTCTATTTTATTTTCAAGTCTTGTTTTTTGTATTTGAATCATAAATGATAATATTTCAGATTCACATACGATAGAGATGAATATAGATTGTATGGATGCTAATCGTTTGAAAATAGAATATGAGAATGGAGTGAAAGAGTTTATCATGTTTTAAAATGATCACACAAATGATCCTTCTCAAATCCTTTGTCCATGTTTATGTTATTGTTATTATAGAATAATTACTCTAGGGTAGGCAAAAAAAACATTTGATATTTCACGAAATAGATCAGATTTAGAAATGTTGGAATAATCATAGAGAAAAAGTGAATGTAGCAACTAGCTGGGATAAAAATGAATTTTATGGATCATCAATGATTACAAATTTGGATTAGAAAGAAGACCGTATGGAGAATGTGACAACAGTTGTCAATGAGGATGAAGATTGTATTGAGGAAATGTAAAGGACAGTTGAAGATGAACTCTGTGATTTCACATAAAAATTTAAGAAGTTAAACTGTTGTGAAAAGACGCCATTGAATTCTAGTTTCACTAAATATGCATTATTTTCAGGTGTAATGAAGTTTTATAAATTGAAAACAGGAAACAAATAGAGTGAAGTCTGTTTTACGTAACTACATTCTCTCTTTGATGACATGCTCTCAGAAGATAATGAGCTGCCAAGCCAAACATATAAAGCTAAACGAATGTTACGCTCGATGGGTATTATTTCTGAAATAATACATGCCTTCTTGAAAGACAGTATATTGTTTCGGAATGAGAAAATATCACTTACTGAATGGCCAAAGTTTGGTGCTTCCCGATACAAGAATGATGAATCTAGTACAATGATTGTTAAATAGTACTTCCCAATCTTTCCATGGTTTAGGTGTCTATATGGGAGTGATGAAACTGCAAGGCAATTGTCATGTCATGCAGAGAAAAGAAATATTGATGGGAAATTACGTCACTCAGCCAACTCTCCTCAATGTATGTGAATATATCATGAGTATCATGAATTTGGAAATGAGCCACGAAACCATAAACTTGTGTTATCTACAAATGGAGTGAATCCTTTTGGTTTTCAAACTAGTAGTCGTAGTACATGGCCTATTATGTTGGTTATTTATAACTTGCCACCCTGGTTATGCATGAAAAAAAAATCATCATGTTATCTATGCTTATATCCAGAAAAAAACAACCATTTAATGATAATTTTTTTTATTTGGATCATTCGATCGAGGATTTGAAGTTATTGTGGGATTCAGGTGTTATGTCGTATGATGGTTATAAAAGTGAATACTTCACATTGAGAGTGATGTTGTATGGGACGATAATTGATTTCCATAATTTTGAATTTTTTTTAGACAATAGCATTAAAGGAACTCAATGGTGTCCCATGTGCGAAGATGATACGGAATCAATTAGGTTGAAGCATTCTTAGAAATATGTGTTTCTCAGACATCGTATATTTCTACCTCATTGGAATAAGTACTGATCATGGATGACATAATTAAATGGAAGTTCAGAACAACGCACAATATCATCTCCACAAATAGGTGATTAGCTGTTTGATAAATTAAATTATGTGAAAACTGTTTTTGGTAAACCATTTTTGAAAAAACATAGGAAAATTTGTTGGAAAATGTGATCAATTTTTTTTTAAATTACCATACTCGAATTGTTTGAACATCATAAATTTTCTTGAAGTGATTCATATGGAAAACAATGTATGTTACAGTGGTATCAGAACATTGATAAATGCCCCAAGAAAAAGAAAGGATGGAATTAAGGAAATGTCGGGCATGGTTGGAATGGGAATATGAGAAGATTTCGCTCCCGGGAAATGTGAAAATCAAATGTTTCTTTCTCTATCTTCTTACACTTTTTCCAGGGAGGAGAAATATCAGTTTTTCAACTTCATCAATGATGTTAAGATTATAGAGGGGTATTAATCAAATATCAATAACATTGGGTCAATGAATGATTTGAAGTTAAAAGGTTTGAAATCACATGACTTCCATGTTTTGATACAAGATTTATTTCCTATAGCTTTACGTTTCATTTTTACCAAGAATGTTCATCATAGGTTAATCAGAAAAAATATCAATGATATATGCACAAATTTTTAGACTCGGAGAAATTTCCATATATAGAAGGATTCATCATATTATATGAGATATAAATGTTCTTCCCGCCATCATTCTTTGATATGATGGATTATTTGATGGTTCACATGGTGAGAGAGATTCTACTTCGGGGTCTTGATCACTATAGATAGATGTACCTCGTTGAACAGTATATAATTTTTTTGAAAGGGTATGTCAAAAATAAAAGTCGGCCAGAGGGTTTTATTGTGGAGTGATATATTGTTGCGGAATCCATTGAATTTTGTACCTAATACTTACTTGATGTGGAATGCATTGGTCTCCTGAAATCTCATTGAATTGGATGCATTGAGGGTGAGGGAATTTGTAGAAAAGATGTTGTGACAATCAATATTGCAGATCATGACCATGCCCACCTTTATGATTTTCATAACATTTGGGAGGTTTCTCCATATATGGAAACCCACAAAGAAGTTCATCGGTAGTTGAATCCATTAAGGGCTGAAAAATGGATATTTAATACACATTATTACGAGTTTATAGGATTGTTTCGAGACCATATATTTAAGTAGTTATCTAAAAATCCCAATTCAATTTTAGAATGACTTTGATGGCTAGCCACCAGACCAAATTTGTATGTATTATCATACAATGGTTATGTAATTAATGGATATACATTCTATACAGATGAACATGATGAAGATAGTACCATGAAAAATAGTGGAGTTACAATTTTGTTGATGTGATGCATGTTTCAGGTAATAAGGATAGAAATTCAATTTATGTGAATATGTCATACTTTGGCATTTTCAAACAAATAAGGGAGTTGGATTATACGACATTCCAATTGCCCATTTTTCAATGAAAATGGGTTGTTAACAAAAGTGCTGTTAAAATAGATGAATTGTGATTTATGAATGTTGATTTTAGTAATGAAGAGTTCAACGATGAACAATTTATAAGGGAATCAAAAGTGCTATATGTATTTTATGTTCTAGATCCCGTAAACCGAAAGAGGTTGATTATTCTTTTATCATCCAAAACAACTGAAGGGTATGATAAAAAATCAGTTGAGGAAAATCCTACTTTTGGTACATCACAATCATTTCACATCGGTCCCAATGTATATTATTTTTTGTATTTTATATGAGACCACAATAAAGGGATTTGGATAATCAATAGAGGTTTCAATTACCTTCAGCATTTGAAAAAAAGAAAGAGACTTCATTAAATAGGTTATATTGTGTTATATATATATATATAGTCAAATATTGTTATTATCTTATCATTACTGAATTTTTTAAATATAAATTAACAGTTCAACCACATTTTCAGATAATGACTTCTACATGTTCTGGTGCTTCTATCCTCAAGGCTGAACAAGTCTCTCAAGCTGCTGCTGCTCACAGTGCAAAGCAACGACATGCTTCTGAACCTATTTCTTCTCCAAGGGTTGAGGTCCAAAAACCATTAGAACATGCCTCATATTCACAAGACGATATATATTTGGTCAGAAATCAGTGTGACTCATACCTAATGAAAGATTGTACACAAATAGCATGAAGATCTGACTTGGGGACGTTTACAATTGGTGGAAATTTTTGAGAGGGGTTAATGAAGATCAAAAGATGAAACATTGTTCTATGTAAATGATGGTAGGAAAATTTTAATTCTTATTAAATAAATCATCCTTTCTCCAATGATTCAGTTGTCCATTTTAACAGATGAAATGCACCAGCAACATGAAAAATGATGAACCACTTTTCATTGGGATTTGGATTAGAAAAACCATAAAAATCTCCAAAATACCTTTATATCCAAACAAAAGCATTCATATTGTGTTGATTATTTAATTTAATTATACATGGGTCATGTTTAAATTGTACGAGTCAACCCCTCCTCAATCCAAGTCACGATGTTGCCGGTATCACTCAAAGTGTCTCTCTTTTGTTTAAAATGGACAAAATTTTAAGTGAAAACAACAACTAACATACGAAAAACGAACCAAACACATTAAAATTGTGTTGATACATTAGGAGAACAATACATGAGTCATTTGTGATGTGTTCCCGTATACCCGCCTCAATCCGAGGAACGGTGTGGCCGGTATCACTCAAAGTGTCTCTCTTTTGTTTATAATACACATACTTTTAAGTGAAAACAACAATTGACGTACGGAAATCTGACCAAACACATTCATATTGTGTTGATATGTTAGGAGAATGATTCATTGGTCATTTTTGACGTGTATGAGTCAGCCCCGCCTCAATATGAGGCACATTGGGGCTAGAATCACTTAAAGTGTCTCTCTATTGTTTAAAATGGAAAGAATTTTAAGTGAAAATAATAACTGACGTATGAAAATCCAGCCAAACACATTCTAATTGTGTTTATAAATTAGTATAATGATCAATTTTCCATGTGTGATGTGTAAGAGTTATCCCCACCTCAATCTGAGGCATGGTGTGGCCAGTAATAGTCAATGTGTCTCTCTTTTGATTAAAATGGACATAATTTTAAGTGAAAACAACAACTTACATATCGAAACAAGACAAGACACATTAATATTGTGATGATACATTAGAAGAACGATCCACAGGTCATTTGAGATTTGTAAGAGTCAACCTCACCTCAATCTGAGTCTCGGTGTTGCTGGTATCACTCAATGTGTCTCTATTTTGTTTAAAATGAACATAATTTTATGTGAAAACAACAACTAAAATATGGAAAACTGAACAAATGAATTTCTATTCTATTGGTACATTAGACAAACTATCAATGTCTCATGTGTGATGTTTACGTGTCAACCACTCTTCAATCTAAGGCATGGTGTTGCCGGTATCACTCAAAGTGTCTCTCTGTTGTTTAAAATGGACATAATTTTAAGTGAAAACAACAACTGACGTATGAAAATCTGATTAAATGCATCTGTATTTTGTTGATACATAGGTAGAATAATACATGGGTCATGTGTAACATGTATGTTTCAAACCCACTTCAATATGAGTCACGGTGTGGACAATATCACTCAAAGTGTCTCTCTTTTGTTTAAAATGGACAGAATTTTAAGTGAAAACAACAACTATCATACGAAAAACCATCCAAAATAATATTTATTATGTTGACACCATACTATAACATTACATGGTTAATTTTTGATGTGTATGAGTAAACTCCACCTCAATACGAGGCACGGTGTAGCCGATATCACTCAAAGAGTCTCTCATTTTGTTAAAAAGGACCAAATATTAAGTGAAAACAACAACTGACATACAAAAAACTAACAAAACACTTTTGGACTGTGTTGATACATTAAGAGGCTGATACATGGGTAATGTGTGATGTGTGAGATCATATTTTCATCAATCCTAGGAATATTGTTGCTGGTATCACTCAAATTATTTCACTTTTGTTTAAAATAGATATAATTTTAAGTGAAAACAACAACTGATGTACAAAAATCCAACCATAACCATTCATATTTTCTTGATACTTTAGAGGAATTATCAATGGATCATCTGAGACGTGTCAAAGTTAACCCCGTCACAATACAAGGAACGGTGTGGCCGGTATCAGTCAAAGTGTCTCTATTTTGTTTAAAATGGACAAAATTTTAAGTGAAAACAACAACAGATGTATGGAAAACTGAACAAACGCATTCATATTTTGTTGAAAATTTAGGAGAAAGATCCATGGGTCATTTTTGAAATGTAATAATTAACCAGGCCTCAATAAGTGGTACGGTGTGGCTGATATCTCTCAAATTGTCTCTCTTTTGTTTAAAATGGGAAAAATTATAAGTGAAAACAACAACTAGCATACCGAAATATTACAAAACACATTAGTATTGTATTGATAAATTAGTAGAAAGATACATGGGTCATTTTTAACATCTAATAGTCAAATCCTCCTCAATATGAGGCACGGTGTGACCGATATCACTCAAAGTGTCTCTCTTTTGTTTAAAATGGACTGAATTTTATGTGAAAACAACAACTGACCTATGGAAATCTGACCACACACATTCATATTGTGTTTATAAATTTGTAAAAAGATACATGGGTCATATGTGATGTTTACTTGTTATCATCACCTTAACTGGAGGCTTGGTGTGGCCATTATCACTCAAAGTGACTCTCTTTTGTTTAAAATGGACCGAATTTTAAGTGAAGAAAACAACTGACGTACAAAAATCTGACCAATGCATTAAAATTGTGTTGATACTTTAGGAGAATGATCCATGAGTCATTGTGACATGTAAGAGTCAACCCCACATTAATACAAGTCATGGTGTGTCTAGTATCACTCAAAGTGTATCCCTTATGAATAAAATGGATATAATTTTATGTGAAAACTAAAACTGATAAAAAGAAATCCGACCAAACGCATTCAGATTGAGTTGATACTTTCAGAGAACAACACATGGGTCATGTGAGATCTGTAATAGTCATCCCTGCCTTAATCTGGGGCATGGTGTGGCCGGTATCCCTCAAAGTGTCTCTATTTTGTTTAAAATGGACCAAAGTTTTAGTGAAAACAACTACTGACGTACAAAAATCCAACCAATTGAATCCAGATTGTGTTTATACTTTAGGATAATGATCGATGGTCATGTGTGACATTTACGAGTCAACCCCACCTCAATCAAGGCACGGTGTGGCCAGTATCCCTCCATGTGTCTCTCTTTTGTTTAAAATGGACATAATTTTATGTTAAAACAACAACTAATGTACGGAGAACCCCCTTCATACCATACATACCAAAAGCATTCATTTTTTCCTAAAGAAACACAAAATATTGAAATAAATTCTATTCTAAAACCATTTTAAAAATACCGATGATCTTAAAATCCATGAAATTCAATCCATTAAAAGCATTAAACCCCCCACTCCATGGACACAACCCCACCCTCCCTAGACACCACCCAACCCCCCTGGACACCCCCTTAGATAGCCCCCCACCACCCTGGACACCCCCACCCACACCCCCTAGAATCCCCCAACCCCTCGACACCCCCACCCGTCCTAGACACCACCCCACAACCTGGACACCCCCCCACTCCTAGACACCCCCACCCCTCCTTGGACAACCACCAAACCTCCTGGACCGCCCCCACCCCTGGACACTACCCCACCCCTTGGACACACCCCCAACCCCACCCACTAGACAACCGCACCTCCTGGAAGGCCCCCCAAAACACCTTAGACACAACCCCATCCCCCTGGAAAACACCATGGACAGCCCCACCCACCCCCACCACCCTAGAGAGCCCCCCAACCCCCTAGACATCCCATCCCCCCAGACACCCCCATCCACTGGACACTCCCTACCCCCCTTGGTTAACCACCCCAAACACCTGAACAGCCCCCAGACCCTTGAATTCTGAATTGAATTCTTTATGTATTTAATTATCTTATGAATTATGTGTCAACGGTGTATGGGTATACTTGTTGTATATGTTTACTTGTTGTAATTACCATATTAATTATGTGTTAATTTTGAATGGGTATGCTATTTGATATGCTTATTTTTTTGCAAGTCCAATTTGGGCATGGTGCTGCAGAATTTTATGTTACATTAGGTAGGGCATTTATCAGCACTGAGCATTATAGATCTTTTTTAGCACTGTTAAATCCCGTTTTGAGCGCTAATATGGATTGTTTTTATTAGTGAGAAAACATTTCAGAAACCTATTGTACCACAACACCGGGACCAACAACAACAGGTTGAGAATCCCAATGTTACTCTGCACTGAGACTAGTAGCAAGAGGTTGAGAGACTTGTTGTGCCTTAGGATTGGGAAAATCAGTAGGTGCAGAAGTCAGTATCTGCAGAAGTGAATTAACATTTTATTTAGATTACATTAAATCAGCAGATAATAGATAATAATATACCATAACACAAAGTATATTACACTAAAAAATAACCTGATTAGCAAACTCTTTTCGTAATGTATGAATCAATTTCACCCCTTTATCGACTATGTAAATCCCTTCATGGTGGAGTCCTATGAAAAACAAAACATTATCAAAATTTGGATAGCTACAAAATGATTGAAAAGTCCCAATGAAAGAGTCATCCTCCGTAGAACATTCATCTAACCCTTCAGTTGTTATTTCGATAACAGAACAATTGAACAGTTTCAGTTTGTGGGATTTGGAACAAAAAATACTAGTTCTTCCTATGATTCAAATACACATGGTTTTTCTTTCTCACCTTCCTTATGAAATCAACATTCCAAAATCCCAATTAATATATATTAAAATCACTCCTGTTATCAACCCTCTAGAATTAACAAATTGGCACTTAGAATTTGTTATAATGCAACTCCTATATTTTTTTATGATGCCAGAGTATTACATATTCATATATATTATATTTTAGTCCTTGGCACCTAAAACAAGCATCGCTTTAGCCCCAACTGTAACCCCACTATTTTGCATGGGACATTATTCATCATGTTCATGAGTATAGAATGTATTACCATTAACTACATAAGAATTGTAAGTTAATACAAACACACTTTCTCCTCCATCTATCCATCGAATTCATTCTGAAATTGAGACCCAATTTTTATGTAACTTCTTAAAAATATGGTCCATAAACCATCATGTAAATTGTTGATTATGTATATCTGATATCCATTTTTAAGCCGTATATGGATTCAAATTCCTAAGAATTTCATCATTGGTTTGAACATATGGGTCAATGTCAAAACTTTTATGAAAAATGAAAAGGTGGGCTGCTCCTGATCTGTAATATTTATTGTGACAACCTCTCTTCCATAAATTCCATCACCCTCAAGCTACCTAGTGTGAAATGATTTAGGATGGCCATTTATTTACATAGTAAGCATGTATTCGGTATCGAATTCAATGGATTCCTCAACCATATATTACTCCACAATACAACCCTATTTACAACTTTGATTTTTGACTTAACCTTTCAAAATATTCATATACCATTCAATGGGGTACATCTCTCCATAATGTACAGGACCAGATAGTCAAATATATCCCACTAATTGAACCATTAAATGAACCATCATATCAATAATGTTTATGGGAAGAACATTTCCAATTCACATAATATGATGTAAATTTCACTTTCTATAGTTGGAAATTTCGCCGGGTCTATAACTGTGTTGCATATAGCATTGAAGAAGAAATAGAGCTTCATAAATGTATGTCAGACACTCTTGGATAAAATTCAATGTAAAGCTATTGGAATTAGATCTTGCTTCAAAACCTTGAAATCATGTGATTTCATGCCCATTATCTTTAAATATCTCATTACATGATGTTCATGATATTTGATGAATATCCCACTAGAAATGATACGTCATTCAAAAAAATGAAACACTAATATATCTCTTGCTTGGAAATTGTGTAATCAGGTGGAGGAAGAAATGTCCATTTCCCCCCCTTCATCAGTGACAACTCTTCTCGTATTCCCATCTCAACCATGTCCAATCTAGCCTTAACACAATCCATTATTTTAACATGTGTATTTAGAAACACGTCAATGACACTATCACATACATGTTTTTCCACATGCATAACATCAAGAAAATTTTTGACATTCAGAAAATTCAAATATGGTAATTCAAAAAAATAGATCACTTTATCAAATAGGTTTTCATAAGGTTCTTCAAAACGGGTTTATGAAAATTATTTTCCACATCTATTACATTCTCAATCAATTGATCACCTATTAATGGAGACGGTGTTGTACTTTCTTATGAAAAAACCATTGAATGATGTTTTCCCAGATCGGTAATTATTTGGTTGGGGAAGAAATATGTGATATCCTAGAAACACATTTTTTTATGAATGTTTCAACCTAATTGACTGTGTGCCTTGTTGGAAAATGAGACACCCTAGAGTTACTTTAATTATATATACTAAAAAAATTCCATAAATAGGATAGTAATTTATTTTCCGTTAAATCATGGCTCTCAATGTGAAATCATTATTTTTGTAAGAATCATATCATATAATACTGAAATCCCAAAATAATTTCAAATCCTCGCTCAATGGAGCCAAATAAACATCAATATCATCTTCCGATTGTTTTGTTCCTAATATAAGCATAGATAACATGATGTATTTTTATTTCATGGATAACCATGGTGGTAAGTTATGATTTACCAACATAACCGTCTATTTACTATGACTGCTAATTTGAAAACCTAAAGGATTCACTCCATCAGAAGATAACGCAAGATGAAGGTTTCTCAGCTCATTTCCATATTTAGGACAATCCTTATCAATTATCATCCATTGCATAGAGAATGTCGGGTGACGTAGTTTCCAATGTTTAATTCTTCTTTATTCATGCCATGTAGATAGTATTGTAGTCTCCTCACTTCCATATAGGTGCCTAAACCTTGGAATGATAGGAAAGAACCATACAAAATTCATTGGACTTGATTCATCATTCTTGTATCAATAAGAACCACATTTTGGGAAATATTTTAGTGATTGGTGGTCCTAGAGAATCAATATACAGTCATTCGGGAGGGCATGTATTCTTTTAGAGATTATACCCATCAAGGGTATCATTATTTTTGAATCGTATGTCAGGATCATGAGCTCATTTTCTTGAAGGAGCTTGTCATTCAGGAGATCAAGTAGTTCCTTAAAACTAGCATCACTCCACCCATTGCCTACTTTCAATTTGTATGTATTCAGTATAGCTGACAATGCTTTATATTTAGTGCAACCAGAATTCAATGGTGTCTTGGCCCAACTCTTTAACTTCTCAAATATTTTTGGGCAATCATGATTTTCATCTTCAAATGTCCTTTTCATTTGAAAAATACATTGTTCCTCATTGTTCACATCTATAATCACATCCTCCATACGACTGTCTTCAATGTTCATGTTTGTAATCATATTATATGATCCATAAAACACAGTGTTATCCCAACCACTACCTGTATTCATTTATTCACTACGTTAATTCCAACATGTTTAAGTTTGATCAATTCTATGAAATATCAGGTGTTCTTCCAAAACCTTTGGAATATTTTTTCTTGAATAACAACAATATAAACACAAAAACATGATTTGATAAGGGTAATATGCATGATCTTTTTCAAAATTTATAAATTCTTTTATTACATATTCATAATCTTTTGTCAATCGATTGGAATATTTCTATTCTTTATTCACATTCATCCTATTTGATACAATAACTTAGATATTTAACAAAATAATTTCACAAAAGATGTTCAAATAGGGTCATCATCTAACTATAATCAATGGAAATAGCTATGGTAAAAAACAAACATGCATCTCCATGTACTACATAGGACCAAAGAAGATCACACAAATCATCCCAACCACCTGATCAATAGAAAAATCTAAGAGAATCCCTTGCACTAGAATGTTTTAGTACCCCACATGTGATCTATATGCATTATTGTAAAGCGGTTTTTAGTGTTTTTCTATGAACATAATGAGTCTAGTAAAGAACTATGGTACTAAAATAATAGATTATATGATTGTAAATAGATTTATTGTGGGTGGAAGGATTAATTACTTTTGTTTTTATGGTTATTTGACTAGGGTGTCCATAAAGTGTCCCATAGAGTACTTTAGTGAAGTGGTTTTCTATGATTCAGTGGAATTTCAATAGTAACAATGTGGTGGCTCCATTGAACTGGGTGATGTTTTGATGGATATTTAATGGTTGAAGAACTAAAACATGGAAAACAAATGTCATTCCAATCATTCCAACAACCACAACACCATACAAACAAACAATCGTGGTCACAATCGCAACACCATACAAACCAAAAAAAAATCACAATTTCAGATTTTAAAAAAAATACTTTAGTAAATTCTATTTGTTAATTCAGGGGTTATCATGGATGTTTTATCATAATAGGGAATTCATTCATTAGTCAGTATACGTAAATTAGATATTTTTATATTAAAAGTTTCAACAAGAACCATCCAACATACAATTCATTTAGTGCGCAAACAAGGACCACCAACAGCCACGATTTTCAGAGGGGCGTTTAGCTCTTACATTTCACAATATAACGATCAATATCAAAATGTAATAACATGGGAAAAAATGTAAACCAATTATTAAGAGGAGAATACTCAACCTAAAGGTATCGTTAAATGTGCAGCATTAGTGTATTCGTAGTAGAGGAGACGCATGTGGCAGAGGAGATTTACAACTAAGAATGAAAACATAAAATGAGAACTCACATGTTAAACAATTTTATTGTTTAATAGTCGTATTTTTTCCATCTATGATATATGCTTCCTGTTTATTTATTTTTTGGGTATCTACTATTTTCATAGATGTTCATCTTATGAATGGGACATGTCTTCTTTTTCAGGAGAATGATTATTTTTAATTTACACTAATTTAGGCATAAAATATTCCACATTAATTGTATTTTTCCCAGGGGATCGTTGCTATCCCGTAGAGATCATGAATGCCACTTTGGTTAGTGGAATGTCAGGTCCGTTGGTGGTTATGATACCAGACTAGGCCACATCATTACATATCAAATTTTAATTGACCCATGTCCATTTAAATATAGGATTTGGGGGGGGGGGGGTCAGACACTAATATACTGAAGCAATAAGAGGGGTAAGAATTATCCTAGTCTATCCAATAAAAGTGATGAATGATGAATCATATAGCGAGTGAGGGAGAAAAATACTAGAGGAGAGGAGGGGGAGGATGGCGTAACAGAGTGGGATTATAAACTTATGTTTTTTATACATTACTAAGGATGTTATTTTCTCCCATAAATCATGATTGATTATTGATGATTTCTCACAATGGTGAATATTTTTCATCAGTGTCATAATATTTTATTACATGACTCATGATTATGTTGAATGAAATATTTACTATAGTCCTGATAATTTATGTATTCAATATCATACCGTTATTCATATACTATTATCACGATTGAAAATTGATTGATATCGCATAGGTTTACCCTTATTTCTCATTTTAACTCTACCATTATTATGTTTTCCTTCTCCTAGTTAAGATGAATAGTTTTATGTAGTGTATACCTATGAAGTGTTTTCGATGGGAAATATTAATGATCTTTCACGAAATAAAAATAATTATGTATCAATTATTTATTTAGGTTAAACTATTATGATTTTGGTGTGGATCATAATGTTATGCATTTAATATTATTATAAACATTTTTAGTATTTATGCATGAAATGTATGGGTTAAAAGTTGGTACGTGAAATATTGTTTGTTCCACCCAATGCTATCAGATCCATAGCACCTATATGAACTCACCCAAGTCATTTACCTCACTTATCCAAATGAAAACTACTTACATGGATACACATAGCCTCATTTACCTAAGGATGAATATCCTCCACCAACTCAATGTTCTTTTTACCTCCCAAAAACATTGATCCCCTAGTTAAAAATCATAATGCATTAGATTAAACTATTTAACCTGTTTAATGTGAATTGGGTGGGATAATTTATGGTGGACAATTTGGAAGGTTTTCATCTGATGAGATAATAAACATGATGTTCACACGGGAAAACCAACTATATAGGTATAGGATGAGGCCGGAGGTCTTTTATCACTATGGAAATTAGAAAATGTGAGTTGAGACCAAATCCCTACTACCCAACACATGATATACTTTGACAACTGAAGAAATCCATCCTTATACATTAGCTTAGATAATTTTTGATGTATTTACTCTTAATATTAATCATTTTACACTAGAATAATATTTATGACCTTATAATATTATAGAACAAAAAATTCATTGGAATAGTAAATAGAGTTTGTCAATGTTTCATCTCTAGTTTTGTTGCCTGATAAAAATAGTACAACCTAGAATCATTTTAAAGAACTATGTTATATGAATGGAAATGAATATTATAAAAATTAATTCCAAAATATCATATATTGGATCTCCCATATTAGATAGAAAACAACACATGTCATTGTTTATCCTTCAATTCAAAATAAATGAAATTTTCCAATGATTGACTACTAAACATCTCCCATGATATCACTGAATCCTCATAATCACCAAAAAACAAGATCTGTACCTAATGAATAACTACTAGAAACATGATCATAAAGAACGGAATCCAATCTTCCTTTATAAAATTAATCAAAATAAAACAAATCTAAAAATACTCTAAAACAAGTATGAAAGAGGATGGGCCAGTTAGGGGTTTTTAGTAAAACTACTGGAACCTTTGTCGGCACAAGTTAAAAGCGCTGATAAAACAAATATTTATCAGCGCTAAAATTATTATGCTGATAAATACCAATTTTAGCAATACGTTTTAATTATATATATATTAAAAGTTTTTAAATATTTATAAATAAAATAAATATATCAAACATATTAAATATAAAATATATAATAATTAAAATTAATTAATCTAATCAATTTGATAAATCTCAAATAAATATAAAAATAAAAAATATATATTTATTATTTATTTAATATATTTTATTGTAATTTTATAATTATATAATTATATATATGTGTATTTAATTATAATTTTAGAAATAATTTTTTCAATTGAAACATTATATATATATATATTTATATATTTTTACTATTATAAAATATATATTAAATATAAAATATTGGTTTTTATTTAATGTATTCAAATAAACATTATTTTTTAATATTAATATAATACTTTTATATAAATTAATAATAAAATCTTTTTTCCGTGCTAATAATAGCACTGATAAATGGACCCTTTATTCGAGAAAAAACATCCCTGATCAAGTGTACACCTTTATTAGTGCTTGTTTTAGAGTTGATAAAGTTTCATTTATCAGCTTTTTTAGGTAGCGCTGATAAGATCCCACCCATTTTTCCGCAATTTTTATTAGCGCTGAAAAATGGCAGTGCTTCGCTTGCCCTGTTTTGTGGATGTGTTCCCATACCATACTGGGATGCTAGAGGATAATGGTGCAGAATTTGAGAATACAAGGGACAACCCATTAATAGTTAAAGACAATATCTTTGTGACTATGCAACATAAGACATATATGCAGCTGAGACCCATGGAATGACAGTATATCAAGGCCAATAGAAACCCAATGGTATCATAGATTCCTTATGTGTTCATAAAATCATTGTCATCTTTCAAAACCATCTCGAATGGGTTTGATTTTCTAATCATCCCTTGCAAAGGGTAAGGTCAGTGTGGCCAACGCATGTGGAAGAAGACTCTCCCTCGACCTCTTCAGATGAACTAATCTCCTCAACCTCAAATACCACATCTCTTAGAACATATAATAATTTTGAACTACATATGAGGAATCAATGACGATTGGAATAAATGTATGTGTTTCTGATGCAGTTTCAAGATGGAACAACAAAAGTCTCAAACTGGTATGTGATCCATAATTCAAAATATTATAGAGAGATATTTATTTATTTTTTCTAGAAACCATAGGAATTTGAGAAAAAAGTCACAATTTATTATGTGTATTGAGTAGAGACTATGCCATCATAATTCTTTGTTTCTATATTGGTCACAGATTTGGAAATGAAGAGGTCCTCTAGGGACATATCAGTCGCATGTATGTTTTTGGAAAACTAAAAAATGATTACATATGAAGGGCTCTGATTGAAAATGGCTCTTGGATCAATCTCGTCCCAATATTAACTCTTTAACGTTTGTAACATTGATTTGGGGATTTATCGACCATACATATCCATTCAAGAGTATTGTAGGAGTGGAGCATGATCTATTGAGGATATTATGTGTAACTCCCTAACCCTAGTTACCCAGAGTCAGTGCATTATTACATAACATTGGAATGATCACAAAAGATCAAGTCTCGATAGAACGATTAGTTTAGTATCCTTGGAAGTACTAGATACATTCATAAGTTTTACATTACATCATAAAATGGAAAACTACAACAACATTGTTTCCATGAAAAAAACTGAGATCCCATAGACTATCCCTACAGGTTAGCCATAATATACATCTTCGCATCATGGGAAAAATAAAACATATTAATGGGTGAGCTCATATGCTCATTAAGGATAACAATATAACGGAAAAAATCATAAATAAGTATAAAAATTTATGAAAATGTTTAGAACTAAAACAAAAAAAAATTCAACAAAATGTTCATCATAATATGGAATATATAAATCAAAATAATTCCATTTACTTACTCACATGGATATTCTAATTGTTGAATAATCACATTAAATATCAATAGCCACTTTCATAATTATGGAATGCATAATGTACGACTTTCATAACCACATAGTCAAGGCCTTATGCCATGAATACAAATAATATTTTGTCAAGGCATTGTTACAAGACACCAGTTTGTCTCTTGAAACCTACTGATGCTTTGAGGAGATATATTGTGCTCCACCCGTCACTTACTATGTCCAATGCATTCCCCATATGGAATGTTTTAAACATAACATAATCATTCATATTAAAACTGGAATACAAAATATCAATTCTCTATCCATAAACCATGAATGGTATGAAATAACACATCCATAGAAAAACATATCACAAACCCTTCAATAAAATATGTGTATTTTGTATGATAATAAATCAACATCAATAAAACATAAAATCCATCAATGGATGTTGACATTGATGATATCAAAACCTTTTGGAAAAAATATATCTTTCTATTTTGAAATAATCTAAAGGTCACATAATTATAAAAGAAAAAATTAATATTTTAAAATATTCTTATAATCTTGTAAGGGAAGCTTTGATGATGTTATAATGGCGGAAAATAGCAGCACCTACCATATAAGTTAAAAAAACATTCTTACCTTAATTTTGAGGAAAATGTCATAAAGTACCCTGTTTGGATAACAACGCCAAGATTCCTTCAAAAAAATTATAAAAAGACAAACATGGATATAAATGATTTCAACCCATAGTATAGTGAATAGTAAAAATGTTTTGGAATACATTTTTAAGAAACAAGGATGTGGATGATAAAGAGGTCCCAATAGATACTTATGAGAAAAAAACCTCGGATAATAAATAGATTTTGAAATTAACCATTACCTTGTACATTTCCATGGTCTAGGGTTGGATAATCTCATGTATAATGGTGAAGTAATTGTTATTAAATTATAAAAGAATCATATACATTAATATGATATCATATATGATATTTCAACCTTGCTTTGTTAATAATATCATAGTATTATCGTCGTTTCAGGTGTTAACTGATTCATTTTTCCTTATATGATTTGTTATGTAAGTCATATTTTTTATGAATGGGATGTATCATATTCATATCCAAAATTATATCAAGTCATTAAAAATTATTTTTAATCATCAACTGAAAATTAGTCTTGAATGGATACGATGGGGAATGAATCTAATCGCGTTCGTAGAGACGGTAATCCGTACGTACGCACGAGCAACAATATCATTTTTCTATATTAAAATAATATATAATTGGATGGTATATCATAAATACAGAATCATTATCATGTTATATTTATTATTTACATCAATTACATTTCATTATTATACTCATCCAAATAATAATGTATTGAAAAACAATTACACCATGACCTAGAGACGATAAGTCATACGTACGCACATATGGTGACATGTCATTCAAAGGAAGGATAGAATAATGAATATGGTTGTACCATATTTATAACAACATCATAGTATATAGAAGATACATGAGTTTTTTTAGAATTGAAACAACAAAGAAAGTGGAAGTGGAAGAAGAAAGAAACTTGAAAGAGGTGATGAAATATTTACCTCTACTTTCGGTTCTTCTTTATGATTTGAACAAAAGGGAACCTTAGGATGGATTTATGACAAAAATTAATACCTCTAATATGAAGGGAAGACAGTTGAGAGGGTATTCGGGCAGCTTTTGGCCGCGGAAAATGGATTTGAAGGTGTGAATTAGATAGAAGGGGGAGTTCCCCTTTATAAGAGGGGTGAAGGGGCACCTTAGGAAAAGCTAGAAATATTATTTTATAATAAAATAATTTTCTGTTTTTAATCGCTCCGAAATGCATTATTTAAAGGATAAGGTGGGTATGGTTCGAAAACCACTCAACCAATATGTTTTAGACAGGTTTGGGTAACTATATTATATTTATCTTTTAGATTTAACTCTTAGTTAAATAGTTTGACATTTACCATATCTCTTTTTTATTTTTATATTATATGGTTAATAAACATTAAATAAACTTAAAGATAACCCCAAGTCGTTCATTAATGATACCCCTATCATTATATACGAATTTTGGCTGATCTTTAGATTTTTATCTATAGAATATCAATTAATAATATAAAATATGTTTTTAAAAACCCTTTTATGTCAATTTTGACACTATTTGTTATTTTGTTTTTTTTAACTCATAACAGAATTACTACATAGAAACAAATTCATCTAAAAAACTCTAGCATATCCTATTAACCTTGAATTTTTTTTAATTCATAAAAAGTCTCAAATTACATTTATTTGGATATTTATAATATCAATTATTTAAATATTTCATTAATTAGGTAATTGGTGCATCATTATCGTGCCATAAATAAATTTTATATATTTAATGTCTACAAATTATAAATAAAATACCATTATTTAGGAAATATATTTATATTTCTAATGAATATTTATAGTCTAATCTATCTTATGTGTATCCCTGTATGAAAAATGGTTAATTATTAAACATTGAATTTAACACTTTTAACTCTTTTTCGAATTAAATAATAATAATTGTCCTAATCTAATCCAATTAGACCTAAACGATAATTTATTATTACTAAGGTTATTTTGGTCGAATTAAACTTATCCAATATAATTAGGACATGTGTTAGGGTAATAATAATATCATTTTTAACCTTAATTACCCTATTTACTTTTAACCGAGGTAAAGAAAAGTAAAAAGTTACTATTCACAAAAAAAAATTCATCTTATTGAACCAAATTTTACTTTCTGATATCAACCATGTCTCTTGGATTTTTGAAATTCAACTCACATAAGTGGTAAAATTATGTTTTATGTAAATTTTCAAATTCTCCTAGGAGGTGGAGAAAAGATGGTAAAAATTTCAATAAAATTTTTATATATCTAAAATTACTATAAACTGACTCCAACGAATTACATTGAACTTATATTTGTGTGATGTATCTATTTTGACATAAAATAAATTTAAATATAATAAATAATTATTTAAATAAAAATTCTGTTTTAAACTATAACTCTATGTTTTTCACTATTCATCAAATATTGAAGGTTTTTAGAAAAATACCAAAAAATCACCCTAAGCTAAATTTGATATCCCGAATCCAAAAATGAATTCCATTTTGAAAGAAAAAAATTATAAAATTTCAAAAAGTGGTATTTACTATTCATAATGGCTAGATTGATTGGTTGTGGTGTGTTAGAACTCGAGGTTTTGTTCAACAGAATCTATTGTATTATTCAAAAAGAAGTGTACCATGGAAGCTTGGGGTGTCACATTATCCCCTCCTTCAAATAATTTCATCCTCGAAATTTCTAGAGTATTACTGTGTAAAATGACTTGGGTTTTTTCATCATAAGTTCCTTGGGTTCCCATGTTGCCTCTTCCTTCTTATAGATTCTCCGTAGATCTTTTACCAAATGAGTCGTCTGGTTTCTCAGCATTTTTTCTCTTATATCAAGAGCCATGACATGATCTTCGCAATAAGGCAGATCAGGTTCCATTTCTAATTCCTCATAGGTGAATACATGCATTGGTTCAGGCATGTATTTTCCCAATAGTTATACGTGGAACACATAGTGAACTTTGGAGAGACTTTCCGGCATTGTCAAACGGTAAGCTATAGCCCCAATTCGTTCTATAATTTCGAAAGGTCTAATGTACATGGGACTAAATTTTTCCTTTCGTACCAAAACATATAACACCCCTCCATAGATATACCTTTAAGAAAACATTATATCGTACCTGAAATTCCAAAACCTTCCTTCGGTTATAGGCATAGCACTTCTGCCTACTTTGAGCTGCTTTGATGTGGGTTTAGATTACCTTCACCTTTTCCATCATTTCCTCCACATGTTTTGCGCCTACGATTTTACTTTCACCAACATCATCCCAATAGGTTGGTGTGTGACATCTCATTCCGTATAACACTTCATATGGGGCCATCTGAATACTTGAATGGAAGCTATTATTACAGGAAAATTCTAACAGAGATAAATATTGGTCCCACATACCTTTAAAGTCCTGTGTGCATGATCTCAACATGTATTCAATGGTTTGAACAGTCTGTTCTGATATCCCATCAGTTTGGGGGTGGTAGGCAATGCACAAACGAAGTTCAGTATCCATGGGATTCTTAAGACTTTTCTAGAATCATGAAGTAAATCAGGGACCACGATCAGAAAAAATCAATATTGGTACTCCATGAAGTCTTATAACATCATTAATATATAGTCTTTCAAGCAGTTCAAGTGTTAAATCTTCCCTTATCGCATGAAGATGTGATGACTAGGTAAGACGATCAACAATGAACCATATTGCATTATTCCTTCTAAGAGTCTATGTTATCCCTATGACAAAGTCCATCATGATATCATCCCATTTCCATTCATGTATGGGAATAGGTTGCATGACTCCTCCAGGTTGTTTCCTTCGAGATTTCACTTATTGGAAAACCATACACCTTGACATAAAATCAAAAATCTCCCTTTTCTAGTTGTCCCACAAAAAATGTTCCTTCAAATCTCTATACATTTTTGTTCTCCCTAGGTGTATAGAGAAATTGGAGCTATGAGAATCATCCAATAATTCACTTTTTATATCAGGTATATCAGGAACACAAAGTCTCTTCCCAAATTTCAATATTCCATCTTCATATACAATGCCTCTCAATCTCCTGTTATTCATAGCATAAATATTCATTTGAAACTCATCATCACCAATCTAATAAAACTTTATCATTTCGAGTAATGATGGTTTAGAAACCATTTGAAAAGGTATTAATGATCCACCTTCCGTTGTTATTACCATATCCTTATTTACTAGATCCATGAGGATATGATCCCTTTCAAATCTCATCTTGTCCAAAACTCTATGATCATTTCTTTTCAAAGAATCATCCACATTATTTTCCTTCCCCGGATGGTAGTGTATCGTTCAATAATAATCCTTGAGTAGTATGAGCCAATGACTTTTCCACATGTTCAATTCATTCTGTGAGAAAATATACTTCAAAATCCTATGATCAGTATAAATCTCATATTTATAAACATATAGATTATGTATCCATATAATCAAATAAAATATTACTGCTGCTAACTCATGATCATGAGTAGGATTTTTTTCTCTTTAATTTTTAGCGGTTGTGATGCATAGGCAATGACCTTATAATTCTGCATAAGGACACAACCAAGTACTTTCTTTGATGAATCACTATAAATAAATAACCCATCATTCCCCAATAGTAGAGTCAGGATAGGAGAATTGACTAATCTTCTATTAAATTTTTAAAAACATTCTTCACACTCATTTTTTCAAACAAATTTAACCCCTTTACATGTGATCTTGGTTAACGGGTTATCCAATAGAGAAAAATTCTTGGAGAAACGCAGATAATAACTAGATAAACCAATAAAATTGCGTACTTCTGTTATACTCCTCGGTACTGGCCATTCTTGTATTGCTCTTGTTTTTGAAGGATCAACAGATATTCCATCCATAGAGACAGTATGGCCAAGAAAAGAAATCTTCTAAATATAGAATTCACATTTTCTAAACTTCCCATATAATTCATGACTTCTAAGTGTTTTTAGAATAATGCGCAAGTGATTTTCATGATCATTATTGATTTTCGGGTATACCATGATGTCATCAATAAATACCCCTAAAAAGTCATCAAGATATTTCTTGAAAACTCTACTCGTTATATCCATGAAGATAGAGGGTGCATTAGTCAATCCAAAAGGCATTACTGTAAACTCGTATTCCCTGTACCTAGTTAGAAATGTTGTTTTCAGAATGTCATCCTTCTTCCCACACAACTGATGATATCCAGATCGACGGTCAATCATTGAAAAGTATTGAGCTCCATGATGTTGGTCAAATAAATCATCAATACGAGGTAAGGGATACTTTTTTATTGTTATAGCATTGATCTCCCGGTAGTCAATGCACAACCTCATACATCCATCTTTCTTCTTATCAAAAAGAACAGTGGATCCCCATAGAGAAACACTAGGTCGAATAAATCCTTTATTATTCAATTCCACTAGTTATTTCATTAGTTCTACTAATTCCACAGTGGATATTCTATAAGGGGTGTTCGATATGGGCCATGATCCAGGAATTAAATCAATGGGAAACTCGATTTCACATTCTAGAGGATGTCGAGGTAAATCTTCAGGAAACACATCAACATATTCTTTCACAATAGGTATATCCTCTATTTGAACAATTCTTTCCTCACCCATAGTTATTTCATTCTCTTCCACCCACATAATTGAATTTAGTTGAGAAAATAGTGTAAGATCTAGGTAAGAATTAGGTGGTGGCGATTTTTCTCTAAAGATAAGGTGTTCATTATCATCGTTATCAAAAATAGTAACCTCTTTTTTCTTACAATAAATTTTTGGATCATGGTCTGAAAGCCAATCCATACAAAGGATTATATCAAATTCCATCATGGATATGATGATGAGATCTACATATAATGAACATTTATATGCCCTAATGAGGATTGATTCACAAAACGTTGTTGCAATGATACTTATCTTAAGAGTTTTGACTAATAACTCCCTTGTTAAATAAAATTTTAAATATATAATTTTCATAGCCAACAGGAAAGATATGAAACAATGTAATGATCCTGAATCCAATAAAGCATTGGCTAAACTTGAGAAACCATTAAATTACCTGCCACTACGTCTTTCGGAGCTTCAACCTCAGTAGTAGTGATAATAGAAGCTTGGAATTGATCCCTTTGCATTTTTTGAGGTATTTTCCCATGACGCATAGAAAATTCAATTTTATAATGGCCCCTTTCTCTTTAATTGTAGCATTCAACATCAACAACCTCTTTCTTCCCCATGAAATCACAAGCTTGGTGGCCTTTTTCGCCACACTTGTAACAGACTTACATTCCCTTCAGGAATGTATTAAGGTGTTTCTTCCTATATTTACATGAGGATGGATATTCACCTTGTCCCTTATTCCCCTTATTTTCATTTCCAGAGTGTTTAGCAGATCTCTTCTTTTCTTTCATTGCTTTAAAGTCATAAGACTTATGGAATTATTTTTTTGTCTTGAAACCACAAGAGACAATATCTTCATACGAGGAGAAGGACTGTGAGACTAATGCTCAATGGTGAAATGCTTTTATCCCATCAAAAAACTGGTCAATGTTACTTTTTTAGTTATGTATATAATCTATAGCATGCCTCTCTATCCTAGTAAAGCTAGCATCATACTTTGAAACATTCTCATCCTCCTTTTGCCTTAGACTCAGAAATTTCCTTTCATTATTAGCTCGATGGCCATGAGGAAAGTATTTTTCTAAGAAAATTTATTTAATCTCACTCCATTCTATATTTGATACATCATCATATTATTTTGTGTTTTGAATCAATGACCACCATTGATAAGCATCTCCAGTGAGGTGGTAAACTTCCATGACAAATTTTTCCCTTTCACTACTCCTTAAGGTGTGGAATATTTTCTCTAAGGAATTTATAAATTGCTTAGCTATTAGTGGATTTCTGCCCCCATTGAATTTTGGTGGTTGTTGTATCATGAATTGGTCTATCATTGATCCTCCGCGTTGTGGATCCGTGTTCTCTATATGGGTAAGGTTATTATTTATAACTTGTGTGAGTTGTCCCAATATAGTGATAAGCTGAACAACACTAGTTGCATCACTAGCTACACTATAATTATCTTGATCAGGAAGGAAATTCCTACTTGGTGTGTGTGCATTGATATGATTTCATTCCTTCCATTAGGTTCCATTTCAAAATGATGGCATAAACTATATTAGTTTATGAATCGAAATGCATAATTTTCAACTTGTAAAATAATTAACAAAAATTGAATAGTTTTTGGATATAATCCAGATTCATAAAAATGTTTTCATAGAGGAAGTATATAATCATAATCCCTTCATAATGGTTTGTAATTAAAATTAGAATTATCATAAGCCTTTCCCTCGGGAGTGTTGTAACCATGAGTGAAGCAAGGCCCATTGTCATGCACCAGTTCCCATTCGAGTCTAGATCAAAGCCGTGTTTTCATGTTTTACCTCTATGTACATTTGTGCCAAATCCACCAATACCTGATCATATCTAGACAAGGATGTATTTCTTGGGAGAACTCACAAAATCTCTACAATTCCAAAATTTTGGGAAGTTCATCTATACTAATCCGAAAATTCTATCATAGGGCTATGTGATATAATCATAGTTTATCTAAATATAGTTTCCAAGGATTGTACTAAACTTACTCTGATACCAACTATAACACCCCAACCCTAGTTATCCTGAGTCGGTGAATTATTACATAACATTGGCATGATCACAGAAAATCATGTCTCAAAAAACTGATTAGTTTAGTAGCTTTGGATGTACTAGATACATTCATAAGGTTTAAATTACATAATAAAATGGAAAAATACAACCAAATTATTTCCATGGAAAAAACAGAGATCCCATAGACTATACCTTCTAGTCAGTCATAATATACTTTTTCGCATCCTGGAAAAAATAAAACATAGAAAGTGGTGAGCTCAGATGCTCAGTAGTGATAACAATATACCAGAAACTTTCATAAATAAGAATAAAAATTTAAGGTAATGTATAGAACTAAAAAAATCATTTTTAACATAAACTTCATCATAATATGGAAAATATAAATCAAAATAATACTATTTAATTACTCACAAGGATATTCTACTTGTCGAATTATCAAATGAAATATCAATAGCCACTTTCATTATGATGGAATGCATAATTCCAGACTTTCATAACCACATAGTCAAGGACTTGTAGCAAGACTACATATAATATTTCATCAAGGCCTTGTGCCAAGACACTAGTTTCTCCCATGAGACCTACTGATGCATCAAGGAGCTATATCAAGCTCCACCCTTCACTTACTAAGTCCAATGCATTACCCATATGGAAAGGTTTAAACATAACATAAACATTCGTATTGAAACTAGCATTGGAAATGTCAATACTTTATCCATAAACCATGAATGGAATGAAATAACACATCCATAGTCAAAAATATCACAAGACCTTTAATACAATAGGGTGTTTATGTATCATAATAAATCAACATCAAACTAACTTAAATCCATCAAAGGATGTTGACATAGATGAAATCAAAACCTTTTTTGAGAAATATCTTTTTCTATTTTGGAATAATTTAAAGGTCACGTAATTATAAAATAAAACATTAATATTTGAAAATATTCTTATATTCTTGTAAGGGAAGCTTTGACGATGTCATAACGGCTAAAAACAGCCGCACCCGTCGTATAAGTTAAAAAAACATTCTTACCATATTTTTGTGGAAGATGTTATAAAGTACACTTTCTGGAGAACGACGAAAAGATTCATTTCAAAACATTTTATAATAAGTCAAAAAATGGTATAAATGAATTTAAACTATAGTCTAGTAAATAGTAAAATTGTTTTGGAATACAATTTTAAGAAACATGGATGTGGATGATAAAGAGGTTCCATTAGATACTTACGTAAAAACAACCTCAGTTAATAAAGAGATTGTGAAATTAACCCTTACCTTGTACTTTTCCTTGGATGAGGGTAGGTTAACATTCTGTATAATGGTGAAATAATTGTTATTAAATTATACATGAATCATATACATTAATATGTTATCATATATGATCTTTCAACCTTTCACTGTTAATAATATCATAGTATTATCGTCGTTTCGGGTGTTAACTGATTCATTTTCCATTATATGCTTTGTTATTTAAGTCATATTTGTTATGTATGGGATTTATCTTATTCATATTCAGAATGAAATCATGTCATTAAACATTTTTTTTAATCATAAAATGAAAATTTGTCTTTAATGGATACGATGTGGAATGAATCTCATTGAGTTCGTGGAGACGGTAATCCGTACGTACGCAAAAGCGACAATATAATTATTTTGATATTAAAATAATATATAATTTGATGTTATATCATATATAACGAATCATTATCATGTTATATTTATTATTTACAACAATTACACATAATTATTATAACCATCCAAATAATAATGTATTGAATAACAATTACAGAAAGACGTGGAGACAGTAACTCGTACGTACGCACGTATGGTGACATGTCATTCAAATGGTAGACAGAATAATGAATATGGTTGTACCATATTTATAATAACATCATAGTATATATAAGATAATGGAGTTATTATTTTATAATGGAAACATCAAAGAAAGAGGATGTGGAAGAAGAAAGAACATGAAAGAGGTGATGAAATATTTACCTCTTCTTCGGGTTCTTCATTTTGATTTGATCAAAAGGGATCCTTCAGATGGCTTTATGACTAAAGGAAGTCCACTAGGATGAATTCAGGACAATTTATAGGGTATTTCTGCAGGTTTTGGCCATGCCAAATGCCTTTGATGGTGTTAATTAGAGAAAAGGGGGAGTGCCCATTTATAAGAGGGGTGATGGGAACCTTAGAAAAAGCTAGAAATATTATATTATAATAAAATAATTTTCGGTTTCTAATGGCTAAAAAATGAATTATTTAAGGGATAAGGTGTTAATGGATCTAAAAAACTCAACCAATAGGTTTTAGACAGGTTTGGGTCACTATATTAACTTTATATTTTAGATTTAACTCTTAGTTAAATAGTTTGACATATACCATGTCTCATTGTATTTTAATATTATATGGTTAATAAACATACTATAAACTTCTAAGAGAACACCAAGTGGTTCCATAATGATACACCTATCATTATATAAGTCTTTTTTCTAAACATTATATTTTTAGGAATAGAACATAAATTAATAATATAATTTTTTTTAAACCTTTATGTCAATTTTAACACTATTTGGTAATTTGTTTTTTCTAAATTCATAAAATCATTATTAATTTGAACAAAATTCACCTAACCAACCTCAACAAGTCATATTAACCAATAAAGTTATTTTAATTCAAAAAAATTCCCAAATTAAATTTATTTGGATATTTAAAATATCAATTTTTTTAGTATTTCATTAAGTAGATAATTGGTGCCACATCATTGTGTCCTAAATATATTTTATTATATAATGTCTAAAATTTATAATTAAAATACAGTTATGTAGAAAATCATTTTATATTTCTAATGAATCTTTGTAGTGAAATTTATCTTATGAGTAACCTTATATTAAAAATGGTTTAGTTATTAAACATTGAATTTAACACTTTTAACTCATCATTGAATTAAATAATAATAAATGTACTAATATAATCCATGTGGACCTAAAGGATCATATCTTATTACTAATGTTGTCTTTGGTCGAATTAAACTTATATAATAGTATTAGGACATATTTTAGGGTAATAATAATATCATTTTTACCCTTAATTATCCTATTTACTTTTAACCGTGGTAAATGAAAGTAAAAAGTTGTTATTATCCAAAAAAAATATTTTCATCTTATTAAACCACATTTTACTTACTAATATCAGTCATGTATCTCGGATTTTTGAAATTCAACTGCCAAAAGTGGTAAAATTATGTTTTATTTAAATTTTCAAATGCTCCTAATAGGTGGGTAAAAGACAGTAACCAGTTCAATAAACTTTTTATATATCTAAAATTATTATAAACTGACTACAATGAATTAAATTGAAATTATATACATATTATGTATCTATTTTGACCTAAAATTAATTTAAATATAACAAATAATTATTTAAATGAACATTTAGTTTTAAACTACAACTTAGTGTTTTCACTATTCATAAAAATTTGAAGGTTTTCAGAAAAATACCAAAAACTCACCCTAAGCTAATTTCGATATTCCAAATCCAAAAAAGAAGTCCATTTTTAATGTTAAAATTTATAAAATTTAATAATTAGGTATTACTATTCAAAACGACTAGTTTGATTGGTTGTGGTGTGTTTGAACTCGAAGTTGCGTAAAACACACGCTATTGTATTATTCAAAGATAAGCATACCGTGGAAGCATGGGGTGTTAAATTAGGTGTAATGCTTCGTTTTAAGATCTCATATATAAAACTGAGTTCATTTTTATCCAGTAAGAAAAAAATATATAATTTTCTTCTTAGAAGTCATTTGATTCAATGAATTGTGGATTTTCCTTCAACATTTATTAAATGTTTGAAATACCCAATCAATTATAAGATTTACATAATACATGGTGATAGTGCCCCCATAGATTCATAAGAATCCAAATATAGTAAAGTGAGATTCAAATAAATATATCAAAGATAACAAATGGTGGATTTCAATAACCAGGTTGCATCCCCCAAAGTCTTGGTGAACGTCCATATTAATCTATGGCGTATGCTTGATGGTGATTTCATGCTACCCATAAACCGGATAAAGAATGTATAATTAATCATAAATATCCATTAACCTCCTTCCCCTGGAGACAACATGAACAAAAATGATCAAATTTAGATCTCTATGTTATGTATCTAGTAGTAGGGGAAAAATGCCTCTTCTTATTTCATCTCTCGGCTTGATAATGATAGATATTACTGTAGATTACCCACCATGTATAAAAATGACTCCACATAATCCGAGATGGATGATGAATTGGATGAACACTGAAATACATCATTAAAATTAATGGAAGAAATCCCCACCACTATCAACAAGATCGGGTAGGTAAATCTGGGAAAATAAGAAGCCCTGATACCCACATTGATTAGTGCAATGATACCAATCACGGATCAAGAGAAGTACATTTCAATTCTGATGAAACATTAACATGTGTTAACTTTAAATTATATGGATATCCACAATGTGAACCCTAATATGGATATGCACTATCTAGGCATAACCATGACCATCATGGTTTTAAGAAGTTATCCAAGTTCATTCACCCCTCCAAGACTCCTAATATAAAATAGGATTTTAAAACTTTTATTAAACATAAATTTTCTGGGAAATGAAATACCCAATATTACATTCCAATATTGTATATATAGTGAAAAAGAATAATAAAATTACGATCTTCATCAATTTCAGATACCCTAATTGATACATCACAAAGGATGATTACCCATTGTCGATAATAGAAATTTTGATCAATACACCTGTTAGATTCCAACCCCTTTTCCTTAATAATTAGATATTTGAGGTACAATAAAATAAAAATAACCCCTAAGAATTAGGAATCCAAAACCATTAAGAAACCCTTAGGGATCTATTTATATCAATATATTCCAAATGGATTAATGCATGATCAAGATACGAAGACATATTCCATGAATCATATCCAATTTCCCTTATTGTTATGAATAGAAGAATGTTATGGAAATGGACTCGTGGTCAAATATCAATATTGATGGGATCAATTCAAGGACCATCAAACAATCTTCAACAATTTGTGACAACATTTTATGAAGATGAATCTGGTAAATATTCTTTCGGGGAAATGTATAGTAAATTTCATGGATTTTTGCAAAAGAACCATGGCATCAAGGTCATCATAGAAAAAGCTAGTTCATTTCTTGAAATATATTGCCCATAGAATCTCAAATAACTATGGAGGATCCAAGGGAACCTACTTATATTCTACAATTTATAGCTAATGTGGATGTAAATTCCCTCCACTTTACCAAGTTAATGAAGAATGGATTCACCTAATTATGGTAGAAGGACTTCCAAGAAGCCCTTGATATTCTTATGTAGTACATGTTGCACCCACCAATCATGATTCTACTGGTTAAAAGAAAATTCAATCATCTTATATGTGGCCTCCACGGGATGATCATTTGGTGATCTCCACACACAAACAAAATATACCGGGAATGATAAAATTATCTACTACATCTGTTGAATTGTCTAGGTTATAGAGACCAAATATTTTGATATTGAGGATAACATCATCACTCTCATATTAGAAATTAAAAATTTGAGTCATTAATTTTAGGAAAATAAAGTTCACTAGGTCTCTCATATTTTCCCACTCAAGTAAATCCTTATCCATCTGATGTTAACTTGGTGTTTGTCCTAGTTAGAATTTTTTTCTCAATATTTTGACATCCAATTCATTTCATTGACAGAAATTAATGGGAATGAACTGAATGATTTCCTTATAGAACATCCCAACCCCTAAAATTCTATAGTGAACACCAAACAAAGAGAAGAAGACTTTTTATTCCAATAACACTCCAGAAATATGTGATAAGTATTATTATGGTGCATCCTAAGGTTATATCTCTAATAATATGGTAAATAAGAATATCAATCATGTTGTTTTAGGGATTATAATTTACCTCAAGAAAAATATGTTTCTTCTTTCATCCTTATCACTCACTGAAGGATTCACTAACAATGAAATAAAATATGGGGACCTCATTTCTAAATTGGAACTAGTTCTGCATCTATTTATATCCCACCTGAACATTAAAGGGGACTCAGAGATAGTGATAAAATTGATCAATGGATAATATTCCAAAAAAAATAAATAATTGAATTCCCTCCAATGTAACATTAGAGGGGTTATATAATATTTCTCTTTGAGACAACGTTGTATCACATCCTATGATTGAAAAATTCTCATAATGAAACACTATCCAATAAAACCAAAGTCCTTGATAAAGTTTATAATAATGAATTTATCTTCCATATCACACACTTAATGTTGGTCTATTCATTCAAAATCTATGACATATAAGGAATCTATCATGTCAACAACACACTATGTCATGATGAATATATTTCCACCACTAGATAAATGGTGCTCTAAATTGATTATCTCCAAAATGGCACTCTCCCAAAAGGCATTGCCCAAAGGTAATAGAGTCAATGTCGAATACGAAAAATTATCCTTCATGAAGATCCATATGATAAAAACTCCCTCAATGATGAGGCTTCAATATAACCATCCTCATATCCATAGTATAAAGATAGATTCACGTGATAATGGATGAATCCCTTGAGGTCTCATTCAATGCTTGTCATTCTAGGACACGTCACTCCCACAAAATCAAGAGAGTTGTAATGTAACCAAAAAAATTATTACAAATGTGGATATTTAACTAGTAAACTTCATTTAGGAAATAATCATAAAAACTTCATTAATCAACCCCCATTATTTCAACATTCACCTAAATATTCTAGGCTATTTTTCATATGGGTAATTAGTGATATAGGTCCATCTCCCATAGTAACACCAAGGAAGTTGAAGTACATATTTACTGATACTGACTTCTTTTTCAAATTGTATAAGGAAATAAACGTCTCATATTTTGCTAAATATAATATTGTTAATATTATGAACTCCAATATCATCACAATATTCAGATTCCATCACATGATATTGACAGAAAATGGAACCAATTTATGTTCTACTAAGTTGAATAAATTTTACCAGGTGTAGAAAATTTATATCAATCATTAATCCCACTCTAATGTGATCAAATATGGAAAAATAGAGGCCTTCAATACATATTTAACAAATACAGTCTAAGAGATTGTGAATATGGAAAATTACTCGTGGGTGGAAAATCTCCTACAACATCTTTTTACCCAATATAAAAAATGTGTACTATTAAACAAGAATAAATGTATCTGTTGGTGTATTGAAACATGTATGTATTTTGTATATAATTTTCTTTTTCCTCTCACATATAGATATCTATTTAAAAATCAAACAAAATGAGAAATAAAAAAATATTTTGGATGATTTTGTGTGACATAATGTGAAAACCATTATTACGAGCACAACCTCGAAGTTCATTAGAATATAATTACATGATCCCTCAATAAAAAGGTTTTCTGATCCTTATTTAATGCGTACTAGTGTCTATGTTTCCATGTTTCCAAAGGAATTATACATCTCATAGTCGTTGGTAAAATTTCTATATAATGTTTATGTATTCCAAATGTGTAATGTGATTGTAGTGGTTGAAATGTAAGGGTCTCTATAGTTGGTATTTGAAAAAAAAGGTATAATTAACACTTAGAAACTATGATTGGAAAACCATAGTGATATAACTATTTATATTTCTAATTATATGTCTAGGGATGTCTCTAATGATAATTATAATGATGAGTTAATATTTAGGAAAATGTCCTAGAATATTGGTAAAGGATAGAGTGATTGGTTTCAAAGAAATACATCCATGTCGGGATACAACAAGTGTATGTGGATCTTGTGTAGATTTTCCTTGGGGTAAAAAATATGACAGTATATTTCGGGCTTGAATTGGGTTAATATTGTCCAAGAAAACAGGATTTTCTACACACATTGGTTGACACTCCGAGGGAATATTCATTGGGAATTCAAAAATTCTTTATGAACCATCCTGAAGGATTTATATATACATTGTATATGACTTACATAAGAAAAACCAAGGTGACATAGATTATGAAAGGTGTCATGATTTAGAAACCGTATAAGTAATTCTTTTCATTAAAATATGGCTTTATTCTATGATAAGTACTGTTCTAAGTATGCTTCTGCTATTAGTTATTGGATGGATGTAGAAGGAACTATGCCAATTTCAAATGTGAGGGATGTTTTTATAATGAGAAGTTTGGTGGGATGATCACTAGAGTGGAATATTTTGTGAACATTCCTAATTAGTTTTCACATAACATGATTAACAATATTTTCCATTACCAACTCTTAGACTCACCATGGAACATATATAAAGGGTTCGATGAGAGTTCAGGTAATGGAGGACATAAAGGAAAGAGGGTATGATTTTCTTTTTTCATGAATTTGGAAATAATAACCTATGTGATTTCATTATAGGAACACTAATTTTTTTTGACTGTGGAATGGAAGGACATATAAAATGTGAATATATGGTAAAAAATAATTAGTTCTACAAACAAAATAGATGGAAATTTTATCCTCCCTAAGTCGTCATAGAAGGTTTAGTGTTTTAAGTGTGTTTAAAATAGTAATTATGAAACCTAATGTCCCAAGAGGAATTTTCCTGAAGAGAATAAAAAAGGTAGTGTGATTAATGGTCAAAATGTTCGTAATTATGATACTATGGAAGAAATGTGAAATAGAATAGGTATTATTTTTGTTGGATTAGGGATGAAGTAATAAATGTATTAATATATTTGGATTCCAAAGTTATTAATAATGAAATATACATGAATTTTATTACCTATGTTCTTCCACTCAATATTTACAATTATATATTGTAATGGAGAATAGATTTAAATAGAAGATGATATATTGACTATGGGAAGGTAACCCTTAATATGTATATTATTATAAGATAATTTTTTATGGATAATGATACATGGGATATGAATCAGTAAATTTGATAGTATTTATTAAATTGGAACTATGTACAGAATTGTTTATAAGTGGTTAATTCTACCATGATTGATGTTTACAAAATTTTTGGATTTAAGGAGTAAATCCAATATACATTGGAATGAATAAGAATGAATGTTTTCCAAAAGGATTTATAGTAATTTTGGTTTTTACCATTTTTTAAGAGAATATATTATGTTGGTACTGACATGTTTTGAATGTGAAAACTGAGAGATACATTGTGGTTTTCATGGAAATCAATGATAATATTTCATGACTCTCTTTCTAATGTTTTAGATTTTTCATCATTGAGTAGGGTTATAATGATAACCTTTCATGAATTGTTTATGTTAAATATCAAAGGAAGAATTTGTGCAGTGAGTTTGTATTTAAGACATTGGATAAAAGGATAACCAGTGATTAAAATTATTTATAATATATACTTATTATATATCATTTTTGTTTGGTTTGAAAAAATTACATCATGTTTCTATAGTGATTACCAATAAAGTCCAACAATTTCCTAAGTCCAGAACCCCTGATAGAAGAATAATAAGGTTTTAATGCCCACCACTAGCCTATGTGATGTTATGGTTAATGTATAATTAGTTTTTGAATAAATATTTATGATGAACTATTAGTGTTAATTTTCATTTAAATATATTAATTCATTTTTATTTTTTTAACATAAAAATAGTTAGACTTTTTTCTATTCTATGCATTATCATATATTTTATGTTATTTGAGTACTTTATCAGAAACATTAAATTTTAGATAGTAATTCAATTCGGAATTGGACTTATAATAAATATTTGAAACCAAAACCCATGAAATAATTTTTTTTATATAAATTTCTAATAAATTAATTATAATTATGATTATGATCAAATTTATTTTACCTAAAACCATAGTTTTTGTTCAGAAGATTTGATTTTGAATCATTAAATATTTATGAAATGTTTTCCCCAAACAGTCCTTTGATCATTCACTTGTTTGTGATTAAAGACCTAAATCACTCCATATAAATATGTACACTTTTCTCCATGTCCAATCATAACTCATAAACTATGTCCTCTATGTCCAATATTGTTTGTGATTATTGTTTTAGTTTCTTTGAAATAAAATTTAATATATTAAGACATTTATAATCCATTTTAATTTTGTGGGAGAAATTTAATTTTATGTTTGGTTGAATATAACTCCCCATGATTTTGGTGATTTTTTGAATTAATTTAATCTTTTGATAATAATCATTTCACCGAAAATTGAAAATATATTTGTAGTAATTCAATAATTTCATTGAAATCGATCCAACATGGTGTATGTTAAAGGAAATAAGAACTTGGTATATATTACACTGAAGAAGAATTATATCATACATTACACACATGATTGACCTTCCTCGATGGGTTGTGTAACACGCAAGACCGAGGGTAACCTATATAAAATATATTAGTAAAAATATTATTATAATGTAATAAAACATATCAGTTAATTTTAGAGATATTAATTTGTTTCAAATAAATTATGAAAATCTGTGATTGAGAAGAATATAATATGAAATCCTAAGATACTAATTATTGAATATGAAAACTGATTGAATATAAATTAAAATATTATTACAGTCACAAAGAGATTTTAACCTAGTAAATTAAAATAATAACAATCGGTATGTCATATTAATTTAATTAATATGTTATATATTTAAACAGATATTTTTGATATTCATCTAATTGATTTGGTAGACATAAGATAAGAAAAAATATAATTATATGCGTAAAAACCTATTTTTTATAAAGGTTGGTTTATATTCATTTAATGAAGAACCCATATTAATTCCATTTTTTAAAAAATTTATAGAATTAATTATTCAAAATAAACTTTATGTTTGAATGTAAAACATAAAAATTGGGTTTGGATAGATTTATAGTACATTTATAAATGGTTTCATCTTTTAATGAACAGTTAATAATATTAGATTTTATTCCAAAACTACTTGTCATATAATTTATTTATCATGATAAATTATATTTTTAAATTTTTTTAGAGTCTAGTTACATAATATTTTTACCAATTGATTCAATTTAGGTCATTGTATCCAATTTCACAATTAAATTGGATATAAAAACTTATCAATCTTTTGATCATTTTAAATTTCAATCCCTCTTATGTCGTCCAATAATGGGATTAATTTTTAACTAATTTCTACCAATTATATTATAATAATTTTCCAAAATGGTTTCCAAATTTTCAATAATCATAATTTTTTATGTCTAATAGGGTCAAAAAAAATTGACCAAACAAATTAGTGAATGTAATGAAAAGTAATTACATTTGTTAACAGAATAGTTAGGTTAATAAAGTACTAAACATTATATTTAAGACCTAAAACAATTGAGACACATTTCCAAACCCCATTTTCTGCCCATATATCAACCATATATTAAATTGTATCAACCTTTGTCCATTATTGTCTCCACATGATACACGTAAAACGTGGGTGGAATTCTCACTTCAAATATTTACAAGAGTGCCACTCCTCCTGCATAATAAAAGGCCACCACATCTACCCATTTGTCACACCTATAAATACATTTATGTTAGGAAATGATCTACCCAAGTATCCTAAAAAACATCCTCCCTTATACCATGAATCCTCACTTTGTTTAGAAATCCTCTCATGGATTCCTTTTTGAACAAACCAAAAGGAGTTACACGATTAACACGCAACGTCTTCTCTCAAGGTCCTTTACATTGTTTTCCCTCTTCACCCCATACACACTCATTATTCCATAATTTTTTAAAAAATACTGTATAATAAATATAATTTTATTTTTTATTCATTGATATTTACATACATATACACATACCTACATCTAATATATATTGAACATATTGTTTCTTTGTATGGGGAATTACAGCATCACGAAACAATGATGGTTCATCTTTCATTTGACACAAATACTGGTGTCTATTATGATGGAAATTAAATTTATATAAGCCATATATTATATTTATTATTTTTTTAAGCTATTATATTCCTTTTACAACATACAAATCTTCATTTTCCATTTGGTTTTAATAAGATAATCTTGTTTGAGTAAGTGGGGACTACCACCCACTCAATGTGATGTGATTCGTTCACGTACGACATGGAATGCATTAAGGATGGATTTTGTGAAATTATATGTTATATAAGATATATTAATGATAATTTAATAATTATATATATATATATATCATTTAATTTCATTATTTCAATATGTCACTGAAAAAAGGAAACATCGTTCATTCTTAAATACAGCTAACAGTCTTCGTAAATGGTGTGTTCCATTAATTAATTAATTATTATATATATTATTATAATATAAATATAATTTATATATTTGATATTTTTATAATCATATATATTATGGAATCATGATATAGGTATAAGGACCAACAATATAAAAAATTAAGACACATGCAAAGAATAATGTGAATATTAACCAATGTGAAACCATAACAAATGATCGTTAACAAATGGGTAATATTATATCATAATAAAACCATATATTGTAATATATATATAATATTTTTTCAAATGATTCATAATAAACATATATTTATTATATAGGATTCTTATATGAGTATGGAGAGAGACAAGACCCTAGGTAAGGGGATTTCAACTCACTTTTAATATCTATAACATATAAGTTATGTTCGTCACTCATTCATTTTATGTAGTTTATGTAATGACCATCATTGTAACCAATTATTGATATATATATAAATTTATGTTTATTTTCATTTCTATTTGAAAATCTTTATCTCATGTGGTTTAATATTCTGATGTTACCAATTCGTTAGAATGTTTTGTCTCAAATTCCCTTCTTTGAGACTCAAAATGTATTATGCACCTATAGTGTTTTTGTAGGTGCATATATTTAAATTTTACAAGATATATCCAGAATCTAAATATTTTCCTGATATTCTATTATTCATGAAATGTAATTATTTATAAGGATAGTATAATACAATGTTATGAATTTATTAGAGTTTATTGAGACAATCTCATCTCTTTTCGAGGTTGTTTATGTTTATGATTCCTTTGATGAAATATTATGATCCTTCTCTCAAGGACCACCATGGATTTCTTTCTTATCGGGTTATTTATGATTGATCATGTATTGGTATCATATTTATACAATTGGTTACATGATATAGTTAAGAATGTGTTATTAAAAAATCCACACATTACCACCCTTCGGGAAAAATTGATGTTTTCTCAAAAGAGATTCCATGAATATTATACCATTATCCTATAAAACATAAAATAAATTGTTACATGTTTTTAACAATATCATTATCAGAAACTTTTTTTCACTCTCTGAACAAGGAATTTGTATGAAATTTTTACCATGATAAATTAATGTTCTTTTGACCACAAACGACTTGTACGGATTAATCAATCGTCATTTATTCGGTCCTCCCTGTTCATTTTAAAAAGGATAATTATTTAAAATATATTTTTAAAATATATTTTAAATGTCAACGGTTTTAATAATTTTTTTAATGTTATTTAATATGTTTTTAGAAATAAATGTTTTCAAAATAGTTTTAATCATCTTTTATATTTGAACAATGAAAAATGTATTCAAAATTTTTTAAATCTTATTTTATATGTTTTCGTGTAAAATGGTTGTCAAATAACATTGAAGATCATTCTCTATGTTTTCAAAGTTTTTGATAAGAAAAAATATTTTGAAATGTTTCGATGCTAATTTTATAATTTTTCAATGAAAATGTTTTTCAAAATGATTTCATTCCTTCTTTATATGTTTTCAAGGTATTTTATGTGAATAAAAATTTCCCAATGGTTTTATTTATTAAAAAGTATTTTTCAAAAAAAAAATGGTTATTTTCCTCAGGAATGGTTTTTAAAAGCTATTTAAATGTTATTTTTCGTCTAAGACGAAATATATTGATGTCATGCAATCTTTTATGGGAAATGATCTAAAGGGTCCATTCATATCCTTTATAGGAATATGTTATTTTTAATTTCATGGTCTTTATAAATATGTTTCTCTTTTATAGGTTATGATTTTGATGAAATGATTCTGAATCCTGTAATTATTTCACCAGTTGTGATATGTTTACATGGTTATGATACCCATTTCATTTCATAGGTGATAAAATATTTATTTATGATCTTATGTCACATGTATGTATGATTTCATTATGTGACTATTGGGACCTATATCTCCCTCCCTTGCATTGGGTAATGATTTAAATTTCACGAAGTAATCTAAGACTATATTGGGGGTGATCCTTAACTACTATGATGGCCATGGGAGTGAACCATGGCTATTATGATGGTATTAGGACTGAACTCATTCTACAATAATAGTGATGGAACTTAACCATGACTACTAATAAGGTGTGAGGTGTGAAATCATGCTACTATGATTGTATAGGATGTAAACAAATACTATAATGATTATTTTGGTAGTGATGCCTTCGCTACATGGTAAATCATTATATGCTTATTTATTTTTCACATTTCTATGTCTTATTACTATGTTATGTGTTCATTTAATGTGCTATTTATTTCATATGATTCATGAAATTTGATCAACCAATCAACATACCATGATTTTTGTTATAATCTTTGATATGCAGGGTATGATATTCTTTTTGCAGATCACATTCCCCTACCCTTAACTCATGTTTATTATTAAATTTTTACCTATTTACCCTTAATGAGAATTCGATCTCTTCCCTTTTTTGAATCATTAACCTTATGTTATAATGATTTTTACTGTATATGATGTCTCTACTAAGGGTTATAGTCATGAAGAACCCAGTGGGAGATGATGTAGATCTCATTTGTAAGAATGTTTATGTCTCTATTTTCCAAAGGCACTATACCAATCATGATCTTTGGGAATATTTTTTATAGTGATTATTTATTCTGAAAATGTAATGTAATTTCAACTGTTTAAAAGTGTGGGTCTCTAAAAACATTCCCTCGACACCCCCAATACACTTATTACATCAATATGTAAACACATTAGAAAATAATTAATCATTTTAACCAAAAATTGATGAGAATTAAATGATTTCAGACCTAATGAAATAATTGGGTTATTAAAAACATCTCCCATAAAAATATTGTCACATATATGACTTATTTTAAATGTATTTTTCATTTAATTTGTATCCCTGCTTTGTTACGGGGGTTTTCCATTAATTTTGGTTGAAATGATGGGTTTTTAATATTTGGGCCAAACTGTGAGCCCATTCCCAGATTTATAAATTACTTTTTTTCTAAACCCTTCATTTTTCAACATTTTACACCCATTACACTTCAAAATTTGAATAACATGGTATATTAAAACCACCATATCCATTTGGACCTCATATGAACCTGTAATAATGACCAATTTGGAATTTTTATTAAGGTGTGGACCATCCGGAAAGCCAATTTTCTACTTTAAATATGTTTTTTAATTTGTTAATATCTATTTCAATTTTTATGATTTTTCAGTGATTCCAACTATCACCAGAGACCACTTACCAAATACATGCTAAAATTCTCTCTTACCCCAATTTGGAGCTCAATTTAATCACAAAGTTGGGATAAAAATATATCGATTTCACAAATCTCCCATATTTGGAGAGGTAATTGATCATTTCATTACTCTTTCTATTTTTACTCTTTTATCCCATTACAATTTATACATGACCCTCTCAGCCTTATTGGAACCTCACTTTCAGTAATAGTTGTTTTGAAATTCTTTCACTAGTGTATTTGGGTCATTTTCTTCAAGATATATTTGGGTAAGTGTTTCTCACTTCCTTTCCTTCCTTCTACAAAGGATTTCCTCCCACGTTTATGAGTTTATAGAGTGTCCAGATGTTAGAAGTAATACCTAGGGTTTGATTTGGGGTCTTTTTGGTTAAATATTATAGTTTTTGGTTCGTTTTCACTTCCTTGTGGTGCGGCAGAGGTGCGGTTGAGGTTTCACGCCAACATTCAAGGGTTTTGACTCAAAAGGAAGGTGATATCGTGTATAACAAATTTATGATGAGTTATCATGCTTTTTTTATTAATTTAGTATGTTTATAATCTATTTCTTGGGGCATAAAAACTGTTTTTGATTGATTTACTTAAGGGTTTAATTTTATAGTTGCATTATGCCACGAAATTGGGTGCTTTTCATGGGTGGCACATTGGGTAATGTTTGTGTGTATTTTATAACACATGAGAGTGACTTATTTGTTTCTAAAGGGGCTTCCAATTCTTTTTTGTTAATTCCTTCAGGTCATGTGGGCCTTGAAATGGGGTTTTGAATGGGTTCAAGGTGTAAAACCATGTTGTACTTCATGGAAGTGATTTATGAAAACTTGTGTCTTTAATGTGTGTCTTTTGTGGTGTTAATTGAGGTATTTTTATAACACTTGGGGGTAGTTCAATAATTTTTTAGGGCCTCCAAATAGGTTATGTATTGGCATTGGTATGATTTTGGAATTGAATGAGGGATTTGAAATGGGTTTTTGTGAGAAGCATAGTTTCACCCCTTGGGGGTTATTATGAAAATTGTGAATGATTTTTTTGGTTAAAAATGTGGGAAAAAGGGTGTATAAGAACTATTTGGTGAGAGTGTTCACCTAATATGGGTTTCTAAAAGGTAAGGTGGTCATTTAAGATGACAAATAATTTTTTTAGATTGTTTTATAAAGTAATGAAATGTTTTATCAAATGGAATGAGAGCTGTGAAACACGGTTGTTGGATGCTTTGTGTGAGTGTGTTGTGAGAAATGAATTTTTTGATGAAAGAAGTAATATATGATATTTGAGTGTGATTTTTTGTGAGTTAGAATGAATTGTAATGGTTTTATAAATTTTTTAATAGGATTTTTGGAAGTGTTAAATAAGTGTGAAAAGTGTTGTGGGCTATTTTTGTGTGATAACGATTTCAAAATGCATTTGAATGAAAAAGTGGATTTCAGTGACTTTTTGATGTAAATGTGGGATTTTTGGTGTACATGTGATGTGAAAATGATATTTTTCATGTGAAATTTATATTTATTAACTTGTTGAACTTGTTTGAGAACAATGAAAAACCCAATTATCTAGGTGGGTGGGCGTGTAGTAGCAAGCTACTGAATTTGTGGGGTTTGGCCTAAGTTTTACGTAGCAATATTGATGCTTAAAATCGTAAATAAAATATTATGATGACTACTGGAGACCACTAGGTTATGGGAATGATTTCTAATAGTGGATCATGCATGGTAATAAATATTGTGGCGGTTACTCTCACCGAGATACGATGTACCTGGGACACACAATGAGCTAGGGCCTAGGGGTTATTTCCTATTTTTGGTGCTCATTAGTTAAATTGTGATTAGTGTAGGAATATATTTTGGATGGATTTTATATTCAGTAGTATGGAAATTATTTTTTAAAATTATTATTTTTAATGATTTCCCACTTGAAAATTGTTATAATTTTTAAGTTGCATCTTTAAGAAATTTTAACTATCATTTCCTATTTATGAAAACATGCAAGATTTTCATCATTGAATTTTTTTCCCATAGAATTAATTAGTGGTGGTATCCAACTAGGAATTGGATCACACCATACATACACCCTTGGGTGTAAGTAGTCTTGGTTATTTTTGTTGTCACATGTTGGGTAGAGTTTTTAGTGCTAGTGGTTCACGTTTCTAGAAGGTCCTTGTTGGTGAAGTCTTGTGGAGATGGTTTGAGGGAGGTGACCTATCCCATGAGGGTTTTTGGGCTGTTTCCGTTTGTTTTTTTAGCTCTATTATAGTCTTGGTGAGTTTTTTTCAACTATTTAATTCAGTTCTGAATTTTTTAAAAGATTCTATGTTTTAAAAAAACTAGATTCGTTTTATTGGATTCATTAGTAGTGTTTTGTTTATAAACTTGGGTAAATTATTCCCAATTCTAATTTTATGATACCCACAAATTTGGGCCAAGCCGTGGGGATTGGGAACGCCCTTTGACCCTTGTCAGGGGCCGGGTATGGTGCCAGTTTCGGCAGTGACCAGATTTAGTTCATGAAAAAATTTTATCAAAGGAGGTTCAGGTTAGCCATTTGTTTCATGTTATTTGGGGAAGAGTTGAGGTAGTACGAAGTTAGGATTGCTAGTACCTGGTATTCCAGTTATGGGTTGTGAGCCTGATCCCCACAACTCATGATAGGATTCATGATTCTAGGGGTGTCAGGATTTATCTATGTCATCTACTTTTCATGGTTTGATGATTATTAAGAGAAATGAAAAGATAGGTGGGTTAATATTCCCAATGAGCTCGCAGGGCCTGGAAAGCCATGTGGAGCTAGAGATATTCCCTAGAACACTCTCGATTATGGTGTTGTGATTGGAATATGGCTGCCAACCATATGTCCAAGTCACCAACTAAAACTAGTTTCCCCTGGCATTGTCTTGTGTTCTTTAATTTTGAAATCATAGAATTTTGGATTTAGTGTGACATTGTTTTTACAAGAGTAATGTTTTTGTAAAATTATTTTCAAATAAAAGGGTAATTGTTTGATTTTTGAAATGGTGAAACTAAATTTTCAGAATTATTTTTGAAATGGAAAATAGTGTGCTTAATCATTTTTTGAATTCATGAACTATATTGATGTTGGTTTTGAAAAAAAAATCCAGTAGAGTTTTCTAAACAATCAAAGGGTGTTTTAATAGAATGAGTTGTTTTGAAATTGATATAAATAACATGAATGTTAGTTATTATATAATTTGTTGTGTCTTTTTGAAATGTTTTGTATGATGTGAATTGGGATTTTGATATCGTGGTTTGCGTTTTTGAGAAAATCGATGTGTTGGTCAACCATCTTGGTTTTGAAAAGTGGAATGAATTTTTTAACCTTTGGTATTTCCATGAGTGACCGAATTCAATGTGTTATATGGGATGATGGATGTTTTATTGAACGATTGTATGAGTGTCGAGATAGATATTAGGAGGGTGGCCGGTTTGGCATAGACACAGGCATGTGTGGGGACCATGGGGTACCATTGGTGGATACACAAACCATTGAACCATTTTTTTCAAATAAATATTTTTAATGAAAACATTATGTCTTAATGAATTGTTTGGGATGTTGTATATTATGTTTCTTTTTGAGAATTTTGATTTTGTGGGATGTTTTGAGTCCAAGAACCCCTCTTATTCGAACTGTGTTTCGGGTTTGTGTTTGGTTGGAAAGCTGGGTAGAATGACCGGTTACCAGTCTCTTCTGAGATATGTTTGAGGAAACCTTTACGATGGTTCCCATCATGTGGTTGGATATGGTTTGTGTCATGTTTTTACCAATGGACCAACTTGGTTGCATCCTTGGGTTTTCTTGTTGGATAAGGTATGCCCCTGTTAAGGGTTATGGAACAACTAATGTGAAACCTGGAATTTTCCTCCATTGTAAAATCCCGAATTTCATCAATATAAGGAATATTTTACTTGAGATATAGATATGGAGTATACACCATTTCCATTATAGGTATTTTGGATCCTCTTATAGAGGGAGAGTGCTCGTGGAAGGTTAAAATAAACCTTAGTTTCTTAAGATTCCGGATTCGTAGAAGGTGGAAGTTGTATGGGGTTGTTAGTGTGGATGAGTGTCTGGATGGTGTCTAAGAGGGCCTTTTGTTCCTTCATAGTTTCTTCGAAGTAGTATTTCACGTCAATCCTCTGGCATGGGAAATCGTGTCATGAGAGCCTATTATGGCCACTTTCTGGAATTATTTGATGTTAGGGGACATTGTATAAGGTATCTCACCATCAATTGTTTCTATTAGTCCCTTTTGTCATCTTTGGTGACGTTTTGTGATACCGCATGCTCGTTTGACTGTAATGGTGAAGGTTGTGAAATCCTCTGAGAGTATCTGTTATTTTGGGAGTATGTATCCCTAGGGAAAATGACAAAATCGTCTATTTGAGAGGAAGGTGTTTATATGTGTCCTTTCCTTATGTTGTTTCTCACCCGAAGAAACAAGGTGTGATGTATGTGCTTCATCTAAGACCTTGTTACTGTGTAATGTTGGGATAGGGTAATGTGAGTTTAGAATGCGTTATTTCTTGGTAAACATACCAGGGATTTTAGTGTAGTTATTTGTATCATCAGAAGAAGATGTTCTGTTCTTGTGGTTTCAGAAGCCTTACTATGAGGCCCAAGATGCTTCAATCATTTGAGGTGCATCCATATGTCCCAGAGAGAAGATGTCAGGTAGTCAGGGGAAACACCATGGTCGTTAAAACCCTTGTAAAATGTCCATTTCCTTAGTATAAATGATAGGAAGTATTTAAACCTCATGTGTCATCATCATGTTCCAGTTGTTCCTATTTGGGGGTAGAGGTGGAAGGACATCGTTTCTATTTTGTAGCATGAGTTTTTACATTCCCCCTTTGGTTTCGACTAAGTATTTAGAGAAAGGTTGGATGTTTGGCTAGACAGGTTGTGCTCAAGGTTTGTGCATGGTTAGTAGTGAAAATTCCCCCATAAAACTATATAGATAAAAGGATCCCTGTGGTTAGTGCATGGTTTTCCAAATCATGTAGACAAACTGTGTGGCTCCCCCATCTCTTTAAATTTTTATTCATTTCTATATCGGCATATGCTAGTCAGTTAAGTTGGTTGGTTCTTATGGTGGGGATACCCACTATGAGCCTTATATAAGTAATTTTTTAATGGTTCATTGGATGTCTACCCCTTGAACAGGGGAGTCCATTCAAGGATCCCCTGTTAATGTTAGGATTCTATCACGAGAAAATTTTATTTGTCTCTTATCGTAAGGAGCCCATTTGTGTCTCTCCATACATGTAACTCAGATTGGTTGTGATTCTTGGTTTGCGGGTAGGTAGTCTCGTTCGGAGCTATCTGACTACAAACATCTTCTTGATGTAAAACATCAGGATTGGAGAGTTCCCAACTGTTTAGTTAAAGCAAAGTAAGTGTAACCTTGTTCATTACTATTGTTCTCCTGGGCTGATTACTTGATTCTTGTTAAAGTAGTGTTTCAGGAGTTTCCATATGGCGATAAATTCGGAATATTCTTGACCATTTTAGGAAATTCATTTATGTTTTGTTTTTGAGAGTATTCCTTTATTAATTGATCACTAGAGGTGTTTTAGACTTCTCGGGGAAGACCAAACATGGTGAACGAGTACATTTCCGCTTAATCAGTTGGGTTTGGTTTTTTCTTTTGGCCTTATTGTGGATTTCCGAGGGTGGAATGTTTTATGGTCTAGAGAATTGTCACATACATGGCTTCTTTTAAATGAATTTCTCATTTAATTTATATCCTTGCTTTATTATAGGGGTTTTCCATGCATGTTTTTTGAAATGGTGTGTATTCAAAATTTGGGCCAAACTGGAAACCCATTTCCTAATTTTAAAAAAAATTGTTTCTTTTGTAACTACTACATTTTAGAGACTTTTATACCCATTAAAATTCCTAATTGTTATACATTTGTATATTCAAACCACCTTATCAATTTGGACCTCATATGAATCCATAATAATGATAGATTTGGAATTTTTATTAAGGTGTTGGGCTAGCCCTAAATCCAATTTCCTATTTTAATTTTTTTAATTATTTAATATCTCATTCAATGTTTAATTTTTTTGGTGATTCCAAATATCACCAGAGATCAGATACCCAAGATGTACCCCCATTCACTCCTTCCCAAATTTGGATCTCAATTGAATTTATAATATGGGTGAAACATATCTGGATTTCATAAATCACCCAAATTTGAAGAGGTAAATTGATCCTTTCATAACACCTTATATTTTTACTTTTTTCTCCCATTAAAATTCTTGCATGGACTTTTCAGCCTTATTCGATCCTAAAATTCGTTTATGGTTGTTTTGAAATTAAGATACTACTGTATTTGGGTCATTTTTCAATATTTATTTGGGTAAGTGTTTCTCTCTTCATTTCTTTCCTTCAACTTATGGTTTCCTCCCTCATTAATGAATTTATAGTGTCCCGAAGTTAGGTGTCATACCTAGGATTTGATTAGGGATCTTGTTGGTGAAATATTTTAGGTTAGGGTTTGTTTTTACTTCCTTTTGCTGTGGCGGATATGCAGTTGAGGTTTCACACCAATATTCAAGAGTTTTGACATAAAAGGTAGGTGATTCCGTGTATAACCATTTTAGGATGAGTTAGTTTTCTTAGTTTATTTATTTTCTATGTTTATAATCTATTGTGTGTGAAGAAAAAACTATTTTTGATGTATTTTGTTATGTTTTTAATTTTATAGTTTCTTTATGTCTCCAAATTGGGTGCTTTTCATGGGTTACTCTTGGGGTAATGTTTGGGTGTATTTTATAACACATTAAAGAGACTTATTGGTTTTTAAAGGGGCTTCCAATTCTGGTTTGTTAATTCCTTAGTGTCATTTGGGCCTTTTAATGCGGTTTTTTAATGGGTTCAAGGGGTAAAAACATGTTATACATCTTGGATGTGATTTATGAAAACACATGTCATTCATTTATGCTTTTTTGGTGTTAATTGATGTATTTTTATAACAGTTGGGGTAGTTTAATAAATGTTGTTAGGGATTCCAATTTATTTATGGATGGTAATTGGTATGATTTTGGAATTAAACAAGGGATTTGAAATGGGTTTTGTGTGTGAATCATTGTTACACCCCTTGGGTTTGTTTTATGAAAAGTGTGAATATTTTGTTCGGTTAAACAAAGTGGAAAAAGGGTATATTTGTACTATTTGGTGGGTGGGTTCACCTAATATGGGGTTTTTAAATGTAATGAGGTTTTGTATGATGTCAATATATTTTTTATAATGTTTTATATTATGCTGAAATTTTATATCAAATGGAAAGAGTGCTACGAAACATGGTAGTGGACTGTTTTGTGTGAGTGTGTTGTGAAAAATTAATTTTGTTGAGGAAATAAGTTTTATATGATATTTGAGTGGAATGTTACATGAGTCAGAATATCTTGGAATTCTTTTATAAAATTCTTTAAAGGATTTGTGTAAGTGTTAATGAAATATGAAAACTGTTGTGGGCTATTTTTTGGTGTGACACTAGTTTCAAAATGCATTTGAATGAAAAAATGGATTTTTTGATTTTTGTCATGTATATGTGGGCTGTTTGGTGAACCTATGAGGTGGAAATGATATTTTCATGTGAAAATTATATTTTTTAACTTTTTGAACATGTTTTATCACAGGGTAAACCTAGGTATCTAGGTGGGTGGATGTGTACTAGTTTGATAGTGAATCTGCGGGGTTTGGCATCAGTTTCACATTGCAATATTGACACCTACAACACTAAGTAAAATATGATGATGATGATTGGGGACCACTAGGATATAATTATGTTCCCTACTAGTGGATCATGCATGAGAGAGGATATTGTGATGGTTACTCTAAATTATATACGAGGTACATGTGACCCACAATGAGGTAGTGCCTAATGGTTATTTATTATTGCTTGTGCTCATGAGTTACTTTGTGATTAGGGTCAGAATAGAGTTTGGTTGGCTTTAAAATTCAGTAGTGTTGACATTATTTTTAAAATTATTTATTTTTAATGATATCCCACTTGAAAACTGTTTTAATTTGTATGTTTTATCTTTTATAAATTGTGACTATCATTTCCTATTTATGAAGAAATGGAAGCTTTTCACCTTTTCATTTTTATGACATACAATCTATTAGTGGTTGTATCCAACTAGGAATTGTATCACACCATACATACACCCTTGGGTGTAAGTAGACTTGGTTATTTTTTTGTCATAGGTTGGGACTAGTTTTTAGTGAAAGTGGATCAGGTTTCTAGCAGTTCCTTGGTGGTCAAGTTTTATGGAAATGGCTTGAGGGCAGTGAACCTTTCCATGATGGTTTTTGGGTTTTTTTTTCATTTGATTTTGTAATGTTGTTATAGTCTTGGTGAGTTGTTTTAAACTATGTAATTTAGTACTGAAATTTTGTAAAAGATTTTTTGGGTTGAAAAATCCAGATTCATTTTATTGGATTCATTTGTTGTTTTATGTTTATGAACATGGGTAAATCATTCCCAATTCCCATTTTATGATAGTCGAGATCTTGTACCATCTTGTGGGGTTTTGGAATGCCCTTACGGCCTTGTCACGGGCTAGTTTTAGCACTGGTTTTAGTGGAAACCAGATTTGGTCCATGACAAAAATTCGTCCTCGAATTCTGTTTCCAATTTTGGTGAAGCATAATCAATGAAAAACTGTAGGAAATAATATAATACGTCATCCTCTAACTCCTAGGACATGTCTGGTACACGTCAGTTCTTCCACATCACCCGTATAAGATGTACTGACCAACCATGAATAATTTTCATTATACGATTTACAATATGAATTGGATTCTCCTAAATGGACGCATCTACCTCAAACTCGACCTCCCCGTGCGAAAAATGATTGGGAGTGGATGAATGATAATGGTGAAAATGGGATATGTGGTAGATTTCATTCATGTGTTTGTACATCTGACGTAGAAGAAACCAATAGGTTACTGGCCCAAATCTCTTGATAATCCTGAATGTCCTAACATATCGTATTGATATATTATGATTTTTTTATCATATTTTGTTCTACACACAGTGAGACATGAAAAAATATCTAATCCCCAAACATGAAATAGAATGACCCTTAATTGTGATTGGGTAATATTTTTTCCATGATTGTGCAATATCCATCCACTTCCAAATCAAATAAATATGTAATGTGGTATCCTAAAAAATATGATTTCTAATCATAGCTCCCTCTTCTACCTCTAACTAACAAGGGGATGATCAACAAGGTCTACTATAAAATTCCTCAAAATGTGTTATCTATATAATATCCTGAAATCTAGTGTTGCAGGATAATTCATCAACATGTATTTGTCTCTCCAAAGAGACACAAAAATATTAGATTCATGGTCACAACACATCCTTAAATATTGTAACGAGCATTATGACTGGCCCTCGTTCTTTGGGTGGTATGGAATGCTAATAAGCACCTATATACACAATATCCTCTATAACCCTTTCTAGAATCATACCATAAATGATTTTCCCCAATCTAAAATTATATAATGGGGGAAACTGTGAAATTAGACCATCTCGTTTATATGAAACCTCCCATGTTCATCTACTGAAAATATTTCCTTCATAGTTAGGAAATGAGGACCCTTTGTGAGACTTTATAAAAGAAAATAGAATCACTACCTTAAGCCAACCTCAGTAACCATATGTTGATATCCATAATGAATTCATCCCATTTCCACTGGGGAATGGAAAGAATCTATGATGGCCCAGTTAGTCGTTTGTGTTCATCCTTTTCCTACTGATAAGTGGGAAACCTCCTGAAAAAACTAGTTACATCCTTTTTCATACACATACACATGTATTTATGATGTAAATCCCAATAAATATTTGTGATGTTAAGGCTCAGTACCCATGTTTAAGTATGAATATCTCACATCATCTCCTCAAACATGCATACTAAAACCTATAGATGAACATATATATGTATAATTTTATCTTCTCATGTGTTCCTACCAGGCAGAGGGTCATCACCTACCACACTCTACTATGGGACTAGGGCGTCAAAATCTAATAGTTGTCTCGTCCTCACTCAATACATAGGGTTGAGTTAACTGCTTTGTATGAAATAAAATTTTTCTCCTGACTATCCTGCACCTAAATGTGCATCTCATATAAAAATCCATAATCTTCCACTCACTATTGGCCAGCTTAATTGAATGAATTTTAGTCAACCTACTCAGTGCATTATCCATTGTATTTCATTTTCTAGACAAGTATCCAATATTAAATTTGAATGACTATAGCTACTCAACCCAACATTTCTACCAAAGATTCATATCATGATTTAAAAATATATACATTATGATTTTGTGGTCAGGGTACCCCACATAATTCTTTCATTGTTAATAGTTCCACCAATAAAGTAATTCCTGAATAAATACAACTAATTAAAGATTGTGTATTGGGTAATTCATGACGTCTGTCCTCAAACTATGAGGCCCATAGACTTACACTATATTCCCATGCATAAAATATTCTCCACGATTGATACATTGTGCATCAGAGTAAACAAGGTAACTCCATCCTGGAATAGAAAAAATTTGTATTAGTGTTGAAGTGAATCTCTCATTTATCTGTTAAAAAGATAAATCACATGCATTTAACCATTCAAACATAAATCCCTTATTATTCAATCCCATGATAAATTATTCTAGGAATGAGAAGTCATGTATTAAACATCGATAATAACAATCCATAACCAATAAAAATTATATCTAAAATAAGATCAGGTTATTCCCAAAGGAAACTAAAGCTCTCACCTTTTATATGTTTATTGATAGTTCATTATCTAAGATAATGTGACCCAAGAACAGAATTGTTTCCTTCCAAAATTGATACTTTGTGATTTTAGTATATAATAGATTCTATCTCAGTGTATCCTTTGTGATCTCATGATGTTGGGCACTATCATGTCATTTTTGACAATATACCAAGATATCATCCATGAATACCATGACCAAAAAATCTAGATAATGTATTAAAATTGAGTTTATCAGTGCCATGAAAAATATTCTTACACTCATGAGAATGAAAAACATAAATAGTTACTCATATAGACCATAAATGATAGGATATGTTATTGGAGGCATGTGTTCATGTCTAACACAAACCTGATAACCAACATTTCTCAAATCAATATCTCTTAACCTCCTTAATATAATTAGTATCCATCCTATAAATAGTAATGGATTATAATGAAGATCCTCGAACTAGATTGATAAATAACTCTACCTCTCTCAATCTTGGTAATATTAAAAATTTGTGGGGGGGAATTTCTCTGAAATGATTAACCACTATAGGTAAATATGCATGACGAGTTCCTTGATCATCATGATATAAACACACAATATGGAGTGTCATCCCACTCATCCCTTAATGATTGGGTCCACCATATTTCACCTGGACATCCCAATCTCCCTTTTGAATAAAATATCCACCCTATGGTAATGTGAAAATCACCATACATTGATAGAAATCCATGAATTAATGAAAGTAATCCCACAAATCTATCTGGATGATGATGTCAAAACCTATCATCTCAATGAAAAAGAGGTCCCATAAAAGGTCACACTCCAATATATTGAGGAATTCCCTGAACTGACTTACATTATCCATATTGATCCCCAAAAGAGTATCATGTGTTGTGATCCCATCATAACACTAAATATTGAGCCATGTTTCACTGTAATGGGAAACTATGTTATGTTATGAGATTTCAATTTATTTAAAAGTTTATATGATAATGTAGATACTATTAGAATGGTACCTCTTATAGTTGAAGGTCTGGGATTCTTATCCTCATGTGTCAGTTTCACTGTGTATATCTTGTCTGATTTACAGAACAATGATATAGTCCTGCTACCCTAAGAATATCAAAATTGTTATCACTAAAAAACTAGGGTCTGATTACCACATCCATGACCAAAACCTTATCTGTATCATCTGGATGTACTCTAGCTCCCTCCTTATTGAGAATCTAAAAACCCATCTCCTACAATTTGGAGTTAGTTCAAAACAACTCTCATTGGAAACAAGTTGAAAATTTCTACAAAATCATTGTAGTTGGCCCATATTTCTTCAGGATTGGAACTCGACTAGGTCTCCTATGCACTAAGGTCACTTATGTCTCAGTATACTTCACTTGTAGCACCTCACATGGATACCAATGTATGTTCTATATCAACCAATATCACTATGTTGAAGCACCAATGATACTTACTTATAATGGTTGATGTCATGCCATTCCTAGGTGTTGAACCACCCTAGGTCATATCCTCATTCTTTAAAGTAAAACTCTCTAATAGGCTCGTGATTCACTATTCCAAAAATGGTAGTTTTCCAAAATACATTCACCTATGATTGAATGTCACAGCCGATACAAACCTTGAATCACTTGGAATTAAATAAATCATCACCCATAAGAATAGGTGTGAAGGGTGGGATCTCTATAAAACTAACCAAATAAAGTAAAATTGGTAACACACCCTACTCAATGTTCATGAGCTCTTGGTATCTATTTTTTCATAAACAATCCTTATACTACTAATCATATTAGATAATAAAAAAATCCTTCCAACCATCTCCTAATGATGATCTTCTTCAGTAATGACATCCCACCATCTCGTAGTGGAATCGCACTGCATATAAATAGAAAAATTTACCCAACTCTCTTGAGGTTTCTCAAGAATCTCAAAGGTAGACAGCATGACCTCTATCCATGACTCCATGTCCAGTGGTCCTCCATCCCCCATAATAATGGGTTAATTATGGTGTTAAAAATCATGGATCAACACATACATAATTGGGGAATGTCAAAGTTATCCCTGAAGGGTTTGAATGAAGTGCATGAATCCCTCAATAAGGTATACTGCATAACTTGTGTCTGGTATAATCATTGGTACCTATATTTTTAGTACTGGAGGATCTACTAGTATCCCTTAGCCAACCAACTCAATAGGATGATTACCTTCACCCTCCTGGTGTGTGACTGGAGGACGTCGTAGTGGTATGTATCAACAAATTCCTTACTCACACCTCATATCATGACTCAAAAACCACTAAAATCACAAATATTACTATAGGATATATAAAATCCTTAACATAAAATAGCACACCCCTCTATCTTCTCCTTTAGTCAGTTCTAGTAAATGTATAGATAATATAAAATTAAAATATACTCCTAACATCCCACTATTAAGGTGGGGTTTGGGTTAAGTTCTTTTCTACAAAAAATGTCAGCTTCCATTTTATACATATATAAATTTTGATTATATAACAATTTATTTATAAATTGTTAAAAAATGGATAACCATATTTTGATCAATATGTGCCCATATTCCTCATGATGAAAATTATGGCATCAACCCAAACCATATTATAACACATTCTATCCCACATGACTCAGGTTAAATGGCTCCACATTGCACAATTGGATACACTGGGTGTCTATTGTATCCAAATGCATTAGATATTCTTAGGTTGTGATAGGCATTATAAATACCATGAATGTTTTCCAATTCCTTACACATAAAATCTATCACACAATATGTTAATAAATAATGGCACATATCACACCATCACGAAGTTATGCAATGAATCTTATATGTCCTGGAATAATGTATAGCATGAGAATCATGTATAGTACTGACATAGATGCATTAGATGAAATACTCTCACCTCATTAGGTTGCAACAAAATAGAACCCACAATAATACCATTTATAAGATCACATTTCAAGTGCATAACCAAATGGTGGAATCAAATCAACTGTAATAGCCAAAATCTAGAAAACATCAATTCTATTGATGGAAATTTGAATATTTCCCTTTACATAGATTAGCTACTCTGTGGTGTAGGTCACTGTTAAATTCCAATTCCATTCAATCCAATTCTATTGCCTCAAAATAGCTGGGAAAAATAGAAAATACCTATATGATTTCACATTGTAGGGTCCAATCCCATATTACACTAAAGGGGGATCTAATAACAGTTATCCACATGGCCTCAAGCATATCTCCTGAAAAATATGATGACACTAACTAGAACCAAGGACATAGAGAGTGTTTTTCGGAGACTACACTCTCTTATGAAAGCGAAACAAAATGGTAGAAGTCATATAATCAATAGTTGAAAAGTATATAAAATAGAAAATAGGAAAATGGACTATGAACAAAAATAAATCTATGGTAATATCATATATTTATATATATATATGATGAATATACCTATAATTTCACTACAAAGGTTCCAAAATAGGAATACATAGAAGGTGTACAATTGATGTAAAAATACCAAAAAAATAGAATAAAAAACTATCCCATATAGAATAAAGAGACTCATATCAGTCCTATGCTCCACTAATCTAAAGTATAAATCAATGACATATAGCCGAGAACATTCCCTTGTCTATACCAATATTTATATAATTTTCTTGTGTACCAAAGGTAGCTCGAGTATGGTGCTAGATAAAATTCCAGGATGTTACCACCAACTGTTTCAAATTCTTTATAGTCAGTACATATATAAAAAAATGTGAACGATGTAATAAAATATATAAATGTATTTTTTAATGTTAAATACCTATAAGGATCAGGGTTCCCATGGACACCCTTCCTCTATTACCTACTTCAGCCTCAGCCAAAATTTATCTGAATAAACATCCAGTGAATATAAGTTATATTGAATTTTCATTTAATATATATGTATCATTTTATAATTAATTCTAGAGACCTGGAATATAACCCATTGTCTCTTATAAATATATGTGATCATGAGATGCCTAACCAGAACATCAATAAGGTATTAGACTCTAACTAAATCCAAACGTGTTCTTTTTCATAGAAAATGTGTCTTATAAATAATTTCATTAATTATTCACTAAGGAACCAGATCTCATCCTTAGAATTCATTATATGGAATCCAAGGATCACTATAAGAATATCTAGAACTAAACACCCTATAGTTCCATCCATGGTGGTCCTTATAAGATCTCTGTTATCATTATAGGTGTTGTATAACATTCATTATTGAGTCTGTCCTTATTGGTCCAATATAGGAGACCAAGCCTCACTCTTGGATTATATATTAGCATCCCATTGATTTTTTACAAGCATTCAATAATAATTTCTTATGTCACTAGGGTGTATATAGATTCAACCCAATATTTTCATCTTTGGAAATACACTAGGGTGTCAAAGTGTCACTCATGTGTAAGCAACACATTATCCAAAATATTTTGTTCCTGGTGTTCATAAATGAACCCATGTGTCCACCATGGAATATTATCATCCAATAATAATCAGTTATTTATTTAAAAGTTAAACACCAGGTTCATTTCTATCTATGATAAACTGAACATGTGTCTCAAATAATGGGATTTTCTTAGAAGGCTTAGCCTCTTAATTACCTCTTGTGTGAATTTGAATATAAAAAGTATCTCATCTTTAATCTAGAATTGACAAGCCAACAACATAAGGACATTTTCATCAATTCCCATTCATTAGATATTAAATATTTCAATTTCATTAATAAATTAACATCACATGGAAAAGGTTAAATGACACACCAAGCCACAATATGATACAATATTCCCCCTATGATGCTCCATTAAATTAAACAGCACACCTAAGGGGTGGTTCATATTCAATGTTCATAGGTTTTAATAATTATCAGTTTGTCTAATAAATTACATTGATCATACCTAACCATATTAAATATGGATTAAAATTAAATTCAATGGCTTCACATGGAAAATATGTCACACTGAATAGTGGTATATATATATAGACACATCAATATTAAAAAAAGTATGAGACCACTTACCATAGGTCAGAATTAGAGTTCTCATTCAGTATTAGCTCTTGATTAATCTTAGATCAGGAGAAAATAAAATAATGGATGAAAATAATTAAAAAATTGGAAATTATCTTATAAGTAAATAGAAAGAAAGATTCCCAGAATAATGATGAATGATACAAATGTAATTTAGTACTCACTAGAGTGAATCCAATGAGATGGGCATCTCTCTATTCTGAATTATGATGTAGATATAAAGAAAAATACTAGATTTGTCTTCAAAGAGAGAACTCAATGTTTGAAAATTATTATAAAATGATGAATTCAATTTGAAATTAGGTTATGATATTAATTAAGAGATTATTTTTCAATTTACCCCCAAAACATGGGTTTCACATTTTGGCCCGACAGTTGGCCAAACCATGTTCCAACCGTGCGCCCACTATAGTAAGTAGGGGAACCCAACAAGGTTGGAACACACTTTGTAAATACCCAGACTCTATTATCTGGAAATTTGTGCAATAATTTATAATATTATAATAATAAACAAATTATGTCACTTCGTGATGGAAGGATTATTTTGGCACTGTTGGAAAACTAGATAAAACATAACTATTACATTATAATAGGAATGGAAAAAAACAAAAATATTTCATTGGAAACATACATAATCTCTAAAATTATCCTTGAAATTAATTCATAATATATATATTCACAACCTATAGAAAACTAAAGTATAGGAAACAGGTGATCTTAGATGCTCAGTATGGGTAAAAAAACTGGGAAATCTACCATAAATAAACATAAACACTAAGGCATGGTTGATAACCAAAAAATCCATGGAAAGATAATCTTGACCATAATATGCAAGGAAAAAAATATGATTAAATAATTACATAAATAATCACATGAGAATGAAACATGACCATGGATATTCTATTTGTCTAATAATTACTATACAATTAACTACTAGTATCATAATGAGGTAATGGAAATGACAGACATCATAAACATAACATCCAGGGTTCCTCCAAGACAACATACATAAATGTGTAAAACCCAATCTAGTTTTTCACACGAGACTTATTAATGAATTGAAGTGATATAATATGAATCTCCCATCAATTACAATTTCCAATTAATTTCTCATATGAAAAGGGTGGAACATAACATAATTATTCCTATTGAAAAACTAGTATAAGAAATGTGGATAATTCCACCACAAACCATGAATAAAATACCTAAATTAAAATTATTCATAAAAACTTTTATAAAATATGTTATATGTAATCATAATAGTTCATTAACTATCATGGATAAAATTGAACAAAAGGGTTTTAATTGTTTTAAAATACAATAAAACAATGTTATTATATTCTTTGGGGAAGTAACCTTTTTTACATCGGAATGAAGTGTTATTTTAGACAAATAATTTTTATAAAATAATATTGTTATCATGATTATCAAAAAGAAGAAAATGGAAGGAAAAGATAAATTATATTTAAGGAATTAATTATGTCTAACTGAAGTGAAAACATGTACAACATGTTTTTACAAATGATCCACTGTTTTGTAGTTTAAGAGAAAATAAAAAACGTATTTAATGTGGAAAGGGCTTAACTTATTAAATAAAAATATAAAAGAACTAATATTTTCATGATAAAAATTAGGATTTTATAAATATTTTTGGTCATTATAACATATTATGTAGTGTACTTGAATATGGGTATGAAATTGGGATGTACTATTTAATCGAGCCTGCTTAAGGGGAAAGAAATGAAAAATGTATTTTATAAAACATGTATTTCCTCCATTAACTAAATATGTAATAATCTTTATATAGGATGTTAAAAACAATACACATAATTTATAATATATATATTAAAAAATATGAATTAATGTTAGTTAAATATAGAGAATGTGTTACCCGAATGAAAAATGGAGGATTAGGATGAAACCCTTACCACATTGTAATCAATTGAATTGTATTCTACAAAAAAGAATAATGATCAAATGAAACATTTAATATCATATATATAAATATACACATGATATTAATTATAAAATGTTATTATTCATACACTATAAAAAAGTAAAAGGTGGAGAATAAGAGAAATATCATAGAAATAAAATTGTGATGAGAAACCATTACCTAATGTCTAAAAACGTTCTGTAGTTGTAATTAATGTCCTGGACAATGAAATCATTTTACATAAAAATTTAATTCACAAGTTATTCAAATTTTTTTTATTTATTATATATTTTTAAAGTTCATTTATTGTCTTTTTTATGAGTTATAGTATTTAATTCCATCATATGGAAGTGTTCGTTTCCTTGTTTTTCATGATTGATTCATTTGTACATAAGTACGAAAGATCATTTGAAAAGGGAATAGTTATCTAGATTTTAAATTATTTGTTATTTAAGAACTAATATAATATTTAATTATATTACCTATAATTTATTCATATATGAGTATGATTAACTAGATAATGTGTTAATGATAACCATTTAGATTATTTTCTTGTTTTTTCGAACATCATGAACTAGTTTTTTTTATTAATTTATATTATGTATATATAATGGTATAGAAAAATAAATATTTATTATTTCATATTATAAAGTATATTTTAACCATACATTTCTTATATGACCATATTTATGTCGAAATTGAAAAATGGGGACTCATCCTTCAGGATGGCAGTAATTCGACACCTCACGGATGATATTTTCGTTTTTAAAAAAAGGCTATGAAAAAAGGATTTATGGTGGATATCAAATTAACAAAATAAAATTTCAGTATATATGAGATACTATAGTAATCATGAATTGTTTTAATATGTAGGTAAGAAAATGTTAATAATTGAAAATAAATTGAATGAAAAATAGAAGAACGAAAGGGGGTTTTACATATTGAATTCCTCTCCATGAGGACCACATTAAGGAACATTTTAATGGTCTTCTAGGTGTGACCAGAAATTCAAAAACATAGGGTTTATTTTTGGGAGAGGGATTGGATATAAAATAGACACGATTTAATACTTTTGAGGTGGTGGGAGTTGATTTGGTGATGGGTGGAACTTATATGGGTGAAGATGGGTGTTTTTATTAATTAATTCATTAGATTATTATTTTGGCTTGGGATAATGAATATCATTTATTACCATGAATAAATACAAAAAAAAAGAAATTTTTATTTAGATATTATGGTTCTTACATCATCAATGAATTAATAAGTTTTGTGTTTAACTTATAATGTATATATACAATAAATTACTGAATTTCAATATTCTGTTTTAAAAAAATCACAAAAGTTTCCCTAGAAATTTTCAAATGTGTTAAATTAAAAAATGGACATCATTTTATGAAAACAATTTTTTAATAATTTTTAAATGAAATCATCACTTATTCAAAAAAACTGATTGAAAATTTATATCTGATTTTATGACACATGGAAATATTTAATACGTTCGCATAAAATTATCTTATAATCATAATATAACAAATTATTAATATACGAGTATATTTATTGAAAATAATTTCATTTTTAAAATTTATATTAATTATATAATTTTTAACAATCATTTAATCTTTACCCCAATACAAAAACAGAATTTATCATTTTATAAACATCCGTATACATATTCCATGATATAAATGTATCATATTTTCGTTTATAAGATACGAAAATTTTATTTACACATTCGTAGTTTTTGTTTCTATTAAATCCATAAATATAATATTAATGTAACAAAAATTATAGTATAATAAATATCATGATTTTCACAATTCAATCAAAAATAAATATTTTCCAAAAAATATCAAAATGCCACCATGAAATAATTTTGAAATTATTTTTTATAAAGATGATTATTTTGTTCAATATAATTTATTCATTAAAATGATTCTCCATTAAATGGTGGTAAAATTTCCCTTTAGAAAATATATCTTTTAATACATAAAATTGTATTTTTTATTTTCTTAAAAATAAGAAAACTGTAATTGGATTTAAAAATATTTTATTAAATATATAATATAAAATTTAATATAATATCATTCAATTATAGTGATTAATTTATGATAAAATTTCAATATGGTTATAAATATATTTTTTTATAAAAAAAACCTTGTGGTTAAATTTGTTTTTAATTTAATTTATAATTAATTGGGTTCTAATGATTTCATTTTATAAACATGTGTAGAAATTATTTTCATAATATAATTAATACTTATATTCCCTCCATTCCAATGGTTAAGTCATAGTAATAATATTTAACTATATTTTTATTCTTAGTGTTCTATATAAAATAATCTATCAAAAATGTTAAATTATAAAAAGCGACATGTCGTAAAATATTCAGGTGTTACATACTCCCAATCCTTCAATAAATCTCATCCTTATAATTTTAAATTTCAATTACAGAATTAATGATTGACACTTGAAAATTCTGTTGTGAAAATATCACATCATTAAAAGGTATTATAAAACATCCTCTAAAAAATGGTGAAGTGAAATTTGAAGGTCCATAAAAAACTATGATTTGGAAATATGAGAGAATTTTTGAAAATTATAGACATGGAAGAGAAATACATATATCAGTTTTTGGTTTAGAGTGATAGAAATAATGAAATATATAATGTATACCATCAAAAAATCATAAATTTTTAATCTTTTAAAATCCCATTTATTTTATAAAAGGAATGCTAAATAGATATTGTTTTCTTCCAAATTAATTTTCCAAGAGTTGAGAGGTTCTTTTATATTCTGATAAGCACTTGAGAAAATATTCCTAATTAATTTATATCTAATCCTATATCTATTTTTTCTTTATCCCTTACACCTTGAAATGAATATTTTAGATTAAATTTTCATGCCTTAAATAGTTTTAATGAATCATATAGACCTTAAGTCATTCCTTCAACCTTTAAATGATTACTAAAATAATGACTATTAGCATTTTTCCCCAACTAATAACGATTTTAAAAGTTTAACATGATCCATTACACAAGTATTTAATCTTATGAATCTTCAAAAATATTTATTTCCACATCAAATCCCCAAAAAATTGGAAGGATTATCACTAAATTTCTTGAATCAAATTAACATAATATTACCAAAATAATGTGGCCCTTAATCTCACATACTAAATATATGAACACTTTGATCACCTAAAAACCTGAATGAGGACATGAACGCTTTAAAATATATAAATAAAAAGTACTGAAATATAATCCTTATATATCTAATGATTCTTATAACCAAAATATCATAATCTAATTCATTAATCCAAAAATAGAAATATAATAATTATTCCTCTTTGACCATAGTAACATCTTAATCGTGACCTTGATCCCTTTTCTATTTCTGAGATATATATTCTTGAATCATGGGATATACATTTTTTTTAGTTCCCAATCATCTTACAGTTAAATATTTTTCCATTTAAATCTTGTTTCATTCCTCTATATTCATGAGCCAGGTGACCTCCTTCTCCACACATGCAAAAAAAATCATTCCCTTTATGAAGGTATGTGGATGTTCCTTCCCTTATTATCATACGATGGAAAATTACTTTTTTCCATTTTTCCCTTTATCCAGGTCTTTCTCTATTTTTCTCACATTATTTTATTTCCCTTAAATTCACAAGACATAGGTAATAAATTTCATGTTTGGATAGAATATGAGGATATTAACGCATTTGATGAGAATTCATCGCAAACTAGTTCCCTTCGTAGAATTCATAAATTACATTAAAGAAACTATCAATATTTCTCTTTGGAATAAATATTTAATTAGTCTAATACATTTCAAGTATTGTTGTCTTTATACATGGCCATTTTTTTACCCACTTACTATCTTATATTCATGAATTCTCTATCTATATTCACTTTCTATTTGTGAGGGAAATAATTTGAAATGAAAATTTATGTAAATTATTTTATTTCCATATTTTCAATATATTCATCATTTTTGTTTCGAATCATTGACCACCATTTATCATAATCTCAAGAGAGATGATAAACTACCATGGTATCATTATTCCTTTAATTTCATCCCAAATAGAGAAATATCTTATCTAATGAACTTATCAATTTCTCAACAACAAAAGGATTTCTAGTCCAATTTTATAATTGGGGTTTTTGTTGCGTGAATTATTATATCATTTTTTTATAGTGTTTTGGATTAGTCTTTTACATGTGAGTGAGGTTATTACTCATAGCCTTAGTCAGTTTTACCAGTATAGTTTTATGTTTCTCATCTACAATTGTATATCCCACTCCAACATTATTACTTTTCATATGATGGAAATCCCTACATAGAATATATGTGTTTATACTATTTCTATTACATCTACTATGTTATATTTCTAAACAATGGAATACAATAAATTATTTTATGAATAAAATTAATAATTATTAACTAGAAAATCGTTAACATAAATTGGAAATTTATGCATTGTTAATATCGTAATCATAAGCATTAGTTCTTTGGGGAAATTTTTGTCTTTTATATCCTTAATAATGATTTATAAATAAAATGTCAATTTTCGTAAGAATATACCATCAGAGTTTCAAACCATGTGTGATGTGAGGTTTGATATCATGTACTTGTTTATACCAACGCAGGCCTGACACACCATGTTAGAGTTGTCACCCTTAGGTACATCTTTAGAAAAACAACATCCACTTGTAGTATACAAAGTGGTATTCATTTCTTAGAAGACATATGTAATATCGACCTTACAAAATTATATGATTTTATTCTTTTCTAACTGTGGGTATCTATATTAGGGTTTTGATCTATAATAAATGTTTTGTAAATATAGTTTCAAATGATTCTACTAAACTTACTCTAATATAAAATTTAAAGATGCTCACCCTAGTATCTCAGAGTCGGTACATTACTTTATTACATTAGTTTAAAAATCAAGGAAGTCACATCCTAAAAAACCAAGAAATTTACTATCTCTATAAAACCCAATGTAAAGATAATTGTTACCTTACTACTTGAAATTAAAAATAATATATAAAATCCATTATAATCATCTATAAGTTACAAGATTTTAACTAAATTCTATTCATAATATAAATTTTTACATAATAAGTAAAAATAATACCTAGTAAATGGGTTATATATGATTATTGAAAAGGGTTAAAAATACATAGGAACCTAACATTTATAAACATAAACAATAAGGCATGGTGATTAACTAAAAAAACATTCCACTAAAACATAATCATGAACACAATTTGGTAGGAATATAAGATGATTAAATAATCCCATAAATAATCATTTAAAATATAATCTTAAACATGGATATTATACTAGTCAAATAATAACATGGACTATAAATTAATGGTATCATAATTAGGGAATACATAATTTCAAACTTCATAGACATATCGTCAAGGCTTTATCAAAGACACTATATATAACTGGGTAAAACAGTGATCTATTTTGTCTCATGAGAGATTCTAGCAATCCAAGAGATATAGTGGTCCCCAATTGTTTCATACTATGTTTAATTCATTCCTCATATGTAAATATTGAAACATGTCGTAAACATTCATATTGAAAACCTAGCATATGAAATGTGTGTACTTCATTCATAAACCATGAAAAGATCATACACAATAATAATGATCAAAAACCATTTAATAAATTATTTTATATGAAATGATAAGATATAAACCACTAAAGAGAATAAAATACTACAAATTTTGTTTAATTGGATACAAATACTATAATAAAACCATTAAGATATTTTAGACAAAAATTTAATTTTTTACTTTGGAAAAGAGAGTTCTTTTGGAAAAATAATATGTATAAAATCAGAGAGTAATCGTTATTATCACATATAAGAATATATAAAGATAAATTATATTATATTATAATAATAATTTATGTTCAAATTAAGTGAACACATGTATAAATAGTCTTTAAACAATGAGAAACTTTTGTGCGGTTTATAAAAAAATATAAAAAAGACTTTTAATGTAACAAAGAATATTTTTTTCATAAAACCAGAAAATAACTAATAAACTTTTGTATAATAAAAAGGGATTAATTGAGGAAAATATTAATGGATTAATATATATTATGTAGCGTACATAAAAATGGGTATGAAATTTGGAATTACCCATTAATCCTCCTTAATAATCGGGAGGAATTGAAAATGGTAACTTATAAAACATGTATTTCCCCCTTAAAAAATATAAATGATCTAGATAAATTATTTTACACATATACACATAATTTATAATATTTATATGAATATAAAAAATAAATAATCTGGGTTAAAGAGAGATAAATCATAACTTGGATGAAAAATGGAGGTTCGGGAATAACCCATAAACACTTTGTAATCCATCGAATTGTATGCCCCTCAAAATTAATAATAATCATATAAAACATTGAATAGAATTAATATCAATATATTATTGATATTATATATCAAATTTAAATATACATACACAAAAAATGAAATACATTTTGAATAAGGATAATCTAATACAAATAAATGTAAGATTAGAAACCCCTTACCTTATGTACAAAAGTGTTCAGCACATGTACTAATCATTGTAGATAATGAAATTATAATCATTAATAATTTAATTTGTAACGTATTAAAAATATATTTGATTTTTTATAATTTTATTTAGTTAATTTTTTGTCTTTTTTAAGAGTTATAAGATTCCATTTCATCGTTCTAAAATGTTTCTTCCCTTCATTTTTAAGATTAGTTCAATCGTAAACATGTATGAATGATCATGTGAAAGAGTAATAGTACTCTAGAATTGAAATTATATATAATTAATTAACATAAATATGGTTTAATGGTCTTATATATCATTTTTTCAGATATGTGAATGATTCTTTAGATAATGTGTCAATGATAACCATTTAGATTATTTTGGGGGTTATATCTATCATCACATACTAGTTTTATCTTATGAATTTATATTTTCTATATAAACTAGTTCAATAAAATTAAATTAATTTATATATATATATATATATTAAATTATCATTAAATATAAAAATTATTTTATTAAAATTATTTATGGTGTATTTTAAAAATTAAATCGCATCATCCATAAAGGCGGTAATTCGGCACCTCACGGACGATGTTTTAATTTTTAGAAAATCATTTTTTTAAAAGAAAAGAACGAAAGGTTTAAATCCCATTAACATAACAAAATAATAGTATATAAATGATAGTGGAGTTATAATTCATTTTTTAATAGTGTGGGTAAGGAATGGATAAGAAAATGATGGAATTTGAATGAAAATATACAAACAAAAGGGGGGTTTTACCTCTTAAATTCCTCTCTTTCAGAACCTCCTTAAAGAAAAATTAAAATGGTCTTTTGGGTGAGACTAGAAATACTATAATGTGTGTGGGGGGTGGTGGTTGGGTATTTTTTGGGTATATATTTTGATGGATTCATGACTTTTTATGTGTGGGGAGAATAGATGGTGAGGGTTGGTATTTTTAAGGGAGAAGAGTGGTGATTTTTTATTATTTTATTCATTAGATAATTATATTGTCTTAATAATATGAATAGTGTTGATTGCAGTGGATAAATACATTAAATATATTTGTACTGTTCTATATTATGGTTCTTATATCATAAATTTCTCATGAAATAGTTTATTTAACTTGTAATGTATATATATGGTAAATTACAGTATTTCACTATTCACTAAAAAACAACAATTTTAAAAAAATAAAAAAATAGAATGTAAAAATTTATTTATTTTAATTATTTAAAATTGGTATCCATTTTATGAAAATAATTTTTTTAATTAGGATAATTTAAATATTTTAAAAAAAATTCTCATTTGTTCAACAAAACCATATTTAAAAATTATAACTGATTTTATGACACTTTGAAATATTAAAGAATATCTCATATAATTTTCATATAATAAAAAATATTAATTAATTAATATATATTTTTGGAAATATTACTCATTTAATGAATTATATTAATTGTAAAATTGTAAATCAATAGTTACGCTTTACTGAAATACTATAATTTAACTAAACATTTTAATTTTTTTAACATATTCCATGGAATAAATTTATCATATTTTCATTTCTAAAATACTGAAATTTTATTTACGGTTTTATATATGAGTTTACTATTAAAATAATAATCATAATATTAGTATAACAAATTCAATAATTTAAAAAAATTATTTTCCACTATTCACGGAAAAATATATATGTTCAAAAAATACGAAAATTTCACCATAAACTAATTTTCAAATTGAAATTTTAAAATTGAAGTGTATTTTATTCCCTATAATTTATAATAGTATAAATATTTATTTTTAAACATGCTCACCATTCAGAGGTGGTAAAATTTTATTTTAGAAAATATATCTTTTTATACTTAATATTTGATATATTCTATATTAATCTTATAAATCATTTAGATTGAATTTATTAATGTCTGATTAAATATATATTATAAAAATTTCATTAAGGTGTTTCAATAATAGTGATTAATATAAAAAAAATATCCTAGTGATCATAAATATTAATTTTTATAAAAACAAAACATTTTTCTTTAATTGGTTTTTATTTTCATTTATAATTATTTAGTAACTAATGAATTAATTTTATAAAAATGTGTAAAATATATTTTTTAATTTAAAAAATCAATTTATTCCAAGAATTCAAAAAGATATGTCACTAAAATAATATCTAATAATTGTTTTAAGCATGTTGTTATGTTAAACATAAGCTGTCAAAGATGCTAAATTTTTGGAATAGACATACCATAAAATATTTAGATGTTACACATAGTTTTAGTTAACATGCGCAAACCATGTCCCAAACCATTTTCAAAGACATAAGGTTCTTTATCAAGGGTATGTCCTTCCATTCAATTGGTTTGAAAAACTATTTGTCTTGTAGCTCCCCAGTGTCCATCCTCACATGGTTTGTAGTAACCATGCAAGATTCACCTCATAGTTTCTACTAACCATGCATCATGTCCTTTTCTTCCAAAAAGCTGGGCTATTGGCACCGAACATGCCTCAGACAACCCCAATACACCTGTGACTTTAGGGGTATAAATAGTAGTTCACAAATAAGATTTAAATTGGAAATTGATAGAGTGTAAAATATTTTATACCACAATAATGAACTGGGTAGTTACATCATAGTTTCATGAAATTAAACTCCATGAAAAAATTTCCTAAAAAGTAATGGGTCATCCCCTCTGATGTTTTTATATCAAAGATTCATGTGTTTTTTCCTTCTCCTTGAATTTTGTTCAATTTATGATGGAATAACCTTCAGGAATATTGAATCCTTCTTGAATAATAACTTCACCATGGTCCAAATTAAAATCATTAATAGGTGAGTCAACACAACTAGTCTCTTAGGTTAATACCCTTATATTGGAACCCCATGGACCATGGGATTCATTTCACATTGATCTTCCCTATAGGAAACTTTTAATAAGGACTAGTTTGTCCAAATAGATTCTTGGAAGCCATGAAAGCCAAAATAAATTTAGGAGTTATATCATTCACCGCGTGTAACATTATAGGATCCATCCATCATCAATGGTTGAATTATACCCAACGGTTCATTACTACAATTAATTATGATATTCATGGGTTGTAATTAATATCATTCATAACCCAACTATTCTGGTTGGTTTAGATGACCTCGATGTTAGACACTTGTGCATCGTACAAATTTTCAAATAAGAGTTATGGAATCTTATCCTTACACCCTTCCATTTTTGGGTATGCTTCTTCTATGAAGTCTCAATCACTATGAGATATTCACCCATCTACCCTTTATGGAACCATGTCTATAATTATTGATATCCATAATGGTGGTAATTTTTGTATGATTATGGATCATAAAATATGAATAGTTAATCCCAAAAATAACGACACATAAATTTTGAAAATAACTCGATTTAAAGAGTTTTGATTCATACATTACTTCTCTACTAATGAATTAGTAAAATTTACAAATGAATTTTCTTCAGAAGAGATAAATTTATGCAAAAATGGTCTCTTCCTTACAGGAAGCCATCAATAATCCCATTCCTGGATAAAATGTGTTTACTATATCTAAATTACACCAACCAGTGAAAAGTATCATCGAGGATATATTTCATAATTTTATGTTGATTCCCATGTCATTTTCACTTCATGTTAAACAAAAACAAACTTTTCCTCTCTGTATGATGTTAAAATGCATAGAAAACGATCTCTTCACTTTAATTTTAAATCAATGATATATATGTCTTCAAAAAATAATTTAAAAATATTCAAGACATCACCCATCATTATTCCTCATCAACAAACCACACAAACATGAACTGGTTTTACCATAGTATGTGATTATTCCATTGTCTCTTAAAAACCATATCCCATAAATCACCGATCATACCTACAGAACCTCGATTTGTTGAAAAACATTCATGGACCTTTAAATGGAAAATCATTCCCTATATTTGACCATTCTTGTAATGCTAAGGGATTTTACATTCCAACTATAGACATCATGGTCCTAGGGGTAGTGATTTCCAATCCTTGTGGGCCTAACATCATTTTTTCTAAACTCATCACCTTATGGTGATCTAGGCCATCACCAGTATGAATATCCCATATCATTATACATGTTATGAGATCCTTGCTCCACGATTTACAACATTTTCATCTCCCACTCAAAATATTGTTGGAGTAATATTAACCTTGGGAATTGAATTAGGCTATTGTGTGACATTACCCTCTTAACAAGTCCATGTGTATCGTTACCTCAAACTAAATTCACTTTGGTCAAAATTATACGACACTAAACATTGTAATTTTCAAGTCTAAGCACACATCCCTAAATTATTTGTAAAAGGGACACAAAATTTTATAATTTTAAAACCAAAAAAGGGAATAAAAAAATTCATGTATCTTATTTATAAAAACATCAACTAAAATTTCAATGAAAAATATATATTCATATTAAATGAGGATTGAATATCACATGTTCCACCTTTTGGACCTTGTATAGTATAATCCATTCTCGCTGGACCCCCAGCTCTAGGAAAATGAAAGAGTGATTATTTGTTCCTTTTGTAGCCATGATAACGTGGTAATTATGAAGTTAAAAAATATATAATGTTGTGAAATACTTTATGAATTTTATTTCTTCCATTAACAACCTCTCTTCCATGGGATTATAAGATAGAAAACCAGTTCATTTAGTTGGTATACTTCTCTTATAACCCCATGGACCTTGGGTCTCTTTACTATTGTTTCTTCCCCATATAAAACTGGTGATAGCTAGTGGTTTTTCTAAACATACCCTTAAAAAATGGGAGTGCTCCCCAAAAATTCCTGAGTTACTATACAAAACATTCAGAACATTTCAAGCTCCTACCATCCTCGATGGTGGTCCCATAAAAACAGTTTCCCACCTCTAGTTATTTCATATTATCCTAGACCATGATTTAAAATCTTTATGATAAAACTATTCAAGTGGATTTTAAATCCATGAAGATATGTCACCACGTATTGTACCATTTATCAAAGAAGAAATATAACACTATGTTCCCAAATATTTTTTATGGCCCATAACACGTGACTTTAAACAACATGGTGTGGGCACCTAGATATCATACAAATTGTTTAGCTATCCCTAGTGTCTTGAACCCTTTCAATATAGTTATTTTCTCTGAAACCTAATTGTTTGGTCCACAAGGATGAATACCATGAGAGGGTGGGGGTGAATCATGTAATGACCAATTAAAAAATATAGTCTGTTCTGATCTTGCTTTGTTGTTAAACAATACACTCTTCTCTCTCTTCCTATTGAATAATATATGTTGAATGTAAAGAATGCATAGGAAACAAAAAAATTTACTTAGTTCACCCTCACTGGGCTACGCCCAAGGAGCATAAAATAATGATTTCCACTGTACCAAATTCACTAAAGCACATTGCTATTAAAAATGTTTGGGCTAGATCACTTCTATCCCTAGGCCCACTGCCTTTACAAGGTTTAGGGTCATCTCACTGCTTTCCCAAGGTTCACTCCCTATTTCTCTCTCTCTGGATCACTACTGGTGGAGAGGATCACCTTCTTCCTCTTCCTTTTCTCACTAATCCTTAAAGGATCCACTCATAGTTTATAGACTTCTAGGTCTCTTCATTATCTCTAATGAATGAATCCTCTGTTGTATGTTGATGCTCTGATGAAGTCTGACATTAAATTGTAGATGAATCCCTCTTTACACCGAAGGTGTCAGGAAAACTTCCATCTTCCACATAGCCCGAGAAAACTATCGGGGAATCAACCATACATGGAGTTTAGGTCTAACCTGGTGCACAAGTATCGGCGTGCAAGTCACAATTGGCATGCAATTATGCCTCTACCACTTGCGTGGCACAAAATTCTACAACTCCAAGCCTAAGAGAATCAATCCCTTTTACGCCCAAGACAATATTGGCGTGCAACTACCGAACAGTGCGCAACTTCAAACACTGGGGCGCAAGTCCACCTGCGCGACCCGACACCACCCGCGCAACCACCACACCAGCACGATGGGAGCTCTGATTTTTCTATGTGTTGAACTCCGTTGAAAATGATGATGGTTGGTCCTGTAATTATAGGCATTTAGTCACCATGTGTGACGGCGTGCAAGTCTCCCCTCAGTGCGCAAGTTTCGGTGCGCAAGCCTCTTCCCTTGCAAGTCACCCGTGTGACCAACACAATAATTGTGAGACCCTCTTTCCTTTGCCATATCTTGATCTTCTGATCATGAAAAACAACATGCACACAAGTTCCCAAACCTTCTAGGCATCGGTGCGCAAGTCTCTTCATGGCGCGCATGTCGCCTATGCGACCACACCAATACCTAGGCGACCCTCTTTACATTTCCATATTTTGACCTTCTAATCCTAAAAAAAATTAGGCATGCAATTTTCCTCTCATTCATGTATAGGGTGCACATGTCTCTTTTCCGAAACCACTTGTCCCTTTATACCGATTTTTAGGCCCAAAAATTTGGCAAACACTGGAAAATGGACCCACCTTGTATTTGTTCTTTTTGTACCACCTCTAGATGATCAATTCCCTTTTCGATGTTCTTGAATTAAACATGGATCATTGACCACAGCTCTTGAACTCGACATTCCACCATAAAATTCCATTTTTCAACAAAATTGTATGCCATTTTTTTCTTTTTCAACAATCACATCACAGATGTGCACTTTTCCAACAAAGACAATCACCTCAAAAATAATTCAATGATACCTTGAGGGATTTTTTCCCAACACTAGTTCATTTCCTAGATGCCTTTTTCTTCATAAATATTTCTTGATCCCTATAAAAGTGTGGGGATCACTTCTAGTTGACCATGAATTGAATCCGTATAAAATCATGCATAAATTCCATTGGTATTCCAACTTGATAAATCATCTCCATGCTTGTATGGAATTCTAATCCCTATGATCCCCAATAACACCATGGTTGGAATCATAACCTTTGGTAATTTTTTTCATCCTCGTTGTATCTAACCATTCCATATTCATCATTTTGAACATTTAGGTTGCGATTTACAGAACCCATACTCTAAATATCCAAGTTGACCAAACATCCCTAATATTTTCCATTTACCAATACCATCACTTGAATATTTTATGTTCCTTGCTAAAGAGTCGGGATGAAAATGTTCAACTTGAATAATGACTCATAAGGGATTTGACCTACCAAAAATAGTCACCTCCTCCTTATAGGAATGGATATGCAATACTCATCATCCCTAGAAACATCATAGTTGAACTGTTCACATTTTGGTGTTTTGGGTCATCTCTAGACTATATACCTGATTATATATTCTCCAATCACACCCTTACTACATGACATTCAACTTCATGATAGATTTTCCCACCGTAAGCTGCTAAACCGAATTGTAAAGGTCATTATTGAATGATGTTAAACTGTATAGATGACATCCATACTTCATTATGTCAAACTGCATGACATACATCATTAACACTTGATGAAAAGATGTATGTAATTTTTCTTTATTTTCTGGTGTTTAAATTCATGGTATATATCCTTAGCGCATGATGTTAAAAATCATATAGAAATTTTTTATCATGAATAGTGTATTACTAGTAGTAATGGTCTTGATCTGGAAGACCTTGAAATATCCAATAACAATGTTATGGGTTGGAAGACCTTAAAATATAATACCAAAAGAGTAAAAATTCTTGTCTGGTTTGAAATGTGAAAAGGGAATCTTGGGAAAAATTCATGTCTCTGCTCACTAGACAGGCACATTTCATGCTCTGGGAAAAACAAAACAATTGTAAAATAAAAAAGGCACAGATCATGTCAGGTCAAAATCCCATAAGGGGTTGGAATGTGAAAATGATGACTCCAAAACTGTTAATATTTACCAATATAAAGATTAAGAAAATATTAGAGCAATATAAATTGTAAAAAATTCAAATATTGAAGAGATAATTACTTTTCCCTAGAAAAAATCATTTTATGGTGGCTAATGCCATTAACATCAGAAAAAATTAGAGCATTATCCATGCGGGAAATATATTTTACACAAATTATCCTTGTAATTTAGGTTATCTCATGTAAATTAGAGTTTGTGAGTCCATGAGGAATCTTATGTCAGTGGGATTTAATGAGAGTTTTTCATTATAAATCTATGCATTCAAATAATTTTTTAACGTTGAAATCATAGTTATTAAAATGACTTGTACTATTAATGATTTGTGCAACATTAGATAAATGGAATGTCATACATATCATGCATGAAAGGAATCTGATCATTGATATGTAATGTTCAGGAGATTTATTCATTGATAATGTGCACCGAAAGGGGTAACATCCACATACCTAAGTCTCCCATTAATAAAATTTAAATGGAGAGTTACCAAAATATATTCTCTCCATATCATGAGTTCATAGGATTCATTGAGCTCATCTGAAAATTTGTTTTGAGATGTAATATATTTTCAAAATTTGTCAATAGGTTTAGTTTCCACCTCTCTAACCCGCTGGAATTCCTCCTCCATAGCTACATCATCTTGAATGTCATTATTCCATATTTCAATGATCCACTTCTTCTCAATTATATTTTTCTACAATATTTTATGTGAATGTTAAAACCATGATAACTCTTCCTATAAAAAGATATTTTATGAAATGAATTTATAATATAATCCATTCTAGTTTGGACCATGCCTCAGTGAGAATATTCTTTTATAACATTATAGGAAGGTCTATTTAAGGCCTTATACAATCTTTTTCTTTTTAAAGAGGAAGCCTCTATTTCTACTACCATTAATTTGAAGGATGCCAATTGTTACCATAGAGATATCTCAACACTCACCTAGGTGTGAAGATCATTATAATCATAACCATCATAACCAATGTTTGTGAACATATTCTAAATATGACCCAGACTGTCCGCCAACCCCTCAAAAGGGTCCTTCAAAGATAAGGTCTAAATATCCCTTTATGCCTATCACAGCATCGGCTAGTAAAGTTATGAAGACACCAAACCTTAACTCAATCCCATCATATTAATAGGAAAAATATTCATGTACTAATTCACTATGAAAGGGAGTCCTTCTCATTCCATTTGAAAAAGTTGGTGGGGGAGCTGACCTCTATATTGGTTGACTCGGTCGAGGAATTCCTAAGGAAGAATAAACATGAACTTCAGATATCAAGGGAAATGGTGCTAAAAAAAGAGGTGAAATGGTTTAACAGTTAGAATATTAATGATATGATTTCATTAGGTAACAAATTTATTTGACTAATTTTTGAAACAATAATTTCTTAGTTGCATCACCAGAAACATTTATTTCCACAACCCCTTCCACTGACAAAGCGAAAACACCATACTATGAGGAGTGTCAGGGTAGAACCATTATTAATTTATATAAAGTCATACATTAGTCACCTCCTTTGAGAGATTTAATAGTAAATTAAACGATATAATGTATGATAAAAAATGAAACATGTGTAATGTTTCTAAATATGTGATCACCATCTCCAAAACACACCTTCATCAATGATAAATCAGTGGAGTAGTATAAATAAGCCTTAGATCCCTCCGAGTGTTTGTTCTCCCATTCAATTTCAAGTGTGATGAACAAAAAAAAATTCAGTAGTAATCATTATGTATTACCATTATGGTACTTTAACCTTATCTATTTCCAAAAAGGTACTGGCTGTTAATTAATGTCATACAAATGTAACTGAATTTCAATCCTCATTTTCAAGAAATATGCATGTTATTATGATATGTCATGGTAGGGAGTTTCACATTTTTTAAAATATTATTTAATTACTAAAATGTTACAAAATATGGAAAGGGTAATTTTAAATGCTTACTTGGGGATTCTCGGTGAGAGGGAATTTATAGCTCACAATGATTCCTTTTCACTTTACTCATTGAGAATGGGTCCTCATAAGGTGGTAATACCAAAGGAATTGAGGATGTCACTGATGGAATTATATAGTGTGATTTCCCATGGATGGAAATTTTATCCCTCATCAGATCTATTTTACATATGGAACCATCACCATTATTTCCACATTCACCTCTAAATCTTGATCCACCAACCGTACTCCCAAGAGAACAAACCAGGAATGGAAGTATTATCCGGTCTTATACAACATTCAACCATATAAATTAATCACAAAAAGAAATCAATTATATTAAAAAAACACCATGTTACTTTTATGTGGTGTCAATATCAACCTTACCACTACCACAGCTGAATGGATATCCTAGTTCATCTACGAAAAAAACCAATGTTCTTCAAAACCCCGTTAACTACACCAATGGAGAAATGTGCTTCCAAAACATTATGCTTTCCATCATTAAATAATGTCCTTGAAAGATGGCCTTAACCATAGTATGTTATTCATTTAATGTGACACCTTTAGGGGATGTAATGTGAGAAATGTAAACTAAATTTATCTCTTACTAGATTTTATCCCTAGAACTCATCCTTAGAATTGGTTCTTCTCTAGGTCATCCATCAATGAAATGATTCTGTAAATAATAGTGTTGTATTGGAATTACTCAGAATTGTTTTAATCACTATATCAATTCTATTAGACACTTCTATCTATAAAAAACGAATGGAAACAGTTTCACTACACTATGAGGAATTATGTGGTTTTCAATATTCTCCAAGAAATATGGTTGACAAGCCTCAAATTGGATTCTACAATCGTTTTAAACCTTATAGTTGGGGTTTCTAATGTAGATAATTTCATCATTGGATATAATAGGATCTAGATATCACCGTAATAAGAGGAAAATTGATCATCAAATTACATTTGGTATGTCTATCTGGTCCTGAGTATCCTCCATGGTGAACATCAACTAGAAATATAAAACCACCATTAGATGATTCAAGGATTGAACATAAATAGTGGCAGGATATTTTTTCAGAACATAATAAAATTAATGATTGTACCAACTAGGTGCATAAAATTTACATAGAATGCTCCCATAAATTTGGTTAGAATGCAATCCCTCAGTAATGGAAAAAATTTAATCCCATTCTTGAAGGGACTCCACTACCATTATCAACAATACAACTAGTGGTTAATGTCTCATTGGATTTGAATCAATAGTGATAATGAAAGCTCAGGCACTCCCTGACCTCCTAATCCTTTAGTGGATTATTATCACCCTTATAATGCACTAACATAATGGTTTGAATTGATAATCATGGATGGTCATGATTCATAGGTACCCTTACCTTCCCAAATGAACCCCCTTCCAACACAATAATACCTTAAATGTCCTAGAAATTTTGTAAGGAGCCCATTCCTTGTAATTGTTAAGTAAGAGGTGATACAGTTTGGAAAACACATGAAAGGATAATCCAATGTTCTTCACTCAATCCATATAGGCCTCCATCATGATGGTGAAGTCATTGACCCGTCCATTTTACTTCATTATATGTAGGTACCCTCTCAGCTAAATGAAAACAAATATCCAACTGAACGGTCCATTCAATGTTAAAAATAACCTATCATCCCCAGATAGAGAATGAACATTCTTCAACATTCGTCAAATAGGAACCCCCATTGCTACATGAGTCCTTCATCAAAAAATCCTTAGGTATATTGGATTCCAAATCTGAACAAACCATCTTGATTAAATATACCCCCAATTATGTAAATCAGAAATCTTTCCAATGAAGTGGATCCTTCTCCAGTGCATCTTCAAATAACCTAATCACCTAATGGAAAATAGAGGGTTATCTCCACATTATCCCATATAGAGGATGGGGGAAAACTCAACATAATTATCTCTTAAAATTGATGCACCAAAAATATATTTATCGCCCTAGATATTGATACCCAGCTCATCATGCTTCGGTTGGAATGTCATTGTATCTAGAATCCATTGGATGACTAAGTCTACCATAAGGGAATTTTTAAAATTTTGGATGGTTTGTAAGATACAGACAAAATCGTACATTACAATATGCTTTAGATATTCATAAAATTCAGTTGAAAAATACTACACCTAGTATTGAAAACCCGAATCTATTATGATTCTCCCCCTAATAAAAGGTCCTAGTTGGTAACCCTAAAGAACCTCTTATTTTTGGATGATTTACATATTATTTAGTGGTTCATCTTGATGTCCAAATCAAATTTAAAATATTTCATTCCAACGATTGTGGGAAAAAAATTCCAAATATAACCATGTAAGTGTTTCTCCTCGATAACGAACTAGCCTATGTGGGATCTGTTTTCATAAAATTTATTATAAATCTCCATAATCCTAGAGTGAGGTACAATTGATGATTTCAACATAAAGATATGAGATTTATTTATATGTTCAAACCCATACATAGGTAGTATGTTTGAGATATTATATACAATAAGATTTATCCCCACAAAATCTATCAATATTGTTTTTTATGACTCAAAAACGAAATTCTAGTTTGATTCACATTTGAAAAAATGGAATTCCAAAGATTATTTGAGTCATATATCCTTTAAGTATTATGATAACTAAAATCCAATTTTATGATAACAAGAAGAATTATTTTTAAAAAAAGTGAACAAACCCTATCAAAAGGGGTCCATGACTCTAACATCATCATTATATTTCATGAACCTTGAAGGGATTTATGAATTCAGGACCTGATATGGTAGTCCAAAAACTGCATGAACCAGGATGACCTCACAAATATAGTATAAAATGGAGGGATCATGAATACCTTAACATTCATAATCTTGAATCTACATGATCTTTCAAAAGACATACGATCACATGACCTTGGTTTGGTCATACAAAATGAGTAATGATCAAATGACCACATGACTGACACAAAAGATCATGAAATGATTGAAATATTGTCATGCTGTCAAGGAAATGGGTCAAGGATTTGGAAAATTATTTAGAGTTAGTTAGTGATTAATTTTAAAATGTTATAAGATAAAGTAGTCACACAACAAGAAAACTTGATTGAATCTCAAGAAATAGCTCTTGTGAAACAAACCCAAAAACTTCTTATGTTCGGTTCTTGTAGAGTGGTCTTGTGAAAGGGAACCTTTGACGAGGACTTGTGAAGGAGTTACGTGGTGGAAAAAATCATGATAGGTCTATAATTTTATTTCATAAGTGGAATGATCCAACCCTCACTTCCATATTTATGGGGAATCATGTGGAATACCAATGGTCACCAGGGAGACCAATAATTTTTTAATACCCTAATTTGCGGAAATCCCAAGGATTCATGTGTTCATTTTAAATCTTAATAAAAATGAATTCTTTTATACATATGTATCTTTTCAGGGGGGAATTTTTGAAACTCTAAAATGAGAATAAAAATTCTAGGATGGTTGAAATACCCGAATTATGGGTATTATCTTCTCTATAAAACAAATAAAGTTATAGAATGATGTCCATGAAAATGAATCCTGTGAATTGTGTAGCCTCAAAAAGGAAACATGATTACATGACCCTAGAATGTCATGAATATGTATAATGTTCTTTTCATTGTCTACTTATGATTATGAAAATCCTCTTTGAATGAAAATAATATTCGTATAATGGTGTCCAAAAAAGTGATGATGATCATATGTTAGTTTTTTGATGAGTAGCTCTGATCTTGTGACTTGTCGATCAATAGATTCTGGACAATCACCCAAAAACATTTACAATAAAATTGTGTAATAATGAGGATTCATCATGTGATAGAGATGTATTTTGACCATCATGTGATATGTTTATGTAATTTCAAAGACCATGTAAATACCACAGGGGAAAATTCCTCTTTGTCATGTGAAATAATGTTGGTGTGCCTCCTTCATCATGTGAAGGACCATGAACATGCTTATTCAATCATATGATTCCCCTCTAATATCCACTGAAACTAGAATTCACTTCTCGTGAAAAGGCTTTCATGCCATTATGGAATTTAGCATTGATCTTGAGATAAAATTTCCTTATATTAGAGTGATTATCATTGAAAATGCATGCATGGAAACCAGAAATACCCACCCTTGTAATTCAAGTAGGGAAATATAATTGGAAATGGTGGAAGACTCTAGAGAAGGGGGTATGTGTTGATCTTCATTTAATTGATTTTATATGCCTCAAGTGATCACTATTGATAATGACAAGGCCCTTTGAAATTCCATCATTGTATTATGAAGACCCCTCAACAGTACAGAATTATCTCATGAGAGTGCCTTGAAAAAATCATCTTGATTTTTCCAAGGGACTCAGAAAATCCGTTTAGTCTCAGAAAGGTCCCATACAAGGCTTCATCATTCATGAGAGATCCTTTCTGGGGGTGTCCTGTTCTTCTAAAGGCTACCATACATATCAGATCAATTTTGAAAAGACCATTAGACATGAAAACATGGCTATATGAAATCAAAATGATCTGTCATGATCTAATAAAAATATTAATGGTAGAGCATTCCCATGGTCACTATTATCAGGAAATGTTATGGATGACCCATGGTAGGAAAATTAAAAGCAATGTGATTCAAAAATCCCTACAATAAATCCATCTAATATTTATACAATACACACCATTGATGTTGGCATATAACCATGGAAGTGAGGCCTATAAAATCCCTCCCCTCGGGACAAAAATAATCACACAATGGAGACATCCACATGGGAGTGTAGGTGTAGTCTTCTTAAAGTGGAAATACAGGTGATTATAGTGGTATTACACACTCTTAAATCATGAGAATAACCTAAAGTATCTCATAGCAGGAATATGTGATTATCATGATCATCTTATAGATCATGAGATGGAAATCCAGAAGACCTTTCATATCATGCAATGGAGATTCTACATGTCGGTCAGATGACATGAATCCAAAATAGGATAATTAATGAAAAACCTTGAGGAACATATGAAATGAATAATAAAAAGTACAAAATACATATTCCAAAATGGATATAGTAATCTTTACATTATTCACATGACCTACAGAGATTATGTGAAATCACTGGGACATATTACCTAAGTCATATAAATCACTCAGGATGTATCAAACAAGAATTGCGATTCATTATGTACATGTCTCCCAAGTCATGTGGAAACATTATGTAATTCCCTAAATATATTGTATTTTCATTTTTACATATCACTTGGGCCTTGAAAATTCCTCCATCCATATCAATGTGGTCGTGAAAAATACCTATGGACATTCCTCCCAAATCACATGATTCCATTTGGATATGTCATTCAGATCATCCGACACCCTCTTGAAATGTTAGTGAGATAATATGATTCCCTTCATAAATTTAATCCTCATTATGTGATATCCATCAAACATGATAGTCTAGTCATGTGACACCCTCCAAAAATTTTATCCACATCATTTGATTTCCTCAAACGAAATCCTACAGATCACATGATTATCATTGATTATTTCATCTTGGAGACCATGACATGTTCATAAATACTCATACATGTCGGATAGGCACCCAATACATGTCAAGTGACAATTAGAACATGTTGTTTATACATCCAAGGACATTATTACCACGTCCGATGGATGTATTTTTGGTATAAACCTAGATAAATAACGAGAATAGTCATTCTTATCCAGAAAGGAAATAATGTATAATTTCATAAGGATCGAGCTCAAATGTGAATCCAATTTAATGTACATCCCTCCAGGTCTCTCACGCTCAAACCCATGTAACCCAAAAAATTCAATCAGGTAATGTTTCTTCCTCATCCATCAATATATTGATAAAAATAAATAAAATCAAGGGAATCTGATTCTTGTTATAAGAACAATAAGTAAGACACCTCTATAAGGCCCACACTCCATATCAAACAACCCATAATTGATTCCCCATTACCTATGTTATGAATAATTATTTGAAAAGACTGATCCCTTCCTATCACTTATTTCTCAAACCGATAATGACTCACAGGGGCATAGAGATTAACAATTTTCATATCATTCAAATTAAAAACCTCTCTAGTAGGGGAAGCAAGAGTTTAAAACCCAAAATCAGTGGAATGATATTAATTCCCCCTATGAGGGGAAACAACCTCGTGGAATGTCCCAAAGGCATGATTGAACAATTAAGATTCAGATTCCAATCTATGAAAGCTATATAATTCGTGTTAATAAATCTTGAGTTCAACACTCATAACATAAGTTACCTCATATATGTTGTTTCTGTATGATGTAAAACTGTACCACTATAGTAAACTATGTTTTTATTATCTAAATCATAAACATGATACATATGATGCCTCATAATGGTTCAATCCCATCCTCAAAATTTTAACCACCTTCCTCGAAAATAGTAAAATCCATAGTGCCTAGTTATATAAAATCAAAACCTAACCAGCTACCCATTTCTATGAAATAAAATGATACTCATGAATAACCACATACACATATAGATGGTCTCATTAATAAAACCCCATTTACATAAGGTCGGTTTAAACAATTCATCATTTTTATGGTAATAATTCATGCCTTGGTATTAGGAATATATTCATGAACATATCATATATATATATATAATGGACTTTGTGTGTAGGAAAAACATCGCTCCAAAAGGGTGTGATGATCCCGACCTCCCATCCTCTCAACTAATCTGAGGCCTTAATATCTATTGGGTCTGAAACTCTTATTGACCACCTTACTTGGAAAGATGGTCTGTATTAGGTTATAAATGTGGGATCTACTGGAATTTTTTATGAAATAACATCTGTGAACAAGTAATGAATTATTTTCAAACCATAACCGAACACCCACAACAAAACCAAAATGACTATGATGGATTACCCATTATGAAGCAATGTAGTGAAAGAATAACTCAAGAATTATAGTAATCATACACCTTATCTCTTAAAAACATGCCACAAAGATCATGGGTTAGAAAGTATAGACTTCCCTATTCTCATAACACTATTTTCGTTCCTCCCATTATTTTAGAGTGATATAATAATCATTACACATTTCATAAACAATAGATATTTCTTAAATATGTTATTTGGAAAAGCATCATATGGAATGTATAAACCCCATCAAAGGAATGGTGAATAAGATGAGTATATATGTGAGATAAATATATACATAATATAGAATAATTTCAAAAAATTAACCAGTTAAAAAATTTTAGTTAGAGGGATAATGGTCATAACACATAGAAAAATTTGGTTTAGAGAGATCCATTAAACCCAAAACACAAAAATTTAAATATATCAAAATATCCATTCCATTTAAACCCCTTTTTTGAAAATATATATAACAATGTGAAAGGGTGTTTTTCTTTGACTAAAATGTGAATTTTTATGAATATATATGAATATAAAATAATTTTTTTAGGTAAAATTCATTGATGTCATTGACATTAAAATAGAAAAACACTTTTGCCTATATTAAAGAAATTCAAAATCCTCCACATCGTATATGTACCAAATATTCATTTTAAAATACTTTAGAAATAAGTAAAAAGAAACATGAAATTTCTTTTATAATTCATTTATTTCCCTATAAATTAAGTACTAAAATAATTTTTAGAATATTTAAATAGATCATGGTGATTTAGAAAATAAATCATTAAAACATTTATAACATGGTTTTTAAAGTAAAGTGTCCGTCATGTAAAAAAGAGTACCTTTAAAAAACAACTGAAAAAATGTAAAATATATTCAAAATGACCTTTATCATCAATTTGATCATATAATAAATTTTTTGAAACAAATATAAGTTCGTGGAAATAGAATAAAAATAGTTTAAAGGGAATCATAATAGAATATTTTTAAAAGAAATTATATTTCCTTGAGTTTGAATCATAGTGTACATTATTTATATTCCTTATTTAATATATTATGTTAATTGTTATTTATATAAGATAACTTTTAAATTTTATTTTTCCTTTTATTTTATTTATTATCATGTTATATTAAATTACAAAAATAAATTATGTTTGTATCAGACGTTTCGATGATATTTGACTCATATGTTCAAAATGACTTTGGAAGGATGATTATGGTAATTGTGGTCATTATAAAATAGTATTAATAAAAATAATCATGGTAAAATTTTCATTTTTATTGATAAACTATATATTTTAAACCAATCATGAAATATGTTTTTGGAATTTTAAATGATGTTACAATCATGGATATGGTTGTTCCTATGTACGTGTGTGAAACATGTCCATTTTTCAAAAATCATGTCCAAGATAATTTAAGTTTAATTATATATTTATATAATTATTATTTTATAATAAATATATTAATATTTTTTAAATACACTTATTTATTCCTTTCATGTGAAACGATAATGGAAAATGAAGCACATTGCTTCATGGATGTGATAATACACACTTACAGACAAATGATGTTATCTTCGTTCTATGAATGGAAATGTACGAAAATATATGTTATATTAATCTTCAATATTGATAAATATTTCACAAATATAATATATATAAATTAAATATATAATCATAAATATCCATTATAAAAGATGAGGGAATATGAATTACATTGGTTCGGGAGGTGCTAGTCTTCCAAACACATGAATGATGGTTTTGTATCAAATATGATAGGAGAATAGATGAATGTGGGTTATGAAATTAACCAAATAAAATATTATTAAATGTTATTTAATGATATTATTAATCCATCAAGGTGGATTTATATTTTAATAGAATAAATAATATAATAATTATTGGTTAAGAATGATACTTCTTCATGGAATACCAAATTTAGAGTTAAACAAAAGTCCTTCCAAAGAGGGTTATCTAATATAAAAAATTATTATAAGAAATTTGAATGTATTTAAGGAAAAGACATGGGACGGTATTTTATGATGAAAAGGACTATTATATGTGGATCAAGGAGTAGAGGATTTCCTAATTTATAAGTGAGGTAGGGGAACATTGGGAGTTTCTTAAAATATTTAATTAATAGATATTAATTTTCATTTTAAAAATCTTCTATGCTAATAAATATAATATATGTGATGATTATTGGTCAAAAAAGTCTCATCCAATAATATTTTTACTATTTTAGTTGATGTTTTACACTTATATTTTTTTTAACCAGCATTAACCCTTTTTGAAAATTTCTATGAAGAAAATGTTAATACTATTTAGGTGTAATGATAGTTTTAATCAACGAATAATTTTTAAATAAATTGATAATTTTTTCTATTCTCAACCATTTCCAGACCAATTTTACCACTAACAAATATTTTTGAATTTAAATGTATTTAAAAATATATTAATTATTATAAAACATTAATAATTTTCTTTTTGAACTATTCATGTAATGTGAATTTTAAAACCACACAACACCGTTTAAATTTGAATTCAATCCTTTAAAATATAACTATCTTGTTATATATGTATAAAATATTAATGTATCTCAATAATTAGTTCAAATTATAAAACATTTAATATTTTTATAATCGATTATTTTATATTTCAATGATTTAAATAAATAATGTATCAACCTTACAAAAACATTTAAGGTAATTATTTCATCTCTAAAAATAATACACAAATTACCAAAAAAATTATTTATCATTAAAAGTACTTAATATAACCGAAAATATTTTGTTTTTATCAATGTAATATAATATTATAGATATTTAATGCAAGAATGCGACATTTTTTCCTTTATCTTTTACTTAAATATTATAATGGTCAAAATAACATAATTATAGAACCAATTGGCCTTTTGTTTGAGACATAGACGGAAATGGACGAAAAAAACTCAAAAAATAGGATTAAGAAATGTTTTTGGTTATATATTTTGGTACTAATCATATTATTTTTATCTATAATTATTTGATTTATGCTTACCTTGGGGATGATTATTTACAATAGTGATTATTCCTAATGATTAAAAATAAAAGGGTATATTTAAAAATTTGGTATATCTATATTCAAAATACTCAATTCATTTTCCACGATTAAATTCACAATAGTTTCATAATTTAAATAAAAATTAAACCCACAAAATGTGATAAAAATTTGATTATTTTAGAAAAATCAATTTTGGTATAAAAATTTATTTTTACCGAATTTAACTATATAATATATTACAAGGATAAAAATTTCATTATATTTAATAAAAAAAACTTGTTTAATTTTAAAACTAATCCAAAATATAATATAACATTGTAAATAATTTAAAAATATATATAGTTTTTCAATGATAATAAATTTTTTTAAAATTTATTAAAAAATTAAAAATTTGAAGAAAACAACCAAATTTTTAATATAAAATAATTTTAATGTGATTATATCAAAAATAAAATCATACTTATAGAATATAATTTCAAAAAATTCCATAAATTAATTATAATATTTTCTCATGAAAATTCATAAAATCAATTTTTAATGAAATCATTTTTTTGAATAAAAAATGACTATACTAATAATTGAGTGATTTTTAAATAAGAATTTGTCAATAAATTTATATTTTTTGACATTTAGATATCTTTAGTAAATATATTTATATTATTCAGACCTCCCAATTTAATGTGTATGTTATAATGGTCATATTTAAATAATAGTACTTTATTGTCCATTTAGAATTTGTGTTGTGTGTCGATTGTTCTATCAAATGTTGTTTTCATTTTTCTTAAACCTTAGGTGATATAATAAAAATACATAGTATTTATTTGAAATCATTCCTATAAATATTAAAAACCATTATGTTTGTTCTATATATTTTCATGTCATATATAGTAACAATAATCATTCAAAAATATATTATGTACACACTCCATCTATATTCATCATCAGAAAATTGAGTATTAACTTCTATAGGAGTACAGAACGCTCTCAAATATTTTGTTCCTATATTATTGTATAAATTTAGAACATAATTTTATCATTAGGTAAGGATATAATCTTCTATATTTATTACTTAAAAACACAATAATTTTCTCATAATTTTCCTCTTTATTTGTATTTAAAATAATATAAACAATATATAAAATCATAATGAGTGAATTTGTATCATAATCATAGAAATATTGATTAAAATTATCATCTAATTTCATTAATTTAATTACAGATATTTTATTTTATAGCTCCAAAACTATTTATAAAGTTATTGTTCTATCCAATAATGTTCTTTTTTATCTAAAAATCTTTATAACCATCACCATAAATAATAATCCCTTAGGTTGGTTTAATTTAGATCACTTCTCCAAGCTTAGAATTTTAAGATAGTTATTTTAAATTCATTTTGGATACCCCATGATTACTTTTACCACAAATCCCAAAAAAAAATTAGAATCATTTCAATCCTTTCAACTAGACAAAAAAATTCTTCAAAATCATTATCTTTAATTTTATAGTAACCTTTGAAAACAACATTATTATTATTATCTGTTACCATAGTTTTATAATTGATCTAATTCCGAAAAACCCTATTTATAAACATAATGTTTTTATCTTTAGTATGTGACACTAATTTATAAGTATTTTTATTTTTATTTTGATGATAACTTCTCCTATTTTTATAATTAGATCAACTTCAATAATACTATATCCAAAATTAAAAAGAATCTTGGTTATATTGGAATGTAAAATAGAAAACCCTTCTTTTTCTATTTTAGCATGTTATCTATATCAAAATGATACCCGAAAAATATAAAATTACTATGTTAAGGAAAAGGTATTTTTTCATCAATGGATAATATATAATTAATCTGAATGCTTTGAAAATATTGTTTTATGTTAAAAACACTCCCATATTTTCTAACATAAACTCTACAAGCCTCTTCAAAATCATCATAAATGGATTATGATGTTCGTAAATAATTTTGACATTTCATAACTATTAAATAATGTTTGTAAAAAATATTTCTCAAAATCATTTGGAAAAAATGATAATTATTTCATACGACTATATATCTACAAAATATTCCTTCATTGACTATCTCATCAAACATTCCCAATTTTATTTCATTATTCTTAATGTGAAAAAGGTAATTGAAAACCTTTAATATCATAATATTTGTATTCCTGAAAAAAACATCCCATATAGTGTATTGAATGACTTTGGTTTAATTAAACATTAATTGAAGATGTCAATGTTTATTTTCATGTTTTCCCTCTAAAATAATTTTGAAGTGTCATGCTAAGATAACATATTTCTCTTCATGTCCACTAGATTGATGGTTCTGGGAACAGAGACAGCAACTATGGGGCATGAACCACTTCTATTTTCTTTATTATAAGATATTAATATGATATGTAAAAGAATAATAATTTCATTACCAATAAAATGAAGAACATTTGACATGAGAACATTTGAACCATGTACATGGTCATCAAATAACTATTTATTTTAAATGAATAATTTGTTATTTAACTTTTTAATGAATCATTTATTCATTTATGAATGTGATAAAAACTCAATATCATACCATTATTAAGTTGTAGGAATCATGGGTATATTTCCTCCAATGGAGATCAAAATAAACACTATGAACCACAAATTAACATCGATGGATTCACTACGTACTACCACAGAAGATCCCTACACTTGATTTTTTCATCTATGATCACCTCAAAAATATCTTAAATGAAGTACTCGACTTGATATCTATAGACTTTAGAGGGATTTTAGAGAATTTTTCAATCCTATTATGTGATCATTCTTCAGGAATAAATCTCTATAGCTAGAGTGGATTATTCAACGTTACTGTACAAAACCAAATATTGCCTTACATTAGGATTGGAAATAATTTCATTCGGTTTATATAATACTATAGATAGAAAATAATAATTTCTGATACTCCCTTATTATTTCTATATCCCAAAAGAACCCCAGGTCTATAATAATAATAAAATTATTTCTTAATAATAAATAAACCAGTGAATTAATAAAATATTATATCCTGAATAATTTTATTAAATTTTTTTCATATGATATTTAAAATATATATTATTTTTCACAAGTGATTTAATCTCAGAATATCATTCAACCAGAAAATTTATGAGGCCTTTAATTATAAAAATTCATTGAATAAATAAATATCACTGCATTACTTGACAATAAATAGATAAATAAATAATTCATTCACTAAATAGAAAATAACTATTAATTAAATATTCCGGTCACAAATATTTTATCCAATAACCAGTGACCAACTATATTATATTTTGGAAACATGAATAATTATTAAACCATATATGATAGTAATATTTATTCAACATGTTGAACAATAAATAATATTTATTATTTAACTCATGTTCTTGTTATACTTAGTGCATCACTCTCTATACCAATTTGTCAATGGCATTAGGTGGAACTACAAAAATTCTATAGTGAGTGTATAGAAACACAATAATTCAACCATAGATAGTAATTTAATGTCTCAAAATATAAAACTAAAAAATAACACATACTATGTAATGTAATACCTTTGTCATAACATCTCTAATGCAGTTGTTTTCAAACTAGTTTCATTAACCTATGTGCACGATGTCCCTTTATTTGACATTAAATAAATGTAAATTCCCACTGAAAAAATGGACATGAAATTATTTATTATATTTCATTACAATAAATGGGTAGGAGAAATCAACATACACTAAATCGTGGAAGGGAAATCCTTTCTCACATTATTCATTAACCCAATGTTACACATGATGCACCCAATATATCATACCTACTCATTAACATATTTTAGCATTTTTTTGGTCAACGAATCAATGTTCAAAACTAATATGATCTATTAACATTAATCTAAATTTCTAATGAAAAAATACACACATATAAAAACATGAACATCCACTGACATATGTAAATGTGGATTTCTTGTTCACGGGCCACCATATTATAATCCATTATATTGGAAGTTACCATGGTTTAAAACCATGTGAGAGTACCATAATATCCAATCAGCATCGACCCCTGATATAGTATTTCATTTTTTTCCTATAAAATTAAATCATCTAGATATATAATATATATTTAATAATAATATCATGACACTTATGGGTTCTCATTGTAGTTGGGAATTATTATGACCTTTCGGTGTGATGGTTACTATTATGATATTATAACACATTATGTCACATATATGAATAATCATGATGTTATATTATGTCTATTATTATTAAAAATAGTGAATACAAGTAATCATAATTTATATAAAATTATGTTCTTGGGAACCAACTCTAAGAAAAACAAAATTATAATTGATAACACGTCTAAAAGAGTTCATACAAATAGATCTCATGTGAAACTCAGTACTATAACTAGATAAGGCTATAATAAAGGGTTCCACAATATTTTATTACATGGAAACTCTTCTCACCAAAACATAACTTCTCTAATAATGATCACTTAATAGTTAACACATTTGAAATATGTTCTTTTTTTTGTGTTTACATGTATCATTTGCAAGAGAATCACTTTATATTATAATAATAAAATGTGATATATTCTTTTTGAATAGGTAATACATCGATCTCATTGAAAAAAATCACATCCATGTTTTTTTTGATGCATTAAATTCCATTATATACTCGAAATGTACTATAGAATTAGTGACTACCAAATGGAATGAACACTTTTAGATCACTTATCCTAAATTAATACTGATGAAATTTCAATAATTCCACTTTATATCACTCTAATATATTCTAAACATAATTAATATCCCATTAATTTCATTGAATTCATGTGGGTTGAGATCAGATTGTTATTTATATACCAAAACTACACTAACAACTAGGGTGTAGTAAATTTTTGTTGTGAATTCATTCCCACATGGACTACTGGAATGTGACTGATCATTCAACCAATACCCTTATAAGGATTCCTCCCATTCAGTATTGATATTTTTTGTATAATAATACTATGTATTATGGTTTTAATTCAAATTAATAAAAAAGGATTATGGTTTATTTTATGGCTCTTGGAAAAAGGTAATCATGTATTTAAAATGGAATGGCCTTATGGATTTGGTTGTGAAGTAGTGAAAAAATCACAATTTTTTTTGTTGAATCCAATTGGATGTACCAATGCTACAACTATAGTAAAAAACTCACCTGTGTTACTCTAAATATTGGCATCCTAGCTGATCCACCACTTACCCGAAGGGTGTTCTTGTTTCCCACAGGCTGGAGACTACCACTGGAGCATCAAAAAACAAACTAGGGGGAAATACTTCACCCATAATATACAATCTCATGGAATATATGAACACATAAATGAAATAGACAAAAAAAAAGGTTTAATAAATATATTCTATAATGGTAAGATGATAGTGGAAATGAGACCACTGTAAATATAGCTAAAACACCCAAAGACAAGTCCAACTACAATTAATTATAACCAAATAGCTAATCTTAGTGATAAAATAGATTAACTCTATCCATCTCACCACCATAAACTCAACCCACTGGACAAAAAACCTCATCTGATCATTACAATTCCTTTCTGTTCCCTATAATTGGAAGACATAAAATGGACTACAGACCACTGAAGAGGTGTCTAGGGTGTGATCTAAAATGATCAATAAGAACCCATATATGTGTTCCATAACATGCCTCTAAAGAAAAATTAATGTATTCTCATTTTAGATAAATCATGTTATGAAAATTAGTAAATAAATTTTGTATAAAACTTGGTAAACCTTTTCTATTTATCAGAGTTCTAAAAAAATGCAGGTATATCAATTTCAAATTATATTTTTATATCATATTTCATAAGTACAGGCATGCATATAAAGGCTAAAATAATAAATCCATGAAATATAAAATATAATAATAGGTATGATCACAAGGGATCACTATAATTCAGACTATCATAACACTCAAACCACAATCAATCAAGTTCAAAATCGGGTTCCTATAACTTAGGCCAATGAAGTAGTGTAATACCTCATGAGTAACCCCCCCCTAATGTCAATATCTATCACCTAGAACAACAGGCCAAGGAAAAAAAGGAAATCCCCAGGAGAAAACCCCATAAAAATCACAACACAAGGAAAATGGCCTCAAGATAAACCTTCCACCAAAGTACCCATAGTAAACCATGTGCTCGTTTTTAAAATTAATTACAATGATTTGAAAAAAATTTCAAAAACATTTCACAAATCCATGTCAATAAATTGAAAATGACATGTTTTGTTCAATTTATCAAAAACCAAGGAATCCCGATTTATCATTAAAAACATCTCAACACACAATAAATAATCATTCCAATTCCATTAAAAATTAAATTATAAAACCAGAAAAATCTTATTCCTCAACATAAGGTAGAGAAAGAACAACCTACCATGAAACTCTAGTCTCGGATGCTTATAATTGGTCCCATCAACAATAAAACCCCAAAACGTCTACAAAGATCCTATAATTCCATCCACATCACAAGATTGATCCAATTTAGAAAATAAAGGATCGACGGAAAGGAGAAAACCCACATACCAAAATAAAGAACACCCACTCCACCACAACCAACAATGAAAGGACCTCCAGAACAGGATCACACAATATTTTGTGGAATAATACAATATAAAACACCAATTTTGATCAATGGATATAATGAACCAAACCAAGGGATCCACCACTATCAATGGAAATGAATAATCCGAAATATCACTTGCACGGAGAGATGCACTGCAACCGTAATGAAGAATGAACACTGAAAGTATCGATCTAAAAGGAAAGGAGTCTCCCAAAATAACTTCGTAATTGTCTTAGGTTGAGGAAATTTAATTATAGATAAGTACTAGAATAGAAACAGGAACATTCCTATTTTGAAAACTGTAAATAGTATGTTGAAGGGAATGTATCCCAGTTACACGATGTGTTATTGTGAAAGTACAACATACACTAGAAAACCCATTACTAGGAACTAAAATCCATTTTTTAAAACATTCATGTTGTGAATCATCTCATCATGTCATGTATCCTTTGAAAGTGTGAATCATTACATGACATGCATCCAGAAACTCGTACACATCATATAAACCTAGTTAAAATATATGAAATCCTCTGACAACTGGAAGAAAAAGTTGGTTAAAACTGAGTGTCAAAAAATATATATGAGTTCACCATTATAGGTGTCCTCCAAATTCGTTTTCAAATTTATATAGACGTTAATAAATGTAAACCATGAAGAGTTTAAAGATGTACCTAATATAATGGTAACATGATGTTACAAACTCCCCACCATAAAGACATGCTTTCCATAGGATGTCATGTGGAAGATATACTCCTAGGGAAATGATGAGGCCACTTTTACCTCATCAATCACTCATGTTCCCATGTATCAAGAGAATTTAATATTTCATTAAATAGAAATCTATCCAACTGAATTGACTTCCCACACAAGAGATTCACTCAAGAGTCAATAATCAGAACTGGTGTCTCCAAAATAGTAATACCTGGATCAAACTCAATTTCATCATAAATTAGAACATGAGTAAGAACAAGATGCTACATCCTGAACTGAGATATGTGGAAAAAAATTATGAATAGTTAACAAGTGTATTATAAATTCTTACTATTAATCAACCTTCAAAATCCACTCAATGACCTCAAATGGTCCAATATATCTTGGAGCCATCACTTCCTATTTTCCAAGCTGATAGTGACCCAATCGAGGAGATACGTTCAATAAAACCCATTCACTAACAAGAAACTCTAGAGGATGAAACCACCGATCTACATATGATTTTTCTAGACTCTAGGCAGTATCAAGACATTGATGCACATCCTGAATCTTTGATGATGTCTCTAGGAACAACCTAGACCCCTCAAAAGATACTTTTCCCACCTCTACCTGAAAAAGAGTTTATCTATACATGAGGCAATAAAATTTCTCTATGTGAGACATTCTTATCGAAAAATTGTATTTTTTTTAAAAGCAAATCATTAAAATATGTATATCCTAGATCCACTAAAATCAAAGACACATGCATGAAGAATATAATCCCGGATATTAATCACACATTTTTTATGAATGTTTTTTGTGGATGGAAAGCTGAGCTCAACATGAACTAAGTTCCCATTTCCTTTCAGATAATCCTAGAAAACCTTGAGGTAAACTGAGGTCCCCTATCAAAAAAATCTCTAATGAACTCCCATTAATCCTCCCAATCTTCTGCACATACAGCATACATAGATCTTCCACCATAGTGGCATCCTTTATTAGAATGATATAAGAATACTTCATCAACTAATTAAAAACCACATAGATAACATTCCTTCCTTGAGGATTCCATGGTAATCCGACTAAAAAATCCATGGTTACCTAATCACATTTTCAGATAGGCCCTGAAAGAGGCTGAAGAAAACTAGAGGGTATCAAGTGATCATTATTTTTCTAACAGAAGGTTTAATAGCTCGAATCATAATCTTCAATTTCATGATTCATACTCGGCCACCAAAATCATCCCCTCATGTCATAATACATCTTTGAAACAACTGGATGGATAGACTAAAAATATTAATGACAAATAAACAAGACTAAACTCCTCGTGAATACTATCATGACAAATTACTTCCTAATGTGGAGTATACCATCTGAATAAAGAGACCAACTAGAAATGGTATCCCCAACATATATGTTTGATCAAATCATTTTAAACTCAATATCATACTAATGACTCTGCAAAACAGACTTCATGAGAGATTAAGATAACTAAACACTTCTTAGAATCATACCCAACACATTCTTGTTAGAATCTATGTGAAACTGAGAAAAATCCCCATAAGGTTCAACTCCTCCATTGATTTTTTAAAATCCTATGATGGTACTTTTCTTCATATAAAATCGTCAATGATATTCCACTTCCCCCGAGTGTTAGCGATATCTAATTCAAATGTCTTAATGTATGTTACCCATCTCCTCTATCTAATATTCATTTCATTCTAAGATAATATGCATCACATACTTTTGTGATTAGAAAATACCATGATCCACACCCAAAAAGATAGTTCAAACATCATTTCAGTGAGTTCATAATTGCATCATTCTCTATGTCGAGAGTGGGATAATTATTCTCTAGTGGTAAAATATAATGATAACCATAAGCTACAACAGGGATATCCTTCATAATAATTCATCCCAAACCAGCACCAAAATCATCACAAAACACAATGTACCCCTTATTGGGGGCTTGTAATAATATAATAAAAGATGATGACAAAATACATTTGAGTTCATCTAAAGTAAACCGATACATCTCATGTGGGTGTCACCACATTTTTTATAAGAGATGTACAAGGTGACTCTAACATATAAAAATACTTAACAAACTGTCAGTAGTATCCAATAAGACCATTAAATCACTTTATCGAAAAGAGATGTTTGGATTCCTTCCATGTAAAAAATACAATTCACCCTCTATGGATCATTAGATAAATCATGTTTGGAAAACAATTTTCTATGAACATCACTTATTGATTCCAAAAGCTACATTTAAATGATACTAGTACAAACTGTGACATTAATGATTACGAGAAAAAAACATAGATGGTGCTCATGCTCAGACTCAGATATCGAATATACCAGAATATCATCCAAGATCACTAACACAAAAGTGTCAATATTTTTATGGAATATATGAATCATTAAATTGATGAAAACTATAGGGGTGCTATTCAGACCAAAAGGAATCATAAGGGATTGGTAATGGCCATACCTACTTCTAAAATTAGTCTTCAGTTTATCTAACTCCCAAAATATGAGCTGATGATAACCCAACTTGAGATCAATATTGGAATATGATTTTTCCACTTTTAACATATCAAAAAAATCACCCACATGAGGAAATGGATATTTTCCCTTAACCATTACCTTTTTCAACTCACAATAGTCCATGCACATCCAATGTGAACCATCTAATTTCATTGAAAGGGTCACAGGGGATTCCCAATTCAAAACTCTGTGTCTCTCGAAACATTTTTTTTCAACAGGTCATCAAACTAAATCCTTATCTCTTTCAGCTACATTGGTTCCATACGATAAGAATCTATCGATGTCGTCTAGTACATGGCACTGGATCAATCACAAACTCTGCCTATATATATGGAGTAAGACCAGAGAATTCATCTAGGAAAATCTCAGTAATGAGTCTAACAACAATGGGAAGATCCAAAATAGGAGAAACATTATCAGGATAAAGTGCAATAATAGACAAAAATATTTTGACCTCTGGGAAAGACATCCCAACAAATACAAATATCAGGTCCCACTCCCCTTGAAACTTACTAGAGATCCCATTAGAAGTTTGAAATGTGGCCTGGAAATGATAAAAATCTACCTTATCTCAATGAGGGAAAATCCAATCAATACAAATGATGGTGTCAAGCAAATCAAAATCAAGAACGAGAAAATCTCCGAACATGATTGTATCTACTGCCATTAATAAACAAGAAGGGAATTGAAACCCATGTTATCTCATGTTTCTAAGAGGTTTCTCTAACTCCATTAAAATGGTTATAAGTTGTGTTGTAATTTTAAGAAGATAAACATTATATAGATATATACAGGCTGTATGAACTAGTATCAAATAAATAAATTTCTACAGGAGATGCAATAGGGATAGTAGTACTAACTATTTTAAAACCTCTAAAGGCTTCTAATAGGAACTCATCTACATAATGAATGTGAATAATTCTTGAGGCCTATTCATGGAACCTTTTTGTCATTAAACCTTCTTACTACAATAAAATGTCCTTTGTAGCTGATGAACCTGTACTATAACGAGGAATAGCCATAGCATAATTGAAGAACTGTAAATGACCAATGTGTCCACAACTATTTCACATCTTCACATGAATAGGAAAAAAAATTAATATCTATTTTACCTTTACCAACTGATAGAAAATCAGAGGAATACTGAATTCCATATAAGATGAGGTAGAGGAGGCTCACTAATGAGACCCACCATCACCACTATGAGGAAAATTCATCCAGTACCCCTTCCTACCATGTGTTCTAGTAATCATTCAGTAGGATACAAGAGAATAGGTGGAAAATAAAACCTTCCCTTCCATATACATCAATTCTATAATATATTTTAATACTATCACTGTATAGTTTTAAATCATCTTTTGAAACAATTGTTATTTGATATATGGTCCCAAAAAAATAAGGTACTTCTATGCCATCAACTGGTCGTTCTTCATCACGTTCAGAGAAAAAAATGGAAAATCTCAGAAAATTGATTTGTGTATGCTAACACAGAATTCTCTTTAGACTAAAATGACAGGAACTCTGGTGAATTTTCAAAAAATAGAGACTCTCAATGGAATAGTTGGAAGAAGATAAGTTTGAAACCCATCTAATCTATGTCATCGTGTCTATATACTTAAACTATATAATACCACCATCGGTTTTTGGAACCCTCGATCCTGAAAAATACACACATCACCTTGATATTCCCATTTTCCCCTATTAATTTGAATATTTGATAGATCATATCCATCCATTCCTCCACCTGTTGAGTATTATTTGTTCTTTTAACAGAAAGTTTATTCTCATGTATGAATTCCCACGACTGATCTCTCTCTTATCCAGGTCTTATTTGTACATCAATAAATGCATTAATAACCTATGGTTCTTTTTTTCATCAACACTAACTTTCTACATAATAGTCTTGAAGGGATTCTGATCCACTAGAAGATTAACTTTTTGAGAATATGCTAAACCTTCCTATGGTACTTGTGGATCACATTTCTGAGGCATACTATTGCACACCAAAATAGAAGGAATGATCAGAAAACTGAGTAAATATTTGTTTAAACTAAAGAAAATAATTAGAAGAAACTAAGATTCAAATAATAATCCAAAAATAGAGACACATATTCCAACATCACATTAAACACATATGTCTTTTCATGACATGATTTGTCCTATAAATTATCACAACATACCTCTAAAGTCCCAAAATTCCTATCTCCAGGCTAATTGGAATCCCAAGACAATAAATCATGAGGAAAAAATATACCAACCTCCATTGATAACATTTTTTTAATGAGCTAGCTCAGGATACCTCAAAACTGACATTTGATTTGATCCTCTACATACCCTATGGGAATTTCCAATCCCCATGGTGTGGAAACATGGACCCGGTAATCAAACAAAAACCTACAGGGAATTATTTCACCGACCTCTTACAAAAACATGGAATATATACACAAGGAATAGAAAGTGAAATGGGTGATTAAAAAACATATTCCATAAGCATAATAAGAATGTGTAAACAACACAACTATAAAATTAACTAATTCTCCAAAATAAAATTCCAACTATAATGGACTAGAACAAAACAACTACTCTAATTGATGGTGTGGATGAACTCTCACCATCTAATAACTAGCTAGTCAACTCAAATGACATGAAACGACTCCTCTTCAATATGGAGCCTTGAAATTCCCCACAATGGAAGAAATACAATTTTTTTACACACCACTGAAGAAGTTCATAGGATGTAAGCCATAATTCTCCATACGATCCCACCCAGGTGTTCCATAACCTGTATCTATAAGACAATTATTTTATATTAATTTAAATTAAAACATATTATGAAAACTAGCAAATAATTTTTATATAAAACATTGTTAAATTTTTCCCTTTATCGCAGTTCTAAGACAAAAATAGGTGTATCAATTTCAAATCATATATTCCATATCATCATTGAAAAGTATCAGAACTCATATAAAAGAAATAACAAAAAATCCAAGCAATATAAAATAGAATCATAATTATCAGCACCATGGATCACTATAGGTCGGAATAGAAGACTAATCATATCACAATAAATCATGTACACAATCCGGTTCCTATAATACATTCCTAAGAATTAGAGGAATAAACCATGTGTAACCCCCCCCCCCCACCCCAATGTCAATATCAGTACCCTAGAATAACGGGTCAAGGAAAACAAAGATATACTCACAATAAGACCTCCTTATTATCACAAAACATGGATTATGGCCTCAATATAATCCTTCCACCCAAGTAACCAAGGTATCTCAAGTGCTCATTTTTTTAACTCATTGGAATGATTTAAAATTCATTTCAGACCAATTTTATAAATCCATTTCTATTCTAGGAAAATACCACATTTCATTACATTTTTCAATAACCAAGGAAACCACATTTTTCATAAAAAATAATTATTCATCATAGAAGAATAATCATTCCAATTCCATTAAAAATTACTTTATAAAACAAGAAAAAACATATTCATTAACATAGGCTAGAGAGGGGACCACCTAACATTAAACTAGGGTCCCATGGGCCCTAAACTAGATCCACCAATAATGAAAACACAATGACGTCTAAAAAGGCCCTTGAATCCAATCCAAATCAAAATATTGATCAAATTAGAAAACTAGGGGTCAGTGGAATGGATTAAATCCACATTTCTAAAGAACAAACACATACAGAACCACAAACTATAACAAAAAGTCCTCTGGAATGAGATCACACACCATTTCTCAGAAGAAGACAAGGGTGAAAACAAATTTAGATCAAAATATCATATGATGCAACCCAAGGGATGCACTGAAATCAATTGAAATGAATATGAAGAAGATATCACATACCTAGAGAGATTCACTATAGGTAAAATGAAGAATGAATGTCGAACATATTGATCTAGAATGAAATTTGTCTCCCAAAATCATATAGGAATTTTTCAAGGTTGAGGGTAATGATGTCTGGAGAAGAACAAGGAGAAGAAAAACTACACACATTTTATAAAAAAAAAATGTGAGAAGGTACACGTCTTGTAACTATAAAAGTCCCACATACATTGAAAAACTCATTACCTCTGATTAAAAAGCATTTATTTAAAACATAAATTCTATGAAACACCTTTTCACATTATGTAACCTTTCACAACATGAAGAATTTTACTACTTGAATCAAGCAACACTTACACATCATGTAACCAAGTTACACGGCGTGAAATCCTCTGAAAACCTATAAAAAATTGGAATCATTATTTACAAATTGGAATATTAATCGATGTGTATGAATAATAATTCAGTTGTTTATATTCAATAATGTAGATAAAATCATTCATGCTTCATGGATTACTTTTATATTCGGATCATTACACTTTTAATTAAATATCATAACTATTTCTTATATTATATAACAATTTTAAATTTACATGAAAATATATTTTCTCTAATCACCCAATATATAATGTAAGACTAGTTATGATCATACCCTCAGTACATGTTCCTAAATATAGGATTTAATTGGTTAAATAATATCCACTTTGTTAGGAAAAATAAAAAATCAATCAAGAGGGATTATTCAAAAAGGGATCAAACAATACTAAGGCTAAGGGAAGGTGGGTATAAAGTGAAAATAAATCTCAAAAAGATGGTAGGATGTAATGTATAATTCAGGATAAACAAGAATAGTGAAATGAAATAGATCCTCCAAAATGAAATATTATTGATAATCTAAGTATTTTAAAGTTGATCCATGAATGTATCACTTATGTATCAAAAAAGGGAGACTTCTCTTTTCATTTTACTTTCCTTTTATTTATTTTTAAAAATTCATGTTTTGGATAGTTCTCACATCCATCCCCTAACCACATTTGATCCATTTTAGGATTAATTGGTCTATAAATGGTGATTTTTAAATTCCAATTACACATCGAAAAATATTTTCCTATATTTTTGTTTTATTTCATTTTGTGAAACATTTTTGGGAAAAATTACAAAAGGAATTTTATATCATATCATATTACTTTGTAAAATTACCACAATTCAAATTCTACGTAAATACATCTCGAATCCACATGGTGAAAATTCCCCCACACTTTTTCAATGGGTAATAATGTATAATATATATATTTTGGTAGGAAGGGATAAACAACATGGAATAGTTGTATCCTTACTTGGTTAATCAATGAAACAATGGGGTACGAATGAAATATGTAAGGAGGGTCTTAGGAAAATGTACCTCAACCCATATTTTCTCAATCATATAAAAATTTTATTTGTTCATTCATAGCCTCAATAAGACTTAAACGAAAGTTCTAATTTGTTTACACTCCACAACACTCACTCATTAAATATGCTCAAATTTTAATATAAAATATTATAAAATAATTCTCTTGGGAATGTGATTATAAAAAATATACTGGAAATCACTCAATGTATAAAAATCATGTAATAATTCTATCAATTTATTTTCAAAATTGTTGATTGTTGAATTAAATTACTAAACTGAGAAATCATTCTAAACATATAAACAAGAGAAAATGTTTATTTCAATAATATAAAAGAAAAATATTTCTTTTTTTATAAGGTTGTAATGAATTTTCAGGTATTAAAGCATGATTGCTTTAAACCAAATATTCTCCATTATATATTATTAAAGGAAATAATCCAACTATAATGAAAAGAAAGCTCAAGAATGACTCCTCTATGCTTAAAATGATACATTTTCCACGCTACCCTATATATTACAATGGGAGATACATCACAGATATAGAAATGAAAAATTGGTATAGACAAATTGATATTAAATATTAGGAATCAAGTGTTCCCTCTATAAGTGTTATTCCATGGGGAATTATAATGGATTTTCAATTTGAACTACCGTCATAAAGTTTTTATAAAAACAAATCTTACACTAGATAAAACATTATTCCACAGGATTATGTCTTGTTGAAAGAAGTTTAATTCCAGTTTCACCCTAAAAATAGAAATGAATAAAATCTTAGATACACGCAGTTATGGGGGTACAATGAATTTCTTTGACATCCTAAGAACAAATATACTAATAAAAATAAAACAAAAATCTAAATTAAAGGAATGAAAATAATGAAAATAAAACTAAATATGGGTTTTCTTCCAATAATTTATAAAAAATACATCTCTATCCATAATCTTTTGTCAAATGATTTATAGAGTGATGAATAATATTTCATGCAAGGATTCTACGTATATTTTAAAACATTTATCTTTAAACCTGAATGTTGGTTCATCACCTTTAGGAATTTGATAGCTAAAAATAGAAAAATAATAACTACCTTGTAGGAACCCGTCCATTATTATTTCATCTTTCTGGGGAATAATTTTCATCCAGATTTCAAAACAATAACTCTACCCCTATTAGTGAAGGTATGACAAGTGATTCAGTTGTAAAGAAATTTCTTAATTTTTCCTCTAAATTATTGCATTCTAAAAGCCATCAATGATAACTAATTTTAGACCATTTGGATAGATCATTGTTACCTCACCGGGTTTCTGACAATCCATGCTCAAATATTTTTATTTCATCAAAATATCAATTCTCTAATTATATAAGAATGTGGCATGGATTTATATTCATGCATCAGAAAGGGGTGGAGAAAATTTCAATTTTTTTGCCCTGAGGTATTCCCAAATTTCATCATCCATCATTAAACTCCAATCCTTTTGGCTGGTATTCAATTTCCTCACTATGATTTTTTTTTCAATATTTTACACTTGATATAGTATGCTTCTTTGCATTGGGTAGGGAGTAACTGGGTTACATTGAATTTCATATTTTTCATGTAGTTTTTTCACAGTGGTATTTGTGGAATGAGTTCCCCAATCACTAATTTATCATTGGGGGATTTCAAATAAAGAAATAATATTTTTCTTCAAAAATATTATTACCAATTTTTTTTGTTCTATGAGAAGTGGATTCGACATCAAAACATATCAATATGTTGTAAATAAAAACTGTGATTTAAAACATACCATAAGAGCTATGAAGTGTTCCCATTAAATATGTTCAAAAAATGTGATCGACTTCAAGTATTTTTTTGTGTAATTTTGTTTATTTTTTATTTTTCTCCCATAGAATCAATAATATTTTTGAGAACATTTCATGTTTTTTATGAATCATAGTCCACAATAGCGCACTCTGAAGGATTTTATTCGTGGTATGTTTGGGTCAATGATTTCCTCCTACAGGTGACGTATGAGACATGTTGAGATCACTTTTCTATTCATCTTCAGGAACACAGTTCCACATTACTATAAAGACACTAAAAAAGTAGTGTCTCACCCCAAAAGAATATCTTCCTCTATTGAAAATGAAATGTCATGATAGAGTGATCATGTAGCTAGATAATTTTAAATATCTAAAAACCAAGTTCTTGATTAGGTATTTATTATAATAAGGGTTTAATTGGGGAATTCTTCCTTGATATAATGATTATAATAATCATTGATGTTCGGTAGTGTACGACTAGAAAAATGGTCAGAAATTTCATTCTTACTTCCTTTTTTGTCTTCCTTTATAATGTAAAATTATTACTATATTATAGCCAATCGTAGATGATGTGGTTTTTCATCACTTTTGTTCAATAAATATTATGGTTCTTCTGGGGGAATGTACACTACAAATGTCGATAGTGCAATGTATGAGAAAAAATCATATAAAAATATGAATTCTAGAAGAAAGTTTTCAATTGTCATGTAATTTTCATAATAGTCATTGATTGTGTCATTGGGATAGTAAAAGAGAAAAAAGATATTTCTAACTCACTATCGTAGGGTTCAGCAAAATATAATTCTATTTCATCACATATTAATTTGAAATCCTTGTCCTAATCTGGTGAAATTATGATAGGAGATGCCACTAAACTAATCTTTAGGGTAATTAATTATCATCAACACACAATGGTGAATTATAAAATTGAATATTTTCAAAAATAATTTTTTCAAGGGTGGGGTTACTTATACAAATTTTATAATGAAGTGATGATTTAATCCTTTATTTTATTACAATAACTTATTCCATTTCAATGTTGTAAGAATAGGTATATTATTTATCCCTTTATTTTTTAATGGATCAACTTTCATTCCTTGCTTTGAATTTCTACTATCGATGACTATTTCAACATAGACAATTAATAGACACATTTCCAAGTTTAATAGTAGGCATTTTTCAACACAAATTTGTATAACTAGCTCCATCATTCTAAGACATACCTCAAAGGACCATCCATACATTAAAAATTAATCAATGAAAATATCTAGGAATTCCTCCACCATATCATGAAATATATATACCATGATCTGTTAAAACATTATGGGAGAGTTTCAAATATCCAATGATATTCACTAGTAGGTGAATGATCTAAAAGGACAAGTTAATGTTGTTTTTTAATGATTCTATGGATCGAATTCAATTAGATTGAATCCTGAATATTATTCTAGGACAAAATAGAATACTTTACTTGATAGTCCTTATATCATTTGATATGTAATGGGTTGTTGAAAATTATTTTTTTCAGGTTTTTATATTGATATTTCTATAGTCGACACATACTCCCCTTATAGTGATCATTCGAGTAGAGATAAACTCTTCTTCATAGTCTTTCAAAATAGATATGTTTCCATTATTTGGAATGACTTGTAGTGGACTCAACCATTCACTGTTAAATATTGAAAATAATTTCCCATAATCTTGATGTTTACCACCCCTTTATTTAACAACTCTTTTATTGGATGTCTGATTCACCTCTTGGGTTGGAAATTGGGTTTATCAATTTCATCCAATGAAATTTTTTGGGTGAATATCATGGGGATAATTCCCTTAAGGAAATACACACCAAATGATATTTAGTTGTTCTGTAATTTAAAAACATCATTCCACTTTTCCTTCTATTTTTGGGTCTGATCTTAGATGATAATGATTGAATTTTTTTTCATGTCTCAATGAATGATTACATGAGTGTTCTTGGAAATGTTTTTAATTCCTACTATAGTCGAATTATGAAATAAGTTATCAATGGTGGAATAGTTTTCCTCATCAATGGTTTAAAGTAATTAGAATTCTCATGATCATTTTTTATATCATTATATGGGGAAAGGTATCCTTTTCATCATAAATGGTCCTAAAATAATCACTTTCATCATTAAAAAAACATGGATTGATATACAAAATATTAAATACCTTTCTTGGAAGATATTGATATATGAAACAAAACATTTTAATCTATCTCTCTGAATATCATTATCCCACGGTTAATATCTATTTAATGCTTTATCATTTCTATAAATACTCTTTCAAGAATAATTTGAACATATCCCTTCTTCCATATCAATGATTAGGATATCTGCATGAAAGATAAATTTTCCATCCATAACTAATATGTCCTCGAGAAGTCCTTGATGGTGCCTGACTGGGTAGGTAGCTAGTTGAATTTTAACTATAATAAATTTCAATTATTAACGTCATATATTCTCTAAAAAACTCATAGGTATGAGATTTATTCTCTCTCCTATGATTCCTAATTCCCTCCAATTTTTTTTTTCTCCTTTGTTGCAAGGGATTGAGAAATTTTTAGGGTCTCTCAACGTTGGGTAAATGGATTCATCAAATTGAATGTAGATATGAAATTTGTTGAACATTTCTAGAAACTTATTATTTTTTACCTCAATATGGAATTTCCTCATTATTTATGGAAATGGAAGTGGGGGTTTATATATTGGTGATCCTATATAAACTTATTCTTTTCATATATTGTTTGTTTTTTTTTATTTTCATATGATTCTATAGTTTTTTCTTTATTTGCTTCATTTTTTTCTCAGATTTATTTTAATTGATGATAATCCCCCGATTCTCATGTTCTTAAAGAATAACTTAATAATATTTTCAATCTTTTCTAAACTCTATAATTAGGTCACTTATAAGAAAAAATATTCTTTCTTATTCGTGTGGATTAATTACAGTGTGAACTAAGATTTGGTCTGATTGTGTTTCGAAAATTTGACCCCTTTGGAGATTGATATTTCATAGGGATTCTATTTGGTTTTTAATATTTTTTTCATGTATCATCATCTTTTGGTCTTATTTATACATGAATATAGTGATATTGTTTCCATGATTGGTTCTAAAAGGTTGGTCTGGAGGTGGTGCTCATTGTGGCACTTACTAGTATTATTGTTTTGGAGGTGGTGGATACTATTGGGATATTGGTAGGGGTTTTTATAGTTGTTTTTGTTGTCATGGATATGGACCTTTTGGTGGGTACCTGGGTGGTCCATGGTTTCTTTGTGGTACATTTCCACTACTCTATTGAATGTAACCTTAATGTTTCTTTGGTGAATAAGCTGGAATTTGGTGGTAACTTTCCTACAGTAAAAAATATTGTCGTTTCTGGTACTGTATGCCTTCTTTATTTTAATTGATGTAATTAAAATCTTGATTCTGGGGTTTTTTAATCACTTCTATGAAATATTGGTATGAATTTAGACATCCATACAATAGTACACGAAGTGGGCTACAGCCCTTGATAATACATTTATAATTGATCCCCCATATATATTTTGTGATGTGTGAATTTTTTGGACAATTATTTGAATATGTCCCAAGATTAACATACTGATTCTACATCCTCAAAGGCAATGTTTTGAATTTAATTTTGGAACATTGAAGTACAGTGGTGTGGGATGAATTTTTATATGTACTTATTTTATAAATCATCCCATGTTAGGATTGACATATGATCTTGAATTTTTGGATAGTCTGTGGATATATCATGCAAGGAGAAAGGGAATATTCGTAAGGGAATGATGTCTAATGGTATTCCATGTTTTTGAATTGTATCACAAACCTCATGAATGTAATAAATGTTTTCCAGGGGTTCATCACACTAAATCCAACCAAATTACCCAATGTTGTGGATCATGTTAATGAGTCGAGGTCTAATTTCAAATGTGTACTCCAAAATTGGTGGGTTCTCAAAGTTTTGTGGAGCACCACTAATGAATGGAAAACAATATTCTATAAAAGTGTTCTCTTTCCCCACAGGTAACACACCATGACTGAATGGAGGAACATAATTGGCGTCTTCCCATCATTGGGGCATAATATTTTTATGCTCTACCATTGTGAAGCAGTGACATGTTGCAATTACTCTCTTGATCTAGGGATCAAATATTATCTTTTATTGTGTTTCCATGTTTCCAAAATGAGAAAAGAGTACCTAATACATGAACTAGATAGAAAAAATAGAGATATTTAAATAGAGAGAGTGGCTGATGCTGTGCCCAATGAAAAATAAAAGTAAAAAGGGGAAAGAAACCATAAAAGGGGGTGTGGTAATCAACGTTCAGACTGAAGGTTTTTGTGCCTGTGAAATAGTTGTCCCCATCATTGGTTCCAAAATTTGACTTCCTCAAACATGACTTTGAATCCAAGTAGTTATTTATATTATTATAATTTATAGTCCTAAACTAAACTCACTAAAAATGCATAGTAATGTGTTAGTGTTTGGTTGATCCCATATTGACTACCGGTATGTCTGTGACCATTCGAACATTACCCCTGGAAGGATTGTTCACAATCAATATTCTGGTTTTTTTTTTCAAAAAATATGTATTTTTTTAATTAATATTCATTAATAATGAATGTATGGGGGTGTATTTTAAGGCTATTAAAAAAATATAATCCATGTTATCACATGGAATAGGTGCTAGGCTACAAAAAAGTGAAAAATTCACCAACTAGTTTTTATGAAAGAAATTTAATCTACCAACAATGAAACAATCCTGTAGTCAGGGTATAAATGAAAAATTATCTGCCTTATGATTTTATTATATAGATAATGTGTCACATGATAAGGTTCATAGTATTTGGAAACTGCAATTAGTTAAAGTTCATTTGATCATTCTTCTCATAGTCAAGGTTGTGTGAAAAACATGATTAACAATTATTATTAACCAAATTATTATACATAAGGTTACCAAAGATAAATATAAATATTCATTATGTATGGGAACACCCATACTCGTTAATCATAACACTAATCGGATTATACATACATATAGGTATTTATTTGAATCAAGGAAGTGTTAGATATGATATGCATAATTGTAAAGTAGTTGAACCAAAAAAATACATGGATAAACAAGAAATATTAAATATTATAAAATTGGAAGCAATAAATATCTATGAAGAAACATTATATTTATGATTATATAATTAAAAATGAGAAATCTAGAATCAAAACAATTAAGAAACAATCACAAACATAAAACAAATTAAAATGGATCAAGAATCAAATGATTCTTGATGAATAATGAAAGATTGTAGTGGAAACAAGAATAGAAAAAAACTAGATTTTGTAAATGATTAATAGATGAAAAAGGATTAACAAACTCACATAGATTACCTGAAATAATGTTAGGAATGAGTGAAATATAATTTAAGACAAGAATGGATGAGAAATATAGAACAAAATGAGGGAAAAAATGACGTCTCTACTCCCTATGCCAAGAGGCATTGAATAATATATAATGGGTTTATAAGTATACAGTGTGAATGTATTGCATGTTGTTTACTAGCTTAAATGATTTAGTTCCCAACATCATCATCTCATGTACCTGAGTTACATGTTGTGTAACTGAGATCCTCTTTTCCTACTAAATAATATTTAGAAATATTTGACCGAATGAGCCTTCTATAGTTTCAAGTCATGAAATACTTGCACGTCGTGTAAGGAATTCACATTTTGTGGGGATATGGAATTTGAATGTTGCATATCATGTACATATTTTACACACCATTTAATGGATCCAGATCATGAAAAATCACCACGAGTTAGTTTCATGCCTTAAATGAATGCTTTTAATAGAGTATATATTTCTTGTATGTGATATATGTGGTGTAATGGCTATTTTTTGGAACTTTTCCCGCATTTATTATTTATTAATATAATTCTTTATTCCTAAAAAACAAAACTAGGACTAGTGAATTATTGAATAATTCCTGAATAAATATAAAATAAATTTATAAAAAATGTATATATATGTTCATATATTAAACTGGCATCTATATAACCCTTGATGACTATCTCCTCATCTCCTCCACACTCTAGGAATGTATCTTATATTATTCTAAACTTCATAAAGATAATCATAATTGTAGACCAATTATATTTACTAGGATCATATTATATCTACTGACCATCCTCAAGGAATATGCAATATCATGACTATTATATAACATGGTAGTCATAATTTATACTATTTCATAGTCATTTAAGTTATAAATCATTATCTTCTTCTCCTCTTATTCAAGAGGAAACATTTTCCTGAATTGATGTTTGACATGTTAAACTAGTACCATTCCTCTATTAGATTATTCTATAGTAAATTACATTACTATATGGTCTATGTACGTTCCTTAACATAGTCTAAGTAGCCACATGGATTTATCATAAATGATCTTGATCAATGTAATATAGGTTATTTCATTTAATTATGTTAGGTAGAATCACTTTGTTAACTAATCCCGATAAACTGTAAGATTATAATTTCATTGATAAAAAGTAATGTTTTATCAACATATAGTACTAGGATAATTATTTTACACTCAAATAAATTCTTATCAATAAAATTCTCACATTAATTCTTAATTAAAATACATTATATTGTAGAATTATAAAATTGAATGTTCCTAGATATAGACGAATTAATTATTATATATGTGGATCTATTTTACATGAAATCATATTTCGAATTACTTGGAATCATAAATCCTTACGTTTTCTTCATTTAGAAATATTCTTTAATATTTGAATTAAGAAATATTATTTTGACATCCATCTTCAAAATTTTATATTCATGGTATGTTTCTATATAATCTATAATTTTTATAGATTTATACAATGATATTATATGAAAGGTTTCATCGTATGCAATTATTTGATTCCCTTTAAAGCCTTTATCTACTAACTTCTCATTTTAGGTATTTTCATTCCCTTTCATTTCATGATTTATCTAAAATACCAATTTTCAACCAACATTACTTACATCAACTGGAAATTTAATAGGACATAATTTTGGTTTTCATATATATAATCCATCTCATAATTCATGTATTTTCCATTATTAAATATTCATAGACCTCCACTACCTATTTATAAGAGAGTGGTTTGATATTTTTAATCCATAATGAGTCACCATATTTGCTCACAAGAAAATAATAGATTTTAGGTTTTATTACCTATATGGTACTCCAACATAGTACATATATTTCATTAACAACTTCATCCTTAGGGAGTTACAGAATTTTTTCATGTACTAGCTCTAGTGTATCATAAGAATCAAATTCATCAACAACAATCATTATAAATTAATGAATGTTGTTGATTTTCTCCCTCTTGAGAAAGATTTATTTTCTTATGAAATTTAATTTCTTGACTGAGTGGTCATATAGATAATTTCCCCTGGATTCCATGGGATATCTTATAAATATACATAATGTGCCTCATGATGATTATGGATTTCCAAAGGATTCCTTAAAAAATAACTAATGTACCTGCACACATGCATGTGACAAAACATTTATCATTTCAATCCATAACATGAGTGGAATTTTTCTTCTTCTTCATTTGGCATTCAATTTATTGTGTACGTCATAATTGTTAATAAATAACCCTAAGAGGTTAATATAATAATTTCATGAATCATTAAAGAACATACTATTTTTCGAAAGGTAGTTTCCCTCCATTTACTATTACCATTCCACTATGGTACATAAGATGGGGTGAGTTGAGATAAATCTCAAACTCCCATTGAAAGTTCATAAAATATTGGAAAAGATATTCACTACCATTATTATGTGAAATCTTTTTTTTTCTTACCATGTTGATTCCCTAATTAATTCTATAAATATAAAAATATCTAAAAAGGTTTTTTAACTATACCTCATTATGTAAGAATATTCATATCTACTTAGGTCATCAGTAATCAGTAAGAAGTAAGAATATACACCACTATAATCTCTTAGAAAATGTGCATACACATTAGTGAGTACCAATTCTAGAAGATCGGTGACCCTTTCACCCAATCCAAAAAATTGTTGTTTGGTCGTTTTTACTTGAAAACAAGAATAAAATCACTCATGTGGTCTTAGATATAATATTCTACACAACCATCGATATTGATCTTTCTCATACAATTCTCATTTTTTATGCCTAATTTGTCAATTCCACCATAGTGTGTTATATGTGTCATGCCAAAATGATTCTTTATCTATTTATAATACATTATTTTCATACATTAATACATAAAAAACATTATTTAGTTGTACCATACCCTAAAAATGTTCTCTTTGTAAAATTTTAAATATTTAATTACCAATTTGAAAATAAATAAATCCATTTAATGTAAAAACAATGATGATGTTGTCAAAAAAAATTGGAACAAAATAATAGTTTTCTAAAATAAAAATAATTCTAGTCCACAGTCGAAGGTTGTAGTATCGTATATCCAAAGCAGCTAGTTAGTCATTATTAGCTACTAGAATATCCACCTCTAATTTAGATATATATTTCAATAGAAATAGATCATACATTTTCTTATATATGTGATAAAAAAATTATTTATAATTTAAAATTTATCTATATTGAGAGATTATGGTAGATTAAAAATGTACCTTTAGCTTCACCATTCTTATGGGCAATGTTTTCCTTCTAAGGTCCTATCATTCCGCATGAAAAACATACAATATATTTTTTACTTTATATTCATTTTAATATTATTCTTCTTTAAAGGATGGTTATCAAGATATTTATACTTATTATGAGTTTTATGACCCTATTAATTTTAATTTATTATGTAGTTCACTATATCTACTTCTGGTTTTTCATGCTCCATATCCTTGTTAATAAGGAAAATGAGAGTACTAAGTTAGGAAACAATCTTATTACTACTTATAATATTTTCGTTCATAATTAATATATAGGGTTATTTATGTAGTGAGGAATGGATGAGATCTATGTACATATAATCAAGTAATTTAATATCCAAAATGATTGTGTTCTTTATGTATCCAATCATATTTACTTATGGGTCCCAATAGGTGTCGACTCTCAATTAATGCATGTGAATAGTAAATTAGAGATCTGATATATCTCTATTATCTCCTTCTCTTGATAGATAACACAATTGAGATGCATCATGATATACATATACATATATATTGTAATGTTTCTGTAGATGTTCAATTTACATGTATATCAACGTGAATCATTGAAAATATGTGGAATAATCCTAATGATTCTCATACACAGATAACTATACCTCACTAGAAACTTTGATGGGTTCTTCATAATTGATGATTTTGAACCCATATAATATTCATTCTTCATATAAAGCAATGTGAAATAATCTTTTCTATTATTGGAAATTTTCGTATGTGAAACAATTATCCATATCATGTATAGATCGCAGTAATATGGTAGAATTCGGGTGGATCTTCATTCCATAATTAAGAAGATCACAATTTTAGTACATCATATATGGGGTTATTTCACGACACAACAATATGTAACTGATATCGATGATATCTAGAACATCACAACTGTTACCTCTTTGATGTGGCATATATTCCAGTGTTCAATTCGTATTCTAATGGAAAACTCGATATGGGTAATTGGTAGTGGTGATCTTCTATAATATAATGATAAATGGTCTTGGAATCCCTTATTTATCCCTAAATGTCAAATTTTCAACATAACCATCAACACAACAAATTTCTTCCGAAAATTCTCATTTTTCTTCATCTATGGTGAGAATCAAAACAATTTTATGGAATCTACATGACTAAAAAGGATAAAAGTTATTTCTTCTCACCTAAAATATCATGATTTTTTAAAAATATAATGATTTTTACAAACATCTATATGTTTATTTAGGGATTGATCTATGGGGGTGAAATTTATGTGACCCATATTTCAATTATATTTTTCATTTCCTCCTTTGGCATTTACACAATCTTGTCGATCCAATTAATATTTTCATCCAATGAATGGGTGTTCATATGGTCTCAAATTTTTTTTAATACTAAATCCCCCATATTAAATAATGGGTTAAATTTTTCCTTAAATGTGACAGGGTAGTATTTACATGGAATTTCATTGAATCTTATATGGTATTTTTTCCACTTCTAGGGTTGTTTGCCAATTCTCGATTTTCATTGATCTAAAACAACACAAATAATGCAGTCCTCAGTATGGGAGATATATTTGTATTAGTAGCATGTTTTTTATCTATCTAATTGTTCCAAAATTACTTAGGTTTAATAAAAATTCATAAAACATCAATCACATCATGTTGAATGCAATTTCAATTTTTAATGAAATATCTACTTCTATAAAAGTACTTAAAGCATGGAAACACTTTTTTGGCTTTAGTAAGGGTGGTTGCATTTCTAAAATTTTATCATATACTAGGTCTCTTTGGTGTTCCCAATTTATGTATTAAATTATACATGGATGGATCTTATAGAAATGGAATAATTTTGGAGGCAGTATAATATATGATGATATCAATTTAAAAACAATACCTTTTAGTGATTTTGTAGTAGAAAAAAATTCTCTGAATGATGAATCCAAATATATACTCTCTATTATTTCAATTTATAATAAGATGATCATCACATTGTTAGTGGTGTTTGTATATTGTTCATTGATTTTAAATTTCATGGATTGAGGCCAGCCTGCTCATTGGTCAGTGGCATATATCATAAGTGAATGCATGAGCTGCCTACCCCATAATGTAAATATTCCACACACCTATCAAATAGGTACAATATCCATAAATTATTTGGTTGCATTAGGGAAGAATTTCTCTATTGTATCTATCTTCTCCTGTTTGTCCTTTTTAAAATTTACTTTTACAAATTTTTTACTCAAGGATACGCATGACCATCATCACTATAGGACATTGTGTCTCCACTTTTCTTCATCATTTTTTAACTTGAATAAAATTTCATCATTTGGTCAGTCACTATATTATCAAACCCCAATACACATCACTATTGGATCCATAATTTTACATTTCAATAATATCATACTTTAAAAGACACATATTCCCATTTTTAAAACCCATCCATTAGAATAAATACTTGTTTGAATGAATTTTGGTAAACATAATTTTTAAAACTTCTTTAAATTCCAATTCCTCTAAAATAATATGATTCCTACTTTTTAAATCAACCATTTATGATAACTATATTAATCCAACCAAAAACTCATTTTTGAATCCCCGAATAATTGAATGAACCCCGAAATTGGATGGTTATTCACACTGAATTGTGTATCGATTTTAACATAATAGGTGGAAGGATATACCAACATAATATATATATATATGAGTATTTTTTTTCATTACCAATAAATTTCTCATTTTATCTCTAATACATTCTTGTTAGAAATATATTTATTTACATAAGTTATTAGAGATGACATAGATAAGGTTTACATATATTATAGTTTTTTCAGTTCTATCATACATGCTAGTTATTTCATTAATTAATGTGATCATGAAAACCGTCCTTAATGAATCAATCCATGAATCTTGATTTAAATAAAATATTAAGAGTGTGATGATCACCATCTTTTCATAATGATTATTTTATTGAGTGGATGATAAATTAATCATCGTCCTAGGGGAAAACCTTAAAATGTTACTTGGATCATGTTTCACCATTCCACATATCCTCCCTTGTATCTCTTGGAAATTATTTCACCTCATATATAAACATGAATTCCCAACACTCACATGGGATCACTATCTCTTATGTAAGCTATTACTCACACACTAGTGAGGGGAACCAAAAGATTAGTTCAGGGGTATATATAAAATTAAATTGAGGAAAAAATAAAACATAAACAAAGAAAGGAGTGATGAATCGCATGATAGAAATTTCATTTAAAAATAAATTAAAAGGAAACAAATCATATAAAAAGATATTATCTATGCCCGTGATCATCTGAATACTTGCAATGATTTATTCATTTAAAAAATAACAATTCATACCAAATCATTCATATATAAGATAAACCATTCTGAAATAAATTATATATCTTCTTTAATTATTTAGATTTTTATCTTATTTATAATAAAAAAATTATTAAGATTTTCACCCACCATTATTTTAAAGAAATAGATTTATTTATTTTGTATCTAGTATGTAAAAAACATGTTCCTTGGAGCTATCACATCCTTCTGAACAAACCAATGTGTGTGATATTTGTAAATTATTTACTCATGAAGCATGTAGCAAACACATATTATCACATAATTTAATGGAGTGTAATATCAAATAAATGACACCTTAATATATGTTATTTACATAGTGTGTTATAGCTTGAAGCAGGTAGAGTGGTCTCTATATTACGACTTACACAAAAATTGTACTTCGGAATGTTACACAAAAAATAATTATATATTTAATATAAATGTGTATATATATATATATACTTGTCTATGTGTGTCCCATAACATGGAATATATGAGACATATAAATAAAAAATTATAATTGTATAATCTTTAATGTTAAATCATTAATATTCTTATTTTGATAAATTACAGTCTCCTAAAATTTAATTAAATTATATTTGTTCAATAATTTTTATTTTCATAAAAATATATGTTTAAAATATCTAATCCACATTCACATTAATATTATTTCAAATTTAATAATTTTATTTGTTTTAATATTTTATATTATTTATGTATTTTATTATGATATTGCACTTGATAATGTTTTGACAATACATTCAAAAAATCTTATGAATATAAATTTTTTGAATCATAATATCAATATTTTGGTACAAATATAAAATATATTGTTATATTTTTTATCATATGTTTTTGAAATTAGATAATAATTTTATAATATTTGAATTCATATTTTCTATCATGTTTATCCAATCAATATATATGTATATATATATGTGGTCAAATTTAAAAACTATATATGCAAATATATTTATATATATTATCCAATATACATAATATGTATTCATATATATATATATATATTATCTTCTTCTTCACCAAGGTACAATCTCAGACTGTGAACCTTAATCTCCATCACCTTAGGATCACAAATGAATGCTCATGCATATTTATCTGTGCATCACATTATAAGAAACATATCATCCACAACACAATACCTTTATATACTATCGACGATGATGCATATGACGGTTTCTCACCTCTTCTACTTTTCATGATAGTGAAACACATTCCGTAATAACAAACAGCACTAGGAATCCCACCACCCGCATTGAATGACAATTGTATATTGGAATCAGACGATCCCATGTTTTATTCTTCAATGGTAATTCCTCTTTTATTTCCATGGTTTCACTCTCCATTACATCCCATTGTTTCCTAGTAAGACCAAGAGTAGGGGTAGAACAATAAGTGGAACTATATCAGTACCATGTCTATTAGAACACACAAGTTTCTGCAACCTCTTTCTATTTCCCTATGAATTTACTACTTCCAATTATGTTTTATGCTATATCCAATTCAAAATTTCTTAATACTCCCAATTCATATTTTATGACAACCACAAAATCAAAAAAAAGTACCACTAGTTATTTTTGTTCGATTATTTATAAAATATGTGCCTAATTATATTTTCAAAAAATATATATAATTTTTTTATTAATGTATCTGAAATAAAAAAATTAATTACAATTTTATTATGTATAACTAAATATAAAATTACACGTTTCATTAAATTCTTTATTTTTTTATACATGCAGAAATTTAGTGTACTATTTACCATGGTATGTTTTCTGACATTTTCATATTTTTTTTAAAATAATTATTATTAAATTGCTCTAACAATATTAATAATTTTTCATATACATATTTTTATTGTTGATTTTATTTGTATTTTTCCAATGCTATTTCATGGAGGAATTAAATTGCAGAAAAATTATTTGATATTGAGTGTTATACTTTGGCATATAGGTAACATCATTAGTCTCTGTATTATTGTTATCTAACTCATGGAAGGAAGATACTGGTTAATTAGATTCTTCTAACATATCTTGGAATTAACAATATGGGATTAATATTTTGGAATGATTTATTTTTTTCCTTGTATTGTTTCATTTAAATTCATTTAATATAGATTTATATTATTTTTTCATATTTCATTAAGTTTGTTATATATTGATGAGGTATATGACACATGTAATTTTTCATGTTGGGTTTTATTTTGTTTTATTGTAATTTTTATAATCATATATGTTTTCCTTACCTAAATATATACTAATTATCAGGACCATTGATTGACTATGATCCAATGACCCTCAGTTTCTCTAGGTGTGTTTTTTTTCTCTTTATTGATAAAATGTGACACCATTATGCCTATCCAATGGAGCCACATGTCCCATGTATTTTCCCACCTTCCATTATTTGAACAGATAGATTTGATCTGGGATATCCACACTAATCCAATACCATGAATTTCTCTAACTGCCTCTTGAGATCTGGCATGCCATTATTGCATCTGAATTGTAGTTTTATTTTGTGATGCTTCATTCAAGTAGAGGAAACTATTTCATCTGGTCAGGTTCGACATGTGAGTTCTAGAAGAAAATCTCCATTCACTATCTAGATGGATTATCATAGAAGAAGACGGATTAATTGGTTCCCCACCCATCCACACTCTCCATATTTGAGTTCCTTCCACCTCCTGGAACCAGAGTATTTTTCTGGTGGAGACGTAGTGGTGATAGGCACATTCCTAGGTCTAGGAAAATTGTACATCATGAAGGTTCTCTATATTTTTTACCCTTTGATCGTAAATATTTTTCTGTTTAATTTTATGTCTATATAAGGATATATTACTTTATTTCAGAAATATATATGTATCATTTTTGGGTGTGTGCATGTGTCATTATAAGAGTGGAGGATGTTGACTCAACATGGTAGGCTTCAACACTACCACCAAATTCAACAAGCCCATCATACTCAAATATTTTCTCCCTTTCTTCATTTTATTTCATTGAGTTTTCATTTTATTAACTTTTATTAAGGAATCTTACCTAGGTGGTGTTCTTGCGATTCATATAGGATCATGCTAATTCAAAGAACATTATGTCATTTATTATTTCCTTTCTGTACATTATGTCGTAATTATTCGATTAGATCGATTTAAGAGTAAATATATTTTGGATCATTATATCAAATATATTAATTGAACAATTAAAACAATCAACCTTATAATAAATGATAGTGGATCTTGGATTTGTTAGGGTTCAATGGTTTAACCCCCAACAAGTGGAATCAATGCCTACTAGAACATTTATAATGGGTTATACTAAATTTTATAATGAAAAACTTCATGGTGAAAATGGTTTCAATATTTATATAATTAAATTGAAATCTTTAAAATTGAATAAGGATATAGTTTATTCACTTGATTTTTGTAGAATAAAAATCACCACCCAATCATCATATGGGAAAACTACCGCCACAGACATTCATGTCCCTAATGAAACTCTTTGGAAGGATCATAGCTTAATTGTTATATATTTAAGAGATAATATTCATAGAGAAATGTACAAGAATCTTATAATTATGTTACATTATTTAGTATTAAATTATAGTATATGACTATGCCCCTTTTAGGTATATTATACCAAAACATGTGATTATATACTTTAATAATGTGCCCGATAACTGTAATCTGGATCCACATTCCTATTAGATATTTAAAATATAGGCATTAAATTGGATGATTAAGACCAGTCCATTATACTGTAAACATTATTAGATGAATCCATTAGTTCTATTAAAGGTACTATGGTGTATAAAAAAGACACCCACATTCTTAATGATAACAATCTACATTACTCTCCAATGACCATCAAAGAAAGGGTAGTTTTAAGACAAAGGATGTGGGTTTAGGTTTTGGGGAAAAAGGGAGTCTAGAGATAGAAGTGAGTCCAGGCTTGGGAGAAAGGAAAGGGGTCAGTATAAGAAGAAAATATATAAGTCTAAGAGTATATTAATCAAGTGTTTTCAATAATGGAAACAAGAAGACATTAAAACAAACTACCATAAAAAAATTTGACTATAGATATAATAGTAATGACCAATTATTATTAGTTGATAAGGACTTTGAATCTAATGATGCGTTGAATGTCTCTAAAATTTACATATCTCATGTCACAACCCGTTCTCGGGGCCCGTGCTGTGACTACCCCAAGCCTGCCTTCCATAGGACAGGGGATGGCGACTAGCACCAAACGCGTAAATCCCGATAACTGGGAAGGAATTGCCTTTATAAAAGTAAACAAAACAACACAATGTACAAGAGAAAGTAATACACTATGTACAAACGGAAGTGCTGAAAAGTAAATGGGCCAGAATACAAACCCAATCGAAAGTACAGCTACAACTGAACGAAAGTACAACAGAAAGACAAGAAGCTAGAAGAATAGAAGCATCTCCTAGATCGTCCACCTCGGATCCTACCTGAAGGGTAGGTACAGATAGCGCATCTCCTAGATCATCCACCAAGGATCCTACTTGAAGGGTAGGTACAGATAGCCTCCACAACGCTCTCGCCTGTCAACCTCCTCCGAGTATCGTCTCGTCGTGAAGTCCACCTCGTGATACTAACTCGTCATGAGGTCCACCTCTGGGTACCGTCCAGTCCTCGAACACTCGGCCTTTGTCAGCGCTGCCCATTGTCTGTAACCAACACAACGAGGTGAGGGCATAGCCTATGCAGGGGTGAGTATAACGAAACTCAGTAGGGACCCCGAGACCCTCAAGGTCTCACTGAATCCAACAAGGATAACCTCAATAAAGATCTAAATAGATAACCCTTTCTTAGGTATAAGCCCATACTTATACCTAAGTTATCACGTAACCCATCCCAAACATGAGGACACACAAAGGTTATGAAATCAACGGATAACCACTACTCAGGCATATGCCCATACATATACCTAAGTTATCAAGTGACCCATCTCAATCATGAGGAAACACAAAGGTTATGAAATCAACGGATAACCACTACCCAGGTATATTCCCATACATATTCCTAATTTATCAAGTGACCCGTCTCAATCATGAGGTAAACACAATGTTCATAGACTCAGCTCAAACCAGGATTTTCATTATCGAAACTGTAACTGCTGAAGAGCCCCATCTCTGATGAGTACAGTGATCCTATCACAACTCCGAGGTAATGCTCACTAACATAAGACTGCTGAGGTACTCCTCCTGTCGAGTACCGCGGTTCAGTAACCCAAACACATTAGTGCTTCCCACCGGGGTCTTCCACCCAAACATAGTAGGGCACCCCCCCCCCAATTGCTTGCAGAGGTACTCCTTCTGTTGAGTACCGCGGGTCTGCGGCCTGCTACCAGGCGCTCCGTCCACCATGGGTCTGCAACCAAACAAAGTAGTTCTCCATCCACAGGGCTAGTCAACTCACTCCACGTCGAGTCGGTCAATCAGTCGTTAGGTCTCAGCCAGCTACACGGTCTCCGTACTTCATACGCTCGTCTCCGGAAGGGTCCGCTCCACGAGCTACAGGTCGATACTCCATGTATCACAAAGTCCCAAGAAGAAGTATCTCCATGGACCACCTTGTCATAGGGGTATCAACGCAACAAACATCGCATCAATCGGACGCCCGATCTCTGAGTTATTAGCCTTTTCATCCCAGGGGCCTAGTTGGTTTCGTGTACGAACCAACCCAGCTACATCTCAATTGTACCCCTAAAACTAATAGGGTATACACATAGGGACTGTTTCTCATCGAGATCACCAACGCCGTTGACAGTTCGTCAAATGGACGTCATGTCTGAATGCTATCAGCTTTTCCGTTCCAGGGGCCCAGTTGGATTTCGGGTTCAATCCAACCTTCCCATTATCCAACTGCGTCTAAAACATAGGCGAAGTATGCCAAATGTTTCGTCTTGACAATAGGAACTCAACGTGACAGACGACGCATCAATCGGACGCCCGGTCTGAGAGTTATTAGCATTTTCGTTCCAGGGGCCCTGTTGGATTTTAAGTCAAAACCAACATGATCGCACTCCTACTGCATCCAAACCTCGAGTAGAGTAATCCAAAAAGTCCGTCTCACTATGAGAAATCCAACAAAGTCGGCGGCACGTCAATCAGACGTCCAGAGATCAAGTTATAAGAGTTTCCACTCTAAGGGCCCGGTTGGTTTTGTGTTCGGACCAACCCGGACATACCCAAAGTTCTCCAAAACCTTGAGTGTAATATACTGAAACGACAGTCTTGTTCCAATCATCACATCACAACTGACGGTGCGTCGATTGGAGGTCTGTAGCCCATGATACAGGCGTTTGAACGGAACTGTCCGGAAATAGAGTGTTTTTGGGCCCAGACCGACCCGGCCCAAGACCCCCTAGGTCGGTCTGAACCGGGTTGACCCGCACAGTGTCTAGGTCCGGACCATTAGGGTGTGGCCCTGCCTGGCCTGGCGCGCTGTGCGCAGCCCGCGTGGCCAGTTCGGCCACGCCGAGCAGAGCGGAAGGGTGGGCGTGCTGCCCCCCCCCCCCCCCCCCCGGTTTGAGTAACAGCGGCCCCCATGGGGGGGCACTCCTTTGGCCGGCCGGGGGTTACGACCCCCAGTTCCTGGAAGCCGGACGGCCCGGTCCGGCCGACCGGTTCTGTTGCCGTGGGACCGCCAGGGTCCCACCCTTCTGAAGTTCCGGCGGTCGGCGGTTCCGGCCGCCCGGCCTTGCACCGCTACGGCTTCGAATCGCGGCCTTGTCCGACCGGCGCGGCACGATGGCACCACACCCCCACTCCAGTCATGGTGTCTTCGTGGTTCTCCGGCACGGTGCGTTGGCGCTGCGCCCCTTTGCTGCATCCTGACTCCAGCCGCGGGTTCGTTCGGCCTCAACGGGGCGGCGCGACGGCGCCGCGCCTCTTCTTCGCTTTTCTCCAAGATTCCGTGCGGTGTCGTTGCACCACGCCGCCTTCTTTTAGACCGCAACAACAAAAAGGGGGAGGAGAGTCGGCCGTGTTTGTGCGGTTCGACCTCCTCCCAGTAAGTTGATATCAAGCAGCCCAAAGATAAAGATGAAGAACGTAAAAGGATAAATTCACGGAAAAAACAATTAACCCCTACCTTGAAAACGAGATGATGTTCGAAGTGCGTCGCGGAAAGCGGCATCGTGGGGGAAGATGATGACGTCGCTCACCACATGCTTCCACTTCCGAGTTCATGCGTCGGTGCGTTGACGACAAGGAGGGAGGAAGGAGGGTCGTCGGAGAAGCACCATGTCAGAAAGGGAGGTCTCCAAGGAAGAAGGCCGAAGAAGGTCGGGGAAGAAGCGTCGCCGAAGTTCTTCGCGTTCTTCACCGAATAAAGATGTTCTCTCAAGCTCTCCACCAAAAGGTGCAAGAATGTGCCCAAAATAATAGAATATAATATATTATTCTTGGTGGTGGAAATTAATTAAATGGGCCCCACTTAATTAAGTTCACGATGGTTGGCACAATTCAAAATTCAAAAAGTGGAGAGGCTCCGCCAAATTAATTGCCCGAGTGGATGACACAATTAATTTGGGGAGTTTCGAGGGGGTTTAGGGGCATGGGTGGTCCCCACCTAATTAACAAGGAGAGGGTCAAGGAGATTCCTCCCATTAAATGGGGGGGGGGGTTGAGGAGGTTTTATTCTCCTCCAATAAGAGGGGAGTTAGATTCCAAGAGGCTCTCCCTCATTAATGGGGGAGTATTGAGAGATTTTCTCCCCTCCCATTAAATGGGGGGTTAAGCCCCTTGTGGACCCCATGTCATAACCTCTCGTGGGAGGTTAGGCTGCTCGGGTGGTCCCCACCCTAATTATCCTCCCATGGGAGGTTAGGGTGTGGTAGTCCCACCACCAACTCCCATGTGGAGCTTTTAACCAACACTATCCACCTGGCGTGGGTTCAACAAAGATAAAATAAGTTGTCACTTATTTTATTTTATTATTCCACGTAAACCAAAAAACCAACTCTCAAACCCGATCATCTGCCATCGAGGTGAAAGTCCTATTAAGAGAAAACCGGAGCTGCGATTCCATCGGTGCCCTCAAAAATCAATTTCGAGCACCGGTCCAAAAGATAGGAAAACCCGCTCATTCGTTCACTGAACGTACCTGAGCTAAACTTTGGAAAAATTATTCTAGGCACACCGGGGCTCAGAATCAGGTGCCGTCAGAAACTGCGTTCTTGTAAAACCTCAAAGAAATTAAGAAAAAAATTTCCTTGAAATTTCCGGGTCTTTACATTACTCCCACCTCAGGGCTTTATGTCCCCGTAAATCCTTAACAGAAAATAGGGACACAAAAGCGGTACTGAGCACGCATCTAAGCATTCTACTCCCATGTGCTCACCGGGAGGTTCCCGTGCTGCCTACGAAAGCGCACAAGAGGAATCGACCATCCTCATAGGATCTGCTCCTGTCGATCCTCAACTTCTACTAGAACACCGAAAAAGTCACCCCATCACCAATGTCCAGCTACTCATGGTCAATGATATGTGAAGGGTCATGCTCGTGTCTCCTCATCTGAGATACATGGAAGTCGCCGTGCACCTGGTGCAACTGAGGTGGATGGGTCAAACAGTAAGCCACCTTTCTTACCCTACTGAGGACCTGAAAAGGTCCACTGAACCTCGGAGATAACTTGCTGCCTTTTCCACATCTCCATAAACCTCATTGAGGTGAGACCCATATTAGGATGTGATCATCATCCTCGAACTCTAGAGGTCTCCAATTCCTCTTTAGAACAGAAAATCAAAACATCTGCTGCCACGACGACAAGGTTGGTTGACCCAAGAGTGATCGTCCAAACCCTCCCATGCATGAGTTCATCCTGTGCAGCCTGTGATTTCCTTTTCACCGACTAAGGAAATCATATCCCGATGTTGTAGTTAGACCACAACCTTTTTTCCTAATACTTCCAATCCGAGCATGAACTTTGAATCCAATCTATACCGAGACCGACGTCGTAAGGACTCGACGCTGCCACCAGGAGATTCCAACCGAAACTCTCGCCTCATGGGTCAGACCACACTGTCGGCGTAAGTGTGATTATCGATTCTCCTCCCAAGGTATCTCCAGATGCAAGGGTCATGTCTAAAGCATACCGAAAACTCTAGGTCTGGGACATGATTCATGGAAGGAAGGAATGATTCATATCAATGACTTTTACTATGACATCTAGTAGTGGACACAGACTATCCCTTGAATCCTTTTTTTGATCCATTAGTTCACACTCCTTGACCGCATGCAGCCGCACTCTTCCCTTGCTCTCCATCTCCCTGAGCCTCTCGGGAACAACTATGGTGGGTGGTTGTAGAATTTTGAAATGTACACCACCTCATGCTTCTCTCCTAGCTCTGCCTCCACGTCTGCTGCTTTGCAGACTCATCTCTTTGTAAATATTCATCTTCTTGGAAGATTTAACATGCCCGAGTCTCTAGCACTGGCGCTAGTTTCCTGCTTCATATTGCACTATACAATCTTCATCTGCTCCTGGATGATCTGCACCTTCTTTGCCTACGATCTGTACGAGCTGATAAAATTTATCCTTTTCCGACAAGAGAAACTCGATCTCATCCCCTAGATGAACCACACCCATTGCCTAATACAATCAATCCTGATATGAATGATGCATTCATGCCATGGATGACGTCGTAAGGCCTCAACGTTACTACCAAGAGATCCAACCATCACTCTCACCTCCAAGGGTCGAGTAAAAATGTCGGCATCAGTGTGAGGTCACTTGGTCTCCTCCAGAAGAAATCTCGAAAGTGAGGGTCAAGTCAACCTTTTTAACTGGGACCTCTTAGTATCAACTGATCAAAAGGAAAAGAAAGAAAAAATCACAAGGATAAGTGTCTTTTTATTACTGCAGCTCATAGTACAAAGACACAAATACAACAGCAACAAGGAACTAGAAGTACCAAGAACAAAAGTAATCCACTAGTTCCACTCATGTCCACCTCCTTCCGGAGCTCTACTGCCTTGTCCACTGCTCGGATGTGGCTTATGCACCCGCCGCTGCTTCTATCTCGGTGGCTCCTCCAATGCATGCGGATCAACAGTGCGAGGAGTCGAACAGTCATGTGCCAGGTGACCCTTCCTGCTGCATTCATAACACTTTCTGCTCCTCGTATAGTTGGATCTGTTCCTCTTGGACCTCTGCATCATCTGTCTATTGCCCATAGATGACTCGGCTACTGATCGGAAATCATGTGGAAAAGGCAGCAGCTCATGAACACGCTTGGGGTGTAGAGCTACTGGTACAAACTCCACCCTGAAGAAGGTCTCGTTGCCTCCCCAGGTGAAGGTCTTCCCATCGCAAAACTCGAACAAGTGTCTCCACCATTTCTCAGTTGCAGCCTGAAGGAGGCTGGCAGTAAAGATCACCATGAAGTCTGCTGGAGTACCCACTATCCTGAAAACTCTCACCAAAGCCTCCAGCCAATCCTCAGCCACCTATGGGTCCGTCTCTCCTTGGAACTTTGGTGGCCTCTAGCGTTGGAACTCGTGTAGCGCGCTCAAGTGACGTGCACTCTCTGCTATCGGGGCTGGTGGCATCGGTGGCCCAACAGGTGGTAGTACTTCTGGTGCCTACGATGGTTCCTCAAATGAAAGAGGGCCATGTACCGAATCCTCGTCGCCCGACAGGCTGTTAGTACGTACATCCCTCTGGGCTCTATCTGGTCGTCCATGGAAAGGCATCCTGAAAAAAAAACATACGTGACACGGTCAAATGATTTCTACCTGGTGAGCTGACCTGGTTTGAGCTGTTTTAATGGAAAACCTTTGAAAACACACACGCAATCAGTGTTTTCATGCACAAAGACATAAATCAGAAGTCAGGGTCCCGGGGTACGAATATGTCGGCGGCCCGCACCCACACTGGACTCCCTGAACTGAAAACCATACTCGGTACTCTTAACATTATTGCTTCACAGAAAAGAAAAATCAGAGTTATAAGTTTTGTGGTTGAACCGACTCCTCTGATACCAATTTTTCACGACCCGTCCCTGGGGCCCATGCCATGACTACCCCAAGACCGCCTTCCATAGGCCGAGGGTTGGAGACTAGAACCAAAGGCGTATATTCCAATAACTGGGAAGGCATTGCCTTAATAAGAGTAAACAAAACACCACAGAGTACATGAAAAAGTAATACACTAAGTACAAAAGGAAGTGCTGAAAATTAAATGGGCCAGAATACAAACCCAATCGAATTTACAACTACAACTGAATGTATATAAAACAGAAATACAAGAAGCTGGAAGAATAGAAGCAGCTCTGAGGTCTTCCACCTCAGATCTTACCTAAAGGTTAGGTATAGATAGCGCAGCTCCTGGATCATCCACCATGGATCCTACCTGAAGGTTAGGTACAGATAGCCTCTACAACGCTCTCGCCCCGTCAAACTCCTCTGAGTATCGTCTCGTCGTGAGGTCCACCTCCGGATACTGACTCATCTTGAGGACCACCTCTGGGTACTGTCCAGTCCTCGAACACTCGGCCTCTGTCAGTGATGCCCATCGTCTACAACCAACACAATGTGGTGCGGGCATATCCCGTGCATGGGTGAGTATAATGATACTCAGTAGGGACCCTGAGAGCCTCAAGGCCTCACTAAATCCAACAAGGATAACCACAATAATGATCGTAATAGATAAACCTTTCTTAGGTATAATCCCATATTTATAACTAAATTATCATGTAACCCATCTCAAAAATGAGGAAACTCAAAGGTTATGTAATCAACAGATAACCACATCCCAGGTATATGCCCATACATATGCCTAAGTTATCAAGTGACCCATCTCTATCATGAGGAAACACAAAGGTTATGAAATAAACGGATAACCACTACCCAGGTATATGCCCATACATATACCTATGTTATCAAGTGACCCATCTCAATCATGAGGTAAACAAAAAGGCCATAGACTCAGCTCAAAACAAGATTTTCATTATCGAAACCATAACTACTGAATAGCCCCATCTCTGATGAGTATAGTGATCGTGTCACGACTCCGAGGTAATGCACACTAACCTCAGACTGCTAAGGTACTCCTCCTGTCGAGTATCGCGGGTCAGCCACCCAAACATAGTAGTGCTTCCCGCCGGGGTCTACCACCCAAACACAGTAGTGCACCCCCCCCCCCCCTAATAGCCTACAGAGGTACTCCTTTTGTTGATTACCGTGGGTCTGCGGCCTGCTTCCAGGTGCTCCATCCACTGTGGGTCTGCATCCAAACAAATTAGTGCTCCATCCACTGGGCTAGACGACTCACTCCAAGTCGAGTCAGTCAAGCAGTCGTAATGTCTCATCCAGCTACACGGTCTCCGTACTCCGTATGCTCATCTCCGGGAGGGTCCGCTCCTTGAGCTATAGGTCGATAATCCAAGTGTCACAATTTTCCAAGAATAAGTATCTTAAAGTACCGCCTCGGCATAGGGGTCTCAATGCAACAGACGGCACGTCAATCGGACGCGCGATCTGTGATTTATTCGCCTTTTCGTCCTATGGGCCCAGTTGGTTTTGTGTGTGAACCAACCCGGACTCATCTCAATTGTACCCCGAACTCTCATATAGTATACTCATATGGACTGTTTCTCAACTAGATCACCAACGCCACTGACGGTTCGTCAAACGAACGTCCGGTCTGAAAGTTATCAGCTTTTCCGTTCTAGGGGCCCGGTTGGATTTTGGGTTCAATCCAACCCGGCCACTATCCAACAATGTCCAAAACACAGGAGAAGTATGCCGAAAGTTCGGTCTCGACTTGAGGAACTCAATGTGACAGACGGCGCGTCAATCGGACGCCCGGTCTGAGAGTTATTAGCATTTTCGTTCCAGGGGCCCGGTTGGATTTTAAGTCAAAAGCAACCCGAACGCACTCCGACTGTGTCCAAACCTCAAGAAGAGAAATCCAAAAAGTCCGTCTTGCTAAGAGAAATCCAACAAAGTCGACGGCACGTCAATCGGACGTCCGGAGCTCAAGTTATAAGTGTTTCCGCTCTGAGGGCCCGGTTGGTTTCGTGTTCGAACCAACCTGGGAAAATCCAAAGTTCTCTGAAACCTTGAGTGTAATATACCGAAACAATCGTATCGATTCAAGGATCACATCAAAACTGACGGTGCGTCGATCGGAGGTCCGTAGCCCATGATACATGCATTTGAATGGAACTATCCTGAAATAGGGGGTTTTTGGGCCCGAACCGGGTCCAAGTCCGGCCCATTAGGGTGCGGCCTGGCCCGGAGGGCGTGGCCCAGCCCAGCCGGCGCGGCGCGGCCCGGCCTGGCACACTGTGCGCGACCCGTGTGTCCATCTCGGCCATGCCGAGCTTAGCGGAAGGGGGGGTGGCAATGCCCCCCGATTTGAGTAACCGCGGCCCCCATGTGGAGGGCCGCTCCTTCGGCCGGCCGGGGGTTACGACCCCTATTTCCTGGAAGCTGGTCGGCCGGTGCTGCTGCTGTGGTACCGCCGAGGTCCCACCCATCCGAGGAGCCGGCGGCCGGCGGTTCCGACCACCCGGACTTGCACCGCCATGGCTTCGAGCCGCGGCCTTGTCCGACCGGCACGACTCGACGACGCCCCACCCTCCATCGTGGCCCCGCTCCAGCCACAGTGTCTTCGTGGTTCTCCGGCGCTGCGTGACAGCACCGCGCCCCTTCGCTACGGCCCGACTCCGGCCGTGGGTTTGTTCAGCCTCAACGGGGTGGTGCGACGGCGCCGCACATCTTCGTCGAATTTCATCAGGATTCCATGTGGTGTCGTTGCACCACGCTGCCTTCTTTCAGACCGCAACAACAAAAAGGTGAAGGAGAGTCGGTCATGTTCGTGTGGTCCAACCTCCTCCCGGTAAGTTGATAACAAGCAGCCCAAATATAAAGGCTTAGAACAGAAAAGGATAAATTCAGGGAAAAAACAATTAACCCCTACCTTGACAACGAGATGATGTTCGAAGTGCGTCGCGGAAAGCGGCGTCGCGAGGGAAGATGATGACGTCGCTCACCGCACGCTTCCACTTTCGAGTTCATGCGTCGGTGCGTTGATGACGAGGAGGGAGGAAGGAGGGTTTTCGGAGATTCACCACGTGAGAAATGGGGGGGGGGGCTCCGAGGAAGAAGGCCGAAGAAGGTCGGGGAAGAAGCGTCGCTGGCGTTATTTGCGTTCTTCACTAGAGAAAGAAGTTCTCTCAAGCTCTCCACCAAATGGCGAAAGAACGTGCCCAAAATAATAGAATATAATTTATTATTCTTGGTGGTAGAAATTAATTAAGTGGTCCCCACTTAATTAAGTTCACGATTGTTGGCACAATTCAAAATTCAAAAATTGGAGAGGCTCTGCCAAATTAATTGCCCGAGTGCATGACACAATTAATACGGGGAGTTTCGAGGTGGTTTAGGGGCCCGGGTGGTCCCCACCTAATTAATAAAGAGAGGGTCAAGGAGTTTCCTCCCATTAAGTGGGGGGGGGGGGGGGGTTGAGGAGGTTTTATTCTCCTCCAATAAGAGGGGAGTTAGAGTCCAAGAGGCTCTCCCTCATTAATGGGGGGATTGAGATATTTCCTCCCCTCCCATTAAATGTGGGGTTAAGCCCCGTGTGGACCCCATGTCATAACCTCTCATGGGAGGTTTTGCTGCTCAGGTGGTCCACACCCTAATTATCCTCCCATGGGAGGTTAGGGTGTGGCGGTCCCACCACCAACTCCCTTGTGGAGCTTCTAACCAACACAGTCCACATGGCGTGGGTTCAACAAAGAAAAAAATAAGTTGTCACTTATTTTATTTTATTATTCCACGTGAACCCAAAAACCAACTCTCAAACCCAATCATCTGACATCGAGGTGAATGTCCTCTTAAGAGAAAATCGGCGATGCGATTCCATCAGTGCCCTCGAAAATCGATTCCGAGCATCGGTCCAAAAGTTAGGAAACCCCACTTGTTCGTTCACTGAATGTACCCGAGCTAAACTTTGGAAAAATGATTCTAGGCACATCGGGCCTCAGAATCAGGTGCCGTCAGAAACTGCGTTCTTGTAAAATCCCAAATTAATTAAGAAAAAAATTTCCTTGAAATTTACGGGTCTTTACATTACTCCCACCTTAGGGCTTTACGTCCCCATAAAGCTTTAACACATACTAGGGATACCAAAGCGGTACTGAGCACACATCTAAGCATTCCGCTCCCATGTGCTGACCTGGAGGTTCCCGTGCTACCTACGAAAGCGCACAAGATGAATCAACCGTCCTTGTAGGACCCTCTCATATCAATCCTCAACCTCTACTGGAACCCCACAAAAGTCACCCCATCGCCAATGCCCATCTCCTCATGGTCGATGATATGCGAAGGGTCGTGCTTGTATCTCCTCAGTTGGGATACATGGAAGTCGTCGTGAACCTGGTGCAACTGAGGTGGATGGGTCAAACGGTAAGCCACCTCACCTACCCTGATGAGGACCTGAAAAGGTTCGTTGAACCTCGAAGATAACTTGCCACCTTGGCCACATCTCCGTAATCCTCATTGAGGTGAGACCCGTATAAGGACGTGATCGTCATCCTCAAACTCTAGAGGTCTCCAATTCTTGTTTAGAACTGAAACTCAAAACTCCTTCTACCATAGGGGTAAGGTTGGTCGACCCAAGAGTGATCATCCAAACCCTCCCATGCATGAGTTCATCCTATGCTGCATGGGGTTTCCTTTTCGCCGAGCAAGGAAATATCATCCCAACGTTGTAGTAAGACCACAACCTTTCTGCCTAATATAGTCAATCTGAGCATGAACTGTGAATACAATCCATATCGAGACCAACTTCGTAAGGCCTCGATGCTTCCACCAAGAGATTCCAACCGAAACTCTCGCCTCGTGGGTTAGACCACACTGTCGGCGTAAGTGTGATTATCCAGTCTCCTCCCAAGGTATCTCCAGACGTGAGGGTCAAGTCTACAACTTACCAGAAACTCTAGGACTCAGACAAGGTTCGTGGAAGGAATGAATGATTCATATCAATGGCTGTTACTACGACAGCTAGTAGTGGACAGAGACTGTACCTTGAATCATTTTTTTGAGCCATTAGGTCACACTCCTTGATCGCATGCAGTCGCACTCTTCCCCTTCTCTCCATCTCCCTGAGCCTGGTGGGACAACTAAGGTGGGTGGTTATAGCATGTTGAAATGTACAACACCTCATGCTGCTCTCTTAGCTCTGCCTCCATGTTTGATGCTTTGCAGACTCATATCTCCTTAAAGATTCCGCTTCTTGAATCATTTAACACGCCCGAGTCACTAAGACTGGCGCCAGTTTCCTGCTTCTTACAGCACTGTAAAATCTTCATCTGCTCCTGGTTGATCTGCACCTTCTTTTCCAATGATCTGAAATAGCTGCTAAAATTTATCCTTTTCCGACAAGAGAAACTCGGTCTCATCCTCTGGATGAACCACACCCATTGCCTAATACAGTCAATCCTGACATGAATTATGCATTCATGCCATGGATGACGTCGTAAGGCCTCGACGTTACTACCAAGAGTTCCAACCGTCACTCTCACCTCCATGGGTCGAGTCACACTGTCGGCATCAGTGTGAGATCACTTGGTCTCCACTAATAGAAATCTCGAAATTGATGGTCAAGTCAACAGTTTTTACCAGGACCTCTCAGTATCAACCGAACAAAAGGATAGGAAAGATAATATCACAAGGATACGTGTCTTTTTATTATTGTAGCTCATAGTACAAAGACACAAATACAACAGCAACATGGAACATGAAGTACCAAGAACAAAAGTAATCCACTATTTCCGCTCATGTCCACCTGCTTCTGGAGCTCTATTGCCTTGTCCACTGCTCGGTTGTTGCTCAAGCACCCACCGCTGCTTCTGCCTCGATGGCTCCTCCAATGCTTGCGGATCAACTGTGCGGGGAGTCAGACAGTCACGTGCCAGGGGACCCTTATTGCCTCATTTATAACACGTCCTGCTTCTCGTATAGCCGGATATGTTCCTCTTGGACCTCTTCATCATCTGTCTAATGCCCACAGATGACTCGGCTACTTATCGAAAATCCTGCGGCAAAGGCAGCAGCTCCTGAACACGCTTGGGGTGTAGAGATACTAGTACAAACTCCACCCTGAAGAAGGTCTCGAAGTCTCCCCAGGTGATGGTCATCCCATCGCAAAACTGGAATAAGTGGCTCTACCATCTCTCAGCTATAGCCTGAAGGAGGCTGGCAGCAAAGATCACCATGAAGTCTGCTGGAGTACCCACTATCCTGAAAACTCTCACCATAACCTCCAGCCAATCCTCAGCTGCCTGTGGGTCCGTCTCTCCCTGGAACCTGGGTGGCCTCTAGGCCAGGAACTCGTGCAGCGTGCTCAAGTATCGTGCACTCTCTGCTCCCAGGGATGGTGGCATCGGTGGCCCAACGGGTGGTAGTACCGCTGGTGCCTCTGATGGTGCCTCAACTGAAAGAGGGCCCTGTATCGAAGCCTCGTCGCTCGATAGGCTGTTAGTACGTACATCCCTATGGGCTCTAGCTGGTCGTCCATGGAAAGGTATCCTGAATGAAAAAACATATGTGAAATGGTCAATCGATTTCTACCTAGTGAGCTGACCTAGTTTGAGCTATTTTAAGGGAAAACCTTTGAAAACACACACGCAATCAGTGTTTTCGTGCACAAAGCCGGAAATCAGAAGTCAGGGTTATTAGTTATGCGGTAGAACCAACTCCTCTGATACCAATTTGTCACAACCCGTCCATGGGGCCCGTGCCGTGACTACCCCAAGCCCGCCTTCCATAGGCCAGGGGCTGGCGACTAGCACCAAAGGCATAAATCCCAATAAATGGGAAGGCATTGCCTTTATAAAAGTAAAAAAACACCACAGAGTACAAATGGAAGTAATACACTAAGTACAAAAGGAAGTGCTGAAAAGTAAATGGGCCAGAATACAAACTCAATCGAATGTACAGCTACAACTGAACGAAAGTACAACAGAAATACAAGAAGCTGGAAGAATAGAAGCAGCTCCTAGGTCATCCACCTCAGATCCTACCTGAAGGATAGGTACAGATAGCGCAACTCCTGGATCTTCCACCACGGATCATACCTGAAGGGTAGGTACAGATAGCCTCCACAACTCTCTCACACGTCAAAATCCTCTGAGTATCGTCTTGTCATGAAGTCCACCTCTGGATACTGACTCATCGTGAGGTCCACCTCGGGTTACCATCCAGTCCTCAAACACTCAGCCTCTGTCAACACTGCCCGTCATCTGCAACCAACACAATGAGCTGCAGGCGTAGCCCGTGCAGGGGTGAGTATAATGATACTCAGTAGGGACCCCGAGACCTCAAGGTCTCACTAAATCCAAAACGGATAACCAAAAGAAGGATCTAAATAGATAAACATTGCTTAGGTATAATCCCATACTTATACCTGAGTTATTAAGTAACCCATCTCAAACATGAGGAAACACAAAGGTTATGAAATCATCGGATAACCACTACCCATGTATATGCCCATACATATACCTAAGTTATCAAATGACCCATCTCAATCCTGAGAAAACACAAAGGTTATGAAATAAACGGATAACCACTACCCAGGCATATGACCATACATATACCTAAGTTATCAAGTGACCAATCTCAATCATGAGCTAAACACAAAGGTCATAGAGTCAGCTCAAACCGGGATTTTCATTATCGAAACTGTAACTGCTGAAGAGCCCCGTCTCTAACGAGTATAGTGATCCTATCATGAATCCGAGGTAATGCTCACTAACCTAAGACTGTTGAGGTACTCCTCCTGTCGAGTACCACGGGTCATCCACCCAAACACAGTAGTGCTTCCCGCTGGGGTCTGCCACCCAAACATGGTAGTGAACCCCCTTAATAACCTGCAGAGGTACTCCTTCTGTCGAGTACCGCGGGTCTACGGCCTGCTACCAGGCGCTCTGTCTGTCGTGGGTCTGCACCAGAACACCGTAGTTCTCTGTCCACTGGGCTAGTCGACTCACTCCAAGTCGAGTTGGTCAAGTAGTCGTCAGGTCTCAGCCAGCTACACGGTCTCCATACTCCGTACACTCATCTCCGGGAGGGTCCGCTCCACGAGCTATCGGTCAATACTCCAAGTATCAAAAAGTCCCACGAAGAAGTATCTCAAAGGACCACCTCGTCATAGGGGTCTCAATGCAACAGACGGCGCGTCAATCGGACTTCCGGTCTGTGAGTTATTAGCCTTTTTGTCCGAGGGGCCCGATTGGTTTCATTTGCGAACCAACCAAACCGCATCTCAGCTTTACCCCGAACTCTCATTGGGTATACTCATATGGAACGTTTCTCAACGAGACCACCAACGCCACAAACGGTTCGTCAAATGGACAAACGGTCTAAAAGTTATCAGCTTTTCCGTTCCAGGGGTCCGATTGGATTTCGAGTTCAATCCAACCCGGCCACTATCCAACTGCATCCAAAACTCAGGCGAAGTATGCCAAAAGTTCCATCTCGACAAGAGGAACTCAACGTGATAGATGAGGCATCAATCGGACGCCCGTTCTGAAAGTTATTGGCATTTTCGTTCCAGGGGCCCGGTTGGATTTTAAGTCAAAACCAACACGACCACACTCCGACTGCATCCAAACCTTGAGCGGAGTATGCCAAAAAGTCTGTCTCACTTAGAGAAATCCAACAGAGTCTACGACACATCAATGGGACCTCCGGAGCTCAAGTTATAAGTGTTTCCGCTCCGAGGGCCCAGTTGGTTTTTTGTTCGAACCAACCCGGCCGTACCCAATGTTCTCCTAAAACTTGTGTGTAATATACTAAAACGACCTCCTCGATCCAAGGATCGCATCGCAACTGACGGTGCATCGATCAGAGGTTCGTAGCCCAAGATACAGGCGTTTGAACAGAACTGTCTGCAAATAGGGGGTTTTTGGGCCCGGAACAACCCGTCCCAAGACCCCCTGGGTCGGCCCGAACCGGGTCGACCGAAACCGGGTCCGGGTCCGGCCCATCAGGGCGTGGCCCATGCCGGCCTGGGCACGGCCCGACCTGGCCTGGCGCGGTGTGCGCGGTCCGTGTGGCCAGCTCGGCGACGCCGAGCTGAGCGGAAGGGGGGGCGTGCTTCCCCCTCGGTTTGAGTAACCGTGGCCCCCATGTGGGGGGACACTCCTTGGCCGGCCGGGGGTTACGACCCCTGGTTCCTGGAAGCTGGTCGGCCCGGTCCAGCTAACCGGTGTTGCTGCCACGGGACCGCTGGGGTCCCGCCCTTCTGAGGTGTCGGTGGCTGGCGGTTATGGCCGCCTGACCTTGCACCGCCGCAGCTTCGAGCCGCAGCCTTGTCCGACCGGCGTGGCGCGACGGCTCTGTGCCCCTCCGCCATGACCCCGATCTGGCCACAGTGTCTTCGTGGTTCTCCGGCATGGCGCGACGGTGCCGCGCCCCTTCGCTGCAGCCCGACTCCGTCCGCGGGTTCGTTCATCCTCAACGGCGCCGCGCATCTTCGTCGCATTTCTCCAGGATTCTGCGCGGTGCCGTTGCATAACACCGCCTTCTTTCGGACCGCAACAACAAAAATGGGGAGGAGAGTCGGCCTTGTTTGTGCGGTCCGACCTCCTCCCAGTAAGTTGATATCAAGCGGACCAAAGATCAACATGAAGAACAGAAAAGGATAAATTCACGTCAAAAAAAATTAACCCCTATCATGACAATGAGATGATGTTCGTAGTGTGTCGCAGAAAGCGGCGTCACGGGGGAAGATGATGACGTTGCTCACTGCATGCTTCGACTTCCGAGTTCGTGCGTCAGTGCGTTGAAGACGAGGAGGGATGAAGGAGGGTCATCAGAGAAGCACCACGTCAAAAAGGGGGGGCTCCGAGGAAGAAGGCTGAAGAAGGTCAGGGATGAAGCGTCGTCGAAGTTCTTCACGTTCTTCACTGGAGAAAGAAGTTCTCTCAAGCTCCCCACCAAAAGGCGCAAGAACGTGCCTAAAATAATAGAATATAATCTATTATTCTTGGTGGCAGAAATTAATTAAGTGGGCCCCACTTAATTATGTTCACGATGGTTGGAAAAATTCAAAATTCAAAAGTTGGAGAGGCTCCACAAAATTAATTGCCCGAGTGGATGACACAATTAATTTGGGGAGTTTCGAGGGTGTTTAGGGGCCCAGGTGGTCCCCACCTAATTAACAAAGAGAGGGTAAAGGAGTTTCCTCCCAATAAATGGGGGGGGGGGGGGTTGAGGAGGTTTTATTCTCCTCCAATAAGAGGGGAGTTAGAGTCCAAGAGGCTCTCCCTCATTAATGGGGGAGCATTGAGAGATTTCCTCCCACCCCATTAAATGGGGGGTTAAGCCCCGTGTGGACCTCATGTCATAACCTCTTGTGGGAGGTTATGCTGCTCGGGTGGTCCCCACCATATTTATCCTCCCATGGGGGGTTAGGGTGTGGCGGTCCGACCACCAACTCCCATGTGGAGCTTTTAGCCAACACTATCCACGTGGCCTGGGTTCAACAAAGATAAAATATGTTGTCACTTATTTTATTTTATACTTACACATGAACGCAAAAACCAACTCTCAAACCCGGTCAACTAATGTTGAGGTGAAAGTCCTCTTAAGAGAAAACTGGCGTTGTGATTCCATCGGTGCCCTCGGAAATCGATTCCATGAACCAGTCCAAAATTTAGGAAAACCCGCTCATTCATTCACTGAACGTACCCAAGCTAAACATTGGAAAAATGATTCTGGACACACCGGGCCTTGGAATCAGGTTCTGTCAGAAATTACGTTCTTGTAAAATCCCAAAGAAATTAAGAAAAAAATTTCCTTGAAATTTTTGGGTCTTTTCATTTCATTTCATGAATCCTATATTTATGATATTCATTCCACATATGACAAAGGAAGTAATTATTTTTCGAGTTAAGGAAAATGAAATCACGTGTCGTATTTCTAGGAAATAACATGAGATTTCACATTATGGGAGTAGGACCTATTTCATTAGAGCTTCATGATGGAACTTTTAGGTCACTTGAGGAAGTTAGGTGGGTAATATAGTTTAAAAGAAACCAATTATCTCTAGGAATGCATGACCAATGTGCTATAGTTTTAAGTTAGAATCTGGAAACAATAGGATTGTCTGAGGATCCCTCACAGTTAGAAAAGGAACACTTCAAAATAGTATTTATGTGTGAAATGGTAAAGTTAATATAAGTAAATTGAACAACTATTTTATTTGAAAACATGATTCCAACACTCATTGGCATCGATGGATAGGGAATTTCAATGCCCCGGGCCTTAGTAAACTCAAAAAATATGACCACTTGAGTATTATCACTCCTAGAAATATCACATTATATAGGGATTATGTATATTATAAATCCAAAAGAGTCATCTTTAGTAGTTTAATGTATAATTATAAGTAGCCACTTGAATGTGTTCATTCTAACATGTGGGTTCCTTCTTGGGTCACCACCCATGGTGGAGGATTGTACATTGTGACTTTCATTGATGAAATCTTTAAAAATGTCTATATTCATATAGTCAAACATTAGTCAGATATCATTCATACCAATATGAAATAGAGTTTTTGGGTAGAAAGTGACTCTAATAGGAAACTCAGACCCTTCAGAACTGATAAATATTTTGTGTATATATCCGTTGAATTCAATGAATTCTATGAATACGAGTGAATAATGATATAAGATATGGTTGTGGAAACTACAAAGAAAAATCGGTTTTTAGAGAGGATGATAGGACTGTCCATCATATTGTGAGGGGAATACTGCCCCACTCAAAATTCTCCATGTCCTTATGGGCCGAGGCTACGTCAACATTATTCTATATTATTATTTGTTCCCCAAAATAACCTAATTATATTAAGACACCAGAATAACTCTATAATGTTTCACCCCCATTCCTTACACACCTTTGGAATTTTGGATTCATTATTAATTCTCATACATGCAACGATAAGATAGCTCCTAGGTCTATAAAGTGTATATTTGTGGGTACCCAGAGGGTGTTAAGGGGAAAAGTCTATGGGAAGGCAAACCGAGTTATTAAAAATGTATAGTTAGTCGAGACTTGGTGATTTATGATTCAGTTATCTCTAATAATAAGGTATATTAACATGTAAAGTCCTTTGATTAATGTACATTACCCTCCAAGTTCCAAAGAATCATAGGTGTTGAAGTCCCCTTTGAATCTAGGGTCCAATCCCAGTAGGTTTTTAGTCTGACTCCCTCAATTTTCCACACCCATGTTTAATCAAATTCTAATTTGGATTATGAACCTAAAATAGAGGAACTATATTATCTCAACAATTATCGGCTCACTCATTATATACAGAGAATAGTTTTCATGCCTCTATCTTATTTTGAACTGGCATAAATTACTACCTATGAGTTTAATATAGAATAGGGTTTGTTTAATTTTGAAACTAAAACTTTTAAGAAAGCTATTTTCTCCAATGAATCCACTAGGTGGTTGATTTATATGAAAGAGGAGATGAATTAAATTTTTTTAAACAACATATTGGATGTTTTTTCCATACCTAGTAACCAGAAGGACATTAGTCATAAATGGATTTATAAGAATAAATAAAAAAATTGCAGGACAATATAAAATCAAATTCAAATACCAAATGGTTACTATAGGATTTCTTAGTCATGGAGGAATTGATTATAGTGAATTTTTCTTCCCATTTGATAAACATTCATCAATTAGAAGTATTATTTATTTTTCATCCTTTTTTTCTATTCAAGTTGAACAATTAGATGTAAAAACTTCTTTTTTAGACATGAATATGTTTACTTATTAATATATGCTAATAACATGCATTTAATCTATAAAAATGGGAGGATTATAAATTTGGTCAAGAATCAATTGAACTGTTTCATTGAAATAAAAAACTTAGGGAATACTAATCAAATATTATGGATGGATGTTATATGAGATATGAATTATAGAACCATGTAATTATTCGAATATAATTATATTAATAAAGTATTAAGAAGATATCAATTTTATTAGGATAAAAATATTAGTATTCTACGATGAAAAAATATTAAATTATCTATAGAACGATCCCCTACAAATGATGATGAGGCTTCTGTCATGAGTAAAATTCAATTTGCTAATGTAGTAGGAAGTATTATGTATTCCATGGTGTATTCTAGGCAATACATTGAATTTTATTTTTCTGGTTTGATCATGTTTATAGGGATACCAGGTAAGACTAATTGGAATTAATTGAAATCGCTACTCTCAAGTATGACACCATGTCTGAGAAATTGTGCATTCGATGTGGCTTATATATTAGTTTTTAAAATGATATAGCTGGCTTTGATAACTCTTTTTATACTGCATGTTTTGACACTCAAAAGTTTATCAAAGGTTCTGTGTTTCTTCCATATAGAGGACCAGTCACTAGAAGTAAAATATATAGTCAGTGGTTACACTCTCTACTACTACGGTAGAGTATATTTCCTTGAAAGAAATCATAAAAGATGCTATCTGGTTGAAAGGTTATCTTTTTTTTTTAGTTACTTTTATCTATTGATATCATTGAAGTCCATTATGATATACAATTATTATTTCATTTATCTAATAACTATTTATGATAGGGTAGATTAGAGAACATTGACATTAGACTTAATTTTTTTAGGTCTGTCATAGAATTTGGGTTGTTAGTGTCACTAAGATACCCATTGGGGAAAATCTAGTAGATTGAATGACTAAGGTAATGCTATTTAAAAAATTCATGGATTTCCATAAATTAATGATTTATTTCCAATACTATAATTTATGTTTCGATAACATCATATTAATATTCTGTTTAATTGAAAACTAGATATTTGTACTATTTTCCCCTGCATTATTTCATTTAAATTTTATTAATATTATTTTATATCATTTTTTCATATTAAAATAAGGGTGTTATATACTAATTTGGTATATGATGCATTGCATTATTCACCTGGGGTTTTATATTCACATTAAGTTATTTTTATAATCATATAAATTTTCCATACCTAAATAGAAGGTAGTTATCCGAGAAATTTATTATCCCAGATCCAATGGCCCCCATTTTCTCTGGGTTCATTTCCTTCCCTCATCTTTGATCTGAAGTGCCACCTTCATTCCAATCCAATGGCGCCACTTTTACAGTGCACCTTCCCACCTTTAGTTATGAGAACTTATGAAATTAAATTTGTCCATACATATGGATGTAATCTCACTATTCCACCTAACCTCTAATTGAGTTATGGCATGCCATCATTGCATATAGATCACAATTTTATTTTTATATTCTTTATTTAACCAGTGCACTCTCATTCTTTAGGTCTAGTCCAGTCTATGAGTTCTCAAACTGAATCTCCCGTCACCATCCAGAGGGATTCTTGGAGAAAAAGTAGGTGTATGGGGTTCCATATTCATGCACACTTCCCATCATAGAGATATTTCCACCACCAAGAACCACCCCACATCTCTGGTAGAGACTCTATGGTTATTGGCTCAATCTTTAGTATATAAAGACTACGCATCATGAAGGTACCTGATCTTGAATCTCCATTCTTTATAAATATGTTTCTATATAGTTTCTGGGATCTCCAGAAATATATTACCTTTTTTCATGAATAGATTCTATATTCTTTTTGGGTTTGTGTGTGTGTAAGTCCATCCAAAAATAGACTACATGAACTCTATGTGATAGGCTTCACTGTTTCCACCTAGTTCAATAAGGCTATCCACCATGGATAGTTTCTATGGTTCTTCAATGCTTTTATTTGAGTTTTAATATTCTTTTATTTCATTATTTATTCATTGTAAAATTCTTAAACAGGTTGTGTTATCACCATGCACATAAAATGACATTGATCTGAAGCACATTACATCCTATGTTAATTACTTTATTTACATTATGTTTTCATTGTTCCAGTAGCTCAGTTTAATAATAAATATTTCTTGGTTTTTATTTCAAATTGATTAATTGAATATATATAATAATCAACTTGTTTATATGTGATAGTGGTCCTTGGGTTTTTTTGTCCAATCTCATGGGGCCACTTATCTCGTGTGTTTTACCACCACTAGTTTTGATATCTACTAACATTAATCTAGGATATCCATGTGGATTAAATCCTATATTCCACATGATCTTCTGTTGAGATTTTCCATTCCATCATTTCAATTTGATCACCTTTTGATTATTAGATGCTTTATTTTATTGGATCACTATACTTCATATGGTCTGGTTCAACCTGAAAGTTATTAATGTGAATCTTCTTTCACCATCCAGAGGGATTATTCGAGATTATGAAGGAGGATGATGTTACCTGTCCATCTGTACTAACCATATTTGAGTTCATTCTTTCTCCAGGAACTAATGTAAATACCTACTGGATAATTAGTGGAGACCAGATCATTCTTTGTTCTAAGACGACTAAACAACATGATGGTTCCCAATGTTGAGTCCCCTTTGATCATAACCGGATTTCTATTTAGTTTACTAGCTCTATAGTCATCTATTAGTTATTTTCATTGAATATATTTTTATCCTTTTTGGTTGTGTGTGGGATTCTTTTCAGGTCTAAATGATGTTTACACTATATGACAGGATTCACCACTCCCACCTAGTTCAACATGGATGACCTCCTTAGATACTTTCTATGGTTCTTCTTTTCTCTTCTTTGAGTATGTATTTTCTTTTCTTTCATACTTGCTTCATAATAAAAGGACTACTCAGTTGGTGTTCTCAGTATGCATGTATGATCATGGTGATCCATGGAACAATATATCATATGTTATATCCATTATGTACATTATGTTTTGGTTGTTCTGGAAGACCAATTTAGCAAGAAATCTATTTGGGTTCTTTATCTACAATTTATTAATTGAATATATCAAATATTCAACCTAAAAATATGGGACAATGGATCTTTGATGTATTGGGATTTAAAGTTTTAACCCCAAAAATGAATTTTATCAAAGGAGAACATGATGACAAAAACTTCTTATAGTCTACTCAGCACAATGGAGATACAATGTTTTTTTGGATTTATGATTGAGAACCACCATGACTGTTATTCCATTACTGTGATCATGAACAACCTTCGCCTATTGCATTCATTAATTATGAAATGATTAAATATCATTGGAACAATATCATCTTCACCATCGTATAATCATATAAGGGCTTCCATTGTTTCTTTTTTTTTACTATTTTTATTCTGTTTTTATCTATTAGTGTCACCTTATTATTTCCCTAACAAAATTAAATATATTATTGGTTATTCCACAAACCAAATGGTTGGTTCTTGGGTTGTGACTCTTGATGAAAAGTCAGGGTAATACTTGGTTGAAAATTACTATAAAATGTTATGGTTGTACCCCTAGGTTTTGAAAAAGTAAGTGTCTTCAAAAATGTTAAAGCATCATTTAAATTGAGTTTTCTAAGTGGGTTTAGATTTTCCCACTGTGTATTGAATGTTGAAGTATTTATACAGATCTTGGTGATCTGAAACACAATAAATCTTCTGTAATCTTTTTTAAATTTATATTGATTTGAATCAAGGACACTACATTGCACAATTGATTATTCAATAATAAAACTATGATTAATTATTTTAAGAAAAACATAAAAAAAAATTCATTGGATGTTTCTATAAATATATTTTAGAAACTATGATTATTTTAATCTAATAAAAAATAATTATAATCATATGTGGTTATATATATGCATATAGGTTATGTTTTTTATTTTTAACTATTTTGATAAGCTCATTATCTCATACCTAATAGTCTATAGAATAACGATAAGTTCTTGAATAGGGAAGGTAGTAATTTTAATGATCGTTGTATTCCATAAAAGACACCATTTTTTATAGAAGTGATTATGGGTAAGGGAAATATTGAATAAAATATTACCTAAAATAAATAAATGATGATAATTATATTCTCATGGAGAAACCATATAAGATAACTACACCTGTTCTATAGACACATTTTGATATTAACATGTTAAATTATTTATTTAATTATAAGATAAATAATTTTTTCCTTAATTTATAAGTAGATTTTTATATAAAAATTATCAACTTGTATGACTGGCCATGACATTTTAGGATTCTTCATGTCACTCATTATTATATAGAGGACATGGGAATGATCTAAGTAGAATAATAAGAAATCAAGATGGCCAAATTTATGTCAGTGAACTAGATGATCCAATTTCTTAAAACCATTACAAATGGTATGATATAACTTGGTGAATTACTGAAAAAACATACTTAGTTGAAAGTGTAATAAAGGAACTATAAAAAATATTTCATATAAATTAATTGGAAATAGATGAATGTAAACATTATAACGAATATTAATTATATGAAATAATTTGTTCATTGATATAGGAATAAAAGGAGTTAAAAATATTATTAATGAGGGGACTATAAATACGAATGGAATGGTTTTAATGACTAATATCAATGAAACATGTAAATATTCAGAATCAAAGTTCCAAAAAAGTTACCCATAACTAGCACACATTTGAAGGATGTTCTTCATGATTATAAAACAGGTTTTAGATGGATGTTCTAAATAAATTTTAAAAATGAGTAAAAGAAAGGAAAATTATAGTAATAGTAATGGTATTTTGGAAATATAAATTTCTTAGTGCATGAAGAAATTACATATATGGAATGATTTCTCAAAACTCCAAACATACAATGAAAGACTAAGGAAAAGCGTGGGTTGAAAAGTAATATATATTAATAGGATGTGAATAATAATATAGTTAAAACTCATGATGTGAATCATGATGTGAATATGAAATATAGATCCTTGCTTTGTAGCTACAAATTGTTATGTAAGTGATTCATTATTTTCACAATTAATTACTCTTTCTAATGTTGATCATATTATTATATCAAATAATTAAAAATAAAATAATTATTTTTCTTGTTCTAATTCAGATTCAAATAATTCTAATATCAAAAAACTTTGAAAAACAATAAAAAATTAATGAATTTTGGTGTTGTGATAATTGAAAATTATACTAATATAATAATTAAAAAAAAGATATTTAAAGAAAGATAATAATCCCAAAAGGAAATATAAATAATTTTTAAATCGTTATTTCCAATAACAAATAATCTAAATGAAATTGATATTCTATGATTTTCAAACTGAAAGAAGAAGTTTACAGAATTAAAACCATTCTAGTAGTAAATAATTATAATATGGAAATAATTTTTAATTATTATTTGGATGATTTATCTAATTGTGATAATGATTGTAAAAATAATAATAAATAATTTAAGAAACTAAGGAATATGAATTATAGTTCTAATGAGATTGATTATTAATATAGAGATTAAATTTATAAAGAGAATGTTTTTTTAAAAAATAATTTGATATTCTTAATGAACCATTAATAATATTTGTTCAGGGAAATAAAAATATGGTAAAATTATTTATATGACAAAGACATTCTATTAAATGAATGGTTTAAGTTATAATTATTTCTTATAAAAAATAGGAATAATTTTTTTAGAATATCAATATTAATTACATATAGTGTCACCTATAGTAAAAGTATAATACAAGATAATATTGGAAATGAATGTTTATTGATATTTACACATTAATTTGGTCATACAAAAAAAATTATTTCTACATATTGGTTTATAAAAAACTCAAAAATACATGTTTTAAATATATTTGGATTCTAATTTTTTTTCTACTAATATTATTGTACCCAAGTTAGTATGGGTAGATAAAACACTCTTCGTGATTGTTTATTTCCATCAATTAATCATTGGAAGGCTCAATGATTCGTAATATTTAGATAATGGTTTCTTCATGAACATTATAGAAAAAATTTCTAAATTTGTTTCTTATAATTCATCTGATGGTGGCCTAGAAGCATTTGGAGAAAATAATAATGTTTTTATTATAGGTATTTTATATGATAGTTTTTTATAAATTTTACTATTTGAAAATTCTTAAAACACAATTTAAAAGTTATCATAACTATCTAATGATGGATAAAATTTTGTTTTGGGAAATTAAAAAATTATAGTTTTGAAAGATAAATATATTTTATTTCCTATAAATATAAGTAATTTTTTTAAGTTTTTTACTTTTATAATCTAACCAAAAAAAAAGATAAGTGTTTAAATAATATTGAAAATGTTGATGTTTTATGGAATATGAGGGTTGAAAATGCACACATCAGACTTTTTAACATGTTTTCAAAGCACGGAAAGGTTCTAAAATTTCCCCCATTACATATAAAAAAGTACCTTCAGTGTGAATCATGTTGAAATGGTATGTACCATAAATTATTACATCAATATTTTAATGGTGTTAGTAATACTATATGTTTTTAATTGTTACATGTTTACATATTTGATCCTACAAAACCTATTAAAGTAACCAAGTGGTTTTTTAAGGTTTAAATTATTGGAATATTTTTCAACCAGTTATGAAGAAGAAAAGTCAATGAGATTTAAATGTGAGAGATATAGAATATATCAGAATTTGAGAAAACATTTTTCTTTGTTTTTTATATTTAAGAAATATTTTCAAAAACATTTAAAAGATTCCATGTAAATTGGGTTTATTTTTCTTGGGGGTTTGAGTATGCTTCAATTAGAAAATTTGAGTATGGATGGATAGGGAAAATTTCAATAACGAATTTCTATTTTCCTTAGATAAACAACTAGCGAGCCACACTAGCCAGTTGAGGGTCCTACACCACATGATAGGTGGGTAGATGAACATACAGAAAGGATGGAGTTAAGGGGATTGGGAAGCAAGCCCATAGATTGACAGGATAATAGCATCATGCTACATTGGGGTGGAATTGTTGAAGACAAGAGTGCTGGCTTGGGAGGGTACTAGCATTTCATGGGAGTGACTGGTAACTATTTATAGAATGGTTTTTGGACATCTTATAATATAAAGAAAATTAAAATGAAATAATGTTTCTATGATGGAAATCCACATTTTAGTTATTTTTTCCACATTTTTTAAATCATGGAAATAATCTGTGTCATTGGATTTGATCTATATGGGCCATTATATATATCTTGAGAAAATCTTCAACCTCAACCTCACCTGAGTATTTTTCATGCAACAGAGCATCATTCCGGTGACCTAAAATTGGCCATGCCAAGTATTATGAATACTATTTGGTCATCGTAACGATTTTATGATGATCATAACCACATGAAACATCATTTTTATTTGTAAGAGAAGTCCAAAATTAATAAATGATGTGTTTTGGAAAATGGATTTGTTGTTATAGTGAATTCATATAGTTTCAAAAAAATTGATGTGAGGATGTTCAGAAAATCTACATCAGATGTGTAGTCACAATTAAATATCTAATGGATTTATCATTTAAAGGTAGATCTTATATCACATCCGATATATGTTTGAAAGTGATAAAAAGAAGCACTTTGATTCTCTTTAGTGCATGAAAGGATGAATTTCAACACATTCTCTGATTGGGTAATGAATAAGAGAATATGATGGAATATGACCTATGAATTTCACACTCAAAGATTCAAGACGAACATTGTTTCATGAATCAATTGAGATAACATAATTCCCATGTTCATATGTCTTATTGTTTTTTAGTGAACGTCTTTGAGGAACCATGTCACTTTGTATATTTACACTGCATGTCATGGATATGACCATACGTTTATCATGATATTACCCATTCACATTTTTATAATAGAAGTTAGAGGGAAGGAGAAACCCATACACATAATATATTACTTTTTATAATGATTTTCCATTTTAGAAAGATTAATATATTTACTTGGAACAATTTGAATATTGTGTGTATTCATATACATGTCGATGAAGATATGAAGAAGAACAAGACAGTGTATGCGTAATGAAAAAACAAAAGTGAATTATGTGTGTGTTTGGATGTGAATGAACATAACGTAATACTTTCATAAGGAAATTATTGATAAGACCATGTATTTTTGTGTTCATGAATGACGGTTTACAGGTGAAAATGAAATATAAATTTCATAATTAGTGTTCAGGGATTTTATATAGATGTCGGGATACAGTTTCAATAATTCTATCGGGAAAATTTTATATCAATGTAATTCAAAGTTTAATGAGTTTAGTTTCTCATCATAATAAGGAATATCACCCAAAGGAATGTTTTACTATGTAAGATGACCATCTGCACATGATAAGAATTGTTGAGAATGACATGTAAAAGAGGAAGACCTCCATTGTTGAGAAAGACCCCGATTGCGATCCAACAATAACATTGAGGAAGATAAGGTGCCCATAATATCAATGGATGAGATCATGTAAATGAAGAAGAATTATCATGTGATTGGGGGACTAACAAGTAAAATATTTAGGATGTCTATCCTACCATGGAAGAATAGTTTGATCACAAGGGGTATAACTATGATCAACTTGTGGATCAGTGTTGTGGTGTATAACTAGTTAGTTCATGAACCATTGTTAATAATAAAAATATTATATTGGAGAATCCATGTTAAGGGGTCTATCCAGAATGGAATGGAGTAGGTCTTAGTATTGAACATTGTAAAAATTCAACTTACTATTTTTAATTTACATCTTGCATTACATACCTGATCCACTCATCTTAATAGGTGATAGAGGAATGAAATTAAAGAGAAATATAATTTAGTAAAATAGGTCACACCTGATTCACCTCCCCCTCTTAGTGTGACTACATGATATATTGTATACTTCAACTAATAGATTAGGTGGAAATAAATAATTATTTTAATAGTAGATGATTATAGTGTGTTCGTCTATATTGTTTTATTGTCGTGCAAAATATAAAATATAACTAAATTTTGTTCTTTATATTAACTTATTCAAAATTCAAAAAAAAATTATCATATCCATCCATAATGATTGAGGTAGTGAATTTTTTTATTTATTATCTCACAAATTTTCCAAATACAGTGGTTATAAGAACTAATTTTCTTCCCATAGCACACAACTAAAAAATTACCTAGTTTAAAGAATGTATTAGTCAATATAATAAATTGATATTTCAATGCTTTATGAATTACATGTTCCTAAATATCATTGGTTCAAATATATAAATAAGTATTTTCATGTTTTAAATAATGTAACTTTAAGATAATTTTAAATTAAATTACCTTATGAATTTCTTATTGTGCTTATGAAAATACTTGGATATTTTAGGGCTCTATGATTCAAATCATTTTCAGAAATATAAATAATAATTTAGAAAAACACAATTCTATAATTGATTATGGAATATTTTTAGGTTTTTCTAATTCCATTAAGGCATATAGGGATTTCAATAATTAATCATTAATTATTGGGGAGTTTTTCATGATAAAATTAAAGTATTTTATAATTATAAACAGAATTTTTATTAATGGAGATATTATGATTAATAAATGGAATTTACATTTAGTAAAGTTAATGAAGATAAAAATGATACTACATTTATAGATGGGGAAACAATTTATTCTAAAAACCGATATGAAATAAATGAAAATAATTGAATATCATACTATTAAAGGGTTGTTAGAAATATATAATCTAGTATAAAAACTAGAAAATATATTTTTATTTAATATGATAATTATTTAGTTGTTATTGAATTTGTAATTATTTATATTTTTGATTATTTAGTTTATTCAAATTACCTTAATGCTATTCATGATGAATTAATGAAATTTGGATGAAATAAAGTGTTGAATATCGTTGAATCACAAAAATATAATCGAATAATAAGTTTACATTTCATAATAGCAATGATGAAACTAGACGGATAGTTAAAAATACAGAAAGATTTATCTTTCCAGGTCATTCTCATGATGATGGAATTGAACTTTTAGATTATTTTTCTCCTACTACTATGTTGGAATCTATTATAGTTTTATTATTGAGAAATTATTTTTTAAAAGGAATGGTTATCCCAATCAAATATATAATTATTGTTATAAATGATATTTTGGATATATATTTATATGACGATGATATAATATTTTTTTCTACAATTGAATTAGCTTATAATGTTTTTTATAAACTAATTACTAGTTAGTTCTATATGAGCTATATGGGAGAACTAAAATTTTTCCTTATCTTAAAACATAATCAATTAAAAGATGGTATTTTCTTAAATCCATAAATTTATTTTAAGAACATATTAAAAGAGTTTTCTTTAATTCTTGTAAATATATAAAAACACATATTCAAACTTCAAAAAAAAGTCAGTGGTGGAGGATTTTTAGTAAAAAAAGATGAGGTTTAACCCACTTCCTAATAGTTTATCAATGGTTATTAAAACTTCAAAATATTTCATAGTCACTGATCATTTAGCGACGATTTTTTAATTTAGTATTGTTTTCATAACTTCCATTTTTTAGAATTTATAGGTGGATTATTGTTAATTTAGAGGATTTATATATAAAACTAATACATTGAGGAAATTTTAATAATATAAGTAAACTCTGTGGAAAATTGTAGGGGCAGTTTCTTTTAGAGGTTGTTAAGCGTAACTACCACTAAATGAATTATATAAAATGTATTTAGCAATTGTTAATTAAAAACACTAATTAATCATATTTCAGTTAATAACAAAAAATAATAAACTATAAGTATTAAAAAAACTGATAAACAATAAAATATAACATAAATATATGATAATCCCATTAAACATATATCATACATCCAAAGTTATATACAAACATCTAGTAATCGAAACCTCAATCTATGTAAACCCATATATCTATCAATATATATATATAATAAGTCCAAATACAACCAATTACCATTATATTTCAATTTCTTGACCCCCACTACCTCTATATATCACTATATCTTGTCATCAATTTATAATAACAACATCATATCACCGACTATAAAAAAGACAACAAAAATTAAATTTATACATAATAAATCAAAATTAGCGAAGAATAATCGATAAATATTAATCATTCCATGGAAACTAAGAACTATCACGCCTAACTTGTAATTAATTTCATCGATAAGAGAAGACAACCTTCTACCTACTTCCATCATCTATCACCTACAATGAATACATTAACAATTTTGAAAGTAAATGTGAAAGAGAAATGACATAGAATATATTAAGAAAGTTTCACATAAAATTATTATTTTGTTAATCAAATAGAATATATCATAACTAAAATTTTTATATAATGAAAAAAATTGTTCTTTATGCTATAATTGTATTCATAGGATGAATATTAATAACCAACATATAACATCATGATTGTTCTTATATTTTTCCACGTATGTGATAATGTCTTATGAATAGTTGTGGTATTATAAGTTCATAGAGTATCTCTGCTATGATGAGAACTCGAAAGTTCCATGACACTCTTCCAAACAATATGTTTTATGGCCTGGTGAAATCATTTTAAGATACTCAGATGAAATAAGATATTATGGGTGGGGACTCGTGAATCTTTGATGCACCTTATTAGGGTTTATGCCCATAGTAATATATTGGATGATATAAAGAGAATAAGACATGTCGGTAGGAAATGTACATTCATAAGTTTCATTGGATGTTCTTATCTATGGATATGTGTATTGGTCCTTAGACAGTAGGATTATTATTATATGGTATTATGACTCATGCATTGATTGTATTGATGAAATCCATGATGATAGATGATCACATCATGGTAAGATATGTTGGGTTCCTCATTAGTAAAACCACACTAAAGAATAATGTGATAATGTACATGTCACTTACACGGATATAGATATCTTATCCCCTTTGATAGAATTGAGATTTCATAACTAAATCCATTTCCATGTTGTTCTCTGGTCAAGTTCAATTCTAGGAAGTCAGATAATGAGAAATTGGGCCTATGGGTTGATGGAACTTGAATGAAACACACATGATTGGAGATATCGGGGAAAAGGGGTTATATTAAACAATAATCATTCATATGAGGTGACAAGTCATTGAAACAATAACTATTTTCTCTTGAGTGCCTTGACCCATTGCTAGATATGAATATTGGTCTTTAGGCATACCCTCCTAATTCCAGTAAGAAAAAGGCCTAGAGGATCACAAACTAAGTGTAGACAATATCTTAGTTAAATTATTTATTTATTTAACATGTTGAAAAAATATTATTCCTAGTTGTTGTTTAATACTTATTCGTGTACCCCTGATCGTATTTATTTCACTGCTAGTTACTCGAAAGAATTTATTGCATATTTAATATTTATTAATAAGTTAATAATGCAGTTATATTTATTTAATAAAATAATTGAAAAAACAAAAGGCCTTTTAAATATTGGGAAAATTGGAGGACAATGTAATTGGTCCAATGAGAAATAATATTAAATATTATTTGGTTAAAAAATATTTAAATATATTGTGCAAGTTAAGCATATTTGATGGAAATAATAGCATCACTATTATTATTTGACATGAGGTTTGACATGGAATAATAAATTAAGTAACAACACCAGTGCTAATTATTTATTATTATCTTGTGAATTAAATTCCCCATTATGTTATTATTTTATATATTATCCAATGGGTCATTCGACCGGCTAACCCAACTATTGTGTGCACAACATCCTGGGATAAAATTTATCGACCCAAAATAACACTTCAATCTCTATGAACAAACTCAATAACAAGAGAGATCATCCTCCACTAGATTAAGGAGAACGCTTTGCAAGAAATTATCAAGGAGATCGAAGGTGGACCTCGTAAGTGCAAGGATCATCCAAGATAGCACTCATAGACACCTTCATTGACGTATAGAGATATTTGGAGTGCATGTGGTTCACTACTTGATGATTCTTATCATTGGATTGTACATCTCAATGAAGCCACACCTCATACCCATTTTCAGATGCATAAACGAAAAAATAATCACGTTAGAGTTAATTATTTAATTTAATTATATTAATTACAAAAAAAATATAATGATCCCCTCTTCTCGGTTTTTGGATCTCTCATTTGGATTTTAAATTTGATTCAACTACTTAGATATCAATGTACGTCATCTTATTGATCTTGGATTAAACATCAATTTATGAAAATTTTCAATGTTTTGTGCATGCCCATCATGTTCTTTCACTATGCCCGAATCCTACTAGTGGTATCATTGGAAGAATATATTTTAATTAATTATTATTTAAATAATTAGATGATTATTTATTATTTAATAATTTAGTTTATCAATTCATGTTTAATCATTCTTGTCATCTGAATTTTAAGACTGGTTTCCCCATTATATTTTCTTGTAGATGTAACAGAAATGAATTATTTTATGATTAAAATTAATTTGAGGATCTCATCAGGTGGAAACAATGGTACTTTCCATATAATAGTAGAATACACAGAGTGTAGTCATATCTACACATTATGTTTTTGTGATCAATAAATTAGGAGTAATCTGTCAGGTACTCTACCCGTTGGCATTAATGACATGAAATTTAGTTAATTCTTACACCACATGTTTACCAGGACAGACTGGAATCTGTTTAGTTAGACTACATGTTGTCTGGCCCACTAGACACATCATGTTGTCCCTTCTGGTTAGGGTTAAGTTGGGTATCCCATACACGGCTTTCTTGGTTGGTGACCATGTAACATAGAGTCTACATAGTGTGTGACAAACTGGACAGGTTGTGTACTCTGAATATTTATGAAGTACACCTCGCATGTCGTTTCCCCAGGGGTGTACTTCGGATGGAAGGTGAGGAGGGTACATGTTGTGTAGTTGGATATACATGTTGTTTACTATTTATAGATTACATATATTATAAAAAATTTAATTATATTATGTAACACATGAAACAAGTACCTTTATGTGGACAAAATTTGCGACAGAACATGTTCTAGGTGTTTGGTGTATATATAGGTGCGTGTTTGTTTAATTGACATATGTGTAATATTTAATGATATGTAAATCATATATGAGTTGTATAAAAATTATAATTTTACATGAATGGTACATGTAACAATGAATAAAGTATATATAAGTATAAATGCATGATGGGTAGTTTTGGATGGGTATTAACCAGGTTTCTTCTAACGTGCAAATTCATTACAAAGTTATAGATGGGAATATCAAGGAAATTCATAAAAAGGATTAAGATATACATGAATGATTAATTAAAAATAATGATTAATCAATTCAAGCATAATCTATCTTAATAAGAAAGATTAATGAATTAAATTCAAGTTTTTTTAAGGTTTAATTTTTTTCATGTATGTGGTAGATCAAAATCTAGACCATACCTTTGTATATGATTGGTTTTATTTTAATTTATTTGTATTATTAACAATTGATCCCATGTCTTCCTTCTCCTTATTAATATGTAGGGTCTTCATTCTCATTGTTTATTTTATGTAAATCGCATTATAACCCTCACATGTATGTGAGTTAAAATAATATGAAGCGAATGGATCTCACAAGCGAGTAAAGGTGATTCAAGTTTGGAGCTGAGGTAAAACCAATCCATAGAGATTCAAAGGTGGATAGGTGGAAAGATGTAAACATGAACCATAAATGGTTCAAGAAGTTTCTACCCTATATCGGGGTTAGTTTATCACCCTCTAGATAAAAAAACCAATAGTAAAGCTCATGATCGTCCCCTTTATTTTATTTATATATGTTTTATGGTTATTCATTATGGATGTTTGACGCGATCAAATAATTAAATAACTAATAAGCATACTATATAGAACTAAAATAAAATGTATTATGTGTAAATATTATCTATACATGGTTAATCACTTATGTATATGTCATCGCGTTATCCTTCACCATGAGAGGAAACTTTATGTTTAGGAAGAGACATTTCCAATTGTTCTTGGAAATGAGGTCAGTGATGAGGAACTCTATGTGAACGAGAAACATCCGAATGATTATATGGATGTTTAGTACCTCATTATATAATCCATTACAAATTATATCATGAATAAAAAAGAGTAAATAGATTATTATAGCCTGATGTCTCACCTTCAGGATCTCTGTCGTGATAAGGAGATACGGGAGAGGTATGAGATCCCCAACACATTTTTCACTACCAGTCATGGAGAGTGTGTTCTTTCTAGACCACATGTAATCCAGCATATTGTCTACATTGAGAATCGGGACATCTTATGTAGTTAATTCCTAGATGAGTTGCATATAGATATCATACTATCATAATTTTAGAATACCTTATCTAGTTTTATTTTGAATTATAATATTAAAAATACTGGGAAGGGACTCTCAGATCATCTTGCCCTGATTTTCCAAGTTGGTAAGAACAAGGGGTGTGTCAAACCTATTGTAATTATGATTAACATGAAAAATAAGGGCAAGGAAAAGGGGCATAATATTTATAAACATTCAAAATTCTCTGAGAATCATTGGACCAAGAAAAATAACCTCCAGAGGCTGGGAAATGAAAAGGCGCCATTATGTTTTTCATGTGGCAATTCGGGCCATTGGAAGGTGAAATACACTGATAGGATTGGGGAAACGAAATGTGTGTTCATTATCGAGTGAAATCATTCCATTTCTAGATATTTGGTATTAGATGCAGATTGTGGGGATGTCATATGTATTCATATGTAGGAACCAAATATATTCAAGAAAATTTCCAGAGGAGAGGCAGATTTGTGAGATTCCAATGGTGTTAGGATGGATGCTCTTTCCCTTGGTGACTACCGCCACACATTTCTGATGGGAATGTTTATTGGTTTTATAGGATTTTTAATATGTACTCAGTGATACCAAGAACATAATTTCAGTATCAATTTTATATAATGAGGAATTTATTTTAATTTAATCATATAAATGTTTTTACTTTCATAAGGACAACTTATGCTATGGTATTATGCATTTAAATAATATATTGATTGTATTAAATTACAAAAACAAAGTGTTGTCAATTGATAACGAACCAAGGTCACATGACTCATACAACACCCAATTGTGGTGTCACATCCTTGGTCATGTAGATGAGAAGGGCCTAATAATGCTCTATCTAGATTTCTATTTGGTCTCTTCCAAGCTAAATCAACATGATATATTTCACACTTTTTTACAAGAGAAAATATCCAATCCACCTTTTGGTGGATAGGGTGAAATGACCACATAGCTTCAAGGATTGTTACGCAATGATGTTTATGGAAAATTTCAAGTAAAAGCTAGAGGTGGATATTCTGACATCATTACATTTAACGGTGACTTGAGTAGATATGAGTATGTCTACTTAATAAGATATCAGTTAGAGTCCACTAATAAATTAAAGGATTTAATGAATTAAGTATAGAATCAGATTTTACGAAGATAAATAATTATCAATTTGATCGAGATGGAGAATATCATAAACAAGAGTTCATAGAGATTTTACAAGAGTCTAAGATTCTATCTCAACTCACTAAACCTTATACACTATAGTGGAATGGTGTTAGTGAAAGGAGGAACCATACCTTCTTGTACATGGTAAGGTTGATGACGAGTCATGAAGATCATCCATTATCCTTGTGGGAGTATGCATTAAAAACTATGGAATATACAGTAAACCATGTTCCAATTAAGGCGTAAAATGGTATTCCCTTCAATCTATGGACTGGAATGAAACCCTCCTTGTCGCAATCATGTTTATAAAGATGTGAGGAATTGGTTAAGGAATATCAGGAATCAAATTCGAATCCCAAGGAACGATGTGTAACTTTATAGGGTATCCCAAGGAAACAAAGGGATGCTACCTATAGAATCTCTTTAGCATGAAAGTGATTTTTTCTATACATGTTGTCTTTAATGAGAGTGAGAAGATCCTAAAAATGGATTGTGGGAGAAAAAACCACCTCGATGAATTTTATTCTTAATAAAAACAATATTTGAAATAGGAACATGTTCGAAAAGTCCTCATGGAATAGGGAGTTCCATTAACAAAGGTTCTACGTAGGAGAAAATGAGAGGTAAGTGAACAAAAGAGATATGGTTTCTTTGTCACCGAGGAAGGTGACTCACTATTGTTGGAAAATGTTGATCCTATCTAATACATGGAAGTAGTAGATATGTCAGAAGATACAATATGGATAGAAACTATGAATTATGAGATAGAATCCATGTATTAGAACCAAGTTTGGGTTATGTTCGATGATCCAATTAATGTAAAATCTATTTGGTGTAAATGGGTATTCAAAATTAAACTAGACATGGAAGGTCAAGTTAGTACCTATAAAAAAACTGGTGGCTAATGGTTTTCAACAACATCATGGAACTTACTATGATGAATAATTTTCACTAGTTTCCATGTTTAAATCCAAAATAATCTTACATGCCATAGTAGCTTTCCCTAACTGAGATTTGTAAGTTTTATGTCAAAACTGCATTCTATAACGTGAACCTTTCGGAGGATTTCTATATGACACTACCATAAGGGTCTCAGACACCAGATGATGCTAAAAGGGAATTCAAGTTGCATATATCCATTTATGGATTAAAGAAAGCATCCAGATCATGGAACATTTGATTCTATGAATCCATAGGACAATTGTGTTTCATTAAGAATGAATGTGAGCCATGTGTTTAAAATTAGATTAATGGGAATTCGTTCATTATCCTATAGTACATTTTGATGACATATTTCATATTGGAAAGAACATATCGGTCTTGAACTCCTTAATGGAATGGTTGAACAAGTGATTATTTATGAAAGACATAGGTGAAGGAGCCTAAATTATAGAGAGAAAGATCATTTGTCATAGATCAAAGAGTCTGGTTAGACTATGTCAAAGTACATCCATTGACTTGTAACTAAAGAGATTTATTATGGAACAATCCCAGAGGGGATTGGTTCCAGTGTCACATGGTATACATCATTACAAGAAAACGTGTCCCATGGAAAAACATGAGAAAAATAGGAAGAGTAAGGTTCCATGGTCTTTAGTGATAGGATCTATCTAGTATTCTATGTTATGTATCATACTTGATGTTGACTATGCAGTGAGCATGGTAGGAATATTTCAAAAATATCTTGGATAAAAAAATTCAACTACTATTAAGACTATACTTATGTTTCTGATAAGAACTAAGGATGTGTTCCTAGTGTATAGAGGAGACGAAGAGAATTTCATCATTGGATATGATGTTTATTGTTTTTAAACATATAAAAATAATCTAATGTAGCAATCATAATATGTTTTCTATATCAATGGATGAGATATGATCTGGAATAGTTCAAATCTGCCCGTTTTCACTGATTCTATAGTGGAGTCTGAATATATAGCAGCTTCTGATGCTGATGAAGAAGTCATCTTGATTCAGAACATTTTTCATGAGCATGATGTGGTTCCTAGAATTACTGATATCATTACATTGTATTTTGATAAAACTGTAGTGGTGGCTCTGAAAAAAGGGCCAATTTCATAAAAACGAACAATGCACATAATCCAAAAGCATCACATTTTGAGGGATTTATATAAAAGAGGTGAATTTTTAGTGAGAAAAGTTTCCAGGGAGGAGAAAATGTTGGACCACTTGATTAAAGGCCTATCTTAGAAAAAACATGAACATCATATGAGAGCCAGTGGAATGATGGATTTTAGCAGTTGGATCTCATTCAAGAAGTAGTATGTTGGAGCTGGTGCCCTTGATACCAACATATATGTACTTTATGATATACTTGTATTAATTGGATGAATATTAAGAAAACTAGTAATCACATTATTATTGTTCTTCAGCATGATCATGTATATGATAATGTCCAATGAATAGTTGTTTCATTAAAAGTTCATAGTTGATCTCTACTATGATGAGAAATCGGATGTTCCATGAAACTATTCTTGAATATATGTTTTGTGGATAAGTTATATGAATTCATGTGATTGAAAGGATGCACACTATATAGTTTGGGGATGCATGAAACATTGAGGAACCATCTCAAGGTGTGAACCATTTTTAATATCCAAGAAGATATTTGGAGAACAAGACCCGCCAGTAGTAAATTCACATTCATTAGTGTCATTGGATGTTCCTATCTATGGACATTTGTATTAATACATAGACATTAATAATATTATTATTAATTCGAATTTTGATTCCCATTATTAGATGTATTTATGAAATCCATGATGACATATATTTTCGGGGTTTTAGGATATGTTGGGTTCATCACGAGTAATACTACATAAGTGAATAATGCAAAAAAGTATTTGTCACTTAAACATATGTAGATATCTCTAGAAATTTTTTCGAAATTATAAAGCCTATATAAATCCATGGAAAAGGTTTTATCTAGGAAATGTCAATTTCAGGATGTTAATGAATTGGAAATCAAGCACATGAGTTGATGGAACTTGCATGCAACTTAATTTATTGGAGATATCAGGGAAAATGGATTATATTACAGGGAATGTGATTAAATAAGGTGAAATGTAATTGTGACATCAACTTATTTCTCATGGGTTACATGACCCATTTCTAGAAAGTAATCTTGGAATTCAGGTGAGCCCGAAAAATTTCAATGATAAAGAGGCATAGAGGGTCACTCACTAGTTGTAGAAAATATCTGAATTTAATAATTTATTTATTTAACAAGATGAATAAATATTATTCCTAATTTTAGTTTAAAAATTATTTAAGTATGACTGATCACATATAATTTATTGCTAGATATACAAGAGAATATATTGTGGATGGAATATTTATTTATCAGTGAATAATGTATTTTTATTATTTAATAAATAAACAGTCATAATTCAAAGACTGATAAATATTGAGGAGGATTGGCATACCATGTTATGGGTTCGGTGGGAAATAATATTAAATATTTTTTTTGTTAAATGATATTTAAAAATAATATTCATGTGAAGAACATGTCATGGAAATAATAGCATTTATATTTTTATTTGACATGGGGTTTCACATGAAAAAAAAATATATAACAACACATGTGCTAATAATTAAGTATTACTTCGAGAAATAAATTCCCAGTTATGATATTATTTTCTATATTAGGTAAGGGTTCATTCGACCAGCTAACAAAATGATTGTGTGCACAAAATCCTTAAAGAAAATATCTTGAGCCTAATGAACTCTTCCCTCTTCAAGAACACCCTCATGAAAGAGAGAAACCCTCCTCCACCAGATCATGGACAACACTTTGGATGTGATTCTCAAGGAGACCAATGGCAAACATGACAAGCGCAAGGATCTTCCACACAAGCACCCAGAGACTCATTTTGTGACATCCGAAAATATGTGGATCCCATGTGAATCACCTATAGATTATTATTATCCTTATATTCTACATCAAAATGAAGACACACCTTAGATGCATGGTCAGACCCATTAATAATGAAAGAATCACAATAGTGGTAAATATATAATTTAATTAATTTAATTATAAACTAAATATTTTGATCCACAATTCTCAATTTCAGGTTCTATCATTTTCTTTTTTCTATGATTCAATTTGGTGGATAATGGTGTTCCTCTTCATATTGATCCCATATAAATCATCGATTATGAAAATTAGTAATGTTGGGTACACGCCAATCCTGCACTTCCACTGCGCCCAGAACCTAAACATAACCCCAATCTAAGTCACCTCATAAATGTATTAATAAAAATATTAAATAAGTCAAAAAACAACCAGTTACCAATATTAATATATTTCATTACCTCCACTACCTCTGTTTTCCACCATATCATATCATCAATTGATACAGATAAAATCATCCCACGAACTATAACAAAAATGAAAAAAACTATACCAAATAAATCATAATTATAGAAGAATAATTGATAAAATTTTAACATTCCATGGAAACTAAGAACTATCACAACTTCCTTATGAATAATGTAGTGGATCAGAATAGATAACCTCTTACCTACTATGGGAATTTTCCACCTATAGTGAATACATGAACAATTAAGAAAAGAAAAGTGAATGAGAAATGACATAGAAAATATTAAGAATGATACACATAAAATTGGTTATTTTTTTAATCAAATGGATGAAATTATAATTAAAAAATATATGAAATGAAATACAGTTTGAAAACATAAACATATATATTTATGATATTATCTGATCTGATATTTGAAACTAAACAGTTATGAATAAATATTCTAATTTAGTTTTAAAGTGACGTATTGTGTTCGTAAAATTTATTTAATAAAAAATGTATACTAATTTTGATATAATATCATGTCCTGTATTTATAAAAAACTCAGCGATTGAGTTCCCATCAATTCCCATCAATTTGATGTCATTTTCAATGATTTGGATAGTTCCAATCACATTTTAGTGTTTTAGAACACGTAAAACACATTTTTAAACCCTAATGGACAAAACATATTTGGAATTATGTGTTTTCAGTTCATTCATTTCAAAATTTAATATACTGATGGCTTGTCCTGATTTCAAGGCTATCTGGTGTTGTTCTCGTGTTTTCGACGCCTTGAAACTTGTTTTTAAAGGCTTTTACCCATTTTAGAAATGTATACAATGTAATTATGACCACATCATAAGATAAAACGACATTTTTTCTATGTGTACATGTAAACATAAACATGTCCGTTGTTTTACCATGATTTCACATCAATGGGGGGATGTTTTGGTGGTTTTGACCAATCCACACATTCTTTAGTGTTTTAAAACACTAAAAACATGTCTAAGACCATAATAGAGAAATTGTAATTCAAAATGATGTTCCATAAAATCCTACATTAAAAATGTAATATATATTTATATAAAATGATTTATGGGAAATCTGACATCATTTTTTGGGTTTTTGACCCCCCCCCCCCAAACAATTATTTTTTAAGGCTTTATACCTTTCAAAAATGAATAACAAGTAATTCAGACCGCACCGCACATCATATTGATAGGGTGTCTTTGAATACATATCAAAAAAACTCAAATGAGGTTTTACATTGTTTTCAATTAAATCTGATGTCATTTTCAATGCTTTCGATCGTTTTATTCAAGTTTTAGTGTTTCAAAAATTAATAAATTTTGTTTACGACCATAATGAGAAAAAATAATTCATAATTCGATACAGTCATTTCATAAATTGAAAAATTAAATATAATGTTGTTTTCGAATAGTTTTATGGAAATAATATCTCACTTTTGGGGTTTTGACACCCCAACACATGTTTTTAAATACTTTGGTACCTTTGAGATGTGTATACAGAGTAATTCTAACCACCCAACACATCAAACTGATTTTTTGTATATGTGAACATGTCAAATAATCTCATAGGTGCTTTGCCCAGGATTTCACATCAATATGACATTGTTTTCCATGGTTTTGACAGTTCTACGCATGTTTTAGTGTTTTAAAACACAAAAAACATGTTTGCGAGCATAATAGGAAAATTATAATTTGGAATTAGGTGTTGTCTATTCCTATATATCACATTTAAATATTTTGACGTTTTTTTTATTATTTATGGTCAATCCGACATTGTTTTCATCATTTTTAACCTCCAAAACATGATTTTAGAAGCTTTTGATCCTTTTAAAAGTCTATACCGAGTAATTCAGACCGCACTACTCATTAGATAGATGTTTTATATGTGCGTACACATCAAAAATAAACTCATCGGCGGGTTTACCCAATTTCACATCAATATAATGATGTTTTTTATAGCTTTGACCATTCCACACACGTTTTAGTGTTTTAAAACACTAAAAACATGTTTAAGAACATAAAAGTAAAACTGTGATTCAAAATGACGTGTTGTCGATTCCTAAATTTCAACATTAAATATATGCAGTTTTTCCTTTGATTTCTGAGAAATATGGTTTTGTTTTCCAGGTTTTCCTTCCAAAAACATTTTAAATAATGCTTTTTAACTTTCAGATGTGTATCTTATGTAATTTCGACCACACCACACATCAGATTGATTTTTTTTGTATCTGTAATTTTTAAAAAATCTTATTGGTCATTGTAGATTGATTTCATATCAATCTAAGGTCATTTCTATGTTTTTTTATCATTTCATTCTTGTTTTAGAGTTTTAAAGAAATAAAATTCATTTTCGTTCATAACATGTAATCTATAATATAGATTAATGTATCATCGGTTCATACATTAAAAAATTAAATATATAGTTGTTTTCCATTGATTATAGAGAAATATTACATCATTTTAATTTTTTAAACCGCTAGAATTTTTTTAATGTCTTTTATCCCCTTCAAATGTGTATGCTGATTAATTTTGGTGAAACCACCAGTTGGATTTATGTTTTGCCTATGTGTATATGTCAAAAAAACATAGCTGTGGTTTGCCCATGATTTCACATCACTCTATGTTTTTTCTATGTTTTTACCATTCCACTGATGTTTTAGTCTTCTATGACACTAAAATGTATTTATGACCATAATGGGAAACTGTAATTTAGAATGGCATGTCATCTATCCCATCGTTCACAACGAAATCTAAAATAGTTTTCCCATGATTTTAGGGAAATCTAACATCATTTCCTTCATTTTCACCAATCAACAATGGGTTTTAATGGATTTTGTGCCTTTCATAAGCATTTACATAGTCAAAACTATGAAAACAAGCTCGTATTTGTTTCAAACTTATAGATAACGATCTATAAATTATTTTCGATTTGTAGAAATTAACAACATGTCAATCTGACACAATATGTGGTCGGTAGGACTCAAAATGTCTGTTATATATATATAAGTGTCAATTTTTATGGATTTTGATAGTATTCTTTGAAAGTGTGTGAATGGTCTATGGGATATTAAATTTACCTTACTAGGAAAATCTATAAGGATGGTTATTTCCTCAGGTACAACAAAATAACTAAGATCCATAAAAGATTACCATAGTGTTTTCATGCTCCGTGATACGGATTGGCTATGATCCTATATTTTTTTCCCAGAATTCCTACGTTTCAAATGTTTATTGAATATTAAATGTATAAAAATTGAATAACTAAGTTCTTTTTAAGAAATAAGAAAAGAAAAATTAGGAAAATATATATATGTTAAAAACACTTATCAATGAGAATGGGCAGTATATTTTCATAAAAAAATTATACATTCAATTATCCTCATTTAAATTTTATTCAATGTTTACAACATTCATTTTGATGGGTTTATCATTTTCACCCTCACCGACATGTTATACTGTTTCTATATTTTTAGAAAAATACTATTAAGTGTTTTTTGGTTGATGTGATTTACTTTCCAAGATCTCCAATTGATCTTCCTCACCCATATCATATAGGTATATATTTTTTAAGTTTAGAACAACACTCTATCCATCAAGTACCTCTAAAAACACATAATAAACCATCATTAGATGTGGAGCTATGTTATATGGATCATGTTATTTATTCTCATCAGTATCCATCAAGATATTGAATTTGATTGAAGAAAAATATAACAAACATTTCATTATACTACTATTAATGTTTTCCTACTTGAATTTGAATTATACAACTTAAAAAAGTCCATGATTGTTTAATTCTATTACATCATTAGTCTTCCCATAGTATCCCCATATAGAAATTTAAATACACCACTATTCTATGTTTTCATGTCTTCTTCATGATAAATTGTATGAAACCTGAAGCCATGGGTATTGTAGGCATATAATATATCATATTTATTTAGATATCCTCAATCCAAAAACATCAAATCATTTGATTTTATAGCTCTATTGTCAACATTAATTATCTAAATTAAAATAAATAAGTAGTTAATTTTAATATAGAAAAAAAGGTGTCAACAATATGAATATGAATATATACATACACAATGAGAGATCCATTTTACATGAACCATATTAATAATTTTTTGACAAATATAGCTCATTTAGGGATCAACCCCTTAGTCCCCTCTTTAATTGATGTCACAATACATTAGTAAATGGATCTTCAATAAAAATATTTAGTAGAAAATTTTTATGTGTTTGTAGAAACTCCACTTCAATCAGTGGAAAATCAGACCCCATTCAAATTGGTCATATAATTGTAAGAAATATCAATGACTAATTTTTAGAATGGGAATTACTGGATATGTTTTCAGTGCATCCTTATTGATTGAATCTAGTTTCAATCCCTTTCATATACCTTGAATATAAGGTAAATCATTTTTCAGATATATAACCATCAACAGTAGAGCCTTCTTGTTGATCATTATTCCACACATATGATTTAAAATGAAAATTTACTCCATGGAAAAAAATAAAAAAACATATTATCAAATCTCAGTGATTTGAAAAAATCGAAGTCCATATTTTAAAAAATATAAACATACTTTTCAATTGGATACATACATAAACATTGTATAGTTCCACCACGTTTAGCTTCATCATCAAATTGAACAATCAAATGAAACATAAATGTGATGATTTAATGGGGAAATAACATCCCATGATGTCATAGTGTAAAAAGAATTACTGAAGTTTATCAAGATAGGTTGGATTTAGAGGTCTTCCACAATGCTCTTTGAAAAAACTATAAAACTCAACTAGAATCATAAATTAATTTTTAGGTAATGTATTACGCAAATCTAAAAGAAAAAACCGCTCCATCAAAATATGCGAGTTTGGAATATTAAATCCATGTACCTTTCGATGTTTTTAGACAAAACCCCTTGATATATAATTTGAATATCTATATTGAACTTTTAAATTCCATAAACATCAATATTATACATCTTTATCATTAATTTTCATGGTGAAAAATGCTAATGGATATTGTTTATTTTAATTTTCACAAAAACATGAGTTATATTCCTTATCACCAAATCTGTATGAGCATTAAGGTGATCCTTCAATTTACCCTTCACACTATGCACTGTAAAAATTACATTGTCACATATCATCTTCTCAAATGGAATCAAATCCTGATTATGAAGTATCAAATTAAACTCCCAATAAGGAAGTTTGAAAAATATACTCATTACCTTACATTGTTGTGTTCCACCTTCTTCAGATACCATACCTCATACCCACTACACCACTTCTTTAAAAAGATGAAATTTTCCAAATTCCTCATTTACATTTTTTTAATTGTCTCATGATTTCTGGACTAGATTACACCTTCATTGACTTTCTCATTTCAATATTTCTATTTAATTATGTTTTGTGAAACCTGAATTTTTGAGAAGCATCAATAAATAGATGTTGAAAAATAAAAATCCATTTTCTACTATAAGGTAATCAATGAGGATCAAAATAAAAATTAATTGTATGAAAATACAAACCATTATGATTTTTCCAACCAGATAAATTACTAAGTCCAACATATTTACAGATTTTCCACCTTAAAGTAGTATGAATTTTTAATAGTTTTCTAGTTGAAGAATCATATTTTTCCACACCATCATTCCATAAATCTCTATGTTCATTTATTATATTATTAAGGTATACATCAATGTCATTTCCAGGAATTTTATTTCCTGTAATTTTCATCAAAATAATGAAAAATGTATTCTTCATTCAAAAGCATAAACGTATATTATAGGGTATCAAAAAAGTTTCTAAATGATTTAATTTCTTCTTAATGTACCAAATGGTTTAAAACAATCATAATTCAATCCTAGATGTACATTCATAGTATCCAATGAAAAATATAGATTTATAGAACCAAACATCATCTCTGATGTTGAATCTTTTGTATGATTCATCAAGCAATTTTTATAATCCTGATCATTCCACTTCATGTCGTACATAGTCTTAGATGACATTAATAATCATTTATAGTGTCGTTTTAGAGGAATGTAACACAATACACTGCTTTTTTAGTAATTCCATAGAGACACATGATATGATAAAAATTAATTCGAAAATAAAAAATTGAATTCATGGAAGACCCTTTAGACATTTCTTGATTTCGGTGTCTAAAAAATTCATAAAAATAATTTTTTGGGTCACTGATGTTATGAGAAAGATTTAGCTACTCAGGATAAACTGAAGGTTATGTTGATCTATTTAAATCCTGAACATTGTATTCATGGTAAATCAAATCCATCATTTCCAAAATATCGAACTAAATTCCCACTTTTCATGTCACTTTATATTTCATTGATAGAATTTTCATTATTTTTAATTCCAATATCATTTGATTCACCATGGAAAATCCAAAAAACATTTCCAAAAGGACGTTATATCCATATCAAATGCTCATATAGTACATTTCCATTAAAACATCACTTGAATTAACAAATTGGACACATATATAGTATTATTCCTTCCATTAATCAATTTTTAATTTCATAATCTAAAATTCTATCCGAAACAATGGCATATCATGGTGTGTTTCGTGGTAATTTTATTATAATTTCAGAAGTATGTATTGAATTGTACTCTCCATGTACATTAATACATAAATATATAAATTTGAAATCAAACCGGTACTATTAAAATAAAATATCACCCATTATCTACATTAAAAATCTCACAACAACTATAAAAGAAAATGGGATGAGTAAAATGAATATTTTTTCTTAAAAATAAATCTATTATAATTACTTTAATCTAATAAATTATTATTTCTCACAAAAAAAAGATGAATAATAAAATAAATTATATGACAACCACATTTTAGCATAATGGAATCCTATAAACATTTCAAAAGATATCAAATATGAATTACTAAATTTCGAGTGGGAAGATGAATATTATTTATCAATATAGTTAAAATAACATTCTTAGGTTAAATAAGGATTTATACACGTTAGGATAAGACTCAATGGAATGGTATTAGAAATTAGATACATTCCTGAAATAATTAATATTTAATTATGAATTTGTGAAAAACATATTCAACATTAATTATGGTAAGTATGTATTGTTTTTGGATATTTTATATGTAGATGGTTTTATATTAATGGGATAAAAAGATAATGGTGTATTCTACCATAGGTTTATAACTAATTAAGGGTAATTACATTTAGAAATTAGCTACATTGATAAATTTAGGAACCATTTACAATGATATAACTAATACAATGAGAAACCCATTAAAAATAAGGATGGAAATTATACATTGTTCGGATAACATGATATGTACAGCGTACCAAAAAGAGTCAACTCTTTGAGTCTATATTCTATTAAACTAGTTTAGTGTGGCTTCATGTTTTTCCATGAATTATATAAATCAAATTGATTCACATTACATAAAATCATATGTTCTTTCAATATTAGAGAATCAAAAAAAACATGATGTTAACATACATTTGAATAATGTGGGTTGTAATTTTCATAAAAATTGATAAAAAATTAGTCTTTTGACTAAAAAAAATAAACACTCTTATTAGTACACTTAAATATAGTGATAGTTAAAATAAAATCAATGAACTATTTTGGCTATTATAGTTAACCAATTATTGATTATTTTGAATGTAAAACATAACACTAACTACTCTATCATAATTTTACATATCTTATTAAACTAAATGATTCCCCTCTTATGCATAAATCATGAATCATTTTGATAAATTTAAAAAGAGTCTAATATCTTATTTTAAGACCATCATTTTAGAGAACATTATAGGGTTGGTACTGAAACCATGTGTGACCCCATAACCAACCACCAATTCGTCATGAGTTAGGAAATAATATCAATTATGTATATGTAAAAAATTGAATGAATAAACATATATAGAACGAAGTGTAATTCATAAATATCAAATAAAAACCATAAAATTATGTATGATATATATTCAATAACTGACACATAACATAAACGAATTTATTTTTATAATTTAATAAAATATAAAAATATTAATTATTATCATAACTCAAAAAAATAACTTAAAAATAAAACTAACACATTATAAACCAAAATTACATATATATATATATATATATATATATTATTATTGAATGAATGAAAATAAATTCTTTAGTCTTTTTATCACACATGATTTTCCATATAATGCCAATATATAATATATTAAGAGTGAATATGGTGCAACATTTAAGGGGAACTATATTGCTATCATGGAGGGGATCTGAACAGAGGAGATGGAGTTCAAAGAGGTGGTCTGCATTTCCACTGAGGATTGGAACTGAGCTGGAGGAGGGAGGTCAGAGGGGTGGGGAGAGATTCTTCATTTCCTGTGTGGAGGGGAATCATGCTCTAGAGAGAGGGAGGTTGGAGGGGTACTTTGTTGCCACCATGGGGTGGAAATATTCAACGAAGTGGGAGGACAGAGAAGGCAGGGGGGGTCCATGTCATTGTTGATGAGGGGAACTAAAATATGGGAGAGGGAGTTTAGAGGGGGGTTGCATGAGTCAATGTCAGATGGGGGGGGGGTCTTACGTAGGTTTGTCTCTTCTAGAAGAAGGATGGAGGATGGTTGAAGGGGTGGGGGAATGGGGGTTGTGGGGTCGAGCGAACTGTTAGGAAATGGAGAGGAGGAGGTCAGGGGTGGTCGGGGGTGGAATGCGGTTGGGGTCACAGGGGAGTACGGAAATGAGAGTAATTAGGATTTATTAAACATCGAGTGGTAGTATAATTAAAACCACTACCAAATGTTAAAATAATAAAAAAAATTGGGATGTTTTATCAACCCGTTGCAATATTATTATAATTTTTAACTAGATTTAACTCATTGTAGTTTCTAGAACCGCCACTAAGATTATCTTTTTTTAGTGTATGAAAAATTCAAAATTATATTTTGATGAATATGTAAATACTGTTTTTATTCAATAGTATAGTGACATAATAAGTAGGTAACTGAATTTTACTACTTTTATTAGAAATATAATATTTTTATTCTATTAATTTGAATGATTTTTGTATAATACAATGTAATGAAATCATAAAATAATTTAGTGAGTAATTAGATAAATTAATGAAATTGTTGGTAGGAGTTTATTTTATTCAATCCATTGTTTATTTTATTTAATATCTTATTACGATTATGAATTTCTAGGTTGTAGGACTGACAAAAAAATAACAACAAATATGTGTCATTTTCTATGTCAAAATTCAATAACACGGTGTTCTAGGAAACAACTATCAGTAGTTGTGTATGATTTTAATTCTATTAGTCATTCTCAATGTATTTGGATTAGATAAAAAATATGCGATTTTAATATTATTTGTGAAAAAATTCTAATTTTCTTTGATAATTCAAGTGCAATTTGAATTTTTAAAAATACATTACAACAATATCAAAAAAGACATATATATGGTAGATTTAATTTTTATTGCGACCATATAAATAAAATAGATATTATTTTATAATTTTTACCTAAAAAAATAATTGGTTGAAATATTCAATGAAACATTAGATTCTATCAAATTTGAGAAAATTTAGTATGAACATGTTACTTTAGAAGCGTTATACATTTTTGTTACAATTTATATACTTTTAAAATCATACATCTATACTGTTAATAAATAGTAATTTTTATGAAAAATATAGACTTTATTATTACTGGGTATTTAAAATTATTATTATTTAAGTGGGAGATTATATTTTAGAAGTTTAATTTTTTTAGATTTTGGATATATTTAAAATAGGATATTTTTTCTAAAATTTTAATTGAGTGGTCAATTTTTTAACCTAAAAATATGAGTATTTTTATAATATTAATTTATATAAGAATAATTTAATATATTTGTTTTGATAAATTACAATGTCACAACTTGACTTAATAGGGATTGGATTGAAACTACCATGTGCCCGCCTCATTAAGAAAAGGGTGAAAATAGGCGTAGAAAAAATAACCTAAACGGGCCTCTATTGCCTAGTGTATATATAAACACACACCTGACCATCTCAATGAAAATGTGTAGTGGAATAATAAAAAAATGATTCCATATATAGACTGTAACCATCCATTCGAAAAACCACTAGGGTTTAGAATATCACAATAGTGAAAGCTGTAACTAAAGAGAAAAGATACATTCCCAACCAGAAAGATTTCCCAACTAGAAAAAACTGGAATGTAAATGTGGAGAGAGAGCCCACATCATGATCTATAAGCCCCAACCACCATATGTGATAAAATAAAACTTGTATCACTATACTAATTTATAGTCACCACCCAAAAATTTTCTTCCTTTAAAAGATATGGCACATGTGGGAAAAGTACATGGAGTGGTAAGTATGTACATACTCGGTTGGATTCCTCAAAATCTGAATATGGAGTAGTAAGTGACATGATTAGGATATATAAACACACAACACACCCCATAGAATTATAGTAAATATAATCCATGAACATGGATACATATCTATATCCTAGCTCTAATGAACCCAAAATAAGAGATTAAGGGATATCTATCTCACAATCGATCCCAGGAAAATGGTTCCATCAATTCTAGAATTCCATCAATGATAACAAACATCTCACATGTCTTCCCAGAAAAAATATCCAATTCAGTTCACACCATGTAACTATATCATAAAATAATGGGGAATACTCACTATGTAGACAACTCATTACATAGTACAATGGGAGTGTTCCACTTAGTAGATAGTTATAGGAACCAGGACATGTCCCAAGAGGATATATCTTCTCTATTAGTTGTTAGAGGACCCATATAAATCCTAGCATATGTGTTCCACTCTGGTATTATAGGATCCAAGACATTATAGAACAAGAGGGTTCCACTCGCATAGCAGATAGAGGACACATGACTAACCTTGTTGGAGTGTTCTGCTATCATAGTTGAGGACTCTATCACAGTCCAGCTGGAGGGTTCCACTCCATTAATTAAGGACCCATCCTATAACTACATAGTAGGGTTCCACTTATAATGATTCTTATTAAATCTCAATCATCACTATAGGGGCCACAACTACCTTCTATGTTGAAAAAACCATATATATGGTACTTGTGGGATAAAATTCATTTCCTAATGATGGATATATGAGATATTGAAGTTTCCTCAAAATCAAAGGAGGGGTACACAACATTTAAGGGACCCAAATAGTGTGTTGTCATACTCTATCTCTTGGTCATTCCCCTATTGGTATGTGGATCACAGTACTCGTAGTTATACATGGCTTGTAAGTTTCCTACATGGTGTGACAAAACCACCTATGGTCCGGGATTTCTTACTTGGACGTGTCTATGTTCATTAGCAGATAGTGTGTTCCAAGCCATTACCTTTCCCATGTAATCTCAGAGTACATGTCAAGACACTAAAATATCTTTGACATTGTTTTTGGGGGTCCTACATGATGTGTGATACTTAAAATTGTGTTAAACCCTAGTTTTCATACCCAAGGCCCAATATGTCATGTGTTCTTCAAACATCAAATTGTGCAGTCAAGATTTTCCATGAAACACATATTTGTGATTGGGCATCCATATCCGACTCTTCCACATTTAATAAGGACTCACATTCAACAAAAATGTTAGGTTAAGATAATTGATCATCAATTATGTCCATTAAATAGTTCGAAATTTGTACCTCTTGATCCATACTCAATCATTACATGACCCACACATCTATTTACATTCTTCATTCAGGCCTGCATCTAAAATCCGTAGTATTAATCACTTTTACCCTACAACACATCTAGATGCATCCAAAAAAAAAATTTCAATCATTTCACATGATTCATCCATGAATCTTAGGATCCAATCACAATTTATCATGCCCAAACAATTATAACTATGGTATCGTTTCCCAATGTCGAAGAACATGAAGAAATGATAGGGGGAAATCACAAGAAAAGATTGTGTGAAATCCATTAATGAAATGTTCATGGAAAATGTAAATAGAATTGGGTTGTCTAGGAGATAACGTTTTTAAACAAATAACTTAAATACATGGGATCATGAAATGGGTAAAATTAGATACAAATCAATGAATTAATATGATCTTGCTCAATCATTTTAATCAATGAGGAAATAAAAAATGAATTTTTGAGTCTTATGTGGATATTGGATAATTCTTCATCCAATAACATTATTGGCCTCAATTAAGGGGATTTTATTCATTCACTACCTCTCGAACTGCCTTGTTCTGGAGACTCATCATCATCACTTGTCAATTAACCATCCGAAGGTTTGGGAACACCTCCAAATTCCCTTCTTTGTTTATATGGAAATCACAATGAATTTTTAATAATGATTAATTTTTAGATGGAAATAGAACAAGGATAATTTATTAAATAAAAAAATCATTTATTAATCTATGAAATCATAGCCACAAAATGAAACTATTATCTTCATTCCCAATGGAAACCTATTTTATATCACGCCTCTGGAAAACATCATCTTCCAGACCCAACTACGGTATTGGATTTCATATCTAACATTCACATTAAGAGTTACCCCATTTCCTTAATGAAACTGCACATGCAAAATATAAAATAATTTTAATATTTTTAAAAAATTATTTCTGGGGCACAGTATGCCTTGATATCGTATATTTTATTTGCTCCTCGCTCTAGAAATATATATATATATATATAGTTATTTCAAAACAAAATTCAAGAAAAAAATCTCCACGAGTCATTCCATACTTCGAGGTTTTCATCCTAAAAAAACTAAGATAAAATATCAGTATGCTAAGCATGTATCATTCTCTCCCACTCCAATGAACTCTCATGCACTTTCTTGTATTGCTAAAACATGAGAACCAAAGGGATAGTCTTTCCTCACAAGGTCCTCTACTATCGATCATCAATTTACACCATGTCCTCTTCAAAAGTCACATCATCCTTGATGTCTTTCTCTACCCATACAATAATGTGCATGGGATCATGAACATATCTCCATAGATTCACTATGTTGAAGGCGACGTGCACCCACTACAACATTGGGGGTAGGTTGAGGTACTAAGGAATCTTTTTGACACTCTACATGATCTAAAATGTCCCAATGAATTTCAAGGATAACATTACTCCATAGATGAACCTCCACAATCATCATCGTGGGTAGAATCTTAAGAAAATATGGTCTCTATGACCCAACTCCAAAGGCAAAAAATTTAGATCTTCATATTATTTCTACCTTCTCTGGGAAGTCCTAATCCACTGATGGATGAATTGGACCTTCTCTCTCCTCACTTACATTATCTCTAGGCCCCCAAGAGATGCCTCAACATTCTATATCCACCATAGTGGTGACATTCATGGTCTCAAGTATAGGTCCCCAATTGGATTTCGGCTTATTGTAGAGTGGTAGAATTTTTTTCACCAACTATAGAAGCTAAAAGTAATCCTCCCATCTCTGTACAATGTGTAACAAGTAGGCCTTAATCATATACTCCAACACCTGGATTGTGTGCTAATTATTCTCATATGTTTGTGGGTAGAAGGTTATACCCATCCTCATTTGGGTCTTGATTGACTCCTGGGGGCCTCCCCATAACTATGACTTGATCCACATATCCTGATCATTGATAATAGTCAACAGAACCTCATAATGGAAGACAATCTACATTATATACAACTACCCAAAACATTCCACCAGCCTCTTCTCCCTGATAGTAAGGATTTGTAATGACTTGATGAGTCGGTCAACTATCACCTAGATGGAATCATGGTCATTCATTTTCCATAGAGGCCCTATCAAAATGTATATCTATTTTTTATCCCATTTAATGTCCAAGTTTTCAAGATTCCACAATAAAGCTGCCAAAACCTAGTTATCAGCCTTCCCCTATAGAAAGGTGTGGCACCAAGAGATAAAATTGGACACACTCATTATCATGTATTCCAACCAAAACTACCATTGATAGTAAATGTACATATTACCCACACTTGTATGTATATACAAAAGATATTTGTGAAACTCTATCATCGCCTCCTCTTATATCATGATTGGGAACACTCCCCATCTATGGAAAAGGATGACATGATTACCACCGTCAAAAAAATGATCAGAGAAAACTACCAAGGAATTCTAGTTATGAAGGACCTCATATTCAATTTCTCTTTTCTTGGAATCTATAATATGATTTAGAAAAGGAGGAATAAGAATCATCAGCTGACGAAAAGATTCACTCTACTATTCAACTAGGGTCAACTACAACGAATCCAACTACTCAGAAACCTCCTACATGAAATGATCAAATGATTTCCTACTAAGGTAATCTACTACTAAGTTCTTCTTCTTTGATGTATAGACTATCTCAATGTCATATCCCTACAGGAACTCTGACCATTGACGAGATCATAGGATCATGTCCCATTACAAGAATACATACTTGAGACTTTGATGGTCAGAGTAAAACCCAAATCACTTTCTTAGAATATAGTAAATCCCTGTACTCGGGACGAAGACTGCTTCTATTAGATCTAATTCATGATTCACATAGTTCTAATCAAGGGGCCTTATATTCCTTGAACCATAAATGTTGAAATATTATCACTTCATCAATATGTATCCAAGACATACTCCTGAGGCATTATAATACACTATGTACTACACTCCCTCCTCTTATAGTCTCAACAAATGATTTTCCATCAGCCGTAGAAACAAATTCTTGAAGGACCTCAAGAAGTAACCATTCTAGGAAAAAATATACAGATTCAATGCTAGGGAAGTCAAAATGGATGCAATCTTGGAGTATTATGATACAAATATCTAGTAGTACCCTCATAGGTTAGAAACCCTCTCCACTTATGAAACACTCTTGGGTGGATCACAATAAATAAGTACATTGATTTCCACTGGGTCTACTACCAACCCATGATGATAAATTTTATTCACTATAATGTGAACCTTGTGAATACAGAACTAGCACTGAAGTAAAACTAGCACTATCCTTAGGTTGTCTACATGCTCCTCATTTCTCATAGAGTATATAAACATGTTTTTAATAAATACAAATACAAAGTACTAAATGTATGGATTCAAGATCATGTTCATATAATATATAAACATAGACCATGATTTATTCACAATAATGGTAATCACTAGGAAGTCATTATTTCCAAAGAGACAATGGAATTCCAAACTAGGAATATCAACGTTGAGACTCTCAACTGGTGGTAGCTGGACCAAAGATCAATATTTGAGAAATATATCATGCCTCCAAACATGTCAAATATGCCTCTAATACTTAGAAATATATACTTGTTATTTATAGTGGAGAGGTTCAGGTAAAGATAATCAATGAATGGTTTCAATTGCAAGTCATCGTTTTTATTGAAAAACATTGTATAGGCTTCATGGGACACAATATGCATAATAAAAAACTTCTCTTAATGGTCCTCCAAAATGATTAAAACTCATGGATCATGGTATGGGCCATCAAATTCAACAAAAACGATGTTTGAGTGGTCTCATGATGCATTTAGATGAAAACCTCCATCTCATAACACCAAGGTAGTCCTGAAATATCCTTGGGGAAGATTTCCATAAAATTTCACATGACTGATGGAATCTAGATGATTGATGATCTTACTTCACTAAGAGATACACTATCCAACGGATGGGTGATGTAGTTTTGCCTCCTTCTCACAATACCAACTCTTCCTACCATGATATATCTCTCACCAGTAAGGGAGAATCATATTCCATAAATACGAAGTCATCTTACTCATTTGAAGTTAGAGAAAATATTCTATCAAAATGTGGGAAACTAATCCATACCCAATATCGCATCATAGGGTTACATCATGATGACCAAAAGGTCACATGTAAACCTCTCTCCACCAATTGATAAATAACATAGATAGTATAATAATCATATCTAATAAGAATTCCCCATATAAATCTCATGAAACATATGTGGGGATAAATCCTTAACATGGAGATCCATCTATTAAATTGGGAGTAAGATATTAAGGAACTACTCACACCTATGTCTATTACCACTGAATCAAGAGTATAATAAACATAAATCATACCTATAGTCATCTTCGCTGTCACTAGGTCCTAAGCCTCTGTAGCATGAAGCGATTAGTGGACCAAACCATCATCTCGCTAAGCCTAACATCATCAACCTGGTGGTGGTGGTGGTGGTGGAAGGATCTATAGTAATCATCCACCACCAATAGATCCTCATAGAGGACCACATTCTCTACATAAAACTCCACCTCCCTGGCCACCATCCTACTGTATCCTGGTACATCACTGATCATGGCCATGAATCTGTCATACTAGTCTGTTAGTTATCCTCATGTAATCTTTAGCACAAATGGTTTGGAATTCAAGTTACAGGTTTCCTCACCAAACAAAATCATAGCAACAACCATCATTGGGATACCATTGTCTTCTATGATATCTCTAACCATGTTCCCAACAATGATACATGTATGGTCTCCTACACCGATATCCTATCGAATGGTGTCTATTAGCTATTGTAGATTACTCATACCAATGTAAACCACTTCCATATCCAATCATCTGGCATCTACATGATTGAAATATCTATTTCACCTGTTCCAACTTCAATACCTCGATATTGGTGGGAATGAATAAGGGTACCAAAGATACATATATCTATCTACAGATTCCCTTCTCAAATATTTGTACTCAAAAGTATCCATCCTATTTAATGTCATGGGGGCACTATGAAATGTCTGTGAACCTTACAACATACTCAACCTCCAAAATCCCTCCACAATGTAGCTATATATGCTATGGAATAAAAACCCAGTGCAAGATCGATAGGTATTTCTCCTCACAGAATAACTGATCGATGCCATCCCATTAGAGTGGAGACTCATCATGCATCAAGGTAACAATACTCCACCATCTTCCAAATAATCTATGTAAAACAATATTTGCATGCAACCACATCCTACTCTTCATTGATGATTTACTACATGATTTATGGGGGGTTTTCTACCTATACACTTGGAGGAAGGATCTCATAGGATGGAACCTCATTTATGGAATCATCACTCATCATATTGTCATCAGGACCCATAAATATTATCCTGAATCACTGTCATCATGGAGGCATCCTGAAAATTTTATCATGACATAACATGGTCATATGTGCATATATATATTTACACACACAATGGGGAGATGAATAAAGAAGGATAGAAAAAAATGTAATCCTATATTATGCATGTTCAATATTATACCTACATCCAATGGCTCAGTATTTCGATTAAATATGAAGATGGTCAAGGTCCTAGTGAATGGATATGTCGGTCACCACACCAACCCAAACTTTTATGGCATAAAAAATGCACTCAAAAAATATTGGAACTGTTACCATAAATAAAAAATACTTATTAAGGAAAAAAACCAAACACAATCCCAAGTATTGATGTTCTCTGATACCAATATTTCATGAAATGACCTAATGAGGCTCGAGTTGTAGCTACCCCATTCCCACATCAATAGGATAGGGGTGATGAAAAATGTTGAAATCAATAACCTAAAAGGGAGGACATTTCCCAATGTACCTTTATGTACACACCCAACAATCTCAATGAAAATGTGAAGATGAATAATTATATAAAGATGAAATATCTTGAATGTAACCTTTCAAATGAAAACCCTCTATGGTGTACAAGAGTATTATAGTGATAACAGTATTTAAAGGGAAAAATAAACATCCAACCAAAAAAATTTCACTACATAAAAAAATTAAATTTAAATGTGCTGAGAGAGTCTTGATCTTAATCTATAAACTCCGGCCACCTTAAGCAGTTCACTTCATAAGGTATCCATATTTTCCTCTATAGTCATTTTTTACATTTCCATGATCTGCCTCATATAAGACATGTGTGGGAAAAGTCCATGGAGGGGTGATTATATACATACCCAATAGGATGCCACAAAAAAAGAAGGGGAAGTATCAGGAGACCCAAGAGAAATAAATAAACAGACAGATCAACCAATAGAATGAGAGTAAAAATAATCCAATAACATGGATATTTATATATATCCTAAACTAATGAAACTCAAATGAGAGAGAAGAAGATCTCCATATCATAGTCTAGCCAATGAAAAGAGTTCAATCAATTACAAAAGCCCATCAAGGATGACGTGCATCTCACACATCTACCCAACAGCAATATCCAAGACAAATCAAACCCAGCCACTATGTTTCATAGTGAAGGGGATCAATATCTTGGTAGAAGACCCATTCCCTAGTGCAATAGGAGGGTGAAACTCACTAGATAGCTAGAGGAGATACTCCATGTCTGAGCACGAGGGTTCCATTCTAGTGGCCAACTGAAGACAAGGCACATCCTTGAGGGAGGGTGCCACTCTAGTAATCAAGGAACCATACCCTGAAACAATAGAATGTTTCACATTGATAGATGATGGGTGACTCATTCCATTCAATATTGGTGGGTTCCCCTATCCTAGTAGAGGAATGATTCAATGGCCTACTAGAGGGTCTAACACATGTAATCGGGGACCCATTCTATGACTCTGCAGGAGGGTGCCACTCCGAATGTCTTTCATCATATCTCAAATAATATTATTGAGGATACCATAAATTTCTACTTAGAAAAACACTTAGGAGAGTCTAGTCACATTCCATAACCAAAATCGAAACAGAAGAGAGATGAGATGTTGATGTTGTCTCAAAAGGAATGGAGGGGTACACAGTATGTATGGGGAAACACATTCTTGAGGTACCACTCCATCTCTCGACCACGTCCCAAAAGGTACACATTACACTACACCTATAGCCATACGTGGTGTGTTTGTGGAATACATGGTTTTCCTTATATACTCGAGGTTTGGACTGTTCTCTCTAGTCGTGTATATGTATCATTCACATTTTAATGTACAACAGCACATGATGTCTTTCATTCCATAGTTGCACCCATGTACTCTCAGAGTTCACATTGAGCCATCGTCACAAGTTTATCACTGAATGTGGTGGTCCCACATAGTGTGTGACACATATAATCTTGTGAAACACTATCCTCTACTCCTAAGTCCAAGACGCTATGTGTTTTTCAGACAACACTATCTCCAGTAACATTCATTCTAGAAACTCATATATACACTCACATGATCAAATCTATCTCATAAACATTTAATTAGGACTTGTATTTACATGGAATCAATTTTAATGATCATTTTTCATTGTTTTTGGACATATAATAAACTAAAAATAGTCCTTGGTGATCTATAGTAAAGTGTGGCATGACCCGTACATCTTCCACCATTTACTCTACAGTTTGGGATTAAATATCCATTTTATTTTCAACCATATACTACAAAACAATATTCTCCATCCCCAATATCATTATTTGATTCATCGCATGTGAATCCTCAAAGAATCAGAGGGTCCGATCATAGTCGACCCTAACATGAAATATCTAACCATTTTCTGATCACCCAATTAACATGAATGAAAAGAATAGGTGGGTGAAGTGAACAATAAAAAAGGGTGAAATGATGTTTTTCCAAGATTTCATGGCCAGATGATACTTAATTGGGATTTTGGGATGGGAAATTAAATAAAAAAATTATTATCAATACATGGGAACATGTAATTGGTCAATTAAAACATAAATAAATGATGTAATATGATCATGATCAATACTTTTCGTCAATATTTGAGTAAAACCTGAATTGGGGAGTCCGACATGGATATTTGATGATTATTCTATAATGAATATGATCTATGTTGATAGATCTATGTTATTATGTTCATTATGTCTCAATATACCTCAATCCATAGTCTTAACATCATCAGATATCGATTACCCAACTGATGGAGGATGAATGCCTCTCAATTCTCCAAGGCTTTATCTGCTAACCATGGGTAAATCTTCATAATGAAGAAACTATAAATGGAAATATAATAAGTTAAATATTCAAAATGGATAAAAGTAATTATTTAATTACCTAAATGCACCCACCCATAGATTATTTTATCCAAACAGGATGTACCAACCTATTTTTTGTCACACCTAAGTAAAAAAACACATTCTCGACTAAATTGTGGTCTTAGATTTTAGATTCACAATTATACTTAATATTTATTTCATTTTATTTAAGATATTATGTGCTCATAATATAAATTTTTTTTAATATTTTTATACAATTAATTCATGTCACACCATGCCTCATTGTAGTATGTCATCTCAGCAGTTGGATGCAAAAATATATGTAGAAATATTTCAAAATAATTAAAGGTAAAAATCATTTTATGTGAATACAATTTCTTCACTTTTAATTATTTTTTTTATAAAAAATATATTATCTTAATATTAATTTTTTAAATTGTTTTATCGTACATCACATATATTTTAATTTTATGTAAACTAATCATTTTTCATAACATTTAATATGATTTAAATGTGTTTAAAAATTTTTTTAATTTTTTAATTTTTTTAACAATACATTCTTACAATTATAATCTTTTAAATTTTTCAAATAAAATTACCAATATTTAGTACAAATATATATCTATTTTTATAATTTTTTATCTTATGTATTTTAAATTAATTATTTATGTTATATTTTAAAAATACATATTCGTCATCATGTCTATTATTTAAATATTAATATATATATATATATATATATTTGACCAAATATATATTATATATATATTAATTTATATTGTATCGTCTTATTCACAATGCCACCATATCAGATCACACAACCTCATCTCATCTATCCAAGTATGGAACATGAAATCACTTGCATCTTCATCAGTGCAGCACCCCGCAATATTTAATTTTTCTGAATGGGTTTTAATTTTTTTTAGAAAATAGGACTAGGTAGCATGATTTTTCAAAATTTTGTTCGGAGGAGCATGAACAATTTTATTTCTTCTCAATTCAGAGAGAGAAACATGAATGGGGTTCAGGCTTCTCCCTCTTACACAAAGGAATCATAAACCTCATTCATACTTCCTTCAAAGAATTCAAAGAGGAGGTTTGAACGGGGTTCAGGCCAAATGCGTACCAAAATTTATTAAATGGGTAACTGCCCCTTCTAAATTTCAGTATTCCCCTCTAGTTTTTGTTGTGAATCCATATAGGAATTATTTCTCAATATATATTCATATCCTTTAAGAAGGTAAAGATTCTAGTTAAAATTTTAATTGTCTAATTATATTTTGTTTTGTTTGTATGATTTATTTATTTAATATGTATAGATTCATGAATGTATGGATGTATAAATTAGAGTCTTTTGGATGATTTAATTATAAATGAGTTATTTTTTGTTTTATTATATAATACACATTTACTGTTTAGGAAATTTAAATAAGTTTTTTATATAATTCAATTGTTTTATATAAATTATTATTTATATTTAGGGAAATAATATTTTTTTAAAAATTGATTATATATTCAATTTAAATGGTGAGTAATTAGATTTCAATAGATTTATATCTATATTAAATAGGTCGTATTTAAAGTAACATAAATTCAAATCATATTATTCAATAAAAATAGGTAATGATATATATATATATAAATATATATTGTTAAAAATATATTATTAAAAATATATTTGTTATCATAACTATCATGTTTAAAATTAATATAATGTATATATAATATTTTTTTGGTAATTGTATAAAAAATTGTAGTCTATGTAATAATTTTAAATTATATTTACTACAAATAATTATTATTTCATGTAATAAATATTGAATTATAATTAAATAAATTTTTGTAAGTAGAAATATGATAAAAAATTTATATTTACATATGTTATTTTATAATGTTAAAAAGAACACATGTTTATTCTATTTTAATGGTATTTATATATGTGTTAATTATTTTACTTTTATCTACAATAAATAATAATTTTAATTAAAAAATTTAAAATATATTAAGTATAAATATCTATTCATCAAATTAATAAATTATAAAATATTATTACAAATATTATGGAATGTATAATAATAAAAAATATATTATATAAACATATTTAATGTTATAAAATTGAAAATTAGAGAAATATATTTTAATGGTTATTATGTTGGTGTAAATTTTATTACATTTAATTAAATTTAATAAATGGTATTATTAAATATATATATATACATTCTCCCATTGAAATGATAACTTTTTCTAAAGTAGGCCGATAAATTTATTGTATATTTCAACTACTTATAGGTATGTCTATATAATATGGAAAACATAATAAGAATACAAAATGAAATATTAAGAGGATTATGTGATGACTGATCTTATGATGACTGACTGATGTATTATTGAAATTTTATACCTTTTTGTGTATCTAATTATACAATTTATAATAATTTTCTTTTCTTTTCTACATTGATGACTCGAGAGTCATCCCTCTCTACATATGTAAAGACCTTTGAGGTTGCATAAAAACATTTATTTATTTCATAACACTATACCCACTCATTTTCATTTGAGTAACATTCAAATAAAAAGACATTCAATAAGAGGAATTTGAAAAGAGGTACTTATATTTGAAATGAGACTCGAGGTTGTTGAAATAAGTGATAGTAGATAATATAGGAGTACACCCATAGGTTTTGGTTAGTTTATAAAATAATGATAAACTAATCCATAGAATAAGGCTCAAGATCTTGTGAAATTGTTTTATTAAATATTTTTTGTAAATTTAAAATATTTGTAAGTTAGTAAATATATCAAAAAAAGATAACAATCTAGAATTTCTTCTAATCATCCTATGATCATTTAATCTATGATCAAAATTTCATGGTATATTATGTTTTTATTTGATTCTGTAATTTATAATAATTGGATGATCTAGATATGATAGACCATTATATGATTGAAAGTTCATTTTGTGTTTTTTTCAATAATATAATTTTAATAATATAATTTTTGTTTTCAATGATGATGAACATTGTGTCGTACCTCTCTCAAAGTATGTAATGACCTATGTGTCCGATTTTAAAAATTATGTATCTAATACCCCTAGAACACCTCATTTTCATGTGAGTATCATTTTATGAAAAATGTTTCTTGATAAAGAACTATTGTTGTTTGAATATTTATTTTTACATCATGCCTTATAATAGACTATTAATGGCTGAAATCAAAGCTAATAGACATGCAAGTAACCCCCATAGGTTTTTTCTTGATTATCAAAAAATGATAAAAAATACATAGAAAAAGTCTCATGATCAATTCACTTCATTAATTAAATCCAATTTAATTAATTTAAAAAAATTACAATGTATTATATAAAATATTATTAATTATTTTTTTCTAGGAAATCATTTTTTGTGGAAATATATTTAAATTGTTAGAAAAATTTTATTAATAAAGGTTTTATCTATATTTTCCCACCTACAATAGTGGAAAATCTTCATGATTGTAAAATATTGGAAGATGTTCACATGAAGATTAATAGTCTGTTAAAACTAGGGGCGGATCAGTCAATTACATCAAAAACATATTAATATCATCAATCTCTTTATGTTTTATGGCACACATAGTATAATGTTTTCAATAATTATGATTAAATGGATGCACCACTTTTATTCAGGAAATTGTGTACTAATGTTCTAATGGGATTATATGTCGTGAATTCTAAAATTTATGTGGTTCAACCTACTACTACAGAACAATTATTATGAGATCATTAGAAGTTGGTCCTTCATGACACTCTCATTCATTGACTACTCATATGTCTAGTATGATAGAACTAGAATATGAATAAATTTAATTGTATTTGTAAGAAAATGTATGGGGAATCCCTGTGTGTACTCCTCATATACTAAATGAGATTTTATCTAAGTATAAAGAATTAGATGATGTGGGTGAGGTATTTGTAGGGGATGAATCTTATGAGGTTACTATGATAGATTGGAATCCACCGGTTAGTGTTACTCATCCTTTATTATTCTCTTCAATATTTAAATTAATTTTGTTTGAAAAAAATTGATAGGTATATCATTGCAATGTCAACTAAAATCCATGGCATAAAAGGGATGAAATATACATCAAATGATAACACTATCAATGTCGGTTAGGAGTTTTAAAGTAAATTCTACATGAAAAATGTGATAAAACAATTCAAAATATAGTGGAATTTCATATTTGTTGTTGATTAGTCAAAGAAGAAAAAATATATCATTTTATGTGAAAATATAGAAACAAATGGAAATTTTGATTGAGATAAATTTATGATATCTATTTTTTATGTTAGAATATATTCATATTAGAAGTCCCACACACCTTTGTACATACAATCTTATCGCATGATCACTCTTCACTTGATGTAGAGTTTATATCAGCAGTTATTTTAGAAATGTTCTCATCATGTTAGGATGTACCTATGTCCTTTGTTTAGGAATGAATACAATAGTTGTTAACTATAATATATCATATGGAAAAGATTGGAATGAAAGAATAGGAAATTGTAAAATTGTTTGGTGATTGGGATGAATCATATTCCATGTTTCCGCAACATATTGAATTTTTTACCTCAAATATAAATCAATTTATTATTTGGACACTTTTGACTATGTCTCCCCAAATCTCCGAGTTAATCCATCAATGGGGATTTTCAATATGATTTCTTGGGCATTTAGGACATGTATTTCTAAATTTCATAATTTAAAAAAATTCATTCAGATTAATGTATCTTTCTATTATGGAATTTCTACATGTTTTATACTTATTTCTCAAATAAACAATGGCAATCGTTCTCCTCAACCAATTTTATTCACTATTGTTGAATAAAAAACTGAACCATGGAGTTGTTTTCTTTTGTATATGCATTGATGTCACAAAAAACATAGGAGCATTTCTAATATCATATCATCATCAACCGATTATAGTGGTTAGTAATAGTGTTGGTGTTTCGTTGAGAGAACAAAATTCTTATCATCAATATTTCATTTTGCATATTTCATGTAATGTGATTAAGAATTTTTGAGATGAAGCAATAAATAAAAAATCAGCATGTTTTATATGTTTTTATGAACATACATACATTGAATGAAAATATATTATATTTAAAAATACATTATTTTCTAATGGTTTTAGCATACTAAACCAAATAAGAATGGTTTCATCAATGTCTTGAAGAAATTTGATGTTATAATAAATATTTGTAGGATTATATTATCCATATTTCAAATAATATAACGGCATTTTCATCCAACAGTGTTAGATGATACATCAATATGACGACTAATATAGTTGAGTTAATCAATGGGGTCCTCAAGGGTGTGGAAAAACTAAGGATCATAGGGTAAGATCCATAGACATCTTATATATGTTTTTTGTACATTCATGAAATGTCATAATAGGCCTATTAGATGATCGAAATCCGAATGTGTCTTAGTCAGCATTTCCAAAGTGCCATTGATCATATACTACATGATGCATCAGGATTGTGTGTTCTGTCCTTTGTTTGGGTATATAGTCACTTTCAGGTAAGAGTGTGTTTCAACAAGGTTCTGTGAAATATTTGTTGAGTGTTGGTGGTCATCTTTGATAATAGTTAATGCAATTTTTCCAAAATCTACGAATTTTGATGTCCATGTGGACTTGTTTTTGCATATTTTTCAATGGTAAACATAAAATGGGAGCCCTATGTTAACCTTGAATATCACATGAGCAATATAGTTTTCTGTTATTGCATATCTTGAATTCTTGGTGTTTACTTTCATTGTATCACATTTTCTATTGATCAGCTAACTATTATCCCTATTATATCCAGGTTTCATAATTATTATTTCCTTTTCATTTTTTTCAATTTCTGTAATTCTATAAATTTTGGTCTTGATATTACCAATTTGTTCCACCTAGGAAGACCAATGTCTTATCAAATCAGAAATGAGATGTACTGGTGTAGGTAATGGGGAGGGGATTACAGTTCCACATTTTTCATGAAGAAGGGAATACTCATAAGAGAAACTCCCATGTGGAAGGATAAAAATATGATTCTAATCATCCATGATCAGGTCTATGTATATTATATTCAAGGTGTATATATTTTTTCGTATATAGATGATTCATTCCTAAATCCTTTTATTTTGGAATTTCCCAATTTTAGACATATTTTATCTCTGGTTTGTTTAATTTCTGGATTCTATTAATAAAAATTTAGTTATACTATAACAATTAAAAATTAAACAAAAAAGAAATTAATATATCAGGAATCCACATGTTCAATAAAAGTATTTCTTTGTTGGTGATTTATATAAAAATATTTAGAATAAATTTATCTTTTTTGATATCAATAAAATAAGAAATTCAAAGACTAAACCAACATCATCGTACACATTTATTTCTGTATATTTTTCCTCATATTTATGTATTACACATGATAATTTTCCAACTCATTTTTCTTGTTATAGTTTAAATTAAATACAAATTTTGTTGAATTGTCCATATAAAAGTAACGATAATATCATTTGTGCATATGGAATGTGCTCAATTTCTCACATTCAAGGATAGGAATGATTCACATTGGTTTTTAGATTGACGTACAATGCCTTCATTGATTGTACGATGATATCTTCATTTCAATCATGTTGGACCACCTCTTGTTGTCATCTCTTATCTTTATTTGGATGGGTTCTATGGCATAGTGATGTGTGAATCCACCATTATCAATTATCAACACATTACTTTGCTCATAGAGAGATGGATTACATAGTCACATACATTCCATTTTATAGAGTAGGAGATTAATATTACACTATTCGATGTGTCCATTATATAGGACCTCCCCATCAACAGTCTGATAGGGGAAGACTGAGTTGGAGTGGATTGGTTTGAGTTGGTTAATTAATTAATATGCATTGAGGTCCATGAAAATTGCAACTATTCCATGGGTAGTTAAATAAAATTGCCATTGATTATCCATTACATCACACATATATTAGAGGATGTCGATGAGATCATCATGTTGTGATTTTCACGTGCATACATTTTGAAGTTGATCGGTGGCATAATTTTCACATATAATTCCACTAAATTTGTACATATTATGTATTATCCTTTATTGGTGGACTTGGACTATTTATAATGGTATAGATAGGGGTCTTCATGTCTTGAATATACATACATAGTCTTATTCAGTGCATTTCACATCGATAAGATAAAGATCAAATGATCTGTTATTCTTATACAAATGTGGATATGGGACTATACCACTCTCTTAGCTCTATATGATTGGGTTGCATTGAATACTTATATTATAAAAGAGTCTCTACATGAATGATTTTATGTTATTCCTTCATTATAATTTCTAAATAATTTTTATAATTTTATTTTATGAAATAGAATGACAATAATTTTGTGTATATGTGAATTTGGGAACATATATATTCAGATATTGCCAGACATGATGTTCAGGCCAACAGACATCTACTAGACAGTCTCCGACCAGACGACGTAAGTGATTATTATTTTTATAGTTAAATATTTATTGTGTACTATAAATGTCTTTATATATTAATTTATTTTCCATTTTTAGATGTCATGGATACCAAATACTAATGATATCATCAATATTTTTTCACTCTATAGTATAGGGATGCTTTCTATGGGCTCTTGCATTGTTCCTTTCATTCATTTTCTTATTGTTGATTGGAATCATACTAAAATAGTTATGAGGAAATTCTGATTACTTAATCACACTCCTAAACCACCATGTAAGTTACCTTGTCTTCATTCTACCAATATGTAATTGATGTGGGAATTTAATTGGAAGAGGTGTAATGCAGGATATATTGATTTGTGGGATAGATGGCACGAGTCTTGATTATGAGGGTCTGGTACAGTACGTATTAATTTATTCGATTGGATAGATTATGAACCCCAGTACTATATTAACCCAATCATATTTTTCTCATGAGATGAATGCGGATTTTATGACCTTTTAATCATAATTTCTTCAACTGTTGAACATATTTTTTATTAACATTACATAGAAAAAAAGTTTTTTTCACTAGATGCTCGTATCACCCATCTCCTTCGAATATATGGTCCAGTAGATAGAGACACAATTGACCAGTAATATTATAATATAATTATGAAGAAGATGGGTTCTACAAGGGACAATATTTATCATTAGATTCTCTTGAATATACCACATGATGCTACAATTGTTGTGATTGGTATAAATATTCTAGGGGTAATTACCTTGTTAAGGATATTGATGTTTTACAGGGGAAGGGTACTCATCATGATATACAAGATTCTCCTCCATGTCCACAGCCATAGCCAGAGGCATAGACACAAACATGGGATACAATCATGATACATTTTTTTCACAAATTTATGATGACTAGTATGAGTTGTATACTTTATTTTCCACTCATTTGAAGGCATCTGTAGCACAACATCCATCTTGATAATATATTAGGTAGAGTTCCATGCAACAACGACTATCTATAGAGGCATGATTTTGTATAGGTGGTGAGATTGTACATCTACTTCCTATCATGTAGGATAATGTAAAGGTGAGTTTTGGTGATGACATATATGAGCATTGTACGCTAGAGTATAGACATAAACATAAACGACATAGAGGAATCATATATACACATTGTTGTTGTACAAAATAGAATCCAGGCCACAGATGTATATTATATTGAGGACAAATATTGATTTTTTTAAATCATTATTTATACATTATTTATAAACATGTTAATATATTACATAATGATTCATAAATAACTTAATTGATATAATTGGAAATTCATACAAATAATTTTCAATGAAAAAATTTATTATTAATAACTGCATTGGTAATTCTAATAATTACAATTTGTTATTCATATTAATACTTAGTATTATTATCCATATATTTTTAATACATAAATAATTAAATTATTTATTAAGTATTATTAATATAAATTATTTCTTATTCAAAAATAACGTTAAAATTATACAAATAATTTAAGATGATTATTTATTATATATAATAAGGACTATAAAACTACATAATAATATAATAAATAATCATCATAAATTAATTATTAAATAATAATATTCTAATTATTTTTATTTCCATAAGTATAATTAATACAAATAAAAAATAATCTTATTTCTAATATAAGTAATTATTTAATAATACATCATAATATATTAAGAATAATATAATTATTAATTAGTAAATATTATTTAAATTAAATTTTTTACATTACTATAAAATATTTATTTTTTGAATTATTATTAATAATATTATATTAATTAATAAAAAAATTATTCAATTGATATTTTAAAAAAATTACGAACTAAAATATATAAAAAAAAGTATATCAACAAAAAACTAAAAAAAATATCGCTAACTGAAATATTATAAATATTAGTTTGTTAGTATTAATTAATTAATTACATAATAAAATAACATTAAATAATAATAAATAATTCAACTCATTATTTATAAATATATAATTTATCAATAAACTGGTAATAGTTTATATCAATAAAAAATTAAAAAAATATTTATATGATATATTGGGATTAATCAATATTAATAATAAATATTATATTATATTAATTATAATATATATATATAAACAAAGAGGAATGAACATGGTTTACGCCTCTTTATCCGCGATGGATAAGTGTGAACTCTGTTCACTCTTTTCTATCGAAATGGAGAAGCCTGAACGAGGTTCAAGCTTCTTTGACCACCATTTTAAAAATATGTGATAACCTATCCTTTTGTGTAAAAAGATTACCAACCCACATAAAAAATTATCCCCCTATAAGAAACATCACATATATAGCACAATACTGAAGTTCACTATCCACGATGATGTAAGTGATGGATAGAAACATATTTTTATTGGTATGACAGTGCAACAGTTTTAGTGGAAAAAACCATCACCATGAAACTAAAATTCCGCATCGAATGACAACATGTGATACTCCATATAATTGCACCATAGTGCATCCTCATTCATCACCAATAGGACACAAGTTTGAATCCATCTTTCCTCCATCAATGTGGAAGCTCGCCTCCTTCATGATAACACTTGTTCGACCATTGAGTGCCATCATCTCCTTTTTTTCCTGATGGTAGTAGAAAATTCCTTCATTATATTAAATAAAATGAAGTTCATTATATTTTAGAATGGATTACCTATATAGTATCACCACTCAACATCTCACCATAGTAGCATCAGGAGGTTGTTTATCATCTAACGGTTATAGTACGGGTGGAGTTCAATAGAAGTACTGAAAATGAACAATGTTACGATAAGATATCCGTTTGATAATTACCTCATTTCTAGTGTAGATTAATCGCACCAAACCAACACTACTACACATATTCCCTTTAAAAGTGTGTAAAATTGATTTTTACTCCACCAAAAAAGTGATGATAATCACATCACTGTTAAAGGCCTAGCTGGATGTTGTGTGCTTCCAATGTAACAAGAGACCCAAAAAAACATGTACATTTAAACAATGATATATACATTTAATGTAACACCAAAAATAAAAAAAAATTATTCGCATGGTATATAGAAAAAAACGCAAATATTGAAATTTCTAACAATTATATATATAATTATATTTAAAATTATCCAACTAACATTTAAAATAATTAATGATTCATCTTTTGATGCCCGTAATCCCCTCCCAAAAATTTATGCCACTAGAAACAATTTCCAAACAAATAATGATAACAAAATAAAAATATTATTTCTATATAACAAAAGAAATATTATTTTATTATTACTATAAAGAAATAAATAAAAAATAAATAAAAAATAATACATTCATAAAATGTCAATAATTAATTAAAAAGGAACATTTCGAGTCGTACTAGTCACACAATGCATTACATTGAGCTATAGTTGATTCCTGAGCAACGTAAATGACTAATGGTAAATTTTACTAAAGTATCAAAACAATTAGAATATATTTTCTCGGTTTTCAGTATGTCACATGTTACGCATACAAAAATTAATGTAATTTTAAATAAAAAGACACATATATAGTTAAACTGGTCATACCGTGATTTATATTTATATTTGGTGGATTATTACATGGTTAAAATGACTCATGGATCATTTTACTAATGTATAAAAAAATCTGAATGCATTTTCATATTTCTCAGTATTCCAGTTGTGTCTTTTTACAAAAAATTCATTTCAAACTGGTAACACACTTTTTGAGTCCCTCTCATCACATTAAGAATCAATTTGATATTATACTTACTAATACAAATCACAAATGACTTATGAATCACTTTCTTAAATTATCAATAAAATCAAATCATTTTTTATTGGTTTTTAGTGAGTTACAGGTTTTGAGCTAAAATGTCAGTTTCAAATTCATAAAAGTCACTTTTAGTCACACTGGTCACATCGTGCGTTATCTTGAGGTGGCGTTGATTCATGCACAAAAAAAATGACTTATTTAGTTCGTTTCTAAATTATCAAAACAATATGAATGGGTTTTTTGGTTTTTAGTAAGTCACTAGTTTTTTGTTAAATTAATGTAAATTTTAAATAACAGTACACAAATTTAGTCATTCCAATCACATTGTGCATCATATTCATGTGAGGTTGGCTCTAAATGTAAAAAATGACTCATGGATCATTGTAGTAATATATGAAAACAAACCTACTGTGATTTCTTGGATTTTTATATGTCAATTTTCTTTTTTTTCTAATATGTCATTTCAAACTAGAAATTTGAAAATTGAGTCATATAGGTATCATCATGCAATTTTTTAATATGAGACTACATCATAAACATCAAAAATACCTTATTAATAAATTTTATAAATTATTATATGTATTTGATCGAGTTTTCTTGGTTTTTAGTGATTTACTTATTTTTAACTAAAAAGGAATTTTAAAAATAATAACATGCACTTTTAGTCAAACCGGTGACATTGTGCATCAGATTGTTGTGTGGTTGATTATTAGACATAAAAAAAGACTCATGGATCATTTACAAAATTATCAAAACAATCTGAATGCATTTTCTTAGTTTCCAATATGTCGCAAGTTCATTTTACTAAAATTAATGTTATTTTTAAATAAAAAGGGACACATGGAGTCATACCAGTCACACTGTGTGTCATATTGAGGTGTGGATGACTCCTACATGTGAAAAATTACTCACGGATAATTTTCATAAAGTATACAAACAATCCGTATGTTTTATCATGGTTTTCACTATATCAGTTTTGTTTTTTTACTAAAATGTCACTTCAAACTGGAAACATGAATTTTGAGTCATATCGGTCACATCATGCATCATTATTAGATTAGAATACTTCATAAACAATTATTAATATATGTTATATATTATCAATTCAATATGTGTGTGTTTCATTGGTTTTTAGTGAGTGACACATTTTGAACTAATATATCAATTTTGAAGTAATATCAAACAATTATATTCATACCAGCCACATTCTGTGTGCGATTGAGGTGGGTTTCATTCCTAACTAGAAAAAATTACACATGGAACACTTTTATAAAGCATCAAAACAGTCTGAATGTGTTTTCTTATTTTTCACTATGTCACTTGTTCTTTCAACTAATATTAATGTCAAATTTAAGTGAAAAGATACACATTGAATCCGACCTATCACATCATGGATCATATTGAAGGGTGGTTTAATCATACAGGTCACAAATTACTCATAGATAATTTTTCTATATTATCAACATAATATGAATTCTGTTATTTGTTTGCAGTATGTAACTTTTTCTTTCCACTTTATTTAAGGTGAAATATAAAAAATGGACACTTTGAGTTATACCGGCCACACCATGAATCATATTTAGGTCCAAATAATTCCAACATGTAAAAAAATTACTTATAGATCATTTTCAGAATGTAAAAAAACAATATGATTGTGTTTTTTTAGTTTTTTGTATGTTAGTAATCTTTTTAGTAAAACTAAAGTTAATTTTAAATAAAAATAACCACTTATATTTTGATAATGATCTAGATAATAGATAATATTATGAATAAAAAATTATAATATTAAATAAAACATTACCTTGACATATAATTATGAGTTTCATCCTCGAAGTCCTATCTCTCAGGAGAATTAGAATCTTCAAACAACAGAATAAAACTGTATAAGAAAATAATTATTTATGTGAGTAATACTTAAAAAAGTAATTTGAACATAAATAGGAAAAAAAGACTACTTCTATAGAAGTGGAATCTTCATACTATTGCTATACATTCTCCCATCAGGTGTAATACCCATTTTTTAAGGAAAATATATACCATCTTGTGCATATGAGTCATTTTCAGTGTCATTATAGTACTCGAGCAAAACAAACACACAAAAGATTAATAAATATTTTAAATTAAATAGTAATTATCTTCAAAAATACCTATTAGGGATTCTATTTTATTGATTGAAATTGATCTCTCTCATAAATTTACAAAAAATTAACCATGTCTTTTTTCATTTTTTTCTTCTTTTCAACACTGAAGGAACATTGATGTGAATAAATAAATTTTTTGATATCTTTTTGGATATATGAATATTATTATATATACCCTGATACTTTTCCTATAAAAAATTTCCTGGTACACATTCTTATCCCTAGCCTCATTTGACATTTCTCAATATATTGATGCACCACCCTATAATAACAGAATCCTAATTAAGAAATTAAAATTTATATAAATTTATTTAATGTTATAAAATTTTGGATGTATTATAAAAAATATTTACAAACATTGTAATTTGGCATCGGTTTGTTGGATATCCATGCAATGAATCGAGAAAATAAATCATTAGAGTATCCCAATTGACTGCAATGTGCATAAAAATGTTTCTTAAAAACTCAAAAAAGAATTAATAATGAATGAATGGAAAATAAATTTTATATGATTAAATTTTCTAGTTTTACCCCTCCATCATTCAAATTAATAAGATTGTGCTATCAATTTTTTATCTCTCAAATGATATTACTAGGTTTGTAACTTTGTCTTCCCTTTTTGGATTCTATTTTTGGTTATTTCATAGACGATATGTGAAGACTAATTAGTCAAAAAACAATTCATGGGGAAATAGATTCATTTGTTTTTTATATTCAAATATACCAATAATATGAATTGTATTTGATAATAATTAACATTGTATATCATCTTTTGAAAAACAAATTCATGAAAAGAGACCTCATTTATATATTAATAACTAAGGATCATATCCAATCATAGTAAAATATTTCACTTACATTATAGACACTAATTATGTCTTGAAATTCCTCTCTATACATATTTTCTTCAAATTAAACTATGTGACTACAAGAATTTTTTCTTTGTATCCACTCGAAGCTTCAATTACAGCAAATAAAGATTGGTAATGGGTGTGGTAAAGGTGATTCAAGTAGTTATTTTCAATCGATTCGTAAATACTTTAGATGAGTTTGATCCAATATTTCATTTAACCCACTTATCGTTTTCTATCATTAATGACATTAATCATTATATACCAATTTCATTAATTTTTTCAATTTTTGTCTTGAAAAATAAATTTTGAATGAATACCACTATATTGATATGTTTTTTACAAGATTTCATAGCCATGAGATTAACCTTTCTAAAAAAATTTCAACCTTATCAATATCTTCCTCATCAATTGGGATAGTTAGATTAGTGATTGGATCATGGGCTATGTTAATTGATACTCTCCAATGACCAGTTGGAAGTAGTCTATTGTGTTGCATTTCATTTTCTATATTTTACACGATATCCCGCACAACAAGGCGATGGATGAGTGTTGATTGATATAAATCATAATCACTATCACCCTGTATAATATTATTACAGGAAATGTATCAGTGTTTATCTAAATCACATTTCATTGAAAAAAATTGTTAGCACATTGATTTTATTGTCTACGATAGTTTTTTATGGGGGAATGAGTCACCTCAAAGCTTGTGGGGGTGCGATATGGTCTTCACATGATGGGTTTTCTTAAGTTGTTTCTTATCATTTCTTCACCCCTATAAAATTTTCTATCAACACTCTCAACCATTATAATTGTTCCTCAAGGTTAATTATTCTTTCTCTCATATTCTTCACTCCATCACTCTTATCCTACTCTGGTTTTTTCCTCAAAATATGTTTTGAGGTGTCACCCCAAATTCCACACCTCTAACATGACCCTACTACTCTGGCCATTTCAAGGCCACTGATAGAAGGTGGTCATATGGTATAGGTATTATTGATTCTAGTGTCAATGGTAGTTTTAAAATATACAAATGTAAGTAATCATTTTTATGTAATAGGGATTTAAAGAAAAATAATTTGTATGTCATACTTATAAATTTTCCCCACACTTTTTGTGTGTGTTTTCACCTATTAGTATCTCATATTTATTTACACATTCCTCCTTAAATAAAACATGGCATGTGATGGATGTGTCTTTGGATTTAGATTCATCAATAACCATATATATACAGGAGAAAAATATTGTTGTTGTTTCATGCCACATAAAATTATTATGGTAGATTTAATATACATAAAAATTTATTATTGAATCATACCCCATCCTTACTTTATAGTAGAGGAATATTTTTTTGATACTCGTTCCTTATTTCCAGCACTCAATTGTTGTCTCATAATTAAAAAAATTTCAATCAATGTGGTAAATCCACGTATCATCCAATAATTTATTACTATACATATTGAACCAAAAAGGCACATCTACACGATAGCCAGTAAGCACATCCCATAATTCTTGGGTTATCAGGATTTCATAGACAAGTGGTGAGTGCAGATTTATTTTCCCATCATCATATATAATATAATGCATCATTAGAATTATATGGAAGACTTTATCAATCATTCCAACAAGCATTAATAAATTTTCTTGCGGGATTCATCTACTATAAATTTACTGTGTAAGGGATAATAAGGAGTAATTTAATGTTTCATTATTTTATTTTATTAGTTAAATAATGAAATGATATCATGTTTTTACTATAATCACATACACATCAATATCATAATCCCCTCAAAAACATGGTTCCATGAATATCCATTAATTGGAACGCATTGCCATGAAATGATTATAAAGTAAATACTTAACAAGGACATGTTGGGGTTAATATGCAGCCCCCACACATTCCTTCAAACGTCATATTTTATGAAATTTATTTTATCCATAATGATTTTTTCTAACACCATTAAACTAAGGTTCTCTTATTTTTTCTACATCAATAGTTATTCATCGCCTACAATTTCCTTAGATTCAACATTATCAATTTGTTTCTCTCAATCGGTATCATTAGCATTTGAATATAGTCATTGGACCTCTACACTATGAGAAAAAACAAGTTGAAAACCAAATTTTTCTATATAAATAGAAGCACCTACACATGTAAAAGGTCATTGTTCCTCTACACTGCAAGAAGAAGCAGGTTTCTTGACATATTTTTCCTCTGGATTGGGAGCACCAGCATGTGAGAATGACATTATCTCCATAAGTGGGTAAAAATTTAATTTAGTGGGCATAAATTCAGTTTTTAATGGATAATACCAAGAGGTAATGCAATTTATATTTCAAAAAAATAAAACATGATTATTTTACACTCTTTTGGTAAGAATGAAGGGATTTTACCCCTTTATCGACTATCAAAATCTCCTTAATTGGGTCTCATATGACATACAGATCCCTATCTACATTGGTACTATTATGAAATGATTGCGTCACCCAATAATAGGGTTATACTTACTTTAATTTTTATTTAAACCTTCAATGTTTTTTTATAATAGAATAATTGAAAACATCTAGTTTTTGAAATCTTGATAATAAAACACTTATACTACATGTGATACCATTATAAATTGTTCATCATTGTACACTTTCATACTGAAATCAAATTTCAAAAATCCCAATTCATTTATTTTAATTGTAATATTAGTTCAAAAAAAATTTATTGAGAAATTATTACTTTGAATGTTATATAATCCATCTCCCTAATTTTGTATTTATACTAAATTTTTCCTATTCACATAAAATGAATTTCTATCCTAAATACTATAATGTTTCATCACTTTAGCATCAAGTGTAACTCTCCTCTTTTTTATGGTATTGTCATCATCATGTTCATTTTTATAGAATGTATAACCATTAATTAAATGGCGTATTATGTGTATTTGATATCCATATTACATCCCCTAATTGATTAAGATTTTTATGATGTAATTTGTGGGGTTAAAAGTATTCATATGTCATTAAATGCAGTGCATCCATGTATAGTGTACATGACCACATAGTTTAATCACTCCAACCAAGTGAAACCTAAACTGAACCACCATATCAAATAATGTTAGCAGGAATAACATCTCCAATTAACCTAATAAGACAGTAGTTTCTATTTCCATTGTCGGAAATTTCTTCGCATCTATAACATTTCTTCATTTATATTTGATGAATAGATAGATCTTGTTAATGTATAATTAACATTCTTGGAAAAAGTGAATCATAAACCTATATAAATTAGATCTTACAAAAAAACATGAAAACCATGTAATTTGAAACCCTTTTAACATTAAATCATTCGTTGAAATGACATTCTTGATATTCAATCAATAACCCCACTGGAAGCTATATGTCATTAAAGAAGTTGCATAAGTGATATCTCATCATCTTGGATAGAATGTAAGTAGCTAGAGTAAGTAATTTTTGTTTTTCAACCTTTAATGAAGCAAAATCTTCTCGTATTCCCTAGTTAATGATTTCCAAAAAAAATTATTTCCATTCTTTTTTATGGTGCATTTAGAAACGTATTGATGACACTATCACATTATTTTTTTTCAACATGATTAACATCAATAAAATTTATGAAATATAGATAATTCCTTCATAATAATTTAAAAAAACTAATCTCTTTTTATAATCATTTTCATATGGTTTTTTGAAAAATGATTACAAAACCAATGTCGACATTTTTTACATTTTTAAATGGTTCATCACCTATAGGTAGATATTTCTCTATACATTCTTCTGAACATCCATCGAATGATGTCATCCAAGATTGATACCTATTCCATCTAGGTAAAAATCAATGATGCCTTAGAAAAATATTTTTTTATGAATTTTTGAAACTAATTGATTGTGTATCATATTTGGAAATGGGACACGATTGAGTTCCTTTAATGAGATATCCTGAAAATCTTCCATAAGTTAGAAAACAATTTATCACTCCTTATAATATAGGTCTCAATAAGAAATATTCATTTATGTAAGCATCATACAACGTATCATCTGAATCCCACAAAAATTTTTATCCCTCAATCAGTGAAGCCATATAAACATCAATATCATTATCCAGTTGTTTGGTATTTATATAAACATATATAACATGATGTATTTTATCGTCATGCATAAAAATTGTTGTAAGTTATAATTTAACAACATAACAAGCCATGTACTATGAGTGCTTCTTTCAAAACCAAAAGGATTAACTTCATCTATAGATATTGCAAGACAAGGTTTTCATAGGTCATTTCCAAATTTATGATACACATGATCAACCCTCCTCCACTGAAGAGTGCCTACCTACTAATATATATTCCCATATTTAATTTCATTATCTGCATGCCACGTCAATTTCCCTACAGTCTTACCAATTCCATATAAGAACCTACACTTTGGAATAATTGTTAAGGTGCTTACAAAATTTGGAGGACTAGAATAATCTATCACTTATTTAGAAGAACATCACTTTTGGTATTCATTAAGTCATTTCTTCATTTATAAATTGTATAAAATCATCCTAGAAGGTGTGTATTATTTCTGAGATCATAACCATTGAGGATAGCATTCGTTTTAAGTAGTACGTTCAGCTCGGGAGGACATTATCTTATGGGAGAATTCCATTAAAGATTTCAAATGGTTTTTTTAAAACTATATTCACACCATCCATTTACTTATTTCAAATATTACATCATCATTATGGATATCAAAGAGTTTTGTTTAGTGCAACCAATACACAATGGCATCATTGCACAACTCTTTATATTGATAAACACTTTTGGGAAATCATGTTGTTCATCTTCAACTATACATGTCATTTACTCAATAAAATATTCATCATCATTCACAACTATAATCAAATTCTCGATATAGTCTTATTGATTGTCCACATGTGTCATCAAATCAGATGATCGTAAAAAAAATTGTGATCCCAAATACTAGATAAATTTACCCTTTCTTGTGTTTATGCAAACATTTATAACATAGATCTATTTAGTGATTTATAAAGTGTTCTTCCAACTCTTATAGACTAAATATTCTTGAATAAAAATAGTGTATACAAGGAATATTGATTTAAGAAGGTTCATATTAATGATATTTTGTAAACTCGATGAACACATTCTCTTCATTCTTAAACGCTTTTGTTAAATGATTGGTATTAGTCCCATTTTTATTTACATTAATCCTAGTTGATTTGGTAATATTATTATTTAAAAAAATAAATAAATAAAATTATCCCTTAAAATAAGAGGAACTCAACATTTGAATGATAGTTATTGTTTATTTTTTATTCATGAGACTCATCCAATTAGAATATATCACTAAACCAGAATGAATACGAATCTATAGAGGACTCCCCAACTTTAAACCATTTAGGTGATGATTGATGAAAAGAATGATTAAGATTTTCAAAGGGGATAAACGTTAATTCAACATTTTCAGGAGTGATGACGTGATGAATATCCTTTTTTGGTTGGATGGAGTTATTTACATGCCTTTTAAATGGTGTTATTATCAATATTCTTGTCATATATATATAATATAATGGTATCATAATTCGACAAAAAATATAATCTTAATAGATTATGGAAAAAATACATTTCATATTTCCTTTGAAATATATTTTTAAAATAAACATGAAATCCTACGAAAAATAAAGAATTTAAACAAAATAAAATTTAAACAATTCATGGAAACTTCATGACCCAACAGTATTAATCAAAGAAAATGAGAAAAATCATTTTATATTTAAAAATATTTCATTTACAACCTCACAAACCCTTAAATAAAATGAATACATCCTTACATATGCCTTTAATGCATTCCCTTCCCTTTATTATAGTCAATCAGGTGAGTTAACAAACACTTGGAATAAAACCTAAGTTCATACCTAATCATTAAATAATTTTAAAACTATTTATATCAAAAAATTTGTATATAGAACACATTTATTTTCTTAAGAAACATTTCAAAACACTTGATTAATTTTAAAGGATCCACTTAGGCTTTTTTATAAATACATAAATCTCAAGAGATTCAATTTATAAAATATACATTGATAAATAATAAATAATATTTTTCAAATTTTAAGCCATTAAAATGATTATAAATGATAAAAAATATAATGTTAAACTAGAAGTAAATTTAATTTCAAGAGAGGGACTTAATAGTAAATATCTTAAAATTAAACAAAATTTTTGTAGTCTTTTTATTCCCAATGGTGACCTCTACGTCCAATTGTCATTATATCTTTAAAAAATTAATATGGAACCCCTCAATAAAAGTGTGACCCTTTAATTTAACATGTGTCATAGAAAACTAAGTATATATATGCACTAATTTTTATATGTATACTGTGAGATAAGAGACTGGTAGTATATTTTCAATGATTTTATACAATTCATTTTTTATATAAAATGAAAAAATTATGGTAGAATGGAAAATATTGAAAATAATTTTATTACATTGGATCAAGTAAATAAATATAAGAAAACATATATTTTTATTTTTTTTTAAAAATAATTTACCAAGATATAATGATTAAAAAAATATAAATAAAATATAAATAATCAAGCATTAAGGGGTGCCTACCAAAGGCCTAAGGAGATAATCATTGTTGATCAATTAAGGGAATCATCACACTAGATAATTATTGCAATACAAATGAAATACAATAAACAAAAATTTAATGACCTTGTAGAGAAGGAAATTACAGTAGAGGGTGTGAGAACTAAGATATGGGTACTATAAATGTGTGGCCATAATATTATAACTTATTTCTCTATAATTTCCACATCTCTACCTAAATATTCCAATGATGCATTTCTATAATCCTGACACTAAAAATTGGAAAAATAATTTATAAAAATATGATGATAGTAGGGTGTAACAACCATTGAAGCATCCACTTACGCATCAACACACATAATTAAAATATGAAAATTTTAAAATATATATTTAAATCCCATAATAGAAAACATATTAATTCATCACAACTGAATCATAAAAATGTTGATCAAAACCGAAACACAAATCCCCCTTTAACTCAAAATTCCAAAACAATAGTTTTCTATCTTATTTATAAGTTGGATAAGAAATATTTTATACAAAATACTGTCTAAAATCACTCCTTTATAATACCAATAATAATACCATGAACATCCTAGCAATCGATTTTGGAACCCAACCCCATGGATGAAAAATTTATTGAAAAAGAGTAAACGAAGATGAACAATTGAAAAACTAAAATACCTAATTTAATCATTCAAAATATAAGATTTCTAGGTCAAATAAGAACATACCATAGATTAAGAGGTCATTTAGATGCATTAGGGTCCATCTCCGGTAGTGTAAGGGTAGAAAGCGGCAGCGGTGGTGGCAGTAGAAGTCGTAGTGGTTTTACGGTTGAAGTTGGGTTCACGGCCGATGTGGGTTCGTGAAGTATAAGGGGTTTATCGAGGATGTGGGTTTAGATGGTGGAGGTGAGGTTCACGGAGGTGTTGGGTTCGTGCTAGAGGAGGGGATTGCGAAAAATGTGGGTCTCAGCGGTGGTAGTCGGGTTCGTGGAAAAGGAGGTTTCAAGGTGGAGGTATGTTCACAATTGAGTAGGAGATTCATGGTGGTGGAGGGATTTGGTGGCAGATGTTGGGTACATGGAGGATGTGGGTTCGCGAAGAGGGAGGGGTTTGTGACAGAGGTGGGATTTTGTGTGCATTGTAGGTGGGGTGTGTGATGGGGGTGGGGTTCATGGTGGAGGATGGATTCATGGTCGTAGAGTAGTTGTAAGCGTAGTATAGGGGTTGGTGGTAGAGGATGGGTCAGTAGTGGCAGAGGATGTGTCAGCGCTGACAGGGGTCGACTACCAGGACAACCTGATGTGTGTGATATAAGAAACTGATAATTATAGTTCATTTACAAATTTGGGTAATTATTTTATCAATGCTAGTGTAAAAACGTTGATTAATGTATGTTTTACCAGTGATAAAATAGAAATAGCTCATAAAAATGCCATTATTAGCGCTAAAAATATATAATAAAGCGATAATGTAAATATTTTATTTGTATTATCATATATATTTATAATATTTTAAATATAATAAATATATATTTATTTTCTTATAATTATAACTATAGATAATAATTATTTATCATATAATAAAAATATATTTACATAGATATATAATTTAATAAATTATAATAAATAAATATTTATTTATAATCATAATAATAAATATTTATATATGTATACAAAATTATTATATTATATGAATTTAATTAATTATACTTATAATTTTATCAATATATATAATTAATATATTTTGTAAAATTTTAATATAATTTTATGATTATATAAATATATATTTGGTTATTAGGGGTAAAATTACAATACAAAACACACACCCCACACACAAACATGATAGAAAGAAGGCCATAGCCCCCTATGGTAAAACCCACCCAACTTGCTACTTTATGGCATGAAACATTTTTTCCCAAGGTCCATTGGGCATGATCCCCATTACAAGGCCTATATGCCCACCATTGAATGGCATGAAGACCTTGATTTATCAATGCAGTCCCATCATGTATGCGTCACCACCCCCATTAATGGCATGAGGGCCCATCTGGCAAGTGGGCCCAAACTGATGAATAGTTCAGGCTTGTACAGTACCGCTTCTATACTGATGTAGTAACATGTTATTCTTCCTCCAATAGGATTTGATAATAGGTTTCATGTAGGCTTATGGACTGTGTTTACCACTCAGCTACCACCCCGACTGCATATTAAATTATATATATTTATTTATTTATTTTCGAATATATATACATATATATATAATTATAAAATTATAAAATATTTAATTATACTTATTATTATGGGAATATATTTTTATGTCAATAACTGTAATATTATGGTAAATATATTTACTATACTTATAAAGTTATATATAAATATATTTATAACTCTATAAATTATTTTATAATTAAATACAAATACTTATTATTATAATTCTAAATAAATATAGATATATTTAATTATTTATAAAAAATAATAAATATATTAATTATATATAATTATAAATTTAAAAAAATTATAAATATGTTTTATATAGTTTTATAATTATTTAATTAAATATATATATTTATTTATTTATAGTTATAATTATTACTATTTATTTATTTATTTATATAAATAATTATGAAATTATAAAAAATATTTTTAGAATTTTATAATTTTATTACAATATATATTTAATGTATTTAATATAATTTTATAATCACTTAAATATATCTATATTTATTATAATTATAAATATAATTTTTCTTTTTTTTATTCATAAATCATTATATATTTTTTTAAAATATTTAATTAAACCGTCCGAGGATGGATTAATGTTACCATCTAAGGTATCCACTTGTTGGAAATAGAACTAGTTCTTGTTCGAGTCATGCCACCCTCAAAACTAGATGGGGGTGTGTGGCATGCAGGTGGTGGGTTGGGCCCAGGATATACATGGTGGGGAGCCCACCTATACCTCGTTACCCAAATAACTTGTTATGTTGTATGGGGTTGGCTTAGTGGTACTATGTAAGGCGGTCACTCCCTAGCAACAAAACTGGCTAAGGATTGAGTCTAGCCACAGTCAAAATTAGATGGGTGTGTGTGGGGGTAAATGTGGTGGTTTGGCTTGAGGATAGGCATGGTCATTCACCCACTAATACATCAATATCAAAATAAAATGTTGCAGTTGGGGTGGTAGACTAGTATCAATTATAACCATGTAATCTTGCATCACAAACTCAGGTTGAAATCCAAGAAACATTCAATTTCGATTTCATTTGAACCTATATGTGTGATGGCTTGTGGAAACCACTACATGGGTCTCTCGATGGTGGGGTGATAGCGGGAAGATGACGGATTATAGCGGTGTCATGAGTAGGGCATGATGAGCACTAGTCAGCGGCACGGTAGTGGGATGACTACTTAGAAGGGAAAGCCATATCCACAACTATTGCTAAGGCTGTGGGCCCACATAGTTGTGCTGAGTAAAAAAATTACTACATTTTCAAGGAACTTGGGTTACAGGCTTTGTAAAGAGGTCATGTCTATATCGCTTTTGGGACAACAAAAATGGGAGGCTTATCCATTTGGGGCCTATGACCTGCCCTTTCGGGTTGTGTGTATTGTATTTCTATGTTTCGTTATAATTCTACCCTTAACTGGCTATAATATATTTATTTAATTTTATATGAATAAAATTGTATGTATAATAAATAGATATATTATAACATTATTATTATTTAAAAATTTATATTTTTTATTTTTAATTATAACTATAAATAAATATATATTTTTTGTAATTTAAAAATGAATAATAGATATATATTATTTATATTTAAAATTCTAAATATATATATCACTAATTTTATCATTGTATGAAATATAGTTATTATATTAAGAATTTTATTACTACATATAATTAATATAATTTTTATAATTTTATAAATATTTAAATATATGTATATTTATTTTTAATTCCAATTAAAAATATATTTATTTAATTTTAAGGACTTATATATATATATATATATTTATTTATTTAATTATATATATTTATAACATTATAAGAATAATAAATATATTTTTTATAATTTTATAATTACTTAATCAAATTTATATTTTTTTATAATTATAACTATTAATAAATATATATTTATTTGTAATTATTTTTCTTTAATTACATATTTATTTATTGTTATAAATAAATATCTATATATATAATGTAGTTGGGGTTTGAATTTTTGGTAACCACCTCGTAACAGTACAATGAAGTTGGGGGTTGAAAACACATTGAGCATTGGAAATGTAGCAGCAGAAAAAATGAAGTAACAATGACATTGTAGCGGCAGTGGGCAACGCAAAAGGAACAGTAATGGATGCAGCCTTGTAATGAGTAATGTAGCAGACCAGTTATTATAGTAGCAATATTCAGTAATGGGGCTTTGGGTCAAAAATTATGGGCGTACGAGACATGTAATGGGATTTCATGCCCACTAGGCCTATGGTCCATGTAATAAACATCATAAACACTGGGCATAAACGCAATGTATTGAATAAAATAAGGCTTGATGGGTGGTTTATCCCTTTGGGGGGTTAGGTCCTTCCTTTCTGAGCATCATGTATATTTTGTGTTTGTTTAATTGTAATTTTACCCCCAAACACCTAATATATATATTTTTGGTTATTAAAATATTTATAAAAGTATAAAAATAAATTTATTATGTTTATCACTTCACAAATACATCTAATTAATATAATTATTATAATTTTATAACTATTAAAATAAGTCTATATGTAATTAGAAAAATAATTATAATGATTTTCATTAGTTTATAAATATTTTAGAATATTTTTAAATATATTTATTTAATTGATTGTATTTATTAATTTTTAATTATAATAAATATATTTATCATATTTCTATAATTATTTAAATTTATATATATACATTTAATTATTCTTATAAGATAAAATATTTATAAATATTTGTATCTAATTATAAATATATATATATTCATGTATAAAATTATAACATATCTGTCTATTGTAATTTTATAATTATTTAAATATATATTTACTAAAATTAAAATTATATATTATTATATTTTAAAAGTATTTATATATAATTAAAAATTTATAATTATAAAAATAATAAATATATTTATTATTTAAATATATATATTTTATTTTTATAAGTCTTTATGAAAATAGATTCATGGGTAAAAGATGGTCACCATGACAAACAACTTGTGTGGGTGTAGTCCTAGAAACAACTGGTGATGGGGATCTATATAGGTGGATGTTTGGTGATTCACGATACGATGGCGGTTATAGTGGGAGTCAGACACATGCTTCATCAGAAAAAAAATGTGATGATGGATACACCAATGAAAAAGATGGTGTGGTGAGGCCCTGGAGTGGGTCGATTTCAATGCATGAGTGGTGGGTGGCGACAAGGCGATGTTTGTGCAGGTTGTGGATGACAATAATAGGCGGTGCATGGGACCCCACTGGGGGCTGTAGTGGAGTGTCGAATAGGGCACACAATAAAAAAACATGTGGGGTATTCTGTGTAATGATAGAGTTTGGTGGGTCGGTTGCAACTGGGGTGGTGTGTAACCTTGAAAGAGGTATGTTGGTGTGCTTAAGGAGGGTTTCAATTTAATATCTAAATATATTGGGTTGGATAGGTGATTTATCCCTTAGGGGGTGTGACTTGCCTTTCTGGTATGTGGTTTTTTTTTATGAGTGTGAATGTATTTGTAACCCTAATAACCTAATATATATATATAATTAATAAAAATTGATTTGTCACATTGGGAGAACATAAATAATAATAATAAGGGTGTAATTTATAAATGAACATTAAAACATGATTAATACATAACATATTCGTGTCAATTATAATCACATATCGATATACTTGACCAAATTCATCGGAAACATATATATAAGTTTAACTATATTTATATTTATTTAAAAATTATTTTTATTTATATTAGGTTCTTGAGGGTAAAATTTCATTAAATACACACACACACCATAGTTAGAAGCCCAAAAAGAAGTTCATATCTTTCAAAGGGATAACCCACCCATCAATCATTTATTTATTCAATACATGGCATGAAGGCCTTATGGGAATGAACCCCATTACCTGTAATGACATGTAAATTTCAAGGAAATTTTTTTGTTAAATTATTTGTAATTTTACAAGTATGCAGTTTCTTACGGAACCTGATTCCGAGGCCCAGTGTGCCATGAATAATTTTCTAATGTTATGCTCGGGTACGTTCAGTGAACGAATGATCGGGTTTTTCTACCTTTTGAACGGGTTCTCGGAATTTAAATCTGAGGGCATCGATGAACTCGTCGCGCCGATATTCGCTTAAGGGGACCTTTACCGCAGTTGTGTTTTATGCGATTGGAATGTTAATAATTGGGGATTTAGAATAAAATAAATATAATTGGTATTGCAAAATTTTATTTATATCTATGGTAGTTATATCCTACAAAAGGGAGTTAAGGGTGGGACCCACAACCACTTAACATCCCATGTGTGGATAATTGTGTAGTGGGTCCCAAATGAGCCCCAGCCTTTCATCTTCCCTAAACTCCCTTAAACCCCCCTTTATTTAATTCTTTGACAACTCCCTTATTGAATGAGAACTCTTCATCTCCCTCTCTCTCTCTCTTAATTATTTTCCATCACACCTTAATTAATGAATTCATCCTCTTCAATTAATTAATTAATTAAGTGATTTGAATTTTTAATTTCAAGTGTAAATAAAATAATAGCCATAGCTATTATTTTATTTTGGGCACACGTTATGTTGGGAGGATATTTTAGAGAGCTCTTGTGTAAAATAGGAAGAGAGTTCCTCATTCGTTGAAGAACACCATCCTTCCATGAAGAAATACGCCTCCTCGACGAAGAATGATGACTCCACAAAAAGAGATGATGTGCCTTCCTTCCTCTTCTTCACGACTAGTGTGAAGATGTCGCTTCTTCCTCGAATGCAATCCAACGTCATCTATGAATCCACTCTCCGCGACGCCGTCTCTCGGGATGCCGGATGTGCGACGTCAATTATCGAGGTAGGGGGATTGTATACAATTTTGGTTAATTAAAATTGTTCTTGTTCATCGTTGAATTTTCTAAAATGAATTCGGCCAACTATTACCACCTAACACGGGGGGGGGGGGGGCGCGGGCCAAACGCACACGGCCCGACAACCATATGTAGTTTCTTTTATTTTCGATTGAGACCATGTCATAAAAAGTGGTGGCGAATAGAGGCGGTGGAAAAGGAAAGCGCCAGACGCGTGAGGAGGAAACACGGCCCGAAACTGTGGGCAGCTCTACCGACGAAGTACCGTCCGGCTAAAGCCGGGCTGGGGTGAAGGAGGACCGCGGTGCCACAAGGGGTGTTGCGCTGCTAAAGACCCCGGACCACATTCCATGGGCCGCTTCGTCAGAAGAACCGGCCGACGGCTGGCCGGGTGGAGGAGAGCTGTGGCGACAGGAGGGCACTGCTCAAGATGAACCGCGGCCTGCTCGAGCATCCTTCTTGCTCCATGAAGGCCGGTCGGCTTCAGCCAGCCCTTTTGGGAGGGTGGTGCAGCCGGTTCGGGCAGCCAACCCCCCCTCGGACTGCACAGCCCGCCGGCCACACCGCGGCCGGCCTTTCCCCTTCGGACCACGTCGTGACCCTCGGGCCAGGCCACACACTTCACTGGCCCGGTCCGACCCTCTTCTGGGTCGGACCCACCAAAACCGGGTCGACCAGACCTGCCAGCCGACTAAGCCTAACGGGTCGGGCTCGTCTTCACTTAATCGTGAATAACTTAAAGACCTTGCATCTGATCGATGCGACGTCTGCGGAAATGGGACCCTTACAATGAGGAAGTCCATTTGAGATACTCTAAGTGTGTTTTTAAAGAATTTGGTTAACTTCCGGGTTAGAAACGAGCGTATTTCTAACTATGCCCTTGGAACGAAAAATCCAATATCTCTTAGACTGGACCTCTGATTGATGCACCGTATATCGCGTTGGGTTCATTTTGACGAGGTAGAACATTGGGATAAATCAACTATGGGATTCATGATAGTTGATGTATCGACCCCTTGGCTCAAGGAGCATACCCTCCCAGAATCGAGCGTGATGTGTGCGGGAACCCTAGAGCTGGCTGCAACTACATCGACTACCATATTGGGATCCTCCGTCGGTTTGACGACGACGAATACCGTAATAGGATCCTTTGTGGGTTTGACGACGATGACTACTGTACATGGATCCTCGATGAATTTGATGACGATGACTACTATACTTGGATCCTACGTGGGTTCGGCAGCGATGACTACAATACTTGGATCCTATGTGGGTTCGACATCAATGGATACTATACATGGATCCTCCATGGGTTCATCATCGACGACTTCTATATTAGGATCCTACATGGGTTTGGAAGAGGAGATTATTCAGGGGCTACATCTAATCATTTCCACCCCTATTCGTGAGTAGTATACATGTGTGAGCTGAGTCTTGACTATCAATTATTATCATTGATGTGATTGACTTCTTTCCTTTGTGGAATGGTATGTTTCTGGGCTTGAGAGTTGGAGCCGAAATGTAATTGATAACTTAGTTATATGTATGGGAATATACCTATGTAGAGTCGATTGATACTTCGTGTTTATAACTTTCATTTTTGGTTTATCTGTCGAGGATTCTTGGAGACCTTCAGGGGTCTCGGGGTCCCTACTGAGTATCGTATACTCACCCACGCATAGACTATGCCCACACTATGTTGTGTTAGATGAAGACTATGGACATCACTGATCGAGGTGGAGGCTTGTGGAGATGGACGGTACCCATAGGTGGACAAATTTGCAGGACGTACACAGAGTGGATGGCCGGACCTGACGTGCTGAGGTGGAAATCTGTACCCACCCTTCATGTGGGATTTCCGGAGGACGATTCAGTAGTTGCTACATTACATTACTAATGTTTTATTTTCTTTTCAGTTGTACTGTACTTTCAGATGGGTTTGTATAATGTCCCATTTACTTTTCAGCAATTACTTTTGTAATCAATTTACATAGTTCTTTCTTTACTTGCATACTATGTTGTGTTTTTCTACTTTTATAAAGGCAATGCCTTCTCTTTTTTTGGATTTACGCATTTGGTTCTAGTCACCAACCCCTGGCCTATGGAAGGAGGGCTTTGGGTAGTCATGGCATGGGCTCCAAGGACGGGTCGTGAAAATTTGGTATCAGAGGAGTCGATTGTACCGCAGAACTCCGGACTCAGATAATTCTTTTCTGTGAAGCAACAGTGTTAAGTGTATTGACTATAGTTATCAGTACAGGGAGTCTATTTTTGGTGCGGCAGCCGATGTATCCATACACCAGGACCCTAACATCAGATTTCTGACTGAGTGCACGAAACCATTTATTGCATGTGTGTTTCAAAAGTTTTTCTGTGATTACTTTGTGTCAGCTTACCAGGTATACTATTTGACAGTGGCACACCTGTTTCTTTACAGGATGGTTCCATGAAGGCAGCCAACTAGGGTTATGAGTCACGTACAAGTTGGAGGCCCACTGAGCGATGAGGCCTCGGTGCAGGGCCCCATCAAGGTGGAGGAACCAGCGGTACCACTACCCGCTGAGCCAATGATTCTACCAGCCCTAGAAGCAGAGGGTGCAAGCCGACTGAGCGCGTTGCACGAGTTTCGGCGACAGAGGCTGCCCAGGTTCTGCAGAGAGACGGACCCTTAGGTAGCTGAGGATTGGTTGGAGGCTATCATTAGAGTCTTAGGATTATTAGGGACACCAGCTAATCTTATGGCGATCCTTGTTGTGAGTCTCTTGCACGCAGGAGTAGGTAGATGGTGGAGCCTAATGCTCCATGTGCATGACGAGGCATCTCTACTTCGGACAGACTTCAATAGACTCTTCCACTTAGAGTATGTTCCATCAACCCTTCATGCGGAGCAGATTCAAGAGTTATGTCATCTGCGGTAGGGTAGTATGATAGTAGCTCGGTACTTGGTGAGGTTCACTAACCTCTCACGCTACTCCACAGACATGGTATGTGGCCCATTCTTCTGGGCCCGAACCTTTGAGCAGGGACAGAGGAATGAGATCAGATCTTCTATGATCTCCCTCAGCATTCTGACCCAGGCAGGACTGCTGGAGAGAGCCCTTCTTGTGGAGAGCTTTCATGCTAAGTCGACGCCAGCAGCGAGACGCACCGCAGGGCGACACGTAGCGGAGTCTTCTGCAGCCGGCAGTAGACAGATGTCGCAGAGGTCCAAGCGGACCAGACCATCAGGTGGGCGACCCCGGGATACTGGTTCAGAGGTGCATGGCACATGAAACAGTGCCATCCATTCTAGGGGCAAGCAGTGCTATGCATGCGCCGGGTAGGGTCACATGGCTCAGGACTTCCCGACCAGCCATGCAGATGAGCAGCAGACAGTAAAGGGACCTCCCAGGCAGAAGAAGAGGTTTGACCATGGCGTCCCGCAGGGCACAGGCGGACGAGGCAAATGAGATGGCCGAGCAGTGGGTGGTGGATGACGCTTTGAGGCTCTACCACTACCACCACTAGGAGGACCACCCTGACCACATAGAGCTGGCAGATAGGGGCAGGCTCAGCTCCAGGCAGTCGAGGCCTATGACCTCGGCACACCTGAGATGATTCGAGGTACAATATATGTCTACTCCACCCTTTCTGTACTACTTATAGACATAGTATCAACTCATTGTTTTATTTCCACTACCCTTGTTCGGATCTCAGAGATTCTGACAGAGTCGTTGGTTCGATCCTTACGGCTAGAGACTCTTACGAAAGAAGGCTCGACGATTACGCACTGGTTCCGGTAGTGTGAGCTTACTCTATGAGGTGAGAGCTTTGGCTGGGATCTTCTTGTAGCGGTGTCGTGGCCTTACGACATCATCTTGGGTATGGACTGGTTATCTACAGTTCATTCCTAGATCGACTGTATTAGGAACAAAGTGTGGTGTGTCCCCACGGATGGGATCAGGTTCACCTTCACTGGCGAGAAGGGATACATTGTTGTTCCATATGAACTTACACATAGGAGAGGGAAGATGATCACACATTAGTTGGCTAGACTCATCCTAGGAGCAGTTGATGTGCATAGTCCGAGTTTTCCAGTTGTGGTGGATCAGTATGCGGATGTTTTTCCTGATAACGTTCTAGGACTACATCCTCACATAGAAGTAGACTTCTACATTGACATGTACCCTGAGATAGCACCGATATCTACTCTAGAATATCAGATGGATCCCGCTGAGCTTTGTGAGCTACGGGTAATGATAGAGGACTTACAGGGAAAGGGATTCAACCGACCCAGTGTTTCACCCAGGGATTCTCGGATTTTGTTCCCAAAGAAGGCAGATGGGAGCTTACGAATATGTGTCGACTACTGTCACCTGAATCAGGTGACCGTAAAGAACAAGTACCCACTTCCAAGGATTGATGACCTCTTTGATCAACTCAAGGGAGCATGATGGTTCTCGAAGATAGGCCTTAGGTCAGGCAATCATTAGCTCAGAGTTCGAGATGAGGATGTGCAGAAGACGACCTTCAGGTGTCGGTATGGCCACTATGAGTTCTTGGTTATGCCCTTCGTCATAAACAATGCACCAACCATGTTCATGGGTCTAATGAACAAGATATTCCAGACTTACCTCAATCGTTTTGTCATAGTATTCAACGATGACATACTAAATTACTCGACTACTGAGGAGGAGCACGCCTACCACTGGCGGGTTGTACTGGACATACTCCGAGAGCACCGTCTTTATGGTATTCTCTCAAAGATCCAGTTATGGATTCAAGAGCATCATTTCTTGGGAAAATTCATCTCGGAGGCTGGGGTTGCAGTGGACCCAATGAAGATCGAAGCGGTACTTTCTTGAAAGCCACCAAGGAGCGTGACAGAGGTGTGGAGTTTCCTAGGTCTAGATGGGTACTGTCGGAGATTTGTGCTAGACTTCACCAGAGTTTCAGCATTGCTTTCATCTTTGACGAAGAAGGGGAAACCCTTCATGTGGTCAGATATTTTCCAGTAGAGCTTTCACGAGTGGAGACAGAGATTGACCAGTACATCCATCTTGAGGCTACTGGAGGAGGGTGTTGGGTATGTAGTTTACTATGACGCATCAAGGACCGTACTCAGGTGTGTCTTGATGAAAGAGTGAGCGGTGATCGCATATGGTTCATAGCAGTTGAGGCATCCTGAGAAGAACTACGCTACCACCAAATTGGAGTTAGAAGTAGTGGTCTTTTCCTTGAAGATGTGGCGGAACTATCTGATGGGCGAGCGCTGTATAATCTACTCTGACCACCAGAGTCTCAGGTACATCTTCTCATAGAAGGACCTAAACTTGAGACAGCGACGATGGCTCGAGTTACTTTAGTACTATGACTTCGAGATAGTATATACTATTGGGAAGGGTAACGTAGTAGAAGATTCTCTTAGCAGGGGAGCGGGCATTCAGCTACTAAGAGAGGTGATGGTTCATCTAACCGCTTTGCAGATATCCTTTGTGGATTGATGTGGAGCAGCCTTTCTACAGTCACTCATAGTCACTCCTCCACTCCTTCAACGAGTCAGAGAGGCACAGTGTGGGGACGTTGATTGTGAAACACGACGTGCTCCGAAATCCACAGGGTTGACACCTGATGGGTTTTCGGAAGGAGGGTAGCACGTCATATTCTTCTGGGGATGTACTATAGTACCAATTGAATTATAGGAGGACGCGTTGTTCGAGTTTCACACTTCCCCTCTAGCGGTACATCCAGGAGTGGCGAAGATGTACCAGGACCTCATAGGACAGCACTGGTGGCTGGGTATAAAGAAGGTTGTAGAAGAGTTCGTTTAGCGATGCCTCACTTTTCAGCAAGTGAAGGCAGAGCACCAGGTACAGGTATGCTTGGTACAACCCTTAGAGGTCTCGGAGTGGAAGTGTAATGGGATATCCATGGATTTTGTGATGGGGATTCCATGTATATCCAGAGGACATGACTCTATCTGGGTGATCGTCGACCAACTCACCATGTCGGCCCAGTTCCTACCAATCATAGAGCAGGTCTCATTAGAGAGCTTATGATGCCTCTACATTCATGAAATCATATGGCTTCATAGTGTCCCATCGTCTATCGTCTCCGATCTAGATGCATGGTTTACTTCCCATCTTTGGAAGGGGTTATAGGAGGTTTTTGGGATGCAGCTACTTCTGAGAACCGCCTTCCATCCCCAGACGGATGGCCAGACAGAGAGGACTATTCAAACTCTCAAGGGAATGCTCTGTCCATGTGTCCTTGACATTGGTCGCAGCTGGGAGGATCACCTACCCTTGTTGGTGCTTGCATACAACAATAATTACCACTCTACCATCAGGATGGAACCATATGAGGCTCTGTACGACCGACCTTATAGATCACCTATGTGTTGGACTGACCCTGGGGAGTCAGCACTTGTAGGACCAGAGATAGTTCAGGCTAAGACGGAAAAGGTGCAGATCATCCAGGAGTGGATGAAGACTTTTCTGAGCAGACAGAAGTCCTATGCTGATAGCAGACGAAGACCACTGGAGTTCAAGGATGGAAACCATGTTTTCCTAAGGGTCTCTCCTCAGCGAGGTCTACGGAGATTTGGTTGGGGCGGCAAGTTATCTCTGCGCTTCATCAGACCATTCCTGGTCATTAGCCGGGTAGGCAAGGTGGCTTGCCATCTGGACCTTCCACCTCAGTTGCAAGTGGTGGACGACGTGTTCCAAGTATCTCAGCTGAGGAGATACGTGCATGATCCATCACACATCACCGATCACGGGTAGATGAACATCAATGACGGGGAGACATTCACGGAGGACCTTGTAGAGATCGAGTATTGACAGGAGCAGGTCCTACGTGGATGGTCGATTCCTTTGGTGCTCATTTGCTGGCAGCACGGGAACCTTCAAGAGAGAACATGGGAGCGAGAGGCTCATATGTGTGCTCAGTACCCCCATTTGTTTCCCTAGTCTATGCCGTAGCTTTATAGGGATGTAAATCCCTGAGGAGGGGGTAATTTAAAGAGCCATAAATGTCAAGGAAATTTTCTTCTTAAATTATTTGGAATTTTACGAGTACGCAATTTCTGACGGAACCTGATTCTGAGGCCCGATGTGCTCGGAATAATTTTCTAATGTTATGCTCGGGTATGTTCAGTGAAAGAACGAGCGAGTTTTTCTATCTTTTGAACTAGTGCTCGGAATTAAAATCTAAGGGCACCGATGAAGTCATTGTGCTGGTATTCGCTTAAGGTTACCTTTAGAGCAGTTGCGTTTTATGCGGTTCGAAAGATAATAATTGGGGATTTAGAATAAAACAAATAAAATAATTAGTACACAATTTTATTTATATATATGGTAGTTATATCCTAAAAATTGGAGTTAAGGGTGGGACCCACACCTACCTAACTTACCACGTGTGGAAATTTTTGAGGTGGGGCCCACATGATCCCCAACCTTTTATCTTCCCTAAAATCCCTTAAAACCCCTTTATATAATTCTTTGACAACTTCCCTTATTGAATGAGAACTCCTCTTCCTCTATATCTCTTTATTATTTTCCAACACACTTCAATTAATGAATCCAACCTCTTAAATTAATTAATTAAGTGATTTGAATTGTGAATTTCAAGTTTAAATAAAATAAAATCCATAGCTATTATTTTATTTTGGGCACATGTTGTGTTGGGAGGATATTTGAGAGAGATATTGTGTAAAAGAAGAAGAGAGTTCCTCTTTCGTTGACGAACAAAAATTTTCCACGAAAAATGACGCATCTTCGACGAAGAGTGCAGACTCCACAAAGAGTGAAGACATGCCTTCCTTCCTCTTCTCTGCAACTAGTGTGAAGAAGCTGCTTCCTCCTCGGACGCACTCCGAAGTTGTCTATGAATCCTCTCTCCGCTACGCCATCTTGTGCGACGCCCGATGTGCGATGTCAATTATCGAGGTAGGGGGATTATATAAAATTTTAGTTGATTAAAAATTTTCTTGTTCTTCATTGAATTTTCAGAAACGAATTCAGCCAACTGTTACCCCCTAACACGGAGGGCACGGGCCGAACTCACACGGCCTGATGACCCACCGTAGTTTCTTTTATTTTCGATTGAGTCTATGTCGAGAAAAGGTGGTGATGAATAGAGGTGGAGGAAAATTAAGTCCCCAGATGTGTGAGGAGGAACCGCGGCCCGCAACCGCGGGCCGGTCGCCCGACGAAGAACCGGGCGGCTAAAGCCGGGCCGGGATGAAGGGGGACCGCGGCGCCACAGGGGGCGCCGTGTTGTGGAAGACCGCGGCCCAAATTCAACAGGCCGCTATGGTGGAAGAACCGGCCAGCCCGACGGCCGGGTGGGTGGAGGAGAGCCGGAGCGCCAGGAGGGCGCTGCGCCGGACGAAGCACAGCCCGCTCGAGCGGGCTGCTTGCCCCGAGAAGGCCGGTCGGATTAAGCCGTCCCATTTGGGAGTGCGGCGCCACCAGTTCGGGAAGCCATCCCCCCGCCACGGTCGGACTGCTCGTTCTCCGAGCCAAGCCGCTTGGTCAACCGGCTGAGTTGCGGCCAGCCGGGTCATCCCCTACCGGGCCGCGTCGCACCGCACCGCACCCCCTTGGGTCGGGCCACGCCCCTCGGGCCAGGCCACACAATTCACTGGGCCGGTCAGACCCTCTTCCATGTCAGACCCGCCAAAACCGGGTCGACCCGACCCACCATCCCACTCGGCCTAACAGGTCAGGCCTGTTTTCACTTAATCATGAATAACTTAATGGCCGTGTGTCCGATCGATACGCTGTCTGCGGCACTAGGACCATTACGATGAGGTGGTACTTTTTCGATACTCTATGTGGGTTTTTGACATATTTGGATAATGGAAAGGTTAGAAATGAGCATATTTCTAACCGTGCCCCTGGAACGAAAAAGCCAATATCTCTCAGACCGGACGTCCGATTGACGCGACGTCTATCGCGGTGGGTTCCTTTTGACGAGAATGAACATCAGGATACAAAAACTATAGTCTTCGGGAAAGCTGATGTATCGAACCCCTGGCTCAAGGAGCGGACCCTCCCGGAATCGAGTGTGCTGTGTGCGGGAACCCGTGAGCTAGCGGCGACTACGTCGACTACCGTACTGGGATCCTCTGTGGGTTCGACGACGACTACCGTACTAGGATCCTCCGTGGGTTCGACGACGATGACTACTATACTTGGATCCACTCTGGGTTCGACGATGATGGCTACTGTACTTGGATCCTACGTGGGATCGCCCGTGAAGACTATAGTACTTGGATCCTACGTGGGTTCGACAGCGATGGTTACTGTACTTGGATCCTCCGTGGGTTCGGCAGCGACGACTTCAGTACTAGGATCTTATGTGGGTTCGGTAGAGGAGATGATTCAGATGCTACATCTAATCATCTCCACCCCTCTTCATGAGTATTATATCTGTGTGAGCAGAGTCTTGACTTTCAATCATTATCATTGATGTGATTGACTTCATTCCTGTGTGGACTGGGAAGTTCTTGGGATTGAGAGTTGGAGCCAAACTGTAATTGATAACTTAGGTAGATATATGGGAATATACCTAAGTAGAGTTGGTAGATACTTCGTGTTTGTAACTTTCCTTTTTGGTTTATCCTTAGTGGATTCTTGGAGAACTTCAAGGGTCTTGGGTTCCCTACTGAGTATCATATACTCACCCCTACACAGGCTATTCCCACATTACATTGGGTTGGATGCAGACGACAGACAGAACTAATCTAGGTGGAGGCTTTTGGAGTTGGATGGTACCCGGAGGTGGACCAATTGGCGGGACGTACACGGAGTGGATGGCTGGACCTGAGGTACTAAGGAGGACATTTGAACACACCCTTCAGGTGGGATTTTCGAAGGATGATTCAGTAGATTCTGCTTTACTTTACTATTGTTCTACTTTATTTTCAGTTGTATTGTACATTCAGTAGGGTTTGAATACTGGCCCATTTACATTTCAGCACATACTTTTGTACTTAGTTTATTTAGTGCTTTCACCACTTGCATACTCTGTTGTGTTTGTCTACCATTATAAAGGCAATGCCTTCCATTTTTCTGGATTTACGCCTTTGGTTCAAGTCACTAGCCCCTGGCCTATGGAAGGCTGGCTTGGGGTAGTCACGACATGGGCTCTGAGGATGGGTCGTGACATTATCTGGGTCAAAGGCCCATAATTTGGCCTGAAGGCCTAGGTCTGCATCATGACTACATCATTTCTGTGTCAACATCTTCCTATATCATGACTGCATCACCTCCAGCCTGCGTCATGCCTGTGTATAAATAAGAATAATTTATATATATATTTCTAATCTCATAAATACTTTTTTAACAAAAATATCAATATATATGAATTATTTAGAAATATATATTAATTATAAAAATATTCATTTTATTTCATGTGTATAAATAGTCATTATTTTTTAAATATAAATGTACTAAATTTATATAAATTAATTATACTTTTTTATGAACATTTACAGAATTAATAATAGCGCTGAGAAGTAAAACATTTTATAGTGTAATAATTGGTGATAAAGTGTACAGCTTTATCTGTGATTTTTTCACTGATAAAGTGTAAATTTATCAATGCTTCTAGATATCATTGATAAAGGTCATCATTTTATTAGCTTGTTTTACATAGTGTTGATAAAGGATGATGTTTCTATCGTGTCAATTTGTGGTTGTGCAATAGCAGTAAGGTCACATGATACTACCGAATGGTATCCTCCATCGCGCATTGGTTGCACGAGATCCCATGTTTCATTATTGAACTATACCATCTCAATAGTTTTTATTGTAGAACTCTCCAAGACAACCATCAGTTGAATAGTAATCACAACAGTAGTAGTATAATAGTAAGCAGAGTGGTAGTGGTATCATGTCCTTTTGTGCAACTCTTATGGTAGCATTTCCTTCAACATAATGATAGTGGTAAAAACCTATTGGTGACACCATGTAAACTTGCTACCCGGAATTATTTTATATAACACCTATAATTCAAAAGATAATTAATTCCTATAATTCATGAAAATATAATTCCTCCAATTCACAATTTTAATACCATATTTGTTTTTATACTATTAGTTATAAAATATGTGGTTATCTATATTTTTATAAAAATATACTTCATTTTTCATTAAATTAATTAATCTTAAATAAAATATATTAATTAATATTTTATTTTATATTTCTAAAAAATTTATTATATTTTTGATTAAATATTCTCAGCATATATTTTTTATACATACATAGATGCAATGTGCTTTTTATGATGCATTATTTAGGGAGATTTTTATATTTTAACAGACTGCAAGATTATTGTTATGATCCAAATTTTTTATAAATGATTAATATACATATTTCTATTGATGATCTTATTGATTTTTTATCGTTTCTATTTCTTGAACAAATTAATGAGCGCCAAAATTTCATGATATTGAGAAAAATATTCCAAATGACTTGTAATGACAGTATTCTATGTATTTATTTTTATTAACTCAGGGAAAAAATGATATGTTAATTACATTATCATAAAATATATGGGAATTAATAATATGGGATTAATCATTTTTTATGTGATCAAGGGATGATGTTATAAGAAAAAAAATTACAGTTTATTAAATACATTATTGATACAATAATTATTTGGACATACGATTGGTAACTTCCATAACGACTCTTCCATTATTGTGATTGTGAAGCAATATCAAATGATTCGTTAATTACATTAGAGGTAGTCAAATATTAATTAAACTACATTATCTTCAAAATCTCCAAACCAACATTTTGTTTTTATTATTTTCTAATTGAGAATAATTTTTATTTACTCTGTTTATATTGGTTAGTATTGGTTTTTGATTATCTCAATAAATAGAATGTCAGTACTCCTTACTCTAACAACCAAATAAAAGGTTCACTACACAATATTTCACTTTTTCCAATGAGAGAATATCTATTGGAAAAAGTACCTTTTCTTTTGGTAATACGTTTTACCAACATATTTTTCCAAGTCACTAAACTGTCGGTAAAAACGTTGTCGTTAAGTGTATTTGAAATATATAAAACTGTTCTGTTATAATTATAATAATACCAACAGATAATATATATTTTGGTTAAAGTGTTTTTAACAGGTTCTAATGAAAATTTTTTATATTGGTAATAATATTTACAATATAAAATATTTGTTTATAAGTTATATTTGAATAATAATTATAAATTACTGCTGAATGTAAAAATTCATATTATATTTAATGATTTATCTTAAGTATTACATCTGCATTAATTATTAATCCGTAGATGATTTTCCCAAATTTGTAAACTTAGGAAAAAAATATTAATAATTAAATTTAATACATCCTGATCCATCACCCCCACCAATAACCCCCAAAACCTTGTATTCCAATGAGCCAACTCATGTACAAGCCACCCACGAGGAGCACGAGTGACCCATCTAGGTCATTCTAGCACAACAACAACAAATCCATGTCATTGAGCTAGCTCAAACACTAGCCATTCCATTCTAGCGAGTCAGCTCAACCACTTGTCTACTTATGCCAGTGAGCCTGCTCTGGCACCAGTAACCAGCGAGCACTGACCCATCCATGCCAGTGACTCAGCTCCAATAGAAACCCATCCAAGAGAGCGAGTCATCTCCAGCATCCTGTGACCTTTAGTGATCCATCCATTGTCAAGACCCGACCCAACGGGGCTCGAGCCGCGACTCCCCAAGCCCGCCTCTAATAGGCCAGGGGCTGGCGACCAGCGCCGAGTAGGCTATCTCACACATGGGAGGCATTATCCTATGGTACCTATACGCACACACCCACAAACACCTCCATGAAACAATGCATAGATGTATAAAACTGAAAGGAAATGCATGCATACATCTATCCCAAACCAGAGTACAATAGAAGTACAAATGGTCAAAACAGGGCCCACCAAAAGAAAACTACAAAAGTGTGTCCAACCTGCTCTGAAGAAGGGGAACACTGCCACAAACACCCGCTGGAAATCTCCCTCAGCACAGCTCCGGTAAACACCCCGGTAAACACGCTCACTAAGCTCCGCCTGCTCCGGGTCCTCCTGGGACTCCGTCGAAAGGCCTGTGGTCTGCACAAGAAACAAACATGTGCGGGAAAATCTCGTGCAGGGGTGAGTATAAACATAATCAATAGGCACCCCAATAACCTAAGACCCAAGGGAGCAACTGAAAGGCAACAGTTCGCTCAACCCAGACAGAGGGAACCCAGATGAGAGAGGAACTCCATCTCGTGACCATCCTCGGCTAAACACAACTAGTCAGCTCAGCTCAGCTCAGGTGTATGCCCATACATACACCTTGAACAATCCAGATATACAGAGCTCATGCCACAAAGCCACAAGAGGTACCGACCTCATCACTAGCAACTACCCCAACCAGGAGAGTACACCGCATGAACACTGTCATACCAGATGACACTCATCCAAGAGTTACACTCCATCGGATCCAAAACAATCATCTTAGAAGCTCACCAGAGAGACCACACTCGTCGTATAACATCACTGAGGAAACATCGCTGAAACAACATACCACCAAACTCCTCGGATAGGGGATCACCGCTAGTGTCCACTAAGGGATACCAAGACCCACTCCGGTATACATAGCTCACAGATAGGGGATCACTCCCAGGGTCCGCTGGGGGATACCACGACTCGATCTGGCATACGTAGTTCTCACAGATAGGGTATCACACCCAGGATCCGCTGGGGGATACCACAACCCGATCTAGCGCTCGACAGAATCTCCACAATCAGATAGAGGATCATCGTCCATATAAAGATGGTCACGACGATACCGGAACCCTATCTGGTACAACTCGCGATGTAGGGGATTGAACCGACGATGCCGCAACCCTACTGATACCACGCGCTGAGTAGGGGATCGCATAACCAACGATACGGCAACCCTACTGACACCAAGCACTGTGTAGGGTATCGTATAACCAATGATACCACAACCCTACTATAAACTTCATGCTGAGTAGGGGATCATATACCCGACGATGTCACAACCCTACTGGGAAAGACCCACCGCGTAGGGGATCATATTCCCGATGATGCCACAAACCCTACGGGGTTAACCTGCTAGATAGGGGATCGCCGCCCGTGAATAAGCGGTTACAGTGATACCAAGAACCCGATCCAGGGTAATGATGCTAGAGGATCCGCTCCGGGCCCACCGGAGGGATGCCACAACTCTATCAGTTTAAACATCCCATCGATAGGATCACAAACCCATACGAAGGTTGTGATTCCACACAAACCCTCGTAGGAACGAACCAAGGGAGAACCCTTAACCACTGCTGGTCCAAATGTCGCTAACCCGAGCGACCCACCACAACACCACACTACACACCTCCTAGGCCAAAATCGAGGCCACCATCGTGTTCCACGCAGAAAAACATACAGGATATGCTGTTTACTCACCCGAAACGGAGCACCGGTGAAAAAGGCACTATTCACCGAAGCTAGCTCATGTGGGGCCCACACAACGATCCTGAAACCCATCGAGCGGATCACACCACGACGATCCCCTCGGAAAAACAAGCGGAATCGACTACACGCTCGTCCAAAACGGACACCAGGTGAAAAAGGTATTATTCACCAAAGGCCATCTCGGGTGAGGCCCATGCCTAGATTCCAAAACTCATCGAACGGATCGCACCATTGCGATCCCCTCATAAAAACACACAAGATCGACTATTCATCCGCCAAAATCGGATTCCTGGTGCAAATGTTGCGTTTAACAGCAAAGGTCAAAACCCGGCCTCGTGGGGCCCGCACCCCGTTCACAGTCCCAACACCTGGAAACCATCTCAAAAAGTCCTTCATACCATCAGGGTCTCAATGCCACTGACGGCACGTCAATCGGATGCTTCGGGTAGAAGTTACAACGGCCCGAAGTCGTAAAATAATAAAATAATATTATTTTATACAACGTTTCTAACTCCCGTGCCACGATGTCGAACCCTTAAACCCTCAAAGTGAGTTCAAAAGGTCCGTCTCGACGCAAGGAGCGCGTCTCAGCAAACGGCTTGCAAATCGGAGTTACAGTTTGCGAGTTACGGGGGTTTAAAAAACCCCCGGAAAATCCTGGCCGGACCACCGCCAGCCTCGCTGGAAACCACCGCGCCGCCGCCGCCGCCACCGAAACCCGCCACCGCGCCGCCACGCCGTCGCCGGATTCCGCCATGGCCGCCGCCCGTCGTCGCAGGAAAAACAGGTTTTCGCCGGAAAACATCCGGGAGCCACCGGGAGCACCCCGGTGCTCCAAATTCAGATCCGAATCATGTTTTGGAAAGCTCGGGACCCAAACTATACAACCCTTATGAAAATTTGAAGTAAAACAACACAAAAATGGGATCCGGGATTGTAAAACTCAAACTGCCTACCTCACGGGCGAAACGCCGACGTTCTGCCTTAGATCCGCGGTCCAGAGCTTCCGTTGCGCGATCCTGGAACGTCCGCCGTCGAATTTCGAGCTCGTGGGAGCTTCGTTTGCTCGATTTGGCGGAGCGGAGGTGAAGAACGGCAAAGAACGATAAAAGGGTGGGGGGAGGGCTGATATTTATATCAGCCGCCCGCCGGCGCAAAACCCGCCTCGGACCCGACGCCCGATGCGACCAAAGTAAGGTCACCCCTGGGGTAAACGCACCGTTCTGAACGCAACGGCGGACTCATATTTTCCATCCGAGACTCCGTTCAGAAGTTATTTGAGCCGACACTCGTACACTAACTTCGCTACTTATTTACGAAAACGCCTCTGGTGGCGTTTCTCACCGCGGGCCCACGCCTGCAATGTTTACACCTCGCCTAGGGTAAACAGCACATTCCGGATGCAACTGTGCCCTCATATTCCCATTCTGAGCTACCGTTTAGGAGATATCACACCCCCACCACGTGCATAGTATAAAAATACTTAATATTTTTATAAAATTAATTCCAGGCACACCAGGGCTCGGAATCGCAAGACGTCTTCGCTCCTAGCTCTGGAATTATTCCTACAAATATTCCAAAGTCTGATAGGGCCAAAAACCCGGGTCGCTACATCCTCCCCCCTTATAATTTGTCGTCCCCGTAAATCCCTAAGAATAAGGAAAACGACTTGACTCTCAACTGGGTCTGACACACCAACGAGCTCACCAACAAACACCCATGCCCGAACGCATAAGTCATAGGAACACATCCTCCACCCCTCAATACTATCCGCTTTGGGTGGCACTGACTCGCCCACATGATTTTAATCGCGTCACAAAAACGCGTCTCGGTGGGGGAAGGATCTCTCTTCCTCACGCATTCGAAGCATGCAGAACAACTCCCACACCGGGTCTTATCAACGCCCTGAACAAAACTCGAGCAAGCAACAAAAGGAAAGAGTACCGCTAAACAGTGTCTGAAAAACTACTGCAGTAAGTAGAAAAGACACAAGGCGTACCTCTATCCATCTGCGGTGCCTCTGGGTCGACTGCCTCCAGGGCATGAAGCTGTCCTCGCCCTTGACCACCAGCTCCCTAAGCTTGGCATGGACCACCTGGGGGTGGGGTGGTGGCAACTGGTACTGCCTACCACCATCTCCCACTACACCAGCTCCGCCGCCACGTCCGCTGCCCTGCAGACCTCCTTGCTCCGGACGCTGCCTCTACCAAGGCGGTCCATTGACCGACTCCCTCTCAGCAGCACGTCGGGTTGGACAATCTCTTGCAAGATGTCCCCGACCTTCGCAAGCATAACACCGCGTCTCCTGCGGCTGACCAAAACTGGCCTGCGAGCCCTGTGAGCCATGAGGCTCAGATCCTCCATCCTGGGGTCGCCCCCTGAAATGTCAGCCACGTCCAGACCCCTGAGTCTGTCAACGGCTACCAGATGCCGATCCGACCGATGAAGTCTCATCTCTCGAGTGCCCTGCACTAACAGGGGGAATCTGATCAGCTAGAAAACTCTCCACCACCAACGCTCGCTCCAGCACTCTAGCATAGGTGGGCAGTCACAAGGAAACCACACCTACTCGGATGTCCCTGCGTAAGCCCGGCTCGAAGGACCGAGCCCTAAAGAACAGGTATCGAACCATATCCAGTGAGTAGCGCGACAGGTCTGTAAACCTCGCTGAGTACTCCGACACAGTCATGCTCTCCTATTGAAGCTGTAGAAGCTCCTGGATCCGCACTAACCTCAGCATCACCAGATAGAAATCCTCCCTCAAGAGCTGCTCAAACTCTGCCTACGTGAGCATCTCCTCGTCATGGTACTGCGTCACCAAACTCCACAATCGCCCGGTAGAACCATGCAGAAGGTTCGCCGCTAAGACCACCATCTGATCTGGAGGTGTACTCACTAGGCGGAAAACTCGGGTGACTGCCTCAAGCCTTTCATCAGCTGCCTGGGGGTCTGGATCACCCCAGAACCTCAGAGGGCGCTCCCTCTGGAACTCGTGCAGCGCACTCAGCTTGCACGCCACCTCGTCCTGCACCGCCGGCACAACTAGTTGCTCGACAGGTGGTGGCTCAACTAGAAGACCAACTGGAGGTGCAACCTTAAAACCTGCGCCCTGCTCCACAGCCTCTACACGAGGCGGGTCATCAGCACAATCCTGCTGCGGAACCCTCACTGGCTGTCTCCGTGGAGGCATCCTGAAATACATTCAAGACCCACCACATTCAAAGAGTATATCTGGAGAGCTGACTCAAGAAGGAAATGGAAAACCCAAAAACTCAGTCATATATGATGCTTGTACCGTTATGTCCATGCGACCAGTGTACGAATGTCCCGAGTCGAAAGGCAGGTTTTCAGAGTCCTGGTGTATGGATACGTCGGCCGCCGCACCAACACTAGAGTCCCTTGCCTGAAAGCCGAACTCGAAACATCCTAACACTACCACTATGCAACCCAAACCAAACTCACAGCTAGACCAGCTACGCTCTGAGATCCCAAAGGTGGAACCTCCTCTGATACCACTCTGTCAAGACCCGACCCAACGGGGCTCGAGCCGCGACTCCTCAAGCCCGCCTCCAATAGGCCAGGGGCTGGCGACCAGCGCCGAGTAGGCTATCTCACACATGGGAGGAATTAGCCTATGGTACCTGTACGCACACACCCACAAACACCTCCACACAACAATGCAGAGATATATAAAACTGAAAGGAAATGCATGCATACATCTATCCCAAACCAGAGTACAGCAGAAGTACAAAAGGGAAAAACAGGGCCCACCAAAAGAAAACTACAAAAGCACGTCCAACCTGCTCTGATGAAGGGGAAAGATGCCACTAACACCCACCGGAAAGCTCCCTCAACACAGCTCCGGTAAACACCCCGGTCAACACGCTCACTAAGCTCCGCCTGCTCTGGGTCCTCCTGGGACTCCGTCGAAAGGCCTGTGGTCTGTACAAGACACAAACATGTGTGGGAAAAGCCCATGCAGGGGTGAGTATAAACATACTCAGTAGGCACCCCGAAAACCCAAAACCCAAGGGAGAAACTAAAAGGCAGCAGTCTGCTCAACCCAGCCAGAGGGAACCCATACGAGAGAGGAACTCCATATCATGACCATCCTCGGATAAACACAACTAGTCAGATCAGCTCAGCTCAGGTGTATGCCCATACAAACACCTTGAACAATCCAGATATACACAGCTCACGCCACAAAGCCACAAGAGGTACCGACTTCATCACCAGCAACGGCCCCAACAAAGAGAGTACACCGCATGAACACTGTCATACAAGATGGCACTCATCCGAGAGATACACTCCATCAGATCCCAAACAAACATCTCAGAAGATCACCCGAGAGACCACGCTCATCGGATAACATCACTGAGGAAACATCACTGAAACAACATAACCACCAAACTCCTCGGATAAGGGATCACAGCTAGGGTCCACTAATGGATACCAAGACCCACTCCGGTATACGTAGCTCACAGATAGGGGATCAATCCTTGGGTCCGCTGGGGGATACCACGACCCGATCTCGCATACGTAGTTCTCACAGATAGGGGATCACACCCAGGATCCGCTGGGGGATACCACAACCCGATCTGGCGCTCGGCAGAAGCTCCATACTCAGATAGAGGATCATCATCCATATAAAGATGGTCACGATGATACCGGAACCCTATCTGGTACAACTCACGATGTAGGGGATCGAACCGACGATGCCGCAACCCTACTGAAACCACGCGCTGAGTAGGGGATCGCATAACCAACGATGCTGCAACCCTACCGACACCAAGCACTAAGTAGGGGATCGTATAACCAATGATATTGCAACCCTACTATAAACTTCATGCTGAGTAGGGGTTCGTATACCCGATGATGCCACAACCCTATTGGGAAAGACCCACCACGTAGGGGATCATATTCTCGATGATGCCACAAACCCTACGAGGTTAACCTGCTAGATAGGGGATCACCACCCGTGAATAAGCGGTTACAGCGATACCAAGAACCCGATCTAGGGTAAAGATTCTAGAGGATCCGCTCCGGGCCCACCGAAGGGATGCCACAACTCTATCAGTTAAAACATCCCATCGAGAGGATCACAAACCCATACGAAGGTTGTGATGCCACACGAACCCTCGTAGGAATGAACCAAGGGAGAACCCTCAACCATTGTTTGTCTAAATGTCGCTAACCCGAGAGACCCGCCACAACGCCACACTGCGCACCTCCTAGGCCAAAACCGAGGCCACCGTCACGTTCCACGCAGAAAAACACGCAGGATAGGCTGTTTACTTGCCCGAAACGGAGCACCGGTGAAAAAGGCACTATTCACCGTAGCTTGCTCATGCGGGGCCCACACAACGATCCTGAAACCCATCGAGCGGATCACACCACGACGATCCCCTCAGAAAAACAAGTGGAATCGACTACTCGCTCGTCCAAAACGGACACCCAGTGAAAAAGGTTCTATTCACCGAAGGCCAGCTCAGGTTGGGCCCACGCATAGATTCCAAAACTCATCGAACAGATTGCACCATTGCGATCCCCTTGAAAAAACACACAGGGTCGACTATTTATCCGCCAAAATCGGACTCCTGGTGCAAAAGCTGTGTTTCTCCACAAACGTCAAAACCCAGCCTCGTGGGGCCCGCACCCCGTTCACAGTCCCAACACCCGGAAACCATCTCAAAAAGTACTTCGTACCATCAGGGTCTCAACGCCACTGACGACACGTCAATCGGACGCTCCGGGTAGAAGTTACAACGGCTCGAAGTCGTAAAATAATAAAATAATATTATTTTATACGACGTTTCTAACTCCTGGGCCACGATCCCGAACCCTTAAACCCTCAAAGTGAGTTCAAAAGGTTCGTGTCGACGCAAGTAGCGCGTCACCGCAAACAGCTTGCAAATCGGAGTTACGGTTTGCGAGTTACGGGGGTTTAAAGAACCCCCGGAAAATCCTGGGCGGACCACCGCCAACCTCGCCAGAAACCACCGCGCCGCCGCCGGATTCCGCCGCACCGCCGCCGCCGCCACAGAAAACCGCCGCTGTGCCGTCGCGCCATCTCCGAATTCCGCCATGGCCGCCGCCCGTCGTCGCTGGAAAACCGGTTTTTCGCCGGAAAACCGGGTTTTCGCCGGAAAACTTCCGGGAGCCACCGAGAGCATCCCCGTGCTCCAAATTCAGATCCAAAACATGTTTTGGAAAGCTCGGGACCCAAACTATACAACCCTTATGAAAATTTGAAGTAAAACAACACAGAAATGGGATTTGGGATTGTAAAACTCAAACTGCCTACCTCACGGGCGAAACACCGACGTTCTGCCTTAGATCCGCACTCCAGAGCATCCGTTACGCGCTCTTGGAAAGTCCGCCGTCGAATTCCAAGCTCGTGGGTGCTTCGTTTACTCGACTCAGTGGATCAGCGACGAATAATGGCGAAGAACGATAAAAGGGGGGGGGGGGGCGCTGAGATTTATTTCAGCCGCCCGCCGGCACCAAACCCGCCTCGGACCCGACGCCCGATGTGAACAAAATTAAGGTCACCCCTGGGGTAAACGCGCCGTTCTGAATGCAACGGCGGACTCAGATTTTTCATCCGAGACTCCGTTCAGAAGTTATTCGAGCCGACGCTCGCACACTAACTTTGCTACTTATTTACGAAAACGCCCCTGGTAGCGTTTCTCACCACAGGCCCGCGCCTGCAAAGTTTACACCTTGCCTAGGGTAAACGGCACATTCCAGACGCAACTGTGAACTCAAATTCCCATTCTGAGCTACAGTTTAGCAGATATCACACCTATTCTATGTGCATAGTATAAAAATACTTAATATTTTTATAAAATTAATTTCGGGCACACCGGGGCTCGGAATCGCACACCGTCTTCGCTCCTAGCTCTGGAATTATTCCTAGAAATATTCCAAAGTCTGATAGGGCCAATAACCCGGGTCGCTACATCCATGAACTAGGACAAGCGAGCTAACACCATAATGAGATTGAAACATCAAGTTGTTGTTATACAACATCCGACATCTCAAAGATCTCAACCACACAGAACCAAAGAGCATACCCAAAAACTATTTATCTCTAATACCTATAAGAAAAAAAATCACCTCAACTCTAGTACTTACAAGAAACCTCATGTCTTTCGTATGGAACACACTTCTGCTAAAAAATCTACATCACAAACCAAAAAAAACATTCCCACAAATCAGTGAAAAATATTTCCATGAATTGAAAACAAAAGATAAATAAATCCATGAATAAAAAATTGATATTTAGTGTGATAAATTATCATCATCCCTGTTGAAATATAAAGGATTTGTAGTACGAATAAATCGAATTAGACATCATTTCGCAAAAAAAGATGCCAATAACATCACTAACATTATCATTCCCTAAAAATTTATTTTTATTTATTTTTAAAAATAAATCAAAATTATGGTGAATTGTAAACCATTAGAGGAGAAAATATTTAAATATAAAAGATCAAACAAAGCACCACATTCATGATGTCTTTTAAAATAAAAGACATACAAATTTTCTATGGTAAAAAATAAAATGATTCATATTTAAATAATGAAATAACAGTATATGAAATTTTGAAGGTAAAAAATAAAATGATGCCTTTTAAAATAAATTTGAATTTAAACTACTTAATTTATAATATAAATATGGTAAATAAAAAAATCTCAGAAGTAAATGAATTCAATTACTGCATATTCTTAAATGAAGTAAATAAAAATAACATCATTATAATATAAAATTTTTAAAGCTACATTTATAACTTACCAAACTGGTGTAAAGTAATCATTATCCACCAAGATCACAAAAAAATAATGACTTTACCAAACCAAAAAAAATGTAACATTGTGGATATTTTGGATTGAATAGACTAAATGTGGGAGAAAAATGCCAAAAATAATTACTATGTAGTTTCACCAAACAAAAAACAGGTTTCTTTGTGGAGAATTTGGATGGAATTTCCTAAATATGAGAGAAAATAACTAACATGTTGGAGAAATTTCTATGATGGATTATCCACAGGAGATAATAGAGACAACCCCCTTGACTATATTTCAAATGCTTCATCCTTCCAAAACCCGAAAGCTCACCACGTCCAACAGGGTGGGTTGGATGTTCTTCATCATCGGTAACACTCCCCATTTCACCGCATTCACATCACCTCAACCCCCATTCGACATCCAATTCCCTTGTTTGTTAACCATGATGTATTCTAGCAGATGATGAACCCTTAACTCTTCCATTAATGCATTCTGATTTTCCCCGAAGATGAAGAATTATAGATACAACTTATGATAAATTTTTTGATATGATCCTCTCCACCCTTCCAAACCATGGCCCCATTATGATAGAGTATATGTATAAATTTATGACCTGACACAAGATAAACAGGTTCAAGTTGAGTATAAACAGTTTCAGATTATAATCATGTCGACCCTTCTAACTTGAATAATATTTGATTCATGTTCTAGTTAACAAATCATAACTAGAATAACCTATGAACCTGTTGAGATTATATTAAATAATTATGTCATTCGGGTAAGATGTATCAGAATATGATGGTTTTCTGGGTTCATGGATTCTGGATTCAATTTATTTTTATTAAACTTATTATACGAGTTGTGTTAAGGATCACCCATTCATAAAGGGGTTATGATGGGTCAACCAGCTCAATAAAATGGATCATTTTTAGGTTGAGGAAAAACTAGTTCACTGGATGTTCAACTGAACATGAACATAACCCACAGACCTGAATTTCAAATGATATTTCAGTGACAAACACAAAATACAATAAGTTTCAAGAATGTTATACCTATCAATAGATGTAGAATTAGATCGAAAAACATTAACTGCAGTATGGCTATTGATAATTATAAATCATTTTTTGTTAATATTTTTCAGCTTCTCTTTTATGATTCTTTTCTATGCATGAATCCTTACCAGCTCTGAAAAGGGACTCCTTCTCAATTTCCTAGGTAGTGTTTTTTGAACCTATCATGGATGTCTTCAATAATTCCATGAGGGATAACCCACTCTTTGAGAAATGATTCTTATCGCAAGTGAAATGTCAAATTTAATATTTAAAATGACATTATGTCATAGGTTTTAACATAAAAAACAATAAACAAGATTTCAAATGAGTAATTAATGTAAACATATAAATTACCTTACATTAAGATTCTATAAATTGTTTCTATAATCCAATAGCATGAATTCACATTCCTAAATATTTGGCGTTGTGATAAATTTTATTCCATGAATGTGTGACATGTATATGAATGAATTTCCAGTTTTCACAATTCAACAAATCTAATAGAAAATGAGGGTATACCATTCCTCTTGTTTATTTCAAATTATTATCAAGCCGTTATTTAAAATCAAATACCTTATAAATAATGCGACCGCTGAAAAATATTTCAATGTGTACCAACTAAATCAAAAATAAAAATAAATCATCAAAATTTCAGAATCATAATGGAATTGTTCTCAACATTTTACAAGTATATGATATTATATGATAGTGTACAAGATACTTCACCAATTCATAAAGAAAGAATATTATAAAGAGTGTTCACTTCCACATCCATTGATACATTTGGAAAACAAAATTGATGAAGAAATAAAATATCATCTTGGGAATCTTATATCATCAGCATGAAAATCATTTGGAAAATCAATAGTTATGGTTGATAATAAAATGTCCAAAAAAACAATAAAGCATCCTATACGGCCTAAAAATAGATCACCAACAACATACCAGCAACACGAGCATAGGAGATTGCATGGTTTCTCACACAAAGTAGCATCATGTACCAGACAACGGATCATCACTTAAGATAAGTAAGCATCATATCTTAACATATTTACACCCAAAATAATAATAACATGCAGACTCACGACATATATTCTTGAGATGTTAATGTCATTTCATAAAATGAGTGATTATTCACACCGTAACAACATAAATCGGCATGTAAATTGAAATTTTCATCCAGTTTAGGAAACGTTAAAATGCATTTAATTATTCCTAAAATGGTTTCATAGGATCCATAGAATATATGTTAATGGTTTCATCCTTCATGTTAAAAAATCTAAATAAAATCTAGATTTTTAGTTTTGAAGGTCTGCAGTAAAACTTTTTACACCGTCGAACCCTGAACCAATTTCATATATACACAAACATCCTCTACAACATCAAATCACATTGATGTGATAATGTGAGCTTGGGAACGTAATTATTATTAACATTGATCCTCTATTCATTATTTTTTAACAAAAAACCAACCAACGATTCCAAAACATACAGTTCAATAGCATTTATATGATAATGTGTGCTTGGGGATAAAATTATTATTATATAACTCCATATTGGAGAGAAAAATAGGATCATGTTTTGAATTTAATTAACGAATAATAGTGTAACATTAATATAATCCTTTATAGATAAACATTAAAGTTAATTTAACATATTTATGTTTTTAGGGAAATATTGGATATGAAATATTTATCCTTCGAAAGACAGTTTCTCCAACCAAAACTAATTTTTTTATGTACAATTGCTAAAGGGTCACTTACATCATTACATGTTGTGTAAATTTATGAGAAATTTGACAATTATTTCATATTTAATGAAAAAAATTCATCAATTAATTATTGAAAGGTTAATAACATAATATTGTTTCTCAATAAAAAAATCATCATTGTACAATAAAAAAGAAACCAACATTCATGTAACTAATTGAGTAACAAATAATAAATACTGAAATAAACTATGATTCATTTTCGTGAAACACTGCTAGTTTATAAAGAAATAAGTTTATAATTGTTCTCTTCAAAATTAAAATAAAATTCAATATATATATCAATTTTTTTCTGTTGTTCAACTATTTAATCTATGATATCAAATCATTCATTTTAAAAAATCTCATAATTGTAGACTCAATATAAATTTCAAAAGTATAATAAATAATAAATATAAAAAAATGAATTTAATGAATTTTTACATCACATAGAATGGGTATAATTCATTAATCACGAAAATATAAAACATTATGGAATTCTACAGACCAAATAAATAAATTAATGATAATAAAATCCAAAATGGAGAAACATTATTCATAAAAAAATTAAAAAATATCCTTCACATTTGATGATTTAGGTTGTATTCATGTGTTAAAAATTAAATATCATCTAATTAAATGTTTAATATATCATTTTGGATTATATGATTTACTATAATTTATATAATCAAAATATTTTAGTACATTTAAAAGGAATTCGTTTATTAAAATTTCAATGTAAAATTTTAATGTGTATATTTTGTTTTACTATAATTTATAGAATGAATACATTTTAGTTCACATAAAATACATTTGTACCTAGAATGAGACTTAAAATGGAGCTTTGTCAATTTTGATTTCAACAAAGCACTCATTCATCACCATAGGGTCATTTCCCCAATTCAATATCAATGACTTCATGCAACAAGTATTTTACATGTGTAAATAGTTATGTTCATTTAAAAGTGACCAATATATTAGCATTAAAATACGATTTACAAAGGGTTCATCACTTTTATGATTTCTAAAACTCTGTTTTTATCTATGAGAGATAAATTATAGAATGGAAGCATTCTCTCATCATTCACAACACAAAATTTGGAAATTGTGAATGATATTTCACATTTTCCCACTTCCAATATGTTTTCCCAAATTTTAATCTTTCACATGCTTCATCTAGCTAAGTGAAAATGTTATAAAGAATGATGTTCCATTTTAACAAAATCATTAGAGAATTATTCCCATCCAACCATAGAAAAAATGATTTGAGAGATGGACCAAAAATTTGAGCAAAAGGTGTACTATTACTTCTTCTTATAGTGCACATTCTCATGGTCCATATTAACATCATTTTCTCCATAATTTGGAAAAAGAACAGTATTACCCTCTTTTCTAGAGATAAGTATGTAACTAAAATTCTAAAATCAAAAAAAAACACAACTTAAAGAATAATTAATATTGTTTCATCCTAATTTCACTAAACCGCTAACTGGAAATGAATTTAATCCCTAGATACAAGTGATTTTAGGTTCTTTTAACTTCAATAATAGATGTTCATACCTAAATATATAATCAAACATCAACCATTGAATATGAAATGGGATTTTTTTACACCCCTCCCTACATAGGATTTGACCCCCTTCATTTTGTTTCACACACCTCTTCCATAGTCCCTATAAGATCAAGGATGCAGTAAGCACCTATTCGTTTCATCCAAATGTCATGAGCAACACCAGACAGTTCGTACGACCAATCTCTGATGACATCAAGGCCATTGACTAGATCCCACATAGCGTCGATAGGGCTGTCGTGGTTCTCATATTAAGATCTACATTGATATTACCATTATTGAAGGTTAAAGAGGTATTGGGGAATGCAAAGAAGGGGATGATCGTGTAGGTCATCAAACTGATCAGGGGTGTTTATGGAACAATCAATCAAATTAGTTTTAGTGAAAATTTGTCGCAAGTGATGGGAAAGGTGTTTTCACTCGTGTGTAATTTTTTCTTCCATGGAGGAACTGGATGGCTTTAACACAAAGGATGAACTGGAGGACATTCATAGCCAGCAATCCTTCGGGGGTTTTCTCTGAATTTTTTTCATTTACTCATTTTTTTTAATTTTATTTGTTATTTTTTAAATCCCATATAATAATTTGTTATAAAAAATATATAAAATAGTTAATAAATTTTTCTATATCGATAGTTTTATAATTCTAACATTTATCAAAATATTTTAGTTAATATCAATATAATTTTTCTAGTAAACTAAATTTATTAAAAATAATTATTCATAAATTCATGTTTTGTATTTAATAAACACAGGTAATAGATCTATGTGGTAGAAAAAATTCATTGGTTATAAAAATTAATAATATTATATTATTTGGTCTGTAAAAAATTTATAGGTATGAATATGCAAAAGCATCAATATTAATTATTAGTAAACTATGTGTCGGTATTAAACAATTAATAACAACAAACATATATGTTGGTAAATATAAATGTTTTTACTTTAATTAAATACCAATAAATCATAATATCAGTTGGAATTACTCAATTTTACCAACATATATATTCTTGTTTACAAAATTTCTGTTGGTATAAGTGAAATATTTTTTAGTGGTTCTAGGATTATGACTATTGAATAAAACATAGAGTTGGACTAGGTTGTGATCCCGATAAAATGGAGGGGTTGGTCTATTGGGTATTATAAAAGGACAATACTCTAAACACCCTATCATAAAATAAATAGTGATTTGTCATATTGGGTGCCAATTTTATCACCATATAAATTATGTTGAAGAGATTAGTGTTATGATATTTCTGATCTGAACCACTATTAAACTTTTGTGCCCATTCGTAAAAATTAATTGCACTAAATAAAGAACAATTCATTTCACTTCTAATAATTCAATAATACTACTCTGATTGAATATTAAATTTAAAAATTGAAAAGTATATTCATCCCCCTTTATTCAGTTATTTACATCAATATCAATCTAATATAAAACTAATGTTGATATGGAATAAGTCATCTAATAAATAGATTTTAAATATTTCATAATCTGGTAATATACAAGGTATGTTATGTCCGTCTATGTATCAGGTATAATTATTCACTATTTATCCATGGAACATACCAAGTAGTAATGAATGATGTCATACTGCTATCATTAAAGTATTAGACAACATGTACTTGGGATACATATCGTGTGGTATATGAGTTACACCATTACAATTCACATGTTCCATGTAATAAATACACGACCCATAGTTGACTAATATAATACACATAATGTATTCAAGTAACACATTGTATAGTGTAGCAACCCATGTGTAGGGATGGAATAGTCAAAAGATGTTATATATTAATTACTCATCACATGAAATAATATCACAATGACCAAATTTAATTCATTAACTGTAACTATTCACGAAGCATCATTACACGAGGTGTAACTATGGGAAAAACATCGTATATTATAATGTTATCTATCTAAAATCCATAGAATCTCAAGATTTTATCATCAAATGTTATCGATTCATCATTAATACTTTTTTGAAAATATTTTAGAGAATGATGAAGAGGAAGAGGATACACAATTATTTGGATTTAAATAATGATTAAAATAAATTTGAAAACAAATAATAACTTCTAAAATAATTCAATGAACAATAAATAATTATAAGTTATTCTACAATCAGTCTTATTTCACTTGATGGTTCCAGTAATAGTGGAAGACATTTTAGGATAGGCCCACATCAAATTTCTTCTATAACCAATGATTAATCCAAAATGGACCTGAAAATGAATTCAATGACCAATGGAATTAAATCAATTAATAATTACCATGAAAATATTGGAACTAAATTCCTGATCATCACTTAATGATTTATAATAAATAATATAGTTAATTAATTTATGATATTTATTGACATTAATATGCCTCTACATCATATCAACAATGTGTCCCCTGAATCAAGAATAGATTCCCTATAGTGGTTCTCCACTTGTTCCCATACAATGCTTAGAGTGATGTTTAATGAATGTATATGTTCTAGCACAAAAGATCCAAATGTTTTCACTATTCATCTATGATTGCCTTTACATTCGCATAAAATAAGGTCTCTTCATGATGACTTTAGAACGAAGAGCGGTGGTAGAGGAGGATCATGCTCCATTAATGAAATATTTCTTGTAAAGGATCTCTCTACGGTTCGAAAGGATTAACCAGATTTTATTGTACCCAACCCTAAAATGGCTAACATTGGGGTTGGAAACAATATAATATGGTTTAAATATTTTTATTGTAATAAAATTTTAATTTCACAAGTGGACTTATTATTTAATTAATCCCCATGGGGTCAAATGTATATAATCTTACTATTATTATTACTTAACATTTGAAAAACCCAAAAACAATTAAAATATTCTTTACTGGATAAATTGCATAAAATTATTTCAAAATAATAATGATTATATATCACCTATCACCAAACCATTAAACCCAGTCTTTTATTCCTCAGAAACAATTATCAGTCCTTACTAATTACTATTTATTTAACAATTAAATATCATATAGTTTTTCACCAATAAGTAAATAAATAAACACTATATTCACTAAATAAAAAATAAAAATTTATTAGATATTCTTATATATAAAATTTTATGGAATAACCAATGACCAAATATAAGAGAATAAAAATACATAAGAATTATTAAACCATGTGTGGGAGTTATATATGTTCAAAACCATGATTTTTTTACAATGTTTTATATAACTGCAGTTCTGGATACAATTTGATTGGGAACCTATTGGCCTCTTTCTCAATGGAATAAGTTGAAGTCGTCTAAAATCCAATATTAGCATATGGAAACATGGTTAGTCCCAATAGGGAATGAATTTAATGAAAAAATGACATAAAACCTCATACAAACACTTAATTGGTAATATAATCCCATTATCATGATATCTATAATCATACAGGTTGTATGTTGGTGTCATCAACCTATATGATCATTGTCTCTTTCTTTATATTTTTGAAAATGTAGCATCCCATAGAACGTTATGTACATGGATTTAGTTAGGCTATTTCATTACCATAAATGGTATTTACATATTGGACGATGTTCTCATAATATCATGCACAGGAAATTTAAAATGGTTTACACAATTAGAAAATACCTAAATGTCCTATGAAACTCTATCCCTAATAGCCTATATAATTTTTTTCATGTAAAATTTCATCAGAATCCTATATAACATATATTTAAGAAAAAATATAATTGAACTCTTGGATTATCAAAATAGTATAGAAATACTATGACCTTTCTATTAGATAGATACCCATAAGAAATTATAACATACTATGGGACACATATGAACAATCATGATTTTATAATAATTTTATTATTATTCCAATTATTGAAAAAAATAATCCTAATATATATAAGAGTTGGTTCTAGAGAACTTACTCTAACAAAAACTATGGTTATTATGATCTATTACCCCATTTTTATGGGTTTTATGTCTAGACTAACACACATTTATTATTTTATGATTCTCTAGATATTCCTAAATTCTTCTATTATTTTCTTTAGATCATTTTTTGGGTTGAGTCCCCTTGATATAACATCTCATTTTATTTTCACCACACATTCAAATTTTCCTATAAATATCATTATCTTGTGATTTAGTCAACATAAAATTGTCATATGTCATATGATTCAAATAATCGACAAATTCCTTATGGTTCTTATCTTCTTTGGTTAACTCCAAGATCTTAAAGCCACATATATCAATGTGTATCAACATAAAAGGATTCATCATCATGACATACAAAAATAATCTGACTCATATTAACCATATTTACATTGTGAAATGTGTAATAAACATAGAATGTTTCACAATATAACTTCAATAGTTTCTAAAAAGCATCATACATGATTAAATTATCAATATTCCTCCAAATAACTAGGTATTATATTTAGTAGTTCACTAAAATATTTCCCACTCATAAAAAAGTATTTATAATTAGAAATTTTATAATAGATTACAACTATTTTATCATATCATTATCAATATATTTTCTTCTATCATCATTGTTTGGGAAAACTTCTTCTTGTGAATGATCACCACATTATAATTATCATATTTTTTATGAAAAATCATGAGATTTTTCTTCATACCATCAACAATGATAAAATAATCATATTCAATTCCATTATCAATATGTTTAGTGCATCTAATGCCTATGATATTGAGTGATCCATAATTGTTAAATGTAACAGGTCAATTATCATAATTTTTAATGTTTCCATAAAAAATCAACATCTCTATTTTTTTAAAACCCAATACCAATTATCCTTGGATTCTCAATTTTTATATCTATAAAAGTGACCTCAAAAAACATCTGCCAACTTTGATTATTTCTCCTGTTAATAGATTTGGAATTTTTCATTTTATTTATTTAATATGATACTATAATAATACACTAGATGGAATTTTTCCTGAGTTGATCACCCATCAAATAAATTTCCTCATGAAATTTATATGTATTTTAAAAATTAATTTTCTCTATTTGTTGTTAACTCAGCTGGGATTTATGAACACTGAGATAACATTGGACTGATTCATGGACTCACATTATTTAATGTAGTCATAAATTTAATGAACACACATAATATTTGTGCTCATACACTTCATGTCATTAATACATTCTATTAAAGTAAAATATTCTTAAATAAAAATAAATTATTCAAAATATCATCTTGATTTTCATTCAATTTTAATTCCACTCCATCTGTTTATCATTATCATTCATAGTGGTTTTTTCATTGACATCAATTTTTATTAAACCTAACGCTGGTAAAATTCTTATTTTACACCATAGTACTCTTAGAATATTCAGCAAAACCATTTTATATATTAATAGATATAATCAACTTCTTAGGTGAAGTAACAATGTTTTTTTACTTTGGAATTATGACAGTAATTTAGATTCTGATCCTCACTATATAATATTATAGGTTAATGTAATTTAGGATATTATTCATAATTTTAGGTGGTATTTTAATGTTTCTCAGTTATATTGTATCATTCATAAGCATTAAACATATAATTTTTAAACCCTAAAACACAAAATTTTTTGAAGAAATTTTTTTCATCAACTGAAATCACCTTATATGATCTAAACATTTCATTCTTATTAATCAAATTTGTTGTATTAATTTCAAGAATCATATACCTAAATTTAAGGATTTCATTGAAATATCCCATATTTCATCTAAAATAATATTGAATATTAATTATTTCATTGTTTTTTGATTCATTAGGATGTTATCAAATAAATCATTCTCACATTTAAATGTTTTATTTTCTCTCTTGAGATATTTTTTTATATAATACCAAGATACCATTATTAATTGAAAATCCCTTGATATCTCCTCATCACTAATTTCATATTCCTTAATTTTACACTTGTTTACAATAAGGTATATGGGATCTATTTGAGTTATCCATGATGGTTTTGGGATCTTCATCCAATTATCCTTTTGACTTAGCTCCTCATAAAATGTTGTATCAAGTTTTGAGAAAATTTTCATCTCTTATTCGTATTATCATTTCATATATTTCATTGGAATACTTTCCTTCACTATGAATATACGACCTATTATTCTTCCTTTATACTCTATTATATTAATAATATTACTCATATTATTGTTCTTTTTGGGAAAAAATAGAAAGGTGTCAAATCATTCTGCAATGTAAACAACAAAATCAATGTTTTCACTTTTTTTATTTTTTTACATTTTTGAATTACATTAAAAAATATATTAATTCATAAAAAACCAAGGTAACATATTAGGAATTTGGGTCTTTTAACAATTATCATTTGATTCAACCAATTTGATATTTGTTGAAGCATTTGATAAATCATCCATATCAGATTCTCCATTTCTCTTTATGGGTTTACATATCATCATATCCTAGTTTCTGAAAACATTTTTGATATTTTCAATTTTCCACTCATCTAATTCGAGATCCCTAAAGGTATAAATATTCAGATTTAATTTATATAGGATAATTACCATCAATTTTTTCACTAATACAGAATAATAAATAATTTCATCACAGACACTCATTGAGCTTAAAATTTGGATCACAAGAATAACGTAATCATCCATAGATTCATTTTACCCAGTTTAACATCCAAAAATTTATCTTAATATGTTTTTAATAGTGACTAATTTAAATTTATATATCTTTATAGCTCATAATTATTTCTTTCTAGATTCCTTTTTCCACCATTAATGTAATAAATCATGTCAAATCCATCTCTCAAAGAAATGAAAGTAGTGCATTGTGTAATCTCACATCATCATAAAAATTATTTTTAACATGTAAGGTATAGGTTTTCCAAACATACAAAAGATATATGACATTCTTTGTGACATCTATAATTTAAAACACAAGATATATATGGTAAAAATCCATCTATATTTCAATATATGTATTCCATTTCTCTCAGAAATATTAAATCATTTATTGTTAATGTTATTCAAAGCCTCCGCGGATCTAATAAGTTAAAATATATTATCACTAAAGAGTAACCTCATATATAATAGATGATACATGGAACCTCTTTATGAATGAAATTATACCTAGTGAAAGGCCCAAGTGAGATTATACCACCACTAATATAGGGGTGACTCTATTGTGGCCAGAAAACCAACATTAAAAATCATCATTCCATCAGAAATTAATAAAATTGGATCAAAAACATTAAAATAAAATTATTATTTATATACAAAAAATAAAAACAAATAGATCTATGGTTTAAAAATTGTATACTCAACCTTTGTACCATTTGGATAATTCATTTGGAAAATTTATATTACCCACATTGGATGTACATATTTTATTATCACTAGGAACACATAACAGAGTGGGAAAATGGATATGAAATTTGATTTCAATAAATAAATATGATCATTAATAACTAAATAAATCCTGACTTACTAAACTCAAGTGTCTATAGAAATTGGATCACAGATGCACCTGTGTTCATCTCCTCTGTCTAAGTCAAACAGAATTGGGAATATAAATCTAGTTATATAATATTTTTTCCCATTTTACGTGACATTAAAATCTAAAACTCATTATATTATTGTATTAATAGACATACCATCTCATAGTCCAACAAGAAATTACCATAGCATGTTATTTACAACAGTGGATCAAAAACATCATATATCTTTTCCCATATCCCCTTGTATTCCCATATTGTTTTAATATTAATATGTAACATAATACATAATCATAATGACATATCATATAATATCATGCCATAAAAACATTAAAATGCCTTAAAAATCCTTAAAAATCATCATCTCCCAACCTCAAGAAGTCCCCTCAATTTCCAAAATCCATTATGATAGTTTTTGTCATGTAAAATTGTTTACTCATCATCAAAAATATTTTGGAACGTTATTCTAATAATGTTAGATTCTATATATCATGGGGAATAAGAAATTTCCCTAGATAGAAAATGCGGGGAATAAATCATTTCAAAACCAATTCCTTTTGGAAATAACATTACTTGTAGATTGAATCATTAACTAGTATATCTTGCCACCACAATAAGACTACACCACCCATTTCACCTTCTGTACATGGTGTTTGAAATTTTTTGAAATTCCTATTCTTCCAATCCTTGTGGTAAACTTCCAAAACTCCTTGCGATAAGAGAAATTTCATTTTTTACATCTTCAAGTGAAATTTTTATTAAACCAAAAACCATGTTAATTTAGTAAATATGGTATAAACATATGAATTTTGGGATCCTCTCCATGAAATAATGATTTACCACATCATTAATAGGGCCACCTCATATTTTTTTATTCCTTTGATTCTAAATCAACTCCAAAAACCTTATTATTAAATTATGAGCATTTTGAACTGAAATTCAACATGAATTCACCTTCATATGTCCTAAATAAATATTCTCAATAAATAACACAAAATACTCCACCAATTTTGTGGTTGTATGTACAAAACACCATATAATAGAATGGTCATTTTAAATTTTTTAATTGTTTTTGTAAATACCAATACTTAATTGACCATATATTAAATGTTAATTACTCAAAGATCCTAATTTTTCAATCCACATCATAAAGGATCTCTAATACTAATTAGTTCCAAAACATCGGGGGATATTAAATCTCTTCTAATGGGTTCTTTAACCCTCTATTATATAACCAAAAAAATGATAAAAATAATAAAAAACCATTATCTATAATACAATGATATAATATTTCCATTACATGGAATGACTATCGATTAGAATATATCGGATTTTCTAATAAAATATAATCCAAATGTAATTGTTATACAATAAATAAAATCTATAGGATCACCCAATGGGTTGATAATTTAAAAAATATATCCAAAAAATTACATATAAGGATATAAAAATATTTAGGTATGACTCTCTACTTGACCTCATCTCCTGATCAGTATATTGATACCCTATCTCTACTACCAATCACAGTACTTTACTCATAACTAGATTATGGACATTCATTTAAAAATAACTTCCTAGGATGACATAAATATGATGAGAAATATACATAGTACTCAACCACCAATGAAAATCATAAATATTTCTAGTTTATATTAGTATTTTTATAATATAATGTGGATGTAAATAAGTATAAACATAAATAATGACACATCACCTATTATTTAGAATCCACCTTGTGGAGTTTTTCAGAAATATTCCCTAAAATACAAAAATATATGTGTGATATATTTGGTCCATACATGGTTAATTATTTACATTTTTTTATATTATAACATAAATGGTTATAAAGCCATACATTATTAAATGATTTAAAATAAAATTTTATTGATCTAAGGATGTCATATTACCTGTTATGTGATTACATGCCACCATAATGGTTGTGGAATGAAATGATAAATGGTTATGGTTTAAATATTCTAATATTGACTACCATTATTGAATATTTCACAACAAGAAATATATTTGAGGATCAGTACATTCCTAAAATTAATTCATAAGGACTGAATCTATTTACTCATTAATTTCAATGAAAGAATAATTGAATGAAACAGTGGGAATGTCCCAATGAGCATTTATAAGATATAAATTAATTTTATAATAGAGTTTTCAAACCACATAGAATACCCTAGAATATTTTAAACTTATCCTAAATCCATTTCCACCCTCATATGTTTTTCCTAGTGAGATACTAGAATATCCTGGGTGTGATGTGGATCCTTCCCATGTGATAGGTGATTCAGTTCTAACCCATATATACACCACAGAGAAGGTAATAGATTTCTCTAATAATTATTTACCAACCATATGACTAAATAATAATTCAATAGTGATCTATTGTGAAAGGTATAAAAGATTTATGTATTTTATACATACATGGTTATAGTTTCATACATGTTATATATTGGGTTTTATGGTTTCTTATTGTTTTCAATACATTTATTGATCTTTAATCATTTATTAGAAAAAAATTATTGATATCAAATATATAAAATGTTATTAGATTAATTAAATAATTTTTGTAAATGTTAAACTTCATATGATTAACTAATTTTCCATCATAATATATAACAGATATTTAAACTACAATTTTCCTTATGTTATACAATATGGAAATCTATATTGTATTTTCACATAGTGATGTGGGAAATTATAGGTTGTGACAAATTGTAATTCTATGATTTTTCATTGTATCATAGTTTACACATTCTTCAATGGGATCATGTGATTGTTCTGATGAACTTATAAAAAACCAACACTCAAATAATTTAGGCAATATAACATATATCATATTACAAAATTTTCTTGCAGTGGATTATCCCACACATCTATATCATAAGATATGATCACTTTATGTACTAAGATATTTCTACAGTGAACATCACCACAAGATGTTAATGTTATGTGTTATATTCTTTGTCTTGATGTTGTTATTATGTATATCCATATCAAAAATTATGGGTCTACCCCACATGAGTTAATCTACCCTACTAAATATGCACTGATGTGTTCTTATATGATTTTCATTTCATCTCTCATAAGGTGTGATAGTTATTCCCATTCACTTAAATGAAATCACAAAATATTATAAAAATATATAATTACATTTTATATAATAAATAATTATATATATATATTTTTTTTAATTTATGAATTGAATTAAATAATTTGAATATTTTTAAAAATTTATAAAAACAAGGTCCTTTGTAATTTATATTAATTTATAACGTTATTTATTAATTTTATTGTGTAAAAATGTAATGAATTAAATATTTATAAAAAAATTTATTAAATAAATATACCATGATATTAATTTTTAATATAAATGATCATTTCAAATTATATGGAATTATTTATAATTTATATAAAAAATTTCAAAAAGAAATTTCAATTTTAATTTAAAAAAAAAATTAAATTGAAAAAAACGAAAAATGTAAATGAGTTTATGTTAAAATTTTGATTTTTTACAATTACATAATTTTAATTGTTCAACATAAAAATAAAAACATGAAAAGTGCCAGAAAGGATTTCAAAATTATTATTGATAAGAAATATGATCAATGTGTGAATAATATTAAATATTAAATATTTTTATAATATAAATTGTTAACATAGTAAAATTTTAATACAAAATGGTTATATTTCATTGAATAACATATATTAAAAGTAAATAACATATAATTAGAAATATCAAAGTGCTCATATTAGAAAAATATATATAAATGTTTGATGTTCCAAAATAGACTCTAATAAAAATATTTAAATAATATATTTTTTCAACATGTCAATAATGACTAATGCCAATATATGGGTATTTTAGGTGATGATGACGATAAAAAATAATGAATATGTTCAATAGGGAGATGATGTTGGTGTTCGTATATTTAGAGTATCTGATTCCTATTATTGTTTTTCTTAAGTAAGATCCATGAATATTTTTGGGAAATATGATTAAATCTGGATATTGATATACTTCCCATTATAATGGTTAAGGCTTGTTGTTTCATGTAGTTTTTAAATAATCCAAATCATGGGAGTAGAAAAATATATCTGATGATTGTTATGATGGACACTATGTGAATCAATGGAAGGTAATCTTGAGTGAGGATATCAATATCTACAACTTGTTCTTGTTGAGTTTGTGAAGTTGTTTGAAGTAAATAAATAATAGTGTTATTGAGTTTTAGTTAATAGTTTACTGGGAGATTAAGGAACAATCTTTGTGTTATCAAGCATGAAGGAAACTATATATATTGGTTAAAAAATTTAGTTGATTCATGGTTATGATGAATTGGAATAAAAAATTTGGTAATCATTACGATAAGATTGAAATTTATTTAATGATTTCACCAATGTTTTAGGAAAAATATTGAAATTTATTTGAGTTGGCTGAAAAAATTCAATGATACGGGTTTATGGAGAATTTGAAAAACGGTCCAATATTCATTTTCCATTAGAAACCATCAATGAGTACACATGTTTCATTTTGAATCTATATTAAATATGTACATTATGATGAAGATAAATCTATTTAAAAAATTAATACAAAATTGTTTTCAAGACCTTTTAGACTATAAATTAACAATGCTCGTGAATCACACTGCGATTTCTATAAATGATTATCTTAATATATAAGTGTTAGAATAGTTTTCATGGGAAGATTCATAAAGATAGTCAAAGGGATTAATATTTGAAAAAGTATTATAGAATTATTGTGACAACTAAGAGTGACTATAAAGAATACATCAGGGTTCCTGAGATGTATAGGGGAATATATAAGACATTCTAGAGCGTGTGAAAAGTTCAACATCCAATACGTACGTGTAATCTTCTCACACATAATGTTGACACTATATTTTGATGAATATGTACAAGTGACATGAATACATTAAAAGATACATAAATTCATTCATTTTGATAGTATGGAATAATAATTAGTAATATATGAAATATATGTGCATTTATGTCATAATTTGTTGAGATTTTATTAAAGAAATTTTGTATCTTGATATTGGTGATTGATCCATCATTCTATCCTTGTTTAAAAAATAATTAATCAGTGATTGTTGAGAGTGTCGTAGTCAAAAAAATATTTTATTTATAATAAAATATTTTAAATGATTTATGAATATTTATGAGGGAGGAATTATCCTGAATATTGTCAACTAATTTTATATTAGATGACAATTATAAATGGAATACTAGTTTAGAATAGAAGAATAATATTATGATATTATGAGGAAAAAATACCACATGTTTCTATTTAGAAATTTAAAGTTAGTATTAAGAATATCATGATGTTTATATCATGTAATTTCTATATTCAGAATAAAGAAATTAAATTCATGTGATAATATAAAGACAAAAAATTATAGAATAATGAATATTGATATTATAAATAGAAAAACTACATACTACAACATTCATGAACATCTTATATGTCGAAGAAGAATAATAATAAGGTAAGGGAAATGATTATAATTTGGTTCTTCTACTATATAACCTATTATATCTAGAGGCATATAAAATTAATGAATATGGAGAAAGAAAAATAATTTGTATTTGGGAGTGAGAACAATATGAATAATTTCTTAAATTACTCTAATTATCATGTATCTAAAATATTGAAGAGATACTGTGTTTCAATATTAAAATCATAAAAATGAATTTTTAGTTGAGTGAGAAGGGAATGAAATTTTTCTCTAAAATATTGTCTAATTTTTTGTTCACATGAATAATTCTACCATAATATTGATATAACAGTTTATGTATTAGTATTGAAATTAGTATTTTCAAAGAAAAAGATATTATATGTGATTTATTGAAATCAAAGAACTGAAGGAAAATCATTTAATTAAGAATATTGTGAGTACCTATAGTACACTAGTGGGCCAATGTATAATGTGAAGATAACCATGTAATTCTAAATAGGTTTTATTTCCTATCAACACTATATAATAATGTTTTGTGATTGTTGAGGTATCATCAAATCATTTTAGAATGTTTTTTTATTCTTATAACTACACAAAAGAGATTTGAAATAATTCTATGACTATTTATTTATATTAAGGAATGTTTGTTTTGATTTTTAAAAATATATAATCCATATCAAATAAGTTTTCTGAGGTAGTGAATAAGAATTATGTGAAATTATTAGACAATATGTCATCCCAAAAATAATTCTTGAGAATCTCATAAGGCTTTACAATATGCAAGAAAATTGTATAACTTGATTTTTCATAGGACATTAAAAACCATTTGAGATTTTTTGGATTATGTGTAAGGATTTTTAAATCCATTCTAGAAAATTAATACATAATTTATTCACTTTTTATTTCATGTGTAAGACACTGTGAATACAGAGGACTTTATACATATAAAAAATGAACAACTACATAATTTTCAATTTTTTATATTATTAAGAAAATTTAACCAAATGATGCAGAATCCATTCTTCAGTACTTAAAACTATAGAAATTAAATATAATTAATTTTAAATGAATGATATTTGATTTACACATTATGAAGAAAATTATCAAACTTGAGAAAAACTAAATAAGGAATATTTAAGATGAAGTTGAGTTTTTTATGGAGAATCCCCAAAAATAATTTCTCGAATTAAAGTGTGCGGATGAAGTGATGATCATAATATTTTTATTTACATGTAAATGTTGTTTGAATGATTTATGATGATATTCATGATTCAAAATTTTATTGTTAATTTCTTTTCAATAGTTTTTGTGTTGTACAAAATTTGAGAAAGATGGGGAAAGATGTTGATTTAGTTGGTTAAATAAGAATTCGCTACATGGTATTTATATAATTTGAAAATTAATTTATTAAAGAATTAATTTTTTTCATTATAATTACTATTGGATATTTCATAAGAGATATTTTTAGATTTAATATATAGGGATTAATTTTTTAAATTACACTTGATATAATCTTACAATGATTAATGGAATGATCGTTTATGTTTGGAGTACACCCATATAGAATGTTATAGGGAAAATGGATTGATATTACCATTATATAATTATAGTAATCTGAATTATGTCAAATACTAATATAGAAAATGATTTTTGGAGTTCAATAATATTTTTAAACTTTTAGTTTTTCAAAATAACGGGAGTGTTGAGAGAGAGATTCTAGGAACCTATAATTTTTCACTATATTAAAAAAGTAATAGATTTCATAGAACATGGTTCAAGATTGATGTCGGAAAAAATATGAAATATAATTAGTAGTTAGAAGATCATGATGGATAACAAATAATGTGGATTAGATCGACAATGATATCAACATGTTGTGATTGTGGTTAACTAGTTAGTTTATAATAGATTCTTATTGTGATCGAGATTCTTGAATAGTTGAAAACATTCATATTTGATTATCTTTAATGACAAAGAGGAATATCATCCTATGATTCATGAGAAACTATGATTCTTTGGTGATATTTCTCATTCTAGAACATTCATGGCGCAACTAGTAGGATGTTATTGAACATCCAGTAGAAAAATTGATAATTATAGTGTACAAGATTATCCCTAGACATGGAATGTTTATTAGATGATAAAATCTACTGATAAATTTGTGGGCAGTTATAAAAATCATACATAACATGAAATATATACCCACACTTTGACTGAACATTGTAATAAATATTTCTATTCATTTTTTTATTTTATCAATAATATGAGTGAGGATTAGGGAAATTTTGAGTGTATCGAATCATAATTGATTTCTTAAGTTAATTTCATGTGAAGGAAATTATAATGGAATGACACCAATCATTCATCCCCCCTTATCTATGGTGCACCCAATCCTATGGAATTTCATGTGGTATCAGAGATATCATGTTCCTAGTATTAAAACCTTGTGTAGGTAATGATAGATAATATAAATGCAGTGAATAGATTGGTTGATCCCATTTTTGATGAAAATTTTATAATTAATGGAAGAATTGGTTGTTAACATATATTTTATCACATATCCTAGAAGTAAAATATTCCACTAAAGTGGGATTTATGGTAATTTTGGGAATTAAACTATTTCCTTTTCTGATAATGGAAATTTATCAGAATATTTAAATAAACAGAACTCTATTCATAAGTGTCAATAAATCATAGTTTAAATGGAGATTATGAGGTTCAAAATAGATAAATAAATATGATATTATTTAGATTTCATCTATGAGGGAAAAGATAAATTTCAATAATATAAAAATTAGATTATGGGAACCATGTTAAATGATGTAAACACAGATGAATATGAAACCATATTAGATTACATTATAGGATTTAAATATATTATAATCAACATCAAATGATTTATAGAATATATTGATACATGTACATTTTTAAAGAATCTAATGGAAAATTTTACAAACATATTTTTACCTAAAATTTCATCATTAGATAGAGAATATCATTCCATTGATGAATTTCAAAAACAAGCCATTACATATGAAATGAAAAAAATTTCATCGTTTTAACATAATTATAATAATGAAATGGTTTTTAAATTCATGTGAAATTAAAATATAAAATATAGGTAACATGTATATTTAATAGAATATTAGGATTATCGAGACAGTAAATAATATTATAGAATTTAATCACTTATCTCAAAAAAATAAAATTGGAAAATAAACATGCCATATGTCCCTAAATTGCTTCAATTTTTGGTGAATAATAAAATTTTCAATAAAAAATCTAAATAATAATATCAATTGTCCTGAGGGTGATGAAAAGGATAATAAATATCAAATGAATAAATGAGTTAATTTCTCAATATAATTTTAAATATATATTAATAATAATTACAGTAATACATGATAGAAAATACTAATCTTCATGGGTATTAAGGAAGTGGGTTTTCTAAATTCAAATATTCAAGATTAAAATTAAGTATTTATGAATTTCAAAAATTTCATGTCTCATTTGGTGAATCAATTAATATTTTCATACATAGAGGAAAAAGAAGGTGAAATAAAATATATGAAAATATGTAAACATTTCAGTTTAAATCATGTCATGATAATAATTATAGGATCAAGAAGGATAAAAAGTCATTAATGAAGGAATATTTAATGAAAATGAATATAATAAGTATAATATCAAGAATGTAGCTTCTTATATTGAGGAAATAAAAAATATTCAAGATGAATGTTGCTAAGAATGATATAATAGTGAAATATCTAAAATTTAAACACAACATAAATTAAAAATATATTTTAAATACTAAATTCAAATCATTTAAAACTTAAAATTAACTGAATAATATTGACGGTGACTAAAATTGTGTAGTGAATATTATATTTTATTAACCACAATTAGCTGAAAAAAGTGAAATCAATTGAGATGGTCAAAAAAATATTTCTTCTATTTTTTAGGGATTAAACACAATCAACAATGTTTAATACAATTATATGATGATTTGAATGATGTAATATTCATGAAATATTGACATATCATTAGGGGCTATAATGATATAAGTGTTTTTTCTAATGATGATAGAACAAGTGAAAACCTATTTTAAATTGGTAACCAAACCAACTCTTTCAATAGAATTGTAAAATATGAGAATAGTTGATGGTGTAGAATTCATGGCCGCCATGGAAATAGAAACTCAAGTAAAATATAATAGAATGGTTTTCTGAGAGACCTTACCTATTTTAATATCGAAAGAGATTATTTTTTTTTCATTTTCTATAATGTAAAGATGGCCAATGGGACACATAAAATTGTGCATATTCATTCCCATAGGAAAATAGAACTCAACCATTTAGATAAATGTGGTCCTTTGAGATATTAGTCTATCATATGTAAATTAAATTTCATTTCCTTCTAAAATACTTTATTCAATTATTACACTACTGAGAGGAGGATTAATTATTATTTCTTGGATTAAAAAATTCTTTTATTTTAGTAATTAAAATTCTTTAACAATTTATAGTGATGATACAGTCTCAAAAAATCATCCTCACACATAGATAAGAATTATGAGAATCGAGCAGAAACAAGAAGTTTTATAAGGTTCTTCCTCAATGTGAGAGTCTAATCCTTTAAATATATAGTTCACAATTAAATACCTATAATATCTCAAATATAATACTGATTACAATAAAGGGGAAGTATCCATTTTTTACTCTTGAAAATATATCAAAAGGCTACTATAATATATGGTCATGTGAAATACTTGAAAATTTATTAAAATAACATATGAATGAATTTATTTTATCCTATATCCACCATCCATTTATTTTCATTTTCAAACTATTAGAAAAACTAAAACATCAAAATATGATAAGGTACATTATAATAAATAAATAGATCTTCATCAGGAGAGACATTGACTATTATATCAATATGAAATTAGCATCCGTAGAACAATCTCCCTCTAATGTATTTATTAAGAAAATTGTTCATGAGATAATTAATACAAGAGATGATCATATTACTTTCCAATATAATGTTCCTAAATCAACCGTACTAGAAAATATATTTCTTCAACCTCTAAAATGAATTCAGATATGCGTAGTTTGATATTTGTAACATTTATTAATTCTTCTACACAATAGTGTTTCTTACTCTCAAAAAACATAGTGAAAAGTTTTCTTTCATTATTTATTTCACGACTCAGCCCCACGATGCCTGATGTGGAACAATCCCACACCCTCTTCCAATAGGCCTAGGGATGACAACCATTTTTGAGTTGTTATATCTCACATATGTGTGGCCTTATGTTAAAGTAAATGTACACGATAACATATCACCAATACCATACATATATAAAATATACAACAATTGAAAACCATTCAAGCATATGTCCAATATCCCACCATCTATGTACAAAAACAAGGTACTATAAAGCAATGTTCTTAATAGAATCCCTCCAAATGAATCTGATAACAAATATAACCTATGAATTGGTTGAATACAATTTCTAATGTAACCATATCAACACACCTCAATCTATTTGGATCCTTGAACTCCACCTTGTCACTGTCCCACTAAGACTCTATAAAAAGGTTAATTATCTTCACAAGACATGATACTTTTCAGAATATCCCAAACAAGGTTGAGAATAATAATACTCAGTAGGACACCCAAAAATCACTAGGCATATAACATCAATAATAATAGTTATCTCATCATTTTTATATTTAAACAACATATATAACAATAAAATCCACATATACTCATAGTAGAAACATAGAATCAAGTAAGGTCCCAACCCTATTACCAATAGATGATTATAGCTCGAATGTTTCATATAGAACTTGTTTGAGAGAATTCACTCCATGATCCATATAAGAATAATATAATCCATCAGATATTTCATTCTCACCAAGTCTCTCCATAATTAGTACACACTAAATGTATGAAGAGATCAATACATAAAAAAGATCACTCCATAGTCTCTGGGGTATACAAACAATATAATCAGGGTAATCCCTTAATGAATGAAATTCATGCACATATAGTATTAGTCACAATTATTCCATGAACCCCACCTAGGTAAATGACTTAGAATAATATCTTACTCTAGGACTCATTGATGGAATCCCATAACTCTATCCAGGATTTATGTTTCTCAGATGGGATCGCAATCCTATGTTTAAGAATATAATCTATACTACACCCTCATGGAATGGATCAATGGAACATAACCTAATGAATCTTTTCAAATGTGGAGAAAAATATAGATCAAATACATCATTAATGGAGTATATGAAATGCACTAGTACATGTTGTGTCCCTATGGAATGGAGTTTTACCTATATATGACAACATGTTCCCATGTATGTGTTTGAGAACAGGTCTTTTCTAATCCCATGAACTGGTGACAATGTTCATGTACTAATGGTTGGGCATGTGTCTTGTTAGTCATGAACATATCCATGTACCTCCTAGTAAAATTTCGATCTTATAGGAATGCTTCACATTCCGTGTGACATGGGTAACATGTCGTGTGATACTTTACTCATATAATAACCATATCGCATTATCCATGGCCCCGTATATGGGGAATGATGATCTGTTGCATTATGTGTTGTAATAAAATTCACATAATCCGTAGATCTATTGAATATATTTTTTCTCACTCCTCTGACCAAAAATAACCCCAAAAATCCTACAATAGATTACAGATATGGTCCAACCAATCCCATCCATCAATGGTCATCATAGTCTGGCTATCAAATTTTCATAAAAAACTGTCATCATTGGTCCTCTTTCCTATCACACACCCCATCATGAATAGAAAATATCTTCGGTTTGATCCCAATAAACATCTAATTTTAACCACCATAATCAAAAGATGATAATGATCCAAAACACATGGTATCAATCCATTTCACTGATTAACGAGTGCACAACGATTATTTTCTAGGTAAATGTCGAACCACTAGTCATCTAAAACACCTACGACAACTGCAAGAAGAATATTTGGACAAATCTCCAATACAAAAACATGTGGAACAGACCTAATCTAATTTTTATGTTGAAATTGATTCATTTTTTATAATTATTAATGAATATATATAAAATTATCAATAATAGAAATCCCTAATCCCAAATAAATCTAAACCATACATGAAATATGCATTACCTTTAATAAATTCATTAGTTTATTGATAATAATTCATCATAAGAATAAATAATTAGGTAAAAATACAAATTAAATAACTTTATTTTCACAAGTGTAATCTATCACTGATGAAGAATGAATCATCATCATTATAATTGGCAAGATCATTGGTTTTCAATGGCGCAATGCTCCTCAATCCTGATCTGGACTAATTTCTTCAACCTAGAACAATATCCTATAACTTTATTCCTAAATTTAGATGGTTATGTACAAAACCTAAAAAAATTGTCCATAATAACTTATTTATATATAATTTTATGTCATTTGGAATGAATTAAATAAAATAAATAATTCATTTTAATCAATTAATTATAATCTTATAGCTACATTCACCTAGAACATTCGATGAACTCCAAGGATAACTCCCACCTAGGTTAAAACCCTTGATTTAAATTTAGAGGATGTAACATATTTATAATTGGGTACAATTAATATTTATTAAAAAAAATAATGGAAATTATGCATGTGAGGTATTAAATATATCTGACTTATTTGAAAAATTATTTTTGGGAATATTGGGCCCTGCAATCGCTTCCCATCTCATCAACAAACACTGATAATAATCCATATAAAATTATATATTAATTAATGGAAAATAATATTCATTATAGTCTCCCCGCATTGGGGAATTACTTCTAATAAAGCTTAACATAAGACAACAGATAGAGATTTAGGTACTGAGAACACATCATTGTCTCACACTACCAGGTACTCCACTAAATAATCATATTCTTCTGCTAAACATGAAATAAAAAAATATCTCACCAACATAGGATCATCTCTTAGATATTGAAAACCTATATCGAGATATAAAAAGTGGTTGCTTCTTCCTTCATGTACAGCTCTCCAGAGTTTGTCACATGTGATGGATTGTATAGATACCTCCTCAACTGGTACACATGTTACATGATGTGTACCAAGTCCAACTACATTTGTAGAGATAATATGTATTCCACCTAAAAAATGTATAATGTATCTTGAAAATTAAAATTAATCATGGAGTTATCTTATAGCCTAAGGAAAATTACCATAACCCATGCCATGGTGAGAAATTCATGATCCCAATGTCTCCCTCATTAAACTACAAAGTCCTACATCTTTGGTGCATATTGGAAATCAGTTTTCTATGTGAATCCCTTATCCACTCTTGGATGATCTTAAAATTCTCTATAGTGGATGTCACTAACTATTTTCCCATAAGGCAAGAATCTCGTGGGTTGTTCTAATATAAGGGTGACACATATGGTCACTTGAACAAGGCCTTGAATAGTGTAATTATGATGGTGGAATGGTAGTTTTTTTTGTACCCAACCACACCAATGTTTGTCAATCCACTCAACTATAGACATATTTTGATATGTAAGATCATAAAGTTTATTCCATGAACTAAATGTTCTGCACATTTTGGCCATTATTCTAGAGGTGAAAAGTATTGTTGAAATGAAACTGAGTCCAATGTCCTCCTTTAATCCCTTCCATAATTTATATTTTATGATAGTATCAAAGTAAGATATGATCATAAAGGTAACTCCAAGGATTTGAATTATCTCCTTCATGTAAAGGAAAGCCATTATTTCTACAATACTCTGATCTCAAATAACATGGATGTGGAAAAACTATGTGAGTCATTATTTGATCACCCAGATGGAATCATTTTACATGTATGTACAAAGTAGGCCAAGATTGATTTCTAGGGCCATCCAATCCCACTTTCACTTCGGTACTCAAGGGGTTTAGATAAACTCACTAGAACCAATTTCTCAGCCTTCATTTTTAGAAAAGTAAGGCATCAAGATACACACTCTACGAACTCCTTTCTTTATCCCTTTCCACCAAAATATCCTGTGAAGATCCTCACACATCTTCACAACACGTGGATGTACCACCAAGCATGAATAATGAAACTCCCTTAGCAATTTTTCTCTCAGAACAACTATTACCATCGTCTATCCTCTTAAAAGAACAACATCCTCTAACTTTCATAAAAATAATAAGGGGCATGTCTAGTGAATTTATGAGTATACGGGGTCTCACTTTTAGTTTCGACAAGATGTGCCGCCTTGACCCACTATAAATGTATAGGTGTGAAAACAATCGACTATAGGTAATATATTCTATCTCCATCCAAAAAGTATAGATGTAATAAGGCAAACCACTCTCTTTTATTACTTATTAGTGGTGAAAAAGATATCTTCCAAATATAATATTCTTCCACATTCCCCTTCCAAGGTGTATAGACAATCTCAAATTCATAATCTATTAGGAAATCTAGAAATTTCCTTTACATGTTTCTTTGGTCATTTTGAGAGAATATATACTTGAAACTATTTAGGTAAAAATAAAATATAATGTGATCATCCATTAGTTACTATTTCCACATCATCAGTTCAACGGCTAATACTACTAACACAAGATCATAGGTCACATAGTTCATCTCATGAGGTCTCAAATGGTGTGAACCATAGGTATTCAATGCATGGATCTAGATCAGAACACAACTAATGCTAGAACATGATTATTCATAGAACACTACATACTCGAAATCCTATTCAAGAAATATCAAGATGGGAGTACTCTTCAATATCTACCTCATCTATAGGGAAACCTGTTAGAACCGCTCTATCAACATGAAGGGATTTCTATTTCATGTAAAAGATATTAAGGAAGTTGATGTCACTGGGAAATATAGTATAAACATAAAAATTTATCCACCCTACCCAAGGAATTATAGAAAATTTATCACACTCTTCAGTGGCTCCAAAGATAACACTACCTCAACCATTACTCGGACCACTACTACACCATCTGTAAAGATAACATGTACTAGAATGTGGACCTCCTAAATCCAAAATATGATCATCAAGAGCATCCCAGAAATCTTTTACTCTCTATGTACATCCAAAACCATCCAGAATTATATCATGTTCTCCTCCCCAGACACCAAGTAAAAAAAGATATCATCAATGAACACTGTCACATTCTTATATAAGAAATGATTAATGAAATGGTTCATGTGTAAAATTAACACCACTTGGGAGTTATTCATTTGAAATGTATCTACCAATTACTCATAATGACCACAATACCATCTAAATTTCATCTTAGTTATATCCTCGTGTTGTACTTACAACTAGTGATAACTGGATCTAAGATCAATCTTCAAGAACCATTATGCCCCACTCAACTGATTTAAGAGGTCATCGATCCCTGATAGTGGATAATTGTTCTTTATGGTCATCTATTTTAGGACAAGGTAATCCATACCCATCCTCAAGACCTCTTCCAGCTTTTTAGGGAACAATAATGGGGATGCCTAGGGTGAAACCCTAGGTTTAACAAAGCCCTTCTTCTATATGTCCTCCAAATAAACTCTTAACTCATAATTCTCTATAAGATCCATTTTATATACTAGAATATATAATTTTTCGTTCCTATGGTGTATTTCTATACAGATGTAAATCTCTATGTGGGGTGTTAATCCTAAAACGTCATCAACAAAGATGTCATCATACTATTCCACAACTGTTGGAAACTGAAAACTCATACCATACACTAAACCAAGTGTCATGAAATAAAAATCATGAGTGACCAACATCACCCTCCTAAAAATGATTACATCATTTTCTACCTTGGTTTCCTTTTCAACCAAATAGAGAAACCTCATTCCATCACTAAGGGAAAACTGTATTGTCCCCCGGAAATATTCTATCTTAGAATAAACAATAGATAAATAGTCCAGAACTAATACGACAATGAAAGTACTCATCACTATTTAAAAGTGATCTAGAAAGAAACTATCAAAATAAAGATTAAGGTCACACCCTTGGAAGAAGTGTTTGATCATTGTGTCACATTAGTAGGAGTATCTCAGTGCATGGGTAGATTTAATGGCTCAACTAGAATCTCTATATCTCAAACCAGATAAGTGGAAGGAATGGAATGAATCACACATAAGTTAATAAATAAAAAATAAAATGCATAGAAGATGAATATTGTACCTTGAATCATCATTGGAGCCTCTGTTGCCTAATACCTTACCACATGAAATTGTCCTCACCCCTTTCCCTAGCCCCCTAGGCTTGGTGTAGACAACATGGGAGTGGTGGTAGAAATAAGTTATATCTTATTACACCTCCATCTTGTCTCACATATCCAATACCACACCCACAATCCTACAGACCTACCTTCTCTTACTATTTCCTCTATAGAGGTTCCCCATCAAAAATCTCTCTATTAATTGTATGTCAGGTTGGACAATATCAAACAAAATTATCCCTATAGTTAAATGAGTAGCCCAGTCGCTCTCTATAAAGACTGGATCCATCCCATGTGCTCTAAACTACTGATCCCCATTCCTTTAATTACATCCCCAAATGAATTTCACATCTTGTTCCTTGAGTCCGACGTCAACTCCCTGTCGTTGAAGTCTCAGCTTCTATGTGACCACTACCTATACCAATACATTATGTCACCATATCCATGAAACTCTAGACTGCCAAATCAATATCTATCACCCTAGAAAAGGTAATAATGCATATATGTATCACACTGGATCATATTTTGTACATAATCCTCACTCGAAGTCCCAAACATGAATGAACTAATCATGATCCATTTCTATTGAGTGAGATAGAGGTTGGTGCACCTCAATGAATACTTTGAAATAGTTATACTAGCATGGTGAGTGGTATAATATCTTGTATTCACACAACTATAATCATATAAATATATGAATTTTCAATGTAATGGTACTCAACCTTTTACCATGAAAGACTCACCTCAACATACAATGGGGTCACAAATCCCCACTATCGTCCAATAGAGCCATGGAGTAGGATCGCTACAATGACCACTCTATGGTCTAAAAGTCACTTGAAAATATCGAATACTCTCATCATTTTTTCAATCCATCCCGGTATTTCATGATTATTAAACTCTCCTCAAAATAATATGGGCCATTGTTTCTAAAACTCATGAAGCGCTCTAACCCTGTTCACCTTGTCTGCAAGAACTACTAGTACCATCCTCTACTATAAAGGTGGTGGTATGCCTGGTACTCCACCAGGGTGTAACACTTCTTGAATAGAACCCTATATGAATGCCTCTTCACTGAGGGGATCATCCTCATGGTCCTTCTATTTAATCATAGCTATAAAATGTAATTAAGGCATTTGAAAACTAGATAATATATACCATGATCGATTATACTCACTAGAGAGATGACTCAAAAAAGTACATTGAGAACACATCCATTTAATATATGATGCATGTACCAATATTTTCCCTAAATCATGTGTCTTCATGTTATGAGTCAAAATACTGGTGATCGGTGTCTTGGTGTATGGATACGTTGGCCCCCACACCAACACTGGGGTACATGGAATAAAAACCAAAGTTGAAACACTTTACACCATTTCCATAAAACTGAAACCAATATAAAAAATTTGACCTTAATGTATAAACAAATCCATTTATAACACTCATTCATGACCTAACATTACAGGGCCCCAACTATGACTATACTAATCCCACCTCAAATAGTCCACCGGTTGTTGTCCAACACTATGTAGGAATATCAAGCACATGGGAGGCCTTATCCTAACATATAATTATATATGAGCACATCAACATTCCCATAAAATGATAAAATTTAAACAACCGGTAACCATGAATTCTAATGTATAAAATGCTAAAATTAGTGTATGATAATAAATTTCGTGAAATAATGGTTCCAAATACAAGCCCTCCAAAAGGAACTGATATCATTTCCATCCTACATAGTCTGTGAGGACTAATGTCAATGTTACTATTGGAACACACCATATCCTATAATATTTACTATGAAATGCTTGTTCCTGGCCCCTCTAGTAATCTATCAAATGGTCAATCATCTACATAAGACATGACACATGTGGGAAAATACAATGAAATGGTTAGTATAATAATACCCAACAAGACACCGTCACATCACTACACATATTGAATCAAGAATAATAGTCATGCCATAATAAATATATGTCGATGATTTATATAAAATGATCATCCATATATACTCATATCTGACAGACAATCTCAAGTAATTTCACCACTATATTTCCAACCTAATATTCATTCTCAAAAGATCCCCATAACACACTTCTGGGAGAACACACTAGAAAATCTAGATAGAACAGATGGAATCCTTATGATATATTATGCTCATTGGGTCTCACCATAAGTTGTACACACTAGAATCCTAAAGAGATTGATACGAATGATGGGATTAGTCGTAAGGCCGTGTGGTATATCTAAAACAGAGTCTGGATTAACCCACTATGTAGGGGGTCGATGATCATGTGGTATTGGTCAATATGATTCCAAGAACCCCAACTAGGGAATTTATAATGAAAATGGATCTCACTCCTAGCCTAATGGAGGGATTCTGACAACCCCATCCCTGAATAAAATTCTAATGAGGGGATCACCACCCTATGCATAAAAAAGATACTCCATATTAAACCCTAAGGAAATGACTAATGGGAATGTACAATAATGAAACATGTATATAGTGATGAGGAAAAGGGATCCTGCACATGTTTGAAAGAGTACATAGTGTTTCCTTGAAGTACATGTTATATCCCTTTGGATCTAGGTTCTACCATTGTCTCACTGCTCATTCCCGAGTATGTGTCTATACATATGGTATGTACAACCCCATTTACATATGACAATGTCTGTGTAGGGCTGGTCATGACTGTGTCCATCTAGTTTTTCCCATGTATGTGTACCTCCCTAGGTAAAAACTAAGTTTTTAGTTATTGTTTACATAACATGGGATAAGGGTCATATTTCTTGTGATAATTATCTCAATTTAGAATCCTTACACCATAGCATGGTCCACGTACCCAATGCATTGTCATGCATTACATGCAGTGTATTGTGTAATTTCATAGAACCAAAAGATCTATTTAATATGTTGTCTCCCACTCCACCAAACTCCAATATATCTTCCAATCCTACCATAGATTATATATCTATTATAGGTGAACCTAGATTTCACCACACATTAGAGACGAGCCATCTAATTCACCTGAAAAAAAAATTTCATTGGTCCTCGCTACCATAACATGACCCACCATGAATAATGATGAAACTCCATACAATACCATTTTTGGGTCATTTCCATTAACCATAATCACTATTAGATCATGATCCCAACCCCAAGGTTTCAATCAATTTCCCATAAGAATGGGAGTGCAATTATTGGTTTCTTGGTAAAATTCAAACCTCTAGTCAACCCTAATACCAGTGATGAACACCCAATGAATGTGGGATGAAATTAAAAATGAAAAAACATGAGGAAAAAACCTCATCCAATGTTCATGTTGTACTCAAATTTTTTATATTATAATTAAGTAATAAATGATATACCATAATCAATAATAAAAATCCATAATCCCCAATAAATATATATTGTACCCACAATACACATGATATGTGAATAAATTTGTTAGTTTATTTATTCACATTAAATATATCAATAAAAGAATGGGGATAAACCAAATATAAACAATATTTTACCTCCATTCATATAAATCTTTGATGAATAATGAATCTATGTGATTGTCGTTGAAAAAATCCATGAACCCCTTGGTAGAACGATCCATGATCCCGATCTGATCTGATGTCAACCATCAAGAATGCTCTCCTAAAATGTTCCTTATAAATTGTAATGGTATGTGGATAACCCTAATAATTAATCATAATAGTATATTTACATTCCATTATAGTCCATGAAGAATAAATGAAATAAAATAAACAGTGTTTTTATTCATTTACAAATCTGTATGAAATTGTGCTCAACCTAAACATCGGATGTACTAAAAGGTCAAGTCACACCCTGGGTAAAACTAATGATCTGAGTTCAAAATCAGCCTCATATTTTGGATCAGATCCTTATTTATGTATATATTCTATTTTTTATGAAAATAGAATATTGATGATTTTAAATATATTTAATATATTTCAAAAATTCATTCCGAGATCATCGGGCCTTATAATCTCACGCAATATCCTCACCTAGTTCCAATAATAATCTATATAATATTCTAATGTAATTATTGGAAAATTATATTCATTAAAATTTACTTTCTTTGTGCTCACATTAATTCAAAAATAATATTTCCAAAATTATTTTTGGAAACTCATGGATTTTAGAGAGCGAAATACTCTTCTCATTGAAATTACTCAACCTTCATTAAATTAATTCAAGGCTTCCCTTTAAATATCATTTTGAAAAAGTAAATTACTATAATTTTATTTTTCATGAAATATATTTTAGATATAATATCAGTAATATTCACCAATGTGTGAATGGTTTCAGTTAACATGATATTGTATTTTATCTTTTTTTGTGGAGATTTCATATATACACCCACTACACTCCTTAGTTAGTACATCATTGATTGTAGATTAGATCAAGAAAATATTCTTGACCTTGATGTTTTGAATCCCTAAATATCATCGAAATGAATCATTTTATTTATTTTCCATTTTCATTTGAACGAAAATTCTAGAAACATTGAATTTTTTCATTTACATTATGATTATGAAAATTATGTGTTCAACGATTCCATACACTAATATCATCGGTGTATACTAATTTAATACACTCTCATGAATTTTTGAATTTTTGGATTCCAAATTATCAATATATTAAACTTATAAGTCTTACAGTCAATAATGTATTACATTGTATATTTAGACACAACACTTCTTAGTATTCCAATGACTAATTGTTTTTTTAACTCTTAATAAGACACTTAAAAGACTTACAGTTGTAGAAAAATATGTACACCAAAATTGATTATGATGTACATTCCCAATATGAATACATATTATGTCTCTAAAGTACTGTGATGTATAGTAAAATTATTAAAATCATGATACAAAGAAAAGAAATGACATATGAGTTGCTCTAAAGACTAACATTAAAATCTTATGATTAGCCTGAAGTCATACGATAAAAGAATTGTCCATTTTTCAAATTCCAACTCCAGAATTCCATAAACCCTTAAATGAAATATAATAATCCAAATATACATTACGCCACATATAATATCATCAAAAAAATTTATCATATAACAAGATCAATTTATCATATAGTTTTTAGAAAGAGAAAACTTTAATAAATAAAAATTTAATTCAATCTACCCCTATGTAATTTATTCGACACACATAATAATTTCTCAAAATCATCACAAATTGAAGAATCTTATTCAGGAGAAACTATATAAAAAATCATCAAATTAAAATAATATCAAAACAAAAAAATATAGTAGAGATATTTTTTTGAGAGAACTCCATCTCTCGTTGATAAGAACTATTATGGGAAAGAGATAAAGTGATCTCAAAAAAAACCAACAACCCACATCATCAAAAAATTACACATCCAAAATATCCATAGTAATATATATAAAAAATAAAGATATATATGTACATTTGATAAAAGATTTATACCCCCCCCCCCCTTTTGAAAAAAATCGTTGGCTTAATGGGGGACCTCTCAAGGGCTCTTAAGGAAGTTAGATTGACTAAACACAAATGTTCACCATAAGAACTCAAATATATCCTTAGTTTAAACATTAGTAACCATATTACCAACATGATCTTATGTATGAAAAAATTAAAACTTTATGAATAAAAGTTCCATATTTTATTTAATGAGATGATATCTATTATCATTATGTTTGGTCCTTGAGTGTGGATATTGATTTTTTTATAGGTAAAAAAACTTTACTATCAAATAAATTAATGGGAGCATTTTTTTCATGTAACCTTAACATCATTAGACAACTCCCTTATTCAAATAAGTTTATTGAAGGAACATGAATCAACAAAATACTAAGATTCAATAGTACTCAATGTTACTAAGTGGTATTTCTTGCAGTGCTACCACACACAACTATCTCCCAAGAGGAAAATCACACTAAAATTAGACCATATATAATCACATTTAGCTTCCCAATCAATATATATAATTCTATATTGATTAATATTTTTTCCGTTGTTGTACATCATCCTATATCTCACTGTCCCTTTAATATACATGAGAACCCTTTCTGAAGATGTATGAGGCATCCCATTTGGGTCACTCTATTATCAATCATGTTCTCACACTCCATAAAATAATATCTAGTATTGATGATATTATAAAATGTGGAACCCTAATTAGTATTCTAATCTATTATTTTTTATACATTCAGTATCAACATATTTAGTAAATTTTCCCCCAATATGAATCACTTTAAACACATACTTTACTCATGGATCATATCTTTCCTCAAAAAATATGTTGAAAATATCTCATTGGACAAAAATAATTTGTTTTCTCATCATTTAGAATACAAAATGTATTTCAACTAAGTAATTATTGATAGAAAAAATTTCCAAATAATTTCATTTGAAAAATATTAATAATAAGTCTCATGTTAACCAGCCAGAAATATACCATCAACAAAAACAATTATAATATAATTAAGTGTTTTTTTCTATTTTAAATAAATTTGTGTTTCCACATTTCCTTTTCTGATGTTTAACTCCTTCAAGAAGTTTTTTATATTTATATTCAAGTATTTTGGGACTTTTTTTATTCTATAAATGGAATTATTCAATTTAAAAACTACTATGTCATCATTTTCTAGAAAAAAACTATTTGGTTTCTCTTTATAAATATATCCTTCTTTAATTTTAGTTTCAATGGTAAATTTATATCCATTTAATAAATTTTATATATTTTTTGGTTTGCATAAAAATGAACATCATAATATCATCTAACCATTCATTTAAGTTAATGATGTCATCAAAATAAATAGATTCTACAAGATATTATCCCTTGCATATATGTATCTCATTATTTTATAAAACATTTTATTGATCTTTCATCCAATTTATAAATAACAATTTGATACCAATGATATCTTTATTTTGTTTATTGGGAAAATAACCCATTGGGAATTATTATAAAACATATTTTCCCTATCATCCATAACTTTTATCTAATCCAAAAGTTGAAAAGGATTCTTCCAATGAATGTGGATAAATTTGTGAGAATAATTTTTTTAAAACTATATTTATCTTATCTTTTTTATTTTTTATGACTAGTTTCCAATCATATTATTATTTTTTATAAGTTCATTAGCTCTTTAATTTTTTTTCTGTTATCCACAACCTCCTCTCATAAATAGTTTTATCAATCTCAATTTCAGCATGATCCAAATTCTTCTTTTTAAACACTATAGTCTTGAGAATTCTTATATAATTTTTTATCTTTATTATAAATATTTTATATACATGGAGTAATATAAGATGAATTATCATTACTAAATTTCCTTTAAATTTTTCACAACCATTTTGGAATCTCTTTTTCAATCATCAGTGTCCATTCTTATTTGTTATATATCCAAAAAATATTCCCTCATTATAATTTTCTAAAAATTTTCTTATATTAGAATAATTAACATTTATAAATAGGTAAATCAAAATAATCATAGGTAATCTATGGTGGGATTCATTTAGTACCACATTTTATATTAATTTATATCAGAACACAGTCTTTGTAAAAAAATTTATATCTATATAGTTGTGCAAAATACATCAATCAAATAGAATGTTCAGAGACATTATTCGACATGCATTGTTCATCCCATATAAATAAGTCTGGTATTATTTCTATAAACAAAACAATTTTACAAGGGTGTGTTTGTAGTGTGGTATTGGTACATTAACCCATGTTTCTTCGTGATTGGATTTAAATTCTCTACCTATGATCTAATTTCTACAGTAGGATCATAATATATTTATTCAAAACCCCAACTCTTTCTAAAATAATATTCAGAAGTTTTAAACATACTAACTACACTATTGTTGGGTTTTATTAAGATGATGTAAGTTATTTATTATAAATTAATAATTCTTCCATATTTTTTTCTTTTGATGATACAATTATTTCACCTAAAAATTACCTTATTCCCATCATTAAAGAGCTAGCTAAAACTTAACATGTTATGTTTGATCCCATTAATAAATAATTTTTCTTTTGATATTAATTTTATTGCCTCAATATCAGCAATTTTGATATTTTTGATCATTAGAGATATTCAACTTCAAAAATTCACCATTACACCATAATGTATTTAAATTATATTTGGATCATTCTATTTATGGGAAGGTGTAATGAGAATCCACTATTAATGATCCATATCTTACTCCCCATACTGGATTTGAGAGAAACATCAATAATAGGTGACATCTCATACATGATTTTATATTAATAATTCTTCTCCTTCTATATTATTTTTACCAAATATCATGCTCAAACCATCCTTAGAATAGGGACTATACTAGTCACATTTCAACAGATCTCCATAATATAATAAAACATATTTTGGATATTTATCATATATGTCTAACCATTTTTATTTTTCTTGTCAAAGATCAATTTCTTCTATCATATGAGTACCTCCAATTAAATTCAATTCTTATTTATTTCCCAAGAGCATACATGTTATAGTAAAACACATAGGCTCTTTTCTATAAGTTCCACAACAATTGTAGAAGGTCCTAAAAATGTATCTTTTGTAAAAACTACCATGTTTGTTCGTGAAATTCTATGTATTGTCTAGATAAAATAACAACATTATTTTACATTGGTTTTGAATGACTCTTTTTTTATTCATTATTACCTACCTGGGTTGATGTATACACCCATATAAGGTTTTTCTCATCCCATGTTTGAAAAAAATTGTATGTGGATTATACACTTTTACAATATATAGATTCAATGTTTTCAAATTTAATCACTTTATTAATTACTAGAAAATTACCACAACATTTTTTATCAATGTTAGATAGGAAATCCTTTATTTCAACATGTTTTTTATAAAAATTATTCATTTATTATATTTTATTAAAATTCTTTAGTAAAATTGATTCATATTTTTTAAGTTATTCCATTTGATTTTCCACTTTCTTCTTTCATTATTTTATGACTCATTTTTACCTTGCTAAAGTAATATTGATACTCTTTACAACCTAAATGAAATCATTTTCCTTTCTATGAAACCCATATTCAAATTTATATATCATATCAACTTCTTTCATGAATTATCAACTTCATTCATTATTCTAGTGATTCATTTAAGATATAATTCATGTTTTGTTCTCAATATGTGAATCATATGGGATTCATCTTCTTCCTCCTATTCATTTCAATATTATTATTTTTATTCTCAACATGAACAATAATGTTAATATATATTCTATCTTATCATTTCTAGGATTACCTGGATTAGGAAGATTTAACTTCTTCCATCCTTACATATAATACATATTTTCTTTTTCTCTGAAACATTAATTCTTCTTTAATTATATATTTATTATCCTCCACCAGGTTCTCTTTTTGACATTATTTGAAATTTATCTTCATATTATTCTTCCTTTAATTATCTTTTATTGATATTTCATTGACAATGTGTATCATTGTATAATATTTATCAACATTCCAAGAATTTAACATGAAATTTTAATTTATATTTTCCTTTTCCTTTATTCTATTTTCTAGATATGAGATTTATGAATGTATTTTGATTTGAGTCACTTTTAATATTTCTATATTATCCACTCATGGTCTTATCTTCTATTTATTTGATATTTTATTTTTTATGGATTTAAATGTTATATACTCCATGAAGTTTTTTTTAAAAATCTATTATTTTGAAATCACATAATGATATGTATATTTTATAACTCATCAAGGGATATATCATAATTATTTTCCAAATATTATCTTTTTGGGACAAATGTATCTAGAAAATTAATCATCATTTTTTTTACTATAGTTGAATCATCTATATTTTCCACAAATCATCTTATATAATTGACTATCTCATTCATATTTGTATAGTAGTTGTCAGAATTATAATCATTAGATAGTCTTATATATTCAATAGTTTCCTCTATATTTTCCACATCAATTCCATAATATTGATGATACCTATGGAAATATTATAATTTTTTTAAAAAATTTCCTTGAGGTAATATTTCATTAGCCTTATTTATGTATTTATTAACTATTTTATTGATCTATTTTAAATATGGTCTTGGTTTACAGTTATTCTATATGAAATTAGAAAAATCTATAATCTTAAGGGGATATTAATGGTAGGCACATGATTTGTAAAAACTGTATATTTTCTCCAAGAAAATAATTTTCCCCAATGGGAGCCACTAAAAAGTGTTGCATGTTTTGTCTAAACAATGAATCCAGCCCCTAAATACAATGATACCTTTGATACTGTGGTTTTTTATATTTAGTGTATAGTTTTACAAATTGTGAACCTTAACTCAAGGTGAATTTTTTTAGGTCTCATGGTTTTTCTAACCTTTCATCCCTTCCTTGAAAATTGAGGATGTGAGTTTTAATTCCAATAATTTTTTAAATCAAAATCTCAAATATAAGATTCCAAATCACCACATTAATCCATAAATCTAAATATAGGGTTATGAAGGGTCCCAAGAGTCATTTTGTGCTCCTCAAACAGCTTTTATTGGAAGACTGAGGTGTAATTGATAATATTTGATCTCGACTGGGTAAGCGGGTCTCCACTCCTGTGGTTTCTAACAATCTCTCTTTATCTCTGCCATAAAGAGTGATAGAATATCAGGTTTTTGACTTATCTAAACACAGTTTTTTAGATCATGTTTCTAGATTTTTTTCACATGATCTTCTGTACATTTTATCCTAAATAGCATTCCTCATTGTTCGTGTTCTACATTATGATCCCTTGATTTAAAAGGTCAGTGGTTCCATAATTCTCTACCATATGATTGGTACCATAAATATATTGATTAAATTGAAATAGTGTTTTAATAGTTTTAAATCCTCAAATTTGAATGGATTTGAAGTGAGATTTATAAAGTCGTATCATTTTATGAAAAAATCAAAATTTTAATGGAATTGAAATGTGTGGAATATTCTGTTGATAAATTGATGGATTGTTTTTGAAATTTATTGGATCAATTTATTTGATTTCAAACCTTTCAAAAATGTCTTAATATGAATTTTTTTTGTAAATAACTTTAATTGATAAAATCCCTTACTCTAGTTTTGAAAATATAAATGAAATATCGATATATAAAATCTTGGAATTTATACTTTTAAGTGATTTGAATTGATTGATTTGACCATTATTGATAGATTTATTCTTTGATAAACGTGTTAGACTAGGTATTTAGTGGTATCTACAACAAGTACGCTAGGACCTTGCCTCCTTATAAATAGATTAAGGATGATAACTATTACCAAAATAAATTTGACATTACGTCTCATTGGTTCCACTATTATTTTATAGACTTCCTATGATGGGTTCCACTATTGGAGTGTATTTATGTGTGTACACCTGACTGGATCTGAGATAATTCTTGGGGTGTGTGAGAATCCAATTACATGAAGTGGAAGATTCTTTTTTGATTTAAATTATAGTAATTAAATATAATTCCTTGTTTATTAAACAAGAAAGAAAAATTGGTTTAATTATTATGGAATTGATTATGGAAAACATTGTGAGACCCTACTCGACATTACAGCTCACACCACCTATTCCATCATGAAATTATTAAATTTATTATTCGTGGATTGTGAGAAGGTACAACACTACATAGAGGTGATGGGTGTAAATTATCTTGGGGAAATTAGAGTGATGTTGACGACTAATAGATTGGTTATCCAGTTGTTTCATATGAGTCAATGAGACTTTTTTACCGTTGACATTTTTTTCATGTTGAGATGATTATTTATCTATTCATGTACTATTTTACCAAGTATTTTTCCAATACTTCTTATTTTATAGAATTGATCATGAAAATTTTCATATTATATCCTTACCTTATTTTTTTGGGAAAATATATTCCCTCTTGGAAATTTTATTATGTTAAGTGCTAGACACGAATCTATATAGATCAAGAAATCACTTCAGGCTATGTAAGATTCAAGTCGGGTATCAGGGAATTAGGTTATATGGTTTGGTTTGGGACAACTTAGTATTAATGGTGAATTTTATGTATCATTCCATGATGTCAGCATGTGGTTTTGGAAGTATATATGAGAATTGGAGGTAGTTGTGACTGAGTTACTAGATATCCCTCACTGTAACAAGCCTTAAGTCACCATGTCTATTTGGGGAAAGTGAATTTTAGGATTATATTGATAAAATTACTGTATTTTACATGAATTTTATTTGTGTTCATTGAAACCCCCCACTTAGTTTTCTTATTGTTGTAATTTATATTCCAATATGTCTTCTCCACATGGCATATATGTGTATCCATTATGATGAATTTTTTTTGTGTGTTAATGTTTTATAGAATAATTCTTCTGATAAGATATTTGAATAAGGCCTAGGATGAATCTACTAGTGAACCATACATATAAAATAATTTAGTGGTACAAAACCTTTTCAAGATGGTGGTGCAAGTTGTCCAAGCTCCAAGAAAAAAACAATATTGGTTTCCATTTATGCTCTCATAGTGAATCCTCTAAGTGTTGAGTCTCACGATCAATACCTAGAGTTCGTTAAATATTTTACAACTATAATATAATTATCAATTTCTCTTCCAAAGTTTGATGAAATGTTGCGTATTATATATTTACTTTTATGTTCTTGGAAATTCTTGAATCGATTAAGGTGAAATATGCTCATTTAAGATGAAAGGGCATAGTAGGAGATAGTGGGAATCAATTGTTATGGAAAAAATAATGAGGGTTTGGAATGGAATTACATTTGATTAATTTTATATGCCCATTTCAATATAGAATCTATGGTCTTGGTGAGATACATAGATTTTATTAGAAATCAAATGGATGTCATAACTGTGACTTCGTATGTAACCCATTTTATTGAGATTTTTCAGTTTACTCTTAAGGTAGTAACCAATGATAGTCCTAATTCATGAACATTTAAGATGGTACTTTAAACTAGCATCCAATATTAGGTTTTCCTACTATATATTCTTTCTTATGGTAACATGATTTATAGGGTGTTGATAGTTCATCTCGATCTTGATGGAAATTCAGTATTGACAGGAGTACATTTTTCTCCCAATGGTAGAACTGTGAGTTATTTTAAATTAAATAAGAAGATATATGTGTCTTCTGGTGTATCTAGATAATAGGTATCTTCCAGTCCATCTCCAATTCCTTGTATAGGCCCATTTAAATTATTTCTATGAGGAAGTGTTGGAAATTTGAGATGTGTCTATATTGATCCACCAATGATCTACAGCTCATGTGGTCTATTATGAAACCTATATAATTTCCTCAATTTAAATTCTATTATGTGGAGAGTAATGAGATCAAGAACTCAAAAAATTATTATTGTATAATAATACTTTTCTTGATCTATAAATTTCCAGCCATAAGCATCTAGAATAATGCTTATTCACATAGTATAAGTGTGTTTAGAAGAAGTTGATGTAGGTAAAGTGACTGTGAGTGGTAACCTCATAATAACCACAACATTGGTGATCAGTTAATTTGATATTATATCATATTCCTTGTTTATATAAAATCATCTTGAGAGCATACAAAATATTCCTATAGATATGTTATATTATGGGATTGATATTACCGTGTCCATCATAATGAAGGGAGAACATCATCTCTATGGTGCTGGTTCCATTTTATCATTATCATATATTGAGATTCCCTAAAAGTTTCCAGTTCTCATCCTTAAACCTATTAGGGTCATACATGCTATGGATTGGATAATAACTAATAAGGACCGACCTGACTGCTTTATTTGATGAGTCTCTTTTACTATTCTTGATGGTGTGTATTAAATCTTTCAGGTATATTGGGACCTATGTTTGAGTAGATATATATCATATTTTACATAATTGGGAAGTGTAATATTTGTTTTTTCTTTTGACTTTGAATGATAATATTTGAGTTATGATCTCCCTATAGCCAACATCTTATTTCCCCACATGTACCCTTGTGATATCTCTATTCTTCCATCAATATGAGAGGTAGATTTATCAATCAATTTAGTATATGGTACTCAGTTATTATATATTACTTCGTATTTCATGGAACCAATATATTTGAAAGAGTTAAATATGTAATTGGCTGATCTATTGGGGAATGGAATTATTTTCATGAGTGTGTATCCTAGGGTGGATACTGCCTTCTTTGAAAAGAATGCTGATAGAAAACTTAACCACTATGTTGGACGTCAAAAAAAATAGAGTTAAAGTAAATAAACAAGTATTTGTTACCATGGAATGATGACCTATAGGATCAATTGAAAGGGGAATGTGGTTATATAATATTTATCAATGATCATGTTATCACTAGTTGAGAATAAATGAGTCTGATATTCAGAATACCACATTCTAGAGTTTTTATAGCCATTTTGGTTATATTTTTATTCAATTTTCAATAACAAACTATTCATATATATTTTTGAATTTAGTTAATATTACATAAATAAGAGTTACTCTACTCATTCATAGAAGTCTATGTGGATGAATACTTATTTCACTCTGAGAATGAGGAGGATCTTGTGCTTTGTTTGAGATAAGGCCTAGAAATATTATGAGATCATAGAATTTATAAAAATCTTTCAATGTGTAATTTTTTGATTTAGGAAGTGATTTTATTGGTACATGTTCTCTCATAAAATCTATTCTTAGTAATTCATGAGAATGTGATTTCTATTTTAACATGTGGGAAGCCATGAATTTTTTCTGGTATTCGATGCTTCTTGTGAATGTAGTAGTATTACCACAATCTTGTCATATAATTCTCAAAGTTATCCTTTCCAATAAAAACCATCATTTGGAAGATAGTATTGATTTTGTGGAATGAAAAGATTCTAATTTCTTTTGTTAGGAAGAAACAAATTTTAACTTACGAACAGTTCTTAATACTTTTAAACCTAAGGTTGGGCTATGTTTTCTTCTCTAATTCCCAAGTCTAGCTTTTAGTTGTGTTATTAAACATGGTGAGAACATGGTAGACTATGGATCTATAAATCTTAGTATAAATTGGAATAATTATATTACCTATGACATAAAACTTGTATCCAGGGTGCATTTTCTTAAGAGTAGGCCAAAATTTATTATTTTAGAATGATTGATCATTTATTTAGACCATGCAACCTGAAGTTATCTGTTATCTATAAAAGAAGTAAACCACCATCAGAAGCAATGGGTAGATAACCTAAAATAATTTAATTTAAAAAAAAATTATAACCAATGTAAGGTAAATTTTAATACAGTTCCATTTAGTAGATATATTCTATCCCAGGATGTAAAAGAATAAATAAAATAGTCGAACATTATAGTGAATTTCGATTTGTTTTACTTTTTAGTTCGAGAATATGGGGATGATTTTTTCTCAAAAAGTGTTTAGTCGGCCTCCACTCTCCTCAACAAAATTCTTCTTGAAAATAATATAGATTATTAGTTTCTATAATTGGAGACTATATTTATAGAGGAGAGACCATCATATATTGGACTTCCTTTTTTGAAGGTATCCTATTTTTTCAAAATCATTTTTTTATTTTTCCCATATGAAATTCTATAACGGTGGATTTTAAAAATTAACTGTGTATGGTTATCCTTTGATCCATGAGGATATTTTATGATGTAAGGAATAATTCTAGTGTGCTAGAATGAGAGTAGACATGACTGACTTTGATTTTCATTATTTTATCTACTAGAAAGTCAATGTTGTGAACCAGAGGCATGTTGGTTTTCATCATCCAAATCCAGTGCCAACATAGATGTTGAATAAAATCTCAATGGACTTTTTTACTGGGATTCCACATACCACATGGAGAAATAATGCAATATAGATTTTGACCGACCAGCTAAGGAAATTGGATCTCTTATTACCCATTAAATAATTTTCCAATGTTGAGGACACATGACATATTTATTTACTGACGATTTCCATATTTCATAGAGTCTATTTTATGTAGTCTCTAATAGGGATCCCCTTTTTTCTTCTCTATTTTGTGGTGGCCTCCATGAGGTACCAGGATCATATTAATGTTTGAGCATGGTATATCATCTATAAAACAATTTCCACATCGAACAAGCTATATTTATTCTTGAGGACATGTTGAGTGATTGAATTATTATTTTTAGTGTGGAATAGGATGTACAGTTTTGTCTAGTTTAGTTTTTTAAAATAAATTTACCTGTACAAAATTTGGATGGCTCCTTTTGAGGCCATGAATGTTCGAGCTTGTAAATATCCATTGTTTTAGTTGGGGATTATTGAATGTTATTGGTTATACCAAGTTTGGTCCAAGATGATATGTCAATGCTTCAATTTACTCATCCGATAACGTTAGAGACAAAAATATGGTTCATGTCTTATGGAATCGTGATCTCGGACCTTTAGAGTTTTTAGTTGGTGAAGATCTTTTTTAGAGCCTCCCCTCATTTAGGTCATCGATGACATAGGAAATAGAGGGAGTATGCACCAAATTTTTTGGACTTTTTGTTGTTTTTGAACAAGTGGGGAATATTTATTACCTTTTATCACTATTACCCTATATGAAAATGATTCATAATGTGTCCCATGTATCGCATCATCATATGTATCCTTATGGACCATATCATGTCTTGATATGATAGTATCTTAATATTGAGCGTGATTTATCAATGAATGAGCATAAAACATGGATTATTGATTCTAAGAAAAATATACTTCCTTGGATGATGATACCTTTGGTGTCTACGATATGACAACATGGTTTTGATTCACAAGGGATGTGTGACAAAAAAGAAATTGATGATGGTAATTGCCTGATCTCTTTGATATGAAATATTTTTTAGAGCATTTATGGGGAAATAATGTGTTCATTGTTGGGAGAATGTAAAATAATATTTCCTTATTTTATGTGTTTCGTTACCCATTTCATAATCACCATTAAATTGGATACTATTTTGGGGTATTTATAGTAAAAATTGAAAAATTCAGAAGCCTAAGGGGTAGTGCATGGTGGTTGCACATTTAAGAAAATCCATGTGGTGTCACCTAGAAAACTGTGCACCTTGTTGCGAGCAAATGGAAGGGGAAATATAGTTTTCTTAAACAATGTGTCCAACCCCTCTAGACCGTGAAACCACACATAGTGATTATTTTAAGTTTTGGAACGTGGTTTAAAAAACTATGAACACTACCAAGAGAAAATGTGCATGCATCCAGCATGGGCACATAGTTAAGGAGCTTGACTTTCATAGCCATGTGTTCCTACCAATGAAACTATGTGTTTGTGTTTTAATTTCACATATTTTTTTAAAAATACCTAACCCCCTCCAAATATTCCTAATCACCAAATGTCCCCTAACCTTAATTCTATGGTTTTGAAGGATCCCAAGAAGTGATTTTGGCTCCTCACATCAGTTTTCTTAAATGATCAAAGTTTCACTAATCCAATTCAATATCATCTAAATAGATGAATCTACCCTCATATTTTTTATTCTAATCACTCTTTAAATCCTCCTTAAAAAGGTTTGGACCATCATATTTTTTATTGATATCAACACTATTTTGTAAGACCTTGTTTATAGGGTTTTCCTAGATCTTATCTAGCATCTTTCATTTTTATCATTCCCCATTGTGGGTGTTTTTCATTGGGATACCGTGATTAAAAATTTATGAAGTTACATAAATCGTTATCTTATGATTGACAATATGAAATTTTTATTAAATGTTAATGATTTTTAGCTAATTTAATAACATTTATTTTAATGTATTTTATTTTATATTTAAATATCCATGGAAATTTATGTAAAATAAAAAAATTTAATGGTATTGAAACGTGTTGAGGATTTTTTTGATTAAATTGATGGGTTTTATTATTAATTTATTTTATCAATTAATTTTATGTTGAACATTGAGAAAAATGGATTAATGTGAAAAATTATTTGAAATGGCATGAATTTATAAAAACATTTATTTTGGTTTTGAAATTTAAAAAGGCATGATGAAAACTAGAAAATGAGAAATTTTAATTTTTATTGATATAAAATGCCTATTTTTAACATTAAGGATTGATTGATTTATTAAAGAACATCTTATCCTGGGTAGTTAGTAGTAACTAATAAAATTACAATAGGACCATTCCCCCTACAGTTGGATTGATGATGGAAACTATGATTAAAAAACTATGGCATGATTGCCAATGATGGGTTCCCCTATTCCTCTATATACTACCCAAGATTGGATCCCCTATTTGGGTGTATTAGTTTGTGAAAACATGTATAGAGATGTGATTGTTATTAAGAAATGTGAGGATCCTATTACGTAAAAAACTGACTTACCAAAGAGCTTTCATACTTGGTTCTTTTCAATGATTTGTCAATTGGTTATATATTTCACTGGTTATTGAACTATTTTACTCAATTAGCCTTTTGTATATAATTCTATAATATAAAATTTCTATTTAATCCCTTTTTTGTATATCTAACATGAATTTTAATCTTGGAAGAATGTTTTTGTTTATAATATATGAATATATTATAATGATATTTTCATTTAAATTAAAATAACAATTGGTTTAATTGTTATGGAATTGATTTTCGAACACTTAGTGAGAACCATATGGTATTTATATATCACACCATACCTTTTCCTTATCATGTTTTCCCTTATATAATCACATATATTCATGAATAATATCTTTATAATGATTTTGTGGAATCTACTTTATTGTAAGAAGTGATTTGTTCCACTCATTGAACTTATTCGACATTCTTTAAATCAAGTCATCGATTTTGTTTAAATTTAAATTATACATAGGTAATATAAATATTTTTTTTATATATGAAATTTTCTCATATTCGTCCATTATAAATCCTCTTCCATGAGTTCTGGGATTCAGTCAATGTGATGTGGAATTATATGCAGAGATGTATAGATTTCATCATAGAATCCAACACCCTTAGGGGATGGTCCATTTTTATTATAGACATAAATCGTGATCAAATTAATGATCATGATATTTTAAATCCATAAATATCATCACAAAGCATCATTTTACATATTTTTCCTTTTAATTTGTATATGAAATTATGGAAATGATGAATTTTTCAATTTATCACATGACTTCAAAATATATACAATTAGTGAAGACATAGGCTTATATAAAAAACACTTGTTATTGTTATAAAATCTCTTGAATTTGATAATTTTTATATTTATATTATAAAAGGATTATTCTCATAAGACATATTCATGATAAAGACTAAACTTGATTTCATGTTCTTAGGTATTCAAATCCTTATGGTCAGTGGAGTGTTATATCGAATATGTATGATCAACACTTCACATGATTAATCATATGGGAACAAAAATATTCTAAGATGTATTATGGAACAAATTCATATGGTAATTATATATGATATACATTAAGTAATATTATATGTTGAAAAAGTGTGACATACAGGAACTAAGGTTGTGAAAAGTTACACAATGTGCGCCAAATACATATGTTGATGTATTATGATTAGTATGAATTCATTTAAAACTATATGATGAAATTATTCTAGTTCCAACTCATGAATTTTAAACCCCATTAAAAAACTCTTAATCGATATGAAATATATTATATCAGTTCTATGACCACTAAAAATAATTCAAAAACAATTAAACATATTTACTAAATAGATTTGAAAATAAATTCAATATCATGGAATATAAGTTTAATTAACCTTCTTTGATGAATTAGCTTGGATGAATATAATGACATATTATTTTTTCATATAAAACATTAAAATATATCTAGAAATATTTTTGGATGTAGGAACTCTGACGACATGAAATTCCGAGGCCCGGTGATCTCAGAATTGATATTTGAAAATATTAAATTTATTAATTTGATGTTTTGTGCAATTTTCATGAAAAAATTGAATAGATCTTAAATTGAGTTCATAGAAAAATTATTGAACAATTGTGGAGTCTAAAATGTGGGTTTTAACTGATGCATGGAATAATAGTTTTCAGTATAGGGTGTTTTCTAGAAATCCACAATGGGTGAAAATAGTAAAATTAAATATCATAATTTATATTTTTAATTTTTTTGACATAAAAATCTATGACTCGTCAATATTTTCCCTATTATGTCTCGGTCTTGGAGTTATCCACAAAACCATAGAGACTTAGAAATGTGATCTTGATATGGAATTGGAAGCTGAAATTGAATCGGGGTATTGAACTGTTATCACAAGGTTCGCTAATGACATCGGAGTTCATGTATATCACCAATGACTATGAATAATGATCATTCATCATCAGACATCAACACAAAATCAAGTTAGGAAATTACATTATTCATATTTATCCTTATTTTCTTATCTAATGATGAATGTGAAATAATTATCTAAAAGATTGATTGAAAATTTGATTGTAATGTGGAATGGGATTATTTTTCATTGAATATGATGATTTATCATGACAGTTAAATTTTTATATATTAACTCGTCGCTCTAAAAAAAATTTCCAAATATATCGATTTCAAAGGTATATTCCTTATTTTTTTGTTCTATGTATTTATTCCCTCATTCTTCAGTTGTTCATCACTAGAATTATTTTTTCCCAATGGTATGAAAAATAATTTGTAATCAGTCGTTGTGCACCCATATCACAGAATGATTGATTGAAATCACGTATCCGAGTTCACAGTGATGTTGGGGTAGATATGTGATGGCGGTGATTATAAATGAGTAAAGGATCATAGGTCTCTCATTACTTAGTTATACACGACAATTACATTAGTGGAAATAGTTTTTCTAGATCAGGATCAAATTAATTTATTTTAGAGAGTGGCAATGGATATTCTATGATGGAAAAAATACATGTTTACTAGCTCGGATCATGGTAGGATTAAAGTTTGGATTATAATGAAGTGATGCATGAAGGAGATATGTATTTTTAGGAAAATATTTCACTTTAGTAAACTTAATATAGAGATCCACTCCATGTGGGGAACTATCTATGACGCTATGGTTTACGTGGAGAAGATATGTTTCACAATCCATGTTTTCTCTATACTATATATTATTGTGTATCACATATAATACATTTCCATAGACTTGGTTAGGTACATATACATTGGTAGAGTCCATAGTCATGTCCCAATACATGGACATTTTAGATACATAACAAAACCTTAGCACATAGACATGAATAGAAGTTCACAGACATGAGAAGAGGCACATGAGAAGAGACACTAGAAGGTCTATGATTAGATGTATATGTCATGTACCCTACTTTCACACAATTTACTTATTCGAAGATGACTTGGAGACCCTATTTTCATTACCATAAACTAGTTTCTTAAATGGTCCGTTCCCATGATCAATACATGTAAGGGTATAACATGGAATTATTTATTGAGAATTGAATGTTGATCCTCTATGAGGTATTAGTTTTTTATAGAGTATTATGAATCCATCATAGTCTATATGGTTGGATCATCTACTATCTTCTTCCTTTTGTAGGGTTCTTGGAATTTTTTAAACCAACTCTACATAGGATTTCATCCCCTACCTAGAGAGTAAATCTAGAATAAGTTATTGGTATACCCCATGGACATGTGTGTGGAACCCAGCTAAGTGTCAATCACATTATAATTTCATCATGTACATCCTTATGGAAATACCTAACTAGAAAAAATTCTTGTGTGTATTCCATCACTGATATCAAACTCACTGAGTATGCTCTCTTAGGAGATTGTGGTTACAGACTCTCGAGTAGAATCTTAGGATGGAAATGTAGTTGTGAACTCAACTTGAAACTTTTATTGTACCATGAATATAATTATTTATTTTATTTTATGTCTAATATTTTGATTAAAATATTATTATACTAGATAAATACTTTTATTTTTAATGATTATTTATTTTTTTGTCCTTTTTATTATTGTTATACTCACACCTTCATGGAATTTGCTCACACGTATCATGTCTAATGTTGACAAATGACCATTAGACGGGGTTCTCAATAGACCAGAAGTAAATAGAGATCATATATAGGTTATATAAATTTTCATTCATTGATGGGTCTCATTTAACTACAGATATTATGTTCTAGAATATTAAACATCATTATAGATTTCAATGGGATTGTAATTGTTCCTTTCTTCGTTTATAGTTTATTCATTGTTATATAATTGTAAGATTTAGATGAGTTCAGGAATTTGGTGTCTATTTTATTTTATATTTCATAATTTTATAGTCTCAGATATGTTTTTGTATGTTTGTTATAAGGTATTATAGTCCTAAGGCCTCCCATGTGAGTGTTTTTCCTAATGGGAATTGGTTGCTAGCACCATGCCTATTGAAGGAAGGATTGGGGTAGTACCACATTACTTATCTCTATCTAGTATAGCCATTTTGGGTTGGGTTATGAAAATGTCGTATCATATAGTGTTCCTTAATTGGAGTATATTTTATGGTTTTGTGTAGTTGTGGATCTGTTTTGGGTTTAATGGTGATAACGATCAGTGTTTCTAGTTCTGATTTCTGGCCTGGAACACTAGTGTTGGGGTAACGTCTGACATATCAATACACGAGGAAATTGATTGCCTGTATTTTATAATGGGTAAATGAATACATTTATTTCCCTACTATTATTTAACAAAAATATCATGAGGATTAACACCTCTATGACGAGGCTTCAATATAAGGACCTATTCAAGAGATAGTTCCATTGAGTGGTTTTCTTATTGTATCTCCACCTATTGAGTATTAGCTTGTACAAGTAGTAATAGAGGATGGCGTGTGTAGACTAATAATGTTTCATAAATTTCATGACTAGTGAACCCTCATTTTCAGGGGAGAGTTGGACCCATATGTAGCCTGGGATTTTCTCTATGTGGTAACATGAGTCTTTCATCTCATCAAGACAGCCACTGACCCGATGGTGGTCTTGGTAGTGACAAATCTCAATGAATTGAATGGATTTGGTGTATCATAGTAGTTATATCATATAATGAGGTAACTCTTTCATGGATATATTTTTAGTATCTATTCATGTAATATAATTCCCCATCTATGATGAATTGATTAGACATCTAGAATCTTTTACAACTACAATAATATTTCCTGACTCTGACTAGGTATTTGTTGAGGTTTACCAACCTATCATAATACACTATGAATATTGTTCCTGATCCAATCATTTATGTGAGGATCCTTGGTATAGGTCTATGTAGATACCTAAGGTCTACTATGAAACCTCTAAAAATTCTTACATTTACTAGGGTGTTATAGAATGTGACAGTGAGATTTCAGGTTGAGAATACCCTGATAGAGGGTGCTAACATTGCGAACACATGGGATGAGCTTAAAAAATAGGAAATCAATTATAAACATAGTAATTTTGACATGTGATATGTTTTCTGAGGTAATATTAGGACTGATATTATGTGGTTTATGTCTCTTAGGAATGGTCTATTCAGCATTAGGATAGGTAGTTTTACTACTGTAATGTCTAGGGACATCTCGCATGGGATTATTAGACCCACCATATAGTTGATAGAGATAGAATAGATTGGATTCCTAGGAAGTAAAAAAACCAGAGTAGGGAGGTACATAGGATGCTAGATGTTGTATATGAGTAAAAAAGAAAAGAATGATAGAGAATACAGATTGACCTGTCTCTACCACCACCCCAAGGTGGTACCTATTAGGCTCAAGGAGTTAGCGGATTGGGCGAGGGATGCCACATTCCATAGAGTCATATGATCCAAAGGCTAGGGAGAAGATTATAAGTATGACATGTATCACTTCCAACACACCAACTATTCTTATAAATGTATGAATAAATCTACTCTAATTTTTCTACATCCATAATTTCAGACGTAGAGGTTTTGGTTGAGCCACTGGCTTGACTCTTATGCTTGAAGAATCCTACCAAAGTTGAATCAATGATCACGTCTCTTTATAGAAATTCTAATATAGAACTTAGTGGAAATTTTTTATCTTGGTATTTCCTACTAGATGCAATGATTCATTATGATTCCATCATAGGAATAGACAATTTAAACACTATTTTTTCACATATGTATTGTTTTATGTAGAGTATAATGTGTGTCTACGTTAAAAAGATGAGGTATTTCTTTATAGGTGTGAAGGATAAATGTGTATATAATTATGGACCAATGCATAGTAGGGTGAAATGAATTACACAACATTGTCCTAGTAGGAATCTTGGAGAATTAGACGCTATGTGTTATAAAATTACTTCTATGGTCGTGTGAGGATGTATTTCCTAAGGATGTGTTGGTATTACATACCCATTCTGATTTAGAATTATGTATTGACATACACGTAGAGATGACCCTGGTAATTTTGTCATCATATCCTATGAATCTCATAGGACGTCAAGATATGAGGTTGTAGTTGGCGGATTTTTAGTGAAAGGGATTCATGATACCTAGTGTTTCCCCTATGCATCCTTAATGTTTTTTACCAAGTTGATTGATGGGTGATTGAGGTATGTGCGAATTATCAGTTCTTGAACTAGTTGAAAATGATGTATATGTATCCACTATCGAGGATTAATGTCCTATTCCATTACTTGAGAGGGGTGTGATGGTTCTCAAATATCAACACCAGATTAGGCTATCACCAGCTGTGAATATGTGATGAGGATATATCAAAGATTGAATTCAAATGGTGATATAATAACTATGACTACTTGGCGATTACCTTTGGGGTGAAGAACTCACCAACAGTGCTCATGGTACCCATGATCTGGATCTTTTATTCATTATAAGTAGGTCTGTGGTAGTTTTCATCAATGATATCATAGTTTACTCAACATCAAAGATGGAATACATGAGATGCTTGAGAATGGTTCCAGACACACTCCACGAGTACTAGCTTACTGGGGATTGGTTGAAGTGTTATTTCTAGGTATTGAGGTATAATTTATAGGACATGATATCTCGTATGGTAGTTTACTAGTGGTCCCAACAAAGTTCAATGAATTTTAAGCTTGGGAGAAACCAAATAGGGCGATTGAGGTGTGGAGCTTACTTGGGATGAAAGGCTGCTACATGTGATTTTTGGCCTATTTATCTATTATTTCAATATTTTTGACTACATTGATATAGAAGGGAAATTATTTAATTTGAAAATAACATTATATTATACTTTTTAGAAGTTACAGTAGATGATTAATATATCTCCATATGGAGATTCCCTACGGAGGGTGTCAAGTACGTAGTCTTTTGTAATGCTTCATGGACCGACTGGAGTTGTTTGTTGTTGTAGAGGTAGGTCAAGATATACTACGGCTCCACGATATTGATATCACATGAGAAAACTATGTCACACATTCTCTATAGTTATTAATGTTAGTCTTTACTTTAATGATCTCGAGACACTACCTTTTGGGTGATTGTTTTATCATCCACTATGGTAAACCGATTCAAAACTATATCTTCGCTACGAAGGATCTTAACTTGAGATACATGAAATGGATATATTTATTCAAGGACTATAACATAGAGATATTTTATACTCATTGGAATGGGAAAATGGTTGTTGGTAAACTTATAATGATATCTTGTTCTTAGTGGTTTAACAAGATGTTGGATTATTTATCCACATTATAGTTTCCTTAGTCGACAAAGATGTTCCTTTGTATATTTAGTCTATTATTTTCAACCAACTTATTTTATAGTAGGTTAAGGAATATATTTTTGGAGATTATATCTTGGATAAATTGTGTAATCATGTTTCAGTTGTATGTTCTCAAGATGTATTTTCTAAAGTATGGGAGAACATTTTTATTCTCATATGATGGAAAATGGTACCAGTGATTTTTAGGGATGAGGTGATGTGGGAGTTTCATACATCACCTCTAGTAGTTAATCCTAGAGTGGAAAAGATAAAATAGGACATTAAATTCCATTTTTTGGTTTCTAATTAAGTATAATGGTGTAGCTATGTGTGTATCATGATGCCTCAGTAGTCAACTGGTGATGGTTAAGCATGAGGTTCTAAAGAGTACTGATCAACACCGTGAAGATCCAAAGAATATGTGGTAAAGTATGTTAATAGAATTCATGATGGGGTTTACAAATATTTATAGAGGACACAATTATATATGTTTAATCATAGACTGACTCACCACATTGATCCACTTAATACCTATTTGAGAGTATAGTTATATATAGAGCATGGAATGCCATTATGTGTATGAGATAGGTAGAATCAATATAATTCCCCAAACAATATTTTTAGATCAAGATAATAACTTTATGTTCAGACTATGGTTTTTATTTTAGGAGGCCTTTGGAAATTAGCTTTATTTGAGCATGGAATTTCACCACCAGACTGATGACTAGAGTGAGCTAACCATTAAGGTTCTCAAAGATGTATGCGAGATTTCATGTCTAACATTGGCTATAGTTTGGGGGATCATATACCCTTGGTTGAGTTTTTTTATAATATTATCTACCTTTCAACCGTATCTGTGGAATCAATCAAGGCCTTTTATTAGAAACCCTATAGTTGAACACATTGTTGGTTGGATCATCCTGAGTTAGAACTCATGGGCCTAGAGTTCATGTGAGCTATGATAGAGAACCTACAGATATTATAGATGTGGGTGAGGATTACCCATAGACATAATAAAGCCTATGAGGACTGACAATAGTGGAATTTTCAATTCTATGAGGCATACCATATGTTCCAAAAGGTATACCATCAACTTGGATTATAAGGATTTATACAGGGCATGATGTTATCTACAAGATTCATAGACCCTTTGGAGATATTTTGTAGAGGTAGTGAGGTGGAATATCTCTTGGATCTACCACCATAGTTTTCTTAGCTACATAAAGTCTTCCATGTGCCTCAATAATGGAGATATATGCATGAATCCTAACATGTTATCAGATGGGGTGAATGGGACTTTGAGGATGGAGCTACCAATATAGGTTACCTAATGGAGATAATGGATATGTAGTAGAAGATCTTCTGTGGGAAAGTAATTCCTTTGGTTTGTGTATAGTGGCAGCATAAGAATAATCAATAGAGCGTCGGGGAGTGGGATACACATATGAGATCTCAGAGAACACATCTTTTTCAGTAGTCATTTTTACTTCTGTGATATAGTTTTTCTAGATCTAACATCTAATTATTTTTCGATAATATTAATATTCATATGATATCTTTGTAGGGAACAATAGTATGCCACTTTTATTTAAATCCACCATTGAATATGTTGTGGGTTTATCATTTGTATTCCTCACCCATATTTGAAATGAATCAATTTTGGATACTTTATTAATATATGAAACAATATTTGTACAGATAGAAATATCTGTAACAAGGGTTACATATTTCAATAATATTGCTACAGATTTATCATTATAAAATATCAAGAAATTATTTCCTCTTGAATAAGAATTTTCATTTGTTTGAATGTTTTCATAATTACTATAAGAAGCCTTTCTAATCTTATCATTTTGTTGAGGATCGTATTTAGGGTTCTCTATATTTATAAACCTTACCTATAACTCATGATATTTCATTTTCAGAAATTTCTTATGTTATAATTGTTATTTAATTAAATCTTATCATTCATTATGGGATGTCTTTATTTTTTTTCCGTTAGAATTATGAAATTGACTTCCATATCAGGACACTTCATGTTGAGGTTATTTTTTTCATCCACAAAAATATTTTATTTTTCTTCCCATTGACTCTTCTATTTCAGTAATTGGTCATCATTAATTTCATTTTCATCCAGTGTATAATTATTAAACTCTTTAATTATCTTGTCCATAACATATAGCTGGTATTCTTGAACATTCATATATATTTTTTGGTATTTTAAATAATGCAAGGATCACTTATCTATAAACATTCTATGTCACATCCTTTATAAAAACAATCCCTTATACTACATATTTATCCAATGTGAATCTTTTATTTCAATATGGTATACACTATTCTTTCTATTATTCAACTGAGATGAATGTATCGTCCTTATTATTGATTTTCAACTAATACTTCTTAATACTCATGGTAGATTTATTAGATTATTCATGTGTATGAATCATTTCAATAAGTTATTTTTCAATTACTTATTTTTCAAACACAATTCATCACAACAATCTATCAATATATGAGAGTTTTTATTAGAATGTGATATATTTTCTTCTATGGGTTCAATATTTTAATCACTTATTTTTCCTCTTTGAAATATATTTTCAATGTACCTAATCATATCCTTATATTCCTCTTCAAGGGGTGGATTTTCAACATATAGTCCCTCGATAAAAGAAAACATATAACTGAAAACTACAGAAGAAACTTCCATTAGACAATATTTGACTTATAAATAAACAACATTCAATGATTCAATAAAATATTCATCTTCAAATATTAAAACGGAATAGTGAAAAGGTTTATTATCAACTAATTTAACAGATGATGTTGATGGACTACTAATGTGATTAAATGTTTTTTAATGAATATTCTTTCTTCTCCATATTCATTTTCGTCTTTTATTCCTCATTATTTGGCATATTCTTCTATGTTTTTGAAGAATCCTCCTTGTTCGAACAGTCTGAGATAGGTATTGGATTATCTATCTATGAAAAATCTATTACTCCTTCCAACTTAAATATAAATTTATTATATGTCTGTTATAAAAAAGTAGTGTCATAAGGTATATCCAATCAGTAGTGTATCTTTTACTCTGATACCAATAGAACGACCTAGTAGGTCATCAAGGGACACTGAGATGGTGGGGTGAATCAATGTAATCAAGCTGTTCTGATTTTCTTCTTTAACTTTTACACCCTATAACACCCAAACCTCTTCATCAGTTAGGATTAATATATATTCCATGAAAAAAACACAAGTATACCTAATCAAAGAAAAAATGTAAAATAAAAAAATATTTTTATACATCGTTCTTTCCCGATGTGGTTGAATACATACTTGTGGGTCTCCGGATGATCTGAGACATATATTATCTAATAGAAATCAATCATCAATTTCAAATGGGTCATTCTGGTATCATCCCGAATCACTAATTGGTAGTTATGAAACAAATACGACATTTTAATGGCATCCCATCATTGTTTATTATACTGCTATCCCCCAGTTTTTTTATAAACTATCATACCACCAGTGTTTAATAACACAAAACAAACAAAAAGAGAAATTCTAAAAAAATAATGCTGCAAGTGAAAAACACATATGATCTTCCTCTTCAATCCAGTGAGATAAACTAATTTTGACCTTTCTCATGTTAACTGAATGCCTTTGATTTCCAATGAATTTTATTCACAAAATTTTATGCAAGTCGACTCATTATAATATTATGAATGTGTATAAGATATAATTTATAATACATTTCCTTATAATAATTGAATAATAAAATGAATATTCATAAACACACTGTATATTGTATTCTTCCATGGTTTACTAAAGGATATTACTTCAACTCTAGCATACCTGGTGTTCTCATCATCAGATTAAATTTCATGTAATTGTCCACACTATATTTTATCTTTTTTTCGAATAACAAATTCATAACTCTTGTTGTATTTTTTATTTATTATTTATGAATGAAAATTTCATTACACCATTATGAAAAATGTATAAATGTAACAATATTTTTCATTGTTTTTGTTATAGTACAAGTTTATATAAATAGTAAGAAAGAACTATCTCACGTTATGTAATCACAACTTCTTTCATATAACAAAAAAATAGTTATGTGCTCAATGCCTCCATGAATATATATTTTTTCTTAATTTTTTTAAACTATACTACTTTAAATAATCATATTCAGGTTAATTTTACAAGAAAATATTTCACTTTTGGATAACATATAAAATTTGAAATACAATATCAATGGTTCACGGTACTAGCTCGCTATTCCTTCATGCAATAGTATCTCATAGAGTCTCTTCATAAATTAATATTGAACTATCCCATTGTGTCTTTATGTAACAACTGTATAAAAAATATATTCCTCATATAGTTCTCATAAAACAAACTTTATACATGCATATAATTTCATGCATGTTTCATAAGACTCTTTATATAACTCTATATACCGAACCCTATTCTATATTTCTTCTTCATGTAATAGTAAACCAAGGTTCAAATTTTTTCACATTTTCATAACCAAATATGAATTTATACCCTGGATTTCAAAAACAAAACATCATCATTCGAAAATGAAGTAAAATTATCAACATGAACGCATAATAAATATACATTAACGCATAGTGCTTCCTCTGGTTTTCTCCCTCTCAAATTACACCATTGATATAAATTTGATTCATAATTTAAAATTAGAAATGTATAGTATATTTATAGATGAGAACCAACGAACTATATTTTCCATACTGACATAGAACACATTGACTTCTCACCAACATATACTATCTCAGCTTATGCATTTCATGACTATAAGAAATTTCAATCATCGCAAAGAAACCTATTGTATTCAAACTCACACGTTCTATAAACATTGTCTAATTATAAAATCATAATAGAGGGTTAAAATTCATGAAAATTAAGTTACATGTATTTATTTTATCATGATAAAAACTCAGCTTCAATCATCAGATATCATAGGAAAAATTCTTGGTCATCTGTGGGATTTGATTTCCTCACTATAATTCATAATAAAATGAATCACATACAATTGTCTATGAATATGCAGAATATCATAAATACATTATATATTCATCACAACTTTTATGAGGTCGGTATGACAACTTTATATTTCAACATGAAGAAATCTCGTTCCATAGAATCCTCGAGTGTCAAAATAAAGAAGACATAAAATATTGTTAAATCTGACATCCATAATAGATCTGATCAAACATCCATTTTTAGGAGTATCATTAAATTTTGGTGAAAAATAATTATTTTTTCTTGCATCAAATTAGGTATTACATAAGTTTTCCACATTCATTTATAACAAAACATTCCATATTTTTCTTATTGTGAGTATGTGTTTCGCTCCCATTACCTTTCGGCACCACCCCATGCTAGATTTCAATTCTTCCATGATGACACCCAATGCGTTTGACCTACAATTAATTTTTGTGCCTCTATTGGACCTCTATGAACTTGTAAACCCATTTCCATCCGTACTAGCTAGCTAGGGGTTGACTTCCCACTTATGTAGTGGTTGCAATCCCCTAGATGGCTAGTGTGTAGTAGGAATATTTTTTGGACAATGTCCAATAAATTAATGTTATAAAAAATAAAGACTTCCATTTTATAATAGACACCACTAATCCACTAAAACGACCTCATGTGATACAATTTCAGACATTCAACTCTTGTTGTTGTTAATATTTTCTCCATTAGAGTGATAATTTTCATCCATCTTCTTCATCCTGGAAGTATTTCTTCAATAATGAACTCTAGGAACTATTTTAACACTAAATTAAATTAATATATCAAATCATAGATAAATACATAGATATTGTGTAATGTTTTCACCTAACTCAAATCTTCAAGGCTCCCCAGAATATATTCATCAATTTAATTCACTAAACAAACGTAAAAACAAAAAATATACAACCGGATAAGGTGGTTCTACAGTGAATTTTAGTTAGAGAAGTAGATATAATATTTATTTCTCATCCTAGAAACTCCATTCAATATATACCCAAATTTATAAAAAATACTCATTTATTATACATTAAATTTACATATATTATCATTGAAGGGAAGCAAGGTCTTATTAGTTTAACCAGATTTAATTTTAGATGGAATAGGCTCCTTTACATTAGAAAATAGTGCACTTTCATCTTGTTGTTCTTTCATCAAAATGTTTTCCAATTATAGTTTATATGGCCATATGACTTAGCATTATTTTAGTACATGATAATAATTCATCTTGTGTGTAGGCTAATTATTTGAAGTATTATTTCTATTATAAATAATTCACTAGTTATTTTCCTTTATTTCTCACATGTTCTTGGTATTTAGGAAACCATGTTATGAATTTCTCATTAACATGCCATATCATCCTACACCTTTCACATAATTATGAATCAGTCATAAGGATACCTATTTAGACATATTCTCATGAAATTATAATTTTTCATCTTATTTTTCATGAAAAAAGTCATCCTTTTATTAGTTTCAATGATTACCATATATTTATTCAATAGCATACCTAAAAAGCATTTGTGTTTCTAACCAATTTGCAGAGGTCGATTTTATGGCCTCTTCATTCTTCGTACAATCAAAATTTATATGGTTTGAGATTTATATTATAATTATTCATAAATTTGTATTTATTTAATGTTTTTCATACATATCCTCTTCTTATTATACCCCATGGAAAACATTTCTTATATTTTTCTCTGCCTCATTGTTTATTGTCGTCTTTTCATTATACCAACATCTGCATAGTGTATAGTTGTCACATACCACCAGTCATCACAATTGTGATCACATAAGTTGAAATAATCATATAATTTTTTAAAAATACGCAATTATATAAATGATTGATAGATCTTTATTTATCTATTAATTATTCTTCAATTATGTATGATTTATCTTCACATCAGATCTCCCCCCATAATACTAACCTTTTTTAATTATCATGCACTGACTTATTATGACAATATTCAATGACATGATTCCCAAATTTCCAAAAATCACCAATAATAAAAAAAATATTTATTTCGTATTCTATTTTTAATTTTTATTTCTTTTAAATATTGTTGTTTTTATATATTATGATTCATCATCTGAGATCATTGTATGAAAAAGGACGTCCAACATTTCTTCAAATCCACCATTAATGATATTGTGGGTTTATAATACATATTACTCACCCATGATTGAAAAAATTACTTTTTGAATAAGTAATACTAGATGAAATAGTAACTCTAATCCAAAACATAGGGAACAAGGGTTTCTTATTTCGATAAGCTTTCAATGGATTTATTTTTTAAAAATACCATTATTTTCTTTCCACATGAATGAATCTTTTCCTATGTGAAATATTTTTTACAATTAATAATAATATCCTTTCTATTATTAACTTTTCATGAAGATTCATATTTTTATTTCTCAATATTTATAAAACATACATTTAACTCAGGACATTTATGATTTTGGGTGTTCATCTAGTCATTATATGATTTCAAAATATCTTGATAATCCTTAGGGGAACTCATTAATTATCTTTCCTTTATATTTTTTAAATTGATTTCCATTTCAAGACACTTAATGTTGGTAACTTTTCCTCATCTTTAACTACATTTAGCTTTTCTTCATGTTTTCTATTAATTGTTTAATATTTATCATCATGCCTTTGATTTGACACCAGAAGAGAATGATTAAACTATTTAATTTTATTTTGATAAACCTATAAGATGGATTCTCCGTCATTCATATAGTTTTTTATAGTTCATCCAATTCATGTATCATGTCTATATAAACTTTCTCAATCACATCCTTCCCACAAATAGGCTTTTTTAATTCTTCTTCAACCAAAGTAAATCTGTTATTTCAATGTAATACCGACTATTCTATTTATTATTCAAGTAGGATAAATCTCAAATCATTTTATTTTATTTTCAAATGATATTTATCAATAATCATGTTATATTTATCATATTTTTCATGTGTATGAATCATCTTAATAAATTCCTTCTCAGTTACATAATTCTCTCAAAAATTAATTTATGACACTTCTGAAATGTGGGAAAGATGTTCACTAAAATGTGATAAATTTTATTCTATAAATTCAATAAGTTTTTTTATAAGATTAAATCATTAAAATTTATTTAACATGTATTTCATCATATCATCAACTTCATCTAAAAAATGTTAATTTGCATCATGTATTCCCTTTATAAAATCAAATGTGTAGGTGACAACCTTAGTTAGAAATTCCTTAGATAATCATTGAATTTTGAATTAAAATCAATGTAATATTCAATAAACTATTCCTCATCAATTCATGAACATAAATAAAAAATAGTGTAATTATCAATAGATGTAATATTTATAGCTGATCGACTACAACTCTATATACATTCAATTTTTTGTGTTCCCTCTTTATTCTTCAAAATACTTCTCATTTTTCTTGCCTCTTTCTTATGACATTTCAACATGGTTTTTTCCAAATCTTATTTTTTGTAATTTATATAGATAGGAAATTAATTTACTAAATGAGATAACTATATTTCTTCATTGAAATAAAAATTTTTCTTCTAAAATTAATAATAAAAACATCTGGTATAATAACATAGATCTAATTAGACGTGTACTCTTTCCTCAACTAATAATTAAAGTACCCAATGGATCATCAAGGAATACTAACATCAAGGGTGATTCAGTAAGCACAAATTTTTCTAATTTCATTTCATTAACATTTACCCCATATTATATTCCAACGTATTCAACTATTATTATTAATAAAAACCGGATTATGTCACATGAAAGATGAAAATTAAATGAACCACAACACATAATATTTTTTCAAGGGTCTCCCTCGATGTGGGTGACTAGGTCTTTGTTGGTTTTGGGAAGATCCATGATAGATATTCTCTATTGTAAATCAGTCAAAAATTACATGTGAGTCATTCATGTGTCATCTTGAATCCATTATTGGAAGGTACAAATGAATTACCAAACTAAACTAACATCCCCCCGGTTTTCTTTATAATGGAATCCCACCAGTTTTAGTCATATTATAAGTCCCACCATTATCTTAAAACACAAACCTTACACAATAAAAAATATTATAAAAACCTAAAATCTTCCCCTAAAATAAAAAATTGATCTTCTTTCTTTGATCCACTTATATAAACTAATTCTTCACATTCTGTCATCAAGTGAATTTCTTCAATTTCCACTAAATTTAATTAGTAACACAATAAAGAAGCCATATTAGTATACTCCTTTGAATGAGTAGAGTGTATAACTTGTATTATATCTCACTATAATAACATAAGATGAAACAAAATATTCCTCAACACATGGAAATTTTTCTTCATCCTCTATATACTGAATGGTATTACTTCTTTTAAAAAATACATAGTATTATCATTATCAATTGTAAATTCGTATAATTCACCAAAATAAATCATCATTATTCAATAAAAAAGGCACAACTCTTATTGTGTTTTAATTTATTATTGGGGAAATTGTAGTATACTAAACATTCAAGTGAACTACATTCATTGTTTTACATTCTTCATTATTTTTGTGATGGTATATATGCATGTAAAAAATAGGCATAAAATATGTCATTTTTTTAGATAACTATTTATTATTTAGAACAACATAAGTGTGGGGGGATTAATACCTCTATTAATATACATTATATCATTGAAAACAATTTCAATAAACTCAACTAATCATAATACTCTTCCTTCAAGTATGTTTCTCAAGACACTATTACAAATCTATGTAACATATCACATGAGAAATACACATGCAATGGTTCATGGTAAAAAATCGATATTCCTTCTCAAAAAAATATCTCATAATTTATATTAATGCACAAATATTATGCTCTCCCACTGTGTATTCATGTAATAATTGTTTACACAATATATTCCTCATATCATGATATTGAAACACCCTCTATACATGGATATCATTTCATGAGTGATACAAAAAATAATTCATGTGATAGTATATATGGAATCCTATTTTGTGTCTCATATTCACATGACAGTGTACATTAGTTATCTTCTCCTTTAACATTCACATAAAATGGTGTGAATGACTACAATGGATCATGAAAACAAAACATCATCATGAGTACGTCAAGGAAAATTCTCAACATGAATGCATGGAAACCATTCTTAAAAAAATAGTGATTACACTTCCCATTGGTTCTATCAATTTATATCAAAAATATTAATTTGATTCATTATTTAAAACAAACAAGTTATAGGATTTTTTTTAGACAATAATCACTAACCCATCTCATGCACATCGACTTAGAACACACTAAATTACACAACTACACACAGTTACACAACTTCTTTGTTCCATGATTTTGAGAAATCATTGCCACTACAAATAATCCTTAAATATTAATACTCACATATACCCTCACCTATATCTCATGTTTACATCGTAATTTTGGGCCCTCATGCATGAAAATTAAGTTTCATGCTTGCATTCTACTATGATTAGAATATGGCCCCCAATCATCAAATGTCACATGAAAAACTCTTGGACATCTGTGGGATTTTATATCCCAACAATTATTCATAATAGAATGCATCATAGACTTTAATTTATTAATATGTAGAATCAAATAACCTCCCTATTGTTTCTTAATGGATTTCATTCAGTTAGTTATATCACTGGATATTTCATCCTAAAGAAAACCAATTTCACAGAAGCCTCAGGTATCCTAATATAGAAGATGACATATCTGGTTTGATCAGATGTCCATAATTAAACTGATCAGAAATCCCTTTTTAAACTATATCAATAAGTGTGGATGAATATTAATAATCCTTCTAAGTCCCATATCATATATTAAGTCAGTTTCCGACTTCATTTCATTAAAACACAATTCTTAACCATCTAGTTGTGAGTATATGGTATTATACTGTTACCTACTGGCACCACAACATGATGAAATTCTCCTCCAGAATTGTACCTCCATTCATGGTGTCTTAGTTATTCTCTTTTTTACTTCTATTGGAGTGTAATGAATAATCACACCTATTTCCACCAGTTCTAGCTAGATAGGTGTTGACATCCCACATCAGAAGCATCTTTAGTCCCATATACTGGCATGTGTGTGGTATTCCCAAATTACCCCTACAAAGGAAATCCAATTAAATTTACCTAAAATGAAAAACCCTTTTCCATATTACTCACCACCAATCCACATAAACTACTTCATTAAATTGTGAAACCTATACATGGAAACCTTCAAATCACTACTTATATATTGGAATTCAATGGTAATTTCAAAATATCTCCACTGATTTCAATGTTGTAAACATTGTTTCAATTCAAAAACTAGTGACTCGTAAATTTTGAACATCAAATTAGTTAAAAAATCATCATAATAATTTTTATTTAAAAAACTATTAAAATAAACATTCATTCCAAACAATGAGTAATTCCCACATGTAATTCAATAATGTAACTCCATTCATAAATGATTATCACATAGAAATTTCATCCTAAAAACAAATTAAACGTAAATAAAATGAAATTATTAATTCCATCAAAATGGGTTCTTCAACTTACACACCATGTACTTATTCAAATATAACATAGAAATATTTTTTCTCATAGTGTGGACCAGTTTACTTAAGGGTGTGTTCCCGTGATCCATCTCTATGAGGGTATTGTATAGAATTATGTCCCGAAAATAGAATTGTGATTCTCAATATGGGATTATTATTAGATATATTTATAGGAATCCATCCCAAAGGGTAACATGGGATCCTCTATAATCTTCTTCCTAAGGTGGGGTTCTCAGAATAAGCATAACCAATTGTACAAGGTCATCATTCCACTACCTTGTATGTTAATCAATTTTTTCTATTTGGTATACCTCAGGGACCTATATGGTATCCCCATCTATGTATATATCTATTCACACTTAAAGGTTGTACATTATTATGGTGAGCCCGGAAAAGCACAATATCTCGAGTAGACTCCATTTGTGTTATCAAAGTTTCCTAGTGAGTTCTTCTAAGAGAGTGTGGCTACAAATATATGAAGAGTTTATTAGAATGGAATTGTATTTGGGACCTTATCTTGAGAGTTAGACTCAACTACGAGTATATAATCATGTTTAATTTTTTGTGTCATTTTTTATTGACATATCCTATTATTAGATTACTACTCATAATGCTTTATGCTTAGTGATTTTGGGGTTTTCTATTGTGTATTCTTAGAGTCACCACTACATGGGATCTTCCCACATGTGTCATGTATTATATAGATGCCCGAAAATTTAAATTTTTTCTCAGTGGACCAGAAGAATACATATATTAGATTTCTACTAGATAAGACAAGGATTCATCCATGAGTTACAATTGAACATTTTTCACTCTTTCTAGTTGGTTGGGTCAAGAATATGAATATAGTTCAGTTCATGAAGTATAATCCTGAAGCACTTGATAGGCTCAAAACCATTAAAAGGCATGTTAAGAATAATTTTTGAGCTTATAATATGAATTTTAAAACAAATAATAATAGGGAAAATACTTATTATGAATTTGAAAATTATATTGAAACAAATATTATTAAACACACATTCAGTGCACCCTACACTGCATGATAGAATGGAGTAGCCGAGAGAAAAATATAGGTATTATTAAGGGTGAAAGATAAATGTCATCGTAGCATAACATCATCAAATTTTGTTGGATAGAATATATTTTCACTATTATCCACATACAAAATAGTTTCTCATTATGACCGAAGATAAACAAAATACAATATTAAATTTGATTCAAATGGATTCAAACTACAATGTACTTTAATTTCATTAAAAGTCCTATCCTCATGATAATAAAAAATGATATTCTATTAAATTTTAATAAAAAAGATATTTAAATGGAATCATTATTGTCTACCATTCTAATATAAATGTTTAAAAATGTACAAAAATATATACAAACATATTGATTGTTGGGATGTTAGAATAATGGGAAATTAGTTCACAATAGACATTATTATTGGGGATATATATGAGAATTTTGAAACTGGTAGAGAGAATATTTTAGAGAAACATATTAAATAAGATACTAGAACTATTAATATTTACCTTAATATTGATTCATATGAAACCCATGATGAATACAAAACCAATTATATTCCAAATGTGAGAAATTTCATGTTAAAGAAACTTATTAACTATAAACATCTTATTAGATACCAAGTGGAATCAATCCAAAAATAATATTACATATTAACAATAAATCTCATCAAATCTCATAGGATAAACCTCAAAAAAATTTGTAGGTTTTATATATTTAACAATGGATTGATATAATAAATGAAGATAATATACAAAAAAAGAAATCCACATGGTATTTTTTTTATAATAACTGAACAAAAACAATATATTTTTCACCAAATGTGTGTTTAGAAATAAACTAAATGAGAATAATGAAGTGTAAAGGAAAAAATATATACAATTTTTAAAACCCTATAAATAAATTGAATGAATAGATTTTGATGAAAAACTTTCAAACATATAAAGATTATAATATATTTGAGTAATAATGGAAGTTGAAGATCACAAAAATTATTAGGATTATCAAATGCATGTGACACCTGCCTTTAGAATTGTAATCCTAGAAGAAGAAGATTTTTTTAATAAACCTATTGGTATCATATTATAAAAACATGAAATAATTTTTGAAAGGTCAGGAATTGTTTTTATGGATTAAAATAGGATTTTAGATCCTGGTATTCTAAACATGATGATTATTTGAGAGATATTATATTTTCAAAGTGAAAGGATGATAATAACCAATATATGAAATTATTGAATATATTTACTATAATTTTAATTGTATTAATTAATAACATTGTATTTTTTATTTTAAAATAATGTACATTTTAGATATTTTTTTGAAAATATGAAAAAATATATATTTTTATGTTTGGTGAGATAAGAAAACTCAAATCATTGTATATTACACTAAACAATGACAACTGTTTCTTAATAGTTAAATAATTTTTTTATGGAAGGATTTAATGAAATCTATGCAACCATTTTAGTTGGTAAAAAACTGAAAAACTGTGAAGTTTGAAATAATATGAATCAGAAAGATTTAAGAATAAATATTTTTAGCCATCTCTATCTTACATCATCTAGGATAGATTTATTTTTATGATTATATGTTATTTAATTTAGTGTGATTTTAAATATTCACCAATTCATGAAGATTCATGTAAATTTGTTTATTATATAGGAACTATAAACTATGTCCTACTATATAGAAATAGATATGATTTACATTTTCAGGCATATACATATTTTAATTGGGTAGGTGATTATACTAAAAATAAATCCATATATATTTGATTATTCATTTTGGTGAGATCATCATGAATTCATATATAAATAATTAATATTCAATATCACTGAGATCAAATATGGAAGTGTATAATATAGCTACACATTATTGAATTTTTTTATTAAATTCAAGTATTAATTAAAGATTTCAATGATAATACTGAGAAGCCAATAAAAATTGATATTAATAATTATAGTGTTATTTTTATATATAATAATGAACTGAAATAGATAGAAGTAGAGTTTATAAACATTATATTTTATATTATTTATGATAAAGTGAAAAATGTTAATGAAAAATATGACACTCCTTCCAGTAGAGAACATATTGCAGATATGATTATTAAGGTAATTCCAAGAGAGTGATTTTAGTTATTAAGGATGAGACTATATGTTCATACATATCCTCTCACTTGATGATGTATGGAATAAACCCTCTTAAGTATTTTGATCATGTTGAAAAAAGGAGAGAGTAAGTACTGAATACTTATAATGTGATAATAACTTTTTCAAAGGGGTTGTGAAGGTGGATTGTTTCTTTCACAAATGTAGAGTGTGATATTTCCTTAAATATTTCAATATAAATATGTTTTTATATATAAATGGGAGAGATATTATTTAGTGTGAATTTGACACGTTGATTTAGGGGGAATTTACCTTTGTAACTTGATCATAATTTTTGATCATTATTTCATACGATTCTCTAAAAAATATTACTCTATCATATAATGTATTGTACTGAAAATTATCATATGAGAAATGTTATGATTTTATTATTCATATGATATTTTTTTATTTATAATAGTGATTATTTTTTTCATTTTTGAATAATATTTCCAATAAATCCAATGGGGGTGATTAAATAGTACAATGGAATTTTCGATTGGCAATATTTATTTTCAAAACTCTTTTAGAATTTATTGAGAATGTTGAGGTATTTTTAGTTCTAGTTGGAATTTAATTGAGAAACCATAAAATTATATGAATTTGTTTTGGAATTATTTGACTATTTTATTATAATTTGGAATTTTTCTTTGGAAACTAAAAAATAGCTATGTTATATCTGGAATGACTTCTGAAGTTGTGCATAATAATTCTAATAAAAAAATGAATTTAGGTCATATCATATGACATCATTAGAATATAATAAGACTATATAGTTATCTAGAAAAACTATAAGACATTAGATTACATAAAAAATGATAATCACTTAATACTATTCATTCTACATGTAAGACTTGGAGAAAACATGTTATGAATACCATTAAAATAATATGACATTGTTTTTTTCATAAGACATTATGTATTATTAATAGTTTATCTATATATAACACTTCAATGTTATCCAAATTTGGCAATGAAATAGTTCATTAGACTCTCATATGATCTTATAAGAATCATCTATAGTTATAAAACATTAAAACTATCTAAGATGCATGATTTGGGTAAGAGTTGCTACATTGAAAATTTATATGAACATGGAAATTTTATAAATTTGAATATTCTAAATCAAATTAAACTAGAAGATTATTAAAATAATAAATAATGATTGAAACATCACAAATAAAATTTTATTTTTATTTTATTATGAATTTGTGATCTATAAATCATAATGGACTAGATCACTCTTGATAGTAACTAATTATGAAATAGTTAAGGTGAAACCGTGATTTTATAGGATAATCTATATAAGATCTACTGATAATTAATTTTTTAAGACGTTGTGTAGATCTTACATTCAACGACCACATGAAAATGGTGTTTATGTGATTCCAGTTGAAATTTAAATTTGACAATATTATCATTTATGTAATTTGAAGAGATTCTGTGCCACATATAGGTTGAGGAAGATGAGGATCAAGGATTATCCAGTTGTTTGAATAATAAGTAACCATTTGTTATTTATATAATTTTAAAATCAATTTATTTTATATTTATTTCTTTATGGTTATTTTTGTTAGAGATTAACAAATAAATTTTATCATCTAGAGAATGAATATATATATATTTTAAAATTAAATGAAGTTCTTCCTTTATAGTGGAATGGAATATTATTTAATTTTGGAAGAAAATAAAAATGGTAAGTAATTAATTAAATTTGATAATTATTTCATTATATAATTCCGGTAATGAAAATTCTAATGAATATTGATATGGAAAATGATTTCAATATTTAAATTAATTTTAAATGATTTTAGATTTCCTAAATAAGTGGAGAATCTGGGAGAGAGACAGTAGTACATTATCGTTTCTCTTTGTCTCAACGAACTATTAGAAAAGAGAGAATAAATTATAATATTAAACAAAAATAAATACTTCGGAAGGGTCCTGAATTTAATATTAGGTCAAGATTGAGACTCATATATAAAAATAAAATCATCTTTTGTATCTACATGATCAGATCAATGTTGAATCGGTTTTTCTGGTTCATTATTTTGGATGAGGTTATTAAATAAGGGATTATATTTAAATTTATTTATCTTGAGGGTTTGGGTTGATTATATTAATGAGTTTCTAGAGTAACAATGATTCTCAAGTGAACATTTATAGTGTATTTAATACATGATGTAATAATTGGGATACCAGAGAACTCATGGTTACATAAGGATACTAGGCCTAGAATCTTTTATTTAATGATAATAATGTAGTGGGAAAACTATAGTTTGGGATAATAACTAGACACAATTAGGGGTAATTAATCACATATGGTGAAAAACATGTAAAAAAATATGTGTTTCTTATTTCATTTATACAAGTGATTCTAAGCATAATTTTGAGAATAATAAATCCTAAATGATTGCAACGGTATATTTCAAGTTAAGTAAATTTTAAAGTAATTACACCTCCAATTCAACCCCCCTACTCAGTAGTGCATCTTATATTATGGAATATACTAAATAAATAAGTTTGGAAAAACAAAATTATTTGGATGATGTTAATTCATTTTTAATGATATTAATTTGTATTCATTTGATTAATATAGTTCATGTATATATATATCAGACTTGATGTAAACACATCAAGGTGTAAATACAAACACTAGGATCGAACCTTTTAAAAATATTGTGTCTTTTTGTATTGTTTATTTACTAATTTTCTATGGTTTTATGAGTTGTATAATCTTATGAATATCTATTCATATTAACCATTATATGGATTTTGATCATAATATGGGAATTTAAAATCTGAAAAAATTCAGAAAAATTGGGTCAAAAAAATTTATACCCACCCCCGAGTGACTACATGATTCTTTTGGGGTACAAAAATTGGAGTCAGAGCTAATCTGGGTTATTTTTATTAGATATATTTTTTACCAATTGTTTTAATATACTAAATATGTATTATAGTTTTGAATAAGATATTGAGAACTGTTTCAAAGATAATGTGGACGTTTTTTCCAAAAATCATAGTGAATAAAAGATAGAATATATGAATATGAGAATGTTATAACCCATGGATAAGGGGAAATAGTATTCCCTATCAATGGAATATAATTTATTTGTAATATTTGTTTGAAATCTAATGACAATAACCCTCTAGAAAAATCTGGGTTATGTTTTGAAGAGTATGTGTTTGTCAAATCTATAATAACTTAGAGTTTTATCAATATAAATTCCCTTATAATAATTTTTTATGATAGTATAAATCAAATTAAATCACATATAGAAAACAAAATAAACATTATTAATTAATAATGAATGAAATAATAGGTATTTATAGAAAATAGAGAACCTATACTAATGGAATAGTAATTTTCCTAATAGAATTGTAATGTGATCATTAGGAACTATAATTCATTAAATAGAATATTAATATAACTTATGAATTTATAAAATAAATTTAGTTATCTTATTAATGGAAATATGATATATTTATATCAACTTATAAGTAAATAAATGTTTTAAAAATGATAAATTAAATGTTAGTATTTTTTATAACTCATCAATATTTAATTACAATTTTATAATTATTATAATGATTATAATGAAAATATGTTTTCACAAAATATATTCATAATTTTTTTATGTTATAATTATAAGAATTTATACGAGTTCCTAATTAATTATTTGTAGTGTCAAAAAATCGACTGTAATTTAAAAATAATTATTTTTTGAAAATTTTATGATTTTGATTAAAATTAAATTTCCCATATATTTAAAATTATTATCATAAAATGTATTCCAATATTTTTTAATCATCCAATAAAGGTTAGGGTTAATTTTATGTATTTTTCTAAATTTTTTGTTTTTTTATGATTAGTGAAATAAAGTAATTTATGATATTCAATAGATACATGAATTATTTAGTCATGGATTATTTATGGATAATGTATTCCCATAATAAAGAATTATACTTCATTATTTAATATATTTAATGATAAGGATCAAAATTATTGATAGCCTGGATCAAAAAAATAATATAATAATTAATATAATAATAAAAAATACCCCTCTCCTCCCACTATAAATACCACCCCACACCACCTCTTCTCCTCGCACCATCCAAGCCTTTACTATTGTCTAAATTCTAACCAATATTCTTTCCATGTCCCTCCATCACATCCATGTGCCTTTTCATATAAAAAATAATTAAACTAATTTCCCTTTGTAGATTCTCAATGATAAGAAGTTCAAGATGTAATATCCTACTTATTTTTCATAAAATTTATTTTCAATTTATTTTATTTTATTATCCTATAATCACCACTCTATCCCTTAGTGTAATTATAACTTTAGTATCATTTATACACTATAATATTATTTTTTTTGTGGAATTATTCATCATCAAATCTCTTCCCTGTTCTTTTAATTCTAAAAAAGAATACATCGTCTTTGATGTGTCGATTTACAACCATCATGGTTGATGAATTTTCATTTTCCATTACTACGTTAATGGGTAATAATAATAAAAATTATTGTTAAAATAGATAATAAAATTTATATTGAAACTTTTTTTATGATCTGGAAATAATATATATACTTAATATAAATCAATAAAAAACTAGTTTTTTATAAAAATGATTCACCAAAATAAACTAAAATTCATCATCAACATTTTATTCAATAAATAAATATAATATATTAAAAATTTATATTAGATACCAATTAGAAATATATAAGTGAATTAATATAATATAATGCCACTTGTATAGTATTTCTTCCATTGGAAAAGAACTTCCCTTATTTAATTGAATGGAACTAATCAAAAAATAATGAAATGAATGCTCTAAGAATGATAAAATTAAAAATTATCACTCCTCAAATTTTCCATAAATAAACTTAAAAAGATTTTAATAAATAAAGTACATTAAAAATAGGTTCATAACAAACTAATTAATTTAATATTACTATCTAGTACATTAAGTACATGTTCCCAACACTTTCATACATATGGAATGGCATTCCCTCTGAACCTCCCATTTACATTTGGGTTATGAAATTATTCTCTTCAAACAAATTTAAATCAATATTATTATTATATTATTCCTCTATATTTTTCCTATATGTTCCAATATTATATATCTATAACCATTCATCCTTTTCTAATGGGGAAATATTTTTTTATAAGGTACCCTTTTATGTTCTTCCCAATATGCAAGACATATTGTAGGGAACATCCCAATTTCATTCACATTTTCAAGTAAACTAAAAATAATATTTTAATCCATAAATATTTTTATAAAATAAATTTTTTTTATCTTGAAAACAAAATTATTTAATTTTTTTGTTTTATGAGAACAATTACTCATTATTCCACTTTAATACACTTTTATATTGGTCATTAAATCACACTAAAGATGTTTATTTCTAAAGTATCATAGAAACTATGATTTCATGTATTCACATATTTTAGAAATTATATATCATTATTTATTCATATTTTTTTATTAATGATTAGGTATGATTAATATCCATTATTTCGTGGAAAACATTATGATATTCCCTTTGGTTATTTCTTATGACATGATTATGATACCCATTTCATTCAATGGGTAACCCTTATGTTTCTTCCTTATGTTTGATTAATAATATGAAAAAAATATTCATTAACATGTTATAATTGGTGTGCTAAATATAAATATTATTAATTGGGAAATGTTCAGTATCATGTAACATCATTTTGGGACTAGGAGTTTACATAATTATTTTATAGGACTTTGTTCACCATGTGCAGTAGTCATGGCAGTTAACCTTTTCTCATGCTTATGTCATATTGTATGATGTTTCCACTTTTCTATGACTCTATGATGATATTTTTCCATTTTTTAAATGGTCTTCATCCATATTATTACTCATGTTATATTACTTCTTTATGTCATCATGTTATTCCTTTATCCCATGTGCTATGATTTATTCCAATTTGTATTCCATTACTGGTTTTTTAGTCCAACCATTATTTCTATGTATAACCCAGGTTATCATATGTAGATGTAAGATCTAAAATTATGATTTGAGATCATTATTGGTTATTAATATAAATATATTCTATTATAATTTCTTGGTTTCATTTTTATGTAAATAATCTTTCAATGACATTAGAGATTATGATCCTTGGTATGCATTTCGTGGTTAATCATATTTAAATTCATATAAAAATGTTTAAAAGTAAAGGGTCGTTATATTTGGAATTAGAGCATTGTAACTGAATTTTTGGGGATTTAGATTTGAAATATTTAATAATAACCCTTCAGATAATTCTATCAACATGGATAACTTACATTGAAATTTTGGAATCACGATATAGGGTATACATTTCATTTACAAGTTTATCAATCTATGTAAATGATTAATTTTTTAATTCTTATAAAATATGTATTGAATACCCCTAATTCCACTTTATTTTTCGTTTTTATTGGTTGTAAATAGGAGAACCCATGAAAACTATTAATGTGATAGGAAATGGGACTATAATTATAATGATATACATGGTCTGATTGGAATGGGAGATCAAAACATTATGAAAGATCCTGGTCAACAAGCTCATGTAATGAATAATATATTAATTTTTTGGAACACACTAATTCCCCTAAGAAATAGCATAATTTTTTAGAATAGAAAATGTGAAACTCTCCACCAATATTTTGTGAATATTCTATTATCATCATCGTGGAACAACAGATTAAATACATTGAGAATGTATTATCTTTCCTTCAGTGTTCAAAAGATGAAAAATTCATGTTTGTAGTCTATCATTACGATGGGGAATCCGATCAGTGATGTGCATCGATCAAAAAAATCCAAGGGGGAAATTTATTCTCTGGAATATTATTATTTATAGAAAATATCATTCAATAAATATTTTCCTTGAAATCTACATCATAAAGTGAAATGGGTGTTCCTCAGACTGATGAATGAATTATAGTCTGTCAGGACGTATGAGGAAAACCTTATAAGGAATGTGAGATATTCCATTGAATGTTTCTTGATCATTGAAAGCATGGTGGATTTCTTATTTGAGGGACTAAATTTGAGTCTAAAAAAATAATTGGCACTTAGAGACTTTGATATCTATTATGATTTTTTCTATTTTTCCCTTTATTTTGAAATGGAGATTAGAGGCCCTCAATTTTTTTCTAGGCCTGAAGATAAATAAGTTGAAAATGGAGTTTAATATGGGGGTGTCAATAGATAAATCCCAGGATGGAATGAATAACCAACATTCCACATGTCAAAATTCAGGGAAGTATAATTCCCGAATCATCCTAAGGGGAACCATGGGATACTTCAAATGTGTAAGATAGGGGAATCTAGCTAATAATTGTCGAAGGGATAGGATGAATTACCCATGTGTGGAGGAATAAAGGATGGTTATGATTAACACCAATCCTGTAGTGCAGTGTTTAAACTATAAGGATCAGGTTAATTATGTGATTCATTTCCCTAAGCCATGGTTTTTTAGATGAAATCAACTACAACAACCTCTAAAGAAAACAAGGAAGTGTAGATTCTATCACTACTGTTGAGGTGGATCCTGAAAATTTTATGGTTATCGGTACACTGATTATTCATTCAATAATATCGAACATAATATTTTTTTTGTTTTTCATTGAATTATTCAATATCTTGCATGTTTATTATAACTATTCAAATTGCACCTCAAAATATAGACATTAAGTAATTTTTAAGTATAAAAAATTGAACAATTATTGAATCCAAAGTATATATCTCTTCATTAGTTAATTTTTTTTTACTGAACCTCCCAAAAACTATTTCCATAATTCCTTTGGTGGAGTTTGATGCAATATTTTTCATGGATTTACTATCATTATACGAATCTATCATCAACTATCAGGAAAGGGAGCTCGCTCTTCACATCCCGGAAGCATCCTCCAATTCTATGTGAGGTGGATGAATCTCATATAGAATCATCATCTCAGTTGTGGAAATTATTTCCCTATTAACATAAATTTCTATGTCAAATGTTTGTGACAAAAAAGAGAATCATTCTCGAAGAAATCCCTATTGTGAGGAACTACATGGATGTGTTCCCAAAATTATTTCCTCATATTCCACCTAGCTCAGAGGTTCCTTTCCCTATAAATTTTTTTGAAAATTATATCTGTATATCATTGAATTCATATAGAATGGCCACCACTGATTTTGAAGAAGAAAAGAATAAATTAAAAGAGAATCATGACAACTGTATTATGAAATTAAGTGATTCACCGTGGGGTGAACTGGTCCAATTTTTCAAGAATAAATATGGATAAATGGTCTTATGAATTTATAGACATTGTCTCAAGAAAATAATGATAAAAATGCTTCTACATCCATGGATAGATGACTTGTTCGATCAACTATGTGGGTCCATGGATTTCTCTAAGGTGGACCTTCGTTCAGGATATCACCAATTAAAGGTAATTAAAGTTGATATTCCAAATATGTCCTTTTGAAAAAAGTAATGGACACTATGTGTTCATGGTGATTTCTTTAAAACAATCTAATGGTCAAATAACATTAATTTACATAATGAACAGAACCTTTAGAGATTACCTCAACAAATTTTTAGTAGTCTTTATCGATTATATTATTTTATACTCTAAATGTATGGAGTACCATGAGGAGAAATTGAATACTGATATAAAGACCATGTGATGAGAGAAAATATATGAAAAATATAAAAAATGAGTGTTTTGGATAGAGATATAATCATCCAGGGGGAATTATATCAGCATCAAAAGAAATATTTATAAACCCTTCCAAGAAAAAATGTTGTCAATGAGAGGCATGTTCTGACATATATAATAGTGAAATGTATCTTCCTTATTCTATCTAGGCATTAAAAATTATTTTTGTTGTAATTATAATTCTTGTAAAACAAATTAACTACGATGATTTGGGTGGGAGTGATCATTCTATGTATTAGTGAATCTGAAGAATACATCAATGAGTTGTAAAGGAGTCTCATAACTTCATCATTACTCATACTTATGATTAGTGGGGAATAATTTTTGGTATAAAAAAATGCCTCAATGAGGGAATTATTATATTTACGAATGTGAAATGGTAAATTTATATCCAATTCCTCATGGAAATTGAAAATTCAAGAGAAAAAATATCCCTTGCATGATCTTGAGTTCGCAGATGTGATCTACACATTACAAATTTAGTGACATTATCTCTATGGGGAGAACTGTGAAATATATAATGATCATAAGAGACTAAAATATATACTTATATAGTATGAACATAACATGTGAGATCAAATATGGTTAGATGTCAATAAATATTTTGACTCCTTAATACACTTCCACCCTTGAATGTGAATAAAGTGGTGGATGCCCAAAGTAAAAAAGATCTTAAAACATTATTAATGATGAAAATTAAAAAGGATCCCATATTCTTATATTTTTAAATAATTTAAATATGATTCATTCTATAAGGTAGGTAATAAATAATTTCTCAAATGACTAAAAAACCATCCCATATAGGAGAAATTTATCCTTTTCATTGAAATGATGTGAAAATTCAGAAAATGGTGGAATATATAAGAATGTGTAAATCCTCGAAATTCAAAATTTATGGGGAATGATTTGTAATATTTAGGACATGAAAATGTATACCATCTAATATAGAGTTCAATAGAGATATTATGAATGAATCTAATAGATCAACCTACTCAATTCCCCTATAGAGCACAATGATGTATCATGATCTCCAAAAAACTATTGGTGGGAAAATATAAAGAAGGTGATGGAAAAATACACCTCAATGTTTCTGGTATATCAACAAGTTTAGGCTAAAAGAAAAATTTATATAAGGGGATTATGCAATTAATATCCATAACAACCTGTAAATTGTAGTACATCACCAGGGAATTTTCAACCATACATCTGACAAAATCCATATGAAATAATGCAATATGGGTTGTTGTGGATCATCTTATAAATAAAGCTCGCATTATTGCAACATGAGAGAACTTAACACTCTATCAACTTAAATAATTAAAAATTAGATAAGTGGTAAGGCTATATGGATTACCACTATCAATTGTATCTGATAAAAATATGATATTCACCTCTATGTTTTGGAAATGTATCTAACAGTGTTCTAAGAACTGAGTTGAAATTTGGTATGGAATATCATATTCAAACTGGTGTCCAATATGATAAAACTTTTCAGACACTAAAATAAATATTGAGAGAATATTTTATAGACTTTAATGGAGGATGTGACCAACATCTAACTCTAGTTTAGTTTTCTTACTATTAATGTCTCCACTCACGAATCCAAATGGATTCACATGAATCCTTTTGTGGAAAATGATGCAGAGCACTATTATTTTGGGATGAAATTTGTGACCATAAGATGCTAAGACCTAAAATGGTCTATAATATGGTAGAAAAGCCGAAAACATTCAACTTTACCTTAATGAACCCTATGTTCAGCAGATGATAAGTGCAGAAAAATGTTGACAGGACGTTCATTTTAATTTTAGGGATATGGTATTCGTCCACATTTCCCCATGGATGATGATAATGAGGTCTGGGAAGAAAGGAAAGGGGAGTCCTCGGTACATCAACTATATGTGATTCTTGATCCTATCAGAGATGTGGCCTATTGGATAGTACATCCACATACCATGTTTCAAGCACATGATTTATTCCATGTACCCCTCTTGTGAAGTAAAAATCATATCCCTCAAATATACAAAATCTGAAGGAGATACGACTGGGGAATAAACTATCGTATGAAAAGAAGTAGGTGAGATATTGGAGCATATCAAGAATATTTTATGCAATAAGACAACTCACCTGGTGAAATTACTATTGTGAAACTATAAGTACGAAGATGGAAAATGGGATCCTAAGGAAGCGATGAAGGAGATGTACCTTAACTTGTTTTTAAATTAGTATGTTAAAAAAATTAAAGGGTGAAATTTCATAAATAAAGATGAATGTAACAACCCATAATTTTTTCAATGGAAATTCCATTATTATTATTTTTTAATATAATATAATTAAATAAAATAACATAACAAACCCAATACTGAAATTATAAATAAATAATGAATTAAATAATTTGTATTTCATGATAATATGGAACATATACCATTTGAATAAAAACGTGAACATTGGAATTGTAATTTCACCATAAGGAATAGTAATTCAGTAAATATAATAACAAACTCACTTATGAAATTATAATTTTTTTTGGAATTTTATGAATGGAAATCTGATATATTTATATTAGATTATATGTAAATAATGTCCTTCAAAAAAAATTAAGTGTTGATATCTTTTGTAAGTCATAAATTCATAATAGAAAATTTATAATATATATAATGATTTGAAAGAAAATATATTTTCATGAAATGGATTCAAATTTTTTTTTCATTTTTTATTATAATTATATGTTAATTTTATAAGATATTAATTAATTTTTCAAAGGGCCATAAATTCAATTATAATTATAAAATTGATATTTTTTAAATAAATAATGATTTAAATTTGATATTAAATTTCACATATTTAGAAAATTATTTTCATAAAATATATTATATTTTTAAATTATAAATTTTAAAAAAAAATGTATAGGTAATAGTTGTTTTATTTTTCTTAATAATGCTGATTTTTTATGAATAGTTTAATATGGTAATTTACTGAATTTAACAAATACATGAATTTTTGACTCATGGATGATTTATAGATTATGTAATCCCATATTATAGAAATATAATTCATTATTTAATGTATATAGTGATAAGTTTCAAAACTATTGAAAGTCTTAGAACAAAATTTTAAAATAATGAATATAATAATAATAAATACCCCACTCTTTCCTCTATAAATACCACTGATCACCACATCTTCTTATCAACCCTTTAAATCCTCTATGTAAGTAAACATTTAGGCCAATACTGTTCCCAATTATCTCACCCACATCTATGAGTATTTTCTATCAAAAAAATAACAAATCATGTTTCCATATGGAATGTTCTCAAGGAGAAGAAGTTCAAGATGTAAAATCTTCTTTCATTTGCCTTTAACTTCATTTAAATTTTTATTCTATTATAATCCGATTCAAACCTAACAATCCCAAAGTAACATTATGTGTCTATAAAATTTTATATATTTCTATTTATTCATTTAATTTAATATTCCATCAACATATCTCTTCTCTCTTCGATTTATTCAAAAAATGAAAACATCATCTATGATAAGCAGACATACCACTGTTGTAGATGATGAATTTTCATTTTCCATTAACAACATCAACTATGGTCATGAAATCGTTTTTATTTTTAAACCAGATTATATTATTAATATTACAACTCTATTATTATTTGGAACTAATATCAATACATAATATTAAATAATAAAACCACACTTTTTTGTGATGATAAAAAATTCACCAAAATAAACTAACATTCATAATTAAAATTTTATTCAATGAATCATTATAAAATATGAAGAAATTATATATTAAACCATTTTAGAACCTTTTTTTTGAATCAAAATCCTAATACTACACTTCTACAATTTTTATTCCCTTTAAATATAACTCGCCTAAGTTAATTCAAGGGAACCAATCTTTAAGTCAAGAAACAAACGCTCTAGGAATGATGAAATTGTATCTTATATATCATCAAAAAGAACCTAAATTAACATAATAATATTTTACTAAATCAGATACATGTTCAATAAAATCTAAATTAATATTTTAGTGGTTTTATTTATTTATATGGCACATTAATTACAATTGTCAAACAATTTCATACATAAGGTATGGGGTTCTCTTAGAACCACCCAATTACCATTGGGTAATTCATTCTCTCTCATTATAATATTGGAAATCTAAATTATTCTTATATTATTTTTCCATATTCTATTTGAATGTTTTGAAATTATGTATTCAAAAACATTTATCCTTCTTTGCTTGGTAAATAATGTTTTTATAAGGATCCCTTTTCAATTCTTCCCGAAAAGAAAGACCGATTAATGGGAACTTCCAAATTTTATTCCAACTTTTATGTACACTATATAATATATTTAAAGGCACCAATATTTTTATAAAATCCCTCATTTTATAATTAAAAACTATATTAGTTCATTTTTTGGATTTATTAAAATAATTATTCCTATATACGCTTTAAGACTATATTATATTTTACCTTAAGTCACAACGAAGTTCCACATTTATAATGTTCCTCAAACACTGTATTTTCATTTTATTACTTCAGTCGAACATAATTTATAATGATATATTTCTATTTTCCATTTTAAAATTATATGGATTATAAATAATGATTATTTCCTGGAAACTATTATGATCTTCGTTTTGGTTATTACTTATGACATGATTATGATAACTATTTCATTCCTTGGGTAACCCTTATGTTTATTCATTATGTATGATTCATCTTGTGGAATAAATATTGATAAAAATTTTATTATTTGTGTCCCCATATAGCACTATAATGAATTTTTTAATGTTTATTATCTTGATCTGTTATGTTCGGACAAGAACTAAACTGGATTCCTATAATTGACACTTTCTTCCATGTGCAATAGTATTCACAGTTTTCATCGACTACAGATTTTGTTATGTTGTATGTTATTTTAATATTTCTACAATTACTTGATAATGTAATACCATGTTATACATGGTATCCTTCCCTATGAATACTCATATTCTATTCCTCTTTATGTCATCATGTTCTGCCTTCAAACCATTATGTTAGGATTTATTCTTATGTTTATTCCCTTATTGGGATTTTTATCTCATTCCTTTTGTATATTTATTGCTAATTTTATCTTATGAAATGTATGATCTTAAGGGAAGGTTGATTTTTATTTTTTATGATTAATATAAATATGTTTTATTATATTTTTATTTTTTCTATTTTCAGCACCAAATCTTTCAAAGACAGCAGACATTATATTCCTTGGATTTAATTACATGGTAAATTATTATTAAAATCATGTAAATAAATTTTTAAAAGGATTGGGTCATTATAAAATATCATAGAGACTACCACTATCATGTAATGCATTATTTGAATAAATTTTAGGTGGGGGTTTTCAACGATATATTTGATTTTATCAGGGTATTAATTAATGAGAAAGCATAGTTTCTAAAATATTGATATATTGTTTGAGATATCCCTGATTAACATGTTTTAAGAGTCCATGAGTCTGCCCAAAATGGTGAAATTCATGAAAAAAAAAATAATTTCTCTTTAAAGAAAAACAATCCTTTGTATAAGAAATTGGAAAAGGAAATTGATGATAAATAAAAGACAATAATGTATTGGGATGTAAAGATCAATACATTAGTGTAAAATCTATTTTCCCATGAATTTAAAGATATTTCAATTCTAGATCAAATTCATAATGTTAAATGGCCTTGAAAATTATTTTAAATTACATAATAATATGCATGAATATCATATAAAGACATTTTTTTAATGAATGTGTAGATATGGTTATATCACATGAATAACAAAAGAACACTCTAAATATAAGATATATTTATTAAAATGATAATTTGAATAATATATAAATCTGTAGTGTTAAAACTTTTTGGCAAACTAAAATAATAAGGGTTTCCATGGAGTTTTATAATAAGACCATTTCTTTAAAGGTGGATAACATTAATCGAAAAAATATCATTAAATCATCTAATAATGTACCCACTATATGATTTAAAAAATGGTAACCCATTTCTTATAAAATATTTTCCACTAATTTTATTTCATAGGCTAGTACATGGGATAAAAAAATATTGAAAAACACGGATGAGAAAATTATTATAAACCTACCTATATATCATGTTTGTATGTGACCATGGGAAGGATTATTGACTCCCAAAAATAATTTTAAATGAAAGGTTTATTTGTCTATAAATAGAAAAGAAATAAATCTATATAGGAAGATTGAAAAATAAAATGATCAATATTTGTTGATCATTGTTTTTTTGGGGGATGTATGAATCATTATAATATTCATTATGGGAATTATAAGTCAATTTGTAGAGATTATATAATTCCTACATCAAAGGGGATAATTTATAAATTGATGTAATACAAAAAAAAATCATTCTTGAAATAAATAAAAAAATTTAAACTTTGATAATTTCAATTTGAATATTAATTTAAGTGGTAATTGTGATGATAAGTTATGTCATATATAAACATAGAATGATTTATATGATAATGGGAATATAATAGCACAAAATATGTTGATTTAAGTGAGAAAATATTGTGAGTCTATCATAGGGTGAAAATATAATAAAATTATTGAGACAACTATACCCAAGATGAATGTAGCTAAAGATTCCACACCAAAGAATATATTATTCTATTGTAGAAAAAAAACCCATATCATGAAATATTATAGTTAGGAAATGAATATTAATTAGATTATAAGAAAAATTAAAAAAAAAATCATTCTATAAAATAAACAAAATTATTGTTGCGGTTGATGACAATTATGATTAAAAAAATGAGATGTATAATATTAAGGGTAAAATGAAGGTTGATAAAGAACTATGTTTAATGTAAAAACTAGTTGGAAACACTAAGTAAGAATACACTAAATCGTTACTATTATATAAGGATTTATTAAAAAATAAATATAAAATAGAAAATACATCATGTGAAAATAACTTTTTGTTGAAAATGGAAATTTCAAAGAAGTAGAAATATGTAAATGTTCATATGAAATTCATTATTATATGGATAAAATTTATAAGTGAATAAGATAATTGAGAATTTAAAAATTAATTAATTTTAGTCACTAGATGATGTGAAGAATATAATTTTACATGATAATTAGATTATAAAAAAGAAACAATACGATGCTTCCTATAAATAATTAATTATAAAAATCAAAGGAGGATCAATAATGAAGCGTTCTCACACTATTTGAGTTTAGAGTAGAGGATTTTATATATTGAGAAGAAAACAACGATCATGTAACAATAAATAAGAGGAAAAATAATACCCATCATATTCCCATATATCTATTATTTTTCACCTTTTCTGTAGGGAATTAATGGTGATTATTGTGGATGGAGGAAAGAATCAGTAATATAATAACGATTTTGTATAAAAGGAAAAATCATAGAGATATTTAGAAAGGAAATGTTTTTCCCCCTTGAAAAAATTTCAACATATACGAATCATGAGGAATATTGATGAAATATACTCAATAATGGGGAGTTGAGAAGGTTAGCTACCCAAAATTTATGAAAAAATCATAAATCCATGATAATGATAATTTTTAAGGTATTATATTCCAAATTTCCCATTCATATATTTATTGAATAATTTATAATATTAAATTAAATAAATTTTGAGCTAAAAGGTGTTCAAATACGTTTTTATTTTTTTTTATGTTTAGTACATATGATTAAAAATCTTGTAATATATTCTTGAATAGGTCATATATAGTGAAATATAAGTTTTTATCACATGATGGACAATATTATGGACCTCTTTAATATATAGACTAATAAATATTATTTTCAAAACCGATCATGATAATTTATACATACAATTGATTATTTAATGGTTAATTTCTTAAGAGAAATATGATTTCACCCTTCTATAATATGGACCATGTTTTATAGAGGGGTATAAGTTGAAATTTATATTATAATAATACATTGAATTTTTTTTTACATTACACATTCACCTATATACATATTTTATATAATGTGGTGAATTATATATATATCATCCAAATTAAATTGGAATAACTGAAATATGTATTAGAAACCAATACAAAGTAGGATTCTTAAATAATAAATATGATTTTGATTAAGATACTTGTATTTGTTGTATTTATTAATATCATATTGCTAAAGAGTAAATATAATGTATAATGATGTTGGGTTATAATGAAGAGCCCATAGAATGATGTTTTTGAATAGTGTGATATATATTGGAGTTTCTATACTCATTTATTGTGTTTACTTACATTATATATACTATGTAAGGTCCTTTTTATGTTAGAAAGGATAATTGAATCATGATATTGGGGTTATGGAAAAGGGAATTGGAATGATATTTCATTTCTAGGATTACTCAGAAAAATATATTAAATTATGTTGTAGAACATATCTGATGAATGTTAAGATATTCTCCATGGGATGAAATGAAATTGTTTTTTGGATGAATATATATTTTTCTACCATATGTTCTTGATGATTTTTATAAGATAACATTGTTTGATGAATAATGGATCTGCTGAGTTGAAGATAAATTCATTTTATAAGATCTATGAATAATCCTTATATTATCAATAATGAAGGATGATTAATATATTTATTTAATCATATATATTATTTACGTAGAAATTATGTTGAAACAGTATATTATGAATAATTTTAATCCGATTGATGGTGATTTAAATATATTAAATTATTATTTAAAAGGCTTTATAACTAATAAGAGTTTGATGAATAAATTTAATGTTGTTGGTTATTGATGAATTTTGAAAAGGAATCTGTATATAAGACTAATTTTGAATTATCCTTGTGTATTTAAGATTCATTATAAATATACACTGAATAGATTATATTTGATGAGAAGGTTCCTATGTTAGGAAATATGTAATCATTTTCTAGAACCAAATTGAATGAAATTGAAAAAATACCAAAGAAACATTATAATAAGTAAAAGAGTGTTTCCTGATACATAAAACATATCAAAATGTCTATGGGAGGATATGTATATTCACTATAATTTCCAGGGATTTGATAAAATATAATACCCACAGTATAGTAGAAATTAATGCATTCAAATGATATATAAGGGTCCCTTAGAGGTTTTGGGAAATATATAAGAGAAGACATAGAATATGTTATGGTGAACATATAATATTTAATAGATATCCAACTATATAAAATAGTGACACTAGATAACCTAGAATACATAAGTGTGTCCATATGAAATCAAAGATAATTTAAAGGATTTCATTTTTATACAAGTTATATGATGTAGATTTATACATAATGTAATTAAATATTACAATGTTGGAGATTTGGTAATTGTTAATGAAATGTTTTTTGGATAAGTAAATGGTGAGTAATGATGGATCTTGGTGTGATAACTCATTGTTTTCAAATAGAATATTATAAATAATTTATAGATATGAAAGCAATAAAATAATTCTTAGGAATGTTTTAATCAATAATTAAAGGATGCTATACGTAATTTGGGAATACTAGTTGAGATAAATATTATAATATTTTATGTTAATTGGGTTCAATACCACATGATTATTAATTAAAATTGGATAATATTATTGAGAATATAATAATGGTTATTATTATGATATTTGTAAATTAATAATATATATACATAATCATGTGATTCAATGAAGACAGTTGAATGTTGATGAAATAGGACTGAGTATACAGAAAGAAGAACACAATAATGAAATATCCTATAACATCATGTGTATTAATGAAAAATAAGAATAATAATAAGGGAAGAAGGTTGATGAAGTGATATTACATAACAATAAATTATCATCAAAGGAAAAAAATATGAGGTGTAATGAATAATAAAGTGAGGCTTTGAGAGAGAGGCCAACATACACTATTTCTTGTATTCATTAATAGAGCTAGTAAACTAAATTATTGACGTTGTTTTGTGAATACAAATCAAAAAAGGATCAATGAATATTAATATGAGTGTGCAAGGAGAATAATTTTCAATGTACATGAGGTCAAGAATATTTTCCACAGGAACAAAGAAAAACATGTATGATGTGTTTTATATTTATATAGTATAATTTAATGACCTACTGTTAAATAAGGAGAACATATATGGTGATGCAATAACATCGCAAATTAGAAGGAAGAACGTGTTCATTATTGAGTTTTGGAGGATGTATCATAAACTCTCATGATATTTTTTAATTAAATTCATTTTTATGCTATAAAAATTTCAGGAGATAGTTAAATATTTTTAGTAAATAATCCATTACATTCAGTTATAGAATATAGTTTATATATATGTCATAGAATCAATATAAAAGTATTGTGGACTAAAAACACAAAACGAGATTGAACCTTGTAGAAATGTCATGTAATTATATTAGTTTTATTTAATTCTTTTTTGGTTTTATTTTGTGAATGGAAATCATTAGTAGATCTATTAATCTTAATTGATAATGAATTTTAAATAATAAAATGGAAAATTAATAGGAGATTTTTTTTTGTAAAATATGGTTATAATGATTTACCTCCACCCCTAAAACAGTGATTGCATGTTCATGCTAGGATTCAATAATATATATCATTATTTGATTATATAATGTCTATTATATAATGTTAAATTTTAAAGTGTTTATAACTTCCTTATTTAGAAATTTTCCATAAATTTAAAATCTAAATGTTACACATATTATTTGTCCATTTTTTTAGTTTATTCATTAATTTATTCATGAATATATTATTTATATTGTAAATATATTTAATCTATTGTTTAATTATTGATCTTCTGTCCCAAATTTCCTTATGTACATAGTAGGAGTTACATTATATGTATGGTAATTGTTTTAGATTTCATATAAATGAAAATCAGGTTATACTATGATATAATCTTGAATTTAGTAGTTAGTTATAATCTATTTATATTATTTGTTTTAATTATGAAGTAATTGGGGTATCTCATGAATAATGTATCTGCATGTAGTGGGACATTGGGACAGACTAGTTATTGCCCCCGAAGCATATTCATTTTCTATAAAATTTTATGTTTTTAATTTTCTGATCCATGCTTAGTATTTTGTGTATTTTTTAATTAAAAATATTCCAAACCACTATAAGAAATGGTTTTATGTACCTCAAGAATGTGATGAATATGGATATGTATGAATATAGTTTTATTTCAATATGGGTTAGGGTTTGATGATATGAGTACTGTAGGGAGATAAACAACTATATTGTTCTAGAATATTGATTTTGTAGAAAGAATAATATTTGAATCATAATCATTAAAAACATATATATATATATATATGGAATAATATTATATAATTTTGGGAAATTATATATACATGAAAATATTTAGTGTTAGATTTCCTCTAAATTTTAATTATTAATGACATAAATCATCTAACCGATTAGGTCATGAAATAGTTGGGTTCACCTAGATTATCTTGTATAAAAAAATATATTAATGGGCTGCCATAATTTAATTAGTTCATGTTCATGGAACTTTTTTTCGGTTAACATTTTCTAAGATACCCAAAAATGATTATGTTTCTAAACGAATATAGTTTGTTTTTCAATATGGTGTATTTGGAAAATTTATTTCCACCATATCTTCCAAGATCTATATAAGATATGATTAGGACGATCATTTATAGAAATAACTATGTGGTGGGAGAAATTTCATATATGACTCCTTTCATAGTAAAATATAAATATTTATCTATTAATGGATACGATATATATTAAATGGGGTCATAAATTTAGAGGGATATATTTATTAAACCTCATTACTAAATGACTGTAAAACATAATAATAATATTACAAAATATTGAACTGTACATAAAAAATCATCATTAAATATAACAATGATATCAACCATAGATAATGATAAAGATTAATTTAATCATTTTTTTAGACTTGTATCAGGAATTAAATTTTTTATGCTTTTTAAATTTATAATTTTTTAGAAAAATAACTTATTTATTAGTAAGTGTTAATGTAGTCATATAGGTGGATCTGGATACATATTTGAGGATAGAAAAATTTAGCATTATGTCTCAATAAGGATTTTTATTGTTAAGTAATTTATTCTATATTCATCATTATAAATGTTCCAAAAATATGTTTGATTTCATGCAATTATTGACCTGTTTTATTAAAGTGCTGATAATAGGTGATTTGGGCATGTGATTTCATTGCTTTTTCTATAAAATAAAAAGAATACGTGGGTTAAAGAGAAAAATAAAACAATAAATTTTAGTTAGAAACTGTAATAATGAAACATTAAAAATCATGTTATGGATACTAAAACATAAACATTTGTTTGGAAGATGATTATTGGTTCAAATAATGGAGTTTTTTAAAATATCTAGAAGTGTTTTATGAAACTTCATATAGATTCCATGTTAGTTAAAAATGTATTATAAATAAATTCATTAGTTTTAATGGGTACATGATAACAATATTATGTTTTACTAGTGTTGTAAGTATTTTTGATTTCACAATCATGAAAATAGTTGATAAACCTGGTAATTTGTATTAAAATGATGATGGAAAGGGTTAATAAATCACAGATTTCTTATTTCAATAAATATTATCCTTCTTAGATGGATATATAATAAGGATGTGTATTTTTTATATTTTTTAACTTATATTATAAGTTTTACGATGGTTATACAATGAGTTATTGATTTATTGGATTCATAAAAATATTTTTAAAATAAGAAAATGATAAAAATATATTTTGTCAAGGATAATATATTTTCGATAATAAGTTTGTTAAAATATACTGGATACGATCCCACGACCCTTCGGTGGCATGTTATAAGTAGTAATATTATTTTTATGTTTATTCTCCAAAAACATTGATACCATATTTGATAAAGAAATAATAGTTCTATTTTAAAATATTCCCAACTAGTAAATATCATCTATTCTATAAGATAAAATTATTTTTTGATTATTTTCATGATATTAATAATGTACTATAATGTCTATAATGCTATGAGGATTATTTTTAGACTTAGATAAATTCAATGTAAAAAATGCATTATTCAAGTTAATGTAAAAATAGATATCAAATTTAGGGAAAAAATGATATAAAGGGGACAAGAGAGATGATGTTGACCATAAATTTTTTTTAGTAGACATTAAAATCCATCAACATCATAACATTTTATATTGTGAAGTTAAAAAATTTGAATACTTATTTAAGGGATTAAACATTAAGAATAGTACCCTAATGTCTACATATTATTAAAACTATATCGATTCAAGGATGTTACTTAGTAAGGTGTTTATTAGGGGGGTTTATTAGGTGGCCACATAGTTATGTGGCTATAATTATATAGGTATGTAATGATTTTAATAAATCCATTTAATTCACAACAATGAAAAGGCTTGTTTTGATGTCTATCATATATAATATATTTGAATGAATATTATTTTGTATTTTATTAATCTTCATAATGAAGTTTAATATTATAAAATTTATCATGTTATATGAAATTTAATCTTCCCTTTATCATTATTTCATGGTGGTTGTTGATATATATAAAAATATTTATTTCATGAAGTGAAATAATAAATTTCCTTTCAATAAATGACTGTGAGTTATCCTTAACCAATGTTCATAATGGATTATTGTAGTTTGTGATGATATATTATGTTTCTTAGTTGTAGGATTCATTTATTTAGAAACAAAATAGGCTCAAGAGGCACAAAATGGGATTTGTGTATGGGATTAACCATGATGTATATCAAAAATAATCTCATACACTATGTCATTGGTATACTATATGTTCATGATTCTTATTTGTAGTCCCTAATACATGAGTTTTATGATATTACATGATGATAATCAATATAAACGGATACCATTCCTATGAAATCCTTGAGGATTATCTAATCAAGAGGTTGTAGGGTATGTTTCTGATCATGTTGTCAGTTTGATCTTAACTATGATGGGATTTTTTCACTCATATGACATGTATGACATTTTATCCTTCTATTGATATAACAAGGGGGATTGTATGGTCATACCTATATAAGACATATGTAAAAGTATTATATTGAGTGAGGGGAATGTGATGTGATCATATACAAAGGTGAATAAAATATAACATATTCATCAATATGGTCATTATATAATAAAATAATCTAGAATATATGAGTTTGTTATTAGGTTTTGACATGATCCATATCCCATGCCCACTTGACAATTTATATAAATGGATCATATGAAAAATTATTTCATAAATACAATGTAGTTGGCCTATATAGGTATGATTAACTTTTATTTGATGGAGATGTCATCAAAAAAATTGGGTGCTTGACTAAAACTATATCCTGGGAAGAGGTCTCTAATTGGGTTTTTTATTCTATAATTTTTATTTATTTTCAATGATATAAAGTGTTGTGGGGTTTCACCTTGTGGTTGTCTAATTTTGTATTGTATTTTTTCTCAACGTTATGCTCTAAATGTGTATTTGAATTTATCTAAAACGTTTTGTGGATGGTTAATCATATGGTGTTACATATTACATACTACATGGTGAAAATTATGATAGCTTCCAAAAATTGTTTTGAAATATTTCAAGAATGAATATTGTATATGGTTACACAATTTCTTGTTTTTTATAAAATAAAGTGGAATGGTACCGAGAGTATAAGTCTAAAAGAAAATTGTTAGTTTGTTATAGATATTACCTAAATCATGATATATATATTCGTGATATACTCAAGATCTACACATAATTAACAAATATGATTTCTATATAGAATTAAATGTATAGTTACAAAAGAATTTTATATATTCCAGTTTTATATCATAAGTTATTGTTTTATTGAATTTTTATCACTTTCTATGTGATATCATTCCATTTACATGGAATTGTAGTGGAATGATAAAGAGTTAAAATTTAAATATTCCTATATTGTCAATCATTATTAAGTTATCTAAAAGAGTAAACATATGGGAGGGTTGGCATATTAATGAAATGAATTCCTGAATACTCAAAACCATTTAATGATGATGTCTAACAAATATTTAAATGGTTCATTCTCAAGTTACATTCCCATGAGATTACATAAGTTTGAAATATCATTTAAAATAGTGTATGTGAATCTAGTGGAAGCTCAGGGATGATTCTAACCTTATTATGATGTTCTATTAATCCCTCTCCCATCTTATGAGTGAGATACTAGCATAAAATGGGTATCTTTTGGATTTACTCATCTTATGGGTGACTTAGTTTCAACCCATGGATACACCATGTAAGAGATAGTCCTTTAGTGCCCACATAGTGTTCCCTATAAATCATATTATTAATGACTTATGCATAATCTATATATGGTAAAACAAACAAAACTTTTCTTCATTTTATACATACATGGATTAAGTTTTTAAAGGATCTTTATTGTCATTTTTTATGTTGATTTAGTGTTATTATATCCTTAGATTCTATTTAGAGTGAGCCTCTGTACACTGTCCAATGTCGATATGGTACAAATACACCCATATTCGGATCATAAAGTGAGGGTCAATAGGTTATTATCTATAATAAAAATAAACATAAGTGAATTTATGACCAATTGTCATAATAAAATGGGTGAATGGACTGTCACCTCCGAAAAAAATATTTGGGAATATTCCATTAATTTTCATAATCATAACAATAGTTGAATAGGTTATCACTAACATAACAAAAATATGTGAATAATTAATCACCATGTCCATCATAATTTACATATATACTATATATTCAGTATTTTTGTACAATGTTAACCTACTGGATTATTCACACCCTAACAATTGTATGGATATTTATAAATAACATAATCGTGGACTCCAAGGTCATGGATTAATCTCTTACATAACCATCCTTCTTACAAGGGTAAATTTATAATGGAAATTATCCATGTTAACCTTATATTAAAAGGATATCTCACCACTTTCTTGTACAACATATAAATTTCCTAGTATTAGAGTATTCATATGGATAACATTAATGGTTTTTACTCAAATGTTAGATATGATTGTTCTCATGGGTTCCAATTCTAATATATCTAGAAACATTCCCAATTATTCAAGTAAATCAATGGTGATGAGATAAAATCATGACTATTGGAGGACATAAATTAGTTTAGATAGTTTTTACTAACCAGATAACATGAAAGACCTAAATTTTGTTCCATTATAAATCATTTTCATCCACCTTCCATCATGTACAGACAAAAAAGATCAGGTATATCATAAAAACTGAATGAATATTCTATGTACAACTTAAATTTAATTGGTAGAAGTATCTTTAATAATAAAAAATGAGTGATTCATGTTTGAATTGTATAAATCCATAAGTTATCTAACAGGACAAAGAAATCTTTGATCAAAGAAGAAAAAATTTATGATCCCTCTCTTGGAAGATATGTAATTAATGGATAAATGAGACTGGTTCATGTGAAATACCATGGATTTTTAAACATGTAATAATATATTAAACAAAAAAATATTTCAATTAATATTATGAAAACTAAACGCCACTGCGTACATAGTGCACCACCCCCAACACCTAATATCCACTACATATCTAGCCATGGGATTCCAAACATCCAATGGTCAACATAGAAACATTTCACCCTATTGTAATGTCACTATGTACCGAACAGAAGTACACTAAGTAGCTATTTTGATATATAATTTTTCATTGATGTACAGAACATAACATGATTCTTTTATTTTTATCGTAATCCTCCATATACCAATCCCACAATCTAAACCCACCTAATATTTTTTGAATGATTGAAACTAAATCCAATTTATAACAATATATATATATCATTACATTATCCTCCATGATTTGGATTGCATATTCATTCATTACGAATTGATGATCTATATAGCATAGTCACCAAATTTTCTGGTGACATCATCTATTGTACATGGGTTTCCTTTTTTGGGTTTTTTTATTGTTTGAAAATCATCACAAGAATTATAATTTTATGGGGGATTTTTTTTGTGAGATATATGTAGCTTTGAATAATTTTAATATTAATTATGTATATGGAATGAAAATTTTAAAAGTTTATAAGTTATCATAATTTGATGAATACACAAAATCATTACATAGGCATGAATTTGTGCGTTGAATGCAATGTAGGTTAGTTATAATCATCTTTATATTGATGGAGTAATTTTTCTCTAAATTGTTGACATTTTCAAATATTTTTGATGGTATCTAATTTTTTTATGAAATTCTCTTCTTTAGATTCACTACGTGATATATTTACATAGATTGGGTAGAGTATATTGTTTTAAATTAACCTACTGAGTACTTTTCTTCTCACCCAACAATAGAAGCAATACAGGCTACAATTTTGTATTTATTATAGGTGATATTTAACGATATAAAGATATTTTTATTTGGCCTGTGCTAAGAGTCACTATTAATTAAGGCCATAGATATAAATAGATTATGTGGAATGTCTTCTTTAAGATTTATTTTGTCCATAGGATAGGTTTGTGGTTAATATTATAATTATCATTGTACGATGTCTTAATTATTTTTTCATTATTTTATTGATACATGAAAATATTATTATTATTCAATGATTATACTAAATTTCAATATTCTTCTAGGACTTATAGTTGGTTTTTCATGGATGTTTTTTATATTTGATAGTCATTACTACACTATATGACATTATATTCTCAGATCGTGTCACCACCCGCTACCTATTGGGGTGGTCTTGGGGAGAAACTTCATGACATTTCATGGGCTCAAGAAGGCACTCTGAGGGGCAAGGTCATGTCAAAAAATTTGGATTTATGTTTTCTAGAGTTTATTTATCATCCAAATTCTAATTCCATGTCATGTTATTATTTCATGAAACATTATTATACAATTTTTCTTTCTTAGGATTCAATAGTTAATATTTCTCAAATGTCATTTATTTTATAAGGTACTGAATTATCTGTCAAACATATCCTTTTTATATATTTTATGTTATTACCCATGATGATCTATTATATCATTATTTTACATCATTTTGTATGTTCTCAAGGGTTCCTCGGTGGCGTAGAATCGACTTTGGATCCATTTTAGAAATATCTGATCAGATGTCTTCTTTGGATTTATGGGGGTTTGGACTCGATTTAAAGGCTTATCATTGGTTGGTTATCTTTTTGGGTCGTTCCCCTTTTGTTTGGATTCATTCATCACTGGTCTTATTTTATTCGATATATTCATTATTATAGGTTGGCTATCATGTGTATGGTACCAAGTTGGTGGAAGATATGAAGGCATACGTTCACACTTTGGTTGTTCTTTTTTGACTATGCGGGTTTAGTGAAACATTTAAACGTCTCATGTTCTTGGAAGTGGTATTTCTAGGTGGTTTCATTCTAGAATTTCCTTCAGATGAAGGAGGTTACGGGTGGTCCCTGCGGTAGTGTATGGGTCTCGGCCAGTGGTTTCCATTTTATGATCTGTGATGGGTTTTTAGGAATCTTTTATCTAGTGTTCTTCCATCAAAGATATCCTCCATGTTGGTGTTAGTGGTTCTAGTGGTGGGGTGATGATGAACGTAGTGGTTATCATATGTGGTTCTACTTCCAAATACTGGTCGATAGCAACACAAGCTCAGAGGTGCATGACTCGATGTTGGGTGATAGCGCTGGGCTCGATAGCATTTCAAATAGAAAGACAATTTGGTTTGACCTTTCATCTGAGTGTTAAATTTTGAATTTTAAATTTTCTGTGTGGTTTGATTTTTTTGTGGGTTCTTATCATGTTTTGTGGATATGTGTAGGGTTTCTCACCTTTAAAATTTAATGAATATTTTTCAAAATTTAAAAAAAAATAGGTAAAAAAATCTAATTTTTTTTTAAATAGATTTAATATGATTATAAGATGATATTACACAAAACCATTTTGTTCTAGGCGTGTGTTAAAAATCATATTATTACAAAAAAAATTGGAAGTGATATAAAATATATTTATGTAATTTATGGGTCATTATTGAAGATATCATAGTCATAATTACACAACTCGAAATTTATAATTAATTTATGATTCTATATACATGGTTTTATATATCAGGGTAAGAAAAATTCGTATCAAATGTTTTGACGACTGTATTTTTTAGATATTTGGTTCTACTAATATACCTGAGTCATGATACTCTGAGATAATGATTATAATATAACTATTTTAATTTATAATTAGGGCTTTGGATTATATTATATAAAAAATATTAATTATGTCATGGCTACATATTTCTTTAATTTTTGTTCTTCAAATGGTCATCGGTCTTAATTTCCCTAGCCATATTATATTTTACTACCTTGTTTTTTATAATCATGATTGTAGATTCCATTAAAAATTCATCCTTTGTTTAAAATCCAAGAATAATATATCAATAAAAAACATTATTTCAATACCATTTAATAATCATTAGCTAACACACATCCATCCTTCCTCTTTGGCTGATAGATAACAACCATTTGTCTCACTAGAGAATTCTCTTTAATCACCAATATGGTGTTCTTCCCACCCCAACTCTAGTGATAGTAATCCATCCGAACTCCTTTATCTTTATTAATAGTTGTTTTATTTGTCAAAAAACATCACTAATTAATCCACAAATTCTACACAGTAAAAACTTTTATCAAACAATAATCATTATCCATTCATTTATGGTTCTCTATTCGTTAAGTATCCACTAGTATTCCAAGCCCAAAACTTACAACCATTTTCCCCCAATTGAATCACCCAATCCAATGACATCACTTCCTCTAGCAATGAAATTTATCTTCTATGATACCATAATTAATCATTATAATAACTTTTGTAGAGCCTAGTATGGGATAGATAAAATAGAGGACGTAAATTGTTTGTCCAATTTTTAGAAATATTCACTGTAATTCAACCTCTATGATTTTTTTAGATATATATCAAAATAATAATAACTATCCATCAAGTCATATGTTATATTAAATAATTAGAATATGTTAAAATTTTATTTTAACTTGTTTCATCCATTATATATAACTCATTTTGTTATTGTTTATATGCATCAATATCGAATTAACCACTATAAACCCAAGTGTCTACACAATTGTTCATTCTAATACCAAAATCATATAGTCACACTAGGCTCCTATTCCAATATCCCATATTAAAATTGTAGCTTCTAACTCCTACGACTACATTGAATACTCTCTGAATGTGTCCTTCAATGAATAGTTGGATAGGATAACGAATGATCCTTAGGCTAGGTATACAAGCATTCCAACATTTCCCTTACACCCTATTATTCTTCATAAATATTCTCATATGATTTGTGAATTTAATTGAGAAGAATGGTACTCTTAATTATCACTTTTATTATGAACTTCAACACAATACTTTTATCATTGGATTTCTCCCCTATTTTCTAAATGATCATATACTTAAAATATTCATCCTTTTCTTAAAAAATTCTTGCATCCAATCTACTTTTTTATCTATTTGTTATATAATTGTATCAAGATCTCAGTTCATGTCCTATTTCTTCAGATTCTACCTTTAATTTTTATTCACTAAATATTTGATGAATATTTTGAATATTTTATCAAATATTTATATATTCAAATCCTATATTAATATTTTTACTGATTTATCATGTTTTTATGTTAGTTAATATATTTTTAAATTTCATTATGTCATTTAAATTTATATTAAATATTCCTTAAAAAATAATAATTTTCCATCATTTAAATCACTATAAAAACCAACATAATTAATTCCTTTATAATTTTTTATATATTTGTGCATGGTTAAAGGTAGTTATGGGATTTCAGACATATTTCATAGTGTAGAACTCTTATTAATACTTCTGACATCATAACCATTCATTTGATGCTAAATTTTCTATATAAATAAAAATTAATCACAATTTTATTATGATATAAAATTCCATGTAAAAATGTCTAGAATTAATTTCAATTATTTTCTACAACAATGTATAGTATGGAAAGAATTACCAATATACAATGATGATAAGTGACAACCACATAGATAACTTATATGATGATCATGATGATAGATACGTTGGTCACACAAACTAAAACAACACTACAAATTAACTGTATATAGTTTCACATAAATGATATGCAGTGGAATAATGAATCAAATTTACATTCAATAATGAATCATATAATGTCCAAAGACTCATTTGAAAAGATGAAATGACTCTTATATATAAATCTCTTTTGTAAAATATAAAGTATCAATATATAAATAACTCTTACATCGATCCACATATTAGTCCATTCCTTATGAATTTTTTTCTATGGTTTGTATATCCAAATTAGAATAAATATCTTCATTACTACAACAAAAAATCGTTATATTACATAAAACCCGTAAATAATGTCAAAAAATATTCCACGTATTTTATTTCACCAGATACATTACTCTGCATGTTTAGGGTTCCATGGATTGATTCTTCTTCCCTTAAGTAGACTCTTACTATTTAATAACCATTAATTGATATCTATTTTATCCATATTCATTGAAATGTATTTTAAAATATTGTAGAAAGTACCAATTTTCAGTCATCATTAGATCTATTTTCATTAATGTAGATCAGTTTCACAGTCATAACATCTACAAGGATGTTCTATTATATATATCTAACAATATTTCAAGAAGCTTCTTCATCTTCCTTTTACATTTAGAATATCAGTACATCAAACAATGTATATTTAATTCACACAAATAATATTGGCAAAAAATAGAACTTTATCAATTTAAACCAGTTTTTGAACATTAGTTTTTTTATTAATTTATTTAAATTTTATTTTGTACATTTCTATATGTTGTTAATTCAATTTATTTCATTTCCATTCAATATAGTTTGTTTAATATTGGTATTTCAATCTATAATTTTTATATATATTTTTATACCATACTACTCTCTTAATATTATGTATTTCATTGAAGTTCTAAAATATATAATTGATTGTTGAAATTTGTTTAATATTTACTTTTCATTAACTTGTATAGTGTTAATTAAATTATTAATGTTAAATATTAGGAAAAATAATCATCATTTTCCATATATTATTCTAAATTTAATTTAACAAAAAATTGAATTAATTATTATAAATGTATCACATTTAATTTTAAAAATAAATTGAGTATTCAAGACTCAAAAAATTAATAATTAGATTGATTGTATTTAAAAAAATTCTTATAATATTTAGTGAAATAATTTATAAATTATTCCATGGTAATTACATTGTTTATTCATTTATTATTGAATTTATTAATTTAAATTAAATAAAAAATTACCTTTATTTTTTCATATTCTTTAAATATTTTTATTTATATTTAGGTTAGAATAACATTCCTTAACTACTAAACTAAATATTTCTATTTTTATATTATAATGGATAGATGATGGATTTACATTCTGGTTCATGTGTTGAATTTGTATTAGGATCAAATTGAAATATATTTTTTATTTTTTCATCAATAATACTACATGGGGTAGTTTATTTGATTCCCCTATAATATTTATTTTATTGAACCATAGTTAACTCGAGAATAATTATGTTATCATATCACTATTTTTGATTTCAAACAAACTATAATGTTTTGTATCATAATAGAGAAATAATTCAACAACAAAATAAAATGTAGAGACATAGTAGGTTAGTTTGGGGGATATGATTTTGATCAAATTTCTTTTTCAGGACAAATAGACAATTAACTTTGGTAAAACCCTAATGTAATGAGTGAGAATATGTTGATAGGTTGTTTTTGTAATTTGAACACGATTTACCCTAAGTGATTTATGAATCCAATTGAGATATTATGAATTTTTTTTTACCATGGCAGTGATAATATTAAAAAACATGAATTTATGATGAAATTAAATCCTAAAAAAATAATAATAGATTTTGTAAAGTTGTATTGAATATCTATTCGAATTATTAATGGACTTACTTCTTGAGAGTTAAAAAATTCAAATAAATGATTATGGGGGTAATGTTTATTTTATCCTCTTCTATTTTCATACAAAAAAATAAATATTTAATGAAAATACTATATGTTATAATAAATTTATATTGCATCCTGGAAAAAAACTAAGTCATAAGTGACATGTAGTTGAGTCCCTACTAATGTGAAACATCATTTCATCTTCACAGACTACTATGTTGAATTATACACTATTCACGAGACATAAATGAATAAATATTTATGAAAATTGAGGGAAATAGAAGATAACATAAAGAAATAAATAATAATATTATGAAATTAGTACACCTATCTGAATGATTAGAATTGTAGGAGTTTAATAGAAATCATGTAAATTTCCCATTTGAGATTTATAATGTAAGATTAGGGTTATATTTTATAACCCTTGGTTTTATTTAAAAACCCCATTATTTATGTATTGTAAGTATTTAAAGTGTTGGGATGATGTTTTGTATCACCCCGAGATTTTATGAAAAATATTCTTTTTAATTTCATTAATATATTGTGTTGTACGCTACACCAAAAGGAGCTTTCACTACGTGCATCCCTTACTTGGCTTTCATTACACGCAATCGCGACCTTCCACGATAGCGTGTGTTTTACGCAATACCGAGTTTCACTAAACAACGATATGTTATATAAACTAGTCGTTATGAATAGTAATACCAAAATTTTGAAATTTTATAAATTTTATCTTTCGAAATGGACTTCATTTTTGGATTTGGAATATTGAAATTATCTTAGGGTGAATTTTTGATATTTTTCTAAAAACGTTCAGTTTTTGATGAATAGTGAAAACACTGGGTTACTATTCAAAAAACCGACATTTTATTTAAATAATTATTTATTTTTTCTAAATTAATGTTTTGTTAAAATTGATATATAATACCTATATAAGTTCAATGTAATTCATCGGAGTCGTTTTATAATAATTTTAGATATATAAAAATTTTATTGAACTTTTCACCGACTTTTACCCACCTCCTAGGAGAATTTGGAAATTCAAATAAACCATAATTTTACTGCTTCAATGAGTGGAATTTAAAAAATCAAAGAGACACGGTTAATATCAAGGACTAAAATGTTGTTCAATAAGATGAAAATAATTTTTGGTGAATAGTGACTTTTTTCTTTTATTTACCACGGTTAAAATTAAATAGGGTAATTAAGGGTAAAAATGATATTATTATTACCCTACCACATGACCTAATTCTATTGGATAAGTGTAATTCGACCAAAAGCAACCATAGGAATAAAATATTACCATTTAGGTCCACTTGGATTAGATTAGGACATTATTATTAATTTATTTTAAGAAGGGTTAAAATAGTTAAAATCAAAGTTTAATAACTCAATAATTTTTAATATAGTGTTATACATATGATAAATTCGAATATAAATTTTCATTAGAAATATAAAAAGATTTCCTATATAATTGTATTTTATTTGTAATTTTTAGACATTAAATATTTTAATTTATTTATGACATAATGATGATGCAATAATTATCTAATTAATGAAATATTAACATAATTGATTTTATAAATACCCAAATAAATGTAATCTAAGACTTTTTATGAATTCCAATAATTTTCTAGGTTAATATGACATGTTATTATTGATTTAATTAACTTTTTTCGAACTAATCATGCTGTTATAAGTTTCACAAAAATCAATTACCAAATAGTGTCAAAAGTGACATAAAATAGTTTTTAAAACAAATATTATATTATTAATTATTATTATATTCCTAAAAATCAATGGTTAGGCAAAGATACTTATATCATTATATAAGTATCATTAATGGACCACTTGGGGTCTCTTGGATGTATATGGTATGTTTATTAACTATATAATATAAAAATACAAAGTGACATGGTAAATGTCAATCTAATTAACTATGAGTTAAAACTTAAAGATATGGTTAATATAATGAACCAAACTAGTCTAAAATCTATTTGTTGAGAGGATTTCGACTCATCCTCACCTTATCTTCGAAATAAATCAAATTGGTGCTATTAAAAACCGAATATGACTATATTATACAATAATATTTTATGTTTTTCCAAAGGTTCCCCTCTCCTCCCTTATAAAAGGGCACCCCTTCCCTCTTCTCATCACTCCCTTTTGTGCCTTGAAGATCGGCCAACCCCTGCCCATTTCTCTTCTCCACTTCCATAGGAAAATTCTGGAGGTTCAGGTCTTCTCAAAAGACCAACTCTACTTCCTTAAGAGAAGGCTTAAAGGAGGTGCGATGAAGGAGAGGTAATCTCTTCTTCCGGTTCTCTCAAGTTTCTTTCTTCTTCTACTTCTTCTTCTTTAGTTGTCTCATTATAAAGTAATAACATAAGTATTACTTATATAATTATATGTAAATATAAATATTAAACAACCTTATTTCACCTTCTATCCATCCCACGGAAAATGAAATCATCGCGGGTGCGTACGTACAGAATACCGTCTCCACGCCGTGGTGTAATCTGTTTTCGACCACCACCTTACTTGGATGGGAATAATGGTGTAAATAAATAACTATATATTATTATTTTAAAGTTATATTGAATATTAAATATTATACATACACTTCAATACAATTTCACGATCATGGGAATGATATTATCACTCGTGCGTACATACGGACTACCGTCTCCACAACGCGATGAGATTCATTCTCAATGTTAACCATTCATGAATGATTATAAAGTATATATAATGAAAAATATTGAAATATATTACATAATAATTATACTGTATTTATGTATATACATATGTATGTCATCTACTTAATTCCATTCAATTCAATAAGGAAACGAAAATAGCGTTCATGCGTACGTACGACCTACCGTCTCCATAAATGGTGTATTTCATTCAATTTATCGATCTATCATATATATTTATATGCTGAATATATATTATATACAAATCATGTTTTAAAATATGGCATTATGTAAATCAGGATATAAGTAATAATATCAAGAACAACAAGTCGAAACTCGTACGATAAATGAAATGATTTTACCCAAAATAGTGCTTTAACATTGAATTTACAAAAGAACGGGTAATATAAAGTCATAAGTGAACCATATATGAAATCATAATAATGAATATGATTCTGTAATAAGTCAATGACATTATTTAAATCATTATACAAGAGGTTTGGAAACATACGAAGCATATCAGACATAAGGTAAGGGATAACTATTCCAATCTCATTCTTATCCGAGATTGTTATTCGTAAGTATTTACTCGGGTTATTTTTATCATCCTTGTCCATGTTTTCTAAAAATGATTTCATGTATTTTTAAAGTAATTTTTACCCATTTTTGAAATTTAACACATGTTATGAAAGGAATCTTATTTTTTTTACCACAAGGGAAACATTTTGACTTTTCCGACAAAATTACGAGAAGAATGTTATATTTAACTTATGCGGCGTGGACGGATTTTTACAGTTTCATAACGCCTCATTTTCATGAAGCTTAATATACAAGATTTTATGAATATTTTCAATAAAATTCTTTTCTTTTAAAATTTAATGGAATTTTGTGAAAAGAAAATGTTTTTGAATAAGAAAGGATATTTTTCGCAAGAATTCATTTCAAGTGTTTTATCAAAACCATTTTCCATCTAAGATGACATTATGTGTATGTTTCAAGTATAATGTCTCTATGAATTACATGGTTTCACTTTTCATATGATGACATATCCATTTGTTTTATATGGATTATGTGATGATGGGATGATGTTTATGAAACCCATTTTATTCTTTGGGTTATGATGAATGTTTTAAGTTTATTTTGTGGCACAAGTAAACATTATTTCATTATGAGATGGGTGGGACCTATATCTCTCTTCAATTCATTGGTTAAAGATTTATATCTCATTAGTTAGACATGGATGGTACGGTAATTTAATCTGGTTCAGTGATACAGGACTGGAACAAGGAGTGAACTCGATTCAGAAAGAGACTTTGTCCACTAAGATGGTCATGGCAGCAATGTCTTAGGTACTATGGAAACCATAAAAAGTGCTGAATGGTTTCCATAGTTACATGTTTTATTCCCATGCTATTTTATCAAGATTGATGTTCCATTATGATACATGACTTATGTACTTCCATGATTTATTTCTTCGCTCAAGATTTTGATTTTTAATCATTATGTTCATGTTTTTAAGTTCAATTATATATGGTTTGTTTTATTTTCACCATGCTTACCCTTACTGAGCATTTGATCTCACCCTTTATAAGATTTCTTTTCCCCAGGATTTCAAGAAAGCTTTTAGGTAAGAAAACAAAATGGGAAGATCTTTATGGGAGTTGTTGAAGATCCTTCACCAAGATTAGAAGATTATATTCCATGTTTCCAAAGACACTAAAATATTATGATACTTGAGTTTTGGTTTTTGTTACGTATTATGTATTCCTCAAAAGTAATGTTTTGTCCATGTACGTGAAGCTTTGGTCTTTAGAGTTGGTGTCAGAGGAAAGGTTTAATCAAACTTTGGAAACTAGGATGCGATAACATTAGTGAGATCCCTAGAGATATTTCTAACGTATGTCTAGGGATGTCCCTAAGGTTTAGTATAACTATAGGTTACAATCCTAGAATTATGTTGACTATCATGAATATCCTAGGGTGAACCTAAGCTGTCATGGATTAATGAATGTGTGATAAGTTAGACATCCCATAAGTAAATTTTTATGACTACACGGTTCCTCATTATTTTAGCTGTTTCTTACACCATGGTATTTGGTTTTAGTCAATGGAGGGAACCAGAAGGAATTGGGTCAACATTGAATCCAATGGAAAAGTTGGTGACTATGAGAAAATAAATTGTGTAATGCCTAGAAAGAAAGATTTTGTGATTTTTCCGAATCATTCATTGCGATATATGAAAAACAAGGTGAACTTTAGTAATATTCTGAATTCATAAAATAAGAGGAAGATGGAATTTTATACATGTTCGCATGTTGAGGAGAATAGATAAAAGAAGATTGAGATTTATAAAGAAGGAAAGAAAAAACTTGATGAATACATAAAATGGAGGGGAAGATGTTATCTGTGTGGATAGAATGGTCATAGATTGACAGACTGTTATGGACTTCAATGCCTTATCTGTGGAGAACACGGGCATTACCCAACTCAATGACCTGACTTAAGAGGTTACTTCTAAATCAAGGAAGGACTAATTCCATGACAATCATTAAAGAGGATGGATTGAAGTGTTTATGTATTGGTATTCAAGAATAATGTTGTTGATGTACTTTTATGGTAAATTGGAATACCTATATATTAGTCCATTGTGGTTTTCTATAAGAATATGGAACCGATAACCATAAAAAGTGATTGAAATATTTTTGGAAAGCAGATGATATGCGCATAATAAAGTGATAAAGAGAAAATAATATGTTTGATAGTATTCATGCGCTCATGACTTATATAAGGACAAAGTGATATCATGGTTTGAGTATATTGAATTTTTGGGATATTGGAATGTGGAAAGAGACAATTTTTGACATCATTAATGTTTTCAACTATGGTTCTATGGTAATTCATGTTGCAATATAATACATGATTAAGGTATTCATGTGTTTGGAATGTGACCGAACAAGATATATCGTATGATATATGGGGGATAAATGATGGTATTCACATGCTCGGTAGATGACATTTCTAGTAATTGTTTTCTTTATACTATGATCTTGGACAAAAGTATTTTAGATAAACCTAAAGATTGGAATGGATTATGTTGGACATAAGTTAGTATTGTTTAACGATATAACTTTTTTCGATACTATTGATGGGATGTTATAATAACATATTTTTAGAAAAAGTACAACCTGTAGGACGGGCGACAACCCGTCACATCGGACAAGGCTGTGGGAATCGAACCCACAACTGAAGTGTGATAGGCCTTTATTGCCTTCCACAGGCCTACAGGAAGTCCCTAGTTAGTAGAAACTAGTTTTATTATATTAAGCGGTATGATAGATGATATATAAGTCCATTTTTTGAACCATATATGATTAATCTCACCCTAGATGGAATTATGTATATAAATTTTGCTAACTTATGTTTGAAAAAAATGGAATGACCTATCATTCTATCGTATGATCTGCTAAAACTTCGCGAAAGTCAAATAAAACTTCATTTCTTAAGGAGATAAAGTGGAAATTGTTCAAGGCACGAACAACGGCGAGATTATACCAAAATAAAGTTAGTATTTCTTCTAATTCAAATTCCCCAACTTTATGGAAATGCTCTTGAAAACAAAAAATGTTGTCCAAGTGCCCTTATATCCAATGAATCATATGTTACCCTAGATCATCACAAATTTATGGTTTTGTGATTGTTTACATTCTCATATCCATGTTCTCTACCACTCTCCATCAGAACATGACGGTTAGATTTCTCTTCCATATCCATATTTTCACCAATGTTCTCTTATGTGGAAACCCAGTTATTAGTTAATTTGGGTAACTGTTACATTTCATACTTTAGTTTTTAAAGTCAAGTTTTGGTATTCCTTTTTACGATTGGGGTTTCTATTATAGAAACTTTTGAGTAGTAAACCATTTATAAACCCGACGAATTTCGTGGGCGAAATTCCTTTTAAGGGAGTTAGAATGTAACACCCCGAGATTTTCTGAAAAATATTATTTTTAATTTCATAAATATCTTGTGTTGTACGCTACTCCAAAAGGAGCTTGCACAACATGCATCCCTGACTTTTCTTGCATTACACGTAGTCGTGACCTACCACGATAGTGTGTGTTGTACACAATACTGAGTTTCGCTAAACAACGATATGTTATAAAAACTAGCCGTTATGAATAGTAATACCCACATTTTAAATTTTTTAAAATTTTATCTTTCTAAATGGACTTCATTTTTGGATTCGTAATATCGAAATTAGTCTAGGGTAGATTTTTGGTATTTTTCTGAAAACATTCAATTTTTTTATGAATAGTGAAAACACTGGGTTACTATTCAAAAAACCGACTTTTTATTTAAATAATTATTTATTTTATTTAATTTTATTTCAGGTCAAAACAGATAAATAATACCTTTATAAGTTTAATTTAATTCATTGTAGTCATTTTATAATAATTTTAGATATATAAAAATTTTATTGAACTTTTCACCGTCTTTTACCCACCTCCTAGGAGAATTTGGAAATTAGCGTAAAACATAATTTTACCGCTTCTATGAGTGGAATTTTTAAAATTAGGGAGACATGGTTAATATCAATAACTAAAATGTTCTTCAATGAGATGAAAATAATTTTTGGTGAATAGTATCTTTTTACTTTTATTTACCACAGCTAAAAGTAAATAAGGTGATTAAGGGTAAAAATGATATTATTATTACCCTAAAACATGTCTTAATTCTATTGGATAAGTTTAATTCGACCAAAAACAACCTTAGGAATAAAATATGACCATTTAGGTCCACTTGGATTAGATTAGAACATTGTTTTTAATTTATTTAAAGAAGGGTTAAAATAGTTAAAATCAATGTTTAATAAATAAATCATTTTTAATATAATGTAATACATAAGATAAATTGGACTATAAATATTCATTAGAAAGATAAAAATATTTCATACATAATGGTATTTTATTTATAATTTTTAGACATTATATAATTTATTTTATTTATCACACAATGATGATGTAGTAATTATCTAATTAATGAAATATTAACATAATTGATGTTATAAATACGCAAATAAATGTAATTTGAGTCTTTTTATGAATTAAAATAATTTTCTAGGTTAATATGACATGATAGTGTTGATTTAATTAACTTTTTGAGAACTAATCATTCTGTTATAATTTTCAAAAAATCAATTACCAAAGAGTGTCAAAATTGACATAAAATAGTTTTTAAAACAAATTATATATTATTAATTATTATCATATTCTAAAAAATCTAACGTTCGTCCAATATATTTATATCATGATAGGTGTATCATTAATGAACAACATGGGGTCGCTTGGATGCTTATGGTATGTTTATTAACTATATAATATAAAAATACAAAGTGACATGGTAAATGTCAATCTAATTAACTAAGAGTTAAAACTAAAATATAAGGTTAATATAATGCCCCAAACCTATCTAAAATCTATTGTTTGAGCGTATTTCGACCCATACACACCTTATCTTAGAAATAAATCATTTTTTAGATATTAAAAACTGAATATGACTTTATTATAAAATAATATTTTACGTTTTTCCAATGGTGCCCCTCTACTCCTTTATAAAAGGGCACCACTTACCTCTTCTCTTAAGACCCTTTTGAGATTTGAAGCTCGGCCAAAACCTACCCATTTATCTTCCCAACTTCCATAGAATAATTCTGGAGGTTCTGGTCTTCTCAAAAGACCAACTCAACTTCCTTAAGAGAAGGCTTAAAGGAGGTGCGTCGAAGAAGAGGTAATCTCTTCTTTCGATTCTCTCAAGTTTCTTTCTTCTTCTACTTCTTCTTATTTAGTTGTATCATTATAAATTAATATCATCAGTATTACTTATATACTGACATGTTATTATAAATATGAAACAACCTTATTTCACCTTCTATCCATCCCATGGAAAACGAAATCACCGTGCGTGCGTACTTATGGAATATCATCTCCACGCCATGGTGTAATATGTTTTCGACCACCTCCTTTCTTGGATGGGTATAATGGTGTAAATAAATAACTATATATGATTATTGTAAGGTTATATTTATTCTTAAATATTATACATACACTTCAATAAAATTCCATGATCATTAGAATGATATCATTGCTCGTGCGTACGTACGGACAACCGTCTCCACGACGCGATGAGATTCATTCTCCATGTTAACCATTCATGAATGATTATAAAGTATATATAATGAAAAATAATGAAATATATGAAATAATTATGATACTATATTTATGTATATACATATGTATGTCATATACTTAATTCCATTCAATTCAATAAGGAAACGAAAACAGCATTCATGCGTACGTACAACCTACCGTCTCCATGAACGGTGTATTTCATTCCATTTATCGATCTATCATGTATATTTATATGATGAATTTATATTATATATAAATAATTTTTTACATACTAGAATTATATAAATCAGGATATAAGTAATATTATCGAGAACAACAAGTCGAAACACGTACGGTAAATGAAATGATTTTACCCAAAACGGTGCTTTAACATGGAATTTACAAAAGAACGGGTAATATAATGTCATAAGTGAACCATATATGATATCATAACAATGAATATGATTATGTAATAAGTCAATGACATTATATTAATCATTATACAGGAGGTTACGAAACATACGAAGCATATCAGACATAAGGTAAGGGATAACTATTCCAATCTCGTTCTTATCCGAGATTGTTATTCGTAAGTATTTACTGGGGTTAATGTTATCATCCATGCCCATGTTTTCTAAAACAATCATGTATTTTTAATGTAATTTTTACCCATTTTTGAAATTTACCACATGTTATGAAAGGAATCTAATTTTTTTTACCACATGGGGAATTTTTGGACCATTCTGACAAAAGTACGAGAAGAATGTTATTTTTAACATATGTGGTGTGAACGGATTTCTATAGTTTCATAACACCTCGTTTTCATGAAGCTTACTAGACAAGATTTTTTTAATATTTTAAATAAAATACTTTTCTTTTAAAATTTCATGGAATTTAGTGAAAATAAAATGAATTTGAAGAAGAAACAATATTTTTCTCAAGAATTCATTTCAAGTGTTTTATCAAAACCATTTTCCTTCTAAGATGACATTATGTGAATGTTTAAAGTATAATGTCTCTATGAATTACATGGTTTCACTTTTCTTATGATGAAATATCCATTTGTTTTATATGGATTATGTGATGATGGGATTATGTTTATGAAACCCATTTTATACTTTGGGTTATGATGAATGTTTTAAGTTTATTTTGTGGCACAAGTAAGAATGATTTCATTATGAGATGGGCGGGACCTATATATCCCTCCAATGCATTGGGTAATGATTAATATCTCATGATATAGACATGGCTGGAATGATAAGTTAATCCAGTTCAGTGATACAGGACTGGAACGATGAGTGAACTTGATTTAGAAAGTGACTTCGTCCACTAAGATGGTCTTGGCAGCAATGCCTTGGCTTCTATAGAAATCATAAAAAGTGCTGAATTATTGCCACAATTCCATGTTTTATTCCCATGCTATTTTATCAATATTGATTTTCCATTATGATACATTCCTTACATACTTCTATGATTTATGTCTTTTCTCAAGATTTTGATCTTTAAACATTATGTTCATGTTTTTAAGTTCAATTATATATGTTTTGTTTTATTTTCTCCATTCTTACCCTTACTGAGTATTTGACCTCACCCTTTATATGTTTTCTTTTCCCCAGGATTTAAAGAAAGGGTTTAGGTAAGAAAACAAAAGGGGAAGTTCTTTATGGGAGTTGTTGAATATCTTTCACCATGATTTGAAGATTATATTCCATGTTTGCAAAGACACTAAACTATTACAATCCTTGAGTTTTAGTTTTTGTTATGTATTATGTATTCCGAAAGAGTAATGTATCGTCCATGTACGTCAGGCTTCAAGTCTTTAAAAGTTTGGGAGTTTTTATAAGACTTTAGAAATGTTTTTGGGTATTTTATGAAAGTGAACAATTTTAGCACAGTTAGTAGAAACTACGAAGCTTATATATTAAATGGTGAAAAGTGAAATAGAGGCTACTTAGTAGGAACAATGTTAGAAGCATGGTATAGGAAAATAATATGGCCACCTAAGAGTAACCATGAAAATTGTATCAGAGTAAAAAATTAGTTGGTGCACAATTTTTCAAACTATGTAAGACAACAATGAAAAGAGTGACAAGAGGAAGTGGATGTTACTTGATTGGTGCACGATTTTACAAACTACGCGACCCAACCATGGATGATTAATTTTCTATATTATAAAAATTTTAACTCACTTGGATTTTTTTATAAACCAATATATTTTCAATTATGTCAACCATAACATGGTTTTATATCCTTCCAAGGGATGTGGAGACTCTCCCCTTAAATCAGGGAGTGATCTTTTGGCCAAATATGGTTCCTTAATATATTAATTGCTTGGTAAGTCTCCATTCATTGTGTTTTTCCTTAAATTTTGTCTTCTTTACTCACTTAAATTCATAGATCATCTCTTTTGTGGTTAGAACAATGATATTGAATTACAATCATGATGAGATATAGTTGTTTTACTTTTAGTGAAGAATATCTAAGACCGGTTTTTGACGATTCAAACTATTTTTTTTAAGTTTATGTTGTTCTTGATTTACCCCCAAATTTTCAAGGTATTTGGATTCAGTCTCTACATATAATATTATAACATGAAGGATTTATATTTATTTTTTTATTGTTCATTAAATTCATTGTTATATTGTATTTTAATTCTTCATGGAAACCCTGTTTAGTGATGGTTTATAGAATTGAGCAAATTGGGTGTTTTGTGGAAATGGAATGTGGTAATATGATTTTAAAATGAAAATTTTAAAATGGTTATCTAGTTTGGATCCATAATAAGTTGTTTTAATCAAAAGTATAGTTTGTAATTTCTTTTTGAAATTATTACTTTTTCATAGTTTTAATATTAATTGGTTAATTGTGAATTGAATGGGATAGATATTTGTTGTGAAGTACCACCATCAAAGTGTGATAGAATGTCATGAGGATCGACATTCAATGGTGACAATAATCATATGTTGTTTATTTTGTGTGTGTGTGTGTGTATATTTGTGAAATAGAAAGGGTTGCACCAATTGGTAAGGGAAAGTGGTTATATTAATTTTTTTTGTTGCTTTACATGTAAATTGATATGGTTTGGAAATATAATTTGGTATGGAAACCCTTATTCATAGATAGTTTAGATTTAGTTTAATGTTATTTAATTGTTTTATATGAATTATTTTATATAAATTTTCTAACAATGATATTTTTATTGGAATGATTAGAGAAGTCATATGGGGAAAACCTACTGGGTTTTATTGCTGACAACCTACTTGGTAACATTGGGGTTTTTGCAGATATCTTTTATCAAACATATGTAGAAGGATAATATCACATTTCATTACTGGTGCTTCGGATACTTGAGAATGGATTTTGGAGTTGGAGCTTCGAGACTGTTGGGTGATTCGTAGTTAGAATCTTTGGATTTTTTTAGTTTTGGTGATTTTAACATCCAATTTTTAGAACATGTTGGTATTAGTTTCTACATGATTCCTTGATATGGTATAGTTTTTTTATACATTTATTTGTATTGAATTGTTTTCATGAATCATGTAGTGACTTTTGGATATTATTATCCTGGTTTTCTTTTTTTATTTTTAATGAGACAATGATCCACCAACTATTTATTATTTTGTGGAATTTATACACTGCCATCGACATCTTATGGATGTCACCTAAGGTCATGTAATAACCATTCACCTTCTTACGATAAGTATGAGGGTCTAGATATTAATAATGGTATCATATATTTTGGTTTGTAACATGAAAATGGTATCAATTTTCTGTCTTGGTTTTGAAATTTGTTCTGGATTATTAATTGATTTGGGACGGTAAGAAGGATGATTTCCAGAACATTAATTATAGGTCATAAAAATACATTGGTAACTTATTTATGATGAACATAATGTTACTTGAGATTTTGGTATATAATTATTTTTGATACACCTATAGGTGGTGTAATATCATTGTCTTGGGTTTTTTCAATGACAGGAGTATGACATGAATTGATAGAAATTTCTTCCCATAAAGAGTTCATACTCATTTGTAGTACTTATTTATCATTTGGGATAATAATTCGATTTTTTTAAATTATTGAAAATAAATTTTCAAATGTGATATTTTTAAAATTTCATGATAGTGGTATTTAAAAAATGATTTTATTGCCAAATTTATAGTGGTCTTTTCAAAAATTGGAAGAAAAATGAATGTTTGGATTTTTTGGGAGATACTTGTTGTGATAGTTTTAATTTAATACATTTTAACTGTCATTCCTTCAGTTTCTAGATAGTGAGAATTTTATCATTTTTTTTTGGTTATAGAATATGGAACTCGATATGCATCATAGAAGCCAACCAGAAGAGGTTTCTAAAAATGTGGTTGCGTCTGAGCCACTAGTTAACCAATAGTTGGTTCAAGGTATTTCTCATGCCATTTAGTCTATGGATATAGGGAACATAAGAGATTAACCAATGAAATATGATCATTACAATAAAATAGATGAATAATCCACCCATCTATTAGAGGGAATTGGAAGAAAAGAAAGATGATGTTGGGCTGAATAGGATTAATCAAACCCCTATTTCCTTAGCACACAAGGTGAGATGAAAGTAGATTTGGAAAACAACTGGTAGAGGACTGTGTATTATAATGTTGGTATTTAGTTTTTTATGATCAATTAGACCAAGGAATTACGTGGGAGGATTTTGGATCATTTTTCAACAAAAAATAATTTCCCTATATGTTCAGGATTTCAAGAATGATATACTTTTCTATGTAGTAGTATTACCTATCAGTGATAGAGTATGCTTCTAAGATTATGTATTTAGTCTTTTTTACTTTATTTTGTTGAAAGTGCATCCTTAACATCATTAATTTTTTAATCATGGATGAGGTAAGATATTTTCATGAATATTTCCATGATTTGTATACTTGATTATACAAATGTGTTCATTACAGTGATGGTGTAGGAAAGGGAAATATTTTGAGATCTGGGTGGAGATAGTTTATTGATACCTATGGGGAATGGTGGGATATCTAATGCTGGGAACAAGAAAAAGAGGGAAACCTAATTTTAAAGTAGTGGTGTGACATAGAATCGAATGTATAGACTAGTAAATCTTCCTCAAAAACCTATGAGAAATACATAATGTTTCTAATGTGGTTCATTAGATCACATTAAGAGATATTGTATTAGACCACCAATATCATGTAATAATTATGACATTATGGGAATTCATTAGTGTTATTTTCATTGTGCTTCATGTTCTGGTGTTTGGGACATATCTCCAGTTTCGTAGACATCTTATGCTTTGATGAGATGAGGGTAGAAGAATACCTTTCATTAGAAGAACCATGCTAGAACTAGTTATGCTATAAAGTCGATGAGTCATCAGGAAGTGAAATCTCAACTATGAAATAAGAAATAATGTGTAGTGACTACGAAGTTATATGTTTATGAGAAAGAAATTATTGATGATCTATATGGACCATCGATGTTGAGAGGTACGATTATTTTGAATGACACACTTATGAAATATTTTTTTGTTATTAGTGAATTCCATTTGTTTATTTATTCTTGTTCTGTCAATATTTTGGGGTTATATATTGATATTTGGCCTTCTATTTTGAAGCATAAAGCTCCTCCTGGTCAAAGATATTGTCGAGCATTTATGTGTATATATTATTCTATAACTGTTGATAGAGTTGAGATAATATGATATTTCTTTGTGACTAAGATGGATGTATAATAAATAATCCTAGAGATTTATTGGTTGACAATGTTCAAGGATCACATCATTTTTTATACATGAAAAGTTACTTTCATGACTGAAAATAGCTTCATGCAACTCTTTAAAGGAGACCCTAATGTAATATTAGCTGAAACTGGCCTATTGGATATAGTAGTTGGAACGATCTCTTACTATATGGTTGTTTTGAATTTGGAATATGTGGATTAAATCTATTAAATTAGTTTTCCCATGGTTGTTAATCATTTTATAAATATTTTTATTGAAAATTTCCCAGGGTCTCCACCCATAAGATAAGTGGATTTTACAATTTACATCCTCATGTGGACTGGTCCAGTATCACTTCTGTCTTATAGAAAGGTACCAAAATAATGATGGGAATTGAAATTAATTTTGGAAAATATATAGAAAAATGGTTCCATAAACCTAGAATATTATTGTGGGTAGTACTAGTATTTTATTTCAAGAATGCAGATGTAACTATTCTAATATTCATGGATTTTGTTAAGATTAATCAGGTTATTATAATGAATCTGTACCCACATCCCCACATTGATGATTTGTTTGATAAATTTAGGTGATCCAACTAGCTCTATAAAATATTAATCTTCTCAGGATATCATGAATTCATTGTCTATAAGAAGGGTCTTTTGAAAACACCTTCCAGAAGTACATATGGCCATTATGAGTATGTGGTTATGTGTATCGATCTTACAAATACACCAAATCTCTTCATGGAATTCATGAATAGGGTGTTTTATAGATGTCTAGATTATTTTTGTGGTGTTTTTTTGGATTAAATTATATTGAATACAAGAACAAGGGATGATCCTGACCAATACTTGGTGACAGTGTTGTGAGTTTTCTAAACACCTCGTCTTTATTCCAAATTATCAATGGGTGATATTTGGATATAATAGATATTTCTATGAGGCTATGTAATCTCTAATGTATGTGTATCAATAGATCCATAAAATATAAATGATGTAATCTTTTGGAATCCTCCAAATAATTTCATCAATGTACATAGTATCCTAAGTCTAACTATGTATTATTGATGCTTTGTTCATTATTTTTCAAGACTACATTAACCTATGAAAAATTTAACAATGAATTTTTTTTATTCAAATTCTATTATTATGGTTAGATTTATTTTCATGATATTAATGTTTTCCTCACATAAACACTGATATAAATTTTTAAAGAATAATGACAAGGGTAAGTTGTGTATTATGATGCTAAGGGTTCTGAGTTTGCATGTGTTATCATATAGAGATAACATTTTTTTTCTCATGGATCATGATAGTAATGTTTGAATTAGAATAAATACCCAATAAAAAAATTGATGTTATCTGTTGTAGTCCATGCTTTTGAAAATTCACGTCATTTCCTCTCTTGTACGAAATTTATGGTTTTTACAAATCATAATATATTGAAAAACAGTTTTTGGAAAATGTATTTGTATCTCAGGAAAATTTTATGGATAGAGTATCTCCAAATTTTTGAATTTTAATAGATACATACACTATGTAATGGAAATTCAGTGGAATATACATTAAACAAAATTTCCAATTGTCTGTTGGAAAATGAGGCTTCATATCAATGGAAGATGTTGTCAAGGATAGTTGACATGAAATTATAATGTAAAGAATGATGTAATTTTGTTATTTTTTAATGTTCCAGATTTTTCTGAGATAGATTAAGAGGTATATATGTTTGATTCAGAATTCATTTATATGAGGTCAAAACTCAATGGTGGAGAGACAAGTTAGTGATGAATGATAGATTAGATTTTTTTGTTGTGGTTTGAAATTGAATGGTCTTACCTAAATCATGTTAAGAACAAATCCATCATGCCTACCACCATTCAATAAAGATTGTTCATCCTAAAATATTGAATATTTATATGACATTTAAATCACATTTGTGGTTGGTGGACATGAAAATGATGGTGGATGTGATTGTTTTCAGATGCTACATCTATCAACAGGTTAAGGAATAATATCATTGATCAGTCGGTATCTTCTTGTATTTACCAATTTTTCTGTAAATGGGAGAAGATGGAAATGGATTATGAAACATGCCTCCAAATAATAATTCAAAAACAAGATTCCATATGGGTTATAGTGGATTAATTCAAAATCTCGGTCCGTTTCATACATATTCATGAAAACCATATAGTGTAGAACTTGTCAACTCTCTATATTCAAGATGTGTTAAAGTGGAATGGATTACTAGTTTCAACTATGTTAGACATAGATATGATGATTATTCTATATTTTAGGAAATCCTTACCGCATACACTTTTGACATAGATGAAAATGTGTATGGTGTATCTTCCTCAAAAAGATGGACAATTTGAATGGATGATAGAAACATTGGAAGTCAATCTTCTAGATAGTGTACTAAATTATAGTGGCTCATTGTAGGATCTTATAATGTTATTGGATTTATTTTATAACATCATTTATTGTGTTTTGATATATATGGCTCCTTTGGAAGAATTTTATGGGCTTCCGTATCATTCTCCACTTTGTAGGGTGGAAATAGGTGATAAATCACATGTTAGATTGTGCCCTATATAAAAGAAAATATATAAGATTTATTTCATCAGGATGAATATTGAGATGGGGTATATTCAGTAGAAATTGTATGTAGATTGGTGTTGATGGATGTTTTAATTTGAGGTGGGTGATGATGTTTTCTTGAATTTTTAAACATAAATGGTTTTATATAAATGATCTATGATGTTATTTACAAGTGGAATTAGTATGAATGTCATTTGGGGAAACGCTAATGAGTTTTATTACTCCCCATCTACTTGGGGACATTGGTGTGTTTGTTGATATGATTTTTTGAGACATAGGTAAAGGGAAAGTTTCACATTTCATTAGAGGGTACTTGTGATACTTGGGCATGGATTATAATGTTAGATCTTGGATCTTGTTGAGAGTTATAGATTTCTTTTCATTGGTATCTTTTATTTTTGTTGGATTTTCTTTGGATTTGTTGCTGATTTTGGTCTTGGTTTCCACTTGATACTATGATATTTTTTTGATTCATTAATATTTCTTACATTGTTATCTTGTAGTGATTTTTTGTAATGGGTTTCTTAGTTCAGTTGTTTTTTTAAATGTTAAATCATCTTATTACTATTTTTTATGCCCTTGGTATTTATTTCTATCCTCATGTAATATCCCACTACCTTCTCAAGCCAATGGGGATGGGCTGGATGTTACATATCTTGTGTTGTTTTCAATATATTTGGAAAAACTAATATTATAAATGATAATTATGAAATCACAAAAAAATGCTATATGTTGGATATTAATAATATATCCAATAAAATAAAGGGTCTTATTAATTATGGTACTATGTTATTATTGAAATAATATAGTTTTATATAAGGAACAGGTGATATTAGAGTTGAATATTTATTTTGGAATGATGGAATTAATATATATTATTCATTACAAAAGGGGTAATTTCATATGAATGATAAAATTTTGTGAATCATAAATGATTTTCCAATTTTGGAATGATTTATTTTTTTATAATAGTGAGAAAACTATCTTTTCATATATATAGACAAAATATGTGATCAAAGATAATGAAACATAAAAAAATATTTAGCTTCATATGGAATCAATGCTTACTACAAAGGAGACATCCATATAGAATGATCGTCCTCATTTTAACAATGTTATTTATAAATCAAATATTATACATCATAATCCTATAAAAAAATTAGAAGAGATAGAGGGTAAAAATTTTATTTTTAAAAAAATTCTTCTATTTTGATGAAATAGAATATGTTTTAATAATAATGCTGACTCCAAAAAGAGAAAATGAGTATATCTCTAATTTACCATATTGACCATCTAATTTTATGTGACATTTTTTAAAAATTATTAATATTTAGAATGAAACATGTGGTCTCATAATTAGAGTTATTGTAAATATATATGGATAATAAAGGATGAGTTATGATCACATAGAGACTAAATGGATTAGGGTATTTCGAAATATCTCATTAAAAACATTATTGTGAATGAGTTTTCTATTACTTATTATTATTATCCAAAGTAATGATTTGAATAATTATTTATATAAGGGATAAATGTTATAAAAGTTCCAAATGGTTACTCAAATAATATATGAACATGAGTGAATACTAGTGTCTGGAAATTAAAATCCATGTAATTTCATGATATTCACAAAGTGCTGTATTATTTCATTTAGATAATAACTAATAAAGAGTTATAAATCAATGTGTTTTTGGATATTAATAATTTATTTTTCATATATTGATTTAATGTTATTTAAATATAGACCAAAACCCATGTGAGTAAAATATAAAAAGATTCACTAGTAAATTTTGAAGAGTAAATTTTTTGACCATTTTTAATCACATCTATGATGAATCTTATTATGATATATACCATAGAAGATATTCTTTGTAGATTATTTTATTATCAATGTTTATAACCACAAAATGAAATGTATATATATATATATTATGAATATATACTTTAGAAATAAAACTATCTTGAAAAATCAATTGTCAAAGGTTATAAGGAAAATGTGTGCATTTATTTGTTTATATACTAGGATAGTTTCAATAAGTGGAATAATGAACCAATGAGAAATAGTGCAATTAAATATGATTAAATTTTGTTTAATTTTAGTTTATTTCACAAATCATGGATGTTTCATACTCATATAAATTGATTAGTTTTAGCCTTGAGGAGAGTTATATGCATATCAAACTCTGTTGAATAATACTAATTTCTTGGATAAATATATCAAATATTAATTATCATATATTAATACATTCTGAATATACAATAATAGTATAGGAATAATAATGTTATCATTAATATAAGTCATTATTCATTAACTATTAGGATAAGAAGAATGTTTTACAGTAATAAGTTCTCTAGTTGGTTCAAATTGCATGAATGTCTAAAACAAATCACGTTATTTATTTCCAATTACCTTTCCAATTAAGATTGATAAAAAAAATATAACTAAGGTTAATATTTTATCGACTAATGGTATCACTCATATTATTATACTAGTATTTAGTCTAAATACTATGTTATGTATATACAAGTCATTATCTTTTCAATGCGTACTAGTTTACTATAAATTTATTTGGATAAACAAGATAACTAAGAATGATAGTTTCATTTTAAATAAAAAATGGTGTATTATTTTTGAATATATGACATGAAACCACATTTTATTATTGTATAATATTATATAGTGGTGGTAAAATTAATTATACTAGATCATTACCCTGAATGTTGAGTTGTTATGAGGAATTGAAATTTGACTCATACATAGACTATATAAGTAATTGATGTCATTAAATATAGATTTTTTTTAGTTCACAAGGTTAATTATCTTCAAAATTTGGAAAAATATATATTCAGTATCATTCTTAATTGGTTTTTATGTAAAAACCCACAAATCATGATTTTGGTATAGTTGTTAAAATAATACTTCTTCTCATTTTACATGATTGTTAAGATGAAATATTACTATAGAATTCATGTATATGTGATCACCTTAGTCTTCGATATATTGATAAAAAACATAAATTATTTCTGAGGATTTTGAATTTAATGAGTGGTTTCATGATAATATAATTAACATGAATTTACAATAACATTAAAAATTAATTTCATATTAATTTACTATTTTTTATGATGCGTTCATAATACACATAATACTATTTTAGGATAATTTTTAAACAAATTTCTGGTAAAATAATTTACCCTATTTAAATTTATGTTATTTAAAATTATATGTTATTTTTTATTAATTAATTATCTCCATTTTAATTTGAAATATTTTTTGTACAATGTTTCATAAATTATATTTCATTATAAAAAATTTAAAAGAATAACGATTAGTTATAACCAATAATGATTAAAATAATATGCGATGATACCCATGATCAGTATTGATAATTTTTTTTGGTAATTTTTATAATATTGTTATAGTGTTTATATATTTTTATGAATATCATAATTATTGTTTTTATAGGGATATAAATCATAGCGGTCTCCCAGGGGGTACTATATCAGATGTTTTGACTCTTTTATTTACGAACCCATTCTTGGGGAACTGTTGATATCTAGTTCCATGACCAAACTATTTCCATTACAGACATGAGGGTTGTATCCTCTCTTTTTTACCCTAAAAGAACCATTTATCTCATTGGCCCTAAATATCCACATCATACATTATCCTGATGTTTACATCTCCATATTCACTTATATATTCTACTGACTCATTTCATCCTAGTATTTATGATGTTTCTTTCATAACTGATCTTTATTATTTCCCTATTAATAGTACAATGTATATCAATGGCATAGAGGTCATCAGTGAAACTAATGATCCTACTATAATAGAATTTTTCCCCTCACACCTCAGGAAAATGATAATAATTTTCCTTAATATTATTTTTGCGTTAGCATAAGAAGTCATTTTATTTACTAATATTTTACTTTTCATATTTAAATAATATTCATATTTTACCATCATATATATTGGTACAAAAAATATATTTTCTTCATCGAATTGATTCACACATGTTATGGTTGTTTATAATTTTTTTCTCAAAATACTTCTAAAACCATAAGTCAAGAGGGTGGTGAATCGAAAGAAAAAACAATATTGGGAAAGAGATTGAAAATAATGATTATTTTTTATAGCGGTTTATTTAAAAAGTCACATCCACTCTCCATAGTCCCACTACTCCTAAAGAGGCATGCATAACAATTATATTACATTGAATTTTTAGGGTGAGTTAAAAACCTATCAAAACCTACATTTTATAATAGATTCATAATCAGTAAAATTTCTTTTGGATAATGCAGTAGAATGACTGAAATATTTATACATTTTATTGAGAAATTACTAAAAATATAAAACCAATTTTTGTGGGTTAATCATAATCATGATTATATATAAAATAAATAATATAAATATATAAATAATTTCAACACAAAACAAATAACTACTATATAACGATGAATCTCAATGTATATATTAGATATATCATAATAGAGACAGATAGTTGTTGCATACAGAATATTTGCAACATGTAATCTTCTGGTTCTCTTCTAAATTTTTATATTATTTAATTCTTATTATTTTAAAATTCACTTTATTTCCAAAACATATCATTTCAAAAATTATTTCCCATGGTTGATTCCATATAGTTTCCAAATTTTATTTTAATTTTAATGCATAAATATATACTTTTTATTATATTAATTTATTAGATATATTATTTTTGATTACTCTATTCAATTAATCCAATCAAATAATAATTTAGTAATGTACATTTTTACCATTATTATTAGATAGATAATTCATGATTTAACATTATCTAGTTTCTATTATGATAGATAATTGTTGATCCATCGCTGCTTGCATTAATTAACATTATATATCAATATCTTATTAACAGAATAACATCTAATCACTTATCATAGAATTCACATAGTGAAACAATGTAATTAGTATTCTTAAGAGATAGTCGATTTCTAAATATAAAATACCTAAATTAGATAGTAAACGTTATGACATTCATTATATGATTTCAATCCCAATACTCATTTATTCACCCAAAACAGTCTACACATAACATATATTTAGGTAATTATAGAAACATTTTTTTATGTTGTCTTATAAAATCAATAATAGAAAGAAGTCTTTTATAAGGCCTATTCATTGATAATTTTCGTAATCAATAAAATATATTAGATATAATATATTTTATTTTTTTTTTTGAAAATAATTTTTTTAATTCAAAACAATAAGAAAACATGTAAAATCATGAAAATATATATTTAAATATGTTCATTAAAATACCTGAATATCAAATTAAAATATAACCCACCAAAACCTACAATATCTATCACAAGATATAAAGCAAAATCAATTAGGATTTCTTTTGTATAGTGTATAAATTCATACAAATATTTTTTATTTTTTTTATTTTTATCCAAAAATTATATAATTAATTCTTAAAAGTAAATTTAAAAACAAACTTTTGTATGAATTATACAATTAAATCAATGAACTTATCTGGAAAAAATTAATAATTGAATATTGGATCCAAAGTCTCCCCCTTTCTTAAATAGGAAAACAATTAAATTGAAATATTATAAACAAACAACATTAGAAATGAAAATAACCTAAATTAAAAATATTATAGAAAGTTGAGAATGATCAAAATTCATCCCCAATACCCATTTATAATATAATAATTGTGTTTTCTGAAATAAATCACACAAATATATATTAATTACTAAATATAATAAACCAATATTCCATAAAATAGTTAGGTTATAAAAAGTAATCTGTTTTATATTAAAAAAATTAATTTTACAAAATGATATAATAATGGATCAAAATTTTACCATAATTTTGATATATATGATTTTCCAATATAATCCTCATTCTCAACCTATATCTTATCTCTATTGTTCTTCTCTATGTATCTTTTAGTAATTGGATCTTCAACTTCTTCATATAGTGATATTTATTTTATTATCTTCCCCAATACTTTTAAATCTTTTTTTTCTCCATAAATATTGGAAATTATTTATGAATTGGTTTTACAAGAAAGTCAATCAACTTTATAACATTTTCAGATGATTTTAATTTTATATCTTCCTATGTTATTTAAAATATATCCATCAAATATAGCGTATCATTAAAAATATTAGAGGATAAAGTAATTACTTATATTAATATTGTGACTATGCTAACTATTTTTTTAGAATCTATTATAAGAACACCCAAAGGTAATGGTGATAGATTAATACTTGACACTAGAATTGGTTGAGTAATACTAGAAAATTTATAATTATTAAATATATAAATAGATACCTTATGCTTGTAAGATCCCATTTTCATATGAGTTGAAATTTTTATAAGGAAATTGAATTTTCAATTAATGGACTGGAGTAATTTTGAGAAGAGATCTGGAATCGAGTTCTAGGATTTTGAGTTCCTAAAAGGGATTTTTTATATAAGGAATGTGGATGAGAAGGTAATATGGGTGATTATGTGAGAATTGAGAGTTTAGATTTTAGTTTCAGTTTTATTATAAAATTCTAGACATGGTGTTCTATTTATGGCACAAAATTTAGGTAAAGCAATGTTAAACCCTGATGTAGGATGGAATTTTAGTTCATTTTGTAAGCGAAATGATTTTATGGTATGGGTTGAAATTGGTTATGATGAATCTATTTCTGTTTAATGAGAATTTGTAGGAGTGTTCTAGAGTATTACTAATCCACCCACACGGTTGGAACACTATATGTGAAACCATGATGAAAAACAATTTTTTGTGGAGGGTATTGGGGTAGTGATAGGTGTATATTTGAAACATGGTTTGGAAGAACATATATACCAATAAAGGGTGGAATTTTCCATTTTCCCTCCCTAAAATTTGTGTGTGTATCCCCCTTTTTATTCTTCTCCTCCCCATACATGTTCCTCCCTCCTAAGACTCTTTGTATCCTCACCTCCCTTGATTATATTGTTTTTTGTTGGATATTCCTTAGATATTTGATGGGTGTCTTTGAATCTCGCATGATATCTAGACCTTCCCCTCCCATTATAATTTTTTGTTTCCCATTTAGGGGTCTAGTTCTGATTTTCCAAAGGCATGTAAGAAATAGAAGAACATGTTGGGTATTTTTCTAGGCCTTGGATGAAGGAAACCATGGAAACTATTTGAATGTGAGATCTCATCTTTTTGGTTTATATATGTTGTTATGTTATTTTTTTAGTTTTTTTTAATTTATTGAAGTTATTGTTGATTTAACATCATATGGTGGGCCCTTCCCGTGTAGGTTTCAAGACTTGATATGGTCATATAGGGTATTATTGGAGTTGGTTTTAGTATATTATGAAAAATTAGGGATGAGGATGTTGAGTTAATGATGATTGATTAGAGATAAGTTAGTATGGGAATGATTGTGAATTGTAATGTCCCAATTCTAAAAGCCACCCAGAGGCGCCCCATACACGGTTGGTCACATGAACTCAAGCTCATTTCCCCAAATTCGAGAGGCTGCTGACTAGTAGCGAGGTCCTTGGGTGAGATGGTGGGGAAACTATGCCCTCATTGGCAGAGTACACAGTAGAAGTAAACAAAACATGCAATAGCGAAAGCAGTAAACATCCATCAATAATAAACATCAGAAGACTAAAACAATAACAACTGGAGAACATATATAAATATGAAATGATTCATGATACATATCTAGGAAAGCATCCAAACAGGTCACAATGCTTGAAATACAAATAGTACCAAAAAAGGTAAAAAAGAAAAGATAAACATCTCTTCAGAATCGCAAGCCTAAGCTTTGTCCCATGATCTCCTACTCCCAAGATATCATGTACCCAAAGTCCAACGGTTCTTTACCTTGTCTATACCTACAATAACATAGTCTTTTTTGGCCCAAAATCATGACCCAAATAGGGTGTGAGACTAAATCCACCCGAAGATCTGTGCCCAACAGTCAGTGAGCATATGGCATCTAATAGTACAGTAAGTAGTAAACGGTAACATTAAACAGCAGGCAGTAATCAGTAAGTAGTAAAAGTATGATATACAACAGTATTCAATCCACAGAACAACATGCAGTAGTGAAGCAAATAGCTAACCACAATAAGAACCCCTCTGGGAAGTACTCGCAGCCAACCCCTCTAGTCCTATCCAAGAAGTACCAAAAACCCTCTGGGCAGTGCACTCAGCCTAACCCCTCTGGTTTGGTCATACGAATTTATATGACTCCCTGAGGAATCTTTCGAGGTCATTTCCCCTTATATTCTAGGTTAGTCAGGGACTCTATGAAGAAGATCACACAGCCTAACCCTCTTATAGCCCCATGGTCTAAAAAATCTCTGAGGAGCTCACTCGGTTAATCCTCCTATAGTCTCAGGTCTATCACAGACTCTCCATGGAAGCTCAGTCAGTCAATTCCTTCTCTAGCCCGGAAAAGTTTTTAAAAAAATTCAAACAATTAAAGACTCTCTGAGGAAGCTCACTTGGTCTACCCTCCTGTAGTCTATAATATCCAAGACTCTCTGGGAAGCTCAATCAATCTATCAATGGTAGTCTATAATGTCTGAGACTCTCTGGGAAGATCACTTGGTCTAACCCTTATAGTCTATAATGTCAAAGACACTCTGGGATGCTCAATCGGTCTATAGCTTATATTCTATTGCACCAGGGTCTCATGGTCTCGTGCCGGTAAGTGCATAATAATGCTATAAGGCCAAAGTACACCTATAGAGCTACTTGGCTAACCAGTCTACAGAACAACAAGAATTTCATCAATATCATTCCATCCTACGGTCACAAGTCATGGAAAATAGGTATAACAGCCAAAGGCTAACAAGACCAAAAGGTCATAAACAGAATAAGGCATGGAAAACATCCAAGAACAGCAAACTATCTTCATACATGATCAAATTATCTCTAAAAAAGCATTAAAGAAAGGCAAGAAACCATAGGGGGGAAAATGGTAAACACGCAATACCCCATTCAAGGGTATTGGTGGAAATTTGCACATAAAACTCAAAGAATTCGAAAGGTAAGGCACAAAACACCTACCTTGATACTAGGAGATCAATATAATATATCCAAGAGGCTTGATTATCCTTATAACGTTGTAGCTCTATGGAAACACACAAAATTCTCAACCCAAGAATATCTTGTGAAAGAGGGAAAATCCTAGAATGAATCTCAAGAAGAAGGAAGAGCTCACAGTTGTTGTTCCAATGCAATCGAAGAAGGTCGATTCAGAAAACAGGTGGAGGATTGGGGGTTCAGAGGATGTTTGCGGCCGTACGGGTGCTCTTGCTCGAAGAACCTGGAGAAGAAAGTGTTTCTGTCGATGAGGCATGACCCCAGTACATTTAATGAAAAAATGAAACTACATGACAAGTACATCTGTGGTACATGGCGTGTATATAAATTTTCCTTAATCCTCTTTAAGATTCCTCCACATCACCTCTATACCCCATTTGTGTGGCCCAAACACAGCCAACACACGACCTCACATGACAACAAGGTACATGGCATGTACATTGAAAATTACCATATTTTCCTCTTTTCTAAAAAACGACCCAAAAAGGAAAAACATACCTGAAACGAAGATCCAGGTTGTTACAAACATTCTCCAATAAAGAAATTCATCCCTGAATTTCCCTAGTGAGGCATAGAAGAAGAAACCCGGAACAGCTTCGGTCACTGCGATCGTACATCGGCCTCCCTCTCCTTGGTCTCATCCTGTACTCGCCCGTGCTGCCATAACACCCATACCAGAGTAAGAGACCGTCCATAGAGAACCTTTATACTATGATCGACAATCCAGATAGGATTCTCCTCAAACAATGCATCTATTTCGAGCTCATCCTCCTCAGGTTCAAAGACATGAGATGGTTATGAAAAGTAATGTCGGAGCTGAGAAACGTGGAAGACGTCATGCATAGCCCGGTACCTCTGAGGTAACTGCAAACAATATGAAACCGGTCCAACTCTATCCAACACCTCAAACGGCCCGACTTACAATATTAAAATCTTACCCTTTCTCTGAATCCTATTGTGTCCTAACAGCAGTGCGACACGCAGGAAAACCTGATCCCCGACCTCAAACTCCAGAGGTCATCTCCGCTGATCAGCAAAAGACTTCTTTCGAGACTGTGCCATATCCATCCTCTTCCAAATCAACTCTATTTTCTCTGAGGTCTCCTGGCCAAGATGAGGTCCCAGAAAAGCTTCCTCTCCTGCTTCCAGCCAGTACAAAGGTGATCGAAATGTCCTTACATACAAAGCCTCGTAAGGTTCCATCTGAATAGTCGCCAGAAAAATTTTATTATAGGACTACTCCACATGAGGATTATGCTTCTCCCAAGATCCTCCAATGTCTAGAATTCAATCTAGGAGAATATCCTCAAACACCAGGATCATACGATCGGACTGCCCATCTATCTGGGTATGGTATGATGTACTCAAAAAGTACATGTGTACCCAAAGACTTCTGAATCCACTACTAGAACCGAGAAGTAAAACGCGCACCCTAGTCTGAAACAATGGAGTGTGGAAACCCATGCAGACATACAATCTCTCAGATGTACAACCTCCCCGCTCATCAACACTGAAGGTATCCTTGATCAGCAAGAAGTGTGCAACCTTCTTAAGCCTGTCAAAGACAACCCAAAAGACATTACTCCCTCGAGGAAACCTCGGTAACCCTATCACGAATCCCATTGTGACATCATTCTACTTCCACTTGGGAATGGGTAACTACTGTAAAAGCCAAGCTGGTCACTGATGCTCCGATTTCACCTGCTGACAAGTAGAACATATCATGACAAACCCAAAAACATCTCTCTTCATACCTGGCCACCAGTATTGGCGGTGTAGATCAAGATACATCTTGGTGATGCCATGAGGAACTGCCCAAAATGAGGAATGAAAATCCCACATCAGCTCCTCACGTATGTCTATGGTCACCCATACGCGTCCCTAGAAACGTAATATCTCATCCTCTCCCACTATCCATCCATAAAGAGTGTCCTCTCCTGACACACTCTCTCTAAGGACTAGGCCTTCTATGTTTGATAGTTTCCGCATCCGTACCCGATCAAGTAGATTAGAGGTAACAGCTATCGAAGATAGAATGTTATTCCCTTGTTTTTCATGCACATCCAAATGAATCTTAGAGAACAGAACCATAAGCTGTCACTCACTGCTGCCCTCTTGAACTGCCTGAATCTGAGACTCGTACACAACGACTCCATCTCCCTGCATAAGCACAGCTCCCAAAACTATACCTAAAGCATCGTAGTTTACTTTATAGCTCTTTCCCGGCTCTGGAAAGACTAGTATCAGTGATGACATCAAGCTCCCTTTCAGATCTTGAATGGCTATCGCATAAGAATCAGACCACAAGAACATTGCCCCTTTCTTGGTCAGACCTGTCAGTGGTGCTGCTAGGCACAAAAAGACCTGTATAAAACTCCTGTAGTATCTGACCATCCCTAGATAACACCACACCTCAAAGATATTCTTCACATACTCCCAGTAAAATAAAGCTCTCACATTCTCTAGGTCTACTAATACTCGTGTCTATGAGATAACATGACCCAAGAAGTGAATATGATCCATCCATAAGTGGAATTTTGAGAGATTATCATATAACTAAATCTCTCTCAGTGTACATAGAACGATCACAAGATGGGTAACATGGTCATGTCGAGTGTGATAGTACATCAAGATGTCGCCCACAAAAACCACCACAATGGAATCCAAGTATGGATGGAACACTCGGTTCATCAGTTTCATAAAAACTGTCGGTGCATTCGTGAGACCGAATGACATGAACGTAGACTCGTATAGACCATACCTACTCATGATGGCTGTAAGAGGTATATCTGATGGTCTAGCATGAAACTGAGGATAACCAGACATCAAATTGATCTTCAAGAACACCTCGGCTCGTCAAAGCTAATAAAAGTGGTCATCGATCCTCAGAAATGGATATCGGTTCTTGACCATCAACAGGTTTAACTTCTGATAATCCAAGAAAAGCCTAAGGGTTCCATCTGCTTTCATTGCAAATAGGACAAGAGAACACCAAGGAGAAGTACTGGGTCTGATGAAACCCTTTGCTTTCAACTCCTCCAACTACTTCTTGAGCTCATGAAACTCAGGTATAGCCATCTTATATGGAGGAATGCACACTCGTGCCCCTCATAGCATGATATCAATAGAAACGTCTACCTCATTCCCAGGAAGGAAACCTGAAAATTCCTCTGGAAGGACATCACTGAAATGATCCACCACTGGAGGAAAGTTTAACTGTGAAGTACCCTAGTCATCCAAATAAAGAGTGGAAATATGGGTTGTAACTCCTCTTATCCCATGATGTTATGGTCAAGATCTACCCTCCTAGAAATCACACTCACCTCTATGAAAAAAGATCCACCCTCTAGTGATACGAAACTCACCCTACGACAATAGTTATCGACAACTTCCGGGAAGGGAAATAACCAGTCCATACTAAGAATGATATCATAGAATGTCATATCTAGATCATAGAGGTCCCATAATAAGTGACACCCTGCAATCTCCAGAGGGCACTCTCTGCACTGACGTACGCTAGAAGTCCTCATTCCCAATGGTGTGTCAAGATTCATCAAGTCGGATGACGAAAAGATACAGAGCCCAAGGCTCTCCACAACAGCAACATTGATAAAACTTTGTGTTGCACCAGTGTCGAAAAGAGATGAAGATAAAAATAAGGTTACAATGATTGTACCAAGAACTGTGGAAGGTCTGGGATCCTACTCCTAATGGGTCTGCTCCACAGAGAATGTCTGGCCTATACTGCGGTCATGCGCCCCTTGCTGACCTCTCTGAACTGATCCACTCTACTTTTGCTGGTAGCCTGGTAACTGACCACCATGGCCGCGACCTCCACCTCAGCTTGGATGGCTGGAAGAACTCCAGTTCTCAAACTTCTCAGAAACTAGTGATACATATCATGTACGTGTGGTCATACAAGAACCCCTACCACAAACTGTAGGGGATAAGATCTGAAAAAATGCTAAAGATGGCCCATATTTTCACAAGATCAGCACTCCATCGGGTGTCTCTGACACTGAGGCCTAGTATGCCTACTCCTCCCACATTGGTATCATACTACCTGGCTGCACGAAGATCCATTCATCCTACCCTGATCTCCTCGAATAGATTCTATGTGGCGCTTCCTACTATCAGTAGGAGGAACACTGACTCTGGATGTCGAACCGCCCTGCCTCAATGCTCCAAAATCCCTGAGATTGCGCTCAGAGATCAGTGCCTGGTTTATGATAGCAGATATCAAAGTTAACCTGAAGATATTCACCTGGGAACAGATCTCCTACCTGATACCACCCTCGAACTTCCTCGCAAGGAACAATTCATCACCTTCTGGATTCGGCGTGAGGTGCTGCAACTCGGTAAAATGAGATGAGTACTCTATAATAGAAAGAGTACCCTGGCCGAGACTCATAAACTCCTAGGCTTCATCATCCCTCAAGGTCTCTAGATATAATTAATCATATAAGATGCACCAGAAATCATCCCAATTCATACTTTTCTGGTGCCCTGACTGCGAGATCACCTCCCACCACCTCATGGCGGTGTCACGGAGCATATAAGTAGAAAGTTTAACCCTCATCTCTGGAGGTATCTCCAGATGATCAAAGATCATTAGTGTTTCCTCTAACCCCTACTCTGCAGCATGGGGTCCTCCATCCCCTGAGAAAGTAGGAGGATGCTGCTGATGGAAAACCCATGTCAACTTAGCCATCGATGGGGCAGGAGGCGGTGCTCCCTGAATGGTCTACATAATCCCCAGGAAGTCCTCCCTGAATTGTGCATCGACGCCTACAACGGGTATAACTGCTGGTTCCAAGGATGGCATAGTAGGAGGATCTGTACGAGGTCCCTGATCGGCCATATCCGCTGTTTAATCACCATCTTGTAGCTGATGTACAACTGGAGGACGTCTCGGAGGCACATCACTGAAAGATCTAAATCACACCTTAGATCAGGGTTATCAAGGACTAAGAACACAAGGGTACAAAATGTGAACAGGATAAATAAACACACATGTTTTACTAAACACTACTACACGACATGAATAAAACTACACGGCATGTTCCTTAAGGCCATTCACATGGGCGTGTACTTCAGCCACCTCTGGTCGTGTTACACCCCAGACTACATGGCGTGTTGTCCCCTCACACGGCGTGTACGTGAACTCCATACCCCTACCCGAGTCACCTTACACAGCTAACTCACACGGTCCTCTTAACTATAGAATACACGTTGTTCTAACTAAGGATACGACGTGTAATAGACAAGGTTTTGGCATCCCGTGTGGTTAGTTACATGGTCGGCTACACAACAGACCCTTACACGGCATGTTCTGAACAAAAATAGCGTGTATAAGAGAGATAACACCGATCCTTGTTGTTCGTGACACGGCCGGGCACCTAAAAGGGCCTACATGGTGTGTTCGTACCATACACGGCATGTACTACACGAGTTTCCCCAACCCGTGTTGTTAGTGACACGACCGAAAACACGGCTCACTTTTACACAGCGTGTATCTACCGTACATAGCGTGTCTCGAAAAACATTTTCACCACACCGTGTTTCTGCTCACACAGTCAGTGACATGGTTTAAAACTACACGGCGTGTAGTCATAAAGTACATGCTGTGTATTCTGGGTTTTTCTGGGCAGTATCTTAGATACTTCACCGATGCCCAGAAAACACTGAAAAACAAGCATAGAGGTTCCAAATTCCGATCCGTGAGGGCCCATACTCCCTGCGAATCAAATATTTTCATCTTATACAAGTCATATACAAGGCAAAACAAGTCAATGATCCATAATGTTCTGATTCACGAGGGCCCATAACACCTCAAGAACCAAAATTTGGTATTCATTTTAGCAAGGTACAATAAAAACAATTTCTCTATCAAACTGCAGGGATTCTATCAAAAAATTTATCTTTACATCATGCATAATCTACACAATGTCTATCACATCAACATGAAATCGCTAATGCAGCCTATATGGAATGGAAATAATGCATGTCATGTGATTTCTAACAAGTTCCTATATTATGCATGAGATGTAATACCCTCATCTCATCGGGTTGCGACAGAAATAGAACCACAGAAGAAAGAACAATAACAACACAAGCCATGTGAATCACTCTAGGTGAAATCATATCAACTGTAAAATCTTGGAACTAGAAAACTGTAATAAACGAGGTAGATTGGATTTTCTATGTACATGGGTTAGCAACTCCGGGGAACACCTTTTTACAAATTACTGAATCAGTCTTATACTTGGCTAAAGGCTCTAAACAGTAAATTAAGAGAAAAGAGAAATTCTGATACCACTTTGTAACGTACCGGTTCTGGAAGCCACCCAGAGGAGCCCCATACTCGGTTGGTCACATGGACTCAAGTGAATTTCCCCAAATGCCAGATGCTACCGAATATAAATGAGGGACTTGGGTGTGATAGTGGGGAAACTATGCCTTCATTGGAAGACTATACAACGGAAGTAAAAAAACAAGCAATAGCGGAAGCATCAAACATCCAACAACAATAAATAGTGGAAGACTAAAACAATAACAACTAGAGAACATATGTAAATATTAAATGATGCATGATACATATCTAGGAAAGTATCCAAACAAGACACAATTCTGGAAATACAAACCATGCCAAAACAAGTACAAAAGAAAAGATAAACAGCTCCTCAGCATCGCAAGCCTAAGCTTGGTCTCATTCTCTCATGCTCCAAATCAATCAAATACCCTATGTCGAAGGGCATTTTCCATTGTCTATACCTTCAAAAATAGTCTGTTTGGGCCCAAAACCCTGACCCAAATATGGTGTGAGACTAAATCCTAATAGGCAACCACCCGAAGATCTATGCCTAATAGTCAGTGAGCATATGGAAGGTACTAGTACAATAAGCAGCAAACAGTAATATTAAACAGCAGGCAGTAATCAGTAAGCAGTGGCAGGATGATATATAATAGTAACCAGTCCACAGAACAACAAGCAGCAGGGAAGAAAATAGCTAACCACAACAGGAACACCTCTGGGAAGTACTCGCAGCCAACCCCTCTGGTCCTGTCCAAAAAACACCAACAACCCTCTAGGAAGTGCACTCAGCCTAACCCCTCTAGTTTGGTCATAAAAATTTATAAGACTCTCTAGGGAAGCTTGCTCGATCAATTCCCCTTATAGTCTATGGTAGTTTGGGACTCTCTAAGGAGGATCACGTGGTCTAACCCTCTTATAGCCCCAAGGTCTAGAATCTCTCTATGGAGTTCACTCGATAAATCCTTCTATAGTCTAGGGTCTATCACATACTCCCTATGGAAGCTCGCTTAGTCAATTCCTTCTCTAGCCTGGAAAAGGTTTTAATGAAATTCAAACAAGTAAAGTCTCTCTGAGGAAGATCACTCGGTATAACCTCATGTAGTCTATAATATCCATGACTCTCTGGGAAGCTCACTCGGTCTATCCTCGGTAGTCTATAATGTTCAAGACTCTCTAAGAAGCTCACTTGGTCTAACCCTTATAGTCTATAATGTCCAAGACTCTCTGGGAAGCTCACATTGTCATTCCCTTATAGTCTATAGCACGAGGTTCTCACGGTCCCGTGTGAGTCAGTCCATAATAATGCTATAAGGCCAAAGTACACCTATATAGCTACTTGGATAACTAGTTTATAGAACGAAAAGCATGTCATGAATATCATTTCATCCTACGACCACAAGGCATGGAAAACTGGTATAACGGCCAAAGGCTAACAAGACACAAAGGTCTAAAATAAACAAGGCATGGAAAAACATCCAAGAACAACAAACTATCCTTATACATGATCAAATTGCCTCTACACAAGCATACAAGCAATTCCGGAAAATAAGAGGGGCAAAACGGTAAACACATAATACCTCATTCACGGGTATTGGTGGATGTTTTCACATAAAACACAAAGACATCGAATGTTAAGGCACAAGCCACCTACCTTGATGCTAGAAGATCAATATACTATAACCAAGAGTCTTGATTCTTATTAGAATGTCGTTGATCTACGAAAATGCACAAAACGATCAACACATGAATATCTTGAGAAAGTGGGAAAATCATGGAATGAAACTCATAAAGAAGGAAGAGCTCACCATTGTGGTTCCAACGCAATTGACGGTGGTCAATTTGGTAAACAGATGGAGGCTCAGGGGCTTGGAGGCTGTTTGCGGCCGTACGGTCGCTCTTGGTCAAAGAACATGGAGAAGAAGGTGTTTCTGTCGATAAGGCGCGACCATGGTCCATTTAATGAAAAAAAGAAACTACACAACGTGTATTTCTGGGGTACACGATTTGTACTTAGCTTTTCCTTACTCTACTTTAAGCGGCCTCCAAATCGCCCCTACCCACTGTGTGTGTGGCCTGGACACAGCCATCACACGGCCTGGCGCTACAACAAGGTACACGGTGTGTACTTATAAAGTACACACCGTATACTTTGAAAATTCCTAGATTTTCCTCTTTTCTCTAAAATGACCAAAAAATGAAAAACATACCTGAAATGAAGATACGGGTTCTTAAATGAATAAAGAGATACTATCATCCCACAATGATAAATTGGTAAAAAATTAAAATCTATGTGGTCTCACATACTTATGCTATGTAATTTATCATTATTGTTATTCCATGGGGTTTCTTGGGATTCCATTAAGGGTGATTCCATGATGTAATTTAAATAAATTAATTTTTTTAATTAGATTAATTTTTTTAACTAAAATGATTTAGTGCTAAAGTATATAATCAAACCCGGTGTGATGGATTTATGCCTCAGCCGCCGATGGACTTGGTCAGTACATTCAGGATAACGGGTGTCCTCGAGACATAATGTATGGTGAGACCATATCAGATGAGATTAAAGAGACTATGTGTAGGGGCTTCTGATGAATCAATGATATTGGTGAGGGTGAACCTAGTGATAACGGCCTATGTGCGCTATAATGGATCCCTTAATAAACAATTATTTGACCATGTTCCTTGATATGGGGACTGTATGTGTGATCCCCTACCATCTAATGTGACCAGACCTATGTGGAAAACCCATAGGCTAATTGGGACTGAGTTGGTTGATTAAGATAACTTATAGATACCAAAATTAATATGGTGGTCCATGGTCCATCTGTTAACTATTTGAGATGTGGTGAGACCATGTGTTGGTGGTGTTTCATCACAACCTAGTTTTCCATTGAATCTATGTTTTGGTTTTGTTGCACACTAGGACATAGGCATGCTTCCCCATACTCTAAAGGCTTACAACTTGTAAGGAGGGTATGATTATTTGATATTGCGGAGAAAATACCCTACATGGATTATATTAATAATGTTCCATATATATATATATAACATAGGGTATGAGTGAACATAATAAACAATTACTCAAATGAAACTCACGGGAAGCATAATAAATAATAATAATAATATCATTCCAAAAGTCATCATACATTTTTAGTATGAATAAATGACATGAAAGGTCATACAAAATGAATAAGAAAGGTATCCCGTGGAGGACCATAATAATACATATTTATAAAACCACAAATAAATTTCCATCTCAAATACATATATCACTACCATCTGTCTCATTGAAATGTTTTATATCCAAGATCACTATGGTCCATTTCCTGAGCCTGATCCATTACCTGATCTCAAAAAAATATAGTCTACATGAATCCTAATGGGAATGTTTATGGTGTGAGTATGAACCCATTAATCCACCCCCAAAATGTTTTTATCGTACATCTAATGTTATAAAGTGTATTCTTATGAAAATAAATAATAGTAACTCACATATAAAAATTTGTTACCAAATCCACTTGTGATCAATATCCACTTGTTGGAATTTAAATAATTCATCCAATAGGGTTATACGTATATTGAAATGTGGACCAAAATATATATTGTAATAAAATACATATCTACAAAGATATATTTCCGTTGGTGGCTACCTATGGATTAGTTCCCAAGAATCCACTAAATAATATCATGCCTAGAGGGCCGACTAGATCCTTCCATAAATATCTCACCAATATTTCATGCAATCCAATACCTCACATACCATCAATAAAGTAAACAACGTCTAAATGTAATTCCAATAAATATGTAACACCCCATCAAATATACATTCATAATGTAAATATCCTCTTAGTAGCATGACATCTCATGGTGTGGGCATATATATCCTCAAATATATAATAAACCCCTATCATCTTAACATCATGACGTCTTGAGGCACGATGGTGTCAATCCACTAATAATCCTGGATAATCAACCTCAATTATAACAGAAAGCATCATCCCCAAATTGATGGTCTAAAAGTAATCTCTTTATGGTCAATCACCATCAACTATGACTTTGTATTGTGAGAACCTCCTCCATAAGTGATAGTCAACATAATCTACAATGCCAAAATATCTATAGAGGCAACCGTTCATAACGAGTGGTAAATACCACCTTCAATGAGTCTTTTCTATGTTCTCAAAACTCCAATGGAAACATTTTCCAAAAATGGTGACAGTAAATCACTATTATTTTCTAAACCATACAAACTTGAATCCTTATTTCGACATGATATCCTATCACCCAAAACCTAATATTTAACACTATCTCACATCCCCCAGGACATGAAATCAAGAATATGTCCTCTTCAACTCAAAATAATGGTCTAAGACCTCACATATATCATCGGACATGGATTCAATTTAATGAACATAGTAGTCATAGATTCAGTGCCCTCCGTCTCCTCAATACCTCAGGCCATTCCCCCCATAATCCCATGGAACCAATGCAATAAAATAACATTTAATAAAGTACATTAGAAATCCAACCTTACTGACCTATTTGGTCAAAGGCCTCTGATCTGGATCAGAATATATAAATTGGCTAGGTATTTCTCAACAATATCACATAACATCAATCAATCAAATTAAAAATAAATTAATTAATTAATGGATTCTTTTGGACATCACAAACATGTACATCAAATATATCACACCGTAACACTGTTAAAAGTATAGAGAATATGTTACACCACCTACCTCATACTCATAAGCACACACTCATTAAGTATCATCCTCTAACTCAAGCTAAAACAAGATCGTTCAGTGTTTTAAACCAACTCACTAAAAATAGGGGAAAATATCTTGTACATATTTAACATTGTTTATGATAAGATAAATGGAAAAAAGAATCAAGTGGATTGAAGGACTTAATAATACACTTCAACTTAAATTGGTGGATTTTAATTCAGAGCTCATATGGATGAGGAGCCTCAATGCATAGATGAGGGGAAGAGAGGATCTCCATAGCTGTTAGAGGAGAGGCACATGCCTGGTAGAAGAAAAAGAGGATAGGGATTTATAATCAAGGAGAGTGAAAAGGGTAATTTCACACTTTTTAATGATTCTCATGGTTATGAAACCGGATTTGGAAAAAAATTCACCAATAATTCTTGGTAACAGACTAAAGTTTCACCACTTTAAAATAGGACACATGGTATGGCCACAAGGTTTTTCCATACCTTGTGCTAACTATGAAAACATACTACATAAGTGTAAATAAGAATGTGGGATAGGATGTATTTTTTAAAAAACAATGTTAAACCCATACACACCCTCTATGTAGATCTTTATATTCCTTGTACATTTTCTAATTTAAACCCGTATAGTTTTGTAAAAACATACCACTATGTTTGCAACTTTGAAAATTGGGATTTTAGGGCCCAGTTTAGCCAAACACAATCCAAATCCAAAGGACCTCACTATTCCACAAAACAATTATACTATTTAATAATTGGGGTTTTTAAATACTTTTAATTAGGTTCAAAAGATGGATTTTGAATTTTTTTCTGCCCACCAAATAGAAAATTCAAAATATCACAAGAATTACAACCCATTCAAAAACCTGGTGTGATATAGTATCCCCACAATAATGTAGATCACACCAAAGATATATGAAATCAATAAAATTTGGTACTAAACATACCCATCTCATTTATCAACCCATCATACCTCAGTTTTTTGTCATGGTCAATTCCCATGTGGCGCACCCACCTTATGAGTTACCTACCTAGTCACTTCCCGAACCAAAAATTCAACATTTCTATGGTCCAATCCATTAATCCTTAGACATAAAAGTATTTCCATGAAATACCATCATACCATCTCCTCATAATTTTCTTACTTTAATCATGGTTCATACATTAAACGCATCATGTCTCACATCTCATCACTTGCTCAATAATACCCATGTCACACATGAAACCCTGGAGACCCACAACTCATGAGATGACCAAATATCCCACATCATAACTAATTATAAAAAAATTCATGTATTATATATATATATATATATTAATTACCATCATATTCATGATTCTAGAAGACCTCATATAAAACATGAATCATATCCAATGGCCACATACTAACAAATTACAAGTTATTACAAATACAACATGTACAACCAATGTACCCTAAACCTGCCATTTCCAAAAATAGAAGGTCACGCCCTCATCAAGGTGTAACTTTAACCACCATCATCTCCCAATCCTACTCTTTCGCTATAATCTCAATATCATGTACCTTGGTTGAAGCCCGGCTACACAAGGCCGAAACTCCCTATGAAGCTACTCCATATTCCTTCCAATGACCCCTTTTTGCATCTCTCTCTCCCTAAAATGACATATGTGTGTAGTATGATCCTAGATACCAAATCATGGTAACACTCTGGGTCATACATCATAACATTGAGTCTATCCTATTCCCTGTCTCTCATATATATGAGAAGGAATCATAAAGAACCTATCTAGATAACCCATCTGGCCATATGAAACTCCTTTTGAGCACAATGACACTGAGTATGACCACTACGTATCTTCCCAAACAATAAGTAAATAGTCTAAGAACCGCTCCATGGTGTCCTACCCGAGTCTCTTGCTTGGTCACCTTACTAAGACTCCCCTTTAACATGCTTCAAACTATCTGAATCATCCCCACTAATCTAACCTAAGGTAATTACCCGACTCTAATAAGATCAAATGTCCATGTTTATCGTGGATATCAATGCCAGATAAACCACCTATAACAAATAGATAGTCATATTATACTCACATGAATCATGATGCAATGTCTCAAGACATCTTTGGAACTCCTCACCTATGAGATGTTTTCTCCAACAAAAGCATACATAAATTAGGATACGTCCATGAATTTTTTTCCTATAATCTATAACATATGTGTCTACCTATTTTAGGTTCATGATATCATAGGCTGTGTCCACCCTCAACATCTCTTATAATATTATTTCAATGAACTTGGCCTCCAAATCCATCCATTCCAATCTTTCATTCCTACCATTCTATACCAGTATTTCCCACAAGTGCTTTTAAATACCTCTAAGAATATATGTGTCTAACACCACCCTCTAACTTGGGGGTGTCTCTATCTAGTCAAAAATAATCTATAGAGACTCAATACAGACCTATGTAACCTATATTCCATCCTCAACATAAAATAGCGGTGGGTACTAAAACTGTAACTCATTAGTCAGATAAGTCACTGGAAACTTGTCTCTGGGAGCTCCTTTTTCAACCCCATGCAAGAATCACACCACTACCCACCCTTAACTTCTTGTATAAACACGAACCAAAATATTCTCTATTCTTTAGCTTCCATACCATCCCTAAATATATTACCTATGGATTAAGATCCTTCTATCCCTTAGGTGCTATATCGGTGCTATATTTATAGCCTCAGGGGCCTCCTCTCCTGCATACTCTTGTAGAACACATCCTCTTATCTCATGATGCTTGACCAGAATATTTATTGAAAGAATGATGATGAAGACCAAAAAAGATGATAAAATATCCAAAAAGTCATATATATATATATATCATATATGTGGAAACAAATTAGGTAGTGCATCTCAGTACCCATACACACTCGTACCGTACTTATGTCACGTGACATCTGGGCTCATACTCCCTTACATACCCATGTCAGAGTTAAGTATCTTATACCGTTCAGCCTCATGGAAGCTTTCTTACCCATATCATATTCATGAATCACATATCATCCCCATAATATAATATTAATATGGTGTGTCTGTGTATAATTCCACCAATGGTCTATAGAGTAAAACAATACTTATATTTTTTCATATTTTAAATGGATATCCACCATTCATTACTCTTTAAAAATCATATAAAAGTGAATCCCATATATTATACACAAAGAAACTAATATCATTCCCTCACGGAACCACATACCTGGTCTGTTTGAGTACAATGCCACCAAAAGGCTATGCTGAATGAAACTATATGTCATTTTGTTTACACTTTAAAATTCTCAACCTCTCTTAGTGAATTCCAAGTTGCTATGAAATTATTGACATGAACATACATATTTCATGTAACCCTATGTGGTTGCCATGTTAAATAAAAAATATACCTTCTCATATCATTACAAGGTGAAAAACCATATAGTCAAATGAAATCACACCTAAGTATTCCACTCAAGGTGGAAATAAATGAATAATAAATATGAACTGCATGACAACAATTACATACACCTTAGAACTTGGTCATTCCCCCATGCATTGGAAAAAATGCACCGAAAAATTAACTCCTTACTCAATTTTGACTACATCCTAATATCTAGTATACCATATCCAAAATATTATGAACCAAATTGAAAATAAACTCATTTAATTCCTTTTGAAACTCCTCTTCCCAGTTATCCACTTAATTCGTGATTTGGGCCAGTTATCCACCTGGAATTCAGTGAACCTCCCCATATGAAAATGGATGCCTAATAGTAGTGAGGGGATGATTAGGTGAATGTGGGTTGACTATTACCATTGGTGATGATAATAATAATGGTCCATATAAATATAAAACATAATAGGTGAAAACCCATAATAGAAAAATAGTTAAATGAAACCTAACAAAAGCATAATAAATAGTAGAAGTAATATAAGTTCTAAAATCATCGTACCATTTGGAGATGAATTAATGACCAGTTAGGTCATAAAATCTAGATAAAAATGTATCTCATGGGAATCCATAGGAGTACAAATATATATAAACCCAAAATAATGTTTATCTCGCCGTAGAGAAACCATATAGTCCAATGTCATCCATCTCATGCATAAGAATTACATCGATTATTACTAAGGTCTAGATCAACAACCAGATCCCATACATTATCTCAAAACCATAGATTTTACATGCATCTCTCTGGGCCTACCTAGGGTGTGAGTGTGAACTTGGTAATCACCCACCAATGTGTGCCAATGTTACATCATATATTATAAAATGTATTAATATGAAAATAAATAGAATAAAATCACACGTAAAAATAAATAACCTACTCCATGTTTTCTATGTAGACATTTGTGGGATCATACCTACTTTGAACGATGCAGTAATTCATATTTAAATATGTACAAAAAATATATATATTTAAATATAACAAATGTTTCAAATGATATTTTTTAAGCGGAGAGGTCACTTGTATTAGTTCATAGAAATCCCCTAAATAATATCATACCAATAGATCCCTCCGGATCCATCCATGACAATCTCAATTTCACATTATGGAATCTAAAAAAAAATCATTATTCATGTAACTAGAGACAAAATGAAATGACCATAAATATGTCTCAAGTCATGCATCCCTCCATTCATAAATTCTCTACCATCATGGTTGCCCAATGCCCCATGGTACAACGGTATATGTCCACCCATACATAATGATTCACCATCATCTCTGAAAGTTGACTTCCAGAGACACTATGATATCAATCATCCAATAATCCAATCTCATTGACCTCAAAAATAATAGTCAACCTTGGAACCAAACTGATGGCATCATCACTATCTCTTGAGGGTAAATCTCCAATATCTAGGGATTTCAATGTTGATATCTTAATATTTAACTATTCTTCGACCAAATCCTCTATTTAGAAATATATATTGATTCCTCTAAGCACAATGAGTGGTCAACCCCAGCTAAACTAAGTCATTACTATGTTCACACAATTCCAATAGATACTTTTTCCAATAATGATTAGTGGAAGTATATATCCTTTCATAAACCACACCATCTAATAACCTTGATTCAACATGTCAACCTGTATCCCAAAACATGATAGTCAACATCCTGACATGTCCAATGGGCCATTCTCCCAACCTGGTGACCTCCTCATCTCAATCCAAGGGTTGAATCCATCCAATTTATCTTGGTCCATTCCCTTAGTCTGTTAAACCTAAACATAATGTTCCTAGTGATAGAAATCAACTCAATTCCTTAAGCTATTCCCACCATGGTTCCATTGTACTAATGAAATCACATCATATTTAATTAATTTCATTAGTCACTTAGACAAACCTTCCCAAATTATCAAAATCACCATACCTAGCATATCATATATAAATATATAAGTTTAGGATCAACAGAATCACATAACATCAATAATAAATTTAAAAGAAATTATTAATTAATTAAATGTTTCCCTCAAACATCCTAATAATGGTATTTAATAACACAACCAATATCACCCATAAAATTAAGGATAAATCATATAACCAGCTAATTTATACAATTATGTTCTCTTTTTCCGAATATCATCCTCTAACTCACCTAGAAAAAGATAAATTGGAGTTTTAGACTAATTACCTAAAAATAGGGAAGAAGATATCACACTTATTTATCACTATTTATAAATAGATAAATGAGGAATGATTTAAATATGCAACAATTTCTTAACACTATTCTAATAACTGACCCAAAAAAATCAATTTACAGATCATATGGATCTGGATACTAAAATCCTAGATTATTGGAAGAGATGATCTCCACAACTACTGGGGGAGAGACACTTTCATTGGAGGGGGAAAATACTGGATTTTTTCTTAAAGAAGGAGGGATGGTGGAATGGTTATTTACCACTTTTTAAATAGTACCATAGTAAGGTCACATGTTTTGGCTGACTGTGCACACTTACTATCCAATGTGTCACCCTTTTTAAAAAGGATTCATTATTTGGCCACAATGTTTTTCCAAACTATGCGCAAACTATTCAAACTGATTTACTATGTGGAAATAACCTTGTGGAATGGGCTACAAAAATTTTCAAATCATGTATATCCAATGCATACCAATTGATAATATTTTCATACACCTAACACATCTTCTCCTTGTATACTATGTGATTAAACCAATCTGCGTGCTTTTATATGCACAATTTTAATAAATGGTTTTCATGGACCAATAAACCTAAAAACTATCCAAACCCAAGATTAATTCATAGGTACATTAACCCCATAATAAATTAATCCATTTCATTTTCTAAACATTCATAATTAGGATTCCATTTATCAGATATATGTTTTTATAGACACCAACCTCATGATTAAAAAATTACTTGGGAATTCTGATCAGTTGAAAAACCAACGATGATATATTAGAAAAGGATGTACTTCATAGTTTTTTATGTCGATGGATGATACATCCTAGTGAATTCAGTGTTAGAATAAGACCATGAGTGAGACTATGTACCCATATAGACGTTCCATTACTGAGATGATATTGAGGGGGCCTAGTGGGTTCCTCGTTCATAGACTGACCTTGAGCGGGTGTATGTGGGATTGGAATGGGTCTCTCTTTGGGACCCTTACTAGACTCTTGAGCCCAAGGTTCTATAGAAAATAATTATGGTAATTTTAATTTGGAAAGATTTGAGTTTTTCTTCTTGAAGGGCTATTCTATGTTCCCTCATTGATGATTTGACATGGTTTTGCTTCCATATTTTGAGCAAATATAGATGGGATGAAATGTTTATGAGATCGTTATATAGATATATTACCCTTTTTGGAGGTAGTTATAGTTTCATATATTTAATTGTTGGACATTTGGGTTGAATACTCCATGAATTTGTGGATTAATGTAGAATTGGGGCTGCTATAGATTTGGATCCCATACGATAGGAATTTTTTAGGCCTCATCCATTGAGTTGATAAGATATGATATGGGATGAAATGGTTTTAGATATTGGGGGATACCTTTTCTATGTCCCTAATCCCTTGAATCGAGAGGATATGATATGATTTTTCATTGATTTGGATCCAGGATGATAGGTATTCCATGGAAGACATCCTTATCTTCGTGTGAGTGAAAGTGGATGCCATGGATTATGAGACCAAATTAATGGAGTATGGTGTAATAGTTTCTCAGAGTCTTGAGGAATAGATGGGGGTACCATAGACATAGAGAGCTCATGTAAATTGAGAGGAATATCCTATTATATGTTCTCAAAGACATTCATACACTTGAGTAATATGGCTTGGTTGATCATGTACATATACTTAAGGATCGACAATAGTTTATTTATTAATTTATTTCCTTTTATTTCTTCCATGCATATCTCATACACATATAAAAACAAATACTAGTTCATACATGACCAATATTGTGGTTCTCTTTTATTTTTTTTCTCGCACCCTTATCATTTTTCTATTTAACTTTGTTATGTGAGAAGATATTCACTTTTCTACAAGAGTTTGATTGGTTGACACCTAAGATAACGTGGCTGATAAGGATAGCTTGGTTCGTAATAGAATTCTTGATGAGGTTCATAATATAGATGTAGTGGAATTATTTTTAATATTTCTTTATTTTGTTATGTGTATATGATTATCATAATGGGTGGAAAGTGTATCATTGATATAGCAATTCAATCCATAATATAATTTCATTTACTAATTATGGTTCTTTTTGTTATATTCTATTATTTCACCTTATTTATTATTTTATGAATATTTTTTATTTTACGGGTAATTGTGAAGTCTAATTTTGAGGTTATATTCTCCGCAACATGACCACCATAGACCCTAATTTCTAGTCAGTTTTCTTTTTCATATAGTAAGGTGAGCCTAAAGTCTCAAAAAAACTAGTTCAACTAATGTTCGTAGAGTGAGCTGGGGAAAGTTGTTAAAAATTTGTACCAATGATTTCTTTTCATTTTTATTAATGTTTTGAGATATAGTTGATGATAAATTTGGTAATATCCCAGAGCCTATGAATGATATCTGATTGGTGCATTGAAAACACATTTTTTAGTGGGAATTCGTGGTTTTCAATGAAAGTATTGTTGTTTGAGTTTGAAATTTTATGATTTTATATGATTTCTTCTTTGAGTGATGCATATGATGTTTGAGGCTTTTAAAAATTATGTTTTTTGTATCTTTTTTTATAATAACTTTTTTACTGACTGTTTTTTACTCTTATCTCGTAGATGAAATAGGCATCTCATGCATCATATAAAATTAATTGGATTCACATGATATATTCCTACTCATGTGCGGTTTCACGTACTTTTAATGGTAATTCATTTAATTTGTCAACAATATCATAGAATTTGTTTCCCCATATGAGTACTTGGTGGAATTATGCTCTTCTAGATTGAATTTTATATGATTTTTTAAAATTTTAGGACTTTTGGATTTATAGTGTGACGTTAAATTTAAAGGATAATAACTCTGTCCTCATGAAAAGGAATTGTAGTGAACCTAGTGGGGTTTTATAGCACTAGGTGCCTAACGATGAACCCCATTTAGGGTTTTTTTATTTAGGTTTGGTTGATTAATGTTATAGTGGCAACATATATTGTGGTTTACCCCATATATTGGAATATTAATCTACATAAAAAAACCATGGGTGTGTATTTTCCCAAAAATGGGTACTCTTAAATGATGTTAGGGATTATGAAAATATTCTTCTTGTGAGAGAAAATCAACCATGGGTATTTATATGTCTAGAATCATTGAGAGGATGGGTTCCCAAGTGACCAATGGTGAATTTTCATGTGTTTTTTTAATTTGTACTCTTATAGATTTATGTGTGTTTGGATCAAGGTTGATCTATTATAGGTGTTATCCAAGTTTGGTTTTCTTTTTTAATGATAGAAGAATGTGTATGCGGGTTATGGAATGATAATGTTGCATCAGAGGTGCATAGGTTTTGGTGATAATAATGACAAGTGTTATTGCTTTAGGTACTGAAGTGTGGTTTCAAGGGTATCAAAATGGCAATGTAAAGCCCTTTGATGTGGACTATTTTTATAAATATTTAAAGACCCAAACTTTTATCAATGTAATTTCTCCCTTATTTTAGTAATCAGATAATCATATAAAATAATATTAGAAAACCCAATTACAAATCATGATTAAATGAACTACTATATGACCATTAAACATAAATTTTCCAATTCGTTGTTTTGAATTTCAGAAATATGACAAATGTGATTGGGATCATTAAGATTTTTAGAGTCTGATTAGATATACATAATTTTTGGGTAACAAAAACCTAAACTTATGAATTTTGATATGACCCTTATGAATTGTAAATCTTTCAAAATAATAGTGACCTAACCTAGGAATATATAAATCAAATTTAGGCAACTGATAAGTGACAATATAACAATAGTAAAAGTATTGGTATTTTTTAACTCATAAAAAAATTATTCTAATTTATTAAATATTTTAAAAGAAAATTTATTTTAATAAAATTTCTTCATATATTAAAAAATTTATGTCTTTCAGATTTACGATAATTTTATATGACCTTTTTTAATTTTTGAAAGCATTATAAAATCAGCTTAAATTTAAAAATCGTTATTCTTTAATTAAATTATCATTTTAATTAAAAATTATTTTATTCATATTTAGATAATTATTTTTTGAAAAAAGGATTTCATTATTTTATTCTAAATGCTGCTAAATTGTTAGGGATAATTTTTGGGATTTTCTTGAAATAATTTAATTTGTGGTGAATAGTGAAATTTGATAATTTACAAAATATATTAAATAAATGAATTTGTACATAATTCTTGATTCATGGATGATATAAATGCCCATTGGTTGGAACTCACATGCACTTATTACTATTTTTATTCACAATTATAGGTAATATTTCTTTTCAAGTGGATAAATAAAAAATTAATGAAAATAATATTTAAAAACCCTAATCCCCTCTACTATAAATATCACCATTCAGACCCTAATTTATTCACACCTATAAAGATTTAGGTCTTACATAAATTCTTCCAAAATCTCTTCCCAGCTACTTCCCCACACCCGAAATTAATTTGTCTCCAAAACACACCAAACCATATCCCCTAAATAGGCTCCCAAAGGAGATAAACTCAAGAGGTAGATTCCTCTTTCTGATTCTTTTATTTTCTTCTGAGTTCCTTTCATTTAATTATCATTATTCACCTAAATTAACTCAAATGGTATGATAACTCCATTAAAATTAATTTAATGTAATTATAATATTATAATCGGATATTTCACCATAATCTTACATTCAATATTATTTTATACTATAAATGATAACACTATCTGAGATGTTTGAATTTATCACATTCAAGGATTATGGTTTTCAATTTGAATTATTGTATTAGAGATTGGTCATGAAACCATTTTAATGGTCGAAACAGATCATAATATATTTATTTTATCTTATTTGAGGATTTTTTAATCCTTATACACTCATGATATAAAATAATAATACAAAATAAGCTCATTGTGAGCAAAACCGAAAAATTAATCCAAGTGTTTATCATTAAAATTATATGTAATGATTCCACTGCATGGTATTTACAAAAAATCATTATAAGATCATTTATATCTATATAATTTCACAAAAAATATATATTAACAATTTGTAATGATAAACCACATTTAAAAAAACATTTTCATGAATAGAAGTGAACTGTTCAACAAAGAAATGAAAATTAACACCCCTGAACAATGAATTTAAGCTCTATAACTCATCAAATTGTCCATAAAATAAATTAATAAAATCATAATTAATAACATTAATGTATTAAAGGCTATATAATTGAAAATTAATGAATCAAATTTCATTATATGTTATATTAATGTGAATAATTCATTCAGGCATAAGGTAAGGGGAAATTCTCGAATTGAAATCTCTTTCGTTGGGTTTTCCCTCTTCAATCCATTTTCTGTATAGAAATGCAATAGTAATCATTTATTTTTCATTATTGTAATTTTTCTTGGATATACATGTTTTAAAATTTATTTTATGAAAAATACAATGTTTTCTAAAAGATCACTTCTTTTAAATAATCACACACTTTTTACTTATCCAAGATTGATTCACTCTTCACTCAAGGTTAATGGTTCTATATCACGAAATATATTACCTCTTTATTTTGGGGACTAATATTTTTTGAATTTTTTCATTATGAGGTGAAGCCCATTTCTTTCCATGGGTTATTTTATGTTTATTACTGACATATTTTCTATGTCGCATGCATGATAATGTAAATATTATGACATGACGGGTGTGCCCAAAATTATATATTGCAATATGAATTATTGAAACTGATGATTTTAACAAGAATTATATAGAGCTCCAATGAATTGGGTGAAGTGATTAATCTCATGTGTAAATGTGAAATGATGCATTAACATGATTCTTTCTTTTTTCACAACTATGACTTGCAGTTGACCACTAAGATATGATGCCTCGTTTTTTTGCATTTCCACATTCCATGATATTATATATATGATGTTATGATTTTGCTCACACCATATTAGACTGTTTCATTTTCTTATCTTTAATATTTTTCGGACTTTAGGTAAGACTTATTTGATGTATATACTCATTTTAATAGTTGTACTATGTATTATAAAATGTTCTATAAGAATATAGAGAAGAAGTAATCAAATAAATGTTTACGATTTATGTTGTAAATGTTATATATATTCCATGTTTGGCTAAGACAATAAACCATTGGTTCCTAATTATGTAATTTTTTTATGTTTTTATCCTTAAAATGATGTAAATGTAACATAAGAACATCCCATTTCTCTGTAGTTGGTATTAGAGGTAAGGTTTAGATAATTTGTGGACTAGGATTAGTTAACCTATAGAAATCCTCTAGTATGAGACTATGTAAAAATATGAACATGTGAAGCTTTGACAAACATAGGTATACCATAAGATATGTTTTTAGTGTAAATATAACAAATGAATATTTTATTTATTCATGACTAGTTGACTTATGTTTTGTTCTATTCATTTATATTTTATAAAATAGTGGGAACAAGGAGAAACCAGGCCAACAAATTTTGCGAGGGTTAATGCAACAATTTCCCGAATGACATATCCAATTATTTGGGAGGTGAAGTTCAAAACATCATGGTTATTCTTACATGTATGTCTCAATTTATGAACAATGACATGAATATTGTGTAATCCACTCATTTACTAAGAGGGAGCAATTGTTTATCGATAGTTTTATACAACAAAGACCCCCAACATTTAGTAGATCTTTTGATACACTAGTTATAGAATAGTGGGTAAAATCCAGGGAGAAGATATTTTCTGTGCTTAATTGTTCTGATATTGAAAATGTGATTTTTTCCATTTATTATCTAGATACAGATATCGATTAATAATGGTCTTTGATTAAGAAAACTAAGAAGACTGATAAAATTGCGGACATGGAATGGGAAATCTTTATGATCATGTTTTTTAACAACTATTTCCCAAGAACTCTTCGTACAAAGATTTAGTGATAATTCATCGAGATCAAGAACAAGGTAGTTGAATCTTTCTTGGAATACCAGGAAAATTTCATAGGGCTTTAAAGTTATGATTTATGTTTTTTATCAATAGTGATAGCATAATTTATAGATTATTTAGTTGGTTAAAACCACACCTCAGTTGTTGGATGTGATCTCAAAGTAGAGATGGATATGGGAGAATGGTCCCATGGATATAGTGATAAGAAAATATTGTTGGAGTTTCGAATAAGAGGATATAATGACAAAGGAGGAAAGAAAACTCATCCGCCCACATGATAAAAATGTAGGATGAACCATTAAGGGAATTTCTTCAAAGGGTTGGGGAAGTTTTTCATGTGTGGAAGTGAAGGAAAACAAGATATTAAATGTTTTAATGACATGAGATGGAAGGATAATGTGGTGGAATAAATAAAATCACCAAAAATGGTCCAATGTTATAAATTTTCCAATCAAGGGAACTATGGAAGCCCGTGCACTAATCCTCAATACCTCGAGGGTAATCACCGTCAGCAGCCACCAAATACAAAAGAACAATTGAAGCCTTAGGACATCACTACTGGTGAATTTTTGAAATAAAATTAAGTCTTACAATGTACACTTCCTATTCACTCAATAATGGAAATTTTTTTACTTGATTATGGTTCTATGCATTTCTTTATTTCTTCCAAGTTTTCTAGAACTATGGAATTGAATCCACGAAACCTTGAAGTAGAGTATACAACCTCTACTATTTATTACACACATAAACATGATTTATTACACAACCATGTACTCAATACAACTTCGAATATTTAGAGGTATAGTGTATTTGAGGATTAGTAAAATTACATGACAACTTATGACATAAATTATAAGATCTCTATTGAAAACATCATTAACATGACCACAACATTCTTTAATACTTAGAATTTCATTGGGTAAACTGAGGACATACAAAAGAAAAGGGTGTGCAATAAATCCTATTTTGGGAGTAAACAACGAATGGAATGATGAATATAATACAAGATAGGAAATAGACATAAAAATTTATTATAAGAGAAACATTAACATAAAGGCATGATATATCATGATTAACATAACAAGTAATCGTTGGAACCACATACAACATGATATTAGAAGGATAAATGTCCCATTACACATGGATTATCATAATTAATCCCTAATTTCACATTAATTATCTTGAGTGAACCCTCATTTCACATTTATTATAATTATAAAAAACACTAACCAATGGATTTGAGCACTATCAAGGCACAAAATTCATAACCATTTCAGTATCATGATTAAGTGTGCCACATAAATTATATATCATTGATTAATTAAAAATAATAATTTATTTTACAATATAATAATGTGGAATAACTAAATTTAAGTACCATTAAATAATTATATGTTCATTTAGGTGAATACTGATGATAGAGTAATGGGTATTGTATTCAGTACACAATGATTTTTTATTTGAAAATCGCAGTGCAATTTCTACAGTAGAACGATGTCATAAAGAAATTCATCAATTTGGTTGATGATAGAGAAATGGGTATATAAAAATATATACATGAAATATATTTTAAGGGTATCATGTAACACAATATAAAAAAATATGGAATAAAATTTAGAAACATAATATAGAAGAAATGCTTGAATGGAAATAAGAAGATAGAAATCCCTTACGGAATTTCGGCAGGGTACCAGGTGTACCTGGGAGTAATTAAGGAGAGATAATGGAATATATAATCATTAAAATATAAGGAGGGAAGTATGGGGAAGGTGTGAAATAATACCCCAAAATTTTTAATTTAATATAAAATGGTATAACAACATAAAGAAACATGGATAAAAACGAGAAAGGAAGGAATCCCATACTTGGATGTCTGATCCCAAAGGCTTATGAGAGTTTTGAGAGAGGATTAATGGGATATTTGGGAACCATTGGGGACTATAGGTAGTAGAGATAAGAGTGAGGATGTTCTTCAAGTGATTTGAGTGATAATTAATGGGAGCATGGGTGGGTATATATGGGAAATGATAGGGGAATTGTTTAATGTTTCACAAACATAGGATTTGAAATCTATATAATTAAATATCAAAAACCATGGACATTACTATGATTTTACCCATTTTTGTTTCCATGTAAGATTGTAAAACATTATTTTATAATTCCAATGGTAGAAAATTTTCAAATATTAGCCTTTCTTGTGTGGAGTTGAGTCACACCCACAATGAAATGAATTTAAAATAATGAATTATATTATACATTTTAGAGGATTAAATAAGGAATTATAAATAAGTAAAACAAATATAAATTCACAATAATTTAATTGGAAATCATATATTGGTCATAGACTACCAATTTTAGTATTTATTATGCAATTTGAGGGTAATTATGATGTATTAAAAGACCTAATTTTTTGTTAGGTATTTAATTTTTACCCTAAAATTCTACTGCCTCAGAAAATTATGAAAAATTCACCGTTGGATAATTTTGAAACCCTTATTTGAAAAATAATACCCATTATATCTATATTCTTTTAAATATGTGAATTTTCACTTTTAATATGAAATCCGAAATTTATTGAAAATTCTTGAGTTTTGACAAAAACAGTTTTCAAACCATAATAAAAATTACATTCAATATCATAAAAATAATAAACTTATTTATTATAACTAATAGTATTTTTATAATAATATTTTATTAAAATATAAATTATTTCAAAAAGTCATTAATTCCACGAAATAAATTCATTAAAAATACAAGATCAGATTTATTGTATAAAAAATGTAACTCTTAGCTAACCGATTAACTAATAATTTATAGATAAGGAATTGATATAACCATTATTTTTAAAAATTGTTTTTACCACAGTTTAATATAATTTATACATTTCTCCAAATTTCCATTTTTACCTGAAAAATCAATTTATCAATGTTATCATGTTTTAAAGCCCTATTCACATATTAGTTGTGTGATCACTATTTCAGGTCTATAATATCAATGGTAGTGAATCTTAACGACCATTTATACCCAAAAATAAAAAACGTGCAGTTGTTTTCTCTATACATAAGAAATAAATATAAATGGAATTTTATGCATAAATGTTCGGGTCATTACAATATTCCCCTTAAGAAATTTCACACTATAAATTTCCTATTCCCACACTAAAATGGATGAGGGTAACTCTACGCCATAAATTCCTCTAGTTCCCATGTTTCATCTTCAAAAATTGTGGTTTCACCAAAACACCTTAATGAGGGGAATCATATTTTTCATAGAAAATTTAATCTATGGTCTAAGATCATCATTGGCTTCACCATATTGGATGTTCATTCTCAAATGGCACCACCTCTGGAGTGAGTAAATTCGATGAGTAAGGTATCTAAATCCACAAGTGTGATACATGGAATACATCATGTACATGATATGGGTTTTGTGGGAGTGATATTCGATAGTACACTACTCCAATGCGATCAAAGATCTCAAAAGGTCCTATGTACCTTAGACTAATCTTTCCCTTTTTCCCGAATCTCATAACTATCTTACATGGTGATATGTGGTGAAATACCATGTATCTAACATAAAATATTAGGTATCGTTGACGATTTTTATCATAGTTGTTTTGTATTCACTGAGTACCATTAATGTGTTGTTGGATTGACTTGACCTTCTTTACCATTTCATGGACCATTTCTGGACCTAGTAGTTTTTTCTTTCTTACATCATCCCAACATTCCTATGTTCTAGAAGCTATTCCCATACAAGGATTCATAAAGATCCATTTGGATTGATGTGTGGAAACTTTTGTTTTAAGAGAACTCAACCAGAGGAAGATATTGATCCCATCCTCCTTTTACATTCATTTAGAATTCTCCCAACATTCCCTCAAATGTTTTTATTCTCCTATAATATTAGCCATCAGTTTCAGGATTATAAGTCATATTGATGTTTAGATATGAATAAAGAGCGTGTTGGGACTCTTCCAGAACATAGAGGTGAATCTTGGATCCCAATCAGATACAATCGATAGTGGTAGACCATGAAACCTTTCAACTTCTCTGTTGTATATCCATTACAATTGATTCAATGAAAAATCCTCTCATATTTTAGTGAATTGTGCAGTCTTTGTAAGATGATCCACAATTATCCAAATAGTATTGTTTCAATGGAATGACTTCGGAAGTCCGGTGAAAAATTACACGATGTTGTTATCCCATTTCAATGCTGGTATGGGTAATAGTTGCATCATCCTCTTAGACATCTACCATTCAACCTTCACTTACTGACATACTAGGAACATTGATGTATATTCAGTGATCTCCTTCTTCACATTATCCCACAAATAATTCTCTTTAAGTTCCTGCTATGTATTTTTTTTTCTGGTTGAATGGATAAATTCAAACTATATTCATCATCCAAATGTTCTATCATTATCATCCGATTTTATGGAACCGATAATCTTAACACAAATCACATAATACCTTCTTCATTATAATTAAACTCTGAGGATATCCCTTTTCTGATAGTTTCCCTTTTCATCATAATTTCCACATCATCCTTTTTATCATTATTTTAATCTTTTCCAAACAGACGGTTGAGAAATCATTTGTGAAAGGATTTATGATATTACCTTCTTTATGACTCCCATGTCCATATTCGTCTAATATAAGAAGATGATATATGATTTTCAATTATCATTAGTGAAAGAGTTGCTGAATATTTTCTACTTAAATCATATTCCACTTTATTAGATTTCCCCAGATGACAGTGAATTTATTATTCATTGTCTTTGACCAACTCTAATCATCTTCGTTGGTGCATATTCAACTCTTTCAACAAGAATATATACTTGAGGATTTTTTATCTATATATATATCTCATACTTTTCCTCAAAGATGTAATGCACCAAATTTTCAAAGGGAATATCACTCCATCCAAATAGAGATCATGTGTAAGATAGTTCTACTCATAAAATTTCAATTACCATGAAGCATAGTAAAATACTTGTTCATTTTGCATCAACCCACATCCCAAGACCTTCTTTGAATCATTACTAAATACCACCAATATCTCTCCACTTGTGGGTAGTGTGAGAATGGGAACTGTGATAATACTACTTTTCAACTCCTTTAAGCTCTCATCACATTCATCATTCCAAGAAAACTTTCATTCCTTCATATTTATCGTGGTAAGAGGGTTTGATAATTGTGATAAATTTATCCAAAATTAGCAATAATATCCAGCTAACCCAAGTATACTACTTATATATGTAATAGATGTTGGCCTAAGACATCCCTCAACTGCATTTTTATTTGAGGGATCTAAATATATCCCATTGATTGTGATGATATTTCCCAATAATGAGACATCGTTTAGCAATAACTCAAACTTGATATAAATTTCATACTGACTCTCCTTTCACTAGGCCTCTAGTACACTTCATAGATACTCCTCATGCTCCTCCTTGGTTTTGGAGTATCTTAGAATATCATCTATAAATACTACAAATATTTTTTGAGATAATATGTAGGGACACTATTCCTCAAGACCATGAAAATTTCTACTGAATTAGTGAGTATGAAAGTAATTACTAGGAATTCATAGTGAACATACCTTTTATTAAAAGCTGTTTTGGGGATATTCTCCTTCTTCACCCATACATGGTAATATCCCAACCACATGTCCCCCTTGGAAAATTATTTTTTCCCACATAGTTGATCGAACGATTAATAAATTCATGGAAAAATGATACTTTTTATTTATTGGGATTTTGTTGAGATCATGATAATCAATGCAAAGGTGCATTGACGAATCTTTCTTCTTGAAAAAGAGGACTGGTTCACCCCATGGTGAATAACATGGGCATATAAGACCTTTATCTAAATTATCCTATAGTTACATCTTTAGCTCCTCATGCTAAACACCATCCATTCTATATAGAGTCATATATATTATAAATGACCCAAATATATTATCATTTGAGAATTAAACATCTCTTATAGGAGGAAAACCATGAAATTTCTCAGGAAACACATCATAGAATTCTATTAAATTAGGCATGCCTTCAAGGATGGTACCTTCCATAGACTCTATAATCTGAGCAATATATGTGTGCTCATAGGGATGTAATTTACACACTAGAGAGGATTGTTCTAAAGAAGATTCATCCTCATATTTGATCTTGTATAGAATTGGGGGTCGACATTCCATATGGATAGTGATTTCCCACTCATGGAAATTTATGTTGGCTCTATATAGGGAGAGATAGTCCAAGAAAAAAATTGCATCAAATTCCACCAGAGGGAGTATGGAGAGGTTCATCAGGAGGTTAAATCAACAAATTGTGAGAGGGGAGGAGTTATAGTCATGGGATTCTACAATTTTCCCATTTTCCATTCTCACTGAACTCTCTACTTCCATGATTTTTTGGGGTTTTTTAATTATTCTACTAAAATTTTGGTATATACAAGAATGTGTAAAACCAGAATCCAAAAGTAAGTTCTCTATTATTGAATGAATAAATAGCGTACCTATCAACAATTCACTATCAGGGGTTTCTTCACTAGTGGTGATGGAAAAAGCCCGTGGTTGCTTTCTTGGATATTGTTGGTTTCCTTTAAAAACCTTTTTCTTAAGCCACTTGTTCGTAATGTTATCTGGTTAATTGTAGTTGATGCATTGAACAATGATTTGATGGTCGAATGGATCACACCTCTCCTCTATCACAACAACACGTTTTTATTGTCTGAAGTTATTGGATAGGTTCCCTTCTCTTCCACACCTAAATCATTTCCTCATCCCCTTTTGGAAATTTTGGTAGTGCTCCTTTCCACACCTTTGGTAAGTGGGGTTTCAGAATTTCATAGAAACATTGGATTTATCTTTCAGACTACTAGAAATAAATTTAATATCCCCTTATTATCCACATGATACCTCTGAGATTCACTAATCTCCATTCTGACTTTGGGGGCACATCAGAATATTTCTTCATAGCTATCAAAGTCATAGATCACTGAGGCTTTCTGTATGCTAGGTTTTACCCCACCAAAGAAGAGTTCAGCCTTGCATTCAGGTGTAATGAAAAATCTAGGGATCTGTCATTCCATACACATTAATTTCTCCTCAAAATCTTGGGTGGATTAATTTTCTATTTCCAGGAGGAAAATTAAGTCTCTTTCCATCTAATGTTTGAGGGTGTTAGGAAAACATTTATCGAAAAACATTTTATAGAACTCCTTCCATTATAACGCCTTGATCTCTTCCTAAGGCTGTGTATTTTTTATCAATGTCCACAATTGATGAGATTCACCATCCATATGATATGTATCCAGATGAACCTTCACATGCTCTAGAACAATTATGGATGGATAATATATTCACAATAGATTTGATCCATTGTTTCACGATTGTGGAATCAGATGATCCATTGAATGTTACAGGCCTCTATCACACGAACCTATCTATTTTGACATGTTCTTTATGGGGGGGTGTAAGTTCCTATTGATCTATGATTCTATTAAAAACATGAGTTAACTGAAATATTATCATGATAATGATTGTGAAACCCTCTCCCATCAATGTTTTCATCTCATTAGAACAGTCATCACATTGATATTCACATCGGTTGTTATCCCGAGTCCTCTTATTACTGGCTATTAGAAATAATACAAGGAAAACATGGGTTAAATATTTTAAAATATTAAACACCTAAATGGTAATCCAAAGACAAAAGCGATAAATTATAAACTATATTTATCTCTTTATCTTATGAATTTCTAAACTTTGATCTATTTTATCTATGATATACATTATAACATATATTTATTTGGTCTTTTTCTGTTCCCTTAATAATGGTTCGTACTAATCCTATTAATTTACCAAAGCATAGACCCTAGGATTTGTGAATTAAGAGTGTAGTAGGACTCGTTGATCTTCCCCAATTCCAGTTAGAGTCTAGATCAAAGTTATGTTTTCAGGTTTTACCCCTAGATACATCTATTCCATAGCCACCTCTACATGTTCGTTTCTTGAAAGGGATGTATTTTCTTGATAAAAAACCTAATATATACTCAAAAAAATTATTTTTTATTTTCTTATAATTAGTCTTATCCCTAAGGCTTTCACTAGAGTTTTATAACCCTAATCCCAAAAATAATTAAATTGATACTTTGATACAAACTATAACAACCCTATTTATTATTAAAAACACAAACATGATTTATTGCATAAAATAAAACTTAATAAAACCCAATATTTAGAGATGTGTAGTGTCTTTGGTGATTGGTAACATTACATGAAAATATAAGATATAAGATACAATAACATTATTGAAAACCTCGTTTACCAGACCACAACATTCCTTCATACATAGCATTGGATAGGATAACCTGAAGACATGCATAAAAAAGGTGAGATATAAATGCCAATAAAGGAGTAAAAAATATATAAAATGAAGAATAAAATACATGTTAGCAAATATACATATCAGTGGATAATAAGAGAAACATGAACATAAAGGCACGATATTTCATGATTAACATAACATAAAAACATCGCAACAACAAACACCAAGATATTAGCCCAAGACAAGGCTCATTACACATGTATAAGAATGATTAAAACCACATTTAACATGAATTATAATGGGTAAACCCTCATTGAACGTGGTGTATCATGATATTATACATAACCCAATGCATTGGAAAGCCATCAAAGAACACCCTCTATAATCATCTCAATCTCAAGCTTAAGTGTGCCACATAGATCATATGACATGGGTTCATTCAACATAATAATTTATTACTTGATAAATGAATGTGAAACACAGAAATTTATGAATCATTAAACAAGTATATGTGCATATAGTTAAATACCCTTGATAGAGAAATAGGTATCGTATTCACTACACGATGATTTTGGCTTGGAAAATCATGGTGTAATTTCGACATCATAACGAAATCATATGGAATTTCATAAATTGGTTTAATGAGTGGTAAATAGGTATATCATACTTTATAAATTATATATATGGTGATGGGTTCATGTAATATAATATCCCAACTTATTAAATGGAATTTATAATCACAATATATAAGAAATGCTTGAATATAAATAAGAAGTGAAAATCCCTTAAGGGATTTTGTCATGGTAACGGGTGTACCCGAAAGGAATTATTGAGAAAAATGGAGAATATAATAATTTAAAAATAATAGGGATGTATGGGGAGGTATTAAATAATACCAAAACATTTTAAATTGAAAATAATAGGGTATAACAACATTAAAAACGTGGATTAAAACAAGAATGGAAGGAATCCCATACATAGATGTTTGATCTCAATAACATGGGATATGCTTAAGAGATCATTAATGGGATAATGGGGCACCATGGGTGGACTATAAAGAGTTTAGAGAATATTGAGGTTGTTTTTATAGGGATTTTAGTAACGAAGAATAAGAGCTTGTGTGGGATTAAATATTAAATTAGAGGGGAATTTATTTAATATTTCAGAAACATAGACTTTTTAATCTATATAAATAAGTATTCAAAACCAAAAACCGTCCCATAGTTTTTTCCAAAGAATATTTTAAAAAATTATATTAATAGAGAAATGTCTGACCATATTAAAATATTATCATTTCTTATGTTGAGATGAGTCACAACCTCAAGGAAATGAATTTAAAATCATAAAATATATTATTCATTTTGGAAGATTCAGTAAGCCACTATAAAATATGTAAAAAAATTTAAAATCACATTATTTTAATTGGAGAATATATACTAGTCTGATAATACACATTATATTTTTTATTACATCATTTTGGTCTCATTATGATGTTATAGAACTTATATTTTCTTTTTACTGTATTTATTTTTTACAAAAAAATTCAACTATCTCAGAAAATTATGAAAAAATCACCATTGGATAATTCCAAAATCATGATTACAAAAATATTATTAATTTTATGTAAATAAGTTCCTAAATATTTAAATTTCCTCTTTCTAAATGAATCAACTTGGGGTTCGATAGTTCTCTTTGTAAAGAAGAATGATAGATGAATGTGGTTGTGTATTAATTATCAAGAACTTAATAAGATCACCAGAAATTACAAGTATCCTATCACAATGATTGAAGACTTTTTCATCAGTTGAGATGAAATATGTACAACAAAAAGGTGGATCACCATTATAAATATCATCAACTAATACTAAAGTAGTAATATATTCAGATGAATTCCTTCTGTACAAGGTATGGGCACCATGAGTTTCTGGTGATTACCTTCAAACTTACTAATTCCCCTACAATATTCTGGTATTTGAGGAATATATTCATTAGACATTTCCTTGAAAACATTTGGTAGTTTTTATTGATGATATTCTCATTTACTCAAAGGGAATGGAGGAAACTGATGAACATCTAAGAATTGTGTTGGCGACATTGAGAATGTAGTTGTTGTAATCCATGTTCAGAAAGTGATACTTTTGAAGGAAACAAGTAACATTCTTGGGATATGTGATCACTATTGGGGATGTTGTGTCGGCCATTAAAAAACAAAGGAGATTGAGGAATGGACCAGACCCTCAAGTGTCACAAAAATCCGTAGTTTTCTAGGATTGGCAGTGTACTAACGATATTTTTTGAAACAATTCATAAAATTGTCAAGACCGTTAACTAAGTTAACAAGGCAAGGGGTAAAGTATGTCTGGACAGAAGAATGTGAGGGATGTTCAAGGAGATAAATATAAGGCTGATCACTACACCTGTACTAAAATTACAAAAAATTTGAGAATATATTTTGATATATAGTGATGATTCAAAGACTTTCTTGGGTTACGTACTCACACAATTTGATAATGTGATAGAATATGTTGCATGGTAGTGGAAGATACATGATTAGAACTACATGACACAAAATATAGAGCTAACAGTAGTGTTTTTTGTCTTGAAAATATAGCAACACTACCTCTATGGTGAGAAGTGTGACATATTCACCAATGAAATTTTTGTTGGGTTTTGGCTTAGTGGTAAGAACCCTCTAATCCTACATGAAAAATGGGGGTTCAAAACCCATTGGGCGCGAGTTTTTATAGCAGTACTATAGTGGTACTGTAGTAGTGGCGGTACAGTAGATCGGCGGGTACTGGAGCCGTGACAGGGAACTGTAGCAGCGGCGGTACTATGTGGTACTATAGCAACTGGGTTACTATTCACAGAATGGAAATTGGGCCAAAACTTTGGGACTACGAGCAATGTAATGGGCTACAAGCCCACTGGGCCTTCGGGCCATGTATTGGGTCTCCTTCTACCCAGTTAAAAGAGGTCTTTGATTATCTTTAATAATAAAATGAGGGTTGAGATCCAACCCTTTAAAAGACATATTCACCAATCACAAGACTCTAAAGTATATATTCACAAAAAATGATCTCAACATGCATCAACGGATATAGTTAGAGATAATCAAAGATTAAGATTTCTCGATTCAATAAAATCTTGGCCAGGTGAATAAGGAAGCTGATGCTCTAAGTAGAAATGACCCTACTACTCTATCCATTTTATGGATTGAGAAAGACCCTATCTTCATGGATTGGCAATAGATGGTTTTGGAAATCATAATGGCATAGAGTACTTCCTACCTTTCCCAAATTACTTCCAAAGAATTTATCCAAGAAAAGATTAAAGAAACACAACGGGGTGATCTAGAGCTATAAAAGAGGGTGATTAGAGTAATGGAATGGAATCTGTCAGAGTTCTGTATCAATGATGATGGTGTTATTTAGTTGGAAATGTGGATTTGTGCTCCTTCATCACCTGTGATAATGAATTTTCTATTTGATAATGCATATATATTACCATTATCTATCCATCCTAGTAGCACTAGGATGTACTGTGATCTCGGATAACACTTCTGGTGGGACAATATGAAGAAGGAGATTCATGAATATATCACATGGTGCTTGATATATCAACAAGTTAAAGTAGAGAAAAAAACATACAACGGTATGATGAGACAATTGCCTACGCCCAGGTGGAAATGGAGGAATATCATGATGGACATTGTCATGGGTTTACCAAAGACGTACAGTGGAAATAATATGATATGGGTTGTGGTGGACCGACTCACCAAGAATTTTTAATTTATCTCTAGTTGGGATGATCTCTCACTTGAACGATATAAAAAGATAAATGTGAAGGAAGTGGTGAGTCTGTGTGTGTTTTCACTATCCATTGTCTCTGATCATGATCTGAGGTTGACATCTTAATTATGGAGGAGTCTCTGACATTATTTGAGTACTGAATTAAATTTAAACATATCCTATCACCCACAAACTAATAGCCAATCTGAATGGAATATTCAGATGATCCATGATATGCTACGTGCCTCCACTATGGAATTCAATGGTGGATGGGATAATCATATCACATTGGTTGAGTTCTCATATAATAATTGCTTCCACTAGACTATTCAGATTTCTCCATATGAAGCTCTGTATGGAAAGCGATGTAGAGATCTTACCTATTGGGATGATGTTGGAGAAAGAAATCTACTTGGACATGATATTGGGCAAGAGATGATAGAGAAGGTTCAAGTCATCCAAAAATATATCAACGCTACTCAGAGTCAGAAAATGAGCTACGCTGACAACTATCAAAGGGACCTAGAGTTCAACATTAGAGATAATGTCTCCCTTCGAATATCAACATTGGAGAGATTCACATGGTTTGGAAATAAGGGGAATCTAATCCCATGGTACGTTGGACCCTTTTAGATCATTGACTACATAGGAGATGTGGCATATCGGCTTTCACATCCACCGAATATGGTTCATGTTCATGATGTGTTTCTGGTATCACTCCTAATAAAGTACATACCAGATTCCTCACATGCACTAAACTCTGTAGTGGTACCATTGGAAGATGAACTCTCTTATGAGGTGCTACTAGTAAGGATTATAGACCAGAGAAATAAGGTTTTGTGCAACAAGACAACCAACCTTGTCATAATGTTTTAGAGGATCCATGAGTATGAAAAAGTAACCTGAGAACTAGAGGATGTGATGATGGTGAAGTGCCCTCACCTGTTTATATAAAATGAAATTTCTTGGGAGAAATCTCAAAAGGGGGAATAATGTAACAAATCAATCTTTTATCAATGCAATCTCTCCCTTCTTGTAGTAATATCATAATCATAAAAAATATATATAGGAAAGACAATGTCACATCATGATTAAAAGAACTACTATGTGACCTTTAAATAAAAAAATTGTCACTTTTGTGGTATGAATTTTGAAAATCTTACATACATGATTGTGATCAGTAAGATGTTTGGAGTCCGATAGGACAAACTAAATTTTTGGTGAATAGTAACCTACCATTATGAATAGTAACCTCCCCTTATGAATAGTAATATGACCTTTATGAATAGTAAATCTCCCAAAAGAATAGAAACATTTCACATGAATGTATAAAAGAAATTTAGGCATATTATAATTGATAATATGACCTTATGTAATTTTTTAATGCATTATAAAATAAGTTTTAATTTTAAAATATGTCTTTTTCAAGTAAATTATGATTTTAATTAAAAATTAAATTGCTCATATTTAGAGAATTATTTTTCAAAAATGCAGTTCGTTTTTTATCATATAGGTTGAAAAATGGTTAGGGTGGATATTTTTTATTTTTCTAGAATACAATATTTTTTGGTGAATAGTGAAGTTCGATAATTTATAAAATATGAAAAATAAATGAATTTTTACATCATGATTGGGTCATGGATGATGTAAATGGACATTGGATCTAATAAAAATTAACTTATTTATATTTTTAATCACAATAATCCTCAATATTTCTTTTCTTGTGGAGATATAATAAATTAATGATTATAATACTATGAAAACCCTCCTCCCCTCCACTATAAATACCACCCCTCAGACCCTAAATTCTTCACACCTCTCAAGATTTAATACATAACTAAATTCTACCCAAATGTACCCCAAAGCTGGTTCCCCATGTCCAGTATCCCATTTTCTCTTCGAAATACTAAATCCTCTCCCCTAAATAGGCTATCAAAAGAGATAAACTCAATAGGTAGATTCCTCTTTCTGATTCTTTTATTTTCATTCATCTTCCTTTATTTTACTTTTTTTTCCTCACCTACATTCACTAAAATTTTATTATAACTCACGTAACATACCATTACTGGAATTATATTATTCCAATGGGATATTTCATCATAATCTCACCTTTTCTATCCTTTTATACTATATGTAACCACCGACCAAGATATGTTAATTTATCACATTCATGGATGAAAAGTTTTCAATTTTCATTACCTTATTAAATACTAGTCTGGATACCATTTTAATTGTTGAAACATATCATAATATATTTAATTTTTCTTATTTGATGTTCTATAATCCATATACACTCATGATATAAAATAATAATACAAAACAAGTTCATTGTGAGACAAACTGCCATATTAATCCAAGAATTTATCATTAAATTTTTATCTAATGATTCATCCACATGTTATATAAAAAATACATTATAATATAATAAATATATCTGGAATATCACTAATACAATATATTAACAATTCGGGATGTTTTATCTCATTTCAAATCAACATCCATTCAAGAATACAAGTGAACCGTTCATAAAATCCAAGATAATTAACACTTCTGAACAATGAATGTATGCTTTATAAATCCTAAAAAGGACTCTAAAAAATTAATAAAACCATAATGAATATAATTAATGTATTAGTGGATATTTAATTATTAGTTATTTATTCTAATTTCATTATAAGTGATTTTAATGTGAAGAAAGCGTCGAGATACAAGGTAAGGGGAAATTATAGAATCCAACTCTCTTTCTTTGAATTTTCCATCTTCAACCAATTTTCTATATGGATATTGCTTACAAATAATTTATTCTTTATTTTACTAAATTCTATAGTATACACATTTTCTCTAATTAATTTTATAATAAATCTCATGTCTTCCAGAAGAACTCTTATTTTAAGTAATCAGACACTTTTTACTTCTCGAAGATTGTTTCACTCTTCACTCAAGGATAATTGATCTATGTGAGGAATGTTATTACCTTATTGTTTTGGGAACCAAATTTTTATGAATGTATACTTTTTTATGTGAAAAAAAATTATTTCCATGGTTTATTATATGTTTAATATTGACATATTTTCTATGTGTCCTACATGATAATGTAAATGTTATGATGTGACGGGTGCACCTAGAATTATATAGCGTAATATGAATGTCTAAATGTGAATGGTGCACCAATAATTATATAGTGCTCAAATGCATTGGGCAAAGTGATGAATCTCATGAGTTAAATTGAAATGATGTGTGATCATAGTTCTATGTTTTTTCACAACTATTTGTGGGTGATAACCACATAGACATTGTGTTTCATTTTGATGCATTTCAAGATTATATACAATTATATAAATGATGTAAAGATTATTCTCATTCCATGGGACATTGTTTCTTGTTCTTATCTTTCGTCTTACTGGGATTTTTTTTACCATATTTTTTTTGTATATCCTTAGTTGACTATAGGTACCAAAGAGTACACAACGGCCAAAAAGAAGCTAGAGAAGAAGAAATTAAATATATGTATATGATTTATTTGGTTAATGTTAGGAATGGTCCTAGTTTTCCCAAGACACTAAACCTTTGGATCCTCATTGTATCATGTATTTATGTTTTTTATCATCAAAATTTTGTAAAATTATTGTAAGAAAAGGATGGGTCACTATAAAAGTTGTCATAGCTTGGATGGACTCTTGTGATCCGAATAACACTAGACGGTGGATAAAGGTGTGGATGAGGTTAAATCAATTTAAACAAAAAACTGAGAACCCATGGTGATAAGGAAATGTAAATGGGTGGGAAGTAATTTTATGGATGATGGAATATGTGATTATCTTTATTTTCAAGATTCTTTCTAATGGATATCAATGTGGGTTGTATCTAACATGATATGGAGCATGATCAACATGGCTATATGGTGTTTGACTCCAAGTCATGTGATTCAGGTGGTTAAATCATCATAACTAGATTATAGTTGATTGATGATGAGTGTTGGTCAGAACTATATTGGAGTGATGCCCCAAGGCTTGAAAGGGGCTTCAGAATATCTCTCCTTGGGAGAGGATCCATTATAAAGGAATTGTGTGTCATGGAATAGTTGACCCATTGCAGTATCATTACATGAATGTTAAAAAATGTATGCTATTAGGTTTTGTATAAAGGTATTTTTTTGGGATTGAGGGGAATATGGCTCAGGTGGAATATCAGACACCTGGAAGAGGAATATACCAAAAATTGAATCTAATGTGGTGACCCCATATATAAATTGAAATTTGCCTAATTCTGTGGATTCAATTTTTTTCAGATAGGAAATGGTGATAAGTGAAATTATGTTAATTTATGTGAATTACTAGGGTTTGGACACACCAATAACATGGTCTAGTTATATAAATGGTATGGGTTTTGGTTACTGTGTTCTTGTTTTAGTAGTTTGACAAAAATGATAATCCTAAGGTGGGGACCAGGATTTCAGTCATGAGTATGTGACCCATGCATGAGATGTGTAGGGGGAGTATGGGATTGGTCATTGGATGGTTGTTTTTGGAATTTAGATTCAAGTGGATTAATGGACTTGAGTACTTCTGGATTCCATGGTTGATGCTAGGTACACTTCGGATATTGTATTAGGTATCTTTTGTGCATGGGTACTGGGCTTGGGGTGGTTTTAGTATAATCTAATTGGGTGTTGGATTAGAGTGTTGTCAGTAATCATGGGGTGTAATAGTGATGGAAATGGATATTGGATGTTTTGGCGATGAAATGGCACTAAAATTTTAATATGTTCTTCTGTGAGAATTTTCAGAATTATATTAGTATTCCTTGAGATAAACTCATAGTGATCAGTAATTTTGGATGTTTCAGTGGCTGGATTTCAGTAATTTTTTGGGAAGTGTCATGTAGATGATATTTTCGTAACAATGTGTTTCAATATTTCAAGTAGTCTTATAACCTTTTTTTGATCAAATTTCATTTGGGTGTTCTTACCGTTGTTCTTTATTTTTTTGGAGTAATCTGTATATTCTTTTGGGATTTATGACACAATGAGGGGAAATTTGGTGTGTGGTGTGCGACTCTAAATTATCCAAGGTAACTATTTTGTGTATCATCATAATGGTTCTTTAGATAAAGCATTTGACAGTAGTATGTGGAATGAAAGATCATCTTCTATTTTTAGTGATTCTGCCATTTTAGAAATGGTTAAAACAGCGAGATCTAGCTAAGACATGGAGGCTCTGATGGCTCGTTTAGGTGCCTTGATCATTTTAGGGGGGTTTTTAGCATGGTTTTTGGGATATAAAATAGACATACCACCTAGAAACTAGATCTCGGTGAGTCGTGATTCATGTATTCTTTGTGCATGTTAGAATAGGGGTGAATATGGCATGGACTACAGTGTAGTTTCATGGCCTAGTTATGTTTTAGAAGTTAACTGGTTTGGTGTTATAGGTATAGCAGTGGTAAGTGTTTTCCAGACATCAAAACCCTAAAAACCCATTATAAATTCCATATTAATTTCTATTTAACTCCCAATTTACCCATTGGAATTTGGACGATCCGAAAATGCATTTTGGATCCTCTAATGTCTCCTCTTTAATAATCTATGTTCAAATGGATGATAATGATATGCAATTGGTAATTCAAACTACTCTCAGTTGAAATCCTCTATATTCCCTCTGTCTTTTTCTAAATGTCATTATTCCCCATGTCTTTGATGGATTGGATCCATGTTTTAATGGTACTTGATTAAAGGGATTTTTTCTTTTATCACACATTCCTTAGAGTCTTTATTAGAAATTCCCAATCCCATTGTTTGATTAATCATTTGATATCATGGTAAAAATATTGGTGGTTACATAACGATTTTACCTAAAATTTAAACCATAGATACTTGATTTAATTATAAATTATATTTAATCACTAATTTTGGATTATTTTGATGACTAATTTCATTGCATAGAGATTCTTAAAATAAATCCTATTATCGAGGTCTTTTGAAATATATAATAATTTTATAAATAATTTCTCAAATTGATTAAATATTTGATTAAATTATATAACATTTAATATTGAGAATGATTTCTTAAAATGGAAGATGATTTTGAAATTCAGAAACTTTATAAACACTTTTTTGTTTTAAAATTTATATTCCATGAAGATCGTGAAATTGAGAATATAAACATTATATTTTGATTTGAATTGAAAAAAATTATTTTCCCATTATTTATTGTTTGATTGAAATCCTAGGTCAGGTTGAGAATTTAGTGGGTAATTATGATAATAATAGAAGTAATCTAACTCAATAGAAATGGATTAATGACAAAAAATATAACTACACTGAGTTCATAATGATTTTCCTTAGATAGGGTGTTTCTTTATCATCTCATTGGCCAAAGACATAGGTTCTTTCACACACACTGGTCCTTAAATATTGATCGATAATTGTGAGGATCATATATCTTAGATATGACTAACTATAGGGATTATGAACATGTTTCTTGGTATTGATTTTATTACTACATGACAGTTGTTACAGAAAAATTTTATTCAAGTCCCTTCTTTTTTTAAATGTTCCTTAAATTCAATTTTTATATATCATATGTCTCATTGAATTGAAATCATGTTTTTATTGAAAATATGAAATTCTCCACCATTAAAAATTTAATTTAATTTAATGAATAAATGTTTTTTTGTATTGGAACTACTTATGGAACAATTAGTGAGATCATATATGGTTGTTTATCTTACAACCTACCATTGACCTAAAAAATTTGTTGATTTTGTCATTATAGGTCTATGAAAAAAAGGTTCAACTTAGAGGTGGCATGTTTTCTTGATTCATGGGTCCCTAGAGTAATGATGGTATCCAGTGGAGTTATGGTTCACAATTTTATAGAGATTGTGAGACTTTTTATTGGTGGTTTTTCTTTCATCTGATGGATGATATATTACTTTATGGTGTTTATCTATAAACTTGTTGTACTTTTCTACATGACGAGTGTCTGGTATTCTGAATATTTATTATTTTATCCTCTTCTGTTATATATATTTAATTCATACGTGTGAAAAAATCATTACCTTTAACTTATTATTGATGCCAGGTTCTAGTGTCAAACTCATGGGGATCGAGAACACCATTCAGGTTATGTCAATTCTAGTTTGGGTATCGGTATACTAGGGTATCTGTGTTTGTTCATGATAATGTGGTATCATAAGACATGTTATGAATCATTCCTTGAAATCATTATGTATTTTGGAATATTTTTTATATAATAGTGAGAATTATTAGAACATAAGTTGTAGTTATGAGAGAGTTCCTGGCTATATCTTATCATCGTGAGAATTGAGTAACTATGAGCATTTATGAAATTTTCCATTTTGTAATAAATTGATCTGATTCACAAATTTTCAAATTTTAATTTAACTGTTTTGAAATCATTGAAATTTAAATAATATATCTTGGAATTAATAATCTTATACATATTGATTGATTTAGTGACATGTGTTTCCCTGTGGTTTTCATGTTCTCTTTTGATGATTTGCAAAACCGTTCCTGCAAGAAGTTGATTGAATGCACATTAGAAGGGAGTTTCTGATGAACAATGGAAATATAATCCTCTAGTTGAATATAACTATTTGGAGATTGTGATACATGATTTACAAGATCAAGATGACGTAGATACCATCATTTTATGATCTGGATTAAGTTGTGGAAAATTGATGGGATGAATATAGGGACCATTATAAAGAGTTTCTTCCCCATAAACCACCAAATTGAAAAGTATTTAATAATGATAAAGTGGAAGAGGGTTGTTTTAAAATAATGAAATATTCATTGATTTCATAGAAATTATATATGTTTTAATAGTGATGTGTTCTACCTTCAAGCATGATGGACCTAGTAGGTGTTGGTGGGATACAATTGTTATAGTAAATAACATTAAGGATTATAGTGGAATGAAATAATATTTGTCATTACCAAATATTTATATCAATAGTAAATGGTATTGTGAAAGTATACACAGTTTATTAACCTTCATCAAGATTATATTACAATGACATAGTATACAATACTCTTTTCAAAACATATTTATCTTTCTCATTTGGTGGTGAAAATTATAAATTGAAGGCATGAATGTTAATAATTGTTTATCAACCTGATATGTTATCTTATTATTTCATGATGAATCTCGCCTCACCTAATGAAAATATTTATAGATTATTGTTGTTTTAGCTTGGCCTCAATGTAATTTCTGTATTTAAGGGAGGTTGTTTTACTCCAAATAGTAGTTATTTTAGTCCCTTTAGTGGAAAGAGGAAGTTTGATGAGTCACACGTTGGATCTCAATTGTAAGCATCATCCTGGCCATTTTTTGTTTGGAAGAATCCCTTTAATAGGATTCTATTGGGGAATGGTTGGGAATTCAAGGTGGGTTTTTACCAAGCCACTAAATATTTATGTTTCATCAGGTCCATAAATCCACCTTTAGTAGTTTTGTCAAATATTTTCTACCCCATATAGTGGTATGGGTTCATCATCAACTAAAGGTACTACATTCTAATATGATTCTTAAAGAATTACAGGGTTATAGCCTCAGGAATATGGAATGAAGCCTCTTCATGAAATGAAAGAATCTATAGAATATGTTGATGCGAGTTCAATGAGGGTGATAGGAATTATGACTATGGTTTCAATTTATGTTACTACTTTGATGGATATTTTTACATTATAAAAATTCAAATGAATCAGGTTGTTGATATTCTAGATGTTTCTATGGAGTTTATGTCCAATGTGACAAATATTTCTATGACTATAAAAACAAATATTGAGGAGGATCTTAGATAACCTTATTATGGTGTCTCTATATTATAAATTGATATCATCCATAATTTTCATATTTATGGCATAAAATAACTATTTATTTCTTTCCGGTTAGAGATTATATGATCACCTATGATGCCCATGTTATTTTTTCTCTTCATTGGGATTTCGTTACTTCCCTCGACGAGGTGTGTAATTATTTCTACGGAGTCTATATGGGGAGTTCTTATGTTCATTATATTTTCAGAATCTATGATGTTCCATAATTTATATATTATGAAAAGAATCCCCATCTTACTTCTGATTTTTGTGAGCTCTCTAAGAGGTGATGTGATCCAATGTGAGTGTGATCTTGAATTATTACCCACAAATGAATTACTAGATAGAACATGCTATATTGAGCGCAGAATACATTCTTTTTGACAAAATTCATGATTTTGATAGAGATTGGGATTGTAACAAGGGATTTTTTTAGTTTTTCTATAATAATAACTACTAGTTATTCGTCATTATGGAACCCTTTGAGGCCTCGTATTGTATACCATTTAAATATCCAATGTTTTGGTCGAAGAATAGTAAAACATACATGATTAGACCTCATTTTACACAAAATACAACAAAAAACAACTAATTGATTCATTAGTGAATAATGATCTCTTAGAGATGGTATAATTCTTATGATGATCGTCATAGATGATCTTTGTTTTTTTCAGTTGGTGATTAGGTGTTTTTGAGAGGATCACCTTGGTTGGATAACTGATCTATTTTGAAATAATGAAATATTTTATCAAGATATATGGGGATGTTTCAGGATACAAATATATTTTGAGAAAGTAATATTTTTATTGGTATTTCCACTTTCGTTGGCATAGATGAATAACCTTTCATGTATCGTATCTTCAAATGTATATCTCCTTTCCATCTCATGTTTTGATATGTGAAGAAATTTATGTTGAAACTGAGTTATCATTGACTAACTACCTAGTTTGGATACTTTATTCAATGAAAAAGGATCACCTTTTGAATTATATACCATTGGTTCGAATGATGTGGCAGCACAATCTTAATTCCCATGAGACATGAGAGTGTGATACACTAATAAGATAATAGTTTCCTCATCTCTTTATTATGGAATATTCATGATATTATTTCTAGTGGAATTACATTTTTAGTATGGGGATGTTGTAACATCCTGTTACTATATTTGATTTATTTTTTTCCCCTTGTCATGGATCGCCATTCATTTGTGTATTTTATGATGCGTTTTCTATAATTTTTGTAGTTATCTGGGTTTTCTATTGGGATATAAGATAAAGTTAGTGGGGTTGTGGAATGTAGTCTTTGGAAACTTTATAGACAAGGTAACTATGAAATGGATCCTGAAAATGGGTGTCATGACCCATCCCCTAGGGCCCGTGCCAGGACTTCCCCAAGCCCGCCTTCAATAGGCCCGGGGCTGGAGACTAGCACCAAAGGTGTAATTCCATAAAAATGGGAAGGAATTTCCTTTATAAACTTTATACACACACAATAGACTTAAAAATACGGATACAAACACTACATAAAAATGTATAACAAAAGAGAGCTGGAAGTAATATGGGCCGGATATACAAGCCCAACTATAAAGTACAAGAAACTGAAAGTACAAATGAAGAAAATAAAAACTACCACTGGGTCGTCCTACAAGGTTCCTACCAGAGGGGTGGGTATAGATCGCCTCCTCAGCACTCCAGGTCCATCTGTCTCCTCCGTGTACTATCACGTTGTATGGTCCACCTTTGGGTACTGTCCAGTCGTCGTACTCTTAACCTTAATCAGCATGGTCAGTCATCTGCATCCAACACAATAAGGTGTGGGCATAGCCTGTGCATGGGTGAGTATAACGATTCTCAGTAGGGACCCCGAGATGCTTAAGGTCTCATACAATCTGTCAAAGATAAAACACAACGTATGAAATCAACATATAACCTTACTTATGTATATTTTGATACATATATCTATGTTATCAAGTAATCTATCTCAATCATGAGGAAAACACAAAAGTATTGACTCACCTCAACCAGGGTTTTATTCACATTATCGAATCCACAGGTTCTAGAGAACTCCTACTCAATCGAGTACAGTGGGCCTGCCACGTCCCATAGAGGCACTTCCCACTATCCTTGGACTGCGGAGGTACTCCTTTTGTCGAGTACCATCGATATGGTGCATCACATAGTGGTGCTCCACATCGTGGGTCTACCACCACACCCATGCGCTCCCCCTCATATCCTGTAGATGTACTCCTCATGTCAAGTACAATTGGTCTGCTGTGTCACAAAGCACGCCCCTCCATAGTGGGTCTACTACTTCAACCAGGTGCTCCCCACTGGGCTGTTCGAGTCACTCTGAGTCAAACAGTCAGCAGTCATCAAGTCTCAACCAGCTACTATGTTCCCGCACAAAACCTTGCTCATCTCTGGAAGATACACTAAAAAATATAATGGTCGATGCTCCAACAGTGCCAAAGTCCCACGACGAAGTATCTCAATGGTCCTCCACTTCATAGGGGTCTCAACTCAATATACGGTGGGTCAATCGGACGCCCCGTTTGTGAGATATTTTCCTTTTAGTCTTGGGTTACCAGTTAGATTCGTGTATGATCTAACCTGAAAATTTCCCAACTATACCCCAAACTCTAATGGGTTATACTCAAAGGGACTGAAATGCTCCAAGATTACCAGTGCCACTGATGGTTCGTCAAACGGACGTCTAGTGCCAATGATATGTCTAAAAGAATGTAATGGGTCGTAGTGGGCTCAGGTCCGGTTCGACCCAGGCCGACTGACCCAGCCCGACCCCGTCTGGGCCAACCTCGTTCGGGTCGACCCAGCCTGACCCGTTAGGTCTTCCCTAGCTTGTTGTGCGGGCCAGACCGTTGGGTTAAGTCCTGCCGATTTGGCCTAGCCTTGCAGGCTGTAAAGTGCCGCGGAGGGCCGCCAGGGCGCGGTCCAGCTCTGAGGGTGGTTCGGCATGGAGGGTGTCGCGTGGGCTGCATGTCCCAGAGGTCACTGCGAAGGTGTCTTGGCCCAGGGCGATGGGCTGGGTCGGTTGGGGCGCTGTGAGGGCACGGGCCAGTTCGGTCGGGGCTGCCGCGAGGCCGCAGTGGGGAGACAGTGCTGCGTAGAGGCGTCGTGTGTTGTTGCTTTTGTCGCGGCAAGCGGTGTTGTCAGCCGCCATTCATGTGTTCCTCCACGTAGGTTTTCATCCTTCTCCAACATTAAGAACATCAAAGGAGATCGGCGGAGGGGTCGAACCATGTTAGTTTGGCCCGCAACCTCCACGTTTAGAGTGGTAGTAAGTGTCTCTACATTAATCATGAACCAATATTGAGTATAATAATAAAATAGATTCAAAAATTCAATAAAAACCTCCTACCTTGTACAGTGATCGTTGACAGAGTAGTGGGGAAGAAGACAGTTCATTGGGAATAGCTGGACGTCGGTGTCGTCGGCGTTTTCCTCGATCGCCGGTTTGTGCATCGGCTCGTCATAGGCAAAGATGCCCTACGTCGGAGGAAGTCTCGGGGAAGAAGGTCGAAGTCGGGGTCAACATTCTTCATCTATGGAACGTTCTTCATCGGTGGAACACATTATTCATGGAGGAAGCATTCTTCATTGGAGAATCATTCTCCCAAAAGATCCTCCCAAAACTGTAAAGCCAAATGTTTCCCAAATTCCACCACGAAGGAAAAGAAAAATCCAACATCTAAAGATTTTATAGGATTTAATTTTAGGATGACACATAAAATTAATTGATAGAATTCAATTTTATGTTGACACAAAAAATTAATTAATAGCTTTTAATTTTAGGTTGACACATAAAATTAATTGAAAGCATTTAATTTTACGTTGAAAAATAAAATAAAATTGAAATAATTTAATTTTACATTAACACATAAAATTAAATTGAAAGGCTTTAATTTTTCGTTGAAACATAAAATTAATTGAGGGAGGTGAGAGGTTTCCTCCCCCCCATTATGAGAGATAAACCTCAAGTGGTCCCCACAACCATATCTAATGGGAGGCTAATGTGTGGTGGTCCCCATAACCATAGCCTCTCCTGGGAAGTAAAGGTGTGGTGGTCCCCACTTCTATCTTCCACAGGGGTGGTTACAACAGAGAAAATAAAATAAAGCATGTGTTTATTTTATTTTATTGTTTCCATGAAAAACTAAAAAATTAACTTTCTCCATTGACCAACTATCGTCGAGGTGAAAGTCTCTTTAAGATAACATCAGCGTAGTGAGTTCAATGGTTCCCTCAGATTTCAATTCCGAGCACCAGTTCAAAAGAAAGAAGCACCCCCTCATATTTCTATAGAACATACCTGAAAAAAATATCAGAAATTGATTCCGGGCCCTCCGAGCCTTGGAATTACGTGCTGTCAATTTTCATGGACTAGTAAAATTCCCATTTAATAAAAAAAATATGTGGAGATTTGGAGTCTTTTCAATCATCCCACATCAGTGATTTACGTCCTCGTAAGACACATCTCAACTAAGGGAACAATTGGAGGTACTGAGCATGCATCTGAGCCTCCCTCTCCCATGTGCTCCATTGGAGGTTCCCGTGGTGCCAGCGAACGCGCACCATAGGTATCAACCGTCCATGAAGAAACTGGTCATGTCGATCATCAATCTCTACTAAAACCTCCGAAAAAGTCTCCATGTCTTCGACATCCATCTCGCCATGGTCGATGTTGTGGGAAGGGTTGTGCACGTATATCCTCAGCTGGAATACGTGGAAGATGTCATGCACTCGGTGCAACTGAGGCGGAAGAGATAAGTGGTAATCCACCTCTCTAACTCTGTTGAGGACCTGAAAAGATCTGATGAATCTCGGAGATAACTTTCCGCCTCGGCCAAATCACTGTAGACCTCATCGGGGTGAGACTCAAAGAAAGACAGGGTCGCCAATCTCAAACTCCAAAGGTCTCCGTCTCCTGTCAGCATATGACTTTTTCCTACTCTGTGTAGTCTTCATTCTCTCCTGGATAATCTGCACCTTCTCTGTGCTAGCCTACACCATCTATGGTCCCACTAGTACTGACTCCCCAGGTTCAGTCCAGCACAAATTTGGTCTACATGGTTGCCCATATAACTCCTCAAAAGGTGGCATCCCAATGGTGGAGTGATAGTTGTTGTTGTATGCGAACTCCACCAAAGGTAAGTGATGCACCCGGCTACGATTGAAGTCGAGGACACATGCATGGAGCATGTCCTCGAGGGTCTGAATGGTTCGCTCTGTCTGGCCATCCGTCTGAGGATGGAAGGCGGTTCTCAAATGATGGTACATCCCAAAATCCCTCTACAACAACTTCCACATCCAGGAAGTAAAACATGCATCATGATCAGTGACAATCATCGAAGTTAATCCATGTAACCATACAATCTCCTACACATAGAGGCGTCCCAAGATCTCTACTTAACCCAGCTCTCTTATTGGTAGAATGTGGGTCGACTTGGTGATTCAGTTGATGATCACCCATATTGATTCGTGACCCTTGGATGTACGTGGAAGTCCTGTAACTAAATCCATGGATATCTCTTCTGACTTCCACTCTGGGAAATCTAAATGCAAAACCAAGCCAAATGGTACCAGATGCTCCTCTTTCACTTACTCACAAGTGAGGCATTGAGAGAGAAACTCAACAACTTGTTTCTTCATTACCGGCCACTAGTGTTGTCGTCAGAGATCCAGGTATATCTTCGCCACTCTTGAATGTACCGATAGTGGGGATTTGTGGAACTCCATCAACACTTCCTCCGGAAGTGACCTTGTTACCATGGTACATCCTCTGAAGAAGATAACATGTTCCCCACCTTCATAAAATATATCAGGTGCATGCCCTATGGATATATGAGCATGTCATGACTCGCAGACAGTGTCCTCACGCTGCACCTCTTGACTCTCTGATGAAGTGGGGGAGTGACTGTAAGAGTCTAATGGAAGGCTGCTCCATCTTTATCCACAAAGGATATCTGTAATGCTGCCAGCTGCTCTGCCTCCACACCTAGAAGTTGTATACCAGATCTCCTTTTGAGTGAATCTGCAACAAAGTTCCCCTTTCTAGTTGTATAGACTATCTTGAAGTCATAGTCCTGGAAAAACTCAAGCCAATGTCATTGTCTCAGGTTTAGGTCCTTCTAAGAGAAGATATACCTGAGACTCATGTGGTCAGAGTACATGGTAAAATGCTCACCCATAATAAATTGTCTCCACATCTTCAAGGAGTAGACCACTACTACTAACTCCTGGTCATGGGTAGCATAGTTCTCCTCAAGTTGTCTCAGCTTCCGAGAAACATATGTGATCATTACTCACTCCTGCATTAGGACACATCCGAGCATGGTCCCAGATGCGTCGTAGAAGACTATGTACCCTATGCCTTCCACTAGATGCCTCAAGATAGGGGCACTAGTCAGCCTTTTCCTCAGCTCCTAAGATATCTTCTTGTATCTCTCTGACCACATGATGGGTTTCCCCTTATTTCTCAAGGATGTTAGTGGTGCTGAATCTTTGGAGAAATCTGGCACGAATCTCTGGTAGTGTCCAGCCAAACCCAGGAAACTTTGTACTTCCGTCACACTCCTGGGTGGCTCCCAAGAAAGTACCACCTCTATCATTGCTAGATCCACTGAAAATCAAGTCTCTGATATGACATGTCCTAGAAAGTGAACCTCTTGGATCCAAAACTGGCACTTTGAGAGCCTACCATAAATTGGCTGCTCTCAGAGTGTGTGGAGTACTACTTGCACATGATAGGCATTCTCCTCCTCAGTAGTTGATTAGATCAGAATGTCATCAATGAAGACTACAACAATATGATCAAGGTATTGAGGAAATATCATGTTCATGAGTCCCATGAACACTGTTGGATCGTTGGTTATGCTGAATGGAATAAACAAGATCTCATAGTGGTCATACCGACACCAGAAGGTCATCTTCTGCACATCCTCATCTCGAACTCTGAGATGGTGATAGCCTAATCTAAGGTCTATCTTTGAGAACCACTTTTATCCCTTCATCTATTCAAATAGGACTTCAATCCTCGAGAGTAGGTACTTGTTCTTCACGGTCACCTGGTTCAGGAGCTTAATGTCAACACAAATTTTCAAGATCCCATCCGCTTTCCTGGCGAATAGAATCGGTCCTCTCTACAGATAAACATTGGGCTTGATAAATCCCTTCCCCTGAAAGTATTCTACCTGTACCCACACTGAAGGAGCCATTCGATATGCCGGATTAGATATCGGTGTCATCCCGGGGTAGAAGTCAATGTAAAAAAGTCCCCCTCTCTGTGAGGAGGTAGACATGGGACATCATTAGGGAAAAAATCCGCGTACTGGTCCAGCACTATAGGATAGCTTGGACTATCCGCATCTACTACTCCAAGGCTAAGGGAATCCAACTGATGAGTGATCGGCTTCATCCTTCTCCAGGTAAGTCTGTCATGTGCTGCAAAGGCTCCCTTCTCACTGTTGAAGGTAATCCTGGTCCCATCCTTGTGGAAACACCGCACTTTGTGCCTAATATAGTCGATCTGAGCTTGGACAATAGATAACCAATTCATACCCAAGATGATGTCGTAAGGCCTCAACACCGCGACTATGAGATCCCAGACGAACTCTCTCCTCCTAGAGTAAGCTCTCACTGCAGGCACCAGTGTGTAATCATCAAATCTACTCCCATAAGAGTCTCTAGCCATAAGGATTGAGCCAAAGGCTCCGTCGGCATCTACGAGCTCCGAACGAGGGTAGTGGCAGTGAAAGAGTGAGTGGCACCTATGTCTATATGTATTGTAGATATGTTGGAGTAGACACAGATCGTTCCTCGAATCATATCTGGAGATCCATGATCTTATTCCTTAGCTTCCTGGATTTATGCTCTTCCATGTCCACTTGCTCCCTACAGTCGGGGTGGACCTCCTGGTGGTGGTGGCGGTAACACCTCGAAACATCGCCCACCGCCAGCTGCACGGCCAGCTCCTCTACCACGTCTGCCTGCTCCCATTGGACAGCCTCGATAAAATATTTGTCTCTACCTAGTAGGTCCTTCGACCGTCTACTGATCATTCATATTACGGGTCAGATAGTCATGAGCCTTGTGACCCTTCCCGCCGCATGAGTAACACTGCCCGTTCCTGTCATGTTTGTCTCCACTTCGGGTGCCCAGCACAACCGATCATGAGTCATGTGGTCGTCCACCAGTAGGTTTTTCCTCTTGGACCTCTGTGACATCTGTCTACTTCTTGCTGCATAAGACTCTACTACCTATTGATTGGTGGAGGATCTCACTACTGGAGACTACTCAGCCATGAAACGCTCCACCGAGAGGGATCTATCTAACACCCCCATCTGCATAAGGATTCTTAGTGAGACCATTTATACTCTAATCTCATATCTGATCCCCTACTCGAAAGTACAGGCCCTGAAAAAAAAAGGGTCCCACACCATATCGGTGGAGTATCTTGAGAGTTCTGTAAACCTCATTGAGTACTGAGCTATAGTAATGCATCCCTGCTGCAAATGAAGTAGATCATGTATGCACACTGCGAGAAGAGTAGCTGAAACAAACGCTGCCGAAAATAGGCTCTCGAATTCTACCCAGAGAAGCACCATATCCTCATCAACCTGGAGCATCAAGATCCACCATCTGCTCGCTAATGAATGTAGAAGGGTAGAAGAAAGTATCACCATGAGGTCAGCTGGTGTCCCTACCAGTCGGAAGACTCTCACCATAGACTCCAGCCAATCCTCAATCGCATGTGGGTCTGTCTCTCCCCTAAACCTGCGTGGCTTCTGGCACTGGAACTTGTGCAACATGCTCAAGCGGTGTGCAACGTCTGCTGCTAGGGTTGGTGGTGTCAATGGCCCAATGGGGAGTGGAACTGCTAGTGCCTCTGCTGGTAAAGGGCCCTGCATCGAGGCCTTGTTGTTCTGTGGGTTATCGGTGCGTACAACTCTCGGAACTCTAGTGGGATATCAGCATGGAGGCATCCTAAAAAGAAATAGGTTCACTACATTTAAAAATTTAATCCTGGTGAGCTGGCCTGGTTGAGCTAACATAAACAAAACATTTAAAAACACACACGCAATTACTTTTTTCATGCACTAAGTCGTAAATCCGAAGTCAGGGTCCTGGTGTATCGATATGTAGGTCGCCACACCAACACTAGAATCCCTGAACTAAAAACCACACTCACTACACTTAACATTATTCCTTCATAGAAAATATCATAGTACTATGTTCTACAATCGAACAGACTCCTCTGATAACAATTTTTCATGACCTGTCCCCCGACACCCGTGTCGTGACTACCCCATGCCCGCCTTCCATAGGCTAGGAGCTGGTGACTAGCACCAAAGGCGTAAGTATCTAAAACTATGAAGGTATTCCTTTTATATCCTGTATACACACACAATAGAGAACAATTCTGGATACAAAACGCTAGGTAAAACTATATAATAAGAGAGTGGTGGAAGTAAAAAGGGCCGGAAATACAAGTCCAACTGTATAGTACAAGAAACTGAAAGTACAACTAAAGAAAAGAAAACTTGTTGTTGGGTCATCCTCCAAGGTTCCTACCAGAAGGGTAGGTACAGATCGCCTCATTATCTCTACCGGTCCATCCGTCTCCTCTGTGTACCATCACGTCGTATGGTCAACCTTCGGGTACTATCCAGTCCTCATACTCTCAGCCACGATCAGTGTTGTTTTTTGTTTGCATCCAACACAATAAGGTGCAGGCATAGCCCCTTCATGGGTGAGTATAACGATACTTTTTAGGTACCCCTAGAACCTCAAGGTATCACAAAATCCAGGAGGGACAAACCACAAATTATGAAATCAAAATATAACCTTACGTAGGTATATGCTCATACATATACCTAATTTATCAAGTAATACATCTCAATCATGAGGAAAACACACAAGTACTTACTCATCTCAACCATGATTTTATTCACATTATCGAAACCTCAAATTCTGGAAAAATCCTGCTCAATCGAGTACAGGGGACCTACCACGTCACATAGAGGCGCTTCCAACTAACTTTGGACTACTGAGGTACTCCTACTGTTGAGTACCGTGGGTCTTCTGCGTCACATAGAGGTGCTCCCCACCGTAGGTATAAAACAACACCTAGGTGCTCCCCCTTATAGCCTATAGAGGTACTCCTCCTGTCGAGTATAGTGGGTCTACATCGTCACTAAGAATGCTACTCCACCGTGGGTCTCATGCCACAACTAAGCGCTCCCCACTGGGCCAGTCGAGTCACTCGGAGTCAAACGGTCAGCAGTTGTCAAGTCTCAACCAACTACTATGTTCCCGCACAAAATCTTGCTCGTCTCCGGAAGATCCTCTCCCAAAGATACTGGTTGATTCTTCAATTAACCCGAAGTCCCTTGAAGAAGTATCTCAATGTTCTTCCACATCATAGGGGTCTCCACGCAACAGTTGGTGCGTCAATCAGAAGCTCGGTCTGTGAGTTATTAGCCTTTTAGTGTTGGGGGCCCGGTTGGATTCGTGCACAATCCAACCTAAAAATTTCTCAACAATAACCCAAACACTAGAGGGGTATACACAAATAGACCATCATGATCAATTATTACTATCGCCACTGGCATTTCGTCAAACGGACTTTTGGTGCCAAAGATATGGCCAAAAGAAAGTAAATTGTCATAGTGGGCCTGGGTCCGGTCTGACCAACCCAGCCCAACCCAATTCCGGTCGACCTGTCCTAACCCGTTGGGTCTGGCCTGGCCCATTCTGCAGGCCATCCCATTGGGTTCGTCCCGGCCCGCTGGGCCCATCGCAATGGGCCGTGAGGGGCCGCGTAGCGTCGCGAGGGCAGGGACAAACCGCGAGGGTGGTTCAGCTTGGAGGGAGCTGCATGGGAGGCTCGGCCCAGAGGGCGTCTTGAGGGAATTTCAGCCTGGGGGTGTGGCCTGTTCAGCCGGGGAGCCGCGAGGGTGCAGGTCGGTTCAGGCAAGGCGACCATAAGGGCACAGCGGGGTGGTGGTGTTGCGGAGTGGTGCCATGCACCGTCGCCTTTGTTGCAGCCGGCGGTGGTGCCTGCTGTCGTTCATGTGCTCTTCCACATATGTTTTTGTCCATCTCCATCGTGAAGAACACCAATGGAGATTGGCAGAGGGGTCAAACAATGTTAGTTTTTCTTGCACCCTCCACGTTTAGAGAGGTAGCAAGCTACTCTATTTTCATCATGAACCATGAACGGGGATAATCATGGAAAAGATTCAATAATTTACTAAAAACCCCTTACCTTGTTCATTTTTCATCGACGGAGTCATGAGGAAGAAGACGAATTGTTTGGAAAAGACACACATCGGTGTCATTGGTATTTTCCTCGATCTTCGGTTTGTGCGTCGGCTCGTCATAGTCGAAGACGTCCTATGTTGGAGGAAGTCCCGGGGAAGAAGGTCGCGGTCGGGGTCGACGTTCTTCATCGATGGAGTGTTCCTCATCGGTTGAACGTGTTCTTCGTGGAGGAATTGTTCTTCGTTAGAGAAGCTTTCTCCCAAGAGCTCCTCCCAAAACTCTAAAGCCAAACCATTCACCAATTCCACCGTGAAGGAAAAGAAAAATCCAACATCAAAACAATTGATAGGATTTCATTTTATGTTGAAACTTAAAATTAATTGATAGCATTTAATTTTATGTTGACTCATAAAATTAACTGATATATTTTAATTTTATGTTGACACATGAAATTAATTGAAAGCATTTAATTTTACGTTGACGCATAAAATTAAATTTAATGCATATAATTTTACATTAACATGTAAAATTAAATTTAAAGCATTTAATTTTATGTTGACACATAAAATTAATTGAAGGAGTTGAGAGGTTTCCTCTCCCCCCCCCCTATTATGAGGGATAAACCTTGGGTGGTCCCCACCACCATAACTCATGGGAGGTTAAGGTGTGGTGGTCCTCACCACCATAACCTTTCATTGGAGGTTATGGTGTGGTGGTCCCCACTTCTAACAGCCACATTAGTGGTTACAATAGATGAAACAGAATAAAACAAGAGTTTATTTTAATTTATTGTTTCCATGAAAACCCCAAAAATTAACTTTCATCATCAACCAACTATCGTCAAGGCAAAAGTCTCTTTAAGCGAACACCGACGCTGCAAGATCAACGGTGTCCTTAGATTTCAATTCCAAGCACCTATTCAAATGATAGAAAAACCTAATCATATGTTTACTGAACATACCAGAACTAAACTTCATAAATTGATTCTGGGAACTCAGGGCCTCGGAATTATGCGTCATCAATTTTTGAGGACTCGTAAAATTCCAACTCAATTAAATAAATTTAAATTTAATTTCTAGGTCATTACAATTGGATTCATGTTTTGGAATAGGAATGTATGCTATAGAATTTAGTCTCATGTATGATTTTTTGTGATTCTATTTTTTTAAAAATGGTTACACTATAGAGATATGATTGAGGCATTGATGCTCGAGTGGATGATTTAGGTGCCTCTTCCATTTTTTAGGGTATCCATGGTGTGGTTCATAGGTTGTATCTAAGACCTACCATGTGTAAATATTATCTTGGGTAGTCCAACGACATAGATTCCAAAGGAATTTTGGATTGGGATTGGCTATAGTGTGGTATTCTATTTTGGGTTGTGGTCATACCTCCTTTTAGATGATATGTGATGTAGTGTTATGTTATAGAACATTTTCTTTTTTTCTTGAAATTAAAATACTAAAACCTCATTTAAATGCCAATATTCTCTCCAATTCAACTCCCACACAACCATTTGGGTTTTGGAGGCTCCCAAAAGAAGTCTTTTTCTTAAAACCACTCCTCTTATCAATCAAACTTGTGGATGGAATTGATCTCCCCCCATTAAGTGTATCTCCCATCATCTAGAAATATTTATTTTCCACATATATTTTATTAATATTTATTAACACTTATGTTTTTTGGGATTGGATCATGGTTTTTATGGATATTGATTCTATATATTTCCTCATTGATCCTCTGTACCTTCAGGTATCTATTAGAGATTACAAATAAAATTGTTTTATTGATCATTTTATCAAATGATGAAATTTTTTGTAGTTTCATAAGGCTTTTCAATAATATTATAACCATAGATACATTATTTTATTGAAATTTATTTTAATTCTTTAAACCAAGATATATGAGGGTTTTCATGACTAATCTTAATGGAATGATATTTGGGAAATAAATCCTTTTAAGGGGTTTTGAAATATGATTTCATTTGAGAAAAGAATGATTGAATTGAAACATGATATTATTAAATGATTTGATGTTAATTCATGAGAAAATAGAATTAAAATTAAATATTTTTTTAAAATTCATGAGCTTACCAAAATCCTATAATTTGGTTTTTTAATTGAAATGGAAGGTAGAACATGAAATTCTGAATTTGAATAGAGGGTGATGAATTGTATTAAATTGAATTATTTTCCCATTAATAATTGATTAAAATTACAAAAATGTAGGTCATAGTTCTTAGTGAGAGATTAGGAAAATAATTCTTGGACTCTAACAAACTATAAATGTATTGATGATGAAACCTATAAATAAACAAAGATCAATATGATTTTCAATGAATGGAGTGTTGATTGATTATCTAAATAGCTTTATCTTTAGGGACATGTAATCAAACCCAGTTATAATGTTTAATCAAGAAGTGTGAGGGTATAATATGTAGAACTAATTAATTTTATGTCTTTTGAACATGTTTATTGGTTTTGATATGATTCTTACATGCTAGTGACTGTATAACTATTTTATTTATTCCCATTATACTTTATGAAAAATATCATTTAATCTATATTTGATATATATATATATATATCATATACTTGATTTGAAATCATGTTTTGATTAAAAATATAAAATTATATACCATCACTTGTTTTATATAAATTAAATCAGTAACAGTTTATTTTTTTCGAAATATGAATGGAACACATGTTGAGGTCTTACTAGACCGTTTAGCACACACCATTTCATTCCATTTAGGAAATTTAAGATTTTGTTATTTCATGTATAGTAAAAAGTAAATAAGAAATTTTATATGGAGGGTTTTATTCATTCATGGGACCCTAGAGTGATTATAGTGATGGTGGAGTTGTGTTTTACTAATTTTATGTGGCTATGTGAGACATTTCCTAGTGGTTTTTTTATTTTTTTTGTTTTATGTATCAATTTGGGATTTTTATCTCTATAATTATCATAGTTATTTTCATTATGTGTGTTTTTAATATCCAATATTTGTTATTTTATCTTCCAATGTTTTGTTTCTAGGGTTCATACTTGGATAAAATCATTCACTTTGGATTATTCTTGATTATAGGTGGTAGTCACCAATCTGAGGGGATCAAGAATTACCTTCATCCACGATAGAGTCAGTTCGGGTGTTTGTGAACAAATTTATTAGAGTTGATTCATGATAGGTTGAATACTAATTTACAATTTAAATGGATGAAATTGTTTTGTATCTACATCTGGCATGCTGTTTGGGATACGATAGTGGTGTTTAGGGAATTTGGTTCATCCCTTCAAGGAAAGGTCTACATGTTTTTTTGGGGATGAGATAATGGAGGCACACCCATTTTGATATGAAATATGATAATTATTATGGGTAATGATATAAAATTGTGTTATTATTATTTGATGGGATTGGTAGTTTAGAACTGTGAATTGATAATCAGTGAGATAAAAAAGGTAATTTTTAATATGAAATTTTGATGGTGGAGGCACTGTGGCTCAAAATTATCCATTGCATGCTATGTCCTATAATGGGACGTGTTATTATTCGGATTATTTTTAAAATGGTTACATGGTATGATTCAATGTTAGTAGAAAATGGGTATTTTTACATTTAGTTTTTGGGTTATCAAAAGTTTTGGATTATGGTTTAGTGGTTTGATCACATTATGCACAAGGTGGTGCTTTTGATGTGTACTAGGAATTCAGAGGGGGGAATGTGACCATTTGAGTTGGAATTAACAACTGATGTTGGAAGGGATGTTTGATTCGATGATAAATGAGAATTCATTGGGATGAAACGTTTTATGGTGGGGATGTAATACAATCTTCTATATGTACGAGTTTATGTTTTCAAAAGGAATTTCAAATTTTAATTACAGGTCAGATCAAATTTTAACTGGAGATTCAAAATGATAATTTTAAAGTAGGAACACCTCAATGTGATTTATTTAGTCAAGGAATGGGTCTTCGAAGTTTGAGGAGGTTCTCAATTGAGACCTATGATCATAGAGATTAGTTGAAAAAGTTTTGGATAATCATTGGTAGGGAATAATATTTGGGGAGCATGGTTTCGGGGAAATTGTGTTTCATTGTGATGCATGATGTTCTCCTAGTTCATTTTGTATGGGGAATTGTTTTCTATAATTGTTTATTAATGGTTTTTGGGACACCATATTTATTCAATGGGAATATATGTGATAGTTTTATTGGGTTTCATCTCTAACCTCATGGTTGGAATTCTATTTTGAAATCAATGAGGGTCCTTAGAGGGGGAGAATTATCATTATATCCAAAACAGTGAAGGGGTGGCCCCTTTCACTTCCCCTCACCCCCAGGAATGTCTAGCCATACATCCTCTCCTTAGTTCCTCTAATCCCATGGGGGTGGGGGTTATTTTGATGATGTTATTAAATGATTATATATATATTTGACTCCAGTAATCTCCTTGGACCTTCCAATAACTTTTGTTCCAATTATTATTATTTTACTAATTATGGATATGGATCTGATTCGAATAGGTCATGGTTTAACGATCTGGGAATGATGGGGATTTTTTTCTCTCATAGAATTGGGTTACCTGAGACACCATCTATAGGTGGTGGTTTATCATTTCGGTCGAGGTACATTAGACCATAAAATTTTATAAGTATTTTAATCATAAATTACATGAAATGTATATTGATTTGGCATAAAATTTTACTGCTTTTCAGGATGTATGTATGAATATATTAGATGGACCCACGAGGTTATATTATATGTGTTTCTTTTTTGGTGAAATAATTTAGGGCTCGGTACATTAATACATCCCTAATTTATCATGGATAAGGTTGGATGGTCTTGGATGATCTGTGGAAGCTAATGTTGACCCTTAGTGATAAATTATAAATAATTTATCCAAAGGTAAGAGGTATCACACTCTTTTCTAGTGGAATTTATGTATTTTTATTTTTTCTGTGGATGACAATTGTTAACATTCATGGAAGAAACTCAAAGTAATTTTATTTAGTTAAAATTTTTATTTAGATTTATTTCTTTATCTAAAATGAATTATCCAAAAGGGTAACAATAGACCCCTATGTTCTGGATTAACACCTTAGCCATAGATGGCAGAGTTCAAGACCTCCATGATGACAATTGGCCTCAAGACCTTTTGTGAGGTTAGGCTACACTAGATGAGACACATGAGTCCTTGTATAAGGTTCTGGGATGCCTCTAATCATGAAGGGAAGATGGAACTATATATCACAGGTCTTGTAGGTCTTATGGGATCCCTTTATAGACATCGATGTATTCATGATCATTGAGAAGAATACTATATGAGATATCTTATTCTCTATTATGTGACTATATCTGGGTTGATTGGTTATAGTGTAAATAGGATTTACTTCGGTGAGTAGAGTAACCCACAATGACTCTATACTCTTAGATAGGTCATGGAACATATCATTACAATTTAATATTTGGAAACTTTCCATGTATCTATCAAGGTTGTGCTACTAAGTCATCAAAATTGAGCGATGTGATGTCATGGTTCATCTATTGTCAACCCGAGACTATGAATGACACTGAAGACCCTTGTGGGGATCCTCTATTGATCTGAGACTAAGGGAACCCAGTTGGTGCTCTGTTGATAGACCGACCCTATGATGGTGTGTGTGGGACAGTTGTGGGTGTCCCCCTGGGACCCATAGTGTACTACTGAACCTAAGGAGTTGTGGATAATTATGATTCATATGGAAATTCATAAAAACATTGAACTCTTCTTATTTATGGGTTATTTTATATTCCCTTTGGGAATATGTGATACAGTTGGGTTTCTATGTTCGAAGCTAATACGGATGGGTTTTCTTGTTTTTGACTCAGGTATATGGATTAGAATCCACATTTTGGAGCCAATTATGGTTACTTTTTCTATATATTTGGATCTTAGTATTGAATCTTCCATCAATTTGGGGTTGAGATTTTTATTGTGGATTTTAGGGATTTGGATCCTGGATAATATGTCTATCAAATTCTTCATACCATGAGTCGAGAGAATATGATATAAACAATATTGGATTTGGAGCCCGATTGATAGTGATTCGATGGGACTACTACCTAGAGTTGAGAGGATATAACAGAGGATGACATAGATCTGGATACTGAATGATAGGGATGTTGTGGGTCTTCTTCCAAGAGTTTTATAGAATGATAGGGGACGCCTTGGATTATGACACTAGATGATAGGACATCCATCAGATGGGTCCCCGGAGTTGTTAAACATTAATGGGGATTTCAAATACATAAAGCCCACATGTAACATTGGAGGAATGGTCTTCATGTATTACATTGAGACACCATATAAATAGTCAACATAGTTATGGTTGATCTAAGTCGAAAAAATAATGATCAACAATAAATTTTTATGGTTGGTATTTTAATTTTATATCAACGTAGCAAGTCACATACAAATATCTGTACATATGATGGTTAGTTTGGGACCATATTGGTGGGGCATTACTAATTTTTTTACTCCAACCTAGAATGTACAACACAAAAATTATGAAAACAAAACAAAATCACGTGGTTATAGGAACATGTTGGGTTGAGTTGTGGGATAGCATGGTAATGTATGAGAGAGCAGATGTTTTCATGATACTGTATGTGGTTTGAATCATAGATTCAATATAGCTTTTTTTTTTATTTTTTTATTCTGGTTAGTTTATATAACTCATGGTGTGTTAAATTAGTGTATGAGTGATATAATTGTTATATAATTTATGTAATTTTATTTATTTTTTATTGTTTTTTATTATCTTCTTCCATTTTTTTTAATATTTTTTTATGATGTAACAAACCGACCTGAGAATATAAGAGTCAGTGCACTAATTTATTATATTTTTATGATTACATGTAATAAAATACTAAAGTACAGATCAATTTAGTAGTATTTGAAATATATATTACATAATTGAAACCCATAATAAAATGGTTAATATAAAATACAAAAATGAAACTTAGTAAAATTAAATAAATTGCATCCTTGAACACATATTAAAAATTTTCCCCTTCATATCCTAGGGAAAGGAAACATAATATGGGTGAGATCAACTTCTTGATAAGGGTACGTGATAAGGAATAAATAATGAATCAATAGAAATAAACCACCATGGTAAGGTAAATAACTGATAACACATTCCATTCAAATAACTAGATAAGGAAATATCAATATGGAAAGCTCAGAAACAGAATACATGTCGTTAATAAATAAATTAATATATAAGTGAACACATAGATATGTGGATGAAAAATATCATGGATAAATAATTATAATAACTAAATTCTTAATAATGGAATATGTTATTTACTGAACTCTAGGGTTACTATTTACATATAACCATTACCAAAATGACCACTTAGAAGATAGTTTAAAACATGCTGCTTACAAACCAAATTGGTTTGTCTAACCATAACTATAAAATAAGGACCTTTATAATGATATTTATACTGTATTGGTTACAAAATTTAATGTTTTGACCAACCTTGTTTCATCCCATGAGACTTTATATGCATCGAGGGGAATTCATTAACTGGTCCACAATATGTAGGCCATACATTAAATGGTCCGCAACTTGTGTATTACCTATCGAATGAATTCCACAATTCCAATAAAATATTTTATTAATAATAAATTGGCCTTTTCATATGTCAGTTTTCAATAATGAATATGGATTTATAAATGATACCACATAGGAAGAAAATTAACAACAAATTTTGTTGATATTAATACCTTCTTGAGGATAAATAATTTTTAAACATTCCAATGTGTCACCTAACACTTTTATTCGTTAAAATAATAAACCATAATAAATTAAATGAAACATATAATATCATTAGAATACTAATATTCATGATATAAAATTTCAATGGGTAATTAAAACACCATATAAAACTGAATTTTTGCATAACAAAAATAATTCACAATAGAATATAAATTGAGAGAAAATAAATTACCTTAACCTTACCTTTGTTTAGTGATATTTATTATATTTTATAACAGCTTAAAATATGTTAATAACTTATACTAGAACAATAATAATTCTGATAATATCATATATTAACTATTCAAAATATTTTATTACCTGTTTGTTAACACTCTTTCAGTAATTTAACTATTTTAGTTGTTAATTTCATAGTTTTTTCATATATGTTTTGACTTGTTACTTTTTTTAACAATTCATAAGGTAAATATTTAATAATTTATAAAATGTAATCCATGAATTTATTTACTTATATATTCAGTACATATGTATTTATAGTATTCTATTATATTTGGAGATAAAAAATTATGTGCACCGTTCAGAGAGATGGTAAGTCGTACCTATGCATGAATTATACTATCATTTATTTTTCATATTATAAGAATGAAAAATAAATGAAAAATAAATATATAATAAATCAAGTATCATATTTATTTAATATAGTTTACATATGTTTTTTAAAATTATCCTAAATACATTCCATGTATAGCGTGAATGAATCAAATCGCTTCAAGGGGGTGATAGTCCACATTTCCTCAAACGATGTTAGCATATTAATGCAAAATGGTAAGAATTAAATGTATGTGTTAAAAATTAACAAACAGTTATGAATACATAATAAATATCATAAATTTTCTATATGAATATATTTTCCATCATAATGGAAACCATGATAAGTGGTAAAGTAAAAATGGTCAATCATTGTTTTGTGATGCAGTAGTTGAGCGTAATCTGAAACAGTATGTATGTTACCCATTAGATGGAATTGTATGTAATTTTAAATATACAACATATCATAAAAACATTATAGTTTATTTAGGATAATCTTTTTATAAAATCATGAAATTATATTAATTTTGGTATTGGGGAATGGAAATAAAAATTAAATAGTTTAGAAAGTTTGTTATCGCTTAATCTGGTAAATCATTTTGTTTTTGACCAAAATGCATCCTTAGATAACGTTATACAAAATTTTAGGATTTTCTGATTAGGGGAACAATGCATTGAGTCTATTTGGGTTGATTTTAGACAATCCATTATGACATGGGAGGTGTGAGTATGGGTTAGAAGTCTTTGCTTTTTATGGTGGAGGTGTGTGGCAGTCTTTTAAATTCTGAAAGGTATTTGATAATGGGAGGTATAACGTAAATAATTTTACTAAAAAACTGAAACAAAATGTTTTAATGGGAAATAATGGTCTATAAAAACCTCCAAAACTCACAAATATGCGAATTTTAGTAATTTTGTTCCTTAACATCTATGATTCCCAAATATTATCATTTTTTAAGCATCATGTTTTCCAACCTAATTAATTTATCCCTTAAGATTTAAATAATGATAAATTTATTAGAAAATATTGTGACACTAAATTATTAATATTATAAATACTTTATAAAATAAAAATCCCATGATTTTTTGAAATTAATTTTAAAACAAGTGCATGTGACAAACCAAAACACATCTTAATCCGAGATTATGTTAACAAAAGTTTTATAATATCTCGGTCCATATGTTAATTATAAAATATAAATTGGTCCATTAAAAGAATATAGTTAATAATTATTAAAGAGTAAAAATCACATGGATGAATATATTATTTTTTTTAATATTAAGTTATTTAATAAAATATCATTTATTATAAAATGCCATTTTTTTCTATTTTATCATTATTTATTTAATTATAATTTTAAGATATCAAAAGAATTTATAATTCAAATATATTAAGTCAAAAAATATGTAACATTACATATTCATCTGAAAAATAATTAAATACCATAATTTAATCAATATACTTCACTTCTGATATTTATTGAATTTTTTATTTTATTTCTAGAATTAATAAGTAATCAATACATTGGTGTTTCTTAAGATGGTTTAGAAACTAAATCATATCAAAATATTACTGATACATTATTATGATATAAATATCCCATTTATAAATAAAAATTATATTTATAAGCTATAATATTTTTTGTCATATCTAAATGTTTTTTGAATGTTAAAGATAAGGAACATTCCCTTTTTGCCTTTTTCCTTTATTACTATTTATATAGAGAAATTATATTTACTAATATCTATATAACCCATAAAATTAAAGAATAATTATGATATGGTTAAATTATTGGAATCAACTGGATTTCTGAAAATTTTATTGGTCATTTTGGTCTTTAACATTATGGTTTAGTCCCTTATTATACTTAATCTTAACTTACTCACCATAATTAATTTATATCCCATTAACAAATATTTTTGGTTAAATATTAATTTGATCATATTTGAACAAAAATAGTTTACTGATTACTATCATTTATGACCATTTTTTAAAATTAAAACCAAATAAGTGGTAAAATTAAGATTAACACATATCATGCACACATGGAAAGAAGGAGGGTTTTTAAAGAAGAAATGTTAAAAAGTTAAATCATTGTTTATTTCTATTATTAATATAATTGTTATTAAAATAATCTAAACTGGAATAATATATTTATAATTGATCTATTGTGACTTCAAAGAACTATCTAATATATATTACAAAATAAAAAATTATTTAAATGAAAATGTATTTTTTACGAAAATGTAGTATTCTTCAATATTAATCAAAAAAGGAAACTTCTTATAAAAATACATAAAAAATTCACTATAGGAAAATTTTGACACTCCAAATTCAAAAGTGAAGTTTGTTTGGGAAAATAAAATTTATAAAAATTCCATCATTTTGTTTTAAAATAGGTGTACCATTAAAATGCAGTAAATCCCTGTCTTACATGTAACCCAAAGTAACTCAGTGTGGTGTTTAGTGTATGTATAACATAGTCTTTCATATAAAGAGAGACAAAATAAGATTTTTTTATATCATGAAAATATTGTAATTTTTTGAGGTGTTACATTCACCCCATATTAATTAAATTGTGTTCTCACAATTTAATATTTCTCTTAGTAATCAATGAATTGATATTTGAGGATAATATTATTGAAACCCCACATCATGAAAATGTTTAATAACACATATTCTTAATAAGCGATAATGTAAAGTACAATTTTCATGTAACTAGATTCCCTAGAATGAGAACATTTTTTGGAAAATTTAATCATAGAAATTGACGAAAAATAAAACGAACAGGTTCTAATGAAGTGTGCTACAGAACATTGTTTGGAAAAAGTTAAAAATCCGAAGACCAAAATCTAGGATGATCTAAGAGGACATTTAATTCATCAGAAACAAAGGTACTTGGAAAAATTCATTGTTTCAATATCATTTTTCACGGAGTTATGTAATTTTTTTTCTCTTTTAGAATATACTTAAATATTATTATTTGTTGTATCCCTATAAGAACATTATTATCCTTTGGTCATGCCTTGAACTATTTCTAATTCATCTCATAGAAAAAAAATCATCATATAGTGATGTAATATATCAATCTCAAAATCCAGATCCTATGTACAACATAAATTTTTTGATAAATGGTTAACCTTTCTGAAAGATTATGATTAAAAACATTAGATATAAGGTCACTGAATATCCAAAATGATCTTATCATTAGCTTTTAATCATCATGAAGCAGATCTACATTTTCACATTACAAACATGAGAATACCTTCCTCATTTCACTAATTTACACATAGTAATAAGTCAAATCACCATAAAAACATATTGGACATAGGAATTAATCATTAATACTTTTATAAGATATATGTCATAGGATATATTCCATAAATCAAAAATTGTTGTAAAATACATCAATTATAACATATAAAACATGTTGATACGTCATTAATTCATTCAATTGTAGTCATCACTTATCCAAATCAGTCATTTCCTCATCATTATCTCAACATGAGGAAAATATTAATGGTTTCCTTTCCGTTAATCAAGTGTTCTACGAAATAAATAACTTTTTTTGGTAACACTCTACATATGATCTAAATTCATTAACAAACATGTACTCTATTACAGTACTCATATATTTTATAATTTTTATATAGAGTACATCAAAAATAAAATATTCATATGAAATAGTTATTAAATACAAGTACATACACATGGATTATTAATTATAATACTTAATCCATTAACATGGCTACCTCATCATATTATTTAATACCTCATTCCATTTAAATTTCTTGAGTTGTCCAAACATCATAAGAAATATAATAACCATTATTCATATAACTTTACCAACACTTTTCAAGGTATTTCCACTTGGAACATTTATTTTCATAACGACCATACATTCCACAACTAAATGATTTAATTTTCAATGATGTCTTAGGAAGGCTAATATTCCCATCCACATCAATAGAACTCCTTATTTTTACTTCATATTTACTAGATGTGTGTATTTTTTCATAGTGAAAACATATTATTCATCCCTTTTGATAGTCAATTGGTTGATTCTTTTCATATTCTTTACAGAGTGGAAAATAGATCTGCTTTCTTCCGGGGTATCTATTACTCGAACAATCAGTGAACTCCTTCTTTCTCTGAATTTTTGAGTCTCAGAGTTGTTTAAGGTATACGTTGTTAATGATGTTCTATTAAAACTGATTTGGAATGATCAAAACATCCTACACACCGGTGATCATTCAATTTAACTTATAATCAATAAATTTTTCATCACATTCAATGTTAACCCAGTTCCTTCTATTCCACACAATTAACTAAAACCAGAAAAAATAGTGTGAGCAACACATATCAAAATAGGAAACCACATAATCATGAAAAATTATTATAGTTTTCCTAAATCATGGCTCCTAATTCATTAATATATGACTTCTTAGGTTTATTATATGTTATTTATAGTCATATTATACATAAATCGTTCTTGATGGTTTGTTAAAAAAATGTTAATTATCATATGCATATCCCCTAGGAGTGTCAAAAAATGTGCACAATAAGGCCCATTTTCATGTCCCAGGTAACCCTTAGTCAGTCTTGGGACACCATGTCAGCGTTGTTACCCTAAGGTACATATGTTCCATAAGAACATCCACTTGTTGTATATAGATAATGATTTATTTCTAGGAACACCCACATAATCACTACCTTACCAAAATTTTAGAATGTTCTTGTATACATATCCTCGATTTATATCTTAGTATTGTGATGCAGAATATTATTTTTCTAAATATAGTTTTCATAGTTGTTGTTAAACATCATTTCATAACAACTATAATGACCTGACCCATGATTCCTAGACTCCTGACATTAATTTATATAATTGGCATGATTACAAGGAATCAAATCCCAAAGGACTGATCTGTTTATCAGTCTTGGTATTCCACATTACATAAATGATACCCCTAATACATTGGTAAATATAAAATACCAAAATTATACACAATAAAATGAAATAAATTTCATCCTTGACTCCTTATTCAAATATTTCTTCTTCATAACAAGGGGAAAGGAAACATTATAAGGACAAGATAAAATACTCATTAAGTGTATGTAAAGAAGGGGAAATAATGAATCAATGGAAATAAACAATCGTGGAAAGGTAAATAAATGATAACATGTTCCATTAAAATAACTAGATATGGTAATATCAATATGCAAATGTAAGAAACTGAAACACATTCTATTAATCATATAATTAATAAAGAAATGAATCCATAGACATTTTAATGAAAAATATCATGGATAAATAATGATAATAAATGAATTATGAATACTAGAAATTCTTATTTATTATAATCCATATTTTCTAGGTAAATTAATCCATTAATGTTAAGACCTTTCACAAGACATTTTAAAACATACTAGTTACAAACAAAATTTTCTTTTCCAAACATAACTATACTATCTAGACACATAATAAGAAATTGTATACCACACTCATTACAATAATTAAGGGATTATCCTACCTAGTTTCATCCCATGAGACTACCATTTTATCAAGGGGATCTCATTAGCTTTTGACCAATCTATAGGGATTACCTTAAATGGTCCCCAACCTATGTTTTATATATCAAAATAATTCCTTGAATGAAATAATTTTTTTAATTAATAAAAAGTGCCTTATAATATATCAATAGTTAATATATAATATATATTTATCAATAATACCTAATAGGATGATAATTAAATATAAGGGATGTGGTATTTAAAACATTCTTGGAGGAAAATAATCTTTAAACATTACATAGTGTCTCATATCATTAAACCTTCCAATGTGTCCCCTACCACTATGAAAAAATTAAATAATAATTCTCCTTGTTTTAAATGAAACATATAATATATTGAGAATAAGTAAATTAATGATAAATCCTATTAAAGGGTAGTACATAATGAATATAAAAGTGAATTGGTGCACATAAATTTAATTCTCAATTGAATGTAATTTGTAAAGAAATATCATACATTAAGTTTGCTTTTTTCTGTGGTGTTTGTCTTATAGTATAGGGGTTTAAAATATTTAAATAAATTATATCTTAAAAATTATCAAGAATAAAATATCATATATTTACTTCTTACAATATTTTATTAACCATTTGTTAACACTCCTTCATTATTTTAACTATTTCAGTTTTTAATTTCCGAGTTTTATCAAATAGTTTTGCACAGGATACTTGTTGTTACAATTAAATACATCATGATCTAATCGTATATATAATTTAAACCATGAGTTAATTATATTATATATTCATAACATATATATATATATATAATAGTCCATAATATTTGGGTAGAAGAAATGATGCACACCGTTTATGGAGACAATAATCCATACGTATGCATTAACTCTACATTTATTTAATTGTCATATTAAATGAATAAGATATAATTGATATATATTTATATTATAATTAAATTATCATATATATTTTATATTTGTTATATAGGTTATTTAAAGTCATCTTTCATACATTCCATTTATAGTGTGAAAGATTTAAATCGCTTCGAGGTGCGATATTCCACATATTCTCAAACCATGTTATCATATTAACAAAAAATGTTATGTATTAATGTTATGTGTTGTAAAAAGCATTAAATAAGTATAAATACCTAATAAATATATTATATATAATATATAAAAAATATTTTCCATCAAAATATCCACCATTATAGGTGGTAAAGGAAAATGAACAATTATTGTTCCTTGAGATAGTACTTCAACGTACACAGAAAGAGTATGTTCATTACCCATTAGATTGAGGTGTGTATGAGTTTAGGTATAACCCATAATATAAAAGAATAAAAGTATATTTAGGAATTTTTTGTTATACAGGCATGAAATAACAAGATTTTATGTATTGGATAATGGAAATACAACTAAAAAAATATGTGAATGTTTTTTAGCTCTTAATCGGGTAACACCTTTTGTTTTGTACTAAAAAGCATATTTTTATTGATTTATTCCCAACGAGAGAATTATATTATCAGGATATAGATTATGGGAGACTATATTGGTATATTTTTTATTAGAAAAAGTGTCTTGAGCGTTCTGAGTAAGAGGTATAGTGATTTCTATTTAATAGTGGGGGGGGAGTGGCACTCTTGTAAATATCAAATGGTATTCATTATTAGGAGGTATACCTTACCTAAATTGCATCCAAAATTAAAATATAATTGAGAAAATGGGAATCATTGTTGATGAGAACCTCCAAATCAAAAAAACATGTGTTTTTTAAAATTTTTGTTCCCTAACATCTAATATTCCTCAATTTTATCTTTTTTGGTTTTTATTAAATCATTTTGTTTCATACCTATGTAATTTAACAATTAAGACTATAATAAAGTAATATTTATTAGAAAATATATATCCAATAAATTATTAATATTATATATAATATGTAAAATAAAAATGACATGTTTTTTGGACAATAATTTTAAAATAAGCACATTTGATGTGCTAGAACACTACCTAAACTCGGACTCTATTAACAATATTTTTAAAAAAATTTGGGTCCATATATTAATTATAAAATATTAATTGGTATATTAATATAAAATATTATATATATATATATATATATATTTATATATATTTACACTTAAAAATCATTTGGCTGAATATATTAGTTTTATTAATTTCAAATCTTTTAATAAAATATCATTTATTGTAAAATAACATTAATGTCAAATTAGACATTATTTATTTAATTTTAATTTTAATAAATAAAAAAATATATTATAATTATAATATATTATGTTTAATGATTTATAACATGATATATTTATTTAAAAATAATTAAATGAAATAATTCAATCAATATACATCACTTTTAATATTTATTGTATCATTTATTTTAGATAATTATTAACTTAATAATCGTTATGTCAACATTTCATAAGAATTTTTTGTAACTAAACCGTACCAAAAAAATATTGCTAAATTATTATGATATAAATTACCAATTTATCTTTCAAAACGATATTTATAGCTGAAAATATAATATTTTTACATATGTCAATGCTTTATAAATATTAATGGTAAGGAAAATTCTCTTTTTTCATATTTCCTTACATAACATTTTATATAGCGAAAACACATTTAATAATATAAAAATAACCCATAAAATTGAAACCGAGTGGAGATATTTTCGAATTATTAGCATAAAATATATTTTTGACAAGTTTACATGTCATTTTAATCCTTAAGATTAAGGTTTTGTACCATGGTAAGCCTAATCTAACTATAATCATCGTATTTAATTTTAATCACATTAACTAATTTTTTTGGTACAAAATTAATTTGACCTTATTGGACCAAAAATATTGTACTAATTAAAAAAAATTATGTTTTTTTAAGTCAAATCACATTTGTGGGAAAAAAGTTTAATGCTTACCCAGAAAACGTGGCAAGAAAGAGGGGTTTTAAAGGAGAAACGTTTAAAAGTACCATAAGTTTTTACATGTAATTTTAATACAACAACTCTTATAATAAATTTACATGGATTAATATTTTTATAATTTTTCTATTTTGACTTAAAATAACGATTTTTTATATATTTTAACATTAACAAATATTAAAGTGAAAAGCTAGTTTTTTTTACAGAAATGTAGTTTCCAATATTCATTAAAAAACAAAAACACTCAAAAAAATTAAAAAAATCAGCCTAATATATTTTTCACATTAGAAATTTAAAAATAAAGTTAATTTTTACACTTAAATTTATTAAATTTCCAAAATTTAGTTTTAAAATATGTGTTCCAATTTTTTTGTGGTAAATACCAACATTCTGTGTAACCCAACCTAATTCTGTATGGGTTGTAGCATATGTTTATCATGGTGTTTCATATAAAGATATAAATAAATAATATTATTTCTAACATTAAAATATTTTATTTCTATAGGGTGTGACATATGGTTCTTTTTTCATTTACATTCCATTTAACACTCTGTATAGATGGAATAGTATCAAAACATTACCACCCTAGACCTATACTACTAGTCAACACCCTCTTTCATAGAGAGAGGCAAACCTGAGGTCAACTAGAGAAACATTATTAATACCATTCATAGAGTAATTCTGTGTGGGATGTTATAGTTTTTATTATTTTGGATGGATAACTACATCTTTGGTCTTGCTATTTTATCAGCAGAGGTCTTTTTTATTGAGTACCGTCCTCTATGTATTTATATTCATTTCCTTAGTTACCTTTATTTCATTCTCTATAAATTTTTAATATATTATATACTATATTTTACATAAATTTTTAATTTATACCTACTATGATAGATTAGTTTAAAGATTTTGTAGTGTCTTAGTCTTTTGTAATGTACATTGTCTTTACATTTATTTTGAATATTTTTTAGTTTCTTCTTCGAATTTAAATAGTGGATTAAATTGAAGAACTCAAATTTACCCTTTAAGGAATGTAGTGATTGTTTTAAGGGTTTATCCTTTGACATTTTGTGAATTTAAAAAATTTATAATTTTACCAATAGTTAAATTTTATTGAGAAACATTTCTAGTACAAGCCCCCATATTGAAACTAGTTATATTTGAATTATTATAAATATTTATCCCTATATTATGAATGAAACTACATATCCTTATTAGATATGTGTTTATTTCAACATTTAATTGAAAAAATTTCATCCTCTAACTAATTTATTCACTTTTCATATAAATTTTTGATGTAAAACCATAAATAACATCATATTTCATATTGTAATTATTATATGATCATTCATCTTGAGGAGTAAGCAATGAAATGATTACAAATCTCTAATCCTACAAAGGTGGTACTTTAGGCCTTGATTCACCATCAAGAGTTGGGAAATTATCCCATGGATCGTATTACATTAACAGTGTTACGATGTCATTATTCTAATTTTGACTATAGTGATCCCATGAAATATTCATCATTCCTAATAGACCTTCTCCTATAAAATAATTCTCTCTGAATATCTTTTCTTTTTTTCTTGTCTATTTTAATTTTCAACATATGTATGTTTCTACATAAAAACTATTCATTTATTGGGGCCATATTTCTATTCCTTTTTCAATGGAAATAATGTGGATCATTCTCAATATTTCTCAAATTATGTTAAATGGATTCTTTAACAAGATAAATTTAAGAAAGTATACATAAATATTTTAACATTGTCATAATTGACATGGCTCGGTGAATTTTTTTACTAGATAAAATTTTTTACAACCTATGTTGGGTATTCTCTTCAAATAACCTCATTCATTAAAATCCCAATTTCATTAAAAATAGCATTAGTATGTCTTCTATAAATAACCATTTATCCTGAATAAAATAAAATCAAAAAATTTTAATGTTTCCAATGTACTCTATTCCAAACATGTCTTCAACAATAAGTTATTTTAGTTTAATAATGATCACATTCACTCGATATGTAATGATATTGTGATCATATTTACTAACCATATTTAATTTCATGTATAACATACTTAATTTTATTTAAAACCCAACTCATTATCAATATATATGAAAATTTTAGTCCATTTTCAATATTATAGATATTTTATGGAAATAAATCATGAATTTATTAACTATGTTAGGTAAATAAATCATGAAAACATATTTTTCATATTATTCTACATTTTATAAAACCCATATAAAATTATATAACTTTCTTTAAATCACTTCAATGAGGTTGTGGACTTCCTTAATGATTATTACTTTTTTTGAAGTGGTGACCTTGTAATTTTCCCTTCTATTCAATTTCTATCGCTAAAGAAGATTTCCAGTAACGTCCCCGACATAGGAGCCACAAATCCAGTGCCCCAAGCCAGGTCACGATACATCCTCAAGAACTCCTCCCCGTATGCATGAGGTTTTCAACCTATAGCGGGGGTCTAATAGGTCACAAGGGTTGGCTATACCCTCAATACCATAGTATGACACGACAAATGATTAGTTAAATTACAGAAATAATATGAAATAATAAATAACGTGCAAAAATAACTAATTTCCAAAAATGGGAACAACCACATACAACATTAAATATGTAATTCCATGCTATAATGTTAGGTGAACAAAACCCCAAAAGATAAAGACAACATAATCCCAAAAAAAGTCCGGACACAATGTCTGGAACCTCACACAACATGTTCCTTGTCCATCTCAACTCCCTAGCCAAGGACCATTTCCCATGTCCTGACCTGCAGTCATGAATTCTTCTTGGGTACACAATGGATTACCAATCAAGGTGTGAGTATAAATTAGTTTTCCACCACCAATGGGGTCAACAAAATATCCCGTAAGGATGATAGTTCATGAAAGGATAAATAATGATAAGTAGATATAAACAGTTCAATGGTCTATTCTAGACATTGTTCCTTTTTAATTATACTACCAATGAGTCAGGGTTCACTACTTAGGCATTTCATGATATAATATACCTTTTTCATGTGTTCATGGGATAAGGAATGTTCAACATTCTCAAGAATATGGGAATAAAATAAAGCCCTAGTTCACCTTGAATCAAATTATAATAATCCCATTATCCTCACTTCAAAGCCTAATTCTAGGTGGAATGAAACCATTAGGGGAATAGAACTCGGTCCCCTTCCCTAATTCATGCATTTGGGGGTAGATCTAAAACCACTGTACAACTCAACCCATGGGAGTAGAACTTCACATTGATACCCCACTCATCCAAGAAATTTACACATTCATATTTATCATTCACCAAAATTATCTAGAGCACAACAAGAATAGCCAATATCATTTACAATATCTCAAAAATATCAATAAATGGAAAAATAAAATTTCCATCAATCCATTTTCAGATTCATTATTCATATTATATAACCCCTTTAACCCCATTACCATTTTACATGCCTATCTTACTAAGCTTAATCAATTATAATGATAATCTTCTAGCATTTTCCAATAACCCATTTATCCCATTTTCATTCCAACAAAACAACATCTTATTCCTTTACCCAACCTAAGGGTATTACTAAACAAAAATTACACATCCCTCAAGAATATTAACATATTCATCATGGGCTCTATGTTCAAGAAAAACATAATTAAACTTACATTGCTAAACTCTATGTCTGAGGAATATAGTCACACCCTCAGGGTGGCCCCAGATGGGTCAATTCATCCTCCTTGGATCCCATATGGATCTAGAGGGGATAAATTAAAAAATTAGGCACCCACTACATCATGTTATGTCAATGGTACCATGAACTCATTAAAAGTGGGAAAGAATAGAAACACCACATCCACAAATCTTTCCAAAAACCGATGGATATAACTTGTAGAACACCTACCATAAATCCGATGGTGAACACACTCCCAACCGAAGCCAAAGATCATGATCAACCAACCCTCGAATATTTACACTAAATTTCACCGAAAAAAAACTGGGTTTGAGAGGTTTGGATGGAGAGAAGGAAGAGATACAAACCCTCAACCAAAAATAGAACCAAGAGGAGGATTATCTAGACCTGGATCTTAAACTTACAACTAACGACACTCCAAACGGACTAGGAATGAAGGAGAAACACAACTTGGATGATATGGGAATATTGGTTCATCACTAGGGTTGATGGACGGAGAATGGGTAGAAATCAAGTGTTGGTACAATAAATCTCGTAATGGCATTTTTGTATTTTTTAGAGGCTTCTATGCTGCATGGTTTACCATCATGACCTTTCATTTCCATGGATTTCTAGACCATGCATAGACCATGCATATTGATGCTTCCCTCACATTTTACACTCGCACGATATGGAAAACCATGTGAAAACCATGCAGATTTCCCAGAAAGACCCATTTTCCCCTTTTCTGTGTCCTGAACCCCTAGAACACCCCCATGCCTTCTTAAGGACTTGGGAAAAAATTTAATTAACCATAAAATGGGACTAAAACTGAAACATAAACAAGAACATACCTTATAGACAAACCAAGGATCTAAAAACCTCCCAACCTTATAATGACTCGTCCTCGAGACTCACATTCCGAGCATCCTTGGGTTCCCAATGAAAAATGACCTGGACACTAGGCCAACATATCTGATTCTCTCTCTGAATTTTCTTCCTGAATGTTTCTATGCTTCCATAGAAGGTGAACAAAAGGCACAACCTTTTTCCACAAAACATTATCAACATGGTCAACTATAAGAACCAGGTGCTCCTCGAAGGACGCATCATCCTCAAGCTCGACATCCTAAGTATTTGACACATGATATGGATCTGGATTATACTGTCAGAGTTGTGAAACATGGAAAAAATCATGCATCCCACTATACCTCTATGGAAGATCCAATTGGTATGACACAGGTCCAACTCATTCCACAATTTCAAATATCCCCACATATTGAGACGCCGACTTTCCCTACATATGAATTTATTGGTTACCAAACCATGGAGACACCCTTATAAACAAACTATCACCCACTATGAACTCAAGGTGCCTATGAAGTCGATCTACATATGACTTCGACCTACTCTAGGTAGTTTCTATTTGATTTTGAAACATAAAATCCTTCTCTGGAATCTCCTACACAAGACTGGGTTATAATAGCACAGACTACTCGACCTCTAACCAAACAATGGGGATATACACAACCTCCCATAATGTTCTACAAAAGGTGTCATATAAATTGTTTCCTAAAATATATTGTTTTATTGAAATTCAACAAGAGAAAAGTGATTCTCCGATTAACCACTGAAATCATTAACAGATGCTCTCAACATGTCTTCTAGTACCTGAATTGTACACTCTAATTTCCTGTCAATATGTGGTTGGTAAACTGTGATAAAAAATTCATGGATACAGATTGGCTTCTATATCCCCTTCCAAATGCGTGAGGTGAAACATGAATCATGATATGAAACTATGGTCCTCGACACACATTGAAAGTACACTATTTCTTGATCATACATTTTCCCCAACTATTCGACTAAATAGGTATCCTGAATCAGAAAAAATTGGACACTTTGGTCAGTCGATCTACCACCACCAAAATTACATAATTCTTTATAGGGTTCCTCAAGAGACCCAAAACAATTTCCATCATGATGCCATTCCACTTCCACTCTATGATAGACACTGACTGGCCTAGATGTTGATGTTCGTCCATCACCTGTTGATAGGTATGAAATTTTCCCATAAAACTCGCAACTCCTTTTGTCATTCATAGACACCAAAACATCGTAAGAAGATCACAATATATATTAGTCAAGACTAGGTGAAATTCCTTCACTTGCATGTGTAACTCACTCATCAACTCTTCCCGAACATCTATCAGCACCACAACATGACCATGAACAAAAGAAACTCCATTATCACCAAAAGTCCAACCGGAAGGTGAATCCCCACATTTAAGACTTTCCTTTGTACCCAAACACTATGGTTCCCCTGACAAAATCTCTTTAACTTGGCTTAGAACTAAATATTCAACTGATATAGATGAATGGGTCATAGAAACATGCCCATCCTATACCTCTAAATGCATCTCAATAGACAGGGAAATCATCAGACACTCCGAACATGATTCCGAAACTACCTAATTCTGAGTCTTTTGGCGCAGAGCATCAGCAACATTATTTCCTTTTCCTGTTGTGTACATCAACTCAAAATCAAAAGACTGTACATACTCAACCCATAATTGATGTCAATGATTCAAATCCCAATAAGATAAGATTTATTTGAGACTTTTATAGTTTGTAAACATCATAATGGGTTCTCCAAACAAGTAATGCCTCCAACACATTATTCCATAAAAAACAACAGCTAGTTCAAGTTCATGAGTAGGATAATTCTTTTCATGTGGTGTCAACTATCCTGACCCATAAGCTACAACTTAATCATCATTAATTAACACTTCCCCAAGTCCCACCATAGACGCATCACATAACACAATGCACCTCTTACATAGTTCAGTTAAGTTCAAAATCAGTGTGGTAGTAAAACTCTTTTTAAGCTCCAAAAAAGAATTCTCACAAGCCTCTGACCAATCTAACATACCCCGATTCTTAGTTAGGCCTATGAGCGGCGCTGCCAAATGAGATAAACCTCTAATAAACCGTCGGTAAGAACCATCCTAACCCAGAAAACTCCAAATATTGGAGAGGTTCTTGGACTACTCTCAAGACATCACAACCTGTACCTTTTCTTGGCCCACTGACACACCCGACATAGAAATTATGAGTCCCCTAATGTGGACCTCATCAATCCCAAATTGATATTTTGATAGCATTCCATTAATCCTATGATCTCTTAGATTACTCAATAAAATTTCAAGATTATTGGAATAATGGTCTTGAGTTCTGTATTACACCAAGATGTCATCAAAGAAGACAAATAAAAATTCATCCAGACACTGATAGAATATCCATTTAATCAAGGCCATGAACATCGCTAGTGCATTGGTCAAACTCAATAGTGTCACCTAAAAATTATACAACTCGTTCCTGCTTTATAAAACTGTCCAGGGAATTTCATAAGGTCTCACCATCAACTAGTGGTATAAAAATCTCAAATAGATCATAGAAATCCTTGGGGAACCTTTGATCTGATAAAAAATTCATCGATTAATGGAAGAGGGCATCAGTTCCTAACTATCACCTTGTTTAGCTTCCTATAATCGACAAATAGCATCAGTGATCCATTAGTATTATTATAAAACAACATTTTATATCCCCAAGTTTATTTAATAGGATGTACAACCCCCATACGATCCAATTAATTTAACTAATACTTCAGTACATGGATCTCTGTAGGTTCCATATGATAGGGTTAAAGGGAAACTTGATCCTCTCCTGGAAACAATTTGATCGTGAACTCAACATCTCTCTCAGGTGGGAACCCCAATATGTACTCATGAAAAATATCATGAAAATAGTCTAAAATAAAAGGGATGAATGGATGTCCTTTCACCCCATCATCATATATAAGGCATTCCACTTGGGTTTTGTGTTCACACAACTATAGGCGTAGTTTCCTTGCACGTCCTTCTTGAGTATCCCACTCACCATGAAGGACATAAGTGCTACCATAGAGAGATTTGAATTTTTCCTAATGTCGGTAACAATCTATATGGATTTGATATAATGCCAACCAATCCACCTCAAAGATTTGGTAAAAACCTTACATATCTAGGAAAAAAAGATCCCATTGAAAATTATACCCACAAACCTCCAGAACAGGACCCTTACAATGCCTATTTTCTTCAACTCGTACCCCTAGTAGAGTATCGAGCGACAATACCCTACATGTTGTCACTTTTTTTATGCCCAAAATAACTATGAACTGAGAAAAATAAAGGAATATGTATCACATGTATCAAATAAATAACTATAAAGCATGGAAGATAAAATCAGTGTACCTCGAACAGTAGATGGTCTTGCCTACACACCTTGAAGTAAAGCATGAACTGCATGGAGGTGACCTGCCCTTTTCCCCAAGGCTCTAGCCTTAGTACCATGCACTGCACTTTATTATAAGTAAGGAAGATCTCTCTCTAGAGTTCGATATCCACCGCTTCTACAATAAAAACCCATGGATCTCAAACTTGCTACCTAATACAGGGTACCCTACCCTTACCTATACATGGAATTTTCCTCTGACCATCATCATTCCTTGACAGTCATGGGTTCCTATAGAACCTCTTCACATGGCCTAACCTGTTGCACACCCATTTCTCGACCAGTGCACGGGGACACTGGTCACATTTATGCCTAGGCCTTCCATAATGATAAAAGAATAATTGTTCACCAACTTGAGATGTTGGCACCCAATTATGACTACATAGCTCACTTTAACCCTACTGAATGGTTCCAAAGTGGAACTTACACCTATCAGAATCTGCACCACCTTCTCGCCTAGCTAGCACCATAAGTTCACTACATGATGCTCCCTACAGGTTCCCCTCTAAGATAAGGTCATGGTCAACAACTTATGAAAACCTTTTCAGACAAAGGATATTTTCTTGATATTTGATCTTCTTCCTCAACTCGTCCTTGAAGCATTTCTATATGGCTTCCTCATCTCCTATAAATGTTAGAACGAAGCACCTCAAATCAGTGAAAGAACGACCGTAGTCCATCACTGACATTGTCCCCTATGTTAACCACATAAAATCAATAGCCATCTCCTACCTTAAGATTTCAAGGTTAGAGTTACCATGATACTTATTCTGAAAATCCATCGACATCAGTACTTCAGCATGATTTATCTAGACCATGATGTCCCAACAACATTTTTTCGGACCCTCATCATATAGGCCTCTGATATGCCTAAATTATATATATATATATATATATATTTATGTCACTTTTTCCATTTTTTTCATTCATTTATTAGATAATTCACATGGTTGATGTCCAATATTAAATGAAATAGAGATTCACATGATTTCAAGGAAGAAATGAAAAATATCTACAAAAATGGACATGTACACATTGTGATGGACATTTTCACATCGTGGAATTGATGATTACATCCTGTATTAGGCCATGATTCTAAGCGGTGACCAACCATAAAGACTGGGGAATTTCCAGTTCACCTCGTGAATCCCTCCAACACATTGTGACTCAAGTCCAACCCGAATCCAAGAAAGCCGCAAGGATTAAAATAAATAATCCATATGGCCTTGGTATACACATTGTGAAACACCTATACATGACGTGAACAAGGTCAGACATCATTAATCTATGGATGATACGCATGCCACGCTGGAGATCCTAGTTAAATAAACGTGAATCATGGGTTCAAGACGTGACGATTAAGTTCACATCATGTCCACATTAACCTATTTAATGAGTATCTCGGTAGCACATTTGATACATGCTTGGATTATCTTTCTCACCATTTTAGTCTCCCTTCTAAATTTCCTTCTCTTTTCCCTCTTAAAACACATTAGTTCTTTGTAATCCCTTTTCATTTTCAATCAAAAATATGTGGATTCATTTTCCTAAACACCTACAATTCCCACATAATTTCATTTCCATTAAATTCCATCATTGTAAGGTTTTATTTAATGTACTCTTGCATGTTTATTTAAATCGTTACATGTTTATTCAATTCAATTCCATTAGCATAGTTTTTAGTATTTCCTTTACCCCATTTATTACTATAATTACTATCATGAGCAGCTAAACGCATCAGGGGTAGGGATCAAGATTCAATGTATCTACATGAATAATTAGACCTATATTTATAATCAGGGAAAATCTAATTTGATTAGTAATTAGGATATAAACCAACATTCAAAACCCATTTGTGTGAATGTGCAGTGGACATCATACAGTCAAACCAACATCCCTATCCTAATTGGAGTAAGCTAAGACTATGACCATTAGCTTAGGGATATTTCTACAATAGAAGATGAACATAATGCATCTAGTACTGTAACTAGCCTCCTAACCATGGATTTTTTATATCCTAGGTAGAACTAGAAGACAATAACATGGTTAACTTGCAACTATCGCTTGCTTCACAGACTAAGTATTTTGGTCCTTTCTAAGAATAAAATTATGATCACATTTATCTAGATACACGGATTTGATCCCAACAACTCTTTAATAAATTGAAGTAAAACCATAAAATAGTTATAAAACTAAGAAAAATAGTAAAACTAGTAGGGACTCCTGCAAAGGATTCAAGACCATATTTTTTCTCCCCACAGAACAATATCCTCCTTGTGGGATCGACCCTATACTTCTACTATACTATGCCCAAGTAGTTCATATTGTTTTGGATACATATAAATTTTTAATCTGATATCCCTGTGGGGAAAAAATTACTAGCCCGACTCATGCCTATCAAATTTTGGCATAATTGCTGGGGAGAAAACTCTGTTTCTTTGTGTTAGGACTCTAGTCTAGATCTATGACTTCCATTCCCTCACCTCATTTTCTTCATTTATAGAGGCTCTTTTTTCTCTTCTATTTTTCCCAGGCATGTACCAAGGTCCCTTTGACTCTATTAAAGAATCTTGAAGCACATCCCCCGTTGGCCTTCAATCCCGAGATCGAAAGACATCTCTCTTCTCTTCACTGGATAGTGATGGACAAGCAATTCCACCTTGTGGGACCAAACCCTCCAAAACCCAACCATCAAGTCATCCTAAGAGAACACCCAATAATCAACCAATAGAATATGATCATGTATTATTGCTTTACATAAATACATTGTACGATCACAAGCATTTTTCGACCCCCTATCCAAGCCCTTAAATTCAAAATAAAACTTGGAATCATTCATAGGATCTTGAACATGGGTCAATTCAGTGTTCTTCAAAGAAAATATTCACATGAACATATTTCCAAAATCCTAGAGGTCTGAAATACCTCTAGAAACTAGGGTTTTTCTTTTGATACAATAAGACTTTGTGTCTTCCCATTATTTTTATGAGACAGAACCAAGTACTGGCTAAATATTTATGCCCCTCGAGTCAATTATGACAAGGGACGAACATGACAAGAAGTTTCTAGAAATGTATTTATCACCCATCTGGATATGGATGCATCGGAAGGACATTAAAATTTTCAACCAAATTGATGGGGAGTCTTCTTGTGAAGCATGGGACCACATTAAATAATTAATTCGGAAGTGTCTATGTTAGGGACTTGATATGCAGATACAGCTCCAAGCCTTGTATCAAGGACTCCAGCCAGCAGCATGTAATGTTGTCGATGCATCCACTGATGGAGGTCTCATGTTCAAGACTCGTGAAGATAAATGTTTCATTCAACATGAAGTCTCTCACAATACCAGCCTGTGGAAGAGTGATCATGTACCACCATGGTGTGGAATCCACCAAATTGATGAATCCACAAGGCTAGCAGTGTAAGTGGAAAGAACTAACTAAGAAGATAGAAGAATTTTAAATACCAACTACTCAATTCCCTCCTGCCCCTATAATGGAAATAAAATAAATCAAAATCTGTGGTGTCTGAAATCTATATCAATACTACTAATCTAGAAATAAAGAACCGTAAAAATATTATATTCATGAAAATTACAACAAGAAGAACCTTTCATTGTACTAGAATTAATATTATCAGTAGAGGTATTCTCCGAAGAAACCTCAAAACAATCAGGGTTATTTTCAATCCATAGGTGGGCATGACCGATGCAGAGCTCAAGGACCACTAGGGTATCCTCCGATGATCCATTTACCAAGACCAAAAATATCAACAACAATCATTCGCTCAAAGAACATAACAATTTCAACCACCTCATCAAAGACCTTGTCAATCACCTATGCAATGCAATATGGAAACCCTCCTAGCATCATTTATGAAAAATTATGATCAATGAATGATGACCCATGAGATAGGTATGAAATACTAGAGAGATGCTATGAAGAACCATCAAGTGAAAATGGTTCATATCACAATGACCTTATCTGAGAGATTACCGGTCACTCTAACATGTAACACTAACACATACCCACAATAAGAAGCTATCATAGTAGTGTTGAGGAGTGTAATGATTATTGACATTTAAAAACCCTAATATACAAGGCCATAAGATGAATAGATTAAAAACAACTAGTACATGATGTAAATGCTGATGAAGTCACTGCCATCTTTGATTATGAAGATGTACCAACTATGAAAGATCATATACATGAGGACTAAAGGAACATGTGTATGATTCCCCACCCCCATACTAGCCACCTCTTCCCTATCTGGAAAGAGTGGGATAATTTAGGTAGGAGGCAAAATAAAAGAAGATCCTAGATATGTTCAATAAATTACATATCAACATCACTTCTACCAAATCTATTTACCAGATGCATATTTATGTTGTGTTCCTAAAAGAAGTATTATAAAAAAAATAAAACTAGAAGAACTAGGAGTCATCTCCCTAATTGAAGAATTATCTAGTGTGTTACAGCATATAATTCCACCTAAGATGAGAGACCCTGGTAACTTCTCAATCCCTTGTGTGATAAAAAACTACAATTTTGATAGAGAACATTGTGATCTTGGAGAATGGATTTAAATTATTCCAATGAGTATCTTTCATAAGATCAGACTCAAAGAACTCATGGATATTAGGGTAGCTTTACAATTAGATGATATCTTGGTCCATCACCCTAGAGGTATTCCGGATGATATTCTAGTAATAGTCAGAATGTTTATATTCCTATGTGATTTCCTATTATTTGACACGTATGAAGATAAGGATGTTCCTATAATCCTTGGAAGACCATTCCTAGAAATAGGAAATGCATTGATCGATGTGAAACAATGAAGTATCATCATTTGAGTTGGAGAAGAACAGGTTGTGTTCAACCTGATTAGACCTTTGTAAAACTTAGATGACAACAAGGACTGTAAAATCATATATATTACCTAGAATGAGGAAGATTCCATGGATAACATGGAAAAATTGATGACTCTTTTACAGAAAAAAAAGGAGGTTATGACTTCATGGAAGTAAACATTATTGAACCACCCATCAGAGAGGTTGTGCCTTAGTTGATTCCATCCATCATTCATCCCCGTCAATTGGACTTAAAATATGTGTCTATATTTATCCCGTCCATCATTCAACATAGTACTTTAAAAAATCATTTATAGGGGAATGTTCATCCTTACCCATTATTGTAAAACCCAAATTATACATGGATAGATCATCATAAAAAATACACGATCATGGTTTGAATATGTTTCATGATTCATTCTACAAGAACTATGTCCTCAAATGAGCCATCATAGACTGAAGCTTTAGGTTATAAATGAAGCACTGATATGGTTGCCACCGAGGTTAGGATTTAGTTAAGTTATAAAAGAAATATTATTTTGTGAGTCTTCCATTTCTTTTGAATAAAGAGGCGGGGAATAAAAGGAGTAAAAATATAGGAATCCAATAAAGTACGCATCGTGAACCCACAGGTCTCGACGTTACCCTTTCCCACTCTAAAATTTGTTTTTTCGCAAGGTTCACGATGTGAAGCTTGGGTACACATCGTGACTCATCTTGGGTCATTTTTTTGAAAACTGAAGGGTAAAAACACTTCTACCCCCCTCAAACCCAATCCCCTCTCCTCATAACCCACTCACTCTAGTGTGTGGGCCATCCCCATTAAAACCTCCTGATGTGACACTTCCCTTCCTCTCTTCTTCGAACATATCCTCAAATTACCCTTCAGAAAGACAAACACACCCACCAGTCCTCCTCCTATCTAGGAATGCACCATGAGGCCGCTACACGGACCTTCTCCTTTTTTATCAAGTTCTTCCTCTACATCCGCATCATCATCCTCTGCAAGCCAGTATCCTACTAATAAAATCCCACGCCCTCCATCTGTCTCACAGGTGCGAACTTATCCTAGTCTATAGATTATAATCTTCATTTTCACCCAGTGTTATGCCTTACCAACCCGCATCATCAGGTTATTCTCATTCAGCTCAAGAAAAAACCCAAGAGGACCAAAAAACTTGAAATATAGTCGTGATAACGATTCCTAATGTCACTGATGAAGTCATGAGCTTATTAGAGAAGATACACAGAGAAATATCATTGGCTTCTAGGAGGAAACATACATGGAGCTTTTATTGGAGTTCTTAGCCACCTTGGACATCACAATGGACTCCCTGCACTTCCAGCTTGGCGACAGACCACACCAGCTCACCATGGCCAAGTTTGGTGTAGGACTCGGTATCTAATCTGATGATTTTATTATCTCAGATAACTATCCTACCCTACAGACAAGGATCTCTCATGAGGATGCTCCAAGCCTTTGGAATCTCATCGCTTGTGATCCCCGGTCCCATCCTGACCCCATGCTGGCAATGTCTGCTCAGTTGAGGAGTACAACTCTACGTAATTTACACTGGGCCATTGAACATGGGGGGTTCACATGAAGCGAGACACATGGATGTGTTATCCAACATGATGTTATTATCTTTTATGGTACCATGGTTAGACCACCCTTAAACATTATCGACCAATTTTCCTTATACTACAATGTACTAACACAAAGAAGGTGGGGTACACTTATTGGTGGATCATTCATCACTAGGCTGGCCAGGTACCTCCTCTTATTCGACGCATCGTATCCCCTCACCTTAGTAGGCCAAATAGAGATGATTGATCATGTGCTATTGAAAAATATACATATTCTGGTGAAAGAGGATTATCTCTATTTGAAGGTACCTAGTGTCTGAGAGCCTCTGCCCCAGCCAGTTGTACCTTAGGATGCAGATCCACAAGAGAAGTCACCGGTATCAGCAACAAGCACATCTACCCACCCATTACCACCCGTATCCCCGACCACCACCCCGTCCACCTGACCTATACCCTCCCAAAATGCTCCATCTGACTATTGGGTACTACACCAGTTCTTCTTGGTGAATCTTCACTAGATCATTGCCCACCTAAACCTACAATTCATTGATCTTAGATTCTTTACCCATCCACCACCTACTCCAACTGGACATTCTTCATCCATCATTCCCCCATCACCCTCTCTACCCTCTGACTTACATCTATATCTCACTGAGCCTACTACTCAGAAGGACTATCTCATCGAGTAAGCCCGTAAGGGAAAGGGACCATCCATTGTGCCCACCCGGGATGTCCCTTTCATTGATCTGGCTTCGTGACACTTGGCCACGGTATATATCAGGGATTCCCCACCACCCACCCCATCACATATTAACACCACCACCACACCACCATCTACATCATCCCTACCCTCCACTACTGCCGGTGCTACTGATGGTGATTGAAATGACTTGTTTATTTCATCTTCTAATGCTGGTTTGACCATAGAGGAGATTTTTGGCACAAAGCACTGATTTTTATTTTCATACTTTTTGATATTTGGGATACTTTTCATAGGGGTGGTATGTTATTCACATTCTTATACTCTACATGTATATTTTTATATATAGTCCTTGGTTTCTTTTACTCTTACATGTGTGTATATTTTTAGTTCCTTTTTCTTTTTCAATATAAATTTCTAGCTCCTCTGAGTCATCTAATGTTATCAACAGACCCATTCATCCATTCGTTCTTTAGTTATGTGTATCCCAGTGTATCGCAGACATCGCCAATAAAATTCAGTATTTATCAATGGAAATCTATCCGCAACAATGACCACCATAACCAATAAATCCATTTCTACCACATTTAATGTTTGGTCGATCTACACTGAATGTTTTGAATTCAGTAATGATACCACATGATCTCGAGGACATTGTGACGATTATTTGCAAGAAAAAAAGTAAAAACTAAGCTTTTGGGACCACTCTAAGAATTTTTGGTGCACCCGTCGGGAAGACGATGATAATTTAGCACAATATGGTAGAAAACTCTTAGTTTTTTTGAGTTTTTTTTTACTCTTAGATTCTTCGGTGTTTCATTATAGTACGTAGTCCAAACATTCATTCAATAAATATCATGGTTACCATTATCCCTTAATTTTTCACCTACCTATTTTTCAGATATTCAAATATTTACACTGGTGAATTAACATTTATTATATAGTGGATGATTTTTCTACTAACATATTTTGGTGTTACATAAAACATCCATTTTAAGACATCTCAAACACCCCCATGGCATATCACTCAATCTCAGGGATATCCAGATTCCCTCTTTTCAAATTTTGTCATCCGTGAATTGTCAATTCAATTGCAAACGTTCATTACCACACCACTCCCACCCATTATTTCATAGTCACTGGGAACACTATATCCTTTTAAGTGTAGGGGGTCTCGTGATTTCACTAGTGATACACTTTAATTTTTTCATGTTCTCACTATTCTCGGGGAATTGTTTTTCAAATTGTTAAGCACGATGAAAAATTAGAAACCATTATACACATCTAAATTCACGATAATGATAAAAAAATGTTAAGAACCATGTTTCCCCATGGATAGAATTTTAGAATGATTGCTGATCTTAGATTATTAATTCAAATTCAAAATATTTGACATTATGATTAACGTAATCACTACCTAGGATTTATTCCCTTTGTAATTTCCTGTTTTTATTTTATTCTCATTATATGAGAGGATTCTAAGACTTCAATCTCATTTTCTTTTTTGATTAAATTTCTTGAGAGATACCTCTGACATGTACACCAAATATAACTTGCACTGAGATATTGTCAAAATAATGACTGAAATAGTTTAATATTAAAATGATTACAACATCCTTTGATATCCATTTTACCAAATACCCACTTGAAATTTATCCATCATTCATCCCATAGTTTCCATGAATGAGTTATTAGAAGAATAATATATTTCAACCCAATTTCCCTTTCTACCCTTCTCCTTGAATTGTGTATAAAGATTATTTTGGAAAAATTGTGGGGGAGGTAGTAAGACAACATGGCATTTTTTTCACTTTCAAAGATGTATGGTGGGATCACCTGACTACTAGGCAGAGATCCATAAACCGTTTTATAGTATCTATTTTGTATTATGTTCCCTGACCAAATTTAATAAGAAAAAAAATGATATATTTTGTGTACTAGGAGGGCCAAAAATCACAATTTTATAGACTGATGAATCCCTTGAAGGATCATATGTGGTTATGTGATGGATGTGAGATCTATCCTAGCCATAACATTCAAATAATGAAAATGCAAAAGAAAAAGGAAAGGAATAGAATCATTTCATTTTCTAATTTCTTTCTATACATATAGATCCAACTTGATCTGATGGAGTATGGACCTAACATTCAAGATGGAGGAATTTTGACCCACATACCTTGACACATTTGCATTGTATTTTATTGAATAGCCAAATTTTGAGCTTGATTTTTACATTTTACCAATCTACCTATCGCCTTAGATTCATCAGAAACCGGTTGATAAAATTCCTCAATATTATTTTTAAACTTTTCTTTACATAGTAGAGATGATTGGACCAATGAAAAACTATGGTTAGGAACATGGACTCTGGGTACAAGCACACCTAACTTAAATTTCACCTAGAGTAATTAGAGAAAATCATAGTGAGGTAAATTACAAATGGTCATATAGATTAACGAATAGCTAAAAGATTATTATTAAAAGAATATATTTTTTTAAATATGAACTATGATAAACGCCTAATATACTATCCAGGATTAAAAATGGAACTTAAATAGTTCTCTTCTTACAATTAATTTAATTACAAGGACATAACATACATTTCTTTCTTTATAAATATCATACACCTTTGAAAACATTATTGAGATATTTTTCTTGTGGACATGAAATGATTCAAGGGTTGGGGGATTAGATATGTATAAATGTTATATATATTTTGAGGTCACATTTATATTGTTTTTTATTCATTTATTGGATAATGCATGTTGTAGGTGTCAAATATTGCAGGAAATAGAGCTTCATAATATTCCAAGGAAGAAAGGCAGAAAAGCTACAAAAAATTCTCAAGTACACGTCGTGATGGCCAAGTTCACATCGTGTGCTTTATGATCCCAACCTGCATCAAGCCATAAATCCATGCCATGACCGACCAAAAAGATTGTATAAATTTCCTATTCATGTCACAAAGCCCTCTTACACGTCATGACTCAAGTCAAACCCGAAGCTGATAAAGCCGTGAGCATTCATCCCAAAAAGAAAGCTAGCTATGGGCTACATATCATGAACCACCTATAAATGACCTGAACTTAGTCAAACTTCATTAATCCAAGGATTATTTTCATTCCACTCTAGAGATCCTGGTCAATGTAAAACAGATCTACGGTTCACAACATCACAATTAAGTACACATCATTTCCATTTTCGCATATATAAGGAGTTGATCAACAACACATTTGAGACATGCTTGGATTGTCTCTCTCTCCCTTTAATACACCCATCAAATTTTCAATTTCTCTTCCCTCATAAAAGACTTTTGTTATTTGTAATTCCTTTTTATTTTCAATTAATTAGTCGTGCATTCATTTTCTTCAACGTCTTCAATTCCTGCATCGTTACATTTCCACTTCAATCCTTTCATGTAATTTTTTATTTAATGTATTCTTTCATGTTTATTTCATATCATTACATGTTTATTCAATTTAATTTCATTAGCATAATTATTACGATTTCTTTAATTCCTTTTATTTGTTTAATTAACATCATGAGTTTCTAAATGCTCAGTGACAGGGATCAAGATTCAATGTATCTACACACTTTATTAGAGCTCTATTTCTAAACTAGGAAAACCTAATTTTTTAGTAATTAGGATATAAACCAATGGTAAAACCCATTTTGTGCTATTGTACCGTGACCATTGGAAAGTCAAACAAACAAACTTATCTTATTAGAGTAAACTAATACTATTACCAATAGCTTAGGGAACTTTCTAATATAGAATCTGAACATAATGCATCTAGGACTGTTAAAAGCCTCCTGGCCATGGAATATGTACATCCATGGTAGAACTACATGATTGGACTAAGGATAACTAGTGACTACCGCTTACTTCACAGACTAAGCAGATAGGACCATTCTAAGATTTGAATTAGGATCACCTTTATCTAGATACTCAGACTTGATCCTGACCCCTCATTAATCAATTGAGTAAAAACCCAAAATTAGTTATAAAACTCCCAAACATTATTAAAACTACAAAGGAATCCTACAAAGGATTCAAGACCGAATTTCTCCTCCCCTCATAACATTATCCTCCTCATGGGATCAACGCCAGACTTCTACTATACAATTCCCATGAAGTTAGTAATGATTGATATGGATATAAATTTCTAATATGAAGTTCCCTTGCGGAAAAAAATGACCTACATAGCTCATGAATGCCAACCGTCAACTTGAATCTCTTCTCGTGAGGAGTCACTAGATGGTCAAGAATAGTTTGGATAGACTATATCCAAAACTCCATGGCCTCTGGCCCACCCTCTATAGTAAAATTCGGAGGGTATGGTACCTCAAACATTCTAGCCAGCTCAAACATACTCGGGTGCCACCCACACTGGGTCTCATTACAACTTCTACATAAAATGAGGTATGTTATCATGGAAATACTCTTCCGTATTTTCCTTCATAACCATTTTTTCCTTCTCCACTACTGGAATGAATTCTCAAAAATGTATTCATGTAGTCCAACTAGAAAATATCTTCGACGTGGAAATTATTTAAAATTTTAATATGATCTTAAGAACATAACCATAATGATTTTATGAGGATGAAAGAGATATAGGTATGATCGTCATTTTCCCTAACTATACCAGTGTGCATACACTACCCAAAAAATCCCACCCACAATTGGATCACTACCTTCAGCCATCTCTCCTGAGGCCATGTCTAACATGCATCTAATTCACATGTTCAAAATCCTTATCTTTTTTCTAATTCAAAACTACTTCCCTAGTCCAATTTACACTTACCACAAATTATTATACTTTTTCTTTTTTATTTTGAAACATTTTCTAATTACTATTTGAAATTTTGACTTGACTTTTTACTCATTTATACCATCTCATTAGGATTATTTTTTTTAATTGTTGGAAAACATATGCATCATAACCTTTATATCCTGCACATCTGTCCCATGTGTGTGCCTTTCATGATTCATTCCGATTACCTACATAAATTCCAAGAATGATGCAAGAATGAAAAACCTTTTACACTTCCATCCACAAGAAAAATGTCACAAAACCATCAAATCAAAGAACAAGATCCTCACTTGACATTGATGTTAATCATGTATAAAAACACACCACAAGAATAACAATCCCCTACCAGGGTGACTTGGGCTTTCCCCTGTTCAGGGGTTAGCTACTACCCAACATGATATCATTACCATGAAAATACACTTTCCAAGACTCCTATCTATCATACAAAAATAGTAGGGAAAGGAAATGAAATCCTCTAATATAACTTTTTTACATCATCAACATGGGATCCACTAATCTGGTGCCCTGCGCCAGGTCAGTACATAACCTCAAGCTCACCTTCCCATATTCTAGAGGATATCGACAAGCAACGGGGGTCTAATAGGTCATTTGGGGATACTATACCCTCAATACCAGAGTAATCCACAATAGATAATAATTAAAATAATCCTAACAATAGTCAACAATCAGTAACATGTATAAATAACCAATTCCCAATATTGGGTACAACTATATACCACAGTAAATATATCATGCCTTTTTATAGTTTCAAGTAAACAAAACCCAAAAAAAAGAAAACTGCATAATCCCCAAATTGGTATGGAATCCAAGTCATGATCCTCACCCAACATCTTCCATGTCCACCTCAACGCTCTAGAATAGGGCCCTTTAACTTATGCTGACATGTAAGCACGAAATTTACTCGGGTAACCAATGGGGGCCAGAGTAGGGTGTGAGTATAACTCAGTAGGCCACCACATATGGTGTCTATAAAATATTCCTCAAGGCATATAGTGCATCCAATGATAAATAATGATAAGTAGAGATAAACAGTTCAATGGCCCATTCTAGACATTTTTCTTTTTTAATTATACTACAAATGAGTCTGAGTTCACTACATAGGAATTTCATGGTTTAATCAACATTTTTCATGTTTTCAATGGATAAGGAAAGTTAAACATTCTCAATAATATTTGAATAAAATCTATCCCTACATCACTATGAATCATATTATAACAACCTCATAATCCTCACATTGAATCCTCATTCCTGGTGGAATGAAACTATTAGGGGAATAGAACTTCATCCCCTTTCATAAGCCATGCATTTGGGGGTGGAGTTAGAACCTCGACCCAACTCAAACCATGGGCATAGAACCTCATTTTGATACCACACTCAGCCAATCCAAATGAACATGCTTATTTATCATTCACAAAAATTATACATATCACCACAAGCATAGTGAATATCATTTACAACATCACAAAAATATCATTAAATAGGAAATTAATATTTTTCCTCAATCCATTAACACATTGATTATTCATATTACTTAACCCCTTTAACCACATTCGCATTTTCAATGCCTATATCACTAAGCATAATCAAGTTTAAAGATAATCCCTTAAAAATTTCCATTAATCCATTTAACCTATTTTCATTCAATACAAACAACATATTATTCTATTGCACAACCTATGTGTATTACTAATCAATAATTACAAATCCTTCGGGAATATTAACATATTCATCTTGGGATCTATGTTCTAACATAGTAACCTTACACTCACTTAGATAAAATCTATGTCTGTGGAATATCGGCACACCCCCCAGGTAGCCCTAGTTTGGTCGATCCATCCTCCTTGCATCCCATTGGGATAAAGCAGGGTTCAATTAATCAATTATACACCCACTACATCACATCATATCAATGGAACCATGAAATCATCAAAAATGGTCGTGAATAAAAATCCTTCCTGCACAAATATATACAAAAAACCACAGGATATAACTTATAGACCACCTACCTTGAATCCATTTAGAAACACACGCTAATATGAATCCTTAGATCTTGATTCAACCAAAAATTTAAGATTTACACTAAATATCAACGAAAAAGTATGACTGGAGAGAATAAGATAGAGAGAAGGAAGGGATACAAACCCTAAAACAAAAAGAGAATCAAGTGGATGGTTAGCCTTACCCCAATTATAAATCCTCAACTGAAGGAACTCCAAATTTCCAAGGATTGGTGGAGAAAAACTGCTTGGAAGATCATATAATCTTGCCACATCAATAAGGTTGAAGGAGGGATAAGGTGAGAAATCTCGAGTTGGTATAAGAAATCCCATAATTTATTTTTTGGAAGTTTCCAGGCAGCACATTTTTTCCACACGGTTTTCCAAACCATGACCAAAACATCTAGAGGGTACAACCCACACACCCTTTATCTCACACGAGTTTTCAGACCATGCACAAACCATTTGTATTTCTGTTACCTATATTGTATCCCCTCACACAGTTTTCTAAACCATGCAAAAACCGTGCAGATTTCCCAGAAAGCGCCATTTTCCCCTTTTTTGTGTCATGATCCCCCAAAAAACCCCTCGAGCCTTCATAAGGACTTGGAAAAACATTTAATTAACTACCAAAGAGGACTAAAACTGAATCATAAATAAGAACATACATTATAGAGAAATCAGGGATCTTACATTTCCCCCAAGAATAATTTTGGTTTCACAAACACTAGGGAATTTAATTTTATTTGATCCATATATATATAAATAAAAAGGGAGGAAGAAGATATAGTGTAATAAGAAACACATGATAAATCCAAATTAAGAAACATTTTTTCTACATTTTTTATTGAATTATATTACTAATGATCAATGGTGTCATAATATACTTTAATTTGAATTGTGATTCAATATCCACATTTCATTACCATTAAAATTCATTAATCACTATTGTATAATAAATTTTATGAAGGATAATGTAATATGTGCTCCATATCTAGAAATATTTTCATAGAAGTCATACTCTATGTTGTCTTCTTGTCCAATGTTATAGTCGGACATGCTTTGCCTTCTAATATCACGAAACATATAAAATCCAACACATTCAATAAATATGAATTAAAAAAATTAAATCTATCACCACATTGATATAAATATGCATTTCAATAATCATGGAATCGATTAATTATGAATGAAGAATTATCAAAACAAATAGAATTAGAAAAGATAATTCTTAAACATTGGTTACATATATAATGATTCCATATAGTGGATACATTATTGGGTCATAAACACTATGACTAAAATATATCACGATGCATATATATGATGCTTAAAGTATTTAATAACATAAAACACATAAAAATTGAAAATCATCACATTATTTATATGGTAAATTAATTTTCATCACTATAATATTTAATTTGACATAATAAATCTTATATGACTTTAGTGGCTATATGAGGATGTAATATAATTGACTCTCAATTGTAATAAACTCTAATATAATGTCACCCTTCCATATGTGGTCCATTAAAATTTGGTTTATTAATTAAATATATTTTATCCTTGAATATATTTGAGGATTTTTGTAAATTTATAACTCTAAATATTTGTCACATGTAATAGGTATTTAGTCATATTTTATTCCAAACTCTGATAAACTATTTATTATTAATAATAATTGAACACAAAATCATTCAATATACATTTATTGAGCTTATACTATTTTAAATGAAGTTGAGAATTACATTTTAAAACTTCATGATACCGATATAGCTATAATACTAAAATATATCTTATAAATAAGCACATTCTTCTTATAACCTTCCAATTAATTATTCTAAATCCAAAATTTAACTATAACCAACTTATCTATTAATATTATATCTTCTAAGGGTAAAATCAAAATATATTTTTAATGCCATTATCATACATAACAAATATTATATGTAATTTATTTATATTATCATTGAATATTTTACATGTACACACGTACAAAAATACATAACATCATGTTTTTCCTATTTATAATCAAATACAAGGGACGTCTAGTCATTCCATGATGTGAATTGTGATCTGTTAACTTTCTTTTCAATTTTTCCTTCACCTTGCACACAGTTATCATTGGCGTTATCATACTCTTTCTTTCATAGAAACAAAATATTATCACAAGTTTCTCATTATAGAAATTTAATTCCAAATGAAAAATCCTCTATTTGATGAAATTTATTTCCTATAAAAACCCGAGTTCATCCATGAGGCTCATCCCAAACACATTATTCATTAGATTTGACAAAAAATTACATAGAAAAATACTTGATAATTTATACACGATAACACACACACAAAAACACACACTTATATATATATATATGGGAATAACCTTACCTTTATCAAGTTGGTTTTGTAATAGATGCTTGGATATCCTTTCTTACCATGCCTAAGCAGCATTCTTATGTTCATAAAACGTTTTTGATAACTTTAAAACATTTCATCCAATTTTCATTTACCTAACTTTAAACCCAATGATTTGTTAATATGTAACTCTCCTTTAAATGATTTATATTCTTCAATGAATTCATCATTGGTAGCATTGAGCTGAAATAAACTATGAAATATTTTAGAAATAGTATTATTTAAATATCATCCTTTTGACCTTGTAATTGGATTGGCGGGTACGAATAGAAGTAACACAGTTATGAAATATATGAAGAAAATATATATTAATAAAAAATAATTATTCACACTTATGAAATAGATACCCAATTTTGAATTATTAAATTGAATTAATATAATTATGTATAACTAATGTTTAAAGTGGATACTTTTTTTGAAATATATTTATTTTTTAATGTACATTAAATTTTTTAAAATTTTGATATTTAATATTATACAAATTATATTATTTTTGGTTTTATCATATAAAAATTATGTTACATCTAGTTTTTTTATTTTTTTATAGTTTATTTTGGCATGAATTGTACAAAATAATCATTTTAAAAATAATGTTATTTTTTTGACATTTTCATGATATAAGAAATAAATTGAGTTTATGAAACCTTTTTTAGAACCATTATATATTTAATATGTAATATAATCTATTTAAAATATAATTTACTAATTAAAATTCTATGTTTGAAATTTTGGAAGCATTAGTAATTTTTTATAGAATTAAAATTAATTTTTGATACTTCTCTTTTAATCTAGTCTTCACAAGATTAGTTTTAGTTTAGTTTAGTTATTAATTCTATAAAAAGTATCATTTGATTTATTATAATCCAATTAATTCATTGTGAATTGAAATTATACTCGATTAATTTATAAAATCATTTTTATGGTTAAAAAATAGTTTTGGAAAATGGATTTCCTTTCATTTTTTGAATGAATATTAAAAATAATTTTTAAAACATCTAAAATTGAATATTATAATATTTCCACCAATTTTTAATTGTATAATACAAATTTCATTATAGGTTTAACTCTATTTTCTATCATAGTAAATTATAATAATGGAAAAAATTTATCACCATATTAAAAAAGAAAATGGGATAAACTTGGTTAAAACGATGGTTTACAGTATCAAAATCAATGAAAACATGATTTTATTTTATTATATATATTTATTTTGACCAAAATCATTATATCATCTAAAACATGTCAAATAGGAACCATTTACCTTTGATATTTACCTTTAAATTATTTTAAGTAATGAATAAGTACAAAATTATCTCATTTTCTTTTAATATATCTAATATGTTGTTATTTAAAAAAATGATGTCATGAATATATATAATTGTTTATTTTTAATATGAATATAAAATTTTTATGATATAAGTTAATTTTTATTTTTTGGGTCAATATAAATACCTAATACTCGTATGCATCCTGGATACAGTGCTTATCTAGGAAGGTGAAAAATCAAAGTAAATAGTATTAGACATATTAAAGGTGATTTTCTTATATAATTTAGAGTCTTTCATGAAATTTAGGTATAAAAATAAATTTTAGTTAATCTTTAATATATATAAATTATAACTCCATTTTTTATATATTTAAATTTAAATTATGTGAATAGTACTCATAATGAATATAATTATATTTTATGTTAAATTATATTTTATAAATTAAATTAAAAATTAAAAAATACTATAATAATTCATATATATAATAAAATTTCATATCTTACCACCTATTTTCCATTTGTGAATTGATATTAATGTTTTAATTTACATTTTTGGCCATTAATGAATAAGTATTTTTGAAAAAGCCACTGACTATTTTAATAAAAATGGACTTAACATAACCCTTTCAATGACACATATGAGTTCAGTTTTCTCTCATACCATTACCGAAATACATTTCCAAACATAGCATACCAAATTTCCATCCCCATGGTGTGACTATAAACTTCTCCTCTAAGGTAATCTTGTTCAATTAAAAGAGGGAAATTGATAATTGGTAATCTTCATTACTGATACATTTCAAGTTTATTTCTTCTTCCAAATCCTCTAAATATTCTATAATAATAATAGAATATGTAAATTTTTATATTTAATATAATATAATGTTATTATGTTAATTGTTTGACCATTTTTTGTCTCTTTTTAATCTACTGGAAAATTACAACATCACTCGTGTATATAAAAAGACAACTATCTCTATGAAGAGATGTATTTTATTTTACATCACCAAACTAAATTGATGGTAATAAAGATTAGTTTAATGGATATGTATGTAATTAATGAAATTTTTTTATTCAGGGAATGTAAAATATTATATACCTCTTAACCCTCTGATCTATTGGTAAATGATAACGCCAATCAAAAGTACATGTGGACTACCACCTAAATAAAGTGGTTTGATTCACTTTTGAAGATCACATTAATTTGGTTAAAAGGTAAATTTAATGTATAAAAAATATTAGTATAAATTTTTTAATGCCATTTAAATTTTGAATCATTGACCATTGATCATGAACTGGGACCCCCGAATCCAAACAAGTATAAGAAATTAAAAACTTAATAGAAAACTATTTAATTTTAACATTCAATTTTGAGTAATTGGGAAAAATTAAATGAAAAAATTATATCATAAAATATATATTTAAAAATTATTTTTATATATAATAATAACACATATTATTATATTATAATTTAGGTTGGAATGAATTTTACCAAGAGGGAATCTACAGTAAGAGTTTCTCGTCAGAAATTACCCTCTTTGAGAATGTTTTTAATTTAGGAACCTATTTCTAGTACATGATTTTTATTACACCTATTTAAAAGATTATTTCATGATCTAATTTTCAAAAACCTTAATTTAAATTCCATTTGAATTTCACTCTTTCGATAAATTTTTATTCTCATGTTATCACAATAGTATGGCTTCTTATTGTCCCCCCATGTTTTCTTTTATATAATTTGATTACAAGCTCATGAATATACTTTGAAATAATAATTGATATTATTTATCTTATTTATATAAAAATTTAATTTTATAATGTTATACTACATTCGATTACAACTTTACCAAATGTGAACAGTAGTATGTTTCAATATCACTTTTAATTGACATTGTAAATGCATGATTCATATTTCGGGGAATTATATGTCATTTCTCTCTTAAACCTCACCTATATTCATCTAAAAAGTTAATTTATAGTTATGTAACTAATTCCTTCCATTTATAATATCTTTGCTACTTATATCAATTGAGTTAAAGTTCATAAGAAAATCAAACATTATTTCTTCTTTTTAATCAGGATCCTTTAAATTAAATATCCATATTCGTTATTTTTCAAGTAAGTAACTTTCTATAATTGATATATAAATTAACTTTTTCATTAAATTTGAATTCATATTTATATTTTTATACGGTGTATTTTTAATTTTTTTTGAAAAAGTATATTTTAACATTCTTTACAAAAGTTTGAAAATAATCTCTTATTAAATGTCTACGGAATGACTAAATTTTCCAACCATCATGGACCGTCTAGATAAATAATATTATTTTATAAGTTTTTTTGGATACCTAAAACAATATTTATTACCATTATTTTCTGAATTTTTCAAAAGGGAAAATTTGTTGATAAATAATTTCATTCTACTTATGTTTATTTTTATCATCCACTCCAAATTCAATTAATTGATGATTTTTTATTTTTAAAATTATATGTTTTAAATTATTTACAAATTAGGTTTTATAAGTCTTAATATAATCACATTATAATGGTTTTAAAAGTTATTTATAACTTCATATTTCAATAGTGTTGCAAAACCATTATGAAAAACTCTTTTTAAAATATTCTCTTCCATTTTCTCACTATTCCCCAATTGATTTTTCATTACAAAAACACCTTAATTCAAGATGAATTTATGTTCTTATTCTGGTAAATTTGCTTTATTCTCCTGGATACATTCATCATAACATCAAATATTGAATTATCCATATACCCATTACACTATACAATGTAAAAAATCTTTTAATATATAGTATATTTGGGTGTTTACTAAGAATGATAACTCATTTATTAATTATTTAAAATTTATAAATATATATACTTGTTTATATAATATGGGTATATATAAATTGGTAATGTATATAGGATATTTACTTGGGATATATAATCATTTTTGTTCTAATTTATTTTATGATTGTTTATTTTTAATCCATGTTGATAATTTATGGAATGTTAATTAATTTATTTCATATAATGAATGCATTGGACTTAGTAAAATATAGCTGTGGAGGGATAATAGATATCCCCTCAATGCTTTGTTAGGTCTCATAAGGAAAAATACATTTGGTATTTTGTGTATTCCGTAATTATATATGTATGATATATAGGTATGAGTCCATTGTGGAAATATTATAATGCATGGAATTATGAATTCATTCATTATGAAACAAATTATTATAATACATGTAATTATTTACATTGTTCTGTCACCAACTGATATATTCCCCATTCATTATATTGGTTATATGGATTATTTTATTATTATTTTCTCTTTTATATCATTTATTCATTATAAATTAATGATATATTATGATGTAAACTTTCCCTTACTGAGTGTTTCAACTTATCCTTTTAATGATTCTTTTCCATAGGTTATGAGGAACAATAATATGAATTATAAATTTATAATTTTGTTATGTGTGGGTAATTTTTTTAATATTTTGAAAAATGATTATGGAATATTAAAATAAGGGTATATTAGAAAACATTTCAATTAGATGAGATTGATATAGTTATTTCATTCAGGATTGTTTTCAAGGACACTAAAAATATAAACCTAAAGTTTATTTGGGATGTTTATCCACTAAATATTTGGTTTCAAAATTTTAATTAAATAACATTAAATCGGAGTCTCCTCATTTTGTATCAAGACAACATGTAAAGAGTATCATTTGATCATTGTATCTAACTGTATGGGACTATGGAATTATATTTGGCCTTAGAAAAGATTTTCCATAACATTTATCTTAATAATATTATTCGTTAGGAATAATTTTATTAGTCTAGATACCATAATGGGTTAATAAGATTATGGTTTACCATAAGGTTGAAGGTATATATACCCTTTTGAATTCTTATGTTTCCATATTATTATGAGATTAAAAATATTTTGTGATACATTTATGGTAATTCATAATATAACCATGTGGTTTATTATGTGAATTACTATGAAATTATTTAGGAAAAATTTTATTTTATTTCTTTTGTGAGTAAAGTTGAATAATATAGATATATTTTAGAATTAATATGATATTTTATATTAATTTGGTTAATAAGGATAATAAGTTATTAAATTTATCAGAAAATTTGTTTTATCATATTGATAACCATGAGATTGAGTAGTCATTTTTTGAATAAGTGTCTAAAGTTATTTTTGAAGATGCCAACTATACTGGGAATTGTGTATGATTAAGAAAAATAAAATATTATTGTCCAGGTTGTTATTTTATGTCAAATTTGTTGATATTATTAGGGGAATAAAAATTGATGTGCTTTTGGAAGTATATATGATTTTTTTGGTTTTATGACACGATGATTCATTTTATTTTGGGAAAATATTATCATATTTTAGATAATATATTATGATAGTATATATAGGTTTGGTATATGATTTTATGAGTGATTAATGTTATTTGGAGATAAATTTTAATTTGTTCATGAAAGAATATGCGATCAAATCCTTCAAATATTTGGGTTTTTATTTGGTCTAGAGTACATTGAAGGGTTTTATGGCTAGTGAATTTAGTATTTCTTTATATTTTGGTTTACGGATATTTTATATTATCATAACTTGCGCTAATATTTTTTTGATTGGGATTACTTACATGAATATGATAAATAACATATCATCTTTTTCGGGTTCTTATAATCCATTTTAAGTAAATTTTATTACTTTAAGAATGAAAATTCTAGAATTGTTATTTATAATAAGAGTTGAAGTACTTGAGAAAAACATATTAAAACAAAATTAAAGGTGGATATTTCACTTAAGAATTATAAATAAATCATGAATGTATGTTTTATCATCACAATATTTATGAAAAACTAATTTTTAGACTCTAACAATAGAAATAATTTTTTTTGAGTATTATGAGGAAAATATATATAAACTATTACATTATTATTTTGATAAAATATTTAAAAGTATGTGTATTATAAGGTTTTACACATTATATAGAAATATTTAATAGAAACTATGTTTCCTATTAAAGAATAGTATAATCCTTATCCAGATATAATCTACAACTAAGACTATAATTACGTTAAGATCTATTCATTTTGGTGAGGAAAAATTCAAGTTATTGGGGCCAAATTTTATAAGATGGGTATAATTCAACACCTCAATACATAAATATGTAATTATAATTTAAAATAATAAAAAAAATTATCATGTACCTCACACATCACTAATTTTAAATGAACCACGATATAAAATATAAATACTATTATATAAATATGGCCATTATAAATTTGGTTTTGGATTGGAGGGAATGAATATAAGTGACCACCTTACAAAATATAGGTATAATATTTATACTACTATAAATTTAATTATTTGTGATTACAAAAAAAGTTTTCAATTATAAATGATATAAATAATGTTATATAATTTTTTGATATGTTTTTCTTTAAATAGAGTGATTTTTTATATACAAAAGTTGGTTTTCTATGTATTTTGTTTTGTCATTTAAAATAAAAATTTGAAATTTTTTTATTTTTTTAAAAAAAATTATATTATTATTATTATTATAATTTAATTATATTATGTTGTATTTTCTATTTTGACTAAAATAGTTAATTTTTTAGTGAATAGTAAAAAAATATTTATTTTATAAATAATTTCACTTTTACTGCATTATCATGATATAATAATGACTTGATTAATTATGAAACCCTTATATTAAAAAAAATATTTAATAAATAATAAAATTCATTTCAAATTTAATATTTATCATATAAATATATGATTGAAATTTTAAAAATCGTGGTAATGTTTTTATTCAGAATAAACTATTTTTGATACATGTCTTTTAATAAAGTTTCCATGAAGATAATTCTGGTTTTGGTATTATTTTAAATGATTTTAATTATCCTTTTATTTTATATGGTATAATTAATTCAATTTTAATAATCATTATACCTTCTTTTTGTACATAATAAATTTTAATCTTAAAAGATGAGTTTTTCTAAAAAGAATTTTTTTTGTGTTTTTTGAAATTATATTAAATGTTACTTTTAAAGAAAATGGAAATATTGTCTAATAAAATTCTCTCATAATTTCAATATATGGTTTTAATTTAAATTTATTTAGTTATAATGTATAGTAATCATGGAGGAAGCTTATCACTGTGATAAAAGAGAAAAATTGTAAAATGATGTTAAAACTCAGTGATAAGATCTCAAAGACTCTGAAAAAACATTCCTTTATATAATTATATTACTTTAATTCAAACAAAATAAAACTATATTAGAATAGAATGAAATTTTTCACCATTCTCCTTTTATACAGACTATTATATTATTTTGAGTAAAAAATATGCAAAAAATCCCACTCCCTTTATCTTATTATCTCAAACATGTTGTGATTATACTAAAAATATATTATGAATGGGCATAACTCTTTGTTTTCAATATGAATATTTTTGTGATATTAATTTATTTTTAATTTCTTATGGTCATATAATTACATAGAAAGTCTATGAATCATCAATGCAATTCTTATTAAAATAGGTCCAAAATCAAATTAAATATTATTAATAATATTAAAAGTCACGTTAAGTGAATAATTTAGAATATTTAAAAAGTTTATGTATCAAAATAAATGGTTTGTAATTTATAATAAATTAAAATTTAGAATCAATTATTATATTAATTATTTTAACTTCAAATTATGTGAATTTTTTCAAAAATGAATTTAAGGATATTTAATTTTAACTATTATTACATAAATTAAATTTAAAATCATAAAAAAGTCATATATTGATTCAAGTTAATAGAAAAATGGTATATCCAACCACATATTTTCCATTTATACACTATTTTTAATGATTCAAAATATATTTTTGATCCATAATGAACAAGTATTTATAAAAACACCATCGATTTTTTCCTATAAAAAAGAGAAATCATCTAACCCTTAAAAAGAAAAGTATGAGGTTTTTTCCCTCAATACAATACCAAAATAACTATATAAACATCCCATACAACATTATGAATCCCCTTGTATTACTATACACTTCTCCTCTAAAGACCAAAAAATTAATCAAATAGAGGGTACCCGATGAAGAGGTAATTATGTTTTTCGATCTATTTCATGTTATATCATCTGAAACTAGATCAAAATATCCAATAATATTATTTCAATTTATAAATAATTATATTTAATATATTTAAATGACATTATATAATTTTTAAATAAATTTTCTATCTCATTTCCATCAATTGGGAAATGAAAATATCGCCCACGTGTATAAATGGACCATTATAACCATGAAGTGATGTATTTTATTTTTCAACACCAAATCACAAGAATGTTTATAATGATTAATTCATTTGTTGTATTATATATTTAAGAAATATTTTGTATTATATCAAATAAAATACTATCAACATCTTTACCATGTTAGCTATTACAAATGGTAATATCACACATGCGGACGTGCATACTTTATCCTCCTCAAAGTGATGTGATTTATTTTTCCTTAAAAAATTAAATATATTGCTTAAAAGATATATTTAATGTTAAAATTTTAAAATAAAAACATTTTTATAACCTTGTATATAAACCAAACAATGTGAAATTTTAAAGTACCATGATCATCAAATCAAGATCTACATAAGAAGCAAAATCGTTTACACCTAATTAATTTATCTTCACAATGAATTACGTGTAAATGGGTAAAAATAATTTAGGAATAAATGATATCACATAATTTAGATATAAATATGTATCTAATAATGATATATAATACATATAATTTTATTATATATGAGATTAAAATTTTTCTGGCCATGAGGGAATCAAAGGTAAGGGTTTCCCGTCTCAAATTTTCTTCTTTAAGTCATGTTTATAATTACACGTATAATTCAACCACATGGTGTATATTTTTACCCTTATAAATATTATACCATTATCAATATTTTATTATTTATTATTTAAATTCAATTTAATTTTATATCATTAAATATGCTTTTTTCGAGTGTCGCAACATCGGTAAAGTCTCATGGGCTCAGTTTTTAATTCTCATCACATCTTTCATATTTTGAACCATGTTTTCTTATATATGGTATAAATAATACCATATGGATATATTATTATATAATGATTAATTTAAATCATGGTATTTACATATTTCTATCATTTTATAACTTCTGAGGACAGGTGATTCATAATTTATCAATATTGTAAAGGTTTATGTTTCAATATTACTTTTAATCAGAACTAATTATTATTAAATCTTATTTAACGGAATTATATTATATGTCTCTTTTAAGACACGTATATTTTCATCTAATATAGTAATCTATTATTTTTCAATTATCTGGTATATTTATTCTCAATTAGGTTCTCAAATCGACTGAGTGAATGTTCATAAGAAAATAAGACCATATTTTTTCGTTTTGGTTGGAAATAGATCAAATACATATCCATATTATTATTATTATTATAGAGTGTGTTTATTTTTATAATTAAATGATTTAAAAGGGTTAATTTTTTAAAACTTCTAATTTCTATTAAAATTGTTAAATGAATATTTAAATCATTCGTCAGAAAATTAATCTTTTATATTCATTATAAATTTTTTAAAGGAATATATGTTCAATCATTTTTAGAATGAATTAAGATTCCCACTATCATGTCTCTTCTACTTTATTTATCATATTTTCTATGATTTTATGGTTCTATAAAGTAATATTCATTCCCATTATTCTACGATTCTCCAAATAGAAAAGGTTGTTATTTTCATAAATGAATTGAAAAGGTATTCCACTATAATTATATATATTTTAAACTCCCACTCCACATTTTTTTACTAATGTATAGTTGTTTTTAATATAATGTTATTTAAAATTATTTTTAAAAATTTATTTTAAAAATAATTATTTATACATCATTAAAATTGTTTTGGAAGTGATTTATAAATTTTATTTTTCAATACTGTTACAAAATCATTAAGAGAAATTCATTTTAAAAGTTGTCTCCTATTTTTCTCTATATTTAAAACCGGATTTGCCTTTATTGAAACAGAATAGTTTTTTTATGAATTGTTTGTTTCGTTCATGTCCATATTCATTATTATCATATATGTATTCTACATAATTTCATATATTTATTGAGCCATATACCCGTTACTCTATATGGTGTAAACGCCACATTTTAAATAATTCATATTAGGGTGTTTACTAAGAAAGTTAAAAACTTTATTAATTAGGGAAAAATTGAAAATTAGTATACTTGTTTGTTTTAAATGGATGATTATTTACTAATGAGGACGGATGAATATAGTGTTGAAATATGGTCATTTTAGATAATATTTTTTAATATTAATTCTTATTATTAAGTCATGTTTATAATATATGAAATGCTTATTAATATTTATTATATGATTAATAGATTATAAGTAGTATTGTTTTGGTACGATCAAACATTATATGGACCCCGGATGCATAGGTAGGTCTCATTGGACAAACTATATTGGCTATTTGGCATATGCCATAGCAATATTTGGTTGATATTTTTGTATAAGGACTTAATATTTAGATTATGATATCCTACAATATGAATTTTATTATTATGACACCATATAATATTATCTATATAATTAGTGGTGTACTTCTTCCCTCAATGGATATATTACCCATTTATGATATTTATTAAATGGAATACATGATTATTGTTTATCTCTTCCATAATTTTTAATAATTACATGTTCATGGGTATTTTATTGTCTTTTTTTACTTTTTTAACATTTCATCTCACCCTTTCTTTTGTTTTATTCTCTATGTTATGAAGAATATTAATTGGAATGATATTTATATATTACTTTCATGTGTGGATAATTTTTTGGGAGTTGTTAAAAACTTTTTATTTTATAATAAATATAGTTAATAAAATTGATCATTTGATGAGAAAGATATAGGTTTTTCATTATGAAAATTTATCCTCTGATGTCCTTAAAGTCACAAGTATGTTTTATATTGAGATTAATTTTTCTCCCATCTAGTTAAAAGGTTTTCTTATAGTCTAGGGATGATATTTTATACTTTTAGGTGAAACAAGAAAGGTACACAGTATACAAATGTTTATTAGTAACTAGGAGGTAACGATATGTGATGGTTTATTTTGGTTTGAGTTGGGTTTTGAAAACATGGATGATTTTGGTTCTAGAGGTTATGCTAAATAATGAACTTGGTTATTATAATCATGTGACTATTTATAGTTAACCATGTGATTCTCTCCCTAGGTAACTATGTGTGTCGCCAAAATAACTGTGATGATGAATGGTATTGGGCCCATAGGTGGGTTTATGGATTACAAATGGTTTTTATAACCATGAGGATATTATCATGTTACCAGCAAAATTTATTTTTTATTTAATAGTAGATACCACATTGTAAATTCACAATTTAATTAATAATGTAGTGTGACCACATAAACAGTATGAATTTTGTAATAATAGAAAATTACCCCAACTACCTTCATCATTTTAATCAACAACATAATCCTAATATATCATTATCTAGGCCCCTGAATTCACTAATTATCTAGGAGGTTCATCCTATAGTATTTTGGTGATTCTCTATCAATTTTTTTGAAGAATTAAATGTGTGTAAAAATATTCTATTCATTTATCCTCTTTTATTTGAATCCTCTCTTCATACATATTCACCTTTGTTCTTTGGAATCATTATAGGGTTTTAGAGAAAAATAAATATGGTTTTATGAAAAATTGGTGACATTTCTTGTTGATAAAGACACATTTTCTCCTGGTATCTTTGTTTCCTCCAATAATTTTTGAGCCTGACTAGGTTTCCTTCATCAGTAAGGTAGTTGACACTACTTAATGGTTTATTCTCAATGAATATCCTATATTCTTTTTTTTATTTGAATTTGCTGTCAGAAATCATTGATTTTAAAATTTTCAGGTTTATTTAATCTATATGAATCTATGGTGGTTTGAAAAATTGTTTTTAAAGGGGGTTTTTTATAAAATTGTTTACTCAAATCATGTGTACGATTAAATCACTAAATGATGGTTTGGACTCTAAAATGTTTTTTCAACCATGTTAGTAGTAATTCTTTTATTTTTGAATGTTTTTATATTATTTTGAACATGTTTTAATTACCTTTTTTTTATAAACATAGCACTTTGGTAAAAATGGGTTTGTTATGTTATGGAAATTTTAAATTCTTAGTTAGTATAGCACTACTAGGGATTATTGATAGGTGGTTATTATATTGAGTATATAATAGGAATATTGATTTCAATTAATTGTTTTAGGACTCAGTATCATAGGACTATTATTGTGTTGACTTAGTTTAACTTTCATGTTCAAGTTTCATATTCCAATAATATTGAGCCCATTTTTATTTTTTGTTTATTTTAATTGAGATAGAAATGTTCATGATTTAATTACTCACATTTTATTATCTTGAGATATGTTTTCTTACTATTTACCCTTATGTTGTCATTCATGTTTTTTTCAATATTCTTAACTAGTTTACTATGATAAAAGTTAAAGTAACCTGGAAACCATCATTTTATATATTCATTGTGATATCCTATATGGATTTACCCACACTTCCTTTATATTAACTTACGAAATATTTAGATTTTGTGTTATAGAAAATGGGATATCTAAAAAGATCTATATATATCCTTGCATCTTCTCTTGGTGTATGTTTCTCTTATAATGGGATGAGATCATGGTGATGGATGGTCACATGGAGAGTTTGTTTTGGTATTGGATTCAGTTATTTATGATTAGCCGTCTGATTTTTTTATATTTGTCAGAATTATATAAATTTTCTTTTATTATGCATTCTAATTTTTTATCAATCCGTTTTTATACATGATAGAAGTTATGTGGTGTTATTTTACATGTTGAAATCATTTACAAATGTTATCTTTTTTGATACCTAGGTTATTGTCTCCTACATAGGGAGACTAGGAATGTACATTGGGCCTTATGGAAATCCATAATTCTTGATGTGACAAGTTAACCTGTAATGGTTTGTTACAAAATGTGATTAATGTATTCATTGTATATTAGGAGGATGGTAGACTATAGTTAGGACCACAAGAACTATAGTGCTCAGTGTGGATGGTAACCTTAAAAACAAATTTTTTTATCTTACCTAAATATAAAATGATTGGTGAGGGATTTTTCATTAAACATTGATCATTATTTTTGCGTTTTTTTTTCATGAACCTTCTTTTGGTATTATTTTGATAAACCTTTTAATTTCGTTATATTTTTTGTCAGTGTTTTTTCCAATCATTCATTAAATGTTTTATTGTATTAAAATATTCTTATTTACGAGACTCATTATTGATTCATTAGTTTCATCTATTGATTTAATGATGTGTTTCTAAGATAATAATGTTCTATCTCTTCTGTTTAATAGATAATTCCTCCAAGAAGTAACTCCTTAAATTATATTGAATGATCTATGGGGAATTTACCATAGGTAAACTACTAGTGTCGACCATGATTGGGATGAAATTATAATCTAGAATAATTAATCCCTGGTTCAAGTTGGCGGTGAAAACCAATAATGGATTGTGGATAACAAATTAGATTTTTCTAGGAATAATTCTCCATTAGTTTTGGGTGAAAAATAACCCAAGAACTCGATGAATGGGTAAAAATAATATATATGATTTTCCACCTTTCCAGGAATCTAAAAGACTCTATTGTAAAATTTTACACATATATATAAAGGACCTGAATTGAAATAATAGGATTCCATCATGAAATAAAAGTTACATGAAAAAATCACTTAGAACACATTTAAGAATCCCTTTAAACATATTGTTGTTTAAAAAAATTTGGGTGGTGAAGTCTCTTGATTTTGTGACATTGAATCAAGTAGACCATTAGGCGATCGAGTACACTACTCATTTCACCATGTTGGTACAAATATATTCAAAATATGGCATTAATTATTACATCAAGGATATGAGGTTTTATATGGGTAATAATCTTGATAATTGGTTGGTTTTAATTTTCATGAACCTACTGACCATTTATGAGGAAGTTGGTAAGAATACTATGATAGAGGTAGACATATCCAGGAAGATATCTCTGGGTGGATCTTATTTTACAACAAGAGTATAGAGGTTGTTTCTTCTATCAAGAAAATAAAGTTTAATAATGGATTTCATTTTAAATCATGCATGGTTTCATGGGATTCATTGAGTAAACACTAGGTTGTGTGCTACCAATATGAAATACCTAATAATACTAAGACTAATTTTATGGTATAACCCAATATATTCCATTAATATAGATAGTACGGTGTGCATAAGTGTTTTTTTAATGTGTATCCTTGTCTAGTAGAGAGAGATCCACTATTTCCAAAGGCTCCCATGTTTAGACTGAGGTAGAGACATTTTTTGGATTTCTATCTCAAGAAATAGGATATGATTAGGTAGTATGGATATATCAGTGATTAGATGATGTAAAATTCCTTTTTTTAGTAGAGAGTTCAACAGATGAATTTAAAATGGGACTGGATATTATGAGAGGTATGTTGTTTATTTCATCCACTATTGTGCCAATGGATTTTATATAGATATATGAAATTATTTTATATCATCTAATTTGATTAATTTATTTTTCTTATGCATAGATCTTATTTAATATATGATGGATCATTATAATACCTTGGGAATAAGTAGGGAATATAGTTATAAATGTTTTGAATTCCTGGTTGTAATCATTGAACATGAGGTCGTGGGTAATTTTGTAGTTCTTTATAATGGTATCTTTTCTCGTGTTACTTGAATAAATTGGATGGTAATTTTAAATGGTCATATTTATTATTATCGTTACTAGTTTTAGTTTCTATCTCATTATGGGGATACTCACATATTTCAATTTGAGCGGGATACTAGATCCATGATATTGGGGCGAGTTGTTCATAAGGGAAAAATAATCTCATGACAATTTTCAAAGATTTTTCTTGTTTTCTTTTGCTATTTTATATTTGGTCTGCTTCCTACCATTGAGGATAAGTAACCTAAGTTATTTTTAACTGATTTTCCTAGATTACCACCCTATAGAGAGTTTTATTTTTATATTGACTTACTTTTGGTGATGATTTTTATTTTATTTACGTCTTATCTTATGAAAAATACATAGATTGTGGTGCTTAAAGGTCAACAAGGGGACTATGAAGAAAAACGATTTTTTCTTAAAAGTGTGACACCTTAGACTTCACTAGTTCCCTCCATAAATAATGTAGACAGAAAAAATTTCTTTTGTGTTTTTTACCAAATACTAAATTAGGTGTTTTTTAACAAAAAGTATCATTTTTCATATATTTTTAACATGGTTGATCAATTTAGGGGACCCTGATGGTTTCTGATGATTGACATTCAATAAGGATACCATTAGCTAAAAATATGAGATGAGGACATTAAATAGAAATAAATTAGGTGTAGGTATTTGAATTATGATTATTTGGTCAAAAAATTTCTATGACAAATTCTTCTATATTTTTTTGGAATTTATGAAAAGAACATTGAATCATTTCTTAGTCACCTTCATTGATTTTTTGGATAATATTTTTTTTGTATTCTAGGTAATAATATGAACACATGGATCATCATGATATTATTCTCATAACTCTAATAGAAAAACATCAATATGAAAATTAATTTAAATGTCAGTTTTTGATCAAAGAAATGATTTTTATTGGACATATTATATTTGATAATGGAAAATCAGTGAATCTTGAATATATTCCTATAGTGATTTATATATAGAAACCAATGAATGTAATTGAGGCTTAGATCTTATTTTGATTTTATGGTTATTATAATAGTTTCTATTATTATTTATCGATTATTTTGTCTCATATAATAGGGTTGAACCAACTTTTTTTAATTTTGAATGTAATTATATGAGTCAGATATAATTTGTGGCACTAAAAGTGATATTGAACTCGGCTCTAGTTTTGATTCCCCTATATTTTGGATTTAGTTATGGCATATTTTGTGACAGCTCAGGTGTACAATTGGGATGTGTTATCATGTATGAGAAATGGGAGGTATCCAATGGATCATCCTGATTGTTTCCCCATGAGAAGAATAATCATGCTAATGATCTTGCATTGGTAGTAGTTATGTATGATCTCAAGACATGGCACCACTATCTCTACGATTAGTTGTTTATTGTACATTCAGATCATAAGTTACTAATGTATAATTTTATCGAGAGGGATCCAAATAAATGATATTGATTCTAGGTTGAGTATCTTCATGCGTCTAATTTATAATTTTCATATATATAATGAAAAGTTAATGTTGACACTGAAATGTTGAGAAGGATGTTACCAACTCCAGACTTCCTAGAATTAGTGGGAGAGTGGTCCTTTATAGGTCTTTTCATAGAGATTCTATTGGATATGTATGAAGTTTATAGGATGGATTACACATATTGTGTAAAATTTTATTCTATATTTTATGAAGGGGATCTTCATGTAAATGAAAAAAACTGTTATTGATAATGATTTAGTAAAATCTTTTATAGTGAGGATACCATAAGTTATATGGAATGATCTCTAAATGGTGTCAAGTGCTTTCAGGTATGATTGGGCTCTTTGATAAAACTAAGGTAGGAGTTTTATAAAGTGTACATTGTCCTAGTAGGTATGTAAAACCTTGGAAAAATGATGTATAATTATTTAATATGTATGCATTATTTATCAGGGATGATGAAGTCTATTTCAGATTAAATGTAATGATTCCTTACCTACTAAAAGATTAAGGTGGAATACCAAATACCTTCCAGCTGTTTAATTAATTACCCATTCAATTATAGAAATGTGATAACATATACAATAGCATAATTGTAGGTTTACCAAAAAATCCTAGTGGGAATGATTCAATTTGGGTGATCATTGAAGGACTCATGAAATTTTCCCATTTCCGCCCAAATAAGATGACTACATTGTTTAAATATATTTAAAACATATATTTTAAAGATATTTTTATTCCCTATAGAGTACCTTCTAATATTTTTTAACAGATACTTGTAAATTAACTCTTGGTTTGAGAAAGGTTCCCATGAATAAATGGGAAACCTTTTGAAATTAATAATGACATATCACCCTTAAAGGTATGAAAAGAATATGTGATCCATTTTGATTCTTAATAATATTATTAATACTTGTGTACTTAATTTTAGCGATTCTTGGTAAAATAATTTTACATCAGTTGATTTTTCATATAAAAATAGTCAATATTCTTTAATTAAAAGGGTTCATTTTGAATCATTTCATGGGAAGGTATGTAGAATCCCAAGTGTTGTGTGGAGTTGGGGGAATGGTATTTTATTACACTAATAATTGTTCAAGACATTAATGAAAATATTCCATTTATCCAAAATAGGGTAGTGATATCTCATGCTTCCACAAATATTATACATGCCATCATCATTTTAGGTTAGATTTGTGTTTACAGATCATGTTTTCCTTGGGGATATTTCTTTTTTAGGTCATCATTTTTAGAGATGACATGGTATTATGACACCAAGAATTATTGGCACATTTTAGATCATCAAAAATATTAGAAACGTGGCTTGTAAATTATTCTTAATTTTTCACATGATATTAATTCATATTGTGATACTTGATTCCCAATTGAGTAAAATATTAGCTAGACTCTTCTCATCTTCTTGAATGGGAAAATGTTGACCTTGAACTTGACAACATAGTGTTTGAGCAACCATTTCATATTTTGGATCCTCATAATAAGGTAATGCATAATAAAAATATTCAATTTGTTCATGTATAATGGAATATCATATTGAAAATCAACAACACATGGGTCTGTGGAGCACTGATATTGTAATATATTCCTTATATGTTTCTATGTATGGGTTCCTAAGCACTTTATATGGATTCAAATTTAAATGGTGGCTATAATTGAGACTCCCTCAGGGTCAAAGGTGATGGAATCCTCTTGTTTTAATTCTCAAAAATCATGTAAATAATGTTATTCATGTTAATCATGTAATTATGTAAAACATGGAAATCCTATAAATCATGTAAATCATGTTTAAATATTATAACTCATTATTACTATTAAACTAATATATTTTATTATTATTATGATTATCATTAATAAATTCAAAGGTTATTACTTCTGAAGAGAGATGGAGGATATTTGAAAAAGTATGAGAGACCGTTTCTGTGATCAAAATGTCTCACTAGTTAGTCTGAAAAATTGAAATATTATGAGACACCGTTTCTTAGCCCAAATGGACTCACCATTTTATCATGAAATTAAAAAATTCATTGAAACCATTTACGTAACACCATAACCATGCTACTAGTTCCTTAATTTATAAAGGAATTGACATTGTAACATTGCTACCAATTCCAGAATTCGCAAAGGACTAGACATAGTTTCAGTATCACCGGTTTGGTGACACCGTAACAAGAAACCTGTCAGAAGATTGAAAAGTACAAGATACAATTACTATGACCCCTTAACAAGGCACCATATCAAGAAACTATCCCTTGTCATTGCTTCAAACTCTCCATGATTGTGGAACTATTCCTAACTCTCCATAACTATGACACTGTTATTTACTTAACAATTTTTCTATCATTTCAATTAAATTTAAAAGTAGTTTCTAACAGTCATATATGTGTCATTTAATTACACTGGCATAATTAATTTTCTTTTACATACATGACACCTTATAGTAAAAGTTACATGGTGAAGGGATCATGCTCCTTTTCAGACATAAGACAAGATCTCAAGATAAATATACAAGGGGGTGCATGAGCATGAAGAAGAGAAAAAAATGGACTGAAAGAGACATTAGAGTGGACATACATGCATGCAAGAACACACTAAAGAACACATGAATAACTCTCACATTAATCTAGCTGTATTTTCAAGGATAAAATCATAGGACTTCCTTGTACAAACAACACATAATGAAGATAAGAAGAGAAACTCATTGAACAAAAATTCAGAACACGAAGCTCTACGACACTTGGTTTTCAAAAGAGGACTCAAACATCAAATCTACTACATCCTAGAAGTACAGAGATGCATATAACAACACTCAAATCATTTATAATCTCTTCTTACTATATTGTTCAATATTCTGTACTATTTTATTAATATTTCGAGCTATGTGTGTGTATATCTATTAAACACACACATTCTCGTGCAATGAACAGAACGATATAGGATGTCCCCACACAAATATCATTTTTTCTACTTGTTGAACCCACGTATAACTGTGGAAGAGGTCTTCTATGACCTAGTTGTTATATTTCTCATGTAGAACATTGTTAAAGTCAAAGTGACCTAGATAGTCTTGTGTACTACTATGTAAACCCTAATCTAGGGTGGGAATCAAAGAATTATATATATTTTTCTTAGTGATAAGGGATTGCTAAATGGAGAGGAATATGTTTTATCTTATGACTAAACCACTTGTTTTAATATGTTGTGTTTTTAATTAAGTATTTCTTTATTTTAACTCATATTATAGAAAAAAAGTTTCATTTTGATTATTATTCATGGATAGTATTTATAACCACTCTGATTAAAAAAATTATTTTCAACAAATATTTCAATCTGTCACTTGTAATAACTGAGAAATAATCAATCTTTTGATAAATTAATCGAATATTAAAACTATTATAAATTTACTACTTTGATTATCTAACTAATTTTTTTTAAAAATTATAGGATCTTCAAATAATTTCTTATATATATGTTTTTATAAGAACTCAATTCACCCCCTCTTGATTGTCCTACTCCGAGCAACATTTGGAATGAGATGTGGTTTTTAAAATGATATTTTAAATGATTCGAATATTTTCCAAATATTTTCAATTGTGATTTAGTTATGTTTTAAAGATTGATAATTTTTATTTAGTTCTAAATTTTTATCTCTTTAAAATCTAGCCTTTATCTTTTTTTATGGATAATGATATGAAGGTGCTTCTACGAAAATAACTCCCTACTATAGTCGATGAAATTATGCTCAATGGTAAATTAAAATGGAAATGAACATAGAAAGTATGGGGTTTGATATTTGGATAGTAATAGAAGATAAATATGAAATACCATAAACTCTAAGAACTACATGGAGTGATTTTAAAAAACATCCTTACAATAATAATTATAAATCTATGAATGCCATGTTTTTTTCTTTAGGGGATGAAGTATTTAATATAATATCTTCTTGTAAATATGGATATGAAATTTAAGATTCCATATTTATCACACATGAATGAACTAATAATGTTAATGAAATGAGACATAATACCATACTATTATGTGTGATAATTATAAGATGAATCATGGTGACCCCATTTCTGATAAGTATCTTGGGTTTAATGAAATAGTCAATACAATGATCTCTCTTGGAAATATAATGGATGCCAAAGAACAAATCTTGCAGCTACTGTCACGACCCGCCCTCGGGGTCCGTGCCGTGACTACCCCAAGCCCGCCTTCCATAGGCCAGGGGCTGGCGACTAGCACCAAGGCGTAAATCCCGGTAAAAAGGGAAGGCATTGCCTTTGAAAAGTAACAAACACCACAGAGTAAGCAAATGGAAAGTAAACACTAAACAAAGCAGAGTACAACTGAAAGTGCGGAAAAGTAAATGGGCGAGAATACAAACCCAAACTAAAAGTAAAGTACAACTTGAAAGGGAAAACAGCAACTGAAAAGTAAAAGCCGCTACTCCGAGCTGTCCACTGGAAATCCCACCTGTAGGGTGGGTACAGATAGCTCCTCTGCTCCACCGGTCTCGCCGTCTGCTCCGAGCACGTCCCGCCCAGTGGTCCACCTACGGGTACCGTCCCGCTCTGCAAGCCTCAGCTAAGGTCAATGCTGTCCGTCGTCTGCAACCAACACAACGTAGTGCGGGCAAAGCCCGTGCAGGGGTGAGTATAAGCTACTCAGTAGGGACCCCGAGACCCCTGAAGGTCTCTCAAATCCACAATGGATAAATCACGAAGAAAGGTACAATCACGAAGTAACAACCGTCACTGCTTAGGTATATGCCCATACATATACCTAAGTCATCAAATTCAAATACGCTCCAACCTCCGAGCCCAAGTACAACTCAGTCCACACAGGAAAGTAAACGTATTCCACACAGGAAAGCAAAACATAATCCACATAGGATAGCACAACACAATCCACACAGGAAAACATCAGGTTTCAGCTCAACCAGGATTTTCATTAACGAAACCGTAACTGTTGAAGAGTCCCATCTCTGAAGTGTACAGTGGTCCTGTCACGACTCCGAGGTACTGCTCACTAACCTAAGACTGCTGAAGTACTCCTCCTGTCGAGTACCACGGGTCTGCTGCCAACTACCGGGTGCTCCGTCCGCTGAGGGTCTGCGGCCAAATACCGGGCGCTCACCCAGATAGCCTACAGAGGTACTCCTCCAGTCGAGTACCGCGGGTCTGCTGCCAACTACCAGGCGCTCCGTCCGTCGTGGGTCTGCCGCCGAATACCGGGCGCTCCGTCCACTGGGCTAGTCGACTCACTCCAAGTTGAGTCGGTCGAGCAGTCTTCAGGTCTCAGCCGGTTTCACGGTCTCCGTACTCTGTACGCTCGTCTCCAGTATCGCAGGTCTGCCGCTACAACCGAGCGCTCCACTGCCAAGGATATGCTGCTACAACCAAGCGCTCCACCGCCCAAGGTAAACAGAAGATTCAGCTCACACAGGTTCGGAAGCACTGTTCCACGTAGGATCGCTGAGTACTGTAGTCGTCATCGTCGAATCCACACCGGATTTCTGTACTGTCGTCGTCGCAGTCACAGTAGCAGTAGTAGCAGTAGTAGTCACAGTAACAGTCGCAGCCAACACTAGGGTTCCCGCACGCAGCAAGCTCGTTCGGAGGGTCCGCTCCACGAGCCGAGAGGCTGATACATCAACTGTCACGAAGACCAGAGTTGATGTATCCAAAAGTTCCGTATCGTCAACAGGAACTCAACGCAACAGACGACGCGTCGATCGGACGCCCGGTCTGTGAGTTATTGGCATTTTCGTCTCCGGGGCCCGGTTGGTTTTTAAGGCAAAACCAACCCGACCGTACTCCACCTGCGTCCAAACCTCGGGCGGAGAATGCCAAAAGATCTGTCTCACTAAGAGGAACACAACGCGACTGACGGCGCGTCAATCGGACGTTCGTAGCTCAAGATATGAGTGTTTCCGCTCCGAAGGCCCGGTTGGTTTCGTGAACGAACCAACCCGGCTGAACTCAAAGTAATCTGAAACCTTGAGTGCGATATACCGAAACGACCGTCTCGATCCAAGGATTGCGTTTCCGTAGACGGTTCGTCATTCGGAGGTCCGAGGCTCAAGATATGGGCCAAAAACCGATTCTGGTTCGAAACGGGGGGGTCCGGGTCCGGGCCGACCCGGCCCGACCCCCCCCTGGGGCGGCCTGGCCGGACGGCCGGCCGGCGGTGAGGCGGCGCGGCGGCGCGGCGGCGCGGGGGCCGCGGCGGCTTTTCGCCGCAAGGAGGCCGCACGGGGGGATCAATTCTGCCGCCTTTCAAGTGGCGGCGCGGCTATGCCGCGCCGTTTTTTTTTTAAAAGCGCCCCCCCCCCCCCTACGTGGGGGGCCTGCTGGTGCGGAACCGGGGGGGCCGGCTGCCCCACTCCCTTCAAAGAACCGCCCCCCTCATAAAGAGGGGGGTTTTATGAGTTGGCCGGGGGATTAATTCCCCCGGTTTAATGGTATCCGGCCGGCCAGCTGGCCGGCCGGTTTTCTCTAACGGGACCGGAAATTCCGGTCCCCCCTTCGGCTTCCGACGCCGGCGGCCCGACCGCCGGTCTTCTCTTCCGCCGCGGCCCGGAACCGGCCGTGGTCTCCTCGTCCCGCCGCGGCCCGGAACCGGCCGCGGTGTTCGTCGTCCGGCGCGGTGCGACGACACCGCGCCCCTTTCGCCGTGCCTTGATTCCTTTCAACGCGGCGCGACGGCGTCGCGTTCTTGAAGATTCTTCCTCGGCGTGGCGCGACGGAGCCACGTAAAATAATTGCACGATTATCCGCGTGGTGCGACGGCACCACGCCACTTTGCTTCCACCCGCAAGAATAAACAAGAACGATGGAGGGGGGTTCGGCCGTGTTTGTGCGGTCCAGCCCCCTCACGTTAAAATAATAACGCAACTTTAAAAATAATTCAAAGCCACTCGTTAGACTTGCTAAATTCACGATCAAGAATAAAATAATTAAACCAAAAAGAAAACAACAACCCCTACCTCGGGTATAAGGTTCGAAGATTTGTCTACGTTCCGTGGAAGACGACGTCGCGGAGGTCGGGCGTCGCGGTCATCGTTCGTCAAATCCGTTGACGAAGGGATGTGCCCGATGCGATACGTCGTTGGCGAAACATCTCAAATCGACGAAGGAAAACCGAGGAGGAAGCGGTGTCTCCCTTTCTTTGACGTGGAGAGAAGATAGAACGGCGTGTCGGTGTTCTTCGCGTTCTTCAAGGAGGAAGATGAAGTTCTTCAAAGTGTAGAACTCTTCTTCTCTCAAATCTCCACACAACACAGCAACTCCCCAAAATAAAATAAGCTACACCTTATTTTATTTTCACTTTGCCAACTTTTCAAAATTCAAAAGTTGAATTCAACACATTAATTAAAATCTAGAGTTGTCAAAAATTAAATGAAGAGTTAAGTTGGCAAGAATTAAAGTAGGGGAGTGTCACAAAATTTAAGAGGGGGTTTAGAGGGGTTAGGGAATTTGAAAAGGTGGGGGCTCGTGTGGGCCCCACCTCCCTCATAACCACACATGGGAAGTTGGGTGGTTGTGGGCCCCACCAACAACTTCCCATGAGAGAGTCTAACCACCACGAATAAAATAAAATTCAAACAAAATTTTATTTTACTTATCTTTTAATCCCCAAAACTAACTTTCAACCCGCAACAAACGCAACTCCCGAAAAGGTCTCTTTAAGCGAATATCGGCGCTGCGAGTTCATCGGTGCCCTCGGATTTCAATTCCGAGCACCAGATCAAAAGTTAGGAATTCCAGCTCGTTCGTTCACTGAACGTACCCGAGCCAAACTTCAGAAATTGATTCCGGGCACTCCGGGCCTCAGAATCAGGTGCCGTCTGAAACCGCGCTCTTGTAAAATTCTAAAGAAAATTAAGAAAAAATTTCCCTTAATTTTACAGGTCTTTACATTACTCCCACCTCAGGGCTTTACGTCCCCGTAAAGATACATCAGAAACTAGGGAAACAAATGAGGGTACTGAGCACGCATCTGAGCCTCCCGCTCCCATGTGCTCTCCTGGAGATTCCCGTGCTGCCATCTGATGCGCACAAGAGGAATCGATCGCCCACGCTGGACCCGCTCCTGTCGATCCTCTATCTCCACCGGGACCTCCGCAAAAGTTTCCCCACTGTCAATGTCAAGCTCCCATGATCAATGATGTGCGTCGGGTTGTGCACGTATCTCCTCAACTGGGATACGTGGAAGACGTCGTGCACCCGGTGCAACTGAGGTGGTAGAGCCAGGCGATAAGCCACCTCACCAACCCTGCTGAGGATCTGGAAGGGTCCGATGAAGCGCGGAGATAACTTGCCGCCTTGGCCAAATCTCCGACTACCATGTCGAGGTGAGACCCGTAAGAAGACGTGGTCGTCAACCTCGAACCCCAGTGGCCTCCGCCTCCTGTCAGCGTAAGACTTCTGCCGGCTCTGAGCTGTCCTCATCCGCTCCTGGATGACCTGGACCTTCTCTGTCGTGGCCTGGACCATCTCCGGTCCCATCAGAGCTGCAAGATTTCTTCTTTGCCGATAAGAGAAATCTGGTCTCATCCCCTGGATGAACCACATTCTTTGCCTAAAACAGTCAATCCTAACATGGATGATACTAATCCATACAATGGATGACGTCGTAAGGCCTCGACGCTACTACTAAGAGATTCAACCGTTACTCTCGCCTCGGGTTGATTCACACTGTCAGCATCAGTGTGTGGTAACTGGGTCTCCTCCAGTTGATGTCTCACAAGTGAGGGTCAAGTCAACATCCAAAACTGGAACCTCTTAGCAACATCACGAAAGAGGACAGGAACGAAAATATCACAAAGGTATGCATCTTTTATTATTGCACCTCTTAATACAAGACGCTACACAAAAGAAACGAGAAACCAGAAGTACAAAGGATATATCTACTAGTTCTGCTCCTGTCCATCGGCTCCCAGAGCTCCATGATCGAAGGCCTCGGCTGCCTGAAGCTGAGCTCTCCCCTGTGGTCGGGGTGGACCTCCTGGTGGTGGTGGTGGTAGAACCTCAAAGCGTCGTCCACCACCTGCTGCTCGGCCAGCTCCTCTGCCTCGTCCGCCTCCTCCCTGCGGACCGCCACGGTCGAACCTCTGCCTCTGCCTGGGAGGTTCTTCACTTAACTGCTGATCATCAGCATGGAGGGTCGGACAGTCATGAGCCATGTGACCAATCCCGCCACAGGAGTAACACTGCCCACTCTCGGCACGCCTGACTCTGACTCCACCCCGGCTTCCCCGCACAACTGAGCCTGAGTCGTGCAGTCGGCCACTGGTAGGTCTGGTCTGCCTGGAACCCTGAGTCATCCGTCGGCTATCTGCTGCAGATGACTCTGCCACGTGCCGCCCTGCGGTGGGTCGCTGTGCTGGTGTAGACTCAGCCCGGAAGCTCTCGATCAGAAGGGCCCGCTCCAGTACTCATGTCTGAGTCGGTATGCTGAGGGAGATCAGTGATGCCCTGATCTCGTGTCTCAAACCCTGCTCGAAGGTCAGGGCCCGGAAGAATGGGTCCCGTACCATGTCGGTCGAGTAGCGCGAGAGATCGGTAAATCTCGCCGAGTACTGAGCGACCGTCATGCTGCCCTGCCGCAGCTGAAGAAGCTCCTGGATACGCACCGCACGAAGGGTGGCTGGGACGAACTCCGAGCGGAAGAGGCTCTCAAAGTCCGTCCAATGTAGAGATGCCTCATCGTGCACCTGGAGCATCAGGCTCCACCATCATCCTGCTGCTGCGTGTAGTAGGCTCGCAGCGAGGATCACCATGAGGTCTGCTGGTGTCCTCACTAGCCTAAACACTCGAACCACTGCCTCCAGCCAGTCCTCTGCTGCCTGGGGATCCATCTCCCCGCGAAACCTGGGCGGTCGATGGCGCTGAAACTCATGCAGTGCGCTGAGGCGACGTGCATCGTCAGCGGCTGCTGCTGGAAGCATCGGGGGATCGGCGGGTAAAGCTACCGCCGGTGCCACTACTGGAAAAGGGCCCTGCACCGAGGCCTCGTCGCTCGGTGGGCTGTCGTCTCGCTCGACTCTCGGAACCCTAGCTGGCTGTCGTCGTGGGGCCATCCTGAAAAGGAAACAGGTGCGCCACGGTTAGAACAGTATACCTGGTGAGCTGATATAAGTAATCACAAAGAAAACTTTGAAACACACACGCAAACAATGTTTTCGTGCATTAAGTCGAAAATCAGAAGTCAGGGTCCTGGTGTACGGATACGTCGGCCGCCGCACCAACACTGGACTCCCTGGACTGATAACCACACTCAATATGCTAAACATTATTGCTTCACATAGAAAAGATCAGAGTTCGCGGTAGAACCGAACTCCTCTGATACGAATTTGTCACGACCCGCCCTCGGGGTCCGTGCCGTGACTACCCCAAGCCCGCCTTCCATAGGCCAGGGGCTGGCGACTAGCACCAAGGCGTAAATCCCGGTAAAAAGGGAAGGCATTGCCTTTGAAAAGTAACAAACACCACAGAGTAAGCAAACGGAAAGTAAACACTAAACAAAGCAGAGTACAACTGAAAGTGCGGAAAAGTAAATGGGCCAGAATACAAACCCAAACTAAAAGTAAAGTACAACTTGAAAGGGAAAACAACAACTGAAAAGTAAAAGCCGCTACTCCGAGCTGTCCACTGGAAATCCCACCAGTAGGGTGGGTACAGATAGCTCCTCTGCTCCACGGGTCTCGCCGTCTGCTCCGAGCACGTCCCGCCCAGTGGTCCACCTCCGGGTACCGTCCCGCTCTGCAAGCCTCAGCTAAGGTCAACGTTGTCCGTCGTCTGCAACCAACACAACGTAGTGCGGGCAAAGCCCGTGCAGGGGTGAGTATAAGCTACTCAGTAGGGACCCCGAGACCCCTGAAGGTCTCTCAAATCCACAATGGATAAATCACGAAGAAAGGTACAATCACGAAGTAACAACCGTCACTGCTTAGGTATATGCCCATACATATACCTAAGTCATCAAATTCAAATACGCTCCAACCTCCGAGCCCAAGTACAACTCAGTCCACACAGGAAAGTAAACGTATTCCACACAGGAAAGCAAAACATAATCCACATAGGATAGCACAACACACTCCACACAGGAAAACATCAGGTTTCAGCTCAACCAGGATTTTCATTAACGAAATCGTAACTGTTGAAGAGTCCCATCTCTGAAGTGTACAGTGGTCCTATCACGACTCCGAGGTACTGCTCACTAACGTAAGACTGCTGAAGTACTCCTCCTGTCGAGTACCGCGGGTCTGCTGCCAACTACCGGGCGCTCCGTCCGCTGAGGGTCTGCTGCCAAATACTGGGCGCTCACCCAGATAGCCTACAGAGGTACTCCTCAAGTCGAGTACCGCGGGTCTGCTGCCAACTACCAGGCGCTCCGTCCGTCGTGGGTCTGCCGCCGAATACCGGGCGCTCCGTCCACTGGGCTAGTCGACTCACTCCAAGTTGAGTCGGTCGAGCAGTCTTCAGGTCTCAGCCGGTTTCACGGTCTCCGTACTCTGTACGCTCGTCTCCAGTATCGCAGGTCTGCCGCTACAACCGAGCGCTCCACTGCCAAGGATATGCTGCTACAACCAAGCGCTCCACCGCCCAAGGTAAACAGAAGATTCAGCTCACACAGGTTCGGAAGCACTGTTCCACGTAGGATCGCTGAGTGCTGTAGTCGTCATCGTCGAATCCACACCGGATTTCTGTACTGTCGTCGTCGCAGTCACAGTAGCAGTAGTAGTAACAGTAACAGTCGCAGCCAACATTAGGGTTACCGCACGCAGCAAGCTCGTTCGGAGGGTCTGCTCCACGAGCCGAGAGGCTGATACATCAACTGTCACGAAGACCAGAGTTGATGTATCCAAAAGTTCCGTATCGTCAACAGGAACTCAACGCAACAGACGACGCGTCGATCGGACGCCCGGTCTGTGAGTTATTGGCATTTTCGTCACCGGGGCCCGGTTGGTTTTTAAGGCGAAACCAACCCGACCGTACTCCACCTGCGTCCAAACCTCGGGCGGAGTATGCCAAAAGATCTGTCTCACTAAGAGGAACACAACGCGACGGACGGCGCGTCAATCGGACGTTCGTAGCTCAAGATATGAGTGTTTCCGCTCCGAAGGCCCGGTTGGTTTCGTGAACGAACCAACCCGGCCGAACTCAAAGTAATCCGAAACCTTGAGTGCGATATACCGAAACGACTGCCTCGATCCAAGGATCGCGTTGCCGCAGACGGTTCGTCATTCGGAGGTCCGAGGCTCAAGATATGGGACAAAAACCGATTCTGGTTCGAAACGGGGGGGTCCGGGTCCGGGCCGACCCGGCCCGACCCCCCCCTGGGGCGGCCCGGCCGGACGGCCGGCCGGCAGCGCGGCGGCACGGCGGCGCGGGGGCCGCGGCGGCTTGTCGCCGCAAGGAGGCCGCGCGGGGGGATCAATGCCCCCGCCTTTGAAGTGGCGGCGCGGCTATGCCGCACATTTTTTTTTAAAAGCCCCCCCCCCCCCCCACGTGGGGGGCCTGCTGGTGCGGAACCGGGGGGGCCGGCTGCCCCCCTCCCTTCAAAGAACCGCCCCCCTCATAAAGAGGGGGGTTTTTATGAGTTGGCCGGGGGATTAATTCCCCCGGTTTAATGGTATCCGGCCGGCCAGTTGGCCGGCCGGTTTTCTCTAACGGGACCGGAAATTCCGGTCCCACCTTCGGCTTCCGACGCCGGCAGCCCGGCCGCCGGTCATCTCTTCCGTTGCGGCCCGGAACCGGCCGCGGTCTCCTCGTCCCGCCGCGGCCCGGAACCGGCCGCGGTGTTTGTCGTCCGGCGCGGTGCGACGGCACCGCGCCCCTTTCGCCGTGCCTTGATTCCTTTCAACGCGGCGCGACGGCGTCGCGTTCTTGAAGATTCTTCCTCGGCGTGGCGCGACGGCGCCGCATAAAATAATTGCACGATTATCCGCGTGGTGTGACGGCACCACGCCACTTTGCTTCCACCCGCAAGAATAAACAAGAACGATGGAGGGGGGTTCGGCCGTGTTCGTGCGGTCCGGCCCCCTCACGTTAAAATAATAACGAAACTTTAAAAATAATTCAAAGCCACTCGTTAGACTTGCTAAATTCACGATCAAGAATAAAATAATTAAACCAAAAAGAAAACAACAACCCCTACCTCGGGTATAAGGTTCGAAGATTTGTCTACGTTCCGTGGAAGACGACGTCGCGGAGGTCGGGCGTCGCGGTCGTCGTTCGTCAAATCCGTTGACGAAGGGATGCGTCCGATGCGATACTTCGTTGGCGAAACTTCTCAAGTCGACGAAGGAAAACCGAGGAGGAAGCGGTGTCTCCCTTTCTTTGACGTGGAGATAAGATAGAACGGCGTGTCGGTGTTCTTCGCGTTCTTCAAGGAGGAAGATGAAGTTCTTCAAAGTGTAGAACTCTTCTTCTCTCAAATCTCCACACAACACAGCAACTCCCCAAAATAAAATAAGCTACACCTTATTTTATTTTCACTTTGCCAACTTTTCAAAATTCAAAAGTTGAATTCAACACATTAATTAAAATCTAGAGTTGTCAAAAATTAAATGAAGAGTTAAGTTGGCAAGAATTAAAGAAGGGGAGTGTCACAAAATTTAAGAGGGGGTTTAGAGGGGTTAGGGAATTTGAAAAGGTGGGGGCTCGTGTGGGCCCCACCTCCCTCATAACCACACATGGGAAGTTGGGTGGTTGTGGGCCCCACCAACAACTTCCCATGAGAGAGTCTAACCACCACGAATAAAATAAAATTCAAACAAAATTTTATTTTACTTATCTTTTAATCCCCAAAACTAACTTTCAACCCGCAACAAACGCAACTCCCGAAAAGGTCTCTTTAAGCGAATATCGGCACTGCGAGTTCATCGGTGCCCTCGGATTTCAATTCCGAGCACCGGATCAAAAGTTAGGAATTCTCGCTCGTTCGTTCACTGAACGTACCCGAGCCAAACTTCAAAAATTGATTCCGGGCACTTCGGGCCTCGGAATCAGGTGCCGTCTGAAACCGCGCTCTTGTAAAATTCTAAAGAAAATTAAGAAAAAATTTCCCTTGATTTTTACGGGTCTTTACAGCTACATAGATTTCTACCTGAATTATGGAGATGAACCTCATTATCAATTAAATAATCTTATGACGTCAGTAATTTTACAGTCCAGGAGATGATAGGTAAATTGATGATGTATAAATAAGAGATAAAGGTAAACATAGTGGAAGAAGGTGAACCAAATAGAACGTTAGTGCCTTTCAAACCAACTACATCAAAACATAATGAAAAAAAAGGATACAAACTCATTATGAAAATATATGTAACGATGATTCACTATCCAATAGTAATGCGGAAATGGATCAATTATCTAGGATGTTTAAGATGTTTTATAAAAGGATGAAATTCTTTAGTAAGCCTAGAAAAAAAAAGAATGTATCATCAGAAGCGAAACTAGATGAAGGACTAGAAAAGTAATGAGAACTCAAATGAAGTAGTCTACTGTAAATAGAATAGAAAAGGACATGTAAAGGATGACTGTACCAAGATAAATTATATAAATAAGTTGGAGAAATAATATAAAAATAACAAAAATGAAATGAATGCAACATTGAGTGCTTCTAAGGACAGTCCAAGTGACTTAGAATCCTCACATGATAAAAAGGATGGAGAAACCAAAATGTACTTTATGATAAACACATCATAGGTGAGTTTTGAGTCTCCTGTAAAGAAATTCCAATTATTCAAGAGAGGAAAGTGATTTTTAAAATATGACTAGTGAGGAAATGTTTGAATATAGAAGAAATTCCAAAGATACATCCAATTAATAAAAAGATAAATATAATTTTCTTAAAAAACAACATTCCCTTACTTATACTATCAAATCTGAGCATACAATAGAAAATGAAAAGACTAATAAGTTACATAAAGAGAACAATGTAATTAAATTATCTACTAATCAATTTAAAAAGGACTTAGAAAAGTTTACCAATGGAATGAATACTCCAACACAAATCCTTGGTAAATAAGTATCTCATATGTATACTAGTGGTATAAGATAACAACCCGGATAGAGGAACATAGCTAAAACTCATTTTATAAAAAAATTATAAAATATGTTTTCATATATAGAACTAAACAATATGATTTTCATAGATTTGGTAAGTCATTCATATATTTTAATTTTTCTGGACCATGAAATTTTTACTTTTCCAATACTTTACAAATTGTGTATAAGAAACCCATGAAGCAAGTATGGGTTCCCAATGCTCTTATTACTAAGGTTACTAGACCCAAACAAATTTGGTTAATAAAATCCTCTCTTGATTAATTATTTTTTTAAGAATCTTTTTTAAGACTTACTATATAATTCTATAGTACTTGGATAGTGGATATTTAAGAGACATGACAGGAGATTACTCATGCTTCCTGAATCTGATAATGATTAATGGTTGACATGTCAACTTTTATTACAATGATGAGGGAAAAAATTCCTTGGCCGGATTGGTAACACTAAATTAGTTTTAATTTCTAAAGTAAATTTTGTATGGATTAAAATATAATAATCTTGGTATTTCACAATTATGTGATGATGGTTTTTGTGTTAAATTTATAAATTATTCAAGCAATATTTTAATTTTAAAAATAAATTTGTATTTTCTACTTTTAGAAATGGAAATGTTTATGTTGTTAACATAGAATCATTATATTCTTAAAATGTTTCTTCATTGAGTGTATTTCACAAAGATTCTTTGATTTGGCATAGAAGACTTCTACTTTTTAACATTCACTCCCTTGGAAGGAATACAAGGAAATGCTTGGTCAACGATCTACCCAAACATGAGTTTCCAAATGACAATGTTTGTAATTCTTGTCAAAATGGAAAACAATAAAAAATATCCCTTAAACCAAAGATAGAAGTTTCAACTTCTTAGCCTATATATTTGGTTCACATGGAATTATTTGGAACTTCTAGAGTTACATGTATTAATGGGAAGTACATTTCCTATGTTCTTGTAGATGACAATTCTAGATATTGTTAGACCGTTTTTCTATGCTCAAAAAAGTGATTCTTGTTCTCATTTTTTCAAGTATGGTAGAATAGTAGATAAACTAAGTAGTAATAAAATTAAAACCCAATGAATTGACTAGGGTCGCGAGTTTGAAAACTAAGAGTTTGAATCTTTTTTCTCAGAAAATGGCTATGGTCATAACTTCCCTCCCCTAGCAAACCTCAAAAAATGCTATTGTGGAAAGAAGAAATAGGAACCTACAAGAAATATTAAGAGCCATGCTTAATGAATATGACCTACCTATCTACATTTGGAATGATTTTGTCAAAAAAACATTCTATATTATTAATATAGTCTTAATGAGATCAATTATTATGAAAAAAGCTTGTGATTTTTGGAATAATATAAAACCTAATGTTAATTACTTAAATGATTTTTGTTGAAAAGTTTATATTATCAATAATAATGACAATATTGATAAATTTTCATCCAAAAGTGAGAAATTATTTTTCCAAGGTTATGTAGTCTCTTTTAAATCCTACAGAGTCTTTAATAAATTAACGTACTATGAGGGAATAATCTGTACATGTAAAATATATAAAACATATCCACATGAACCTAAGACCTCCCTAGAAAATCAATAGGTTGATTTGTCAAATTGGGACATAAATACAAAATCCTATGTCCCTTTTATCAAGAAACCTATTAAATCATCTAGTTCTGGTAATTATCTAGATTCTATTCAAGACGAAACTGAACCTATTGAAGAACCTGAAATATCAAGGTATTATTTTATAGATATGTTATAACCCTTATGAACCAGCCATTGGAATCTGTGGATGAATATTTAGATAATTGAACTCAAACTAGAGACTCTCTAAGAAATCATGTTGAACATCAACATTTATTGTCACAGTTTTAGCCTAAGAAAATTAATGAGGAAATGAAGGATGAATTTTGGGTGGTGGATATGCATGAAGAGTTAAATAATTTAGAATAAAATAATGCCTAAAAACTAGTGGATAGACCTAAAAAAACCTTCACTATGGGCAATAAATGGGTGTTTAGGAATAAGGTAGACGAATCTAGAACCATAGTAGGAAACAATGCTAGTTTAGTTTCATAAGGTTATATTCAAGGAAAAGGGATAGACTATGAGGAAACCATTTCCCCAATTGATATACTTTAATCCATTATAATATTTCTTTCATATGCAGAACATCTTAATTTCAAGCTATATCATTAGGATGTTAAGAGTGAATTACTAAATGGTTACATAGTTGAGGATGTTTTTATTGAAAAATTCCCTTGTTTTTCAAACCCTCATTTTATAAATCATGTTTTGAATGTAAAAAATATTTATATGGTTTGAAACAAGCTCCATGATCTTGGTTTTTGGTTTTCTTGACTAAGTAGTTTTCGTATTTCTAAAGGATTTAAGAATGGTATAGCAGATCCTACTATATTTATAAAAAATTATCTAAATATATTATTTTTTGTTCAAATATACATTGATGATATTTTTTTGGATCTCCAAAAAATTATTTGTGTGATGATATTTCAAAAATGATGAAAAATGAATTTGAAATGAGTTGGATGGGTAAACTAAAATTCTTCCTTTGATTTTAAATCTTTTAAAATATGAAAGGTATTATTTTGAATCAAATTAAATATACAATATATCTTCTAAAACATTTTGTTTGGGTAGAACTAAAATTAGTTAAACTTTAATGAGTATCACATGTATGTTGGATGTTGATAAGAATGGTATATCTGTTGACAAAACCACGTATAGAAGAATGATTGGGGGTTTACACTACTTAACTACTAGGAGGACTTTTATTATGTTTAGTGTCTGTGTTTTTGATCCTTTTCATGAAACTTTTAATGAGTCAAATTTTATTACTATTTTAATAATTTTCAATTAACTCAAACATACTACCAACATATGACTGTTCTATCCTATGGGAAAATATTTTGATCTAGTTATCTATCCAGATGCTGATTTAAGTGGTTTTATGGTAGATAGAAAAAGAACCTCTAGTACATGTACCTTTTTGGGAAATTCACTAGTGAAATGGTGTCGTAAAAATAATGATCATGTAGCATTATCTTCTGCCATAGATGAATAAATAGATACTTGTTTTTTTTTGTGCTCGGATTCTATGGCTGAAACACACTTTCCTATATTGTGGATATCAATTTAGATTTTTCCCTACAAATTGTAATAACACACATGATATTAACATCTATAAGAATCGTGTTTCTCATTATAGAAAAAAAATATTGATGTAATACATCTCTTTTCATAGTTCATTATCAAAATATTGATGTTACTTTATAATTCATTAGCACTAAACATTAGCATTCTAAAATTTTCAATAATCCTTTAAATTCTAAGAGGATGGGTTACATCATACAGGAATTAGAATTATCATTAATGATTGACTATTTTACTATCTCACTGTTATTGATTCATAGTTACAATCTAATAATTATTTTCTAACAGTTACTATCTCTCTGTTACTATTTATTATATTTGTTGTCTCACTAGTTATAGTCACACTGTTTATAGTCACACTGCAATTTTGACACTATAACCGCATGTTCCAGTCTCACCGTTAGGACTAAGACATATATTTTTATAAAAAGTATTCTATTATTGATGTATTTAATATTTAATTTATTTAATATCTCATTTTTTTGTGTTTTTCGATGATTGAACTCCCTAAATGATTAAAACATGTCATTACACTTCTCTCTTCACTCGTACTCTCTACTGCATAAACCAATCTCTTTTCCATAGAACTCATCATATTTCTTGATCCCATTTTTAATTCCAATTATCAATGATCCATCTTCATCATACACTAGAAATTGTAGTTCTTTAAATAACCAAAAAATGTTCTGCCTTCTATTCCCAAGAAACTGCTAAAACCATGTCTTTAGGATCATAGAGTCTTTCCAGAGAACGAAATATGAGTCAAATGGAACCTATAAAGTAATGATCTTTTTCTGAATGTCTTCAAAGAACGTGTACTTTTATATTGGTTTATAAAAAGAAATGACATATTTTTCGGATGTGGGTTTTTGAATTTTATGAGGATGTTTAGTTCACTTTCAACTCTAAAGATGATTTTGTATTTAGAAGTTGGGTGAATGGATAGATTTTCACATTTTATTCAAGGTTATACGATGAATTATTTGGAATACCACATGATGGAATTTTTTAGGACTATAAAATTGGTCATCCTCCTCTAAATGACATTTGTAGCCAAGAATAGGCTCGGGGTGAGCTGATTGGAATGAAAAAGAAAAGAAGGAATATTTTTTCTAAAATGGATGGAGATACTAGGTTGTTGTTTACATTTATTCAATATCTTATAAGTCCAAGGAAAGGTTACTTTGCTACTATTAAGTATCAACATGTTTTTTTGATAAGTATTCTGATTAATGGTCAAAAGATTATTCTATGTAAGTACATTATCATTCACATATGTTACATGATCAAGACAACCTCAATGTAATCTTCTCTTTGTTAATAAATGTTTATATATTCTATGCTAACATCCAAAGCTGTTTTTTCATAAATAATATGTGGTTTATGATTATGATTTCTGTATATATAAGGATACATGAATAAAAATGAATATACAATCGAATCCATGGAAGATATCATGGGTTGATGATATTGACATACTATATGAAGATTTTAATCCAGTTGAGAATTCTTCAAGACCGAAGGATGTATTTGATCTTGATATTAAATATAATAAGATTTTATAATACTAAGATGAAGGAATAGATGTTGATATAAATAAAGGAGAAAAATATGCTCATAAAGGTGATGTAATTATGGAATAAAGTCATGAAACTTTTCAAAAAAGATCCCTCTAGAGTATAATATCTCTCTAAAGGTAATAAAGATGCATGTAAAAAGAATGAAGATGTTGATAAGAGTAAATATGATGAATAAGAAAATTTAATTGTGGAATAGCATACTGCTATTGAAGAATAGACACAAGATTATGTAGAAATAGAAGTGATTCTATTTTTTGAAGAAATAATGGGGAAATCAATTGAATTTTCTAAAGATGTGGCAGAATTTAATAGATTAGAGGGTGTGGAAACTGGTCAAGAGATTGATTCTATTAGTCCTATAAAAGATTCATATATTTATGGGGGAAACCTATATCTTCTAAATGATTGAAATGAAAAACGCTTTCGACTAAAGTTCTATGGATACTTGTAACTAGTTTTTTTGGTATTTTGATGTTAATGTGCCTCAAGGAATCTCAGTTCATTGATTTGATCATTCAAATGTGTTTCAGCTAAAACCAATCACTCCTATTGAAGAAATATCTACTAAGGATCCGGAACCAATATATTCTCTTTCTTATTATCTTGATACACAAACTTCTAGTTATGTATGTTAATCATTTTTTAATGAGTTTGGAGACAATATGTTATCTAGTTTTTAGAAGCTCAAAATTTATCAACCTACTCATGTAACCAGAATCTGTAAAAGAAATGTTGCATTGCTTCTAGAGAAAATTATATGGTAGATCCAATCAAAGATGCATCACGAGATTCAGGAAGTGTTGACTGAAAATAGGTATTTGAGTGATGATGTGAAATCATTAAAATATATTTTTGAAGAAATGAGGAAAGACTTGCATGTTGATCAAGTCCTCATTTCTCATCTCAGTGAGGATGATCTTGATAAGATCCCACAGAAGGTTGTCTCTCTGATTTATTCTAACTTTATTACTGTGTATGAAAAGATGGTTGAAAACAACACTGAAATAGAAAATGATAAGTGTGTTCTTGTCTCTAGATTTAATAATCTTTCCACAGAATATAAAGGATGTTTATAGACTATTAGGAAATAGTGTAATGCTCACACATCATGTGTTTCTTCTCTATCAACTTCGAATCATCCATCATAGCCTTTGGATAGTGAATTAAACAGAGCTATAGTTACAGAAAAGTTTTAGTCTTTGATTGATAGTTTTAATAAGGAATGTCTTCATATGTTTTTTATGAACAGATACCATGTTCTTGACATGGTAAGAGTTCACTCAAAAATTGTAACTTATGCTCAATAGGAAATCATTATAAATGTGGAATACTACATCAAGATGATATATTCTAATCATGTGTTAACTAACCACTTCATTTATTTATTTGATAATTTAAAATGGCCACCTATAACTCAAGAATTCAAAAATCATGTATAAAAGCACCATTACTCCACCCCTACTCTGGAAAAATTCGTGCTAAATAAATATGAGTTTTAAAATTCCATGCAGTATGATGGTGAAATGATCCTAGATTTTATCAATATGTTGAAGCATTATATACATGTTCAGATCACATCCATTGTGGATCCTATAGTGGCTCCATTGAGGACTAGTCTACCTTTTTCCACATATGCTTCTACCTCCACTTTATTTCCCCCTTCTACCATGTCTTTCGCCCAAGCTCTGAGCCAGATCAGACATCTCATCATGGAACTACCTTAGCCTCAGTCTTCCACCAGACCAACCATTTCCCCTTATATCATATAATGAGTTACATTACCTTCCCTTAACACTACTTCTACCACATCCAATTATTCCCCTCCTGCCCCTACTCATGTGGTCCTTGACATGGATAATGTGAAAGATGAAAAATATGAAGAGAAGTGAAATATAATTTAAGATAGGGATGTGATGTATTCCGTTTTTATTATTGTAAATTAAATATATTTTTATAATCAATGCAACATGATATATCTCTTATTTTCACCAGTTACATTAATTTAGTGTTTGTTTTCTTACTCTCTTTTTGATAATAACAATAAGGGAGGAGAGTTGGAATTTGTGCTAAATGGAGAAACACAATTTTTACATATATTATCTAATACCTTGATATGATATGTGATATATTAATTCCTTTATAAAATTTATTGCATGAAAATGCAATGCTTAGTGATCATCAAAATGGGTATATTTTTGGACTCCTCTTGTTTTAATTCTCACAAATAATGTAAATAATGTAAATCATGTAAATTATGTAATTCTTGTAAATCATGTTTAAATATTATAAATTATGTTTAATCTTGATATACAATGTTTTATTATGATTACGATTAACCTTAATCCATTTCATGAGTATTAATTCTTATGATAGATGATATATATTTGACTAAGTATGAAACACCATATCTTTGATCAAACGGTCTCACTAGTCAGTCTGAAAAATCGATAAAGTATGAGACATCATTTCTCTACGCAAACTGTCTCACCATTTAGTCTAGAAAATAGCAAAGTCAGTGAAACTATTTCCATGACACTCTTACCATGCTACCAGTTCCAGAATTCACATAGGACATGACACTCTAACCATGCTACTTGTTCCCAATTTTGCAAAGGACCTGACACCGTAACCATGCTACCGATTCGAGAATTCATAAAGGACTAGACATCATTTCTGTAACACCAATTCTATGACAACATATGATGAAACCGTTCATAAGTTTTAAAAAGAAAAAGATACCATTTCTATGACATAATAACAAGACACGAAAACCAGAAATAGTCCCAAGCCACAACTTATGACTCAACGTGACTGGGGCACCGTTCCTAACTCACTGCAACTGTGGCATCATTCCTTTCAAAAACAAATTTTCTACCTATTTTAATAAAATATAAATTTTGATTATAATGGTCATATTTGATTCATTTATTTAAACTAACATAATTAATAATCTTTTTTATAAATGAAACCAGATATTATTAGTTATGAGGAAAAGGGAACATTATTGTTGTCTTTCATAACACAAGCACTCAAGATAAATATACAAGGTGCTCCACAAGTGGCAAGCATAGAAAAAAGGATACAGAAAGAGATGTTATAGTGAACATACATGCATGCAAGAACTCATAGAAGAATAGATAAAGATCGCTCACTTTTTACTAGTAGTATTATAATGGATCAGAACATCGAACATCATTGCAGCAAGAAAATAGAATGAAGATAAAACGAGTAACTCACTGAACAGAAAATAAGAACATGAAGCTCTAGGACACTCGGTTTTCATAAAAAGACCCGAACATAAAACCTACTACATCCTAGAAGTATAGAGCATTATAAAATAACTATCAGAGAATTTATAATCCTTTATTAATATATTCTTCTCTATTGGGTACTATTTTATTAATATTTCGTGTAGTTTGTGTGTCTTCCTATTAAACACTCTTTATCTCCTACACTAAACTATATGGTACATAATATCCTCACACTAATATATTGTTACCCATTATTTCAGCCACCTATATCTATAAGAGTTGTCTTGTGTGTCCTTGGTATTATATTACTCACGTAGAACATTGGTAGAGGTCAAGTGACCAAGACACTCTTGCGTATTGATGTGTAATCACCGATCTAGGGTGTGGAAAAAATCATTATAATTTATTTATTGGTGGCAGGTGATCACCAAGTGGAGTGGATTTGGTCTCATCTTGAGACTGAACTATCTTTTTTAATCTGTTGTATTTTCAATTTAATCAATCTCTATTTTAACTCATGTTTTAGAAAACACAGGTTCACTTTGATAGTTAGTCTTGGATAGTATTTAAAATTTCATTGATTTAGTAAATTTTTTTCAAATGTTATATCAATATACCATATTGTTATGACTAAAAAATAATCAATCGTCTGAGAAATTAATTAAAAATTCAGACTATTATAAATTTATTACTTTGATTAACTGGCTTGTATTGTTTTTATATTTGGTATATTCAAATAAATTTTTTTTCAAAAAAAATTATTAGAACTCAATTCACCCCCCCCCCACCTTGAGTGTCCTACTCCGAACAACATTAGGTATATTTTATTCTCAAATTTCTTTGACTCAGCTGTTATTTTCAATGATTTTAGGATTCAGGGGCTATGTTTTTTAATTTTTTGGGATAAATAAACCAGGTACATGTTTATTTATGGTTGCTAGTAACCGTGTGATATCATTCCATTATTTCATATGGAATGTTTCTTGGTTTTAGAATATTTTTTATATCCATGTGAGTGACTAGGAAACTCAAGTTGATGAATGGTATTTGGACTAGGTGTTTTTTTTCATTTCCTCTGTATAGATCTTCAAACAGCAAGACTATTCTCATGTAACTCTCAATATTATTTTTTAAGGGAAACAGATCTTTCATGGGTAGAACATAGTTTATTTAATCATGTTGCCTAACTATGTCACCTATGTGAAATTACAAATAATGAAAACCTACCCACCTTTCTCATTTAACCCCTAATCTTATCATAATCTCTCATTAGCTCTACACATCCCTTCCATTAAGATCTAATTGATTATACATTTATTATCTTGGTGATTCTCAATCTATTTGGATGGATCACTTCAATTTATGTACATATATCATTTTGATTCCTCCTCTTTTCTCTAGATCTCATCTTCATCTCTCTTCCAAAATATTTCATGGAACCCTAATGGGATATAATATCTGAATTTAGTGGGTTTTAAATGGAATTTATTTTACTTCTTATATACCTAACAACATGAGGACCTGATCACTTTATTTATTCCCATAATTTTCAAAGGTTACTAGATTTTATACATTAGAGTTGTAGTAATCTCTTAATAATTATTCATTCTTATAGAATACCATGTGTTTCTATGTTTTTATTTTATTTAGGTTGACAATAATACTAATTTGAAATAATTGAGAGATATTTTTTGAAAATGAATCTTTTCTGTTATGAAAAATGGTTTTGAATGGGGGTGTTCAATAAAAATCTTCTTATGCACATCATGCGATTGATGAAATTCCTCAATGATGGTTTTGAATGTCAACAAGGTTTTCAAGAATGGTATTGGTCATTATTTGATTATGTAAATGTTTAATTAGATTTTGATCATGTTTTAATTTAATGTTTGGATAAAATATACTGCTTTGGGATCCAAGGGTTTTTCGGCTTATGGACATTTTAAATCATTATTGGGTGTGGTACCACTACAGATTATGAAAATGTACTCATTATGTTGTTGAAGATAATGGGTATCCATATATTGATATATTATAGATGTTATTAGTTGCATTGGATTAAATTTATACTATCTTAGTTTTCCATTCATGTAGAGAACCAAATCATGTTACTCTCGAACCTAACACCCAACCCAACCTGTCACATACCCAAAGGGAATTCCAGATCCCCACAGGCTGGCGACAAACACCTGGGAATCAGATAACACAATAAATGGAATGATTTTTTCCAACATGAACAAACCACATGGCATATATATATATAATAAGAAGAAACAATGAAAGAATAATAATATATGTATATTACATAACTATTAGAAAATAGTGGAAAAAGAAAATTACAATAGAAGCCAAAATTCTAAGTGATGTTTTACATGAAAAGGGCTAAAAACCAAACTGCTACTACAAATGATGATAGGGATAGACTCCCTTCATCTAACCACCAACAAACAAACCAGTTGACATAAACCTCACCATATCACTACATGTGATTTCCTTTCCCTACAGTAGATGATAAACAAAGGTCTACTCACCACCAAAGAGGTGCGTAGGGTGTGAGATAATAGGCCCAGTGGGATCCCACTCAGGTGTTCAATGTCTAGTATCTATATAAAAATATATGTATGATAATTTAAAATATAATATGGAAAGATATGTTGTAAATTAGTTTTATGGAAATCATGGTTAACATTCCCTTTTTAAGAGTTCTTAAAAAGAAGGTATACAATTTCAAAGCACAATTTTCCAGGTCATTTTTTCACAAGCATAAACATTAATATCAATCTAAACATTACACCTTTACACAAAAGGTAACCCATGTTCTATTTTTCACCAATAATTTCAATGCATTGAAAACCCATTCAAATCCATTTCATAAATTCTATTTCAATGCTTCAAAAATACCCATTTTTATTCCATTTCTCAATAACCAAGGAAAACCCATCTTTCACTAAAAATATTTTTTAACAAGTAAAATAAAATCATGCCAATTTCAATATAAAAAATAGTTTAAAATGTAAATAATTCAGGTTCATCAACGTGGGCTAGAGACAAAACCCCCTACCTCAAAACACGGGTTACACACACGCACAACGGAATCAAAAATCAATAAAACCCAACAACACCAACAAACACCATAGAATGAAATCCACATCAATATTGATTAATTTTAGGAGACAAGGGGTTGGAGGAAGAAAGGAAACCTACATACCTCAAAGACGAATGCCTACTACACTATGACCAATGAATGAAATGGCTTCTAGAATGAGATCACCCAACAAATATAGGAATAAATCAAGAAGAATATCCATCTTTCGGCCAACAGATTCAAAGAAACCTCCTAATAGTGATACCATGATCAATGGAAATGGAGGAACTGAATGTTATCTTACCTTGAGAGACAAACCATATCTACAATGGATATCCAATTCCAGACAAATTGATGAGGGAGGGGTAGTGTCTCTGAAAATTTCATAAGAAGAGCCTCAGTTCGAGATCCTAGGGGTCTGAAGAAATATCCACAAAAAATATCTTCTCACCAAACATTACAATTTTGGAATGGGATATTTCAAAAAATGTAATACAGTTACACTCCATGAAATACATGTTGTACAAGTACACTAGAAACTCCATCTCCTTAGATATAAAATCCATTATTTTAATCAGTCACCACATGATACCCCCTTTCACGATGTGTGACATTCATAGAGTGAATCCCCTTTCACATATAACATCCAGAAACCATTACATGGCATGTAATATAGTTACACAGTGTTCAACTACTCTGTGGATTTCCGAAAGAAATGGTTATTAGTGAAAGTAGACCAAATATCTACCCTCACCATTATATGTATCCGCCTAATATCAATGTAGGGGGGAAACAAGATGAGGTTAAGGGAATACCTGAGAAAATGGTAACAAGATGTTACGAAGAGCCCACCATAAAAACATCACATTCCTAAGAAGTTATGTGTATGACATAATCCTCATAAAGAGATGAGGCCACTACTCCCTCATCAAAAATTTTCCTTCCCATGTCACATGGGAATCTGATCCTTATTTTTATAAAAGACTGACCAACTAAATCATCTTCCCACATAATTCATTCTCTTAAGATTAAACGGTCTCAACCGGTCTCTCTAGAACCAAAACATCTAGTTATATCTCAATTCTATCCCAACTCAAAACTTGATCAGGATCAAGGTGATATTTCATGAAATGAGATATATAAAAAAATTATGAATATCTTCCAATTGAACTGGAAATGCTAATCGATAAGAATGTGATTTTAACTTATCAGTGACCTCAAACAGTCCAACAAATCCTGGATCCAAATATCCATGTTTTACAATCCGATAGTGATCCAACCAATGATAAACTCTCAAGAAACAAAAATCACCTATGGAAAACTCTAATGGTCGATGTCACTGGTACACATAAAATTTCTGTCGACTATGTCATAACTACATATTGAGGTACATCCTCAATCATCATAGATGTTTCGTAAACCAATCCTGGTCCAACAAAAGATTCTTCACCCACCATATCCTAAAAAATAGATTATCTGAACTGGTGAACATACAATGCCTCAACGGGGGCTACTCTGTTCGAAAACTGATAACTATTTTTTAGGCAAACATAAACTGGACCAGAAGGTTATACCATGATCCTCTGAAATCTATGACAAAGGTGTTGAGCATGTCCTCTAAAATTAGGATCACAAGATCCATCTGACTGTCTATATGTGGATGGTAATATGTGCTCACCATGAACTGAGTTACCATAGCCTCTTGGAGAATCTTCTAGAACCACAAGGTAAACCTAGTCTCCCTTTCTGAAACACCAAAATAATGACTCCAATGAAACCTCACAATCTATTGAACATACAACATACCTATATCTCCAATCATAATTTTTTCTTTGATTGGATTGAATTGAGAAGAAATCATTAATTTATCAACATTCACTCAGATAGAATTTCTCTCCTAAGGATACCATGGTAACCCACCATCAAAATACATGGATACCACGTCCCATTTCCAAATTGGCTCTAGAAGAGGCTGAAGAAAAAAAATGTTTTCATGTGCTCTGTTTTTATCTATTGGCATGTATAACAGTGAGACACAAACTCCATGATGTCACACTTCATACCCATCCACCAGAATTACCACCTCATTTTATAATACATCTTCATTGTTCCTTCATGAGTATCCCATGAAGAGATATGTCAATTGAATAGGACTAAACACCTCACTGATGCTGGGAAGAAAATTATTTTCCAAAAGTTAGGCATACCACTTGAAGAGAGAGACCAGGACGAAATGGTCTCCCCACCATAAATGACTTCTCGAACATTACTAAACTCAACATCGTACTAGTGACTCTACAAAACAGACTCCATGAGGGATGATGATAACAGAACACTGGTTAGAACCATACCCAAAAACATCTTCCTGATCATCAAGATGCAACAGATTGAAAATTATTTTAATGTTCTACTCTTCCTTCAATTCCAGAATAGCACATAACAGTACATTCCTACTAAGAGTGTCTAAAACAATGTTTATCGTCCTTGGGGTGTAGGAATTATTAATTTCAAACTTATTAATGTATTCTACCAATAATATCTATTTGAGATTCATGTCCTTCTGAGAAATGATATAAATGAGATGCTTATGATTAGAGAAGACTTTGAACATCACCCTAAAAATATAGTGACACCAACAATTAGGTTCATGCATGACTGGAGTAAGCTCAAAATTGTTAGTGTTTTAATTGTTTTCATGACGTCCAAGCTAAAAATATCTATAAGCTACGACATGGTCATCTTGCATATGAAAACATCCCAAACTCGCACCTAAAACCTTGCAAAACACCACATTACCCTTACGGGGCTTGGGTAAGATAGTAATAGGTGCCAATGTCAGAATCCTTTTCAGTTCATTGAAAGGCGTTTGATACATTGAATCCTAGGTGAATTTCCTAGATTTTCTGGGAAGAGTAGTAAATGGTGACACTAACTTAGGTAAGTCCTTGAATAATCATCAGCAGAATCCAGCCGGACCAAGGAAGCTTTGAATCACAAAGACATTTTTTGGTTACTTCCATGAAAAAACAGACATTACATTCTCCGGATCAACTGATAATCCATGCATAAAAATTTTATAGCTTAGGAGAATCACTTATTGATTCCATAAACTACACTTACAAATATTTTAATTCAGATAGTGACTTCTCAGAATTTCCCGAACTAAACTCAAATGGTTCTTGTGCACAAAATCTAATTTTGGATAAAAGGGAATATTATCCAAGGACACTACGACATATGTTTAAAGATATTTATGGAATATATGATTAATTAAAGAAATAAAAAATGTAGTAGTGTTAGTCTGACCAAAAGGATGATAAGATATTCATAGTGGACATATCTATGCTTGATTGCTTCCTTCGGTATATTAGACTCCAGAACATTGAGCTGACGATAACCTGACCAAAGATAAATCATTGAAACCCACTTTTCCCCCTTTAACTAATCAAATAGATCATCCACATTTGGCATAGTATAACAGTTATTAACGATTACCTATTTCAACATTAGATAGTCTACACATAATCAAATTTAACCCTCTTCTTTCTAGGAAAATTGAAATAGGGATGCCCAAAGTGAAATTCTATGGTGAAAGAAACCTCTTTCTAGTAGGTCATCCAAATGAATCTTGAGCACTTTATTCTCCACTTTTTTCATATGATAAGAAGGTATTGATATAATATGTACCCATAGAACCATATCATTTATAAACTCTATGTATATCTCTAATGGAAGACCAGAGAAATTGTTTATGGAAATTCCATGAAACTCTCCAACAAAAAAAATAATATCATTAACACAAAAAAATCATTGGGATCAAATGTAATAGAAACCCAAAAGCACTCAATCTCTGGGTAGGATGTTTCTATATGACCTGAACTCAGGTCTCACTCCCCCTGAAACACAAGAGAGCTCCCATAAATAGTAATACTCAAAAAGCAGTGATGATAGAAATCAACATCATCTTGATGAGATACAATCCAATCAATATCGATGATGAAATAAAATATCTTTTGATCAAGAATTATAAAATCCCATACCAAATTTGTATCTACTATTGTTAACAAACAAGCCAGACACCTAAAACTCTACTCTTTCCTCCTATCAAGAGGTATTGCTAACACCATTTTAAATGAAATATGTTACATTGGATGATTAAGATAGTGAAAAAAATGTTTAGATATGAATTATTTGGGGAACTAGTATTAAATAATGCAATTGATACTAAAGATTCAATAAGTATAGAATCTATCAATATTTCCTGACATGTATCAATATATGGTGGCCATTCAACTACAATGTGAAAATGATTCACTCATAAGGAATGTTGTTGGAGCCGTGTATTCTTTGAAGCTTCAAACTAAACTACAGAAGACATTGGATTTGATGAAACCTGACCATAATGGGCCACAATCATAACTTGATAGAAGCACTGCAAGTGTTCAACGTGCCCATAGTTTTTGCCTATCTTTTTGGGCATAGGAAAATAACATTTTGTGTGTCCTCCCATTATACACTAATAGAAAGTCAAAGGCATGTTACCTAATGTAATGAACAGTGAAATGGAGTCTAGATACTAACATCCAGCACCACTACAACATCGGTGATCTTTACACTTCATTTTCTTCACATGGGCGCCAATGAAGCTACCACCGGATGGAATAAAAGAGGTAAAAAAATACAACCTTTTATACCATATTCATTTCTAATATCATATCATTGTATACTGTCTCTGAATAAGTAAAAAGCTTCAGGATAATCACCTATGATAAAATATCTAGCCACAAAACATGAATATACTTTTTTTCTTCAGGTATTCATTTTTCACCATGTCAGGGAAAAAATATGAAAGCTTAGAAAAATGATTGGTGTATGTCAACATAGAAATCTCTCCCTGTGGTAAATACCTGAAACCCAGATACATCTCCAGCATCAGGGACACTAGAAAAAATATTAAAACAATAGGGATTTAAAACCCTTCCAATCCAAGTCCACATGCTACTCTTCTTGGTCCAAAAAATCCAATCATCGGTTGTCGGACCCCCTGATTCTGAATGATGTTCCCTATTACCTGATTTTATAAGGTGTCTCTAGAATGTTAAAGATTTTATCGATCATGACCATCTATTCCTCTACATGTTATTGTTAAGTTATACCTTTAATGGATGGTGGATTCTCACGCAATAATTCCAATGATTGATATCTCTATCCTCCATCTCCAGATTGTTCATCAAAAACACCTTTCTGAACTCATGGTACATCAGGATGGACAAGATGAACAAATCGTATGATAGTCTTGATGAGATTTTAATATATTGTTGGATTTTCTTGAAGAGAATCATTTGAAACTTCCAGAGTAACTAGTGTATGAATTCTCAAGGGCATACTATTACACACTGAAACATAAGAATGATTAGACAACAGAACTAAACTCAGTTCAAACTAGATATCCCATAAGTATAGACTGAGATTTTAAAACAAAAACCAATACTAGAGACAAAAATTACAATATGATAAGGTAACTGGAGTCTCTTTACACCTAGGTCTAGCTAGGAACTAATCACAAAATACCTATCATGTCCCAAAAATCCTATCTCTGTTCTATCAAACTTCCCAAGACATTGACACTTGAGGAAAGAAATCCTCTGATACGAAATTGTAATGAACCAGTCCATATTACCATCAAACCTCAAACTCTACCTGACCCATCACATACCTGAGCGGTTTTTCCAATCGCCACAGGCTATTAATAAGAACATGGCCATAAAAAAATATAGAATGATTTTACCCAACTTGAACAACCACATGGAATATATAAACATACAAAAACAAGAATAAAAAACTAAATACAACAATGATATGTATTCCATAATGGTAAGAATCTAGTGGAAAAAGTCAACTAAAATGTATCTTAATAATCCAAGACACGTATAGCTGTAGTGGATTAAAAACCAAATAGCTACTCCAAATGTTGGTAGGGACGTATTGCCACCATTTATCCAACAACTACCCAACCAGATGACATGGACCTCAATGCCTCACTATGGGACCATTCCTTTCCAATCTCTAGAATACAAATAATGGATTACACACCACCAAAGTAGTTCACATGGTGTGAGCTAACAATTTCAGTTGGATCCCCCAAGTGTTATATATCATGTCACTATATAAAAATCCATGTATCATCATTTTAAATAAAACATACCATGATAATCGGTAAGGCTTGTTTATGGAAAACATGGTAAACATTCCACTTTTTAGTAGTTGTAAAACAATAGAAGTTATATCTTTTTCATATCACATTGTCCATATCATTTTTACATAAGCATAAAAATGCATATCAAGGATAACTCATAAATAAATATAAAGAAAAGAACATGTATCACAACCCCATAGAATACTATAGTTCTAGGTCACAGACTACTCAATATTGGTTTCCAAGAAAAAATGGGTCTAGGAAATAGGACACTGCCCCATGAAAAACGACCATGATAATTAAAAAACAATTGAAGATTGATTCAAGATAAAACATCCACCTAATTACCCAAGCTAACCCTTCTGTTTTTTTACAATTCATTTCAATGCATTGAAAACACTTTAAAACGATTTCTTAAATTCCATTTCAATACTTTGAAAATACCGATTTTCATTCCATTTATAAAATATGAGGAATAAATTTTTTTTCACTAAAAACCCTTTTCAAGACACAAAAAATAATCATCCCAATTTCACTATACAAAATTGTTTAAAAATAAAAACAACAAGGTTCATCAACGTAGGCTAGAGATGGGACCAACTACCTCAAAAATCATGTTACACATGCCTGTAATGGAATCCATAATCAATAAATCCCAAAAATGTCAATGAAGGAACTAGAATCAAATCCACATCAATAATGATTCAATTTAAAAGTCATGTGGTCATCAGAATAGAGGAAACATACATAACTCAACAACAAATTCCTACCCCACTATGACCAATGGAAGAAAAGACCTATGTAATAAGATCGCGCAATAGATCTAGGAAGAAACCAATAAAAATAAACAACCTTATAAAAATGGATAAAAAACTAAAAATGTTGACATTATCATAAAAGGAACTATGGGAACAGAAAACTCACCTATCCCGAGGGACATACCACAACCACAACATAGATCCAAAGCCGAATGGATCGATCTAGGAGGAGAGGTGTCTCCGAAAATCTCCTTGGAAGATCTTCATTTTGAGATCCAAGAGGTCAAGAGAAAGATCCATGACAAAATAGCTACTCTCCGACACTAAAATATGGATTATGGAAATTTAAAAACCCGTAATACTGTTACACTCCATGAAATCCATGATAAACAAGTATTTCAGAAAATTTGAGGCCCCAGATTTAAAATCTATTATTTAGAGTAGTAATGAGGTAAAACCCCCTTCCATGACGTGTAACAATGACATCATTAATCACCTTTCATGGATTACATACAATAATCATTACAGAATGTGTAACATAGTTACATTGTGTGTAACTCCTCTACAACATGTAAAAACAAATGGATATTAGATAAATTCCAATAAATCTTTGAAGTCACCATTATAAGTATCCTCCCAATCTCAAAGGAGTTGAAACCCATGGTGACGTTAAGAAAATACCTAATATAACAGTAACAATATGTTACATTTCATGTCCTAGTTATGTATTCCCACAGGCAAGATCCAATTATTGAAATGTTCCATGTTTTACACTTGATGGAAATGTGTAGGGTTTGATTTCTCATGTGGTTAGCTACTGAGATATTATTAGTTTTTAAAACTTATCTCTATGTAACCATTCATTATGTATTATATTTTTAGGGATTTTGATATTGATTTATTTAAAGTAAAAAATGAATCTTTATTTATGAAAAATATTTTTAAATTAAATACCATAATAAAACTTTTTATGTTTTAAATATAAAAAAACAGTTTCATGGTGATAGAAATTGTATTGAGTCTTGGTGCAATCCTATTTGGAATTTTCGCAAACCCTAAATATTCCTAAAGTAAATATTCAGACTTAATTTTACAAAATACAAGTGAAGGAATGGGTGTCTTGTTGTCTGATATATTCTATTGTTTAATATTTCCTTTGTATTGGGATGGGAATGTTGTGATGGATTGTAACATATAGACTAATTTTTATTCTTGATTTGGTTTTTATGGATTATCCTTGATGAATTGTTTTTATATTTCTCATGCTTATATACTACATTGATCTAAATGTACTCTAATTTTTTTTCTTTCATTTTTTATACACTAAAAGTGTTATGTTTGATATATTTTTGGGTGAAATCAGTCCCAAAGTTATGCATGTTGATATCCAAGTTCATGCTTCTATCCTTTGGCCATCAAGATTGTGCTTCAGGCTTTGTGAAAAACCATCATGTGTGATGCATCAGGACATCTTGGGTTGGATTGTTTGAATTCCTAAGTGTCTAAAATTCTTAAATCTAAAAGGCCTTCACGATTCTAAGTGACTCAATATATTTTTAAATTTTAATCATGGAAGTTAAAATTTAGGTCATTATAGATGTTTTCCAGTCAATTTTTAATGAGTATTATTTTATAACTTTATTTTTTGTGCATGAGTATATTTTCTTAGACAAATCTAGGTGTTTATAAAAAATATCAATTCTATTATATGAATATATTAATTAACATCATCTTCACATCCATATGGTATAGCTCATATCTCATGTGGAAAGCATATTCCATCAAATTTATTGTTTCTTCCAATATATGAAGAGATGAAAATGTAACACCATATTCATTTCCTTTTTCGAACCACAGCCTTGAAATACCAATAATGCTTTGATTCCAAAAATATATCTAAATTCATATTTTTTTTTAAAGACACATTGAACCAATGAATTATTGTTATTCTTTAAGGATTCCAGGATTTTATACATTACTATCACCTAAAAAGAGAAATTTGAAACATTTAATTCATCACATAGAATTTAATTTCTTAAAATAGTGGTGTGTTAACAAATATTTCACATTACATTCTTTCTATGGATCCAAGATTCCGCAAACTATATCAATTTATATATGGGTGAACTCACGGAATATTCCACACATGGGGTAGAAATGTACCAGCACCTCCCCCCCAACATATGTATCTTATATTTCAATAATAATTGTAATATATTTTAATTTTTCTATGTAGATTTCTCTAGAGCCTTTGCTAAATTTTAACATGGCTATATTCTCCATATTCAATGGGACATTTCTCAAAAACAGTTTTTTTTTATATGTTGATCCAACAATTTATGAAATTTATCATGGATTTTGATGTCCAAAACGCCAATTTTTTGTGTTATGAATGAAATTACATGAAGTGGATTTCAGCATAATATTTATTTTAATAATTATTTTATTTTGAAATAAATTATGTTTTAATTCTATTGATTTTTTTTCTTATGTATTATAAATATTTTTATGAATTGTATAATCATAGTTCATAAATCTACTTTTGAAGTGATAATTTAGAGCATGAACAATACTTTGGTAAAGATCACTGCTTTTAGATCCCTAAATTTGAATTAAAAGATTGGACTGTGATCTATAATTTTTTTTAATAAACCTACGTTTTCTTACATAACATATGATTCATAAACCTACATTGGAAATAAAATGTACATTGGAAACAATTAATTTGAATTTATCCTTATGTAGGGAAACCCAATGTTTTAATGAATCATCTATGAGATTTAAATTGGTTATTATTTTCCATGAATTATGCAATGGTTTCTTTAGAGTAAATATATCATTAAATGTTATTAAAGACCAATTTAAAGGACCTTATTCAATAGATTAATTTTTTTATTTCTATGGGAAGTCACAATTTTACCTAGGTGCTTAAATTCAATTATAAAAAACAATATGTGTTTTAACTGATTATGTTTTATTTGGAGATATATCTAGACCATTCTATCTAGACATAAATAAATATTCTTGTAAAATAATGAGAATCACCTCTTCTATATTCAAATCTATCTCTGTCTTATTCTTTTGAAGAGATTCACTTTGGAGACCTACATGTTTTGATTTTATGTTGTTTGATTATATTAATACTATTATATCCATGTAAAATATTTTTTATATAGTTTTTTAATCCATTATTAGAGCTACACTTTTGAGAAATACATGTTTATCATCAGGTATGGGATCTCTCTACATCTCTTAAAAGGATGTTATTATTTATGATGTGTGATTTCATAATATTTTATAATAAAGAAAGATCATAGTATCTTTCAATTTAATTCTCATTTATGATCATATATTTACCTGTAAATAACTCTTTGTTTTTTATTTTCTTCTACAACTCTGTTTTGATATTTTTTCCCCAATTATCATATCAACACTTCTTTAGAGTGTTATATTCTTGTACATAGTCATGTTAGAGTTTTATCTTCTCCAAATATCCTATGGTTGTTGACGATCCATGTAAAGAAACTAGAATTGTTAGGAGGTGTTAAATTCATGCACTTAGTTTTAGTGGTCTCTTGATTTTTGGACCTATATAGTTAAAATGCCCAATGTTGCCAAGAGATCTTTAGTGGTGTGGACTAGGGAATAGTTATGACTTCAACCACTATGATAATTATTGAGTTATCTTCTTTATCATTATTTAACATAATATTTTTAATGAATATAACTTTTTACTACATTAAATTCCACAAAGAGTGATTATATTTTATTTTTTGTGATTTTTTAAAGGACACAATTCAGCCCAACCCCACAAACATATTCAGTCAAAACATTATTATGAACTAATAATTAGATTAAGAGGAGTCCAATTTAAATAATTATGTTAAAATCTAGTAAGATTGATTAAAATATATATATGAATAAATATTTACATGGTTGAACTCAATGTAGTAATTTTAATGATTAGAGTGAAATATTTCAATGCAAACATATTATGGCTATTGGAAAGAATGAAATATTATCGATTGGAATAATATCAGTTATAAAGTTTATATGAATATTTTATTAAATTACAACAAAACTGGTGAAGTGGTATGCTATAAAGGATGATGAATATAATGAAAACAAAAAATATATGAATGATATATATACAAACACGATCATGATAAATTGAATTTTATATCACAATGTGTGAATAAATTTCTTGTTGTGGGAGATAATTTTAGTTTACTATGAGGAAACTAAAAATGGAATAAAATTAATGACAACCATGGAAAAATTAAAATTTTATACAATCATGATGTGTAATGGAGAGGGAATATCATAAATAAATATAATATTAACTATAATATTTAATGGTGTTCCCACTGTAGAAGGTATAATTGTTCAACCATATAAAGTATTAAAAGTAATTTGAGATCAACCATCAAAATGGAATGTAATATTTTCTATAATCATAAAATATACTGAGGAAAAAACATTCCAATGAATGAATTGATAGTCAACATAATGAAGTATGAAGATGAAATGTAATATTGGGGATTTGATCCAAAATGATAAAAAGGGATAAGATTTATCTTAATGTGACTACTCAAAAAAATGAAAATAAATTTGTGTAAGATGTTACATCGTAAAATGATTCAGAATGTTACAAATTTGAAATGAAATTGGATCATCTAGCCTGATGGTTTAGTATAATTCATAATAAAAATGAATCCTTCAGAATTTTATAAATTATTTAAAGAAACACAATCAAATAATTGATGTAGATAGATGTTTTGGATGAAAATAGAATCGGAATATCACACATGATTTCGAACACCTGAAAGATGAGAAATAAATATATTAAAAAATAAAATAATTAATAGATAAAATATGAGTATGATCATAAAAAGAAAAGGGATATAACTTTTTCTTGGAGTGTTTCAAAATTTTATATAATCTCCTATGAATTAGAATCAGTAAAATAAAATCATATATCAAACATGTGAATTATAGTTATGGGGGAATCGTCAAAAAGCCAAAAGAAAAAAAGTGAAAATTGGTATATGGACTATGGAAGCTCAATGAACATGAATGGATATTATTATAATTCTAATACACTATCAATGGTATATTGAGGATTGGTTACCTTTAGTTATAATTATGAATAAAAAATAATGAGGGTCAGATTTGTTGGAGATCCAAAGTAAATCTAGCTTAAAAAGAACAAAAACTTTTCAAGCGTTAAAGAACAATAGGATTTGTATTTATCAACTCTATGGTGATGGTTTTTATATCTATTTTTCAGATTTTTTTTATTTAATTATAATCATATAGTGTTAAACACAACTAAAATTGAGAATATTTTTACTTTGGATCCTAATTCATTATGTGAATAAATAGTGTATTGTTTAACCACTAAAATAAATAAATCAGTGGTTTGGCATAGGAGACATGTATACTATGATATATTATCTCTTAAAAAATTATATATGAATCAATTTTCATCTGATTCTCCTAATTTTAAATTGGATTATAACATACTATGTGATTCATTCTAAATAAGAAGTAATCATAAGTCATACTCTAAATCTTCTAACAAGGTTTATAAATATAATTCTTTAGTACATGTCCACAAGGATTTTTTTAGAACATAAAATTTACCAAGATTGTCTAAAGAAATTTATTTTTTAGTCAATTATTTATCAATATAAAATAGTGTTTATTTTATATAATTTTTATGTGAATCCTTTCCCTATATTTTTTGTTTTTCCAAAATTATTCCAAATGAAAAAAACAAAAAATAATTTCATTTAAATTTGATTAGGGAAAAGAGTTTGGGAATCATGAATTTAATTATTTTTCTTCAATAGGGGAATTAGAAATGCATTTTATGCACCAAAAAAACTTCAAAAAAAGAAATTTCAGAAAGTATAAAGATGAATATTGATAAAAAGGAAATAACAATGTTAAATAAATATTGTGTTCTTGCCTATTTCTTGGAAGAATATATTAGTACATATTTTTGTATCATGAATAGTGTTTTAGTAAGAACCTTTCATAAAAAGACTCTATATGAGTTATGAAATAATTTATATCATAATTTTTGTCACATTATCATTTTAAATTAATGGTTTATATCATGAATACTGAGAAAATTATTAATAATATTGATCTACTGACTGATGAATGAATATTTATAAGATTTTCTTTTTCTTCAAAATCATTTAATGTGATTAATAAAAAATCCTGGATTTTTTAAGAATCTGTTAATGTGATGTTTCAGGAAAGTGATCATTTTGACAATAATAATGTCATGTCGAAGAATTTAATAATCCATCAATCATCATGATACTTTATTCCACTAAAAATTTATTTGTAATTAAATCATAATATGATCATAATCAACCATGGTTTTATGAACATGAAATCAGTGATCTCTAATGGGTCTTATATTGAAATCATTTATCCCTAAAGGAATATCCTTGGGATAATTTTATAGGATTTTTAGATGTATGAGCTTGGACTTGTAGGAATTTTGTAACCCTAGTTGAATTATCTACCTTACTATCCCAATTTTAATATTGGAATATAGAATAATCATTTGATGAGGAATATTGGATGATATATATTAAGGAATAACTAAAACACTAATCAAAAATAATGTTTAGTAATTAATTGATAGGCCCTAAAACAATTTTGTAAAAAATTTTAAATGTGTTTTACAAATAGAAATATCACCAATATGTAATTACTAAAAATTGTTAGGACAGTTATTCATGGATAAAATGATGAAGCATTAATATATTCTGAGGATAAAATTTATATGGATTCTAGATTACTTGTCCATAGGATACCTTATTCTAATGAATATTATATGAATTTTAAATTATATCATATTAATATAAAATATTAATTCTTGAATAGTTATTTAGTGGAGGAGGTATATGTTAAGAAACCTCAATGTTAAAAAAACATCATCTACCAAATTTATTTCTTAAATATACTACCGCTACTTGTGGCCTTAAAAAACACCAATGGATTTCTAGGAATGATTATGTTCTTATATTTTTAAAAATTATATTTTAGTTGGATTGGAAGATCCTAAAATTATTAGAGGAAAAATATTGTAATAATATTTTTTTATTACAAATATAGATAGATGATCTTAGTTTTGGTTTAACTAATAACAATATTTTTAATTATTTTTTAGAACATATTCAAAACGAATTTGAAATGGTCATCATGGGAGAATTATATATCTCTCTCATTTTTAAAATTTTTCAAAATTATATTAGTATTGTTTTGAGTAAAAATAAAAATATTATATATTTATTGAAAAAAATTTAGACTTGGACATAGTAATCCTTATGAAACTACCATATGTAAAAATATAAAACATGATTTTGATGATGCAAAAAAATGTTTAAAACAACTTATATAGAGGTGTTATTAGAATTTTCTTATATCCAACAACTATTAGGGTAGAAATTATGTTATATATTTTTCATTGTAAAATATTTTAGAAAACCCTAATAGAATCCCATATAATTACTATTAAAATAATTTTTAGATATTATGTGCGAATAGTTTTTATATCACTACTCTAAAAAACATGATTATAATTTAATATCATATTCGAATTATGATTTTGGAGGATTTAGATTATATATACAATTAACCCATGAAACATGTCACTTTTTAGGAAAGTCACTAGTTTTATAGTCTTGTAAGAATCAACAGGCAGTGTCATTATCAACAGATGGGGTAGAATATATATATATTCGTATTGTTTCTATATTTATGTTTTGTGGATGAAACAAATGTTTTGGAAATTGGACTAAATTTTAATAGTATTCATTTTTTTATAATACATGTGTAAATAATATTTTATAAAATCTTACGACTTACTCTAAAACTAGTCATATTGGTATTTGTTATTAATTTAAATGATATAATGTCTTGAAATGAGACATATCTTTTAAATTTGGTTAATAAGGATTATCAATATTATAATATTTATAATAATACACTCCCCACTACTAGTTATAATTTTTTAAAGGGAGGTTATTTTTATATAATTTTATGTAATTTTTTAGTATTAAAATATCTTAGTTAATATATTTAATTTCATAAAATTTTATGTTTATTCATGTGAATTATATGATTTGATATTTTAAATACTAATTTTATATTATTATATTTTCGAAGTTTTCTTTTTAGTTTTTTGAATCTCAATGATTACACTAATAATTGTCCTCGAGAGACCAATGCAATTATCAAATCCTCGGGAGAAAATATCTCTCTCCCACCTTAGTACTCATGCCATTATATACTCCTCATCTGTTAATCTCTCTTAAAACCTTAATCTAAAAATATCATGCCTTATTAATATCTGAAATGGTGAATAACAAGAGAAATAATTAAGAAGGACCAAGTGAATCATCATACCACTGAAAATCAAGTTTTGAAAGAACATTTCTTTCTGGGAAAGTCATTCAAATTTAATGGCTTTTTCAGATGAATCATATGCTAAATAATGATTTAGGATTTCATAGTCTGAAGACTTTTTTTAATGGGGAAAATTACAGGTTTATTTTTGAAAAAATGGTGAGGGAATTTTAAAAAATTAGTTTATTTTTTGGGATTTTAAGGATGTTGTCTATTTGAAGGTAAATGAAGAGGAATTTTAAATTTTTATAGTGAAATTTTCTCAAATTCGTTTATTCTCCATAATGGATTAATTCATATAAATATATGATAAACATGATATGAATTTTATATGTCTAAAAATATAATTTTTTTAATTTTTATAGCTTCATATGTTAGAAAGATGTTTCTAAAGGATCATGACACCGATTAGAGGGTACTGGTCAAGTCTATTCATACTACTATAGTGCCATGGATGGATGAGATTGAAAATATTTTCCCATTATATATTCATCATTTTTTTTATTTAGAGAGAAATTTACTTAAATATCAATAAATATATTCTACAATATATGTATCATTTCTTATAGAATTATTCAAGGATATCATTTTGGCCATATGGAATACTTATTGCTTTGTTTTTATACAAAATAAATATGATCTATGAAATTAAAACTAGAAAAACTTTCATTATAGAAATATTATAATTTCCATCATGGTGATTATTTTATATATTTTTATAGTTCACAATATTGGTATTATAATTCTCATGGAAACTGAAGATGAAGATGATTATGGTCATCATGATCATTTGGAGTACAGAAGCTAAAAGTATATTTGTTCAGATTTTCTATGCCAAAGATGTTATATAATCAAAACTATAAATATTATTTGAAAAAATAGTATTTTTTACGTTTTTGAGACCCAAATTCTAAACAAAATAGTAAGAATAAAAATAAATGTTGGTAACTTGAAAAATGTATGAGGGATTCCTTAACTCCCAAGATCTTTGAATGAACCCTCTGGTGAGGACAACAAGGTACTGTTTATTCCATGTATGGGAGAAATAGAAGAGCATGTGGATCATGCTAAAGATGTAAAGGATAGAGAGGTAGAATAGGATGTGGCTCGTGTAAATGAGTAGATTCATAAAGAATCTAAAGACGATGATCCGGTTCGCACTAATTTATATGATTTAACTAATATGATTGGATATCAAATAGTTTCGATTTTTGATTAGTCTTTAGAAAATACTATTTGTAATGATGGTGAGAAAACTGAAGTCATTGGATATTTTCCAACTCTATTTGGTGAATGAAAGGAATTGTACAATCTTTACATAGATGAGTTATGTGAACTGAAAATAATATAGGAAAATTAATATTCCAATTCCATTGACTTCAATATATATGACATGATTTATTAATTTGATGAGATGGTGGAAGATAACAATTAACATCATGGATAACTAGAATGTTCTAGAAAATATTTTGAAGATCTAAGTAGATCAACTATTCCAATAAAACAATGAGAGTTACTCAATGATCACCTAGAAAGTGTGAAAGAAATAATGATATCAAAAAGATATTTTAGTTCTATTTAAAGGAAAATGAATGATTAGATTAGAAAAAAATCTGAGTCAATTTCTATATTTTTATTTTGAGAATTATTTTTTTTGGAATTCGTATTGAATATATTAGAGATATTACAAGACAAGAAAAACCATATACTCCCATCCAAACAACTTCTAAAAAATTAATTAGGAGATTTTAAATACTGAAATTCATCTTATATTTTAGAAATTAAATGATTCAACTCATTCAGTGCGATATTTTTCCACTACACACACTTCTAGACAATCATAATGAACTATTGGAAGGTTAGCATATGCAAATATTGATGATATATTATTAATCCATATACCTAGTATAATAATAGAAATGTTGGTCTAATCAATTAATTTTGTTAATAAATTTATGAAATTAATATTGGATTAATAGATGAAGACAATTCATTATTAAATGACGGTATTAATGTTGTGGTAATCTTCATTGAATCAATGTTTTTAGGTTTTTTATGGTATAGTTAAATGCTTTTCACCTGAATTTTCATAATTCTATAACCCCATAATATTTTTCAGAAGATGTAAAAACTAATCTTCCTTCAAGTCCTTCACCTTAGCCTCTTTTAAACCATTAATCCAAAAAAATCATGTAGTATAGGAGGATTATTTTTGGAATTCTGTTTTATATATATATATATTTCATAATATTTTATTTTCTATAATATCATGTCTAAGTTGAGTCACCTTTCAAAATTCATTTATATTCGAATTAATATAGCATTAAGTAACAGTTTTTTGCTTCATTAGTGGTTATATATTCCATTTTGGTACATTTTTTTATTTTTAAAAATGGAGAAGAAATTTTTATAAACAAAAAATTTCTATGTTAATGATATTCTAAAATATATATTTTTAAAATAAATCCTCAAATAATTAAATTTTCTTTTAATTTAGCGGTGGAAAGAAAAATTAGGACAAAAAAAATTTCTTTTTGAAAATTAACTTTTTAAAACATTATTTGGTAAATATGGATATATATGATTTATGTTTTATTTAATCTCTATTTATTTGATTGAAAAAATGTGGTTAAATTTATATATTCTCTATGGTATTTGTGATTATAAGAAATAGGACGATTGTTGGGAATATGTTGATTCATCGATTTTAGTAATATCTCAATGATTTTGATGCACAAGAAACCCCACATTTGTGTCAACAATGAAATTTCATTATGGGTATTGTAGGATAATTTTTATTAGAATAATTATTTTATTGTGGAAGAACTTGATTTTTAATTCATATGAGCTTTAATTTTTTTTACATATTATAGTCATTTTAAAGAAGTATGGAATCAATTTTGATAACCCGATGTTTTAATTGAATGTCTAGATTATAAACCATACTTTTTTAAGAATCACTTCTTTTATAACCATAAATTTTAAGTAAACATTATGACTGGTAACCATATTTTTGTGAATAACCCTACATTTTTATACATAACGTATGGTTCATAAAATATACTTTTGAAATCAACCGTACAATGTGTGATGCACATTTTTAGATTATCCCTATACACTGTAAACATACATTTAACTCAGTCATCTTCAACATTGAAATTATGGGTTTCTCTGTGATTCTTTAATGGTTTTTACTGAGTGAATATATCTATAATGATTTTAAAAACCTATTTAAATTACCTTATTAAAAAGATAAAATCATTCTCATTTCTATGGGATGTAATGATTTTATCTTGGAATTTAAATTCAAATTTTAGATAATATATTTTTTTAAATGATCACATTTTATCAGGAAACATTTATTCTTTTTTTTGGTTTGATGTAAATAATGATTATTGTTAAATATTAAGTGTTTAATCGTCAAAAAAATAACTCACACTAGTTATATGAAGTGATATTCTATAGATACATAAATTTTTTGATCTAATTTTATTTAATGTATTACTCCTACTATATCCATTTTCAATTTTTTATTATAGTTTTTTGAAGAAATTATAGGAGATTCACATTAGAGACATACATGTTTATCATATTATGAGAGTTTTATCTACTTATTTTAAAAGGTTATTTCTATTATTTATATTTATTTTAATAATACCTTATTAATAAAAAAATATGAAATTTAATATTGAAGGAAAACTCATTGATGATTTTATATTTACCTCCAATAAAATCATTTCTCAGTTCCTTATGTAACTATATACCAATTATTTTCAAAATTTCCCATCCTGGTTACTTTTCATGAATTGTTAGATGATTTTATTCATTAGAGGTGGAGTTTCAACTTCCCATAATAGGAATTGGTTTTGGAGGTTCGCTATAAAATAATCAATACGTTTGTATGGTTTCAACTATATGCACTCTACTATAGAGTTATCCTGATTAAAAGTCAAATTTATTGAAAATCCTAAAGCTCACTCAGACAGTGTTGGTAGATGGAACTCTGAGATCTTTTTTCCTAGAACCACTATAATAATTCTTGAGTTATGTTATTTATCTTTAATATTCATTATATTTTTAATGAAAATTTTTATTCACTACAATAAAATTTAAAAAAATGGATTAAGATTTATTGGTTTCATGTTTTTTAAAATGACATAATTTACCCCCCTCTTGTGTCTTTGTATAGTTCTGACCTAATAAACATTACATAAAAATCTATTGAACAACCTTTTCTCTATTAATATAATAATATATTATTTCAGGTGGGTATTCTAACCCATAATAATTATTAATCCGCCATGTATTTGAATTTATCAATAATATATTTAGTATTTAGGATGAATACATTGAAACAAAAAATTAAAAAATATCAAACTTTGGGATTCCATCCCTTCTATAGTTCATATGTACACCTCATTAGAATTTAAAAAGTTATGTTATTTTTTAAAATATAGTAGGGTTTTATGATAACTTATACCAATAAATACATAAGAAAATTATATTCATTTTCAAGGTTCTTTATATGTCTTGGATATTCCTATTCCTCCTCTAAATATATATCTTTTTATGTGGAGTTATTTGAGAAGATAAATTATTTGAATACCCAATTTTTTCAAAACTCATCTCAAAATATTGATATTATAAATCCAAACCATGATCTCTTCTGATTTAAAAAATCATAACCACTTTATTATTCTAATAAAATTACATTATATAATGAAACATGAAAAATTATCACTCTTATATTCAAAAAATTTAACCCATCTGAGTCTAGTAATGTTGTCCAAAATCAGAAATATATATATCTCTTCTCCATGAATTGAAAATTGAGATTGTATAAATAACTATAAATTAATTAGATATAATGGTCTAATAGTTTCCACCACATTAAATAAATTTAATGATTTATAATTTTTTCCTTTTATGTAAGAAGCATAGAATTTATTGTTGTCCACTGTCAAATCAAGAAACTGTAGTTAATTCTAGTGTAAAAGTATCATGGATATTAATATGAAATTCTAGTTACCAATAAAAATTTTTAACTTAGAAAAATTTAATTTTTTACATGAAAAACGTGACATTTTTCAATGTTAGCTCATCAAGGTTAATAGTGTACAAATTTTACTCTTAGATAGAAACAAAAAGGATAAATAATTTAGAAAAATAGAATTAATCATTATTAAGTTTATAATATAAACGAGGTCACATAATTTAGAAATACTAATCATATTATACTAAAGTAAATCAGTATATAAAATCTTTCTAGTAGTTGTAGAAAATATAAATCCAACTACATCGACACTATTTATCTTCTATATTGAATTATCTTAAAAACTAACATGGAATACTTGAAATATGTCCAAAATTTATAACATTGATAGGTATCCTATTACAACAACTAGACCCAGTTCACTATGTCATATCTATAGTTTAATATGGCCTCATTGACACTTCCTAGTATAGATAAACATTCTATCTTGTGGTGACGGACTATTCCCTTATTATGATAATAAATAATTATAATTAAAAAATAAGGAATCATAATGTTTTAAAATGAAAATATAGAATAATATGTACATATTGACCATATAAATAACATAAAATACTATAAAAATACACCTTTATGTTAGTCATATATCATTAGTCAAATAATTACCATCATATTTGGTTGATTAATACATGTAATACATATAAATAAAAAATAAAAATTGATGATCTGGAATAAATTTTATCCCATTATATTTCATAGTATATCCCATATCTATATGAGAATCTAATAATATACATCCATATAATATAGATTCCTTCCCATATTTGACATCCAATATAGGAAACATATCATGACGATGGCTTAAGAAAACTGACATTTTGTATATTATTTTCACAATCATCTAACTCACAAGGTCACATTATAAATCAAGAGGCAAGTATAATCACAAAAATATATTCTCAAACTAGAACTATACCACCCCAAATGACCTAACCATACTCAATCTAGTAATAACCACTCACTTTAAAATTTTTTTGAAGTAAACCCATTTACATAAACACATATTTTCCTTGATAAAAAGCCTAAAAATATAACCTCATTACATAATTTAACACATGTAATAATATTTATTTTTGAAAACTAATAATCATATAAAAAGGAGATTATCACATCCCATATTCTCAAAATATTACCAGCTTTCATTGGTAACGTTTACAAGGTTAGACAACATAACTTATGTCTTGTTAGATAAGTGGGATATACTATGTAACATTATAAAAAACAACCATAGGTTGGTCATAACCTAGTCAGAACACTCTAAACACAATTCCACATTATCAATTCCACCATTTAAAACCTTCCAAAGTTCATTAATATATTCATAATAGGAATGACATGCGCACCCACACAACTATATGAATAGTAATTCATGAACCCCAATATAAATGAATGTATATGTTGAATTCCATAAAACCTGACCCTTTATGCACTATCTCATATAATAACATTGTACGTTTCAAGACCAATCATCCAAAATCCAATGATATAATAAAACCCCTCATATTTTGGGATTTGAACTATGACATAATGAAAAACCAAGACAGCTAGGAATCTGGGGTTTGATGCAATTATCCATTCCAGTTTATAAATATCAAACCCAACATTAAAGTATTTAGACCTGATATTATGGTGGGGATCTAGAATAATGGGGGAAAACTGGGGGATTTGTTACCATGGTGTCTAACATTGGTTGTAAAAGTGGAAATGTTTAAATAAGGAGGAGGAGGATCTAATTAATAAAAAGTTCCCTCCCCAAAAACATAATGTAGTGGTCATACATACCATTAGACTTTTGGTTGGATCCCCAGAAAACATTATGGGTGCATTAGTAGTTCGATGGTCCTCTACCAGAAGGATTATGCGTTACTGGGCATTAATGCTCTAAGTCCACTCCCATCTGACTCCCAGTTGTATCCCACAAAAAATATGTGAGAGTCTACTCCCACCCACCACATTTTATCGTCATATATCCCCCATTTTTCAATATCTATTCCCCAAAAAACTGATACTTAGTCAAAATAATCTTGTTAGACATAAAACTATTGATTTATAAAATAAACATACCTTAAAATTTATAAGCCATTGTATTTTTTCTAATAAGGGATTATCATCCTTAAAAATTACCTATAAGGCTATTAATTGAACAATCTTATAAAATAGTATCATATATCAGAGTGTTTGGAAAAAAAATTCTGAATATTGTTATGCTACCATAAAATACAATGAAGAAACACAAATTCCCATGAGGTAAATTCCCACTATGATCCATGTTTTTTGGTGGTCACTCCATTAAAGACACATACACCTCAAAATTTACATCTTCACTATCAACCACATCTGTAGATTCTAGGTCACCCTTAAAATTTCATGAAACATATAATATATCATGTATATCCTGATATCTCAAAGGAAATACTAAAAAATAATAAATAAAACAAATTTCATCCAAAATCTCAATTGACTAGGAAATTTTGATTTGAGGTTAACTTTATAAATCAATCGATAATGAACCAACCAAGGTGATATCTGTAATAACAACCAGTTAAATATGGTGAACTCTATGGGTCATCACCTTTGGTCATAATAAAAGACAAGTTTATATGAGAATTAATGATTATATTAATAAAATCTATCACCTCTCGTTGTCATATAGTACCAGGCTTGGCCCAATTATCACTTGTTTTTTACATCTATCCAATACAGAGGAATATGGAAGGATCTACCATATAAGCCATCATAGTATGATATCTATATCTAAACCCAATATGTAAAATTCAATGAAAATATAATTACTAAAATATAGTTATACCATTCTCCACAAAAGTCTATCACAATTGATTAGATCATTTTCTCCATTACAAAAAAACATCTTCTTAAACATTATTTTATTTATTGGTGATAAGTTTTACGTAGAATAAACTAAGTAACCATTTATTTTTATAACCATTTCTTTACTAAACATAAAATTAGCATCATGGTTTAAAATATACTTATGGTTATACCATAAATACATGTAATCACATATATATATTGATTCCACAACCCATTTACTGAAAGATTCTCATAGAATAGTATGAACTAATATATAGATATTAATAATTTACCAACTACCCACATAGAATCAAGACATATTGGAATCCATGGAATCTTGGTGATGAAATCTATTGTCACCTCAACCCACTTCCAAGTGTGAATCAAATGTGTCTAATGAAAACCTCATGGGAACTAGTTATTAGTCTTCACCCTTTAGTAATTGAGAAAAAAAACAATAAAACCTATAACTTTTATTATCATACCATGAAACTAAAAGTGATGTATAATGAAATGGTAAATCTTTCTTATTCTTGAATATACATCTAATTAATATTTGAAATAATAAATCACCAGATTCTACCTTATATAAATCATGACTACCACCCTTCATTGTATATTTATTACTTCATCCTCTTAGAGTATCCTTCAGATATTGGTTTCTTCATCAAAGAGACCATTCATAATTTAAAAAAAATCTAAATCTAACTAATGATTGGTTTTAACCTGATCCAAAAGTGAAAATTGTATTTATAAAGGATGTAAATTCTTCAAATTCATCCCCTAGGTCATACTGAAACTCCATTCTATAAAAATTCTCATCAACCTCAATTCCTCAATAGATTCACAAACCACCTACTATTCAGTGTTCTTTTTAAGACAATATTAAATGATGGTCCCCTTTACATGGTAATTTTTATTCTCAAAATAATATTTACGAAGGTAAAAAACAACTGAGTCAATATTCAGTTTAATTCCCACTGCATAAATGACATATCAATATAATTTTTAGATCTTGTAAACCAAAAATCTATCAATGAAGAGATAGTTGTTCTATGAATTTTTAGATAAAACCATAGTATCATGATTTAAATAATGGGTTGGGTAATTCTTATCAGGTATTATTCATTAAAACGGCCGAAAATAAATTTTCGTCTCCTCTTATATCAAAATGGAAACCAAAAAAAACTCCCTATTAAAAACAATATATGAAATTAGGGTCCCCCACTAAGGTGGAATAAATATTTTCTCTGTTATATTCCTCCCTTTTTTGTCTTGAATCATGGGTTCACATTAATTAGTCAACTCGAATTTCACCACCTTTTTGGTTATTGTAATCTTTGGTACTACCAAACGGGATAAATCTTGGATGAATAATCTATAGTGAATGGAGAATAAAAGGAAAATATTGATCTCAAACACATTATTGAGTAGATGTGAATATGTTACTGCCTTAATGTTCTCAGGATAAAATAAAATTCTCTCCTCAAATATAACACATTTCAAAAAATAAACCTTTTAAAATAATAAATGGAAATTTGTGAGTTTTATATTAAACTGATGTTCTCAAAATCCACTCAATAGTTTCTCCAAATTATCTCCATGTAACTCATAAGAAAATTTATATACTATAATATGATGAATAGACACCTTGAAGAAGGTGTGCATGTAAGGATAGAAAATTTATTCCATAAGAGACATAAAAACTACTAACATGTTAGTTAAATTAAATGGTTTCACCAAGAACTCAAATAACCATTACCTTTATTGAAACATCACCCTTGACATATCCTACTTCATGAAAAAGTTTGACGATAGCCCCAACATAGAGGGATTTAGATAATCATCCACATTAAAAAAATATGTATCATGGGTTTCTAAAAATGGTGTTACATTTTAATTTAGCTGCATTTTCAAAACACATGTCTAATTTAGGTGTCTGTTTTTATGTTTCATTTTAGAACATCGATAATTTTTAATTTTTACCTGTTTTAAAACATGTATAATTTATTCTAGTTTTAAACATGTATAATTTCAAATTTAGACTCTTTTTTTTAAATGTGACTACTTTGAATATTAATTATGTTGTAAATGTTGCAAAGTTGAATAAGTACATTTGTGTTATTATTTTTCTATGTACTTATAATAGTATTACATAACAATAAAAATAAAAGTTAATCATATAAAATTAGCATGTATATATAAGTATATATAAATATAAACACTTGCACATATTCAAAGGTCAAAACATAATTAAAATTATTTAATAATAACAAAATAAATTGTCAATAAAAATGATTTCAGATGTGAATATATATAAAATATTATTAAAAATAACTATATATATATATACATTTACTTTTACATTTATAACAATTTATATATATTCACATATATTAATATATTAATGTGCTTGTGTATTAATTAATATAATATGTAAATATGTATAAATAAAATTATATATCTACATTTATAACTAAATTAATTTACATATTTATAAAATAATAATTTAATATAATATATATGTGTGTGTATTTATATAAACATACACAATTATAAAGAAAATAATAGAATTGATATATATAAATATATAAATATATATTTATACAATAATATAAATTTATATGTAAATATAAATTCCATTTCATTTTAAAAAATATATTTTGAAATATATATATATATATTAATTCATATATAGGACATAAAATGTGGATATAAGAAGTGGTATGTGCACTCAGTCTGAACCTGATGGGTTTGACCCACATGGCCATTACATTTTATGAATTTGTTCATCGTCAGAGGGTAAGGGTAACTATTTGATGCATAACTGGATTATTCATTTTAGGGTATAGATGTGATGGTATGGGGTTAGTGTTAGTGGTACAAGTGCACGTTGGGGTGAATGGGTGTGCATACATGGTGGGTGTGGATAGGGTGTTAACGTAGGTGACACAATCATCATGATAGGAATATTTAAATTTTAAAAAGTCCAATTTATATTGTAGAATAAATTTTATACATTTAGTATAATTAATTGAAAATTTAGTAAGTATGAGATGATTTTTTAACACTTATATTGACCATGTTTTTAGAAAATACTTATAATTATATCAATTTTTTTATAAATTAGGTTACTTTAAAACTGAAATGCTGCTAAATTTTTTTATAGTGATCGAGATCCTATAAATTGATCAAACAGATTATCTATCTATAGAAGTGTATATCTATTCATTATAGAACATTTATTTAGATTCTTATAGTCTATGAATTCTAAAAAGATATCATCACCTTTATTTAAAAAAACAAAGGAGAACCCCATGGAGAGGTACTAATAAAAATAAAACCCTTCACCTTAATTCATTTATGTTGTACCTTAATCTATCTTTTTTTCATCTGGTGCCATTGGATATGAGGGTCACAATATATTATTATCATATATAATGGTTTCAAAGATGAAATATATATATATATATATATATATATATATATATATATATTATAACATCTTATGAATTTATCATGTAACACATTCTATGAATTTAATACTATTGGAGGGAAATAAAGTGAAAATGTCTTCTTCACGACAATAAAAACAATCCTAGACATTCGTTCCCCAATGGTCCCCAACTACCCATGGTGAGGACCATCTCTCCCTAATAGGAGGTATCATTCCCTGATGAAATTATACTCAATACCAAAGCGATATTTGATATACACACCCTATTGTACCAATCAATGAGATCCCAAAATAATATCATCTAATCCATAATGATGTAAACATCCAAATATGTCATATTTAGAATAATGAAATTTCAAAAGAGATCATTTACTCTAGCTACTATGATTAACCTAGTTAAACCCATAACATTATAAAAAATATATTTATAGGTGTATCTAGATTTAAAATTCATTAAAATCATATAAAATTATCCAAAAATACTATAACAGCTTGTAGATAAAAAATCTTGTCTCACTCATGTGTCTAATAGTTTATCAAAAACTTTAGACCTAACATGAACTATACCTTGTATATTAAATGACCATATCATCCATCATCTAGTTACTTTACCAACACAAAAATCATACCAATACTGAGTCCATGGCCCTAGACATGTGTTCCCCAACTACCCTAAGGAACTAACAATAGACACATCTGTCACTATAGCCCATATTATCCTTGACTTCCATCATGTCCTGAAATCAAAATTATTTTATAACTATCAATATATGGTGGTCCCTTGGTATATTATCAATAATTATAGCTCTTTCCCATGATTCTCCATGTACCATGATGTGAAACCCTTCTTAAATAACACTAAAACGGTTATATCCTACAATTTTTACAACACACCATTGTAGGGTTAAGATAAGGAATGCAGAAATAACCCCAACCCCCACATCGATGAGATGCCATATAATGCTATATTGAATGAGTATGTGAAGAACATAATTCCCATACTAAATACCCAATAATACCCTAAAATATCAAAATATATCTCAACTTTCTTCATTTAAAATATCCACTACTAGCTATACTAAAAGGTATGTTACTCAAACTAACATATAGGGGAAAAAATATTGGTTCACCACCCTCCAATAAGATCTTCTCACACAAGAGATCATTTTGAAACAAATAATAGAATTTAAAATTGAATATCCTTACCTACTCCGTCAAATAAAAATAATTTCTAATTAAAATTTGTGATATATCTTAGGATCACCACCTAATAGAAAGGGTGTGAATTGGATAAACTCATAGAATAGTGTAGCATGGTTTATCCCCAAATTTGATCCCTGATGGAGTTCCATAAACTAAAAAAATCATATATATAATTATAATATTTGGTAAGAACTTATCAAATAATATATATTTTGATGGACTCCCGTGAGAAAAACCATGTTTGTTTTTTCTTATACAATCACACCGCACAATCTTCACGGAAGACTACAAATCATGAAGGTATCTAGATTTACCCACCTATACATAGGTGAATAAATAATATCCCATATATTCTAAATATTATTTACCTATCCCCCAGTATCGTGAGAGCCTCCGGTTACTTTGATGTCTATAATAAGCTATCTCTAAAATTCACTTTTGACGTCTAACACGAGGGAATTTCCTCACTATGTACCTACACCTCAAATTGAGACTAACTAAAAAAATCATTTTGAATAGTATATCAAAAATGAAAAAATACATGGGATTTCATTTGTACTCTATCTGAATCATTTAGAGTTATAATAGTGAAATTTTCAACATTAGAAGGATACACAATCATATCCGTATATTTATCTATATAACATCCTTAAAGCAAAATTTTTTAAAATTGTGATAAAAGTAATTTATAATAATCTCAATGTGGGTAAATTATTAATAAATAATTGACATGATTAATAATAAATTCATATGAAACCCTTATATATCCTTTAACTCATCAATTATTAACAAATAGTGTACCCTAGGAGGCTCCCCCAACGATTACATTCTACCAGTCACTATGATATTGTAACAAACAACATAACCAAGGTATGAGTTAATATTACTTGTAAAAATATATGTCATAGTAATATAAAATAAGTAATCAAAATAATTATAGTTTTTAATTAATTACGTGTAACAAATAACATTTGTTGTGAAAAATTACAAATAAATTAACAGTATCATTAATTTAATTAATTGTTTTTCTGCATAAAACCACTATATATCATAATAAATAAATTGAATTATATGTGAACATATTTTACAATGATGGAAAATGTACTCACACTCTATTTCCCCCACAAGATTAAAGATTAATTAATAGATAATAAATCAAAAAATCACTTATAAAAAATCAGTGAAACTATAATCATCATATAAAATAACATCACTCACCCTACCATAGAAAGTCATGCATATAATATATAAGTTCTAGCTATATATAAGAATATATTTAAACAAGATTCCTAACATTAATATATGTAATCAAAGTAGTTATAATTTAGTAATTCAAGAAACAATATCTCCATTTTTTTTAATTCTCGAACCCAGTTCATCATGTGGGATCTAATATGCAACATGTCCTCATAGATGACGCATTATACACAAAATATTTTAAAATAGTGGTGATGGATAAAACCATACATTTGGGAGACTATTCCCTAATTTCCTTTAATCTAATAATAATAATAAAATATAACATAAATTAATAAAAGCATAATATATAATTTACAATGCTTATTAACCATAGAAAAATTTAAAAAGTAATAACAAAAAGAACTAAAATATAAGTCATGCATCACTATTCGAAAGATGTTAAAATAGTTTTTATATCAAAACATGTTATATTAAAATAATAATAACTAAGGATCTGAGAAAAAAATATCCAAAAGTATATTTTCATATCCCCTCTATCTCTTTGCCAAACTCATCCTTATGAAATATCTAACCGAGATCCCATTAACTTTCCCAGATCCATGATAGAACCATCTATACACACACATCAAGGATCATGTATAGATTTTGAATATGAAACCAATGAATACACTAAAAATAAGACTATAGAAGAGTCTATCGATATACATGACTGACTGTATATACAATTTCAATGACAAATAAATCATCAATTGGCCTTAGTTGGACCATCGTGCATTAACCAATCCCCCTTAAAGCCTGACCAAACATTTATTGGATAATTTTCGCGATAAGAAACATATCATACCATAAAAACCAATCAATATTCATAATTATAGAAAAATATGATGTTTCAACCTATCCAACCTTTTTAATAAGATTGAATTTTTTTGAAGGAGTAACACATCCAAACACTCATATATGTCATGGATAATGAGGTATTTGTAACATATTAGACTACACATATAAGAAATAGATCATTTGGAACTAATATCATATATATGTAATAGATAATATGAAAAGGATATCCTAAATAACCATATTTAATGAAAAAAATGAATAAGGTGTAGCACAACCATCCTAATAGGAAATTTATCTTGAGTAAATCCTTACACTGTTAACCTCATGTATAAGAAATTGATCATGAGGAAGGGGTAAAAATACAACAAATTTTATATTAAATAGTTAACATGGAAGCCATAGCAGATTCAAATTATTATTTATATTATGTTCAGAAACACTTATATCATAATTATTTATAATAATCATCCGAAAAAATCATGACCCTAAATCCATTTTCAAACTAGATAGATACCACACAATGTGGTAAAAATATACTCATTCTTCCTATAACAATTCACGTCATTGTTTCCCATGTTGATACACTTTAACATAACTCATACCATAAAATAAAAAATATGTGTGTTAAATATCCGATCATAAAAAAACAACTATAAAAATTGAAACACATCTCACAACTAATGTGAAATAAGGGAACAAATATAGTAGTTTATGGAAAATAAATAAAGTATGCTCCCTATTTTTTATATCCCCATATAGAGGATGTTCATGTTGATATAGGGGGATATTTTTTCACCACAATCCCCACCATATATAATGAACATTTTACTACCTCTTCTATAGAGATTTCTTATTCGCCAACTGGGGTTGACTTCATGGGTATTAGATGTAAATTAATAGGGTAGGGGAATCATGGAACAACTCACTTTGAATAAGATAAAAATAAGGTGAATTTATTTCTACTTTTCACCTCATTTATATTGTCTTGTATTGTTATCTCTTATTCAAAGTAATTGGGAACTATTCTTCATCAATTTCAATAACTACACTCTCCTCAATTTTCTCTTATTATTTTTCTTCTTAACTTGCCTAAGCCAATAGTTACTTATTCATTTTAGTATAAAATATAGGGTCCTAAAAAATAAATAAATAATATAAATATGGATTAAAATAATCCCCAAATAATGTTTTAATATTTTAATTTTTTTCTTTCTCTATTTCGTCTATAATGAATAATTAAATGTGTGGAAGAAATATTTTTTCATATTCTACATCCACGTATCCAATGAATTATTGAGAAAAAAACATAAGAATTTGTTTCACATAATCTTCATGTTATAATAATATTTTATCTATGTTTTTTTATACAGTGGTGGCCATGGGATCTAATATTTTCTTCATCTCTATTATCTCACATTATTTCTCAATTGTTTTTTATCCAATAGCAGTGTACCCATTTCTATCTTATTTACTCAATTTTATGTTAATTCTCATTTTGAATGATGATATAGTGTCTTGTGAAATATATTGTAATGCCCCGACCCCAGTTACCCAGAGTCAGTGAATTATTACGTATCATTGGAATGATCACAAAAGTTCAAGTCTCTAATGACTGATTAGTTTAGTAGCCTTGGAATCACTTGATACATTTACATCATAAATTGAAAAACTAAAACAACATATTATCTCCATAGACCACACTCATATCCTCATACTCTCCCTATAGGTCATTCATAAAATACTATTCACATCTTGGGAAAAATAAAACATATAAAGGGGTGAGCTCAGATGCTCAGTAAGGATAACAATATAGCGGAAACTTTCATAATGTTGGAATTCATAATGCCAGACTATCATAACCACATAGTCAACGCCTTGTGCCAAGACTACAAATAATATTTCTTCAAGGACTTGTGCCAAGACACTAGATTGTCTCATGAGACCTACCGATGAATTAAAGAGCTATAGTGGGCTCAACCCATCACTTATTAAGTCCAATGCATTCCTAATATGAAAAGTTTGAAACATAACATAAACATTCGTACTAAAACTAGCATACGAAATGTCAATACTTTATCAACAAACGATGAATGGTATAAAAATAGCACATCCACAGTCAAACATAACTCATTAGATACAATATGGAAGATTGTATTGTATCAGATTAAACTCAATCGAGAATAATGAAGCATATTGACATATACGAAAATAATAATCAAAACTATTAGAGAGAAATATCCCCCTTTTTTATGAAAACATTTTAAAGTCTCACAATTTATCAAGAAGCGATTTAAAAATAGATTTCTGAATCAAAGTGTCCCATACAACTTTTAAACACTTAAAATGAATTTTAATTTTAAAACATAAATGTCTATATAAATAAATCCTTAAAACCATTTTTAAAACATAGACATTAATTAGAATGGTTTAGAAAAATAAACCATTAAAACATTTAAATGATATTTTAGTTAGAGTTCCTAACCCAAAGAGAGACACTTGAATAAATATAATTGAGGAAATAAAAACTTTGTAACATCATGAGAATAAAGGGATTCATGATATACTATGTCAAAGTACATTATATACACCATATAAAACTGATTTGGTGTATAACAACAATGAAGTCTCAATGGAATGTAAATTTTGTTGAAATATCTTATAAAGACCGTATCCTTAGGTTATGGATAAATCAACGACATAATTATATGTGAAAAATATAAATACATAGGATATTTAGTGTAAATAAATCAAAGGACATTCACACATATTCTTGTAAAAAAATAACACCATTGAATTGGATTTTTAACTCAACAAATGGAGATTGAGTTAAAATTACTCTTATCAAGTTCATATCGATGGATTGAGAATTTATCAATGGAGTGATTATGTGTATCAAAAGTATATCCACATAAAGGGATGTTGAAATAATGACATAAACAAATAAATAGTGATTCCACCCATAATCTTGGAGTAAAATAATCAATAAAGAATGTGTAAAGTCGAATGAGTGGAAATTGAAATTTCAAATTCCCTTATTGATTTGGTAACATACTAAACATACACCCATGAAATATGGATCATACAATAATGATGTAAATATCTATAAATTAAATTATATTACACAATGAATACAATTATGGGCAGTACACATACCACATGCAATAAATTAGTGGTGAACAATGGAAATCTCACGGAATTAAAAGTGATATAAGAAACCCTGTACTTTGTACTATTTCCTTGGTCGTGGGTATTTTAACCTCCTATATAATGGTGAAATATTTTTTATTTAATTATACATGAATCTTATACATTAATATGATATCATATATGATCTTTTAACATTGATTTGTTGATAATATCATAGTATTATCATCGTTTCGGATGTTAACGGATTCATTTTCCTTTATATTATTTGTTAAGTGAGCCATATTTTTATGGATGGGATGAATATTATTCATATACAAAATGATATAATATCTCTAAAAATTATTTTTATTCATCAAATAAAATTTAGTCTTGAATGGATATGATGTGGAATGAATCTTATCTCGTTCGTGGAGATGGTAATCTGTACGTATGCATGAGGAACAATATCATTCTTTTGATATTAAAATAATATATAATGGGATGTTATATCATATATACAGAATAATTATCATGTTATATTTATTATTTAAATTATTTACACAACATTATTATACCCCTACAAATAATAATATATTGAATAACAATTAAACCACGACGTGGAGACGGTAGGTCGTACGCACGCACGTATGGTGACATTTCATTAAAAGGAGGGATAGAATACTGAATATTATTGTAACATATTTATAATAACATCATAGTAAATATTGAATATACTGGATGTATTATTTTATAATGGAAATATAAAATAAATAAGAAGTGGAAGAAGAAAGGATCTTGAAAGGGGGTGATGAAATCATTACCTCTTCTTCGGGTTCTTCCTTTTGATTTGATCAAAAGGGCTCCATAAGTTGTATTTCTGACAAAAGTAGGGCCTCTAGGATAAATTTAGGGAAGTTTATAGGTTATTTGGGCATGGTTTGTCCTAGAAAAATGGCATTGATGGTGTCAATTAGAGAGAAGGGGGAGTGCCATTTTATAAGAGTGGTGAGGGGCACCTTAGGAAAAGATAGAAATATTATTTTATAATAAATTCATATTAGATTTCTAATGGCTCAAAACTGATTTATTTTGATTCTATGGTGGGTATGGGTCACAGACATCTCAACCAATAGATTTTAGATCGGTTTGGGTCACTTTATTAACCCTATCTTTTAGTTTAACTCTTAGTTAATTAATTTGACATTTACCGTGTCTCTTTGTATTTTTATATTATATGGTTAATAAACTTACTATAAACTTCCAACAGACCCCAAACTGGTTCATTAATGATACACCTATCATTATATAAGTCATTTGGTAGATCCCTAGATTTTTATTAATATTATATCAATTTATAATATAATATTTGTTTTAAAAACTCTTTTATGTCAATTTTGACACTATTTAATAATTGATTTTTGTCAAAGTCTTAACAAATTTATTAATTCAAACAAAATTCATTTAAGAATTCATAACACGTCATATTAGCTAATAATATTCGTTTATGTCATCAAAAAATTCAGATTTTATTTATTTTAACATTTATAATACCAATTATTTGATTCTTTCATTAATAAAGAAACTTCAGTATCATTATTGTGTCATAAATAAATTTAATTATTCAATCTATAAAAATTATAAATAAAATACCATTATATAGGAAATATTTTTAGATTTATAATTAATATTTATAGTCTAAAATATAACATATATAACCCTATGTAAAAATTGTTTTTCTATAAGATATATCCTTATGTCATTTGTTTTACTTTAACTTAATTAATATAAAGTGTCGTTATCACTTACAAATTGCTCCATGGGGTCCCAAAATCGACCCAAAGATGACCATTTTCGGACATGTATCAACCAATAGGTTTAGGACATGTTTTATGGTGATTTAATATTATTATAATACTATTTCATTGCCCTTATTTACCGAATTTACCCTTTAACCATGGTAAATAAAATATTTACCGAAAAATTATTCAAAATTTCTAAAAATAAAATTTTCCTATTTAAAAAATTTGGACCTCCTTATTCTAAATATTAAATCCATTTTTCTAAATTCAAAACAAAAAAGTGTCATAAATTAGTTTAAAATTAATTCTTGCTGTCAAAACAAAAAAGCGTGTTTTTAAAAAATAATAACTATCAAAAGATTGGGACATGATTATTACCAGTTTAAATGTGAAATTATGTCCAATTACCAAAATTATATTAAATGGTAAAAATATAATCTAATTATACATTAAAATCACTCAAATTTATAATTTATCACTATTAATTATTTCTATTAAAAAAGTTGTTTTTAATTAAAATTTAGTAATTTTCATTATTCATCAAAATATGAAAGTTATCATAAAAGTACCAAAAATTCACCCTAAGCTAATTTGTATATTATGAATCAAAAAATGAAGTCCATTTTGAAAGATAAAATTTATAAAATTTCAAAAATTGGGTATTACTATTCATAACGGGTAGTTTGATTGGTTGTGGTGTGTTAGAACTTGAAGTTGCGTACAACACACACAAATGTATTATTCAAAGAGAAGCGTACCGTAGAATCTTGGGGTGTTACATTCTCCCACACATCAATAAATTTCACCCTTGAAATTTATAAATTAGGCTTTGGAATATAATGTAAAGTCCCACATCGAAAAAATCATCGATAAAACTATTACTTTAAAAGAAAGAATGAGATGTACAAAGGTCACCCGAGATAAACTATACTAGGATTCCATGTAGAAAAAACATGGATATGGATGATAAAATAAGTGTCATGTTCTGATGGATATGGATAGAAAACATGATCTGGAGAAAGTTAACAACAAGAAATCCACAAACTTGTGATGGGAAAACAGTCATTGGTTTCCCAGTGGGAAAAGTAAACGGACAAGGTCTTTTCAGTTACATTTCATAAAGATGATGAATTTATTTATGAGATTGACTAAGAACATAAATATATATACTTACATTTTAGGTAGAGTTTCATTCTTTAATAAATTTCTACTACTAACTCATTATTTTTAAACAATGAGTATTCAAGATGACTTTGTCACACTAGAAGAGCTAGAATAAACATCTTATAGAATCACATGATCCAAGAAGGATAAACTATATATTTACATTGCCTTTAGAGATTAATCAAAACCAAAATGTTTAGTATAAGATCTGATGATCCCTCAAAAGGATATTCCATTAGAGAAAGAGACACTAATCTTAATTTCTAAAATTAACTCAACAATACCCCAAAGTTAAATAAATATAATTCAATAAAAAAATTTCCTTAAAATACTTCAATATAATACAAAATATTATTGAATCCCAAAACATAGAAGAATTTGGTAATATTGTCTTGCACATTAAACGGTATCTCCCAATGACATCAACTACTCTTAAAGTCACATACTTAAAAGCAATTAACCTAATCACATATTCTCTATTAAAGGTCAATAATTTCTATAAATAACACAAATAACTATAAATCCATAATAAAAACATAGAAAAAAATCCACCATTACTCCTCAAATAAAATCCCACAGTATTCTATTTTCCTTGGGCATATAGTGTTCCCAACAAAGCGAACATCTTCAAAATAACATTTATCACTTAATCACCAAATCATTTTCTAATACTAAGGGTATTCAATTGATAAGACATAAGATCCCAAATCAACTTATTATTGATCAATAAATTCATTTAACTAAAACTAATTAGTCACACTAACTAGTGACTTCACATAATCCAGTGGTAGGCGATAAATCCCAATCGCACTTTGGTTGTGGGTTTGATTCCCACAGTTTTTTCCGACGTGATGGGTTGTCACACAGTCTGCGTGTTGTCCTTTTTCAAAAACTATATATTATAATATTACCAAAATGAGATAAATTCATCCAAATAACCATAACATAATTTAACCACAAAAGTTATCTCATACATTGCATTTTCGTCCCAAAATATAATAACTTGTAATTGCCTCAAACCAAAAGATCATATAAAACCAAATGGTTATTTATATATCTATTCGCAATATCAAAGATAATTCTTCCTCAAATATCATTCTCACATGGAAAACTGAAGGGTTACAAATACAATAGAAAATTATTCCAAAGTAATCCCATAAAAAGGATCACTAATACATTTAAACCATTTTCCAACCATTTATCTCCACATAGCTTATACTTTGACCAAGAAAATATCAAATCGAATAGTGCATTCACTCGGGTAATGGCCAGGTCCCCTACCTTTACGAAAAATGACTATAAATGGATTATTGGGACCATTTTTATTTTATTCCATAGTAATCTTCATTTTTCCTCAGAAATTATTCACTTTATGTCCTTCTTTCCTGCACGTAAATCATTTATTTGTTCCATTGAGACACTTTCCTAGGTGTCTCCTTCCACATTTCCTACATGATGGAAATTGTGGATTATTTTCTCCATGTTCTCCACTGTCGGGGCTCTAATCATTCACCAACATTCTCTTCTTTGTTGAGGCCGGGAGATGGTTAATATATTTTTTTTTATCATATTTTTGGAAAACTGATTTGGCATGAATACGATATATTTTATGCTGATAAACATTCCATTTTGTTTCTCATTTCCACCATTGTTCCCCCCTTGTACATCATTCTTAATGTTACTATGACTTCCTTGGAATCCAGCCATTGACTAAAACCAGAAATTATTGTGTGAATAACAGTAGTCATAAAATCATTTAGAGAATATCATGACACCATATTCTTAATTTAAAACACCTTATGATTAACCAAATTCATTTATTCTCATCTTATATTAAAATACTTCAAATTAGTTTGTAAAGAAAATGTAAATTATCATAAGCATATCCCTCAGGAGTGTCATAACCAAAAGTGCAGCAAGGCCCATTGTCGTGCACCAGTTCCCGTTCGAGTCTAGCTCAATGCAGTGTTTTCTGGTTTTACCCCTAGTTACATCTGTTATAGAGCCACCTCTACCTTCTCATATCCAGAAAAAGATGTATTTCTTGGAAAACTCTCAAAATATATACAATACCAAAATTCTAGGAAGTTATTCTATACTAATCCTCAATGTCTTGCTTAGGGCTATGTGCTCTAATTAGAGTTTATCTAAATCTAGTTTCCAAGTTTTATACTAACCTTCCTCTGATACCAACTGTAAAGCCCCGACCCCAGTTACCTAGAGTCGGTGCATTATTCCTTATCATTGGAATGATCACAAAATATCAAGTCTCGAAAGACCGATTAGTTTAGTATCCTTGGAATCACTAGATACATTCATAAAGTTTACAGTACATCAAAAAGTGAAAACTACAACAACATCTTATCTCCATAGACCACACTCATATCCTCATACTATCCCTGTAAGTCATTCATAAAATACTTCTTCACATCCTAGGATAAATAAAACAAATAAAGGGGTGAGCTGAGATGCTCAGTAAGGATAACAATATAGTGGAAACATTCATAACGTTTGAATGCATAATTCCAGACTATCATAACCACATAGTCAAGGCCTTTTTCCAAGACTACAAATAATATTTTTTCTAAGCCTTGTGCCAAGACACTAGTTTGTCTCATGAGATCTATCGATGCATTGAGGAGCTATAGCGGGATCCACCCGTCACTTATTACGTCCAATACATTCCTAATATGAAAAGTTTTAAACATAACATAATCATTCTTATTAAAAATATCATATGAAATGTCAATACTTTATCCACAAACCATGAATGTTATAAAAATAGCACATCCACAGTCAAACATAACTCATTAGATACAATATGGAATATTTTATTGTATTATATTAACCTCAATCGAGAATAATGAATGATATTGACATATATGAAAATATTCATCAAAACTATTAGAGAGAAATATCCCCCTTTTTCATGAAAACATTTTAAAGTCTCACTCTTTATCAAGAATCCATTTAAAAATAGATTTTTGAATCAAAGTGTCCCATACCACATTTAAACTTTTAAAATGAATTTTAATTTTAAAACATTAATGTCCATATAAATAAATCCTTAAAACCATTTTTTAAAACAAGGACATTAATGAGAATGATTTAGAAGAATAAATATATAAAACATTAAATGATATTTTAGTTAGAGTTCCCAAACAAAAGAGAGACTTTTGAATAAAAATAATTGAGGTAATAAAATCATTGTAACATCATGAGAATAAATGGATTCAAGATATACCTTGTCAAAGTACATTATATACACCATATAAAAGTGATTTGGTGTATAACAACAAAGATGTCTCAATGGAATGTAAATTTAGATGAAATATCTAATAAAGACCGTATCCATAGGTTAAGGATAAATCAATGACATAATTATGTGTGAAAAATATAAATACACTCAATATTATTTGATATTCTGTTTAAATCAATTAGAGGACATTCACACATATTATTGTAAAAAAACAACACCAATGAATTGGATTTTTAACTCAATAAATGGAGATTGAGTTAAAATTACTCTTATCAAGTTCATATCGATGACTTTAGAAGTTATTAATGGAGTGATTATGTGTATCAAAATTATATTCGTAGAAAGGGTAGTGAAAATTAATACATAAACAAATAAATAGTGATTCCACACATAATCTTGGTGTAAAATAATCAATGAAGTATGCGTAAAGCCGAATGAGTGGAAATTGAAATTTCAAATTCCCTTATTGATTTGGTAACTTACAAAACATACACCCATGATTGAAGGATCATACAATGATGATGTAAATATCCATAAATTAAATTATATTACACAATGGATATAATCATGGGATTTACACACACCATATGCAATAAATAAGTGGTGAACAATGGAAATTTAACGGAATTTAAAGTGAGATAAGAAACCCCTTACTTTGAACTTTTTCCTTGGTTGAGGGTAGGTTATCCTCCTTTATAATGGTTAAATAATTTTTATTGAATTATAAAAGAATAATATACATTAATATGATATCATATATGATCTTTTAACATCGATTTGTTGATAATATCACAGTATTATCGTAGTTTCGGGTGTTAACGGATTCGTTTTCCTTTATATTCTTTTTTATGTGAGCCATATTTGTTATGGATGGGATGTATATTATTAATATACGTAATTATATCATGTCTATAAACATTATTTTTATTCATCAAATGAAATTTATTCTTGAATGGATATGATGGGGAATGAATCTTATCTCGTTCGTGGAGACGGTAATCTGTACGTACACACGAGCGACAATATCATTCTTTTAATACTAAAATAATATATAATTGGATGGTATATCATATATAAAGAATAATTATCATGTTATATTAATTATTTACATGAATTAAACATCATTATTATACCCATCCAAATAATAATATAATGAATAACAATTACACCATGATGTGGAGACGGTAGGCCGTACGTACGCATGTATGGTGACATGTCATTCAAAGGATGGTTAGAATACTGAATATGTTTGTATCGTATTTATAAAAACATCATATTATATTGAATATACTGGATTTATTATTTTATAATGGAAATAACAAATAATCAAGAAGTGGAAGAAGAAAGGAACATGAATGAGCGTGGTGAAATCATTACCTCTTCTTCGAGTTCTTCCTTTTGATTTGATCAAAAGGGCTCCATAAGTTGGATTTCTGACCAAAGTAGGTCCTCTAGAATGAATTTAGGGAATTTGATAGGTTATTTTGGAAGGGTTTTGCAGATCCAAATGGATTTTATGGTGTGAATTAGAGAGAAGGGGGAGTACCCTTTTATAAGAGGGGTGAGAGGCACCTTAGGAAAAGATAGAAATATTATTTTATATTAAATTCATATTCAATTACTAATGGCTCAAAACTGATTTATTTCGAGTCTAAGGTGGTTATGGGTAGACAAAAACTCAACCAATAGGTATTATATAGGTTTGGGTAACTTTATTAACCCTATAGTTTAGTTTTAACTCTTAGTTATTTAGTTTGACATTTACCATGTCTCTTTGTATTTTAATATTATATTGTTAATAAACATACTATAAACGTCCAAGGGACCCAAAAATGGTTCATAAATGATACACCTATCATTATATAAGTCATTTGGACTAATCTTAGATTGTTAATAATTTTATATCAATTTATAATATAATATTTTTTTAAATACTTCTTTATGTCAATTTTAACACTATTTAATAATTTATTTTTGATAAAGTCTTAAAAAATTTATTAATTCAAAAAAATTCATTTAAGAAATACTAACATTTCATATTAACTATTAAAATTCGTGTATCTCATAAAAACGTTCAAATAATATTTATTTTAACATTTATAATACCAATTATTTGATACTTTCATTAATATGGAAAATTATGTATCATTATTGTCTCATATATAAATTTAATTATTCGATGTCTAAAAATTATTATTAAAATACCATTATGTAGGAAATATTTTTAGATTTATAATTAATATTTATATTCTACAATATAACATATATAACCCTATGTAAAAAAAAATTTTCTAAAAGATATATGCTTCTGTCATTTTTTTATTTACTTTAACTTAATTAATATAAAGTGTCCTTATCACATACAAGTGGCTCCATGGGATCCCAAAATTGACCAAAAGATGACCATTGTCGGAAATGTATCAACAAATCGGGTTAGGACACATTTTAGGGTAATTTAATATTATTATAATATTATTTCATTACCTTTATTTATCAAATTTACGCTTTAACCATGGTAAATAAATTATTTACCGAAGTAGTTATTCAAAATGTCTAAAAATAAAAGTTACCTATTTACACAATTTGAACCTCCTGATTCTAAATATGGAATCCATTTTTCTAAATTCAAAACACATAAGTGGTAGAAATTAATTTAAAATTAATTTCCATTGTCAAAACAAAAAACGTGTTTTTAAGAATGAATTACTATCAAACGATTGGCACATGCTTATGTCCAGTTTAAATGTGAAATTATGTACAATGACAAATATTGTATTAAATGGTAAAAATAAAATCTAATTATACTTTAAAATCACTTAAATTCATAATTTATCACTATTAATTCTTTCTATTAAAAAGTTGTTTTTAATTAAAATTTAGTAATTTTCACCATTCATCAAAATATGAATGTTATCAGAAAAGTACCAAAAATTCACCCTACGCTAATTTCGATATTCCAAATCCAAAAATTAAGTCCATTTTGAAAGATAGAATTTATAAAATTTTAAAAAGTGGGTATTACTATTCATAACTTCTAATTTGATTGGTTGTGGTGTGTTAGAACTCGACGTTGTGTACAACACACACTACTGTATTATTCAAAGAAAAGCGTACCGTGGAAGCTTTGGGTGTTACATATATGTTGAATCAATTCATTTAAATGTTATAAATTATCCCACGATATATTTTTTACACCATTTAATTCATTATTTATATCCCTTAAAAATATTATTCGCGATCCTATAGTAAGAGGGAGTGATAATTTTTTTACATGGACTAAATATTTTACCTCCTCATTGTGTTTTATCACATCATTGAACTAAGAATAAAATTGGTTATCAATGATAGGTATATATTCAATCAATTATTGTTATAATATCTTAAATGAATTTAATAAAATGGTGAAAAAAGGGGAAATTAAAATAATGGAAATAAAATTAAGAAACTATTAATAGGGTCACTAGAAAAAATCAATGATTAACTTTTTTTCCATAGTAAAAACACCAAAATTCATGGAAGAAACACAATGATGATTGTTTTTTGCTATAAATTATAATTCCTATTATCCCCTATGAATGAAGATTGGGATATGAACATAATTTTATTACAGAGAAACCTATCCCACACTCACTAATATAGTATAATTATTATAGGGTTTTTAATTTTAAAATAATTATTACTATGGAATAGATGAAATAGGGTTTTCGACTGAAGATAATATAATTAATAGGGAATGGTAAAAGATTTATATTAACATAAATATTGGTGAGAAATCATTGTTCCCTTTAGTTTTTTATATTCAACTCCTTAATGAATTCATAACATTAATTAATTTATCCACTCTTTTTATATTATAAGACATAAAAAATTTGGATGACCTTCTACACTTGTCAATTCCCACCACCATTATAGGGAAGAGCAAGGAAACACATATCAACAGAGAGAAATTCACCATCTACACACCCATATCCACCCTATATAATTCGACCCTCACCTAACCCAACTCCTCTATAAGAAAAGTTGGTTAATAAATGGGAGTAATAAGAGATTTTATTTGTGGAAAGTGAAGTCATGTCTGTAAGAATAATGTGGTTAATACCTCAAACTTAAACCCTCACAAACCACGGGTTTTCGGTGAAAATGAATAAAAATGTAAAAAAATACTATAGTGGGATATAAGAGAATCACTAGCTTCCTGAAGTTTCAAAACCTACTATTTATTGTCTATAAACACAGTATTGAATATAATAGATTAATAATAAAAAATATAAAATTATACAGTAATATATTTAAAAAAATATGCATACCTAATATATATTAAATCCATGGATATGATGAAACGTTTATGAACACATAAAAATTGGGAAGAGGGGAATGTTAAATCAACCATAGTGACTCTCATATCTAATGGGATACAGTCTATATAGAATTGAAAATGAGGTTATATACCACTATATAATGGTGATTTTGGATCTTTCCCTCAAGTGGTTGTTCCCCTGTGATCCATTATCTATTATTTAGGTAGATTTTGGGCACATAGAAGCATTATGTGGTTGTTTCCCAATATATTATGGAAAGGAGAATGTGCAGGATACTCTTTCATGCATGGTTTCAATGAGTAATGTATATGTATACCTAGGATGAAAAAAGATCTTTAGTAATTTTACCATATCATGAAAAAATATTAATATTGTTTCATGCAATTTTATAATAGGAAGTGTCTCATTTTTTTCGAAATAATATATTTTATCATTTAGAATATTTTAGAGAATGAAAAAAACTATATCAAGGGATGAAATTATGTTGGTCTAACAGTGGATGTTTCATTTTCTTTTGAAATTGCACTGGGGGTTGACATAAATTTAATTGGGGGTTGCATATAGGTCCCGAAATTTGGTAATCACTATGTGGGGTTGTTGTATAGACTTCAAATAGTGGGTCAATCCTCAATAATATTATGGTCTAGATATGTGGTCCATTTTGGCTCTTAAGATTTAATTGAGGTGCTAACATTGTGTTTGTGTACTCCAAAAAGAAAATTTTGGTTTTCGATACAATCTTGACTAGTAAATGGAATATATTTTCGGTGTTAGAATAACCAAAGGTTTTGGCATGAAGAAATTTTGGCAAGATAGATCATTTTAAGATCCATCATAGGGGTTAATATTTATTCTTTCATAGAATTAGTTCATCACTGGTTACTATTATTTCTCATTGAGAAATTATCAATTATTTATCCCTATAAAATAGTTATTCTTACTCAATTTCAATAAGATAATGTTTTGAGGTTGATTCATCCTCAATGTTCTCTATGGAGTTATATATTATAGATAATGGATGAAGCATCAACCTACATTCCTAAATAACATGCCTTTATTGTTTTATCCATTTAATAAAAGTAAAAATAGAATAGTAATATAAACACTTAAATTAAAAATTCAAGAAATTATTTATTAAAATAAGTTTTTATATTATCATATAAAGATTATAATATTTAAAAAAATTTCATATATAATATATATTAACTGTATATAAAAACTTATCAATTAAATGTTGAAATATGTATGAATCAATCCCCCCAACTTGAAATGTTACTTTTCACCAAGGAATGTACCTCAATAACAATATACCCTAATAATTCATTTGTACCATTATTAAATCCTTATCTAAATAATAAATTTCTCACTAATTTCATTGATATTGATTCATTAGGGTGAAACTGATTAAATAAATTCATTCAACACTTTATTATTTAAGTTTATTATTTCTCTCCCCTTATATATTTCTTAATAAAAAATTACTTATTCTCATTATTTTATGTAAACCATTAATTTTAATAACAAAAATTATGTGACTTGTGAAATCATGAACTAAATCATTATAAATAGGAGGAACCTATGGATGAGATTATTAATAACCTAGGTAAAAAAATATGATTTTGACTGTTGGCTCTTATATTACGTTACATCTTATTATGGTTGATTATTTTTCAAAGATACACACACACACATTATGCCTTAGATAATATGAGAGATCACTACATGGATCCCAAGTACACAAAGTACTCCAATAAAATTTATATAATTATTTTTTTATTGTTGAATTATTGAATTTATTATTTTTATTAATTTATTTACTAAAATTCATGTTTTATGATCCAGTTTGTTCTTTTTTTGTCCATCTAGATCAGATTTAACATAAAATTAACTCTACAGTTTTCAACTAAAGGTAATATATATTTTCAAAAATGAACAAGGTCACCTAGAAAAATAAAATATATGATGTAATTAAGTGATAAAGAAATATTCAATTAATCATTTTTACAGGGGAAAAATATAATATAAAAATAAACACAAAAACCTACAACATGTTGAAAATACAATATTTTTCAATTCCACTACATCTTTAAGCACATAACATAAAATATATTGAATTATAACTATTTGAATATATAGATATATCCTTTTTATTATTCTAAAAAATAATGGGACAAGATATGAAATTATACCTTATATTACATACAAAATAAAATAGGTAAACATGGTAAAAACTAATTCAAGGAAAATTAAAATGAAAAATTTGGAGATAAATGTGGGTCATTCACCTATGTGGTTTTTTCTTTTATAGTTTTTATTTACATGTAGATTATTAATAAAAAAATCATAATGGGTTTTGGAATTATGTGTCAATTCAGCACGAATTTGTTTTCATGATGTCTATAAGTAGATAGTGCTTCCAAACTATATCAGTGAAAAATAATCTCATCCCATCCCCCAATGAGAATAAAGAGTAAAAAATATTTTCGGGATGGAAAATAAAGACGGGGTTCTCCTTTTTTTAAACCCCTCAGTTGAATGTTCATATTGGGAAAAGGGGGTAGTTGATACAGTAATGGTCACAAAATCTATTATTCTAATGTTACGACCTCCTCTATGGTGGGATTTGCATCTATTAGGGTTGCATTATTGGATTTTGAGTCTTCCTTAATGATTTAGGTGTGGTTGGGGAGTATTTATCTTTCAATAAGATAAAACTAAATGAATTCAGGTATTTATTACCCTCTCCCTCCCTCATTCAGGTCATATTGTACTACTAACTCATTATGTGCAAAAAAAACAAACAATTATTATTCTATTTCAAACTCCATATTCTATAGTTTGGTCTCTTCATTTTTTACATATTTTATGTTCAATGAAAATAGTAGATCTTCCATTTATATATTAAAGAAATTTGAGTTAGTAGCCAATTCATGATGTAAAAAAATAAAATAATCGTGAAATACAAAATTAATCTACACTTATAAATGTTTTGGATGTAAATTTTATTATACATTGAGTGCCCCTAAAAGGATTATAAAATTTTTTGGGAGAGTGGTATTTCTCAGTGTTGCATCGACTTCTTCAAAGTCATATCATGAGAATAAAATAAAAATTTGGTAATCCTCTTGTTTTTATTCAAATTAATGTGAACTTTTCTTAAGTATTCTTGGAGTGTAGTGGTCATCTGTGGAACCAGTTCTTAAACCACAATCATATTCAATTATTTTTCTTTTAATTGTTGGTCCAATAGTAGGGAACTAGTTTCTCACTTTTAATTTCCACTAATGTTGGTTCTTCTATATAATTATATTATAAATGATTTAAATGATGAAATTGAATCATTTAATTATTATAGTCTTTATAATCTACCTATTTATATATATTCACTGAGGAACAATAATATTATATCGATTGAAATTTTTCATCCAGATTTTGTTGGGAGGCGGAGAGGCTATTATAAAATTTTTTATCCATGAAGTAATCACTATCCACCTTGGTGAGTTTTTCAACACCCTTCTGATAGAAATATAAATGGTTGTACATTATATGTTAATGTTCACTCAATGAGTCTTATCCAATTTTGAGATAAAATAGTGAAAATAAAAAAAGAAAGGGGAAACCGAAAATCAAGGAAATAAATGTAAGAAACTACATTCAGGGTGAGTATAAAAAATCAGTGACTAACTCAAGTCCTGAAAAATGGTTCCATAATTAGTTTGAGAAAAATCCTTTTGAAGGGTTTAAAAGATAAATTATAATTTTTAAGATACTCTATAAATGTAGATATGGATTTTTCATAGTTTCTCCTTTATGAATCCTAGACAACAGTCACTGTTCATCTAAAGCTATTATTTTTTCTTCCTTGAAACAAATTATAATAGTGGAAATTATGGATATAGGTTTGAAAAAAAAAATGGAGAAAGGAAGCACGATAACATAAATTTCAAAGATAAAGTATAATTCTCTACTATTGAAAATGGATTCGTTTGTTGTTCTCATTATATGATTAAATTCATCTCAATATTCAGGTCAATACCATTCAATTATTACTCCCCTATGATTATATTGTAGGACTTACTACACATGGAAGGGGACTCAATAAATGAAATCCACACCTATTACATCGTGAATTGGGAGAGAAAACACCTCAAATAAGGATTATTAACTTTATCAAGACCCATATAGTGAAATATTTCATATGTGTGCTAAAAATAAGTTATTTTTTTTTCCATATTGGTTTTATTTTCATTAAATTCCCATTGGTTTTCCCACGAATGGTTAATTTACATTATGTTTTATTACATATTCCTTTTTTTTTGTTTTGGATTCAGTTTTTATTGTTGGAATTTTGATTTAGGATTTTTTTAAATGGGCATGTGGTTTTCCGTTCATCATTTTACCTTCTTATGCCATATTATTGTTGTTTATTGATAATTTCATATGGATATTGATTAAATATTATTTCATAAACATGTGGGAAGTGTTTTGTATTTTTTATGTGATTTGTCACTTTATTTGATTTCAGGTAATCCACATTCAATAAAACTTAACCTCATACTATATTTTGTGTAGCCTAGGTTTGTGGGAAATATGTTATTATATCATTCTTGACCTTATTACCAAACCCTCTTCACCTTTCACATGTCTCGCGTCACACTTGAGGATGACAATTTTTACTCCTTGTCATCATTTTCTAAATTTATCCTCCCAATGCCCCTTCTCAATGATAGAAATCGATGTATTCCAAATTCTAGTTTTTAATGGTAGAAATAGAGATATCTCTAGAGAAGAGGGTTCCTTTGTACATTTCTTAAAACCTTTTATTCAGGCATGATTTTATGAGGTTAGATTATAGTTGAGATATATTTTATTGAAAACTTGAAGGTGGACCATAATGATTAAGGTGGTTTTATTGGCCAACCAATGTTGGTACTATCATTTAAGGAGAGTTTCTAGGTTATTGATGTATGCTTAGATCTATAAGGGTCTTTAGTTTTCATTCTTTGGTCTTGTGTTGTATCCCTTTTTTGATTTTGGTTCACCTAGGATTTTGAGTGTTAGCCTATCCAAGATAAAAATATAATACAAATCCTCATCTTGAATTCATCACAATCCCTAGATATTCTAGAGAATTATCTTGGTTAATATTTTTCGGTCCTGTTTGATTTTCTTTTCTTCCTGATTATCTATACATGTAATCCTTCTTCTTTGTTATATTTTTATAATAAAAATGCATTTTGTTCAATCATTTTCTAGTATATTGAACCAAAATGGTTTTATGAAAATAAATTCTTCTGTAATTTTCTTTTTCATGTATTTATTTACTATATTGATATTTTTCTTACATAAATTTCCATTTTTTAGATTATGGTTTTCATTTTCCATTTATATATAGAGCCCATTAATAATCACAATCCATCAATTCATCCATATTGGGAGATATGTTATCATCATAGGCCTCCTCCAGCCACCCAAAATGGTATAAAATATATTATATCATACTTAGCAGTGTATTCTTTTATTATTTTGGATGAATTTTCTTAAAGACAAGATTTTTAGTTTTTACAGATTGTGGATGTGTGCGATGATTTCCCACAATAGGCTTCTAAATTCTCTGGCTGGATATAATAAAAATGTTACCACCATTTCCATAGAAGAACAGTTATCCTCAACCTATGTATATTTCAACACTAGCATTCATGAGAAAAGCCTGGTCTATAATTTTGTTGACTTTTGGATAAAAGTTTGAATAAAGGGTTGATCATGAGACCACTTCTAAAGGAAAATAGAAGAATAAATAAATCCTACAAATGACTAAATACGTTCTATTATCATATAAAATAATAAGGGGATTTGAAATTTTAATATGTTGACTTCTGATAGGAATCACTCAGAAATATTTAATAATACCTTAACTAATTTAGCCCATATATATGTTAAAATATATAAAGAGTATGATGATATTATTTTTTGGCCTCCCTGGATTAGTATTTTAATTCATTTAAATATTATTTGATATATGGTAGGCATTCTATAACCTCTGAAGAATTCATGGCATTTATTTTGTTAATGGACCTTTAGACCCCTGGTTTGAAAGAAAATTATGTTGAGGTTTATACCAAAAAACATTATGATTATTTGGTGTGAGCCTAATAAAATATAAAAAATAAAAAATATGGGAAAATATTAAATTATTTTTAGTGCTATGAATATTCAATGACCGACTATATTAATTTAGAATACCATTAATATATTTATACCAAATTATGTTTTACCTTATTTTGATAGATATAATATCTTGTAGGTTCATCTAGAAATCGAAAACGAATAATTAGACATAGATCTAGGTTTTTAAAACATTTCTAGGACTATCATTAAATATGATATTTATTGGCCCACATTTTTTAAGGAAGGCTATGAGTTATTCTGGCTATCTTGGTGTGTTTAGGTTCAGGTGGTTAATCCTCTCTTATAAGCTTACTATAATTTCTTACTATGTTTTTTATATATTCTTAGTACATTTATTTTTTTATTCTTAGTTTATAGGAATCAGGATTAATACTTTAATTGTTTATTATGGTTCATCTCTCTACTTTTGATGAGTTATAGGTGTTATGCGTGTATATTTATTTCAATAATATTTTTTCAGGTGGAGAATATCGTATTGGTTGGTAATCTCTATTATAAATATTTTTCCATTAGTTAGTTATTATTTATTATAACTCTTTATGGGTAAATATATGTATATGGGATGGTATATACAAACATGTGACACTATAACACATACTAAGGGTATAATCAAACTAGGATGATTTTTTGAGATTTTGGTTTTTTGATTGTTAAAGGTGTAAAAATGACTAATATATTAGGATAGTGTGTTGCATAAGAACATGACTTATTAAATGTAATATTCAATTTATAATATGTATTATATATAAATTTTTCATTATTATGTTACAAATGAATTGTTTTTATTTTTTTAATTCCATGTTGGTTTAATTCTCCTTTCATAGTCCATAGTTTTCTCATGAAATATTAATTTATTTATTGTTTTATAATCAATTGTTTTCTTTATGTTGGATAAACATTTATATTAAGGCCTATTTATTTTGGATCTATTATACTATATATATGGATTGAACAGCTTCATTTATCTTTATTATTTCATGTTTTTGTCTTTTCTCATACATTTTTCATCTATATTAATAAATTCCAATGATACAATTAGGTAGTGATAGTGTTTTTGATTCTTTAATTTTCTTATTCACTTTATCAATTAAATGAGATATACATATTTATTTCCCCCTTTCATTTAATAATTTCATTTGTATTGAGATTGTTTTAATATGTTACATTATCCCTCATTGTGATCCTTTCACTCCAAATCCATCTTATTTGTGTCCCGCATTGTGCACATGGATAAATATTTATTTTACTTGACATAATTTCTACACCTATTTCTTCATGAGACCCTTTATCCATTATAGTACTTTAGGAATTACATATTTTTGTTTTTTTAGGTATAAAGAGAGAGTGATATATCTCAATAGAAGAAGGGACCCTGAATATTTTCATGAAAGAATCAACTAATGCATGCTCCTCTTGAATTCCTTTTTTTGGATGTATTGAGGCTTTCAATATTAGAGGTGGGATAAAATAATTAATTGAGGTATTCCATCCCTAATTGTGTTAATAATATCTTTTTTATAGGTTCTTGTGTACTTCGGATCTGTAAGTTTCTTCAGTATTCAATCTTCATACCTATATTTTATCCATTTTTTTTTCATTCACATATAGTGCAATAAGTGAGTCACTTTAGGAGGCTCATATATATCTTATCTTTAGAATAATGTTATCACAAAAACCGAATCTATAAGAATGTGATCATTATATTTTATTCTTATTCTTTCTTTATTATCATTCTTCTAAATCATCCCTTCCTATAAGATTGTTTTTGGGATTTATTTCAATAATAAATACATGTTCCTGTGTTATTGTTGTAAATATATTTTTAATATGGACAAAAAATTTAAAGTAAATCATTCTTTACATTTTCACATATTAATTTATTTAATTGAATCTTTTATTTCTCCTTTTTTCATTGTTTTTCTTCTATCATTTTCCACTTCTTCTGAAATACATTAACAATCATGATTCCTTTCATTGTCACTATTAGAAGAGAAATGTCCTTTCCAGCCTCCCCCTCAAATACAGTTCCATTATATGTTCTTAAAACCATAAACAACACAAATATATAGTATTAATATTAGCCTAAATTAAGTGGTGAGATGATTTTTGATAGTGGTACAATGATGAAAAGCTTGTAAAAAGAGAGGCGTGACAACCTACTCCCCGAACCCATACGATACACGTTCTTATCCTAAAAATGAATAAAGGTTTTGAATAAATGAAATAGTGTAACTCAAAATATTCAATATCTCACCCATGTATCAAAAAGCGTGGTTTGTTTTCGATGTCCATGGACATAAATTATCATGGAAGGATAAGCAGAAAACAGAGATGAATTCTAGTTTTATATATTATCGAAGATAACAAAATTGACCTAAAATACATAGTGTCCTTGGTTGAAATTCCAATGTTCTGAAAATTAAATACTTTGGAGAGGGTAAATTTAAAGAGGATATATTATTGTTTTACTCCTAAGATGTTCACTCCAATTACACATCATCATGTGGTGGGATACCTCCACAAAAGGGTATTTCTATATAATTATCCCAATAAATTATTCCCCTTTGATCCCTTTTATCCAATATATATAGTATTATGGTACATGGTAGATCCATCATATGTATTTCTAATCTTGTTATGTAAGGATAATGTACGGGGTGTACATTATTTCATGGTCGCATGTGTGATGAAGATGGATCACAAGGATGCAAAAATGATCTTCCAAAATGTTCCTAGATGAATATAGTTTATGGATATCACATTATATACATTAATAGTTATAAATTACCTATGTTCATCCTATTTAGGTTTTGAATCATAGATATTATTTTAATGAATATTGGAAATTCACATCCAATTTTGACAATAGATTTACCTACCTATAGATGTTGTATTGGCTCATAACAGTGTGTTTTGGGGTAATGTATAATATGTTTTGGGTGGAAAATGTGTCTTTGTAGTTGTTAATTTTATAATAGTTGGAGTTGGAGTTACATTACAAATATATTCAACCCTAGAGACTGCACTTCCATGGTGATGTGATCCATGTTGGATCATGTGGCTTCATCAAGGTGTCAAAACTGCATAATAGAACTCTGTGAGGATACAATGGAATTGTAATGTTGTCCTATATCTTTTTCATAATATCCATTGTGTATTGGCATAAATTCATGTTTGGGTGTGGGGAAGAATTGGAAAGGTGAAACCTTCTCTATGTTTATCATAGTATTAATCATTTAATCTACCATAATACAAAAAAACCCCTTATAGTAGTATAAAACCTTCAATAATAATTATTTATTCATTTCTGGATGTAATTTATTATCACACAGCTTACATGAGATGTAATTGGAAATTTTGAGCCTCCTATAATACTTTTACAAAGTTTTTTTCAATTAATGATAGATTCTACATCATCCCAAATTAATATAATCCCCGCTAATTAATATGTGAGATTTCCATTTAATCCCATTAAGAAAAAATTAACTACAAACCCACTAAAATTTCATATTCATTTTCATTTTATATTAATCTCAATTTTTTATTTATAAAATAAAATATTATTTTTTATAGAATTGAAATATATAATATGTTTTATCCATTAAAAATTAATACAAAATATATTTTGAAATATGGATGAATCACTAGTGATACCCGTTTGAGAACACTTTATATCCTCATCATCAATTATAACATTTAGAACCAACCTAATAACATTAATAAATTAGATATAGGAATCACATTCACACCTATACACCCACATTCCTAATATTTAATCTATTCATATTTATTTTAAAAAAAAATTTTAGGAAAACATAACATCATACTTGAAGAAATATGACAAAAATGTCTATATTTGAGATTGCATAGAATGAAACTTCAGAGAAAAAAAATTATAATTAGTATGATATAATTTTACTTTACAAGATTTTATGATAACACACAATAATGAAGGATATAGACACAAGATAAATAATGGGGAGATAAATGTTAGAGAGTATCCAAGGAAGAGGCATCTCATGTGGATAACTTATGGAGGAAGAGTATAAATTTTTATATTTTTGGATTGTGAACCTAATTACCCAAACATCGCCCCACATAATGTAGGTGATTTATATCCCAATATATTTCTAATGGTATCCCACTAATTCCCTATTGTTCCATCAGGTGTATCGTGATCCACAACCAAAAGGATGATGGAGATCACGGGGCTACTAACCCATATGTAGATCCCCTAGATATTTATTTAGATCCCACCATGCATTCTGTGGGAATATTCTCCCTTGGACATATTACTAGTGGTTATCTCCCCTCTACAGTTTCAGTTTTCATTCACTCTAAAACTAATATACATTTAAAATATTCCAATAACAAGTGGAATTAATGATATTTATTATTAAAATACCTAAAAATTAATGTGAAATTACACTTGTTATGTTCCATGAGATCCCACTATCCATATGACACATTTCATTTTCTATACTTCAATGTATTTTTGTTAAAACATCCATGAAACAAAAACATTTGGATTCCTTGAGACTTTGGGTTCAACTGGAATAGTTACGAATCACTTATGTACCCAAAAATATTTATAATTCTATTGTAAATAAATATTGAAAATAAGTATTTTAAAATATCCAATTTGATATCAAATTATTATTAGGGATTACTAAGTGAGAATTCAATATCGTAATAACTATAAACCCCCACCATACATTCACTGGGAAATTAAATTATGAACATTACATGAAACTCAAGTACCATATTGGGGAAAATTAATAGAATAAAAGGAACTACACATAATTGGATCACATTACAAGTTAAATATCATAATATTTTTCCTTTTTGTTGAACCATTCCTTATATTGTTCATGAAATACCTTGATGACATGTCATGGGGTTTATCTATGGTAGGTTTTTTATGTGATTTACATTTTCCATATGATTCCCCAAATATTTCAATATCATTCCCTATTAAAATTTTAATACTAAAGCTACATGAGATAATTTAACACCCCAGTCTTCTATGGTATGCTTCTGTTTGAATAATATAGTAGCGTGTGTTGTACGCAACTTCGAGTTCTAATGCACACCACAACCAATCAAACTAGCTGTTACGAATAGTAATACCCACTTTTTGAAATTGTATAAATTTTATCATTCAAAATGGACTTCATTTTTGGATTTAGAATATTGAAATAATCTTAGGGTGAAATTTTGGTACCTTTCTAATAACTTTCATATTTTTTGAGGAATAGTGAAAACTACTAAATTCTAATTAAAAACTACTTTTTTAAACAAAATAATTAATAGTGATAAATTATGAATTTGAGTGGTTTTAAAGTATATTTATATTATAATTTAACAATTTAATACAATGTTGGTCATTGGTCATAATTTCACATTTTAAACTGGATATAAGCAAGTGCCAATATTTTGATAGTTATTATCTCTTAAAAAATGCTTTTTGTTTTAACAACGGAAATTAATATTAATTTAATTTCTTCCGATTCTGTGTTTTGAATTTAGAAAAATGGATTCCATATTTAGAATCCGGAGTAAAAATTGTGTAGATACGTAACTTGTATTTTTAGACATTTTGAATAATTATTTCGGTAAATATTTTATATACCATTGTTAAAAGGTAAATCCGGTAAATAAGGGTAAAAATAATATTATAATAATAATAAATTACTCTAAAATGTGTCTTAACCATATTGGTTGATACATTTCCGACCATGGGCATCTTTGGGTCGATTTTGGGGCCCGATGGATCCACTTGTAAGTTATAATGACACTTTATATTAATTAAGTTAAAGTAAATACAAAAATGACATAAGCATATATCTTTTAGGAAAAAAAATTAAATAAGGTTATATATGTTATATTTTTTACTATAAATATTCATTAGAAATATAAAAAGATTTCCTAAATAATTGTATTTTATTTATAATTTTTATACATTTAATAATTAAATTTATTTATTACACAATAATGATGTAGTATTTTCCTTATTAAAGAAAGAATCAAATAATTAGTGTTATAACTGTTAAAATAAATATATTTTGAAAGTCTTCATGACATTCACGAATTTTATTTGTTAATATGATTTGTTATTATTGCTTTAATTAATTCGGTTTGAATTAATAAAGTTTTTATGACTTTAAAAAAATCAATTATTAAATATTGACAAAATTGACATAAATGTGTTTTTAAAACAAAAATTATATTATTAATTGATATTATATTCCAAAAAATCTAAGGATTGGCGAAATGACTTATATAATTATAGTTTAATTATAAATGGATCACATGGTGGACTCTTGGATGTATATAGTATGTTTATTAACTATATAGTAAAAAAATAGAAAAAGACATGGTAAATGTGAAACTAATTAACTAAGAGTTAAAACTAAAATATATGGTTACTAAAGGTACCCAAACCTGTCTAAAACACATTGGTTGAGTTTTTTATGACCCATAGCCACCTTATAATCGAAATAAATCAGTTTGTAGCCATTATAAACCGAATATGAATTTATTATAAAATAATATTTTAGGTTTTTCCTACGGTGCCCCTCACCACTCTTATAAAAGGGAACTCCCACTTCTCACTAATTCACAACTTCATAGCCATTTGGCTTGGCCAAACCCTACCCAAATATCCTCCCAACTTCCCTCACTTCATCTTAGATTCCATTTTTTGATTAGAAATCCTACCTAAAGATCCCTTTTGATCAAATCAAAAGGGAGAACCTGAAGAAGAGGTAATTTTTTCACCACCCTCTTTCAAGTTTCTTTCTTATTCAAATTCATATTTCTTTGATATTTCCATTCTAAAATAATAACTACATTATCTTATATATAATTTGATGTTATTAAAAATATGGTACAACCATATTCAGTATTCTATCCATCCTTTGAATGACATGTCACCATATGTGCGTGCATACAGCTTACCATCTCCACGCCGTGGAGTAATTGTTATTCAAAACATTATTATTTGGATGGGTTTAATAATGATGTTTAATTGATGTAAATAATTAATATAACATGATAATTATTCTTTATATATGATATACCATCCAATTATATATTATTTTAATATCAAAAGAATGATATTTTTGGTCGTGCGTACGTACGGACTACCGTCTCCATGAACACGATGAGATTCATTTCCCATCATATCCATTCAAGTATAATTCTCATTTGATTATTAAAAGTAATGTTTAAGGACTTCATATCATTCTGGATATAAATAAGATACAACCTATCCATAACAAACATGTATTATGTAATAAAATATATAAAATAAAACGAGTAAGTTAACACCCAAAACGACGATAATACTAAGATATTATTAACAATGAAATGTAAAAAGATCATATATGATATAATATTAATGTATATGATTATTTTATAATTTAATAAAAATTATTTCACCATTATACATGAGGTTATCCTACCCTTGACAAAGGAAATGTACAAGGTAAGGGTTAATTTCACAATCTCTTTATTATCTGAGGTTGTTTTTACGTAAGTATATACTGGGACCACCTCTATCATCCACATCCATGTTTCATAAAAATATATTTCAAAACCTTTTTAATATTTACTAGAAAATGGGATAAATTCATTTATACCCTTATGTGTTTTGAAAGGAATCTTTCCGTCGTTTTCAAAACAGGGTACTTTTTGACCTTTTTGAAAAATTTAAGGTAAGAATGTTTTTTTAAAACTTAAATGGCAGGTGTGGATATTTTCTGTCGTTATATCATCATCAAGGCTTCCCTTACAAGCTTATAAGAATATTTTCAAAAATAAATATTTTCTTTATAATTATGTGAATCTTAAACTATTTCAAAACAGAAAGAGATATTTCGCTAAATAGGGTTTTGATTTCATCTATTCCAACATCCTTTTATAGATTTTAAGTTTATTTGAAGTTGATTTATTATGATACAAAACATCCATATTGTATTGAAGGTTTTGTGATATGTTTTACTGTAGATGTTTTTTTTATACCATTCATGGTTTATGGTTAAATTATTGACATTTCGTATGCTAGCTTTAATATGAATGTTTATGATATGGTTAAACCTTTTCATATGAAGAATGTATTGGTCTTAGTAAGTGACGAGTGGAGCCCTCTATAGCTTATCGATGCATCGGTAGGTCTCATGAGACAACTAGATGTCGAATTGGCCGAGGCCCTTTCCTAATTTTGATATATGGTTTTGGCCGAGGCTTTAATCATTTTTAGACGTCTTGGCCGAGGCCTTGAAAAAATGTTTCAGAATTACCAGAATTATACATTCCCTCATTATGAAAATAATATTAATGGTTCATGTGGTCATTCGACTTGTAGAAAACCAATGATTATGTTTTATTATGGAATTATTTACTCAGCTCATATTCCTTCCATAAAATTATTCATGTTTATTATTGGTAAAGGCATGTGGTTTCTATTATTCACCATGCTTAATATTTATGTTATCTTCTACTGTATTGCTTACCCTTACTGAGCATATGAGCTCACCACTTTCTTATGTTTCATTTTACCAGGATATGAAGATGTTAGTTATGAGTGAATTTCAGGCATAATTTTATCAGGCTTGGATGTTTACAGTGGAATAAATTCATGTTGTATTTCTTTTCAAGTAGTAATGTTGAACTTATGTATAAATTTTGTTTCCAATAATACTAAACGGGTCGGTCTTTTGAGACATGATTTCCTTGTGATCATGACATTGTTATGTAATAATGCACTGACTCTGGGTAAATGGGGTCGGTGTGTTACATTTGGTATCAGAGGATGTTTAGTACAAACCATGGAAACTAGATTTAGATAATCACTGATTAAAGCACATAGCCCTAAGATAGACATTGAAGATTAGTATAGAAGAACTTCTTAGAATATTGGTATTGTAGAATTTTTGTGAGTTTTCCAAGCAATACATCCCTGTCTAGATATGAGTAGGTAGATGTGGATCTGGCACAGATGTACTTAGGGGTAAAACCCGAAAAGACATCATTGAGTTAGACTCGAACGGGAACTGGTGCACGACAACGGGCCTTGCTACACTCTTCGTTATGGCACTCCCGGGGGACATGTTTAAGATAATTCTAATATTATTTACAAACCATTATAAAGGGTTTATGAGTATATACTTCTTCAAAATAACATTTTATTATTATTATGGATTATAACCATAAACTGTTCAATTTATGTTAAGTGTTTTAGAAGTTTGGAATTAAATATTTCGATTCATAAACTAATCTAGTTTATTCCATTGTTTAGAAATGGATCCAAGTGGAAGGAATGGAAACCCTATCAATACACACACTCCATGTAGGGATTGACCTCCTGCTCAAGATAATTATAGTGGAGCTAGTGATGAAACTGGTGTTGATCAGCTAATCACCATACTGGGACAACTCACTCGGGTTATGAATAATAACCTTACCAGTATGGAGCACCCAGATCCACAGCGTGGAGGATTAATGTAAGATCACTTCATGATGAAACAACCACTGACATTCAATTGGAGTACAAATCCATTAGTGGATAAGGAATGGATAAATTCCTTAGAGAAAATATTATGTGCTTTGGAGAGTGGCGAAAGGGAAAAAATTATCATGGCAGTTTACCGCCTTACTGGAGATGCTGATCAATGGTGGTCATTGATTCAAAATACAAAGGATGATGAAGAAGTATCAAATATGTAATGGAGTGAGTTCAAGGAGATTTTCTTAGAAAAATAATTTCTTCGTGACCATCATGCAGATATGGAAAGGCAATTTCTGAGTCTGAGGAAAAAGGAGGATGAGAATGTTGAAATGTATGGGGATAACTTTACAAGGTTAGAAAGGCATGCTACAGATTATATACGTAACCCCAAAAGTAATATTGATCATTTCTTTGATGGGTTAAAACCATTTCTCCATTGAGCATCAGTATCACAATCCTTCTCATCATACGAAGATATTGTCTCTATGTTATCAATACAGAAAAGGAATTCTCTAAGTCTTATGACTTTAAATAAAAGAAAGAGAAGAAGATATCTACAGAACAGTCTGGGAAAGGAAATAAGGAAACAGGGAAGACTGAAATAATTGAATTTCCACCCTGTGATAATTTCCGAAGGAAGCACCCTGGTGCCTGTCTAAAAGGAAAAAGAACATGCTACAAATGTGGACAGAAAGGCCATCTATCTGGTGATTGTAAAGGAGAGAAAGATGCTACCAATGATCAATGCTACAATTGCAGGGAGATGGGACATTATGCAAAGAAATTTCCTAAGCGTCATGGAAGCTTACCTTAGAAAAGGCCAAGGGATCAAGGCCAAGCTTATGTCATCAATACTGCTGAGGTAGAAGCTCCGAAAGACGTGGTGGCAGCTAATTTAATGGTTTCTACAAGTTTATAAAATGATTTATTTGATTCTGGATCATCGCATTGTTTCATATCTTCCTAATTTTCTAAGAAAATTATATATTTAGAATTTGATTTAACAAGGGAGTTTTCAGTCAAAACTCTTAAGGGAAGTATCACCGTAACAATGTTTTGAGAATCAGTCCCCATTTGATCATATAAATGTTCTTTATCTGCTGATCTCATCATGATACCCATAATTGATTTTGATATAATCCTCAGTATGTATTGGCTTTCGAACCCTGATGCGAAGATTTATTGTTATAATAAGGAGGTTATGACTTTTCATGATGATGATAAGGAATACCTTATCTTTAGCGCATAATCGTCACCACCTAATTCTTATCTAGATCCACCCCCAATAGCTCAACTAAATTCAATTATCTGGGAGGAAGAGATTGAAATAAAAATGGTTGAGGAAAGGAATTTTCAAATAGAGGATGTACCTATTGTGAAAGAATATATAGATGTGTTTCTGGAAGAATTACCTGGACATCCTCTAGAACGAGAAGTTGAGTTTTCCATTGATTTAATTCCTGGTTCAAGGCCCATATCGAAGACCCCTTATTGGATGCCCATTGTGGAATTAGTTGAACTAAAGAAACAACTAGATGAATTGAGTAATAAGGGATTTATTCTCCCTAGTGTTTCTCCATGGGGAGACCCTGTCCTTTTTGTTAAGAAGAAAGATGGATCTATGAGGTTATGTATCGACTACCGGGAAATCAATGCTATAACAATAAAGAACAAGTATCCCCTCTCTCGCATTTATGATTTATTTGACCAACTTCATGAAGCTCAATACTTTTCAAATATTTTACTTCGATCTGGATGCCATCAGTTCTGTGTAAAGAAGGAAGACATTCCGAATACAACATTTCGAACCAGGTACGGGCATTATGAGTTTATAGTAATGTCTTTTGGATTGACTAATGCACCCTCTATATTCATGGATCTAATGAATAAATTTTTCAAGGAATATCTCGATGACTTTGTAGTCGTATTTATTGATGATATCGTTGTATACTCCAAAATCTATAAAGATCATGAAAATCACTTACGTATTATCTTGAAGCCTCAGATATGACATGAATTATATAGGAAGTTTAGCAACTGTGAATTCACGCTTTAGGAGATTTCTTTTCTTGGCCATATTGTCTCTAAGGATGAAATCTCTGTTGATCCTTCTAAGACAAGAGAAATCCAGGAATGGTCAGAACCAACGATTATAACTGAGGTACGCAGTTTTATTGGTATAGTAGGTTATTATCGGCATTTCATCCAGAACTTTGCCTGATTGGCTAACCCATTAACAAATCTCACACATTAAGGGGTTAAATTTATTTGGAAAAAAGAGTGTGAATAATGTTTTGAAGAACTGAAGAGAAGATTAGTCAATGCTCCTATATTGACTCTACCATCGGGGAATGATGGGTTTGTTATTTATATTGATGCGGCGAAGAAAGGACTTGGTTGTGTATTTATACAGAATCAGAGGGTTATTTCCTATTCATCATGACAACTAAAAATTCATGATCATAACTATCCTACTCATGATCTTGAGTTAGATGCTGTAATCTTTTCATTGAAGATATGGTTAAATTATCTCTATGGTGGAAAATGTGAGATATATACTGATCAAAAGAGTTTGAAATATATTTTCTCACAAAAATAACTCAACATGAGGAAATGGTGATGGTTTTAACTACTCAAGGATTATTATTGCATGATACACTACCACTCGGGGAAGGAAAATAAGGAGTAAGATGCTTTGAGAAGAAAGGATCGTGATGTTTTGAGCAAGATCATAGTTGAAAAGGATCTTATATACATGGATCTAGAAAAGATGGATAAGGGAATCACCATGGAAGGTGAAACCTCAATACTTTTTCAAATGGTTGTCAAACCATCTTTACTAGGAAGTATAAAGAGTTCTCATACCAATGATGAAGAGTTTAAAAAGAAGATTAAAGATGTGAATGATAGGAGATTGAGTGACTTTCTGTTTGAAGAGGGAATTTTCAAATTTGCGAAGAGACTTTGTGTTCCTGATATACCTGATTTAAAAAGGGAATTGTTAGATGAAGCTCATAGTTCCAATTTCTCTTTACACCCTGGGATCACCAAAATGTATAGAGATTTGAAAGAACATTTTTTGTGGGACAACATGATGAGGGAGATTGCTGCTTTTGTATCAAGATGTATGGTTTTTCAATAAGTGAAAGTTGGAAGGAAACAACCTGGAGGAGTCGTGAAACCTCTTCCCATACCTTATTGGAAATGGGATAATATTATGATGGAATTTATCATGGGACTACCAAAGACTCCTAGATGGAATGATGAAATATGGGTCATTATTGATTTTCTTACCAAGTCACCACATTTTCTTGCTATAAGAGAAAATCTACCACTTGAACGTCTAGAAAGACTATTTATTAATGAAGTTGTGAGACTTCATGGAGTACCCATATCGATGGTTTCTAATCATGATCCCCATTGTACTTAAATATTCTTGAAGAGTATTTAGAAGCCCTTGGATACTGAACATTGTTTGAGCACTGCCTACCACGCTCAAACCGATGGACAATCAGAATGGACTATTCAAACCTTATAAGACATGTTGAAATCATGCTCACTTGATTTTCGGGGTATGTGGGATCAATATTTACCTCTGGTAGAATTTTACTATAATAATAGCTTCCATTCGAGTATTCAGATGGCACCATAAAAAGAGTTATAAGGAAAGAGATGTCACAAACCAACCTATTGTGATGATGTTGGTGAAAGAAAACTCGTAGGCCCAAAACTAGTGGAGGAAACAATGAAAAAATTGATGGTCATCAAAAACCACATCAAAGCAGCTCAAAGTGGGCAGAAGAGCTATGCCGATAACCGAAGGAAGGATTTGGAATTTCAGGTTCGAGATCATGCTTTCTAAAAGGTATCTCCATGGAAGGGAGTTATATGTTTTGGTAAGAAAGGTAAATTGAGTCTCAGGTACATCATACCATTGGAAATTCTAGAGCGAATTGGGGTTGTAGCATACCGTTTGTCAATGCCACCATGTCTCTCCAAAGTTCATGATGTGTTCCACATATCACTGTTAAGAAAATACATGCCTGACCCAACGCATGTACTCACCTATGAGGAATTAGAACTGGACCCTGATCTACCTTATTGCAAAGAGCATGTCAAGATTCTTGATACAAGAGAACAAGTGATGAGAAATCGGACGACTCGTCTGGTAAAAGATATATAGAGAAACCATATGCCGGAAGAGGCAATGTGGGAACTCGAGGAACTTAAAATGAAGAACCACCTAAGTCTTTTCATGCGGTAGTATTCTAGAAATTTCGAGGAAGAAATTATTTGAAGGCGGGTAGAATGTAACACCCCAATCTTTCACGGTACTCTTCTCTTTGAATAATACAGTAGAGTGTGTTGTACGCAACTTCGAGTTCTAACGCACACCACAACCAATCAAACTAGCAGTTATGAATAGTAATACCCACTTTTTAAAATTTTATAAATTTTATCTTTCAAAATGGACATCATTTTTTGATTTGGAATATCAAATTTAGTTTAGGGTGAATTTTTGGTACTTTTCTAATAACTATCATATTTTGAGGAATAGTGAAAATTACTAAATTCTAATTGAAAACAAATTTTTTAATCGAAATAATTAATAGTGATAAATTATGACTTCAAGTGGTTTTAAAGTATATTTAGAATATATTTTTACCATTTAATATAATGTTGTTCGTGGGACATAATTTCACATTTAAACTGGACATATGCAAGTGCCAATATTACGATAGTTATTATCTCTTAAAAAATTCTTTTTGTTTTAACAACAGTAATTAATTTTAAATTAATTTCTGCCAATTTTATGTTTGGAATTTAGAAAAATGGATTACATATTTAGAATCAGGAGGTCCAAATTGTGTAAATAGTTAACTTTTATTTTTATACATTTTGAATAATTACTTCGGTAAATATTTTATTTACCATGGTTAAAGGGTAAATCCGGTAAATAAGGGAAAAAATAATATTATAACAATAATAAATTACCCTAAAACGTGTCTTAAACCAATTGGTTGATACATGTCCGACCATGGAAATCTTTGGGTCAATTTAGGGACCCCATGGATCCACTAATGACACTTTATATTAATTAAGTTTAAGTAAATACAAAAAGGACATAAGCATATATCTTTTAGAAAAACTATTTTTACATAGGGTTATATATGTTATATTTTTTACTATAAATATTCATTAGAAATATATTAAAATATTTCCTACATAATGTTAGTTTATTTATAATTTTTAGACATTGAATAATTATCTTTATTTATGACACAATAATGATGCAGTATTTTCCTTATTAATTAAAGATTCAAATAATTAGAATTATAAATGTTAAAATAAATATAATTTGAAAGTTTTCATGACATCCAAGAATTTTATTTGTTAATATTACTTGTTATGATTTTTTAAATGAATTGTTTTTGAATTAATAAAGTTTTTATGACTTTAACAAAAATAAATTATTAAATATTGTCAAAATTGACATAAATGGGTTTTTTAAAAAAATATATTATTAGTTGATATTCTATTCCTAAAAATCTAATGTTCGGCCAAAGGACTTATATAATTATAGGTGAGTAGTTAATGGACCACTAGGGTGTCTCTTGAATGTATATAGTATGTTTATTAACTATATAATATAAAAATACAAAAAGGCATGGTAATGTCAAACTAATTAACTAATAGTTAAAACTAAAAGATAAGGTTAATAAAGTGACCCAAAACGGTCTAAAACCTATTTATTGAGTTTTTTGCCACCACTCCCCACCTTATCCTCAAAAAAAATAAGTTTTTATCCATTAGAAACCGAATATGAATTTATTATAAAATAATATTTTATGTTTTTCCTAAGGTTCCCCTCACCCCTCTTATAAAAGGGCACCCCCCCCCCTTCTCACTAATTCACACATTCAAAGCCATTTAGCTCAGCCAAACCCTACCAAAATATACTCCCAACTTACCTCACTTAAATCTAGAGGCCTTATTTTTATCATAAATCCAACCTATGGATCCCTTTTCGTCAAATCAAAAGGAAGAACCCGAAGAAGAGGTAATGTTTTCACCACCCTCTTTCAAATTCATTTCTTCTTCAACTTCTTCTTTCTTTGTTATTTCCATTATAAAATAATAAATCCAGTTTCTTCTATATAATTTGATGTTACTATAAATATGGTACAACCATATTCAGTACTGTATCCATACTTTGAATGACATGTCACCATACGTGCGTGCTTACGGCTTACAGTCTCCACGTCGTGGTGTAATTGTTATTCAAAACATTAATATTTGAATGGGTATTATAATGTTGTTTAATTGATGTAAATAATAAATATAAATTGATAAGGATTCTGTATATATGATATAAAATCCAATTATATATTATTTTAATATAAAACAAATGATATTGTCGCTCGTGAAAACGTACGAACTACCGTCTCCACGAACACGATGAGATTCATTCCCCATCATAACCATTAAAGTATAATTATCATTTGATGATTAAAAGTAATTTTTAAGGACTAGATATCATTCTGTATATGAATAAGATACAACCAATCCATAACAAACATGGCTTATGTAAAAAAATATAAAAAACAAAACGAGTAAGTTAACACCTGAAACGACGATAATACTAAGATATAATTAACAAAGGAATATAAAAAGATCATATATGATATAATATTAATGTATATGATTTTTTTATAATTTAATAACAATTATTTCACCATTATAAAGGATGTTAACCTACCCTCTACCAATGAAAATTACAAGGTGAGGGTTAATTTCACAATCTCTTTATTATCCGAAGTTGTTTTTATGTAAGTATCTACTGGAACCCCCATTATCATCCACATCCATGTTTCTTAAAAATGTAACACCCTGAGATTTTATGAAAAATATTCTTTTTAATTTCATTAATGTCTTGTGTTGTACGTTACACCAAAAGGAGATTGCACAACACGCATCCTTGACTTGCCTTGCATTACACGCAATCACGACCTTTCTCGATAGCGTGTGTAGTACGCAATACCGAGTTTCACTAAACAAAGATATGCTATTAAAATATTATTAAAACTTGCCGTTATGAATAGTAATAACTACATTTTAAAATTTTAGAAATTTTACCTTTCAAAATGGAATTCATTTTTGGTTTCAGAATATCGAAATTAGCTTAGGGTGGAATTTTGGTACTTTTCGGATAACTTTCATTTTCTGATGAATAGTGAAAATTACTAAATTTTAATTAAAAAAAACCTTTTTAATCGAAATAATTAATAGTGATAAATTATTAATTTGAGTGGTTTTAAAGTATATTTAGAATATATTTTTACAATTTAATAAAATGTTGTTCATTGGATGTAATTTCACATTTAAACCAGACATAAACAAGTGTCAATCTTTTGATAGTTATTATCTCTTAAGAACACGCTATTTCTTTTGATGAAGGAAATTAATGTTTAAATTAATTAATGCTACTTATATGTTTTGAATTTAGTAAAATAGTCATCATTTTTGAGTTCATAATATCAAATATAGCTTAGGCCTAATTTTTGGTATTTTTCTGGAAACTTTCATTTTTTGATGAATAGTAAAACCACTAAGTGGTAGTTAAAAAAATGAATTTTTCATAAAACTTAATTTTACCGCTTCTGTAAGTGGAATTTTAAAAATACGAGAGACACAGTTGATTTTAGTATGTAAAATGTTGTTCAATGAGATGAAAATAATTTTTGGTGAATAGTAACTTTTTAATTTTTTTCCACAGTTAAAAGTAAATAGGGTAATTAAGGGTAAAAATGTTATTATTATTACCCTAACACATGTCCTAATTCTATTGGATAAGTTTAATTCAACCAAAAACAACATTAATAATAAAATATGACCATTTATGCCCACATGGATTAGATTAGGACATTTATTATTAATTTATTTAAAGAAGGGTTAAAATAGTTAAAATCAATGTTTAATAACTAAATCATTTTTAATATTGGGTTATACATAAGATAAATTCGACTATAAATATTCATTAGAAATATAAAGAGATTTACAACAGAATTTTATTTAATTTTTAATTTTTATACTTAAAATAATCTAATTTATTTATGATACAATGATGATGCAGTAATTATCCTATTAATGAAATATTAACATAATTGATGTTATAAATACCCAAATAAATGTATTTTGAGACTTTTTATGAATTCCAATAATTTTCAATGTTAATATGACATGTTATTATTTATTTAATTAACTTTTTTCGAACTAATAATTCTGTTATGATTTTCACAAAAATCAATTACTAAATAGTGTCAAAATTGACATAAAATAGTTTTTAAAAACAATATTATATTATTAATTGTTATTTTATTCCTAAAAATCTAAGGTTCGGCCAAATGACTTAGATAAGGTTATATATATTAATAATAAACAACTTGGGGTTTTTTTGGCTTCTTATAGTACGTTTATTAACCTTATAGTATAAGAACACGAGAAGACACGGTAAAAGTAAAATTATTTAACTTAAGGTTAAATCTAAATGATAAGAATAAAATAGGAACCTAAACCTGTCTAAATTCTATTTGATGAGAGGATTTCGACCCATCCCCACCTTATCTTCTAAATAAATCAATTTGGAGCTATTTAAAACCTAACTTGACTTTATAATAAAATAATATTTTTAGTTTTTCCAAAGGAGCCCCTCTCCTCCCTTATAAAAGGGAACCTCCGCCCTCTCTTCCTCACACCACTTTGAGCCATCAAGCTCGGCCAAACCCTGAAATATTCTCTTCTCCACTCCCCTAGAAACATCCTAGAGGTCCTGTTCTTCTTCAAAGATCAATTTTAGTGCCCTAATAAGAGGACTCAAAGAGGCGCTTCAAAGAAGAGGTAATGTCCGTTACCGATTCTTTCAACTTTATTTCTTCTTCCACTTCTTCTTCTTAGGTTGTTTCATTATTAAGTAATAACATCAGTATCACTAATATATTTATATGTTATTATAAGTATGAAACAACTCTATTTCACCATCTATCCATCCTACGGAAAATGAAATCACCGCCCGTGCGTACGTATGGAATATCGTCTCCACGCCGTGGTGTAATCTATTTTCCACCACCACCTTACTTGGATGGGTATAATGGTTTAAATAATAACTATATATGATTATTTTAAAGTGATATTGATTTTTAAATAGTATACATACACTCCAATACATTCCCACGATCATGAGAACGATATCATCGCTCGTGCGTACGTACGGACTACCGTCTCCACGACGCGATGAGATTCATTCTCCACATTAACCATTCATGAATGATTATAAAGTATATATAATAAGTAATAGTGAATTATATTAAATAATAATGATACTGTATTTATGTGTGTATATATGTATGTCATCTACTTAATTCCATTCAACTCAATAAGGAAACCAAAACAGCGTTCATGCGTACGTACGGCCTACCGTCTCCATGAACAGTGTATTTCATTCCATTTACTGATCTATTATATATATGTATATTATGAATATATATTATATATAAATCATGTTTTATATTCTAGAATTAAGTAATAATGATCTATGTAATCATATGAATAATTACAAGTCAAAACACGGACGATAAGTGAAACGATTTTACCCAAAACGCTCTTTAACATGGAATTTACAAAAGAACGGGTAATATAAAGTCATAAGTAAACCATATATGATATCATAACAATGATTATGATTCTAGAATAAGTCAATGACATTATTTAAATCATTATACAAGAGGTTTGGACACTTACGAAGCAAATCGTACCTAAGGTAAGGGAAAATCTCGCAATCTCAATTTTTATCCGAGATTGTTTATACTTTAGAATTTACTGGGGAATATTTATCATCCACATCCATGTTTCCTCAATATGTAATATTTATATCCTTCTAAAATATTTTATATCCTATTTTACTCTTCGGTGAGTTTTTAGTAAAAGATAAGAAATGAATCTTTTTTTGTTTTTCGTATGAGGTACTTTTTGACTTTTTTGACAAAAGTACGGGAAGAATGATTTTTTAACTTATACGGCATGAATGGATTTTTAAAAAATTATTTCCAAGAAGCTTATGTTACAAGTTTTCAAGTTTATTTTTAATCAACTTCTTTTAGTTTAAAATTGTACGACATGTTAAGAAAGGAAAATGTTTTTGAAGTAGAAAGGATATTTTCCTCAGGAATGGAGTTCAAGCGTTTTATCAAAATTATTTTCCTTCGTAGATAATATAGGGTTCTATTTCTATCCCTATTATTACATTTATTTGATTATGTTGTGATGGAATTATTTTTATTAATTCATTTATCTTATATGAATTGTTTTATGATGTCACAATGTTTAAGAATCCCATTTTTATTACATGGGTTATGCAATGATGTATGATTTATGATTTTGTGGCACACATAAGAATGGTATCATAATGAGATGGGTGGGACCTATATATCCCTCCAAGGCATTGGGTAATGATTTTATATCTCATGAGATAGACATGGCTGGAACGGCGGGTTAAACCGGTTCAGTGAAACAGGACTGAAACGAGGAGTGAACTCGGTTCAGAAATAGCCTTTGTCCGCTAAGATAGTCTTGGCAATGAGTCTTGACTAATAAGAAATGATTCTCTATGATTATGTGTGTATGCCACAAAGTTTCTGGTTTTATGTTATGATTATTGGGATTACATTTTACTACTATGATTTATCCCATGTTATGATATTATGATCTCGTTTGCAGGTTAAGATTTCCAAAATGTTATGTTCTTATGAATATAATATGATTGATATTTCTTTTGTTTACCCTTACTGAGCATTTGAGCTCACCCTTTTTTTTTTATTTTCCCCAAGATATAAATAAATGTTTTAGATAAGAAAAAAAGGGAAGATATTTATGGGAGATGTTGAACATCTTTCACCACGATTAGAAGATTATATTCCGAGTTTTCAAAGACACTAAACTATTACGGTCCTTGTGTGTGTGTTTTTGTTATGTACTAAGTACTCCGCAAAAGTAATGTAATGGCCATGTACGTCAAGCTTCGGGTCTCTACAGTTGGTATCAGAGGAAAGGTTTTGTTAACCTTTGGAAACTAGGATGCGGGAACATTAGTAAGATCCCTAGAGATATTTCTAAGGTATGTCTAGGGATGTACCTAAGGTTATGTATAGGTTATAGTACTAGAATTACGGTAACCCAAGATGTTAGATATTGAAGGTACTCCCCCCTTATTATATTGTTTTCCCTAGAATGATTTTTGCCTCTCACACTATTCATTTTGGGTTTTAGACGATGGCTGGAAACCGAAGGAACCGTGTTGATCAATGTAATGGACAGTGCAATGATTGTCCTCCTGAACAAACAAATTTTATGGGAGATGGAGTGAAAAATCTTATTGCTATACTTACACAAGCAATGAATCATTCTGGACTTCCAAATGAGCAGAGAAGGGAACAATATTCTATTGAGTCCTTCATGAGGCAACGTCCACCTTCTTTCAGTGGGTCTTCTGATCCACTTGTTGCTGAACAATGGATCAGTACTACTGAAAAGGTATTTCCTGTTCTTCAATGTTATGAACATGATAAAGTCATCTTAGCAGTGTATCGTTTGGAAGGTGATGCTGATCAATGGTGGAATTTTGTCAAGAATACGAGTCCAAGAGATGAAATTGAGTCAATGGAATGGGACGAGTTCAAGACCTTATTTTTCAATAAGTACTTCCCTCGTATTCTTCAAACAAAGATGGAGAAGGAGTTTCTTGAACTAAAGAAAAAGGATGATGAATCTGTTGGTATATACGAAGCGAATTTTACAAGGCTTGCAAGGTATGCATCTAGATTTATCATCCAACCTGAAAGTAAAGTTGATCGATTCTTCAGTGTCTTAAAACCAAATCTTTGAAGGGAATTAGCTATAAGAGACTTCAGTAGCTATGATGAAATTGTGCGTTGTGCTTTCAAGGTAGAAATTGAAGTTGGTGTCACTTATCAATCTCATAGTTTTGACAAGAAACGAAAGTTGGAGTTCAAGGAGAAATCTCAGAATAATGGTGAAAAGAATATGAATGTTTCCTTATGCTCAAAGTGAGGAAAGAAGCATGGTGGAGATTTTCTTAAAGGGACAAGTTAATGTTTGAAATGTGGAAAGGAAGGTCATCGGGCATTTGAATGTCGTAATGATGGGAAGAAGATGTCTAATGATGCAAACAAAGGAAGGGATACACAGAATGAACCTACTACACTTCAATGATTCAAGTGCAAGGAAATGGGGAATTATGCTAATAAATGCCCTAATCCAAGGGTTAGTGGTGATCGACATGAGCAACCACTTAAGGAAAATGATAAAAGGAAGTCACATGCGATCACCATTGGTGATGTTGAATATGACAACAATGTGGCGGAATGATTAAGTGTTTATGTAATTGGATTCCAAAATAATGTTGTATATAGTATCGTGGAATATTGGAATATTTATATATTGGTCTATTGTGGTTTTCAATAATTTTATGCTACCGGTAACCATGGAAAGTGAATGAGATATTTTTGGTAAGCAGATGATATGCGCATAATGAAGGGATAAGAAGATAATGAGATGTTTTATTGTATTCATGAGCTCATGATTGATATAAGGACTAAGTGATATCATGGTTTGAGTATATAGAATTTTGAGGATTTTGGTATGTGGAAAGAGTTAACTTATAACAACATTCATGTTTTCAATAAGGTTCAATGGGTATTCATTTTTTTCAAGAGAATACATGATTAAGGCCATTGAATGTTTGGAATGTGACCAACAAGATATATCTCATGATATATGGGGATCAACAATGGTATTTACATGCTAGTTGTATGAACTCTTTGGTAATCGTTTTCACTATAATATGAGATTAGACAGCATTATTTTGGATAAGCCTAAAGATTGGAATGGATTATTTTGGACATAAGTTATTATTGTTTAGGGATAGAAGTTTTTTCGATATTATTTATGGGATGTTATAGTAATGTAGCTTTAGAAAAAGGAAAACCTGTAGGATGGGCGACAACCCATCGCGTCGGACAAGGCTGTGGGAATCGAACCCACAACCGAAGAGCGACTGACCTTTATCACCTACCACTGGCCTACATGAAGTCCAGGTTTAGTAGAAACTAGTTTTATTATATTAAGCAGTATGATATATGAAGTATAAGTCCATTTTAGGAACCATATATGATTAATCTCACTATAGATGGACTTATGTATTTTTTGATAACTTTTCTAACCTTTTGTTTGAGACAGAGGGAATGACCCATCATTCTATCACATGATCTGCTAACACATCCCGAATGACAAATTCAACTTCATTTCTTTATGAGATGAAGTGGAAATTGTCCAAAGAACGACCAACGGTGAGACGATACCAAAATCACGAAAGTATTTCTTCTAATTCCAATTTCATCGACTTTAGGGAAATGATCTTGAAAACCAAACATTTTGTCCTAGTGCTCTTATATCTGATTAATCAGATGGTACCTTAGATCGTCACAAATTTATGGCTTTGTGGTTGCTGGATTTTCCATAGCCATGTTCTCTACCACTCTCCATCAGAACATGATGGTTAGATTTCTCTTCCATATATATATTTTCACCTATGTGGAAACCCAGTGATTAGTTTATTTGGGTAACTGTAACGTTTCATACTTTTGTTTTTAAAGATTGGTTTTGGTATTCCTTTTTACGATGTGGGATTCTATTAAAGAAACTTTCGAATAGTATACCATTTATAACCTCAACGAATTTCGAGAGCGAAATTCATTTTAAGTGGGGTAGAATGTAACACCCCGAGATTTTATGAAAAATATTCTTTTTAATTTCATTAATGTCTTGTGTTGTACGCTACACCAAAAGGAGCTTGAACAACACGCATCCTTGACTTTCCTTGCATTACACGCCATCACGACCTTCCTCGATTACGTGTGTAGTACGCAATACCGAGTTTCACTAAACAACGATATGCTATTAAAATATTATTAAAACTAGCCGTTATGAATAGTAATAACCACCTTTAAAATTTTATAAATTTTACATTTCAAAATAGACTTCATTTTTTGGTTTCGGAATATCAAAATTAGCTTAGGGTGGAATTTTGGTACTTTTCGGATAACTTTCATTTTCTGATGAATAGTGAAAATTACTAAATTTTAATTAAAAACAACATTTTTAATCGAAATAATTAATAGTGATAAATTATTAATTTGAGTGGTTTTAAAGTATATTTAGAATATATTTTTTCAATTTAATACAATGTTGGTCATTGGATGTAATTTCACATTTAAACCAGACATAAACAAGTGCCAATCTTTTGATAGTTATTATCTTTTAAGAACACGCTAGTTGTTTTGATGACGGGAATTAATTTTTAAATTAATTAATGCAACTGATATGTTTTTAATTTGGTAAAATAAACATCATTTTTGAGTTCATAATATCAAATATAGCTTGGGCCTAATTTTTGGTCTTTTTCTGGAAACTTTCATTTTTTGATGAATAGTGAAACCACTAAGTGGTAGTTAAAAAAATGAATTTTTCATAAAACATAATTTTACCGCTTCTGTGAGTGGAATTTCAAAAATCCGAGAGACATGATTGATGTTAGTAAGTAAAATGTGGTTCAATGAGATGAAAATAATTTTTGGTGAATAGTAATTTTTTACTTTTTTTTAGCACGGTTAAAAGTAAATAGGGTAATTAAGGGTAAAAATGTTATTATTATTACCCTAACACGTGTCCTAATTCTATTGGATAAGTTTAATTCGACCAAAACAATCCTTAGGAATAAAATATTACCATTTAGGCCCACTTGGATTAGATTAGGACATTTATTATTAATTTATTTAAAGAAGGGTTAAAATAGTTAAAATCAAAGTTTAATAACTAAATCATTTTTAATATAGGGTTATACATTAGATAAATTCGACTATAAATATTCATTATAAAGATAAAAATATTTCCATCATAATGGTATTTTATTTGTAATTTTTAGACGTAAAATAATTTAATTTATTTATGATATAATGATGATGCAGTAATTATCCTATTAATGAAATATTGACATAATTGATGTTATAAATACCCAAATAAATGTAATTTGAGACTTTTTATGAATTAAAATAATTTTTTATGTTAATATGACATGTTATTATTGATATAATTAACTTTTTTCGAACTAATCATTCTGTTATGAGTTTCACAAAAATCAATTACTAAATAGTGTCAAAATTAACATAAAATGGTTTTTTAAAAAAATATTATATTATTAGTTGTTATTTTATTCCTAAAAATCTAAGGCTCATCCAAATGACTTAGATAAGGTTATATATATTAATAATAAACAACTTGGGGTTCTTTTGGCTTCTTATAGTAATTTTATTAACCTTATAGTATAAGAACACAAGAAGACACGGTAAAATTAAAATTATTTAACTTAAGGTTAAATCTAAATGATAAGGATATAATAGGAACCTAAACTTGTCTAAATTATATTGGATGAGATTATTTCGACCCGTCCCCACCTTAGCTTCAAAATAAATCAATTTGGTAATTTTCAAAACCGAACATGACTTTATAATAAAATAATATTTTTAGTTTTTCCAAAGGAGCCCCTCTCCTCCCTTATAAAAGGGTGCCTCCTCCCTCTCTTCCTCACACCACATTGAGCCTCCAAGCTCGGCCAAACCCTGCCACATTCTCTTATCCACTTCCATAGAAACATCCTATAGTTCCTGGTCTTTTTCAAAGACCAATTTTAGTGCTCTAAAAAGAGGACTCAAAGAGGCGCTTCAAAGAAGAGGTAATGTCCATTACCGATTCTTTCAACTTTATTTCTTATTCCACTTATTCTTATTAGGTACTTTCATTATGAAGTAATAACATCAGTATCACTCATATAATGATATGTTATTATAAGTATGAAACAACCCTATTTCACCGTCTATCCATCCTACGGAAAATGAAATCACTGCGCGTGCGTACGTACGGAATACCGTCTCCACGCCATGGTGTAATCTATTTTCCACCACCACCTTACTTGGATGGGTATAATGGTGTAAATAATAACTATATATGATTATTTTGAAGTTATATTGATTTTGAAATAGTATACATACACTCCAATACAGTCCCACGATCATGAAAACGATATCATCGCTCGTGCGTACGTACAGACTACCGTCTCCATGACGCGATGAGATTCATTCTCCACATTAACCATTCATGAATGATTATAAAGTATATATAATATGTAATCATTAATTATATTACATAATAATGATACTGGATTTATGTGTATATATATGTATTTCGTCTACTTAATTCCATTCAACTCAATAAGGCAACCAAAACAGCGTTCATGCGTACGTACGGCCTACCGTCTCCATAAACGGTGTATTTCTTTCCATTTACTGATCTATTATATATATGTATATTATGAATATATATTATATATAAATCATGTTTTATATTCTGGAATTAATTAATCATGATCTAAGTAATCATATGAATAATTACAAGTCAAAACACGGACGACAAATGAAACGATTTTACCCAAAACGCTCTTTAACATGGAATTTACAAAAGAAAGGGTAATAAAAATTCATAAGTGAACCATATATGATATCATAACAATGAGTATGATTCTGGAATATGTCAATGACATTATTTAAATCATTATACAGGAGGTTCGGACACTTACGAAGCAAATCGGACCTAAGGTAAGGGAAAATCTCGCAATCTCAATTTTTATCTGAGATTGTTTATACTTCAGAATTTACTGGGGAATATTTATCATCCACATCCATGTTTCCTCAATATGTAATATTTTTATCCTTCTAAAATAGTTTATATCCAATTTTACTCTTCGGTGAGTTTTTAGTAAAATATATGAAAGGTCTCTTTTGTCGTTTTTTGTACGAGGTACTTTTTGACTTTTTCGACAAAAGTACAGGAAGAATGTTTTTTAAACTTATACGGCATGAATGGATTTTTAAAAAATTATTTACAAGAAGCTTACGTTAAAAGTTTTCAAGTTTATTTTTAATCAACTTCTTTTAGTTTAAAATTGTATGACATGTTAAGAAAGGAAAATGTTTTTGAAGTAGAAAGGATATTTTCCTCAAGAATGGAATTCAAGTGTTTTATCAAAATTATTTTCCATCTAAGATAATATAGGGTTATGTTTCTATCCCTATTATTACATTGATTTGATTATGTTGTGATGGAATTATTTCTATGAATTCATTTATCTTATATGATTAGTTTTATGATGTAACAATGTTTATGAATCCCATTTTTATTACATGGGTTATGCAATGATGTATGATTTATGATTTTGTGGCACACATAAGAATGGTATAATTATGAGATGGGTGGAACATATATCTCCCTCCAATTCATTGGGTAACGATTTTATATCTCATGAGATAGACATGGCTGGAACGGTGGGTTAAACCGGTTCAGTGAAATAGGACTGAAACGAGGAGTGAACTCGGTTTAGAAATGGACTTTGTCCGCTAAGATAGTCTTGGAAATGAGTCTTGACTAATAAGAAATGATTCTCTATGATTATGTGTGTATTCCACAAAGTTTCATGTTTTATATTATGATTATTGGGATTACATTTCACTACTATGATTTATCCCATGTTATGATATTATGATCTCTTTTGCAGGTTAAGATTCCCAAAATGTTATGTTCTTATGAATATGATGTGACTGATATTTCTTTTGTTTACCCTTACTGTGCATTTGAGCTCGCCCTTTTATGTTTTTTCCCAAAGATATAAAGAAAGTGTTTAGGTAAGAAAAAAGGGAAGATCTTTATGGGAGATTTTGAAGATCTTTCACCACGATTAGAAGATTATATTCCGAGTTTCCAAAGACACTAAACTATTATGGTCCTTGTGTGTGTGTTTTTGTTATGTACTATGTATTCCGCAAAATTAATGTAATGTCCATGTACGTCATGCTTCAGTTCTCTACAAAAAATATATTTCAAAACATTTTTACTATTTACTAGACAATGGGATAATGTCATTTATACCCTTATGTGTTTTGAAAAGGAATCATTCCGTCATTTTCCAAATACGGTACTCTTTGACATTTTCGACCAATTTAAGGTAAAAATGTTTTTTATCTTATATGGTGGGTGTGGCTATTTTCTGTCATTATAACATCATAAAATAATCCCTTACAAGCTTATAAGAATATTTTCAAAAATAAGTATTTTCTTTATAATTCTGCGATTCTTAAATTATTTCAAAACAGAAAGAGATATTTCGCTAAAACGAGTTTTGATTTCATCTATATCAACATTATTTGGTGGATTTTAAGTTTATTTGAAGTTGATTTATTATGATACAAAACGTCTTTATTGTATTAAAGGTTTTTTGACATGTTTGACTGTGGATTTGTTTTTTTATACCATTCATGGTTTTTGGTTAATGTATTGACATTTTGTATGCTAGTTTTAAAACGAATGTTTATGATATATTTAAACCTTTTCATATGAGGTATGTATTGGACTTAGTAAGTGACGGTTGGAGCCTGCTATAGCTCCTCGATGCATCGGTAGGTCTCATGAGACAACTATACGTGGAATTGGCCGAGGCCCTTTCCCAATTTTGATATATGGTTTTGATCGAGGCCTTAACCATTTTTAGACGTCTTGGCCGAGGCCATGACAAAATGTTTTAGAAAACAAATGTTCATGTGGACATTCGACTAGTAGAATACAAATGATAATGTTTTATTATGGAATTATTTACTCAGCTCATATTCCTATCATAAAAGTATTCATTTTATTATTGGTAAAGGCATGGGGTTTCTATTATTCAGTATGCTTAATATTTATGTTATCTTCTGCTATATTGCTTACCCTTACTGAGCATTTGAGCTCACCCCTTTCTTATGTTTCATTTTCCCAGGATATGAAGAAGTTAGTTATGAGTGACTTGCAGGCATTATTTTAGGAAGCATGAATGTTTACAATTGAATAAATTCACGTTGTATTTATTTTCAAGATGTAATGTTGAACATATGTATGAATATTGTTTCAAATAATACTAAATGGATTGGTCTTTTGAGACATGATTTCCTTGAGATCATGCCAATGTTATGTAATAATGCACCGACTCTAGGAAACTATGGTTGGGACATTACAGATAAGGCCATCTTGAATACGATATTCTTTACATGATGCCCCTCAAATTCAAGAAACTACCCCATAATACGTTATTCATGCAGTCAATTATGGAGAAATGATATCTATTAAAGCAACCTCTCCCAATCATTTTTCATTATGAAAATTTTCAACTATTGTTACTGATTACATAAATATTGATCATGAACATTGCATGAGATAATGTTGAATTTTTTGGACTATACTTTTGTCATCCTAATATCATGGATGTTTCTCACCAATTGTGTGAATCAACAGAGATATGGGGGGATGAGGGTAAAAAATCAAACATAGAAGGAATGAGAACAAAAAGGTGAGAATGATAAATTAGAATTAAGGAGGCTCAGATATTTCAATGAAAAACAATTAAAAAAATAAGTAATTCATAAGGATCAGTCTATAATTGCATGAACAATTTTTCATGAGATAAGATTTCATGACAAACCATAGATCATACAATTACATAATTACCAACTGCTCACACAAGCACCTAATCCCCTAGTTATGTGATTGTATCACAAGATTGACTAACCCAACATCTGTGAGAACCCATTTTTTATTCTTGAAGTACGGGTTTCTTCTTTTACTTTTTCCTTAAGTGGTTTCAAGAAAATAAGCAAAAGGGGGAAGATACAAAATTATATGGGTATGCACCATGTACTTTTCTACACACCTTGTACTTTGGCTACGTGGGATAAGAATACAGGGCGTGTAGGCATGTCGGTGATGAGGGGTGTAAAAAGTGATTACACACCGTGTACATCGTATATAAACATCGTGTAATCAGTCAGCAACTGGACATTAAGTCAATGGGAGTAGCCTCCAGTAGAATGATAGTACGCATTGTGTACTTAGAGATACACATTGTGTAATCATGTCGACAGATGAATAGTGAGGTGATGGAAAGTGGCCGCCAGAGGAACAGTTAAAAAACGGAATGTACACGCCGGGAACTTGAGATTACACACCGTGTAATCATGATTTTTTGATTAAAATAGGAATTAGCCTCCTCATTCGATAGAGGATACAGAGAAATCATTTTGGAGCTCTGGAGAGAATGCTAAGGCACGGAGGAGATCCCAATCGCACGTCAGAACTCCGATTCCTTCGCCAAAAATATCGTTTGAGCTACGCGGGTGAGGTCTTCTCTCTTTTTGAACCTCTCCTTCCAATTATTTCCCTATGGTATGTTATTTAGGTTTGAAAGAGTTGTTGTTTTTTCCAGATCTACATCATTCTTGGATGTTTTTGGAGGCACTGTTCACATATATCGATCAAAGGATATCGAGGTAGGTGGTCTGGTGATAATTTCCAACAGTTGAGTTGTTTCTGTGTTATGTTGTGTTACGCGCCCTTGTTTAGGGTGTTGTGTGGATGAGGCCTTAGCTGAAAAGATATCTATAATTGCGTAGATAATCTAATGATAAATATAAAAAGCTGTTTGGGATCATTTCTTCGATCCAGGGCCACCCTGTTGTTGTGTTTCCATTGTTTATCCATTTTCCCAGGATACCTGTGGGTATTCCATAATGATAGAATGTTTTGGGTTTTCTTGAGAGGGAACATATTTATTACTTGTTTTTGCATTGGGCTCGGCTCAGTTACTTTCTTAGCCTGAGGGTAGTGCTTTTCTTAGCCTGGGGGAAGTGTTTTATTTAGCCTGAGGTCAGAGTGTCGTTTATCCTGAGAGAAACTCTTCTCATTCCTGTGGGAAGAAGCATCGGTGCCTGAGGGTGACATCTCATATGCGTGAGGGCGATATTCATTATGCATGTGGGCAATCACCTGGGGGTTTTGATTCTGATTGCCTGAGGGTAAGGATTTGCATGTCTTAGGAAAATGTTTACTTGAATATTCACTGTGGTTATTTCTTATGTTGTACCTACCAAGATAAAGCACATTCTTGGAATTGATAAATAATTATTAAAATGGAAATTTGAGTTGTATAGATAGTTACTTTTGAGTACTTCCTAGTTACAACTTTTTTATTATTACACACAGCTGCTACACGTTTTCACTGATAGTTGGGCATGGCCCTTTGGTAGTTGCCTGCTGGTATTGTCTCTCACACCCTATTTGGATCATGTCTTGGGCCCAAACAGTTTATTTTTTTGTAGTTTTTTTATAAGGGAAAGGTTCCCTATACAGGTACATGATTTTTGTAGAGGAGTAGGAGATAATGGGACCAAGCTTAAGCTTATGGTGCAGTTGAGTTCATATTGCACTGCTTTAGTTTTCTTTGTTGTACTTGGAACTTTGTACTATATTTTATTTGATTGCAGTGTATCCTATTTTGGCTGCTTTCTTAGAAATAGGACATATTGCATCATCATATATATATGATTATTGGTTATCTTTTGCTTCAGTACCGGTGTCGTTTCCGCTTTGTATTGTTAATGCTTCATCTTTTCATAATAATATATTTTTCTGCTGCGCTACACTTTGACAAATGAGGTCATCATTTCCCCACTATCATACCTAGGCCCTCGGTACTAGTCAGTAGCCTCTGGAATTTGGGGAAATGATTTTGAGGTCATGTGACCAACCAGGTACGGGGCACCTGTTGTGTGGCTTCCAGAACCTGGACATTACAAAGTGGTATAAGAGGTATTTATTTTCCTTGACATACTATTTTGATCCTATAGTCAGGGATAGAATAGAATTGGTATTTGGTAATAAGTTGTGCCTGGGAGTAGCTAACCTGTGTTCAGAGAAAAACCAATTTACCTCGTGTTGCAATTTTACTGATTTTTCACTTTACAATTGATTTGATTCTCATCATTGGGTGACACACTTGTGGTGTGCTGTATATATTTTTATACTGGGTTCTATTTAGTCGCAACTCAATGAGAAGAGGGTATTCCATCTCTTTCATCATTTAAGAACATGTTATAATCACATGTCATGCATTGTTTCCCTGCCATGTAGGTGCATTAGAAATTGCATGTTGTTGTGAAAGATTATGTGAGATAAAATGCATTTTGTGGTGATATTTACCTTCTTAGATATGCCTACTATTGATAGTGTATTGGTACATGTTATGGTTGGGCTTATGGACACTTAACATTGGTTCCTGAGAAGTATGGGCTCTCTTGGTCCGGAATTTAGCAGATCATGATCCATCTTTTTGTTGTTTTTGGTACTATAATGTGAAAGGATGGGTGCTCAACTTTGGTTCGTTGGGAGTATGGGCCCTCACGGATCAGAATTTGGCATACTGATGCTTGAAATTTAAAGAACAAGGGGATCTAGAGTAGTTTCAAAGGTCTATTGTCCAAAAACCCAGAAAACATGCCGTGTGGTTCTACGAACACATGCCTTGTATTCATCTGTTCGGGAAGAAATGAAAAAAATTAAAGTACACGCCATGTACCATACGTACACACTGTGTAGTTTTTAACTATTCCATAGGCCGTGTAGGCTGAAACATGGGATAGGGAAACTCTTGAGGGAACACGTTTTGTACCGATTGTACATGTCGTGTTGTTTAATCTGGGGATCTTGTCATGTCACTAAAAACAGATGTCGATGTTACCTCTTCGTGTGCATGTCGTGTACCTATGGGACATGGCATGTAGTCTTGACCGGTGAGAGACCTTGTGGACTTGGCTGTGTCACTGGGGAAAAAGGGTCGTGTACATGATGTGTGTGGGTTTAACATTCCATGTAAAGTTAGCTGAGTAGTCGGTCGTGTCACTAACAACATGGGATGTTGGAATCTAAGTCATACAAACTGTGTCTATCTGGAACACGTCGTGTAGTGTGAGTTGTGTACCAGGATGTGTCACGAACAACACGGGTCGGTCGGGATCATCTTGTACACACCATGTAGGAATTATACATTCCATGTAGTCTCATTATAAATAGAGCCGTGTGGCTTAGCCGTGTAGAAGGACTTAGGCAGGGGAAGAAAAGTCAAGTACACGCCATTTTTCTGGACAACACGCCGTGTGTTTTGGGTGTTACACGATTAGTTCTGGTAGAAGTACACACCCATGTGTAGGAATTAAGGGAGCACGCCGTGTAGTTATTATAAACACCATGTAGTCATGTTTTATAAAACATGAATGTTTTCTGTTCCCTATTCCCTTTTTACAGTTCCGGTTCTTAGTCCATGATGATCTTAATCTAAGGCTTGTGTTTGAAATTGATGAGTCATGCCACCAAGGCCAGCATGAGTTGTTCTCCAAGGGAGTGGAAATGATTATAATTTTGATATGGTAGTCCACATGCTACCAATTGACCCTCCAGTAGTGCTAGATGTGGCGCTATCCGTTATACGAGAGGTAGGCGCGGATGCATAGTTCTGTGAAGGCTTCATGTGGTTCATGCAGACCTCCCAGGGAGCCCCGCCGGTTGCCACATCTATGGAAGAGTTGACAGGTATATTCCTGAAGTAGCATCCACCTACGTTTTCAGGGGATGGCAGACCCGGGGCTACAGATTTATGGATGGATTCATTGTAGACTATCTTCAAGCATCTTGAGATGCCTCTAGGGAGGAGGGGCAAGCACACTACATACAAGTTTCTTGATTCCGTTAAGAGGTTTTGGGATGTTACCACCCAGTCTAAGAATCACCGAGACATGGTGTGGGAATATTTTCAAGTAGTCTTCTATAACATTTTCTTTATAGAGATGCTAATGACAGATCGAGATTGTGAGTTCATGAATCTGCAGCAGGACGCCATGTCTGTGATGGATTATTCTTCCCTCTTCACCGACCTACATCGTTTTCCACCTACTGTAGTGGGTGATGAGATGTTGAGGATAAACGCATTGAGGATGGTCTCTAATATGACATCTGAGCATTGGTGAATGTATAACGGTTTCCAAAAAAGAATGTTATTGTGAACCAGGTTTGGATTACTGAGTGGAGCCTGTGATAAGCTAGTGGTGCTAGCCAGGGTAGTTGGACACTTGTTTCTGGTACTATTTATACCGATAAGTGGAAGAGGCTGATGGATTTCTCTCAAGGTGGTAGTACTATCTAGAAGAATTATTTAGATGCCTAGTTCATGTGCCACCAGTGTGGTAAAGAGGGAAACAAAAGACCTTAGTGTCCACGTGACCCCGGGGAGTGTCGAGCTTGTGGCATGGTGAGCTATCTTCAGTATTTTTGAAGGAAATTTCCACCAGTGACTAGTGAAAGGGGTTTTGTGTAGACTCTGTGTGCATGAGTAGGTCCAGCTGCTTCTTACCAGTAAAGGAATTTGAATACGTCTCGGCGTTCAGGCTGAGGTGGTGATCGTGGTCGTGTTATTTAGACACCTGAATTTTAGAGATAGTAGGGTGGGTTATCTCTCGGTGGTCAGGCTGTGTCGCAGGGTCGCGGTGCTGCACAGGCATATGTAGTGCAACAGTCCCAACAGGAGCAGGATCCTGGACCTTCCACTATCAGAGTTACTATTCTAGTTTCTTCTATATTATCATCGGTACTTTTCAATACTAGCGCTACAAAAAGCTTGATATATGTTCCTGTCGTGGGGAGCCTTGGGCTATGTGTTTCTTCTTCTTCTGATATCATGACACTAGAATCTCTGTTGGAAATTAGAATGGCTGGTGTACGCGAGTGCAAGGAATTCCCCCTTGAGGTTGGTGGGTGACACATCCTATGGGACCTTTATGTCAAAGAGATGACAACCTATGATGTCATTCTAGGGATGGACTGGTTGTTACCCTTTCGATCCTTTGTGGATTTCTATCATCGCAGGGTGAGTTTCACATCACCAGAGGGTGGAGAGTTTCTATAAAAGGGAGAATGGGATGTCCAGTTCAGCCAAGCTAGACCCAAGCATCGTGGGCGAAGAGGAGTGAAATCCCAGGTTGCGAGTTTATATCTAGATGACCAGGGAACTAGACAAAAGGATTTCCCTCTGGTGGTTGATCATTTCAAGGTTGTCTTCCCAGATCAATTTTCAGGTCTACCTATCGAGTGAGAGGTAGATTTCTCTATTCATCATATACCTAGAGTGGCATCGGTGTCAATTCCTCCTTATATAATGGCTACATAAAAATTGCAGGAGCTCAAATGGCAGCTGGAGGAGTTGCAGGCAAAGGGTTTCATTCGACCCAGTACTTCTCCTTGGGGTTCGCCTGTCCTGTTTGCAAAGAAGGCGAAGGGTACCCTCAGGCTCTGTGAGGATTATCGGAATTTAAACCTGTTGACGGTTAAAAACTGATATCCTTTACCAATGATTTATGATATTTTTGATCAATTATTAGGAGCACGAGTGTTCTAGAATATTGAATTGAGATCAGGATATCATCAGTTTCGCATCAGACTGTCAGACATACCACTTATAGCCTTTCGGAGGAAATATGGTCTATACAAGTACTTGTTCATGCCGTTCATACTCACGAAAATTCTAGTAGTTTTCATGGATTTGATGAATCGTGTGTTCCACCCTTATCTATATTTTATGTGGTAGTCTTCACGGATGATATCTTAGTGTACTCTCACACTCGATATGACCATGTCACCAATCTTGAGATTGTACTGAGTACACTGAGAGAGCATCAGTTATATGTTAAGCTCTTAAAGTGACACATTTGGATGGACAAGATAAACTTCCTAGGTCATATTATCTCAGAGGCAGGAGTTGCAGCAGACCCAAGGAATGTGAGAGTAGTATTTTCCTGGGAGAAACCAAAGAACGTGTTTGAAATTCAATGTTTCTTGTGGTTGGCCGGTTACTACAGATGCATTATAGAGGACTTCTCCTGCTTATCAGCACTGTTTATGGGTTTGACTAAAAAGGGTATGATGTTTGTTTGGACAGAAGCTTGCAAGACAGCCTTTCAGGACTTGAAGGGAAGGTTGACATCAACACTAGTCCTAATACTTCCAGAGCTAGGGAGGAGCTATACAGTTTACTGCGATGCATCTGGTAATGGGCTGGGATCAGTGTTGATCCAGGGTGATTGGGTAGTTGTGTACGGGTCTCGGCAGCTAAGGCCACATGAGAGGAATTACCGGACCCATGATCTCGAGTTGGATGTAGTTGTTCATGTGTTGCATTGTTGGAGACATAATATCATGGAAGAACATTTTGTACTATTTACAGACCACAAAATTCCGAAATACATCTTTACCTAGCATGACATGAACTTGAGACAGTGAAGGGGGGTTGAATACCTTCAGTCCTTCGACTTTGAGCTTGCCTATACACCTGGTAAGGGTAATGAAGTAGCTGACGCACTGAGTAGGAGGACTCAGATATAGGAAGTGCTAGAGGCTAGTGGTGAGGGGAAGCTCATGGAATAGTTCTATGAGATGAATTTAGAGGTGCATGGTAGTCAGGGGAGATATTATATTTCATCCTTATCTATGACTTCTACCATCCTAGATAGAGTGTGGATGAGACAGCTATCAGATTCAGAAGTCTTAGTTCTATGGGAGTCGGTATCAAGTGAGGACCCTCCTCCTGGTTGGATGATTGATGATGACGGGGTACTGTGTATCCATGGACGAGTGTGGGTTCCATGGTATATACACTAGGATTTGATGTGGTAGTTTCATGCTTCAGCTTGGGTAGTGCATCACGGAGTTACAAAAATGTACCGTGACATGAGACGTCAGTATTGGTGGCCGGGTATGAAATGAGAGGTAGGTAGTTTTGATACGAGATGTTCCACCTATCAGCAGTTTAAGGAGGAACATCAGAGGCCAACCAAACTGTTACACCAGTTACCCATTCAAGAATTGAAATTGGATGATGTCACAATGGACTTCGTGACCGGGGTTCTACGGTCAACTCGAGGCAATGATGTCATATGGGTTGTTGTGGACAGACTTACTAATGTGGCACAGTTTTTGCAGATCAAGGAGACCTTTGGTGTTGACATGATCGGGATGTTGTATATCCGAGAGGTAGTACTTCTTCATGGGGTCCCCCATTTTATCATTTCAGATAGGTACGTCCTTTTTACATCTCGTTTACGGAAGAGTTTTCAGAGGGCACTTGGTACACAAGTGCTTCTGAGCACAGCTTACCACCTTCAAACCGATGGCCAGTCAGAGCGTACGATACACGTGCTGGAGGACATACATTGTGCATGTTTCCAATACTTTGGGGGATCTTGGGAGAAAAAAATACCCCTTGTTGAGTTTTCCTACAACAATAGTTTTCAGGAAATTATTGAGATGGCACCTTACAAGGAAATATATGGTAGGCCATGCCGATCACCCTTATGTTGGTTGGAGGTAGGTGAGGCAGCTTTACTGGGACCACATCATGTGCAGGAGAATTTATAGCAGGTCCAGTTGATTCATAAGAGGATGGATACTGCACAGTCTCATCATAAATCTTATTCTGATCACCACAGATGACCCTTGGAGTTCGTGATCAGGGATCGGGTTTTCTTGTGTGTTTTACTGACGATGGGACACAGGCAGATCAGGAGATATGGTAAAATTTCACCGAGGAATGTGGGGCCGTTTGAGATTCTAGAGAGGGTCGGTCCAGTTGACTATCAGTTGTAGTTACCGCAGAGGTACCGGGCCATGCACGATGTCTTCCACGTATCTCAGCTACGTCGTTATCACCCATATATGTCTCACGTTTTTCTTCCGGAGGTGGTTGAACTTCTGGTCGATGCATCCTTTGGGGAGCATCTGATTCGTATTGTTGATTGGAGCACGAAGGTTCTCCGATGCCGGTCAGTTCCTCTCGTACGGGTGTTATGGCAGCATGGCCGAGTGTAGGACGAAACCTGGGAGTGGGAGACCGAAAAATGTGAAAAGTGGCCAGAGTTGTTCTCAGCTTTATCTTCACCACCCTTGGAAGGGAAATTCGGGGAAAAATTGCTTGAAGGGGAAAAGTTTGTATGAAATCAATTCTTATTCATGAGATATGGGTTTCTTCAATTCCTTTTTCCTTAAGAGGATTTGAGAAAATAAGGGAAATGGGGAAAAATCTCAAATTGTATGTGTACACGGCGTGTACTTTTCTACATGTCTTGTACTTTGGCCGTGTGGGATGAGAATACAGGGCGTGCAGTCCTCTCAGTGATGAATGGTGTAAAAACTTATTACATGCCATGTACATAGTATATACACGATATGTAATTAGTCGGAAATTGAACTGTAAGGCGGTGGGAGTAGCCACCAGTGGAACGACAGAACACACCGTGTACTTAGTTATACACACTGTGTAATCAAGTCGACATATGAATAGTGAGGCGGTGGAAAGTGGTTGTAAGGGGAAAAAGAAAAATGGAATATAAACACCATGTACATGATATTACATTCCCTGTAGTCATGTTTTTTACATAAAATAGGTAGTGGCCTCACCATTCGGCAGAGGAGGCAGATAACTCGTTTTGGAGCTCGGGAGAGGAGTCCGAGGCTTGGAGGAGCTCCCAATCGCAGGATGGAACTCTGATTCCTTCACCGTCAATCTCATTTGAACTATGCGAGTGAGATCTTCACTCTTCCTGAACCTCTCCATTCAATTCTTTCCCTAAGGGATGTTATTTAGGTTTGAACAAGTTGTTTTTTTTCAGATCTATGCCACTCTTGGACGTTTCTAGAGGCTTCATTCACGTATATCTATGAGAGGAGATCGAGGTAGGTCGTCTGGTGTTAATTTCCAACTATTGAGTTGTTTTTGTGTATTGTTGTGCTACGCGCCCATGTTTGGGGTGTCTTATGGCCGAGGCCTTAGCTGATAAGATATCTATAATTGCATAGATAATAAAATGATAAATATAAACAGCTATTTGGGATCATTACTTGGATCCATGGTTACCCCATGGGTGCGTTTCCCTTATTTATATTTTTTTCTAAGATACCCATGGGTATGCCGTAATGATAGCATGTTTTGGGTTTTCTTGAGAGGAAACATATTTATTACTTGCTTATGTGTTGGGCTCAGACCGGTTACGTGCTTACCATGAGGGTAGTGTTTTGTTTAGCCTGAGGGCATTGTTTTGTTTAGCCTAAGGGAAACTCTTCTCATTCTTGTGAGCAGTAGCTACTATGCCTGAGGGCCTTCAGGTTTTGATTCTGATTGCCTGAGGGTAAGGATTTTCATGTCTAAGGACAATGTTTACTTGAATATTCACTGTGGTGATTTCTTATGTTGTACCTGCCATGCAATAGCACAAGCAGGGAATTGATAAATAATTATTAAAATGGAAATGTAACTAGTATAGATAGTTACTTTTGAGTACTTCCTAGTTACTGCATTTTTATTATTGAACACTGCTGCTGCACGTTTTCACAGACAGTTGGGCACGGGCCTTTGGTGGTTGCCTACTGGGATTATTTCTCACACCCTGTTTGGGTCATGTCTTTGGCTGAAATATATTATATTGTTTCATGTGTCAATAAGGGAAAGGGTCCCTATACCAGCACATGATTGTTGCAGAGTTGTAGGAGATAATAGTATCGATCTTAGGCTTGCAATGTTTCTGAGTTCCTATTGCACTACTTTATATTGCTTTGTTTTACTAGGTACTTTTTACTGTATTGTATTTGATTGCAGTTTATCTTGTTTTGACTGCTTTCTTAGAAATAAAACATATTGCATCATCATATATTTATGACTGTTGGTTATCATTTGCTTTAGTACTGGTGTCTTTTCAGCTTTGTATTGTTACTGCTTCTACTTTTAGTATGTTTATATTTTTCCGCAGTGATACACATTGAAAATTGAGGGCATAGTTTCCCCATTATCAGACCTAGGCCCTCACTGCTAGTCGGCAACCTCTGGAGTTTGGGGAAATTCTCTTAAGTTATGTGACCATCCAGGTTCGAGGCACCTGTTGTGTGGCTTCCAGAACCAGGACGTTAAAACATCATTTACACAATAGTATGACCTCCAGGACATTTAATAGTGATGTCCCCTTGTATTTATGTGATCACAATACCTTATATGATTTGGGATCAGTCACATTAACTACCCTTTATTCCTATGAACTATGAGATACCATGTCCATCACATGATCACCTTACTCCTGGGGGTGTCACTCAAATCTCAAAAACTCATATTTTCTCATTTCTAGTAAGGATATATCCATTAATGGTCATTAAAATGTTCCATCAAAAATTGGAAAATCCGTTTGATTTAATTTGTGTCTATTTACCCATTAGTGGGTAAGGAACCATAGGAACTATGAGGACTGTGATTATTTTTATAAATTGGATATATAGGTTTAATTCATAAGGCATGAGCTCCATAACTAATATTTACTTTCATCAGACCTATCATATAACCATATCACTTATAAAGGCCACGATATCACCATATTGCAGTCACATTACAATATTAGTGTTGGTGGATCACGATTACATTTTCATAGAGATATACTAGTACCTCGCCTGTACATTCACACGGTGCTAAAAACAATCTTGTTTTCATTAATAGAATAGCATTTTTCAAAAATAATAATTCATAATAATATTAAATATATTTAAAACAAAAATAAGTTTTATATCATTTTTGAATAAAAGGTAGATATATTTTTGAGAAATCACAAATAGAGTAGTAAATATTTAGTTTAATTAATGAGGGATAGAGTTTTATAATAGACATTAATTATGGTGAAATAAATTTCATCAAGGAAAAAATGATTCAAATAGGGTAAATAAATTATAATCATTATAATATTTAAAGTTGGAATGATTGTCATGTAACTAGAAATAAATAAATCAAATGGTTGCAAAATTAGTTTGGGCGAGGCTGAACTAAATAGAGGTGAATGGCCTGACATCCCCTTGACCATCATGTGAGCACCATGCATCTATAGTCTTGATCCCAAACGAAAGGATGAAACATCGAAACTTGAAAAATAAGGGGACACTTTGATGAGAAGGGATTCCCTAGACCTTTGTTACATTAGCCCCCCTAAGCCCTGGTTGCTCCCTGTGACTTTTTACCTCTTTTCCTTGAATAAAAATCTTACGTTGGAGTGGAGTGGTATGTTAATTGTTTTTTAGAAATATCCATTGAACATGTCACCTTGTACTGAATCATTGTAATGACCCGCCAATTCTCATTGGCTTGAGAGATCAACGGGTCATTATTGGGCCTTAAGAGACATCCCCAAGATGCCAAAGGCTAGCAATAAATTCCAAAGGGTTTCAATTACATTTGGGGAACGATTTACCCTTTAAGAAAATAACTCATCCACTAACCATTCTCTATATGAAGCATGAACAAAAGTAGATCAACAAAAAACTTAATTTGTAATAAACCACCTAAAAGTACACAACAGCGGAAGACCAACCAAACATCAAAGTACACAGCAGAAAGAGAATAACACACGACTCCTAAAAGATACCATGACTCAGTGGTCCACAAGCTCTAAGCTCCACTGCATCTCCCAAACATCTCCACATGCCACTAGTAATGAGATGCTTTACCTTTACATGTGTCTCAGACAATGAAATCTGCAAAAGCACCAAACTGCCAAAGCAGGGGTGAGTATAAAACTCAGTAGGTTTTCCCAATTGACTTCCCTACTCATGCCACTAGGATAGAAGAGATAGCCACATTTATATAATAAAACAGTTTACATAACGCATTTCCACCAAAGTAGTTTATAACAGAATATAAACTAGTTTTGCAAAACCATCCATGCTCGAAAGAATCAAAGTGCAATTAAAACTGACTTTTTGAACACGTTATTTTCGAGACAAATAACCAAACAAATTTCCAAGACGTTTCAAAAACACTCTGTTTTGGCATACCCACCCATTTGACAACCTCGTGAAATCAACCATGCATGCAACCCAGACCTCCCTGTACTCGCGAGTGGTGGGTTATCCTTCCACAAAGTCATCAATTAGTGAACTACCTTGACGGGGGTACTTCACGACCTTATCTATCCCAACGTTTTTATGGGGGTACTTCTCGACCTTATCCATCCCAATGCATATGAACACACACCACAACCCATTCAATTCCATGCCCAAAACAAAGGGTGTTCAAAACCATTCAACCATTTCAATAAAACTCATTCTTTATTGAAAACCCAAATCCATAAAAATCATTTCCATCACAAACCATTTCAATAAAACTCCCCTTTTTATTTAAATCCCATTTCTCATAAAACCATTTACAAATTCAGAAATTTCATAATTTAAAAAGCAACATTTTATATTAAAATATCCAAATCACATTGCACAACAATTCACCAAGATTTCACAATTTCATTAAAAACATAAATCATCACTAAAGAAGATTTATTCCATGCTTTTCACAAACAATACCATTCAAATAACCAATTTGAAACTAATCTAACCAATTCTAACAAGAGGAGTCTAGAGTTAGTCCACCTACCTCAACAATTCGGGCGTAACCAATCAACGGACGAAGAACGCCAACAAAACCAGGTCAAAACTCCAACAATCCTCCTTAGATCTCTTCTCCTAACCCAACCAAGACCAAATTTTTTCATATTTGGCATCCACATCCTTAGATCTACCGCAAAAAGGTGTAGATCTAAGAAAACGAGATAAGAGGAGAAGTAGATCTATGTAGATCTAAGAAACCAATCAAGAACGATCACATACCTTAAGAATCCGGCTTCGATTCGCTAAGAGAACACTTCGAATCGCCTTCAGAACGCCTAGAAGAAGTCCTCCAACCTTCTAGGGAGAGTAATCCCGAGTTAGGACAACTTAGGAGCATTAATGAGGCAAATTAGAGGAAAAAATAATTAGATCAAAAAATTTAGGATCTGATTTTAAGTGACCGCACGGTTAGTACGCACGGTTTGACAAACCGTGCGCTAACTGTGTGTTAGCTTCTGCCTCGGCCAGCCTTCACGCACGGCCGCATCACACGGTTTTCCCAAACCATGTGCAAACTGTGCAGTTACCTCTGCCCAGGTGACAATCACCCGTACGACTTCCTAATGGTTTGGAAAACCGTGCGTAGCCTGTGCATCACCACATTTTTCCCCTTTTACTCTTTACAAGTTTTCAAACTTTCTCCAACCATCACACATATTATTCATGAACTTAAAAATCATAAAACAAAGGTTACTTACCAAATACTGGGGGTAATATATTCTCCCCACCATTGGACTTTCTGTCCCCAGAAAGTAGAAGACCATCGCTTTCCTGAAAGAGTTCTAGACACTGCACTTTCATTTATTTCTCGCGTTCCCAAGTCTCTTCCTAGATCTGACTGTGTTGCCAAAAAACTCGCAGTATGCTGATGATTTTCCCACGCAAGACTTTATCCTGCTTATCCACAATCCGCACTAGAATATGTACCAATGAAGCATCTGGCTCTAGGTCAATGTGATCCCATCGGATCTTAAGGTCAGGATCGGGCTGATACTTCTTCAATTGAGATACATGGAATACATTATTCACAGCACTGAACCGGGGTGGTAATGCCAACTGATACGCCACCTCTCCAACCCTTTCCATTATCTCAAAAGGTCCTATATATCGAGGAGATAATTTTCCATGCTTCCCAAAATGACGATGTCCATGCCTTTGAGAGATTCTCAAAAAGACATGATCACTCACAACAAACGACAATGGTCTTCGGCGGTAATCTGCATAAAATTTATAACGACTCTGAGCCGTCTCCATCTTCTTTCTAATCAACTGGATCATCTCCATTGTTTCTTGGACAAGGCTCGGCCCGACTAGTGACGTTTCACCCATTTCCACCCAACATAGTAGAGAACGACACAGACACCCATACAATTCTTCAAACGGAGCCATGCATATCGAAGCTTGATAGATGTTATTATATAAGAACTCCACTAAGGGTATATGCTCCTCCCATGAGCCACCAAAATCCATTATACAATCCCTCAACATGTCTTTCAAAGTTTTTATTGTCCTCTCGGAATTCCCATCCGTCTGAGGATGATACAACATGCTCATAGTCAACTGAGTCCCAAGGGCTTGTTGTAAGGATTTCCAGAAACGAGATGTGATCCTCGGATCTCTATCTGAGATGATAGACACTGGTACGCCATATCTCTTTACCACTTCCCAAATATAGACTTCTGAAAGATCTTCCACCGTATGAGTTTCACGAATAGGGATGAAATGGGCCGACTTGGTCAGACGATCAACTATCGCCCAGATGGCATAGTGTTTCCAAACTGTTCTTGGAAGACCTGTAATAAAATCCATTGAAATATAATCGCATTTCCACACTAGGATAGGTATAGACTGTAACATACCAGCTGGTCACTGATGCTCTGCTTTAACCGGATGACAAATTAAGCATCGCGAGACGAACTCGGCCACATTCCTTTTCATGCCGCTCCACCAAAATTGCGCCTTCAACGCCTTATACATATTCTGTGTACCTGGGTGTACAGCCCATCCTAAATGGTGGTAAGCCTGAAGGAGTTGTTCCTAACACCCCATAGGGACAACCATCCGATCTCTGAAACACCAAACTGAACTCCCATCCATCTTCCATCCATCAATGGTCTCCCCACCATTGAGTTTTGAAGTCATAACCAGACATTCTGTATCAGATGTTTGTGCCTCTTTGACCACTTTTTCCAATTCAGGAACAAGCGTAGCTGAAAAGAAAACCCCAACATCACCTCGGTCTTCACATTCCACATGCATTTCGGCTAAGACCGACATCAACTACCATTCGTCTGAAGCTTCCTTTTCCAATTGTGCATAATACTTTCTACTTAATGCATCGGCCATCGAATTTCCCTTTCCCAGTGTATACATCAAGTCAAAGTCGAACATTTGAAGATACTCCATCCATCTTCTCTGCCTCAAATTTAATTCTCATTGTGAGAAAATGTGTTTCAAGATTTTGTGATCTGTAAACACAGTAAATTTCTCACCAAAGAGATAGTGTCTCCGTGTTTTCAAATCATGGACGACTGCAGCTAAATCCAAATCATGAGTTGGTTAATTATTCTCATGCGTCCTCAACTACCATGTACCATAAGCAACAACATGGTCCCCTTTCATTAAAACACGTCCCAACCCTATTCCCAAAGTATCACAATACACCACATACCCCTGTCCTGATTCAGGAAAGATCAAGATTGGTGATGATGTAAGGAAAAGTTTCAACTCTTGAAAAGATCTTTGAAATTCCTCAATACATTGAAATTCATTGTTTTTCATTTTCAATGTTGTCATAGGCGAAGCTAGTCACGAGAATTCATGCACAAAGCGTCGATAATAACCATCTAGACCAAGAACACTACGTATCTCAAAGACATTCTTCGGTGGTTTCCAAGAAAGAACATCTTCTATCTTTTCTGGATCAACTAAAACACCTTTCTCAGAAACAACATGGCCCAGAAAGCATACCTCTTGTTTCCAAAAATCACAATTTTCTAATTTGGCATACAACTGATTGTCTCTCAAGATTTCCAACACTATCTCAAATTTTTTCTCATGCTCAGCCCTTGTTCTTGAATACACCAATATGTCGTTGACAAACACCAAAACAAAAGAATCCAGATATTGCTGAAATATCTGATTCATCAAAGCCATGAAGATCGTTGGTGCATTCGTTAGACCGAAAGGCATTACTACATATTTGTAGTGGCCATATCTGCTTCTAAATGCTGTCTTTGGAATATCTTCCTTCTGAACTCGCAACTGGTGATATCCTAACCTTAAATAAATATTAGAGAACCACTGAGCTCCCATAAATTGATCAAATAGTTCATCAAAGCGTTGAAGTGGATATCTATTCTTTATCGTAACATGGTTATGTTTACGATAATCCACATATAGCCTCAAGGTTCCATCTGCTTTCTTTACAAACAAAACTGGTGTTTCCCATGGAGTCCCGCTTGGCCGAATAAAACCTTTTCCTTCCAGTTCTTCCAACTTCACTTTCAATTCCTTTAACTCCACTGGTGCCATCTTATATGATGGAAGTGAGATAGGATTGGTCCCTGGAAAGAGGTCAATCGTAAACTGCACTTCTCTTACAGGTGGTAACCCTGAGAAGTTTTTAGGAAAAACATTAGAAAATTGATCCACCACAGCTGGAAAACTATTTTCCTCACTCTCTTCCAATGATGCCAAAGTAAAAGATACCAATTGGTAAGAGATCGTTCCCACCATTGTTGGCAACAATGACTTTTCACATTTCTTTACCATTCTCTCTCATCTGAAGAGATTCTCCATGCCTTCCTCAGTCGTGAAACTAATTGTTCTCCAACAACAGTCAATGTGAGCCTTAAACCTTGTCAACAAATCCATACCCAAGATTACATCATAGACATCGATATCCAATATAGAGAAGTCCCATTTCAGCTCAGGTCCATCAACAGTTATAACACATGATATACACACAAAGGCTTGACATTCTCTTTCCACAAGAAGAGTTTGCAGCTTCAAGAGAGAAGTCCCCATTTCCAGTTTTAAGTAATCAAATTAGAAATACGATAAGAAAGAAAGTAATTTGATGCACTAGTATCAAACAACACTTGCACAAAGGTAGAATTCAAACGAATCGTACCTCTTACTGTTGATGGTCCATCCTGATCATCAATAATCATCTACTCAGCTCCGTACAATTGCTTTGTTGCTGAACTTTTCTCCTTATTGCCTTGCTGAGATTGCCCTCGTTGAGGAGTCACTGTATTTTGAGATTCACCATGGCTGGCTCAGTTAAGAAGATGAGACTGACTCTGTTGTCCTCATCATGTCGAAGCATACGATGCTTGCGACGCCTGGGAAGTGTCACGTGTACCCGACCTGGTAGTATTTATACAATAGCATTGTAGATGCCCCATATTCTTCCAATTGTGACATTGTCTAGGTATCTCCATACACTCTCGCTTTATGTGATCAGGCGAGCCACACTAAAAACAACCTGATTTACTTTGGGGTCGTGGAGGAAGGATGACTGATCCCGCCATCTGGTTCTGATTCGAACTCCCACCTTGAAAGTAGGTGTCCCTCTTCCTCATGTTCCCAGCATTATAGTTCCCACCCGTTCTCATGGGTATCATCATGCCTCCTCCTATCAATCCTGAGATATCACATTCTTCAATCGTTTCTCTGTTCACCATCTCTGTATAATCTATAATACAGAGCACTGCAATCTTCGATTGAATCTCATTCCTTAGCCCCAATTCGAAGATGTGTGCCTTCAAAGAAGCACTTGATGCAACCTCTACTGAAAAACGGACTAAATTCATGAAATTATCCACATAATCTTTGAAAGGGAGGCTCTCAAGTTTCAAGGTGAAGAAGTCTGTCATTTTCTAGATCTTGAACATGTGAGGATAGAATTGGTTGTTAAGCAATTCTTCAAAATCCTCCCATGTAAGGCCTTCATCCAATTTAGCATGCACCTCTAAATCACACCCCTGACGTGCAAGATCCTCGAGCATATATGTTTCCAGCTTTACTTTCAACTCTACTGGTGTGCCGATAAATTCGAATATACGATTCATCCTTCTTAGCCACACCTCTGCTTTCTCGGGTTCAACATCACCCCTAAATTTCGGAGGATTCTGCTTCGTGAAATGGGTGGTATGATCCACATTTCGTGGCTCATTCCTCTGGTTCCCAATATCCACAGCTTGAAAGGCATGGACAATACTCTGAACTAGCTCTTGGTTCACACGTGGTTCTGATGTAACCACATTCTCCACAGCTTCTTCGGGTTGGTTTCGACGATGCCTACCGGGTGCCATTTTCTAAAGCAACAACAAACTTCATCAATCTCACTCACTAGAAACTATTGGCTTAGCATTTCATATTCTATCACATCAACTATCACAACATTTTTCTCAAACAACCTTTTTCCATGTTCAACCATTTTTGAGAACATTCATCGTCATTTTTGAAAATCAATCCATTTTCAAAAATATACTAAATACCATGTTTTCTTAGACTTTCTGTTGAAAACAAATTTTTCATTTTTCAAAATTGGCACTTTTCACAAAATTCTTACTCATTCCTCAAAATGAGGTATGAAATCCTAGTGGGAATTCATTACTCAACAGTGCATGTCATGCTCATCTCATTGGCCAAACCCATGAAAATGATATTTTCAACCTTCTAGAAGTGTTTCCAAAAACTTATGTACCCAACTCGTTGGTAACTTGAAGTTCATCATAAAGGGGTTAGCTACGCCCTTTTATGCTATATCATTCAAGTTCCGACAATCCTAATACTTTATAATATTCCAACCTAAGGACTAGATAAGAAGGAATTTCAACTCCAAACCAAGAACATCATTGAATACTTCTTTGGCTAGGACCGAACAACCTGATACCATTTGTAATGACCCTCCAATTCTCATTGGCTTGAGAACTCAACGAGTCATTACTGGGCCTTAAGAGACATCCCCAATACGCTAAAGGCTGGAAATAAATGTTGAAGGGTTTCAATTACATTTGGGGGAGGATTTACCCTTTACGAAAATAACTCATCCACTAACCAGTCACTATATGATGCAAGAACAAATGTAGATCAACAAACAACATCATTTATAATAAACCACCTCAAAGTACACAACAATGGAAGACCAACCAAACATCAAAGTACACAACAGAAAGAGAACAACACACGACTCCCAAAAGATACCATGACTCAGTGGTCCACAAGTTCCAAGCTCCACAGCATCTCCCAAAAATCTCCACACGCCACTAGTAATGAGATGTTTTACCTTTACCTGTGTCTCAGAAAACGACATCTGCAAAAGCACCAAAGTGCCAAAGCAGGCGTGAGTATAAAACTCACTAGGTTTTCCCCAATGACTTCCCTACTCACTACACTAGTATATAAGAGTTAGCCACATTTACATAATAAAAAGTTTATATAAATCATTTCCACCAAATTATTTTATAGATAAATATAAACTAGTTTTCCAAAACCATCCATTCTCAAAAGTATCAAAGTGCAATTAAAAACGACTTTTCCAACACGTTATTTTTCCAGAAAAATAACCAAACAAATTTCCATGCCATTTCACAATCATCCCGTTTTGGCATACCCAACCATTTCACAGCCCTGTGAAATCAACCATGCACGCAACCCATACCTCCCTATACTCATGAGTGGTGAGTTATCCTTCCACTAAGCCATGACTTAGTAAACTACCTTGAAGGGGGTACTTCACTACCTTATCTGTCCCAACCTTTGGATGGGGGTACTTCTCGACCTTATCCATCCCAATGCATATGAACACACACCACAACCCATGCAAGTCCGTGTCCAAAACCAAGTGTGTTCCAAACCTTTCAACCATTTCAATAAAACTCCTTCTTTATTGAAAACCCAAATCCACAAAAACCATTTCAATCAAAAACCATTTTAATAAAACACGCCTTTTTATTTAAATCCCATTTCTCATAAAACCATTTAAAAATTCAGCTATTTCATAATTTAAAACCAAATTTTCAAATTCAAATAGCCAAATCACTTTGCACAACAATTCACCAAGATTTCACAATTTCATTAAAACCCTAAATCAACACTAAAGAATATTTATTCCATGATTTTCACAAACAATACCATTCAAATAACAAATTTGAAACTAAGCTATCAAATTCTAACAAGAGGAGTCAAGAGTGAATCCACCTACCTCAACAATTTGGGCGAAACCAACCAATGGACGAAGAATGCCAACAAAATGGGGTCAAAACTCCAAGAATCCTCCTTAGATCTCCTCTCCTAACACAACTGATACCAAATTTTCTCATATTTGGCATCCACACACTTAGATCTACCCATAATAGGTGTAGATCTAAGAAAATGAGAGAAGTGGAGAAGTAGATCTATGTAGATCTAAGAAACCGATCAAGAACGATCACATACCTTAAGAATCCTGCTTCAATTCGCCAAGAGAACCCTTCGAATCACCTCCAAAACGCCTGGGAGAAGTCCTCCAACCATCCAGGGAGAGTAATCCCGAGTTAGGGATTCTTGGGAGCTTTAATGGGGCAATTAGGGGAAAAACGAATTAGATCCACAACTTTAGGATCTGATTTTAAGTGACCACACGGTTAGTCCGAACAGTTTGACAAACCGTGCACTAACCATATGTTAGCTTCTGCCTCGACGAACCATCATGCACGACCTCATCGCACGGTTTTCCCAAACTATGTGAAAACCATGCAGTTACCTCTGCCCAGGTGACCATCATGCACATGACTTCCGTACGGTTTGGAAAACCGTGCAAAGCCCGTGCGTCACCACATTTTCCCCCTTTTACTCTTCACAAGTTTCCAAAATTTCTCCAACCATCTCACAAATGCTTCATGCACATAAAAAGAATAAAACAAAAGTTACTTACCAGAAACCGGGGGTGCTACAATATTCATCTTCAGAAACATCCACAATGTTATCCTACATACAGAATAATGCTTAAAAAAGATAAAAAAATTAATGAATATTGAAATATGTATGAAATTATGAATTTTAACGTTAAAGAGAATCTTCAAAACCGAGAAAAGATAACAAAAGGTTAGGTAACCTAAAAAAAAATTTCACATAAGGTTGTGTTTGTTAATTAATGTGGAATAGGAATAATATTGAATTAAACTCTACTGACTTTGAAATAAAACACATATAGTTAATTAAGAATATGTATATTATGAAAACTAAAGGACTTAATTTATAATAATTAACAATCATATACTATGTATGCAGTATGCATATAATGAATATGCAATCTACATATAGTAAATATGTAAAAGTCATTAAATATATTACAAAATGTAGTTTAACCATGTTCTGTTTTCAATTATCATTTCGATAATATGTAATCTACATAATTCTCATATTAAAATTTCAATATTACAAAATTAATACATAGTATATGGTCTTTCAAGTTGAAATTTCTATATTGACACCACATCAAATTATAGGAAGTACCTAAAAAGAAAATTGTAGATAGATGAAAAATAATACAACTTTCTTGCAATTTGATATTAGTATGAATATAAGTTAAGGCAGATTTCATATTCAGCATATGAAACACCTCTTGGAAATTTCTGAAATCAACATCCATAATCATCATTGCACATATAAAGCACTATATCTAGGTATTAAAGTTGAGAAGCTGCATGGATGAAATCTTGTTTATGAAAATTCATGATATCTGAGTCATTTTCAAATATTTCTACAACTTTAAAACATTCTTCAAATAGATGGTGATGATTCTGGATACTATTTTCATAAATCTCCAAGGAAAATAGTGTTTATGGTTTTAATGGAGGATTATTCTACCAGAATCCCAAACTCATCATTTTTCTAAAATATACACCTATTGTAGTCATCATTTTTATGTATTCAGTATTCATATATTGAATATGTAATCTACATATAGTTAAAATGTAAAATGAATTAAATATACTACTAAATGTAGAATAACCATGTTCAATTTTCAGTTCTCTTTTCCATAATATGTAGTAAACAAATTTATCATATTACAAATTCAATACTAAAATATCAATATGGTCTTTCTAGTTGAAAATTCTCTATTGATAAAATATTAACATATAGGCACTACATGAGTAGCCACTTGCACATAAATTAAGAATAAAATACCTTGTTTATAATTTGATATTTTTATACATATGATGAATATTAGATATTCAATAATAGAAATACAATATTAGTAGTCATGTGCCGAATATGCAATCCGCGTATACTGAATAATTAAATTGAATTCAATATACTGTTTCAAAATCTTATATGAAAAATATCTATATTATTTATTATGAAAACTAAAATTTTGAACACAATATATGATTGAACTCAAGAATGCCTACCAAATATCTGAAATCAGAGGATGACTGAGGTGGACCAGGAGGATGGGGAGGTAGAGGCACTGGAGGCGGTGCAGGCTTAGGGAGACTGAGGTGTAGCAGGCGAAGGAGGAGATATATGAAAGAGGGAATGTAACACCCCACCCCTACCTCATTGGCATCAGTATGTGGGGAGGGATACATGGCCTTAAGCGACATTCCCAAGGCACCAAAGGATAGAAATAAATTCCAAGGGCTTCTAGAACAAATTGGGGAATGATTTTCCCTTAAGACAAAATGAACCCACAATCCATAACAACCACTATATGATGCAAGTCAACTAAAATATCCTAGCATGTATTCCCAAGGACAACCAAGTTGTTCCACAACACAACTCAAAACCAATACAACCAGACATGTCCACACCACATCAAAGTACAAGAGGAAAACTAAACAATAACAACTACAAGCCATGACACCACCACAGCTCCACACCAAGCTCCAAGTTCCATGCTCCACCAAGGAATCACAATGCACCACTAAAGGTGGGAGATGCCTTACACTTGCCCATGTCACGGTACACAACATCTGCAAAGTCACCATAGTGCCAAAGAAGGGTTTGAGTACTAAAACTCGGTTGGATTTCCCCAAATGACTTCCCTACACACGCCACTAGGATAAAACCGTTATCACATTTATATAAAACAATATATATAAAATAACGACAAGTGCAATCATTAATATAAGCCAACCATGCTCTTACCAAGCCATCACACCCAACCCAAGGAAACAAAGGAAATCCTAACAACAAGCCACAATCCATCTCAACATTTATATGTTAGCACAAAAATTACATCTTGCAAAGTAATGCACAACAAAACAACCATAACGGTGGAGCTTCCGTCCCACCCGTTTCATCCATTTACAGCTAGTGGCTCTTCCCATCCACTTATCCTTAGATGGTGGCCCTTCTGTCCACTATCCATCCCCTTTTTAAAGTGGTACTTCTCGCTACTTCCACACAACATCCCAACAAAACCAAACCAAGCATATAACCCACTAAGGACAGAACACCATCATGTAATCAACCCATTCCATTACATGTCAATTCACATTAATAAATCACCCATTTATTGAAAACCATTTTTCCATTCCAAATCCCATTTCAAGAAAACAACATTTTTATTGAATACCATCTCCGTCAATCATTTCACAAATGAATAATTGCATTCCATTTTAAAATTTCCATTTTAAATTCAACAACCGAAACCTTTCACCACAAAACCCCTTTTTCACAAAAACCCCCAAATGGATTTCCAACCAAATTCACACATCAACAAAAAATTAATTTTAAGAACAAAAAATTAATTGTAACATAGAACCACTAGTTCTAACCAAGTGGAGTCGAGAGAGAAACCACCTACCTTTAGGGTTCGCATGAAATCGACCCACGAACAAGTGTGCCTCAAATCCGGAGGATGCACCACTGAAACCTCTCTAGCTCCCTTTCCCTAACATCAACATGCCTTAAAATCAACATCCAAGGCATACCCAACCCTATATACACACACAAAAATTGTAGATCTAGAAAACCCAGAAAGAGGGAAGAGAAGATCTAGAGGAAAACAGATGATAAACAAGAGGAGAGACTTACCCGGAAGAAATCACCATCAAACCACCTTGAATCCTCTTCAAAACCCTTCCAAAACGAGTGGGAGAGCCCTTACAATCCTTGAGAACCGAAAATCCCGAGTGAGGCTCGAGTGGGAGGAGATTTGGAGTGAAATGAAGAAATCACGAGTGAACCAAGAACTTATAACCCTAACTTTCTGTGGCCGCACGGTTTGCCCGCACGATTTTTCAAACCGTGCGCTAACCGTGCGCACGCCACTGCCTTGAGAGCCAGGGTCTGCACGGTTTCCTCACATGGTTCGGTAGACCATGCGCAGTCCATGAAAGGACTACTGCCTCGAGAACAAGGGTCCACACGGTTTCCTGGGGGATCCGCACGGTTTCAAGTAACCGTGCTAAAACTGTGCACCCCTTTAAAAGCCTCCAAACTCATCCAAAACCATTCTAAACTCTCCCAAACTCTTCCCAACTCATCCCATGAACTTTAAACACATAAGATTCATAAGAAAGGCCACATACCTCAAATAGGGGGGGTGTTACATTCCACCACCATTGTAATTTCCATCCTCAGAAAGTACTGAACCCGCCCTTTGTCGAAAGAGCTCGGGCCACTACTCGACCATCTCTTTCTCCCGCTCCCTAGTCTCCTCTTGAATCTGACCATATTTCCAAGAAACCCGAACTAAACCGATGATTTTACCATGAATGACATTATATTTCCTATCCAAAACCCACATCGGCACGTGCACCAAGGAATCATTCGGCTCTACCTCAACATGATTCCACCGAATCACATGGTCATGATCCGGCTGATACTTTTTCAACTGTGACACATGAAACACATTGTGCACCGCACTAAACCTAGGTGGAAAAGCCAAACGATGCGCCACCTCACCAACTAGCTCAAGAACCTAAAAAGTTACAATATACCTCGGAGATAGCTTTCCCTTCTTCCCAAACCGACGATGCCCCAACCTAGGAGTGATCCCCAAGAACACATGATCACTCACCTCGAATGAAAATGGTCATTGACGATGATCTGCATACGATTTCTGAAGACTCTGAGCCATCTCCATTCTCTTAGTAATCAACTTGATTTTCATCATAGTCTCTTGTACAAGGCATGGTCCAACCATCGAGGACTCACCCGTTTCCACCCAACATAGTGGAGAACGACACAACCTCACATACAATTCTTCAAACGGAGCCATCTTTATGGATGCATGATAACTGTTATTGTAAGAGAACTCAACCAATGAAAAGTGATCCTCCCACGAGCCACCAAAATCCATGAAACAAGCCCACAAAATATCCTCCAGAATTTGTATCATCCTATCGGATTAACCATCCGTCTCAGGGTGATACGCCGTACTCATCACCAACTGTGTTCCAAGGGAATGCAGTAAGGATTTCCTGAAACGAGATGTAAAACTCAGATCTCTATCAGATGCAATGGAAATTGGAACACCATGCCTCTTTACCACCTCCCGGATATAGATTTTGGTCATATCCTCCACCATATGAGATTCACAAATCGGGATGAAATGGGTCGACTTTGTTAGCTGGTCCACTATCACCCAAATGCCATCATGCTTTCTGACTATTATTGGGAGACCTGTAACAAAATCCATCACTATCTACTCCCACATCCAAACAGGGATTGGAAAAGACTGAAACATTCCTACTGGCCTCTGATGCTCTGCCTTAACCTGTTGACAAGTCAAGCATTTTGAAACAAACTCAGCAACACTTCTTTTCATACCATCCCACCAGAACTGCGGTTTAAATGCTTTATACATTGTTTGAATTCTAGGATAAAAAACCCACCTAGAATAATGATACACCTTGAGAATATCCTCATGACACGCAACTGGTACAACCATCTGATTCTGAAAATACAAAACTGATTTTGCATTCAGTTGCCAACCCACAATGGTGTCCCCACCATTAATTCTCGACCCCATGGTCACACACTCAGAATCAGATATATGCACCTCTCTAACCAGGCCAACCATGTTAAGAATCAACAAAATAGGAAATAAGACCGCTCTATCTCCATGGTCCTCACATTCCAACTGCATATCAGCTATAACTAACATCAACTAGCACTGGTCTGATGCATATTTCACCACCTGAGCATATGATTTTCTACTTAATACATCCTCCACCAAATTTCCCTTACCCGGTGTGTACATCAAGTAAACAATCTAACATCTGGAGATATTTCATCAGTATATGTTGCCTCATGTTCAAATCTCTTTGTGAGAAAATGTGCTTCAAGCTCTTATGATCTGTATATACTGTGAACTTCTCACCGAAGAGATAATGATGCCACACTTTCAAAGCATGGACAACTGCTACCAACTCAAAATCATGAGTTGGGTAGTTCTTCTCATGCAATCTCAACTATCGTGATCCATACGCAACCACATGATTCCCTTGCATGAGAACACACCCCAACCCTGATCTCGATGCATCACAATACACCACATACCCTTTCCCTGGTTTTGGAAAAACAAGATTGCTGCTAATGTAAGAAGACCCTTTAACTCTTCGAAACACTGCTGACACTGTTCATTCCACTGGAATTTTACATTCACTCTTGTCAAAGCTATCATTGGTGAAGCCAAATGTGAAAAATAACGAACAAAACGCCGATAATACCCAACTAGACCAAGAAAACTTCGTATCTAAAACACATTCTTTGGCCGTTTCCATGAGATAACAGCCTCTATCATTTCTGTATCCACTGAAACACCCCTTTCAGAAATCACATGGCCCAGAAAACGTACTTCTTGTATCAAAAATTCACACTTTAACCATTTGTCATACAAATGATGATCCCTCAAGATCCCTAGCATTGCCGCCAAGTGATACTCATGCTCCACCCTTGTCTTTGAATACACCAGAATATCATCGAAAAACACCACCACAAATGAATCTAGATATCTATGAAATATCTAATTCATCAATGCCATAAAAACTAATGGTGCATTTGTTAGACCAAAAGGAATAACCACATATATGTAATGGCGATACCTTCTTCTGAAATCTATTTTAGAAATATCCTCCTTCCTCACCTGCAATTTAAGATATCCCAACCTCAGGTTGATCTTGGAGAACCACTGGGCTCCCCTCAACTAGTCGGACAAATCATCAATTCATGGAAGGGGATAACTATTCTTTATTGTATCTGGGTTAATTTTACAATAATCAACACATAGCCACAAGGTTCCATCCTCATTTTTCAGAAACAACACCGGTGCTACCCATGAAAATGTGCTAGGCCGGATAAACCCTTTGTTTTCTAACTCTACCAACTGGATTTTCAATTCCCGCAATTCAATTGGTGCCATCTGATAAGGTGGAAGTTAGATAGGACTAGTCCTCAGAAGGAGATAAATCGTAAACTCCACTTCTCTTATGGGAGGTAACCTAGAGAATTCATCAGGAAAAACATCCATGAATTAATCCACCACTGCCAGAGGAACACTCTGCTCAACACACTCTACCGATTCCAATGACAACACTGCCAACAGATACGATAACGTACCCATTACTGGTTCCAACAAACCTGTTGCAACCAGCATTTCATGCTTCTCTCCTCTAAAGAGATGTCAAACACCATCGTATGTCATAAATGCCACTTTCTTCGCATCACAATCGATGTGGCACTAAAACTCCACCATCCAATCCATTCCCAGGATTACATCATACCCATCCATCTCAAGCGTTGTGAAATTCCACACTATCTCAACATTTCCCACAATGATACAACATTATCTACAAAAGAAATCTTGACACTCTCTTCTACCTAGATGAGTTTGAAGTTCCAAAACTGGGGGCATCATTTCCACCCTTAAACCCAGCAAATCAACCACACGTGAAACAATAAAAGAGTGTGAAGCACCCGTGTCAAACAACACTTTCATCAAGGTAGAATTTAAAGGAATAGTACCTAGCACCATGGATGGTCCCGACTGATCATCCACCACAACATGTTCAGGTCCGAACACATGCTTTCTTGCCACACTCTACTCTTTATTGCTTTGTTGAGGGGTTGTGGTATTCCGACAATCACCATGACCAGCTTTACTCTACTGCCGAAGGGTATACTGCTGCCCCCGTCCCGTCAAAGCATGCGTCATCTGTGATCCCTAAGGAGTGTCATGTGCACCTGACCTTGGAGAATTCCAACAATAACATTACAGATTCCCCATCTGCTTACAATTATGACATGCTCATGGTTGTGTCGTACAATCCCGGTTGATGTGGCTCCTCGAACCACACTGAAAACATCCCGGCTTGCTCTAGGGCTTCAGAGGAAGATTTACCGATCCTGCTGTCAGATTATATTCCATAATTCTGCCCTGGGAAAAAGTGTCCCTCCTTCGCTTGAACCCAGCATTAGAGTTCCCACTATTCCCCATGGGGACCACCATGCTTCCTCTGCCCGGAGCTCCCAACAGATCCCACTCAGCCATCGAGGCTCTATTCACCATCTTTGTGTAATCAACTATACACAACACCGCTATATTTGAACTGATTTCTTACCTTAACCCCGCTTCAAAGATCCTTTCCTTCAACGACGTGCTAGCCGCCACCTCGGGTGTAAACTGCTTTATGTTCATAAACATAGCTGCATACTCCGTCACCGACATCATCTCCGGCTTCAAACTAAATAAATTAGTCTTACACAGAATTCTAAATGTATGTGGGAAGAATTTTTTGTTAAACAATTCCTCAAAACCTTCCCACGTCATAATCTGTTCCGTCCCAGCTTGGACTACCAACTCCCACCACTGAATGGCAAGATCTTCCAACATATTCGTGGCCAACTTCACTTTCACCTCTACCAGCGTTCCCAAGAACTAAAATATCTTTTTCATTCTATTCAACCATGCTTCTTCCCTCTCTGACTCTGAATCACCGATGAAGATGGGTGGATTCTGCCATTGAAACTGAACTGCATGATCTACATGCCTTGGTTCATCCCCTCTATTTCCACTTCCCACAGCTTGGAAAGCTTTCACTATACATTGCACTAGCTACTGGTTCACCTGAGGCTCGTGTGCAACCACATTCTCAGTAGCCTCCTCCGGTTGGTCTCTACGACTCCTACCCAGTGCCGTATCTATAAACAAAAAAACAAAAAACCATGAGTCTCACTTATTTATACATCACGAAATCTCATTTCAAATCACATTACACAACACTATCACAACAAGCCTTTCCACCAGGTCACATTTCCCATAGATCACCATTTTGAAAATCATACCATTTTCAAAATACCAAATTTATTCACATTTCAGTTTCACACAAGAACCATTTCTTAATTCATCCCATAGATCATTATAACCCCAATGAAATATGCATCCTAGTGGGAATTCCTTTCTACCATGCATGTGATGCTCATCTCATTGGCTACACCCACGACAATGAGATTTTCAATGCCTATAAGTGTCTCCAAAACATATATGTACCCAATTCCCTGGTAACATGAATTTCAGTATAAAAGGGTTAGCTACGTCCTTTTATGCTATACATTCCAAGTTCCGAATTTCCTACTCCTTTCTACCATCCCGACTCAAGGAATGTAACACAACTAATGTCAACACCAAACCCGAGAATCAACTTCAAAGGACCGAACAAACTAATACCACTTGTAACACCCCTCCCCTACCTCATTGGCGTAAAGAGGCAGTGAGGGATACTTGGCATTAAGATTAATTCCAAAGGCACCAAGGGCGGGAAATAAATACCAAGGAATTCTAGAACAAATTGGGGAAAGATTTTACCTTAAGGAAAAACCAACCAACAATCCATAACAACCACTATATGATGCATGTCCCCCAAAACAACCCAGAATGTATACCCAAGGAAAACCATGTTGTTCCACAACACAACTCAAAACCAATACAACCGGACGTGTCTACACAACATCAAAGTACAAGAGGAAAACTAAACCACAACTACTAAAATCCATGACACCACCACAGCTCCTCTCCAAGCTCCATGCTCCATTGTCCTCCAAGGCATCACAATGCACCACTAAAGGAGGGAGATGCCTTACCCTTTCCCATGTTAAGTTACACAACATCTGCAAAGACACCACAGTGCCAAAGCAGGGGGTGAGTACTAAAACTCAGTAGGATTTCCCCAAATGAATTCCCTACACATACCACTAGGATAAAACCGTTAGCACATTTATATAAAACAATTTATATAAAATAATCACAAGTGCATTCATTACCATAAGCCAACCATGCTCTTACCAAGCCATCACACCCAACCCAAGAATACAAAGGAAAGTCCAACATCAAGCCACAATCCATCTCAACATTTATATGTTACCACAATAATTCCATCTTGCATAGAAATGCACAATAAAACAACCATAACGGTGGAGCTTCCGTCCCACCCGTTTTATCCATTTACATCTAGTGGCTCGTCCTGTCCACATTTCCTTAGATGGTGGACCTTCCGTCCACTATCCATCCCCATTTTAAAGTGGTTCTTATCGCCACTTCCATACAACATCCCAACCGAACCAAACCCAGCATATAACCCACTAAGGTCACAACAACATCATGTAATCAACCCATTCTATTACATGTCAATTCACTTCAATAAATCACCGATTTATTGAAAACCATTTTTTCCATGCCAAAGCCCATTTCAAGAAAACAAAATTTTTATTGAATACAATCTCCACCAATCATTTCACAAATCTATCATAGAATTCCAATTTAAAATTTCCATTTTAAAATCCACCACCGGAACCTTTCACCACAAAACCCATTTTTCCCAAAAACCCCAAAACGGATTTCCAACCAAATTCGCACATCAACACACAATTACTTTTTAGAACATAAAATTAAATGAAACATAGAACCACTAGTTATAACCAAGTGGAGTCGAGAGAGAATCCACCAACCTTTAGTGTTCCCAAGAAATCGACCTAGGAACAACAGTGCCTCAAATCGGGCGGACACACCGCCAGAACCTCTCTGGATCCCTTTCCCTAAAATCCAAAACCCTTAAAATCAACATACAAGGCATACCCAACCCTATATATACACACAAAAAGTGTATATCTAGAAAACCAAGAAAGAGGGAAGAGCAGATCTAGAGGAAAACACAAGAGAAACAAGATGAGAGACTTACCCGGAAGCAATCACCTTAAAACTACCTTGAATCCTCTTCAAAGCCCTTCCAAAATGAGTGGGAGATCCCTTCCAACCCTTGAGAACCAAAAATACCGAGTGAGGCTTGAGTGTGAGGAGATTTGGAGTGAAATGAGACATTATCAAGTGAGCCAGGAACTTATAACCCAAACATTAAGTGGCCACACGGTTATCCCGCACGGTTTGTCAAATCGTGCGCTAACCGTGCGCACACCAATGCCTTCAGATCCAGGGTCCGCACAGTTTACTCTCACAGTTTTTCAAACCGTGTGCAGAATATGCGAGGCCTTCTGTCTCGAGAACAAGGGTATGCACAGTTTTCTGGGGGATCCGCATGGTTTCCACTAACCATGCTCAAACCGTGAACCCCTTTAAAAGCCTCCAAACACATCCAAAACCATTCCAAACTCTCCAAACCTCTTCCCAACTCATCCCATGCACTTTAAACACATAAAAATGCATAAAAAAGGCCACATACCTCAAACCTAGGGTGCTACATGGAACATGTGAAGGGCATACCAAACCTGAAAATTTTAAAGTGAAATATGAAAGAGGGAATCTATGAAGGAAATATGATCCTGAATTAAAAATGGATAAAGAGGGAAGATTGAAATTGAACCTAAAATATAATGAAAAAGAGAAATAGAACATGTAAGATTGTGGAAGATTTCCATTAAAGAGAAGCTTCAATGAACCATGGATATTTCTGTGTATTGAAAAAAATTAAGAGAAACAATATATTACCATAAAAGATGATAACATAAAACTATCATAAATCTGAAACATCGAAATCTAGGGGGGGTATGTTGCTGCCCACTAATATTATTCCAACAATAGACATACAGAATAACCTCTTAACATTGCATATGTATCAAGAAAAAAATCAAACCATTTATCCTATATTCATTTTAGAAAAACTGAATACATATTTACCACCAATGGGAAGTTATCAGGTTGCTGGTGGGGAGAACGGATGCACCAACATCCTAGAACATCTTATCGGGCCCCGGGTAGGATCTAAAGGGGAACTAGGTGGTTTAGGCCACCAAAACCCTCCAATTTATTTACCAAAATCCTTCTTCTATATCCTAACATAAAACCTAAAATAAATTCAATTGAAATTGTTAAAACAATAATATATATAATACATAATTCTATAGCCACAAATATACAATAGATTTGGTCCAACATTTGCGTACCAAAATGATCGATCTAGACTTTTATGTAGTTATGAATGTTTTCGATATTCTCATAAAATTTTCAAGTCAGTAGTTACCACCCCAATATGACATCTACAACTCAAATAATCATCAAAACACAGTAGGTAACATCATCAAAAAAATGCACATTATTGAAGAATAACTACAGTCACTATGGTAAATTGGGAAATTAATGTCAGTCCACAAAAAAAGAAAAAATTATGGTGTTTAGAAATTCAAATTGCTGAAAAAGTAGAAAGAGGGAAGAAGTTAATCAAACCTGAAATGATGAGAAATAGATAAATCCATCTTCTGAGCTTGTGGGAGATCGCCAGTACAGAGAAGCTTTGAAGCAACTTGGATGTTTCTGTCTATCGAAAACAATTAAGGGAAACAATATATTATCGTAAAAGATGTTAACATAAAGCTCTACAACAACCAAATTCAGTGGGGTATATAGTTACCCACTAATTGTCTTCAAATGATAGACATGTAGAATACCCCCGTAACATTGTTTCTGTATCAACACAAAATTTAAAACATTTATCCTATATTCATGTGAGTATAACTAACTACATATTAACCTCCAAGATGAATTTACTAGGTTAATGGTGTGGAGAACAGAATCACATGCTTCCTAGCACACCCAAGAGGGGCCCCGGTAGGATCCTAAGGGGAACCCGGTGGTTCAGGATACCAAAACCCTCCAATTGATTGATCAAATTCTTACTTATATAACCTTAATTAAAACCTGAAATAAAATTAATCTAAAAAGATAAAACATTAAAATAATTAAAATAGAATTTTTTAGCAGAAAAAGTAAAACAAATTTCAGCAAAAATTTGAGTTCCAAAATGATCGATCTAGACTTTTACGCAGTTATTATTGTTTTAGATAATCTTTTAAGCTTTAAAACTTATTAATGATCACCACAATCTGAAATCTATAGCACATGTAATAAAAAAAACAGAGTAGGTAACATAATTTGAATTCTTCACTTTGTAGAAGCTGAACTATAGTCACTTTGGGGAAACTGGGACAGTTATTGTGAGTCAAAAAATAGTGGACAAATTAAAGAAGAGTGCATCACCGAGGGAAGAATCCAGTGGTATGAAAAGAAAATCTATCTGCTAGATACCATATGTTTCAGCCCCCTGTGACAGTGTTATGAATTGAAGTTGTGACACTAGTAAGCGAATCCCCTAGATCTGCAACCACCACCACATATTTCATCATTTCCATAGAACTCAGTAGGATTATAAACTGCACAGTTTCAAAATAAATATTTTAAAAATATCATAAGATTGATCATTCAGAAATAATTAGTCCCAATCGTATGAATAATATCATTTTTATCCTTGTTTATCTAGAATAGATGGGAAAAACTTAAAACCCAATATTTTAAATGAATAGACCCTCAAAATCAGAGAATATAATCATAATAAATAATGTTGGAGAAATAATGGTCGATAGGAATTAGGGAAGGGGTGGTTGGAGTATCCAAATAGGATATGTATACTATGAATGTATCATTAAATCATGTTCTACAAAAAATAAGATGAATCAAGCAATAAATTATGAATGAAATAACCTCAAGAATTCCGTGAATGGTGCTACTTAGAAGCTCACCTATGCAGAACTTGAGTATATTCTCAAGTTGTCTTCAGATTATCTCCTAGATCCCTATTCTGTTTATTTGATCAACTCTGGGCAGAAAAAATTTTGGTAGGCTGGAAAGGTAGAGTCCCTCCAAATTCAGTGTACCTGTTAATAGATAGAAGAGAGATGGTGTAATTGGATGAGATATGAATTAAAAAAATAAAGAAAAACAATTTTTTGAATATTTCCACATCTCATAAAAATGAAAGATTAGAAATGTACCACCAACTCTGGGAATCTTTCCTAAAAAAAATTAACATTAATGATTAAGTAGAAAGCTATAGTGACAACTGAAATCTTTGAATCATAAATATGATGTTTAATAGTTATAAGGATAAAAATAGAACAATAATCAAATATGTTTGGAATAGTAAAACAACCATAATTCTTGCAATTCCAGGTTTTTAATATACCTACACAAAATAAAAGATAAGTGTGGATTTGACACATTCTATCATCAAGACTGAATTGAAATGAAAATGGATTATTCACTGATAAAAAATATTAACTCAATAGTATTAAACATCTGCGATGATTAAATTGTGGCAATTCAGGTTGAGCTAGAGAGTTGAACTCTTCTGATTCATTGTTTTTGGGAAAAACCCATATAAACAAAGTACTTACCATTAATAAGTGGTTTTTAATTGTGAACAATTTCTCTACTTCTATGCATCATAAAAATGTAATTAAACACAGGTCACATTAATAAATTTTGAGATATGATAAATTCAAGCAACTTGAACAAAGCAGTAAGTAATAAATATACTCTTCTACGGTGTAAAATGCTACCAAACTATATATACCATAAAGTGTGTTGGTCCCTAGTATGGTTTTTATAAATAATTAATAATTGAGTACCATTCAATGGAAACTGCAGATACAACCATGAAAAGACAATATTTCTTGTGATAAATTATCCAAACCAAGTGCAGAAGGATCCTTGCCAGCAAATATTTTTACCAACAAAACTCACTAGAATAGTGAAGCCCGAAGGCATTATGGAAAATGTACATTGGGAGAACATATGAGACCTGAAAAAAGGACATAATATAAAGCTACATTCATTAACATGGTATCATAAAAAACCATAACATACAATTACAACCTGTCGAGGCACATTTATTTTCATGTAATTAGTCCATGCATGTTACAACCCTCAAAAGAAAATTCATAGAATGTAGTCACAGCCCTAGTGGAATCTCCATGTACCACCTTCATATGAACTAACAAAGTCCTAGATGAGTATTGCAGGTTGCGACATATCATTCACAGAAATTATAATGATACAGATACTAAAGCATTTAGTGTAGATCAGTGAAAAGAGACCGAACCTCTTCATTCGAGAATGAAATTGTAGTGTTCCCTTGTCACGACCTGTCCTCGGGGCCCATCTCGTGACTACCCCAAGCCCACCTTCCATAGGCCAGGGGCTGGCGACTAGCACCAAAGGCATAAATCCCAAAAAAGGGAAGGCATTGCCTTTATAATAGTTAACAGCACACAGTATAGAATGCTAGTAAAGTAAGCACTAAGTAAAAACTGGGTAAAAAAGTAGCTGCTGCAAAGTAAATGGGCTAGAATACAAACCCAACTAAAATTACAGTACAACTGAAAAGAATGTACAACAGCAATAAAGTAAATCTGCAACCACCAAGTCATCCTCCGACTATCCCACCTGAATGGTGGGTGCAGATGGACTCCTCAGCTCCTCGGGTCCTAATGTCTGCTCCGAGTACGTCCCGTGAAGTGGTCCACCCCCAGGTACCATCCAGCTCCATAAGACTCCACCACGATTAGTGATGTCTATCGTCTACATCCAACATAACGTTGTGCGGGCATAGCCTGTGTAGGGGTGAGTATACGATACTCATTAGGGACCCCAAGACCCCCGAAGGTCTCCCAGAATCCATGAAGGATAAACCTCAAAGGAAAGATACAATCATAATGTAACTAAAATCCCTCCTTAGGTATATTCCCATACATATACCTAAGTCATCAAACCCAGTTTGGCTCCAACTCTTGAGCCCAAGTAAAACTCAGTCCACACAGGAAAACACAGCCCATTCCACATAGGAAAACACAGCCCAGTCCACACAAGAAAGCACAACCCAGTCCACATAGGAAAGCATGTCAATCACATCGATGGTAATGATTGAAAGTCAACACTCAGCTCACATAGGTATACTACTTCTGAAGTGGGGTGGAGATGATTATATGTGGCCTCTGAATCATCTCCTCTGCCGAACCCGCGTAGGATCCAAGTACAATAGTCATCCCTACCGAACCCACGTAGGATCCAAGTAGAGTAACCATCGATGTCGAACCCACGTAGAATCCAAGTACATTCTTTATTGTTGTCTAACCCATGGAGGATCCATGTATTGTTGTCCTCCCTGTCGAACCCACATAGGATCCAAGTACAGTCATCATCTTCATCGTAGTCGCAGCCAGCTCAAATGTTCCCATCCACAACACGTTTGATTCCAGGAGGGTCCACTCCATGATCCAAGGGGGTCGATACATCAACTATCACTAATTCTAGAGTTGATGTATCCCGAATTTCCATCTCGTTAGTAGGAACTCAAAGAAACTGACGGCGAGTCAATCGGACGCCCGGTCTGAGAGATATTGGATCTTCCGTCCTAGGGGCCCTGTTGGATTTTAAGCTAAAACCAACCCGACCATACTCCATCTATGTACAACCCTCAAGTGTAGTAATCCAAAACAACTGTCTCACCAAAAGGAATTAAACGTAGTTGACGACACGTCATTCGGATGTCCGGTCCTTAAGTTATAAGTGTTTCCGCTCCAAGGGCCCGATTGGTTTCAGGTTCGAACTAACCCAGCCGTACCAAAACTTCACCAAATCCTCAATGGTAATATACCAAATCTACCTTCTCGTTCCAATGAATCCTACACCACTGATGGTGCATCGATCGGAGGTCTGTAGCTCAAGATATACTCGTATAACCGAAATGTTCCGAAAAATAGTGGGTCTGGGCCCAGTCCGACCCGGCCCAACACCCCCTGGGTCGGCCGGCCTCGGGTCCGGGTCTGACCCGATTGGGCATGGCCCGGCCTGGGTGGGCATGGCCCGGTGCATCTTGCGGCCCTGCTCGGAAGTTGGTCGTAGCTTCGCCGCTGGCCGAGCGGGATGCAAAGGGGGCGCGACCCCCTGTTTTTCAAAACGACGGACCCAGTGGGGTCCTCCCTAACAGCTGGTCGGGGGGTTACACCCCCCGGTTTCTGGGTAATGGCCGACCATTAAGGATGACCGGTTTGTGAGTGGTTGCGGGACCTAGAAGGGGTCTCGTCCTCTAGAGATACTAGAGGCCAGCTTGGCTGCCCGCCCCTGCTGGTCCGTCGTGGCCTTAGGCCATGACTCGTCTCACCAGCACAGTGCAACGGCGCAACACCCCTCCGTCGTGGCCCACTCCGGTGACGACCTTCCTCGGTCTCTCCAGTGTGGCGTGACAACACCGCGCCCCACTGTCGCAGCCCGCTCCAGTTGCTGCCCTCTGCATGTCGGCACGGTGCAACGGCACCGCGCTGCCTTCACCGCGGTCTTGCATGGCCGCGGTTCCCTGTCGATCACCGCACTGTGCAACGACACCATGTGCCTCCACCTCCAACGTCAATGAAGATTAACAAAGAAGAGGGGAGGAATATTGGTTGTGTTTTTATGGTCCTATCTCCTCCCTTTATGATGATAACATACGGCCAAACCATAAGCAACGAAGAACGATGATAAAGACTGGAACAAAAATAACCCCTACCTCAACAAAAAAATGTCGAACGTCGGGCATCGCAGAAGACAGTGTCGCAGGGTGAGGTTCGTAGACGAAGTCGCAGTGCACCCGAGAAGGAAAGGGTGTCTCTCCATTTTTCCACGGAGAGAATAATATTTGGCGCGTCATTTGCAAGTTCCTGTGTCAGCGTCTCCTCCCTTGTCGCGGAGGAAGAAGAGTATTGCGCATCGTTGTTCTTCATGGATTCAGTTCTCTACGTCAAAGAAGTGCCTTTCTTCATGGGGAGGATGATGTTCTTCAACGAAGAAGGAGCTTCCTTCTTCTTTCACACAATGGCTCTCTCCAGAGTCCCCACAAAACAAGCCAACCAAAATAAAATAAGGCTTCTCCATATTTTATTTAATCATGCCATGCATTCAAAATTTAAAATTCAAACACCTAATTAATTTAATTGAAGACGTTCATTAAAATAATTAAGGTGTGTTGGCATGTGATTAAGATGGAGAGATAGGGAGAGAAAGAGTCCTCATTAAAGAGAAGTAAACAAGTTTAAAAGGGGGGTTTAAGGAGTTTAGGGAATTTGATAGGTTGGGGCTCATGTGGGCCCCACCTCACAAATATCCTCACATGGGTATTTAGAGGCTTGTGGGTGCCACCCCAACTCCCCCATGTAGGATATAACCACTTAGATATAGAATAAAAATTGTTCCAAAATTTTTATTCACTTCTTATTTAATCCACAAATTTTTAACTTCTCCTCCCGTGTAAACGCAAATACGGTAAAGGTCCCCTTAAGAAATTACTGATGTTGCGGGTTTATCAGTGCCCTCAGATTTCAATTCTGAGCACTGGTTCAAAAGATAGAAAAACCAGCTCGTTCATTCACTGAACGTACACGAGCTAATCTTCAGAAAATTATTCCGGGCACACCGGACCTTGAAATTATGTGCTGTCAGAAAATGCGTACTCATAAAATCCAAAAGAATTTAAGAAAAAAATTTCCTTGAAATTTATGGGTCTTTACATTACCCCCACCTCAGGGCTTTACGTCCCCATAAAGCTACAACTTAAACTAGGGAATCATATTTGGGTACTGAGCACGCATCTGAGCCTCCTACTCCCATGTGCTCTCCTGTAGGTTCCCATGCTACCATAGGATGCACACTACAGGAATTGTCCGTCCACATAGGACCCGCTCCTGTTGATCCTTAATCTCCACCGGGACCTCCGTAATTGTATCCCCTTCATTGATGTCTAACTCCTCGTGGTCGATGATATGCATCGGGTCGTGCACGTATCTCCTCAGCTAAGATACGTGAAAGAGGTCGTGCACCCGGTGCAACTAAGGTGGAAGGGCCAGTCGGTAAGCCACCTCGCCTACCCTACTGAGGACCTGGAATGGTTCGATGAAGTGCGGAGATAACTTTCCGCCCTGGCCAAATCTCTGTAATCCACGTTGAGGTGAGACCCGTAAAAAAACGCGGTCGCGATCCTCGAACTCCAGTAGTCTCCTTCTTCTATCAGCATAGGACATCTATCTACTCTTTGCAGTCCTCATCTGCTCCTGGATGATCTACAGCTTCTCCATCGTAGCCTGAACCATCTATGGTCCTATGAGTGCTGACTTCCTAGGGTCATTCTAGTATAGAGGTGATCTAGAAGGTCGGCTATGCAATGCTTCGTAAGGTTCCATCCCGATGGTGGAGTTGTAGCTGTTGTTGTACGCAAACTCCACTAAAGGTAGGTGATCCTCCCAGCTGCGACCAAAGTCAAGGACACTTGCACGGAGCACTTCCTCTAGTGTCTGAATGGTCCTCTCCGTCTAGCCATCCGTCTGAGAATGAAAGGCGGTGCTCATGCGTAACTGCATCCCAAACGCCTCCTAAAACCCATTCCAAATCTAAGAAGTAAATCGATCATATCGATCGGAGATGACAGAAAATGTCACACCATGAAGCCATACGATCTCTTGAACTTAGAGGCATCCCAAGCTCTCTACTGAGCCATGCACTTTGATAGGTAGGAAGTCGGCCAGCTTGGTGAGTTGGTCGATGATCACCAAGATGGAGTTGTGTCCTCTGGAAATACATGGAAGCACTATCACAAAATCCATGGATATCCCGTCCCACTTCCACTCCAGGACCTCTAAGGGATGTACCAAACCTACCGATACCTGGTTCTCCGTCTTCACCTGCTGGAAGGTGAGGCATCGTGAAATGAACTCCACCATAGCCTTCATCATACCCAGCCACCAGTGCTGTCGTCTAAGATCCGGGTACATCTTATCTACTCCTGGATGTACCGCCAGAGGGGATGTGGGAAACTCCCTCAACACCTCATCCTGTAATGCAACTGGTACCATGGTACATTCCCTAAAGAGGATGACGTGCTCGCCTCCTTCATAAAATCCATCAGGTGCATGTCATGTGGATATCTGTGCACGTCGCATCTCACAGTCAACGTCTCCACGTTGTGCCTCTCTGTCCTACTAAAGAAGTGGAGGAGTGACTGTGAGAGACTGTAGAAAGGCTGCTCCATCTCTATCCATGAAGGATATCTACAAAGTAGCTAGCTGCTTCATCACCTCTCCAAGTAGCTGAATGCCCAACCTTCTGCTGAGAGAATCTGCTACTACGTTCCCCTTCCCAGGAGTTTAGACTATATCAAATTCATAGTCCTGGAGGAACTCGAGCCATCACTGCTACCTTGGGATCAGGTCCTTCCACGAGAAGACATACATGGTACATTTGATATCAGAGTAAACCATAAACCATTTGGTCAATGAACTATGGGTGTGACTATCCATTTGTAAAGAACTCAAATACACCCTTTTCTCACTTATGTCCTTCAAGAGCTGCTAAGATTTCTCCTTTTCCGAGAAGAGAAATCCAGTCTCATCCCCTAGATGAACAACATTCTTTTCCTAATAAAGTCAATATTGAAATGAACGGTACTATTTCATGCCATGGACGACGTAGTAAGGCCTCAACTCTACTACCAAGAGATTAAACCGTTACTCTCGCCTCCAAGGGTCGAGTCACACCGTCGGCAGCAGTGTGTGGTCACTGGGTCTCCTTTAGTGGGAATCTCAAAAGTGAGGGTCAAGTCAACATTTTTAACCAGAATCTCTCAATATCAACCATAAAAAAAGGAGGGATAAAAAATGTCACAAGGACCAGTGTCTTTTATCACTGCAGCTCAAATTACAAAGACATAAAGAAACTACAAACAATGACATCAAGAACAAAGGTCTCTATGCCGGGAGCTAGTCCCGTTCCTATCCACCTGCTCCCAGAGTACTATCGTCATAGGCCTCATCTGCCTAAAGCTGATCTCTCCCCTATTCACCCGTTCCCTGGGGTCGGGGTGGTGCTCCTGTTGGTGGTGGTGGTAGATCCTCGAAGTGTCGTCCACCACATGCTACTCGTCCAACTCCACTGCCTCATCCGCCTGCTCCCTGCAGACTGCCACGGTCAAACCTCTGCATCTACTTGGGTGGTCCCTCAATTTTCGGTTGCTTCTATGCATGGCGAGTCGGACAGTTACGAGCCATGTGGCCCTGCCCTCTGCATGCATAGCACTGCCTGCCTTTCGTATGACCATCTCACCTACGTGTGCCCCGCACATCTGAACCAGTATCCTAAGGTCGCCCACCTGATGTCCTGGTCTACTTGGACCTCTGTGAAATCTGTCTACTGACGGCTACAGAAAACTCCACCACGTGTTGCCCTATGGTAGGCCTCGCTACTGGCGTTGGATCAGCAAGAAAGCTTTCCACAAGAAGGGCTCGCTCCAGTACTCCTGCCTGCGTCAGAATGCTGAGGGAGATCATCGAAGCCCTGATCTCATGCCTCAGTCCCAGCTTGAAGGTCCATGTCTGGAAGAATAGGTCTCGTACCATGTCCATGGAGTAGCACGAGAGGTCGGTAAATCTCACTGAGTACTGGTCTACTGACATGATGCCTTGCCGCAACTGTAGTAACTCCTGGATACGCACCACATGGAGGGTGGCTAGAACAAACTCCAAGCGGAAGAGGCTCTCGAAGTCCTTCCAAAGTAGTGATGCCTCATCATGCACCTGGAGAATTAGGCTACACCATCTACCTGTTGCTTCGTGCAGGAGACTTACTGCAAGGATCACCATAAGATCTGCTGTTGTCCCTACCAAGCTGAAGAATCTAACGATAGCCTCCATCCAATCCCCGGCTGCCTGAGGGTCCGTCTCTCCACGGAACCTGTGCGTCCTCTATCTCTGAAACTCATGTAGCGCACTCAGGCGGCGTTCACTCTCTGCTGCTAGGGCTGGTGGTATCGGTGGCCCAGCGGGTAGTGATACCACTGGTGCCTCCGCTATTATGGGGCCCTGCACCAAGGCCTCATCGCTCGGTGGGCTACCATCTTGTATAAAACTCGGAACCCTAGCTGGATGCCTTCATGGGGCCATCCTGAAAAGTAACAGGTCTGCCATGGTTTAAACAGTATACCTAGTAGGCTGACACAAGTAATCACAATGAAAACTTCTTGAATGACACACAGAATCGATGTTTTCGTGCACTGAGTCGGAATTCAGAGATCAAGGTCCGGGTGTATGGATACGTCGGCCGCCGCACCAACACTGGACTCCCTGGACTGAAAACCACACTCATTACTCTTAACACTATTGCTTCATAGAAATAATGATCAGAGTCCTATGTTCGGCGGTAGAACCGACTCCTCTGATATCAATTTGTCACGACCCATCCTCGAGGCCCGTTCCGTGACTACCCCATTCCCGCCTTCCATAGGCCATGGGCTGGTGACTAGCACCAAAGGAATAAACCCCGATAAAGGGAAGTAATTGCCTTTATAATAGTAAACAACACACAAATGAGAACGCAAGTGAAGTAAGCACTAAGTAAAAACTGGGTACAAAAGTAACTGCTACAAAGTAAATGGCACAGAATACAAACCCAAATGAAAGTACAGTACAACTGAAAAGAAAGTACAGCAGTAGTAAAGTAAATCTTCAACCACTGAGTCATCCACTAGATATCCCACTAGAAGGGTGGGTACAGATGGACTCCTCAGCTCCTCAGGTCCTGATATCCGCTCCGAGTACGTCCCGCCAAGTGGTCTACCCCCAGGTACCATCCAGATCCACAAGACTCCACCACGATCAGTGTTGTCCATCATCTGCATCCAACACAACATAGTTCGGGCATATCCCATGAAGGGGTGAGTATACGATACTCAGTAGGGACCCCGAGACCCTCGAAGGTCTCCTAGAATCCACGAAGGATAATCCTAAAAGGAAATATACATTCATAAAGTTACTACCAACCCTACTTAGGTATATTCCCATACATATACCTAAGTCATCAAACCTAGTTCGGCTCCAACTCTCGACCCCAAGTACAACACAGTCCACTCAGGAAAACACAGCCCAGCCCACACAGGAAAACACAGCCCAGTCCACACAGGAAAGCACAACCCCGTCCACACAGGAAAGCATGGCAATCACACCAATGGTAATGATTGAAATTCAAAACTCAGCTCACATAGGTATACTACTTCCGAAGAGGGGAGGAGATGATTATATTTAGCCTCTGAATCATCTCCTCTGCCGAACCCATGTAGGATCCAAGTACAGTAGTCATCGCTGCCAAAACCACGTATGGTCCAAGCACAGTAACCATCGCTGTCGAACCCATGTAGGATCCAAGTACTGTCGTCATCGCTGCCGAACCCATGTAGGATCCAAGTACCGTCATCCTCGCTGTTGAAACCATGTATGATCCAAGTACAATCGTCTTCGTCGTCGCAGACGCAGCCAGCTCTAGGGTTCCCGCACACAGCACGCTCCATTCCGGGAGGGTCCGCTCCAAGAGCCAAGCGGGTCGATACATCAATAGTCATTAATTCTATATTTGATGTATCTTGAAGTTCTATATCATCAATAGGAACTCAATGCAACTGACTGAGCATCAATCAGATGCTCGGTCTGAGAGATATTGGCTTTTCCGTCCGAGGGGCCTAGTTGGTTTTTATGCTAAAACCAACCCGACCATACTTCAACTGTGTCCAAACCTCAAGTGGAGTAATCCAAAAGAACTGTCTCACCAAGATTAATTCAACGTAGTTTACGGAACATCATTTAGACGTCTGGTCCTTAGGTTATAAGTGTTTCTGCTCCGAGGGCCTGGTTGGTTTCGGGTTCGAACCAACCCAAAAATACACATACTTCACCGAAAACTCAAGAGTAATATTCCTAAACGAACTTTTTGTTCCATGTAATCCTACTCAACTGATGGTTCATCAATCGGAGGTCTGTAGTTCAAGATATATCTATTTAACCGAAACGCTCCGAAAAATAGGGGGTCTGGGCTCGGTCCGTCCTGGCCCAACACCCCCAGGGTCAGCCCGAACTGGGCGACACGACTCAGGTCTGGGTCCGACCCGGTTGGGCATGGCCCGGCTCAGATGGCGTGGCCTGGCCCGCGGCTGGCACGGCCCGGCCCGGCTAGGCGTGGCGGGCCACCCCCGTACGGCCTACGGCTGGCCCGACCCGCGGCTGGCCCAGCCCGCGGATGGCCCGACCCGTGCGGCCTGCGGCCCTGCTCGGAAGCCAGTCGTCGGCCGAGCAGGACTTAAAGGGGGTGCGACCCCCTGTTATTCTAAACGGTGGACGCAATGGGGTCCGCCCTAACAGCCTGTTGCTGGGTTACACCCCCCAGTTTCCGGGTAACTGCCGGCCATTAAGGTCCACCGGTTTGTGAGCCACCGCAGGACCCAGAAGGAGTCCCACCTCTTAGAGACGATGGCTGCCGGCTTCGCCTGCCTCCCCTGCTGGTCTATCGCGGCCTAAGGATGCGACGCAACGGATCCACGCCCCTCCACCGAGGGCCGCTCCAGTCGTGGCCTTCCTCGGTCTCTCCGGTGCGGCGCAACGGCACCGTGCACCACTGACGCGGCTCGCTCCGGCCACCGCCCTCTACATCTCTGCGCAGTGCAACAGCATCGCACCGCCTTCTCCGCGGCCTTGCATGGACGCGATTCCCTGCCGATCACCGTATGGTGCAACGGCACCGTGCGCCTCCGCCTCCAACATAAACGGAGATGAACAAATAAGATGGGAGGGTAATCGGCGGTGTTTGTGTGGTCCATCTCCTCCCATTACGACGATATCATGTGGACAAACCTTGAGAAACAAATAACGATGGTAAAGACTTGAACAAAAATAACCCCTACCTCAACAAAAGATGTCGAAATTTGGGCGTCGCGGAAGACGGTGTCGCGGAAGACAGCGTCGCGGGGTGATGTTCGTAGACGGTGTCAGAGTGCCCCCAAGAAGGAAACAGTGTCTCCCCTTTTTTCATGGAGAGAAGAATAGTTGGCGTGTCATTTGTGAGTTCCCATGTCGGTGTCTCCTCCATTGTCGTGGAGGAAGAAGAGGATTGCACGTCATTGTTATTCGTGGAGTCGGTGCTCTACGTCGAAGAAGTGTCATTCTTCTTGGAGAGGATGATGTTCTTCAATGAAGAAGTAGCTTCCTTCTTCTTTCACACAAAGGCTCTCTCCAATGTCCCCACACAACAAGCCAAGAAAAATAAAATAAGGCTTATACTTATTTTATATAATCATTCCATGCATTCAAAAATTAAAATTCAAACACTTAATTAATTTAATTGATTAGGTTCAATAAATTAATTAAGGTGTGTTGGAATGTGATTAAGAGGGAGAGAGAGGGAGTGGAAGAGTCCTCATTGAAGAGGAGTTAACAAGTTTAAGAGAGGGGTTTAAGGAGTTTAGGGAATTTGAAAGGTTGGGTCTTGTGTGGGCCTCACCTCACAAATATCCTCACATGGGTAGTTAGAGGCTTGTGGGTACCACCCCAACTCCACCATGTAGGATATAACCACTTAAATATAGAATTAAAATTGTTCCACAATTTTTATTCACTTCTTATTTAATCCACAAATTTTTTACTTCTCCTCTCGTGCAAAAGCAACTATGGTAAAGGTCCCCTTAAGCAATTACCGGCGTTACAAGTTCATCAGTGCCCTCAGATTTCAATTCCGAGCATCGGTTCAAAAGATAGAAAAACCCACTCATTCGTTGAACGTACCCGAGCTAAACTTCAGAAAATTATTCTGGTCACACCCGGTCTCGGAATCAGGTGCCGTTAGAAACTGCGTACTCATAAAATCCCAATGAATTTAAGAAAAAAATTTCCTTGAAATTTACGGGTCTTTACATCCCTCTGTGTTGATACTTCCTCACCTCAATATGTAAAGCAATAGACTCTCCATGAGTATGCCACCGATAACTTATCCCAACAAAAACATCTGCAAAGGATTTGGAATCCATCTCTAGGGTTCCTTCTCCAGTAGGTCCATCCAAATATGTAATGTTTTCATGAATATAATGAAATAAAACACATAAAAAGTGGAGATAAATTTTACACAGTTGATATGAATGAAATCAATGGGGATAAGAAATCCACCGGGAAGCCTGGGTATAGGAGAGTAAAATCACGATTGAGAATGGTGAGGGATGTAGGGAATGATAAAAGTAGTGGTAGATAGTGGAGGAGATGTTGGTTGAAGAATACGATGAAATTTGAGGTGGGGTGTCGGGCATGGAGCAGCCAAATGAAGAGGAACATGAGGCATAATAGATGAATGCAGAGAAACTAGATGCAAAGGGGCTGTTGGAAGAAGAGTCATTCACAGAGGAGCCAGAGGCGGTGGAGTCAAAGTCTGAGAAGCCGAATGTAGAGGTTTAGAAACTGTAGAAGTGGAAGAGGAAAGTCACGATGGTAAGAGAGGTTAAGATGAGGGAATTAGGGTATAGGGTTACAAAATTGTGTAGTGAGTTGATGTGCGAGTTACACGTGTCAAGAAAAAATCCTTCTTTATTATGTATATAGATATATATTATCCACAATATTCATAATAATACAACCATTAGGGTATTCTTAGTGTGTTATCCCCATAAAAATTCAATCTTATATCCATTGTGATGTGTTTGATCTTATGTTATCTCTTTTTTCTCACACTGATCATAACTCATGTCAGCTTATAGATCTACAATAATCATTTAAATTACATGATAGAAATTCCTATAACATGGGAATATTTATTAGTTATAGGCCTTTACTATATCTTTATTTCAATCAAGGACATATACTCCCAAATAAATCATCTTAGTGAAGCATTGTATTAATAAGATCTATTTAGACCACTATTATCACAACTTTAATAAAACAATGCATCCAAAGAAACCTCTTAGACTATGATTACATTCATGAAATGATAAATAAGATCCATATAGGAGTCTTGAGACCTACATACAATATACATATTCCCTCATAGGCATCCTAATTGAATGTTGTTAAAGTACACGGTATAGTCTTGTCGTATAAACAAAAACGGTGTGACTCAAACTACATGGGTTTCGAATATCATCTTATCAAGATACATATGATGCATCAATATGGTCTAAAACCAATACCATTAAATTTCGGAAATAGGTATCATGAGGTCGATATACCCTACATATCATCCTTATTGGTCTATATTCATGATAGGAGTCATCCTCATTTGGTTATATTCAAGATATGTTATTTCATAAAAAGGGAATACTTTCAATGGAAACTGTCATCCTTGTTGGGAAATATTTTCCCAAATTGATAACCATAAATGGTTTCTCATGTGTAAGTCCCAAAACAACAATTACTATGAACTTTTATCCAGGATTTCCTTTCATTCATTGTCACACAACCCAAAATTGTGTGACATGTATCAATATTTGATGGTTCTGATTCAATATCATAAGGATAAGTTGGAGTCCCCATATATGGGACTAATCCTGATACCATAAAAATAATTTCCTTCCTAGATGATAATAAACATTAGAGAACATATTTATATGGATTTAATGAATAGTGATACCTAAACTAGACATTCTAAGTAAAAATGGGCAACAAGATGATGAACCATTAATAAATGCATAATATGTCATCTATAGGATGCCTCTGATCTATTCAAATAATCACATCATCAGATGTCAACAACTAGTTACTATTATTATAGTTACCAATCATGTATTGAGGATTTGGAAAGATTCGAAAACATATTGTAAATCTATAATAGATCCTCCTATTTTGAAATATCCCCCCCTCAAGTTGTGATCATTCCTACCTCATATCCTCTACACCAATGGGAGGTCATAAGAATCCTTCATATGGAACATGAAGGAACTCCTACATTTAGAAATCTTGATTGTAGCTCATCATGGATTCAAAACCATTTAAAAGATTATATTATAAATAGAAAATGGTGAACAAAACATTAATATTTCAATAATAAAATATAATCAGGTCTCCCACACATCATCCCATTTCACATTATTCATTTTACACATGAAAAATGATGGAACAAACATGAATCTTCCGTAAACAGGAATTAACAACACTTTCACCTATTCATTGTTAATTATGAATGATTCCTTCTTGAAATGCTTCATGGATAAATTGAATTGTTTCTTCTTTACTATTAATCATGGATAGATTTCTCACAATGTTCACCCCAACCCAATGAAAGGATATCCTAAATAAAATTCTTCATCATTATAATTATCATGAGGGTCTCTACCTTTTCCAAATAAAGGATGAAGTCACCCACTCAATTCCTTCAGTATCATTTGGTAAATGAAATCGATCGGGAGTACCATTGATATTATACTATCCTGAACCTATAGAAATCATTGGATGACATTCAAGCTCTAAATATTATGGGTTTACCTTTTATGAGGATGGGCATGATGAATATGGTGACTCCTGTCACTAGCACTAACAGCTTCACGAGCCTATCTCTAGAGTGCCACAATTTGAACCTTCTTTATTTTAGGATGGTTTATTGGGTAACATATGATGAATCCATATAAATTCTTGAGTATTCAAGAAGTTATCTTTTCAACCATTTCCAGTTTCATGTTGTAACCACCCCTCATCCACTTACTGAGGGTGATTCCCAGTAGGTTGGCTCCCCAGAAACTCATATCTGTGAACCAAGGAGGTCATGTCAGGTGAGACACATTGTGAATCATATTAAGAAGACCCATTTCCATAATTGTTTTATATGAAGACTCTCAGTATATTCATGTAGTAACTAGTGATAAGTCTCATATATCCACTCACGCATATCATGACTACCGACATATCCCAATTACAAAAAATGTCAGGAACATATCCTCAATCCTTAAAATGAATCCCATCATCATATTCTTATGAAACAAAATAGAGAGGATTGGGAATACAATACCACTTAAATGAAGAAAACATATCATTATATCATAGAATCAGGGAATGTAAATTTTTATATTCTCACCCATACCCTTTGAAAGGTATAATTATATCATCACAATAATAGAGAAGTTGTACCAGTGTATTCTTAAAATCACATGGGGAAAGGAACATATTCTTTTCCCAATAGAGAAAGTATCATTTTATCATAAAAAATGTGACCAGATAGATACTCTTGAGGAATTAAATATTCTTGATCTTTCCCAATAGGATAATGGGTATGTCCCAATAAAGGGAAATGCACAAGACTGGGCTCATATACCCATTGTTTCTGGGGTTCTTCAACTAAACATTATAGTCACCACAATATACATTAATATTCATGCCAAAAAAAGGCCAAATATGTTCTAAATAAAAAACATGATCTGGCACCAACTCCTTTTCCAACTATGTTTCAATGTCATGTTTAGATAATAACCACAATGTAGGCTCATATTATAAATATAAATAATGAAGCTCCCCAACACATTTGAGAGGCTGAGAGTATTTGGTGGAATATTCATACTCCCACCCATAGTGCAATGCACATATATCCTTAAATTCCATAAATTTGGAGTTATAGATCTATTCTGAAATCCCATATGACCAATTACAAATTCTATAAAGTCATTTATACAATAATTAGGCTCATATTATTTCATTAAATAAGGATTCTTGCATCTTCCATTGGCCATCTAAAGGCAGATTCATATTAATATAGATACTAAGGACGTGTTTCATCATACTCTAGAAAAATCCTAGAAATGGTTACATATCCATGTAATAGTATACTAACACTGAATTATTTTAGAGGTTAACAAACATTTGGATCATACTAATCCTAGACTCTAAATGGTATGTAATCATACTCTGAATATAATATATGATGAGTCTCATATTTATAACTTACTTAATGTCAACCCATAAGAGGTTATAAAAATCATATTTTATGAATCTAAAATATTTCTAAGATCCTTATCCCAAATATAAGGTGATAACTACCATGATAGACCTCCTAATGGTAATATAGAGTATGATTATAGGGATATTAACCTTTTCATCCTCCATAGAAATCTACGATATGGTAACATATCACCTAGACAAGGACATCCCCCACCCTTTTATTTGGGAACCTTCATATAGAGTTGTTATTGAAGCACCAGGGTAAACTGCATATGGTACTCAATCAACCACCCTCATATCCTAACCATGGTTAGAAGGTGACCCAAAAAGTGACCTGTGTAGTTTGACTATGTGGAGGAATATTCCTATTTTAAGGAAGAAATTTGTATGGATATGTAGAAGGAGTTGGCTAAGAATAATCTCATACCTATATTATGTCCTATCTCTACTTCCCAATATGATGTTACATCCGTGTTAAAGGAGTATTTATTTCCGTACCTATGTTAGAACATGTGAGATATTTTTCAGAGGATAAATTATAAGAACATCGCTTATAAGGAATATGAAATCATCTTTCATCCATGAAAATGAACTTCATCTAGATAGACCTTGTGATTATTTCTATTTCATGGGATCCAAATATGGAAAAGATAGTTGTGAACCATTGACATTAATTTATCCATAGCCTACTTGACCTCCAGAAAATAATCATAAATGACCATGATATATACTTCTTTTAGGATGGGAAGACTATAAGGAATTTCAACTCATCTCATCCCTATAACAAAAGAGATACCCATAGACAGAATCATGAAATTTCATTCCTATATGAGGTTTCATAGGTCCAAACAATGTGCATAATATTTGGTCAATCCAATAAATTATTTCAGGATATAATTCATGAAACATATGTGAATGGAGATAGAGGGCCACAAAAAACTCATGAGATCAACCTCTCTGTAGGCCAGGAACACACCTCAAATGAGGAATCCAAAATCTCATACTATGAAATAAATTATTATAATAGGTTATCCATACCCTAAACATGTTCTACACACATCCTATTCCTATGTAAAAATGAATCAATTAAGGAAAATAGCATTGGAAGTTACCAGAGAAACCAACAGAGATATTCCCCATCCCACGGTGTTGGGGGAATTTTACCACTTCCTCGACTCCATGTGTGATTAAATCCGTATTTGGTTTAGAAAATGTCAGTGAATACTAAAAATAAATCCCAACCAATAGGTATGGGGTTATTTTAACCATGATCACCTTCTAAAGAATCATAAATCCTAAATTTATCTGGGAATCATTAGAGAAGGTTCCGAATTATCCCCAGCACTCATGGATTGGGGTATTATTACTTTTCCCACCAAGGAGTTTGGTTTTATCCATAATAGTTCATGGAAACCAAGAGTCTACAAAACATTCAACCCCACCACCACATGAAAAATACATTTTAATGGAGGCTCACTAATCAAATGAATTATATGTTTCCCTCATGGTGTCGATTCACATACAAGAACTAGGGGAGTGTCTAAAAAGGAAAATAAAACCACATAAGGGTTGAAATCCAAAGAATCTCTATAAGAGGAAGGGTCATAAGAGATGAATTGATCAAACTCTTAGGGGGTAGAATATGTGGGGAAACAAAAAATCTATCCATTAATCAAGGAATGAGGAAATGATCCATGCCCCAAGATATTCCATGATAAACATAATCTCCATCAATCCATCTTATGATATAGATCAAGATGTGGTTGCTGATCTGAAAAATCTAACAAAATACCCAAGGGGTGGGGTTGAAATTATGTATAAATTTATGTTTTCTTGATGAATAATTATAGGAGTATCCAAAACATGTAATATTAAAATTATGAGATACAACCCCCTAATTGACATTATACTATGGATAATGGGAAATTCATGGCTACATACAACTCTCTACCAAGAATCATAGTAATACATTTTGTGGAAAATACACTAACATAGTGTGTGGAAGAGATATTCAATATATGATGAGTTAATGAGTAATTTCTTATGGGAAATATCCCCACATGTTACAACCTTTAAGGGTAAGAACATATTCCTCCTCAACCTATTAGGAGGGAGTTTCGTTTCTCAGAAGAGTGGAGTTTGAACTTCATGTTAGCTCTTGATCCTATAAGTAATATTAAATCAATTCAGGGATCAATGAAGAAAAATATTTCCCCCTATTTTGTAAATTACCACACTTATACCGGGATAGTCATCTAGTCTATGTATGAACCAACAATCAGTAACCAATTAGTGTAAGGAGGTTTCTTTTATCCATAACCACTCATCTCACTCAACAGGTGGCCCAAGTACCAGTCCCTCCCTAGGATTCTCAATACCATCGAGTCCCTAGTTTATCTAAAAGAGGATATAGAAATTATTCATTCCCCAGTGTATCTAGAGATGAATTTGTATCCAAGATGGGTAGATGACAGTCTACCCCCACACAAAATTTTGGGAATATTATCTTCTCAATCTTTGACAACATGGGGGATCTAATGTATCATCTCAGGAACTTAGTGTACAAATGTGGCCTAATTATGCGCCCATTAGGTCAAAAAGAGTCAACAATACTAAGATTATTTCTGCATAACCATGTGGGAGCACCTTTATATGGTAAGGTATCCAGTTAGTAGGGTCCATTACAGGCTGAGAAGTCCTTCACTTCCAATTCCATTATAAATTTAGTTCAACACTATTTAATATAGTGATTTCCTTCCTCACAAATTGTAAATAATACTAAAATGAGAGACTTTAGCATAATTTCTAGATGGAAAGGGCTAAATTAATCAATCAACATTATGTATCCAAATGGGTAATTGTTTGAACTCTTTGAGGTGAACCTCCTAAATGATATTCTAGATCTATCAATATTAATTAAATATTTGGGAGGATTTTGGGATTTCCCAGAGATGGAACAATTCCTAGAAGATTCATTTTAATTAATCATGGCCACATCACATCTCTTGCCTAATGTAATGACCAGTAATATTTTAAATAAGATAAAATTATTATTTATTAATTGATTTAGTTATAGAAAACAAAATAACTACTTCAGTTATATAGAACTGATTATAAAATATAGCATGCTATATTTTTAATACATTTATGAATATTAACAATTGATAATATAGTAGGTGTACATTGATCGAAAAGATTATTTTATACTAAGGTTTAGGGTAAAGTGTAATTTGACATAGATAGAAGAATCATTGTCCTAAACCCATATGATGGTACCCTATGAATCCCATTTATATGATCATCCAATAGAGGTGTATTCATTAGAATTTTACCATGACAAGGACAATGAATAAATTAAAAAAACATAAGTACGATTAACACCATTTATGGTATAAGTTTGTGTTTGTTGACATCACTGCCCAAACCATCTTTTCTCAACCGAACCATGAAATCCCCACCATTATACACCTTATCCTTAGGGTATACACTGGTGTAATAAGGGGTAATGTATCTTAAACCTAGTTGTATGAATTTTTATATATTAATTTTAAGGAAATAATGATAATAATTATCCCTATTATTATTAAATTTTCAATGAATATATTATAATATTTTTTAAATGAAGAAATTAAATTTGTCTATTTAGGAATTATATAGTTTCTTTAAAGACACTCATTGGATTTCAAAAAGGCCTATATAATATATATAAGAGCCAGAAAATTGTTAAATAGTAAAAAAGTGTCTAACACTAAATAGAAATTTATATTTTAAAGTAAAAATTAATATATTTAGGAAATTAATTACATAAAATAAATATTACTTTTCAAATAATCTTGTTAAAATTGGATAATTGTGAATTTTTTAAAATTTTATAAGACAATCACAATTTTTTCTGAAAATTAAATATGTTATAAATATATAGAATGTATTATGAAATAACAATAGACTAAATTTTATTTAATAAATAGTTAACATAAATTCCATGAATTTTTTTTTTCAACTTCAAAATAAATTTTTTGAACTTATTTAATAAATTTTATAAACCCTCAATGAATCCTCCAAAGCCTATATGATATTTTATTGTTTTTAAATAAAATATTTTTAAGAATGATTCAATTCCTCATCTAGAATTATAATATTTTCCGTTGTTCTGTTTAAAAATATATAAAATATTGAAATCCACTCCCCTTTGGTAGAATCCATGGGAAAACCTATAGGAAGGGTTTTGTTTTTTTATTATTTTTTCATATGGATTCCAAAAACAAATTTTTAGAACATAATAAAGAATTACACTCTATTTTTCTATAAATACCTACCCAAATCCAAATAATCATCACTAAAAACACATTGATATTTAATTTACTCTCTATATAACTCTGTAAATCCTTCCCAAGTTGTACTAAATCTCATAAAAATCTCTTACCATAATTTTAGAAGTTTCCTCTTAGGGCAAGGGATCCTCCCCACTTTTTTTGTTTCAACTATTTTATTTGTACTATGAAATTTTAGTTCTATCTTTTAATCTTGAAATGTGTTTTTACATATCCCTTTAAAGTCCTTAATATTTTCATGTAATGAAATAACACATTTAGCACTCAATAAACCCATTCCTTAATCATTATTTACACCTGTTGTGGTGTTAAAATTATCCTCTAATATTTTCCATACCAAACATTTGGGTAGTGAATAACCCATCCCTATTTCCAATAATGGTTATTCAAATAGATGTATAAGTCATTAATTGATTGTGTAATACCATGTATGTAATATGACACTCTATTACTAGGGGATTAAAATGTATGAAAAATTATTCTTCTTTTGTAAGATCTCAATGATAAAATAATTCATGTACACGATATGCAGGTGATGGGTGGGACCAAAATCATAGAGACATGAAATATATTTGGAAATGATTTTATATCATGATATTACATGTAAGATAAATGGTTTTTTATCATAATCACACGGTGCTATGATTTATTTGTGGTTATCCTTGACTTATTCTTATGATGTCATGTTTTATTTTGTTTCCACATTCATATGTTTCATTGATGATATCATATTATATCATTCTTATATGTTCATGTTTATAATTATCATACCATTTATGTCACAATGATATTCCTCTTGACTAACATGTATTAATATTATCATGTTATTCTTTAATTATTTCCTTACTTGGATTTATAACTCACCCTTTTTTACAAACATGGTCAGGTTATCCCATGTTACATTAGATGATATATGGAATATAAGTGAATGTTTTGGGGTTTTTTGTAATGTTGTTATTCCCCTGTTTCAAATTATTCTATTATGTACATAACTTCCAAAATTCACTAGGCATAATTATCATCTAGGATTTTCCTATCTGTATGTTTTAGTAATAAATCATGGAATAAACATGTATTAAAGATATGAATCGTCATAGTTTTAATCCAAGAACGGTCTAGTTAATTTTAGTTATTATGAATAGTGAACCTTATAAAATCCCAAGTAATTATTTAATAAATTTTAAAAAGTAACTAATTTTTTGTAATGTAAAGGGTATTTTGTTTCCAAAAAAATACTTGTCTGGATACTACAAGTTGATATGGATTTGGCACAATTGTATGGAGGGTAATAATCCAAAAATGCATAAACTGGGATTTGAATGAATAATCATCTTGTGCAAAACAAATAGGCTTTTAATAACACCCAATTTGAAATTCCCTGGGGATATTCTTTGGTAAATTCACAGGATCTTTACGGTCCATTATAAAGGGAGTAAAAAAGACCATAATTTTTTGTCCCTAAATAGACCCTAGATAACATAGATTGAAACCTAGAATGTAATATTTTAATTATGTTATGTCATTTATGGGTCATACCTTATATTTTTATAGATTCCATCTTATTTATTTAATAGTATATTTATTCTAATTCATAATGTTTCATTAATTCTAGTCAATGGTTCAAAATGGGAGTAACCGAGTCAACATCCAATGTGATAGGAAATTCCCTAATGATATGCCCCACCAAATGAGATAATGATTCAATAAATTCATTTAAAACATTCCAAGTAAATCATTTTTAGAATAGAGACAAGAAAAATTGGGAAAACCACATTCCCTTTTGAATGATCATGTTTCAATTGATAAATTTATGGGAAAATGCCACCTATTTTCACTAGATATTTAATTACCATAATCATGAAATAATGGACTGTGCAACTAAAAATATGTTCTAAATATATAAATAATCCAATAAATAAATGTTAGTGGCAATTCATAATCATATGGAGGGATGAATTGATAAATGGGGGGTGATGATATGAAATATGAACCCCTCATAGGATATTGAAGTGATGGGGTTGAAAGAATTCCAATAAATGTTTCCCAGTAAGTATATTAATCATACACTGTGATGGAAAATGGAGATGTATTTCATTATCCTATAGTAAAATGATGTTGAATCCATCAGTTCATGTAGGGAAAACCTTATAATACTAACATTATATGACTCCATCATTTTCATTTCCCCCCAAAAAAATTAATAGTTTCTCTGGTGGGATAATGTTGATTCTATAAAATGTATTTGGTGGTTTAAGACATTGACCGCTATGAGGAAACTATCTGATGTGACCTCAATGATTAAATGATATTTAGTGAATTCCAAGGGTCTCACTGGTCCAGGGATAGGATTCTGATTGTGGATTTTAGTTCTGCTGGCACAATAGAGAAATGTCATGGGTACATAAAGTCCAACACCCATCCTATCAAATGATAGAGAAGATGACCCATCAAAATAGCCTAAATGAGATAAGGTAATTATTTATGGATGAGAATGAAGGGAACCTAGATAAAGAGTGTTTATGGTTGAAACCCACCTATTTGATGGAATAGAGGAATTCTTTGTACATACCAAATCTTGTTGTCCAATGTTTCAATTATAAATAAAAAAGGACCTCTTCATATCAATTCAACGGTTGTCATTGATAACTAATTCTAACAAAATAAAAGACGTATAGGGAAAATGATAGATAATTCCATGAAAACTACTGAGGTGGGTACCCAAAATGATGTTGTGACAGGTAAAATAGAAATTTAAACAAGGATATTGAACATACTATCTGATACGAGTCCTATGCTTTCATTCATATCACACGGGATTAGTTGAACTATTCAAACACCACCTAAAATATGGATGTAGAGATATAACTTAGAATGGAAAATGGGTAAACAATTTCATCATAACTATATAAATTCTCCTCTATGAATATTTATATAATTATCTTCTAAGTAAACCTTATGATACTCCCTTTTTCAAAAATTTGATGATATTTTGGGTTTTGATTGGATTTCATTATATAGATCCAACGTAAATTGCTTGGCAAAATAAACCACTCTCCATATTTCAAATCACCTTATAATTCAATAAAACTTTAAGGATGTGGATGAATCAAATTTTCTATCATTACCTAAAGCATGGATATTATTTCCTTATGAAAAAGTGTGTCTATATCAAATAATTAAGACTAATAAAAAATGTTACTTGATGACATTACCCTTATTAGTGAATACATATATATGTGTTTCCAAAAAAAATAGCCTTTCACTAAGTTAGGAGTTTCAGTTCTCAAGAGAGCGTACACCCATAGATTTTTCAATATCAGATACTTCCTATATAATATACACAACTAAAGTTGAATTTCTAAAGAAGAAACTTCTAGAGAATCTATATAAAAGGTTTATACTCTCATGTTCATCACCTTGGGGTGCACCAGTCCTCCTTGTCAAGAAAAGGGATTAGTAAATGTGCCTCTAAATTAATTATATTATGCACAAAAATATTTGATAAATAAAATGTATCATCTACCTTTTATTGATTAATTGGTTGATCAGTTATATAGAACATATCACTTCTCTAAGGTGAGTCTTTAGTTATGACATTATCATGTAATGTTGAAGAAGGAAGATATCTCAATTATTGAATTTTATATAAGTTATGTGAACTATGATTTAATTGAAATTCCATTTAGACACAATAATTCTATAGATGTTTCATGCACATATCATATAGAATATTGATGGAATGCCTATAAAAAATTTTGGTAGCATTTATAGATGATATTATTATTCACATTAAAATAAATGACTAACCTTAGAGAATTTGAATGCATTATTAAATACCTTACAAAATGAAAATATATAAGTGAAGTATAGTATATATGATTTTTCGATAGGGAATTTAATATTATTGTGGAATGTTATCACAAAAAATCTAATATCAATTGATCCTTTTAAAAATAGTGGAAATTAAATTGATGACCAAACCAACAATTTTGATAGAGATCCATTGTTCCCTTTGATTTTCTATGTAATACATCGATTTACGAAAAACATCTCAGGATTTCTAATCCCACTAACCACGCTAACTCAGAAGGAAGTGAATTTACTCTAGAATGATTAATGTCAAGATAGATATAAATAGTTAATGAATAGTCTGATCACTATTCATGTTATCACATTAACCACTAGTTGGGATGGATTTTTTTTCAATATTGATGCATCAAAAAAAGGATTCGGTTTTGTACTAATGAAATATGAATAATTAATAGCCCATTCCTCCATAAACATAAAGATCCATGAGTATAACTCCCTAAACCTGATCTAGAATCAATTGTAGTGATCTACACATTGATTATTTTGAGAATTTGTATCTTTGAGAGAATTATGAATTATATGTGGATCGTAAAATCCATAGGTATATATTCACTGAAAAATAGATCATTTTGTTCCAATTAAGCTGATTAGATCTGGTAAAGGATTTTGATTTTTTAATCCATTACCATTATCAAACTGTGAGAAAAGTGGAAGATACTCATTGTAGAAAGGAACATACAACCCTATCCATAACAGGTATTTAAAGGGATCCAAAATTCATGGACATGAAAATGATGGAAATAGTAATAATAAAAGGATATTCATACTACAATTTTCAAGTACATACTCAGCCATCCAATCATGAGAGGATCACGAAGGCCTAATAATATTACATGTAGTGGTTAAAAAATATAGAGAATGTTACGATGTTCATGTTTTTTTAATATGAATTAGTATGTATTAGAACATGGAAATGTTTCCAATCAAAAAAAGAACTCAAAAAATAAATTCTAGATGATGTACCAAGATAGTAATTCTACATTTTTCTAGGAAACACAATGATGTATTGATATTCGAAGTAAAGCATATGGTTGGATAACATGATTAGGGATATTGAAAAATTTGTATCTTGATTCCACATAGACAAATAATATGAGGATTGACTAAATAATTGTATGGGAATGATGCTCATATTTCACACACCAGCACAAAAATTGATAAAGATATCTACAGATTTCTTCATATATATTCCTAAAAAACCTATAATTAATAATTCCAATTTGGTTTCAGCTAACTTCCTTAAAGATTTACTTCATTTTATTTTAATCAAGGAATATTATTATCTTTGCCAAATCATGATGATATGCATATGTTATGTTTTAATACATCATGGAGTGGAACTACCTATTGTATCTAATCATGATATGAAGTTTACATCATGATTATAGAGAATCCGGCCACATGTGTTTAATATAGAGTTGAGTTTTAGTAAATTTTATCTGTCTTAAATGCCTTGTCAATATGATATAACCGTTAAAACTCTAAAGGATATGCTTATACAATTTTCAATAAACATCCAAGGATGTCGACATTAGAATATTCCCATATTGGAGTTCTCAAATAACAATCATTTCCATTCTTGCACTCATATGGAACCTTATGAGGCTCTGTATGGGAAGTGGAGTCGAACTCCAACATGTTGTGAGAAAGAAGGATATCATAAGCGTATGGGACGTAAATATTTTCTAAGAGATGATAAAGAAGGTTCAAATCATTTATCATCATATGAAATCCATCAAAATTAAATATAAAATATATGCATACAATATTTTATATGACATATAGTTTGTGTTTTGATTTTAGGTGTTCCATTATATATAATCATGGAAGAAATTCATGAGGTTTCGGAAGAAGGGGAAGATTAGTACCAGATACATTGGCACCTTTGAGATCCTTGATCACATTAGAGTTGTTGCCGATGAAACCATACACCAACATAACAAATCTAAAGTACAAGATATTTTCAATATATCCCTCTTGAGGAAGATAATAATTGTACTCTTAGATGAACCGAATCCATAGGTGGTACCCTCAAAGAATAATATTTCTTACAAGGAGTAACTGATAATGAACTTAGATCATAGAGATAATGTCATGCGAAACAAGAAAACACATCAGGTCAATGTCTGGTGGAGGAACCACAATTTTGAGGAAGTGAAATGGTAATCAAAGGAGGTGATAAAAAATAAGTACCCTAATCTATCATACTATAAAAAATGAAATTAAGAGGGTGAAATTTCTAAATGGAGGAGGATTTTAATGAACCAAAATTTTAGTAATTAAATTCCATTTTGATTATAAAATTACATATAGTTATAGAAAAAATGCAGTAAATCAGTTATTTTGGACTAATTATAAAATATAAAGGGTGAGATTTAAAATTTCATTATCCATATTAACAATTGATAACATATCCATTGTAAAGTCACTTATAAAATTAGTGTATATCAAGGGTTATGATAATTTCTAACTATACATAGAAGAAAGAAGAATTTTCCACAAATAGGTGGATAATATCAAATGAATCTCATTTATTGGAGCATCTAAGGGAGGTAAAATCATTAGAAACATCCCTTTACAAAGACCAAGTTTTCATTGAAAATATAAAGCATGAAGAAATTGTTTATGGGGGATATTTTTGTATATTGTGATTACCAAAAAAAAACGATGTTCACTGAACCACCCCAAGAATGCCACATTGTCACACACCTTACCCTTAGGGTGTACGATGTTGTAAAAATGGGTATGTATATAGAACCTTGTGTTATGAATTTTTAAATTTTATTTTTAATTAAAAATAATTATATTTAACCATTTTTATTATTACTTTAATAATTTTCTTTTTAATTTTCTTTTTACACGAATAAATCAAAACTGGATTTTTGGGGAATATATAGTACAATTAAGACATTATTTTATTAAAATAAATAAAATTTTATTAAGATATTATTATTAAATAATAAAAATTTAAATATAATTCATAATATAATTTGTTGAAGTCCGATGTTGTTTTCATAAGGTTCATAAAGTGATTATCTTCTGAAAAATAGTATTTTCTAGTATATAGGGTTTTTTTTAAAAGTAAGAAATATAATATTTTGAAATCTATTTTAGAAAAATAAATAATATTATTGAAATTACCCTATCTAATTTTTCAAACGGTGAATTTTTCATAATGTTCATAGATAGCCAAATTTTTTTGGTAAAAATTAAATTCAGTCTTTATTAGTTAATCATAATAGCTGAAAAGTGATTAAATAAATAGTATAAAGTCAATACGTGACAAAATATATGATTCCCCATTAAAATAATTTTTTTTTATTTTATTTTCTTTACTATTTAAACCAATTATCAGCCCTCTGAAAGCTATATTATATTTTACAGAATTAAAATCAATTCTTTTTAAATATTACTTACTTCCACACCACCAAGGGTATTATTTTAAGAATTTTCTATTCTTGAACATAAAATATATTAAAAACACTCCCCTTTGGAAGAAAATATTGGGAAAACTATGGTAAGGTTTATGTTTTTGATTATTTTATCATTTAGAGTCCAAAACCAATGTTAAGACATTAATAAAGAATTCGCCTCTACTTGGATATTAATACCCAACCAAACAAAAATAGAAATTCACTAAAAACCAATTTTGAATATATTTAATCTATCAATCCCTCTATAAATCCATCCCAAGGTTTTCATAACCTCTTATGAATTTACTATCATGATTTTTGAGGCTCCCTCTTAAGGTTAGGGACACTCCCTTTTTTTATTTCATGTACTTTCTTTATATTAGGCCTCTTGATTGACAATTGTTCATGTATGAATATGTTTATACACATATTTTTTATATTATTAAGATTTAAAATAAATTAGATACCACCTTTCACTCCCAATAAACACTTCCGTGAATTTTCTTATACTCTCATTATGCTACTGAAATTATCATGTGATTAATACAATTCCAAATATTGGGGTAGTGACTACCCTTACTCACTCCCACTCAAGGTTATTCAATTATATGTACCTATAATCAATTTATTGGTAACATATATATATATAATCCCGCACTACTTAACCATGAAATAAAAAAGTGATGAATGTTTTTATTATATTGTATGATATATTTTACACAACAATGTCTATACATGATATGAATGTAATGGGTCATCCAAAAATTTTATCGGTCTCCAATGTATTAGGAATTTTTTTTATTTTATGATATTATATGTATAGTGAATGTAAAGACCCGAACCTAGATTCCCAGAGCCGGTGACATATTACATTACAATGGCATGATTATAAGAAAGTCATATGACAAAGGAATGAATAGTTTAGTATATTTGTAAATCCAAATACATACAAAATCTTAACATTAAAACATAAAATGAAATACAACTTATAAGTTCTATTGGAAATATCCACAGATATATGTTTATCCATGTAGGTCATTCATAACAATCTTCATCACCTCTTGTGAAATTGAAACATAAGAAAGTGATGATCTAAAACGATCAGTAATAGTATGAAATAATGTAGAAGATAACATAAACATTAGGCATGGTGAATAATTGAAAACATGTGCCTTTAAAAGAAAAATGTGAAAATTATATAACAGGGATATGAGATGAATAATTACTACCATAATAATACATAATCATGAGTATTATACTACTCAAATAACCACATGAGCTTTGAATATTTGGATACATAATGAGGAAAATTCATATTCTAGACATATGGAAACATACCTTCCAGGACTTGGCCAAGACATCTAAAAATGATTAAGGCCTTGTCCAAAACCATATCTAAAAACTGGCAAGGCCTCACCCATGTCCAAATCCATTTTATCATTAGACCTACCGATGAATCGAGAGAATATAGTGGTACCCACCAATCTCATAATAAGTCCAATTCATTCCTAATATGAATGGGGATAATCATAAACAATATAAAAATTAATATTTAATCTAACATAGGAAGTGTCAATAACGTTCCCCAAACATTATGCATAAACACTAACTATTCAGAGTAAATTGGTGAATGGTTTTATGATAGAAAATCCACAATCAAAATAATCATAAACCATTCAATTAAATATGGTATATGATATAATTAGATATGAATCCCATTAATACATTATAATCAAAAAGAGTGTTGAAACAGATTAAGATACTCTTATAAAATCATCGAGTTATTTATGGGATAATTACCATTTTACTTCGAAGTGGAGAGATAATTTGGAAAATTACTTGTAAAAAACCAGAACTATACTAAGTTAATATTTTTTTAATAATGTAATTTTTTTAGAAATATAATGGTCTCTAAAAATATATTATAGAGTTCCCTTGAAAATATGTATGAATTTTATAAATTCTTTTCAATCCAGCTTGTATTTTAGGAAGATTTTTTGAATGACCCTTTTAAAAAATATAACTCCCCATAAATTAAAGTTGTATTATGGAAGGTACATATATATTGAATATTATAATAGAATATATGTGGAGATTATATAAATAAATAATAATTTAATTGAGGTAAGTAGACAATAGGTGTATCCTGAATGAAGATGGAGGTTCAGGTAGAAAATCCTTATCTTAAGTTCGATGGTGATCATCACATGATTATAATGAACTGAATAAAAAAAATTAGGTTCATAAATTAATTATTCTAGAAACTCATATAAATGTAATTTATTTATTATAACCTTATCAGGTTCATTCCTGGCCCTTTGATCTGTTATGATATTCGATTTCATTATTTTGGAGGGTTTAGTTCCTTAGGTTTAATGATCTGTTTACTAATATTCATGAATGGATAAACATGTATAATAGGAATTGGTCTCCAGAATATATGTTTTATGTTATTAGTGGGAAACCGTAATATTAAATTTTCATAAAATTCATTTGGTTATTTTGAGCGAAGAATTAATATTATATAATACATTGATGATAATTGTTTGGGTTAATTGGCGATTTTTGTTCAAAACACACTCATTATGAATTATAAATTATTATCATGTGTGAAAAATTATTAGAGAACCATAAATAAGATATAATAAATATATTATAGTATTTTTATCCATAAAAATTGTTTAATTTCCATTATTTACGATGGTAAAATAAATTTAAAACTCGTTGTCCTTGAATATGATAAATTAACACAACTTAGACATTATTTTCATTTCAAGTATAAAAGAAGGGGAAAGGAAAGATGATGAATAATTATTCATTTATCATAAAATATAACAATTAATGTAAGGTACTAGAGTCATCATAACCTTTGGATGAAATTAGGCATGGAAAGAAAAAGAAAAGAAAAGAACTTGAAATAGAAAATTGAAGAGAAATTTATGGCTTGAAGTAATCATCTTTGAGAGCATATTTAGGGGAGAGGTTTTGGTATTTTTATAAGACCAAGGGCTTTTGGAATTGGGGGAGGATTGTGGTAGGATATTGGAGAATAATTTAGACATGTAACAAGGCTTGATAGGATTTAAGAGAAGATGGAGTGAGGGGGGTTTATAGTGGAGGATTAGAGGGTTTTCCCATCATTCTACTCGTTATTTTTTTTTTCAAGCACAACCAGTAGTATTGAATATTGTGACAAATAATATTAATATGTGAATGTGACTTCAAAAAATGTGTGATTACATCAATCATGATGCTACAAATAGTGAACTTAATAGATAGTACGAATATATAGTAAATTATCGTATTTTACTATTGATAAAAAATTCGAGTATTTTAGAAAAATCCAAAAAATTAACACTAAAAATTTTAGATGTGTAGAATTAAGAAATTAAATCCATTTTTAAAAAATAATTTTCTAAATATAAGTAATTTAATTTTTAAATGAAATCATTATTTATTCAAAAAAAAAATAACAATTTCAAAACTATAATTTGTTTAATATCTCCTTGAAAAATTAATCAAGATCTCATTATCTTATAACCTTAAGACATTAAAATAATAATATGATTTACTATTAATAAGGATCATATTACTATTCATGTTACTATTCAAAACTGTATGTTACTATTCACAAAAAAAATATTTTTGTCTTATTAGACTCTAAATATCATACTGAACGCAACCGTGTATGTCATTTTTTTAAATTCAAATCACAGAGGTGCAAAAGTTATGTTTACATCCTAGGTTATAAAAATTGGTTTTTTGTAGAGACTCATTATTTTATGCATTCCATATTAATTATTTTTTAAAAATCATGAAGTGTTACTTTATCCCCTCATTATAAAAATATCTTCCTCGAAATTACCATAATGTTTCCCCAAAAAACGATTTGGGTAGTTCATCATCATAATCTCCTCAGGGTCCCATGTTTCCACTTCGATTTTATGATTTTACCCAAGTATCATTACTAGTATAGTCATTTGATTCCTCGACACTTGTTATTTAATGTCCTGAATATGGATAGTCTCTTCACAGTAAGCTAGGTGAGGTTCTAATTATATACCTTCAAAAGTGAGGAAATGTGTGATGTACTTTCCCCGCAATGAGACATGGAACACATTTTGTAATTTATCTAGTCTAGGTGGAATAGCCAAATGATATGCAACAACTCTAATTCTCTCCATAATTTCAAAATGGACTATGTACATAAGTCTCATTTTCCCTTTCTTCCCAACTCATATTACACCCTTCTATGGAGATACATTTATGGAAAAATAATGTCCCACTTGAAAATCCAAATCCATCCTTTTAATATCATCATAGTTTTTTTGTGTGATTTGAAATGCTTTTATAAGGACTTGAATAGTATTTATCTCTTATATTGATTCCCCAACAATCTCTAGGCCCACAAGCTTCCTTTCTCGAACTTCATCCCAACAAGTTGGTGTACGACATCTCTTTCAGTACAATTCTTAATATGGTGGCATTTGAAAACATGAATGGAAACTATTATTGTAGCAAAACTCTACTAAAGGAAAATATTGATCCCACATACCATAAAGTTCATGTGAACCTGAACTCAATAGGTACTATAAGGTTCGAATCATCCCGTCAGATTTCCGATTAGTTTGTGGGTGATAAGAAATACCAAATAGAACCTAAATATCTAATTATTTATGAAGACATATAAATAATTTTGAAGTAAATCAATGATCATGATCCGAAACAATTGAGGGAGGTGCACCATTATGTCTCACAACATCATTGATATATAGTTTTGTAAGGTTATCCAATGGAAAATCATCCCTTATAGTGAGGAAATCTTAATATTTCATAATTCAATCCACAATTAACCATATTTCATCACTCTTTATTGTAGTTTTGGGTACTCTCAGGACAAAATCCATGTTGATGTAATATAATTTCTAATTAGGAATAGGCAGCAGTTGAATGAATCTTCTAGGATATTGTTGTTCATCCATGACTTGTTGAAAGACTAAACATCTTGATACATAATCCGAAATTTCCCGCTTCATGTTTTTGCACTAGATATTTTCCTTCAAATCACTATACATTTTTGTGCTACTCTGGAATATAGAAAAATTTAAACTATGAGAATCATCCAATAACTCCATTTTCATCTCTGATAGAGAGGTAACACGTAGCCTCTTCCCAAATTTCAGAATTTCATCTTCACACATGAAATCATTCAACTTCCCATCATTCAGAGCATTGATTTTCTTTTAAAGATCCTCATCATCAGACTATGAAGCTTTAATTATTCTCAATAAATACGAATGGGAAACCATCTGAAAAAGTAGTGTTTTATCAACTTCTTTGATAATTACCATATCCATCCTCACTACATCCATGTAAAAAGGATCCTTATCAATCCTCATTTTTTTAATAACTCCATAATCCTTCCTACTCAATGCGTCTACTACATTATTTAAAATTCATGGTTGGTAGTGTCTAGAAAAATCAAATCCCTTCCGTAGTTTGATCCATCGCTTTTTCCTCATGTTGAGTACTTTCTATGAGAATATATATTTTAAACTCTTATGATTTGTATATATCTCACATTTTTTCATAGAGATAATGTCATCATATCTTATGATAACAGATTACCAGTTCTAACTAATGATCATGAGTTGGATTGTTTTTTTCATGAATTTCCAATTTCTTTGACGTGTATGCTATAAATTTATCATTCTCAGAAAGAATAAACCATGTCTTTTCTTTAATGCATCACTTTATATCAAAAACCCATCAATGACTGATGGTATAGTTAGGATCATAGATTTCACTAATCACCTCTGCAATTAATATAAACAGTCCCCACATTATTTTTTCAATATAAATATAACCTCTTTTTTGTAATCTTGATCATTTGGTTGCTCAAATGGGTGAATTTCTTAACGAAACTCTGATAATAACCTGGTAAACCAATAAAATTACATACCTCAACTATTTTTATTAGAGTAGTCCATTCTTGAACTTCATTTTTCTTCATAGGATCAGCCGATATTCTATCCTTATAGAAAATTTGTCAAAGAAAGGAAACAGATTAAATACAAAATTAACACTTTATAAACTTCCCATATAATTCATTTCTTCTAAGATGCTTTACAATAATGGGCATGTTATTTTCATGATGCACATAGTTTTTGGAGTATACCAAGATATCATCAGTAAATAAAACAACTAATTTATCAAGATATTCCTTAAAAACTCTATTCATTAGATCAATGAAATCAAAAGGTTAATTAGTCATTCCAAAAGTCATTACTGTAAACTCATAATCCCCATACCTAGTTCAAAATGATGTCCTTGGAATATCATCCTTCCTCACAAAAAACTGATGAAATCTAGATTGAAGATAAATCTTTGAATAATATTGGGCACTTATAAGTTGATCAAATAAATCATCAATGTTAGGTAAGGTATGGATGTTATTTATTTTTATAGCATTAATCTCCCTATATTCAGTGAACAAACTCATAGATCCGTATTTTTTATTAATGAAAAGAAATCTGGCACCTTGTGGAGAAACACTAGGAAGAATAAGTCCTATATCACTCATTTACTCTAGTTGTTTCTTCAGTTACAATATTTTCAGAGTATTCATTCTATAAGGGGTCATTGACATGGTCCTTAAATTGGGAGTTAAGATAATGAAAAACACAATTTTTTACTCAAGAGGGTGTCTAGGTAAATCCTCTGAAAAAATCCACAAATTGTTACACAATAAGTGCATCCTCTATTTGAATATTCCTTTCCTCACCCATAGTTATTGAATTATATTCCTCCCAAATAATTGAATTTTGTAGAGCTACCCGGGTTGGATCTAGATGAGAATCAGATGGTGATATTTTTCCCCTAATGATAAGGGATTCCATATCATCCTCAAAAATCATAACCTCCGTCTACTTGAAATAAATTTTATCATCATGGATCGGATGTCAATATATACTGAGGATTATATCAAATTTAATCATGGGTATGATAACAGAATCAGAAGATAAAGCACATTAATATTCCATAATAGGGACTGCCTGACACAACATTGTTGCAATGATACATCCCTTATGAGTATTGAATGACAACCCCCTTACTAAATTAAATTGTAAATATCTAATTCTTATCGGAAATTGGGAAGATATGAAATAATTAAATGATTCAAAATAAAGTAAATAATTGGATAAGTTTAGGGAAATGATTAAATCACCTGTAACTACATCATTATGAACATCAATATCAGCAGTTTTGATCGCGTAGCTTTCCCCTGCTCCCTCAGCCTTTTCTGATCCATGATTCGTTGATGATTTGGAAAATCATTAGCATATATTCCAATCTCACTAAAATTATATCATTGAACATTAATATCTTATTTCATCCCGATGAAAACACCGGCATGATTTCCATTCTTTAAAAACTTGGATCACACCCATTTTCCTTTTAAGTAGGCACCAGAGTGTTTCTTTCCACAATTATCATAGGGTATAATGTAAACTATTCCCTTCTTCCCAATTTATTTATTTCATTTTTTAGAGTATTTAGCACCCCTCTTATTCTCTTTATTTATTTTAAATTCATAAGAAATAGATAACTCTTTTTCCATCTTGATAGACCATGTGACAATATCTTTGTATGATGAGAAAGTTTGGATGATCAATGCCCACCAGAGGAATGGATTTAGGCCATCCATTAATAGATCATTGTTTCTCCACAGATAATTTATATAGTCGACAACATGTTGTGCTAACCCTGTGAAGGTATCTTCATACATTTAAACATTCTCATATTCCTTTTTCCTCAAATTCAGAAACTGCATTTCCATATCTTCTTATTGTTCATGTGGAATTTATTTCTCTAAGAAAAAATCCTTAAATTCACTCCATTACATGCTTTCAATCTCTTCCTAAACATTTTTGTTTTGAATTAGTGACCACCACTGATTATTATCTGTCGATAGATAATAAAATATCATGACAACCTTCTCCCTTTTGTTACTTCCTAAGGTAAGAAATAACTTCTCTAAGGAACTTATCCACTGCTCAACTATGAATTAATTTGTATTCCAATTAAATGATGGATGTTTTTGTCACATAAATTTTTCTAACATTGATCCTCCATGTTGTGGATCTAGACGCTCCAAATGGGAAAGTTAATTATTCATAACTTGAGGGATTTTTCCCAATATAGTTATAAGATACTCCTCACCAGTCAAAACTCTAGATCCAACACCATTATCTTAAATAGTAGGGAAATTACATCATGGGATATTGACGTTAATGAGGATTCCATTCCTTCTAATAAGTTCCATTTCTAAATAATCACATAAACTATATTAGGTTATGAATCATAATTTACTACCTCAATATAGAAAAAAATACTTAACATGATTTGAAATCCTATTCATGGCTAATCCAATAATCTAAAACATGGTTTATGTGAGGAAAAATTTACATTAAAAAAAATTATAATGGATTATAAAGAAAATGTGGGTTTTCTTTAGCATATCCCCCAGGAATGACAAACCAGGTGTGCAGTAAGGCTTGTTCTCATGTACTAAGATATCATGGGTCAAGCCCAAAACACCTTGTCAGAGTTTTCACTCTTAGGTACATCTGTGCCAGAACCACATCCACTTGTTGTATCTAGGAAGAGATGTGTTTTCTAGAAATATCCACATAATCTATTCCTTAACAGGATCCCAGTATATTCTTGTATATTTATCCTCAAGGAATATCTTATGTTTTTTTCCCAAATAAAAATTTTCTAAATCAATTTTCCATGTTTTCTACTAAACTTTCTTTAATACCAACTATAAAGACCCAACCTCGATTTCCCAGAGCCAGTGCATTATGAAATTACATTAACATGATTACATGAAATTACTATAATGAGAGAATGAATAGTTTAGTAGATTTGGAAATATGGATACATACATTAGTTCATCATTACAAATTAAAATGAAATAAAAGATATATGTTTTATTGGGAACATCCACAACTATTATTTTAACCCTACAGGTCTTTAAAAATAAAATTATTCATGTGATGATAAAATGAAACATAATAAATGGGTGAGCTAAAATTCTCAGTAAGAGTAACCAACACATCATAATATAACATAAACATTAGGCATGGTTAATAAATGAAAACATGTGCCTCTAAAACAAAAACATGAACATAATATGGTTGGAAAATGATCTAATTAAATTTTTCCCTAATAAAACATAATCATGGCTATTATAATAGTCAAATAACCTCTTGAGATTTAGGTTTCTAGCTTCATAATGAGGGAAATGCATATTCTGGAAAATTGAAGACATATTTTCAAGGCCTAAGCCAATTTTTCAAAATATGATTATGTCCTTGGCGAAAACTATATCTAAAAATGGGAAGGGACTTGGAAAAGTCCATAGCTACATGTCTCATGAGACCTATTGATGCATCGAGGGGCTATAGCAGGCCCCACCCATAGAATAAAAATCATAATTCATTCCTCATATGAATTGGGATAAACATAAAAAATATATACATTCATATTTAAACTAATATATGAAATTTCAATAATGTTCCCTAAACATTAAGCATGAACACTAACCATTTAGAGTAAATTGTTGAATGTTTTTAAGACAAAACCTACATAGTCAAACTAATCATAAACCATACAATTAAATAAGGAATAAGATATCATAAAATATTAATCCCAATAATACTTTTGAATCCAAAAATGTGTTGAAATAGATGAAGATACTCTTATAAAATCATCAAGTAATTCGCGAGATAATTACTCTTTTACTTTGAAAAGAAGGGTTCTTTTTGAAAAGCCATTGTGTAATACCAGAAGGGAATTAAGGTATTATTTTTATAATAATATTAGTTCATTTATATTGTTAATGGAGTCTAAAAATATATTATAGATTTTCCTTGAAAATATGAGATAATTTGAAAAATTCCCTTGAATATGGTTTGTATTTCCGGAAGATTTTTATAAAGATCCTTTTAAAAAACATAACTACCAATAAATAAAAGTAGGATTCTGGTTGGTACATATATTTTTAGCATTATAAAAAAATATATGAGGATAAAATATGAATAAATTAGAATTTAATTGAGGTATATATACAATAAGAGTAACCCGAATGAAAATGGTGGTTTAGGTAGAAAACCCTTACCTTAAGTGTGAAGGTGACCCTCACATGACATTAATGACCTAAAAAATAACCTTTTTGTTCATAAAATAATGATTCTATAACCTCCAATACATGTAATTATTTTATTTAACCTTATCAGTTTCATTCATGTCCTTTTAATGGGTTAAAAGATTCAATTTCATTGTTTGTGAGTGTTTTGTTCCATGTTTTTCATGATCAGTTTACTTATATTCCTGTATAGATAAACATGTAGAAAAGAGTGTTTGTCCAAAATATAATATGTATGTTATTAGTAAAAAACCTGAGGATTTCATGGTATAATATTCATTTGGATATTTGGGGTGAAGATAAATTATTCTATAAAACATTAATGACTATTGTTTGTGTTAATTGGCAGTTTTTTTTCAAAATAACCTCATTTTGATTTATACATTATTATCATGTGTACAAAAATATTTAAAAACCTTAAATAAGTTATAATACATATATTATAGTCTGTTTCAACCATAAAACTTTTTTCATTACAATAATTGAAGATTCTAAATTAAATTGAAAACTAGTCATCCTTGATGGTGATAAATTAACACATCTCAGGTGGTGTTTTCATTTCAAGTATAAAAGAATGGGAAATAAGATATAATGAAGAATTATTAATTTATCATAAGAAAATTCCGGTAAATTTAAGGTACTAGATTCATCACAAAATTTGGATGAATGGAGATGGGGAAAGAAAAATAAAACAAAGGAACTTGAAATAAAAGAAATGAATGGATGAATTTACCTCATGAAGTAATATTCCATGTGATAGTCTTTTTGTGAGTGGTTTTGGTCTTTTTATGATAACAAGGGATGTTGGACGTGGGGGAGGATCTTGGGAGGATATTTTATCAAAATTTATCCAACAAACAAGGCATGATTGGTGTGTCATGAAGAGGCAGTGAGGGGGGGGGGGGGGGTTATAGTGGAGGAGACGAGGGTTTATACATTATTTTATTATTTTCCCAATGGCAACCAATAATATTGAGTCTTATGATCAAGAATAATAATTTTTTCATTTTAGTTAAAACCAACTGTTCTTACATCATCCATTATGCTACTAATAGTAAATTTAATTGATAATGTATAAATACGGTAAATTACTATATTTCACTATTCATCAAAAATTCGAGTATTACAGAAAAATCCAAAAAATTTACCCGTACCATTTTGTAATGTGTAGTATTCAAAAATGAACTCCATTATTTGAAAAAAAATTCTAAAAATTATTAATTAAATTTTTAATAAATTATAATTTATTAGAAAAATAACAATTTTGAAACTATAATTCTTTTTATGTCACTGTGAAAAATTAATCAAGATCCCATTATCTTATAACCTTCATACGATAAAATAATAATATGATTTATTATTCATAACTATCATATTACAATTCATGTAACTATTTATAAGGGTATTTTATTATTCACCAAAATCATGTTTTCCTTATTAGACTCTAAATATCTTACCGAATGCATCTGTGTATGTCTTTTTTTTAAATTAAAATCATTGAGGTGGAAAAATTATGTTTACTAGCTTGGTTATAACAAAGTGCTGTTTTTTAGAGACTTAGTACTTCATGGATTCAATATTAACAATATTTTCAAAATCTTTAGGTATTACAAAGAATGGGGGTTATCCTAATTATACTATGTTATGATGTTTTTTAGTTATCCTTGACTTATTCTTTTGATGTCGTCTTTTATGTTGTTGCCACATTATTATAATTTTTTGATGTTATCATCAATTAACATGATTTGATGATCATGTTTTTTTATTCTCACACATGTTACTTAACCTTGATATTCCTTTTGAATAACAGGTATTAATTTCATCTTGTTATGAATTTATTATTACATTTTTTTATCTTAATAGGTTATTATTTTCTTATGTACATATCGTTGTTATCCCATTCGGTATTATAAAATTGATTGAAAATAAGGTAATTTCATGGTGTTTTTTAATAATTTTATTGTTCCATTGTTTGAAATTAATATTCTAGGTATATAATTTCCCAAGGACACAAGGCCTCAAAATATTTTGGGATTATATATTGTGTATGCTTATATAATAAATCGAGAATTTATGTTTTATAAATAGATGGGTAATCATACCCTTAGTTAGATAAAAATTTTACAGCAAAGAAGAAGATATTGTTTTTATAAATAAACTAGAGTTAGTGCATACTATAGTATCCAGGTAGGCTATTCAACACCCAAAATATCTAGCTGAGATACAAAACAATAAAACATACCTCCCACTGAGGCAATGATAGATAATGTCTACTAATGATTTTGGGATTGGAAAAAACCCTAATACTTTTGAAATGAACATGTTCCTAGTTACTTCCTCATGGTCATAGAGAATAATATCCTTAAGCTACATGATCCAAAAAAAACCTAATATGGTCACCCTTAAGGATCATCCTAAATACTTCCCTTTCCATCAGAGGTTGGATCGCACCATCCAAGACTACTTCATCTTAGAAGACATACTTTAAGGGTTGTTTCACTCCAAGAAGGTGATACATGGAAATTTTCCAATGAAATTGGAATATATATCCACCATTAAATCATTGTAATTTGGTGAGTAGAAACAAGTCCTTACATGACGTCGGTGAAATTTCAATGACATGATAACTCGAAAGATAGTTGATCAGGCCCATGTCATTCTCAGAGCACAACTTCATCCAAATATTATGGCTATAGAACCTCTTACATCATCAAAATATACACCACCATACTCATCCTTTAGAGGTAGATATAATTTTCCTAAACATACCAGGACACCTGAATAAGAGTCTTTCTTAGTACCCATGTTGAACCTGAATCTTGCAGACCTATTTCTCAAATCATCCAAAATATGATAACTGCCTCACCAAATGGAATCCATTTGAGATGATGAACTTGTATTCATCCCTACAAATATCATTCACATATAGGACCCTCATATAATATGATGAATATAGATGTGAAATTGATTTCAATATACCTAATATGGGAGATAAGGGTTGATATTACTAAATCCAATAGAATATGGGGGGGGAACAATCATATCTTGTCCCAATACCTCATAATAGTTTGAGTTAAATCCAAAGTTAATATCTTCTGTATGTGAAATAAGAACATGGAGACACCGTAGAGATGTACATGATTATTCCAAATCATATTATTTTGAATGATTGGTCAGCTTATGTGTAATTACCCGATCGTACTAAATTAATGGATTGACCAACCTAGAATAATCTACTTGTGGCTGGAAATCCATCAACATATATCAAAGAACCATATCAGTCCACTTGGAGTGCTTCAACCCTTAAGACACCTAATAAGGTGAAACCTCTTTTTGGTAGACATAGAACTCTGGGGAGGAAATGTAATGACCCTATTTTTCCATTTTTTTTAATTATATGGGAAAATTATGAGTTCGCGAAAATTGACGGCACGTGATTCCGAGGCCTGGATTGACTGGAATGAATTTATAAACATTTTCTTTCAGGTACGTTCAATTAATGTGTGAGTTGGTTATTTTATATTTTAAACCGGTGATCGAAATTGAAATCCAAGCACATCGTTGAGCTTGCAGCACTGATATTCACTTAAGGAGACCTTCACCTCGACCCTAGTAGGTCGAGGGAGGAAGTTAGTTTTTTTGATTTTATGGGAAAAAAATAAAATAAACTAGCTTTATTTTATTTTTGAAATTTGATCCTCCCAAATTGTATTTGGTGGTGGGGACCACCCAAGTTTGAAAACTCCCAAATTGAATTTAGTTGTGGGGACCACTCGACCCTTTAACTCCCTCTTAAATGGGGGAGGTGACTGTTGGTTTCTTTTCCAATTAATTGTGGAAAAATATAATTAATTAATGTTCCAACTCCAATTAAATACAAATAATAATTTAATACGTTGTCTCCTTATTTTCTGGAGTTTTGGGGAAAGTGTTGGTAGGGGGAATTGGGGAGAGCATTGGAGAAAATTATTCAACAAAGGAATTCCTCCATTGAAGAACTCCGTCGAAGGATCTCCAATGAGGAACATCTTCAACTATGATGAACTAACATCTGTCTTTCCCTCTCCTCATCGACGTCAACGAATCTTCAAGGTTGGGATTATTGTTTTTGTATACCCCTTATTCATTCTTGTCATCCTTCTTGAATCAAGAAAAACTATAATGATTGATACCATTCTAACGCGGAGAGTGAGGTCCAAATGAACAAGGCCCAACCTCTCTGTAACCCTTGTGGATTTTGGTGTTCTTCACGTATTTTTTTCGGGTTGATAAAATTCCAACCGTGATGGTCATCAATCGATGGTGACATCCTAAAATGAGTGTGAGAGTCTACTGAATGAAGAACGGGTCACTAGGGCGCGCTCGGTGGCCTAAGGAACGTCGCCAGAAACCGGTGCTAGTGACCGATGCTGGAATAGCTCGGGATTAATGGCTAGCACTCTGGTCGTCCGTGAAGACAATGGCATCGCGACCGTGCCTCCAGAGAAGGGCCACAACCCATCACCGCGGCGGAGCAATGGCGGTGGCCGACACTTTTCCGACCATGTGAAGGGGGTGGAAGCATGCATCTTTGCTGCCGGGCATGCAGGGGATGTGGTATGTGGCCGCGATGGCGAAGGAGGGGGCATGGCTCACTACAGGCAGCCGGTGGTGGCACGGCGTGAGACCGCACCGCGCAGGTGGGCTGGCCGTTCGGCCAGCCAGGGTGCAGAGCGGGACCCCGGGTATCACGTGCCAGCTATCAGAGCCACCTGGTACCGGCAGGTCGGACACCCAACCCGAAAGGCCAAATCGTTTCGGGTACCTAGGGGCACCTCCCCCTTGGGTGGCGGTTAGGACAGTTGACACCGTGGGGCCCCCAACCGTGGGCTGCGCCAGTGGGCCGGGCCGGACCCAGCCGGCCTGGCCAGACCTAGCGGGCCAGACCAAACCCAGAACATCTTCAACCCCTTCTCACTCTTTCGGATATAACATGACATACGATCGACTTTCTAAAGATCCATCTATGGTTCCAAAATCCTTGGATCGAGACAGTCATTTTGGTATTCCCCACTTGAGTTTTGGATAATGATGGGGTACATCCGGCTTGGATCAAACACGAATCCAACCGGTCCCTCGGGACTAAAAATCCAATAACATATAGATCCGCAATCAATTGACACACTGTCTATTGCGTTGATACCCATATTACATGGTGTTCCTTCGGAATAATTCTCCATGGGACATCGTGGAAGTTGGATTATCGACCTGTGGCTTGAGGAGCGGACCCTCCCAGAATCAAGCGAACTTAGTGCGGTAGCCCTGTGGCTGGCTGTAACATGAGAAAGGGATCCTATGTGGGTTTGTGCTTTGGGATCCAACGTGGGTTTGTGTTCTAGTATCCCACTTGGATCTGCTCTAGGAATCCATGTGGGATGACTTTAGGATCCTACGTGGGTCTGCTATACTATGATCCTACGTGGGTCTGATGGTTTAGGATCATACGTGGGTCTGCCTCTCAATAGAGTAATACGATTTAGTAGTTACATCTAATCATCTTTACTTCCATTCCTATGGTATACCTAGTGTGAAATGAGTCCTTATCATTGTGGTATAGTTAGGTGTGATGATGCCTTTGTGGTATTTTTCTTGTGTGTCACCACCTATGTGTTACTACCTTTTTGGTACTCACCTTTGTGGTAAACATTCCTCTGTGGAATAGTTGAGCTTTGGTCTTTAAGTTGGGCCATGTGTTTCCTCATGATTGAGATGGGTATACTCGACAACTTAGGTATATGTATGGGCGTATACCTAAGTAGGTTTTTCAGTTTTTTTCATGATTTTTGGTTTATCCTTTGTGGATTTTTTGAGACCTTTGTGGGTCTCAAGGTCCCTACTGAGTATCTTTATACTCACCCCTACATGGGCTATGCCCGCACCCTGTTGGGTTTGGTGCAGATGACGGATAATGCTGACTGAGGATGAGAGTACCAGTACTAGAGGTAGCTCGAGGTGGAAAATAGACGAGTCCTACCATAGAGATGATCTTTCAATATCTGTAGCTACCCTTCAGCTTGGATCCTTGGTGGGTGCTCACTGGAGTTGTTTTCAGTTTTACTTATACTTTATATTTTACATTTACTTTTCTATTCAGTTTGTATTATGGCCCTTTTTTCTTTCTGTACACACCCTATTTACTATATAGTTATACTTTTTTCTTATATCCTTATTTGTGCTTAGTTGTGTGTTTTTACAGGTTATAATGGAAATTCCTTCCCGATTTTAGGGAATAGGCCTTCCGGTGCTAGTCGCCAGCCCCTAGCTTATGAAAGGTGGGCTTGGGGTAGACACAACATGTGCCTCGGGGGATGGTTAATGAAAAATTGGTATCAGGGGAGTCGGTTCTACATTAGAAAAATTGACTCTGATATTTTAACGGCAATAGTTTTAAGTGTTATGAGTGTTTTTATCAGTTTAGGGAATCTATTGTTTGTGTGGCGGCTGACATATCTATACACAAGGACCCTGACTTCTAATTTCTAACACAGTGCATGAAAACACTGATTGCGTGTGTGTTTTGAAAAAAAAATTGTGATCTCTTTGATTCATCTCTCCAAGTATAACTTATTGACCCTGGTGCACCTATTTCCTTTTAGGATGCCCCCATGTAGATAGTCAGCACATTTTCTAGGTGGAGTGTCATGACAGCCAACTGAGGGATGAGGCCTTGGTGCAAGGCCCCTTTTCATTAAAGGCACCAATGGTACCATTACCCGTTGGGCCTCTGATGACACCAGCCCTAGCAGTGGAGAGTGCATGTCGCTTGAGCACGTTGCACGATTTCCATCTCCGTAGGAAACCCAGGTTCAGGGGTGAGATGGACCCACAGGTGGTCCAGGATTGGCTGGAGAGAATGGTGAGAGTCTTCTGACTGGTAGGAACACCAGTTTCTCTCATTGTGATCCTTACAGTGAGTCTTATACAGGCAGCAGTAGGCAGATGGTGGAGCTTTACTGTCCAGTTTCACAAAGAGGTTAGACTTCCCTAGGAAGACTTTGAGAGCCTATTTCGGGAAGAGTTTGTCCCAGCGACCCTTCGCGTAGTGCACATACATGAGCTTCTACATTTTTAATAGGGCAGCAAGACTATGGATCAGTACTCATCAAGGTTCACCGACCTCTCACGCTACTCCACTGACATGGTGCATGACACATTATTCAGGGCCCGGACCTTCATGCCGGGACTCATGTGGGAGATCTGGGCTTCGATGATTTCTCTCAGCATCCTGACACAGGCGGGGTTATTTGAGAGAGCCCTCTTAGTGGAAAGTTTTCTTACTGAGAAATCACCAGCAATGAGACCCACCATTGGGCATCACGTAGCAGAGTCTTCTGTAGATGGCAGCAGACAGATGTCACAGAGTTCCAAGAGTACTAGAACTACAGGTGGAAAACTATAGGATTTAGGGATGGTTGTGCATGGAACCCGAGACAGATCCTGTCATGTGAGGAGCAGGCCGTGTAACTCATGTGGAGGGTAGTGTCACGTGGCTCGTGACAGCCTGACCAACTGTATGGATGACCAGAAAATAGTCGAAGGACCACCCAGGTAGAGATTGAGGTTTGACCGAGGAGGTCCGCAGGGAGGAGACAGACGTGGCAAGGGAACTGTCCATGCAACAGTTGGTGGGAGACGATTATAGTTGTTACCATCACCACCACCATTTGGCCCACCACGACCACAGGGAGCAGGTGGACATGGGCGAACTCAGCTCCAGGCAGCTGAGGCCTATGACCATGGTGCTCCAGAGATGTTACGAGGTATGATCCATGTCTACTCCACCTTATCTGCAGTACATATAGACAAAGGTTCCAGTCATTATTTTTTTCCCACTACCCTCGTTCAGAGATCTGTGATTCTAGTGGAGCCATTGGCTCAATCTTAATGGCTAGAGACTCATGTGGGAGAGGATTCGATGATTACACTCTACTTCCGACAGTGTGAGATTCCTCTAGGAGGCGAGAGCTTCGAATGAGATATTCTAGTAGTGGCGTCGAGGCCTTACGATGTCATCTTGGGTATGGATTGGTTTTCTACATTCCATGCCTAGATTAACAAAATTAGGTGAAATATATGGTGTATCCCCGAGGATGGAACTGGTTTTACCTTCACTGGAGAGAAGGCATCCTTTGCAGCACAGGATGGATTTACCCGGAGGAGAGTGCAGCCGATCACTCATCTGTTTGCTAGCCTTACCCTCTGAGTGGTTGATGTGGAGAGTCTAAGCTATCCTATAGTGGTGGACCAGTACACAGATGTCTTCCTTGATGATGTTCTGAGAATAAATCTTCACAGTGAGGTGGACTTCTAAATTGACTTGTACTCTAAGACGACACAGATATCTACACCAGTATATCAGATTACTCCCGCGGAGCTTCGTGAGCTATGAGTATAGATGGAGGACTTACAGGGGAAGGGGTTCATCCGGCCTAGTGATTCTTCTTGGGAAGCCCCGATTTTGTTCACCAAGGTGGAGGGAGCATGAAACTTTGTGTTGACTATCAGCGCCTGAACCAAGTGACCGTGAAGAACAAGTTCCCACTCCAGAGGATTGAAGACCTCTTTGATTAGCTAAAGGGAGAAAGGTGGTTCTCAAAGATAGACCTCAGATCAGGCTATCACCAGCTCAGAGTACGAGACGAGGATGTGCATAAGATGTATTTTAGATGTCGGTAAGACCGTTATGAGTTTGGGGTCATGCCATTCAGCATGACCAATGATCCAGAATTGCTCACAGGACTCATGAATAGAATTATTCATCCATACCTTGATCTCTTTGTAGTAGTCTTCATCGACGACATTCTGATCTACTCAGCTAATGAGGAAGAGCATGCATATCATTTACAGGTAGTTCTGGAAACACTCTGAAACCACCAGCATAATGTTAACCTCTCGAAGTACCATTTCTGGATCCAAGAGTTTTACTTTCTGAGACATGTCATCTCAGTGGCTGGAGTTTTGATGGATCTGGTGAAGATTGTAGCGGTACTTGCTTGGGAGTCACCCAGGAGTGTGACGGAGGTACGGAGTTTCCTAGGTTTAGCTGGATACTACCAAATCTTTTTTCCAGACTTATCCATAGTTTCATTACCATTATAAGCATTGACGAAGATGGGGAAACCCTTAGTGTGGTCGGAGAGATGCCAGTAGAGTTTTCAGGAGCTGAGGTATAGGCTAACTAGTTCCCCCATCCTGAGGCTTCTGGAGGAGGGATTTGGGTATGTAGTCTACTACGATGCATCAGGGACTGGGATCAGATGTGTCCTGATGCAAGAGTGATCAGTTATCGCATATGGTTCTTGAAAGAATAGACATGATGATCAAAAGTATGCTGCCCATGAACTTGAGTTACCAGCAGTGGTCTTCGATTTAAAGATATGGTGACACTATCTAATGGGTGAGTGTTTTACAGTCTACTCTTATCAGCAGAGTCTCAGGTATATCTTTTCCTAGAAGGACCTGAACCTGAGACAGTGACATTGGCTTGAGTTCATCTAGGACTATGACTTCAAGATTGTATATACTCTTAGTAAGGGGGACGTTGTATTATATGCACCATGCAGAAGATCTGGTATACAACTGCTATGTGAGGCGACAAAGCAGCTGGCTGCTTTGTATATATTCTTTGTGGATAGAGATGGAGTAGCTTTTCTTCAGTCTATTAGAGTCCTTTCCCAACTCCTTCAGTGAGTTAGGGAGGCGCAGCATGGGGACACTAACTACGAGAATCGACGTGCTCATATATCCACATGATAGGAATCTGATGGATTTTATGAAGTTGGGGAGCACAAAATCCTTTCCAAAGGATGTACCATGGTACCAGTGTCTCTTTTGAAGGAAGTGTTGAGGGAGTACCACACATCCCATCTAGCGGTACATCCAAGAGAGGTGAAGATGTTCCAAGACCTCCAACGACAACACTGGTGGCCAAGAATGAAGAAAGCAGTTGCAAATATTGTCTCTCAGTGCCTCACTTTTCGACAATTGAAGGAGGATTATTAGGTACCTGTGGTCTTAGATCAAAATTTAGAGGTCCCAAAGTGGAAGTGGGACGGAATATACATAGACTTCATGATAGAAATTCCACTTACATCCAGGGGTCATGATTCTATTTTGGTGATTTTCGGCTGACTCCCCAAGTCGGCCCCCTTCCTTTCATTCAGAGAGCAGGGTTCAGTAGAGAGACTTGGATGCCTCTATATGTAGGTGATTGTGCGGCTACATGGATTACCCTTGACTATTGTCTCCGATCGCGATGCATGATTCACTTCCAGGCTATGGATGGGGTTGTAGGAGGCTTTCAAGATGCAGCTTTGTTTGAGCAGCAGCTCTCATCCTAAGACAGATGGATAGACTGAGCGGACCATTCAGACCCTCGAGGACATGCTGTGTGCATGTGTCATCGACTTTGGTCATAGCAAGGAGGATCACATGCCCTTGGTGGAGTTTAAAAAAAAACAACAGATGTCACTCCACCATTAGGATGGCACCATTCGAGGCTCTATTTGGCTGACCTTGAAGATCGCCTTTGTAATAGATTGACCCAGGGGAATCAACACTTGTGGGACCAGAGATGGTACATGATACCACAGAGAAGGTTCATATCATTCAGTATTAGATTAAGACTTCATAGAGTAGGTATAAGTCTTATACCGATAGGAGACGGAGTCCTCTGGAGTTCGAGGATGGTGACCATGCCTTTCTACATGTCTCGCCCCGATGAGGTTTGCGGGGAGTTTTTCGGGGTGGCATCTTGTCTCTGAAGTTTATCGGACCCTTTCAGGTCTTCAGCAGAGTTGGTGATGTGGCTTACTGCTTAGATCTTTCACCTCAGTTTCACCGGTTGTATGATGTTTTCCATGTATCCGAGTTGAGGAGATACGTGCACGACCCATATCACACCATCGACAACGGTGAGCTAGGAATTGATGATGGGGTGATGTTTATATAGGTTCTAGTAGAGATTGAGGATAGATAGGATCGAGTCCTTCATGGGTGGTCGATACCTCAAGTGCGTGTTCACTAGAAGCATGATAACCTTCAAGAACAACTATGTTGTTGCTACCATTCTTGTTGTTATTCTCGATTCAAGAACAATGATGCCGCCTGCTACCGTTCTAACGCAAAGAGTGAGGGTTAAAAGAACTTGACCAATCCTCTCAGTAACCCGTGTGGATTTTGGTGTTCTTCCAGACATTTTTTGGGTTGAGAAAATTCCAACTATGGTGTTCTTGAATCGATAGTGATGTCCCGAGACGAGTGTGGGAGTCTATGGAATGATTAATGGGCCACCGAGGTGCACCCGGTGACACGAGAAATGTCGCCTGTATTCGGTGATGGCGACCGCCGCCAGAAATCCTCGAGCGTAGTGGCTGGCACTCTGGCTGGCCGCGACACTGGAGACGGCGTGACAGCATTGTCGGAGAAGGGTCGCGGCCCATCAGCTCCGGCGGAGCAAGGGCGGCGGCCGACGCTCGACTGGCCGCTTGAAGGGGATAGCAACATGCACCCGCACCACTGTGTGTGTAGTGGCCACGACGACAAAGGATGGGCGGTAGGATCGCTACCAGCCGCCAGTGAGGGAGGGGCGCGTGACCGCGCCGTGTTGGTGGGATCGTCGTCCGTCCAGCCGGGGAACCGAGTGGGACGTCAGGTCCCATGTGCTTGCTGCCGATGCCATGTGGAACCACCCAGTCAGCCACCCAACCCAAATGGTCCAGCTATTCAAGGTACCCAGGGGATGCCTCCCCATTGAGTGGCGGCTAAGGTGGACCCCACCATGAGGCCCCCCAATCACGGGTTGCGCCGATGGGCCAGGCTATACTGAGGGGGCCGGGCCGGACCCAGCGTGGTGGGTGGGACCCAAGGCCGAACCCCGTTCATGCCGGGTCGAACCAAATTGGGTCGGTTCGGTCCGACCGTGTCAGACCGGACCCGGACCAGCTTCGACCCCTTTTCACTCTTTCGGCTATAACATAACCAACAAGTGTCCATTTGACGAACTGTCTATGGCGCTCGAAAACTTGGATCGAGAGGGTAGTTTTAATATAACCCACATGAGTTTCAGATAATGTTGTGGTATGGACGAGTTGGATCGAACACGAATCCAACTAGGCCCTTGGGACTAAAATGCCAATAACTTACAGATTGGGCGTCCGATGGAGGCACCGTCTGTTGCGTTGAGACCCCTATTACATGGAATTACTTTTGGATACTTCTTAGTGGGACATCATGTTAGTTAGAGTATCGACATGTGTCTTAAGGAGCAGACCCTCTTACAATCAAGCGATCTTAGAGCAGGAACCTTGTGGGTGGCTGTTAAATGGGAAAAGGGATCCTATGTGGGTATATGCTTTGGGATCTTACATGGGTCTTTTTTATAGTATCCCACATGGATCCGCTATTGGAATCTACATGAGACTACTCAAGGATATTACGTGGGTCTGATATAATAGGATTATATGTGGGTCTGATGATTTTGGATCCGACATGGGTCTGCCACTCAACATAGTAAGATGATTCTGTAGTGACATCTAATCATCTTTACTATCGTACCTAAGTTATACCTGGTGTGAGATGAGTCCTTATATTTGTGGTAGACTTCTGTGTGATGATGCCTTTGTGGTATATTTCTATGTGATGTCACCTATTTGTTACTACCTTTTTGGTACTCACCTTCATGGTATTCCTTCCTTCATGGAATAGTTGTGCTTTGGACTTTGAGTTGGGCCACGTGTTTCCTCATGATTGAGATGGGTATACTCGACAACATAGGTATATGTTTGGAAATATACCTAAGTATGGTTGTCAGTTATTTTCATTATTAGGGGTTTATCGTTTGTGGATATTGTGAGACCTTATAGGTTCTCGGGGTCTCTACTTATTATCATTATACTCATCCCTACATGGTCTATGCACGCACCTTGTTGTGTTTGGTGTAGACGACGGACAGTGCTGATTGAGGATGAGAGTACCCGAACTAGAGGTAGCTCAAGGTAGACAATATATGAGTTTTACCATAGAGATGACCGTTCTGGAGCAATACCTACCATTCTGGTAGGATCCATGGTGGGTGTTCATTGGAGGTGTTTTCAGTTTTACTTGTACTTTTCAGTTTACTTGAACTTTTCAGTTGGGTTTGAATTCAAGCCCCTTTTTCCTTCTATACACACCATGTTTACTATATAGTTTCACATTGTTCTTGTATCCTTATTTGTTCTTAGTTGTGCAAGTTTACATGCTATAAAGGCAATTTCATCCCATTTTTAGGGAATACGCCTTTCAGTGCAAGTCACCAGCCCCTGGCCTATAGAAGGTGGGCTTGGGGTAGTAACGGTACGGGCCCCAGGGGACGGGTCCTTAGAGATAATGTGAAATATGGAAATAGATGGTTGTTATATATGTGACTATCTCAATCGTGGATTCTCCCCATACTTTAAACTATCTTAGGGAGGTACCTCTTCAAGCTCTTATTAGTTCCTAGAAGTTGGAGATAGAATACGCTAGAGATGAAGATTGGATGGATTTTTTGAAACCACTCATCATAAAACCAACAACCTGATATTTCTTACTTTGAAATGAATAAAATTACAATGTGACTCAAAAACTACTTATTAAATTAATTATATCTTCAGTTAACCCCAATTAAAATCAAAACAAAGTTGAATATTCCATTATGTTTGAGAATATAGACTATTTGAAAAACCATTACCTTAAGAGATAATCCCACTATAATTCATCTTTGATATCATTTTTCGCATTCTTATTAACTCTAAACAACATAATATTTGATACATTTTAACCTCTTTTTAGGTAGTTTGGGGAAAAAATTGATGTTATTAGTCTTATTATAATTGAATTGTCCAAAAATATTGTTTAAAATTTTTGATTGAAAATAATAAACATTGTCTCAGGAGGGAACTGTGGAATCATCAATATATCTTCTCCCCCATTTTCAATATTGTTACTAAACCCTATTAAAAGACACATGTCTATCCCATTTACATACACTTAATGGAACCATTAATTTAAATCAAAATAATCAATCAATCACAATAATTCCATATTTTATAAAAAAACGTAATCCCCTTTCATTAACAATAGATTCATTCTCAAAATATTCAAAGAGATTTAACATACCACTTAGCAATAGGTCATCAAGAATACTAATGATCCAATTGAGTTGGAATGTTGGGAAGCAAATAATAATTTAATTCAATAACATCATTTTTTTCTTCTATACTCAAATAATTCCATATGTCAAAACATTAACAATATCTATCTCTCACCAAGGAAAACCCCCTATGAACTCAATAAAACTTCCACAAAACCGTTACCGAGTAAAAAATAAATCACTAATTGTTTATGTTATACCGTTTTTACATTTAATGAATAGATCATGAAGCATATCAATAAATAAAACTACTTACACTAAATTGATTTACTTTATTGGTTTGTGTGGAAAACAACATCCATATAAAATATCAAGTATCCCCTATAAAGTCACTGCATCATTGTATAATAAATAATTGTTATTAAGAATATTATTAGTCCCTCAATATATGATTTTGAAATCCTGATAACAAACAAATGATATCACATTTTAGATGAAATAAAATAACTCTGGTAAATTTTTGGTTTCTTTTTCTCTATCAAAGCGTCATGTTATACAATCAAGGTCTTATTAGAATTTATTAATATGTTATATTGATATTAATACTTTAATAATACCCTGACTACAATGTTAACCTCTACGAAACCACTCATTACATTAATGTACATGAAATTAAATTTTTTTAAGATGACATTATCACTCCTATAACACTATTATGAATTATGTATCTTTCCTTAAGGCTACATGTATCTTTTGATGTGTTCTACCCATGGATCGTATCTCCCCATAGTACATTCTATAATTCAACATAGGTTATAAAATTTAAATACAATGGTATAATTGGAACTCTACTTTTGGTAGGTTGTGGAAGATGTTCAGTCACTATGTACCATCATTTTTATGTTATCCTTAAAATTTTAATCCATATTTAGTTCTAAAATATTTTAAATACTCTTCATTTAATTTATGATACTTGTTTTATTAATGAACCAAATCATATGATTTTCCTCTAGTTAATACAACATAATAGATCTCATGACACTTCATTAATTGGATATTTCTTCTCGAATTTTTTCACCATTGTTTATCCATAAAAATTTATAATCATTAAAAGCAGATACAATGTTTTTGGACACTTCTTTTACATGATAAACATTTAGAGTCCCTCTACTTTTCAAAAACCTATTCTTTTTTTTCTAAATATTAATTTTATTAAATAATGGATTTGTAACACCTCATTAAATTTCATTCAGTATAATGTTCTTCTTCATCCAACCCACGACATCTATTCCTCGAAATAATAGACTAATCCCTAGATACATATTTATTTTCAAGATTAATTTCAGCAGATGTTATCCTACAATCTCTACGGGAGAATTTAATATAACATTAAGAATTCGAAGAATAATATTCAAAGATTATTTTGTATGGTTGGTTATATAATATGAAAAAGTTCCCCCAACTTCATATTTAGAATTATATTCTAATTATTCATTGAAATTAGTTGAAATATGGACTTGAATTTTACATTAAAAGAACATGTCATGTACTTTCACTCGAAACATAAATTGTTTCCCATTTTCATGAGAACACCGAATATTTAATTCAACTCAATCATTGAAGACACTCTATCAAAGACAATGTTCAAATTTCCCATACAATAAGGGATCTATTTTATCTCATTTTTATCATTCCTATCTAATCATTGGAATATTTTATTTTCATTTCACCTTTTCCAATAATGGCTTAATCAAATAACAAATGTAAAGTATCATTTAGAGTAAACACACACATGGTATTTGGTTAACCCCTGGTTATTACCTAAAATTAATTCATATTTGTCTTATTGGATTTTATATTATTACTTCATTTTTATCATGCACATCTTCCTTAAATAACTTCACATTATACATTTCATCTTCTAGTGTTGGGAGAATCCCCCCACATTTTTCACTTCATTCCATTATCTTGGTGTTCATTCAAGTAATGGAATAATTTAGGCTGACCATCTCTTATCTCAACAAATTATTTTCCTCAAACATTTCTTTCAATATTATAGTATGTTCATCCTTCTTATCCATAAAAATGTTTAAATACTTTGAGACGAGTCTCTTCTCCTTGGAGCTGAATTTAACGATCTTAATCATCGATGACATATTCGATCATTAATTATCTTGTATATCATTATTATATCCTGAATTAATATCCACATAAACCAATCATTTATTCAGTATTTTTAGCTATTAAACTCAATTATATATCCTCCAATATAGATCTAATCCTCCTCATTATCCTTTGTCAACTTTAATATCTATTCTAATATATTCGTATCAAGATCCTCTAATATGTGGGAAACTTTTGACATTATATTTCATAACATCTCGTCATCGTAAATGTTTTTATATTCACCTATGGTATTAGGAATGTTAGATAATCCAAAATATTTCTATAATGAATTAATATATTCAAAATTAGGATCCTTCAAACCTTCCTTCTGGAAAATGAAAAAATCTTTAACCTAAATTATATTATCAGCAAAAATAGTGCACTATTAAAAAATAAATTGGGGATTTTCTTCCTCTCTGAATATTTTATCTTTTTAATTTTACCAAAATATTATTATGGAATAATAAAACAAAACTTCTAGAAGAAATTAGATCAACATAGAACAACAAAAATCAACAATAATGACATATTATCTAATACCAATTGCCAGGTCCACATGTGGATTAGTGGGTGATACCCTGTGATGTGATTTAATTAGGATATGAATATTAATAAAACCTAGACCACATAAACTAAAAACTATAACCTCAATAAACTAAATTGACATAATTATTATTATAGTTTATAATAATTTCTTATTTTCATGATGATATAGTTTTTATTTTACTTATCTTTTCCAAAACTAATTTTACTAATTTTTTAATTGGTACGAGAAATAACAATTTTTTATCCAAAAAAACTCCTATATTTTTACAGGGTAGAAGGATCCACTCATATGTACATATAGGCCTTGGTGTTCAATGGACCATGATTTTCAACTAAAATGAAAATTGGGAATCCACCAAACTACACTTGTGGGCCCACACTTATGCTACTAAGTCTGAACCCTATGCGGCTAATGATCAACCCTACTTAAACCTCATTCCACATCCTAGAACTATGATTTACCTATGCCTCATCATAGTTCCACACCTCCCTTGCACCATGAATATCAAATTTCTGAACCCCCTACAAAATATTGTAAACATTCTCAGATTGTGTCGGGATAAAGGTCTTCACCCAGCACCTTGTTCCACCCATTCCTCACAATAGAGGTCACTACCTCCCATGAATTATCTCCATAAATGTTGGGATCCCTTCATAAAGTGATGTTTTCACAATTCTATTTGGCCTAAAAGGATTATTTTTCTCCTCAATGAATGTGTTTCAGCACAATTCCATTTCTCATAAGTGGCTCATCCTCTCCTGATTTGTTTAGAACAAACCACTTGAAAAAATCCATGAAATTTAATTTCATCTAGGACTAAACCCTAAACCACAATCAGAAATTTAGGTTTTCCTAACTATAACACCACATGATATTAGACTAAGTATAATTCTAAATACCTTTAATCTCTTTCATATCTTCTTTTTCATATAACACTAAGATCAAATGAACCATGATTTATTATTATGTGGACATTATAACATAAATGTTAATAAAAGTGGGTATGAATAGTAATAACTAAATTCTGAAGTGTTTATCGTTCCCACATTTATAAATTAAATTCTTCAATTTTCAATAAAAATAAAAAAGATATTTGAAATTAAAAGAAATGTTTTTCTAAATAAATATTTGTTTGTGCACAATGTATTTATATCATAATAAATTAAATAAGTCACTATTTGTGAATGAATTTAATGAAATTTACATATTACGTGTTCAATAATATTTTTTAAAATTCATCTAATGTTTTTACTAGTAATATGTTGAAATAAATTCATTTTCGAGCTTTAAAACTATATTTTTCTTAAACAATATTTCTATAACATTTTGTGAACATTTTTTAAATAAAATTTCCTTAACTTATAAATATTGAATCATGAAAATTGGATTTCATATTTTGATTCAGTATGTTCAAATTTGGTAGCTATGTCCCTTTTATTTTTGGTCACTTTGAATAGTTACTTTGGTAAAATTTGTCATCTTGGTAAATGATAAATTGGGTTAATCTTTGTTAAAACTAAGTGATAATGTCATAATAATTTATATTAATTATCAATGAATGAATTTAATTATACCCTTATCATCTTAGACTCTATGTTGATAGGTTTAATGGACACATGTCCACAAAAGTGACTATATAATATTTGAATCAAATAATGTCACAAAATATCAATATATTTGTTTTTAGAATCTATTATGTGTCTACATAGGGAAAATAGTTATGAATGAATAAGAATGAATTTTTTTCAATAATGTAAAATATCTTCTTGGTGGTTATTTTTGTCAAATTTCTAGTAATTATATAATTATATTATACTCTTGTAAATTTCTAATACGATATTTATTAAATTAATAGAAACCTAAAATAAATGATATTAGAAATATTAAAAGTGATATGATTTCAGTTATTTACATTGTTACACATATTTTTTAGATCACTATGACATATTTGTGATTTTTGAATTAATTGGATTCTTTATAAAACTTATTTTTGATGTATTTAAAGTCAAATTAAAGTAACAATGTACCAATGAAAATTAATGATAATTTATCCAAATATTATTTTTTAAAATTAATGAAAAACCATTAAAATCTTAAAAAAAATAAAATGTGTAATATATGTTAAAAAAATGAATCTATTTTTCATTTATTATTCAATCATTTCCTTATATTAAAAATTATATCCAATTAAGATTGAAATATAGTTACTGTTGTTTATGTAAAAATAGGTTAACTAAGGGGTCATAACAAAAGATAAGGTTTAAACCACCACAAAACCCTATCAATTTTTTTGATGATATTTCAACCATACGTCAACCTAGGTTTGAATAAAAACCCACTTGGAGGGATTTGGTCAAGATAATGACTTTAATATAATACAATATTTTATGAAATTCAAAAAGTTCTCCTCACCTAAATTATAAAAGGAAACCCATTCCATAACATCGTTCAACCACTTTGAGATACCTATATTAACAAATCTTTACCATTTGTTGTTATAAACATCAGTATCAAAGTAATTATTGTTCTAGTCTCCCAACATGGACAACCATATGTTCCTTATGAAAGGATCTAAAGAAGGTATCATAAAGAACACTATTTTAATTATAATAAATTAACAACATTAATATCATAAATATATTTAAATTTTATTATTATTATTAAACCCAGATTTCCAACCATCTCTTCCATTAAATGGGAAGAAAAAGTATTACTCATGTGTAAGTATACCTTACCATATCCACGTACTGATAAAATTAATTTCTCATATACATGTTTTATTGAAGGGTATTATAATAGGTTTATTTTCTTATATATGATTGTTATGAAATTATTATAAACATGTAATGATAATATCATATCTACCTTCTTACTGTCCCTTCCATTGGGAAATGATAACATCGCTAATGCATACATTCATTCTACAACCTCTATAACAAGATGTGATTTTTTTCATTAATATTTCCCATAGATGGTAATAAGGATATATATGAGGAATAAATGTATTTTATATGATATAGTTAGGATTATAGAAAATTTAATTATTACATGCTGTTATTTTTTCTTATCCCTTGAAAATTGATAGTAGAATTTAAGCGTACGTACGACCAACCATCTCCATGAAGAGTGTAATTCATTTTATATCTCTAACATATCGTGGATTTCAATATATATATTTATATATATATTTAATTTATATGTAATTTATATCATTACAAAAGTTTTTTATATGATGGAACCTTGAGAATAGAATGATGATCGAGACTTCCAAACCAAAATATACTTGAAAAATTAACAAGTTATAACTTAATACAATGACTCTTAACAAATAATTATTAATAAATAGGTGATAAAAGATAATAATTAACTCTAAAATGGTATGATATACGTGATTTTGGTTCTAGAATTGGTTTATAATAAATATATATTCAATATATCATAGATTCGAACATGTACAAAAGAAATCATACCTGATGTAAGGGTTTATTTAACAATATCATCATTACTTGGGATTGTTTATTTTTATGACCTCACTAGCGGAATAATTTTCTTCCATATCTATACCTTCCATAAAATTATTTAAAAACTATTTATAATACAATCCAATAATTTATTAATGAAATTTTCAGCCATGTTTTACTTTTTACAAAATGGTTTCAAAGAAATCATCTTATCGATTTTTAAATGATGTAATTTTTAACATTTTTATAATAGTGTGAAAAGATTTTTTTTACTTAAATGGAATGAGATGATTTTACCTTAGTAATGAATAATCATTTATTTGGTTCTTCCATTATAACGAGCCAAACATTTATTAGTGAAAATTCATCTTGATCTACATAAATGTATTATTATGTAAAATGGTTATATAAAATATTAACTTACTTGGTTTTATGTTTATGTATTTCAAAATACCATTATGAATCATTACCATTTCAAATATATCCATTGAACAGTGTTTAATTTATTAGTCTAAGTATAGGTATTTAACAAATCCAATTTACTCAAAAAAGGAAGTGATGGCCTCATCTAGTATAATTGCTTCATATGAAGCCGATTTTTCAGATCTCGGAAAGGAGGTGTTGTCACTGGGTGTTTCTCTTGACCAATCAGAAGATTAGCTTCAATACGTTAAGCTCATTTGGAACCGCCTACGAGAGAAGTCGAAGTATATAGAGATTACAACTCAAGATATTTTATGTAAGAAACCCCAATAGTCTATCACCGTCGCACACATTACCCTTATGTATTATGTGGTCATTATAAGGGGATATGTAACAAGACCCTAGAACCATGATTTTTTTCTTTTTTATAAAGAATATACATTTATTTTGTAATCGGGTTTTAATGGAAAAAATTGTATGTTTAGTTAATATTCAGTTAAGAAATCTATTTTGAGGAATTAATGTATTTTTGAATTAAATAATATTTTATTAAATTAATATTACTAAATTTATTTTTATTAAATATTAATGATCGTATAGTTTTTATGAATACTATTTTTATTTTTATTGAGGTTTGAAACTTTTTTTTGGTCAAAACCCATTAATTATCGATAAATATCAGTTTTTTATTTCAAAAGTAATAATTAACATATTTATAAAATTATTTAGCTAAGATTAATTTTATTTTTTCATTTACTATGTTGAAATTATCTTATGGTGAATGTTTCATTATTTTCTAAGACAACTGAATTTTTGGATAAAAATTAAATACTGTTAAATATATAATATGTTTTATGACATCATAATGACCCAATTGTGATATAATAAAATTATATAAATGTAATTTTTAGCCAATATATATTTTACCATTAAAATAATGTGATTTTAGGTTTGTTTTATTTACTTTAAAAATCATTAGTTGACCCTCAAAGGCTTATAAAACATTTAATCATTTTAACATGATTTCCTTGAGAATGTGACTCACCTCCTCATAAGCAAGACACATATTTTAATAAGTTCGGCCATTGGCAATATAAAATAATTTTTTCCACTCCTATATGGAAAAAATACTTGGAAAACCCAGGGGTTTATTTTTGTTTTTTATTAGTTTAAAGTTTAGTGTCCAAAACCTTAATAATAAAGTATTCCCTCTCTTTTCCTATATAAACTCTGCCAAGCTACCCCTTTCTTCACTCAAAACCCTTGGATCACATCTCTATAAAGACCTTATCTATATAAAATCCTCCCAATTCACCCCAAGCTCCCATGAATCCTCTCTCAATGGCCCTCCGAAGCCTATGGGGTCACACTTCCGAATAAGAGATTTCTTACTCTCTCATTGTTTTCCATGATTATTTATGTTTCTATACCCTTGTATTTTCAATAAAAAATGTTGGGGTATGATTTCAAACCTCCCCCAAACATCTTTAATTAGTTTTTAATGATTATAGACACCTTTACATTTCATTAATTTCCCACATGTACACCCATTACCATGCCAAAATTTCATATGGTAATTCTCTCCCCTCATTTACATTCTAGAAGTTATTTTTCTATATGAATCTAAATTAAAAAATATTTTGGGACATATATCTATATGACCCAATTAATTTAAATTTTATGTCAATAATATGAGACAACCATTCCACTCTCATCAACCATTTTAAATATTTCTTATGTCACTTCGTAATGTTGTCGAAATTTCGCCATGATTTTCCAAGCCAAAGTCATTATGCAATGAATACCATGCCAATTTCTCTATCAAGGGTATTAATCATTATGAAAAATTAAATATAGATTATATAGTTTCATTTATTATTCCCAAATTACTTTATCATGGAATAAATGATGATTTTAATGAATCTATGTTATATGATCCATGTGGCACACTTACGCATGAAATGAATTGATTACGAAGGGTACACCCTGATTGAGCTCCAATGCATTGGGTAAAGATTAGTATCGTGATCCATCAAGTTCAATAAGGGTTTACCCATGATAATTCAACTTAAATGAGGTTTTACTCATGCTCCATGTTCCATGATCCTTGCCTCTTGATAATATCATGTTAAATATTGATGTTGCATTTCGATGTTATGATAATCATGCTATGTCATGCCTTTGTTTTCATGTTTCTCTTATACTACATTGATATTCCTATTTCTTAACATGTAATTTATTATTAATTTCATGACTTTTTTACTCCCTTACTGGGGTTTATTTCACACCCTTTTTTATGCATGCCCTTAAGTTATGACATGAAATGTTAAGTACGATGGAATGTGGGTGGTTATGTAAAAGAAGCTTTCAATAAAGATGTGTATTTCATATTTTAAGTTGTTATGTAATGTTATCAGGCCCAAATGAAACTATAGCTATTGATATTATAAGTTTTATCAAGTTAATATTTTATGTAATAAATTATTTTTATGTATTAAATAAAGATAAAAGTTGTTATAGTTTTTATTAGTGGATAACTTTATTTAATTTTGGGATTAGGATTTGAAAACCATTGTGAAAGACTTAAGGAGAGGACAAAGTATAATAAAAACATCCTGAAATTTTGGGTAGTATTCACTATTTGTTTAATTAAGAAAATACATCTATGTATGGATATGATTAGGTAGAGGCGGCTATTGAACAGATGTATCTATTCGTAAAACACGAAAACAACGCTTTGAGCTAGACTCGAATGAGAACTAGTGAATGACAATGGGCCTTGCTGCACTCTTGGTTATGACACTCCTGGGGGATATTATTTGGTAAATTCATAATCATTGTATAAAAAATTATAAATGGAATTAAAAAATACACCCATAAGAATATATATTGGGATGTATATCATGGATAACATAGATTGAAGCCTATAAATTCATTAGTTATGTAAATAAAAGTAATTTATAAGTCATTCGTTTTTTCTTTTGGACTACCCTTTAATGGTTACCCATTAATTACCTTTTCTTCCAACCAATTACTGGTTATATGAGGACTTAGGATTACAAGATGTCATCCCGCATTTTTATTACATAACTTTTCATTCCATTTTACAAACCAATGATCATTAAAGTCTAGTGTCTTGGAAATCTTGATCATAAAACATGAAAACATAAAACATACTTATAATCCACTTGTAAGGCTTAATAATAAGTTCATATTATGTACAATTTCTTCATCTCATAACCTGGTGACATATATCAAAGGAATGGGGGAGCGGAAGGCCAAGTAAGGAAATCAAGAGAATCAGTTTACTTGTGATATCAAACAGAACATGATGAAACCACAATACATGAGAAACAGAAAAAGAGGTATATAAAAATAAAAATGACATTAATCCCAACGAGAATATGTGGATACAACATTTCATTTAAACATTCATGAACATATCACTAAGTTTCATTCCTGAGCTGTCATAAAAATTTACGAAGGTTATTCACCAAGTTATCGTGAAACATGTTGTCTCCAGAGATTAATTTCTTTACCCAATGCATTGAAGCGCTATCAGGGTGCACCCTCAATATGTTTTTATTTTTTTTATGATCCACATAGATTATAATCATACATTTCATAAATAACCCAAATAGAGTAAAAGAAATGGGTTTCACTTCAAAATGGTGACATTTTAAAAGATCTTAAAAATAAGACCATTATGTCATTCATATCCCATGGAAAGGGTGTGAGGGTTACATGTATGTCAATTTCAGAATCAATAATATAATTTTTATGTCTTTATAAACACCCATAGTGACAAAATAGGTCTGGGTATTCACATAAATATGATATGATAATTTATTGGGAAAAAGAGAGAAATTTTGAGATGAATTTTTTTGCAGCATAACGGCTATATAACATGGTTTTCGAAAACTATAGAAAGATATGGGAAAAAGGTAAAACACACAGAAATAACATATAATATTGTAAATGGATTGAATAAACTATAAATAAGAACATGGTGTGGATATTTTAATGACATACCATAAAAATGAAACTTTTAAGAAAAGAGAAGGTGCAATTTCTTTTACGAAAATTTGGCAGCCTAATAGCGTCACATAAAAATTCAAAAAATAAATTGATGTAAGTGGATAGGGTATATAATCATTTGTAAATTTAATGGATAGTGATAATGATATATTAGAACATACCCCAACATAATTAAATGGAAACTAGAAGACAAAACATAAAGAAGTCATGACATAAAAGAGGAGGGTGAAAGGTTCCCTTACCTTGAAGAGTATCTTCAAAATCATGAAGGTTGGGACATTGGGGGGATTTAGGGAACCTTGGGAGGACTCCATGTAAGGTAAAATTTCCATATCTATGCTGAGAGTGATTATGGAATAAAATGAATGAGGGAATGGCATGGTATTTATAGGTAAAGAGAAGGAATATTTAATTAATTTCAAAGGGACACCTCAATAATGGTATTTGAAAAACCATGGGATTTCCCATGGTATTTTCCCATGGTATTTCCCACATGTGACCCCTCATAAGATATATTACTATTTCCAAGTCTACCAGATTTATTACATCGTGATTACATCATGAATGATGTCATTAAACACATGAATCTCAAAACTGTATTTTTACTTTTCACGGAAAATTCAACTGTTTTAGAAAAATACCAAACATTTACCCTAACCTAATATCTATGATCTGAATTAAAAATTCAACATAATTTTATGAAAATTATTTTCTAAATATTATTTAGTTATTTTTTAAATAAAATCAATTTTTATTTAAAAAAACTCTAAAACTATAGCTTTTTTGTAACACATTGAAAAAGTAATCAAGGTCCCATAAAATTATCGTATAACTGTAGGAAAATAAAGTAAAAATTTATGATTAAATTTTATGAAGATAAATTTTCATTTTAAATTATTAAATTAATTATAAAATTATAAATAAAATATTTATGACCTTTAATAATAACAAAACATATACTATGATCGTTTTTTTCACTTTTAAGATGTATAAATTGTATTTATACATTCATGGGTGATGTTTCTATTTTTTTGGCTGATTTACTATTCATTACTATTCATAAGGGTATGTTACTATTCATGCTTTAATATTTACTAAAAAATAAATTTGATCTCATTAGACTCTAAATTTCTTACTGATCAAAACTTTAGAAGACCATTTTTTGAAAATCATTTCAAATTATTAATTATTTAAAGTATACGAAAATATTTTAAAATACCCTTTTTTCCAAGATTCATCAATAATATGGAACGTCATGCTTCATTTATCCGGACTTTTGAAAATCACAAAATTTACCATAATATGAAATAACAATTTTATTTATACCAATGGATTACAAAATGTATTTAAGGCCTCATTACACATCCCCTTATAACACCTACATAAGACCCAAGTGTAAGGTGTGCTATGGTGATAAAATCTTGGGGCGGTTTAGACAACATTTCCCGAGTGGTGATTTATATCAGCTTGAACTTCTCTCTTAGGCGATTCTGTTAAAGCTTCAAATGTTGAAGCTCAGCTTGTACGTGGTCTAGAGTGAAGACCAGAGATGTTACCTCCTTCCCAAGCTCTGACAAATGGGCTTCTTACTTCCCCCTTCTACTGGATGAGGCCGTCAACTATTCATTCTGTATTAATTAACCAAGATCTCTTGTATTTATAAACAATAATTGTAATGTTAAGAGTTTAGTTACCAATAGTCATATTGAACAATGGTCATATAAAAGTCTAAACACAACAGTATCAGTTTATTAATTATAGGATTTATTTTTGTGGAGTATAAAATGAAATAAAACAAAAATTTTGAAAAAAAATATTATTCAAAAGTTCAGGTCATTACAAACAACCAATGCAATGTTTAATGTGATGATTGTTATAATGAGATGCCCAATATGATGGGAACGAGAATCGAGAATTTTTTCCTAATAATCATTTAGTTTACTCAATTATTGAATTGAAACATTGGTCAAGAGGAATGTTCAACCCCCCCCCCCCAGAAATAACAAGTCGCAATCAAAAGCTTCAAGAGACAAAGGCCTTCATATTTTAATGGATCATTTGATCCTTCAATTATCAAACAGTGGATTAACTCCATTGAAAAGATATTATCCATCCTTCAATGTTCCAAAAAAATAAGATTCTTATGGATGCTTATCATATGGAGGGTGAAGCTGATCAATGGTGGAAATCGATAAAAAATACAATGCCTGACCAGGATATTAAGGTGTTGGAATGGATGTATTTCAAAAAAAAATCAATAAATATTTTCCTCGCACCCTCTCGCTTAATATGGAAATGTACTTCCTTTCCCTCAAGAAAAAAATCAATGTATCCATCAGATCGTACAAGGAAAACTTCACCAGGCTTAAATTTTATGCCTCCATATTTTTTTTGACCCCTCAATGAAAGGTTGAATGTTTCTTTGGTGGTATAAACCCTAGCATACAAAAAGGACTACAGATCCATTACTTCGAGAGTCATGAGGAAATTTTTTGATGTGTCATCAAAGATGAATTTGAGATTATCGAATCTCAGGGGAATCCTGGGGATAATAAGGATAAGTTGGAATTTAATTTTGGTGGTGTGATGGATAAATCCAAGGGTGCTATGAAAATCCATCACCCCACTTTCCAAAGGTGCGGAAAGAAACACCTCGGAAACTTCTTGAAGGGGGTGAGGAAATTATTTAAGTGTGGATGAGAATGGCACCTATCCATTAACTACCAAAATGAAAACCCAACATATATGATATAGGAGAGGAACGCTTTGTTCGACACTTAACATGTCGTTAATTGCTTCAACTACAAAGAACTAGGGAAATTTTCAAACCAGTTCACTAAACCAAGGATTTTTATAGGCAACCAACAAACTCCAAAGAAGTAAGGGCGAGATTTTTCCATCACTACTACTGAAGTGAACCTTGACAAAAAATTGGTGACATGTATGCTTTTTATTCATTCAAGTATAGCGAACATACTTTTTTATTCTGTTTTAATGAATTATTTTTTATTTATAAAGCTTGGTAGAACAATCCCAACACCACCACAAATCCAGGATGTAAAGATGCCAGTGAGAACAAAAAATGGGGTAATCATTGCATCTCATGTATGTAACTCCTCCCCTATAATAATTTGTTGAATAAACTTCACATTTAACCTTTTAAAACTCCCACTGGTGGAATTTGTTGCAATTATTGGCATGGATTTACTTTCCCGATATAGATCCAAAATAAATTTCCGTTGGAGGGAAATCACTCTCCATATGGAAAATTGACCCCCGATTCTGTACAATTTCAAGGAGGAGGATGAATCTTATCTAGAACCATCATTTTAAGTATAGATATTACCGCCTAATGAGCATGCGTATCATTCTCAGATGATTGAGTCTATGGAAGAAACCATCCTTGAAGACATGCCTATTACGAGGAAATTCACTGAAGTGTTCCCCGAGGAATTTCCAAGTCTTCCTCCTAGAAGAGATGTTGAATTATTAATTGTTATTATACCTAGGGTATTTATAATATCAATTACTCCATATATAATGGATGTTATGGAGCATGAGGAACTAAATAGAAAACTATAGAAGAATCTGGAAAAATGGTTTATATGAAAAAGTGCTTTACCAGGGGGTGCACCAGTCCACTTCAGTGAGAATAATGATCGGTCAGTGAGTCCTTACATTGATTATCGTGATCTCAACAAAATAAAAATAAAGAAAAATTATCCTCTTCCATGAATTTAATACTTGTTCGATAAGATATGTGGAGCACAATACATCTCCAAGGAGGATTTATAGTTGGGATATTACCAAGTAAGGGTGAAGAAGGAGGATACCCCCAAGACAACTTTTCGTACAAGATAAGGGAACTATGAATTCATAGTAATGAATTTCGGACTCACTAACGCTCCAGCAATATTAATGGACTTTATTAATAGAGTCTTTAAATATAACCTTGAAAACATTTTGGTAGTATTTATAAATGATATTCCAATATAATCCATAACCAAGGAAGAGCATGAGGAAAATCTAAGAACTATACTAGAGACCCTGTGAAAAGAATATGCTCTATGAAATGTAAAGTAAGTGAGAGTCCTGGTAGAAGGAGGTCTCATTCATGGGTCATATCATCATAAGAAATGGTATATTTTTAGATCCCTCCAAGATAGCTTCAATTGAGGGATTCCTGAGGCCAATATCAGTAATGGATATCAATATCTTTCTGGGGTTATCTGGATATTATCACTGATTTGTGAGAAATTTCTCATGATTTTCCATCCCTATTACCAGGATCAATCAGAAGGGAGTAAGTTTTTCATGGAGTTATGAATGTGAAGAGAGCTTTAGGGAGTGGAAAATGAGGCTTATCACTTTTCCCATGCACACACTACCCACATGTGGAGACCTTTTTTTGGTATGTAGTTATGAGTAGAAGAAGGGAAGGGGTTGTGTGTTGATTAAAAATGAAAAATTAATTTCTTAAAATACAAATTAATTGAAATTTCATGAGAAAAAATTTCAAACACATGATCTGGATTTGGCTACAATAATCTTCAATTTAAAATTTTGGCATCATTACCTCTTTGATGAGAAGTGTAAAATATACACGAATCACAAAAGCCTCAAGTATATATTCACATAGAAAGAGTAGAATATGAACCAATGAAGATGGATAGAACTGATAATTGAGTATGACTACTCAATCCATTACCACCCTATGAAATCGAACAAGGTGGAGGAGGTTCTATGTTGAAAGGACCCACAGATTCTTTCATTGATGAAAAATTGAAAAGGATCTAATCTTCATAGATTTTATGAATATGGTCATGGGAATCATAAAGAAGGGAATTTCATCAATCATTTCACAAATTAATTTTCAACTCCCTCTTTTTGAAAGGATAAAGTATGCTCTATAGGATGATGTGGGAATTTAGAATAAAGTGGAGACTATCATAAAAGGGAAATCCTAAGAGTTCAATGATAATGAATAATGAATTGTGAGATTTGGGTCAAGAATATGTGTTCCATCAAATCTAGAGTTAATGAATTAACATTTGGATGATGAACATAGTTTAAATTTATCCATTCACCTGGGAATAATAATGATGTATCGAGATCTCTGAGGGATTTATTGGTGGGATAACCTGAATAAGGGGATCACTGTGTATACATCCATGTTCCAGGTATGTTAGCAAGTGAAGTTTGGGAGGTGGAAGTCTTAGAGGATGATGAAACCATTACCCATACCAATATAAAAATGGGAAAACATCACCATGCAATTTATCACTAGAATTCTGAAAACCTCCCAAGGAAACAATGATATCTAGGTTGTTGTGGATATTCTTACAAAGATTACACACTTAAATGAAATTCAAGAGGGTTTCTCATTGGTTAAACTGGCACATATATATATTAGGAAAGTGGTAAGTCTTCATGGAGTACTATTATCTATCGTATCAGATCAGAATCCAAAATTCACCTATATGTTTTGGAAGAGTCTTCAACATTCTCTGAATACTTATCTGAACATCAGTGTGTCTTATCATCCGAAAATTGATGGCCAATCTGAATGACTATCCAAAAACATGAGGATATGTTGAGAGCATGATAAATGGACTTAAAAGTAGGATGGGATCAACAACTTCCTCTGGTTCAGTTCTCTTACAATAATAGTTTCCGCTGAAGAAGTAAAATGGATCCTTATGAATAGCTTTATGGGAAGAGGTGCAGGACACCGACATGTTTGGATGAAGTTGGGGAGTTAGAACTCTTATATCTAAAAATGGTCAATGAAATGGTGGAGAAGGTTAAGACTATCTAGAATCACATTAAATCTGTTCATAGCCGACAAAAGATCTATGCATATAATCATTGACAAGACCTAGAGTTTGATATTAGAGACATGGTGTTCCTCTGAATATCACTATAGAAGAGAGCTATGAGATTTGGGAAGAAGGGAATTCTTTTTCCAAGTTACATTGGCTCTTTTTAGATCTATGATCGCATTGGAGATGTGGCCTATTGACTATCACTCCCACCAAACCTATCTCATGTACATGATGTGTAACATGTATCACTATTGAGGATGTACGTACGTGACCTGTCACATGTACTCAATCTAGAGGTGGTACCATTTGATAATGACCTCTCCAATGGCAAGAAGCTTGTAATGATATTAGATCATAGGGAAATTTTTTTATAAAATAATATAATTCCCCTTGTCTTGTTGTTTTGGAGAAACCACATGTTTGAAAAAGCAACATGGGAATTATAGGAAGGGATGATGAAGAGTTGCCCTCATATATTTTAGTTTGGGAAAGGAAAATTTTGAGGGAACAATTTATTATGGGGGCAGAATGTAATGACACAAATATTTATTAATGAATATTAGTATTAATCTAATTAAATGTATTATTATGTAAAATGGTTATATAAAAGATGCACTTCTTTGGTTTTATGTTTTTGTATTTAAAAATTCCGTTAAAAATATTATCGTTGCAAATATATCTATTAAATAGTGATAATTTGATTAGTATAAATATAGGGATTTAACAAATCCAGTTTACTATAAAGAGGATGATATGGCCTCATCCAATATAATTTCTCCATATGTAGCCCATTTTTCAATGCATGGAAAGGAGGTGGCCCCACTAGGATTATCTCATGACCAAGCCCAATCTGAGCGTCAATATGTTAAGCTCGAACAAAACTGCCTACGGGAGAAGTGGAAGTTGATAGAGTTTACCACTCGAGCGGTGTTATATGAGCCACCCCAAGAGTCAGTCACTATCTCACAAGTTACCCTTATTTCTTATGTAGGTTTTATAATTGGATATTTAACAATACTCTAAAACCATGATTGTGTGCTTTATTTTTTGTATAAATAATATACATTTATTTTGAAAATGTATTTTAATGAAGAAATAGTATTTTTAGTTAATATTCAATTAGGAAACCTATTTTTATGAATTAATTTATTTTTTAATTAAATATTATTTCAATAAAATATTATTACTAAATTACATTTTATTAAATGTAAATGATCATATAAATTTTAGGAATACAAGTGTAATATTTATTAAGGTTTGAAAGCCGTTTTTGTCAAAACCCATTAATTTTTGATAAACATTTGTTTTTATCTTAAATGTAAAAATTCACATATTTATAAAATTAGTTAGATAAAATTAATTTTATTTTTGGATTTAGGATGTCGAAATTATCTAACAGTGAATTTTTCAGAATTTTCTGAGATAGTCAATTGTTTGGGTAAAAACTAAATACTGTTAAATTTATAATGTGTTTTATGACATCATAATGACCTAATAGTGATGTAATAAAATATTATTAATGGTATTTTCGGCTAATATATGTTTTACATTTAAAATAATTTGATTTTATGTTTTTTTGATTTTTTTACATAGCCTTAGTGGACCATCCATGACTTATAAAACATTTAAACATTTTAAAATGATTTCCATGAGAGTGTGAATCGCCTAGACAAAATCTAGCCTAGTATTTGAATAATTTCGACCATTTTCATTTTAAAAAATGGTTTTCCAAACCCCTTTAGAAATAACCATGGAAAAAATCATGGTTTGGTTTGGGGGTTTGACTAGTTTAATCTAGAGTGTCCAAAACCTAAATAATAAAGAATTCCCCCTCATTTCCTATATAAATCCGCCCAATATCCCACATCTCTTCAATAAAAACACTTTTATCACAGCCCTACCGTTCTTTACTCTCTCTAAAATTCTCCCGATGATCCCTATACTCCCAAAAATCCTCTATCAAGCCCCTCCCAAGCCCTTGGAATCACACTTCCATGTAAGGTATTTCTTCTCCTCTCATTTTTTGTCCATGATTTATTATGTTTCTATACCCTTGTCTTTTCAATTAAAAATATTGGGTATGATTTAACACCACCCCCATACTTCTCTCCTTATGTATTAATGATGATATTATAATTTCTATCTCATTAATGCCTCTCATGTTCACCCATTACCATGCTGAAATTCCATAAGGGATTTCTCTTTCCTAATTTACATTCAAGATATTATTTTATTTATTGAATCTATATTCCATTACATATGTTGGGAAATGTATCTATAGGACCCCCTTAATATCCATTTCATGTCAATATTATTATACACCCCTTCCCCTCTCATCATCCTTTTTTATGAATTCTTATGTCATGCTACCATGCTACTGAAATTACACCACAATTTTCCACGAGAAAGTCATCATGTAGTGAATAACAAGACCATTCCCTTATAAAGTGTATTCACCTTTATTCACATTTACATATTGATTATAGAGTTTCATGTATTAAATTCCACATTCCTTTATCATGGAAAAATTATGATGTTTAATGAATCCATGTTATATGATCCATGTGGCACACTTATGTATGAAATGAAATTATTAAGAATTGTGCACCCTAATAGCGCTCGAATGCATTGGGTAAACACTAGTGTTAGGATACGTCAAGGGAAATGAAGGTTTACTCATGATAATTCATTTGAAATCAGGTTTTACTCATGCACCATGTGAAATGAGCCTTGCATCTTGATAATATCATGTTAAATATTTATGCCACATTTCCATGTTATGATTATCATGATATATCATACCTTTATATTCATGTTTCTCTAATGCTCCATTGATATGCCAATTTCATAATATGTACTATATTCTTCATGTTATTACATGAATACTCCCTTATTGGGATTTATCTCTCACACTTATTTTGTGCATGTCCTCCGATTATCTCATGAAATGCTAAGTATGAAGGAATGTGTGCGGTCATGTAAAAGAATTATTCAATAAAGAGGTGTATTTCATGCTTTAAGTTGGTATGTAATGTTCCTATAACCCAATGACACTATACCTCTAAATATTCTATGTTGAATCATGTGATGATTTTATGTCGTAAATTATTTTTATGTTTGAAATTAAGATAAAGGTTGTAATATCCATTATATTTTTATAAGGTTATTTAACCAGAAATTTTTTTCTTCACATTTTTTATGTTTTAAAAATAAGTAATTTCAATGTTAAAATGGTATTTATTTAAAAAAAACTCAATTATATTTCAAAATTATTGTCATATATATCAGAATATTTTGTTTAATATTATTATTTAATGGGTTTATTATATAATGATACCATATACCATATTTTGTTGGATAGTTTATTATAATTTTTATGCTAGTTTCAATATTAATGTTTATATTGATTATGTTTTAAAAATTTCACATTGGGAATTCATTGGGCATAGTACGCGATGGTTGGGCCTACTATATCCCCTCAAAGCATCGGTGGGTATTATGAGACAAAGTAGTTTGGGTATTTGGTGAGGCATTAGTAATTTGTGTAATATGTCATGGAATAAGTCTTATATTGTATTTATATGATGTCCATAATTATTAATTTATTCATTATGAGATTATTTATTTGATATACATGTGATTATTTGATTTGTTATGATATCTGACGAAAAGCTTCAAGATCATATGATTTTTAATGTTACATCATGTTATCATCCTTTATTCCTCCCATATTATTCATCATATATATATATATTAATTAATAATCATTTGTTGTAATATATTTTCATTTATTTATTTTTTATTCCTTATTTATTCTTGTTATCTTTCATTGTATGCATCCCCTTTCAGAAAATCATAGCTCATCCATTTCATATATTTATTTTTCTCCAAAGATAATTTGAAGTGTATTATATTATTATGTTGGGATACTGTAAAAGGAAAAATGCTATAATCAATGAAACTATTTTATTTTTAAATGTTTCCAAATTTATTTTAATATTCAACTATGTATCTTTTTTTATATTACTACTAAACTATTCAGTCCACAAGGATATTATTTCTTGTAAATAGTGAGAATATTATAAAGTAACCACAAAATATATTCTACTATGATTAATGTATTTACATACAGTACCAAAGGCAAAATAATAGACAAATTTGAAACAACATTCTAGAAAACATATATTAGGTAAAAATACCCTAGGAAAATGTTTTTGAATATTTTTGAATAAACTAATATTTTAATTCTGAGATTAGTTATACATAAATATTTAATTTATGCTATTTGTTTCACTAGTTTTTAAACTAGAATCTATTATTCATAATAAAATTAAGTGAATGAAATTTTTTATAAATGGTGTATATGGAAAGGACTGGAAACCATCTAAATGCACGTAATCTATATAGGTATTTCCCTATTAGGAAATAAAATTAATCTAGAGATAGAGTTGCAGATAATGTTAAAAAAATTATAACTATATTGGAAAAGATAATATAGGTTATGACCAATAACATTTCCTTTATGGAGAATTAATCTATTTAGAAATGGTTTGAACAATTTTATACTGTTTCATGAGATAATATCATTCATCATACAATATAACTAATAATATATTGGTATATGAGAAATGGATAAGTTTCACATATAATATATTTATAGCTTTGGGATGTATAGAATGTGACAACCGGGTCCTGGTGAAAGAACAGACACACCGCCTTAAGATGGCTATTGGGTCCTGGCCCACTAAGTACCACCAGTTGCCCCGCAGACATGTGGTCCCCACCCTGGGGTCCACCCACATGCCTGAACGGGTCATCTAACTAATGAAAGTCCCCATAGGCCAATACATGTCTTTTCCAGTGTGCTTTGTCCTCACTCACACACACCCTAGGAAACTTCCCAGAAGGTCACCAATTCTGAACACTTCTCCAGGCCAAGAACACATAACTGTGGAGTTCTAATAAGATAGGCTATTGAAAAGGATGGTGCACCTTGTTGACATGAGTCATATAATTTGTTCATTTAACCCTTTATCATTCAGGGGTGTTACAATCACCCCATTTAGATCACAATGTCCTTATTGCGGCCCTACAACTCATCCCAGGTAGTGCACTACACTTAAGGATGGATACCACCTCTGATACCAAATGTGACAACTGGGTCCCAGTGATAGCACATACACCCTGCCTTAACAAGGGTGTCGGGTGCTGGCCCCCCAGGTAGCCCGAGTTGCCCCACAGACACGTGGTCCCCACCCTGGGGTCCATCCGCATACCTGAACAGGTCATCTGACTAATGACAGCCCCCATAGGCCAACACATGTCCTTTCTAGTGTGCTTTGTCCTCACTCACACACACCCTGTAAAACATCCCAGAAGTTCACCCATCCTGATCACTACTCCAGGTCAAGCACGTTTAACTGTGGTCACTACTCCAGGCCAAGCATTCTTAACTGTGGGGTTCTAATAAGATAGGCTTCTGAAAAGAAAGATGAAAATTATTAACTTCATTCATATCTTTTTTTCATTTAACCCTTTTTCATTTAGGGTTTTACAATCATCCCCCCCCCCATTAGAGCACAACGTCGTCATTGCGGCGCTACATCTCAACCCAGGCAGTGCGCTGTACTTAAGGTTGTGTACCACCTCTGATACCAAATGTGACAAGTGGGTCCTGCTGACAGTATAGACACCCCGCCTTAACATGTCCATCGGGTCCTAGCCCGCAAGGTACCACTAGTTGCCCCACAGACATATGGTCCCCACCCTAGGGGCCACCCACGTGCCCGAACAGGTCATCTGACTAATGACTGTCCTCACAGTCCAACACATGTCCTTTCAAATGAATTTTGTACTCACAAACACACACACCCTTGGAAACTTCCCAGAAGGTCACCCATCGTGATCACTACTCTAGGACAAGCATGATTAACTGTGGAGTTTTAATCAGGTAGGCTCTTGAAAAGGAAGGTGCACCTTGTTGACATGAGTCATATCATTTTTCCATTTTACCATTTATCATTCAGGGGTGTTACGTAGAAAGGGTGGAAGAGATTATGTATGTTTATCTTATTTATATGGATTCTGATCAATGGTGGTCATTGATTTAAAACTCTAAGGATGAGGAGGAATTATGGAGCCTATAATATCAAGATTGCATGAGAATGTTCTTAAAAAATAGTTTCCCCACAAACAACATTAATATATAGAGATGAAATTCTCGAATCTAAGATAAAAAATATTTCTATGTATAATGAAAACTTTTTTACATTACAAAGAAATTTGATTTACTATATATGTAATCCAAAGAACAAGATTTACCATTTCTTTGATGGTATTAATATAATTCATATAAGGGATCTAGTCTCATAAAAATTATCATCATATGATGATATAGTATCATGTTCAATCAAGAATGAGAAATAATTCTCTTTTCCTTGAATATTGAAAATAAAGTCAACATATGAAGAGTTTTGTTGAGAAATATGAAAAAATAAACAATACCACAGAGAAGAAGGGAAGTATAGAATTTTCAACACGTAAAAAATGTTCAATGAAACATCATGGGAAATTTTTACTAATAATCGGAGCTTTCTAAATGTGTGGAGATAAAGATCACCATGATCATGATCAAAAGTTAAAGAAAAAAGCTCCCAATGATCAATGCTTTAACATTGTGGGGATGGGACACTATGAAAATTATTCTTCGAGACATTAAGAAAATTTCCCCATAAAAGGAAAAGGGGGGAAGGCTAAGATTACAAAATGAAAATTTATAAGGTTAAAGTTCCTAATGATGTTGTGGAAGGTACTTTAATCATATCCTAAAATTTATCCAATGATTTATTTTATTCTATATCATCACAGTCTTTTATACCTTCCATGTTATCCTTGAAAATAATATATTTACCTAAAATCATAATAAGGGATTTATCCATCAAGAATCTTAAGGGAGGTCTCATGGAAACATGGTTTTTTCAGTCTTTTCACATTATGACAGATAAACATGCTTTATTTACTAACGTTATTATCATATCTATGATGGAATAAGATATAATCATTAGTATAGACTAGAATTAAAAATATAATAAAAAATTACTACCGAGTATTGAAAATATGAGTCATGATAGAGATGATGAATTCATGGTCTTTCGAGGGGAGATATTATCTAAGTCATGTCTAGTTCCATAACTAAAATCTATTCCAAAATAGATTATTTTATAATAATATAATGTACGATATATGGATAAAAATGTTACTCATCTTATAACACCCCAAAAATTTTATTGTAATTTTTTTCCTTAAAAACATTATATTCATTAGGTAGTCAATATTGCATGAAGCATTGTGTCTCCTTGAAACAACACTTGGTTATTTATTGGAGAAATTCATAACCTATCCATTAAACATAAATTTTACACTTTTATGTTTTGAATTTCAAAAAACAGACATACACGATTGCGATCAAGGTGATATTTGGAGTCTTATTATATCAAGTTAATTTCAGTGAATAGTAACTTACCCTTATAAATAGTAACATATCCATGTGAATTGTAAAATACCATTATGAATAGTAACCTACCATTATGAAAAATAATACTATGATTATTAATGGTAGCTTTACCCCTGAAAGTGTTAATAAAATCTAGGCACCATAAAAATGAAGATGAATATTTTATGTGTTGATATTTTTTGATTAAATGAAGATTTTAATTAAAAATTAAATATCTCATATTTAAAAAATTATTTTTGAAAAAATGGGTTCAATTTGGTATTCTACACATCGAAAAATGGTTATGGTAAATTCTTGTGATTTTTTAGAAATACGTGAATTTTTGGTGAATTGTAAAATACAATAAATTATGATAAATGCTAAATACATGATTTATTGAGTCATGGATGATGTACTTATAAGATAAGAACACTTGGTTAGAACTCAAATGCACTTATTAATATTTTTTTTCATGAAATCCTCACTATTTCTTGTGTTATAGAACAATAATAGACCAATGATTAAGATATTAAGAAAACCATCGTCCCCTCCACTATATAAACCACAGGTCACCCCCTCGTCCTCCCACACCCCTCAAGATCTGAACCTTACTTATGTTCTTCCAAATACAATTCCCAAGCCCTACCCCCACTTCTATGACCTACTAGTCTCTCCAAAAGTCTAGAAACAAATTCCTTAAGGATATTCTCAAAGAGGAGTACTCAAGAGGTGAACCTCTCTTCCTTTTTCTTTCAACTTCTTTTACAAGTTCCATTCATCTATTTCTATCTACTCACCTCCCCTCATCAAAATACTATGATAATTCTAGTTCCTTACATGAACAAGTATATTATTATTCTAATGGAATATTTTATCATCATCTCTCTTTCCCCCACCTCTTATATTGAAAATGAAAACACCGTCTAAGATGTGTTAATTTATCACATTCAAGGATGACAGGTTTGTATTTTCTATTAATATATTCAAGACTTGTCATAAATAACTTCTTAATTGTTGAACCAAATCATAATATATTTATTTTACCTTATGTAATTTTATATAATCCTTACACTCTCAAAATATAAAATAATAATACAAAATAAGTTCATTGTGCATAAAACCACCAAGTTAATCAATGTGTTTATCGTTAACTTTTATCTAATAAATAATCCTCATGGTATATAAAAAAATCTTTATAAGATCATTTATATATCTTTTATTTAATTAATAATATATATTAACAATTACGGATGTTTAACAACATTTCAAACAAACTTCCATTTTTGAATACAAGTAAACTAATCATGAAAACCACGGAAGAAAATGCAAGCAAAACAATAATATTGAAGCCCTTAAACACATCAAAAAGTAAATTATTTGACTTATAAAGATATAATTGTTCAATTAAATGTATATTAGGTTATGGAATTATATATTCATGAAGCTAAATTTGGTTATTAAGGTCATTATGATTAATCAACCACACCTTTGGGCATAAGGTAAGGGTTTCCCATCTAACATTTATTTCTATGGGATTTCCATTGTTCAACACTTATTTTTTGTACGTGTTGTGTGTTTAATTCCATTTCATATATAATATCATGATTATCTATCTAATTTTGGTATTAAATTATTCACTTGATGATTATTAACATGATTGATCACAGTGTTTTAAGGGACTTTGTTTTAGTTTCATTTTCTTTCGGATTTACATGGTAGTGTGCACCTAATCATTCTTATGTGGTGTACCTACATCCCCTTAGAGATCAATTTCATTTCTAAATTTTAAATATATTATATATTCATATTCTTGTTTCATGGATATTATTATTTTCTTAAGCTGTATACCCTTTAAAATATGGAGTTCATTTATAATGTTGTTTTAACTGTGGAAATATTGATGAATCTGTATCCTCAACTCAATATAGATATTTTTAAATCATGTTATTCTTTTATTAAATCTATGTATAAATAATGATTTGGAATTGAAGATATGGTTGTTTCCCAATATATCCCATTGATGCATAAATAAGTCTCATGACATAAGTCATTTGGTGGAAAACACTTTGATATTGTTTCCAAAATAGAATCAGATAGGTATCTACCCACAGACTTAAACTGTTTCGATGGTATAGTGCTATCATGTGCCAGATACATGATGTCCAATTCATAAGGAGTCTCATTATTCATTTTTATTTATTATTATCTTTGAGTTTTTCACTATAATAAAATCTATGGATTCAGTTTCATTCATTGTTTTCTAATGGCATGTGTTATTCATTTATTCATCATTCTATATTGACTATGAAAATTTTATTATGATTCAATTACTATTGATTAATGATTCTTCAATTTTTAACCCTTACAGATCATTTGATCTCAACCATTTCTTTTCTTACCTTCAACAGGTTATGATGATTAGACCATTTATTGACTTTTTGTGGATAGATTTTATTAGTTTTTGTTTTGTATTATTAATTATTACCTTTTCCAATGTAATATGAGTTACATGTATGTATCTATTTTAATCTAAACTATGGAATGGATTATTCCATTGGTATTTCATTCCTTGTAATTAGGGAAGTTTAATAAGTAATGCTCCGGATCCAGGATTCCGGGGTTAGTGCATTACGGTTGGTATTAGAGGAAGTTTAGTAGTAACCATGAAAACCAGATTTAGGAAACATAGTTTGTAGGATATAACACTAAGTCAGAAATTTATGATAAACATGGAACAATATCCCACAATTTTGGTAATTATGGATTATGTGGGTCTACCTTGAAAATAAATCCATTTCTAGATGCTACAAGTTGATGCGGTTCTGGCACAGATGTACATTAGAGTAATAAATCTGATAAGGAGTTTCGGGCCTGACCTGGGGTACCCTGATACACAACAATGGGCCTTACTATGAACCTATTTAAATACTCCTAGGGGATATGCTTAGGATAATTAAAATTTCTTAAAAACCATTATGAAAGATTTAAACTTAAATATAAAAAATATTTATGATTATGAGATTAGTTGAGCATAAATTTTCATATTATCTTAAGTGTTTGCTAGTTAGAAATTATGAAATATGACCTAATTTATTATATTTCATTGTTTAGTGATGGTTCCCAATTGAAAAATGGTAATCAATACATGTGGATAGTGTAAGGATTTCCCCACTGATCAAGTCAACATAGTTAGTGTTGGAGTGGATCAAGTCAGGACCATATTAGGACAACAAACATAGGCTATGTTGAATAACCATGATACAATTGTATTGGACCATTTCATGTGTTAGAAGCCTCCATATTTTAGTGGGACTACAAATCTGGTGGTATATGAGTAGTGGATCAAGTCCCTTAAAAATACATGGCATTAATATGCAATGAAAATTAAAATGTAGTACTGGAAGTATATTACCTCAATGGTGATACTGATTAACGGTGGTCCAAGACTCAGAATTCCATAGAGGGAAAAAATAGAACATATGGAATGTACAAATTTTATGGAAATATTCTTCGACAAATATTTCCCTCATGAACCAAGAATTGAAATGAAGAAAAATTATTTATTCTAAAGAAAAGGGAAGAAAAAAGGGTGGCAGAGTATGAGGATAACTTTACAAGGTTATATAGGTATGTTATAGCTTATTTACATGATTCGAAAGACAAGATTAATCATTTCTTTGATTGTCTTAAGCCATGTCTCTGAAGGTAACTAGAATCTCATTAATTATCATCATAATATGAAAATGTATTAAGTGCCAAAAAAATAGGGAATGAAATTTATATATCAAATTTGATCAAATAAAGTAAAGATATGAAGAGGAATTATAATAACCATGGAAAAAATGAAGTTCAAATAAAGAAGATTGGAATGAATAAATTACCATTATGCGATAAACGCAGAAATAATCATCATGGGAAATGTTTCAAAGGCATTGGAGTTTTCTATAATTGTGGAAAAAGGTTCATCGATATAGTGAATGCAAGGGGAAGATACATTTCAATGTTGTTCAATGATATAATTTTATAGAGATGGGACACTTTTTAAATGAGTTTCCTATGTGATAAAGAAATATTACTCAAAAAAGGAAAGAGCGTATGTGAAATCTTATAAATTTTCAACTATAGTGGTTGAAGTTCTTAATGACAAGGTGGAAGGCGCTTTTATTGTTTCTTCGTACATTGACAATTATTTATTTGATTCTAAATCATTGCATTCATTTATATCTTCATAGTTTTCCATGAAAACTAGATATGTACAATTTCATTTAATAAAGGAGTTGTTAGTCAAAATTCATAGGGTATGTGTCACTGCAACAAAGATTTGTCAATCAGTCCCCCTCATGACACATAAGCATGCTTTAGTTTCTAGCTATATCATCATACCAATGATTGACTTTGATATAATTATTAGTATGAATTGGATGTAATATTATGAGGTGAAGGTCTATTTCAAGAAGAAGGACATTCAATTTATGATAATGGTGTTGTTTCCATTCTCTTTAGAGAAGAAACCCTATTATTTGATTCTTATCCAGATCCACCCCTAGTAGCTCTACTGATTGAATTTCATGGAGAGGAATATAACACAATATCTTCAGGTGAGAAAAGAAATATTCAAATTGAAGACGTACCTATTACAAAATAATTCATTGATGTATTTCTAGAATATTTACATGGACAACCTCCATAGAGGGATGTGGAGTTCTCTATTGATTTAATTCCTTGTTCAAGACCTATATCAACGAATCCCTATAGAATTCACACTATGGAATTAGTATATTTAAAGAAAAAATATATGAATTGAGTGAAAATGGATTTATTGAACCTAATGTTTCTCCATGGGTAGCCTATATCCTCTTTGATAAGAATAAATGTGGATCCATGAGGCTTTTCATTGATTCTAAGGAAATAAATTCTATTACAATAAAAACAAGTATCTGACTCCACATATTGATGATTTATTTGATCAAATTCATGGATCCCAATATTTTTCAAACATTGAACTTTGATCTGGATATCATCAACTGTGTGTGAGGAAGGAAGATATTATAAAGGCAGTATTTTGAACTAGGTATGGGCCTTGCAAGTTTACAGTAAAGCATTTTGGACTAACCAATACACCAGCTATTTTAATTGATCTAATGAATAGAGTTTTCAAGAAATATATTGATGAATTTTTTGTGGTATTTATCTATGATATCCTGGTATACCTGAAAATCTTCAATTAAGATGAGAATAACTTGAGGATTATTCTGAAAACTTTTAGATGAAATGAATTATATGGGAAGTTTAGAAAATGTGAATTTTCACTTTAACCAGTTTATTTTCTTTTCCATATTGTCTCTAAAGATTGAATCATAGTTAATGTTGTGAAGACAAATGTAGTCCAAGAATGGACCTCACTAACAAATATAACTAAGGTACATATTTTTATTGGCTTAGAAGATTACTATTGACATTTTATTCAGAATTTTTCCCGATTAGCTAAGCAAGTAACCAAGATTCCACGTGAATGGGTTATGTTTATATGGATTAAAGAGTGTACATTATTCTTTGATGAACTTAAAATAGTATTGTTCAATGCTCCAATTTTTAATATTCTATCTAGAAATGACTGTTTTGTGACATATAGTGGTGCATCATAGAATGGGTTGGGATGCATCCTTATAAAAAATGATATATTTTTTACTTATGCATCAAGGAATTTGGGGATTCATGAGAAAAATTACCCAACATATGATCTTGATTTAGAAGCCAAAATATTTTCTCTGAAAATAAGGAGACATTATCTCACAGTGAATGATGGGAGATATATATGGATCATAAGAGTTTGAAATACATTTTTATAGAGAAAGGAATCAATGTGAGGAAAATTATATGGCTTGAGTTACAAAAATATTATTATTTTTCAATACACTACCACCCATGAAAGGAATATAATGTGGTAGATGCATTTAGTAGGAATGATCATAGACTTCTGACCCAATTGAGGATTGAGAAAGATCCTATATTCGTCGATCTGCTAAAGATAGATATGAGAATTATTAATGAAGGCTGACTTTATTTACTCTTTAAAATGATTGGTATTCCATATTTACTAGATAAGAAAAAAATAACTCAATATCTTTATGAGAATCTAAAAAAGAAAATTAAATCTGTTAAGGATGGAAGATTGGAAGACATCATGTATGTGGGTGGAGTTATGAAATTTTGGAAGAGGTTATGCTTTGTATCCATACCTGAGCTAAAAATTAAACTATTATATGATTATCATATATCAGACTTATCTATACACCCTAGTTTCACCAAGATGTATCAAGATATAAAGGAACATTTTTGTGGGATAATATTAATCTAGAAATTGATGACTATGTGTCAAGGTGCCTATTTTGTCAACAAGTGATGGTTTAGAGAAATCATCCTAGAGGTGTCATGAAACCTATAACTATTCCTATGTGTAAGTGGGATGATATTATGATTGACCATGTCATTGGACTAATGAGGACACTAAGAAAGAATGATACAATATGGTTAATTCTTGATCAACTCACAAAATCATCATATTTCTTTGATTTAAGTGAGGATTTACCACTTGAGCGCCTACCAGGACATTATATTAATGAAGATGTAAGACATTATGGTGATCCTATGTCGATTGTGTCCGATAGAGGTCCCAGATTTACATAAAAATTCAGGAAAATACTCAACAAGGAATTGGATACTGAGCATTATATGAGTACTACTTATCACAACCAAACCGACGGAAAGTCAGAAAGGAATATTTAAACACAGGAAGACATGTTGAGATCATTCTCTCTTTACATTCAAGGTTTGTGGGATCAATTCTATCCTTTAGTGTAATTTTAAATGAATAATAGTTTACATTCTACATTCAAATGGAACCATATGAAGCATTATATGGTAAGAGGTGTCGAACTCCCACATGTTGGGATGAAGTTGGCATGAAGAAACTTATAGGAAAAGAACTTATCGAAGAGACAAATATATTGGTAATGAAAATTGAATACCACATTAAAGCAGCCCAAATTAGGAAAAATAGTTATTCTAACAACTAGATAAAGGATGTAGAATTTCATGTAGGAGATCCTGTATTTTTAAAAGTATCTCTGCTGAACGGTGTCTTAAGGTTTAGAAAGAACTAGAAACTGAGCCCTATGTACGTCAGACTGTTCAAAATTATGGAAATAATTGGTGTTATATCTTAATATTTAGCAATTTCTCCAAGTATATCCAATGTTCATAGTGTTTTCCACATGTCCTTGTTAATTAAATAAATGAAAAACCGAATTCATGTACTCACCTATGAAGAATTAGAGCTGGAACCTGATTTGTCATACTGTGAAGAGCCTATAAATATTCTTGAAACATGGGAGAAAGAATTGAGAAATCAGAAAAAGCGACTAGTAAAGGTTATTTGTAGAAACCATATAATGGGGGAATCAATGTAGAATCTTATGGATGTTATGAAGGAGAAACACCCACACCTTTTTAGGGAGAAATATACACGAAAAAATTTGAGGATGAATTTTCTAAAGGATTGAAGAATATGATACCCCCAAAATTTTATGGTATATTTCCCTTAAATATTTTATAATAATTATATAGACAATATTTCATGAATCAAAGAGTCTCAATTAGAAAAACATTGTAATTTATAGGATAAATTCATAAACTATCCATTAAACCTAAATTTTCAAATTTTGAGTTTTGAATTTCAAAAAATTGACATACACAGTTGCGATGTGGGAGATATTTGTCATCTGACAGAATCGTGTTATTTTTTAGTGAATAGTAACCTACCCTTATGGATAGTAACATAACCTTCTGAATAGTAACCTACCCTTATGAATATTAATATGACCCTTATGAATGGAAACCTTACCCATTGAAGTTTAAATAAAATTTAGGCACCTTAAAAATAAAGTTGAATATTTTAAGTGATGGAATTTTTTTTAAATGATGATTTTAATTAAAATTTAAATTTCTCATATTTTAAAAATAATTTTGGAGAAATGGTATTCATTTTTTGATTCTATTCATCAAAATATGTTTATGCTGAATTTTTGGGATCTTTCTAAAATACATGATTTTTTTTATTAATAGTGAAATATGATAAATTCTGATAAATGCTAAATACAAGATTTATTGAGTCGTGGATGATGTTCTACTGGGTTAGGAACAATGGTTTTGAAATCACATGAATTTTTTTTAGTAAATCATCCCTATTTTCTATCTTAGGGTAATTTAATAAACTAATGATTAATATAATAAGAAAACCCTCCTCCCCTCAAAAATATAAACCACCCATCACCCCATATTCCTCGTACACCACTCAAGCGTTGAGCCATACATATGTTCTACCAATTACACTTTCCAGGAACACCCCCATGTATAAGACCTAATTTTCTCATAAAAAATCCAAAGAAGAATTCCTTAAAGAGATTCTCAAGGCAAAGTACCCAATAGGTGGACCTCTCTTCCATTCTCCTTCAACATCTTGTTCAAGTTCCATTCTTTTGTTTCCATCTCCCCACCTCAACTCATTGAAATTATATGATAATTTTATTACCTTACAGGAACTAGAGATTTATTATTCTAATTGAATATTTCATCATCATCTCTCTTTTCCACCGCATCTTATAGTAAAAATGAAAACACCGTCTGAGATGTGTTAATTTATCACATTCATGGACAACAACTTTTTAATTTCTATTAATATCTTCAAGAATGGTCATGAAACCTTATTAATGGTTTAACCATATCATAATATATTTATTTTATCCTATCCAATGTTCTTTAATCCTTACAAATACAAAATATGTTCATTGTGCATAAAATCGCCAAGTTAATACAAGAGTTTATCATTATACTTTATCTAATAAGTCATACACATGTTATATAACCAAAATAATTATAAGATAATTTTTTTATATTTAATGTCACTAAAAATATATATTAAAAATTCATGATTTTTAAACATGTTTCAAAATAACTTCCATTCATGAATACAAGTAAACTGATCATGAAACCCAAGAATGAAAATGCTTCCAAAACAATAAAATTGAACCTCTTAAACACATAAAAATGGTAATTAATTAATGTAATACGGTTATGATAAATAAATTACATGTAGAGGAGGTTCTGGAATTATTAATTAATGAAGAGAAATTTGGTTATTCTGGTCATTAAGATAATCGAGAAAACCTTTGGGCGTAAGGTAAGGTGTTTCTTATCTAACTTTTATTTTCATGAGATTTACATTGTTCGACACTTATTTCTTGTATGTGTTGTATGTTTTATTCCATTTAATATAAAATATCCTGATTCTTTTTATATTCATGGTATTCAGTTATTCACTTGATGATTATTAACACGATTGATTACAATGTTGTAAGGGACTTTGTTTTAGTTTCCACTTCATTGTGATTTTCTTGGTATTGTGCGCATAATCATTATTATATGGGGAACCAACATCCCCTTTAAGATCATTTTTCATTATAAAATGTAAATGTATTATATATGTATATTCATTTTCATGTATATTATTATTGTCTTAAGTTGTATACCATTTTATATACAGAGTTTATTTGGAATTTTCTTTTAACTATGGAAATATTGATAAATAAGTATTCTATACTCTATAAGGATATAGATAAGGAATATTTTAAATGTATTAAATATATGTATAAATAATTATTTAGACTTGAAGTTATAGGAGGTTCCCACTCTATCCCGTCAATATATTGACAGTTCTCGTGAGACAAGTCTGTTGGCGAAAAACCCTTTGAGTTGGTTTCCAAAATAGAATCAGATGGGTATCTAACCACATAATTTACTTTTTTTGATGGTTTAGTGGTATCATGTTCTAGAAGCATGACATAAAATTAAAAATCACTATCTTTATTCATTCTCAATTTTTAATATCCATGTGTTTTTCACTAAGATAAAATATATGGCTGCAATTTCATTCTTAGTTTATTAATAGTGTGTGTTTTTCATTCATTCACCATTCCATATTAAGTATGCCAATATGATTATGATTAAATTATTTTTGCTTCATGATTCAGATATTTGTAACCCTTACAGAGCATTTGATCTCACCCCTTTCATTTTTTTACCTTCACTAGGTTATTAGGGGATACCATTTACTGATTTCTCATAGATTCAGTTTATTATTTATTGTTATGTATTGTATTTTTTTACATTTACCAGTGTAATAAGAGTTAAATTTATTTATCATTTTTCTTACATACTACTAAACTAATAGTTCCCTCAGTATTTCATTCCTTGTATTTATGCCAATGTAATAGTAATTCACTAGATTCGGGTATCCGTGGTTGAGGAATTACACATAAGATTTAGTATATACCTATTATATAAGAATAAATTTATATATTCCCTAGGGAATTTACTTGACACCAATAAAATCATCATATTATATTTTTAATTGACTCCTAGATGAAATACCTATATCAAAGAATTCCTATAAAATTTCCACTTTGGAATTAGTTTAATTGAAGAAATGACTAGAGTAACAAAAAAAGGTATTTATATGCATTGTTGTTTCACATTGGGGAGCCCTTGTTCTCTTCCTTAATAAAACAAAATGGATCTTGTAGGGAAATAAAGGCTATTGTGATAATGACCAAGTACCCTCTACCTTGTACTAAAGGCTTATTAGATCATCTTCATGGATATTAATATTGTTAAAAAATTGGAATTCATTCTAGATATCCTAAATTGTGATTAATGAAGTATGATCTTCCAAATAAAAAATTCCAAATGAGGTATAGACATTACGAGTATACAATAATTCAATTTGGATGGACTAATGAACTCTCTATTTTAATCAATCTAGGGAACAGTTTATATCATGATGATTTTTTTGGTATTTATTGATGATATCTTGGTTTAATCTAAATCCATGAGTATAATTATAATTACTTGAGGACAATTGATGATACTCTTAGAAGAAAATGGTTATATGGTAAATTTAATAAGTGTGAATTCAGGATTGAAAATGTATTTTATCATGGAAATATAGTCTCAAATGATGGAATATTAGTTGATTATGTGAAGAAAAAGGCATTCCATGAATGGCCTTCACCAATGAACATAAATGAGGAATATAGTTCAATTTGGTTTTTAGGTTACAATCAAGGATTTATTTAAAAAATTTATCAATTTTCTAACCTATTAACCAAGCATAAGCATAAATTCGTTATGTTTATAAGAAAAATTGAATGTGAAAAATGTTTTTAAGAATTGAATATGTTATTTGTCAATTCAACTTTTTTGAATCTACCAAAAATAATTTATTGATTTGTGATATATATTTACGCATCAAGGAAGGTACATGGTTGTTTCCATATTCATAATGATTATTTTTTTCTAATTAAACCATACAATTAAATAATAATTAAAAAAATATCCCACACAAAAAATTTATTTAGAAAAAATAATAATTCATTAAATATATCGTGACATTATATCTACAGTTTAATATTTGAGATATACACATCCCATAAGAGCCTATAAGAAATCATTTCCCAAAATGATCTCAACATTTGTAAAAATGATGGCTAGAGTTACTCATGGATTATGATTTCTTGGTACACTACAACCCATGAAGAAGAAAAATGTATTATATGAATTGATTAGGAAGTATGATGGCGTTTTGATAAAAATGAGTATTGATATAGATCTTATGTTCATGAATTTAATAAAGACATATTTGGAAGTTTTTAAGGAAGAAATGTCACACCTTTTTCAAATGATTTCCCATACATTTTTATTGGAAAAGGTAAAATTTCATGGTTTGATGATGAGAATTTTGAAAATAAAATTAATTTCACAAATTAAGGTAAGTTGAAAGACATTGTATATATAGATGGTTAGTAAAAATACAAAAAGGAATTATGTGTTCCTTCTATACTTGAGATGAAAAAAGAAAATTTTGGATGATACTCTTACCTCAAATTTTCCAATACACTTTGACATACACAATATGTACACATATTTAACAGAAAATTCATTGTGGGATAACATGATGTGGAGATTTATTTATTATATGTCAGAAAATTTTTTTCATCAAGTGGAGGCTAAGAAACAACATCCAAAAAAAGTCTTGAAACCTTTGACTGTTTCTTCTTAATATTGGGATGAAATTATTATAGACCTTGTGAATGGATTACAAATGAATTTTAGAAATTATGATTTTATATGGGTTATTGTTTATGGAATTATTAAATCTAAAAATTTCAACTCAGTATTAGAATATGTTCCTTTGGAGAACCCTGCACAAATCCATATTAATTTTGTTATAATAATTAGTGGTGTACCCCTTTCAATTGTGTTTGATCATGATCCATGATTTAAATAAAAAATTTGGAATATTATTTAGAAGTATCCAGATATCGAGCATCATTTGAGAACCTTTTATCATCTTCAAACTAATGGGCAGTAAGAAAGGATTATCTGAACTTTTAAATACATATTGAGCTCATGATCACTTGACATTAAAGGAATTTTCTATTATTATTTAAATGTTGTAAAGTTTTACAAGAACAATATATTTCATTTGAGTTTTTAAATGGTGTCATATGAAGCATTATATCGAAATAGATGTCATACTCTAAATTGTTGGGATGAATTTAGTGAACGAAAGATTATAGGCCTGTAAATTATAGAGGAGACAACTTAGAAGTTAAGTACTAGTCTAAACCAAATCCAAGTAGCTCAAAACAAACAAAAGAGCTATGCTGATAATTAGAGGAAGGATTTGGAATTTCAAGTGTGAGGTATTTTTTTCTTAAATTTATATCTTGTAATATGTTTTATAAGTTTAGGTATTAATTTTTAACTATTACCCAGGTACATAAAACTTTTTTATTTTCTAGAAATAATTATATTCATGAAATAATATTTGGAAATGTCACATAACCTTTATAAAGAACATTATTAGGTTAATATCTATTTTCTAAGGAAATAAATATCATACCCAATGAATTTTACCACTTATGAGCATATAGGATTGGAACCAAATTTATCTTAATATGAATATTATTTCTAAATACTAAACAGTATTGGACAAGTGTTTAGAAATTGTATGACTTGACTAGTAATGGTATATTAGAAAAATATAAATAAAGTAGAGGCATTGTGGGAACCTGATGAAATTGAGATAAATAACAAACCAAATATATTTATTAGGTAAAATTATATAAATTTTAAGTATGATATTTTTTGTAGAGAATAATTTAACACCCCAGTGTTTTATTTCATGTCTCGTTTTAATTTAATTTAATCTCTTCGATAACATTGGTTTCACACCAAATGGAGTTCAATCAAACCACGATCTATAATTACATGACTATTATAACCTTTATGTAACAAAATGTGGGTATTAATAGGACTAAATAAATTATTAAAATTACATGGTTTACAGATTAATAAAATTTATTTCTTTCATTATTAATAAAAATAAAAATCATTTGAATGTAAAATAAATGTTATTCGAAAAAACAATTTGTGTGCACACAATATATTTATATCATAATAAACTAATATAAACACTATTGAATAATTTATTTAATTAAGTTTAATTATTATATATTTAATAAACGTTTTAAAATTAATATCTATTTTTTACTATGCATAATATAAATGTAAATTTGTTTTATGAAAAAAAAACTATATTTTTCTAAAACAAAATCTTCCAAGAATTTTTTAAAATTATTTAGAAAATAATTTATAAAAATTTTAGAAATTGAATCCTACAAATGGATTCAATATTTAGAATTATGATTATTAAATTTGGTAGATACTTCCCTTTCATTTTTGTTAATATTAATAATAACTTTAGTAAAATTTATCACCATGGTGAAGGGTGAATCATGTTAATATATGTTAAAATTAAGTGAAAAGGTAATTATATTTAATTTTATTTATTATTAAATGATTTTAATTCTATCATTAAAATATTGTTCTTGATATTTAGATGTTTAACAGACACTATCCCATGAAAATGACCAATATAATATTTAAATCAATGAAAGATTCAAAAATGTCACTCTCTTAGTTTTAAATACCATTATGTATACATATTGGGGAAAAATAATGTTATAAATGAATTGGAATATGAATTTTGTGAAAAAATGAAATTATCATCATGATGAAAAAATAATTAATTAATTAATTAATAATATATTTACCTATAATTCTTGTGAAATTCTAATAAAATATTTATTCAATTAATAAAAAATGATATTAAATATATTAAAATTTATTTATTTGAGTTATTTATAGTGTTAAAAAAAATTATATTAATATGACATGTCTTTTAAAAATTTCTTATATTTATAATCAAACATTAACTTCATGTATTTGAAGCCGAACTAGAGGAATAGTTCGAAAATTGAAATTAATGATAATTTATAAAATAATATTTTATTAAATTATTTAAAATTTATTGGAATCTTGAAAAAGTAAAAGAGCGGTATTTTATGATCTAAAATTTCATCCCTTTTCCATTTATGAATCATTATTTACCTTATATTTAAAATTATAACCCTATAAGTATGAAAAATATATCACCGCATTTAATGTTTAAATAGGTTAACAAAGGTGTTAAAATAAATTATTATGTTTAATCCTCCAAAAAAACATATACCTATGTTATTTGTTGGTAATATTTCATAAATATTATACATTAGGTTCATAAATCGGTCCATTTATAGTAATTTTAGTAATAGAATTACATTATTATAATTTAATCCTTTAGAAAATTATAAATGTTCCCCCACCCTAATTTTAAGGGGAAACCAATTCCAACACTTATTTACACTACATTATTCAACCTATATCTACCACTCCCTAACCATTCCTATTAAAAAAAATCAATTAAAGTGTTCTTTTGGTGATGATATCCCTAAAAAACAAGCATTATTTTCATTAATAAATCATTTAAAAAGTTCTCCCAAAGAATATGTAATTTTCTTATTCATCCACTTTCAATTTATATTGTGTTATACCTCCTAAAATACTATTTAATTTTACATAAAATGGCGAATTAAGTATCATAGATATACTTAAATAATTATAGTATTGTGAAACAACAATCACCACCCCTTTTCCCATAAAATTTTAAGTAAAGTTATTTTGTGCATACGTACAGCTAACCATCTCAATGTAGTGATAAAATTTATTTCACATAACAATCTATTATGAATGATTATTAAAATGGTTTTAATGTTGATAGATTATAATTATGAAATTATTATAACTTTTTAATTATAATATTATATCTACCTTTTATCCTTCAAATCTATTAGGAAATGATAAAGTTTCTCATACTTATAGGTGGACTACTAATTCAATGATGTGATGTTATTTGTTATTTATATTTCACATGGATGGTGATTAAGATATATATATATTGAATATATATATAATCTATGTAATATAATAATTATTTTTAATGTTTATAATACTTATAAGTGTACGTACGACCCAACGTCTCCACGAATGTTGTAATTGTTTTCTATTTAAAAATTTTATGGATTGCTAGAAATATGTATTCAGTGAGTATATATTATATTTATATCATTATTAATTTTTTTATATTTTTGGAACTTGATAGACTTATAAATAAAAAAACTACTAAAACAAATCATACATTGAAAACAAATCAGTTATTACCCAAAACAATAGTTTTTAACAAAGACTTTTTAATAAATGGGTGATGAAATATTATAAGTAATTCATAAATGGTATAAAATATATAATTATTATGATAAAATATATGTATAATAAATCATTATTTATTATAAATGAGTTTTTAACATTTATGAATGAATATTTACCTTAGGTAGGGCTCTATTTCACAATCAAATCATTATTACAGATTGTTTATGTTTATGTCCCCACCGGGGATTCATACCCATATTTTCCTAAAAATGTTTAAAATAATGTTTTAATTAATCTCTAATAATTTTTAATGAAAAATTTAACCATTTTATCCTTTTTAGAAATTTTTTTTAATGTAATCGTCATATTTCTTTTTGAATGAGGTACTTTTTATGCTTTTAGACAATAGTGTGGAAGAAATATTTTTTAACATATACATAATGAATGATTAATCCCTAAATAAAAAATAATATTGTATTTTATTATTATTTAAAATTATTAATTATTCTTTCAAATTACAATTTTTTCCTTCTAATTAAGTAATTTTTAAAAATAAGTAATTTCAATGTGAAAGGGGTATTTTCCTCAAGAATTTTTCAATGATATTTTTAAAGTATTTTCACCCATATCAACATCACATGTTGAATATTATGATTTATTAATTGTATTATAATATGATTCCATCTACTATATTTTATTTAAGGTTTATGACCATTTTGACTGGGGACAGACAATTTTGATACCATTTGCAATATTACATTTGATGTTTTAGGATTATGTTTATTGACATGGGTAATTATTAACATTTTATATGATTGTTTTAGTATGAATATTTATGTTTATTATTTTTCACCCCTTCTATATGACAGAACCATTGGACATAGTAAGTTATGGTTGGGGCCAATATATACCATTGATGCATTAATAGGTCTCATGAGACAAATAAGTTTGGGTATTAGTTGAGCCCTTGACCATTTATATAAGATGTCATGACATGAGGCCTCTATGGTATGTTTATGATATTTGAAATTATGACTTTACTTATTATGATATTAGTTATTTTATTTCCTTGTGATTAATTTAATTGTTATGATATTCAAAAATATGTTTCAAGATTATTTGATTATTTATATGGCATTACTCTTTCACCATCTCTCCTTGAAAAAATATTTCTCAATGTTACGTTAATTAAATGAAATATATTTCCAGATGTTTTCCATTACATATTTCATATGACTTATTTATTCATGTTATCATCCATTGAATGCATAACCTTATTGATCCTCAAAGATCGCCCCTTTTTTATGTTAATTTTCCCAAGAATACTAGTATGTTTATTATGATTGATATATAGGGATAAGATAATGGAAATAGTGGTTTGCTAAATAATATATTATAGTTTGTTTTTTTCAAATGTATAAACTATTAAACTCTATATCTATTATTATTAGACTAACAAACTATTTTGTACATTAGGATGTGATTTATTATATATTTTGAAAATTCTATATAGAATCCATCGACATTTGGAAATAGTTGTCATGGTATTTACACTAACAACTAAGACAACACCCAAGATGGAAATATAATTTGATTAAGGACTACTCAACCCAGACACATAATGATTTATTTATTATAAAAATTATGTAAATCATATACATTTGATAAAATAATTTTAAAACATTCACACACAATGGGATAATACAAGGATTATAAAATGACAATGTTTCGATGTACCATAATCCTCTAAACACAATATTCTTGTGTGGGATAAGGAATAATCACTCCAAGACCATTGTTAATAAAATTTACAAGGTTTAAGGATAGTGAATGTACAACCCAAGGGTTTCTCCCCCACTCCTGTATTTTCTCATAACTCAGGAATGAGAAACACTTTTATATATAAGACGATATGAGAAAAACATCATCATTTTTTTGAATTCAATGAGTATAGATATGTTTTTGTAGATGTACACACTACTTATACACTTCACACGAAAGTTATGAAGACCACCATGAATGTATCTCTATATTCTGTAATGTATTGTAATTTTTTTAAAGTAATAAATTATTCTACCTCACCCTTGGAAATATCATTAATGAACTCCATGATTATTTCCTCTTCTACCCCAATTTTTATAATTTGGCTTACTTTCTGATATTTTAATATTTAATCGTTATTCAACTAGATTTTACATACTGGTAAACTCCACCTTTCTTGTGAAGAGTGATATGTCAATAATTCCATATTTTTATAATTTACATATTTATATTCAAGATAAATTATACACATTTCCCATATTGTATATATTCAATTAAATATACGTATAATAGGAAAATACATTCATCCATCTTCTTTAAATTTGAGTCAAAATCACCAAGATACATTTAAACTTCACTATGATCTATATATTCAACACATATATCCATCTTTAATTGTAAAAATTATTTTGTCCAGATCTGTCACTTTTCTTCCATGTACCCTCATTAAATGTTTTGAAAAAAAATATATTCAATCATTAAACCGTGACTAAATTTCTCAAAATAATCAAATTACAGCTATATGTTAATAGTAAGATGACAAATATTTTTGGTAGAGGAAAATAAGATAGTAAGAAGAATTTTATTTTGGTTGTATTTTTATATTTTATTTTCATAGACATTTAAATTTTTAAGTGACCATAATGAAGTTACCACGTTATGAAATGTGGATCTCATGCAATGTCATAGGACCATGAATAGGGGACCATATGAAAAATTAGTGACATTAATAATAGGCGATGTTACCCTGGATTACCTCACCAATAGAAATAGATGGTTTTTTCTAAATCATTCAATACAAAGTGAATTGAACATTATGTGACTAAATATCATGATAAAAGTTATCATGATTTTTTAAAAGGGTTCTCGAATATGGGTTGAAATAATGAAGAATACATATGGGTAAAGAAGTTGATGTAGGATCTATATGTAAAAATGAAATTCTCAAGTATAGGAGGGGGGTGAATTGTATACTTTAAAATTTTCTTTGTAACCTTTAAAGTTAAGTTTAACAAGGTTAAACAATCGTTCACAAGTCCTCTTAGACAAAACTTTTCTATTTTCATAAAAGGAAGATTCTACCTTAAAGCATATAGAATCTGTAATATAAACAGAGTAACAGAATTAAAAAGTATAAGAAAGTTATACATTCTATCTTTAACAAAGATAAAAATACAGCTGAATTAAAACAATTTGAAATAGTAAACAAGTAACAATAAGATTATTTTATCCCAAAGTGAAGGGTATCCAACAACCATGGATAAAGGTCCCTTCATATATACTTTCAAAAAATACTATCTTATACAAACCTAGGTAACCCCTCAATCTGAAGATCGGTATCTATCTTGCTATCCCCAGAAGCCCTCGATTTAGAGGGAAGTCGGAACATCTATATTACAAACCTGGAAACCCACGATCAGCATGATTGGAGTCTGCACAAATCAAGTCTGAACAAGTTGTTCACACCCAAAAAAGTTGTTCACAACATCTGTACGAAGCACTGAGAATTATAAGAGCCTCTCTCTCTAGAAATCACTTCACAGATTTTTCACATGAATCAAGTTCATCCACTCTCTACATTGTACTTTGCTCATTCAAATGATATTGTACTTATAGGCAAAACATCCCAACAGTCGGCTCCTCTCCAATGGTCATATTTTCCTTAATTTTCGGATGGACCTAAACATGTGGCAAACATATAACGGTTAGTTTATAACAGATTGTACAACATCATTTCAAGTAACAAAAACAATGTTAAGTACTAGAGAACATAGAATCTGATATCATCTGAATGATACATTTGTATACTTTAACATTATCAAGACAATGTAATATTAAAAAAATTTGGAAAATGGATTCATAGAAATAACATTATCAAGAATATGGAATCATAAAATCGAAGTCACATATACACCAGATTCAGTATTGAAAACCAGCATCATATATTCACCGGAATCGGAATTGCATATCGACATCATATATACACCGGAATCAGAATTATAAAAACTAAATAGTATATTCCCTGGATTCCAAATTATAAAAACTAAATCACATATACACCAGATTCAGAATCATAAAAACTGAATCACATATACACCGGATTCTGAATCATAAAAATGAATGACAAATCATAATGACAGATTTTTAAGTATAACAGAATGGAAAATCGGAATGGCAGATCTATAAGTCTAACTGAATTGGAAAACATATTGATATATCTGTAAGAAAAACAGAATGATAATTACGGATCTTTAAGAAAAATACAGAATATAAAATTTTCAGAACATAGAGAACGTTTTTGGGATTTTCAAAATAGAAAACCATAAGAAATGTATAATTCATAATATATCCTTATTGACTCAAAAATATCCCCCTTTTTGGAAATCACAAACAAAATTTCTAAGGATAAATATATTGGCTTAGATAAAAAATCATATCTCCCCCGTTGAATGAAATTTTGGATGAATAAGACTAACTCCCCCTTAGGTTATGTTTCTCAAGGATCGTATTCTTGATCGTTGAAGTCAGGTTTCCCTAAGAGAATATCTCCCCCTTAGAAATACATTTCTTCTTAAAAGAAAACTCCCCCTTACATGGACATTATCCTATCTTTCCATACCCCCCTTACTAGATTCTTTTTCTTAGTGATTAAATTCTTCCTTTAAATAAATTCTCCCCCTTTGTGATTTTTAAAAAGAGGGATATGAATGGAGAAGTATAAGATGTACCTATAAGGTTAAGAAAGAATAAATTAGAAAAAAAATAAATATATGCAAAATATTTCTTAAGAAATTTGTTGAAATAAGGATTATATTACAACTAAACATCGGAATATAAAGAAAATTCATCCACACTTCTTCTACTCAGATAACATCTTCTTTATCAAAGCTTTGAGTTTCTTCACTTCCTTATGATCTTCTTCAAACTTCCTCAGTAAGATATCCTGATCATGATTCTTCTTCTCAAAAGACAAGTTCCTCTTTTCATGAGAAACCACCTTTTTATATAATTCAGCTCTGACTTCCTTCTCACCGCTAATAGATCAAGCAAGAGAATTAAGATTAAAAAATTTCGTAGAGATTGATGTCTTTACCTTGTTGGACTCAGTTTCACAAGTATTGAAGGCTCCTTTTGTTGAATCCATAAAGTCACCAAACTGTCTTAGCTCTTCATTGATAGTTTTGGTATGGATAAATACTTTCTTACAAGTCACCTTATGAGCTTTGTAAGCAATCAAAAGGTTACTGATGTCTGATTCTTTCTTGACAACCATTTCCATATACATATTGGTCGATTCCATCTTTTGATTCAGAGTATGTTGAATCATTTGACTCTGGGTATCTATGTTTCAAAGAACTAGAATAGTGATGACAAACATTCTTAAAGATAACTTGACAAAATCATTTTCAACACATGAAGAGGACTCAGATCTTGAAACATATTTTCCTTTCTAAACTCCTCTTGGAGTTAAGGAAGCCGGTCTCTCTATTCTCTTAGAGGACTTCTGAGGCATTTCCTTATCAGATGGAGTAACAAAAATATTCTTTCCTTTAAGATGATCTCAGATTGGATATTTTTAATCTGAAACATGAAAACCATTTAGATCTCCATGTTCGTCTTCTTCTTGAGACTCTTCCTCTTCTCCATATTGTTGTTCAAACTTTTCTTTTTCTACTTCTTCTTCTTTATATTCAACTTCAACCTCTTCCAAAACTTCAATTTCTTCTTAAACTTTAATTTCTTCAACATGTTCTCCTCGTTTTTCTACTGAAATAGATTTGGAACCTGATCTCGAAGGAGAACCCACATAATCTTCCACCTCATTCAAAACATCATCATCATCATCTAGGATTATCGGATCTTCCATTTCATGAACTAGTTTTGATAAATCTAGGAATTTCTTAGCTTTTTGGATTTCTGGAGTGGCCATCAGTTTCTTATGAAAATATTGACATTAACCAACTTCCTATGATTTCTTTTCTATATCTTTTAGAAGAGACTGACAAACTTGCTCTTCCAAAGATTTATTATTTAACTTCTTCTTCTTCTTTTATTTCTCATGATTTTCATCTTGCATGATTCTTAGAGCCTTTTCCTCTGCAGGATTTAGACCAAAAGAAAGATCTAATTCCTTTATAGTAGCTTTCATTTCTCCCCACTTTGCAACTGTTGCATCTGAATAATATTTTGGTTTCTTTGCAGGAGGAGGTGCTGAAACCGGAACAGTAGGGACTAGAACTGGAAGGCTTGGTTCATCAGGTTTTCTTTTCTTAGGAGCTGACTTTGAAGATTCTGGAATAATAAATTTGTTATGGACAACCATTTATTATAAACGTTTCGATTCTAGGATAAAATCTATTTTCAACCTCCTTAGAGTATCGTCACTTAACAAAAAAATCTTAAATGGATTTGAGACTGATCGGAATGGAAAATTCATTTTGTGAAGACATAAAACAATTGTACTCGAAATAGTTACTGCGTACATAAGGATCTGAGATCTAATGGTTCCGCCTTTTATTTCATGAATGGTGAGAAAGATGTACTTCACCAACTTGATCTTTCTTAAGTTGACAAGGAAATCAAAAAACAACATCACAGATCTTTAGAGAATCCTTATCTCCCTTTCATGGAATAAGAAATCCTTTCATCGAGACCGTCACCATCTTGTGAATCATTGAATGATTTGTAATATTTGTATTCTTAACATACGTTAGACTGAGAAAATCCAAACCCTTGAATTTTTCATAAGAGACTTCTTTATTAGGGAGTTTCTGAGAGCAAAGAATAGCCTCCCCTTCATATGGTATGTTGAGAATATTTACTACCTTATTGTAGGGGATTGTATAAGACTTATCATAACATTTGACCATAAACAGATCCTTACCATCTTTTTGGAAGAAAGAAACAGATTCATAGAATTGAATAAGGAGGTCCGGATAAACTGAATCCTGAGATTTGTCCTTAGCCACAGATACACTTTCCCATCCATCTGATCTTATCACCTTAGAAATAAGGGTGTCATATTTCTAAAAGAACATAGGGCATACTAATCTTTCCCTAAAGATTGACCAATCCTTAATCTCCTTGATAACCGGCATCTGATCTTTTGAGGATTCTGGAGTCATTCAGGGTGATGGAGAACGTTGGAACGAGAGCTTTGATGGCAACAAAACTTCAGCATTGAGATCAGTAAGGAGAGTACGATACTTGAAAATGAGGCACCCAATATATGGACATAGCTATGACTTTTCAACTTCCATAAGATAATAAAATGATTGAAAAAAACCTAATCTGATCTGACGGTTGAGAGTAGATATAGAAAATATGAATTCCGATCTTTTGATGTAAGGTAAACTAGAATTTAAGAAATTTTGAAATACCGACAACTACAACATAAGATAAAGAGATTAAAGAGTAAGAAAGACACAATTTCAGAATACATTGAGAGATTTATCGGTATTATAGGAATTTTTCTTGGGAGTTTTCAAATTCAAACATTTCAAATCTGAGATTTTCAAATCTATGATTTTCAAATCCATGATTTTCAGATCCGAGATTTTCAAATCCAAGATTTTCAAATCCGAAATTTTCAAATCCGAAATTTTCAAATCTGAAATTTTCTAATCTGAAATTTTCTAATCTGAAATATTCAAATCCAAAATTTCAAATCCTAAATTTTCAAATCCGAAATTTTCAAATTAAAAATTTTCAAATCCAAATTTTTGAAATTAGAAATTTTCAAATCCGAAATTTTCAAATCCGAAATTTTCAAATCTGAAAAAAAATTAATGAAATAAAATAAACATACATATGTACTCCCCCTAAAATAAAGAGTAATTTAATGTTATAAAATGATTTAAATAAGAAGTAGATATGAATGAATACCTTATAGAAATTATTCCGAGCTTATATTTAATATATTAAAATCTATCAGAAGGTAGAGGTTTTGTAAAAATATCAGTAAGTTGCTCTTGCGTTCTGATTAATTGAAGAATAATATCTCATTTAAGTGTGTGTTCCCTAAGAAAGGTATGTCTATTATCTATGTTCTTTTCACGAGAGTGATGTGCAGGGTTTTTACTTAGGGAAATGGCACTTGTGTTATCACACATAATTTCAGTCTTAGTAATACTCATACCATAGTCTTTGAGTGTGTTTTGCATCCACAACACTTGAGCACAACAACATCCAGCAACTATATATTCAGATTTTGCAATGGAAAGTGCTACAGAATGTTGTTTCTTGCAAGACCAAGATACTAAGGAATCTCTTATGAAATGAAATGTTCTTGATATACTTTTTCTTTCCATTTTACAACCACCAAAGTCAGCATCTGAAAAAAATTTAAGTTAAAAAACATTTCCATAGGAATATAATAGTCCCAAATCTAAAGTTCACTTTAAATACTGGTAAAACCTTTTACAGCTTTTAAATGGGATTCATTAGTATTTTCTTGAAATATTGCACATAAGCATACTGAGAACATTATGCTAGGTCGACTAGATATTAAGTAAAGTAATATTCCTATCATCCCTCTATAATATGTTTGATCTACAGGTTTCCATTCTTCATCAATATCAAGAGTATTAGAGTTTCCGATTAGAGTACTTATTCTCTTGGCATTGTCATACTCGAACTTCGTTATAAGATCTTTGATATAATTATGTTGGGATATGTAAATTCCCTCTGTTTTTTTTTTGAAATTTTAAATCCAAGAAAAAATGTTAACTCAACCATCATACTCATATCAAACTCATATTTCATAATATTCACAAAGGAATTAGTTAAGGATTGCTGAGTTGATCATAAGACGATGTCATAAACATAAATTTGAACAATAAAAACGTCTTTATTTTTTTTAATGAAAAGGGTTGGATAATCAGTTCTGTTAACATAGTTATTATGAAGCAAAAATCCTGAAGTTTATTATACCAAGCTCTAGGGCCTTGTTTAAGTCCATATAAAGCTTTGTTATGTCTATAAACATGATTAGGACATTTTGTATCTTCAAATCTAGGGTTTGATCTACATAGACTTCCTTCTATACATAACCGTTAAGAAAAGCACACTTAATCTCCATTTGATAGAGTTTAAAATTATATAATGCTGCAAAGTATAGAAGAATATGAATAGATTCAAGTCTTGATATAGGAGAATATGTTTCTTCATAGTCTATGCCTTTTTGTTTGTTATAGACTTTTGAAAATAGTCTTGATTTGTTTCTAACAATGACTCCACTTTAATTTCATTAGTTTCTAAAAACCCATTTTACTTCAATAATAGAAGATTCCTTAGGTTTCTCAACCAATGTCCAAACTTGTTTTCTTATGAATTCATTGAGTTTATCTTGTATATACTTTATCCAATATTCATCACCCAAGGTTTCTTCAGGAGTATTTGGTTCAAATTGAGGATGAAATGCGACATGTTCAACTTCATTCCTTAAATAACATCTGGTTCTTACTGGTTGATTAACATTTCCAATGATACTATCACTGGGATAATTCCTAAGTAGCTACTGAATTGGATTTTGAAAAACCTTTTCATCAACATAAGGTTGAAAATCTTCAAAAGTAAATGTTTCAGAAACATTTTCTTGAACATTATCCTTTTCTGACAGATCTTCTATCAAGGGATGGTGATTAGTTTTAGAAAATATATCAGGAAAAGATTCAGGTTGTTTGAAAACAAAATGATCATTTTCATCAAAATTAACATGTATTGTTTCTTCCATAGTGCATGTGTTTTTATTAAAAACTCTATATGCCTTAGAGTTAGTAGAGTAACCTAAGAAAATCCATTCATCGGACTTGGGTGAAAATTTATGTAAGTTATCCTTGATATTTATGATAAATACTTTTCAACCAAAAACTTTGAAGTAAGAAACTTTTTTTTTCGACCAGTCCACAACTCATAAGGTGTTTTATTAAGAAATGGACTTATTAAAACTCGATTAATAGTATAACAATCGGTACTTATTGCTTCAGCCCAAAAATGTTTATCTATAGAATATGCACTCAACATGGTTCTTGTCATCTCTTGAAGAATGCGATTTCTTCTTTCAACAACACCATTTTATTAGGAGTTCGTGGAGCTGAGAAGTTGTGAGCAATACCTTTTCTACTACAAAAAGTTTCAAAATCAGAATTTTCAAATTCTCCACCATGATCACTATGAAAAGTTATCAATGATAGGTTTTTCACATTTTTAACTTGAGCTCAAAATATTTTGAAATAAGAAAACTCTTCAGATTTATTTTCGAGAAAATAGACCCAAGTAAATCTAGTGTAGTCATCAACTTGGACAAACACGTAGTATTTGCCTCCAATACATCTAGTTTGTGTTGGACCAAACAAAAAAATGTGCACTAACTATAAATAATTATATGTGGTAAGTTCACTTATTGATTTAAAGCTATATTTATGTTTCTTTCCATATTGACAAGGATCATAGAATTTTGAAGAATCAAACTTATGTTCTGGTAGATCCTGAACAAGTTCTTTCTTAGAAAGCTTACTAAGATTCCATAGGTTACAGTGTTCTAGTCTCTGATGCCAAAGCCATGATTGATTTTCAAATTCATTAAGGCATGTTAGATCTTGAATTCTAAGGACTTCTAGGTTTAAAGTGTACACATTCTCATGCCGAAGGGCAGAGAAAATAAACTCATCCTTGGAATTGTGAACTAAACATTTATCATTTCTAAAATTTACAAGGTAACCTTCATTACATAATTGACATATTCTTATGAGGTTGTGCCTAAGGGCTTTTACAAAAAGGACATTTTAAATCACAGCTTTACCAAGAAGAATAATGTTACCTATACCAACAATTCCTCCTTGAGAGTTATCACCAAATGTTACCTTTCCACCTTTAGGTTTTAAAATATTTTTGAAATAGTCTTTGTTACCAGTCATGTTCCAAGGACATCTACTATCCATTTATCATATGTTGTCAGTACTTCTATCTTTTTCTTTAAAAATAAAGAGTTAAGATTTCATAATACAAGCATGTTTGGATTTGGAATTGTTAAACAATAAGATTTTGGGTATCCAAATTCATTTAAAAAAATAAGCTTTATGAAACCCAAGGGAATGAACATTATTCAAATAACAATTTTTCTTCCAATGCCCACCACTTTGACAATTAGTACAAAAAAGGGCACTAGAAGGAACAAAAAAATTATTTTTAAAAACTGGTTTTTCATGAGAATAACCTAAACCCTGATTATTACCATTAGGTCGGATCTAAGAATACATATTGTAAAAATTTTCCTTTCCAATAGTGAAATTTTCAATATGTTTCCTCAAGGAAAATATTTCAGATTTTAGTCTCAGAACTAAATTCTTATCCTCAAGAATAATATATTTAGAGTTAATTTTATCCTCCCAAACATATTTTTTTTTCTGAAAACAAATTTTTAAGATCCTCATAAATTTTATCCTTCTCATAATTAACTTTATCAAGTTTCATAGAATGATTTTTTAAAACACCATTTTTCTCATCAAGATCATTGGAAAGATCCAAAATTTCTTTTGATAAAATAGTTTCTCTAGAATTTGCTTGATCATGTTTCTTAGAAACATTACAATTTCTCTTTTCTAACAACATAGAAAATCTAGAAACTTCCTTATAGGAAAGAAATTCATTATCATTATCTGATGAAGAAGATTCTTTATCTGAATAATAACTGTTATCTGGAAAATTTTCACTTAAAGACATATTGGTTAATTATTCAGTAGTTCATACCTTGTCCATAAGATAATGATTTTGAAAAGGAGCTCTGGAAATTAAACCAATATTCTTTTTCCCAGAAGATTCATATTCTGAAGCATCATCAGAAGAATCTCCACCACTGGTACTCCAAGTTTCATTGGCTTTCATGACTTTCTTATGCTTTGATCTGTAGAACATCTTCTTGTTTCTTTCAGAAATCCTGTCATTATTGTATCTCTTCTTATTAAAGGGATAATCTGGTCTGATATAACCAATTATTATACATTAATAGCATGTCACATCTCCATATTTCTTATCTTTCCCATATTTCTTCTTGTATCTATATTGAATGTTATTTTTCCCAACAATCTTGTTCATCCTCCGAGAAAGATTGGATAATTCATTTTCTGAAGCTTCACTTTCACTAGATTCAGATTTAACAACAACCTTCTTAGCTTTAGATCTTGTAATTCTCTTAGGATTCTTGGATTTCGTATGATTTGAAGTAGTTGTAAAAGAAACAACTCCATTTACATTCTTCTTCTTAATATTTTTAGCATCTCTATTAATTCTGGTTTTATGTTGAAGAAGGGTTCCAAACAGTTCATCAAGATAAATCTGAGTGACTTTCATATTCCCATCTATAGCTCTTCTCTTGGATTCCCATTCGTTAGGCATGATGTCAATAATTTTTTCTACAAGTAAATCATCATCTAAACCTTTCTTACCCATTGATTTTAAGTTGTTCACGATAGTCATAATTCCTTATTGTACCGTACATACGGGTTCTTCATAAGGAAAGCAGAAACTATGATACTCAGCCCTGAGAATTTCTCTTCTAGTTTCGATAACTTTGGAAGTTCCAAATTGACTTACTTAAAGATTCTTCCAAATTCTTTTTGCAGCTTCACAGGATGAAATTTGGCTTTAAATGTTTCTAGTCCTAGAACATTGCAAAGTATTATGTACCATAATATTCAGCTAGTATTCCACATTTTCTATATTAGTAAATGTTCTAAGTTCCTTATCAGGAATGTTATAATCTCTAGTTAACATAATGTAGTTGAGTAAACCTATGTTTAACACAAAGGTCTTATTTCAATCTCTCTAGTACTCATAGTCATTTCCATCTACGATTGGTGGTCTATTATAATTGAGATTAACTAAAGATCCAACATGAATTCCTACCATACTAAAAAGATATTTCTTTTTACAAAACTTATTTGTAGTAAAATTTTAAAAAACAAATATGAAGAACATCCTAAAAGGATAAACATGAACAAGAAAACTTATATGTGAATATAAGTATTTCTGTGACCTCGTCTGATATAAATTGTTATATTAATTCAGAGTATGAGGTAGCAAACATCTGATACCAATTGTTGGATTGATTATGTAAAAATGAGATGCTCATGTACAAGAGGTGGGGTGAATTATATAATTTAAAAATTCCATTGGAACCTTTAATGTTAAGTTTAACAAGGTTAAATAATCATTCACAAGACCTCTTAAAGAAACCTTTTCTATTTTCATAAAAGAATGATTCTACCTTAAAGCATATTGAATCAGTAATATAATCAGAGTAATGGAATTAAAAAGTATAACGAGGTTATACTTTATAAATTTAACAAAGTTACAAATACAGCGGAATTAAAACAACATAAAAAGTAAACAAAGATCAATAAGATTATTTTAACCCAAAGAGAAGGGTATCCATCAACCTTGGATAAAGGTCCATTGATTTATACTTTCACGAATGTCTATCTTACCCAAACCTAGGTAAGACCTCAATCTGAATATCGCTATTTGTCCTGCTATCCCCACAAGCCCTTGATTTAGAAGGAAATAAGAACCTCTTTCTTCCAAACCTAGAAGCCCATGATCAGCATGATCAGAGTCTGCACAAATAAAGTCTAAACAATTTTTTCACACCCCAACAAGTTTTTCACAACATTTGCATGAAGCACTAAGAGTTGTAAGAGCCTCTCTCTCTAGAAATTACTTCACAGATTTTTCACATGCATCAAGTTCATCCAATCTCTACATTGTACTTTGATCATTCAAATGAGCTTGTATTTATAGGAAAAACATCCCAATATTCATCTCCTCTCCAATAGTCATATTTCCTTAAATTTTAGAGGGACCTAGACATGTGGAAAACATACAACGGTAATTTTATAATATATTGTATGACATCGTTTCAAGTAATAGAAACGATGTTAAGTATAAGAGAACATAGAATCCAATATCATTGGAATGATACATTTTTCTACTTTAACATTACAAATACAATGTAATCATAAGAAATCCGGAAAAAAGATTATTACAAATAACATTATCAAGAAAATGGAATCATAAAATTGGAGTCACATATACACCGGATTTGGTATTGAAAATCGGCTTCATATATACACCGGAATCGGAATTAAAGATCAGCATCATATATACACCAGAATCGGAATTATAAAAAATGAATCATACATACACCGGATTCGGAGTCATAAAAATATAATCACATATACACCAGATTTGGAATCATAAAAACTGAATCACATATACACCGAATTCTGAATCATAAAACTGAATGACAAATCATAATGATAGATCTGTAAGTATAACAGAATGGAATCGTAATATAAGATCTGTAAGTATAATAGAATGGAAAAACGTAATGATATCTTTGTAAGCATAACAAAATGATAATTCCGGATCATTAAGAAAAATACAAAACTTATAAATATTCAGAACATAGAAAACATGTTTGTGATTTTCAAAACTGAAAACCATAAGGAATGGAGAAGTCATACGATATCCTTATTGACTCAATATTTGATGTTTGGGAATGTCTCTTCCATGAAGTAGTGATGAATACTTATATAGTTTAACTATGTTTCGTATTATGGAACATAACCTAATGATGTAATAGATTGGGTCATGTAACTATTTTTAGTGACATAACCAATTATTCCACATATACATATATGGTACATAGCTGATTGAGTCACATAGTTCTTTTCACAAACATGGTTTAGTGGGTCATATTGTTGTTTTTAGTGATGTTGTAATTTTTTCATGTATCCATTTTTAGTAATGTAGAAGATTTGGTCATGTAAGGGGAATTCTAACCATTGCAAATTTTTTACTACACTTGTAATGTGACATTGCTGAGATTGATTGTGGATTGGATTTATTTAGAGGAATCGCATGAATGAAGTTGGTGTGGTTACATTTAAATATCATGCATGAATTGATACATTTGTGTGGTTTAATTGTACAATAAACAATAGTTTAACCGAGAATTAAGTGATATTACTATATGAACCAATGATGTTAAAATTGTTACGGAATTATTATATGATGGATGATATTGTTGTGAAAATATAATATTTTTATAGGAGTTTGAAATAAATTATTTTCTTATTGTATATTAAATATTTGAATTAAGAAGAAAGAGAAAAAGTAATTTCATGTGAGAAACAAGGTGATATTGTGCTTAATATCATATAAATTTATATTTTAGGATATTAAAGAAAATAGTTGATGATGCTTATGTTAGTTTGATGACCAAGGGAGAAATTTTGGAGAAGAATAAGTAGATACATGCATTGACATTCATTTAAATTAGGGTTAGTTATTTCTTATATAATAAGAGAATAACTAGAATAAGAAAACGATCTCCATATATAGAAAATATATATTAATTTCTATTGGATAATGATATAACTACTTTCCCCTATTCTTTTACTTTTTATTATCAGGTAATGCACTTGATGTGTCGAATACCAAAATAGATGAGATAAATATAAGAGAGTTCTAAAGATATTCCATACTCACAGAAGTTCACAAAGATTTATTAGTGGATCCATTGATCAGAGGTTTTATCAGATAGTGTCAAGGACGAGATACTAACATTGAGTTGGGACATTATAAATCACATGTTCTAACCTTTGTGTGTTCTTGTGTTTTTATTAACAAAAAATTATAACCAGTGGTGAAGGATTTTTGAAAGTATAAAATATAAAATTAATGTATAATTTATTCACCCCCAAATAATATTCCTTGATCATGTTCTCCCACAAATGGTATAAGAGGTACGTTTCATTCGTTGTTTTTTATCTCATGAATATTTGAAGCAGGCCCTACTTTTATGATATCCTTCATGGATAATTTAAATATAGTGAATAATAAGTGGATTAAAATGTTTTATGGGAAGGGTTCTTATATATGAAAGGAACTAATATTTCTATATATTCTTTCTATTAGTATTATGTTCTTCTACTGAATAAAATGATGTATTTTTCCTCGTACTGAAGACACTTCCATTACTTGAACAGATAAGATGAATTTAGAGACTTATGTTGAAGATAAGATTGATATTTTATCTTCTATGTAGTAGAACTGGACACTAATATATAAAGACCTTCCAATGAATGATGATGAGGCTATTGATAGATTCATTATAAGATTCAATGTGTAATGACCCAAAATTTAATCAGTGGAAATTTTCATCTTATAATTATGTCATATAGTATAAAACTCATAAAATCATACAATGAACACAATAAGATCTTTATTAATGAATAATCAATTAAATAAGAGGAATTTATATAAATCAATGAACCTACTGTAATGGCTCGGGGTTTTAGGGTCCATTCCATGGTGAAAATATGATGTTGGGGTGTTCTCGGTGGTCTCTAAGGCCATCAAAGCTTCTCGATGAAGCTTAAGACTCCTAGCGGTGTCCTCAGCCTACCGGTACCATCAGCTTACTAGTGGCCTCGGCCTACCGGTAGCCCCGGCCTACCGGTGGCCCCATCCTACCGGTAGCCCCAGCCTACCGGTAGCCCCGACCTACCATTAGCGGCAGCCTACCGGTATCCTTGGCCCACCAGTAGCTTGGTCTACTAGTAGACGTAGGCTACCGGTGACCTTGGTGTACAGGTAGCTCTCGCCTACCAGTGGCCTTGGTGTAGCGCCTCCTTTTTGCGCGAAATGGTTTTTAAACCATGTTTTGACCCCTTTAATCATATTTTAAATCCCATTAATGGCGTTTAATTAAATAATTTGTGAGGTAAAATCCTTAAATGAAAAACCATGCATTTTGGTCATGCCTTTAACCGCGTTTTAAAAAAACTCCAGTAGCGCATCCCATGAGGAGTCCTTCCTCAGTTAAAGAGGTGTGCGTCTATTTTAACAGCCCCGAAGGGCGGGGACCTTTTATGTTGGACAGGTGGGGTGGCCCAGCCACGTGTTCAACCCATGAACCCGCTTCTTCCACAGTTTCCAGTTTTTCTCCTTATCTTAATCGTCCTGAAAATGGTGTATCTCAGCCTTTATAACCTAAACTCTTCTCTTCTCCCTGAGATTCTTTTTCTATCACCCTGAACTCAAAGTACCCTTCCTCCCGACAAGTTGTACCCCATTACAATGTTTTCCTTGATCACGTTCTGTGGTGTTCCTGCTAATCCTGATTTCCAGTTTCCACGCGAGGACTTAATGTCGATCCTTGATCAATCAGGTAGGGATCTCACCTTTGTCTCTCCTCCTTGTGTATCATGTGGGGTAGGTGTTCTATTGTTCCCAAAGGAAGTTAATCATTTCTATAATGAACATAATAACCAGTTAAATAATGGGGATGAGGATGTTTGTTAATGTTGTTACATGTTTTTACCCATTCTTTCCCTATGATGTTGTTTCGAATTGAATGGGCTTAGCCCTATTGAAAATCACGGCCATTGGGGGCCTTTGTTTGCGGACCTATGCTATGCTCTGTTTTATGCTTTGTCTGGTGAATGTGAATCGTATATGAATCTGTTAAACACTTAAACTAGGCTGTTGAATATTAATTCCCATAACCATATGTGATCATCCCAGTTGAACTAAATATTATAAAAGAATGAATTATGAACGTTGGGATGGTTCAGTTGTGGAATGGGTGAAGGGGTGAATGTGTTTTTTTATGGATGGTAGAACAGCATGGCTGCTGTTTGGGTTTTGAACATGAATAAAAGTGTAATTCTAATAATAAACTGGGTCGAATGGTAATGAATTAATCTACGGATAACCAATGGTTTGTTTGGTTTTTCAATTGTTCCAATTTTTCGAGGGTTCCCACTGATCCCACTTTGATGTTATTATTTACAAGAGAACCGTGTGTGAATTCATAAATTTCCAGATAGTTTTCCTTCCTTCATTAATCATTATGTCATTTGTGATTGTGCATGTTAGTTTCCCAGTAGTGAAGGGATTAACTCATACTGTACTGTTATGAAATGATAACATGAATTGGGAAACTAGCAACTGTTTGTTGTGTGCCTGTTTTCTGAGGTAGCAGTGCTTGGGAACCTGCTTGTATAAGTTTGAGGAGCCATATGTTGGGATGTGTGTTGGTATATATATGTGTAACTGTATTTTTTGTGTATAGTCGCACCCCACCTGTGTTGGGCACTTAGTGTCAGACACCCCATCTCACGGGGAAGGGTGTTTCCACCTAGTTACTCTCATCCCTACTCCCTCTTCCCTAGGTTGTCATGGATGGAGGTGACCATACACCCAAGTCTATTTGGGTAGGTTTCGTTTGGTGTGTCGTTAGCCCAGGACTCTTCGGGAAGGTTGTTTTTTCCATGAATTTGAGGGATGATGCCCATGTGTTTTCGGGCAGGGGTTCTGGTTACGGTTTGTTTTCCCAGGTGTCTTCGGGATGAGGCCCAGGTGTGTGCGAGCAGGGATGTATGGTTGCGAGGCCCGGGTGTGTGTGGGCATGGATGTAGATGGTTGCGAGGCCCCGATGTGTGCAGGAAAGAACAGCGTGGTAGCGTCAGGATGTTTTCCTTTAGGGATGAGCAGCTAGCTTGTGTGGGAAATGGTGGTGTGGGGTGCCCAAATATTTTGTTATTTACTATCACCTTATTTCTTCTGTTATTTGGTGAGTGTGGCTGGTAAGGTATGATGGATATATTCCTTGATAAATGATGTTTCTTCTGGTTCTCACGGGACTTTTGGACGTCTCCTCACTTGTGCATCAGAGCGTTAGGTTTTCCTACTGAGTATACTTTGTATGCTCACCCTAAGTTTACTTTCAGGTTTCTATGAGGGATTCAGAGGTCGTGTGGGACCTTACTAGTCTGGACGTTGGAGTTTCTTTTGGTCATTGTGGGATTCTTCTTAGCCTTTTCCCTTCCTATTTGGTATTGTACTTTGGAGTTCGTGAACCTTGTTCAGTTTTATTATTAAAACATGCATGTAGTTTGGTTTTACATTAAGTTTTCTATACAATGGTGGTGTTTGTTGTGGACTCATTCTTCCTCCCAATCCTGGTTAACAAAAAAATGTTAATGCCTCCCATATTACGAAAATGTTATACCCTTGGTTCTAGTCACCACTCCGGGGCCAACTGGAGGCGAGACTCGGGGGGTCATTATCTCATCTTCGACTAGAGGAAGGAAGGACGGGGACCTTTTCCACCCCTTCCATTGTCTTGCCGAAGGTGGGTCGTGACAGAATGGTATCAGAGGAAGGTTGAGGGATAGGATGGAGTCTGGACTTAGGCACAGTGAGGATTTCATGGGATGGTAGGGCAACAATGTTAGGTGATCTTGGTTCGTCAAATGGACCAGGGAGGACCCGCTAGGACATAGGATTTTAGGGCCCCCTGTGATCTGATGCAAGGACTCTGAGCCTATCAAAAGACCAAGTGATACTACATTTATTGCAGGTTTGAGACCCTAGGGAAGGTACATGTATCATAATGATTGTGTTTTTATTTTATTTGGCGAATCGTGGGGAGAAATATTTAATAATAATACTAAGGAAAAAAACAAAAAAAACAAAAAAATCCCTTGCTACTCGGGCATAAGAATTCTTTGTTTACAATGATGCTATGGCACCCGGACGTTATCGACGAGCAACTCGAGCGGTTGAGGCCCAGCAAATCGAGGAAGTTGACCAGAAGAGGGTTGACCGAGATGAGGAGGACAACTTGTGGCAGAGAACTCTACACTCCTTCCTACGAAAAACCCTCGAAAAGTACAAGGGAAGTGTTTCTGACTCAGTGACGGAGGGATGGAATGAGGAGCTAGCCATCACCTTCTCTTTGATCCGTGATTCGAGGGAGTACTGGGTTCCGTTGGCCGTCAATCAGCTGAGGGGAGTAGCGCGTCAGTGGTGGATGCTTTTCTGGGGGGAGAAGACAGAGGTAGATGTTTCATGGGCCAGTTTCGAGAAGGAATTTCCTGAGGAGTTGCTCTCCTCTACGGCGAAGGATGAGAAGAGACATGAGTTTCTCTCCCTTTAGTAGGGAATCATGTCAGTGAAGGAGTTGGGGATCAAGTTCAACGATCTCTTGCTCTTTGCCCTAGATCTCTTTCCGGATGAGGAGTCTCAAGAAAGACGGTTAGAGGAGGAACTTCGTCCTTCTCTTTAGTATGTTGTCACTCCCTTCACCCTTTTGACATACCTAGTATTACAGAAGAAGGATGATATAGTAGAGAGGATGCACTCGAAGGGAGGCATTCCATGAGAGGGAAACCAACAGGGTTCATCAATGGGGAAGGTGGTCAGCAGCATGTCTCCAGCGACAAGGCCTTCCAGGTTTCGACAAGCAGGGACTAGGCCCCATAAGTTCCAGTTCCGAGCTTCTGGACCTCGCCCCTTTTCCACGGGGCTAGTACCAAAGTGTTTCTCTTGCAGAGTTTTCGGGCACATCCAGAGAAGGTGTTTGACTCGAGTTCCACATAGTGTAGGTGGGCAATTTCAGCACCCACCTCATCAGCATCAGTTCTCGGCGAGGCCTCTCCAGTAGCAGCAACAGGCCCCTGGCCCTCCAAGGGAAGAATTTGTGGGAGGAGACCGACAGCAGGGTGCTCATAAAGGACCTCGACCAGGGCGTGGTTGGGGAGTTGGTGGACAACAACGAGGCAGAGGAGCTGGGCATGGACAATTGCACGCCGCAGTGTTAGTAACTCCGGCAGGACCAAAGGTCGTTATAGGTACAATTAGTTTGTTCATCACTCTTTTCTCTACCGTGTCTGATTCGGGAGCTTCACACTCATTTGTTATGCCCGAATTAGACCATGCTCTGGGTCTGGATGCCGAGAGACCTTTTGTGCCCCTAGTGTTGAGAATACCATTTGGGGTTCGGACCAGCGTATCTTACTTTTTCCAGGGATGTAGACTGATGTTGGGACCGCATTAGTCTAGTGGAGACCTTCTTTCATTGTAGATGCAGCAATGCGATGTCATTATGGGAATCGACTAGTTATTCTCCGTGCATGCCATCAACGACTGCTATCGGAGAAGAATTGAATTCTCCAACGAGGATGGACGACATGTGGCTTTTGTTGGGGAGTAGATTTATCAGGTGGGGAGTCGACATGTGGGGCCACTCCTTTCTATGCTGGACGGGCTGTTAGTGGAGTCGGCGGACCCAAGAATGATGGATGTCCCAGAGGTCATAAGAGGATTACCTGATGTCTTTCCCGATGAGGTTGTGACTCTAACCCCTCAACGTGACGTTGAGTTTGGGATAGACTTACAGCCTGGTGTGCGCCCGATCTCGATGTCTCCTTATCTGATGGAACCTTCCGAGTTGCGGTAGTTGTAGATTCATATTGACGATTTTATGGAGAAGGGCTTTCTTCGACCCAGTGTGTTGCTATCGGGTGCTCCAATTTTGTTCATAAAGAATGAAGATGGTAGTCTACGATTGTGCATAGACTACCAGAGGTTGAATCAGGTGATGGTCAAGAATCGTTACCCCCTCTCGAGGATAGACAATCTATTCGACCAGCTGAGGGGAGAAATTTGGTTCTCTAAGATCGATTTGTGGTCTGGATACCATCAGTTGAGTGTGAAGGAAGGTGATATCTCAAACACCGCTTTCAGGTGCAGATATGGCCACATTGAGTTCGTGGTCATGCCGTTTGGCGTTACAAATGCACTAACTATGTTCATTAACCTCATGAACTCTGTCTTCCAAGAGTTTCTGGACAAGTTCATTGTGGTGTTCATCGACGACATCCTTATCTACTCAAGATCAGAGGAAGAACACATTGAGCATTTTTTTGGTAGTTTTAGGAGTCCTTCAACACCACAATATTTATGGGAAATTATCTAAGTGAAAGTTCATGAAGCGAAAAGTACATTTCCATGGACATGTAGTGTCTCGGAAGTGAATAGTAGTAGACCCGTCGATGGTGGAGGAAGTCGTTTCATGGGAAGAACCCAAGAATGTTTCAAAAGTTCGTAGTTTCCTGGGTTTGGCAGGATATTACCGGAGGATTGTTCCTGACTTCTCTCGTGTTGCAGCTATGTTGATAACTTTGACAAGGAAGGACTAGGCCTTCGTGTGGAGCGACCAGTGCCAGACAACTTTTGGCTACCTACAGGAGAAGCAAGTTAGTGCTCCAGTACTCAGATTACCAGAGAATGGGGTGTTGTTTGAAGTGTTCTGAAATGCTTCTGGCCTTGGGTTGGGATGTCTGCTGATGAAGCAGCGAGGAGTGATCTCTTATGGTTCTAGGTAGTTACGTCCTCGTGAACGTAACTATGCCACCCACGAACTAGAGCTTGTGGCCATGGTGTTCGCATTGAAGTTTAGGCAACATTATCTCATCAGAGAGCACTTTGTGGTCTTCTCAAATAACAAGAGCTTGTGTTATGTCTTTTCCTAGTGGGATATGAACTTGCAGTAGCAGAGATGGGTTGAGTTCCTGCAAGACTACGACATCGAGATCTCTTATACTAAGGTAAAGGGTAATGTTGTGGCTAATACCCTGAGCAGGAAATCGTAGAAGGAAGTAGTTCGGGAATCTGCAGATGATTGGAGAATGATGGAAGAGTTAGCTGCCTTGCATTTGGATGCAAGGGTGGAAGGTGGAAGAGGCTATCTATTTCAGATGACTCTAGTTTCCTCTTTAGTGGTGCAGGTGGAATAGTCTCAATGTGGGGACTCAGTAGTAGAAGTGACGCGAGATCGTGTTTAATAGGGAAATGCTCCTGAGGGATGGTCGGAGGATGGTCAACATCAAATTCTTTTCCGTGGAAGGCTTTTTATTCCGGAGATGAGTCATAAAGGAGTTCTCCATGAGTTCCATGGATCGGATTTAGCGGTATATCGTGGGGTCTCAAAGATGTACCAAGGCCTGAGGGGACAGTTTTGGTGGCCCGGGGTAAAGCGGGTGGTGGCAGAGTTTGTAGCTAAGTGCCTAATGTGTCAGCAAGTGAAAGCTGAACATCGTATTCCTGGAGGGTTGTTACAACCTTTAGATGTTTCCGAGTGGAAGTGGGATTACATATCGATGGACTTCATCACAGGGATACCCAGGGATCAGGGAGTCTATGATGCCATCTGGGTAGTGGTGGATTTGTTGAAAAAATCAGCTCACTTCTTGGCGATTAAGGAGTCGAGCCTGGTGAGTACCTTAGCCCAGAGGTATGTCAATGAGGTGATGTAGTTTCATGGGATTTCGAGATCTATTTTCTCTGATCGAGACATGTGGTTTGCCTCATGTGTATGGAGGGGATTACATCTTGCCTTTGGCACCCAAATATGCCTTAGCACAGCTTTCCACCCTCAAACAGGTGGGCAGACAGAACGAACGATCCAGATGTTGGAAGACATGATGCAGGCATGTGTTATGGATTTTGGGGGATCATGGGTATGACACGTTCCTCTAGTGGAGTTTTTTTATAACAATATCTTCCACTCCACTATCGGCATGGCACCATTTGAGGCCTTGTATGGAAGGCCATGTCGTTCACCCGTTTGCTGGGCAGAGATTGGGGAAGCAGCTGTTCTTGGGCCAGAAGTGGTGCAGGGTACCACTGAGAAGGTTTAGCTCGTGCGTGAGAGGATGAAGGCAGTCGAGGACTGGAAGAAGTCTTATGTCGATCGTAGGAGGAGGCCCTTGGATTTCATGGTTGGAAATCATGTGTTCTTGAAGGTTTCCCCTCGACATGGGCAGTGTAGGATTGGGAAGGAGAGTAAGCTATCCCCTAGGTTCATCATACCTTTTGAGGTGTTGGGACGAGTTGGTGAAGTGGCATATCAGCTGGAATTTCCACCTCAGTTAGAGAAAGTTCACAATGTCTTTCACATCTCCCATATTCATCAATATCTACACGACAACTCCAATGTCATCGATTTGGGAGAATTAGATGTCGAAAACAATGCTAACTCCATAGAACGACTGATCAAGATCGATGATCGTAAAGAGAAAGTGCTTCATGGATGAACCATCCCCTTGGTTTGTGTGTTGTGGAGGCATGGTGGCCTCGAGGAGAGAACTTGGGAGCAGGATTCCCAGTTATGCGTTCAGTATCCAGATCTGTTTTGACTGGTTGTTTTTGTTCTGAGTTTTGTTGAGATGTTTTACCTTGTGATTTAATATATGAAATTATTGTTTTGCTTAGCTATTAGATGATATGTTCTCTGTTTTCGTTGTGTATAAATGTGTGATGATGGGAGAATCTGACTACTAATCATGAAGCATTAATGTGGATTCAATTAAACCCGTGCGGGAAAGTCAGTGTCGTCCAAAGCGGATAATATCCTGACATGTAGGAAGGGAATACCTGACTCATGTGTTGGAAAGTGTGATATATGTTCTTGTTGTGATTGTTTGGGGTTGATAACTCTTTTGGGAGTATTCTTGGATGTAAGGGGGGGTTCTGTTCCATCTTTCGAACAACTCAGGGGTTTTCCCCTGAGATGTATCTTTAGAGGGTGGTTGTTTGGACCCCACTTTTCTCCTTTCTGGTTTGTTTTTATATTATAGGGGACGATAATAGTTTGATAAGTATCTGATGTATCGGCCTGGGGTTTTGGGGTCCATTACATGGTGAAAATTGGATGTTGGGGTGTTCTCGGTGGTCTGGAAGGCCATCCCAGCTTCTTGGTGAAGCTTAAGACTCCTAGTGGTGGCCTCAGCATACCAGTGGCCTCGGCCTACCGGTGGCCTCGACCTACTGGTAGCCCCGGCCTACCGGTATCTGCAGCCTACCTATAGGCTCGGCCTATCAGTAGCCCCAACCTACCTGTAGCCTAGGCCTACTGGAAGCTGTGGCCTACCGGTAGCCTTGTCCTACCGGTAGCTCTCGCCTACCAGTGGCCTTGGTGTAGCGCCTCCTTTTTGTGTGAATTGGTTTTTAAACCGTGTTTTGACCCCTATAAGACTATTTTAAATCCTATTAATGGAGTTTAGTTAAATAATTGGTGAGTTACCCTCCTAAAATGAAAAACCATGTGTTTTGGTCATGCCTTTAACCGCGTTTTCAAAAAAAATGTCTGTAGCGCATCCTATGAGGAGTCCTTCCATGCTAAAAGATGATTGGGTTGGTTTTAACTACCCCGAAGGGCGGGGTCCTTTTAAGTTGGATGTGTGGGGTGGGCCATCCACGTGGTCAACCCATTATCCTACTTCTTCCATGGTTTTGAGTTTTTCTCCTTATCTTAACTGTCCCTGGAATGGTGTATCTCAGCCTTTATAACCTAATGACTTCTCTTCTCCCTGGGTTTCTTTTTCTATCACCCTGCGCTCGAAGTAACCTTCCCCCCAATGAGTTGTACCCCATTGTGATGTTTTCCTTGATCACGTTCTATTGAGTTCCCACTACTCCTGATTTCCAGTTTCCACACGAGGACTTAACTTCGATCCTTGATCAATCAGGTAAGGATCTTACCTTTTTCTCTCCTCCTTGTGTATTATGCGGGGTGGGTGTTCTATTGTTCCCATGACGTAGTTAATCATTTCTTTAACGAAGGTAATAATCGGTTAATGAATGGGTATGAGGAAGTTTGTTCAAGTTGTTACATGTTTTTACCCATGATTTCCCTATGATGTTGTTATGAGTTGAATGGGACTAGACCTACTGAAAATCACGGCTGTTGGGGGCCTTTGTTTTCACACCTATGCTATGCTATGTTTTATACTTTTTCCGATGAATGGGAATCATATATGAATCGGTTAAACACTTAAACTTGGTTGTTTAATATGAATGTCCATAACCTTGTGTGATCACCGCAGTTGAACTAAATAATATAAAAAGAATGAATTATGAACGTTGGGATGGTTCCGTTATGGAATGGGTGAAGGGGTGAATGGGTTCTGTTATGGATGGGCGAACAGCAGGGCTGCAGGTTGGGTTGTGAACATGAATAAAAGTGGAAAGTCAATAATGAACTGGGTGGAGCGGTAATGAATTAATGTGGGGATAACCAGTGGTTTATTTTTGTTTTTTAAATGGTTCCAGTTTTTTGAGGGATCCTACTGATCCCACTTTGATGTTATTATTTACAAGAGAACTTGGTGTGAATGCTTAAATTTACTTATATTTTTCCTTCTTTCTTTAATCTTTGTTTCGTATGTGATTGTGCCTTTTAGTTGCCAAGTAGTGAAGGGATTAACTCATACTGAACTATTATGAAATGATAACATGAATAGGGAAACTATGAACTGTTTATTATGTGCCTGTTTTCTGATGCAGCAGTGCTTGGGCACCGGCTTGTATCTCTTTGAGGAGATATAAGTTGGGTTGTGTGTTGGTATATATATGTGTAACTGTATTTTTTGTGTTTAGTCGCACCCCACCTATGTTGGGAACTTAGTGTCAGACACCCATCACATGGGGAAGGGTGTTTCCCCCTAGTTACTCTCCTCCACACTCCCTCTTCCATAGGCTTTGATCGCTGGAGGTGACCTTATACCCAATTCTCTTCAGGTAGGTTTTTTTTGGTGTGTCATTAGCCCAAGATTCTTTGGGCAGGTTTTTTCCCAAGAATCTTTGGGACGAGACCTAGGTGTTTTCAGATAGGGGTTCTGGTTACAGTTTGTTTTCCTAGGTGTCTTCGGAATGAGGCCCAGGTGTGTGCGGGTAGGGATGTGTGGTTGTGAGGCCTAGGTGTGTGCGAGCAGGGATGTTGATGGTTGTGAGGCCCGGGTGTGTGCAGGTAGGAAGAGCATGGTAGAGTCAGGATGTTTGTCGTTAGGGATGAGCAGCTAGCTAGTGGGGGAAATAGCGGTGTGGGGTACCCAAATGTTTTGTTCTTTACTATTACCTTACTGCTTGTGTTATTTGGTGAGCATGTCCGGTGAGGTGGGATGGATTGATTCCTTGATAGATGATGTTTCTTCTGCTTGTCACGGGACTTTAGAATATCTCTCCACTTGTGCACGAGAGCTTTAGGTTTTCCTACTGAGTATACTTTGTATAATCACCCTACATTTACTTTCAGGTTTCCAGTAGGGCTTCGGAGGCCGTGCAGAACCTTACTAGTCTAGATGTTGGAGTTGTTGTGGGTCGTTGTTGGATTGTTCATAGAATTTTCCCTTCTTGTTTGGTATTGTACTTTTGAGTTCTTATACCTTGTTCAGTTTTATTATTAAAACATGCATGTAGTTTTGTTTTACATTGAGTTTTCTATATAAGGGTGGTGTTTGGTGTTGACATATTCTTTCTCTCAATCCAAGTTATCAAAAAAAAGGGTAATGCCTCGCATATTGTGAAAATGTTATACCCTTGGTGCTAGACGCCACTCCAGGGCCTGCAGGAGGTGGGACTCGGGGGGTCATTATCTCGTCTTCGACTAGAGGAAGGAAGGGAAGGGACCTTTTCTGCCACTTTCATCGTCTTTTCGAAGGCGGGTCGTGACACAGACACTGATTGAATAATTACCTGACTGTTTTAATAGTAATGTTATCATTAAGAATAGTAATCTAGCCAGTAGAATAGTAACCTCACCTACTAAAGTAATTAAGACATAGGTATCCTATAACTGAAAATATAAAATATTTATAGCAAGGTATAAGTAAATAATTCTTTAAAAAAAGATATTGTTGTTATTTTTGTAATCCATAAAGGTTTATTTAAAATTTTAAAATATTTAATGATTTAAATTAAAATGTAATTACATAAAAGTGAATAAAAAATTAATTTGTTTTTTATTATGATTATAAGGTAATTTTATGATACAATTATTAAATTTTCAAAGTTTCCTAAAATCAGTTCTAATATTAAAACCGATATTTTATTAATAAATGATGATTTTAATTTAAAATTAAATTTCCCATATTGGAATTTTTTTTTCCTAAAATGGAGTCTATTATTTAAATATAAAAATCAAATAAATATTTCTGTGATGTTTTGGTACATTTTTTAAATACTATACTTTTTTTGAATAGTTAAATAGTGTATTTAATATTGTTTAACATTTGAAGACAAATATTAGAATTTGTTATTCATAGATGATGTGAAAACCCATTAGATTGAACTAAAAGTATATATTTACTATAAATAGTCACAAAGATCCACAATATTGATACTATTGATCCAAAATAATAACCTAATGAATGATATAATCAAAAACACCACTCACCCCCACTATAAATACCACCCCTCACCACATATGCTCCTCACACCTT